>CM067089.1:25292712-30292712 GCA_034008185.1 Gorsachius magnificus | reverse complement strand
TTACTTATTAAGGTTTTATGCTGCAGCATGATATTATAAGTCTCTTTTGTTGCATAGTTCCAATCTGTGCAGTTGGGTTAGTGTTTCAGTAAATGAATTCCTACATAGATTTTTTCCTTTCATTAGGACTGCTACTACATGCAATGAAACATTTAATTTTTAGGCTGTATGCTATAAAGATGTTTCCTTATTCAGAACATTAAATGTAGGATGCGTTGACTCTTAGAGTATCCTAGCAGAGTTGCAAATGTCTGTAAATGTCTAAAATGCCTGTAAATCCAGGGGGCAAGTTGCAGTCTTACACTGAGTAACTGCAGGCCCTCGAAGATTTCAAACACAGCTACTTCTAAGAGTAAAATTTCCTTGTGGCTCTGGGCTGTTGTTCCCCAGAGCGGCAGCCTGTCTGGCTTGTGGCTGTACTGTCACTGGAGTAAAGAAGGGGAAGGAGGAGAAGAAAGGGAACAGGAAGATAACTAGTTTGGAAAGTGAGGAAACACTGAGCCCTCATGCGAATTTTACTCTGTGTGTTTGTGTGCATTGCCAGAATTTCCAGGAAGGGCTTTGGGGTGTTGCAAGGGAAGTGATAACTTCAGTCAGTATTTACTGTGCTGATTTTGTGGAATGAACCAAAACTGGATTAAAAATCTGGATAATTTTCCAGGTTTCTTGATGGTTTTCAATGGTACCAGTTTGGGGGTTTTTGGGGGGTTTGTTTGGTTTTGGTTTGGGTGGTTTTGGTTTTTTTTAATGTCATTCTCACTGTGAGCTATGAGGTTTGGCAGAACAGAAATGAATTAGCCTCTGCTTAGTAAGACCAGTGAACAGGAGAAACTCACCTGGCTGGTCGAGAGGATGAATCGATTGCTCATCACATATGTCTCATCCGTAAATATCTCTGGCAGTTCCTTGAAGTGTTCCCGTGCCACCTCTCTGAGCCCTAGGAGATGGTTGTCTATCGCCATTCCAGTAATAGCCTGCGTACAACATAAGACACCAGTGTTTAACTGAGGATGGAGACATTTTCTGGGCTGTTACTGCCCTGTTTTCTGGTCAGAGTTGATGAACTTGGTTTGAGCGATGTAATGCCTGTAATGTTCAGATATTACTCTGAGCGTGTACTTTGCTGGTGATCGGTAAGTAGAAATTCATATGGTGCTCTGAAGATTGTAAAAATTAGGAAGGAGATGGTCTTGAGATGTATTATGTGCTGATGTTCTCTGGCGTTCTGGGTTTCCATCATCTCTCAGAGCTGAATATCGTGGGCTGGGCTTCCAAAGCTGCCGAGGGGAGCGTATGGGACACCAGAAAGCTCTAAGTGTGTTTTGGAATGTCCTGTGTGTCACTTGGATTATATTTCAAGATAGGAGGCTCCAAAACACCTCCAAATTGGAACAAATTAACCTTTCACTGCCCTGCTGCCTGTGTCTCACTCTGGCAGGTAAAGCATTCGTCATTCCATAGAATTTAGATCCAAAGATCTGGTAGATGTCCGCAACAGATTTAACAGGGATCACAGAATAACAGGTTTGCCAGTGATCTATCCCAGATCTACTAGCCTACACCCCACCACTTGAGAAGATGGGGGTTAGGGACACAGATGCCTTCTCAATTTAATTCACTGCCCAAATATCCCAATTCCCTCCCTTCTCCCTGTGCTGGTGTCATTGCAGAGCTGGATTATCTCAGGGGTAGCCCATACCTTAGCCCTCATACTAGTGAGGCAACTGAAAACAGTAAGTGTAGGACAGCATAATTGGGTGGTACTCTAGTCCAGGTACCATGAGTCTAGAATCGAATGAAACAGGGTTTAACAAAGGAGAATGATGTGCTTGACAGGCAAGAGCTCTAGAGCAGTCTGCTCGCTGTCCTGCTCACTCGCGTCCCTGCTCACCCTCATCCCCAGCGCAGAACCAGCCATGCTTGCCCCCGAGCTCTGCTCCCAAACGTCCCCCATTGCCTCTCCTGTCTCATGGCTACAGGTGAGATGGTCGGCAGCCTGCGCGGTGGCTGAGCGTTAGCAGCAGGGGCACACTGGTGGCCAGCTGGCCGGCTTGCAAGACCCCCCACCGAGCCTGCAGTAAGACTTTCTGCTGTGAGCTTGCCATGCTGGAGCCTCTCTGCTCTATCCAGCTTCCTAATGCTATACATTTAAGGAATTTATTAGCTTTAAGATCATTGCCCTGCTAGCAAATGTGACTGAAGATGGCTAACGGGATCAAAAGTCAGTAGTGGGAGATGGGCAGCCAGGATACTTAGAGCTTTGTTTCTTTAGGAAACCAAATCAAAATTTGGTCCAACCAGGCAGGAATTGCCTCAGGTTAAAATGTGCACTTAAAATCCTTCAGTCTAGGTTTATTCCAGCTGGTGAGAGCATTGACTGGGAGGATGGAGCTGTAGCTCGCCCCCGGTGGCAGGCTGAAGCCATGTAGGACGGGAATGCAGAACGAGGGACATCGTACCGAGAGCAGCGCTCGATGCTCCTGTGGCATGGGCCGCTTGTAACGAGGGAAACGAGCAACCCGAGAGGAGGCAGGATTTAAGAAAGAGCACAAGTTTGCTTTTCCTCTTAAGAGGAGAATCATTTTAACCACAAATAAGTGCCTAAAGCAGGGGGCCAGGAGTGCATAATCTTGTTTGATTTAAAAAGGCACCCATCGGTAAAGGGGCTCTTTGTCCATCAGCCCAGACGGAGCAAGGATGCTTGCAAAAAAGTAGCATGCATCAGGGCGGCATTTACGTTGTTTTTTCCATAGAGGGAAACTGACTTGATAATCAAAGGAAATATTTTGCTACCACACAAGATTTATAAGGCTGTTAGCAATGACATTTTTGCAACATAGATCAATGTCTTGTCTGAAGAGAGGCCGAGACAAGCTAACGAAATAAACCGTGAGTCAACGCATAGGAAAAAACTCTGCTAAATTGAATTTTAGAGCTCCACATTTAAGATAGCAATGCTACTCGTAAACCCTAACAAGGGGAAATAAAATCATTAAATTGCCTTTTGTTTTATGAAGTAGATTTTTTTGTTTGTTTGTTTTCTTAGGAGCTATTGCATTTCAGTCTGTTACACACGATTTAGTCAGACCATGCGAGCCTTGCCCATAGTTTAAAAGCACAACAATTACATTCTGCTCTTCTGAGAAAGAAAGGGTAGCTTGTTAAGTAGAAATACCTGGAGACATTTTCAAATTTAAAGATAAATTAATTTTCCAGTGGTGATTTTAATATTTTCCCATGAGCTGCACTGGAGGCTGAATTTTGTAACAGTTTCTGGAACTGAAATGACTTGGAGGGGGGATTTTATGGAATTTTTTTCTCTCTTTTTTTCCCCCCCCCCCCCCCCCCCAAAAATAAAGATATACAGAAATTCCATTCCAGGTTGTAACCTGGTGGACCTGCAGTATGTTGTGTTCACCATCAGGTTACCCTGGGACAGTTCCAGTGAGATAGTTGCCCTGAAGTAAGGTTTACCTCTGCTTTAGAGATGGTGTGGTGTCTCGGCTTCTAAGATGCAGGTTCCCAGCATAAGGCTTGAAACCCCAAACTGTTTTCCTTCCCTGCTTCATTTGCTTCACAGTCTTAAGGAACAAATCTTTCCTGAAAGCAACAATTCACCTCTCTGGTGGTCTAAGTATACCTTTAAAACCACCTCTGGAACGGAATGATTTCTTGAATATTATGAGTATTTAAACAGTAATCAGCAATGGGGGTTTGTTAGGCAATGGTCTGAGGCAAAACCATAGGTAGCAAATTTGCTTAACATAGCTGGTTATTAATATTCATTAATTTCATGAGTGGTTTGACTAAGTTGTTTGTAGAGTAAGTCTGTGCTTTGTCTTGGCACAGTGGGATGTAGAGCGCTACCCGGGCTGAATTGTCTCATTTTTAATCAACAGAAAATCAGTTCTATTTGATACTAAACTGATTTCTTCTGGAGGGCGTCTCTTCCTTTTATTAGACACTGCATTGAGGTCTTTAAAAGAGAACTTACTGTAACCATTCCCTCATTGTTAACAACCTTTATTAGAAAAGGCACTTTGGAATACCAGAATCACTTTCCAGAATACCAGTCTGTCTGAGGATCAGGTCCCAGGTAGGGACCTCTCTCCTCTAGGGAAGAGAGACATAAGAAAATGCATAAATGGTTGGTTTTAGGGAGGAAAATAAAAAAAAAGGTCTTGATGTGTTACAGCTGTCTTGAGCTTATCTGTAAGGTTATAGGTTATGGGTCTAAATACGTGTAAATTTGGGGGATCTGGATTTTGCAGCTGGAGTTTTATTTCTGCATGCTACACAGCAGTTCAGTTCAGTTGGTTGCTTTTAAGCCTTGCTTACTTCTCATCCTGATATGGCTCTTGGCTGTCCACTTGCCATACCCCAGTAGAACACCCTGTTGCCACTTTTCTTGGTCATCTTCATGGCTAACATTTCATGTTGATAGCAAAGTGCGCAGAATAAAGGCATATTTCATCTGGCTAACGTTCTCCCTTGCAAACCTTTCAATATTTACCAAAAAATCCTTTTATTAAATTTTGATTGCAAGCTCTTTAAAATGGAGGCCATTTTTGAATTGTTACTTTGTATGACACCAAGCTCGGTGGAATCCTAATTTGTGGCTGGGACTCCTCATTATGGCACAGATAGAAATCACAAATGTGTCACAGATGCACATTCCCCATGAATACGTTGAATACAGAGCATATGTTCCATGACGGTTCTAGATAAGAGGACTAATGCCCAAGCATGATGGCCTTGCCACTGATGTCTAATGCAGAATTTTGTCATCTTGCTTTCCAGGAAGTATTTTTTAAGGTGATGCTAGTTGAATATGTCTGTCTGGAGGGTGTTTGGGTCATCAGAAATTTTCATGTGACATAGCAGGTACTTTCCTATTTAGAGATGCCTATGCTTTCTGGTGCTCAGGTAGTTAATGATTGTATCTTTGTACTCTTCTTGAAAAAACTGACTAGTCCTTATTCAGACAAAGCAGTGTTGTACTTACCAGAATAGTGTAATTAGTCTGAGCTGCAATTGCATCCTTAAATCTCTGCATCTTCTCAGAATCCTGTTGGGGGAATCAAAATATATCTATTATTGAATAAACTCTCAAAGAAATAGCATCTTCCACCAATTAACCAGCAGCCAAACAGCAAGCACTCTCAAATGCCCTTTGCTCCTGGCTCAGGTGTAAGCACTCTTAGAATAGAATAGAATCAGAATCATTTAGGTTGGAAAAGACCTTTAAGATCATCAAGGCCAACCGTTAACCTAACACTGCCATTCTACCACTCCTGATAAATGAAAAGCCATGTGGATTCAGTGTCCTGAGCAGCAATGGTGCCTGGTTGTGCAAGGGTTGAATGGGCTTATTGGTGGTGGTTTGTTGGAAGTCAAATGTGGACTTGCAGTTCCTTTCATGGATTCCTTCCGTGTATTTTGGGGGTGTAGATTGCTACTAACTGAATTGCTCTGTTTGAAGTAGGGAAAATAATTGCCTAGTGTAATTCATTGTGTTCAAAAGAGCCAAGCAGTATATCTTCTCCAGAATGGTTTATCTAGGCAATGACGGTGATATTAATGAAAGCCATTACTGGTATTTTACTAGTCAGTCAGAAAATTACTCCCCCATGTGAAAGGGCATCTAGAATTTTCCAAGGCTGCTCTACTCTCCACAGATGCCTCATATTTTGGATAACAACCTAGTAAATTTTGACTCCTGTCAAACGGCAGCCTTTTATATTAAGGGAATGATCCTAAGAAGTGCTTCCCTGCTGTACATCAAGTCCGACACTGCAACTTCAGGAGACCCTGAAACAGCCAGAAATGACTGGGTCTCCAGATAAACAGGGAACCTTCAGCTCCTATGGACGATGAATGATCTTTTGAACAAAGAATTCATTTTAGAAGCAATTCAAGGCCACCATCAGGGACCTTCAAAATACAGAGTCTGATGTTTTCACAGGGCTAGAGCTAGGCCTTAGTTGCCTTATACAGATTAAATTACCAAATGCAGTCTTTATATCTGATTAATTTACAGCTATTCAAGCAACCTCTGCAGTGTCAGTTGCTGCTGCTTTTACAGCAAGTGTCAAATGTATGAGATATTTCCCCTGCTAGAGAATCAATCTGACTCGATCAATCTTTGGTGACTGTTCAAGCTGTCGTTTGAAGATCATTTTTATTAGCATCAGATAGAAAATAATTTTTAATTTGATTTGGATTAATGGCTATTAACGAATAATATTTTGGGGAGTTCACAGCTGCTTAAGCCAAGTGATGCTCTTGTCCAAAAAATAAAATTAACCCCTTCACATCCAGAAGTAATCTGTAGGTCTAAAGAAATCCCCTTGGAATAGGGTTGTGCTAAGTGAATTTTGTTTCTAATGATTCTGTGATAATAGTACATATAGGTTTGAACTGAAAGATGAAGATGTTCACATTAAAAAAAAAAAAAGAAATTCTAAAAGTTTGTGGGAAAGAACAATCACAGATCAGTTTAAATGTCCTTTGCATCTCTTGGTGGACAAGAAGCCAAGAAAACGATCAGTGGATTGGTTTGCATTCTGATTGCAGGTTTTTCAGGGGGAATGAAACCATTATTCTCCCTATTCGGTACTGCCAAGGCATGCAAGAAAAAGATTTGGGGGCTGAGACTGAGCTCAGTCTAGACAAGCGCAACATTCTGCTGCTGGCTTGTGTGAAGCAGTACAGGTCAGTATGCTGTGGGAGGTGGCCACAATCTCAGATCTGTGTGGTAAAATGGTGAGGAATGCTGATGCTTTGGGAGAGCTGTGGAAGTCGGTAAGCATTGGCATAAGGAAGGTAGGAAGAGATTGTTGGAGGGAACCAGAAGGATTTGGCAAGACAAGGCGCTGGGAGCAGGCTGGCTCCTCCTAGGAGTACAGTCAGCCTGCAGCAACGTGTGTTGGGCTGGGGGTATGCCGAGCGCCCGAGTGTGGAGGGGAAGGTGTGCACAGATGGCAGCAGCTTCTAACGAAGTACAATTAGGAACCATGTTATCAGACAGGACACTGGCAGCAAATAACAACAGCCTCTTCTTATCTGCTGTGTAATAGTTTCCATTACGTGTGATGGTGTGGTCATAATCTGCCCTGAATTACCCACTCAGCGTAGGGAATTACTTCAGCTTTCCTTTGAGTTACCATTTTAAGATGGAACTTACTTGACTCTTGTTCATCACGAGCTAAGTTCTGGGCATGGTAACCCTTAAGGAGATTGAAGAAGCAGTGGAGGAACAGAGCACTTCTCTGGGCAATTTTTCCTCATCCTCTGGGACATTAGAGCTTGGTTTACAAAATTTTAACACTTAATCTACAGCCCAGCAATACTTCTAGCAATGCTATGCTAGATTCTAAAGAACAGCCATGTGGGTTGTTGCCACTGGAGTGGGCTTAATTGCATAAAATAATTTATATTGTGGCAGCGTTTTGCATCTAAACAGCCACCTGGAAATTCCCTGTACAGGGGCGAAGTGCAGTGGGTGGAAGGGACGCGCAGAGAGAGGCTGAGGGAGGCTCTCGAGGGACGGTGGCAGGGACCCTGCACAAAGCTGTCTGTGCAGCTCTCGTCTCGGCGCGCCCAGCTGTACCTCTGCATCCCCATCTACTGTGCATGTACTCCTGCTTCTGGCAAACAGATGGTGGTGGCTCAATGAAAGGCAATACAATTTTCTTTTTGCAGGCAGTCTGGAGAGCTGTTTTGTTAGCTTGATGAAGTTTTTTCATCACGAAGGTTCAGCCCCCTTAAGGATCCTAAAAACTAACTCTATTTGGTAGAAGCACACCTTTAAAACCAGAAAGATCAGCCAGAACATATCCACCTTATCCAGAAACCAAAGCACGGGAATGATAGCATTGCACGCATTGAGCTATCTGCTGCAGGGGACCTGCCAGGCAATTCCCCTGGTGTGGCAGATCCTGAACTCTGTGTGTTCAGCCTCCATCTCTCCAGGGAGCAGAATTTGGATCTGATGATAGATCATTCAGAAGGACAGTATTAAGTCTAAAATCAAATGTTTTGTTTCTTATAATGTCATGCTTAGGCACCCCTGAATCTTTCGGATGCTTGAATAAAAATAAGGAAATATTTCTATTTAACTTAATGGTTGGTTTGCACAAAAAGCAAAATGCTGTAAGGGTGCCAGACCAACATACCGACAGAGCTGTCTTGTCATCAGTCATTGCTTTTACAAAAGCAAACGCTTCCAAGGTAGCAGACCTAATATTGTCGACTCTGCCCTCGTCAAATCGGCGTATGGAAGCACTTTCGTAGGTAGGAACAAGTCTCCTGTGGCACCTGAGAGAATGAAGTAAGAAAAACAATAATTATTTTCAAGGAGTCATGAAGACTAAAAGAAATATAGGCTCGGTACATCTTATTGTTACAGCCTTGATTTTATTTTTTGCGTAGTATTCATCTTAATGTTGATAGGATTCTATAAGAAACTTAAAAAAGATGGATGCTCGCTCCTTTCTAATATGAGGAGCTGGATAGAGCTGTATACATTTTAGTTATGTATTGCCAGTAAAAAATGACTTGCTGTGTAAAACAAGGCTAGTAAAACTGAAATTTACTGAAAGATCTCAAGGAATGTTTTATTTGTACTGCATCATAAAATAATTGTGTAATTAATCATTTACTTATGGGCGTGAAATATGGTTTATTTAAAACAAGAAAAAAGGCACTCTGTGTGTGAATGAAAGATAGAAAACTAAAAGGGGAAAAGGGTGCTATTTGAGACTGTGAGCTGGATTGAAAACCCACAGAGCAAACAGAGCATGAAGACTGTTCTTTAATTTGGGTCCAGGTATATAGCTACCAGACCTTGCTTCAGGAGACCTAACTGTGCCCTCTGGTTGAAGCAGGGTCTCAGAACATCACTGTCCCCTAAGGTTTTTGTTGCATACATGGGATTTATATCCTGGATTTATATCCAATGGGATTTATATCATGGCTGGGATCCAGGTGAAAATCTTGGACCAGGTCATTGTTGGAGTCTGGTTAGTGGAATATGCAAAATGGAGGTTTAACAGATGTTAATGGAGTATGCAAAATGTGCTGGGCACCTCTGGTTTTGACTGGATAAAGACCACTTCAGGATTTAACTGGACACAATACAGAATTATTCATGTAATAGGCTGTTCTGCGGGAAGCCATGCAACCGATCTCTAGCGTGGAGCATTAGCTCTCCCGACAACCTAGAAAGGAGCTTTTAACTTTGGTAATACTGTGGAAATTAGAGGATATTATCAAATCTTGGGCTGCCCATGAAGAAGGAAGCAGCAGTAGTTACTATCCTATGTAGGAATTCCAAACTGACGTGCTGCTGTAGAATTTTCCCTGGGAGTGCTCTTCCCCCTGCGGTGCGGGGGGAGCTATGGGTGCGAGCCACGGTCCCCCCTGAGCTGCCCGCAGGGGCCAGGGTGTGTTTCTGCCCCAGGGACTTGTGCTCCCTCGCTGCTTCGGCTGCGATGGGTGGCAGGGCTGTCTGCCCCTCCCTGCCACCTCCCGCACCCCTCCTCCACGCCGAGCCCGGGGAATGCTGGCTGGGAATGGCATGTGGGACGTGGGGTGGGAAGGTGGAGCGAGGAGAGGGAAAGGGAAGGAAGGAAAGGAGGAGTTCTCCTCCAACTCAGAACCGGGTGGCAGTTTCTATCTTGTCTGACCTACGGCCATTAGGCAAGATCGCTCCTTTCCCTGCAGGAAGCATTTGCTTGGGTGCTAAGGAAAAAATGGACCCTCTGTATAAAAAGCAAATTTGTGAATCTCTTCCTGTGCTACCTTGTTCCTGTGATTTGAATTAACCTTACCTGTAAAATGCCAGCTGAAGGGCTACTTGAATGTAGGCATCTGGGCTAATCTTCTGCTTCTTAATGAATTCCTTTCCATAGGCCTCAAACTTGTAGGCGATAAAGTCCAGATTTTTTACTGTCCTGGAAAACAAGCGACAGCAGTTAGTGCGGGGGGAGCTGCAAGAACCCCACGTTCTGCTTTGGTTTGCAGAGGAAACCCAGAGATCGTTTCCTGCCTGTACCCGCCCGGGGGTGCGCAGGCTCCGGCTCAGCAGATGGTCTCAGCCTTCGGAAACTTGTTCCTGGTCAGTAACTTTTATTTGTACAGGTTCTAGACAGGGCTTGGTATCTGCAACCTTAACGTGAGCTGTGGCATGCGGGTCATCCTGTTCATTTGAGTAAACCACTTTTTTTCTCTCTCTTTTTTTTTTTTTTTTTTTAAAAAAAAAAAACCACAAAAAACCAAAAAAACCCCACAAACTAGTGTTTCCACTCCTGAAGCCTAAGCCAGGGCCTCCTTTGCTCTCTCTGAATTTCTGTGATTTCCTAATGTGAGAAACGGGTGGATTTAAAACTCGATGAAGGCTGTAAGGTCCTTGCAAGTTTCAATTTAGAGGGCTACTACCTTTTATTTAAAAGCAAAAAGGAATTACTCTGCATCCTGAATGTTTTCTTACTCTCACGTATGCTTCTAGCCACTCTGAGGTCTCATTTAATGCAATTGCACTGGGCGTACTTATGGCTGATCACGCAGACAATGTGTTAATTCTCTACAGAGAGATCACGGGCCTGAGTGGCGAGGTGAAATAATTTGGAAAAAAAAAAAAAAAAATCTCACTGTCATCCCCACCTCCAAAGATCATGCAAATCTTTTACAGTCTGGAAACACAGTCAGGAGAACTAACCTTTGGAGGAGCAACATGGATGTAAACAAATGACATTCCTGAATTCAAATGGTTTATTCAAAACAGTTCTATTCTACTGTCCCGTATATATATCCCTGTTGCCCTGGCTTTGGTTTTAGTCAGGTCAAGCCCATGAAGTGCATCCACAAAAACAGAGGACTTGCACTGTTTGCATCCCGTGCAAATAGAACTCAACTGTTTTTCCAGTGGTCTTTAGCTTTCCTAATATTTACATGGAAGGAAAACAATGGTAATGCAATTCCTGAACACAGTGAAGTAGCTCCAGCCCATAAGGGTGCCATCCTGCAAGGAACTGCTAGGTATGTCCAGGTTGGGAAGATGAGGAGGAGTGGGAGGGCAGGGAGAGCCTCCCAGGAGGAAACCCATGCCTGCGTGCACTGCTCTGGGTAGTTCCCAGCTTGCAGTCACTACTCAGAAAAATGAGGCATCTGTTCTACCTTTGGAGTTTTTCCGCTGACGATGCCAAATGTGCCTGAATTTCAGGGGAACATTTCCATCTTAGTCTCCGTGGAGCAGGAAGCTCGCTCACTGAATCGGCTCGGACCAATTTCTTGGAGCTTTCTTTCCTGTTAGTATGCGAGAGAAAAATCATTAAGGTCACAGGAATAATCTATTTGTTAAGACACTTCTTTTTTTAGCAGGTAAATGACTCGTTTCCAACAGTAGTATGGGTCTTCAGTGGCCCTGTGCATCAGGGGGAATTGGGCCACTGGCAGCGGCTTCCCGGGGGCCGGAGCGGGTACTGGAAGGGGACTCACATGTGCTTGAGCAAGTGTTCAGTGCACTGCACCAGTACGATGCCATCGAAAGGGGAATGTTCACACACGGTACCGCAGACTCCGTCTCTTCCTACCACAAACTAAGCAAGGAAAAGAACAAGTGCAAGACATATAGGGAATAAATCATGCTCTGAGTAAGTTACCCAGGATGGCAACCTAACAAAAGATGTTGTCGTTCTCTTGTGGTTTTCTTATGGCTCGTATCAGGAACTTCCTTGACTTACAGATCAGTGAGTGACTTACAGACTTATCACAGGAGGCTTTCATGTCCTGCGAATGGCATTGCATTGGGTCCCTTTCATGCTGCTATTTTGGACCAAGTCCTGCGAGAATGTAAATTTTAGCAGTTCCCGTTGGAGTCCAGAAATTGGATTTAGCATCTGCTCTATGGTAGAGAAAACCTGTCAATAGAACGGCAGGCTGGAGTTCTCCTTCCACATTTGGGGGCAATGCAACTTGTGTATCTGGGAAGTCCCTTAGGATCACACATTTACAAATATCATAGCAAATGAGCAAGCTCATCCTTATTTGATAGCTTTCTTGTAGCTTGTTTTACTGCCCTGCCTCTTCCTTACCTTTTTTTTTTTTTGTGGTGTTTTCTTCATTTCCCTTTGCCTGTCTTCATTCCTGATTTCATTGCATATGCATGAAATAACTGGTGACACTTAACCTGCTGCACTGTAGTTCTGTGATACCCTCATGCAAATGGTTCCTTCTGCATCTCAGACAAAAGCAGATGTCTAAGACAAAACTGCAGGTTGTCTCATGTCTTTTCTGTTCTTTTTCTGGACTTTTTTCCCGTTTCTTTTGAAGTGTCTTTGGCTGGACTTATAGAATCATAGAACTATTTGGTTGGAAAAGACCTTTAAGATCACCAAGTCCAACCGCTAACCTAACCCTGACATCCCACCACTAAACCACGTCCCTAAGCACCTCATCTACCTGTCTTTTAAATACCTCCAGGGATGGGGACTCCACCACTTCCCTGGGAAGCCTGTTCCAGTGCCTGATAACCCTTTTGGTGAAGAATTTTTTCCTAATACTCAACCTAAACATCCCCCGGTGCAACTTGAGGCCATTTCCTCTCATCCTATCACTTCTTACTTGGGAAAAGAGACCAACACTCACTCTGCTACAGCCTCCTGTCAGGCAGTTGTAGAGGGCGATAAGGTCTCCCCTCAACCTCCTCTTCTCCAGGCTGAACAACCCCAGTTCCCTCAGCTGCTGCCCACCAGACTTGTGCTCCAAACCCCAGCTTTGTTGCCCTTCTCTGGACACACTCCAGCATCTCAATGTCCTTCTTGTAGTGAGGTGCCCAAAACTGAACCCAGCATTCGAGGGGCAGCCTCACCAGCACCGGGCACGGGTTTCTGTAGTGGGACCTCTCCCACTCAGCTCACTCTGCGTGTTTGTATCCCACATAGGCATCCTGCCTCCCTGTTCCTATGAGGTTTTCACAGAGTAAGCGTGTGATGCAAAAAGTTTACCTGGAAGTTTTCTGATGCCTTACTGCAAAGTTGAAGAAGAATATGGAGAGAAAGAACAAGTCCCACTGTGAGAATGACTTCCTACATAATCTGCATGTGCATGAAAGAAAATGGGATCTTTTTCCCCTAGGAACTTCTCTTTGCCTTTGAACTACTTCTGGCCTAAATACATCTAGACAGTTGTAGCTCTCCCATGTACTACACAAATTTATTTGCTTTCTGTTACCTTCTGATAGTAAACAAAAAGATAATCTTGCGTATTCCTATCTGCTCGAAACATCTCAACTAGTGGCCCTGCAAATAACAGAAGATTCTAACTAAAGACAAACGGTTTTTTCCTTAAAAACACAGCACTGGAGTCTGCTGATAATATCATTTATAGTGGCATAAATCAGGAATGACTACCGAAATGTATTTGCACTGGCGTAAGTGCAAGTGAAATTAGTTTAGCTTTTCTTTTCATGTTGCTGTTCTTAGATAGGGCAAGAGCAACAAACATTGCACAAGCAATCTATCAGGAGGGGGCTTCTTCAGTTTTTCATGAGGTGTCAACATCATTGACAGTTGGAGGCTAATACATTGCTTCACCCTGGGCCGACTGCAAAATGTGAAAATAACAGTGTGACACTTTCAAATATGACAATCAAAATCTGATTGGGAAAAAGGCTGGAGAAATTGATACTTCCAGGAGAGTCTCAGCAAGGATGTAATTAAATGAGTAAACAGTCTGTTAAGTGAGGACTTAATACTAAATTAAACACATGCGAAATTATAAGCAGTAGTATTTCTAAGACGTCAGGAAAATGCGTGAGAAAGCTATTCTGCTCTTCTTTTTTGTTCTGGGATGCTAGTCCAGCATTTTTATTTCATTTGATTGAGTGTAATTAAATGCATACTTTTTTTTTTTTTATCAGATGTCTGTGTATCTGTCTACCTTTTCAAGTTGCAAAGGACAACTTCAGGGAAGGTGAAAGCATACCTGTCTTGGAGAAGGCTCCCCTTTGCCAGCAAGGCAGTAGCTCTGTTTCCCCTGCCTTGCAAGGAACAGCCCTGCTCACACCAACCCTGCCTTGGCAGGTGCTGACACCACCATCCCCTCTACTATGAGGGCAACTGGAGTCCCTTGCCACGTGCAATTAGTATCATAGTACTGTAAGGTTTTTTTACCTGCATAGGTTTGTCATACCAACGGTTGGCCCCGTTTTTGTGGTAGCCTCCCCCGTGCAGCAATTGCAATGCCATGTTTGTATCGTTGAGTTCCACCCCGCTCGGGCTGTCCAGGCACACCAGGCATATGCACCGCTCAATCATGTCAAGAGAGTCACGGTTAGTGGAGTCTGGGGACAAGAGAGTGAAATGTTTACATCCTTTTACCTGTGGTGCAGGACTGGCTGGGGAACCCTCTTGCCTTGGAGGGCACCGAGGGTCTGACCCTGGCTCTGCAATGAGCTGGTGCCTGCAGAGCGCTCGCAACAGCAGAACATCTCAGTGCAAGGAAACCTTACACCAAGGCATTCCCTCGTCTGTTAACTTTTGCAATATCTCTGCATATCTTTCATCGGATTCAATAATATCCCCTTTCTTCTTCTGCCTTTCATTTCCTGAAGTAATTATATTACAACGTAGATCTATTTTACTCTTAAAGCCAGCCATGCTTACTTATTTTATATATAGGAGTTACAGAGAGGACAGGTGAAAAATAGAGAATTTCAGAGCTCACGTTATTGCTGCAGCGCTGCAGTATTCTGCTCTGGAACATCAGGGCCTATACTGTTTTTGTGCTGTCCTCCCATTAACACCCTTTTCTGGACAAGGAACAGCAGGGCCCACGTTGGTTTTATGTTCTTGTATTGGAATCCTCTTCTATCTCCTGTCCCTGATCATTTCTTGTACTCCAGAGAAATAAGCCCTGGACTGGGTGTGTTGCCTACATCGCATGAGGAAACATCTATGGATGAGGTCGTGAAGTTCAGTCTTTGAACGTGGTATTGCCGAAACCATGGGCTGCACGTTCCCCTTCCCTCCTATCACCACTGTACTGCTAAATAAAATATCCTTTCCCTGGCTCTCTTTCTCCATTTCTTTTCCTTATCCTGTCACTCTTGCTTCTACAGGTGAACTACAAAGGTTATTTTTGTGTTGTCCTCAGTTCTTTCCTCCTTATATTTGGTGTATTTATTTGGGTTTTTTTTTTCTCAGTTTCTTTAGCTCAGAAATATTACGAAGGTAAAGGTTTATTTGCTTCTGAGGGCCAGTTTGAGGCATAGGAAATATTTAATTATGAGCACTTAATAGAGCTCTTAATTGAAAGGATAGAAGTGTGGAAACTCTAACAAGAACTTGTTTTATTCATAAGCATATAACATCACTAATTGCTGTTAAATGGTTCTTAGCAAGATCAAAGGAAAAAGGGCTTTCAAACATCAACTTAAGATTCCTTCCATTCTTAACAGATCAGCTTTCATCTGCTGGTTTTGCTAGATTTTGGCGAAAGCGTTTGCGTTTCAGAATGGTCTTAACTAAAGATATGAATTCAGATCAAAACTTCTTGCAAGTCTGTGCTGAGTTCAAGAAATCTGTGCTCAATTCAAGAGAGAGTTCTAGCTGAAAGAATGGGAAAATAATTAAAATTAAACAATTCAGAGTTGCGTTTGAAATATGGGGCCATTTCAAAATATGTATGTTTTTAATGTTCACAAACTATGAAAAGTAGCTTGATCCTCTGAAAGAATGGCATTTTCCAAAGTAAGAAAAAAAAGTACCTTCCCAAAACGAGTGACATAGGTTAGCGAGGAGCTAGAAAAAAAGGCAGATGCTTGTTATCATCCAGGTTCATCCTCCAGATGCTGTGTAGTAGAAATGAGTGCAAATATGCAAGAAATGAAAAAGGTGAGAAGAGAAGGAGGGGCAAGTGATGGTGGTGGCTGAGAAGGAAGAGGAGGAGCTGTGGCCTCTTGTGGGTTATGGTGAGGCACCGCCTGCTGCTGCCCGGTGGCTCCAGCGTTGGCAGCCCTGGACCCCAGCAGCCGGGGTGACCAGCCTGGCTTCTTACAGGCTGGTGGGAGCTGGCAGAGCGCACAGTGTGCTGTCCTCCCTCGCCCGCCGGAGCAGAGCCCTAGGGAAGGCTCCTGGCGCTCCTGCCAGCTCCTACAAGGACCTGAGCCAGGAGATTGTAACTGGTGGGGTGTCCAGATAGGCTGAGCTTTCTGCCAGTGATCCATGCCCCCCTACAACCTGGGAAACACTGATGTCCCTACAAATTGCCTTCAAAAGCATTCAGAAGCTTTATAAGGGAGAAGGCACGTCCCTGTCCTCTTGGCTATAAAGCTCTTGTAATATCTGACATTTGCAGGGCTGACTGTAATCATGGTATTCATTCCATTGACAGTCTGGGTACATCAATGCAAAGGCTGAAAAGATCCTTGTGGATGGAAGTTGCCCCATATACATCAGATGCTGGTATTTGCGGACAGGCACCTTCAAGGAAAAACTGCTTGGATAGTGAGGTACAAACTGCCCACAGCTTGCTCAGCGTTCTGCTTTATGTTGTCTGATAGGTTTATATATATTTTGTTGTGGCTGCTGCCCACACATCTTTGACAGATATGAAGCCCTTATTCTGACATATGGCTTTAGGGTATCTTGAGTCTACGTATCAGAGTAAATAAAATTAAGCTCTGCTAGAAACAGAAAAGTAGGGGAAAGATGCCCTTACAGAAGGAAATGGACGTGTCCAGAGAGCTGATCAAACACTGAAAAAATTATCATGTAAAGCAGGCAATGAACTGCACAAGAACTCATGAACCATGACTTGGCATGGAAAATAAATATTTCCAGAAAGAGCTGAAACAGAGGAGAAGCGTAAGAACAAGCCTAAAGCCCTGCAAGATGTTCCTCATCCTTCGTCCTTTCTAATGCACGTAATTGCATTCAGTTGGCCAGTTGGCTTATGGTTAGTTGGGGTTTTTGGGTTTTGTTTTAAAAAGGAAAGTATGAGAAGACAGTTCTGAATTAAATTCAGATATAGCATGCATGGGAGAGCAGCCTCTATAGCAGTAAGAATTCACCTACTGCAGTTAGGAGAGCGAGTTAGGTCTGCATCCTGAATGCCGTTTAAATATCAAATGTGTTTATAGATTGGTGATGGCTGGGTTTATTACAATTTCTTTGAAATTCTCTCACCTAGAAGACCTGTCCTCTACCTGTAGGTCTATGCAGGCCCATGTATATGTCTCCTTCATAACCTCTGCAAAGCGCTGTATGGGTCTTTTCCATCCCCAAGCACCCTCTTTCCCTGCCCAGTGCAGAGTGGTCATGGAGTGGCCCCCTCCACCTCACACTGCTTCCCTAGAGCTTTTCTCTTCCTCTGATAGCTGTTGTTGCATGAACATTTCACCACAAATAGGAAAGAAAAAAGGGCTGTTAATAATCACGTGTCCATGTGTAACAGCAATGCTTCATGCTATAGAGAGGAGCTGTGCTAATACGAGTCGTCTGGGATGGGATTCCTGCTTAGATGAGGTAGAAGGCTCACATCACAGTGCTGTGATATTTGCTAGTGCAGAACCTGTTTTTTTCAGCTGCATAACTGAGCTGCTTTGCTTCCTCATTAAAATCAATATTTCGGCAAATGCCAGGCAATCCAAAGACACTGTAGAGAGTGTTCTGCTGCTTTTTGTTTTGTCTTTTTTTTCTTTAGGATGATGTAGGTTTACAAAGATGATTTTGCTGCAGGTTTAAAGGTATTCACTGTTTTACTTAAAAGCATGGCATGAAAATAAATTATTAGGTGTTTATCTCAATTTTCATTAAAATAAGGAACTTTTTTTTCTCCTGCTTTAAAATGAAAAGATGGGGAGGGGAAAGCCTGAAGAGGAGACTGGTACCATGTAATAATGCTGTAAGAAAGGCCAGGACACTGTGCCTGTGTTTATCTATATAAAGTTGTTATAAGCACAGACAGACCTGAATAAGAAAAGGGAAGACCTTCCTTGGGACAGTAAACATATTTTGAGACTATTGGCAAGTCTTGCATATTCCAGGGCATTGGTAAAGCAGCAATATTTTCTGTAGCATTTCTGAATGGGGAGAAAGAGATGAGTTAATGTTTTTGTCAGGAGGGAAAAATGAATACCTAAGTCCGCTAAAATGTCAAAAAGAGGGTGTTTACCTCACTTAGCTTCAGGGTAAAATCTATAAGGTGTGAAGTGATAGATTTTCATCTGTTTCAAAGTCAGCATTTGAGTCCAGAGTCCAAGATAGCTAAATGCTGCCTGTTGTTGGAAGAGAGAGAGAACTATCCCCAGACAGTAATCGGTGTCACCTTTCCTAGGTACTTAAGATTTGGATGAATCAGCCCTGGTACTTTCTGGTTTTCTCCACTGACTAGAGAGAGTACGCAGCTAGGTTCAATAGGTCTTTAACTTGTAGATGCCTTTGTTAGATGAGATGAAAAATGTCTAATAGCTGCCGAAAGCTAAGAGGATACATCATTCCTATGGGTGCAAAATGGATGGGAAGAAAGAGACAAATCACAAAATCTGATGTAATGTAATTTATGTGATGAAAAACAGAGAATGGAGTGAGAGCTATTTACATGGCATAACACTGAAGCGTACACAGCCAAAGGGTCAAACCACGTCTGCTGCTTCCCTGATAACACACATCCGAACACTTACGGGTGTTGCGTTTCCTCCTGCTAGAGAAATTCGGCAGTGAGGTTGCACATTCAGTCCTATGTTTGCTGTAATGTTCACTCCCAGCAAAGAAAGGCAATGATGGTGAGGAGGAAGAGGAGGAAGATGATGAAGAAGAGAAAGCTGGGATTGCTGCTGCTAACCTTTCATAAGGATTGTCCTGGCCTCTGCCCATTCTGTTCGTCCGTCTGTTGTCAGCAGGCCAATTGGAGGCAGCATTTCCTCTTCAGTCTCTGCCATTTTGGCTATTTTTCGTAACTGAGTGAAAAGATCTCCCTCACTGAGACGACGGAAATTAATGACAACATCCAAAACAAAAAACTGCAAAAAAATGACAAAAGTCAGAACAGTCACAGATGGGTTGGACCCTTACTGGTCCAACATTTTGCTTTCGCCTGGGTAGGTGTTGAGATGCTGAAGTCCTGCCTGGAGAGCCAGGCCTGCAGGCAATGGAACACAAAACCACTGAGGACTGGCCTAGGGCTCACCCCTCCTGTCTTTTTACACCAGTGTAACGCCAGTTGCTATAGGAGACTTATACCGTGTGTTGGGCTCAAATAAAACATACGTTATTTGAATAAGCTTAAAAAAAATAAACCCCAAAGAGATAACATCAGGAAGTATGTAAATAATTTCCACAGCATTATTTGTTTAAAAGCAACCTTGAGAATCTAGAGAACTTCCTGCTGAGGTCAAGAAGAGGACTTCCTGGGAAAGGGACCGCTGGGATCTACCCCTTCATTCCAAGGGGGCCTGCAGGCACGGCTCTGGTGCTACAAATACTCAGGCTGGCTGGAAGGCACCCTGCCCAGCCGGGGCACCCTGCCTTTTTATTTATTTGTTGGTTGGGGCAGATGTACCCTAATGCTTCAGTATTTCTGCCTACCCCTGCGCTAACTTCTTCAGGCATAGCTTGGACCCCCCTGCATGGGATGGTGATATATATGCCATGCATTGCATGCCAATACTTGACTGTCAAGAGAAGAGCTTTTCCAGCAAATGCACTCTAATAAGATTTTTTTTTTTTCTCTGTGGTTTCACCTCTGTTTAATAAACATTTTTGTTTGAGTGAGAAAGCAGATGAATTCTGCCACATTCCTCCTTTCTGCATCGCTGTACTTGGAACATAACGTGGGCTAAGGACAAAAATGCTGCAGAAGCATCTTTTGGAAATATTGACAGCAAATGCTTGGTAAGAAGTGAGCTCATACGTAGCACGCTAATTGTGTTTCTACACAGTGATTACGTTAGGCTCTTCTTGAGTGAATTTAAGGAAACTAAGAAGTATAGAAAGGTATAAAAAAAGAACACTCATTTACCTGATTGTTACAAGCAACAATGATGTGTTCTGGTTCTGGCATTACGCTGCTTTTCTGGGCCACGAGGGTATCTTTGGTATGTCCTGGAAGACGATAGGAAGAAAAGAGTCCATAGTATTGCTTCATACAGAGAGGATGACCAGACAGCTGTCCACGAGCAAAATCAACAGGTAAAGCATGGCTGGAGAGAGAGAAGGGAAAAAAACAAAGCCAGAGGAAAAGAGGGGAGAGAGAGAGACAGAAAGGAAAAGAAATCTAATCTGTCCTTTGTTCTGTTACAATTAGATCAGGTATAACACAAATTGAATAATAAAACGAGATTACAGTACAAGGGAAATAGATGAATTCCCATACTAACGTTAAATACATCATTCCTGGCAGCTTCATGCATATTCATTAAGCAATTGCATTATCTGCTAGTGGAAATGGAAAGAATAGCAGGTCACCGGCAGCTTCGCAGCGCGCGGGGCAGCCTGCCTAGCTGGGACCCGGCCGCTCGCCAGGCAGGAAGCCTGGGCAACGGCTGGAAAGGACACGGCGCCTCGAGGAGAAGTGCTGGTGAAAGCCTCTGCCCCCCAGAGCCGCCCCGCACTGCGCAGGGTGGCTGCAGGGTGTGCGGGGGGGCCTTGCCCGACCAACAGCAATGCCTGGGGCAGCACAGAGGGCATCTCTCTTCTCCACTGAGCCTCGCTTACCTGCTAAGCCTTACTCAGACTGTCCTGGTTTCGGCGGGGATAGAGTTAATTTTCTTCATAGAAGCTAGCATAGTGCTGTCTTTTGGATTTAGTACTAGAAGAATGTTGATAACATGCTGATGTTTTTAGTTGTTGCCAAGTAGTGCTCAGACTGCTCAAGGACTTTTTGAGCTTCTCCTGCTTGGCCAGGTGCATAACAAGCCGGGAGGGAGCACAGCTAGGACAGCTAACCCAAACTGACCAAAGAGCTATTCCAGACCATAGAACGTCATGCTCAGGGGGGGTTAGTCGGTCGGTCGTGGGCAGAGTGATCACAGCTCGGGGAGTGATCGCGGCTTGGGACGGGCTGGGCATCGGTCAGCGGGTGGTGAGCAATTGCGTTGTGCATTGTTTGTTTTGTATATTCTGTATATTCTCTTACCATTCTCATTATTACTATTATTATTTTCTCTTATTAAACTGTCTTTATCTCAGCCCTCGGCTCTAACCTTTTTCTCCTTCCCCATTCTCTCCCCCCACCCCACTGAGGGAGGGGGGGGAGTGAGCGAGCGGCTGCGTGGTGCTGAGTTGGCAGCCGGGTTAAACCACGACACAGACCCAGGGGGGAATAAGTGCTGCAAAACTATTCCCTTCTTATTGGAAGGCACGTGAAAACAACACCTCCTAAAAGGTTTCTTTAGTAGCCAGAAAAGAAAAGAAGTTATCACGATGATGATTACAGATTGTAAAATATTCCACTGGCTCTGCGGCAGGAAAAAACGGTGCTGTCGCTTGGGGGGGGGGGGGCCTGCAGAGGCCACAGGGGGAAGAAGGTCTTGTCGTGCAGCGGTTTTCCCTTGGCAAAAGAGGACTGAGCTTCCACCCATCCAGAGAGGGGCAGAGGAGCACACAGGGAGGGGTGCTGTCATGCAGCCGATACAGGGGAACGTTTTATGGCCTCAAGTTGCACCAGGGCAGGTTTAGATTGGATGTTAGGAAAAATTTTTTCACTGAATGGGTTGTCAGGCTCTGGAATGGGCTGCCCAGGGAAGTGGTTGAGTCCCCACCCCTGGAGGTATTTAGAAGACATCTAGATTTGGTGCTTAGGGACATGGTTTAGTGGTGGGATGGCAGGGTTAGGTTAATGGTTGGACTTGATGATCTCAAAGGTCTTTTCCAACCTAAACAATTCTATGATTCTATGCTCGTTTAGCTTATTTAGCTGTCTCTTTAGAACTGCTGCAGTTCTAAAGCAGGGATATTCACCTTAGTTCCTGTCTCTCAGACTCTCTGTATCACTTATTTCCTTGTACAGATGCTTAATTTTTTTTGTTCCTTATCAGCAAAACAGGGTTATTAGTGTTCTCCTCCTCCCACATTTTGCATAACGCAGAAACCCTCTTATATTTAACAGTTTTAGAGAGCATCTATGATGATTGAAAACAGCATTAGATCAGACAATCTGTAATTACAGCAGTTAAGAAAGGGGCTATTAGCTCTGACTGATGGCACTAGAAAATCTTGTACTGATTTAGGTGTAAGATCCTGTAACTCTTCTATGTGAGCAAGTTAGCCTTTCTTTGAAATATTTAGTCCTGGCAACTGCACGGAATATCTGCACAGTTAAAACTGCATGCCTGGCTTTGGGCTGGAATATTGTGCCTCTGCCTGTGGGATGGTCCGAGAGAAGCGAGCAGTGCGCTCGCTGGTCGGAGTCCCTAAGAGGAACAAGGAACTGCAGATGTTACAACTACGGTGCCCTCATAATTATACAGGAGGGGTGTAAGCAAACAGTAGTAATGATACAGGGACACAGTCGTGAGGATTTACATGATTATTGATTTAAGGCAAGCAAATTTGATCACAGGAGTCTTTGGATCTGGAGTAGTGAGGTCAAAATAATAAGAATTTAAATTATCCTTTGTTTGAGCAATGTGGTTTCTTTATCTCATCTCAGATGCTGTCACATAAAGATGCAATGAGCTACATCAGTATGCAGTCGTACTTCCCAGCACACCAGGGCTGGTGTATGCAGTTGCATGGATTATCCTGGACAAAAGCACGTGTTTTTAAATAGGTAACTCTTCTATACTTTCCCAGTAGCTGTCAGACTTCTGAAGTGAAAAATCCAACAGCCTTTTCCTCCTCCTTTTATCTCATTCATAGATAATAGGGACTTTGTTGTTTGAATATGGGCTTTGCCTTCCTCACCCAAATAAGCTTTGGTTAAAGCATATCACATAGGGCCTCCTGTACCTCCCAGCAGGAAAATGACCCCTTCCCTACCACGGCGCAGGCTCTGTGGTGCTCGGCTCTCCACTGTTCCTATTCTTCGGGGAGCAGTGATTTCAGCAGTAAACTTGGAATGCGCTAGGTGGGGTTCGGAAGGGCTATGTGAGGTGCTGTTAGGAGCCACCTCAAATGTGACAAAGAATCATGGATTTCCCCCGCATTTATATACAGAAAGTAGCAACGGCACAAGTAACTCCTTACTTTTACGAGCCACTGAACCAGCCTGTCTGTGGTGAGACTTCCTTCCCCTGGTTGGGATGTGTTATTTCTTTTTTGGGGGGGAGGAGGCGGGGGGGCCGCTGTTCTAAATGGAGGGTGCAGTGCGCGGAGGGGGTGCGGCACCCCGGCATGCGGGGGGTGCCAGGGAAGGCGTGCGGGCTGCGCGATGGCCGCGCCGCTGCTCCCTGGGTCTGGGGAGCACAGACATCCCGCTGCCATCCCGGTAGCTCCGCGGGGCAGAACGTCTGCGCCCTTGGGGCTGCACCGCACGTGATAGAGCAGTGGCCACCAGGCATCAAAAAGGATCCTTCTCCAACCTCTTAGATTGTGTTAATAAAGCAGAAAGTGCATAAAAAAAAAATGCTGAAGCGCTTGCCCCACAGCATGCTGGAGCCCCAGGCCTTCTGTATGGTGGAGAGGTGCAATGCAGCCTGGCTTTGGGCATGTTAGAGCACCCTGAATCAGAAGCACCCCGCAGATCCGCAAGCTGCAGCTCTCCTTCCAAGCTACTTACCTGTCCAGTAAAGCTTTGTAGTCTTGCACTCCCGAAATGAGGTTGGCGGCAAACCTGCAAGTAGCGGAGAGAAGTGACATCAGTCTTTTGTCATTTGGCAACACCGGGCAGGTTCTGAGAGGCAGAGGAGAGCCTGAATGATTGATGGCACAGCACAAGGAGAGCCCCTCGCCCCCACTCAAACCCTAAATTAATTCATGTCAAGAGAAATATGAAATCCTAGAGATGGTCCCCTCGAATGGTTAAACAGGCTACCACAGGAGGAAGCCTGAAAGCATTTATTTAGAGAATGGGAGCAGAGGCTGAATATTTAATAGAATCCTTAACATGGGTTTCAATATCAGTACTCATAAGCTGCCTAATTTATTAGAGTACTTTGTGTCCCAAGCAGCTATTCTTTCTGCAGAGCTGTGGAGAGGTGTATTATTTCCAGATACTGCCCATTTGCACTGCGACTGAACGGGAGGCTCTGAGAAAAATATTCCCTTGTTAAGGCACGTGCATTGGAAAATGCAAAACGGAGGTTTTTTCTGAAAGCTGTGTGCACAGTAAATTTAGTCAGTAATGAATGGAAGCAGTTATAGTTATGCTTAAAGTAAAGTAAAAAGATACATTGGCTGCATATGCAAAATGTTAAAATAACACATCTCAGCTTTGAGGTTCTGGCTGGTTTATAATAGCATAAATTCACATGCAGTTAATTCTTTCAGTAATGAGCAGCTAGAGAGTGCTAAAAGCAAAGAGGAAAATTGCACTATATGGAGGTAGATTTGGTCTGGTTTAATGTTTTAAAAGGAGAAAATGTTTTGGCAAAGACTGAAGAATGGAATCCTGTTTTAAGGGTGTCTGGAGAAGTATGTTCTGTGCTTGGCTACTTGCGTACCTTTTCACTTTTTAAATGATTGTAATTGCCCACAACAGCTCGAAGGGGAAAGGTCCGTTCAGGGCTGGGAAGGATAGTCCTGAAGGAAGCAGTGTTCTTGGGGAGGAATGATTTCTGAACTCTTATTCTTAGATCCCCTTTGTTTCTGATGCCCTTTTGGGCACCTGAGTGGGACAATTTAATGCCAGCATGGCCTTTTTTGGTTCGCAAGGTGGCTACAAGTCATAGTGATGGTATGTTAGATAGTTTTCCTTTAAACAACGTGTCAGAAATTAGTATTTCTTTTTTTCATCCCTAAATGGTTTACTTGAATTATACAAAGAAAAGTTTTGCAAATATTCCTTTAAAAAATTATAAATCCCATGACATTTTTTTTTTCATGCAATAAATGTGATAGTAATGACACTTTCATTTCTGAATATCGGTATGAGTAACCCCAGAAACACTGCCCTCAGTCAGCAGGCCTAGAAGGAAATCATTTAATGGTTACAGCCCCTATTTTTAATTAAAGTTAGTTGTCTTTTTGCCAAAGCAGTACATTTAAAATATCCTTTCATGTAGCAAAAGCTGCAAAGTCGTAGTACATTACCTCAGCTGGTCATTTACATCCTTGAAATACTGACGAGCAAAGATAATTGCTGGGCTGGAGTTGACTGGAAGAGCCAGACGGTTGTTGAGGTACATGTCATCCAGCCAGTAGTTAAACACCTGGGGGAAGGGGACACGGAACCTTAAAGCTACGAACAACGCGCAGAAAGGCAGTCAGGGGCGAGGGGAGAGTGCCTGTGCTCCGGGTGTCAGGCATGGGCTCTGATTAATGGAGCGGCAGAGTGTTGTCGGGCTGAGCTCTGCGACCTCAGCTCAGCTGAAATCAGCCGCAATTCCATAATCCTATTTTTCAATCAATGGCAATTTACAGCGTCTTCCATTAAAAAGTAAACAAGCTCCATATTGTGGCGGTTTGGGTATTTTGTTGTTTGCTTCTCTCTACAATAAAAAAAAAATAAATGCTCAAGTCCAACACGCTAACTGCTGACTCCTGAGCAGTGATTGGGATGTATTTAAGAGATGGACAGAATTTTACTAGTGATGGCTTTCCTCAGGGGACTTCAAATATTTGTCAGTGATGCTGAGATGCTCTGTTGTTAGCCATCGGATACTGTCCGGTAGCAAGACAGAGTGGGAAAAGAATTTCCCAAGCCTAACGGTTTGGTCCTGCAGATACTGGCACGTGGATAGGGCCCCCAGAGAATTCCCTCTGTGTCCACTGACACAAACGCAGATTGCTGATGCCTGACCCAGACAGACACAGGTATTAAATTTCTAACCCTTTTTATCGAGAACACAGATGTACGGTAGCCGTGTTCCTTTAGGTCTGAGTTTGCAGAATCATTATTTGGAAAATGGAGGCTTTCATAAAAAGATCAAATGGTCTTTCTGAGTTTAGGGGGCATGCTTTGTATATACTAACTACAAACAACAATGAAATTATGCAAAAATAATTACAAATGCATGCATCAGTTGAAAAAGTTTTCCTCTGAGATATTTCATTGCTGTTAGAACAGATGCTTCCCCCCCAGTCTCTAGAGTCTTCAGGAGAACAGGCTAGAACTGTACTCCTGGCAAGTTAAATTCCAAATAAAAACATTTCTAATTTCTCTTAAGAATCAGGTATTTAATTTTAATAACCAGCATTTAAAGTTGAGATGTTTCAGAAAACACTTATACAGCTTTCTTCTGTAATTTTCATGCTGTAAGTGGTTAAATGAATGGTTGTCTCCCGGAACACTGTTTGTTATGAGGGACACTATTTAAGCGATGGTTAATTTAGCCACCAAACCCATGACATTCTATAATCAGAATGACAAAATGAGATTGGGCAGCATTTAGTGGAGCCCTCGACTGTGGCAACAAGTAGTTCAGAAATTAAGCACTGCTTTTAAAATAAAAGCACTGCCAGTACTGTAGCCTTTTTTCTGACTACAGCAGCAATTTGATGGAGTTTTCTTGCAGGTCACACAACTGAAAAGTTAAGGGAGACCCACACTTTGCTGACATCGGTAGCAGGCCTGCAGGATTTCACTGAATCCATTAAAGCATTCAGCGTCTCTCTTCCTTGCTGGGATGGAAGGACTTGAATAAAATCAGTGTTTCTGGTTTTCAGCTGCCATATTGTAACATGGTTAATGCAGGCAGGATGAGCCGTGACTTTGTGAAATGATAAAATCTATTTTATCTACAGCTTATTTAATTTTCCTGTCTTGGGAAGTAGAAAGCTGGACCTTTTTAAAGGCTGAGATCTCAGCATGGTCTATGTGAGATATATATATATATATATATATACACACACACACACACACATACACACACATGTGTGTGTATATTTGGCAAAGTAAATACTTCAGGGTAACTACATTGGTATGGTGTGACAATGAACGGCAAATAAAAGTTTAATTTAACAAGACTAATTCCTATCCTAAAGTATTCCATTCCAGAATAATTTGACTGGATCAGAGCTTTGGCTAGATGGGTATGCAAGGCACTTTTTATAGCCCTGTCAGAAAACATTTTTAATTTTAATAAAAACTCCAAATCCTGTTATTAAAGGGAAAGGAAGACATGACATCCAAAAAGGGTGTAATATAGTGCTTCCTAGAGGTAGAGCTTCATGCATGCACCTGGGGTGCATGGATTCTCTCTCTTACGTCAACAAACTGTTGCTCTAAAAACACAATAATGACATGGATTTTGACATTGTTTGAAAATTCTAGCCTAATATGTCTGAAATATTCCCTTTTCTAGAATCTGATGTGACCCCTGTTTGCACTGACCCACTGAAAGGAAGCTGTGATCACATATGGGACATCACAAAGAGTCGGTAAACAAGCATCATCCAACACATCTCTCATCTGCATTTGCTTACCCAGTTCGTTGTCTTTTCCCTTCTTTCCTCAAGGATTTGCTGCAAGGATTCCCCCAGGCCTCCTCCAATTCCAAATTGCTCCACGATGACCTTGGTCTTTCTAAATTGCTCCTCTGGCACCAAGTGTTTCATGCATTGTAGGTACATGCGTAAGGTCTGTTGCAGTGGTGGGACTGGAAGTTTTGGCACTGCCTAATCATAAAGAAAAAAAAGAGATTAGTAAGTAAGTCTACTTGTCCTCTTATTTTTCTTTTTTTTTTTCTTCTGTTGATGATCAATATATTGCATCCCCTTTTTAATCCATTTATTCTATTTTAGCGGTTGAGATGCCTGATTACTGCAAATGTAATTGTGTGACTTCAGTGGAGTTTCATTAGGTCTTAAAGTGCCTGGATTTTAGGACATAGCATGTTGTTGTACGCAGTCCTGAAGCAGTGGTACCTCTCCAGTAGCTCTCTTTGTAGGCCTTGGCCAAGGAAGATTTCCAATGGATAGGCCAGGAAACTAGTGGAAAACAAGAGAATATTCCCTGGTAAAAATTCTACAAATCCTAGAACAAACAGGCAAGTAGGCATGGCGCAAGTATATAGTCTGAGCTAGACTCTAGGAAATCTTCAAATACATTAGAGCATAATAAAATAATGCATGAAGAGAAGGTGTTTCATTAGTAAAGAAGTGCATTTAGCTTGTGATCAGTAAAACCATGGGTTAATACTTACCTGATTGGTAATATTACTGGTTATGATATTGCAGAAATACAAAAATGTGCAGGTCTACCTGCACACAGTCCTCAGTAAACCTGTGTTTTACCTTGCCAAACCTCTGCTGACAGACATCTGGAACCCTCCTAGAAGGCTTGATAAAACATTTATGTTTATACTTGCTTTATCCTTCTCCTGTTTGGAGCAGGAAACCAATAGTATCTGGGAAGAAAACAATCTCATGCTGTCTCTGCAATTAAGCTTCCTTTGTTTTTTAATGTAGAATTAACCAAGTGATGTGCAATCATTTAAAAGCCAGAGGAATTATGGGGGCAGTGGGAAAATCAAGCAAGGGAGTAATCCATGGAAGGCTGGGAAATTGCAAGAGGCTGCGATGCTCTTAAGCGTGGTTGCTCAGGGAGGTGGACGTGTCTCCCAGTTGAGAAATGGTCACCTGATTCGGCTGTGCTTGTCCATTAGCGATTAGTGCAGACCACAGGCTTTCGGAGGGTTGATTTCTCCCATTTGTTTCTTGCCTGTCTCCAAAAGCAGGTAACGTTCAGATATTTTTTTTTCCTAGCTCTTGATGTAAGAGACATTCATTGTCACAGGCCCGTAGTGTGGTTTGGGTTGGAAGAGCTGCCTGGCGGTCGCCCAGTCCCAGTGGCCGCCAGGAGCAAGGCTACCTGCAGGCTCTTTGCTTGTGCCTGCGGGGCGGGAGGGACCGGGGGGAACGCTCGGGACAGAAAGGTGGCAGGGAGCGGGCGTCCTCGGAGCTCAAATACCAGCTCTGCCTTTTGACACCCACAGAAAAGTCAGTGCTGCATTATGTTTCCTTATCTAGAACCCGAAGATTTCAGATACTCAGAAAAAGCGTCATAGGATTTACCTGTTATTCATGGAAATGCAAGTGCGATTTAGCCTGTAATGCACCCTGGATCTCAGAAATAAAAGAAGGGCAGTGCTATGGTTCCAAGCTATGTTTAGTTAGGGCACATCTCTTCTGTCATTGATTTCTTGCTCAGTGGGAACAGATGTGCCAAATAGTATTTCTTTTTGATACCTGGCTTTGGCCCTATCTTTCTGGGGAAGGTCACTGCACCGCTCGTGACTCTGCTTAGGAAAAAAGCTTTAAATGCCAGGGGTTGGCTACTTACAGGCATACACATCCAGTATCTTTTAAACCAGCTTGAAAATGAATTGTATGTGATAGTTTGATAGTTCTGTACTATTAAGAAATAATTGCGCACCGTCTCTGACTGCGTAGTAATGCATCTGCTCTTGTGCAATAATATTTCACTTCCTGGAATTCTTCACAGGACGTTGGGAGGAAGAGTGTATTTGGATATCAGAAGCACTAATGTTAGATCAAAGTTTCTCATTATAAACTGCTGCAGGACAACTAGTGTTCCCTGAAATGAAGAAATCAGCTCTGTGACAGAGCTTGGTTTACAATTTTGTATTAATTTAATTTTTATCTTCAACCTTTTTTTTTTTCCTTTTTGTTTTCCTGGAAACAGTCACTTACTGTCTCATCTTTACTGCATGTATCTTTCTCTTTCTTCTGCATGTTTTTTTCTAGGACAGGCATTCCCGCATTTCTTTTGATATCTTTTGTTGAGGACAGAAATTGAAGCCACTTGGGGGCACTTATGGAGCCTCACGCCTCGATTCTGGAAACAGAAAAGATTTAAAGTCCAGTCAGTACCCATTATTTATAACCAAAATGTACATGGGGAGTATTCCCTGCGCAAGCATACATAGAAGCTTCAGAATGCAAAACTGAAGAGAAATAGAAGTACAACATTCAAACGTAGCTGAACGGAACCCTGTGGAGATTGCTCTGACATTCTGTTTGTCTCATTTCACTATAAATTTCTTTATCCAGAACTATCTGATGCACATAAATGGTCCCTTCTCAGCATGGTTTATTTTGTCGCCCTAATTTACTTCGCAGTGCATTGTGCTGTGATCCGCACGCTTTCTTTTACCGCTGTGTGTTGGCTGGAGGAAAGAGGTGACTTCTCTTTGAATGTACTTACGTCGGCACAGGTAATAGTAAGATTGCAGTTTTCTATCCAAGGATCCTCTATGCCCTCCCTTTACCATTTTTTACGAAAGCACCACAGTCTTTAAACGTATTTGTCATTGCATGGTTCCATGGACACAGTCAGGTGCTGTCATCTCCGCATTAAAGACGTGGAAGGGAGCTTGATGGAGACGTGCCTTTGCCCCCTGCAGGCTAGCAGCTCACAGGGTGCCAGTGCTTGGAGGCATAGCTTGGGGCTGGGGGACCCCGTGAGCCTGGCAGGCTGGCTGTGGGAGGACTGGGAGGGGTGGGATATGCCGCCTTTGAGCCGCTCTGCACGGCAGTCTTTCCAAAGAGCAGATACCTAGCCAGGGAGATGGCATAACCTGGTGCCAAAAGTCACGGAAGTCATCTGTGACAGAGCAAATACTTCCACTGGTGTCTCTCTGGTATTGTGCCTATCCTGGTTTTCACTTTCTGTGCAAGAATGCGCTATACGGCACACATATTTCTTCCAATATAATAGTGGCCACACTGAGCAGTTGTCCTTCAATTACAGCAGTACAGCTAAAGCAGAGTAAGTTCTATGTGTTCAGTCAGGTCTTGACGGATCACAGTTTTGTTGGTTTTTTTTTTTTATTACTTTGCACTGCGTGTATGCAAAATATAAAAGACAACATGCGTTGACTAAGTAGAAAAGAACGTCATATTTCCTTTCTGAAACCCTTGGGGCTATACATTCAGAGCACTTGCATTACATCTACGACAGCTTTTGAAAAAAAATTGGATAGAAACCTACAGCATATGAAAGTGAGATGAAGGGTTTTGCTTAGCAATGGGCAGGGATGGCTGCGCATTATTTCTCTCCCGAGGAATCAGCTTGGCTATTCCAGCCCTGTGGCTTCAGCGTGGCTCTGCCGGCGGGTATGTGGTCCCTACACCCGGTGCTGACCCTGCCCTCTCCCCAGCCCGTGCTGGCTGCCCATGGGACCATGTACTGCACAGTAGGTTGTGTAAGGTTGAGAGGCGTCCCCGGGGCCCTGCAGTGAGCCACACAGCAAACTCGTGTTGATCTGTCAGCTGCTCACGATTTCAACCCGGGTGAGAGACGATTTCCCCCACAGAAAGGCCACATTAACCCGCTGCGCTGCTCCGCTCCCTCTTGTCTGCTGCCCAGGTCTCATCACTTAGCTGTGTGCCCTATTCCTAGCAACTCAGGCTCAAGGCACTTGAAATAGCGGGCAAGTCCTGTAACTCTTGGAAGACTGTGGCTTGCCCAGTCGTTTATGGGCTGGCCTCAGCTCCCCACCTGTGTTCAAATACAGAGCAGCCATTTTGTCTTCAGAGCCCCTAAAACCATATTCCCCTAAATGAAGAATCCTGCTGGTATTCTCCTCACCCTTCTCTTTTGTTCTTTCTTCCCTTACGTTTTTGGTCAAAGTGCAATAATGAGTCACACCGACTGCAAGCCCATACTGGCTCTGTATCTGCGGGGAATGCTACTACGAACAGCCTCCCATATCTGTAAAATCGGTGTGATAAAGAGTTTGGGGTGGTAGCCTGAACTGTACTTTTCTGTGTCATGGGGATGAACTGAGGCTTTGTCTCTGGTTCAAGTCCTGCTGCCAGCTTAGCATCACGCCCAATCCTATATTTGCTTAGTAAAGGACAAGGAAACTGACACAAGAGAAAATGCTGCAGAAATTCAAGATGACTTCAAAGTTGCTCACTGGAATAGCTGTGAGGTGCATTAGGCGAAAAAATTAATCCTAGCTGTTTTTATTTACAGCTGGCTTAGCTTGGAGGGCCTGGGTGAGCGGCTTAGCAGGGTGGCTGCGAGTCACAGCAGGCTGGGGAGCCGGGCGGCCTTCCCCGCAGCTCAGAGCAGCAGCTCAAATCCGCAACAAAAGGCACTGATCTCTCCGTTAGCAGATAGCGGAGAAGGACTGAAATAAACCCATGGACTTATACTTGAGTTCTCCCAACACTGGGGAGTGGGGAGGCAGCCTGCGGTACGTAACGTCGGTGGGGCATTACACTCAGCCTCGCCTGCTCATCCTCACCCTCGGCGTTACCAGGAAGATAAGCTCGAAGTTCTCAGCAATCTACGCCTAAAGTTAAAAGGGGTGCACGCGGTACGGGCATGGGCTTGGTGCGCGCTGCCGGGTGCCGCGGCAGGCGAGGGGAGCGGGCAGCCGCCCCGTCCCCAGCCCCGCGCTCCCTGAGGGCCGCGGCAGCGGCGGGGCCGGGCGGGGAGCGCTCACGCTCCGCCGGAGGCTGCCGGCGCGCCCCGAGACCTTCCCACGCCTCAGCCCCGGGCAGCCCCTTCCCCCCGGACCGCCCGTCGCGGCGGGACCCGCCGGCAGCGGCAGCGGGGCGGCGCCGCGGGGTCGGGCGAGGGGAGCCCCCTCGGCCCCGCGCCGCGGGACCCGCACCCCCGCTGCCCGGCTGCCCGGCTCCCCCGCCCCGGCCCTGCAGCCGCGCCGTCGGGGCCGCGGGAGGCGCGGGGCGCCCAGCCCGCCCGCCCGTACCTGCTCGTCGGGGCGCTCCGGAGCGGCTCCCGGGCGGACTCCGGCGCCGCGGCGGCTCTGTCCAAGGTACCGCCGCCTCCTCCGCGGCCGGGGCCCCTCTGGGCGGGGGCGTGCGGAGCGCGGCTCGTCCCCGCCGCCGCCTGGCTCCTCCCCGCGCCCCCGGCACCGCCCGGCCCGGCCCGGCCCGGCCCGGCCCGCCCCTCCCGCTGCGCGCAACAGGCGCGGCCGCCCTCCCACCGCGCCCCGGCCGCGCCGCTCTCGGGCTGCCCGGTCCACAGGCGGCACCTCCCGGTGCCTCCGGCGCCCGGTGCCGGGAGGGCGGCGGGAGGAGCCGGGCTCGCCCGCGCCCTTCCCGCCGTCGGGCTCCGCTCGGCGCCGGCGAGGGGAGCCCCTGTGAGCTACAGCTCTCGGGGACCCGCGGCGCCGGTGTGGAGCAGCGTCGCGGCGGGGCACCCGCGGCTCCTGGAAGCCCCGTGCCCCGGCAGGGCGGGCGGCGCGGCCGGCGGGCTGCCGCTCCCGGGGCGGCCGGGCTCTGCGGGGGCGGCGGCGGCAGCGGACGGTGCGGGGCTGGAGCGGGGCGGCCCGGTGCGGGGGGGCAGCGGAGGGGCCGCTCTGGCCGCTCAGCGCCAAGACAGCGGCTGCGGTCGCGGGCAGCGGGGCGCCACTCCCGCCGGGTGGCACCGGGGCGCAGCTCCCGCCGGGTCGCCGCCGCTCGGCCGCCCCGGTGGGAGCTGCGGGGCCGCGCGTCCCGCCGGCAGCGGAACCGACGGGCGGCTCCTCCGCGCCTCCTCGGCGGCCCCCGGCTCCTCGGGGACGGGTGGAAGCCCTTTAGGGGTTGCTGTGGCCGCTTATGTCATCCCCCCCCGCCCCCCCCCGAGAGTAGAAGTAATTTATTTTGTTTCCTAACGATCTAGGAATTTTTAAAAAACGATTTTTTTTTATAACAAGGTAAATGTACAGGGCAAAACACGCACTCTGGTTCCACTGTGGTTGGGTTGAAGGTTTTCACTTTTTGCAAGGGTCTGAATGAAGCCCTTCCCCCATCTTTTGTTTTGTTTAATCCCCGTCGGCTACACTGAGGGGGGGGGATGCTGCAAGCGGGGCAGCGTTCGGCACCCCAAAAGGCGTTGTTCAGTGCTGTGTCTCCAACTGCTGGCAATTAATTTTTTTGAATATTCGAAAATTGAAATTCATGATGGTGAGAATTAAAATTAAATTCGCATGAGAATACGAGGAGCTGGTTTTAGGTGATCGATAGCATGTTTGCAGTGTGATGTTAACCTATGTTTTGAAGAATAGATGAGAACGTTTTGTACCGGGGTTTTCTCCTGGGCGATTTTGGTAACCGACGAGGTTTGCGTTACGAGGAATCGTTACCATAGGGGTTACACTGAGCACAACCAGCTCCCTCCCTTGAGCAGCCCTCAACAATGAAACAAAGACAATCGATCCCCTTCAGTTCCGTTTATTCAGATCGTATTATTCCTGTAGTTTGGACTTCAACATAATACAGCATATTGCACTTACCGGAGAGCAGCACAAGAGAGAGAAGAAAAAGTACAATACTTCAGTTTATTCCCAAGGAAGAATAAGACGTTGTGATAGTTGTTGCTCTTCTTAAATATATGAAACCAACTGAAAATCTAAGTATATGTACACAAGATTTACGAAGTCCCTGAATATGCCATTTGAAATTTTACACAGACTTTTTTGCTTTTCTTATATTTTTTACAGAGATATACAGTATGTCACACACAGTTTCAGCTTGAGAAAACTTTGCACAATTATACCCCAGCTATGAGGGCATTGGGTTTTTTGTTTTGTTTTGGTGGGTTTTTTGGAAGGATCCCCCCCCGACTTACACCAATGATTATTCAGGTAATTTTCTTCAGGATTGTCCCCCCGTTCCCCACCCCCTCCGCTTTGACAGAATGCTGAAGGAAATACTGATTAAAAATGGGTCTAGAAGAGGAAAGCCATTACATCATGACAAAGGTTAAACTGTATATATTGCACATCGGTACAGAAACATAATGCAATAACGCTTTCACCCTCCCCCCCCCCCTCTCCCACCCCCCCCGGGGGGGGGGTACTCATAGTCTGATGAGTCTTCCTCGGACACCCCTGTCAGGTCTCTGCGGTAGGAGTCCATGCCATTCTCCTCCGTCTCGCCAGCTGGACGGAGGCTTTTGCCCAGGCCTTTGCGCTCCTCCATTTTGATGGTGTCGTAGAGTCCCTTAGGTCCTTCTTCAAGGAGGATGTTCCTCTCCGAGTGAGAGGGTTTCATTTGGCAGACATTTCTGAGGAAGAGGAGGACAGGGGCGTAGAGCACGTTGGCGAGCCCCATGCCCAGGTTGAGCTGCGCAAAGCCCATGGTGTGCACAATCTGGCCGGCCACGATGGGCCCCAGGGCATACGCCACAGAGTAGGAGATGTCTGCGATGGCGTAGACGCTGCCGTAGACAGAGACGTGGCGCACATCCACCAGGAAGGCCAGCGTGGGCAGCAGGGCCGTGTCCACCAGGGCAATGCCGAAGCAGATGCCGCAGAGGGGAACGATGACCTGCCCGAAATTCCTGCAGGCTGGCACCAGGCAGGAGCTGGCGCCGATGATGGCCATACCCAGGGCCCCGTAGAACCACTGGAGGTGGGGGTATGCGGCGGCCAGCCGGACGGTGACGTAGACACCCAGCACGTGGGGGAAGAAGGCGGGCAGCCAGGTGAGGCCCACCTCCCACTCACTGGCCCCCATGGACTCCTCCATCCAGTTGGCGATGGTGGGCTCCAGGAAGGCCAGGGGGATGTTGCAGGTGGCCAGGGCCCCCGCCACCACGGCGATGTAGGGGTCGACCATGAGGCGGTGGATGGGGGTGCCGACGGGCATGTTGGCCCGCGCCCCGGGCAGGGCGGCGCCAGGGCCAGCAGCAGCAGCCCGTCGAGGAGGCACACGCAGGCCAGCACCAGGAAGGGCACCCGCTTGCCGGCGAACTGGTAGAGGACGCCGCCGAAGGGGGGGGCGGCCAGGCTGCCGAAGGAGATGCAGGCCAGCGCCGTGCCCAGGGCGCGGCTCCGCGCCGGCTCCTCGGCGTAGCGGTCGGCGATGAGGGCGATGCCGGCCGTGTCGGCGAAGGCCGAGCCCAGCCCCTGCAGGCTGCGCGCCGCGAACAGCGTGGCGTAATTCTCCGCGAAGGCGAAGGTGGCGGTGGAGAGGAACATGACGGCCAGCCCGGCCAGCAGCGGCGCCTCGTAGCCCACGCGGTCGATGAGGGTGCCACTGAGCGGGTTCACCAGCAGCTGCAGCATGGCCTTGGAGGCGAACAGCACCCCGATCTGCACGTCCTCGTTGCCCCTCGCGGCCGGCGGGTACCGCGCCGGCAGGAGGCTCCGGTTGCCGCCGCCCCCGCTGTCGTTGCCCCCGGCGGGCGCGGACGGGCCGGCGGCGGCCCCCCCGCCGCGCATGGCCGCGATGTAGTCGGGGATGATGGGCACGATGACCATGTAGAGCATGTTGTCCAGCAGCAGGGCCACGCACACCACCAGCAGCAGCAGCCGCCGCTGCCGCCGCGCCTCCCCCATGGCCGTGCCCAGCCGCCGCCGCCGCTCGCCCACCGCCTCCGAGAGCCGCGCCACGGCGGCCCGCGCCCGGCCCGCGCCCCCCTCCTCCGACATCGCTCTCAGCGCCGCCGCCGCCCCGCCGCCGCCCGCATGGGGCACGACGGGGGCGGCCCGCCGCCTCCGCCGCCCGAGCCGCCCGCCGCCGCCGCCGCTCACCTCCCGGCGGCCGCCGCCAGCCCGCGCCGCCGCTGCGAGGCGGCTCCGAGGGGCCGGCCCTCCATCACCACACTAATAAGCGCCGCGCACGGAAACCCCACCCGCCCCGCCGCCGCGCCGGCGCCCCCCCCGCCCCGCGGAGCCCCGGGCCCTGGCAGCGGCTCCGGCTCCCCCGGCAGCCTCCCGGAGCCCTCGCTCCGTCGTTTCCCTCCGGCCCTGAAGGGCGCCGGGGCAGCGGCCTGGGTCCGACGTGCGCCCGCCATCGCCACGGAGGGGCGGTCCGCAGCCCGGCTCACCTGCGGGGGCCGGCGGTGACCGGCTCGGCCCCGGTGCGGTGCGAGCCGCCAAGGCCCCTCTGCCCCCGCGCCCGGCGCCCCGCCGGCTGCCGCTGTCCAGCCCAGAGCTGCCCGCCGGGGCCCGCCGCCAGGGGCGCCCGGGAGGCGGCCGAGCCCTGCCCCCCTCGGGGGCCGTGTGCCCCCCGGGACAGCGCTCCCAACTCGGGGGCCGCCCAGGCTGCGTTGGAAGCAGAGTGTGCCACAGTAGCCATCGTCCTGCGCGCGTGCGTGCGTGTAGCGCTCGGGCAAATACCCGGGAAATAATCCTCGAGTGCGGTGGCATTACATACTAACCGCATTTTGCCTGGGCAGTGCTGTGGCTGGACGCCCTGCGGGGCAAGGGGCCTCACTCGGTGCAGAGGCTTTGGTACTAGGAAGATACCCCTGGCATAAAGCAGAGGGTAAATATCATTACTCCTGTAAGCAGGAATGACGCGTGGGCTGATCCAAGGAGGATCTCTGCAGAAGGCTGTATGAAATAGCTGGATCTCTCAGCCGAGTGGTTCCCAAGTAGATGTGGAGTTGGGCGCCTTCATTTGCTTGCGTAGCTGGGCTTCTGTGGCTGAAAGGGAGATGATTTATCTGTCAGTTGCTCTATCTTGCTCTGTTGCAAGAAAACTGGATGGATGGCCAGAAAGACTTTAAGATGGATCCCTGCATGGAGTGGCATACAGATCCGATTTGTGCTTACGCAGAAGTGAAGTCTTACAGCACACTTAAAATAACAGTACCTCTAGACATCCACATGGTCATCGCTGTCATTATTTGTTATTCATTTACTACCCCGCTGTAACACTGCAGGAATACAGCACTGACGACAAAGCTCTTGACCTGGGACTCTAAATAAGCTGGTATTCTAAATTCTTTCAAGGGTCATTTCAGAGCGTAGAAGGAAAGTGTCCGAGAGAGTGGAAGAGTGTTGTTGGAAGGGGACTGAGGTGAAGACCATGGCTGCTGCACTTGCCTGCGTGGTTCAGGCTACTTGTCACCTGCAAGATTGATTTAATTGGGGAAAAAGAAACCCAAACGCCGCAAAGCCCATCCTCCTCTGGTTCCTCAAACAGATCCTGGGGTAGCAGCTGGAGAGCAGGTTTCTGTGAGGGGCTGTGGACACAGGAGGAGCAGCTCCCAGGATGGTAAGGGAACTGCTGAAGGATGCACCTCCTGTTTGGGATGGATGTCACGTCTGCAGTAAGCGGTAATGGGTTGGGGGCAGATATGGCTTTGGATCATTGCTGTGCTGCAGTCAGGAGTATTGGAATCTTGGCTCTTGCTTGATGAGGCACTTTATTTGATTAAAGTTTCCCTTTTAATCAGAGATATGGCCATTTCCCGTCTCTAAAATGGAATCTGGCTCTGGGGGTCATGTCTGGATAATAAAGGGACTGGTTCTCTTGTCTCAGGGGAGCTGATATCGAATTTATTACCATCAAGGGAAAGCAGAATTATACTTGTAAAATGTTGCATAATAAATTTAGCCTCCTTAGTAAATCAAATCTGCGGATACCCTTATCTGCAAGAGATGCGTCATCGCTACGTGAGCTTCTTTGACTAGACAGGACTAATGGGGAGAAAATGTACCTTCAAATGTGGTCAAAGTTGATGGACCTACAGTAAATTAAAGTTTTAAAAAAAAGTCTCCCTGGTGTTTGGCTTAGAAACTCATAATTATATTTGGGAAGGGATTTCAGGGTGAGATGAGATGACTTTTAAAATGTTGTACTTTTATTCCAAAGCCCAGAAGATATGACACTTACTTGGTTGGAGAGGAAGGAATGCGGAGGAGGTGGTGTACTTCATTCATCCCCCGGTGCAGAACATGCAGTTTTGGAAAGCCACTGTTAATGTCAAGGAGATGGAGAAGACTTTAGGTCTGTATAAAGAACAGACTTGACTGCACCAGGACTTCTTACCACTTTCTAGAGGCTGTAGATGAAGGAAAATGCAGCTCACGATGACTGTTTTGCCATAGAGAGGAATTTATTCTTGAGTCCAAAAAAAAAAAAAAAAAGCCCAGGGCCCAGGAAAGGGAATTACATTTAGTATATTCAAGATTTCAGAAACAACAGAAAATATATCACACACATATGAGCATATAAACCTACAGGTCTGATGAGGGTATCGCTTCAAGTTGAATGTGAGGTGAAGGTGGGGTTTAGTATGACCAACTGGTCACGCTTCTAACACTCACGTTAGTTTAAAAAGGAAGAAATTCTTTACAATGAGGGTGGTAAAACACTGGAACAGGTTGCCCAGAGAGGTAGTGGAGGCCCCATCCCTGGAAACATTCAAGGACAGGTTGGATGGGGCTCTGAGCAACCTGATCTGGTTGGAGATGTCCCTGCTCACTGCAGGGGGGGTTGGACTGGGTGACCTCTAGGGGTCCCTTCCAACCCAAAACATTCTATGATTCTATGAAAAAGAAAGACCTACCTTGGGAATTTTGGAAAAATGAGAAAGGTTTCTCCCCAAACATCAAAATAAACGAGTAGTTAAACAGAAAAAAATGACTTGTGTACAATCTGTGCTTGCTTGCCCTGCTACCTACTGAATTGATAGCCCTTGCTCTTCGGCATGACGGGTGTTTCTGATGCTGCATCAGGGTGATTTTACAGAGGGGGAGAGAGAGAAGCAACAACTGCTGTGGTGCACTCTGATGTTGGGAATGGGCTTAAGTTAATCGTGTGTCCTTGGGAGTCTTTTTTTCCACAGGAGAGAACATTTTTGCTACGAGGAGTCCAAACACAATGAGTCAGAGAGTCAGAGTTCCTCATGGCTGCAAAATATTTTCTTAATAGCCCGAGTACTTAATGTCTGCAATAGAGAGCTTGTCCTCTTAAGGATACGGCAATACTGTTTAGCACTTAGTAATGAACTAATTATGTGTTCCTTTTCTAATTTCAATTTCTGATTAAAAGACCTGATAATTCGATCCCGCTAAACAGGAGAGGCTCACCTAGTTTGGCAGGTATGTTATAATCTTCAGGAGTGTGGTGGAGGTAAAGGGAGGAGACAGAAGGTTAAAGTCCATTTTCAGCAACTTAGTTTCAAAAGCATTTTTGTGCACAAAGTGGTGGGGCTCTCAAACAGAAACCAATAAATTATTGCCATGAGTGGAACTATTGAGAAAACACTGGCTGTTTCACCTTAGCCATTAGCACATTCCTGTATGCCACTTGGGCTTCCTACCCGTCCCGTCAGGCACTGAAATCTTTGTTCCCCAGGCAGGCAGACACATGGGTGCGGACAGAGGCACACAAGAGCTTTGGGGAGTGGAGGGAAGAGGGGGTCCTGGCAGGGGCTGGTGGCACCTGTGGGGAGGCCAGGCGGGGCTCCGGGTTCCCGCTGGGCAGGTCTGGGTGGCCAAGCCTTAGCACCTGCAGCCAGTGGGGCTTTTGGCATTAGCGTGCCCATCCATTTCTGTAAAAGCTGCGTTCAATAAGTAAAACTGCTCTTAAAAAATGGTTGTCATAACTTTTTTTTTTTTTGAGGAATGGTAAACGATCTGTTCTTTTGTTTTTAATGTTGCACCCATATTTCATGCCACTTTACTCTTTGGCAATGATGCTTAGAGTGAGACAGAAAAATAGATGAGAAAGAGAAGAGATAAAGTAATTCAAGGGTTTATGCCTAAGCTTACAGCTGTCTTGCTCTAGCAATAGTTGATGTTCTTGTTAGTTGTAATAGATAGTTGTGCCGTTAGAGTTAAAAAAGAGCTGTTAAATTACAGTGTGTCTTCCAACTCTGAAAATACAGAGCATTCTCGACAACAAAGTCATGTCTCTACTTCTAAATGGCTGAGCAAACGGAGTTTCCACTTCTTGCCTTGGAGAATACTTAGCTGTCCAATAAAATTCATGGCTTGAGTAGCCTCCTAACGTTCAATTTGAAATTTCTTTTCCTGTTTTGCTCCCACGATGCCTATGTCTGCTCTGTGTGGCACCTTGAAAACCACCCTTGTCTCTTTACATCCTTCAAACATTTGCTCTGTCAGTCCCAGACTGGACGAGGACTACAAATGTTGCCCATCTTTGAGATGCAAGAAGCGGCTGTAAGATCTGGGGAGATCCTGCACCTCCCAATGACTGCTTCTCTTCCTAGTCCTTTGGCATCATTTTTGTCCTATCACGTCTGTCTTTGCTCTTTTGAGGAAGCCTGTCAAAATGTTCTCCAACCAACCATAAAATATTGCTTCCAAAGTTACCCTGTTTTTTGGCTTTTCAGTTGTAAAAATACAGAATCCATCCTTGCTCCAAACCCCCTCAAGTTCATGCATGCACTCATTTCTCATCCAATTTTGCAGGGAGCAGGAACTGAAAAAATGTTTTGATGCTACTGATTCTTAATGTGCTTCTCCACTAGCCACTCCTGTCCACTCACCTTCTGGGGCTTTGCTCTAGCCTAAATCAAATTCCTCATTAGCTCCTCGTTGCTTAACAGCCTTTCAGAACTAAGACAGCAGGAAACACGTTTTCCACAAGCTCACAAACAGTTTCTGCGGCTTTAAAAGCAGTGTCAGATTGGCAATCTGATTTGCTGACAGTTTAAATGTAGGTTTCCATCATGCTGGGCATTCTCCTCGTGCTGGCTATGGAAAAAAGAATATTTCAAATAACCTGTCAGATATTTTGGTTTGGTAATCTGTAAAGTGATCAACATTGTCCCAAGCAGAATGAATTGCATATGAATGATTTACTTAACTGGGGAGGCAAAACCTCCTGGCCAAGAATTAAAAACGTGTTTGCAGGATATATTTTATGTGACATATCCCAGCGACAGGATACAAGTCAGCTTGTATCTTTGCACTATTTAAGTGAAATTTCACTGTCAAGAAAAGCTGTGGCGGCTGGCAATTTTGTAACGCCTTTCTACAACATTATTGCAAAGGAGACAATTCTGAGTAAAGTATGAAATAGGCGTTAGTGTCTGGAGACAAACACCATGAGGTTGTAGCAGATACTACATGTGACTTAGGAAACTCAGGAAAGATAAACCTGAGTTTAATCAGTCAGTGCCTTGGATATTTACTCATGTGCATACATTATAGGCATGTTAGGTGGGGCTGTGGCAGAATTTATCACCAGTCTTGCCCACCTCTTCTCATTGCATTCTTTTGTTCATAAGCAGTTACATTTCTGTAGCTTTCATCCTTTGCCTTAACATTTTGAATGTCTGTGGCATTCCAAAGTATTGAAAACACTTGAGAATAAGGGGAGAAAATGCTCCTTTTTGCAGCATCGATAAAATCAGTGGAGATTGAAGCCACCTTGTAGGTCCTTGCCACCTTGTAGGTCCTTGCAGGTGTGTAGGCTTAGTATCCACACAAATTTGGGAAGGGACATTAGGTGTGCATCAGGTCTGCTTCCTCAGGAAGGTATAAGGCTTAGTCTTATCGTGTAAGGGAGGGTGGGCTCAGGCAAGTCATGGGCTGGGATGAACCAGTGCTGGTTTGAAGCTCCTGTTGGAGTGGGGGCCTGGGGTGGGTTGTAGGTAGAGGCAGAAGAGCAAAGGTGATGATTTCACGGTGCTTTTTGTCACTTGGAGTATCTGCTGAGGTCTGTGTTGTCCGTGCTGCTTGAGAGCAGCATATGGTCCGTGTGGCCCTTGTCAGCTGGGGGCTCTTCTTAGCAAGGCACAAAGGGCAGTGGCTCCTGCTGGTGCTGTTAGATCTATCAAAGCAGCCTTTGGTATTTTTGAATAGAGCTGAATAATAATCTGTGCTTAATAATACATTAGATAAGGTTTTTTTAGTCTTTGTTCATGAATCATCTGAAGGTACTTTTACAGTTGTCTCACTTACTTTGTTTGAAAATGTTGTGAGTTGTTCTCAGTGTGAAGGTTGTTCTCAAAGAACTTGCTGTAAATATGAGGTACCTGACATTAGAAACTTGGACTGTACTGACTGGCTCTCAGGAGCTGTGTATCTCCCATTGCTTCCCTGCCTGGGCTGGAAGTGTGCAGAGTTAGTGGATTTAGTGCCAGTTTCCCCTCCCCTTCCTGCTGTCTCATCTTTAGCAGCGTGTCTATGCCAATGGAGGGCTTTGGGAAATCTTTCTTGGGGTTGATGCTTCTGGAGAACCTTGCTGGATGAGAGCTGGGCTTGGCAGCGGAGGGCAGGCAGTGCTGGCCTGGCCGATGCTGTGCCCTGCCCGGGGGCTGCAGCACACTGATGGAGAGGCATTGCTGGCTGTAGAAAAAGTCAGACAAGAGAAGAAAACTATGAAAGGACAGGTATGTCACTGTTGCTTAGTTCTGGAAGCATGCCCCTGCTTTGTGTGAATGTTTCTCCTCCCCAATGCCTCTGCTGCTGCCATCAATTTGGTTGCTTTTAGGCTTTGTTGCATTTGCTCTTCTCTCTTTGTTGTTATGTCCAAATCGGCTTCCCCTCTGCTGTGTTTAAAGGGTCTGAGGTGGGTCTGGGACTTTGTTCAAGAGATCATTTCTGCAATTTTTCACAAATGTTTATATTAAGCTCTTCCCCTCCCCCCTTGAATCTGAGAAGAGTAAGCTGTAAGTGGAATAAATTTCATAGAATCATAGAATCGTCTAGGTTGGAAAAGACCTTTAAGATCATCAAGTCCAGCCGTTACCCTAACCCTGCCATCCACCGCTAAACCATGTCCTTAAGCACATCATCTACCCTTCTTTTAAATACCTCCAGGGATGGGGACTTGACCACCTCCCTGGGCAGCCCATTCCAGAGTCTGACAACCCTTTCTGTGACGAAATTTTTCCTAATGTCCAATCTAAACCTGCCCTGGCGCAACTTCAGACCATTCCCCCTCGTCCTATCACCCGTTACCAGGGAGAAGAGGCCGACCCCCACCTCGTTACATCCTCCTGTCAGGCAGTTGTAGAGGGCAATAAGGTGTCCCCTCAGTTTCTTTTTCTTAAGAAGTGCTGAGATTTGCCAGCACAGCCAGTAACTTTGTGTTTGGAAATTGTACTGAAAGCTTGCTGGAGGATTTGCAAATCTGAGGAGATGAAGTCAGTTTGCTAACCAAGGCAGGAGCACCCGGGAGGATCAGCTGAGAGCGCTCCTGCTCTGAGCCCTCTCGCTGGGGGGAAAATGCATGGGATTTGCTGTCAAAATGTGATGGGACTGGTGGTGTCCCGGTTGTAATCCCAAAGAGTGTCTGGTTATGTAGGTTAAAGTCAGAATCAGAACTTCAGTTTTCTTTAGCAGTTTGGCACAGTGGATGTGTTTGCTTTTTTTTTTTTTCCTAGAAGCACAAAGTTAGGGGGCAAGTTTTTTTGACTTTCAGTGCGAGGGGCCAGATGAATTTCATTCTTGTTGAATGTATCTGATTTCATTTTGAACATAGCAAGAGAATGAAAAGTACGTTGGATCTGCAGGATGTCCTATTTTTTCCAAAGAGTTTTCAAATTTTTATCAATACTGTTGAGAACTCTGGTTTGTTTTTTTTTTTCAACTATCTCCATAGTGTTTGAACATTGTCTTCTGTGCGTTGCATGGCCTAAGCTGTATGTATGGCAAAGAAGTTTGTTCTGTGCAGGCTTCTGTGCTATGCACATCATTTTTGTAAAAGAGAAATGCAGGGAGTATGCAGCGGTGAGCTAAAGGACGCTGAACATACGCTGCGAAGGAAAGTGCCTCTCTAAATGGAGACAAATGAGGTTGTGTTTGAAGGGAACCCTTTACTTCCTGATGAGGTTTAGGAACTTACTGAAGCCCACTGAAATACTTACAGTGAACTTTTAAAGAGATTTTCCATTTCCTTGATTGCAGCTATATTTAAAGAAGATGGCACTTGAGAATGGAGAGCAGGAGGCAATGACCTTGCCTTACCCACAACGCCGGTGGAAGCTGCCTAGTCTTCATGCAGTGTAATTCTGCTCTTGCTGTGAGGCTGCCTTTGATTTTTAAGGCAAAAGGCTAGAGCTCCCATATGGGAGACTTGCTGTCCTGCATCTCTCACAGAGCGTGCATTAACTGGAGAGCAGGCATCTGATTAACAACCCTAGTGCTGTCATAAATCAATCTGTGTATGCTTAAACAAGTTACATCAGTCTAATGGGAAAAGATGTGGTGAGACAATTAAAAGAATTAACCCAGAGCAGGGGGGTCGATACCATGGAATAATCTGTTGCTGGCGTGTGACGACCAGGCGCCGTGGTAGCTCTGGCAGCCAGTCCCCACAGGAACTGAGCCCCGGTATCTCTCATGAGGAGGCTGATGCATTTGCAGAGGATCTGGTGATGGGGCTCTGGGGCTTCCAAATGTTTGAAGGCTGATGAGGCTTAATTATATTTATTATTAACTTTCATTGCTCCGAGGTGGAAAGCAGCTGTGTGTGAATGAGTTCACTACTGTGTGTGTATAAATAAGCCAGCTTATACCTTCCCTGCTGGTGGAATCGGAACGTAAGCAATAGGGTGCAATCAATTTTAGTGATTTAATACTGTCTAGGTAGGCTTTTCTTTTTATCCACTGGCTCAAGAAGCTTGTCTTGGAATATTGTTCTTGTGCTTTACTGAGTTGCCTAAATCGAGCAGTGCAAATGGCTACCAATGGAAAACAGAAACTCAGACTTCTTATTAGATTTAGATTGCAGTGGTCATTATGGTGAATTTAATTACTAAAAAAAAGAGGGGGTGTGTGAAATATCTTAAAAAAAAAAAAAAAAAAAGGGGCTGTTTTCCTTAGCTAGTTTTTCTTCCCACTTGTGAAAAGTCGACTTGACAATGTGTGTCTATCAGGCTTATACCCTTAGAGCGTGCATTGCAAGCTCCTGTTAAAGTTCAAGATAATTGCACAGGAGTCCCTGAACTCATGTCTTCCCTGGCCAGTATTCATTACCTGACTCCAGTTCAACCAAGCCCCGTGTAAGTTGATGAAAGCCTCTGGTCCTCCATTTCCCTTGAGTCTGCTTGAGGTTTCTTTTCTGTGAGACTACTCATAGCTGGAAAACACAGGCAGTGATATGCCCCTGGGGCCAACAGAAATCTCCTCCTTTTCCTGACAGTTCAATGCAAAGAAAGTCAAACTCTGTGTGCCGAATCTCCAGGAGTCACGAGAGACCCTGTCACACAGGTAGGTTTTGGAGAAAGGCAAGAGCCAGGACATCAATCGCTGGTGCAAAAGGATGCTCCTGGCATTGTGGTTGTGTACCTGACTTCTTGTTGTTCCAGCTCTGTTACACAGCCTCAGGCAGAGGAACCCATGCCTGCAGGTCACCTTCTCTTCAGCCTTCCCCCAAGCAGCAACAGCCAAGTGCTACTGGGGCCTTAAGGGGCGGTGTCACGGCCACCTTTTTTGGAGGCATGGGGAGGAACTCCACCATGTATCTTGGAGCATGTGGGGTTGACATTGTGAGTGTGCCAGACCACCAAAGCCTAAAGGGAGAGGTTAAAAAGCTGTCAGTGTTGCCAAGAAGCTAAGTTACTGTCTGTCTGACCCTTGGTTTGCGAGGTGTTTCTCTTGGGCCAAGGCAAATGGGCTGGTGCTGGGCGTGCTTTGCTGCAGCGGTGTTACAGGAAGGCAGGTGGCAAAGCAGCTGAGGGTGCAGCATCCTGGGTTCCAGAGGGGCTGTGGTGGTGAGGGTGCTGCGCTGGGGTGCTGCAGAGCTGCCCTGGGGTTGGGAACAGGCATCTGCTGCTGCTTCCCTTGGGCGAACGAGGCTGGTCCAAAGCTTCCTCTGGCAGGGGTTTAGGTGCCATTTAAGCCCTGTAAGGATACCCTCAAGACCAGGTGCTGTGTTTGTACCTGGGAAACATGTGTCCCACTGTGTGGTGAGACAGCAGTGGGTGTTGAAACGTGTACAGGGGCCTCAACTGCAGAGCAGGCACCACTGGGGGGGCAGCAGGAGCCTGTATGCTGCCTTGCTGCACAGGGCAGCATTGGCACTCTCCGTGCTGGGCACTGGCTAAATTAAAGTGCTCTAGTTTGCCCTTCTGTCATTACCAACCTTTCCATGATGGCTGATAGGGAAGATGCCTATCCTTCCCCCTCCCTCATTTATGCGTGACTTAATTTTTTTTTGTGCGCGCTGTACTTAGATGTGTTTTTGGAGGACGTGCTGAAAAGGGTCTGGAGGAAAGGAAGGCTCTTGCTGGCCTGGGAGACCGGCAACGTGGAAAGGCTTTTGGGAGACGCAAAATGAACGCTGGCCCCACTTGCTCTGCTCCTGTTTGCTGTTTTGAAGCATCTCGGTGGGGAGGTAATGTGCAGGAGAAGCTTTGTGGCTGTTTTTCAGTGTGCCAGTTACACATATGGTGGATCTCAGCTGGGAAACCTTACCAGGACAGGGCGGGGGTAAGGGTTAGTGCAAACCTGGCTCTGACCCTCCCCTAGCAGTGATCCAGATGTGTCTTCTAGCACAATGCCTTTAGCAAAGATCTATAATCATCGAACTTTTGACCCTGGTCTCTGAAGTAATGCTAAGTATGTTTAGCGCACATACAAATGAAGTGGAAATCATTATTGGCTTGCTCGTGACCTGCTGAAATATGGTTCCCCTCTGGGGGCTCCGTTTGCATTTCCCTCAGTCTCTATGAGCACTCAATCTTTCAGTAGTTTCACGTGCTGCAAACTGAGCATCGTGGTACTTTCGATCAGAGCTACCTGCCATTGCCTGTCCACTCCAAACCTTTCCCTGCCTTATGTTTTCTGAGGCAGCAGTAACAGGGCTTGTACATAAACACTGTCGTGTCCCCCCCAGGTATGGCCCCTGACCACAGCTAACTCGGTCATGCTGAGGGTTGGTCTCTGTCCTTCCACCACCAAGTCCCAGGCAAAGGAAATGCAGGCTTGGGCTCTCAGGAGGCTGTGCTGATCCAGACGACTGGCAACCCAAATGGTAAGGCTTTTTCCAACCCTGAATTTCCTCTCCTTTCCCTCTGCATGCACATGCTTATCTTGTCTGGGCTGCCAGATGGATGTTGGCAAAGCTGATCTCTTTAAATGTCCATCACTGGAGTCCCTTCCTTCTCTTCAAAACAGAGAAGCCTCCAAACACTCAGAAACCTCTGAGTTATTTATCTGAAAGACAAGAGTAAAAAGATTATATCTTTCTCTTTATTTCTTTCCCAAGCAAAGCTGCAAATGAGCTTTGTCCTTATCTCAAAACTTATTGAGAGAATTGCTAATTATTCTATGTAAATACAGAGTAATTCCAACACGTGGATTCTTCCTTGATGGAGTCTCCTTTGTGTTTGAATGGAAATGATCACAGAAAGAAGGAAGTCCCAGTGTTTACCTTGTCACCTTCTCCTGCATTAGAGCTGAAATAGCCTGAATATTGATCCTTCCATTTTGCAACTTTGGATCCCTACTTATTTTTTTCTGTTGTACTTTTTAGTAAATGGCAATTTCTTCTCCCAAATGTGTTCTTTTTGGTGGGGTGAGGTAGCACTAGAATAAGATAAGACAAGACTTCACTAAAAAAGAATAATGACCAACTCATTAAAAATGGAAAATGAAATAACCATGTTGAGCTATCTTGGTAAAAAAAAATTATATATTTTTTTGGTTTTAAAGCTCTTTACTGGCAGTGTGCTAGAGTCTATGTTGAGGCAGCAATGGTTCATGGGCAGAGTACCATGCATGTGTGCTGTTTGTGGCCCGACTGGCAGCTGGCCCCGTGGCAGCAAAGCTCCCTCCTTCAAAGAGGATGGTGTGACCGTGACTTGGTGTGGGGATGCGGCAGGCTGAGGGGAGCAGGACCCACCTCTCCTTCTCTACCTGCTCTGCTGTTGGCTGCAGTCTGCTTGGAAATCTCACCATCGCACCGAGGGGCAGCTCAGAGCCAGGCAAGCAGTGCCTGTGCACGCCTCTGGTGCTGCTCGTGCACCCTGCTGCTCACTTTGCCTGGTGCAGGGGTGAGTGGTGCTCTGTAATGCTGATTTACTGGGATATTCCCAGCATCCCTTTAACCTCCTCTCTTTATGTCACAGGGTGGCTTTTATCACAGAATCGTAGAACGTTTTGGGTTGGAAGGGACCCCTAGAGGTCATCTAGTCCAACCCCCCTGCAGTGAGCAGGGACACTGCTAACCAGATCAGGTTGCTCAGAGCCCCGTCCAACCTGGCCTTGAATGTTTCCAGGGATGGGGCATCCACTGCCTCTCTGGGCAACCCGTTCCAGTGTTTCACCACCCTCATTGTAAAGAATTTCTTCCTTCTGTCTAGTCTAAATATACCCTGTTTTAGTTTAAACCCATTACCCCTTGTCCTGTCACAGCTGGCCCTACTAAAAAGATTTTCCCCATCTTTCCTAAGGCCCTCTTTAGGTACTGAAAGGCCACAATCAGGTCTCCCCCAGCCTTCTCTTCTCCAGGCTGAACAAGCCCAACTCTCAGCCTGTCCTCATAGGAGAGGTGCTCCAGCCCTCGGATCATTTTTGTAGCCCTCCTCTGGACCCGCTCTAACAGGTCCATGTCCTTCTGTGCTGAGGGCTCCAGAGCTGGATGCAGGGCTCCAGGTGAGGTATCACCAGAGCAGAGTAGAGGGACAGAATCACCTCCCTCAACCTGCTGGCATGAATCGTCTCCCTCGCCTCCCTCTTTTGCATCCATGGCAGACAGCTGGTGGTGCAGCTGGAGCAGGGCCTGCCCCAGGGTGTCCCACTGCTTGGGAGCACGCATTGTCCCTGGGGCTGAGGGGAGCAGTGGGGGTCTGGAGCAGCACAGGAGGGAATTGAGCCTCCTGCTCAGTTGAACCATATGGAGAAAACTTTGCAGGCTCTGAGGCTGTCTTTGGTGTCAGTGCACAGGTGTGCATGTGGGGGTTTATCTTCCTGAAAGTTCAGCCATCTGAGAGATGTTTTCAGTATGGCTCTGTGCACCCAGGGTGCTTTCCATTGCACTCGGGTAGGGCTCCAAGCTGTGGACCAGTTACTGAAATAACTTCTCACTTGGTAAAAACTGGGAAGCCTCTGCTGGGGCAATCAATACAAACACATCCCTGAAGTTACCCAGGAACCCTGTAGGAGAGGCAAGGAGGTGGCGTGGCCCTCAGACTTTCTGGAAACCAGCAGAAGATCCAGCCAAACATGACTTCCACAGTGTGATGTTTTCTTTGGAGAGGGAGCGGGTAAGTGGTAAGGATCATGGGAACCTGTTCCTCTGGAAACCCCCCTGAGTTTTTGAGGTTCAGCTCCACTGCTGACATGAGACAGCACTGCACATGCTGAGCATGCCAAGGGGCATGGGGTCCTTCTGTAGTTTCACTGGTCTTCCCGAAAAGCTAGGGCAGGTCTGCCAGAGGCTGGCTGCATGGGAGGGACAGAAGGGAGGGAAGAAATAAAGCATTTTGTTGCCAGTGTAGCATGGATTAGTTATTGGCTATATTGCTGTAATTCCAGGGAGTTTGCCCAAGTGGTGGCTTAAGTGACAAGTCCCTGACAGCTCCCTGCCGGGCTCTGGCAGGCAGCGGTTCAGGGCACTGGGAGCGGATTTGTGGCAATTTGATGCCACCTTCTGGTCATAAATATAACAGCAGAGATGCTCTTTAAAAACCGGTTTATTGCTCTCTCTATTTGATAAACTAGAATAACCAAATACCTAACTTCTTTAGCAACTTTCCTGACTACTTTTATTTTAACACGTTTTCTACCGAGTCACATGAACATTTTTCCCTTGGATTACTGTTTAAATGAATAAAAAATACTGATAAGAATAAAATAATCCTACTGTGATCTGCTGCTGTAACTTTGACTCTCTTCCTTTAAGGTCAGAAGAGGGCTCACCATCCTTGCCACAGCAGATCTGCCCCAGTGACTTCTGTCTGTCCATAGTGAAGGCCCCGTGTTCTGTAGCTAGCAAATGTTTGTCCTCTTGATGTGTTATTTAAGGATATGTTGCTGCTTAAGGGGTTTTGGGTATTTTTTTTGGTATTAAAATGCCCTTTCTACCCCAGCACAAGAGGTCTCCGTCCTTACAAAAACCAAAGAACTGAGCAACCTCGCACGAGTGTGACCACAGAACACAGAATTTTCGTGAGCTTCCCTTCTTCTTTGTTAACCCTATGCGTAAGCTTTCCAGTAACTACGACCAAAGCCAGTAGAGACTATGGTTAGAATAGAATTGATATCACGGGGTTAAAAGAAACAAAATGTTTAAGGTAAAAACCAGTTGGCAGTGGCAAAATGTGGGTGCAAACGGGGGAGGGAGGGAGGGAAGGAAGATCTCCAGCCGGGCTGGCTGCTCGTGGCTCTGGCCCCAGCAGGGGGTGCAAGGGCACCATGTATTTTGGGGGGGAAAAAACCCTTTTTCACCTCGGCCCCAGATCTGGTTATCTACGGCCCAGCGTTTGGGGAAGCCTTTGATGGCAAAGGGAAAAGGGAGCGTAGAAGCAGCAGAGCGTAAGCAGATGGAGAAGCGTTATCGGATAGAATTTAATTTTCCTTTGCACATATGCCAGTTGCTATAGGAGATGCAGCCTGGCAGGGAATGGGGTTCCTTCTATTTACTGTAATTCACTTCTATTTACTGGATAGTATTTTATTGTTAGTGATAGCACAGCATTTCTGCATGTCTTTTTGGTATGAAAACATATTTTATTTTCATATTTGGAGCAACTGCTGCTTTTTTATTCCTTAGCACCAAGACTTGAAGCCACCTTCTGCATGCAAAAAAGACTTGCTTTCCTGAAGTGAGAAGGAACTTAGTTATTGGGGCGTACCAAGAAATCAATTCCACCTTCATGTCAGCAGAGCTCACTTATTTAATATTGCCTCCTGCATCTTAGAGTGTTTGTTATACAAACTTCATTCTCCATTACTTACCAGTGTAAGCACTGGTTTGCTGCTTTAACAAGTATTGTTCTTGGTTCCTGTGCACTGACCCCAAATTCTGCACAGAAACATCTACTCTCTGATCTCATGCCTTTGAGACTCTGATGGCAGCTGTACACGTTTAAAAAATTTGTTAATAAATGTTATATGTTTTCGCTAGATCCTGTATAAGGTAGTGGTATGTAGTAGTAGAATTATTTGAAAGGAATTAAGAATTTCAAGACAGCATTTTTGCTGTAAAAAGTAATGCATTCCTTGACAAGTGTTGGTATCTCTGTGCTTGATAGAACATTTAGCAACTTCTTCCTCACTAGGAATTACCTTAAAGTTACTGGTTTCAACAGTTTTGTCTGAGGAAGCCCTAGTTTTGTATTCTCTAAACATTCATGAGGACCATCATAAAGGTTTCCCCTCTCTGAGGATGGGTATGCTATGTTTTGTGATCGATGGAGATATTTGGTTGTGACATTGTCATCTTTTTTCTTTCTCTTGTAACATCAGTAATGCATTAAGATGTCAGTGAAGATGTGCCACAAGGTAGGAGATGAATGTTGTTCAAATGATGTGTTTGGTGAACTGCAAACAAATATGAATCTTAAACCCCTGAGTTTCTTAGAGAAACAAATTTCTTTCTGGCAGAGTTTGTTTCCATTAGGGATGATCTGCTCAGACGCTTGGGTATCATGATCAGCTGTCTCTATTTGCTCCCAGTTTGTCAAACCCAGGTTTCACACTCAAATCTGCAGCACTTATGCAAGAGCACCAAGCAAGTGGCAGCTGTGTAGAGCAGATTAAGCTGCAGTGAGGTGTGGTGCCAGTGGCCATTGCCCTGAGAAGACCGGACAGGGAACCTCCCTCTGACTTGTTATAGGCAGCTTTGTCCTGTTAAGCCTAAAATAAATCGGCAGCTGAGCTGTGGCTGGGCCCCTTAGACAAGTAGCTGAATAGAGGGGCCAGCCAAGGCTTTAGATGGTTCAGCTGTTTTGTAACTAGAGTCTGAGATGCACCTCTGTGTCTTGGCCTTCTTCTGGTGCCATCTTTGGACTTAAACACCCCTTTGGTTCTGGTCTTACTTATCTGATCTCCCTTTTCCTCCCTGAGAGGGGATGCCCTGATTTTTGCAGGAAACAGTTATGGGCTGCTTCTCTGATTCAAATCCAGCAGAAAGAGCCCATGCCTCTACTAATGCTTCAGTGAAGACTGAAGGTAATGGCAGCTCCCTCCTGATGAGAGCTCATCAAAGCAATCTCTAAAAGTGAAGGAATAGTTATCAGAGACCTGTGGCTTTCCCGTCTCATTGCTTGGCTTTCTGCCACTTTGTGCCATCAGTCTTGGACTATGATCTATATTCAGCAGCTTTCTTCCACGTAATGCTGTTTGTTTGCGAGGAGGCACAGCACTGAATGACCTTTCCATCTCCCAGCTGTGCACGCAAGTATCTAGTCAGCAAACCTCTGATGCGCTGTGTTTGGTGATGACCTTGTGGTGTACCTTTAGGCTGGCAGTGGCAAAGAAGGAGAGCAGTTTTCTGCGCTTGACTTGGGTCAAGTGGGCATGAGTTGGCTCCTGGGATCCATGCCAGATCCACCTCAGTGTGGGAAGCACAACTTGTCGTTTGTTCATCACTGTGATTTTCTGCCACTGATAAGCCACAATAGGGCTTGTGTTTTGGATATTACCGTACTTCTTGGGTGATTAACGTCCAGAGGCAACCTGAGGTTTGTGATAATCACTCAGAAATCCACTGCCAGGTGGATCTCGTGGTTTAAGTAAATCATGCCTTTTACTTCTGTAGCTTTGGAAGCTGAGGCAACAGTCAGGGGCTGCCATTGCTGTGAGAAGGTGGGATGCCCAGAAAAGTGGAGTTCCAGCTGCCCAGGAGCAAAGGTGGCTTTTGTAAAGAGCTGGCCTGGCTGCATCATGCTGCATCTGCTCCTCCAGCTTCTCTGATCTGCAGCGTCTGCCAGACTGAGCTAATTTTTTTATCCCCAGGATGAGATTACCCAAAGGTGATTTTTTTCCTCATCCTGCTGTGACAGGTGATGGGCGCTGACTCTTCACCTTTGGAGTCAGGCTGCTGGAATAGGGTTTTCTTCAGGAAACTAAAGACGGTGTTTACTACCCAGGAACCATAATTGTGTTTGTGTTGTGTATCCCTTCCTGGCTCAGTTTCCTGTATTTATATCTCGGATCAGTGACTCCCTGCTCTGAGCAGGGGCTCTCAAACTGCGTGGCTTGGCTGCTGCGGGAGCAGCAGGACAAACATGGGGGACAGAGCTCCTGGCTCTGGAGGTTTGATGGGGTGGGCAGCGCCAGGCCTCTCGGAGGACAATCTCTTCGACTGGGTTTTTTGTCTCTAATTTTGAAGCAGTGTCTGTGCCACTGCCAGTAAGGATATATCAGTATCAGAACAGCAGGCTTAGACAGTGTGCATCTTAAAAATTAACTTTATATCAATTTATTGATCATATTTAAAACAGCAGTGGCAATGCCTAGAAGAGGACTTGTGAAGGAGTTATAGGTTACAATACCTAGACATGGTCCTGTGTTGTCTGCGGTTCTGCAGCACGGTGGGTAGGTGAGCCTGCAGCCCACAAGCTGGGCAAGTCATCAGAAAGTCATGTGTGACGCATTAGGAGAAGTAAATCTTAATGATTACTGTTGCAAAGACTGTTTGCTGTCCTTGGATTAGCTTTTTCTATCGTATGCTGAAACAGCATGAGTTGTGTGATGTGTTGGGTGTAAACATGATTTTTGCACAGACTTGACTTTTGATGTGGCGTGTTTAATTACTATAGAAAGGTATGGAAGACCTTGAAAAAGACAATAGTGGGATACAGATATATTTAATAACAGATCAACTGATCTTAGTGTTTTGTAAGAGATGAACAGTATTTTCTCTAAGGGGAGAAAGACTTCACCGTACAGTGACACAGAATATTACACCTGCTCAATAAATGATGTAATCTGTGATCAGAGACTGAAACCGTCTTTCAGTGACCGACGTTCCTTTTGCTTCAGTGCTTGTTGACAGTCACAACCCTTGAGAGAGAGCGTGGGGGAATGAGCCACCTGCCTGGGCCTCTCCTCTCAACCCGATGTGTCCCCTTTCTCCCTGAGGACAGGGGTGGGGAACTTGTATTTTCTGCTTCAGAGGATGAAATTAATTTTGTAAAGTGCAGCCTGCTCAGGGCTTGCCAGAGACATGCTGACAAACAGCATGCGTGTGCCTCTGGCCAGGTGGCCTGTAGAAATGCTCCACCGTGGGGAAAGCAGACCAGTGGTAATGGACAAGCCACAAATCCTCCTGAGTAATTGCATGTGCTGTGGCCACATCACACTATTTTCAGTGTCTGTTGGTGGAAGCTTTGCCCCAGTTTCTTGTCTGTTTCCCTTCCAAACAGTCATTCCACAAATGACTCTGTGGGAAAGCTAGATTAAAAAGTCGCATAAGCTGCTTTAGCCAGCCATTAGTTTAAATACACTCAGTAGAGTAAACATTCATATGCCAAATCAATTCACTAAATGGAGACAGGTCACTGTATGAAATGGACTTACGGGTGCTCAGGACACCAGAGCCTTCCCCTCAGAAGTGATGCAGGGGCTGTCCTCTCTCCAGCGCTTTGCTCTCACTAGAAACGGTGTATTGGAGAAATGATTTTATTTTATCATCACTTGGAAGTGGTTCCCGTGGTTAGAGAGATATCTAGGAGATTTAACATATCCCCAGGATGGGGAGGATGGTGCTTGCTTCTAGGGAAGGAAGTACCCTGGGAGTTGGGAATAGCTGCCTGGGTAGAGCTCCCTGTCCTTGGCTCATGTCCCTATGTGAGTGTGCTTCTGGAGTGAGGGACAGCTGGGAAAACGAACAGCAAGAGAAGCTGTCAGTGCCTTTCCCATCCAGAGATGCCATGGTAGGAGAGAAGAGCTTTTCTCTCAGTGTACTTGGCCAACGCTGCCCAGCTGGTTGTGCTGAATAAACAACGGTGGTCACAAATGGCAGCACGGGCAGTTGGGTGCTTGCGGTCCGCGGGAGAGGTATTTGTCTGCTGTGGCCTGTGGACACTAGTCCCAAAGCCTTTCACTGTGTGCTGTAAACCTGTCCCGGTAGGCTGTGGGAAAGGCCTTGCTAACATCCTTGGCTGCTTACATCTGAATACCCACCCTGGGGTGCTCTGTGCACGTGCCAGGTGAATGGAGGCTGTGGGCTTGGTGAGTCTCCTTACTGCAACAAGAGAGAAACAATAATATGGTAGGAATGCTGACTTTTCAGAAAGAAAAAAACCAGAACTGAGAGATTTTAATTATTTATTTATTTTCCCCTGGTGTGACATTGGCACAGCGCTGCTGTCAATCAGGCTAAGCAGATCAAACGGCTGCGCATCCTGAGGCCTCTGCCACGTAGGCTCCTGCCACTGATTCTTTGCTCAGAAACACTTTGGGATAGTAGATTTGGGTTCAACAAGATTAATTGTGATAAATTTTGTGCATGTTATTTGTGCTCTTCATGGTTGGTCATAGGGGGATTGTGCTTCCCCAGCCCTCCCGGCAGCTATCCCGGGCCTCTGGAGAAGGCAGCCTGAAGAGGCGTGAGGCTGTGAGCCACCAGTGGGACCCCTGCAGAAATTAGACAGGTTATGCACTCCCCAAGGTATAGATCAGTTGTTTCATTACACACAAAAGCAATGTGCTACCAGCTTGGTTTCAGTACTGGCTTAAGGGGAGGGTGAGGAGAGCTAGTGTGAAATTGGTCCATCCCCATCCATTCCATGGTTAAAAAAAAAAAAAAAAAAAAAAAAATCCAGTTCTCTGGTCAGGGGACTGGCAGTGCTGGGAATGTTGGGAAGTGCCCGGGCATTGACAAAGCCTAAAATTTTAGAGCAGTGTCAAAGAAATATCTTTTCTCATTGTACTCCCCTTTCTAAAGACCTTTTATGACAGGAACTCTCAGAAAAAATAATGGTTGATCGAGGTTTCCTTGGGGCCCAGGAAGGCTGCTCCAGTGATGGGAAATGCCGCAGAGCAACCTCAGGCATGCACCAGCCGTGCGGCTTTCCTGGCCCTGGGCGCAGCATGTGGTGGCTCGGTGTAAGAGCACTTATTTTGTCCCTGTGGTGGAAATTTGCCGTTTTGGTGTTCAGATAGTAACACAGGACTGATAAAGATAATCTGAGTTGGGAGGGAGAAGAGCTTTCATTTGCATGCCAGTTCTGGTCAGTGTTAATTATTTATTCTGTCCCCCACAAATAGTTGTGCAGGTAGTGAACCGGGATACAGCAGCAATGAGTCGCTGTCCCCGGGGGCTGCGATATGCAGGGAGCGGAGCAGGGAGCCGGCATGGAGCAGCACACGCCCCTGTCCTGGCGCGGCCGGGGGGCTCCCCCAGGGTAAACATGGGCATAGCTCATGGGATGTCACTGCTGCGCCTCCCTCATCACAACTGCCCTCTGCCAGCCCTTGCCCCTCGGACTGGCTTCCGGCAGCCAGAGGTTCCCGTTGCTGTTGCACATGTCGTGGCTGTGTGGTTTTCTTAACCTGGAAAAAACCATGCTGACTCCTCACTGTTACAGGGAGCAGCCCACCTGCATAACAACATCAATCTCTTTCCTCCAATTTCAAAGACTGGGCTGTCTTTCCTTTCTTTGCTTTCTTTCCTTTTTTTTTTTTTTCTTTCTGTGAGTGGACTTGCCTTTAGATCATAGAATTGTTTAGGTTGGAAAAGACCTCTGAGATCATCAAGTCCAACCGTTACCCTAACCCCGCCATCCCGCCACTAAACCATGTCCCTAAGCACCTCGCCTGCCTATCTTTTAAATACCTCCAGGGATGGGGACTCAACCACTTCCCTGGGCAGCCTGTTCCAATGCAAATGAATGGATGTCCCTTAAGCAAATTACAGAAACTGTAGTTATGATGAAGTCTGGATTTGTGGGGTTTTTTTGTTTTGTTTTTAAAGGAGAGCAAAACCTTTGCAGCCTCTTTCATCTGGAGTGATGTGCTATTTCATACTGTAGCTATGCCCTACAGTATCATTGCAAAGACTAAGAAGATTAAACTAACATGTATTTTCATAAGGAAATGAGACCATAGATAATTGCTTAACTTGCTAATATCTTTAAAAGTGTCAGTGAGCAAGTTTTAAAAATTCTGCAGAATGCAGGTAAACAGAAACTCTTTGTTCCAAAGGGTCTAGTTTATGAAACTCGGATGACTTCTTTTTCTAAAATGTGTAACCTACTTGGGATGTTTGTCCACCACCTACTGTAGGGGACTTCATCTGAGTCAAAAAGGTTGCTGAAGTGAAGAATTGAATATGTTTGCAAATTGAAATATAGGGCAACTGGCGAAATTTCTCCTCTAAATATGTGATTCTACCACTGTGTCCTTCCCTTCACCTCTGTATCCCCCCTCCTCTCTGTGGTGCTGCTGCTTTCCACATGTCTCAGTGAGATTGTGTGCCCCACGGGCAGCGATGCTCTTGCTGAGGTCCATGAGGTGCTCAGTCTACCTTCAGGAGGTTCAGAATAAATACCCTGAGCTTATAGTTCTCCTGATAGTTCCTGGATTGATTGCTATCTTATTGCTCCTTGGTTTTGTGTCCAGGAGTAGTTGAAAACATTTTCTTTACTCTTCTACTATCCAGCTTGTCCAGAAAACAAAAGAAATTTGATTTTTCTGAAGGAAAAACATTCTGGAAGCATCATGAGGGTCATGTTTGTTAGTATGGGCTCTGGGTTTCATGCTTACAGACAGTTTGATTCTGCTTTTCAATGTGTTTGTTTTGCTGGGATTTCATAACTTTTTAAACAGAAGCTCACAAAACACCTCGGTAGTGGTCATGGCAGTTCACGAGAACATTTTCTGATTCATTATTTCTCCTTTGACCAGCTCTGTCTACCCTCTCCTTTCAATCTGTATTTAACAGATGAGTGTATCTCAGTAATGAACATCTGAGACTATCACAATCTGTGTGTGTGGCGGTGCTCCAAGCGAGGGAGGAAAACTCTGCGGGCAGAGCTCCTGGGTACTTGTTTTACTGCTCAGTTCTAGGCATCTGTTTAATTGTTCTTAACAAGCTGAAGCAAAATGGCCAGACAGGCCCAATCAGATATATTTTAATTTGCATTTCTATGACATTTCCCATGCCAGGATAGGGTTTGGCTGTCCTCCTCTCCCTGGAGCATGAGAAAATGCCAGGCTTGTAGAGGGTAGGCTTCCCTTCTCTCCACATGGTGCCTGGAAAGGGCAAAGGTAAGACCTGGAGAAACCTGCAGCCTCAGTAAATCCAGTGCTAAGTTTTGAGGTGAACCTGTACCTTTAAGGGTGCTGCACCTGATGGTTGTTTACTTCAGGATGATTGGGTTTATTGGGTTTATTTGGATTCATTTGCTGTCATGCTCCTCAGGCAAACTGGCTGCAGAAAAAACATAGTTGGTCCCGAATAAGTGATGTTGCGGAGGCAGAAATAGAACATACAGGTTAATGAGTAAGTATGCAGCCTACAAATGTCTAAGTTAAATCCAGGGGGTGAGCTCTGGCCCTGGCAGCCTGGGTGTACCCCAGCTGTAAAGCTGGCTGCAGCCAGCAGGAGCTGGCAGCGACTCCCTGGGATACTGGGCACGGGTATCCCTGCCCCAAGGTGGGAGACCGCTGCTCTCCAGCAGCCTTCCCGAAAGCCCTGCTTTGATGCTGAGGGTGTATTTCTTACTGAAGCAATTGCCAAGTGAAGGGCAGGGCTCCCCTGCAGCTGTTTTACCGAAGTCATTGCTGTTCCAGGTTTTGAGCTTGTTTTAGCTCTTTTCGTGATGATCTGGTGACGGTCCTCCCCTAGCGAAGGGATGTATTGGCTCTCCTTGTGAAGGTCTCATGGGGCCTACGAAGGGCTGTCCTGGTGAAACCAGCGGGCATTCAATTCGCAGTAACGTTTTGGTGTTCAGTGCTAGCCATTTGCGACCATAGCCAGGGTAAAGGAGCTGCGGGAGCAGCCCCAGTTTCTTGTTGTGCTTTTTGGGGTGGCTGTTTGTAAGAGTGAGCACTGTAACCGATCTCCATGTGTGTGGCAGGCCAAGAGCTCACAAGTCCTAGGTTTCCAAAAAAGCTGTTAGAGAATTCACTGCTATTGAGGTTGATCTGTTTATATGTGCTGATGAGCTTAATACTGATGTTTTTTTCAGTGTGGGAATATTCCTAGACTTTTTTGGGGGGGTGTTGTTTTTTTTTATTAAATGGCTGTTCCTGCATAGTTAACTGGAGTCAACTTGAGGTTAAAGCTAATTTAAACTGGATGCTATATTTAGCATTTATGGTGCTAAAAGGATTATAGGAAAATAGATACTACATAAGTGGCGATAATCTTCTCACTGTTTGTGATACTTGAGTGGCAGAGAATGGGGTGCCAATCTCAGATTAAAAATCTAATTTTAGGGACCTAACAAGAGTCACATTGAAGCAAAAAGGTAAAGATGGATTAAATTTTGTGGACTTAATTTTTTTAATTGGGCCTCGCACCTGCTTAAAACCTTGCAATCAGAGCTTTAACCAAAGTCGGTGATTCTAAATTATGTGCTATTTCCATACACCAATTTAATAAAATCAGACTAGGCACTTCACTTATACCTGTGATACAGTTGGGATGCATTTTCAGAAGTCAATTTTTCCCACTGCTTGAAGTTTGACAAGCCACCTCTGTGCCATTATTTTTGATTTCTGGAGCCAGTACTTAACGAGCTCCTCTTCCTCGTTACTTCCAAGACAACAGTGACAAGAAAGCCCAGCCCGGGATGTGGGGAACTGGTGCAGATTGCAGCTCTGCAGCCCCAGTACTGCCCCTCGGTCGCAGGGCAGCCACCTTGCCTGGAAAGACCTCGCAGTTCATTTCTTTTCCATTACCTGGAGGGGGAGAAAAAAAAAAAAGAAAACAAGAAGAAATAGCTGTGTGAACAGCTCTGTCCAGAGGGTTGGGTTACTTCTGAAAAGAGACACAAGCAAATTTTAAACTGGGAAAATCCTGTCCCTGCATTATAGATGGACCAGGTTCTCTGCATTAAGATGTCAGCGCGGCTGAGGAGGGCCTGGCTGCGAGCATGGAAACGCCGGTGACTCGGCGAGGGGTAATGCACAGCACTGGCTTACTGGTGTAACAGCACAGCACAGCTTACTGCTGACAGTAACTGGGAGTTATTCCACCGTTTTTCAGTCATATTTAATGGCTTCCAGCAGGAGGAGGGATGGATCTTGCATTCTCAGTGTGACCAAAATGTAAGCAAAAATCGGCATTTGGAGAATATCTGAACTGGGATCCCTTTTATTCCTGCTTGTCTGTAGGCTTTAAAATAACAATTAAACCCTCTTAATGGGATTTGTGTACCATATGGCACCTTCCCCACAGGATGACTCTTTCATGTTGCTATCCTGTCATTTGTCCATATCTACAAATAGTTTTCAGCCAGAAAAACAACAGGCACCGTTTAAAGACACCCAAGGAGAGATTGCCATCTCTTTGGATAATTTTTTTATTTGTATTCCCTGTCAGAGGCATAGTGTTCTCTTGTGGTGGTAAGTCAATGGAATAGACTTCAGTGCCAAGCTCAGGCCCCTGAAATGTTATAGCAAAAAAGTTAATAAATGCTCAGTGCAGGATCTAAGCACAGTCTGTTGGGTAATAGGATGCTGACATGCTTCCAGCCCTGAATTCCTTTGTTTTGTCTGTAAGACTCTCATTTCTGCTGGTAATGAATTCTCAGAGATGAACTGCAAATGGACACCACTACTGGTTTTGTTCCTTGGTCAATACAAGGCACACTAAGGTATTGCTTGTCCTACCGATGCTTGCGATGCATGCTTTTCCTTTCATTTTGTCCTAATCCCATTCCAAAGCACCGAGGCTCAGCCAGCAGCAGTTACACAGCTGTTTGCTGGTAGATGGAGCCTTTAATTATGGGCAATGCCATGGGATTAATGTTTCTAATTTCAGCTGCTGGGTCGGTTTTCACTGGAGTCAAGAACCTTGGGTTTTTCCACTGATGTGGACACTCATTGCTGCTTCACGTGCTGTGTTTATAAGTATGGCTGCTGTATACCTTTAATATCAAACACCACCTTTAGGTGACAGTGGCGGAGGTGGGACAGACGGCTGGGGAAAGCAGAGCGTGTCCCTGTTGCAGCCTCGGCGCAGCTGTGCGGTGCCGCGCGCAGGCTGCAGCGGATGGATGGAAGCGGGGCCTCGGCAGTACAGCTTGGGAGCGGGTATTGTCGTGCTGCCCTATGTGCTTGCCTGAGGATGGGGTGAGGTCCTCCTCTGGAGGACCCTGCCCCTGAATGAGCAGAGGCACCACAGAAGTCCTGCGAACTCTTCAGGCAAGTTGGCTGGTGTGACTCCATTCAGCAAGCACGTTGGGATCAGATCTGACCATGCCTGTGGTGAGCTCTGCTTTCTAACTGCTCTGTGGGTGAGCTTGAAGAAAGCAGTGGAACATTTCAAAATAGTTTTGAGCTGCATGTAAAGGAAAGCTTTCTTAGCTCCACAAGGGTTGAGCACTCTCCATTGCTATTCAAGAACAAAATTTTATACTTGGTGTGCTTTTTTTGTTTGTTTTTAAGTCCTATCCTAGATACCATATTGCAACTTTTTTTTTTTTTGCTTATCTGCTTCAATAGAGTTGCTAATGGCCACCCTGCTGCCATGGCAATTGCTCATTCCTACCTTAGGAATGGATCACGATCTCTCAAACACCTGCCATCAAAATTCTAGCTGATTGTCAGGGCTGCCTGCCTGCATTGGAGCAGGGCATATGAGTGGGAGGAAGCTGGACTTCACAGGCAAGCAATTTTGCTCAGCTGACAGGGTTTCATATTGTCTTGCTTACCTTCATGCAGCCTGGAAGTCCCTGCATTCACTCAGTTACTCCCGGGGGACACCAGGTTAAAACCTCATTCCAAGTGAGTACTTTTCCTTCTTTTTATACTTCTGCTCCAGTGGCCTGTGAAAGGAAGAGAAAACATACTTGGGGTAATAGAAGAAAAAGAAACTTCAGGGACTGTAAGATCATTTAGTCTGATCTTCCATGTATGGCAGGCTAATTTGTTTAAAGATCCTGTGGGATGTCTGTCGCTACACATAGCTGTTTCTGGGACTACAACATAGATGCATCTGTTAGAAGAAGCCAGGTGTGGAGAAAGAGATTTGTTTTGTTTTGTTGAGAAGGAGCAATGGTTCATCCACCTGATGCCTCTCCCTCGTTCTGGTCTCACGCATTTCAGAGTCGGGAACACTTTCCCCCTGTCACCCCTTCTCCCTGACTGTGAGGCCAGCGTGGCCCCAGAACCCTAACTCTGCATCCTTGCCAGTCATGACCCCTGTAGCATCATTTGAGCCATCACAGAAACATTGCAAGCACATTAAGTACAGGGTAGGTAATCCTGTTTCGCCAAGGGCTGAAGAAATAAAGGTATACATAGGGGAACCAAGGGTTCACAGCTTGCAGAGCTAGGAAGAACAACCCTAATCATCTAGTCTGAAACTAGGCTGAAGGTGTATCTCCAGAGCTATCTGTCTTTGTCTAAAAGGCTGCAAGTGATGGTGGTTTCACTAGTTCCCCTGATAAGCTGTTCCCGTCTTTCGTTACTGCTGGGAAATTTTCCCTTATTTCAAGGTTGAATTTGTCTAGCTTTGACTTTTATTCATTGGATCTTTGCCAGCCAGATTGGAAAGCTCCTCACGTATATCTTCCACAAGTGCAATTACCTACACAGTGTGATGAAGGTATGGCTACGTTTTCTCTTCAGTGAGCTGAATATGTGAGCTCCTTACCCATCATGTCAGAAAGCTTGGGCTTTTTTTTGTTAAAGCCAGAGAATTCATTTGTGACACTCACTTGAACTCTCTCCAATGTCTTCAAATCCTCTTTAAAATGCAGACACCAGGACAGGATTCGGTAACCTAGTAGGGGTCTTGGCAGTGCTTCCTGGAGATGCTGGTATCCTTCATTATTTCTGCTTCATACTATTTTTTTTTTTTTTTCCCCCCCTATATTCAAGAATCTCATTAGTCCTTTTTGCTACAGCATTGCCCAGACAGCTTACATTGAGGCGATTATCTATAATGACCCCTAAATCCTTTTCCGAGCTCTGTTTTTCAAAACAAAGTCTTCCATCGTGTAAATATAAGCGACTGACGTTCTTGGATATCAAGCACTTGGTCTTACCAAAATACATTTTGTCAGGTTACGACTATTTACCCTGGTGTCTCAGGTCACCCTGTAATGATAACCCATCAACCTCTTAGTTTAATACTCCACAAATTTTTATGTTGCCTAAATATGTGAATATAACATAGAGAAGCAAAAAAATTTTGATCAAGAAAAAGTCTCTCCAGCTTAAAAATGTCCCTGTTCAGTGGTATCTGCCTACCAACTGTATTTTAAGATTTGTCAGTGGCCTAGTTTTTAGTCCATAGAATATGTTAAGTGCTAATTCCATAGGAGGTGTAATTTGTCATATTTTACTCATCCTTACAAGTATCTTGGAGAAATTAAAGTGTTCATTAGCAACACATGAGCCTTTGCATTCTTCTGGAAGCAAACATCATGATCCAGATTTCTTCCCTTCTAGTCAAATCAAATCAATCCCAAATTGCTTGTTCTTATTTTCTACCCCTTCAGTTGGAAAAACCTTGTATTTTTTTTCTGCACAGGGTATAGTGTCAGTAGGGAAATGGAAGAGTTTTGTGACAGCCTGGTGGCTCTCCTGGCTGAGAGAAGATGCATGTCTGCCGTTGGGTTAAGGACAAATGGATTTGAATCCCTCCACTCTCAGATGAGTGCTAGGGCATAAAAGAATCTCTTTTGGCCATAATACTGATTTCTTGCTCATTATAAGAAAAGACAGACCTCGAGTTGCCTAGTCCCAGGTTTTGAATCCCTGTTGAAAACAGGCTGCAGGGAAGTGGCTCGATGTGGTGCCAAAGGCCACACAGGCAGGATATGAAACAAACCCCCCTTCTTTTCAGATTTATAGTCTAAGATGCTTTCCCTTACCTTATGTGCGGATCCCACTTTTGGGGAAGAGTTTATGTACTAAACTCAGGCCTGAGAGCTGTCCTCTAGGAGCTGGATATATTGCATGCCTGTGCCAAGTATCTCGATGTGTAGTCTCTCTGTAGATAAAGGGCTAACTCAGTAAATCAGCCCGCTGTCTTGTCTCCATTAAGGTCTGGCTTTGTTAGCTGTTTCAAGAAAGTTGAAACCTTCCCAGTGAAGGAACGGCTGCAGAACCCTCCGGGAAATACAGCGTTTGATCTATACATCAGAGGTGTCATTCAGTGTGAGATCTGGGATGTGCTGCCACTCAATGCGTTGCTGGGCCAGAAGCGTAACTGCAGGATGCCGATCGGCTTTGAGGTTGGAACTGACTCCAGTTCAGCAGTGAAAGAGCTGATAAAAATTGCCACCAAAGCTTTGGGTTTGTCTTCCCTCTATTTGTTTAATGGCATTTTCCCTGCCCAATCTGTAGTTAATGGCATCCTTAAGCTTTTGCTTGTACAGCCGCTTTTCAGCACAATGACCTCTCTGCTAATGTGATATAACTTGCTTGGAAAACTGCCTTATTTGAATGATAGGGCAGCTTTTGGAGAGAGAAATCAAGAATGCTGCCATAGCACCTCCTTGTGTAGTTCAGTGGAGCAAATCTTGGGGCACCGGATGCAAATTATTGAATGAGGGAAAAAATCTGTTATCTCACTCTTCACCAAGAAAATTCAAACAGTGACTTCTCCAGCAATTAGAGCCTGCAACTGTTGTCTGCCAAAATAGAGGTTGTTTTCACTGTCAAGATCTAAAGCACACTGAAAATTTAGCACTCTTGTTGTAAGGACTTGAAAGTTTGCTCTCTGCTTCCAATTATATGATGTTCTTTGCTGGTTTTCATATCAAAGTGAACTATTTCTTTCATCGTTCTTAAAAAAAGAAGATATGTGTGTGTAGGCCACAAAAATTTGTCTCCCTACAGTCACATTCTTGTATTCCCATTAAGAAATAATTATTTTTAAAACTTGACTTATGATAGTGCTGTGTGAGGATATTAGACCTTGCTTTATAACTACCCAATTATTTTTCAGATTCCCAAGAACAAATTGTTATTAAAAGGAAGCATATTTTCTACCATTAGAGGCATACTGGATTAAGTATTGTCCTCTGAAGCATATTTCTAAACAGTGTTTATTTAGTTTCCATTAATTTAAAACTTAGGTTAATCAAAATTAGATTCCTTTAAAGCATGTAATTGAATCTGCATCTGAAATACTTCTCAACGTGAAGTCAACATTTAGGTGTAAATTCGTAGTTGCATTGACAGTTTCTGTGGGCCAGGGTCTCAAAGGAGGTAGCAGCTCGCTTCAGCTGCCTTTGCCTCCTCTCCCTGGCACTTTCCAGGGCAGTCGTCTCTAACCGGTGTGCAGGGGACGGAGCCCTGGGCTCATCTCCTGCATCTTCTGAAACGAGGGAAATCTGCATCCCCGTGTGGTGCCTTCACTCAGCCCCAGCTCTCCTCTTCTGACCGTTCTAAGAGCTGATGTTGTGTTCTGAGCAAAACCTGCTTTGAAAAACTTCATACATGGCTCACACAGGGAAAAAATCCTGCCTATGGAAATCTAAGGGTCTTAAAGTGTTAATAAAATAATTCTTAAGTCTTGCATGTACAATTTTAATTGTATTCATAATCATTCAAACTTGCATCTTATTGACATCTTCTTAGAATTTTTGTGCTTGCTGTTGCTGTTATTTTTGGACACTTTTGTCTTTTAGTGATACACAAGAGATTACCTTACACTAGCAACTTTCCAAACAACACCTAAAGTAGATGTACGAGCATGTCTGTTCACCATTTAAAAACTCTTATTATTTTACATACTCTTAATACATCAGGTCCATCCTCCCTTATTCTCTGCAGAAAGCGGAATGCCAGTTTTCATAACAAAGCACCTTCTGAGTATTTACTGAGTTAGCGTGTCTGGGCTAGCTCATGCAGACCATGGGCTGTAATCCCGTGATGAATAATCTCAAAGCATGAATATGTATAGAAGGCAGATGGTACCAAATATTTTTGCATTTTAACTCTAAAATGCAAACTCTCAATATCATGGGCTGAGGTGTGAGTCTCCACTTTGTCATCCTCACAGGTGAAGCATGAACAGAAATTTAAGTGAGATGTGACAGGAAGGAAAAGTACTTGTCACTAACACTTGCTGTCATCATATCTTCCATGACACTTTTAGTCTTGTTGAACCAACTTGTGGAATCAAAGCAGTCATTAGCACTTGGGTCCGTATTTAGGCATTTGGTAATCCTTTTTTTGCCAGGGATGACAAAACCAATTCACTGTTTTGCAGTGATGCAATTCAAAGCAGTATGATGACCAACTGGGAACGATTGCCCAAACCCTCCCCAACAAGGGGCTGCAATAGCTAACCTGAAGGAGCCTGAAGAGCCACCTGATTATTTGTAAAAGTGGGTAGGTTGTAGCCTCTCTCATCTTTGGTGACCCGACAGGTATTAATCACTGGTGTTCAGATTGGCTGTTCTGGCTTAAGCTGAGCTGCTGAATGCATCCAAGGGTTACACGTTTCTCCATTTCTGTTCTTTGGGGCTTTTTTTTTTTTGATAGTAGGTGGGATGCTATCTGTATGGGAGTGTTTTGCAGCCCCTGATAAGCCCCTGGGCAGTACTTTGGTTAGGGTAATATATATCCTGTTTTTAGCTATCTGGGATTTTCCAGAGTGTAAAAACATGATGAGATTTTGCATCTTCAGCATAACCTACTTGAGATGTGGGACCGTGTTGTGACATGCTTTATCAGGATGGTAGCAGATATTAATTGGCAAGATCTGGACAACCGGCAGTGCCAGAGGGCACCGGGCCAGTGCCGTTGTGGTGAAGGCTGACTGTGCTAAGGAGGAACTCTGTAATTAGCTGGAAGCATGCATTGGGCCTCTTGATGCACTGCAGTTTGCTTTCAGACATTTTTCTGAAAGAAACACAGCACACTTGGTGCACTTGTTAGTGGTCGATGGCCAATTCTTCTTAATGTGGATAACTTAGTGGTGGGAACTAGCTCTAGCTAGAAGAGGATTTTTGCCTTGGTGACCAGTTCCTGGAAACTTTTATGTTTCTTTCTGTCTCTTTTGTTTGTTTGTTTCAATTGTTTTTGCGAGAGAGTGAGATCACCCATGATCCAATAGATGAGCCACGAGCAACCTCGTTTCTTCCACTCTTCGGTAGGAAGTCAGCAGCTGGGGCATTACGAACCACAACTGAGGAGGTGTTTAAGTCTACTCAGTTTGTTCAAATGCTTCGTTTGCCTCTCCTTGGGTTCAGAGGTGCAGAGAGAAACCAGGTGGGATTTCTGAGCAACCGGAGCCCAAAGCTACTCGGTGCAACGTGCTGTGGCACAGGGAACAAGCTGAAGTGGGGTGTTACTCCGGAGAGCTGTAGGAGGCCCCTCTTGGGTGGGACAGCCTGTTCTTGTGTCACTGTAATACACTCTGCTGCTTCTGCTGTGGTCTCCATTTATAGCACGACACTGGGCCATGTTCTTCAAAGCACATCTGTAAGTTTTGCACCATCTCTAGGTCTGAAATGTTTCAGTGACTTTGTTACCTTGCATTTCTTCAGTGTGGCTGCAGAGGACAGCTTTGGTTGCTGCTCAGGACAGAGGCTCTGTTCCTCTGGAGGCTTGATTCCCTCTAAGCAACTCCATGCTCACTAAGTAGTAATACCCAGCTTTACCCATCGCTAGCTGTCAGTAATCAAATATGAAAAAGAATACACAAACCTAAACAGAGGCACATTAAAATTTGTAGCTGTCCAACAGAATGAAGAAACAGCTCTGCTGCTTTCTAGTCCCACGAGAAAAGGTTTATAGTAAGAGAAAGTCAAAAATCAAACTGAAAATGGACTAAGAGCCAAAGCCTGTGACGAGTTCCTAACTGAGGTATGTTCCCTTTAAGCCAGCGGGGACTTGGATCCTGGCCAAATGTCTTAAGCTGTTATTTATTACATTATTTCAGCACTGTTGTGTAAGCCATGATGTGTTTCAGTAGGCACACATAAGGAACACTGCTCAAACCGTGAACTTCAGAAAATACACAGCTCCATTTAATTTTACTGCCTGTCCCATTGTTCTTGTGCTGTGGGGAGCAGCAAGCGATCGCTCCACCTTCATGTCCCTGAACCCCTGGTTCAGTAGGGCTGTCTCTGGTCTCCTCACCAGCTACGTCTTGTGAGCCAGCACTCTCCTGCATTTCATCCCTGCCATGTTCAACCTTCTCCTTATGTTTGATCATCCCTGTGGCCCTTTTCTAGCTTATCTATATCCTTTGTGAGTTGGGATGACCCAGACTATGCATTCTATTTAAGAAGGCTGAGCACAGTCACTTTCGAGTGGTGTGACCATGTCCCCTCTATTGTTTCCTCTTCCTTTTTTAATATTTTTTAGGATTCTGCTGGGATTTGTCATTCTGACCCTGCTGACAAGTGAACAGACTATTTCAAGACATGCCCAGGTCTCTTTCCTGAGAAACAGATAATTACAGATTCAGAGCCTGTCACTGTAGATACATACTTAAGGGTAATTTTGTGCCCATACACATTATTTTGCACTTATCAGTGCAAACATTTTGTCATCTGCTCACTTAATATTATGCGTACCTAAGATGTAAGTCTTAGCTGTCAACTTTAGATGTGATTATTCTGAATAATTTTGTCATTGCGGTATTCACTGCTTTGTCAGGTAGTTTGTGACTAGATTGAACCTCACGAGTCCCAAAGCACATCTCCAAATGGGATCCTGCTGGTTAACCTGTGACAAAATGACATTTATTTCCTATCTCTAGCCATGAGAGGAACGTCCATTCCATCCACCGATTGTTTGGCTTCCAGGATTGCACCATCTGCCCTTTTGTAACCCATGCACAACCTTTTTTCTTTACCCTTTGGTAACCCATGCACAACCATTTTCCCTTCTAATATGTTGGAAAGCATCACAGGGACAGATCAGCTTTTTCTTTAGTTAGCATCAAAAGGTCTTTCACTGTCAGTGCTTGGAAATGAACCATATGATCCCTGTAAGAGTCAAATAGATTTGGCTTTTTTGGATGCACAATGTCTCGTATTCTGTGTGTCATGCACATATTTTTTTTTTTTTTTTTTTTTTGCAAATGGGTCATTCTGCGACACATCTTGTAATAACAGGCAACATCAAGTGACAGTTTGTCATCCTGTAGGCAATGTGAGCAACACAAGCAAATACAAATGTTTAAAATGGACATTTCTAATAGTTTAAAATATATATGAATTCTGATAATTATGAAATAAATGGCTTTTTAATTTCTCAGAATTTTTAATCACAACCAATTCAGTGGCTGTTCTCACTCATGTAGAACGTAAGGGAATTTTATGGCAGATGTGAAGTTAACTTTTATTCTTATGACATTTTTAGGACAGAATCTGACCCATACCTCCCTTTAATTTTTGCTCAGTGGTCGTTAAAATGTCGAATGTTTTTATGATGTACTGTAAGCTTGGTGATTGTCCTGGTAAGCAGCAGCTGCAAAATCTGATGCAGTTTAGTGTGTGACAAAGCTGAATGTCACACGCTAATTCGTCTGAATAGGAGCCAAGCTAATATTCCTTATTGGGGTAAAATGCCCACTGAAATGTTTTTATGCAATTAGGATGGCAGATTCAGGATGGAAATTTGGGAACTCCCATTTTGGGTGCATTGAAAATGCATTGTTCAGATGAACAAGCTATTTATATGGACATGTGGTGTAATACTGGATACTCCTTTAATCTTTTAGTAATCCAGACGTTACCATATGGACAAACTGCACAGATTGATTTGAGGAGGCCTCACTGGATAAATGAATACCCTGCTTCAGTTAATTTGCTGAGCTTTTATGTTAGCGTATCAGGAAAAAAAAAAATGCTTTCCAGCATAGAGTTTATTTGCAGTGACATATATATATATATATAATGAGACTGATGACAATCGACACGGGTTTAAGGCAGCTTGTTTGACAAGCAGCTCGCAATGGTTTGGGCAGTTATCGGGAGGGCTTTCTTTCAGTGCTTCATTGCTTGTCGCCAATGCACAGCCTTTCCAATGTGGAACCACCTTTGCACATACGTGTCAGAGAATGCACAGAGTTTCCTCTACCTTTTTGCTTTCAGTGATATACCTGCATTAATTTAGCTTAATGCCATGATGGGTTATTTAGTTTTGTTATCAACCTCTGCTTTCTCAATCTTCTGTCCTGTTAGGAACTGCCATATTCCTCCTCTGTAGTTCTCGTTCCCCAGGGCATATACAAAGGCATCCACTGTTGGAACAGTCTTGGCAATAACGGCAGGAATCTGTTGTGAGACACAATATTTATTAATAGGAAAATGCACCGAGGAGCTCATGGACAGATTTCAGCCTAGGCTCAGTTTCCCTTTACCAAACCCATGTCTGTCTCCAATGGCAGCAGCTTGCTACCCCCGGAGAGATGAGAGCTAAAAGCGTTTTGGCCAGTTGGGGGCCCTTGCTCAGGAAATTATGGTCTCCAGGAGAAAGAATTTAGATCAGCATTGCCTGAAATTGGGATATTTCAGCTGAGAGTGAATACAGGCTCTTGGGAGGAGTGAAGGGTGTGCCGTGGACACCTTTTGATGGATAAGGGGGCCGATATTGCTAACACGTTTTATGTGGGATACTGAATACCTAAGTACAGTAATGCATTTGGTGACCTGAAACTGGGTTGATTTTTGGGGACTGAATGAAAGTTGAAAGGCGTGATGTGATCTTACTGAGTCTCAGAGGCAGTCTCAGAGCCAAGACTCATAGAAAAAAGGGAAAAAACGAGGCAGCAGAACCTTAAGAGTGATCAATTGCAGCTTCCCTGAGGAGAGAGAAGAACTAGAGAAATGAATGAGACAAACAGTCTCTTCAAAATCAAAAATTTTGAGCTGGTACTTGACCCTGGGAAGGCACAAAAAGCTCCTACAAACCATAAAGCGGTGCAGGCTACAGACCTCTACTGACTGCTGAAGGAGGAAACACTGGCTCCCTATGTTGTTGCTTGATCAAAGCAGTAATGCAGTGCTTGTTATATTGCTGTGCTCAGCTGTTTTGCCTTAAAGGTGGTAGATTAACAGAATGCTTGGAGGAAATGCTCTGCTTGTTATATATGTTAAAACAAGTAAACCCAATTGGGAGTAAATGGGCCTTGTTCCATAGGAAGGGAGAGAGGGGAGTAAGGAAATGTCACTGTTGGAATCCCCGTGGGTGCTGCGGACGTACCATGCGGTATTTTGGTGAAATGAACATCACATTTTCAATGGCTGCGTAGAAGCACAAAAGGCAATAGGGACCCCAGCAAATGACCAGCGTCTTCAATGGCAAACCAGTATTAAACTGAAAAACAAAAGCAATACATTCCTTTGTGTTTCCCAACCACACACTGCAGCAAGCGGATGGGAGCGCCCCTGCGTGACTGTGGTTTGCGTTCAGCAGCGGGCGAGGGTGGGCAGCCAGGATCTGCCGTCTCGTTCCTGCTTTGCTGTGCGGGTCGGAGGGGTGCGAGCACAGCTCCCTCTGTGCCGAAGGCTTGCTGGGGCAGCAAGCCCCAAAGCCCTACTCTGGGGGGGGGGCAGGTGGGGAGAGGCATTGCTCCTGGGCAGCGGTGGCAGAGCCCCTCAAGGCAGAGCAGCTAAATCAGTGGGGGTGTGCTGGACATAGAAGCTGTGGCCAGTTATTGCTGCTGAGGGGGGAGGGCAACGTGTAAATTTAAAAACAGATAAAAAGGAACGATATTCTACTGACTTCTTAGAGGGTCTTGCAGACAAGTGAACTGTGTGAAGCCATTCCTACTGCAACGGATGGATGCTGTGGCTTCTGTGTCGTGGTAGTAGGATTCCTGTGTCCTTCATGCTAGGGCCTTATCCTTGGTGCTCCTGGCTGGCTGTTCCCAAGTGTCTTATAAATATTAATGAATAGGGTAGTGATAATTTAATCCTTAAATTTTCTGCATTGTAACTAGTGTGCACCGCTACAGAATATGGTGAGAAAGAAATCACACGCTATTGCGTAAACTCACTGGAGAAAAAAAAAAGTAATAGACTTACAATAACAAGCGCTGAGATTTGTTCAAGAAATACGTAGAGGGCACATGTATATATTCCAGACAGCTACAGACCAGTCTGCCTGACTGTCTCTTTGCTGGTATAACATCCCACTTGAGAACTGACTGTCTTTACTGAGTGCAGGGGCCGGGCTGTGCCCACCAGCCACGCATAGTGCCCTAGACCGTACAGCCTGCAGCTGAGGAAACAACTCACGGAATCACCACATTACATTCCCATAAACCTGCCATGCCAGAGCGATTCCTTTTTTCCAGCTTATAAAGATTTCTGAATTTCCTCAGCCAAGTGTAAACACGGTGTGTTTGGGAAGGCCCTTCTCCCCCCACGGGGTGCCCCTGTGTTTCCTTGCAGTGCCGCAGCTCTGGCTGACTTCCTCAGCGATAAGCTAAGAGCCTGTAGCAAAGCAGGGAATAATGATCCTTCCGGAGCAAAGTTTCTCTGGATAAGTATTGGTATGCTGTTAGCGAATATTCTGCATGCTGTGTGTTTGTTTCGTGATTAGAGTTGGACCCGTGTTGGTGGAGGGGAATCCTCGGGGTCGCTGGTCCGACCCATGCTTTGATGGGGGACTGTTTGCAGCATGAGGTTGGGGCAGATGTGGCTGGCTGGTCAAATCTTGAAAGCTCTGAGGATGGGGTTTCCACAAACCCTCTGGGTGGCCCCATCTGGTGTTGCGCTACCCTCCTACTCAAGTAGCACTGGGGAGTTGGCACAGAAGCAGCTGAGCCAAAGCCTCCATGAAAGAAATTGGCTTTCTGGGGACTTTGTCTCTATTGGATGCAGCCCAGTTTTGGCGAGGCAGTTGCAGGGGCTGAGGAAGCTTTCTTACCTTATAGTGCCCACTTTTCTTGAACTTCTGGTGTATAGACTGATAGGTCGTCAGCATGATGAAGCCCGGGATGATGAAATTGAAAATGGACAGAGCAAAAAGGAACGTGATATAGTTTCTGGAAAGGGTGAGGGGGAAAAAAAAAAAAAAAAAAAAAGAGGTTGTTAATTCCTCTCTAGGGCATCTTTGTAAACTTCCTGTAAATATTCATTAGCTTATGTTTTTAAAATTGCCAAAATCAGTTTTGTAAACATGCTTTAGGTGCAGCATTGGCTGAAGGTGGGTTAAACTGTGCCATGCTGCTGCGTGTGGGGTATTGCAGAAAATCACAGCAGATGCTTGGTTTCTAAACCCAAGCATCAGTGCTGGGCTGCATAAAACCAAACCCATTCTTAAAGAGTTTCAAGTCCTAAACCCAGAGTGGATGCAGCTTGTAGGTGACTTATTATGAGTAAGGGAGTAGCAGAAACCTGAGTGTCAGCCTTTCCCACGGCAGAAGCTGACTTCAGCTCTTCCCACATGCCGCTGTGCCAGCCAAGGCAGCCTCGGGCCATGCCTGCCTTGCCCCAGCAGCAATGATGGGGGATAGCTGTGGGTTTTGGTGTGCTGCCGAGGCCACCCTGGGGAACGGCAACCTCCACCCTCCCTCCCCTGGGAGCTGGCCCTGACCCTCACCTGTCCCCTTTGCTGTAGTCCAGGGTGCAGCAAGTTCGGAGGGGTTCGTAGTCGTATTCTCCCCACCCCAGCAAGGGCATCACAGACCAAAAGGCAGCAAACAGCCACGCGAACGCCATCATGGAGATGGCTGTGCTCCACTGCAGCTTGCTCCCTGCGGGAAGAGCAAAGGGGATCTCCGTGCCCGGAATGGAGCTGTGGGGCAAAGCTCTCTGGCTCTGTGGGGCCAAGCCAAGCGCCCGGCCCCTGGGCCTCGGGCAGAAACAAGCAGTTGTCTGTGTTTTGTAGCCAGAAGCTGACCTGAGTCTGGAGGAATCAACCTTGCATGGAATTTGAGGGAAGATTTTGGACTTCAGGAAAGGACAAACTGTACTCTCCCTTTTTGTGTGCTTTACTTAGACAGATGCTGTATCGCTGCTCAGCTTTGTGCCACGCTGGGGATACAGCTGCTGTTACGAACACTATATTCTTGTGTTTTGGGAACGTGTTTAAAGACTGGGATGAGGCAGAGAGTAGAAGGGACCGGGCGATGCAACAAATAGTGTTTGAAGAACCAGAGCCCCGCTGCAGAGCATGAGCCAGATCAGAAATGTGGCTGCCCCCCCTCCCCAGCCCCTGCCTCCTTCCTTCCCGCCCTGCCAGGCCTGCAGGGCACGCGTAGATATTAAATATTCCCTCTTCTAAAAGCACTGCTCATCCATATACATACACAACCCAACAGCAGATCTTGTCCTAAAACTACTGCTGGTCAAATTATGTTGCCCTTCAGATCATTGCTTAGCCTGGAACAGGAAATGGGAAGCTCAACATTAGTAATTGTTTTCTAATTTTATAATAAAAGCGATCGCTTGTGCCTATCTCATCCAGTTCCATGAAATACCATAGGAATAGGTCAATGAATGAAATGAAAGATTGGAAACTTCAGAAAACTCAGGAAGTATTTCTTCACGGAGAAGGCAGGCAGGCTTCCCTGCTGCTGCAGGACGCTGCGTTCGCCTTGCTGCTTGCGTGTAAAAAGGCCTGGATAATTTTGTTATCGAGGCTAATGTCCGTAATCATGCCCATGCCCGTGACGCCAGCTGCACCAGCAAGGAGCACAGTGACTTCGCTCGCTACTCCTTTCTAATCAGATCTCCCATTAGGGAGAAGGAGCGATGTAATTTTCACTGAGATTGGGAGGCGATCTTTTCATCTGCCCTTGTAAGAGCGGCATCGTGACCGCAGGCCAGGAAGATTCAGGCCAGTTCTGCCCTTTCTCAGGAAGGCGAAGGGCTGCAAGGGCCACACAGGCTGGCGATCCCCAGAAGGCAGCAGCCCCAGGAAGGACCGCAAACTCTACAGTAGCTATTTGGTGTCGTACTGTCCCAATTTATTTTAAAGGAGGATAATAAAGTAGGCATGGTAGTGAAATTGCCCTTTTACAGGAATGCTGATTCTACCTCTGTCCTTTTTCTTATCTTCCATAGGTTCTTCAGGGAGAAGAGTCAAGAGTTTGAATTGCATTAAAAATCAACTTGGAAAAATTGTTTGGTGCAGCTGTTTAAAAATTACTTAGGGGAAAAAACTGGTGCCCATCTTGCAATTAAATAACAAGGAAAAAGTAAAGAAAATATTTTTTGTTAAATACTCTATGTTTTACTATGGTACTTACAAAAAAATCTATTGATTCTTTAGTAATTTAAAATATTATTTTTTTAATAATTACTAATGAGGAATGATTAATAATGACTAATTTCTGTCTTTTGTAAGATTCCTACATAGAAGATATACTTTGGCTGCAAAGGTGCAAATGCTGCTTTGTAGTACTGACTCGAGAACAGCATAGATGAAAAATAAAGGAATAGTTTTTGATTTAGGGGACTAGAAATACAAGTCAAACTTTTTAGTAACTTGTAATTATTTTTAACCTCCCAGTCCAAAGAAGCAACGTAGCCTAAGCTGTGTCTTTCAGAACTACGTCCTATTTAGGTACATGCTCGAACAAGCATGTCAGAGTTGTTCCTCATCCAGGGTTTCCATTTCCATTTGTGTTCTACACAGCGGTTCTTGTAGCTTGGCTTTACATAACTGTAACTTGAAATTCAATCAGCACAAAGCTTATTACACAAGCTGTCAGGTTTGTTCTGTGTTTTACATATTCTAGCGACTTTTTACAGGCATTATCAAAAGCAGCTGCACTGAAACCTGGATCTGAATTGTGTTTCTTTTAAACCAAGCTCATGCCAGAAGTAGCTTTATTGCTTTGGGAATACAATTTTGTAAGTGGTAAGCCCTCCTGATATTCTGAAAAAAACAAACTAAATCTTGGGGTGTCTCTTGTTTCTCAGCAAGGCCTATAAAATAGTTAATACCAATTATTTTTTGTGGTATCTTATGGCAGAAACTTTGCTCTCTTTCCACCCCATCCTTTCACTTCATGGACTACTGCAATATCTTGAAGGTCTCAAAACATGATGGCACTCTGGTGTCACTGGGTCCTGGACACACACTGGCACCTTATGGATCTTTGCGTGTAAGGAAAAGAAACCTGCGCTGGCAAAATTTGCCCTCAACTGGTGGGACAGTGTTGGTGACATGCTGAGGTGGAAATCTCGCCTTTCCTGCTGCCACCTTGCACAAGGAAGCAGGGGAAGCTCTTGCTCCGCTGGCTCGGGGGCCGTTCAGGGTGCCCCATCTTTTGGTGCCCCGTTTCTCCTCTGGCCCCGTGCACTCCCAGCTGGGGTGCGTACGGTCAACAAGAAAGTTGTGAGGCCTCCAGCCGAAATGGCTTTCAAATATTTTCTACCAAGAGTGGCTTTAATGAAGATTTCTATGTTTAATTTTTTGACAGGGAAAGTGCAGCCTAGGGGACACCCTAGGGGAAACCTCCCCATGCTTTTGGCTGGCAGTGCCCTGCCTTGGTTCCCCCTCTCCTGCAGCTGGGAAGGCCCTGGCAGGAGGGGGAGCACAGCGAGATGACACTTCTCAATTTCCATTAGATTTCTTTTTTTTTTCTTTTCCTAATTTTTTGCTTTAATGTTTGTGCCTCTTCTATGAAAAATGGTGAGAAAAAGCTTATTTTAGTTACTTTTTCACAGGTGTTAGTGAACCCCGTTTTATTTTTAGATGTAGAATAAAAGGACCGTGCAGTAATGGAGTCTGGCACCAGGCACATCTCGACAGCCTGCGCTTGGAAAGCTCATCTCTGGGGCTGAGTTCCTATGTTCTCTCTCCTCACATCTAAGGAGTCCTGTTTTGGACACTAGAAAAGGAGAGAATCAAAACTTACAAAATGAAATTTTTCCTTATGGATTTGGCCTTTTGCAAAATGAGGATAATGGTAAAATTGTTCTAGTGAAATCAGCTGCCTGTTGACCCTCCAGAAAACACTTAATGACACATCAGGAGTAGCTAAAAATAGATGAGTGTAAAATTAAACAAACTTGATATTATTTTAGTTTTACCCAGGAAAAATACTTTCAGTACAAGAACAGAGAAAGAATCATGCTCCGTTCACGTGGCAAAAATGTCCTCTAAGAGGGCCACGCAAGAGAGCAAGTTGAGAGCAGTTCAGTTGTTCTTGTGCAGAGCAGGCCATTGCTTTACCTTAAATGCATTTTTTGGCCTAATAAAATTTAATGTAATAGCCATGTAGGTCCTAATTCAGTTAAATGTGTATGTATGGAGTTCAGCATATGCTTGAGGATATCATTCCTAATTAGTGCTGGCTATTCGGTCCTATTAAGTCTAATCACTCTTGTGCTCTGGCTTTCTCTCCTTGAAAAGCAAGAGGGAAGCTTCTCTTTTCCATATAGTGAAATATTAATACAGGGGATTTTAAATGGCTCTGTAATTGCTTTGGAAGAGACGGAGGTCACTCTTATAAAGAAAAAAACCCCATCATTTAAAGATTACTAAAATAGTGATGTCAAAAGCTTAAATTTTAGGAAGTGCTAGATAGTGCATGGAACAACCCTTCTGATTATGCTGTCCAGTTTTTAGTGACATGATCGTAAACTATTTCTTCATCTTTAGTCTGTGGGGACCTTTATGAATTTAATTTTTTTTGAGATTTATAAATTGGTTGAACATTTAGCTGATTTTCACAGCAAGAGCAAAAAATGCATCTCTGGCACAGTGGCTACCTTCCAGCTAGATTTCAGGCTGGTGTTCAAAAGGCATTTCTCAAACAAAAGGTCAACAGGATTTCCTAGGATGGAGGGGAAAAAAGTCCCTTTTCCTCATTTGTGCAAATGGTTAATTTATAACAGCGGATATATTCCAGAACAGTATGGCTTCCAGACTTCATGGCATGCATCACTTAAAATTGGCAAAGCTTGTCAAAGACTAAAATGCTGAAAGTCTTATAAAGGAAAATATGTATCAGTCATACGTAAATTAGGTGTTGGTATCTACTTCATCTGTGAAAAGCACTGGTCACTGGTGCTCACAAGTCTTCATTTTTTGGTAGGAATAAGCAAGCTGTACTGTGTAATAGTTTTTGTGCATATTATTAGAAAAAGCTCTTTAAAATTAATTTAATAAAGGGATTTTTTTTTTTACTCCATTAATTTTTTGCTGTGGTTCTCCATGATCATAAAGCTGTCTTGGTGATTCAGTGAAAATGCAAGATCTGTATAAACATTGGCGTTTTGTCAGGGAAGGCTGATGCAGGTGCAAGACTAGATGAAGGGAGTGCGGCAGGGCGGCTGCACTAAGTGTGACAGGAGGGAGGGACGTGCTCCTAATTTGACAGAGCTGACAGCTGCAACTGAAGTAAATGCATATGCTACTTTGCTAACCTTTGAATACTGATATAAAAACCTAGATTTCCTTGAATGTTAAGGTTTAGATAAAACTCACTGCAATTCTGCTCCTTGAAATTGAATGATGCTGTGAAATCCCTGCTGATTTTGTTCATCTTTTCTCTCGTAATATTGAGAAAAGTACTGACATTTATCACTTCAGGTTTTCCATTCCCCCCTAATTCTTGAATGCAAGTGTAAAATCTTCCAGATTTTTTTTCTTTCTTTTTAAAACTGTAACTGTATGCTGTGGTTATGAAAGGAAAAGCACTGTTCAGGATCCTTCCCCTCTCCATAACCTGCTGACAGTGGCGCGCTACCCTCTCCAAAAGAATCGTGTGTTAGATCAAAATGCCTTCAGCAAAGACGTCCCCGTGGTAGGTGGCTGCCTGCTTTCAGACCACTGACCCCCGGGCTGTCCACCAGCCCGATCCCAGCTCCAGTGGGACCTCCCAGGCCGCTGCTGCCTTCCTCCCTTGCCATGGTAGGAACATAATTAGGGACATTTTCCTCATTTGAATGGCCAGGGAGGGAGAACTAACAATGTCTACCTTAACATAAAATGTCATCTTCTGTCCTGAAGCTTAGCTGTTGATAGACAGCTTCCTCAGAGTTTACCCTTTCCTCCTTTACTAACATAAAACTGCTTCTGTTTGCTCCTTTTCCCCCTAATGATCAAATTTTGAAACACAATAATCTGTTTTCTCATCTTGCTAGTGATTGACATTCAAGCCCTTCAGACTCCCCTGCCTTTTCTCCTCTTATTGCATACTTTGAGACTACAGATTTCTGCAGTTCTCTCCTCCTTGCTGTGAAACTAGCATCTCGCAGGACCCAAAGCCACATTAGGGGATGAAAAGAGTTGCCCAGCGTGGTTGCCTGGGAGGAAGAAAGCAAGAGGAGGAAGAGTAAAATGTCTTGCAACACTAACTTCTCTGTCTTGTGTGGTGGTCGTGCTATTTTCTTCCACATGCCAATTAATACCAACCTGTTTTCAGATGTGACATGTCTAGTTACCAATACTCTTTAAAGGCTTTGTCACTGAGGGTTGCATTTACTTCCATTTTTAAAAACTTAGTTAATTTTCAGGATGTGGGTGAACATATTTGTGTTCTTAGCATTCAGAATTGCTGACAAGTCCCATTTTCTCTTATCCTCATAATAATCTCTCATTCTCAACAGCTCTTTTTTCCTCAGAAATATGGATAGTGGATAATCAAGGGTCAAGCTGAGGAATGCCATGACAAATGTTTTCTCGGAAACTGTTAGGACATAACAAAAACATTGGGGATGATGTCATTGAGTCTGGAAGGAGTACCAGTTCCGGGGGAATGAAGATAAAAGGTTGATAGCTTTGTTTTTTAAGCACAGGTATTTTGTACTTTCTGTACAGGCATGCAACCTGCACCAGTGTCAAGAGGAGTTTAATGTATGGATTGAGAGCACAGTATAGCCTGTAGGCTTGGCATATCAGATCTGTGAATTACGACTTAATCTTCCTTGCAATCAGCATATGAAGGATGAAACTAGAAGAGGCTGGTTTTACTGGAATAGCCGTAGAGCATGAGATTTTAAAACCTTCTGGGTGTCTGATTTTGTTTTTGTTTTGTTGTTCAAAATGTTCAGTAATAGCAGCAATGTTTGGCCATCAGTAAGTAACAATTTGAGCAAAGTAAAGAAGCTTGTGCCCTTAGGGTCTCTCTGCCTGCGCTCTTAATGTAGCGTGCTCTTGACTGGAGGAGTGCATGACACGAAAGCATTGAAGTCAATGTTGCAGAGAGTAAAATGTCTTTCCAAAGGCATGCTTATTTTCAGACTCTCTCCCTTGGAAAATACAGATGCTGCTCCTCTAGCCCCAAACACATTTCAGTGTCCAAAGGGTATTGGTATGGATTTCGCTTGCAGCCTGCATTATTTGAAGTCTTTGTCTGGATGTGAGAAAAAAAACCATTTCCTTGCCTAAGACGAATTCTTGACAAAAGTCGCAGAACAAAAATTTGGCAACCTTTCCACCCTCAATGGGATCATCGGATTGAACGTATTTGCTCTGTGCTCTGGGTGTGTTTTACCACTTTCCACTTTAATTGTGCGGAGGCCGTGCCTGAAAGGCTGTGTGGATGCGAGTGGCGGACGGGACCGAAGCGCTGCAGCTCAGCAGGTCCTGCCCCAGCCAGCTTTTACACTTTCCTTTAGAAAATATGTTTGTGAAGTGGTCTAAGCAACCTGTGCTTTAGCACAGGAAAAGGAGGGCTGTATTTGTCTATCAGCATTGCCAAAGGGACACAAAGTTTTGGGGAACGGCGCGGTTGTGTGGGGTGCTCTGGACTCCTCACTCCTCTGGCTTTAGCAGAAAACTACACAACCACTGCAGATCTGCATGGCAGGACCTCATCTATTTCTCCAGGTGGCAGAGCTCCCACACAACTCCCCAAATGGCCAAGTAGTGCAGATTAGGGCACTCCTAGCATTACAGAGTGCTAAGATGTCCTTTCAGAAGAAGTTTGTATTTCATGTCATGTCTCTTTCCCTTTTCCTAATGAGGGCAGTGAGATTGTACACCCTGTGTTTGTCACTCAGGCCTTTCCTAATAACATTTGAAAACATTGGCTACTTAGAAGTAAACTGGAGAGGGAAGTGGGGACCGACAGGTACTAAACTGCCTCATTTACGGTGAGAATTGGTGTTTGGGGAGAAGTGAGGCCCCATCAAAGTACCCACAGAGCAGTCAGGACAAGTCTGTCTTATCAGACGAAAGCAAACATCATCCCTGTGCACTGCGTTCACGAGAAAGCAGGGTTTGTTTTACAGCAGATGATAATGCCCCTTGCTGTGCTTCCCAACTTCTGTGGCCAGGGAATATTGTCATTCCCCGCTTCTCCCCACCCGCAGCAGTGGCTGGAGCACAGCTGGAGTCTCAGCATGAGTCCTAGCAGTCTCGGCAGACAGCAAATCCAACTCAGCACCCTAATTCAGCAAAATTTCCACTCATGTTACATGAATGCACAAAACTGGTACTGTCAAAATTTGGGAAGTAGTTCTGTGATAAAAGATGGAGCGTTTCTATCTCTATAAATCCATATATTTGATAACCCTGTCAATTTCTATTTCTGACCTAAATCAAAAATAGGCTTTCATAAGTCCACAAAAAAAGGCCAAATTTATTTTCCTGGGTTGATCTCCCCGTCTAATATTAGATTTCCATTAAATTCAGCTAAGGTGTCAGAGCTAGTTAAAAACTAAATTGCAAGAAAAAACTAAAAAATGGCCTTCATTAAGAGAAGAAAAATAACATATTCCTCCTCTTATCAGTACTTAAAAATAGCTCTGCCACTTGTATTGAAACTTGCAGATAATTTGTTCCTTGCTTGGGAACAAGTGTACTGAGTTCCAGTCTTCATGAGGGGGCTTGGAAGGTAGCACAGACCCTACCAATGGCTCTTGCGCTCCAAGGTGCCCGTGTGCAGCACAACGGGGCTGCCGAGCTCTGGCTGCCCGGTCGTGCTTCTGCGGAAGTGTTTTGCTGTGGGCTCTGTTCCAGCTGCTGTGTCTGCAGAGGCAGCTCTCTAACTACGAGAAATTTGTCTGTAATTAGTAAACTCTGCATGGGCATGAAGATCTATTTGGTACACAGCAGGGTGCTGGATGGAAGCCCAAGGTGCATAGATTTTTCTTCAATATGAGGAGCTGGGTTTTGTTTGGGACATTGAAGATTACTTATGGAGAAGGTGAAAGCATGGCAAGAGGGTCAGGACTTGGATGTGATCTGGAAGAGGAAATATCTCCTGAAGGTGGCTGGTTAGTCCCCCCTGTATGGCAAGAAGTCCTTTGGAGAGATTGATCTCTAGTGTGTGAGATAAATAAGCTTACATATAAGATACACAGATAATAAATAATGTTCTCTGAAATCTAAGCAAGCTGCCTTATCGCAGGATCTGGGTAAGGTTGCCAGGTAAATCGTAGCCCTTACTTGTGCAGTAGTGATGATACCGGTCCCAGGCGACCGCAGCGCTGGAGCTAATGCTGGCTAGTGCTGTCAAGAAGCCTTGGAATCCGTGGATTTGACAGCCGTCAGAGCCGTAGGGCCAGTATCTGTCAACAAACAAAGAATATGTTAAGAAAATTATAGAAAAAGGTGAAGACATGTTTGGAAATTGCATTAACAGAGAGGGTAAAATGAGAGCCTGTGCATGTGCTTTCTAAGTCTGAGAAACATTGGGAAAGCTGTTACTGTGGTTGCCTTTAGGTGTTTGCCAGCATTTATCTTGCTGTGGTGTCTGATATAGTACAACAGCTATTTTTACTCTTAATATGGAGAAGAAAATATAACCCTGCATTTATATATTGGAAAGTTGTTGGTTTTTTTTTAATTTAAAATCTACATTTCATCTAATTATCCATATCCCCAAAGTTTGCACCCACTGGGAGCAGGCAATTTGTCAACATGTGAAAGTAGGAAATTAGTAATAACCTTTTGGAAAGTCAGTGTTCACCATGCAACACAGTACAAAAGCTCACAACAGATAAAAATGCTCCTAATAGCAAGACCAAGGCCTCCAAATATCTTTGCAGACATAGAATGAAAAGAACCATGAGATGGTCTCATGTGGCAGACATCTGCTGACCTGTGCCTTTGATATCCTGGTCACCCATGGCAAGGAGCTATGGCTTTTTTTCTTTCTGTGTTCATCTAACCTGACTCTTAACCTCATAAAGCTGGCTGCGAGGTGGAAATCTCCTTTCTCATCTATTTACAGAACACCAGTGTAATTTATTAGGAGATTCACTGGAAGTCCCTTTGAACAGGAGATAGCTGACTTCTTGGGAGGCTGGGAAACTTCTCCTCCCATATAAAGGGAAAGGTCCTGCAATTGTGAAAACCAAGCTCATTTTGATGTGTTGACCTTAGCTTCTCAACTCCAGTTCAGTAAAGACATCTTTATTGACTTCAGTAAGACATAAGTGTCTAAAACAAGTGACCTATACAGGAGGTAAAATAGCGTTGAATAAGGCCTCACTGGGGCTTATTCTTGACATGTCAATTTTCAAAAAAATGTTTCTATATCCATTAAGAGAGATATGGTCATGTTCTGTCTGTTCTTTACTAAAGGCATTTCCAGGGTTTAAAAATATGCTGTTTAGGTGGAATTATTCATTAGCTATTTTATAGGGTGGTGGGGTTTTTTTGAGTATGCTTTGCTTGTGATTTGTTTGTTGTAATTATTCACTGAAATGCTTGATATTGTTTCTGTCTTCTGACTAAATGATTGACATGTGTGAAAATGTGGAAAATCAAATGTGTCATAACTGATGTGAACCCCCTGCTAACAGATTTGCGTTTTCATTTTCCACAAACTTGTCTAATAAGTGCTTTAATGGAAAGATTCATAAAAAAACAGAAAGACTTGTAGTTAAATTTGGGGTCAGTCTAGAGGTTTAGTCAAATGAAAATGTACTGCTATTTTGATATTCAAGTAGCTTCTACTATAACCGCTGGTGGAGCTGCCTGGTTATAGGTTTTCTATAAGCAGTCTTATAAACTGTCAGGGATTATATGCAGTAAAGTCTGCTTTTTTACTTGTCTGGTAGAACTATATGGAGCTTCATTTTGCTATTTCAGACTGAGGGAACGAGAATGTTGGTTAGGTGGTATGCTAGAAAGAGAGTCATTACATTAATTTGACCTCTTAGAACTTAAGCTGTTAATTTTCATGTGGTTCTTGTGAGCATCCTTTAGGAAAAAGAAGATATACCTTAGGAAGCTGGAAAAGGCAGCGATGAATGCGTTGATGCAGATCCCGCAGTCAGCCAGTGCAATGCTGAGAACCAGCAGATTGCTGGGTGTTCGGAGTTCTTTGATTTTTCGGAAGGAAATAATTGTCAAGCCATTCAGGCAGAAACCAAGCAGGGCTGAAACACAGAATTGTTTGGCATGATTCAACTGGAAATGGTGAATATCTGCAACGGTACTGCTGGTTTCTTTAATAAGAGAACAAGAAGTACTGTGGGAAGTTATGCACAGGGAACATATCTGTGGCGGTCGCAGCCTGCACACGAGTCACAAAGACTTTCAGGAGAGAAGGAGCAGGTGACAGCTGAGGCCACTGCTTCAAACTGTATCAGGGGGATGCCACTTGTGCGGGGCAGAGATGGTTTAATCTTGGTAATCCTGCCTTTTGTTTTAATAGAGAAACGTGATTGCTAGGCTCCATCCGGGGACATGTGGGTCAGGGCAAGGGGGATGAGAGGAGGAAGCTTCCGCGGGGCTGACAGCCAGCACATGGTGCCAGTGTGCCTGTCTCCAGGCATTCCCCTTTGGTAGGGAAATGGGTTGTGTTTAATATCAGTGGCAACATCCTTTTGGGTTTAAGCATAGAAATCCCTCAGCCGTGTTTCAGTCAGCCTGCCTCCCTTTAGGCTTCTGCCTAAGGTTAACCTAGGCAGTGCTTGAATCACACCAGCTCAATCTTATTACTGCCCTTCGTCAACAGACTATACATGGAAAGGAATAATCTAATTATAAAAAGCAGTCACTGATAGATTTAAAAAAATGAGTTAATGTTGGTCCTGAGAGATGAGCATCCAGGCAACCCCAGCTGCTCCCCCAGCCCAGAGCTGTGCCACCCTGAAACTCATTCTTCACTGGTTTAATCTCAAGCTTTGTCCTTTTCGAGATGACCTGAAGTATTTTAGCTCTGATGAGGCTCTGACTCAACATCCCATCTTTAAGTCTCAGTTAGATGAGAGGCAGTACGTTGTCGTCTTTGTATTCCTCTTGGAAAGAGAAATGGTGTAGCACAGAAAAAACCCTATATCCCCTAATTCTGTAAAGTAGTGTAGTCATGCTCATCGTCTTAATTCTGCAGTTACATAAGATGGGTGATTTTGTCTAGTCAGAAGCCCTGCTCCTGCCTTACTTGCATTAATGGCTGATGGCATAACCATAGTAACGGCTGATGTGTGTTTTCCATTACACAGCATATAACAAAATATTTCCAGGAGAAATAAGATGGAGCCATTCGAGATCTGCTGCTCTTACTTCCTTCCCACCACCGTGCCTCACGCTCACAGGGTAACACTGCTGCCAACTCTCCCAAATGCAGTCACGCCTTTACGAGAGGTATGTTGTGACTATATTAGAATAGAGCTTAAGAGTTACTATTGTATCAACTTTCTTCTATTTTTCCCCTGTTTTTGGAAGCTCCAGGCTTCACCCCACTGTGTTTTCTTGAAGGCCAGCATGAGTGTATAAATAGGCAACTTACTAAATTAAAAAAAAATAGCTTTGAGTTTTCATTCTTAGAACAGCAAATGTACCCAGTTAATAAAGTGAATGCAAGGTTTTCCTCTTTCCCCAGCACTTTTTTGCAAACTGCACTTAGAAGCTGCAGCAAAAAGAGGTCTTCACTGCCTTTCTCTCAGAGTCTCTGAGAAACTGAAATAATCTTTAATTATTTAGTTTGATCTTCTAAGTCAGACGACAAAGAGAAAGTAGTATTGCCAATCTGCTGGGCGCATTCTGCCTAAAGCCCTATAGAAAATACTTGTGTTTAGTAAAACATCAATGTGTTAGACCACATCTGGTTCTAAGAGGAGGTTACCAGCAGGTCCTTTGCTTGGGTTTCAGCAGCTGCAGGTCCCCAGCAGGCTGCAGCCCTTGGCACAGGTGGGCGGCTGGGTGCCAGCAGGGCCGTGGTGCCACGGATCCCTGGCAGGACCCCAGCTGTTGGGCTCTGCCATCACCCAATGGTGTCTCTGTCCTCCTGCTTGTCCTTGCCCCTCAGTAACCAAGTGCAAAGTCATGCAGGAACTGCCAGGCCCTGCAGATGGCTTAAAGCTGTTGGTCAGCTTTAGCCCTGAATGGCCAGCTTTAGCCCTGAACTCTCTGTTTAGGCAGCAGCTCGCCTCTGGGCCAGTAGTAGAAGCTTTTTCTTCTTTCTCTCTCTTCCAAGGAAGAGTTTCTGACACAGCTCTTCCAGCTTTCTTTTGCAGGCAGGTATGACGCTGCCTTCCAGCTGATCTTGCCCACAAGGAGAGGGCGAGCATCTTCCTTTCTCCCATCCTCCACGTTCATGGGGTGAGCTGATGAACATTTATCCCATTCTGATGGTGCTTACAGCTCCTCCTCTGCTGTTGGGCCCCATGCTCCCTGCGTCCCCAGCTGAGCAGCACTATGCAGGGATGGGGTCCCAGGCCCTGAACGGGATGTAGCTCAGAAGAGAAGCCAGTGACTGACACTGGCATAATCCTAGCTATAAGCCTGTCCTTTGCCAGCTGCCAGGTAGGAAAAAATTCACAGTTTTGTTGCAGTCTCTCAACAAAGTGGCACATGCCTTAAGAAAAGCCCACATTGGCTAAATTAAATGAATATGGTCTCCTACCTCAAATTTTGCTTCTTGACTCTGTGAGAGCTTTTTAATCTCATGAAAGTATATGTCTTTTTGTTGCTTTTACCCAGCAGCCATTAATTGCAGTGCTACTGGTGCAATCTGGATGCGTGCTAACACTTAACAGGCTATTTTGGACCTATCGTCATTGGTTGTCAGACTGCCATCACAGCCCACAAACCAAGCAGCCCAGTTTTATTGAGAGATCATCAGTCATTTCAACATCCTTCCCCCAAGGAAGATAAAATTGCCTTTAAAAGTCAACAACAAAATCTTACTTCCCAGATTCTCCATAAGAAAGCGAAGTAGCAAGTACGTCCCTGCCATAGGGCAGCTACGTATACAGAGCAGATCTTCACTGCCAACAGCTTGGGGCTCGCCCTGATGTACTCACCAGAAGCACTAGTGATGCAGCCACAGTAACCACAGTGGGGCTGGGTCAGCTGCTGTTTGCTTCAATTTTCCTTCCCCCTTCCACCAGGAATAATAGGGGCAAAAATCTTACTGCTGCTGAGGTCCCACAGGGAGCTTACCTTCTACCAGCAGGGCCGTGCCGATGGCAAACACCTCTAATTCAGTGAAACCTTCAGGGAGAGAGTATGCAGTGACCATACTCACGATAAAAATGCCAACAGATTTAACCTCTGCCCTCTGTTATAGCTGTAGGGCTGCCTTTTCTCCGATCCCCCTTCTTCCACTAGCCCAAGGCTTCTTAAAGGAGCAGTTCACGTGCAGACACATGCTCGTTATTATATAAAAGCTTTGGGGGTTTTACTCCCCCCACTACAATCCCTGCAAGAATGTCATTAATGATTAGACTAGCACCAACCCGCACTCCCCCTTCCCCTGCAAATCGTATTTCAGACACCAGCAAAATGAAAGCATTCATTGCAATTACAACAAGTTCTTTGTAGAGACAAGATTAAGAACCCTGTCCAGTTAATTCTGCAACACTGGAAAAGAATTAAAGGTTGTGGAACGAAGGAAACATGTAATATATAATTGGGGAGTGACCTGAAAAACAAAGGGGCACTCATCGAGTTGGTAATCAGGGGGAAAGTATCAACCAAGAATTTCTGTAGCATATAGGTCTTCCCCTCACCCCTTTTTTAGAAACCGGCCAGTGTCTTTTTCTGGCAGTGGCTGTTCTGTATATTAACATATCTCTTCTTCGTAACTGAGATTTAAGTTAAGGTGCACGCTGGCACAGCCTGATTAAAGGCAAACACAAATTACTGATTTTGGGCCCCAGACGTACAAGGATGTACGTAAGTTGCCCAGCAGTGAGTGCTCACAGGAATTACCTTACTGTCCTTCTGGAGATGTTTGAGGGCTGCGGTCCTGGTGTAGTGCGGCTCTGGAGGATGTGCAACGTGCAGCTTGCCCAGCCTCCAGATCCTTACCTGCCGGCCAACTTCCCCCCACGAGCAAACCCCACGATGGGTCTGAGAAGTGCATGAGCCCTTGTCATTTCCCAGCAGGGTCAACCATTTTCCTTTCAGTTCTTGTACTGCTGATTGATCAACTAACTCTTCGGGAATTTGAATGCCTGGATCCTGCAGAACGGAAGACAGCAGCTTTCAGAGTCCAAGTGAACAAATGGTACTTTTTCAGCTATACAACTATTATTTACATCATTTTCAATGCCTGCCCATTAGAATTGGGCAACTTGGCCATACTTCTCAATTTTTAACCTACATTTAGAATAGCAATAGCTATGATAACTACTAGATAGGGTTGTTTTCTTTAAATGGTACTTTATTCCACCCTTTTTTGTGCATATCTTTCCTTTCTCTTCACTTCCCTTTCCCTACTGCTTTTCCACAGACTTACCTATTGCCCTAACAACAAGGTGCCACTAGCACAATAGTTGCTACTTTGACACATAACTTTCTTCATTCTCATAATCCTACCACAAAATGGGAGCAAAACTGGAGCTGAAGCACAAGGGATATTGGCATCCCCCAGCTCAGGTCCCACACTGTGCTGACCTGGCTTTTGGTTGATGGAGGTGTCAGGCAGAGTGAATTTGCTCCAGACACGGCCAGAGCTTGTTCATGGTTCTCCTGACTACACAGTGGAGATGCATTCACAGTCGGGGTCTTGGTTGAGGACAGTGGTGGATTTTTTTCAATTTTCCTGAAATCCGTGCTTGCAGGCTGTCATGCCCAGGAGAACTGATCAGAGCTTCAAGGCTGTTGTGAAACCGTCTTGTGTGTTTGTGATTTCTGGCATTCAGTTTACAGCTGGTTTTGATGTAGGTAATTGCCTTGATGGATATGCTCTTGGATTTTGAAGTAGGATTCAGAAGGGCATGATATTTGTTAGGCTATACAGATGTTCGGTTTAAGCAGAGCAAAATTACATCGCACCACATAAATCCACTGCTACGTTTTTTCTTTCACTCACCTACATGTCTTGATGACAAAGAAGGTGACAGCCCTGCCTCCTAGCAGGGCAAATGACTGATCTAAGCCTGTGTTTTAATAGTGATCCATTGTGCGTTCTTGCAAAAAATTAGTGCTAGATCTTGTAAATGTGCTGTAAATCTTTTTAGTGTGATTGTCTTGAAAATAGATGGCTCATTGTAATGCTTGCCAACATAAAGCGGCACAGCTCTTCCAGACTAGGGATGAAGGACATGGATATTGAGTGAACTGCCCTCAGGAGGGCTGTCAGGTGCTTTTGGTTGCCTGCCACTGTATTTAGCCCTCAGCCCCAAGCAAACCTCTCAAAACAGTGTTATACTGCTGGAATTTCTTGCGGTGTGTATCAAAGTCTGTGGTGTGGACTTTGCTCATTCCAAGACTGTTTTTTCCATGAAAGTAGGCTACTACCCCAACCCCTTTGGATTTAGCAGATCTTTATTAGAATGAATATTGTGAACTTGTTGGCAGCTTTTCTTCAAGAGTCAAATTTCCATGTCTAAACCTGATTTACTTTATCAGCACTGAGTCTAACACAAGTCAGTCACAGGCAAGTTTTCAGTGGTGGTTCAGTGTCTGACTCAAGTGCAATTGGTATCAACAGAAAACATTACGCATCAGGCTCTCAACAGCTATTTTTGATGCTGTGTTAAGCTGACTTTCTAATTGTTCATTGGGATAGTATGGAATGATGTATGGTCCAACATGGCTGCAATATTAAGTTAGTTATAAAGGGTTTTCTTCAAGCCAATAAATGTGTAAATGTGGGAATAAATTATTGAGTTTGATAGAATCTGCTAATGATAGTTCTTTTTCCAGTTGGTAAAACAAAGCTGTGTTTGTTTCCTTTCCCTCCTTTTTATGTAAGACATAACCTCACATCGTGTATTCATGTGAAGTCAACGAAAACGTGAAAAGGATAACAAGTTTGCCAAAGACATTTAATAACTCCTTAAATTATGAAGGTTTTAGTCGTCCCTTTCTACTTTATGTACTCTTTTGATAGCTACTTGCTGTTTCCAAATTCAGTGGAAAAGGTCTTTCACTCAACCTGATGTTGTCTTGCAACTTCATATTTTGAATTCCCACTGATCTCCTCTCCGCATCAATAAACCATCCATTTCATTTTACCTTCTCACTTAAGAATATTTTACCGGTTGCTAATCTGTTTGCAAGGAACACACAGAAAAAAGATCTGATAGGTTCTTGCCAGATGTCCCCATGGATTTCATAAGACTGCATGGATTCAGTGGGAGCATATTAATCTTTGAAAATATACATTGATACAAGCACAACAAAAAAAGTTGCAATGCAACGATAACAGAGCTCTCATGTACTCTGAATTTTCTCCAAGCAATCAATCCAGATTACTGACATACTTTTTTATATTGACAGCAAGAACTTTGCTAAATTGATGTATTACAGTTCCTCTGCCTTCCTAATCCTGTCTTCTGATTCAGGTTTAGCCAAATCGTCTTTGACTTTTTATATTCAAAACCACCTTTAAATGATGAACTGCAGCATTTCGGCACAAGTGGGCTGGGAATACAGCCCCACAGGACTTCAGTTTGATATCACAGAGATGATTGGTAACCTTGGTCCCCACGGGAAATACTTTTTATCAAAGAAAAGAAACCAGAAAGTGTGTTGTCTGGAGATCTTTTAGTTGCATTTGTGTAACTTTGTTTTGATTTGGAAGTGGTGATTTGGATTACGCCCCAGTCCATAATAGGCATTGGCCACGGGTGGGATGATGCCAGGGACAAGCCCGCAGAGTGGCATGTGGACAGGCATCAGCCCTTTGGACCAGCCTGAGGCCACGTAGCAACCATTCTGCTCCACAGCCTGGCAGTCCAACACACTCCACAATCTGACGTTCTCTGCAGCTGCCCCAGAGCTGGTTGGAGGAAGAAGTAGTGGTGAAGGCCTGGGGGTGGCCCAGGAGACTTGGGGGAGGCAGGAGCCATGCTTTTGGGGGGTGAGCATGGCAGCCCCAGGACCAGTAGGGAGGACACGAGGGTTATCAGAGTGGGGTTTGTGATCTCTGCAGACGGGCAGGGGGTGGGATGTGCTGCCTGTGCAGGGCAAGGCAGAGGAAGGGGCTTGCTTGCAAGTGCAGAGAGCCAAGATCAGGCATAATATCCAGGGAAAGCTCCTCGGCCATGCTGAGCCAAAACGACAGATCTGTAAATGCAGTGGGAAGTAAGAAAGCAGGAGGGCATCCTCAGAGCTAGAGCCAGAGTGGTGCTGTGCAGAAATCCCTTCAGAAGAGGATGCAGCTCCCTCATCTCCTCCCCAGGGGTCATGCGTTAACCCTGTGCCTGTCTACACAAGGATGCAACACTGCCTGGGTCCAGAGGGTCATTTGCAGCCATGCCGTGGCATGGTCTCTGCACTGCATGGGACCTGGCTGGGCTGGGGCTGGCTTTTCTGCACTCTGCTGCACTTCAGGCATCGAAGAGATGAAACTTGCTGCAGATTTGAGAAGCATTGCCTTTCCTTCCTACTGCTTGAGCTGCCTCTCTAGAGACAGGTAGCTTAATTCATAGTAAATTGAATACATATTTGATAAATATATGTATATTGACTCAGGCTAGAAAATTACTAAATTACTAGAACCTTAATTCATCCTAGACTTCTTAGTCTTTGCTGGATACACCAATCATGATTGCTATCAAATATGTGTAATTGTCACCTTGATCTATTACCCATCTCTCAAAATGGATTTAGACACCTATAAATAACAAGTTTTGCTTTCAGTTAGCCTACTAAGTTTAGGATCGCATATGTATTCGCTATATAATGACATATGCTATCTCTCTCTGCTGAATAGCAGCGTATTTCAGGACTTTGGAAGAGAAGGCAGTCCTACGGAATATAGGATATACCTGATACTATTTGTTTAGTTTGCCCTGCAGTGTTCAGGCCTTACCACAGCATGCAGAAGAATAACTCTTTCAGGAATTACAGTTCAAAGACCAGTACGCGGTTCTCAAAGGAAACTCTACATTCAAGAGGGGCTTTAGTTGTATTAAGACAGGATTTGCACACCAGCTCTCCTTCAGTTTACTATTGGTCTTGTAAAGAAGCATCATGACTCTCTCTGAACCATTCCTCAATGAGTCTATGCTACTGACCATGTATGTAAATGAACTTCTAGGCCAGGTATGACAAAAACATCTCATTTTTCCCATCACACTGATATTGTTTGTGTTGCTTGTCTTAGTAGTCTTCTACCATTGTCTCGGATTTCCCCAAACTTTCTGCTGATATTTCCCTCATAATCATTACTTAAGCCTGAATTCTGCATAGCTTTCTTTGACTTCAGGATAAGATCTATGTTTACACTGAGAGGGATCCATCACCTGTAAATTTTTCCATATAAAAGCCAACTGTGCTAATTACCTAGTCTAATCTAGGCTTTCTCTGCTGTTACCAGAGGGAATGGGCAGCTCCCAAGCATCACCTGTCCTAGGGCAGGACCAGTTGTGCTCTGGAGCTACCTCTTCCTCTACACTGGCTGTCAAGAGAGCCCAGATGGATGCCTGCCTTTCAGGTGGCTATATTAAGGAGCAGTCCAATCATTTGTGCCAGAACATAAAAGATTTGAGGCTTTCCACTTCTTTTGAAGCTTGAGGTTAAATACAGTCATTGCCTGCTCCGCTCTTCTTTGGGCTTCTGTCTTCTGATGGCTCCTATGGAAACCCGACCGAATACACAATAGATGTATCAAGGCCTCTTGTGTTATCCGAGTGCACTTTTTAGTGCACGTTAGGGACAATCAACAGATCTATTTATAAACCACACCTGTGCATCCACCAGGGCTTCCCCCCACATTTCCATAAAATAAATGTTGCTTTTTTTTTAAAGATTGCCTAATTGATTTGGCTTCTGCTATCCAATCCTTTGAGCTCAGTGTAATGAGCAATTTCTTCAAGCTGAGTTGCCTTTTATAATAGAGTGGAACGAGACTTGTAAAAACTACATTATGTTATCTCACAAAACTAAATTAATCATGATGAAGGCAAAGCCTTCAGTTGTGGTTTTGTTGTCATCTCTAATGAGAGAACGTTGCTGAATTATTGTTTGTTTTGTAGCTAGCTAATGAAGGAGGGGAGGAGTTTTCATAATGTGCCATTTCAAAATGATAGTTCCAGACTCTTTTATTCAGCTTTCAGTTACTTTAGCCTTGGTAATTTTTTTCTTTTTACAGAAAAAACCCCAATCTGTTCCTGAATAGAATCTTTGGTGGGCAGAATCTCACCATATAGTGGAAGTCTTGATCAGGAGATTGCTTTTCAGACAGACAAAATACATGAACCACATGTTACGTAGATGTCTTACAGGTAATCTACCGAGTTGGAAAAAGAGAGAAAGCCCAGGAAACAAATTGTTTTGCTTATGATCCTCCAGCGAAATGAAGTAACCTGTAAAAGACTTTACATGAGCAAATGTAAATGGTAATTTTAAAACTTTAATGGATGCATTTACTTAATAAGGTAGAAATACCTAGAATTGTTGAGGTTAAAACACAGACACTGAGGAGTAAACTATCAAGAAAACATGAGAAGCTTGGTATTTTTTTCCCAATATATTGGATAAAAAAGCTTAATGTCCATTATGATAGAAGATTAAACTCTCCCCAGATGCCAGGACCTTCCAAGGACCTTGCACACTCCTTCGCTTCTGTGGGAATTCCTTACGGAAAGCTCTCACCAAAACATCTCATTACACATTTCTTGCAGGCTGCAGCACATGTGCTACCTCCTGCTGCTGCCCTTGGAGCCTTCCCCTTTCTTCTGGTCTGAGTAGGACCGTAGGACTGCTTTTGCCCTAGCAAAGATCCTCTGAAGTAAAATGAGTTTCTCTGAAGATGGGTCTCTATGGGTTTAATATTACTGCATCTGCAGGCAGACAGGATGGGGAAGTCAGCGCTTAGAAGAAGCTCCTGACCATCATAGGCTTCCCTCAGCTTCCCAGGTTTCTTTCTCACTCTTATCTTGGTAAGAAAAGGTCATCAAATTTAGGCCAGTTATATATCTTCAGGGGCTGAACAAATGAAGGATGAGCCGTAAAGCAAACCAAAAGGACCAAAGCGTGGCACTTTTCCTTTTCACCCTTCTGTGGGTCAGTAGGACAGTTGTGGGGGTGAGAGGCTGCCTGAGGCATGCCCTCATTTTCTGCCGTTACCTCCCCAAACTTCCCCCTCTCTTACTTCACAAATAATCATATTTGAAAAAAAAAAAAAAAGTATATAACGAGGCATTTAATCCAAGAATAACCAGAATAAAAATAAGAGTAATTGCACAGGCAATGGAATTCTCCTATTAAGACCCCGCCACATGCATATATATACATACATTGCATCACTGAAGAAGATAGATTGAGACGAGCTTATTGCTCTGAGAAAAATAATGTTAAGGAAATAGAATACACCAGGACAAAAGCTTTCATTTTCCCTTCCTACCTTTTATCCCTTCTTCTATTTTCTTCTTTTTTTTTTTTTTTTTTCTATTTTTCTTGCTCCCTGTGTGTAAGACTTGACTTGCAGCTTCCAAGAAGTTTATCAGAACCGCCACAAGGGCGTATACTCGGCCTGCGAAATCTTGAGGCTGTAGGCAGGTAAATCAGAATAGGAAAGCTGGTGATTATCAGACTGGAGGAGGGCAGAGGGTTGCTGTGTGAAACATTATGCTCCATCTGTATTCAGGAGCCAGATAAACAGTGCAGGAAGTTTAATTCTTCTTGCATGCCTGAGGAAGCAAAATAAAACAGGCACTGTTTCCTAAGCAGAGGTGACTCTGCAGGGCTTAGGCTAATACTATTAAGGTCCAAATGAGAAAAGGTTGTTGCTGTCAGCAATACTACTGCATGACCCCCTCTGCCATGCAGCTGAGGATGCTAAACCCAAAGTTAGCTGATTTTGTTAAACTGTAGGAACCTTACTGGATTTTAGGGAATGAAGGTGTAATAGAGAAGAGGGGCTAGGAATATAAACTTAAATTTTTTTTTTACCCATTTAAAATTGACGTGTTGGATGTGATTATGGTATGTCCAGTCATCAAAATGGACTACAGTGGACTGGTATGTCATTGTGGCATCTCAGAGAAGAATAGTGTTTTTTTCTGTGAGAATGATGCTGCTGGACATTGCATTTATGCTGTTCTAGGTGTATGTTTTGGTAACTCTATGGGTGTGTGCACGTGTGTACAGACACATAAATACTTCTCCAGTCTTACTGCATATTTGTTTTCCTTCTTTAGAAGACTTGTAAAAATTCCCCTTTGGCTACTATTCTGATCAGAAATCAGTCAAGAGATCATGGCTAACAGAGCACATATATTAATTTTTCTGTTCAGGGTAACTTAAGATTTAAATCTAGATGTTTTTATATATATATTTATATATATTTATGTTTATATGTACAAGTCCATGATAGACTTGATTCATTTATATGTTTCTTTCCCTAATCTTTGTGTCATGTCTTCTCTGGCTGTGCTCCATTAGAGATACAGGCACCAGCCTTCGATAAAAACTTTGAGAGTGCTTATGCTTTACTGGAGCTCTTGGGCATTGTTTCCGTATAAATGTGAAATAGTAAGCACTTTATAAACCGTACGTTCCAGCAGTGAGGATTTCTGCAATACTTCTCTTACCATCCTTTTCTTCCCCTCCTACCCCCCAACTACCAGCTGTAATGTCAAGAGAGCTGGCATAGCAGAAGGCTGATAGATGACTATAGCATGTATGTGTGATACTTGTTTTGAGCTTTAAAAGTCTTTTTGTGTGTATAACAAAACTAGTCAGAAACATCAGTATAATCAAAAAGATTCACTTTGTGCAACTCAGTTGTATTTTTTACATTTGTGTTATTTTTTGACATTACCTTGGTGGGTGGTTTTATGGTAGTTAAAGCATTTACTGACATGGAAGTATACATATTTTCTGTACATTTATTGTTTGTGGGTGGAAGCATCTTCCAGCTTCCATCTAGTGGGCAACACAAGTTCACTCTCTCGTTAGTGCTCAAGACTAATAGTCTCAAAGACAGGTTTGCAGAGGGCTTTTAAGAAAGTGTTAGGTAGTTCACCTGCTGTTTTCCCTCTGCAGAAGAGTTTACAGAGAGCGTGTCTGAGAGAATTTTGCATCTGACTCCAGTGGCATTTGTCTGTCCCTGTGGGGCCTTTGGAGAAGAAGAGTAAAAGAGCCATGGCCATGGTGGCTGGCCCACTCCTCCCTTAAGGTGAGGCAAGAGTTAGAGTTACCTTCTCCACCCTGGGGCCAAGCCCCCCTATTGAGGGAATCATTCTCCCATTGGACCTGGAGGTCCTGTGTACAGTAGTGTCATGGGCACCCAGCACTTTAAATTTGCGTCAGTCATGATGAGACCTGCCTAGGTGCACGAGCCCAAAGGGAGGAGGGAAGGAGAGATGAAGTGGATTGGTGTATGCCTCCATCTTCTGCAAGACTTTGCCTCATTGAGCATTTCTGGTTACAACGTGGCCTTGTGAAGTGGCTTCTGCTGCCTGGACCGAAATGGGTCAAATGCTGCATTCGCAGGGGAGGTGTATGAATTTATCTTCTCCTTGGGTTAGAGGTCTGTCCTTCTGCTGTTCTGTACTGGCTATAACAACCGAGGTAAATGCACGCACAAAAGAAATACTACGAATAGACTTTTAATGCTCCATGCCAAAAACCTGTTTGATTGCTTTTTATTTCTTCAGCACACCAGAGGCCTATTAATGACTTGAGTACTATAGGTCTGGAGGAGCTGCCTTCATCAGCATTAAGTGCAAGATCCAATTTAGAATGACGTAATGCATTAACGTGCTTTCGACTTGCATCAGTGGGAAGGATTTTCCACTTTGCAGGATGTGCCCTGCCAGAAGCTTCTTGGAGATGCATTTACCTAATGAAATTGATTTAGTGTCTGGCCTGTGTTGCCTGCTAATAAAACCTGTCAGACAAAATAATGATAATAAGGTATTTTATGGCTTTCATTTATAATCAAATACAGTGTTTTATTTGCTTTATGCCATATTTCTCTAAGTATATGGGGAAAAGAAGTAAAAATAAATTCTGTCCAGTGGCCATATTAAAAATGAGTGACTCAGTGGAGCATGCTGAGTTTGTCGCTCAAGTTTTGCTTTTGAGCTCATGAGTAAAATCTGCTGATAAAACACTTCTGGGTTCAAAAAGTCTATATGGGAAAAATGGAAAATATAATATGAAGTAATTAAACTATTAAGAACAACCCAAAACATTTTTTCTAAATTATAGCCCACTTAGGAAAGACAGGAAAGATGCTATGCGCTGAACTTTGCTGACAGTAGACTTGACCCTATTTGCTTTGCATTTACTTACACCAAAAATATAAACAGGGGATCTGTCTATTCTCAGAGAATGCAAAATAAATTCTTACACTTCTGCTGAATGACACTTGCTGGTGGCTTCTTTGTATGTTTTTTTCTCCAGCTGATATTTTTAGCTTGATAAAGAGAAGAAACTTTTTACTTGCCTAAGTCCCACCAGTTTCATTATGGAATGGAATTGGCTGTCACGAAAAAAATGCTTTTACTCTGCCCTGATACCTTTGGCACTTGCAAAAGGTGATACTGATTTTTAAAAATGTCATCTAACTATCACTTGCACCTACAAGGAAATTTGCTAATGAGTGTTCACTTTAAATTAAGTAGCATAATGTGCGAATAACTGTTCAGTAGTTGGTAGGAGATAAAACACTTCAGCCTTAAAAATACCATGAAGCTCTAGAAAGCTGTTGCACTGCAAACAAATGCTTCACGACAAACCAGAAGTTTGTGTGAAACTGCATACAGGGTCTGTTGAAAACAGTAGCCAACTTTTCCTTCCAGTTTTATCTCTTTCACCTCACTGAGTTAGGGAGGGAGCATGGATGTAACCACAAGCAGCATCTTCTGGCAGCCCGCTCACCGATGCTGCCTCGTGCGCGTTTGCAGTTCCTGTCGTGCAGTCCCTGAAGTGCAAGTATTGGTGTCTACCCTTATGTTTTTAGATATCTCCTTTCATTGCCTTTGTTCTACCAAGTCTCTGTCTTCTCTTCTGCCTGCTCCTTTCCGTTACATCTATGAAGGCTGTGCACCAGGGGAACTTATCTGGTCCCATACACCAAGGCCTTCCTCCAACTACTTTTCCTCCTCCTCCAGCTCTTTATGTCCAAGGCCTACCTGAGCTGGTTTCTTCACCTCCTGACAAACCTCTTGTTGAGTTTCCTCACGGCGAGGCCAGTCCCGATCTCCTGGCCATTCAGATCAAGCCTAACATGGGTGTATCTTGGCTTGACGCTTAACCCATCACCTGCACCATTTGGTGGTGCTGTACTGATGAAGGTTTAGAAGAGAATAGAGCAAATGGGGAGAAAGCCTTAAACATATAAGTGCTGATAAAACAGAACTGGGTTATTTGTTGACTGATTCTTTTCCCTTCCTTTTCCACATGTGTCTGACACACTTGCAGATAGACTCCAAGGTGAGAAACATGTTAATGTTGCCACTTTTATTTATGTTGTTTTATTAATCTCTCAGCCTACCGCCAGGTCTTTCTCTTTCTTGTTCAGAAGTGAGTCTGTCATGTTAACTAAATAGCAGCTTTCTTGACAAAGTGCCTAGCATTAGCAGCTGCTAAGGCATGCTTTATTGATTGCTGTTGTTTTTTATAAATTAAGTTTACTTCTAGTGCTCCTGGCATTTAGTTGTGACTTACGTGTTTCATTTGTGAGGCAAAATTGAGGTTCATGAAAGAAAATCTGACCACACAGGTCCTGGCTACTTTCTACGAGTTTATTATTCCAGAGCTCCAGTGGAGGGAAACCACTTTGTCAGATGCATTTAAAAAAAAATAGAGGCAAGAGGTTAATTATGTTGAATTGCTTTTTCAAGTAGACTTTAACTTCAGTGGGGAGAGAGATGTTTCAGTCAATGTTGCGAGTACTGAGCCGAGGCAGAGTCTGGGCAGCAAGGCAAGCTGACCAATGAGTGCACTAAAAAAACCAGTGAGCTTGGTCTTAGCTTGGAGATCATTAAGGGAACTGAGAAATCATTAAATCTAGAAATGGGACCTAATGGAAGTCGATGAGAGAACAACTATGGATATTTAATGAGCAGCACTGCATCATGTTCTCATCTCTTCAGAAATAAATAATGAGATACTTGATTTTCTCTTTGAACAACAATAAATGTAGAATGTGAAAAAAGCATGGGGAAAAATAATCCTTTGGGCCATCCTCTCAGTAACTGATTTCTACAAGCCTTAATTAATTATTGGAGTTACTTGTGAAACAAGCTTATGCGAAACTGGCACCATAAAATGTCTGTTTAATAGTTAGCCCCAAACCACATCTAGATTACCTTGAAACTCTGGGAGTTCGTTACTTGGAGTTATTGAAAAATTGTCAGTGTAATTTCATTCTGCTGAAGAACACGGGATGAATTCTGTGTGAAAACAGCTATACGCCAGAAATCCTGGGAAGCAATCTTTGTTAGGAACAATGCCTTACGCTGTTGCTGTAGCATAGTCATTAACCTTCAGGTAATCTGTACGTAGGAATAGCTATGTTATTGCTGTACTTCTGACTGGTAACCTCTCATTAAATATTTGAAAGGACAAGCAAAATCTACAGGTCCACAACAGGGAGGAGCGTTGGAAAGGAGACGTGGGAGGCGAACTTGAGCTGAAGCTACTTCAGCCAGTTTGTCCTCCTTACACAGGCGGATCCTCAGCCGGGGCAGGAGAGCAGGGGGCAGAGGGGAAGCAGTGGAGACATGAGGATACTTACACCATGTCAGCTTCTGCATCCAGCTTAGCTGGGGAACTGGGCTCCCTTAATTCCCTCTGTTGCCAACAGCAAAAGAGACCAGCTTCAGCAACAGCCAGCTCAAGTTGCCCGTGTTATGCTTATTTTGGAACATCCTGTCCATCTCGACAGCTACCTCGGACCAGTCTTTTGTTAGGGATTTGAGATGGCTTCACAAGCATGGAAGAGATTTGAGTTTTGAGGAGTAACATCCACAGCAGCTCTTCAAAGCATGTCTGTCTCTCATAGCACGTTCAGGTGGAAGCTTTGCATGTTGAATGGTCTGTGGTAGGTTTTTTTTCTTGTTTTTTAAAATCATAGCATTGTAGAATCATAGAATGTTTTGGGTTGGAAGGGACCTTTAGAGGTCATCTAGTCCAACCCCCCTGCAGTGAGCAGGGACATCTTTAACTAGAACAGGTTGCTCAAGGCCTCTTCCAACCTTCTTCTAACCTTCAAAATGTCTTTTGGGCTAGATTGTTCATATTTCTTCCTGGGCTATATGGCAGTTCATGTGATTTGATTCTTCTGTGCATCTCTGCAGAAAGGCAGCTGTAGATACAGCCAGGCTTTTAAGAAGGAGCAGATCTGTAGTTCTCTCCTAAGGAAAACTGAATTTAGATGGTTATCTACAAGAGTTGGACAGAAGAGCTGTGACATCTTCCAACACTGACAGAAGATGGGCACTTTTTCTGATCAATATGACTGTAATTAAGATCCAAGAAAACCTAATTTTTAGACAAATCTTTGTGGTTGTAATTCCATTCCCCTTCTCTGACCTTAGGTAAAGAATAGGGAAGTTGGGAAGTGACTGGTGCTGAAAGGCCAACAGGATGCCGGGAGGTTTCTGCCCCAATCAGCCACATTTGATCCCACACTCCCATTTCTTTGGCTGAAGCAGACGGCAGAGTTCCTATCGAGTTAACAAGGTCCAGGATTTTAGTAGAATTGCTCATGTTTTGCGCTGGAGTGAGGGATCTGGGACTCTCCCCTGTCACGGTGCTGGGCACTGAGGCTTTCCTGAGCTCCAGAACTGGAAGAGAAATATTTTCCTAAAGCACCTCTGAAGGAGTAGTGTCTGGCTAGTGCTTTATTGCTAGCTGTTCAGCTCCATTCAGCTGCTCCTCATTTCTGTTAACTTTTGACTTGTGTTTTCTGTTTTGTGTCTGACACAGGGGTCATTTTTTCTGCCAAAGCTATGATGCAGTGTGGCTGGGAAGTGGGGGAGTAGCAATCTGATCGAGTTGAAAGTAATCATATATTAGGTTCTCCAAAGCTTTTTACTTTTAAGGGAGTGTTGCATGTTTGTGGTGTGAGTGACTTATATACTTCCATACTCAACAGAAAATAATAGTCTTTATAAATGTCCTTGCCAGTATGAATAGAATTCTGCTCCTCTCTCAAGTAGCAACTTCTTAAGCTTTATACTTTTGCATATTTGGGCTCTACTTTTCTCACATGTATTGTGTTCTTTGGAGTCAGATGAAGACTGCTGAAAACATGGCTGGTCTCCATCAGCTTTGCAATCATGGCTGCCTTTGCTAATAGATGGGAAACAACTGTCTTCAAGGGGAGTGGACAAAAATAATTTGACACTCGGTCCTGGGCTGTCCTTAAGATAGAGCTGAGCTTTTCTTAGCATTCCTGAAGCTGTCCCATGGCCCTGCATCAGGTGGTGCTCCCCAAAATTGTCCCTCCTCTGGGCTTTGCTGTATCAGCATGTCAGAAAACAGTGCTCAGTCCTGCAGGCATGTGCTAGCCCTGATATAAACTGAATTCTGTGCATATTTACTGGGTTATTCGTCATTTATTAATATCAGGCATGTTTCCAACAGTTCAATAATTGCTTGATCAAACTAGGAAGTTTTTAAAGGAAATAAAGCCTTTTAATAGTATCACTATATATTTTAAGTAATCTTATATAGGAGGCTTACGTTCCATTAGCACAAGAAATTGTTTTTAAGTATTCCCAGTTCCCCATGAGGAAGTAAATTATTGCTAATTCCTGGTCAGATAACAGTTATCTTGTCTGTGATGCTGGTGTCCCCAAAAATATGTATGCTTTTTTCTTGCATGAGAGCCACAGATTGCCTGAGGAGGGTGTTTTGATGGGGCTCCCCGAGGGAAGAAATGCTGTCGGTACGGTTCCAGGAAGCAATAAGCACCTTCATGAAAATAACTCAAGTCCCCATCCTTAATCCCTGCCTATCCTTTTTTATCTGATGGACTCAGTGAGGGCTGGAAGATCACAGTGCGGCTGAAAACGAAAGGGAGTTAACAAGATGTGACCAGTCAATGGATAAAACAATAGGCTAAACCTTGCACGTCGCCTAGAGCCCAGGTGCCCTTCCCCGGCGCAGGTAGCCATGTGGATGCCGGTGAGTTTGCTCTGCTGCTTGGCGCTCGGAGGGCTGCCGCGGGCGGGCGGCTCGTGCCCATCGCAGTGCAGCTGCGCCTTCCACAGCCTCAGCGAAGGGACGAAAGCCAGGTATGCCGAGCCTCTCCCCAGGGGGGTCGCCGCTCTTGCGCTGGGTGTCGGGGATTTTATTTCTTCTCCTCCATCAGGATGCTCGGATGAAGAAAATATTGCCCCCAGACTTCGCGTCCATTATTTTTTCCAGTCGCTTTGTGCTCCAGCTTTATTTGCAGAGGATTAGCTTCTGAAAAGACAGTAAGCTGATTTCAGAGAAAGCGTTTGGCCATCTCCTCTGTGAGAACAGAAGTGACATAATTACCGCTGCTGCAATGGCAAAAAGGGACTAAAATTTAAACAACGTTTTCTTTTTTTTTTCCTTTATGCTGAAAATGCTAGTTTTAAAAGGCTTTATACTGCTCTGCTGGTTTATTTCTAATGTTTAACTAGATTTGATTTATGTTGCAGTACCAAAAAATGCAATTCCATTTACTTGAAAAATCCTTCAGTTGGAGATGTTAGGCAAAGCGATAGCCTCTAGATGAGAATGAACAAAAAAAATTAGACAATACTACTAATAAAAACAAAATAAGATAATTCTCAGACTGGAAACTTTCAGTTAAAAAAGAAGACAAGACGAGAAGGGCATCCATTTTTGACTGCAACACCATTGTACAGAAATTTCTCTGGAGGACTGTAATAAAAAAGTCTTTCTGAAGGGTAATCACAAAATAATGATCTGACGTAATGAAATCCAGGCGACATTTTTATAAGGTGTGGGTCACAGTAGAGGAGGTTTTGTTGCAGAGATACGGTATTTGTAAAATCCTTTGGAAGAAATTTTTTCTAGACGAGACCACAGTCCTGAAATGAAAGGCTGTCCCCTATATTTTGGATTGCCATAAAATAGATCTACTTTCTTATCTCTTTTATGGCACTATAGATTTAATACCAGAGACGTTCCCAGTAAGAAGTGTGGTGGAGACGCAAGTAGTCTGCAATTGTTAAAAGGGAGAACAATAGCGGGAGAGCCAATTATTGCTCCATAAATGTCACAGTTCCCAAGGGAATTTCCTCTCAGTGACTGGAAAAAGCTGTAGTGTGTTTTGGTAAGATACATAATAAAGCAAATATCCATTAGTCCCTTAAGGAGCATAATGTCACCTGTTGTTCTGCATTATGATTCATATTTCTCACTAGCAGAAGGAGATTATCCCATAGATAAATGTTTAGTGCTCACTGACATAGCTTAGGGACGCTACGAGAAGCCCACAGTTTTACTGCCGTAGTGCCTCTGTTATCAAACATTTTGTGTCATGCCCACACACAAAAAAATGTTTTATTGAAAGAGGATTTCTGGGTGTTTCTTATTTGATAGATTTTTCTCTTCCTCAAAACCTCAACTTTCAGCTGAGGGTGGGCAGGATTTAATGCCACAATAGCAGTACTGGATGAGTGTAATGTTCTGTGCTTTGATTATAAATTAACAATTTAACTGTAGGCATTTAACTCCAAGAAACTTGCATGTGCAGTTCAGCGATGTTATTTGGTTTTGTTCCTAGTAGAGGAATAATTGCTTTCAGCCAAAACCAAGCTGGTTTTGGGTGCTTTGTCATATTCTGTTTATCAGCCAGGCAGCGTGATAAGAGAATGTGACTTGACTGATCACATTACAATTTTTGTGGTATCTTGTTTATCACGTGGAATAGGACATGCCTACCTAACCTGTCATTATCTTTTGCAAGGTGGCTTTGCATTCTGTTAAGAAGTTGCTGTTCTCTCCTTGCAGATAGGTAAATTAAAGTGCCGTCTGAGAGACCTGCTTTGTCCCCCTCCATTCCTCATGGCTGTCTACAATCCCACGTCTTGGCAAAGTCAAAGTCACAATTTTTTTGTATGAAGGCTGTGAAAAAGCAGCATAGGGTTTTCATGGTTCGACCTGTAGAGATTAGAAATTGGAAGGAACGATGAAGACGGATAAATCTGCCTTGATTTTAGTATAGTGTTTTCCCAAGAGTTAATATTCTGCACTTTCACAACTGTACATGCCTGCGGTGCAGTGGCTGCTGCCATCTGCACCCACCTTCCAGACTATTTCATAGTAAAGCAGAGCTTGCTGCAGTGTATTTCTAGTGAGTTGTTAGCCAACTTTTTTATCCTCATTTCACAAACCAAAGATCCTGTGCTGTTTTTTGTCTACATTCCTTCCTGCCGTTGCACACGTCAGGAGGGCTTCTTTTCGTAAGTCTTTTATAGTTCAATTTATGGATCCTTTTATTTTGACACGCACAAGAAACCTCTGTTGTGCCTGAATGTTGTCACTGCTGTCTATCCTAAGTACTCCAAAAAATACTATAAGGGGCACACTTAGTCCACTTCAGGAGAAGCACAACACTGCAGTCGCTGCAGTCAAGAGGTACATATATATTACTGCAAGTTGATGTACTTATGGTGATGATTTAGAGATCAGCAGCCAGTAAGAAATGACAAGAAGAAAGCTTCTGAAAAAAATAAAGACAGATCAAAATCTTGTATGAAAATAAAATTTAAAAAAATTTTCAAAATACAAGAAAGTCACATCTGTGTTTGTGTTTCCCCACTAGGACAGTGCTGTGTAATGACCCGGAGATGACCCTCACCCCCGTCAACATCCCTGTAGATACGTCCAAGCTTCGGATAGAAAAGACAGCCATCCGCAGGGTGCCAGGAGAGGCTTTCCACGCGCTCCACAACCTGGAGTACCTCTGGATGCCCTATAACTCCCTGGCCAGCCTCAGTGGCATCACCTTCAAGGGCCTCCGTCGCTTGCAGGAGCTGCGGCTGGATGGGAATGACTTGATATCATTCCCCTGGGAAACCCTGGCTGACATGCCGCAGCTACGGCTTCTGGATTTACACAACAATGAACTTACCTCAGTCCCTCCAGATGCTGCTCGTTATGTCAAGAATATCACATACCTGGACCTGTCTAGCAATAAGCTGATGACTCTTCCCCAGGCTCTTATTGCCACCTGGGCCAGCCTTCAGGCCGTTCCTTACTTCCCCAATGATAACTCCAAGATCATCCTAGGTAAGAGAAGTGCCTGCCATTTTGCGGGGGGCACAAATGTCAAGACAAATGTCTTGACAAATGTCAAGATCTCCACATCTTATCGCAGCATTTTCACCCACTGTGGTTACCACAGCAAGTATGCTGCTACTTTAATGCCCCATATAAAGTGTGCAAATTCATTTACGTATCAAGACACTCACCTCAGGCTCCCCACATCTGGCTTATTACACCATAAACTTCATCACTTGCTTGAGTCTTTGTAACGCAAAACCGGTTACTTGCTCAAGCCCTTTTTATTTATTGGCACTGCCATTTTTGACAGAAAAATGATTAGAGCTCCACATCATTCATGTGCTCTTTTCTAATAACAGTTACTATGGAATCAATCCATTATAAAAGATGGATATTTATTATGTCCAAATGAAAGAGGAATAAAACCATCACTGAGCATAAAATCTGGGTCAGGCCTGCCAGTTTGTCTCTTTCCAGAGCCTTGTTTATCTGTTCACACAGAATTAAACCCTAGTCTCCCAAAGTCACCAAGATAGTGCTGCCTTCAAGGGCAGCTATGAAGTTACAAGAATCCACTTTTTGGTGACAATTCTGGGCGCCTCAGAAGTACGGCTTTGGGACAATTGTCCATTTTTGTGTCAGAGGGCATCTTACAGGTGACTGTCTTGAATCCTCCCAGCTGCAGTACCCCCAGATGAGGTTTCGAGCACGTTTACTAGTTCAGGGGATTACTACTCAGCCTTTTAGCCATCATGCACTGGTTTAAATTCTTGGCAGGTTGATGGTGGTTCAGAGTTGTTGCTGTCAGCTATGAGCTGACCCAGCCCCACAGTGTTTGATCTGCAGGGTGTGCATGTCTGCTGGTACTGCCTCTACAGCCATGGATGTGAGTTCAGCCACTTGCTGATAATCTCATTGGAGACACTGCAAGTTTTCTTTTGCTCTGGGAAGCACCCGCTGCTCTTTGTTGTCTGGATAAATTTGGCGGGGAGCTAAAGTTTTTAAAACCAGATTGCAGTGGAAAGAGACACAAGACTTTAAAAGGATTCAAATTGCCACCTACAAAGCTTTTAGTATCCTTAGCAAATGTTTTTTAAGGTTTCATTAACATCGGGAGAGAAGCAGATATTTCATCCTCTCGTTTTGCCAGATGCGGTATCAAGTTCTTTAGGCCAAAGCTGGCTGTTCAGGATAGCCCATTCCAGTTGTGGCATGACAAGGCACTGCCTAGATCATACTATATTTATTATTTAGAGTCAAGTTACTTGTAAAAATGTTATTCCATTCAATATAGATTAGGAGAGTATTTTGTCGAGAAGAACAGACCATGCCTTGACGCTCGTGGCCAACCTGAGAGTTTACATAGCCAGCTGCACACAGGTTGCTTGTGCCAGCATCCTTAAAAATTCATGTAGGCAAATGAGTATAATGCTAAGATCAATATGGTAACATATAGACACTCCAGCTCTTAGGTCCTATCCTGCTGACATCCATGGGGACCAGGTGCATGCAACTCATGTCCCTCACAGGAGCAGAATGGGAAAACACAGCTGCGTGTTTCTGTTTCACTCTGCCCATGAGTGTTTCTCATGGAGGCATAAACCAACCCATGAATAGTAAAGAGTCAGCCCTGTCCCTTCCTTTGACTACAGTGCATCGCTGTGACGCCTCCTCAGCCCTTGCTTGTAGACTACTTCAAGAAGAAGTACTTCCAGAGGTAGCTTTCTGGCTGATAGTCTGTGCCAAGGTTGCAAGATTTTTCATGAGGATTGCCCACGTGACCCTGCAGGACTGTGCCATGCAGGGCAGCAAGGGGCTCACTGGGGCTCTGGGGGTGCTGCGGCATCAGCTGGGGCTGGGGCACCTGCCAGGGAATCTGGAATAAGTTGTTATCTAGTGCATGAAATCAGAATAAGCTGCTGGCAAAAATGCCGTAAAACAACAAACCCAAGCTGAACTTCCATTCTTTATTTAGTCCTCTTAACTTCAATACATCTAAAGTGCCTTCCTGCCAAGGCCCACCACTTTCAGACCCCCTTCCAAGCCCAGGGAAGATGGTATGCAGTGGTCTCAGCAAGAGATTTTTCAGCAGACTCTTTAAAGCCATTTATTTGAGGCCTCAGGGGCTTTTGATCGACCCTGTGTTTCTGTTCACTCTAGCAAACTCAAGCAGCCCCTCAATGCTCTTGGAGCCTTGTGGTGCACCCTCTGGGCTTGTGCCAGAGCTTGGTTCCTGCCACAAAGCCGCAGTGTGCCATGGGCCAGCAAGGGTGGGCACCATGGGGTGGGCAGCTGTTGCTTCCGCCTCCTGGGAATGGAGGGAGGATTACTACTCTTAACTTTCAGGCAGTTTTCAGCCCCAAGCCATGTCCTTGGGCTGCCTGCAGAAAAGAGGTGGTGAAGCCCCCTTGGAGGGAGCAGAGCTCACTCCTGTGGCTGGCAGGAGGCCTGGGACATGCTTCAAATGCGTGCCTGGGGTTAGATGGTAGAAATATCCCCAATTCTGCTAGCTAAAGTCATTAGAGACCACAAACTGTCCGTAGGACAGGTGAACGTGAATATTTGTAAGTAGGATGACACAGATTTAATCAGAATGCAGCAGCTTCTGTTCCTGCATTGCTCTAGTTCTGATTTTGCTTTTTCAGTACCGTCTTCACAGGTTTATTTTTAGTAGACTGATGTCTCATTTTTTTCAGAATTCGAGTTCAGTAAATACACAGTGAGATAGCATAAAAAAGAAAGAGAGAAACATTCTTGGACCCTGAAACAGGAGTCTATTCCTCAATATACCCTGTTCTATGCGTATAGTCTTAATATTGTTATTGTCTTTTAATGTTCTTTTAAATGCCATAACATATATGTTCTTCCATTTACTCCTTAAAACAGTTCTTTCACCTTATCAAGTGTAAATTAGCCTTTAAGGAAAAACAACTGATTATGAAAATAATGAAAAAAATTTAGAATAACAGGGCTGGAAGAGAACTCTTACAGCCAGGTAGGATCACTGACACTGATTGCAGGCCTGACAGTTGGCCTGATAATCTGGCTAATATTTTAATAATGTCCAGTGAGAAGAATTTCCTCACGTGTTGAAGGAGGAGACTCCATAGCCTCTTCATACCAAAAGAATCCACACCCCAAACCAAACCACTCCTCCCCCATGGCTACTTGTTTTTTCTGTCCTGGAACTAAATGTGTTTATAATAACTTGTTGTTTTGCTTCTGTGCGTGCATAAATACTGATGTTTTTACAATGGGAATAATCTTGCTTTGAACTTAAAGAATACAGTTTCAACTGCAGGTTCTGAGATACCTTAGCAAGCCATGTTTTTTCCCTTCTGCTAACTGGCAGCTATGGGATCAAGCAACCCCATCCAACAGCAGCGGGGGGCTGTCAGGGCTGCCCCCGCCACATACCATGAAGATGCATAGGCAGTCCTTACCAGGGCAGATTAGGAGCCTGTCACAGTTTGTCCTGATGAAAAACAGAAACAAAAGTGGCAGAAACAAAAGGCGCTGTTGGAGTGACTTAGTGCTCTGGTTTATTTTGACAGGCTTGCAAGACAATCCTTGGGTATGTGACTGCAGTCTCTATGAAATGGTCCATTTCCTCAATTTCCAGTCTCCTAACATAGCATTCATTGAGCCCAGGCTGAAATGCTTCACCCCCCGGAGCCTTGCAGGAGTCTTCTTCAGCCAAGTCGAGCTAAGGAAGTGTCAAAGCCCTGTTGTACATACGTCTGTAGCCAAAGTAAAGACCATCCTGGGCAGCACCGTGCTACTGCGATGCGGGACAACGGGGGTGCCTGTTCCTGAGCTCAGCTGGAGAAGGGCTGATGGTGCTCAACTAAACGGCACAGGTGGGTTTGGTCTAAGCTTTTCTCGTACACATGGACTGTGAGGGAGACCTGCATGTTTGTTTTCTAATGGCCATACAGCAAATGGAAGCTTCTATGATAATAGATCCTTCCTACTGAAAAAGGACTCCAAAAAAGAAAGTGACACAAAATTAAGATTCATTATAATTCACAATAGTATGGTGTGTAATTCACTATAGCATGGTGATTTCCCATAGAGTATAAAATTATTTATGTGCTGATGTAAATATCATTAGTTAAATGTATACTATCATGTGTAAAAAGTTGGGTTTGCTTTGTTTTGTAACAATTGTGATAGTGATGAGACGCATTGAAGGGTTTTCTGCAAACCTGCTGGATCTGAAGAAATGAAATATGTCCAGCTTGTAGCAAGAGGTTTTTTTAGGTTAGTTAGTTATTCAGTCACTGAAAAGGCTTGCCACTGAATTATTTTATGGGTCTTTGAGAGTAATGATTAATCAGTTAGTAAACATCTCTGGCAGAGAGATGTCTGACATGAATTCAACTGGGATTCAAATCTGCTGTGGCAAAGAAAGAAAAGATTGCATTCGATTCAATTCAATTCAAGAAACATTCAAGACCAGGTTGGACGGGGCTCTGAGCAACCTGATCTGGTTAGCGGTGTCCCTGCTCACTGCAGGGAGGTTGGACCAGATGACCTCTAGAGGTCCCTTCCAACCCAAAACATTCTATGATTCTATGATTGCAAACATGCAACATATCTGAGCTATTAAAAGAGAAAAGAGCCACTAAACTGCTGAAGGAAACAATACTTCAGTGATGACGCTTCCAAGAAATGGTTCTTTTCTGGTGGATTGACAAGGTTTCTTGGGAAAATGCTCTGTGGGAGAAATGCTGACCAGGTCCCTCTTCTGTGCTCACCCCACTGTGTGGGGGAAGCTTTCAAACAACCACTGTTTTTGTAACCCATCCTGTTTTCATTTCCATTCACAAGAATTATTGGACCACAAATTGCAACATTGGTCCTTTAATGTGTGGGGAATTTAGGGAGGAAACATTTGCTGCGCTTAAGGCAGTCGTCCTAAGCTTTTAGCCCTACAGGTTTTAGACCCGAACCTGAATCTTCAACCCTCCAACCTCCCCTGAATGCTACCGTCTCCCAGGCCTAGCCCAGACTTTCACAGAGGGTCTAAACTCAGCAGATAGATTGCTAAGTGTGGGGTCTGGTCTTCCAAGGGCAACTGGGCTCCTCAGTGCACAGAAACAGGGGAGAGAGCATTTTTCTTTCACAGTAGTAGAACTGCTTGTAATAAATATCTTTTTTTTGGATCTGCACAAGTCATTGCTCTGTTGTGCGTGATGCGCAGGATGTAGCAGAGTTGCTCCTCATGATGATAATGTCTACCCACTGGGCTGCGAACATCCCTCCTACACTTGAAAGAGAGCCACAACAAAAAAAATAAAACAGAGAATGCTTTCCTGAAAGTGTGTGTTGAGTTTGCTTTGAGCTACAACTGAGAATGAAGTATTTTTTTCCCCATTAAATCAGCCTGTAGTACCTTTCAATAAAAAGTTGGCTGAAAATATACATTATTTCTCAGCAATGGCAGCTTCTCTGCCAATGCTGTAATAGGACTTTTTGAAATGTTAGTGTTCTGAATAGAAAGGAGTGAGAAACAGCCCGCAGTCTGTATGTATGGGGAAGTGCCATAAGAAGACTGGTAGCTTTATGCTTTTTAATGTACCCATTCAATAAATAATTAAACTCAAAAAGTAACTTCTGCTGCCATTGCTTTTCACCGTTGTTGGAACTTGCCCTGGTTGCCAAGGCTGGATCCTGACCCCACGAGGGCTTGGGAGAAGTTTGCATCCTGTCTTACCTTTGCCTTTCAGACATCTTCTTGGTTTACCCTTCAGTGAGAAAGGGCAAGGATAGTATCTGCTCTTCCTAAGGAGGCTGGGTAAATAATGAAGAAGGTACTTTACCCTTCTGCATGATCCCAGCTCTTTTTATCTGCACAAATAGAAAAAGGCAAAAAAAAAGCTTGATAGAAAAAGGCAAAAAAAAAAAGCTTGTTTTAGCCTCCTGGTAAACCAAGTGAGAAAATCAACACTCAGCTGCATACATAGCATTCAGTGGTAAGTGATCAGACTTCCCTGTGTTTGGCTGAACATAAAAACCTGCACTAGTTTAGCACTAATAGGGATATTATTTTTCAGCTTTTTTTCTCCATATATGTTTCTTAGAAGAAAATCTCCACTGTTTGCATTTTCTGTGACTCAGACAACTGACTCAGAAAACCCATCTAATATTCAGCTAGGTTGTGTTACTGCCTACTCCTTCCACTCTTTTAAGTATTGTACCTACATAAGAGCTTTTAAGCTTTTTTTTTTAAAAAAAAAAAAAAGAAGAGCCTTTCCCATTTTGTTTTCAAACTGTACTCTAACTGGGAGGAAATAGCATCAAATGCTTCACATATATTTGGTCTGAAGCAGTGTAAATCCCAACATAACCTAATTTTAGTGTTAATGTCCTTTTCTTGGATTTACTTTGATTTTGTAATGTTCTTGGTGGCAAAAAGAAATGATGATTCTACTGTATTGAGTAGGCATTTGGCTGATTGAATCTTAATATTTTACAAAATATGTTATTAGTTCTATAGAAAATTGCCTATTTACTTTACTTTTTTCCTTCCTCGCAGTTCACCAAGAGATTTCCAGTGATGGGATGAGCTGGTCTATTCTTGGCCTGCCTGTAGTCTCTTATCTTGACTCTGGAGAGTACATCTGTAAAGCAAAGAATTTTCTGGGGGCAACGGAGGCATTCATATCTCTCATCATCACGGACTCAGAAAGCACGGATGACCCCAATTCCAACGCCAAAGGCGCATGGAATGGGAAGGCAAGTGGGATGGAAGCAGCTGCCTACAATGACAAGCTAGTGGCAAGGTACGTTATCACCACCTCCACCGTGCCTACCCTGGGGGCTGGAGTGGGCACCAGAGGGGCCCTCCTCCTCCCCAATGTGGCACAAGATAACAACCCCAGAAATCTGCTGGTGAGCCCACCCACCAGTCAGCAGGAGCCGGAGCGAATCGTGAGGTCTGTCAGGGTGATAGGAGACACCGACCAGAGTATCACCCTGGCCTGGAAGGCGCCTCTGGCAAAGAACACGACAGTGTTCAGTGTCCTCTATGCCATCTTTGGAGAGAGAGACATGCGGCGGATCAATGTGGAGCCAGGGAAGACCAAGGTCACCATTTATGGGCTGTTGCCTAAGACCAAATACATCGTGTGTGTCTGCGTGAAAGGGCTGATCCCCAGGAAGGAGCAATGCATCATATTTTCCACAGATGAAGTTGCCAGCGCAGGAGGGACCCAGAAGCTCATCAATGTGGTTGTCATCAGCGTGGCCTGTGTCATTGCTGTTCCTCTGACGCTGGTGGTCTGCTGTGGAGCACTGAAAAGGCGCTGCAAAAAATGCTTTGTGCGGAAACCCAAGGAAATTCAGGAGTCCTATGTCACCTTTGAAAGCCTGTCTCCTGGGGCCAAGGCAAAAGGCATGGAAGGAGAATACTTGACTAGACATACCCCCGATGAGTCAAACAGGCTGCTGTCTGCCCGATCCAGCGTGGACTCAGAAGCAATACCAAAGATAGAGGGGCAACCTAACGAATACTTTTGCTGATAGCAACTAGGCTGATCGTTGGCTCACTGGGGGAAAGCACATGGCTGTATGCACAACTCTCTGCTACAGCACTGCAGGCCACCCTGTCAATGCTTCTGTCTCTGACATGTTCTGGAGGAGGATGCAAGAGGCTAGATGGTGCCCTAGCTTTACAGAAACATGTTGCTCATCCCACTTGGGGTTTGCTGGTTTGTACTGAGTCAAAAGCTTCTGTGATAATGGCCTCGTTCTCCTGGATCACTTTTATTTTTGTAAAATGAAACGTGCACACTGAGTGTGAGGACATTAAGCAACATTTTGGAGCGCGGTCTGCTTGGTGTTGTTTATTACCTGCTGTGCAATACGTCTAGTATTTTATTCTCGGCTCTTTTGATGTTCTTTTGGTTGACAAACAGGGGAGCGGTTAGTAATTTTAATGTAAATGTCTATGAAGGTGAAGATTGAGAATCTCACCTTTTACATTCCCCCCCCCGTGTTTGCATGAAACATGCAGCTTGATGCTTAATAGGTCACTGGACGTGGATGTACAGCGACCCTTTCTAGCATGTCCAACATAATAACAGTTCTATGCTCTGAATTCAGAGAAATGTGCAAAGGAGATAGAAATCAAGAGACAAAACCCAATCCACTCCTAAGAATACATAATAGAGAGCATTTTGTGATTGCGTTTTGGCCCTAAACACTATTCTTAAGATTTTCTTGAACAACAGTACCAGACAGGTCTTTCAGTATCAGGCCTAGCTGGCATTTTCTAGCTGTACTGTAATTAGTAGAGTATGTTTATATCAGCTGTACTAGTTAAAAATTATACAATATCCTACTCTGCAAATCGTGTCTGGTGTTGTAATGTTTTGTAATCATACTGAAAAACCTACGTTAGACAGTTCTGCAAAAATCTCCCAGACCAGCTCTGTCATCACTGCCATTTCTCCCGGCAAGACTGGTAGTGAAGAGCAGAGGGTTCAGCCAGGTGCTCGTGGTTTGGTCATGAAAGTACCTTGCCCCGTGCAGAGCAGGGGTAGGCGATGCGGCGGTGGACCACTGGCCAGGCACACACCAGCCATGTTTCCCCCGTGGCATCAAGTGGTGGCAGAGGCTCAGTACAGACTTTCGGGTTTTATGCATTTTAGAAATTCAAGGACCCTGAAAAAAACTGTCTAATATTCATCTAAATGTATTTTCATAGCCAGGGTGAGCTAATCAGTTATTTGAGTCCTGCAGCTCCACTGGAATTTGGATCTGAGTGCTTATCACAAAGCACTTCCCATCTGTATAATTTTCCACTCCAGTCCCTCATGTAGTAATACTGTATATAATGTTTTTCTCTTTGTAAAAAATATTCTTCATGAAGAAAATTATATATGTTCTGCCAAACGTTGAATGGGAGGAACCCAGCCAGGTTGAAATGATAACTGATAAAGCTTGCTGAATTGTTTTGAAATGTGTATTGGAAAACTTATTGGAAGGATCTCCATTCACACTCTGGATGGGGATGTACAGTGTGTGGTAACAGAATTCACTGGTTGGAATGGAGCCCTGTATGGATTTTGCAAGTCCTCCTTGTATGGAAGGGTTTCAGTTATGTCAGATTACTTGGCCTGATGGAAAAAGCAAGTATTTGATCTCAGCATAAATACTAGCAACAGGGGATACATTACAGTAGTTTTTGATAGGACTCCCTGTATTCCTTACATTAATGATAAAGGACTTCTCTTGTATTGGGAGGATTTGTCAATCACTGTATGAAATAATGCACGCTACTTCTATCACTGGACTGCATAGATTTTTAGGTTTACAAATAACATTTTGCAAAATTATGTATTTTAATACAACAAATTGATTGATGAAACACGTAGTATGTAATAGGCTTATTACTTATTTATACAGTTGCATTTCCCAGAATGATTTTTAGAGTCTCTCTCTCCAAGGTAGAATAAAAACATTCTTCCAGAAGCAGTTTTGGGGATGAGTTGCAAGGATCACTGTATTACCGAGCCTAGTTCTTGCCCACACCTGCAGCAGTATTGTGGGGCTGTGCAGAAATCAGCCTGGATGGATAAGCTAGCCCTGGAGGATCCAGGCTGTCCTGAAGCTCTCCTGTGGTGAACAGAGTGGACCTACTTCCCAGGGGCTTCCCTGTAAGTCAGGTTTGCAGGAGCCGACTGGGAACGAGAGGTATTTACCTTTTGCCTGGGTAATTTGCCACATGCAGCCCTGGCAAGGAGCAGTTCTCGCCTGCTCCGTCGGTGCGTGCTCTGACACGGTCTGTGCATCGGGATGGAAAAGGCATCGGCTGGGCCAGCGCCGTCACTCTTCACTTGTGGGGGGAGGAGGATGGAGAGGTCATCCTGTGACATTCGCCGTGGATGTGCTAAGTTTTTACAGACTCTGCTGGATATTTTTTGTACTTTGAATAAATAGCGATCCCAAGTAGAACAAACACGATTTTTCTTCTCTATTTCCGATGGCTACTCTTGCTGTGTCATAGGTGAGGCATCCCAGTTTAGCAGCTCAGCTGCTGCTGCTCCAAACCAAGCCTCTCCCTGTGCTGGACCAGGGATTCATGCAAGGCAGGCACTAGACAGAAAGCAGTATAAGCCCTGCATTGTCTGCTGTCGGTCAGAAGAGAAACCCTACAATTGCTGAAGAGAAACCCTACACTTGCTAAACCGTGGGTGAAATTTCAAACCATTAAGTAAAACGGTGTCATGCTGAATGTGACTTTCCAGGCTCTGGGTCTGATTTTTAGTGGTATGGGGCATGTAAAGAGGCAGACAAATACCTCACTGGATTTTTTTTGTTGTTGTTTTAACCGAAGGGGTATTAGGCACTGAGTTTCAGCAGGGTTAGCTCAGGCAAGCTTCCCTACTTGGTTAAAATCAATCCTTGGACAGACATGTGCTGTAGCAACCAAAACAAACACCTTAATTTCTTTTGAAATTATTGCATTAGTAGCATTTTAAATATTTTTTTTTTTGACACATGTTCTGTTCAGTTTTCTTTTCCCTTGGAAAGTGTTTCCTCTGTTAATAATCTCTTTGTGTCAGGTTTTGACCAATTTGTTGCTTTTTGGCATCTATTTCTGATATTTTGGCACTGCTATAAGCAATACATTTTGGAATCTCTTGGAGTACTACGTTCTCTACTTTCACTATTAAGCCATTTCAAATTTTCTTCTCTGGACCACTTCAGGAATACTCAGGAATAATGCAACTGTCCCACCTGCGCTAGGCAGGAGGATTGCACAGGCTGCCTGGGCTGAGTGCTGTGGAGAGCAGGACCAGGTGCTCCTCAACAGGCACTTCATGGGATGAAGACAAGCTCCTCCTTCTACAGTAGCTTTTTATACTTATTTTGGAAATCAGGTTAGCGTAAAATTGAAAAAGGTTTAAAAAAAGAAGGTAATCGTGTTTTAAAAATGAATCTAACTCTGAAATCTACTGAAAAAATTGTCATTATTTCTTTGTCTTATAAGGATCTGAAGAAAATCAGCTACCAAAATGAGGGAACTGAGCAGAATATAAATGAAATAATGTGCCCAAAGTGATTAAAAAATACTGCCAGTAATTGAAGTGCAAGAAGAAATGTAAAAAAGCATGTTGAGGTTTTGAAATAGGTTTTCCCAAACATCTTAAAAAGTGTCCAGATTATCTGGTGAGTAGATCCAGATAATAGCTAATAATGGCTCTGAATTACAAAGTCTGCAAATATTTTTAATGCCACATATGTATAAAAAAGTCCACAAATGCAAAATAATGTTCAGGCTGATGAACACCTTATTCCCACAATGTGATTTAAACAGGTTGGAAGGCTATAATTGCATTAAGTGTGGTCACGTTCACATTTATTTCTGTGTGCTCAGAAAGAATAGACTAAAAGGTTTTTAAAAGATTAAAAAATGTAGGACACAAAAATGTGCTTGTATACGATCACATTAAATCATTTTCCAAGATATTTCAAAAAATGAAATTAATTTGTGAAAAAAAAAAAAGACCCCCAAAATGTCAAGAAGGACAGTAAATCATTTTCCAAGATATTTAAAAAAAATGGACATTGAAGAATGACTTGAAAGTATTACAATGGTAAAATAAAATCTAAAGGTTAAAAGGCTCCTGAAGAAGGTAACATTGAAGTCCCTTCATGTCAGAGTGTTCTGGGAATGTCTGAAAAGTTTCAGGGGTAGTTAATCACTAGTCAGGGCTACAGTACTGTGGCTTAGTGGGAGCTTGACCTCTAGGGGTCCCTTCCAACACAAAACATTCTATGATTCTATGAGCTTCACCAGCTTTAAAGTCCATGAACAGAAGATGCAAATTATTGCCCAAAACAGAGCAAAAGAATTTCATAGAATCATAGAATTGTTTAGGTTGGAAAAGGCCTTTAAGATCATCAAGTCCAACCGTTAACTTAACCCTGCCATCCTACCACTAATCCCTGTTCCGAAGCACCTCGTCTGCCTGGCTTTTAAATACCTCCAGGGATGGAGACTCCACCACTTCCCTGGGCAGCCCCTTCCAGTGCCTGACAACCCTTTCTGTGAAGAAATTTCCCCCCATTTTAATTTCCTATTAATAAAAATTAAAAAGAAAGAATTTAGCAATTGGCAGCAAAGATTCAAACTGCTAAGAAATAAGTGTGTACACCCCAGGAGCTTCTCTGAGGTGGGGGGAGCCTTGGAGCAGTGCCCATATTTCCCAAGGGCTGCTGGCAGAAACGTGGGACTGCTGTGGCCGTAGTCTCACCCCACGGGAGTGTGTTGTCTCTTGGCTCCTGGTTTTGGCATTGGAGATGCCCTGAGCAGCAGATGAAGCCTTTTTTTTTCCTCCAGAGGGTGATGGGGGGGCAAGTGGTGCCCCTTTGCCAGCTCTCTGTGGGACTTGCTGCGGTGGAGCTGGAGCTGTGTGCCCCAGGGGACCCTGTCGGGGGTGTTGGGTTACTCAGAAAAATTGGGGAAAGGCTGGCAAGTTTGTACTGCTGCTGTTGTTGTTGAAGGCTTGTGAAGGAAAAGACTTAATTACCTCTTTTCACATCACCCTCCTCTTTTTCAAAGCTGCTTTTTCAAGCCTGTCCCATTTGGTGTTACATGCACCGTATCCGAAATACCCAACTGCAGCCTTCACCTCATATGTCCTCCCCAGCAGGGATTTCTGATAGCCCTGGCAGAGGGGCTGTAATTGTAAAGCATCAGCCTGGGCTTGATTTCCTACAGGCCTGTGTGTGCCTGCCACTCCAAGATGGAGTTTGACTCCCTCGCCATTGCCGGGAGCATGAAATGGGTGTCCTTTCGGCGTTTGCTTTGGCAATCAGCAGAGTCTCTTAAACTCCACTTCCCATAGATTAGCAGGCAATGTCTCTATGGAGATTTATTTTGACAGCTTGGGTTTTAGACAGCTTGTTCTGCATTTTGGCTTTGGCCAGGATGCCACATGACGTTAAAGAGCAGCTGAACTGAGTGGACATCTGCTGTCACAAAAGTGGCCATTAAATTTACAGGCAGGCATAAACTGGGCTGAATTAAAAAGGCAACAAAATCCCACTCCAGTAGGGAACATAAACACAGTGGCAGTGGCTAACGCTGCTTAGGGGATTTTTTTTCCTTTATTTTTTTCCCGCCTTCTTCTTTCTACCCTAGTGAGTGGGTAGGCTCTCTACCCACTAATTAACCTGATTTTGCTAAGTAATTCACTGCTAGTTTCTCAGGTTAACACTGAACCTTCTAGATACACTTAGGGTTTGGGAATATTTAGAGAAATGGCCTCTCAAGCAGCAAATAAACATCAGCCTGAAAACAGCCGGAGCATTGGCGCATGGTACTGGCTGACACCACTCTTTGAAAGGCCTTTTTCCCAGCCTTGTAGAAGATAGGTGGGACTGGGGGGAGAGCTCATGAGGGAGAAAGAAAACAACATCAATTCTTTTTTTTTTTTCCTGTTAAACAACTAATTTATTTAATTTAGTGTATTTCTTTCCAACAGAGAAGCCTGGGTGAAATTTTACTTGCTGCGTCTCAGGACATTGTACTGTGCCCGAAGATGTACTTGGGAGGGACACTACCAATTGATTTTATTCCCTTTATAAACTTGTTAATAAATAATGCTTTTCTCAGAAGATTTTTTTTTAAGGATGTGATCTAGCTGCCATGTACTTTAAGACCCTCCCTGCAAGCCATGGAAGAGGGATGTGAAGGTAGCAAAGGAGGCACCTTCCCTGTGAGCAAAGGATGTTTTTGCAAAGTTGGGCCTTAGCAGTGGTGAACCCCTCCCGCAGGCTGGCCTGGTGCCAGAGGCGACCAACCCATCTCAACTAAGCGGCCTCACTGGTGGCACTTGGGCTCACAAAGTGAGTAGTTGATGGTCAGCGCCATCACCTTGTGAATGCCCAGACAACACGATCGGACAAGCTATTTTCTAACTAACGGTGTTGTATGTTGTTTACTGCTATTACCAAGTAATAATATCAGGCATAATAATAAAGTGTAAAATTATAAAGTGATTATTAGAAAATAATAATAATAACGATAATAATATTGTTTTATTAGAGAATCTTTCCACTGCAGACTGCGGAAGAGGACCAAGGCAGCGGTGAGCGTGGTGTTTGTCTCCCCAGCGGCTCATGGCTGATGTGGGGTGGCCATGGACTCCCTGAGGCCTCTGCTTCCATGGCTGAGGGATGACAGGGAAGGACACCTCCTTCCATTGCAGCTGCCAGCACTGCGCCTGCAGCACCCCCAGCTCAGCCAGCCCCATGCCTGCAGCGCCCCCAGCTCAGCCACCCCACTGGTGGGTGCCCCCTTTGCTGCTGAAGTGACACTGAACGTGCATAAGGAGAGCCTGCCGCAGCTCAGAGCGTCTGTGCTGGTGCCGACAGCACCAGCATCACCAAGATACATCCCCAGCGACCACCACAGTCAGGTGGGGGATTTACAGCTGCTGCATCTGCTGTGCCACAGGCCAGCAGCCTTCCCCCTTCACTCATGGCTTACTGACATGTTAAAACATAGGGCAGCTGTTGAAATATCAAGTACTGCGCTGTGGACAACTAAGGACCATTTCAGATTAAAGAAAAAAAAAAAAAAGAATCCCATATGCTGGTGGTTAGATGCTGGCCGGGCGCTTGCAGACAGGAGCCCATCGTGAAGCGCCGCAGCAGTCCCCAGCCCTTTGCCCACCAGCTCCTTTTGCTGGCTCGATTGAAAAGCTGCAGCATGGGTCCTGCGGCCTCGGCAGGCTTACTGCAGCCACGTTATTGCACATGCCCCGACAGCCCTGTATAGATCTAAGCCGTCACGCTATAAATATTTTTCTATCCCAGTCCCGTAGGTTAGAGGTTAAGCAGGTTCAGGCTAATCTTGATTTGTGACCCAGCTTCACAGTACTGGTGGTGAGGTTAAGCCCTGTTCCGGTGGCGAGCTGCCTTCTGTGGGCTGTAATGAAGCCCATACACACTAGATGGCCCCAGGCGAACGTGCCGCTGCTTGGAAATTATAACCAAACCCTGCTATTTTTGATTTTAAAAAGATAAATAAATTTGGTTACTCCAAATCACTGTTCATGGAATTACTTAGATGGATTTTTTCAAGGTGACCGAAAGGCAATTGGCACGTCTTACAGGGAAGCCAGAGAATAGCACTGAAATGTTATATTTATACAGTAGAGATTAACTTCCAAGATATATTATTTTCTCAGAGTAGCCCTCAGACTGGCTACAGCTATGTTACATTTTTCATTACCAACGTGTAAGAATGGAAATAGTGTGGGAGGAAAAAAAAAAAAAATTGTTTCAGAGGAAAAACAGCACTGTACTTCACTTTTGGTGACAGAACAGCTAAGTTTGGGAAGTAGGTCTTGTGCTCACCATGTGCAGGAGCACACCCATACACCCCGCACAGAGCTGCGGGCAGGCTGGGGCCGGAGGGATTGCGCAACAGGGCACTAGGTGCTGGCAAATTACAGGTGTGGAGTCTGGTGCGTGCTGTGGTTTTCTGCCTTGATAAATGCCATTAAAATAGAGGAGACTGAGCAAGACCCCCTGAAATTTAAAAAAAAAAAAAAAAAAAAGAAGTCCTGGTTAACTACTTGTAAGGGCTTGGGAACAGAAGTGGTTTTATCTCCATCTTCATATTCCCAACCAAATGAGCACGTCTGTCAAAATCCCCACAGCTAAAGAATAAATGCCAAGAGTGGTTTCAGGGGTGATTTTTAGCACTTTGACACAGGCTATGAACCACACTACATGTCTTCTTTAGGGTCGGGTCCCCAGCAGGATTTATTTCTGCGTCAAGGAAGATTACAACTAATAGGATTTGCTTCTTGGAGCCTGTTGGCATGTTTGGTGCAAGCCCTGCACAGTGCTTTCTTAAAGGAGAATATGGACCCCATTTGTCATGTTTTTCTTCTTCTTCTGGCCTTCCACAAGATAAACCCAGCTGTTTTGTCCTGTGTCACAGGATGCTCTTGTTCTCAAGACAGCTTTGGAAGGTAAGAACGCTAGTTACCCTAGTTGTAGCACCAGCGAGGCAGCTCAGAGATTCCCAATATATATTTGCCGATCATGCAAGCACCAAAACCAAACTGATGGCTGCATGGTATGCCTCCTCTAATTCTTGAATAGTACTAGCTTGAGCATAGCATGAGATTTCTCTCATTTCCCTGAGATATGTAGTTGCATACTAATTTTTATGACTGACTGACTTAATTGTAGTCTTTGTGGAAAATGGGTGTTAAAACCAAACTGAAGGATGCATGTATGGCTTACGTGTTCCTTGTATGCAATACCTTATAATTATTCAAGTGCTTGTAGACCTGTATAGGGGACTGGTTTGTTAGCCATGAATGTGGTGTATGACCCAGAGAATTTTCTGGTTTCTGCCGCAGGAGTTTGCTCTGCATGTCTGCACTGCTGAGGCAGATCCCTGCAAACATCCCTCCGGACATCCGGAAAATTAGAATAGAAAATTCTCACCTAACAGAATTGCCTCGGGGGTCTTTTGAGAACGTTAGTGCCTTGGAGTATCTCTGGCTCAATTTTAACAACATCACGGTGATGCACATCAAGAGTCTGGAATATCTGCCGGCTCTGAAGGAGCTGCGTTTGCAAGGGAACAAATTAAGTTCAGTGCCATGGACAGCATTTCAAGACACCCCGGCTCTGAAAATCCTGGATCTGAAGCACAACCGGCTGGATGTCCTTCCAGAACACGCGCTCCGCTATCTGCCCAACCTGACCTATTTAGATCTATCCTCAAATCAGCTTACTGTCATATCCAGGGATGTCTTCTACAGCTGGCCTGTCTACCAGAGAAGCCAGAGGGTGGAGGGGCAGATAGAAGCTATTTCCAACGCCGTCCTGGCCCTTCATGACAATCCTTGGATTTGTGACTGTCGCCTGCGGGGATTTGTCCAGTTTATCAAGTTGATTGGCCCACCTATTATTCTGATGAATTCCTATTTAACTTGCTCAAGCCCAAAATTCAGGGCAGGGAAGTTTTTTCATGAAGTGGAGCTCAACAGCTGCATGAAGCCCCTGACCTCAGCCCTTGACACCAACCTGACAGTCCCGGTAGGGCTGAACGTCACCCTGACCTGCTTTGTGCAAGCCAGCCCTTCCCCGGCTGTCTGGTGGACCTATGCACTCAAACTTTTAAGGGCATTTAATGGTAAGCAAAGCTTTTTCTTCTTTTATTTTTGTTTTCCTTAAAAATTTATGTTCTGCCATTCTACTGACATAGGTCTTCAGGCCATCACAGTCACCACGCCAGCTCTCAGCCCCTTTAGAGCATCACAGTTATTGTGGTGGCAATAATCCAAATAATCTTAATCATCCTATGTGTCTAAGCACATCTGACCGGCACGAGAAGAGCTGCTTCACGCAGGGTATCAGTCAAAGATGAAAGGAGCACGACCTCATTTTTACACCATTATTTCACGTGTGGATTTTTAGTAGTAGCTCTTTCACCTTGATACATCAGTTAGACATATATAATAAATATGTAGTTATCTAGAGATGCATATATAGTTAAACTATATATTATATAGTGCATATATATATGCACACATACACTATATAATTATGTGTGTATGTACATGTGTATTTGCAGGATCTGCTTTGTAGGATGCGCCACACACACACTTACATGTTTCTGTGCTATTCTATATTCTATATGTGTTTTCTCAAGAATTACCCTCACAAACCACAAAAGCCTGCAGTCCTGTTGCCTGCCCATGTCCATTCATGTTCTACAACCAAAACAGAGGTTGTCATCCTCCATTAGCCTTGCTTATTTATATTTTTTATTGAAGGGCCTTGTAATATGAGGCCTTTTCCTCTTCCTCCCCATCCAGCTCACCTCTTACATGCCCGCCCTCACATTTATTTTTACTAAAAGCCTTCAATAGGACAAGTTGCTATTTTCATCAGGTAAGCTAATAAGGCATACGGGCACTGCACAGGTTTTGTGTGCTCCTAGTAAGTCTGCTAGCTAAATAAGCTAGCATTAGCCCTTAATCTTGGCCTGATACTTGCCTTAATTGCAGCATTGTAGCAGCACTTGGGTGGCTTTCCCCAAGCACAGGCTGAACTGATTGCATACAGGATTTTCCTGACCACAACCACATGCCCCTGTTTCGGTAGACAACGGGGTGTTTCATGCAGGTCTTAGAGCTGCATCTTGCTTCCAGCCCAACACCTCCTGCCTCCACACACCTCTTTTTGGCCCAAGCCTCTTGAGACTGACATTTTTCTGTACTCAATCATAATAGAGGATGGACTGTGTGTCCAAAATGCAGCCTTCACCTCAGTGGCTCTCCCTGGCCCAAGCACACTGATGGCAGATGGCACAGATGTCCACAGCAGCCTCCCTGGCCACTGGTGCTGGTGCTGGGTCCAGACACACTCCCTGGCTCCCATCCTCAGGTGTCCCGGTGTGTTTATTGCCTTGTGGTCTGGATAACGCTTTGCTGATGAGCTCTGTGGGGTTCGGTGCACTCCTGCACCCCTATTCCTCTTTCCCTGGGCAGGGGAGGTCCTGCCTGGCCCCAGCCCCACACTGGAGCTGTTTTGGGGCTGCCCCCAGGGCATGGTGCAGGAGGGGCCCCCCGCCTGCTGACATGACTCCCCTCTGCCCACAGTGTCCACTGAGCCCATCAGTGAGGAGACCGTCCGCTCAGAGCTGCTGATCCCTGCAGCACGGCTGGCAGATGCTGGCAACTACACCTGCACAGCCGCCAACTTCTTGGGCAACACCTCAGTGGCCATCACCCTTCGTGTGGGGGCCCCTTGGGCATCCACCACCCCCCCGGGCTGGGCCCCCATCGCCCCCGCTGAGCCAGGCGCCCACGTAGAAGTGCGCATTGCCAAGCAGACGGTCTACGGCATCACCCTGGAGTGGTTTGCAGCGACGGCAGCAGCAGCAGAGCCAGGGGAGACCTGGTACACCCTCCTGGTGGGCCGCTACGATGCTGCCCAGAAGGACACCATCTACATTGGTCCTGGTGTCAACACCTACTCTGTGACTGACCTGCTGCCAGCCACCAAGTATGAGGTCTGCGTGGCTGTGCGCAACCAGGCGCCCCGCAAGGGCCAGTGCGTCGTCTTTGTCACAGGCAGCGATATCAGCCAGCTGGAGCAGCGCGAGAAGCTCATCCCATCATCGTCATCGTCTGCGCCAGGTGCTGGCCGTGCCTGCCGGCATGTACGCCTGCACCGCCGAGGCTCGCCCTGGCTGCCTGGCCCGCTGCCCCGGCGCCTCCCCCGCCGCCGCCGTGGGGGCCAGGCGCCGGCCGCCGGCAGCAAGGAGAGCACACTGGACAGCCTGCCCGCGGCAGCGAGGACGGGCTCTGCCGCCCCGAGGGTGGCTGTGGCTCCCGGCGGCCCCCAGCCCGCGAGGAGCCTGGCAAGACCCGGTCGCCCCACAGGAACAGCGCCGACCTCTACTAGCCTGCTCCCTGCCCGCCCCGCCAACGTGGTCGCAGAGGCATCTTTTACAGATGGCCTCGTGCTGGTTTTCTTGAAGGCCCATGCAAGGCAGGCTCTGTGCTGTGAGGACTCGGGGCACGGCAGGGCACACGGCCAGGATTCGCAGCAGGATTGGGGAGCCCTGGGAATGGGGGTGCCTGGGGTGTATGGCCATGGGCATGTGGCTGCGCCCCTGCGCCCCCTGGGCTGCCTCTGGAGCAACATGCACAGACACACAAGAAAACAAGCGTTAATGTACAAAGAAAACCCCCAAACCCAACAGCAATGGATGTGGCAAAAGGCTGAAGGTGTCCCCTTGCTCACTTGCACAGGCACTTCTGTTTGTCTGTAGATTTTTTTTGTTTTACTCATCCTTAGGGTTTACGCAGCCCTGAGATGTTCACAGCCTCAGCTGTACCACAAACAGGAGCGTGAGCACTTACTGAATGCCAGCGCAATGTAGCTGCAGCACAGGGTTTTGAGGTTTTTGAGTTCTTTTGGGTTTTGGTTTGTTTGGTGGTTGTTTGTGGTTTTTTTTGTACTAGGGAGAAGGGGAGGGCCTTTTGCTTGTGTCCAGACATATCTTAGAGGACCATTTTAGTTTCCCACTAAAATGTGCGCATGTACACGCTCTCTAATACTAACACACTAAAACATCCCCCCCCACACACACCACCCCCAACACCTATTGCTATGCAAGTGTCCTGTTAATATATTCTTTTTAAAATCAGGAACAAGAGCTGGTAAAAAAAATGAACAGTCTGGCTTTTGCAGGCAAACACTCAACCGCTGTTTCCCTTCTGCCCTCCCCACCACTCGTCTCCTTTTTCCCAGGGTGGTGCTGTGGCTGTGGGGTGATGTGGGGATGACAGGGACACTCAGCCAGAACAGGGACAGTGGGACAAGTGACCAGGGCAGAGAGGGTGGTGGAGACGGCATTTGGGAGCTGAAGGTGTGAGCCAGGCACCTTCCCCAAATGCAGACAGGCCTCCTGCCCATCCTGCTGCTTTGAAACCAAAGCTCACCTCCTTTCTAGAGGCAAAGAACCCCAAATGGCATGTAAAAACAACCAGCCCCCGCTCGGGGCGCGGCTTACACTGCATTTCTTTGGCCTCTGGGGCCACGTGACTTTTTTTTTCTTTTTTGGCCTCGTGCTTTCCAGCACAACCAAAGCACGTGGCCAACAGACTTGCAGCCCTTGTCATATGTGTTATGACAGACTGCCTCAAACCAAAAAAAGCTAGAGTAGAAACCTCAGCTGTAAGCAGAGCTAGAGCCCAATGTGAGCTTCACTACGTGGCGGTTTGGCTTTCTAGTTGTATTTTGGTTTTTGCCATGTGTTTTCTACGCTCCCTCTCCTCAGGCCCCACTTTTCCTCCCCCAGCAGCTCCTTCTGCTGTAACCCACTGCACAGCTTTTTGGACAGGGACCTCTTTGGTCAGTGCTGGCTCTCAGTGTTGTACCTCAAGGGACTTCTTAGTCTTGTCAGTCTTTTAGCGTCAAAGTAATAAACACGGCGAATTTTCAGAATATGCAGATGTCCCCTGCTTCATTTCTATCCCTTTACAGTTACAAATTGCACAGAAATGTGAATGCCAAGGAGCTCTGGGGTTTGGCTGCAGGGACGGGGGTGGCCGGGCAGTTGCAGCACCAGTGACGGAGGGCCTGGAGCGGTGGGGAAGGGGCACAAGCAGCGGGCAAGTTGGGAGAGAACGGTATCCTGGGGAAACCCCTGGGGAGATGGCGTGTATGGGCTCAGGGACGAACTGATGCTGGTTGGAGATGAGCATGGGGCCATGTACAAGGCGGGGGGAAGAACAAACCAGCGCCTGCAACGACTGGCCTTCTCCCACCCCAGCCAACAGGGAGGAACAACAGCGACTGTAGAGAGAGCTGCTGAATCACAGCGAGGAAACAGCCAGGGAAAGACAAAACATCCCATCACCATGCATAGAAAGTTCATAGTAAATCGTGTACCCAGCGAGCATTGGCATCAAACTAAACCTGCTGCCTTTCAAAGAGCCTTCCTGCCCCTGGGGCTGTGCCGCAGTGGGCTGTGGGGCGCAAGGGTGCTTGGCCGGGGGCTCAGCTGTGACCCTGGCCATGCCCCATGCCAGTCCCCTTCTCATCTCCTCTCCTTCCAGGCTGGCGTTGGAAGGCTGCCTGGCTGCCCGGGCCCCTGAGGTCACACAACAAGCAATGACAAGGCGTTGTTGCCAGCAGAAGCACACCACCACGCACAGAAACACCTTTCACAATTTATTTTTTTTATTTATAAAAAAAAAAAACCAACCCTGAAGTTGAAATACAGAGCAACTGGAAAAAAGTCTCACAGCATAGTAATAAAACATCTTTATTCCCTCTTAAGTATAATCTCTAAGACTACAAGCCTATAATTCCCGTTAAATCTCACTTAATTGAATGGTCTTTATAGGCTTCCCTCATTGGAGAATGAGCATTGAATACTGGCTTCAACACAACATCGGGAAAACAGTAGTATGAGGAATAAATCACAAACTTTTGGTACCTTGGGTAATGTTGCAGAACCTGGCAGAGCCACAACCAGCAGGAGGTGCGTGCTCGCTCAGGGAACCGGTAGCGGAACCGGGGGCTGCTCTTCCCCTCGCTCCCACCGGCTTGCGGCCAGAGGATGAGGGCAACAGGAGAGCCTGGCCCTCACCCCACACAGCCCTAGGAGAAGGGATGGGCAAGGAAAGAGCGGAGGGAAGGAGACGTGGCAGGAGAGGCTCTGGGAGCAGCGCTGCTGCCACGGCCCCCAGCTGGGACCCTGCTGCACCTCTCAGCTGCAGCTCCTGGCTCAGCCCGCGGGTGACATGAGCCACCATCACCCTCTGGCTTCTGGGTGGGCTGAGCTGAAGTTAAAAACCACAGTATTTTTCCCATATGTGGGTAACTTCTCATTCAATGAGCTATCCCCTAAGCTGATGAATTCCTGCTGCAAACAGAGGGAATTAGTCAGCTAATGGGGTGAGGGAAGAGCCCTCGAGGGCCAGGTCTGCTGGTCCATGGACTGCTGGAGAAGAGTCTCATGACCTTGGATTAACAGAGTGCCCTGTCCTGTAGGGTTTGGCCCCATCCTGACCTTCACGGTGCCAATCCATGGCAGCACAGCTGCCCTGTGGGGCCAGGGCACAGGCAGAGGGTGCAGGGTGCTGCTCCCCAGCTAGCCTGGCACATGCTGCCTTCTCCCCAAGGGATGGGGAACAGCCAGGCCCAGCTGAAAAATATCTCCTCAGAAATGAGCATGAGGGAGAAACTGTAGGGTAGATCCCATGAAAAAAGTGCTCTGCCTTCAGTGACTTTTTACTGTCACATAACAGGAAAAAAAAGTGTCAACTGCCCTCCCTCCCCCAACTGTTGCATATTTCATTCAAAAATACTGATAGGACAAACCAGAATATTTTATGGAAACCTCCTTTTGCACTCACCAGTGCCTGGAGCAACCCAGAAGAAGTGATGAAATACATTCCCCCACACTAGAAAAACAAATGATCTCTCTAGACACTTCCCTGACCGACATATGCGACTTCCCAGCACTTGTCTATATTTTTCACTTATCATTTTTTTGCTCAGTTTTACCTCGTCTTAGCTGCTGCTTTAATTATGGCCGCCTCCTGCTGGCCTCCCCCTCATTAGGGGCTGCGGTGTCAGAAGGAGGCAGTGTCGAGCGGGCGCTGGTGTTGAACTTCTGCGCTCAGATCTTGCCCCCGGCGGCCTGGGGAAGGCTGGGGTGGCCCCCCCGCCCTCTGATTAGCAGGCAAGTTGAGGGCAGAAGTGAAGTGCAGCATCATGTCAACGTACTCTGGCAAAACCCAGCATAAGCTACAGGAAAATGAAGAACTTCTCCAAGCCTGCCTGCTTACCTTTCGGGGATGAAGGTACTCAGGCCATGAGCACATTGCTCCGCTGGCTCTTGAAAAGCACGTCATGCCCTGAGGACAGGAGGTAGCACTGAGGACAGCAGGTACCAGCTACGTTCTTGCCCTCTTGCAGCATGCAGTCTCGCTGCTGTAGCAGACCTGCACATTGATGCGGTGCTGGTGCCACAGCCAGGCCAACGTCTTCAAAAGCGGGTCTGGGATTTGAAGCGGTGGGGTTTTGGACACCTCAAACCCACCTGCCAGTCCAGGTCAGGAGTGGCATCCTCCAGTGCCTTGGCTGCAGAGCGCCTTGTTCGAAAACCAGGACTCTGGGTAGGGACCTTCAAAATGGGGGCAACCTGAATGCCCGTTCACCTGGGGGGACTGTGGCTGGTGTGAGGGTAACTCAGCACCCTGCTTGGGCAGCTGCAGGGAGGGACCAGCACTGGGACATGAGCCAAAAGAACTGCAGTGGCAACTGGACGTGGACCACAGCGTTTGCTATGGGTGGGGTGACTCCATAGCACATAATACTTGCAGAAGGTGAGGGGTGGCTATCACAGAGAGAAGCTGGTCTCAGTTCACATGGTGTTGACAGACACGGGGAGGACCACAGCACAGAAATGTATCCACGCATAGCCACGATCCACAGTCTCTGGGGGCTGCCAAGAGCGCCTAGATGTGGGGCTCACCGATAGCTGCATTCCTCTTCTCAAACTTCATTTTGAGCTCTGACACAAGGGCGTTGTGGGCGCTGCTGTGACCTCTCTTCTTCAGCTGCTTGTTTATAAACTTGGGAGTGAGGGAGCCGGACACGGTTGGCACCCGCCAGCCCGGGGCGTCCCCTCTGGGAGCCAGGGTGGGAGGCGGCGGGGGTGAGGGGGCGGTTGGCGGCATGTGGGCAACCTGGATGTTGTTGTTGCTGTTCTCGTTGCGTAGGCTCTTGGCATCATCCTCAACTACAAACTTCTCTGCAGCGTTGCTGGACCTCTTGAACTTCAGCCACTCCATCCTGACTGTCCGGGATTGAGGGGTCTGTCTCTTTTTTATGATCCTTCTCACCGGCATGATTTTGTTGGACCGCTTATTGCGCCAGAACATGGCAGTAGAGATCATGATAGTTATCAGCACCATTATGCCCATGACACCAGCTAGCACTCCTAAGGCTTTCATGGGGTTATCTTTAGTTTGCATCAAAAAGGCGGCCATAGGCCCTTTGTGAAGAGTCTGTAAAAGAGTACAAAGAAAACACATGACTTACTCTATGGGACAGACAGTGACCCAGAAATTTCATTTGTCCAAAATATGTAACGAGCAGGGCTGACTAATGGAAGTTGTCTCTTAAAAAAAAAGATGAGTCAAAGAGACAGTCCAGGTTTGGAGAATTTAGAGGGAGCAGGAGACTGGGCAAGTGTTACAGTATTGTGAGATGGACGACTCTCGAACACGAAAGCTTACAGGAGTATTACTGCCAAATTAGGAGGCAGTCCTGCATGTCACCGTAGTGTTTGTTTAACTTGCAAGAACTGAGCAAGAAAATAATTGGCTCCAGGATCTGCAGCTGTATTCTTGTACTACATTTCGGAGTTAATTTCCCAGGAATAATAGTGTTGAACCCAAACAGAAGTTTATAAGTAGAAAATGATCTTTCAAAAACAGATGCAGGTGGTACAGTGATGCAGTTTATAGGACTATCACTGAGCATGGCATTAAAAAGGTTATGAGAAAACTTCACTTTATAAAATTACAGTGTACACATGAGTAGTTCGCAGGTACGAGCTGCATTCTGTTTTCAAGTACTCTTTTACAGACACAACAAAACTCTTTGAGGTAGGGGACATGAGTAGAGCTAAAGAGCTTTGTTTTTAGAAATCAAAGAAATAAGCAATAACATAAGCTACATATGGCATATTAAGGACAAATGAATTGCCAGTTCACTTTTTACAGCTTAGCACACTGTGCGTCTCGGAGGTCCCCGTATAATTTTGCGGATTTTGCCCTGCGGGTGGAGCTTGGATCTTTTCACACTTTTCCAGTACATGATGGTGGAGATCACCATTGTTACAGAAATGGTGGAAAGGACGCCACTCATGCAAATTCCAAATATCGTCCATGGATGCTTCTTGAGACCTAAAATATAGGATTTTACCCTGGACTTGATCTGGAAATATCAAAAATAAAAGAAAAGGTCAACCCTCACATAGTTATATTTGAAATAGGCCAGTATCTATTATAAATACAACTAGGGCAAAATGTGTACAGGATAGAGAGCATAGAAAATAGAGAGCTAAGCGTTGAACTAGGCACAGGAGAGGAGACAGTTGCAATGACATTGAACTGAATCGAGAAACACTAAAAGAAGTTAGGAAGCATGTATAAACACATGGTTGATCAGGGAATAACGGGTAGCAGCACAGCACAGAAATCACCCTTATGCATGGCATGGTAGTCCACTCTTGGACTACATTTCCAAGAGAAGTTCATAATGAATACAAGCTCCTACAAGGGCATCTGGACCAACGGTAGTGTTGCACAAGGCCAGGAGATCCTTCAGAAATGGCACATTCATGAGCAGGTTGGTTTACCAAGAGCTGGTCATGATGCTACGTGAGGCTACGGCAAGACAGGGCTACCCACTGTGCCCCACTCCTCCAGCCTCAAGTCCAGGAGGGAATCATCACCCAAACTTTGCACATCCAGTAACAGGTTAGCTGCATTTTAGTCAGCGGTCTAAGCTCTCAGTTTTTAGTCAATGGAAAGAAAAGGACACCTCCAAAGTAGTAGTCACCACATGCTAAAATATGTATGAAAGACAGTGAGTATAAGGAGAGCATTGTGACTAGCTTGGACTTGAACCTCTGTCTTTCAGACATTTAAAGTGAGATCAGATGGATTTCCCTGTATGGTTCTAAACTAGGATGTTCATATCTTTACCCTCCCCAGCCTGTGGAGGGACTAAGAGGATTCCCAAAGGATGCTTGCCTTGTTCCACAGGAACACTATGTATTTTTAAATCACATCCCTAAAATTAGGGAATATAAAATCATTAACATACACCCCATTGGCTTTGCTTCACTTCTGTATTTTCACAACCTACCTCAAACACATTATCCAAGACCACTCTTCCTCTAACCTGAATGTTTCCTATTGCCAGAGAGAAATGGGCGAAGAAATGCTATTGAAACTCATGGACCACATTACCTTACAGGTAGCCACGAATTTTCATCATTTTGCTGTGACCTAAGCTATAAATCAAAAGCAGAGCAGCCCACGACTTTGGTGGAGCTTGGATTCACATCAGCTTTGGATTTTTTGTACTTAAATCCCATCAGATGACAGAAATTCTACCCTGGCTTACTTAACTTCATGTGAAAGTCTGATGAATTAAGTGTCAGATAAACCCTGCTAGGTAGTACATGACCTGAAATGAGTCCATTTATTACAAGTGTTGTCAAGACCTATTTCATAGCAAGGCACTGATGGCTAAATAGTATAGGTCCAACACAAGGAACAAGATGACATATACATAAGAAGATCTTATATCTCAGTAATAATGATTTGACTAGATATGTGAAAACCTTGAATAAATGGGATTGGACAGAAATACATGTCTATGTTGCCAGTGTACAACAGTTGCAGGGGTAAGAACTGATGGAAAGCGTTTCAGAATTTGGCTTTGTTCATCTCCCCCTTGTCTCACAAAGTTTGGCACCCATGAAGAGGTGATTAATACCAAAACTAAACCCATTAATAGTTATCTGTTTCAGCCTATATTCTAGTTTCTGGGATGACTATACAAAGCTTTGCCTTGGATAGAAACTCTTCTGTAGTGTCTGCATAAAAACATAAGGCATTTCGTAAGCATACAGTGGGAGAATTTCTGTTTGTCATGGCCATGACACTCACAGGATAAACAGGAGGAATAACTTGCAAAACAAGCGTGGAACAGCATCATCTTATCCAGCCTGAAGAGAGGCTTATGTAAGTGCATTTGTCACCAAAAAGCTTTGCAATCTTGTCTGCGTCATCGCTGTGGCCCAGCCAGTGAGCACACAGACCAGGTCTGAGAGAGGTCTGAGCACCCTCTGACAGTGGAAGTCTGGGGGCATTTGGACACCGAAGTTTAAGCGCTTTGGCTCTGAGCACTACCCTGTGCATTCAAAACACCTTCGAGTCCTTGTATCAATTACCAACAGTGCCTCAGAACTGGGTCAACAAATAGTGCCGCTTGGTAATTTAGTTAGCTGTTGTTTTTTTCCTAAGAGGCACGCTGAATTTTGAAGAGCACTGATATTTCTTGTCGACATAAAAAAACAAAAAAGCAGATACACAATGAAATGAAAGCGGGTATGGGAAGGACTGCCATGTCTCTGTGGGCCAAAACCTGGAAGAAACGCTCTCTTTATAGCCATCAAAGGAGTCGCTGCTCACAACTGCTGCTGTGGTTTTTTGCTGTGACTTCACAGTGATAATGAGCACTGGCCCTGAGAAGGGTTGGGGACAACTAGAGGGTTACAGACCCGTGGCAGAAGTTTGGAAGAGGCTAAGCTGTTCGTATCAGCTTCAAAAGAGAAGTCCAATCCTGGGATGAGAATACAATTTAAAAGATTAAAACACCTGTTTGGATTAAAAGATGTCATTACCTATTTTTTATTTAATGGGCACGTATGCTCCTTTGCAGAACCCTTGTGACTGTCTGTCCCCTGCAGTGAAGCTCCTCAGCCCGTGGGGTGCTGAAGTGTCCACAGTCACTGAGACTCGCCAGCCTGTGAGAGGCTCCAACACGGACACGTGCCTTTGAAGCTGGTTTCATAAGACCCAGCACTGTGCAGTTTCAGCATAGATGGATGCTTTCAGGCTGCGTACCTGAAGGCCAAGCTGCAGAAAACACCTCTCTGCAGCATGTGGGGCTATTCTTGCCATCACCTCTCCACAGTGGCTTCCTCCTCAAAAACCTGAGTTTTCCAAAGAGGATGCCCGTGTCTCTGTTACTGAAACGGTGACTTATTTCCGTTGTTTTTCCGTCTCCTGCCACAACAGTTTGCAGCGTGCAGACATCCATGCCTCCTGGCAGCTTGGGTGGCGGTGAGTCGAACAAGTGGGTGGCGTATCCAGGAGTTGGACCCAAGAGGGGTGTGTGGCTGAGCTGCTCAGCCACGAGAGCAGCTAAGGCTCACCAGCTATATTTAGAAGTCTAAGCAAGTGAATCTGTTAAGAGCCCGAGCTATTGCAGATTATAGACAGCTTGGGCTGTGTTGACTTGAGCAAGTGGATCTGTACAAGGAACCAGCTGGTTCTGAGGAGCCCGCTTCCACATATTCAGCATTTCTAGGGTTTTGCTTCAGATTGCTCTAGCCTGGTTGCAGGGACAGACTGCAGGCTAGCGCCAAAGTACACTAGGTGTTCTCCCCAAACACATTTTTGTCTGAAAGAATTCCACTTTGTGTGCTTGGAGCTATCTGAGACATGAGCCATCCCGCTCATGTGGGGATGATCAGGAGATTTGCTTCAGAAGTAACTCCTGATCCGATGTAGAACTCAAGCTGCCCCTTCCAGTGCTTATCCCAAAGAGCAGTGCTATCCCTGTATATAAAGGCTGCATTTACATCACTTTGCAATAGAAACACAAGCATAGGGCAAGACTTCTCAAACTGAACCAGCCTTCTCTGAACAATTTTTTTCAGGGTCCCCATAATGGTGGAAAGAAGAGGCTAACTGCTCTGCAAATGTGGCAAAGGATGCTTAGTGCTATCAGCAACCACAGCTCCTGTGGCTGCAGAGTTAGTATGAGCAAGGAGGAGATAGAGACATTAATTCACAGAAGTATTTGTTGAACCTTTCAATTAGGGGAATCTAAAGCTGAGACTCAGCAGCTATACTTAGAAGTCTAAATAAGTGGCCAAAGCTATTAACCGCAGATTATGCTGTCTAAATGTGGACTTAAGCCGCAGTCCGTGAAGAGGTGTAAATAAATTCCCTCATACACTTGCAGAACCTCAGTGGAGGCATGAGGAGGCAGAGGGATCCCTCTTCAGGCCAACCTTCAGGATCAGGAGTGGGAATCAGCTTTCTGTTAAAATCTTGGGCAGGAGGAATTGATTTTTCTGAGTGAGACATAGGGGTGAAAAAAGAGTGGCTTTTTCAGCATATGTTTCTTATTCTGTTGAGAAAGGACAGGAGATTAACAGACGCCACTCCATACTGATTTCCATAAAACCAGACTCAATGAAATTAAAGGGCCTCTGGAATTCTTTATCACTGTATTATTCCAAGAGCTAAAGGTCCTTTTGATGTGCAATACTGCTGAACTTAGCCACGAGGCATCTATCTCAAAGGGCACAGCCTTGTGCTAATTGCAATGGTAAATGTTAATCAGAAAATATGCCTGTTTAATTACTTGGTGTGATTAACACCGCAGGAAACCTCTAGAGGATGCATTCAAAAATATCCTCCTTATCCAAAATCAGTAATACATAAATGCCCACCAAACAGCTAAGTAAAAGAGATTTGTACAGCTGGAGCACAGAGGAACAAAATGTACATTTGTAACAGCCTCTGAACGTGCGTGCATGTGTGAGAGTGTGTGTGTACAGTGTCCCTATAGCAAGCGACTGTTTTCTTCACAAAGCGCTAGCAGTGGCTGTGCTGTCTCTGGGACATAGGGAGGGACCAAGGGGTTTGTACACTGGCAACTGCATCTCACTCACATGCAAACTGGAAATTGAGAGTGGTTTCTGCAAGGAGATGTGATGCTCTCAGATAAAAAGCCCCAACCCAAATCATTGCAAGCAATGGAAGAAGTCATGGAGAAATGCACAAAAGCTTATGGAGGATGCGACATCAGATTCGTAGTGCAGATCCCACTGAAGTGATCTATTCAAGCGAAGAAAGAAGATGCTGATGCTATCTTGGGCTCTGTGTTGGGACTTGGCATCAAGAAGAGCATAGGAAGAAGGGAAAAACTGTGTCTGAGAGGAATCCATGTCTCCACAGCCCTCTTTGCTTCCCCTTCAGACTTTATCAGGAGGGGCACTCCCTCACTTTGTGCCAAATCTGTACCCCTGGAGAGGGAGAAAAGGAAGCAGAGAGGGGACTTCGTATAAAACAGATTCTTTCATCAGGTGCTGATGTTGCTTCAAGCACTAGAAGGAAATCCAGGAAACTCTTTATCCTAAAGCTGCTCTTTTTTCCTTCCAGATGTTCTTCATCAGCTGGTTCAGGGACATGTCTTCTCCCCCCGAAGAGGAGGTGTGGGGCACGCTCCCTCCCCTCGACACCCCTCAGCCTCGCAGGCTAACAGAGAAGTGACCAGCTTATCCAGGAGGGGAGGGAAAGCCAGAGGCTAGATGCTGGGGGCCAACAGTGGGGACAGTGCCTGAGGCCACCCGGTGCCATGCACTCCCAAAACGTGTGTCCCATGAGAAGCCTGGAAGCGAGGCAGGGAGGGTGGGTGCTCCCACTCCTGGTTGTGGGTAGCAATTCTTACCTGTTGTATAAAACCCACGAATACTTATGGTTTCCATGGGAAATCAAAGCGTTTACCAGCTTATTTCCTTTATATCAGCAAGAATGGCTAAACCTCGAGGCTCATCTCAGAGACCCAGCACACACAGTCCCCCAGCTCCGCACGGCAGAGCCATGAAGTGGCGTGCCCTGCCCACGCCGAGCCCCAGCGCTGCATGGCAGCTTTCACGGAGCCCACAGTGGGGCTGGCCAGCCCCAAAAGGCTGCCCCACGCCAGGCACCCCCTCTGCTAGGGCAGGCCTGGCTCCTCCGTCAGTCCTGTGGGGCAGGCGCCGACGGCAGAGACCCGGAATCACTCCTGTGCTAAAGGGCTAAGTTTGCCTTGCCGACGAGCACAAGTGTTCTCTGCAGATGCCTTTTAACTGCCAGCAGGCTCTGAACTGTATACAAGAAGTATCATATAAGTGCACCTGATGAGGAGTATCGGTGGAATAAGAGGAGACGGAGAAAACGGAGAAAGACTGTAACAGATAAAGGAGCAATGGGTTCATTTTGGCCAAGAAAAGAGAAGGCCAGCTGCTGTCCACAGGAAGAGGGTTGCATCTTTGCCCAGTATGTGTGTGGTCCACAGACTGTCAGGCTAATGATGTGTTTCACATCTACTTTAAAGCCCATTTCCTCCCTGCTGGTACCTACTTAAGGGCCTGGCAAGGCACTTACAATAAATAAGAACCATGTAAGCATGTGCTGCTCACCATAAATCGCTGCTTGTTCTTTGGTTGATGCAGAAGTTGGACTAACAGGAAACTCTCAACCTACATGTGCTATCTTCTGGAGTTTTCTTGTTTCGTCTGCAATCATTAAACTTGCATCCAAAATTCTATGTACTTAAAGCATTCCTATAAAGTTTTCTCACTTTTCCTGTGTCACTTAATGTTGACTTGCAAAACTGGTCTGATGTATTTCACTCTGGCCCCACTCACTTTTTGTAGGGAAAAAAGATTGTTTTCGTCTCTTGAATTAAACCAAAAAGGTTTACCTTTGCTCTCCTGAGTCTATAGTCCTTAATTTGCATCTGTCTCTAACAATCAGATGCAAGAAACTCATCTCCCAACCACATCGTGTTCCTACATTTGTACCTTTGCAATTTCTCTGATCAAAATGCCTTTTACATTTGTGGCTGTAGAATCCAGCTTCACCACAAGGCCCTAGAAACACTCTACAAAACAGAGCCAGACAAAAAGGAAAAGCACTGGCTGGCAACTTTTTGGCTGTTGATTTCAACTCCTGAAGCGTCTTTGAATGGATCAGAAATGGAGCAAGCAGTGACTACTACTCCTTGGTGCCTCTCAAGGATCATCTCACATAAGGATTTTTCTGAAACGTTTGCTTACCTCCTCTGTGATATCAATCTTCAGAACTGCCGTGGTACTGAAGGACGGGGAGCCTCGGTCTTTGGCCTGCACCACCACTGACCATATGCAGTCTTTTTTCTTTGTGATGTTGTGGATGATGTCCAGGGAACGGATATAAGATTTCAGCTTGATTTCCCCAGTGCTTTGGTCTATATCAAACACATTGGCTGGATCTGCTTGCATGATGGAATAATCTACAATGTTGTTGGGTTCTTCTGCATCTTGATCTATAGCCTGGCAGGGGAAGTGTAGTGTAAAGAACAGAGATGTTATTGTTTGTATCTTTGCCTGAAGACAAAACTCTCAAAGTTTCTGAGCATTCACTTCCGATAATAGCCATGCTGCGAGATGACTGTGCTGTTTTTGTTTCATCTTGGAATGAATTTCCCCTCTTCTGGTATCAGCTATGCCACATTTTCTAGTGAAAAACAGCAGGAGTAGAGTTCTCTTTGTATAAGCGATTTCTATTTGAGATTAAATAAAGTCAGAGGAAAAACTGAACCATAACCTATCTGTAGAATGCAAATGGTCCACTGCTGGGGAGTTTCTCACACAGTATGGGGGACAAATGTGAATAAGGAACAACGGGATTAGCTCCACGCTATGAGCTATAGCTGCCTTAATTTTTGTGCTGTGGTATTTATTCTACTAACATTAGTAGTTGTGTAATCAGGCTTCACTATATGCATTCAAACGTGTAACACAGGACGTTCTGCTCCTTTGTCTATGAATTGTTATTGCATTATTTTTAACCTCCTGTTCCACACTGCATCAATGAATACAATTCTGCAAAGCGAAGGGAAAGAAGTTGTGTGGTTGAACACAGAGGCGTGGCAGGAAGGTTAAGTTTTCAAAACCCTGTACTTCCATTCACTCATCTTATTTGGGCTTCTTACAATCGCTGTATAATCCAGGATCCTCCACCAGGTTCATACGCTGTAACAGAATTTTATCTTTTGCCTACAGAATTTATTTCTTCTTCTCAGCAGTCTGTAAATACTATCATTCCACGCTTTAATCTATTTGTTACATACAAATGGATGTGCAAAATAAAGCCCTAGGAAAAGCCAACTTTCAGGCATTCATCATGATCCCTGAGGAATAAACAGCAGGCCTGGGGTTTTTCCAAAGCACTCTGCTTTGTGACACACTGGGTCGTGTCTCTCACCTCTATTTTCACCAGTGACCCGATGATCATCGTCTTTTCCTGGATGTTTTCATTGAACTCTGGAGAGTGGTCATTGACATCCAGCACAGTGATAAACACTTCAGCCAAGCTGTATTTCCCATCTGCATCCTCTGCCTTCACATAGAAATTATACTTTGAGTTCACTTCAGCATCTAATACAGCCCAGGGCTGGGTGTAAATTATACCCGTTGATGGGTGGATTAGGAACCTGGAAAAGAAGCATGGAAAGACTTTTGGGTTTTTTGGTCACTTAAAGTGTGTTTACAGCCTGGGGAAAAGGTGGGCTCTAAACATTGAAAAGCTGTGCCCAGGGATTGGTACTCTTCACATAACTCCTGCCTGGCTGATGTTTCCAAATCATTCACTCTACCTATTTTTGGCTCATTCTATTAGGCTTGAAAACCAGAGAACTATCAGTGCCTGGTGTTTTTCTATCTATTGTGCATTAGCCATTTCAGCTGCATTTTCTGTTAAAGCCTTTGTCCTCAATAAATGCTCAGTGTGATGGCCTTCTCCCAGAGTGATTTCTTTGAGCTAAAACATGAAGGAACTGCCTATTTTTTTTTTTTCAGTTTATAAGTACAATGTATTAGACCATGCCCTGCATAAATTAAGATTGATTGATATCACCTCAATAGCCAAGGGAAGCATGCTGCATATCATATTTAAACTCTCAGAATATTTGCTTCTCAAGATGGGTAAGAAAAATGGCTGCTCTCAAATCCCCCAAAGTGCAGGGCAAATTATCTCCTCCAAAAATAATCACTTTTCCATAGACTGGCACTGGAATGGAGTGGGTGTTCAGATTTATCTGTAGCAAGTTCAATTCTACACATTTGTAATTACTGAGACACTGTCAAAAGTGTCAGCCAAAAGCTTGGATTTATAGAGAAGATACCAACTCAGTGTCTTTTTAAAATGGACTGCCAGTTCAGGCTCCAAGCAGTAGGGTTTTTTTAACAGATGAAAGGATTTATATGCCCTTTAATTAATACACAGAATAACAAAATATTTTTCTGTATTCCAGCTGTGCGGGCACAATTGAGAGTGATTACAAAAAGGGGCACTTAATAATCCAGAATCTTCAATTGTTTTCATTACCCTGTTAAATACAAATACAAGTCTTGATGAAAGTCGGGGCTTGGAGGTGGAAAGAGCTGTGCCAACCCTTGGTAGGACACAGTGCCTGTGCTGAGTGCCTCCTTAGCGCCCAGCCCAGCCCAACCATGCAGAGAGGACTCTCATCACCCCCATTTAGTCGAAGAATAGAAGCACTGAGATGTGAAGAGGTTACAGCAGTGTACCCCACTCCCGCTGGCAGCTTGGATGTAGGATTACCAGCATAGTGGTTTTATCTTCAACAGTTAATGCTATTTGTCTTACTCCAGTACAACTCATTTTTCTACCAACACGACTGCAAATCCACTGATGTAACCCCTGAGACAGAAAAAATCATGCCTCTAATTGAAACTCTCAAATCTGCATCAAACCGTGTGGAGGTCCCAGAGCTAGGAAATCAATCCAGCCTTGCAGAGCCATGCCATTCTGGCACAAGGAAAAGAAAAAAAAAAAAAAAATCATACTTAAGAAGGGGAAAAAAAAAACGTCTTCACATCTTAATTTCCTTATTCAACAGCATAAGAACAGTGAGTCTGAACATCCCCATAACTCCAGTCAGAATAAAGCTGCACTCACAGTTTTTTTCCAAATCCTTTGTCAACAACCTTCACAAGCTTCTTTGCACCAGCTGCTACATTTTAAACCTGCCTGCACGATGCGACCTTTGCCTGCTTGCCTCTATGCAGTTAGCAGCTAGCTTAAGGACTTAGTGAAGAGCTCAAAATAATCCATCCTGGAAGTGCTCCCATATGTGCATCCTTCTGGCTACAGAAGAGGTTCACCCTTAACATCTTGGATTTTGGACTCTGATTGTGTCTCCTAAATGGCTTTGACCTTAACAAGAAGTGTTCAGCTTTAACTCCAGGTGGATAATGTACAGAGAAAAACGGATTCTGGGGATGAGTGTCTGAAAAGCTCATTCATTTCCAATATTCTGCCCTGCAGCCCCACCATGTCCAGCAGGTTCCAGCAGCAATATCAGTGATGGCCAGTGATGCTAGCCATGGCTTGGAGCCCCAACCAACAGGCCAGGGCAACTGCTGGGATGGAAGCAGTGTGGAGAAACCAGTGTTTCATGATGTTCTTACCCCAGCACTGTCCCCAAAGACAGGGAGAGGGAGCTAGGCATCATTACAAAATCAAGTAAGCATCAGATTCCCTTCTTCCCTGATGCAGGACTACGAGGTTTAAATACATAAAATGCTTTGAACACCCAGTGCAGCTGGCCTCCAAAGCTAAAGTTTATATTCTTGAAAGTCTTGTCGTCATTGATTGATTTTGACAAGACTTGGAACCGAACTATTTGTACAGCTATATGGAAATGGAAGGGGAAAGAGCAAGAGATTTTTTTTTTTTCCTCCAGAACTGACTTTTCACAACAACTAGACCAAAACCTCCTCTTTCTCTTACAAGCGTTTTTCAAATGGTGATTGAACAGATCCTGTGTATTGGCACTTCAGCTGCCTTATGCCTCTTTGGGGGCTTGTGGGTAAAATTCCATGGGTTCATGAAGCAGATGTTCAATGATCACACTGTTTTTCTGTTGTTTTCACAGAACTCACAAAGAACATGGCATAAATGTCCTTGGAAATGAGCAGGTCAAGAATGAGCCTGTTCTTTTCTTTTTTTTTAAAATTCTGCTAGGAGGTTAGGTAGTTTGGGTTTTTTTTTACTCACAGATCTGCTCCTGTTCCATAGATAGCGTACTTGACTTCCCCCCAAAGCCCCGAGTCTGGATCTGTAGCCTTAAGAAAAGAAAATAAGAGAGTCATCGTTCACTAAATCGCAAAAAAGAAACGTTTCATTTTTCTTTTAATGACAGGTCATGTAAAAACCCAAATGCTTTCCCCTCTTTTTGCCATCACATTTTTTTGGGGGAAATCACATAAAAAAATGTGCACCTAGAAAACTGCAAAATCTAACAGGAGGAGGTGTCAGTGCCTGTCCCAGGGCGGATGCTCAGATGCCTCCTGGCCATCCTGGTGCCCAGGGGCTCTGGCAGGGAGAAAGCCACTAGATGGCTCCATCTATTGACAGTTGTCACAGCCTGACTTTAACAGGGATGAAGCTAACCTTAATGACACGAACAAACTGCCCGCTCTCTCGAGCCTTCCTAATTATCCGTTAAATATTCATGTATATTCCCTAGACAAAATTATTTACTTTATATAGAGTATTTTTTAAGCCTCTGCTTGTTTAATTGATGCAATTTAAAGTAATGCACAGCAAGTGTTTCAATCTATATACAATATTTCAGCTTTGTTTATATTTTAATCACTCTTGTGCCTGTGTGACTTCGAGTAATGAAGATACTACACCAGATGATATCTTTGTTCCCAACTCTTGTTGGCTTCCTTCCTTAGCTCAGGATTAGGAAAGCTATTGGTTTTGTAATAGCTATTTCCATAAGCCTCTGCTTCTCTGCTAGCTCTGGGGAGGTGTTATATTATACTGACGTATCCGGCCATCAAAATTCATGGTGGCGCTGGCTGGTTCATTCATCTTCCTGACGGAAGAACTGGAACAATGTCTTTGATTCCTGTATGGTGAATGTAACACACCTGCAGCCCTACTGATAGGTGTTTTTTAGTTCTTTGACATGAGCTTGTCAGATTCTCTCACCCCATAATTTTGACCGCAGTCTACTTCAGGACTGCCTAGCTTTTCCTAAAACATTGGCACGCCTGGGACTTCTGCCAGAATTGCCATCCTGAGTACTTGGAGTATCTCAGTTTTTCAAGTATATTTCTGAATCTGGGTCAAGGTTGAGTTGACAGCACATGACAGTAAATTTTACATGGATTCCTCAGCTACGCTCTCCTGTGCACCTTGGCTAGTTTTGCTGCTTTTGCAAACTTTTTTAAATTTTTTTTTTTTTTTTTTTGCTGTCCAACTCCTGGAATTTTTTATTCCTCTTCTGCAAAGATAGTGATGTTTGGGAGTCTCTGTTTTCTTAGCTTTCCTATTAGTTTCCTCTAATAAGCTTTTCTGTGTTGTTTATGTTCCACTGGTTCTTTCATTCCTCCATCGCTAAAATTTACCTTCAGCACTTTGCTGTTCTGATTATTTAGCTTTCTTTCTTACTTGCAGCCAGCCTGTGCTGGAGATCTCTGGCAACCTGACACCATCATCCTTACCTGTGAGGCCTCTGCAAGGTGACTGGCATCACCCACCGAGCCCCACGCGGCCAGGAGCTTTCTCGGCTTTGCAACATCGGATCTGTTTCCAGTCCTAGCAGCTGCATTGAAGAGACACGGCCCACTCCCATGGCTGGAAACGCTTCTCCAGCACATAGGTCCTGTGTAATACCCTGACTTAGTTTCTATGAAAATGTGCGATACTGGGAAAATCTATAAGCATATTTTTCCCACTGTGAGAAGTTACTTACATAGGGATCTTTCCTTCCCAGCTCTAAGCATTTTAATGTTATATTCTTGCCTTCATTAACTGTCTAATTATGCATTTAGCAGCCAGATTCCTCCCAGAAGGAGGGGACTGCTATCTACTAAGCAGCCATCTTGTTTTCTTTTTACTCATACTTAAGCAAGCAAATCCAGTAAATCCAATTCCACTTCGTCATAACTGAATCTTCCTGATGGACACTGGTTTGACTGGGGCTTTCTTAGTACTCACAGACCATGTGATTTGTCTTAAAAGCAGATGGCCTTAATTAAAAATCAAAGTAAATTTGTTGTTCTGAAAAATGTTTGCCTAAAACTTTATTTTTTCAGAAGAAGGTGTTTTTTTTTGTTGATTCTGGAAAGGAACTGGAGTTCAGTCCAGAAGCTGAATTGGCAAATAATATTTGCTACTTGCCTCTGTCCGCTGTTTTTAAGGTATTTGAACTGTCTCCACAGACACCTAGAAAAGAGAGCATTTCTTAAGAGATGAATGAAACTTACTGTAACAGCAACTACGTTTGAGCCCCCTGGGGAGTTCTCGGGGATCCTGGCAATGTAGTAGTCGGAGGAGAACTTTGGGACATTGTCATTGGTATCCAGCAAGTGTATCACTACGTCAGCCGTTGAGCTGAATTTCTCCGGTGTGTTCACCTCTATTGCAAGAAGCTAAGAAGAGAAAACCAGGATATTACTACAAAGCAGCTATTATTACTTCTTACAGGAGCTTCCTTCCACTGCCCATGGCACATTGGGGCATTTTAGCCCGGTTGGACCAAAACCAGGAAGATGATGAGCTAGGTCAGCGTGCAGCCTAGGCTTGTTTGTGCATGCTTGCGATGGGCAATCGAGCTGTGGAACGAGGACTTCAAACCTGCGTATACATATTAGCCTTCATGTGACAGATGTGATTGGTCATAATTAACCAACACAGCTTGAAAAGCCATAACAGAAGCAAGCAAACACTCATCCCTGGGCAGCTCCTAGAACTTAGGGAAACATAAACAATTTTGAATAATCACGTAAATTGAATCATGATCCTTTGCAGACGAAGCATAAATTCTTCATCAGAAATGAAGTCAGGGCAATAAACTGCACCAAAGAGGGTAAAGAGATGAGAGAACCGGTGTCCTGGGATGTCTGGAAGCAGCAGTACCCCCACTCCAAATATGGGACAGTCAGGGATCAGCCTTGTACAGCAGAACCCCATTTCACAAAGTTTGTGAGCACTCCTACCACTAGGCTTCTTGGAACTCTACCCCACTGCCTCATGCTGATTAGGACTTTATCATATTCCCACTTCTGGATTGCCTCACTGCCTCTGAGGAGGAACAGAGAGCTCGGGCATAACACGTCTCATGTGTTATGAGATGTTCTGGCTGGCTGTCAGCAGAGCTTCAAGCTGGTACATGCCTACCTCACCCCTCAGCTGAGGGATGGCACTGTTGGCTTAGCAAGTGGGTTCCTCACGTTGGCCCTTAATGCACAGCTAATTGATGCAGGGAAGAGCAGCCACCACAGAGAAGGAAGGGGATAACCCGGGTGTCCGGCATGTAGCCATCTGCAGTAGGCAGCAGGGAGTTCTCAGATCCCCACTTGGGAACAGACCTGAGCAAGTATTTGGTCAGTCACCTCCAAAGCCTCAGACAAGGACTTTTCCACAGGACTTCAGCTACTTCACACCAAATGTTTTCTCTTAGTCTTAGTCTAAAGCAAAATAGCAGCCATGTCTCCGTTTGCTCCTGCGTAGGTTAGGAGAACGTCAGTAGGAAGCTGGAGCTGGTAGAGCAGCCAGCCTATTGCTCAGGTGGGGTGCGGCTGAGCAAGAAAGAGTAGTTTCAGCAACAGGTACTGAGACACCAAGCCCTTCACAGCCTCCAGCCCAGAAGACTGGTCCCTGAGGGGTGGCTGCCTCACACAGAATCAGCACCAGGACATCAGTCGTGGGCTCTGTAGGGGCTGAAACCAAATGACCCAAATTAGGGTTGTCAGGCTTTGGAATGGGCTGCCGAGGGAGGTGGTCGAGTCCCCATCCCTGGAGGTATTTAAAAGAAGGATAAATGATGTGCTTAGGGACATGGTTTAGTGGTGGGATGGCAGGGTTAGGTTAACGGTTGGACTTGATGATCTTACAGGTCTTTTCCAACCTAGACGATTCTATGATTCTATGACGAACACAGACAACAATGGTCAACCATTTGGCTTTCATGCTTGGGCAGAGACCTAGTTAATGCAAAGCGGGAGGGCTCTAGAAACCTGCTGAGGACAGCACACCACTAATGGACTACTCAGCCAACTGGCTGTGGGGCACAGCCCTTGTGCAAGCCCCTGCTCTGCTGGGTTTGGAGAAGTTTGTATCACCCAGAAGTGACAGGGTTTGAGGAGGCTGGGGAGCAGTTTAGCAGGACATAGTCAGGAAAAGGCTATCTCAGTATCATCTTCTGGAGCTGTTCCTACTGTGTGAACATTTATAATGGTTGGAAATAAACAGTGAAAGGCTTCTTGAAGAAATTAATCTCGATGGATTGCTTGTAATTACTATCAGACACATCTGCTCTAAAAGGGGAGTTTGGTCACTGCGTCTCTGTGCTAACTTTTGTGTTTGGGAGTCCTGGACAGTGTTACAGCTGCAGAAATTGTTGAAGGGACAGTCATACAAACATCAGCAAAAACCTGCTCATGAGCAATATCAGCTCCCAAAACAGCAGGGAGATAAAATCTTATTGCTTATCGTGCATGTGGAGCTGTAACATCTGCAGTGAAATAATCTTTGCTACTCTAATCAGCCCATCTTAGAACACCTGATGAGGGCTTAGTATTTTTTCTTTGTTTTCTACATTCATTTTTTATTCCCTCTCCTTTTAGCAGCCATAGTCCAGCTATGTCGACACGCTGACAACATCTTCCTTCAGGGAGTGATTTCTGCCAGCTTCCTTGCCTGCAAGCTCTTTCGCAGAGCTGCAGTGTTTGTTTTATGCAGAGAGAGAAAAAAAATAGCATAAAACCATTACTTCACAGGACTACGTATCAACAATTAATACAACTGCCAACAGAGCAAACGGAGATATAATCTCAAAAGTGGCACGTAAATTTTTAAAATCGAGTTTGATTTTGGCAGCTGAAGATAATCCTGTTCTGCAGGAGGTGTGGGCACTGGTGGAATGCGAGGTCCAGGCTGCTGTCAGGGCAGGATGCACGCTAAGCTGAGGGAGGCCAGAGGTTTGGCCCCTGAAGCACATCAGCCCATGACAAGGTGACATCTGGCCCCTGTGGCAGAGGGACTTGAGATCTCAGAGGCCAGGCTGGAAGGGCACGAATTACCACAGCTGCCATACCACTCTAGCTCTTGGGCAGCTGAAAATGAAGGAGGTCCTGACTACCAACTGCATTTAAGACCCAGCCCTAAACAGAAGATAAATTTTCTCTGGTAGCCTTTGCTTCAGGTAGTTTTCCAGTGCTCCTCCCAGTCAAATTCCTCTCTGGCATTTTACTGTTCAGTAACAAACCAAGAGGAGAGGGATCATTGTTTACAGACCCCCCTACCCCCCTTGAAAATAGCTTCTCAAAGCTGCTGTGGGATACACGTTAAACAGAAAGAAGAGTATATTTCCTCCAAAATCCTAACCAGAATGACTACATTAGCAACTAAAGCTGGGTGGGAAGCAATTTGAACTTTTCAGGGAAATGGAGACAACAATGAGGTCTTTATAAAGTAGTTGCTGCCATATATTACTACCATATCATCCAGCTGCACCTTCTTCTTCTGGAATCTAGACAAAGGCTCTGCATTTTTAGCAAAGCCTTATGGTCTTTCTCCAGCAGAAATAATTTCATTCGAAAAAAAAAAAGTGAATAACTGCTTAAGCTAAAAAAAATATGTATCCTTTTTCTCGGTAATTAATTCCTTCAGTGTTCATGGCACTCATTTTAACTACTTTGATTTCTATTAGTATTCATGAGGAGGCCATGTGTAACTTCTTTACTGGTCTTTTGGTAGTTTAACCTGAATAAATGTGCGCTTATTATAATTAGTTTTGGTAGCACTTTATAGCCCTTTCAGAATCTTCCATTTTAATACAGTAATGATGCCTCATATTTTTGTAGCATCTATAACCTATGAAGCTCAAAATGGCTAAGGAACATTACAAGAGGAGACGTGAAGCATACTGCAGTGAAATGACTTGCTAAGGACACAAAGCAAACCATGTAGCAAGGGTGAGAACTAAATCCAGGAAACTGGCTTCTGGGCTGTGCTAAAAATGCCACTCTGTGCAAAATCAAAACTAGCATATGTTAATACTCAGCTAGATAGTTTTGACATTTATTTTTTTTTTAATGATTACAGGGATTGTCTACACCATTCTTTGCAGTCAGAACTGAATCGTCTATACTCATGTTCAGAGGCAGCTGACACAAAACCAGACTACTTAATTATCTTGTTGATAAGCCAACGAATCCATCAGGAAAGGCGATAATGTAACAGCCCAGCTTTTGGATGAAATCTGGTTCTTGTGTGGCTGGCTTGGAGCATGGGTGAGAGCGCCTCGGATCAGTCTGCAAAAGGCCATATAGATAGATATGCTCTGACACCAATTTTGGGAAATTGTCTTCCAGTCAGCTGGGGTCTTCAGCCTGCCAACATTCAAAGGCATGATCATGAACCAAATTACTTAGGACTAAGCAGGTAAAGTTCTGGCTCCAGAGAAATTAGGATTTTGTCCTGTGAATTTTAGCATTGTAAGAGCAGAAATAACACCCTTAGGGTTCAGTCTAGAATGACTCAGAGCCACCAACATGTGCAGTTTCTGCAGAGAGATAATAATCAACATTTCGCACTGACTGGACTAAATTAGTCCACAGATGCACACATGAAACCTTTGGAAGTTGATGAACGAGGGACAGAAATGAGTTACCCTTACATGGAATATAATGTCACTGACAATGCATCAGACAGCTCCAGGTGGATTAAGCAGCTAAATCCCATCTGATACAGAAGCCATTATACACTTATCATATACACAAACACAGAGGACCCAGAAAGCAGAAGTACCTTGAAGGTTAACACCTTGAATTTTTCATAGTCAATAGCAGCAGAATTTTCTACTATTATTGTAACCTGAGCCTCGTTCAGGACAGTTTGGGGAACCACCCGGAAGATGCCGCCAGGTCCAACAAGACGGAGGTTGAATTTAGCGTTGGCTCCCTGTGAATAAAAGCAGATATAGCATGGTTTTCAGTGAATGGTGCATTTCTTACAGCCCAGATTGGCTCTGTTTCTTCACACTGTAGAAAATGAGGATGAGTCTTGCTGCTTAGAGCTCTCTGCTCTCCATCCCCTGGGCAAGAGGCTGCTAAGGAGCTTAGTTATATAATCCCTGGTCACAAGACAGACACAGCTTTTCTTAAAATAGATTGACAAGCTTGGTTATTCTTTCAGTCATAATGGAAAAACCCTGCAGCAGGACTGGCTAGGAGAGGGAGTCCTGAGGCACGCAGCCCCAGGCTTTGTGCCATGCACTGTGAGCCAGTGCAGGTGATGGAGATGACACCACGTGCACATTGGCAAGCAAAGCTCTGCCTCCTCCTGGGTCCTGTCAAGGAAAGACAACTGAACTGCCCGAGCCAGGACAATGGACCCCTCCAAAACCCAGCCTGTTCCCTAAGAGCTCACAGCCTGGGATGACGAGGCAGAGCCACAAAGATAGGCAATTTCCAAGCAGAGGTGGCACTCCACGGTTTGCACCGGGTTAAGCTAGCCTGGAGTTATGGCCACTAAACCTTTTGGAAGCTGATGCCCTTGGAAGGAGAGAGGAGCTCCACCTCTGCAGGCTGAGAGGTGGCGCACCTTTGACAGCTGCACGTGAAGCGAGAAGCCAAACCCCACAATACAGATAAAACTTCTAGCCAGAAAGGACATGGGAAGCAGCAATATCTAGAAGGTTACCACCACTTGTGTGTGATCTGGGAAGAGTGAGTCAGAGCCAGACGGACAGACCAATTCTTTTAAACCAGACTGAAGCATGGAAGAAAAAACATGAAATGGGGTTTCTAATATTTCTGCCTTACTGTGGAGGCGTGAAAAATGAGCTAAGCCCATTTAATCACCTCTCTGAGTTCATCAATTTCTCAAACAACATCACAGATACATTGTGACAACCAGCCAGACTCACTGCTTGGCTGGTGCCATGTTCTCCCCCTAGCATGAACCTTGACATGAAGAATTTCTAATAATAACTTTCATGCAGGATAACTCTACCTTCAACTGTATCCCTGGAGGACTTATTACGAGCAGTTCCTGCTGCAACCCTAGCTCATGTCAAGAGGAAAAGTGTCCAGCAGTAGACCCCCAAGGGAACCAGAATGCTCTTGGATCCAGACTCAGTGGTCTGCGTTGTTTGGTCACACCCCCCTACAGCTCAGGGATGACAACAGGCTCTCTTTTGCTGGGCAGTAAAGGCAAAGACACAAAGCTAGAGCTGCTGGACTATGGAAAAAACTGTTGATGGGGAAAGTGGACTGTCTGACCATACAAAGTCCTCTGCACTTGGGACTGTACATGACTGGAGGGACAGTAGCATTGGCGGGGAGAGAACTACTCCAATGTCCGAGTGATTTCTGGCAGTGACATCCGCTGAACTCAGATCTGCTCAGAGCAAGCTGTGCCGCTGCATGTCTCCAAGCAGGCAGCCATGGGACACAGGAATGACTGAAGGAACAACAGCACTGAGCCCCGAGCTGTGTCTGTTGGATGAAGAGGGCTGGGGGAGAAATTTCTGCATAATGTTCTTGCAAGTAGAGATGGCATTTCCATCAAACTGTAGGCCTAAACCAGACCTTTCCCACAGCTTCTTCCTCCTCACCTGCACTATCCACTCCCCAAAAGCAAGTGTCACTTATGGCTGTGACAGAAACAGATATATCTTTAATTTTCTTCTCTATATAGCCCTCTTGTGTGGAAGGGAAAACATGCCATCCTATGCCTTAAAAGAAAAGCAAGCCAAGCCCCCCGAGCGATGTCTTACACTGCAGTAGGAAGCTTCCTGAGAAATCTGTACAGTGCATTTAGCAATGTTTTCTGCTTATTTTGTAGCCTAACTTGCAACCTGAATATTTTGTCAGCCTACCTATCATATCTATATATGTTGTCTCTAAACAGGAGAGATGGGGTTTGTTTCTTTCCTTCTGCAGCAACATCCCCCGTGACAGCAGCGGGCCAGCCGCAGCGCTGCTTTGAAAGCAGTCATTTATCTGCTTGCTGCAGAGCAGCGGGAGGGAGGGGAGCAGCCGGTGGGGTTGGTAGAGCACAATACCGTCAAAACAGCGCAAAACCCAGCACCACTATATAAGAGCACTCTTCCCAATCGTAAGGCAGTTCTCAGATGCATTAAGCTTTTTTCTTGTCACTACCTGACCTCAGGCTAACTCAGATGGATGCCATTCATACGGTATTTAGCTTAGGGATCCCTATAGCAACCATCACCATAGTATCTACGGGCATCACAGGTCAGTCAGATAGCAGGCTGAGTCTTCTTTCCTTTTCCTTTGTCTGGTTAGAGTTAGTTTGGCTCTGGCATAATTTTTAAGATTACCTAAAAATATCGCTCCGGGGAGAATGATTTATCAAAGCATGCACTGCAGACTCTGGCTATAACATAAGGGCTGGAAGGACAATATAGTGTAATGAAATCAATGTAAGAGTCCGGCCTGTATTGTTTCCAGCAGGGCCTGAGAAGATACGGACAGCAATTGCACTTTAAGTTACTAAAGTGATTGGAAGCTCTAAGGGAGTACATTCTCGGACATTACACTGACAATAACTGGATGTAACCAGTAGTTAGGGGAGTTCATTAGGACTGTTCAACTTGAGCCACCACAAGAACTGAGCCGCAGCTTTAGGGCCACCCTTCTCATTGACGTAACAGTATGTGACAGACTAAGTATACTTTAGGGTCCAAACTCTTTGTGGTAACGGACCCTACAACTACTTGGTCTGCCCTAGGCTTTTGGGGAATGCAGGTGACATAGTTGAGTTCCTAAAATTATGTTTCCCCATCTGACAGCTCTTTCAAGTCTTTGGGAAAATAGGGCAGGGAAAATGAAAGTCCACATAGTTTCCACTTACCTGGTCTGAATCATTGACTGTAATTTTCAGTCCCCTCAGGATTTCACCCTCTGGGGGATGCTCGTACATGGTCAGTTCAAATCTGTTCTGGGGACCATTTTCTCCATAGAATGTTGGTGGATGGTTGTTGAGGTCGACCACCCGTATGGTCACCATGGCAAAAGCGTACGCTGAGACATCACCTTCCTGACTGACTTCTGATGCCTGCAGTAGGCAGGGGAGAGAGAAGAACCATTGAGTGTATGTTCTCTTTCCTCACTTCCATGCTCAGGTATTGCTCTGCATCGACAAATCACCCTAACACACCAACTCTGTACAAAGATTCACAGACTTATATTTCTCTAGAAATCTCAGTTCATTTCACACTGAAGTTTATGGTGATTAGAAGGTTGTGGTAATAAACCAGTCCCAATAAAGCCCAGTGAAAAAATTCTCCTAATTTTGTGAGCTTAGCACCTCACCTGAGGTGAAAACCGTGCTCTAAAGACAGATAATATAATAGAGGCAGCATAACTGCTTGCCTAAAGTGTTGACAGAATAGAAAAGGAAGACGATATTTAAATTTGCTGTGGTACCACAGGTAGTTGATTTTCACATTGCATGCCAGGACTGTAGCCTTGAAAACTCTGTGAGAAAAACTGTACTTGTGGTATTTAGGCGAATATTTGAAAAAGAAAAATGACACATTTTTTTCTTTTTTATGAGATTTAGTCTCTGATTTACAATTCTGCTTCACTATCTAGATGAGCTTAATTTAAGCTGGTTATAGTTTGGACAGACAAGCAAACCTAGCTGGCATTTTTCTGAACTGAAAGGTCAAATCTGTCTGGGTTTTGACAATTCTAACATGCAGGCTGATTCACTGGATTGAACCTAAGACATTTCTTCTGTCAGGACAGAAACTCCGGCTGGCGTTTTTGTAACAAACCAGCTATTTCTAACACGCTTTTTTGCTCAAAGGGCTCAAAACCAAAGGCAATTTCTCTGAATATGCTAGTGCGCCTGTCACTACCTAATGCCAGGTAGTACAAGACCCTTTTGGTTCCTCGGGCAGATTTTGTAGCCTGCACAAGACCTGCATCACCACAGATACAACTAGGAGATCAGAAAAGCTTGCAAGGGCTTAACTAATCCTGTATCTGGGAAGCACTAGCAGACTGCAGTTAAACCACAGAGATTAGGGGAAGAAATGGTGCCTGAGTTTAACACGGACAACGGGAACTCTATGATCTCACCCGTTCAGCGAGCTGCTTGAACCCACTAGCAAGTAAGTGCCCGTGGGGATGCTACGCTGGTTCTGGTGCCTTCCGACGATATGGTTCTCACCATGACAAACTCTTGTGGTTTTAATATGCATTTTCTTGAAGTCTTCACAATTTAACTCTGCATTTTTGTACTCTTGGTCTTCAGAAACTGCTTAAAATAATGCAGCCTGTCATGCTGATACTAGCTCACCGAGGTGTTAGCTCACCGAGGTGTTAGCATGTGTTTGTATGTGGCTGATGAGTGCTTCAGGAGTGGATACCAATATGACATTGCATGATCTACCCCAGTCCTATTACTCATCATAGATTTGACAGTTACCCTTTGTCATCACATAGAGGTTACATGGCATTAATCCCCAGTTTAGCAGTAAAATCTGAAAGCAGAACACTTCCCTACATATTGTAAAGGATGTTGATTCTCTAGACTCAGAGATGAATTTAGGACAAGATGACTTCATTTGAAAGAAGTAATCTGACACACTAAATAGCCCAAGGAACAAAAGGAGGTTGTTCTCTTTTATACTGTCTGGCACTCTGTTCAAATATAGGGGGTAGTTTCTAAAACAGGTAGAGTCAGCTCTAAATTGAGCTATTTTAGACAATCCTGCCTACTCATGGCATTTAACACCAACAGTCTTCAAGTGGCCACAGAACATACCTGAACTTTTAGTTCATACACTTCTTTCTTGAGCTGATTTGGGCTTTTTATAACAGAAATGGCTCCAGTTGTGTTGCTGATTTCGAATGAACCTTCACTTCCTGCAATAAAACCAAGATGCTCCAGTTACCTGCCACGCTTCCTTTTTCTGAACAAGCATGAGCAATCAACCATACACTTCATTAAGCATATCTTTGTCCATATATGTATCCATATCGATGAGTAGATCTGAAGCCACTTTTCAAAAATGAAGCATTTCTATGCTTGCTCACAGTGAGATGAAAACACAGATGAGGGCCAAAGAGGGTTTCCTCCCCTAAGACCGGCTCAGTGGAGCTCTGCCCCTCTGGGAAGCAGCCCTCACTTTCCTTTTCCCACCCTGGTCAGGTTCCCTTCGAGCCTCAGCAGCCAGGCATGCAAATACAGTTTTCATTTCTATTATGCCGTCTTCTTTATATGCTGGTTTAGACAAAAATAGACATTCCTTATTTTAATTAGCAAATGCATAATTAAGTCTCTGAGAAACAAGAACATTTCTCTCACTAATATCAGCTGAGGTGAGAAGTCTGACAATCTGTCTCAAAGAAACATAGTCACTCTTTCTGCAGACAGCATCTCTGGAGAAGCATCTTCTTGCCTTAGACATTCAGTTGTTCAAAGACTCACAGCCTCTTGCAAGGCTGTCCTGAACAAAAAAGCAATTTTGGAGGACCTGGGGTAAACCCCAGGCTTTTTTCACTGAGGCAGAGTCTGAGACAGGCAGGACAGGGCTGCAGGCTGACTTTGCTGCCCCTAACCTAACTTCCATCGATCTGAGCAGAAGATCAGTTACAGGACCGCGATCCCTTGAGCCCTGGTGAATTTGTGCTGCAGCAAATGCCAGCTTGCAGAGAGGCGGTGGCGCCTCATCACGTCTTGCTGTCATGGCCAAAAACAGGCTGGTGCCTGGGGAGGGGACCAGCCAGTGGCTCAGGGGGCCCTGCCCTGCTCTGCCAAGGGGCTTTGGGCACCCCCTTACATGCTGCCTCACATACGGTATTGGCGACTCTCTATGCTTTGTGGCAGAGCCTACTGTAGAAAGGAAAAGAGAGGAAAACCCTTACAACGAAGGACATCAAGCCTTCAGAAATAAAGGATGATGACCTGAAAGCCCAGTCATTTTTCTTTTTCTCCAACTCAATTCCAGTGCTGATTTTTAAACCATCTGATAGTGTCCCGTTTTGCTAATACCTGCAATATCTGCAACTTCATTAAAGTACCTAGACACAACGTTGAACAGGTATCGACTCGTACAATGGTCAATTATTAAGATACATTGACCTGGAAAGTGCATCCTGACTGAGAAGAAGCTTAAGTCAATAGTGGTTTCAAGCCACTGTACTTCATGTTATTGTCTGGGTACCACAGGGAAACTGGTAACTCAGAGTATGTAGTGTTATGCGTGTTCCTTCGCACGACACGTTTGGAGGATTGAGTATTTTCTAAAATTATCCCACACTCCCTTGATAAAAAATTCTTATAAAGACTAAATAATTTCCTATCTGCTGCTAATATTTGCTTGCCCCTTAACAACTCAGCCTGCAGGTATTGGAGTAATGACTTGCCACAAGTAACGCCAGGGCCTGGAGTGCAGGGGCAGAAACCTGTTGTAATCTTTTGTTCTCTATTTCTTAAACTTTCTGTGCACTAAAAGCATATTCCCTTCCCCTCTTTTCCATTTCTTGCTAACAAAATCCCGTGTTAACGTGCATGAAGAAAGCCTGCTCTCCATTGAATCATATTTTATGCTACTTATCTGTCATCCCCTTCCATCTTCATTTTCCACTCTTTCCTAGTCACTTACGTTTTTTATCCCATAGCACCTTTTTGGTCCTGCTTTATTTTCTTTGGAAATCTAATATCTTTCCTCATTAATCCTATTTCCTTTTGGCATTTTCCCTGGTTCATCTACCTTCACTTATTCTCCTTACTCAATTTCCCCTTTTTTTCCCTTTTTTTTTTTTACCTTTTTTTTACCTTTTCTCATCTTCCATCTATTTTCTTCTGCAACTTTTTTTCCCCTCAATGTTTCTACCTTCGTTTTACCCTCTTCTATCTATTCCCTTGCACACTTCAGCAAGGGTCCCATCCCATATCAAGCCAAAACCTCAGTTTTACAACCGTCTCTGTCCTCTCTAGACCTTGCTGTTTAGATCACGCAACCCAATGAAGAACTTACTGCATAGCTCTGCAACTACATCTCAGATTTCTCTTTTGAAATTTTGGGATCTCTTACACCTGGGAGCTGGGGTGCCCAGTTGTCATGGAAGTCTTGTTTCGGAGGAAGAGAGAACCAAACAAAACTAAAGTTGCAGCTTGGAGTTTAGTTGAGCTAAGTCGTTGACTTCACCAGCTAATGAATCATCAATTCAGCTAAGTCTCACATTTATGCTATTAAAAGACGTGCGACAGACACCCTCAGAATAGCTGATGAAAAGCTTTAACCTCCTGATAACATTTACTTTCTTCCAGTGCAGCGTACAGCCAGTGTCTCTTCACTGGTAAATATTATTTCTTCCAAGAAACCAGAGTTTTGACCATTTAGCCACTTTAATCACAATATTAATAAAAATATCCCTCTAAATACCATGTCTGGGTCTCCCAATGCAGTCTCTCACCTCCCAGATCAAACGACAGAGATGTTCGGTAGCAGTGAATGTATCTCCCTTTACGCCTTCTGAAGTGATGAGCAGGCTACTGATGCCTAACAAATCAGCAACATTAAGAACTCCAGGCGTAGTTCTGCGAAACAGATACTAAAACTCAGTGAACTGTATCCTGGCTGTTCTCTGGTAGACAGGGCCCTGGAGTTGTTCGAGGTACCTGACATTATTTCATCAGAGTTTGTCTCAGCTTTATTAAACTCTAGCGTATCCCATTCTAATTTAGTGTCAGATCTAGTTTTGACTGCCCTTCAGATTTCATATCAGACAAGTCTACTCACCGTTCACGATGCCATAATGAATACTGTTAGGCTTTCCTCTGTCTCCATCAAGAGCAACAACAGTAAGGACCTCAGAGCCCTGGGGAGAAATGGGAAATCACAGCCTGCGTGCTGAGATCAAAGAGCAGTGAAATCGCAACTGTGTGTTAATAAAATTAACTTCTGTAAGACTTTCTGCAGCGGGATGGGGGGGAAGAGTGGGTACATTGACTTGTGCTCGGTGGGGAACACAGGACACTGACTCCCAGCCAGAAATAATCAGTGCTTGGCTTTGCAGAGCAGGAGCTGGATGCTCCTCCCTGGGCCAACTCTGTCTCGTTCCTACATCGAAAGCTATAGTTGCTCCCAGGTACGCTGTTGCCCATGCACTGTGCCTCCACACAAAGCAGGGACACCCCCACTGCTGCTCACTCCCACAGAGCCGCTGGGTGACCTGTCCTGGCCAGCTGCCACCTCCGCCACGCCACTGCCTGTGCCCATGGCAGAGCCACCAGCCTCTGCTTTGGCGCGTGGGCCTCGGCTGCCTCAGGGGGCCAAGGGCTCACTACAGCCTCTGGCCATGCCATGCGCCTGCCGAGAAACTGGTGCCGATTTGCCCAGCACCCTACCCTCTTGTCTTTTTTTCCAGCTCAGCTTTGGGTGAGCACCAGAGGACCAGCAGGAGCGCTGCTCTGCTCCCCATGGGCTGCAGGGCCGACAGCGTGGGTGCAAAGCGGCTGCAGACCTCGTGTGGCCACGAGTCACTGCCAAGATGCCCTCTGGTAGCTGCTGTGTAGGCTCCCGGCGTCGCCACATGCCCCATGGCCACACAGCATGCTTGGCCACAGGCAGCTGCTGGGCACTCATCCCGTCATTTTGGTCCTACCTAATTAAGTTCAGCCAGGAAGCAAAAGCAAAAAAAGGGATCACAAAGCAATTTGGCCCACAGAACATTTAGGGCGTAAAATTGCAATGAAAATCATGGCAATTTAATTGTCCTTAAACCTTCACTGCCTGCCTTTCTGTGCAAGTAACGTGGCCGTGGGCCATACGTACAGAACTTGTGTACTGGAGACCATTTGCTTGTGTGACTGCTCCTATCAGCTCAGAGGGATGACAACTGTCAGCGTTAAAATGCTCACCCAAGCGGCAATGAGCTGTGCAATTTGGGCCTCTGAACTAAAGCGTTACTGTTTGGGGCTGCAGAAACAGGGAACGTTGAAATAACTGACAGTTAATCACAAATAGCAACATGGAACACTTTCATAACAGCCCTTGAGTGAATTTTTCAAACAAGAGAGCAACTGCAAATACAGAATTGTATTTATTATCATTTGTGCTGGAAGCTGCAATAAAATCTGCCTAGTGGGCAAAATGCAGTGCAGTCCCTTTGAAGGTGACAGAGCAGTTGTAAATCCTGACAATTCCACCAAGGAGAAAAGCAGCAAGTTTACAAAATTAATGCCAAGTGTGTAAACAACACTAAAATCTGCTAGTGTGTGTCTCTCCGTGGAGTTCACTCTAATAGCAAAACCCACACTGGGAAGGACCGATTTGTGTTTCCATCATTATAATATTGTAATGGTGTAAGTTATGAGCTCAGGCTGGATGTAATTAACATTTAGTGACTCTCATTTCCATGGTAAACACTAGCTCCTGCGTGCACCTGATAGTTATTTCAAGATCTATACGTAACTATGCAGAATAAATCAATACACATAATATCACTCATTCCAAACATCTGCAAAGTACACAAGCATTGCTTCTCTGCCCTGCTGAAGTGTAAGAGCCCATGCACTGAACTGCAATATACAGTCATGCAGTATACATTGGAGTTCTGGACAGAAAGCAAAGACACGATCTTTCCTGAAACTCAAGGGGAGAAGAGGTGAACAGCGTGCAACCACACTGCCAAAGAGATCAACAGTCTAATGTTGGGTAATTTCATTTCTTGTCCTATGTATGAAGAAAATGTTAATTAACTCTTATGTACAGTGTGAAAGCTGATCCCTACACAACATCATGCCGCTGCTTAGAAATAGGGACAATTAATTAGTTTGAAGCTTCAAGAATAATTTGTGGCTGAAAGCATCATGGTGGCTATAATAAATTGTATACTCCCTTTTAAGCAAATCTGCCATTAGGCATTTCTGAGGTGACGGCACAGCCAGGAGCTCAGTGAACTCCTTGGATTCTGTGTCTGTGATAGACACAAAGTGGTGTCTTCAGCAGCAGACGCATGCTGACAAATGCAGTGTCCCCTCTTGTAAGTGGTTCTTCTAAGTATGTCCCTGCTTCCTTGATAATCTGATGGGGTTTAGGGCTGAGAGGCCTGTTCTGCCTACCCAGCCATCACTGAGCAGAAAATATCCTGCATTTTGAGGATGTCAGGATTGCTTCTCCCCAGGTAATGTCCATGGGAGAAGCACAAAGAGCCTGGAGCATTTGGGCATAAATTCTCCCCACAGCTTGCACAAACCAGCTGCTGGTACCAGCCTGATCAGCCAGACAACATAAGCACCGTGAGACCACGCAGAACGCAAACACACGAAGGCTTCTAGCATGATGCGTTCGGGCAGCCTGCTTAAGCCTTCAGCCAAGTGCCTCTGCAGGTCTCAGCTACGGAAGAGCTCTTAGTCACTGTCTGGGCTTAGACCAACATAAACGGGCAGAATCCTTTTTAACTTTAACAACAGCAACAGGAAGCTGTGCATGACAACAGCAAATGTAAATAAGAACAAGTCTGAGATTTGGTCAGCTCATTCCACCTAGGAGTCAAATCAGAGTTTAGGTCCTAGTTTCCAATAAAGCCTGCACTAGAAACCATAAGGCCATCTCGACTGAGATGTGAAAGATCGCACTTGTTCTCTTACGGGCGAAAACCAGAACTTACTGCGAGTGTATCCTCGTAGACATATCCATAGTAGGGAGTCCCGATGAACATGGGAGGAGTGTCCTGAACATCCTCCACGTTGACAGTAACTGTTGTCGTGGCTGAAAACACTTTGTTGTCTCCCCTGAGCTTACCACCACCATCCTAGGAGAGAGGTCATCATCAGATCCCTTTGCTGAAACATGTCTGCAAATCAGTTTATGGCACTGCACGTGCCCCATGAGCTTGCAGAAGCACAGTCCCAGGAATCCCTTCTCTCTCCCAACTCACAAATTAACCTCCGCTGCCCTATTTCCTTCTCTTTTGCATTTGTCCTGCTTCCCTGATGAGGAAGACAGCTTGCAGTGTCTCAGAAGTAATTTCTGATTGTAAAAGTGGTTGTGGCAATATATGCAGTCATACATGAACTTTTATCAACAACACAGGGGATGGGGAATTCAAGTTTTTTGCAGGAAAAAAGAATGCTAGAAACTGATGCAACAAGTTAGTGACTAAGGTCTACGGCTTTCATCCCATGTGTAGTCTTGCCATAAACACAAGACCACGCAGTAGCAAGGTAGCGCGTTTCTAGGGGGAAATCAAACAGTGCGGATGATCAAAGTCTCCTTGGGACTCTCCCGTGACAAACTGAAAGCATGGAGGAGCTGTGCAGCCAGGCACTGTCAGGTAGCCAGTGTATAAACAGTCTCTGGGGACTCGACTCCAATCAACTCTGGGCTACTGGTATAGCAGAGCCAATTAGAAAGGTGACTCCCAGTTTCAGAAGCTTTTAACACCCTCTGTCTCAGAGCACCGGCTGGAGGTCAGCAGTCATGCTGGCATACGAGGGTGTTAATTGTTCAGCATGTCTGCTGTACCAATTCTAAAAATTCCATTTTTTGGAAAAGATATGCTCTTTTTTTTTTTTTTCCCCCTCCTTACTGCCCCAAAGGCAGCATTTAAGCCAAATTTTGTTACTTCTTCTCAAATGAACCCTGGCTAAATAAATACATAAAAAGATCCATATGTTTTATGAAAAACATGAGAAACTCAAAGTCACCATCAGTAGCAGCAAAATCATCCTCTTCCCACTCATGCAAGTCTGCCTGTGTGACAGGTCCCCACAGGATGCTGAGAGACTTTACTTCAGAATCCATAAACTTTTAATGCCTGTTATGAATCCTCGGCCATGCCACAGGCACAGCACTGCTAATGACAGCAGCAAGAAGGGATGTGCAGCAGCATTTGCAGGATCTCAATAAGCTCCTGCCACAAGGCAGCAGAGAAGTGAAAGAAAGAAACAGCCACAGATATTTCCAGAAAAGAAGTCCTTCACTCATGCGGCGCTGGGTCCAGCTGTGCCCTGTGTCTTGCTGTGGCTGATGGCCATGACCCATGCTGCCTGCCCACCCAGGCTTTGCCCTTTTTGCAGCAAGGACATGTCCTGGGCAGCACAGGGGAGCCCTGGGCACCTGCATTTGCCCAAAGGCTGATGCTTCTTGAAGCCAGGGGCTGCATACGCCAGCCCTTCACACCTAGGTGACTCTCAAGAGGCACAGGTGACATTCTGCAGTGGGGCTCACTATCCTGGCAGTGGGGCCTGAGCGAAATGTGGGAAACCCACTCCCAAATGCCTCCAGATGTTGCTCAGCAGCAGCCACCGGTCAGCTTTCCTCCCTTACTTTTCCATGTTACACCCCCCCCCCCCCCCCCCCAGATTTTACGCAGGAAGCGGCTGCTGCCTCAATGTTATGCTTCATGTCTCAGCAACCCTTTAAGTCAAGGCTGTATTTGAACTAATCAGTCCTACTCAAATACAACACCCCACCTCCTCTAGTTTCAGACAAAAGCTTTATACCTTGGCTACGACGACAACAAAATGTGTTCTTGATTTCTCATAGTCCAGGGTGACCCCTGTTTTGATGCGCAGGACACCACTGTGACGGTCTATTGTAAACTTATTAGCATGGATGTTCTGGAAGAAAAGAAAAGAAGAAACAGTGAGAGATTACAGGTATGGAAATAAGATTGCTGTAGGGATTCATTTTTTATTTCATCTGCTAAGGGAAAAGACTAGAATGATGATACGGTTTGGGTGAATAATGTATTTGATGAATTTCACCTCTGTGTGTTTATGAACAATTCATGAACCCACCACGAGTCTCTCATTATTCAGAATAAATCAGTTACCTGCAATGTGGATTTTTTTAATCTTTTAGTATTTCATTGTGAAATCTTTAACTTTGGTTAATGCAGTTCATTGCACAGAAAGCGGTAGGGAGGCTTCAGAGAAAAAAAAGTGAGGGGAAAAGGAAGAAGGAAAAAGGTGTTGTCCCTTAGTGCTTCAAAGTTCTTCTGGTTTAAAAAAAAAGCAGGAAGTTTGCATGCAAAGATTATTGCCCACAGAGTGGTGTTTTGGTGATTTTGGCAATATACAAATAAAACCTGAAAGACATCTGATTTCCAAAAAGGCCTAAAAAATGTCTCCCTCCATTCTTCTGGACTGGAGATATCTATAAGCACACTCGCATTTGGGTGTCCATACACAACTGTCACTGTCAGATAATCCTGGCCTTTTCAGTAGACATGCCCACATCAGGGTTTCAGAGAGGTTTTTCTTTTTTCCTTTTTTTTCTGAATTCCCAGAGATTGTGCCAAAACAAACGGCAACATTTTTTTTCAACAAATACACCCATTTAGTAACCTTTTTGCCACACAAATGTATCAACTAGTCATAGAAGTTTGGAATTGCTGTTCCTTGGCTTCATAGTCTATCAGCTTACTGGAAAAAGCCCTGTGCAAAATTGAATCCTGCACGTATTGTATTTTAAATGGATCATAATTGGTGAAATTAAAACTAAATTTCAACAAGGCACTCAAGGTGTTCTTTCACAGTATGCCCAAAGCTCTTAACAGGATTAGCTTTAGTGCTATGTAAATATCTTCCAACTCATTTCCAGGTATTTCCAAATATTGTATCCAAAGTAAATACTGCAACAAATTAGTTTCAGGTTTTTTTCTGTTGCCTCTTGAGTAAGGGGAACTGCAGTGAAACTGGATGAAGCTGCTCGTAGGAAGAAGGAAGAGGGATATAATGCAAAAAGTTGCCCTTTTGGCATGCAGAAGGTCTGTAAAACAGAAATTGAGCTTTAAATACAGAGCCCTTTCTGTTCTTCACCAGTGGGCAATACCTGAAAGGCTGGTTTCAAGCAGACATGGCTTTGTCAGTGAGAAGACTTAGTACCTCATACATTCACATTGTGATCCAGGTCTCCATTACGCACCAGCCTGCTACACCAAAGTCCACATTTGGGTTCCTGGTGCATTTTGCTTTCTAAAGAAAGCTATTTCATGCTTTAGAAATCCCATGTGCCTACAAGATTACAAGTTATGACTTGCTCTCCCCGCCACTCCAAAGAAAGGGCCAGTAAGAGCCCTGCTGCAAGGAGTCCTGCTGGCCAGCGTAGGAGTGACAATGGCAACCCCAGCTCCTCCTCCTGCCTGCTGGGCCGCACTCGGCTGCTTGCAACCAGGCAATATCTGCTTTGTCAATGCTTGTTTTCTTGTGAACGGTACAAAACTGGTCCACTAGTAGCAGGCTCAACCCTCAAAACCTTTTTTTAACCTGATTTTTGAGAGCTCAGTAAGTGCGAGAAGATTATTGAAGGTACAGGTAATACCTTACCTGCAAGAAGTAGGTGATGCTTCCTCCAGAACCTGTGTCTTTGTCCACTGCCTCAATCTTAAAGATACTGCTGCTGGAGGGAGCGTTCTGTGACCAGAAGGAGTTACCAGAGTCACACAGAAGTGGAAAACCAGGTGAGTTAGAAGAAATGAAAAGCAAGCATACAAGGAGGCAGAAAAAGAGAGTGATGGTAGAAAGAATATAAATGCACCGAAGGAAGCAAAGAGCAGGAAGAAAAGAGGGAAGAGATTAAAAATGGAGGAAACTGGAGAAGAACAAGAACAAAGAAAAATGTTTCGGAATAAAAATTATGGGAAATCTCAGCTAAGCGCATCCTATTCCCACTGAAGTTAATTCTAAAACCTCCCAATGACTCACATTTTGGAGCTTACCCACAACATAGCACACCTTAAGTACTTAAAGAGTTATTCCCTAAGTCTGCACTGAATATTAAATATCTACCCAAACCCTAAACCAAAAGAATGTGAGTTGGTCCTGCACATTTGTTATTTTACTGCAGATATACCAGCTCCTCTTTACATCCTATTGAAACATACTTCCAGTACACAAAGGAACTTCACCAACCTCTGGGACTTGGATTATGTAAGGTGTATGGATGAACTCCGGGCTCTCATCATTAGCATCCATCACAAGGATCCTGACTTTTTCAGAAACCTGGAGTAGAATATGAAGAACATGTTATGATTCAAGCTGATTTTCAACATGTACCTGTTCATTTGCCTACTGAGGTGTATCAAAGCTAATGAAGAATTATATTGTAATAGAATTTCCTTGCACTACCAAAATGAAGTACAGAAAAGAAAATACAGAAAATCCCATAATCCAAAAGAATTTGCTTTGTGGAGAACACCCAGATATCTCCAAATGAAATAAATAAGGAGTCTCGGAGTACTTTATAAATTACAAACTGGGGCTGATTTTCAAAAGTCTTTCTTCTTCTTTATGGCATTCAAGATATCATGATATATTTTTGTCCTGGTTTCAGCTGGGATAGAGTTAATTTTCTTCCTAGTAGCTGGCAGAGTGCTGCTGTGTTTTGGATTTAGGGTGAGAAGAATATTGGTAACACACTGATGGTTTAGCTGTTACTGAGCTGGGCTTACACCAGGCAAGGACTTTTTCAGCTTCCCCGGCTCTGCCAGGGGCACAAGGAGCTGGGAGGGGGCACAGCCAGGACAGCTGACCCCAACCAGCCCAAGGGCTGTTCCACACCATATGACATCATGCCCAGTCTATAAACTGGGGGCAGTTGGCCAGGGGGCAGCAATCGCTGCTTGGGGCCAGGCTGGGCATGAGTCAATGGGTGGTGAGCAATTGCATTGTGCATCACTTGTTTTGTATATTCTTCTATTTTTATTACTATTACTATTATTATCCTCTGCTGGTTTATTAAACTATCTTTATCTTAACCCACAGTTTTTACTTTTTGTCCCCAGTTCTCTTCCCCATCCCACTGGGGAGGGGAGAGTGAGTGAACGGCTGTGTGGTGTTTACCTGCCTGCTGGGTTAAACCACAATATAAAAGAATTAAAAGAGAATACATAGAAGACTGTAAAAGTTGGAACCTGACAGCCAAGAGCATTCATTAATGCCTCATTTGATGTCATGACACTAGGTTAACAGCGCACATAATTTGGATGTACAAATACATGCTACAAATATGTAACAATCCATCTTGAACAAAATGTGTGTCCTCTTTCTAAAAATTCACAAGCAAACATGTTTGACCAACAAAACTTCCCGGTTGTTTGCAAGTGGACATGTGGATGTGATCCCATTATTTCCTATTCACAGAGGTTGCAGGGCAGCTGTGTCTGTAGGATGCTGGCACCTCCCGAACATTTGCTGTAGTAATCTCAATTAATTTGTTTGAGATAAGGAAGAGCTCTAGAGTTATCCAGTCTTGTGGATAGTAAGAGGGTCCCACTTTTGTGGCACATCTAGTGATGAAGGCCAGGTCCTCTTTTTTTCCAGACTAATATCCTGGCTGTGTCTGCATCCGTCCATACACTGAAAATGCCAAGGATGTTTGTAGAACTTGGATTGGATCCTTGTGCACTGCCTCAGAGAAGTCCTTCATGATTAGATGTGATCAAAGGTTTATTCAGCAGCAGACAAGAAAATCCCCACCACCTTAGCCTAAGCAAATCCTCTTAATGCCATGCTAGGAACGCTGTGGGGGTGGAGGGACAGTCAGCTCTTGGGTGTCCAACACCGGTGCCTGTAATGTCACGCATTTCCCCAAAACGCCTCCAGATCTTTCTTAGGGATGAATCCTACTGAGCTGACAGTGAAACCTCACAGGGAGCTGCTGTAATTCTGCAGGCCACTAAGGCAGTCCTTCAGCTCCCACTACATTGCAATTATCTTCAAATAGCTGAGCAATGAGCTGGAGTGAGGCTTGAGTTCCTGGGAGTTCAGTGGCTCTTGAAGCAGGAGGTAAGATTCTAATGAGATTATATTTTCTGAGAAAATGAGATAGTCCCTGTAAGGTAATTTAATGGGCAGAGGTATGTGGGGACAGACAGTTTGACAAGCTACAGCATAATTAAACACTTACTGTACTCAGGCCATCTGAAATACTGACAATAACTTCAATCTCATCTTCTTTCTGCAAACCAAGAAAATTCCTTCGTTAGAGAGATGGTGTTTGCCCTGATTGGAAAAGCAACTGCAGATTTAATTGTGGCTTGGCAGGTAGATGAAAGTAACAACTAATTCCATAAAGTAATTACAGCAGAGGCTAGGGAGACCCCACAGAGAAGGGGAAGAGTGGCTGGAAAGCTGCCTGGCGGAAAAAGACCTGGGGGTACTGGTTGACAGCCGGCTGAATATGAGCCAGCAGTGTGCCCAGGTGGCCAAGAAGGCCAATGGCATCCTGGCCTGTATCAGGAATAGTGTGGCCAGCAGGAGTAGGGAAGTGATCGTGCCCCTGTACTCGGTGCTGGTGAGGCCGTACCTTGAATACTGTGTTCAGTTTTGGGCCCCTCACTACAAGAAAGATGCTGCATTACTGGAACATGTCCAGAGGAGAGCAACCAAGCTGGTGAGAGGTCTGGAACACAAGTCATACGAGGAACAGCTGAGGGAACTGGGGTTATTTAGTCTGGAGAAGAGGAGGCTGCGGGGAGACCTGATCACCCTCTACAACTGCCTGAAAGGAGGCTGTAGTGAGGTGGGGGTTGGTCTCTTCTCCCTGGTAACAGACGATAGGACAAGGGGGGATCGTTTGAAGCTGCGCCAGAGCAGGTTTAGGCTAGACATTAGGAAAAACTTCTTCACTGAGAGGGTTGTCAGGCTCTGGAATGGGCTGCCCAGGGAGGTGGTGGAGTCCTCATCCCTGGAGGTATTTAGAAGATAGATAGATGAGGTGCTTAGGGACATGGTTTAGTGGTGGGATGGCAGTGCTAGGTTAACGGTTGGACTCGATGATCTTAAAGGTCTTTTCCAACCAAAGTGATTCTATGATTCTATGATTCTCAGAGGCTCCAGCTGCAGGGCTCCTTGGACTTCCTGTGGCTACTGTCAAGAGACAGATGACCTGGGAATCCCTGTTGTCCTGTAAAATGCTAGTAAAAATCAGTCGTCTTTTCCAAGAAACACTCCCTAAAGAGGCACGATTGGTTCAAAATTCTTCTGTCTCAGTATACAGTATTTTGAAGGCTTTACTAAACACTGTGTACCCTTCCCTGCAAGACACACACAAAGGGTTCAGTGCCAGTGTTCCCTGGATAAAGCTGCCTTTAGGCCACTATTGCTGGGAATACCTTTAACTCATATGGCTACATGTGGGCTAAAGGGCTATGATATAACCAGAGAAGCGTCCTGGAACGTTGCTTACACAAATCTCTACGTCCTGCTAAGGACAGGGGAGTCCCCTCTTGAGGATTAGAGGATGGTAACTGCCCCTAAGCTCTTGATGGGGTGCGGGTGGGGAAATGTAGGAATAAAGAGTAAACTTCTCATTTGGCAAAAGCTGGACAGACAGCCGCCGAAAAATTTGATAGCAGTGTCAGTGGTACAAGTCAGCTGGAAAACAACATGATGGGTGAAGTATAATGTCTCAGCATAGCAAAGTATTTTACATGTTTCAGGGGCAAATAAGTTGGCATTGTCCCCCAAAGCCACAGATCAAATTAAACTGAAGGAAATTCCACGAGCACACGGAGTGGTGCCATTTCACTCTACCTCTCTGTCAAGCTCCTCGATCAGTGTAACATTTCCAAGGTTCTTGTCGACTGAAAAGTAGCGTCTTGATCCAGCTTCATAGGCCAGGCCATACGTCACGGGATCTCCTTCTGGATCAGTTCCATTCAGAGTGTACACATGGGTACCTGAAAAATTGGCATTCAACAGCATTTCCCTCTGGTTACTTCAGCCAGTGAATATTTCACTGGTCTGCTCCCTAGAAACTTGGCTCCCCTGCGGCAGGCAGAGCTTTTGGGATTCAAACCCACTTAGTGGGCAGCACAGATATGCAGAGAATTCAATAGCCCTGACTGCCGCATTTTAGCCTCCTGGTTAAACAGAGTTTATCAGTGCTGGTTTCTCTCACTGTGGAACCACACCTAGATCAATACTGCCCACATCACAGCCCTTACACAGACAACCAGCTCTTGACTAACTCTCAGCCCAGACAAGTCGGAAGCGATGCTGCTGTACGACTGGGTGAGTACCAAAAGGCCCCCGCACCCCTCCGCTCCATGGGAGCAATGAAATTGCAAAGCAGCGGGCAGAGGATCTGGCAGCTGAAGGCAGTGCTCCCACAGGACTGGACCCAGGCTTTGATGCTCAGGAGATGCAAGGACATTTGCAGACTTTCCCACTAATAGGTGCAGAAGTCTTCTTTCCTACTTCGCTCCCCTTCATTAGCTCCCTCTCATTAAATCCTCTGCTTCACACACCCACTCATGCTCATACCAATGAATAAATTTTCTAAACTCATCAATGTATTTCTTTCACAAGCTGGGGAAAGCGAGATTGTTATTTCTATTTTTAAACATTTGAGAAGTCAGTGCCAGTTTTTCCAGCAAGCTGACTTTGTTTATCAGAAGTGATACTTCCTGGCGGTGTTAGAACACCCACGTTGTCAAAACATGGTGAGGGTTTATTAGTATTTTTTTTTAAACTTCATGCCTGTCATTCTACTGTGCATTAATAACTACATCCAGATGACTTCAAGCACTTTACAAATATTGGTTAACTGACCCTGAAATACAAAACACTGCTGCTGTTTCCTTCCAATTTGCTGTGCCCTGAGTTACCCGGGATATCCAAGTTGCAGAGGTTTGGAACAGAAACTGCTTTATGTCTAACAAAGCTCTGGAAATACTGTAGCCAAGCGACTCGCTGGTTAGTAGTGAGATTTGCTTGTGCATGGGACACAAAGATATGATGGAAGGATCCCTGCTAAGCAAGTTAGCATAAAGTTAAGGAAGAACACTGCTAGAGGGAACCCAGAAGACTCCAGCTTTAAAGTACTCTGAGTTTGAGAGATTTTTTAATTCTGTACTTGAGAGTCGTAATCTTTTTCTCATATCCTCTCTGCAGTGGCAGTGGAGTTTTTCACGGACCAGATCCATAAGCTTCTGTTTAACTCCAGAGCTTTGGCTGAGGTCCTGCCCGCCGCACGGATGGGTCAGCTTCTCAAATGTTTCCTCAGTTTTGCAATGCAGCCTTTCACTCCTCATTTGCTTATTCCTTGGCATGCAAAATGTGAAGCAAACAGATCAGTGGGCTTAATGGACAGGCAATGTCCAGGCATCAGCAGTGATACTTAGAAAACATGGCTGTCTTCTTTGCACAGCAAGAGATTACACCAAGCCATGTGGGACCTGTGCTCATGTACGAGCAAACTCTCTTATGATAATTACCTGGGCAATATTTGGGCAACTTTCTACAGAAAAATGCTCACATTGCAAAAAAGAATGGGCCCACAGGAGCACGAACAGCAGACCCTGCTACGAGCTGGCTCAGCCAGCCAACACACAGTCAAGATTTGCAAAACAAGTGCGCAAAACTACAAATCACTTTCCACATTTTTCTCGGACTTTTCCCACAAAACAGAGTAGAAAGTAATAACATATCTGTAACTGGGATCCCCCCAAATTATTAGGGAATGACAATAAACAGTATGATGAGACACTTCTCTGATCTCAACAACTGAACTGTGCAAGTACAAAGAAATGCAAGGAGAGGAATAAACTGGGGCTGTACGAAACAGTGTCCTGAAAGGACACCTGCCTCCTGATACAGTTGCCTACATAAAAGACAGAAATTTCAAGACTGTTGAAGGTTCTTCAACACCAGCACTGGCTGCATTTATTCTTGTTCTTCCAAAGCTTTGTCTTAATATCACAGCTGGAGTCAAATGAAGAATTCAGGTATCAACTGTCAGCGCTCCATTGACATCATTACCAAGACAGTGCTTTTCCTCAGCCTTTTTTTGTCATTAGAAGTTTTTACTTCTTCATTGCTTTTCTGCCTTTCTTCTTCACTTTTCCTGTCCTTTCCAGTCCATATACCACTGCCTGTCCTGCCTGTTTCTAGCACACATGTGGATGGCTGAGCAGAGATGCCTGTGCCGTGGAGAAACAGGCTGGACACCACCATCCCCCCTGGGGTCTCTCGGAGCCTGTGGGCGACAACCAGGCACACGGTCTGGTGCTGCCCTGAACGGGCAACGCTGCAGGACACGAGCCACAAGCCACTCCCCAAGGGGCGCAGGGCACATGCTAGAGAGGAATGGAGTGTGGAAGGTCAGGTGAAGACATTTGGACCTTGGCTTGTTCTTCCAATCTCACAATTTTCTCTCCTACATTTCCTAGGAATTTTCTTATAAGGAAAACAGGAATTTTCTTGCTGCTAAATGTGAGAAGAAACATAGATATTGGTACAAACTGAGATCACTGAGGTTTCTGAGCAAGTAACAAAGGACATCATTGATCTTTACACTGCACTGTTTGCTTCCTAGCTAAAGCTGATACTTCTTCATTTTTCATAATACAGGAAACTTGTATGCCTTTTAAATTGGATTGTGGATCAAAATTTCTTTTCTAGCTCATTATAATTCCTAATTTTGTCTAAATTGTAATTTCACTGCACAATACTCCCCATACCATTAACACCCTGGGAACACTTCTCAGCACAGTGTTAATGCCAATTAAAAATGTCCTCTCGGTGTGCTGCCTCCCCTTGCTGAAAAGGAAATAAATGAAAAAAAAAACAACCAGCTAAAATCTTACCAGTGAGCACCAAGTAAACAGCCTCTCCCTGTCAGAAAGATAAGAGAATAGAAGAGTCTTCCACCAGGGATATGGCAAACGCCATGTAAGGGCCCCAGTCAGAAGAGCTGGATGCTCCAGGTACCTAGGGGATGGTGCAGCAGGCTGGGATGGGGAAGTCCCAGGGAGCTGCACTCTGCTCCCTGTGCCTGCTGCTCCCCAGGAGCCACGCCAGGCTTTCACTCCCTTTTCCTTTTCTGTCTTAAGAGCCATTTGCTCTTTGCTCCTGACACTCAGGCTGAATGCCTGTCCTGTGATGCCATTGCTCCGTTTTACTTCATTTCTGACTTAAATTTATTCACAGCCAGCCTCTGTCCACGTGCCCTGGGGCTGGCTTTGCCCGCCTGCTGAAGACACGCTCTCCCTCTCCGCTGTGCGATGCTCAGCCATCACATCGCCTCCCTGCCAAGCTAAACAAGCCAAGCAGATTTTGGACTCATCCTCAGTCCCCCCGTTGTCCTTTGCCACCACAGCTGACATCTGTTAACAAGACGCCGAGATGGCCATCCATGGCCGTGCTCCCAGGACAGGACACCTCTGCTCCCGGTGCCACAGCAAACACCACCTCGCCCGGGGTTATACGCCTGCTCTCCGCCTGCCTCAGCCAAAGGCCTCTTAGAATCATAGAATCACTTTGGTTGGAAAAGACCTTTAAGATCATTGAGTCCAACCGTTAACCTAGCACTGCCATCCCACCACTAAACCATGTCCCTAAGCACCTCATCTATCCTTCTTTTAAATACCTCCAGGGATGAGGACTCCACCACCTCCCTGGGCAGCCCATTCCAGAGCCTGACAACCGTTTCGGTGAAGAAGTTTTTCCTAATGTCTAGCCTAAACCTGCCCACCAGAAAGGTGATGGCCACTTAACACACAGCCTACAGACGGCTCTTTTACACTGCAAACACAGGGGAGCTCAGGCTCCGGGAGGACACGGACCATACACCAACACCAGCTCAGAAATGGCTCCTTTCCCATTCACCACCAGCTCCCGCTGCTTGCTGAGCACCCTCAGGCGGCTCCCGCTCCCTGCTGCACCCCGGCACCCCGCGCTGGCTGGCAGAGTGGAGGCACAGCCAGCAGCCCAAAAGCCACGGCTGCTACAGCAGCAGCCGTAACAGGCCCCGGAGCTGCAAGCCCCGGTGGCAGGGAGAGGGGGGGTTGTTGGCAAGCACCGGGGCCCAAATCACCACCCCATGGACAGCAGCAGTGCATCCGCACGGACAGCCACAACACGTCCCCACGGCACCCACAGCAACCAGCTCCAAGGAGAAGCCATCTGAGGGCAATTTTCTGATGTCCCTGCAGTTTCTGTTGGAAGCATAAAGCCGAAAGCGAAGCGAAGGCTGCGACACCCGCGAGCCTGCAGCGCACCCCCGTGCAGTGCTCTGCTTTGCTGGGGCTCCGTTTTGCACAGCGTTAGCTCTGCCGCAGCGATGCAGAAGCCGGCCGGCATTTAGCAGCTTTGCTCTGGTAGCTCCTAGGCTTTCCTAGGAGGGAGAGTTTCGTTTTGCAAAAAGTTGAGTATTTTTGCACCTTCAAACAACTCAGCCTTTCTGGAGTCGTTTGAATGTGAGGCCTGGGTGGGTCTCTGTATTCCAAGACACAGCTTGAGCTAAATCGTCCATATCTGTGTCCTTTCTAGCCAGAAAGGAATTGTAATTTAAAAGAGAAGGATGTTAATTCTCTCACCCAGACATTTTTTAGGACATGGAATGCTGGAACTAAATTGTGGGCAGAAAAATTTCCTTGCGGGTTCAGCTACTAGGCCTCTGCTGGATGAAACACAAAAACACATACAAGGCGAGGGCAGAGTGCTGGGGTGGGATCGCTGGGCACTGAAGGATGGACCAGGGAACACATTAGCAGGGAGTCTCACCAGGTTGGGGAGCAGCAGGGGGACAAACAGAGGAGGAACAACAGATACCAGAGGGGACAAGAGGGCATTCCACAGCCAGCTGGGAATGATGGGAAGAAAGCAGGAGCGTGCAGGAACAACCGGGGAAGCCTGGAGGGACCTGAAAGGGTCGGTCAGCCAGTGGCAGGTAGCTGGCAGCGGTAGCTCTGATCAAGTAAGGACTGCCACTGCCCACTGGCTTTTAATGCAGGGGAGTGCATGCCTGGGGGCACGGGGGAAAACAGAAAGGCCAAATGCAAGGATGAGAAGTGTGCAAAGATCTCCAGAGCACCGATGATGCTTGGGCTTTGAGAGAGAGAATTGAATTTAGGCCTTCTGAGTATGCCTCAATCCCTTGCTCTGCAGCTGGTCTCCATCCCACTCTGTCCCCACTGTCAGGGCTTACAGGGATTACTGGGGTCAGGTGAAACAAACAACCTGAAATAGCATCCTCCACACACCTTAAGACCTTGATTAGGAGCAGACGTACATTTTGTATGTACACAGGCAACTCCTTGCAAAGAGCTAATCACGCACGTGCCCTGCCCAACCGCGACTGCTATTTCAGTTCATCATTTTTCCCATTCTTCTTAAATCCGACTCTGGAAGGGGCCGCTGTTCCAGCCCTTCTTCCCTCGAGGGGTCTCATGCTCTGCAGCAATAAACGGGATCTGGGAATCTGCAGCCACTTTCAAGCTGTCACATGGAAACCACATTTGCTGTTTTTATGATAACTTATGTCATAATGTATGCAACTTGGTAGATCACAACTACCTGTAAGCGAAGCACAATCGCACAAGGGAAAAGAAGGTCAAGTTAAGGATGATATTGGCCTAATAATGCAATTTGCTTGGATTTGATGCATTTGTGCAGCTGCAGCATGGCAATTTGTCTTTCTACAGTCACATAGAGAATCCATCGTCTCCTTTCGGTGCTCCAAAATGTTGCGTGCCCCTTGCCTGCAGATACCTAGGAACATAAGTGACACACACCACTTTGCTAAACACTTATAATCGCAGTGGGGCCAAAGCCTATAAAATTCCTGGAGGTTTATTAAAGCTGCTCTTCACGTCAATGCTCAGATCAGACTCTGGCAGCTGCCAAGCAAAGCATCCTGCCTATGATTCCTAATTTTATGTAAGCGCAGGGAAGACCTAATGGCAACCTGCCCATTTTTGCAGCACCTAATCCTGAGTGAAGCCATCCAGAATCAAACATATGGAAGTTTTAAGTCCCCTGTTTTGTCACTGACCATCTTGCTCTCAAACTGAAAGATGACTGCGGGAGTGTGGATGCTTGGGACTGCGCATGGACATGGGAGAGCAGATTCCTTCTCCTTCTTCTGGAGGAGATCGGGGCAGAGTGATGAAGAGTAATAGCCTCCTCTGCGGTGCAAGGTCCCTCACCGGGGCCACAGAAAAGGGCCAGCCTGGCAGCCATTTAGCACGGGCAGTGTGTGAGCCCTCACGGAGCTCTGGCACAAAGCTCTGACTGTGGTCTGATGCAAACTCTGGTCCTCTCGCCCTGCGCAAAGCTGCACGCACCCCTGGCGCTGAAGCAGGGGTGTTGTCTGTGTCCTCCTCTGGGAGCCTCCCTGCCAAATCATCCCCAGGAGCGGCTGTGCTGACGAGGGCGGTGGGTAGCAGCAGTTTGCACTGAGCAAAGTCCAAGCAGCTGCCTCCCAAGGGAACTTCTCAAAGTGCTTCCAGAAGAGAGGACCCTGCAGTACCTACAGCTTTTTGTCAAGGTGTCCTGGGAATTAGCCCAAAGAAGCACAGGCAGCTGTGTGGCAAAGCTACCACATTTGGACTTCTCAAAAGTAAGATCTCATCTCCCTTTCCCTAGGATTTCTCCAGGCCCTTTGCAGAAGCCTAAATTCAACACCTCCCAGCCTTTGACCTCAGAGAAAGGCTTTTGGTGGCACCTTTGAAGCTTTAAGCCAGAAGCTGCTTCTCTCTTGTTTTTTAAAGCACATTTATACAGCAAATTAGAAGTACAAGCCAGCCAATGTAAACACAATGTAAACACATTCTGGATGAAGCCAGCAGGCATGAGGCACAGCAGCGCTGAAGATGGAGGAGCTTCAGCTTTATCACCGCTACAACCGAAGCCTAAACTCCCCAGGGACCTCTACATCCCTCACCTGGTTGCTAATGTTACAAAAGCACATGCAAAACCCATCACATATATGTCACCATTCTTACTCAGGCTAATTACAAGGACTCTAACAGAGGCTCTGATCCCTCACACTGCTGTTTCGCATGCACATTCTCCTTTTTTGCCTGCCTGCAGCCCCAGATCAGATGCATTGGGTCCCAGGGCTGGAAAATTACTGCTGTACTTTGCTGCTGCAGGGAGCGCTGTCATCTGAGACCGTGTGGCACTGCAGTCCCCATAGGAAGGACATTTCTACTGTGTTGCAGCTCTGTGCCGTGTTTAGCTCCCATCCTCACACAGGTGGCTGGAGGCTCCCAGCGGCGCAGGGAGAGGCTGGTGCTCTGTAAATGTCTGCAAGCTGGCACCACGCTGGGGATGGGAGCCTGATGGCAAGCGAGCCAGTCGTCCTGCCTGCGGTTTGAGCGGTGGAGTTGGCAAAAACCACCCCAAACAAACAGAGTCGGGGTCTTGTTTTGTGGCTACCTGGCATTACAAGCCTCATCTATGCTATCAAGCAAGCGATGCCACCGGCTGATCTTACTCCAGCAATCATCAGAAGGCTGAGCAAGCGTGGTTTCCATGTGAATCCAGGCAGAAGTCCAGCAAAAACTGCAGCTCCTTGGTCGGCCTCTGGCTTTTGCAAGTGCCAGTACATTACTGCTGGCCTTCAGCTGAGGTTTCCACTTAAGCTTGACCAAGCTTAGAGCAAATCCCTGCTGCATCATAAGCAAGCTCTTTTTATGTTCATCGGCTAGATGTGTTGCTTCTATGCTATCTGCCGCCCTCTCCCCCCCCTCTTCTCTGATTGAGCAGGCAAAGGAGAAGTCACGGCTTCCCAATCGCCCCCTCCCCACCCCTAGCATGCCCAGTGTGGATCTTGTCTTCCAGAGGAGGCTGCACCCTCACCCTTGCCTTCCCAGGCGCTTAAGCCCTGGGAGGGTGGGCTTTGGGTGCACCCCTCCACACAGCCATACCCCTCCGCACAAGGTGGCTAATAAATGGGTGCTCCAGTACTTTTCACTTGCGATAGCAAAATACTTTTCTGATTGAGCCCATAAAAGCTACAGACAAACAGGAGCAAATCCTAAACAAATCCTCAGTGCAATGTTTGAAGAAAAGGTGGTGTTCATCACTGTAATTTATGTGACATGAATTTTTTTTTAAATGTTAGGAAATTGTTCTTTCCCCATGGAAAATAGATTATAAATCACCTTTTTGTTCTTATTTATTTTTTGTTAATGTAACTACACTTTAAAGAAGCATAAATAGACCTGCCTTAAAATGCTGAAAAATGTGTCCATTTTTGAACTTTAAATAAAACAAAACTAAACCTTTTTAAAAAACATCCGTTATTTAGACAAATCCATTTTCACTTCAAGTAGGAATGTTTTCTACCATTTGTACCGTAATCATGAAAAATGTGATGATAACTGTTTAAAGAAAATCACGCCTCTGTTACTTTTCAATGCATGGCATGCTTTTACCCAGGCTGATAAAATTACTAGCAACTAGGCTTTCTTCTCATAAGCATTTGCAGGATTGGTAAGAAGTCCCTCACCACCATGAATTTCTTTCTGACCCCAAAGGTCTGTGCTCTGATGCCGTGAATGGATTGGTGCACCAAGAACAGGGGAGCTAAAATTCATGTTTTTAATTACAGCTACAATTCAAACCTGTCATTTTAAATTGAGGCCAATTAAAAGCTTGCGAGAAAACCACATAAGACCACATAAGTATATAACCATGACCTACAACAAAATATATGTTGCTAATCAAAAGAGCAAGCGGCTCCAGCTTTACAATTTAAACATTTTTATACTGACCAACAGGTGTGTCCTCCAAAAGGCTGAGAAGGGCCATGTTCCCGTTTGTGCTTCTGGCTCCATTATCAAAGAAATAGGGAGCATAATTTGCCTGGACTGCAATTAAAACAAAACAGAAGCCAAAGAAAAGCATTTTGTAGGTAGCAGTTACTTGGTTTTTTTACCTGACTCTCAGTAAACGTGAGCTGTTTTGGGAATACTACCAGTGCATAACAGACTTTCAAAGCTATACTGTACAGGTATTTTTAATAATATTTAATAAAATACATGCCACTGTGCCAGCATTCACACAGGAGCAAATAGAGAAAGAGAGTATAAGGGGAAAAAAACCCAAAACAACAGAAACAAATCAAGTAGCAGGATCTCGCTAAACAAAAAAAATAATGTTGATTGGTTCCACACAGCTTCATTGTAAAATTAACCTTTTCAGCTTGCAATTACCGTACACCTCTCCCCTATTCTACACATGCAAGTCTGACACTTTCCCTGTGCCTTGGTACCTTACCCAGTATTCTAAGCACATTCGGTCTTAAAATTATGCCTACTGCATGAGCAATTAAGCCATAATTAAATAGTTACTTACTTGCTGCCAGACAACAGCAAACAAAGTTAAAAAAAAAAAAAAAAAAAAAAACAAGAAACAACAAATTAGTTGTCATTCTATGGACTGACTGTTAGAGATTCAAACCACCCATTTGAAACAAAACCCCAAAAAAAAATTGGGCAGTTGCCAAGGAAAATATTTCGGAACATTACCCCATCAGTAAGGATTACTACAGGATTTAAGGCTGTGCTTCTATCCTCCTATATTTTTACTTAATAAAGTGATTATTGTACTCACCCAGGCAAACGTGCACCAAACTGAGAAATAAGGAGGGGGTGAAATGCCTTACATTCTTCATCCCACTGAAGAAAGGGCCAATTTCTTCTTGGCTTCAGGGGCTTGGGGTTGGTTTTTTTTCCCCCTCTCTGAAAGTTCCAGGAAAGTATCCTTCAGACTGATGTAGTGGAGCAATGTGCAAGAGGCAGTAACAGATGCTAAGATGTTAAGCGGATGACACGTCTTAATTTCTGAGGAATTTGAAGACGCTCCTTCCTACCACCTAATTAGACCAATTACTTTGCAGGGAGCTGTGGGACTCATTTCTGAGAGAAGATTTGGAGGAATCAGTGTAACTCTCATAGCTTCTGCTGTTAGTACTGCATTTGTGATGTCCAAACACACAAGGCAGGGAGCAGGTAAAGTAGAAAGTTGCTTTCTTTCTGAACTCTGTAAATTTTCTAAGCCAGTCCTCTATTTCTGAGAGCTAAAAGAAGTTTTTCCTTATGTTAGCTTTGCAATCTTGAGAAACGACAAAGGAAGACAATCTAACATTAGCAACAAATCATAAACATGATTGCTACTGTTTTAAAGGAAGCAATCACATTTATGGTAGCAAAAAATACACAAAATTGCATACTAAAAATGCAGAAGTCAAAATGTTCTTTTTATGAGCTGACCTGATCATTTAATTCTTAAACTGCATGAATTTCTGACAGCATCTTTCACATTCAGCAGGTAATTTTTAACCAACATACTAAAAAGTGTGTTTGACCACCAACACATGGAAAATTTAACAACGCAGCTTATTTTTTTATTATTGCTTGTTTTGGTTTTCTGCACATAAAAGGCATTTGCACTAATTTAAAATATATATCATCCAATAAAAACCCAGCCACTCTGGGAAGTTGTTCACAGACAAAGCTTTTGGCTGCTTAAAAGGCAGTTCAGCGGTGGCAATACTTAGCTTGCAATCAAGGAGATGTTTACATAGTGGCTGAGCTGTTTAAACTCGACCTGCGGCAAAGCGCTTGCCCTTTAAGGATGCGTTAATGGAGTTTGCTGGTTTTTAATTAACAGCCTGCGTTAAAGAAATGTCTCAGAAATTAATCAGTCAAAGAGTTCTCTATTGCAATGCTTTAAAATGTGACAGAAGCTTCACTTTCTTCCCGGAAGAGCCCCCTGATGCTGGTGCTGACTGCACGCGGGATGGGTGCTGGTGGGATGGGTGCTGGTGGGATGGGTGCAGCCGCCAGTGCCCTAGGTGCTGGTGGGATGGGCCCCCCCGGTGGGATGGGTGCTGGTGGGATGGGTGTAGCCGCCAGCGCCCTGGGTGCTGGTGAGATGGGTGCAGAGCTACAGGTGGGCAGCGCTCCTGGGCTGGCTTTCGTCACACGCATAGGGGAGGGACAGGCTGGGCAGTCTCGCTGTATTTTTCCTACAGAGGGAGCTGGCAGTTCGATCCTGCTGCTTATTTAAAGCACACCTTGCCCGCTAGCGGCTGAAACCGTGGGGTGAACAAATGATGGAGGAGGCCGTGGGAATGAAGTCTTTGCTGCAGACGCAATGCTGTGATGCTCCCATGCCGCAGACAGGGCATTTCTGTGCCTTCAGATTCCTCAGGACCTACAGTGCTGCTGGGAGGACACCTCCGCCTGCAGAACAAATCAGCTGTAAAGCTCCCAGAAGGGAAGAAGTGAAACTCCTGTGCACAGTGTTAACAAAACTCACCACCCATCGTGAAACTTGCCAGAGAATGGTACAGAGAGCAAAAGCCTAAGAAGGCTCCAGAAGGGATTAGACAAATTGATGAAGATTAGGTTCATCGGTGACTGGCAAACGTGATGATACAGATGCAAACCCTGGCTCTGTAAGGCACTAAATTACCACCTGCCAGAAGCTCAAAAGTTAAACCAGGGGAAGGCTCTTTGTCATCTTGATCTTTTTCTCACCTTCTCCTACGAGACCAGACCTCTGGTGTGACTCCATACGACTATTCTTGGGGAGCGGTGTTTGCAAAGGCTCCGTGTCAAACCAATGCGTGACTTCGGCAGTGGCCTGCAAAGCTCAGGGGAACCTGCAGCAGGCAACTAAGGAAAACAAATGTATTTTTAGTGCATTTAAATTCACAATATGGGGATCTGAAGCTGAAAATTGTGTGGGAAGGGATACACATACAGAAGATGGATATAGACTTAATCCCTATTATAGATTTAACCATGTCACCACTGTCAACAGTAATATTAAACCACTGATAAAATCACAGACATGAACCTGCATGGTGCCCGAAAGGAAACATAAATAGCACCTAAGTGTCCTCACCTGCCTCCTCAATCCAGAACTAACAGCACACTTTTTTCTGCAGAGTATTTCCCTAGAAAAAGTGATGGAAAGCTCTTGTCAAAGTTAATAGCTGTCTGTTCCCCTGGTTGTGTCCCCTGGGGATCTAAATCTCTGGGGCCTGCATCTCCAAGGAAGCAAAATGTCTTACTCCTCCTGAATTTCAATGAGTTTGAGCTCTTAATCCCCTTAGAGTTTCAAAACCTATCTAATATGCATCTATGCACACGCAGATACGTACCTAACACAGCAACACTCCGACAGAGTATTTTTTCTGTCAGAAAATACGCCTTCATCAAAGTTAATACAGCTCATAGATGCAGGCTGATTTTGATGAATTTTCTCCTTGGGAAGAAAAGGGGCAGAAGGGGGGTTTCAGGAGAGCAATATATTCTGTCCCAACAGTTTTATGGAATGGAAGGATCCCTCTCTCCACATAGAAGAAACTTTCATATGTTTTTAGCATATCAAGTAGCAAGAAGCATAAAAGAAGAATGAAATATACCCATCTGATTGGAACCAACTCATTTCCCAGGGAAAACATTTGTTTACCATTCAGTATGAAAACAAATCTCAAAAGATCCAATATTATCAGAACAAAAGTTCTAGGTTTGGGTCGCTGATTAGCAATTTCTACTAGAGTTTGTTACACAACCCGAATTTTTATAAAACAAAAATTTAAATGTTGAAGAACACTTCACTAATGCAATGAATATTTTTGCAAACTTCACCCCTTCTGGCCACAGCTTGGGTTGTACTGGTACCGGTGTGGTGTGGTTGTAGCTGATGGCTTGTGCACTGGGAAGCCCCCTGGGATGCTCTGAGCCACGGAGGCTTCCCCCAGCACAAACCGCTACCCCAAACCAAAAGCAGAACCTTCCAGGGCACAGAGACCAGACACAAAACTAACCACACACAAGCCCCTGCCAGCTCCTATCCTCTTATCTCTCCGAGCCTTTGAAAATCTTGGAAAAACCCAGGCCTCCAACATGTTTACTTTTCTTAGCCCTAAATCCCAATTTAAGCCTAAATCTAGCAGTCGGCCTTAACCAAGGGTGACAAGGGATGGGCTTCCACCAGCATGGAGAGCTGCCCTCCTTCGGTTTCCGCATCGCTGAATATGGGAATCATGGGCCCCACCATGAGAGCTGTTCTTGACCTCAATCCCAAAGCTCAGCCTAAAGCGTAGGCCAGACTGGCAACAAGTGCTAAGACTAAAATGGCACATAAAATGCCACAAGACTGCAGCCCCTCACGCTACACAGCAATACCAGTACGAGCCCAGGGGTTCCGCTGCTGGGGGCGGGAGGGGGCCTGTTTATAGCCTGCAATAAGCAAGTGCCCCTGTTCGGTCACCGGCATCCCAGCCAGCGCTCACTGCCACCCGTGCTGGCCATCTGAGCAGCGGGGGCAAAGACCAAGCTGTCACAGAGATAAATTACTCTTTCCACATTGTGGGTGGCCCTTCCACCGCAGGGCAATCACATTAGAGCTGCCTACCTGGGGAAATGCCTGCTTGGCATATCAATGGGAGGGCTTCGTGAGCTGCACTTCAATCAGTTTTCGGATGCTTATATGCATTCACAATTTAAAAATAGAGAGAAAAATAAAATTAAAGAAATAACAGAGATTAAATTATCTTCCACTGTCATGCTTTGCTTTACATTAATTATGTTCAGTCTTTAGATTTTATGCCTGCTTCCATCTGAGTTAGAAACCCCTCTGTTCTAGACTCTGGACAGTATTGATAGGTAGTTAAATTCACATTCATACAATAACAACTCAAGCTACTCCTTTTCCTGTGTTTGTCCTCCAATTCTGGGTGCATATGACATTAGGCTTTACCTTGGAGAAGAATATTCAGCATTTTATGTGTGTTCATTTGTGCGTGTAAATAGATTCAACATAAAAAGTCCTGCACACTTTATATAAACCTCAGCACATGCAGAAAGAGTCCAAATTACACTCTGGGCTTCCCTCTCTAAATCACGTGCTAAGAGGGGCTGTGGGAGCTACCATCGATACCTGGAAGCATTCTGTGTAGCGCAATTCACTCAGAATTGCTGGATGCAATAGCCACAAAGGAGAGAAGTGGAGCCTCAGCCATTTTCAAAACCCTTCTCAAAACTCTCCCTATTCTCACGCCTTCGAATGTGATAGGGGAGTTCTTATTGAGGTTTGAAAGCAAAGGAAGGGGAGCAGGGTGGGCCTGCGACATACCCCACGGGCAAGACAGACACCATAACAACCCTGAGTCTGACACAGCGGTAACCACAGCCAGGCTGCTCCTTGTGCGCCAAAGGGTCCGTTCACCAGCAGGTCCCACAGCAAGGCGTGAGCAAGAATTGTCCAAGCTGTTCTCCAAGCATCTTAATAGCAGCAGGATGTGTTAAGGTAAGGTAAATGTAACAAAAGCACCCGCTGCTTGGATGTTTGCTCTCTGGCTGGGACCTGGAGGGGTCACAGTGTTCTTTGTTTCTGCAGAGCTGAGTCAGTATAAACAGAGAGTTGAGCAGTTCCCACCACAAACAAACCAAACCAAACCTCTCTCACATGTCCAAACCACATAATTCCTGCCCTTCAAAATCTCCCCCCAAAGCACTGAGGGGTGATATTTACTGGGGCACATCATCACTCTCCACCAACTTCCATTACTACAAATGATGGTGAAAATCCAGGAACAACTGTTGATGGCCATCAGATGACTGTTTTTGGCAGTGAAGAATTTTACACAAGCTATCCTTTGCATTTTCCTAGCACAGCACCATAGCTTCTGTCTGGCTGCTGAGAGAAACTATGGGAAGTGCTGGGGGATCCGCAGGAACCTGAGCCAGTCTGATGGCAAGAAAGAAGAGCCTAAGGTCCCTCAGATGTCTTCACCGTCCATCGCTACCTCTGTTTTGAATTACCAGCTATAAGACGGAGACAGACTCACAACACCATTGCACAGCAGGAGCAGCAAAATCAGAGATGCATGTTTGAGTCCTTGGCCATGAAAACCAAACTGATCCTCCCAGTTGACAGAATAAATATGCCACCTCCTATATAAGAGTTTATGCATCTCTCCACAGCCCACTCCCATCACTTGGGATATGCAAATTTGTTAAAGTGACTTGGAATTTTTTATAGTCCTGCAGGATTCAAATGCAAGCCAACAAACACCTCTTTCTCCTTCTCACTGTGCTATTCTCTTGCTATTAATTGAATTAGTTTCACACTTTTACATCTGAAAGGAAAGTGATCTCATTGTTACAGTTCTGACTCACGGGGGTCTAAGTTCAGTTTTCATCTCTGCCACAGACAGTCTATAAATAATCAGCCCAAGATCGTTAAATTCACATTAAAGTCATGAAAAGACAGTGATGTGATTGTTAATGATCTTGGTCAAATTTATAAAGCTCTCAGCTCAGTAATAGAAAGCTGAAAGCAATACTGTACTGTTTGGTTTGAGGAGTTTAAAGAACATGAACTGTAACTCAGCTGTCTACACCCCCTTTTTTATACCGCAGCTCCACTGAGCAGCTATGCTAAACCTCAGCAGTATTCAGGAGAATGGCAAAACCCTGGGTAGAATCATAGAATGGCTTGGGTTGGAAGGGACCTTTAGAGGTCATCCAGTCCAACCCCCTGCAGTGAGCAGGGACAACTTCAACTGGATCAGGTTGCTCAGAGCCCCGTCCAACCTGGCCTTGAATGTTTCCAGGGATGGGGCCTCCACCACCTCTCTGGGCAACCTGGCCCAGTGTTTCACCACCCTCATTGTAAAAAATGTCTTCCTTATGTCTAGTCTGATAAAACACATTCCGCAAAGAAAACTGGTAACTCAACAGTTTCAGGAAGATACTCCCACAAAATTGAAGAAGAAAAACATTCCTCACTCATGGAAAGGAAAACCAAGGTTCAGAGAGGTGAGCACAAGCATCTGGACACAAGCATTATTTCAACCTGAACCTCCCTGGAGTGTCCTAAATGGCGTAACAGGAACGGAAGCACCCAACACAGCTGGCTGCTTTTGAAATTCTGGGACAAAGTTTCGGCAAGCAAATAATTAAAATTTGCACACAAACTGCAGTTTCTTCAGGCAAGATGTAGCATGTTATGTTCCTCCCTGACACAGAAAACCTTGGCAAAAGCCATTTAACCAGAAGGCTTAATTTCCTTTCAAGAGCTAGGTTTTCTGGTACTTGCTTACTTCTCAGTGTCCGAAGGCATTTTTTTTTGTTTGGCTTATTCATAATTTTTAAGAATTGCATACAGTTCTAGACTCTATGTGATCTACTTATTCTCCCTTCTGTCTATAAATAAATTGGAGAGCCTATAAATTAAGACTCACATGTTAAAATTAGCAACTTTTGTTTTGGGCTTTGACAAAGTATTTTCATTATTAGGATCGGTAAAAAAACTTCCATCCATCATCAGTTATTCTAACACAGAAATCAGTTTTTGACCTTAAACATTTTCATCTTCTTTCTCTGGAAAATGCTCACATTGCAGTAAAACCATATTCCAATTTGAAATATTTTCATTTTTTACATAAATATATTGTGCTTAATATTATTCCACAGAGAAACTGAAAATTTCAGGGGGAATGCAAACATGGATTCTCTGCAGTCTCCTGTTTGTATTGCACATGTTTCGCTCTGCACATACCCTCCCACCTCACAGCCTGATCTCATATTTGATCCAGGGATCCAGATGGCTTGTCTCCACCATCCTTCGGGATGCACCTTTTTTCTCTTGGCGAGCATCCCCTACGGCCCCTCTGAAGCAGTACTCTCATGGCCTGGCTGCCCCCGGTCAAGCATGATGATGCAGAACCCCCTGGCAGCAAGGGCTGTGGCGCATGAGCTGCTACGGAGGTGTCACACCACCTTCCTTCCACGGGCATGCTGCTCCCAGCCCAGGCACCCGTGGCTCTTATTAGCACCATACCCAGCTCTCCATTAGCCAAGAAAGCTTCATACTGTCAGACACCGATGAAGAATTACTGAATAAATTAACAGAAAGAAAATGCATCCCTGAAAAATCAAAATTCTTCTGCCCCCAGCTGTTTTGGAGTAGTCCTATTGCTGAACATGGGGTATGTACTCACATCTCCAGATATATGTAACATCCTCATGCTAGGCTTTAAATTTCTTTTGGGCTATTTTTTTGTATCCCATATACACCTGACATACAGAACAATAAACATAGCAAGAAACTCCCCATATTTTCCAAATGGATAGCAAGGCTTTCTAAGAAAGCAGGTACACAATCATATCCACACACTATCTCCTACCTGTGAAAACGCACTTTATAATCATGTCCAAATTGAGGGTGAAACTTTTAAAAAAAAACCAAAACCAAAACTGGAAGTCTAGCTGCAGTAAAAACATTTACCTGTGTTCACTCCCAGCGCCACGAAAAGCTAGAAGGAAGTCAGAAGTCTTGTTCCAGTAACTGCTAGCGAAGCGTTGTCGTGAGGTTGCAAGGCAGACCTTGGAGGAGGAAATACTCACTCAATTGTTTAAGCATGCACAGACCGAGACCAAGGTAGGGAGGTATGTATGGTCAGTATTTCATAAGGCACAAAATAAAGTCAGATTTTTCTCTCCGTAACTCCTTAAATGGCCTGATATAGTTGAGTCAGACCAGAACCTTCTCTTGCTGGGGGATTATTTTAAATGCCAAACTCCACACATATATCTAAATAAAACCAATTTTCATTCTCTGTGGGCCCCAGTTTACTGGGCTTCTGAGAGCATTTCTGCTCGGTGCAGACTGAGAAATGACCCCGTCTGCAGCAGGAGCCCATAAAAGCTACCCCGGCAGCAGAGCAAACACGCCGAGGTAATGGGTGAGGAACGGGCAGTACCCAGGGCTCCTTAAGACAAAGTGGTCTTAAAAACTGAGCAACACCATTCTGTGTGGTCGGACAGCCCTGTTATTTTGCATACCGCAATACATTTAATGCCACGCTACAGTTTTATACAATGCTGTCATGAGGGAACCACAGCCTTGACCTTCTTATCTCCAAAGGAATTAAGAAATAACAATGGGAGGAAAACAGAGGGAGAGCAGACACCAAACATGGAGCAATTTTAGCATTTCCACATCCAACAATTCTAGCATTTCCACAAAGACTTTCAAACAGATGTCAAAGTGCTTCCCAAAAAAACATGGTGAGGTTTTTTTCAGATAGGTAGATACAGTGCTTTCGTCCCTCAGAAAAAAATGCTAGCCTGCAAACCACAAACCTCAGAGTGCTTGCCTGCGTGATTTATCTGTGCTGTGGGTGGCAGCAGAGAAGGTTAGGGGAATTCCTTGGAAAAGGAAGTGACTCTCCCAGGGCTTCGCCTCAGATACAGCTCCTCCTGGTTGTAGGCTGCCAAAGAACGTTTTATAGTGTTTGCAAAAAACGGTGCTGCAGGTAACTGGGGAAAGGAGATCATTTGCCACAGCTGCTAAGTAATTAAAGTTCCTGCTAAGACATTTTATTAGCTTAGAGGCTTTTAAAGACCACTGCAAGATCCGTTTACAATTCAGTAACCTTGCTTCTTTGGAAGCTACATATCACTCTCCTCATTTTGTTTTGGCAGGGATAGAAAAAGAACAAACAGTCCCTAGAATATCCGGGTATATTTAGATAGCCTACATTCACTTCGGCAGTATGATCTCTGATGGATGTGGTGCCACGGAGCGTGACAGGGATCTCTGTGAAGGATGCCATTTAGCAGCAGACAGTCCAAGTTATTTATGGAGGAACTAGTATTGTTCATTGTTTTGCCTGTAAAAATTGTACATATAACTCAGAGTTGGGGTGTGAATAACAAATGAATCAAGATTTTATAATTTACTTGGTGTGGCTAAGAAAAATAACAAGACTTGTCAAGGCAGAGCAAGGAAATGCTTATGCTCTCCCCATAAATCTCCTGGCTGGCGAGCACACCACAGACGTCGCTGTATACACTGCTTACAAGGCACTAATAGGACTTGTTGAACCAGGGGATGTATGAAAATTAAACGTGCTCCTTTCACTGCCATGTATAACCAAACTCAGCTGTTCGGTACTGGCACAGCATGAAAGCAAAGACTACAGGTGAACCAAAGCCCTTGCTAGAGATCAGCTCTGGACCACACCAGCACTTTGGCCGCAGGGGCTGGCACGGTCCATGGATTTTAATCAGGTAAATGTGCGACACCGTGGTTGCAGATGGGTCTTCCTATGACGTCTCCTGTGGGGAACGCAGTTGTGTGCCTTAACTACTCTCAGAAGGGAACCCCATAACTCAGCAACTCTCAAACTGGGCTAAGTGCTGAGGTACTTACCTTGTAAGGATCTGGGAGATCCAGCTGGCCTTTGCCTTTGGCTGCTGTAACAAGAGGAAATGTGAGTATCCAGGCAGCCTTACACCAAAGCAGTGCTTGTCCTTAACCGAGAAAGCAAGGTATATTCCAACAAATTTTCTATCTGTAACAAGAGGCCTAAATACTCAGCTTACCTCAAAACCACATGGGACTACCACTCTATTCCCACATACACTTCCCAGCAACTATCTAGCCCTTGTCTGGAGAGGTTTCTACAGTCAATAGTCCTGTACATATACTGGTTCTCAAAGCAAGTAGTTTAACCTGGCTAGAGCCCAGAGGTTTGCTCTTCATGCCTACTCGCTCTACCTATGAACATTGTGCTCTTACCGTCTCCTCCTGCAGCTTCAAGTACTTTCAAAGTACGGTGCTTATTTGAATTCTTTTTACAACAATCTGTCAATAAAATAAATCAATAAAACTATACCGTGAGAATCTCAACAACAGATGTTAATTTGAGGAATGAGTAAAACATCTGGGAACAGACTTCCACATCTGGTAACTGAGATTACATGATACAAAGTTATTACAGTGAAGGCTGAAATACAAATTAAATGACAGAAAAATTCTTACTTATACCATGACTTTAAGATGATTATATGGTGCCTTGAAACAGAGATGCTCAAATCCTGTAACTGAAACTGTCCTTGGTGGAAAAATAATGCCTGGAAACAACAAATGCAATGCAGCATCGTTTTATACCAGGTCTTTTTGACAATGTGCGCTCCAGGCAGTCTCAGGGACAGAAATTCATGGAATCAAAGTTGTCCAGCACAAGAAGAAAAGCTTGAGGAATTTCAGACAGCAGAAGAATTTCTCTGAAATAAGATCCCACAGAGACAAGGAACGGATTGGGGACCATCATGCCAAGAGATGAAAGATCACTTTTCTAGTCAGTGACAACAGCCAGTGAGGAAGACTCGCACAAAAACTGTAAAATCATTTCTAGGAACAGAAGAAAGCATGGAAAGAAAGTTGGGGAAGGAAGTAAAGAGAAAGTTTAGTTCAATAGACAATGGTACAAAGCACATTTTTTAATGAAATTACAAAAAAACAGGTTGACTTCACTTCTCGGACTTAAGGATCTGTGTTCAAAACTGTTGAGTCTTGACTTAAATTGGTGGAAACCTAGGGAAGTTCCTTTCACAGATCATCAAAGGTGGACCTTACAAGGCAAAGGTCAACCATGCACATAGTACGCTTTGCCAGACATAACTCCTGCTCAGGTTTTTTTTTTAATCTCTCTTTTCATCAATGACTCACCTGAAGATTTTTGCAGAAGAAAGCAGCAGTATTGGTGTATATTTAACTAAATCAAAGGATAACGCTGAATCGTTTAACCTTGGTATATTCAAACAACTTCAAGATAAGAGCCTAGTGACAACTGCCATCATTTATTGTTTCCCAAGGAATGAAAGGTTAACAACTGGAAAGCCAGCGAGTCAAAAAAAACGCTTTAAAGGGGGACTTGCAGACACTGCTGCATTCTCTCAGACCTCATTCAGGATCTTGTTTTCAACCATCTTGCTGTTTCTCTGATAGCATTTGTAAACAGATGGACTTCTTCACGCTTTTTTTTTGGTATGAAAACAACTTTCCACTCAGGCATGTTGATCTCTTGGGGAAAATACTGGGATGCAAATAGGTTTTAGCATTGCTTAGGGAAGATGCCACACAGCTGGCACTGACTGCGACACAGGGCTCTGCAACAATACAGAAAGAAGTTTTGTCTTGAGAACCCACCTAGCAAAGACAGCATTTTCCAGTGTGCTTCAGTTTTGGGAGCTGATTTTAAGAGCATGCTACAGAGATTTGATTTTCAGAGACCAGGCAAGCTGTATTGGCTACAGACTAACCGAATGGTGCCTCAGGAATATGTGGGTTTTTTTCCCCCCCAAGGTTGGGATCAGTACTGATAACCAAACATCAGAAAATCCAGCAGAAAACCACTCTTCCTCACTGACCTAAGTTCTAAATGCCATCTCACCTGTCAGCTGAGGAAAACCCTGCTGCTGTTTGGCTTTTGGACTTGGAGATCCCATTAGCCAGGAGCCATTAGTTGCTTTGACCACACTACACTTATCACAAATGCATGTGCGTGTGAACAGCATTAAGAGATGGTACAAGTGCCTAGTGGGCAGTTAATCACAATCATCCATTGAACAGGTATTTCTGTGTGCGCTGAACCTTCCAATGTTTGGGCTTGAATGCTTCCTCTATGAGGTTTAAATCATCACCCAGGAGCACCTGTGCCATACTACCAGCTGGGACTAACCAGCTCTTCAAATAACAGCCTGGATGCAAGTTTGAGTCTCTGACAGAAACTGGGCTTGGTGTGACAGCTTCTCGTGACTACGGAGATTTCTGTGATTGTGTCAGGCTGCAGAAGGCGGACAAGATCTCTCGTAGGCAGACAGTGACCTGATTTCTCCGATAATGCTTTCGGAGGCTGACCAGATGGCATTGTGAAGGTAAGGTGCTTATCCTGCAAAGCTCTGGCCTTAGCCACTCCCTTGTGGAGCATCAGCCTGAAAATGTGGAATTAAATCCACCCCACCTGAAGATATTCACAGTCAGCGGCTCTGAAACACGCAAACAAACGTTGGCAAAAAGGTTGAATGACAACTTGGACAAATCCATATCCAGACACTGAATTTCCTAGCAGAGACTCCCACCATTGTGACACTGAAAACAGAAGTAATTTTGGGGAATTCCTTCTGTGCAGATAGTCCTCCTCTAAGATCAAAAGACAAAGCATGATGAGACAGTTGTGCGTTAAAAAATAATGCACGTCATCCAATGGCTGCCCTAAGTCTTACAATACCAAAGGATTACTGGAAACCACAGACATTCATGGGTTGGAATCAACACCCTTGCTCATGTCATTTAATGTAGGACTAGGGGAGCTCTCTTTGCTCCCCACCAGCAATTAAAAAAAAGACTTGATGAGTCCTGCAGAGAAATTAGCTGTGATGAAGATGACTGCTCACAATTAGTAAGAACTGGTTGACCTGAGGCAAAGGACGACTGATGTGTGAGGAGGTTTTCCCCTCACCTTCAACGTACAAGAGGAGAAAGTCACTGCTAAGCTTTGGACAAATTCTTTGCAGAATAAACTTCAGTAAAACGACCTGCATTCACCATCTGCCAATGCTTTTCTAATGCTGTTTATGAGGGGGTAGTTAGCAACAACATTGGACAAAACTGAATCAGGCAACAGATCTCCAGAACTGACCCAATAACACTGAAGTCACCATGAGTCTTCCACTCAGTTTTGGCTTAACTTAACTTATAAGTTACCTCATAGGAATATGTAAATCTACAATAGGAAGTATCTATCCCCCTGCTTTTATGTTTCACCTGAGTTTATTATTTGAGATTATACTGTCCATGCAGGATTTTAGTTTTCCTTGGCAAACGAAATCACAAGAAGTTGCCATTGTAGTCTATACTTTGGATAAACAGAACTTCTTTGGAGCGAAAATCTTGAATTCTTCAACTATATCCAGGCCTTTGCATCAGGTGAGGGCCACACAGTCTAAAGGGCTGAAAACCCAACAGCAAAATCCCCCGTTACAACTTTTGGGATCATATTTTGTGTAAAGAATACACAATTTTATTTCTTGTACCCACATTGAAAAAAAGAGATCCCCAAACCTTCCTCTGCCCCTACACTCCCTGTCAGCAGCGATCGTTTCTCCTGTGCTCCTGACAATTCACAGGCATGGTGCCAAAAGTTGGTGTTAGCTGGTGGTGTTCAGCTCTAAACAAAGTGAGGGGCTGCCTGGCTCACTTAGTTGACAAGGTCAGACCAGGATTCAACATCTGTTCTGGCATTCAGAAACGTCTTTATTGGAACTCGAAGGCTGTGCAGTTTTCATGCTCGACAGCCAAATGGACACAAAACCACGAGATACAAACAAATGCATTTGTCAGCTTGGACAAGCTAAATTTACTACTTTTATATAAGCATACAGTTTGTGTGCTTTGAAAAGCCACTGAGCAGGTATATTTCTCCTCAGGTAATGCCAAACAACATACATAGAAATAAAAAGAAAACAAAAGGAAGAACAGATGCCTGTAAGCAGAGACATAACCAGATGGTAGCTCTGTTCTACCCTATGGGGAAAATGGCCTGGCACATAACAGTCAAAGTCTGCTGAGGAATCATCTTCAGTGGCTGACACATTGACATCCTGATACCTCTAGACAAGGTGCACCCCCACCCCACCCCCAACAAAACATGTTTGGGCAGCAGTCACAACCCATGCTGAAATAATTTGAGGATTCCCACTTTCATTTGTTCAGTCAAGACCAGAACCTCACACAAGTAACTTTTTTAACTTGAATAGCCCTCAACATTAGGTTGAGGCCAGTCTGGGAAACTAAGCAAGTAAAAATATTCAAGTGCATTAGATGATATCCCTGCATCTCTCCGGAGACCAAGAGTATTTCTCTAATTGTGCTCATGGTCTTTGGAGCTTATGTTTCTGCTATCAGAGAGAACACTTTGCCTGAACAAGGATTGGAGAGTGGGGAGCACACGCGTTGGAGGGTATGGGGCAAAGAGAAAAAAAAAAAAAAAAAAATCACATAGCATTTTTCAGATATAAAAGAAATGGGCTTATGCTCATATTAGAGAACAGAATCTTCATACCTGTACAGCATACAGAGCATTAAACACACATGGTCATATTTTACAGAGTAAAAATCCTGCTGAAAACATGTTTAATACCAAAAATACTTTTTACATTTATGTGTCATTTGTATTTTACAGATTCCTCCTGTGAGCCACAAAAGACAAAATAGAAATAAAATGCGTTCTCCCAGTGATCAGCAGCAGAACAATCAAACACAGCTCCTTCACCAACCTCCTGACTCAGATCTTGCGAGAAGGACTGGCAGCTCCTTTATCCTTCTTCTAAAAATGCTATGCACAGTCAGCTCTTCAAAAACACAAAGCTGAGAGTCAGATCTATCTAATCTCAGAACCACTAAGAAAATAAAGTAGTAACAAGGACACAGAAGACCCAGAAATAGGTTCAATTGCTCAGTACAATAGAAACATTGCCAATAAAAGAGCATGGCCACACGCAAGTGACCATAACCTTGACCCTTGGGAACTGCATTTGCTTGTGTGGGTTACAACAGGCCTCTGACTGGCCCCATTCAACTCCCCTGAATTCTGAAGGGCACCAAGACCATTTCTACCGTATGGAAAATTATGTTAAGAGAAACAGCAGTACTATGAGTACTGAGGGAAAAATTACTATTTGCAAGCTGCAATTTGCCCAACAGCAGAAAAGGTTTCTACTCCTCATGTTCACTAAAAGGAAAACCAAATTTATGGACATCCAAGGACTCACCCCAGGCGGAGAAATAGCAGCGTAGGCAGGGGACAGTTAGGAAAGGACAGAAGATACATGAGTTAAGACCTCAATCACTGCTAATGGTGTCAGCAGAGGGTGCTTCAGTTTCTCTGTTATTCAGCCCTTTGGTATTTTTCTTAACATTTATTTCAAGCTCCAGTAAGTTTTATTTATTAAGGTGATTGTGCAACTCAGGTGTCTTAAAAGAACAGCTGCTTCTGACTTCAAGAGGCAGAGGCTTAATTTGATGAGCCTTCCCACCTTCTCAGTGTGCTGTTTCATAAGCACCCGCTGACATTCTTCCAGGAAGTTAAAGAACAGGCCCCTTCAGTTTTAAAGCCAGATTTAAACCCCTAGAAGACATATTGAGAAGCTTACTACTGTACTCTAAAATCTGGTCCTTTACCACTATTTTAACAACATGCTTATCTAGTTTTTCAGCCCTTTCTAAATGATGAGCTCTTTCTCACTTGCTAGAAATTCACTTCCAAGCGAACTTCAGGCACTGAGAGCAAAGGCTGCAGGAAAAATCATCACGTGCCTAGCAACAAACAAAATCCTTTTGTCAATATAAAAATCAATCATTCGTATAAAAGGTTAAATATGCATATATATCGATAACTAGAAATAATAACATTAGCCTTTTCCCACCTTTTAGGCAATCCAAAAATGCAAACCAAAGTGATTCAAGCCAGCTTGTCAGCCAGCTCTCCTCTTTCTCTTATTTGAGGAGCTAAACCCCTGTTCAGTGCAGAGGAACATGCAAGTGACCCAAAGCCCGGTGGCAGCCAGACAGCTTTGCCGGACTCCTCAGCTGCCAGGCTAATGCTAACAAGATGAAGGAGCCTGAGTGAACGAATGAACAGTACTGACTGAAGCCTTTCCCAAACAAAAAATAAAGTAATATACACTCATGTTCTATCTGTGAAAGGAGGGCCCTCAACCAAGTAAAGCGCTGGCAGGCAGATACTTTTCACCCCGCTCTCCATCTGCTCATTTTAACTGTGGAAGGGGTCCAGAAACCATCCAAGAGGCCAGCTGATGACAAGGCTTGCAGTATTTTTTTCTTTCCGTCTGAGCCCTTTTGAAATTTGTACCTGTAAAACAAAGGAGAGAAAATGGAGAGATGTTTAACTGGGAGTGTAGGAATGGCACAAAACTTTAATTAATCTGAAGCTAAGCCATGCTTGTATGGGCAGGCTTAGATTATCAGTGATCTGAAAATAAAAAGGAATGTGATGGCAATTTTTTTCCCCCTCTTCATTAGATTGCTGGAGATCACCCATTCCCAGCAGGTTTTTTTTCCCCTGTACCAAGGGTGCACAATCACTGAACATACGATGGGTGCTGCTGGAAGTTCTGCAGCCCGATGATCTTCACAGGCACAGGGCACTACTCTCTCTCCCCAGAGCTTGAGTCCCACAATCAACACATTCCATATCTTCCCCTTACTATCACCACATTCACCATCTTTCCTGGAAAGAAGCCACAGGCTGACGTTGGCTTGAAATATTTACTTTCTGTGGCAGTAATGGTTTCTGATGGAAGAGCAAACTTCTAGGAAATCAGTGATCTTGCTTTGAAAGAAGTAGCCAGTACGGTTAGATTATCCCCCTCCTTAAACCACACTGAATGAGCCTCCAAGGGGCTTCGCAGCTTCCCCCAGGCAGACGCTTAGCACCAAGAACAGCGTGGAGTAACGCTGATAAAGTCACTCGGCGCGCTTTGCTGGCCAACCGCATAAAGCGGGTGACATTCCCCCAGAACAGACAGCAACCTGCAAGCACAATTCACAGAGAAATGCCATAACGATACAAAGGACAGAAGCCAAGGTTGTACAACTCCAGTCCAGAACTGCATCTGAAACAAAACACCAGGCTTAGCTTCGGACAGTTGCTGCATTTGGGCCTCAGCTATTACATCTGCAGTAAGATTCGCAATGGATTCAGATCGAGCATTTTCATACAAGCAGATTTGTAGCAGAGAGGAGCAGTCCTGTGCAGCAGACAGGTGCACCCCGTAGGAAAGCAGCAAATAAAGAGCAATGCCTGACCTAAAAGTGGTTTGGCTGCAGCTGGGGATGGGAGATGGTTACTGCAAGCAGGCTAGAGTGCTCCGAGAACCAGGGAAGAGCCTAACAGGGGACAAGTGACCATCACCAACTATTACTGGGTCTGCAACAGAGGAAGGCATTTCAGATTCCCTTTGTGGATCATTTTGTGGTGAATGTACAGGCTTTAACAGAGTGCTTCCTTTGCACTTCTCTCCCCCTCTCAGCACAGCACTTCCCATTGCTCTGCCAGACCAGTGTCACTGTATGCTACCCATGGGAAACAGCAGCCTGATTTCAAAGGAACAGGCTCTTCGGAAACACTTTTTATCAGAGAGATTTCATGCCCGTTGCATGAAAAAAGCCTGAAATGCCTGCTACTTTGTCAGATAGCAGGAGGTACCTCAGATTGAAAAGTACTAGCGATGCTCATGCGATGCTCAGTACTTCGGAAAGGTTATGGGCTCAGCCAGGTAGGACATATGATCTGTCTTGGGCCAAGAAGAGACAAGAGCCACCTCTGTGCATTCAGCATCGCGTTCCCCAATCCTTATGGATGGGCTGGGAAGACCCTGTTGTTGCTGTGGATCATTTGTAGCTGAATTCCTCAGTTGCTACTACACCTGCCAGTTAAGTAAGGAAGGAGCCCCAGACAGCTATAAACCCCTGGCCCACAGGCATAAACCTATAATGGGTTTGCTGCCCTGGTACCAGTAGGACTCTGCCCATAAAACAAAGCCCACGAGTCAGGACTGGGAGACTGGAAAGGAAGGAAAGGGACCAGCTAAAGGAAAACTGTACAGAGAAACACAAGGATTTCCATCTAGTTTACATAAATACGAAAAGAAATAAAGCATTTAAACTACTTCATCAGCTAGAATTAATTTGCTGGGAACTTCAAATTAGTAATTTTACAATGAAAAGATTAGAAGAGGTTAAACAAGTAAATAGGAAATACACTATTTTAGATCAAATTCTGTACCTTTAGAGTTTAATGAAAGTTACCGGCTAGACATTTTAATGAGCTTAAAAAATTCAGATTTAAAATGTTGGTGTTCTAAAGAGCACACCTAATCCTTTTTCCTAGACTTGTTCATGGTTTAGGTTTTCCTACTGAGGTCTCACTGAAACCAGTGATACTATGGACACTCAGAAAGAAGCAAACTCAGTGTTTTTGGACTAACGATGGTGCCAAATCACCAAAGTAAGGATACGTGACAGTGGACAAGATTGATAAAACTGTCATATTTATACAGTGAAAGCACCGATATGAGGGCAGAAATTCCAGGAACTGCTTTAAAAAATGCTGATTCTTTCTGCAGGAAATCTTCCTTTTGCTATCAAAAGTAGCTCTAACTAGAATCGGAAAATTGGATTTAATTTTTCCATTGCGCATCTGAACAAGAAGCTAAATTAACTCCCAGCTGACTTACTCCCTCCTTGTGTTATCTTGTTCTGGAGCCAAGCAAATGAAGCTGGTTGCAGCCTTGTGCAGGTACACAGAGTGTTTTAAGTAAACCAAAAGGTACCCAGGCAGGGAATACTGAGCTTGTAGCTGGAAGTATTTGCATCTGACTACCAGTTCACAGTGAGGCACCAGCCAGTCAGAAAACAAGGAAAGAAAAAAAATAATGGAGATATTGGTTTTCTGAAAGGACAACTGCACATGTCAAATCCCATCCAGAATGCGGCTACTTTAAAATGCAACAAAATGCTTTGCCCTCGCTTTGAAGGCTGGGGCTTTTCTGTATTTCCCCTTAGAATAAATGGTCTCAAAAGACTACAGGGTGGCCCTCCCCTTGTTCTAAGCAGGGAATGCATTGGGCTAGAAAAGGCTTCCAAGTACTTCAATGCAAGTACACTTTTACTTCCACAGTCTTTAGACACCCGTATTTAGGACAAATTCCATCTCGGGTAATTCTTGCTCCTGGTAGGGCTGTGGGTTCAAAAAGTGAATTTGTAGGAATTTACAGAACCACATTTTGGTTGATGTCTAAAAACATGGAGATGGATGCAGCCACTGATAGATGGTGACAGAATACAGCAAGGCAAAGCCACCATAAAACTTCACTTTTGCAGCCTCTGTTCTTATCAACAAGCAACTATGCTCTGATACTGTTCTTCCTGCCCTCGAAACAATAGCGAGACCTTCTATGGGGCAGGAATGGATATGAACACTTCATGCTTTCATCAGACTAGAGCACGTTTCTCTTCATTATTTTACACTGTGAGCATTAAATGGTTTCTCTTCTACTCTTACTTCTTCCCAATCCAAACACTCAATAAGTTGATTGAGGAAAGAGAACAATTTCTCAGTGGTACAATGAAGATAGCACTCACCTGCATGGAAAAGTCTGCAAGGTTTGCAGATGGAAAAACCTCTAAGTGCTTTGATTTATCTATAATGATTACCTAATTAATATAACGAAATGTAAATGTAAATCTTATTACCTTTGTGTGCTTTTTTGTCGAGTTTGGGTAGTTTTGAGCAGCAGATTTTTTTAGGCTTCTGACCTAAGGGTGAAAAATAATACATTACTAGTGGAGACAGATAATGCAAATAGCTGCAGGCATACACCAGATGGGTTAGAGTCCACAGACATTCTGATTACCAAATTTACCACTGAAATCTTTGAACAAAGAGGTCTGTGAAACAAAGGATCATCGTGACTGATTTTTATGTCTGTGCATAGCTTTGTCCCTAGCATGGAACACTAGTAGATGTGCCAGATACATTGTGAAGATTTTTCACCCTTTGAAATGTTGGCAGGCAATACAAGCAGCAAACTCCAGCTATTTTAACCTAAGAAAGAGACTCTGCATAACTTTTTATAGTTATATCACTTAATGAAAACATAACAGATTACCAAGAGGCAAAAAGAGTGTATCTGTGTCCATATGCACGGGACTGTAGAATAAATTGCTCTGGATTGGCAAAGCCATTTAATTATTCACTCCCTACTAGACCTAAATAAGTGAGCTGTTGATTGCACTTGACATGTTATGTGCTGGATGCATTAAAGGGAGAAGAAAGGTTGACTCTGCAGCAGAGGTGGAGCAGAAAGGACAGACATAGGTGATTTCTCATCCACAAAAATGTCATATATGCACAATGTTTCTGGAAATCCCTGTGGCACAGTTCTACAGCCAAGGCTAGTGATGGCAGCTGCTCCACCATCCAAGAGGTTTGAGGTATTGTCACCAGCATTTCATTCTGTTGTAACAGGTCTTACATAAAAAGTATGTATTTGCACACCCAGGCACTTCTACTTATCCATCAGCGTGTTTATGGACAAGGAAGAGTGTCCTTTGCACACCTCCTCCCCACCTTCTGACCCAGGGAAGTACCAATGCCCCAGGATCCACATTAACAAAAAGGGAACATTGTTACAGGATCCTGTGTGTGTTCATTTGGGTTTTACTGGCTATCGCTGTCTCCTGTCCCTCCTGGACAGGCTTCTGCGATGCTCCTGAAGACAAGTCTATAAATTCTCCCTTTGCACTGTTCCTTAAGTTTCCCCTCAAGGGGCCTAGGAAACCCGAATAGATAGAAGTAGAAAATGCAAAGGGAGCAGAAGGACTCCAGGTACTACAGCCCTGGGAAACAGTTCTACCACTCAGAACAGACTCCAGTAAAGGAGAAAACTGGGCAGCTTCCATGTGTTTCTTGACACTCCTATTTAAGCGGAAAATGGTTCTTACAGGGTTTATAGAGAATATGAAGCATGGCAAACCTGCTGCTCCTAACCTTTGGACATTTATCTTATTTGTTTTTCCTTCTCTCATATTCACTCCTGTGCAAAATAAACACCATGGAGCAATCATGGTGGGTCTCTGAGATTTGCACTATCAAACATCAAAGCTGAGAAGGTAACTCTAAAAGTTACACTTCTCAATTTAAAAATCCTACTAAACTGTCCCCCTGCAAACCCAGAATGACACCTGCAGAGATGCAGCTATAAACAGATAGAAAAATCTCTGGTTTTAAGATTTAAACTGCTCTGTGAATTTGCATGCTTTAGAATACTGCAAAATGGTAACTGGGTGCCACAAGGTAATTAAAGTGTGGAATACCAGTGGTAAAAAAAAAAGTCAAGACTGATTGAAGGTCAGAAGAGCTACTCTCACCTGTTTCACTATTCTCTAAAGAACTTCTCATTTACTCCAGCTCTGGTGACATGACTATTTCATATTCCCTTGTTCTACAAGGGTAGAAGCTTTTGCCATTAATGCATTTCTCACCATTCAGAAAATATACTATTTTTATATTAGCAGATGGTTATCCACTGGAAAAATATAACAGGAATTTTTTTTTCAGAGGAGCAGGTTTCAGAACACAGATGAAGGTAAAAATGAATCATGCTGTACTACATGCACCAGGCAGTAACAGAGAGGAAACACTACTGTATAAACCAAAGCATTGATATGCAACCACATTCTGCAGTCTAAGTCCTTCCCTAAACTAATTCTCTCCTTTCCAGTTTTCAAGCTCTGTTTGTTTTCTTTAATTAAAATCAACAGAGAATAAGCATTTTATATCACAAAAGGAAAGAATAGGAAAAGAAAGAATATACCGTACCTTCTGCAGTAATGGCATTGAGGCACAAAAGGAAGACAAACAAAAAGCCACATAGTGCCAGGAGCTTCATCCTTCCCACTAGTCACGAGATGCCTTCAAGGAGGCTGAAGGAGTGTTCTGGTCTGCCTCCAGTGCAACCTTACCTTTTTATAAGGGAGATCGAAAGGAATGCTGTGTTCAGAATGGGTGGAGATTTGGCCTTTGTATTGCACTTCAAAAGAAACAGCCCTTCCTATTAGTAGAAGTGGTTTGCTTGAAATCAGGCCACAGATAGCTGCATTAGAGTGTCCTACCAGTTAAAAAGAAGCACCTGGCTTTGAGTATTAGAATCTACAGGGATGCTCTGATGCAGAGTGTTTGTCCTGTGGTTCACAGCAGCCCCCTCCGGTGACCTGGTGCGCTCCTTTGCATGCTTGGAAAGGCAGAGAACACAGCTGAAATGAAGCTGAGCAGACAGTGAACTGGAACTGAAAAGGCAAACGAAACCCAGAGTGTGTAAATCAAAGCCATTGCCAACATGTTAACATAATTAACAAGACAGCTGGTTAAGCAGCAGATTTCTGAGTTTATTATTAACTTCTCAGTATCTGTTATATCTGGACAATTAAGTATGTTCCAGATATTCCAGTTAACAATCAAGATTAAGAAGTCTATCAAATTCAACACAGTATCAAGGTTCAGAGAGCATGCATAAAAAAAAAAAAAAAAAAGTACTTCAAGCCCAGATCAACTGCAGAGCTGAGTCTCTTCAATAAGGCAAGAGTTTAGGTTTGGCAGCATCTCATTCTCACAGCTTATTCTGATGAGATTTTGATGTCTCTGTCTCTGATGAGACCAGAATACACTATGAGCTATGTAGCCTTGAAAGCTGGAGCAGTACCTGCAAGTTTCTCAGATTTGGGATTGCAGCAGGACAGAAGGATCCACTCTGGTGCCCATGTACTGCCCTCTCCCTGCCGCCCCCAAATTTCAAAGGTTTCGTATTGAAGGTTTTGGATTTGGCTTCTTTCTTGCATTGGATCAGTAGCCTTCCAAACCAGGTCACCCCTTTATCTACCAATTTTAGCCCCAGAAGCTTATTTCTAGATTCCTACCTAGCAATACCCCAATATCGTGAAGATTGCGAATGCCCAAGTCTTTTTTTTTTTTTTTTTTTTTTTTTGGCCAAGGCTGACATTAGCAAGGCTCTGGGATCAAATCACTAACAACACTTGCTACAGATAGCATTATCTTCAGAGTGCTTTATGAACAGCCCTGCCTCACCACTGCCACACCTCAATCGTTCAGATCGTAGTAAGATTTTTAGTTCCTATCACTGCTAAACTTCTCAGAAAGGACTTTTACAGCTCGGTCAATGATGCAGAGAAAAATGAATGGGACAAGAGAGCGTCAATGTCAGGTTTGATTTCAGGCTTCTTTTGAAGAGTTCAAACATATGAATGTGGGCCCTCATCTCATACTTCTAAAATCAGCATTTTTGCCAGTTAGCACAGAACCAATCCTTTAATTTTTAGAGAAGTTCTATACTATATTTTTATAAAAAGAATTAGTTACATAAAATATATAAGCTAGAACTAGTTATGTAAACTAGAAGCATTACAGGAAGGACTTTTTGATGTGGAAATATCTCTGCAGCACATTCTATTAACAGAATCAAACCTACAGCTTTGGTGTATTGACAGAAATATTACATCGCTTTGGATGAACTCTAAATGCAGAAGAAAGCGTGGCCCGTATAGCTGTGAGCATAGAATGAAATCTAAGCTGTTAACAGCAGAATCTCTTCAGCCTGGCTTCCCTGGGATAATCTTTTTCATTCCACCAGCAACTTTCCATTTTAGCAGGCCAAGGTTGATTTGTTACCAAAGAATTTCAGACTTGCCTTTGTGTTGGTTACACGGCCCATCTCATCCCATCCCACTCCAATTCAAGAAAACCTTTGACTGCATTTCTGTCCAGTCTTGCTTAGGAAAGCACTCATTTGATTTTAACAACATGGCGAGTGGCTTTCCTCTATAGGGTGCTAACCTACACCAAGATCTCAAGATGGAAATTCTCAGTTTTCTAGGTTAAGTGATACTTGTAGAGATGCAGTAGTTACCCCTTAGCTCCTGTACTGCCAGACAGCAAAGCTGAGGATGAGAGGGGGGCATGGGAAAGAAAATCAGATATTTAGATAGGACGTGGGACTTCACAAACTATTTTCATTTGTCTACATATTAAATCAAATTTTATTAATTAAATAGAAGAAAAGCAGGCTAGATGGAATTCACTGTCGGTAAAGCTAGTACAAAACACAAGCAGCAAAGGTACAGGCAGGCAAGCTGGGCTGAGGGTCTAAGCACGGCACGCAGCCCCTGCAGTTACCTCCTCACTGGTGACTAGAAAGGACAGAAACAAGACAGCGTCCTGCTAGTTTTGTTACATCTTTTCTTTCAAAATATCCAGTGAGAGATTTGGAGCAGTGACAGTCTCACTGCATATACCAAATACTTGCACAGATAGCGGAGAACAAGTAGACATGATCTTTTTTGAGGAAAAAAAAAAACAACCCAACCAAATAAAACCCAACGTAAATGGAGCGTGTCAAACAGAAGTGGGAAATGTCATGGGCTACTCAGGCAACTCGCTAAGGTTTGCAGAAGATCTGAGGCGTCAATAAGGCACACGAAAAGATAGGTAGGAGAGTCATTTTTCTGAAACATTCAATTGGGCTGAATAGCCACTGAAGCAAGTACGTATCTCACTTAGCAACAACAGTATTTTGTCTCCATTACGCTTTCTGAGAGCATTCTAGGCAAGCTCATGTATACAGGATGACATTGCACATAGCCACAATAGTTATCAACACAAAGGAATCCAGACAGAAGCAGATAATAGATATTCTTGGTGTTGCTCCGATAATTAAGAAAGTCAAAACCCATATATGCCTAATTCCACAGAACTCAACCCACTGCACTGTTAAATCTTGACCAAATATAACTTAAATGTCAAAATCTTTAATTGTTCTATGTATTTAGGCCTGCAAAAACCTAGGAAATTACAATATCCTAAATTTTGGCCTTGTTAAAGTCAGTGAGGCTTCTTCTACCAAGCTGGCACCAAGCCAGATTCTCCATTATATTTTTGGTGGGATTTTTTTTTTTTTTTTTTTTTTTTTTTTTAAGAATCCTAGGTCCTACTGAAATGTCTGGGAAAGATGGGTTAACAAGGGATGCGTGTGTGGAGTCTGAAAGCAACAAAGGAAATAACATGATTGACTTAGCATAACCATATATTGGTAGCAACCATGTGAACAGAACATTTTAATGATAACCCACAAAAACCCCAGCTGTTTTGTAATCAAAAGGCATAGTCTCTCTAATGATAAATGGTTAAAGCTCTCATGCAAAAAAAAAAAATCTTGTTACTTACTCTGTTTTGAAACTTTTTACTCCCCCAAACAATTTTAACTTCACTGATTTTAAGGTGGTCATTTCTCAAACTTACACTCAAGGTCTTCTCATGCTTCTCTTGACAAAGAACTACCACATTCCCCTGCCCGCCCCAAGAATAACTCTCTTGACATTAGGATATCTTTGTTGATAATAGAAGAATAAAAAAAGGAAAAATCACATCACTGAGTGCATTTCAGCTCCACTTCTTAAAATGGCAGCAGCCTCCCCAAACTGGCTTTCTTCCTTAAACATCAAGGTGAACTAGAAATGAAAAAAAATCTCATAAAAGGCACATATTAACTCAAACCTACTAAGACGTTACACCCAAAGAATTTTTCATGTATTTTTAGCATTGAATAGAACCATCACCTTCTCTTCCTATGCGCACAATAGGAAATAAAAATTGAATACAGATGAGGAAGGTAAGCAGGTAAGATGGGAAATGAGTTGCATAAGAGAACCTCATCACATGATGGCTACTGTTATTTCCAGCTATGTTCATTTAACTGGAAAACTGCTAGAACATTATATGCACTACAGCTGCTGCCAACACCTAACTCAAAAAAAAGAAACATTTTTCTTCAGAAATATTTACAGCAGAACATTGGCAACAGGAGTGTTTACAAAGACTTTTTTTTTCTATGTATAAAAAAATGCAGATAACTGCATTGCAACTTTACCATCCACCCCAAGCAAGAAAGCCTGTGCTACTTGGATACCCTGTTTGTTTTCTGCTTGGGAGAGGCAGGCTGCTACTCAGTCTCCTCTGTAACAACCACCCAAGCCTCCCAGCTATGGTCATGGGAAATGAGGCAAACCTGTGTACTTGTCACCGCATGCCCAAATACCCCACAGAGGGGAAATGGAGCAGGTGGTGGGAAGCTCTACTCTCTGCCCAGGAGAACAGTTTTAAATAGTTTACACTTCTTTCAGCCTGCTCTTGTATTTCTGAGTTTGGAGAAGCCAAACTAACCACTTGCTTAAAAGCTACTGTGCCAAAATGAGCACAAAGAACTTTGCCAGATGAGTCTGAAGTATTGCCCGCAAGCCTCCAAGCCTGCTTGCTACCAAGGGAGGCCACCACTATCTCCACAGCTTTGGTTGAGCAAATAGGAAGATCATAGAATCATAGGATGTTTTGGGTTGGAAGGGACCCCTAGAGGTCATCTAGTCCAACCCCCCTGCAGTGAGCAGGGACACCGCTAACTAGATCAGGTTGCTCAGAGCCCCGTCCAACCTGGCCTTGATGGGGGCCCAGGGATGGGGCCTCCACCACCTCTCTGGGCAACCCGTTCCAGTGTTTCAGCACCCTCATTATAAAGAATTTCTTCCTTATATCCAGTCTAAACCTACCCTGCTTCAGTTTAAAACCATTACACCCCTTGTCCTGTCACAACTGGCCACATCTTTCCTACAGGCCCCCTTTAGGTACTGAAAGGCCGCAATCAGGTCTCCCCGCAGCCTTCTCTTCTCCAGGCTGAACAACCCCAACTCCCTCAGCCTGTCCTCATAAGAGAGGGGCTCCAGACCTCAGAGCATTTTTGTAGCCCTCCTCTGGACCCACTCCAACAGTTCCATGTCCTTCTTGTGCTGAGGGCTCCAGAGCTGGACGCAGTACTCTAGGTGAGGTCTCACCAGAGCAGAGTAGAGGGGCAGAATCACCTCCCTCGACCTGCTGGCCACGCTTCTCCTGATGCAGCCCAGGGTACGGTTGGCCTTCTGGGCTGCCATCGCACATTGCCGGCTCATGTCCAGCTTTTCATCCACCAGCACGCCCAAGTCCCTCTCAGCAGGGCTACTCTCGATCCTTTCTTCCCCCAGCCTGTACTGATACTGGGGGTTACCCCGACCCAGGTGCAGGACCTTGCACTTGGCCCTCTTGAACCTCATGAGGTTCACACAGGCCCACCTCTCCAGCCTGTCCAGGTCTCTCTGGATGACATCCTGTCCTTCTGGTGTGTCAACCGCACCACTCAGCTTGGTGTCAACTGCAAACTTGCTGAGGGTACACTCGATCTCGCTAAGTCATTGATGAATGTATTAAACAGCACCAGTCCCAGTACAGACCCCTGAGGGACACCACTCATCACCGGTCTCCATCTGGACATCAAGCTGTTGACCTGGATGTGACCATCGCACCAATTCCTTATCCACCGAACAGTCTACCCATCAAATCCATAGCTCTCCAATTTAGAGAGAAGGATGTTGTGGGGGACCATGTCAAAGGCTTTGCAGATGTTAACTGCAAAGTGGTTTTGGCCCTCAGACCAGAGAGGACCAGTGATTGCTACTCCAGAGGTGGCAGAACAGTCAGTTTCTGGGTTTTTTGGGTTTTTTTCTCCAATGTTGTACACATCTGCAGCCTAGATACTCTCATCCATTCTGCTGAAGACACATCATCTTCTACAAGAGAAACTATCCTCAGTCTTATGTGCTTTGATTCTTAATCTTTATTTCACATAATCTGCCTATAACCTTTCCCATTGCTGGCTGCCTGTGTCCCCTACTCAGCATATCCATGCCAGTAATTACACTCATTTAGCTTAGCTCTTTAAATATCTCCTCACCTGGTGTTCATAGTCACTTTCAGTTTCTGCCCTTGAGCCTGTTCTCTTTTCATTCTGCTTTCTTCCCTTCTGCCACTCCCATGCCTTTTTCTCTCCCTGTCATCCAGTTCTGCTCCAGCGTCCTTTTTCCTAGTATACCAGTTCTAGCTCCAGCGTCCTTTTTCCTAGTATAGGTGAACAGTATTTTTTGTTGCAGCTGTTTAACTGATTTTTTTTTTTTTCCACTTAAGGTATTTTTTTCAAGTCATGTCTCCTGTGGCTGAAATATTTTGACTTTTCAGTAAAAAACAAGTGATGAAAGCTTACTTTTTTTTTTTTGAACCAGTATCAAGTCATATACATGCTTAGGACTCTACCATCATTCCTCATGGGAGAGAAAGTTCAAGCATAAAATTTCCCACCCATCACATGGGCTAAATCCTCCATACAGGATAATCTCGCATAATACGTTGTGGCTAGAAACCTGCTGATGCATGCACCAAGATGAAACAAGTTCACTTTTGAAATATCCTAAGAAGCCAGAACTCTCCACTGAAAGATAGGGAAGTTTGTCTCACCATCACCAGTCTCCCCATCGAGCCAGAGCCGCTCTGGCCCGCTGCCGGGAAGCCCGCACCCTCCCTGCCCACAGCAGCAGCCCAGTTTCGGTTTCACAGCACATCCTTGCTGTGTGGCCTATTCATCACAACATTCACCTTGCTGCAGCCAAGCCAACACCCATCGACTGCCTTCCCGAAACCCACATATTCCAAGACTACTTTCCCATCCCTCCTCATGACTGCAATTTTCCATTCCATTCCCTTTTTGCATAAGCAAGCCTTTTGTGTTCTGTATGTACCAGCAAATACATCCCCATACTTGCGAGTGACAGGCCTAACTATGGCTGGAAGGCCAAAAGTGGCTCATGTTAATGGGGGTTTTGGTTTATTTGTTGGTTTTTTTGTTGCTATCTAATCAAGTGTTTGTTAAAATCCCCTGCCTTACAAGGGGACTTTTAATACAACAAATATACTAAGGAACACTAGAGCTACGGCAAAAGTTGAGCCTGTAATTACATTAGCATCTCATAGACTGGGACTACAACAAACTGTAGCATGCTCCCTTGCACTATAGAAGACATTGATTTAAAGGGCTTTAAATAATCAATTTTAAGTTATGATTTTTCAACAGCAGATTTCAATACCCACTCTTAATCTTGTCTCACATCTGTACTCATTCATTATTTCCCTAAGGAAAGGTTCAAAGTTGGTTGATATAACCATAAATGTCACATCAATTTTTTACAAAATATGGCCTTTGCCTACAAGGTGCTACTACTTTTTGCATACCTGGAGGAGCTACAAACACTTCTTTGCACATTCACAGACCTCAGTACACACTTATTCTGCTTTTGGTATTCATAATTTTAATACACCAGATTCACCTACTAGAGAATTACATAAGCAAGGTTTTAATTTGTGATTTTTGCAAGGCTCTGCTCACTTAACTCCTGCCTATACAGCCGCCAGTCTCCCCATTTCCCTGGCATTCATTAATTCCTCGCTGTTATGGTAGGATGAGTTATCCTTTGATGTCACCAGCTCCACCCTCCCCTCTTCCTTCCATTGTGAAGATCCTATGCAGAGGTTGCTTATCCATTACCTAGGCTAGGATAAACTCCTGCCTTTGGCACAAGGGCTGATTTTTCTTCTTCCAATATTTATCCCTGCCGCTCCTTGGTAAGTCACAGAATAGCGATAGCAGGGGGCTTCTTGACTCCGTCCTTGCCAGGGCTCTTCCTCTGCCTTATGCCCTTGACCATGTTGCCTTCTTTCCCAAAGGGCCCACATGCAGTTGGCTATCAAACACGCTCCACCTTGTCCTGTAACCCATGTTCTTGAGAGCACATTCAGCTTGTTTCTCACGCCTGCTAATTTTCAATTTCCTTCCTTTTCAGCACTACAGCCAGCGCTTCTGTGCTGTTACTTGTATGTATATAAAAAGGACAACCGGCACACCTAACTATGACCATAAAATTCTGTGGGGCTTTTTTACAGGTCCAGGCATGACTCAATGATATGTAAACAGAATATGGCTAAAAATTCCCCACCTTTTACAGGAATTCATTATTTTGTGTGCCAAAGAACATTAAAGACAGGCAAATGTTTATCCTGCCATGAAATTAAAATCTGATCCTAAATATTGACTACAGCTGATGTTTCTAAGGATTTCCATAATGTTTCAAGTAATTCTACTTTAGATCATAATCTAAATAAGCAGTTGCATAATTTAATAATTTACTTCAACTCTTAACAAGCATATAATTTGGTTCTTTTCCTAAGAAAGTGTTCTTCACGGTTGGCTGGTATAAGCAAGGCAGCCAGACCTGACTCATGTACATATTTTCAGTTTGCACAGAAGAATACAAGATGAAATTTAGATCCCACCTTATGAAAATATTTTATGTAATTAGTTTTGCAATTTTCATCCAACTTGCGCCACATCTAATTTCCACCGGCCCTCATGAAACCTGTATAGTAGTATACCTATAAGACAGTAACACTTGACATGCCCGGTGCCCTTATACAGCTTGAATTGCTCTTCAGAAAACAAAGATGATTCCTCCCTAAGAGGAATAATTCCTCCCCATTAAAGAGTAGGACAATTTTTTTTTAAGTCTTCCATGTTTGAAAATAATTTGGTAAGGCAGCTTATTTTTTCTTTGATAAAGGATCTTCAGTTTACGGCAAACTGAAGAGTTCACTTCAAATTTTGAAATAGACTTATTTTGAAAAACAAAAAGAAAAATGCATTTAAATAACCCTTCCACTTAGTATTTAAGTAAGAACTGGATTTTTATTTCAACATTCAACCATCTCACTGACCTTTAGTCATCTTAATGAAGTGGAGATGCGCTCTTACAACACAGGAAACAGAGTGCATCAATCTGTGGCAACCTATAGCAAGGATGGCTGCTCAGACCTGTGATCTGGCACTGGACGGGCAGCTGCTAGAAAGGCAAGTAACCTGCTGGCACAAGGCTCCAAGATCAGTCACTAAGCCAGCATTCACCCACGCCCATATTACCAAGGAAGAACAGACTCTGAACACGAGTATGACACAGAACTGACACACACTAGCAACACAAGTGTCTCATTCACACATACCCAACACGTCTCAGAGCAATGACTTTTAGATCCAACAACCTCTCCTTTGCCAATGATGGATGGGAATAAGTTCAGAAAGACATGCCATGTCTGTTAATCCCTTTACTCAGTTTTGATGCTGTTTGGTCTGCTCTTGCAGACATCATCATTAAGCTTCTGCACAAATCTTTAGCACTACTGTAAGGTATTTCTTTTTACTAACTTGTACACAGGAGCTAAGCTCTAACTGAAAGATAGTGGGTTTTTTTTCTTGTGTGAATGAGCAATCTTGTAATATATAATGTATTCCCACTTCTTGCTAGTGGTCCTAACACCAAAAAGAATTACTGGAAATCTGTTTTTTAATTACCAGTTTAATTTAAAGAAATAGCATGATATCATCTTCTTGGAAACTGAGCTGGCCACAAAGGAATTTCCCTGGCGCAGGGAAAAAAAAAATCTTCCGACACTATCAGGGAAAAAAAATAAAAAAGGAATTAAATATTTAATTGGAAAATCCAAGATTAAATGTAACCTACATGAAAACACTAGTTAGACACTTTTATAAATTGGACGGTGGCCTAGGTATCTACAAAAGCATGGGACTTCTTCCTAGACACTAACTCACCACCACTGCAATGGTGAGATAGCAGAGGCATGATGATTTACTCGTACCAAGGTAATGGCTTTGCAGTTACAGGTCTTCATTTACTGAGTGCAAGACTAAAATCACTGCACCAACCCACCTGGACCTGGGACACCAACCCAGACTGGACACAGGATAGTACGCATCTACCATCACTACCAATTCACCTTATTCCTGACTGCAGTGATGGTCTGTCCAGAGATGAAGATCACTTTTTCCTCCTAAGCAGTACAATACATGGTGATGGACGAGGATCTTTTCTAAAAAAATGATGCCACAAAAAAAAGTTAAAAACCCACCCCACCTAAACTGCAAACCCAAACAAGAACAAGTGTATTTCTTAAAGCAGTACATCCTTGCAGGACTTCTGAAGAACTTGCAAGAGCACAAGTAACTTATCAGATTCCTTCCCCTGCCCAAGACAATGTAAGGCAACAAAATTCCAGACATTATTTGCAAATTCTATTTGAGCCCCAAGGGAATATGAAATACAAGCTGAGGTGAAATGCAAAAAGCTCACTCTCCTATCTTTTATGTCTCTTTTAGAGATGGATTCAGAGAAAACTTGGGCTCTCAACAAAAGCTCCAGAGTTCTATCTCATCAAATTTCTAGCTAAAAGTAAACCCACTGTTGATAAAGTATGTGTTTTTTCTTCCACTCCTTCCTACTCACATAAATACAACCGAGGTGACCATAAATGCTTTGGGGGACAGACTGTGTTCATTGCATTGAAATGGTGCCCAGTGAACCGGATCATGGGATTTCGGCTCATGCAAGCTAACACAAGTACCTGATGCTAAATCAAACGATGGAACATTCTCCTCAGACAAATGTGTCTCTGCAGGAGCTGGCAGGAAGACAAGAAGTTGAAACTCATACCATTACAGAAATGCAGATAGCTTTAGCCTCTAAACACCTTAGTTCAAGTTCTGGACTTCATATTAGCAACTTATTTTGGTTGTGTTGAATGATCAGCAGATCCACAAGGTACAGAAGAACCAGGAAGAGGCCACAGTGGCCAAGTAACAGCATTTACACCCACTCAGAAGGGCAAGCTCCCTCTGCTACCCCTCAAAACATCTCCCGTCAGATCAGTACAGATAGGGCTTATCTATGTTTTCAAGAAAGAGATCAATATGCAGATTAATTACAAAATCTGTCCAGAAGCCCTAGAGGCTGACAGCTGCACAGTATTTTCTGCATTGGAGGCTTGCCAGCTGAATTAAACGCCTTATCTATTCAGGAAAAAGAAGAGTGAGATGCACAGGCATTTGCCATCATACCACTTCATTTCCTCATGGTAAGTTTTCTGGAACTAAGCATTGCGCAACCAGACTAGTTATTGTGTACGAAAGGCCCGAGAGTGTCTTGTATTCTTCTATCACCTTTCTGAAAGAAGGAAAAAGCAAAGAAAAAGTGCTTTCTCAAGCAGCAGCTGAGAGTGAAAGAAGGATGAATCTTTTAGAGCCCTGGTAAATGGCAAGAGGGATAACCCTCCCTGTTTAGCCGCCGGTGTTTCTCCCCACTCTGGGGGAAGACGTGACACGCAACAGGAACAGATCTGCTTCCATAACGAGAAGGTTACACAGCTCCTTTCACCACTCCGCCACGGAGGTGCGAGCTCTGGTAGATTAGCTGTCAAAAACCACAATGTTTCCTAAATCACATCTTGCTTGAACTAGAGGACTGGGCTACCACAAGAAAACATTTCCCTCACGCACAGCACGCTTAGCACTGCATCCAACATAAGTGTTTTTGGACTGAAGCCTTGCCTCGTTTCAGCACACTCTGTTTAGAAGCCTACAGATAGTAGCTACTAGATAAACTGGCCCTCATCACATCTAAGGCCTTGAAAGATGAGAGAGAATGGGAACAGAAATCATGTGAGAAACCGGGGGGAAAGGGAACACATCTGTTACTCCATTTTCACTATGTTGCCTGCAGGAAGAAAGTTAAAACCAAGCAAAACAAATACAGCTACAAGCCTCACCTTAATAGAGCGAGGTTATCCAGCAGAGTGACCTGTGAAGAAACAGAGCATGAACATGGTGACCTTGGAGATCCCGGACGCCGCAGACGGGGCCCGCAGGCACAGCAGCCGCCAGCGCTGCAGGGGCTTTGCTTGCCGGGCACGAGCTGCGGAGCGGCAGGACACTAGCTGAAAAAACTCTGTGAATGCCGTTTTAAACCCTGCTCCAGGACAGTCTCCCAAGTGATTATCAGCTCACCACAAACTACTAGGAGAAATGAAGTCTCAGCCTTGCTCTGCATTCCAGTCTAGCTACTATATCCCAGACGCTGTCATTACTGCCTGTAATACAGTGAACACAACTACAGCCTGCCCTTTCTACACTACATACCCTTCCCCTTGGGAATGGAGGCCAGCACGTACTCCCAGAGAACCATGTTGGCTCACCATAACTAGTCTAGGTTGAATGAAATTAATTTTGTCTCCTGGAAGTCCCTGCCTTCTCACAGCTCAAAAGCTTCATTTATCTCTGAATTTAACAAGACCATTTGCTCCAACTGTTTTATTGTCCTTATGCCACAAGCAGCTGCTTCAATACGGTTCAAAAAAATTCTCATATACAAAAATGCAGATTCTTCTTAGAATGGCGTGAGCTTTTAACAAAATATTAATGAATCCTATATTGGCATACCACCTCCAGAAATGACGACTCCATGAAGACTGCAATTTTAAGAGTTCATCTAGTTTCTTTTTGGCAAGTACAAAAGACACTCTGGAGCATACCTTAATTTAACGGTAAGAACTCAAACTACTTTTTTCAAGATTGAGAGACATCCCTTGTGGCTTTTGAACATAAAGTATTAGTAATGTGAATCTAAGGATGCCTCCCTTATTCCCCTGGATGATTCAGAAACACTTACCTCTGCACTGCATTTCCTTCCCAGCCTCCCCCGCCCCCCCCCACCTCGGCAAACAGCAACAGCCTTTTTTCAACTGCGAAGATAGAACACATTTGCTGTTCCTTTCATAAAATTAATGCCTTGAAGACTACTGTTGTACAAATGCCTCAAGCTTCCAGTTGACAGACTCTAAAGTCACAGGTTAGCAGGCTATATAGCAATCTGTGTGTTCATTTCATCTCCTGTTTGTCTCCAACCGCTCCCCAGACACGCTTCTGTTTTAGTTTTGTGTACTCTTTGGCCTTATTTGTTACAGACTTTTCCTTCTTCTGTGCGAGTCCAAAGGTGACCCTAGTTCATTGCTTCCAGTCTTCCATTTCCAGTTTGCTCAGGAACATTTTCTGCCTTCCCACTTCTCCCACTGTATCTTAGGCGGCATTCACAATGAACTTTAACTCATTCCCTGAACCACAGGTGGAACCCGAGGAGGATGGAGCTCTTTGCTTTTTAATCTCCATGCCTCCTGGACATACTACACTTTCAGCTGGCTTTTTTTTTTTGGTGGACCTCTTTGTCTCCGCTGTACTTGCACACTCTCTGCCAAGGAAGGTGCTACTCCCACCCAACACCCACATCTGCCCCGCTGCCCCAGTTAGATGCCACCAACACACACACACTCCAATGTGAAAGGGCACGCGGGCAAAGACCAAACATGTTGCTCAAAGCAATTCTTGCTGCCTTGGACTACCTGACTAACCAGCCTGGAAACACAGCACACATCTCCGTCCACCTTTCTGTATGAGCTACCAATGTGACTGAATCCACTGCAGCCACCACACTGTATTCTCAATTTTACCGTCTGTAAGACAAACAATACAAAAACCAGAAAACCTTCTCCACCTCACCCCCACTTTCTTCCCTTGCAATTCATGGATGCAACTATAGGCCAAGTGAACAAAATGTCGACAGACTTCAGTTAACTGATCAAATAGACTCTCAAGTGCCACTACTGTGCAATTACTGAACAGACTTTGACATTTCAAGCCTAAAAAAGGCTGTAACTTGACCACCCAGATCAACCTCCTGCATAATTTCTACCAGAACGTTGCTCCCAGTAACCACTGTCCTATGGCATGAGATCCAAAATTGTCTTGAAGACTTCAAGAGAATTAACCACAACCCCCATTAACCTGTGGCAAGTTTTGATATTTTCCCCCTTGAACTGTGTTCCCGGGTTCTACCCTATTTTATCATGATAGTAGCAGTCCTGCTTCTGGCTAATTGAACTTATGATTTCTTTTTCCTGCTATGCTTACACACAAACGCGTTTTTCCTGTATTTGTTGTCAGTTAAGCAGCTGCTTAAGCTTCTTCTCACTAAACAATACGAAGCTTCTTAAATCTCACTTGAAAACATGAAAACTGTGTTTTTCTTAAGAGTTTTATGTGAAAGAGGAAGCCATGAAAGTATCTGATCTTGCTTCCTTTTGTGACTGATTTCCCTCACTACCCTGAAAAGTAGTTATTTAAAAAATGCTCAGCAAAATTCTGTAATCTTTTTACTAATGGTAAGGGAACACAATTATGTATAACCCTTTCCAACCTGACCCAACAATGAATCAAAAGAGAAAAAAACCTCTTACAACTTTATAACCATCAAAAATATGAACAAGGGCTCCCCCTAAGGAGAGGGCAGAATAAAGTCAGCAAAATAAATTAACTAACATTGCTTACAAAAAAAATATTAAAAATTTAAGCTTTACTCCTCAGCTAGTTTTGGATTTATTTCTGAGTTTATACCCTCCTAATAACAACCATTTTCCCTTCCTAGTTTATAGGAGGATATGAAACAGGGCATTAAGAATTAGAGGGTCTAACCAGTGTTAATCAGCTTTTACAGATCTGAAGTTTAGGATATGAAGCATCTAATTTCCCAATATTCACAGTGTCTAGGATGAAACAAACAAAAAAATTTCTTCCTCAGCTTTATTTGCTTTAAAGCTATGAGCAGGACATACTTAATGGACCCCAATACCTACAACTAGACCTCTCAACTGAGGAAAAAAACCCCACCAAAATAAATTGCTTAGAGTAACATAACCCTGTAAGTTCTATTGATAAATCTAGAAGATTTTTTAGCTCTAGAAAGTTTTCAAGTTGTCTGTTTGCATTCCAGGAGTAGCCTGACAGTAAACCAGCACAAGCTCTCAGATGTTCTCCCTGAAGAAATGGGCACCTGTTCTGGTGCCTATCAAACTACCACATTTCAGACTCCTACCCCTCACCAATTTAGAGCTGTCTTAATTAAGATAAATCTTAATTCTTCACTTATTACTTCAAATGTAAAGGAACAACTCTTAAATCTTGTTTTGCTTTTTTTGGGGACCCACACTAGATTGTACCAGTAGGACAGTACTCTGTTAGTGCCATCTCATCCACCAGGAGTCAAAGCCACATCTTTTCAGAAGACTGAACACAAATGAGCACTCACTTCCTCAGGCACTCTTTGGCCTGCTTTTTCTTGAAAGCTTGTTAGACCTTTCTCTTGGTCTCACTTTCCATGCAAACACCTTCCTTCAGTAGGGTATTGTATTCTACACCTTACCACTTCAAACAATCCAGGATCCCTCTCTTGGTTCACAGTCAACCTCTAAAATGTCGTCCTCAGAATCTACACGAAAGGAGTTTTGCCAGAATTGTTTTTTATTACAGGCACCAATATTAGAATTTTGTTTCAAGACAGCTCGCTGTAGATTTCAGAATTTGAGGATAAGCACAGTGCTGTGTTCAGCTACTGCAACAGTATGTAAAAATTGATTAAGCGTATGAAATTGCTTAAAAAGATAAAACCCTCTGAACAGGCTACTTACAGTTGTTATGATCCACAGATTTCTTCTGTCTAAGTACCAGATTCTCCTTCAGCTGCAAGCACCAGAACTAGATTGTGCCATGTAAGCTTTGGGCACAAGGTTGTTGACAATCCACTGTTTCTTCCCTATGACTGAAGACACCAAAACCACCGCAGTATACAACAGACAGAAAAGCAGCACTGGCTGTAGTCAGTAGCCAGCAGGTTACACTAACAGAACCACTTGAAGCAAGTGTAGATCGGCATCTTACATCTGGAAAACATTCCCAGCAGATGCTAGCCAGTGAAACTGGAAATCATCTTCGTGGATTTTTTTTACTGAGGAATATGTGCTCTCTTACAAAGGAAATTGTAGCAAAAAAAAAAAGTACTCTTCAAGTTATTAGTGCAGGGATACTAAAATATTTCCATTAACACAGGGAAAGTAAGAGTGGTCAACTTATGAGGCTAGAATTTTATTGTTCCATAAGTCAATACATAAACAGCATATTTACCAGAAATTGAAAGTCTTGAGTTGATGACGTTTGCTCAAAACTTTTCTTGTGCCCAAGAACTCACCTTTTATTCCAACATACAGCAATAGAGTTTGGAAAGTATCAATTTCTTAATGTTACGTCAATTTTACGGGAACATTTTTTTTTAGACCAAGTTAAACATACCAATTCAGAGAAGAGTTAGAAACAGACTAAAGCCTACAACAGTATGATAAATTTATGATACTTGGGTTTAAAGCAGGCCATCCTCAATTCCCTCTTTTCTAAGCCAGTTGTCCAAGCTTGTAAGAGATGAGCACTAGGAGCTCTTCTGAAAGACGGGGCTTCATCCACAATACTGAAATTTAGTCATTGGAAGGAAGACACACCTCTATTGCTACTCAGCAGTTCGATAAATCTAGTACCAAAAGAACCTAGCTTTTATACTCAGTCAACATTAAAGCAAGGAGTTCTCATGTGTACTCCAGAAAGAGACTGAAGTTCATATGGGACAAATGCACGGTTTCCTCATCTTGTCTCCTTTATACTTTTTGGTCACCTCACCTGTCAAATCCAATGCGTTTCTGACAATTGCTTACACCTTCCTGAAACTTCTGCCTTGGTAGAAGTCATTACTGCATTTAGCGTCATATCCAATTTGTGCTGCTCTTCTTAATGTGTCGCTCAAATATCATTTATGCAATCTTAACTGAAAACTGATGCATCTCAACAGCATTTAATGAAGCAGCTTGCGTCCCTATCTGCATATAGGATACCAGTTTAGAAATTACTTCCTTTACTATGTAGGAACAATAAAAAAAAAGTAAGTAACAACTGAACTGCTGTCAAACCCATTAAAAAGCAGATAGACTATTTTACTCATATATTAAAAATAATTTACTTTCCCCAAATAATGTACAATTAGAAGCAGTTCACACTATTTTAAACACAGAGCTGGAAAGTGTTTGAAGAAAAACTATTAAGTCTGAATCACATTGCACTGAAACAATATGCTGAAATGCTTTAAATTTCTGACTTGCAGCAAAACTGCTTGTAACCATGAATTTTTGTTTAGTATGTGCACTAGGCAGGCTGTCAGCTGCAAAGAGGAGCCTGGGTTTACTTTCTCCTGCCACCTCCACCACCCGCAAGCATGGTGGCCACCCGAATGAAGATGTTCAGCGTATCTGTGTAGATACCCATGCACCTAGGAAACAGGAAATTGAAGTTAATATTGTTGAACAGAAATAGTATTATGTGCTGTTTCACACCATTGTACTTCATTTTAAAAAACCTTCATAAAGCATCTGTAACAAAACCCAACCATGATTGTCCTCGGTGCTTGATATGTCAAAAAACCCCTGTATTCTTTTCTACCATCTCTGCCAGCAGGAACTATTTACAGAACCCTTAACAGACAATATGCTGTTCTCATACAGTAACCCTCCACTTTTATGATGTACTTTTATCTGTTTATCTCCAAGAATTTTGAAGAAGGTCAGTATTATTCTATTTCAAATATAAGAAACCAGAATCAAGGAGGTATACAATTCACCTAAAATCAGACAGACAACAAGAAAATTACTTGCTAGTCAGACTTGGTCTTTACTGAGAGTCAGTTTGTCCTTCTTTCCCTATCTTACCACGCTGTTGAAGCTTTTTTATTTAGTGACAAAGTCTAGGGAATATTGACTGCCTATGAAAGAGTTAACATTTTTTGTCTCAGCTGATATTGACAGGTATTTTCAGAAAGCAGCTACAAGTTCTCCCAGCAATGCTTTAGAAAACAAAAATACCTTTTAGAAAGTACTGCTGGAAGCATGTGGCACCACACATTCAATTCCGTTTCTCTCCTTTCAGGCAGATGGCTCCAGTTTTAACTCCACTAGCTATTTTTGCACTGAGTGTTTAAACCCTGTGATTCTTCACATTTAACAGCAATATACTTTTGAACAGTAAACGAAAGGTCTGGCTGTTTTTAAAGCACATTTCAATACAGCTTGAAGCAAATTCTTACACAGTTGTGTTAACACAGGATACTTACGCATTGATTGGATCATATTTTGTTACTCCGTAATATGGAATAGTTTCTGCACGCTTGATAACATGCTGCGTATCGTAGAGCAGGAACATGCCAAAGAGTACCAATCCACCATAAACAGCTACCGAATACAAGCCGGCACCAAAAGCAGACGTAGGAGGCAGGAACATGGATCCTGGAGAGGGATATACAGTAGTGTTAAAGAGAGCTACTATGTGCATCTGCTGCTCTGACTTGGGTGCAACTTCAGTTACTGTAGCACACGTTTTTCAGTGAGTATTCAATTCTCAATTTGTGGTGCATTTTTGTTACCAAGACCTTTAATACATGAGCTGAAGATGTCACACAAACAACTCTATTCATTGACTTTGAATGCCCTAGGGAATCACGTGTAGCTTTTCTTCATGTAAAAGTACTTCTGTTCCTAGGACTACAACAATGCCTAGAAACACATAAGGGAGAAGAACAAGTGGATCAAGAGCTACAATCACGTTTACTGCCTTCCCTAGTCACTGGCAGTAACTAAAAATACAAGCCACCTCTATCAGCCATTTGTCAGATTAACAACTTGCCAGAACTGTAACTTCATGTTTGCAAGAACACATTAAGAGAGTATTTTCTGCTGTGCTAGAGTTGCAAGGGCTGTTTAGGGCAAACCTCAATTGGACAGACAAGTCTGCAATTAAATGTGAGCTGCATCTTCGCAGCTTAAGTTTATAACCTACTTCATCTGACAGTATTAAACCAGTACTTTACCAATTGAAGAGGCGAGAACAAAGCCTAAGCCTATTCCAAGTGGTCCTCCCATGTTCAGAAATTTTTCACTTGGAGCACACATGGCCACAGTTGAGAGCCCTCCGACGATTCCAGCGGTGTACCAAGCAGCTCTGATCAGCAGAGGACCACCCAAGAAGGCTAGAGGAGCCACCACTGCACCCATGACACCTAGCCAAAGAAAAACAAAACAACACCCAGAAAATTTGGGACAGTTCTGGTAAAAACATGACCTGCCAAAACATTTTTTTTTTCCATTCAGATAACATGGCACAAACTAATCTACTTACATGACAAAATACCAATGCACGTGGTTGTGCACCAATCTAGAAGGGAGCACAATAAATTGGCAACCTTAAATTCCATGACCTACTTTTCTCTATCTCTGAAGAGTACTTCAAGGAGCTGGTCTTTGTAAGAAAGACTAACAAAAGCCAACATATTGATCTGTTCAAAACAGAGCTGGTAAGAGATACTTCACATCAACTAACCAATTACATAATACCCACGGGAGCACTCAACACTGAAAAGCAGTACAGATTTCTGCCACAATAGTTAGTTAGGCAAGTAAGTCAGACTTTTTGCTGGAGTCTTGTATGAAACCTCTGGCTAGCCCATTAGTAGCACATTAGGTTGTTTAACTTAATAACAATCAATAAACACAATTCCTTCCTGGCAGAAATGTTGGCTTTTGAGAGGCAAATACGATTCCAGTGCCTAGCATCCACATGTCTTTCCTGAACCATAAATTATTTCTGGCAAAACAGTTTTGAAAAATGATAGCCACTATTATTTGAAGTAATGTATCATCAGGGAGAAACTGATCTATCCTCACAGCTTAGGTACCTGATGTGAACATGTATCTCAGAAGCTGCAGTTTGATACTAAAATTTTATTTTTCTAGTCAATTTTTCAAATACTTTCCTATCCTGTATAGCTGAAGAACAGTAAGTGTAGGCAAAAGGGCTTACAGAACCTATAGTGCCAGAAAGCAGCCATTAAACCAAAGCGGCTATGAAACCAGTAAGTTCTATCCAATGTGGTATATATATATCTCAAGTTTAACTTGAGCATGACTTTTAGAAGATTATGAAAAATATTATGGTTAAAGACACTTAAGAAATCTTCCTGACATTCAGAAGTCCTCATTGGTCTCTGAAAAAATCTTAACTCTCCTACAGCAGGGTATAAAAATTTCTTTAAAGTCAAAGTTCTGTTAAAGAATCTGGTCACACTGAAGCATAGACATCTCTACAATGAACACTAAAATCACATACCTGAATGCATCATCCAAGCCAGATGTTTAGCCGCTGGACTATTTTCATAGGATATGGACCTGACCAACATTCCAGCACCAATCATAGCTGCGAAAGTTGCACCTATTGCCTGTAAAAACAGCATTACAGAGCTCAAGTTACCATTAGGACATATGGTCTCTGTTCCTAACCTTCTAGTCTAAAAGTCAATAACGTAATTCTGAAAAGAGCAACTGTCTTGGTTTTGGCTGGGATAGAGTCAATTTTCTTCCTAGTAGCTGGCACAGTGCTGTGTTTTGGATTTAGCACTAGAAGAATGTTGATACCACACTGATGCTTCGGCTGTTGCTAAGTAGTATTTATACTAAGCCAAGGACTTTTCAGCTTCCCCTGCTCCGCCAGGTGCACAAGAAACTGGGAGGGGGCACAGCCAGGACAGCTGACTCCAACTGGCCAAAGGGCTGTTCCATACCATATGACATCATGCCCAGTATATAAACTGAGGGGAGTTGGCTGGAGGGCAGCAATCGCTGCTCAGGGACTGGCTGGGCATTGGTCAGCAGGTAGTGAGCAACTGCATTGTGCATCACTTGTTTTGTGTATTCTTTTATCATCATTATTATTATTTTCTTCTGCTGCTTTATTAAACTGTCTTTATCTCAACCCATACATTCTGCTTTTTTTTTTTTCTGATTCTCTCCCTCGTGCCACCAGGGTGGGGGGAGAGTGAGCAAGCAGCTGCGTGATGCTTAGTTACCAGCTGGGGTTAAATCACAACAGCGATGTAATTCATAACTGGAGACTTTGTCAATTTTACTCCTGTAAGGTTACAGTCAAATCTTTGCAGATCCTAGCTTCCAGTAATTCCCATTTTACTTTTACTCAGTCTTCCAGGAATCCAATTTTAGCAGTAAGAGGGCAACAATTTCTCAGCGTGTAAGGTAAGAGAAGGAAAACACGATTCCTCCTCTTACTCTAATCATCACTAAGGTATCTGAAATGTTAGCCTTACTTTTTTCTTGTACACTTCTCCACCCAAAGCCAACACTCAGTTCAACATGCTTTTGCTACAAATGCTTTTTAAACCTCATTGCCTCCTCTTACTGACGATTCCCAGCAGAATCATCCAGCAGCTAGCAAACTGGTCAGAAATGTATAACTTTAAATTTAATAATACATCCTTGGTGATAAACCAATCTCTGTAAAATTATGTAGGTGTTGGCATTTAACCATTATTGTTCTACTCCACTTAACACACTGAATATGTACTAAGCAGACACATTTTGCTAGCAGTTTGCCTGGATGATTTGCCTACCAGTATCATTTCAGCCTTGGCAAACAGGAGACAGCTTTCAAAGAGCTATACAGAAGAGCAAGGCAGGAGTAAGAATGCTCAGGGACCTCACGTTCCATTTTTAGAAAGCATAGAAATAGCGTCTTTAGCCTCAGATGGCTATTTATAACAGGCTCTGACTTGCATATAGCTGGCAACGATAGCATAGTGGTTTTTTGCTCATATAGCTTGTCAAAGACAAACTATCAAAGTAGTATAGAAGGTGCATGTCAGCATATCATTAGAATCACCAAATCTTGTATCACAAAATATTGTTAGGCTACTTAAGTAGTCTTTATGGATAAGGACACTAATGTAAGTGAAGTTTTGCCTTACTTTTCACAAAGTAGTTTACATTTCACAGCTTTTATGTCAACCATAACATCTGGGGCCTTTTCTCAGTAAAAGTTTTTATTTTTGTAACATAAGCTTACCAGCCAGGACCCTCTTGTCATAAGGCTCATGAGTGCTGGAGATCTGCTTACTGCTACAGCAGACAGTGCCGTCAGGCCAATGCTTCCCGCAAAGTACATGTAAGTAGTGTGAATTCTGTCTTTCACATACTGTGGCCAAATACTGAAAAATAAGAGGTCATACATACATAGCTGTGCAATTACTGGTATCAGAACGAAGACCAATTAAAAACACAACCAAGCCTTTAAACATATTCATAGCTACAGATATAAGGGAAGTTTAGTAATAATGGTGTGGTCTATCAACTTTTGCCATGAGTTTACCTTACAGCAGGGGAATGAACTTTTAAATCTTGCTGGTCTAATGTACCGTAACTCTCTAGAAACACTGCAAATTACAAATAATGCTAATAATAGTTCAATTCTAAGGAGGAAGCATACACAGAAAACAGCATAATGAACACTTTTTAACTATGGAAAAATAGAGAAAGGTTTACATATATAACAAACTAGTTTAAGGAAAAACGCCTACAGAATGTGTACTGAGCACTAAGTAGCCTGCCAAGCAGCTCACAAATTGCTGAGTCACAGTGCACATGTTTATCTGACATCATAAGACACGAACATCACTTTGAGAGCTCTAACAATAGCAACAGACCTAGACATGAGAGTTTCTGCAGTGTGATTTGGTCACACCTACGGACAGGAAGCTTTCCCTGCTAACACCAAACTTAAACATAGTGCACACGTCTTCTCCCATTTTATATGTAAGCTGCACGTACGCTGGGTGATGCCAGCTAAAGAAGAGACAGATGTAAGAGGAGGGAGATTCACTTAATGTACTCTTTACTTCAAACAGTAAGCCATTGTACTTACACAGCTCTTTCAATAGCTCCAATCTCACTGGACATGCCCATTCCATAGTAACAGAGGGCCCCCAGGCCAACAGCAGCCCCTCCAGCAACAATAAATTTCCCCAGGCGATCAACTGTATAAAGAAAAAAAAAAACCCCACTCTCATGAATGCTTTTTCTTAGATAGTTAATAACATTCCCACATGAGTTTTGTCATATCTACAATAGCTAATCCATGTTAGGCTTCTTTCTTAAAGATTAACTTCAGGCCACTATGTTACCAGCTCTCAATGAGCTACATGTAGCAAAGCAAGCATTAGCATGTTTTTTAATACCTGCAACCACGTCTCCACTAAGAGACAATTTTTGACTTAATAGTTCTCAAAAGCAGCTTAAAGTAGAGACATCAAGAGATTTCTCTATACTGGGACATACTTGCAGCTTTAAACTTTACAAGGAAAGACCTGCAGAGAAACTGTCTCCAGTCATTTGAGGGAGATCACTGAACAAATTTACACGTGAGACGATATTCTCAGTCTCTGTAATGGTTTGAAGGAAACAGATTCCTTCAAGGAGGTTCTAAGTTAAGCTTCAAAGATTCTTTCAGTATTTAAAGCAGAGCTACTCAACCTTTAAGTGCTGTTTCTGCAGATGGCTCAAATGCCGCTTCTTTGATTTCCTGGCCAATTTTTCCACGCCTTACACCCGTTCTTACTCTGGTAGCATAACACTGTTAGATTCAAAAATAACGTAAGAAAGACTCAATGAAATAAAACGTTTACTCTCAATTTACTTGCTACACTTAAGATTGCTACACAGTCTCTTATTTATCTGTGCTTGCCTTCCCAAGACATGAAGCAACTATGCTCAGGGAAAACAACTGTACGTTAAAGTTTAGGAAGCTTTGTGAATAACGTTCACATGTTCTAGAAGTACAGAACAAATGCAGCGAATTTCAGAAGCTGAAGTTTTCAGTTTGCATTTCTTCTACTCTAGTCCCACTGTACTAAACAATGCCATTAGGCTTTTATTTTTTTAATTTAAAAATATGCTTTTTATTTTGTAAAAAAATTATTTTGCTTTCTAAGTAAAAACATTCTTTATGTAAACACTTATGTAAAAAAATCTTCTTGCACAATACTTCCACTTTACGGACACTAAATTTGGAAAAGCAGCATGAATTTGTTGCTTTCAACTCTAGCCTTGTTTTAGAGAACAAACCTTGAATGAAGGCCTATAAACTTAAGATTTTTTCAAGGCTGACAAGCTCCAAATAAATATAGCATGCTGCTTAAAGCCTTAGTAAGGTGCAAGAGCAACACAGAATAACTTGTATTTAAGTTCAGAAACAACTTTCGAAGCTTACTTACCATTTTTTCCAGGAATTTCTAAATCATTATACAGGCACCTGAGCAACAAAGGGCTCACTCAAAGCTGTCAGTCTGTTTTAACACTAATCCCTGAAATCTACAAGTATCACTATCATCAGTCATTAGAGCAATTTTTTTATTTAGAGCAATAAAATTCGGGAAGTTTACTATAGCACATCAGTTTTGTTGTGTTTTGCATCTAGTGAAATCTAGCCCAACACTGTAACTATGAGGCACTCGCCACAGAAATAAACCCACCAAAAAACCCACCCCTGACAAAAAAACATTCACACACACAAAAAACCCCAACACACCTACCAACTTACGATACTTAAAACAGTTTTCTATGCTTGAGAGGAAAACACAAAGGAGGTGAAGAATTTGCCATTAGCACTTTCACCAAGATGATAACAAAAGAGCAATGCCCCCTAACAGTTGTGAGTTACCTGGGCAGAAAGCAGAAATGAAATGTCTTCACTTGATGAAGAATAAACAGACAATTTATTAGGATAATGACAGTCCAGTTTTTAAAATTGCTGGTAAGACCCGTGATAGCCCTGCCACAGTTCAGAAATTGCTCTAACCTGGGCTACAGCTCTAAATGCATACTGGGAGTAAAGTCTTTGAAGAGAAAGCTTTTACTTTAATATTATATTTAAGACTCTTACTTGGAAACAGGGAGCTAGAAGGTCAGACAAGAATTTCTGCTCCTCCCACCTTACATAGTAAGGCTTGTCCAACGCTACCTACCTCCCTTCTTTTTTCCAGTAGTTTCAATGGGAAAATAAGTCATTGGAACAGAAGATATTATTTCAATTGCTCTTAAAACCCCTGTTTTTTGATTAACACTCTTCCTTCAGTAAATTAGGGCAGGTACCTCAAACAATCAGAAGCCTCACGATCATTCAAAACAGGTACTCCATGCAAAGCGATTCTTTTAGTAAAACATTCAGCTCTAAAATATCAAGTCAGAACCATTAGAAAGAGAATTACCTTACCTGGTTAGGCTGCAACAGCCGGTATGCTTTTATATTGGAGTTCCTCAAAGCTGGGGAAGCCTGAGTGATGGTGGGGCGGATAGTCTGGCATGATAATGCCCTCAAGCATACTAGCCTTGCAGCCAGCATGGTTGCTTAGATAATTTAATACACTGTGTTCCTGCAAGTGCACAAAAAAAATATGCTTTACTATTTTGTTATGCGGTTTTCAGGCAACAAGGTATACTCACTACTTATTCTCAACTACGCTACAGCCTATAATAAAAATGGTATTATCATTAGAGTACTAAATAAAAGCCAGAACCTTCTTAAATACGCAGTTTAACTCTGTTCTATTGGTATTTGTCTCCTATTTCTATTAGAGACATCTCTCACAACTCACCTGGGAACAGGAGGACGTACCCCTTTTCATAAGTATAAATTATATCAAGACCCTTTATGCAGTTATGTTTGAGTTACTTGGTAACCAACTTTCATTTTGAGACATAACACTGTATGAGTACCTCACCCTCCAAATAGATGTTCAAAAAGATGCTCCAAATTTACATAAACTTCAGCCAAATATAAACCAAAATGAGGAAACTGAGTAACATGTGTGGTGGAAAAATTTTTGTAGAGGTTTTAAGCTATCCTTTGAAGAATTAATTAGCTTTATGGACACAGCATTCAGTCAAGGTCAAAGCCCAAAACACAAGTTCAGGTCATCTTGTGCAGTTTTGACCACAGAACAATGACAGCACTCATGGGCAAATCAGCAGCATAAGTAAACATCAGCCTATGTATTCTATAGGTAGCATTAAAATTGCTAGCTTACATTCTCAATAAACGTTAAGTTTAAACACGCATGAGAAACAAGCACCCACAGGACTGGGCACCTAGCATTAACGACAAAGCAAAAGTGAGAAGATAACCCTGCTGCTAGGAAAAGGCGCTTTGCTTGGAAGCTCAGTTATGAAATCCTACTTTTATCAGGGGAAGTACTTTCAGACGCACATCCTGTGTCCGCCGCTAAACCCCACTCTTCCACTGGGACGACACAGTTTGCAGGAACTTACAGCGACGACTCTGTGGCTTTTTTATATTTTTGAAACTGTTATCTAAAGCAAGACAACTCCAAACCTTACATTAAGAACAAGGACTAACGACAGCGGAATTTTAAAACGAAACGAAACACCATCAACGTTCCAGAACGTTAACTGGCAAACGCAGCAGTAAGGAGACAGTGCGAGGTCACCGCTGCACCACTCCACCCTAGGCGGGGCGGCGATGGCCCCCAGGGCGCAGGGAGGCGCCCACCCCCCCGGCCCCCCGGGCCCGCCGGGCCTGGACCCTCCCCTGCCCCCACCCCCCCCGGCCCGCCGCCCCGGGCCCCAGCGCGACACCGGCAGCCCCATTCCACAGCGCCCGCCCGCCACCCCCCGCCCGCACCTGCGTGGCCGCTGCCGCTCCGCTCAGCCCGACCGACCCCGCTGCGACACCGGACGCGCAAACCTGGAACGACGCCTCAGGAGCGGAAGTGAGGTCAGCCTGCCCCGAGCGCCCCCGGTGACTGGCTCGTTCGCCCCACGTGACCCCAGAGCACGCAAGCGCCATTGGCTCGAGGAGGCCGGGTGAAGTGACGCTTTGTGGCTCCGGGACGGGCGCGGCGGCCATCTTTAATAAGGGCAGGGAAGCTTCTGGAAGCCGCCTCCCGCCGGGCTCTGCCTTGCGCAGCTCCGCGTGCCGCAGACCGAAACTCCGGCGCTGTCCGCGGTGCGGCTGCTGCTCCCACCGGGCGGCAGGGGGGAGCCGCCGTCCTCGCCACGGGGCGCGCGGCGCTGGCCGGCAGCCATTTCACCCGCCGCCGCGGACACCCCCCCTTCGGCAGGGGCCGGCAGGGCCGCACGCCCTGTGCCGCCCGCGCCCCTCCGGCACGGCAGGGGAGGCCAGGCCAGGCCGCCCCCGCGGGGCGAGCCGCAGCCGGCAGTGGGCTGGCCTGGCCTCTACAGATATCGGTCTCCAGGTCCCGGCTCCCCTGGAGATTTTCTCCGCAGCGCCCTCGGCGCACGGGTGCGGAGAGCGGGCCGCCCGGCTCGTAAGCCGCCCCTGACGGCCGCGGAGGGCGGCACTGCCGGCGCGGAGGCGGCGTGGGCGGCCCGGGCCGCGGGGCCTGCGTGCGGCCCGGCTTGCCAGCAGGTGGCGGGAACCCTGTGAGAACGCCCGGGCGGTGCCTCCGAAGTTCACTTCATCTCCGAGGGCTCTAACGGTCCCCCGCGTCCTCTGCGCTTTCCCCCTCCCTGTCGTCAGCCGCTCCGTCTGCTGACGCAGCGTTTGACCTGGCCGGGAGGAGAGGTCTGGCAGCGAGGGCGCCCAGCGGGCTGCAGTGGCCACAGAGGCACAGGCTCGGCCATAGCAGCCACCAGCAGTGGCCGAAGGCGTGCCGGAGTGCTGCCGCGTCTGCGGCCTCTCTCGCTCGTGGCCTCTTCATCACCTTTGCCGCTTGCTGCGTGTGAATTTAAGTCTTGCCCTTTTCAGGGTGTCAGAGAGTTCAAGACCTTTCCATTTCTTTCCCTTCATGGCAGAGCAGTCTGGTCTGAACTGGCAGGAGAATATCCCCCTTTGTTAACTTCTCCTTGGATACCTCTCTTCCTTGTGGCTATCTTACCTGCTTTAAGGCAGGTAACACATGCCAGATAAGCACAAAATACAGCATTGTGTTCTTAAATTACAGAAATGGATGCTTCCAGCCCTAATCCTAGCCTTGCCCTGGGCAGAACCTTGCAAGGGCACTCCAGCCCTTCCAGGGGCTAAACATTCCCCTTTTGTCTAAACTGATTCTCTATTGGCAGCTTCTTTAAAGCCTTGCTCCAGCTGGAGCTCTGATGTTTTTTCCAAGCTTAACCCTAACCCTAACTTGAGCCCTACACAGCAGTGTTTCCCTGGACTATTGATTCCTCAGGGTGATACTATTTTTGCAGCGCTTAGTTTCCTTTGGCAACTCAACTCCAACTATAGATCTGTCTTCTCCTTTCCACCAGCCTTAACCCTAAGCCTAGGCTGAGCCAAAGGCTCATGACATGGCTCAGTCCAGAGGCTTAATATCACCAGGAGAAGAATTCTTTTGGCATCTCTATTTCTCCTTTGCCAACCCTTTCCCAGCCCCATCCCAGCTGCGTTTCAGGCTTTCTTGTTCTCTCAATGCTAGTGCTAATCCTAAAGCTAGTTCAAGTTGTGAGCTGGGCACTATTGAGAAACACAGTGTTCTTCAGAGAAGTCTTCTGCCAGCCCTAAGTTTGCTTTGGCAGCCCCTTTCCAGCCCCGCTCTAGCTACAGCCCTGTAGTTTCTTTCAGCCTTAACGCTACATATGGGCATGGTTCTTCACAGCCAAGTAAAACAGACTGTGACAGCCTTGAGCAGGATCAAAGACAAATATAACAAAAAAAGAGGTGTTGAATATAGAATGAAGTACAGAAATAGAACTAGAGTTACAGATACACTTGAGGACTGTGAGATTAGCCTTTCTATATCTTGGAGCCTCCTTGTTGAAACTATAAGAAAGGAAATACAGTGAACTGCTAGTTCACAAAACGAAAGTCAGATAAGAGAGATCAGATGTGGGAGAGGTGTAAGTGCACCAGCACATAGGACCTTGAAGAATTTGAATTAGAAGAATGAAGCAGAAGCATGACAGACGGGTGGAAATTCCATCAGAGGGGGCCAAATCTAATGGGATTCAGGGTCTGCTTCTTACTTACTCTGATGCTTGTTTGCTTTCCTTTGGAGTAAATGAAAATCCAGAGCTTTGAAGTCTGTTGCCCCAAGGTCTCCTACAAGGGAAGAAAAAATGCCAGTTTTAGGCCACAAGTATGTTGTTTATTTAGCGACTTCTAGTGTTTATTACAGAGTTTGTAACACTCTATAATTGTTAGGTACTAAAAGATTCATTAAAATAATTAATATTTAAATTTATAATTCAGTTATTAATAGTCATAATTTATGCAAGGAATCAAACATCTCTTTTTCTACAGCATGTAATCATGCAAAAAAATCTCTGGGGACTTTCAGATAAGATCCTCAATCCAGCTCTGTCCCAAATTGTTTCTTGAATAGATAGTTTTGCCAGAAGCAACCCAAATCCACACAGGGCCCACATTGCAGCAAATTCAGCTGTTGAGGCTTTTTCACAGAAGCTTGCCTGCTAGTAGATACTCCATTTCTACTAGATGGTCAACACATAAAAACTCTCTAGCTAGTGAAATCAGTGCATGAGTGGGAAACAGTGGCCTCTTATGTAAACAAGTCCCAAACCATCTAAGAGTTTGTGAGTTAAAACCAGCAGGTTGGATCCTATCTGCTGGCGCCTCTGTAACATGAGCGTCTCTCTCAGACAGGAAGGCAACAGCTTCAGTCACTGTGCCACCTGGTATTACTGCAGAGTTTCAAAGCAGCTGGCTGTGCTTTTGCAGTAGTTCAAGCTCATGCTGACAAAAGCATGGGTAACAGCATGACAGTGAGGCTCTTTGGTGAGATGGCAGCCAAATGCACACATAAAAATTTGCGTTTTAACTTTGATGCTCTGTTCTTTCAGATGGTTGCACCACCATCCAGGGGGACGTCGATTGGCTGGAGAACTGGGCAAACAGGAATGCCATGCAATTCAACAAACCGGAGTGCAAAGCCCTGCACCAGGGGAGGAACGACCCCATCCACCAGCACAGGCTGGGGCTCCCAGCTGGAAAGTAGATTGGTAGAAGAGGCCCTGGGGGTCCTGGTAGACACCAAGTTGAACATGAACCTCCAATGTGCCTTTGCAGCAAAGGTGGCCTGCAGTGTCACGTGCTGCGTTAGGCAGAGCATTGCCAGTAGGTCAACGGAGGTGATCCTTTCCCTCTGCTCAGCACGGGTGAGGCCACACCTGGAGTACTGTGTCCAGTGTTGGGCTCCCCAGTACAAGAAAGATACAGGCATGCTGGAGAGAGTCCAGCAAAGGGCCACAGAGGTGAGCGAATGGAGCATCTTTCACATGAGGACAGGCTGAGAGAGGTGGGACTGTTTAATCTGGAGAGGAGAGAGCTTAGGGGATCTTACCAACGTGTATAAATACCTCATGGCAGGGAATAAAGGAGAAGGAGCCAGACTCTTCTCAGTGATTTCCAGTGACAGGACAAGAGGCAATGTGCACAAACTGAAATACAAGACGTTCTGCTTAAACATAAGAATTTTTGTAATTATTACATGTTTTTACTATAGGGGTGATTGAACAGCAGAACAGGTTGCTCAGAGCGTTGTGGAGTCTCCGTCTGTGGAGATTTTCAAAAGCAGACATCCTGAGCAACCTGCTTGTGCAGGCGGGTTGGCCTAGGTGATCTCCGGAGGTCCCCACCAGCCTCAGCTATTCTGAGTCTATGAAGTATTAACATAATGATAATTCCTGAGGTTCTGAAGCACTTTCAGTTTTTTGGGACTGATATACACCAATGAGAGGTGTTTGGTAAACAGAAAACATTTTCTCCAGATGGTATGTAAAAAAAGAAACAAGAATACCAAAAATAAAAAATATAAATATGCTGGTTTTTTGAAAATAGGTGAACAATTCCTCAGAAATCAAAAATATAAACATGAAAAATTGTACAGACATAAAAATTTCCTACAATTTTCATTTCAATACGCCATGTTTTCACCTACATCACATTTTGCATTTGCTGGAAACCTTAGGGTTCTCTAGGCAGTCTGATATTAAAGGGTTAATGTCTAATTAGAAATTTTGCAAGATCAGAGAACACCACTGTGAAGGGACTTGAGTATCCCGAAGGGACGTGTGAAGTTGGCACGGGAGGCAGCGGGGCGGGCTCCAAGCCCTGCCTCTCTGCCAGGCAGGAGCCAGGTGAGGGAGCAGCCCTTTGCCTCCTTCTCAGCCTTGCTAGGTCCCAGGAGTGAAATTTCCCATGAACGGCTGCTGCCAGGGCATGAGGGATGGTGGTCTCTGGCTGCCGTGCCCAAGGGGGAAAGATGATCTGACTGCCTCACTCCTAAAGAGACTAGTGCAAGCTCCCCTCCTCAAGTCTTGTAGGAGAAACATCTTACATTTTCAAACAATAAAGCCAGCCAGTTCTTACAGATCAATGATTTATGTAGGGATTTTGTTGTCTTGCCATGAAAGCGAGGATTGCAAGCAACGCGGTCATCTTCCAGGAGATACCTTGTGACGTATTTTCAGCCCTGCACTCTGCCTTGCTGGCCACCTGAAATGGGACAGTAAAAACGTCTTTATGTTTAGCCCAGTGCAACCCTGGGAAGCCGCATGAGCCGCAAGAAGCCCATTATTGTGTTAATAAATAGGGTCAGTGTCAATTTTGAAGCTTAAGCTTTTAACTCTGCAGCTCTGTCATCCTCCTGCAGAAAAAGACATCTCCATCAGTTGTTCACATGGCTGTGTTCATCAGCAGAAAATAAATAAATCTGTGGTTAGCACAATTGCTCCTTCGGGTAAGCTTTGCCGTTGAAGTTTTTCAAACTGGAGCTGAAGAAAAATATTTTAAAGCTTTTCTGGCTGTGCTGACTCTAGCACTCCAGATACCTCTCCCAGTGGATTACAGGGGACTTTTGGACTTAATCTGTTCCTGCTATTCATGTGACAAATGTATATTCATTAAGCATCATGTTCTTATTTTAGATGAGATATCATAAAACAGTGCAGTGCGGAGGGAATCTGGGGAGATGGTACTGATGTCTTTCTCAAAGCCTGGCAAGAAAAAAAAATGCCATTAAACAGAATATTACTTTACCATGGAAGAAGAAATGATTTGGATAGAGCTTCTTCCATGCAGGAATCTGAGCAGCAAGAACAGGCTGGGATGTGCCAAAAGCGAAGCAGTGTCAATATTTACTACAGGTGTGAGAATTTTGGGGGTCTTGGTTTATTCAGCCAGATCTCAAGGGAGACAGTTGCTTCATTACAGTGGTACTGAGCTGTGCTGACACTGAGGTGAGTGTCTTCACCCACGTCTCTTACAAAGTTTCTACCTCGTTAGTTTTTAAAAGCTTTGTACTGAAATTTGGACTGCAGCTTGTATATTTTGAGGACTTGCATGTGTATTCACGTAAAGCAAAAGTAATTTCTACGTAGTAATATTGTACCTAGAATTGGAAAAGAAGTATGTGTGTGTTTGTGAGGAAGTTCCCTAGGCACTGTCGTAACAAGCATCAGCTATAAGTGTTTTATCTATCTTGCTAAAATAAAATGAATGCATTGTAGCAGGCCCTTCTGGTGTAAAATAATGTTTTCTGGGTTAAGAGGTGACTGGGTTTTTGTGTGTGTAAAAAAACAGTGTTTTGAGCACAGCAAAAATAGCCTTCTATAGTTACTGCAGACATTTTAATAATGAATTTTTACACATTTGTGTAGAAAAATCATTTAAGAGTAGAAAAACAGTATATCTATTTGGAACCTCTGAAACAGCCTAGAAGACAAAACAATACATTTGGAAGAGCAAAAGTAGCAGCTTTGTTGCAAATGTGTATTTTCATACTGCTCAAGGTATTCTGCCTGTTGTCAGTGCTTTTCATGAAAAACAATACTATGAGTACATACACAAGTTTGCGAGTACTCTGCAAACTTCAAACTTACTAAGGACGGAGTCTTTCAGGCACAATTTATGGAAACATGCATGTCATAGCGTAGCTTTATGGGAGGTGCAGGTTCTGTTGGGTTTTTTTTTCAGTCAATACTGTTTTCCTTCCTGGACACACTAGAGAAAGGAGCATCAAGCTGTGGTGATAAAGAAGCTTTTGCTCTTCAAAGCCTTAAGAGGGAAAAAAAAATCTAAATCTTCTGCTGAGAAATTCCTGCATCCGTTTCTTTGATCATCCATATTTAGGCCCTATTTTGTAGAAATGACTTTGGTTTTATATTATCTGAGAGGAAATATCACCCAGGTTGTATTCAACATTTTCTGTAGGTTGGATTCCCTAGGGCCATACCAATAATCCTGATGAGCTCCGGTCTCTAATCTGCATCTGTTCCTGAGGGAGGAGGCGCAGCCACCTTTGCGGCAGCCACCTTAGCAGTCCTCCCTTGTCTGACCCAGCACAGCCATTTCCTCTTACTCTGGGTCTTTTCCTGGGCTCTGCCAGTGCCCAGACCTTTTCTCGCTACTTCTGATGTTCCCCCAGGCTTCACCTTGGCCACAATTTTAACGCTCTTTGGTCTCCTTCCAAGCCTGCTATGTTTTATCCTTGCTTTCTCCCAGACCTTCATGGGTCCCTTCCCCCTTCTGCTCACTCTCCCACACCAGCTGCAAAATGTAATCAACTCTTGGTTAAAGGCAGTTGCAATCCCTCCCTTTATTTTCTTAAAAATAAGTCCGCTTACTTTTTTCAGACATTGAGCAGGGATTTTGATACTAAAGAGCATTTTCTTTCAAAACGTATTGTGGGATTCATTCTGGCCTAGACAGTCTGTAGCCATTTAAACAAATCTTTTTTCCCTGCCAAATGTTAATGCTAAACTTCATTAACTACTAAAACAAAGTTCAAAAATCAGAAGTTTGACATCAAGTCTTATATTTTCCATTAATTATGTATTTTACATCTCATTTGGAAAATGAAGGCTAGAGCATTCATTTCTATTCCCGAATTTAACTGGGGTTAAAATACATGAAGGTTTATAAACTTGGATGTCAACTCCCCAGTTCAGTAAATCGCTTGAGCTTGTGAGCAACTATGATACTGCTTAGAGTGCACAGCACCCTAATGCATTTAACTTAAAGCACATGCTCAGAACTGTTGCTTGAGTTACTCAGAGCAGTGCTTTGGTTACTCAAGTGCTCCCAGATAAATGAAGATGAGTGCTTTGGCGAACAAGGACCTGACATTGTACGGTTATAAATGAATACATAAGATAGAACATTTTGTTCACTGAAGATTCTATTTGAATAAATTGTACATAAAAGGACATTTCTTTTTCTTGATCCATGTTTTAGAGTCTATGGCATGAATTATTTATTTGCATCAGATAATAAAAAAAGCTAAAACATTTAAAAAATATTTTTCAATGGAAGGGTGAAATCTACATTTACAGCATGAGACCTCTCAACCTCCAAGAAATTGCTATTCATTTTGTTTAAATACAACAAATACTCATTTTCCTAAATGCCTGTGAACTCTATGCTGCAGCAAAAATGACCCAGGGCTTTTTCTAAAATTTTTGTTTATGCTTTCTAATTACTTTTAACATGCAGGGCACTGTTCTGCAACTTCTTGAAAAAAAACCACCTCTTTGAAATTCAGTAAGCTTTGATTTGAAGTGATTGGTTTTCACCTGGATAGAGTGAAATTTCCTTCTTGGGAAGTTTATTAGTACATTAAAAAATGCAAATTAATTCATAATTCTTTCAGCTCATTCTCTTGGGAACAATTACACAAGGAAATTATTAATGTACAAGAAAACAACAGTTAAAAATTTCAAAGGGCAACAGGGGTGTGGAATATATGAAAACATTTAGACCTAGCTAATAGCAGAACTCGGTTATAATAATAACAGTTCATAAACCAATTTTAATTTTTCTTTATTTGTAAACTGATAGCAGCCACATGGTGCACACAAGGAATCAAAGACCCTGCCTAAATGAGTTTAGAGTCAAATGCCCTGTTCTCAACGAAGTGCTGCGGAAACACAGCGTGAAGAGTTGAACAAATACGGCCGGGGCTTCCAGGATCACAGCCAAATGGAGGGCTTCAATCAGTTCACCAGTTTCGGTGTCTCTGATGTATGTACCCTTCCATGATGATTGCATATAAGACTGTCATTTCAATGGAAGCCTCTGCAGTCTGATAAATAAGCCAAATATTTTCATCTAGATAATGAAAGCTCCTCAGGATCCAGTTAATATTTGATGAAAAAAACAGCAAACAGATTTGCTTTTTAGGCTTCTTTGATGCACTTATTTTTTTTTTCCTTTTAGTTAAGGTGTTAAACAACTCCGCCACTTTCCATTTTTCTTTTCATAATTTATCCGGCTTGCTTTTAATGTTACGTATCTGATGAAAATTTCAAGTATTTTTACAATCAGAGTCATAACACAGGCTATCACCAGGATACCTGTAATTACTCTTGCTATATTCTTCCAGCACTCCCTGACATCTGGCTATCAATGAAAAGACTGAGAGGGAAACACATGTTCTCAAAATACTCTAAAACAAGCATCACTATTGAGGGATGTTTGTCCATAACGTGTCTTAAAGAACTTGACCCTTTTTAACTTTAAGCACGGCCACATAAACATAATACGCATAGATTGACCCATACCTCTTTCCTTGAGGTCTCCACACTGAAAGGCTGATCGTAGCTCAATACACTGGGGCAAGACAATAAACAGGGACGTCACCTGAACTCAGAAAAAGACCAGGTTAGGGATATGCAGGAATAAAATAACTTGTATTAGACTTGCTCACATGTGCCTTTCTCTACAGACTCTAAGGAGTACCATGTACAAATGAAAACCAGTTAAATTTGAAAAAATAAGATGCACTACAAATATTTCTCTCAGTTTTCAGAACTGAATTAATAAAAATCTAATTAACATAGATTGACAAAAATAAATCTTCAAGAAGAAGAGCAGTCGCGGTAGAACTGTTGTACATACAAACCACCCAGACAGCAATCCAGGTTCTGAATACGGCAATGTTTATTGCATTTTCTAGTGACAGTGGGCCACACCCAAAACTCCCTCCCTAAAAAAAACCACCCCAAAACACCCAAATTCTAAATTAGAGACATTGTTTTGGTGATGTATATAACACAAAAGAGAATTTTCTACATGTTAAAAACCAGCACTGTTGAAAATATCGGTCAAAGTCCTGTTCTGCCCTGCTCCTGCAGTGGCCTGACGCGATGAATCTATTTCCTTTTGCCAAGCCAAAATGGTCAGTTTGCTTCCAGAGAAACAATTCTATCTCACAGTTCAGTTAAGGCTACTGAGAGAAATCAAGGGTTATTACCTATCTAATTCCATCATTCTGTATATTTAAAAGAACATATGGACTTATTGGAAAAAAAGGAGTAGACGCTTTATGCATAAATAATTTACCATCCCTATGCAACTCAAATTCCACTAGCCTCTTTTAGCTAGTTTGATCTCTGCTGGCTTCTGCTAGAGACCAAAATCCCCACAAAGTGGGAGAGAAAGAGATGCCAAGGAACCAGAAGAAGATTTCTGAGTGAGAATACTGACAAGGGGCCATTATGGTTAAAGAGTTTTCAAATGCAAATTTAACCATACGAAAATGCAAGCACAATTCTTTTTGCCGAGGGCAGAATAACAGTTATTTTTTGTGTCATGTTTATTTTTGCTCTTAACTCCTCCCATACCCTAACTCAACAATATAGAAAACTTCAGAGGAAGGATAGGCTATATAAAGAGGTCTGTGATATGCTGTGGGCCAAAAGAGGCTAAGGCCAGACCATAACCAAAATTTTCATTCTGTAAGACTTTGTTTCAGGCTGTTAAATGTGAAACAAGCTGATGGCATCAATTTGATTCTGAAGGGTCATGTGCTTTTACAAGAAAGCTCTGATTTAACTCAACTTGGGATGGCATTTCTCTAACTTTAAGGACAAAATGGACAGAGATATTCCATGTCACCACTGAAGTGATTTCTTATAAGGCTAGCACCCAGGTTCAATGGCTGAGATCCCTCGGCCGTTGCCTCTGTGATATGCTTCTTTGGCAGCAAACCAACAATGTCAGCCCAGCGTAAATGTAAGTGCCAGATCCATTTTTTTCCTTTGAAGTGCGCAATCTTAAATGATCAGGGTAAAGCCCTGGAGAAAACAATATTCAAGTTAAATATCATCATTGTTCTTGAGAAATTACTTCAGTAGCTATTCTAATTAATCACAGTCATTCCCTACCTATATAGACAGCAGACAGAGAAAAGAAGTCTCGCATAAGGACAGTCTTTCAGAGGAGTTTCTCTCCTTTAGACACAAGCACAGAGGCCTGGGTTAACATAAGAATGCAGCAGGCTGCAGATAAAAAAGGTGAGAGCTCCTCTAGATGCCTCTGGGCTTGGTTACTGGATTTCTGGGATTTGGCCCTTAGCAGTGTAGTCATTCAGAAACCAGCTACTGGTTACCACCCAAAGCAAAATCTGTGATATAAATGTGTGAAACTGAGACACTGAAGGTATTCGCTTGAAAATGCAATGATGCCTTGCTGATCCAGCAAATTCACTTAGACTTAGGCCGCTGAAGTGTTCCCATCCCCGTTATCAAAGCATTGCTTATCTACTGGAGGTGGCCAGGTGAGATGTAGCTCAGGTGGTGCAGTTTCCTTCCCAGTAACCAGAAAGCAAATGAACTGGAATTTTGAATCTCAGCATAAAAAACCAGATATTGAAATAGATATTGTTTCACCTGTGATCATGAATGAGTGGTGAGCAAGTGCCATAAAAACACCCTGGTTTAGTTTTAAAGATATTTATGGGAAGTCTCACTTATTGCTAAATGATGGAGAGCAGTTATAATCTGTTATAGTTAATTTACTACTACATAAGTAAAATGTGCTAAGAGCAGCACGCTTGTTAAATTAAAGCTCGCTTAATGATTACATAGCACTTGGGAATAACATCCAGTTAAAGAGCAAACAGTAAATGAATGTTTTCTTTAGAATCATTCATTTCAGGAAAATAAGACGACAGCAGCCCTTTACACTTTTGCTCATTATAAAAAGAAACAAAATATCAGAAAGTAGATTAGGAGGGATTTCTTCTCGTGGTGAATACTGAGTACTTACTACAGCTGATACAACTTCCACAAGAAGGCCACTGGCTCTCATTCTCCACCCCATTACAGCGGGTTAAGCTGAAGTTAGTACTGTTATCTTGCTGTATCACTCTTACAACAGACTGAAAAAAATATCAGATAAAATACTGGTCTGGATACTACCCAGTATCTAGCCTTGTGGTTGTTTTTTTTCTTGTCACCTCAGTATCTGAAAACATGATGTATTAAATCAATAGTAATAGCAAAATCCCAAGCCTCAGATAAAAGCTAATGTTTCCCTCTTTATGGGAGTGATGATTTTTAGCTGAATCAGGGTTATTTTTGGGGTAGGAGTGAACTTGGCAATCCTGGAGTGGTGATGAAAATGGTGAGGACAAGCAAATAGTAATGAGATCATAGAATCATAGAATCGTCTAGGTTGGAAAAGACCTTTAAGATCATCAAGATGGTACTGAAACACCCTTTCTGATGGAAGGGTGTTCTCCAAGGATTAGACTTTGGCATGTTTCATCAGGAAGCTGGGAGGTGATCTGTCTGATCTCTTCTGAAAAATCATCAATAGAAAACACTTCTTGCCTTCATTCTCGTGCTTCAACCTGGGTTTTTCGCTTTTGTTCGAAGCTATTTCAGACCCAAACATACTAAGAAAAAAGGACATTGAGGCTAGATGAGCTCTAATTTAAAAATTAAAAATGCCAAAGTATTTCTGTAGCACAGTTAAATATATTGGAAAAATATTTTAGTTTTAAGATGAATCATAAAATGAATAGCTAAAGCTACATTTAAAAACAACCCAATCTCTTCTAAGTATGAAAATGCCTGTACCCTCACTTCTCTTCCATGACGTACCTTTTTAATAAAATGTAGCATTTTTGCAGTCGGTACTTTTGTGAAAGAACTTGATTTTTTTTTTTTTTAAAAAAAATCTTAAATGTGAAAAAACCTCTGCAGGAATCCCAATACACCAATTTCAGGTCATTTTTTGTCACCATCTTTTCACATAGGAGCTTTATAAAAGCATTGCTTCAGTAGTTCAGGGGCTGTGTTGCAGCCACCCTGCGTACCAGCATGAGTGGATCGTGATGGTTCAAACCTCAGTCCCCTCTGGATGTCTTTGGTAGAACCTGCTGTATGACAGCTTTGCGCTAAACTGAGAACAAGGATCATTTAGGACTAGCAACCCTTCATGTGTTAATGCAGGATAAAAAAAGGCTAATTGCTGTGGAGTTTACCAAATAGCTCCATGGTAGAGGCACCGTGGAGGACTGGGATGGGTCCCCACTGTGGATGAGAAGCAAGCTAAGTGATCCCGACTCAAGAGCTATGAACCAATACTTCCTTTTTGCCTCTGGTTTTTGGAAAACCCTTCCCTATACATCCAAGCTCCAAATGGAGCAATGACAACATGCAAAGCGGATCTTGACTCGCTTTGCACGTGCACGTCCTCCAGTACTGATGGAGCTACAGCATCAGATCATTATTTTTCTTTTTATACATATGCTGTAATTGCATGATACCGGCCAGAAAGACTTACAAACGTAGATGTATTCACTCATTGTTTAATGATGCTTGCATAATTGGTGGCACATGGGATCTTAATGAAGACTACATGCAATATGCTGTTTGTCTACTAAGAAATGTAAAGTACCTCTTTTTTGTGATTTATAGTATGATCACTAAGAAGGCTGGAATTAGTGAAATTACAATATGATTAAGAGAAAGGCATTCTAGCATTTTCTGCTCATTACTAAAGGAAGATTGTCTGTACGTAGAGCAAGATTGATTAAAAGTTTATGTTTCTTTTCATGGAGACACCATAGGTGAGGACCCCAAAAAGCACTCAGCACTGATCAAAATGAGAGCTACTAAAAGTCAAGAAATCATTGTCTTGCAGAGAGAAAAACCTTTCATCCACGATAAATCATAAATATTGAAAACTTGCACTCGTCGTTCAAAGAAGAGTTCTTAATGGCGTCTGCTTATGCAGGACCCATGCAAATCTCTGTGTGCAAAGAAACACTTTTAATTGCAGAATTTTCTCCCCAGATATTGTGGGTATATGCTGTATTCAGAATTTGTTATATCCTGAAGTGCTTTCAAGTCACTGTAGACTTTTGCACATAAGGTAAGGTCCAGGGAAGACAAAGACCATTATTCTCCTGAATCCTATGACTTTTTACCCTTCTTCAAGTCTACTGTGGGTAAAAGTTTTGCCTTGGTGGTGAGGAGTGATGAGGAAGAGACAGTGTTTAATAGCCCAGCCTGTCAGATGCACACCCTCAGAAGCAGAAGGCTGGAAAATGTCTTCTGTGTATTTTCAGCTGTAGTCATTATTTACGTCTTTCTTAGCATTCCTCAAAGGACAGGCATGAACGCCAGCCTTCCTTTGCCAACAACAGCAGAGTTCTCAGAGTCATTTGATGGCCTCATCATCTTTCAGAGTTGTTCCAAAATAAACCTCTTTAAGTCAGTGCCGCAGAAGTTTTTAGAACTTCATTTTAGATTAAGATACAAGGAAAAAACACTGGAAGAGCATTTAAAAACAGAAATTATTTTTGAGTCCTATCTCTTGAAAAGCACTTTGCCAGAAATCATTACAACTTGGAAAAAAAAAGTTTTAACTAGTCAGAGACCACTTACACATAACTTGAAGTGGAAAGAGCTTTTTTGCTAATATAAAGGGGACTATGTGTATTTGGGTTATGATGGAAAGTAAGTTTCAGCCGTAACTGTGGAGCAAATACAACCTCCACATAATAATGCTGCTATGTAATTTATTAATCTAAAATGTTCCAACTTACTACAGATACCTGTAAAATCATATTGGTGAATGCATATGCTCTGAAGGGCATGGTTATACAGAAAAGCAGTAGAAGCTGCTGCCCGTGAACACTTAACATAACTAGATAATTTTACAAATGCTTAATAGTATTTATTTGTAAAAAGCAAGCTCTGCTCTGCAATGTGGATCTTACAAACCATTTAGCATGTGCCCAGGGAAGTTGAGTTATCCTAGTAAAAAATGAACACACAAAAAATTGACATACGTAGTGCCCATGTTTTTGAACGTGAAGTAAATGCCAACCTGCAACTTTTACGTAAGCTATCTATACCTTCTGCATCTGTTTTATAAAACAAATCTGTTTTCATAAAAATCTTGATCTACCCTTTCAGCTAAACACCACAATAGACTGGCAAAGTCAAAAACATATTTGGGTAACCATCTCATACAGGTTTACTGAATTTTAGCCCAAAAAGAACTTGTGCATAACACAGGCCCTAAGTCTCAAATGATTTCTGCATCAACTATGGAACTTCTGATTGAGGTCAAATTTCCAGATTTTCCTTTATGAAGACACTCATTCCATAAAGGGTAGAAGACTACATCCAGGTTGAATCTGGTTCTGTGGCTAAAATCATAACCATATGGGTCATTTCCAGTCTGTGTGTCTCTGGCTTCCACAGGAGAAGCAAAACCCGTGCTCCCACCAGAGCACCTCTGCCTTCAACTCACTTTCTCTCTTTCCATATTCCTGTATGCCCAAGGAACCTTGTAAGTACTCAATGAGGTATCTTCAAGACCTCATGGTGTAATATGGAGTAATTCTGAAGAAAGCCACTGAATTTGATTTGGGCAGCAACAAGGATCCTGATTCCTATTACAGTCTTCTAGAGTAACACTGAGAAACTCACTCAAGGGAAGGAGTTACCAAAGGAGCCCAAAGGAAATAGAAGCTCCTAAAAATCAAGGACAACTGGTTATATCTGCTTCCTTTGGCTGCCTCTGTCTCACTGCCTACCACAGTAAAAATGGGGATTTAGTGATACTTCCTTTTAGCATAAACAGAAATAGTTGATTGTAAAAACAAAGCCAATGAAATATTTAGTAATAAAGTGGTCAAATCACTAAATAATGCATTCAACTGGCTCTAGTGGTTGACCTTTGCAAAATTCCTTGGAGGTGAAGTGCAAACTATTTTTTTTTTTTGATGGTTTATTCCTGGGGAAAGACTGCTATGAGAACTCTATATTTCACAATGAAAGCAGCTCATTTTTTTAGCTTTAATTATGCATATTCTTCAGTAGGTGGCCTTCTTCCTTCTTAGCAGATACTGAATCAATACCCTGGCACAGCACTAATGGTCACTGTGCTGCTTGAGGTGCCATCTTTCAGAAGAGAGGCTGAAAGCAAGGTCTCGTCTTTGTGATTTTGATGGCTCTTGTGGCATTTTTTTTTCCTTTTTTTTTAATAATAAAGGTGTTAGCATCAGTGCTTTGGCCACAGTCCAGGTTGGGTAATTACATTTTGTCTCCCTAAATTTTGCTTTGTGCAGTTTTAATTTAATATGGTGCTGCTCTTCTCTTCCTTCCCTAAGTTGTTTTGTGTCATTGCTGGGCACTATTAAATAACCTCCATATTTCCCCTGAGACAGCTGCATTTAAGCTACGGGTAAGGCAAAGCCTGCACATGAAATTTGTGAACCGTTCCCAGAGAAGGAAACACAAGCTCACTTGCAATTATTACACACCAATATTTACCTGGCCAAACTCCAGCTTTTCTGCTCCCCTCCAGTAGTTTACTTTCATTTGGAATTTAACTACCCAAATGAAAACAGCAGCTGTAGGGAACACTGTCCCTTATCAAGAGGTCACAGGGCTCATGCTTGGGAGGACTTTTTCGGCAGGCAAAGTAGTTTTATCCTCTGCGCAAGAACATAAGCTGCTACAAGCAGCCTTCCTCTACAGCAACATGTGGTGTTTAGCCACGGGCGGCAGAGGGACATTGGGGCAGAGTTACCCTGGCCCACTCAGGCGGCTGCCTTCCCCCGTCTCGTCCCTCTTGGAGGGTCCGTTTGTCCTCCCAGGGCCATGAGCTCGCTCCTGCTCAGCCCTAAGTGTTCACCTAATGCACACAGGCCTACCTCTCCAACAGACAGATTCAAACAGGCTGTACATGAGGCTAAAACCAAAGCTTGCACCAGTGCATTTCTGGATTTAGTTTACAAAGTGACCTTCCTGACGGCCTTAATTGTACCTGAGCTCAGCACATTGAAGTTGAGTATTATGACCCTGAGAAGATACAAGAGCAGCACCCAGGGGAATAGCTGCTATTAGGATGCAACAGGTAGGTCTGGCTGGTACGGTGGGAATCCTGAAAGGAGCTGAAAGAGCTCCTCATAACAAGCAATGTAATGCAGCCCCTGCCGTGAGCACAGAGAGCTGGACCCACAGCTCCCACGAATGCCGACAAGGAGACCTTGCCTACGGTCCTTTGCCTGAGGACCCCAGAGCAGCAGGGGCCAGACAGTGCCACGTGTCGCTGTGGGCAGCTCCTGCCCACAGCGTTTATGTGTAATAGTTTTGTTGAGTGAAGAGTCTGTAAGGACTGGCTATTGCCTGGGAAAGGCTCCAGATTGGAGCCTCCTGGAACCAGGAGAACAAGTCTGCTTTTGGCATCACATGGAGAGGGGAAAGCCCAAGTCTGTCTTGAAGTGGTTTGAGAGAAGCACTGACAGTGGTCATGGTGCAGCTATTGGGCTTATGCTCATGGCAAGCTGGCTAGCTAGAGCTCCAGGGGAAATGCTCCATGTGCTATTGCCTATGCTTCTCACAAATATTGCATATTGAATGCTTCTAGAAAACACAGTATCTGGAAGTAAAAGCATCTAGGAGGCATCTATGCTAGACACTACTAATCCAGAGAAGCAAAAGGCTTGAATATAACATGATTTTTCATTGGCACCAGGCCCTTCTTGTGTAGGCACTGCTGCTCAGGACTGGAGTCGATCAGCTGAGCATCACTGTCCTGAGCTTTCCCAACTGTATGTGCTTTTGGGTGCTACAAGCCGAGAGGGGGGATGACGGATAGGGGATCACAAAGCACTAGCGATCTTATGGCACAAATTCTTCTGAGGGTGTAAATCAAGGTAGGCAGGTTTTCATCAGCTTGTTTGAAAAGTAGGCTAAAAGTAACTATTAAAAATATAAAAATTCAGGTGCAAGCTGTGTAACCAGAGCCATCCAAAATAGGCTTACAGCTAGACCTTCTTATTAAAAAAAAAAAAAAAATCATGTATTTGAAGTCTTAAGTTGAAAATAAAACCATAGGAGCAAAACTCTATTCCTGTAAATCAGCAAGCCTCCGTCGATTTTCCAATTTACTGGGTTTGAGTAATTTTAACTACGTATTATCCTACTTGGCTTTAAAATACTGCCAGAACTTCAGGCTTCAAGGCTTTTCATACTGATAGTACTGTTGCTCTTGCTTCCAGCTTTTTCTTTTTTAACTACAGCATACTTTTGTTGTTTAATTTAAAGCCATGCAACCTTTCCTTCTGCTATCCAAAGACATTTTGCATGTAAAAACAACAATTTGGACCCCAAATCACCACCATCTGCGTATTTATAGCAAGATCCAACAGTAAAGGGAGTCTTTATTAAGCCCTCAATGGGAGTCATGTGACTGCAATGAACTGGGTTTTCATTTTCCTGATAAAAATGAGACTGCTTCTTTACCGGTCCCTATTATTATTTTGTGATGTTCTGCAACAAGGACATTAAAAGAACCTTCATTTCTTGAGACCTACCCCCTTCACCCTATCGTGGCCGTTGCTTTACCATGTACGTAGTGCATGTCTGGTCCTGGCACACCATTAGGTGCCAGAATTAAATGTCTTTATAATAATTTGCTTTTATTCATTCAGTGTCTGAAGGGAAAGGTGATCTGATGAGTTTGTTGTTTTTTTCAGATTGCTGAGCTATCCTTAGTGTGACCCTCAGAAAAAAAAGCACCCAAAACCCTGCGATACCAGGGTTTTAGTGGGGCAACAAAACCAAACAGCTTAAGAAAAAACAGAGCAGTCATTGCTGGTAGAAGGTGGAGATTAAATAATGGAAGAAACCTGTGTTGTGTAAGTATCACAGCAGCAAGAAAAGACTCAAATAGATTTTAAACTTGCATGAAGTTTCTCATAAACTATGATCCTGAGGGACTTTGATAATAAAAAAATACCCTTCTCTGTTCAAAGAAGAGTATGTGGGGAAGAGGAAAGTTCAGTTGACATCCTACTTCGGATGGATCGCTTTTCCTTCTAATGAGGACACGTACCAATTGCAGTGCAGCACAAAGGCAGGCTTCTGCTCTCAGAGCTCACTTTTGAGCCTTAAAGTACAGTGCGTGGGGGGAGTTGTTTTTTACTTCAGAATGTTTTTTAAGACCTCATTCTTGCAGTCAGAACTATTCCAACACACTTACAGACAGAGCTCATTGCACTACAAAGATTTTTTTTTTCCAAATTTAGATCCAAAAGATATTTTATTGGCTTTCACCAAGATGTACAAGTGCTCTGAGTTTATAGTGCCAAACTAACATGTTCCATATTAAAACAGTTAAAGTTCCTAGCGTTTACTGTTTCCAGTTATAAATACACAGTTATACTAGAGAGTAAATTAAGAAAAACTAGGTCATTAACGTGTATAGAAGTAACTATTACTTAGATGTTCTGTCCATAAAATCGTTCAAGGTTGTAGGGTTGTGAGATTTTGCACTGCTTATCCTACTTCCCACTACAGCCCAATATTGAGAGGTCATGACACTCTGGCATGAATACAAGAGGGGAAAAATTCAAGAGCATTTTCAAAGCTGGCACTGATTGACAGAAGGGGCTTCATTCCTGCTCAGCACACGAGCTGGGATTTGTCTATCCAAATTACAAGTCCAGAAAACAAGTATCTGTATCTGAACCATTTGGCCAGGCTCTCTCTTCAGTCAAGGAGAGAAATATTTCTAGATTTATCTCCTCCTAAGGCAGAAATTGAACAAGCACATCAGGTTACACTGTAGAAATAGCCTTTTATCCCTTGACTATGCGAGAGTGTAGACCGCTAGCTCTGAGAGATGCATCCCATCCTCAGCCTCTAGCCGAGTTCTTCATCACCTAGAAACTGGTGGCACCAAGCCACTGCTCTTTCTAGCTCGTGCTAAATGCAGCTTCTCTTTAGCCCTGCATAGAACTACTGAGTATGAAGGCAACTAGGTGGTGTCCGAGTATCACCAAGGAGGAAACCAGACCAACATGTGCTCCAGACAGAAGACACACCTTATATCATCCAGGTGGTGGGTACTTCAGTTAGTTTGCACAGAAAATGATGTAACAAGAGACCGCGTGCATAGACCAATTTGAGTGAAATCCTGGTCCAGCTGAAATCAAATGCAAAACATACAAACCTGAGCAGGCTCAGGACTTCAGCCTTTGTCTGAAGAAATGGCACATTTCTAATATAACTACCATAAAGGAAAGAACTCTGGGATGCTTTTCAAGGAATGTTAAGAAGCTCACGCCCATCTTGATGAGCCTACCGATTGCGATGCTCAGCTGACAATAGAACAGGGATCACAGGTTGAGGCAAACTAATTATCCCAGGACTGGACTCAGTCTAGGGCTCGCAAAGGATGATGAGTTTGAACGTTCCAGTAAGAAAAGAGCTGCAAACAGCTCTCCCTTCCATCTCTGTAATGCACGGAGAGAAAACAAATTGTTATTTTTGCACTATCTTCCAAGGAAAGCATGGAAAAAAAGATGCTTTTTTATTTAGACTACCTTGTTCAAGCCTATCTACTTCACAGCGTTACTGCTCAGGCCACAAATCAGTTGCTGCTTATCAACATTTGGACAATTCTGTTGGCATCTAATAACAGCCAGCAGTGGTGGGCAGCACAAAAGAAAAATCAGGTCGTGTGATTTCAGCTAGCCAGCTGATTCTGAGCTCTGCAACAGTCAGCAGGAAGAACTTTTAAGTGGTGTGTGAATACAAACGTGAAAGGTATCTGATCTACGTACAAACTGTAGCCTGACACACAAAAGAACGTATGACCTTTAACTTCATGAAATACCTGTCAGCCAGCTGTGCCAGGGAAGAATCTCCATGCAGGAGATGCCTGTGATATGTTGATCCTCTCTTCAGGCCATCCAGGGTTTGTATCTTTTTTCCCAAACATTAGAAAATGAATTGACTACAACCACAGCATTCATGTAAAAGCAACGTTTCTGATATGAGCGATAAAGATAACACCACCTTTCATCAAAAGATCCCAGGGGTACTATGCATCTTATTCACAATAGTTCCAGTCCTGTAACAAATTCTTGCTTAAATTTATATGCAAGGTGCTCCACTGAAATCTAATCACATGCGTAAGCCCTGTCAGAATCAGGGACCAGCACTGCACAAGAATTGTGTTTGTCTCCGCTGATAACAAAACTCTCTGTAGAGTGAAATACAAAAAGAAACCCTGTTAACTGTTTGAATTCCTTGAGGAATTTTGGATGTCAGATATGGGGTTTGTCCAGACCACGAGGACCGTCATCCTACTCTGGCTGATAATACTCCACGACATTTAATGACAGAAGATGAGCAGGATTTTGTGCATCTGCGAAGCTGACTACTCTGCTGGGAAGGTCTGAGCTTTTAAACGAACTTTCTCAACTGGATGACTAATTCTTTAGCAAAGCCAGAAAAAAACCCCACAATACAGATGAGGCATTAGAGTGGGAGAGAAAGTGCCTGATGTTCTGACAAGACCCCGTTTTTACACATCATTCCCAGAAACCTCGGAGACAGAAAACTACATAATGTGCCACCTTGAAATTAAATAGCCCCACCTTCCCCCAGACTGTTTCACTAACCTGCTGGGTCTCAAAGCCTATACAGGTGAAGCCAGAAGTAATACAGAACCTTCTATTTTATTAAAGAAGAATAACTGCTCTTGTAAATATATAAATAATGACAAAGCTGAATCCCATTCTCATATAGACTGTCAGATAGCACTGGTTGCCAAGTCATGATCCCATCAAAAATATGTATCTAGAATGTTCCGCAAATGTAAGAGCAGTCTAAGCCTGATTGCGTAGCCTGTCTCATCACACAAGTGAGATGTGGATCTGAATTTCACCAGGGTCTAGAATTTTGGGTTTGGTCAACGTCTGCTATCAGCAGGAGACGATAAATGTCAGAGTTAATTTTAAACGGTAGCGCTCTTTATGCTCAGATCTAGCAACTGCCACGTGGGGTCAGACCAGTGGTCCATCCTGCCTCTCTACTCGCCGTGGGTGCTTGGCAGTCTAGCGCCAATATCAATAGTGAGGAGTGATGAAAAGCAAATTTCAGATCTAGTCATTTCTGAACTTTGGGGAAGTTCCAAACCTGTATGCTATGCCAGCATCACACCAAAGCAAAATTTAACCTGGGATTGGTATGCTGATTGCTTTGAGAAATAACCAAAACACAGTTCTCTGTGCAATTTCTCTTGCAGCAGCCTTCTTTATTGAGCTTCTGAAAAATCATACCTCTAAATATACAAAATAATAAACACATGATTAAAATATTACTAACGTGCATCCTTTTCCCCTTCCCATGCCTACCCCTTACAACAGTTTGTAAGAAAAATGGAAATATTCCTGTGATTGCTGTAACACGCTATAGTGAGGGCGAGTCGTTTGCAGTATAAATCCCCTACAGCAAACTTGAGATGCAGCGTGCCCTTCCTGTTCCACCCACACGAAAGGAGGGGGGGTTCTTACCCACCTTATAATTCATTTCAGGTAATGCCTCTTAAATAATACACACTCCCTTCCTGGCAGGCAGTCATTTATCAGTGTTATCAGATAACTACTTATTTTGAGCTGTTAACGGAAATACTGTTGTCTGCCAAGTGTGGTAAAGCTCCTGCCTTCTCTACAAGTGGAATTCAGCAAATCAAAATCTGGGGGAAGAGATCTAACCTCTAACAGTTGTCAGGGGAAACTTTTTACTTTCTTTCCAGAACCAGGGAAAGGGCCTGGACTGTGGTATTTGGCAGCTTAACCTCAGAGGAAACACAAAGTAAAAAAAAGCTTTGAAAAACAAGTAAGTTCAAACATATACCACTGCCAAATCCTCTTCACTTGAAATAAGTCTCAGGTAACAAATCCAGCCTTTATTTTAGTCTGCATACACTATGAAAAAACAACCCAACCTGTTGATGTGGAAATCTGGAAACAGTGTGAAATGAAAAATTGTATCAATATTTTACTGAAAGTCTAGACTCACTTTTATGTCACCTAGAGATATTTTAAAATACTGGGACTTAGGTGGCAAGAGAACAAATGGACCATAATTTAATCTCTCCACCTATCTAGTTGCGTTTCAGAAAATTAAACTGTCCTGTTTTACATTGATGGTTTTATGACCCTGTGTTTCCCCAAACTCAGAAGTCTCTGTGTCCTTGGAAGAGACTGCTCTTCAACGAGCCAGTGACACGGACACACTCCGCAAACACTCAAACCTGTCAGTGTGCCGCTGCAAGCCTGCTGCCCTCCCCATGCAGGGACATGTGCAGGCGTCCACAAAAGACAGGGGATGGAGCTGATCCTCAGCTCAGGCCCAGCCTGGGAAACAGAAGAAGCCAGGGCTGACCCCACACCTCTGGCTCATACAGAGGATCCCCTCAACAGTCAGAAATCAGGTGTCTGAAGGTCACCCTGGCTTTCCAGCCCCGCTCCCAGCCTGACACCTTCTCTACAAGTTGTACTGTGCGCGCCAATTACTGAGAAATGCCATCTGCTAATGAGTCCCAAACACAGCCCAAGAAGTCTCAAGATTGACGGCCAACATGCCAGTTCCGTCTTCAGCAGCTCCAGTCCCTGCTGGCACAATGCGGAGCAATGGAGTCCCTACTCTCCCAGCACCTCTGCCCTCAGGATTATCACGTTCCTTCCCCTTTGTCTTGCTAGGGAAGGTAGGAGAAGCCAAGAGCTGGCAGCTTCCCACCAGAAAGCCTCCAGCGTGCATGGAGGCAGTACTGAACAAGTCTCACAGGTCCATGGAAGCAGCAGCAGATACTTCAACCATCACCCCATGCCTCCCTCTGCTCTACCCTTGGAAACGTTTACCCCAGTCCACTTCGCTCAGCAGACCCTGTCCTCTCAATACTCTGTTGTGGCACTTTCCACACAACCATGAGTACCTTCAGAAGCCGGAGGGCAACAGAGGATCAGGCCTGTCACATTTTGGTTTTCCATCCTGCCAAGTCTTTTAAATTGTTCTGCATTTAATAATCCACATGCCTGTCTTGTGCCCCACTTTCAGACTTGAATACTTCTGATTCCTTCCATCAAATTGACAAGATGAAGGGTTCTTTTCTTAAATATATGTTTTAACAAAATCTATAAGGAACACACTCACTTGTGTCAGTGATCTGGAAAATGTGCTTTGTCTCTCTTCCAGAGAACATGCACATTTCAGATTTCCCTTAAGCTTTCATAATTATTTCTGATCTCGATGGTTTTACTTTCTCAGCCCAGCTGATACCAGCCAGATGAGGGAAATGATTTGAGGGTGGATTTTATCTAGGAGGGAGCAGAGGAGAAAACCAGCAACAGAATTCTGGTAATTTCTCATTTCATTGTAAAGACATGTTGTGGGTATTTGCATATTCTGGCTGTGAAGTAAACAAAGCTATAATGAGATGACGTGGCAAGAAGGGCTTGAAATTCTATTCAAGACTTAAAGTGTAAGTGCTTATTAAACAACAAACCTTTCCTGTGAAGAATGCTCAAAGGAAAGCATTATATTAGGGACCTTGCTCAGTAACTTAAACCTATTCTCACAAACACCATAGAGATTGGGATACCGAACCTAAGGAGTTTATGTATGTGAAGTGTGCGTACATTACAGTGAGTATGTAGATGACCTATTTAGCTTGCAGTCCTGGTAGATAAAAGGCTGGCTCCTGTAGAGCTCATGGCATGCTGAGAGCTGCTTTCAGCATTTCACTCAGCCCCATCACCGCATCCATCAGCTGGCTTCAGGATTGAAGGGAAGACGAGATAGGAATTATCAAGTTACAGCTTGTAACGGCTGAGTCATAACGTTAAACGCCTCTAACTCAGACTAACAGGGTCATTTAGGAGGTATGACTTGCTGTGACACCTGCTGAAGAAGAGAGGGAACTCTGGGTACTTAACATTTTAGAATAAAACTCAGAGTTTCCCTTCAGCTGCATTTAGTGTCTGAACAAACTCCAGGACACAAACTCCAGTGCCAATTTAATACAGACTTCTATTTGCGGAGACTCATTAACGTTGTGCACAACTGCTTAAAAAAAGGTTAAGGTCTTGGCAGAAAGCAGCAATAGCAACTATCGATTCAACTCCAGAAACTCTCCAGCGCTTATCCTGAGACTCACCAGCTGGGGGAACACAGAAGCATTGAGAAGAATGTTAAGCAGCCCCCAAAGCGCAGAGCAGCGGGGGTGCAGGGGGGCTGCAGGCATGGACAGCCCAGCAGCCTGTCCCTGCAGCCACCCCCGTGTCCCTGGTGGTGCCAACTGATGCAGCCTGCGGGGGCAAAGCTGCTGGCATCCCAGCTAACTGCTCTCCACTAAACCAAATCTGCTGATATACTTCCCTTAACTACGTGCTTTAGTTTTTTATAAAGCAGGGCTTTAAAAATGGGACACTACCATTTTGAAGGCCTCGTTTTATATTAGAATACTACAAATTTCCTCTTTTCTAATTCCTTTGGATGTGAGGTTTAATTTTGGCTGCTAGTCCCTTTGTAGATACCTGGGGCATTAAAAAAAAAAAAAGAAGAAAAAAAAAAGTGAAATAGAGAGAAAAGTAAGTGCCAGAAGTGTTTTCTGCTCATTCATAATAGCAGTGGCTTTAGAAATGGGTTGGAAGAAACTCAGGAAAAACCTCCAATTCAATTAAAAATTATCCAGAAACAAACAAAAGAAAAAAATGTGAACCTGGAGAGGCACAGGCATTGCACAAGTTTTGATCAGGTGCTGAATTTGATGGCCCAGGCTCACCTTTCATTACCTGCATCTTCTCTTGCTTCAGACCTACAGAGTATAATAGAGATCTCCAAGTTCTTTCACTAAATATTAAGAGCAGACATTATTTTAGAAGAAGTTAATGAAACACCTTGAGGGTGTGATTTGGTATGAAATGCTTTTCATCTCCCAAAGATCTCAAAGCACTTTACCATTCAAATGAAGTGATACAGATGGCTCACACTCTCACTGCTCGGCTGTAGCCAGCTGAAGAATGGACTTCAAAAAACATTTAATAGTTCCCCTTTAACCCTACATAAGTCTTATAGAAAAGTAATTGAAAGATACCCCTCTCAGCTGAAATGGGAAGGGGGATGTAAGTGGGAAGGATTTAATTATCCAAGTTGCAGTTTGATGTGGGGAGTGTATCACCCTTGCTTACCACACGATAGAATTCATCTGCTCTGGATGGCATTCTGCAGGCAGTATATGCAGCAAGCAGCTTAAAGTGCTAGAGCCTGAAATTACGGCCTGTCCCGAAGAGATTCCTGCAGCAGGAAGACTGGTTTGTAATTGCCATGCCTTAGCAGACTTGAAATGAGGAAAAACTTCTTTACTCTGAGGGTGATGGAGCACTGGCACAGGCTGCCCAGGGGGGTCGTGGAGTCTCCTTCTCTGGAGATATTCAAAGCCCGCCTGGACGATGTCCTGTGTAACATGCTCTAGGTGAGCCTGCTTTAGCAGGGGGGTTGGACTGGGTGATCTCCCGAGGTCCCTTCCAACCCTTGCCATTCTGTGATTCTGTGAAATCCTTAATTATTTAAGGGGCACAGGAGGAACACTAGGGGCCTCAATGCTTTCCCTGAAGGGCAGATGGCACAGGAGCGGCGGGCCCTCGCTCTGCTAACTGGTGCTCCCATTGCAAAGCCAGTAGTGAAACAGCTCCTCAATGGGGGTTATGAAAAGCTCGGCCTTGGAGGACCCTGATCACTGAAGGGCTCTCAGAGAAGCAGAGGAATGTTGTCAAGCTATGGTACAGCTGCTCCTTATATGCTGCCCGGAGGTATTAACAGGCATCACTACAAAATTCACCTGCTATATTAATTCCTTTCACATTTACTCCCCCCAACCCTCTCAAAAGTCCTAACTGGAGACAGTGGCAGACAGCGAGTTGAACCTGCGGAATTGAAAAAATAATGATAATGCAAAGGATCTTGAAAGATCACCAGGTTTAAGTTTCTGCCCCAAAACAGGCTCAACTACACCTTATAGCATTTTTGGTGAAAATGAATATAAACTGTTCTTAAAGCCCTCCGGTCCCGGTGAGACCACTTACCCAGAGAAGTCTATCTCGGCATCCTCACTGTCAGAAAATATTTCCTCCTCTCTAATCTGGATCTTGTTTTTCCTGTCTGCTGCAAAAATGAGGATGTATGTACTAAATGTGTCCAGTTTGGACTAATGCTTTCTTTAGAAGATGGGAAGGTAGGGGTGTTGGCTGCCACTGCATTTATGGAGAGACGCAAAAAAAGATGGTATTGGGAAAAAATAGGAAGGCAGCTAAAGCATCAGGCAAAAAAAGAAGTTATTTGTGAGTGATATTTTGTAGAGTAAATGAATGCAGATTTGATGAGGAGCATAACTAACATCCTGCAGGGTCAGCAGGGAAACCCTAATTAGGCAGGATGCCCTTCCTCAATATTAATTAGAGTTATATACTTGATTGAACAGGTATGATTCTTCCTAATGCCGCAGGAGGCCAACAGGCGGCCCGCAGCACACAACCACCCCGCTTCCCCCTCTCTCTCACACGTACGGACACGCACCAAGCGCCGCTGTGCAGGCTCTCTCCCGTGTACACGCACCCAGAGACACGGGTAGTTACCGCCCGCGGGACCCCTCCGTCTGCTCCCTGTCCTTCCACAACGGAGGCGCCTTAGCGGGGGCCCCGATTCCGGAGAAGGCAGGGCTAGCGTCTTCCTCTCGATGAGGAAGATGCTGTCTCACGCGCCACGGCCAGCTGACAAATGGGGGAAACCAGAGTAATGGGTGCATGCAGATGGATAGCACATGCCATCTCATAGCAGGCGTCGCCCAGCAGATGCCACAGGCAATTCTGCAACTGAGGGGGGCACTCCTAAAATACAGCTTTTATCTCGTTGCTTCCAGCTCATATCTGGTAGTGTATAAATAACATTAACAGCATCCACACAGACGGACGGAGATCAGATGTGCACTGCGTATGCACGCCTGGTGAAATACAGATTGTGCTGCAAACTTGGGATGTGTTAGAAGAGACAGGAAGACCTTTGTCTCTCAAAAAAAGAGGCCCTAAACTCCACATACCAAGGTGCTACCTATAAGCAGCAAAAACTCCTGGCTAGCTAAGAAAAGCTGGGTCCTTAAGGACTTTCTGAGTGTCCCTTTAGGCAAGTAGCCTTCAGACTGACTCAAGATAGGTTATGAATATGGGGTGGTAGCTGCTTCACACGTGCCTGGCTCCATACAGCAAGCTGACAGCTTCGTATGCCAAGAAACTTCAGTAACATGACAGCCACCATAAGCAGGAGGCTCTCTGTACAACAGTACAGTTAGCAACAGACTCCACTGCAAGTGGGGCCAACATTACTGTAAAGATGTCAGCATGCTTAGGAAAAACAAGCAAGATATCAAAATTATTTTTGTCTGCATTTGGTTTCCCATACACGCATTGCATTCTCCAATGTGCGCTTTGTATGTGCTCCAGCCATACTGAGTTGCTCCACATGGCACCTTTCAAGCGTGCACTGAGCTGATCCCATTTTATTGCCCACAGATCAGGGACGCACTCTTGCAGCTTAAAATGCACTAAGGACATGGTGAATGCCATCCAAAGAAAATGGAGAAACAGAGGAATTTTGAGGCAGGTGTGCACCAAGGGAAGGCATCTGCGGAGGAGCTAAAACACAGCAGTGAGAAAATGAACAACTGGTATTTTCCAAGGACAGTTACATGTGGAGGAACTGCTATGACTACTTTGTTAGCTTTGGTTTTGTTCTGCAAACTTATCAAAAGGAGAACAGTACCCGAGAGGAACAATTCTGCAGAACAGACCAACATAGTTTTCCAAGTAAATTCCATTTGTGAAGATGACTTTGGGTGCACTGAAATCAATCACATTGTTGTAGTTTATTGACAAATGTATGCGATGTAACAGGCTTACAGTGGCTACAGAACTGAAGGAGATCCTATTATCTCTAAAAATTCCTCATTATGTGTCGATGTTAGGAAGTGCAGACAGATACGTGAGCTGAATAGAGGCAGGGAATCAAAGGCACAGACCTAAATATTCACATGGGACTATTTGGTAGAATAAGGACATCGAGAAACATACAATCAAAAAACTGACCCACAGCCATTGCTGCTACTGAGAACTGATGGTGGTCATGCATTTTAACTGTTATTTTCCTGATGATAAAAGCACTGGGTTTTAATGTGAAATTGAACCATTGCACTGCTTTCCGCCACTTTTTCTAAATTTTCTATAGCAAGCTATTTCGTGATGCAGCTTGTATCACTTTATGTAAAAAACCTGAAAACCCGTTACAATTCTCTCTCATGAAATATCAAGCTGTTTTGCCACTGTACAAAGAAAAAAAAAATTGATCTAGAAAATGGGAAGTGTTTTACTAACATCTATCCATAACGCTCTGTAAATAAAAACATGTCATTTGGCATATCATCAGCTTGTGTTAGTACACAGTGTCACAAACTAGAAAAAGCAATCCATAAAACTGAAAAAAATCTCAAATTAGAAGGAATGCACACTGTAAAGTAAGTTTTACTAAAAAAACCCCACCTTTTTTTTTCTTCTATTTTGGAGAAATACAAGTGAAAGAGAAGCAACATATACATTTAAACTGCCAGCATTTCACGCACCAGCAATTCTTAACTTTGGTTGGTTTGCTTAAACAAAACCATGAGAAATGAAGGAAGAACAGACTTTGATTTTTATTTTACTTCTGTAAACGTAGCCTATTGTTTCCCTTAGTATCAAATTCTTAAAAAGTAATCACCCTCTCACATGGCTTTCTATAAAATTGAGAGTGTTACGTGGGCACAAATACCAATACACTGAGGAGCTTAATTTTATGTTTGTGACAAGTAAATGTCTAAAATATGTTCTTAAAGCTTTATAACCATGACCAGTACTAAAAGTGCTGCTTTGGCATGACTAACAAGGTTGCAGCGTGGTGTTGTTAGCACGTGTGATCCAGTAATTGAATATCCTAAAGCGTGTTGTGTATGGTAAGCTTGTAAGGGTGGACTAAATTCAGGGACATTTTGTATTCGTTCCAGTTAGAACTAGTAAGTGCATAATAATTTCAGATTACTTAAAGCCAAGAAAACTGTGTCATGTCCATCTTCTGTGTTACAGCAGATCAGAGAAAATATTAAGACCCTCTCCCCCAGGACTTATATCTGTGTAGATGCCCCTTGTAAAAGTGAAACAAGGATGCTCTAGTTACAGAATTGTCAGCTACCAGCAGTTTTGGCCCACACTGGTTTTGGCTTGGCAGAACTCAGTAGAAACCTGTTGTGTCTTAAAAAAAAAAAAAGAGCAAAAACCCTCCACACAGAATGTTCTCCATCTAGCTCCTAACAGCCCTCAATGTCAAAACCTGCCCTTGGGTCAGTAGAGGTGGTAAACACGGGGCTGGGGCTGGGATGTAATGAGTTCATGAATCCCCAGAAGTCCCTGAGGAGCAGCAGCACTGAACCTCGCTGGGAGTACAGTAAAGACAGAAGCTTTGCTCTTTGCATGCAGGATTTGAATTTCCAGGGCTGCTGCTTTGGCTCCTTGATGGGCTCTAAATTCTTGCAGGAAGCAGTTGCCCGCGTAACGCTGCTCTCTGGGACCCTGGAGAGCAGCTTCTCTCAGGCTGCGTTGAAATAAAACAGTAATAAAACCAAAAAAACCCCAAAACCACTCTGAAAGTGGATACCAGTTTCAGTTAGAAAAGCCCTTGCCAAAATACGCTTTCAGACTAGGCACTGCACATATATTATTGAAAAGCTTTGTTTGTTATGGTGTGCCAAGCTGGCAGAAATGCAAATTTAAAATTTAGAAGTGATTGCTAGGGAGCTGGGCAAGAAGAAACCAGAAAGAGAGGAAGGAATTAATTTGTTTCTTTTAAAGAATAAATCTTGAGCTAGTTTTCTTTTTTATGGCAATCTTACATTATTTATCTGTCTTTCTAGTCAGAAAATAGGAGTAAATTTTATATGTGACACTGCCTTGTAATCCAGTGGTACAAAACAGACTCTCACAGAATGCTGCAGCATTTTCCTCTGCTGTCCTGGCATGCAGGGGGGCTGCATTTTGGGGTCCTTTGTGGTTCGGGTGCTGATATTGTGCCTAGTGAGATCCTTGTGTCTTTTTGAGAAGGGGAAAATAAGAGAGCACAAAAATAATACAGGAGTAAAACTAAGTAACACAGCCTCTATATCAAGGATATTGGAGACACTTCCCTAGGGAAAACTGGGCTGATTTTTCATCCTCTTTGGAGTCTGTCATCTCTTTCAAAGCCTCTGTTTATCCACAGAACTTATTTAAAGGACAAGGCACTAAGGCTGTCAGGATGCACCACAGCAAATTCTGACCCACTGTTGGGGGAAGTAGGGCTGACAGTCGTAATTTAAAGAAACCACAACACTTTTATAATTAAAAAAAATGCAACTGAGCAACATCTGATTACTGCAGAGAAGTCATCTGATTAACATGAAAAAAAATTTCCAAGAAACTTCACCTGCTACCCTCGGTCCTTTGTTCTTACCATTACTCCTTTCTATACAATAAAAGCAGGCAGCATTTTCCACCTCATATGGAAATAACTTGTAGCTCAGACATCAAGAGCTGATAATGCTTTTGTACTTAAAATTACCACAGCCAGATATCATTCTCATGCTTCATCACCACGTATCACAGCAACTTCTGCAAGGCTAAATCCAGGGTGCTGGCCCTGAAGAATTAATGATAGTTTTCTGTATGTTCACACTGTAAACAGAATGTGGGAGAGCAAAACCTACATTAATGATATGCTACTGGTACTTCATGAATATTAAGATATTTCTGCAACATCACACACACACAAAAAGCCTATGTTGGCACCATGACCTCAATTCAGGTATCCAAGTCTGACAAATAAAAAAAAAAAAAAAAAAAATCCAAGCTCATAACTCCTTTCACCACTGCCCAAGGAAGATTCATGTTCATCCTGATATCGTTTCACCACAGGACAGCACCATTTTGAGCAAATTAAAAAGTAAGTTTTCACACAGGATTCAAATGCATAAATGGTTAGGTACGTGGTTTCAATATAATTCTCAGTGCATACTAGCCAGACACTCTCTCAGTGCCCTGTACTACAGGTTCCTTCCCCCATATTTCCACTCTGCAGATCCAAAAAAGTGAGATAAATAAGTTCCTGGCTCAGGCATGAAATATCTCTTGGCTTCATTAGTGGCTATGCCTGAAGAGTTTGCCAAGAGGTAAGTATGAGGCTAAAACTAGTAGCAGATACTAAATCCAATGTAGGATTCAGCTTGGGAGGCAAGCACTGTAGTGGCACTGTAGCAATCTGACTTCAGGTGAGGTTCTTAAACAGAAACTTAACACAAAAAGCAATTTGGCCATGAAAGAAACAGTCGTTATGTACAAAATTGCTTAAAGAAAGCTCCATCACTGAGGTCACCCGTGTTTGACCTCACCACAGCAGGCCTTCGTATTGCAACAGACGCTATTGGGATTTTTTGTTTTAATAAATGGCAAGTCCATTCAGCTTTTAGGTAGTAAGTATGAAGCTTTCAGAAATATACAGCAAGCTTCTTCACATATCAGTTTGCTTTAAATATTTGTAAAATTCTGATCCTGTAAGGAGGGTAACAGGGCAGTAGAGCACTTAAATAAATTAATAAATAAAATAGCAACAATAAAAAGAGCTGCCTGGTCTCATGCTTCCAGGACTGCATGAATTACATGATTCCCACATCAAATAAAAGGAAGAATTAAAACTGGACCCACAAAATCCCCAGCGGAGAGCTGGCTGAAACCCAAACAGTTATGAATTTTATGGCCTGAGGTTTATTCAGCCAGTTACACTTTCAGTTTTTGACACACGAACAGCAGAGCTCAAGAACGTGAGCCAGAGATTTTGACATTGCTGTGGCAGTTCGTCCTCTCTCCCCAGTTGCTCAAGGTCTCCCTGTCTCGATACAGACTGGAGCAAGCAGCTCTGTTCCCCTGTGCACCTGAAGAGACAGACAGGCAAAATATTAAACAGCTACAGATGCTGAAAGAAAAGCAACTGTTCAGTCAGCTCTTCGGGTTGGGTTTGGGTTTTTTTTTCCCAAAGCCTTGCTTGTAGGACAAAACTGATGAGAATGTCTGATTATCATTTAAAAAAAAAAAAAAGAAAAAGCAAAGAAAATCTGTCTGATAGGAGCAGAGCTGAAGTTTAATCTATTTATGTAACAAAACAAATGGCTGTTAATATGCTAGAAAGGCATAGAAATTTCTGCTAATCTATTATCAGGGGACAAGCTGCTATTCTGGCACAGGGAGGGCTCACGTCAAACTACCAGCCTGGCAACCCTCCTTGCTCAAATCCCTCACATCCCCTGTTCTTCCCGAGACAGGCACTCCTCACTGCTCTCAGTCCCAATCGTTTGACACACCAGAGCAGAGCATGCCCTGCTTCCCTTTTTCCCCTCTCGACTACAGAGCTACAGCACAGGGCTTTTCCTTTGCGGGCAGTCAGTGCATGGGGCATGGATTCATCCCAGCGGGAGCAGCTTTTCCCTACCAGGCTGGTTGAGAGAGGGCATGGAAGAGCTACACAGTTGGAAGGAGTTGGTGCTTGTTGCTAGATTTACCCTGGTGGGGCGCTCTTGTCCAGCCTCCTACACCTATGACCAACTCAGTAGTTGCCTTGTTTCGTCCTATTCAAGTAGGCAATGCCAACGAAGGTTCACAGCACGGATTCAACATTCTGTGGGGAAAAAGGCAAAGCCCTAGTAGCTTCTGTCAACAGAGTAATACTACAGCACCTCTCCATATAGAAGGAGCAGCATTCTTTCCATGGGAAACCAAACCAACCTAAATAAAACGCCTCCCTTTAAACACATCACACTGAAAGACTAGGCTTAACACAAAAGTTTGTAAGGTGCGAAGGTTCCAGACCACGACGTACATTTTTCCCACGAGCTAAGCGCCCTGGGAGAACACAGACAATTTTACTGCAATTCACAGATCTCCACTCCTGATCACAATAACAGACAGGGAAAGGAAAAGAATTTCTTTCCCTATTAGACTTAGACTGCCCCACACCGCAGGCACTGAGCCTGTTCCTTCCAACAGCAGTGCACTTCTGCAGTGCTGTTCTAATTAAACAGGCAAAAAAAGAGCTGAAGAAGTGCTGTCTCCTAACCAGGGTCACCAGATGCAGTGAAATCCGCGTAGGCATTGGTCACTTCACAACACGCTCCCTGTATTGCGGCTCCTCCAGAGCGCGAGTTAACAGCTAGCAGGAAGATCTAGATGTTTTCAGTGCCATTTTTCAGGCCTAAGAGATGCAAAGGAGCTGGGTGAGAATCCACCCTGATGTCTTTGACAAAGACATAGGCAAGAAAACTTTCCAAAGAACTGTTCTGTCAGTAGAAGTCAACACGCCACAGGTCATGATAAGAAAAGGAGAAAGGGAGAAGCCACAGAAGAACCAGCTACCACACAGACTGCAATAGCCTTAACTCTGGGAATAAAATGGAGCCCCTTATCCAGCCACAGGTTGGTCCCCTTTGCATATTCTTACCTCCATAGCCATACTTTATAGGTGTGTCCCCTGGACGCATAGTAACTGTGCTGACTACACATTAAGGGATCTGATCATCAGGTCTGCTGTGACTCCACAGCTGCTGAAGGCAGTACAGCCAGGGAACACAGACAAATCCATGTTCTCCTACAGAAGCTAAAGCACATCAGTAGCTTTTTTCCAGCATCATTTGCAGCTGACATCCCCTATCTAGGTGATGTCATCTGTTAACTATGTCACATCCAAGATCTCCTGAAGGAGGCTAAAAGGACCAAACCACTTCAAAAGTAGAATAATATCGATGCTGGAAGGAGACCGCTGCAGCGCACTGTCAATCCTCCATCGAAGTGACTTCACTTTCAGAGCGATGGCAATGATCTGTGGGGTTGCCATGCAACTGTTCAGCTTGGCAAACTCTCAAAATGTTTCCAGCCTCATGCTCTGCATTGTTCCAGTAAGATATTTACCTGTGTTGCCCCTGCTGAACTACATTCTTACATTTGATATGCTGCTCCACTTTTACAACACGGTGCTGTGGGAGTACTTGAAAAGAGTAGACGGCCACCAAATTCAAAGCAAGTGCTGCTCCGCACTTCTCCTGGGAAGAAGTGAATGGTTATCTCCCCTTCTGTTCCTCTCCCCTCCCTCCCAACAAGCTTTCTGCTAAACACAATTACATGCAGCATTTGACAACAGAGCTGATAAATTATGTGCTGCTTGAATTGAAAATGTGAAGGATAATAGGGATGAATATCAATACATTCACAGATGACACCAACCCATTTCATCACTTTCAAGGCTTTTTGGTTGTGCTCAGGGATGACTTGCATGAGCCAATTCCTCAATGCATTGTCTTAAAAAAAAATCTCTAGAGGAAAAACGGACTATGCCTAAGAGGTGGCTGACAGAAAAGAGGAAAAAGAAGAACAATGAAAACCCCACAAACCCCAAGGGGAAACATTTTAGGGGCACGAAAATCTCTCAGCTGAGAAGTTTAGTTGAAAATTTTCCAGTTTCACTGAAACTGGAGATCAAATCTGGCTTTCAGGTAACTACAATTTATTCCCATCTGACTGAGATTTATGTGCTGCCGGAAATACTTTCTTATGACTTATCTATAATCGTTACAGGTGAGCAGTTCTGCAACAAGAGGAGTCTTATTGTGGGCTTCCATTAGACATGGAAGCCAGCCATCTAAAAGCTGTGCAGACTGCTGTCTCTTGTAGGCACCATCATTTCCGAGGGAAATAGCAATCTGAGCAATCCATAACCCTTAGTTAAAAACTCTAATGTAGGTCTATTGTCATTCACCGGTATTAAACCGGTAATTTTCCCAGAAATCCCTCCAGTGTAAAAAAAAAAAAAAAAAATGACAGAAATCTCAGTTTAGCTATAGATGTCGCTAATGGAAAACTTCAGAGAACACATGCTAGCACAGAGAATGCTCCGAGATCAAACCGCTGAATTCGAACTGAGGGGTGCAGAGGGTTTCAGCACTGCTTTGAGCTTGGCTTAGAGTCCTGCACGTCTCTTCCCCACTCCTGCATGAAGAGCTCTGGACGGTACTCTGCAGGCTCTCCTAGACGTCCTGCACCATTCTCGGCTATTGTGTTAACCTTTGAAATTTTAAGGGCATCAAAGAGAGGCTTTCAGCTGCCAGCACTAGACACCTCCCGCATCTCTAAGAACGGAACAAGCACCTGCCTAAGCACAATATTGCATTGACAGACCAGTGAGTTGTGGCTTTTCAGGATACTCTGCATGCAATCCACCAGGAAACACATTCAGGACCGCTTTTAGAAAGTTAAACAGCCCAGGAGGCAGCAGTAGGATGCTGCCATCAGAAAAAGGAAAAAGACTACGTGGTTGGAGGAAACACAGGCGTTTCTAAATGTCACAAGTTTGCATTTCCATTTTTTCCCCCCTATGTCTGAAGCTCCTGCTTCCAACTGAGGTTCATGCTGTTCTCACGCAATGTAAGGGGAACACGCACCTAGCAGGGGATGGAAAGAGGTAGAGAGAGAGAACCACAAAGTCACCCATGTGTCCTGAACCCTCTCAGATGGAAACGTGTACTCTCTCCTTATAGCTTCTCCTGCCCCCTTAACGCAGACATTGCTGTTGCAGCTCTTCATCCTTCTCTAGGCTTCCTGATCTCCTGGTGTACTTCAGGGCCTCCCCATGTCTTTGGGGGCCCGATGGGATCTCCGATAGGTTTTGCTGCCACCCCTCACCTCCGCAGCTTCATTCAGCTGCAGGAGCAGACTGCACAACTCCTGGAGGAGAAGCTGCTCTTCCTACCAGTCACCCAGAGGCAAGAAAACAATCACAACTACAGAGAAGTTGCACACATTCATGTATTTTTAGCAGGACTCGGGTACAGGTAGGCTTCAGGCTATGGACCACGGAGCCGTTTCTGGTGCTAGCCCTTGCAGTTTGGGCTGTAAGTGGCAACACAGGACCACTCAGCAAGCGACTGCATCTCAGAATCCTTTTAAGGATGCAAATTGGGTTCAAAAGGAACAACCATCACAAGTGCTTGATATCACAGATACAACTAATCCTCTTGTGCCAGCAGATTTCCTTTTGACTAGTTGGGCTCACCTGGCTGACTCTCCTCAGCAAAGATGTACCAACTTACTGTTCCTTTGAAAGGCGCAGCTGCAGTGCAGGACCTGAGGTTGGCCTCTCCTGACACGCAATGGTCAGGAACCGGCACACGTAACGTCTGAAGAGTGGAAACCCAGGTGGGAAACCTGTCCCATGAAAACTGCCTTCAGTTATTCTTCAGGATCTCCCTTTCAAGACAAGCAAAGCCAAAGCCACCCAGCCAGGCCACTGCTCAGTGTGGCAGTGATTTACACCGTGAAATTTCTAGCAACTCTGAATATACAGCGGTGCAACTTGGGGACAGAGAGGAACAGCGTGCCTCGCTGAACAGCTCGGGGAAATGGGAGCTGAGGCAAGAGCCAAGCCAAACGGTTCCCTTCTCTGCAACTCGTATGACAAGCAAAGATTTTGAGGTCAGGAACAGCTGATCTTTTGCTGCCTAGAGGCAACCAGTTGCTTTCTATTAACATGTCATTTTGTATTGAGTCTTGTGCAAATTGGAATTAGGCACTTCCAGACATCTTGAAGAAAAAAATGGAAGCATTGAAAAAAATTATGTACCTATACCAGCTATGACCTGATCCAAACTTAACCATATTTACATCTTCGAGAGTGAAAAATGTATTATTTGTATCATTTATTTATCACATAAAAAAATACCATGAGGTATATTTATGGCATGAATTTTTTAGTTTTGAATCAATAACAAACATTCTTAGTATTAGAGATGGAGCTGAGCTGCATAATAAGGCATTAAAGTGCACTTTTTGCCTGTTTACATTTCTTTTTAAGGATAGAAATTAAAATGGTGAAAATAGAAAGCATCAATATTCTTAAAGGTTATATCCAAAGGGCTCAGTAACAGTATGTAAATAGAGAATTAATGTCATAATGTAGATAAAAACCCCTCACATTTCTAGAGGAAAAAGCTTGGAAAGCAAATATGATGTGTGTGTGTTTGTTCATCACAACTTAATTAGCACAGCACAATATTAAGGCCCAACAGTAATGCTGAATATAAATTGTAGACTGCATTTGTGGGTATATCTGTACTTATATATATATCAAGAGTAATTGCCAATATGATAAGTGTTGAAATAAAGACTCTGTTGAAATGCTTCTGGGATTTAAGCGAAGCAGTAATATCACCGTTTTAAACCTTGCTTCAAAATCTCTTTCACTATGTATTTCTGAGAAAAAAAAAATCTGAACACAAGTTTGACTTAAATCTCTCCTCAAATTTCCAGTTTTTCTTCACTGAGCTGGGGGAGGGAAGAAAAGGAAGAAGGGACATTTTCTGGAGGCTTCTGCATTTCTCACATGTATTTACTAAAAAATGAAAGGCACCTAGGTGTTCATAGGTACCACGTGCTGTACAGGCTTGTTTAACACAGGGGATGAATTATGGGCTATGCGAAGCAGCTGGCACCCCACTGATGTAAAGGCAGCTAATGATCCATGCTGATAAGCCCACACCAAACCTCTTCTAACCAAGGCAGGGGGCAGCGGTACAGGCCCATAGCACCAAAAAGCTTGTCCCTAGGAAAACTGCAGCTCAGCTGTGCAGACCAAGGTCGCCCGCCTGTGCCTCAGCAGATGTATCTTAGGACTGCCGAAACTCCCAGCGCTGCTGCCATTGCACCGGATCACACAGCCCCTTTGATTTTGATTTTCATTTGTAAGCAAGAGAGACTTTTTTCCTTCTTCTGCATCATTCATCAAGTCTTCGTATTATGTAGCCATGCACTATGCATTAAGGATTATTTAACCCTCGTTCGGTAAATACACTGCACAATACGCTTTCGATATTTGATAAAACGTCAAAAGAAAATGATGGGAAACTACATGACAAAAGAATCTCCCTCTCTGTTGTTTTGCACTAGCATTCACTATTTCATCAGCCACTGCAGCAATAACCACAAAGGCTTAGAGAAACAAGCCACATGCCTCTCAAACAGCTGAACAGACATTTAGTTTCCAGACCCTACATGCAGCCAATTATCTGATTCACCTTGCTGGTCCTCTGTAGGCTGTTTTGATGCCATTTTAACATTTTACTAGAGCTGGCAGTAGCATGCTTCTAATGCAAGTGACCCCAGAGATAGCAATGGACAAAATACAGAGAAGTAAAGAATATTTTTGGCTCTTATGAGTTAAGTAATATAATCTGGCAGAGAGATGGTGATAGTACTTCAACAAGGAAGATCAGAACACAATTATGCATGGCCAGAAATGTATTCCATAATGATCCATCATGCTGTCTCTGGCTGCTTTACATGCAGAAAGATCATCTGCTTTAATCTTCCTAGTCTCCAGATCCACGCAGAGCGTCATATATTATGCAAAAAGGTACTCTGGGTGGCAGTATTGAGTTCACCATTGCAGCAGGCTTTATTGTTGTAAGGTGGGGTTTTTTTTGTGTGGTTCCCCCCCCCCAGTCTATACTAGGTACCCCTTTCAGTAAAATGCTTTAAAGTCTTTCTGTCTCGAAGGAGAGGTTCTTGCTACTCACTGTTTCTCCTCATCCCGTGCAGCCTGCACCCCCAGAGAGAGATCCCCGTTCTCTGATGCTCACGTGCCCGCCTCTGTCCATCACTGCCTTTCTGCCGTGCTGCAGACCCAGGGAGATGCTTCAGTGCAGAAAAGCAACCAGCGTGATGCGGACTTTTTCATTCCCTCCTGGCTGAATGATTTAACAAATTCACCCTGGATAGCGCTTGAATTTTATTTTATTTTTTAAATCAATCTCTCCTGGACACAGTACACGCGTGGTAGAGAAAAGCAGTGTCCTTCAGCAGAATTCAGGGGGTTTTCATTGCTGAACAAAATGCATTTTCTGCAAGCAAGTATTCTTGACAACACTCTGTGCCAGAAGGAGGGGCTGAGGGGAGGGGGGAAGACAGTCCTGAGCTCATTACAGGCTTCTCTCTCATCCAAAATCCTGTGGCTGCTGCTGCAGAAGGTTGGGGAACAGATGCCTGTCTGCTCCCAGCTGACTTGGGGACGGATCCTGACACGGAGTAAACAGACACAGCTCCCTGGGAGTGCAAGGCATTGCGCCGTGCTACACCTGGTGAGGAGCTGGCCTAAATTCCCCCTCCTTTTTCTTCCGAGCCACATAAATTTGGCTGACATATCCCTAAAATTGCTTGAGAGAGCAGAGTGCAGCTTCATTTACTTCCACAGAGTCACCCCAGATTTTCACGGAGAGCAGAGGAATCTGTGCCCAGCTCCTCGCTGGCTCGAATCATTTTTGCCCGTGCAGAACGGCGATGAACTCTGCCGCGTGTGTAAATGAACCAGCCTACCTTCGCGCCCACACGGGCTAAACGGGAGTGACTTGGGCCAAAGCAGCGCGGAGCCGGGCTCGGAGCCGCACATGCGGAAACGCAGCCCCTGCCAGGCTTCCCACCCGCCTCCTTCAACAAGGACAGCTTGACTCGGGAGCTGATTTTTGTTGTTGTTGTTGTTATATTAGCAGAGAGTTAAAGGCTCCTGAGAGACTGTTTATAGAAAGTGCTTTTGAATGTATGCTTCAGCATAGAGAGCTCCCATTTAAAACCGGAGATGGACCTTTTATCAAAAGATGTGACAGGCTATCTTAACAGTAACTGTCACAGGTGAAGGTATAAAAAGAAGGAAAAAACCCCTTTTCTCTATTGTTTCAGTTTTCTTGTAATTTTACCAAGCATTTAGGGGGTGAGATAACGTCAGATACATCTGTCTTTGGCATTTTTAGGTATGTATCACCTTGGAATCTAAGTGCTCAGGCAATATGTGATAACACCCTGAAATACTTTAATCTCCTCAAGTTTCTCTCTCATCTTTTTTTTTATTTAATCTCAAATGAGTTCAAGTAATTTCTGATTTTGCGTTTATCTAGATCTGAGGTACAGAAGAAAAAGCAGGCTTCTATAATTTAGAAATTGGTAATAACTTTACAAGTACAGTTCAAATCTCTAAGTCAAAATGAGCACTGAATTCGGAACCAAGGAATAAATGCTCATAATTTTCCGAGTATAAGAAAGTATTTCAAACTATCACATCACTGTTACTTTTCTTGCATATCCTCTGTTCTTTGAAGGGAGTATCTGGAAACCCAGCTGTCCTTAAAATTATACAGAGCAGCAAGTCCACCCACACGTAATGATCAAATGTCCATGTAAGATCCCTACCAGAAGGGTTCTTGTGCCCTCACACGAGCAGCCAGCTGACTCCTATCCAGAAAGAAAAATGAACAGGCCTCTCGGAACAAATCAACCCCCACCATGCTGTAACACACCAAAACCCCAGCAAGGCTACGGAGGGGGAGAAGAGCATCTAGTAGAGGATTAAGTTCCCTAGACCTGAAAACTCTGCCCCCAGGGTGCAGCAGAGCAGGACGGGCAGCAGCTTGTGCTTTAATAGAGAGGGGGAGATCTCTGATAGCGCAGAGCTGCCTGCCGCTCAGAAGGAGATGAGGGTATGTTCAGCTAGTCCTTTTCAGGAGAACGCACTCAAGCTCTTCCAACTCACTAGAAGCCATGTGGAGACTCATTTTAAATTTGGTGTTCTGCTAATACAACAGCATAGCTGCCAACTGGCTCCAAGCATGGGTCAAACCTGTCCACATCAAACAGAAATCAAATGGCTTAAGGCAGACAAGAAACAAATGGCCCAGATAGGCACATGCCTTTGAAATCTGCAATGTTTGAGTTTTAGACCTTAACTCTACCTACCAAAATATAAATAACACTTGGCACCTTTGGTTTGGATACAAACCATCCTAAAGTACACAGATTTTGAGCAGGATTTTGAAATGGAAATCTCCTTTAGCAACTGAGTATGCTAGATAGCACACACATGGGATCACCAGGGCACAGACACCACCAGGTGACTACTGTAGGTCCCTTCCAGACATATTTACTGTGACTTTTTCTTCATTGAATTCTATATTCCCCATTTCTTTGATTAGTTACAGCTGCTTCTGCACAATTTGTCCGGCTGTATCCTCCCTCCTGGGTTTGGCAAAATGGCTGCCCTGCAGAAGGCATATAAAAAGTCACATATCTGTGACACTGGCAACATCTTTATTGAAAATAATCCTCTAGCCAAAGAAGTGCTGGTCTCCTAGTAAGTTTTAACCTCGGTTATTTATTTCCATCTCTTGATTTATTTGCAGGACAAAGGCTTCAGTAAACTCTAAGGAGTAGAGTGAGGACATGAGAAGAAACTCACTTCTTCACTGTCCTGGTTTCGGCTGGGATAGAGTTAATTTTCTTCACAGAAGCTAGCATAGTGCTGTGCTTTGGATTTAGTACTAGAAGAATGTTGATAACACGCTGATGTTTTTAGTTGTTGCCAAGCAGTGCTCAGACTACTCAAGGATTTTTTTGAGCTTCTCCTGCTCGGCCAAGTGCATAACAAGCTGGGAGTACAGCACAGCTAGGACCCAAACTGTCCAAAGAGCTATTCCATACCATATAACGTCATGCTCGGCGGGGTTGGTGGGTCGGTCGGTCGCTCGGGTACTGATCGCTGCTCGGGACGGGCTGGGCATCGGTCGGCGGGTGGTGAGCAATTGCGTTGTGCATCATTCATTTTGTATATTCTGTATATTTTGTTATCATTCTCATTATTACTATTATTATTATTTTCTCTTATTAAACTGTCTTTATCTCAGCCCTCGGCTCTAACCTTTTTCCCCTTCCCGATTCTCTCTCCCATCCCACTGAGGGAGGGGGGGGAGTGAGCGAGCGGCTGCGTGGTGCTTAGTTGCCAGCCGGGTTAAACCACGACAGTTCAGGTACACTGCTGCTTCCCTCTTCCCAGGGACCACATCTGCTTACAGGCTGACTTGGCCCCTACCTTCTGGGCAGACCACTTGGCGGTGTTACACCTGCATAACAGCAAAACCGAAGATGGTAGTTACAGACCCAATCCTTTTATTAAAAAAAATTATATTACTTAACAACATGCTCTGCACAGAGGAGGCAGCACTGTTTTAGTTTTCAAAGAAAGTGAAAATCACAGAATCATAGAATGTTTTGGGTTGGAAGGGACCCCTAGAGGTCATCTAGTCCAACCCCCCTGCAGTGAGCAGGGACACCGCTAACCAGATCAGGTTGCTCAGAGCCCCGTCCAACCTGGCCTTAAATGTTTCCAGGGATGGGGCCTCCACCACCTCTTTGGGCAACCTGCTCCAGTGTTTCACCACCCTCACTGTAAAGAATTTCTTCCTTATATCCAGTCTAAACCTATCCTGCTTCAGTTTAAAACCATTACCCCTCGTCCTGTCACTGCTGTCCCTGCTAAAAAGATTTTCCCCATCTTTCCATCCCTTTAAGTACTGAAAGGCTGCAATCAGGTCTCCCCGCAGCCTTCTCTTCTCCAGGCTGAACAACCCCAACTCTCTCAGCCTGTCCTTGTAGGAGAGGTCCTCCAGCCCTTGGATCATTTTTGTAGCCCTCCTCTGGCCCCGCTCCAACAGTTCCATGTCCTTCTGTGCTGAGGGCTCCAGAGCTGGATGCAGTACTTTGAATTTACCCCTCAAGATCTCAGAGAGCAGCCAACTTGGGTGGCACCCAGCATCATGGGAGGGCTGCAAAGCGCTGGCTGAACAAGGGAGCGGGGAAGGGGAGTCGGAGAGCTTTAACTGCAAACAATTGGTGCAGATGACTTTCTGCCATTAAACTCAGTAACAATGTGCAACAGCAAAAGCTTAAGTTCATTTTAGGTCAGTTATGAATATAGCATGAAACAGAAATACATTTGGATGTACTGTACAAATGGGAAAATAGAGATACTTAAGTGGGTATGGCTGGTCTCTCCCTATATAAATGATACATCATAAGATCCAAGTTTCAATGTTCAAAGGGAAAGAAGTAATGCTTTTAAAAGATGTTAGACGACACTAAACCAGAAACCTAGTCCATCTCAAAACTTCAAGAGTTTCTCCCCAAGGAGACAATCAAACATAAAAACCTCAAGGAGAGTGCAATAAACACCACGCAATTACCAAGAGAGTGAAATGCCATACTTAATATATTGTGCAAGCTTAAAAATTATAAGGCACTGGCTGATGTGCGAGCCTTTCCCCTCCGGGGGGGAATCTCTCCAGTTTTGTTCTCTCAAACACAGTGAAGAAATGGAATTTCCCATTGCCGCTCGCCTGTGGCACACTGTGCACTTGGCTGGCCTGACAGCTCATGTGGCAAAAACCCTAAGGTGGACAAAGGGTTACTTCAGTAACGTGCATGTTTGTATTATACTTGGCTTAATACAGGCAATTTTCTTCTGCTTGAAAAAAAGAAGTAACATAAAAAAGAAAAAAATGCAAGGTTAGTGACAAAGCACTTCATTTATCCTAAGCCTCGCTGTATTGACGCAAGTCCCAGACTAGCACGATGCCACCTTTCAGTCAGTTCTCATCACAGGGTGTATTAAGTACACACTGCCTTAGATATTTCATCAGTACTTAACTGGGAAAACACTTCCATCGCGATATGGAGGAATCACAAGGCGAGTGCTGTTAAAAACTCTGGTGAACATGCAGCATGTAATGGTATGTCCAGTATCACAGGTAGTAAAAAAAGTATGTGTTACATGCCTGAAGCCTGATATTGACCTTCATTTTACCATTCCAGACATTTATGATTTAATAGAGGTACTTCTTTAGAGACTAGGGCAAGTGAGATCATAAACCTAGGCAACGCTAGGAGATCAGTAACCTGTGCATCTGCCCAGACAGCAATACAGGTCCTATGTACAGTGAAAACCAAAACAAGCAGCAAGGCCTGTTGTGTTCAACTAAACAAAGGGGGGACCCATTATTCTTCTGGTGTTTACCTAGCTAGACTGCACGTATATGATGTTTTACACGCTACCTGGTACAGCAGTTGGAAGCTGCTCTCCTTTAGGAAAAGAAGTCAAGTATCTTCTCTGTCTTACACTATTTGTACTGATAGGGTCAGATGTTAAAACACTCGTGCTGGAGCACTGGCTGCTTGAAGTACATTCGTTATGGATATCATCTTGCCAACAGCTGGGGCTCAATAAAGGTCAGTTGACCTTCCTGAGAATACTTCAAGCAGCAGAGGTAGCAAAGAGAAACAAACCCACACAAATTCACTATTCTTTTACTAGAATCATTTATCAGGAGATACAATGCTGTTTGTTGGGAGGGAACACTGCCCCTGCAAAAACTCTCAGAGTCAAAGCCCTAGGAAACCACTGTTCTGGCAAAGGAAGGCCGTTTACAAAGCATTACTGCCAGGCAAGGATTGAACGGGAATGTAAGGATGTATGTGTGAAATTCTTACCTGGAGTGGAACAAGAACCTGAGGAGAATGATTGCGTGAGCTTAGCTCTCAACAGCAGATGAGGGGTGCCACTTGCTCAGCGTTCTGGAGATAAAGCCAATCTTCTCTGCCTACATCTGTCCAGAGCCTGCCAAGATCAGTGCAGAGACTCCCATTGACTGTGGGAGGCTGTAACCCATGGATCCAAATGAGCGTTGCACTTCAAGAGATGGATCCTTTAATGTTTTCAATGCAATATAAACAGTAAAATAAAAAGCATGAACAGAGTAACTTAATTCTACTTTGAGAAGCAATTGCTTTCATGAAACAGCAATTGCCCATACCTGAAAGCTTCGAGTGCTGCTTAGGTGAATTCCTAGTGTCTGTATACTAGCGTTAATTAAATTCTCTCAGAGTGGCATTTGGATATCTTACTGAAGCGCCCAGTTTTAAAGAGAGCTCACTATCTGCTGAGGACAACGTGCCTCCCACATAAGCAGGAATTGTTGTCAAAGAAGCCTTGCTTTTTCTGCAGAGATTCACATGCCTGCGTGCACAAAGATCCAACCACATTATGGATAAGGAAGGTAAAGGGATGTACAGCTGCGGCACCATATCTGGATACATGCACTGCAACAGACACATGAGAAGAGGGAGGAAAGCCCTCAAACTGTCCAGAAAACGGCCCTGAACTAGCAAAAGTATTCTCTCCAGAGTCAGAGATTACATGTATAAGCCTAGCTAGGCGACAGCACAAAAAAGTATCCAGGATACAGAAGTATCCAGGAAAAAAAAATAAATCAGAAGCATTTACTAATTGCCAGTTAGACATCCAGGAGGCATAGCAGGGTCTGTCTTATTTGAGGTCTCTCTCCATCATCTCCACTGTCTTTCTAGCTTTTTTGGTGGAAAAGCTAGACTAGATAAACTACAGTTTGGTCACTGAAGGATGAGAGAGACCCAAACTGTCATAACAGGCAAACGCACATTACAACAGCAGCAAAAGACCACAATAATTGTTATTGCTATCATTACCACACTAAGCTGAGCACTCTGTCAGCATTACAACAAAACAGACGGTCTTTACCGGGCATTCTGTATGAAATCCTCCCTGTGTTTTCCTTTTCCTGTGTATGCCGACAGAAACTCATCAATGGTTTCAATTAACAGCCACTTGATTTGAGAGGGCAAAGCCTTAAAAACCTCCTTCCCATTTTGCCATACCCACTGGGACCAGGTTTCACTCTGTTCCAAACAACAGAGCACAACGGAGCATCTGTAAATGTACTCTATCTTTTGTAAATAAATCTGACAGCATTAGAGATAAATCCACAGTCCCTTGAGGGCGAGATCAGTGCACAGTTGCATGCTTGTATGAGTGTACACCTACCATTAGTCTGAAAAATCGGAACCCACTGACATAATGGGTAGTTGTGATCAAGGCAGAATAAAGCTTTCTACCCAGTTCCTAAATTTTTCTGTCACTGTTAATCATCTCTGTTTGGAACAATGTTTCTTGTTTACTAGCAAACAACTGCCTGTAGACAGGCTAAATATTTCTCTATCAACGCTGCAGTGCACTCATACCAGGATTCAAACCTGAGCCGCCAGCGAGAGAGATGCTCTTTCTCCCATCTCTCCCACCAACCCAATGTGCTGCCTTCTGTAAAGCCGTCTTTCTCTGACACAGACCAGCAAGTCTTGTCTGTCTAAGGACCCTCTCCTAAGGGTCTCCCATTTCCTTTGCAGGGGCTTGAATTAATGAGCAGTCCCCCGCACCGAGGGAGCGCAATTAATCGGCATCACCAGGGGCTGCCAGCGCCTGCTAAGGGCACTGCCAAGGTCACGGCCCCATTGTGTGTCCTGGTGGGGAGAGGCAAAAGCACAGGGTGGTACTCGGGTGAAAGCCAGAGATTTGAAACCCCGCTTCTTGCAGGTGTTGTGCTGAAGGTATCCATCCTTCTGCTTTCATGGAACTGGGCTGATAAACAACACACCTCAGAGAGCTGGAGGACGACAGCGGAAGACTAAACCTGAAACGGAGTGCAGCTGATGTTACAACGGCAGCTCTCTGGCAGCTGCTTTTGGAGGTTAATTACCTTTCTAAAGAGTAACGATTCATCTTTTTGCCCATACCATAATACCCTGCGATGCTAATTTTCATTTTGAAGACAGGAAAACTAATGACAGAGAAAAGCTTTATATATATATAACTCAGAAGAAAGAATAAATTTGCCATAGCAGGTACTAGACCTCATCAATAAAAACTCATACCAAAAGATCACAACTTGGAGTATTCCCAGAACATAAATATCTTCTAGGATACACCATCATTAGCAAACCACATCAAGCTTTTGTTTCAATAAACGGCACCTGCCAGGAGCATCTTCTCCAAAACAGACAATATTAAACAAAATTTGTTGTCTCATTTATTAAAGGAGCAGACTTCTGGGCTGGTGTCTCAGGAGTCTTCCAAAAGCTTTAAAAACCAAAAAGAGGCCTTTTGAAAGAGGCTTATCTCATTTGGTGCAAGACTTTTCATCTTAAATACTTTAACAGGCATTATGGAAGCACTAACGTTCCAGACCTGCGGAATATCATTTTACAAAAAGCGCCCTTACTTACTCCTGAATCCCTCAGCTATACTGAGCAACTACATCACCACCTTCCTGCCTTAGCAACAGAAAGTAACTCTCATTTTATCACTGTTGAAGAAAGTAAGTAAATGAACTGAGGTAAACCAGCTGCAAAGGGACTCGGGCATGCAGGCTTTGGTGTAGGAGCAACGTTTCCTATCCACATCCTAGCTTAGCAGCGAGAGTAATGGCCAGCCCTAGCCAGATCCTTGGGCTCCTGACAGTCTGCCTCTAGGAGAGAAGAAAAAGGCACCTAAGAAAAAAACCTCTTCCTCCCTCCCCATGAGATGCACAGGAATAAGAAAAGAGCAAGTAGCTAACCCAGGGCAAGTGCTTCTCTTGGCAGGGGCTGAACCAGTGATCCCAAAATGCAGGGATGCTTCTCTCACGACCAGTTCTGTAGGTTACCTGATTTTGTACTCATTGCCTGGTTAAAACACCCATTAGTTTCTCTTCTGCTCACCGTCACTCTATTTGGTGGTGGGTTTTTTTTAAAAAAAAAAAAAAGTCAGCAGCCAAACCATAATGCACCTCATGATACAAAGTTTCCTCACGTCAAATAAATGCAGGCAGAACAACACCAGGTTTTCCCCCAGGCTCGTGGTGTTTTGGATGGGTTTGTTCTGTCCTCACTGCGCTGCTTTTGTGCTGTACAACTCCGTGGCTAAAGGGCATTGCTGTGTTTATGTTTTTAAAGAGGCAGCTAAAAGAAAGCCATCCTTAGAGCACCTTTGAAATATTTTCCCCAACAAACTCCCGCCACGCTGAAATAGCCGTTGCAATACTACAAGCTGACTGCTTTACCTTTTCAGATGCTGGAGTGGCAGGAGTGAAATGTCCTCTAACTCGTTGCTGAAAATGATAGAAAAATCAATGCAAACTCAGCGAAGAGAAGGCAGTCCCATCACAAGAAAGTCATTTTCAGGCTCTCCTGTGGTACTGGCTTCCAGAAAGAAAGATATAGCACATGGTGGGTAATGCTCTGCTAACTGAAAAATGCTGTCAAATATTGCCATGAGAAATTTGTTTTAAATTAAACGTAATATATGTAGAGAAGCTGGAAAGACCTGGTGCCATATCCAAGCGCTTCCCTGGATTTTCATAGCAAACAGGTTAAGGCCAGGTCTGTACTCCTGAGAAAACTGAGAAACAAGAGACAAAAGCAGCAGAAGCCAAACATCGCAGGAGTCCCTACTGATCTTCCCTGCCTCCGCATTTGTTGGTCCCTGCCGGGCAGCATCAGCAGTGCCAGCCGACGGCTTACCCCAAGCTGCTCTGACTTCTGCACTCCTGGACCTGCCTGACCAGATCGCGACAGAGCCAACACCACTGTGAAGAACAAACCCCAAACTCTCCAGATTTTGTAGCAACTAAGCAGGCTAATCCACAACTCATGTGTCTCTGTCAGATGTTTTTCTCTGCCTTTTTTTTTTCCCTAAGCTATAGATACCTGCACTGCTCAGAAGGACATTTCAGCCTCAGCAAGTGAAGCTTGCCTCGGAAGCTGCTTTCGTGACATTTCAAAATGGTCTGACCTTCTTCATGGACCTGTGAGTCAATGGGTCTCCTTTCTGAGGCACGGGGGAACATCAGCAGAGATTTCTTCAGCATTAACTCTTTCCAATTTTGCACACACTCCAAATATAAGAGATACGAGCTTTCCTCCAGCTCTACAAATGGATTAGCAAGCAGCAGCTCCTGAATATTTTAAATTCAAATGATATTAAACTCAGGTTAAACTCACTGCTGCAGAAAAAGTCAATGATGTTTTCCCATCTTGGTTTTTCCTTCCTCTCATTTCATTCCTCTCCTACAGCTTCTGCAGGGATACTGACTGCAGTTGGCAGTATAACCTTACTTATGACATGCTCAGGAACAGATGTTTTTCTTCACATCTACCCCTCCTCTCCTACCTTTGGAGCAGGATAATGAGATACTCTGCAGCTCTGGTTCAGAGCATAGTTATTAAACAGCTAGGGAAAATGATGCTGGCGTGGCAAACTGTGTATCGCTGAATTACCACAAAACATGGTGATGAGAAAATAGATCTGCTTTGAAGGAGAAAAATGGCCTGTTTTCAGTCAAGAGCTCTTTCCTGTTAACCAGCCCAGCCCATCAGCAAAATATTAGATAATGTACACAGCAATTTGTAGGCCGCGTAGAGGACAGCAGTTTGTGCCTAGAAGCTGTCACATACCTCCCTGGGTGGATGTATCTACCTAAGGGCCATTCACATGATGAAGAATTTATGAGCTGTGATTATTAGGGATTTGTTGTTAGGGTTTTTTTCCTGGTACTCTTTAGAGCAGTGGAGCAAAATAATACAAACAGAGTTTTCCCGCAGTTTCCCCTGTGCAGGTACTGATTAAAGCCCTGTAGCTCAGAGAGAGAAAGCATTACCAGATCCTTCCTGTGTGCCCGTTCTTGACAGGCAGAGCACCGCTTTCCAGAGACACTGGCTAATTCTTCGCTCTGAAGTTTATTTTCAATTCGATAGAAAATGACTGGATTAAAAGGAAGGGGAAGGGTGTCTTGCATAAGCCCCTATGTACTTAGCCTCAACACACAAACTTTTGGGAAATATCTCATGTCTCCATCTCTGCTGTCATAGGAAACCAATCATCTGCAGTAACACCTTTTAGGCAATTTTATGAGGTTCTGTAGTATAAGAGATTTCATTTTCTTAGGTGAAGGGTGTCCTGATGGAAGCTGTCTTATCAGAACCTCTGTGATGCTCCTTGACAGAAGCAAGCAGGAAGCGGTGGGCTCCTGCTTCCTCACCATAATTACCTAGCAGGGAAACTAGAGAAGCCCATGAGCAGAAAAACACGGACCTTCCTATTCCCAGCATGCTGGCTGTGTCGCTACTGCCAGGGAAAACTGCTCAGTGATGACACAGCATATAGGACCACAGGGCTTTTCTAACTCTCACCCATTCATGACGGATGGCCCAGGACCGTGCACACAGACTGTCTGTAGTTTCTCTGGTCCCTCAGACTATCCAGGAGGGCAGGAAGGGGAGCTTGAAGAGCAAGTTTTAAGCTTCAGTGAAGTAAGAAAATGATTTGGAAGATTTTATCCCCACTCTCAGTCCTGTGACACTGATACACAACACAAAGAAGGATGTAGTTGCAGGATGCAGGCATTGGTACGTTGCCCCTCTCTCTCTCACCTATTGTGGTCTCTATCACTGCATTTTCAGGGTGCCTCCTAACCACGTGCACCCTTCCACCTGTAAGATAAAGGCAGCTCTGATAATAGTGACTTGCTAAATGCTACGCAGGAGGTCTGCATTACAGTCATACTTTAGCCCCAAGACCATCCTTCCTTTCCGCATTTACAGCATGAGCTGAACAGACTAAGTCTGCCAGTATCCTAGACAACAGCTTCAATGGACCACAGCTGCAGGCAGGAAAAGGCAGGCAGAGATGAAGCACAACTCAGACCTGTACCTAACTTAAAATGGATTTGGACCAGCTCTTCTCTACCTAAGCCTTAGCCAGTGCCTAATCAATCTGGGAGCATTTCTTTGTTGGTTCATATATGGGTCTTTTATGCAACCCCACCAAGAACACCAGGCTATGTATCTCAGTTTTGGAGATTATAAATAAACAAAAGTGCCTCATTCTGCTCTTTCAGACAGTATTAACACTGTCTGAATTAGTACTGCTCTGTGGCAAGTTAGAAGCAAAAAGGAGTGCCTCCAAAACTAATTCCAAACAAATCCCTAAAATTCACTCTTAATGTTGTTCAAAGAACATAAATTATCCTTTCTCCTTATCCCCACATCAGCCACCAGACCACAACTTTTATTTTGTTTTTTTGTTTTCCTAGTGTCTATATACACTGCAGCTATGTTCTTCAGATGTTCTGTATGAGACTAAAAGCGTGTGGTTTTATAAGAACAAAGATCCTTGCGTGATTTCTTGACTCCAAGAATAAAGTTTAAGAAAAATCCTAATACATGGAACAGAATCAAAGCAACAGAATCACTGCTTTAGAATGGTCATTATAAGAGATGAACTTAAATATCTGAAAGCAGAATCACTTTTTAAATATGAACCTCAATTTAAGACATCCTCAAGGAAAAAAAACTAGGATATGGAACTGAAAAGGCAACATTATTCTTCATCTGGAAGGAAAAACTAAGAAAAATAATCCCAAAGTACTCTATAGACTGGTTCATTTGGGCTGGTGTGGTAAAGAGCTAAGTGTCACTAGAGTCATTGTACAGTTGGACAGTGTAACAGTCAAGGGATGGACAGAAGTCTCCGTAAAGGAGAGGTGTCAGAAACAAAAGGCAACTCCTCATTGCTTCCTATAACGATTAAGAGAAACACACTCTTCTATGATTATTTTAGAAGGTAAAAAGCTATAACATTAGCTTTTTTCCAGATGTCTATTTATTTTTATTAATCACATTTATTGTATTTAATATTCAATCATGTCCCTTATTTTTATTTAATTTTTTTTGCAGTAATTGATGCTGGATGGGTTGTATTCCGTTGTGTAATAGCATACTGATTAAGGAGCCAACCATTGCTCTCACCTTCATTTTCTTTCTTACATACCTTAATCTAGATTCAGTGTGTGGGAGTCTAAATAAATGCCACTACTCCTTTGATAATCAGCAATTTGTTACCACATTAGAGGTGGCCTAAGTATTCAAGCTAAGAGCTGCCACTAACCTAGACGTAAGCAGAGGGCATATTATTGGATTAAAGGGTAGATACAATGGATAGCTATAAAGGAAAGTAAATAGTATGAACTTTCCTTTCAAACCCTATTATTATTATTATTTTGAGGAGGGGAGGCAGACCACTTGAGGCTGCCACAACAGAAGGGGTACTAACGGGTTTACTGAAACACATTTAAACACGAGGAAGAACTACACAGAAAAACGCAGGATGTCAGATAACCTAAGGGGGGGAACCCCCCCCCAAAATCCCACACAACACAAAATGCTTCTATGCTGAAGCCATCTGGAGAGCTGCATGGAGTTAGAAAGGGAAACTTCCACATTTCTGGTTTAGAGGCTCTAAATTGCACCTGACATCATGACATGCTGAGCAGCCACTCCAGCCCAGGTGAAAGTAAATGCAAGCTGCATCTGAAATGCTTTTAATTTGGCAGCGCCCCCCCCTCTTCCAGTGCCACAATGAAGATCAGAGGTACTCTGCTAGCTCAGGATGCCCTTCCCATGGGAAAGAAGGATTCCTGATAATCCATTCTGGGCGTTACTCGCTCATTCTTTTACGTGCGGTTCCTTTGCAAGGGGGGCACTTCTAAGCTTACAAACACAACTGTTTGTCTCTGCTGAGGATGCAGTGCAATGTTGTGTTACTCCAGGTTCTGCCACATAACTCGGCTTGTTATCGACAAGGCAGTTGTTTGCACTGCACCTAAAAACCTTAATGCTGTAATGGAAGTGGGAGACAGGGAAACGCTCCATCCTAGTGCTCAGTTGAGCTAAATACCGTATTTTTTTCCTTAACGTCAGAACCTATGCTCACATTTGTCCATCCCTATCTGTAGGTGCCAGACTCTTATTAAACTTTGTCCCAATTCTCTGTCATTTTAAATTGAACAATGATCTTAAATCATCAGCTGCCCTGATGAACTGTGTACAAATTTAGACAGGCTTTGTAAACAGTAGCTTTGTGACAGCAGTTCCTCTCTTGCCTTGCTTTTTGACCGCTCACCTGACAAGGTCCACTTAGCTAAGGGTTAGGGGAATAAGGCAATGTTTTCATAGAAGTACACACACCCATCATTTAAAAATCCTGACACGTGGACAGAATTGTACTTTAATACCAGCACTAAAAGTCAAGTTACACCACATGCTGCTCCAGGCAAGCTTAAATGATAGGGCTTGCTTAGAGATGACATGAAAGACGAAGCTCTTGCAGTGCTGGCCCAGACCCAAGTTCTCCTCACCACAGGGTCACTGCCGATCCCTCTGGCCCATATACTCCATGGGCACCGTGAGGATAATGGTGCAAACCACAAACAGCCTTACTGTCTCCCACTGCGCGTCTGAGGTAAGAGATACCATGTATTCAGAGCAAGGTACTAGCTGCTGTAGCCATGCCAACTTCTTTCCCTGCTGGGGAAAGCTTGGTGTATTAAATCCAGGCACAAGTACAGAACTTTGTGGCAGCCCATCAGCCTTTTCCAGTGAGAAGCACATCACATTGGCAACCTCCCAGTGACACTGCCTGGTCAGTGTCCCCCAGACCGCAGGGGTGCCACATGTGCTCCGAGAGAGGAGGCTGAGCAGCAAGTTGCACAGGTCGCACTGGTGTGCCGTTCGCAGAGTCACGCTCACTCCCTGCGTGTCATCTTGCATCGACTGACCGTTTGCAATGCAGCAATAGTTCTCTGAAGCTGGGGAGTTGTACCAGGAGAAGTGTATTCCAAAAAGTCTACCCTCTTACTTCCCCGCTTAAGCCAACAGAAAGCACCAAGGCGTAATTCTTTGCGATAGCACTTCTAGATGATTTAACACTGGACTCAGTAAAACATGCCAAGCTATTTTGTAGAGGACAAACTGGCTTTGTCTGAAGCGTGCAACCCAATTTGTCATTTTCCTCTCTGATTTCCAGGAACGCATGAGAAACAAAGCAAAAAAAAAAAAATTAAAAGGTCCCTAGTCATTGTCAGTGTACTATCTGGTACAAAGGCAAGACAAAGCACACATTATCCAGGAACGTGAATAAAAGGCTCCAGAGAGGGACAAAACCCAACTGCCTGTTGTATCCTCCTAGGCACATCTTCACTGCAGACCGGCTCAGTGCCTACCTACCCTCTATGGAAAATCAATCAGGCAGCTCCACTCCCACCTCCGCGAGGATCAGCTGCTCTCTCCACAGTATCTGTCATCTCCAACAATGAATGAGAAAGGCTTCAGCAAAAATCACTTGGGGGCATGGATGTTCAGGATGTAATGGACCTGACAGCAGGCAGCTGCACAGGCTGGATCCATATATTTTAATAGCATATAAAACACAGAGTGAATTGTCCGGGAGGTCTCATGAGGCATTTTACCAGCCAGAATTTCACTGAGCATGAGAAAGAAAAATAAGAAAAAAAAAAAAAAGAAAAAACCCCAAACAAACCAGAAAACTAACCAAAACCAAAGAATCTGGATAGAGAAATGAACTTAGAATGAGACCCACTCTCCACAATTTATTTTGAAATGCCTCTAAAATATTGCCCATCACTTTTCCTCCTGCCACATAGCTCAATATCACTCTTCACCCTGCAGTGGTTGCTGGGCACGCTTGGAGCACTCTGTGAAGGAGAGCAAGTGCTTTTCTATGACCCCGTAGGGGTTAGGAAGACACATGGAGTTTTCCCAGTGTACTTCTTTGGAGGATGAGGAAATGGATAGTACTATTTTACAGAGCTGGTGAGAGCCCTGGGGACCACTGGTGCCTGCCAGAAACCCTGGCAGGGCAGCAGCATATCTCTCTGTTGGCATGGCTTTGGACTATGACTCCCTCTCCCTCACGTTCCCAACGATAACAACTTTTTTTCCTCCACTGAAAATTCAGGCTCTTCTAGAGCTAAGCAACTACAGAAATGCCTGTACCTGTTGTTCCTTGCTACTGTGCTTCCCAGGTCACCAGCATACTTTTTAAGTAGCTGTCCCAGCACACTGGTCCCTCCCACCCCCTCCACAAATTCAGGATGCTTTTTACCTTTTTTTTTTTTTAAATAACTGATTTATTTTTTTTTAATCATACATTTCGTTTGCTTTTGTAAACAGAAAAGGGACAGTGGGAGGAAAAGCATGAGCTGTGGCAAATACAGAGAGGGAAAGGAAAGGGGTTGAAGAAACCCATTTCATTTGTGGTTACACAATCTGAAGAGGAGACATTCTCGAGTCAGCAGTAAAGGGGAAGGTGAGAATGGAGAAGTAGGTGAGAGAGAGAAAAATCTTTTCAGAAGTAATGCTCATAAAATTAGCTCCCTTCAGGCTATTTGCAGATGCTTAAGAACAGAAAGGAAGTGAATATAAACCAGCAACTGTAATTCAGAAGAAATATTCTGTAACAGAGAAGGACTTTCTGCAGTGATTAACCAGACAGAACCTGATCTTAAGGCCAGTGAGATCTGTCCACAGAGCACCCAGGCCAGGGCAAGGTTTGAAGAGAGAAGACTGTTCTGTGTTTCTTTCAGATTCACTGTGGCTCCACGTCTTCCAGACCCTCTACCATGTACCCTCGCTCGAGGTGGTTCAGAGGAAGCAAGGAATGAACGTACATGACATGAGAAAGTGATTTTCACAATGGCTTTGCAGAGCTACAAATGACTGAGCAAGTGAAAAAAATCAGCAGGAAAAAAAAAAGAAGTTTGTCATAAGATGAGTTTTTTATAACCAGGACTCACAGTAATCATGCAATTATCTTTTCCCAAGTGACATTCATCCAGAGATAGCCTTGAAGGAGGTGGACACTAACATCTTACAACCTACCAAGCTGGGCAGCCAGAAATCTCTCATATATGTGAGCTGAATAGCATGAATGAAGGCCTAATCCAAAGCCACTGCAATCACTGGGAGTCTTTCCATGGTTTCTATGGATCTGGGAACAGACATCTGATTAACACGAGTCCCCAATCCTGCAATTATACTTTGGCAGAGGTTTGTATGCACAGATCCAATGTCAATCCTGCTGCTGGGCAGTATTTCAGAGGTCTGAATGGGAATTTATGACTGAGACAAACCTTTATTGTAACCAAGGGATTAGTAAAGACTTTGTGAGGAAGGGAACAGGATCTGTGCCTCAGTCCCTCTTTGCCTGTCCATGGAAGAACAGATTGTATTGCTCTGTTGCGTTGCTTGCAACAAGCTCAAAATGGAATTCTCCATTTCATTAAGCATCCAGTGCCCTGACAATTGGCAGCAAAATTGGAAGTTTCCTTTAGTTTAAGCCTGTTCTGTGATTAATGCCTCTGCTCACTATCCACACCGCTGACTTAGATTAGCAATGAACTTGTGAGTGTTCCAGAGCAGCAGATTCTCAAATACTTTTTCCCTTCCTCATCTTCCTCACACTTACTATTATTGAACTGGATTAGATACGAGAAAGATGCACATCAAGTTCAAAGCATCCAGTCTTGAAAGCTCTGTATGCTTTGGAAAGAAGCCTTTAGTCAACAAATGCTCAAACTTCTCTTACCTACACTCTGGATGAAATTTAAGTGTCCTGAAAAAGCTCGGTGGAGATGGTCTTAGTCTAGAGATGTTAAAAAAAAAAAAAAAAAAAAAAAAAGGAGTTATACATACACTTTCACTCTCCTCCTTTGCAATATGCATGTGTCTGTAAGAGTGTGGAATGGGCACTTGTGGTATTACTCTCTTCATTGCCAGATACGCAGTGCTGAGGATGGGGGAGCATTCCTCCATTCTTCTTTGCCCCCATTTAGAAGTTTCTCTAGAGGACTCAAACATGACATGCCAGATGAGATTTGTTTCAGCAATAGACCCTTGCCATAAACTGTTCATCAGTATTAAGACCTGGACTGCCCAGAACTGAGCTGTTGCAAGTCAGGGATCTTCACCTGTTATTTTTTGTTGATCCATAGATAACTAATACCACAAACCGGCAATTTTGAATCACCCAATAGGTAACACCAGTCATTAGCTCTCAGGCCCCTTTTAGAGGCGATTTCTAGACTGTTGGTAAAGGCAACAAGATCATTAATGATCTGCTTGAAACTGTCTTCCCTCCAAAATGTCTCCCTAAATTTTGGAATCTTTCCCATCCACTTCTGGTCATACTTCTCTTTTCATCTAAAGTACTGGCACCAATTGTCAGAAGATAATTCTCCCTTCTCTGCAAATACAGATGCTATTTCAGTAGCTTTCTTTTGAGAGATACACTTTCTGTCTCTCTTTTAGCCTAGCTGACAGTCCCAAAATGCCTCTAGACTGGTTTACATTCGCTTAATTACATGACCTGCCTCCGTTTTACAAAATGGCTTTAGGAGAACACAGAGCCTGAGGAAAAAATTCGGAGTGGACTGCAGCTGTGAAAGCTCTCCCATTGACCACTAGTGTGTCTTATCCCTCTACTGCATCTCCCTGGCAGTCACTCATCCTTCTTGCTCTTTCAGTCCTTTGTATGGTGAGCCTGGCAGCAACACTGCCAATTAGCAGAGATTACCACAGCACTTTTTCCTCAGAGGTTTCAGTGGAAGAAAAACAGAAAAAAAAATTAAAAACCCCCAACAACAACCAAGGGTTAGCAGCCAGCCCGCACTTTCTTTTTCATATCTTACCATGCACCATAAATAACTACCTATACTTACATTCTGCTGCTCAGCAACAACTTGCAGCTTTCATCGCTGTCTTGCAGCAAAGCTGTGTCACTTAATGCTTTTGTCCCATTCTCCAAATGAGACGCCTGAGTCCCCATTTTAAAAGCTTGGATCACCGTTCTCTCTTGCCTTGACAATCATCTCACTGCACCCCCCCCCCCCCCCCCACTGCAAACACACCTATTTGCCTTCTTTTTGCAGCTCTTAAGACGAGTCCTTGACAAATTAATCAGTGCCTTGTCCTTTCTGCACAAGTGACTGTCAACAAAGCAGATGGTGCCGTCCCTTACGACATCTCATCTCTCTCCAAGTCTGCCTCCTCTGGTTTTCTGACAGGGGCTGCTGCATGGCTAATTTTTTTTTTTTTAAATTCTTATTTTCAATAATACTGAAGACAACAGACTGTTGCCACAGGACATTGCTCACCTGGTCACAAGGGTGACAATACACTAAAGTTGAAAGAAGCAGGCAAACGAACAGAAATGCATCAAGAACTCAGTCCTTCTGCAAAAGCCTGAGGATGATCAGCAGGCTGTTGACATAGGAAAATTCTCAGATTATAAACAATCCTGGCAAAAAGGATTCATGAAGAATGAAGATTAGTGAGTGCCCATGGCCCCTGCTCAAGTGGGTTTGACTTGTACAATGAGGGAACTGTCACCCTTCCCTGAAACGGCCTTCAGTTTTCTAAATGAACCTTGGAAATCTGGAGATCACAAAGCTTAAGCATCTAAAATGCCTCACAGCTACTATGAATTTCCCAGTTCACCAGGAATTCCAGCCCTCGCTTCCCCCCACATTCCCAAAGAGAACGAAACCAGACTAATGAACACAAAACTGGAAATCTTGCCACCAGCTAACTTTCCCTTCCCCAGTACTGCTTGTTCCAATACACCCCAAACTCCGGTTTCCAAGGCTAACTTTTGAAAATTAAATCTGTCATTAATAAATTCCATTTGGAAGATCCATTCAAGTTGAAGACACCAACTATTAATAGTTCATCTCACCCCCCCCCCCCCCCCCCATTTTGATCTGCTGTTTCATAATGGACACTTTTCCAGATTTCAGTGGAAACTGCTGGAGAAAGAAATTAAGAATCTCTTTGATGCAGAATAATACCTACTCCAAACCCACACGTCAAGTCCTCACAGACCCACAGAGAAATCTCAGCTGGGGAAAAAAAAAACCACACCCACCTAAAAAACCAACCTCCATTGAGACCGCCCACCCTACCTCAGCCAACACCAGCTTATTCCGCCAGATCAGACATCAGAGCCATCAAAGAACTGTGTAGGAAAGACTCATTACTAATGCTCCTAGTTAGGCTGATGAATCAGTATCTGTGATAAGATCAGTGTCATCCATGAATGAGATTTCTACTGTGGCGTGCATTAACAAGAAGCTGGGAAACAGTGCTATGAACTCAGTGTGTTACTGAAACACCTACACCACATCGCTGAGTGGGCGAGGAAGAATGGAACAGACTTCACCATTTCTTTTATGTGAACTTTTATGTGAATGTAAGAGGGGCTATACTATGTGCAAGCATATATCCATTTAATATACTGATTTTTCTACAGCATTGCTGCCTATTTAGAAAGTACTTCACCCATCTTTTCTCACTCAGGGGTCTGGCTAAACCCAAGCAGGGTTAACCGAGACCCAGCCTGCTGATGTTGTGGCTCATCGCCAGACCTAACCAAAGGCTTTTCAGCAATGTAAGCAAAACTAAACTTTGGACTGAAAAAGCTGGGATGAAGAGCCAGAAACAGCCCCAGAGGGTCTGGTAGGCTGCTCTTGCCCCCAGAGAATGAAGAGGTGCAATGGTAAGTCCTGCTTAAGGAAAGAAATGGAAGTCTTCTCTCCTATTAATATATACCTATGGCTCTTCTCTCAAACACCTCAGCTTCTCCCTTAATTGCTGCAACTAGCCATACATTACGGGGCTCCAGGTCATGGTCTTTTCCCTTCTACTAACAACATACTGTCCTAGATAATGGTTGGCTTTGATTATGCATAGGACCAACTACCCCAATGCTACTTTTACTCTGGAACCAGCCTTCCATTTGGGGATAGGCTTTGAGCTGGGGGAAGGGAGGAAGCCTCAGGACAGGCTGCAAAACTTCTTTTGGTCATAACTGAAGTCTTAGCCCTTTTTCCCTTCCCACTCAGCTAAAGCTCTGGAGTGGATGCAACATGTAAGAGACCTGAGTCCTGGGGCAATGGCTCAATAATTACTTCAATGAGATAGATCTGCTGGAGCACCTATTGCTCATCAGGGAACTGGGGCCAGATCTAGCAAAAAAGTTTCATTTCCCATGAACAGCAGTACTTTTCATGCAAATATAACATTCCTTCTCTGCCCCCCAATTCTTCCCATACATATACCCCCTTCTCCCCTTTACGTTGTATCCGAGAGTCTTGATGCTACCTTACACCAGTCAGCTTTCACTTCACTCTTTCAGCAATTCCTTGCAGTTCAAAAGGTCTGAAGTCAGCCCCAGCGTTAGATAGGGACAAATGCAAGTGCCTAGGGCCAGACCTGTTTAGATTTCAGCACAAATATAAATCACCTCTGATTCTGTTTTTATTTGCTGCCTTAAGCTAGTCATTAACACATTGAAAACAACATGGGTGCAATCATTTTCTTCTGATCCAGCTCCTTTCCCCTGTAATCAGCACTCCAGAAGAACATATGGACTACTTCTGTCACTTGGCTCCTGATTTACACCAGTGTAAATCTACTGAAGTCAACAGAATTCCCCAGGAGCCACACTTGGCTTTGTTGCGTGCAAGCAACCGCTGAAATCAAATGAGCACCTGTGCCACAAAGACATCACCTTGTATGAATATTCCTCAACCTGGGGAGGATGCACCCAGTAATGAGAGGGCGCAAGCGCCTCTGCCCTGCACCTCCAACACACGGATGGCTGGCAGAGCTGAAATCCCACTTCCAGATGCAAGAGCTTAAATTCTCAAGTGGCCACCAAGTGCTTCAGAAAGCTGAAACACATCTAGTTTGGGAGAAAGAACTCCAAGAGGCCCTTTTAAATTTTCAAGTGCATGTGTGTGTGTTTGGGGAAGGAAGATTAAACATTTTTCAGGGTATGTCAGGTGAGGAAGAAATTATCAGGAGACCAACGAAGACAGAAAGCTTTGCAGTAGAACTGCGCTGTAGATTTAAAAGGCAGGTTAGTCAGTGCTGTACCTGAGAACAGCTTTCTCGTCTAGTGTTCATTATTAGTGTTAATTTGGGTTTCAGCTGCACAGTCAATCAGTTCAAACAGTCTCTGGCTGGGATTTTGGCCAAGCTCCTCCTTCAGAGGCAATTCCTACTCTGCTTCCCTGTTTACACCAGAGTTATTTATACTCATCTCCTACTGTCAGCAGATCCAAGCCAGCTAAGAAAAAAAAAAAAAAATAAAAATCTAAGAGGGCACAACCTTTCCTCCTTGGTCTGCATTCCCCATGGTACAATCACTGCAGGTTTAGAAAGGTTTCATTTAGAGTTTTTGTCTGTCGAACCTTCTAGAGGGAAAAAATGCTGACATTCCACCATTGGCATCTTCACATACAAAATGGGTACAGAGATAATACAAGTATGACACTGCTAATCCTCAGCATTTCCAAATCAATCAGCTCCACTCAGATTTTTTCAAAAATCCTAGTATTCTCTGAAGCCAATACCTACAACTTCCTTATTACTGATCCTCAGTTTCTTAAGCCTTCCAGGATAAAAAGAAATCTCTCTCTCTGGAATCACCTCTGTCTAATTAGGTGAGAGGAAGTGGATGAAATCTTATACTGTGACAGCAGTAAGACAGTTTTTAGGAAAAACCTAAAACAAACCTACTGAGTTTTGTGATAAAATTGGAAATAGGTAAGCCAGGAAAGGTAGGGTTTAGGCTTGCTCATGAAGATCTGGGCCTAGGTCATTTTGCCTTATCCTCACTGATGTCCCATGGCTGTTAGGTCTATGCAAGTGCCTAAGGGAAACCAAGAACTACCTTTTCATTTCTGCATGAGTTACCAGAATTAGGTCCAGATTTGCACCTGTAAGAAACTCCATGTGCTCCACTAATCTCAAGCAGTAGGACAGCAAAAGGGGCAAGAAATAGCTCTCAGCATCCTATTACCAACAGCAGGACTAGCTCAGGGAATCTCTCTGTGACTCTTGGGCTCTGCTGAGGGTTTGTAATGGGAAATGGACACATCCCAACAGATCCCATCCCCTCAGAAGAAAATGGGGCTTGGGAACCACCCTGAGAAGACAGCCATCAGCCATCTTCCCAACCAGGTTCTTCATCCAGGCTCATGGTCTTGCTGTCCAGACCCAGTGAGAGATTTCTCTTTACTGCAGCCCTTAAAGTTGTGCAGGAACCTGGAAGTCACGCACACCTCTTCATACCTCCTCACCTCCTCAGATCAGATCTATGGTTTATGGCACTTCTCATGCTCAGATGGGTTAGAAAGTTGAGAAACTACAAGCGTGATCTTACAGGCAGTAAGCAACATGCATTACTCATGCCTGGGCTTCAGGGTTGGGCAACCTCCATCTGCTGATCGCCACTGATGGGGCAAGTGGCAGACAGGCAGCAAAATGGTATGGGTGCTATACTTTAGCCAAAGACCAATGGAGCAGAGGGTAGGTTTTAGCCAAGGACCACTGGGCACAGCTTTTCACTTCACAAAGGCACCACAGGGTCTTTGCTATCTGTGCAGGGCAGAGAGGATGCCAATTTGTACCATCTGAACCCAGTGGTCTCAGAGGCAGCAAGCAGAAAAGGTTACGGCTAGAGGTGTCTCAAAGCGATCTCCTGAGGCAGGCTTTTGGCAGGTGTAAATCAGCAGAACTCCTCTGAAGTCAATCAGTGCTTATTGACATAAGCAGTGGAGCCAACCTCCTCTCCCCGGGAGAAGGTCCTGAATACTGCTTTTCCCCTGGGGGGAACTAGATTTACAAATGCTTACAAATCTAAGTTATTGTGATAGAGATTTTGTAAACTGTGAATAAAAGTTGATTTACTCATTGCTATCCCCCCACTGACCTTATTGAAATATCCTCCTGGTGAAAATCAATTTTCCATTTTTAAAACAGAATATTTAATTATCATCTCTATTGATTTAAAACTATCTCAAATTGCATTGATGTTACTCAGAAAAAATACAAGACGGGCGCGATCCCTCCCACAGTAAGCACTCTCACACTGTACAGGCATTTCTGACCGGGTGGGTTTTCCCACTGAAGGGCTTTTCCTCAGGAAGGCGAACCAAATGCTCGCTGGATAGCATGGTGTACTATCCCAGGGAATACTTAGCTTCAGAATGATGCCTTGCCATCTCTCTTGGGTAGTAATTACAGTTGTGGTAAGATGTTAGTCTAATCCCCCCTCCTTTTTTTTTTTTTTTAGCCTCTCCTCCTTTTTCTCTTTTCACATTATCTGCAGGGACTCGGAGACATGCTGGATGAAGGAGCTCCGGGCTGCCGCCAGCCTTCAGGGAGGGAGCACAGAGCTGGTGGAACTCCCTTCCATGGGCTCTCCTGCTCCTTCAGGCAGGAGTGGAGCGCGTGGCCCTCACCCCTGCGTGCTCACCCCCCAGAGCATCTAACTGGGCAGCAGTGGGGGGACCTGCCTCTCCCCAGGGCTGCTCTTTGTGCTGGGCTGCGGCCGCTGGACATGCTCCAAGCACATCCCTGGGCTCTCTGTAGCGAGGTGGGAAGGCACAGAGGCCCCGTTCCGATGCATCTAGTTTGAAAAAAAAAAAAAAAAGTTGCCTTTAACCCCTAGGTAAGTTTTTTTAATTTATTATGAGCTATTTATTTATTATGCTTTTTAATGGTACACTGAATGCTCCAGCACCCATACTTTCTATCACATTAAGCAGGAAGTCACTGTGCTGAAACATAATGAAGTAGTAAGAAAGAAATGTATAGATTTCCACTTCAGGGGGAAAAAAAAAAAATTAAGAAAAATCAGTACTGGCATGCATTTTCCTTCTCTCCCTTCATTTGACAATTTTACATGGTTGGTCGTTACCTTACCAGCTGGATGTGTTCATATCGAATAGGAGAAAAAAAAAATCTAAAAAGGAAGACTCCTTTGTCCCTACCTAATGTGATGAATATGTAAAATCCACTTGGACCAAGTCAGCCCACTGCATTCCCACATATCTGCATGTTTATTGGCTTGTCAGCTGAAAACCAGGCAAAACCTCTCAACCAAGGAACGTGCTGATGAGTGCCTTGGAGATATTTTAACTGGAAATGAGACTTCCTGTCCTTATGCATCTCTAGCTAAATATGCAATACCTTAACTCTTATAGGTAACAGGGGAAGAACGACTGGCTCCCTAGGATAAAAGTAAATCTTCTTTCGTGTTAATAAGCAGCCAGAAAAGGAACTGTTTTTGCAGTAAATTACACGGCTATCTATTGATACAGGAAGGCTGGCTGCCTGGCTAAATACAAGGATGTTAAAAGCAGGGATCTCGGTGTAAAATGTTGATGAGAATAAGCAGAACATATCCGAGGTAGGAGTATATCTATCTTCACATAAAAATACTGGAAAATAAATGTGATGAAGGATGAAGGTTGAAAATCTGCTGCTGTGGAATTACTGCTTCAGAGCTACCGTCTATGAAAGGTCAGGCAAAGGGAAGTGGTAATAATTGTCCCCCTTCAGACTCCCTGAATTTGCACACCCTGGACTTTGCGGGAGAAGAGATTCCCACCCAGTTCATGTGGCAGCTTCAGCACCAGGTACTCACCATTCTGAAGAGAACAACTGCCAGCTGACACACCCTTTAAGAGCTAATGAGGAACGAAAGCCAGAAAACCACATCTTTTGTTCACCATCCAAAACCTAGCAACGATACTACCAATTCGGAAGTGTCCCCCCTTTGGTCAGTTCTCTGTCTTACTATGCCAGTGGGTCCCTCACCTCTCCCACTGGAAGTGGGAAATGAAGTTCTCATGCACACTTGTTATATCACCATGAAAAAGTACTTTTGTAAATGTTATTTGAGGCATCTTTTCCCCATGCCCTCTTTCAAAAAAAAAAATAAAATCAAAGTCAACAACTAACCAAAATAATAAAAGAGAAGATTCCGGAGATCTTTGATCCATCCCAGTCTGAGAGAATTAACTAACATATTTATTACCCTCCCTGTCCTTCTCTAATTTTTGTTTAATTGAAGGCCCAGCCATGAAACAGAAGAATTAACTAGAAGCTGGTGTTACGGGCTTTGTAGCCACTGCGGGCAAAAAAGTATTAGCGTTCTCCCAAGGAAACTGCTGTCACCATGCAGCCGTGTATTTGGAGTCAGGTGTTCTGGAATTTCTACAAAACAATTTGAATTGCCAGATAATTTTTTCAAGCAAAACTACATTTTCTTTTCATTCCCACGAGACCTTTATGTGTCTGTATTTAAGAATCCATTAGCAGGACAAATAAAATAGGAAGATAAGTATTTTGACAGCAAGAAAGCCATGAAAGACACGTACTACTTCATAAAGTCAGCAGCAGATCTCCCGAGTGAACAGAAGCTTTACCCTGCAGCTCTCACATACTCTGGATAAATGCCCACTCGTGCCCCTCTCTCCATTGCAGGCCCTCACGTTTGTCTGTGCAGAGCTTCCCCCCAATTTCTGAGCTACACCAGACCCAGCAGCTCTCATGAGACCCAGCAAGGGCCAACTCTGCTTTTACGCAATGCAACCAAACCCTCATTAATAGAGCAGGTAAAAAGAAAGAGTGTACTCCTCAAGTGTCCAGCTCTTCAAGTCCATTCTGTTTTCAGAGATAAATATGCAACCCGCTAATTTTTTTTAGGAATCGATATTTACTTAAGAGCAACAATAGTTCTTCTAAGGCCTTTTAAGTTTATCATACCACTGTGACGCTTATCTCTCTGACTCTCTTAATGAAAATAAATTACTTCCCCTGAAGGATCAATCTTTTGGGCACGATTCTGATTTTGTTTGCACTGCTTTATTCCAGCAGCTTCAGCTAATGGAGTGTCTGCTGATTTACATGATCGGAATAAGCTTCTTTCCATTCACAGCAAGCACAGTGCATGTGGCATTGCTGGAGTCTAAGCGATTTGGAATACAGCTGAGCATACGCTCAGAGTCTTTCACTTTTTTTAACTTTTATATCATGCTGCTTCTGCTCACATAAGACAGAAAATGAAAGCACAGTGTACTCGTGTAGTGTAACCAAGCAACAGGGCACAGCAGGGAGACCCAGTTATCTGGTGCTAATCATACCCCAGGGATGTGAAGCTCATGAATTAAGGGCCATTTTAGCATTTATCATATTTCTTTTCATTTAAAGGTAAAAATGAATTATTTCTATAAACTGCTTTGATCCCTGGAAAATGCCTTCTGACATTAAATCCACTCCATCTGGCTCTCAGAGATTAGTATACCACATACCCAACCGCCACTCAAAATGCTCAGTCCAGAGCGATGGATCACCAACCCATATCAAATGTCCCAGTCCAGAGTCATTTCCTCCCAGACCTGGTCTGAGCCGTAAGGTCACTTCTGCAAGTCCAGAGAGCTCCTGACGCTGGGGTGTAAGACTGATGGGAGGCCGCCTTCATGCCCACAAGGATTGAGAGTTTAAAAGTCCTCAAGCAGTAATTAAAATGACAATATGTAATTTATGGCAGTCTGCTAAGAGTTGCATTTCAGCTCTGCTGGAGATGGAGCAGCCCAGAATTCCCATAGCAGGATACGTACTGGCACATCTCGCCCCAAACCCAAGAAGAGGTGTGAGCAAAAACATGCATGAGAAAGTGGTAAATGTAGACTCAGCTCTTCTGGGCTCAGCTCAAACAGCTCAGCTGTCCTACCTTCTCAACACAAATGCCAGGAACTTGGGGAATGACAGCTCCCTCATTTCAATGGTGCTAGCAGCAAAGTAGCGTTGGACATGATGGCCGCAGGTGACAGCATCAAGCCCGAAACAGCCCAGTTAGTGCCGTTATTCAGAACTTGCATTTAGCTGTTCCACGGATGAACATATCATACGAAAACTATTTGGTTTTTACTTTATCCTGCCTCAATTCAGGGGCTAAATTAACTAGTTCACATTAATGTTTACCTACTAAGCTGTTTTGGTGAGTGTTTTGGGTTATTTAGGCCATTCCAGTCACAGCAAGACATTGCAGCAAGGTAGTATGAAAAAAGCAGAGAGACAACTCTGGTGCTGCGTGTAAGACCAGGGATGAAGATCCTTCAGTGGCTGGACACTAGCCACAGCAGATGGCAGCTACATGAAATGGAAGTATTAATCTTTGGGCTCCATTATTAGGGATAGGAATGCCTACTGTTGAGCACATGCCTGCACATGCAGCCAAAAGGTTTGTTGCACAGCCAATGCCAGAAGGCCATTATGGCAATTAGGTGGTCTTTTTGACCCATTTTAAATGGACTAATAGCAGGGATTATTATCAGCTTGTATTTTGTTCCAGTAACAATCTGGATCCTCCTGCACTGAGGATTCAGCACAAGCTGTGCAAGCACAGTGATAATTTCTGTCTAATTTGGCATGGTGCTGAGCTACGGGAGAAGAACAGGGGACCACAAGGCGGGCAGGGAACAAAGGCATGATTCCAGGCCCATGGGTGACCGAGCTCCCAAACTGAGAGCAGAGCTATTTGCAAGGGCTGTTTGTTTTCATGACTGTATAAGTAATAGTAATATCAGAGGTTCATGGTTGCCGCTTCATCTCCACGCCCGATTTCTTGTGGCATGTGGAATAAGGCAAGGGAATACAGCAGCATATAATTATCCTTCTCAATGCAAACACTGCCCTGCTAGGCAAGAGCTGAGCCCTAGCATGGGGAGGGAAGCTGCTTTTCGTAAGCTGCAGATTCCCTGGATGTACAAACACCCAGAAGCAGAAAACAGAGCTCATTTGAGTCAAGAGGGGAAAGGATTTGCTGCAGTTCAGACCTGGTAAGAAAAATGTAAAAGCGCTATTTTGCACATTACTTAGAGCCAAGAGGAAATATGATTTCCACTTGAAGAACGGAGCAGGGAAAGTGTTTAGTGTGGATGGCAGGGAAGGGAAGTCTAGAGGGTTCACGGAAGACAGAAGGAGGAAAGTGACCCTGACAGGGCAGAGGTTCCTCTCTCATTAACCGCATGTCTGAAGCGGGCACAGAGGGCATGTGCCTCCCACAAATATCTTGTAATTTCAGCACCAAAGTCATTCACCATCCTGTGAAAAAAGGCAAATACAATTTTTTTGTTATTTGCTCCATTTGTTCTCAGCCACTGTTGCTCAGCTTTCCAGAAGACAGAGAATACAAGTAGTTCCCACCAGTGATCTTACTAAGAGGGACACACGGCATTTCAAGAAGCTTAGTTTTGGGGTTTTTTTGTGTTTGAAGCACTTTGTGTTCTTAGCTCCAACTGAAGGATCTATCTTTGCTTCACAGCAGAAAGATCAGGTTATGCCCACTTTAATGGAGACTAAACAGCAAGTCATTGAGATCCAAGGTCTCAGTTAGTCAGTTACTGTACTGGACATGAAAAGATTTTTCCCATATAGAAAGGCCTAATGGCCTGATGGCTAGGGCACCCTCCTGGGAAGTGAGAAGCCAAGGGCCCAGGCCGTGCTTGGCTCTCTGCTCACCTACCAGATGCCGTACTAACCCAGCCTTGGTCCCCAGGGCCCTGAGAGAGCACCCAACAGAAAGGGGCAGCAGGAAGACAAACACCGAACCAGCTGATGGTTTGTTGGACTGGTTACACCAGAAAACAGATAAAAGCATGCAGGAGAACAGCAAACCTTTGGCTAGCGAAGTACCTTTTGTGCATTCCTCATGTCCTTCCCAGTTAAGTATTTAACCCAAACCAGTTCACTACAGCAAACAAAGGGCCTGTAAGAGAACTACCATCTAGCTCTAGTTGACCAACCAGAAAAAACAGATCTACAAGTAAGATCTCTCCTGTCCTTCAGGGATCTGCAGCATTTCTATCACAGTGTTCACAGACACTACTTAGAATTTTCAAAAAGAAAAAGCAGAAAGCTGGTCCATCACTCCAAGCAGTAACCTGAGAGCAGGGAATTCTTATCAGCATGGAGACAATGGTTCTGGTCACAGCAGCAGGGGTTGTAAACCTTGAGAGGCCAGGCTAAGTCTCCCTGTCCAAGGATACAGGGAAATAACGAGAAGACCACAGGCCACATCAGCAGAAACGCGATAGAGGTAACATTTCCCAAGGGAACTAGAATGGACTGAGAGAGTTAAACGCTCATACCGTTACTTCTGCAGTGCAGACATAATGCAACCACCACAGCACCGGCATGCAGAAGTAACCACTAGAGGTCTGCCAACAATGAGGTATGCTCTTGTCCTCATGTGCCAGCTTCCAGCTCTCTCCCCAGCACATCTTGGCTCCTGCTTGTCACCACAGGATGCCACAGAAAGGGTTAATGCTTTCTGGAGCCTCAAGACACAAAGCTCAGCTCCAGGAAGCTCCTCCACCCTTGCTGCTGGCAGGGCTGTCAGTGAACACCTCCTTTAGGGCAACATTGCAACGGAGCTTGCTTTATATACTGACTGCTGTTAAATCAGGCTGAACTGAGGACCTGCCAGTAAATCAGGAGTAAGATCTTGGGAGTACCTAGGTATGGTCTTCGTTTTTTTCAGATTATGCAGCTCCGCTTTATGGATACACAAATTGCGGAGTGTAAATCATTAATATCCAATTTGGGGAAGTCACGGGAATGTAACTGCTGTGTAGGCAATATAAAGCTATCGGCTATATATTAATTTTGTAGTGCTCCACATGGAATGAGGAGCAGTAGTTTATAGATACAAAGCTTCCTTGCCTAGAGGGGCAGCCTTCCTTTTATCTAGATTAATTCCTAAGAAAAGCCTAATACTATCTGGCACTTTTCAGATCAAAGTGATTTGCTTATTTGGAAGACTGAAGACAGTCTCCTAGTAGTGGCAAGTGAAAAGACAGCCTGAGGAACTGAGGTACCAAATCCAACTACTCCACACATCACTTTGCATTTCTCTAGAGAGCACCATCACTCAAATCCCACTGTTCACTATCTCAGGTACCATTCATGGTGTGCAAGGTACAGAAAAGACAACAGAGTACACAGAAGAAATTCTGCTTCTCGCACTGTCCCTGAAAACTATTGGTCTTTTTCCAGGGTGGGGGTAGGAAAGATTATTTTGTGACTGAGAGAGAACGATCCAATACGAACAAGTATCCCAGCACAGTCAGAGAACAGCTAGAGATGCCAAGAGAAGCCTCGCTTTGATTACGTTTCATGGATCTGTACAAGGGATGGGTCAGGCAATGTCTTCCTGAACAGGAAAATTAAAGATTCTCCAAGGAAATATGAACTGAAATGCAATTGGCCTTTTTGCTTTTAATATCCTAGTGTTTGCCATCTGTTATTTGATGTTCTGAATTCTTATTTAAATCCTGTTTGACAAACAGACCTTGACAGAAGAAAAATTAGAAGTTCAAAATGAACACATAAGCTCCTGGAGAAGTCTCATCTATACATCTTCATCTACACTGATCTTACCTAGTGGAGCACAAACCTGAAGCTATCATAAAAAAACCCTCATGAAGTGTGATATCCCACGCAAAGGGAGGCTTTCGCTTACAAATATTTTCCTGACATTTCAGGAGAAATCACTATACTGTTTTACTTCTCATGCAAAAACCATTGCAGAGAGCAGCTGTTTCCTTCTAAATCTTCACCATGCTGCACTTCAAGGATATTTCAGGAGCACTTTGCATGGGTTTAAAAGCATCTTCTAAATATAGATACTTTGCTCACAGTCTCCAGAGGAGATGCATGGCCTTAACATCCTTCGGTTCACCTGGGGAAGTGGTTCCACTCAATAGTTTGCACAGAAAAGCCTGATATTTTTGTGTTAAAATTTCTTTGGGCCACATGTATTCCTTTCAGTACCTTTTGAGTAAGGTTATTTTCTTAGGTGCCTAGAAAGCCTGTCACAATATTGAAAATGAAACACGATGCCAATGCAAAGCAAGAGTTTGGAGTAGTCTCGGAGTGTGGGGAGAGGTGGGAAGAGATCCCAGATGAAAGCAGTCATTGGTAATTACAGTGCTCACTGTTGATCTAAATTTTGTAAGTAGATTTGTATTATTTTGTAAGTAAATCTGTTTTCAGCCTAGCCCTACCTATAAAAAGTCTCCATCTGTTTGTTCCATTACAGATCCCATTAGCTTTTCTCCACCGTAACATGACATCCACTTTTAATTAAAAATTAAAATTACCATAGTGTTTCCCTTTCGATTACATGGTATCTACTACAAACGCATACTTTCCTTCACTAATTCTTTGCCCCTAATGCACTTCAAAAGGCTAAACCAAAATCCCGTCTGTATTAAAAAAAGTAGGCAAACATAACATCATTCAATACAACAGGTTTCTTCATGAGCACTGTCTAGCTTCAGCCGCTAGGACACATTCTAGAAGTATCGGCCAGCATACACAGAACGCCAGAAGTGTTTGCTGTGCCTTTGCACACACTGTAGCTAGAGGCTGGTGTTTAAGAACAAGTTATTCTGGTCATCAGGTCTCCTTAGGTCACCACAAGGGATTATTCCGTCTTAAAAGAGAACCTATCTTCCTTATTTAAATGGGACTTCGTGATCCCGACCATCTTCTGCAAAGGGACAGATGCTTCATTCTTGCTTTCCCAGCAGCTTGGTATCTCCATGAAATCCGCTGTCTGTAGAGGGAGAGGGCCAGTTTGGCATCAGCTGCTTGGTCTCCCTTCCCATGCTAGCTCTTGTTTTCCTCCTTCTTGCCTTCCTCCCACTATTTTCCCCAGCCCACCAGAAGAAAGCAGACTAGCCTTAAGAGAAGTCTGATGGCACGAACAGACTATACATTGGCCTGTGATGTGAAGAATTATAACATTTCCTCTTTGAGCTTGCTTTTGAGCTGTTTAAATAGTGCTTGCACTAGGTTTGGAGCCAGGCTCCCCACCTCTGAGCACAGCACCGCCCAGTCAAGACAACCCTGGACTGAGATGGGAAAAATGTTTTGGTTGGTTGGTTTTGGTTTTTTTGTTTGTTTGTTTTTACCCAGTCATAACTCCCTCACTGACTACCACATGGTCACGGCCAGGGTGCTTCGCTCAGAGTTTCTCATTTGACAGTAGGACAGACAGAAAGGAAGAGCATCTCTCTCCCGCCCTTTCTACATGCGTGCGCAGCACTGATTGCAGAAGGGAATCTGCAGATACTGTTCTATTCACCTCCATTGGGGGCTACTGTTCCTGCCCTATATGGACCTGTGCAAGCTGAGGATGGACTTTAAAAGTTCAGTTTAAACGTGTTTTTTTGAGGACAGCTATGGAGTGAATAACAGAAATTCTTTCCTGGGACTTTTTTCTCAGTACTACTTGAAAAGAAATACAAATCCTTTAAAGGCATGCTATTTACTGCTTAGGTGTCTAGTGACACTGTTAATCCCTAGTTAGCCAGTGCATCCTAGTAAAAATTTTCTCTTTAGGTAACTGCCCCACAGCTTTTTGTGGCGGTGAAATCCTATGGCTTATGTGACTTACTAATAACTTCTTTTTAAAGAAATATTATCTTCTTTTTAAAAAAAAAAACCAAAACAACAACATGTAAAGTAGCTAAAACCCTATTTTCTTCTAGGTTCTTGTTTCAGGAAAGTGTAACTCAGATTTATTTAAAATTTGTACTTGGGTGCTTCATACTTTACCAAAAAGTAACAGGTTCTTCAAGAGCTGCCACGTGATGATTTTCCCTTGAGATGTTCACATTTAGGCAGAGCTGGGCATCCATCCCAAAGACTCTTTGTCATGCAGTGTTATCATTAACCATTGCACAGTAAAAGCATAAAGAATCCTACTCTGGCACATAAGAATCCCATTTTAGAAAAGCCCCAGTAACAGCTATTTAGCAACGGTATTAATGCCAGAATAAAATACATATTGATACCTAACTGTGGAGCTAGAAGCCCAACAGAAGTCACCAATCCTGTACCATGAGATTAATGCTCCCTCTGAAGGGAACTATACATTTTTCTTGCTTCATCTCTATTGTCTGTCTTTTATATTGGCTGAAAAAAATAAAAAACCCATTACTTTGAGGCAAAGTAAAGCTGCAATGAAATAAGAAAACTAGCTATTACTTTTTGTGTGAGTGAAATGGAATCTAACTAACAAAACCATACACAGGAGATGACCTTGTTTGTCTTACTCGTTTCTCCAACTTTGTCTCACTTAAGGAGTATGAAAATCAAATTCTTTTTGCCTGGTAACAAATAACCGACACCAGAAACCCTATGAGGGTTGTGAATGTCAGGGGAATTTAGTAATGGACTGTATAAATTTCCTAGTGGAACAGCACATCAATGACTCATTCAAATTGTCACCTGGGACCCCTAAAATACAGACCAGCAGCAAACACTCTCCCTCCCTCTCCCCAGGTAAGCTTGTTTGTGATGAGGTCCTCGTTGCCCTTTCATTAACTTTGGGCTGACAGCCCACGAGGTATGATCCAGTTAATAACAGCAGAGGTCCATCAATCCCTCGGACATCACCGTCATTTGGGCATGCCTTTCTCATGCCCCTAAACACAAGCCCAGGATTTTACAGAGGGAAATGATATTGTTATGTCTTTTCATCACTGTCAATAACGCCAGCAGTATTTGGACAAAGTTACATGTGAAAAAAGTAAAAAAAAAAAGTGTAGGAAAGAAATAATTTCTCCCATCCATTTGCTACACAAACTAAGAGGAAAGGACCTGCTCTCTCTCTTATGTATCCACTGCATTTGGCCGAGATTTCCAAATGTAACTGAGCAAATCGGCCCCAGCATGGACCAAATTGTTGGCACATTTAAATCCTATTGCACTCCATGAAACCAGATACTGATTTTAGCAGTATCCTTGCCAGTGAGCTTCACAGGTTCGAGTGAGATCACAAATGGGACCCGTGTTTCCCAGAGCCACCAGTGTTTGAGTTAGCAAGGAACATAAACTCCAGTCTCGGTGATTTACACCTCATGGCAAACCAGTGTCAGAGTCTGTGCTCCAGGCTGAGTCCTTGTGTCACCCTCAAGCCCAGTTTTGCTTTGAGAAGGGAACTGTGCAACCTCGAAACAGGCAGAGACTGGATGGGAGGCCCAGGAGCTGGGTGAATTACACACACGGAGCTGTTTGGATTGCTCTGGGAGTTGCTGAGCTGTGCCATGTCTCAGGCACATCTCATTTTCATCGGTGACCAGACTTCCCCCTTCCCCACAGTTTGCCCTACTCCAGAGATCAGAGTTTCTGCTCCCTGGCTGAGGAACACGGACCTCGTCTCCGTGGCCACACCAGTCAGTAAGCAGGTAGAACTGGCTTCATTCAGCTCTCAGATGACCGTCTCCCTTCAATGACACAACCAGGACCATAATTTTCATAAAAAGCAGCAGCCTTCAGTCCAGTCAGAGAAGACAGTCTTAACATAAAACTAAGCTTTCTTTCAGGAATAATCTCAATATTCTGTAATTGCTCAAATGCCTGGAAAAGCTCACCCTGCTGCTTTCATTTCCTATCTGCTTACTGTGCGTGCCTGCCATAGCCAAGAAAACAAAGTCACTACTTGATCCTCAACTACAAGCAGTAGATTAAGAGCTACATTTTCCATCTACCTATTTATGTACTCAAGCAGCTTTTTAATTTTTCTCAGTTGTTCCTGTGCACTAGGAACTTGGGGACACTTTCAGTAGTGCTCCCGGCCCGAAATAAGCATCTAGCTTACGGAAAGATATCAGCATGCTTTGAAATTCAGACTCAGAGTCATACATAAACCATAATAAGGGTTTCCTTGCTTTTCAGTTTTCTGCCACGATGACTTTAATGTTCCTTTGATACTATGATTGAATAGATATTTGCCAGAGCATTGGCACCGGGGAGGGATACAGCCTCCAATGTAAATTGGGAGGAGGTGGCGGTGTAGGTGGATGCACAGGCTACAAAGCACGTTGAGCAACATTCAGACCAACGTACCGCTGGGGAGGTCTAAAATCTCCCTCACCCCCCTCCTGCTCTTCCAGCATTTTAAGATATACTCTTCTGAGGAGCTCCGAGGGTAACGTGACAGAGCGCTGCAAACTAATGTTCTGGGCCATTTCTGCAGTCCTTGTTAATAAATGATGGATTAACAGGTAGTCCAGGAAGAGCCATTACAAAGGATTCAGCAGCTATATGTGAGAATGCCAAAGCTCCGTTTTCCCTTTCCTTTCACCTGTAAAGGCAGAAGCAAGTAACGCTGTGGAAGGCTGCTAGTGCACCTTCGATACCTTCGCCCTGATCACTGCAAGATCCCAACGCTGCCCCCCAAGCAGAGCACGATGAAATATGTATGCACCATACACACAGCATCTAATTATAGTAGCACTTATTAATACTTTCAGACCCGGCAGGTTATTTTCCCTGGGATACTGCTTGCAAATTCCCTCCTTTCTCACCACTGTCCTCTTATGCTGACAAGAGCCAAGAAAAACTCCTGCTGCGTGCAGAATGCTAATAATTGCCCGAGTTATCAAAACAGATGCAGACAAAAGTAATCAGCATCATCAGAACATGTCTATGATGCAGCAAGGAGGTATTTTGAGCTCAGCCCAAATGAATGGGCCAAGCTAGGAGCTAGCTAGTGCCTGAGAATTACACTAATGTGATGTGACATTTACTTAAAGCCGAGTCCTTCTGTTAATGAGTTTCAGAGCTCCCACAGCAAAGTCACAGCTACTGTTCAAGGTTCAGAAAATCTGCAGATGGCAGGTCAGAATAATAGCAAAAATAAAAAGAAATAACTGAAATGCCAGGGAAAAGGAAATCGGAGCAAGTGAAGTATAACTTTCTAAGGGGTTTGCATTCAAAAACATCTATAGGAGCGTGTCTCAGCAGACATCTCTCAAGCAAGCTGACTCAGTCACTCATCTGGACCAACACTTCACTTCAAACGTGTCATCTGTCCCCATGCTTTACTGCTCAGCTTGATCAGGCAGTACTTGCCATGTTGCAGCAATTCATTTCTGTATGCAGTAAGGGGAGACTCGTCCCCTCCAACATTAGTCGTTTAACTGAGCCATCTTTTAACAGGAGCCGTCAGCCATTTAGAGAGCATCACATCAATTTGGGCAGTGCAGAGGTCTTCAGAAATCAGATCTCTGAGGCACTGAGTGAAGTGAAAATAAGTTCATTTAACTATTCGCTGCCTTCCTTAAACATTCTGTGTTTTGTGGTCTCAGATACAGCATTTTTCTTTGTCAGGGGCCACTACACAGTGCTAGTCTCATCATATAGTAATTTTCCCGTCTTGTCCCAGACATAGTTGTGTTCATGTTTATGGATTTAAAAGTAAAATAAAACAGTTAATTCAGGTCTGTGTCAGCTTGGTTGATTCAGCAGAAGTGGCTGTCAACACCACAAGCCATTGCTAGACTGGCTGTTAAAAACCTCAGTAATCCCCGAGCCCTGCTGCTGCCTCTTCCCGGTGGCCACGCTGGCGATGGCCGGCTGGACCGTGGTCCCCCCAGCCCGTACAGCCTGGCAGGCTTCAACCCAAGCGTCCCCTGCGTCAGGAGAGAGGGAGGGAAGAGCAGAAATAGTCCTTGCTGATCTCAGGTCCCCTACTGCCACCACCAACTTACTTGTCCTGCCTCAGTATCATTTGACATTAGTTTGACAGATCTTTTCTTGTTAAGTGTGTAAAATGGTTTTTAAAGACATTTTTTAGGATTAACCCCTCCCCCCCCCAACTTTAATGGAAACGTATAACTAACAAAAGGATTTGGGTACTGCATCTCTAGAGAGTTTAAGGACTTAGCTAGGCACAGTCAAGGTATCTGAAATTCTTTTCCCTTTGTATCATTGTTTACAATAACTCTTAGTAAGCATGCAATGGTTTTTTTTTCCAATTTCAGTCTGCATTCTTTCCCTATGTAAATAAAATCACTGACATCAATAGGGTTACTAATTTGGGTAACCATCTCCTCAGCCATGGTATGCTGTTTTCATTGCCTCCTCCCTCTCCGAGTTACTTATACAGTTTTGTCAGTCCAAGATCACGCCCATTGATATAATGACACCATAGAAAAAAAAAAAAGTAATTGAATGTATCTTGGCTTGCAAGTGTACATATACAAAAAAATAAAAGCAAAGAAACACTACCAAAAAAAGGCACAGAATTTAGATATAAGTTCAAAGGCAAAGAGTGGAAAAAAATTACACTGGACCTGCTAACCCTAAGTGTCCTGCTTTAGTCATGACTTGTGGGAATCAAATGCCAGTAAGAGTACTTTGCTCTTACCATAAAGTCACCAAGGTTTTGGGTGGTGGTGTTTTTTTTTGTTTGTTTGGTTTTTTTTTTGATATTGTACTCCAGCTGGTAGGAGATTTAGAGCTACCAGCTGAATCAAAAGGGGATATGAAAGATAGGTACAACATGTCAGGCCCCAGATGACAAATACATAAAATTTAGAAAAAAGCAAATTCATACATTTTATAAGTGCTCAACATGAAACTCTATATTTGCATTTTCCCATTTGGAGATATCCTCACTTTTGCACTCATTTATTGGATACAAACAGCACATGACATGCCCAGACTGCAACAAGCTGGTCTACGGATTTTCCCAGGCTTCTGTGGAAACCTCAAACTAGGAAGCACAAATCAAGCAAAGGCAAAAGAACAGGAGAAACCAATGCAAGGCTAAGCAAGCTGTTTAATGTGTGGTTTCCAATTCCCTGCTCTGCCTATTGGAAGGGGTCCAGCAGCCATGCCCCCCACCAAGCATTTCAGACTTGGCTGCCTTGCAGGAACATGACAGATGACTCCATTTTGCAAGAGAATGCTGAAGAAATGTCTTTATAGGCCCTGAAGCATCTTAAACACTGGGGCTTGCCTTCAGCCAAGCAAGTGAAGGTCCTTCTAATTATGCACCTCTCCGTTTAGTCTTCTCCCCTGTAATGAAAGAGTGACCAGGAAATGCCCTATCACTTCAAAGGAACTCTTTATATCAAGTAGATTAATGATTAATTCATTTAATTAGTTATCCACACAGCACTTTGAAGACAAAGATATAAGAGCTTAAGGAGGTTTGTAATTATAAAGTGTAATATAAAGGTGACACCAGTTGCATTCAGTTTAGCACTTGCCAAATACTTCTGCCTTAAACAGGTGCTAGAGGCACACGTGCCCTCCTGTTTGTCCAGCCAAAATGGAAGGGTGACTTACAGTCACACTACTGCACATCTTCATGGAAACCACTCCATTTAAGATTATCTGCCCTGACTACGGAGGGTGCAACAGGTCCAAAAGGAACCGTGGCCCTGCGTGGTGTGTCCGAGGCCATGAACTATGCTGTGCAGCAGAGGCCTGAGGAAGATCTCCCTGAATCCTCCTTGACAGTGAACAAGCCTGTCATTGCTTTCAACACACAGTGTCTTGGGCAGCTCAAGGATTTGTGGTGGTCAGTGACAGCACTTGTGGAAAATGGAAAAAAAATAGTCCTTTTCTGAGCAACGTTAACCGAACAAACCAAAATATGCAAAAAACCAGTGAATACCCAACCCCTTAAAACACTACGGTTCACCTTTAAGAATAAAAAAAGATTTTGTTTTTGCAGTAATTCAGAGAGAAACAGTAAAGAAACATCATTTTGTGTCTTAGTTTCTCAAGTTCTGCTTCAGACATTTATGCATTTTTAGTACCCAAACCATGAATTTTAATATGTGCAAGTGTGTCATTTTCAGATCATTTTAAGTCTAAACTATTAGACTTACACTATTTAAACTATAAATCTCAGATTTTGACTATCAAGTACAATCTTCAAAATGCTATTCCCATCTCTCATTCAGTGGATAGCTTAAAAAATAACTTGCATTAGCTTCCAAGAGCTTCAAAATTACCTGGGCAATTTCTGGACCAACAGGAAAAAGGCAAAATTTGTCAGATAAATGTTTCATTGTGAATAGTTCCCCTTGTTCTGCCAGAAATACAATGGCAAAAAAACCTCATGCAAGATGCAGAAAGCTTATATGCTGCCCAGGTCGTGCCCTGATATGCAACACCATTTACCTGGCAGTTTTCATGGGCACTAAATGAATTTAGAAATGGAAAGGAAAAAAGAAAGGAGGCAACTTCTGACAAGTTTTGGAAGTTTAAAAAAAAAAAGCTCTCTAGTGTGTGTGTAAAAGAATATGTTACTTCAAAATTACCAACCCCAAAAGAGATTAAAAATAAAAATGTCTTCCTGTTATATTTTGAATATGAGGAACAACAATCCATTACAGTCTTGATTCACATTGTGATCCCATTTTACCCTCACAATTACAGTCAGAAAATAAATATTATGTATAGATAAAATGTACATAGCTGAAAATATGCAAGGACAAGGAGTTATTACTTATTGCGGTCATCAGGCAGACTGTGGATGGAAGCCAATGATATTGTACAAAAGAAACTTCAGTTAGTGAACAAAATCACAAGAGCCACCTTTGCTTGGTGTATGACCAGCTTGGACATCTTTAGGTAGGTGCCAACATGCTCTCCTCTGCCAAGACACAAACCCTTCTAGGCTGCACACAAATGCACAACTTTAAGAGCCCCTATGCCTTTGACTCAGCTGCAGTTAAGCAAAGCATGCCATGATCCCGAGTGCTGGCATAGATACCTGTATCTCTAAAAGAAGTCACCCTTTCGGCATGCATCCGGCACCTGTGGGGGAAGGGACTGTCCACTGCAGCAGAGAGCACAGTGGGACCTTCTTCACCCCACCTTCCCCTCCCTCCAAGAACACCCCACGTCCAGTTTTCCCTTCTCCAGGCATCTTTTGTTCTTACAACTGCTGCTCCTCTTCTCCAGCAGTCAGCTGTCAGAGAGCCTGAGGTGTATTTCTCCCTGGCTGGTGCCTCTCATGTCTGTGCTGTAGCTCAAGTCTTTATACACGTGGTAGACAATACCAACAGAAATAAAACTTGCTCTAATGTCTGAGGATATTTATATGGGGATAATCTGGAAAAAGGCAATCCATAGCAGCTTCTTTATTCAGTGCTATCTTGTAGCCCCACTGATGTGACACTAAAATTACACTGGATTTTCACAGGTGCTTCCGAAAGCCTAACATAACCAGAGCTGAGCTGGCCCCACCACCTGTGCCCTCAACTCACCTCTCATCTCCTCCTGCCCCTCAAAAGGGAAAAACACAAGCACAAACAACTCCTTTCCAATTACCTTGCAAGGGAAAGGGCTCCTCAAAGACTACAGAGCCCATTCTAGCCCCTGGCAAGCTTACACATCAGCACTCACTGGCTTCTCAGGGTCCATCTGTCCTGAATACCAGGAATTCCCCATTTTTTCCTGCCTTAAAAAAAAAACCACCCTCCACGTGCTGAAATTTAAAAACACACGCATTCATCCTATTTTCCTTCATATACATAATTGTCCAACTAGGTTAGAAAAACAGGTCGTGTTGAATGAGATGGGTTCATTGAAGTGTTTTAAAGCACAAGCCACGTGCTTTCTTCATATAGATCCTCACAGGTTTTGCTTCCAAGAAAGAGACATTTTCCCATTTACACAAACCAAGTGCAAGTCCCTGAGTCACATGAAACGTGCCAGTGACTGACATTCCAGGTGAGTTAAACCACTATTAACATTCATAGCTCAGCCTAACACAAAATGGTAAGCATGATACAATTATTAAAACAGCCTGGGAACCCCAAAACATCATTAAACCAGAACAAGCATTAAATTCCCTAATTTTCTGCTTTTTGTTATAAGATGTTGCTTTCCTTCAAAGTTGAAAAGCACGGTAGCTCTTTGAAGTCCTGACAGTCATTATTCTTAAAGAATTCTCTGCTCCCTTTTCTAATTGCTTTTTTATTCATGAAAAGTCAATTAAAACCGCCATAGATCGCATTACCAGCATTTCTAGCTTATCTGACCAGTACAGGGAAACTTCGGATATTGTGTCACTCTCTTTTATTATTTGCCTGCAATCCATTGTTCAAAAAATAAAGTCTGTTAAGCCCAACATGTCAGAGGAGCAACAATTGTGGTTATCAATCTTTCCGTCCTTACCATCCCACCTCAGCTTTTATGTATCATTAAATCTTCCACACCTTTAACGTGTAGGCACACTATTACAGACCAACTACAATATAAAAGTAATGCTTCTGAAATAAAAGCACTACAGGAGCTGTTCCCTCCATATTTTTTTTTTTTTTCCTAATGTAAAGCTGGAAATTTTTTAAGGAGAACAGAATTTTCACCTCAATACTTTCTGATAGTAAAACCACAATAATTTTGCTAGAGGTTTTGTGTGGAGCATTCATCAGCATCTCCATGATTAAGTGACAGAAGAATTCAAACTTAGATGTTTAATAAATCCTATCATCTTTTTATTCCTGAGGGTTTTTTTTCTGGGAGATATGCAGTCATGAAAAAAACAAAACATCCTAAAATAATTTTTAAAACCTTTTTTCTGTGCATAGATAGAATTACTGATTTCACAGCTGTTAATTGTTGAAGAATTTTTTTAAGAGATAAAATTATTGCTAAAGAACATGTTTTTGATGAGAACGTTCCTTCCAGGTGGTTGTGAGCATGTAAAGGAAGCTGATAAAACCATTTTCCCAGTTTGCTTCCCATTCTAATCAGAACAACCAACTCAATTCAGATGCAAAATGAAATTAGTCTCTGCTCAATTGAGTTCATGATCAATGGATCTATCTATCTACTAAGAACCATTACCTACGAAGCTTAAAAAGTTTTAAGACACAAGGCTTAATATAATAGTTCATCTGAACATTTCACTGGTGAGAAAAACATACATCCAACACTGTTAGCAAATGTAAAGATATGAAAAGACATTTTCAAAATGAAACCTAATGATATTCTGATTCTAACCTTCTTCAAAATTTGTATCAATTTCATTTGAAATAGAATAAACACCATTAAAGCAGACCATACAAAGACAAAGAAATACCGTGTTTCAGGCTAAGTGAAGTTTGGCTATTTGTTTTGACAAAAATATGGAAACATTTTTCACGTGGAAAAGGTTTGAAAACATTCCTTGATGTTTTCTATTATTCAGACAGATACACAATGATTTTTCTCAGATTTAGGTAGCCTCAAGTGAACTTGAACACTCCCAGAGTACAAGTTGTAAATAAAGAAAACATGACTGAAGGGAGGAGCTGGACAATTCCTTTCCCACCAAAACAAATAGCAAAGCTTATTCTAAAACATTTTTAGAAGGTAGGAGGCAAACAGGGACTCTCTCTGCTTCCAGATATAATTAAATTAATTGTTTCCACTAAAGGAGGAGAAGGAAAAGAAATTTCCTTAACATATGTAAAATAATTTATTTCTTTAAAAAGTGAGGTTTGCATGTTGTTTCCCATTTAAAAAGTAACCATTTTCAAGAAAAGAAAAAAAAATGGCTCTGCTATGTACTAACTTTCAGGCTTTCCATAGCACCGAAGCAAATTTGTACCTTTTGGGAAGACACGCTGACGGTGTTGGCTCCGTGCTGAGAAGGGCTTTTCCACAGAGGTCTCTCAGGATAAACACATTACACGAGGCAGAGGAGAGGCTGAAGCTCCACCACTGGTGGTTTCAGTCCTGCAAGCACAAGTTTCTGCTAGGAGTCAGGTTTTGCTACAGGTGAAACCCCTTGAAGAGTGCCAGGCTTCCCAGGGTGCTCTCTGAGCACCTCACTTTAGCACAGGTGAGCATCTCTAATTAAAACAAGGACAATTAAAATGCCCACTTAGGGTATGGCCTAATTCCTCCTCCACTGAGAGCTGATGCCAGGGCCTGGGCATCTGCTGCCTCCCAGCAGCTCTGCAACGCTTGTGTCAAAACCAAGATGCTGGTGTGAAGAAGCAAGAATGTGTTAATCAATTTGAATTACTGCCTAAAGCTTGTCATTTCTACTCCCAGTCTTGCAGAGAAATCCATGTAGTCAGAGTTCACACCTTAAGGAGAGCTCATTGCAGGAGGAGTGAATTAATTCCTGCCGTTCTCTCCTCTCTAAGCCACGGTGGGTAACATCTTTCCCTTTATTCATATCTCTAAAGACTCTTTTTTTTTGCCAGCTCTCTTCAACAATACATTTTAAGACATCCAAACACATCTCCACGCTTTCTTCCCACCCTGCTCAAAGCCAGATGCTCCCTCTAAGCTCCCGTTAACCTGCTGTGCAGGGAGGCGTTGGCGAGCGGCAGCCCCCCAGCGTGGCGCCTGGGGGGCACTCTGCAGCACCCCGCCACCTGCCCGCCAGCCTCAGGGGGCTGGGCCAGCTTTGCAGAGCAGCGCGCAGCAAAAGTACAGAGAGATGGCTTCCTATTCAGTGGGGGCTTCCATGGTGCCGCCACGAGCTACGTTTGCAAGTCAGACCATGCTCTCAGAGTTGTACATTTTATTACCTTTTTGTTGTTGCTGTTTCACTCCCACAGACAATCTGGAAAATAACGGGGGAATTTCCTCCACCCGGTGTGATATTTAGGGCTCGTGTGTGCTGGTGACATCGGCCGCTAGCTGAGGCCGCCTCATTTTGTGCTGCGGAATGACCTTACAGCAGAGGAATGGGATCCACTCAGAATTCCTTGTAGTGCTCTTACAAATTTCATTTGCTTGTAAATTCAGGCAAGCAGCGGATGTACTAGATGCCAAAGTGCTCTGTGCCACTGTGTATCTGCACAGCAATCAACAGCAGAGGTGTCCATTTCTGCCTGCCCGGGCTCAGTTAAAAAAGAGAAATCAAATGTGGTTTTGCCATTATCTCCCCCAGCTCTCCCCCCAGTCATTAAATAAATGTGACTCTTAGCCACAAAATAGACACAAACCACAGGTGTAGCAGTTTTGTAGTTTCTAAAAAAGCAGTTTTGCAGCCAACCCTTGGAACAGCGTCTCCCACTTATGAGCATGGCAGGGTAAATAAGGCAGCTGTTTTGATGATGGTTTTTAGTTCCCTACAAAACCTAGTTTGCTGGGTTGCTAAAATCCACATGTCACCAATCTCTGACATGCTGCTTCTTTCCTTCACGGCTTTTCAATGCGCGATTACTTCCCCTAGGTTTGCAAGACGTGGATTCACACAAGAAGTGCAGGATTAGTGCAATGCCCTTATTCAGCTGTGCAAGGGCACTTGGACCTCCCTCACCTGTGTTTTCCCCAACACCTGTGACAGCCCCAACCCCTCCCCGCAGTCTGAGGCACAAAGGGGGAGTTTGCTGCTGCTCCCATGCTAAGGGATGGGCAGGAGAAGGCTGAGGCTTAGCCCTGAGGTGCTATGCACGGTCCCTCTGGTGCTGGGCGAGCAGCTGCTGCAGCAAGCACTCCCCTGCAGCTCTGTCCCCCCAAACAGGCTGCTTACACCCAGAGACAGGCAGAGGAGAGGTGTGCCAGGCTTGCCCACAAGCTCCTGGAAAGCAGGGCTCCTTTTTTAGGGCAGCAAAATAAACACCCTGCTTGGCTACCGCTGGCCTCTCCTCTTAGTGGGAAGTAATACTAACCCAGGCACCCCCATACACACCAGCACGGAGCAAATGCAAGGCATCCTGGTGCCAGGGCGAGATGGGGGGTTGATGCTTTTGTAGAGGTGGGATCTTCTCTTCTGCCCCTCTGGAAGCCTTGGGGCATGGTGCAAAATGATCTGCTCCTTCTGAAAGCACGTAGCAGAGGCAGAGCTTTGCCCCACTAAGAGGTGTAGGGTCCCAGCTCCCACTTAGCCCAGACCTCAGTGACAACCTAGAGCTTCAACAGCTGTCTTTGAGGGGTGTAAGACATTGTGGCTGCGCTTGCCTGTCAGTCACTAGGAGACAGGAGGACTTGGGAGCCAGAAGTTTCCAGCTACCCATGTTTCATACCATTTTTCTTCCAATCTTGCTCCCTTGTCCATGGATCGACAGCCCTCATGTTTATTTATACCCAAGGAGGAATGCTGATTTCATAGGGATTTTAGAAACCAGTTCTATTAGTGTCTCAGGGACATTAAATCCTATGCGTTTCTGCTACACTAGGAACTTCAGAGAAGCACTGTACTTGTCAGTGTTGGCTGTGCCTTCAGCTTCCCCATTATCAAGGAGATCAATTAGCACAGATTTTTGTCACTTTCCAAAATTCATAGGATTCATAGATCACAGCAGTTTATTTTATTAGATACCAGTACCCTAACTTTTCCCTTACAGTCTAAAGGACAGGCTTTATGAGGCCACACTAAATATATATGACAACTATATTTGTTACTGTAGTTGAGATTTGGAGGAGAGAGCTTTGTTTGCTACAAAATGGCATCCACAGAAGAACCGCAATAAACCAGATGTGTCCTTGAAGACAGATGCAGATATAGATAAGGATATATTCATATCGAAGAGATCCTCTGAGGAGGTCAGTAAAGATGGTCAGTCAGAGAAGAACTTGTGCTTCTGTGCGGAAGAGATGAGTAAGGAATTCATAGATCAGGCAAATGAGGAACAGATAACAATGAGTCCAGTCGGGAGCCGCAAAGAGCCGTCATTATAGAAATGGTCTCTTCGTGAGTCTCTCAGTCAAGGTGATAACATCTGATTTAATGTCTCCTGAGACACACATCAGTGACAGCTCCCTTGCAGGCAGGAAGAGCTACGAAACCTAAAGCAAAATGGTGGGAAAAGAATAAAGAACAACCAGGAGTGAGACTTGTTCCAAAAGGCTTCCACAGCAGGTGGCACTGAGCAGAAAGCCTCAGGTGGTATGGGCTGTCCTGGGAAGAGGTCAGGCAGCCAACAGAGAAAAGTGTTTGGGGTGGGCTGTGCAGGTACATCACTGCCTCACACTCCCTGTACCAGCCCAGCCGTCCTGGAGAAGGAAAAATGCTTCTTTCTGCAGAGAGAATAAAAACTTCTGTGCAATTGTCAAGTCTTAAAACTCTGACCCCATCCCAGACATGCCTGGGAAGTTCACAGCCTCCGCATCTTTTTAAACCTTGGCTGTTCTCTGGAAACAATGATCGGTCTTATGGGTGCCACAAACAACTGTGGCTTGTGTGATTCAACCCTTTGTCCAACAGAAGCTGGAGGACATAATTCATTTCAACAAAGTTACATCTGCTATGGTGTGGGCACTAATCTGAGCTGGTTTTTTAACTGGTGACCTACAGGTGAAAAGCTCTGCATTCCCCTACTCTGAGCTATCCATTTGCTCAGGTTCAATATTTTATGTTCCCCATGGTGTTGGTGTTCATGCAATATTTAATGGATGTGTACAGAGCTTTGTGGATCACAGTGTATCATGTATTTCGGCAGAAATAACATAAACCATGACCACATGAAAGATCTAATGCCATGCTCATAAAATGCATGTTTTTATTGCATGTAAACATGAACCCTATGTACCTGGTTATAAAACAACATGCCTTACTGCAGGCAGGCTACGACAGCAAGTGCTGCAAGCCCTCTGGAGCATTTAGTGCAGCTGAAATCTACGGGAGTGCTGAGGAGTCACCACCCCCAAACTTGTAGGTCGTTGCTTAACATTTTGTTTAAATCTTACAAACCAAGAAAGGACTTGTAATGGGTCACAACAACATCCATTGCTAGCTCACAGGAAAGGGAGGAACAACTACAATTGTATTATGGTTACATTTTTCTCACAAATCAAGTAGGCTGTGGTTCCCAGTCAAATTAGTAGGAATTCAGCCATTGACCTCAAGTAGAAGCAGAATCAGGAAATGCAGCTTTTTAGGAGAAAACAAAACCTCTCCAAAAGCAATTTAATGATGCTGTGATTATTCCCTCACGTTCTTCTTCCCTTTGTGATTATGATAATCACTGGCTCCAGGCAGCTGAAACAGGATTTGTTCGATATCTTGCATTGGAACTGCTTTTGAAAGAAAGGCGGGACTTTGATTAAATTTATCATTTTATTGTACTGAAAAGCATGTCCTTCCATGGAAAGTGTACATTTTCAGTGAAAGCTATGCTGCCCAAACCAAATTTTTTTCAACTAGGTACCCTCAAATTTTTGTTGTTGCTGTTTTGCTTGGGTCTGACCAAACCAAGGTAGCAGATTTATCCAGTGTAATTAAAGTACAAAATTCTGTTAGTATGTGCAAAAAGATCCTCTGAAAAATCACAATTTTGGTTTGTTTTCTGTTACTATATAGACAAAAAAACCCCATATACATCCTGGACGCATTCCTTTCCTTTCCATGGGGCGCTGTGTCAGAAGATAGTCCTACTGCTGACATCTCTTTCCCTGGATCTATGTTTGTGCTTGGCTTTGTGTGTCACTGTTTTGAATTAGCCATGAAAATTACATGTGGTTTTGTAGCAAGAACAATTTGGTTGTGGCTTCCAGGAAAGATGCCCTATGACTAGCATCACGCAATGAAGCAAAAGAGAATTTGGTTTTATTTTCTTATAAATAGTGTTAGTAGCTGGGTAATGGAAATGCACAGCTCCATAGGTGAGGGATGCTGTTACATAGCACCACAGAGACTGGGTGCAGAGCCTTTGTGTGAATCCCCACACTCCGTCACCCGTGGGGGATGCATTGGTAAGGCTGACAAGAGGCTGCCCACAAATGCCGCTTGTACCATGTGGCTGGGCAGGGATGAAGTGTTGGTGGGGGTAACTGATGACAAGGAATAGAAGGGAAGAGCTACGGCTGCTTTACTGTTGTCCCTGGAAATCCACCCTTCGTGTTATTCCCCAAACCAACAGAGTAGCTGTAATTGAAATGATTTTTAATTTGTCACCTTAGTTGAGTTACGCCAAAAAGCTGTTCTCAGTCAAGTACTGACAGGGGCTTGCTACAGTGAAATGGAACAGTGTAGGCAAGAAGGCAACCAGGGTAGAATGAATCACTCTGCTCGTCTGGACTGAAGGGACAAAATCCTTTCTTTCAGCAGGATTTAGCCCTCTATGGGTAACATTTTCCATGCAGAGAAAATAAGAAGCAACATTAATTCTCCCTGCTGCTTTATCTACAGGCAGACTCCATTTTCAAACTGCAAAGCAGCACACAAAAGAAGAACCAGTGAGCATCCAACCCCTTGGAGTTAGTAAAGAATGTGGTGGCAGAAAGAAAGGAAGAAATCAAAATTTTCATTACATCCCATTTTGACCAGAAAACCCTAACACTGGTTGCTGGAAAAAATCCTCACCAAACGAAACTCAGTAGCTTGATACAGTCACAGAAAGAACTGCCCACAACAGGCAGGCTATAACAAACCCAGGTTTTATACAGTCCAGGAACATTAATAGTACACTTAGTGAAAATGTATACATTGCATTTGGCCATGGTATTTTCTGCTGTACATGACAGGGTACTAATCTACCTCTTGTAACAGCGAGTGCTAAACACAGGAGACGATTTTGTCACCCAAAGCAACAGCAATAGCTAATAATGCAGCAGAAGCATGAATACTGATGCAAATCTTAACTGTAAAAAGCTATTTGCAATCTGCAACAGAGAGTGACGCACAGAAAAGCTAACAAGGGTCATTACTGGGATGTCATGCTAACCTTCTTCCGATCTTCTCACAAACCTTTTCTCAGCCAGGGTTTCTATTAAACAGCTGGCGCATCTGGCAGGCTAAACCACAATTCAGCTCCTGCTTTCACCATGGTAAGTTCAGGTCCTGGTTTCCTCTATGGAAGGATCTTTCTGAGGATCTTTCCAAAGCAAGTAAGCAGATAATCCCCCAGGACCTTCCCACAGCCCTCCCCTGCCCAGCCCTTCCAGCGGCCTAGGCAAGAGGATGGGATGTGTGTAAGGAATCAGAGAGCAGCTATGCTTACTGTAGGATAAACATCTACCAGATTTGCTGCTAGGGATCCCAGTAGCACCACTTGGGACTGGCACTAGGGAGGACAAATCTCCCTTGACAGAGTTTAGGAGTGTGTCAGCTCCCATCCACTGGAGGCCAGTCAAGTGACATAAACCTTTACTAACTTCTCAGGGAAGCTATGTCAGACAGCAAGTACTCACAGAAGCGTACCCACAGGACGGTGGCTATTTGATGAGTATTAGCAAGGTTGCTATTCGATGCTAACTAAAACTTAGGCCTCTGAGGACAAACCATGGTCATATAACTGTGGAAACTGAAATCTCTTCCCCCCTGCAGTAAAGGATCATGTAATTAATGCAAGCACTAATTAAAATTTAAATAATTGATATTATTATTACTAAGGAACTATATATAGCAATGTGAAGAGGCCTAGAAAATCTGGCAGTAATTGAATTAACCGTATCTAAGGAGTAGCACTAAGCAATCTTCCCATATGCATACCTGAAACAAACAATGCCTGGCCAAACAATATCCATGATGGGAGAGAACAGAATAATATTAAATAAGGAATAGGGCCACATGGCCTGAAGTTGTTCATCGGAAGAGCCACAAGCAACTCAGCTGCATGAAATGAAAGCAGTGATTTCTGCCATGCAAAGCAGTGGAGCAGATGAGGACTATAACGAGAGCAAAGAACATTTCATAACATTTGAAACTGAATGGAAATTTTGGTTGTGGATTTGAAATGAGCGTAAGAGCACTCTGTCCATTACTTTAGGTCTTTAGCACGTGAATAGTCAGGTAGTGCTGACAACCAGCCTACACAGCAACAAGGTGCAGTTAATGACTAAATCAGCTGGAGGAAGGGAGGGCATAGCAATGGCCAGAGGGAGGTAATCAACAGGGTGTTGGCTTGGTAGGTCTGTTAATGAGAGGCCAAACAGTAGCTGCCAAAGCAGAGAAATTCAACAAGCCTCATGTTGTTTCAAGACCACTGCAATACTGGCCAAAAGCCAAGAACACTCACTGGCCCCCAAAGCTCTCGTGTCTCTCTGAACACTTCTTCCCTGTTCCAGAATGAATCACTTCACCTACTCTGTATCCAACAGCTTCTTTCCTGTTTTCTAACGTCAGAAATCTGACAGTGAAACCTCTTTCCCTTGTCTGCAAGGCTCTTTCCCTGTCTGGCATTCATAAGTGATTACATATGGAATGAAAGCTCTTACGAGTGGGGAGAGGTGTAAGAAATTCTGTTATTGGTGATCATCATGAAAAATGTACATGGGAACGTAGAGCAGTGCTGCTCAAACCCAGGCTCCTGTCGCTATTAAAAAAATTATTATTTAATGAGCTTCTGTTTTCATTAATGGTGTGAGATTAAGGCTGCTTGCCACCAGGTGAATAATAAGAGACAATCTTTAAGCAAATGAGGCCTTCATTCCCTTAATTTTAATATATGATAGAATAAAACATGCTTTCTTATTCTCCATTTTGTTTAACAGAAGCTTCACTGCAAACTCCTTGCTTCAGCAATTGAAAGCATTTGGTTTTACTTTGCAGCCTTTCCCTTTAAGGTTTTATTTGGAGGAAAAAGTTTTATGATAAAAAATGAAAAGAAACATTATGGTGAAATAATTAACTGCACAGAAAGCTCCTTTCAGTTTAAATATTCCACTGCAGCGTGTGAACTGAGGGAGAACCAGAGAAATGAGCCTAGCGCAAAGCAAATGTGAGGCTGACAGGTGAAGCTTGATGGCATGGCTATACAAACAAGTTACCGTGAGAAAAGCTGGAGGGGAGATTTCCAGCACATTAACTGAGCCATGGGAACTGCCTGTGCACATGCCTTCTCCCAAGGTAAATGGGTAGCTTGCCCCCAGGTGAAAACAGGTCTTGCCATTTCCAGTATACAGGGCTGAAGGAGGTACCTGAAGGCAAATAGAATCATAGAATCGTTCAGGTTGGAAAAGACCTTTAGGATCATCGAATCCAACCATAAACCAAACACTGCCAAGTCCACCACTAAACCATGTCCCAAAGTGCCACATCTACGCATTTTTTGAACACCTCCAGGGATTATGACTCCACCAACAATCTGGACAGCCTGTTCCAATGTTTGACTGCTCTTTCAGTAAAGAAATTTTTCCTAATATCCAGCCGAAACCTCCCCTGGCGCAACTTGAGGCCATTTCCCCTCATCCTATCGCTTGTTACCTGGGAGAAGAGACCGACCCCCACCTCGCTACACCTCCTTCTAGTTGTAGAGAGCGACAAGGTCTCCCCTCAGCCTCCTCTTCTCCAAGCTAAACAACCCCAGTTCCCTCAGCCGCTCCTCATGGAACTTATGCTCCAGACCCTTCACCAGCTTTGTTGATCTTCTTTAGACACAGGGTAAATACAGTGAGGTAATAATGAGGTAAATCATCAGAAGCTTATGAGAGATTCCTCCCAAGGCCTGTTGATGGCAGGAGGTATGAATATACTTGTTTGGAAATCTAGTATGTGGCCTGAGTTACTTGTGATTAGTCTGAAGCAGGAATTGGGCTCTAAGCACTGGATGGTTGCAGAGAGGATCTCCGAAAGCCATGTACGAATTACAGAGTAGGGAAGGTGAAACCAGGATGCAAAGAGGAATATAGCATAGTCAGCTGATGGATTGGACAAAACCCCTTTGCAGCAGCAGTTTGGGGAATGATTCTACTTGTTGAGAACAAAAAAAATAACATTGCAGTAACCAAAGATACAAAGAGAGTGACAGAATTCAGAAGAAAGCATTTGTTAGGGTGCACACAGTGGGACATGTCTTAAAGATCTTAGAAAATAAATTCCTGCAGTTTCTAGAAATATCCAGTGTAAAATTATGTCTAATTAATGTTTAAATAAAAGGCAGGACATTGGTATTTTTTACAGTAAAACAGGGTAGCAAGGAAGGCTTAAAAGGAGATTAAGAGCTCTCTGTTACCATCCTCAGCTAGAGCTGCTGGATAAGACACCCAACAACGGATGGTAGATTTTAACTTGGACTGGGTGAATCATACATATCACCATGGTCAGCCTCAGTCATCTGCACAAGTACTGTAACTGCATTTATATTTGTAGAGGGGGAAAAGAATGAATCAAAGGCAGAACCTGCTGAAATGTCTGTGAAAATTTGGATGGGGTTAGCAGCACTTCTGTATTGTACAAAACTTTAAACAAAACTGCAATCATCTCTTAACCACCCTGAGCTAAAGTGCCATTTTAGGAGGCAGAATTTGTACAACCACAGCTAAATTAATTGGGATGACAGAAAACATATAATGAGATTTTTTTTTCAATTTAGGGTGTAATTACAATCTCCCTTTAACCCATCCCTTCCCCATAGTTGCATTATGTAATTGCATTATTCCAAAATCAAAACATAATAATAATCAGTTAAAGCACCCAGAGGTTTGTTCCAAATGCACATATTCCAGAAAAAATTATATTTTGCTTTAAAAGTGAGAACACTCAGTGCTCTGCTTATTATTCGTGCTCAGAGCCCAACAATCATATTTTATTCAGGATACTTACTGTCCCAGATAGGTGCCTGGCAAATTGCTCCGAACGTTTTCTAGTGCAATTATGGACAGATCGCTTAAAGTTGAGTCCAATAAATGGAATGGCATTGTGACATGGTTTGTGCTTATTTATAAGAAAATGTAAACAGCTTTAAACCCCCCTTATCTAATGGTGTGCAAAGTCCTTAACCGCAGTGGTTATCAACAGGTAGCTATATTTTTCTTTTTGTAATGAAGCTAAAAGGAACAAGCCATGAATGAGTGACTAGAGAACAATGACAATTACTGACGTTTTTAATTGTACAGCACTGGTTGGTAACTTACAGCCTTTTTAATTACAGGTGTTGTTTTTCTTGTTTAATTCTACTCGGTATTAATTCCTTAATCTAGCTGACCATTAAACTGCATCTGCTGGCAGACGGAAGAGGCTGTACAGAGTGGGAAACAGCAGGGGGAATGGGGGCACAGATTTTTTGGTAGGGCTGCAAGCTTAAAACCTTAAAAATACTTCCAATAAAATTCAGGAGCTTTCTGTCCTCCTCACAGATTGCAGAAGCCATGAGATCCAACAGAGCAACAGGACATGGATTTAGCTAGTTTGTTTATTTGAACTTGGATTGTGTCCATGTGCTTTCCTTTTCGTTCAATATTGCATAGGGACAACCACTACCATTTAGAACATTCATCGTACTGCGCTCTAACAGATGCCTTTCTTTCTAATTTCCAAAGAGGATCCTATTGATTCAGTGGCAGCTCCAGTGAAAGGTGTAATAAAGGGCTGGTATGATTTTTCTGTGTAATACACTTGGTTAAGAGATTTTTTTATGTACTTGGGATCCATTAGTATTTACAAGTAAGTCAAAGCCACATGAATACACAGAGGGATGTTTCCTCTCAAATTCCATGTGTGTTCTGATGTTGGAGGCTGGTTCAGGTGGTGGTCTGAACGTCTGGCTTAGGTTTTCAAAGGAAATACACTTACACAGAGACCCTTGCCCTATTCCCTTCAAGTTAAACTGGAGACTACAGTAGCTGCCTTTATAGAAACACACAAATTAGAAGAAGTGGGATGATCGTTCAGTTTTACTGTACCATAGACAACAACCAGACAACCAGTTCGTTTAAAGAAAAAGGCACAAGAGCGTAACACTGCTCATTCCACATTAACGAACAAGTGCAGTGCAGTGAGACCCCAGCCTCATTTTTAATTACTGTATCCTGCAGAATCTGAACCCAGACCCACACAGCCCGAGAGACCAGAGCACAGCTAATCTGACACTTTGCTTTTTTGTCCCCCTGCAGTTTTACATTTTGTCGAAAGCTTCAGAGCTTGCCCTACAAATTTTGCTCTGTGTTTCAAAAGTCCTTCAAAATTTCTGCAAGCAAAACTTTACAGCAGCATTCAAAGCTTCCCTTAATTTCCAGAGCTGATCAGAAGGGAAGTTGGCCCTGCAGGTATTAAATGGCAATTTGGATTAAAATGCCTCATTTAAAGAAATTACTCCATGGATGAATGGTTACCTTGCAGGAAGAGAAAAATAAACTGAAGGACCATTGAGCTGGCATATGTTTGTGACCCGCAATAGAAGATCCCTGGGAATAGTCGCAAAAAAAAGCAAAAAGAAACCTACTTTGCAAAAGCAGCAGGATGAACGACAGGCACATCCCCGGTTTAAATCCAGGGTAGATTTGGCCTAGAGTCTTTCCTCCTTACTGGAGAGAGCTGTGAGAATTTGTGCTTTTATTTTAAACACATAGCTGTTGGGAGGAAGGCTGGAGACCATTTTAACAAGAAAATTAAAAGTGAAGCAAAGAAAGAATAACATTCAGAGGGTATGATTTTCTGTATTCTAATGGTTTCTTCTCTTCACTGCAGATGTGAGGTACAGGATAAGAGAGTGACATGAGCCGGACTGTTTTTCAACAAATTTACAATTTAAGTACACAGGGTACACAGAATGGAAAAGGAATACTTCATTCTCATTTTGAAGGATGGTTAATTCAGGGACTAAGTGATTCAGTGATTTGTTCAGAGGGAGCCTGTGCTATTGAGCAAGAAAATACTCTAGAAATTTCATGCTCATCCTCTCTTTCTCTGTGATTAATAATATTACCTTGTTAAAAATTTAAAAAATTGCTTTTCAAGGACACCTGCAAAATATTCTGGCTTACATCTATTTTTTAACACATGTGAAAGCAAAGTTTTAACACTGAAATGACCATGAAATCCTATACCAAGAAGGGCTGGCGGGAAGTCACTACAGAGCGACCTTGTAGCCACTTTTTGTGAGGCTTGTCAGACCTACACTTGCAGGGCTCACGGGTCAAGCAGAGACCCATAAGGTCATTTCAGATCTGCATCTTACCTGAGCTCTGCTCCCTAAAAGTAGCTTCTAAGCAAGATAGTTGCTCAGAGACTTGACTCCGAGAGAAGGGTATCTTGGTACAGCATAACCCACGGGTTTGCTGTTAAAAAACTGGTGCAACAAGTGTTACAACAAATGCTTCTCAAAGCAGAAACTTGGCTGTAGTCACATACCTCTTTTGCCCTCATTTAAAAAAAAAAAAAACCAAAAACGAAAGAAGTACCCCATTTCTAAAGCCAATCTATTTTAAACTACAATTTCCCATGCCTGCTGTAAAGGCACCTGGTTGCTCATTTGAAAGGTACAGAAAATGGAAAAAATTTCCCAGGTTTCCCAACACAATTAATCCCTACTGAATCTTCCTGATTAGCTTATTTTTGTCAGATAATTAAGATCTTTAGCAAATTACTCACATGCTCAGGTTATAAGTGTCATTTATTTCATAAGCCTTTTTTCAAAACTAGGACTTTTTTCAAAATATTAAAAAGATGCCACAGGAGTGGGCGGGTGACGAGGAGAGTGGAATAGAAAAAGGCTGACGACTTCTGAAGGGGAAGTGCAGGGAGTTGAGTGTTACAGACAGAAAACTGAGGAGAGAGGAAGGAAGGAGAACCAGGGAAAGGGAAACTGCAGAGCAAGAGAGGGATATGCTGGAGGAAACTGGACAGGAGGGAGAAAACATGACCTGGAAAGGGAGTAAATAATAAGACAATAAAGTTATTCCTGGTATCCCTGCCCATACCAGCCGTCAGAGCAAAAGGGGGTGCTTCAAGCTCTACAACTTCACACATGCCTGTAACCATCATGCCCATTTTTAAATAGGAGGGCCTGTTCTCTTTTTCCCATCCTTGCTGTTGCGGTTTAGCCCCAGCCGGCAGCTCAGCCCTACCCAGCCGCTCGCTCACTCCCCCCAGTGGGATGGGGGAGGGAATCAGAAGAGTAAAAGTGAGAAAACTCATGGGCTGAGATAAAGACAGGTCAACAGGGAAAGCAAAAGCTGCATGTGCAAACAAAGCAAAATGAGAAATTCATTTACTACTTCCCACGGGCAGGCAGGTGCTCAGACATCCCCAGGGCAGCAGGGCTCCATCACGCATAACGGTGACTTGGGAGGACAAAAGCCATCACTTCAAATGTCCCCTCCTTCCTCCTTCTTGTCCCCAGTTTATATACCGGGCATAATGTCATATGGTATGGAACAGCCCTTGGTCCAGTTGGGGTCAGCTGTCCTGGCTGTGCCCCCTCCCAGCTGCTTGTGCCCCTGGCAGAGCAGGGGAAGCTGCAAAGCCCCTGCCTGGTGTAAGCACTGCTCAGCAACAGCTAAACCATCAGTGTGGTATCAACATTCTTCTCACCCTAAATCCAAACCACAGCACTATGCCAGCTACTAGGAAGAAAATTAACTCTATCCCAGCCGAAACCAGGACACTCAGTTACACTTTTCCACTCAAAGTGGTGTTTCTCCAGCCTGGGATTGCCTCTTTACAGTGCTCACAGAGGCCTCAATCTCAGTCAGTGCCTGTAAATGCTACTGGGATACAAATTATAATAAGTAGGAGAGAAAGACAAGAGTCCCAGACCCAGGGCTTTTTCCCACCCATGTATATCATCTATCTTTTAAAATAACACGTTAATCCATTAAATAGGGATTTAAGAAAAATAAATGCTCTTGCTCTTTTTAAAGGAGTTTACAACAACAGACATTTTTTTTCTCTGACCATTTCACTGCTCTGTTTATGGTTCTTTCACCACCTATAAAACTCAAACTTTTTAAATAAAACACTTGAGTTCCAGAGAAAGGGTTTTTATCTCCTTAATGAATACAAATGTCTCTAATCCACTTTACAAAACTTGAAATAAAGCCTATAAATGTACTGTGGGTGTTTGATGATGTTTGCCTCCTTTATTAGTCATGTAATACAGCCCTGCTATGTTTTTTCACCTTGGGTTTTAAACTCCTCTCTCTGGACCTTAATTGCTTGCTGACAGGCTCGGGATTGCCCTCCTTCTCCCCCTCCTTCCTGCCTGGCAGACCCTCAGCAAGTTGGATGCTTTGGCAAATAGTTTGAGACCCACAGTTTCAGAAGGGAGGCACTGTCAAAATCGGGAATGTGTATCACTGAGCATTACTGCTATTACTGCTGCTGTGCCTGACAGCATCATGAATGTATGTCATATTTGCATCCTGGAAGATCCCAAATCAGGCACATCCTGGGCTGCAGCTGAATGCTTACAGCCAGCTTTTGCACTTCACTGACCCCTTGGGCTTATCTGTGCAAAGCCGTATGTCACAAAACATATGGCATAAATACGTATGGCATAAAACCTAAGTCAATGCTGGTTGCCTGGAGTCCCTAAGGGCTAACCCAGCCTCCACACTCTCTGGTGTCCCAAGCTTGGCCTCTTGTGGTGGCAGTGAGGAACTTGCTGTGATATCTCCACACTTCCCAAGGGCTCCTACACCTCTCTGCGGGATGAACCAACACATTCATCTTAATAGGCAGGAACTTGGGTACTGGGTATGATGCTCCCTACATGTCTAATCTTAAGCTTCCCACTGTAAATTAGAGGCACTATTTTGAAATACTTTTATTTGAAAAAGGTAAACAACAAAAAAAATCATGATCTCTCGTATGGGTTGGAAAGATAGACTGGACCCGCACCAACCTCATTTAATTGCCTTTAGCTTTCCCCTCAAAAAACAGATCAGAGATGTGCTGCAGAAAATGAATGCCTAAGGCAGCAGATTAGCGATATTCTCTGCCAAAAGCAGCTAACTCTGTGTTCAGGAGGAGACCATGGTTCTGCAGTTTCACAGTGGGCTGCAAATGCTCTGTACGTGTCCACACCTCACCTGCCAGGGAAGCCAGCTCACATTTTGCTCCAGAATTGACTTGCAGGGGCATTGCTCATCTCTTGTCCTACTGAAGCCCAAAAATATCCTGTGCGCCGCTGGAGACAGGGCCTAAGTAACAGGGCTCCATTACCACTGTAGCCAGCACATTTTTCTGACTTAAGGAAATGTTGACTCCTATCTTCAGGGCAGAGGGAACACACATTAAGCCCCACCAAATGAATAATTAATTGCTCAGGTAAAAGAATGAGGCCAATTCCATCTTGAACTCCACCAGGATCCCTCCAGGCTCTCTATAAGATATTGATAAGATGGACATCAGGTTTTGGAGCACTAATATATTTGCAGAGCTAACTAAAGTGAAATTTAGCTGTAAAAATGTTGTGGCAAGAACAAATTTCATGTTGTGAGATGCAAACATTGCTAATTATTTTACTGCCTGCATGAAAGCAGTGCTTCTGGGATGCAAAACAAGCAGGAGCAACATTTTGGTCAACCAGAAATGAAGGAACTGTCAGTAAAACCTAAGCTAAGAGAAAGGGAGAGAGAGGTTTCATATTGCTGGTGCCTGTGAACCAAGTAGGGGCAGTGAGATATTTTTAAGTTTAGTTTTAGTCTTAACACGCGTTTCATCAAGCTGCCAGAGAAATCTTGAGGTTTTTCTCTCCCTCTTTGATTTACTCCCCTCTACAGAATCACTGTGTAAATCTTCAGTTTTAGCTGCCTTGGAGACAAAGTCACACGACTGAGAAATGGTATATTGCCTAAGAAAGGCAGTGCATCATGAAAGCTAACGTATCTAATACCCCACTGAGTATTTGATTGCAGGTTACAAATGTGCAGTGACGCTAGGCCAAAGTTTACTGATGGATCCTGCCCACGGTGAGTGCTGTCCTATTTCCCTAGAGCTGATCCACAGCTTTAGCACTGCAGTACTGTCCATGCAGTTGAAAAGAGAAAACTGTGATCCTTCACTCATTCTCTTCCTCACAAACTAAACCCCCCCACAATTTGCTACCTCAAGTTTAGTATGTTTTTCATGTTTGCTGGCAACAACTTCCACCTGCAGGAAACCAAAGACGAAAAGATGGTTCTGAGTGCGATAGCTGATTGCACTCATGACATCTGCATTCTGTCCCTACCATTTTTACCCCCTTGCTGGGTGAGGGCTTGCTAAAGCTTCTTCAGCTTTGGGTTGACCTCTGGTAAGTGCTATGCAAGCATAAAGATGATTTGTATGTGGTCCAGGAAAGAAGCAAGCACATACTCTGTGTATTGGTGGTAGCTCTCCCTGCGTTGTGGAATCATAGAACATTTTTGGATCTTCTGTGTTAGCTTCCAGCATGCCCTGGGTGCAATGAAAAATGCCAGAAAAGAAAAACTAACCATTGACAATCCAAATGGAGAAGATGGAACATTTTTATTCAAGTCTGCCACCAATGGCAGGTGAACTACAGAGAAATGCATTTTGCAGCAAGATTCCTTTTTCAGTGTTAGAAAACAATAACCTTTCCCTGTTTCTTATCACCGAGCTGGGCCCTGTCATGCAATGACTGGATTAGCAAGCCATCAACGTAGCTTCCATGTTCCAACATTAAACATTTTTTCCTTAAAACAACACAAACCAAAACCAAAATCAAAAGCAACAACTGTTTTGCCATTGGCCAAGAGTGACCAAAAGATCGAATACATCTCGAGACCAGTTCCTGGTGACCAGTGGTTTAGCCACCCCAATCACCTCAGGCCACTTCCCAGCAATTCAGTTTGCAACTTTGCCAGGTTTATGGTCTCGTTTTGTGAAAAGAGGTTACTGCTCTCTATACTGCCAGCCCAGCATCTTTCAGTAGCATTAAATTCATTTGAAAAGAAAACATTTTACACTGTAACTAAGCACCTGATAGCAACAGCTATGTGGAAGGAAGAGAAGATTAGGAAAAATCAAAAGACTTTATAGGTAAATGATCAGGAGAAAATACACTGCACAACCTGAGAGATTTTGCCTCTAGAGCCAAAAGAATTATTGAGAATAGGCAAAGCACCACAGAAGCGTTCCCAAGAGGTTAGAAGGAACTGAAGCAGGCAGATGGGATTGTAAATAAAATCACTGACATATGTGTAGAAGAGAGGTGAAATTCAGCTCCCAGTCACACACACAGATAACCCCACTCCACAGACCTTTCCTGCTCTGTCCTGGAATCCGGAGGGTTGAGGCACAAACAGGACCAACAAGTAAGAAAAGGAGAGAGGGGGAACTTTGTATGAAAAAGATTTGCTCTGTGTCCGAAGAGGCACTATATTCATCAGAGCAGCACAATCAGAATCACATCTCATGACAGCAGAAGTAATAAAAGAGAGAAGATTTTGCCACAGAGCAGAAATGAGGAGGCCTCTCTATCACCCCTGGCCCAGTGGGAGCAGTCAAATCTTTCAACTAGCAGTGAAATTGAGCTCAGTTAAAGAAGGACCCTAGGCACCAGCAATGTCTGTGTTCTGGAAGTTATTATCAGAGAATGACTGGGTTTTCAGGTACACCTTGAGCACTCTCTGCTTATTGTGGAGAATTAGACTATTTGCATGCTCTTCGGTGTACCTACAGCATTTACTAAGCAATTACGACCATTAACATGATCTAACACATTGCTTCAGAGCTCCAGTTGCATAGAGAGCTCACAAAGGATTTTTCCCCTCCTCACAAGCTGCCTTAGAGCAGAGCGATGTTCCAAGATGACACACCAGGCACGTGGTCTGACTGCTATATCTTATGGAAATGTCTTAAGGCAGAATGATTGCTAATCTGGGAAAAGGAAAAGAAATTGTCACTTAATAAACCTGTGCTTTTTTTTTTTTTTCCCTTCCTCTGCAGCACGGGCATCTCACTGCTGATAACTCAGCTGGCAAGAATTCTGGGTCTTTGGGTCCCATTGGCATCTCTTGTGCACAGGCACCGAGGCAACTACTGAAATGTGTTAAATATTAAGTAGCAGCAATGATTTTCAGAAAACCATCAGTGTTTTCTTAGAGGTTTAAGAAAGAAGAACTGCCATCTTACCAGTAGAGTACTTTTAAAAACATACAGATCTTACTCAGCTAAAAAAAAATAATCTAGTAAGAGCTTGTACTTTTCTTCTTACAAAGAGAAGGTTTGTCAATAGCCTACTTTTAGGACTCCTAACATTGTAAGACAGCCATAAACCAACCCTGCTACTGGTGTTACCACTCATCGCTCCGTGAGGACTCTCATGTGTCAGATGGGTATGTCTGACCTTCAACGAGACCATTCTGTAAGTCCTCTGGCCATTTTGACCAGATGGCTTTACAACCTGCAATGAAAGCTTCTATCAAATGGTCCATTTGAATAATCCTAGCTAACACTTACCTACATCAGGTGGTGGAGGTCCCATCCCTGGGAACATTCAAGGCCAGGTTGGATGGGGCTCTGAGCAACCTGATGTAGTTAGCAGTGTCCCTGCTTGCTGCAGGGGGGTTGGACTAGATGACCTCTAGGTGTCCCTTCCAACCCAAAACATTCTATGATTCTATGATCATTAAAAGTATAGCATAAAAAAAAGTATAAGTTACAGTAAAATAGTAGTTGTAAAGGATATCACTCATCGTGAGAGTGATAAACTGTTATTGCCTGATGCTTCTGCCCAGTAAAAGACCCCCTCTCCTCCCATTAGCTTGAGCATTTAATTTAATAAAACAAGTAACTAAAAGTGGATTTATCTGCTGTTATAGTTGCCAAACACCCCACATATAAATCATGAATCTCTCAATACAGCAAGGACACAGATAAGTTTATAATGACCTAATGTCACAGGAATAATGATAACTAATAATAATAAAACAGCTTCCATCAATATTAAGATGTATCCTGTGCTTTTCATTGTCACTTTTCCGATCTTCATTCTTTTCTGAATTTAGTCCTCTAATTAATTAATGGGAATTTTGGCCAAATGGAACTTTGATTTGGTAAAAATGGAAAGGGATTCATCATTGGGTTAATGAGAAAGAGCAGAATAAATTGGAGATTGTATTTCTGAAGAATTAAAATAATATCAGTAATAATATCTTGTAATATGAAATGTTGGTTTCACACTAACATAGATTCAGTAATTTACCTCGTCATGTGGTTTGGTTTAAGGTTATTGCACTTGGAGAGACTCAAGAAAGCATTCAAACTACTATCCTCATTTCTGTTCTTCCCACAAACTCGGATTTCAGTTTGAATTAAATCCCAAATTGCCTCCTTGGTGTTGGTGGGGTAAAAATTCACTTCAGTCTGAGATGTAGCAGCACTGCTGTTGAGGAAACGAACCAAAAGCAAACTCACTTATATGAACAGATGAAAAACGCAGCATGACAGAATTTCTGTAGTTCTATATGGGAGGAATTAAAAGCAAGGGCATTTCTATAGTAGCCATGGAAACTCCTGACCATAAACTGAACCAAAAATATCAGGTAACCTTCCCAAAATCACAGAATGGCAAGAGTTGGAACCTCAGGAGATCATCTAATCCAACCCCCCTGCTAAAGCAGGTTCTCCTAGAGCATGTTACACAGGACATCATCCAGATGGGCCTTTAATATCCCCAGAGAAGGAGACTCCACAACCCCCCTGGGGCAGCCTGTTCCAGTGCTCTGGCACCCTCAAAGTAAAGAAGTTCTTCCTCATATTGAACTGAAACCTCTTATGTTTCAGTTTGTACCCATTGCCCCTTGTCCTGTCGCTGGACACCACTGCAAAGAGTCTGGCTCCGTCCTCGTGACATCCACTCTTGAGGTATTTGCACACGTTGATTAAATCCCCTCTCAGTCTTCTCTTCTTCAGGCTAAATAAACCCAACTCTCTCAGCCTTTCCTTGTAGGGGAGATGCTCCAGTCCCCTTATCATCCTTGTTACTCTCCTCTGAACCCTCTCTAGGAGTTCCTCATCTTTCTTGAACCAGGGAGCCCAGAACTGGACACAGTACTCCAGGTGGGGTCTCACCAAGGCAGAGTAGAGGGGGAGGATAACCTGCCTCGACCTGCTGGCCACACTCCTCTTAATGCACCTCAGGATACCATTGGCCTTCTTGGCAACAAGGGCACACTGCTGGCTCATGGTCAGCTTGTCGTCCACCAGGACTTCCAGGTCCCTCTCGGCAGAGCTGCTTTCCAGCAGGTCAACACCTACCAGCCCCAATAGGTTGGAGCTACTGCACAGTGTGAGTTGCATTACATCAGTTCATCACTGAAAGCACAGAGATATCTCCCGGACATTGCATGAGGAAGACGTTAAGCTGCTAACCATATTTTGGCACAGTTTGTCATGAAAAAACTGAAATAGTTCCTTTTTAGAGTGGATATTTTATCATGATGATTGGGCCTGGAATTCCTAGGAAGGAGGGGGGAAGAGATTTTGCCCTTTTATTAGCTCTAGATCAGTCACTTGTGATGGTGACAGCCACACCGTGACCAGTGCTGCGCCTACTGCTGAAGAGAGCTGTGACTCGTTTCCCCCTTCTCTCTCCCTCCCCAGAGGTAATTCTCAGTGCAGGTAAGGATATGAATAAGGTGAACAAACAGACACTTTATGGATCATTTGTCATAGTTATGCCAAAGCAAGGAAACATCCAACTGCAGTTAAAGAAAGGTAAGAACTTTGGGAAGAAGCTTTAACACTTCTTCTACCTATTTGCTGCATGTATTCTACCTTTCCAGGGCCAGATTTAAAACCAAAAATATTCCTGAACTATTTGAAAACTCCTTACCTCTAGGTGATGTATTTATTCCTATTAGAGCTAAAATGGGAAAAAGAACAAACCAAGTTTTAAATTTCTTAGAGCAAGGGCCACATATTGGAAGATAGTAAGCACAGCAGTAACATCACAAATTACTGTAAATTGAGTACCTAGCTGTAATTTTCCTTTCATTCTTTCCTGATAGATATTAGCTTGAATTTGATTACCTTTTATGTGTACTAAATTGGAATTATGAGACACTAAATGTGCAGCTCCCTGAAGGAAGCACACAACAGTTAGGATCGGGAATGGGTTACTGAGGTTGCAGGTATCCGTCAGCTAGACCACACCAGGAAAGTAACAAATGAGTGAGGGTTTCTGCCTGTTCCTGGCTGTACCATTGATTCCCTACATGACCTTTTAAAAGTCATTTACAACATGGGTTTTTGCTAAGAATTTCAGAGTGTGCACACTTGAAAATCCCTGAAGTTTGGATGTCAGTGAAAATTAGTTTGTCATTACTGGAACTGGCAACTAATTTAGGAAATATGGACACTGATTACAGAAAACGATGTCAAGTTTAGCAGATCATTGCCATTAGAGTGCAGTCCTGTTCAGAACAGACCTTCTCAGAGATGTAACTCGTTCATCCATTTCTTAGTGTTCCAATGTGCAGAAGAATACTAATATCTCCTTTATAGGTAAAAAGCAGGAGCAGCCAGTTACTGTGTCAGGTTCCTGCAGTCCTGAGTGCCGGGAACAAAGAAGATTATGGCCAAAACCTGCTGCCCACCTGCAGCGCTGACCTGGCAGACCAGCCCTCACTAGTCCCAGGCAGCCAGAGGCTGTGTGAGCATAAAATTGTCTTTGCAATTAGCCAGGCATTTTACAGTTGCAGAATTTTTATGTGATTGCTTGGAATATACCAAGCGGTATCATCTCCATAAATAATTCTAAAATATCTCAGATGCCTTTTATTGTAAGAAATATCTGTTATTTCCAGCTGAAATCTACTTCCTCTTCCAAATATCTTGTGCCTCATCCTTTACTGAAGAAGCAGCAAAACTACGTATTAATGGCCTGAGCAACAGAAAACATGGCCTGCAAAATTTTGACCTAAGCAACCCAGCATAATGAATGCTCAAGACATCTCTTGAAATGCTTCTGTTGACCAGGGACCAGATCTTTTTGATGATGGCTCACCTGGCTTTGAGTATCCTACCTGAGGAGGATGCCCAGACATCCCATTTATGGGACTCAATGCTAAAAAAAGAATCTCTGCCATCTTTGCATGAAATGAGGTAAGAAGCCATTGAAGAAGGAGATATAATGGGAAGTGAAAGAAAAACGAAAAGTGAAAGGAAATACATATTAGAGTAGCAGGTGGATCACCTTTCCAGCGACATGGTCCCTGATCACTTCTTGAACTCCACTGCTCCACTTTTAGGATCTGGTTCAGTTGTGTTCTCATCTTTAGAGCCTGTTGCTTCTCTTTTGTAAGGGGAAACATATGCGGTGCACTGAAAGAAGTGGTGAAATAACCCCATGCACATGAGTTAAAAAAAAAATAAATCAGTGATCCAAGTTCTGCATTTAACCATAGCCATGTTTAGTCATAGGCTGGAAAAGGTGAGCACAATCTGGATCCAATTTTTCTTGAATTCAAGCTCCAGGCTCAGTTTTAGCCTGCACACAACATCCTTGCCTGCATATAATTCCCCAGTATGTTTAATCTGGCAGCTATGTTTTTGCTTGCGCTATTGTGCTATACGCCATTAAACACCTGCTACATCCCTCTCTTGGGGGTGGCTGCTTTCCTGTGGTGGGTGAAGCGATTCCCCTATCCAGGGCAATCTGTAATCAGCTGTTCCTCTTTCAGAATGAAAGGCAATATATAAATGTAAACGGTATTACAGCGCCTGTCTTTCACTTACTCTTGCAACATGGGAAAACATTTTTTCTTACAATACATTTCATCTATGGCAAAAGCACTTTCCAAGACATCTTTTACCTTGATGCTGACACGTATTAGCATCTAAACCAGAAAAGACCTCCATTATTAATTTTTAAATAATGAAAACGCTATTCCTTCTCAAGCCTGTCACCGGCTATAGATCTTAATCAGTTTCAGTCCCATTATGGCGATGCCTGCTGCAGCGAAACAGGGTTTGGAAAGAATTTGTCACCCAGGGAAAAATTATTTTCTTTTCAGTGGGATCCACAGCATTAAAAAAATTATAGCAGCGTATGCCCTCTGATATATTTTATTAAATGCTAAATGTTAGGAATGTACATAAACCAAATTCTGGATAGTTTTCAGCTTCCCATTACAGTTCTGCTTTGGAAGCATTACGAGGGCAGGCTGCCAGCTACAAAGAGAGTAGCTACACTGTTAGGAAGGACACAATCTTTTATTGTCTTTTCCCTTTACAAAGTGGTTGCAGTCAAATGGTGCGTGGCTGCTGGCACTTAAACAAACGATGAAGCAGACATTGGGGAGTATCCTTTTTGTTTGCAATCATCTTGCACTCTCTCCTTCACTAGTTAGCCATGAACATTGCCACGGCAGATACACCTCTGAGACTCCTCTGACCTTTGGTCTCATTTGTGCATGAATTTTCCTCCTTTTAATAATGATAATTTCAAAAACACCCTACAGAAGAATACCCTATAGAAAATCAGGTTGGTTGCTTTGCTCAAAGTTCCCTGTGACACTCATGGGTCATCTTCACCTGTCTTCCTCACCCAGGTCAGTCTCTTGCAATTGGCAATATCCAAATTCCAAATTTTTTTGGTAAATCTGAAACCCAACCACACACTCTTAAGAAGGATGGCATCTCTGAGACTACAATGAATATTTGAAATCCTATCGCCTGTCATCACAGCACAACATCGAGGGTAGGACAGAAAATAAAACTGTGCCAGTGGCTGCCAGAGCGATCCTGGATAAACCATTTCATTTCACTCGAGTCATCTTTCTTACTCCCTGAAGTGGGGGTGAAAATTCCCATATTTTTCAGCCCATTCTGAGCATATAAGATCAAAGATTCTCTCAGCGTACATATAAAATAGTTCCTACACCACTAATTTAAAAACTTAAGTCAATTAAACATAAGTCTCAAAAAATCTTTGGCGTAAAAAGCTTGTTGGAATACAGGAAATAACCAGGTTGAAACTTAAAGTGTTTCTGGCTCTATTGAAAAATGCCAACATCCCAAGTGTCCTGGGTGTAGATGTGCCTGGGAACAGCACCATATTTTTGTTGCTGGAGCTTTCCTTCTAGTTGAGACCTCACACAAAGTGCTTGAGATGGGCAAACAACCACCTAAATACGTATCCAGACGTTGCTGCATGACATACTTTATTCAGCCTCTGTCAAACTCTTGTATTTGGATAAAAAAAGGATCAGAAAACCCATTCCTGTATTCAATATCAGTAATTGTCAGTCATTAAACGAATTGACAAAAGGAACCAGTGGCCCTGGTCTCATCATCGTGTGCCATGTTTGCACTATGGCATTACTTCATTGTAGACTGAAGTGAGGGGTAGCATGATTGCAAACGTGTTAATCAAATCCAATGCACACTATTCTGACCCCATCTTTTCGTGAAGTACCTCACTCTCCCTTTTGATCTGAGAGCTGTTGAAAACACGAGTAACCAAACCTCTAAAAAGATGACAACAACTGTGCAAGCAAGGACACTCCAGATCAATCTTCCTCCTTGAATGACCGGTGTGCATATCTATACAAATAAGAAAGGGACTGAGATACTTCACATTAACCCTATCTCCTTTCCTTTAGATAGTGACTTCAGTAAATTGTTCGATGCTTTCTTCTCTTCCCACCTTTTAATTTTTATATTTTTTTTATTAACTATTTTTAAAAGATCCTAAAGTACTGAGAACTGCTGGCTCCAGCCCTCTGAAGAAAGACAGCCAAACACGTGATGCTGGTGTGCAACACCATGACCACTTCAGGAGTCTCCTAATGAGCAGTAGCAGGAAGCAACATCTGGCTCTCTAGATCCAGAAACAGAAGGTAAAAATCTGTTGCTGAAGAATTCTTTGTTCCAGATGGCAAAGCAGTACCTCCTTCCTCCTCCCAGACACTTAGCTGGCCAAGAGGGGCAGCACCCATTACACAGGCTCATTTCCTAAAGGAGGCAGGACTTCAAAAGCAACCACATAAGAGGAACAAGGAAAGGAGACCAGAAGAAGGCCTCTTCTGCTTTTGGCACTGCTGGCTCTGTTTCTAAGATTGCTCCAGCAAGCTAAATGTCTTCTCTGTTCCCCCTGGTCCCCTGCAAAAGCTTCTCTCCCCCGGTATGCTCCCTCTTTTTCCTTCCCAGCACGTAGGCTCTCTCGGACAAGCAACGCCCTGCAACAACTGCCATTCTTATTGCTGCCAACCAGCTGGCTCTGTGTTAGCATGAACTCCTTTGCTGCCGTTACTGCAGTTCTCTGACCTTGACAGGGTGGTAGCAGAGCCAGCACCTCCTTTAACAAAGTACTTAGCTGTTAGTTAGCACATGCCAAGGCATTTCCAGCCCTACCAGCACTTCTCTCTCCAGAGTACCCCACGGTCAGAGCATGGTACGTGAGCAAAGCTTTTCTTAGTCAAGCCACATTTCTGCTGCAGATGCATCTCTATGGCCATCTTTACTCTTCTCTCATCCTCGCTACTGCATTGATCACAGCGTGTTTCCTTCAAGGGAGATAATAGCTTAACAGTCTTCAAGCTAAGGGAGATATACGAGTCAACATCTGCTGAAAATGTGGCCCTTTGACAGGGAAAGTGAATTATCACAAATTCTTCCTCGCCTCCAAATATCTCTTCCCACGTGATGCAAGTTACAAGCAGCGATATAGCATACGTTTTCCCAAGCTGCTAAAACTATGACGAGTCTCAATTTATTTTCCTAGTTGCCCTTATTGTTTGTGACTCCTTACTAATAACACTGTTTGGAAATAAAGCAGTTCTTAAAACTTATATGCAAATACACAGCCATGCCAAAATTGTAAATACACAATCACTTAAAATATGCACAGACATCTATAAGTCACAGGAATAATGTTGATCCGTAGGTAACTCTACGAATATATATTGCACTTCTGGAGATTGCATATGGCTCCAAACTCATTTCCCAACAATATTTATATTCACAAATGGACTTCTGCTTAGAATCAGGGTGGAAAAGGTATGTCTATAAAGGAAGCCCAAATTTGCTTGCTTTATACCTCACCAAAATTTTGACCCACACAATATGTTATTAGTAATCTACTTCTATTTAACAGTAAAATGCTAAAAAAAAAAAAAAAGCAAAGCTGTGATCCAGGAGAGAGGACCTGGTTTCATTTTTCATGTCCTCTCTATTTCCCAGCCCCTTTGCTTGCCTGCTTGTAGCACAGTAGCATTCGTTGCTTTTCTATACCTCATTTTATATAACTTTAATATATCACTCATACTGTAGGCTTGTATGAGTTTCACACCACTGAGACTGAATGCACTGAAAATTCCTTACTCCTGACTTACACCAGCATCACATTCTTATCCTTAGTTTGCATCCTGTTAAAGGTTAAAAAGGTGCAGACAAATACAGCCATACTGCAATTTTCTATGCTGATGGTAAAATAGAAGCAAAACAATTTTGTTTATATGTGGAGGAAATGTGTCCTAAAGGATACCTTTACGTTGATATTTCACTGTTCTTTTAGGAGCTCTTTACCAATACCTTGCATTCCCTCAATTGCTCAGTTGGGGTCTATTAAAAAATAAGTATCTAGCTACCACAAAGTGTGGTTTTGTAGTTAGCAATACTGGATTTTAATTATCTCTTCCCCTATTCCCCTTAATTTTAACTATCTTATTGTTTATCTTGATAAATTAACTGTTCTTTTCTCCACTTACATATTATCTCCAGCTAATCATTATTACGCACTTCTTTCCACTTGTGCTAAAGCTACCTTTTTGACTTCCCCTGTTACTAATTACTTTTAAACTCTCTCCTGCTGAACGTTTCTTCTCCAATAGGATCCAGCTTAACACTCTGCATAAGCAACTGGGTGCCATAACTGAGATGAGGCTGCATTTTGTCCCTCAGAGAGACAAAATGCCTTCCCAAATTTCTGGTCTGACCTTTAAAAGAAAGTTTGCTGGAAAATAAGGGCATGGGCTATGAATTACACACAAATTCATACACAAGATGACTTGCCTTATCTGTACTATATGGCTTCCCAGTTGGTTTGGCAGCAGCCTGAAAATGCAAAACAAGAAGAGCATCTGGATATCTTTTTAGTATGATCAGTAAAAGCACTTCTCAGCAGATGGAGGGCTCAGGGGCTCCATCTTGGCAGGGCTGACCTCACTCAGCCACTGAGAGCTGGCTCATCCCATAGAAATGAATTTGACTTCCTATAGTTTGGAGAAGGGTGACACTGAGTTGCTCCTGCTCCCGCCATGCTCTTTCTCTGCTCAAAGCCACTATGAGCCTGCCCATACAAAGTTCAAAGGAATAGACTGCCATTGGACCTCCTCTTAATAACAGCTCTGGGTGACAGATGGGTTTTCAGCTTCTCTGTACTTAAAGTAAATTTTCCCACCAACAGACTGGTGAAGTGTAGCATAATGGTTGGACTCGATGATCTTAAAGGTCTTTTCTAACCTAAACGATTCTATGATTTTCCCTGCTCAGCTCTTCTGAGATAAAGAAAAGTTATCAGTGACCCTGCCTTCCTTTATGGGCTAATTTCTCCATGTGCATTTACATATATTGCCGCTGACCACAGGCTCGCCTTGCCTTTACTTCTGTTGCTCTTTTGTACCTGAGTAAACTTCTCAGTGTCTCCACTTCCCATCTGTACTTTGCTACAGTCCCTAGTAAACCCACTGCACTCCTGCAAAATATGAATGAGACTGTTAACCTTTCTGTTGCTTCACCAAGCATGCCTGGAAACTCTATGTTCACAATTAGTGCCAGGGACATTCCTGAAGAAAGCACAAATTTAAGTGGAGCCAAAGGCAAGTGCATACTATATACACTTTCCCAAGCTGATAATAAATATGATATTGTACTCCTGGTATAATGATGTTTGTGTGTACTTAAAGCAACTGCTGTAGATGAACACCATAAATTTTGCCAGCTTAGAAAGGGACTACAGGAAACAAGCAGAACATTACACTGTAGTTTCATGAGAGCTGATTGTCATGTGTGGGTCTGGAAACATGGCAGACAAAATTATTTGAGATTGGCTTACAGAGAAAAACAATTACCCCTCACGTTAGAGTGGGTTTACTACTCGAATCAGACTTGACTCTACGGGGGCTAGAGCCACTGCTAGTCAACTGAGTCAGCAATGGCAGAAGTGAAAGTGGTAAGTCAGGGCACAGCAAGCGCTGTTCAAGCTGTGCAGCCATTCCAGATGGGAGTTTAAAGTGCAGCCTATGGAAAATTACAATACTGCAGACACATGTTCAGCTGACTCCAAATACACAGGGAAAACTTTGCTACCACTGTGTCTCCACACAGTATATTGGAAATTATGCTGGATGTCCTGCAAGAGAAAGCCAGTGCAAACACTGCATGAAATTGGACATTTTGTCAGAGTATGTCCTAGTGCTCCAAATGAGCGATATGTATGTGAAACTACTTGTGCCAGAGGTTCCTGTTATGAGTGCTGATAGAACCAGCCCTAGATTCTCTGTGCACGTAGCTACACATACTGGTAACGTTGCTGCTGTATCAGGAGAGCCACAAGCCACTAAATTGATGCCAGTCGTGAGACCTGCAGTCTCTATACTACCTGAATCTGCTTATTTGCAAAAACACTGGAATCTTGCCAGTTGCATACCTGAGGTTATGCCTAGTGAGCTAGCTATGGCATTGAGCTCTTCTGCTTGGTTACCTACTTGTAAATATGACTTTGGGTTCTGCAGCTGCTGAACACACTGCTGTATTTAGCAGCAACGCTAAAGGCAGCCGGTTTCCTGTACTGAATATGTAAATAATAAATAGGTATATAGCTTCAGCACCAAATATTAGTACATTACAGGCCCCAGTTTTACCTATTTTGATCCTGACAGTGAGAAAGTATTGTGGAAAACATTTGTTTCCAGAGTTCCAGTTCAGCATCATACAGTGCCTGTACAATAAAACTGTATCACCTGTCATTTTCCATGAGAGGTGCTGCATCACAAAAGCTTGAAACAAACGTCCAGAATGACATTATCAAAGAAAGCGAAACCTCTGACTGGTGCTCATCAATAGTGGTGACAAGGAAGAAGACTGGAGAGATTTGTCTTTGCATGGACTTGAGAGCTAATCTAAGTTATAATGATTGATGGTCATCGCCTGAACACTGAGAAGCTGTGTTTGCAAAACTCAATGATATAAAGGGCCTCTCTACCCTTGATCTACAGTGTGGATGAAGAATACTACAGGAGGAGAAGAGACCTTACAATAGTTAATACATGATGGATTTTACCCCCATTTTATACATGCGCATTAATAGGCATGTATCTACATCCATTTCTTGTCACCAAATGATGCCCATGATTCTAAGATATCAGCCTTGCAGTTATACTGGAATGGAAAAGCAGAACCTGAGTTTTACCAAATTCCCCTTCAGCACCCAGCAAACATCTTTGTCTTTTCCTGGGCACATCAGCTTTCACCACTGAGACTGAAACTTGACCTAGGCAACGCCACTCTCCCTTACAGAAGTCCTACCACTGCAAGCCCCACATTTCTAACTCTCACATCACCGTATGAGACATCGTATCTCGACTGTGCTTTCTCAGTAGAGTCATTACAAGCACTAGTTTGCAGAACCTCATGCTTGTTTTTCAAAATGCTGCATTAGTTTCAAGATGCCTTGTGGAGGGATCTAGATAGATTGGAGGATTAGGCAATGATTAATGGGATGAAATTTAACAAGTCCAAATGCCAGATTCTGCACCTAAGATGGAGTAACAGCAGGCACAAGTATAAATTGGGAGAGGAGTGGCTGGAGAGCAGCCCTGCAGAAAGGGATGTGGGTTGGCAGCAGGCTCAGCATGAGCCAGCGGTGTGCCCTGGCAGCCACGAGGGCAAACCGCAACCTGGGGTACATGGAACACAGTATAACCGGCCAGTCAAAAGAGGTGATCATCCTGCTGTATTTAGTGTTGGTGCAGCCTCACCTTGAATACTGTGTGCAGTTCTGGGCCCCGCAATTTAAGAAGGATGTGAAGGTCCTTGAATGCCTCCAGAGGAGGGCAACAATGCTGGTGACAGGGCTGGAAGGAATGTCCTGTGAGGAGCAGCTGAGGATTTTGGGCTTGTCTAGTTTGGAGAAAAGGAGGTTGAGGGGCGACCTCATTGCTCTCTGCAGCTTCCCAAGTGAGGGAGGTGCTGAGCTCTTCTCCCTGGCATCCAGTGATAGGACGTGTGGGACTGGATCAAAGCTGCACCATGGGAGATTTAGACTGGACATTAGGAAGTATTTCTTTACCAAGAGGGTGGTCAAACACTGGAACAGGCTTCCTAGAGAGGCGGTTGATGCCCCAAGCCTGTCAGTGTTTAGCAGGCATTTGGACAGTGCCCTTAACAACATGCTTTAACTTTTGGTCAGCCCCAAATTGGTCAGGCAGTTGGACTAGATGACCATTGTAGATCTCTTCCAATTGAAATATTCTGCAGGATTATGGGACTGACATGTTACCTACCCCTGTCTCAAAATCAGGCACTTCTGTATTTGCATACTTGGATAATCTGCATATTTGAATACTTACATAATGTCACAGAATGCACGTACTACAGGAAAATGCAGAAGGAATGTTTGGGACCTTAAATTCAAATACCTCACAGATCCTTGCTCTCTGATCAATCAGAAATGACTCGGGCAGGTGGGGATGTGAATTGTCTGGTGATCAGCAAACTGACCTGTATGGAAGGACTGGAAACATGATGACTTTCCTCGTTTGCCCTACCACTCGCTAGAAGCCCAGAGAGATGATGACTTGGTATCATCAGTTGCACAATGACCAATACACTACCACAGCTGCAGGTGAGTGATTTAAAGGTGTTTGCTTAGTGGATAAGATTAAAAAAAAACCCCTTACTTTATGTCCTTAGCAATTCCAAATGATACTGCTCCTAAGGGTACTACCACAACACTTGAGAATTCAGAATGAAATTTCCTTGTATGTGATTTAAAGTGATTGACTTACCATTCCTAAATGCTTAAGCAGTAAACCTCTTAAAGCCAGTACTAACAACTCTTACCTCTACAGCTCCATGACACAAGGATAGAAATGCCCACCCACAAAGGCACTTCCCCTGCTCTGCACGAAAAGCACTGGGCTTGTTGTCAGAGTTGATCCTGAGGAGTAAGGTCTGTCCCTTCCGTTTGCTTCTAAGAGGGCTTGTTGCCCCTGGGGACCAGGGAAGGAGATGGGATGTTGCCTCTAACAGTTTTATCTGACTGTTCCCAGACATAACAGTATGCAAGGGGTAATATGCTGCTCTGCTTATGGGACAGAGCAAAATACATGGCCCTTTTTCTCAAGGCTTTGCAGTAGTGTCAGCTCCAGCTGACATTCTGGTCAGAGGGGAGAGTGCAGGCCCAGACCTCCCTAAGGACTAAGCCAGGACTCTTCACAGGAGCAGCAGGAGCAAGGGACTCTTACAGAAACAGCATTTTGACAAGTGCTATAGTATGGCACAAGGTCAGTCATCTGTGTTACCATGTAAATCAAAGAGAATTTTTAATCATCTGCTCATATGTGCTGATGCCTGGGAAATTTAAGAAAGACGCAGAGCAGTACAATTAACTAAGGAGAGAAAATAATGAGAGTTTAGTTGCATTTAAATGAGATCTTAGTTGTATTTCAAAACATAATCGTGGTCCAGAGCAACTGGCTGGCTTCCTCCAGATGTTGCTGAGGTTTTGCTCCAGCAGGTGTCCCTGTGATACAGGGTACCCCCACAAAGGGCCCGGCATCTGTTTTCTCAGAGACAGGCAGCCCCTGGCTGTTGTGTGGTTTTTTCCTGTGCGTCAGCCCCAGCTGTAACATGGGCGAAAGCATTACAGAGTAACTGGGGGCAGACAGAGTGTTTTTCACCTTATAAAGTCTGCTTTCAGTAACCACCTCCAGGCTTGGAGTAACATGGGGTCTTCACACTGCTCTCTCTCTCCAGCCTGATAATAATAATAATAAACAAAAAAGCTTTAATCATCTGCCTGCAAAACATGTGCCATGATAACAATTTAACTGGAATGATAGTGCCTGAAGGATGCTTATGGCCAGTAGGGCAGCCCACATGTCGGGTAGGGTCTGATCCCAATCCCCTGTTCGGTAAGGAGAGCTGCTCACGGAGGACCAGGCTGCTCTGGTCCAGGGGCTGTTCTGTGCAGTCCCCCTGTCCCTCCCCCAACAGCAGAGGGATTACAAGATCTTGAATCCATTGAAATCTCTCAAGATCTCCAACTGTACTCCATCTAAATAAGACAAAACTGTTGTTGCTTAATACACAGTTCATACATGTACCCTAGTGTGTATGTGCCTGCTTCTTGTTTGGAGTATGTGCCTCCCTTTTGGCTGTGCTAGTCACTAAATGCATTTCATCAGCAAAGCAGCAGAAAACAGAGCTCATGAAGTGTGGTATGTATCCATGGTTAGGCTTCAAAGAGGATCAGGCAGGCTAGGTGGCTCTTCTCGGTCTCTGTTTCCTGATATGTCAATTAAGAACAGCAAGACCTGCCTTCCTGCAGGCTGGAAGGTTTGGTTTGGGCACAGACAGTGCATAAAGCAGGCTGAGATGGATGCTGCCTTCATAGCTGCTCGCTGCCAGCACTGGCTGGGGATGCTGCCTCAGCAAGCATAAGCAATGGCACGTGAGCCATAATGTGCCAAGTTCTGGCAGCATAAAATTTGCTGCAAGCGCCTCAAATATAAGGAGCTAGAGAAATGGTAAGAAGTCTGTTCATATTAGACATGACATGCTTATTTCTTTGGTGTTGGGGAAGAGATCTCACTTACAGACACCGCAAAAACAACACAGGGAAAAGCAACCATGAACATAAGGTTAAACGTAAGGCTAAACATAAACCAACCCATCCCTACCAAGCTCTTGGGCCTCAGCTGCTGTTATACTCATATGCCTAATGATGTTGATTTATGCCAGCTGGAATATTGGCCCACAGTGCTGGAAAGAGCTAGGAAAAATAATGAAATGGAGATGTTTAACCTAGTATTTTTTTCAAATAAGGAAAAGGATTTAATCTAACCACAGCTGGATGTTTGCCCAATTTTAACATGCAGATTTTACACAAATAGACCATTTTTGAGAACTGGCTATACTCAAGGGAGTCCCTTGCCCCAACTCCCCTTCCTCCTTTCTGTTGATAACACAAAGTTTAATTTATTTATTTGAGAACCACCATTTTAAGGTTCCAGGATATTTTTGCTGTGATTAGAGGGGTTCCTATGTTTGCCGCAAGGCCTGGTGCCACGTGACCCAATGCCATGAGGAAATTATTCACTTGTCTGAGCTGCCATGCAGTATTCTCTATGCACTGTGATAAACACATACAAAAGTAGTAAAAGGGAAGGTTTCGCTGTCTAACTCAGGCGCTTCACAGCCACTGGCAAATTGCAGCAATCATCAGCTCCCGCTCGATTGGTATTCAGGACCTGTCACCATTCCCTCAGCCTCTGACGCTGGATGCAATCTGCCATTTAGCCACCACCGTGGAGCATGTTTCTCAAGCCGTTACAGCAAGCTCTCAAGGCAAAGGGAAAGTTGGCTCATGAATGCTAACATAACTCTCTGTCATATTGACCTGTCTGTGTTCCTGTAACCCAAGAAAAAAAAAAACAAAACCCTTACCCTCCAGGCATCTATTCACCACATCACGTTTTCTTTTTGAAAGCTTTTCAAGGTAAGACATCCAATTTACTGCCATTTCTTTCTCTGCAATCTGATAAGAACTGATAAAATTACCAGGCACAAAGACTCTCATGAAATATTCCTATTTCTCAGCACATCCTGGAGTTATGCAACGACAAACAATTCTTAGCAGAAATGTCACATCTTGGGGGACATCATGGTGCTTTGGGAGGCTATGAAAAAAAGAAAGCTGTATTTGATAAAACAACCATACCTCACACAATAAAGGGCTCTACAGGAATCTGGTCAAAGCCACCTGCACCTGATTCACAATGTTCTGTCAGTCTAAATTTAGGCAGATAGGGTATTTTTTCCTTCAAAGACATCAAAGCAATTGGTAAAGCACTGGCTGTCACAACAGTCTTCGGAAAAACGCATTATCTCCACCTTAACACAGGGGGGAACTGTGATAATGAAAGGTTCAAGCAATCAGATAGTGAGTGTGTAAGGCATAAGGCTGGTATCTTGAATCTATCCCCTTCTGCCCTCTAAAGCAGTCATTATTTTTTTACTCATTTTTGAACAATGTCATTCCTTCCACGCCTGGGGACTCTGACAAAGTCTGTTCTTACTGTATCTACTTACTTTTGTGGCTGAGAAGCTGGGAACATTGAGCATTCTGCAAAAACCAACTCAGAAGGCAAGGCATTTTCCACTCTCATTTGCAGTGTGCACAAACATTGGTTGAAGGCAAACACATTTTAGACAAGCTGTTGGATTTGGGGTTTCTAACCCAAACATTGGCTCATATTCTGGATACTTTCTTCAAGTTGGTCATCACATTCAACGGCCTGTGATCCTGCAACCTGGGATATCTGCATTTCCTTCTCACATGGTCCTCACAGCCCAAAGGTGGGGCTCTGTGTTGTAAAGCTGACCCCGGTACTTCAATGCGTGCATGGGTCTCACTCTAAAGTCAACGGACAGTCGAGTCACTCTAACTACTCCGGAGTATCATTTCAAAGAAATTACATGATTCCTCCTTTGACTGTGGGGGTGAAGGTTTGTGTCCTCAGTGCTCAGCGTGCCTAAAAAAGCTGGCTGACCAGTGTAGGTCAGCTTGGCACCTCTGTGGCTGGTAATTAGTCTGGATGGAGCTGTTGCTGGACCAGCCCAGGATCACAGTCCCAAGGCTAACCATAATGTTTATAAAACCTTATGAGGTTTTTACTAACCCAGCCCCTTACAGCTTTGGTTTGATTACAACGTCATACTCATTAGATATTTTGTATATACCTGAATTCCTAGGGTCTTTTTGCTGCAGGGGGTATTTATTTATACGGTTTTGCTGCTGAAGTTCCATGGGAAGCATGTGTGAAAATTAAGCCCATTAGCAATATTAATCAAATGATTAATTTCCCACAACAGGTCAGGATTTGATATTAGTTTTCCAGAAGACATGATGTAACAACTTATTTTATGCAAACTGCTTTAAATCAGCTTGGTTAAGATGAAAGACAGGTTTTAAACTGAGCCCAACCTCGTATATGGCTTCTGGTGAATTCTGCTTGCTCTAGTTATATAGGGTGACCCAGGTTTGAACACTCCTGAGCAGTTTGGTCAGCAGTACAAGAAAAAGAGCAGTTATGAAACCTGAATGCTGGCTCCCTCCTTCAAAGTTTGCATGTGGGACTCTTAGCCAGATCCATCTCTAATTCGTGGATACCACGTGAGATACCCTCACACTGAAATATATGGTAAAGGCTAAATAAATTTTGGAGCTCATTAAAGTCTTGATAAAAAGCAATGAGAAAAGTCATGTTTTTAAAAGGTACAAGATGGGCATCAGGTTGTGTAAGAGGCCGCTCTCCTGAGTGAGCCTGGTGGGGCTTTCCAAAGGCATCCTCCTGTTTCCAGGCAACCAGGGCTGCGCTCCTGCCTCTTAAAAATTGTAACCATCATTGCACTTTGCTTATTAATTCTTCAGCAAATGGAGGAAAGTTCCCATTCCCTTTGATGGCTAATGTACTTTATGGTTCAGGAAACAGCCCTAGGTTTGGTAGTTTCTATTTAGAAGAAGCTCAGACCTAATTGAAAAGGAGACTGAGCCATCCAGGACTTGGAGGTCACAGGAGGATAACAAAGTTCTGACAGCTTCAACTATGTGAGTTGGGAAAACATTTTCAGATTTTTTTTTTTTTTTTCCTGTGAAGAAAAATACACTACCAGGTATTGACTGAAAAGGTTTGCTAATGTTTGATCAGATTGTTTCTGGAAGAAACTCATAGAAAAAAACACTTCAAAATGAAGACATTAAGTTTAATGCCTCCAAAATAGAGAGGTTTAATTCTTTTTCTATTTTAAAGCATTTCTTGCTTTGGAAGTAGCAGAAATTTTAGTTTAAATTTGGCAATGATTTCATTTGAATAAAATGTTTAACTCATTCTGAAATTTTTATATATATATGTATTATTTCATATTCACTTAAAGCCAGCAAAATGAGAGAGCCAATTTAGGTCTTACACAAATCCCTATCAATTCACCATGCTGTGAAACACACTTTTATTTTAAGCCATTAACTTCTGCTTTCTTCTCATAACACCATTGCCCTGTACAAAATAAGGCAATCTGAATAAAGAAATATCACCATTTTGTGGGAGGGAAGGAAGGGGACCAACTACATTTGGAACAGATTCCCAGATACTGCATTTAGGTGATCTATTAATGTCTTTTCAGTTTTGCAATAGAGCAGCTGAGAGCTGAGTGACTTCATTACAGCCCAGCATTATGAGTAACTGGAATAGGGACCCAGTCTCTTGCGTACCCTTCTGGTGCCTTATGGGATGTTCTGCACAAAACTTACCTTAGAAATATATTTATCACGATGCACAAAGACTTCAATTTTTATTGTAATTTGGGAGCAATGTTGAATGTTTTAGATTCAAAAGCAAACCATATGGTTGGGTCTAGTTTCTTATAATCACAGTTTCTTTGTCCTTTATACCATTAACTAAACTGGGATTTCTGGGATAGTAATGGGGCATAAACCATACTGCCCACAAAGAGACCCTTTGGTGGTTTTCTAATGACGAAATGTTTGAGATCCACAGAAAGACATGGGGAAAAACTTAAGGCAGACAAATACGTTTGAGTTCCATGTCTCAGTTGGCTCTACCCCTTGCTCACAAGAAATAAAGATTTCAAGGAAGACAGTGAGAAGTGGCAGCTCAGGACAGCACTAAAACTACTGATTGCTGATACCAGTTTTCAACAGACTTCAAATCCATGGAGAAATGTAAATGGACTAACAAAGAACAAATGTAGAACCAGTTCATCATCTGGTGTAGATCAGAGTATTCCTACTGAAGTAGAAGTACATACATGGCTTATGTCTTCCAAAATATATGAAGTGGAAACATAGCCTCAAACAAGGAGCTACAAGCCCTCAGATAGTGATAATTTGCTGAAGAGGTTTACAGCAGGAAAAGACATTCTGTTTTAGTCTACTACAAAGATCCAGTTAAGTCATTTTTCAGTGACAATTCAGCTTGATAATTATTGTGTTGTGCTTTGCACATGCCTACATGAAAAATAAAATAAAAGCTAATTTTAGAGTCCTCAATCAAACCCACAGTTAGTCCTAAATCCTGATGAGCAGCTCCAGTTATTATCTTCTATTTTTAAAATATTTTGATTGATTTTCCTATTCTAAAGAACTAAACTGTAAATCATTTCTGCTGGTTTCAAGGCTTTTTCTTTTAAACAGTATGAAACAAATGAGCTCTGACACAAAGACAGAGAGAAAAAAAATCACCCAGTAAAACCAAGTTCTCCCCGTTACTGGAATTTTCTGTCTGGAGAAAGCACTCCCCATTGTCAAATTGCTCAATATGATTCTTCTTCTGAAATAATGCTACTTCTCCACTGCTGTTCGTTCATATTCTTTTCAGCTATCATATCTGTCACAGCAACAGCTAACAGCCTTGGTCAACAAGACACATAGAGCAGGTCCCAAAGCATATTTATACATCCGCAAGGGCCTCTCGTGGCCAACAAACAGGAATAAACCTACAAATGGTAGAACAGTCCCCTGCGGTACCGAGCATCCTGGCGGAATCGGTCTCGTCCACTGCGGTAGTTACGCGACTCCTGTACACTACTGAGAACACACACAATGAACACTGACCCCGCTCACAGGCAAGAAAAAACACAGGAGGAGATGGTTTTGTACTCATTACTGAAGTCCTCATTTGGTATTACGCTTCCTATGTGAAAATCATGCAGTGAAGAGCGCGTTCGGGGTCTTAGAGACCTCTGTGGCCTAGAGGCCACAGGCATGGTGGGAGACGCAGACACATCCCCAGTACGAAATGGCTTGGTGCTCCCCAGCTGGGTGAGCGGAGAGGTGCTCACCTTGACCTGCTGTGGTGTCTCCTCAGCCCACCCATTTGGAAGGCACAACAAGGGTGGAAGGAAGAGAGGCACCTCCAGGAAGGAGCTCAGGGGCAGAAGCTGCGTGGGAGCTTGAGTCCCAAGGGGGTTCGTGCTGAGGATATTCCTCTCTCAGCATCAGTGACATTTCTCTGCAGGCTAGCTCAAGTGGCTGAGTTTTTTGGATGCCACTAGCAGCTGTTTAACCACTCCTAGGCTTTGCACAGGCCACACATGTGGCTGGCTGCCAGGCAGAGACTGTTTGCTTCAGCTGGGGTCTCTGTCATCATTCACTAGACAGCTCCTGGCCTTTGCTATTTTGTTATTCTGGCCAATACAACAAAAAGTTGCTTGTAAGAGAAAGGTAAAGATTACTAAGTCAAGCTACCCTTAATGCTAATGTCTTCATAGAGAATTATGGAAGTTTTGCCTGTCATCCTGCCATTAGACACTGGAAAGATGAAGAGGGCTTCAGCCTCTACTGTGGACACACTGTCCTGGTACAGTGCAATGCTTCCAGTGATAGGGACCAGAGGAAAAAGTACATAAATCACTGAGCACCGGGCATTCCCCTGTCCCAAGGGGGCACCTCACCCACCTGCTATAGCAGGGGCAGTGCCTGACTGTTCTCGTCCCACCTTTCCCACGGGATGGGGACTGCCATGGCCCTAGCTCACCACAGGGTAATAGACATGGGCTCTGTATTTTGTAGCAAGTCCTAAAGGCACAAAAAGGGTAAGTCCTTTCCTAATTTTAGCTGTCTATTGTCATTAGAAAGCCTAAATGGCCCTAGAGTATTTGGGGCAGGGAGTAAGGAATCACAAAAAAAGCCACAAAAACCAAAAAGACGAACCACTGGAGCCAGTTTTCATGTAATTTTGAGATTTTCATTTGGGCTATTTCAATTTGTAAACCTCCATTTTTTAAAAAAGTAACAGTAACTCCACATTCCCTTTGCACTATGTCAGTTGAATGCCTGACAGATGTTAAACATTATTTGCTTTTTGGCTTTCTACTTTGCCTAGTTTATCCCAACCTATGAAACCTCAAGGGCATAAAGCATTATAAAAATAAACAGCACCACTAGCAAAACTGTCATTCTCAAGAAGAACATTTGCCTTATTAAACTGCAGAATTTCCAAAACCAATGAAATGCATTTTTACAAAGAGCAGGAACTTCTCTGTTAATGAAAAGGGATGTGGAGAACCTTCCCTCCTAGATCATTAATGCCAGTCAACCTGCCAAGGATTTACATCAGAGGCAATGAGGAAAGACATGACCTCTTCTCAGGAAATTCTGATCAGTGCAAGAACACAGTTCTGGGACATTCACATTTTCTGCAGCAAACCAGCTTATGCACTGTGGGAACTTCAAACTATGTGACCAGCATGGTCACAGCAAGGGTGACAGGGTTTTGCAGGACTGATCGGTTAAATTTCTTGGTCTCAGCAAATGGGGGTACAGGAGTAATGTGAACAAGGTGACTAGACAAAACTAGAATCATAGAATCATCTAGGTTGGAAAAGACCTTTAAGATCATCAAGTCCAACCGTTACCCTAACCCTGCCATCCCACCACTAAACCATGTCCCTAAGCACCACTTCTAGATGGCTTTTAAATACCTCCAGGGGCGGGGACTCGACCACTTCCCTGGGCAGCCCATTCCAGTGCCTGAAAACGCTTTTTGTGAAGAAATTTTTCCTAATGTCTAACCTGACATTAGTAGGAGAAAAGAAGCTAGACTTGCCTTCTCTTTCTCTGCTTAAACTGTACAGCTGTGAATTGATAATGAAGTCCTTAAAATGAAAGAGCAGCTGGATCTGATTCTGGAACAATCCTTGTACCCAGCAGCACATCATCACCTTGCCTGTATGTGGGAGGCAGACCAAAAAACCCAGACAGCTTTTGGGATGAAATGCAAAGGGGAAGAGCTGGCTGGCTTACATCAACGGATGGAGAGCCATCTGAGGCAACAGCTTCTTTTCCTTGGAGTTCTGCGTGGCTTTACAATCTGTTAGTGCGCCTGCATGTGCCAAGATGCTCCGTTAATGTTACTCCAAACAGGATACACATCGTCTGAAATATTAAGCCTCACGCAAGATCACTGCCTTACGTGCTTATGCTGGAGCCAGAGAGGAAGAGAACAATACTCTTCAGGTGGCAGCATCCCAAATGAACTCGTCGGGCTCACTGTAACAAATAAACGTGCCTATCAAGGATTGGCTCCTACCATTAAAATTGCAGGCATGCTCCGGGTTCATCCTTAACTGCTTGTTGCTTCCTGATGACTCCTTGCGCGAGACAAGCTCCCATCTGTGTTGCAGCATGAATCATAATTCACTGTGCAGTTTATCCTCTGACACTTTTTTTTTTTTTTTTTAATTCCACACATCCTTGCTTCTACCCCCTTCTAGTGGTTTAAGGGCTTTTCATTCTTTAGGGTTAAAAATGGTTTGGATTCCCAAACTCATTGCAGGCATTATTAGTACAACAGCAAGAAATGAAATATAGCTTATACAGCAAGAAATGAAATATAGCTTATTTTACCTATTCAGAGATTTAAATTCATTCTGCTTTCTTCACAAGATTAGCTGATCAAAGGGCCAAGCATCAGTCATTGAAAAATACCTTAATTTGCAATAATGGGAAAAACATAATGAGCTGTGGAAGCTGTGTCCCTAGAAGAAGTTCCCTAGGAACAGGCACATATGGATTTTGTCCCTCCCAAAATGCTGAATGCTGCTGATGTCTGCCCAAAGCAGGCTGAGGAACCATGGATTTTTCTCCACATACAACAGATCACCCTCTCAGTCCTTCTGAAACCAGAAAGTGACTTGAGAAACCACCGTCAATTAACAGTTATATCCAAGAGTGTCAGACCCTCGACCTGGAGCAGCAAATAACATAATTGAAGACACCTCGGTGTCAAGATTCCCTCATGATAACACAAGGACAGCCTGCATATGTTTTATTCATCTTTCTCTTGAGGAGTAGGGTGCCAGCCCCTGCCGAAGGTGCTGATGTTCTTACACGCTGCAGACTCGCTAAAGATTAGATTTCAGCTCCTATTGCCTGCACAATCTGTTCCTGTCCGGGCTGGCTCTGCTTCTGCCTCCTTTCTCATTCTAACTGCAGCCTCTTGCACTCTGACACCGCAGACTCCGCTTTCTCACCCATGACTGTATTTTCCCACTCCCTTTTCTAGAAATTAGGAGGGTGATGTTAAACTGTTCTGCCCTTTGGCTCTGAAGCCATTCAGTGGCTTACACTGACTCTTTGACTTTGTTTGGGACTGGTAGTCTGACTCCCATGTGAACTTTCAACTTGTTACCCTCTGCATCCTTCCTGTGCCCTCAATGTGCTGCGTGGGAAACCTGGAAGAGGTACGTACTTCCCCCTGTGGGCAATCATGTAGCTTCCTGGGCCAGGCTGAGGACATAAGTCTATGAAAAGCCATGAACTAAATGCTAAGGGCCTGCATTTTTCAGAATGCATAGACTTTCTCTCTTGGTCCTTCACCAAATTTGCTACATCCTGAGGAAGATAATTCCCTCTAATTCAAAGGTACCCATGTGACAGTTATGTGGCTGCCCCAGCTTTCCCCTTATTCAGTGACAGAGATGCAGCCTCTGGTCACCTTGCCTCCTTTGCATGGCAACATTTCCCTGCTGACTCGCTGGTCCAAGAGAAGTGTATATTCCTGCAGCTCTGTCCCTTTGAAGCCAGCACAGGGGTGCAGCGGGGAGGGCTGGAAGCCTGCTGAGCCGAGCAGCCATTCCCCAGTGCCATCCACACATGCTCCTCCTCCAGACACAGGGGAGCGAAAAGAGGACAATGACCCCAACCCTTGCTTAGGCCTCCTGTCTGCAAGATATGATTTGTTTCAGGTTGAGAAGGCCCTTCGAGCTTTGGGACAGGTTTTCCCAGGGCAATCGATGGATTTGCAAGAGATGACTCCAGTACCATTCAAGCGGGGTAAAAATGCACAGAAAAAATAGCAAAGAGAAGAAAGCAACTTCACTCTGGACATCCAAGCTGCGCACCCGTGACTGTAATTAAAAACAGCAGCTGACTCCTTCTGTCCATTCATCTTCTAACAGCATCTCTCACCAAAACCATGCACAGCCCTGCAGGCTCAGAGCAGGGCTTGTAGCCCAGACAGCTGCTTTGCTCCAAGCCTCAGGTAAGCGCCAAACCCATATTTGACTTAGCCCCATAAATTTACATTGAACATCTCCAAAGGGGAACATGGTTAATGGGGAAAAAAAGAACTAGGGCCAAAAAACAACTGAGAGTGCAAATGAGAACAAGCACAAAGCATGAGAAGCAGAGATAGAATAGGACAGAAAGAAATGGATGGGAAGGAGATAACAGCCAATATGCCTGAACAGAGTGCCAATGGGCATAGGAGGGATGGCATCTGCTAACTGGTTAAGAGCAGCTCTTCCAGTTCCCCTACATGGAAGAGTGTAGCTGGAATTCACATCCAGGCAGTGGTTGAGGAGCTCACCTGCATAAATTTTTTTCCTTTGTCTGCACCTCTGTTCCAATTTTCAAGTGAGTGCTGGGCTCTTTGTTACCCACACACTGGTAATATCACCACATATCCTTCCTTGCCCAATGTCTGCTTAGCATCACCACCTCTAGGCCACAATCTATCAACTTGATGCAGGGTCAGGTCTTATAGCTCTCTGCAATTGATGAGTGCCATTCAGCTGCACAAATTGAGCTCAGGATTTGGCCTTTATATGTGTACATGTTCTGTCAAACCAATTCCCTGTTCTAGTCTGAGGATTAGAGTTCATATGGTCAGCATCTGGGACTACATGGAGCAGAAAGAAAACCATCAATGACTGCAAAAAATAATAGCGAGAAAAAGTGCTAAACCACGATCAAGGGTCTGAAAGAAAGGCAGAATATGCCTGCTAATAGAGGAATAGTTACAGAAGACATCAGGCTTCTGCTCTGGCTGTTTTACATTTTGCATCATTGGTGAAAATCCTGCCTTTCAAGGAACAATACATTTTTACCTGAGTATTCTCAAGTTTGGCCACTATTGTACACTGCTCTGTAGCATGTACGTGATGATAGTTCCTATCTATGGCAATAAACCCTAAAATTTCTTATTAAGTATCATAGTGAAGTGACTAGAAGGGAGGTAATAAATACGATATACCTATGGGGAGTAAAAGCAGAAACCAGGAAAAGCAATGGGAGGGCAAATATAGCTGCAAAGTTTGGAAAGCTTCCTTTCTGCCTCTCTGCCTCTGAGATGCTGGGATTTGTTTGGCTGCCCCTCTGTGTTGTGCCAAGCTCAGCTAAAGTAGATCCCATGCATTTCTGTCCACTCCTGACCCCCAGACAGTTTTTCAGCAAGGCACACAGTTCACTAGCAAACTTGATGCTGCCAGGGCATTTGCAAACCTATGCACAGCTGTATAACAAATAGCTATTCTGCTTCCAGAAAGGCCAAACAAGCCTGTGATTGCAATTGTTATGCAATTACCGTGATTGCAGCTTTGCTGGACATTTTGCTGAAATGTCTCTGATAATCAGTGAGAAACAGAACTGACTTTTCACAAGTGCCAATATCATCCATTTAGGACTTAGAGTCTGTCTTTATCAACAAGGCAGGTAACGTTCTGTGCTCATATTCTGCCACCTGTGGTATTTATTCATTCCCAGTCTGAACCAGAAAGACAAATCTGTTCCAACAATGCTGTAGAGCAACCAAATCTTTAAGGAGGAAATAGCCTGGCTGTGGGCCAGACTCTTCTAATTAGCCTATACAGAGCATGCACTAAAAAAGCCACCTAATTAGACAAATGGCCAAACTAAAGCTCACACTGCTCCACACGACACAAGAACTCCATCTTTCTCTGATTACACTCAGTACATTCAGATAAGATGCAAAATACATTCAACTTCAAAATACAAGTGCAAAATCTCTGAGAAGGAGAGAGGATATTTGAAAGATGTGTGTAAAACAAGGAGAGCGAGCGATGGTTTTGTCACACCCTTGGGAGGCTCTCTTTAGCAAGCGCTTTCCAAAATGTGTCTGCGTTTGCCTCTTACCGTACTTGGAGGGGGGAGGGAGCGGTGGGGTGGAGAAAAAAAAACCACAGAGGCTTCCCTGGCGATCCACCTGCTTCTTTTTAGATACTGCTGCCTAGGGCTCTGGGCTAGCTAATTACTTCATACAGTCAGAGCCAGTTGTTGCCTGTTTCATGGTTTTCTCCTTGATGACTGGTGATTTGTACCTGTCAACAAAATGGCATCAGCAGGTGCAGCCACGGTGGGTGCCAAACTGGACTTGGAACTGTGACAATGACTCCCAGCAGCTCATTTCAGGGACTCCATGGTCTCATTTTTTCTCACTGCACTGAAAATACTCCCTATTCCCAACCTGAACAAATCTCTGCTGTTGCAAAAGTTTTATGCACTGAGTTTGAGAAATGCATTTCTTCCTTAACCATCACTAACACTGCTATTTTGGGTCTATGGTCCTCAACAGAGGAAGAACTACACAATTACAACTACAAGTACATCAACTATTGTGATGGGTACTTCCATCATGGGCATCAGATGAAGTATTTGCTTATTTTAATTTGAAATTCAAGCCAAGATTGGAACTGAGGTTTCAAACGCTTAAAGGACAGTGGTCAGATGCACCGCTCTCCAGTGCATCACAATACCCAATGCAATTCTTACACAGCTGCGAAGTTTCACTGCACTGCAGATGTCCACCTGGTCTTAAAGACGTGGTGTATGAAAGGAGAAATACAGTAGTGTTCATATATAGTTCTCAAATATCTATTGAAATATATATTATGAAAAGTTCACAAAAAATCATGTAATGAGTTTTCTCATTTTCACAAAAGCTTACGATTGGGACATTTGACTTTTTTCCTCCCATTTTATTCTAGTTTGAGCCTTTGTAAATAATTTTTTTTTTAACACTTGCACTACCATCCTGTCATTAGAACCTTGAAAAAACACCAGAACAAAGCAAACTGAAATTCCAAACTAGCAACTCAACTGCAGGAGATAGGTCTTTAAGTGAACGTTCATTACCTGCAACTTTCAACAAAATTCATGAAGAATGTGAAAACACCATACTAGAGAGTAAAATTGCTCAAGGTTTTATGTTCACATACTGCAGAGAATCCATATGAAAGACAGAAATTGTCCCAAATCTCGCAGCCATCTATCTGCTTCATTCAGTCAGCCCCCTAACTGTCCTTTCTCTTCCAGATGTCACCTTGTAATGAGGGAAGAGTCATCCTCTCCACTGCTCTTCTGTCAGCCCTATTTTTCCTAATAGGTAAGAGGAGAAAGGAGCTCTGTCTGGCCCTGCCTCAGCAGTAGGGACATTTGACTGACAAAGGACTCCCTGAATTGGGAAGCCTGAGCACAACAGCCAGTCTTAAGTGCTCTGAAGGAAACTGGTGATGGTTAATATCAGTAGGCTCTCTCCTCTGCTTACCAGCTTCCCCTTTTTTGATACTTTCCCATCTCAAACCCAGCTTGCTAGTTTGCAAGAGATGTTCCTTTTCACAAAATTCACCCCTTCACAGAACAGGTATCTGCCACTACACAAACCTCATCAGAATATTCTGCCACCTCTGTCTAGTCTATTCCTCAGTGCCATTGCTCTCCGCAGCACTGAAAATCTGGCATTCATGAGAAGCGATGCATATGCTTCTTGCATGTGGATGAATTTCACCCAAACTAAGGAGAATTTGTATGCAGTAACTAGTTGAATTATTATTTTCAGAAGGTTTGAGAGATCAGAAGAGGCATTAAGAGCAATGTAAACCAGGAACCTTGCGGTTTCTTACTTCTTTAGCATTACGGCATGCCATGGTGATACAACAAAGTTCACAATGCTAAAGAGAATGCCAACTACAAAAAAGCCTCTACCTTCATTAAGCTCTTAAGCACCCCAAGTTTGTCCTACTCCTTTATTATTACACTTTAAGATTTGCCTTTGCTCATACTCTAAAGCATCTTGGAGACACAGCCTCTATTTTATTGTCACATTTCAAGGTAGCTGTGATGAAGTAAATTTGGCTACTGCTGAATACAGATGGAATTGTTTCAAAATTTGAAGGTTGGGGTTTTTTTTCCTTGGAAGACTTAATAACATAGTTAGTAGTGACATCCAGGATGACAAGCTAAGAAATATCACAGCAACCTCATTTTGTAGGTTAGAGGATTTGAGACAAACATTGCAGAGTATTAAAAGATTACTGCTCACAGAGAGGGAAACCTGTCCCACACTCTCCTCTGTTTCAGCTGATTCCTTCCCACTTGAAGTGTTCCGAGATGGGGGATCTGGTAGGCCACTACCTCTTTGACTGCAGAAATTACTGCTGAAAATCTCTACAGCAACAGATGTGCTTGGAACAAATTGAATCATAACCATAAACTTAAAATTAGACATTGTTTGCAGGTTTAAACAGCAGGATAGTTTATTCTCTAAACTTTTCCGCAACTTCACGTGTAGGCTTCCAGTTTGGCAGTTCTAGCTCTAGTAACATCACTGGATCTACTTTAACTCATACGATGACAAAAGCTGTCGCAAAGATACCAGCCTGCACCCTCCGTAAGTCTGCAACTGGCTTCACTTAAATGACTCATAAACACATAAGCACTGTGACTATTTTTCAAGCACCACCAATCAGAATTTCATTAAACCCTTGCCCTTCATTCTCAGGGTGTTTCTGGAGCACAGCACCACAAGAAAATTCCACTGTCTCACAGACTTGCTGCCCAACCTAGACAAATCATTTACCTATTGGCAGGCTTGAGAGGGCAGCTATTTTCTTAGATAGGACCTAGACATGTGGCACCCTTTTGGCAGAAGATGCCACCAGAATACAACCATGATTACTTTCCTTATGATAGCGTGTATTTTTAGCTGGTGTAAAGCATCAGGGTAGCTTCGGGATTCATCACAAGCTTTTTTTAGAATGAATTTTCACTGAACTGATTCTTTTTCAAGAGGCTCCCCTATGAATGCTGTGTGAAACCTAAAAGAGAAAGACAAGGCTGATACAGCTCCTTTTTTCCTTTTTCTCTCCCTAGCACAGAATCTCTAATCACATTTTTTAAACATCTGTGGGTGAGTTTAGTGTAACTAAAAAAGCAATGGTAATGAAAACAGCCATAGCCAAAAGTGTGTGGGATGTCTGTGTAAGGTTCTGTTGCGCTCAGCCTCATCCAATTTACTCATCACAACTCTTGATTTCTGCTGCCTAGTCGGAATTCAACAGAGCCTTTCCACAGCCCTCGAGACAATCATACTGAAGGATATTGTCTTACCATTGATTATCCTTTGGCTGCTGGTATACAAAAGCTGTATGTTAACTTTAAGAATTTGCCATGTGAAGTCAGATCAGGGGTATCTATTTTGGGCTTTGGGTTTTTTGCTTTTGTTTTCTGCATTTGCTCATCTTCTATCACAGGTGTGTTCTAGCCCCAGACTGATGCTCTACAATACGACCACTGCAATCAGTAGACATGAACAACTTCTCATGTCCTTAAGCCTCTCCCATCCTGAAGACAAAGACTGTAGTAGAGAAATTCAAGTGTCTTGTCCCACGTCTTACTCAATGTCATTAAAATGTAAGTGTTTCTCACTCCTATAGTTCAGCATTCCAACCTCTACTCAAGCGAGACATGTTGATTAGATCTATTTGTATAAGAGCTTCTTAATTTTAAACAATCTTAATTCAGCTTCACTCTCAACCTGCTTATGTGTTTCATCTAGATACCCTCCAAGTGAACTGTTTCTTTACGTGGCACTCTGAGGGCTGGGATGCAAACCAAGGCAGCCTTAGCAGAAAATCAGTATGCGATAGTAACAATACAGCTAGCAGTGGCAAAATAAAAAGGGAAAAGAAATACCCAACATCCATCCTCAAAATGCATTACAACCTACATTCCTGTCATTGCCTTGACCCATTTGCTTACATTTGTACCTTCCCATGCATTGCTCTTTTGCAGTTGAGGAAGATAAACTGTTAGAAGAATAGTTCTATTTCACTTCCATAAGCTTGGAAAACCATAAGCCCATGACAGTTGCCATGGTATTTTAAAATTAATAAAACTAAATATATTTGGCTGAGTTAAGGCAGCTATGCAACTTTGTATACCAAATTATTTTTAAAAAAAACTTCCTTTGTGTGAGTGATCTGCAAATACCCTAGCTGTAGACCTCAAAGCTGAAACTTCAATAAAGGGCTGATGGGGTGTCAAATGTTGCACTTTTTCCAAGCTAGAACATTGAGCTGTCAACAGAAAGGGTAATCTGAGTTTTAGAAAAGATCCTCGGTGGCACAGCTTTCTCTGCAAATGAGTTCTCTCAAGGATACTGTAAGAGCCAGTCTGGCTTGTGAGGTTTTCTCTACATTACATTTTCAGTTCTTGTAAATCATTAACTGTCCCTGAAACGTTGCTACAGTTGCTAGGCAGAGGCAGTTAATTTATAAAATACCCATGTTGCCAGGAAATCTAGATTTAGGCATTTAAAAGAAAACCATATAGAGCAAAGAGGGTTGGGTGCAAAAAGAAAGGAAAAAATCTAAAATATACTTAACACTATATCTTTCTCACAAAAAAATCATTATGCCTAGTGAATTTTGAGGATCTTTATAATATCACATATGGCACATACTTAATTGGAAGTAGCTGAACTGACAAGAAGAATAATATTCCAAAGCTGCTGGGTATTCTGACATGAAAGCAGTAGATTACTCCCCCCCCCACTTTTTAATAGATAACTCTTATTTTGTTCCATGTCATATTTTTGCATCCAATTTATTCCACTTTTTATTTTTCTATCTAGCAATGGTCCTGGCTTTTTTTTTTTTTTCAGCAGCGGGCTAGCTGATTTCTTCTGCAATGTGCCATGTTCTGCAGTATGCCCAGCAGCTGATGCTGTACAGCATTCATTTGCCTGCACCTTGAAAAATGACAAGGCTCTGAAAAATTGTAGCCTCCTTTTGCCAGGCTGCTGGATTACAGGTGTATCGCTCATCATACATCATTGAGATACGGAAAAGAGGATTAGACTAAGAATTTGAATAAGAAGCTGCCCTACCTCTAGGGGAGAAAAGCCAGGTTACCCTGGCTGTATGCTGCTAAGTCTCTGTTTCTCATTTCTGTGATGTACAAACTTCCGTTTGACAAATTCTATCTGATGTATTTTACTCGCCTTTTTCTTCTATTATTGTTAAGAGCGCAATGTGCAGCCAAAATTAAACTTCAGGACTCAGAAATTAGATGTCTCTCTCAATATGCTATCTTTTTCACTTCCCAGCTTTTCACACTGCACCATTACAATTGCATGCTTGACAGATTTTTCATTTTCATTTTATTTTACTGGATGTGTTCTTTAAAGAAAAATAATTATTTTATGTCAAATATAATTGGAAGGGGGAAGGTCCTCAACAACACCCTCCGTCCCCCTCCCCCGCAAGTATGGAAATAAGTTATTTATAAATATACCTTTAACTACTTTTCCCAGAGAAAATACTGTTCTTTAATTCTCCAATGACTGATGCCAAAGTATTCCATTCCATTTCCCTGTGACTTTTACCTGACTACAAAGTCAGATGGCTAGATCTTTACTGTGCTTCAATGGGGGTACATGCAGGTGTTTGCAAATAGCACCAGCCAGCGTTATTTTAACCTCATGATTTAGAAAAGGCCTCTTGGTTCCATGAGTTGAGTTGATTCTGAGACATCAACATTCTGGAGGACTTCTCATGCTTCCTATGGTGGCAGTAGTAACTGGGAAATAGAAGTTGCCTAAAATAATTTAAAAATAATTAAAGGGCTGTTTAACTTATATTAAGGTCAATCCCAATTTACTTGCTGCAGATTTTATGTGTCAACACCTCTCCTCCCATATGAACTGACAAGATGAAGATAACAGGAATAGAAATACAGAAAGACTTCAGAAGCGTTGATGTGTTGATCCAATATGTTAAGTTCCCTCTGCATCACCAGTCTGATATACAGCAACTCTGATCTGTTTAATATTTGATTTATACTTTTTACTTGTAGCCCTAAAACCAGTCTACTGAAAAACTCACTTTTCTGGACAAACTTACAGGTATGAAAAACTGAAATATCTTGGCCGAGAATCAAAATGTTTTGGTTTTGAAAAGCTGCATCTGAGAAACTGCACACCTGCCAGAGACATTCCATCCACCAGGATGGCCCCTCTCCCTCTTTGCATCATGCACTTGCAATACACAGGGGCCATCCATTCTCATGGGATTAAGTGATGCACCGTGACAACTCCTACCCATGGGACATAATGAAAGCTAGATTTAGGTTGAAGGAAAACACTTGTTGATGCAGAGAGTTGTTGTTTTTTTTTTCTTCCCTGCTATTGTTTCTCCTTCAAAAAAAATAAAATGACATAAAAAAGTTATCAGTATTGTTTTGTTTTTTTTTCCTGTGGGAGGTGAGAAAATACACTGAGAAAAAATGTTTCATTGGAAGACTTTCCCCATTGTCCTGCCCCCCACCCAGTCCTGATTAAATTGGCACATTCAAAGTAGCACTCTTCATATTACCAGGTATTTTCTACGAGCAATTTTTATTCCTTTCATCTTCTTCCTACTTTTCCTCAGGAGCAGAGACTGTTGAACTGCTATTAGATATTATTTCTGGCTGGAAATTAGGAAGAAAGGTTGATTTTTTTATTCCAGCTGGGCAAAAACTTTTCAGAATTGCAGAACCTCCCAAGCCACTCCAATCAATTAGAGAATACATTTATATTTTGTTTTGATCATCAACTAATTTTGATTCTTCCAGTTTGTTGATTAAGCTCTGATTAAGTATTTGCCTGTGACAACATCCAGCCTTTAAGTGGTGTCATATCATGAAGAATCCATTCAAAATACTTACATTTCTAACTTTACATGACACTGATTTTGAAAACAGTACCATAAAAACAGAAAGGATACTATTCACAACCGAAAACTTATTTTACATGCATTTTGAATATTTCTGTAAAGAATAAACCCAAAGCTACCAGTAGCTCTCTATGGTAAATCTGAGGGTCCAGCTGAGGGATTAGTGAATCGGGACATAAGCAACTGCCTAGCGTACTAATGGGTGAAAGCTCCACAAAAAAATCTCTACAGGGCACCGTACTTTTTCTGCACTACAGACCAAAACAGATTTCTTCAAACAACGGCACTGTTAAGAAAATGCTCACTGAACTAGCACTTCAGTTAACTACATTTTCATCAAAGCACATTCTGATTAAACAAGCTTATCTCTATAAAAGGGCTGTATTTTAAAGGAAGACAAATTAGTTTGGATAACACAAGGACTGATCCTTGCCTTGCCCTACAGCATGAATGAAACATTCAGCACTCTAGTTTCTTAATTTTTTTTTTCCCTCTACCTTAATCCCATCTTCCTTTAGTTGCAACTCTGCTTTATAACCTCCTCTTTGCCTTCATTCTCTGCATTTCTTTCTTCTCACGGAAAAGGAATAGGGAGCATGAGAGATGTCTGATGGATAGGTGCAGAAGAACTGACACGGAAGCTCTGGACTCAGCAGGGCCCTGGCTGATACCCTGCTGCCCATGAAATGTAGAAAACCAGCAGGACCAGACCCAGGAATCCCGCAGCAAGTGTTCCCTTCTCCTCACTGCTCTTTCCTGAGCTGGAAGTGAATGTTCAGATTCTGTGAGATGATGAGGGCAAGAAATGTGACAGCAGAGTGCAGAACAGGGGTGAATGGATCTGGTCTTTTAGCAAAGTGGAATAGATACTGGAGTGCGGTGGGGGCAAGGGTTTAGGTCTTAGTTTGGAATATGGTCACACACATAAATACTGGGCTGAGATCTTGAAAGGATTTCCTGATAGTATCAAAAGGACTGGGCAGAGACACGGTGGTTGTACAGGACAGTAACATGCTGCTGCCAGGCTGTTAAGTCACAGATGTACTGAATTTCTAGATGAAGAGGAAAAAAAAAAGGTAGGGGAGGGGGATTGTGGAAAATGCAAACGTACCATAGATCTAGAGGAATGCAGGCACACCCTAACAAAGAAATCTGGAAATGCCTTGGGAAGAAGAGTTGATGATTGTCAAAATCATCAGACTGCAACGAGTTCTTGGTACGCACTTTGATCACAGGGATATATACACCCAGTCCCCAACACACCCCAACTGACTTCTCTTTCCTGCCTCTTCTAAGGTTTTCAGTTTTTCGATTTCTTCTTCGACTATAGCTGTCAATTCATTCAAATTGAAAGACAGGTCATAGCTACAGCTACATGGAACATCATCATGCTACTGGGTGGTAGCAGTTTTGCCTTTTTGTTTTTCCTTAACAATTTCCAGCAACCAAGAAAAATAACTTTCTAACAACTAAAAATACCAACAATCTTCCTGTAACAATCATGATGACAAGAAAATGTTCTAGACCTTATCTAACTAATTGGCATTTTCCTTATTTCTTTAAATGAGAAATAAAGCTCCACTTAATACTTATTGGGTGCAGGATGTACCATGCTGTGAATCTTTCTGTTGAAATCATTCATCAGAATAAATATAACTCATGGACAAAAAGTGACAGTATTCTATAGACACCTAAACAAAATTAAGTGAGGTAATTGAAGAGCAGTCATAACCAAGAGAGATTATTTCTACTACAGACACAAATCTCAACCACACCTTCCTAGGAACTGTTGCTCTCAAAGTTTTCATAACAACATGATTCTATTCTGTTCAAGCAAACCATCATTTCCCATGATACTCATGCTATTAATGGGACAAACTCTTGGGGCCAACAGGCAATGCTGCTGGAACTACATGGAAACTGTAAATCATATGAAGAATAATTTTCACCAAGAAAAGTGCTGAGCACTGTAGAATCCATGGTTAAAGTCACGATGTGCTAATTAGATGCAGACAGGACCTAACTTTCAACTTTAGCAGATCACCACGGCTTCCTCAAGGCCAGAACAGGGTTGGATCCCCAGAGTTAATAGAGGGCAGTGTAATGTGCATCTATTTTTATTTTATGCAACACAAGATGGAGTGAATCACATAACAGGAATGAGCACTGGGTTCCACACAGTTGTCCCTCTATTTGCAAGAACTGAAAGACATTTTACCTCTTACTAAAGAATAAAAGGATCTTACGAGGAATTATTTTGCAATTTATAGGGCAACTGTGTCATAGAGCCATGCCTTCCTCAAGACATGAGACATGTCTCTCACAACACATCCAACTTTTGGATCAGGAAATTTTCACTCATTTCCATTCTTTCATGCTTGAAGGTAACACCCCATGTTGCAATGCTAGCTTACTCCTCAGTCATTAGGCCCTGATCGTCACGGCAAATTGAATCACTGACCAAAAGAGTTGTCCACTAAAGGAAGCACAGGACTTCTTTTACCAGAGACAGCTACAAAACAGCTCATGTTAAAGGAAGACAGGTATTTTTGTGTAGGGTACAGGGTAAGAAATGTATTCTTTGCTGAGGTAAAATAGGCCTTTGAACACCTCTGATGAGCTGCACCTTCCCATTGTACAATAGTAATATTAAAAAATAGCAATGCAAAAAACCATCACCTGAGGTCATAGGGGTAGTCTGACACACCCAATGTATGCATACCTCCTCCATAGCACAGCAAATTCTTAAGGACCACCTCTTTGGTCTCATATTTTCCCCACAATCCATCATTTGTGAAGAAATTTAAATTCAACACATATTTAAAGCATCCACTGTTTTGAGCTGGCAATAGGACCCCTGAATTTACCTCTCCCTCTGCTGTGCTTATTAACATTCTGAGTTGCTTCACAATTAACAACTACTGCAGGTGATTTGCTGGGAAGCAGAACAATGTGAAAAAGTATGAGCTTTATAAATAGCAAGATAAAATAGAAACAACAATAGATTATGGCTTTGTCATATTAATGGAAAGTGAAAAAAAAACTTGTCTCAAGGTTTTCTGATTCTTTTTTTCCTAAAAAGATCTCGCACAGATGTGTGAAATATTTATGTTTGTCCCTACAAATAGTTTTCTAATAGATAAGCATTATTCTTCTCTGGTTCCACAGTCTGGAGAGGAGGTCTGGTCTATTAAACAAGTGATCTTGCTTGAAATACTACTGATGATGTATTGACCCAGGCAAGCTTTAACAAATCCACCTATATTATATGCAACCAGAATTCTCATCTACTCAGATGTCAAGAAAAAACCGCACATGTATGCTCTCTGAGATGATACCTCCCTGGTATTGTGACGTTAAGATGCATTATTCATTGTATGCTTTAGACGCCACCATGATAAGTTCAGTCATGCCCTCTAATAGAGCTCTAGATACATATATGTGCTTCTTATTGGTGTTAACATTACAGATACTATAAGCAATCCCTGTGTCTGATGGTTCTCATGCCCCTCATACCCAAGTCCTCAATTCTCTAGTAAGGATCTGTAAGCACCTTGCCTACAGCTAGACCACTTCAAAGGAGAAAAGTATTTTTTCCAGGGCACCCTACTTGTGACTACCACCCATCCCTGCTTAAGAACCATGACTACTGGGTAGCTAATTCAAAACAGACTGAATGAAAGGAAAGAGAACCAAGAGCTGTAAATCATGCAAGGCAATCAGTTTCTCATTCAGAACTGCTGCTTAATTGTAAACTGCTATTTAGTAATCCAAGAGAGGCTGGATTGCATTTTCCACCACTGCTTGGATTGCTCAGTCTCTTACAGTAAAAAACTTGGCTTTCAGGAAACTGTGCCTTCTTCAACTAAACCATTTTGCTCTAAAGGCTGTCTAGAGACTATTACACAAGCTCAGGTAACAATGACAGATTTCAGTCTACTGCAGTTAAAACGTTTCACTTCAAACATGTTTTTAGACAGAATGCCAATATCTGTCATAATCAACTTCAAGCTCCTGCTGAGTAGCCTTCTTGTCTTAGCTAGTCCTCCTGAGGACTAGGTTAGACAGTTCTCACAAGAAAGATTTTCCATTTAAATGTATCAACCCTTCAAATTTTAAGTAGTAGCTACTATATGAGAGGATAGAGCCATTAAGCAATAAGTTCTGTGGATGTATTCACACCACTGACAGCACTCGGGTATTTGCTTGCCTGTTAGTTTGAAATTTGCATTTGCAAAACCACAAAGCCTAAACTATCAGTCCAATTATGAACTGATGACCAACACTCAGTCTAAACGGTTCTATTTGCCAGTCTTGATGCTGGCAAACTTTGTGTTTCCATTAAAATATTTTCTTATATTCTGCTCTATCTTTTATTTTATTTTACATTTTTATATTATACAAGCCAGGTAAGAATCCTAGTGGAATTACTTAAAGTTTACCTCACTGCAAAAGAGCAGGATCTGTTAGTATCTTCTCAATTGTAAAGGATTTTGCCTATAAAAAGACATTATGAATTTAATAGGCTAGAGCTAGGATTTTTTAAATTTATTTACAAGCCAAATAATAGAATAAAAGTTCATGGAGTCATATGGAAGTGTATTTTCTTTTATCCTGAGGCCATTCAAATAGGGAAAATCCAATAGGACAATCAGGGAAGTCTTCACTTCAGAAAGACAGAGCTTTGAGGAAAACACTGGATCCCTTGAGGTATACTGGCACGACGGCTTTAATAATGGGAAGCTATCTAGCTGATCTCCAGTTATACTGTGGAGATTCTCCTCCTTTTGCAGCTATCCAGGGGAAGGCACCATAAAATGCCTCCACAGGCCTAATTCTAAGATGTGCATTTTGACAGAGATGCTGTTCATAGTCATGAAAGTAAAAGCTCCATAAAATCTGAAGGAAGCAGAGTGGTAATTGAATCTAAATGGACTCCAGCATAGTAAAAAAAATAAACTTTTCTTAAAAACAAGTTGTCTTTTCAATCCCCTCCAATAGTTTGTACTTGTATTTTACTATATAATTTTGCTGATCAAGCACTCTTAAAATAAGTCAGTTGAACAGAGCGGGTTCCTATCTTCTAAAGATGAAACAGAATATAAATTGGAGATGAGTAACCATCAGTTACACATCTTTGCTGTACTTATGGTATTTGGCCAGTAGCTTTTATTGGGTAAGTTAGAATTTATTGCTCATCTGAGATAACTACATCTTTTACGTGAACTTTCTGAGGCTGCATCGGCCATCTCAAAGGCATTAGTAAATTAACACATCCATATACAGAGCATTACGGTTTCCCAGGCAACCATGTAAAAATGTAAAATTATTGAAAACAGGGCAATTCATGGAACTGTTTACATGAAACCCATGCTTTTAACTCAGTATAATATAGTACACTGGTTCTAGCTTGAATGGTTTGGAAAGGAGCTTGTCCACAATTGCATCCCTAAAGTGACTTTAAAAGTTGTAAAGAAAAAAAGAAGCAAATAGATTAACGAGGTAAAGGTCTAATTCTGTTACTGTGACACATAAATATGGCACTTGTATTAATAAAAGGTGATAATTTCAAGCATTACGCAAGGAGAGCAAAATGTGACTCCCAACCACTGGAGAAAACAGAAAATGAATACCTTAATTTACCAGTATGCCTTGCGTGATTTCACTAGAACAGTACTTGCCGATTTAGCAGAAGTTGCTGCTATGCAGGCAGTAGATGCCAAGTCCACTAGTTGAAAGACCATGGTTTCATGGATGGTAAAAGAATTAATTTGAAGAACTGACAAAGTACCTCCACAGAACAATTTGAGAAGGTGCAAAACAAGACCCTGCAAAAGTCACACTTACAAAGTCTCATCACTAAATCATCCTGAACCCCCTTGAACCGTGCAAAAGGCTTTCAAAAGCAAAAGCTAGTTCTTTGGTAAGTACAAATAGAAAGACAAACTTTTAAAATGAAAACCAAACAATAAACATAAGAGTACTTGCAAATCAAGATCTTACCATGGCTTTGCTGGATAAATCCTTTTAGGCTTGGTTTAAATCCAACTCAGTCGCTTTCTGGGTTTTGGCAGACTGTATGGTCCCCTCTGTGCACCAGGAAAAGTCTCTCTGCCACCTTACACTTTTGGCAGGTTGTCTGTCCCTGTTTCTTTCTTCTCAGCTGTCTCCACTGTGCTGCAGATGCTCCTGTTGCTGGCCTCCCCTGCCTGTCTGCCCTTGGGCTCTGGAAGCTGTGCACCAAATAGCATATTCAATAGCTCCAAGGGCAGAAGAGTCTCCCTTCCTTTCCGAGGAGTCTCTCTTCTCACAGTCACTTCCTTTCTGAAGAACATAACATATAAATAAATAAAATACATATTGAGCACCGTGATATGGAAGAAACTGTTAGATAAAAATATTTTTCCCTATCTTTCCCTACATTTCCTTTTATCTCAGATGTTGTTCTAAATTTCTAAATAATTTAATTAATTTGTGACAATTTTAATTAATTCAGTCAATAAAGCTCATTAAAAATATATCAGTCATCATACAAATAAAGTACATGTAAGAGCCTACAATTTTTTGTGGACTGGTGGCTTTACTCCTTGCTAATGACAGACTTATGCAGGGACGTGTGACGGGAAGGAAACTTAACCAAATAGCTAATTATCAGTACTCAAGCTCTTTTTATATTTGCCACACCACTCAACATAAAGTACTGTGACCCTACGTGTTCCTGAAGAGATTAAACTGCAGACAAACCATGCATATACACAACAATATATTATAGCAGTCACATTCCTGCTCCCCTAGACAATTTTTAGGTCCACAGAGACTTGATTTGGCACTTTTATATCTTAATTAAACAACCATCTAGGGAAAAAAAAATTTATTATTATCCATAACCAGTCTGATCACGGTAAATAGCATTGAAATTTGGTTTGATTCACCACCAGTGGAATTGTTCCAGAATTATATAAAACATTGTATTGGTAGAAAATACAGATTTCATATAGCAACAGCGATCACATGTTGACACTAAATGTTTGGGAGGTAATCCTTTTCTTAAAAACTTTTTAGTCAGATGTCCTCTAGAAAGAAAGCTTATTCACTAACTTGTCTATCATCCCTGCCCAGTCACTGCTGTTCCTCCAGGTTTTGTAAAGACCCACAAATGAAAAGACAAGATTCAAGTCAGTGCCCCTGCTGAGGGCAAGGCAGGCATGCTTTGGTCATCTTGGCAGACAACAGCTTACCAATTAACGCATGCATAGTTTACGAATTAACACATGCATACATCAGAAGTGTCTCTCTAGTGATGGAGAGTTGGTTGGAGTATTATGGTGGGAGAGAAGGCTTAGGAAGCAGGGAAAGCAAGATTGTTTCTGCTGTGTAACAACAGTATATGCTGATTGCTATTACTGAATAAGGCTGTTAATCTCATACTGTTAACAAGGCTTTTCATGTCTAATAACCCTGTATTTGAGGCAATAGTGTCTCAACACAACTGTTCTCAGGACACAGCAAAGGCTCCACTCATGGGAGGAGGTACTACATTATTAGAGCAACTGGTATAGTTGGAAAGAATAGTCCACTTTCCCTGTACGTTACTACTCAGGTGGAAGAAGGTCCTTAAACCCTTATCTCCTTTTGCATTCTTGTCTTCCTTTCTTAGTTCCAGTTTTTAGGCTGTCATTTTAACGTACTTTTCCCTCCTCTCCCTAAAAACAGGGCTCCTGACCTGAAGCCTCCAAAATACTGTCTTATAGTAATCTAACAATTAAATAAAATACCAGATTTAGAATGTAATTACTTTAACCCATTACTTTTAGAACATCTGTAAGACTTACGTTATTACCTCCAGAGGTCCCTTCCAACCTCAACTATTTTGTGATTCTGTGGTTGTAACTTCTAGTCTTTACAATTCAAGAATCAAGACATTCTGTCTGCTGAGAAAAGAATGAATGCTAGCAGATCTAAACAATCCATTGGTTTTGCCATTTCTGTTTAGGGTTGTGAACACTATTGTTGAGGGAATTCCCCAGAACTGGAAGAAGCAGAAGCCTGGCAATCAGAAAGAAGTCAATCACCTTGCTTATATATTCACTCCATAGGGTTTTCCAATTTTTCTCTCCTTTTGAAACTAAAACAGCTCAGAGAAATTCATTTTTGTAGGGGTGGTTGGAAGAAAGGATGGCTCAGTTGAATTAAGCTGAGAAATTGCAGTGGGTTTCAGTGCAAACAAACTCAGACCTTTATTGATGCAAACTTATTTGGGGATCACTAAATATGTAACAACCAGAATCAGAGTATTTTGGACCATGGCCATCTTGTTCCCTACTGTTGGTGCAGCCCTTTGAGCAGATTGCTGAATGACTGCTGTTCACTGCAAACACTGAAAAACAAGTTCTCAGCTTTGGTATATGCTCAGGAAGCTCATCACCTCTAGCACAGGGTAAGCAATGAGAATTCGTTATGCATCAGGGGTTTTGATGAGGGAAAATGCAGTGACTCTTCTCTTTTTTTTCTGGATTAAACTGAGAAAACACAGCTTTTCCATTGTTGTTTGTTTTTCTCTTAGAGAAGTCATTAAAACTGATTGCTTTGGCTGATTTACAGGAACTCAGGTTAAAACAATAAAGAACTAAAATGCTTACTGAGACGATAATGCAATTTGCTTTGCTAGTTATATCATTGCAGGTGGGCACAGCTCTAAGTCTGAACATTTCCACAGAAAACATCCTCAAAGCGTCATGTTAGTAGACAATAGAAAACAGTCAGAACATTTTTCACAGAAAGGATAATTCCTGGAGGCAGAATATTTGCTAGTGAAATGAACTAAATTAACTTTTTAAATTAACACTGTGTGACTTATGCAGATTCTATGGACAAACTCGCTCCTTCACCTCCCGTTAAAAATATTTTGCTACTTATAAGAAGAACAAACTAGATTAACTCTCTACACCGTCAGCTAATTTTGCTACTCAAATGTCATCAAATATAAAAAAAAAAAAAGAAACTGTATGACCTGAGATGAGAATTTCTATCCCATTGCTCAACTGAATACAAATACACATAATTCCAATCCTTTTCAAACTGACAATACTTTATTGTAAATCAAAACCATGCATATATCTCCAACAAATACTTTTAAAAAACCTGATATCTTGGGTTCAGTTTCCCTGGAGTCCAGACCTGGCTAGTGCTGTACAAATTTCCTTTACCTTTAGCAGATGACCACACATGGCTGACAGGATGCACACACTTTACTTATACTAAGTACTTTTGGAGCCCTCTGTTACTGCCATAATATATATGGGAGCTAGATTTGGGTAAGCAAATCACCCTGTCTTAAACTGGAATATGAATGTCACCCTGCTACCAGATACTTGGTGTAGTGTTTGCCCTTTCTTTAGATTATTATTGCTAAATCTTAGAAAGGGGTAAAAAAGACTCAAATGGATCACCTGGTGCATCTGCCTGCCCCAAATCAATTAAAGCATTTCTGACAGATAGTCCTGTAACCACTCTTTAAAAACCTCCAGTGAGTAAGCTTCCCCAGCCTCTATATGCAATCTATCCTCATCCTTAATTATCTTTGTAATTGGAGCATTCTTTCTACAAAGTTCCTCCTAAATCTGCTTTTGTTCCAGTTTAAGCGTATTACTTTTTGTCTCACAACTTGAACAGAAGAATAGTTTGTTCCCCTTCCTCTCTGCAGTAATTTTTAAAATATTTAAAGCCTGCTGCATGTCTCAGCTGTCTTTTCTTTGAGCTAAAATCCAGTTCCTTCCATTTTTCCTCACAGGCCAGTAGCATTTCAGACAAAGTAAGAGGAGAAGACAGAGCATATGAGGTCGCATTCTCTACCACTGCCTGGAATTTCAGTCTGAGGAAGTTAGAGCAGAGTTAAAGGAGAGTCAAGACACTTTCCGTACAGAATTTGAATTATACTCACAGCCGAAAGCTTCCTCCACTTTGGTACTTTCAGGAGTCTTATCAAACAAACCAGCCACCTCTCAGCAAAGCAGCAAAGACAGAGTTCAGAAAGGCTACTGGCAGCTAAGACTACCTCTGAAATAAACTATAAAAGACAATCAGGAAAAGTTTTTTCTCACTTCTAATCAGTCCCAGAGATTTGCATTTATATAGTATCAAACCTTTCTATTTAGAGAGTTTCTTCTTATAACACAGAAGATATTTCCCAGGTCACCAGAGCTGCTGGGCTGACAATCTCAGCAATCAGTGGGTCCAGCTGAAGTCTTTCTCAGTGCCTAGGAGAGTGTTAACACTTTCTCTACCATTTGCTGAGTAGATGCTCCAGGTACCTTGCACCAGCACACCTGGTGCTTTTAAGGTCATCCTTGGTATTCCTGATTGTTTTAAAACTCATCCTGGGAATTCCTGATCGAGAAAGTAGCATAACAGTGCTGAGTATTTTCAAATAAACACATGAATATGGAAGATCAATTTTTCAGAATAGGAGAAACTTTTTTCATCCATTTTAATATGAAAGCTAAATGCATTACTAGATTTTTGTTCATTTACTTTGCACGTGTTAGAATTTTTACTTACAAATTCAGTACTTCCTACAGTACCTGTCTCTCAGAAAGGAAGGCGCAGACAGAAGCAGAGCCATACCTCTGACATCAGAGTTATACAGAGGCAGTTTGTTTAGCAATATGGTACAATGGCATGAATTCAGACTGCATTCTTGCTCACAGAGCACTGTATAATATGTAAGGCCCACCACAAATGGAGAATCCGATTCCTCAATAAGTTAAGAAAGCAATCTCAAAATTAAGTCTGAATTGGATGTACACGGGCAGGCCCCTTAAATTTCTTTGCTAAAGGGTTTTGAGGAAGGAGACTGTTATAATGTGTTCAAAATAATCTAGAGGGAAAAAGCATAGCTTCACAACATCTATAGAGACTAGAAATGTTTGGTTGTACTTACAGTTAAAACAAATTAGAAAATCCGTAGGTATTTGGATAGGCACCAAATTAAAAAAAAAATCAAATGCACCCTATTTTCCCCTCTTTAAATTGACAATAGGATAATTTCTATAAGACTTTTTATAAATTTACTCTACAAGATAAAGTTGGAAGATAATTTTTAATGGAGGTAAAACGGTGAATATGCAGGAGAGCAGCTAAGCCTCACGAGAACCTTTCTGACAAATGGGCTTGCTTTAATTATATAGACAAGAAGTCAGTAAGTGGTATTTCATATCCAGCCTTTGTGAAAAAAAATGCAGTGCACAGTCCTAAGTACTAGAATTATAGTATTAAAGGAAACCTATTAATGTTTCCAGCCCCAGTCTGCTTACTCTGATTTTTAAATGTACGACTGAAACAATACTGATTCGTGATAGTCAGTGAAACTAGAAAAGAGTAAGAAAACGCAGCTTTTAAAACCACAGGTCTCCAAATGATGCACAGGATCCGTATTGCTGCTGGGGGTACACTGGATCTCTATTCCAGATAGGGGAGAGGACTCTGAGGTAGAGAGCAAACAAACAATTTATTGAAGGTCACCCAGAAGCAAGGACAGAGCCATGATGTTTCAAGCCTGTGCTCCTTTGACTACTGATCTCAGTAATATTTACATCCATGCAGTCTGCTATTGTGCCAGGGAACACCCACTCTAGTATCACTGCAGGCACCTCACATGATCTAGAGTGAGCAAGCAGATTAATTCATGCCATCAGTATGTATAACAGAGAGAGTAAATAAAGTAGCCATAAAATAAGTAGGAAGCAAAACCTTACATTCTTCATTGGTCTTAAGTGTCTTGCTTTATAGCCAGTGTTTAATTCCGTTTTATGAAATTTAAGGTACATTACTTTTAAGCCCTAGATGTCTGTCAGAGTGAATCCTTGATCGACCCTTGATGGATGACATTGACAGACAGTTGGCATTTCAGGACAGTCTGTGCAGCACTTTCAGGCTGTACAAGGGGAGAAAAAAGAGAAAAAAAGAAAGTAATTATGATCACCAAAGACACAAAGCTCCTTCTGCCTTCATCCATATTCTATGAGCATTCCCTCTTCACCCTTCACCTTCCATATTATTAACCATGTATTTAACAATAGAATAAAAACTAACACAGAAGCCGCTCATCTAAGGCAGACTGGAAATGTCAGGTGGAAATCACAGGTTGCAGCACAAAAATATAAAAGAACTCATGGCCTTTACAATTTTTTGGTCTGATTTGTGAATGAAGTGTGGATACCTATGGGAAACATTCATTCTCTGAATGGCTTTGGGTAGCATAACTCTAAATAAATATATAAGCAAGCCCTTTTTCTCTTAAAAATTTGGTAGTTGCATTCACATTATAATTGCTAAGTGATATTTGTGTTCAAAACAACACATTAATCATAAGAGACATGACCTTTAGAAAGATAACATTCTTGCTATTTTTTTTGTTTGTTTTTACCTTGGGACAAGATACTGCATAAGTTAAGGCAGGTCACACTTAATACAAATGGAAGAAAGGATAGAGTCACTTAAATCATGCCAGCTATAATTTTGTGCAAGAAAAAATATAGTTACATGAAACTGTTCCTGCAAGGTTCAGCAGAGCATTGTTTGGTGATCTCTTTTTAATTATGAGCTAACATTTTCACACACTGATTTCACTTCTAACCAATATCATCTTTCTCATAAATAAGAGTGATGCCAGAAGGAAGGCAGAAACTCCAGCTGAGGTCAGAATACTTAAGATGGGAAAAAAAAATTGTATAAAAATAAGAATAACTTCCAGTCTGGGTTCTTTTTTTCAGTGTTGCTTGAAGTATTTTACCCGGAGAAAAGAGAAACAGCCTAAGCCAGAAAGACCTCATTGTTCCAGTATACCTACAGAACGTTTGTTCTGTTGTATTCCCTTTAAAAATCTATTTTGTAGAGGTCATTTCAATGAAAGTCATAATGGAAATGGCTGAAGAAAATATGCACTCTCTTGTGCACATGCATGAACATATCTATAATTCATTAAAACTTGTGAGAGAAGGGATCAGAAAGGGAAAAATAAAAGTTTATCCTTATCAATCATCCAAGCTTTTTGCTATGAAGGGGTTTGGATTGGTACCCTGGATTTGCAAATCCCATCCCCAGTTATATAATTATGTGGCCTGTCAGAAATGAAATTGCATGTCATGAAATACTGCACAACCCCATAAATAATTAGTGTTTCCATTTTCCAAAGCAAATTGATAAAACTGGTATTTGGCTTAGTTCTTTCAGTCCAAGAGGCTCGGTCGGACTTGTGATGCTAATTCAATCTTCCACAGTTGGAAAGGTAAAACCAGAGATTTTTGAACTGTATTCTCTTGCAGGATGAAGGGCAGGTTAGATTTAGAGGAGTTACAGGAGGTTCAGAGTCAACACAAATGCCTTTTAGAATACAACAAATATTGTGAGGTTTTTGGTTTTTGGTTGGTTTTGGTTTGGGTTGTTTGGTTTGTTTTTTTTTTTAATCTATTCAAACTAGCCGTTCTTCTGTCTAATTCACTGAGAGGAAAGACACCTTCTGGCTGTGTGGAATATGGGATGGGCCTTTCTGCCCCTATATTTTAGCAGTCCTGAGGCAGGTGTCGTTTGCACCAAAGGCATTCTGTATTTTTGTGATACCAATACACCCTTCCAGAGAAACCCCAACTGAGTACAAACCTCAGTGATCAACTGATTCTGAAAGCAGATCTTGCCCTTGCATTCAAAAACTATAATTCTATGGCAGATACACATCAGTGCATCTCAGTCCCACATCAACCTAGCTTACGGTCAGACATTTCTGAAAAGAAATGTGAATTCACTTCATATGAATTAAAAATAAAAGCAAGTCTAAGCAGATGAAGATATGGATTTAGGCAACGTTCAGCAAATATTACTTTAGAATACATGCAGGAACCTTAAGTGACTCTTCTGATCCTTAAGGTGTGAGATCCTGGCAAGACTGCTAATGAAGTCAGCCGAGCAAGACTGGCTGCTTGCTAGAAACATGACAGTTTAAAACCAACGCAATTTTCAATTTTGGCCCAACATTTGTTTCTGGAAAATGACATACAAATTAGGAATAGACCTGCTCAAAAATCTAAACCATCCTGCAGGGAGTATCATATTAATTCAGATGGAAGACATGAGTCTTGGCTTATTTCAGTCTTGTTTGCTAGAAAAGCAATTCAAAAATCACCCAGATTAAACCTTTATCAATTTGAACTGTCTACATTTCTATTAGTACACCAAATTGTTTTGGGACACAGACTAATGAGAATGATATGACAACTGTAATTTGATTTTGATTTTGTACATTGGCAAAGTTTGCAGGTGCTTCCAAAGAAGCTTGAAGACAAGCATAACGGGGTGTGGAGGAGTCGGACACCAAGAGGCTTGCTCGTTGGTCACAATCACATGTCAGGGCTGGAAAAAGAGACCCAAAGCGGATACATAAGAGTCCTCAACTGCAGAAAGATTGTGATTATGAGGCAACAAAGTACAGCCTGGAGTGTCTCATTATGATTATAAAATTGACCTGTGGCGTCATAAAAAGACAAAAACAAATGACTTTTCCAAAGTCCACAGTAAAATCCAGACATGTGGTCATTTATAGCTGTCCAGATAGGGACTTCCATACACTAGCAGGTTAGGATGATTCATACAGTTCCCCAGAAATGCCCCATATCCTCACAGAAAGAAGAAAATCATAAAGAGAATGTAAGGTGCAGAGTAGAGACAAGAATAATTTTATTCTGCTCCTGATATTTTGAATACTGACAGTATTAGTGGAGGCTGAGAAGGTGCAGCAGGGTGTAACTCCTATTGTAAGTAAAGGAGGGACTGTCTTCAGATGTTTCAGGCTCTTCTCTGCAGCTGGTAGTGTAGCTGGCCTATTGGCTACTGTCTCCATCTGATTTTCTCTTTCATTAGTTTGCTACGCTAGTAGTCTAAATAGAGTCTTCACTACACAGAGATGACTACAGTGCATTGCCTTAGCAACACCATCTTCTGCAAAGTAAGGCTGCTCAGGCCTTTGCTGATGAGCTGGTGTGAAGTTCATGACCTAGGACTTTCCCATCAGCACAGCATGTATGAATCAGAACGTTACAGCAGCAAAGGTATAATATTTTTCAGCTAGCAACAGGATGATACGTGGCCAGTCTGAGGCATGCTGCTTGGATAGCAATGGCCTGTTGGACAATGAGGATGGGGAAGCAGTGCTGCTTGGCAATGCCACCACTCACCTACTCCTTACCAAGGGTAGCATAAGCGTGTCTCCCAGGTGGGGATGTGACCAGTGCCCTAAGTGGCCAAGCACAGGAGGTAGTGGGTGTTCCAGATTATCATCTATCAGAGCTCTGATCTCCACTGCTGCATGGTTGCTGTTGCCATGTTGCAAGGAGGACCTAGAAGGAATAGCAACACTTAAGCCCTGATGACGCTTTCAAGGACTTAACGTTTTACAAGTCAGTCAGGCACCAAGACAGCTGCATCTGAACTCCTTGGCCAAAAGCAGCCTAAGCTTTTAGATTTTCTAACTCTTCAGGGTTTAAACTCATATTGGAAATCTGTGAGGGTCTCTTTTCTCTTTTTTGGGGTAGCTTTTAGTAGCTATTAGCTTAGACCATTTGCTTCATTTTGGAACTAACTCGATCTAATGTTCAAAAGTAATGTTCAAGCACACCAACAAAACTTAGACAAAAAATCTCTGTGAGCTCAATCATAAAACCTCCCCAGCTTGATTAGTAATATTTATAAGATTCCACAAAAGAGATTTACTCATGTTCCTTGTAAGCTTCTGTAATATTTTTAACATTTATTTGTCATTTCTAACTCCTAAATTACCTTTTGCAAATGGTCCCCTAATAGAAATTGTTATCTAAATCTTAATTAACCATTTTATTTCTGGCCTTTTGTGAGTTATTTGAATGACTCCACAAAGAAACAACCCATTAAGTGATGTTTCTCAAAATAAATGGAGTGAGATGCATTGCATACATCTGCTAAAGTAATTGAAGCTGTGCCTCACCTCCTATTCCTACTAGTATTGCAGCAGAGTGCCACATTGTCTCTGGACAGTAAAGTAGGACTTTGCATCATGACAGCCTTTATATGAAAACTTACCTGATTTAATATCTTCTTTAGCTGCTAATTATTTCCCAGGTCCAAACATAAGATGAATGTGAGCAAGTGTACAGGCTATAAGGTAGATTCTTATTCTTGGTTGGCTTTGACATCCTGGAAAGTTGCAGAGCTCTCTGTTTGGGATCTACTTTTCTCCCATGGGCTTCTTGGTTTTCTCAGTGTCCAGCATGCCAGGAGAATGATGATACAGTTTAGATGGAGTCAGGAAAAGAAATATCTTCAAAAATGACTCCTGATGCAGGTATTTGGGTATAACAGAGGATGCAGGATATCCCAGGTCCAGCATATAATGCCAGACACTTGTCATCAGTTACTAACACTCCCTTGGCACGTCATTGCAGCCAGCCTGCAAATGAAGGCATAAGAGCAAGGATTTACAAAGAATTGCTTTTAAATAGTTTCTGAGAAGACTCTGGCACCGTTGGTCATACTGTCATATGCCTACTGTGCACAACGTGGGGGAAGGTGCCGTTTAACATTTCCCGTATTTGTGCATGAGGCACTATAAGGATCACGGCAAGATTTGCAACCCACTTTTAATAGTCAGCCTCTGCTCAGGAACAGGAACTTCAGCTCATGCGGCTGCTAGGTCCAACTAGCAGTTCCTCCGCAGCACAGGGTGCCATCAGCTCGCCTTTTCCCGAACAAGTAGGGAGTGTTGGCACAGCTGGCTGATTTCAGACAGTCCACGTGCTGGGGCTCTTCCAGAGAGGAATCTGAAGACACTGGTTTAGGCTGTGAAGTTCAATTTGTACTATGGTGTCTTTGGGAGGATATTTCTTCTAATACACTCAGCCACAAATGGAAAAAAAAAAAAATTTTAAAGCATTTTAAGCTTTTGTGGTGAGGCAAACACATGGGATTTTACCACAGAAATTTATTCAGAGGTTTACATGTAAACACATGTTCACATGTGTTTTCGTGAATGCAGTTTTCAATATGCTGGACCAGTTTCTCAGGTACAAATGAGTACAGTCCCAATCTTTCAGAGCAAACAGTGTCCATATAGGTACTTCAGTAGAACAATACCAGTTTATGTCAGCTGAGATTTGTTTCCTGGATTAGGCTCAAATGTGTCTCAAAACAAAAGTGAAATTTATTAAATGTGGCTGAACTTGCCTTCATTTTAAGTTGCAGGTAAATGCTTCACATTTCAATGCAAATGCATGATTCAGCTCAGGTTCATTTGAAATGTATGCACACAGACTGAGTATTTCTTTCAAATACTCAAACCAGATATATTTTCAGCTTCAAGTTCCATTGTAAACATTTCACACAGCTCAAATTCAAATCAATTTGCAAATTCAGATAACATTAACCTGTAATTTCAGCAAGGCAAACTCCAGAAATTGTGCCTAGCTCTATCACCTGGTTGTCTAGGTTTTATTTTTTAAAATATACAAAAAGGCAACCCTCAGATTAGTATTTAACACAACACTCTCAAGTATGCTAATTATGATTAAGACCCTCATTCCTCATCTGGAAATAAATCAAAGCACTCTTGGAAAAAACAGAGTATAATGAAAAAAAAAATCAAAGACTTATGTTTCATCAGTATGCTTTTAGATTCTGTATGATTATAAGTGCTTTGTGGAAGAAGTTTGAAAGGAAGTGAAAACTGGTTTGATACATATATCAGGTTAAAGACTATATCTTGTTTTGTTGGCCTAAAATAGGATGCTTCTTGTTCTTCTGAATTACTTTTTCAGTGTATAGATTTATGGCACAGAAGTAAGTGAAAGAGCATCTCTAACAGTGCTGCTAAGCTTTATAGAGGTGGAAAGACAAGGTCTATCAGTCTGATTCTCTATATACAACAGTTTATTATAACAACTGAGTAAGAATGGGAAACATGAAACAATACAATTCTGTATTATTAAACAGGTATTTTTAGCAAATTCTTGAGTTTTAAAGAGCAGGCAGTATCAGCCTATGCAGTTTAAAAGGTCAATCAGTTACTAGACTGAAAGAAGAAAGTATCAGGATTGCTGAGAAAAAACCCACTGATTTAGACATTCAAAGAATTGGGGGAAAAAAAGAAGAGGAAAATATATAAAAACCCCACAAGCATGCATGCTTACCAAGGTAGCCACGCTATAGGGTTTCCCTCCAATAGACTATTTTAAGTTTGAAGCTCCAGATCATCTTTTTAGTCTTCTTTCATGTGGTGGATGAAATATCAGAACCCTAAGTTTCCCCTGTACTGGAAACTGAATGAAGTTTTTTATTATTTTTTCCTTAATAATAAGGTATGGCACCCTGTTCAAATACCAAAAAAAAGACACAGTCCTTTGTACGAAACAGTTATCCAGTTAATTATATCAATATGCTATTATTAATACACAGCATCAGGCACAAGTTTAAATCTTCCACACTGAACACTCAGCTGAGTATTAATATGAGAAACTGGTGTTCAGCAATGGAGATAAAAATAAACTGCCAATGCAACGTACATGCAATAGTGCAGTGTGTAGAGGCTGATCCCTTAGAAAACACCAGCTGTTACAGAATGGTGTGGCACATCTCTTTGGAGAAGGGTTTCTGTGAGACTGCCTTCCCTTGGGAAGCACCGTCACCTCAGCGCCTGCCAAGGTCCTTAGCTTCAGCTCGTTCAATGGCACGGGCTCAGCAATCTAAAACTCTTCCACAGCTCCACAGCAGAGGACAAAGGCACTGACCGAGCCTAGGAGGGACAGGTATTACAGGTAACGATACATTTCTTCACCAGATATTAATCTGCGTGGGAGTCAGAGCTTTCCTGGGGACATTTCAGGACAGAGGATGAAACCTAAAAGAAATCCAAAACTTCATTACAAACTTTATCCCCTTTAATGCTCAGGAAAAGGGGATTTTTACCTTACTTTCCTAATAGAATATATGCTTACACAAAGAAGAAACCCTAGAATCTACTAAACCAAAGCTGATCTCATCTACCTGTGTGCAGAAAAGATGAGTGAACAAACCAGAAACAGTGGGTATTAGTGATATTACCAGGTGTTCATCAGGAAGATGTGGTGTTGAATGCAGTATTTGCATGCCTATGTAGGTTACGTTGGACTAAAATAGAATTGCTCACGTAAGGAGGAGAATTCATATCCTGAGAAAGGTGACACAGAAACCTCTGCCTGTCATTTACTGATTTGTAACGTCAGGTAAGGTCAGCTAAGCAGCAAAGAGATATCTTATACTAATTATGCCTTTCTGTTAGGAATACATAAAGGAATTTCTGGTTACCAGAGAAGCAGCATAGTTTTTTAGGTTCACAGAAATTTTGGATGAATGTGGCCAGTACAGAACCATATTTGCATGATTACAAATGCCTCTCCAAACCTTTCTTCAGCTATACAGACCACCTGAATATGTATGAATTGGGAACAGAGCCAGTATTGCCCTCAGTCTCGCTTGCACACTTGATTAACCTGGAAGAGTTCGCAAATATGTCCCATCATTGTTTCTCCCTGTCTGTCTTAGTAACTGGCTTTTAAAAAAATACAATGGGTGAGAAAAAAAAACCAACAACCCCCAAACAAACAGGAAATACTGTGGCTATGCCTTCTAAGCCTATGCCCCTGCTGTCTGCTGACAGCTTAACGCAGACCAGATTTCCTTTCAGTATCGGAGCCTTCGCCAGCTATCTTGGTAGTTGACCACCAGGAATGCCATGCAGGGTATCTGAAGGTTGTTCGTGGATGGAGATCTGCCCATTTGGAAGATGGGCAAGAAGCTGAGAAAGTTGTGCTGCCGCCACACCAAAAGCCTTTCTGTTTCATAGCTCTTCTACCTTTCTAGGGACTTGCTATGAGTTAAAAGAGCATGAGGAGTATGGTGTGAGGTTCAGCAGCAGTTCAGATGTAGCAGCAATGATCTACGTGCACCATGGCACCTAACTCATCATTTTAGTCCTGTTATTAGCTTTCAAAAGGAGTGGTGAAATACCCCTGGTTCCAAACACTGAAAAGCGGAATAAAACCCATTGTGCCATGAGAACCAAAGCACCCTCAAGGGGATCAGCAGATCTAAACGAGATTTTAATGTTAATAAATGCTGACTGACCTTCTTCATCAACTAGCTCACGTGTCTCCAGCAGACAATGGCGTATCCATGGTGCACTAGCAATAGCTTAAGCAGACAAACTCATCCTTTAGATGTGTGTATATTTTTCCCCCTTTCCTTCACCTGCTACAGGAAATTGAGTTTTTTCTTGCATCTCCATGTTGTCTGTGCCAGACAAAACCCATCATGTGTAATACCTAGTCTAAATCACAGTTGGATAGCCAGTGCCTCCTTCCTGACTGGCACACTAGGCTACTCCCAGGCAGCATGTACAACAGCTCAGTTCTGCCAACTTGACCCTTTGTAAACAATGTTTTATTTGTTTCTACTCTATTCAGCTTCCATTTTTCACAAAAAATGTAAGAATGGAAATATGCCTACAACTTGTGCCTTCTTCCAACTGTCTCATGAGTTCAAAAGTTCCTGGGAAGTGATCATGTACAGTTCACTTTAAAAAAAAAAATCAGCTTAAAGATGAATGGGAATTGCTTTAGGAGGGTGTAATTACATTAACAGAAGAGATACATTTTTTAATTGTGGGGATTTGTCATCTTACATAATGGCAATGGGCTTTCCGAGGTATGTTCCTCAAACTGATCAAGTTGTCAATAAAATAATTACAGTCTGCACTGATTTTACTATTAAGCTGTGGAAGTAATGCATATTTTAAATCCTAGGCCAGAAATTTTATTCCAATAATGCTACAGTAGTTTACTGCGTGCAAGATAAAGAAAACAAAAAGTTTATGAAACAGAAAAGACACAGCAATGTGAAGACCAGATGTATTGCATTCAAGTACCATAGATCAGCCTTACCCTGTTTGAGCCCTTTGCAACACAAGCATCACTCTACTGGAGCCAAACAACAGATTAACATTTCTTCTGATTGATTAACTTTCAGTGTAGCTGCAAACAGAACAGTCTCTGATGTCCTCGTGGTCTAACCCATTCTTTCAAAAATGAAAAGCTGGATCCCTCATTTTTCAAACACAGGGGTTTGAAATATCAGGCCTAAATGTAAGTAGCACTAAGGCTCCAAGATGCACATTCAACTCGGCAGTCAAACTTTAGAGAACACAGATTTATCATAATATCATCATTTAAGTCAAAAAAGATCTTTAAGATCATGGAGTCCAACATAACACTGCCAAGTCCACCATTAAACCATGTCCCTAAGTGCCACGTCTACATGTGGTTTTAATAAGTTTTAAGATTAAATAAGTTAATATCAGAAAGTTTTTAGTTAAAGTACAAGATTCCCACCCTGATATTATTAAGCTTTGAAGCCAATATAAGCAAAAGATCAACTGAAATATTACCTCAAAATATTGTCACTTAAATCAGCAGGCAATCTGATATCTGCTGAATCTGCAGAGTGGGCAGGTTCATTAGAAACAGATAAGAAAGCAAGGCTATAAAAGGAGAATGAAAGAGAAGGTTACACTGCTTATGAGGGGCATGCTTTGAAATAGTAGAACATTATCTGTATTGAGCATCGCAATGTGTACCGATCATTCTGGCATGAGCTCACAGGGGAAGAAAAAGGTTTCTCAGTCAGAGTATTTGCCTCAGGGACTCAGTCTGATGTGTCCCATTCACTTGCACCTTTCATGATTTTGGTTCTTTTGTGGCCATAAGGGAGGCCATGCCTACAATCTGCAAGGAATCTAAGGATCTCATGAATTTGCACAATTTTGAAATGCACAAGACCTACTCTCCTCTTCTGAGAAAATATCATTCCAAGCCAGTTTGCTTGTGACAACATGGACCTTGGCACCTCAGGCTGAATCTCCGGAAACCTCCTTTACACATAAAGACATACAGAGGGCATGTGGGTCATACCAAAAGGATTTCTTTTTGAATGGCTTGTGGGAATGGGAAACTGCCCCCAGAGCACTGGCAAAGAAAGCATTTGGATCCTGCATGAAGACTTGTAGTGGGAATTCAATTCAAGCATATACTGTTAAGCATAGTTTTCCTAGTATTGCCCTTCTGCATCTTTTTCGGTACACTGCAAGACAAAAAAAAATCTGAAACGGTTTTTAATTGCATAACATAAAACACATGCATTATTACTTAATTCATTTAAATACAACTGTTAGCTCTCCTATTCTTAGTCTTTATGAGATCCTGAAAGGCACAAAAAAACCCAAAACCAAAAAACTGCAATACACTGAAATAAAGTTCAGCATATCTTTATTATACCACTCTGCCTTTGCAGTGCTCTTTCATACAAAATATCCCTTAAGGATGTTCTTTACTGATGTTTGTCTGCCACCCAGTCAATACTAAAAAGACTGCTTGTATATAATGTGATCATCTTCTGACCATTGCTTAGCTGCTAGTAGTAATCTAAAGGGAATACAGGAATTCACCATTTTCAACACAAAGTCAGGCTTTCAGCTAGCACTGAGCAACTAATTAAAGTAAGATGGGCATAAGACCTATACCAGAGATCATCAGAAACTGTAAATACAGTGACTGGTAGAAAAGAATATTTGTTTGCTGGAAACACTTGGCTTTTTCACAGAATCACAGAATGGCTGAGGTTGGCAGGGACCAGTGGAAATCACCTAGGCCAAACTCCCCCACTCAAAGCAAGGTCTCCTACAACAGGTTGCTCGGGACCGTGTCTAGTCAGATTTTGAGCATCTCAGAGGATGGAGACTCTACAACCTCTCTGGGCAACCTGTTCTAATGTTTGATCGTCCCTACATCAGAAAGTTTTTTCTTACGTTTAAACAGAATTTCCCGCAGTCGACTGTCTGTATCCTGAGACCAGAATCATGTCACTGTGAATCTCATCTTTTCATGTCCTAAAAAGTCCTCTTTTAAGGATGCTGTGATTATAGAAGCCTGTTAAGACACTGGCAACCTTTGCAACATAATGATACAAGACAACTGGTATCTTGGGATCACTAGTGTTAGAATACAAGTATTTTTGAGATATACTTTGCTGAATGTTTTTAGTGGGTTGGCACAGGAACCACAGAAGATAAGCTGATTTGGTTTGTGGTATGTAGCAGTCCTCAGTGTAGGGAGGCAGCTTTTATTTCAAGGGATAAAAAGAAATTTCTGGCAGAAGCAAGTTAGGTTTGATTATTGTCTAAATTTGTCTAGTACATAACAAAAGCCACAAGGCCTTCAAACCATATACAACTGTTCTCATGCAGCTCTGTGAAGAGTCATGCAACAGTCAGAAATGGCATGACTTAAATGCGTTAGAAAACAATCACTTTGTTTTATAAAGATGCTTCACTTAGGTTTCTTCACTTTATATTTTAAATCAATTGTACTCCATGCTGAAAATACATCAGGAATCAACTGTTCATTGAAAAACAGCAATGAATTTCTCAAGGGTAAGGAAAGACAAATCATTGACTTTAATAAGAGACCTTGGATCTGAATGTCAAGTTAGATGGAAAACAATGTCCTAGAAAAAAATTATTGTGCCAGTCCTGCCAAACGATTATGCAGGTGCTTCACCTTATTCCTATCAAGTCCATGGATGACAACCTCTTTCCTGACCTCACTATACAGAAGTGTTTACAGGCTGTCTCAGTACCTACAGACTGCCATAACCCAACACAACAGTACATCTGCACACTCATAAGAAAGAATTCATTGCTTTTTGTCATCCTTGCCTGACATGGAGTCATCATTTAAATAACTTGACTGTATATTTCTCATATTTTCCCTCCTAGAACAAAATAATCAAGAATATAAAATGATTCAGTGCCAAGACAGGTCTGCCTTCAGTAATACACCCCTTTGCATAAAATGATAGGAGATGCAACTGGGTATTAGAAACCCAAGAACCTCACCACTTTGAAATGGCATGGGAGGAGACTAGATATCACGTAACCATTTAAACCTCTGTGGCCTATTCAGACTCTGTTGATCTTTGAAACCTGTGCTATTTCAGCTATTGTCCATCTTTGACACTTTAAACTCTGAAACATCTTTTTATGTGCTTGGAAAGCACATAGCACCATGAACTTTACTGAAATTTAAGTAACTTATCATTACCATATCATCATCAAGAATTTTATCTAAAGCAATAATAATTTTTCTTTGCTTAATGTTTCTCTCATTTCTCCTTCTCTTCACTGAGACACTCAGAATTTCTTACGCCATATCACCTCGTCCATTTGCCCATGTGTCCCCCCCTCCATTTTACATATGCAAGCAAGACAGTTGCATTTTAATAACACTTTTAATTTTTAGAAGTAATCTCATAACTGTGACCTTTGCCATACTAGTTTACTCTTCCTAAACTCCTTCCATTTTGGTGTTCATATCTTTCTGATAAAGCAATATCCTGAAAAAAAATGTAATTTTCCAGACACCGCCATACTGGAGCCAAATCAACATAAATAATTAATTCCTATTCCATAATACATGCATCAACAGTACTACTCAAAATCTTTCTGGACATTTGTGCTGCTTTGTTTCAACCTTCAGTCCACCCTCCCTTACCTAGTAACTCTCCGTCTGCACTACTGGTTTACAGGTTTCTCAAGTGTGATTCTCAATTATTTGGATTATTTTTCCTAAAACTGTTGTGCTTCATTGTTCTGAGTTGAAAATCACTTACATCCTAACCTTTCTATCACCTCTCCAACATCTAAAAAACAACAGGAGCCTTTCTGTAAACTCTACAGGCATTGGGTCTGGTTTAATTCCATTTGCACCCTTTCATTACGCAACTGTGCATAATCAATAGCACCAGTCAATTGTATGACCACTAATTATATCTAGTGTGGAATCGTCATGTCAATAATTGTTCTCCAGCCCAGTGGTCTCCAAACTGTTTTTGATCACACACTGCTAACAGTAAAACATTTTTGAGTATGCACCCCCTATATATATATATTTATTTATTTGTAAATAATATAAATGTACTACTGTACTAATACATTGTTTAGGTTATAAAAACATACACAACAATGGAAATGAAAAGTGAATGGGATAAAGAAGGCATAAGTACTATTTTAAAAAATATTTTATTAATGGTACAAAAAATATTTTCTTCCCACACGCCAGTGGACAGTTGTGTGTGCAGCCCACTTTGGAGACCGCTGCTCTAGCCCTTGTCCAGGATACATTTCCGTGTATCTCTCCTGAGAACTGAGAAAACCATGCTCAAAATCTCCTCTGTTTAAAAATACTAAAATTTACAAACTGAGGAAAAGTCAACCATTGCTCAATCTAGCCTCATTTACCTAGCAATACTGCAGGATTGCTTTTTTTTTTTTATCCTTCCATTCTTCCTCTTCTATGTGGTTGAAAAGAGGTCTTTGTATTTCCTCATGTTGACACAAATGAATTGGGTTGCCAAACTTGACATTTTTCTTGTTGTTTTCAGCACATGATAACCTCGATTATTTATAAATGAAGAAATGATGGTTTAGGTGAAGATGAATCATCACTGCTAATAGAAGAAATGAGGTGCTGTGTTCAGGAAACTTCCCTTGTAATCGTCTTTCCTTCCAATAAGCCCACAATAATTCGAACTCCAACATATAAGACACTTCGGGATATTGCATTTTTTATAGCAGCTCCCATTTCAGTGAGGCTCTTTTTTTAAAGATTTGTTCTATTTATTTATTTATTTTTTATCTGACAGGCCAGGACTGTTAAAGAAGGATGATAATAAAATAACCTCTCTGCAGTAAACATGATCAACGCTGTATCTGAAAATATGAAATGCTGTGACACTGATTCCAGACTTTACACCACCTTGAACATTAACATTCTTGGATTATAGATTGTATTTTATTTTCAGAGTCAATGTTAATTTTGAATGAAATGCTGTTCATGGATCACCACCGATACCATAACAGAACTTAGAGCTAAGTCACTGATGCTTTTTACTTCATCCCTAACACTCCCAATCCATGGCATTTTGTAGGAAATACACATTATAGCTACCAGATACAGTTGGCTTCCAGAAAGGGAATAGTTTCCCTCCTGTTTCCTGCTGAATATCATTATACATTATATCCCGTTTTGGTTTAACTGTTAATTTTTGGTTGTTACAATTAATGTACAGCCAGATTCAAACAGGTATACCTTCTGTAGGGGGAAAAAAATCCCCAAACCCACCACCACCAAACCAAAAAAGGTATCCTGGAAACTCAAGCAATAGACAAACACAGGCCAAATAATAAAATAAAGAAAACCAGTAGTGCTTTAATTAAACCAGTATTAGAAGTATTTTGTGGCATATCTCCCTATACAGAAAATACCTGTCAGACATCCATAAATTTTTCCATGCTTTTCAATACTAAAAGGAAAGGAGGGACAAAATAGATTTTGTTCACCTGTTCTTCATGAGACTTTATTTCTTTCTTTTGATAGATCAAAAGCCTGCTTGGATTATTTGTCTTTCTCAGTTTGGCTACCATTGCAAATGGCCTTCTGTGCTCTTGATAGCCTTCGACTCATGTCTCTGGGTTAGATAAATATTGCTTTTGAAGCTGCCTCATAAAGCTGTACATTTTTTTGTGTGTCTCCCTGTATATACCTTTTATTGTCTATTGTGCCTGCCATACTAAGGAACTCATTCCTGTGCGCTCACTCCAGGATATAAATCCAGAGAAGACCACAAAATTACATTTGGGGCTATTGTCTGTACAGGCAGGTCTACTTCCAGGACAGGAGCCATCTTCTAAAGAATGGAGGAGCAATTCAGCTCAAGGCTTGACCGATAGAAATAAACAGGGATAATGATGGCCCCTGTAAAGCTAAAGTGTTAGTAAACTCACCAACTTGCAACCCTTTGTTGAGATACTTGCTCTCGAATATCAGCATGGAACCATGCAGCTAAAATTCATTTCCTTTTCAACTTAGAATCACGGAATGTTTTGGGTTGGAAGGGACCCCTAGAGGTCATCTAGTCCAACCCCCCTGCAGTGAGCAGGGACACCGCTAACTAGATCAGGTTGCTCAGAGCCCCATCCAACCTGGTCTTGAATGTTTCCAGGGCCTCCACTACCTCTCTGGGCAACCTGTTCCAGTGTTTCACCACCCTCATTGTAAAGAATTTCTTCCTTATATCCAGTCTAAACCTACCCTATTTAGACAAGCTTTGAATCTATTTTTTAAGTGGGTGAAATGTATGTCTCTGATGCTGGTATTGGTGGTGAACAAACCTGGAGCCTATTGTAATTTGAACATCAATGGAAATATAATGCTAGCACAGACAGACCCCAAAATCTTAACGCCTGAGTCAGTACAAGTCCCTTGGCCTGGCAAGATTCCAGGCTAAATTTGCAGGACCTGTAGAACACAAGCAGAGCTGACCTGGTATTTATTGAAAGACTGTGAATGCAGGGTGCCATTTTCAGGGAGTCGCTTTCCAGAGCAACTTCACTGTCTAAGCAGTAGGAGAAAATGGAGAAAAAACCACCTCACAGTGAAGCTTTGTGTCAGGTTTTGACAAATACTGCCTCTTCCACGCCACTTTCAGCCAGACTCCTGCTATGTCAACATCATATTAACACATAACAAAAGCTCAATTCCACTGACAGTTACACTAGCCCAAATTCTGTTTAGTGGCCAGCACACTTGAATCCTCACCCAGGTCACCTTCCTTGACTGGTCTATGGTAAACAGTGGTAAGGTACCATGGAAAATTCACACCCTAAGAAAATTTCCATGTAGCACAACAATATTTTTCTTTTTTAAAACATATTTTGTTTTATTTGGACCATTAACTCCATTCTCGAGAGCAGAAGATACGTTCTTTCTGTTATACCTAAGTCCAGAATAATTCTGCTTATAATCACATAAAGGTATTTCATTATACTTGAATGAGTTTCTCTAGTCAAAATGAATGATGTTCCAGAGACGTTTTCTAAGCAAACAAGAGTTAACTGTAGCATAGTTTCTACCTCATAGCAGAAAAAACATTTTCACCTCAACTTTTTAAAAAACCTGACTCTAGGGCTGTTTTTAAACTTAAGGCATTCCTTGATCAAGACATTTGCAGCAACAAGCAATAAACAATTTGCCATAAACGGCTGAGAAAGCTGTCTTACTTCATTTTTCTTTCAGCATATGATTTCATATACTCATAATTATGAGACCACTGCATACAATTTAACATGGTATTTCTCAAACACGTTTTACAGAGAATTTAATTTGTGTGCTGGAGAAGATTTGTAAAGGTCATGGATGCACAAAATATCAGATCAGTGGGCTAAGGGCTGATGTGACGTTCAAAAGCCTTCAGTTATCTTTGGGTCAAGCAACTGTGAAAGCCTTCTCCTCAACTGCAAGCAAAACCATTCTGGGACCTTGACCAGATTTACTCAGAGTGCCATAGGCAAAACTCAAAAGTACAGTTGTTAAATGCCTCCTTCCTGTCTTAGCAATCTTGAAAATAGCCCCTGTCGTCATCAGGAGTGTGTGCACAGCAAAAACATCAGAATGACCTAAGACAGGATATTCACATGTAAGATACCTAGGCTGGGCGCATGAAACGAGGTTACTGCTTTCCAGAGAAATCAATGGGAATTTTGCCACTGACTTCAGCAGAAGCAGGATTTCATCCAAAGCACGTAATTACATGCCTATCAGTGTGTACCCTCATGACTGCTTTTGACTGAGAGAGTTAGGAGCTTTGGCAGCATACCAGGTGGAAGGGCTCTGCTGCCTTCAGCGCTGGTGCCTGGAATGATGTTAGCTGGCTACTTCACTAAGCACGTGCAAAATTGCTTGGTTACGTGCCCTACAAGTGATTCATTTATTGCTAGCGGAAGGCAGGCTTCCCCCATCACATTTTTTAAGAACTACTCAGATAAATCTGCTAACAAAACATCATTGTGTGCTTGGGAATGCACCCCAGGATACCTCAAGCTCTTCAGTAATGAACACAAACCCAAAACCAATGATGGAGAAATAGCACTGGCAAATCTACAAACTGATCTGTCTACATTCATGCATCAGTCACAACCATGGTATAAATATTCCAGGCATGAATCTGTCACCACAATTTCTAGATGACTCATTTCTTTTTGATGGGCTGAACCACAATTCTGGCATTGAACAGCCCTGAATTTTAGGATATTGAAAATTCACATCAATATTTTTATAATACGAGACACTAATTTTTCTTGAGCTGCCAATATATGCTTTGGGGCACTAGCTATATTCTGAATATCTGCCAATGTCTAATTTCCTTTCTTTATTTGTATGAATGAATATTTAGGTTGCCCTAAGGCAGCCCTTGGACTGTGGCATGCTGCTTTGTTATCTGTTCGTAAAAGAAAGCTCCTAGCTACTGAGAACGGTGGAGGAAAAGGTTTTCCATCAGGGACAAACATGAGCTTCTGCCAGTAAAAAAATGTTTGCTTATATGGCTTACAAGGTAAAAAATACTTCATTTTTCAAAAGTCACCAATTATTTGTATGACAATGAGCAGGGGTGGGTAGAAGCTAGTTCTAAATGTAAATGAAAATTTCATATACAAAAAGCATTATTGAATGCACATTCTGAAAGTGGATTTAGCTTGGACATAACTACCTACTAATTCTCTCTCTTTTTTCTGGGAAATGCAGTTTTCAGAGGTAAGCTACAAAAACCTGGAATGCTTTTATCGCTGTACCCAGGAAACCAAAGAAATACATGTTTTACTAAAAAAGTAGATATCAATCCAAATATTTCATCCTTGCCTGAGCAGTGAGTGGGAGTCATGAGTTTCTGTGAAACATTTTTTAGAGTGTGTACTCAAACACCAAAAGGCAATTATGCTTTTTGGAAAACAAACGAAATGCCATCACAGGGTAAGAACTGAAAATGAAGAGGTGAAAAAGGGGGGAGCTCAGATACTCTAGCAAATCCTCTGTCAGTGCAAATCAGATGAGAGGCACAGCTTCCAGTGAAACTGCTCTATACATTTTCTGAAAATGTGGCAATACACACTTCATTATTCTTTTTGCTTTTAATTCACTTGGCTGTAGCAGCTTACTCACCTCCAGTTTTCTTGGCAGGTAAGTGGATACTTAATGCTGTTTTAAAAGCTGTTCCAGCTAGTAGAAGCTTTTCTCTCATTCATTAACTGGGATCTGCTATTTTATTAAATAATTGAGGTCTCAGATGGAAGTTAAAGGAAGGGGTACAGGTAACGTTGAAGTAAGTGAGGCTGTAAGCATCAGCCACAGAAGTTTGAAGGGATGATCACTTCAGCAGCACAGAAACATTAGTTGACCTCTTTCCAGACAGCTAAATGCCAGATACAATGCTTGGTATTTAAGCTCCAGACATCATCAACAGGAAGGAGGTGTGAAAAGCTAAAAACCTCAAGGCTTTCTTGGAGAGGAAGATTCCATCACCAAGCACAAGACACAGTAAAACTAGCTGGGACTGTGCTTCATTTTCAAGGCTCAAAGAACTCTGACACCAAAGAATCTCCACCACTCTCCAGAATATTAACAATGCTCTTTGCACCTGAGATGAACCATTGCTTCATGTTCATGTAAATGTCATGGTTTGCATGTGAGAGACTCGGAACTAAAGGAAAATCACAGATTAATTATCCTTCAAATTGAGCTTGGCTTCTCCAGGTTAGATTCCAGATAAGTCTGAGGAAAACTGTATTTTGCCTAGTGTTACAAACCGTATTGCCAAAATCCTTAACCTCACTAAATCCCCTAAATCAAAGTAACAAATGCCTCCTTGTGCCCTCCCGATTTACATTTGAATCTTGTAATTAACTCCAGTTTTTAAAAAAGTGCTTCTTGCTACAATGAGTATTAAAAGCTGAATACTAAAAAAAAATTAAATCTATGGGTGGCAATGTATATTGAAGCATTAAAAGAGGCAGGGGTAGGACTGTTCATTAAATTTGTTCTGTACCTCATGAACCTCCCCGACAAGGAAAGTCCAGTGCTCTCAGGAGATATGTAGGTACTTAAGCACATCAGACCTACATCTTCCATTTAATGAACATTTACTTCCTTCTAAATGTCACTCTTGGAGGGAGCAACCAGAAAAAAAATGTCACAGAAGATAACATCCTTTGTGGACATGAGACAATAAAACCATCATTGGTGCAGGTGGCAAATCATTATTCAGAACATCATAGAAGCACTTCATGTACTTCTCTTTCTGTGAAACAGTTGCCAAGAATCCCCAAAGTCAGCAATTGTTCAGTGTGCAATGATGGATTATTTTTTTACATTATTTTTTAAAATTACTTGCTTGAAAATAAAGGGGAAAAGATTGGGCAGCCCCAAATTCTGGTTTTTAACCTCTGATTCAAGCATGTTATCAAGACCATTTAATTTCTTTGCTTCCATTTCCTTACATTTACCAAGAGTTAGTTACCCCAAAAGGCTGGATTTGGAATTATAATGCAGATTAGACAGATCAATACCCACTAAAAATGTGAAGCACCACCAGAATGCTCAGTAGCATCCCTAATATTAGCCACAGATGAGCTGTGCACTACCCTTGGTGACCCTGGTAAGCTGTTAGAAATAGGTACCTACCTTACTGAAGCAGTTACAGTTTGAGTCAGTTTTGCTTAGTAGTCTCTGAATTGAAAAGAATGAGAAACTAGATTTTTCTGTCTGCTTCCAAATCCAGTGGTATCCTAATGGGAGGCTTGTCAGAGAAGCTGATTAGGATAAATGGCCATAAATCATGACTAACCTGGTTGAATTAGCTCTTCCCTGCAGGCTTGTAAAAGACAGAATTTTATCTGCTTCTCAGAGAGCCAGCCTAGGAGGCATATGGTATCAGCATTATAAATCTGTGCTGAAGCATGAGACAGAATAATGACAGCAGGATAATTATCACCATAAAATTAGAAATGCAACCTCCCCTCCCCCGTCACTGTAAAGAGAAATAGTTGACTTTTTCTGTTGTGTTTGTCAAAGATTTTACACTGTATACCTGGCATGAACTCAGTGGACAAGCAGATCAAGGTAACTATGTCTTTAAGGAGAAAAAGATGGTTGTGAAATAGTTGCTGTCATTTTCATGCAGATATATATTTAATTAATTGCTGTTACTTGTGGGTTGTAGGTAAGAACAGGAAAAGGCTAGGAGGTATTTAGGATGCGATGCATCCCCAAGTGCTAAAGGGGCTGGCTGGTGTCATTGAAAAGACACTTTCATTTCACTTTGAAAGGCCATGGTGATCAGGTGTTGCTTCTATCTTCAAGAAGGGCCAGGAGGAGGATCTAGCAAACTATAAGGTAGCCAGCCTCACCTCAATCCCTGGGAAGGAGCTAGAGGGAATAATCCTGGAAACTATTTCCAGACTTATTAAGACCAAGAAAGTGATTTGGAGTAGTCAGCACAGATTTCTGAAGGGGAAATCATAATGGTTGATTAAGGTGATAGCCTTCTACAATGAGATGATTGGCTCAGTGGCTGATGATCCAGACTTTAGCAAGGCTTTTATCACACTCTTCCATAACATTCTCATGGACAAACTGATGAAGTATAGACCAGATAAATGGGCGGTGAGGTGGATTGAAGGTGGCTGAACTACCAAGCTCAAAGGGCTGTGATCAGTGACATGAACTCCAACTGATGGCCAGTCACTAGTGGTGTGCCCCAGGGGCTGACACCACACAATACTGTTTAATATCTTCATTAATGACCTTGAAAATAGGACAGAGTACATAGTCAGAAGGTTTACAGATTACCTAAAACTGGGAGGAGTGGGTGATAGAGCAATAGTTGTGCAGTTATTCAGAGGGACATCGATAAGCCAGAGAAATAATGGGAATGTAATGAAATTCAAAAAGGGGAAATGCAGAGTCATGTGTCTACAGTCCTGAGTAACTTGTAGCTGCCCCTGCTTTGAGCAGAGGGGTTGGAGTAGGGAAGGTCCAGAGGTGCCTTCCAATTTCAGGTATTCTGTGATTCTGTATTTAGCAGACAGTGGGAGATGGATGAAGGAGAGAAACAGGACAGACTCTGTGACCCTGACTCTGAATAATTCCTCTGTAATCAATGAGGATGCTTGAAATGAGTGGTGCTGCTCAGGATAAGTAAGAGTGGCTCTATTGTTTCAAGAATTATACTCAAGCATCCTTAAGCTTTATAAAGTCACACAGCAGAAAAGACTTAAAAGACGGGTGTGTGCAGATATTTTTTTTTCCCCAACAATGGTCCTGTTCAGATCATTTACTTTGCCAAGCACGTTATTCCCAAAAGCCATGCAAATCATGGAGCTGAAATTTTATCTCAGATGTTAACTCTTGGGCAATGATGTTTAGACTCTAACAATCTCTATCTCTACCTTTCTCAGTCTTCAGAACTAAAGCAACAGCTGATGAACATTTGCTTTGACTCTCAGAAACATTTTTTTTTGCTCATATGCTTTACATGGAATCTGTAGCCTTCCCTAAGGGCAGGCAACATATAAAATGTCAATAGGATAGATCAGACAAATAGCCACCCCTCTGTGTCCACACCTGAACTGATAAATAAACAAGAAAAGCCAGGTATCCTGTATCTTTCAGGCTGCTGTAGGAATAAAAGGAGAAAAAAGCAAATACTCAATGTCAAATGCGGAAAACCCCACCCTAGCCTTAGCTGTAGTAGACAAGTCAAATCTACAGGAAAATATAATTAAACCACACAACTAAAAGTAGGTGCCTTCAGAGTAATCACAAAGTGGTACATCAATGGCAAAATAATCCAGAGTACAGGAGCCCTTTGGACTTAAGCATGTAATCCAAAATAAAATTAATGTAATTTAATTATTTTTTGTTTTAAACAAAATTTTAAAATATATCTCTCTCACCCAGAGACAGTCACTGATGGCTATAACATTAAACCACCAATGATCATGATACTAATGAAACTATCCCAGTGTCACAATATGGATGGGAGAGAAGTTCCTTCAGTATTTGGTTTTGTCAACAGCATGAATAGAGCGAATAGTCCTCAAAGCAATAGCACAGTCTGTTACTTTGGTCGCTGTCTCAAAGAATGCTGTCATCCTTAATAACCAGTCTTACTCTGAACAAGTATTAACAGGATGAGATTAACAAAATGGGTGTAACATGGAACTTGCTCCTGATACACATCTTTTTTTGGTTGTTCTGAAAGGGTTGTATGGACAAGGGAAGGTTACAAAGTGATCTTTACCTTGTCAGACACAACATGATTTGCATGCAGATCATTCTAGGAAGAGAAGTCATAACATGACATTGGAGAACTTAGATATTTGTCAGTAAAAAATTACTCACAGCAATGCAAGAACAATTAGAACAGGGTTGCATGGATGGATTTGCTAAATTCTCGGGCGTTCTTAGTGGCATGAAGCCAGTACCTACCTCCTGATAGCAAGTACTAATTTGCAAAGTGAAATGTATTTTTTACTTGTAGACAGTGACAAAATGACTTGCCAAATTCTGGAAGAAGCCAAGAACCTTTTGTGAGGAACTGAGTAACGCAGAACTACGAGGACTCCATCTACCTCTTCCAAAGTCAGTAGCAAAATTCATGCCAGTGTCAGTGGCAAGAGGCATTGGTCCACAAGTCACAGAAGACAGCAAAGTGTAAGTTACGCAGGAGTTTTTCACAAATTATTGCATTAGTATTAGTTTTTTTATCCTTTCATTTGCCCTCATTTAAAGCTTATAGAACCATTATAAATCCAAGGTGATAAAGACGCTATAAAAATATATTTGGCAAATCCTGAATCAACAGAAGTAAAGGGGCTCTATTATGAAAATATTACCAAGATATTTCCTGAATATATGTGGTCAAGAATGGAGGTACTACAGGAAGACAGAAAGTCACTCAAAAAATAGAACAGCTTATTAGAAGCTAAAATACAATAAAAGTATGATATTTAATCTTAATTACAGCAGATGTTTTAAATATATTTTTCTTCCCATTTGATCAAAAGCATCTACAAGAAAAATAAGAGTTATTATAAAACCCAAAATAGCCAATTATAACATCTAAGCTGCAGCCATTTTCTTCAATATCACAGCTTTTTGAAAGCTCTCCCCAGCCTAGCTCTAGATTACATTTGAAATGTAAAGTTTTTTTGATTAAAGGAGGTGATTGTTAACCTCCCACTGCTATCGGTGAGCATTCATCTTATTTAGGATGTCAAAAGAAAGGGAGATGCTGATGCCTCTCAAAATCTGGGGAAAACTGCACCTTTTTTTTTTTTTTTAAGCATAAAATGGTTATATTTTATTACAAAACCCAGGAGTTCTTGATTGTTTATTTCTAGCATGGTTATTTGGAGCTGAGCAGTCCCTTAAATGTCCAAGCTAAAGTTAGGGTTCTATTCTTTGCTTCTCATGACAGATGCTCCCTTACTCTGAATTGGTTTTTTATGTAATTAGATAGGAGAGATAAAGAATAAGAGACTGCAGGTACATTTATATATGACAAGTGAAATAAAAAGAAAAAGATGGATTTTCTATTAGGGAAGGTAAGGAGTCCCTGGAAAACAGAGGGGTAGGCTTTCTTTGTGGTTAACACTCTTAATTCTCATTGTAAAGCACAGGCTTAACATTCTGGCCAGGTTAAACAGAAGCCCATGCCCAAATCAAACCCTGCTCAAGGGCAGAGCCAAGACCACCTTAACATCTTCATCACATAAATCTCATCTGTGTACAAATTCTTTGCAACTATTTTCTGCTGGAATGATACAGGCTAAAAACAAGAGGCAAGTAATAGGCGCATATTCCTTCAGCTTCTCCCCTCCACCAGTGCACCTGCTATCAACAACATGACCAAAATACTGCTGTAAGAGATCTACAAAGCACTAGAAAAACCTCATATTTTTAGCAACATTGACTTCTTTTTTAAAAAAAAAAAAAAAAAAAAAAAAAGACTAACACTGATCACATTTCAGGAAAAGGGAGGTGTAGATCTAACTCAAACGAGCTGCCCAGTATTATCTTTCTTCTTAAGAGCTCGAACAAACCCTTTCATTCTGCTTGTCTACTTTTCTTTGCCTACTTAACTGAAGTAACCAGCATGCCCTTCTCCCAGCCTTCATCTACTTGCTGTACTTGGTGAGCAATGTCTTTGGGCCAGAAATAGTCTCTAATGATGGAACAGCTGAGTGCCAGCATAGCAGCAACCTAACCTCCTCTGCAGCTTCTAGACACTGCTGCAGGAATCACCAAGTGTTGGCACAACCCATCACAGCTGCGGAACACCTCCTGAACACTGGAACCTCTTCACTGGTCAAGGACCATATTTGTAGTCTTTTGCCCTTACACTTTCTATTTAACATGCTGGGTTTGTTGTTCATTGCGCAGAATATGGCATGACTGAAGAACATGACATATTAAATTCACATGGATTAAATAATAGGTGGATCCCACAAGACTGTTTAAGAAGGTACAAAAAGCATTCACTAAATTGATCGCTACAGATTAAGAGAACTCTGAAATATTTTTTACAGGGAGTGTAACTGAAGCATGGAATGGAAAACCACACACAGAGCCGTCTGAGTCAAGTATCTCTTTCGCACCAAAACTGACACTTAGCTATACAGTTAATTAAAAGATAGAGAAAATAAAGTTAAAACTGCTCTCTACACCCTAGAAAGAAGACAGCCTTCATCTGGTTCACTGTCTTTTTTTTTTTTTTTTTTGTTAACAGCTAATTCCCAGCAACTTCATAGTTGCAGATAGCTTATGTGAGTTCAAAATATTTATTTCCAAGCATATTTTTTATAAAGCACTTCTTGGGAAAAGAGAGTCTTTGGGAAGAGAAGGTATCAGTCGACAGAAGCCAATAGTTTGTCCTCAAAGAAAAGGAGATGGAGCTATTTAGTGCCCTTCTACTCTGAAGCAATGACATTCAGCTGTATCTTAGGATCTATAGATAGAGATATAATGTTGATTATTTATACTAGAAAGTGAAATCACAGAAGATTAAGGATAATTTGTTACCCCTGATAAATGATTTCATCCACGACACCTCAGATTTGCTGGCACCATGTCAGATAGCATTTATTTGCGTAACGTTTTAAGAAACATGAATTTTGGGTGGATACAACACAGTCTCATGCTTTGTCTTGTTATCTCATTGAATTTAATTAATTAGACTTGCATATCAGTGATAAGCTCTGTATTTATTCCTACTGCAAATGTAACTCCCTATCTTATATGCAGACTATGTGAAATGTGCAAAGCTAAATATTTTGGCTCATTCATTATCTTTTGGCTTTAATAATCTGCTACTGCTCTGTTCCAGATAAGATTGCTCAGCAATGCGTATATTTAGAAACTAAGTGGCATGAAGGGGTGATAAAATTGCCTTCATTTGTTCAACACATATTCTCCTTAGCCCAGGAAATTCCCTCTGCAAGTATTTCTATATTGCTATTTCTTATCTCTACTCCCCTCCCCTCTCAGTATGGGGTTGGTACCTCTGTGAGGGGCATACCAGGCTGGGGAGGCTGCAAATCTCTTGCTAGAGTAATCTCCCCATGACAGAAGGCCAATGAGTAATACTAAGTCACTGTTAGAACATAAAGCCAGTTGGGCCTTTAGCCCTCTTCTGAATAAACTGAATAAACACAGCCATTACTTTTTTGGTCCCGGCTGCATCATAGCTTCTTCAGATTATCCAGTGTCTTCCAAATGCTAAAGGAGCACAGGCACATGCGTGCATATGGTAAATTAAATAGCCAGTTAAGAGTTGAGAACAATGTGTAAAATAATGAAACCTGGATACATATGCTTAATTATTTCAAACAAGCATTTACAGATGGTTACATGATATAGTAAACAAGAAAATGGGATCATTAGGGACTAAATAGATATATGCCATTATTCAAAGCAGATTAATTAATCTGAATTAATTTTGGCTACCCACTGGATATCTCCTATTTTACCTCTCATGTTCTGAAAACACCAGGTACATAGCTGCTATTTGAGTGGACAGATTTTTGTACCTTACTTTCAGGGCAAATCTTATTGTCTCCAATGTCCATTTGCTACACTGCACTTCCTAAAAGAAACTCTGCCCTTTGCACTAGCGGCTTATTTGTTTTCCTTACAATTTAAACATTGCTTGACTCTATCGTCTGGTATTTCACAAGGGACTGCATTAGGTCAGCATGCTTTATCTCAAAGAATTTCATGGTACGCTGGCATATATCTGGTTGAAGGTGTTAGATATCCATTTAATAAATATTTTAGGAACCTAGGAAGTGTGCCCCTGCTGTTTCATAGCCTGATAACTTCCTTTCTTAACACACTGTTAGGAAACCATAACATCCATTCCTTTCAGGCAGTCTTCTCCAGACATAGAACAACTCCAATGGCCCTGAATTCCACTTTCATGAGAGATGGAAGTGTACCTCAGAGACTAAAAATTGCTGAGGGTAGCAGAGCAAATTTATCATCAAAAGCACTTTTAGCATGTGATGCCAGACAAACTTTGTGTTAGCCACATGGCTGCTGGAGCAATGCAGCTTGCTTTATTAATAGCATGTATTCAAGAACCAACATGTCAGCATTCTTCTCTTTCTTTTTAGCTGCCCAGCCTTCAGGGGAGCCTTTACATCAATCTGAAAGTGGGGTTTTCTCAGTGATGAAACTCTAGCAGTAAATTACACCAATTTACAGTAGTACAACAGAGCTGGAGCAAAGCTATAGAAGACAATCCTACTCTGACTTAAAACCCCAGTATGCTATGTTAGCCAAAAATACCAAGTAGACACAGCACAATAGTAGTGATATTGGCAAGGACTACGGAAGTAACAGAACCAGATGTCCATAAATCCTTCAGGCAATGTCTATATCCCAAGCCTGCTCATTCACAGACCACAACAGAAATTGTGGTTGCAGTCCCTTGTAATGGTTTAACCCCAGCCAGCAACTAAGCACCACTCAGCCGCTCGCTCACTCTCCCCCACCCCATGTGGGATGGGGAAATCAGAAGAGTAAAAGTGAGAAAACCCATGGATTGAGATAAGAACACTTTAATAATTGAAATAAAGCAAAGTAAAAAAAACCCAAACAAAACAAGTGATGCACAATGCAATTGCTCACTACCTGCTGACCAATGCCAAGCCAGTCCCTGAGCAGCAATTGCTGCCCCCTGGCCAACTCCCCCCAGTTTATGTACTGGGCATGACGTCATATGGTATGGAACAGCCCTTGGTCCAAGTTAGGGTCAGCTGTCCTGGCTGTGCCCCCTCCCGGCTCCTTGTGCCCCTGGCAGAGCAGGGGAAGCTGCAAAGCCCCTGCCTGGTGTAAGCACTGCTCAGCAGCAACTAAAGCATCAGCTTGTGATCAACATTCTTCTCACCCTAAATCCAAACCACAGCACTATGCCAGCTACTAGGAAGAAAATTAACACTATCCCAGGCAAAACCAGGTCAGTATCCACCTCTTATTCTATACCATCTACATCATACCCAGATCCTAGCCTTTCCAATACATTCCAATTAATCACTACCACTTTTCCTGTCTTTTGATGTGTACACACAGATATCGTTCCTTCAGTCTATGGGTCATCCCTCTAAAACATCCACTGAGTTAATTTAGTCCATGACCTCAGGCTCCATCTCTCATAACAGTCCTTCAGGGCAGGAGAGATGGTGTGTGGTGTTGGGTTGTTGCATGCTGAAGCCAGTTCTGGTTCCATTATCACTGCGCTTGTCTGGTTCTATCATTGCCGCACTTTGCTTGGTTTCATCAAAGTTCATTATTCATTAATCTAGGTCATTCTTACTGTAATACCATTGATATAGCATGTAGCCTCCATAGAAGTGATTGTATAACAACTGGCATCATACAATTTAATTCATTGGCTATTCTCACCCAAAATCAAGTCCCCTTGAGGTACACATTGGACTTTCCCATCCTCCCGCATCACCTACCAAATGCACCCAGGTCCTTGAGCAAAAGCAATCCCACAAATGGGTTTGCCATTACCCAAAGCAGGAGTAACCCAGACTGTCATGCCCAGCATACTTTTTTACATGCACTACAGGGACTTTATCCCCCTCTACAGTACATAAGAGTTTTGACTGGACAAGGCCAGCTCAGTTGGCAGATCCCCTAGTGTTGACTAACCAGGTGGCTTTGCTAAATGTGTATCCCAATGTTTGAATGTCCCGGCACCATTGCTCTCAGTGTAGTCATTAACAGTGCACTGTATCATCCCATTTTCCTGGGGGACGGTGCATGACAGAGGATGTGATATACCCACTCAATGCCCTGCTCTTTGGCCTAGGTGTCCATGAGATAGTTTCAGAAATGAGTCCCGTTGTCTGACTCAATTCTTTCTGGGGTGCCATGTTGCCATAGGACCTGCTTCTCAAAGCCCAGGATAGTGTTCCAGGCAGTGGCATGGGGCACAGGATATGTTTCCAGCCATACAGTGGTTGCTTCCACCATGGTGAGCATGTAGCTTGCCTTGGTGGGCTTGTGGGATTGTGGTATAATCAATCTTCCAACCCTCTCCATATTTGTATTTCAGCCATCGTCCTCCGTACCAGAGAGGCTTTAAGCACTTTGGCTTGCTTGATCGCAGCGCATGTTTCACATTCATGGACAACCTGTGCAATAGCGTCCACGGTGAAGTCCACCCCTTGATCACGAGCCCATCTATATGTTGCATCTTTTCCTCGATGGCCTGAGCTGCCATGGGCCCACCAAGCTAGAAATAATTCACCCTTATGTTGCCAGTCCAGATCCACCTGAGCCACTTTAATCTTAGCAGCCTGATCCACCTGCTGGTTGTTTTGATGTTCTTCAGAGGCCCGACTCTTGGGAACGTGAGCATCCACATGATGTACTTTTACAGCCAAGTTCTCTACCCAGGCAGCAATATGTTGCCATAATGCAGCCACCCAAATGGGTTTGCCTCTGCGCTGCTCGTTGCTCTGCTTCCATTGCTACAACCACCCCCACAGGGCATTTGCCACCATCCATGAGTCAGTATAGAGATAGAGCACTGGCCATTTTTCATTCAGCAATATCTAAAGCCAGCTGGATAGCTTTCACCTCTGCAAACTGACTCAATTCACCTTCAGCAGTTTCTACAACTTATAGTATAGGACTCCATACAGCAGCCTTCCACCTCCAATGCTTTCCCACAAGATGACAGGACCCATCAGTGAACAGGGCATCTTGCTTCTCATTTTCTAGCAGTTTATTATACAGTGAGGGCTCTTCAGCACATGCCACCTCCTCCTCTGGTGATCTTCCCCTGAACACATTATTCACCAAGCTGTGCTTGTCCAGCTGTAGTCATCAGTAGTTATTTCTGTTATAAGTTATTTGTCATGGTCTCTAAATTCAATCACTGTTATAGTGACACGATATTGTGAAGCTTATCACCAACTTAAATCAAGTTACACACTAGAACAATGCTTGCATATACATTGCTGTTTTCACATGTGCTTGATAAACCTTAGGTGAACTTAATCCATTGCATATGGTTCAGCAAAACAAGCTTAATACACCAACTAGTACTGTGAAAACTACCAGTGTTTATGTTAAGATCAGCTGCTTAAAGAAATCACTGCTTTCCCTCTGTGAACACCAGCACCAGCTTCTGCAGGAGGTGCTTTTACCAGACCTGAACACACTTGTGAACACACAAAGACTCCCAAACGTGTCTTTACTCTTTTAGTTTTGGTGGGAGCAGAAATCCCACATGCCCTACACAGCTGCCTCTGAGCAGTTCATGATCTGCAACTCTGTGGCTGCAGTTCTACCCAATTTTCCATACAAAGTGTAATCAAACAATTTCTTAAAAAAAGCCACTCAATACACAGGTAGAAATAACTTGTCCTCTGTGCCAAGAGAGAATTTTCCCCTGTGAGGGAATGCATACACAACTCCAAATTCTCTTCATGGAAGACACCAACCTTGGCTATAAATCTAATGTTTAAACTCAGTCCATATATTGTCCCACTGATCAGTGTAACAAATAACGCATGGAGCTGGATGCGCTTACTCAGGTCATCCAGCAATTTGACAAGGCCATAGGGAAATACTTGCAAAGATGGAAAAACATGAAAATACAATATGTTGGTGCTCTGGAACACACACAAGTTTGTTGCGTGTGCAAATTCTGGCAAGCCTAACATCTTACTGGATTATGGCTGCTTTTATCCTCGAGAAAACATGTCAACATTGAAAATCAAGCCTTGATAAGCATCAGCCCAAAGCACCTCAGTGATCTGAATTTTAAACAGCAACTTCTAATTATTATCAAATTGACACAATATTAAAAGCAGAACTATATTACACCTGAAGAAAGTACCTTTGTATTTGGGACGAGGGCCATCATTCATGAATATGGACTTGAACTGCCCTTTTTGCTTCATCAACGTGTTTAAAAAGGCAGGAGTTTAATTGCCTATTTCATTGCAAATGTAACGTATCTATTTTACCTTTTCATCTGTTAAAAAACATCTAAGGAGGAAATACAAAATTCTAGCTAGGGAATATCAGATGTAGTTATTTAGGAATAGTCCTTCTACACCAAAAACAATGACTCTGGGAACAAGCAATTGAAGCTTCCTTAGCCATTAGGACTGCAGTGGCCTTCTGCTGTCATGAAGCAGTAGCACTGCTGTCATGAAGCTCTAAACTTTTAAACCTTCCAAACATGGGACTGTACAATGTACCATGACATTGATTCTGCTTTGTTATTCTTCTTCCCAGCTTTTGAAGATGTTTCTCATTCTGCTGCTGGCAACAGTAGAAAGAAAAAAAAAAAAAAAAAAAAAAAAAAGGTATGTAAAGCCTCAGACTACTTATATAAGCAAAAAATCACCCCAGGACTTTGCAGATGTGCTGAATCCACTACCTTTCATTTATGGTCCAATATCAAGGAAGGTTACTCAAGCATTATGAATGGCTCTATTGAAGGCAAAGACAACAATGTAAATGCAGTAGTGACTTCAAAGACAAAACTGAGCAAATATCCAGTCTAATGTCTGCCCCTGCTCTTTCCTCCATCTTACTATGTTGTGGAGGAAAGAAATTTTTTTTTAATCTGAGATCCTTTGTAGATAATACACATCCCTCTTCCCCTGCCCCAATGTTTTTTCCTCTGTTTTTTTTTTTAAGGGCAAGACTGTCTAGATCTGAGGGTGCATCTATCAACAATCTCACCCTTTGATTAATCAGGCAAGAAAGACACTTACTGATCACAGGAAAGTAGACTCAGAGATGTTGCAAAGATGTCCTGTGACTTGCATTACTGTACAGCAACTTCCCCTTCTGAACATACTTCAAAGTGAAGTGTAGCAGCAAGCACTAATCACAACAGAGGAAATACATTTGTAACCATGTTCTCTGGTGAAAAGCTACCAAGATAAAACTAATCCACAAGAATAAATGAGCGCAGTTATATGCAGTTACATGTACATATTAAACACACACAACCTTTGATCATGGGCTGATTTTAAGTTCAATGGTCTTAATCATCATACGTTTTAAGCTAACCTTTTTAGAAAGTAATTTCTTGTGGTACCTCTGAAAAGAATACTCTCTTGCACTTCCTCCCTTCTCACCACCAATAAACAGTACATTAGCATGAGGCTTTTACCAAAAGAAATCAGAAATCTGTCCTCCTTCTCCTCCTTTACCACAAACAGCTGCCTTCACATTAGCAGGAAAATGACTCTTCCCGAGACTGGCAAGTCTGTCATTCAAGCGGCTAACTCCCTAAGCAAGGACTTCTTTGACTCCAGGCAATAACAGTGGCATGGAAGTTCACAAGTCTTGCATGATTTTGATAGTTTGTGTTCTTTCTGCCTCCAAGAAGTGATAAGCCAACACTGGTCATTTACCTACGTAACATTCTTTTTCACGATTCTGCTATCCGAACTGGCTTTATACCACCCCTTATATGAACTACCTAGTGGTCATAACAGGAGGAAGAGCCTTTCTGTCATCTCTGTGCACAGAGAAGTCAGATTACTCCTGAGCTTTACTGAACCAGCTTCTGTAACAAAACACATGTGGCAGTGAGCATGCATTTATTCATGCTTATACATTAAACAGACTTTCATCCGCCCTGGCCACAATCTATGTTTTTGCAAACTCCCTCATCACTGATCTCAGCAGACCTCAGGGTCTAATAAGTGTCTGGACTACAGAAAAAATAAGGCACCTTTGTCACAGATTTACCTCCTGGCTTTCAGTTTCTCTGTTCTTTGCAACCTGGTATGCTCTTCAAATTGCTACCAGCATTATGACTGTAATTAGGAATGTCCATAGCTCTCTAATCCCATTACACAGCTAGTTTCATGGGGCTAAAATGCAGGATCAGCCAGTACCTTATCTGTCTGCCACTTGAGGAACCCTTATAAGCACAGTTAAGAAAATGGTAGTCCCAAAATAGCATGAGAGTCTGATCCATTAGGATATAAAACCCATCCAAACTATTTTCTATTCAGAGTACATACTGAACAGATACTCCTTTATTTCAGGAGATCGTCCCATTGCCACTGGTTAGCTTTAATTTCTGGTTTTTCTTCCAGATGAAGTCACTGTACAAACAATGACTCTTTGCCCAAGAGGTCTTACCAGCCTGGACAAAGTCATTGCAAAGTAGAACTTTCATTACCAAATGGTCAATGCATTAGGTACTACTGTTTCCCTAAGAACATGCAAACAGAAACCTCAATTTCTGTTAACAGTGTCAATGCATCACTTAAGCAGGTGCTTAAGGTGCTCTACTATTCCTGTATGGCTACTGTGGTCCATACTCACACAAAACCAATTACAGAATGCAAACGTCCTTTGTGCATTAGCATCACAGGCTCATCCTACAGAACACTCAAATGTTCTCCTTCCCCCAATCAATGCAAGGACATTAGAAAGTACAGCTTCCAAATAAAGCTTATTTGTTGATAAATTAAGTGGCTAATTACAGAAACTACTAAAAAGCCACAGAGAATCATGAATGCTATATATGGTGGGAAGCTTTTTCTCCATTGATAAATCTCTCTCCCACTGGAACAAGGCTGTAATCCAGGCTGCTAAAATACTTGAGCAAAATGACACTTGCTGTTTTCCATACGCCTCCACAGGAACAAATATTAATCTAACTCACAACATGTCCTACTGTGGTCACACACATGACAGCATTTGTAATCCACACAAATCTCTAGAGAGCTCAGTGGTACATTAGGTTAAACTCTGGAAGTGCTAGTTCAAAACCTGATTTTGGCAAAACTCAAGTTCTCATTGGTATTTGCCATACACAGTCCTATCCAGACTGGCACAATGATCTGTTATAAACGTAGTTTAAGAAATAGAGGGATGCTGCAGACCTGGACAGATGTGAGTGCAGATCCTGGGGACTAAATTCCATACTGCTGTATTACTACTTGGGACCTGTTATTCACAACCATGGCCATTTCTGCATTTAAAAAGATCAGTGAAAACATTGATCAACAATGAAAAACAAGCAGTGAAAGGAAGGATGCAGTAACATTATTTTGTGTTGTTTACATACTGTACTGGGTTAAATTATTCCCTCTTAAAGACTTCACCCACTTTAATCCCCCAATTTACAAACATTCCCTGAACTCTTAGGTTCAGTCCACACACAATGTTAGAAAATATTTCCATAGAAATACAGAAATAGGTGGCTGGAGTTACAGGCTGAGCCTGCCTCTTCTTAGTGGTCCTTGCCCAACTGAGAAACACATGTTGTCAAGAAGATTCATTATGCCCTAATTATTCAGTCCAATTGACATATTACCTGCCTCCCTAATCTTAATAGGGACTAATGAGGCAAAATATTTGACTTTGATGTTTACTTTTATGTTTATGGAAGTTGTCCTTTTTTTTTTTTTTTTTTTTCTGTGAGATGCTGACATTTGTTTTGACAATAATAAATCTTTACAATCTGTAAATCTGCACAGGCCAGAACAACGTAGCACTCAGATTTGTGTCTCTCACATGAGATTTCATCAACAGCATCTTGCCTCTTGTCAAGGCCTGAATTAGTGCTCCCTCTCCAGTATCTCAGCATACTGTACTTCACAGCTCTCCCAGCCCAGCTTGACAAAAAATAGGGAGTGAAAATAATAAAGCAGTTGCTCCTTCTGGACAGGGTGTCAGGATAGCTACCAATGTGAATTTTCTTCTAAATGCAGTAACTTGGTATGCACTGATCAAAACCCAGGTGTCACATCAGGCCATTGATTTCAAAAGACAATTCTGCTTAAAAGCTGAGGAAATAGCACGGGCCCAAGTTTTTCATTGCTCTGTCACAACCCCCACTTAAAATAAATCCTTTGAAACTGAAACTACCACTCAGCCTCAGCTTTTCAATTATGCTTATTCACAACCTCTCTGGCTTAAGAGGCTTTCTATAGAAAAACATTAAATTGTCAGGTTCATAAAAGTCTGATTACCTTCCATACTGAAACTACAAAGAAGTTAATATCAGACATCGCTTTAGGTGTATACAACCACACTGATGTGGGCAGAGAGCACTCAGAGCAGGAGATCTTGTATTTGGTTTTGTTTTCTGTGGTGTAGTTTGAGGACTGGACTCTGCCCACAAGCAGCAGTGTTGTTTTCAGACATCCACCTGAACAGTAAGATTCAGACAACCAGTGGTTTGACAGCTGCCCTATACAGCCATACATCAGTTTTATTCTGGTATAGACAAAGACTCTCTGTTTAAGCCTTAGGCATCCGTGACCACAAGGCAGAGGCATGTAGTTGCGTCAGACACAAAGTCTGCCTGGAGCACAGCTTCCAAACGGCAGCGGAAGCACCATCTCAGCAGTGCAAATTCACTGTACAAAATGAAAAGACAGGTCAAGGAAGACAGCACAGATCCAGAAGAGAAAATCTGGTTATTCACAGAACTTGCAGTAAGATGGAAAGCATTTTTCCTTCACATTACTGCTTTGATTCCAGTCCTTAAGAACATCCTGTGGGAAGATCATTAGATGGCTCAGTCTTATACAAAGTCAGCAGGGTCTACTTTATCCTACAATATTAGAGGCAAAAGGAACACAAAACTAGGAGCTGGTAAGTAATGCGTCCTATCCTCTAGCAACAGCAATCCTCCCAGATCTGGTTTGAAACAAGTTAGTGGGATAACATGACAAAGCAGTCGCTGACATTATGTCTCAAAGGCCAACTCTTCCATATAAACACTGGACTCCTCGCTTTCAGGGCTCTTTTCTAGAGCCCTTTTTCTTGTATTTGAGGGGGGGGGTGTGTGTGTGAAATGGGGAAATTGCCACTGGTTTTTTTTGATCACAATACATTTCACTTATCTAGGAAAGCTTTTAAAGAGGTTGAAATGCAGTCAAGAAGTCTTAACAGGGAGGGTAAAATTTGGTAGCTTTTAGGCAGACCTTAGGAACCATGGAAGTGGAGTGAAAGGGGTTTGTTGCTGCCCCCACTGTAATGAGTGAAGAATCAGTCCATCTTCCATGTGTGGGTGCAGAACCTAGCAATTTCATGAAGGGGAGCAGGTAGTAGAGAAGCAACGCAACCACCCAATGTGTACACACACAGTTCTGACTGAACCAGGTTTAGCATAAACTCTGTAGACCTCCCACAGCAGGCTAATTCATTGCATCTTCAGCTATACCTCACCAGCCGAACAAGGCCCATGGATTGCCTTGAACAGACCTGGTTAGCAGCACACAGCAGTGCTTCACTGTTCCATACAATTCTTCATTTCATGAGCTGGGACATTCAAATTTAAAGTTCCTGGACTTTATTGCCTAAATAAAATGAATACGCAAAGGAGATTTACCTCAAAAGTTTATATGGAAAGGGGCCTGAGTGCAATTCAACATACATTATTGCTGGTGGATACAACTGCATTCCACGGGAATTTTCAAAGTCTTGAAATTTGCTTTTATTTGCAATTGAAATGAAAACTTTTTAAACACTTCTTTATTAAATGGGAAGTGTGTCAAAACATCCATTTGTGATCTGAAATTTGAGCTTAATGATTCAGAAAATGAGTGCTTGTGTGTGGATCATCTAACAAGCTAACACTAACCTGCAATGGGGCAGATTCTGGGATTGAAACTGTTCCTGATCAGCAGAGCTGAACATAAAATTTCTGCATAACCATGAGCCTCCCTCCCTCTTTCACCAACAAAAACCTCCTACCCCTTACATATTCACTAAGCATTTTGCTTTTAATAATATGACACGTCATTCAAATTGTACCAGTTATCTCAATTTTTATACAGCTAGTATGAGTTCCCATAATGAAGATGCTGAGAAGCCAGAACAGGACAGGACTCTCCCCAAAGGGCTGGTCTGAATATATTTTCTTTTTAATCTGCCAGTAGCTAGTCATTGGGAGACTAAATAAACCCAGCAGTTGTTTGCTACTGCTTTTGATAGACACAGAGGTACAAGATGCATTAGCCATCATGCCAACTCCAACCGTGCTCCACAGTTTGCAAAAACAACTAGTAATTTCTCATCCTTCCAAAAAGAGGTGGCAAAAATGATATGGTGAGTCTCACAAAGTATGAGAGGTGCAGGTATTATCAACTAGAAACAGGCAACTTTCAGTAAGTGCATTCTGTGTAACCAGCTATGCTGCTAGAAGAGAGAGATCTCTTAGTTCTCATCTTCATTCTGTGGAGCTCAACAAACATTAAGACCAAATATGGTTGAAAACCTGCCTGTACATCAGTCAATTTTTCAATTATAAATTTCTGCTTTATTTGAATCACTCCATCAATCTCAATTATCAATTCTCACTTACAGCTGCTAACAAACCTTTGATTTAATAGTGGCAAACGACAGAACTAGGTTGATAGCACATTCTTTGTTGTACTGAAAGTGAATGGAAATGATATTTGAGGGAATTAGATTATAGCTCTACAAACAAGCAATGAAAAGCTCATTGTACAGCAATTCTTACAAGCACTGAACCGTTTTCTGATGGGGTTTCTTTTCTAAGATGCGCGTTGTCACGATCGTGGAGTCTGCTCCTATGGTAGGTATACCCAGTCACCCAGGGCTGATGCAACTGTTACTTACATTTCTTTGTGAAAATGTTCTGGAATAAAGAGCATCAGAATACCTGGAGCCACTCAAAATCCAGTAATCAACCTAGTTAGTCCACTACCACATCTCCACTTGGCTGGTATCAGAATGGTCAGGTCTTGAAAACCTCAGGTAGGCAATTGCAGATTAGGCAGCTTCTTCCCAACATCTCAACTAAAGATTGTCCTGTTCCCTAAGGCACAAGAAAAAGATATCTGCCTTTCAAATTTCAACAGCTTCATTAAGCAATCTCAGTGGCTGAAGAAAACTGCAAAGAACATAACCTAGATCATGCTGTTAAATCCTGAAGTCTCCGGTGAAACCCACTGCAGTTTATTCCAATTCCTTTCGGATATCATTTTATGATAATATAATGAACGTACAACAACAGGGATAAAGTACTTTGAAGAGCTCAGATACAAGCCTGACCCTAAGGAAAAACAATTATCTGAATCATGGCCTAAATACTAACAAATACAAGAAGTTCAACACACCAATTTTTGCTCTTATTTATGCAATCAGGTAGAAAATTATCTTTCAAGAGACTGCAGAGTTTTCCCCCAGGTGCTCTTTCAGATTTTTTTTTTTCCTCCTTGAAATGCTCATAGAAAAAGTCTAACACAAAATTACGAAGATTCTGGTTATGGAAAGATGGTGCATGGGAGCAAGAGCACGCTCTGTTTTTAAATAGAGCTCAGTTTGCTTGTTTTGTGCCTGGAGGGGAATAAAAATGAAAGCAAGTAAACAAACAAAAATAAAAAGAACTTCCCCCACCCCACCCATTATTTCCTTTCAGCCAAACTGATGAGACAAGTCCAGCCAGTCTCTTCCCATCCACCTTTTCTTATCCATGTTTCTTGTGGGAATACTGATCAAGCAAGAGAGGCTTTGAACTTATGCATGCACCTCTTTCATCTAAAACTTCCACTGTGGTTTTAAAGAATACAAAACACACATACATTTGAAAGAAAGAAAAAAAAAAAAAAAGGCTGTTGCAACAAATCTACTTGTATTTTACTACCTTGTGGAAAGAGGAACGCAACACTTTCTCCGTTTAAGTAAAAAGCAATCTATACCTGAAGGATCTCTTGGCTGACCTTTGGGACGAAAGAATTTAAAGCTATTTGAGAAAAGTCAAGGTGCATCAAGATATGAAGAAATTAGAAACAACAGAAGAAATAATGCTTCCTACAGAAAGTACTGCTCATTTTAGAGAGGAAAAAAACATGCAAGATAAAATCAAAAGGAGGCATCTAACATTATAAATGGGGGAAATCACTAAGCTTAGAGGACTGCGCTCTGCTTCCAGGCTGTGGAAGCTCTTATGCAGATGGCCAGCGAGACTGCGCTGGGTGGCAGGTTATACTTAGCATGCCAAAGATGATTTTACTTCTGTGATCCAGGGAATTACAAGCATCTCCCTCTAACAAAAACTCCTAAATGAAGTAGGATATTTTTAATCCCTCTGAATATTCAGGCAATAGTGAAGTTACTCCCAAGTTATACAAGAGCAGCGATGATGAGAATGCAACCTCAAAACATATGATGTGAACAAGTTAGTCTGATCACGGCAGCTTACATGGGTTACCACGCAGGCTAAGATGTAAAGCTTCGCTCCTTGAATATACAAACACAGTCTGATGTCAGCTAACAGCTTTTTGATTGGATTTGGTCTGGTTTACAAAATTTAATCAGAAACATAATGAAAACAAATTTTGACAAGATTTTCTGATTTCCCATCTATGATTAAGCAGCCTCGCAACTTTGGGTTTTCTACTTTTATTTCTTTTTTCTTTTTATTTTCATCTTGACATTAAAATAGTATTTAGTGGATACATTGAACTTTTGAAGAAGAAATTAGCTGAAAGCAGGAAAGCCTTAGGACAGTAGCACTAAGATTAATAAACCTAAAAGAATGTTTTCACTAGTGGAAAATACTGTTTTAATAATGATAATTCATTTCTCTTTATTAAAGGGTTACTTGGAACCATGGCATGTTTGCCACAGGCTTTGCTTACTAAACAGTGGATCCTATAATGGCAAGATGAGAAATGGAACTTGAAAGAGCTTTATTGCAATTCTGACTTTACTTCCAGAGTCCTGAATGACTTTGGGCAAGTTTTTTCATCTTTTTAGGCCTCAGTTTCCCCCATCTGCAAATGAGAATAATGATATCTATTCTCTTTGCCAAGCACCTCCTGATCACTTAGCTTTTCAGATGACATTTCATTAAGTATTATTACCACTACTCTCAGTTTCCAATATAGCTAAGCCAAAAGTGAGGTTGAGGCGACATTTCAGCAGCAAACTCATTTTATAACAGATTTTGCTAAAACATATAATGTGAGATAAGTACATGACAGATGAGAGTATGTGGTGGAAAAAATTGATAGCAAATATACAGACTAGAAATTATATTTGGGCTAATCAGTATCCATTTTTATATTTACTTTCTGCAAACTTTTTAATAACTGCATTTTACTAGTTCAAATATGCATGAAATGTGAATTTGAAATTCATATGTGCAACTATTCACTCAAAGTACCAAGGGACTGAAAAAAAAAAATCCCATTCTAGGAAACTGATGTGAGATGCTCAACCAGAGGTAAGAAACTTGGGATCATGAGATGTAGGTAAGAAATTACATAGGAAAAAATGGCCAATATTAGGGAATTGGTTTGGGAAAGAAAGGAGGCCATGAATTATTTGCCATTCCAATGTAAATGCAGTAATAGAGAAAACTGATCATGGGAAATTCCCACACAGGAAATCCAGTCACCCGCAAAAAGAGACAGAAAGGAATCATATAAATTATTCACTGGAAAGTTACAGCTAAACTGTCATATGACATTTATTTTTTACTGATCTGAAAGACCACAGCTTAATATTCTATGAAGAAACAGTTAATTTCCCACACCTGTGTTAATTACCTGTATATTCCAATTAATGTGAAATAAATTGCATTCCTTTTGAATAGACCATCCAAGATGACAGTCCCAAATCATTTCAGAAGAAAGACTATCCATTTTGTTCTACTTGTAGTAGAATTACTATTATTTCATGTATAAATTACATGTTGTCTGCATAATTATTGTGATTTTTATTAAATACACCTATACGGGGAAAAAAAGTTAAGTAGTAAAGGTTTGCTGGGAGGAGACAATCTGTTGATCATCACACCATGTCAATATGATTTATGCTTTGGGTCCGCAGTCCAGCTCTCCACTCTGCCTTTTCTTTGGCCCTTATGGTTTCACTTGCCCTATGGGTGCTACTTGCTCCCATCCTCTAGTAAAGTACTCCTCACAGCTATTAGCTCTAAGACAGTTACTCGGCCCAGAAGAGCGAGTGCTATTTCATTACGAGATAGCGTTGTATTAAAACACACAAGCGTCCCCTGAAATCACATTCCATGTTTGTATTTTAATAACTTGCATGTCTGTCCTGCACTCCTAGAGCAGAGCCTTAGGGCAGCTCCAAGCAAGCTGAAAAAAACCCTCCTGTGCCGGACTGTACCCAGGCTCATTAACCTTGCCTCTGAGCAGGGTTAATTAGATCAGACTAGGCCTCAAGCTAACACGGTGACTATTCCGCATTGTGCCATTTCCACATGCCCTTGTGATTCAGCTGCATCAGCAAGTGTGGGAAAGCAATTTCATAAGGTTCCAAACGTGATTAATTTTGCCTCATAGGATCACTCTTTCTTCCTACTGACAGGATAACTAGACAACACTTCTGGGTCTAGTCTTCTGATCCCCTGTCCGACTTCTGACTTGCTTAAGGTAGATTACTCTTTCCCTATTCTCACAGTAGATAAAGGAGAAAAAAACCTACTGCAACATTCATATGTTTTCTCAGATCTCTCCGTCGTGCTATGTGTCAGGCCAGAAAAATAGTGTCCTGCTCAGTACTAACTAGTGTGAGCGCAACGATGAGGCAGCAGTAAAGTTATAAAGGTTTTCATACTGCTCAGAACAGTGCTAATCAGAGATTTGTAAGCTAGCATTTAATGCAATCCAATTAATGAACCATAAACAACTGGATCAGCTATCTCAGGCACGCCATGGAATGGACGCGACTGTTCTTGTAAATCTGAACTGGTTGTACATCTAATGCTACATGTTACGAGAAATAAGGTTGCTTGCACCTTAGTCACATCTAACAGTACCGCACCCACCACGCAAAGGTACACACTGACTTCCCTAGCGCATCTTCAGTTACTTTCAGGACATCAGATTTGTGCAGCTGCCTTGGGAAAATGTACACACATATTCATCAGGTATAGAGTGTAATAAATTGCAGTCATGATAAAATGGAATTATAATGCAATCTAATAATTGAATTCTTAATCTCGTCTTCTCCAATCTCACTATTATTTACCAGGCTTCTAAACACCACAAAATATTACAAACATCTGTTTCCCCAAAATCTATCCTAAACTATTCAGATCCAAAGTCAAGAACAGCAACATCCAATTCCTGTTTCAGTGGCACCCTTGCCCTACGACCCTCCAGTATTACAGCAATCAAGCAAGTTTAAACTGTCAAAGTACTGCTGACTATAATGTAGTAATTGGTTTACACAGGGTACTTTCACATTCTGGCTGTTCCCCTTGGATGCTAATATACATATTTACTGTGGACCAGTATAAAGCAGCGAGGAAAATTTTGGCAGAAAACTGCTATCTGAAAAGTCAATCTTTCAATTTAAGATAATTTTTTAAAAAATCATCAGTTTTCTCAATGGATTTGAGTTCATAGTTCATTTTATACATACTACCCTTTTCCATTGAGCAGCCAGCTCAGGTCGCTCGCAATGGGGTAACAACTCAGCTTTAGCTCCCGAGAGGAGAGGACAAGACGGCTGCACAGCAACTGTTAGAAAGACAAGTGCATCAAATATTACAAGTATCTACATAGCAGCTGCAGGGGATACAGAAACCCTGGGAATAAGAAAAGCGCCTCTTCAGATTAATGATTTTGTTACATTCAAGCCAAGAGAATTATTTAATATGTGAGAGTTAATTACAGATAGCTGTATTGATAGGCAATTCCAACCTCAGAAAGCGGATTAAATCCATCCATTGTGTGTGTGTATGTCCGTTCGTAGACACTTGCTACTGTTATCTGAGGAAATTACAGTAACAGTTGCAGTTTATTTTCTCCACTGTAATCAAAAGACAGAATTTTACTTTATTTTTTTCTTCCACAAGATTCTCTCAGGCTTGGAAAGAAAATTTAATTGTTGCGCATAGATAGACAACATTCAGATCTTTTTAATCTTTATTCTGTGAGTAAATTTTCCTGCAGCAAATTTCCTCATAATTACAGTTCTGATTAAAGTGAGCATTTCCATAGTTTTGATGGCTTTGTAAATCACAGTTACTGGCTGCTTCTCTTCTGGTGAACAGGAACTCACTTTGTAATGAAGTTTTACTATGCAAAGTGGCTGAGCGATAATGTAATTAACATTTATCTTAAGTTATCTCTCATGCTTTAAGATACATATCTATTCCCTCTTTGTATGCCAGGTATTGAACAGCAATCATTACAACTTCCCACATGAAAAGGAACCAGGTAATAACTTCCCCTTTGTTTTTACACTGAACTTGGAAGATGTGAAATTTGAAGCTGCTAAGTAGCACACAGATAAAAATATGAGCTAAGAACCTCAAAACCAACCAGAAGTTATTGCTTTTTGAAGGAGAGTTGAGAGAGGATGAATAGATTACTTTCATTTCATTCTCATATAAACCCTGCACTCGCATACGCTTATTTGTAAGCACATGACCTTAATGGATCCACTTTACCTGCTTTATCATATTACAACTATCAGCAATTTGGAACTGAGAAATTCTTTTTGAAATTGTTGCATAGACACAATTTATAGAAATACCATACAATCATATGAAATTGAGGGGAGTATGCAACGGAATTTATGCCCAATTTTTGCAGATTTAAGTGGAAAAACACTAAGTAAGCCAACAGCAAAATTCCGTGGGATGCTACGGAAGTTCATTTCCATAAGCACACCAGAGTAATGCAGGTGAGACTTCTCCGATTTCTTCCTGAGCAAAATTCTATAGAGCCTACAAGAACAACCTAAGCATAGACTAAAGCAAAGCAAATAACCAGTGAAACAAATCAAAAGAGAAAGTGATGAATTGTCTCTGTATTGACACCTGAAGTAGAGAACCTTGGAAATTACTTGGCTCATTATAAGATTAGCTGGGCAAAACTGCAAGGCACACGGCGGAGGCCAAGCTATATAATCTAACATTTCCCTTTTGATTTAAAAAAAAAAAAAAAAAAAGACAGTGTAGTAATCCCTGTGCATGTCTGAAACCAAGGAAACTGGTGTTACATGTTGTGCAAAAAGAATTTGTTGTGAATGTCAACTGCTACTTTTTCAGGATCAGATCTGCAGAGAACGAAGATCCAAATATGTTGTACCCCAAGATACAGAGAGCAGATGTTGCTCTGGATCAAAGGCAAAAGCAGACCATACATGGCAGCAGGGCACTACAGGGAAGAGTTCTAAACCCCCTTAGCAACAGATCTGGACATGTCAAGCCACAAAAAACAGATTCAAAGAGAAAACTCATCATCAAGTTTATTACAGAAACAAAGAAAATAAGTTATTTTGGTACTTCAGTGTGAATTGAACTCTTGAAAATTCCAGTCACATAGACAGGTTCTCTACAGTTATTATTAAATCTTTTTAGTAACTGTTAACCTGATATCAGATACTACTAAAAAAGAAAATTTTGAAAAAACAGCTCCAGTGATGATTAAAATCAATGTATTGTACGCCACAAAAAACAAACCACAAAACTAGTCTCACAAGACATGCCAAACACTGTCAATACTTGAAAATATAATTAAAAAGACAAATTATTACTGAAGCACAAGTTCACTGTAAACTGAACATATTTAAGTGTATTTCCAATTTGCATATAAAATTACAATACTGACAAGCTTTAGCCATAGCAAACCCAGAAAGTCACTGCTCTAGAGTGCAGTGTCTGGTTTTGCTTCTAGAAGTGCAACGCTGGCCACACGAATGCTCTATTCCACCATTCTCCAATGGAAATTGTTGGCTGGGAAGGAAATCAAACAGTCACCCGGCACTAAAGTATGTTTAGCACATAATTTGCCTGCTCAGTCTTTAAAAACAACAGTGATGGAATTCCTTAACCTCCTTAGCCACTGGTGCATATTTGAGAGTTTTTTCAATCTAAGTCAATTGCTTACTGTCTTATTTTCTGGGGCAACCTTTTGGGCCTTTGAAGACCATTATTATGGCATTCCTCAGTGTTTTCTTCAATTAACTAATTACATCCAACTCATTAAAAGTTTTCCTCAGAGCTCACATATCTTGGACCATTCTCATTGCTTCCCTCTGGTCTTACTCTGCTGGGTCCAGAATTTTCAAAGTGTGGTGCTCAAAAGCAGTCATAGCACATGAGCTATTCTTAGGGCTGAGCGACATGCAAAGGATTTCTTTGCATATCTCTGGCTTGTTTTTAATGTGATACAGCTTTTTATAGCCCACAATGATATCTAGGCTCAATCCATTTGGTAACAATACCAGGCCGTTGACTTGTGGTCTGTTTAGAATCCGCTGGCTCCTTGTCCACAGAGTTTCTGCCTGGCCCATTCCCAGTCCTGAGTTTGGGCAGACAGATCCTCTGTTGAAGTGCTGCAGTTTGCATTCAGCCTTTTTCAGTCCTGTTTGTTTCAGGTGATTCTATCAATTGGCCAAGATTATCTTATACACTTTCAGAGTGCCCAAGGCCTTTCCCTAGAGCTTATTACCATTTGCAGATAGATGTATTAAGTGCACTCTTTATTTCATTATCCACGATATTAACAGAAACCACAAAACAGTACCAGACTCAAGATGCCAAAGGAAACAAAAAAACATGTTTCTCTTCCTACCTGTATATGTTGATGCTGTAAGCTAACATCTGTCACAGAGTTAGAAAACATAATGGAAACACAGGATAAAGTAAAGCTAATTTAATCTTTCAAAAAGCAAAAACCCACAACAAGCTGCTGGAAAGCACAAATGAGTCAGTCTTCCAGATACAAGACCACTGCTTTTAAATAATTATTAATCTTTCCTTAATTACACAGCATGCAACTCAACCTCTGCATTGCTATTAACTCCACAGGGAGAAGCCTTTCACACATAAAACCACAGGATTTATGGTGCCGGATCTTACCCTTAAGATCATTTGGAAAGTGCTCCCTGACCACTAGTCAAAAATGTCTGATGTTTTTCTTCTGACTGACAAATGTTAGAGGCTGATGTTGCCCACAAAACCATCCAGAATACATCTGCATTCTCTTTAAAAGCTGAATAATGAAGAAGTTGGAGCACAGAATTTGTCTATCATTAAATATGTCTCATTTGGGGAAATGGAGAGCAGGGAGAACAGAAGTATACCATTCCTTTCAAGAGAGAAAGGCACCAGGAAGAAACAATGAGAAAGTTTCCACTGCCTGTTCTTGTGACACAAGATCAGTGCGCATGTGTGTGTGTATGGATTTAATTTTCAAGGCAGGCACTTTTCACAGACAGCAAATCTACCGTAATTAAAAACAAGGAAAAACAAAAAAGCAGAGGGAAGTGAAGTCTCAAAATTCTTCTGATTTTCTAGGCAACTGAGGACATAAAGTTCTCTCCTTTCTCCTTCCCATAACCCTGTTTCTTGTCTACTAGGTATATATGACAATTCAGTATACATGGCTTAACTGACTTACCCTCAGTCTTAGGGACATTGAAGAGTGTTTGACTATTAGAGCAGAGACTTGCCAAACAGGACAGGGATTAATGCCTTTCCTGGAGATTTAACACTTCTCAAATCCTTTATTACCTATATAAATTGCAAAATTTAGGCTTTCTATGGACTGATGTGATAAACACTACTGCTATCATTCATTTTCTGATGGCACTAAGAAATGCATTGCATTGTTTACAGAAGATGTAACGTTAATCCTACATAACAGACTGTGCCTCTATTTTTCCTGTGTGAAGAAATACGATGGAAGATTGCAAAAAAAATCTGCTTAGGGAGAGGTAATTGTTTTGTATATGCAGTTCCTATTTTATTAGGAAGTTCTGACTATGGACTCACAGTGCATTAGCCTTGACTCTCAGCTCATGCGTCTAGCACAGTGCTGAAGTCAGACACCTGGGAAGTTCAAGTAGCTGCCACGGGTCTGTCTCCTGACTGAAAAAAAGTCAGCACATACACAGTACAGGCACCTGAATTCAAGGCTGCTCCATCCTGCTTAGGCCTTTTCTACTAACCGATACATGCATTTGACATGCTCCACTGGAGCTTGGAAATAGCCCGAGTAACATTAAATTGGGAAAACATCCCTAAATCCCAACAGCACCGCATATTCCAGAAACTTATTATTGCCTTTATAAAAACTGTGTCATATTGGGAGCACCACTTAGAAGTCCCTGGTGTATTCGGGGGGCCTCGAGACCTATGTGCCAATCACACACAGCTGTCACTTGACCATCTACACCACACGTTTGCAGGTGACCTACTTGTTACAAATACCTCCCGCGACTGCCACCCCCAATAGGCTGTTTTCTTATTTCCTGAGAATTCTTTCTTGATACCTCCATTAGCAGTATTCCCCTCTCTCTCCAAAACCCCACACACCTGATAAAAAACAAAACAAAACAAACAGAACTTAGATCTACAACAGTCAATCAATAGGCTGGTTGAACGACAGATGAAGGCTGAGAGCAACCATATCAGTTCCTCATCAGCTAATCTCCCACTCCCCAATTTATTGCCATACCTGGTGGCAATCATCCCCAATAATACATGAAATTATATTGTTAATGAGAAATTATGGAACCACCCCAAACTCTGCTCCTCTTGTTTATTACTGCTTCTCGTCTTTTGTTGGTGCCTCAGAAATGCAGAGCTCATTGACCCATGATCTATCCATTTCAGATCTTTGGTATCAGTAGGGTACTTAAAACCCATGGCTATCAGGTAAACCATTAAGCTAGGCAGAGAAAGGAAAATTCACAGAAAAACAAAGAAATGCAAGAACACAGAAAAAGCAGAAGAAAATATGTGCAGATTACATAGGATGCTGGTGTTGCGATGAGCTGGGCAAGCAGAGATGACAAGAACACATAGGTGGGAGAAGGCAGGCAGATGTGGGAGAAGTTGTACGCCTTAGCAGACGAAGAACAGAAAGACTGAAATAAGCAGAGATGAATGCACATGAGAAGAGACAGTAAATGAAAAACCAAAACAGCAGCAATTGCTACAGCCTAAAATGCTGTCACTAGTCCCAGTCAGGAAGCCCTAATAGCAAAAAGGATAGATTCAGACAAAAGAAGAATCAATCAAACTAGGAAAAATCAACCAAAAAAAGCCCCACCAAAAACTAGTGAGCAGTATAAAATCACTTAAGAGCCTACTGATGCCACTTTTTAGGTAGTCATTTGCCAAAGAAGAGAATACAGAAAGAAGAGGTGTGGTATTTCTGGAGAACAGATCTGGCTCAGTCTGCCTAAGTGTCTGATTCTGCCATGCACCGCAACCACCTGAGGGCCACTGCAATTGCCTGCAGCCACATGGGGATCAGAGTAGTTATTGCAGACTGCTGCAGCACCGAGAAACGCACCTCCTAATTCAAACCTTAGAGAACCAAATGGAACAAAATACCAAAATTGAGATGCTGATAAAGCAGAAAAAATTCTGCATTGAAAAGCTTTCCTATGTCACCAGAGCAATAAACCATGCAAGTTGCCGTAAAAAATCCCCGAGGTCTAGTTCAAAGCAAAATCTCAAGTAATTCAGCTCTGAGCAGAAAGTATCAGCCGTTCTACTTGTTGGTCCCAAACTAGGCCAAGTTAAGAGTTCAGAGCAATTCCTTCTCTTCCAGACAAAAATTCTTCCTGAAGGAGAATATTTAATGCAGACTGTGAAGTGCTTGATTCTTATCAGGAGGTTTAGGAATTTGGCTCAACAGTTTGCTATAAGAAGACTTTGAACAGTACTAAGGAAAGCTATCTTACAGCCTTAAAGGAGCACTTAGCCTTTCCCTGAGAAGGTCCTTTAAAATGAAAAATGACTGCCTGAAGATTGATTAAATGACCACTTAATTAGATAGGGGAGATCTACTGACGATATTTGGCAGCACTGGGGAAAAAAATGTGTGCCTTTAAAGGATTTGAAAAAATGAAATCTCTTGTGTTTCTAAGATCCGACAGACAACACATCTATGGCAGGAAATGGTGTAAGTGCACGCTTGAATTATTTATGGTTTTTAGGACAGCTTTAGAGAATAAGATGTTTCAGCCTACAATAAAATCCACAATTTAGTCTACCTTCTACCTGTAATAATTAAATGAAAAATAACCTCCAAATAAATACAGCTTCATATTAGTTTAGACTTCTAAAATAAATAAAAAAATCAAAATGTAACAAACTACTACTGCATTCAAATTTCGCATCCTATTTTCATTCAAATTAAGGGCCTGGATGCACTCTTCCAGCTTAGTATGCAGAAAGGATAGGCTTTCATATGCACGCTAAAATCTCTCCAAATCTCCTCAGGTTAAGATTCAGGATTTCAGCCTGCTCTTCTATGCTTATCAGGATAAAATAGAAGGAAGAGAACAACTTTTTCAGAGAGTATTGTTTGAAAAAGAAAAAAATTAAAGTAGGAAAGTGACAGTATTTTAAAAAAGGTAATAATTACAAAAAACCAACCACAAAACAACCCCTGGACTCTCCTACTCCCGAATTACATGATGCATATGCTACAGAATTACTGATATGCATGACCTTTCAAACAATGGCCAAAACCATTTCTCAGAGCATCAAAGGTTTGTTGTATCATCAGATAGGTGGCCAATTTCCAGGGGAAAAGGAAGGTATATGTATGTACAAAAGTGCATGGGGAGCAAGAAGAAAGCATAGTTAGGGAATGCCAACATCAGCTATAGGCTGTGGGTTTACAGTCCTCCTGCAGCAGGGATGTACTAGACTGGGACAGGCTGCGAGGTCCCTGTTACTGATAACCAAGCAGGGTGTCACGGAAACATTACCAAAGCAGATCTTTCTAGAACACAAGTGGTCAGCCTGTAATAGCTTTCTAGAGCGTACCGAGGGGCAGGCCAACTGCTCCTTTTCTTTCAGCTGTCCCGGAGGACAGCGTACCCCTGTAGAACAAGCTCAGACTCCTCTAGGATCTGGCACCCTGAGCTGTCAGTAAGCTCCGTGAATAACTCCTCTTACTCGTTGCTCGAGTGGTTTTGCCAACTCAATTGCTGCTGTGGTGGTTAAGAGGAGAAGGACAAATGTCCCAATGTGTGCCACAATTGGTGACAGAGGGTAGAAACCCTGCCACGGCCATAGCCTTCCAGGCTAGAGCGATGGAGACACATTTACCAGTTAGTGCAGAAAGCAGACCAGAACAAGTAAGCGCCTTCTTAGGCTGTTCTGTAGTACTCTATTCTCACAAGTAACTAGAGAGAGGGAAATTAAGGAAAACCTATTTACCCTCATCTTTCTATAAAGATAGACAATCACTAGCAATGACCATAACTTCACAGGCCTTTGGAGCACTCCAGTACCACAAACAACTTAGGTTCACAGGACTGCGGGGACATGTGTTGAGATGTTTCATTAATCTGTGTACAATATCCTACGCAATATTATGAAGTCAGAAAAAGCATTATACATTTTTAGTTTCCTGTTTGGAGCTGTAGATACTTCAATTTGTTAAATCAAAGTATCTACAGCATCTCTTCTAAATGAAAGTAGCAGAAATCCCATGCAGTATTCTACATCATAAAATAATGTGAAACAAAAGAAACTCAAAAAACTTCTGTGAAAAGAAGCTTCATCCTTTCTGGTCTTTTTAAGAGACACTGCGCAAAAAAAAAAAAAAAAAAAAAATCATAATTATTGCCCAACTGTTTAAAATTTGCATCATCTCCTGAAAAAATTCTCCATGCCACGCTCAGTTCCATTTGGCACAACGGAAGTGCAGAATAAAAGAGACCTCATTAAATGCACCCCTTGGTTTAGGCAGATGGGAGAGTGCTTAATACCATTTTAGTCCTGATCTCACTTGTTCCTGCAGAACAGATGCAATATGTAATTTACCATAGATTATGACATTTGAGATAATTCAAAAATCACTGATAAAATGAAATTATATCAAACTAGATACAGCCATCTGCCACGATTTCAAGGATTCACCTGATAGTCACTTTTCTCATGATTTGAGCTTCAGGATACAGAGGATTTTGTACACATACATGTGAAAGAGTAGCATATAAAACTGTATTTCTCAGGGATCCACAAATGTATTTTGTTCTGTTGTTGGAAGAGAGCTGTGGCCATTTATACAAGTCTAGACACTCAAAGAGGCTGGAAATCTGTCTTCTGCGGTAGGGGAGATCTACCTTGTTACTTACAACTCGTACTAGATGCCCAAGGAAAGGGACAGTAACTATACCAACTTAATCTACCAGCAAACAACCCAAAGATGGTACAACAGGAACTTCACTTGGCCTGAGAGCGTACTTACAGCAATATCCCCCAAAAGAACAAAGGAGTTTTAAATTGAAAGGCAGATTTATTTTGGCAGGAATCATAATAGGTAACTTATAAAAAAAAGAGAACGGCAAACCCTAAAATATCAGTCAGTGAGATGGAAAAAAATACAAGAACAAGAGGAAATTATCTCCTCCCCAGGCATTGTATCCTTACAAGGCAGATCTTTCTTATCCCTAGACTTTTTGGGTGGGTAGCAACCAAGTCTGTAGTTTCCTCATTCTCTTTTTTCCCCATCCCTACTGTGAAACATTAAAGCAAATGTGCAAAACATTAAAACAAAAGTGTGAAACATTAAAATAAGCATGAAAAAGACACGTTGTCCTGTGTGGGGAGGAAACAAGGTTGCTCTTACCCTCATCTTACAATATTTCAGAGAGATGCAGACATTCAGAGCGACTTGCCCATCATTACAGAGAAAATCTATGACTGAATAAAGACCTGAGTCCAGCTCTCCTGGTCCAGCAGGCCTTATGCTTTAGCGAGGAGTATCACAGCCTTGAGATATATATGTATATATAAATGTTTTTATTGTCAATAGACAAAACAAGCAGGGCTACTACACAGCATCAAATGCCATTATTCAGAGCTTCTTAATATGTATTATACATGAAAGGCCAATAGATGACTAATTCTATACATGGCATATTGTATTTTCCTTCCTGGCCATTGCAAACTCTTTGCTCACTTTAATAATAAATGGGAGGCAGTCCTGAACAAGAAGGGGCTCCTGCCTGGAACGCCAAACTGATAGGAATTGCCTCGTGACACAAAACTCTCAAACAGAAATACTCGACAAGAACAAAATAAATGTTCAAGTAGAGGAAACGTGGATTTGCTGGGTGACAGATCTGTAAGCAATCCCTTTTGCCCACGACATACTCGTTTGCTCTCAGCAACTTCCAGTGCTGAGGACTTGCCAGATTGCCAGGACTGCAGCAAAGCCTAGGCAGTCCATTCTGTGTCTTGCCAATACAATTTCCCATACAGAAATACAGAATGCAGTTAAAAAGGATATATTATCATTACTGAATGAGCATGCCCAGTCTTCTGTATTTGCACCTCTGCAAAGTGGTTGAAAAATTGAATCTCACAAAATACATCATAGCTGCAAAATGTTTTTCATGAGAGTTTTATCTTTCCTCCTTATCAAAAGCTACAGGATGCTGAATTTTCACATTTTCTAGTTACTTGTATGTGGAGAAGGTATCTGACTCCAGGAGCTAGTGGACAGAAATGGATAACGAGATGCAACGGCTGGCAAGTGGTGCTAGAAACAGCTGCACTAAGAGGATTTTTTTTTGCCCAGGAGGTAATGGAATTACCAACTGGAATTACTCAACAAAGGGTGTAGAGGATTCCCAATGAATTGGAGGCCTTTAAAATGAGAATTTACATTTCTCTAAAACCCTTCTTTGGTTTATCCATTGTGCTTAATGTGGAACCGGGTAAAAAAAACCCAGCTGTTGATCACAGGGCTTGCTCTACTTAGTTCATCAGAAACATACTTTTATGTTATCTGGAAAAAGAGTTCAGTGGTTATGAAATTCCAAACTGAAATAAATAAATAGTTAATGTGATCTGCCTGAAGTGTACTTATACTGTCAACAGAAATGAGGGCTGAAACACATCATTTTATCCCTCTGCTAAATTCCTTCGGTAACTCCAGTGACAGCAGGGCTACCCTCCTTCCGCAGCCACTATGCACACACTGTCAGGTTTGGGGGATGTAACACAAATGACACCAAGAGCTGCCAGCTGAAGCACTCCAGGCCATTTGTTCCTTCAGGAATGAAACAAACAATGTTTTGAAAAGAGAGCTTTAACTTCATTGTAGATAATGAATATTTACACTGCTCAATTTTAATTTTGCATCAGTTCAGCACATATTAAAACTGTTACATTCACAGACCTAAAATCCAAACCCATCATTACGTAAAACATCCGTAGCAGTATCCCAACCCTGACCTTCATTACAGGGAGCAAGCAGACACCAAATGACATGAAGTTCTATTGTAACTTTCAATAAGCCTAAAATGCTTCTTATTGTGGAAAACAAGCAAACATTCAAAGATTAGATAAACTTCTTTGCTAATATTTTTGGCCTATGAAATTCATCTGATTATTGAGGCAGCAAGTTTTTCTTGAAATGACAGGAACTTGAGTTGTAGTTATTCATTTTTACATGGAAGCAATTTCAATCATAGAAACATTTGGTTGGAAAAGGCCTTTAAGATCAAGCCTAACTGTACCTGTCCACTACTAAACCATGTCCCTAAGCACCACATCTACCCGTCTTTTAAGTATGTCCAGGAATGGGGACTCACCACTTCCCTGGGCAGCCCATTCCAGTGCCTGACAAGCCTTTCAGTGAATAACTTTCTCCTAATATCCAATCTAAACCTCCCCTGGGGCAACTTGAAGCCATTTCTTCTTGTCCTAAGAGATGGCAATCTTTATATAGATTCAGTGGTCTTTGCTGTTGATAGATTGTACTAAATAGAGGCTATGATATTAAATGCTTCAAGACCTTCAAATGCTGCATTAAATGACCAAGAAAAGCAAGAAGGTATGAACTTTTCTTACAGCTGCAATCACTCACTATCATTTATTATAATGCTACCTCTGGCTTATTTTTGAACCACTGGGGCAGGGACTACCCTGTACACACCCATAATTCAAACAGCCAGCCCTGCTCCTTGATGAGTTTCAGCTCACAGAGAAGTTCCCAACTTCACAATACTTTCAGAAATACAGTTTCAGGGTGCCTCAGTGCTTTCTCAAGACTACAGTAAAAAACGTCTTCCCATCACGCACAAGATCACTTCCCATCACGCACTTTCATGCCTTTCTTTCATACTCTAACTTAGAGTATCCAGTGCTAGCACTGTTTTATCACTTTTGGAATAAGTCCTTTAAGAACTTATAAATGAGCACTTGAAGAATTCATGTACTCATCTGTCCATTTAATTATATCTCCAAGCTAAAAAGGCTGCCTGCGTAGACATACATTTTGCAATACTGTTATATAAATGTTTAAATAGCTGCTGCAGTTTGAAGATGCTTGCAACAATTTCAATCCAAAGATGCTTGCAACAATTTCAATCCATAGCTTTAGAGACGAACTGGTAGGAACAGCAACTTCACACATTTTAGAATATTCTGGATAGTAAACAGGATCTTTCACATACGGTTTGTGTATACAACTTGTATTTCAGTCTTCTCTGAGTAGGAGAAGCATTTTAAGATGTCAGATTCTAATGATAAAGTAAGATGTACCTTCCTCTGTATTCAGTTGTCACAAGATTAAGTGGGCCAGGATAGCACTTCAGTTTCAAACAATTACAATATTCTTCCTTAGTGCTTTTCCTAAACATCTGCTATCCAGCCTAGGGTAAGGGAAAGCATTTAAGGGTATGTCACAGTATTAGCAAACTCAACACCAAGGCTTGGGACAAAATTGCCAAATTCAAACATCTCTAGACTTGGATAATGGATTTAGTTCAGGGCCTCTCCCAATTTTAGTTTTCAAATTCTTAACTAGGGCAGTATGCTGAAAGTTGCCTACATATGATCATTTTAAAATTAAAAGTACAGTATTGACTAGGAGTAGGAGTCTTAATGACTCGATAGAGGAAAGTTCTTGGCACCATTGGCACTGACTAACCTTAAGGGAAGGTGTTCTGATATGCCATTTAAGTCACAGCTGAAATAACTTCTGGAAGAGGTTGCTCAGTATGTAGCACATGTTGTATAAACCATTTTTCAAAGCATCTGCTTTGATGGATTGGGAGTCTAATACTGAGTATATACATCCACATATACTTTATCCTTTGCACATTTATCTTTACCACTAGGATTACTACTTAAAAGTATAAAATTGGTCAGCAGTTTCCAAAACAAACTCTCAGAACTCAATAGAGAGAAAAAAAAAAAAGGTGGACTACAATTCGATTTTACACCATTCTTTCCATTTCTCTAAGAATTATATGACATAGAACATACATCCAGTATAGCATGTATAAGACATTACCTTCTCTCATTTCCTCAGACCTACTTTTCAGGCTTCTCTCTCAGCTGGGGCCAATCAGACTCCAATGCAGCAACACTACACTGGCCAAAGGTCTGGCTTTCAGCTTCCTTCCCAAATCTTTCATGCGTTGTTTTTCACCACTGGTGGTTGCTACCACTGCCGCCTTTATTCAAAATACATTTTTTTAAAACATTTTTTGTCTTTTTGAATAAGTTTTACATCCTGTACCTACTTGGACATCTATGCAATCACACTCCCCTCACGATTGCTTAGCCCAAGGCAACACATAAGCCCAAACAAGAAATACATCTGCCTAATGTACCAAGACACAGGCAGAACCAGAACAACCAGCATTTACCTCTGCTGCTGAGGGAGAACAGCAGAGCGTTTAGGACACAAGAGAAGAATTGCTGAGTGTAGAATAAACTTCCCCAAACCAGCAATGTCCTCCCTCACAGGTCCCAGCTCAACAGCACAGGACAGGAGCCAAGCCTAAGGCTGGGCAGGACAGGAAGCCCCGAGCTGAGTCAAGCTCAGCTGCAGTTCCTTGGGCCCTAACAAGCGATAAAGCAGAAACCCCCAGAGCAGCTCAGTCTCCTCATGCACTGGCAATCCCTGGTTAATGGATGTAAGCAGTAGGGGAAACATGTTGTAAGCACTAAAATCAGCTAATGTGATTCTGACTACCTGCCGGGAACTGGCCTAACGAAGGACATGATGCTCGAGCATAATCACTTTTCACAGATCTAATGGCTGACTTCCAGACTGCACATCCATAGCACAGCTGCTTCTCAGTTCACTTGCTTTTCTACAGATGTTTCCACAAAACCATGCTGGAATTAGAATGAAACATTAGTGACCTTTCTTCCTATTGCTTTTGCTATCATTACCTGTCAGTTAATCTGCTTTCATGTCCAGTCTTTCTGCATGTACCTTTCTACTATCAGGTGCCATGATCTGTGGTTTCTGCACCAACTGCTGAATATACAACTGTTATTTTGGGTTCCCCTCTGTCCTGAGGGTTGTAGTGTCATAATTAAGTTCAGCACAAGGTGATGGAAAAATAATTTCCATGCAAGTAATCATGCATTTCCTAACTGAAAAGAGCTACGGGCACTCTAAATTAATTTCCTTACATCTCTAATTCAAATCAGTTGACATATGAATTGTTATAATGTGAAGTAGCCAACTGCATGTTGCCTGGATAAGATCTTTTTTTGTTCTTTTCCAAAAACCTAGTGTTACAGATTTCTGCTGTCTCTGCTTAGTAACATACCGGATGAATCTCAAACAACAGAGCTAAGTAGGAATTTCACTAAAACACACCCAGGCTTATTCTGATCCCAAGACTTCCAATAGTAATGGAAAGTTTCAAACTAATATCAAATTATTATAGTCATTGAAGAACAAAACTATTGCCCTGTCTTATTCCAAGTACAAAAGATAAACTTGTAGCACAACCGTGATTCCCTTGTGCTGTGCTGAGGAGTTACGGGATCAATAGCATCATGCAAGCCAGAAGACCCTGACTGCTGGGGATTTATTTGATATGGCCTCCAGCTATAGCATTTCATGGCCTACACTAAGCCTGCAACTTTGCTGTATTTGCAATACATCACAATCATATCACTGCAGTTTCTGTCCCCCCCTGAAGCCTGATCCTGTGTTTAGGCCAGGGTAATGGCCAAAGAAACTCTCCTCCCTGAACAGTTCTCTACATTTAAATGAATAAATTTCAGACAGTTTTTCCCAAACACAGCATTTCTCAGTGTGACAAAGGACCAGAACTTTATTATAATTTTGTGTTGGCAGGTGTTCTTCCATTTTTGAGGAACAAGGACAATTAGTCCTCCAAAAAGTGCTGCTACTCCAGATGATGTAGGACATTTTGATGCTCTGGAAGATACCAGTGCAAGTTACAGTGCAGCATTTTAACAAAGCACATAGTATTTTACAGTCAACTGAGAAATCAAACCAGGCACCTTCCCTATCCATTTATCAAGGCACGTGCAATTCCCATTTTGTGACAGATGAATCAATAAATATTGAGGTAAAAAATTCATCTGTATCCAATGCATTTTAATAAATAATATTTAACAAAATATCATGGCAGGTATGTAGAGTTCTGACAACTATTTTTCGTTGTTTTTCACCATTTCATTTCCTCAGCTGAAATCTAGAGAGCACCTTGGAAATCACAAACTTGCAGCAATAATTCGCACAGCCACAACTCTAAGATTTTCTTTCAGGACATTTAATGACATGCTGCAGGAAAGCAAACACTTGCCACAATGACAGACACTTGAAGGCACATATATGGCCTGCCTCATTGCCTGAGCAGGGAGGAAAGATCCCCGTTAAGGCCAGGTTGTTTCTTGCCTTAAAAGACAGTGAGCCCAAGGGTGTTCAGCTTGGGCTCACAATAAACAAATCCACAAAGTGCAGACAAAAACTTGGTACCATTTTCAGAAAGCCACAGTTCTCAAAGATAGGCAGCTGTAATAGATATTGGGCTCAGCAAGAAAACTTTATGCACACATGTCAATCACAGCATCCCCATATTCATTCTGAATGAAAGGGCTGGCAGGTCAGACTGTGTTACACTGAGACCTTTGAGTATGTATCAACTGTTTCAGAGTTTCCCATCTATTTACAAGCATTTGGTCCAGCGTTCCACATTTTAAAGGGGATGAAGTTAACTGCCAGTGAGAACAGAAAGACTGGGCAGCTACAAAAGGCACCAGTGCATCTGTATGCCAGCCTAAGGAAGTAGAAGTTAGAAAATAAAAAATGCTGTTCTGAGACATGCATGCTTTTTGACCAAATTGTGGCTGATCTAGTTTTACGTATTAGTAGTGAACACAAAAGAGGTGCATGAATTTATTCCTGCTAGCTACACCTGGGCAGGAAGGAAAGGTACATTTTTAGTTGTGGTTTGGACCTACAGAAGAGCTTCTCTAGCGGCTGCGGGTGTTGCACAACAGCTACGATGTGTAGGAAAACCCATCAAACTGTTCCTTCAGACCATAATCTATAAGCATTGACAGATAACCAAGTCTTCAGTCTTAATGCAGTTCATTCTATCCTGCACTCAAGGGCCTGATTTTGTTGGGATACAATTAAAGGCCCATTCCAAAGTCTGCCATAACTGCTGGGGATCTTTTTGGCAACACCAAAGGGCCTTGGATTTGTTCTTCAGTGAAAAAGCTTAAATTTCCTAAAACAACACTGGTGTTATTCCCAGGGACTTCCAGGTGAGGAAATCTGCGTTGCATAAATTCTTTCTCAACTTCATCTGAGATCATTTCGTACAGAAATGGTGGACAATAACACATTTTCAACGAAGGTGAGATTCCTGGTACCTCTGCAAACTTTTAGCCAGAGGTAGTGTAAAAGGGGAAAGAAGAGGTGAAAGAAGCAGGTTTTCTTCTGATAGGAGAATCAGAGAAACATAGTGTCACACTTTGTCAGATGTGAATGCAAAAGACATCTGTAGACCAAGTGGCACAAATATTACATAGGAAGTAAATGCCTTGGGATTTTTCTTTATCTTAAAAGTGACTTTGTACAGCCTTATAATCAGAATTGTTTCCTATAAGCATAAAAACCCAGTAGCAATAAAGGTTAGCACTATCCCTGTATAAATTTCAAAAGCTTCTTAAGACAGAGTTTTGAAGAGGCACTGGCTACAGAAATTAAATGCTCTCTTCCTAGATGGGCAATGTTAACTGCACTCCCTGATTAAGCAAATAGTTCTCCCTTCATTAACCAGTAGAGAAACTGCTACTCAGGCAAGCAAAGTCATGCTGTCAAGGCAAGTGAGGACAACCTCCATTTGTTCGTTTTTTCTCTACGACAATGTAGCATTTCTCGCCACAAATATCAAGGTAGTTCCTTTCACAAAATGTCTAAACATTTATCAGCTCAGAATTACAAACCCAGTTGTTTATGGAAACATCCTGTACAAAAAGAACTGTTGCTAACAGACTTGGACTGTGATCTAGCAGCTTATAATTATCATTTTTGTTAGACCTTCCCCCACCGGAGGAATGATTCCCTTGAAGGTCCTTCCCAAATAGAAGTCTTCATTAGAAAGGAGAAAATACATATTAATACATAATTAGACAGACTTAAAAAGCTATGACTGCACCATTTAATCTTGTAAATAAGAAAGTAAACATAGGAAATTGTTTCTTTTTGTTATTGACTGCTTCTTTCAGAGATATTCAGAATAATCTCATACAAAATTCCTAACCGATTTCTATTTTATACTACTCAGAGTGGACCTATTTCCATTTTTTTTCATCATTTGTGTTTACTGAAGCCCTCTCCACCTTTCCTTGGGTTTTTGGTGTTCAGCGGGTTTTTTTCGCCCCTCATAACAAAGGAAGGCTGAAAATGCCTACCTCCACAGTTTTAATATTTATATTGGCATGGACTATTTTGATATTACTTTGGGTTAAGCGTGTTATACTGAAGCACCTTCAACATCAGCAACAAACTCCCCAGATGTCATCCTCTCCTGCTCCCTGTTCCAGAGATTCTGGGTCATTCTGCCTCGGAGTCCTGTCTGTTGGTTTCATCTTTGGTTTCCCTTTCCTTGTGTCCTTGCTGCTATTCCCCTTTTCTTGTCATTACATCTCTTCCTTCTGCCTGAAAGTTGTTCAGATGCCCTAGAACTGTGACTATGGTAAACAGATGGCTGGGGCTTAACACATGGTTATAAAGAAGTAGGCTCATTCTCCATTTGTGTGCCAGTCCTAATTCTCTGATCTCCGCACAGCACACAAGTTAGCCAGCTCCTGCACTCAGGAGCAAATCCTTGCTGAAGATCCCCAGGACAGAACAAAAGATGTTTAGCACCAGACACTGCAGACAGCACGGAAAAAAGGCAGGCCCTACCTTGTGGCTCAAGAACCAGGACTGTATAGGCTATGTACACAACCTATAGCCTCCCTTTTATAATTTTCTTCTGTGTTTTAGATTTTTCCTGCAATCTCTTCCAGAAAAAAACCTGCACTTTTGGAATTAATTAATTTAATAAATAAAAAATAATAATAATACAAAAAGGGGCTTTCTTGGGGGCTTTCCTGTTGGTTATCTTATCCAGCTGGTAATTTCTTGTTATTGAAGAAACTTTTGCAATAGAGTAGAAAACTCATGTAATGCTGCACTGATGCTATACAGTTCTTTATTGGGAGTTGCTCTGAAATGGTGACATGCAGACTTCAGCTATGTTTAGGGATAGTTAATCCAAATCATTTAAGTCTCTTCTGTTTGCACGTCCATCTATAGGTTTTACACCTTGCAAAATAATTCATATGGCATTATATTGTGGTAAAACTGAAAAGAGACTGAAGAAGAAAGATGAAGTCACCACCTGTTGATTATCAAAAGAAACATCAAGGAAATTCCAAAACTAAGAGCCTAAAAAAAAGGGAGATAATAAGTGTAAATGCATGTCTGTCCATCTTTCTTGCTGCCCTGTCAACAGTCTTGTCTGTACAAAGAGGAACTCAAGCGCCTTTACTGTAGAGTGCCTTACTACACATGTTTTTATTACTGCTGGTCGGAGTATGCTGCTCAGTAAAATGCTGATTCACATGCTGTTCTACAAAAAGACAGGGTGAGTACAGGGACCATTCTGCAAACGTCAAGGACAGATGGGGAACAGGACAGGCAGACAGGCCAGTGCCAGGGAAGTATTCAATTACTGACTTTGAAGGAGAGACTTTTTCTAGCAGAACATAAAAATTCAGGAGTCGTCACACAAATTATCCCTTACAGGGTGATGTGTAAGTGCTACCAAAAAGCTCTTCATAAAAAAAAAATACAAACAAACAAACCAACCAAACAAACAACAAACAAAAATAACCTATGCTTACAGAAATGACAGTGACCCAATGAGGGCCGCTGCAAAGAGGAGGAGGCAGTAGAATTGAAGATAAAGGATGTGCCTTAAAGCTTTTATGGTTAGGCTTTAGGCTCTGTCAACATGGACTCTTTCAACCTTTGCACAACAAAAAGGAAATAAAAGTTCTCAGAGGGTTAACACTGCATGTGAAATAGGCTGTTGTTTCTGCCCATATGTATTATACCTAAAACTAAGGCCACAGTTATAGGGAAGTCAGTGTTAATAGGGACGAGCTATCCGAGTGCTGCCGTAGGAGCATATTTCACTGGCTTTTCTGACACAGTGCACGTGTAGACCTGTCTAGTTAATAGCAGAGGTGAAGCATGTGTGTGTGTGTAGTTCCTTAGTGATAATTGGAGTACAAGGGCCACTAATTACAGTGAACTTGGTAGCACATAGAGAGTAACAGAAACACAGCATGGACCTAATGACTTCTTCCATTCAACTGTGAAATATTTAATCCACTATCCAGCTGCAAATTTAGGGAAGGAACTAGACTGCATTTTAAGATATGATGGAGATACCGTAGAGGAAGCCCCCAAAGCAGCGTAAGGCAGACAAATTCACATTTGTTCAGTTTCCTCTTTTCCAGCACATTCTCATTAAGTTCTTATCAACAGCTCTTGATTTTAAAACGTTAACTGCCTACAAGTAAGCATGCTTTTTTAGATAAAAAAAAAAATCAAGAAATTAGAAAACTCATTTTTCCCACTTCTGTTTTTTGCTCTTTGGGCAGGAGCAACGCTGCTTTACATTCAAACTCCAAACACATTTCCTATGTTGATGAGCAGCCAGTATTTGCCAGTATTTCTCTTGCTGTTTGTAGTAAAGGTATTAATTTTTTTGTGGCTCAAACCCACTTTATTTCTTCTTATATTCACGATTTTCTCTGGCTGTGACATGCCTATGTTAACTTCACTGAAAAGAAAACATTCAATTTCATCTCATCTTTGGTGGAAATGAAAGAAAGAAGAAACAGAAGTAGGGCCAGGGTAGCAAAGCAAAACAACCTTAAGGTGGCTCTAGACTGGCTCTTCTGCAGTAACCCCAAACACTGGTGATGCTGCCTGGACACTAGCAAAGTCTGGCATTCTGATACTGCCTCTCTCTTGGGCAAACTTGCAAGAAGTCAGGATAGGGAATAATGCAGAAATAGAATAATAAGTATATAATAATAATAATAATTTTTCCTAATACCTAATTTAAACCTCCCCGGCGCAATTTTAGGTCATTTCCTCTCATTCTATCACTTGTGGCTTGGAAGAAGAAACCAAATCCAACCTCACTACAGCCTCCTTTCAGGTAGTTGCAGAGGGCGATAAAGTCTCCCCTCAGCCTCCTTTTCTCCAGGCTGAACTCCTCACAAGACTTGTGCTCCAGACCCTTCATCAGCTTCATTGCCCTTCTCTGGACATGCTTCTGCACCTCAAAGTCTTTCTTGTAGTGAGGGGCCCAACACTGAACACAGCATTTGAGGTGCAGCCTCACCAGTGCTGAGTACAGGCGGACAAGCACTTCCCTGGTCCTGCTGGCCACGCTATTCCTGATACAAGCCAGGATGCTATTGGCCTTCCTGGCCTCCTGGGCACACTGATGGCTCATATTCAGCCAGCTGTTGACCGATTTGATTTTATTTGACATCATCAAAAAAATGTGGGAAAAGCTCTCAAGAATCAGCTTTTGCTTTACAGAAAAGGATGGATTGCTTTTCCTCTCCAGACCCTGCAGTGATGGTGTTCAGATCATTGTGATTTCATATTCTGCAGTGGGACCTTACTTAGACAATGCTCTCTGTTTCCAATCTCAGTGGAGAATTACACCAGAGGTACCAATGCTGACAACTTTTAATTTATTTGAGTAATCTGTACCAACATCATCTCCTTCTGGTTAATCAAAGGATGTTTTGCAATATTGGACTTTGCTACAGTTTCATGAGTAAAGAATGAAGGATTTGGATCTTTCTTGTATAAACTGTTTTGTGAGAAGAAAACAGCAGAAATTAATTTATTGGCTGCTCTAAAATTCATTGCGCCTTCTTTGACATTCCTTTCCTGATGGTGTATGTAATTAATAAGCATTGCAGGCCCCATTGAGGCAAATTTATCACCTAGAACACAAAATCATGAAAACTTACCCTTGGTCAATGCTTTTGGGTATATGCATCAATGTGTCACAGAAACCGTAAACCTGGAAAAGTAACTGCAAAGCAGTCCAAACAACACATACATCATTTAGGATTCTAGTTCAGGCTATTATTAGAATGTGAAGACCAAGTGCAGGATCACATTTATCCATTGTGCCATGAGGAGCTTATTATTTCAGCTGTATGCAAAAAGGCTTTAAAAGGAAGGAAGGGCTTTAGAGACATGGATTTATTCATCGTGGCCAAGGCACATCTATTGTATTGGCTTATGCTGATTTAACAGAGTGAGACCCCACAGTCGCTATATGTGTGTAAATGAAATAAGTTAATGATGATACAGCTTTCTTCTTCTTCTGCATGTGGGCCATTTATCTTAATGTGAGTGAGCCTAGCTTTATTGCTATGCACTCATTTTGTATTTTGAGCAACACATACTAAAGAAATTTATGCAGCCTTTGGCTTATTTTTAGGTAGAAAATAATTAAAAAATAGACGTGTGAAGCATCTTTCAGCTGATTGTAAGCAGAATTGCTCAGTGTACAATGCTCACAAATAGGAAACTCAACCAAAGAAAATACCTTTTCCTCTAGAGATTTTTAAGTCCACCTGCTCCAAAACAAGCACATCTAGGCTCCAAAATGCACCGTTAATCCCTTGTAGCTTTGTAATATATTTTTTCCACTTGCAAGTGACTGGTACCACCTTTATTTCAAACTAACAGAAGCAAAGATGTCAAGGTCATGCTTTTCCACTTTGCTGAAGCAATCTAATACTGTGACTAACTAGGCCGGCTGCCAGTAGAACTGGACTTTAAATATCTTGTAAGAGCATCACTGCATATCTAGTTTAATTCTGCCCTGCAATTTAAAAGTCTAATGTAGGCAAGTACATGAAAGAATTTCTCATTCAATCAGCCTCACCTTGTTCATATACAGAAAAGCATCACATTCCTTTAAAGAGATATGGGAAATAAGGCCAACGACAAAGGGCTTTTATGCCTTTTGAAAAGGGGAAAAGGGAGCAGTAATGGATCTTGAACGGTGTGGTTGATATATTACAGAGTTGAAATAATAAGCAAGAGAGAAAGAGTCTTCGGGAAGGAGTCTCCCTATCTGAAGAATGACACCTCACCTGCAAATGGCAAGTGAGCATTTATACGTTGTTTAGGTCTGAAGATGATACAGGATGATAGAGGAAAGAACAAAAGAACAAAACAAACCAGCAAAATCTATTTAGGTATTTTATTGCTTTAAATGCTACACTGCTACAGCAATGGCAATATGCCTGTCAATAGATTGACCTTGATATACCTGCTGGCTACCAAAGTAATTTTAGGACATTCCACAGCTCAGCTGAAGAGCTTTTCAAACCTACAGCAAAATAAGTGGACAGAGAACAAGAATACCCTCATGTAGTCCATTACCATCTTCTTTCAGCTTGATTGCTCTCGCAGCTTATATTAATCACACTGCCTACAGTCATTGTGAAATGAACAATTAGGTTATGAAAATAAACAGTCAAGTGATGGCTTAGCTCAATTAGTCTTTAGTTTTCCCAGACATACTACCACTTAGGGTCACAAATTAATTGTCTGTCGCTTTCCTCCCAGGAGCTCACCTCAGCTAAAGAAATTCATGGCACTAAAATATGTGTCCAAGAGATCGTAAGAGTCTTTATGCCCACATACAACTTAGAGGAAATAAAAAAGCAGCTGTATAGACTGTCTAAACCCAGTTCCCATTGGAAAAATACCAATGTTAAAACTGATAAAAGACCCACAACTTTTGACTATTTCAGCAAAGGAACCCAAATCCTTTGCTATAGTATTGTAAGCATTCACAGTGTTTTTTCCTATAAGCAATAGGTACTGAAAGAGCAGCACCTGCTGTGTCACTGCACATCTTAAATATGAAAGATGAAAAAAGCAGTGTGGGATATTGCCATTGTAGGCTGAGTGTTTAATGGATTAAGAAAGGCTTTATACGTTGCCTAAAGAACACTGTGGTTTGCATCAACTGGAAGATTATTTCATACATGGAGCAAGGGGCCATGCAAATGCAGGCAGAAAACATAGACAAATGAAGCAAAGAATGCCCAGAAATGGGCATGAGAATTATCAATGGCAAGGCAGGGAGAGGAATTTCAGTTGTGACTATACATTTAAGCTGAAAAAGAGTTGGAGAACTTTTTCCAAGGTGTGAATTTGAGAAAGAGTGAGAATGGAGTGCCAGTGTACAAGCACAACAAATAAGGATAACGAATCAGGATGGTAGCAAATGCAGATCACTAAAACTACAAATGAAACGTTCCTCCAGAAAGTGTCATTCCAGAACAGATTTGACACATCTCGACAGAACTGTATGGAGAAGACCCAGTTTATTGTCAGCTAAAAGCACTATATTCTCTCTACAAATCTGTACATGTGCGTGACAGACAGAGAAGGCCCAACACTACAGGCAACTGGAAAAAGATCCGAGTTAACATTAATCCACTCACTCAGTGAAGTAACTCTCGTCTTTGCTTAAGCTTAACGAGGCTACCTAACACGATCAGCAGATGATGGATTTATCAACTACAGGTTTCTAGAACCACATCAGTACAGCAGCATAGAGATGCCGTTGCTGAATTCTCAGTCAACACAAAGACTGTTCTGCAAAACTGCATGAGCAACATTATGGAAATACAAATGCCACAGGTAGAAATGTATTGTATAAATTTGTTGGGTCAGCAGTAACTGAGATTTTAAAGATCTCAGTTAAACTAATGAATGGTCCTGGAGGGAGAATAAGTTAATTCACAGGGTTTCTATTGACATAAAAAATGAGACATTTCTGGGTGTAGCCAGAAAGCCTCTCTAGCAATGGAATTCTGCTATTGATCGTCTCCCTTCTCAAATACATGCTTTGAATAAAGCTCAATCCAAATTAACATTTGGGATCCTGGGGAAGGAAAAATTGAATCAGTAAGGTTCACGTCTAGTAACAATACCAAAAAATGAAGATCAGTTCAGTAGGGGGAACTCAGCACATTTGTATTGGTGGTTGAAGTGAAAATGCTTTAAACAATTACCAGTATGTGTTTGTACGAAACACTGATGTTATTATCCAAAATAGGCTGTAAAACAATTTCTCCTAAAGCTTCTTAGCTGACATCAGAGATTGAAAGCTCAAAAGTATTACCGTTCAAGGAGCAAAGTACTGTTTCTACATTTCAAGATCACAAAAAGGACAGTTCCCCTTGATTTAGAAAGACTCACCAATGTTCAGCTTTCTGTAAAATGCCTCTCTGCTGCAAATTTTGAGAATACTGTCTGTTACCGAACTCCCCACCCATCATCATCCCCGTGTAAAACCTCTGCCATTAGAAGATTGCATGGAAATAGTGTTTCCCAGACACTTTGTTCATACAATCTAAATACGTAATTGTGATATAGAAAGAAATAAGAAAAAATCAAAGCTCTTAGGCATTAACTAATGCCAGGAATTGCATTCCTCCCAGCTACACTTGTTTGTACCTTATGGCCAATACTGAATTCCATGATAGTACTAAGATCTCCATCTGGAATAATGCCATCAACATGCACAGGAATTTCCCTGTGTATTGGGTCGGGCTGAGATGGAGTTAATTTTCCTCATAGCAGCTCTCATAGTGCTGTGCTTTCTATTGGTAGAAAGGTGTTGATAACACAGCAGTGTTTTGGCTACTGCTGAGCAGTGGTCATACAGCATCAAGGCTCTGTCTCCAACATTCCCCACCATCACCACCAGTGAGCTGGGAGGGGGCAAGATCTTGGGAGGGGACATAGCCAAAACGCCTGACCCAAACTGACCAAAGGGATATTCCATAACATAGGACATTGACTCAGAGATAAAAGCTAAGGGAAAGGAGGAGGAAGGGGTGGGATTCATTTTTTATGACGTTTTGTCTTCAGGGGCAACTGCTATGAATACTGAAGCCCTGCTTCCTGGGAAGTGGCTGGACATCACCTGCTAATGGGAAGTAGAGAATGAAATCCTGTTTTCCTTTTGCTACTGCACATGGTCTTTGCTTCTGCTTTTATTAAACTGCCTTTATCTTGACCCATGAGGGTTTTTTTTTTCCATCTCATTTTCTCCCCACCTGTTCTGCTGAAGAGGAGAGTGATGGAGCGGCTTGGTGGCACCTGGCATCCAGTCAAGGTCAACCCGTCACACCCAAAAGATACATTTCCTTGGGGGCTTCCCTCTAAACAGAACTTGAATACAAGAGCAGTCTCCTTAATTGCCAAGGTAGATCTTTGATCTGAAAATTCTGTAATGTGACTTCAAGCCACTGAGGACCTCGTTAGCCATATCTTTTGCAACCAACACTTGCCTTCCCAAAGTAGTCCCCAAGTGCTGCACTTTTGAGAGTTCTGATGGGGAAATCCTCATCAATAAAGGATGGAAACCTCTTACCTGTTCACCAAAGAAAATCTCATCAAGGTAGTAACCAGAAATTCTTGAATCTCAGACTTTTTTATTAATTAAATGACAAATTAATTGCAACTTCACTGCCTTACAACTTCAATTTCTCTACAGCTTCAGTGGCAGTAAAGAGTTTTAATATGTGAAGTTTTCAGTGCAATCGTTATTTAGCTATATGTAACTTGACTAGTCAGCTGGAACTATCTACCTCATTTTCCATGAATCTCAAGTTAACTGTTTCACTCTCCATCACTTTTCCAGGCTATTTTTCTCCCCAAGCTAAAGCAAACCCCAAAGAAATCCAGCTAAAACAATCCATAGCACTTGTTGAATATTTTGCTTATCAAACCTTCACAGTCACACTGAAGTCTCGCAGATACTCGAATCATACCAAAACTAGGAATATAGCATAGTCCTTTTTAATTGAAATCAGTCTATTAAAAGAGGTTGCACTCAGAGCTTGAAAAGCCTATCTGGAAACATAGGTGGCATCAGCGGTGCATACCGTCTCCTAAGCTATTCCATTTATTTGAGCCAAGTCATTTGATTTCAGCAATACAAATTTCACACCATGTGAGAAAAGCAGTATTAGAATTAAAACTGGTTTAGAGGAATGCAGAGATTATAGAAAACTCACACATGGAGGCTTACAAAGGATCAGAATTTTACACTGGGATCAGCATTACTTCTCCCACAGGTCTATGCTCTGGAAGCGTTGCTACAATATACAGTAGCTGCATGTCAAATCATAGTCTCAATCCAGCCTTGAGGCATCATAATCTGAACATTTATATTTTTACATAGAAACCTCAGAACTGTGGAGAAAAAAACAAGTGAGAATTGGGCAGAATTTGACTTAGAAATTAATTCAGAGCATATAATCTACTCTACCTCCTCCTAATTTTCTCAAGGACAGTGAATTTCCCTGACATGAGTAGGGTAACAGAATCTTCCCTTAGAAAACAATTTTGTCAGTGGAGGCTATATAGCTTCGGCTGCTGTTTAGTACAAGTTCAATGCTAGTGCACAGTTCTAATAGACAACATCCTTAACATTATTTGAATTAATATGGTCATGGACACAGAAAATTCTAAAAGCCCATGTGATTTTCATGGCTCTCCTGAAGACCCTTTAAAACGCACTCTGTTTAATGGGACAGAGCAACACACTATGAAAACATCCCTTTACAATATCCCGGGGTAGGCTTAAAACCGTATTTCACATCTGTAATCGCATGTGTTAGCGTTAATCAAGCACGTTTCTTCACCCAAAAGCCCTTAATCTGCAATGGTGTCCAGACACAAAACCCCAACTTTAAATTAAGGTTGTAAAAGAGGTAAGATCAATGAAACCTCTATTTTGATAAAATGGTTCTGTGAAGATTTTGTTTTAAAAACACTGCTATTTTTGGTGACAGGAATTATATATGCGATTAACTATTTTCTCAAATTACATAATTACATAGCTTTTAAGTTTTGTGTAGATAAGTAGAGACTAACAGAGGAAGAGGAAAAAAAATTACAGTGCTTTATAGTGGTTTTGTCTGGCTTTCATGTGTCTTGATGGCTGTATACGAACTGAGTATTGTATCCCAAATGAAAGCACAGCAGAATGTAAGATGTGTCAAGTCATGCATCATTTGCCACTCTAGGCTCTGTTTTTTCTCATAGTAAGACTCCTTTTCAGCCAGCAAAGGAGGTAGGCAGAGCTCATGTGTTTGATGGAAGCACCACCACCTTCAAAATCCCAAGCTGTGTTTTATCAAATGCAAAACAAGTTATACCTGACTGTAACAGAGCAAAGGCACATAGAAAAAAATTCTGTTTGCTGTTGTGGGGAATTTCTTTCCCTACTTACTGGGCACCACCCATCTCTGTCAAGGGCAGTAGGGACGCTAAAAGTCTAGGATGCTTCTCTTATGGGAAATGCACTTCTTTTATCTCTTCCACCTAGAGCCACAGCATACATAGACCTTATTGCGGAGTATCATACGCTCATCACGTACCTATTTCTGGTCCTATCATGCCTGAACATATACAGATAAATCAAAGGAATGTTCAAGGGTTTGACCAGTCACACAGTGGGGAATGCCAACAGCATTAGACTGAGTCAGGCTTGTCATGTTAAAGCAAATGACATGGTCATGGCCCACAGATTCAACCTGAGTGGTCTTCATGTCTCCACAAAAAGTGAGTAGTCTAGAATACATGTATGTTTAACTATCTCAGTTTTAATTGAATCTCAGTTATATTCCAGTGCTATTCTCTCCCTTTATATAGCTGTGGTGCAGTCAAGATTGAGGCAAATTTTTGGTGTGCTATTGAACAGATTAGGAACTATTGCAATGACAGCTACACAAGCAAGGCAGGGAAGGTAGAGAAGCAACAAAATACTAATAAAAAGGAGGAGCAAACCCAGCTGGTACAGCTCATCAGAACCTTCAAAATCTCCTCCTCACACATTTGCTCTAGGGGCTCTGAGGATGAAAATACTAATGCTGATTTAAAAGATAGTACTTATCTACAGGGTGGCAGGTACTGTTGAGTTCGAGTCATGGAGGAATAGCATGAAATGGATGCTGCAGAAAAAGCTACCAAAACAAAACACAGTCTCATCTGAATAGGATCATAGAATCATAGAATGTTTTGGGTTGGAAGGGACCGCTAGAGGTCATCTAGTCCAACCCCCCTGCAGTGAGCAGGGACACCACTAACTAAATCAGGTTGCTCAGAGACCTGTCCAGCCTGGTCTTAGATGGTAATAGAGATTTCTCAAGTCACCTGTGAACTTATAACCACATATGCATATTTCTCTGCTGTATGAGAAACTGAAAAAAAAGAGCTGAAGCAATTCAGGGTGAACTGGAACAGCCTGTCCAGAACAGCATTTTGGGCAGTAAGCCAGCAGCCAACTCTGCTGTCTCCAAATCCCCCAAACTGGAGATTCAGTCAGACCAAAACCTCAGCTTTAAATGCCCTGATCTCTGAAATAATTTAGCCTTTTCTTTCAAACCCACTGCTTCCATAAGGCTGTATCTGAATGAATAAAATAAAGAGGATCTTAGGGGAAACAGAAGCATTCTAGCTCTTTGAATAGTATTAAGCACGCAGGCATTACTCACAAGATATCCTCACAATTGTGGCTACAGAAAGCCAGCTAGTCTGACAATTTCTCCCAGCAATAGTTATAATAATGAACACCCAAAAAATCATTCTGCAGGGTTGATTAATGCCTGTTTATTACAAACATGCACTGCCATTTCAAGAAACTGCTAATTACAGGCATAACATTAGATTTGTTCAAAGGAGGGAGAGTACAATGAAATTGCTCTCGTTCAAGACGACTGTTATTTAAGTGTCATCAGGCTTGTGTTGTTCTTGTACTACCTTAGGCAAACAACACAAAACCACTGGCTATTTTATTGCAACATTTTCACCTTCCCTTTCCCATATAAACATAACTAATAATAAAAATAAAAAGCTGCTTCCATTAATCAGTTCGTGGTAGTACGATTTTGTCAGCATAATGCCAGTTCAGAGCAAAAGGATGCAGTTGCAATGAACAAGTACATTGCCATGAAAATCTTACTAGACAATCATAAAAGTAAAGACAGCCTCACAAGCAAAAACCCAAAAGATTTTAATTTACTTAGGGTTTTGGGGGGTTTTAAGTGGAGAAAGACCAATTTCATCAGCTGCAACTATGGTCAGATATACCTCTCAGAGATTAGCAATGTGTTTTTAGATCAAAAGTGTGTGTCTTTAGTTAATGGGGTGGTCTAGAGCAGGGAGAGGAGCATATTCTTAATGTGGAACAAAATTAAGGAGGAAGACAGAAAATAAATTTTGTTTTCTCTTAAACCTGTAGCTCTCTGAGCTTCCCTGCCATTGCCCCCTTCCCAGGCTAAGTGCACCGGTTTTCTCCTCTTCCTGTACCCAGATGGGCTGTCTCATCCAACACGGACTGCCGGCCGCCTGGCTGCACGGGACGGCGAGATCACCATCACTGCACTCAGCAGCCTCTCTGTTCCAGTGCCTGGCCCAAGAGCAGCCCTCGCCGGCAGGACCAGCACTTGCAGGGACATTCAAAAACACCCCAGCAGCCCCCCATGAAAGGACATATCCTCAGACTTCAGCAAATTCTGACAAGCCTCCGCTGAGTGTACGGAAGGTGTTGGTTTTCAGCCTTGTCATCAGGCTCAGTGCAGGCAAAGCCATGATAGTAGATTAGCCTCCTGCCAAGTTTTTAGTCTTTGTTTCAAAACACTGGGGATTCTCAATTAAACAGTTGTTAAAAATTATATAGCACAACAACGTATTTCACCCTATCTTATTTAAGCCATAAGATTGAATCACTTTTGTTTACATTAAGCTGGGAATTTGAGCTGAGGAATATGCCTAACAGAAGTTGTCAACCTGTGTGCTGAAAGTCTAAACACAACTAAACCCATCATCTCACAAGGGGAATTACTTGGGAGCTGCAAGTACCAGGAAATTCCACCAGATTTGCTTATAAATATTTTGTGTTGGGAAGCAGAGTAGGAACATCAGTCACTCACAGCCAACTATATATATTGTAGGTGACAGAAAGAATTCATATTTTGTCAAAACTGATCCTTTGGTTTTAGCGAACAGCATTAGCACATTCAGCAAGACATCGAGGTACAGTATCCCATACCAAACTAATTAAGTGTATAATTTCTCAGCAACAAATAATGTCAAGAAGCTGCTTTAACTTGACATTTTTCTTATAGTTTTGAAAAGTTTAATCACAAAACTAGATCTGTATTAATGATCTATATTAATGATTCCCTTTTCTATTTAAAAAAAAAGTATTTTTCTTTGTGAAGAGGTACAACATTCTGGCTTAAATTAGATTTTTCCTAGAAAAAAAAATTATGGTTTAATACTGTATTTTCCTAAGTAGGAACAGAGGGTGCCTTTGTATATTTACAACTGTCTGTTTCTGGATAAGAGACCAATTAAAAAAATAAGTAAAGAGAAATAAACCTTTCTTTTACTGTTCTCTGAAATCCTGGGCTATAAAAATATCCAATTTATAGTATTTAATTACTTCCCCCTCCCAACTTTTAAACTCCTGAATCATTAACCTCTTCCCTCCTCTGCAGCTTCGCCAACATATACCTGCACAGCAGTGTTAACAACAGTTAGAAGACAGTTCTGCAAGGAGTCAGGCCCTTCATCTCCAGCCGCCTTAGGTGCAGGCACTTCTGCTGGTGGGTTATTCCAATCCCACCACAGCACTGCATGCACTGGAATCCAGCATTGGCCCAGGTTACTGTGAGCAACAGGGTATATGATTCGATGGGATGCTCATTTGAGCTATTAAGTCTCTTCAGGTTCTGCATATGTTAATTTAAACAACTAAATCCACAGAGTCTTAAAGCCCACAATGCTTTACCACCTACATGATTCTACCGATTCTGTGAGTAATTCCATTCTCTTTTTAAAACTCCACTTACTATCAGGCATCCGTCTGTCATTCTTCTGGCCTCATTACCGTCCATCTCTTAGTAACAGACAGCATTTCCCCCGTACCTGTGGAGTTCTTGGTTAGACAGTGTATTTAAGCAAATAACTCACATTGATATGCCATGGCAATTTTGCTGTATCTTTCCCAGAATGCATGTTCATTATATCGGTTGGATGATGTTTTGAAGAAACTAAAGCAACGTGATCTCCAAACAAACCGGTCTTAATGCTTATAATTTACAGAACAAGTAGCACCCATGAGTCTGTAAAAACAAGACTATGTAATCAAAGTGGACCAGATGCTAAAGTACTTCATCAGTTAATTCTTTAAGACTTGGTTCACCATTCTGCGGGTTTATTCCCATGCAAGTGCCAAGATCATTAATTTGAAGTCTAGTGCTGTGACTAGAAATACAGCAATAGAGAAAACCTTTGTAGCTATAGCCAGATTCAAGGAGGCTACAACAGGACTTAACCTCCCCACAGGAGTGACTGAGTAAGCAGAAGAGAAAAAGATGGATCATTCTCTCTACAGTGTATGTAGCTTTTGGCTGACGTTGCTATTTATGACACGGAGTTTTCTAATCTAAGGAAGCACAATTAATTCACAAAGATCAAACAGCCTCTGGGTGGCAATCATATGCCACCTTCTACATGAATGGGTGACTCAAAAGGCAAGTCTCCTGTCCCATGGTTCACTGTTTGTGCAGGAAAGTTATTTTAATGCTGAGACTTGGATGCAAATCTTTTGAGATCTAAGTCAATGATATATTAAACTGAGTTACTGAAACACGTGAGGAAACAACTTTGTACAAATATTAAGCAGACTTTGGCTGTTTTGGATTGAATTTTCTAAGTACAAATGCCTTGACCTGTTTTGAGTTTGTCTCAAAAGCTGATAGTTCCAGAAATAAATTTGTATAAATTTCATTATAAATAGGTATTATTTTTTCTTTTTCATAAGGTGTTCTACGAAGCCAAACATGTTTGCCGTGCCTTACCAGGTCACATGGAATAGCAGTACCCACCTTATACCTCCTGAACATTTGCTAGCATAATCTGCACATTTCACTAACCTAGCTGTCTCAATTTAATTGCAGACAATATCTGGATTTCTGCTTACTGCAGTAGTAAAGGTAAATCTAAGTACTTCTGCTTACAGCATTTTTCACTGTGGGAAACTATATTGAGCTCACAAGGGCCATTTAGTGGCATTCACGCATTTGCATGAAGACTACTTGATGAGACCCATTGGTAATTGGATGTCCTACCATACACACGGTAGTTTGCTGACAATGTCCCTTGAAGTGCTTTGTCCATAAATTTCTACAGTTGCCCTGTATTTAGGTCAGCGTAAATAAATAACATCATGAGAGATTTCCAAGCTCTTTACGAAGGTATTGCTGACAAATCCCTCCACTGGCAAATAAGGACAAGGAGACGGGTCAGCTACTGGCCACACAATGCCTTCAAGGAGCTGGCATCACATTTTTATGTATTGCACACAAAACCTGAAGCAAATTGCATTTCAATCTTAACTGCTGGATAATGTTAATGAGGTTATTCCAAATGGTAAAGTTGCACCCAACAGGTGCTTAATGCTATAGCATCGCCATCCCAATAGTCACTTCTATTTCTGAAAAGCAGGCTTGTCTTGCAAAGAGCTCCATTTAAGCATAAATGACTGACATAGCAACCCCAGCACTAACCCCATTAGAGGAGAGGAGAAGCAGCCTTGACTTGTACTGATTGAACTAAGCCATGATTGAACTAAGCCAAGATTAATTAGATTCATAATAGAAATAACTGTGATGACTTCAAATATATATAAACTGATATTCCCCCTGTGGCTGACAGAAGCACAGCTTGACTTTTCCTTTTTTTCTCAGGGCACACCATAATATCCTGGAAATGTATAGGAACATGTTATCTCTTCCCATTTTGCTAGGACATTTCACAATTTTCTCTCTCCCTCCTGCTGCTACCCATTGTGGTGAGTGGGACTTATCTGGCAAGAGTGGGAAACAAAACAGAACGTAGGTTTGCCTACTTTTTATTTCTAATAGAGTAAATAATATTGTTAGCAAAAGTGAACAGATTTTAGTGTGTGCTTTCCCCGAAATCCAGGGGGGTTATTCTTTATAACCTTTGACACAGCAACAAAAGCACCACTATAAAAATAAGAAAACTTTAGCTACTGACTTTCTCCTTGTGTGCCATAAGCTTCCAATAAATGAGGTGGATGGAGTTTTTATTTTTCACAAAACGAGTAATAATAATTTTTATGGCAAAGCTTTAAGAGCTGCAGTGACACAAAGGAGTCCCTTCACTGGTCACTGCGATGCCAATGCACTGAAAGTTGTGTCTATGGAGACAAAAGAGTATAGCAACAATAAAGGACAGAGATCAAATAATACATATTCAGGTTCATAGAGCAAAGATTAATTGCACTCTGGTAGTTGTATCAATTTGATCATGAAAATTAGCCTAGCAACTGCTTATATTTGTAAAAAAGGTTAGAGTACTGTTTAGAGGTGTAATTCGAAGGAGACAGTGCTTGGATTCCATATATGTAAGTTTATATGCATACATAAATATACAGATGCATTAAAAAGTATGATATTAAGAAATATCTGATCGCTCTCTGATTTTAAATAAGCACAGGAATGAAAACTAGGGCAGAGAAGAAATGGGAACCCAACATTTTCCAGTGTGAATATTGGGTATCCCTCCAACTTAGCAAATGACCAAGCTGAGTGAGTGGACTTAGGGATGGAACTTGACCAACTTGCCTACAAATCTGATTGCAGATTGTGGTCCTTAGAGTCAATATAATGCAGCCTTTTGTGGATAAACTTCAGGCATACTTTAGCCTGAAGCTGGTTTGTATTTTCCTTAGTGTAATTAGAAGGAACTGAATTATCAAAAGTGTGGTGTCACTGAGCACGCAAGCTTACAAGCCAGACCTCCTTGAAATGAAGGATAATCAAGATATACTCTTAGCCTTCTGGGGCCAAGGATCATATCTGCTCTTTTGCAGACTTAGGAAATCACTCAGCCTTAGGACACTGTCTGTAGCATGTGAAAACTTGAGTGATAAGATGAAAAATACACTTCAAGACTGAGGTAGTCAGGTTATTGGGGCATCTGAATAGACATAGAAAACTCGTATACTCCACTGCCTGGTGCAGTAGGAGAATGAATGGAGGACTCCACAGTTTGACCCATGGCAAAATATTCTTTGTTGACTTTAGACACATTGTACTTGTAAAGTTTAAGATCAGTTTAATCATACAGTCAAAGAACTTTCCCATCTTCTATGTTTATGTTATATTAACTATATATTGAAGGGCAATCCTTCATGATGTCAAGACTATATTGAACGGCTGCAGAGCTAAAAGGCAACAAAACAAAATCTCAGAAGAACATTTGTTTTACGCAAGTAATTTCTTCAGCATTTTTTCTTCAGCATCTTATTAATATATTGAGAGCTCTTCTCAGCAACATAAAACTCTGCCTTTTGGAGACCACATGATACTGCAAAAATGCTAGAAGAAAACTCTAAGAGTTATCATAAATAAAGCACTTGTCATATTACCCATAAGTGCAGAGGTCTTTCTACTTTGTTATGCTCCAGTAATGGGCATAATAGTTTTATTTGCATAAACCCCAGATCCTATTATACTGTAGCTGCTGCTTCTTAAGCTCTTAAAATTACACTAGCTTCCTGAACTATCATGTGTGGGACTGTTTAAAAAAAAAAAAAATCTACACAAACATTTGTTATGTTTTTATGAAGTGAATTATTTGCATAATGCATTTAGACTGAGAACAAAAAAATATTTAGAGTAAAAGACATCTCTGCCTGCAGAATTGAACTCATTGGAGTGTCTAACCAAGGAGACAAATGCATTTCTGCTGCTGTTTAATAGACACTACCAACAGGCCCTACAGATACCATGGTTCCCTAAATGATGGAGAATGTAAAATGAGTCATCTTCATAAGGTTATGCTCAGGAAAGTGGTTGTCTGGAAAAAAAAAAAAAACAACTTTTGTTCCTGAGGGAGATTTTCATGTGGTCTTATTATTAGGAGAAGAAACAAAATGATTCTTTTTATTTCCTTAATTCATCTACTCACGGCGCACTCCAGCCAAGCAGTGCCGTGGAACCCAGCTGAGCAATAGCAGGAGCTGAGGCTGTTGCAATATCCTTGGTAAAGGCCTACACTACTACATTTTAGGAATATAGGAATTATTCTAGTTACTACCATATCCCAAAGCACACATTATGCTCATGTAGCATAAAGAATTAGAGGCTGTATATCATACTTCAACTTAAAATACTTTGAGAAGTTCCCCCTCATCTTGTGTCAAGAGATGCATCTGATACAGTAAGTGGTCCATGAAATCATTGTCATCCTTTCAGACACTTGTATATGTTTGCAGCGCTTTCCCCCAACTGTACTCCTTTCTTAGACTTTTCTAGAATGGTTGAAAAGTCATAACTATAATTAGCTATAATCATTTTGAACTGCATAGCTCCTCAGCTCACAGAATAATCCTTCATAGAGCAAGAAAATACAGAGAGAGAGAGAGAGAGACTGCTGATGGCAGCTCCTGCACAGCTGCCATCCTAGACAAGTGGAGCAGGTATTTGGCCAAAGATTTCTCATTCCCTTGCAATCCAGTGCTGCAGAAAGGAAGAAACCCCACTGGAGCCAATGCAATCTGGTGAAACTTCAAAATGTTAAGTTTCACTATTGCACTCTGGTAGGCATAAAGTGGAAGAAGATGAAAGCATATTGATGGATGTACAGACTACAGGTATCAGGGCAGAAATTTAATAACTCCTCTTCCGCATAGCCCAGAATGTATTGCTGTCCTTGCCAGTTCTTCAGCAGCTTGCTCAGCAAAGAGCTTGTCCTACAGCATACTACTTATTTTTTTATTTTATAAAAATTCATAGGAAGCAGTAGATACACCATGCCTTTAATATCATGCTATTGAACTTCACAGACATTTATTGTTGACTGTCATAGGCAGAGCTAAGGCTATATCTGCCCTGTGAAAGCACCGAAGCAAACCCAACATACAGCTGAATGGTGGCAGAGATACCAGGACACCACAGCTTGCATTGACTAGAGGTAACAGAATAAAAGGCCGTATTTCAAAGCCAGTACAGTTTACTGATTGTTCTTAAAATCTCAAGGCTCTTTCAGAGTCTGTGTGAAGTTATTTCAACAAGCTTAGGGCTCTTTTCCAAGTAAGATATTCAAATCACAAAAAGGCTAAGAACTGCTATCGCAGTAGGCACTGACATCTTGTCAAGAGCTTTGACCAGTCGGAACAGTAATAGGGAATGAATTGCCTTCTCACCCCTGCAGACAGATTGTCGCTGGGCGAGGGAGAGGCTGGCCTAGGGGAGCATTTCCTCTGTGCGTGGATTGAGGGTCAGAGTCACTATCACAGCTGAGGTTACAGGCAGGGATACAAAAGGCAAAACCAGAGGAAAGCAATCAGAATGCTTTTCCTCTCCCCCCCCCCCCCCAAAAAAAAAAAAAGCCAGCTTGCTGGCTTGCTTGTGTCTTGTTACACGAAAGCCAAAGTACCGTTCTACTGGGTGAGGTACGGGGAGCAGTGATAGAGGTATTCACCATTTTCTGTGGAAGCAGCTGTATTCATAGCAGGGTTTCCCACCAGGAATTCAGTAGAAGTCACTATCTCACACAACTGTGGCAGCACCTTCTGCATCACGATAAAACCAGAAAAACCTATCCCTGAGCACCCATGCTCACTCTTAGCTCCTGCTGATTGCTGACCTGCCTGCCCTCCCTTCCTTCTACCTTCCTGTCCAGTTGGATTAAATGGTGACAAATTTGCAGTTTAGTTTCCAGTTCTCTTTTCATACATTGCAAAATCATAAGGATGGAATATTTTGTCAGCCTTAACACTTCTATTATTTGTTATTCATTATTTAAATGGTCCAGTTTTGTTATAAACAAGCAGCAAGCATTTGTCCAGCCCCAAGAACCTCACAGACTCGCGTCCTGACCCCACTGTGTTTAGAAGCAGGAGAGACACCCCTAGATTTCACAGGGCAGGGAGACTAAACAGTTCAGTTTGCAGGACTGAAACATTCAGACACGAAAGGTTTTAACTAGTCCAAGCACAACGCTTCTTAGGCTTTTTTTTAAAATCATACTTTCACAACACTTCTGTAATTTAGTAGCCCGATTCCTTAATCTCACTGAAACTTATACAGGTTTATGAAATATAAACAACTCACAAACCAAATGAGGACATCAGGTGTTATGAAAAGCAGTTATCTATATTTTTTTAATTGTCAAAACCATTTTAAATGAACACACTACTGTTCAGTAAGATACTTAATAGTAAGTTGCTACTCATTTCCAGATTGAAAATTCTTGGAATTTTAGTCTACAATTTCACTTTTCTTTGAAAAGCGCAGTATCAGAGTTATATCACATACTTGTAGGCTGCGAAACACCTTTTAGTGCAGTTCTGCTTTATGTATTTGCTATGCGATAATGGGGATAGGCTTTGCTGGTTTAGTGAGTTTCACTTTCAGCAGTTGAGAATGTTATACTCAAGCACTGGAAGCTTACTGTTTTCTGTTGAGCTATTCAGCTTTGGATTTTTCCTCTCTAAATTTTTAAAGCTTGGATGTGAAAGCATTTTATAAAATGCTTGTTCAATACCATGAAATGTATTCACATAGGTAAATTAAATACAAAGTCATTTCCTTCATCATTGAGAAAAATGCTGAAGTTTTATGGAAACTCAGTCCAACACATGTGCCCTTGAAAAAATGTCACGTGTTAACCTTGATTTTCATGATGTCTGTCAGGTTTATATTATGTTTGCAAGGGACTGAGCTTTTTTTAGTTTTGTAGCATTGTAGCTTCTCATTCAAGCCATGATCCTAATATATGTTTAGTCTCCAAATCCAGTTTTTCAGCCTAGCAAACATCATTACTGTCTGAGATAGGGTTCAAGTTAGCGTATAATCAGGCACGTGTTCAGCTCAGAAACAGCAACACGCAGCAGAAAACAGCAGGAAACAACTTCTTAAAATGCCTTTCAGCTGTTGTGATAGCAAGTGCTTTTCTCATCTCTGCCAAGGCAAAGACAAATAGGGGCATTCAAATGGGTTGGAGACAGCTAGGAAAGTTTGCATGAAGGATGCTAAACACTGAAAGCTTAACTGTGAGACAGAAAAGAATAGCCTCACTGAATGCAGGAGGCTACCACAGGAATACAGCGACAGTCTGTTGATGAGAAGTGTCTGGCTACATTAGCAACAAATGCTTGGTGGTGTGCCCCACAAGAGGCATTGAAAGGGTAGCCCGCCCTCCTCTTCATCTGGCTAAAGCTTTTCCTCTAGGATAACTGCTGACCTTCTTTCTAGTTTCACTTTGGAGTCAGGCTGGGCAAAACCCTGTCTTGCAGATGGTGCAAGATAACAATTCCTTTTCTCATCTCTTTCCAAAATACAACTGGTAATGCTGAAAACCAGAGCTGTGCAAATCAATCACAGACCTTTAGTAAAAAGGTAGGAATCATCTCCCAGCAAGAAGCACGAATAAATTTCTAGCTGAATATTATTGCATCTTACTTGCTTGGGCATCTAGAAATCTAGAGAAAATAGGTTTCCATTCTTCTTATACATAGGCAGAAGTTTTATGACCCTTAAAAATGCTTCAGAAGAAAAAGCTTCTCCTTCAATGATAACTAAATCTCCAAATAAATCTATAGTACCCACCACCAGCTACTGTGAATAGACCTTCCAAAGCCAGATCTATCTAATCTGTAGGGCTGAAATTACTGCAGGGCATAGTTAGCTGTAGCCCATATCCAGAGGAAAATGATGCTTGCTTCAGCCTGGGGAAATCCTGGAAATAGGAAGGTATCCAAATGGTAGAAATAATGGTTTGTAGTCTAAGCAAGCACAGAAAAGTACCTTGAATAATTTAAATCAAATGTATATAAGGATAAAAACAAAAGCCAAAAGCTCTCAGCACTCAGAGATCTTGTTTGCCAGGGAGTCCAGGTATCAGTGAAAAAAGGTCAAGTCAGAAACCTGTTCCAGCTGGGCTTTGCTGTGGAGGTGCCAGCTGACCACGTAAGTGAGGCAGAACACAGACAGCTTATGCTCATGCTTTTTGGTGCTCTCTAATGAAGAAGGAAGGGAACATATTTGCTGTGAACAAGGTAAGCACGAAGACTAGATGCTGCATGAAATGAAGTAAAAGAAAACATTCTCTTGTCAGTCAGAAATGTCCATTTTAGTTTGCAGAAAGCTTTCACCTGTGAAAGGCTGTCTCATAATACGATATCTTGTTTAGGGTATTGCATTAGTGCCATGCAAGAGAAAAGTAAGAATATACACTGTACATTGTGATAACCACATTATCTATGGCTTTTTCTTTTTTTTTTTTTTTAAACAGCCTCCAACATCCACAGTGAGATCCTGTTTGCAGTTGTTGAGATTTTGCTCTACCTTTTTAGGCCTAAAAATCCTATTTTGTTTGGGCCTAGGAATCTTTCTTTCCTTTTCCAAAATGGAAAGGTACTGAATTCTCTTCCACTAAATTAGAAACCCTAGTCACAGCTGAGTGCTGAGAAACATTTAATACTCTGTCCTGCAGGGTACTGTACATTCATCTCAACCTTGTCGCACAGACAGAAAGTGTTTTGCGTACCAAAATCTTTATGTTTGTGCCACACAGTTGATGCCAGCAAAAGCTGTGGGGCACTGTCCTGGTTTTGGCTGGGATAGAGTTTTTTATATTCTGTATGTTCTCTTACTATTATTATTGTTATTCTTTTCCTCTGCTGTTTTATGAAACTGTCTTTATCTCAACCCATGGATTTTAGCTTTTTTCTGATTCTCTCCCCCATCCCACTGAGGGAGGTAGGGAGTGAGCAAGCGACTGTGTGGTGTTCAGCACCATTAAAGAGCATCATGTAAGTCACCCATCCAGGAAGGAATGTAGTCATGGAGCAGCAACACAAGCCTGATTACGCTCTGTGCACTCCTACAATATATTGGTCATACGTTCAGTTTTCTCATGCTGAAATATAAACCCACAGCTCAAGGGATTCAGATGTTTACAGATTTGGTTGTATGCAAAAGCAGCTCTGGAGACTTGACTGCTAGATGCAGACACCAGTAGGAAGCCTGCTCTTTACAGTTCACAAAGGAGAATTAGAAGGTGCATAAACAAGACAAAAACAATGAAGTCACCATGAATATTATAATTTCTGGGATAGTGTAATTGCATAATTAAGCACAGAAGCATGTGGAATCTTCCCTTTAAGGAATGTTTTTAACTGTGCTCAAAAATACCAGCTGCAGGTTGAGAAATAAACAAGACAAACTTCACACTTTTATACTTCTTTTGAAACCCACATGCATATAGTTTGTTAAAAAAAGGTAGGAAAAAAATAAGGCTTTGACTACAAGATATTTAAACATGACAGATTCACTATAGTAGTTTGGGCAATAATAAAAAAGTGATAATGGTTAAAATATAAACAATAGAAAAAGTTTATCTTTGCAATGAAAGAAAGTGTTTTCATAGACTACGTACAAGCTTAAGCAAGTAAGCAATTAAAACATTGCTCAAAAATACTTTAAAGTATTTCAAAAGATTTCACTAAAAGAGACTAGAAATGCTCCTAAGAAATTTACTCAAGAGAAAGGGTCAGAATAAGCCTCAAAGATAATAACCTTAAATAATTAAAAATGTCCAAGGACATTTAAAAATACTGGACAATAGTGTGGGAAGATGGAAGAAGGGGTCTGGCTCTAAGTCCTTGCTCACTAGCGCTCCGAACTTAGAATCATAGAATCACTTTGGTTGGAAAAGACCTTTAAGATCATTGAGTCCAACCATTAACCTAACCCTGCCATCCCACCACTAAACCATGTCCCTAAGCACCTCATCTATCCTTCTTTTAAATACCTCCAGGGATGAGGACTCTACCACCTCCCTGGGCAGCCCATTCCAGAGCCTGACAACCCTCTCGGTGAAGAATTTTTTCCTAATGTCTAGCCTAAACCTGCCCTGGCGCAGCTTCAAACCATTTCCCCTCGTCCTATCATCTGTTACCAGGGAGAAGAGACCAACCCCCACCTCACTACAGCCTCCTTTCAGATAGGTGTAGAGGGCAATCAGGTCTCCCCTCAGCCTCCTCTTCTCCAGACTAAATAACCCCAGTTCCCTCAGCCTCTCCTCTTATGACTTGTGTTCCAGACCCCTCACCAGCTTTGTGGCTCTCCTCTGGACATGTTCCAGCATGAACTTGAACCAGTTCTGCAGGAGACTCAGTACTCTGCTGCTGCATGGAAGCTGCTGGGGAGCAGTAAGAGGGACACATACAGGCCTGCTTACCTCAGCCCTGTGAAGACCCCTGAGTCTCAGGGTATGTACTAGCAGCATGAGAACCAAATGAATCCTCCTTTTGAATGGCCTTGCCATTATTTAAACAGGGTTTGCAACTTCTATGTTACAAAGTATTACACCTTCTGGATACGGGTGAATGGCAGAAATATTTTGATGATGAATTTGGAGAACAGCATCTCTTGGAACTTTAAAGGAATAAAACTCCTTAACACCAAATTTAATTACAACATGGATACAACATTTTCAGCAATATACATATGCCTTGCAGGGCATTATTTTACCTAACAGTGCACTTCCTGTTCATTATCACCAGATGAACCAGTTCAGACTGCCAGTCTAAGCCTGAAGAAACAAAAAAGTGTTTAATCCATATTAAGGATGTGTGTCCCCACCCCAAAGACATGTTGATATTGACTACATTTTTTTCACCACACCTAACTATTATGACCCTATCTGTCCCATTGGTATTACAAGATGCATTTCTCATTAATTTCTCTGTTGACAGCACCTGGTGAAAGAGCAAAAACCCCCAAGCACCCCTCACCCCTTTGAAGACACCAGGCACACAAAGGAGCAAACAGTTAACAAAAACCTTATTGAAACCAAACGTAACATTTAGCCAACCTACGACAGAGCCCTACTGAATACTAAGGTTTGAGTGAGTTTTGAATTAATGAGTTGTGCTGACACAAAAACTTATTTAAAAAATAAACAAAAGATACTGCTCCAAACAAAGCCATAAAATTTACTGCCAAGCAATAAAGAGAGATGGATATGTGGCAGATGGGCTCAAGTTCATTGTAAATTTAGAGCAATGGCTGCTAAGGAGATGATGTTCATTGACTCTGATGACATTGACCATTGCTGTGGAAGTTCCCAGCTAAAACAAGTCATTTCTATTGAATTATGTTTCTATTCATAGTTGGCCTTCAGCAGTTTAAAATATTAGAATATTTCATAATTATTTGCAGAATATTCCTAAACTAATCTTTCATGATAGGATTATTGATGAGCCCTTCATCTTGAGTATATAACGCAAAAATCAAGCATTGTCATTTAACTTGGATTGTGCATTGTATTATTTTTTCATTTTTATAAACATGATCATTAAAATTTGGGTCTTCTGTTTAAATACTCATCTGTATAAATTCATAATGTCATTGTAGAAAATATTCTTCTTGTACATATATCTCATGCTCTGTACAGATATTTTTCATACACTAAAATATTAATAGAAAGCAAACAAAAAAAGGGTCTGAACTAAATGTTAAGCTTTTTTTTTTTAATATTCTTTTATTCCAGTGACTGCGCACAAAAAGCTTTCTGAGGTATTTGCTTAGATTTATACTTTGCCAGCAAAGGCCAATGCCACAGCATGACAGGACAGCAGCTCTGTAATGATAGTGTAGTATATTTTGTACTGTATCACAAAAGCCTATCCTTCTACATTATGGCTGGAGCCATACTGTTTTACCTGGGACACACTATGAAGCTGTGCATCACCATTTCAAGTGATAATTGCACGAGAAAGGGTCAAAGCCAGTAAGTATTCGAAAGATATGGTGAAACAAGGTTTGTTTCTAATAAGAACTCAAACCAGATAGCCTGTCATCCTTTCAGATACTTTGCAGAGAACTAGATGTTCTGATTATTAGCAAGAAATCATAGAATCATAGGACAGTTTGGGTTGGAAGGGACCTTTAAAGGTCATCTAGTCCAACCCCCCTGCAATAAGCAAATGCATCTTCAATTGGACCAGGTTGCTCAGAGCCCTGTCCAACCTGGCCTTGAATTTTTGCAGGGATGGGGCATCTCCCACCTCTCTGGGCAACCTGTCCCAGTGTTTCACCACCCTTCTCCAGCTTTCAACACAGTCACTGTACAAACGCACAGATCCAACTTCCCTTTTTTTTATCCCATAGTGAGAAACAAAATGGGCATCTATAAATACCCTTTTAAATTTCCAGACTTGTACTATACCCAGGAAAAAGAATTACAGACATAAATATTATCCCCTACATTATGTGAAATTTAGTTGACTTTAACCTGAAAGTTTCCTTATCACCATATCATCATAACTGAATCTACTGAGCGTTCTCCTTAACATCATGTGCGAAGATATTGTCAGCTTCCCATCACTATGGATATAGATATGTAGATAGAAAGACTGTAATCCTCCATAATGAAAATTGCATTTGATTTTGCCAACGGATCTAGAAGAATCTTTGTGTCAATGCTGTGAGTGGAAGCCATCCCAGTGTAAGCCTGACAATCCCATCACAGATTTTATTCCATTCTTATCCAAATCAAAAGAATTAGCCTTAAAATATCTCAGGTCAGATCCATACTAGGACAAGAAAAAAAGTTGCGAATATAGCTAAGCAGAACCAGCCCTCCAGGCTGTTGTCACTGCACTTGTCAGAGAGATGCTGCATCGGGTTTTGGGCCAGCAAAGGAACCCTCTGAACCTTTCTTCTTACACCTCTTTCACACGGAGGCCTTTACTCACCCACTGCAGCACATTCTACCATGTGCCTCACTGAAGCTGGTACTCAGTCGCCACAGATAAGGAGGACACACTTCCATATAAATTAGGATGTCAGGTAAACACCTACATGCATACAGTGCTCTAGAAAATTAGCAAGGGTTTAAGATGATGTTGGTACACAAATGAAAACACAGACAGACTTTTTAAAAACAAAACTCCCTGCTCCTTACACCTTAGATTTTAGGTGATTTTTCTTCCTTGCTCACTGCTAAGCCCATCTGCTTATATATGCAATCTTTTTTTTTTGTCCCCTGTTAAGAGATCCTCTGCTCCTGCTGCAATCATTTCCATGGCAACTAATTTTCATGTCACAAATAGAAAGCAATGCAGGTTCAAGAGGTGAAAATCAAAGGCAGGCTGAGATAAACTTTTAAGAAGCTAGAATCATATATCCATGCACCAGCAAAACCAGGAACAAAGAAAGCAACACATTTTGTCAGTTTAAATCAAGCATTTGTTGTATCAACAATTAAGTTTGCTGTAATAAAGGACAGCTTTTTGTCAGCTAAAGTGTGCTATCAGTAGTGCGACTGTAATGTAAGATGTAAACTTGGTAATGCCTGAATGGGAACCATTTGGGCATAAACAAGGTAGCAAGGAAGGCAGCTTTCATGCAGGGGTTCAAAAGTGGGTATGGCCCAGCAGAGCGCCTCACCTCACCATCTGGTCAGTCCTGCTGCAATCGCCAGGCAAGGTGGTGATAGTGCTCCTCACGGTACCTTAAACACTTACTCTCTTTCTCTGGTCACCAAGAAAGTATCCAGGAGTAACAAGTTTTCCACTGGTGAACCCTGGATGCCTAGAAGTATAACATGCTGTAGTAATAGCAGCCTCATTTCTAAAGAAAAACTGTTTTCCTAATGAGTTACACATGAGCAGACTTGGTACAGGGCACTGGTTATGGAACTCTCCCCATTGCAGGTTTAATTGCTCAGAGAAATTCTTCCCCTAAACCCCAACAATGATAAAGAAACCAAAATTACCTACCCACAAATCCCCAGGGATAGTCAAAATTTGACTAGACAAAGGCCCTGAGCAACCTGCTCTGAATGGGACCCATGCTGAGCAGGAGATTGGGCTGGAGCCCTCTGGGGGTCTCTTCTAAGACACACAATTTTGTGATTCTATGAATTTCAGTGTGTTGGTGTCTCATCGAGCACAAATCCTATTTGCAAGGCCAAAATGTAAAATACAGAGCTGAAACTCATTCCCACAGTGCTACGTTGCTGCTGCAACTATGAAACAGGAGTTTAGTAGCAACTTCTATTCTAGAAACGATGGCTGTTCTGTTATGTGATCTATGGTGGCATTTCCCTACCTTAAGGAAATCATGTTTTATTTCACTTTCAGTCTATATTGGAGCATGGCCACTTCACTATGCGTTAGGTATTTCCTTCCCTTTTTTTTTTTTCCCCCCTAGAGAGAAGGCCAGGGAGCTGTATGTGAACACATCTCCAGGGTAATACCATCATGTTCAGATATTTGTGTCCTCTGTTATATAATGAGAATGAACTTATAGAAACAGATCATCAGCAAACCTTAAACTGGTAGCTGGAACAAAATGGCACATTGCTGTTGACCTCACAGATCACTGATGTAGCAAACGGTAATATATGCTTGATGGAAGAACAAGGGTTTTCAAATTTAAAGATTTTACTGCAAATCAGAAATAACAGTCATGAAGAATTTTAATGGCCCATAAGAAAGATTTCTTTGCATTTCTTTCCTGTGTAGTAGGCAGCTCAAATGACTTCGCAGTGGCTTAACATGTTTAAGTCGCTCCTACTGCATAAGGCTGACATTTAATTATCAATGGAACTCTCTTCTGGCATACAGTCTAATTAGGCACTTGTGGGCCTCTTACCACAAGATTATTATTTTAAATCACAGGATTAGTTGGGAAAAAGTTTAGGGAGATAAGAGATTATGACTGACCAGAATCTATGTGAGAGAGAACTAAATCCTGAATTAGTCATATAAACCTAATTCCTAAGATTCAATGCTTCCTAAATTTATTATGAGATCAGTATTCACTTACCACAAACTGGAAGAGTCAATCTAAGAAAAGTGTTAGAGCTGCAGGGGAAGGAAAGTTGGAAAACACAAGTTATTGCAATAGTCTTGCTTCTCATTCTTGATTGCCCCCAGAAAGCAGAGGAAGATTGTCATCTGGAAGCTCAGGCTTCTGTGCTAAATCTGCACATTTGTTCAATGTGATAATATGCCAAGAGGGGAAAAAAGAAAAAAAAAGTGGTCAGGAAGGCAGAATGCTTCCAGGCAGGCAAGGTCCAAGAGGTCCATTTCATCGTCTCCTCTGGAGCTCATGGCTGCATACAGTCCCTGGAAGGACTGCACTTCAGACCTCTTAAAAAAAACCCAAAAAACACTGCAGAAACCCAATTCAGACAATCTCTTAAAACAAACAAACAAAACTCCGAACCCACAAAAAACCCAACCGCTCAAAACACCAGAACAAGTTTCGATCCGATCAGGTAAGGTAATCTCAGGCAAGTATAAATGTCAGAAGCCAGCACAATGACCCACATCCAAATCTACTATTTCACTTCTTGAGAAGTAAAGGTGAATTCTATAGTAAGAGCTATGGCTTGGCCATTAAGTCACAGAAGCTGTAAGACTGCAATATGCTCTCAGACAGGAGCATTTCTCAGCTGTCACTACCAAAAAGCGTTTCCCTCTACCGTGTGCCTTCCATCGTGAACCTGTCATACAAGAAAGCTGCTAGTCTGCAATGACATTAAGACACAACATTTGACTGAGCACATCACCTAAGTGAATCCATTTAACTCCAGATTTAACAGCTCTCTTAAATGCACAAAGGCAAACCTAATAAAAGGCTGAATAGAGGTTAATTGAGATTCAGTGAGGGGAGGTTTTGGCAACTCAAATTTGAAAAACGCCTGGAGGAAGATATTAACTTTTCATTTTGTCTCAAACAAAGGAGCATAATTTCCATTACGGCATACAGAAGAGTATGCTGGCAAAAAATACAGTAGCATAAACTTATAGACACGTCACATCTATTTAAATCATAACTACATGTAAACATTGGAGTAAAGGAAGTGGTACCATAGGAAGGGCAGGCACTACACACCTTTACATATAGCACCAATTAAAGTCTAGGAAGTAAAGGAAAAACAAGTTGAGCAGCAAACTGATTCATTCAGTACTGAGAAACTAGATGGAGAGTCTTCAATCTCCAAATAGCTGTGACCAAAACTCATTATGTGATGACAGTCCTTAGTAAAGGAACAGAAAAATCTTAGTCTTGATCCTACTAGAGAAAGCGCCAGATCACATCAAAACTAGCATCTTAAAATGGCTCACTCCCAAAGTTTGAGAAGAAATAAATTGGCAAAGCGTTTAGAAGAATTACTTTTTAAATTATTCTGATATCAAGATCATTGAACCTGAGAATTTTCTTTAAAGTAATTAAAAGCAAAATTGATAGCACATCAAAAAAAAAAAAAAAAAAAAAACCCAAACATTTAAACTTGGGTAGTTGAAATATTGTTGAATATTCCTGAAGCATCTGCAGGAAAATAAACTGGTAAAATATGCTGCAAATGGTAAAGATTTAAACCAAGAAAAGAGGTTACTCTGCAAATCTGGCCTTCAGTATCACCTGAAAATCTAGTTGTTAAATTACTTGTTTTTCAAATAAGTTAGGTGGGAGTTTTGTTGGGTTTCTTTTTTTTGGTTGGTTGGTTTGGTTTTAGTTTTTTTTTGCATTGAGGGACAATCAGAAACCAAAAAATTTGCTTGCATTCAAATACCTTTGAGAACAAGAAATAATGCTGACTTTATATCTACAGCCAGGTTTTGTGTTCTGCTTTTTTCATTTAATTACTAAATCTGTATATGGGTGGTCTATGCCAATCTTAATTCTCCATATTTTTTTTCTTCAGTTCACAGTATATGTTCTGTGCAGAGAACTTGAGCACTACAAGTGGGAATGTAGCACGCACTGAGCTATTCAGAGTGCAGGCAGCTATTATTATTGCTCTTAATCCCATATATTTGTTCTAATGACTATGACATTTAACAAGATATGGGAAAGAGTTTGGTTGGTGCACAGCCTCTAACTGCACATCAATATCCTGCTGTTTGGGAGGTGTTGGTTTAACTTCCAACACTTTGTTCACCTGCTTTGGGTCATTATAACCCATACACTGAATCAAATGCACAAAAACCCTAGAGTCATAACCACATTGCTTTTTCTTGCTATAGAGTCATAGAATCATTTAGGTTGGAAAAGACCTTTAGGATCATCAAGTCCAATCATTAATCTAGTACTGCCAAGTCCACCACTAAACCATTTCCCTAAGCACCACATCTACCCATCTTTTAAATACCTCCAGGGATGGGGACTCAACCACTTCCCTGGGCAGCCTGTTCCAGTGCTTGACAACCCTCTGGTGAAGAAATTTTTTCCTAATATCCAATCTAAACTCCCCTGGCACAACGTGAGATCCTTTCCTTTTGTCCTATCGCTTGTTACCTGGGAGAAGAGACCAACACCCACCTCACTTCAACCTCCTTTCAGATTGTTGTAGAGGGCGATAATGTCTCTCCTCAGCCTCCTCTTCTCCAGGCTAAACCCCAGCTCCCTCAGCCAGTCTTCAACAAGACTTGCACTCTAGACCCTTCACCAGGTTCACTGCCCTTCTTTGGACATACTCCAGCACCTCAATGTCTTTCTTGTAGTGAGAGGCCCAAAACTGAACACAATATTTGGGGTGCAGCCTCACCAGTGCTGAGTACAGGGGGACAAGCACTTCCCTACTCCTGCTGGCCACACTATTCCTGATATAAGCCAGGATGCTATTGGCCTTCTTGGCCACTTGGGCACACTGCTGGCTCATATTCAGCTGGCTGTCGACCAACCCTGCCAGGTCCTTTTCCACTGGGCAGCTTTCCAACCACTCTTCCCCAAGCCTGTAGCATTGCATTGGTGTGGTTGTCACCCAAGTGCAGGACCTGGCACTTGGCCTTGTTGAACCTCATACAATTGGCCTCAGTCCATTGATCCAGGCTGTTCCGATCCCTCTGTAGAGCCTTCCTACCCTCAAACAGATCAACACTCCTGCCCAACTTGGTATTGTCTGCAAACTTACCGAGGGTGCACTCAACCTTCTCGTCCAGATCATGGATAAGGATATTAAACAGAACTGTCGTGCCCATGATACCAACAACAGTGAGAATAAACTCCGATACAAACATCTATTGTACGTATTCTGTGTGCTTAAAATAGCCCCTTGACCAGTCAATAAATCACACTAGATGCAGAGGAGAAATAAAATGTAGAGGAAGCCTATAGAAATATCACACCTTCCTCTAAACCTCTTCAGAGGCAGACGAGCTGGATTCAGTTTGATACTTCCACACAGAGCAATTAATACGTAAAACCAGAGTGGCTGAGCCAAGCAAAAGGTCATATGTCCTTGGAAAGATGATGATGATGAAAGAAGATGAAAAGAAAAAAAAAAGGAAGTCAGGTGAAAGACATCAAAATGTCACTGGAAAGAGCAGAATGCAATGTGTAGAAGTATAACCCTGATGGCAGCCACAACGCAGCCTAGTACACAAGGTAGGGGGTAATCCTGGCACTGCATTCTGAGACCTGCTGTGGTAAATTTCCACACAGCAAAAATAGATTTGCTTAAAGATATAACCTGCGAGGGAAATAAAAAACAGTTTACAAACACCCCCAGTGGCCTTGAGCTATTGTCCCATAAGCTAGGTTAGAACAGCAATAGAATCTCACACCCTGTCCTTTGATGAAAGGCTGTTGTATCCTCCCATGTGAATGAAGGAGTGAAACAACTGAGATCTCACAATAGACAAAGTTCTTAAATGCCTTAATTGCATTGCAATATAAATATCATCATGTCAGGAGTCAGTGGACAGTCTTGTGAGCCTTATGAGACCTTAATATGGTCTGTCTAGAGGGCAACAGTTATCATTGATCATTTGTTGACAGTTTCTCTGAAAAAGCTGTTGCAAACAGGCATTTTTTGGTGACTTTATAGCTTGGTAACCCAACTACCTGCTGACCTGCAAAGTCTTGAAATCTTCTGCAACTTGGATGAGCATTGATATTGACACTGGAAGAAAGGTGGAGGTAGGATAGTACTCCTGTGAAATGAGATGGAACAAATAGAAAAGCCCTAAGCTACTAAAAAAAGACATGAAAAGCTCACCAGAGGAATTACAGGATGAGCTAAAACAGGCCAAAGGAGCATAAACTGTCTTCTCAGAGGTACTAAAGCAAGGCTTGGAGACTTTTCAGAAAATTGAAGCACCTTCTGTGAATGAAGATTAAACTCAGTCAACTGGAAGAAAAAAAGAAAGGGCAAAACAAAACTCTTGTGGATAAATAGCTACAAACAAGCAAAACTAAATTTGTAAGCCAGGTATGATACTGATTTCTCTTTTAATGAAAAATGAGCTTACAAGAAACCCAAGGTACTTTCCACTCCAAACTGGGTGACAATCTGATAAACAGATATGCATGTGGCATTTATAGCTCCATGTATATTCACAATGCAGCAAGGAAAAAAAAATTAGTTCAGGTAAAACAATAGTTACACCGCACAATATAAGTATAAAAATAAATCCAGATTCAAGAACATGTATCACTGTCAACCTAGATAGAAGAAAACCACTCCTGAAATATGAAAAACACACATACAATTTATTTTAGACACTTCCATACATTTCTTTTTCTATATTTATTTTTACATTTATTTATATGCCTATTAGCATACTGGTCTCTCTTCTGTGTTGTCTTTTATATTGGGGTACATGCTTCTGCTTTCAGCTTACCTGAGCAGCTCTAGTTAGGATACTTCATCTTCTTTTAATATAAAGGCTAAAAAAAAAAATAATCCTTTTCATCTAAAGAAAATACATCATTACAAACTCTTTAAAAAAAAACATTAAACAAATCTTTATTATTGCAGACTAGCAAGCAGGATATTAGGGTCATCTGTTACACCCTTTTGTCAGCCCTTCAATGCTGTAAGCCCAGGCAGTATCCTAATAACTACTTCCTCATGGAAGACCCCCAACTAGCACTATAAAAGACACCATATCTTCTGCAGAATTTTTAAGTCATTCTCTAGACTTTCCAATGGGAGAGTCCATCTCACTTTGGTTCTACGGACTCTTTAGTGCAGTTGTCCTGAAGACCTGGTTTTGTTGGTTGTTGGGTTTTTTTGGTTTGGTTTGTTTTTGTTTTTTTTTTTTTGTTGTGGTTTTTTTTTTTGTTGGTTTTTTTTTTTTTTTGCTTTGGAGGGTTTTTTGTTAGTGTTTTGGTTTTTTTTTTGCGGCTGGGGGGTTTGGTTTGGGGATTTGGGGGGGGGAGGTTGTTTTGTTTTTTACTTCTTACATCAAGATGATTTCTCCATGAGACTGCTGACACGCAAGCCAATATAAAGAATTTAGGCTGGAATTACCTTTCAAGTACAGTGAATTGTGTTAAGGTGATGTTTCTTCCCTGACAAACAGATACACCTGTTTGTCTCCAGATGCACAGCACTTGCCATCAACTAGGTAACTCCAAGTTGCCCTCAGCACATAGCTTGAAAATGTATCTGGAAGAGGACGAAGTCTTTTGCCCAACACAAGCAAGTGAGGAGAGATTCTCCCTGTTTTCCTGTATTTGATATTCAGGAGCGGTAGCCAGACTCCTGCACCTTGTTAGAGAAGGCAGCAAGCTACAATAAGAGGTTGGATGTGAATTATGGATCTCTCTGTTAGCTTATTAGAGTGATATCTGTCCTTGTTTCGCATCTCATGCCATTTTGTTGCTATCTGTCAGGAGAGTTTTTGAGTGGTAAAGGAGCAGACTGGTTTATCACTCTGCATGAACACTGGCCATTAGTCATAAAGTCAACTAACACATCCACCCAAAAAAATTCCAGTCTCTTTAATGGATCAAACCCCATAATTTATAGAGGGTTTACAAGCAACAGGAGACACATTTTTAGGTACTGTACTGAACATTATCTAGACTGCTGCACTAATATTTTTATGCCACGTTCTTTATTAGAGTTTCAATGCCCTTAAATTAAGGAAACACTTTCCTGCTTACTATTGTCACAACTCAGCCAGATAAGCAGCTAAGAGTTAAGTGTAATCCTAGCAATAAGCACTGGCCACATAGATCAGCTATTCACCAACATACCCTATATAGATATTATTTATCTCCTGTCCATCTGCTTCTGCACCAGTTCAGGATCACTGCGATGCCCTTTGATTTTTATTAAAGGATGTTTGCTGCTTTAGGGATGCCCTCCCCAATACATGTGCCAACAGCAACAGTCACAAGCAATTTTGTTTGACAGAACATGCTATTAGCTGCAAAATCCTAATTGAGAAACTACCTGCCCTACTCTCTAATTCTCCAGACGTGTAAAACTTGCTGTGTGTTTCCTCTTCAGCATTCAAGTTCCCTACACACATTCTCTAAACTGAGTAACAAGCTATTTTACACCTTGCTTAAAAAACAGGGAATGTGACGTACAAGTTCCCTGCAGGGCCGCATCCACCAGGTGTTCCAAGGCCACTGGAAGGAGAGAGGCGGCAGCCCAGCCATTTATAACCTACATTTCTTCCTTGCTCCACAGCGTCTGGGCAGTGGGAACAGTCTGCCACAGTGACTGCTGCTTCCCACACGCCGTAAGAGCTCACTTTCCTACTGAGGTCCTAGACAAGATGATTATACCCAAAATTTCACAGAATAATAGAAATACAGGTATATGGAGATACCTCAAGGACTCCTGAGACAGGATCATAAGAAAAATAAAACCATTCCTTAGCTGTAGGTACAAATGAGCCTTTTCATACAAAAGAGATGAGCAACACAGAGATTATATATCAACCAGATGGGTAGGGAACAAGGAGAACTGGGGGAGAAAAGGACATGTAATGTCAAATAGCATTGCCACTCTGAAGTTCCTTCTCCTTTCTGACTTTTCTGTCTATTTTTAAATACATATTTTTATTAGCTGGTAAGGTCATGGTACAGCTCACATAAAACTTGTGTAACTTGCAAACAAGGACACAGCGCTTGCTGCTTCACACAAACTGAAGGTTAATTTGGGCTGAGGTGAAGCAGTGAGACACTGCTAATACAGGGTTTGGGGTTTTTTTAGATTTTATTCTTAAGTGCACATGCAAAAAGACCCCACAAGCACAGAATTACAGTTATGGCACTGCCATTAGGAGAAATTTTATACAGAATATCATGATAACCTGCTTTTTCTTAAAACAATTAGCTTAGGAGTACTGAAACTATAGACAGACATATCATCTTTTACTGGAAAATAGGAAAAAATAGAACCAGAGAGGAAAAAATTGGGAGTATGACCAGAAAGTAGCCAAAACGAGAGAAAATTGCACAGATTTTTTTTTTTTTAAATCAGTCCCATTAATTCTGAAAATTTTCCTTCAGCAAATAATAAAGCCAAAAATTACTATCTGTGGTTTAAACAGAGAAAATGCCCCAAACCAGAGCAGGTGAGGCAAAAAGCAGAAGAATCACAAAGAACTCGGGGCTGGTATCTGATAGTAAATACAAAGGTACGTTCAGCTCTTTCTGTAGCACAAGCAGCCCTTTAGGGTGTTACAGGAGCTGCTGACATCCCTAAAGCATCCTGGTGGCCTGTGAATGCTTAGTACATGCTGGAGGACTCTGTGGCATAGCATGCTCCCTGGTTCAGACCTTTCTGACCCCAGTGGGCCCAGCGATGCATGCAATCTCCACCTGGGCAGGAGCTTCTAACTCTTGTTTCTCCAAAGGAAAGTGGTTTGCATGCATCAAAACCTTTTTGACCTGAATGAACAGGTAGGCAACTAGTAGATTAGCAGGATATGGTCTGCAAAACCGCACTGCTTCTCTGGACCAAAACATTGATATCAGCATAGCCTCAGGCTGAACAAGCATGAAGTCCTAACACACCGAGAAGACTGTGGAAGACCAGGAACTGCTGGATGTCTGGATGCCAGCTCCTTCTGCAGTCTGTAACTAGGGGTGGCTCTTTCAGCATCTGGAATGGAAACGCAACGTTTCCTAGGATATCCCGGCTAGTCCCATCGTTGCTGTCTCTTGAGCAACCTACCGGGGAAAAGCAGTCTCACTCCCCCTCATACAATCTCTTTCCTGCCTAATTTGTATGTATCTCTATCAAAGACACGCCATCATTTTAAGTTTTTAACTTGAAGCTACTGGAGTCGCATACCATAGAAGGCCTGTTCTCCATCTTAGCTAGATTTCCTGCTGACAGAATTGCCTCTGTCCCTGAACACACACATGAAAAGGCAGTAAGTTATTTACTTTTGCTCTTCTCATTTAGATAGGGGAATGAGAATGATTGACTAAGAGGACTTTTCTCACCATATTCTGAAAAGTCTACCTTTTTAATGACATTTTCAACAATTCTCATTTATACTGTATTGTTCCCCCTTTGCCCTTGAGCCTCTTCCTCATATATTTAGCTATATTACTGGAACTATGTGAGTGAAAGCAGCCTTGGAGAGTCACCCTACATCAGCTTAACACATGAAATTGTGGCTGGATAAAACAGTGCAACGCTCTACCCCACAGTATCATCATTTCTGATACTTTGCTGTTAATGTTATGGCTCTGCAAATTTCTGCATTGAACCTAGGTAGACTTTAAGCACTTTTCCTCCAATACACAATACTCTAGGGACTAGAAACTTAAAACAAAGCTTTTCTAAAATCTTCTAAAGAGCCACTGTATTTTGTACCATTGGCAAATGCAAGAGGACTCAAGTCATTTGCTCAGCTCCTCAGTTCACCTATAGATAAAATACTGGAAATAGTATAGGTTTTTGCTCCCTCTGATAACATTTCTCAAGCTTTTGCTTCTAGCTAATGTACTGGGGCATGGGGGGAGTAGAGAGGGGCTGGCTTGTACTCAGCAGCTTTGTGAGATTACGCTGCCTTTGCCACAAGGCACTGTGTACTGAAAACGTGCTCTGTACCGCTGCAGGCTGGTAATAGGGTGGTCTGCCCAATTGAAAAAATGGCTCACAAAGCGATTTCACAGCAGGTGGGACGTTACTCTATATTGCTGGTGTAACACATATGCCCATTCAGAATTATGTGGGGATCCAGCTGACTGCTGCATTGGTGGCAGCTTGCCAAGATGAAAACCACCATATAAATCACTTCACAATGTCAGCACCAGGTACTATTCGGTCATTTAGTTACACTATTTCCTCTCGTTTACCTTATATGAGCAACCGAGCACTTGGGAAGGGCCTGCTGAGTGCCTTCCAAGGTAGAATTAGAAAGCAGAAACAACAGAAAGAGGACAGTGAGAATCGCTATTGACTTCCCCCTACTGCCCCACAAATTCACAAGGGTCAATACCTTGCTTAATAGGGGTTGCTTTAACAAACAAATCTACAATCAGACATGAAAGGCTAGGAAACAATCTTGTTTAAGGATCAATGGCCTGTATTCCTGATTCTGAAAGAAAAAATATTTGGATATGATTCAGTAGTCAAAAGAGCAAACAAAGACATATGCCACAGTAAAGTAAGAGGGGAAACAAAGCATTTGAAGACAAGTGAAATGTTGTAGGTATATTTTACTTTTGGTCCACGCTTTTTTTTGTCTCATCTACCTGCTGACAAATGTTTGCTATAAAGAGTGAGCAAAATATATGCTTCACTGAGACAATTCTTTTCTGCTGGCTTTTCCATCAGTAGTGTCCATATGATTCATGTCAAGTTCAGACTTACAGTAACACTGAGAAGGATCCAGCTTACCCATTATATTAATTGATCAGGTCAAAGTATTAAAACAATTTTTCCAGAGTGCTTCAGGCAGACAGCTGGTAGGAAATTCACCTTTGGCTATTTGACTAGTATTAACGGCGCTGAATCATTTACACCTTCACACTTCCGATTTCCTGCTGCTGCAGAAGCCATCCTCAAAACAAAATTTGTGTACTGTTAAAGAAGTGATGAAGTAATACACTTTTATAATTAATATGTTTCCCCAGAAATCCAGATTAGAATTCAACCATTCTATACTCCTGTCACCTTTGCTACCCTAACTCACTCCAGCGTAGTAACAATGTATGCATTTAAAGTGGTATCTGTCAACTCTCATCTCTCTGAAATGGAAGAACTTGTTGGTTTGCTGCTGCCTCACCTCAAATCAAGGATATGACGTCCTTCCAGAGGACAGAGTATAGCCTTTATACAGCTTCAGCTTGAAGGCTTTCTCATCCCTAATCCTTTCACTGTAAAGCAGAGTGAATGAAAACTCAAGAGCTGAGCTGAAAACGTTTGCGAGGTCCTCTAATACATGGAAGCAGCTAAGACTGTTTCTGGATCGTGAATATGATGTCAGTGACTGAAGCTAATTTCTGATGCCGTAATGCTTAAGTTTTGGAGCCTACTAAGCAGCACTGTGCAAATACAGCAAGACAGTCCTCATTCTGGAGGCCTTACAAGCTAAACTGAAAAAGGTGAAATTGGTAGCCATAGGACACATACACAGTCAATGTTGAAATCCAGATTAAAATTCAGCACTCTCAGTCAGTGCCCAGTTTAGTCTACCACTTTGTCTGAAAGACACACGAGACTGCTCCACCAAAATCTGTGCAGTGGGACTGTCTGATTCAACACAGAAGCTTTGCTTTGAGGATAATTGCAGAATTGCTTTGTTTTGTCTTCCTATGTAAATCTGCCATATGGGCCTCAGCTACGGTAATGAGAGAAAAAGTTGAGGAGTTTGATAATTCTTGGGTTTAGAAAGAGATTATGGTCTGGCAGCTGGCAAGTATAAAGCAGAAAAATTCAATCTAGCATGCCCAGCTGCACTGTGGAAGTAGGATGAGCCAAAACAGACTCTTGACAGACAGGGAAAGCTTGCTCAAGAATTGCCAAAAGTGCTCAGGTACAGAACGTCACATAAGATTAAGAAAAAGGAACAGGAAAATTAAAGAGGCCTTTTAAAAAGGTGGAAGCAGGTTGAGACATGAAAAGCACAATAATGGCTCATGTAAAGAAAATGTAGGGACATAAAAGAAGATTATCTTGGTAAGGAAATTATCTCTTTGTATGACTATGGGTAGTCATTAGAGTTCGTTAGAGTGTGAGAGAGAACACCCTCCATAGCTTTACTGTCTAAGCAATCTTCATAATTGCACACACTGTACAGTGCTCACAGTGTAACTCTTTGAGTAGTTCAATCTAAGAGTTTCAGCCAGGTAGAGCTCCAGAAAGGAAGCAGTACCTTTTGATCCTCAAAAATCCTGCATTTTGCAGGAAAAGACACGACAAATCAGCAAACTAAAGACAAGAGGCCTAGTTCAAGGACATAAAATCAAGATGGGAAGACATACAAGACTTGGGATGATGACCATACTAAGATTGTACTTTTTTTTTATGTATATAAAAATATAAATATACCTATATTTACATACTTTTATATATTATATAAAAATGTATGCTTATATGCACAAACATATACATACTATATTAACTGAACAGTTGCTTTACTATTCTAGTCCCATATAGTTGTAATGGACATTATGCCAGTATAGTCAATCCTAAATTGCTGGCTGGGGTTAAACCACAACAACTGAAAACAGTAAAATTAGATTCTCATCCTGTAAATAATTAATCAAGCTCTGCATTCACTTAAATTGGGCCATAGAATACAAACAGGGAACAAACTCACAGTGCCTCACAAACAACAGCATCTTGATCCATTACCAAGACATTCAGTAATAGAAAATGAGAGTTCTTGACACATTGCCAACCCAGTTGTTCATTTCTAATTAAAACAGAAAGAGTTTCTACCACATGTAGAACATGGTGTGGAGCAAGTATCAATATTCATATAAAATGAGGTAGCTAGCTTAGCGGCAAAACCATTTTCTGAACATACTATTAGTCTGTAAAAGAACCCAAAACAAACTTTGTTTTTCCACCAAATCTTGTCCGCTTCTTCATTTCTTAACCGTTAACTGGGATTCTGTGTTCTACTCTGGTTTTGTTATAGGGAGTAAAATACCATTCAATGTCATACATTGTTTGGACAGTAGGTACCACTATGCTTTCAGAGTTCCAGACAGACAAAGTGAAAGACACAACTGGACCCCAAGGTATTGGAAAATCTTCTGGCTTGTGACGGTTGTTAGTGCTACTTTAAACAAAAACAAACCAACAAACAAAAACTATTTAAAATTAATTTCAATTCATAATTAAATGATTGCTGCCACAGGAAGCAATGAAGCACCTCTGAAAAGGCTGCTACGATGCTATTTGTGCTGACACTCAGGGAAGATTGATTTTTAAACTTCCAAATTAATTTCACCACCCAGAAATGGCTTGATAAAAACCTACAACTTTTGCGTACTGAAATGAAGCCAATCCTTCAACTCTACATTACTAGTCTGGGCTAATAATGTGAAGTTGCTAATATTCTTATTTGTATTTATATACATTTGCATTGTACCTATGCATATCACTGTTGTGATGCAACATAACACAGTCTACCTGAAAATATCACTACTAAATTATGACCCTTTACTAGAAGATATTTCCCCTATAAAGTCAGTTCATGGCTTCACTTGTATAGGTTTTCACAGTAAACAAGTTCATAACTTTAAAGAGAAGGGTGTGTATACAGACAGAGGTATATGAACATGCTAATAAATATTCAAAAACATACAGATATATACAAAGGCGTATCAGATATACACACACACAGATGACAAAAAGAATTGGGAAGATGCAAAAAAAGACCCCTTTTCACTGATTTATTTTTTTTTTTTCAAATTGCCCTTTTTTGTGTTCTCTTTAAAAAGGCATGGCAACGTTCACAGAGGTGTTTGAACCAATTCCCGCTGACAGAATTTGTTCCTCTCTTCTTTTCCTCATATAAGTCATCCCTAAAACATCATTTCTGATAGTGTACTTTGCTAACTCTCTTACTTTGAGAGTTATTAACAACAGCTGTTCATCTATGATCCAGACTGTTATCTTGTTAGCCCAAATGGAAAAAGGAATTTTAGGCTATAGAAATTTCAGGCAAGAATGCATTCTGGTGTCAAGCAACAGCGAAGACATATGAAAAATCCATTGCATAGACTAGAAAAATCAGTCCTTGGCTGCATTGCAGATGTGGGGCTCAAGAACTCTGGTGTTTTGCACAACTCATAAGATTAGGCAGAAACTATTTCCTTCTTTTCATGGGTTGCCCTGAACAAAAAAAGCTGTACCTCCGTCACAATTTCAGTAAACTCCTGGTCCCTTAAAGGAATGGGTAGTTTCATTAAAATAAAGACATTTTCCTCCCTGCTGCTCCTTTGAGAATGGTAGGGTTGACAATTGCCCTCTGCTTAATGCAGGGAGCACAGAATAACCCTTACCCTGAAATGAACAGAGTGTTCTGAAATGTCTCTCATAACTATGAAGGTACATGCATAAAACAAAACCTAAATGAGTAATACACCTGTAAAATAAAACAAATGTGTGTCTTCATTTTACAGACATCTCACTGAATTGACAAAATGAGCCGAAAACTTTCTTTGATGAAATTATCAGTAATTGCTCTATCTGCTGCTCTTTGTGGATGAGTTTCATTTTGTTGTAGAATAATTCATTAAATTTACAGGAGGGAAGTGCTGGTTCATTAAACAGCTAAGGAGGTGACAATACTGAGTTGGAGCTTCTTCCAAATCACATTTGTGTGCCTGTTAAGTTGTGCTACAGAAAACACTGTTGTCAAAGCAAAGTGGCAATCGTTATAAAGGACAACAAACAAGGGGAAACTCCAAGACTTCTAACAACCTTCCAGAAGTGCAAGGAACTTTCTTCATCTCCTCAACATTGGCCAGGGAAGGATCTCTGCCTGAGCTTAGTTGCTATTGGGTTTCAATTGCTTTGCTTGCAAATACAACCCTGACAGAAGAGAAGAATATTCAGTACTGAAGATGCACTTTGGAGAGTTTACAAATTGATTTTCCCTAATGGATCTCTATTTATTCAGCATAATGTAGAGGGGAGAAAAGCCATAGTTTGAAAACTTTCTAAAACTCATGTAAAGGAATTTCTCTAAGCGAGCTTGCTCAATTAAGTCTCTGAGGACTAAGCTTTCTCATTATGGGAACTGTATTATTTTGTGAGAAGCATCCAGGTGCAGGCAAAAAAAATGCAAAATCAGTTCTGATGGCACACCTGAAATGGAAGTCTCTATGTTACAGCACTCCAACTCCACGGATATGCCATGTTCTCTACTGTTTCCTGGCTGGAATGATATTAAGTGAGAGGGATCACGTTACTCAAAGGTCTTTTCTACATACTAGTTTCTGGAAGCATTAATAGCCATTTATCTGCAGGTTTGTTTCGTTCCTTCTACCTACCATCAGAAAACTCCATGGCAAGGGAGTAGCTTGCTTAAATTTGGAAATCACTCAACCAGCTCCTTTCTGCTCTGTTAGCTGTCAGACTACAGCAACAACAGAGAAATGTGACATGCCTTCCGTTTGCTCTGTGGCAGCAGCCCCGTGGTTTCCCTAGGGCTATTCCCTTTTGTGTGCCCTCCTGCAGTACACATGAACCAGTGCGTTTCCCTAGAAGTAAATGCTCATGGTGTTACACTAGTAAACTGTGGGTTTCCCAACAATACCATAGCACATGCCGCATAACTTCTTTGTAAACACGTTACAAGTCTCAGCAACTGGATTTTGGGATAGGGACTATTTCTTATACCCTCGTTAGCACTTTACTCAGTTCAGTCACAAAAAGAGTTTTTAGAGTCCATGTAATATTACAGCAGTCTTGACTCTGCAAAACTTTTATTGTTGCACTTGCTTCTAAAAATTTGACAAACTTATGCTTTTTTGTGGTAGTGTAAAGAATTCTTACAAGAATCTAGTGACTTCATTCACTTTCAGGGGAGTTGCCAAACACCTGTATTTGCTCTAGAAACCAGTGGGAGCTGCAGAAAAGGAGTTTGTCTTCTGAAAAAAATTGGCCTCTGCACAATGCAATGGCTTCTCCAGTAATGCCAAGTGACACTAAACCCCAATGAATTAGGTGCTCAGAGAATCTTCTCTATGCAGGTGGATCAGCAGGAAGCAAAGAAGCCCTCCAACAGTTCTTGTACTACCGTTTCTCCCCATTAGTTACAGCTACTTACACATTCCAGCTTTCAGTTCTACAAATCATATTCAAGCCCAACATGTAAATGAAAGTGTTTGTTTAAGCGCCTTTCTACAAAGATGAAATTAAAAATTGTCCATCAAAAAAAATTACAAAGCCTCTAATCCTCACCACTAACCTAAGGTTAGTATAAAAGCTTAGTTAAACACATGCAGTAATTTTCTTAATCAGCCAGCACTTCAGAAAGACAGATGCTTCTGTTTATGTTGGTCTATTATCAAGTCCTCTGGTGTCTGAATAATTCTTATGCCTATCCTGAAACTTCATTAACATAAATTTCTTCTGTATTATTCTGCCTTCCGTGACAGATAGTGCAAGTATTTTTATTTGGTTGGTTAGCTTATCCTTCTTGGCCTTGAGAATCACAGTATTTTGTGCATTTCCTCTATCTTTTATCCAACTGTAGTGGTCGAAAATTAGCAATAATTACACCACGTGTGTAAAAATCAAGAGCTTTAGAAGAACCAATTCTACAGTCTTGAAACTCCTGCAGGAAACCCATTGCTGTAACTGGCTTTTATTCAACAAATGTTGTCTGTTAGTCAGAGACACATGCAAACTGAATGCAAATCACAGAATCACAGACTAGTTGGGGTTGGAAGGGACCTCTGGAGGTCATCTGGTCCAACACCCCACTCAAGCAGGGCCACCTAAAGCTGGCAGCACAGGACGATGTTCAGATGGCTGTAGAATATTTCCAAGCATGAAGGCTCCACCACCTCTCTGGGCAATCTGTGCCACTGCTCAGTCATCTTCACAATAAAGTGTTTCCTTATGTTCAGACAAAACTTCCTGTGTTTCAGTCTGTGCCCATTGCTGCTAGTCCTGTCACTGGGCACCACTGAGAAGAGTGTGGATCTGTCCTTGTTGCACCTTCCCATCATGTATTTATATACACTGATGAGATTGCCCCCTAAGCCTTCCCATCTCTAGGCTGAACAACCCCAGCTCTCTCAGCCTTTCCTCAAAGGAGAGTTGCTCCAGTCCCTTAATAATCTTCATGGCCCTTTGTTGCACTCTCTTCAGTATGTCCATGTGTCTCTTGTACAGAGGAGCCCACAACTGGACACAGCACTCCAGGTTTGTCCTCACCAGTGCCAAGTAGAGGGGAAGGATCACCTCCCTCGACCTACTGCAGCCCAGAATACCATTAGCAGTGGGGGGAGAGACTAAATGCTATTAGGCTTGTCACATATCTTTAAGTTATATAATACTAGAATAGCTAGGACAGACATATGAAAGCTCCAACTTTGAAATCATGTTGCTGATTTCATCAATATTGCTAACAACAACATCCTTAAAAGAATGAAACAAGCCAGATCTTGTTTCATACTGTGTAGATTCCACAGGTATTAGTCTCTCATATTTATATTCTTGAATCTGGTTAAACCAATTAATTACCCCAAATCTCAATTATTGGTTGACCGAAAGATTGGGGACTCAATTACTATATTTTTCTGTTAATGTTGCTGGGCACCAGATAGACCAAGGTATCATTGTATTGGCTTCATGCAGACATAAGAAAGGCTTTCCTTGATATCCTCAAGGGCATTTCACGGAAAGTATCATTGTGACAGTCAAAACCTAAAGATTTTAGAAACTTCCATGGTGATAGGAACAATTTAGTTTTAGACTACACGCTCTTGAGCAAGAGGATTCTGAATGCCATGCTTTTCATCTTTTATGGAGAGTTTTTCTACCTCGTTCTAGTACAAGTGTGAATAAACTCAAAAGCTTCAGTAAGAAAAAAGTTTTAATCTTGACAGGAAAAGATTTTCTTCTGTTTTCCACATCCCATTCTTTTTGGTTTTATTTCACTTACTAAAGATATAACCCACAGCCACTCTTCTCATAAGTAAAGCAGTAAATCATGAGAGAGGTGCAAAATTTAGCTGAGTCTAGATTTAGACAAAGTACTCTAGTCTACTTCCAGTTTGGACCCCAAAACCCCTCTTCTTAGGATAACAGCTCACAGTATACCTGTTTTACAAAAATCTCAGTGGGCATCCAGCTAGCAAGCAATTTTTTCCCCTTCCATTGAGTCGTTATTTAAGAAATACAAATGACAATAGAGCTCCAATCCATTTCTATCTATTCTTTGAATAATGAGTTAAATAAATATACAATAGAGTGACTATGCTGCATGTAAACAAGATTACACAATGCAAGGCTGATATCAGCTTTCCTTGGCCAATATTTCTGAAGTGCTTCAAAACAATTAAACCTAGAGAACAGCACTCCAACCACCCTGAAGTCAAACACTTTTTTCTGCTAACAGATTATCAAAACCCAAACCATGGGCTTTAGCTCATCAAATTAGCTACTAGCAATATTAATCTGGTATCTAAAAAGCTTGCAAGTCTTGCTGCACTAACGGGCCTATGTCACAATTAACAGATAAAGCAAGAACTACTTATTACAGCTATCGCTGTCACATATGAACAAGTGGGTATTCCATGGCCAAAACTTAACTGAATCAACCCTGTTTTCCCCTTCATCTTCCAATGAACTCTATACACCCATCACCAGCCTACTTCACAACACAGACTTGTATTCCACAAGATAACAAATGATTCTTGAAATAATTAAGCTTATGGTCTAATGAGTATGTTAAATACATTAGCTGTATTCTGTTATAGAAGCTAACACAAACTTATGTGTCTATCAAGAACCATTATACATCATAATACATAACACACATTTCTATATTCACAATGTAGAGTACATTCTAAAATCTTCTTGTTTAAAAGGTACCGTAACTGTGTAAGGCACTGTTACACGCCTCACCATTCTTCACTTTCCACCACTGCCTATTTCTGCCTTCTACTTATCTCTAGGTACAGCATAGAAAATATAAGAGGAGCAAATTCCTCCCAGCTTTCAGCTTTAAAAAATAATTCACATTAAAATATGACACTGACTTGTAGTGGAACAAGCCAGGTGCTCTAGCCAAACTTTGACAGACAGCTTCAATCAGCCTACTTATCCTCCATGTGGAAGGTGTAATCCAGACTTCCGTCAGCTGCTTCCCTAAAAGGTTTTCTTCTTCATTCTCTACATCAGCATTGCTAAGGCAACAACCCGTTCAGTAGAAGTCCACTGTGAAACATGTTGAAGACAGATAAGGATATGGGAAATGCATTTCTTGCCTGTATTTCTACTGCTCCGCTCCTTCCCACAATCCTGGTAGCACAAGATAGCTGTTATAGTTCTGAAGCTCAGGCAGAAACAGTGGAGAGTACATGACTTTCTACCCCAGCTTGCAAAAGCTGACGAGAAGAGGGGATGGCACAGATGCACTCTGCCTGGGAACGCAGCACCGGGCTTGATTAAAGGGACCATGCTCCATCACCCCACTGACACCTGAGCTATACAGAACACTAAGAACTCTCCTTTTGGAAAGCTATCAGGAATGTTGTATATTTGTTCCACTGCATGCAAATGGTTAAAAGAACCTATTTTACTGATTTTTGTCTTTATATCCCACTGTATTTCTTCCAGGCATAGATTTTCAGCCTTTGATTTGCATTTTTTTTGGCTGCTTTCACCCTTGGCTTAACTATACTATACATAGCTTCAGATTTTCAGCCAAGACTGAAAAATATAGTTAATATTTTATCAGCAGGAATGTGATCAGCATGTATGATTCTAGAGGATTAATGGAGTTAAGGGAAAGAAAGCTACTACAAGCTTTTATGCCACCTACCCTAAGAGCCCTTGTCTTTCAGGTATTCTAGAATTACAAATGCAAGCAAGCGCTTCAGGTTGCATTAATGTAACACCACTCTTCAGGTTGCACTCTATTGCACTGTAACTACACCATCCTGTAGAATCTTTTTGTCTTCCTCTATCTGTTTATACTGTAAGCTTTATTTTTCCCACAGACCAAGATTTCTTCCCCAGGCAAACCCTAGGCCTTATCAAGACTATGCACCACCCCATAAAGCTATTCTTTTAAAATAAGTGAATGGAACAAACCCATCTATGCCCACAGCCCTGCTCTGTTTCTGCAGAGTTGTGTAAAGGAAAATGTAACCCTCCCACTACCTCAAACTTAACCCCTTTCTCCCACACATCTTCCTTTCATTCCAGAGGCCTGAGCCTGATTTGGTCAAGACGACCCAGATGCAGTTGCTCTACCTCCATTAATCACTTTGAGACCTCTACAACAAATACTCTGGGCTTGGCAGCTCCAAGACAATAAGGAACAACAAGTCCTGGAGAAACAAGTATCCTCTCCGCTTGTGGCAAACTGCTTCATGAATTCCCTATAGGATCTGGCATGATCAGTTCTGTGTTGAGATGCCAATTCAGTCAGATCATAAGCTGCTGGTTTGTGGCTGATCAGTTAATGCAGAACAGAAGTGTCCTTCTCTCTCTGTCATAACTGAAATACATTAATGCATATGCGTCAAGAAGGCTTTATGCACTTATCCAGTGAACAGGCCTATTAGTGAAACTCTCTGGAAACAAAGCAAGCATAAAACCAGAATGTGAGTAGCCAAACTAGTTTGTACATTAAAACATCTATATTTTTGTCTTGCAGTCATACAACTTTAATTGCTGTGGGTTAGGTCTCACCTTTTTAGCTCAACTTGCTTTAGGAGGCTGCACTGCCCCAAGGCTGTTTGTGTTGAAGTTCTGTTGTTAGATCCTCCTACCATTGATGATCTGATTAGACCACTGTCATGGTGTCTTCTCCTTTGCTCTGGCTTTATCTATTTCACCCTGCCTCAGCAGGGTCAGACCACACAGGGGCCTGTATTTGCTAAGGTCAGCAAGGCTTCTCCTCCTCCTGACCGAAAGGAAGTTTATTCCTGCCAGTAAGGGAGATGTCACTAGTCCTGTAATGGCCCTAAGGAACATACAAGCCTTAATTTTTGTGTTTTTTTTTACTGTATCACAGAACCTTTTCTGACTGACAAGCTCTTTCCTTTGCAGGGTGAAAAAAAAAAATAAATCAAAAAGCTCCCAGCATATAAACTGTATACTGTCTAAACTGTAATGCATGTAAATGTATGTTACAGCACAACAGAGATCAAAGGTTGGTGCAACAAAGTCTGACAGAGCCTGCCTAGAGTTCATTTTAGTGCTCAGAGTTACTCAGAGAAACCCTAGACACTTTACTCTAACACCCTCCCATTTTCAGAAATCTACTTTAAATATATTTATTCTCCCTCTAACCATTCTCTGCCGTGTTACCTTCGACTGTCTTCCCTCAAAAACATGTACACATGACATATATACAAAGCTGTCAAAGATTTAAGCACCAGTGAGCCATGACATCCTATCATGGCTATCACTGCGACATACTGGGGGACATCCATCTCACCTAACTCAAAGCAGTGTAGATCCTATGGCAGAGCTCATCACTGGAGAATCCCTCTGTGGTTAGTGAGGAGAAACAGGCTTTTCCCTGCTATTCATTAAGAATTTCAGGATGGTAAGTTAAATATCCTAAAATCACCCATTTCTCTCCTCTCATTATACAAATTAAACTTTCCGGGACAGATACCATCTCTCTGTTCTCCTTTGTACCACGCCAAGCACAACCAGGCTTTCCAACATGGTGGTAATAAATAATAATGATGAACAGTGTCAGCTACAGCAACAAGTAAGCAGCAACTAGCCTTACTGACAACCTGGATAAGAATAGCACTAAATCAGAAGACCCCTTTGTGGCAATGAGTCAAAACTAACCAGGTGTCCTCTGCTGAACTTTTAATAAAAGATCAAACTGTGCTGAAAGACACCATGCTAGTCAGCCAGTAATTCCTCAAAATACACTTTGTTTATTACCCTTGACTTCACAGGGATGCATGGCTAGTCCAAGTCCCTTATATTAAATGGACTATTTCCATTTTTGAATTATAAGTGTTAAACTTCTTTTTTTCCCCTCTTTGCAATCTGGCTTGAAAGGGGTTTTGTAAACTGCTACCACACTCACCTTAATCTTTGAGGGATCTGTGAAACCTCCCTTGTTTTTCTTTGTGTGCATCATGCAGCTCTGGAGCTTTCCATCTCCTTTAACACTCTCACTAAAAATTCTACCATTTTATTTCCTCAATCATAATATTTTTGTTCCCAAAGAAGCATGGATTCAGCTTTTTTACCCAAGTAATTTTTGATTGTGTTAATTTTTTTCTGTTTCAAATTTTCTTCCCTTAGAGACAAAGAAACCTTAAAAACACAGCTTTACTGACTTTATAGTATTTTATTTTGAACTGTATTCTTTTCCTTTTTCTTGATAGATTTTTTTTCTGTTTTTAGCAAAAATCTCTCTTCAAAAGACTTTTTTTTTTTCCCCTAGCATTACGAAGTCCTCAGTGGTTACAAATAAGTCAATGCATTTAAAGAATTGAGAATTTCTAAATTAATGTAAGAATTCGTTCTGATACCATTTACCATCATATTCCATTCATGAAATGCTTAAGGGCTCTAATATACAGCTTTCGATGCAGTAATCTGCAAAATCCTCAGACGGCGTAAATTGGCTTAATGCCACTGAAATAAATAAAACCACATAATTTTACACCAGTAAAAGCTTGGGACTTATTTTTTTACAGTGAAGATTGCTGATCAACAGTTGTTGCAATGAAGGATTCTCTGCATCAGTTCTCCATCGTATCAGAAGATAATCAATGACTCTAAAGCAATATAAAAAGCAGAACCTAAAATAACTGTCAGGGTGCTGCCTTTTTTGAATTATTCATACCAATTTCAAAGAGCAGAGTCTAAAAAAAAAATTACGCAGCGATTATCACTCTAAAAACATCTCATGTACACTGTTCCAGCTCTTTGTCCTTTCTTATGAAGGGAATATCCCATACTTTTTCAAAATATGTCCAGGGAAATCACATAACATAGCTGACATTTTCTGAGGCACACATTTAGTGGATGTACCTTGTCATAATCCCAAAGATTGTAAGTGATTGGTCCGCAAGAATACTCCTTTCTCTGATAAATTCTTACTGTTGGCAAACCACTGGGTTTCTTCTAGCTCAGATCTGAGTTTTCTTCTTCTTCCTTTTAATATTGTTGAAAATAAAGGCAACATTGTTTTGGTGGGACTTTGGTGTTTTCTATATTAGAGAGGGAAGCATTGGGACTAAATCAAGGTTCCCAAGAAGGTAAATTACTGTTCTCCATTCAAATGGATCTTGTATTTACTAATATCTGTATATTTTAATGGAGTCATTAGACGCATGATGTACATACAGGGATTTTTTGGTTCTGGTTAGGGGCGGTGGTGGTGTGTGTTTTCCCCGCAGTCTGGAATGCCAATTGGTTCTATTTTTTGTTCTCTTCAATATCCATAGAGCTTTGTTGTGTTTCCCCTGTGGAAATAGAGAGTCCTAATGGTATTATCTCTCCCTTCTCTTCCTCACTTGTCAAGTTTTCACCAGTTCCCTAACTGTACCACATCTTACAGTATAGTAGAGAAGCTCTCTGCTCTCTCCATTTGATGTCAAGCTTGTCACCAGAAGCTTTCTGTTGTTCTTCCTATTTGTTCCGAGACTTATTAATCACAGCCAGGACTCTCTGCTGTCACTTCACTCTGTTCCCTCCCACTCAAACTTGTCACCTGCACTAACCACATACACAATACCAAACTATGACCAGACTATGCTGAATACACACATTTAAGGTCTTCCTGACTTCAGGTTATTGTCGACCTTCTCTAACAACTTTTGCCTACATCCACACAGTGGGGACTCTAACAAATGTATATAATGTCACACAGGAACCTACAACACAGAGACATTTGGGTCAGGTTTGCAATGCCAAAAGGACAAGCAAACTGTTAAGAGGGGACAGAAGGTTTAAGCATTTCTTATTTTATCTGCTCTACCTGCTTGCCTTGCCTCTTATAACTGTATTTGCATCCATCTCCCAGGCAGTAATCTTCCAGGCAAGGAATGCCAGCCTGAGCCTGTTTTGACTATGGCTGCAGTTAGAGGGCTGAGTAATGAATCAAATCAAATACTATACATCAAGCTGTATCTGGCACATTCATAGCCTGTGACTGACAGCAAAGCAGGGAGAACTCCTGCAGTGAGACTCTATACCTATCAAAGTCTACTGTATCCTATAACTTCTGTACTACATTTTTGCCTTCACCTGACACTAAGGGAACAGTTTCAAGCATCTTTTTCTTGGCAGCAGGAATAGATTAAGAATTGCCCTTTCCCCTTACCCCTAGCTACTCATTCCTCCTCCCCAGACTACTTCTGCTTTTGAATTTTTTAACCTGGATGATTTTAGGGACGCAACTGACAAAATTAAAAACAAACAGCTGCATTGGCGTGGTTGAAGGCAATCTGAATAGTGGTGCAGGAGTGCAGCGAGACTTCAGACTGGTGGAAAGTAGGCAATTCTTACACTTACTTTACTACCAGAGTAAATGTAACATTAAAACATGTGCCTCAGAACTCCAAGAGGGGCCAATGGAAGATAAAGCACACAAGGTGATTTAGCAGAAAGGATCTCTGAAACACCAGGAGGGATACAGGGCAACGAGGACAGAGAAGATGCAGCCAAGATGCCCTTGGTAGCTTTTACCTACCAAAGCAAGACAACAAAGTTGGGCAGGAAGGTTTCTCTGGCTCTTGAAAGGACCAAGAGCAGGTTAATAGGGAATAATAGTTCAGTTTCACTAGAAACATCTGTGGGTTTCAAGTTGGCATCATTCCACACTTGAAGACAAACTGTGTGAATTATTCCATTACAGGTTCAGCTACAAACTACTCCCCTAGATTTGTTAGGAAGTGGGCGTGTTAAAAAAAATTTAATCACAGAATGACCTGAACATGCTGCACATGCTGAGTCCCACTCACTCCCCTCCTTCCTGATCTGATGGGGACCTAGGACTCTTTGAAGTTCTGATGAATTTTAAAGCCACTAAAACTTTTTGGCAAGCTTTAAGACTGACCAACACATGCCCTTTGCAGAAATTAAGATGGGAGGTTTTGCGTACTTTATATTAGAGATATGACACTGGGACTTGATTATTCATCCACAGGCCAAATAAGAGAACTGTAAATTTCAAGGTTCCTTTAAAAGTATCCAGCCTCCCCTAAGGAAACTTGGAAAAGTGTCACTAGTTTCAGGGTCTAAAAAGTTCAGGATAGCCTAGTGCTAAGATAAAGCCTGAAGGAGTTTCCTAAAGGCTTACAGCAGATTCTCCAAATTCTGCTTAGCTTCCTCAAGGGAGGTGAGTTCTCTGAATCAACAGACGAGGTATTTTCCCAAGGCTGTAACATCTTTCTCACTGAGAGATGCACTGATGAGCAGGTGGAGCAGAAGATGCAGAATCCACTGTGTATCCCACTTAGCATTGCAGAATCTGAACCCAGTCCAGCTTCCTACAAAATGGTATCTAATCCCAAATCACAGAGAGTATCAATGAATTTTAGTTACTAATATTTTGCCAGCATGGAGCTGATTAAACAGGCATGACCTTTGTATGCATATTTTAATTAAATAGATGCTGCATTCCTCACACATAGAGGACCTGCTATTCCTGTTTCTCAAGATTTTGCATACAAAGAATTTTAATACATATGCATAATGCCCTCCACATCCAAATTCTAGCTGAAATGTACTTTAAAAAAAAAAATCAATATATGTATTATAATCAAATGATCTACCCCAGATAATAGAACTGAGGACAGGAATAGCCTAACTTCCAGTCGTAAAGTGCTATTAGAATTTCTGAACTACTTCAGATAACATCAAGCAACATTCTAAAAAACAATTCAGATGGAAAATTTGATCTTAAATATGTGCAGAAGCTGGGTTTCGATGAGAATCGTTTTGAGGGATGCAAGGAATTTTGTCCATAGGAACCCTGTGCATGGTATATCTTCCAGGAGCAAGTATGTCATTAGTATAACAGCATATTGAACCCTTTTGGAAGAAAAGAACTGTCTCCCTTTGCTACAAAGAACAATTAGAAATTGTCATACTAACTTTGAATAAGGTCATAGTTCTGTTCCATCACACTGTTGTGTATCGTTACGCAAGAGATCTGATAGCTGGAAAATTTTTTGCACTGCTATGCACAATAATCAAACTGTTAGTAGCAGAAGACTGTTATGGAAACTAAACATGGGCAAAACATAACTGAATAGTCACCCATTTCCATTTCCGTGCTAAATTTCAGCACCCTCTCTTTCTGCACAGGCCAAGCACTATATGTTCCTCTGAAAACAATCTGTATACCTTTACATTACTTAGAATCTTTTTTTACCACTATTTAAAAGATCAAATCCCTCCAAGGTACCTCATTCAGTAGCTTATTACTACAAGCTTTGGATTCAATCTCTTCTTATATCATCACATTCACCAGATATAGGAAAGGAGGCTGAGAGTTTGAGTTTCAAAGGCTGAAATAGCCTATATTCAATTTGCTTTTGGTAGGACTTCTCCAGAGTAACTGACCATGTTGTGAGGGCAAAGGAGAGAAAGGCAGGCAATGTGAGATGCACATAACTCACTTGTACAATAAAATTCAAGGAGCTTAATGTCCATTTTAGTCTCCCCTGAATATACTAAAAGATGTTACTGATACTCAGCACTGGGTTTCTGATACATAAAGTTAAGTTCCAGCCAGCCACATTTTCTGCCAAAGACAGCACTGGGATATGAAACATGGTCAGAGGCCAGATACGTTGCCACACTGCTTCTTCCTCTAATGGTACTACTGTCAGAACATGTGGTTAGCCATCTGGAGCTGGATGACTTGTTCCAGGAGCTTGGTATTAGTCTTTAACTAGCTAGATAAAACATGTTCAGAAAATGACACTCTCTTTCTCTGAGCTAAACAGCACATAAATGAGAGTGGTTACAAGGCCAGAATTGTTGGGGAGGGGAATCTTGTTCAGACCAAATACTCCTCCAGTTGTCCAACTTCTCCCTGGCCAGTTTCCCTACATAAGTACAAAGTACAAGGCTAGTCTTAACAGCTGTCTCAAAAAAGGTTCTAGCATCCGCCTGTCCTCATGGAGGAACAATCTGGCTGTTAGTATACTTCAGCAACTTGAGTGTGCTACAGGCTCTGCAAGCTCTCTCAGAGGTGTTTAGCTACCTCTGTTCAAGGTTGTTCTGCTATGGCACCAGCTGTGTAACCTTGGATCAGACGGCTGTGAAAATCGCTAAGTTCTGAGAAAGGGCTGTGCAAGAAGTAGCTTTGAGAAGCCCTGTCTGGGGGCATCTCTTCCCCTTGACTCATGAGCTGCTGTGAGCAAATATTCACATGGTCACATCATGCAGCCTGCAATGGTAAGGGAGAACTTTCAGGCACACATATACCTGCATCCAATTCACCTGCTTCAGGGTGAAGTTAATTACATGAGACTTGAATATGATCTTGTGAGGTGCATTTCTGGTTTTAGCAGTTCTTTTTCTTCCTTTTAAAAATTCCATTCACTGTCACTAGATTTCACACAACATTTTGCCATTCCACAATGCTTTTTATACTGCCAAAGCACTGTACAAGGAATTAATTGCTTTGCAACCAGAAAGGTCGGTTAAGGACTAGGATCCCAAAAGCAAGTTCATTTTATTTCTTTAAAAGGTAACTCATCTGATTGAAATTATGCTTTGTAAATTTAATCTTAACAGACCTCTTATAACATATTCCTCATGAATTATTAAGTGTTTCTGAGTTGCTCCGGACATTAGACAAGCTGTTTTCATTCTGTCCAGAGTCTAATAGACTAGGCAAAGCTGTGATTTACAATGTTCAGAAACTATTACTCTAAAGCATTTACACACCTACACTATTACTGCTAATATTTGTTTGCATTGCAAAAGTAACACAAATACTGTCCTCAGCATGATCCTCATGCTGTTACCTTCTGTCCCTCTCAACTCTGGACACTACTGTCCTCAAACTTGCTTTGCAAAGCAGCTGACATTTTTTTACCTCATTATTCTTGCTGAATGTGACCAAACCAGTATGAGAAAATAACTAGCAGCAGCGCTTATCTACCTGAGCTCACATATAAGCTATAAACAACTGCAGTAAAGAACAAAAGTCCAGATGCATGGTAACATTCTGGTGCTGGGTTCTGTACAAACATAAGCCAGGGAAGAATAATTTCCACAGCAAGAGTTACCAATAGACCAAAGAATTAAGTCATCCCTAGACTACATGAAAGAATGAAGGCTTCACTATCCAGATACCAAATGAAGACTTCCATAAAAACATGAACTGCAAGAGAAGCTCTCATCATACTTTCTGTTGTGAGAAAAGTATTCTGCAAAATTGGGAGCCAGTGGAAGATCAATGAACCTTTTTATGTCAGAGTTCAGCTAGGTGAAGTGTGAAGATTCATTAATACCCTCCTCATACAATATTTGTGTTTTAAAAGAAGTGGCTCAATGGCATTTTCCCTTAGAGGCGTGACATTGCACACATTAAACTACATGATGTAGGGGATTGAATTTTCCAAGGTTTTCCATTATTTTTGCCATTTTGTCAGCCATACTCTTTCGGTATAGTATATCTTCAGCGCTCATGGACATAACTTGTTGCATGAATTCTCCCTTGGCATGTCGAGTGTGTGTGTGCCTGAGTGTGTGTTTAACATGAAAGGAAAGGAAGTTCCTCACAGCAGCACCATGTTTTGACTCTAGGTGCAACACTCCTGTTTTGCCATACTGCTTTCTCATAAGATGCTTAAACACATATCAGAAACTTTAAAAATTATTTCAGACATGAACAGCTTCCACAGCATACTCATGCATACAAATGTTATAGAACTTGTGTGATCTGACTGCAGAATACATTTTTGATTAATCAGACCTAAGGTTTTAATAACGAAACAGCAGGTGGGATAACCACAAAATTAAAACTCTTAACAGACTCAGAGTAATACAGTCATAAATATAAAAGAGTTCAGAACACCTCGTTTGCATTTTTGAAAAACATCCTCAACCACTTACTCTGTATTTCTGTTCCCAGAAGAGGGCGATGTTTCTGTAGTCTGATAAATCCCTCCTGAGCTGTTGCTGTATTGCACATCTCTCAGGGAAGGCGCACACTGTCTCACATGAGGAAGGCTTACCTTTCCCTTTGGAAGTAGCTGCTGCTCTTCTAGAAGCAATTTCTGGAAGCTGTCTCCTACAGAAGCAGTAGGGTCTTGTTCAGAGGCTGCACACCCACTTTGATCAGCTGTTAAACACCAGACATTTCCCATTTGAGGAGAGTATCTGCAAGAAAATGGTAAAAGAGGCTTGTCATAACCTTGCCATTTGAATGATCACCTTTTGTTCCCATGAACATTTCTGAGCCAGTTCTGTCCTTTCAATTAGTAGCAGCTCAACATTTGGGATATAGAGTTGTCTTTTTTTTTTTTTCCCCTTTTTTTTTTTTTTAAAAAACAAACCTCTCCATATATTTTAAAGGTTTAAAAAGAAAAATAATCAAGTTTGCAAATCCATTCTCACTGTAATTTGTACTACTAAGGCTTAAACTCCCACTAGACTGGCATTGTATGACAGTAATTGAGGCCAATTAAGTTGAGGGCTCAAAAGCTATGCTAATGACAACAGAATCAGTCTAGGTATTGCATCAAAGTTTCAGGTGTTTTCAAAACAGTGACCCTTTTTTTTTTTCCTATCTGAAGGGAAGCTTCTGCTTCAAACAGTGGTTGCAGAAGCATATCCAGGCCTAATCTGCTGCATCACATATGCAGGCACCATGATTTGGCACTAGAATTTCTTCTCTTCTATCTTTTTTTCATTACATATAATGCCAACTCTGGATTTTTGTGCTCTGTTTAATACTTTTTCTTTTATGTAAAAATACCTACTACATATATATAAATTACTTACTTCTGAGATATCTCCTCATGAAATATCAAAAATTTTATGGAAATTATTATCCAAAGCCAAAATAACCTATTCTATGGACTATTATTTGTATCCATAGAAGGGTTGAAGTTTACATATATCAATTCCTCTTTGCTTTGAATCTTGTATATTCAGGAAAAATAAACAAAAGCCCTTGCTTTTGTCAGCAAATTGCTTACAGCACTGACTTACATAAAAGTTAAAAAGCTAGAACATCAGACAGAAGTTTCTTTCAAAAACAAAAAAAGGCATCATTTATTTCCTGAAAAAAGCTGGAGTAGTAAGAGGGAATTGTACTGAAGCAAAGACGGTAAATGGATAATGGAAACGCTAGGCAGGGTGAAGTAACATCCTGCAGAGTCATGAGATTACAGATAGGAAAGATTATCCACTGCTCTTCATGAGTATTCAAAACTGGGACTGAAGTTAGCATGGACCAGCTGCTCCCAGGTAGCAGAACAGCAGAAGGAGAGATCAGTTCTTAGGATAGCTCAAGTACTCCTTCCACAATCCACCAACAATCAAAGAAAACCAAAATGAAATAAAAATACCCAAGATAAACCCAAGGCGGGGGTGGGGGGGGGGGAAGAAAAAGAAAATAGAGGGATCTTCAAAACAAAGGACCATGGTAACTTGGCACTTGGACTAGATGACCTCTAAAGGTCCCTTCCAACCCAAAACATTCTATGATTCTATGAACTTCTCTCAAAAACCACAGAAGCAGCACAACACACAAACTTTCAGCAATCAAAGGTTAACAATTTAACGTGTTTACATGGCTTGCTGTGCTAAGATTGAATCCCATAAAGTTGATGATCAACGATGGACAGTTTGTCAAAGGCCTAGAGAGTCCCTGTCCTGAGCAATGGAAAAGCATGGGAGCAGTTGTCATGGCAGGATATTCCTTTCATGGTGTGAGAAGGTTTATGCAATTGGTGGACAGTGAGTTTCTAAAGATTTTCTCTCACAAGAAGGAAAGGGGTTGAATTCTTTGCAGAGTTATCCTAAAATACTCTGAAGAATCAGAGAGGCTATGTGTGATTGACCAGGCCACAAAACAAAACCAGGTCACCTCTTCCCTTAAGAGGCAGAACCACTGCATTGACTCTAATGTCCTGGTAGGTAGACATTAACTCCGTTCAGAGCACATGTGTCTACAGTGTCCCACCAGCATTCTGATTTGTCTGTCCTCTGCCATGTCATCCCGTGACTACAAATTTCACAAGATTAAACAGAGCACTTCAACATGCATAATGCCAGTGCACTGACCAACTGTAATGGCCCTGCCAAATCAGATCCAAGCCTATACAATCCAGAATCTTAGATATAAGAGAAAACACTAGTCAATTATGTGAAAATGGGAAGAGACAATTGACCAGGGAAGGCAGGGGTAGCTAATAAAGCTTTGACTGCTTTTGTTTAACCACAAAGCTCCTGCACTGGGTACTGGATCCAAGAATACTCTCTAAAGATGCCCACGTATAGGCATAGGTAGGTTGTTAACACCTGTAATCCCAGTAAGGTGGCATTGAAGAGTATGTATTGTTTAGGCTTCATTGAAGACCAGTATATTGCACATATATTTTCCATGCAATGCAGGTGGCTTCTAAAATACAGATGTTTATCTCACTTTTTTCATATACTGGAAACATAAATGTGGCTCAAACTAATGTAACCTAAAACTAGGATTTGGAGAGCAAATATCTTCAGATGGGACTCACAGGCTTGCAAAGGAGCAGCTTGTGGTTTGTCACTGGTGCAGTCATGCAAAAGATAATCTGCCAACAGAGGCAGAGAACAGAAACACACTAGATTTTCCCATTTCATTATTTTTAAAGAACAGAGATGTAACATCTGAAGGATGTAAAAGGTGCTGTATAAAGAGAGAAATGGATCCAAATCACTGTCCAAGTAGGAAAGTTTATTTCATTTTGAAGAATTCTGTTTAGTTCTAATGAGTTTTGGATGTGGAAATGGGAGAAGTGACTGCCAGATTGAATTTATTTCACACTGTCTGAACTCTTTTCCCCAGTGGCCCACAGGATTCTGACAAGGGAACAGAGTAATAAGAAATGGAAAGGGTCTGATCTGTCGTATCATATTAATTCACTGAAACTATTCTGTTTGACTGAACCAGGATCAGAATTCTAAAATTTTTTTTTGTCAAAAAAATTTATAAAAAAATAAAATCAGTGTGCATATTGATTCATAGAATAACCAAAACAGGCGATGTTTGAAGGTACAAGCCAACCAAAGCCTGCCTAGGAGTACCCCCATGTAATCCATCATTCAGCCTTTATCACCTCACCCACGTCCTTTCAATATTGTTGTATTCTTGGCCTTTCCAGAGGCTGCTAATAACCTCAACATTATTGATTAAAAGGAGGAAGTAACTGCAAGACAGAGAAAACAGGATGAAAACACCAAGTCATTTCACACAGATTATGCAGGTGCTAGTAGCTGCTAATCAATTCTGGTTATGCAAGAGCCACTGAACAAATCCAAAGGCCCCCTTGGATTTGGGTTACTGAAGCGTCTCTTACAAGTTCATCTTCAGTAGAGAAGTCAGTCTCCTAAAGTGTTTCATATCCTTTCTAAAGTAGCAATCAACTTATGCTAATGTGGGAAGCTTCTGACCAGACCTTTCAGAAGGTACAAAAAGGTACAAATAGCAGCAGTGCCAAAGGGGCTTCTGATTTAAAGAAAAGCATGAACGGATATCAGAGGAGACCACAGAATTGCAAGCAGCACTGTGGTAATTTTTGCCTCTTTACAGCAAGAGAGTGCTCTGGCATTGAATGACAAAGTTATTTGTTTAAAATAACATAGAGGGCATCTGTTATAGACCTGGAAGTGAAGTTCAGACCTGCCCATTTCCAATTCCTCCAGTTTCCATCCACAGGGATGTAGTGTAGGGTAAAATTTTTAATACCTTATGTTGTATCAGAAGGCCACTGTCAGTACAGTTCCTTTGTATCTAGATGCGTAAGTCCACATGAAATACACAGAATATGCTTATGTCACTACACTTCTCAAAGACGAAATGTGGCCTTCTGACTTTTCTGGAACATAAAAGGTATTTGTCAAAATTACTTAAAACATGCCTTACACAGTCTTCTGGCACTTCTGTGAATATTGGCAGGTTTACATGTCCAAGTGCTACTCTGGCAGGGTACTAGTCAGTTGTAGCTGGGCTACAGGCTCAGAGAAAACAGCTATAGCATTCAGATACACTGCACTTAATGTATTGTGAACCATGTTCTACTTGTTCAAAGAGAGGGGAAAGAAAAAGGGAATTATATATACACTTCTCCATAAAAAACTATTGCAGTAAGTGTTCCGAATGCAGCATGAGTACAAAGATCAAAAAAAGATAATTGACTCAAGACTAACAGCATTTCAATATTGAGCATCGTCAAGGCAACGCCACAGCTTTCCAGGTTCACACTTTATCCTCTGACTCAACTAGATTTGGCACCACAACTTGCAACGAAGTAGATAGATAAGAAAAAAAATGTTCCTGTGACCCTCGAGACCAGGAGGTGTCATTTTCTAAGCCGAAAGGCTTCTGTGTGTATCACATTACAGAGGATGTAAAAAGTCCTCCATATCCTGCAGCTGAATAGTCAAGCCTAATAACACATTTGACCTTTACGAATATACAAACAGGATGGCAGAAGAGATTATTTTAATCAGATCTGAATGCATATGAGAGGGCAACATGCAATTATATGGATTATGCAATTATGCTTTTATCTAACATTTCAGCAGAAATCAACTTAGGGAACCAACAGAGATTCCTGTTGCAATTGCCACAAAGCACAATAGCACTCAGATTATAATTTAAAATACATTTTATTAAACACACATGCACTTCCATTGGCTAAAAAAATATAACCACCTCAGACTACAACTTTTAGATATATATGACTGCACGTGTCCCGCTGCTGCCTGACAAACAGAACTTCACAAGCTCACTGATCTCTTTGCTGCACAGATAGGATATGTTTGCAGTTATTTTTATTGCAGTATTTCTCTCTGTCTCTGGACAGGGTGGGGAGTGGGAGCTCAAAAAGGTGGTATAGAAAAAATACACATTCTCGTTCCAGTGGAGTAACACAAAGAGAGCATAGAAAAAACTGTTGTGCTGGCTCTATCATCACAAACCATGACCTCCTAGCCCCTCGTGAAAGCCTCCACATACATGTTAGGAATCAGAATAGCTGACTATCTGATATGCTCTAGGGTGAGCTTTGTGCACGAAGGGCCACACTAAAAACAGGGAAAACTTAATGAAAAGAAAGATGGCAATGCCTGTTCAGAAACAACCAGTGAAATAAATAATTGAACCAGACAACAAACCTGTAGATTCCATGGCCTTCAAGAGAATCATAACGAACCATTAACAGTGGGAAGTAGTTCCAAAGGGGATGGAAAAAATTATGAAGATCACTGAGCAGTAACTAATCCAAGAACAGTACAGGGCTGGAGTCTGGTCTTCCTGCTGATCTCTTGGCTGTTGTAGAAACGACTGAAATCCCTGTTGGGACAGAGCTTGAAAGGCAGCCAGTTTATGGGCTGGCAGGTCAGGTAGGAGAAGTAAACTTTAACTATGCTGCTCGAGGCTTTTACTATCCTATTTTAATCAGAGCCATTAGGGGGACATACCTACATAAAATCTTCCACCCCTTCCCTAGAGTACATGATAACACCTACCAGATTTTTTCTATGGCTACCCTAAAGTGCAATAGTCCCACAGGATCACTGAAGTTCGCATAAGATATGTATCAGCTGGTCCTGACCATGTATGCTGGTTTCACTAACTTGCGACTTGCTTCTGCTTTTGATCAAGCTAAGCCTAAGTTCTTTTTTGACCCATGCCTCATTTCAAACCCTCTCTAATGATCCAATAGCACAAAGTACAGTAATAGTTTTGTATCTCACAGAGAAATTAAATTGTTTTCTGTAGCAACACTACAGAAACACTACTAATATTCTGGGAGGCAGGAACTGGCAATTAAATATATTTTTATAAAAACTGCCATTTTGTTAGATAAAAGTGTGGCTGCTAGAATAAAAAGGACACGATTAAAAATGCAGGCTAAGGGCAATGTAGCTCAAACAGCTTTTTGGTTGGTTTTGTTTGTTTGTTTTAAGCTTTCTATATTGAAATATCTACTTATTTTGATAAAGAAAGAGGGCCTGTATTAGCTATTCACAGCAGATACCATACACATTGGATCTGAAATAAAACAGAAGGGTTTAAAAGGATAAAAAGGAGACCTACATTACGCAGGGAAAAAGCCACTGATGGATAACTGTTATTGAACCAGAAAGAAATAACGAGGCCATGGCTAGCAAGTGAAAAAGATGGGGTTAAGAATGATCATTTAGAAGACAGCGGCACACCGTGTGGGGATCCTTCCATTCTTCCTCTGAGAATGCAAAAGACATAATAAACAAGAACGAACTCAAGTATGTGAATCTAAGAAGAAACATGAAGTAAATTGCAGCTTGCGAGTCCTGGTCTAATCAGCAAACTGACAGAACTACTTAACTTCCAGAAGAAAGTCTATAGAAAGGATGGATTCCTATAGACAGAAAAGGGTGTAGAAATACATTCCAGAAGGAGGAGCAGCCCAAGGCAGAAGAAAGGAAAGATATATGCATGCTGACTGCAGCAGCACTGCCAATTTGTACTGAATTGAAAGATATATGGGTGGAATATTATGGGAAATTGCAGTAGAGCTCCAGGGCAAGATAAGAAGCTGGAGCTAGAAATCTTGAGGAGGGGAAAGGAGAGAAAAAAGTTAGAACAGTGATCAAGATGGGTTTGTATTTTGTATGTCCTAGATGGGATAAAAAATTGCAGAATTATACTGAAAGGAAACATTTCTCCTGTGCTGCTGTAAGGCCGTGTTCATCACCACTTCCTGCTTGGCATTAAGAAACAAGCAGAAATCATGTGCTTAGCAAAGTAGCAGGCAGCTGATCAAAATGCAATGAAAGCTAACAGGGTTTGAAGACATATTTACAAGATGGCACTGCAAATTTATTTCATTCTCTTAAACCAAACATTTCAGGCATATATAAAATTGAGAGGCGAGATCTGCCTGAATCAAATCCCTGTTAGGAAAAAAAATGCTCAGAATACATTTACATTTCAGTCGAACCATCACTTAGGGATGAAACAAAAGAGAGCAAGCCCAGTGCAACCTCAAGAAAGGAAAGAAGAGTTGTAGGGAGTTTCCAGCTCTGAAGAAAAAAAAAAAAATAGAAATCCACATTCTGTCTGTTCTGTCAGTATAGGGAGACGGGACCTCAGACACTGGAAATGCCCATAGCAAAGACATGTGAGACCACAGGCAATAATGCTACTGTGTATGACTGGGGGAGCAAGGTGGTGGTGGTAGGGGGATGTGTTTTCAGATATGTATTCTTTCTGCAAAAGGACCAAATTAGTTCTGAATTAAGTCACTCTGATATGTTAGTATCCATCAGACTAGATGGTACAGCCCCTATTATGTAGAGCCCAATTAATATTTTGCCACTTCTAAATTCATCTATAACCACTGACAAGTTATTTGAGGATGCCACAGTTTTATTTCGGAAGTCAGGCTAACATTTTATTACTCAGTAGTTTGTCAATCCTTCACAGCTTGTTACTTTTTTCCCCCCCTTCAACACATTCAGCCAAAACAGGACAGCCTGGTAATAAAAACTATCAGACAGGGCAAGCACCAAAGAACAAGCCTTCTACATTTCATTTGATCTACTTCACATATGAGTTTCCCAATTCATATGTGATAACGAGATTTAGAGTATCTAATTTTCAGATACTGACAAAAACATACAGCAGCCCATTAAGACAGTCTTACTACCGTGGTAATATATTGCAATTTTAACTTAGGACTTTGCTATTAAGCAACAATGTCAAATAAATATTTTAATTCAATAAAAGTAGCATATATTTATTTTCCTCTGAAAGCAAGAAATGAAAAGTCCTTTCACATGAAAGGTTTCCCCTTCACATGCTATAAAAACTTTTGACATTTTTTTCTGCCTGTCTCTCTGCAAAGCTATTTTAAAAGCTGTAATCTATGATCAGCATTCATGCCAGTTATATTCTTATGCTACAGTTCAAAAAGAAAAGCAAGCCCTCACTCTGGAGCAGTCCACCTACCCAGCTGCCTTGGAATCATGAGCCCTAAAAAGCCTGCAAGCTTCACCTACCAAGGAGAAAGGAGCAGGGGTGCCAGAACCCCCTAGTTTGTCAGGCTCTCTATGGCTTGTCAACCTGCCGGGCAGCTTGCCAAGGGCTGAGGCAGGAGAGCCAGCTAGAAACCCAGCAGGAATCTGGCAGAGCCTCACCTCAGCTTTGCTGAAATGAAAATGGTCTGTGCAAAATGTTGTGATTTCAGCAAACCAGCAAGTTCCAATGAAGCTACACGGTTATTTGTTACTTTGAAAGAATGGATGACTGAGGTAGCCCTTTCCTATATTCCTTTGAGGAAAATGTTTTATGAGAATTTTCCTGGTCAGCCTTACTCAAGCTAAGCCACAAATGTATCTTCTTCCCCAGATCACCCTCAGATAAGGAAACTTGCATTGCATTATACATCCATGTAAGCCAGACATCCTTTTCCTTCCTCAGCCTTTCCATAGCACAGGGCATATTTATTTTGGTGCTAAACTGTTCTTTCAGTCTGGGTCAGTGCTATGTTCACACCATCAGTGAACCAGACTTAGCTTTTCTGCCAGCCTTCCCTTTCTTTTGGGTTCTTGTACAGACTCTACTCTCAGGTGGGAACGAACTTTAAAGTACCAAAAGAGAAAACAGCAGAAAAACCAGAAACAATTAGCTGGAAATTGAGGAGGTCTTTGATTTAATTCCTTTCCTGACCAGCACTTCTTTGCCTCCTGAGTTGCTATTAACTGGTTCACGTCAGCTGTAAAGGTTTTTTAGGCAGGAGGGCAGGAAAGTTGTAAATGAACAGTGGAAATGTATGCCCAGGGGGGCATTTGTCTATGTCACCAAGATATTTTGAAGATCAGCATAAATAGTGAAGGGTCAAACACTGCTCTGAGGTCTACCCAAGTAACCCTGGAACTATTGAGACTGCAGGATTTGGTTCTGTAAGAGGGCTGGTCACTCATACAATAAATACACTAAGCTCACTGTGCAACACCAATAATGTTCAATGTTGGTCTGAGCCAAGGGGTGGAATGCGACTGACAAGCACACCTCCACGATGGAAGGCAGCTCAGAGGAGATGGGCAAAAATAATGAGCTCAGGGAGCTCTTGTGATTTAACCTGGCAGGCAGCTGAACACCGCACAGCTGCTCGCTCACTGCCCCCCCTGCCCTGTGGGATGGGGGAGAGAATTGGGGGTGTGGGGAAGGGGGTGAAGGAGCTAAAACCCATGGGTTAAGATAAAGACAGTTTAATAAAACAGCAGAGGAAAAAAGTAATAATAATAAAATATACAAAACAAGTGATGGAGAATGCAATTGCTCACCACCCACTGACGGAGCAGTGATGGCTGCCCCCCAGCCAACTCCCCCCAGGCATGACGTCATATGGTATGGAATAGCCCTTGGGCCACCCTCCTAGCTTCTTGTGTCCCCCTCCCAGCTCCTTGTGCCCCTGTGAGAGCAGGGGAAGCTGAAAAGCCCTTGCCTGGTGTAAGCACTGCTCAGCAACAACTAAACCATCAGGAGGGCTAGGGGTAACCTTTGTTTTTAGGTATAGTGCTGTACCAGCAGATCACCTGGTTGTATAAACAGCCTTTCCCAAGATAATTAGTGGGGACGGGGAAGTGTATACATGGCTTAGCCCAACATAAATTCTAAAAACCAGACAACTAATAAACTTTGAAGTGAGCAACAGGCTTGAGCTGGCTTCAACCTGTGTATTCCTTCCCAGTGCTCGTGGACACCCAGCACCATGACAATGAGCATATAGGGACTGGTCCTGCGATACTAAGTTTGCATTATGATTTCAGTATATTGCTGTATCACTGTGCTAAATCAAAGTCCAATGGAATGCCAAATATATCAAACAAGTAAACTTGATAATGAAACATAAAACCATTCTTGCATGGAATACTTAAAAAGAACCTGGTCAGACAGTACTGGAGTCTGACAGGTCCCCATTAATTTTACTTCTACAGAAGAAAGCTAGAAGAAAAAAAAAAGAACAGTAATATGACAGAGCAACAGTCAGAGGCTTGGCTTTTAACTCAGTATTAGGCCTTCTCAGGAATGTGACATATGCTGGCTGAACTGCCTTCCTGCCAGCCCTGGACTAAAAGCTTCAGACATTTCAACGGACATATCAACACTTTGTTCCATATACTTGCAAAAACACCAACCCAACTCAGCCACTACAAAAAAAAATAGCTTTTGCTATCTAAGCTGAATCAGACTAATATTAAACTGAAATTGCTATATTTTAAAATTATCAGTCCTTTTTCTATATTTAACTTGCAATATCCTGGACTTTTGGTATTGCAGGGAAAGAGGATTGGAGATGTTTAAAATCTCTGCTTTGATTAAAATAATTAACAGGATTTCTTCAGTTTTGTTGTGCATTTAATGGTACAGAAAAACTGCAAGACAAATACTTGATCTTGTCACATCTAGAAAGAGGCTTGTATTATAAAAAATATTTCTATGAAACTGAACACAGGAGTATTTAAAGAGTAACTTGCTGGCAAGTACTGCATTTAATCTCATTTCCTTTAAAATCTTGCATAACCACAGCATTCTTACATTATTTGGCAGTAGCTTAGGTCAAGGTCTCAGAGCATCTCTAAGATGAAGGGGCCCTCAACATTCAGATTTTTATGGTCTGCCTTTCAGGGCGAGCTTCATCACTGCCCAGTGTTGTGGATTTAGACATACAGATACAGTGGCAATGGGGTAGGAGGTTGCTCAGTTTTTCCTGAATAAACAATACACTACAGAGCTACAGTTTTGCCATTACACTAACTAGTATATATCCAACATGCCAGCATCAGCATTCACCAAAAAAAGATTTCTAGAAAAAATTATTTGAAAAACATGCATTTTTAAGAGGATGGAAACATATACAGAGATAAATGTGTGTAACAATTCCAAAGATATGTGACAGCATGAAGTGGAGTGGGTTGATGAAGAAACATTGTAATTATAAAACCCTGTAATCTGGAACAGGGCTAGCTGATTTCTGTAATGGTGTAATTCTGCTGTTTTTAACATTACATTATGTAGCTATGGTATCTGATTAGGTAATTTACATGGAGTGATTTGACAGGAATTTTAAAATATCCTTATTGCTTTATATATCTATTAGAAAGGAACATTTCTATTTTACTGTCTAATTATGCAATGAGGCAAGAATTCTGGTATCTGTCAGAATATGAATCCAGCAGACTAGAATTTAATTACAAAGTACTTGCTACATAGTAGAGACTCAGATGAGAATTTTTTTCAAAGTCCTCCAAATACATGATTTTTAATTTGGAGGGATTCACCCTTTTACAGGGCTAAATTTTACTAAACCAGCTCTCAGACTACTCAAGATTTCCTGCTTGTTTAAAACCTTGGTCTGCCCACTTCCATTTACTTTGGCCTCCCTTTAACACCTTATAATCCCTTCTTTTGTTTTTCCATTCCTGTTTCTCCTCCAGGATCTGTCACACCCTTACTTTTCCTTCATTAGAGGCTCCTTCTCCAACATGCCACAGCTACACTCCTTACTTTGTCTCACCTTTGTGCTTTTCTCTAACTGACCTTACATACATACAATTTTCACCACTATTTCTAAACCCGCACCCCATGGTTCTATTATCTCCTTCTGACTTCTTCAACCCAATATTTAGCCTTCCTGTACAGATATCTCCTCCAAGGTAGCGCAGGTAATTAAAAGGGTTGATGTCATCTACTCGTGCACAGGTCTGCCTCGTGCATGTTTCTATATTCAGTGGGTAATTCAGACAGCAAGGTTAGGATAGGAAGAATTATCTTGTGATTTCCCTGTCAGCTGTTGCCCGACATCTTAGACTAGATTCCTAGCTTTTAAAAGTAGTTAAGGTGAAAGGGACATTTATGCTAGCAAATTAAGCGGTGCCATGAAAGAGAGACCACACTGTTAAGGAGCATTGGAACTTACTTGTTTAGACTGTTACATTTCTAAGTCTCAAACAGTTTTGGCATGCAGCAAATCACACTCCTCTAAACAATTCCCTGGTTCTGGAGACAGCAGATAAGAAGGATCATTCCCAGAAAAAACATGACAGCTTGAATGTTGCCAAACCGCCCCTTGTGCTGGAGGGTAAAACAGTTTCATAATACGGACACAGGTTTTTCCATGCCAGCTGACCTCACTGCCTGAGAAGGGTCCAAAGCACATTTAATTTAACTGTACAGATGTAACCAGCAAGTCCAGTGGTATCAACTATCAATTCCGCCATTTTAAATTACTTTGGAGCTTACTGAGGGGCAGGAGAGACAGCAATACAAGAGTAATTTAGAACAAATAGCTAAGTGGGTCTTTAATTATTGAATCCTCAAGCAATGTCATTTGCGATCAATCAATAAGGGAGTTTGCACTGAACATCACATTAACTTCTCCAGGAGCTTTGCCTCCATTATTAATTTCTTTTACACAGTTTAACCATTGGAAGCTTATTTTGAAACGTTTACATATGGAACCAGGAGATAGCTACAAGGAGAGCAAACATGACTGATGCATGTGAAACTTTCTATCTGAACTTTGCATGGGAATTTAGTATTCATGAGACACATGCAGTACATCTTTATTGCTGCTGGCATACTGATAGCACAGCGCTATTTTACACTGACAACACACCACTTTGGCAATCCAGAATTCAGAGACTTTGCATGGATTCAGGTCAGGACTGTAAATCCTATCTCCCAGGAGTTTCATGCTGAGCAGTTGACATTTCAGCAATTCCCCCTCCCCCAAAACAAAACTGCAATTTATAGAGGGTTTAAGTAATAAGCCCAGCAAACAAATACTACTTTCTCATTCACTTACTTCATCAGAACTCAACTAAATATATACATCCGATGAACACATGCAGCATTACAGGCAAATGAAAAGTATATAAAGAAGGAGTTTGACAGCCTTGTTTAAACCAGTAATATGCAGGTGTGGGAAGACCTCAGAGGAAAAATATATCCTGTGTTGTTTCTGCACAGCAGTTCCACAAGCCTTCAGCACTCAAGCTAGAATGGTCAAACCCAGTTATTTAGGACCCACTTTATTCCAAATCCTATATTAATGCGTCAGAAAACTCAGCTCTTTTATAGGATTTAGGTTTCATGATTCAAGTTCTCTGAAACATTTAAAGCTTCCAAAATATTTGTCCAGTATTTAGTTACATTCATGGCTGGGTTCCCAGGTGTGAAAAATGACCCATACCCCATGGTCTAGCACTGTCTTAGCCCTGAACTATGCAGTGAGGAACCCTATACTCTTTACAGGGTCCTCACAACGACCCTTATGCACATTCAGTCAGTGCAGTATCATGGGTTTTAAACTTTTTCAAGTAAACAGAGATAATTTTTTTGCTTCCCCAAATTTAGCATCTCACAAGGTATGGTCCCAGATGCACAAGAATCACATATCTGCATTTTATCATCTCCTAATTTATCACTACAGGATTCTTACACAGTCCACTTACCACAGTATTTAAAGGCAAGCCTTATGACAAGGAAGAAGGATGTCTCCTCTCCCCTCTCATCACAGTTAAGGTGTGGTTTCACCTTCCACCCTTACACAGGTTCTCGTACCATTCTTATTTCTATAACATTTAATTGCTCTCCAGTAACGAAAGAAGATATGTTGTCTGTTTTCACAGTTCATTTAGCCTCACCTTTCCCCAACGTGAGAATCCTGGCTTCCTGATGCAGAGAAGAGAAAAAAGAAACAGTTGCTTTTTCCCTTAAACATCTTTGGCCAGCATCCAGAAACCACAACTGGCAGATTCAGAGGGATTCTTCCCCCCGCCCCCCCAGCTGCATCCAAAAACCACTTTCGTATTAATTTGAGAGGCATACAGCAAAAGATTCCTTCAGGAAAGACTATGGGGAGGAGGGTAACCCTCTCTGTTCAGATCCTTCCTTACCTAACCCTTCATTTCAGGTTGAAGTAGTGCACTTTTCTAAACTACTTTGGGCAAATAAGGGTGAAAAATAAATAGCAAAGGGAATGCAAAACATGCTTGGACAAACAATTCCCTGCTTTGTACAATTTTCTACCAATGTGCAGCCCTCCCTCTATGAAATACGCTCTCAGCATTGTGCAGGACAAAATGGGTGACAGCCACAGAAATTAGGCACAGAGCTGTGCGCAACGGCACGTGCCAGAATGACGCGGTCTCCCACCAAAGGTCAAAGGAACTCAAGTGCAAATTTACAATGGAGGGAAATTTCACCAGCCTACCTGACTGATATCCCCTCCTCTCCATGACAGCATTAGGCTATGTATAGAGCAAAGCTCATAATTAGTCCCTTAGAGACAGATGGTACCTTCTCAAAGTTTAGAACAACACTTTCAGATCCCTATCTTTGAAAAACCTACATATTCCAGATCTTGTCAAAGAAACCCACTGGGAAATACCAAGCATAATACTAATTAAAACAAAAGAAGAGAAAACAAAGACATTGTCCTAGAAATAACTGAAAAATTGTCTCCATTTTTTCCAGCCAAAAAGGGATTTGCCAAATTCAAATCCCAAACTAATTAAATTCAAGGTTTTAACTAGCTTTTGAATCTTTATCACTGCTAACTGATAATCACTTAGCAGAGCAATAAGATTTACATCTTCTACTACTACTACCACCTCTCAGCCTGAAAACCAGATAATTAACGATAGAGTGAACACATCATTTAAATGAGGAACTATGGAAAAACAATCTAAGGTAACTGACAGGCCTGAGCCTTGGAAGACTGAATCCCATAGGAATGAAGTCAACCAAACGCTGAGGTACGTATTAGGGAACACAGTTCTGACTTTCTAATGTCCAACAGCTTTTCACATTTGTCACCATCTTCTCGCCAATTCCATATTGATCTGTTTTTCCTTAACAGTTTACCTGAAGTGCTAGAATATCTTGCATATTTCTGTTATACCTATACCTCCTTCTATTACTATTGTGTGCCAGGGACCTTTGTTTTTAACATATCCAGCTTTCATATTATTTTACTTTTCTGCCAGAAAGCAACTGTACAGTTGTGTTTCACAAATGTTTATCTGCAGTTCACTGCAAAGTTTTCTGAACAGGTAGTGCAGGTTGCCACGTCAAAACTAGAGATGGGTTTCAACCCAGATCCTATCCTAGCGGACTAGGCCTTTTTTCTGATTGCCTTGCTCATTTTTCTCATTCTGAATTCAGCAGATTTGGTGAAAGGTCTCAACGTCAAGAGCAAGGTCCTTCTCTAAGAAGAATTAGATGCACATACATAAGAAGCCATTTCTTTTCATGATTTCCTAATGCATTTGATAGACTTTATTATTATATTATTATTTTTACTGCCAACAGCAAATGGCCCAACCATCTCTGAAGCTAGAACTAAGCAAAATGGGGGACACACCGATAACTTTTGACAAACCGAAAGCTAAAAACTGTCAGAAGTACCTTTCTGGTTCTGAGCAATTCTTTAAAGTAATCACACATTAAATGGGACAGACTACCACAAGCCAGGAAGAATCATTAAGATTGTTTTATAGAGATGCTATCAAATAAAACAGCTTAACTATCACAAGACTACTTAGCTCAAACTGTGAAGCTTGTAAAGGCCTTACAACTACTGAAATGCAAATATGTCCCAAGTGACTGAAAATTGATGCTGCACATGGTTATTTATGGATAACTATAACTTTATGAAATTGTCCTGGTTTCGGCTGGGATAGAGTTAATTTTCTTCACAGAAGCTAGCATAGTGCTGTGCTTTGGATTTAGTGCTAGAAGAATGTTGATAACACACTGATGTTTTTAAGTTGTTGCCAAGTAGTGCTCAGACTGTTCAAGGACTTTTTGAGCTTCTCCTGCTCGGCCAGGTGCATAACAAGCTGGGAGTACAGCACAGCTAGGACCCAAACTGTCCAAAGAGCTATTCCATACCATATAACGTCATGCTCGGGGGGTTTAGTCGGTTGGTCGGTCGCGGGGAGAATGATCACTGTTCGGGTACTGATCGCGGCTCGGGGAATGATCGCGGCTCGGGACGGGCTGGGCATCAGTCGTTGGGTGGTGAGCAATTGCATTGTGCATCATTCGTTTTGTATATTCTGTATATTTTGTAACCATTCTCATTATTACTATTAGTATTATTTTCTCTTATTAAACTGTCTTTATCTCAGCCCTCGGCTCTAACCTTTTTCTCCTTCCCGATTCTCTCTCCCATCCCACTGAGGGAGGGGGGGGAGTGAGCGAGCAGCTGCGTGGTGCTTAGTTGCCAGCCGGGTTAAACCACGACAGAAATCAAGCCTTTTGAACAGATACTGCCTGATCTGATAATCATTTGTTTCAGGACAGTTTACTATTGCTTCTATTATGAGATCTAGCAGCTCTGCCAGCTTGTCTGCTCAGCACCAGTAAGGAACAAACCATTAGTACGTTAAGCAGTAGAATTCACTTTCTGAATTATCTTAGGCAAGGAAAGCTAAGTATCTGCCAATGATACCAAGCTGACTCTGGTGAAAGTTCTGGTAGGTCTTCTTCTGTCCCATCTTACATTTCTGTCCGTTTCAAAACCAGTAGAAATTACCAGCCGAACGGACTGCTGCTGAACACCCCTCAGTTGAGTAAGGCGCTATATACAAGCTCCCTCTCCTCCTTGTCATCACTACGTACTAGTTCTTTCCAACACATAATGTCCCTGCAAAACTATTGAAGAAAATGCCAATGATTAAAAATGAAACACTAACACTTATTGTTTAATCAAACCCTAGTTTACTGTCTCCTAGCCCAGTGAGAGGGCAGCAAGTCACTGAGTCACGTACAGTACCTTTTGCTGACAATGCTAAAGAGAAGACACATTACAAGTTCATAAATATAGGTTCCATTAGAAAGAAAGAGCCAGGTTTACACTAACTTCTAAAATGAGCTTGATGGCCATGCTATGGTGACCTTAATTACATAGGGATATTTGTAGGCTTGCTCCTCCCATACTTATTAGCACATTTTATTTTCAGTGAGCTTATACAGTAGCATCAGTTGTATTCTAACAGTTCAATAAAAGCTGACATAATGGTAAACAAAATGATTTTTTTTGTGAGAGCACAAAGGTTAATTTTGCACTCTCTCAGTAGAAGCACATGCTCTAATCCACTTTTTTCACTACATAGTAATTTCATGTATTTTCTTTACAAACTGCTTAAGGAAGAAGTTCTGGTCCTCAATCCATTACCCCACTGCTGCCAAAGCCAGCCAAGAGAAATCTCTTCCTCCACAGCAGCACTGCATTGCAAATCCCCAGGCTAGCCTGTACTGCTAGGTATAAAGGCACCAAACTCTCTTTAGATGGCTAAAGAATTGCACAGGTATTGTGGGCACAGCTAGAATGTTCCACTATCCAGGCTTTAAGGTTGAACATATCCATGGGAACAGAACTGTGTATGTAAGCAAACCCCCTGAACTACCTTCTAACACTAGCCACATTAACAGCAAAATGATTAAAAAAAAAAGTTGCAAAAAACTGAAAATAAATTACAATATTCAAAGGGTTTAAAATAATATGGATGACAAAAGGAAAGAGAACATCACTCCCAATTTACTTATCTTGGGTAAAAATGAGTATCCCAAGAAGTCTCTCCATATCTGTATGTAGCTGACCTAGCCACCCAGTTCAGAGCTTGGTGCACTCCTTTCATCTGCCAGCAGCATTTGAAGGAGAACCTCACAGGGGAAGGACACTACCTTTGCCACCAACCCTTTTTCCAGGACAGCACCGTGTTAGGATAGGCACGTTTGAGCAGCTATGCCCAGCTCTGTCTTTCAGGATAGTAACAAACTAAAACAGTTTTGCTTAGTCATCTTAATTTATCCAAGAAGCACAGAACTGACCGATACAATAACTGCCACAACAGAGGCCTTAGACTATTGGTACGAAGTTTATATAATTAGTGTGTGTATATATATATATACACACACATATATTTTGACACACTAAGGTGGCAGGGAATTCAGAATTTGGGGAAATCTTTCTTTTCTGTTTTGAAGGATAAAACAGCAATGCTAGAATTTATTCTCTGCATTCATGACAGATGTTGTAGCAAAACCACTTACTTGTTCCTACTTAAATTTCAACAGATCAAATGCATTTACAAGCATGTCAGAGTTCTGAAGCTGAGATGCAGAGACTGACTTTGATTCGGGTTCTGATGTCTTTCATTCTGGAACTGCCAGGTACTGCTGCTGCATACCGATCAGAAAAGTGCTTGCACTCCATCTTGCAGTAACTTCTAGGTCAGGTAACCTGCAGTGTAAGAGACTATATTATGAAAACAAGTATTGTTCCTGCATTTACTGAAAATCTGTGTATACTTTACATTACATTGAAGGACCAAGATGCACAAGACCTTTGTAAGCTTGTTCTCAGATTCACATTCTACATGGCTTTGTAGTTTTTATAGGCTGTTTCAAGTTATTTTTGATCTTTTCACCCCATGAAGAGATGCTTCTGTTTGGAAAGTTTTGTATAAAATACCCACAATTATTCTACCTTTTCTCCTAAAGCAGTTCTCTGCAGTTTAGTTAAACTCAATCTGTTCTGTTTAACTGTGTATCTAATTAGAGTATAAATAAACCATGTAAGTTATTTTATGTGACAAATTATTATTAAAATCGTGAAAGCCAAATAACACTTCCTAATCACAATGTATAGCTGCTTATATGCTATTCTAAAGAGCATCTATCTCAAAAGATATTAAATAGCCAGTACTTATAAAAGTCGGTGTTATTTCCAGAGAATTCATGAAAATGAGAATAATTCAACTGACCCTGACTGATGGTTCTTGCAGGTTCAAACAATATGTTTCTTAATAAAACCAGTGAGTCCTTTATTTTCTCAAGTATAAACCCAAAAGGCTTACGATAGAATAAAATATTAGAATGACCCTACAGGAATATTACCAAAGACATTCTAATCTATTGCCTCTGTAGATATCTTCTGATATCATTCTTTGTCTAGACATACTTTTACACTCCAGAGGTCAAAGACTGCTATGCTATGCTTTTTTTCCAGCCTCCAGAAAGGAGGCTTTGGAAAGCATCTACTAGTGGATAAAGAGCATCAACATTATGGCATTTTTGTTTCCATTGGGCAGTGTGCATTTGTAGCATTATCTACGCAAATACAGTTGGGAAAATAGCACTGTACAGGTTAACAGCAGTGAAGTTAGTAAAAATCCACCTAGTCTTCATCATATACAGCCTGCCATTGGTTAGCATTGAGCCCTTCTTTCTGGAAACAGCATATTCTCCAAGCTGAAACACCTACATATTTGCTCTCAATTCAGTTAATTGTGGAATGTAGTGTTTTAGTGAAAGGGAATCTGAAATGAATGTGTGGCCTCCCAGTTCCCAATAGACTGAGTTATCTAGTGCAGCCTTGATTAAAATTGTGTTAACTAAACAATTTTCGTTTGGCTTTATTTTGCATGCATTATCAAATTTTCCACCATCAATGACATTCACTGTTTACATCAAATGGAAAGAAGCTCTACTTTGATGTGTTCTCATGACAAGTAGCAGGTCAAAAGAATTAATCAGGAACAACCTAACAGAATTTGTCCAGACTGTGCAATACTTTCTGCATCCTAAAAGCTTTATTTGCTAGTAAGGACAGATGCTCCGGAGACAGAATGATTTCAACACAAGAGAAACATGCTTTACAGATAACATGCTTAGACAACCACTCCTTACTAGTCACCTTTCCTCTGTCCTCACCTGAAGGAGCATGGAGCATGGCCATGTAATTAGCAGACAAAACCACTTCGAAGTCAAAACACCCCTGGCCCAAAAAAGCCACATGAGCAAGACCAATAAAAACCCAAAAGAATAGTTTTCACTTGAGTATTTATCTTTTTAATTTTTTTTTTTTGCGCTACATGGACGTGCTACTTTAGAAGCTCCATTACAGCCAGGCTCCTATATTATCTCTTTAGCATTTGATTCAGAATGCAGGCACTAGAGTTTTCATAACAAACACCAATAACTACTCACTAGATTTTTTTCTAGGATTACAGTAACAGCCCTTTATTTTCTATGCAAATATTTCTACTATACATAATATTTTGCATATCAGTTGCTTTACAGTTTTCATTTTCAATATAACACCCAGGCTATATGATGCAAAATCCTTCTTACAGAACTGTTTCATTTCTTATATCTGCTTTTCCATCCATTAAAAAGTGTTCAGCAAGCTAAGGTAAAGTTAATATTTGAGACCCCTCTCATTTTGCCCAAGAGATGATGTATTGCTATTCTAGTAGAAAGCTCTGAAGAAGAGGGAGATCTATCTCCCAAATAGTACTTCCCCTAAATATCAGTCTGGAAAGCACATGAATCTATTAGTGCCATCTATTAAACCTGTCCAGCATATCCAAAGATTCTGAGACTTTTGAATACATATATTTGTTAACACCAGTCAATACCTGGACTTCTTTAGCACCCAAAGTCTCCATCAGGTATAGAAGTACCAATCATAACATACTCTGAACTGAGTATTGTGTATGTTATTACAGTAAAATAGTGAGTGAACATCTGGATAATCCCGCCTGGATCATTATCCATTTGATAGGATGCCATGCAGGCACAGTGACAATTCATCTTCCCTAGAAGTTGGCTGGGAGGACCGATTGCTGCTTGGGGACAGGCTGGTCATTGGTCAGCGGGTGGTGAGCAATTGCATTGTACATCACTTGTTTTATATAGTCTTTATGTTCTATTATTATTATTACTGCCATTATTATTCTTTTCCTCTGCTGTTTTATTAAATTGTCTTTATCTCAATCCACTGGTTTTACTCTTCTTCTGATTCTCTCCCCCATCCCACTGGTTAGGGAGGAGTGAGGGAACGGCTGGGTGGTGTTTAGCTGCCTGCTGGGTTAAACCCCAACAGGGAGGCACCTTAACACTACCGAAATGGTAAGGGAGAGCAAGAGGAAAGCAAGCTGAGACCTGCGAGAAGGATAACAGAGTTGTGTATCTACCAGGAAGCACAGTGCGAAGGCAATGAGTTCTCTGCAGAGAGGAGAAATCCAGCAGTCCAGACCTTCTGTTTCTTTACTTTCCTAGAAGTGTTATGAAGAAGGAATCACTGAACTTTGATGAACCTTAACTCTATTGGACTGGAGGAACATTGCAATGGAGGAACTACAAAAAAGTTGTGGCTCATGTAAGAGGAAAGAGAAGTCTGCTGTCACAAAGCAGTAGGTAAGAGGATTTTTGATGCACTGTTTTATTATTGGCAACATCAGGAAAAACCCACCCCATGTAACACTGCAAGTGACTCTGATTTACATAAGCTAAGGAAGTAAGACTAGGTTTTTAACCAGTTTACAGTAGCTCCTATCAAGAAGGTTTATATAACAGCAGTCTTCTGAAGGACAACCCAGAGAGTGAGTGACTCGGTAATAATTTGTAATCTCATGCCAGTTTTGGTGGACCTGGTCCACCAGTACATTGACATTCACCAGGTTACTGAAAGTTGTATCCTCTCCTATTTAAAACAGTGCTGTGCCAACATATTCAACAATCTGTAGGTTAAAACATCCTCTTATAACAAATATTTATTATAAAATGAGCAAGAACAGTCAAGAGTTCAAGGAAACCCACAGAAAGCACTTTATGAGAACAAGGACAGACAAACTGACTGTTCATGTTCATCCAATGATTCACTTCAGTACGAGCACACGCCATGCGGTAAAGCCCTTTCGGGTAGCAGGCCCCTGTTCTGTCAGTTTTAAGTGGTATAATAATGTAGTATCGGTAGAACTACCTAAGATGAAAAAAAGATATTTAAGAGTACGAAGCCACTAGTAAGTAATTTTAATAGTTTCCTTCAGCAGCTACAAAATTAAAATTAAAATATCCCTTTAAGGCAGCCCTAAAACTTTATAACATAAATAATTTAAAAAAACCATTGATGTTTAAACATATCCTAAAAGGAGGAAGAATTATAATTTGTTTTAATTATGTGCCTGATCTTCAGTACAATTTTATAAAATTATCAAATCTGGCTCTGCTTTAGAGTCTGGCATGACACACACATTCTAGGGGACTGGCATTAAGAGACGGGGGCCTTACGGGCAGATGGCCCTAACCAGGAACAGAAGCACACAGTATAAATCAGCATGTCCTTAGGCTGCCGATTTTTCAGTGAATTAGAGGGAAACTTTTTTTATTCATACATTTTTGGCTTTGGGCAGTTTGCCATTAAAAATAGACCCAGTGAATCAGTAAAATTTATGTCCCACAATCTGCATGATATTCATGATAAATCCATCCTCTTTCATCCTGCCAGCTCCTTTAACACTGCTGCAGGTGTCAGCTTTGTAGGTGACTGATAAAAACAAAGACTAATTGGAATTTTTTCTACCTGAGTTCTACCTAGGATCCACTGATCAAATGCCTTTCTTGTTGTCTAACAGTAATTAAGTTCCGATTTCTCGACTTGCACCAAAAATATGAGAAAACATAGAAGCTTAACTTAAAATTTCATATTCCTTTTCTAACTAAAACTTTCACAGTGCCCTCATTATTCTGAGCTATTTTCAGAACAAACTACCCATGAGGGACGAATTATCTTCTGGTCAAAACCCTCCAAACTGAAACTAGGTCTTGGTCCTGTTCCCACTTTCTCCACAATTTATTTTAGTTATGAAGGATCTTCAGCAAGTCATTTACTCACTCTGCACTTGTCATCTTGTATTTGGTTTTGGTTTGTTTTTTTTTTAAACCCATGTAACCTGGAAAGAAGTACTTCAAAGCTGTCTCACCCATGCAAAAATATACCAAAATTCTTTTGAGACATACGGATCTCATCATACACGTTATTAATTATGCATTTCCACAATCACCTCTCCATAGAAAAGAATGTGTTGCTTTCTTAAGATTTTGGGAAGGTCTCTGGTAGCTGGAAGCCATGTTTTCCACCTTCCTTTTTATTTCTTGTATCATTCAATTTAAGGGGACAGCACAGAAAGGGAATGAAGTTCTACTAGAGTATTGCTATTTATCCTCTACTGGCTGTAACTCTGTCCACCACCCAACATGTTAACAAGTTTCCCCATCATTGCACATACAGCCACACCATCTGTTTAGATTTGTAGAACATTAGGCACCAGATCCTATTTATTGACACAAAACTTGCCAGAGTAAGATTCTATATCTTGTTTGGGACCTCTACAGGCTGCTTTAAGAAAATGTGTAATTTTTATTCAATCCACAAAGCATTTTTGATTCTTTCCTAAAGAACATATTGTAGGATCAAAATAGGAAAAATTATTTATTACTTTGAAGCTTGCATGTAGTAATGATAGACATAAAATTGTAGAAAGAAATCATGCAGGAAGAGTAGAAGAGCAGAGACTTATGCCAAGAATGTCAGTACGAACTGAAATGAACTGAAAACAAGAATGAACAGTATGAAATGTCAGTAAGCTGGAGAGTCAAATTCTCCTTCCAAGACTTATTACAAAGTATAGTAAGTGGTAAGTAATGCAAAAACTCAGAAATGCCAAAGTTGGATAATCCCTTTTTGTCTCCCTGTGGGTATTTTTGGTTGCTTTTTTTTTTTTTTTAATTGAATTCCATTACCAAAATGCATCCCCAAAAAATAGAGATCGAAAGCAAAAGGAAGAACTGTTCTCTTTGCCTGTTATATTTGTTTTAAAACCTGCTTTAGGCCTGATACAGCTTAGCAAAACAGAGCAAAAGGTTAAGTGCTTTTTTTGTTAGATTTTTCTGCATCTGCCTTCTTCAGATGCAACGATTGCAGACAATTTAACCAGGGACCTGGCTCTCAACTCTGTACTAGCTTTAGAATATACTTAATGTAACAACACAAATTGCAAGCATCCTCCCCCAGTCAGCATTAGCATATTCACCAATATTTGTATTATACTGAGCCAGACAAAAGGGAGTTTTTGAATCCTTGCCCTTTGAGATATGTCTATATTCCAAATGTTATCACAGCCTGAGAGAACAATAAGTGAGCGAAGATAAAGCCTATGATAGATCTCAGTAAGACCAAGGATTGCTTTAGAGTAATTCTTTCACAAGCTGGATCTAGAAATGCAGCCCATTCCATAAAACCAGTTAAATCCTTGACATCAGAAACTATGAAAAATAAATCAAAACTAAGGTCTCCAAACCATTTTCTAGCCTGCCATACAGAAACATAGCAAAATGTCTCCTAAATACAGGATAAATTTTTGATAACTGATTATCCAATATTAGCTTGCTGTCTAGGCTAATATGCAGTTGTCTATGGCCAATGACCAAAGAATACATTGGCAAGAAACTAAATATTGCAGAGAATGTTGAATAAAAAATGAAAATTAAACTGAATTGAAATGCTTCCATTAAAAAAGAATTTTGCAAATGAGCACAGATAAGTGACTTGTATGATAATGATCCATATGGAAATCAGCTGAAATAGCTTGACTATATGAAGAAATTTCATGTAAATGTTATCCTAAAGAGTAATTTTGCAAATATTGTGCTTAATGTTAGACCTTTATAAACAGCTGCAAGCGAAAGAGCAGAACTACTATTTGAAGGAAAACTAGCATGTATCAAATAATTAAGCATAATAATATACATGTTAAACGAGCTCTTTTATTAAGCTTTATGCTTCAAAATAAATTGGCTAACACAAACCTACCAAAAAAAAAAAATCTAATCACTTTGTTAGGTTAGTGTGATCACTTAAGAGATCATTCAAGATTTAGTGCAATAAATTCATATTTAACAATATTCATTGCTCCACTGGGCTCACAAAATATTTCAGATTTAGGACCTAAAGCCTAACAAGTTTACCATCAACATAATGATGCATCATCAATGATGAATTTAGAGCTACCCTGAAACTCAGACACTGTATTTACTGGCTATCATTATTTCTTAATTGTAGCACTACTGAAGTTGAAGGAGCTGCTAATTCATGGTCTCAGATGAAATTGCACTGTTGTACGTTACTGCATAATCACCCAGTCTACAGCAGATAATTTCCACTGCACAATTCCAATACTCCAATTTGGAGACAGTGAGTGCACAGAACTTCTTAGATCCCAGAGACATTTAGTCTTACAGTACCCACTTTCATAAATCACAGCCTTCATCCCCAGCCTGGATACTAAACTCCTAATATTTAATCAGCAGTTAGAGCTTTTCCTACCCTATCACAATGACCTGTTCACATTCAAATACACAGTTGCCAAGATACTTCTTTTTAATGAAGTCCCTTAGTTTAATACATACGTTAAACACTGTGACAAAAATGCTACACAACTCAGCAACATTTACCTCTGCAGTCACAAAAGACAACTCAAGACGCTGCCTGAGATCACCAGTCACCTGTCCAGAGATGTGCAGGACCCTTACTTTACTCCTGGTTTTGTTAAACTCTGCCTCTCTGGCCGAAGTTACAGTTATAACTCCCTTAATGGAAACAATGCTAAAGTGTACTCATTTTACCGTTAAGTTATAGTGGTGAAAGGGATTCCATAAAAGTGTCAGTGATTCCCAGAGCTGCTTCTTTACCACATTATGGCAGGTTTATGACTGTGTAGCATTCTTGACATCAAAATGGAGAAACAGACGCTACCTTCTTCATCTCCCAATAGTTGCTTTAATTAGAACTCAGTATATTAATAATAATTACCTAGTAATAATGTTCATCACCTATATGCCATAATTTTCAAAGCAGTGTATGCATACCATATTAAGCAATTAATTCTCAGAACAACTTTATGCGACAAACAAATTTTATCTCCATTTTAAAGATGGGAGAGCTGTAGCTGTGAAGCTAAATGATACTCCCACAAAACGTCATTTAGAAGCAAGATTAGACCTCAGCAAGTCATGAATATGACAGCATACTCACACTTTCATCTTCTGCCCATACAACACAAAGCTTTCAAGGTAAGATTTATAACACAACTATGGTAAAAAGATGTATAATTTGTAATAAACCAGAAAATGAACAGATTTAGTAGCTCAGCATTTTATACTTTCACATCGTGATGGAAACCTTGGACTATGTTTTGGTCTTTTACACAAAAGGAATAAACCACCACCAAGATTTCCCAAGTATTCATTACAATATTCACTCCTGAAGTGACAAGTTCCATGGAAACCACCACATTGTATTTAGTTTTCAGCTTCACTCCTTAGTCATTCATGTATTAGAGACACAGTTTCTAAGAATATAAGGACTTGTAAGCCATCTGAAAAAGAACAGCAAAATATCTTCACTACTACAAATACTAAACTTGCTCTGTGAATCTGTATTACCTGTGGGACATTTTGATGCTTTTTGGCTAGTCTAACAGGGAGAGGAATGTTGATCTGAGTGAGGCTAAGATAACTTAGTTACCACAGCAATACCCTTTCAGGAGCAAGGCTTTGTTTGAAGTTGTTCCAGGTTCTGCTCTTTTTTACCAGATGCTCTTCCGCCAATGCCAGAGTGAACAAAGTTTGGTTTCATAAGTGTTAAATATTTGACAGATGCTTCAGTATTTCTCTACAGAATTGATGGCCAGTTTTAATCTCATCTTTTGCCTCTATTTACAGGAGGCAAGCAGCTGGTGTTAGCTGTATTTTTTGTGTCTGTACCACAGAAAAATAATCAACTTGCTGCAGTTTCTTGGTTCAGGGTTGCCAGTTTCCCACCTGCTTCATTTGCAGATGGAACTCCACAGCCAGACCAACCAAGACAAGTGTTTACAATCTAGGATGTTCTGGTTTCATTTGGTTTGTTGTTTGGTTTTTGGTTCCACCACCCCACCCCAATCCCAGTGTTATAAACCATGCTTGAAAGTTGAGCTCTACTCTTTGTACATCTCAAGCCACCAAAAAGGACTCCAGTGACTTCGAGTTTGATACTCCTGTCACATATTCCGGCTTCCAGAACCACTAACTCCAGTGCTCTCTGTTACTGGCTGCAACCACAACTACATTGTTTTTCTCTTCTGTAGTGTTCCTGTAATAGAAGATTAGGACTTCAGTCTTCATTGCTCACAGGAACAGAAAGAAGCTGAGGACAAATTCAAATAAATTTGAAGGGACAACACAAACTTTAACAGACAAGTTTGGCTCATCAGTGGTACACAGAATCTAATGTATAAATCTTACAGTCTTTGAAAAGCAACTATCAATTAAGGAATGCCGTGTTTCTAAGGCACATCTTTAGGCAGATCTCAAAGTCTTATTGTGTGTATAGATAAATGTAATTGAAAAAAGACATGAAGAATGTATGCTATACATCAAAGACTCAGACTAATACGTAAAAGATAGCAGGCTGTCTTAGCAAGATCTGTTCAGTGTGCCACAGTAAATAAAGGAGGCTGACTAGAGGGCTCAGAGATTGTTCTTGATGTAAGCTATTTACCATAAGAAAGAAGAAAACACCCTGTGAAATGAAGACAATGATCATGCCTGCTGAAATGCATTTCCATTAGGCTGTTGAACAAATGGAGAAAAACTAAAGGACAGTTCAGGAGACGAGAATGAGGACACACAGAACAACCCTAGGCATGCGGTAACTTAGACTGGGTGAAAGCCAAATACTGACAGTTTTTCCACATCTTCCTAAGTATACACTTCAAACTCGCTTGGTTTACTCTGTGAGAACATAAAAGCTAAATCAATCTAGAGCCTTCAGAGACCAAGTCTTTGGAGACCACTGTGTGGGTGGTACAGTTCTATTTTGTTTTAAATGAAAGAAAACCTCGCTGACATCTGTCATGCCACTCCATACCTGAAATTCTGTGTGTCCTTCAAAACAGCTAGACAAGCATCCCAGAGGTTAGCGGCACAACTTGTTTGTTTTCAGTAAGAGCACAGCATCCCTGTTTTGATGCTGTCTGCCAATTCCAGGTTATTGAATTTGGTGTCTGATGGTAGAGGCTATTCTCCTCCTAAAAGTTCAACTTACATAGAACAATATAAAGTCTAATAACAGAAAAACTTCAAATTGCAGATTACATACCTGGCTGTGAATGTTATTCTCACTCTGAACTTCTACAACCAGTGAAGAGGTTATCAGCATTTTCAAAGAGCTTTGAAGTACTGCGCCCTCATCCAAACAATTAAACCTGACACAGCCATGCTCCATGAACTATTATCCATCCTATTCACATTATTCCCCATTTCCTACCATGCATCTCAGCACAACTACACATTCTGGAAAGATGCATTGAAAGGACACAGGATTACCCTTTAATATGGAAAAATGGACTATGCAGGAATGAATTATTCAGAAAGAAGTGAGGTACACTAGACAAGCATTTGATGGTGTTACTCTGCCCATCTCCAAACCTGCCTTCTTCAGATTCAAACGCAGTGGCAACCATTTTCCTGATTATTCAGCAAAAGAGAGAGTTGCCCATCTCCATTACCCATCATTCAATATTAAGAAGAATTCTCTGGCTAGTCCAACAGCACTAGGAAAAGTGCAAGAAAAGGGAAGCTGGGAAACTTGACACAAATTTCTTCCAAACACCTGTTAGCAATGCCAGGCATTTCTCAAGGTAAGCCCTCTTGAAACAAATAAGCTATAGTGTTTGGTTGGTTTATTAGAGAAGAAAGCACCCATGAGGTCAAGTTAACTCTTGCTACTCTACCTGGCGCATCGTTAAAAGACAACAGTTGCAGCTAAATTAGCAAACCATGATGTAAGCCCTGTTCTTCACGCAGGTGAGCATGCTGCTGGACAGGCTTTTAACTGGCCTTGTGCACACAGACACTTCTAAGGCAGTTGCGTGGAGCAAGGAGACTATAGGATTGGAATTTAATGAAATTAGTTAACTCTCTTCAAAGGCTTTGCGGAGCTTAGGCATAAGGGTATGCCTATGGCTCTTTTATTCCTTGCTTGAAGTCTCTGGCTGAAATTAGCTCTATCTCTTGCAGCAGAGGCTGAGGACAATTCTCAAGCCTTTGGGATGCCTTTTGCATAATGACACAGTTGTGTCCCCTCTACAGTGAAGTAAACTGTAACAAGATTTCAGTAATATGATCTATATCCAAATACCATGTGACTGGAGCAACTGCAGTGTTCATGTCAATGAAATGAAAACAGAGATGCTACACAAAAAAAACCACAACTCATTTGAAAATAACTGTTTTAAAACAAATCTTAATTTATAAATATAAATGCAGCTGTAGAAATGCAAAGATACCCATCCTGTAAAACTTAGTTTCTTACATGCCATACAATAGAAGACACTTTGGAGAACTGGGGAGAAAACCCTACTTCCTGATTAACAAAGCAAACAAAACAGACTTGAAAAGTAAAATGGATTAAAAAGGCCAGTATCAGATCGGGTCAAGTATAGGCATTACACAGTGAGGTAGATTTAGTTTTATTAATGACTATCAGAATATTTTTCTCTCTCAGCTAAACGACAGCTGCATTTAATCTGCCTAAAATACCTTCAGTGTAGAGCTGGGGAATGGAGTGGAGGCAGGTCAAAGGACACAGCCAGCTGATAACAAGCTTCAGCAATAGCCAGAAGTGCCAGGTGAACTTGATTTTGACCCCAACATTTTGGTTTCTGAACCAACCTGGAAAGCTTTTTGTAATTTAAACAGTTGATTGTGCTTCAGTTCAATGACCATATCTCTTGAGACTTCATATGTAGAGGGGAAACTGATACAGAAATGAAGTATTAATCAATCTGTGTCAGCAGAGGAGAGCATAATACGAGAAGAAAAGGCTAGAAAGCATTCACCAATGCTACATCAAACTGATCCCCCACCCTGCTTGTTTACCAGCTACACCCTATGAATACTTCCCTTCCAAGTTTTTCAGCGGAGCTGCTTCTCAGTTCTTTCTAGGTTCTTTTTGAGAATTACCCATTCAGGGAAGAGAAATGAGGCAATGCCAGGTAAGTGATCATTCAAAAGAAAAAGTTGATGGAAGCGTATCTGTAACACCACCCCCGAGTACTCCAACACTTACTTGTCACCACATTTCCTTCTCTGAAGCTTGCTAAAGCAATACTGCGATGCCACAACACACCAGAAAGCCAATTGTTTAGTAAGTCTGATTTACAGCAATTCCATTGCCCTCCTCACCTCTTATTTTACCGCCCTTCTCCAGAGGATTCAAAATACAAATGATTGTAAAGAGGGAGGAGGAGGAATAAATTACTTGGTCACTGAAGAACCAAACCCTTAGTCCTTGCAATGGACAATGGAAGTGTTTCATATACACGTATATACACACATACACACCAATGAAAACTTTACAGTGAAGGCAGAGTGGTGGATTTTTTTCCTGTCAGATCATCTGCATGATAGTTAAGACACTCTGATAAACCAAAAAAGTTATCCAATGTAGAAGTTGCAAGAAAAATCCTTAGAAATGAAGTTCTGAACAGCTCTAGTTAACACTTTCAACCAAACGGCAAACCTCTTCAACTTTTAAAGCAAAACTTGGGCCCTGCTGTCATACTCTAGTCTGTTTTACTTTTCAGCTTTCCCATTCAGAATCCAAATATTTTGTGTTTTATTATCTCTTATGTGTGAAAGAGACTGTATCTTATCTGTTAAGGTATTTATTTTAGAATTTTTGTTAAAAACTCTGGACAAATCTGTGCATAAGGCAACACGGTAAGTAAATCTCTTCCGTGAAGTTCTGTATCTGCTTCAAAAAATTGCGCCTCTTTCCACAATCCTAGTGTTCTAGGACTAATTTCTAGGTAGCAATTTCTCAGACACACTCATTGAGGTGAAGAGGAAGACAAGAAAGAAAGGAACACAACCCTACCAATACCTTACTATTATTTGCTGAAGTTACAATAAAGGCACATTAACAAAAATAAGTTTCCATAATGCTTTATTAATCATTTTCTCACTGACACTGAACCAAGTTTAGCACTGACATACAGAACAGTTGGGGAAAGACTGCGTTTATTTGTTTATAGTCATCAAGCAAACACAACAAAAAACAGAGAATTAAAAAACCAAGAGAGTCAACACCAAACCACAAGAGTCGTACAAATTAAATCCAAGAAGCAAAGCCAACACAAAATGTTGGTACGATTATTCATTACATGGGCCCCAAAAGAACCCTCTCTCAAGTCACACTTGCACCCCAATGAAATACTAAAGACACTCCTAATGCTTCTAGGTCACCATTTCCTTTCAGCACCACTTTTACTTGGAGCAGTCTTGTGTATGCGTGAAGAGCTGGGTGTCAGCTTATCAATAATAGTCCATGCCTGATACAATCTGCACTGAAGACCTATAGGGAGATTTTATATGTTGCCTGGAGACTTTAAAATATGATAAATAGAAGAAGCTGCAAGTTGCAGATTAGCTAGCACAATTAAAAAAGAAAATAATCCCGAGGGAATAGTTTTGCACAGAAATGTTTAGAAGAAAGTTTCTCTTTCAGCTGAAGCGGGATCCAGCAAATCCCTGACATTAGGATAATTGGGATGTAGGAAACTTTCATTAGAATGACAATCCAAGAGTGCTTTGTTAAAATACAAAACTCTATTTGCATTTGCTGCTCAAAACAGTATTGAAAACAAACCAGATGTTACTTTCATATTCAAAATTTGAAGACTTTTTTGAAGTAGCCGCATATTAGGATAAAAGCTCACAAAATACAACAAGAAAAACAAAGAAAAATCCCTTCTACCACCTGACAAAACAAAGAAGTTCCTCTTTGGAATTTATGCTAGGCAGCGCATACAGTGAAATTATGTGGTATGGAAGGCTCTTGTTAGCCTGCATATCCAAAACTATTGTCAGTACTGCAGGAAAGAATGCGCTCAGTAAACAGAAGATGATAAGGGACCACCTGGGTACTCAGGTCCCCTGCTCCTCCTTCACCGCCCTGCTCAGCAGGGCCAGCCAGGCGCTTGTTCGTGCCCTACCACGCACAGTGCCCACCAAATGCACCCGCCAAAGCCAGCAGGCCACCAGCCATGGTTACCATACACCTGATAAGAGCACAGCGGGCAGGCTTAGGGGCTGCACCGGTGCCCCGGCTGCTGCAACTGTGGGAAATGCGCTGAAGGAAGCTGCTGCGCGGTTCTGACACAGTGCAGCAAAAGCAACAACAAAAAACCCAAAGGAGAATTTTTTTTAAGGGCCCTAACAAAGACATCCCAGAGGGGAAAAAAAAATAATAATAATAAAAAAAAAAAAAATCCACAGCAGCAAATCAAACTGGCTTTAATCCAACCCATGTGCAGAGGACCAGTCCCAGGCAACACCTCAAATGTTACCAAGGCAATTATAAACTTTCAGTCATAGAATCATAGAATCATCTAGGTTGAAAATGACCTTTAAGATCATCAAGTCCAACTGTTCCCCTAACCCTGCCATCCCACCACTAAACCACGTCCCTAAGCACCTCATCTCCCCATCTTATAAATCCCTCCAGGGGTGGGGACTCGACCACCTCCCTGGGCAGCCCATTCCAGAGCCTGACAACCCTTTCTGTGAAGAAATTTTTCCATCACGAAGCCAGGCTTGAATGTTCATCCTTATTCAAAAGTTCATCTTGCTGCCTCTAATTAAACCCGCCTAACGAAGGCAGCGGCCCGCCCCGCAGCCAGGCGCACGACGGCCGCCAAAGGGGCGGCGGCCCGGGGGTACCGGCCGGCCGGGCAGCTCGGCGCGGCACCGCCCCGCCTCAGCCTCAGCCTCAGCCTCAGCCTCAGCCTCAGCCTCAGCCTCAGCCTCCCCCGCCGCCACACGCGCACAGTGGGCGGCAACAGCGGCAGCAGCCGCCGCCATGGCGGCCCGGCCCTCCCCGCTGAGCCCTCGCTTCACGGCCCCGCGCAGGGATTACCGTGGGGATGCAGCGGCCGCCCGGAGGGAGGGAACCGGGGACCGTTGGCCCGGCGGCATTTAAATAGCCCGCCGGCGCCACGTGACCCGGCGGCCGCTAACCCCCTCAGGCGCGGCGTCGGTGCCTGCAGGTCGCTCCTCACAAGCTTCTGGCTCGTGTTTTTGTGAGCTTTTATCGTAGCGTATGGCTACTTGAAAAAAAGTCTTCACATGTTGAATATGAAAGTAACAGTACCTGAGAGTCTCCAGCGTTTTTGCTCACTTCAGTGGCAAAAAAGCACTGCAAAGACTGCACATTTGGAGCTGAACGCGTTGATGTTTGCGGTGCGATCAAAAGTATGGCTCTTTGATCTTTGTCAGCTCTTCATTGCATGCTCGCAGCAGAGCTCCGGTTCCCTCGTGTTAGAGGGGTGAAACGGTATTTCACGAGGGGGTGATGGCGTGCCCTCTCTGGGGATGGGCGCGCGGGACGAACCGGACGGCGTTGGAATGTGTTTGAAAGGCAGCCAAGCCAGTCAGTTTGTCAAAGGCTAATGTGTGTGTGCAAAGCGCTGACTGGCTGAATGATGAAGACAGTACACATAGAAGAGAGGAACCAGAGCCACTCCAGTAAAAACTTCCTGAGGACAAAGCGGGTCTCACTGACAAGCCTAACCCAAAGATTAAGCGGAGCTTGAAAAAAATAGCAGAAATTGTTATGAAGAAGCATCTGACCATAAAAGCTGATAGGATTCACACATTAAACTTTAGGTTGTAAAATAGGAAACAATGAAGAACAGAGCTTGCTTTCTCTTCCCCTGCTCTGCCTACCTGCGCCTTGCAGCCTGCCGCCGGCGGGGGCTGCTCGCACTGCACGGGGCTGCCCTCAAAGCGAAGGGGCCAACAGGATGGTCTTTCCTTGCCATTTACCTTTATGTTCTTTCTTGCCTTGCTATTTCTTTTCAAGTAGAAATTGCTCACGATGGAAGTGTGTGGCATTTTCTAAGTGTTAAAGGGACAATACTTAGAGCTGTGTGCAAGAGGAGTGCCCATTTATGGCCTTTTTCCAATATTTAGGCATCACTCAGTCACAAATCTAACCTAAGTCCCTATCTAACCTCGCTGATGCTTAAGTTTCCATAAGTAAAATTGCACAGGCTCTTAAGTTTTGCTGCTCTACACGCACTCAATTGTCAGCGGGGTGATAGCACAGGTCTGCTTAGTGTCTATGTTACACTTCAAGGCTTTGCCAGCACTCATAAAAGAGGCTTTTGCCTGCCATTTCCATTTGCTGGACAGATTCAGTGGTACATGGTCCACACTGGCTCGGGAGCACAAAGTTAAAAGGGGCTTCCTGACCCATGGGGTCCTGGCTCCGCAGCCGCTCATGAAAAACGCCAGCAGTGTCTCCTCTGCAGACGGGTCCAAGCACCATCCCACAGCCCAGGAGACAGAATGCTTCCTTGTGCTCATCCACAAGGCCGACTCAAACGTGCTGCAATTTCACACAGATAAGAGCGGTAATAATAGAGTCGTGGGGCTAATAACATCCCCATAAGAGCAGTGGCTTTCCTAAATAAAGCTCCCAGGTGAGCCTGGTATAAGAGCATGGCTCACTCTGAAGAGAAGGGTAGAAAACAAACCTTAATACCTGCTCATGATCTGATGCAGAGAAAATTCCCATCTGGCTCCATATCTGTGCTTGGCTTTATGCTAAGTAGATTAGCAAAACACCGACCAAACACATCTGAATTTCATGCTCTTTGCTCTTTCTGTCAGATTACTAACACATGTTCTCCACAGAATTCAGATTTTCTCTTGTGTGAAAAACATAATACATCAAGTGCGGATTACTGTGTGTACCTTGCCAAAATCCTACCTGTAGCTGGAGCCAAACCCCAGTGCTGCAGAGGTTAGTAGAAGTAAGGCCCTAAAGCCAAATGGTATATCTAAATCGAAAAATTCTTCCTGATCTCCCATGAGTACCTCAGAAGAAACCTGGAGGCCTGAGATTAATACAGTATAAACACAGTGCAAATAAACTGTGATTGAGCCGTCTACCATAGTTCTGCAGGTATGCAAGTACAGCAGAAACTAAACATGACTAGGCTAAGGTAACAAAGATTTTCTTGAAGAGGGCCACGTTTATGAGAAAAGCTAGTAGCACCACTTCTCTTACACTATCCTTTCCACACCTTTCTCTTTTAAGTTAAGTTGTTTTAATTTTATGCATCTGCTGGATTTGAATGCCATTATTTATCCAGAGGCCATCTCTCTAAATACAAACCATCAGGCCCATCTTGGGGGCCATGTTATCTCAATAAGTCTTGGGGATGGTCCAGTCTGCCTATCAGCGCAGCCAGCCAGAGCTTCCCCCTCAAAGGAAAGGAGAGAGGGCTTCCAGCCTCCTTCTACCCTGTTACAATGAAGGGATGAAGAAGGCGGTAGCAACCTACACTTGAATTTTGCACCCGTTCTTTACCTGTGCAGGTGGCACATGCAGGGAGCAGGGGATAGATGTGCCAAGCACGCAGCAAGACCCATGGAGCCAGCACTGTGCGGATCAACGGATGTCCCAGTCTCACATCCCAGCACTTGGGTGCCTTACAGAAGCACCAATCTTATGAACTTCACTGAACATTAAGGGTGCTCCTAACCAAAACGTTTGCTACTGGTTTGGTTGACCACAGCTTAGAAAGCGTCCAGGGAGTTAGTCTTGAATGCCTGGGGTGACTGCCTTTTCCATGGTAGACTTCTGACGTGGCATACATTTCTCAGCTGGAAGGGCTGCTCTATCAAGAGGTTTTGAAATATTCCTAAACAACATATATGGAGTTTATCAGTATTCGTGCTGAAAGTTCTTAAAAATTCCTTTATCTAGAAAGTGTCTTCTTCCAGCTTTTTTGTGTTCAAACTACAGCATACTGAGCTTGGGTTTAGTCAACGTATTCAGAACAAAGACATTCAGCTGTTACAGCTTTTACTAATAAGGAATGGCCACCAGGCTGAGACCTGAATGAATCAGTGTGCTACATGAGATTGTTCAGCAGATGTTTTACTGGTGCAGTCCTTGTGATTCTCTGTTATTCCTAGGGGATGACTGATATCCAGTACCATCTCACATAAATTTCTATTCCTCGCTCCTCCATGTTTGAGGGACTAGATGTTGTATACCACAACAAAATCTCCTAATACCTGATTTTTGTACCTGTAGAACCCTTTTAATAGAATTACAAAAGCAAAACTAATTGACATAACTTGAAAGAAAACTAAGTCTCTCTGGCAACATTTGAAAATTTTTGAAGTATGCTTCTGTTGGATAACGTGCTATCTTCAGACAACCACATTTTTGGAGAGGAAGAAGAGAGAGAACAGCCATCAGACTTCAAAGTGTTTCTAATATTTGGGATGAGTCATTGCATTAGGAAGCCTGTTGATCATTTTTATCATTAAATGCTTCATGAATATTGCTTCCTCTTCTCCTGTAATCCATGCTTGTTTCAGAAAGCCTTCCCTTTAACTGTTTACAATAGCATAGTGGCACTGAAAAAAGGCTCAATTAGAGCTTGCCTATTCCTGAATAGTTGCTTTCATATGTTTCTATTCTTCGTGGGAGTCACTAAACACCTGCTTTTTTTTCTCCCCCACCTCATTATTGTTATCTCATCATTCTTTCTTCTGTTTTGTGTTTTTCTTCCTAATTAGACACCTTTCACCCCTCAAGTTACAGAGCTAAAGTGATGGTTACCAGTTTCTCATAATTTGCTCTGGATGCATTATAGCTGTGGCCACTCCATGCACTTTGTGTCATACCTGGGACAAGCTAAAGGGGCTCCCAGGCTTGGGAAGAGTGTGTAAATCTTGGCAGGTGCTCCTTTTGCTCAGAAGGGGAGAATCAAGGGGCACAAAACTGGCAGCACCCAAAGGAGCCCATACAATAGCAGAGGCTGGAGACTGTCCTGTGTGCCAGATTAAAACTCCCAGTTGTGCTCTAACTCTAGTCTTGTCAGGGTTCGACTTTAGATCCTGCAAACTGTTCTGGGCTAAGTGCCTTGCACAGGAGGGCTCAGTCACAGTTGCTTCCTAGGAATTAGAGGAATTAATACAATCTTTAATAATCTTTGCAAAAATCAGGCTCTGAAGTTTTATCCAGCATACATGCTAAGCACTGGATCTGGATGAGGGCTCACGTTTCAGAGCTGTACATTAACCTGCTATTCTGTGTGGTCATCTTTTTAAATAGTGAATGGGGTTTTGCTGCTCGTTTAGCAAAACCCCTCGTCCGTTAGCCATCACCTGCAGCTCGTTTGCTACGTTCTTCCACATTGCTTCTCTAAGGCTGTGTTGTGCCTCAGCCTTTCAACCAGGTAACCTGTGGGGCTGAGCTTTTGAATGGCAGCTGCATACTGGGTTTTCTTCACTGAGATGTTAGGGTAGCTTTGCAACCCTTAATTGTGTCTGAAAGACGGAATTGGTTCCTGTGTGCTTCTTTAAGGTGTCATACAGATTAAGAGCGGTTCCGATTTTTTCATTCAGTTGCTTCCCATCAGGAGAGCCTGCACAAATATTTTTATTCCTTTACACTGAGATCAAATCTATGAGGAAAATACATGCTTCATGCACAATGCTCAGTTCACCCTAATTTCAACTGATGTGTAACCCCCCGCCCCTGCATTTCACTAACTGCAGCCTCATGCAGTTAGAGTACACTTCACCAGAGCAAGATAGAGAGGCATGTACACACAAACATAAATACTTAGAAACTGTAAAGGATTTTATAGAACCTAATAAGTAAAAAAAAAAGTACATCTGAAAATCTAAATTATTATTATAGACTCATTTGCTATGTGAGCAAACCAAATACACAGGAAGAAAATAAGAAAATGATCCCACAGTGCACATTGTACTGAGACAGTGTTAACAAGAACAGAATTCTAGTTTCCTGACCCACTCCTCTAACCAAGAGATCAAGAAATCCCAGGTTTAGATGCCTATGAATCATTGCACAGATACAAGCCTTTTGACTTTAATAAAGTCTTCCTTGACTTACATCAACAAGTTCAACTTTGAATTACCACCCTGAGGGATCCAGATTTAGGTTTGGAAGTATCTGCTTGCATTAGTTCAAGTCAGTTCTGTCTGGGAAGCAAACAAAAATAAAAAACATCATCTCCTGATTAGTCCCAGCTGTAGTATACGTGTGGGAACTGGTATGGACTAGCAGGCTTCAAAGCCAGCGTTTTCCTTCCATTCAGACTTCACCAGCTCGCAGTCTCTCCATGATGACTCCCTTAGAGCGGACGAGAAGAGAAGTGGGGTCAGATACAGCCCAGTTTCAGTTCAAACCACAACAGCTCCCCAAGAGAACTGTATCACACTAGAATTAGCCTGTGTAAAACCCCAGGAGCTTGCTCTCTTTCCCATCACAATTAAACCTCTTTTCTTCACCCTGAATTCCTATCTTGAATCAGTTCCTCATCATTATTTTCACCATTTTCCTTTTGCAATTCTTATGGCATCAGCCCATCATGCCCAGATGCAAGAGCTGCTCTAGTTTAGTAATCAAATGTCATTGGTGGTAGCCTGCCAGTGAAGCAGAATCAAGTGGGTCTTTACAATAATTCCCGGGACACTTCTAGAGATGAACTGGTATGTTGGGGCTTTTTTTCCTCACATTACCTACAAGCCTATAGATTGTTATGATTTTTCAATAAAACCATTGTCCACTGGAAAATAAACTCAGGCTCCAATTGCTCATCCCCCTAGGAAAATGAACAGTTCTGCTAGCTGAGCTGTCTTTTCTTGTTTGAGTTTAGACCAGTCACAGAGAGATAAAAGTCTTGTATCCCTCCACTAATCATTCTGTCCACCTCAGTCATCAATACCTCAATACTCCTAAAGAATCAGAAACTGCCTCTCACAACAGTAGATTGGAGCTAATGAAAAACTTATGTGTCTCAGAGATGGGGAAAAAATTAAAAAGGTTAAGCGAGCAACACCTGAAAATGTAATTGTATTTATAATGAAAATAATTATATTAGTAATTGTACTTTGCACTGCTTTTTCACACTTCATATTATCAAGTTCTACCTACACTTTAATCAGATTAATGATATCATCTGCATGTTTTAAATGCCAAAAGGACTTCAATAAAATAGTCCCAGAGGAATTAATTGGAAAGAAAAAAAAAAACACCACAGTTCATAGAGCTACCAGAATACACCAAGACACAAATGGAAATACAGACTCAAGGGAGAAGCAAGGCAAACAAGTTGAGAAAATGCATTCTTTTACAGGGGAAAGTACATTTTTTAATGAACTGCAAATCTAAGCATTTCTAATCTCCTACACCCTTTAATGTTAAAGAGATCAGGTTCTAAAATCGTCTGCTTTGTGTTACAAATACAAATGGTCCTTTCCAATAGAGCTGGTGCCAGGCAGCATAACGTCCTTGAGTATTGTCAGTGGAGAGAGAGAGAGGTGGCCGGCAAGCCACATATAGGTTGCCTGGCACTGGCATGGCCTGAGGTGGGGCTAGGGGGTGCTGCTTCATTGCCCCACAAGTACAGCAGGCTTAAGCTGAATACCAGAAGAGGCATTTTCTTGAAGGTGAAAACAAATTTGAGTGAATGACACGAGCAGAATGAGGGAGCACTGATCTGGAGCAGCAGAATGAGAGAGTAGTCCAAAGCGTCCAGGGCTTGTGGTAAGAGAGGAGATCATCTTCCATGCATAGCAAACACTTGGATTTATTGAAACAAACCCCAGTCACTTGAGGATGAACGGGAGTTTTAAATTATGTGTCTGTATCTGTCCCCCAAAGGTTTCAAATAGCTTTTTCAAAGGAAATGGATTGACTATGAACTTTCTTCCTAAAATCATTTGGTGTCAGATTTAGCTACTTGCTACATATGAAATTCAAGATACGGAGCCAACTTTGAGTGGATTTCTCTCTGTAGCAGCAAGTGAAATTCCTGGAAAGAAGTAGTGTGTTATTAGAATGATAGTGCCAGGAAATTTAGGGTTTTGCTGATAGAAGCAGAAAAAATATGTTTGAAGTCTCTAAAACAAAGAAATTGTAAAACCCTTCTGCTTTTATTGTTAAAAACATCGTCACATTCATAATGATCCATTTTAGTTTATGCGTCTTGCGTCACTAAAAGGAAGTAGTACTTCTGAGCTTTATCATATAGAGCTTGCATGAAAGAGAAATTTGACTTTGCCAGAATAGCATCTTCTGTCTTCTCTGCATAACGCATTCAATTCAGATATATGTTGCTCTTTCTCCTGGCAGTTAACATGCGCAACAGCGTGTTTATGCAAGTTTGACCTTCCTGTTCTTCCCTGCTTCATTTCTGTTTGCGTGAGCACTGTGAGCTGATAAAGTGAAGTACATTTTTAAGGTCTCTCTACTTTGAAAAGCCTTGAAAAGAAGATACCTTTCTCTGACACAAAGCTGTTAAAAATAGACCAGACATATTCCTTCCCAGCACAATCATGAAACAACAGTTAAAGCCCTTCATGTGCTAAAGCACATAGAGGAATAGTATACAATAGACTTGTGCTACACTTGGCAAAGTGTCCATGATGCAAAATGAGTTAACGAACCTGCACACCCTGCCAGCTGGATTAGCAACTGACTCTGTATGGACCCCAAGCCTTGAATGTTTTAAGGACAACAGTTACCAAACACCATAAACCCACATAAGATCATAACCAAGGTCAACTTACTAATTCTCCTTTTCTTCTTTTTTCTTTAAAAATGCCAAAACAGTTGCTGGAGCCACAGTTGATGCCATGCTCCCACACACTTTAACCACCCTAAAGGAAATGGGCTGGTATCTCACTTGATTATATCAGGGTTTCAAAATGATTTTTTTCCTTAATCTACAGCTGAATGTCCCTTTCTTCAATAAAAAGTTACTGCTATTAATTAAACAGAAAATTAGAATTAATTAGTTTGCACCAACTAATGTTACTGTAATATTGGCTTCACAGTTATCTTTTCAACTGCATGCTAGGTGGTGCTTTGCAACTCAATGAAATTAGTTAAATAAATAATGGCGATTTTTCTTTTCTCACTTTTAAGCCAAAAATCAGCTGACAGTCATATTTATGAAAGGAAAAGCCCAGCTGTAGCTTTTTAAAAAATCAACATGCAATCATGACAAAGGTTTGATTTCCAAGTTCACATAAACATAATTAAATGTTAAGCTTTCCCAAGGAAAAAAATACATTCAAAAAGACCGCATTCCTGCAGACTAACTCATAGGAATATAGGGATTAGAGTGATTAAATCAGCTGGTCTTCAAATCATCTATCGTATCTTGGAAGCTTATTTCACAGAGGGGTGTAATAGTCAATGCTACAAAAATGTAGGGAATTACCAATGCCAAGGCTAGCTTTTCCTACTTGGAGGTTATTGATTTAATTGAACCTCCAAACCCAGCAGGTTTCTAGTGATAGTCTCTAACACTGTCGGTTATGGGAGCTCATTATCAGTAGCTTATGGTTTTGCCACATTTTGGCATCATATTTCCCATAAGTTTTACATATATTGAGAAAAATTCTTCTGTCATTTACCAGAAAGATTCTGGGGAAAAAGCTCATAGGGTAATCTGTAACTGGAGTATCTTAAAACTGCTTAATTGGGAAATTTAACACCTCCATAGTTTGGCAAATGGACTTAAAAAATTGTGACCTATTGTGGGCTAGAAGAGCCATTTCTGCCAGAAAACAAGACTAATATGACCTCAAATTCTGACCTGTGGCAGTATGTGCTTTCATGAGAGAGTGTTTAATTGTCTACTTAGATTTTGTTCACACGAGCCGTGGATTGTGGTCAGAGTGGTGTAATGGCACCTGTATCTGCTGCATTTGATGCAAAAACTGACAGTGTTTAGAGTGAGACAAGGAGCTGAAGGAAAGAGAAGACAGTCTTATGGTTTAAGAGGATACCAGCTGCGCTGGAGAACTGCATTTTAACTCTTCCAAAAAAATCCCCTCGTGTGTGTTGTTGGGCAACTAATGAAACCCCACACTTTTCAGAGGCGCTTATTAGAGTGCATTTCATTCTTTGTATAAGGGATATCTGGGGCTGGCTTGCAGAAGGGCTACTTGAAAAGGAGCTAATCAGACCTGTTCACCAAATGAATATGTTAATAGAAATGGCTAACTAATTTATGTCTTATAAATTGGATGTAAAACAAAAAAACCAAACAAGCAAACCTCTGCACCTTTCAGTATTGCGCCTTTATCCTATCCTTCAGTTCCTCTTATGTAAAATGGGAAGAAGATGATCTCACAGAGGTGTTGTGAAGATAGAAGCATCAGTTGGTGTTAAGTGCTCGGATTCCATAGTAAAAGACCACAAACAAAAAAGCCTCTAAGGGCATTAGTAAATCTTCCATCCACAGAAAGTCAGAGTGATGCAGTAAATAAGGCACTGAGGCCACACAATGAATGAGAAGGATGTAAAAAAAAAAGTTAAATAGCTAGCCACGGAGGGAGTGTGGGGCATGAGAAAAGAGGTCACGAGCCAAGAGCAGAGTATGAGGCAAGAATCTGGTGGAAGAATAAAGCAAATTGACTTAAATGGTGCGTTAAATGGATGCAGTGATAATTTTGATACAGCCTGACTTCTTAGCAAATTCATTTTGTATTATTTTCTTTGCTCTATCATAATAATGTCAAAGTGCTATTTTCTGATGGAGTTCCACAGATTTGCTTTGTACAAGAAATGCATTATATGCAAGCAGTTTTTAACAAATAGGTCAAAGAAAGTATAATAAAAAAGTTAGAATCAACAAATGCTGTAATTATATTGACTTCAGGAATAATAAATCCCTCTTAGAAATGCTTTAGCATATATGTTTTATTTTATCAACTCATGAATTTAGTGTTCTTGCAAGCACTCCACTCACCATGTTTTCTTTGTTAATGGAGAGTGTGAATAGAAAAAAAAACCAAGATAATAAACCACAGCTGAATTATTCATGGTAATGATTTCACACCTAAACATTATGTGAAAACCACCAACTCTGCTGTTAAAATAAAAGGTAGCTTGACTTACTAGATGATTCTGAGAATGTTTCACTTGTGAAAATGTATTCTGTGCATGTTACTTGATGGAGTATAACTGAATATTGCAAAAGTTTAATTCCAAGGTCTTAGGTGTTTGAAAGCATTGGCAGGCAGTGGGTTTGCTATGCCCTTAGGGATATGTGGACAACTGTACAGAGGTCCTTAGAAGAGAAGGCAACCTACTGCCAGGTAATCTAAATCTCCCCTGGATAATTTGGGGAAAGTTATGAATCCAAGAAAAGAAGTGGAAAGCACTAGCTTTGAAGACCTGGCACCAAGTAGCAATGTAAAGGGCCTGCACTTAAAATCCAGTCCAGGGCCCAGCCTCACAGCATATGACATGCCAGAAAGTGCATAAAACCAACCATGTGAATTTTCGTACTAGAATGTCAAATTCACATGAATTATCTCAATAAAAAAACCTATGAAATAGTTAATTCTCGTTCTTATTGCAGGTGAGCATGCTTATAACTTAGAGCATGCTGTCAGCTCTGGCGAGGCTGCCTGTAAACATCGGAGAGCATTCCATGCGTTTGTCATGTTTCTCCAGGCTTCTAAGTTTCGCTTAACACAGCATTTTCTACAGAAAGAGACATCCCTGCTCTGCTGCTGGTGGTAGTCAAACTGGTCTGCAAGTGCAAGCTTGCTCCCTGTTCCCAGTTCTTTTGGTAGGACAAGTACCATAGTGTGAAGCTGAACCTAATGAGAAGGTCCCTCTGGGTGGGCGTTTGGTGTCTGTATAGCACCCACAGCCCCTCACCAGCTCTTTCCCCCCATGCCAGTCAGGAGGCTGAAGTGCCATTGCTGTCCTGATGGCGTGTGGGACCAGAGCGAAACCACAGGCCTGGGGTGGAAATGGATGCGATGCTGGTTCCATGGTCTCCTCTGGTTTTATCTTCTCTTCCCTTTCTGGATCCTGGAAAAAAGCTTATATAGTCTCTTTTAGCTTTTAGCAAAATGCTGTAACTGAACTATTTGAAGCTTCCAAAAAATTATGTTTTCAATGACAAATTCAAACTAATTGCTGGTTTTGCTGTTACTTCAGAGTCTTGGGTTTTGTTTGATCAGCTCTAATATTTATTTGCGGGTGCCACTCAGGAAGCAGTTTAGCCCATCATCACGTCTCCACTTAAGTGCCACAAACTTGGGTTTAAGCCAGAGGTTATCATGCACAGGGTAAGTAACAAGCACAAGTGGCGATTTGGCTCAGTCTGAGCTCTTCCCAGGGTGCTGGCTCTTGCACAAGAAGCAATACTTTTGCAGTCCTTGAAAAGGGTAGCATTAACTTACAACTGCAGAACAGCAACATCTGTTGAAGCTTTGCATTCTACCCCTTCTGTTTCAGGCCTGGAGACTGACTCTAACCTCCAGGTACAGCCACACAGCCAAGCTGGCTCCAGACTTCTCAGTTCTGTAGATAAAACTGACTTTTGCAGTGACGGTAGAATGGGAGAGAAAGGAAGTCAGGGCTGGAAGGGAGGAAAATTCAGATTTAAAACAGGGCTTTAGTTAAAGGACCAGTGGTACAGGCAGCTGATGCTGATTCTTCCTCTGCCTTAACATTTGACTCCACCTCTGTTACAGACCATCCCTCCTTGCCCTCCCTATCCCAACCAACTGTGTCCCCCCTGCAGCTGCTACTGGAAAGATCTACCACCTGTGAGAGCTGAGACCCTCATCAACATCCATCACAGGAGCAGGTTAGAGGTGGCGGCAACTCTTCAGGTTAAAATAGCTGATTCCCTGTAGTCTGCAAGCTGCTGCTCTTCTTTGTCTGTGCCTGTACAACCTCCCCTGCAGTGCAGGACACGCAGACCCTTCTGGGCACTTTGCTGGACATGTATGGGGTCCTTATACTCATGTGAGGTTTGGATCCATGCTCAAGAGCAAGCCTTTAGCATTTTAAACAATTACTACAGTTTATGTTCCTCAATGCTCAAATCTTAAGGGTGTTTTCACTGAGTTGTTGCTCAGACAGGCTGCCTCCGCTAGCACTGGGAGCTTGCCTTAGTGAGAAATATCTGAGGGAAAATAAAGTACTGTTGTTGGTACTTAGCTCACAGGCGGGACTGAAGGACGGCAGAAGAATGATGCTTAGCCACCTCAATGGAAAAATAAAGCAACACCGTTTGAACAACAGCAACCTCTATAGGCTCTCCTAATTTATGGTAGATATATGCGCCATTTGGTTTTGGAAAAATTTTCTTCAGTCTGAAGTAGAAGGAATTTAGCGCTTGCAGTGAAACATACCATCAATTTTGTTGTGATTGAAAATAAAAGAACATTTCCTTTTTATGTTTCTTTTATATTGTTTGTTACAATTTTTTTTTTTTAATAAAAGGTTCAACATGCAGGAAAGTGAAAAAAAAAGGAAAGAAACAAGATCTGCATTTTAGTCCTTTTTTCCTGCCAGGTTTTAAAGTGAAGAAAATTTAAGTTTCCTCAGACAAACAGCAGTCCTCTTTGCCACATTGTGTATACGTGTGCCTGTGTAAAGGAAAAAGAAATCTTGTCTGAGATCCCTCAACTGAAAATCTGGGTACGTGTGCTGCTTTCTGGCTGGGATGGAGTTAATTTTCTTCACAGCAGCCAGTATGGGGCTGTGTTTTGGATTTGTGCTGGAAACAGGGCTGATAACCCAGGGATGGTTTCGTTGCTGCTGAGCAGGGCTGACACGGAGCCAGGGCCTTTGCTGCTCCTCACCCCACCCCACCAGCGAGGAGGCTGGGGGGCACAAGGAGCTGGGAGGGGACACAGCCGGGACAGCTGACCCCAACTGGCCCCACAGATATCCCACACCATAAGAGGTCATGCTCAGCATGGAAAGCTGGGGGAAGAAGAAGGAAGGGGGGGAGGTTCGGAGTGATGGCGTTTGTCTTCCCAAGTCACCGTTACGCATGATGGAGCCCTGCTGTCCTGGAGATGGCTGAACACCCAACTGCCCATGGGAAGCAGGGAATGGATTCCTTGCTTTGCTTTGCTTGTGCACGCAGCTTTTGCTTTCCCTATTGACCTGTCTTTATCTCAACTCATGAGTTTTCTCACTTTTACCCTTCTAAGCCTCTCCCCCATCCCACTGGGGGAGAGTGAGAGGGTGGCTGGGTGGGGCTGAGCTGCCGGCTGGGGTTAAACCATGACAGCATGTCATTGGAAAGCTGCAAATTTTTTGCTTTATTTTTCACATGGCATAACAAATTTTATACACATTGTAATTAAAGAGACTAAAATGATGCAACCCTCACTTGGCCTTCCAATTCAACAGCCTAGGATGGGAAACAAGGTGGCTTCTGAGCTGTGGGCAATGGCACTCTGTAGGGTAGCTGTTGCATGACAGTATCTTACCTACGCCTGTGGCAAAATGCTGGCCTTGGTGGTGTTTTGCTAGAGGAGGGATCAATAACTCGGACTTTCATTACTTAAAAAGAAAATGGGGAATAAAAGGTGAAAAAGCTAACTGAAATTTGGAGAATTGCCTGCATCTATATATACTACAGCAGAAGAGGAGAAGAGTTTGCCCAGCAACAGAGGCAGTGACTGTAGCCTTCTGCAAAAGGAGGGTGAGCCTCATGCAATCATCATGACTCAACATTTTCCTTCAGAGCTTAGGATTCATATTCTCCCCAGCCCCACCTATAACATGCCAAATCAATAGGCAACAAGTATCAGCAGATCAGATCTTCCAGTTGTAGATCAGAAACCTGAAAGCCTTTTAAACTCCAGAGGAAGAGGAGATGCTCTATAATGTTTGCCACTCATGCTTTTCTGAAGAAACATGGAGCTCAACACACATTCAGCCAGAGATCTCTCCTGTTGTAAATGATCTACCTGTGCAGGGCTCTGCTTACAAGCCCAGATTTGGGAAAGACAGAGGGTGAGGCCATTGGTTATTCATAAAATCCCAAGGAAGCTTTATGGTCAGGACTGAAGACTTTAGCCCAGGGATTGGCATTTTCAGAGCACAGCTTGTTCAATCCCCCTGGAGCTGGGACTCAACTCTTCTTGGGGAGCATGGAAGGCAATTAGTATTTGCATATCATCCTAAGTCAGGCACCCAAAATTGATGGATGCTTATTTGGGAGTCATATTCCTTGACAGAAGTTATTTTAACCAGGAAGAGAAAGGCACAAATTTGGTGAGGCTAATTATTTGCCAAATAATTTGTTTACTTTCTGATGTGTGTGATAACCTTTGTGGTAGGTGCACACGAGAACATGACATTTTAGATTAAGAGGAGTGTCATTGTGTTTAGCTCAAATGCCTCTTGGCAGGCAGTGAAATGGCTGGCTGTATATTTACATGCAAAATGTCACTTATATAAATCAAATCTCGAACACAAATACCTTGAGATATTGTTTTCCTGTATGCAAAAGTTCATCACGATATCTTGTGTGTTCTTGAGTGTGAGGCATGAATTAATCATTTGAAACAGCCTTCAGGAGCTGCAGTCAGTCATTGCCCCATCTTGGGCAGCATGGAGAGAAACAGCGAAATCTGAACCAAGGATTTTAAGATTTTATGCCAGAATGTCTACGGTGTGAGAATGTCTTGCAGAGCAGAAGGCTATGCATTGAGGGAATCTAAGCTGGGAACAAGCTGGTTAATACCTTAACAAATAGCTGGTCAGTCTTGAGAACTAAAAATCAGAAAAGAAATGAGATGAGAAATAATAAATTACAACAGTACTTAAATTCCTCACCTGGGATTAGACCCTCTCCTATGATCTGTTCCAAACAGGTATCTTAGATTTTAGCACAGAGGAAGAGGAAGAATCATAGAATGTTTTGGGTTGGCAGGGACCCCTAGAGGTCATCTAGTCCAACCCCCCTGCAGTGAGCATGGACACCGCTAACTAGAGCAGGTTGCTCAGAGAAGGACTGACATAGATGTTTTTTGAAAGGTGTGCGATGCTTGAAGATGAAGCTGGTGGCCAAGGGCATTTACAAATTGCTAATTTTCAGTGGAGTGAAGCAGTTAGTTGACTCTGGTGATTTGATTTGAAGCCTGTTTACCCTGAAAAGGGTTTCTCGCTGTTGTTTGAGGAACATTTCGTAGTCTCGCACAATGTATATGACAGTGTCTGCTCCGCAGTTCAGATGAGCCTGAAATTTAGCAGTGTCTTCCTCACATGACACTTCAGGTTTTGTTTTTCCCCCAAGAGTCATTCACTGAAAATGGACTCCACCAAACTACTGTACAGTGCTGAGCACAGCGATGTACGGAACAGGATCCTTTTTGTCTTGTTTATGTCTGTGATTCAAAGAGTCACCTGCAGTTTTCAGAGACAAACCACTGTTGAAATTTGTAGTTATCCTTAATATAAAAATAAGCCCTTCCAGTTGACCATTGTAACACTTCCTCATCCTGAATGGTGTAAAAGGGAGGAAAATAATGCTTTGGAGTTCATGCTAAACAGAGCTGACTGCTAATCTGTTACCAGAAAAAAGAGAAATTAGCTTTTCCCTTCCCCACAGGCTCCTCTGAACTGCCAAATAATAAGGTGGAATAAAATATTTTTGTTTCAAAGTCTCTAGCAGTGACTGCAATAAATCCAGTTTGCTGTGTTGCACTCTGACCTTTTTTGGGTTGGAAATGCCACAGATGCTCCCATGATTTCAGCCCAAGTTAGAGGCATTATGCCCCTAAAAATTGCTTCCTGCAAAATATTCAGCAATTCCAAACTGGATCCAAAAGCAACGGGAGGTGTTCAATCCTCCCCATCTCCTTAATGAGGAAAAATGGAGAACCAGAACACATTTGAACAGGTGGAGGAAAATTACCACAACCTTAATTTCCATTCTCTGAGGAAACCCAGAGGCCTGAAATGAGCGAGTTTCAATCGGATTTCCACAGAGAAGTCTGTTGTTATTTTATCCATTTGACATACAGAGAGATTGTCTTGTCATGGTCGTTTCAGTCACGGGCATCCACGCTTCTCTCTGCTCCGTTTGGTTTTACAAAATGTCTAGTTTCTGCAAAAAGACTGGTTTTGCTTTTATTTCTTTAGCTGAATTGCCTCTTGCTGCCTTAAGCAATTTTTGTTGGAGAAGCTGGGCACACAGGGGTAAGGGATACTTAACAGTAGCTCTGTTTGCAGGACACCTTCCTCATACAAAAGATTCAAATCGGAGACTGGATGATTTTTATGACATTTTCACATCCTTTTTTGTGTTCTTGTGCTATTATCTACAGTGCGATTGTTATCAGCAGATTCATGTTGGGGATCTCTCTGTGTTGTGTTTTGTGGGGAGAAGCAATAGCTTTCATTAGCCCATCTGATAAGACTGGGGAAAGAAAAAAAAAACTTGCTTGGGCCCACCACCTCTTTTCAGATCTGAAAAATAATTTGCATGCTTGCAGTAAGAATCCTAGCTATGCAGCTGTCTCTTATCACACACTGTTCCCAGCTTTAAAATGTATGAACAAATGTATTTGGAGTGATGAATAATAAATAATCTTTATCTCAACACAGTCTTTTATTCCACAAAGTCTCAAGGTACTTCACAAAAAGTAATAAACTTTCTGTAAAGAATAAGGACCGGCGTGCTGCCACCTCTACAAGGAGAAGTGGCAAATCATTAGCAGCGCACGGCTGTTCTGCAGAGGGCAGATACACACTCACACACACAGAGCCTTTGCATTTTTATGGCAAATTCTCAGGGTTTTTCTGTATACTCATGAGCACCTGTCTGCTGATGAAAAGGAAACAGGAAATGAAAGATAACAAGGGACAAAGGTTGCACTATCCTAATTTCTAAACTGAAGTCTTCAGTGGATTTTAAAAAGAACGGATGGGTAACCCATGTTTTGCAATCTCAGGTGAACTTTAAAAACAGAGTGTGGGACTGACCAGCTTGGAATTTGCCCAGAACACCACGTTTGAGACACTCGCCCATTGGGAAACCACCCAGTCACTGTCAAACGTCTTTGTTTCTCTGTATTAAGGAGCACAGGACCTCCAGCAGGGCAGTGCCCTCTCTGGATTCTGGGTTTGCTGACTGCCAGCTCAGCAGGCCCCACACAAGTTTCCTGGAAGTGTCACTGCACTGCAGCACCATGCACTCGTCTCGCAAATTTTTCATCGTGCTTTATGCTGCAATTCTTTATGTCATTGGGGCAGCTAATGTGAATTGGGTTGGAAGATAGCACCCTTCATACCCCGGGGCTGAGGGCTTCAGCTGCCTATGAGCCCCAGTCTAGTTTTGCACAACACAATTGTCACCATTAATGAGTTTTATAGAAAAATGCTGTTAAGGTGTGAGAAAGCCCATGAGCTAAAGCCATGCAAGTAAAGAAAAGCAAAACAATAGACTCACCAGAATTTGCTGAGATGGGGTTACTTAAATCTCAGGGTTTCAAGGGGAAAATACTGACATGAAAAGCTGTAAAATCCTAGGGAAAGAAAAGAATAGGAAGACAGCAAATCATCAACGATCAGCCTATGCCAAGGAGCAAGAGGCAGACCCTTCCTCACCTGGCTGATGACTGCCTGTTCAGCAGAGACTCATCCAGAATCACAAAAATATTTGCATGGCCCTGTAGCACGGTAGTCCTAGCCATCCACTGCATGTATTCACCAATAAATAAATGTTACGTGCTCTGAAGTTGGTTTTCTTGCTTGCAGACCCAAGCACAGCAGAGGTAACACAACCAAAAGCAACCCAGAGACAAAGGCTAAGAAATAAACGAGCATTTGCAAGAGGGACATCTGTTTCCATCCCTCTTCCCCTCATTAATTCCCTGCAATCCATTTTGTCTGGGAAGCCCAAACTACCAACTTACTCCATGTTCACAGCGCTGGTCGTGGTGAGGGAAGAATGCTGCTGGCTGAAGAGATGAGATACGTTTGTTAGGCCTTTTCTCTCACCTTCTTGGCTAAAGGAGAAGGGCACGGTTAAGTGATAAGGAAAAAGGAACATACATGGGGAAGGAATCCAGCAAGATGAGGTGGTTCACAGTAGAATTAAAAATTAGCATTGCTGCCTTTGGTAAGATAGCTGTGGAGACTCATGGTGCACACTGGTACTGATCTAAATTTCTGTTTCTGAAAGAAAAAGCAGGAAACTTAATCTAGATCTAGACATTCCCTGCACAAGGGAAAACAATGATTTTGTCCCCTTCTGGTCGCTCTTCCCGCAAGAAATTAGGTAGTACAGTGCAATTTCCACCTCGTCTGGGCAGTAGGAGCTTGGAGCATCCGCAGGCTTCCAGTTGTCTGAATAGCAGTGAATGGCATAAACAAGGCTGGAGAGAAAAACCTGTCTGACACCACTGGTTTCTGCAGTACGGGCCCTGTTCTGAGCCACATTAGCTGTGAAACCTGGCTAACACGGCCCGATTCCAGGATCCTGCAAGCAGTGCAGATCTTCTAGTACAAAGAAAGCATTCCTCTCTGCCCATTTTTATGTTTTAAAAAATCCTCTCTTAAAATCAGGGTTAAATCACAAGTAAATGCTAATAGAAAAGATCACATGCATAACCCCTGCAGTGTATTTACCTATGTAAATAACATGTAATTTTCACTATCTAATTACTGTTTCATGTCCCATTTCCTGCTGTAGTCTACATTTAAATTGCATATTTGCCTCCATCTACTTTCTCATAACGTGTCTTGATATGAATATTCATACCACCATTGAGCGTTTGATTACTTCTGTGCTAACCTTGAAAATACTACCCTCGCAACACAGCAAACAGCCGGCTGCTGTGCTTGTATAACACTGAAGAAAATAAAATACAATAAATAATGTTCAGACTGATTTAACAGCACTGTTTGGGATCAGACCATATTCTCCTTCGTTTTCTTCCTCAGCAGGTTTTCCTTCCTCTTATAAATTAAGCAAAGTTACTCCTTACTGTAGTTCCCTGAATTACAACTCTGGAGACTGGATTTCCATAGAACAGGAGCATCACAAGTAATAGGCAATGCAGAATTGCTGCACATTGTACAGCCTTTTCAGGTGAGAGGAAAAAACCTCAGTTTCTATTGCAGCTGGATGCATGTTCCTTTTTCATCGTGTGAGATTTGAAAGAGCATTTTTAAGTGTTCTAAATCAGAAAGAAGAAAAAAAAACCCCACAATCTGGAGGAGTTCTCTGAGGACAAAAAGAGGGAGAAAGATCAACAGAATTAAGTCTGCTGAAGTATCCTGAACCAGTCCTAACCAGTTTACTGCCATTATGACTGTTTTGTATCACGAAGTTCTGATGTTCAACTTGTATTTCAAAACAAAGGCATTTTAAAAAAAAAAAAAGAAAAGAACAATTTCATTTGGAAAAAGAATGAAAAAAACCTCATTATTTTAAGACTTCTCTGTTTCATAATTCAAGATCTGGGAAGAGAAACAGGCTAATCCCCTGATCCTTTAGTTTAATACCTAGGACTGAAAGAACCATGCCCTAGACCAGTATCTCTTTCCCTGCATTGGCTATGGAGGAACTCTAGAGTCGCTCCAAGGCTCTCAAACACAGCAAGGTTTGGCCTGGCCTGGGTGACTCCCTGTCCCCAGGATTGTATCTCATGAAAGACAGACCGATAGGCTTGCAGGTGGCGGGGAGGGGTGTTATTTTATGAGGATGTCATATTGACTCCTGGCCATGTACAAAACAGTCTATCACTCTTCTGGTCTTCTTTTACCCCCTTTTGAGGGACACCTACGTACCGCAGTTTCCCCACCCTGCACACTTAAGCTATGTGAGGCAGTTTTAAAGATGCCTACATACCAGCTGCCAGTCACCCTTAGGAGCACTGAGCACAGCTAGGTAACTTGTGCTGCTCTTTTTTTTTTTTTGAGAAGAATTCATTACTTCAGTCTACACTGCTTATACATTCACCTCTGGAGTTGTCTTCTAAGTATCTTCACATCGAAGACATCATTCCCTAACAACTTTGCAGTTATGACTCAGTGACTTAAGAGATTTCCAGCCTACAGAAGAGGGAAGGCCAATCTGAGCTAGGAAGTTACTTCTGTGAGAAGCCATGGAGTGTCTCCTACTGAGACACGATTTTATTTTGTGGCCCCGCTGATTTATCTTGTGCTATGGAGCAGTTAAGGAAGGGAACTATAGCTGCTGAAAACGCAAAAGGTTCAGGCTTTGGATCAGTTACGGATCTTCAGGTAAGTTGTAGTGGCTGAGAGTTCCCAACTCTGTTGCCTCCTCTGCTGTCTCTGTGGCCGCTTGTAGAAGTAAGGCTCTTTAAATCTACTCCAGGGATGCAGCTCCACAGAGGCTGAATATATTCACTCATTAATAACACAATTGGACACGATCAACATGGCAAGATTTTTATATGGCAACTTTTCTCCCAGCTCCTAATTATCAGAGTTATAACAGGACTGGCTAGGGACCAGGCTAACATGGATCCCCACTCTTCCACACATGGGAGTTCCGTGGAAGGCAGAACTCTATGGTTAGCTTAATGGCACTCCACAGATCCACGGATGAATTTCACCATGGGACGGCGATGTTGAGAGCCAGCGTTCAATAGGGGCTGAAATCCCAAAAGGATCAAGGGGACTGCACCCTATACTGGGAGGTGACAAAGGTGCGCTTACAGTCAGAGCCCATTTCTGAAAATCAGATCTTAATTCATTTTACGGACAGATGAGAGCATTACTCACTGAGGACCCTTCTTTCCCACACAATACATTTAAGAGAGTTCTACTGGGATATAAAAATGTAAAAATGCAATTGCCAAAGTTATTAAAATTAGATTGTTGCTATGTAACATGCTGCCATTTTTTGATCTATGCCGGCTACGTCTTGCTCTTGGACACAGTTCAAAGCTGAAACAGACAAACTTTAAGTAACCGTGTAAGGACCAGCAGGAAGCTGTAAGATCCCAGAACTGTTTTGAGCTTTAACTAAGTTTCATCTCTAATGATTCTGTTCTGCCTCCAAATAAACTGAATAATGACTAGAATCTAAAGCTTATTTAGAAAGTTGCCATAGTAGCAATTAACTACCTCTAAGCCTTTCAGCTTTATTTTATCTTTTTTCACTGAGGTGCCCTAAATTACTTGAATCCTGAATAGCTACAGTAATATATGCATGTCTTTGAACTAAATGACATGGTTTTGCTAGAACCCTCATTATGTGAATATTGATTGAATTTTTAATTGGGACTAGGCATCATCGTGCTGACAGCATCACTGAGAGAAGCCATGTAAGAGCGGGAAATATTATTAACAGAAAAAGTAAAAACTAAGAATGCTGTTTCCACTCAGAAAGCAGATAGGCTGATCAAGCTGAAGAAACAGTGAATGGAGTAGAATTAGCTTAAATGTTTAAGTTTATATGGGCCACAAGCCTCCTCCGGATGCAGTGCTGTTTATTTCTGCTGTTATCCTCTTACACTCTATTAAATATAAAAACATCAGGGGAACACAGAGACTGATTCTGACCTGTGGATTAAATAATTATTCATGCCAGTGCAAAGGGCATATAATTATTCTAATTTAGATGCATTTTCCACTCACTTTGTCCTGACATGAACAATCCTGATATTATAAAACGTTTCATGAAATGTTGTGCCCTATATTTTCCTCTGCCACTCTGTCTGTTGTCATTTGACTTTATCTTTATTGGAGCAGAGCTGAAGTGATAGTGCTTCTGATGTAATTAAAAATAATTGTCATATTCTTAAAGCTCAAGTGTGCCCAGGCACCCGTCTCCGGTGTTTTTCCTACCAATGGCCTCTAGTCCTTAGATGCATAAATCTGAGCCGTAGAAGCTGCATCTAACCTGGTGTGTGTGGATTGTCCTTGTGACTGACAATCTCTGAAAGGACCATGCCAGTGGTTTGTCTCCTGTGGAGATGCCAAGCCTTGCTGGGGACAGACTGTGAGAAAAAGTGCCATATGGAATACCCTTGCCCTATGGGTACCATCTCAGTGTGCTGGTGCTCATCAGCATGTTCTGTGCACGTGCAGTTTTCCTCCCACCTTTTCAATTATTTCTTTGGATTGTTTTCTTTCAGTTAGTCATAGCTGTAGGTGCCTGGATTTTCTAAGTTACCTTCCCTGGGCATGGCCTGATTCCTAGGGAGCGTTTCAGGGCCTCGCAAAGAGCAAAGAACAGCCCTTCCCAGTAACATGGCTGCTTGTTCTCTTTGCCAAGGCAAAGAGGGGCAACTGAGGTGCCCCAGTAACTGTAATAGCTCCAAAGCTTGGTTTGCTTCTGCAGGATCCTCAGGGCAGCTGCCTCAATTTCCCCATTCTTTCTCAAGGAGCAATCTTGCTACTTCTACTGTCAGCTTTCACCACACGCCTCCAGAGGTGCCATTGCAGGACCAGCATCACGCCTCCAGTGGCTCTGAATGGTTTAAGAAACACAGCAAGCAAAGTATATTTTTTTTTTTCTGTAGTGTCTCGCTCCTGTGTTGCAGTAATTGCCAGTTTGCTTTCAGCCTCCAAGGTCTTCTGGGATCAGAGTTAGCACCTGGACCGCTGCATTCAACAGTCAGTAATGGCCAGAAGTAGCCACAGAAGAGGAGCGTTCACCCATATTGCTTAGACAAGACTGAAGTCTGTAGCGTTAACACATGCTGCTATGCTCTAATCTGTTCTGTATTCGCTCACATCAATCCCGCTTGTTTATTTATTGCACTAGAAAGAGTAGTGCATTTTCATCTCGCGTTGTTATTTTTTTAAACTATGAAGACAACATATTTCTAACTTTCAAAGTGAAAGCAGGGGAAAAAAAACCACCGATTGGTGGCACTATTTAGAAAGCAAGTAGTCTTCCTTACATCAGATAACTACAAGCAGTAACTGATAAAAATTGAACTTTAAAGGAATTGGAGCAAAATAGTTCCAATTTCACTTGATGGTATGCCTTTTCTAAAGTTGGTCCTAAGGCAACAGGGAAAAAGCGGATGACTTCACTACTGCTTTGATGAAAACAATATTCATCTGGATTACCCTTAAACCTGTCCTGGGGTTTAACAATCACTTTAACTGCATATAGCTTAAGAGAAATAGCTCAATATTGGGTTTGTATTATTTTTCCCACATCTTGAAAAGCAACTCTTAAAGTCTGCTGAACGCCGCCTTCAGAATATTATATAGCATGAGGTAGACGGCTCCTGAGCCATACAGTGTTTGCACTCAGCGCAGGACAAGGACAGCCACATGGAATGGAAGAATGAATAGGCAGAGTTTTCAGCCACCGCTATACTCTGTAGTACAAGGTGCAAATCTGGACGGTACAAAAAGGTATCGATCACCCGCACACATTCCAGCCAAACCACCCTTCTCCCTTACAAGCCAGCTACCGGTTTCAGTCTCCTGTTATTCTCTTGCTAAAATTATCCTAACGGACCATGCCTGCTAGGACAGGACAGCCAGAGGTGGCTGACTGTGAAATGTCTGACTTGCATGATGGGGAAGATGGATGAGCAGAGGGAGGGAGAGGCACTGGGGCTGGGCCAGCGTCGATGCTGCGCTGGCCCTGGCTATTGCTCGCCGACCAGCAGCGGGCTGCCTTACTGACAGCCGGCCCAGGAGGGCTGGAGAGTAAAAGCCCTGTCCCCTCGGCGGGTGCAGGCCTGCTTAAGCAAAGGCAGGGCTGGAAGCTGCTGCGGGCAAGCGGACCGCATCCAGCTGGCCAGTGAGTAGCTGCCCACCCACTCTCAGCAGCACGGGAACAAACACCACTTCCACACGCAGCTTCTGCGGCGGCTGCTTGCAAGGCAAACGCCAACAGCTAGGAAGGCAGTGGGAAACACATACAACATCTAGTCAGCAGCAGCTTTCAGAAACGGCTTCTGAAAGCACCTACCCCTTCTTCTCCCTAGTTTTCTCCCCAGGATGGACACGGTGCATTTTCAGAAGACATCTCGCTTTGGGAGCAGCTTCTCACCCTGGGCACTAACCTTGCAGCCACTACGTCTTCAGGTCTTTTGCCCCTGGCTCCTGATGCCTTCTGATGCTCTGTCCTCCATCTCCTCCCTCCTCCTGCTTTGCTCGTACGGGCCTCTACCTTGATGGGGCAGCTCTTTGCCAGCCCTTTCCTCTGAGACCTGTGTGGCAGCAGAGCAGACAAGCATCACCACCCCAGAGCCTGCCCCCCTCGACACCTTATTTTGAAGGAAGGCTGTGACACCTCACACAGAGGGTCTTCCCCCAGCTCTTCCTCTGGCCAGTCTGCCTTTCTCTGTCAAACTGGACGCAGCCCCCACGCCGTGTCCCACGCCACTGGAGATGCTCAGCCACAGCACCTGAATGTACAAGCACAACATGTGCTCTTTCATACATATGCTTCATTCGTTCAGCCCTATTTAATTCAGACATGTTGATTCATGCATTTACTTTCCTTGGAGATATTAATATCAGCTCATACATACCGAATGAGAAGGGAAGTAGCAATAGCATTGAAATTGGTCTGTAACAGATGTTAAAAAAGATAGTTATAATGTCTGCCTGGCATACATCTTTGTTTCTTGGGTGACGTGAATGGTAGAGAAATAGAGGGAAAAGAGAGAGAGGAGGATTGTAAACCTTAGGTGTATGTCTGGAAATGAAACAATTTTGTACATTCATTGCTTCTGTCTGGAGAGCAGACATCTTAAACCTCTATGAATTACACTCCGAACCTAAGGAGAAAAAGCTATACCTTTGATTTCTTGCAGGAATGTGCTGTGGTTTTTCTGCAGCGAGCAGAAAAAAAGCGTGCACTTTCAAAGGTGGTAACTGGAGGCAGTTACAAAAGAAACCAGCTCTTCGAGTCCAGGTGTCCTCAGGCTGGAGCCTGGTGCTGAAGGGCAAAACGCTCACTTAAAACCGAGTTTGTATCTTCAATTAAAATAGTCAGTTTTAGACAAATGCACAGGTATTTCCCTTTGATATTTGTGAGAGCACATTTGCATTTTAGCAAGGAAAGCATTTAAAGATATTAGACATGAAAGATGCAGTAAATAAATTATTTGTTGTCAAACTTCTCAAGCGGTGGTTGTGATCACTGAAGTATGGGTTTTCTCTCTTTTTTTCTACACCCCCCCCCCCAATTCTGCAGTACTAAAATCCCCAAATATTATTTAATAATTAACAAAGATTTGTACTCATTTCTAGACTGGGCTGCTTATTTACTTCTCATCACCCAAAACACATACTGACACTGGTATCGTTCAATATTACTTTATAAAGGTGGCTGATTTTTCATGATGGTTTTAATGGTGCCTTATTTTGTGACATGTGCTGTAATTTGTGGGGGGCAGTGTTTGTATCGCTTTCAGGCAGAGTCTATAAGCATTGTGATGTCCCTTGTAAAGTTCTTGGTCTTTCTGATAAGCCAGACATAATAGTTTTGTTTTGCTAGCTCACATTAAATACTTGGTTTGGGTTTGTCCTCCATTTTACACTGATCACTTAAATAAGTTCACATCCTGTATAAAAAATAGGCACAAGGCAATGAAAGGTGTACTGGAATATCACCATGCTTATAGCTGTCACATATTTTAAATCCACATAATTATACTTTTCTTCAGAGACTCAGATCCACTGTTAAACGTACACCCACCTTAAGCACATTTGTAGTAAAAGTAGTTATTCAATAAATTTCAAGTTCTGTTGCCTAAATGTTTAAAAAAAAGCCCCACAGAAATATACTAATTTATTTATGAACTTTTCCAGAAGGACAGTACATATCTTATAAGCAGATAGTTGAGAGCAGCTTTGCTTTTTTTTATTATTCACCATGTGTTCACTTGGTATTTAATAATGATTTACTATTTTTCACTTGACTAATGCCCATAATTATTATAAATAATGATTTCTTTACATTATAACATTTTCACCTGTGTTTTCACTTACAGCTTTGCTGATTTTCACTAATTGTAAGAACTCAGGTTTTCTCTACATCCATACCCCTGTGTGTTGCTACTGGATTGGCATGTCTGCTATTGGGAGGAGAAAAAAAAAAATAGATCTCCTTTCTGAGTCTGTATAGTGGTTCACCTGTTTCATAAAGCCTGGTTTTATCTTCTGATTTGATAACGTGGCTCGTATGAGCAGAAAGTATCCGATAAAAAAAAAAATCTCCTCCTGTAGTCGATCTTATGTTTTCATAACAGTGGCACGGTCTTAGGATACAAGGAAAATAAAAGAGGTCAGCAAGGGAAGCTGAGCCCAAAATCCTGTTTGTTTTTCCACCTGTATGAATTGATCTAATAGAAAATATTACTTCTCCACTAAATTTGATGAACTCTTAAGAAGGGGCTGTGTGGCACTTTAAAGAGAAATGGATAGGGAAAGACAAATAGCCCAGCGAAGCTAAGCACATGCCCCAAAGCCCTCTGCCTAACTTGATTTCACACTGCACAATGAGTCAAGCTCATGTTTACCTTTCTGTCCCAATCACAGGAACAGAGAAGCACACTTTCAAAGGCACGTGTTCATAAATATCATGTCCGTATAACAGACACCTCTTCGTCCGTATAACAGACACCTCTTCGTACAAAGTCTAAGACATCCTTGAAAACTGGAGCTTGAAAGACTTATGCTAAGGCAGGCTGAGTCCTGAGCCCTACACTGACGAGCTCTGAGTCATTAAATTGTCGAGCTGGATATCGCCACAAGAACTTCAGATAGCTTTATTGGAAAGTTAGTTGTTAAAAAGTCAAAAATAGAAATACGTACACTAAAAAAAATCCCCAGCTCTATAATACGCAGACAGAAATCAGCATTTTTGTGAATGTCAAAAGGTCTTGGGGGGAAAAAAGAAAAAAGTTAAACAATTTACTAGATAAAGCAAAATCATACATGCACTCTGTATCCTTCAATACACTAAGCCATTCTTCCTTACACTAATACTAGATTTATTTTTTTTTTAAATAGAAATGCAGATCAACTTCACTTTAGAAATCTCCTAGTAAAACCTTTACCTGTGAAAATGGCTTACACTTTTCTTGTTGCTAAGAAACTTCACCTATTTATATTGGCCAATTTCCTCTGGTCAATATTCATTGAGGAATCTCAGTCTTTTAGTAAGGTCATAGCAGAGTTCCCCTGGTCTCAAGGTGCTTAGACTTATTAAGCTTTTTAGATTTTACCTTTGGTTGGCTTATTTGCATTTCTATCTGGATCTCTGACCTTCATCCAAGTCAACTTCAGTTATCCTTTGTGTCGGATCCAAGCTCTAGTCTTTGGCTGCATCTTTTCCAGATATTAATAATATCTGCAATTTAATAATATTCTTTCAATAAATTACTTTAAAAAATAATTTAATTATGTGTCAGTAGATACCATTACAGCCACTTTATTTGCCTTACATTCTCTAGTGATTTAGAAGAAAGAAAGAAAGAAAGAAAGAAAAGGCCGGTCCAGCCAACCGCAACAGGCAATAATGCCGGGGTCATGTTTTGTTAAGTTGGTATCGCACTTCTAAAACTCTGACTTTTGGGTTTTGGTAAGAATTGACTGTAAAGCTGTGCAAGGAAACAAAATCCATTGTAAAGGTTTTTCAGCAGGATGCTCCTGTTGAGAAATTTAGAAATGGAAATGGTATCATTTTCAATGGCAACAATTCTCTAGAGATACCTATTGAACAGCTATCATAGTCAATGAAATCCTAAAACATAGATTATTTGCTCTGTTTAATAAAGAGGGATTGAAGACAGGTTTCTTGTGCATCAATTAGTAAAAGTCATTGTTAAAAGCTCCTGTTCATCAGATTTCAAAGGATTTTTAACAACAGAAGCTATCTAGAGACATTAAGTAATTCAATGTAGATTACATCAGAAAATACCATTGGTTAGGATAAAAGCTTGTTGCTGATTTCTTATTCTGTATGTTCAAGGACAAGTCCTGAATTATTTCACCAGCAACAACTAAGTTTAGGAAAGTTGAAGTCAGAAGTTTAACAAAATGCAAGCGAGCCAGTTCAAAAAAGCATGCAGAGAAGCAGAACTTTTTTCCCCCCAAGATTTACTGTTAAATTTAATGTCTGTAAAAGTAGCTCTTGATTATTTCATGCGATAGGCTTATAGGAACTAGGTGAACAGTTTTGGATGTAGAGAGTTTTTATTCTTCATACGTATGCGCAATGTAAATTTGCACTGGAACGAACTGCCCAGGGAAGTGGTCGAGTCCCCATCCCTGGAAGCATTTATAAAAGACAGGTGGATGAGGTGCTTAGAGACATGGTTTTGTAGTGGACAGGTATGGTTGGGCTCGATGATCTTAAAGGTCTTTTCCAACCAAATGATTCTATGATTCTGTGATAATTCTAGCATGCCCCTGCCCTCAAAAGGAGCTAAGGAAATGGCAGAGGGACATTATTGCAGTAGTCTTCATACTCACTATGCATCAGTGGATGCCCAGGATCTGCACTGCAAAGATTTTTCTGCTCTTTAAGTTTAATTATGAATGGCTAATATATACAAGGCTTGCTAGCAAGTTTCTTTTATGTGATCTTGCAACCTATTTAGAGACTAAAGTATTCCAGATGGAATAGAAGCATTCATGATTCATGAAATACTTTGGGCACAGACTCAGCATGACACTCACCAGATCTGTGCTGTATGCCCCTCCCTATTCAAAATGCATCAGTTCAGACATGTGCTCCAAGATCATAAAGTATAATAGGAATTATAAACATGCTTAAATACCTTCCTAAGCAAGAAGGCATCCTTTGGAAGTATTGGGCTGCAAACTGTAACTTCTTAACACTAAATGATAGACAGGATTTTTTATTTTATGTCTGTCATTTAGGATTCCTCAAAACAATCTGCAACTCTTCCCATAAAGGTCCGCAGTTTTTGGAGCAGAACCTTAGTAATCAAGTGTTTAAGAACATTTTTAACATTAATGATGGGTCTTACAGAAATAAAAGCATCACCAAATTGACAGCTAGGAATAGGCATTACAGGTGCTTAAGAGCTTTGCTCAGTCCAAATCTGAGAGTGCAAGAAACTTTGGCACTACCAGGGCCATGATGCAGAGGAAGTTTGCTTGGAGGTGGTCTTTTAAATGGAGTTCCATGGCTGATATGGTAAATATTTGGTTTGGTATCTAAAACTGTATATCTTAAGAGGTCACTTTGTAATCTGCCTTTAAGTACCCAGGAATTTAAGTATTTGAACAGCCATTCTGCAGACTGAGAGCCATTGCCTTACATCAGAGCTTGCAGTTAAATACACTGAAATGGGGATAACACGCTGTATACACGTGTATTTCCCTAACTTACCTTCATTTCCAAAGGCATCGCCAGCTGAAGTCCGTAATCATGTTGTGCTCACAAGTTAATGACCAGAGCTAGATACAAGGAGCCAAGTGAGTCCTCCATTCAATACTGCCTCTGTTTGTACCAACTTTAATCTCACTCGTACACTCTGCAGCTGTGGCAAGATATTTTTCTCTTGCTAATTGCTTTCATTATTTACTTTGGGCAGGGGAGGCGGGGATACAATCCATAGGTGCTTTAGGGAACTCCTTTACCTCCAAAGTGAAAACATCTACATGCCATAAGAGGCTTATAAAACAATGAATTGCAACCCTTCTACAGTTGTGGGAAGTTATTTCTATTGCATTTCATTTTGTGTGAATCTGCATTCAGCAGTGCTAGAGAAGGCTGTCTGCCAGAGCACTGCTTGGACTCACCGAGGCCTCAAACACAAGGCCACCATAAAGCACTTAAGTGGTTTGTCAGATCTCACCAGCACTACAGTGCACTCCCAATTAGGCATAGCATAGAGCATTTCTTCAAAAATTCATTATAATGATCTGCATGCCATTTTCCATATGCTTTGAATCAAGGCTTACATACATCTGCTGAGCTCATCCCAGATGGGGTTCAAATCATCTTGAGACTGAGTTCATAAAACTGACATTGGATCACTACACATCTTTCACAAGTTGCTTAGTAATTTCTTGTTCATATTTTCACAGACATAGATTTATATTCACATCCCTAGCGACTATATATATATATATTGGGCTAGACAGATTACCAGACTGATCTGGGAGGGCATGTTTTATGTTCATATGGATAGCCTTCCCCCAAGACTACAGTAGCTCCCAAAACATTAAGGTTATTCTCTCAAAAAGATGTTGCTCCTCTCTCAGGGGAATCCTGTCTTCCACGCTGCTTTGCATGGCAAACCCCTCTCTGTTTCGAGCAGGGGAAAAGCACAAGGAAGAGAGTGAGAATTGATCCGTGATGGACTTTCCGGGATTTTTTTTTTTTTTTTTCTATGGTTAGCCTCTGCAGTGGATGCTACCAACTTCAAGTTAGTTTATTATTCTAATTTTCATGCTCCTTAGTTACCCATAGATGGCTAAGTAACTAAATGCTTCACAGTGAATTGATTGAGTATATCAGGACTTGAACTACAGCTGCTGCTGCTGCTGCGTATTGAAATATAGATAAATAGTAAATCAAAAATGGTATAAGTCAGTAGAACAAATAGAACTGCAAGATACTGTTTTTAACTACACAACACAAGCCAGGTCCTAAATCATGTTGTACCTTCAGTTGCTTGTCTTGGACTGCATTAAGGGAGCAGTCTGCAAACAGAAATGTACTCTCTTTTCCTATTCTACCTCTCACAACTCTCTATCTTTATTGGTGAATGACCCTTCATAACTTGAAATTTATACTAACAGGTGCATGACAGATAATCACTTACTTGAAGAGAAAATGGAGGCTGGCAGATTATGCTGAAATTGTTTGATTTACCCTGGAACAACAGAGGCGAAAACATTTCCCAGCTCAGCACACTCGTGAGACACTTGTAACTGGGAATCTTGGAAAAGATAAAACAAAATCCAAAGCAGAGAGTCCCTGCTGGTTTTACTGAAAGGCAATTCATTTTAAAAATTCATGTAGAGTTTACATTTTGCTTTGCTTACCTAAGAACCACTTTATGGGCACTCCTTTCTGGTATGCCTTGCAAGGATGTTACGGTTACCACTGGGAGAAGCGAGGTAAAGTTCCACTGCTTAATGTACTACAGTTTGACAGTGGCTCCTTTTTTATAACTGATAGTTATCTTAATATGCAAATGTATGGATCACAGACCTCTCTCACCCCTCCTATTTGTATTCCTTAGCGTCTACTGCAGCTTACAATTATGTTTCTAACTCCCTATTATAAAGCACTCCAGTTGCCTTGTTGTAAATTTGATTTTGGAACGCTGACTGTACTTCAGAATCACATTCCTGTCGATGTTGTACACTGTGCAAAATGGACCATTTGATAATGTTATGGTTTAGAAGTTTTCACAGTTTGCATAAAGTAATCCAAGCTGCACAAAGTAGCAGCGCACTGATGAATGAGTTTTCCACTGTGGAGAGGTTCATACCTCATCCAAATTCAGAGGCCCCATGAGTATTCAAGATAGCACCAAATCAGAACTATGCCAGAAGTCAATCAATGCTTTCACTGTGAGTAACAGCAGAACTGGAAGGAGCTCCCATGAAAGCACAGAAATTAAAGAAAAGAAAAAAGGGGGAGCGAGATAATGGTAATTGGCTCCTTGACACATCACCATTTCCTACTAAGCCAAGTTTCAGATAAGAAATTTTAATGTGAGTAAAATGTGATAAGCTAGTTTTAGATGAGTTACACAGAGATTGTTTCCTCATCTACCTGCATAACGTTACATTTTACCATTAAAAACACGCAGTCTAGATGTATCTATAATTTAAATATTTGAGAGCTCACTACAGATTAAAGTGTTGTATAGCCCCAGATTTCTCACCTCTGCCATAAGCTTCCTGAAGAACCTGAAGAAGAGAAGGAGCTGTCAAATGCTACAGCGAGTCATGTCAGTATGCGCAGATACCTAGGTACAAGATTTAATGCATCTTTGAAGCGCATCTTCTCCTGCCTAGAGAAATTCTGTGGCAAGAGGAAGGGGAACCTCATGAGAAATCACTGAAGAGGAGCTGGTGATAGATGAGAATCAAAGGAATCAGTCTGGAACTCTGTGCAATCATTTATAAAAGCTAACCACTTTCTGTGAATCCCGGCGACTTTGGAAAAACACTTCCTGGATTATAGATGAATGAGAACTTCTGTTCTGAGTAGTAAAGACAATGTTTAGAGCAATAATGAAGGTCAGGACATGTTTGCTTGCTAATTCACCTTAGCCTGTAAACAGTGGGCATGTGAGGCTGTTAAGCTCAAATTCTTTGAAAATGAGTCCATGGATTCAATAGGATGTGGATCCAGACTGAGCTAGCATTTTGGTGGATCGCTTTTACTGTATGTAAGTGTTAACATCCAGTGAACATTACTTATACATTACACTGTGTTTTGTTTTTAATATAGCAGACTAGAGAAAACCAGGATTTTGAGGACATCAAGGGCAAAAGTGAGATCATGACCTATTATATGTTATGGGATATCATATCATATGGGATATGTGTTAAATCACAGCCTTCTTTAATGTCTTAAAACAAAGAACCCAAAGTAAACAGTCTTGTTTGACACATCCCATATATTTTCTCCCACAACTCCATAATCCACATTCTCCTCAGATGGGCTCACTGGCAGGATAAAATAAAACATGGTGCAATGACTGGAAGATTGGTCCAGACAAGTGAAAAATCAAGCACACAGCGCTGCTTTTTGGATGTGAGAGCACTTAACCATTTGCTGCAAGAAGATGCAAAACAGATTCTTTGATTCTTGATCTCTTTCAGCCAAGACCAGATTGAATATCATCCTCAAAACTTTGCTCCAACTCATCCAGAATTCATGAACTTGATCAGGGCACTGGCAGCTGAAACCCTCTGGCCTCTCTTATGTAGAAAGTCTGATTTGATATCATAGCAGTCCCTTTTGGTCTTAAAAATCTATGAGTCTGTTTTCAACCATGTCAGGTGCAATAGCTCTTCAGACAAAATGGAATCTCTGTTTGCCTTTAGTCCCTTGGCAGTGCCCCTGCTAGCTGCAATTAAGTGTGGCAAATGAAGAATCTAGAAGACTGACATATTACTTTTTTTTTTAGACTGCCTGCTGAGGCTTTGGCTCTGTGTTAATTCCAAGAGACTGCCCTCTAGCCATCCTTTGCATTTTTTCACTCCATCTTGCATATAAATATTTTACTGGGCACCGATATAAAAATTTGATAGAATTTGAACTGAGGAAGCATAGATGAGACAAGGATATTCAAGCTTATCTTTATAAAATAAAAATGGTTTTTATCTTAGCTCTTTTCCTAAAGCAATTGAGAAGAAAGTGTATTTGTTACTCTTAGTTTTGGAGTGAAAGAAACTTTGTATTCTCATGCTAATCAGGAAACATGTGTTTGGCTATTACGATAAATATCTACTTTATAATGACAAATGACTGACCTCAGTGGATAACCATACAAGCAAGGTGATCTTTTCCAATGCCAAAAGGGAGAGTGTTAATCTGTTCTGAGCCATAACAACTTTAGAAAGTCACACCCACAGAGCATGTTTTCACTAAGACTGAAGTGTTAAGAGGCCAGGCTTTTGTATAAAATTATACTGATTCACTAAACATCTCTGTGATAAGATTTTTATCGTTTCCCAGTGAGCAGAACCGTGGAAGGCAATGGTGAAGACAGTTTACAAGTAAATTGGTTATGAAATTCTGGGTATTTTGTTGATAGAAAGGAAACAAATTATGACCTAGTAGGCAGATAAATATACTCCAAGCTTGAAAATATGGATTACTGAACTGAAAAATTGTATCTTCTTGGCTATAATTGCATAGCCCCTAAAAATAGCAAAAGGTGTATTTGGAGTCTTGGGTTCCAAGAGTTTGAGAATTAATGATGAAGAAGTGATGTAATTTGGGTCCAGTACATTTCAAGTTGTCAAAATGTGACTCATGTCAGGATTTTTCTAAATAGAAACTGAAAAAATGCTACCCACCTTGCAGTTACCATCTCCAAACTAGCCAATGCTATAAATAGTAATATGAGTTTATGTGCTATCTCCCTTTTAGTAGAAGTTTTAAATGTATTGGCCTTGATGATTGACCCATGCTTCTGTCACTTAACTTTGTTTTTTCCATTTCCAAACCCAAGATGCCCGTACTGCAAAATTTGCCCATAATAATCCCTTAAAACATGGTTTATTTTTATCCTAAAAAAGAATTTTTAAAAAATCAAGTCAATATACTTCCCAAACCGCTCAGTGGTGTTAACATTCTCCTTTTAGCTTTGCATCATATACAACGAGCATTTCATTTGCCTAATGAAAAACATATTTAAACTAATGAGTACACAGTGTTTTTATTTACATATGCAATTAAAATTTATCGCTATTAATAGCTGACAGAGGGGAAGAGAAAATATGATTATTCCAGTAAATGCACACTCTTTCAAGAGGATAACACTTCACAGACGGCACTAAAGATAGAGATTAAAAATTGGCATCGGTGTGGGAAAAAATAAAACTGAGGTGTCCTAAACCCCATAGTACATTTCTACAGACAAAGCAATTAGCACTTTCCCCCTCCGTAGGTGAACCAGAATTTATCGTCCCATTATAGAGCCCCCAGCTTTCGTTCCTACCACTTCCTGGAGGAGCGCGGGTGGGTTCTCCCAGCAGAACCAATCTCATGTTTTATTCTTCAAGATCAGATCTGCAGGGACCAGCCAGACCATGTGCTTCTCCGAGTCTGGTGGGAAGTCAGTTAAGTAAGAAAATACGCTGCTCTGCGGATGCACGGGAGAGAAAAATGACAATAAATGTACACTGAGTGAGGAGAGAGAGCCAGGGTGACTGGCTACAAATTGCACGGGAGTGAAGAACCTGAAGACGGGGCTGCCTGCAGCAGACAATGGCTCTCTGGCATTGACACACAGACGGGACACAGGGAAATGAGATTAAGCAAAAAGTCAGTGACACAGAGAGCTTTAGCCCACCCCATTCTACTTAGGAACAGAATACAACAATGAGCATTGGACACCAGCTATCACCGCATGGACAAACATGGCAAAGAGTGCTAAATCTTCCACCTTCCTGCTGTTATCTTTCACAGATGTTACAGAGCCTGCCAGGGGAAAGCAGATTTCTGCTTAAAGCTGCACCATGCGCATGGTGAGTGAGAATTTTATAAGCAACACTATAGAGGCACTCAAATCTATGGTATACATCATAAATCCTTGATTATTGATATGCATTGTGGTAAAAATATTTTGTGAATGGTGCAACCATAGCTAGGACATGAAAAATATTAGTAATCTACATTAAAACAATCTTACTGCAGTTTTACAAGCATCAATAGTTTTGCTTTGATTTGAAACTTTGGGTTGAGTTGCCCATTTTTTAATTTAAAGGAGGACATATGAAGAGACAGCATGAATAGAGGTGAAGATTTAATAATAATATATGTGCTGGACAGTGGTGTTTTTTTTTTTAAACAAGAATTCTTGATCAAAACCTTTTCAAGTGGAGAGAGTAACCACAGTTGAAAAATCCAGACTGTAAAAGCAGTACCTGTTTACCACAGCTGGAGGTTGCTTACCATGCAGATCGCTGGCTTCGGTCACTCTACACTTATGTGAAATCTTCCTGTTTGCAGTGGGAGAAGGGTTGGCAGCACCAGTACCAGGGCTGATTGAAGTAATCATCACTGGTTTGCTTGTACAGACACCCACATATTGCAAGGCAAAAACGGTTTGAAAAACTGAAAGCTTGTGAAAACTCCAAGTCATAACATCTAAAAATTAACCGTCACTGCAATAACTTTTTGTAGGATGGATTGTTTTTAAGAAAGGTTAATACACGGAGAGGTGCATATGGAGTTCTGAGATAGACGTGATTAAAGACACTGGGGATGGTTTTGCATACGCAATCTCAGTGCAAATACCTGGACATAACCATGGCTGACCACTACTGATGGACAACAAAGTACGCCAGTTGTATGCTCAAACGCATGGGTGCAGATTTAGAGGCTGTAACATTGCTATGGCTCCAGATGGTGCTGTTACAAATTGAGCTTTACATTCTGTTTATGTGAAAATGCAGGATTTAGTTCTCTCTTGGAGAAACTTGTCGGTTGTGAAGTTCATTGTAAAAAGGAGGAAACAAAAGGACTATCCAATGCCAAAAGACTGGCGATGTCACTTCTGAGTTAAACAGTCTTTAAGGAAATAGGCAAATGGTAGAAAATAGGCAAGCAAATCTGTAAACACAGATTGGAGGAATCACCCATTGCTACGTACTTTATAAAATCAATCCTCGTACTCACAGTGCCAGAAGACAGATTCAGAATCCTGCACTTAGGTAAGAATTTCTTCCTTTCTTCCTCTTCTCTCTCTTTATTCATGGCCATGATGTATGCGTTGGGGGAGAATAATCAAGAGGATGGCTATATAAAAATACATACCTTCTTCTGCTATGCATCTTTCACTTGTTTATCTCTTTCCAATTATGTAGTACCATAAAGCATGAGCAGGGTTGTCAGCACAACAGTCAATATTGCTGTGGAAGACCAACCTCCGTTCTTTTCCACCTTCTGCTACATTAACGAAATTGCCTGGTAAGTTCTGATTCTGGGACGTTTGCTATTTGCAATAACTGATGATGGTGATGCATGAAGCAGAAAGAACATGCTGGTTTTTAACTGGATTCAATTGTTACAGTGGGAATATTTTAAAATTATTATTTTCAAACTCTTAAGATTCATAACTATAGTGCTCTAACTATATTAATTATGAAATACTGAGACGTTATTTTAAGAGACTTAATTTTCTAACCAATCGCTGCATTGCAAATGTAGATGGTTCTAGAATTTCTTTTTTCCCCCCCTCAGTTAATTAGTATTTAAAAATTAAATAAATTGTAACTTTATGGTAAAATGACTCAGCTATATTCTAGGTGGCTGTAGCTGATACAGCTGCAGCGCCTTAAGTTCTACTGACAGTCTAAGCTCTCCAGAGAAACATTAAGAAGCATCTCAGCACATGCTTTGTGCCTAATGATCACTGAGTTCCATTAAAACACATTATGTACCATTTTGAAGGAACACAGCATATGAATTAGTACAAAATGGCTTTCAAAGAGAAAAGAACTATTTAGTGTGTGAAGATAAATTTAGGCCCCTGTCCTTCCTTTTCCTTGACTTTGTGGGTTATTTTTTTTTCCTCTGGAAATTCATCAATGCTTTTGCCTTTAAAATCCAGCATATTTTCACAAGAGTAATTTCCAAAAAAATACGTGAAACGTATCGCTCAAAGGCAAGGATATTGCACACAAAAATAGACTGCCCAAATAATGTAGCTGCTCTGAATTATTCACAGATACCTAGCAAGCAGTGTTTGCATCAGAGCAACTAAGTAAGCAGGACAGAAAATGAGTTTTGGCATGATTCTAGGAATTAGCATTCTCCATTTCTATGGTAACATTGATAAAAGGTTGTTAAAAATAATGAAATACATGCAGAATAAAAATAAGTAAGCTGAATAGAAAGACATCTATTGTAAGCGTGTTTTTCCCTTTTTAATGGGAAACACATGTACAAAATTGCACACATCTAAACTTCAGTACAGCACAGGCTGATGCATATATTATCAGCTTAGTTTGCCAACAAGTAAGGACAGATGTGTGATGGATACATATTTGACCTAGGATAGCTATAAGGAAGACTACTAAAATAGACAACTGTATACAGAGATTGTGGTTGTTCAGCAGGCATTTTGTAGAATCATAGATTCATTACCCACTACTAACAAATTCAGGGTACATTAAAATTCTTGGCAGTTTTTCTTTGACAAGAGTGACACAATGACAAAAATACACAGTAGAAACTTTCTCAGCCAGGAAAATTTGCCTAACACATTTATATTCTTACACAGAAAAGAATTTGCTTTACCTCCAGCTACTTTTAATCCGGCTACTAACATAATGTATTATATAATTCTTATCTGTACCTATATACATATTTATATTTTCTCATTTGTTTATAGACATGTATCTAGAAAAAAAAAAAATAAAGGTTCTCCTTACAAGGGATTCTCAAATCTCAATTGCACTGGAAGGAAAATCACAAATAAACATAATGCAAACCTTACCATCCCCTCCCATTCCTTAGTGGAAAGTGTGTGGAGGTTCCTGATGATACAGAGAAGAGAAGTCTGATCCCCTCATCAAATAAATCAAAATCCATTACAGGGGAACAAGGAAGAGCAGGAGGGATGAAGAATATTAAAACTTCATTTTCACGTTAATCTTTGCTTCAAGTACGATCTGAATGTGCAGCAAAGCTCTACCAGCTTTACATAAGCAAGGCGTTTCATTCATTCTCACTGGGTTCTGTATTTCGAAGATCCTGATAGAAGAAAAAAAAACACTGAAAGTTGTCAAGTATTTTCAGCTTCTGGGTAGAGCTGAATGCCCGATCTGAAAGACTGATTTAGCAAGGTTTCTGGGGCACACAAAAAAAAATCAAATAATTTAGAGCCAATGTGTGGGAGATGCAGCATCTAAGTGAACCAGCAGAAGCAAGAGCAGTCAGGGGAAAGTACTGTCTAAATCAACTAGAGATAGGACTAATAAAATACATATGGCTTGTATGCTAGAAGAGACATAAAAAGCTTTCCCCCAAAGTAAAATATATTTGGACAAACAATACAAGACAAAAGCTGCCGAAAGCAGCTGCAGTCAGTGCTGTTACTGAGCACACAGCCTACTCCCTGGGTGCCCATCTTCACCTCCCTGTGTTGTCTCGTGCTTTTGCTTCTCATCCTTTGAGAGCCAGACCTGTACCCTTACCTTAGATGTCCTTAGGTCTGCACAAGGGTTCACACTTGCTTCAGATTTCATCCCTCTGGGTAATTTAATTTGAAAATTCTTTGCGTACAATCTTTTCTGTTTGACAGACTTAATCAGGACTAGAAACAGGAGGCTCCTTTGAGCATCCCAGCCAGGAGAGTGGCTGGATGACCACTGTAGCTCCCTGCAAAACACACCCTGCTTGCCTTGCACCCCAGGCACACCACAAAGCTGCTCAATTCAAGGTAGAAAGGGAAATGCTTCATAACATGTACTTGTTTGGCATAGTTGCATAAAAGTAAGGAAGGCATTTTATTCTGCTAGCTATTCCAGTGTGTAGCTATTAGAAGGAACGGGATGACCAACATCCAGCAGGTCACGCTCACCTTAACACGCCAGGGGGTAACACCCATCTGGACAAGCTGGAGCAGACTGGTGCTGACCTGTGGAAAGACGTTGCGAGCTCTGGGACCAGATTGGTTTTCTCCATCAGGAAAAGGTATACAAACACCAGTGATAGCATAGCTTGGGGAAGAGCTAAGACCACCTTGCTCCTGGCTTTTCTCATCAAAGAAGCCCTGACACCATCTGTCTTGACCTTGGAGATAAAGAAACACCAAAGACTGAAGCCACTAGAGGCAGAAGTACAGCATCAGTCTCGATATTGTCACTTGGCTAATCTGTTTGATTAGTGCTTGCTTTTTCAGCTGTTATCATTTTGATTATCATGAACTACTTGCCAGACAAGTGGCTGCTTGAAGTTTGGAGGTTTGCCTGGTTTCTCACTCTATCAGAATATCTCAGCCATCATGGCTATCCCCCAGTTCCCTTATAACAACAGTTGTGATGATAGAACATTAGAGAAGCTTTATCTCCTTTCCTAACCCCTATAATTGAAGAAATTGAAGAGCAGTCACACAACATGAATGGTAAGAAAATGCTGGCAGGTCTGGAATGCCTTGCACTGGCCCTCCTACCCCAAGCACATCGCTGGATGTCAAAACTTTATAAGGGTAAAACTTGCCGCGATAACAACTAATTAAACACGTTTAGCAAAGGTATTTTCATCTCCACCAGTTCCCACCATGCATCAGTGCTGCGTGCCTCATTTCTTACTTACAGTTTCCCTGTAAAAGGAAACCTTTCTGCTTGTTTCCCTGGGGAGAAAACCGTCTCTTAAGGAACATGTTAGGAAAGGCTGGGGTCAGGGGAGCCATGGCAATTAATATCTGAACTGCTTCCAACCACTATTCCTATGGAATTAAACTAATTGGGGGGAAGCAACACAAAAATGAAATAGTCATCTTCAAGTTGCTCAGTGAAAACATTTCAGAAGACCATCCAAAATGCTTTTCTGTGAGGAATATGGAAAATCATTTAGATGCCATGTATGTCACACTAGTTATTTTGGAAATTCAAGATAGAATTTTTCTCTAGTCATAGCTGTACACAAATCAAGATAATTAAAAAATTATAATGCATAAGATATGGGTCTTCCTGGGATGAAGAAAACTAATTTGAAGGGTAATTTTCATAAAAATGAAATAAAGAACAGATTAGAATACGTGCAATCCATGAAATATTAAAAAGTTTCATTTAGGTACTTGCTATAGGACTTCAAAAAATAAAAAAGGTACTATAAAAGATTGACTGGCCTCACAGGTTGAGAGATGAAAAAACATTTGGATTATTAGTTCTGACAGATCATTCATCACTTGTTTCTGCAGCTTCATCCTTTTTTTCAAAATGTTAATTTATTTCTTTACAAAATCTTTTAACTTGTTATTAGAATTCTTTACATGGAGAGGTTTGCATTAAGTTCATTTACACTCCAAACATGAAAAGACAGAATCTCCTGCCTTGTAATATTACACTATAAGTAATGCGAACTGTAGTGGCACTATAAATCCTAACTGGTGTCTTAATTAGGCAATGTCCTTTGTCAATTCAGTCAATTCACAAAAACCAGAGCCATGTCATCACCTCAACACTACTTGAGCAAAGAAAACCAGACTGACAGGATTGATCCAAAAGGTAAAGCAGAATCTGTCGTTCATCACTTGTGGGTTTTTCCCCAACACTTCTAAATTTGCTCATTTATACAGGGTGGATGCTTTTGTCCTTGTATGTATGTCTGTTTATTTGTATATACAGTGATCTGTAAAAAGTGTTTATGTTTCTATAGATAATAATCACACTTGAATATTTTACCGGCACAATAATTTTTCTCTGTAGTAGCTGTATTTACTCCAATGATTTACTTTAAGCATGCTGTTCTCAGGTGCTTCTTACTAAATATATTTCTTCCATCACTTTCTGGCTGCACTTGTCTTGACATACAAAATCACAAACCCCATGCACACACAAAAAGATGTAGTACATCAGTGCTTTTATTTATAAACACAGATTGTAATTGGTACAGAATTGTCTTTTCCCTTCCTGTAACCAGTGCCACCATGTCTAGACTAATGCTGGGACTCCAGCATAGAAACACAGTTATAGCTCCTTACATACTAAGCCTTTTCTCTTTTTAATCAATTTTGCCTTTAGCCAAAAATTGTGGTAACGTAGAAACAAACCTGTCAGCTGTAATTTCACTTCTCCTGTTCCTCCGCTGGAAAGCACAGAGCCATGCTGTTCATCAGTGTGGGTAGAACTGCTAGGAAACCTTTAGCCAAAGTCTCTTTTTCAGTGTATCTCTCCTTGCGTGTTTTAATTTAAAGAGAGAGCATTAAAAAAAACCCCAAAACATTTAGATGCAGAAATCTTCCTCATATTCAGAGGGAAAGCAAAGATTTCAGTGCTTAGCTTTTGCAGCAGACTCTGGTCACCCCATTAAACGCAAGCCCCAGAATGGGATGGTTTTAAGCACACATCAATTCACTTTACCAGAACAATACTTTGCCATGATTGCTTTTCTCATATTATTTATCCATTCAACTAAAAATCAAAGTTATTCACCAACTGAGATTTATCAAGCCTGACCACTGCTGGAGCCAGCACTAGCAATAGCATAGAAAGCCCATGAGTACATAGAGGCTCCTTTGGTAAGCCACTAGGTAGATGAAAGAAGAGAACTGAAATGAATTGCCAAAGAGTTTGAGAAAATAACTAAAGTGATTTAGGAATAAAACCTGGGATCCAAGGAAAGGATCAGCTCACAGTCTCATCAGACTGCTGCCTAACACTGAGGAGCAATATATTGCTCTTCCAGGCGTACATGCGACTCGATCTGACCAGGTTATTTGGAGTCCTGCAGGGTACAGTTTTTGAGGAAGAGCCAACACAGCACCAAAATCAGTGGGTGGCCGATTCACCCAGCAAACAGTGCTGTGGACCCTACCCTGCTGCACACCCTGCTCCTGGGGACCATGTGCCAGGGGCCCGAGCCCAGCCGCCCCCTCAGAGCATGAGGGCCAATGCTCTTTGCAGACATCACCCTCAATCAGGAGCACAGTGTAGGGGGGACAGGAAAAAAACAAACCACCAAAAATCACACACATGAAGAGCACTGCAAACCTTTAAGCTGTTTTTTCCTTTTAATTCTGGGCTGAGTGCATACCTGGCAGTAATTTGGAAAAAGACTGGAGGCTGGTACCTTAGGGCAGTCTCCCACTGCTGTTCTTTGCACTTCTGCACATATTTTCAGCACTTTGCCAACAGCTCTCTCACACAGCTTAATCCTTATCCTGGCAAATCTTAATGCATAGGGATTTACAGGAAAGAGACATAAGATTTCTTAGTTAGGGCTATGTCATATGTATGGATTTCTCCAGGAGTCTGAGTCTCCTTATGGAAATAGTACAATGCAAAGAAGCAATGGCAACACCAGGATTTGGCCCAATTTATTCATCCTTAAAGAAAACCAAGAAGCTGCTGCACATACTGAATTAGAAGAAAATAATCTTTGTTTACTGGAGTAAAGCCTGGTGATACTTCCTTGATACAGAGAATGGAAGCAGTTTTGTGGCAAGTCAGCCAAGAAAAACGTCCGTTACTCAGCATGGCATCCAGCTAAACTAATCTGTTTTCCACAGGACTTGCTTTTTCAATAATTTCTGAGAGCTAAAGGACTTCATTAAAAACCATGCAAGCATTGATCCAGATGTTAAGCCTCTCTGTACAACGAGAAGCCCTCTTGGAAAGTAGTAAAGAATAATTGGTTCATTGTTATCTGGTCCTGAGAAAAGAGACCTATTGCCTATTTAATGTTACTATACAGAGGCATTTATTTAATGGTTTACATACTATTTGAAATGCATTTAAATATAATGGGGTTTGTGTAATTAAAGTGTAGGTAAACATTCAGTTTCAACCTAAATGTCTCATTGTAGCACTGAAATTTGTTCTTGTTGCTAAGTCTGACCCAAGGAAAAGCATAACAATTATGAGAAGTGAAACAGGGCTCATTTTTAAATAACCAATGGTACGCAGAAGTAATATTGCTCAGTTGTTCCTTGTAGACTTTCCTTTAAGTTCTCATTTTTGTATTACTTTTCTATCAGCTTTAACCTTGGAAAATTAAAATCTTGTAAAAATAATTCTTAGAAGGGTAAACACCTAAATTGAAAACTAATCCCATTCATGATGCCAGCAAAATGTGCCACACGTTAGTTTCTCTTCAGAAATTTCTGTATGGGCCCAGCGATGCCATTTTAAATGTGGTCTTAATAACCTGTTGTCCTTTGCCAATTTACTTAGAGTTAATAAACTACAATTAAGGAAGAAATAAATTCCAAATAAACCTGGCTATGAAACCCAAGTACTGAGTATCCGTAAAAGGCAACTGTTTGGGGGCAGTTTCTTTTTCAATGTCTCAGCAAGTTAATCTTTCTGCTCCATTAGTGGAGATTACCATGAATTTTCAGGAGAGTTATGCTTTGATCTCCACTTCCCTCTAGGTTTGGGACATCTTCCTCAATCTTTCCTGTAAAGCCACACTGCTTCACTACAGTGCTTGCAAAGGAGCTGACCAAGCAGGCACCTGATGCCAGATCTGTTAAAGTCAATAGAATTACAACAATTATTTTTTTTTATTTTTTTAAATTAAGAGAAAAATCTACACTACCATGTTGCACATCAGGCTTTGATGAAGTCTCAATTCCCACTGTGCTGCCCTGATTCTTCCTATACTACCTTCCAGCTAACTTGCATCAACAGTTATGTCCGTAAAACACAGCATCTTGCTCTCCCAACTGCTAAAATACTTCAGTTATGTCCACTTGAGCCCAATGTTTAGCCTTTTGTCCTCTAAAATGCTGGAGAGCAGCATTCAAAAAATCAGTGACCTAGTGTTCTTCAGAGACATTTTAAAATTTAATGATGTGGCATGTCCTGATGAAAAACATTTAGATCCTGGTCTGCTCATGTGAAAGTCAAAAGCCATCATCACTGTTCCCCACAGACAGCAAATTAAATTTGTAAGCAAGTAACCCTAAGTCCTAGAATGGCAAGGGTTGGAAGGGACCTCAGGACATCATTAGTCCAACCCCCCCTCTAGGTTCACCTAGAGCAGGTTGCACAGGACGCCATCCAGGCAGGTTCTGAATATCTCAAAGAAAGTCCTCCTCTGCAGATTTGGCACAGCAGTGTACAAAAGAGGAGGAAAGCAGGTACCCTGTGACTGAGATTCAGATCAAGTGAGACCTCATTAAGCATTTCATTGTAGGTCTCTGCCATTACAAATGGCCATGGTTAATGGTCTTTCTTCCATTTCTGAGACTGCCAGAAAGACTTGACAGCACTTTAGTAGGGAAATGAAGCGAGGAGGCAGCAATCGGGCTGCTGAAGCTCTGTCCTGAGAGTGGTTTTGTCATAACGAGCATGTAAGATTTTGACTGGCATTTTTGGTGCCTGACCTCAGAGACTGGGCTTCACCAAAGGGCTGTTTTCATGGGAAAAGCCAACAACTTGTGTTGGTCTGTACACTCTTCAAGTAGGGGAAGTTTTGTCTCCACATCTGCTACCAGGTATCTGTTTTCCTTTGGGGGATATGGCAAATAAAACACATTTTGTGCTATCATCTGGATAGCAAGCTTCCACCACTAGCATACTAGCATGCTTGATTCAGAAATATGCTGTTCATCTTAGCTCCTCTCAGCCTTGAGAGTTAATGGATTGTTTCTATCAAGGAGAACACGTTTTTTTTTAAATCCTAATTTACTGTGATCTTCAGTTCTTACAAAGAGCTGAACTGAAATCAAATGAGAGAAAGTATTTTGACATGAAGAACAGATCACCAATTGTAATTCTCTTAGCTATGCAACCGACAAAAAATTAATTGGCATAGTGGTTATAGTAGAAGTTAAGAATTAACTGTTTTAATTTCATTATGACACAAGCAAAGAACCCCAGGTGAAGCATCCAGAAATCAGCCATAGCAAATTGCTGCGCTAAGTCCTGTTGACAAGTAAAGAAGGGTAAGAGAGGATTACGGGGAAAGAAGTGGGCAGCAATTCAATTACCCTGAATCCTGATAGCATGATAGAGTCTTTGGCAAGAACAAATGAATGCGAGTTTTGTGGTTCATCATTGGAATGAGGCAGCAGCCGCTGCTGCTTTCTGCTGACCCCATCCCAGCTTCCACAAAAACAGGGGGAGAAATCTGGGGGTTGTCTCATGAATATATCTTGATCCTAAATACTGACTTCTTCGGTCAGAAAATTACAAAGTCAAAGGAGAATTTAATTGAGGACTGAAAACAGAAATGCTGCAGAAGTAAAAAGGAGTACATTTCAGAAATCAAGAAATCAAGTAATCATTTAAAATTCCCCTTAGGAAAAAATATAACAAACCAGAAGCAAAAGGCAAAGGAGTATTGGGACAGTTCTTGATTAATCTGCAATTCTAACTAAAAGTGAAAAACATATGAAGCAATGGTAAATACATTAAGTGTTTTATGTACAAGCTACAATAAATGAAAAAATTGTCCAGCAAAACAGTTGACAAAGAAAAATGTTTGAGCTCGTGTTAGTACTTTCTACACAGAGATCAATGCAGTAAAAGAAATGTTAGATGATATTTCAGTTTATAAAATAACTGAATTTATCTGGCAACTAAACTCCAATTTCCCAAAGATTGGGGTTTGCTCAGAACCATTACCCAAACCATGTTTTTTGGAACTGTTTTGCACCAGAACAGAACATGAATACAAGTGAATTAAAGTATATCCTGCATCAACCCTGTAGTTACTAAATATGCCTCCATTTTTTTTTTTGAGATACTTCTTGTCTGTTTTTAGACACATAAGATTCATGTGCTTATATTACTCATTTTTTCCTCAATCAAACCAATTAAAGAAAATCCTGTAAATGCTTTACTTTCTCCAAGAAAGTGACAGGAAAAGTCGTTTAAAAATAATTCCTCCTTTATCTTTTTCACTCCTCTGCATTTTTTCAAATCCTGGAATTAAAGCTTAACAAATTCTATTTTGATGCAATGCAGTCTTATTTTTGATAACAGGGACAGAAAACACATATTAAACATTGATTAGAATAACCTGTGCTTTCAGTGAGCTTGAAAGTGCTTAGTTGTAAAAACCTGCAGATAGGGATGTCCTCTCAGAAGAGCAGCACCGAGCCCCTCTAAGAGGGCTGAAGATATCTGAGCACTCCTAGAGGTGCCATTTGGCACCTGGATTATCCAGGCCACAAAAGCTGAACTAACAGCCCTTTGTTATATCTTGTAGTCATCTCTTCACCACAAAGGGAAAAATTACATCTACAAAAATAATTCTGACCATGCACTTAAAATTATTTTACTTTGCAAATTTTATATATTTTTTTCATAAAAGAAAATAAATATTCTATAACTAATAATTGCACCTAAGTAATCCCCCCCTCCACCTTCCCTAGCCCATGCCAATTAATCAGGAAATAAAAATCTGCAGTGCTACTTTGCCCCTTAGAGCTTGGAGTGAAGATATTAGGTGCTGGAGCAATGTTTTCACTCTTAGATCATAAACTCCAAAATTAGCATTTGTCAATACTGAAACTTACTCCGCACTTAGTTTTAAAGGGCTCTTAGACTTTATTCAGAAGACTGGAGAGCCTAATGTTGGATCCCATGTTCACAAGCAAACTACTTGGATGCGTGCAATCATTTAATGGCATTTTCACCTAGCTTTTATTGCCTCAGTTTGCCTTTATTACTATTTTTATCACCAAATTGTTATTGAATCAACATTAGTTCAAAATAAAGAAGGAAGGAAAAAGAAAGCAATCAACCAGTCCATCCAGACTGAAATGGGTTGATTAAACTGAGCATTTCCACACTGAGGAGGAAAATCAGCTTGTTAACCTGGTCCTTAATAAGACAGTGATGGTTTGGGAAAATTCTCATTGTATTTGTAAGGTTCCAATCTTCATTGTACTAATAGAGTGGTTAAATTCTTGCCTAATTTGAGCACATAAAACTTCAAGTTATTCAAACATTCCAAGCTAGGTAGATATGTTTTCAGAACAGAAACCTTATTTAGTGTCACTTTGAAGATGATCACAGAAACATCCAGCATCTTACAGAACAGGTATAACAATTAAATAAAAGTTGGAGCATGTGTGTGTATTTTTTAGGTAATCAGCATGTCCTAGCATTGCTAACAATCCTGAAATAAAACTTGCTTTTTGTAGGGAGCATCAAAGCTCAAGTATTTCAGACTGACAAGAAATGTCTATTTTTTGGAAGTTGTATGAGTGTTGTTCAAGGATTTGAAGTGTGACCCTCATTAAGTTGCATACTCTTCTTGTTCTGAAAGAATAAACCTAAGCTAGCTGATGTACATTTTCTGCAAAATTCCTATGGATAATCATTTCTAAAAAAGACACAGCAATTTTTTTAATAATTTGAGAGTTATGTCTACAGCATAATGTTAATAGGTAGATTTGAATGGGGGGGAATCCTTGAAGGGCCGATAACTTGAACCCCATTATTACAGACATTGGAAACAGGACCAAACAAAGCTGTAAAATTATGTGTGTCTTCCTTTCCTGAAGAAGGAAAGGTCAGATTAACCCAATATCCTTTTCCATCTTTCTCTGCTTCTGGAACCAAACAGTTCCTCCTGCAACAAATTCTCTTAGCTTACCTGCCCCAAAATACACTTGGCACCAAACAAAATAAAACTGTTTAGGAGATAGTTATGGCAATGACCAACCACACAATCCCAGACTGAACATCAGTTTTCTTTACCTCAATATTCTTTTGGTTTGTAGTCCTAAAAAGGTTATTATACTTTATTCCCAAACTTGTCACATTTGAAAATGATCATGGTAGCATTATATATTTTTCTTCTGTAACTGCTTTTTCTATACATATTTCTCAAATATGTTTGTGAAATGCTTATCTCAATAAAAATACAGAGATATTTTAGACCCAACAGAAGTAAAAAATTCAATCTAATATTTATGTCACCCATTGTGAAACATCACACACATTTCAATAAAGAAAGGATGTACATTTTAATGATACCCACTGTATATGTTCTTTAGGAAATCCTGTTTAACCAGTTCCCCTGGCATTCTTTTGTATTTATTCATCCAAAGATTATTGAGCCAATTGTTGAGTGCAATTTTTCAGCCAAACTACTGAAGCTCAAAATTTTTCTAATAACAAGACTTTCCTTTTTAGGAAAATATTAATTTTCTTATAAAAACATTTTAGATAGTGAAGTATCAGCCAGCTCTCCTGTGAGCACTGTTCAATTAATTATATACAAGGAGATATACCATGGCAAAATGTAAGGGTATATTATCCTTTCTTGGAAAGATCACTAAAATCGGAGTGGCAATGGCCTAATCAAGATAATTTCAGGCAAATATGTTCATGAACTTCAGGAAAACAAAACAGCAAACAATTTCATCAGACATAAAAACAATAAGGAATATTTTAGCAAAATCAGATTTTTCTTGGAATGTTTTCTAGTTCATTAGTTCACAGTTTTGAGCCAAAGGCCAAAATAAGCAGTTCCCTAAAGACAATACACACACTCATCAACCCCAGGTCAGGTTCCTTACGAATTTCAGAGAGAATAACTCACCAGGACAATAATGTTCAAACATCCACAATTTTGACTTCTCTTACTGTCTCAGAGACCCTTCTTTTTATGGTCAAAGTGTGTCTGCAACCCACCAGCACCCAAAGTTTAGCAGAGCTCAGGAAGAGACTCAAGGCAGTACGAGGCCATGATTTCTCAGACCGTGAATAGCAATGTCTCTGGGGGCTGCTTACCATGAGTGGGATCCTTCTCTTAAACAGATGGATCCTAGCGAGATCCTTCCCTTAAATAGAATTGTCCACCAACCACATTAAAGGTCCCTAACCCCTTGACTGGAAAGTTACCTTTTCAGAAATTTGGGAGTCCATTCAGTGCACGGGTCTGGACACATTCACTTCTTGTGGCACATGCTTTTGTCTGAAGATGCATTCAAAACCGTAAGAGATGGCATGGCCAGAGTCCAATATTTAGATACCATCTGTGATTAGACTTCCATTTTCACCACTACTTTATTAAAAAAGCAGAAGGATAATGTGCTTAAGAGTAATGAAAGAGAAGATTAAGAGACTGAACAAACATAAAGAAAACTAAATTGTTTTTGTAATTTGTAAAGCATGCCAGACTATTACACTAACAGGCAGTTTAGAAATGTTTATTAATACAGGCAGAGAGAGATGGGAGGAAAGAAGGATAGATCTAGAAAGGCAATGGATATAATTATGGGTGTCCTCAGAGTCTGACATGTTAGCAAACTCATTCCTAATGAAAATCCTTTTAATGAAACATATTCATGAAACCTGTACTGATATTATTGCAGGGATCTAAGCAGAAATTTACTTAGAAGAATTACTTCCATGCCAGTCAGATTTTCCAATTTACTTTGGAGCAGCCTGAATTTACTGAAAAGTATAAAAATTGATTGATTTCTGAAGACTGCATCTTGTTGTAAATGGCATTGTTCTGTCTGGGGGAAGGCATTTGCTGTCAATTCTCTCATGTGCTTGATGGAGTCAGATCAGTGCAGCTTCAGGCAGGAACCCCAACACAGGACTTTTCCCTGCGGAGCTCCCGATGTGCCCGATGCAGGGGCTGATGGGCAAAACTCTCTGGCTGGTAAAACAAAACTCAGACATGCTATTCCTTCACCGCCATGAACAATACGAGCAGATTTGAGCTTTTCATAATTAATCCAGCCTTTCAGATTTCTAGGCCTTTAAATTTCTTTCTAAAGTGTTTTTAGGTAAAGCAAATGCAAAAGAGTAAAAAACCTAAAGCTATGTTATAATTTGATTTGGAAAAAGATGCTGTTCTTTGTGGTTAGATCATTGTCACTTTTAAACTTGAAGACTAACCCACTTCTGATTGATACAAAGTGAATGCTAACTCCTGACAAGTGTCAAAATCTAGAGGAAACCCATTAATGCTTCTCCCATCTCACCTCTAACATGAAGAAACAGGATCGAGAAGCCCTGCATAGACCAGCAATGCCACAGTAGATTCAGGGAGCCACATCATTCAAAAACAGAGTCATGCAAATACCATGAAATGAAGCTGACAGCCTTGAAAAGTGACTGAGTGATGAACAACCCTCAAGTTATCAAATACCTCTTTGATGACAACACCCAGATATAGGCTATTTGTGGCCTACCTCAAGTCTCCAGCAAGGCAATAGCTATCACTGTGTTCCTGTATTACATTGACTGTATTATCAGAGGTATATTTACCTTTGAAACGCAAACCAAGACCAGAAACCAAACTGTGCACTCTTTTCACCTATAGATCTGCTACAGAATTCACACAGGTACCATCAGCTAAAGCAATAAAAATATCTCTAAAAAAATCATCTCCATATTGAAAACTAATTTTTTTGCAGATGACGTAGATCCTGAAAACAGTTTAAAAGCGTTTACTAGAACACACTCATTTACAAGCAATATTTTCCAGCTTTCAGAAATACTCTTGATTATGGGCCTGCTCTGTGTAGTAGGAGGGAGATACATTATAAATTCTTGGGGTAGGGTTATAAATATTATGTTTCACTTAATACAATTCGCTCCTATTTCAGGCTGCACACATGCACACGCGTCCATCTGTAGCCTGCAAGCAGTCATCCTGAGACACCCCTCTGCCTTAGCTAATCAGCTCTGGTGGATGCTTGACTCACTTGCCAGCGCCATACCACCACTTCTGTTGTTTTGGTTATTACTATAGGCTTTCCATTTCCTACAACAAAGAAAAAATTCATCTGATGCATACTTCCAAAGAGAAAAGCACATCTGTTACCATAAGAAATACAAATGCCTCCTCTGATTCAGACATATAAACTGAATTTCTATTAAAACATTTTCTTCACCTGACTTTGGGAACTGCGGCCAGAAGGGATATTGATTGCCCTGTACAAATGCCCCAGTGTTGGTTTTAACAACACTGTCAGCCTGCTTCACCTATCATGCTAATATATTTAGCAAAACCCAATCTGTAGTCTGTCATTTACACAACCACTGCACATCCGCTATTTTAAATTCTCATTCCATCACATTTATACAGTTACCTACATAGTCCCCCTTACAGCACACAGACTGCTGTATCCATTTGAATTTCTGAGGCAGTGAGAAAAAGCCTGAGGCAAGGATTTTAATAGAACTACACACACACACCTTTAGCTCCTTTCCCTTTTATTGGAAACCCAGCTTCATCCCTCCATCTACAGCAAGCCTTTAGATGTAGGTTTTGCTGAGCATCAGAGCTGTGTAACAGAGTGTCAGTCTGCCCTTCGTGCTTTAAAACAGAATGAGTTCATCGGCTGCACCTAAAGGAATTGCTTTCAGCACCCGCTCCGTTGGCAGGGCCGTGATGCTTTGGGTGACAGCACACGGAGCCAGCCAGCCCACTCCTCCTGCTTCTCACAACCCAGCAACCTTTTTCTTCTTGTGCCATATGACAGAAAGAGCAACATTTCCAGAAAATTATTTGCTCTGCACAGTTGTTTCAAGAAGCATATGCGTGATCAACTTTTAAAGCAGGGAATTATTTATAAAACAATCATTGTGAGGGCTGAGGATTCAGCAATTTGTGCAATTAGTCCCCAAAGTAGCATGAGGCTGCGTTCCCAGGTGATCCAAGCTACAGAAACATGATGAGCCCCTGAAAGAAAACAGTTCTCTCTAAAAGAGTTAGACTAGGGCAAATTATCACCTTGGGGAAAAAAAACCAACAAAAAACCCAAACCAAAACCTGAATAGAATTTGAAATTATTTTCCTATCTTTTGAGTCCTCTGTCTCCCCTAGGAGAAGCAGACACCTGCCATAAAGTGATGGAAGTGCTTTTGCTGTGGCAGCAGTTGAATAATAGTGAGGAATTTGGTATAAAGTTAGAGGTTATTGAAGCAGCATAGAATGGTTTCATGCCCCTGAATACTACTGCCATCTCCTCTTCCATGGGCAGCCACGAGCTCATGGATTATTTTAAAAGTTTTTCCATGAGAAAAGTTTCATTCTAAACATCTCAGCAAAGAAACAATTCATCATGGAAGAGACTGTCCAGTTTTTTCAATTAAAATGTGCTCTCCTGCTCTCTCTCAGTATTTATGACAAAACCAGCATCAGACAATGCACTTCTTCCCTAACAGATGAAGGCAACAAATGGTAGGTCTTCCTTGCCCCATCACAGGAGAACCATGACAAGGGGGATTTATGAGCATCGCAAGGGCCGCTAGCTCCATGCCTTCTAGGACAGTGCACTCCAGGTAACGCCTGCCAGGCAAATGCATGGTACCTGCCCTCCTGAGAACAGACACAGCAGAGCACTTTCAATCCCTTATTCCTTCTCAAACCTGTCACAGCAGGAGCCCCGCAGGACATATCTGGTCTCCTATTTGTTTTGATTTGAATCAGCAGCAGAGTTGAAGCGTCTCCCCCATGGTACCTTGCCTCTTACAGACTGCATCCACCCCACCAGAGACCAGAGTTAAGTCCTCAGGGAGCAAAAGTGCTCTGTCAAAAGGCAAAGGAGAGGTAGTGCTTCCTGCTGCTGGGATGGTGAAATAGCACCAGAGCAGATGAATCACAGCAAAAAGTAGGTGGCTGTTTGGGAAAACACATTTCATTTTAAGCGTAGATACCTGCACTTAGATGAGTCAGGCCCCGCTGTTTTCAAAGCAATAGTTTGAACTTTGTTACTCACACACAGGATAGACAGCAGCAGCTCTTGAGGTCTGGACAAAACTCTGAAGCCAGTGTGGGACTTGCTATTAACTTCATGCATTTTTTGATCATTCCCTCGGGGAGCTCATCCCCTGACAGCAGCCAAAGCAGATCAGGTGAAAGGGCTGCGAGGTGCAGGTTCCCATGGCAGGAGCCTCTCTGCACCGTGACAAGAGGTTCAGGGATTCTTTAAACACTATTGGCCACCAGGAGGGGACAAGTGTGTTTCCTGGGGGAATATCTGATTTTTGAATACTCCAAAATCAACTAATTGAACTTGAGAGGAAATAATACTAAGGTTAATTAGGATTGTATTAAAACTTAAGTCTTGACAGCTTGGTCTGTTGCTTCACTTTCAATATGTCTGTGTTTACATTTACTTATGAAGCCTGCAGGTGATCAGTCTGCACTTTGTCACAGTTCACAAGCTAGGTAGAAACACAAACAGAAACTTGTCCTTGCAGGAATATTATTTCATCTGAAGCGCAACTGTTAGGAAGGTCGTACTCTACCCTTTCTCTTCCCCTCTCTCCCTTAAACACCTTATTTGCTGCAGCCACAGAGATTTAGAAAGAAAAATCAGGGCATTGTATAATGATTCATAGCCAAGCACAGCAGAAGCATTAATCATTCACATACTTAAGTCTAAAAGCATATAAACTTCCAAGGCTGATCAGTCAATGAGACACATTTATATTTTAGCTGGAAATCAAATTTAGAAATGGAACATCCTGAACTTCTGACCGGAGAACAAAGTATATGAAATGCTACAAAGCCATTTTCAAGGAGTCCAAATGCATGGCTTCTACTCACGTGAAGAGGTATCCTTTTGTATAAACAATCCTGTTATTTGCAATTCAAGTTGTGATTCAAGAAAATACCAGGAAAGGTGAGCCAGAGGAGCAGCACAGAGCCAAACACGCTGGGTCTGCCTGTCTCTTAACAAGATGACCAAAGGAAGGATGCTGATGCTCTATAGCAGAGCTGAAACCCAGAGGAGACCTAGTGTGATTTATCCTTCTGTCTGAACAGCCCTTGGTGATCTTTCTAATGATTCTCACCTACCTTTCCAGTGGGCCTTCTGGAGTTGGAAATGATGAAAGTGAAGGCACTGAATGTAATCTCTGTCCAATGATACATGGCAAAAAGAAAAGAAAAGGCATTGAAAACATCCCTAGGAAAAAAAAAAAATCCACAAGACGAGTAGCCAGCAGTGACAAAAATCATATGCAAGTAATGAGCAGAGGACAAGGCACATTATATTATATTTTTACATGTGTAGTAACATTTTATAAAAGAGCCCATAGTCTGGAAATAAAAGAAAACTCCCTTCACTGCTTAGAGACAGGTTTTCATTGTCTGCCATGGTGATGCCGCAATAAAGGCAGGTCCCCACATTACCATGTCTTTCACTGGAAATTCAATGTGTCCTTTTTGCCATTCTGCATCCCCCTTTGTATTCTTTACAAGAAAATGAAATGCTTTCATATTCTCTTTTACAAAAATATAAGAAATATTTTTTTAATCTCATAAAAGAAAAACATTTTCCCATAACACAAGCTGAATTTCTGTGTAAATTAGAAGCTATCAAAGTTGTTAAATTCTCAAAGTTATTAAACTCTAGCAGATTTCCCAATTATACAAAATTCAGTACTAAATATTAGGGGACAAGGAAGCAGAAAAGGTGATGGCAAGACCCTCTCACAAAAAAATTGTTTTTTGTTAAAAAAGTTTAGATCCCCTTCATACAGGTTATTTTCTGATAAAAGCCTACTTGAATGTGTTTATAATTATGTACCTTTTGCATTATTTGACTTCAAACACTTTAAAAAACATTTAAAAAGCAAATAATCTTAACTTCCTTCTTTTAGGTTTATTGTATCAGTAAGTTAACACACTATGAGTCATTTGAACTCTAAAGACTATTCTATGTATTTAGCTGCCACAACACAGCAGCAGTACCTTCTGGGAGTAAGGCAGTCTGAAAAGAATTTTAGCGATAAGATTCTATTATACTGTTGATATGACTCTTTTGGATTATATACTAGAAACTGAGCCAGGACTGATGAAATTAAGAGCAAGTTTGAAAAGTAATAGCAGAGAAGCTGGCAACAAGCTCAGTTCTGTGGCTCAGCAGCCTTCAGAGCTTATTTCATTCCAGAAGCATCTGTTGGTACTCCCGAAGCATACGGGAGGTTGAAGGTACTCCTTGGTGCTCTGGAAACTAGGGGCAGGGCGAGGTCGGTTTCTTTTTTGAGAGCTCCCCAGTAGCTAGAAGTCTTGCTTTTTGACTGCTCTTCTGCAGCAACAAACACACAAGGCAGCATCCCAATAAAACTGCATCTTGCATTCCGCAGAAGGAACCATTGCTTGACATTCAGAGCATGGGCACCTCCCACCCGCAGATGCATTACCCACATCAGCATTATCTATGGAAAGTCAGCTTGCTTCTGTTACAGAGGAGAAACACTTACAGGATAATAAAACCCACTAATACAAGATAAGAACCGTTAGCGGGAATTCATTTATTAAGGCTGAGAACTGCCTTGGCAGTCCTGTCCTGCCAACGTGGTTGCTGGGGAGAGGTACTGCTTTACATAGCAGATAACGCTCATCCTGGCAGATATATCTTTCTGCCCGTTTCCTGCAAGTTATCACCCCCCGTTTTCCAACTACAAGCTTTAGCTGTACAGTCACTGATGCATCTTGTCACAACCAGACCACAGCAGATGCTATGTACAAGAAATTAGAAGCATCTGACTTTTGTACAGCCTCCGTCCACCTCATCTACTGCCAGTCCTGCCCTTCCTACCATCACAGCCATCCTCGCAGGGCACACCCCCCTAAAAGGCTACACCTGCCTGGAAACCCAAGCCATGCCCTGTGGACACACTCTGCATGGCCCCGGGACAGCACCGGGGTCTGCCTGGAGCAGTCCCCTCCGATACCTGCACAGAGTAGCTGCGATGGGAAAACTTCTCTCTATCAGCTGCACAAAGCTCAGCACTGCTCTGGATGGGGCCAGCAGAGGCCCAAATTCCCCCCATCATCCCAGAAGTGCTCTGGCAAGAAGGTTGCTACAATTTATGATTTTTCTTTCCAAGGTTAGTTCATTTGTCTGTGCATAGTAACCTGTGATCTACACTCCTTTCTCATTTGTAAGAAATAAGGATATGGTAAGACTGTAAACACACCATCTTCTAGGATGTCACTCCGTACACATTAAATAATTCTTACATTTGGTTATGTGTTAAAGGAAAATCAGAAATTTATCATTATCTTTATGATAAAGCTTTCTAGAAATAAAGCTAGGATGGCATCTGTGACTGCCAAGAACCTCTAGGTACCAAAGGAGTTTAGGACAAACCATGCCATTTCCAGGGCTAGAAAATTGCTGAAACAAAAAAGTAGGCTCCGACAGCACATTGTTAGCAACAAAATCTCTTTTGTTAGAAGTAGCTTTAGTGGTACAAGGTACAACTGTGGGCGAGGCTAAGGAAAAGGAGTTATGGATCCTTCATAGCTCAAAACAGACCAGGACATTTTAAACACCTCTGACGGTTTTAGGAATTCAGGTTTTCAAGACTTAACTTGCTAGCACTTAAACCCAAGGACCTGTGTAAGTGCCATTGGTAGTCATTAATTCTAATTAAAATTATCCCTGCTCAGACATTGGTGTAGCAAGAAGAATGGCAAGAATGCCAGAGAGAATTCCATTTATTAAATAACTAAATCACAACATAAAGTAAGCCACAGAAAAATTACTTTACCATTAGTGTTTCACATGCCTGAAAGGTGCACAGTCGAATGTAATTCTCTGCATTTATATGGAAATCAAGATAGCCTAGCAGCTGAATGTATTATTGCATTTGGCTTTAATATACTGACCCTTGGCTTTCTGCTGCTATGAGCTTCGTCCCAGACGAGCCTGCAGTAATGGAAGTCTGCTCTCGAGGCAGCAACTCTTTTTAGACACCTCCATTCAGGGCATGACTGGTAACCAGTTTGCAAAAAGCTCCAGAAACTTGCAAAACAGTGGTTTTTCCATCAGAGAGAAGGCAGCTCAGGTACCTGTGCGGGAGGGAAGGGATGGAAAAGGACTTTGGGAATAGGCAGGGTGGCACAGCAGCATTCGCCTTGCTCATCAAGCAGGTCCACAGGCAAGCAGCAGCCGCAGCTCAGCTGAACCAGCAGCCTCCTCCACACAACCATCTCTCTGCTGTGATTTAAAGCAAGCGTCCTTTTTGTGCCTGCCAAGAGAAATCTCTCTTCAATTGCTCAAAGTTCAGATGAGCTACTTCAAAAGAAAATAAGCATTTATTGTTTCCCTCTCTAGCAAAAACATACCCTAGAGCCTCGGGTTTATTATAGACTCCTACATTTGTGCTCCAGCTCCTAATAATGCCCATAGAGAACGGGCATTAAACAAGGAAAGAGCAAAACAAAAGCAAAATAGACAAAAAGCCGAGTGGCATGCTCATTAACAGCATAATCAAGAGCTCCCTGCTGTCAGTAGGTATATTTTGAGTGCTTTTGCTGGATTCTGGCTTGGATTTCATCAGACTGACACCCTAGCAAGTATACTTGCAAGGAGGTACCAGAAAGGAGGTACATGCTGGCCAGCACGACAGAGCCAAAGAGGACAGGGACCCCGCGCCTGACCCCTTCCCCAGCTCAGCTGGCACCAGCAGCAGCAGCATGAGCCAAGGGGAGGGCACGAGGAGCTGTTGAACTCAAATTGCCTGAACAGGATTGAGCTCCAACAGCTCTCTTCTCCTTTAGCCTCACCTGTAAGCATCACAGGTAAATAGTACAAAGCCTCAGAGGCAAGGCCTGGTTGCTTGAAAGTTTTAAGTATCCTGGTCTCATTATCTTTTCTTAACTCCCCATTCTTTAAGCTTCTTATTGTGATAACTGATCACCTCTGTGACTTGATAACACACACCTTTATCCTTCCTAATGCAACTATGAAGTAAACCCCAGCCCCATCTGATGGGACTGTCCTCCGAGATGTAACTGCTCACACAAAGGGAATAATTTCTGCGCACCGGGGGGTCTCCAGCACAGAGAAACTATTCCAGCATACAAGGTGTGCTTACCTTCTCATATGCAGAAGCTTCGTCAACTGTAGAGTTAAGCAGTTTTTAAATGCCATAAGCTGGATATAGATTACGAAGCCCTTACTGCATAGTTACAAATAAATGATCTTTAACACAATCTTTGAATCTTTCCAAAACTGGTTGACAAAGGTAACACTGCTGTGTGGCCCACCAGCAGGAATTTTCCCAGTGGTAGTAAAAGGCATTGAATATCTCCCCATACATACACTGGCTGTTCCCCCCCACCCCTGCTTACATACCTTTGGAAGATCCCTACATGAGTAAGTCAGAGGCGAGTCCCAGCAGCACACTGCGAATGCACTGAATTTTGCTTTTATTTGTGACTGTTTCAGTTGGATATGCGGAAGGCAGCTGGACAAAAATAACTCAAGATGTATGAGGCATTTGGGAATGAACTGACATGTTGATTAGTAAATCCTGCAGTCTGTGCCAACTACTTTAAGGCTTTTTGTGTTGTTTTTTTAAAATACATCTACAGTATTAATGAAGTAGCAATTTCCTCCACTGTTAACTTTCTCCTGGCAGCTACACAACACTGCGAATAAACATCCCACCCCAGAGTTGCAGTTTATGGCTTGTCAATACATGGCACAACAGTTAACAGCAGCTTCCAAAAATCCTGTCGCATCCTAGAAGGGCTTGAGCCTTTCCTTCAGCATTACCTCTGGCTGTACGCTTGTTAGTTCTACCCACCGCCAAACTGGGGGAGCAAGAAAGCATAAGATCTCCATGGAAAAAACCCAACCAAATCCAGACTGTTAATCCCTAGCATAGTGCCATCTCACTCCCATTGCGGCCTGCGGTACCCAAGGGAGCAAGGCTGCAGTTTACCAAGCTACAGCTACAAAATCGTAAAGACCCTTTCCAGAGCCTGCCACCCCATATTCACGCTGCTGTTTCACTTTGTACTGTAGGAATTTCACACATGGTAGGAAGTTATTTTAGTGCCATGTGTAGTGTCAAAATGTTTAATGGTTCAAGCCAGTGAAGTTTAGTTCAGGGGGTTTTTTTGTGTTACTCCAATCCTGTTTCCTCAGCCTTAAAGGAGCCAAGTACTAAGGGGAAATATGCCTACAAGATTTTTATTTCTTATCTTTTTAGCCTGAGCAACATAATAGAATTAAAACAGTGAATTATTACAGAAGCAGATAGCTTATTATAAAGCTGTTATGGGACACAAACTAAATAGCCTTTGCATCCTTTTTGCAAGCTACCTGCAGGAGCAGCAGGGAATTAGCAGCAACCGATACTCAGCCTTTGCTCCAAGGGCGGGTTTCACCAAGTGCCTGGAAGCATGAGGGGCAAGTGCCTCCTTATCTAGGCTGCACTGGAGCCATATCAATTTGAAATTAATTGATATAGAAGCCCAGTTTCCTGTGAGGAGGTTATCTTGGCTCAAAAGTCAACCAACACGAACTACATTTTAATATAGCCTACTATACAAGCACTGGCAATTTGCACTGCTGTAATCCGATGTTTCTGATATTTCTCATCCTCTTAAAATAGCAGTTCCTTTTGCGAGGCATACAAGCTTTTGCATGTAGCTTACACAGCCTCCAGGATACTGATCATTCAAAGCCTAAAGAATAAACAGGAGAGATATGTTTATAAGCATGTGGTTGCACTACCTAGAATGAAGAGACCCGAACTCAGCACTAACTATAAACAGTCTTTCTCATCATATTTACCATGTTAATGCCTGTGAGGAGACAGAAAACTCCACGCTATGAATATGTTTTTCTTATGAAATAATCTCTCAATATTTTGGATTGTGAGGAACACTGCTCCATAGCCACCCAGGATGCCATTTGATAGAGCTGTTTGAACAGCCACAGCATCCTCTGCAGATTTTTAAAGTGAATCTGTACTTGGAAAAAAAAAATCTTAGGATGTGTGTATGGTGGGCAGAACCAACCATAAATGCACACTTGTATATAGGAAAAACACATTAGTCAATTTGCTGCATGAGAAGGAGTTAGAGTCCACATAAGTTTATAGCTAGACATTAAATGCACAGAGAAGAGGTTTCTTCCGTACCTGAAGTTATCTTAGACTGATTTACATTTCGAAGTATGAGCAATAGATCCTGCCTGCTGCTCTATCATGTATCCTCTTCACCTACATCACTGTACTGACACCACAAAACTCACAGCGCTAGTTTTGCCCGGTGGAGGAATGAGTCATTGCACCGCAGCTTTGAACCTCAGCAAATCGCACTTAAATTTTGGAGGAGAACAGGATTTGATGCCTGTGCAAGGTGATGCATGTAGACATTTAGGGAAAAAATTAGACTTTTTCATATCATTCATGAACTATTGGATACAGCAGCAGGTTTTTAGCTGTTCTTTTCAAGTCTTAAATTAAATCAGTATGAAGTTATGGGTGGAAAAGTCTTCTGCTCTCTGCTTCAGTTACAGAGGATTCCCCTGCGCTGGGGAGGTCCATCCCCCTCCTCTGCCCTGGCCAGATCCCACTGGAGTCTACACAAGTAGCTGGGGTGGCTGATGGCAGCCCAGCAACACAGGAGAACTGGATAATGGTACAATATCAGCATGACTTGCTATTTCCGCTGAGGAAACTTTATGTAAAAACATAATGAAAATAGCTCAAAGCTTCCGCTTCCAGCCCTAAAAGCAAACGTGATATGGTTTCTCTGCCATAATCTGAACAGCCCTTCCCTTGGCACAGCAGTGACAGGGACATTCTGGCTGTGGCTCCAAAACACAAGGCATCAAGTTCCCCTGGTAATTAACTTGATTTTCTTCGAACACAATCCACCTTTCCTGCTCATGCTCTGCCAACATACCTGTACCCTTGACTCATCCTTAGGACTGGCAACCACCTGCACAGACAGCTGAGAGCAATTCAGGGTTCCACATAATTTGAATTCAGTGGATCATTCCTCTTGCATTCAAACAATGACATTTAATTCTCACTAGATTATGCGCTGCATGTTTGAATCGTGGGCTACTGAGCAGTCAAAAAAATGGGAAATAAATCCATTTCATTTCTTTTTTTCCTCCATGTGCTTAAAATAATGCTCAGCTCATCAGCCAAAAGTCATCGTGGTGATAGGTTACATAGAGATAAGAATAGATTCATGTATAGAGGGAGTACCAAAGTTTGATCTACAAATAACAACAAAGTCCTTAAAGGCTCATGAACAGAAAGGATACCTTGAACATATAGCATACATGCCATGTAAAAAGTAAAAGCAGCAGTTAATATGCATTCCTTGATACCATCCTGGTCTTACCTTGAATACAAACGAAATTAGTCTTCAGACACTTGGAAGAAACTCATTTGCTTTTCTAACTGCATTCAAAATATTTTTGACATGCTTTCAAACCTGACCATGTGTTAACACAAATATAATTCTTCTTTCAGTTTAACAATATCAAGACAAAATTTTCCTTGTATGTAGGCAACACTGTCTTAAGTGAGAACAGTCAGAAATATGAAAAGCAAGAGTATCAAAGAGAATTACCTAGTCAATAAAGTTTATTATTTATGTGTAAGAGTGTGGCAGACTGCTTCATTTCAGTGCTTTGTTTCAATTCCCTGCCTGCCTTCTCAACCAAAACCAGAGAGGAAAAAAATAAATACAATACAGCTGCTGGAGACTTTTTTTAAAAAAGGAGAACTGCTGGAGTATTTTTGTCTTTAAACAGACAGCATGTACCACAGCCAGAAGATTCATAAAGAAACAAAACACAAAATGACATGTAAAGAAACTCAAACATCTTCCATCTCCAAGTGCTCTGAAGCCCAATTTCTGCAAACATAGCTTTGATACCTTTGCAGTTGTAGTCTTCCCCAATAACTGTATTTGACAGAAATTCCCTCAGAAGTCACAATCAACCTACTACTAAGCACATTGGCTACAAGGAGCTTTTACTAAGCTATTCATTTTTCTTGCATATTCTTACCTACAGAAATTCCCTGGCCCCTTCAGTTCTAAGTGTTTTTTTTTCCCCTCTAAATTTGAGTAATTTGGCCCAGCTCTTGTTATGCAGTTCCCACTGCAGAAGGGAGGATTCTGCATTCCCAGTGCCTGAGCCCCTTCAGTTCTAAGTGCTCAGTGAACAAACGTCATCCCCTGCCTCCACTTTCAAATGCCAGACTTCTCATTACTCACCAGTAGTGCTTTAATTCACATCCCAGGGGAATACTTACAGACAACTGTCAGTGCAAGCGGCACCCTGAGCTTATTTGTGTTTAGCTGTGTCTTCTCCCTAAAAATCTCAAGTCTGTACATTTGTTATCATCTGGAAAGAAGTCACAGCCACCCATCATTAAAGATACACTCTAGAAAAGCTTCAAAGGCAAACTTTCCTGGCTTTTCTTTTCCCTTGCTGTATGGGCTCTCCTGATGGAATTTTGCAGATGTTAACTTATTTTGCTTCTGGATGCTCTCCCTACTGTTTCTTTGATTCTCTGCAACAAATTTGCAGTCATAGTGTGTTTGAAATTGGCCTCTTGCCAGAATCTGACAAGGTCTCCCCAGGTGATTTTTTCTCTCCATTTAGTTAATGCACAAATACCACTGTTTGTCTACATACATGCACTAAAAAAATAATCAGAACACAAGCCCTGAGAGCCAACAGTACACTTTAAGCAAGCCATTAAAGTCAATGTAACAAACATCACTCCACATACTGAAGTTGAGTTGCCTCGAGAGAGTTGGTCATGCAAAGCACATATTATCAGTATCCCAATCAATGGACAAATTTGTGATGACCTCCTGCTCTAGGATGCCAGTTTGCAGATTTGGAAGCCGCTAAGGCTAGCATGTTTGGCAATTAAGGAGACACATGTTTATGATCCCCTGGGCCATAGAAGCAAGCTGCCACTCCACCAAAAGCATATGCCAGCAGAGGTGCATTTTGCAGGAAGACCCCCAAATTCTCACATTACTTCTTTTGCCCCAACTCAGTTGGCCACAGTTTATCCGTGAATTTCAGTGGCTGCATTTTTTGTCACCATAGTGTTTAAATGACAGTACTGGTCTTCAAGATGAGATAAAATCAGGTTTTCCCCCTTTTAAATTAATTTTTCTATTATTTATACAGAATGGCAAATGTATGCCATGGAAAGGAACACACAAGTCAAGTCAACTGCTCTGCAAAATATTCATAACAGTTTAACTGAAATCCTTGTTGGGAAGCACCTCAGGATGCAGGCTCCCAGTGGCACCCAGTGTTTCCTGAGAAAGCAGACGGGAAAACTCTAAAGAAGAGAGATGTTATTAATTCTTAAAATGACATTTTTCCCTATAAATGTAAATAAATTCCCTATAAATTTCTTTAGTAATTAGAAAGCAATGGAAAACTGATTTGAATAGGTCTGCTTAAAATTTTTAATTTCATAGAATATACTGCAAAATCCATTTTTTGTTAAAATTACTAAAGGCAAATGGAGGCATATTAAGTCTGCAGTTTTGCATTAGATAGAAAAATCAGGTGGAGCTCACTTTGTCTAAGAGACCATTTGAGTATTAATGCAATTCATCCTTTCATTTACCCATTTGTTCTAGTCCTAGATACAGGGGATTGTTCAGACTACACTAATCTGAATGCGAATAAGAGTTTAAATATGTTTCATATACTCCTGTTACATATAACCTTTGGTTATCTTGAATAGCTTCTCTCAGAATATGATTTTTTAACTCTGCAAACAGCTAAAGGGGGTACCTGCACCCCACAGTGGACTGGCTAGATTCAGGACTGCTCACCTGTCATTTGCCTTATTCTGATAACCACGATTTTTCCTTCACTTGAAGGGATATATGCTACTCTTTTTGGGCCAGCAAAATCAAACTTTTTTTTTCTACTTCCATAATGATTTATGCCAGTGCTCAATGCCCTTTAAGGTCAATGGTCCAGCCAGCTTCCTACCCACCTTACCATCCCCAGCCAAAATGTGCTTTGCTGTATTTGCCCTGGCTTAACTGGACGCTCTGGGATAGCTGTGTTGGGGTGCATTATGTGAAATATATTGAAGTATTTCCAAGTCAAATAGATTGCAAACATTGGGTTAGAATTGCTACAGGAATACAAAGTCACAACAAAATCAGCTGAACATGGAAAACCAGTGATCAAGCACAACCTCTATCAGTGAGCTGGCAAGAAGATGACCATAAGCCTCTTCACAGCTGAACACCTCTTCAATCTCAAGTCTGCTGTTGTGTGGACGCTTGCCAGTATTTAATACTATGATCACTAGTTTTAACTTTCTACATTTGATTTCATATTCATTCTCCCCCTAAAAGAAAATGCAATTAATTTTATTCTGAAGCTACAAGGACAAAAGGCAAAGACTCACATTTAACAAGCTGATGCCCAACGGCCAAACAGTAGTGAAGTAATCTGTGATTGAGTTTAGACTTATTTTCTCACATTTCACCATTTGATTAATGACCAAAATATATATACACATACATACAGAAAGGACTTTTTTTTTCTTTAAACACATCTATTAGTCCATCCTCCATTCCTTTTGTTTTCTTCAGCTGACAGTCCAAAGAAAAAACACTGACTGAAGTACATATCATGGCAGCATTATAATCACAAGAGAAGAATATAGATACTCCTGATTTTTCAGCTTGAAATCTGAACCCAGTCAACAGTATCCAAGATAAAAACAAACAAACTGCATGCTTTTTCTGGACCTCTCAAAATATGCTATGAAGTCTCAGAGTTAAATTTTTGTTAGCAACCATAGAAAGTACCTGCATAAATGGCAATTTAAGCATGAATTGCAAATCACCCATAAACACAGGAAAATTTGAAAGTGAAATAGAATGCAGTAAGATTTAATTAAGAATAAATTAAAACATTACAACCATTCTTAATACCACCCTTTTCTACTACTTTCAGTAGAAAAACAAGTAGTAACTGTCACCTGCCAAATTGCTGAAACGGATTATTTCAGAAAATATATAGTGTTTTTTTTTCTGCGTATAAACTTTTCTGTGCATGTTCTTTACTTTTTTCGCCCATCCCTTCCCCACCACACTATGATTTTACTTCCCTTGGTATTTGAGGTCTCGCACAATTTTCCCAGCAGGCATTAAGTGCAATCCTCTGGCTGGAGAGCTTCCTAAAAGGAGCAGCAGGGGCAGGAGGAACTTCAGCTGTGGAAACCAAAGCTGTAGATCCCCAGCAGTTTTGGTTACTTCATTGGTCTGTGCAGACCTCCCCTGCAGTCTGAGCTGTAACTTGTATGCACATATCTAAGCTGCGGTATGTCATTGTGTGCTCTTTCCCCTGCAGTCTTATGAAAAGTCTATTTTTTCTGGAAAGCTCACTTCTTGGGAAAAAGCAACATTTTCATTGTGTTTTGGCTACTCCAAATGCTTAAAGGAAATCAGTAGGTACATATAACCCAAGTACGCCCAAATAGGAGGCTAAAAGCACATCTGATGGTAAACACATCCTTGGTGCTACTATATGCATATGCTTTGAACAACTCAGTCAAGTCTTGAGGCCTTGCAGGAGCTGTATTCCCTGGGGAGTGACTAGCGGGTGATCTGTAAAAGTCTGATTAAACAACTCATTAGCACCAGCAAACTTTTTATTAAGTACTGAAGGACAAACTGGAAACTTTGATTTCAGTTAGGATACGTAACCCAAAGTTTGCCCTGGTTTGCAGAAGACTCAACTGGACACAACAGCTTTCCTTATTGTTTTGATCATTAACTGCACAGATAAGATTATTCTTCAGCAGCACTACTCTGTGATTTCCTACTGACTGAAGCAAATGAGACAACCATATTCACATCCTTTTCAAGCTATGATCACAATGTGAACAGTTGTTTCTTCCCAACTTCCAGTCTCCATAGGGAAGTATATATAGTATGCATAAAGTAATCTCTCTGATACATAATATGCCACTGGCAAGCCACGAGAATACTTAGAAAATACACAAAGTATTTTTATTGTTATTCTTAACTTTCCCTAAAGCTGCTTTAGTGTAAAGAACCTTGATTTCATATTTACTATGCCTGGTTTTAGTGTCTACTGCGCATCAGATATCCCGAGACACAAACTTATTTCTTGGAACTTCATTTTGTCATACTGTGATTGCAAAAAGTATATGGAAGATGCTGGTCAGGATCATGCTTAGTCATTAATCCTTATTTAGAAGGTCTAATAATTTGATCACCTTGAACTAGCTGAAGAGCAGTAACCACATTAAAAAATTAAGTAAAACTACTTCTGGACTGGAACTCCCACAGGGGACATTAAAAATATGAATTCCAAGTACATTAATTAATTTGGAATAACTTTTGTTTGGTATCCATGGAAATATACTTTTAAAATACACATGGAATATCACTATGATTTAGTGCATCTGTTCTTTCAAGTCTACAAAACCCATACTTTAAATCATTCTCTTCAAAAAAAAAAAGCTGTGTTGCTTACAGCACTGCCTGGAGTTTTTGTGTGGTTACACCAAAGAGTACGTGAGCCTCAAAACCTGGTACAGAGTGGGCAGCAGAAGTGTCCACCCTGATTGGATGAGCTCCCCAGGGCACAGGCAAGAGGTGGGGAGCACCATCCATGCCAACCCTTCCTTGCCAGGACACCAGCTCTAATCTGCTGGCCAGAGAACCGCTTTACATCCTTTCCCCAAAAAATGAAGCTATATGGTTTATTAGCACATACCGGCTTGACCTTTCGCAAGGCAAACAGCCTCCACTTCATCTGCCGCATTTCCCTACTGGCTGCCATGGATTTCTGTTTGCATCGCTGCACATCATGACCCTTGATACTTGTCACATTCATTTCTGTATTCCTGACTTTGCAAATGCTTTCCTTGGCCTTTATGGAATTTGTCTTATACATGTATTCAGCCAGTTTTTACTCTCCAAACTGTTAAATATTGCCTTTAAGAGCTCACATATGGTCTGGAAATACTGAAAAAGATCAAGCACACTGCCCCTGAGAAAGAGGAAAGGATGGGAAGAAAAAGGAGGTCTAGACTAACCAGAAAATCTATTTCTTAAAGGATACCAGAAGGAAAAAACTATTCATGGGAAGTTTTGCAAGGGTCTGCAGGTACTACCAACAAACATGGGTTTGTCAAATACAAACTCTACCAAATCAGTCTGATTTCCTTCCCAGACAGGAGAGCAGACTGTGTAGGTAGATCAGCTGCCAGAGAGGTCATGTCTTGTTTATAATAAACTTTTGCTACCTTCTCTGATAAAACACAAAGGAAACACAGGCTAAATGAGACCACTACAACATGGAGGCTGAATCAATGGCAAAACACTCTGCACTTGGTAATGATCAAGTTTTCATCACCAAAACTGAGGGAGGCACTGGGAAAGGGTAATCAACTCTGCATGCTAAAGATGAAGCCAAATTAGGCAATTGCTTTCACTTGCAGAAAAGGCAATACAGGATTCAAATCCAAAATGAATGGAAGAGGTTGCCCAGTGAAATTACACAAGCTTTGAAGAAAGGTCAGACAAGCACCCATCAAAAGGGATGGAAGAGTGGACGTTACTTTGGCTTCATGATGTTCTTCTCAGCCCTCTTCCTCTCCTGGACAGACTACTTGCCTTAGCCTTAAAATAAAAGGATGACTTATTTTACAGGAATTTACACATCTAAGATGGAAGCACTTAGTATGAGTGTTGCAAAAGTGACCGAAACCACATCATTTCATAGCCTTTTGCATCTTAGCAGTCCTTAAACAACTCTAATTTAATTTACCATAACACTGTTTATGTATCTTTGGGACTCCTAATCCCCCCCCCCGCAAGAATTTATTTTGGTTATGTTAACAGTAGATTTGCTTTCAAAGATTTCAGTAATTCTAACATCTTCTACAAAAATACTCCTGCTACAAATGCACCACCTCTTTTCACAGCAACCTATAAAAGTAAATACTCTTATTCTTTAAGCAGGTCAACAAGACAGCATATGCATGAACTTTCTGAAATTCTGCCATGTTGGTGGGAGGTTAATATATGCCCATGCCATTAGCAGGCTGAGACGCATCATTTGTGTTCGATACAGCAATTGTTTATGATTTTAGCTTCAGCTGTTTGCACCAATGCTTAAACACACTGGGCTGATGTAGTTTAGAACATGCTAGGGAATAGTACATCCCTCTCCATCTGCTCATTTTGACCACAAAATTAGATCAACTATAACAGATAGGAGTAATAAAGAAATCTAGAAGGAAGTATGTTGGAAAAATATGAACAAGGCAGAAGCAGAAAAGTTAAGGTAGCATTTTTCATTACAGCAACAACTGAATTCTTTCTTCAGGTACAGACACAACGGCATAACCACACTCTCCTTTTATTCAGAAAAAGTACGTTGTACTTTAGAAATCTGGCTGACCTGCCCTGTACTTGCCCTTCTCAATGCTGCCCATGACCACTATTTGGTGAATGCACTGCAACAAGTATTAACAGAAAAAGAATTAAGAGCTGGGAACTGGCTTGCCCTATGGTAAGCTCCTTCCTGTTGCTGTTGTAGCAGAGGACACTGTTTCCCATCCAAGTGGTTTAGGACAACCCCTGTGTCCAGCCTCTGGCCAAACAGGGACCAGCACGGATGGTTGCACAGCTCTTGCCATCAGAGCTAGGATCTGCTGTCAACACACGATGCAGGATTATTTACCACTGACAAGTCACCAGGAATCATCAGATGTGTTTTGTTCCTGCTTCTGGCACTCCCACAGTCTGCTGCCATAGTTATTTGCTACATTTAGGAGGTTTGATTGTCCTCCTGCAGGGGAACAGAAACCTGGACTCCTCATTTTTGGATGCTGAAACAGCCGTGGCCTCAGCATGGTCAGCCACTGGGGTTTGCCAAGCCTGGCTGCCACCCCCCAGCACAGTCAGGGTATCTGTAGCTCATTTCTCCTCTCTGGAAAGTCACAGGTGCTTGGCTTCAGCGATTGCCAAGCACACACAGATACTCCAAAACACTCTCTTAAAACAATGGAACTACCCTTAAAAATCCTGTTAAGTGTACCAAATGCTCCTTCTAGGCAACATGGAGAGCAACACCCCAGTGGAAAGGGGGTGTGTGTGTCTGTTAAAGCACACCTGCAGGGTGGAAAACAAAGGTAAGCAAGAGAAAGACAGACTGTCTCTTATAAGTGGTAATAAAAATAAAATTTCAGTATGTGTTTTGAAGCAGCAGCCACAGCAGGAACACTCCTTTGATGCTTTGATCAGCCCAAAGAATAAAATGAAAATTTGCTTCAGACTCTCCTACCCATCAGAGCAATAACAGACCTGACTCACACTAGCCTGGTTCCAGCACAGCTCCAACTGGTTCCAGCACCAGCTGCTGTAATGGCAGGGTCAGGCTGGGACCAACCCTCAGCACCCGCACAGCACCACCCCAGAGGGTGCTGGCAGCATCGGCTCACTCAGGAGGGCAGAAAGGAGGAGCGACAGCAAACACCTTATGCAAAGGATGTGCCAGTGCAAAAAGCCTAATGAAGTCTCCTCTGTCAACTTTAGGCTCAAAAATATTACCTCCATATACCCTATGATGGCAGAGAATACTGCTTGGATTTAGAGGAGCTCTACTCAGTCCCATGAAATACTTCATTAACAGCCAGGAAGCCATTTGTGTCGATCTGGAGAATCCAATACTCTGAGAAATACCTCGCTAATAATGAAAAGAGGTACTCAAGACCTCAGCAGCCAATACATGTGGTATCCCAGTGTTCAGTGAACTAAGGAGCCAGAAAAGCCCTGGAAGAGCTGGTACTGGGCAGAAGCCACTGCAACTGGGGAAATGCCCATCATAAAAAGCTGAACAGGATTGACATGATTATTCCTATTCCAAAATGAGAAGGTATTACAGCTGTTAAATCAGTGTGTCACTTAAGTGGTCTGCCACATATCTTAAGATGACAAGAATATGATTTCCAATACAGCAAATAAGGTAGGGAGCCATTTCTTCTTCCTCTGTCCAAGAACTCTTCTAACTCCTTTATCCTTGCTTTCCCCACATTCATTAAGTTCTCCTTTCCATGTCACTTCTTCCTCACTCCCCCATATCATTAGACTCAGTTTGTAAACCATAAAGGTAACAAAAATGTTTTATTCAGTTTCAGACTTATGTTTTTCCATACATTGTGAAACCCAATTGAAATTCTGTGTCCCTCTGCACACTTTTTCGTGCTTTGCTAGAGGCCACCCTCATTACCTCTATTTGCTGCTTCTTCAGGAGGGCTGCTGCTGAGAATTATTGCCTTTCCCATGGTAGTTACTACTAAATAACAAAAACATCCTTGGCTTCCTTCCCCCAATCTCCATCCAAATACAGATGAGGTGTATCACTAGTTTGTGCCAGAAATCACCATGCTTGGACTACAAATCTTCAAGTCTCCTACATTCTGCTGTGAGCTGCTCGATTTTCCTCCGAGTGCTAGGAAGTATTTCAGGAGAACTTTTGTTCAGGTTTTGTTATAATCTTGTCAGACCAACTGCTAACCCCTATTGCAAATCCAACACAAAATCTGGATTTGGCTAATTTGAGGTAAATTCTTTTAAGATTACCAATATGACCACTAATACCTTTGTTTTTAACCCACTTCCTAATTCTTTGTTAGCACCGTGAAGTTAAATAACCAAGCCCCGCACTGCTTTTGCTTTTATCTTAGAAAATAATAAAATCTGAAAACCAGAGCAAGAAGGCTGCTTTCCTAACCAGGCATAACTTCAGTTTGACAAAGCCCCACTCCCCAAGGTCTCAGGCTGGCTGGATTCATCACCTCTACAAGTAACTTGCTGGACAGTTTATGGTTATTTTTGTTGCTTCTCAAACTCATTCTTGTGCTTCTTAAGGCTCTGCTGCTGCTTATATCTTACACTGCCTATTCTAAATTACTTAATGGAAAAGTCTTACTTTTCCTTTATCTGCCCAAATACCCCAGGGGTATGCTATACATAAATCATGTTTCTAATCATTTTATCTCCTTATTTCAGTTATACCTTAACTTCCAAACTACTATTTTATTGGTCTTGGCCAATATTTTTTCCTGTCAGACCACAGATAAGCCACCTGCTTACTCCACAATACATTGCTTTGGGATTTTGCTTTATTTGGATTCAAATTTTTGTTTGTTTTCCCCCAGAAACTCCAATACTTTTAGATTTTTTTAAAAAAACTGTGTTTAAATAGTTAATTATTTGTTTGGCCCTTGTTATAAAGCCTAAGAAGCAATCAGACTTCTGCATCCTCTGCTTTTATCACTAAGCTTTATGCATAAGTACTTAGGTATTTATAATACAAAATAGTAATTAATTTGAGTTACACTGAAAAAAGTTTAAGGAAAAATCCACACACTCTCTAGCAAAATACAGCAAAAGCACTGGGGCAGATTATGCAGAGCTACTGTTGGGAACCTCTGACACCTTTCTAATGAGCAGCTCCAGCATTAGTGGAAAGACCACATCTAGCTCTTGATAATCAGTTGCTAAAGTAATGATGATTTCAATCACCCTGATGAAGTTGATGACAATGATTAAACTGGCTACTTAAGACTTCTTCCTGATTAAAGTGATATTTAATCCATAAATCATGAAATTCACTCCCGTTTGGCTTCATGACACATCTTTCATGAAAGTCAAGCGAGAAATGTTCCTCTCAGGTGACAAACCCCTTTTCAATTCTTCCCATTTACCCTCTCATACATGGGATGAGGCAGGCTTCACCCACCTAAGCAGCTATTGGACAAATTATCAAGCACTTCTGTAGCTTCCATCCTTCATTAACACTGCTTCTTGCATGCAACAGCAGCCCAACATTTTACATTTCTAATAATATGAGAAATTCAGCCTTTGGCATTGTGAATTTTGGACTCTGGGCAATCTCACCAACTTCAAACATGAAGTAATCTTATTTTTCCATCATCAACCAGATAATGTAAATGGCTTATGATTTCTAGCATCTAAAAGAAATCTAACACATACTAATAGTGAACCCTTTCTTCCTCCTCAAATAGGCATGTGATTACCCCAGTGTGATTATGTAGGAGAAAAAAGAAACACTAGCACATCAGGGTATCTTCAGCTATTGCTCTGATAGTGCTTACTGAGTTTCTCTATGCACTGTTATTCCTTTCCAGTATGTGTAAGACATTAGTGGAAGCAGTAAATTTCAGCAGAGTGCTAAGCAGAAGGGTTTCAAGGAATACTGGGGCTGTAATTACTTCAGGCTATGGTAGCCATATAAAAATAGTAACTTCTTGAGGAATGGAATTAATAGCCCAGTGCAGTAATATAATTAGTGATAGCTTTCTAAGAAAGATGAACCCATTTAATTCATGAAGAGGAAAAGCTGTATGTTGGAATATGTAATCTATATTGGCTCAATTAACTAGATAGGAATCAAAGGTTCATTTGATCTGAAAGCAAAAGTTACATCTTGATATCTTGCTGGTCTACATTTACAGTAAAAGTCATCATCAGTGAATCTATAAACACTACTCAATTCAAACTGAGAAAGCTCCCAGAGAGCAAGGCATGCCCTATCAAGAAGCTGTTATACCCAGTGGTAAAATACAGACCATTAACAAAGAGTAGCAACCAAAAAGCACCCGATCTCTGCAGCACCCTGGAAGGCTCAGAGATCAAGCACAGCTCAGAGGGAAAGGCAAGATCTCCCCTTCTCCCAGTTCCCCTATCAGGGCTTGTCAGACACCTTCATCCATCTGTCCCCACACACCTCAGTCATACATTGCCCACCACATTGGCTTCACATGCTCCTTACACTACTGATGTCCATAAACTGCAGTTTGCCCTAGAACTCTTTTCTACCAAATTACTGCTACAACATCAGCTCTTGGAATAGCATTGGCTTAGCACCTCAGCAGGTAAGTCCCACACCCTAGCATCTCACAGGAAGGTCCTCAGAAGCTTCTGCCACCCCTGCACAGATACCACTACCCAGTGCGGCTTTCTGGCTATCAGGACCAGCCTCAGGCCCTCCAAATTTCCTGAAGACTTGGTCAAAACCAGAACAATTTTTTTTTTTTTAAAAGGAAAGTCCTGAATAGCTCATGTCTGTTATGCCTGGTGTAAGTCACAGCTTAGAATAGCAGCACTATTTTTAGAAGAATAGCAGCAAACTATCAAGCATGACACAGAAAAAGAACTAGGGCATGAGATACCATAGGAGAAACCCCAAGAAAGACAAGTGGAGACTTTACTAAGATATAAAAAAAGCAGGGGACATACACAGCTTTAGGGATTTGTAGATGCTGTAGAAGAGAAGCCATATTCCCACCATCCCAAGTCCACTGCATGGGAGAATTTTCTGAATGAAAAGAGGAACAGCAGGAAGAGACTCTTACAAATGAGAGATGTTGGAGTGGAGGAAGTCAGGCATATGCACTGCTTGCAGTAATCAGTCTGACTGTAGAATCAGTAGTTGTCAACCATCCCAGGCTACAGGAAACAGGTTTTTAAATTTTTACTAAGTTACAGGGATTTAATTTTAGGGGCTAACTTTCTCTAGCCTTCAGGAGAAAAAGCAGGGGAGATAGCTAAACATCTCAAACCAATCAACTTTTCTTCTAGCAATAATAGTACTTTTTTTCTCTAGTCACTTTAATTACTTAAAAAGAAATCATCTCTGCTGGAAAGCATCACCTTTATCATGGATTAGGCAAGCTACTTTGCCCACCACAGCTGGCTCAAGCATTTGTCAGACTGATGAGTTAGAAGGTACAGCTGTGGGTCAAGAACACCCAGGCACCAAACACCAGGCTTTACCTGCAAATCCCTCTTGTTTTGCTCTCATGTGATTATGCTGAGCAAACCTTTATTTCTAACCACCTCTTTTTCTGGTAGGTAACACCAAGAAAAACAAGGAGTCCTATTTTCAAAGTAGATACCCACACCTAGTTTTGTAAAGTAGTTCCCCTTTACTGACCTGGATCTGGAGGTCTTGTATCTATCTGAATATAGAGGAGGTTCACAGAGTGTTTTTTCTCCAAAGCCTTTTTAATACTTGGCACACAGCTCTCCCCAAATCTGTCTTGATCTTAGGCAAGACTCACCCTTTCCCCAGTCCTTGGCTTCCTCCAATTCCTCTGCCACAAACAGCCAGAGCCTCCCAAAATGTCAGCCTCTTCTTTGCATCTTTACATCTCAGTAAATCCCATTGTAACAATGCTGATGAACAACATAATTAAAACAGCAACAACAAAAAAACCCAGCTACAAGCTCACCAGAAAAGAGTAAAATCAGTATTTTATGAGCAGTTGCTCTTCTGCTGCCTGCCCACCTATAATTTCACATCTCACTGTACTGGGGGAGAATAAGAGAAACAAGCTCATCTACTCAAGATGAGAAAGTATCCCATTTTTTAAATAGTATTAAATTAGTAACAAATCCTTCATCTTATGGAGCAGCATTACTCCTGAAACAAAATAGCTTTATGATTATCTTTGCTTCTTCAGCTGTGCTAGAGTGGAGACATTTTGCAAGTAACTAAGCACTTCACTGTTCTGCATGTGCGTATGCTCACCAAGTTCTTGCAAAAAAAGATGTTTACAATAAGACATATTCTTATTTTGCATAGTACCAGTGATATTCCTATAAGCATTTTGCTAGGAAGTAACTGCAGTGTTTGCCATTAGCAGTAGATATAATTTTAAATATAGCTTGAGAGGTACTTGTTAGCATTTTCAACAGCTTGCTATGGATCTGTGAAGAGTGTGAATTAAAGTATTTAAATCATTTGAGGAAAGTTTTTTTCCTGCAGATGACTGCCTAAGCAAAGTGGTTTGAGTTATTAGGATACAGATTGTCACAGAAAAATTCTGAGGCTGTATAATAGATGCTGTAGCTTTGCTTCAGAAAGCAGTCATAATTAATGCGTCTTTAACATTGGCAAATGGCATTCCATAAGCACATGGAGTTTTAAGCAAGCATCAAACATGACTCGTAATGGGAATTTTGAGCCGCTCTCAGTACGTTCTTATTTGTTACATTTTAGGTTGCACCCGTGAAAGTTAGCACAGCTCCTCCACACATGGGCTGCTGTAGGGGATGGTTGGACAGCATGCAGTGCCTGCCATGGCATAAATCACGCTCTAAACAAGCTTCAGATTTTTCCATCCTGCACAGTAGCAGACAAGAAACTTGCTATTTACCCTTGGGTGAAGGGGAAAACAAAGGAGATACTCTCTTACCAAGCAGGTATGTTTTCAAAACACTCAACCATAGCTCTGAATGGAGTGAAAGCTTTAAGATAAAGCTGTAAGACTGTTGTACTCTAATACCTTAATGCCTGCTCAGGCTAATAAACTCAATTACTATGCCATAGAACAAATAAAATCACTACTACAGAAAATACCCAGCACAAACCAAAGGGGAAAGAAAAAAAACAACAAACAAAACAAAAACCAGAACAACAGCAAAAGTATTTTCTAACACATTTTCTTAGAAATGGCACATTTAGGAAACAAACCTCCTGTCAGAGCTGTGCCTCCAGAGCTGCCTCCTCTCAGCAGGACAGGACCCCTCTGGCACATAAGGAGAAGAGACGTGAATGTGTACCCCCTCGTGGGGAGATAAAGGGTGTCCTCAGTGGTTTCAGCTGTGACTGCAAACCAGGTGAACAGCTTCATCTAATGCAGGTGCCTGGGATGCCTGTGGGTGGGAGCCTGACCTGGGGCAGCCTTGTACTCCCACCCAAACCTCTCCTTAGTCTCCAGCAAAATGAAAAACCTTCTTATTAGACCAATGAGTTTCAGCATCAGACTCATCCAAGTGCCTGCATCCAGGGGATGAGGTGCCTGGAAGAGCAGCTTTGAAAATAAAACATTTTTCTGCTATTCTGTAAAGTCGGTGTGTTCAAAAGCACTTGGACTAACACCGCTAAAGTAAGTCAGATTTCAAGCAAAAAAACATGCATTAGTAGAAGGCAAGTGACAGATTCAGGCAGATATTCTAAGGGAAAAAAAAAAAAAAGAAACAGCCCAAGTGTCAGCCAGGAAAGTGGGGTCTGCAAGGGGGTGGCCAGGAGCGATGCAGGGGGAGCTGGGAGAAGCTGACCGAGGCAGAGCGGAGCTGGGGAGTGCCCATTGCCTGCCCGGCCCCCAGCCCCGCACCCTCCTTCCCTTGCCCGGGAATGTCCTGGGCCTCGGCTGAGATTTAGGGTGCTTAGCGCGCTGCGAGGGGAGCCGGCGGTGGCAGGGAGCTGCAGCAACTTGGGGCTTTGCCTGGGGTGGCTACGTGGTAATGAGAGGCATTTTTGGAGGCACTCGAGCAAAATCTTTGGGGTTTGGATGATGAATAAGCTCAGCATGGAGCAGTTCAGCATAAAATGCTGGGGACACGTGTGAAAACATGACTCTGGGCACAAGGGGAAGGGAAGGGGAAGGGGAAGGGGAAAGAATATCCACACAAGGTGCTGGGGGCTGTGAGGAGGGGTGGGCACCGTGTCCCCCGTGGCTGCCCCAGCTGGGGGGCTCTGGGAGGTGCCACCACCCCACTGTGGTGCCCTGGGCCAGACACAGGTGGGTGACACAGGATTCACCTCATCCCTGTGGTTGCTGCTGGGACACCTAGGTCTGTTTCAATGTGTTCAGGTGGGAAGTAATTTTGCAAAGAACTGGTGCTTCTGTTTGCTGGGACTCCAGAATTAAAGATATTGCCTCCTCTGCCTCTCTTCTTGGTTGATTCTCCCTGCAAAGGTGTTATTTTGGACACTTCAGCCTTTCTACCTGGTTCATTTAGCCTAAAACTGAGAAGCTTGCAGGTGAGACTGGGAGGATTGACTTCAGCAGCAGAAGACTTGGACTTTCCAGGTGGGTGCCGCTGCATGTGCCGAGACGCCAGGGGCCCCTGAGCCTTGTCGTCTGAAACTCCAGCTAGCCCCAGCCAGTCCTCCCACCAGCGAGGCCGAATGAAGAAAGCTTTTGTCCTCAGCTAGATTAGCCTCGTCCTTCTTTGTGGCTTTGCTAACAAATGAAACCTCTGCTTTAAGAGAGAGAGCACCGGCGATAGCAGGAGCACACTGCTTCAGAAAGGAAAAAGGACTGAATTCAGTAACACAGTAAACCTCATTTGTGACACTAAGTAGAGAAATGATACTGTTCAGATTTGCTTACACATATGGTAAACCAACCTGGGTGTTGGGAATATAAAAACGAGTCAAAATACAGATTTATTCTGAAATCAGTTCTTTTTTTATCCTTTAAAACCATGGACAGGAATGTACAGCTCCACAAAAACGGAGGCCAAACATACCGAACCAAAACATTTTCTGGGATGCTGCATGACAGTTTTTCTAAGGTTATTTCCTTTCAACCACACTCAGTCTAAAAACAGCTTCCATCTGCAGTTAAAGTAATTGTGGTACACATTGCACACTCCTTGAAGCACAATCTTTGTCATAGGCACTATGATTATTTTTCTTCTGTTTTTATTTCTATTTTTACTGGTGAAAAAATAAACAGAGTTGAAAATAAATGCCTTTTCCCCCCTTCTCCAATGTGTTTAGGCTATGTGGTTAAGTGGATATTCTCTCCAGCTATTTAGATGAATAAACTTTAAGTTGGAGTATTCATTTCTGTGTTCTATAAAAAGTTTGTGCATGTAGTGTTACATATATAGGTTTTTCAGAAGCTCCAAATCCAGCCCAAGTGTTTATCCATGCTTTTATTGACAGCAGAATCAATTTTGGTGGTATTTTACTTGTCTTATTTTAGTGAATGGTTCAAGACTTTCATCTGCTAGAAAGAAGGTTTCACAAGACTCACCCTATGCATTGAGAATGCTCAGACTTCATGTCCTTATTAGATACTGTTTCATGCATATCTACAGATCAGTTTTAAGGTAAACATAATTCTATGTGATATGGAAAAGATCTAGTGATCAATAAAGGAAAGCCTGAAATCAGGTATAACTCTACAATAAATGTTCATCTATTTAAATGAAGCCTGTTTGCCTCTACTTGATTAGCGAGCAGCAAAAAGTCTGAAATACTGGATTTGTGACCATTCTGGGAACCAATCATTCCACTTTTACTTCTGGACATCTTAATGTCCTTGGCTGACTAAATAGTGGTGACTGAAAGACTATTTAACCAACAAATCAGGCACATGATTTGCAAAGGCAATTCCTCCCTTGCAGTTATTCCAACTATCCCAGCTGGATATTCACAGTGAATAAGCCACATTTCCATCTTCTTCATTCCATTTTTAAGTACTTTTAGTACAGGGATTTGCTCCGGGTTGCACTGGCAGCCAGTGAGGAAGCAGTGTGAGGCGCTGCCTGGTCTTCCCCCAGCTAACTAAGGAATATGGGTGAAATTCTGCCACCCAGATCCTACCCACGAGGATGGAGAGCTGCCCCTGAGATGTAGTACCTTCCTAGAGCACCAGCATTTGCACAGTGATGTGTTCTCATTATTCTCTGAAGCTACCTAGAGCTTGAAATTAATGTAAATGCAAAACTACTCTGCTACTTACTGGAGAAATTGAAATGAAAATCACAACTTTGTTGCCCATCTATACTTGGTTGCAGAGGAGCCTTTTTTTAAAGGACTGCTATTTGTAGTTCTTTTCCAAGTCACTCTTTTAATCTTGGTCCTGGGAGAGATTTTTGTGTTTAGTTTAGGAGGCCTCCCCTACTGTGAAACCTGGTGTCGATCCCTCACCCGATGAAGGTACCGAGCCCATAGGATGCTCCCTCACAGCCCAGAGTGCTGCCTGCAAGGCTGAAGGAAGGACTGATTTGCCCTGCCTGCCAGAAAGAGATGAGGGGCTTGGTGTGGCACCCCCACCTCTGGCAATGGGGTGTCACTGCCACCTATGTCATAGCAATGTCCGTTAGGCAAGTGAAACTGAGACGGAGGCTAAGGACAGTGGTAAATGCTGTCCTGAGTGCTCTGAAAGTCCATCCTGAGATACTGCAAACCACCGACAATTTAAAACATGCTACCAGTTTATACCTATCTCACAGCCTGCAAATATGCGTGATCAAACCATACAGAGTCACTTCAGCATTACCAGTCTGTGCAAATACTAGTGGAACTAGCCGGAAAGGTTTTTTGGTCATTAGCCCTTACTTATGCTCCTGTCCCCTCTGCAGAGAAAGCAGAGTACATCTCTTGCCTTCGTTTTGCTTAATGTTTTAAGTGTTTTTAGGTACATCGCCTCTTGGAAGAAAGAAGGTTTCTTAGGGAGAAAGACAGACTAGAAAGCACGCACACAGACAAAACCTGCTCAGAATAACTGTCCCCTGCCAGGATATCAATCCCTCCTCCAAGGTCAGAATTTTAAAGACTTTGTCTCCTGAGCTGCTTTGGAAAAAACCCTACCATCGTTAGCCGAGATGAAAATGCAGACAGGCTGAATTTGCCTTCACTGCTTCTCTATACAGCACACAGAGAAATGGCATAGAAATTTGTATTTAAAAGGTAGTTTTGTTGAATAAAACTGATAATATGAAAGATCAGCCTGGCAGCTGATCCATGCTTAGATCTGAATGCATATGATTACTGCAGAACAAGTATGGAGGGTTTGCTTGTACGTATACGTCATTCTGGACTGCAAGACCCAGCTCTGATCTGCAGAGTTGGAGGACCTCATGCCACCATTAGAACTGGAGCTGAGTGATCACAACCAGTTACTCTGGGAAAGACGGGTCAGCGATGACAACTTTAAGGAAACTTTGGAAGCAGCTTCACCTCTGCAATAATCAAGGAGAATATGCAATGAAGTATAAAAAATGAGGTTAGTTTGAATCAAACAGATTTAATGCTGCTCTGAACTTTCCCTCATGGGCAGAGCGCTCAGACTGCTCCAGCTCAGGTGGCATGAACTAATGGGTCAGGTCAAACCATGAGCCACAGCCTCAGAAAGTGTAAATCAGCACCAGTGCTGGCACTCTCTATAACCTGGCAGCAAATGCAAATCAGTCATGCCAATTTTTAGTTCTTAGTATTTCACATGGATTTAATGAGAAGAGCCTTCACAGACGTAGGTGCTGACACCTGCCTTTTGGTACAGTCACTGGTGGAGGAGATGCAGACACCCTGGGGCTCAGGGCAGGCCAGCTTTAGAAGGGAGCCTAGGTTAGCACTCTGGGGGTGGAAGCCTGGGGTTTATTGCAGTCAACTCAACTGCTGAGCCACCATAAATACCTTCCTCTGGGAGCCTTATTCCCTTCCCATTAACTGTGCTTTCAGTGAAACAGCTGCCATTTGTACCACAGAAGAGTCTGACCTGGAAGTTTGGCATAGTCCGTTTTTTCTTTGCAAATATCTTCGCTTTATTTGCCTTTCCATGTAAAACCCAAAGTTGCTATTGATGTTCACAGAAATCTCCAGCATTTTATGAGCAATCCGATATGTAAAAGGCCTAACTTGAACACACTTCTCAGAGAATCATTAGAATGGTTTTGGTTGGAAGGGACCTTTAAAGGTCATCTAGTCCAAACCCCCTAAAATGAGCAGGGACATCTTCAGCTGGATCCATAGAGGAAACATGAAACACAGATCTTACCCATGTCCTATTATTATGATGTAAACCTAAATATTTGTAATATAGATTTGTAACATCTAATTTTTTTTAAAAAAGTTAACATAATACAAGCATTTCAAGTAAAGATGGTTTAAAAAATTCCCAGAAGAAATTTTACTTTTTTTTTTTTTTGAGAAGTCTCCACTTCCAAAATTCAACATTTCAGAGGATCCCAGAATTTGGAAATCACTAACTTAAAAAACAAACTAGTGCTGATGACCACAGTTTCACTGGCATTAAAGAGATCTGAGAAGGAAATAAAAGTAAGGCAAGTTTCTCAGATGATGTGACCTGGCACAACTCAAAATCCATCCCTTCTCACCCATGAAAAAAGCTGTGCCATAGCCAGGAGAAGCTCCCTACCCTCTGTGAGAACCAGGAGAAGCTCCCTATCCTCTTCTGCAGAAGAAGTTCACAGTGTGCATCTTGCTGGGGTGGTGGGGGTGGTAATACTTCTGCTAGCTGCTGCTTCCCCCATCAAGAACAGTCAAAATTGCAGCTATTTCTAGGACATTCAAGTTCAGCAGATGGCTCCAATCTTAGTATTTATTGGTAGATTTTTGAAAAAAAGTCATTGAGTATTCATACTTCTTTTCTTTTTTTGGGATACTCATTTATTCTTTCCTGGAAGAAATCAGAGATAATCTAAAGCAAATGAGTTTAACTTGAGTCAGAAAAGCCATTTCTGTCCTGCTTATGCTGAGGTATGCAATACTTGCCTCGGCTCTCGGTAGCAGTAAGCTTTACGTTATGAAAGAAACATCATCTTAATGTATTGTCAAGCAAGGGAAACTCTAAGCCTGAATCCCTTAAAAATGGTCTCAGACATATTGCTGGCATGACTTATAAGATGGCCTCACTGAGTCTTCTTTCATTTCACTGCTGCATCTCGATAACCTTATTTCAGACCAAGCAAGGAACTAGCTTTTTATTTTACAATATTAATTATTCTTTGTATTCTTTTCTAATCTTGTATTATTAGTTGCATTTTCAGTTTCCAAATATTTACACAACTGGGAGCTCTCGTTCTGTATTCCTTCAAAGCAAGACGTACATTAAAACAATAATATTTGCCATATAACTCTTAATTTTATGAACTTTGGCATTATTTACAATACATAATTTAATGCAATGCATGTCAGGGTTCTTAACCTTTGGAGACATTTAGTATTAAGAGGCAGAAAGTCACATCTGAAGCTATAGCTCAGGACACTTCAGGTGACTTTTGGTCTTTGGTACCCTAAAAGAAGTCCGAGGCTTCTGGCCTGAAATCTCACAGTACTTCCCAGTGCTGGGCAGGAGAACCTGAAGAGAGCGGCTGACTCGGAGACTGGAGGTGTTGATACCAGCAGATATGAAGGAACGGCAGGAAAATGCCTTGCAGCACAGGCTGCATAAATCCTTCTTCAAGGGAAAGATTTCCCATTAGGTCTACCCAAAGCAGATAAATGCAAGCATATAAAATTCTGAACATTTTAGGCCTTAAATTTACTCAGTGGTCATCCCCTGTGTCCCAAACATCAGGCTGTAAATTATAGTCTTGATTCTGAGAGTCAGGTAAAGTTGAATGTGAATAAAGACACTGAACCATTGCAAATTCAGTGATTTCAGTAAAACAAGAGTGGGCATAAGACAGCACTGAAGTGGGCCTTGCAATGCAAGAGCAAGGAATGAGGACAAGAGTACATCAACGCCCAGTCACTATAGTGATGTGGTATAGCCCATGGTCACTGCTAAGGAAAAAAGAAATATAAATTACATGTAGGTCTCCTCCTGATGGTGTTAGAGAATATATTACTAAAAGCTACAGAACAAATACAGGATTTCCATGCCACTTACATACATTATATCCTATACTTTGTTTACATTGTTCAGTCATCAATAAACTCCTCTCCATTATACCTATAAAATATTATAGTTCCTTACAGCAAAAAAATAAAAATGAAAAAAAAAATTGCAGTATTTTTACTTTATCTGGGAAGTTTCACAAGAATAGCTGTGTGGGGTACTGGGAAATCACTCCTTGTTTACAGGCCCGCTGACCAAAGAGGAGACTGCTAAATCGCTTCAAGAAAGCAAGGCTCAGTGCAGCCCGTCAGCGTCGTGTGATCACTCTGACCCTACAGCAGACACTGAAAACTGTGCTCTAATAATAACGAATCAAACCATAATTACCTTTGCCGCAAGGGACAGTACACGCATTATGGATTTGGAAATTTCTGCCCCTTTTCCTTTTTGCAAATACTACCAACACGGTCATTAACAAGTTCAGGTAGTTTAAGTTTTTGGCAGTTTCAGCAGATGAATAGATTGGGTTTTTACTGTTAAGATGAAACACCTTGACCCTCCACAGCATACACTGTGGATGACTGTGTCCTCCTCCACTGCGGATTTCCCCAGGTCTGGGCTACAGCGATGGGTTTCCACTGCCATTAATATATTCTGTGCCTGTATTTCTTGCAAGAAACTACCAATTTCTATGGCCCAATCTGCTAACTGCCATGTAATAAAAATGGGAAAAAACCCACCCAAATCAAACCACCTTATTAAGAAGTTTACTGCTGTTGTAGCTATTTCATTTATATCTCAGTATGAACTTTGCTATTTAAATTGCAGAACTCCTGTTTGATATGGTGATTTGGAAGAGCCAAGCCTAAAATCTGAAACTTGGGAGTTGTAGTTTTCATGTGAGTAGACATCAAAAGAAAGGGAGCATAGTGTCACTGTGAACTTACAGTAATAATGCAGTACAAAAAGAAAAAAGGTTGCATCACCTTATATTTTCAGTAAGATAAAGAACTATATTATTCTATGAATCATTTTTTAATATAATTTAGATAAAATCTTGTTCTCTCTGAGCAAATCTAACCGCCCAGCATCTGGGCCACAAAAAGGGACAGAAATTTAAGACTATGTGTCAGACTACAGATAATGGGATCATTGACCTGTCAGGCTACTGAAATAAAATTTAAAAAAATAAATCACAAAAGCTGAAATATCTATTCTAAATATTTGCTTTTTACCAATCTGCTTAAAGATGGGCATTTATAATTCATGCCAAGATAATAAATCATTTCATAGAAGATCATTGTTTTCCAAGTAAAAAATAGTTTATAGGGAAATTCAGTTTTATTGAAAGCAATTCATATTTATGCCATTTTCAAAACCAGTTTTTATTCCAGGTTTGCTCCTTCAAGCTTTAATTTTATTTATTGCAGCTAGGACTCTGAAAGAGTTTTTCTTTGGTGTTCATTTTCATAATTTCTTATCAGAGTACGAAATGTTCAAGTAATGTCCAAAATTAGACTAAAGGAAGCTGGGGATGAACGGGGGAAAAGAATCCAAATTTTTTTCCCTTCTTACATGAGAAGTAGACATGTATTATCTGATTGACCATCTGGACTCAGGAGCACATCTAGCACATGTCTGGTCATAAGCACATGCCAGGTCATAAGCACATGCCATCATCTCATTGTTTTTTTCAAAACGTAAACCTAAAGCTGTACGATTTTGATGAGTAACATTGGAATTATCCACATGGTGGTGAGTTCATTGCTGTTAGAGTCTGGTCAGTGATATTCAGCCTGTGTAAAAGATAGACCTGACAAACCCATCACTTAGCCAATGACCCTCGGACCGTGTTCTAGTGAGGGTGTATGATCTTCATAAGCAAAATTAAGGTAGCTCCATAAATCAATGTAGAAGCCCTTACATCATGTGGTAAGCTTTGTGACACTGCACTGAACATTAAGTAGAAGAGATTTGGGATGCAATCCGCTGTTAATATAAATTGTCATTACTGCATTGACTACCTCAGCTGGGAGCGGGCTAGATGCCAAAAGCGTTCTGAAGAGCTCTCTTTTGTGGAAGTGTTTGTTGATCTAAACCTGTTCCTGCAAGAATTAGAACATTTCAGCTTTGGCTCATGGATGTACTGAAGAGTTTTTCAATGGTTAACACTATGACATGTGCCATACTCACCTACATTTTCTATTTTAAATGCTGGGATCATTCTACTGACTTTTTTTTTAGGGGTTATTTTGGATTGTTTTGAAGAAATTCTACACAGAAAAAACCCCACCAGGATATACGTCTCTCTCATAATTCTGGTCCACAGTATTATGCTGAAGAGACACAGGCTTTCTCTGTTCAGTTCAGAGAAAGTTCAATTTACTTAATTAGCTATTCTCCCAGTTTACTAGAGTGTAATGCTGCGTGTGTGAATTTTCACACCAGACTACACTGGAACTTCATAGATATAATTTTTAATGATATCACAGGCAAACGACTGAGTTCAGAGTCTCTTTTAAGGGGATTACAGTCTGTTTCTAAGGCTGGGAACAAATGTAATTTTAGGAACGAATTGCAGTTTGCACTGACTCACATCCCTTCTGATCCACTGAGTTCAATGGGACCATTAAGGTCAGAAGTAAAGCAAAATTTGGCCTACCATTTTGGCTTACCATTTTGGCTGTTTCAGTACAACTTTCTTTTGTGTCCTCTACATAATTATTTGCCAGACCTCAGGGAAAATGTTGTCCCATTCACTGTAAAATAGAAGGGTCCATGGAGGAAAAGAGTTGCATTAGAGAAACACACAAACAACATTAAAGCTACCTAGTTTGATGTTTTCAAACCTTTTTGGTTTCCTCTGCAAATAATGGCAGTTTCAATAGGATCTGAAGTGATACTCTTCACAAATAATACACTAGTCTGTCATATGGTTAATATTAACATCTCTCTATTCAAACATGCTGAAAACTGAATAGAACAGTTAACATATAACAGTCACACATCCTTTGCTGAGTACAAGATCGCATCTCTAACATGAACTGAAGATATCCTCACCATTTCAGATCTTCATCTGTCATTTAGTCAAACATTTCATTCTCTTAAATACATTTCTCTTCCCCTCTTTCTGGGTCTTTCGGGGGTGCTGAGTGAACACATTCTCTCCATAAAGGCATTGCTTATGATATGGTTCTTTCTTCAACAGGAATCTTGCTGTGTGTTTCCAATATGCTGCCAAAGGTGAATTTGCACAGTTTGGTAGGATTTGGGGGCAAGATGGCCTCACATCTGGATTGAAAAGATTTTTAAACATCGATTCAGGCAGGATACTGCACTTTATTGCAGAGAGACCCTCTCTTGATGAAATTAATGGTGAGCAATTAATTAATTGTGATCACACTTCAGAAATTATTGAATCAGAGCTTTATATAGTAGCCTTTTTTTTATATTACAGGCATGTTCACAAGGCTTACGGGCAGAGGCAAGCTCACTTTGCTCATGCCCTGAGCTGGCGGGATGTAAACGGTGTTGACAGAAAAGTCACACGACTGTAGGGATGCCAAGCTGAGCCCCACCTAATACACCTCATCTTTCAGAGGATTTATTTGGTGGGGGCTTGGGGCCATAACCACCGCTGTCAGCTCAGCTCACGCACAGTGAGGTTGTGCCCAGCCACAACATATGGTAGAAACGTCGGGGTGAGACCATTCCTCACGGCGATCGCATTGCCACAACAAAAGCTCTGCATCTTTGAAGAAGGGATTCCGAATGAGGCATGCTCATCCTGGGACATAAAGCATAGTTTGCCCTCAAATATATTTTTATTGAAAACACACAGCAAAGATTACAGCCATAGAAAGTTCTGTAAACAAGACAATTTCATCAACCTTATTTAAAAAAAAAAACAACCAACAAAACAAAACCAAAACCACAAAAGAAACCCAAAATAAGACTTGCTGAATGAAGACTGAATAGTAATTTTTTTACTGCCTTAACAAAAAAAATGACATACACCTTCAGCATTTCTTTTCCAAATTTACTTGACAGAGGTTAAAATATTGCTTTATTCTGACTCAACATACAACAGCACTGCGTGATCGATTGTGCTATTTTGGGAAGTCTTGAGACTTGTGAACTGGAAAGTCTGGGGTATGTTAATAAATTTAACAATTAATTTGCTGCAAAGGAATATTTTAATACATTCTGTAGATACTGTAAAATTTTTTTAATCAATATTCTGACAGTAACCAGGGAAGGCTATTTAGCAATTATTTATTATAGTTCATTTTCTTTTTCCCCACAAATAAGCAGATATTTTAATACTAATAAAAACAGTAACGTGTGTGTCACTGAACCCAATTCATTGCATTATTGGCACATTGTGTTACAATTTATGGGGGGAAGAGGGACTCAAAAGAAAGCAAATGCAAAAATGCTTATAAAGTGATTGGGATACGGCAACCAGGAAATGACAATTCTTCTCTAAGGCCTTAATCCCCTGCAGGGAGTGATTTGGTGGAAACCATCTGCTCTTATATAGCCCCATTAGAATCAGATCTGTGCATGCTTGTGGGTCTGCCCATAGTGAACCATCTGCAGGGTTGAAGCTTTAAAGTTCCCAAGCCTAAGCCATGATTAATTAAAGTGACTGGAGAACTGAAAGCAGGAACAAATTAGGGCAGCATGGACACTTATTGGCTGCATTTTGATCATATTGGATCTCCCTGACTCTTCTCTGAACAACCCATAATAAAAAATAAGTTAAAAACAATACACACACACTCAGAAGTGCTCCTTGAGAGCTTACAAAATGTCTTCAAAGTAGAACAGTTTAGAAATGTTGAGGGGTCGGTAATGAACAACGGAATTTATGTTCCCACTCAAAAAAACCCAAACCCCAAACCAAAACCAAACCCGTCACAATACAGACTTTTGCACTTTCTCTTGTTCTTCCTCACTCTCCACCAAGGCAGCTCTGATAGGCAAAGCTCAGAAGATGGAGCAACTGCAGGCTCCCGACCACTGCATCTCTGCAGAAACCAATCCCACTCCACACTTGGCCAAACCCAAAGCTCCTAAATGTTTCCATTGACTTTCTTGGGCTGACTGACACATTAAAGTAAGGTCGAGAATTAAGCGTCTGGCTCAATGTAGGGATTTATTGGCATTCCACAGTAGGTGCCAGACCTCAGAAGCAGATGTCTGTGTGCCTGTTTCCACGGTATGAACCTGGAACCAAGGGAAGAGGGGGAGAGGGAACTGGGTCTGTGCTGGGGTGATGGGACTTGCTCCCCAGGGTCTGAATCCCTGGCCAGCAGCTCGCTGCAGCGCTGCCCTGAAACCAGAAATGAATCTAAGAAATGGTCTTAGCCTTTACTGAAAAAAAGATGCATAGCCTAAGCCTTCGGACAACCGAACGGGACCATGGTACAACACTCTGTAACTGAAACTGTATGTGTAATCCTGCCTAGAAAGCACCTGATGTACGCTTCATCCCTCCTGGAACTTTTCCCTTAAAAAAATATTTTGTTAAAAAACACTATGATATGAGGGCGATTGACTATTTGGTTTCTTCTAAGTAGATGCTCTTAAATTAATGCATATAAATAATTTGTATTTAATCTGCCATCCCTTTTCCTAGTTTAGTCAATAGCCATTAACAAATTTTATGCATCAGGCAGAACTTCCTCGTGTTCTCCTACCTCCCATCAAGTCCCCCACCCAAACGTCCTTGGTCAATAACCGAGTCTCTTTGCTTTCACATATTTTTAAGACAAAATTGTGCCTTCTCGGCTCCAATGACTAGGACCAATGGGGCTCTGGCAGAACGTTATTTCGCTCGCGGTGTCTGTTTCTACGCTGCCAGTTCATAGTCTGATCTCGGGTCGTCTAGAATCCGAATTGCTCCTGAAGTTTAAAAAAGCAATTTTTGTCACTTCGTGTTGTTCTGCTATAAGACAATTACTGACTGGGGAACTCACATTGACAAGTTCAGCTGAATAGGAGTTTTTGCACCATTTGATGCCTGTTACTTCAGAAACATTTTGCATTTGCATGCAGGCTTCGTCCAAGCCCACAGACGGGATGATGGGAACGGAGTTGGCCCTTGAAGATGAATAGCCGACCAAGTCCTTCTGATCCACGTTATTAAAATAAGGGGTTGTCTCTCTTGAAGGCAGTTGCATATTTATTGAAGTATTCTGGGGAGTTTTTAAACCACTGGATGAATACCTGGAAAGAATAAAAAGAAGTTTTTGTTGGACATCAAGTGGTCAGATGCAACCGGCAGTAGGAACGCTGTATGAAATTCAGTGAGCTGTGCTGAAAAGATACATGTCATTTTTCCCTCACACTAGGAGCACTTGGTAATAGTGTGGTCCTGGGGAAAACAAGACCCTGGAGACCTGGTTTTGATTCTCAGATCTGCTGGTGGCAAACCACTGCTTTTCTCTTGCCCTCATTTTGCCTACCAGCATATGAGAATCATGACAATTACTTTTAAAGCGCTTTCAGGAGTTATACTGTATCACAATAAATTTTGTTTGAAGTTAAATTTGAAATTCCATCCCGATGTTCCTAAGTGGGGAAATGGATTGATGCTTTCTTCAACATCAGAACTTTCAATGTCAAATGGCTATTTTAGGAAAACACTTTAAAAAGGTTGGCCTGATTTGTTTTCTTAGATCTCGTCTGGAAATAGAGCTAATACACTGAGCTCGAGTGTCTCCAAAAAAAATCCTTTTTCCTCCTCCATTAATACATATCATAGGATGATTTTATTTATTGTGAGGCAAATTTGGTGAATTTTTATCAACATTTCCATTTTGTTTCAAAGCCGAATTCATTATTCTCATCAGAAAGTGTTTTCGCTTACAGGAAATACTTAAAAAACAGAAATGGAAAGTATACCAAATATAAAATAAAGGAATTGGTGACAAAAGAAAAAAAGATGTTTCCCATTTGAGAAGTAGTTTTACAAGAAATCTGGTGCTCTAGAAGCTACTGTATCTACTAGTCATGATTGCCGAGGACCATAGACATCACCTCAGTACTGGAACATATTTTATTTATAATCAGCTTTGTGATCATATCACTATTTAATAAGGCAAGCTATTGGTGAAGTCTAATATGTTTTATCCATGGATGAGGAAAGCAACATCTAGATCTGGTGTGGAAGCAGGTGCTGTGAGCTCTGACTTGAAGGCTATTTCTCTGAAAGCCGCTTAAGCAGAACTAGGGAAAAGAAAATGAAAAGCCTGAAACAGCCACAGTCCAACATTAGTGTACAACACTAATTAACTGGAAAGGCTTCCTTCGGCCCCATCCTCCTGGTGAGCTGTCAGACAGGAGAGAGAGGAGGAGGCTTCTTCAGGCTCCTGCCCAGCAGAATGCTGCTGACTTGTAATTAACTCGTCTGCGGTGGCAGGGTGTTCGTGCGACTGCTTGACACATTAACCCGCACACCAGCACACGCGCAGTTCTGGGCAGCTCCTGGATGAGAACTCTCCAGGCATCCCCAAAAGACCAGAAAACGCAGCTGGGAGCTCTGCGATAAGGAGGAGGTGCTGTGATCTTTGCTGCTCCCCGATGGAAAGAGATACTGCTTTGGGAAGTGGGGCCCAGGGGGATAATATAGGAAGCGGCTTTTTTGGATACGTGAGAGAACTTCTTGGACATGCTATCCAGCCACATTTATATTTTATGTCTGAGCCAGCTGAGACTCCGCTTTTGGTTAATTACATTTAGACACACTTGTAGCCACTAATGAAGGGCCTTTTTAGAACACTTTTCAAGAATCAGTATGAAAGAAATACTGATCAGGGATATTATTCCCGAGGGAGGACAATTAAAAAAAAAAAAAAATAAAACAAAACAGTGCAGACCTTTGGGTTGTGCCCATTCTTGTTTCCTTTGCTTATTATATAACTGTTCAAACGCCTATAGCTGGAGAGATCGCATCAGCTGCATTATTCCCTTTTTTGGTAATTCAGGCCCTAAATATATTCGGGGCTGCACCCTGAAAACAAAGGGAGTGAATGTTTTTAATGAATTTCACATGCAATGGATGTATTCTATGGATGATATATAAGCAAAACCAATAAAAGACTGAATTAAAATGGGTTTGGTGAGAAAACAGCAACAGTTGCCAATTCCATAATAGAGATTCAATTTTTCTTGGTATTTTGAAAACTAATTGGCAGCAACAATAACATGTAAGGCAATGCCTGGCATATTTTCATCACATTTTTTGAAGTACAGATAGACACACCAATTTTATGCTGGAATTACATGTTTCTGCCCTGTGCTCACAGGGCTTTCAAAGGAGGACTGAGGATGAATTAAAGCAGATAGAGTGTGTGCAATAGGCAAGGTATTAAACTAGTAGAGATATTACATCTAAACTGTGTGAGACCCAGCTTTTGGTTAATTACAAACTGATCCATGCTTCTGCTTGTGACACCAGACTGCTGCTGTTTTCAATAGACTGAGACTTAGACCTATTTGCAGAATCTTAATTACACTTTCCTATAATTAACTTTCCTAGAACTAGAGTTCCTCCTAAGAAAAAAATGTTTTTTTATCTGAAAAACTATTTTGTCTGAATATATTCGTTCATGTGCATGTATTTCAAAGTGCAGCTCTCTCCCCATCCTCTGCCTAAAAGCAAGCAGAAAAAGAAACTCAGAGATTTATAAATATGCCACAGTAATTATGTTATACTCTTACAGTGTTTTAGAGTCTAAATTAAAGAATGAAACTGAAAGAAGCATAATAATTTTACTGCCCCCCTTAAAGTAGGTAGTAAAGAGAGACAGAAGGGATCAGATCTTAAAATACAAAATAGGCTTTTTTTAGCATAGTACCAAGTGCTTTGCTATAAGCCCTGTTGCTATAGGCATTCAGTATACGAGCCTGATGACAAGGTCCATTAAGATGACTGGGAGTCATTCCAGTGGCATTACCAGGATTCGGCTCAGCCTCGTAAGCACGTATACCTATGTACACACACCCCACTTTCCACCTGTAGATATGACACTTTGGGTCTTTATAGACAAACACATTTATACCTGTACATACACACATTCACAGGCCATAAGGCAGTACTGCTAGCACTTCATGCCACGTAACATCACTGAAAGCACGCGATCAAACGGCTGTCCACTTAACTGCCCGTAAGCTCGTGACACCCTCAGGGACTCAAATCGGTCTCTGAGACGTGACTGGCATGGAGATGGTTTGTTTTCTTTAAGCCACTCATTTCAAGCAGGTTTTTCTACTCCTTCAAGTAGCATACTGATTAAATAACTGATATTAGCTGTATTTGACTCAAACTCTGCAAGTAGAATCATAGAATGTTTTGGGTTGGAAGGGACCTTTAGAGGTCATCCAGTCCAACCCCCCTGCAATGAGTAGGGACATCTTCAACTGGATGAGGTTGCTCAGAGCCCCGTCCAACCTGGCCTGGAATGTTTCCAAGGATGGGAAGTATCAGATCCTGTTGCAAATGAGAACTGGTGTTTCCTAAAGGCAGCAAAAGCTTTCTTCTCAGTGTGGGATGGGAAGAGGAGCACTTTTACAGGACTAGACAAAAACTAATCAGGTAAATTAGCCTCTTTTCTGTCAAATATAAACATACAAAATCTGACTAAACTTCAGCCAGAGCTGCTGATGGATGAACTTCAGAAGGCTCACAGAATTAGGGAGATAAACCACTTTGATTTGTGCATCCCTGTAGGGAAAGATGGAGGTGAAAAGGGAGAAGAAAGGAAGGAGTCTAACTTCTGCAGGGAGCAAGGGAACTTTTTGTTTGGGCTGGAAATATAACAGGAATACCAACATTATGAAACTAGCAGATATTTAGATGGTAAAAAGACATTTGATTTTGGGGAAACCTCTTCCTAAGTTAGAAGAATTCCACATAAAGTAGAATTAGTGAATTACTTTTTATTTTTGTGCAGAGAGAAGATGCGTACTTATATTTTGGTTGAAGAAATTGCTTCATTGCTGCAACACAAAATAACTTGCAAAAAGTTTTGTTACACTCTTAAAAGACTTGATTTTCATAAACCCCATAATCAGCAAAACATTATAATAAAATAAGATCAAAGAAATGCTTTTGTTTTCATGCCTAACATTGACTTTTAAAAAAATCATTTCCACGGGTACTAGTTGAAGACTTTTGACACGGTATTTGTGATATACATGGACTGCTGTCACAACTCCCCATGCTGATGCACTCATAAGGCTCCTTTGGAGAATGGTCCCATCATTAGAATTGATATTAGGAAGGTCTAATTCTACAAACATCCTCAGTGCACAAAATATGGATGAAGTGCTTTAGCGGACTGAGGCCTGAAGGGGTCACCCTCTGGTCCAAATAGCAAACTTTTGCAGAACTACAAATTTAAAATATAGGCCAGTACAAGATGATGCGTGTAATATCACACACAGATTTCCTAGAGAAGAGTAAATACAACTACCCAACAAGGCAGCTTTGCTGGTTTCTACCTCACTTCTGAACCTGGCTGCCGCACTCTCCAGAGCCCACATGGCCAGATACCACCACTGAAGAGGCAAGGCTGCTTGCCTGCCCCTCTTGGGAAGGGTTGCATTCCGAGTCACAATATTCATAAGGAATTATACACACATTATCAAATATATTTACTGCAAGAAGTAATAAACAAGTTTTTCCTTAGAAGAAGCAAACACTAACAATGAAAGAAGCACGAGACAAATTTAATCTTTTTAAAAGAGTCACCAGACACCCAAACCTTTTGCCGCTTTGCTTTCTCCCTTCCTAGGTAAGCCCTGTTCTTGGTCTGTCTTTCCTAATTACTGCGGCCAACTTTGTTAGGTAGATTCAGCTACAAAACATTTAGTGAGCCAAATCCCCCTCCCAAAGGGTACCCCAGAGTGGGCAAGCCTGCCTCAGATTGGGAAGCGTGGTGAGGGAGGCACGGGGGGAATGTGTGCCTGTGCGTGTGCCCACACGTGCAACGACACACACGTGCAATGACGCTGGTTCTCGGTCAGCACTTATGGTTGTCATTTCCCAGGAGGTCGGAGCGGACAGTGATAATAGGTCCTTTCTTCCCTGAGGTAAATGAAACACGTAGACCTCGGTTCTGAACTTCATAAAGCCAGTTCCGATACCAAAACGTACAGCTGCCTCCTCCCAGTGGAACTGTTCACTTCGCCACACTCAGTTGTGACTTACATGTCTCTGAATGAAACTGGTGTTGTTTTATTCTATTCCACATATTTCTCCCAGTTTTACACATAATGTGTTTGTAGTGATTCTGGAGAGCCTTTGGAAATCTATAGGGATATGTAAATATTATGCAAAATATCTCAGCAATTGCAAAAGACTTCAAAGGCAGCTGTCGGTGCTCAGGAGCATTTCTGAAATTCAGACCTTATGTACAGCTGGAGCTCACATTCAATACCCTAATGAGCCGAATTAAAAAAGGAAAAATATCGCATCCTTTGTGCATTTTCAAAGACAAACCTGTGTGAAGTGATCGGTCTTCGGTCTACAGCAAACACACTTCACAATGTACATAGATTTATTTAAAAAACATGAAAGTTGGACTTCTGAATGATTTTCTCTTATTTGCCCAGGGCTGATGGAAGAAAAAAATGCTATGCAAAAGTTACTGGAACTGCACGTCACGGCACCACTAGAAAAAGCATCAGTTGTGAAGAGTAACGTTGCCAATCACTTACAGTTTGTTCTCATCATTCTTTCTACGTCCTTTGAAAGGCCTAAAAGGAGCATCCAGCCAAATAAAAACATATTACTTTCAAAGAGCCAGTACACTGAAAACATTCTGCTTTCAGCACTATAAACCCTGGATCCACAGTATACTGCAACAACATTGGAAGGACTGTAATGGCAAAGCACATTAACCACGAAACAGCAGCCACCAACAAACTGTCTCACTTCAGTTATGTTATTACTTACCCGTGACAAGGTATTGTGTCCTGGTCTGTGAGCCTTGACTCTTCTAGCTGTTGATATGCTGGTCCTGTAATTCCATTGAACCTACCCCGAGGTAAGGGAGGAGTCCTCCGAAAGGCATTTCTATGTAGCATCCCGCTTTTTTGTCCTGGGCTGCAGCATGAAGAGAGACTTCTAGGAACAACACCAAGAGCACAGTAAAAATTATCACAGCAGAAGTGTAAAATTCTGCAAAGTAAAGATTCAGGATTAATAACGCATGGATTACTGTTTTTATAAACTTTGCTGTGGTGGCCTATGAGGTCAGTAGAAATTCTCTATGGAAATATAGTACTATAATCCACAGTTAGCTGCTGTTTATGCTGTATTTAATACACCACCTCTCTCCTAGGAAGGCAAATGATTGCCTGGTATATTAAATGTTTTCTTGTACTTGATGAAGGATGTTTTTTTTCCATGCTGCGTACCATAATCCTGCTATATAGAGTTGACTAGATGGTCCTCGAGGTCCCTTCCGACCTATGACTCTATGATTCCTCACACAGTATAAATGAACAGCACAGCTCCATCATACCTACAGCTGAGCTCAAAACGAGTTCTTAGATTTAGAGCCCACTGTATTGCCTATCAGCCTATGGGGTCCTGCTTCCTGAGACAACAGCATTACACTGGGAAAAAATATAAGCAAAGAATATAAGTGAAGCTTATGAACTGCAGCTTGAAGAAATCACCTGTGATACAAGTTTTCTCCATGTTGAACAAGATTTCTTTTCTATATTGTTTTATATACATTGTTTGTTTTCTTCTTTATACATAGACAAATACTGTGTTGTTTCTTTATGTGATATAATACAAACTTGAATATAATAAAAACAAGTAGTAGTTTTCTATTTATTTTAGAAAATTGCTTTTGTAAACAACATTTTTGCACTGTTTCAGAAGGAGAATGGATTTTTTCCGTTTCATGCAGGAATTAAAAAGTATCTAGGATCCATAGTTTGGGTATACTAACCATAAATTCAGCTGTTGCTAATGCAAAAATAAGGAAACACAGAATTAAGGCAAGACATAACCTATTTTTACTGTTAACAGGTCACAGTACTGCACGGTGTGTCTGGCTGTTCATTTTCCAACTACTCCTATTTCTCTTGACATCTTCTGGGTCTCAGGAATGCATGTGTATTACCTAATATTCTGGCACACCCTTAATGATGTTTTAATATAGGTTTTGTAAATGCATTTTAAGAATTGTTATTTTCAGTTAAGTGAATAATTTCAACTTCTGATACAACTCAGCTATGCAAAAGACTTTTGATAAGTTTACTTCTCTTTTCCTATCCTAATGTGACTTAAAAGCATTCTGCATTTTATACCTAGCAGGAACTTTATTTATAGTTAGGGCTGCATCTACTCCCAAAACAATTCTTGCTTGGACCAAGTATGCTGGACGAATTCTCTTGGAGCGTACATTTCCTTTAAAAACGACCTTTTCTCCCCAAAGTCAAAACATCAGAAAGAAATTCAACAGTCTCTATCCTCCTGCTCAGGCTAGCAGTGTTCCAGCATGGTCTCTGCTCTATTCTCTTCCATACTTTTACTTTCCTGGTGCTTTTTAATTGAAAAGATCAATAACTCATAGCAATAGCACTCCCTCAAGGATTTTCGATGCTTCCTTAAATAGATTTTTTCCTTAGCTATTAAGGGGGCTGCGAAAAAACTTTTTTAAAAAAAATGAAGCCCTGGCCTTTCAATTCTGAAGGCTGAGTTAAAGTTGTGAGTTACAATTCATATTCTGTAAAATAACCCCACACACCACAAAACAATTGACAATTTCTGCGCAGGAGAGTCTGAGATTATTACAGCAGGGGATCTTAAAAGATGTAGCAGAATAAATAATTTGTGATGGATAATGAATTTCAGGGGGTTTTATTGATTGCAGTATATTCATCAATGTACTAGAAAAGTCAACAAACTGATTTACAGACTTTAGACTGATTGCAGATATTTGAAATCGGAAAGGCAGTGTTTAATTGAGGTTGGTTAGATGCCCCTGCGCATCTTCCTTGTTGGATGAGGTTGCCTGGGATCTTGTTGCACATGGTCTCCCATCTAATAACACGCACATGCAAATTCACAAAAGCTCTGCATTTGAAGTAGATGTAATTGCAACACACAGAGGTACAAGTGACATAATCAGTATAAACTGCAGCAAAGAGGCATACAAATGCCCTATCTGTACTTCCTCCATCTTGCACTGAAACTCTCATTGCTATATCTAGCACGAGGTGCTCCGGGCTGCCCCGGGTGCGTGGGCTGGTTCGGCTGAAGGGCTCTGGCAGATGCCAGCATCTTCCTGCAATCACAGCAGCTCCAGCACCGACAGAGCTTAAGCAACTGATTTGTTGCTAATGTGAGGTTCTTATGTTTCAACATTTCTGACAGAAAAAACAGAGGGGAAAATGAACAAAAATCATTTGTTGTCATGGACAAGAGAAATTCACTGAGAGGGACCAGGAAATATTTACAGACAGTGCAGCTACAAGCTGCAGCATAACGCTCATTTCTTGAAGCGCCAAAGACAAGATAGTCACAATTTTTATTAGAAGTTCTCTCAAAAAGTAACTCCAGCATAATAAAGTTTTTCCTTTCCCACAAAACTGCTACGAATGTCAGCGTACTCTTCCTCCAGAAATGTTAATACAGGCCCTCTTAGGCTTCTGCTCTACTGCTCACATGAAGTGGTCCTCTCTCTGAGGCAAACAACGCCTTTTGGATCTCCTCAGGGAATTTATCCTCCTTTTGTCACCATTATGTTTTCTTCCTCCCTGTACTCCAGTCTAACTGGGTAAAAGAAACCAGCCCACATAACTGAGCTGTTCAATAAAAAACACTAATAAAGAAAGCTGTAGCAGATATGTCTTTAAAGTCTGTTAATTAATTACTCCACACTAACAAAAATCAGAATATGTTTGAACCGGTTCAAAAGTAATGCATAAACTAGGGAGAAATATAGTCCTGATGAATTAATGGCTTGAAAGAAGTAGTTCAACCATCTCTAAAGTTAATTAAGAACTTGGGATTCATTGTTGCAAATTGTTTTGTGTGAAAATTTTTATTTAGGTTGAGCAACCGAGTAAAAACAAAGTCTGTCTCAGGAGGTGGAATATTCTCTTCTCATGGCGCACACACAGCTCCCGAGTGCAGTTAACCATGTTCATGAAGAGGAGAAGACTTGCAGTGAATTTACAGTAACTCTGGGAATCCTCTGTACTACTTTTTAGTCAGTTACTAAACAAAATTGATTATACATCAAATTATGAACACATTCAGAAGTAATTTTGTCAACAGGAACATGAAAAGAAGTAACAAGAGGATGGCAATTAAAGTGTTAAAACTTTAGATGCGATCTCAACCCATGCCTTCTTGTTTAATAAGCACAATGGAGCTACAGAAGTAGTGTTTGTAACCACAGTTGCCTGTATATCTATTTTACTTATTCTTTCCTCTTTTTTTCATGATTGTAATTCATGAAAAGGAAGATGCAAAGTTGAGGGAGAAGGAAAGCTCTAAAACTGATCATAAATACTCCGGCTCTGTACCTGCAAAAACTATACAGAGAGACATACTGTATTACATGCTATATTACCCACGGATCACAAGATGGAAACACTAGTGTTGAAGACATGGGGTTTGTCCTTGCAAGACAGAAACAGTAAATACAAACCCCAGTGACAGAGCTGGCTGCCAGAGAGACGGTGTCTTTTGATGTTCCCTAGGAGCCACATTTTTAGGCTAAGTTAGACAATCTACTGCTAACATTTGTACAGATCAACTATACAGACTTTCAACTAATTTTCAGTTTCAATAAAAAGGACCTGTTATACCTGAGAACATAAGCATCTCTCAGTAAAAGCCATGCAACGATAATGATGCTCTATCACCACGCCCTTTTGTCAGACTGTTTACACGAACAAGATGACACGCGATGAGCACATCTCTGTTGGAGCCTGTGCTACAGACAGCTCCCTAAAGGGAGAAAGTTAACATAATGTTCAGGATGTCAGCAAAGCTGTATGCGATTAAAATAATACTAAGACTGTAAGGACATTATTGTGCCAAAAAAGCCGTGGCATAAGAGAACTGAACTTAATAGTTTTATCCCTTTTTTCTCTATAGCATCCTGTATCCTAAGGATTTAAAGATCACTTTTCCTATGTCTTTGCAAAGTAGTCATGTACTGCCTCAGTACAAGATTACCGTCTAGGAAAACATCTAACCTACAATGGCGCAATGGCCTGTGTTTCCTAGCTCCTGTTTATGAACCATTACAGCTGGTCAGGTTCTCAGCCCAGGTGATGGAGTGGGACTGTAGTCTGCTGTTCGCAAAACCCTCTTCTCCCCTTGCATATGCAGGAGAAGCTTTCCAGCAGCCAGCCTACACCTACAAATCTACTCTTGATTTCTGAAATGGGAGCATTGTTGCTTCCATTATATATTCACGTATTCAGGAATAGCATGTGCTGGGGCTGACTGGGGACTTTGCAACCCTACATAAATCCTTCACCACTACCTATATCATGTGGTCACCCTCCTGGTTCCACCAGATAGATACACACAAGAGGAAAAGGGAACAGAGCATTCGGAAGTACCTCAGTGGCACTGAGTTTAACCATCTGCCATAACTTCATCATATACTGTAGTGCACTGATCAACCTCCAGCCTAAAACTACAATGATAACCAGGCTACTACTCCAGAAAGTTGTTCTCTATTGAAGACTTTGAGACTTCTTTTCCATTTAAAATTATTTACGATGAGTATACATCTATTTGTCATACGTGCCACCACACTCCTTCATTTTAAATTGGTCTTTTACTTCTCATTATGCTTTCTCTGGTGTATTTATAAGCAGCAGTCATATACTCTTTTCTGCCTTCTGAACTGAACTGAAGACTGAAATGAGACAGACTCTCTAACACTTTCTGTGGAACACAGATTATTCATTCCTCGTATTAGCTCATGAATGCAGTTTGAGTCCATAGCAACCAGGAGGCCATTTTAACCAGGTGAGGTAATAGTGGCGTATTCTCATGCTATAGTCAAACAAAGTGACAACAGTGTCTCATGAAGTGGTTTTAATATTTCTGACTTTCTGATGGAAATGTCTTGATTAATACTTCCTCTCCTCCCATTTATCTTTTGCACAGCTGCATCACTTTGTGACTTGGTTATCCTTTGACCAAGCAGTATATACTGAACCTTTTCTTGCTCATGTTTCTTAAATTTCGTTATTAGTTCCAGATGCCTGACCTTGAAATTAGTACTGCTGAGCTTCAATCCACTTCTGTTATGCCATTCTTCAAAGTCATTAAATTCATTCTTTATATCTAGGTCCTTACCTGTACTGAGTCTATCTTTTAACTAATTTTTTAAGTATGTTCCAACTTTTTTGTGCCAAAGTCATGAACAGAAGCATTAAACAAAATTTGTCCCCAACATTGACTAGTTCTTTGAGAGTTCCATTAGTACTCCAGTGGTGAATGTCTTCATCCCAGCACTCACCTTCTCAATGTAACTCCTTACTCTCTCCCTTTTAACCACCTCTGTCTATCTGCATTACAGTTTCTTCTGCCTCTCTCTACTTCCACCCATTAAAGGGATTAGACACACGTGACAACAAATCTAACATTGACTGAGGCTGTGTAGAGATCTATCTCACCTCACCTACTCCAAATACAAAGACAGCCATCAGTGCAGTGCTGCAGGAACTGCTGCTAGTAAACCTCATAATTTTTAGCCTTTTTTGCATCTACCCAAAGAATCTGCTTCCCCCACATTTGTCCTAAAGTCTTGACTAGTCTAATTCAACATAATAGGTCTTCAGTTCCTTTGATAAATTTTTCCTCTTCCTAAATATTTGACATTTGCTATTCCATCATCACATGGTACAGCTCCCATTTTGACAGATTTTGCTAACAGACTTGAAATTTCATGAGCCAGTTCTCCTTCAAGAGTTCTTTGATCAAGTTTAACCAGACCATCTTGACTTGAGGGCTTTGATTTCTGCATTTTACTTCCACTTTGACTGTAGTAACGTCTATTTTCATACATATGATTCTATTCCCATTCTACCTTCATCCTCAAAAAATCATCCTTCCTGAAAAATGAAATATATTCATTCAGGATTGCCCTAATGGCTTCATATATTATGATCTGTCCCACCATCAGCTTTGCTTCTTCTTGTATAGTACTCCTTTATACAGCAAGAACAATTCATTGCTTTCAGTATTACCAGTAATTCTTAACTCTCAATGATTCCTGGAAATGCTCACTTCAAGCATGACTTCTTGCCCTCTGTGATATAGGTTGTTTCTTCCCCCACACCACACACATTTTAGGCATTCTTTTTAGTAAAAGTCTCCAGAAAACTATGTTCTTTCCTTGGGAAAATATCAGATTACTTATACTTTCTCCCTTTCAGGCTTCCTCTGCCTTTACATTCTTAGTTGCTTTAGTTTATCAATACTTGTTCTTTGAAATTCAATAGCCTTATTTACAGAATAATTTTAATTTACTCTTTCTTTTAATTTTTAAACTGAATCAATTATACTGGGAGAATAAAGAGTAAAATGCTTGCTAACTCAAAAAAAAATGGTTTTACCATGGTTTTCATGGTGTTAAAAGTTCATTAAAATGCAAACACAAAATATTTAAAATTTTAGAGCAAGTTTATCCTATTTTGGCATTTTTGTATGACAATACAACTGCTCTAGGCTGAAAGCCTCCGTGTTTGGCTTTCATCATGGCATTCTCTGAAATGAATCCCTCTCAAATCAATGGTGACTGAATCAATGAATGAAAGTCAGGATGACAAATTACCAAGAAAACTGCTATTCAAAGGGATCACAACTCAATCCCATAATTAACAAAACTCCAATTTGTTTCTATCTGTTAGAAATTAAGGCGTTATGGGTTTTCTTCTTACTAAAATCAACAGATAATCGGAGATGAATTTTTGAGCACACTGTATACTTTACAGGATGTTTACTGATTACACACATTTGTTACTTTCCAGTTCTGACAGTACTAACTTGTTTTACATATGCAAGCAGATGATGTAAAATTCTTCTACCGTAATAACAGTGCATAATACAGGTGAAATATTTTAGGAGTAAGATTCAGAGAAGATTCAAATTTTCAATTCAATCTCTGCAGTAATTTTTTGCATGACGCTGAGGTTGGCAGAGACAGAAAATGGCTATTATCTAGTAATCCGAGTGAAATAACTAGGTGATCTCTGTCAGTCACATTTCAGCAACCCTACCTTGATAATCTTAATGCCAGGCCAAAATTGTATTGGCTTTAGGAACTGGAAACAGACAGCTCCTGATTTTAAGAAATAACCACCCATCATTAGTGCCCTTGAAAACACCAGCAGAGAAAACAGGTCTGGACGTGGAACAAAATATTTTCATAGTAAGCAGAAACAAAACAGTAATATAGTTTAACAGCAGCATAAAAGAGAGAACCTACAGAGCCACTGTAATTTTTCCGGGCTCGTGTCAGATTTGGAATGGAATGAAGGGGTGTTTAGGACAAAATGTATCCAGTAAAAAAAAGAAGTTTCCTCATTTGGCCACATCTGACCATTTGGCCACATTGAACACTATTTAGAAACTAAAGAAACCGAGTAAACTAGGAAGCTATCACATGGTGCATAAATTAAAGACACCCTCATAAGCCTTAAATGTTCAAATCTGTTGCATAAAGCAAAGACCTTGTATAATAAATTTTAAGTTCTAAAACTACAAAAAGAATACTTTATAAATTAAGCTAGTCATTCCACATCTTAAAACAGTCCTGAAGCAAAGACTCTTAAGACATCTGCAAATAAGATGATTGCTGGTTTTTGATTTTTTGTTTGTTTGGTTTTTTGATTGTTTCTGGGAAAGAGAGATTTTGTGTGCAAAGGTGTTAAAATGAGCAATCTGGGTTTCTGCATTAGTTCAGTGTAAATTCAGTGTGGCTTATTCTGCAATTTCCTTATGGAAAACAAGGAACCTAGAGAGTCATTCAGCTTTAAAGTAACGTTCATAAACAGAGGAAACATTTTCAGTCTTTAATTTATTTCCATATATTTAATCTTAGATAATGTCCTGGCACAGCACCTAAAACATTTCAAAGCTGAATATTGCAATGAAGGTATTAAAGGTAAGGGAAGGTCACTGTGTTTTTTCTGAACTTCACCTTTTGACTAAATGGAGATAAAATTCCCCCCAGAACTTCAGTGGAAGGCATTCTAGGCGACAGTTCCATAGTTCATCTATGCTCAGTAAAATTATTAAGCATGTTTTGAAAATCTCTGTTTTATAAGGAATAAGCCGTAAGAAACGGATCTGACATGGCAGTTGGCATTATTTTTTCATGCCAAATTAAAGGCTTAAGTAAGGTAAAAGTAGATAGGACCCAAACATCCCTTCCTGGCTCATACTCAGCACTTCGGTAGGTTAGGCAAATCATTCATTCCAAAAACAAGGAACGTGCAGCTGACTGGGGACTTAAAATGCATCAAATACTGTAGAAGCTAGATCACAACCTCATGCACTTCCAGACGACTTTTTTTTTTTTTAAATAATTTTAAAAAAAATTATCCTTTTAAATAAGTCTTCCACTCCAGATTATCTAGACAAAAAACCTATGAATTCATTTTTCTCAGCCTTTTTTCTCAGCATGCTCTGGAGCAGACGTTACCACTGCCATTCCACCAACACTATTGTTTATACCAGACATGAGTTTCGTTTCTAGTCCCATAATGAAGCATCTGCACTCTTTTTCATCCAAAAAGACTATAAGCAGTATTCTAATCCAAATGCCATCCAGTGACTTTCCTCTTTTTTTCCTCTTGGAAACAACCACCCAAACTTTTTAAAACTAGTTTTCAAAGGCCACCATGTGTTCATAAATAAGTCAGCATTCATTTCAAATATTATTTATTTAAAGAAACAGTCAGAAAGGCTGGAAGTTTGCAACCATGTCTTTCTGCAGCAGATGAGTCATTAACTTCATGAACATTGATAAGGACAGTCTTGTTTTTAATGGTTTCTCAGCCTACAGTTTCATTCACTGGTCTGCGTCTACAGCTGGGATGGTGTCTTTAAATGCTTCCTTTAGGACTTTTACAAAGCGCAGATAAAGTCGGTGAGCGTAGTTATTGCCTTTTCTGTCTGCAGCTAAGAAAATGCGTGGACATCTGCTTAACGAGCCGGCTGAGGCTCTGTTGGTACCATATCACTCAGCATCTCTCCCAGTCACAGCGCACAATAATCCTGCACCCGTATCACCGGTTCAACGACATCCCTTGGTAGCTGGCCAAATCTCCCATCAGATAGCCATTTGCTTACCTGTGTTGCTTGATGGGCTGGGTTCCTCTGTCGGGAGACAAGGCCTCTGGGAAAGACTGAGGGCCTGAAAAACTAGACTCCATAACTTTGTCCAGAATAGGCCGAGGATGCCTATCTGTTTTTGAATACTGTGGCATAGAGAATAAAATCAATTAATACACGAAAAGGCAAAGTACATTGTTGATGCTATTCAATCAGAATCCATACCGGAGTAGGGTAAGAAGTGCTCTAATGCATTTTTAAATTAAAATTAGGCATTTCAAGTAATACATTCATTCACTATTGTTTACACAGCAGAAAGCACCAGTACTCATTATCCCCATTACCTTCTCCACACCAAAATGGTGATATCTGCATTAGTAGCAAAATTACTGACTGATCTGCCCATAATGATAGGGAACACTGATCCCTTTGAATAAAAGCCTGTTTTTGTGGCTGTCCATGCAGAGACTGAGATCACGAAACACATCTCGGAGGACAGCCAGCACCTTCTTGGGTCTTTTGGTGATTTCAGTCAAACACTGCTTTTATCAGCGTGTGTAACTACAAAACCCAAACTGAAACAGCATTTGTATCCTCAGATAAGTGAGAAAAATATCTGAATCCTATCCGTAGAGCCAGATATCCCTTCTGAACAAGTCTGAAATTTTTGACCTGGGAGTATCTGTGCTAGTAAGAACAGTGTAAACATAATTCTTCTTGCGGCAGTTGTAGGCATAGGGCAGACTCTGGGCACATAGTGAGACACAAAGGTCTGTAAAGCAGACACTGGACATCAACAAGAACAGATTTTCTTCTTCTTGCTTTGTGACTCAACTGGAAATTCAGCAAAAATTATGTCTCTGATCCTGAATGGGGCCAGAAAGTCAAAGTATAAAAAACGCTGCATTTTGGCTTGGAAGAAGAATCAATGTTGTTAGTGGTTACTGGGCAATATCTGAGAGACATGAGAGGTTAACCCACATTTCCACTCAGGTATGAAAAATATTGCACTTTGCAGATTTTTACATTGCCTTACAATGACCTGCGCTAAAACTAATTGGTCTATTTTTCTTTAATAAATTTCTTTCTGTATTGGGTTTGTATTTTTATTACTTGATACCTAGATATCCGTGCTATCTTTACAATAAACTGGTATTGTGGAAGCTATTACATGATTAAACGTTTTAGAAAGACAATACAAATTAAAGTAATAATAATAATTTTTGAAAAATCACCATGGTAAAACATGCCATGCTATGATACAAGAGCATAAACATTCATGGAGAGGATAATAAGATTTATTTAAAGTGCAGTTCTTTTTCATAATTATTTTGTTGTCTAACAAAGACCAATAACTCCTTAAAAATACAGAATTATTTTCTGATTCTCACTTATTCTTATCTACATTTTCCCAGACTTCAACAAAATAAAAAAGGAAAGTCATCCCAGATTACTCTTTTAAAAAATGGGTTACGTGCAATTTTAGTCCATCTACTCAGACTTCTTATGACTGATTTCTATATAGCAGATCTTCAAATTTCTCTCCCATGCTCTTCTCCCTCTTTCTGTTGTGTGAAATACCCACATGAACGGGGCCAAAATCACTGCTTACGCGTGTCTGAAGGCAAAGCTATGAGTGTGACAATATGCAAAGTGTTGCCACATGCACGAAGTAAACATAACTGAAATAATAAGGAACATATTCCACTCTCATTTCTTTCAGTTACCATGATCTTAGTTGTCACTTGTAAATGTTGTAGATAAAATATTCAGACAGAAATATGATTTTTAAGGTACTTATGTCTGTGAAGGTTTTAAACTTTAATAGTTATCCTGCCAGCTGCAGAAATGAAACTGTCTTTTATTTCTGACCTGAATAAATCAATCTGAGCTGTGTAAAGTATGGGTTGTTAGTGCCAGGAAGCTATTTCTGTCCTTTTTCTGTGTTTGTCATGATACTAAATTGAAGGTCCGAATGGCTTTTAAGACCACGAGTATGAAGTGACTCTTGAAGGGTAATTAGAGATAAGCTGCGCCTCCTGCTACATCCATGGTTGAGGTGGATGTGGGCTGGACGCTGTTCAGAGTCTTTCATTACAGCTGAGGAAAACCAGAACCCCCAGAAGCTGCTCCGCTGCTGATTAGCAAACTATACTGAAGGTCCAACATCCAGCACCACCCAGGCACAGCCTGCAAAGGAGACTTTCCCCCCCCTAACAGCACATTTCTTTTATGCCATTTTCAGGCACACCACTTACCAATTACCATAACAGCCATACCATTAAATACAATGAAAATGTGAATCACAATTTAAACTGAGGGTATGAATATACAGAGAATTTGAACAATGTAACTGAACTTATTTGGATGTATCACATTATTCATGCATTTTCATATGTTTAAACACTGTTGGGTTCATTTTCCTTTAGCTTAACCAGAAGAGCCACATCCCTTCTCTGAGATCATCTCTGGAGAAAAATTTTTTCAGATTTCTGTGAGGAGTTCACAGCAGCATCAGCTGATGCCCCCAGAAGTATGGTATAGGATTACTCCTCATCCGCATCCCAGCAGAGCCCATCCCACTGCTTCCACAGCCCAGTTCTCACCTGGGCCGAGTTCTGTGGAGCCCTCCCACTGCTGCGAGCTGCTGAATACTCAGCCATGGTGGAGAATAAGCCGTGAAACACTTTCAAAGGACTGTTCCAGTAGGTTGAAAGCACCACTGAAAGCTTATCTGCATTATTTGGGGTTTTATGTTTTTATTGTCTTCTTGTGTAATTATTTGTGCTTGTTTGAGCAATTACTGCGAAACGCTGATGCATATGGCTAAATAAATTAAAGAATAATGATAGCGTTTAAAAATAAACCATTTTGCAAATTTTCAATTTTTCATGGTTTCATGGAGAAAATCATCTGTTATGTACAATTACTCAACTCTTTGGCAATAAAATTCCACCCCCTGCTAGTTAATGCTAAGTGAATCTGCAATGGCAGCCTGGGCCAGGAGACATCAGCCTCTGGCCTTGACCTTCTCTACGGCTATGAGCACGTAATTCCCCTGCTCCATGCCTTGTATTCTTTATTCTAAAATGTAGGATCCATGGGTAACAAATGCCACTCAAATGCTACAGAATAACTTGCCACTCTTGTCCCAATGTTATGCGGAACGAAACACCCATCCCTCCCCCTGGCTTTTCTTAGCTCTTGCTCCTCAATGATTTTCCCAAAATAGTAGTAATAAAAAGTCCAGAAACGCATGTGGTGGTGGAAGAGAGGTGATGCGGGGATCCCATTTCGAAAAGGACTGAGAAGGCAGAGGGGTCAGCTTTAAATTACACTCAGAGAGGGTGCCTCAAGGAGGTAAAGAGCCAGTGATTTTCCTGGATGGGCTGACCTTGCACAGAAGTCCGTCAGGTGGTATATCATATTTAACATCCTTACAGCTGTTCCCATATGCTCTATAAGTTTTGTTGCCAACACTAGCTCTAGACAGAGGACAGTAAATTCAAGTTTGTCTATTCTGGCAGTTCTTCCTAAGTAGTCATGCGATATAGAAACGGGAAATTTTCTCTTGATCTTAGCTGCTAAATCACATCATAACTCAGGCAAAACTACACAGTTATCTTTTAAAAGATTTAAGTGCATCTGCTGCTCAACATAAATTAATTGCATTTCTATCACAGTGACTAAAAAGAATTTATTTCCTGCTACTATCAACAAAAGGTAACAAGACACAAAAAGAGCATTTCTTCCCCTCGTTATAAGAGTATCAGAAACCAGGAGCTAGTGATTGCAAGCTGTTAGAAAGAAGTGTAGTGGAAAGTGAAACCACACACTACAGCATGAAAAGCATATTAACCACCTCAGAGGGAAAGTGATGGGGAATTAATAGATCCACTTAGTACCGTGGGAGAAGGTATTAAAATCCACAAAGGTGAAAAAGGCCACTTTAAATAACCATGACAACTCTCAGAATCACTAAAGGAACGGCAAGGCTTCAGCTACTGTTTTTTTTGTTGTTGTTGTTGCACGACATGTTTGTCAAGTTATGAAAATCTAAAGAAAACCTGTATTCAAGGTGGGAAAAGGAGCTAGTAATCAGGAGCAGGATTAAGACTCATGAAGACAGGTGAACTACAGAAAAAAGAGGAGGAGAGCCACACCACCTCCTCTAGCCCCTCGCACGGGGTGTGAGGGGGCACAGGAAATTTGTCTGTCTAAGGGGGGCAGCTGACAATGACCATTTAATTCCTTTTACCTATGTGGCCATCGGACCGTTTGCCGCAGTCTTGTGGAGCACATCCATTAAGTATCTCTTGAAGAGAACATAATCTCTTTGGGAAGGGGTAGGTAATACTAGGAAGTCCTAAGCTTCATGTGTTAGGTGAAATAAGTCTGAACCTCCTGCGTACCACAAAGAGCCTGCATTAAAAACTGGCACATCTATCTCTTCCTGACTGAAGAATTATAGCAAGATTACCAGTGCATTAGCATCCAAATCCAAGATGCTAGAAAACCTAGCAAGAAATGAAGTGTGTTGCTGCCAGAATATTTGGGAAAAGAAGTCGACTTGAAGGAGATTCAGGAGAAATAGTAGGACCCATGTTCAAACAGTTATTTATGAATCCTGCTTACAGTATGCAGTGTTTTTCATCTAATATTTATCCCTAACAAAATAATGGAATCGATACCAAGAGTAATAGGCTCAGCACAGGTGAATGCAATTACCAGCTATGAGCAGCAGGGGTTCAGGAAGAATAGGGCTGTCCTGACAAAAATCTAACCCTTTTTTTTCACTTTACAGAATCACAACTGAGCAGAGGAAGGAAATGGAGGAGATGTAATGCATCTGAGTGTGGGAAGGAAAAGCATATGATGCTTCAAAACATTGTCAATGCAAACAAAAAGCTTTATTCCCTGCAATATAGCAAACGACAGGGAGGCATCCATGTTTTAGCTTCAATGCCTAACTCTCCTTGCGTTCTTCCTCAGCCTCGGGGCTTGCCAAGGGAGGTGCTGGGATGTGGCCATCCTTCCTTGCCTGTCTCTGCCCTGCTCATCAGAGAGGGCAAAACCCCCAAAGAGGCTAACTTCTTAAATGAAGGGAGTTCCAAAAAGCCTACATTTTTCAGTTGGCCAGCTCCATGTTTTTCTGAATATCCTGTTGCTCAACTTGAATATCCACATCTGAAAGAGCGATCCTTCCATATGGATGTTTAATGAACTTTGGGGGGAATGTCCAACACTTCAAATCCATTTTGAAATAAGGATTGCTGCAAGGTAACTTGTAGTCTAGGATGCAGCAGGAGAATTCAGATACAAATGGAGAGTGTTTTAAAAGCAAACATTCAGAGCTTTTAACCTTGCATATGGTTCTCATAATCACACTACTGTAAAGAAGCTTTAATTGGCATAGAGGTGGAATATCATGGGGACTGAGGTCTCAAGTCCTTTTCCTTCTGCAGTAATGCAAACAGCTGCAAGTATAATGAGTTAGGCTAGAATAAAATGCAAATTTGTAATTCATTTTAATACTTGGTTCAAAAATGAAACGTGGTTTTTCTGTTAACAGCAATTTTGATACAAGCACATGGTATGTATCAAACATTCAAAACTGGCTTTGAAAAATAAGTAACAAAAAATAATTCTTTTACTAAAGTCCAGTGGAGGGTAAAAAGGAAAAAAAGGAATGATGATAAAAAGTATTTCACTGAGATTGGTCAAGCTCTTTACAGCCAGAAACCATTTGAAACACTATCTGCTGTACCCTGGGTCTTGGGAAATAAATAAAACCTCTTTCTAGAACAACATGGCATTGGGAAAGATCCACTCATCTTTTGCTAAATGTAGCAACCTCTGAGTCAAAATGTGACGGCTCTTTCAGAGCCATTATTAGAATACTCATCAGGAATAAGGAACCTTATGCAACTATTCTCAGGTCTACACTAATATATACTTCTCTATAGAAGAAAAAAAGGAGGGTGAAAAACCTGAAGGCATCAGGTCCATTCAAAATAGGTGGGAGAAAAATATCGGAGGATCTTTTAGGGAAAGAGGGGAAGGTGACATACAAGCAAGACAGTTTTCCCATGTAAGAGGAGCACTTGAAGTGGGAAAAGAAATGTCTTCCAGGATCACATAAACCAAAATGCCAGACCGGAGGACTAGGCTCCAGAAAATAACCACCTTGATTAAGTCTCTTTATTGGCTCCTGGAAATAAAGAGAACTAAGATTTCTCTGCAAACCCATGTGGTGGGAGCTGCAGATGGAAACCACAGAGATGTCACATCCAGGCAGTGATGGGCAGAAAGGCATCAGCACAGCCGCAGGAGCGAGCAGCGGGAGCACTCTCCTCACCCTGCGCAGCTGCCCGCTGCCCACTCCTCTTCCCCACCAGCAGATACACCGGGGCAGATCTCTGGTCTCTGATGGGGAGCCACTCAGCCATTCCTATGAAATTACAAAGTTCCTCTCTGCTGCCTTGCCATACCCCCTGCCCTTTTTTTTCCCCCTCCAATCTGCCAGGTTTTGTAAATATTTCATGAACCACCTACATGCATTCTTGCACTAAAATCTTGCTAACAATAGAAACCATTATTACCCTGCACTGTTACGCTACATCCTGCACAAGGTCATTCTGTTTTTCTTCCGTAGTATCTTTGCTCCCAAAGGGAAAATGTATTAATGGGAAGGTGAAAAAAGCTGCCTGCAAGCAGCCACAAGAACAAGAAAACAGTGTGTTAATTACCAGCACTGATAATGCCAGTTGAACAGCATTAAAAGCTGAAAAGCAAATTTGGATTAAAATAATAAATAATAATAATAGTTTTCAATCTCTAATATCTGGAATCTACAAACTGGTGCTTCAGCCATTATGGCTATTGTTATGGCAAAAGAAAAAGACTTAAATAAAGCTTGTTGATGTGTTTGTCAGCTGCTCAGAAGACATCAAATATTACACTGTGATGATGGGTTGACAAAATATTGCACTGAATTACAGTGAGAAAAGGCAAAGAACATATTTTTAGTGTTAACCAAGGCCTACTTTACATGTTCGAATAAAAGGATCACAAAAGCTCTTTACAACTCTACCTTTTGTTGCCATCATTACAATGCAATAACTCTCCCAACAGCTTTTTTTAGGGGCTAGAAGCAATATATGACTGAATGAACTGAAAGTGAAACAAAGAGTTGCACAACATGGCCTAAACTGTGATTATGTCAATTTAGTGAAGCTATCTTCCTTCTTGAAATAGCATATTTTTCCAACCACAAAGCATTGTCACAACCACAATGGTGCTCCTATAAATCAAAACTTTTAGTGAGCACAAGCAGTGCTCCGACAACTCCTCTCTCATAGCATGGCGACTCTGCTTATTCTGAATTGGTAAAAAGGGCTTATACTTATTTCTACATTCATTGGATGTAAACCAGGAGTTGGCACATCTGTGGCTAAGTGGGCATGAATGCTCACTTTTTTTAAACTCCCCCTATTTTGATGGAATCTGGCAAATAAGGTAGTCAGCCCTTTAAGCAAAACTAAGATACTTAAAAAAAAAAAAAAAAAAGAGTTAAGCATTTGGAAAGGCTTCCATACATCTTTTATGATTTCCTATTATATTGCTACAAGGATCCTTTTCAGTTGTTCCGAAGACTGTTCAAAATAAGACAGCACTGCATGTGTATGACCAGACCAGGGTGAGAGAATGGAAAATACCTTGGATCCAAGGCTAAACAAATCAGTCACCTTCAAGTTCCTTATTTCAGATACACACTATATTTTTCATGATTGTGGGATTGTATTAGCTTACACATAACTATATACAGAAAAGGACTAAATAAATTTCAAATTCAGTTTGAACAAACTGATCTCTGTCTGGTATCAAAAATCCCTTTAACTCAAGATCCAGGAAAATGAGACCACCTGCATGGTCTTCCCTTGGGCACGAGTTTACATGTGTAAATTTAGTTCTAGATTTTGAATTTACTCTGAATTAACTGTGACAAATCTCTACATTTTTTCATGCAGGTTCATTAACTATTGGAAGATTTGAAATCACTTAATACCAAAGACCCCCACATCACCTATATGCCATACATATGAGCTAAGGTATTGCCAGAAACTATAACAGTAATTTCCACTGCTGGATGCAGTGCTAGGGGGCTCAGCAAGATCTATTACATGAATAAAATGTACTGGGATCCATTGAAATAACTTTAGAAAAAAATCCATGGTTGGTGTTTTCTATTAACAGGCCAGATAGAAAACATTTTATGAAAGAGGTGAGAATTCTTGTTCCCATTGCTCAGATGCTAATAGCAACGTGGCGATGTGCTGCCATCAGCAGAAGGAACTCATCCAGGCTATTAAGTGTTGTAGCTGGCAGGATTACTTACATTTTGCAGCTGGACTCGGCTTTGTGCCATACACTCTGACTTTGCCATCATGCTGGAAGCATTTAGGCTGTAGGTTTTCCTATTCTGTGTTTCTTTCAGCTGTTCATGAATTTGCTTTGTTTGTTTCCTGCAGAGAGAAATAAAATTCATGTAAGAAAGAGCTAGTTTGATCTTCTACTATAGCCACGGTTCCCTCTGTTCAAAACTTCACCGTATTAGATTAACCAGCTGAGCTAATTCACTAGTGTCTAATATTACCATGCAGTGGGCATTTTCTGGCAAGGCTTAAGAAAGTTAAAAAAGAGCTCTTCTGTTTAAAATACCTTCTATTCTCAGATTACTATAATAGCATGCTAGAGGTTTTAGCGCAGAATTTTGTAAGATCATCTATTACATATTTAACAATAGCTTGCAAGTAGGCAGGCCTGAATATTTAAAAAGCATTTTGCTCTGATTTGGAACAAAGATTTGGGTAAATACAGCAGGCATTAGCTCCTGTTGGCTATAAAAAGTGTTGAAGAATCAAAGATTTCTGCTAGTAGCTGATTAGACTTGGCCTATAACCCAGTGTCTTGTATAGACAGGCTTTTGCTTACATGCTTAAACCTACAAAAAAACATCATTACGGTATCTGAGGCTGTGTTTTGACATATTATACTATGACCCACTATGTCAGAGCTAGGAATACCACCAGATGAATTCCTTGCAGTATTCAGGAGGTAACTACACTCTTAATAAAGGCCTTCCATTTCTGCCACGCTATTTTGGCAAAATGAGTTTTCAAGCTCTGTATACGATTGAGGATATGAGGCAGCAAACTTTATTTTAAATATTTCTTTTATCTTCTGCAAACAGATAGCTGAGCAAAAACTGTTAGCAAAATATATCTAAGGTCTTTTATCCGTCTCTATTTTTTTGATAGGCTACCATTGTCTGAGACTATCAGTTTTAAATCATCACGAGAAATAACTCCACAACACTATTACAATTCTTTCTTTCCTTCCTTCCTTCCCTTCTTCCTTTTTCTCCCCAGCAGATGTATCTCCAGCAGTGAACAAAGGCCCTGGAAACTGCCCAGTAAGGTCAAGGGCTCGGCAGCAGCAGCAGCACTTCGCTACGCCACCAGCAGCTCTTGGACAGCAATTGGTGTGGAGCCAAAATTCAGAAGGAAGTGATTTCAGGGAAGCGTTGGTAAGAAATAAAGGAAATAAAGTCTTTCTATACTGAAATGTGAAATTTTAGCAAAGAACTTTCAGCAACATTTTGAAAAATTTCTGGTGATTTTGCTGCTGAAAACTTTGTGTTGTCATCAAGTTTGATAGCATCTTACTTGACTCAGGCCAATGAACTTGACACCAAATGAAGTATAAAAGTAATTTTGACGTCTTTGATAGAATCATAGAATCATTTAGGTTGGAAAAGACCTCTAAGATCATCGAGTCCAACCGTTGTTCAGTTGCAGTCTGTGTCTAGTGCAGGGAAGTGTAGGAAACCAGAAGAAAATGACTTAATTAAGTGATCAAGGGGGGAAACTGTGAGAAAGGACAGGTTCCCTCAATATGAAAGAAAGCAGTGAGAAGTATCACAGTTCAGATATTCATTTTTAATCACGTAGTTTTTAATGTATTAAAATAAATACATGGGATTTCCTCTGCCTTTGAGTCCCTTAGTTCTGATTCAGCATGCACAATTTAAGCATCTGATTTAAGTAACTGAACAAGCTGTAAGCACCTGCTTAGAAGTAGGTATTTGTTATAGCGTGTTTCCTGAATACAGGTCATAAACTATAATAAATCTCAGACTCCAGAAGTATCTCTTATGCTTTCTATTTACATCCTATTTTGAAACAGCATGGCAAATGAAAAAGAATTAATTTACACTGTAAGCATGTTACAAATATGTGTGGCACATTTTGAGTATAGCAAGGAGATCATAAGTAGTAAGACTTATGAATATGGGTAGGTGAGGAAATAATTTCTCAAGCATAAAGCTTATTAAACTTTTAAAATTCTTCCTTAGCCAAAACAACTTGTAAAGTTTATATCAGAATAATCTAAATAGATATATGAGCTGAAGGATCATAGTGTCAAATTAAATTAGTCACTTGATTCTGAAACATCTCTTTCAAAACCAGCTAAATTACATGCACTGAGGAAATAAGCATATACATCCATATGGCCTGCTGGAAAGCCAGCCACTTGCATGTTGGTCTCCATAATGGTTATGGAACACCCAGTCTTTCCTGATTATTTTTGAGTGGGGACTTCATATGAAGTCTAAACAATGACAGCAAAACATGATCACAGCATCAGACCTTGGGAATCTCTTAGAATTTAATCACAAAAATAACAAAACAAATTCCGAAGTTTTGGAATTGTAATTTGGATTTATTTAGAAAACCAGGATTTTTTAAAAAGTAAACTGGAGTATTCAGCTTCACTGCTGCAATCTTTAACATTACAATTGAGATTCCCGAAGGTAATTTACTGAGAGAAACAATCTAATAATTAATTTCCTTTTATGATCATGCAACCTAACATTAATATTAGCTTTATGCATATTCATTTTGCCAAACTATAGGATGCCGTTATAGAACTAGAAACTATTAATAATTCAAAGTTACTCACTGATTAATATATTTATTTTATAATTTTTGTTTTCAGAACAAATGGGCCTTATGTGTTCTACTGTAGAGATATTTGGCAATAAAGTGTTGTTACTTCAGCAAGAAATAAAGTCACTACTCATCGATAAAAGTCTAAGCCATAAAGAGCAGCCCATTACTGTACTCTCCCTCTGCTGCTAGCACTTACAGCACTTTCTTGATTACTCTAAAAGGAATAATGGGAAGGGCATAATATTTAATTATGGTTCTAAACTTCCCCAGATTGAATTTATTTTAAAGAAGGACTTTTAATTAATGGTGCATAGGGAAGTGCATATTTCTAGCAGCAGGTATTATACAATGGTCAGACTAAGAAAGCTAGGGTCAGTGTCTTCATGGAAACTTTTCTTCTTAAAGGGTGCACCATTCAGAGTTTCTGTAGCTGTTAGCAATAATTTAAATTTTTGATACTTCAAATTAAACCCAAGGATTATTCCAGATGCAGGAGGAATGCTTTGATAACTCTTAAGCATGATCAAGATACATCTGCCTGATGAAGAGGCTCCTGAAAATCTGTTGACTAAAAGCTAACATATGATAAGGGTTGAGGGACTTTAAATTTCTTAGGTTTTACACCCTTAAGACACCAGCCAATATCACAGTTATGAGACTGTTTTATGTGGCCTCTATGCAACCCAGTCCAGACACTCTTATTTACTTTTTGGACAGTTTGCCAGATGGAGCCACAGCCAAGGAGTAGGTATTGATCAGTATCTTATCATTACTGTGTTTCATGTATTTGATAAGACCTCTTGACTGACCTGGAGGTGCTTGTTTTCCCATTACTCTTCAAAATTCAGTTCCCAGAATGTGGCATAAGCACATTTCAACTCTTCCCAGTATAATGCAGCTAAAACCCCAAACCCAACATCCCCACCTCCTGCTGAGATATGAAGCACTATTGTCTTGTGAGTTCATCTCTGAAGCATTGTTTCTACTCATTATTTTTAGACATAGCTCTCCCCACGACCTCATCAAAGTCATGGCATTTGGAAGGCTGTTCCAACCAAGCTCTCCACCACACCCTACAACAGTGCTAAACCAAGAGGGGCGCAGCTGAATAACATTTTATTCACACTATTTTCTGTTGCTGACTGCAAGTTCTTCCAACTGACAATCCTGGTCTGCCTTTTCTGAATCTGTCTTCATCAGGAAAAACCCAAAGTCTTTCCAGGAAGAACAGGACTACCTTATTCTCTCTTTCTTTCTTCTGCAGATCTAAAATGCATAATGACATTTCTAATGCAGTGGCAAAAAGTCTGCCTCTGCTCACAATTTATACTACAACCAAGGAGTCTGCGGAGAGGAACTGTCCTGCCACAGCATCCTCCCAGCTAGCATCACTGTCATACTCTAGGCCCAAAGAACAATTAAACAAAATCCCCAAGACATTAGAACCGATAGGAGTGTTTAGATGACACATGAATCAAATCTTCACTCAAATAATGCACAAACTACCCCTGAAGTTTGAGGGGGATGAAAAAGAATAAAAAAAGATCTGGTAACTTTTCCAATTTTTTTTTTTTTTTAATATATAAATGTCAAAAGATTTTATATTTTTTAAAATAAAAAGTAGTCCTCATTAGATTTTCTACCCATTAACATAAATTCTAAATAGGAGGATTCAGATAAGCATCCAAACTTTTAAACAGTGCAAACCTCCACATTTTTGATGCTCAGTCACCATGACTAACTTCACGCTATTTATATTCATATGTGTTCTCTCATTAGCTCCAGCTGGAACAGGAATGAGGGATGACAACCATACAGAACATATTTATAGATACAGTGGCACTGACAAGCATGTCATGTAATTGCTATGAGGTTTTTGCAACTCAAATTACACACGTAACAATAAATATTATAAAATAATGCTTAGTTGGGAAGATAGAGTGGAAAGTGAGTATTTCACTTGAAAATAGTTTAGTACAGATGATTCCACCATACGTGCATAGTTCAGTGTGCTTGTGGATCACAGATACTGTGCTATGCAATTACATCAGCAGTCTACAACTTTTAGCTACAGGTTACAGATATCTGCAGAGAACTTGTCCCTTTCTGAATTTCTAACTTTACCTATGTTCTCAGCATACAGAAATAAAAGGGACATTCAAGAAAATAATGAAATGAAATGCAAAAAGGAGATGGTATGTTTAAAATTTTATTCTCAAAAGAGGAAAAGTGATTACTGCAGATAGTAAAAGACACAAAATTATTATTGTCAAAAAAAACCTGGAAAGGACACAATCTCCTCATTCCTGATATCAGAAAATAGAAACAAGAATAGATAGTACTCCTGTTTACTTTTTTTTTTTTTTACTTAGATAGCGTAGCCATAGGGAACTGTCCTATCCTCTCCAGAGATAATGACAATTTCAAAAGGAGGGGAGAAATTGAAGAATTGTAAAGCCATAAAAAGGACAGAAGCTAAGTAACAAACACGCTAGACGAAGGCTCTTACTTTGTTTTGAAGTAGAACGCTGCACAAAGCATGCCCACTACGACTATGCCAAAGACGATACAGGAAATAGACAGCACCTGGCGCTGGTACACTTCTTCGCTCTCTGTGAACAGCAAAAGTGAGAGTTATGAAAGCATCAGAAAACAATACTTGTGAAAAGTGGATTTCAGCACATCATGGTTTCACTAATGATGGACAGATACAAGAGATTTGGAGGTCTGGGTTGGCAATTCCTCAACAGAATGGATGCTTCTCTGAACCTCTCATCTAGATAAGGTTCCTAGAGTTATGGCCTCCTAGGAAAGTTTTAGAAAATGATTCCAATACACATTGAGAGATACATAATCATAAAAATCAGGATAGTTTAATGTTTTCTCTGCCCCACATGCTATTTTTCAGCTTTTTTAGATAGCTTCTATGGTCAACAGGACAGAGAGCCCCTACAACCATAGAGTTTTTCTGGCTTAAGGCAAGGCCCATCAGAGCTCTCACAAGGTCCCACAAGATTCAGAGTTCTTTTTTAGCTACCCAGAAAATGTAAGGGGTTTTTTTGATTGAATGATGATTACTATGCCTTACTCCCATGTCGTTCCTTGTACTTGAACCTTACGTACAACATACCACAGCAAAAAATTAATTCAAACAACTTGGATAGAACCCAATCACTACTATGCTACAATGCACCAGATTTTGCTTCATGGGAGTCTATTTTTTTAAAAGAAATTTCCTTAATAAATCTCAGAATCTTCTAATGCATTTTAAAACAGGAACAGAATGAAAGTAAAAAAAAAAATTAAAAAAGCTAAAAAAACAAGAGAAAACACTTATTCATGACAGCAGACAGAAGCTGATAGGCAACTGGAGTTTCACACACTGAATTCATCAACAGCTCCTTAAGTGTTATATTTTATGTTTATCATTTCAACTACTTCTCTAGTCCAAAGTGCTAACATGCGAAACAGATTGTCATTTTTTAAGATCCGTTTCTCCAAACCTGCAACATACAAAACAGTATTCATATATTTTAGGTAGAAAACCAACATGTAGGATTATCAAAGCACTGTACACTGACAAAACTACATTTAGTTTCTAGGTTGGAGATGTTCAGTGCAGAGCCCCCCCAATATGAATACCAGACACATATGCCAAATAGGCGACAGTAACTTCAAGTTCCAGGTTCATAAGAAGAAAATATTGTTGAAAAAATCTACACCTAACTGGAACTTCAGTCAAATACTGTCTGGTGTTATAATGAATGAAGAATATGTACAGTATCCTAATCAGTACTAATTATTCATTTCTCAAGGATGAATATCACAGTGCTTTAACTAAACATTTGGAATCTTAAATACAGTCCCTTTTCACAAGCTATTTCAAATAAAATTAAAAGCACCCAACCTTTATTTCTTAGTTACTTCTTTACCTGACCACTCAAAGAACACCCACAGAGATTAAGAAGCCATTTCTAAGATGCAAAATGTCCTCAGCTCCTGTTGACCTTTTTCTCTCATTTAATTTTGAAATTCTAAAGGCTGTACTTTTAAAATAATGTCTTAAAACCAAAAAGAAGCAAATATAGTAACTTACACTTTTTACATGTCTAAAATATATCTGGAAAGGTTGTAATTCAATAGAAAATCCTGGTAACATTGCAGTAAAACTGAATCCAGTAAAGCTTTTGGTCCATTCCTCATTGACATGTATAAAATTTGGATCTAGACAGTAAATCCTCACTGGCAATGAACTAAATGTTTGGGGGATTGATTTCTTTTTTTGGTTTATTTGTTTGTTTTTACTAGCTTGTGTAAACACAATTATCCACCTTCCATTTCCACTGCAGTACACAAAGGACTAATGTTAGGAATTTTGAGTTCTTATGTTGAGGTGGATCACACTGCGGATAGTTAAATTGTTCGGTTCAGCAATTGTTAATCTATTCTGCCTGGACACCAATTTCAGCATCTATTGCCTAAGACCACAGCTAAAACATACACACTTATGAACTGTAATTTCACTCAAACATTGCATATAAGTAAAAAAAAAAAAATCTATTTATTAAAAGAAGTTGATTTAAGTGATGTGTGCAAATAGGTTTAATTTTGCTTTTCTTTCAATCTAAGTCCTCATTAAATACTTCTTTTTTTTTTCTTTTGTTATTTTTTTGAGAAACGGTGAGTTTAATGCAGCTATAGTCTTTTGTCAGTCCTGAATAGCTATCACTGTCTTGTTAGAGAAGCTTTAGAATATGTCTTACCAAGATAAAAGCACTTCAGAGACTGGACAATATTATCTTGCTCAAACAACTATGTGGAGATTTAAGTCTTATTGTGCAGTCAGATTAATCCCTGTCACTAGCTTTCAACACATGCTGATCAATGCTTTCTTCCCTTTTTGTTTATTTTGTATAGTGCATATTTAAAGAACCACTGATTGATTAACTTTACTCCATTTCTTAAACATCTTTGTTCATTTTTTATATTCTTTAAATCTTTATCTATGTATTGGACTCCACCAATGTTTGTCTCCAACATCTGAATATATAATCAGTTAAGCATTTTCCCATTCTCTAATCCTCCACACTGGCTTTTTTTAAAAAACAAACAAACAAACACCTTCTTACTGATAGAAATGTAATCTGTCTCTCCATGCAAACTTTGAAGGCCTCCTTATTGTTGCCTTGATTTAACCTCACTATTGCTTTAAACACCTGTAGCACAGCTGAGATCCTCTCCAGCCAAGGTGGACTGAATAAGGCCTTTAAATAAGGCAGAAGGCTACAGCTGAGCACTGCAAAGCACTTTTGCTCTCACAGAACAGAAAGCTGTAGAAATTTAACATGTAGAAAAGAAGAACGAAAAATTCCTTCTCCTTAGTTGATGGTGTGCCTCAATTTGCGCATACAGGTATTTACATACTGAAACAAACTTCCCAAGGTAATCTAAAGTGTGACTGAAATTATGATGTCTCTATTCACATACATTCATATATTCCTTATGAAGTAATTTGCCTTAATTACATTATATTGAAATAAATGCTCTAGGAGAGGATTCCTTATTTAATGAGCAGCCAAGAAACAAATTCAGCTAAAAAACAAAATAAAAACTGCCGTGCATATTCCTGGATAATCCAGCTGAGGAGTTAAGACTACAGAACATGAATTCCACCAAGCACTCAAATTATACAAAATATGTAACCCATACCAACAGAAATACAAACACAGACCATAATGCTGAGAAATATCATCGTAAACTACTTAGATGCAGACTATTTTGTTTAACAAAAATTATGGAAAGAAATATCTTCCCAGAACATAAAGACAAGACAAAACTCACATGGGCCATGAAGCTTGTTGGAAGGCTGGGTTCCCATGGACAAGTCCCCGTCCACTGTGTGCGCTGTTACACATCTAGCCCATTTTTATTTATTTATAGTATTGATTCCTTCTTATTTTTCATTACTGCTACAAAACTGTCTCCACCTTTGTCACATCATCCCACTAAAAGTAAACTTCTCATGCCTTAAGTGCTCCTTTTTCTAAGCTTATCTCATGCATTTGCTACCATTATGAAACACAAGATGACTGCTGGTGAGCCACAGAAGCAAAGTTTCTTCCAGCACTCACATCACAGTCACATTTCATCTGTCTGTTACTAAAAAAATGTATATGTCATATTCCAGTTACTAGGGTTTGGGGGGTTTTAATTCTCTTGCTCTTTAAAATTTACTCTTAAAGGCTGTCATCTGTCTGCTTTGTGCATGTGGAAAGACCTACTGAAGCACACACATAATTCTTTAGAGGATTAAAAAGTGTAGGGTAGACACATTTTTCTTCATGATTGTTACTTCTGAAGGATATGTCAGTTTTGTCGTGTAAAGAAGCTGAAATCTGTCTCTTCTTTGTGACTTTATTATAAAAGGAAGAACACCCATACAAGGTCCTTGAGAAACAACCATGTATGTCTCTAACCATATTACTGAGAAAAAGTAATTTAGTTAATTAAAACAGATTATGTTAGGCTTTGTTAGCACCTAAATCCACACTATCATTACCAACCTTAATCACTGGATCCTTTAGTTTTATTGTGTATTTTCTGAATTCATTGAAATATCTTTGCAACGTATTTCAAATATGTAGAACAGCAGTGTGCATGTGGCCTAAGCAAAATGATAACAAAACAAAAAAAAAAAAGAATAGTAGCTTTCCCCCATGTAGTGCTTATTTCAATGGCTCTTGAATAAAATCTCAATATGGTCACAAGCATCACAGAGAATAATTACTGAATATTCAAACTGAGCCAACAGAGAAATTACGACATTTGCCATATGAGTGCATTACTTCAGCATTGCTCTATAAAGAAAAAAAAAAAGTGCAGATTAATTTTTCTGCTGAAGTTTTTACTCCCAGCCCAAGAAGCACCACAGACCCTAAGAGCATTCAGCATTCCCTTGCCTTCCTCACTCCCCTCCCCTACGCGGACCTGCTCTGCATTGCTGCAAGTAACAACATGCTATAGAATAAATATGGAAAGCCCAGGATCTTGCCATTGGTATGTATGACAAACAAGTGCTTTCCACGTGCTTTCTCCCATTGGTAAATGCCAATGAAAACTTTATGAAAATAACTCTAGGGCTTCTTTTTCACCAGAAAATGTAGAGATGTTGTTCTTCACCTTTTTCTCAATCCCTGACATTTAAGAGTTAACAGAGGAAGCGTGGCCTAATGGATAGAAGATAAAAACATTTTTTCCTCAGTAAATTACAAGACAGCATGAAGGCAGGCTTTCTTTTTGTCCCCATGCAAAAAGTAAGCCCTGCAGGTACAGCGAAGTGGGTACTGCCACCTCCACTGTAACCTCACTGCCACACACTTTTCATTTCAGTTCATTCCCTGCCCGTGCATTTTCTGACACACCTCTTCGTGTGCCAGATTGTACTGGAACGTCCTGCAGAGCCAGAGCCTCTCTACTGAGGTGAACCACAATAGTACCATTTGCCACGTACACGCTTAGGGGTGTCCTGCATCCTCAAAGTGCCGTATACAACAGAGGAGGAATACATGGAAACTCCATATACAACATCAAGATTTCCAATAAAATACAGCTTCCCATAAGTTAAAAGGCAAGAGAGTAGTTTAAAGTGTATTTCTCAATATACTTAGATTTAAGTGTGACAAGTGCTGAACTATATAAGGCATTCTAAATTTAATTCATGAAGAGAATAAGAAAACCCCGCATGTTTCACAAAATCTGTGATCGCCTCAGCATCAGACTTCCAACTCTCCCAAGAATTTTCTCTGTTCTTTCACTTGCAAAAACTTACCAGACAGATTCACTGCCATATGCTGCAGCTTGTGCTAAGGCAGAACGATTTAACAGTTGAAATCCTACAAGCCACAGTTCACAAATTTCTTCTTTGACCTTGGCTAAGTCAAGATCCTTGTTCTTTCTGTAACCATGAGGATAATATTGCCTTTTCCATTTCAGTGATTAACGTGAGAAAATTTAATATAAACATATTAACTTCTAAAGGAATGAAGTCTCTGCAAATACATAAAATAGATAAACCTGCCCCAGATAATTCTGTTCCAACATTTTTAAGAGCATACACATTACTTCACATAAAATGCCATGTTTTATTCTAATTCTCAGCTACCTTTATTAGACACTGGTTTTCTTCCTTCAGCTTTTGCCTCTCTGGGTAGAATTTCCCTTTAAAAAGGGCTTCAAAACACTTGGGTTCACAAATTAGGAGCGGAAGTTTGTATCTGCTATTGTTTACAGAAAGGGCAGAGTCAAGGTTAATTGCACAGATTCACATTTCAAACCGGAATCAGAGCAAACTGACTTCTGCTGGCAAGAGTTCATAAAGCATTTCATACTTTCGATAGTGATTCTCTCCTGGGAAGAACTGTTCAATGATTCTGACTGTAACGAAGATTAACAAAATACATTTTCTTGTACTTGTGGAACATCCACAGCAGAAGGGTCTTAATGAGAGCAAAGTGAAATAGATGGATCCCATTATATATTATAATTGCACGATATTATACATTGTTTCACTATTGGTATTTAACATTAGTGAGATCATTTTCTGCGTACACTGAAGGCAGAAAAGGAAGGGACGAGTATTCAACCAGACTAACGTATTTTGAGTACTTGATTCTACAATATTAATGCTGCGTTAGCATTAGTTTTGCATGGAATATTAAAAATGAAGCAATGAATTAAGTATAACATTGTAGACTCATAACGGAAAGGGTTGTAAAGGTATGTCCTCTAAAACTGAGCTCTCCATAAGATATTTTAGGTTGGTGAGTGAAAGGTGAAATCTCATTCAAAAATTAATGAACAAAAATCTCCTGAAAAGTTTTTTCCATCAAACCCATCCTTAGAAAAACCCACAAAATAAAATGAGCCAAACAGTGGAGAGTTATTTGAAAAAAATCTGGAAAGAGAGGCTAACCTTACAGAATAATGTCTAGTGTTGTCTATGGTTACAATAATTGAGGTGCAATAATCAACAAGTGACGGTACCAATATTCATAGTGCGTGCTAGTTGTTACGAAGTGAAAATTTGGTAAGTGCTTTTAAACACCAAGATCACAATTCTGAAAGTAAATTAATTTTAACTTTGGTTTCCTAAGAAACAATCACTGACTTTTATCCGCAGGGAGCTTGGGAATTTGTGTCAGCTACAACCAGAACTCAAATCTATCAAACTTTCAAAGCCTTAGTTAAGTACATTCAATGCAACATATTTATTAAATCTTAGGCTTGAAATAGCTCCATAGGCAGCTAAGGGATGAGAGGCAACTTCTTCCTTTTTAAGAAAAAGTCTGGTTAGGAGTTTTCGTATATTAACAATTTACAAGTAAGACAATCCAATTATATTACAGACTTTATCTACTTTCATTCTGTTTCTAAGATGGATAAGGTCAGTCATCTAACAACAAAACTCATTACCTAAGTTTCATCAGCCTCTGTGTGCGCATGCTGATTTTCCTTTTTGAAAGATTCAGTTTTAGAATTTATTATAGCAATTCTAACTTTCTCTAAGACCTTCTATTACTGTAAAAATACGCCCAGTAAGCGAACCTGTACTACATTCTTATTATATACCAATAAGTGTAAAAATTACATATGAACCTTGTTTTTATCTTATTCATTATTGACATAACCTGAATAGAAATGTTTTAACTTGAGTTTCCTAAGTATAAGAGAAAACCAGAGGTTGGCAGCTAAAAATCTATGACAATATTTTAGGCAGTGAGCACACTGAAAAAAAAAAAAAATATATATAAAAAGGGTAAAGCAGTCTAAAACTGTGATCCTCTGACAGTAATCTCCCTGCCTGATGGCTGCTTGCATTTTGCTGATGTGTGAAAGGGGTGAGCGGCTAAGGAGTCACCCCCTAAGGAGCAGAGGTCCTGAAGGAGAGAAGCTTGGTGGAAAGAAAAAGAAGCCACTAAAAGATCTGAAACATTTCTATTTTATGTTAGACCACTGTTGAGGGCATTTCTAATAAAAATGCATCAGGTTGCTAAAGAAATAGTATCATGGTAATATGGTGTGAGGTTCTGGGCAAACCAGCTACACCTAAATGAGATGAACATGAAAACTTGCAGCTTTGAGATACAAAGCTAAAGATTTACTGAATTTTTTCCTGGGCAGTAAGGATTGCACGTGGCCCTATTTGCTGTGGTATTCCTGCAACTGAGTTGCAATTGAGAAAATAAATTAATAGCTCTCGGCAGAAAAGAGCAGGGAAGCAGCAGGCATTTTCAAAGAAACAATGTCCCTTTCCCCCCAAAGACCATATCCTGTGTGAAACGGAGGCAGATGGGACCCGGCAAAGAACCTATTTTTTTTATAATCTCCTATTGTTCCGTGCAGAAGGGCACTGACCAACGATGATACTCTAGTCACTGAGCCACACTCATCCAACTTCGACATAACTCAATCGGCCATCAGCAATTAGTCCCATAAGCAGGATACCACTTACTGGTTTCTGGACACAGAAAGCTCTGCCTTTATTACCACAAATGAAAACAAAAAAGAGACTGAGAATAGCAAGAGGAAGCAGGCACTGGTGAACAGGAACATCCAAATCTTAACAGCATGATGAGGCAGAACAATTTGTCCCCTCATTCTTTGTGAAGGAAACTCTAGAGCCCGAGATCCCCTCTTTGTGTGCTTCTTCTTCGTGTGTATTCACATTGCATGAGAGAGAACCACAGTGTCAATGCCATGTGAGTGCTTTTCCTGGCATAGACAGATGGCATGACAGGGGGCACCGAGAATCCGGCAGGGACGGGACAGCACCGGCAGCACCGCAGCGGCGACTCATGCAGCCAGTAGAAAATGAATAGCAATGGCGTGGTCCCAAAGAAACCAACAGCAAAAACATTCTGAAAGAAAATCCCAGTGGGACAGCTGAAGGTTTTTAAACCTTTGCAGTACTCTGCAAGTCTAAGTGGTGCAAAACCTCTTCGTAGTACTATTGCTATGCTTACTAGTACCTCAGTACTGAACTAAGAGCTAAAACTAATACCTACTAAACTAACAGCTAAACCCACTTGTATTTTAGTTACTAAACCCTCCTAGCTAATAGCTAAAACTTGATCTACCATCAAGTCTTACTCTTCATGTCATTTCTGCTTACTGAGGATCACAGCTCTAAGTACCTCCTGCTTCTATTGCAGGTCCAAGAGAGGCCAATTCAACCCCTTAAATGAGGCCTTTTGCCATCAGAGTGCTCTTGGTGACAGGATCATAGCAAGTCAGCAGGCAAGGTGGGCATGCAAGATGTTGATGACTGTTTCACAGCCAAACACCAACCAAGCAGATCGCCTGCACAGTTCCAGCTACCTTTGTGTTGCCAGCACTGTTGGCTGTTCTCATATAATGGTTTTAGAAAACATTTGAAAATTAGGTAAGAAAATCCACATAACTATACATTGCAAAGTCTGAACGGTCTTCCATTGAACAAATAAATTTGCAACATTTTCTCCATTGTACAAATGAAAGCTTCTAGTCTTTCACGGATATTCAAAAAGATTCAAAGCACAAATCACAAAAGCTTAACGACTAGAAAGTATTACAAATATACAGTGAACTTTTTTTTTAAGGATTTAGTTTTGGGGTTTTTTTTTTCAGTGGTTATGTTTCCATGTATATTCCTGCAGGCTATCAATTATTTGCCAGGTCCTAGTAACCTTTCATACCCTGGATTCCCCACAGAAAGTTTTACACCCTTGCTCTCTTTCTGACAGTGTGTGTAAGTTCTACAACTCTGTATGAGAGTCTTAAGTGGGGAGGCGGTGGTATCTTATCCTGCTCCAGAATAATGACTCACCCTTTTTTCCTATCTTAATTTTTGGCTGCTTCTTGGCATATCTCTTCATCTTCCCCCTCTGGTTTTGTTATCTTCCTTTCTTTTTCTTATTTTTTATTGTAAATCTTATAACCAAACACAGTTCTGCACTTGAAAAATGTTTTTGCTATCATCTTTTTTCCCCCTACCATCAGCATGAAAAATCTTCCAAAGTGAAACTTCTGTTCAGTGTTCATTCTTCTTGTGATACGACCTTCTATTTCTGCAAAGTCCATGCTCAGCTGAGCTTTCCAGCTCTCCTGAGGCCCTGGTTCAGCCATGCTTTGTGCTGGTAAATGGAGGAAGCAGAAGGAAGGACGTTTAGGCACAAGCCTTCTGTATGAGTTACTGCAGAGTGTATCATGGATTCTTAAGATATGTACATATACACAGGGACTAATCCAAAGACCGTTAAGTGCAATAGGTGTTGGATCAGGTACATAATCATTGCACTTTAAATTGTTTATATGTAACTCCATAAAGACAGTTTCTGAGAGGTTTATTACAGAAAAATATTATGGCTTTATAAAGCAATAACATTCTTTAATTCTGCATTAGCTGATGAGGGTTGTTATTCCTAAGATCCTAAGTATGGCTAAGTTCTAATATAATAATGTCTCATTTCCCAGCTGATATTTTATTTTATCTTAGAGCTTGCATTGCTATTATCAACAAAGCCCTGTCACTGGAATTTCTCCCACACGTGTGGCTTATATACTCTACATCTTGCTCACTCGCCAGTATTGAACATTCCACTCAAATATCAAGCTACCATCAACGCTGCCAAAGTACATTTGACAGTTATCATTAATGGCTACATTGTCAGAAGCTCACAGTAAGTGAAGCAATAGTATAATTAAGTGCCATCTCTGTTTTGACTGCTGCTGGTTTAACCAGGGTGTTTTTATAATTTTTATTTTTTTTTAAATAAAAATATGGTGTGGGCAGTGACAGGAGAACATAGAAAATTATCATTAATAACTTGAAATATTTTTTGCTTTTCTTCTTCATACACTGAAACAGAAATGTGTTGTTCTACCTGGGAAGGCTCTGGTGGGTGAGGGCACAGAGGATAAGGACAAGGGCTTAGTCAGCTGCAGAAAGATGTGACAAGGGACCCTGTGTTCCTACTGAAGTACAACGGTTCCTGAAAAGGACTCTGCGGGCACAGCACTACATATTTATGCATTGCCTTCTTTTTGTTCCAAGTCCAAACTCCTTGACCTGGCTTCTCCTCGCAAGCCAGCGACCAGGGATGGATGTGACGACAAGGAGAGAGACTGCCAGAGGGAGTCAGAGACGTGTCTTTCTACACAGAGTGTTGTGTCAATCTGTGTTCCCCTTGAAGCCATCCCCACTCAAAGCTCCCAGATACGTGGAGGATTAAAGGACCGTATACTTGTGCACCCACTACTTGTTCTGCTCATTTTCCCTACCTACTCCATGAAGCCAGTGGAAAGTGGAGACAGAAATCTGTCTTGGTGTGTGCCGTCCCTCACTTCTACAGATGCACCGGCATCACCCTCACCTTGTCACAAAATATTCGGGCACCATATTGACAACAACACTCAAGTCTAGGCTGGATAAATGATCAGAGCGAAAACCAGACTATGTTGGCAGAGAGGGGAAAGTAAATAGGTTGACTGTAAGCAGCTATACTCTTCCTTTAATCCTCCAGAGACTTTTTGCCAGCGTGAGGGATAACGCATCCAGTTGTTCATACTGAGCAATGGCAGATGCTTAAAGTCTACTAACGTGAGTAGCAGTGCTAAGACACGATTAAGCCCTCAGCCCACAAACCGTCTAGCAGAGCACTCCCCCTGCGCTCACCCACGTCAAGGGATCTGCTTCGGGTATTTGGCAGCGGCTGCAGGTAGGCAGCAAGCTGCCAAAACCAAATTGCTCAAGTGCCAACTTGTACATGTACGCAACTGCTGGGACTGCTGCAGTGCAAGCCTTATCACATCCCTTTGCTGCTGAAGGACTGAAGAAGGGGATTAAAATCTTTAGCAACTGACAAACTGCATGACATCAATAATACATCCTAATTGTGTTCCTAGTTAAAAGAAAGTTCTTAAAGAAATTGAGAATACATTTTTACTTATCCTTGTAACTCCTCCTCCTGGCCTCCTGACAGATATACGCTAAAAGCAATATATGGTCCAGTCTCTCTATATTAATATATTTAGCTGGGTTTTAAACATATATGCAAATCATAGCTCAAAGGGATGCAAACACATGCTTAAAGGTAACCATACACATAAACAGGAACACATTTGTTACTAGTAGATTTTTAAATTTCAAAATTCCTTACATATGCTAATTTTTTTTCAAGAGTGAAGCACACCAAGTGTCAGAAAAAATCCATAAACTTGTCAAAACGATGCATGGTTATCCAAAACCATACAGTGCAATGTAACTTCTTATAATCTATAGAAGGATAAGAAATTAAACTCAGCAATAGTAAAAGTGTTTTCGGAATGACGCATGCAATGAGTTTAAAGTTAAAAGTGACTTAAAAAAATAAAATAAATATCAAATTATCTCTGACCCTGAGGAGGTTATTGAGAAGACGGAGCCAGAAGTGCATGGCAGAAGGACAAGACAGAACAGACAGTATTTGAAACAAGACAGTTTCCCACTGGGTATGTGGAAAAACAACTTTCCATGAGGACAGCTGGGTGGTGGACTGGGCTGCCCTGTGAGTCCGTGCAGTGTCCATCTGTGGAGGCTTCTGGCACCCAGCTGGTTGACTAGGGAGCTCCTGAGGTCCCTCCAAACCTGAATCATTTTATGACTGCATGAAAGGGAGCAGCTTTACACCATCACTACGTGGCAAGCTGAAGGACATATAACACCAATGTCAAATGTTTTCAAGTAAAGCCTGACTGGTGGCACCAGTAATAAACATTTCTACGCGGAGTGCCTGGGTGGGTGTTACAAGCCAGGAGCCGTCATACACGACAGTGGTGCTGGCAGCACAGGGCAGCTTTTGATGTGCTTTGTTAACATCTCTGGTCATGATTTTTATCTAAAAATTGCAAATGGAAATACTATGCCAGAAGTAAGCACTACCCCTGATTCATTACAACATTTTAGCACAAAGCTCGCTTTGCCAAGGAGTCACGGCAAAGCATTTTCTGACTCATGCTTTATATGACAGCCCTTTCCGTACCCCTAAGCTTCTTGTCTTTTGAAAATATTCACATTAATTTCTGTGGCAGTCATGACAGACAGCTTATGACTATAGGGCCAAATGGGTACTGAGCCTTGAGCAAACATTGCTGAAACATCACAGCTCTGAGTATGGCTTAATGAAAAGAATAAGCAGACTTGGAGAGGCTGAACCGAACAACCCAAACAAAGGCAGCTGAATTGCATGCAATAACTTGGCCTGCTTGGGCCTGCCTGTGACCCAGTTTTCTTTCCTGCCTGGGTGAGACATATTTTGAAGAGCTTAGATAGCGCTGAGCCACTGAGAGTGGCTGACGGGGAGGCAGGAGGCGACAGCTGCTCCACTGCCAAGGCACGAAAGCAAAAGGTGAAAGAACACAGAAGAATAGACTGCAGAAGACAGTGCCATTTACAATCCCAACGCTGTGGAAGAGGTGTGAGAGTTCATGGAGACACCTTTATGATTGCAACCGAAATTCCACGCAAAAAAGCTTCCTTGCTGGCCGACCTGCTGCCCGTGGCTCTAAGTCATTGCTCTCTCCCCTACATCTGAAGTTACTCATGTTTTAACATTATCTGCCTTCATATTTCCTAGCAGCTTTGAATAGTTATGATTAATTCTCCTGTCATCAACTCAGGAAAAATCCAGTTTGCAATATTATCAAGAAGGCAGGTAGGTAAAATCTCTGCACATCTTAACCGTCTTTGAATTTTTCCTTTGTTGTCAGGTGTTGCTAAAGCCAAGGAAAATGCATTGCCTTTCCACGTTGCTCTTCATACATCCTCTTTGACAACTTCTATCTGTTTTGCTTCTCTGAGCAGGACTAGATAGGAGATTCGTTCAGATGACCCTTCTTTACTCATCATCTTAACGGTATCCATCTTATACCTACTCTAAGAAACAATCAGAAAACACACGATTCATCAAGTTGCCAACATATTGCCATCATCAATTTCAATTTTCACAATATTGTCAGAGAATGCAGAGGTGGCATGCAAAAATGGTATTTATGAACCGAGAGAAATGAATTAAATAAACTGTCATTAAAAAGGTAAGGACTTACAGCTTTCTCAGTTGTTAACAATAAAGGAGACATCAAATCTCAGTTTAGATGTCTTTTCCTCTAAAACAGTTTTGTTTATATATGTTATATATATAACAAAGATATAAATATATATGTTTATACTATGTTAATAGCTGGGAACTAGATTCAAGAACCTGTCAGACTGACATTCCTCAACCCCCAACTCTTCCCGCTTGCAGCTTTTATGAAATCCTTCTGGGTATTTCCACCTTGTTTAGTCTCACTTTTGAGTTGGAAACATTTAAGCAGTGCTTTGGATGGGGTAATCTGAGAAATCCACCTGCTGGGACTCTTGTGCAGAGTAGAGCAAGAACCGCTAGGAACAGTGGGACCGATTCTGGTCTACTTTGCAACATGCAAGAAAACTTCAGTCATATTGATGAAACTCAGAATGTGCATGACCTGCCATTACTATACATTGGCTGGAAGAAGATCTGTCATTCAGATGTGAGTTTTCTGCTTATGTTTCATCTCAAATGATTCTTATTGAACAAAAAATCAATTTTCAGGTATTCTTAACTGGCACATGGAACATCAAATGTTCCACTAATGCAGAATCAGACCTTAGAAAATACAGATAAGAGAATCAACTACCAGCTAGGTGTCCCAATTAAGCAAAGCCTTCATTGATCATGCCTCTATTAGGGAATGCCAGATTTCAGCTCATTAAGAATATTTTCACAGAAGCAACCGCAATATTTGAAGAAAGAGGGTATATTGCAATATTTGACAAAAGCAGATATCTTCCCAGGCAAAAGCTTATTAATCCTCTGACAAGACATTTTGAAAGGATTTAGAAATGCTGACCAGGATGGTCCCTACATATATTGCACATTTATGCTCCACTGTTTCCTGCTCCTTGTTTTACTGTTAGCCATCTCATAATGAAATTCCATACTGAGTCATTTCTTCAGTAAAAGTTGGGGTTTTTTTAAGCCTTTGACGAAAAAAAATTATATTCTAGGTATTCTAAAATCAGCCTAAATTTCCATAATTTTGCGAGCCAAACTATGTCCTCCAGACTACTGTAACACTGCAATGATTTCTGACCTATGTTACTTGAATTTATAGAATCATAACTGACACCTCCATCAAATGTTGTGGATGCCTTCAAATTCATTGAGGTCTTTTATGAGATGTTGAATTTCAGTAAGTGACTGTGTCAGAAGTGTATATTTTTGCTTCAGTGAAATCACAAGCATAAGCCAGTGAATGGGAAATAATTTAGGGGTAACTCTTGTACTTGTGGTACGTTTGTAGCTTACTGTCAAGTTTATCAGATTTTTTTATAAAAACTAGTAACTTTTAGTCTATGAACACTATAGAAATAAGCCAGTCCTTGAAGCTTAATGATTTTAATCATCATTGATAAAATTTAGTCTGCACAATCATTCTCAGTTATATCCTGTTCAAGTACAAAATACTCTGGAAGCCAAACTTTCCTTCTGGCAGGACCCTAAATTAAAACACATAAATACAAATCACCTTATCCATTAGCCAGGACTCTCCATGTTTTTGTTTTTTTTTTTGGGGGGGGGGGAGGTGGGATGCGGTGGGGGGCTCAGTAAATCAAGATCTTCTATTATATCTAGACAAGCTATTTGCTGATTCTTCTCACTGAAGTTTTCACAGAATAAAACCAATGCTTTAAGTGGTGGAGAAAGATGTGGGGTTTTTTTCAGAAGAGTCCTTAAGTTTTATTCTTCAGATAAAAACTAAACAAACTGCAGTGAAGGCTGTCATCTTTTCACTATTAGTCAGATCAAAACCACAACCCAGAAGTAGAAAAGGAATACTGTAGATGCTCTTGAAAGAATTTCTCTGCAAAATTAATTTCCAAAACTTTATAACTAGCATCCAATATCACAAAGATAATGTGAAATGCTCTTCAGATGTAAGGTTAAAATTTACCCTGGATCAAAGTCCATCCTTCTACTTTTTCTAGCTTAGTGTTGGCTCACTATCAGGAAACTGTTCCAGAGTGTCTGGGAAAGGAAAGAGAACATAAAAATCATCCTTCCAAATCAGGATGTTTTGAAAGTCTTTAAGTTCTGCTATCTGAACTATCTTGTGTAAGTTCTTGTGGTCTGTGTGTTGCAATTATGTACACATGCTAGGATTTTCCCCAAAGCTTCCTCAACAGTTAAAGAAAATTGAAATCTTGCTAATGAATCTTTATATGAAATAGGTTAAGATTGACAAAACAAATCTGCGTCTGGCTAGATACAAGTGATATAACCCCGTCCCATGAATAAGGGAGCAGAAACATCAGAGATAAAGAAAAGAACATCTCAAGGTTTAAATGCCTGTCTGGAGGCATTTGGTTTTGCTTTTTTGTTTTTTTTGTTTTTTTGTTTGTTTTTTAAATTACACTTCCAGAGCCTAAGAACAAAAAAATTTTCAAATAACCAATTAAGAGACACATGTATGAATTCCTTTAATTTAGGGAATTAGATAGCATGGGGATGAAATGATAAAGACATGAAGGAAGGCTTGGAAGAAAACAAGACAACTTGATTTCTCAGAGCTTCCCACACACACACTGGTCACTTCTCTCGATGCTGAAATGCAACAGATTGTTCTGCTTGCATGTCTGTAAATTCAGTAATCACGCTGCTATCAATGACAAGAGGTTGAATAACATACACATGACATATGATATGGACATATATTAGCTTGTCTTTAAGAAAGTTGGAGCTACAGAATACTGAGCTAAACACCAGGGTTTTTCCAGTAGGCATTATTAGGTTTTTATAGATATTTTTATATATGCAGAGTGTATACATACACAGAGTCCTCTCTATCTGTCTGTCTTTTAGGTGCTCTTGTTCCTCTGCACTAAACGTCCTCTGGCAGTGTGACTCCATGACTAAGAATTTGACCAAGTTTAGGAGACTGAAGCAAGTACCCATGATGAAAGGTCACCCCTAGTACAATCCAAATGAGCAGTATTTTTCCTGACAAAAATCAATAGTCCAAAAAGCCACTGATTTTTTTCAGTGGAACAAAGTATTTCACTCCAAGTCATCTTTTGCATGTTCAGTGAACTCATCTCATAAAATATTTTCTTCTAGAGGTGATTTTTTATTCTCTTAGTGGAGTGAAGGCAGACTGAAGAACAAATATAATTTAAAAATCATAATGTTAGTTGAAGCGTGGGTTGGTTTTTCTTTCCTGCTCCTCCTAACATGAAAATCGTATTTTTTTCTGTGAAATAAATCACATACAATTCTGTGAAGCAAAGAAAATATATCATATTTCCATGGCAAACAAAGTTTCCTAGCTATAGATAGCACAATGTTTCACATACTTTTGGCGTAGCACTGTTGTTTGATACCTAGCTCTTAAACGCTGTGCAATATATGAATAAACCCTGTATTTAAGGTGAAACCTGGTAGCGCTGCCTTACAAGTTGTCATCTGACAAACCAAAAAGAAGTAGAAGATATTTCTTGTAGCTTCATATTTAATATGCTATAATTACATCATTATATTGCTTATACTTATAGTATGAGGCACTCAAACAGCAGTGAGATCAACAGTGATTTTATATAAAATTTTCTTGCATCAATGTGCTGGAAGACAAATCTGCCTCAACAAAAATCCTTTAACATCTTCAAGTAGAAGCAGACATTTTTCACTTTACCACCCTATACTAAGGAATAATAAAGAAAAAAAATCTTTTACCGATTGTCTAAATTTTTACTTCTTCCCACCTGCCATGCCTCCTGCCATTCCAGCACTACCTGGAAAGCCTCTTGGGTTTAGCAGAAACAAAGTAAAGGACGATGCCAGAAAACTCTCTTCAGAAAAAAACCAGCTCTTTCTTTTTTTAAATAAACTCCAAAATATGGACTAATGAGCTCATGTACGTATGTATTTTAAAGGCATGCATTGCTATAACCCGGTACCCTAATGTATCTTTCTCTATTTGGTTAACATTACACTTGCTTCTCTCCTAAATTATAAATACCCTTGAAGGCAAAGCATCAATGAAGTTAAGTTTTGCAGGTACCCAGGAGGATATAATCTGACTTTTTTAATGACTTCTAAGTTGCCTTAAACAAAAATGTCCTAGCTACCTAGTTTACAAATCAAAAGACACCTTGCGTTAGTAGTGACTACTGCTCTCCAAGCTGCAATGCAACTCTCTCGGGAATAATGCAACGTTTTACATTGAAGTACTTTACAAGCTTGTTTCAACCTTTCTGTACAAGAACTTTGCCTACTGTTAAAATTACCAACCATCTAGCCAGACTTCTCATAACCTTAGCTGCTTTTTATTTGTACAGGAAAATAGGATACTAATACTAATTATAATGAATTAATTACATAGATTTTTTTTTTTCCTGTTTCTGGCAGAACGACAAGAATTCTATGTATTAGACAAGAAAGATGCTGTTCTTAAGGGAAACATTAAAAAAATCTCCTAGCTGAATCCATGTATATTTCTTTTTAATCCAAACCTCTGTTTTCTGTGTAATAATCTATTGTCTTTTACAAAAAAACAATAACTGCAATAACTTTGAATACAAGGAGTAAATTCTGAAGCTTCCAGAAATCATTATCTAATTAGCTTCCTATTTAAGAATTCAATTAAATATTTTTGCTTGATTTGCAACAAAGCTGGATCATTTTGATATGAAAAAACTTTGCAAGAGCTGAGAATTCAACATGGCCCAGGAACTTTTTTTCTTTAGTTTAGGATTTGCTTTATTTACTATCAACAATAATTTTTATTTAATATATCTTTTTATTCAGTATCAAAAATTTGGTGCTAAAGCAATCAGTTGATAAAACTGGTGGCTGAAGAACTCTGTAATCTCATAAGATCTCTTTAATGACAAGAAACAACATCATCTGCGCCTCCCTAACAGGCACACTCTTTTCATACCATAAAACTAGAGATTATAGAGACATTCAGAAATGCAACCAAGTGAAATCAATTTTTTTTTTTTGTAAACCAGCATGAAATACAAGGCTTTTTACATATTCAAAAATATTGAGATATTAAATGAGGCAAAAGCCTTTTTATGTTAATCAAATAGCCTAATGTCAGCAATAGTTCTAGTGAGCAGCTCATAGAAGCTGCAATGAAGGAAGAGTAAAATTATGTCTGAATAAATCCAATCCTAATAAATTTTACCTCCTCAGCCAAATTGTACCCTGTTAAACTTTCTCTACTGAAACATTTCAAATCTATGGGAAGCTATAATTAGCACAATTAAATAATTTTTTATATATATATATATAATGGCTAAGCACTGTTCACTGGACCACTAAATACTCCTATGTGTTCCAAAAAAAAATTCCTCTCCAGAGAAAAACACAACACCAAAAGAAACTTTTCAGAAATTTATGGCCATGTGACATAAGAGATGTTATGAAGAAAACAATTTTTTAGCTTAAATTGTAGCAAGTCTCATCAGGTAACAAAATATAGAGCTATTTAAGTGAACTGCCAAGGAGAACTTCAGATGAATGCCACACTAGAGACATTAGGTTTTGTTGCTATTTCTGTGACTTTAACACATCAATTACAACTTTTTTCACTAATGAGCAGTAATTACCACTAATGAGCAAGTGAAGCTATTTGGGAGATGTGGATAATCAATTCTACTTGGTTTACCATGCAATGCATGGTAAACTACTTGGATTGTATTGAATAGCTTTTCTTTCTGTTAATTGGAAAAAAATGAGCCCCCAATACCAACCTATATACTAATTGAAGAGACAGAGTAAAAATTGAGTTCATGTATTTTACTGAAAATTGTACTTTACATATATTTAGAGATAGTTATCTCATACGCTAATTATTTTTAACTTAACAGTTATTGCACTCCATTCTGGTAAGATGTGTATCTCCTTCCTGTTCTTTTTAATGCAAATGCTCTTTCAAAATTGGATATTAATTTGTATGACCTTTTCAATATTTTTTGAAGAGCATGTTGATTAACTAAAATTGTCTCTAAATATTTGACTTAAGGAAGAAGTGAATTAGCTTCAGTCGTATTAATCCCATTTTGTTTTCCCTGTGAATATCTACTGCTTGCTTGCACAAACAATTTTCTAGAAATGCAAGTATTTGAAGTAAATTTGAATTTGTTTTCATTTAAGTTCCTAGGAGACATATGTTTCATATGGTATGTGATGGAACGCGGTAAACATGCTGTTTCCAAAAAACAAACCACAGAGATCCTGCAGGATACTTTCTAGGAAGAATCCATCCTGCTACAAATCTGCTTCTCTCCCATCTACTGTCTTTGGCACAGAAGTAAAATTAGCAGTCTGTCTCAGCATCTCCTCCTGGAGTAGGTTTCCATATCTGCCAAGTGCAAGACTTGATTTACTCCCCATGCAGGTGAATATTTTAATGGCACGCATGGAATTCCTCTGTACAGCGTCCTAGGGATAAATGCCAGCAGCTCCCTTTGGCCCCAGGGCATGTGTCCTACCAGGGATTCCCCCACTGCTGCTACTCCATCGGAATACAGGTAGGAGGAACTCAGTTGGTGAGAAGAGAAATTTCAGTTCATAATTTAGGGAGCACTGCTTTATACTGAGGGTTTCAGTTAAGTAGTGCTTAAGATATTATTCAGTTAAGACATCATTCTGGCAGCATGATCAGTGGCATCCAATCAACCCAGTTCAGATATTTTAAACACAAATCACTGATTGTTTTCTAAGAGCTAACTATTTGTAAGAGTGGTAATACAGTTTACTGTATCACCTGGAAGTGAGGATTTGAGAGTAGAAATAGAAAATTCATAATAAAAGGTATTTATGTTCTATGAAATGTTTGCTCAGCTGTTAATGTTAGGAGCAATTTGGACACAGTCAACACCAATTACTGCCCAGGTGAACTCTTCAGCTGGATAGCAGATGTTAATACCTTTGGTATGGGGAAATGACCCAAGCTAAATAATAAATGAAAAAAATGCTCTCTCTGGCTTATGGTACTTTTCAGTAATCCCAGGCTAGCAGGATCTACATTAATTCTCACAATAACGTGTTTGGTAAAGATCACAACAATATTTGAAGCTCTACAGAAGGAGTAGTGGCAGGAGTTAAAAAGCCAGGACTAATATTTATATAAGTTACTGTCCCAAGCTGTGGCACTACATTTTCAGTAAAAAATTGTAAAGCAAATGGGCCTACCTCTCCTCCCCAGAAAATTCAAGATCTCAAACTTCAGTCAAGGCTTCAGAATTAGTACTTTTAGCTACTAAAAGAAAAAGACTGGTGAAAGTCTTTAGCCTAAATAGTTAAGACGAGATTTATCCAAGGAGCCTAATGAATGCTTCAGCTGCATTCTGGTTTAAATTAAGTGGCTAATTTACGTTGTGCTGTTTTGTTAACTGTGGCTGATGGGCAGGCACAGCAGTGTGGATGCAGAACAGCAGTAACAGATTTTTGCATGACGTGATTATTCACCAGTAAATGAGTCTGGGGACAGACAAATACTGTTTTCACTTACAGCTGTATTAAAGTGCCTGGCATGGGCATTTTTAGTAAACGCTGAGATGGTAGCTCCCACAGTGATCACTGGTAGTGTGGGCTTATGAATGGCAAGATTCAGACCAAAGGAGCTCTATTCAGCAGCAGAAACTCCAAATTCTGCCAACAGGCTCTTCTAAACTTATGGATCAATTGCCTTTCAAATAATTGAATCCTCTCAGATGCTGTTGGGGTTCACTTCTTCCTTCAAAAAGCTGCTTTCCTTACTGTTTGCAGGAGTCGATAACGGTAGCCTGACTGAGTACATGTGTCAAAGCCACCAAGCATTTTCACAGATATCTTGTTTCCAGTTCTGGCTCAGACTCTTCCACACTGAATAAAAAGAAGAAATAAACGAGGAAATAAAATATGAAAGTGAACTGCAGGTACTGTTCCGGTTCCTGGTTGATCAGATGAACAGATGCCTATGTAAAAAATAACAAACCTGAGAGGAAAATATTGCCCCCCTGCTATTACTGGATCAGTCCTGATCTTTTATTTTAGTCTGAGATTGAGAAAAAAAAAAAAAAATGTCTGTATGTTTGCAGTGTCAAAACCACACTGTCTTAGTAGCACCTAGCAATTTGCACAACCAGCTCTCTGGGGCTCTGAACACATTTGTATTGTGCTTAACATCCTGGACTCTCACTCGGGCTCCTACATGCTACATAAAACAAATAAATAATTACAAAGATCTAAAACATTTGAGGAAAAGCGGAAACCAATTTGTCTCTCCACCTCAAGCTCAGTGGGTATTTGCCAGGATGTACTTTGCATAGATATGGCTTCAAGTTCAGAGAAAGCTGGCTGGAAGATAAGAGGTCCTGATAACCTTCAGAGCTCTACTCTCTCTCTGAGAAATGAAAGTTTCCCACATAGGTCTCCAATGGATTAGCAGCTTCGTTGTGTGCAAGCCCTCCCCATGGCTTTTCATTATATTTCATAGTCACTTAAGCCTTTTCCTAATAAAAAGACAATGCCAAGGGTGAGATTATGAAATACTCCAAAGTTAAGTTGATAATGGTTTAATTAAATTTTGCTCACTAACAACACTTCTGGCATGACTCAGACAATAAAAGGGAAAAATGAATGCTGTAATTGCTTCTTTTGCTGCCTTTTCACAATCTTCTGAGATGCTCTTCCCATGACATTGCCTTTCAGAGCGTGCTGCAGAAGATCTGGTTACATGACATGACTGCTCAATTCAGTTTTACACTGAGCAGGAAGGATTCATTTTGACTCTATGTTTGGTATGGGGCAGGCTCTGCATGATCAGATTTTGTCTGCTGCTTTTTAATTAAAATAAGAGGGGAGGTCCTCAAAGGGAGTAAGCGAGCATAGCTCTGTTGAAGCGAGTATTTACCAAGCCTTCTCCCAGTGACAACAGCAAAATCTTCCTGTTAAAATTCAAGCTGTACTTTCTATGGTGATGCACATCTCTATACAGAGGAGGTTCATGGCCCTTCTTATAAGCAAGATTCATTCACTTAATAAAGACACTTAATATATGCAGACTTCTTTTCTGTATTTGTTTCTCTGGACGTCGCTTCATTCCTTCATACTACAAGTACTGCGTGGTTTGTGCTCTGTGTGCCACATAGCATGCTTTCACCCTGCAAGTCACCTGTGATGGATAAGCAGATAAATGGTTTCCCTAGTATCTCCTCTATTATAACTTCTTACAGTGTTAATGTTTCTTATATGCTATATTCTTTCCATATGTAAAATAACTCTGCTTCAATGTCAACTTGGAAATTTTACTTTGATAAGTAGTTTGGGGTCAGTGCCTGATCATCTGCTGTTGTTGAAACAGGAAAGCGAGTGACTTGTTCCAAAATGTGCACAACATCAACTATGTTGTGTGGAAGGCATGGAGAGGAGCGATTAAGTTTACATTTTCCCTTAAAACTGGACTGCTCTTACAGCTTTGCATTATAGAACACAATAATCTTGCATGTTAAAAACATACATGGCCTTCTAGTAGACGTTCAGCATAGTTATCCATTAACAAAGCCCAATAAATAATGATGATATACTTAGATTATGTTAAAGCTGCAGTACAAGGGGTTATATAAGAGTTTTACCTGGGCAAACTGGAAATCTAAATAAAACAATGCATAATGTCAAGGGAATTAAATAAGGAAAAAATGTGAACTCGTTTTCAATAACAAAATTGCCTATAAAAATATGCACAAGTTGGAAATGCTATCACGTGAAAAGCAAAATTAATTAAATCCCAATATGAAACTTCACAATGGTACATTTCCTACGTAGTGTGCAAAGCCATGAACCGCTCTGAACCAGATGCTCCTATCCCATCTCAGAACAGCCAGAAAAAACATTCCTGTTCTGCAAAGGCAGAAACTTGTAGAAGTAGTTCAATGTACAAGAGGTCACCATTCACGCTAGAACAACCTTCATTTGTCTCCTGATCAGTCATGTAAAGGCACATTTTATTGATGTTCTTCCCCAGATTGACACTGGTTTTCTGACTCAGAAGCAGACTGGCTGTAGCATTTACTGATTTTTTTTTCCTCAGCAAAACTCCTGGCTTCACTCTTGCCACGAGAGCCTTCATTCCCAGACTTTGCTTTCAGGGTAACAACAGGAAACAATCAGTTTTCCTCTACAACAACAGAATCACAACCTTTCACAGGATCACTGCTGCCTTTTCCAGCCGAGTACACTGCCTCCTAGCCAACACCGAGGTGGTTTCTCCTTGTTTTCCAGCAGAGGTGCTGGACTTTCCCCTCTGTTTTTAGCTTTACCTTTCCTGCCTACATCAGCTTCTGTCTTAATCGATTCAGCATACAAACATGGGTCAACAGGAGGGATTACAGCATTTTATGACCCTGATCCATCATCGCTCCATGCTGAGCAAACAACCCTGGGAAGTAATCCAGCAGACAAGGGTGTTTTTCAGACACTATTTGTCTCCTCCCTAAAAAGCAGCAATTTAGCAGTAGGTGCAGAAAGGCACAGCAGCAAAGAGAAGGGCATCAAACCTATCACACACAGTGGTTTAGATGATAGAACTTTATTTCTTCACTTTAGTCATAACAAATGCTTTTGAAAACACCAAGCATAACACTAACAGAGTAAACTAAATGGAATTTGCTTATTTTATGAAGGTAGCCCTGTGGTTTTGGACACAGCTTCAGTTGTTTCTTTATCCCTACCTAAGACTAACTAGGCAGATACCGAGGGATACATGGTCATGAAGGAGTGATCGGTGCCTATTTCCCCTATCAGGCAGTTATGGAGGAGCGTTATGCTGAGCCACAAAGTACCTATCAGCAGTTTTACAAAAAGGCTGGCAACTCTTCCTGTGAGTGCCAAACCTACTACAACCATTAAAATCACACGTGTACCTACCCTCAAAGGGACATGTGAACATCCCTGGCACATGTGGCAAGTAGGCGAGCAGCTCAGCTACTCAGCACAGGACTGTACCTCTTTAGAGAGGTGGAGAAACCCAAGCACAGCTGCCAGTGTGGTTTTCACACCACGGACTACGTGCAGCAAGAGCCGCACTTGTCAGGGGAAAAGCCAGAAAGCTGCTGAGCATACCTACACTTTGCCTCCAGGAAGGATGGGGGGCATAAAGAGGAACCCCAGAACTCAGTAACTGCAAAGCCTTCTACGAAGTCCTCTCAAAATCAAAAGGCATCCCTATGGTTGTCTTCACATCCCCTCCCTCCATCCGTAGAAAAGGAAGTTAATTGTCAGTTACAGTTATCACACCATGGCAAACCTCACAGGCAGTGGAAGGATCAGACTTTCTCTAGTAATGGACTATGTATGACTGGGTCATCTTGGGAGCTGAGGTCTTCTAATTCAACAACATTAAAATAATGAACTGCACGGCCTCTTACCTGTATGGTCCTTTAGATTTTTAGAGTAATAACAAACTTATTAACCAAGGATGATTAAGTTTAGAGTACGAAACTATTTTCCTTTGTAATATTTCCTAGTAGTAGACGACCTGAAATGGTTCCTTTCTGCTTTCTGTTCAGAGAACAGAAACAAGAAACAGAGCATCCATAACACCATCATCCATATTCTTAAGGGAAGTAAAATGTACTTCATAAATTGCTATAATTGTGCCTGGACAAAATGGGATGCATCATTAGATGATGCACGATTAGATCAGTAGGTCAGGTTAGAATGACAGTATAGGGATTTTTCCATGTGTTTGTGTATAACAGAAATTAAAAAAAAAAGGTGACTAATTAAATGTGTGTATAGATGCTTTAGCAAAAACAGAAGTCAGAATAGGCAAATAGAAAACTAGAATGGATTCCAGAAAACAGAAGAGGAACCTGTACACTAGATTTTTTAGGTATTTCCACAGACAAACAAATTTGTGAGTTCAGTAATTTTCCATTAACAACTGTGTTTCTTTTTACTTGAGTCATATTTCAGTTCATGAAACTTTTTAGAACTGATTCCTCTGAGATTTTCTGTCAGGAATTAAGCTTTGTTTCATCTAATATAGTCAGGTATTTCTACATTTAGCCACTTATTTCTACATTTAGCCATCTTATTTTCATAAGATATAAGTGCATTTGCAGGTCATATCTTTCAATCCCCCCCCCCCCCCCCAGCGTAAAAGGAAGAAGCTCTCTTGACAGGTGCAGTGATAGAAGATGGGAATGCCAGGTCCCTCAAACAAATCACTATTCCATTACTTCTCGGAAATTATTCTGATTAGAAGTGCAAGTTAGAATCTACTGTGGTACCTGGGATACAAAAATATGGTTTTGATATTCTTTTTTTAATCACATATATTAATTTCAGGGAAAAATCAGTTCACTTGTAAATCAGAGCACATGATAGCTGAAATGATGTTTGTTCACTAACTGTACAGGCAGTTTCAAATCAGTTTGCAACCATGCATTTTATTACACTGCAAAACAGAAATCTCACGTTTATACCAGGAACATGGTAGAACCAAATTCTTCAAAAAGAGACTGCTCCCTTCCTGGTTGAGAAAGTAAAACTGTGGTCAAAATTCTTTCTCTCTTTCTTGCCATCCCTCTTTCAATGAATTCATACCCACCCTCAATACTGTTTCTGTTCTCGCCTGCGCTACTGCCCCAGCTCACCTTTTCATTGAACCTAATGGAAACGCCGCCTGCGAGCCGGCAGCCCTCTGCTGAGCAGAGGATTGCTCTGGCCTTTGACATATCACTCTGTGCTATTCCCACCTAATGGGACAGGTCAGCTATGACCGAAGATAGCAGACTTGTTTACCATCAAATATCTCTAACAAACTGAAGAAAAAACCCTAACATACAGTGACAGTCACTAAAAGCATAAAAGGTTACCTTTGATTTCCAAAATGGAAAGATCTTCTAGGACTAGTTTTTTTGGGTGGCTAACTAAAAAAGTTCACACAGTTGTATTCAGACTACTTAGTGAATAAAAGACCTTAATGCATGATCGCTTGCTGAAGAAAATGAAAAATAACATTTATGAAAGTGACTATATCCTTTTACATTCACATTAAATATCCTTTTACGTTTACATTAAATGACAGAAAAAAATATCAATGTATATAATACAGAAAGGGACAAAAAAAGAGGAAAAACCATATTATTTTCTGCCTTTTAACTGCCTATCATGGTTAAGGGGAAAATAATTTTTTTTAAACTACCAAAATATTGGATAGCTTTCTTTTAATTTCCAAATTTCCAATCTGCAAAACTGTTTCCCTTTAAGCAACTGGAACAGATTTCACAAGTTTCTCATCGTCTGTTTACAAAACTAATATTCTTTTCTTCAGAGCGTATTTACTTCCAAAACCCACTTTTACTAATAACTCAAAATAATCATCATTTGATACTGGTTCAAACTGTAAGTGCTCAAGACTGTCTAGACCATCTAACTCATAATGTAAACCCTCTCTATGCATTTTGTTAAGACAGGTGCCCAACAAACGCAGCTGCACCAAATGGAAGCTGCTTTGGAAGAGCCAGGCCATAGCAATGTTTAGAAAGTCTGTGGCAGACAAAAAAGAAATCATCAACCTTGAAGACACAGAAATCAAACAATTCTAAAAAGGTTTGTAGAACTTCAGGAAAACAAATCATCAGCCTCACGGCAGGGTTAATATATACTTATATTTGCATTGCCAGGAGGACGGCGAGAACAGCACAAATGTCTCTCATTAAAACAAAACGCATTACAGAAGGGCACTATACTTATAGAAGGAATTCAGTTCTGTTTTGGATGGACTTGCTACATAATGTATTTCTTCCAATTAAAAAAAAAAAAAAAGAAAAAAAAGCTAAAATGATCAGCAAAAAAACTGCACAAAAAGATGCTCTAAAGGCCTCACCTTCTTGAGAGAATCTAGCTAAAGTAAATGACTTCAAATGTAAATGTCATAGGTTAAGGTAAGAACAGTGCTGAGAAATGAATGACAGTAGAGGAAATGTCTGATTGTTCTCCTTTCTTATCTCAGCTCTAACACTGACAAAGTAGATTAGTACCAGCAAATAATTGCTTTAGAATAATGCTATGTAGCAACCTGTTGCTTTAGTGTGGTGTAAAATTTGGGAAATAAAATCATGGAAGGCATCATCATTAAGTTCTAAATGCTTGCAAAGGTAGGGTTTTTTTTACACACATCTCAAGAAGAGTAACTTCCTGTTTTAGGACATTTACACACCACATTGTGAAAATTTAGTATTTTTTTATTTTATAAATTTTATGCTAGTTTAGTTTAGACACTACTTCTTGAGAAGTAAATTTTTCTTCTGCATTTACTTCTTTGAGTAAATGCACTATTAATGAAAAAACTAATTCAATCAGGTCAGGTTTTTGTACTATTGTACTTTTATCTGCATAAGTTAACACATTATTAATAGATACTAGAGCACATTATGGATTTATGTTTACAGTAGCTAATCCACAGTGCTAGGGTGCTACAGAACATTAAAAAAACAACCTCTTGATCCATTAGACAGTACAATGAACTAAAAAATATTACCAATCACTTCTGTAAAATATTCCTGATTTATATACCACTTTTAAACTACTGTAGAAATGTGTCCCAAAGCATAAAGATACCCTCCTGCCATAGCGTGTTTTTGGTAATGGGTTGGTGCTGGTATTTCTGACGGCTCCCTGAAAGTTGCATTACCGTTTCATTTCATCAGTGGAATGTAGAGTTACCCACCTCCTCTGCTACGAAAGCCAGAGATTGCACCACCACCCCGAACGCAAACAAGACAGCAAAGGGTATGAACGGGGAAGCGTAATCTGATGTCATTACTGGGGTTGTTAAGTACCATGAGTGCAGAATGGCAGAGCGATCACTGATAAGGTGATCTTAGGGTATTGTAGAAGTCAAGTTTTGCATCTGCAATATTTCAGTACATTTCAGTAACTATCACTTGATCTCACAACCTATTTCACTTGTGCTAGTAATATCTCAAGCTTACAGCCAATATACATTCTTATCTCAGGTTAAAACCAAGTATGTTCACCTTCATGAGCACTTGCATATTTTCATGAGCAATATAACCCAGAATCTTGCAGTCTTCTCATACTAGAAGTCAGTTCTCATACTCAGTTGTCTTACCCAGCTTGACGCTCTTTGTTGCCTCTCGCGTTCATTTGTTTCTTAGGTTAGTGCAGAGCACACATCCATGCCCCTTTGTTTTGTTTGGGAAGTGACCAGCACTTTGAGTGCTACCAGATCATAATGTTTACCAGTTCATAATGAATTAATAATCAAAATTAATAATCAAACTGCCTTTTTATACACTTTTAAAGCATCTTACTTTTTGAAAAGTGTTCTAAAAAGAAGTTTGCCCAATATGTAAAATGATGTAGGAAAGGAAAAGTTGTCCCTAAAGGGAGATCATTAGTCTTTTCTTCCTTCTGCTGATAGCATCATCATGGAAACACCAGAAAAGAAAGAATAATCTATTAACTTCACTTGGATTGAGTTGCTTGTTCACTGCCACCATTCACCATAAAAACGGAATAGATGCATCTCAGTCTAGAAGAATGATGTCATAACACATTTTATGCAATGCATTTTAATAATACTACAATCATATTTGTTATGTAGTCACTAAAACGCAAAGATGTGTAAGATATTAAAGTAGAAATACTATCTAAAAAGACATTTTAATTATTTTTACTGTTATTAACATTCTCTTAGAGTTCTTAGATTTGGAATATACAGTACAATTAAAGCAATTTAAATACAGAGAATGTTAGAAAGGAAACAGCATAAGAGTAATCAAAAAAGAACCTATAATAGATTTTCAACACTGAGGCATCAGTCAGTCCCGAATGTTAATCCACCTTTCATGATTATAATCCTGATTCAGGCTACTGCAAAAGTATATGTCTATCAATAAAAGCACTTATGGAATAGAGTGTGTGTTTGCTTAAAGCTAGGCATATGCTTTAAATACCTTTTCAAGCTTATTTTGATGGCATCCTCTAAAGTTTATAACTCTTTTACTAAGGCTCTTTGAAGATGAGACTGCCTTCTTGAAGCTGTTTCTAACAGTTTCTAATCCTGTTGTGCTAGACCCGAAAGATCTTTAAAGAATATGGACAAACTGCTGGGCAATCCTATTGTTCCTGGTACTTCTATGACTGAATTCCATTAAATGGACTTATATTGGGAATCACAGCAGATTACATACCGTATTTCCATAAACTGACTGTCAAGATTGTTAAACTGCTTTGCTCATCTTTGCAGCCATTAGAAATCTCAACACTTCCACTTAATTCTTTACATTTTTGCCCAAATACAGAATTTAATGAGAAATCAGGTACTAGGTGAGAAATTCTCCATATCACAAACCTATACTACATGAGCAAAGACGTCTAAAATAGAGTCATTTCCTAGATTTCCAGTTATGATGATCTAACCTAAAACAATCTCCTGCAGCTCATTAATTTTAGAACGTGCTTTTGCATAAAGCTGACAAAATATTATACTGTAGGTCTGGATAATGACAAAGCCACAGGGGGAGCTTTACTTTAGAATTATATCACATACTTTTTCTAGTAGTAAAATGACAGAAATAAATGAGGACTAATATAGTTTTGACAGGGCAAGAAAAGAACTATCAAAACTAAGACTAAACATTTTTTTTACCTACCAAAAGCACAACATTCTAAATAAGCAGAGATTTGAGTATCAATAAGTAATTACTTGTCTGAAATATAAAGTACCAAGTAGCAGAAAATATGTAATTCCAGAATATTTCTACACAAATAATACATTAAAATGAGTCATTTTAACTAGATGCAAGGAAAATCTTTTACCATTTGAACAGCCCAGCATTGGAACAGCTTGCCTAGAGAAGTTGTGCAGTCCCTGGTTTTTAAAGCCCAAGGTGGTAAAGCCCTGAGCTGACCCTGCTTTGAGCATCAGGTTGGAGTAGAGACCTTCAGGTCTTCAGGTTCCATCCTGAATTATTCAGTGGTTCTGTGCCTTCCATTCTACAAATACTTTTTAAATAAACAGGAAAACTCACAGGCACACCAACTAATGTTCTAGAGGACAGAAGTTTCAGACAAGAGGGGAACAGAAAAAAGTACGTGAGAGTGCAAAACAGGTGGCATAATGCAAAAGAAAGCATTTCTTTTTAATTACCACCTCAAATATCAAGCAATACTCTCAGATAGAAGATTAAGAATTGGAGAAAAAAGATTTGTATGCTAGTAGATAATATATAATAGTTAGTAAATAATATATTATAGATCAGAAACCACTTCAAACATATTGCACAGGGAGGTTAGTGCATAAAGGCAGAGATAGCAAAGGGGGAAGGGATATCTAAATTATTTTAACAAGTATGTAGCTCTTTGCACTGCAGTGCTCCTCACAAATAACTAAAAGACCGTTGGGACCTTGGAGATAAACATGAGGTCGGCAAAAAGAATTCTGAAAAAAACGAAGGCTAGCATTTATTATTGAATTACAAAAGAGGTTTAAGCTCTAGCATAAAAGAAATAAAATAAGAAGTTCTGAATAATAGATGCAGGTGTTCATATATGGACTTACGAATAATTCAGAAAATTTAACATAACAGGCTTTTGGCAAGGAAAAAAAGAAGATATCATAAATAGCAGAAGTAATAGCAATACAAAAATAAACAGGGAATAAGAGGTGGCTGCAAACAGAGGTGTGCCAAACAATGAAAAATAAAAGGAAAAACACCTAAAGGACGTAAGTAGCTAAAAAGCTATTCTCTCAAGAACAGTGACACAAGAGTAATGACAGCAAGGGACAGACTCCTTTGAACAGCAGAAGACCTTGCAAGCAGGTCTATCAATGCAAGCATCAATATTTTTTAGAACACCGAGAGCAAAAGAATGAAGGATAAGATGAAGATACCAAAGAGACTGAGCAAGCAATAAAGATGACAAAAGGATAAATGAAATGACTGATGGTACAAACCTTGATACCATAAAGAATAAGGAATATAGAATGGGAGAAAACAGTAATGTTAACATCATGGCATGTATTTATGAGAAGATAATTCCAAGAGAAGTGAATCATATACTGGTATTTTCATGAATATTTATTAGCATAATTTATTGAGAGAAGAAACTCTGCAAATTTAAATTGAAGCTTCAAATTTATAGAAGAATTGGGGAAACTGATCATACTTTGGTGGACGGGGGCAGGGAATGGGCTTCTTAAAAACTGAAGTGTTTCCCCACCACATTCTTCGCAGTACCAAAAAGGGGAACAGACTGTGTTCCCATTTTTGCTGCATGGGTGAGATGGTAAACTAGCGCCACCAGAATCCAGGAACACAGGCTAGACATGCAGCAAGGTATCTGGAGCAGATTTCAATCCAAAATTCACAAGGCAGTTTGTCACGATAAGAATTACAGCTGCAAACTTAAAGGTGATTCTGAATTTTCTTTGCACAAGGACTGTTAGATCCTCACTGCACACAAATGAGCAGACTGAGCGGGACTGATTACTGAACAGATTCATGGCCTACAGATGCTAAATCTGATCCATAAAGGTATTGAGGCAATGAAATGATAAAAATAGCTGAGACATGAATACTACCAAGTCCTAAAAGATATGGAAAAAATTACGAATCACTTGAAAAAGCAAGTCAATGGCATTATATTACTCACCCCCTGAGCAGAACACCTGCCATAAAAGTTGAATAAAGCAGCATTGATGGCAAGGAATGCATTTTAATTGTCTTTCAGATGTCCTCTATCCACACCCACTGCATCACAATCAATTAAGAAATTTTGACCCAATACTGAGAAGTAAGATATTGCCCTTCCAGCGTAGTTCTCGCAAATCACTAGCGCTATTTGGCAAACCATTCATAAGTAATAGAATTTCTGTATATCTGTTGATGTGTTCATGAGATAATCTAGTCTTATTGGAGCAAAATCTTGAGGAGAACATGTAGCTTAAAATAAGCAATCTTGAAAAAAACATAAGAATAACTATTTAACTTCAGAGAAACAGTGTAACTTAAGACAAGTAGATCCACCTTTTCTCTCCAGTTCACCCTTAAGTCACTTCTTGGAATAAATTAGTTTAAAATTACTTGATTTGTTTCTGTAGTATTCTTAGAGAGTTCACTCACCTTTTCCCACTAACGGTCAGTCATTTTATTTCAAGACAAGATTCACTACTAGTTGAAAGAATGAAATACTCTAGGTACTACCTTACCTTGAAAAGCAATTCTCCATCAGGCAAGAGAAACTTTAAAAGATCACTAGAGAGATTTACAAGAAAAATAAAAGACTGAAATAAAATGTTTACTTGTTTTGGTGATTTTCATCATTCATTAAATGAACAGTTAACTGAGGACACTTTCTTGTTTTTGTCTTAAGCACATTACCCAAAGTACAGAAGCATAAAGAAACTTCATGCAGCAAAATTAGCAAGAGTCACAGTGCTGTTCTCACTGAGACAGGTTATTAATTTGAATTTAATAAAGTCTTATTTTTTTATGGTACACATTCTAGCAACACACTATATGCAACTATTTATAGCTCAATGATTTTAAAGGTCTACCCTGTAAGTCCACTGTAATGTACAAAATTTCCAGCACAGCTGGCTTTATATTCAGTACATAGACTCTACCTTACAGACTCAAAGGAAAACGTGGTACAAAAGACATCTAAACTTTTCCCATCAGAAGCAAATTGTCCTTATCCTGAAAACAAATTTAAATTAATTGAATGAGAATAATGAGCAGAGTGTAGAACAAATACAGAAAATGAAGAAGCTGGTATTTTTTCACTAATATCCCATGCAAGTGTATATTACCATGATAAATACATATTTTTGTTTTTCTAAAGCTGATTAACTGTATTAACACTGCTGTATTCATTTTCTGAGCATTCATATTTTATGAGCTGGGCAAGTGAGTCTATATTGCAACTCCCATTTTTCAAATCACTTCTGGATACAGGAGGAGACATTACAATTATAAACAAGTAAAACTTCAGGGTGTGCATGTCATACTCTCCATCAAAGCTAAACAGAGCAGTTGTGATACTTACAACTGATTTGTAGTTACTCCTGTAAACAGCAGCACACAGGTAAATAGGGTAAGTTACATTGATCAGTACATTTGTGAAGCTAATGGAAAAGTCTGCAGGGGTATAGAAAAAAAGAAAAGAATGAGGTGGGTACAAAAGAGAAAATGTAGGGAGAAGAAGAACGGAAGTTCAAGAGAGGAAAGGAAGATACTCCTAGCTTTGACCAATTACACAAAATTACTTATACATGCTAGGTTTTGTAACTACTGTTGAGGGATTTATCTGCTTTTCAGTCTTGGGTGATTTGGAGCCAGTCAGGAAAAGGACAAGCTCACTTCATATGTGAATCCAGTCACACACTTGATCTTGATTTCAAGTTCTGTAGATTAGATTAGAAATAAAGGAAATTATATTGAAATATCCATTGAACTCCATGTGCTTTAGTCAGAAATCACGAGCAAGACAAAAGTAACTCTTATTAAGTTTGACACTGCAATTTTCAAAATTTCCAGTCAACTAACACTCTGAAAACGCCCAAAGTCTTTGTAGGCATCAATCTGAAATATTCTTGGCTTGCAGAGATACTTAAGTCTTTACAGCAGTGAAGAACCTGGTGCTTATCCCATGCCACAGGGGACTGGCAAGAAGGCTGCAAGGCCACCGTACAGGACAGCGGTAAGGCTCAGCCAGGGCAGTGTTCAGGTCCCTTCCAACCCCTGCCATTCCTGTGAAGTTCTTCAGCTGACTTAACTCCATGTTCCTTTCAGGACTTAAAAGTTGGTAGTTTTGGAGACTAAGGTCATTATTTCAATGACAGAAGTAAACAACTTGCAGTCCTAGCCATTAACAGCAATATGTGGGACACTCCTAATAGAAGTATTAATGCTCTTAATTGCAAATAAACTTTTCTCTCACTTTGGTCTCCTCTACAAACTGCTTGATCTAATTAATTTTGTCTAGCTCTTCTCTTTTATTTTGAGTGGATTTTTTTTTTTATTTCACTGTCAAATAGTAAATCCTAAATTGTTTCAGTTACTTTTGCTGAGAACTTCAATACTGTCATATTTGCTCCTCCATTATCAGGGTATTATTTTGTATTTCCATTTTGATTTTCCTTTCTATGTGAATGTGAAATGCAAAACTATCAAAAGACCTGAAAGAATAACCATAGGGTAACACTCTATTACAATACAGTTTACTTGCTAATGTAGGCATGGAGTAGTACATAATTAACTTATCACAAAAATAAAAAAGGGTCATATTAATTCATGAGAATTACTGGATAACTGATACAATAAATATAACCACAGTGACTAAACTACATGGACATGATCCAAATGGTGTTTGGAAATTCTGAATCTGTGCTAAATGAGAATACCTCATGGCGATTAATTTTACCTTTCAAAGACGAAAAGTCATCACTGGTAAACAAAAAAGCTCGTCTGTCATCTGCATGTGATGGTTTGCAATTCTGTGATTATTTAAGCTGTTGCTAAGAGTTGAGCATACAAGAACAATACATGCACGCTAATACACGTTACTTGGGTTTTCCCCCCTCTTTTTCTGCCGCTCGGGCTTGTTGCCCAGGTAACTGCTGGGCTGTCAGGAGCAACTACTGACAGATACCCTGGGTGACTGGACAAACAGCGATTTTCAGCACAGACAGGTTAGTTTTGAAATGAGGATAAACTGATGCTGATGGGGACGGGAAACGGGATTATGAGGCAATTTTCAATTATCATAAAAATAACTTTATTAAAAACATTCAGCCAGAGTAGAAATAATATCTCTGCACTTCTCCACGTGCCAATATCCTACAGCTCCTGCAAAAGAAAAGAAAAGGAAGTACATGAAAAAATAATGTAGTGCTTTACATAGTGCACTGTCAATTTTTCCACACTGCTTACCCTTCTCCTCTGCTTCCAGCAATTACTGGCAGGACACTGTCTCTACTCATTCTAGGCATAGAGGACAGAGAAAGATTTAGTTCACTGTCAGAAACATTAATTTTTCTATACCACCATAATATACATTACAAGTGCACCACCGCCATGGAACATTTATTGTGGTACTTACCTTCTGCTTTCCGAATCCTTGCATCATTTACTGGATGAGACTTGACATCTACATAACACCTCCAAGTAGGAAAAGGACAAAGTAACACCGATTCACCGTGGCTGCATATGCAGGGCACAGCTCTGGCATTTGGAGCCTCTTCTCCTGTAGCAAGATAACTTCAGTACACAGTAAACAACTTTCTACTAACAAAAAACCCCCACCCTAGCAGCCTAGTGATGGACTCAAAGTTCTCGTGGGCATGTCTAGATCGTACTTACTACTTTGAAGCCTCCTCGCAGGTCCTCTCTCAACTGTAAATATAAAGTCTCACTGGCAAGTCTTCTGGCAGCTGTCTCTACCATCACCTTTGACATGCAGACCTCGCCTCTGTCCTGCTAGGCTTGTTTCAGTAGCATACAATGCATACAAGTCAATGTCTACAGATTTTTGCATCTGGTTGAACGGCAACTGAGCCCAAACAAGGCCAAGAGCAAAAACTCAACCCTGCAAGCCATCTAACTGCATTAGGATACCCTTGTGGTGTCAGTTTTAACAGTTCCTCAGGCTCAGTGAAGCATTTGACCAAATACCACATTCAAAATGCAGGTTATGAGACTGACTGCATATAAGGTCACATTTAAATACACAGCTGTCTGTTCAGTGCTGGTGCCATCCAATTACCTGTACATCACGATAAAAAGTGTTTACCTCTGAGATACACCAGCCATGCAGGAACCTAGGGCACATGCCTAATGCCAAACCAGAATGTACACATAATTTCTGTACATAGAGACATAATACAGCAAAACCCCTCTGCCTGCAGATGAGATGCTGTGTCCTTGGTTGAAATCCAGCCTCGAAGCCTGCATCCTTTCTCCCCAAGGTGACACCATGGTGCAATTGTTCCTGAAACCAGCACCATACACAAGAGTTTTGTACCTGGTGCTAGGACTTACATGGAAACTTACCTGGAGGCTCGTACACAATATCCCTTTTTAAGGCTTCAGAAATTCTCTTTTCTAAACCACAGATAATACTTTGACCTTACGAGTACCCCCCGATCGGCACACCATGATCCACAGTACACATTCACGAGAGAAGCAACAGGCTAATGCTATGTAGCATTACCGCTGACATACACCCACTTTTACAGACTGATACCCTGCTGAATGCAACTAGCACCTCCTCCCAACCCAGCCCCCAGCAAAACAGAGAAACCTGGACCAGTTCTGGCTTTCTAAACTTGTTATCAATTTTTTCTTAGTTTCCATAAGTTTCATCATAAACGATTAGTAGCTTCAGGTAGAGAAAGCAGAAGAAATGAAACACAGAAGAAGGTCATCAGAGTAAGTTACATATATTACCAATATTTTATCCATTTTACCCACACACATCACAGCATTACTATTTTGCTAAAGCACTACAGGCTATTAACAGCACACATAAGTTAACCACATGGTCAATCTTAGTCTTGCCTTTTAAAAATGATGCAAGTTAATCCAACCCAGTTCATTGCCAATACAGAAAATGGAAATAAATTGAAAAATGACATACTGAGAAAAGTACAGATGGTGGCACCAAACCAAGATAGTAGCTGGGTCAACAAAACATCCAGGGATAAATGTCTCCCTCCCACTAAACCAAAACCAAACCATATCCCTCAAGCTGAGCCAAGATGCTGCAAGGCAAGCCTGTGACATGTTCACCAGTTGCGTGTTGACTTTCATTTCAGAGGTATGTTTTCCTAAACAGGTACAACCTCTGGCAGAGCCTCCTCCAGCCCCTGAGAAACTTCTGCTTCATCCGTTACTGTTATATCACACAGGCATCGGCTGTTTCTATAAAACTCTCTCTTCTGGTGCTCATGCCTCTTTTCTCTAGAGGTGATAAATGACTCTTCTTCCCAGCTAAAAGAATCCCGTGGGAAGTGCTGAAGATCTAAAGCCATTTCATGCCTTGGGATACTATTGTTATTTTGTAGCATACTTAAAAAGGACAGGTATTTCACAAAGCAAACAGAAAGACAAGTTCCCAAGAGCAAAGCCTTTACTAAATTTGAAAAGGTAAAATCAGAAGAAGGTAATGAGAAGTTGGGGCAGGATGAACAAAGGGATTCAAGGAGCAATGACAACAGTTGCAGTAAACACGACAACATCAATGCCTACCAGAGCAGCCCCTCTTAGTTCTTCAGGAATTTACTGAAGGAGTACAGATGAAATAGTTTAAATGCTTATGATTAACAACACCACAATTATTAGACAGCTGTGCTTTGATAGTACTGGGGGATGACTGTGATCAGAATCTTTAATAATAGATTTTGTGTAAACAGGAGCATAAAAACAGTCAGCACGCCATGTTACCAGAAGTGTGTCTACCTGCTTTGTATTTTAAAAATGGAATAGAGGGAAAATGGAACTTTATTTTTTAAACATGTCCTTTAGAACACGTACGTTCTTTGCTCATGTAATTGAACATTCATCCTCTCTTCCAGTGAGGACAGGAGTGTTACAGGGTTTTATAACAGGTAAGAGCTGCTAAACAGTAACTAAGGCTAGGACCACCCATGCAAAACACTGGTTATTTATTTTCATTGTCTGTTTACTGCTACGAGACATTGAGTTTCAGAGCACAGCTCACCAGCTGCACATTTTGTAAGCTGTGCAGCAACTAATGAACTTTGCCTTTTTATTTCTTCGCAAACAGGAAAAATACAAAATTGTTGCAGTCCTGCTTATACGGCCCATCAGCAAAACCAACTTTTGTGGTTTGGAAAAATCAAAATGCATCTGTCACAGTGCATGACACAAGGTCCACAGAGTCATTTTAGTTAAGTGGATCATGTGTTCCCAGGGTCTTAGGCATGTAACAGTCTTATCACAATGAGGAGGCAGTGAGAATCAGCACAGTGAAAATAAAGCATGCACCACCTTCTCCAATATTAACAATGGCTCAGAGTACAGAAAACCAAATACATTTCACATTGTAGTCATTGCAAAGAGAAATATAAATTTTAATAGGATCCCGTTCTTGAGTTACTTTGTTGGACTGTTCAGTTAAATGTTATTTAATGATTCACCACTTACAAGGCTATTATATATCATTCTTACTCCACTGACTTCAGTGAAGCTTCTACTGATAACTACTTCTAAGGAAATATATTTATTTCCTGCATAAGGCCTAAATATCAGCAAGTTAAAAGGAGCAACTAAATATAGCAACCATTATATTATTTTTGCAATTCATGCCTGGGGAGACTGAGGTTAGCACATCGTAATTGTTTACACCATTGATACTGGTTTAACTGCTAAGCAGCCTACTATTTCATGTGATGACTCTATTGCCATCAAAACTGTAGCGACCTGCCTGTTGCACTTTCCTGGGGCATTTTATTTTCGGCTCTACTGTTACAGAACAAAAATGAAGATTCTGGATCATCGGCTTAGGTGGTGTGGATGAATTGCTGAAATCGTCATGTTTGTTCATGCATTGCAGCAGGTTATTCCAATACTCACTCACCTTCATGTTTCACCCCTTAACACAGCTTAACTCTACTCATTCTCACTGTATTAAAAAAAAGAGTAAAACTGACGACTCCTTGTCTTGGGCACTGACTCTTTGCCCAGAACGCTTGTTTCCAAAGATCACTCTTTTGCATCTCCTTGTATCTGAGCAGTTAAAGCAACAATTTCACTTTGCAGCTGGGACCACATATACAAGGTCAGTCTCCACAACTCGGCTTTCAACTGCTACCTGTTGCACCAAAGTAACCTGATCAGCCATGCTGGCGATCAGAGATATTTGGCTTCACCAACAAATTTTCCATCAGACAAAACCAAACCATTCAGCCCTAAAGTGTGGTTAACCACTTGGGTCAAAAAATGATAATAAGCTATAGATACTCAGATCCCCATGCTATCTAACGCTAACAATACATCACTTCATTTTCTCACTGAATAAAAGCTGCTTCTTTCAACCGTTCTTTTTTTACGAACTCACTGCCTCACACGGGTATTACCAACAGCCAGCCTGCTTTCAGTTGATGTGAAACTGTTAATACAACGAGTAGATTTCCAGTTTGTAGGACCATCGTGATAATATTTACTTACCTTTGTGTTGGAACTGTAAATCAAATTGCATGCATCATCATTGGTGAGTCACCTTGGGAACCATGCAGACACGTGCACCAACCCAGACCACGTGCTTGCACTCCTGCATGAGCTGTGCGGTTTCTTCCCAAGCACCGCGGTGCTCTCTTACGAGGAACTGGGGAGCACAGGCAAGGAGGCAGCAAAGTCTGCACCCTCTCGCGAGGAAGAAATAGTTTCTGTGTTACGTGCTACTGAAAGAGATTCCCCAGAGAGCTGAGGAATCTAAATGCAGAAAGCCTGACAAAAATTGCTGTAACTGAGAACCTCAGGCACAGAGAGATTAAAACATCTTGCCCAAAGCCTTTCCGGAAGATTGCATCAGAGATGGAAATTGAATCTAGCTCTCACGAGTGAGTATCAAATGCAAGACTTTTTTTTTTTTTTTTTTCTTTTCTTTGAGCTACTAGAATGTGTAAAGCATTTCCTTATCACCAGAAATTCCATAAACCTTGGCCACTCTGATGCACATTTTTAAGGACATAGCATCCCTTGAACACAGACTTGTCTTTCATTTAATTCAAGAGAAGCTGCACGTGCATACATCAGAACCGTATATTGATTGTTACATGTGCAACATTTTAAAACAGATATGCCACTTTAATATGCCTGCATTTATCTCTGCTGTCCATACAAAGAAACAGACACCGCAAACCAAAGCCTGCAACAGTATTAAAGTATCCAGTGTTCATGTTTGTTAATGCACAATATTGAATATTGTATCCTGACAATATCCAAAAGGGGAAAACGGTGTGAGAGTATGAGAGAGGTTAACACAACAGGCAGCGTGGTGGATAAACTGGATGCAGAACTCTTGTTCAATAAGTCCTGCATGTGAGAGCTAAGGATCTGGCAGGAAGCGGATTTCAACAGGTAAAGGAAAATCAAAGTACACAGCCTCTAAGTACTGAGCCCTGGGACTGGCTGCCACAGGAGTTTGTGGGGGAAGACAGTATCAGCGGGTTCACAACAGGATAGACAAAATCATGGACAACAGATCCCTAACAGGACAGTAAAAGGACTGAGCAGGTATATACACTCCAATGCTTCTAGAGAGTTTAGCAAAACCAAAAAAAATGGCTATGCTCACCTACTTTCCTTGGTGAATGTATGCTAAGCTAGACTCGTAGTTAGTGTACATTTCATCTGTCCCCTGGGGCACCTCTATAGGCAGATGTTCCTATCTACGTGAGATTTCAGCTTTACCTATTGCGGAAGGAGTTCAACTGTTCCTGGGAATCCAGGTGTGCATGGTTTTCAAGCAAAATTTCTGGAAGATGATCATGGAAATGGAATTCCTAAAGCAACTCAGGCCACACATGCAACGAAAACATTATTAAGAGCATGCCCCGGATCACATACAACCAAGGCTAAGCTCTGCAGCATCTGTACATTGTTATTTTTCATAATTGGAAAATACGCTTCCCACTAATTGCAATTATTTTCTATAGTACAGAAGTAAACTCATGGGAGAGGCTTTGCATGAGTGGCCCTAACTTGATGAGTATACTTGTCACCCGGTCTCTCTGTATACAGGGTGGGTATTTGTACTTTGCTATGTGTGCAGTAATGATTCCATATGTGCTTACACTTCCTAAGTAATTCTTCAGGAAGATTAAAGGAGGCTGTAAGAAGCACAAACATTTCACTTTCGCGTATGCTTCTAGAACTTGTTTTTTTCTAGCCCACAGAAAACCACCTCAAGCCTCATTTTAGATTTCTGTCATAATATTTTCAGGCATAAGATTTCATTAATTTCTGTACCATCAGGATCTGTTCCAATATTAAATAAGACAGACAGAAAGCTACTCATATGAGAAGACTACTCTGAGCCAAGACTTCAGGGCTTGGCTTTATTTCAAGCCTTAAAGAGATGTCTTTTAAAAAAAAAAAAAAGAGGAAACTAAAGTGCTCAAAATAAAGTTAAAATAATTCAGCTTTGCCTCCTGGGTAACACTTTCCTGCTTCCTATGGAAAGGCTCACTCTAAGAATCCTATATATATTCCTTATCCTGTTTCTTTTATGTATATGCTTGTCCTTCAAGTCGTATGCCTCAAGATTGCTGCTTGCAAGTTAAGTTAGGCTGTAAAACTGGGATATATGCAGAGCCTTTAAAGTAATCATTTGCCAGTTGTGCTTGTTCACTAAGTCTCTGAAAACTCTTGCATCAATTCCACCTTTTAAAGTTTCATATAAAGTGAAGTGAAACACTAAACTTCTGGAGATCACAGAACAGTTCTCTAGTGAGAACTCTTCTCTAGAGAGGAGGCAGTTCTCTAGCTCTGCCAGACAAGTCCAAAAGCAGTAGGAAAAAATCCCTCAACCTGCTGGCTACCCTCTTGCTAAGGCAGCCTGCCACGCAGTTAATATTCATCACCATATTGGTTTCATGACACCTTATGCTCAACTCGTCGACAAAATCCCCATATCACCACTTACAATCGCTAGTTATCATATTTTTATTTTTAAAACCTAAAAAAAATTAAGTAAAACTCAACATGGGGAAAGGATGCATTAAAAGTAATTTTTTATAACTCCGATATGATTTTGTTACCTTTTTGTTATAGTGTTTTCAGTCATAGTTAATGCTTTATGCAAACTATTTTTACACAAATGATGCACTAACTCTACTGAGGACAAACTTTGCGTTCCTCGAGGAAATTACCTACGCTGCCTGTGGATCACCAGCTGAGAGGTGAAGTGGTGACCTGTTCAGCCTATCAGCCCCTCAGGCTATGAATACATTACAGGCCAGCAACTGAGTCAATAGAACTTCAACTTTCCCTTTCCAAAATGATAAGCAGCAATTATTCCCTCTGGTTTAGGTATTTCCTAACCTGAAGCTAACTTATTTGTCCCTTTTTTTGTTAAAAGTATTCCTCTGCCTTGTTGGTTAAAAGCTAATGAAATTGTTCTTATTAAACCTAGTTACATTTAACACTGTAATCAATACAAAATTAAAAAAAATAAAAAATTCTCATTTAAAATTCACTTTCCTTTACATGAAGATAAGCATTAACTTTTTCCTAAAAAATTATTCCTCAAATATCATTATATGGCCATATAATCTTTATATTACATTTCATGAAACACCAATAAAATACCAAAACATAGTTATGTAGTGTTTAAGCCCCCTAGCACTGGACAAGAGAAAAATGAAAATTTCATATAATTTCAAATGTAATCAGTAAATATAATAGAAGCCCAATCCAAAATCTTCCCATTTACTTCCATGTGCTTTGGATAAGGCACCAAGACAAATATTAGCAAGTGAAAGGAAGAGAAATAAAAACTTACCCATGAATTCAATTCCCAAATGGTCTGCTATACCCAAGAAAGCATGTAAAAGAAAAAAAGAAAAGAGAGAGGAAAATGTTAGAACTAGACAAAAATGTGAATATCGCCATTGTCATCACTGGTAGCGTTCAATATTTATACGGCAGAGCTGCAGAACGCAATGCGGGGTCAGGGGCACGCTGTGTGGGTACTGGTCAAAAAGAAAAGCAGAACCCTTTCAAAGGGCAATCCTAAGGTGGAATTCAGGGCACTGAGCAGTGACAGACGAGAAATGTATTTGGGGAAGGACACGAATGCCTTTACTCATTATATTTATATTCAACTGAAGTGCCTCAAGCTAGCTACCTACAGGAATTTCATTTCCTCTTCTTCCTCTCTCAACTTGCTAACTGTTATCATTAGTTAGACAAGGTTCTTGCTTTCATTTTCTCTGACAGAGAGCAAAAACTAAAGAGATGAATGGCAGGCTTCTCCTGAGTTTTGCAGCTCTCGCTACAGCACCGTGGACACGCTTGCACCCAACATGATTGCACAACTGCTGGCTGCTGTGCAACAGAAAATCTGACTTCAGGAAAGAGCAGCCATGTTCTCTCCTCAGCCATCTGATATCATAGAATAATTTCAAGACATTCAGAACTGAAGCAAAAATTTTAATGTTTTTAGAATACTGGCTGAATTTACCACATGGAGTTCAAAACATTTCAGGACCCTTTTTTCACACGACAAATTAGGACCTGATATATCTCTACAGACAGATATTTTAGTGCAAAGTAAATTTAAATTTATATAAAACACTTCCTAATTTTAAGTTATGTTTAAGTTGATAGCCAATTAAAGAATAGCAAACTCTCCATCCCATGGGGACAGCGCAACAGAAAAAATAACTGACTCTTCAGAACTGAGTGTGTAAGGAGCAATAGCTTCAAGTCCAAACTGAAATGGTGGAAGGCCAGACCGTCAGAAAGGCTGCAAAATGCAATTCTCTTCTACACTAGGCTTATAATATTTAGCTTTTCCACGGGAGGTAGTAATTTGCGCTACAAAGAACAAGGAAGGATTTTTTTCTGAAAAAAATGCAGTATTTTCCTTTAAAATACAGCGAAAGCAAAATATTTTAATTGCGTTTGTCTTCTTTTCAATTTATAGACACATTTCCCTAATATAGACCATGATATACATGGTTTTTAATATACATGACTTTGCCAAAGTTTCCAAGGGCAGTGTGTGTGGGGAGGAAGGCAGCAGGGAAAGAGCAGGAGGGTTACAGGAAAGACAGAGCAGGACCAATATATTGGCTCGAAACACTCAATCCCATTGCAACTTTCAAAAGTCCACTTAAGAACTATACAGCAAAGTTAGGAGAAGGTTTTCTAATATAAACCAACAGTAGTTTTAAACACTTTGTTGTATGAATTGTCAGCTCTGGTACCTATGACAAGAATGGGAAATATTTGGGTTTCTTCTGAGAACACTGGGAGTGATTCACCTTTGCAACCTTTCAATCCTTCCAGGAGAAGCCATTGAGCATCAGCTTGCGCAGTTCACGTAGCATACAAATCTATATAATAGTTGCTAAACTCCATGTTTATCTTCATGCAGAACACACAATATGCATCTCAAAAGAGAAGAACATTAAGATGATGCTATGTGGTATAAATACCTTATTAGCGTGGTGTTAGGACAGGTGCAAGTCTAGTGACACCTAAATGAATCTTTCTTTTTGGTATTAAATACATAACACAAACCCATACCTATATGTATTCCACATTGCAATCTTCTAATCTGTATTCTTGCATTCACGTACAACTGTCACGTACAAACACCCCAGGTACATCTGACACAGGGATGTAATTTTTGTAAGAGCATGAGATCAGAAATATCAGAAGTGCATTCAACAGACTATATTCAGAGATTTGTAACTTGGGTTTTTTCCTCTAATTTCCTGTGCCTGTGAAATCTGCAAATATTATCTGTGTGCAATTCACACCTTCCAACCTTCTGTAAACTACATTAAGATGCAGTCACCAACTGCTTACTTTAAAAAATGATAATGGAGATCAAAGCACTGTAATATGGTCTCCAAGAAGCTAAGGATATTCACACATGAAGCAAGATCGTGCAACATCATTTTTTTAAGTCTGTGTAGAACAGATGATAAAACAATCCTCCTTTCCTAACTGGGCTATGCACGTTCTCTACGTGTTTTCCATCTGAAGCCCGCAACCTCCTCACTCAGCTCACCAACATGGTTAAAAGCCGCTTTCTCAAAATGCATACAAAATACACTTTTCCTTTAAAAAAATGGAAAAAAGGATTTTAGTTCATCTTTGAGTGGTTTATATGTAGGTGAGAGTCAAGGGTATCTGTAGGCTTCCTGGGAAACGTGTTCAGCTGGAGAGGGTGGAAACATGTCAGATTATTTATTTTAAACATCTCATGTGCCTGGAAAGCAACTTCTGCAACCAGCATAATATATATTGCTGACAAAGCTGATTTACACAGTTTATGATGAAAGGATGTCTAACGGGATAAACCTTTACAGGAAAATATCCAAGCTGCCAATTGGTATCATTAAGCACAGTTCTACAAGCTCTGTGACCAGCTATCTGGGAATAGAAAATAATCAAATTGTAATTCTTGTGGATTCAGCACATGCTGGCACTGGCGCAGCCCGCTGCCATGGCACATCTACAACAGCAAGGGTACCCAAGCCTGGGGGCTCTCTGCTCACCCTTGAGTTTGGGGAACGGGCGCTGCACCAGGGCCAGCAGCGGCAAAGGTGGCTCAGCTGGGAGCCAGGCTAACGCCAGGGAACGCCACTGGTGATCGAAGCACCTCAGGGACTACGCACTGCAAATGAGTCTTCCACCCAGCAGGCATCACACAAGCACTGCTCAAATGCAGCAAACCACGGTCGGTGGTTTGGGTTTTTTCCCCTTTTCTTTTTCCCCTCCCTCTTTTGGTAGGAGGGGAAAGTGCAAAAAGTCTGTAACAACCTTTCTCCCCTTCCTTCCCCTCATTCCCTGGTTTCAGTGTCAAGCCTCTGGTTTAAAAAAACAAAAGACATCCTGAATCCAGAAACAGCAGCACTACTTGGGCTGCTCTGAGACTTCAGAAGCAAAAAGAAAGAAAAAAAAAAGGAAAAACAGAAAAGGAAAACAAAATCCTCTTAAAAGCCTGAATGGACTCACGTTCTTCCCTTCCTCCAAACCCCCCCCCCCCCCCCCCGAAATTCAGCTGCACTCACAGGTTATCAAACCCCTAAATTTGAAACTTGTTTTCCTTAATACAAATATGGCTCCTGCAGCAGTGGCATTTACCAAAGCATTCAGCATATTGCATTGGGGATGCAAGGCAAGGAAAGGTGCTAGAAGAAATGTCAGTGGTCATTAATCATGCCTGTTGTTTGGCTCTTAATGTTTTTGTCATTCCAAGACATTTACTCCACTAGCTACAGGAAAAAAAAAACCCAAACCAAAACAACAAAATACCATGAAAAAATAACCAAACCCAAACCCCACATGTTTGCATCTGAAAAAAAAAAATCAGAAAAGGAGAGAAAATGACTGTGACCAGCCCACAAGCCCCTATCGGAGCTGGTCCCTGCCAGAGGCCACCTCCAAGGCCCACACACGCCTTTTCCGAAGGCAGAAAGTGACTGCTGGCTCTCTTGGAGAAAAACCCTTGCCCTGCAGCTTGCCATTGCCAGCAGAGGAGTGGCTGGACTCTCATATAGGTAAAAGGGGTCCGAAACTGCCCTGCTGGAAACATAGCGGCAAGAGGAGTCCCCAGTGCTCCCAGGGCTGCTTCCCCCCCCTGCACCCAGTGCCCGCTGGCAGCAGGGAAAGGAGGGCTGGGGAGAAGTAGGTGGAACAGGTTATCACTGTCATCAGGCTGCCCCTTGGAGACCAAGCATCAGTCCAGGAGTTACTCTCACTTGCACCGCTGCGGTGAAAATAAATGATTTTGCAAGCTCTGGTTTTGGAGATGGGTTTCCCCCTTCTTAACAACGGTAAGAAACTCTCCCAGCAGGTCCGTGTGAGACAGACATGGCACAGGGAACTGCACAGTAGGGGCCATGGGGGAAAGCGAGCTGTGGTGGTGACCTAAGACTGAACCAAACACAAAAATGTAAAATATTGACCCCTGACATGCCACAGGATAATAAAGGATGGTTATATTACTGTACAGTCCGAATATATAAATGATCCATCACCTGCAGAGCACTTCCTTGGACACATTGCGAGTGCAATGTCAAGCAATTCACCATCAAGCAATGCAGTTTCTTTAAGGACTCAGTTCAACAAAAATGTATATGAGAGCTATTAACGTGCTGAAGCATGGGTGCTGCTCCACAAGATGGGGTCATTAACCAAATAATGCGGCTGTATTTTATTTTTGTTATTGTGATTTCCTCTTTCTTTCTGGTACTGTTATGTTCTTGGGAACTAATACATTACTCAGACAGGAAGATTATTCATTTTTATATTTTATTCTATGAATATTTCTGTATTTTGTGGTTGATGTGGGAAAAATACTGTGCCTTATGGTCCTTGCACTACGTGAATTTGTTGCCAGTATTAAAGCCATTTTAATTTATACTTTATTAACGCATACACACTTGGGAATATTTGATAACAAGCACAAGAGAAGATAAATTCTCACTCACTAATGGATTAATTTATTAGTGCTTCACATAGAACATGCAGCCTTGTGTCTGGATTGTCGTTTGCTGGGGCTTTTTTCTTAGTCATATTAAAATGGAGATTTTTTTTCCCAGTTAAAGACAGGTTTCATTATCCCAGGTACATTCCTAGCTACACTATGAATAGAAATATAAACTCAACATGTAAATCTCACTGATTTACAGAAGAAAAATGTTGGACATGAAAATACTCATTGTAGACCACTAGAGACACTTTAATCTGTTCTAAGGATAGGTTGACTTTGGCATGAAGGAGACAGCTTTAGGAAATCAGTGCAACAGCAAAGTATTTTGCTCTGCAAATGAAATTTATCGGTTCCAATAAACTCACAAGATTTGTTAAATTGTCCTTGGTAGATTATTGTCTTGAACAGAAAATGCAACACGATAATACGCTGCAAGCTACCTTGGGACAGCTCAAGTACGCTGAACATATTATTTGGCTGGAAGGAACAGGACAAAGTTTAACTCTTAAGTATTAGACCGATCAAGCTTGGTCTGAAATGAAGAAAAATCCTTCCGTTCAAAAGGCAGCTAGATTAGGATACAACCTAAACATACAAACTGCTACTGCCTTATCCATTATGTTTTATTATGCTTGACAGCACACAGTTATCAGCCTATTTATGTATTTAATGAAGCTAAACCCCAAACTGGTTACATATACATATATATATGAAAGTATATTATTTTTTGAAACCTCAAACATATTATTTTTTGGTGCATCATTTTGCATGTGAGTACACGGGGCAAGGGATTTCTCTGTTCAGGAGGAGGGGTGCATTGCTCCTGTGTTCTCTCTGACATCCATGGGAGGTTATCAGGCTCAGCAAACTGGCCAAATGCTCTCAGAGGTTGGTTTGGGTTTTTTTCAGTATCAAAAAGCACCAGCATGTATTCATGTATTTTACAAATCTCAGTTATTAGAAAGCACAAAATGGGATTTTGTTGTTTGTTTTAGAGAGATTCTGGTGATTATATCTGTAATTAATTCACACAAAAGTACTCTTCACAACATTTTTGGGGGCTACGGAAGAAATTATTGGGATGATTCAGGGGAATCAGAGACATAAAGTCAAGGTACTTTAACTACTGATTTTTCAAAGCATCTTCACTGAAAGACATGATAGAAATTTCTCTCCGTGGGACATTTGAAAATGGACCAAACTAAATCAGAGAATGACTTTGAACAGACTAATACCTGGTTCCTCCTTCCACCCTATCTGGCAAAGAGCGCTATTAAAATTTTCCCAGATGTAAAATTTCCCTGGCAATAGGTAGGCTGTTCACTACATGTTAGCTGGGGTAATATGTATACAGAATATATCAGTAATTTGCCCCACCTACGTCAAGACAGTGATGAAAATCATACGTGCACATATCCTTTAAAAGATACTTGGTCGGTTTGCAATGAAATTATAAATCACGGTTACAGAAATGATAACAGCTTAAAAAAAAAAAGAAAGAAGACAATAAATCTATAAAAAACCTTCACAGTCTGATATATTCTCAGTATAAACAATGAGAGAAGATTTACATTCTCAATTTCTATAGATAGGCTTAATTTTATTTTAAACCAAATTAAATCCTCAATCCACAAAAATAAATATTAAAGACTACAACTAGAGGTTAATTTCTTTATTCATTTCTTTTTACTAAAAAAAAAAAAAAATAGGAAAAGGAAGAAAAAAACCTAGACTTGCTGTGAGTATTTGTATGGCTCTGGAGAGGCTACAGTATAGCCTCAGGACGGAATCCCCCTCCACTATCAATTCCACAACAAAGGAACACTTGAAAAACATCCTGCAAAACCTGTTGTTATATAAATAATACACAGTGCTGAATAATGGAATAAACTATTGATTTTCTTTCCCTTTGAATGACAAAAGCTTGTGGCTGTGGTTTACACCACCAAAGTTGAAAGACTGTTTCTAATGTCTGAAAATAAATAATAGAAATGCTCCCATCTTGACAAGTTCAAGACAAATTGGAAATTTCAACTACTTACCTCATCTGCGGCAGGCTCATAGGATTAAGCTTGCCTCTTCTCTATTACTTTAAGACCTTAAATTATCATCTCTACAGCTGACAAAGTTAATTCTCTTAGAGGCACTATGTTGGATTGTAATGAGAAAATTTATTCTCATCAAACAATGTAAGCAATCTCTACGGATATCCACAATATTGTAAATCAGTACAGATTTTAACCCCAGGTTAATTTTTGTTACTATGGCTATAAATTCAGCAGAGTAAATAAACATATCTTTAATTTCAAATCTATGAATAGCCTATTGAAATTACTCCATTAAACTTACTAAATGCCTGAAGAACATGTTTAAGAATTTTACCAGATCCAGGCCAAAATGTTTAGTGCTTGTTGGCAGCCAAATGCAGCCAGGCTTTATTTTTCTCTGAATCACCTATTGTTTTCATCGACGGGAGGAGAGAGCAGGTCAACGTTAGATGCTGCTGCTGTATGCAGATCTATTTTTGCTGATCTATTTAACATTCCTAAATCAACAGAACTTCTCAACATATATAAAGACTTTAATTCATCCCAGAACATCAGGGTGCAAACAATAAGTCCACACAGAACGCTCTGTCTCCAGTCAGATGACGTGAAGACGCTTTCCTTTTTATTTGCTAAAAATGTAATGCTGTTTCCATGAAAATTAGTAAGTACCTCAAACAAAAATGAAGCTGCCTGTATAGAGCCTCATAGCTCATGGTGACAAGCTTATTTATGAAGTTTTCACTAAATATCTGTTGAAAATGATAAACCAGTGTGACCACTCCGAGATCAACTTCCTCCCCCGCCGCAATGAGACTGCAGTAAACATTGTGCATTATAGCCTGGTTACTGGAATACTGATATTGGAATCAACTGTTATAGCCAATCATTCTGCTAAATATTCCTAGAAAAAAAAAATAATCAAGATTTCTCTGACATTCTGCATTTTTGACAGATCAGTGAAACCCTGTATTAGCATTATAATTGCAAAAAATGTAAATTTTCGTTTTTGTTCCTGTTCATTACTGAAGCCTATCACCTCCTGTAAAGTTCCTTTTTTATTTTTCTTGGCTCCATATATCATGCTTCTATATTACCATCTAAAAGTCCAACTCACAGACTAGGAACTCTGATTGTGCTAAGGACTGCACAAAGAGAAAACACCAACATAGCTATTTGACGTGCTTTCAGAATTCTGAACTGTTTTCCTGGGCTTCTGCAGCAACTATGGCAATGACTACACTTGTCTCATAGTTACAATCACATAGTAGGCGATTACGGCACTGCATAACTGAGGAACCGTTGGAAGAATTAGGCTATGGCGCAATATATTTTTCTATCCCTCTCTGTGTTATTAACACAATGGTTCCTACAGAGCTGAGACCCGTGCTGCATAAAATGCCATCTCTCGTGACTACTCCAGGTTGGCACAGTGGCATCACGCTGCCTCTGCAGATGGGCTGGCCTTCATCTGCAGGAATGCTGACGGCTGGGTTTGAACGTATTTATCTAAGTTAAGCTTAGCTGGTTTAAGCCATTAGGCACTTCCCCTGAATTGCAGTGTCAATTGGAATGGTTACTCACGCAGAGTCCTTTGAAAATGCCAACCTCTACATTGGAGAGGCTGGTCCTTTCCCAGCTATGTTGTGACAGGGTGTCAGAAAGCTAGATAGGAGAGAGGAAGGGAATCTTTTTTTTTTTTCAAAAACCATATAAAAGTACAAACCATACCCCAAATGTATATTCAGTACTTTCAAAACATATGGTCTGGAAAGTTTTTGGAACCATGTATGAATTAGATTATTTATCTGGTCTTGGACGTGAAAGAATTCACTTGACTGCAGAGTTCTGTGGGAGAAAGAATCCTCTTCTGGTTAAATAAATGACGCAAAATATCTATTAAGGTGGAATAAGCCTATGAGTATCTTAGAAATTACTGTAGGGATTTTTGCATTATTATTTCCAAATGGGTATTTGATAATATGGGTCTGTAAAATATAACCAGCCTCACAGAAACATTAAAGGAATTGCTAATAGCTCCCTCATCTTATGAACATATGACATTTAATAAACATTTCTCATGCTAAATGTTACTTTATTCCTTCCACAGATCATTAAGCTGTCCTTCACTTGCCTACTACAGGAAAATTTTCAGATGCAATCGTGTTTACTGCTCTCTAAAGGCACAGAAAATTTTGTAAGTTTTTGTCGATTTCTTAAAACCTAATTACTTTCTTCAACTTCAGGACAAGGAACGTACATCGATTTGTGAAAAAAAATGTAGCTTTATTCCCTAATGCACCAAGTAATTTAATCTACTGCAGCCAAAAAACAAACTGGCAGCAGCAGAGTACAGGTATTTACACCAAGATTCTTACAATATTGACTGAAAATATTAATGTGAATTATATGTCTCTATTCTAATGATGAGGAAGTTACCATATTTGTTTACATCCATACTTAGCTGCCTAAATAACTGGTCTGACTTTTGCACAAAAGGACTCGGGAGACTCAGACCTTTATAGAAAGATACTGGGTTTTATCTACCTTGATTTGGGAAACTGCATTTCTTTAGACATCCAATTTTGACAAACGTAACCATATTTGCTGTACACAGAAGACACTTTCTCATATTATTTCAATGTAGAACATAGCAAGAGGATTATTTGAACTTTGATTACTCTGTGCACGTGCCCTGTACTTCGTGTAAGTAGCTGCCTTACACAGCAGCATTACTGAGCCTCATTTCCAGCCATCCTGTGTTTCAGGCTCAGCTAATGATAACAGGGCATAAGCTTTAATCAAAATTTTCCCAGTGTTTGTGGCATTTGCTGCCTTATGGGCTCGTTGGTCTCCTGTGCAATAGGTACTCCTGTGTGTCAGGAGTCCTTCAACCCACCTTCCCAAACCAGCAAAAATTTATTAACATCAAGATCTTCAATAGTCACCAAAATCTTACTGAGAGTCCTTTCTCTAGGAAACCAGGCATGGAAGTTCCGTTACAGCTCAGATCCAGCTGCAGGTGAGCAATCCACATGTATGCGGTGCTCAGAAGGGCTTTATTTAAAAGATGTTGCTTGCCCCTACGTAAGTCTCCCCTGTTCAGTGAGGGAGAAGAGAAGCATCCCTCCTTTTTGTTATTTCTTTCAGTTTCACAGGACCACATACTTGAAAGCTTTGAAGAAATTACCGCAGTGAACTTTATCAGAAAACAGATTTACCCAACACCTCTTATGATTCAACAGAGGAAATACCAAATGCCAGTTCACAAAAATACTCCCATTACTGTGCAGTTCTCCCATGGCTGCAAGAAGGTATAGCAATGTATAGCAAGAGAATTACTCCAAATCTAGGCACGTCTCCTTTTTTTCGATGCTAACTCCTTCTCTATTCATTTTGCAACTCAACTAATTAGTTTGGAGTTTTTTTTAAAAAAACTACTGCATGTTTGTTGGCTGTCACAGTGTGCAGACCATGCGCACACACACCATTGCTTGCTCTGCATTTATGCAGTATGTATGTTGAACATTAGAAGGACAAATGCTCAGGTATGAGTGGCTTTGTAGAGAAACTAATGGATTTTATTTTTGGTTTCTTTTTGTTGCCTGGGAAATGTCTATCAAAAAACATCGCGATTCCACCAAAACATTTGAGCAGCTACATTGTATTTAAAGCTGGTGAGTACACAGACACTTAAGATGCTTATTTTACTACATAGTGTTGTCAGATTCAAGGAAAGGCTCCTTGAAGGACAGGAACACTTCAGTACTCCAGTTTGAGTGCTCTCATGTCACCTACTGGATGCCTTCCCCAAACCTCGTCCTGCAAGGTTGGTGCACTGTATGAACAGTCTTAATGGAAACACCTTAATGGAAAGGTAATTGTCAGCCTATTTATGGTATCGAAGCACAAACAGCAGATGGGAGCCAAGTTAAAATCCTTTCTTGAAATCTAGAATAATTTGTTCAAGCTAATCAATACTAAGCCAGGTATGCTGGAGAAGCACACCGATTTGGACCACAGCTCTGCCGTGTACAGAGCACTGTGTCTGAATCACGGATTGTTTTGAAGTGCAATAGTGAGATGAGTTATTTGTTGAGAGGTGAAAACTACAGAATTGAGGCATATTATTAAGGCACCAAGGAAATGTCTCTTACCTGGAGCTGTAACAGTTCAAACGGTGCCATTTCCACTCAACGGTGGGTCTTAGCCCACGTGCCCTGACAACGTCAGGCCAACTTGTGTTTATGAACCCACAGATAGTATGATAAATAAAACCCCATATAATGCAGTCAGATACAGTACACAAATGGAATCATGGCTTTTTTCCATGCCTAAGTTCCCTTGTTTATGAAAGGGTTATGGAAATATATTCTGTTTAGAAGCCATTAGCTAGTAATGTAAACAAAAAAGCAGCAGCAAAAATGGATGGCAAAAAGTGACCATCAGATCTTCACAGATTCTGAGCATCTTGTGTAATGTTGGATGCATGACATGAATTTACAACTCTGATATGGAGGTAGCAATCTGAAAAATTATTTAATTGCTTTTGTGTTTAAATACTGTAGGTGTTTAAATTCTTTACTACTATAAATACATGAAAACAACAACTGCTATAAAAAGATATAACAAAGGTGGTCTAAAAGCGTTAATGTTTGGGATGGATAGTATGACTCATCCATGAGATTTGAAGAATTATTAGCTGTTATCAAAAGCAATTTAAAAAAGCATATTGGAACAAAGGCGTACAATGTGCACACAACCCAGAATCACCTACAGCAAGAACAGCAAAATTAAAGCTGCTGTTTGTCCCCATTTGTGTATGGTGATACACTGCAATTAATTGTTATGAATATAATGTGACAATAGTGCCAAAGGGCCCCATGTATAGAAATATGAAACTCACTGAACGTAATCATTTGTCAGAGCCATTCAAACAAATGAACTGCTTGTGCACAGATCGGATGTAAACCAAAACAACCAGAATGGTGCCTATATGCTGATACCTACAGCACTGGCGATTTGCATCTGGCCCTCAAGCCAACTCACAAATTACTGCAGCAGCCCACACAGAGCAGCATATGGGGGGGAAAAAAAAAAAAAGTAAAAAGGAACAGCATTTGTTCTGTGACCTTCATAAACATGAACCATTATTTAAAAGATAGGCAAAGAGGCTTAGATGAATGTGGAGCTCATTTGTTAAGACTTCACAGAAAAAGGCAACAGATAACCAGTAGGAAAGACTGGAAGAGCCACTGTGAACTGCCCTCTGCGAGACACCTCAGTGATGCCCGTGCATAGGTGATCAAAAGTGCACTTCTTTTCTGTCTTCTTGTTTCTTCTCCATAACACAAACATTCAGGGGCCTTAGAGAATTTAACAGTTCCCAGCAAACCTCAGAGAACGTTCCCCCATCAAAGGTCTTTTGAACTACTCTTTCGTTCCAGGATTAAGATGCAACTTTATCTTACATTCAATTAGATTTTAACAATATTAAGGAATTCAATGTTTCCCTTATAATGCCTTTCTACTGGGGCATAAATTATTTTGACAAACAAAAACAGGGCAAAAGGAGGGTCTGGATTCTTTCCCAGTACACACAAACTAGGTATGTCAGTAAGTAAATTAGTTCTGTAGTATGGTCTAGAAAGTGAAAATAAAATAAAATAAATACAATAATGTTATCACCTGCTTAGGGTTTGTTTTGCTTGTTTTAAATCAGTAGGCCTTTGCTTAGAGCAAAACTATGAGATCAAGTCAAAATTTTTTACTTCTCTGTGGGCTATTCAACTTCCAAGAATTATCAACATGGAAAGGGGAGTTTGCCTTTTCCATGCTTTACTCCAAGTCTGCACCTTACTTCACAAACTGAGTAACTCACAAGCTCTGCAAAGCTGGTCAGCCAACATGGCAGGTAACCCCCCACCGGGGCAGGTAACCCCCCGCCGGGGCAGGTACGGCTCTGCAAGTACTGACCCAGCGCAACTGCCACTCAAGTGGAGGGCAAATACTGTCATATATGGACTGCAGAGGGTAGGTAAATACCTAGGTGGGATTAAAATGTATTAACTGTTCCTGTACTGTCCAAAGCATTAAAACAAAATAGAAAACATCTGTTTTTTTTTTTTTTTTTTTTTTTTTTTTTCTTATCATTGATGAATTAGAGCCAGGAGTATGGAAATAATCCTTTACATGAGATCTAAATTAACTTCAAACCAAGGTCTGTACAAGAGCAAAATGAGTGAACAACACTACTACAGCTTCAACTAATACAGTTCTTTGGATAATCTGCTACCCAGATGAAACAGGGTTTCCCCTCCTCGAAAAGTACTAGTCTGAGAAATTAGATGTGCATGTGGTCACAAAGTGAGAACTATTGTGTCTCACATGTAAATTCCAATAAAATCTCTAGAAAACATTACAAGCAATTTCTAGCAGAAATACAGGATACCATCAGAAAGGTCTTCTCTTTTTAGCAAGTCATAAATAAAGGTATAGATGACCCAACAAGAAGAAAATGCTTTCAAATTACAAGAAATACATGATAGATCAGCATTTCAGGAAAAAAAAGTAAACAATCCTGCTCCCTGTGCACGTTTTTATTTTATTTTTGCTAAATAAAGCTGCCTCATGAATTCACTCTTTTATGAATACAGTTACATTTCTTTTATGAATACAGTTACATTGACCATGGCAAGATGGGAAAAGCTCTTGGTTATCAAATGTACTTGCATTTATTTTATCTGCCAAAGCAACCTGCTAAAATGGAGTCACAAATCGGCAGGTGACCTCTCAACTGCAAGACCGTAGTTACTGGGCTGGAAGCCTACATGGAAAATTTCTTTTTCACAGTGGCAATATTGCAGAGCGAATAGTTATAAAAGTGTCAAACACACTGTAAAAAGTTCACAAAGCTTAATATACTGAAGGGGAAAAAGAGACAAAGATACACTTCTACTGTGATTTCCAATATGTTTCTACTTTACTTGAGGGGTCAGAATTTCAGGTACAGAATAAGATCAGGCAAGAAAATTAACCTGAAAGATGGAGAAGAGATGCCGAAGTGGAGCAGCACAATTTTCCAGTGCCTGCTCCAAACCCCAAACCCCACTGAAGTAGAATTGCTGCTGACCCAAGATGAAAACTGTGATTTCACAGCAAACTTTGGGAAAGCTGAATCTCATCAAAACCAGGTTTGGGGGGGGGGGTGGTGGTGGTGGTGGTGGTGGTGTGTTTATTTATTTATTTAATTTTACCTGTATATGGTCTCAAAACTGAGAAGTCCAGCTATCACCTCTTTTTCCTCTAGCTACACATCTATTGCACTGTCATGTTGGTGGCAGGATTGAGAAGGAGCTTTTAAAGGGGCTCTAATCAATGAGAAAGACAAGTCCCCTTACGATGGCATGAAGCTGCCAGACAGTAGTGAAAAGGACAGCCTAAGGTTTGTGATCAGTGAGCAAATCCCACCCGCATCACACTAACTCAAAATTCATTAATCAGATTGTTAAACAAGGTACTTTTTCTTTGGAGCATGTATGTGTCGGTAAACAGCAGAAAAGAGAGGTCTAGAATATGCTTCTGACCCAAATCCTCCCTTTTTCAGAAGATTTAAAGAAGGGAATGTTGATTTTCAGAGGAGCTCTAAGGCTCCAGCAAAATAATATCTGTATTTTCTGGGACTCTGGCTGCAGATCTTCCCAGTCCGCTCTTCCATTCATGACATTTACCAGAAGCAGACTTTTTCCCTAAAATGCTGTACAGAATAAAAACCTCATCCTGCTGTTCCCTCAGTCCATTCTATCAAATGTGGTCTGAAACCTGTTTTACAGAAGGGACCATGCTGCTGCTTGAGCTGACAGCAGCATCAGAGGCAGGCCTTTATATTTCAGAGTAGCGTTACAAAGGATCATTAAATATCCTGGAAATAAGCTGATATCAATGAAAAAGTACTTCCTACTTTTGCTAGAACACCATTACCTCTATCAGGTATGCAGATAAAAACAAAGCTTTTTTCAGACAGGTCTGTGAAGAATTCAGTATTTTGCCTTAATATCAGAGAACATCATCAGCAGCAGCAATATTGTTTTCTTCAAAGGAAAAAAGTTGTCCATTGCAAACGGTAGTCCCCTCCTTTTTTCAGCAGCTGTGCACTACATATAACTAACTTTCAAGAGTATTGCAAGCTGAAAAAGCAGCTGTCTCTATTTTTCATTTGGCAAATGCACCTGCCATTGAGGATTAGAAATTCTCTTTCCCTTAAATAAAACATTAGAGAGAGGCTAACACATGGTTAAAAACGTATTTAGGCATCTAAATATCATTGTGAAATACAAACCCCAATACCTTTACCTTTGTAAAACAAAGCTGAAATCACTTTCAAAATGGAAACCAGACGTCTTAGGCTCATACTTCTTAAGATTTTCTGAAAATTTTATTTCTTTGGGGTAACATACGCATTGGAACAGAGAAAAGCGACTCTTGCACCAAGCCTTACATTCACACATTCAAGTGGTTGGCAGGAGGTATACCTGCACGCAGTTATTGCAACATGGAAGAACAGCCACGTGTGAATTATCACGGTCTAGGAACACCTTGCGGTCTTGCAGCTGGTTCTTCCATGCCATTGCTATTACTGGTCATGCTAGGTAGATCAGGTTAGCTTGGAGACACCTAGATTTGCTATGAGATACTCATTTTACTGAGCCGACTACTCTACTATTGCCAAACAGTTGCATTAGCAGAAAGGTAGCAGGGCACCAAACGCTGGAGTCTGCATACTCACATGTGGAAAATTTCTACAGAGATCCAGCAACTGTGGCACGAAAAAGGCAATGAATCCGAGTCACCTGTACCACCATACTATTATGTTGACCAGCTTAAGTCTTAAACATCTCTTCGGCTCCAAGGTGCAGAACCTGATTTTTCTAACATGTAAGAGTTTTCTTTTGATTTTCAGTCTAAATTCATACTGCACCAATTTAACCCCATTCATACTTGTGCCAACATATCTTTCAGCTTCAGTCATTCTTATCTTTCCTTTATATTTATCCACTTGATGTATTTATAGACCCAATGATATTTCTCTGACATATTTCCCAGGTCATCATTCTGTACAGCTGTCATTTCCAGATGGACACTGAAACATCTATCAATTACTGCACTGGATCAGCAATATCTTTACTCAACCAATGGTGTTCAAATACTTTAAAAAAACCTGATCACCGCCCCTACCATCACTTCCTACATTCCTGTAAAACACAATACGTGAAAAGAGCAAAAACCATACTGTGTACCTGTTGGTGCTGCCAGAATCACCAGAAACAAAACAGCTGAGCAAGAATAAAAGAGGTAAAAAGCTTCGCCTAGTGCCTTTGAGTCAGACTCTTCATGAGAGAGGACAATACAAGATCTGCCATGCAAAGTGCAGTTTCATCCCAACAGGTACATTAAGGACTCTGCTGGCTGGCGTGGCTGCTCACTGGTCCAGCTGTGAGAAAACTTCCATAAAGAATCTGGAGATTTTTCTAAATCCCTTTTGCCTAGGAAGGAAATTTCTGTCCCCCTAACTGGATTTTATCTAGAATTATTAAATGCAGAAAATATTTTTAATAGAGAAAATGCATCCCCATCATATTTGTGTGACAACTTCTAGATAAAATAAATCAAAACAGTTCAAAAAGATCTAACTCTTTTTCTATAACCAAGTTTTGCACTGATGAACAATTTTCAGAATAAAAATCTTTTGGTTTTTAGAACAGAATATAAAATTCAAGACAGAAGTCTTGGGATTACATTTCTGAAAGCAACTTTTAAAAAATCATGTTGTGATAATTACAGGTTACGTATATATATAGTCATACAAGAAATGCAGTCATATGCTGTGCTTTCCTCTCTTTTGTGTAGATGCTAACCACCGCTGCACAAAACCATCATAATATAAATACTTTTTTCTTTATTTCTTTTATTTATTATTTTTGCTAATGCTGTTTAGATTGTTTGGACAACTTACAATACTAATTTTGATGTCTTGTTGACTTCTCTTCCCTGTTCAGTAGGCCATTTAACCAAGTTTAAACACATGCAGAGTAATTACATATGAGTTGTTAAATGCTTGCCTACCAACTGCCATGGTACCTGGAGAAGAAATGCTTGTTGAAGAATTAATACAAGTTGAGGCCTGCAACATGAACCTTACTTCTGGAAGGTATTCTCAGCCAGTGGTAGAGTCATGTATTATGCGCTAATGTAAGAGGCTGAAGACAGATATGCCACATGCTGTAAAAAAGGCACACAGCCCTAGTCTGCCTGGATTGAAGTTGGCGTCACTCCGATGGAGTCTCATTAGCTGCTCTACAATTGCACATTTTCATTTTCTTACAGTCCATTAGGCTGACTTTAACAAAATTAAACATACTCCAGGGCAAAATAACCAAGTAAACCAAAACAAAACACTCATATTGTTTATAAACATTTGCTTAAGAAATTGCAATTTTGAGGATAAATGTTTCTCTCTTGAGCAAATTAGAGACCATTCTTTCCAGTTCTCCCCTTTGGATGACCACAGAACTGGGGTGGGGGAGAACAGAGGTATTTTGTTTTTATGAAACACAATTACCAAAAATACGTTGTGTCTAACTGGACATTACTAAATGATATCTCCACCCTAACAAGGGAAAACTAATCATAACAATAATACTACAAATCAAACTCTACTGTGATGAATAAGATTAATTAGTTTAATTAGCATATATCTCAGCTAAGTTAATGTTACAACTATGCATCCTATTCATTGGTTGTGGTAATTTCTGCTTCCTCTGCCTATGGCCATTAAATGCAAAGTATGTTAGGTCAAAGAATCACTTGCAGCAAGGAGCTATAAGGAACGAACCACACCTTTTTAATATTACTGTCTTTTAAGCATTCAAGAGGATCAGAAAGTAGGTCAGAGACTGAATTACGTAAATAAGACTTATTCATTTGCTTCACCTGCAGTTGACAGGGGTAGCTTACATTTGGATTTGACCTTCCAGGTGTTTTACCAGTAACTGTATGTTTTGTCAAGTCACTGCTACCAATGACCGTTTTCTTCTCTTTTTTTCAAAAATGGTGTTTATAAACAAATTAATTGGTGTGCAGGACGTGCCACCAAGTCAGAATATTTTATCCATTTCGATGGCTACGTCTAGGTTTTAAAGGTAGCAGAGTGTACCATGACTGAGGGATGGAGCACTAGCTGAACGCGTTACCAAGGCAGCTCTGAGAGACGGTGGTCCCCAAACACCACAGCACTGTCCCCTTGCAGCACAGTGTCCATTACATGCATGATAAAGCAGTTTCAAAGAATTCAAACTCCAGTCCATTTATTTTGTCCTCTTTGTAACAAATTTCTCTGACACAACTAACATATTTGATTTGAAGCCTTCATCTATTGTGACCTGAGATGATAATGGCATTTTTCACAGGCCACTCAATGTTTTGAAGTGCTCGTGGTCTGTCCAGGATGCTTATACTACTTCTCAAAAATTACAAAACCAGAGTGATGAAAGCTGGAGATGGCAGCATGCACTGTGGTGAAATCAGCTGACAGCCAATAAAATGATTCCACATGGAAATAATTTTATTTCCAAATTGTTCCAGTGCTTTGTCATGAATTCATACAGGAAACTTGGGATCGAGGATCAGATTGTTCAGGCTCTGTTCTCCCTCAGTGCTTCTTCCCCTCCACCTTCTACTGTTTATTTGCGTAAAAAAAAAACCCACTGGAATGTGACTTGCCACTTTTTTACATTTGCTAGTGAGATAAACGCATCATTTTAAGTGTCTGCAAAAGTTTCAGTGTCAGGATGCTCTGCCTAGTCATGAAACGACTCCTTTGTATAAGCAAAGGGGAATGGCAAACGTGGGAAACATGAAGATGGACACCACACCTTCTGCCTTGCCTTGTCAAACGCTGGCCTGCTCTCACTTTGAGCGCTAAGAATGGAAAATGGGAAGGCACTCGGCAGCCAGCGGTGTACCGTGCTAGTACAAGTAGATTAAGTTCATCCCATTTGTACATGCTGGCCCTTCACTTTCAGATAGTGTTTAATGTAACTGGAAAAGATGCTTTTGAGATTGTGATGGAAAGGTAAAATCTTTGCAGTATTTTTGGATCACAGTTTACTGTTAGATTGTGTATTTTAGTGCATTTTCATCTTAGAAAAAGAGGCTGACTGCTTATATTTTTTCTCAAGTTATGCCATGAAGAAATATAATTTGCCTTTTAATAGAACCGTCAAGGACCCATTCTCTCCAGTTTACTAGATAGATTTGTATACCCCATACAAAAATGTTATAAGTTTAATTGGAACAGACAGCATGGCAGCATAATTTTATACAACTCTCTACAATTGCTACAATGGCAGCTTCCACAGGGCTCTTGGTGATTTTTCAAGACCATTTGCAAGACTAAAGTATGTGTTAGAAAAAAAAAAAAAAGTAATTTGCTACAGCTGCACTAAGTGGATTAAGGAAATCGATCAGCAATGACATAGATATTTAGAAGTGGGAGATATTTTGCCCATCTGAGCACAACTGCAAGATTTGGTGACATTAATCGTTTTTTTTATTGGCCAGATGAGATAAAGTATTCTGTTTTAACCTCAGATATATGGTACATAAGAAAAAGGCAGACTTACAGGTTAGGAAAGTATTCTGGTGGTTTTTCACTTAAGGTGAAAGTGAGATGAATTGGACAGAACTGAAGACCTCTGGTCCTCCAAACCAGAGGAAAGCACACAGTGTATGCAAAGTTTTGGCAAGTTTTGCGAGAGAGCAGTGGTAAGGCAACACTATCAAAGGAGGAGTGTAAAAGGCAGAAAGCCAGAGAGTATATAGGCCTAGGAGAAAGTGGTGGGAAAGGCACTTCCCTGGCAGCTTCAGCCTGGAGCCCCGAACAGCTTCCTTTTGTTTGATGTGGCCTGTCCAGACAAGAGAATTTGCTTGTTCTTTGGTAATCACAACTGCATCAAATATATCTGGGTACTACCAGCTTGTCTTCCTAGCCGCTCATTTTACGGAATCCTCACTTCTGGCTAAGCCTTTGGGTCAAAACTTATGTTATTATTACATGCAACAGACATGAAGCTTCCATTTTATCAGATGATGGAGAATGGAGACCTACATGGAACACTAGCAAAACAAGCAAATTTATTTTGAAAAGGGCATGTCGAACATGGATTCTAAAAGGAGCTTTGTGAGCATAAGGGCAATAAGAGAACAGAACACTTTGCTTAATTAGCCACTAATGAAAAAAAGCTCATTAGGGAAGTTTAACACACTAACAGAGACATTTATAGAAGACAGCAACCCCGTGCTTTTCCTGAAGTGATTTTACAGTGATACAAGTTCTTCAGATTCATTACCCTCTAGATTTATTCTTTATTTACTTTTGAAGATAGTCTCAAGACTGAAAAGATCCTTTTTGACCTTGAACTTTGTGCTTTTGTTGTTAGATGTGTCATCCACTCAAACCAGATTAGACTAGTGCAATAAGGACAGACAGGGAAGAAAACTGGGCTGTGATTAATACACGTAAATTATGTTGGAAAAGGGGCCCATGAGAGTTACTCGGTTGAAGATGGACAAAATTGCTTTTCTTCTTTAGGGAGAGGGGGAGGCAGAGCAGTATTTATGCAAGCAGGCAGATTAATTGGCTTTTGCTGAGCTCTGTGCTGCTGCAGCTAAACTGCTTCCAAAACCTGACCTAATTAATTTAGAATTTGCTTGGGTATTTCCTCATTCAACCACAGGACAAGCGTAGTATGCAGTGCACTGCAAAAATGATCCTGGAAAGTTGCACAGCCCCATACCAAATAAATTTCTCATGAGCAAATTAAAACTTCATAAAACATTGTTGCAGCACAAAATTATCAGTCAAATCAGAAAAGGCTAGATTAAAACTCATATACTGTAGTCAGAAAACTGGCACAGTAATTTAAATGTACTGTCAATGGCAATTAGCAAGAAGCTAATAGGCGTCCAAGTTACAGGACACTCCTGTGCTTTGCAGCATTAGTGACCATTACATTTATAAACTGACAGGCCTCATTGGGTCCACTGTATTCATCAGGCTGATTTCTCAGTCTGCTAATTTTCTTTGTATGCACAAGCTAGAAAAGCCTGTGTTGTGGTATAATCCCAGCCAGCAACTAAGCCCCACATGGTCGCTCGCTCACTCCCCCCTGATGGGACAAGGGAGAAAATCAGAAGAGGGAGAAAACTTGTGCGTGCCAAGGCAAGCTCCATGTGCTTACAATGGTGGAAGCAATCACTGGATGGCTGAAAACACCTCCCATGCCATGAAAAGGGTAGGACCTGGGCATGACATAGACAGTATAGAATAAGTGGTGGATACTGTCCTGGTTTCAGCTGGGATAGAGTTGATTTTCTTCCTAGTAGTGGGTGCTGTGGTTGGATTTAGGATGAGAAGAATGTTGATAAACACCATGATGGTTTAGTTGCTGCTGAGCAGTGCTTACACCAGGCAGGGGCTTTTCAGCTTCCCCTGCTCTGCTGGGGGCACAAGGAGCTGGGAGGGGGCACAGCCAGGACAGCTGACCCCAACAGGACCAAGGGCTGTTCCATACCATATGACGTCATGCCCAGTATATAAACTGGGGGGGAGTTGGCTGAGGGGCAGCGATCGCTGCTCAGGGATGGGCTGAGCATCAGTCAGTGGGTGGTGAGCAATTGCACTGTGCATCACTTGGTTTGTATATTCTTTTATCATCATAATTATTATTAGTAGTATTTTCTCTTCCGCTTTTAGAGTTTCTTTCACAGATTGCCTGCTCTCTAAAGATGGCCAAAAAGAAGCTGCTTCTACTCCCTTGTACCACTATGGGTTTGATAGTAAAGAAGCCTTGTGAAGGCAGAATTTCTAGATGGGGGAAACACACTGCTTTCATTCCCTTTGTGCCACTTGAGTAACACGAAAGCAATGTTATGAGGTGGAAAACCATCACATTTTATGTTTAGATCAAACTCCTGCATCTGTGCAGGACATTAGTGAAGGCAGCAGAACACTGAGTCAAGAATATATATATATAAAAATATGTGGCCAGCTCTTACAGTTCTACCTAGCATGCCTCTGAAAATTTCAGCCCCAAGAGTCACTATCTAGCTTTTTGTTTTGTTTTTTTGTTAAATGCAAATGGAAGAGAAAACATGCCTATCCTCGGTGGGAACACAACTTCCAACAACTCAAGAAACAAGCAGCGAAATAAAGAAAATTCAAATGTATTAGGTTTTCAAATGCTACTTTTAAGTAGATGCTACATTTTTTAGTTGGCTCATATGTTGCAAAGGTAATTTATGAAGGAGTAAGAATAACTTCGTGAAAATACTGGGTTGATTAACTAAAAGAGAGGAAATGGCTTTTGCTTAGAGCAAGGTCATAAAGTAATAAATGTCTATGTACCGTGCACAAAATTAAATTTATTTTTAAAATGGTGGGTTTAAAACCAGAAAAAGCCTACACTCAATGTGCTTATCACTGAAAACAGAAGGGTTAGAAGGGCCCAGTGCAGTACGAACACATCTTTAAAATTTTGCCACACTCTAGAGTTTCAGGAGGCACGGTGCAACGCCACCACCAACTGGCCTGACCTACGGTACCACTAAACCTTAGAACTCACTGATCACATTTTATAACTGTAAAGACGACAAGTTACAACCACGCCAAGTGGTAGTACTACAACTGTCTCTTCACATCGCAGATCTCCTTGGGAAGAATAATAATCAGACAAGTCACATTATATTACTTGACTTTGTAAAACAAAACTCACCCAAGCAAACAAGCAAACAAAAAAGGTACACATCTAGCCTTTTGTTTCTCACTTGATGTTCCTCCCCCTGTCTGTCTCCTCCCTGTTCTGCACTGGTGGTCCTGTATTTCTTCTCCTCTTTAATGGGATGAATCAGTGCTGAGAGTCTCTCTGGCTTTCAACCAGCTTCAATGTTGATAAAAGCCGCTTTTTTTTGAAAAACTAATAACAACAGTTATTAATTAACATAACTGTTAACAACTTCCACATCTCTGAGTTGAGAGGCTTGTACACTAAACACCTGGGTACCAATTTAGTATCTATAACAACTCCCTGTAAGACGACTGAAAACTCGTTACTCCACATACCTAGTGGCACCCTTTAGAAGGGGTTGTTGAGCTCTGGGCTCTGTCACATTTGCAAGAGTTGCACTCGGGAACATTCACAATGAATACACAAGATTTAAGTTCTGTGTAGTTCTGGGACAAACCTGAGTAGGTTGGTAAGGTCTCCCAGTAACAGTCCCTCTCCTTGTGACAACCAGATGCTGGAAAGGGAAACAGTTGCCATCTCACCTAACAGTTACCCTCCTACCCATTATCAGTTACCCAGTCCAACATCTGTTCTCAAATATCTTATCCACTACTGAGCCAAGCAAACCAAGGCATGCAATACAAATACTATTTGGGGCACGAAAGAAAGAAAAAAAAATCCCAACCCCTAAAATTTCTCAATCATTCATTAAGGAGTTAATTTTCACAGAGCCTGACAAGACATATAGGAGCCTAAATATTACTAAATGTCCACAGGTGGAAATTCTGCTAATAATTTTTCACTTTCTGCCTTTACTTCTTCCTTTTGGGTAAGAGATCTTGCATTCTTACACAGCAGATACATTGTTTTGCATTCAAGTAGTGAAGCAGCTGCTGGTACCTAAGGTTTGAGAGATTTATGGATAATAGTGGGAGTGCACAAGAAACGAGTACATTTGGATGCATACCAAACAGAAGCTGCATCAGTCACTCAAACTGCTGGACAACTGATCCGAGTTTACAGATAAACATAAAACAAAATAAAATTCTCCAGTCAGCCTGGCTGCTTCTTCAGAAAAATGTTATGCATTTCACAGTACTGACATGGATAATGTAGTACTTTCCTCTTTGACCAAAGCATACTATAGAAATTTGTTTTCTAAGCCAATGAATGTGTTAAAGCAGAGAAGAATAGTCATTCTTCTGCATTGCAATCAATACAAAAATAGCAACCATATCAATTGGTTTGTGTAACAAGATAAAAAAGTATGTGACAATGTCAGGATCTCAGCACATCCCACTTCGCAGACAAAACAACTGCACTTCATCTACACAGTAACCGTTGCACTGGGCACACACTGCTTCACTCGAGTCACTTCACTTATTCTGACGTCTAATTTTTGCATTTTTTCTGGTGTAAATACCACATTCTATACAAACGAAAACAATAAAAATTTCTGTCTATGCTTTTTCATGAACAAAAGAGACCAAAAAAAAAAGAACCATAGCAGCCCCAGTCCAAACTTGACAAGTTTATGCAGTTCTTTTCCCAGTATTTATCAATCAAAACCACTGAAATAAAAATAATGGTATAGAGAAGAGGTCTGAATTGAATTCTTGATTGTAAACCTGTAGCAAAAGTCAGAGGTGTCTGAACACAGTTCTCATTACAACTCTGGGGGAAAATGGCATTTTGAGTTGAATGTGCACCAGGGATGAGCAGATATAAATCAGGGCACCCTACGGTCAAAACCTAGGGAGTAACACTCCTACCACATTGATCAAAGCTGCTGTGTCTATTCTAATTTTCTTTTCTCTTCTAGCTTTTTATGGCCAGCAATTTAAGACATTCGGAAATCTTTCAGAACATCCCAAAGTCCCTTCAGCAATCTGCCTGACCCTGGAGCCAGATCCTGACTATGAGCCCAAGGCAGCGTTAGCAGTCAGGGCTCTGCAGACCTGAAGTCCAAATTTCTTCACATCCATCACCTTGAGAACAACTTTCCATCTGCTTCTCCTGGCCTTCCACCCTTACTGCTCCATCGTCTTACACAATTAAACCCCCACAAAACTAATCTTAAAATGTAGTATTTTTCTTGTATTCCCCCTCATTTGTTTTTGTCTTTTTTTTGAGCCAACCACCTACTACTTAAATATTTATCTACTCCTACTACATATATTATAATCTGCTGCTAAGTGATTCTGGATACAAAATAAAAAGGGACTTGCTTAGGCAGTAATCATGAACTCCTTCTTGGCTCTCACATTTTTCCAAACTCCCTCCTCTTGATGAATCTATTAGCTAATGCCTAGCACACAGCTACGTTTACTGCCTTTTAAACTTTACTATCACTCTTGGCAATATTATTTCCTTTGCTGCTACTCTTTCTTCTGCTCAGACACAGACCATCTGCCATCCTGCTCACCAAACTACTTCGAACTTGACACCTGATAAAAGACAGAGTTGTCAAAAGTAATGCACGTTATAAGGATAAGCTGTAACCATTAAAAATGTTTGTTTATGTATGTCAGCACACACATATTTGATGTTAGGACGTTTGGAGGAATGTTTATATACATGAAAGATCAAGATGGGAAAAACTTTAGACCCCAATTGTTCCAAACCACTAGATCCAGGGTCTAGATTGGAAGGAAGATCAACCCTCTTTTTATATGTTGACCACTCTAAACTTGAGTAATTCTCATTTTTAAGGCTTAAGTAAATCTCATTCTTATTTTAGTAATTCTCATTCTCAGAACAAACTCAGCTGGGAAGTTAAAACATACAGCAGGCTTTCCAGGTCTTATTCTAGGCAAGCAATGGCTCATTTGGAATTCATTTCAGCAAGGCTCTCCACTTGTGCAAAAACTGATTCCGCAGGACACTACATAAAATCAAACCAAACATTAAAAATACCACTCACTGATTTTTTTTTTTTTTGTTTTTTTTTTTTAATCTCATCCACATTGTCCCATTTTGACAAACCTGGCAGGGCAGTGTGGAAAGATCTGGATATTATGTGCAACAAGAATGAGAATGGTTAACTATTAACAACCTGCCAGTTTTAGAAAAAGCCTTTAATTTCACAAGTTCTGAGCAGTAGTGACCCAAGCAGCAGGTTGCTGATGTTGCACTACTCCATTCACAGCCGAGATATACCTAAAGTATCCTAAATTAAAATCTAAGCAAGGTCTAGTTTAAGCTACCCCAAGACTGTGGGATATGTGATTTTTTTTTTTTTTTTTAATTTTATTTTTTCCCCTTCCCTTTCCTTTATCAGTTTCCTCTTGTGGTAACTTTGTTAACAGAGGTGGGGGGAAAGAAATAAAAAAGAAAGATATTTTCATCTTCATATGTGTTGAATTCTGGCAGTCAGCTTCATGACACCGCCAGCTCACCAAGTTCAGCTAAGCATCTCTGGATTTAAGATAGCAGATACTGAATATTTTCCCTTTATAAAGAAGTAGCCAGACATAGAGCAGCTATGATTTTGAGTCTTTCTCAGATTGTCATATTGAAACTTCTTAAATAGTCAAAAGATCAGGAGAGTACATCTCCGCCATTAGCTACATAGGGAACTTAAGGTTATCTTAATTCAGACATCTGTGGGGTGGTATAAAGAACCATGTAGGGTCTATGCTGCTTTCAGAAAATCTTCTGGTACGAGGCTGCTGACTGCTACAGGGTTGAGGAAAGGAGAAGTCCTGGAGGGAGAAATGGGTTATTCTGAATGTACCTTCAAAGGCACAGAGAGCTCATAAAACAAGAACCAACTGAAATGGGTCACGATCTCCCTGAGCAGATGCATCTCTATATTTAGCAACAATGATCATAGTTGTTGACACCTTAAGAAAGTGTCCCTATCGCTACCCCAACTGGGCCCAACTTGTCATCTTTCTACTTACAAACCCCTGTAGCAGCACTGTCCTTTAATCACAGAAGTGGCAGCTATATAATGCTGTGAATATGCCACACTACTTTTCAAGTAAGGAGCAAGAAAAGAGTTTTCTACAAAACCAAATTGGGTAGCTAAAGTTGGCTTATACATAACCGAGTCCAAATTCTGATTATTCTCCCGCTTGCATGACACACTGTGACAGGTAGTCAGCTAATGGTTTTCCTTTTTTTTTTTTTTTCATGCGGCATTTTCTTTTGTCTTTAAGGAATAAATTCTGAAAACAAATGCACAGGTTACAACTCTATTGCTGTACAAGGTCTCTGCTATGCTCAACTCCACATGCATCCAAATTAGAAGTCCTGATCACTACAAAGTCAACAGCTGTAAGAAAATAAAAATTGATGAGATTGATACTAGATCTGATCCATCAATTTTCCTCATTTTCCCTCAGTGGAAACATGTCCTATGTCAAAAAATGATGGTCTTCCAGAAAATATTTGCCTTCATCCATTTAGCATTTGCTGCCTGACAGTTGTCCCTGTTGTCTATTTAACAAATGGTTATTTCATTGTTTAGTTTGAACAGAGAATAAACTCAGCAACCAGGATCTAGCAGGACATCTCAGAAGAGCTGACATGGTTTGTACTGTGACGTTTCAGTACATATTCTTGGCCACATGCAAAAGTTAGTTTTGCACTACTACATCCAGACTGTAAAGTATACTGGAGATGGGCAAGGACAGATTTTATCTTATACTAGTCTTACCCTTTTTTAATGGTTCCCTGACAACAGGAATCACCTTACATGTTTGATACATATTAAGGAACATATTTCAAAATTAAGCCACAGCCTCTCTTTGTGTACCGGATTTACATTCTTCCTTTTAAAGTAACTGCTACTCTTTTGGATGCTTCTACTTGATAAGCTTAAATCTGTCCTACTTCAGACAAACAAGAGTGCACTAATCTGCCAACGCAGGTAGATTACGTACAGATTGCGACAGGCACACAGAAAGTAAAAGCTTGGTCCAAAAAGCTACTACTGTCATGTAAAGAGCTATAAGGACCGTGTTATGTGCCAAGCCAAACAAGTTACTGAGTGTAGCCACGTTACAAAGTCATGGTGGGTGACTTGCCCCCATGCAACTGCAGGGTTCTGGCTTGCCTTTATCACACAAGCAGGCAGTTATCGCAGAATAGCAAATTGCACCGTAAATCTACACCGTAACTGGCAGTAACTTGTTACATAGATGTAGCCTACACTAAAAAGTAATTTACTCTGCCATCTGTTTTTAAATGTTGCAGCAAAATTTATAACAATACTACAGAAATGGACATGATCTTTGATCTGCAATATGCAAAGTTCTAGATTATTCTAATAGTCTGTTCTAGCTTTCAAAAGAAATTATGAATTTATATTGACCAGCTTTGCTTTAAATACATAAATAGCCAAATATTCCCATTTTCCAGTGGATTAAGATGTTCACTACTATCATACAAGGTTGAATCAGTTTATCTGACTTATTTTTTTAGTCACCATGTTTCCAGAGCCTAGAAAATGAGTAATAATTTTCTGAGAATGGTACTACTGCATTGGCAAGTTGCTTTTTTACTTTGAGTTGTTCAGACATCTATACATATGGCTTAACCAAGTTGCACAACTTTCTTCTGAAACACGTAATCTTTTCTCTAAAAGTGTAAAGATAGCATTTTAAGACTTTTAGGGCATTTAAACCTTTGAATATTTACTGAACGCTGAACAAAGGCTAACCAAAAGCGTTGCTTAAAACTTGCAGACTGATAAAGAGAGCAAATTAATACGGCATTAATATGAGACTGAAAATTTCAAAGACAACTAAACCAGACTGGAATACGTAAAGCCTTTACAATAACAAAATTACCTTTTGTTTTTATATTTTAAGACATATACATGTATTTGTAATTAAAACTGTTAATCTCCACAGATCAACAAGCTCCTTCAAAATGACACTCTCCTCCCCATCAGCGTACTGAATTGTCCATCAGCTGCAGATGGAGCTGCTCATGGGGAGCTCCTCCACCAGCAGAAGCCAGGCTTCTATATTAGAGCTGCTCAGCTTCATAGAAAAAGTCTTTTCAGAAGGACTCATTAAATCCAGAGAATTAAAATACAGCAGATCATCTCACTTCCAAGAAAACCAGAGACTTGTGAGGTAAACCACAGATTAATGCAAATAATTCAGCTGGATGCTTCAAATGTGCTTAGTATCATTTACTTGAGCAGTTCTCCTGAGAAACGATATGCATCAGTACAGTTTTTGCTGGATTGAGACCTAAGTCATTATCGTACAATTTGTAAACTCCAGCACCTTTTATAATAAAGATGAGCATTCCGGCAAAATTTTGTCTTGTGCTCTCTCTAAGGTAGGGCAATACTGTAAAAATACACGTTTTACTATACCAGAGATTTCAAGTCTACCAGCTCATCACTGGAGCTAGCTGGGAAACAGCAGAAAAAGCTCAGTCTTTCTCTTCCAGAAAAGAAACAAGAGAAGACACTGACCCATTCTCTTTTCTGTGGTGTGATCTAGGCATTCATCTGGAGGAGAGGAAAATCAGGTCAAGCAGAACAAGGACTTGAACCTGTGTTTCACCTGTTATGGACAAATATTCTGTTTGCTGCTAATCTGGGGCCTCTTTTCCTGTGCCAGATCAGAACTGTTTTCTTCTGAACCTGAAAAAGCTTTCTCAATAGAAGTTCTGTCAAGGCACATAAAAAGTTTCAGTGCTGAAAATACAACCTTTATTCAAGAAAAATTCAGTTTTATTAAAAATAAAAAAACCCCAACAAATCAGCTTAAATTTAGACACTGCCTCTCACAAACAGCCCACACAGTGGATATTTTCTTCTGATAAGCATCAGGTATTAACCTCTTTCAGTATCTTCAGAGATAATTGGAGCCAACTCCTTGGGAAACAAAATGGAATGGGGACATCTGTTCACTGTAAAGATGTAAAAAACATTTTGGACACTAAATTAAACTGCAAATTATATTTTTATTCTATTATCTGGCAAAAGTAAAAATTATATATAAGGAAGAAAGGGAAGCCTAAATGAGACAGACCAGACTATGCATGAATAGCAATTTGTCATCTAGGCATTTATCTGGAAGATGGGAAACAGGTCAAGCAGAGCAAGGAGTCAAACCTTGGTTTCAGAACAGGAGTGAAGGCCACAGGCAGTGGCAACGTGGGAAGACATCACAGCAAAGGCACGTGACAAATACTGAGTCGTAGCAGAGATTGAAGAGGCACTAATAGAAATGTAATTCAGATGCTGAAGGGGAAAGGCCCCTCAAATGGGGAAGGAAATAAAGTAGATATGTCGGTATAGAAGGTAAAAGGGGGGAAAAAAAAAAAAAAAAGAAACTAGAGAGTAGGAAATTAAAGCAAGTGGGCTGAGAGAGAGAACTGGTATCTTAACTGGATAAGTAGTACATTAAAATCTTTTCCTTTTGATGACGATAACCCAGCTGAGATGCTAAAATGGTTGGGGAAGATGGAAACAAGATCAAAGAGCAGAACTACTTGTAAAAATCAAATGGGCAATGACAGGCAGAGGTTGGCTGTCATATTCAGTCATTCAGGGGTTCAGTACTGTTTCTTCACACAACCATTCACAGCTAAATTGTCAAACCTGTTACTCAGGCTGTGTGCAGAACTAACAAGAGAAACTTTCTGTTTCCCAGGCCCCTTCTTAACCTGCGACTCATGATGGCAGTGCACATTTGGACTTTTTTCTCTACAGCAAGCTGGTACTCGCAGAGAGAGCAAAGAGCCAGGAGCCCTGGGAGCAGGGTGCTCTCTGCAAATGTTGGAAGTGAATCAAGTCCTCCCAGTGTAAACAATTTCATCAAGAACTGCCTGTTACAATCTGTTCTTTGGTTTGCTCCTGGGACAACACTGATCTGTTTTGTCTTTTAAGAAACTATTTCCCTGATCAAATTTTTCACTGAAGAAAATGAATACCTATCCTCATGGTTGGCAATTTCAACCTCCCAATGGTCAAAACAAATATCTCTAGCAAAATAGCAGTCATAGATGGAATAAAAGTCACGATAGGACAATGTAACCTCAAAAGATTCATTAATAAAATATTTACCAGTTTCAGTGAGACCAAGATTTTTACCATTTGATCTTTTTGATCCAGAGAATAAGTTTCAAAAATTGCTGGGTTTGCATAGTAAAATTTTAACCAGAAATGGCTGTTCCCAGATGCCAAATATGATTGTTATGGAAGGCCTGAGAAATGAGCCTGAAAATGCCTTCAGGAGCCATAGAAGAAAATAATTACCTTGATGTGGTAATCAGGCTCATAGTAATGCTGACCCCTAATGTTTTCAGTAAGGCTGCCATTATCCTAGGAAGATATGCATGTACACATTACCCCCAAAGCAGCTGGTCTTCACAACACCACAGAACGCTTACAACAAGAATATGGAACGATATACTTATTCCACATTTTCCTTAATAAGCAGAGATTGTTCAAATGAGCTGAATCAACACTGATAATAAGCTCCATGTGAACTGAAAAGTCTAACACCAATAATTGCTTTAATAAGCATCCTGGTAGTGGAGTAAGGACTTAATACAAACAGTGAAGATCAGTTAAGAGTGCAGAGGCTCTTACAAAGTATTAGTTTGGGGAAGATGATCAGGATACTCAGCAGAAATCCTCTCAGAGGAAACTTTAGCTCTCATGTATGAGCTCCTTAATGTTTTTACTCTCAAGATAGTGTGTGTTGGACTGATCTTGAGCTTTGTGCCTGGAAGAACCAGTGCAGAATTTGTCTTCCTGCTGTTTATCACTTACAGTCATGTAACTGTACTGTGAGCAGGACAGATCAGAATATCAGGCACCCCACAACTTCACGATGTATCTGTACATGCACTGCTGCATTTTTTTACTAGAATCATTTAAATACAGAACCACGCAGAGAAGGCGGCAAAACACCCAGTTCATACTTAGATTTAATACAGATACATTCAAAGGTGTAAGATTAGTTGCCAATATGGGAAATCCATCTATTTTCTCCATGTGTTCTTACTAGCTCCTGCAACGGGCTATGACATCTTTATGAAACCTGTACTATACCATCTCAACAAATCCTGAGGCATTTAACATCAAAAGTGTGACTAAATCACTGAGATAAAGTGAAATGGTATTGCTAAAGCAAAACGCTATTTGGACAACTGAGTAGCCAATTTACAAAGACAGAACCTGATGAAACAAATGCTTTTCAGCTAAATCACTGTTGTGTTTTGTGCGATTTTCCTATATATCATCTCAGGGTGACCCATCTTTGCTTATACTTTTCTCCCTGAGCATGAAGAACTATGGTAGCTGCACTGCTGAATTTTCCTCTTAGAAGGCCTGAAAATGTGAGCTGACAAGTCAAATGATTGACTGCACCCTATCCATCCAGGCAAAATCAGAGAAGTCCTGCTGAAATACGGTGTAAGAGTGACACCAACAGTAACCTACCATCAGTATGAAGAGTATGCAAGTCAGAAAAGTTAGTTACTCAGACCAACAGGCTAAATTAGAAGCTTCCAGAGTGTCACAGAACATATACTTCAAGCTATATTTATACTTACGGTTTTCCAGACACAGGATGGCCAACAGCAGATTTAGGAAATCATAACGTGTTTGTGAGAGGAGCAGATAGAAGTTGATGTTTTAGAGGCTCATCACTTCAGAAGGTGCTTGTTTAGTGAAAGTGCTGCACCGCCTCTCATTCGGGCACCGAGATGAACCCCGCGCTCGTGGCAGAGCGGGCTCGCCAGCGGGAGAGAGAGATTCACAACTCCGTCCCTTATATAAGACTGTAACCTCTCTTCACAGCCATCTGCTGTGGCTGTTGTGTAACAAGCCGCTGTTGAGTGTTTCTGCCATCATATGGTAAGTTTCCTTAAAATACACGTGAAAAAATCACTACACAAAGAGCTAGAAATTCTTTAACTAGATGCAAGTCCAAATTTCACAGATGAATGGTAGTTTGGAAAGGCAGCCTTCAAACTCCTCTGTATGGGGTGGCTGTAATGTCCTTCTTGATTTCTAGCATCTACAGCATACAGGAAGATACACTGATTAAAACTTTTGGTTGACTGGGATTTGCATTGCTAGATATCTCCATTTTCTGTCTTCCTTGGGATTTATACTGAGCTCAAATAAAAGGAATTTTCAATTTCATTATTATCCTTCTACATACAAACAGTTTCTAAAGAAGGAGAAGGAAACAAATGGTTTTGAGGTTTGTTTGGCTTTTTTTCTTGCTGTCAAAGATATTGCATCTAGCTGATTTCAGCTTCTCTCCATGAATTTCTACAGACATGCAGTCTTCACAAGCTGAATTACAGAAGACCACCTATGGCCTAAAACCAGACATACTACGAGACTCTAAATGAAAAGTTCTGAAAATAAAAAAAAAAGGTTGAGCAATCAGATGCCAATACATTCTTGTCTTCCAGAAGAAGAGACGAACAGAGAAGAATAAAGAACTGATATTCTTTTAAAACTTACAAAAGGATTTTGGTCAAATTCAGACTGAATTTTTCTACTTTTCCAAATCAACCTGAGCTAATGCGAAATACAGACAGACATGAATTTGGTAAAGGCTGACAATTTATTTAAAGCTGAAGTATGAAAACTGAAATCAGTCACAAATCCCCTTCAATCTTTACAGAAAGAAAGCCTTATGGTGGGGGGCATGTAGAAATCTATGCAATCTCATTGCGGGTTGTTTTTATAAAGGATTTGGAATTCAATGAAAATAGGGGAAAAAAGCTCTGTTACTGCACACGAAAGTAATTAAAGCAATTTGATTCAATGCTGTTTGGAAACTGCTCTCACAGTAGAGGGTTTTGCTTTTTTTTTTTTCCTTTTTCTTTTCCTTGAGAAGAGTGACACAAACTCACAAACTTAGAATCCTAGAAATCATTTAAAATATTCCCCTCTCTACATTGGAAACATGAAGATCACCAATACTCTTGTGATTTTAAAAATCTCTTCTGCAAAAATAAAATCAATAAATAACATGTATACTGCACATTCTGTATAAGTCACTGTTAGCTTACCTATAGAAAGAAATACTACTTCCAGTTGTTTCCTATGCATTTAAAATTCTGGTTTTAAGATTGTAAGAAACAATTATATTATCAAAACTGATAGTGATTTTGAGCACAATTTGCTTCACCATTAGTAGCAAATTTGTGATTTCAATTAATTTCTCCTGGGCTTTAACATTTTGACATGTTCTGACAGACAACACATTCATGCTTCCATTTATCAGTGGCGAACCATTTTACTGATGCTTTGTTAATGTTGCACTTCTGGTTTTAAGCATTTTATTTCAGTTCTGCAGACCAAAGCCTAAGTTCCTATCTTAAAGCAAAAAAAAAACCAAACCCAAATCCCAAACAAGAAGATTCATACTATTCACACAAAGCAGACTTTTACAGCATCAGCACAACTCAAATTTGAAAATACGTCACCTTTTACAGTCTGTATCCTGATGTCTCTACCCACACTTGATCAAAGAGGAGCGAAAAAACGTCCCTCGTTCCCCCAAGGATATCTTTTCTTTCTTGTCTTACCTTGCTGAGGTTTCATATTCCCCAGCCTGTGTCCCATGTGATGCATCTTTTCTCATCTATAGATAAATTCATTAAAACTTTTGAAGTGACTGTGTTGCTTTTCTCCTTTATTGCTATTTCTGTTAAGGCAATTCCTTCCTTCCTTCCTTCCTGTCTCTAATGCATCAACAGTAATCTAGGCTGATTTGTGATGCATTTGAACTGGAGGAACTTTGTTTAACCATGGTTAAGAGAAATGTCATACCCACTTAATGGATTTAACAGATCTTATACTTGTCATTTTCAGGGACTTCACTTGACTGTTGTCACCACATAGCTCTAAAAATCTAATTTTACACGGCAACAAAATACACCCTTTTAATTATTTCATTTTTGTAAAAGCTTAATATCCTAGAGTAACATTAATAATTTTTATTCTATGAACACCCAGTTGATGTGGCACTCTTCTTTGCAATTAGATTGAAAAGACAGCATAAAATGACAATTACTATGAAGAAACTTGGTCTGCAGCCGCTCTCTCCATATGCTTTTTTGAATACAAACCAGTTTTAAACAGGTGACATAATTAGTGCATGTGGGCTTAAAGACCTTTTCTTTCTGAGACAAAGCTGAGCCACAAAATTCAGATTTAGATCCAGAGTTCAAAAGGTCTATTTGGGTTTATACAAACACCATATTAAATCTGTTTGAGAAGGACTTGACCTCCACAAAACTCAGATATCCACCTTGGGCTACTCAGTCCTCCTGTCTTCCCTAAACACTCTTCCTCTCACAACTGCCGCTATGCACATACTTCAAAGTATTTTCAATAGCAAAATCTTTTTTTCTCCTATGCCTCCTAGAAGCCAAAAAATGAGGTATAAAAACCAAATTCAAGAAGAATATTGACCAATTCAGAAAGTTTAAGTAAAGCCGACAACAAAACATTCAGGTTCTAAGAGATCAATAATTCAGTAAGACTCAGAAAATTCATTCATTTTATCTATTCAAATTATTTGAAAACATATCCTATAAAAATTCCACAAATGTGACCATTTTTTTCCTCTATTTAATAACAGTCCCTTTACAGCCTACCTTCATGATGTCCTGGGCAGTTAGCAGAAACTTCAAAGCTCTACTTAAAGCGGGAGGCTGAACCTCCTGACTTCTCCAGACTTCTATTTCAAACTAAATTATCCTACGATCTTACAAACACAAGACTCAACAGAGAAAAAAAAAATAAATTTTTTTTTTAAAAAAGGGCAAAAGAAAAAAAAAGGCAAAAAGCCCAAGATTTTTGTTTGGGTGTTTTGGGGGCTTTTTTCTTTTTTTGTGGAGGAGATGTGTGTGGGTCTTGAGGCTCTGAATACATTTCTGGAAAAACAGTTTTTTCATTTTTAAACTATCTGGAGTTCTTTTACTTATTTACAGTCCCAGTCTTCCAGGACAGGGGTTTTGATCCTTTGCTACATAAAGAGGTAATCTAAGGAGCAGTAACTGCAGATTCCAGACATGACACTTGCAGGTTTTTCTTTGATGAGATTCAAAAGGAAACATGATGCGTGCCATGCTGTCAGAGGTTAAAGTATTATATGACCACAGGCTATAACCAATGCTATAGGAACAAGACTTCTGACATTTGAAAAAGCCAGTCTAACAGACCCAAAGGGTAACATGGCGGAAACAGAAAAAAATATCAACGTAGAAAAAAGGTGCACGTTTTAAGAAAGAGCATAATTGACAAATTGGGACTGTGCACAAATTTTGGGTGGAAGCTGAGGAGTCTTGAAACCCTCAGAGCAGGGATGGTAACCAAAGCCCATTTCTAGTGGCTAGTTCACACTGATTGTAAGTGGTTTACAGACAAAGTATGATCAGCTTATGGAAGGAATTACATGATGGAGTTGACTGCAACAGCAGGACCATGGCTTAATGACCTGTAAGCTTTCCATCCTATTTTTCTCCTTTTAGAAAATAATGCACTTATTTTGATAAAGGATCAGAAAATATTCCTGATGTTTTGATAGGGGATCCCTCTTCACTTAAGCTTCTGAGGTCAAATGGGACAACTTGAATGTTAACTATAAAATTAATACTGCACATTATAAAACTGAAATACACTTTCTGCACAGGAAAGTTGTTTTCAATGCTAAGTTAAGAACAACATAGTTGAAGGCAGAGTTCAACATAATTTCATTAAAAAAGGGTAATGTGAAAAACCCATTCTCAATGCCTTATTCACCACTTTGGAATATCTGCACAGAACAGTCAAAGCTTTAAAGGTTATACTTTGCCTCAGAATAAAAATTGATTAAAAGAAATATCTGCAGCCTACATACAACTTACCTTTCAAGACTCGTTGGGCCAGGCAGGTCTACTCCAGAACACTATAAAGGATAGTACATGAGTACATTTGTACAATTTATGTTGTATATAAATTCCTAATCCTATAGATACACACAGGACTACACATGCCTGAAAAATGACTGAAACATAAAGTTATATTAAAGTTGTATTTATAATGTTGAAAATAGAAGTGCTTTACCATTGCCATGAACTATATTTATAGAGAAGTTAAGCCCAGTTGGAGACAGCTGAATGTTTCAAATATACTCCTATCTTTTCCCTTCAGCATGCGACTGCTATTTCTTTTCTCTTCACCCCATTAGTACTTCCTCCATAGACGAAGGAGATGATGACTGAGAGTTCAGGGATTTGTCCTACCCAGCATTAGCAGAGCTGACACATTCCCTCCTCCTGAAAGCGACCACGAGCATGAGTTGCACTGTCATGCAGCTTTTTCCCTTATAGGCAACGTTATTAATTTTGTTACATTCCCTGCAGCTCCCATGATTTGGGCAGGTTTCTCCCATATTCCAAGATTAACAAACTACTTTTCAAGCTACTTGAGGTTGGGGTGGGTTAGGGATTTTTGTTGTTGGGGGGTTTTTTTGTTTATTTTTTAAACATCTTTCATTATAAGCCAGAAAACCTGTTTTAGAGTGAAGAAATGGAAGCTGTTAACATCTGTGATGCTTGAAGGTCCAGTAGAAAAGTCTGTGTGGGGAGTGTTTTGACATTGCTCTGTGTGTGTCCTAAAACTGTTTCCTTATGAATTTGATCCTGTCTTTGACCTGAGGGAAGGTAGGAGGTGGCAGATCTGACTGCAAGGAGCCATGGATGCCAATTCAGGAACTTTGAAACACCATCAGGTAGTTTCAAGAGGTTTCCTAAAACCAGAATGTTAGTATCTTAACCGTTTAGTTTAATTAAACTAAATGGACATGATTTAGCATACATTAATCCATATTAAGTATTACGTAATTTGTATCCATATCTCTGATGTAAAGTCAAGACCTGCCTAACATACATGTAAAATGAAGTAAGAAGCTGGGTTTGGCCTGGTATTGTTAAAAATATTGCAGAGCCATACCACATCATTTGTCACTATGTAGCCTGAGACAGTGGCCATGCTGAACAAGCTTGGTGTGTTTTAGAGGGCCGTTTTTAAAAAAAAAAAGCCTCTTGCATGTGTAAATAACTAACAATTTTAAGACAATATTGTTGCTATTTTCTGAGTGACAGCGGTCCAGATTCACTTCCCATTTAATGACAAGTGAAAGTTCTGAAAATGTAACCTGCACTATCACAGACAAGGTAAGATTAAACACATATTGCTTCAGTATTTTATGCTTGTATACCTCAAATAAGCTGAATATTGTTATCAGATGCATCATAAGCAGTTCGGAACACATTTACTACTAAGCAATCCCACAAAACTCAAATGAGCTGGGCCTGTTTATAAAGCTTGACTGACACCAGTCAGTGTTGGCTATTTACAGTCCAGGCACAAAAGCACTCATCTCGGCGTTCAGCTTCTGGAAATCAAGCCTTGCATTTCAAAAATTGCTTTTTTTCTGAAGCAACCTCCAAATTCATCCTTTAGTGTCCTTCAGCAGTACTCTTCCTAATCCAAACACACATTCAACCACAAAACCTAAGTTTTTGCAAAGCAACACCAGAGATGATCGTATTGCACTTGACTACTGCATCAAATACTTTTTCAACTCCTCAGATTTGCAAATAGCAAATATTTCTGCCATGAGTGCTGATTATCAGCATGGTATTATTTTTTTTCTGGTTTAACTCCTGAGCAAAATGTTCATGTTGTCACTGTCCGGCTGCAGCAAGAAGTTTCTAATCTTTCAGGCTAGGCATGCTTAGAACAAGTGCATAAGCACGTACATACACAGAGATATGTTGCACTATACCAACACACAGAAATGTACCTGAACAGAAGCTTTTCCTCTTTTGAATGCAGATGAGGATTAAATATAAGTTAAATTTCAAAACTGATTGGGAAAGTACCTAACTCACATTAACCTTCTTTATTTATATTGGAAGAGGGGCCCTTCTTGGGTCATAGGTATGTCCAGCGGATCTACGTCAACAGCAAGGCAAGGTCCCCTGATACCCTAAATAATATAATTTTGAAAGCAAGCCTCAATAAAATAAAATAAAATTGCCTTTATCGTCAAGAGTGTAAAAAGAACATTTCAGCAGAACCTTAGTTTACTGAGCAGGATCAGGTGGCTGAACAATTTTATGGAAACAGTGCAGTCAGAAACCGACCTGGGTAAGTCAGCATCTCCCAGGTCAAGAGAAATGAGTCTGTGCAACCAACACAACGCTGCAAAGAAACAATGACAATACCTTCCACAGTACATAAACACCACAGGGCTTTTGGCCTTGCTAGATGCAGCTTAATCTCGAGACTTTTCTGGGCTTTGTATTGTATATATATGAATTTCTCCTCTGCTCTTGAGAGAGTAAAGCTGGAGTTCCTTGTTAAAACCAAGTCAGACAGGTACCACCTTATCCTGTTTTTGCTTTTCCCCCACTTTTAGGATGCAAAGTACCTTTTTCCTTGACATATACACAAATTCTGTGTTTATGCATGCACATACAACTTGAGAGATAAAATCTGCCTATTCATTATAGGTCCTGCACTTTACCGTTAAAGGTCAAGCAAAAGGAAAAGCTCAACCAAATACAAAGCAAACTATAATGGGAGCTATACAACACAGAGAACTAAAAACAACAGGTGTCTTTGGCAACAGGCTTTCACATGGAAAAGCACAAGAAAATAAACAGAACACAAAAAAAAAAACTAAACTAGAAAAACAAGCATTATTCTTCAAAAACCACAAAACAACACAAATTAAATTTTAAAGAGCACCCAAAACCAGAAGACTTAATACATTACAGTTTCCAGGTATAAGAACAAAAACAAGAGATTGGATATGACCCTTTGCTGCATGCCACTTCATTTAGAAATTTAAGATGAACAACATTAATTAGTAAATGGATTCACTTCCAGGAAATTAATCTTGGCTAATATTTTTGACATAGCTTTGTTAGTAAACAGAATTTAAAAAGTGCAATGGTGGAGTAGGAGAAGATATACAGAGATGGTATTCTGGCATATACTGAGCAAGGTAACAGAAAGTTACTTTGTCTTCACATTACTACCTGAAAGCACACCTTTACTCTGCAAATACAGAGCAACTTCACTTGTAAAAGTGGGGGGAAAAAAAAAAAGGGTTGTGTGTAAGCTGTCATCACATATTTCCAAGGAGTTTATCAACTCTCTGATTCCAGGCAATCTAAATTTATTGTCTTTTGAAGGAACCACATTGCAGCATACACTTGGTTTCCTTTTAGGTTATGTAATTCTATTTGTTCTTGAGTCAAACATAGAGAAAAGTGAATATTTTGGTTTTAAGCAGGGACAGTATTATTCCAAACCATAAGGAATGCAGTCCTCTGATGGCCTGCCCCACTGCAGCAGAACATGTTTTATAAGCACAGAGACTGGAGGATGTGTTTTTGTCCTACCAACAAAAGCAACACTGTTCTCTACACACAACGGCAGTGGTCCATAATATGCTTTCTGACAACAGGCAAAGGGTCATCTCGCATGGCAAGAATAGCCTCCAGCATGGATTAAAAATATAAGAAAAACATTTGACGTACTTGGATCTGACAAGATTGAGTCGGTTTTCGGCAAAAATTGGTCACAGCGGACTCCTTGGTAGCCCTCTTTGCACCTGAGAAAAAGGGGATAAATGACAAACATACGCATGCGATAGTAAAAGGTTAATTTCAAGGCAGCAAAATCAACTGAATTTCTCCCTGCCAACGCTGCGAGGGACTTGCATATTTACAGTTATTTCAACTATTGTGAAAGCCAGGTTATTACTGAAACACAATGGAAGCATGTAAAATCATTTGTATTTCAAAAAAGGCCCCTCAACCCTTTTTGATTATTTCAGAAACCATGAAAAGAGACATCACTTAAGCACAACACTTCTTTTAGATATCAATTCAGTGAAACAATCAAAGAAAAATCCTCTATAAACCAGACATATTTGTAATAAAATAAACCCATTAGGTAACACAAAGCTTTATAAAGCTTCTGTACTATACAAGCTATCAGATTAACAACTTGTTTAGCTTTGGCTGTTTGAATAAGTAGGGAACACTTATCTAGCCATTAATTTTAGGACTAGCTTCTACTGTGCTTAAAAGATAACATGTTTAACCATGATCGACAAAGTCAGGTGCTCTTTGTAAGTGAACAGCCTTAGATGTCTGTGGGATTAGATTTTAAAGCACATAAACCAGAATTCCCTCCTGTCTTAAAAAACATGAACTGACTTTGACTGAGAATCTAGTAGTATTATTTATCTTGAATCATTACTTTGAAGAAATCCCATTTACTGCATTTGGACTGTTCTCAGAAGTGTCTCATTTCAACTAAGTGTATCAGAATCAGGTCTTTAATTATTTATTTGCTAAGCAATTTTTCAGAGAGAAGTGATGGACACTTTAATTATAAATGATAGCAACAGGGACTCCATATCTCCCAAAGCTCTTGCATATCATAAAAACAATATGCTCAAATCAGCATCACCACCTTCATTAGGATTGACAACTGCAGCTTGAATTATGTGATAATGTCAAGAAGAGAGGTTATCTGCTCCTTCACAATGTTTCTACACAGGCTTCCTCTAAAAGCTGTGTTTTTAAATGCTTTTGGCTTAATAAATTAATGCTTCAGTGAGAAGTACATCTCACCAGCCTTGATTCGGGGATCAGAAAGCACATTTGTGAGCAAATATGTAAATTATAAGAATCACCATCAGACCCCCAAAAGTAGTAAAAATCTACAGTAAGAAGATGATTTAAAAAAAAAAAAAGTATAGTTATTACTTGGAAACCTGCCTTTTGGCCTTTCTCTGTGAAGGATACCGAGTGCTGCTTTGGAGTTCAGCTTCTTACCAGTACTCATCTTATCTGTAAAATGACTGGGAAAAACTTAATTCAGATCCCATGGTAGTGGTCACAGTTATCAGCCACGGAAAAATTTTCTATCTTTTTTTTTTTTTTTAAATGCAGAATGTTTAATTTAAATTATCCACTAGTCAGACAAATGAAGAAGTCTCCATATATTCAAATACTGCTGCATGCATTTTTTCCCTCTGATTATGAAATATCAGAAGTTGCCTCACATGAACAGAAACTCTTCTCCACAGTCTTGAGAAGAGTCGGGAGACCTCATTTCAAAACTGAAGAATAATCGACATGGGCTGGGAATATTCTTGTCTTTGCATTAGCATTTTCTATTAACTTTTTGACATATATTTGTACCTGCCTCACTTACTATTACCCTATTACAGACTTAAAACTCTCTGTGCTAAACTGTTGGTCTGCAAGTCATAGAAGTGTTCATCACATAGCCTAATTCCACAACTGAAAACTTTGATGTTATGTGTGAGGATAAAGTCAGAGAGTGATAACTCCTGGAAGAGCTGTACCGAGTGCTCATCAGCGTGTGTGAATGCCCATCAGCCAGAGGCAGGCAGAGCAATGCTACAGGTACCCTCAAGGCCGGCGGGAGCAGCTCCTGCCCTTCTTCTCCGATGGCCACCCAGGCACATCTGAGCCAGCAGCTCTGCCGTTTTCCTTTCCTTATTACTCCATTCCTCACATAAGGGAATAGAAACCTTAGACTATCTTCACTTCACAGCTGAGAAACAGAGTCTGCAGCACTTATTCCCCTGACAGATGGTCCAGGTAATTAATTGTGGTCTAGATAACAAATTGTTCATGCCAGAACTGAAGGAGAGAAATTTTGCTACTATTAGCTGCTAGGGTAGATCTGGGGAGTCTCTATTCCAATCCTTCCAACTGTGTCATAGTCCAAATCAAACATCAGAAAACATTTTTTGTATCTTGCAAAAATGGCAAAAGGTGCTGTAGATATTTGCACTTTCCATTTACTGTTGTTTGCAAGGGTTACATTTTATCAGTTGCAAATACAGCAGATGCCAATAAAGTTGGTGGCCTCAAAAGCAACCTGATGGGAGACTCCTGTAACTGTAAAGTATCACCCCAGTACAAGGCTCTAGGTTAGATGTGTTTCTATGCCTTTCCCTTCCTAATTTTGTAGGAGCAATGAGTTGGAACAGACTATATCACAGAGTCACTTAGATTTACAACTTCTCCCTTGTAAACCTCAGCATCCCCGGTACCTGACTGAATTGCACGTTGTCACAGCTATGCTGTGCAATCTGGAAATAATGATGGGGATGAATTTCCTCTCTTAAAAGTATATCGGCTATCATATCAAACTATTTTTTTTTCCTGACTATATCATACATATACTGCTGCTTGTACATATATACCTACATATATCAGACATATACTGCCACTTGTCTCCATTACTGTGAAACCGGAGCATACAGTAATTAGCTGGCTGACTGACCTGGACGAGTCTAAAGGAACATTTGCACTTACCTGTACACTTCAACAAACATGCCACAGGAAGAATTTATTTTTGTTACTTTCAAAATTTAGTACAGAGGTGTCTGATACCTCAAAGAATAAATATAATCATTTAATGTAATAACAATCTTACACAAAGATAACACCTATTATGGACATACATAGCCCATTTTTAAAATTATATTAACTTTTTCAGCAAAGATAAAAACTAAGTCTCCTAGTTTCATTAACAAATGATTTTTGAAATTTGTAAGACACTGAGTAATAGCAATAACTGCTCTGCTAATGTTACACCAAAGTTTAAACCTTTGAAATTAAGTTTTGTGAAACCAAAGCCTTGTAGAATATACATTTGACAGTTATAATGTTACAATATGATAAAAGCTGTGGCATCCTATAATCTTTGCAAAAGCATCTGCCATCCATCTTAAATGGGCAGATGCGATAATTGTGCCACAATACCTGGTATGCACACATGCTGCTAATTGGCATCACACCTCTAAGGCAAAAAAAAAAACCCAACACACCCCCACAAAAAAATGCTATAAAGCAACAGTGTTGTGTCACATACAGAAGTTCAGGGAAGTCCAACTGAGGTCATTCAATATTGCCATATGCAGTGTGAATGATCACATTCATATTTATGGATGTATTAAAAAAGCTGTGAGTAATCAGGGAAATCTTGAGAAATGCTTTGATGCAGCTGACTGTTTCAGAAACAATAATCTGATTATGAGACAAGCAAATATTTATTAGATATGTCATTAAAAACAAACAAAAAAATCAAACTAGGATATGATATTGCTCATAGTGAAGTGAAAGCTCTGATCTGCATGTGGGACCCCCGCAGCAGAGGATGGGAAGGGCAATCTCAGCTCCATTCCAGCACCAGAAATCACTTCTGTGCTGAAGCGCTGCACTGCATGAGCAGGCTCGGGTACGTGCTTCAGTGCAGACCATGGTAAAGGGCTCTAATAAATAGTGTTAATTACAGCCGCCTTGCAAAGTAAACATGAAAATGGAATTCGCTATTTTGCATTCAGGTTTTCACCAAAATAACTGTATCTGTCTAGGCTCTAGGCCAAAAGTATCAACAAAAATGCATGACTGGAATGATTTAAATCCTTCTGATTAAATGGCATGAAAAGAATCACAGGTAAAGCTAATCTGCAGCTGCTAAGATGCTTGCACATCATTAAACAGTACCTGCTAAATTTAACTAGGATTATTTTATCATGTGTTTGCACATCCTTCATTGGGAAGGTACTTTCTATAGATCGTATTTTTAAAGGTCAAAGAAACTGCATGGGGCATTGCATTTGATGGAGTCATCCACAACATCCTTTGTGTGAAAACATAACCCGCAGAAACACATTTCTCATTCCTGGTGAGTTTTTTTTCTTTCTATACGAGCGTATTTGCACTTAAGTATTAAAAGGTAAGAAGAGTATGAGTGTTTATTCAAACCTTTTGTCCCCATTTTAATATTAAACAGTATTTATTCATGTATATTCTAGTCAAAGAGATCACAGACAATTTCTCAGAATTGTTTCTTGTGTATTCAAACCTTACGGAGCCAAGGGAGATTTCAAACAGATGACGGCATCACACGTAGGAATAACACAGCACTCCATATCCCTAGATTTCAGATGGGACACGCCAGTAAAAAGTAAAGTGAATGGGGGGTAGGCATGTGTGGCAAATTGCATGTTAAGCAATGCTGAAGAATAAAATATATCTAAAGCCAGCTGGAGAAAGGGAAGATATTTCAAAGAACCTAGTTAGAAGAATTAGGGAAGGACATATAAAGCTTATGGCCAAGAAGCCATTACCCTCACAGTTTACATTTTCCCCAAATACTTCTATACAGAGCTCCATATCCCTATTAAACTGAAATGTTTTAGTTCTCAAGGGATAGTAACGTACAGAAGGCAGGAGAGAGAGTGGTACCAGCAGACTGCAGAGGCTATGAATTATGATAATGCCATGAACCCCCATCTCTTTCCTCTTTCCCTATGATACTGCCCATCCATTTCAAATGGGAATAACCCTTTTTCTTCCTTAAGTGTGGTGAACACATTGCCTTTGACCCTGTGAAGAAGCATGCAGAAAACAGACACTCTGCACAAAGTCCAGAATTTTGCGACCATAAGATACATGAATTCCTCTGAAATGGAAATTTTGAAAATGGCATTTGGAACCTCAGTGACAGACCACACCAGAAAGCAGAGCTGTAATACTACGCATCAGGAAAATAAGCATATCCTAGGCCAAAAGCAATTTGTGACATTTAACAGAATTAATAGTACCTATGAAAAATGAAAGTTATTTTTTGCAGTGTATCCAGAGCAACGCATGTTTCCTTCCACTTTAAAAGCTACAAAATGACAATCTAAAAACTGCTATTAATTAGAATGATCCACCTCATAATTTCACTGGATCAGTTATGCATTATTTTCTCATGACACCATTACAGGCGTTGTACTGACAATCAGATGCCAATAAGAGGACATACTGCATCTCTTCTTCATTCTCTAAGGGAGGAAAATCAGAGATCATGATAAAGAAATATTCCAATGGTCTAAAAATTTTGAGCAAGTATTTATTTTCACACAGAGAATGCAATAGGCTTTCCCCTGGGTTAGAGAGCCAGTTATGCAATAAATATACAGTAGCAAGCCATGACACCGTATAGGCCATTGGTTTGTGCCTAGCCTGAAATACGCCACAAACAATGAAATATAATTCCTCTGCTCTGCAGGTAACCTAAATATAGACTCCTCTGCTTGCAACTAGAATGACCTTAACTGTAATCAATGGAAATTTATATTTATTAACATGACTGTTGTTAGGTGAAGATTTTATTCACAGGGGAAGAAAAAAGTAATCTTAACAGTGATGGTCAGACGGGATGTCTTGTCATTTAACGCATGCAGCGTGCCACCACAAGCAGAAAACAGGCTGCCTAGATTTAACAGATTAGACCACGGAATCACAATTTAGAATTTTTCTCATTGGATACCATCCATGCTCAAAGCCAGACAGAAAATGAACCCTTCATAAAAACCATTAGTTTTCTGGTGAGGCACTCTCCTGAGAAGAAAGAGATTCATTTTTTGGTGTGAAAATGAAGCATTAAAGACTTGAACCCAGGTTTTATATATCGCAGGCATAATCCTGATGTGCTGGTTTGGGCTGGGACAGAGTTAATTTTCTTCACAGTAGCCAGCATGGGGCTGTGTTTTGGATTTGTGCTGGAAACAGGGTTGATAACCCAGGGATGGGTTTGTCACTGCTGAGCTTGGCGGACACAGAGCCAAGGTCTTTGCTGCTCCTCACCCCACCCCACCAGCGAGGAGGCTGGGGGGGCACAAGGAGCTGGATGTGTGATGGAGCCCTGCTGTCCTGAGGGTGGCTGAGCACCTGCCTGCCCATGGGAAGTGGTGAATGAATTCCTTGCTTTGCTTGCATGTGCAGCTTTTGCTTTACCTATTGACCGGTCTTTATCTCAACCCATGAGTTTTCTCACTTTTACTCTTTGGATGCTCTCCCCCAACCCACTGTGGGGGGAGTGAGCAAGCAGCTTAGTTGCTGGCTGGGGTTAAACGACAACACCTGACTACTTGATTATTATCTGTTCTAGGAAGGACTGCTCTTGTATTGTTCTTGAAAAAAAAAAAAAAAATCAGAGATATTCCATTTCATCTCAAAATAGATTGGGGGGAGGGGGGGGGGGAGGGGAGGGAGAAAAGAAAGACAATGAAAAATTTTCCAACACAGCTCTGATCATGCATGAGTGAAACAGTCGTGTGCTGGGCCTTGGACAGGATTAGTATAGTAATCAGGTAATCATGTACACCCAACAGAGTTTGTAGCAATGTATAAACCAGAAGTAAAATTTTAACCACAAATCAGCTGACAGTTATTGGAGACTTTTCCAGAAATTGCAGGGCTCAAGAGAGCAGTGCTGGCAGAAATTACATTTATCTCTCTGCAAATCTGTTTCTGTAATTTCACAATGGAAAGACTTTTTCCAGTTGATATGACTTTTCCAATATTGTTTCATAAAAGGATCAGGCAACATTTTACGAGCAAACTGTTCAAGGAGAAGGCTTTTCTTAATTGTGAGAGCGACCATGAGTGTTGGACTGTAGGAGCTCCAACTGCACACAGTCTGCTGGGGGCAAGCACACGGGGCAGGGGGCATAGATGAGAAAAGGAATACAAGGAAGGGTGACAGCCCCTCATACAAAACCAGTTACAAAAGCCTGCCATAGCAACAGGGGAAACTGCCCTTCATTAATTCCTCCCTTGATATATTTAACACTCCAACATACATAACTGAATAAAGCTCAATCTCTTCCTGAGATGAACCACTGGAATTTAAAGCTAGATGAAAAAAATGCAGTTTTTCCTCAGTTGTTTCCATGAGTGACACAGTGGATCTACCTCATCACACTCCAAGCTACTACAGAGAATCACTTTTGAAAATATGCTTCTCACTGGCAGGCTTTATCCTTCTTCCTTGTCCAAAGATGACAAACTGTAGCTATTTTGTAATCAGACTTTTAAAATACGCCGATGAGATCTTCCATATGGATTCACTATCTAACACTTCAGGTCTTGGTTGTGGTAATTTTCTTAAAACCCATGATGCAATCATCTAAGTCACATACGACCACAAAAATCCAGTAGCCTCTACTACTTTGTATTACTATAGTAAAACAATTTCACTAGCCAAATCATCTAGCTATCCAGTATTTACAGACAGCATCAGTAAGCAAAGCAGAAAAAGCAAATATGGATTTTTAAACGCCCTTAGTAACCTCAAATACAAATAGCCAAGGGCTTTTAGCATCATGAAGTAAAAATGATACCTTTTGTGCAAAAAAGTGTAAACGGAACCAGGTATGTTTAAAAGGTATGTTTAGATAAGTGGGTCTTTATTTTAAAACGCTGTGGATTTCTGACTGCAGCAAAATGTGCAGGCTCTTGGGCACTGCTTGCATAAAGCTCTAGCCCCTACAGTTTATGTTATGCACAAAATATGACCTACTAACTACAATTAAACTGAAGTCAATGTAAAGAAATAAAATCAACTAAATTAAATCAAAATGAATGCATGGCATTAGAAAGAACAAAACTGGGGACCTAGTAAGAAGTTGGGTAAAGACACACTATTTCTTGAACACAAGCTTCCCTTCAAACTGGAAGGCCAGAACACTTACCCAGCACACTCTCCCCTCCCCCCCCCCCCTTTTCTTTTTTCTTTCTTTTTTTTTTTTCCCCCTGAAATAATTTCCACAACAAAGATGTAACTTACTGTTTAAAAAAATTATTCATATCAGGGTTTGAACATACTTTATTTTTTGAAGACCTTGCAATCTCTTATGTGATTGAATAAAGCTATGGACCTGCTTTTTCTTTTCTTAAAGAAATAAGGTTGACTATTTTGTAAAGAAATAGTACAATTCTTACAGAGAGGACAATATCAACTTTAAGGAGGGGGGAGGGGGGGAATATCACTTTTCTGTCTATTTTCTTTTAAAATGTTGCAGCTGTTAAAAATAAGTAGAGCAAGTAAGCACAAACGAAATTTGTTGAAAAGGCAGCCAAAGAAGAGTAAGAGAAGTTTTTTTCTGTATCATTTGCCTTAGAACCAGGCTAGCTGAAACACTCTAACATCAATAGAGGAATTGAATCAGACTTTTTAAAAATCATACTTACCATTGGTATAATTCACTCTACTTTTTCAGGATGTAAAGTGTCTCTGAAACAGGGAAGTACTATTATGTTCTTGGTGCAAATGGCACAGCGACTAAAGGTCACAGCTACAAAAATATGAGTCATTGCCCAGATTTAGATAATACAACTTTCAACTAATTTGTTCACACCAGTGTTTCAGGCTCCTTTAGCCTTGGAGAAGCTAAATGGGGATACTTCAGTAAAATCTGAATTCTCTAAATCCTCTGTAGGAACCATTGAACTAAATGAGGCTTTTAGCATTTAAAAAAGGAGTTATGTGGATTTGACTTAAATGCCTCATCCAATGTTATGCAGGAACTACTGAATTATCATTCCTTTCCTGATGTGGATGTTTTCCCTTCTTTCATAAAAGGTAGGTCAGAAAAAGAAATAAAAATTAACAAGGGCTGTTAGTAAAGCCATTCAAGCCGTCCAGACCTATGGCAGCCCTGAACTAATAATAATTTCTTCCCTCTCCTCAACAACAGATGTTAGGAGGTTGACAAGTGATAACTTTTACTTAAAAGTTCATACACACTTCTAATTCCATCTAAACAGTCCTTACAGTACTCCATGGCTCTGTCTAGGTCAGGCAGTACTGGACAGACAAGACAATTTTTTCATTATATAAATCTTGATAATTAAAAAAAATGTACTACTCCAAATTGAATAAAATATTGACACCTGGAAAAATATTTTTGAAAATATAAAAATATGAATAGGTTTAATCAACATTTTTCATTTTAAGTATTTTTTTTTTTTTAATGTTTAGCTTTTGTTACTTTATATTAGTGCTGAAATACGGTGATGTACAGTCTGTGCTGCATAAATTGAGTCCTGAGTGCCAATATTCATTCTAAGATCTGCAAAAGATAGCTTACGCTCAGTAGATGTGGGCAAACGTTTAACAGGACCTTTCAGAAGCAATCCTGGAAGTGACTGTACTTCAGAGCCCCAATTTCTACATTGTCTTTTGCTTTTTGAAGGAAGGTTTCAGTGCTGACCTGTACCAGGAGCAAGTTGCCACAGCCTGTTCATTCTGGTAGTTCAACACAAGTTCATCTCATCTGTCTGTACCAAACCAATTTACCTATGGCAGCATTTTGAGCAGCCCCAAGCACGGCACAGTGCAGTAATACTGCCCCCACCCCAGTGCTTTATTTTTCAAATTTAACTCAGTAGAAAGATCAACACAGACTTTCCTAGTCCATGTTGCACCATTAAAAAAAAATAATTAAAAAAAAAAAAAATCCCTCCTCCTTAACAACAAACTTCAATCTGTAAACCACAAAAGTATTAGAAACTGTCTTTGAATATCATCTAATAAACAAGATGTTTAACCAACTAACTGAGCAATGATTTCTCTGCTATTTTGGATCTAACCAACCAGAAAAACTGAAAAGCTTTGATTAGGTTTTTCCACAATATACCTCTGCTGTGTGATAAATGATTTACTATGGATGATAAATGAATATAGTCTTTCATTATGTATGGCATTCATCAGCTATGAGAAAGCTTTTGAATAAATGGAAAGTGATTTCATACCATATTCAAAGCCTCATGCAGCTAAGGCACAGATGAAAGCCACATTCAATACTTGAAAAAACAAATGAAAATGAGGCTTTTGCTTTATATTATGTCTGCCAAGATTACCATCTTTATAAAAGCCCTTCAAAACTCTTCTTGAAAACATCTTTCAGGACTGGACTTAGGAAAAAAAAAAGATGTCTGAAAAAATCAATATAGAAAGGACTAAAAGATATAAGATTTATAGATGCTATCACGGTGTCCAGTGTGAACCTAACTCACCTTCAAGTGGCCATTTGTTAAAGACAGCGATCATAATAAGTGAGGCAATTCTAAAGTGAGGTGCAAACTCACTAGTAAGTAGTTAACAGGTTTGCTGGATGTGTTTGTTTTCCCAGTTTCCTCCCCACACATATTACAAGGTTAACATTAAAGTCTTTTGCTTCTAGCTACTTAATGAAAGCAACAGCCCTGGACTTTTTTCAAAAACTTTCAAACATGCTTTTCATTTTGTTTCACTGAGTATTTCCCAATTCAAAAATACAGCTAAAAATATTCAGAGAAATGAAATTCTCTGGTTTAAGCCCAAGCTAGAAGTACAATGGATCCTTGGCTTATCATGAAAAAGTCATGCAAGATTCCCCGTCCAGCCCAACAGATTCAGATTTTTTCATATTTCAGTAAAACTTTCTAATTTTTTTTTTTGGACAAATTTTAAAATATTTAAAAGATGCTTGTCTATTAATAATATCTATGGAATAATACTTGCCACAGACTCCTCTCCTACACAGCTCAAGGCTACCTCAAGCCAATGCTTATCCACAGAGACAGAGTGCCTCTGCCAGACACTCAACCCCCCTCAGTATTTCAGCAAGGCATTTGGTTTGTACCTGTTTTCATACCTGTTTTGGAAAGAATAATTGAAGCCACTCTGGAGGTGCCAGTTAACATGTCCTTAACTGCTAACAGATGGTCTACACAAATAATGCCCTCTCACTTTATGGCAGGAAATAACCATGCCTCCACTACTGTAGTTTATATGATCAGCACACAGCACATTTTATAGATATGAACAATTTGACATGCAATGTAATTGCCTAGCAAAGTTCAAATAGAGCAACATTTTCCAAAATAACTCTTCCTTAGCATATTAAGTATAATTTAGAACCCAGAAAATGAATGGTCTTAAAATTCAAGCAAGCCATTTTCTGGAGATATTTAAAGTTGCTAACTGATAAACTCCCAATCTTTAAAGTTGCCCCATTATACAGAAAGATTTAGTAACAAGTCTTGTATAGAATAATTTTTTTCTGAAGAGACAACCACATGTATTTTAATGGCATTATGGTGTATGTGTCGCTAGGTAGATTTAGCACAAAACTAGCAGCAAAAGCTCTCCTGCTAATGGATAGACAGCTTATCAGTTAGCAAAACATGTTGGTGTCAATTGACTAAACCTAGCCAGTTTAACTCCTACGGACAGCAGGACGCCACAGCCTTTGTCGCATTACAGCACCTACTGCAGCTGGCAATCCACCAGCTTGAAGCTTCAAAACATGCAATGAAGACTCCTGCCCAAAGTCGTTCTGAATTTACTCTGCTCTCTTCTTAGTTCGGTAGCAGAAGAAAAATTATGTAGGAGCTACTGTTGGAGAAGCACAAACCTGTAACAGGAACAGCACCACCCAAAAGAAAAAAAGCCAGGTACCTTATCATCCACGTAAAATGCAGGTGGTCTTCCCACGGGAGCAATATGGCAAGACCCTTACTACACTAAACAAGCAGGAAAATTAATTGAAGCTGAAATAACATATCTAACATAAAAAAAAAAAAAATACTATGTTTTACATAAAATTTTATTAGAACAAAGAAAAAACTCTCCTCTTTGTTCCACTGTGAAATCTTGACCTGGAGCCTTCTTAATTAGTTTCTTGCTTGCAAATTAAAAGAACACACGTCATTAAAAAGTACTAGTGATTTGAGTATTTTTGTCCACAAGTAATTCATGCAAGTTTATTAAGTTTCACCTAGGTAGTAGAGTTTGGATGAGTGTGTTTCAGACTACAAGATATTTATTATCGGCAAGAAACTCCATTTGACTACTGACAGTACCTGACCCGTCAGTGACATCATTCTTTATTTGTGGAAAATGGAAACTTTTCCAATGGAAAACAAGGAATGTCAATTTATTAGCTGTAAATAGTAACATAATTCTAGGTTATGTATTCAGCTCAAGCTCCATTTCTTTGCAGATCTGCTCAAGAATATCTTAAAATTTTAATTATTCCATTACTTCTTGTGAACACTTTTGGTACTTCACCACTGTCCATCAGTTGTGGAGGGTTTGTTTACATGACACCAAGTCTTGTAACAATATACTTGAATACGGTTGTTTTCTATACAGGATAAAATTTCCAAGCTTTTTAAAATGTAGGTTTTTTTCAGAGTAAACAACTGAACCACAACACCAAAGCCGAAGGATGTCATGGTACTAATAAAAAAAAAAATAATAAAAAAAATCAGGATAATGTTTGTTTGCTCAGCCTGCATTTAAAAAGAATTCAGTTACCTGGCAAGTCTTGATTAACACAAAAATCACTGAAATACATGCTGATCAACACAAGCTATGCATTATTTTGAAGAAATGTATACCTTAGCTTAAGAATGACCCAATATAATAAATAATGTCCATGGAAAACATTTCTAACAAGGGTGGTGAGTGGTTTTAAAAAAATTATAGCAGAGATGAAAGCACGGTATTTATTTCTGATTCCAATATTTTAAAAGCTATTTTTAATACATTACCTCCAAGTAGGTTAGCTACCCAAAACACACGATATGCAACAAGTAGGGGCAAATTTACGTTGTTCTATGTCCATTTTAATACTTGCCTAACACACAGAGCAGCTCTCTGGCTGACACAATTCTCATTACCGGCTATGTGCTAACACACAGGAATCCAAAACATGTTATTTCATGGTTACTTGTGGGCAGAAAGTAGCATAACCAGCACATTTTAATTTGCTGGCTTTCCTGCAGCTTCAGTAAGAAGAGCAGCAGAAACAGAAACATTATTAGAGACAAGGGAGCTCCCAAGAACTGTGTCAATATTTACACCCAGGTTAACACTACTGAGAGGATTAAGTCTTTCCTAGCAGTTCAGCTCTGCAAAATGCCAAAGTCTCTTTCATTAAGGTATACAAAGTGCTTAAATTCAAGCAAATAAATGGAAGCTACATGAAAAATAATTATGCATTGAAGAGAACAACATCATTCACAGGAAGAGCTGCTACATTCGAGCGGACAATTTGTTTCTCTTCTCAATACTTTCTTTTAGAAGTATGCAGTTGCATGGCAAGTCATCCATGCTTTGCCACCACCTGTCAAACCCAACAAAAAAGAAAACTTTGAGAATTGGAATATTACTAAATAACAGTAACTCCAGCAGGTAGCACTGATCTGACGTGCTTGCTGCTAGAAAATACCGGTCATACATACAAGGCTCCTGCTTGATTTCATTTTCAAAATAATGGCAGCCGAGGGCAATAATCAGGAAAGTCATTATGTCCCATTTAAGACAATTTTGTAGATTAGAATTAGTCTCTGACAAGACATCCCTATGAAATTTGAGGAACACATTTGCTTCTCTTGAATTCCTAATCATGAATCAACTGAACTCGGCAACGTGTTTCTGATAATTCTCTGCTGAATTCAGGTGAAAGAAAAACAGCACAGCTCATACTGCCTCTAGACTGTGCTACCAAATTTTTCTCATCACATCCACACAAAAAGAGCAGAACAGGTCATTCTGATCTTATTCATTCTTATTTCAAAGGAAATAAATACTAAAGACTAAAGCCTTTATGGGGAAGAAAGCAGAGGATGCCTGCTCCATGGCTCTGCTCCAGGAGCCACACTGCTTTCCTCCCGTGTGACCTTCCGTCACTCACTTAACAGCATTACTGCTCACAACACTTCTGTAATAGCAGCGTAGTGGGATCAGCACAGCCGTCCCCTCAGCTGGAGGAGAAAGTATCAGAAAGCATGCAATAATAGTATATTGTAAACATCAAGGCTGTACGGGTAATAAAATAAAATATACCTTTGTCATTTTCTGCAGAAAGCAGAAACCTTGCCTTGTCAAGCTCACTCATTCATTAAGCATGTTTTTCTTCAGCGAAAAAATATTTTTTAAAAATTTTTAATTTTTTTTTTAAATAATGAAGCTATATTAATTAATCGTGCATTAAACATCAGTTGTAAGGAAAATTAGGATGTTCTCATTTCCTTTTTAAAATTTAACTTCTAAAATATTAACATGCCAAGTAACAACAAAGCAAAGCTTGGCATTCCCATCCACTTTCATGCAGGGTATGAGTTCCTTTCTAGAAATAGGATATAAAGGCTCCTCCTGATTTGGAGCACAGAAGAGTAAGAAGGGAGGAAAGCCTTGCCTGAATGACCTCTGAGGCTGGATGATGAATGCAGACATTGTGGAGATCAGCTAAACCAGACGCATGCCAAGGCCAGCACAGGCACGTTACCTCAGGCACATGTACCTTTACCATTTCAGCTTCAAGACTTCTACCACTCTTCCTCCTTTGCCAGGGTCTTCACGCTAGTAGACCCAGAGAGATTCAGAGGCAAGACTTGCCAGATCAGACTGGCAAAATCTAGAGAGAAACAGTTGCTGCTGGAAGAAGCCTGCTCCCTGCTACACCCCTCCCCCCCCCCCGCCCCCCCCCCCCCTCCCAGTTTTTCACCTGGGTAGACTAAGATGAAAGTACTTGGCAAACCAGAGCAACTTTCAGGGGTTGCCTGTTGAGCAGAGTATCCCAACCATGTAACTGCAAACAGCACAGCCTGGGACTTCTGCAGGTACAACGACCAGCTGTATGCTCTGGATGCCCCAAAAGCACTCTGAAACCAAGACAGTTCTGCATCTGATCAAGTCTTCAACATGTCAAAGAGATGGCACTAGTACATTTATAAGTTACAAATCAGCTATGTTTCACTGTCAGGATAACCACCATGACAACCCACTTCAATCTCATCCTTCTACCTCTCTTGAGACCTTGTTCAACTCTATAAACATCTCAGAAACCGATGATTTTGTTGTCTATGTATAAAGTTATATTAGTCTATTCAAATACTGTTTATATCATGACACAGTAGCATACAGCTCAACACACGTTACTACCCACGGATTTGCTGAGCTTTTTGGTAGTTTGGCAGTCAGACTTGTGTTCCATGATGCAGCAATTATTTTATTAGGAGTAACTGAGTTAGCTAATCTAAGGTTAGCTCAGACATTTCTTCACTCCCTTTGTTAGACTATTCTAAATACCGTATCCTTGATATTTTCACACTGTTGCTATGGACTGGCATTTCTTCCCTTATAACTGCACAACTAAATAACTTATATATAAATTAATTATTCAAAAGTCAGTCAAGTCCTGCAGTGAGACACGTTTATCCCACTTTTGTGCATGGAATATAAATATTTTCGTACATCAACTATGGCTGAAGTCAGTACTCTACAAACTCATCATCATTATAAGTTTACCTATGCCTCTAATGAGGTAGATTTTTTTTTTTCCCCAGTGGTAAGTATTTAGTAAGTTCCTTTATACATCAGTACGCAGATTGGAAAATGAAAAATGACCAGGCTTGCTTTTTCCAATAATACCGAATAGCCTTTTCCATTTTGGTTGTCTTTACTGCCTTTCAAATTTATTAGAAATGAGGTGCTCATTAATTTTATTTATTTTCACCAGCTAAGTGTGTCTCTAAACAGAAGAGAACCCTCCTGAAAAATATCCTCATTATGTTGTGCTTATTGCACAAACATGTTGGCTCTTCCTGTGAGTAGTATCCACCCCTTTGCTCCCCTCCACCACCATTTAAATGATCGACTTGGTAAATTTAATTTGGATTCTACCCTGTTAAAGATGATTTATAATATGTTTTACATACAAAACAATGCTTATGGTTTGAAATATGGAAAAAGAATAAAACTGAGTTTTGAGCTATCCTACTCCATTTCTACAGAGAAAAGGTAAGATTCAGTAACATAATAATGCCTTATTACATCCACTTGAAGAGCTAAATAACCACAGTTCTCCAGCCCCAGTACCTTCCTACTGAGTGCTTAGTGGGGAAGAGAACTCAAAATTTATGACTATGAATAATGTTTTAAAGAAACTGAAAAGATAACCAACTTAAAGCAGGTGGGGGAATCCACATACTTGCAGTTTAAAATACTCTCTTAATTGACCTCATAGGAGTTTGAGTACAAGATTTATGAGGAAAGAAACATCTACTGCACTTTAAATCTGGTGTACCTCTTGATCTATTTTGTGCTAAACAATCAGTAAGCATTCTCATGGGGTTTACAGTGACTGGCTAAATTTGATTTGATATAAAATTAAAAAAAGGTACCCTGATGCAATAGAGATTGATATGGCAGTGTTACCAACTCAAAGCTAGCACAAAGATTAATCATTTGAAGTCTTTAAAATAGCACTAAGGAAGATACATACTGCTGTCCTTTCCTTTTATACGCTTAATGAACTTCTTAAAGATCGCACTATTGATTTAAATCCATGTTTTTTAAATCCATGTTCTCATTAATTTGCTTTGTTTCTACTGTTCCTCTGGAGTTAGAATAAGACAACATGGATGAAACCAGATACATTGGGGGCAAAAGCCAAGTTAAACCTGAGCTAGAAACCAGCATTTTAAAGCCTCAGGTTAACATAATCTAATGTGATGCATAAAATTAAGTACTTAGGTTTGTTCTTAGTCATTTTGCCATGTCAACTTGTGACTTTTTCATTTCATGCATTCCAAAGCATATGGGTACTACACTTCATAAAAGTATTAACAAGCATATATGCATTAATTTTAGAAGTCAGACAGGTAAGGATATTCCAAATAATTCTTTTCAAGAGTCTCGTCTTTTGATGGTAATCCGAAACACAAGAAAATTGTTCATCTACATCATCTACAAAAACATGTTCTTTGTTTCATAAATAATGGTTTTCCCAGATATGAAATATAAAATTAGGCCTTATTTAAACAAACCCGACCTGCCAAGATTTACAACTTAATATAAAGGCTTCTGTCTCTAGAGCCATATCACAGAAAATTAAATCCATCAATCCTGAAAAATGTTTTTCTTTTTTACTTTACTACAAATTCTACCAGAGTCAGGAAAAAAGTTTCAAGTAATTAGCAGAGTTTTGCATATCTATCACTTAATAACCTGAGTCCCAGAGTGCTACAGAGAGGAATCAATTAAATGAATAAGCAATGTAGGAGTCACAGGAAAGAACTGCTTCCTTCAGCACCTTCCTGAGGTTGCTTTTGGAAGACCGAGGCCTTTCTGTCTCCTCCTTTCCCTCCAGCTTTCTGTAGTTACCTTTCACCAGTTCCTACACTTTGGAAAAGAAAACCCCCAGTAACAGGTTTGGAACTCTTCCCCCCCACTTTATTTCTTGCAAACTGTGTTCATTCTTATCCTCCTCTATTCTACAGTTTTAACAACCTGCTTCAAAAGCAATAAATCCTCTGAATTGTCCCAATCACCTACATAGCTTAGACTGATCCAGAATTTCAACTCTCAAAGATGCTCTCTTGGAAGAATACCATGTGTGAAATTTCATCGAGAAAGTCAATACGGCAGAGAAGCAGCCGTATGGTGATTAAAGGATTGACGTGTCTGGCATGAGGAGAGGCTGAGAGAGCTGGGACTGTCGAGCTTGAAGAAAAGGCTCAAGGGGGATGTTACTGATGTGCACAAATGCCAGGGGACTGGAGAAGACAGAACCAGACTCTTCTTAGTGATACCCAGTGAAAAGACAAGAGACAATGGGAATGCACTGAAATAGAGGAGACTCCACTTAAACATTAAACCTCCCTCTGTTTTACTGTGAGGGTGGCAAAACACTGGAGCAGGTTGCCCTGAGTATCCATCCATTGAGGTATTAAAAACTCAAGTGGACAGTCTTGAACAACCCACTGTAGATGACCCTGCTTGAAAAGGGGTTGGACTAGGTGATCTGCAGGTGCCTTCCTACCTTAACAATTCTGTGATAACCAAAAAGATCATTTCCCTAAGAATTACAAGAGTTCCCACAGTCAAAACCAAAACAACCAAAAAAAACCCCACCACCACCAAAAAAACCCACAACAAAATCTCCACAATCTTTTCTAGTGAAACAAAATTCACCTGAAGCCTAGCATATTTCCTAAAGCCCAGTATAATTGTTCACAATCATTTGGCATCACAAGACACAGATGAGAGGAAAACAGATTTCCATATCTGAAAGCAACATTCCCTGCTTTCTAAATGAAGTGCTCATATGAGTCATGGAAATCAATCACACAGGCTTCTTTACTTACTAAAGAAAGACCTAGAATCTATACATAGACATCATTTTCTCCTCCCCATGCCCCAAAGCCTGAGGTCTTGTTTCATCATCTTCACTTTAAAAGCAACTCACCTTACTTAGAGCTATAACACAAAGAATAAACGACAAAAATGAAATGCCATGTGTGAGCTGATTATATTATAGTTTCATTTTTTCCCTTTTTCATAAATACATTTGAAGACTTTTGACCTTTTTATCCTATTCTGATTGATACAGTAAATTGCACCCTGGGGAGACAAAAAAGAGGAAGCAAGAGCTAAATCAGAGGCAGAAGCAAAGCAAAAGACTGCATACACCTTAGAGAAAGCACTTTAGAGAAGAGCAGATGGTTGTAAAAAACCAAGACATTTTTCTGAAGTCTAGCTGATGCTATCAGTACTAATTCACTATTGGAAAGCAACTACAAAAAATACCAGTACAATACAAGCATTTGTAAAACATTGCACCTATTTTTCAACCACCTCTGTCAGAGGTTTACTGAATTTTTTCCTCAAGAGACCCTTATTTCAACAATGACCCATTACGTCTTTCTGTATGTTCCCGCTATCTCAGTATATGCAGCTGCAGATTTCAGAAAAAGGAGAGCCTTTAATGATTCATAAAAGTAAAGCAGCACTAGTTAGATTAGAGTGAGAGTAAAGCAAAACCAGTTCTGAAGTTCACTGTGTGTAACCGAGCTCATCCAAGCCTTGTGTCTTCCTTGGGAAGAAGGAACATGGACACAGGTCTAAGGTTTCTTAGAGGAAGTGGAAATTGAAATAAGAATTAGTCATAGGACTTCTAGTCCAAAGCAGAGCCTCAATTTTTCTTCCCACCACCTTAATGTCCAACCAGTATCCAACATTATCTTAATGACAGATGGAGAATAGAATGCATTGGATAGCATTTCTACTGCTATTCCCAGTAGGAAAGGATACTTATGTACTATCCATTCCTTTTCATAAGGAGAGGGCATGTGAATAGATGTGGATAGTACATGATAACATCCTGGTTTTATCTGTTATCTTACCCTACTGCTTACCTAGCTCCAGCTGGACTAAAAGGCAATTGGAATAACAACATCTCTTTTCTACTACATTGAAGCTTGCCTAGCAGTCAAATGTTAACATAATGCAAGTCTCCTCACCTTACCTGCAGTGCGCTAGGTACAGAAGCTATTTTTCATGCCTGACTCCCTACCACACTTCCAAAATTTTTCAAATGCACACCGACTTCTAGCCATCGCAACTGATACTGCCAACAACTCGGCGCAGCCTCAGCTCTCCTCAGGAGGACAAACAACAGAACTCTCTAAAGGCTTTCTGCACTCCAATCCCTTCTCAGTTTAGCACCTACTCTTCCCTCCCCAACCCACCACAGATGTTTAAGTAACCCTTACATGTCCTAATTTTGCCTAACCATTTGCCTAATTTGATTTTAGAAGGCCAATACTGCCTCTAAAAGAGTTCTGTTCTACTTGTTGATATAGCCACAAAAGCTGCCACCTGGTGGTGGGATTTCAGTTAACCAAATCAATGTTTCAAGATTTCTGGCCATCTGGTGAGATGATAGAGCCAGAGAGGAAGTATGCCCAGCTGAGCTGCACGTACTTACCAGTACGATGCCTCCTGAGAGAAACCAGTTCTTTACTCTCAGAGCTTTCTTTGACAAGCAGCCTGGCAAGACCTTCCTGAGAGGCAGAAACTCTGAAGCAAAATTCATGCTATGGCCGCCTTGACTTTTTGGCATGCTAAGACAACTGTATTTGACTAAGAAAGCCTGCAGCTCAAATGGGCAAGTGTGTTTAGGTGGAACGAAGTCTAGAAATTAAAGCATAGTGTGGACCCACACCTCTCATGGGAACATCAAGTTTTTAGAATCGAGTAAGATTGAGACAGATTCACCAGAGCTATCATCTAATTTTAATACCTTCTCCTACAGCCTCTACACCATGTTACGAAGCTCAGCACTTACACTACCCTGAACTCTCTTGTTAATTATATTAGATTTCTTCATGTGCTGCAGGGTGGATCAGGCTCCCTTCCTACCTGATGTGAGTCAGAGCCCTCTCCTTAAGCAAAATAACAAGTTTAAGAAAGTCAGCTACAACTGGTGAGAGAACAAAAGGCTCCCGATTGTGGTTTTTTTTTCTCTTTTTATGCTAGCATTATACTAGTTATTTTATATTTTATCAGTTTTGCTCGCCTGCTTATGCACATACTTCAGCTCCCAGTAAACACAGGTTTCACAACTATAAATAAAATATACACGAAATATGTTGCTGTCTACGGTTTCAACTCCCTCTGCATTTTCCTAATCTGCATTTTATGCACCTATGCTCTGTAAACACAGATCCTATGGCACTTCAATACACTTGCGGATGCTCTAGCAGAAGAGGACTCCTGTCATTTCTAACTATTTTAAAACTCTGAACAGATGTTAGACTGCACAACATAACAAATAAGTTCAGACGAGTAAGAGGAGATGATTTTTCCAAGATATTCATAAAATTCCACTATGCTTTTTTAGATTCTGTATCTATTCCAATACTGAAAACTGAATTTTCACAATGATGTGGATATTCTATAGTCTATCAGAATTTTTCATTATCCTTTAAATACACTCCCTTAGTGACAGAGCCTACAGGAATTACATAAATATCTTTTATGCAGTGTCACTGAAGGTCCCAATATGATTGTTTCAAAACTGTTTATTTAAAACACAAAAAAACCCCCTTTTTAAAGCTTCTGAATAATTAGTCCTTATTTTCAGAACTCAAATATGTGAAGACTTAACAGTCAATGGAACTGGCACTTGGCCTCTAAGGCTGATCCTGTCAGCCTCTCAGCTTATCTCCTTGCTCCAAAGCAGCACTTAACCACATTCAATTTCCAGTGTGAAGCTTCAATGGGAGCACTTGCATGCCCAAAGTTTAAATGATCTTTGGAAAGGCTGGATGGGTAACTTCCCTTATATCACAAAACATTCCCCAATTATAAACTCTCTCTCAACCCTCAGCTGGACAAAAAAGGCTTCCCTGGGGCAGAAAAAAAACCCAAAACTAAACCAAACCCAAACCACCAAACTGATTAAAGTCCAAAGGAATCAACATTTCTGGAAAGAAAATTAAAGCTTTTCAACACACATTTTAAAAAAATAAATTCTTAAATTTTCAACACTTGATGAAAAAGTGTCCTGCATCCATTCATCTTGGGAAGCACACGTACACATTTATCCAGACAGGGAGGTTCCCACTGCTTCAGAGAAGCTGCAGAAGGCTAATATTAATAATGAAGCCTCGGAACAATTCAAGTCATAAATCTAGGACTTTGGCTTAATCTAGGATTTAAGTGGATTGTAATCTAAATCCCTAATCTAAGACTAAAATGGATTGTAGTTCATAGCTATTTCCTTACATATTTCTGAATTTTCTTTTAGAATAATAACAGGAAATAACCTATGATTCTAATACTTGTTATGTGTTTTATTTTTACATTTGATTTACCTTGCACAAGTAAAACAGAGAATCATCATCTTCGTAGTCTAACTTCAGCCACTTTCTACTGCTTAGTCAGTCATCTTTTTTTCTTTTTTTAATAGAAAGAGAGACTGGTTTGCCTGTTTTAAGTGAAATACTAGATGGATTGATTGAGAATGGATAGAGATTACCCCACCCAGCTTGAAACAGACAAAGTTACATTATGCAAAGGATTTTAAGTCTTGTGAACTAACTCTGTGGAGCAGGTATCAGTGTAAATACACGTGCAAAACAGGTCAAAGGAGTAGACTGTTTTGTGGGCTGTAAGAGAATTTCACAGAGAATATTAAAAGAAAAATTTCTAGCAATATTGCAATTTTTTGTAAAACCTTTTATTTACAAAACCTGTTGTTTTGAATCAGAGAGTCATAAAATCATAGAATGTTTTGGGTTGGCAGGGACCCCTAGAGGTCATCTAGTCCAACCCCCCTGCAGTGAGCAGGGACACCGCTAACCAGATCAGGTTGCTCAGAGCCCCGTCCAGCCTGGTCTTGAATGTTCCCAGGGAAGGGGCATCTACCACCTCTCTGGGCAACCCGTTCCAGTGTTTCACCACCCTCATTGTAAAGAATTTCTTCCTTATATCCAGTCTAAACCTACCCTATTTTAGTTTAAACCCATTACCCCTTGTCCTGTCACAGGAAAAAGATTTTCCCCATCTTTTCTATAGGCTCCCTTTAAGTACTGAAAGACTGCAATAAGGTATCACCGCAGCCTTCTCTTCTCCAGGCTGAACAAGCCCAACTCCCTCAGCCTGTCCTTGAGAATGTTTACAACACTGTTTTTTGCAGCCTTTGGCAACAGAAAGATCTGCCCTCATGTTACATTAAATTAAAACGTCCCATGTCATAAGCCTCATGCCACTGTGGCTTATAGGATATTAGAGGTCCAAGAACCAATATCATCAGATTTTCATCATAAAGGCTTATACCCAGAAACAAGCTACAGTCAGTCAGACATTCATTATATATACACAGAAAGACAGTAAAAATATTAAAAAATATTAATACCTAGAATAAGGGTGGAAAGTACAGTCAAACCTTGCAGTATGATTTTTACCTGCAATCGACCAAGAGTTGCACAGCTGGGTAACTTTTACAAAAGAGTAACTCTTAAAAATAAACAATAATAACCTGAAAGTGCCTGAAGCATGCTCAAGCGCTATCCTTTTCATGGGCTGAGAACCATCTGGACCAGGATCATGTTGCAAATACACTGGGATAACAAAACTAGTCACCCAAACATCTCAAATAATTAAAGTGTGTATTTATACTGTATTTTTTTTAATATACATTCAAAACTTAAATGAAAAAAATCATGTCACAGACAGCTGGATCTCTCCCCCTCATTTACAGTACTGAAAGATTCGCTGTCCTTTATTCCTTTCAAAATGCACTATGGATATACACAAATGTCTATTTAGCCCAAAGATGAAGTTAGTTAAGCAGGAAAGAATAAGGAGAGACCTTCCTCTTCTGGATAACTTTATCATTAGTTATTCCTATTATTTTTCTTCTCATTCTGATTTAAATTAATTCTGTATTCTGTTGGGAGGCAACCTCAGTACAGCAGCCCCCTTGTTTGTCAACTCCCAGAAGACCAACAACACCACCACCTGAGGCAGAATCAGGTTCTGTCCTCTCCGTCTCAGCACTAACCTGGAATCACAATGGAAAATACTGCACAGAGGGGTTTTCCATTGAAATTATCACTTGTATATAAAGAAAATATACTTTATCTTTTACTCCCTTTTTCTAAGACCCTGCTTTAGGAATTATATTTGTATTTTAAAATGCTTCCTTAGAGAAAAATATCTACAATAAGTGGTTTATATGCCTCACACTTCTCTTACAAAGTTTTTAAATCAGAAGTCTCAAACTCAGAAGTTTCATCTAGATATTGGACTGGGGAACAACTTCTCCATTTTTTTTTCCCCAGGCAAATTATGAATTTAACTACATTCTTGTCCTGAAAGAATTGCAGAGTCATAAAATAAGACAACAGCAGACAGGCTGAGTTTATGGATTCCTGAAAGCCTGAAGTTATCAGTCTGGGTAGCAGAAAAGGAAGAACAGAATTGCCTCACTGGAGACAACAGGTAGATGCTGCTGGTAGCAAGGACTGAAGCGGTCACAAGAGCGATCATCATTTTCTTTTTTTTTTTAAGTAGTCATTTTCTCGATTTAGCTGCTTGAACACCAGTTTTACCTATTTCAGTTATTTCCTTCAGCTTTGGGGTTTTGGTTTTGTTTTCTTTTAAGTTCTGTGACAATGTAACAGCCCCCATAATTATATTATATGTATACAGTGATAGCCAGTCAGATAGCAAGCCAATTACTCAAATGACACAGATATTCCTATGTAGAGGATAAGACTATAAAGGACAAGATACATCAATGTAATTTCCAGGTGGGTACACAGGCCTTGGAAAGAAATCACGTACCTAACTTCAACTCCATTCACTTAAGAAAATACCTGGTAGATAAATTCTACCATTAATAAGAGACAGAAAATAACATGTATCCATACTTGGTTCTGGGTGTTTTCAAGTCATTAGTTGCTTGCTATTTAAAAAATAAGAAAAACAAACAAAACCCAAACAACTTGTGCTGTAGGAAAAGAAAGTAAAATTAGGAAGCTTGTTTTGGCAAAATTTAATTTCTCTATATGTCACTGTGCCATATTTTTTCTGACTAGAGGCAAATTCAAATGCAAAGCAAACTGGTAACAACAAGAGACTGAAACCCAGCCATCAGATGAGAACTCCCTTTTTCCAAGAGCTGCCTAGAATTTCATCACAGACCCAAGGGAGCTAAGATTCCTGTGGATTACAGCAGAGCTTTGCGTGCTTGAATACGATGACAATTAAACGGCAAGTGTACCAACTACAGATGGGCTCAACAGTTAATATTAAATTGGCATTTTTCCCATGGCAAAAGCAGTACCTTTTCCACCAGCAGTTCTAAGAGAAATTTACAACTACCTGTACTATATATATTTTCACATATATATACACACATATACGCCATGTATTGAAAATATTTTTATATATATATCTCACAAAGATTGGAAGAGGAAAAAAATCCTTTCTGTAAAGGGCTAACACGTCTCTGGCTTGCAAGCTAGAAGTGGCTGTAAATGATTTAAAGATTTCTGCTATTTTATAGCAAGTGGATAGGTTTACATACACAACACCCAGAAAAAAAATACAAGAGGGAACTGAGAAATCTTACACTATCATTTTTTTAATCAAATGTAAAAATACTTTATCCTGTACTATATTTTTTTCTACTTGAAGAAAAAACTTGATAAAGTGCTCACAATTTACCCTGCAAAACAAAATTGCTAACAACCTCCCCTCTCTAAATTATATTAAAGGAACTATAGGATCAAACAATAAAACACCTTGATAGAACCGTGCTTAATTGATTTGTCTAAGGCTGGTGGTAGTGAGCTAATCATGGTTTACTTATGAGAAAATTAATTACAATTACATTTGGCAGAAGTAGCATTCAGTTGAATGTGCTCATAGCCCTCTGACAGAAAGCAGAGACTCAGACTTGCTGGCAAGTAATGGGAGTTTTATGTCAATCTTGACCTACCCTGAGGATGACCTCCAGGTCCCCGTTGTTTGATTATTTGTTTGATTTTCCAAAACATGATTTTCCATCAGCTCCCAGAAATGTAAAAGAAACAAAAGATTTCATGATGTCAAATCCTTGTCACTACACACAGATTGATTTCATTTGGCATATTTGCAATGCGACAATGATAAATAGCAACAATGACTTCAGGATAACTATTTCATCCCAAAGAAATGCATGAATAACTTCTTTATTCACTGAGAACACACAGACCTACGAAATTTAGAACATCCAAAATATTCTCATTTTAAATCTAAAATAAACAGCTATTTGGCAATGATACATTCAATATAAATATTTGATGGTATTCTCATTGCTGCTTTTATCAATTTCTATTGATTATCACTTAAAAGCGTCAATAAAACGCATTGCTGATTTGATGGTGGCTGTTAAACTTTTGTAATTTTATCATGAAACACCAGCTAAAGCATTACTTTCATATATGCTACATTCAGGGATATAATGCATGCTAACGGAAAATAGAACAAGCACTGCAGCTACGTTCAATGAGGTTTTTGATCGCTCTCAGACTGAATGTTAGCCCTAACTTCAGGAGCCTTAACTTTCCTCATTCTGCACATTTTCATACCCGATATGAAATGGATCCATATTCCTAACTACAACAGCTTTATTAGCCAATAGCAATTTGGTGAATTTTGTTCTTTGGGAAAATCTTCATTAATGGACACACAAGTGGAAAAAAAAAAAAATGTATGGATGCTAAAGCATGTTTATAAAGAAACATCCTGTTGCTTTCACGTAGATACATCCCTACCCTAGAACAGTCGCCTTTTTATCAGCGTACAGCAACAAGAATTTAAAATTATGTGTTTGCTACTTCTAAATCTTAAGAGACATATTATGCACTGTTGCATCTTCATGCTCTCGCAGTTTATTCATTGCCTACCTATGCACAGGCATTTCATACAACATAAAGGGATCACTGAGCCTCATAGCGGGAAGGCCTGGAAAAATCTTATTTCTCCTAGCTTCTGATTACCATTTAGTACCCAAATGGTACTAATGATCAAGTTGTCAATGCCTGGCAAGTAACCTCCATGGAATTAGTTAACACCCTTTCTCCAGCTGTGAACCATAGGAGTGTATTTTTCCAAACCTCCCACCACAACCTGCATTAAGAGGACAGAATGGGTGAACTGAAAAATATAATTCACCATGGTCAGGAAGTGCTGTAATCATGCAGAAAATAGATCATACAGTCAGAGCAACAATATCCTGAAGTGGGAACGAATACCCCATTTTACTGTCCATGCACCTGATCGGAAAACCAAAAATGTTCCCAGATGAAATGAGTATTCAAACTTCTTTGTATTTCAACAATATTAACAGACTCAGAAGCTACGATTTTTTTGACAGAAGATCCTGCATCCTGGCAGGATAATCCCTTTCAATATTACAGATCTGTTTAATAAAGGTTATTGTATATCTGGATTTCTGCAAAGTATTTTATGTAATAGCACCTGAAACACTAATTAAAACTTTCATTATGTGGAAGTAACTACTCATATGTTAGATTAATTAAGAGCTGCCTTTCAGACTTAAGTAAAATTACTCGGGTCTTCTGCCTTGATTTCCTGGGTGGCTCATATTTGTTGAGCTTGTTTGGGAAAAAAAAAAAAGGTTACTGAGACACTTTAAAAAAACCCCAAACAAATAATACCCAAAACTTTCACAATGAAAGATGAGCATGGCAGAATGAAGTAGGTGTCCTAGAAGGAAACTGGAGCTGGGTTAATAAATAATGAAATTAAATTCTGATTGAATAATAATATTTTAATCAATTTCAATTTGGAATAAAATTAAGTTCTGATTGCTAAATAATAAATATTTTTGTTTATAATAAAATTAAATTCTGATTAATAAATCCTTTTATATCTCTGAGGGAGAACCGTATCAAAAAAACCTACATTGAAACTATTATACTGGAGAAAGAAAGAAATCACACAGAAAATAATGGCAAAACTACAAAGGGAATCAGTCTCTTCTTTCCAGTAAGTTTCTCCTAAGTTCTGTATTGCACAAATGCTTCATAAAATTGGTACAAAGTTACAAGACAGAATAGCAATTTTATGTTATAAAGAAATGTTGCAAATAATCTACTGCTATGCAAAATAAAACAAATCTCACTGCAGTTTAGCTACCACTGTTCACAGTTACACAAATAGTTAAAAGGCATTTAATTGATGCACCTTATTCCAGTTCTGGATTGCTCTTCTTGCAGGTTGTTTCCATTCAGGAATCACTGCTGCCAGGAACTTCCAATTCACGTCAGTGTGGAAGTTTCAAATCTACCTCATCTATCTATTTCACAAAATGCAAATTGGAATAAATACATTAGGTGACCTTGTATCAAATGAGAAAAATCTTAAGTAGATTATTTAAAAAAGGATAAATGCTCAAGCAGAAGCAGTTTGGCTTTTCATTTTTTTTAACATATGCAGCTGATGGATTTAAATTGTATTTTAGTAGCTGCAAGCCATTCTAAACTTATATCAGCTTAGTGTCTAAGTTTATTTTGATCTTTTAATGAAAAGCCCTTTCTAACGTAGCTTTTTGAACACACGCAGGATTTTTAAAACATAAAAGTCATGGTTCAAGGATCTCCATGGATAGTAATCTAAAAAACTGAACATGTAAATGATATGAAAATGTTTAACAGGCATTGCTTCATCTTCTCCTGTAACACAGGTTGAACTTCACATGAATTCCACACTCCAAAACACTGTATAAGTTAGACATATTTAATCTTATTTAATTTCAAATACAGAATGGACTTACTAGTTGAGGGTAGTATTGTAATAATACCTAAGCAGCCTAAACTGCTGCCTTAAAGCTGCTTTCCCCTAATTTACTCTCTAGGAAGAAATACTAACACTATTTATACAATTTTGGAAATAGTTCTTCAGGTGTTGAGACACTACAAACTTCCAGCTCCTCAAGGAGATAGTCGGAAGGACTCCCTGGGAAACGGTCCTCAGAGACAGGGGAACAGAACAGAGCTGGCAGCTCTTTAAGGAAGTGATCCACAGAGCGCAAGAGCTCTCGATCCCCAGGTGTAAGAAATCGGGCAAAGAAGGGAAGAGACCAGCATGGCTGAGACGAGACATGCTGGACAAACTAAGGAGGAAGAGGGAGCTGCACAGGCAGTGGAAGCAGGGACAGGCATCCTGGGAAGAGTATAGGGACGCGGCCCGGTTGTGTAGGAATGGGGTCAGGAAGGCCAAGGCTCAGCTGGAGCTAAACTTGGCTAGGGATGCAAAGAATAACAAGAAGGGTTTCTACAGGTATATCAGCCGGAAAAGGATGGTTAAAGAAAGCGTACCCCCACTGATGAGCGAGACTGGCAAGCTGGTAATAGCAGATGAGGAGAAGGCTGAGGTACTCAACAACTTTTTTGCCTCAGTCTTCACTGGGAAGCTCTCTCCTCACCCCACCCGAGTTGATGGATGGCATGAGGGAGACAGGGAGGGCAAAACCCTTCCTGCTGTAGGAGAAGATCAGGTTCGTGACCACCTGAGGAACCTGAATGCGCATAAGTCCATGGGACCTGATGAGATGCATCCCAGAGTCCTGAGGGAATTGGCCGATGTAGTCGCCAAGCCACTCTCCATGATATTTGAAAAGTCATGGCAGTCAGGTGAAGTCCCTGGTGACTGGAAGAAGGGAAACATTGTGCCCATTTTCAAAAAGGGTAGAAAGGAAGACCCTGGGAACTACCGACCTGTCAGCCTCACCTCTGTGCCTGGGAAGATCATGGAACAGATCCTCCTAGAAGCTATGCTAAGGCACATGGAGGCCAGGGAGATAATTCGAGATAGCCAGCATGGCTTCGCCAAGGGCAAGTCCTGCCTGATGAACCTAGTGGCTTTCTACGATGGTGTGACAGCATCAGTGGACAAGGGAAAACCAATAGATGTCATCTATCTGGACTTCTGCAAAGCCTTTGACACAGTCCCCCACAACATCCTTCTCTCTATATTGGAGGGCTATGGATTTGACGGGTGGACTGTTCGGTGGATAAGGAACTGGCTGGATGGCCGCATCCAGAGGGTAGTGGTCAATGGCTCGATGTCCAGATGGAGACCGGTGACGAGTGGTGTCCCTCAGGGGTCCGTACTGGGACCCGTGCTGTTTAATATATTCATCAATGACTTAGCGAGATTGAGTGCACCCTCAGCAAGTTTGCGGATGACACCAAACTGAGTGGTGCGGTTGACACACCAGAAGGACGGGATGTCATCCAGAGAGACCTGGACAGGCTGGAGAGGTGGGCCTGTGTGAACCTCATGAGGTTCAACAAGGCCAAGTGCAAGGTCATGCACCTGGGTCGGGGCAACCCCCAGTATCAATACAGGCTGGGGGAAGAAAGGATCGAGAGCAGCCCTGCCGAGAGGGACTTGGGCGTGCTGGTGGATGAAAAGCTGGACATGAGCCGGCAATGTGCGCTGGCAGCCCAGAAGGCCAACCGTACCCTGGGCTGCATCAGGAGAAGCGTGGCCAGCAGGTCGAGGGAGGTGATTCTGCCCCTCTACTCTGCTCTGGTGAGACCTCACCTGGAGTATTGTGTCCAACTCTGGAGCCCTCAGCACAAGAAGGACATGGAACTGTTGGAGCGGGTCCAGAGGAGGGCTACTAAAATGATCCGAGGGCTGGAGCACCTCTCTTATGAGGACAGGCTGAGGGAGTTGGGCTTGTTCAGCCTGGAGAAGAGAAGGCTGCGGGGAGACCTGATTGCGGCCTTTCAGTATCTAAAGGGGGCCTATAGGAAAGATGGGGAAAATCTTTTTAGTAGGGCCAGCTGTGAGAGGACAAGGGGTAATGGTTTTAAACTAAACCAGGGTAGGTTTAGACTGGATATAAGGAAGAAATTCTTTACAATGAGGGTGGTAAAACACTGGAACAGGTTGCCCAGAGAGGTGGTGGAGGCCCCATCCCTGGGAACATTCAAGGACAGGTTGGACGGGGCTCTGAGCAACCTGATCTAGTTAGCGGTGTCTCTGCTCACTGCAGGGGGGTTGGACTAGATGACCTCTGGGGGTCCCTTCCAACCCAAAACATCCTATGATTCTATGATTCTATGATTCTACCGCCAGTGAACTTGGAGAAGCCTTATGGCAGAGTGGTAGGGCTCTTCGAAACTGTGAGAACAGAGGTTACTTGGCTTCAGTAATTTCCTGAATCTCTCGATATAACTTGATGGCTACGCTCAATTTTCATATTTGTTACTTATTTTCAAACACTATGTAAGACAGAACTGCTTAGATAGATGTCTTTTTATAATTGAAATAGAAAAAAAATGGGTCTTAACCCAACAAAATGCCTATGCTTAAGTTAAACTTTAAATAATTAAACAGCTATTTTGGGTAACACTAATCCAAATTTTTTTTGAGTACTACATTTATCAGATCAATGTCTTTACAGTCTATTAGGGAAACTGAGGAAGTATGTGTACCACTGTCTCCAGTGCTGTGCCAAGCGCAATTGGCAGTTACTGCAATCCAGAATTATTCCTTCATTCTGGGCTTACAGAAATTGTTGAAAAATAATCATCTTTGTTAATTATCACACTTTGAGGACATTATGGAAAATAAGCACAAAAGGATTATAATTAAAGTTTAGTCGTCAATGCCCTTAGACAAGAATTGTACAGAGACAAAAACTGTCACCGGCTACCTCTAGAGCAGCTGATTCCATAAGAAAGGAAATCTTACCGTGAAAGAAAGTGAAATAAAATGTGGCGACATTTCAAGAGTATGAGTCAAAGAATCAAAAATGCCTAATCTGTTAATAAGAAAAGCCACTGATCAGAGTCAATCACTACTGAATCTGTCATGTCAATGAAAGCTGAAAACATACTTCAATACCGTGAAATAGTCTCGTATCTTCAAAATATATATGCACCCAGGAAAGCAATTTATCTGAAGAGAAGACTAATGTAAGATGATTTACTTAAAGATCCTTAGGCACACTGATATTTTCTGTATGTTTTTGGTAAATTCAGTTCTGTTAAAATACAGAAGGAAAAGATTAACCTTCACATGTCAGCTTTCTGACAGATTAAATCAGCTTTCGCATCAAATGACAAAAAGAATTGTTCTGTGACATTTTACAGTCTGGGGAAGGAAAAGTTGAAATAATCAGCTTCGGTGAGAGTAGGGGAAGTCGGCGAGAGGATAGGTTTTGCACACATGAGGAGGCACAAGCCTTAGCAGAGAATAGGGACTGGAAACAAGGGTGTTAAATTAATAAAAGGGGGAGAATTGTGTTTGAATCTCTGCGTCAGGGAAATAAAATGAGGTGCTGGAAAATATGTAAGAAGGAGAAATGAAAGTACAAGGAAATAAAATCTGAACTTTAAAGAAAAAAAGAACAAAAAAGAATCCATTGCAACACACAGTGGCAGTAATTGATGAGAAGCCAATTTTCCAATATTTTGAACTGCAATAGATAGAATCCTTTTTTTTTTAGCTGAGAAGTATTGAGGACCACACTCATTAAAAAAAAAAAAAAAAGTCATTAAGTTATCTACATAAGTTCCACAACTGTGAACTCTAGGCAGTAAAACCTAAGCCAATCCAATCTTTTGTGGAATACCTTATTTTGTGTTCAGAAATACCTATATTTAGTTAGAAATCAATACTGGCACAAGTTTTCTGAATGTAGATGTGTCCCACAGCCTACTTACCTCCACCAGAACACATAAACTGCTTCCGTGCTCAGCGCTTCAGCATTGAGTGACTCCATGGACTCATGTTTCTCATTCCTTTTGCTGCTTTCATGCAAAATGAGTTAAGTTTCCAGAGCGCAGGAAATAAATTTTCAAAATAGACCACCAATTTAGAAAAAAGACCACCTACTGCAGGAAAGCTTTTTCCTTCCTATCCATTTCACATCACAGAGCTCAAGATTTTTCTGCAAAAATAAGAATAGCCTGGCTCCTACAGAGCCCTTGCTGTTGCTTGCCTAACTTTGCTGCAGAGGAATATCTGAGCCCTTGAATCCCAACAGACACAGAAAGATGGACACATAAGAGAATATGCTTCTGCCTAGGTTTAAACCCCTTCCTTACTGACATTCAAAAATGAAAAAGTGACAAATGCTGGATTAAATATCCTAATTGCTATTTCACAGCTATGACTGGGTTGGATTAAACATGCGTTGTAAGGATATAGCAAAACGTGATATGTCCCATATAAATGGATCCATCTTAGATCTTATTTTTCTCATGAAAGCTCAAGAAAGTAGTTACATAAGGTTTGGAAAATGTAATTAATAGCTCCCCAAATCCTCCTTATTTACAATCACATAATCTGAGCATTTAATACCTTACAGAGCATTATTGCCAATTCTGCTAGGTGCCTTTCTTATTTTTTAGCTCAAACTAATGGAAAGATCAAAATTTTTGACTGTGCTGTATGACCATTTGTAAGTATTTTAATTTCATTCAAAAACTGTGTTTGTGCCACATCACGATGATTAGATTTTTTTTTTCTAAGCTGATACACAAAGGCACATTTTTCATGCAATCATTTATTGCCCAAATACATCCAGTATCTTATTATTTTTACATCCTTCTTCATTACTTAGAATTTTTGAAAAAAATCTAAATTAGGTTTTTACAAAATAGCTGTGAAAACATTTCAACAAAACTTTTGGGGTTTTTAGAGTTACCTACATGAAAAAAATAAACAGATATTAAAACTCTTGAAAAACTGCCATTAAAACAACTATGAGCTGTGTCTCTTAGCAACAATGCTCCAGGGTTCCAAACCTCAACTCACTCCTTTGGCATGAAAACAAAACCTGGTAGAGGTCAAAATAAACCTGACTGTGAGTGAGAGTGAAAATGAGACGGGTAGATGTGATGCTTAGGGACATGGTTTAGTGGTGGGATGGCAGTGTTAGGTTAACGGTTGGACTTGATGATCTTAAAGGTCTTTTCCAACCTAAATGATTTTGTGATTCTATGAGACACATGAATACAGCCCAAATGCAGAGTGGTAGCACAGCTGTAAGTCAGGGTGAGAGCTCGGGAATCCCAAGGCAAATTTGCTGTCATTATAAATGTTTCTGACACCAAGATCCATTTTCCGTCCAACACTAATTGCAGTACCTCCAGAGCCCTTTTTTCCATTTTATATTCCTGAGAAGAGCTCGGCACGGTTCTGGTACCATGAGAAGCACGCACTTCCACCTCCCGCCTGTGGTGCCAGGCTGACAATCACGGGTCGGTAACTCATGGGGAGTGACACACAACATCTGCCTGGTGTCAGCCACAACTGGTTTTATTAGCCAGTTGCGTCTTATCCATTTGCTAAAGAAACAAACGCAGAGTCATCAGAGAAAGTATTTCACCAAGTAATCAGTTTTGCAGATCATTTCAGATGGCACTGGTGACTGGTGAGAGTATGATGGCACGAAGTCAGCATGGGCACGCTCCATGCAGCACCGTAACTCCACGCTCTACTCTGGGGGATAGAAACGGGGGCAGAACAGGCTGATGAGGGGACAGGTTCTTCACACATTGAAGCTCTGCTACAGCAAATCTGCTCCTTGGGGGAGCTTCAGTAGAAAACCTATTCTAACGGCATATTCACAGCAGCCCAGAAGCTCCTCTAAATCCTACTGATCTTGCTGACAGGCCTGAGAAAAAGTACTGTACTGTTTAAGTCAGGAATGTGACTATCTATTTTTTTTTAATAGGAGATCATATAAGCAATGTTAGAAATCAACCAATATAAGAGACATTACATGATTACATGACACACAAAAAGTAAATACAGTTTGGTTTTCCAAGTTATGTTCCTGTCTTACCACATCTTTTTTCCACCTTGACTAAAAAAAAAAAAAAAAAAAAAACAGCTCTAACTTTTAATTCTGTGATTTGCATCATCTGACATGATCATTGATTTTATTAACTTCCTACGGCATGCCTGCTGACAAAAATCAAGACTCATTTATAGCTGTGCTGGTGAGTTGCTGCCTCAGTTCAGCCAGGTTATTGTATTTAGTTGATATAGTGCAGCTTAATTTTCTAAAAGGGGAATATTTTATCTTTTTCTTTTAAGAACATTCAATGCTGTCGATTCTATTGGGACAAAAGAAAAAAAGGCTTTTAACTGAGGATGTGGTGACATTGACTAGTATAATATCAAGTTTTAATACAGATTCCAAGCCTGTATCACTCTAACAAGAAAATGTGAGTTGGGTGAAAACACAGTTGATCAAATCCAACTGTACTCAGAGGAACATTTTGTGAAATACTCATCACTTAAGCCCTACTTGTCACTCAGAAAAGGATTTACTCCACAGAATAAGTCTACTGCTAACCTTATCCAAATGCAAATATATCCCAGAGGGAACAATCTGTTAATTGAACAAAAATGCATGTATGAATGATACACACATCACATATAAACCACACTGGAATCACATACCTGAGCTCCCCCAGCCAACTCAACAAACAAAAAGTTGAAGCAACCACAGGACTGAAAAGAACGTGCGTTATTTGGTGAGATTGTGAATGAAATAATGTTACTTTGATGTCTTTTAGTGTAACCCTACATGATTAGGAACCTGAACTATCAGCAATGCCAAGCTAAGCAGAAATTTTTTGCTCTATGAGAGATTTCATTAAGATTTCAGCCTTGACCTCTCTGTCATTGAATGAATAAAGGACAGATCATTTTAAAATGGAAAGACAAAGTGAATGAAGAAAAAACAAAGTAAATCTTTAATTAAGTCAGTCCTCTTTTGTTGCCTGGGTCAGGCAAAAGCAATAGACCATATGTTTCAAGCGACTAAATCTGCCTTCAGGTTTCTGATGTACGTGTCTCTGTGGGGCTGTTTCTGTCAATGGCAACATTTTTTTTTACGGCTTAGAATTTGCTTGCTGGCAGCCACCTGCTAATGACACCACTACAAATTAGTAGGGTGCCTGGGAGTTTGGACACAGATTAAAAGTCGTTTGAGAGGGTAGGCTAAAATACATCTAGAAACAATAATATCCACTTTAAGCCACTTCTTTCTTGTTTTGGAAATCGCTTCTCTTTAGGACATCCAATTCATCAAACAATGACTGGAAACATGAGCTATTTTCAGTTCTGTAGCTAAGTAGTTCATTAGTAAGCTCAGTTTCCAATTCCTTTTCCATCACTGCTGCACACCATTTGTTTCAGACATGCATAGGTACTATACCAAATTTTGATCCAATAACTCAGTACTGAGAGTTACTATGACTATCAAGTTATAATAAATTCAGAAGATTTCCTCCATTGCACTGCAGTGCCACAGCACATCCAGAAGCTGCAGAAGTCTAATGACGACAGGATGCTCTGATGACTATGGTTAAGCACAGCACGGGACCTCATCTGTCTCCAGAGATCTGAGATGCACTCCAACTAGGTCTGCCTGTCCTGACTGAAGTCCCTTTTCATTAGCTCCTGCAAGTTACTACACTTCTTTCAAATCTCTTCTGACTTGTTCAACCTTGCACTTGGCCAGGGAGCAGTACTAACCAAAGGCACCATCACACCACGGTGATTTATTGCTCCTAGTACTCAGTCAGCCAACATCCTCTCCCAAACCTCTCTGTGCCAGACAGATCTCACCCTGTGCATATGTTTATGATTTAACTGACTTACCTTGAATCTAAGCATAATGTTTCACAGACCAGGTATGTTAGTGACTGTAAACAATTGATGAAAAAGGAATGGAAAGACCTGTGGACTACTGAAAGCCTTGGGTATTTTGCTTTAATAGTACTCAAAGGAACATAATGACTTTGTAAGTAACTGAAATGGGCAGCCTCCACATCATTTATCCCTCTTTCCAGCACACACATTTCAAAAATGTATTTTAAAGATTTAAGTTTCATACAACTGCTATTAAGTGACTGTAGGTTGAAAAACAAGTCGTGAAGTTCAGCAAGCACCTTAGATTAATGCTACAAAGTCTCATTTTACTGTTTTTTTCTGTTCTTTTTTGTTGTTATAATCCAAAGGTTTTCTCCTGTATTAGGGAAATAATAAAAAAAAAAATTCTTTAAAGTTCAGCAGGGAATGATCCATTTTTACAGAGCAGATGAAGTATAGGGTTTTCATAGCCATTGATCTTTGAGAATAGAGGTAGCTATGTTTTAATCATTTCTGTAACACCTGCCCATAACAAAGAGAAATCATAGAATCATAGGATGTTTTGGGTTGGAAGGGACCCCCAGAGGTCATCTAGTCCAACCCCCCTGCAGTGAGCAGAGACACCGCTAACTAGATCAGGTTGCTCAGAGCCCCGTCCAACCTGTCCTTGAATGTTCCCAGGGATGGGGCCTCCACCACCTCTCTGGGCAACCCGTTCCAGTGTTTCACCACCCTCATTATAAAGAATTTCTTCCTTATATCCAGTCTAAACCTACCCTGCTTCAGTTTAAACCCATTACCCCTTGTCCTGACACAGCTGGCCCTACTAAAAAGATTATCCCCATCTTTCCTATAGGCCCCCTTTAGGTACTGAAAGGCCGTAATCAGGTCTCCCTGCAGCCTTCTCTTCTCCAGGCTGAACAAGCCCAACTCCCTCAGCCTGTCCTCATAAGAGAGGTGCTCCAGCCCTCGGATCATTTTTGTGGCCCTCCTCTGGACCCTCTCCAACAGTTCCATGTCCTTCTTGTGCTGAGGGCTCCAGAGCTGGACGCAGTACTCCAGGTGAGGTCTCACCAGAGCAGAGTAGAGGGGCAGAATCACCTCCCTCAACGCTGGCCACGCTTCTCCTGATGCAGCCCAGAGTACGGTTGGCCTTCTGGGCTGCCATCGCACACTGCCAGCTCATGTCCAGCTTTCATCCACCAGCACCCCCAAGTCCCTCTCGGCAGGGCTGCCCTTGATCCTTTCTTCCCCCCAGCCTGTATTGATACTGGGGGTTACCCCGACCCAGGTGCAGGACCTTGCACTTGGCCTTGTTGAACCTCATGAGGTTCACACAGGCCCACCTCTCCAGCCTGTCCAGGTCTCTCTGGATGACATCCCGTCCTTCTGGTGTGTCAACCGCACCACTCAGTTTGGTGTCATTTGCAAACTTGCTGGGGGTGCACGCGATCTCGCTAAGTCATTGATGAAAATGTTAAACAGCACCGGTCCCAGTACAGACCCCTGAGGGACACCACTCGTCACCGGTGTCCATCTGGACATTGACATAAACACTGTTTCTGCAGTTTATATTGTTTTAGTGATTGGACACAATTTATTTGGGGTGAATTCAGTAGTTACACCAGCTTACGTCCGAGTAAGGTTTATTTCAGCGGATCAATACTGACAGACGGTGCAGTAACCCTAAAGAGAACACAGACCATGGCTGTGTGTGAAACAGCCTTCACCCCTGTTCAAACACACCTGCCAACAATAACACTGCTTCAACAGGAGCTCAGGAGAGCCTAGATGAGACTAGTTGCCTAAAACAGAGCACTACAACATTCTAGATACTACTCTTCTGCCTCGGATTTATTTTTCCTGCTTCTGTTCATGAGAATTAACAACTATTTTGAGACCAGTAAACTGCAGCTTGCTGTAGCAAAAGCGATGTCTTCCACCACCACGTTAGCGAGGAAATATAGCGCATACTTCAGTTTGACCTGTTCTGCCTCCACTAGAGTGCTGCTGCTGCAGACAGATCACTTGGGGTATTTATTATTTCCAGAAGGGGTACAGAAGCGATGCCAACCACATGTGCTCTCATCATTGCCTATACCAGACGTTCTCTATTATTTTTCTTTAATATTTACTTTGTTTCACATTTGTAGACCTTACATATCCAAACACATCTGAAAGGAAAACCTTACTTCTCAGAAAACAAGATTTGGGTTACTTTATTTTTAATTTGGGAGAAAGAAATGCATCTTCAATTACTTTAGCAAAATCGTACTGGAGAAAAGCCAATTTATAATTGACACACAAAGGAGTCAGAGTTAAATACAAGGATAAAAGTGGGAATTCTGCCTTACTGAAATACAGATAAGCACATGGGTCAAATTTTATGAGTTGACTCAGCTAGCTGTAAATGACCATCTAGGAACCGTCTTTAAGAAATTAGGATGTTTCATCTCAGGCCCTAAGGATTAAAAGTATAGTCTGAAGCTCAGGTCCCAGGCTTGCTTGAATTGAATCAAATTCTTCCTGGGAAGTTTCAGAGGGAAACAGAAACCTATCTTCATCTTCACACGACTCTTGTCAGAGTCAGAGACACACAGATCTCAAATGCTGAAGTTAGCTTCTATTATAAATTCTTGCACACTATGGTTTATTCTTTGCTAATTATTGCCCCAACTATGATGACGATAAATTCATTAGTAGTAATAAAAAAAAATTCAGTAAGACAATATTATTATGATTAACATTTAACTTGGCAGATTAGTAAGCAGTTACAATTCATGCTAGAGTTTAAGTGGGGTACTTAAATGAACAGAGAAACTTTCTCACTGCAGGACAACGCACAATCTACTGCATTTGGCTGACCATTATTCTTTGAAATCCTGACATTAACAGCCATGCAAATGATACTGTGATTTACTGTCCCTTTACTGCTTTTTTTCCTGCATGATTTCCCTTAAATTGATAAATTGAACTTAGAAATTCTATAGCAACTTTCATTAAGGATGTCAAAGAGCTTTACAAAGTGAATTAATCAATTAATCAGAGCACCCCAAGGAGGTAATTTATGCAAGGACATAGCAAAATACAAATGCAAATCTGGAATACATATAAAAAGAATAAATTCAAATGTCATGATAACAGAACTGTACTTTGTAATTTGGGTGCAATTGAGCCTGAAAATTGGTGAGTATATAAAATAGAAGGGTTTGGGATGGAGCTTTTTTTATTTGGAATTATTCCTTTTTTCAGCAACAATACAGAGAAAAATAAAGGAAAATGGAGCTCTGTGAAAACTCATTTTCATTCTTTATAGAATCATAGAATTGTTTAGGTTGGAAAATACCTTTAGGATCATCAAGTCCAATCATTAACCTAGCACTACCATTCCACCACTAAACCATGTCCCTAAGAACCTTGTCTACCTATCTTTTAAATACCTCCAGGGATGGGGACTCAACCACTTCCCTGGGCAGCCCGTTCCAATGCTTGACAACCCTTTTGGAAAATTTTTTTCCTTATATCCAGTTGAAACCTTCCTTGGTGCAACTGGAGGCCATTTCCCCTCATCCTACCTCTTATTACTTGGGAGAAGAGACCAATACCCACTCCGCTATCACCTCCTTCCAGGTAGCTGTAGAGCGTGATAAGGTCAACCCTGAGCCTCCTCTTCTCCAGGCTAAACAACCCCGGTTCCAAAAGACCGCACCATCCCACATGATGGTCTGAAATCAGCAAAATCTACATCTTTAATAAAAAGACTCCTGGGTACACTGAACTGTGTAGCTGATTATGGACTCTACTCTAATGTTCACTTATTTGCCTTTTCTAAATCTTTGCAAGGACCAGCTACGGCTGTAGCTCTCAAAGCAACACAAATCGGGAAGACCTCCCCCAAAGTCAGTAATATCACACTTATTTTAGACAGCAGTTGCACTGCAATCAGTCTAAGCATTTTTCACTCATATAATGATAAATAGTAAACATACAATTAATAAAAACATTACCTATATCCAGAGACTTAATGGAGGCTAGCGTCATATACCCATACTCATCACGCTAAGTAAAAATCTCTCCAGAAAGCTAAAGTGATTTGCCCAAAGTTGAAAATACAGAGATACAGACCTATCCCAGCTCCAACTGCAGGATACAAGCAGGAGTGGGAGAGATTTCATTTTTTTTTTTAACACTATAAAAAGACAATCGTTAATCAAGTTCTCAAATTTTCTTGTAAGTCTTGATATTTAATATGCAACCCTGCCACAAACACATGAAAAAATAAGGCCTGTTAATTCTCAAGGTTAGCATAATAAATAAAAAAAAACAACTTTGAAAATTTTCATGTGATATATTGAGAGTTATGAACAAGAGTAAATGTATTAAGTTTATACTGTAATATTTTCAAAAACAATTTTTTCTTATCTAATGATCTTTTATTAGAGAAATATGTCATGAGAGAAAGTAGTCTTTAGAACAAGTAGTAGAGAAACCCACCCCCAAACCAAAGCCAGGGTATTGCTGTAAGGAGACAGCAGAAGTCTTCCTTATCAACAGAAACGAATTAAACTTGAAAGAAACCTGCAGATTCTAACTGACTTTCTGTCTCTGCACATCATTGTCCAGAAGGTTTATGCAGCTGCACAACTGACCAAGTAATGGGTTAAACTCTGCACCACAAAGAGAATTCTACATCAAATTATAAATCAAGACTTTTCTTTTGTTTCTAAGGTGGAGTCTATGGTAGCTCAAAACCAGCTTTTTTTATGCTTGGCAGATTTCCCATGAGAGCTTTTAGCATGATATTTATCAAAAGTATTTCAATGTTTGAGGCCCCATTTCAACAAAACCCAGCAAAACATGTTAACTTCAGCCTGTGAATTCAAGAGAACTTTATTTTCTTTAAGTGATTTACTTAGATTAGGACCTAAAATCCAAATCTCAGCTCTCAGCTTCAAAATATACTCTAAATTCAACTGGACTTTCCTTTAGCTCTATGTGCCATTAATATCGCACACAGATGCCTTTCCAGGTTTTCTTTATTTTGGCTCAAAATTAATGATCTAAAATATTCTATAAAAAGACAATGCACACTATTGCTATTCCAGACAAGACAGGATGAAGTGCATATCTCAGCACTGTTTTATGCAACATTGTGCATTTAAAAAAAAAACCACTGAAGATTCAGAAAGCTCTAATTATCTGCTCCCCAAATCAAAACTATTTAAAAACACATTCATCATTCAAGTAAGTTATTCTGTCAGAAGATGATCACACTGTGAGTCACCATTACTCTTTCTTCCTGTTTTTCTAAGCACAGACAAGCTATACCCAAAACATATTTATGCTCTGCTGACTAAGAAAATCGGTGATGGAAAGCCGTGCACAAAGTGGGGTCTCCTACACTTCAGCACCGCTCCAAACAAGTAAACATGTTAATTGGAAAGACTTGCGGGCTGACTAGATGTGCTTGCCAAAAAGCCTGCAATAAGAGATAAAATGCTTCATAACAATAAAGCAAGTTTATAGTCCTCTCTCATTTAGCGTAGTTTCTGCTCCGCGCTGCAAGCCAGGGACACAGGGAAAGAGCTATGTTGGCCCTGTCACAGTGATCAACTGTCAGATATGATAATATCTAGTGAAACACCGAGAAGAAAATGTTGGTTGTGGTTCTATTTCACAAACCCTAAAATTGCAGAAATAATTTATTTCTGTTGCACAACTACTACCCACACATTCCTTCCCAGCAACAAATTTTGGCTGCCACAGAATCCCTGTCTCACCCAGCGCTCTGAAACTCAACAGTGGCACCCAGTGGCTGTTCTTTATCACAGCCAAGCCCCTACAATATACCGAGGGGGTTGTGGACCACTTAAAACCAATCTTCATTTTTGCAGCTGTCTAAAAATATGTACAATTATTCTCATTAAAAACGCTCTGCTATCTCTGCCTAGCTTTATAAAGGTAATTTTCTTGTTGCAATTTTCTATCTGTTTCAGGTTCTCTTCTGCTCTTTTTGGGTTTGGTTTTTTTTATATTTTTTAAAATATGACATCTCCTTTCTAATCAGCTGGGCATTATTCTAACAGCCCCTCTCTGCTCTGTACAGTAGCTGCTGATTAAGCCTTCCCCCCAGTTTAAGTGTATTTCAGACTGGTGTTTTGACTAGAGAAATTTAAACAGAGTGCTAAAAGCAAATTCTACTTTTTAAAAAATTAAATAGTAACATAAAAGCTAGGAATTAGAGAGATTGCATGATTAGATAATAAAAAAAAAACCACAATGGAGAGCTACTAAGAACTTTTTATATTAAATAATGCACTAGATCTTTTATAGAACACGAAGTTGAACTCCTGTCCCAAAGAGATCACAAGCGAGGCGGCAAAAGTATGGACACTAAAGAAATATGACAAAAATATATAAACGTGCACAAAGATGATGTACGCGTCACCAGTCTGAGCATATTAAATTGTATTTATATGTGCATTCCTCCTCAGGTTTAAAACCTTACCATCTTCTTTGAGGTAGATGAAGCCTTAAGCTTCAGAACCAAACATGCCAGATGATAACTGTACACACGTATAACACATGAAGGAAAATCTCTTATGACAGCCTCAGTTCTGTATTTACGGTACAAATTTATATTTATTACTTCCATATGAAGAGGTCAGGCATACATGTGCTTCTCTTCCTTCACAGCTGATGCCCTGTAATATCTTGTCATTGTTTTCAAAAAACTCTTGCACTGAAGAGATGGCATAGTAAAATACCCCCTCATCATCAATATTGTACCAGGACACTGGTGGAAGGCTCCCGAGTAGCTGAGCTGGCAGGTGTAGGTGTGCATGACCGTACCCTTTCTTCCCTGAATTTTACAGACTGTAATCAGCTGTCCCCATTTTCAGCTGTATGTAGTAGCACAGTTCCCCGAGCAAAAGAAATGGCCTGCTTGCGAAAAGTAGACAATTCACTTGCCTGTTCTTCAAGAGGTTGAGTGGCCAAATCTTTTTTCCCCCAGAAGCTGTACTTCACCAGTATCCACACATGAAAATACAAAATGACAAAAGGTTTCTGAGGTCACTGGCTGAACTGAAACAGTGCACTGGTGACACCACCAGTTCTTTGCTAGTGAAGATGGCAATTTTTACTGAGCTTTCTCAGACTTATTGCAGGTATTGGCTGAGGTAAGCACCATACTGTCTGTGCAAAGAATTAATAATCTACCATCATTATAAATAAAAATTATTTTTCTCCCTCATTGCAGGTGCTTCTAAATATATATAAACATAAGTAACTCAAACAACATCAATCTGAACAGTGTCTCATGCAAAGAGGTCTCTAGGCTCACCATATTACTGATTACTGATGCTACTGAAAGCAACTCATTTAATTGCAATGTACCAAGCACAGCAAAAGTAGGCTTTACAAGTAAATTCACCTTGAATTGTACCCAGAAGCAATTAAAAAAGCAGCAGAGGCTCTAGCGAGCAGAGGGGGAGCACAGGGTCTACCACGAGCATGGCCGGCGCAGTGCGCACATCCCCAGATCCCAGAACATGACTGCACACCACATCCCTTCTCTGCGACATGGCATCCCCTTGAGCATTCCCCACAAACACAACCAGGTGCAGCGGGTAAGTGTTCTGAGAACATACTGTTGTATTCAAAACATACATAAGGATGTTGTAACAACTTATCATAATATTAAAAATACACATCCATATATAGGACAGCAATCTAAGGAAACCCAGAACAAGTGTGGTTTTATATAACTACCAAATGCTTTGGACGTATGGTAAAATACTGGGCAAATACCTATCTGTTTTAAAAATATTTTCCTGGAAGGAGTTGCCTCTAGATGCATGATAACCCCCTCAAACGTATCCTACTCTTCATCGGAACTGTTGCGCTGGGGGGAACACACCTCACAGAAAAAGAAAACAGGCAAAAGAGCCAAAACACCAGAAACAAAATACGATACAGAACCTGTGAGATGGGAACTAGAATTACAGGCCTTCTAGTATGCTTTGTATAACACTACAGGCAGGCCAGCCTGCCTGCCCACAAAATCAGCACTCATCTAACGTGCAAGCTGAGTAAAAATGATATTATTCCAAGAAGTCCACAATACCCTTATTCTTAGATATTAAAAAACCCCAACAAAACTAACAAACAAATGATTCCACGCTCCAAAGCAAAAAATATTTACATTTCTATTGAGAATCTTAAATAAGAGTTATGAACTTAAATGCTTTATTTAATCTGAACCCTAGCATACAATGCTGGCACGGCTCTTACCTGTGATCTGAGAACGTGCTTCTTAGGACAGGCAACTTCATCTCCAAAGTTGACACTGGTTTTATGCTGCCTTCTTACTTCAAATCATACCTATCTGCAGTGAAATCCTGGTATTTACGTATTAATATCAGGAAAGGTGAAGCAGTGATTTTTCTCCATCTTCTATTTCCAACACTCCACCTCCCCTCAGTTGAGAACTAAGGCTTTCTTCCTCTCCAAAACCATCATCTTTCAAAAGGGTTCATAAGTTGTCTTTGGCAATAGATGTCACCCTTCCAAAAGCTAGGATCTAAACTGGAACATATAAATTCATACTCTTGTCCAGAAAGGGAAAATAATTCATTTTCAGAAGTTGTGAACACTACGGTGTTTTCCATACGTGGCACTGCTGAATCAGAGTCCTCGTACGATGTATCATTTCTACAACTTGTGGCTCCTTGTGCTGGAAGTGGAATACCACAAACCCCCGATGTCCAGCACATTCCAGCAATCTACACCCTAAGTACAGGGCTTGGTTTTCACGGGAGTGACAGGGTTTGGCTGGTGAGGCACTACAGAAAGATTCACTTATTCAAAGGTTTTGAAAATTAGAGAAATAAATCAGTAGCTCAGAAGAGGAACTGAAAGCCAGTGATGGAGGTATAGGCAGCTTAACCCACTGTCCCTCCTGCCCTCAAGTGACCCAGCAGCCATTTTCCAAACGCATTTGTTTTGGAAAATTCTATGCATCTGAAATATTATTCCAAATATTCATAGCAGTTCTTTGCTAGGATTATAATGAAAAACTGCATATCCTTTTTCTATTATTAGATATTTTTCCTTGAACAAACTACATCACTCTTACCTTTTCCAGCATGAAAACAACACTTTACAAACATCTCTCTAAAGTAAGTTTCCAGACTAGACTGTTAATCTAAAGGAATTTGACACATAATTCCCATTGACAGTCAGTGGATTTTTCTGAAAACCCTAGTTGTAAACTAGCAGGACCCCATAAATACAATTGTGTTTGTAAAGATGCACACAGATCCAGGATTTTCTGAAATAGTAAGTGTTGACATGACGATCTCATTCAAATCATCAAATTTATTTTAGCTCTTGCCTTGCACCAAAGCATATATAAAGAAACCCTCCACCTGCTACTGTGGGAATGACTTTTCTCCCTAAAATACCTTGCAAGTCCATAGAAAACTAGGCCTAAATAATGATTCATTGCTATAGATTAACTATGCAAAAGGCTGCTTTTGTATCTGCACGTTTATTTCAGAATAAGACACTGTGTAATTATTTGAAATACATTAAAAAATCCAGTGTGCATTGATAGGATTCCCAAAGGCACCCCGTTGTAAGTGGAATATGCCTTCTATCAAAGTACTCCCTTTTCCAATTAAGAATCAAATGCAAAATTCGGTAGGCTTCCAAAAACTTACAGAGTACAAATAAAAGAGCTGTTTTCTTTTATTCTGATCAGTAGACGGGTATGGCTTAATCTGCTTGTTAGAAGAGAAATACCTTGCCAAAATTAACAGATCTAATACCTTAATCTGTTGTACCACATGCGTTAGCCTATTAGTGAGCAAATTACGGAGAAATCCAGACAGAGAACCTCACACAATAAGTGCTTAGCAAAGACATGCAGTGCCTTCCCGTATCTGCAATTAACTATGAATTACAGAGACCTCAAACACCAACAGCTTGCTCAGTTAAAGCCTCATTTTGTTTCCATGCTGGTTTCATTGCATCTCAGAATGACTTGAGCTCTTGAGGATACGATCCAGCACATTCTTTCTTATGCACAGTGTGCACTAGCACTTGAAACATGGTCAATTCTACTGGATGAAAAGAGCCAGATGAAAGTATCATCAGTAGGGTGAGAAGAAAGTAACCCCCTAAAACCCCCCTAAAAACTCACAGTGCTCTCATCCAGACTTCTGTATCCCCTGAGAAAGTTACATCCAAAACATAATGAAGATTTTTTTGCATGATTGTTAGAAGTCTTATTACTGAACAAAGAATGAAGAAGAGTATACAATGTTGTGACAATCGTGTGGATCTACTCATCTGGATTCCTAGCTACTGTTTCTTCTTGCACTGTGTCCATCACTGGATGGCTGAGGACAGCATCAGCAGCCTCAACGAGAGGCAAGACAGCTGCACAAAGCTCTGATCAGCTCCTCCAGTTCATGCCCTGTTAGCAAAATTACTATGGCAAACAAGCTTCACACAGCAAGACCTCAGTCCTCAGAAATGTCAGCATGGCACTTTCATAAGTACTAAATTCACTTGCAAAAGTGAACGTGTTAAAGGCTCCAGCAATGTAACTTCATCTGTTGAAGCTGTTGATTCAATATGATGGAAATGTTTCATACATTTGTATTCATATCATATTCATAATGGTTCCAAAGGAGCTTTAAAAGGAGTTCATTTTCAACGTATTTTATTCTTCCTTAATACTTTGTTGCAGTACTTCTACACTTTTATTTCAATAATGGTACAGCAAAGTTAACTGACTACAAATGAACTGAAATAATGAACAATTTCCCTTTGTTCGCAAAGCAAATTTTATTGGCACTTGCCTGCCTGCCTGTCCAGTCTAAAACATGGTCTCTTCACTTTGGCCTCCAACACAGAACAAACCAAGAGGAGTAACTGCATAAAAAGTGTAAAACTATATGAAGTGCTGTCTGAGTAGGTCCTCTTCCTCCTCAATATATTTCTAATGATGATTTGTCTCTTCTGGCTTCTACACTTAGCTACTGAGGATAAACCCATTCCTTTTTGACCTTTTCTTTATCAATGCTTCATTCTGCCACCCTTCAGCTGATTTTAGGCTCGCTCTCACTGTAACCATTTCTCTGATATCTTCCTAGCAGATCCCTGCTTTAATTAACAAGTCACAACAACAGTTTTCCTCTTGATTTTTTCCCCATTAATTGGCAGGCCACAGTTCTACCTGGCATTCAAAACCAGTGCTTGAGCTTATTCTGATGTAATACCTCATTTGTCCACTCCTCGTTATCACACACTCACACAAACCTGTGCCCCATATAGCTTTGAGTTATTTTTATTTAACTAAATCTGTGCTTTTCATCAACTTTTTCTTAACAGCAGTACACACTGCTATAAACCAGCACTTCTTAACCAGTCCCCAATGTGATGGAAGTTTCTTTTATTATTTATTTATATATGCTTTCAGATTTGACTCACATCTGTTCCATATGAACTGTCACAGAAACGACTGACCCCGTGGTGCTACAAATCTGATTGAAAAGCATGAAGTTCCTTCCAGGTTACATCTGGTCTGTTAGATGAAAGTTAGATCGACAGGAGCGAGGGAGAACAAGACAGTGAGTATTTCCTTTCTCCTACAAGCCCTAGAAAAGACTGGTTAAGTGTGAATTTCACAATTTGCTGCCTACTGTCCCTCTTACATGACATGTTTCAAATAACATTTTTTGTCTCTAATGACACCCTCCTTTCTAATGTCATGTTTGCATCCACCTGCTCAATACAGAAGAGCACTAGTTCAGATGGCAACAGGGGAGCAGTTACTGAGAATGGGTGGAAAGGGTGAGTTTTGCAGCGGAGTACCTCCCTTCTGCAGCACAACACTGTCCAGCACCATCTTGTTTTTTCAACAGAAATCACCCTGCTTGGCAGGAGAGGGAATTGAAAACTAGGCCCCATCCTGACATACCAGAATACATTTAAACTTTAGGTTAATTAGCCCCAAAGCTTGTGATTGCTCTTCTCTCCTGTGGCTTAGATACAGCTACTGTCACCCCTTTTGCCTTGGAAAAGTCACATATTTGAAGCACAGTATCTGTGCTATAAGGAATTAATGATGAGGTCTATTCTTCTTAATATACAAGCAATTATATGAAGTCTAATTTTGTAAACCTAGTACTTAAGCAGGGCAATCATCAAATTTCAAATCTTTTGCCAGACAAGACAGTATTTTGTCCAAAAGCAGCACATATTCCTAAGAACTTTGCACGAGAGTTAGTGAAGGCGCTAGGTTAGTTCAACCTTTGGCCAGCTTTGCAATCCAGAGATGCCCATACTCCTGGAGTCTCTAACTAGACTTCCAAGCCATTTTCTGTGTCTGCTCCTTACCAGCTGTTCTTTCAGTCTAGTACCTTGACTTCTACTCTTTTACTAACTTAGTTAACAAAGGGTTTTAATGATGTTTTATGTTGACAAAAGTATAAACAGTAACTAAGTTGCTCAGTATCTTCAAGACAACCTGTGTTTGCCTAAAAACATTCCTACTTATAGCACCTCCAAACATAATAATATACAATTTACCGAGATGACCCATTGAACTGTAGAGTGAATACAACCTGTGTTTGCCTGAAAACATTCCTACTTATAGCACCTTCAGACATAATAATATATAATTTTCTGAGATAACCCATTAAACTGTAGCATGAACATGTTTATAAACATTAAGTCATGGTAAAACAACGGCACATTCAATTGAGAAAACAATGCTATGAAATTACAATGATAGGGTTGTGTAAAGGCAACTGTGGAACTCAGTTCTGAATACAAAATGCTGATCGAAAGGAAGTAAATTGGGAAGTCACTCTTAAATGTTCATGCAGGCAGAAATGCCGAAGTAATTTTGTACCTGAGGTTGCACAGAGAATGTGCCATTTGCCAGAGGTGATTAAGGATGGACGGATACAGAAAGACTGTTCACACTAATGGAAGTAGCTAGAAATATTCAAAATCTGGAATATGCAGGAATAACACTGATTATTTCAACCATAATTTCACTAATTCAACAAATGCCAATGTGCCTTACCTCTCTCCTCCTTTCTCAAGGAGCCAGGGATATCCTAAAGTGATCTCCAAGACCACTTGTCTTTGAGCAATTATTCCCAAGCATGATGCTGAGTCTCACGAACGGGTGCACACGGTAACTTAGGCTTTGTTTCTCAGAAGAGGCTTACTCGAACTCTCACAGCATGAAGGCTTGAGCAACTTGGAAGGGCTGGCTGCTTCTTGATCATAATACTTACAAATCTCATGGCAGATATTTTAAACAACAATAATTGTGATCTGCCTTAGGCCTTTCATAGCCTTAGTGTAAGCTAAAAACCAGGACTCATACACAATTTTGAGAACCTTCATAAATACTCTTTGAAAAGTGTTTATGTTATTAAGTCTTTGAATAGTTATCTTGAACTTTCCTTTCTAGTTTCATAATGGATTCTGAAAGCTCTAATTTCAGACACAAGCTTCAGCATACTACAAAGGCAGCTACAGTAACCAAGGTACTTTTTTCCCAAACTGAAAAAAACAAAAAAAAACCCCAACCCCCAAAATCAGAACTGTTTCTGGAGCTAAAGAAACAGCTTTTCTCCTAACCAGTCAGATTCGTTTCTCTATAAAGATGCAACAGACACAGTAAGGTTAAACCACAGTAAAGAGAGATCTCTCATCAGCTCCAGCTTTAAAAGCAGCGTTTTGTGGGGTTTTTTTCTAGCTGCTGTCAGTCATTAAGACAACCAAGCTTTCCTAATGCTTCCCTATTCTTCCCATGTCAGTGGCACAAATGTTCTATTAATATAAAAATGAAACTGGGTGGCAGGCTCTAACTCAAGTCGCCTTTGCTCAGCTCTGCCAAGAGAACAGAAGAGTAGAGCGATCTTCTGTACAGTCAGAAATCAGACAAATATCTAAGAAAAACCTCCCCAAAACAGCTCAAAGGGACTTGCTGAATGAAGACAGCAGTCATGCTGTTTCCGTGACATTTTATGAAAAGATGACCTCTCTGAGATTTCAGTTCTTTCCTATGAACAAACACAATTTCTCCAACCAGAAAAAAAACCCCAAAGTTATGATTGCAAAAAGGGATAAAGACAAAAGACTTTAATTAATTGAGCCTGTATTTAATGCCTTAAAATACTGATTTAGCAAAAACATAATTATTGCTTTTTGAGTCTTCACTAGGAAGAAGTGCATTTTACAGAATGATTGTGCACAGTCACAATGCCAAGCTTATTGCAAATACATGTTTCTTTCAGTAAGCTCACTGTATGTGCTAAAAACAATTTCTTAAATTAATTGTGTTAACTTACAACAGAAATTCTAGAAAGTTTGCTTATTTCCCTGTATGATGAAGGACCATTCAGACCATCCTCTCACCTTTCCTGCTGCCTGTCTTTTTGGAAACAGCAATAATCATACAACTGTACTTTTAAAACATAAGCTTTTCAAAAGTCCCTTTAAGCCCCTGCTTATACCAAAGCATATTAGCAAAGTCCTATCAAACTGGATAAAACTGTTGGGATTTGGTACTACAGAACACAGTACTACTATCAAGAAAGGCAATTAAATTATTTTTTTTTAGACTCCTTTCCCTGAACACATCCAGCACATCACAGTAAAACACTACCCAAGTGTCTCTTCCTTTCTACCCTCTCTTTAGTTAAACCACCAACTCTTTGCATTGGTTTATGCATGTTTGTGATGTATATACATGAATTATATCTCTTTCCTACACCTGGGATAAGTAAATGGGTTTATGTTTGGGGTTTTTTTTTGACATATGTATATCACTGTGTACCTTTCCTAAGCCTGATATAAGTAATGGAGATGGGCTTAACACTACAGTAATAAATGTCAAAAAAATTTGCTCTTTACAGAGATAAGCAACTCTCTTCAGAAACACTTTCCAGCTATCTGGAGAAACATATACTTCATAATCTCTATTGTTCAATTTATCATTGCCTATTCATTTTAAACACAGAAAAAGCCTATGTATTAAACTCAGGTTTCTGATATATGGAATACATATTATTTTCATCTTAAATTATTACTACTGAATATCTTCTGCAATATTAATATTTTGTTGTAATACATGGAGATCTGCAAATCTCTCAGGTCAACATGAATCAGAGGGCTAGAAGGAAAGTAAAAAATAAATATGTCAAGAATCATAGCAAGGGTTTCAGCATCTGTTGATCCACTTGGTTTCCCATGGCAATCTTTCATTACATGTCTGCAAATTATTCATGCATATTCTTTCTTCCTAATTATGGGCCTGAATTTTATGAAAGCCTCTGTAATTCTTAAGAAACAGGTTACCCTTTAGAGTCTATGCAAAACAAGTCACCCTTAGAGAATGAATCTCCTGTAGCTCAAATCGTTTTTAGCCATATAATTTGACAGCAGTATTAACTCAGGAATATTTCTGGTTTTATTCTTGTGAAAGGCAGTACCAAGGAAAAATCCAAAGAGACTGACAAGCAGTACATATAATGCACAAGCAACTCTAAACCTGAAGAAAACAACTCGATTGTAGTGGAACACATTGTCACAGCATCCAGATATAGAACTCAAAAGTAATGATGTATGGGTCACGGAAACATCTACTATGCTTCAGTGAGAAGCAAAACCTTTATCTTTTGATGGCTTTGTGCCAGCCAATAACAAATAGGGTGACATTAAAAAGAAGTTACACTTTACTATTAACTCATAACAACCCTTTATAAGATAAGCTTGACTGTACCTCCTTTTAAAGCACCTGTCACGTTCCAACATCACAGAAAGAACTACTGGACTAGACCTGGTATGTAAGAACATTCAAAGCTCTTGAAAAATTTTAATTCCTATGATTTGCACATTGTATATAGGAGAAAAGTAAAAACAATGGTATCTGCAGAGTATCTATACTAATAATTATCCAAGATGTATTTTTTGCAACTTTTTAAAGGCTGAGGCTGCTGGTCCAGCTCCTCTAGAAATATCAAGAAGGCAGTGCTGTTCGAGTGTGTGAAAATGCATCTATCCATAGGATTATTATAGTGTCTCTAGAGCATTGACTTTTTTCCCCTGAATTTATACTGTGCCCATGAAAATATGGTTTTGATACAAGATTTGACTCCCTAAGGCCATCCCAGTGTTAAATAAGAAATCTAGATTCACATCTGTACCATATATTATATATAACTGCATGACTGAAACTTACAGTAATTCCTCCCTGGAGTTTCAGCTTTAGTATTTTTCTACTCTCTCGGGGGCTAACAACTCTGAATCAGTTTGCATTACAAGGCAGTAGATGAGTCAGGCACTTAAGAACAAACAAGAGCTCTAGTCCCAACTATGCATCGAAGTCTGAAGAAATGAGAGAGAACATGTTTTGCTGCCTGCATGAGGTTCTAGCTGAAACCAGTTTGCAGGACTGAGCCCAGTGATGATATACAGAAGTGTGCCATTACAGAACAGAGGCAATACGTACGGGTTTAAGTTTTCACTCTTTGAAAAGTGTCTGGATGCCTGGACCACTGGGACTCTTTCAAAAACCCAAACAGTCACCTATCTGTAAAGAATACAGGCTTTTTAAAGCCTGCAAGTAATCTCTTCATCTTCATTAGTAAGATCTGAGCAAGTTCGCTGGCTCAGCCACAGAGAGGTTTCATGAGTATAAACACAATGGAGACTGATAAATATTATGGTGAGACTACGGGGATTAGGTAACTAAATTGTTGGGTTTCATATGGATCAATTCTGTCTTCAGGGTGCTGCCTAAATTCAGGGAAAACAAGATTATTAAAAATGCAGAGCTTGCAGCTCTCCTGCGCCTTTTGTCTCTGAATCATAGAATCATTAAGGTTGAAAAAGACCTCTAAGATCATTGAGTCCAACTGTCAACCACACAACACCACCATGCCCACTAAACCATGTCCCAAAGTGCCATGTCTACACGGTTTTTGAACTCCTCCAGGGAGGGTGACTCAACCACCTCTCTGGGCACCCTGTTCCAATGTTTGACCATGCTTACAGTAAAGAAATTCTTCATAATATCCAATCGAAACCTCTCCTGATGCAACTTAAAGCCATTACCTCTTGCCCTATCGCTTGTTACTTGGGAGAAGGGACTGAGACCCATTGCACTACAGCCTCCTTTCAGGTAGTTGTAGAGGGCAATAAGGTCTCCCCTCAGCCTCCTTTTCTCCAGACTAAACAACACCAGCTCCCTCAGCCGCTCCTCACTAGACTTGTGCTCCAGACCCTTCACCAGCTTCACTGCCCTTCTCTGGACACACTCCAGCACCTCAATGTCCTTCCTGAACTGAGAGGCCCAAAACTGAACCCAGTATTCAAGGTGCAGCCTCACCAGTGCTGGGTACAGGGGGACAACCACCTCCCTGCTCCTGCTGGCCACACTACTCCTGATATAAGCCAGGATGCTGTTGGCCTTGGCCACCTGGGCACACTGCTGGCTCATATTCAGCTGGCTGTCAACCAGTACATCCAGGTCCTTTTCTGCCAGGCAGCTTTCCAGCCACTCTTCCCCAAGCCTGTAGAATTGCATGGGGTTGTTGTGACCCAAGTGCAGGACCCAGCAACTTGGCCTTGTTGAACCTCATACACTTGGCCTCGGCCCATTGATCCAGCCTGTCCAGATCCCTCTGTAGAGCCTTCGTACCCTCCAGCAGTTCGACACTCCCGCCCAATTTGGTGTCATCTGCAAACTTGCTGAGGGCACACTCAATCCCCTCATCCAGATCATTGATAAAGATACAAAACAAGACTGGTCCCAGAACTGAACCCTGGGGAACACCACTTGTGACCACTCACCACAAATTTCTGTGCTTGGCCATCCAGCCAGTTTTTTACCCAGCAAAGAGTACACCTGTCTAAGCCATGAGCTGCCAGCTTCTCTAGGAGAGTGCTGTGGGAGACAGTATCAAAGGCCTTGCTGAAGCCCAGGTAGACAACATCCACAGCCTTTCCCTCATCCACTAGGCAGGTCATCTGGTCATACAAGGAGATCAGGTTGGTCAAGCAGGACCTGCCTTTCATGCCTGGTGAGTGCATTCAAGATGAACCGCTCCATAATCTTCCCTGGTACCGAGGTCAGGCTAACAGGTCATGCCTGAGCTTCAAATGGTGTAGTGGTTCCTCATACACTTTTTTCCTGAACTGGTGAGGAAGCATTTCCAGGGCACTGAATACAGCAAAGTGCTGACATGAGGTGAGTGCTCCACATTGGCATTTAGGGGACTGGAGGTGTCAGGCTAAAGCTCTTCTGTGTCTAGAGAGACTTAATTTCAGCATCATGGTTGTATCATGTGTTCACTCTGCATTAGTCCTACAGAGTTCTTCCAGATGCACTTCTAAATCTGCTAGTGCATTTAAGATAGAGGAAAGTAGCTCTGCCAGCAAAAGTAATGAATAATATATTAATCAATTAGAACTTTTATGGGATAGGTAATTACCCAGACCTTTAAGAAGGTACTAGAATATCTAGCATCACCTTCAAATCATTGACATCTGGAGTCACAGATTTCCAAATCCTGATATAGCTACTACAGGTGTACTGAATTTTAAAGGGCCCTTAATTATGAATCACAAATGGTCTAAAAACCACCCAAGTAGGAAGACTTTTTTTTTCTTTCCTTTTCATGGAATCACTACACTTTGTCTACAAAGATGATAAATTAATCTAATCAGAACTCAAATATAATAGAATTTCAAGTGTTTTACCAAATAATCTTCCTCCAGTAATAAGCAGTAATCATCTGCTACAATTATGTATAGCTAGAATTATTAAATACAAGTGTGTAATGTCGATGTTTAATTTTGTCTGTTCCTTTTGTAAAACATGCAGAAAGATTACAATTTTAGAGAACTCATACTAAAGATACGTAGCAGAAATGCTCTTAAACTGTCAGATTACCACACAAGAAAATCTGACTCTCATATTCTGGCCTTTTTTCTTTTACACTCTCTTTATTGGGATTTAAGTAGCAGTGTGATGTTTCTGTTCCACCTACCTGTCATCTTTGAAGCTGATTTTTAAATCCGTTAACCTGATTAGTCAAAGTAAGTGGTAGCTTGGATAGTAATTTAAACACAGTGTAATGTAATTTGGAGAACAGAGAGTTTATTTTAAATGACAGTGCATAGAAGTGTATATGTCTCATATACATACTAAAACAGGCACAGCGTTTTAAATTCTAAGGCTAGTTCAATATAACAATTTAGACCTAGTCAGAATTAATTAGGGAAGTTACATTTTCCAAAAACAAATTTTAGTAAGTAACACCAAAATGTATATATAAAATTTTAAAAAGTAACATCTCAAATATATTACAAATTTAAAGATGATTGTGGGCAGACTATTCTGATTTGGGGGGGAATTTTGCCAGAGACAAAACAAGTGATGCAAATAATGTGCAGTATCTTCAAGACATATTTTGCATGATCTTTCAGTGGACACACCGTGTGCAGCCCTGGGGTCCCAGGGATCTTACTGCAAACCTGAGGTCAAAGTCAGATGGTGACACACAAGTGGCTGCCTCAATCCTTTAGGAAATGTTGGACTGCAGTGATTTTAAGTTTCTAGCCATAAGGAAGTCTGGATATAAGCAAAATTTATTTTAATACCAGTTTTAAGTGAAAAAGTTGTTTTCTGTACAAAATCTAGGCAATGCAAAAAACCTTGTTGTCAAGTGTTTTATTTCCAGCAACACTGCTTTGTGGGCCCAACTCTGCCTATTTGAAATCTCTTCACTCAATGTGTAGAGCCTGTGTTAGCACTCTTCACTAGCATAAGGGGTTTATTTTTAAAGCACACCTACTAGCTAGGGACATTAGATGCATCAGAAATGAGATATTAGGAGCATTTGCAAAATCTCCTTGGGCAGCCTCATGAACTCTGGAAGCAGAACTAGAAGAACCTGGGACTTGGCTGGTTCCTCAGCTAAGATTCAAGAGAAAAGCTTCTTCAGCTTCTTTTTCACCCTGTGCTATCTGTTTAGACTGTGATCTCCTCTGCACTATCTCCTGCTGTGAATTTATATATGAGATAGGAGAGAATAATGGTGCAAAATAATTTTATGAACAAGTTTACTACTGTTGCAATGGAAAAAAAAATGAATTTTAACAGATACAAGACAACAGTCATAAAAAGTTTCCAGAATCATGTCACCTGGATAGTGTATTCACTGAAGATTATTTCATTTCTGCCAGCTTATTCAGTGATAGAATTGACAATCTATTACTTTAAAAATGGGATAGGTCTTTTCACTACAAATCTAATGGCACAGAAATCTGCTCACAAACTTGGAGTTCAGGACTTGAAGCCAAACCTCACGCCACTTCTTTGGCATTTCCTTCATAATAAATGGCAATATTTTTCATTATTTAAACAAAGCTTTCTGAACACAAAGCATGACACCTTTTCTCTCTGGAAAACAAATGAATGAACTAGTATGAGTAGCCCATAATGGTCAGAACTAGACTAGGCTGTATGAGAGCCCGTACAATTCTAGATTTTCTGCTACTTTAAGTTGTTTTTAAGGCCTCTTTTCACGCACAAAGAGCAGGACCTTGCACTGCAAATTATCTTACCTTGGATCAGGACATTGGCCTAAATACAAGAGGAATTTTCCTTTAAAATTAATTTCTTTTAAAGCTAAATCTACAAAACAAACTACAGTGTGAAAAGATCTATTGCTCTTTGCACACCAATTTACAGAGAAAAATTTCTTAGGCTGCATAACTGACATAAACCTATCAAGTTACTCCACACACAGGAGATCCCATCCCATTCCAAAGAATGCAATGCCTAAATATTTTTCACTTCTGTAACGGTCATTGACTTTTATTAGCAGCAGTTTTATTTTGGCCTTCAGAAATTTGCACTAAGATCCTCCCAGCAGACCTGTACAGCAGTTGTCTTCCAAAGGAGAAATAAATGAGCGCCTGGTATATCTGATGCCTTGTAGATTATTTGGGATATATAATTTTTTTTTTTTAATAAAAATTCAACAATTTTAGTCATTGGTCTCTGAGGCTTTCGTGCAAGTGTGATATACTTAACTACATTTCATGAAAACATAAAAACTGAAAAGTCATAAATGCATAGCTAAGCATTTTGAGATTCATATTTCAATCCTGTGAGAGCTCACAAATCATACCATTTCATTCAAATAAGTACGTTATGTCACACACTGCAAGGTCACTGCAGTAGATTAATGCAAACAGCCAAGCTTTTAATAGCCAAGGGAAGTATGAATGACAAAGAATTGCAAGGAATGAAGGATAGCACTTGAGCCAAGATGCAATAAAACAGAAGACTTCTGACAAAAGCAGGGAGAAGGTTTGGAATAAAGTCCTTCTCCCAGAATCCTGCAGAGTTGTTCAGATTTTGTAGAGAGATCCTACATTAGAGGATTCCTAATCCTTATCATCATCTTTATTAAAAGAGGTAAGATTACTCATAAGGATTCTACTGTCAAATGGGTCTTCAAGTGGTCTGTTTCTTCGTAAGATACCAATTATAAAAAGAGAGTGTCATTTCTTTCCAGTGTAAGATTGTTGGGAGTCTTCAGTCTGGATACTTCAAGAGCTCTACTGAATAGATTTAGTTTTGAGTGGTAAGTGGATGAGAAAGGTCAAGTATGCCTGATGCAAGATATTTTGAAATCATAAAATAAGAAAGAGCTCAGAAACAACAGAGGAATTAACTAAATTAAAACAACTGGTCTATCCTCAAAGTCCTTAGTAGGATGTTGGAGACAACTGCATTTATTTGATAACACCCATTAACATATGCATATTCTATTAATTAAAAATATTTCCCATTCAAATTTTCAAGGGCATGTATGTAAGAATGCCAACCTGCAATCCTTAGACAATGCTGGTATGGGATCGAACAAATAAAAGCTTTATGCTACTTGTTACTGAGCTCAGAAGACCACACCTGTGAGGTCACTCATAAAGGCTTCCCTTTATTCATCATAGAAAAACTCTCGGAATAAACAAGTCTCCACTGACAGTGATGCTACTGGAAAATACCCCAAAATCCGTATGAAAATGGCTGCAACTGATCTCTTTCACATCTCCAGCTCTAATGACAAAACCACCATGAGACTGGAGAGACACACCTCACTCTTGCAAAACAGACCAGACCACAGCGATTAGGACTCCCATTTAGCAACCGAGAGGTGTACACCACTGTCACTGCCCTGCTATTCTGGCTTTTTATGTCACTCAAGAGCTTGAGGCTGTTCTTGAGCACGCATTTTTATATTTGACACAAAGTTATGACGCCAGATGTGGTTCAAGCAATAAGACTTTTACTTCCCGAATCTGAAAAGTTAATTCATATCTGCCCAAATCACGTTTGAGGTGAATCAAGCTTTCTCCCTATTTTAATCACATCTAGAAGCTAAAGAAGTTCCTGAAAGAAATATGCTCACAATAAATGCCTACTCAAAAAAAGTGTATATATCTGCCAGATTCATTGAAACTTGCCTGGCTAGCCTTTTACTTTCTGCATTCTCTACTCAGTAATTCAATTACAAAAGCCACACAGACAATTTGCATAATAGCTTTATAAATTACAATATTATCCAAGTTAATTTAATTTGATTTACCTTCTCTGTGTTGAAGTCCACATCTCAAGTGCAGATAATAGCCACAGTGAGGAATACATCCAACCCACCTTACAAAGAAAAGTTTGGGTCTGGTGCTTTTAAGAAGGTACCATGTTGAGGTTTCAGACCCCACTGAGAAATCCCTTCCATTTTCATGAATTCTTAAGAGTACTCATGCAGCACAGCACTCAAGACTTTTTGCTTGAGGCCTAACATTTTCTACTTAGCTGCCCTTTTGCAGATAATTACTGTTTATTATCTTTTGCAGGGTATATGTTTGTCTATATTATTTGTGACCTATAGTGGATGTAACTATGGTGTCCTGCAATATGTTAACTGGTTAAAATGATGCCCTTAAACTGCTTCACTGAATATCACTAATTGATAATAAATGTGATTATCATGAGCTGTCAGATTCTTTCCTCTAGAGGTCTGTCTGATTTAACAACAGAACGATTAGACTACAATATATTAAATTCTTTCATAAGCTGATTAAGAAAACCTATACTATACATAAAATAGCATCTTACACATCAACAGTATATATGAAAAATGATAAATATCACAATCTTTACTATAACAATGATTTTATAAATTAAGCATAATATAATTTAAGACTCATTGCTCTTTTCTAGTTATGTTTCTGAATTGACAAATCATATGGTTGCACTATTTTTTATATTAATTATTTTTTCACCCACCCAAAAATATCACTGCATAAAATCTTAACACAAAATGAACAAAAACAAACAAACAAAAACACCCCAACCAAACCCAACCCAACCCAATCCCAAAATCATACACCACTCCTATGGCTTTTCAGGGAGCTTGGACTAATGTTAATGCTAACATTAAATAACATTAGAATTATGTAATGCTGACAGCCATACCTAATGAACATTTTGCAATTGAAAAAGAGAAAATATCATGAAAGAAACTAAAGGCAAAAAAAAAGGAATCTGTGACTAATCACCACAAATACATCTCTTTATACATTGTTTAGTACTGGAATAGGATCGTGAGTGATCAACCATATTAATGGTTGATATGTGAGTAACTACAATGCCTGATATGTGAGTAACTACCTTAAAATCTCAAACACAAGAAAATTTTCTTACTTTTTTTTTTTTTTAATTTTTTTTTTTGATGGTGAATCTTCTAATATCCAAACATCTGAGCTAGTGCAAACAGACGCTTTCTTCCCCTCCCACACACAGCCTCCTTGGAGAACAACCAATCACTTCACAAGACTATTCTGTATTTTTCAAGTTCTACTCATATTCTATGGAGTCGTCTTTTATACAAGACAAAGCAAATGTACCAGATTTTTCTTTAAAAAGGGGGCTCAAAATCTGGACAAAGCCTTCTAGCTAGATGCAAATGTTAAATGCAGTTACCTTATTTTCCAACTATCACATTATTTAGGAGAGTCAGACATAAAATAATAAGAACAATTTTACTACTCAGCACTACTTACACTTTAGAGTTCACTTTCCCAATCATAGGATTTTGCATTTTCATAGACTGTCCTCTCAATTTGTCAAAATTATTATCCCATAACCAAAAATGTTTACAACTCCTTCCACATTGACATCATTCACAAATGCTAAGCTTCACTATTGCCATAAAAATAAATATAAAAATAAAACATTAGAACTAGATCAGGATATTGAACTTGGTGCAAAAGAAAACTGCTGACAATTACTCCTTGACATTCATTTTCCAACCAGACGTATCTTTGCTTTATCATGGTTCATCTTGGAACATACCTTAATTTGCTCAAGAAAATCAGACAGATCCTTATTAAAACTGAGGTACCAATACATAGGTTCTCCAAAGTTATTCTCTATACTACATATCCCAGAACAGAAAAAGAATTCACCTATTTCTCAGCAAAATTGTACCAAAGCTCCACCACAAAAGTCGACAGCAATGGCCCTGCCACCAGGACTATTATGTTCAACTCAGCAAAAGCAAAACCTTCTTTTTCTCCCTGCTAGTAAAGTCCTCTACAAGCAAAGCAGTTTTCAGAATTCATTACGTGTATATGAGCTAGCGTCATTTTTAACAGGGGAAGTAACTCTGTTAATACTTAACATAAATAATACTTCTATTCACTAACCCAAATATTACTCATTACCTGTATTTTGCAGGCATTTTAAGAACGGATGAGTATCATCTACATCTCCAACTATAAACTGGGCAGCCGCCTTCATCAGCTGCAGGTTATACTTCATTTATTTTAGCTAAATGTTACATTTCTGTCAGTCAAAACATGGACAAAGATGACCCACTGCTTTGGGTGTCAAGGAGGAATACAATGGTCTATCAATATAAAAAGGGAAATAAATGACATTTGGGATGCTTCATTATCCCATAAAAATGTACTTCCCACTTCACCAGAGACCCTCATTCTAATTCATTCATTTAAAAGAATAATCCCTGCAAGCCTTTACGTGCCAGTTTTTTTTTTTTACTTCTTGCTTCTAGCAAAATCTACCAACTGTAATAAAAATGATTAATGTCCTTTTGCCTTGAATTAGTTCACATAGCACAGGCAGGCAATCAAATCCAACTCTGGATGGCTGCATAGCTGTGATTGTGTCACATAATATAAGAACAAGCACGAAGATGAGCAAGGAGGGATGAAACCTCAGAAACTCTTTTTTGTGACTCCACAGTCCTTTCATTAGACAACAAGAAAGTAAAAAGGATGATATGCTGAGGTGCATTTTAAAATGTTACTGGAATATTTGGTAAGGCTTATTCAGTTCAAGCTGTGATCAACAGTCTCTAGCTATCTTTTTTCTACATTCTCCATAAGAACAGATTGGAACACAAACTGCCACAGTGACTTGAATTAAGTATAATTACAGGTTCTTCAGATATATTTTCACACTTCAAGGGATCAATATGTGTGATGGATAAAGCCCCAGCTAAATTCTTACTCCCACTGCATCAATTTAGGTACAGAAGTTATCTGAGAACTGAAATATTAAATAGAGAATGCAAACTCTACTGGACTTACAGTTTGTCTGCACGGGAGGGCAAAAGGTTTATACTATTATACAGTAATCATCATTAGTTGCTCATCTTGCAATATTCTGTGTCTCCGCAATGCATTTATTGCTTAGAGTGCAGAATCTAACGTACAAAATGTCACAGACTTTGTGCAGCTATTCAACAGACTGAGACAGCTTTATATCAAAATAACAGATTCTGAACACTCATGAAGAGAATGAAAATTTTCATTAACTTTCATCTTCTCCTTATTCTTGATAGAAGTGGTATTTTCTAGACTAATAACAGAATTTCAAATCAATCTAGAATACTTCACATCGGTCTGTGGTTATCCAAACACATGACAGAGACAACAGTCAAAGATAGAAGGGTCGCGCCTGACTTGTAAGATCACCATCTACCTTACTTTCACTTATCCACAAGGGACAGGGAACAGCAAGTCTGCCGAGACTTGTACTCCTGGTATGAGGCCTCCATTTTCTGCTTCCCACCCTCAAAACCAAGTATGAATTTGTGGGGCAGTGAGCTAGTTTCTGTCCTGCCTTAACTAGACCCGGTGCAAGAAGCTGTGATGTACGATACAAGGTATGGCACCTGGCATTGCCTTTCCCCCTGGGAAATCCTGCTCAAGGGCACACTCTGCAGGCCAGAGCCAGTACGACAGCCTCTGGAACACAACCTACCCATCCACAGGTCACCCTGACACATCGCAAAACATGTCATGCAGTCAAGGGAATCTCATACCAAACAAAAATCACCTTTTGCGCCAATGAATATAGCCTGGCATTTAAAGATGAGTAAGAGTCACAACACTTCACACTAGAAAACAGAAAAGATCTCAAAGCACAGCTTTTCCTGAACAGCTTTGTACAGTCTAGGACAAAATGAGCACCTGGCCCTCGTGGCTGCAAGAATCTGTATCCTCCTGCTGAACACTATGTAGTCCAGCCTGAAAATACAGCAATTCTACAGTGAACAGCTGGCAAAAAAATTCTAAGAAATTTGTTTGCAAATATTAAAGTCCTCTTATGGGCTAGTCAAAGGAAGAAGAAATGTCTAAATTTAAAGTAAAAATTGTTCCCAACTTGCCCAGACCCAAGCCTTTAAGGCTGTATGCTGGGTGATCCAGCTTCTTCCTCCATTGTTCTGGGGCAGAATTCCTCCAAGCTGACAGATTAATTCTATCCATTATCTTCCTGGGTAAGAAAAAATTTATGGTTTGTGCTGAAAAAAACCCAGAATCTCTGTAGTTGATAAACTATGAAGTATTTTATGGTAAATTATGCTGGAATACATTTCTACAACATTTCATAAATCAACCAAATGCAACTCCTCTATTCAATTATGTCCACAAAGCCATATTTACTCCTCCCAAGAGTATTTTTTCCAAAGTGAAACACTTGATATCCTGAACTCCTAAGCGTATGCCAGGTGAATGAAAAGAACCATGTGGCTAGAAAAAGCCTGCATGCAACACTTCCTCCACTTCAATGAGAGACGGGCAGCCTACCAAAAATTCTGAAAACCTCTTCACAAGGAAGGATCACTTTTGTACAAAATTTGTACAAGATAAAAATAGCAGATTAGGAGTACGTTTATACAGCAAAACATACTACTTAACAAGCCCTGTAACTTTACAGAGCAGGTCCACGCTACAGCATGGGGTATATGCAGTGTAACATGGTTCTCCTGCTAAGGTACCTGGTAACATGAAAAGCAAAAGCATTTCCACAATGGGTCCCCGCAGGCACTGTCATGAAGTCCTAAATGTGTCTCTGTTCAACGTGTGAAGAAAGTTGAGAGATGTCTCCCTGATTCTATGAAATCATTGCTCCATGTTTATGACCTTGACTTGCAGGTCCTAACAAGTATTCAAGAAAGGAAAAGGTTGAGTCCTCCTAATACCCTGGTCTTCTCTAACGCTGGGGTGTAACAGGGGAAGTGTGAGAGAGCGCTGGGCACAGAAAGTCGTCTCCTTTCCAGGTGCCCGCAACATGAGGGGTTTTTTTACATCACAGGAACAATGACTGGATATAACCTCACACTGATTTAGGCAGGGAAAGGGATCAGACAAGAAAAGCAAGGACACAACTTGCTTTTCACTACATTCTCTTAAGCATATAGTATCATAATTAAAAGAAACTCTTTGCCTTTCTTCTCCCCAAAGTTTAAAATTTCAAATGGTGATGCCAAGCTAATCTTTGTATACATTTTAAACGGGAATTCATAAGACGACAACTACCTCAGAACATTTAAAATTTATGCTACAGGTATATGAACAGAAAGAAAATGAATAGTTTCCTTGTCAACAGCATGAAACATGCTGGGTGAGATCAGGATTAGGTCTGTCAAAACCAACCAACAGTATTTAGAAAGAACCATATTTTTCTGTGTATCACTGTGTATCACTGCCAATCCAGATAATATCCTCAACGAGTGGAGACCAGATTGGGATTTGCATATGATGTCAAAAATTGTTTTGTGCCATGATCATAAGCAAAATAGTTTATAAAGGCCTTGCACTGCCTACATAAGAGCAAATCTCTGCACTGCTTTGCACTTACTAAATTCAGAATTTTATAAAAAATTGAATCAGCAATTAAAAAAATATCTTCTATTTCTTCTCTACTGTATGAAGCAAAAGCCAACAGCATATAAGAATACTCATAACTGCATATAGGAATAGAGCATATATCAGCAGATAATGAACAATATGGCTTGTAATGATGATGATGATAGTACATAATTGTCTGCCAGTTCTGTAGGACTCAAACCATTTTAATCCAGCAGCAGCTTTTGGAGCACAGCTCTTTGCATAGAATTTCTGTTTGCTCTAAGGAGAATGACACAAACACCTCTGAGATGAAATTTTGGGTTCAGATCAGATCATCCAACTTTTTCTGCCACTGCATTCTTTGCCTCAGAAGTAGACTCTGAAACCAATGGCTTCTATGAGCATTTTAATAGCTCCAGAAGGACCAACAGCTCACCTGTGATCAATGACTAACATTTTTAGCAAGAACGTGAGAGCTGAAATGCATCCTTAGCCAAATAATATTAACATTATTAGCGAGAACAATGATTTCTATTGTTTCTTTAACAATAAAGAATAAAGTCCTACATACGTTGCATTGTAAACAGATGGCAAGTATTTGTCATCCCTTGCTACAATCAACACAGACAGTAGCATCAAGAGAAATTTAAAAAAACTGTCAGAGCACTTCCCTTCCCAGTATATGCTCTCTGTCTCTGCTCAGCTCTTTATTCCATCCCTTTATCACCCAAGAGCATGCAATGAAGTAACGACTTCTCTTTGGACTTACAAGAGATACTTTCCTACTCTGGAGTTACGAGAGGTACTTTTATACTGAGAGGTACTTTTCAATTGAGAAGACAAAGGAAAAATTACTATTTTGATGGAGAACACCTCTCTCCTGAGGCCAAAGAAAATGCTTTCCTCTGCTGAACGAAAATGCTGATCTAGGAATACTCAGGCCACTGTCAGTGAGTTTAAAAAAATCAGTTATTTTGACACATATAGGTCTATTAACCAAAAAAAGCTCAAGTTGGCTCTAACCTTGAGAAGAGACACAGAGCAGCACGTTTATTACAGTTCTTATCGGCTGCATCTATAAGGAAGGATTAACGTTAATGGTGCATGTTTGTACATGATCAGGCAAGCAATTGCATAGGAGCAACATTTCAATCACAGCAGTATGACAGTCACAAGTAGACTAAAACATTCAATTTTCAGTGTTGTTACCAGTCTTGTGTTATTTAAAAGGAATCATACTACAAGACAGCAGAGATTATATACAAAGGATTCGTTATTATGCAAGTAAACAGAAGTTTCTAGAAAGCTTTATTTGGGGACAGGTTTGGTTGTGTTGCTTTTTTTTGTGGTTTTTTTGTTTTGTTTTGTGTTTTTTTTTTTTAATCTACTCTCAATTCTATATAGGAAGACATAATAAGTTTGCCTCTTAACAGAGCAGTAGTAAGTCTTCCGCAATCCCATATACTATTGAAGTAGCTATGAAGGTAAAATTCAACTGAATTTCCACATCTGAATGTCTTTTGAGAGTGCAAGCTGAATAAACATGGGTAATTACATATATGAAAACAGAAGCCTTATGCACTGACAGCTAACCAGTAAGTCACTGCAGGTGAACTAGCAACATCTCAAATCAAAAAGCCTGAGATTTATGCCAATAAACAAGACTGTCTTGGTTGATAGTTACTTTCTTTCCCTAGCAAACCCCAAGCACTTGCATTTCAACGTGTGTTTTAGGCAACTTTTTCTTGTGCTTCCTTGATTCTGTTTGCAGGACTTGGATTGCTTGGAAAGAATGAAATTATGATTTCATGTGTAAAAAGCTGTGGAAATCTCAAATTATCTATTTGAGAGATGGTATTCGCATGTAAAAGATGACATTTTCACAGCTGGTCATTTGATACATTTTGTGACTCAAAAAAAATATTGTGAACTGAAAAAAGGTTGTGTTTTTCTATATAATTAATGCTAACACATAATCCTAAATGATTTAGAAAGCTCCATGCACCTTTAAAATTTATAAATATATGCCATACTTATTTCAAGATCTGTTATAACAAGTACTGTTAATTTCTCTATTTTGATTAACAACTGTGAGGAAGATTAAAAGGCTTGCTTTTTTTTACAGGCACTTTATTCCCAGGCTCAATTCTACTTACTCAAGTAAGCTGTAACACTTGAATAAAGTGGAGATTTATATTCCAGTTTTCACAAGTTCCAGACGTTTCACAAGAGGAAAAAGTGGAAGCATCTATCTCTTTGCATACACTTAGCAGGTTTCATTTTTTCCTGTTGCATTCTAAAACATAATTCTGTATGTGTATGTATGTATAGAAATACTTCTGTGTATGTATGTCTGTATACATACACACATAAAGGGGTGTATAAATCTGTATAAAGTATATAAATATAAACGTACTTTTAAAAATACATATACAGAATGAAAATCAAGCTTAATTCATACAGTGTAATAAACAATAAACTTTATAGTAAATAGTACTAAAATAGAAGACAGATGCAGGAAGCCTGCATACAGATATGCATGGAAAGAAAACAGTTAAAAGTAATCAGCAATTATTTTCATCCACTGTTTCTGAATATTTTCCATTGCAAGCACACCTGCACACCCCCCTGCTTGCGCAGTCAGCAGTGGGCTGTTCTAATTCACTCTAAGACTCTTCAAGCATTTTCCAACAAGAAGGCAGCATCCTCAGGGTGAGGGACACAAAGGGTTAGCATCAGCACTTGTATAACAGATAAAGATTTTCACGTCAATCTTACCATTCTGAACCTTTATGGTTAATTATATTGCATTACTGGGTATCTATTTTGCAATAATTACCCGATAAATCTGCTTTTGACTTTTTCAGCTTTTGAGAATTGTTACTTTTATAAGAAAATAGTTGCTGTAGCAACACATTGTCACTGCTGTTTATTGTAATTTTACCACTTCATTCATCAAAAGTAAATGAAAATTATGCATATAAATCCAATATAGCATTGTTACTGTTATTTATTCTACTGTACAAAATTTTTGTATCATAACTTATTGTAACATTTCTGAGCTCTCCTTTTACATAAAGGGAGTGAAGAGAGAACTCTGGGGCAGAACCGTCAATTCAACACTCAACAATATTCAAATTTACTAAGAACTCATTATTTCTGAAGAGATTACCTGTTTCATCTATTTCACTTTCAACAAGGCCTTTGCTTTGAATCATTAAGAAATACATTTTAGTGACAAAATTTTTCCACTGATGTTTCAGAAATTCATTCATTTTCAAAATGAAGTAATTAAATTTGATTTCCATTGTACAATGGCTCAGACTGGGGCAAGACAAAGTGGCCTGAACATTCAGTTATTAAACCTATCTAAATGAAACACTTAAAAACCAGAAAACCAAAAGAAAATAAAAGGAAAGACCGAGCAATCATTTTCAAATACAAAGCCAAAATGAAAAATCAATATTCAGTATCTCGCAGTGACTGGGAGCTTTGTGTGAATAAAACTTTAGAGCATGTTTAAAGGACTAAGAGAATACAAATTAAATCTTTTACCCACTAACATTTTCTCACTATCTAAGAAGAGCCAGAAAGAATAGAGAAATTCTGCATGATGAATCCCTCCTGGCTTAAACTTTCATCATAAAGAGGGGTTGAGTTTTTTCAGTGCTTAGGAGTGCACGACACTGATGCTTTGGTGGACCTGCACTGCATTTGCTCAGCCTTTAATAAGGACAGTTGGAAGAAATGCCCATTTTCTAGGGCCTTATTGCCACCATTGCCCTATGACACTCTCTCATCTTCTGTGACCAGAAGTGAACATTATTTAGCCAGTAATAGAGTAGAGGAACATTGTAAATAAAATTAATGTTTTAAGCTGCCAAGCTTGCACAGAAGCTCAATCCCTTACTAGATACAAGTAATATGGGTCATCTGCAAGCAATATGGGTCATCCTCTCAAGAGTGAAAATAAGCTGCCTTCTTCCCTTACCAGCAATAAGGCTATGGTCCTCTATTCTTCAGTCCTTTCACACACAGGAATTGTTTCATACTTTTTAATGCAGATGATGACAACTTCGTCTCTGATAATTGTTTCCCCCGCCCTCAACAGCCAGACTGCAAAAGCTTAACCTCTACAGACATTCAAACGCCAGTTAATAAAAAAAAAAAATAATAAAAAAATCACAAATTACTGGAGTGAATCTAACAATGTACCACAGTATCATATCTGTTGAATAATTAATCCTGGAGTGTTCTTTCTTCACTTTTGTTCCCTCACATCTGTGGTGTAAAAAAACCCAGTACTATCATCGCATGATTTTTCTTAGAGAATGTTTTTGGGTGTTCTTCTATAACTTTTCTGCATTCTGTATTCAGTTTCTCCATAATTTAACTAGTAATAAAATTTATAAAATGGAGGAGAGAAAACCTTAGAAAACTCATATGAAATACCAAGGTATGTAAAGAACAAGTAGGTGGTTTATTTTTTCCCCGAGATTGATATTCTAAACAGTTTCAGATGAATCATTATTTTCAGTGATTTCCACACCATTTCACTTGTAGTCTTAAAGAAAAAACAAAACAAAACTTTTTTTCAGTAACAAAGAAGACATAAGATCCAGATTTCAGTAAGGAATCAGCAGAAAACTAGATTACAAGCCATTCAAAAATTGTATGTACAAGAAGGTATTACAATGAGAGACTGGGCATCAAACTCTCAATACCTGAATCCGTGTAATAAAGAAGCATAAAAGCTACAAGCTATTGAAGTTCCATTGTACTATGTGTTGTCATGGTTTAGCTGCAGCCGGCAACTAAGCCCCCCCAGCCACTTGCTCACCCTCCTGCCCCAAGTGGGATGGGGGAGAGAACTGGAAGAGCAAAAGTGAGAAAACTTGCGGGTTGAGATAAGAACAGTTTAATAATTGAAATAATAACAACAACAACAGTAATGAAAAGGAAAACAACGGGGGAGGGGGGGGGGGGGGGAGAGAGAGAGAGAGAGAGAGGGAGAGAGGAGGGAGAGGGAGGGAGAGGGAGGGAGAGGGAGGGAGGGAGAGGGAGGGAGAGGGAGGGAGAGGGAGGGAGAGGGAGGGAGAGGGAGGGAGAGGGAGGGAGAGGGAGGGAGAGGGAGGGAGAGGGAGGGAGAGGGAGGGAGAGGGAGGGAGAGAGAACACCCAGGGAAAAAAACCCACCAAAACAAGTAATGCAACCGCTCACCACCTGCTGACCAATGCCCAACCCATCCCCAAGCAGCAATCAGTCCCCCCGGCCAACTCTCCCCAGTTTATATACTAGGCATGATGCCATATGGTATGAAGTAGCCTTTGGGCCAGTTGGGGTCAGCTGTCCAGGCTGTGCCCGCTCCCAGCTCCTTGTGCCCCTGGCAGTGCAGGGGAAGCTGCAAAGCCCCTGCCTAGTGTAAACCCTGCTCAGCAACAACTGAACCATCAGGGTGTGATCAACATTCTACTCATCCTAAATCCAAACCGCAGCAGCACTCTGCCAGCTACTAGGAAAAAACCTAATTCTATCCCAGCTGAAACCAGGACAAGTGAGTAAAGATGCAAGTATTTCAGAAGATGCAGTATTTCAGAAAAATATTCAGAAGCCAGGATTCAAAGGTAATTGTAGAGCAACACTCCCAAAGTTTTGGAAAAGACTGTACAGAAAATTATAATAGGCTGCCCTAAAACAATGGAAAATAATGAAAAAGAGAAAATACTTATGGGCAGATATCTGACAGGAATCTTTTTAACTCGTTTTGTAAAAACATTAAACTTATGGGCAGACATGCATGTACCTTCCCCCAACAGACTATTGAAAAAGGTGCTCTGAATTAATAAAGCCCATTTTCTTAGTAGTCCTCATGTTGCATAATAGCTGAAAAGAGGAAACATCAAGAACTGCACTAGAGTGGATGGTAAAGTTGTTATCCTTTATCAGGTTGAAAAATGAGGGGAAAAATATAGCCCTAGTGAAGATTCTGACCACAGTATATCTATATGCAAAAGCTTCATTATTCACTCAATGATGGATTCAGAAAATATCCCACAAGACACACGCTGTTTCTGAGAATCACAAAATACTGTAGGATTCAGGAAGCCTCCTCCTATGAATTTCCCTCTGCTTAACAATAAGAGCACACAGAATAGCTTTTATTAAACAGTATGTTACAGGATTGCTTCCTTCCTTTCCACATTGAACACTATAGAAAGCTATCCTGAAACTATATTAAATACAAGTTTGTCTGCCTGTTTCATTTCTGTATTGACTTATGAAATAAAGCTTATTGTAGCTTGGCTCCTCAACTATCCATCCAAAAAATAAATACACTGCTGTGGGAGACTGAACAGCCAGCTAACTGTCTCAAAGCTTGCTCCTTTTTTTGGTAGTGTGTGATGATCAGCGCGAAGATCAGCCTTGCCACAGGCAAGGTGGCTTGCAGGCTGGCTGAGGCAGGGGACACCCAGGCGGGGCTGCCTGCCCACCAAGGCTTGCAGTTTGCTGCCACTTAAAGCATGCAAGCAAAACCCTGCCCCTGCCCAGCAACATGAAAGTGCGCAAACAGAGCCCACCAAAAGGAAAGCGCGCAAAATGTGTGTGCATGTGCTGGACTGGGCTCTGTAAAAAAGGCTGCAGGCTCAGACTGCGGGGGCACCTCGTGGAAGACGATCAAAGACGCCGGAGGAAGATCACCGACCTTGTGAAGAGACCACCAAAGATTCCGTGTGCGATCACCGAAGACCCCAGAAGCACAGACCCCCGGGATGCCACGGATCCGTGGTGGTGACCATCTGCTTTCTTCTATCTGGACCTCTCACTTTATTTCCTTCCTTCCTTTCCTGTCACTACTTTCTCTCTTTCCCCCGAACAATTAATAAACGGGTGGAGTTACGACATCTGACCTTGTTTGTGTCTTAATCTCACTCGAAGGGATCGAACCTGAAACGAGAATTTGGTCTAGCTGCCCCTAGCCTCCCAGCCTCGGCTGAGGTTGGCTAGAAAGCAAGGGGCCTTCCTCTCGTCCAAACAGAATTGGATCGTAACAACTGCCCAGTATATTCAATGTCTCATCTCTCCAAACTTAGTAATAGCTATTCTGCAGCATTAAGAAATAAGACACTTCCTAAGGCAATCTAATATAATAATCTAATGTATCACCGGTGTGGGGCTCATGCCCATATGGTCTAATGAAAGTACCTATGACAAGCACACCTTCATTCCAACACCCAAACTTCTCAAGCAATTCTAAAGATATCCTGTAAAATCCAATATTTCCATATCATTAGAAAAATAAGAATGTTTCTTTTTCCATTACGATTTGGCTCTTGCTTCTAACTTATATAGGTCAGCCCAAAATATTGAAACATTATTCAGGGAAAAAGTTACTCTGAGCAGGTTATTTAAAGGTCTCAGAAATGTCCTATTTTTCTTTCCCCTTCCCATCTCAGAAGCCTATATAATTGATGCATGACACTAGAATCCATTTTTTATAACAGAAAAAGCATAAAAAAATAACAAAAATAAGACTTTTTCAAAGTGCTAGAATATTTACAGAAGTTGAGCAGAGTTTTAAACAAAATTGGTCTCACAGGCAATAGACTGCTGATCTGAACATGAGACAAAACTGTCAGAAGCCAGATTTGTCCTAAACTTTCTTTTCAATCTCTCCTCTCTTACATGCCCCAACTTAATCTTAATGTACTAAGCTGGTGGCATACACCTACCTCTTTGGGGAAATGCAATGATGTATTTTATACTTTTATCACAATAATAAAACAAAACCCTGCTAATTACAATCATAGAAAAGAGGGGATCAACTAGAAGAGGCACTGCATTAGAATTAACTGTGATTTATGGTCATGTCTATAAAGTAAAACGGATAAAGGATGAGCTGACAAAGAGTCCATTTTCAAACTGCTTTATTTTCATGAAAATATAATGGAAAAGATATAATGTAAAAATGATAGAGAATAAAATGTTTTATATTTAAGAAAAAAAATTCCAGAGAGATAAGGAAAACTACTCCAGTCATCTGGAGCCTGTGCTACTCTAAAATAAACCACAAAATTTAGCTATTACTCCTCCTGAGCTCATGAGCATAGTGTTTTGTTTGATATTAAAGTGATAAAGCCTGAATATTTTCTAGAGATATTAGAAATCATTTCACACAGTAGCAGCTCTGAACATTTCAACAGTGTGTAAGCATAGCCAAGTCAAGCTTTCCATAAGGGTTTTCATGTGCAGAAAGCATTACCTTGCAGACTAAAACACAGCACTGTATTTGCTGGAAAAGATCTGAGAAGTATTCTAGGATTCAAAGAAGAGAAATTACAAGATTTAATCAGAGAAGGGAAGAGGAAGAAACCTCAGTATTCACAACAGTCTCATGTAACAACAGCTAGAGAGACAAAGCAAACAATTCATTGCATAAAGAGCAAAATAATTTCAAGAATTTAGCTACAAATCTGAGTATGTATTTGCACTTCCCTCTACATAAAGATTTTATACAAGCAAGAAAACTTCTTGAACAACTACCGATCTGTTTTTATGAACCTAGTGAAAACACGCCCTCTAATAGCATTACACAAACAAATCCAACCACTACCCATTATAACAGAGGTAGCATGTACTGCGCACTTCCTCCTGCAGATCGGTTTGAGAAAACTTTCTTTAAAGTGTGTTAGGACATTAAATCATTGATTAAGAACCAAAATAAAAACTGGAAGTGCAGCCAGGACTGGAAAGGAATTGCATTTTTCTAAGTTTGAATGATGTAAAATGACTAGGTATATCCCCTTTTTGTTCTTGAACATATTGCAATAGATCTTTTAGGAATGCGTTCCTAGTTGATAGATATGGCGGGGGGGTTGTTTTGGTTTTGGCTTTTAAGCTTAAAATGGTGTGGTTTTTTCCCATTCAATTTCTACAAAGCTCTCTACTAGAGAGCAGCAGCCAGCTACAAGAAGTCTTTGGTGTAATTCAATACTACTTTTCCAGAAAACTTTTCAATCTCATTTATTAAGGAAGAAACCTGTGACAGTTTCCCAAGTTCCTTGCTCTGGCTAGTAACTGACTGTGTGTTTCATACTTCTGCTCAAGGTGAACATTCTTAATAATGTCTATTGAATGTAAATACCCCAATAAGCTTAATTCCATAAATGAATAAGTTTTCATCTGTTTGGGCTATCAGTTTGGACTGAATGCAGTATTCTTCCAAATTCTGCACAAGCTGTACAGCAGCTATGGATGTAAAGACAGCAGGATTGTAATGTTTACTTATATTGCCCTTACCGAATACTGGTCGATACAGATAGTGGGTCAGATTGTGACTTCTCTTGCTTGTATATGCTGATAATATACAGTTCTTTGTTTTTCAACCATTCTCTAAACAATAATTGAAATGCAAAAACTAATATGAATGTTTCATGCTAATACATCAAATTACACGAACGTTCTTAAATAACTATTCAAAATTAGAATACATGTTTGCAAACAGGAATTGTACGCAACAAGTTATCCCCACCACTATAACACCACCAGGTGAGGCTTTTTTCATTTTCAAAGGTAACACTATCAACCTATGACAGTAACAGAGTTTGAGTATTTCAATTTTTATTATTGCTAATGGTTTCCTTCTCTCCTGTCCACCCTAAAACAACCTCTTCCTCTCTCTGTCCCACATGTCTACTTGTCTACATGAGACTGGATTATTGAAAGAATCAACAAAATAAAAGCTCAAAATAGAGCCAGAGCTGCCATGTCACCTTGATCTAACAGAAGTGAAGAGTAACATTTCTTTAGTACCTGCTGTTCAGAGCTGGAACATGGATGGTACAATAGATATTATGCCAAATCTGAGCGCAGTTGAGCTAAGCAGTAAGCTGATGCCGTTTGCTGGCTATTCGTTCCAAGGAACAGAGAAGGCAGGCAGAGATCTGGCAGGAAGAGCCAGAGAGAAATCTGATTTGATTCAAAAAGCCATTAAAATTGCTAGTACAAGCCAATAGCAAATTATTCCCAAAGCATTAGAAAAGCAGGATAGAAATTACGTATCTCCCAGAGGTGATACATGTCAGATGTTGCTTAACACATGGTTCTTTATTCAGGTTTCTCATTAAAAAATAATCTTTAGTTATCCTTACATCTTTCTTACACTTTTTATGCAAGTTTTTTTTTTAAACATAGTCAACTTCCCTTTTTGGGCAAGCCATGTTATATCTCCTTACATCTTTAATTCACTTTTAAAAAATATAGTCAGGTTGGGGTTTTTTTCTTGAGCAATCCACATAATATTGCCTTCATCTCCTCCTTGTCCCTTCTTCCCTACAATAAAAGTCAACAGCAAACATGATTTTATATTGAACCACCTTCCTTCTTTACTCTCTCCACTTCAAAAAGTCCAGTGTTCCTGAGGGTTTCTCTGGACAGTTTTCAGCCATCTCTGTAGTTTTATCACATAGCTTTAGCTAAAAGAAACTCATCATAAATTATTACCTACAGTTTGCCACCAGAAGTGATCCCTATAACTCAGTGCATAAGAGACAAGCATCATTAACTAAGAGATTATTCAATTATTCCCTAAGTAGAGTTGGATCCTCATAAATCTCATGCATAAGAGACCAAACTCATTACTAGAGAGATTATTCAACTTTATTCCCTAAGTAATTGTATGTTAAATCTACTCTCCAGAATCAAATGTATAATTCTGCATACTAGATACTCTAAAAGACTTAGAATATTTCAAAACCTTTAATATACATTTCCAGTCTGAAATTCAGTCTTATTTTTAACTTCTGTTAAATTCTGATTAATTACGTGTTTTATCCAGAAATTCAATATCAAAAAAAATAATGTATATCTAATCTTGGCAATATATCAGAAAAATCTAGAAATACTAACTACCTTAACCTAATCACAAATTCTATGAAAAATCAAGATAATACTATTTGCTGAATACCAATTTGTTTATGAAATATATATATATAAAAAAAAAATTTACTCCTGAATATCTTCAAATTCAGAAAAAAATCCTTTCAAGGAAAAAGCAAGAAAAATAAGAGAAATATAAATAAAGATAAAAATTTGAATGCAAAAACATAATCATCAAATTAATCTCAACAATTAAGAAATAAGTATTCAGTAGTCTTTCAGTCTGAACATTTCTTTTCAGTTCTTTTTAGACAACTTCTTTTCAAGTTTGTAGAACGTCTGAGGTGAAAGCAATTGAACACAACCCAGGTGTACACTCTATAGCTGAAAATAGAAGTAACGATAATTGGAAATGCTGCAGTGAAAGCACTGAAGTCCTATCTTAATTGTAAACAACAGTAATTATAGCAAGTATTAACAGTAGGCTAGGAATTTGATATTTCTAATGAAGAAGCTACAATTAAAATAATTTCTGACCTATGAAATTTTACTTTTCCTAGATGCAAAATCAGATTTAAATATATGTATGTATATATCATCTCAGATTTGAGAAAACCCATGCCCAAACACACCAAACGCAAACAGCCAAGTTGACTTCTAAGAAGTCTTTGCAGGGCAAGGATTTTGTTATGGAAACGGATCTGAAATTAAGCAAATTCTTCTAAAACAATAACACAGGACATCAATGAAACCATTTGCTGTTTCTAAGGTAGCAGAAGGGAAATCAGATTAAAGCCTGATTCAGTGTGGGTGCAGGTGGGAGGAAGAACCATGGAGATTGGGAAACACTAGTATGAATTTATAGGCAACTGAAGTCTTCTATAAGTAACTTTTTTTTCCTGGAAAAATGTCTATATTGCAGGCAGCATTTATCAAACGGAAATTTTACAGATGAGTAAAATAACTGATTCAAAATAGGCCATATATAATCTTACCAGAATAGGGCTGCTCTGACTCACCTGTCATAGTAAAACTCAGATTCTTTTCTACATTATTGGAACCCACCCCCTCATCTACTTCTCCAGTCTACAAAGTGCCATTTAACATCACATCACACACTTAATAAAAATTATCTATCATTAAAATTATGAACTAATCCTGAGCTGAGTTCATCAAAACTGAACACAGATTTATTTCTCAGAACCTGCCTGTAGGCCTGTTTAATCATTTTTTTTGTCTAACAATTTTAACAAATAATGTCAGTATCTATTTATAATTTTGCATGAAAAGTACATATGCATAGCACCTTAATTTTCTAAGTTGAAATTATATAGGACAGACATGGTGGAACTCCCAACTTGCATCTCTGATTGCAGCATTCTGACAGTAATCACTGGGTTTTCACATGCAAATCAGGATGCCAATCTTACAAACCAGCTTTCCATAGGCATTAAGATCCACGTGGCTATGTTTGGGCACAGCTGTATGGACCGCATACAAACAGCATGGCTGGAATTGAGACACAAATGTCATAGCACTGGACTATTTTAACAGGAAGAGGAAAATTTACTCTTCCATTTAATAGAAAAAGACACAAGAACAATGCCAGTCTGGATAGCAAGACAATCCTGATACACCATGAAAATACGGCAAACATTTTAAACCAAGATAAAACCACTGGATTTTCCTTTCAGTGAAAACTTTAATTCAAAGTTGGATGCTTTCTGAAAGATGTGGTTTAGTCCATTTACTTTGATGGGAGACCTGCCCATTTGCACTTTGTTTATACCACTGGTGAAAAGAGTTCAAGTGGTGATTTAAATGGGTGGCCAAGTGCCAAACCAACTACCTGCTCGAATTTCAGCCTCAGACCTGTCCACAGATACTGTCACCATCTTTAGCTCAGTCCAGGAGTTTTCTTGTTCTCAGTAACTGATAAACTAAAGTGAGATAAGTGCAATATTCACAAGAAGCTTACAGAGCACTCTGAGGCCTTTTGGAACCAGAAGTACTAAATTACTTGACTTTATTCCAGTTTCTCCTTTCTGTAATTTCAATTCCAAGTTCAATTCCACCACTTAAGACTGTTCTTAAAGTCAGAATTTAAAATAGCACAAGCAAATTAGACACTTCTGAAGTTAATAGCAAGTGCAAAAACTGCAAGGTAATCCAGTTACTATTCCACATAGTCTTCTGTATACAGCAGAAGTTTACCACTTGTCATTTATATTCTACCTGGTGTTCAATGTATGAGAAAAACAAATACGCAGCCATTACTTCTTGTACACTAAGGGAGAAAATAAAGAGTCTCATCAATTTCAGTAACATCTATTGGATTTCTTGATACACGCTCTAACTTATTTTCTTTAGACATATACTGACCTGTGAATCCAAAGAGACATCAAGTAAACAAACTGAAGGTAACAAGAATAAAGGTTTGGGTGTGTTAAGAGATTACAAGGTTGTTCTGACCTTTAATAAAGTATTTGGGAAAAAGAAGAAGTAATTTTGTTAGTCTTAAATAAGACTTTCAAGTAAGAGTTGGGATCCCAAAGCACAAGTTAGATTACTGACAGGTCAGCAACAGTAAACCTGATTTGCTCCTCCTAGGCAAGCCAAAGCAACGTTTGCAGCTCAAAGCCAGCTAACTCAGGTGTTGCTTGTTGTACAAACTACGGAAATCCATGACCATTAGGGTTTTTTATCTGGTCACTTTTTGTAGCTACAACTATGAACACATGGACGGACGTAACAAGATAATTTAGATATACTCACAACATCTGTAATTACAAGAACAGAAAAAAGTATCTGTCCTGGTAGAAACACCATACACTAACAAACTGTAAAGAAGGTGGGGTGAGCTTGAAGATAACTCCATAGTCACATAAATACCGCTGAAAAGAAAATACACTCCTGCAAATTTCCCTCGCTTGATGAAAACAATTCTGGGGTATCACTTTCTAGTCTTAGATGGGTGCTATATATTAATATACCTGAATGAAATTAAGATCTCAAGTACTAGGGGTAGCTTCTAAATTCTATATTCACAGGCTTAGTTAAATTTAGCACACTGTTGCTATATCAAAATTTAAACAGCAAATAAACCCGTAACATTTTACTTCCATACACTTTCAAATAACTTGTCAATGGCATTATTTGCAACACTTTACCCACTCACCCCGTTCAGAACACAAGTGAATATTTCCACAGGTAAGATAGCGACAGCCAGGCCACCACTGGGCCTTCTAACTGAAGTCAGAAGCAGTAATGATAGAGTTCAAAAAGATTTCTGAGCAGAAATCTGGGTCACCACGTACAAAAGGTGATGAGCAAAACTTAAAGCAAAATGCAGCAGTGGACAGAGGAGATTCACACAATAAAGAAAACCCCAGTGTTTGAAGTCAATAGATGCTATAAAATTGCTGCCGTACAAATCACACCACAGCATTACCATAAAAACGGTATTTCATTAAAAGTTCTGAATAGATTTATACTTTCTAAAAACATTAATTCATTTCCTTTCATGAATCTGTGAATTTCTATTTCCCTTTCAAAATGTGCACGCAGAGTGATTTAAACCTTCATATGATGTTTTACGGTTAAATAAATTTTTCAGAACTGTCATGGCAAGTGCTTAAAAAAGCTTATATGAATGATGGCTAAAATAGAGCGCCCTACGAGTACCTTTTACTTACACACTTTACTCGGCCACATACAGTCCAGCTTTACAACATAGCCTCTGAATAAATAATTAAAAAAATAAATCCAATGGTTGTTTTACTTATTTGATCTTTAAAAGCCACCCAAAAATATAAAAAAAGGAAGTTTAGAATTCCAAGGAAGTTTGAGATACAGAAGTAGCAGAATAAAACCTGGAAGGCAGCAATTAACTTGGATTTCAAAAAGACTTTTCAGGAATCAGCATCCAGGCATAAAAAGGATCGTCTATCCTTGCAGAGATAATTATCAGTAAAAGACGATAAACAACAAGTGGGAGTGAATAGTTGGTTCCCCCAGCAGGAAGAGGTCTCTAGGAATGGAATTGTGCAAACATCTGTGCTGGTACCAGTGATGTTCAGCGCTTTCATAAATAGACTGAAAACATGCTGAAAAGCGAGATGCTAAGCTTCTCTGATAAGTTATAGGGAAAAAGCTAGTAATCAATCATGAAGCACAACGCAGGATACTGAGTGGTCAATAAAATGATGGATAAAATAAAATTTGCTATAGACAAACAGAAAGAGGTACAAATGGGGGAAAAAAATCTTAATCTGTCACTAGTGGTTGAGAAAAGTAAACTAGAAGCTAGGAGCTTTCAAGGAAAGGAACACAACACTATAGCACTCATTTTGCTAGTGTATAAATCCATGGTCTATTCACGCCAATGCTGTGTGTGATCTTGGTCCCCCATTGCAAAAAAGGATAGAGTAGAACTGAAAATGTTTTGGAGAAGGGAAACTTAAGATGGACAAAGTAAAAGAATAACTTCTATGCAAGAAATCTCTACGTACAGCAAAGACACTTCAGTCTCTTTCCAGAAAGACATAGCTGAGGGGAGAAATAACAAATGCCTATAAAACCACGGTCTTCAAGGTCAAGGTGATAAAAATTGATTCTTCACTCTGTCTTCCAAAATAAGGAGCAGAAGACATCAGCTGAAACTAACAGGAAACAGCTTCAAAACTAGATGAAGTGACTCGGGACCCAACAGAGTTGAGCTGTGAACTTCCTTGCTAATGGATGTTTAGAAAGGTAAAGGCTATGTCTAGATTTAAGGGAGACTGAACACATTTGAGTAGAAGAAGGTTGTTAAAGATTAATAAATACACAGAAATTACATCCAACCCTGAAGTGCTTGAGCCAAAAAAAGGCTGGAAAGGTATTAAGAAGTAACATCAATACTTCAGCCATTTTCTTACTGCCGTCATTGTAAACAGAATAAGGGATTAAACACACCTCCAGACTGACCTGCTACAGTCACCTTGGTGCCATGCTGGATATAAAACTGTAGTATTACAAAAAAGATATAACATCCTCTTGTAGAATTAAAGGAAACTGAACAATCAAAGAATGCTACATTTAATGTGGAACAGAATGGTGAACTGCACAGCTTGATAAAACTCCAGCTGCAAAAGGATTTTGAAATGTTGCACCTTTGCCATGTATTTAAGAATTTTATATTACTCTATTATGCACAGCCATTCTAAATATAGAATTTTAGGGTCATTCATTTTAGGAGGCTGATTTTTAGAAGCACAAATAGAACGTTAATCCTACAATTCACCTAAAATTATTTTGTCATGAAAGATGAAGTGTTTAGGAAAAGACTACAGATTTGCTTCTCATTTTTGTAAGCCACATCTGGCCATCTCTCATCACACTTCTGTGTTCTGGGTTTTTTTTGGTGCTGTTTGTTTCAGTTCTCTGCACAATAAGATAGAGCAGAATCTATCAGCTATTATTAGACGTTGTTTCCTCTCTGATCAAATGTACAGTCTTCACCCAGCTCTTACAGACTATCCAGACAGGAAGCTACAAGCAAGATGTTGGGGTAATGGGGTGGATAGGGGAGGCGCAACACAAAATAATGTTTTCAGTGAATTTTCCACGATTGCCCTCTCCTGTACAGACCTCTGATCTCATTTTTACGGCAAAAATGGATGGGCTTTATAAAGTACTGATAAAGCCCAAAGTTATTTTTCACAGAAACAAAGCAAAATAGATGGAGTATGTCAAAACTTAGAACAACTGGGAGGTTTTTTGAGTTTTTCTTCTGTGAAGTACAGTATATGTTTTGGGTGAAGGAATGAAGGAACATAGAAAAATGTCTCCCCGAAAATCATATCTTCTTGCACAAGATACTAAGATGCAAAGGATCATATCCCATCTGCCTGTCCATGCCTCAAGCACTTCATATTTTAATAACTAGAAAATATTCTACAGAAGATGAAGCAACATTTTAATGGCTTTTTATCATTTTTTGTTGCTATTTTCTTCACCTAACACTATCAAGCGTATGACAGCTGGAAACACCACCTTTTAGACAGGAACACACGTCCTGAAAGCAGCTGGTAAATAAGCTTACTGCAGAATCGTAGGAGACTGCTAGAAATAATCATGTCAGCAAAGCTACCTCAGAGCTAGACAAACACAAGAAATATTTTTATTGCAAAGCTTACAACAAGAGAATGATTCCAGTCAGATGTAAGGAAATTTTGTTCCCCTTGAGGCTGCTGACACACTGGAATGGGTTGCCCACAAGGGCTGTGGAGCCTCCATTTCTGGAGAATTCACCACTCAGCTGGACGCAGCCCTTATAAGTCTTAAGCTTTAAAAAACAAAACAAAGCAAAGCAAAACCAAAACACCTAGAAAACAGCAATGTATTCTCAAAGATTGAAGTGCTTAACCTCCAGCACCTTAGCTAGTGATCATCAGCTAACAACACAACGTATTTGATATTTAATTCCAGTGCGTGGTCACAGGTGAACTTCCAGCCTTTCAGATACAACCTGTTAGAAAGCAGAGCGCCACTGTCAGTAAAACAAAGAGCCGTGTTGGTAACACAGTTTAGGTTACTGATTACATTAGACAAGCAATGACCGGGTAACACAACTAGTCAATAAATCAAAACAGCATGAACGCCTCTTTCTTACTGCACTTTCCTAGGAAACTACTGTCAGCTTTCTCAAAGAGATAGCTAATAGAGACCAAAAGTTTCTCTCTGCTATTCAGAAAAGGAGATCTGATAAATGAATCGATTGCAAAGTCTCTGGACCCATCTTGTGAACTGTGATGATGACACCATTTAGCCAGACTCAAGCTCCTGTTCCCATCTAATTTGTTATGCCTCCACCCTAGAATCATGCAAACCTAATCTGGAAAGTCAATAAGCCACAGTATCACACCTACCCTTTGCTCCATGAACTGTGCACTGTGTGTATTGGAGTCAATACTGTCTATTGGAATGAAAAAGAATCCAATGTCAAAACTCTCTCTCTCTCTCGCAGAAACCTCATACATATGGACCAGCATTTTCTAAGTACATCAGCGATTTCAACAGGATTTCTTAGAAAATAAGGTAAGGAAAAAAACAACAAAAACCCAAACCCAAACCAAACCAAAAACAAAACAGGAAGAAGAATTCCATGCAGACACTTATAAAACAGCAGAAAATGTAGTTACACTGGCTGGTTTTAAAGAATTACCTAAAATATTTTGCCAAAGAAAAAAATACAAGCTTAATTTCATTTTTATTAACTCAACTATACCTTTTGCCTTAAAAAAAAAAAAAAAAAAATATACTTTTTTTCAAAGAAAGAAATAGCTGCCATATGCATTTTCATAGAGTTGAATTACCTAAAATATTTTGCCAAAAAAATTGAACTACTCATGAAAGTTGAACACCAGTTCACATATTTCTATCACTTTCAAAAGAATTATGGCTACCTAGGATAGAAAAACAGGTTAGCGTTTACCTAGAATTAGATTCTCTCTGTAACCCCCCCAAACATTACTATTAACCTCCTTTATAGAATTCTGTGTCTACATTTAAAAAAAAAAAATCAGAAAGAACATCAAAACATACCATCAAGATGCTAATATTAAATGGTGAGCACAGCACATTCAGGCTGATAGGTACAGAAATGCTTTACAGAGGTTATCTTTTCCTTCACTCTTACTGTATATGTACAGAACTCAAAAGGATGCTTTAGCTTTTACGAGGAATATAAAACAGCAACTGCTAGTTTTGCATGCTTGTCTAAATGTAAATGTAATGGCATGAAACTATTACTGTTTCATATTCAAAGCCATTTGACAAGCCATCCCAACTGCCAAATCAATCATCGTATTATTAACGTGTCATGTGTGATGTCTTTGAAAAACTAAATGTATCAAAAAAAGTCTAAATTACTCTGTTTTACTGTTCATAACTTTTATTATATGTAATAGGTTTCAAAGCTATTTCTAAGCATGAAAGTAAAGCTGCTTTGGGAAAATCAACACCACAAAGCTTCTCTAAAGTTACCCGAGTTGGTATGAACCATGCATTTTAATACATATAATGAAAACTAGAAACAGTAAAGCTGGTAGGTTAATTCACTATTACTCAATCCTGCAGTCCCTGTCTGCTAATCCACCTTTGGGTCATTCACATACCCAAGACTCAGCAGATAGTGAATAGTGTCCAAAGCTGAAAATCCCTTTTCCATGTGAAAACCACATTCACTCCCTTAGTGTGAAAAGGGACTTTTTCAGTGATTGGGTTAGCTATCCAATATATAGGTAAAATTTCAAATTTCAAAGAGGAGAAATACAGTTATTAAAATACAAAGATAGTTTTTGCTAGCTGAATAGTATGAAATAAATGTCTATTAATAAGAAACATAACCCATCAACAGATTTTCTAGCCAAAGCATGATCTGAATAGAATTTTCAAAGCAAATCGTTATGCAAAAATTTTAACAAATCCACAGGCAGAAACAGCCAAGAGACTATTTCATTTTATACACTGAAATCAATAGGACGGCTTCTATAAAATGTGGTTCTTGATTCTTTTGCCCAGCATTTAAATAAAGTAAAACAACTGCACAAAGTTAAGATTTTACTGATGAAAGAAATCTGACCTTCCCAAAATAAAGGGAGTAACTGTGAAAAATCAGAATACAATTTTTTATAAATGTTCAAAATCTACAATACCACTAAGTACCAAAACTTTTGAAATCTTGCAAGTCAGAGGTCCTTGCTTCAGGGACTCCTGAACGCAAACCGGGAGGTGTGTGGCTTTCAGGCTAAAGAGCATCCTCTGCTACCAGCCTGCGAAAATCTGTTTATAGTGCATCACCCCTATGTTTCCCTAATTCCAACGATTCCTTCTGCCACAAGTAAAATAGATAAGAAAACCACCCCAGAAGTGATGAAGGAAGACAGCTGACAAACTACAGACCTGCTGCATTTTCCATCACTTGGTTGCTGACCACAGCTGATGACCAGGCAGCTGCTGCTAAAAAGGCAGATGTTACTGCTCTATCTCCAACCTGTTCACATACACCAAGTCATCTGCACCACAGACCAGAAAATACATATTTTTTATTTAGATAATTATTTAAAAGTTGGGTTTTTTTTAATATATAGTGGAGTGAAATTTGTTCCCCTTGGTTAAAATAAATAACGGCTATCGCTATTTTTAGAAGAAACATTGAAAAAATTTACTGATTAAGTGCTCCACTGTATTAAAGAATTATACACTTATGCCATTTAGAAACGCCATTTTTTCTGAGAATAGGAAGCTTACTAAGAATCTACTTATTGCCCAGTGTTTTTCCCATTACTATTAATCTTTTCCTTATTTTTATATAAGTATTTGTGTGATTTGGATTCAGTAACCAAGAGAGCTTTGCCTTGCTCTCATTTTGTGCTCAGTAGTCATTACTAGAAGGTTGTTATTTTATAATGATTAGCTTTAATATTGTAATTCAATAGACTTGAAATACTAATTTCCAGCATTCTGATCCTTACATCTTATTTCTTTTGATCCCAATATACACTTGAAGACTAGTATTAGATATGATAAATACATTTTTAAACAGCAATTATACTTATCTCATTGCAAAAACCAGGCACTAACTCTGTTAAAAAGATTCAACACATTAAAAGCAAAAATTCACACAAACTTATTGGAGCAGATGACATTCATAAAAAGCAAATAATTCTATGGAGGCCTTGAAAAAGAAAATGAACAAAATCATCCATTCTTCATAGTGGATCAGTCTATCAAACAGAAGAAACTGAAAGATTTAAGATTGGACCACACAGTGTGAGTCCACACTATTAAGCCCAAAATTATTCCTAACGGATTCCTTTCTGCTGAAGATAATGGTATTGGCAAAACACTTCACAACACTCAGAAGGTTAAAAAATTAAGAACAAAGTCAGTCAGATTCTTCTTACAGGTATTACTGACAAAAATGAAACCACCCACCTCATGGCTTGTCAGATTATTCAGCTAGCTCTCAGCGCAGGAAGATTTACATATAAATATGGCTATACATAACAGAAGGAGGTTTTTGGTGCAGAGGTGATAAAATCTTTTTTCGATAATCCTAAAGACTTTTAGTTGTTCTTTTTCAGTTGTTAGAACTGTCCTTTCTATCTTTCTGAATTCTCCCACAATCCTGAAGAGACATAAATTAAAATACTGGAGCACTAGCTGAACAAATTTGGCACACTTCGCACAATGAATTAAAACTGACTCATGAAATTTTGGTCAGATGTATCTGAACACTTTACTGGCAATATTAAAAGGCAAGTTATAGCATATGAACTTCAAGGGCCTGCTGGGAAAATACAAAGCTTATTAATATAATCTGTTGTTGCATTACAGTAACAGTAAGAAAAACCTGAATGACAAATTATATGGCCCAAGGCTGGCCTTCAGGCTTCAGTCCTTGGACGTAAGCGAGCAAGCCTAGAAAAAGGATGACCTTCCCTCAGTTGAGGTGGACCAGGTTAAGGATCTTTTAAGGAAGCTGGACACCCACAAATCCATGGGCCCCGATGGAATGCACCCACGAGTGCTGAAGGAACTGGCAGATGTCATTGCTAAGCCACTTTCCATCATCTATGAAAGGTCCTGGAGAACAGGAGAGGTGCCTGAGGACTGGAAGATAGCCAATGTCACTCCAGTCTTCAAAAGGGGCAAGAAGGAGGAGCCAGGGAACTACAGGCTGGTTAGTCTCACCTCCGTCCCTGGAAAGGTGATGGAACAACTCATTCTGGGTGTCCTCTCCAAGCAAGCGGAGGAAAAGGTGATCAGGAGTACCCAGCATGAATTCACCAAGGGGAAATCATGCCTGACCAATCTGATAGCCTTCTACGATGGCATGACCAGCTGGGTAGATGAGGGGAGAGCGGTGGATGTTGTCTACCTTGACTTCAGCAAGGCTTTTGACACTGTCTCCCATAACATCCTCATAGGGAAGCTCAGGAAGCGTGGGTTGGATGAGTGGACACCGAGGTGGATTGAGAACTGGCTGAATGGCAGGGGGGTTCTGATTGGCGGGGCAGAGTCCAGTTGGAGGCCGGTAGTTAGTGGAGTTCTCCAGGGCTCAGTACTCAGCCCAGTCTTGTTCAACTTGTTCATCAATGACCTGGACGAGGGGACAGAGTGTACCATCAGCAAGTTCGCTGATGACACAAAACTGGGAGGAGTGACTGATACACCGGAAGGCTGCACTGCCATTCAGCAGGACCTGCACAGGCTGGAGAGTTGGGCGGAGAGGAACCTGATGAAGTTCAACAAGGGCAAGTGCCGAGTGCTGCACCTGGGGAGGTCAAACCCCATGCACCAGTACAGGCTGGGGGCTGACCTGCTGGAAAGCAGCTCTGCCCAGAGGGACCTGGAAGTCCTGGTGGACGACAAGCTCACCATGAGCCAGCAGTGTGCCCTTGTTGCCAAGAAGGCCAATGGTATCCTGGGGTGCATTAAGAGGAGTGTGGCCAGCAGGTCGAGGGAGGTAATCCTCCCCCTCTGCTCTGCCCTGGTGAGACCCCACCCGGAGTACTGTGTCCAGTTCTGGGCTCCCCGGTTCAAGAAAGATGAGGAACTCCTAGAGAGGGTTCAGAGGACAGCAACAAGGATGATAAGGGGACTGGAGCATCACCCCTATGAGGAAAGGCTGAGAGAGCTGGGCTTGTTTAGTCTAAAGAAGAGAAGACTGAGAGGGGACCTCATCAACACATACAAATATCTTAAGGGTAGATGTCACAAGGCCAGAGCCAGAATCTTCTCAGGAGTGCCCAGCGACAGGACAAGGGGCAATGGGCACAAACTGAAACATAAGAGTTTCAGTTGAATATGAGGAAGAACTTCTTTACTTTGAGGGTGCCAGAGCACTGGCACAGGCTGCCCAGGGGGGTTGTGGAGTCTCCTTCTCTAGAGATATTCAAAGCCTGCCTGGATGATGTCCTGTGCAATGTGCTCCAGGTGAACCTGCTTTAGCAGGAGGGTTGGACTAGATGATCTCTCGAGGTCCCTTCCAACCCTTGCCATCCCGTGATTCTGAGATGGCAGACAGTAGAAATAAGAGCAGGTTCTCAGAAAAAAAATGACCTGACCAGCTGCTTCCCTCCCCCCCCTCCCCTTTTTTGAGATGATCTCTTTTATTTTATTTCTTGAATACAGACATTTTTTTGAAATGAAGTTTGATTAGTAAAAGTATGAATGGTTAATTACTTATGCTTGAGTTTGTCAAATATTCTTCTTATATTTACAGGTCAGAATACCAGTCAGAAAGTGATTCTTCAAGCATTTGAAATTCTATATGTTGCCCTAAAAGATGCAGGATCTTATTTCCCGACTCACATCAAGCAAACTTCTGCATGAAGTCAGAGACTTGTGCCTAAAGCTAGACAGCAAGACAGAGGACATGAGAAACACAAACCCCACCTTGCTTTTGGAGTCTTGGAATTTTGTTGATGAGATTGGTTAATTCTTATTTTATTTACCATTTTACCACAGATTTCTGATCACTTTCAAACAGAGTAAGCAGAGTGATAATGGAATGAATTCTTTAAGTTTATCTAAAGATAACCGCCCAATGGGATTTTTAAATGATATTAAATTATCTGTGCTCAAGGTTAAACAAAGGAAAGTAATTCTTAAAGTAGTTTCATTCTAAACTATAAAATTTACACAACATTATGCCCATACTCTTTCATATACCATTCTTAATTAATTTATGCACAAGAAAACATTTGAGCAGGACAAAACATTTGAGTGCTCATTAACAAGACTTTAAGATGCTCTCCTATTGGTTATATTAAATCACATACAAGCTAACACTGAAGGTGATGCAATAGCAATTTCCCCCCCCCCCCCACATATGGAAAATAGATGGCTATATACTATTTCACTAAGCATTAAAGATTTCTCTTGCCATACCTTCTCACATGAAGTACCTTAGCTTAAATGCAGGTTTTTGACACTGTACTTTGTTCACCATTCTTCCAAGGGAAAAAAAAAAGAATGCACCTGCAGGAAAATACACTTTTGCTATGTTTCCCTTATGCGGCAGAAGAATTTTCTTATCAAACATTTTTATTTTCAGTTTACCTCAGGGTAACCTGCCAGATGGCCTAAATTCTGGATATCCGTCTCAGATATTTATTCCATCTTTTCTGACGGGCTTCTGGATTTAACACTGCTGACACAAGCTCTTATAAGAAGAAAACCTCAAATACTGACAAGCAAGTCAACAGTTGTTTCTGTTTATCAGCTCAAGCATCTAACCCCTTTGAGACTTACCTCACACTCCTAAGCAGTTCTTTCCCCAACATAAGAGCTCTGGTTTATTTTGTTTTCAAACCCTGCCAGATTTTCCCATATGTATGCTCACCAATTTAATGGAAGCAACTTTAGAAGATGACACATTCAACAGCTTAGCAGTTACATTGAACAGCCAAGCAGTATTTTAAGTGAGAACTGCATTGTTTCCAACTACAAAATTCAGAACACTTTGCTTACACTCAGGAACCTCAATTTCCAATATTTGGGATACACATCTCCTTTTGGAAAAGCACAACCAGGAAAAAAAATAATCCCCTATTCTTTTAGATAAGGATAATTACAGCATATGTGGAAACCAGAAGATTACATGTGGAAAACTCGCTGAAGAGAATGTATGTTTACACCTTTATTAAAAATTAGGAAGAGGCAAAATTAAAGCTGTGTTCAAATTTCAGGCTCCTAACACCACTCTGGTGAACATCTTTTTTGAGACATTTCCCAGAAGAAAAAAAATATTTTTTACAGAGTGGCTTAGCGCTTCAACAGGCTGTTCAGACCATGTGTTGTAATCTCTGTCCCTCAAAGTCACCAAAACTCAACTGAAAAGGTCCTGAGAAACGTCATTTAAATCTTATGTCATCCCAGCTTTGAAGGGGAGGTTGATGTCTCTGACTTCACAATGCTATGAAAGTTTTCCTAAGTAATCATTGACCAACATTTCTTTCCTCCTGATAACCTAAAGACTAACAGCTGACTCACAAACTGCTGTGTATCACCCCTCATAGGGTCCAGCATTTTAAGTCAGGCACCCAAGACATGCATAGTTAGAGATTAGAACGGAAAAGTCTGGTTTAAATGATATTACTAGGACTTGTGGACAAAACATAGCAGAAACAGGAAAATTTTTTTTCTTTTTTTTTCCAAAGGTCAGCCATCTAGCATGTTATTCAACCCATGTCTTCCTACCCTAACACAATGCACTCCTCCTGGTTTTTTTTCTTTTCAGTTCAACACCTTTCATTCTCCACTCCTTCCTCTACAGTGAATCTTGGAATCTTGTAGAAAGAAGTATTAAACATACATGAACTGTACTAGGTATACATATATGTATACATATATATAATGTGCATATACAATAACCATGATGAAACAGTGTATCCAGTTTTTCTTTCAAAGAAAGAAGTCTCCCCATCAAATGAGTATTCCAAAAGTAGTGAACAATTTACACTAAAAAGACTCCATCTCAGTGAAAAAGCAAATTACTCAAAGCATTTATGTCAAGCTCTACTTCAAGTACAAACAATAAAAGATTTTGACTGCAACTCCAGTAAATATTAGTATTTTCCAGTGCTTTGTTTTAAACTACAAATCATATTCTAAATCACATTCTATTTGGAATGAAGAGATGCGTCTAGGAATGCTTTTCAGCCACAAATCTGCTAAATGCCAGCCCTGCTACTCTTACAGAGCTAGCTGTAATTAAATACACAGACAACTTAATAGCTCCAACTATCATACACAAAGCATCCAATTGGAATTATACTAACAGAAAAAAGAACCACCATATTTTCAAAACTTACCAGAAAACAGAATGTTTTACATTCTGCAATCTACCAAAGTAATCTACAGTTAACAAAAAAATAAATAAAAAAAAAATAATCAAAGCCTATGTGCTTTAAAAACAAAAAACCAAACCAAACAAAATCAAGTTCCTTCCAACCACCAAAAAAAGGAAACCAACCTCTGATTAAGTGCGCTTTAATTTTTTCCTTAATTTTCTAGTCTGCTGGGTAGATGCACACATAAATATACTATGAGAACTTGGAAGCTCGTAGAAAGTTGAGAACCATTAACAATAAGCTGGCAGCTAAAAAAAACCCCCATAAAACAAAACAGAAGGGGTTGGTTTTTTTTCTAAGATTAATCCAGCAAATGTTTATCAATGGAGAACACATCCCTTTTACAATATATTACAGTTACTGTTGTGCTTTTCTCACTCTACTTGATAAAAAAATCCATATTCTTCTGCTTAATTGGCCTTAGGTATAGATTCATGGATCTAAAAGGAGAAATCGCTTAAGGTTTCAATACGACTCCCATCTCAACATTCTGTACAAGTATCAAGATATTAATTGGTACCAATGCTAGATATGAGACAGCTCTGCTCCAGAAATACATCCCCTAATTATTATAATAAAACTGTCACGGATCTAATAAAGCCCTACCAAATAAAGCTGAGGATGTATACAAGGGTAAACACATACAAATTTTGCCGCTTTAAGCAACAAGGAACTTATTCACTCCTTGTTACCTGGTCCTTGCCTACTAAATGGGAAAGTTTACCTAACTCCTCTGTTTAGAGAAGACAGCAGCCATGTTCCTAGGGTCTCTGATCCTACCTTCCTAGTAGTATGTCAGGAGGTAGCAGGTTCCCTTAATTTTACTTCGGTACTTCTAAAACATAAACATATATTTTCACTAAATATGTCTGCTAAAAGTGAACTAATGTGTTGGCCTGTCACTGTAAGGCATTAAAAAATTAATATTAAAAAATATGCTAACAGATAGCTTATATGTCTTTCAGAATCAAAGAATTCTATGTCTTTGGTATTTAATTTTCTTAACATACATTTTTAAGAAATAATACATACCTGTATCATTCCCGTTCATGTACAGAAAAATGTTATTTTACTTTTTTTTTTAAAGGCAAAAGAAATTTGGCAAAAACTGGTTAGGTAAGAGGCTCAGATTGTCTTTCTCCTCATGTTGGTACTGCAGAACTTAATTCTTCTGCTCACTTTGTACCCACATTTATATTCCTTCATTACAGAGAGGATTACCTGGGAGTGTTTTACAAAGCGAAACACACTATTACAAGCAATGCACTCCGTATTGGAAAATACAACATTACTTATTTTTGCATTCCTCTATCAGCAAAGAAGCATTGAAATTCTAATTAGAAGGCAACTATAAAGCAAAGTGATATTTCCCTAAAAGGATCCAAAAAGGCCAGCTCACATTACTAGACTGCTTAGAAACTAAATTTCTACTTTGTCAGCTCACACATATAACTGCTAGGGTTTAAGCCGGCTATTGCCACTCACTAGGATTTATAAATGACAGCTACAGGCCCCCAGTGGTTTTCGTCTGTTTTATCAGAGACCACCTACTGCACAAAATCAGATTACTTTACAAAGACTTTTTGCATTATATTTAATTTATGATTACTATTTTACCGCCACCTGAGGAGCTCCTATATAATTTATTCCTTTTCAGTGAAGTAGCACTTGATCCTAGCCCTACAGCTATCTTGAAATCTGTGAACCACAACCCCAACTGGTACAAGCAAGCAGGGCTCTGCTGAGATTAACAAAAAAACCCCTCTCTTTGATGGTACTTATAATATATATTTTTAAATTATGATATGAAAATTCCTTGCAATGGCTGAATAATTGAAAAATAGTCCTTATAAAAATCAAAAAAAATTAAAAACACTACAGTGCTAAATGTCAAAATGCATGGAGGAAAATTAAGTAGCAGGCAGCTAATTGAAATTTTTAGTATTGTCTTACAGGAAAGGAAAAGTGTTCCTGGTTATTTGCTTTGTTCAGTGCAGAATTACATTAAGTTGTCATTACAATGAACTTTAAGGATAACTCAACTTACTTTAAACATAAAAAAAAGAACCCCCCCAAACACTGTTACCCCTTCCATAATGATAAATAAATCTGCGGTACTCAAGTTCTCCACAGTAAACACTGTTCAAGGGCATACTGCTGAACATATCCGCAGTCCCAGAGAAGATGGACAGAGAAGGAAAACAATCACCTGAATGAAATCGATTTCTCATGAAGGATCAAAGATGGCTTCATAACTGAAACCTCAAGATTAAGCGACACGAGCCGCACTCAAGCTAGTCTCTTCAGGTTTCATGTTCCCTGTTCAGAGAAACCAGCGGATCACAGCATACAGATACTCAGGCAAGCCACAGAGTAAATAATTCCAGGTGTGGAAGGACTTCATTAGTCTGCACCGCACTTCAGCTGATCAGACCTCAAAAAGCTGAATATCCTCTGAACCCAATCCTGTAGGAGAATTCCCTTCTGTGCATGGAATGTATACCTTCCTCCTTTAACTCCGGCTCTGAAGTCAGGTACTTCCCAAATACGCTCAGAATCAGAATGATCTCCCCTTTCACTCGAAAATGAAGACATCTGTGATGTCCTCTATATTGTTATCAGCTCTGTTGCACTGTACTGTAAACTTTCTCAAAAACTAAATTTAGTCCCAACACCACTGTAAAGAAAAATTACCCCCCAGATAGGGACATCATATCCAATTGTGTGCACTACAGCCTCAGAAGCATCAGCCAGAATGCTACTGCCATATGTAGCATCAAAATATATATCATATTAGCCAACTTTTCCAATTTAAGCTTCACCATAATCTTCATTTTAGATTTAATTTATACACTAGCAGATAATTCATCTGCAACAAACATTACAGATTATGCAACATAAATATGTACAGAGGTCAGCTAAATTGAAAGAAGACTCAATATGATTTTTTTTTTTATGATATATGGAATATTTATGATACGGAGTATCTGCAGTGACCTGTACCTATAAAACGTGTAAATGTTTTGCTAGAATGTGGATCCAAGAAAGACTTGAAGCAACAAAGAAAAGAACAACATTACTTACAAGAGCAATTTATGAACAGGATGTCTTTACAGCCCACTGGTTAGAGGCTTTGATGGCCCTGTGATAATCTTTAACCCTCAAAGCTATACAAGAATAAAATTTCACTAAACTTTCAAGCACAAATAGATACTATCTTACTTTTGTCTGGTGTGGTCGTAGAGTACTCGGCAGCCTAGAGCTTAAAATATTTTGTGTTTGTGGTAGCAGATGGGCTGTATTTTTTGATAAGTTTGGTTTGGATGAAAGATAATGTGTAAGCCTGGAACAGTATACACTCATCTAAATGTAAAAATGCAAGATGACCCTTTATGTGTGTCATGTCTGCACAATACACTGTCAAGCTGCAGATCAAAAAAAGATGCAGAGTACAGGGAACGGATTAAAAAGTATAAGCAAACTGAAGACGCCTTTTTTTTTTCATAACAGCTTACAGAAGATCCACACATTCAAATTGAGATTATGTATCCACAGCAAGAGCTAACTTTCTGGAGCGTAAAACTTATGTAAAAATCCACTTAGAAATACTATGGTGATTTACATCAAGTAAAAATGTGGCCAATAATGCATAAGGTTTCCATGTACTTTTTTTTTAAAAAAAAAAGTCAAATTAACACTGCAGATGCATATAAATGATATGAATACAACTCTTCTGGCATGCTAATAAAAATAATATGAAACTCTGCTCAAGAAGCAAGAATAGCCAATGAAACATATAAATTAATTCCTGAAGAAGCTGTGGAGAAGATATACAGTCTATAAAAGAGAATGGCAAAACAGTGCCTGTTAAACACTACAAAATTCTTGGCTTTATGGAACTATCCTGCACATTGGAAAAGTTCAGGTGTGATGCCTATCACATCATGCTTCCCCATAGTCTAATTCTTTCCTCCCTGTAACCAACAGTCAGATGAAGCTCTACCACAAATCAAACTTCTTGTTATACACAATGTAAAATAAAACAAAATAAAAATCTCCACAGTGACTGGCAGTGCTAAAGCTACAAGAAAACAAATTCTCCAAGGCAAGTGAGTCACAGCTAATTTATTTTTTACCAGCACAGAATAAGCTAACAGTGTCTAAATCAAAGATTCATCAGAATTGCTGCTTTCAGCGGGTGAATGTGCTCACCTCCATGGCCTGGACAGCCTCCTCTGAGACACATTGAATTTCAACCAACATCAACATATAAAAGCCTGATTTTAATCCATTACAAAATAAAAGGCTGTAATATAACAGTGGCACTTGCCACAACACTCTTGCCACATGACTCATCAGAGAAATATACTCATTCTATTTTGGGAAGAAAACACAAAGTATATCACTAAACTGTACTTTTTTACTTCGCACGTATTGCTTAATATACCTTATTATTGAAGCAAAAGTGTTTTAGCTTTGAGTTAGCAGTGAGTTCAGCAGAATTTCAACAGGGTACTTTTGACTCTGCAGGAATTCAAGTCAGGCAATCCTCACTCAATACTTTATGTAGATTTGAGTAAGAACGTGACCACACGGGCCACTGTCCCCCAGTAACAGCCACACAGCACACAGCGCTCCAGCTCATGCTTCTAATTAAACTGTGTGGTTCTCTTCACCCAGTTCTCCGTTACATCATCTAACTTTGCTAAATTCATCCTCAGTAATTTCAGGCTAGCTTGGCTGATTTTGAACTGACTGGAGTTTTCACACAATCCTCCACAACATCTCAATAACCACAACCTCCAAACGAGGTGGTCTTTCACTTCTGATGTTTTCAAAACATCTGTACAATCAAGCCCTAAGCAACTGAGAAAGAATGCAAATCAAATTGCACTCTCACTTTTATCCAAAAGATAACTATACTTTCTTACATTACTCCTTATTTTTTTCATTTTCATATGTAACTTGCTTCTAGGATTTAGGTACTATCAGCAGCACCGTTGCCAAAAATAGTCCCAGTTTTTCTGGAGGCTCAATTGAGCCATAAGGCTCAATTGCAGATACGAGTCAGTATCATCTGATACCTCCATTTTTTCAAGCTTAACTTGGCAGACTCAAAAGGTCTGGGAGAAAAAGCAATAAAGTTGTAGTCCATCTAAATATCTGAAAACAGACAAGGAGATGGAGTTTAGCCTATAGACGTTCACTGAACCGTATTCTGGAGCAATAACTAGCTCAGCAGTTCAGTCTCCACACACTCATAACCCAAGGTGATGGCAAGTCCTCTGACAGTCACAATTAAACACAAAATACAGAAGGGAAGAAGATTTGCTCCCTGTGACTTGAATGATATGCAGGCACTGGAAAAAACTAATTATTTGAAATACATCAGCATAAGAAACATGGCACAGTCAAATCACAGTTCCAAATCTCAGAGAAAAGACCACGCTGCTATGATGAAGCTCTGCAGTTTTGCTCTGCAAGGCAAGGAGAAGACGCCAGTCACAGCATCACTGCTTGAATCCATTTACGGGCTTTCAATCGTACGAGATCAGTAATTCAAACTGAAGGCAAGAGATGTCAGCTAGTGAAAGTCACACAGAACAACAGAACAGGCGAGCGCTCGCTCAGTGTTGTTAATGAACCTGGGTGTTGATCCCTCCCTTAAGTAAGCAGAAGAAATCAATATAACTGAATTCAGTAGCTGATTTGTGTGCTCTCGGCAATGAATCTGGTTGTGCTAGGGGCTTTCACATGGGGGATTACTAGAATTAAAACAGAAACCTTTTATTCATGAGATAAGTGGATAAATGTTGAAATTATAACAGAATCCTTCAAGGTTGAGACCTAATAGTATGTCCAGAAGGAGCCCTTATCTTTTACAGAAGAAAGTAAGTCTAAATTAAAATGCAATTCTATGGTTTAGGCAGCTCAAATCTAGCACCAAAGAGAATTGATTCAGTAATTCAGATCAATGTCATGGGATAAAAGCCCAAACATCCCTTCTACAGATTAAGATGCCATCTGCCAGGCTGGCTGAAATGGCTCATCTCTGTTTTAAAGTCCCCACCTCAGCCTCTGATGAACGGGTGGATTCTTGCAGAGGATTTTCTCTTGAAGCTTGACACTGTTTGTGCACAGCTGTAAATACAATGCATCTAACCTGTTATTTCTTCTTCCGAATTTTTTATGTGCACTGAAAGAGAGTAAGGCACCTACCCAGCAAGGGCAAATTACCAGGACCAACGGATACAGTATTGCAGAGACACACCAAAAACTGGCATGCAGACTAGAACCCTGCAGGGAAAAGAAAAGGTTTAGGTCTAAAAACCTCAGAAGACCACACCAGGGTTTTACACCAAAGAATAGCAACAAGAAACTAACTGTTCTGCAGCCCTGAACTTCGATTTGCCAGAACAAGCTGGCAGCTAGGTTACAAATTACACATTTACAGCGATTTATTAAAATTTGTCTACAAAATAATGGATGTAGGTTCTTAAGCCCTCCCGCTTTTCCATACACCAGGTTGAAGCTCAGCCCTTGCAAACTATGGCATTTGATTCCCTTACAGAGCATGTATCACACAGGCTGGAAGATGGCACAGAGGTCTTACAGGGATTAAAGCAAGCCTCTGATCTACAAACACAGCTCTTGCCCACCATGGGGGACAATTTATTAGTTATGTTGGCAAGGGAACACAGATAGGTGTTCTGATAAAACGTAGTGTACATCAGTACGCCACCAATATAGAAACGCGGGTCATGCACATGGGTAGCACAAGAATAAAGCCCCCCAGAATGCAATTTTTCAAGTGTCCCATTGCTTTCAGCTTCAGAAGCGTTTGGAATTTATTATTTTTTCCTTAATGGAAGAGACACAAACAAAACCCACACGTGCAATACATACCATTAAAATATATGATTCATTTCTGATCTTTGTTTTTTAGTGCAGATGCATCTACTGCTGTCCTAACAGGACAGTTACAGCCTGACCAGCCAGGAAGACATGCATTTGCCATTAATGAAGCTGAAAGTGATTTTTCAGACAGTTAAGAAAAAATATAAAGATAAAACAATCATATACATATTAGTGGTGTTGTATACAGGAATCCAAAAAATCAGAACTAGATTCAGAAGTAGATTAAGATGATTTAAACTTTAGTGAAGGAAATCACCCAAATTATTTTCTCCCTTAAAATTTCACGTATTTGACTTCTTTCAGTAGTACACTCAACCAAGAACTCTTTGTGCAATAACAAGTGTGTTCAGAATTCAGGCACATGTTCATAATATAATAAAAAATAATAATAAAAAAAATAACACTGATTTTTAAAGGTTCTTGCTGAACACACCCTAGAAACAAGACAGTGGTCAGATTAAGATCATTACAATTGCCAGAGTGATGTACTGAAATGAGGGCATGAAAGTCTGAGATCATACACATGAAGCATTCTCTCAGACCTGATCTTTAGCAAAACAGAAGACGTGAAAACAGCTGGCTCTGCTACGTACATGGAAAAAATCACAATGAAATTGTGGGGAATTTTGGGATTTAGACTGTCACCTGCTGTCCCTGGAATACATAAATACACTCATACACCCTAAATTAAGTCCTGCATCTTATTTCAGGAGACCTAGAGAAGAACTAACTTTTAATACACAGCTTCACAACTAAATGTTTTAAAATATATCATGTGGTGATGCCTCTGTCACAAATGCAAAATACTATAGCAGAAACAAAAACATCCTCAAAATTAGTAACAAACTGAAACTATAAGTGCACTTTATGAAGCCTGTATGTTCTTTTCACAGTAAATCTAATTCAAGATGCAACTGCAATTGCCAGAGAGTATAATTCACCTTTTAAAAAAAAATTATTTGTGATGTTTTTAAATTTATACCCCACTAATGAACAGATAAGTTACTTCTCTTTAATGAATTATATTGTTACTAAAAGGAGAGAAGAGCAGTTTCCTTAACCGAACATGGGTTCTTCAAAGGTTGCTGTCACAGGTCTTGCCAAACACCGCTGTCTTTCCAATGCAAGCGCTAAAAAGTGAACTCCAGGACAGGCAAAGGTTGTATTTCCCAGGCAAACGTTGCTCTTTTGTGAGTCTCCTCTGGGAGATTCAGCTGATCAAATACAGCCAAATCATGTGCAATGGAAGTGAGCAGCAAGGTAGACATTTTGTATTAATGCTCTCTTTGTTCTTTCCAAAAAGACTGGGAAGGATGTGGCGATCAGTAACTGTTAGATAGTGATTCTCATCCTTTCATCTTTTCAGTGAATTCTGAGGCTAATATTGATTTTTATATAAATATTCAGCTGCTCTGGACATTCTCTGCATGAGAGTGGCAATATATATTTGCCTCTATTGACTCAGCGGAGATCTAACGTTTGCCAGATGTAAACAAAATAGATTTATAATCCTACCTACTCCTTTCAAAAACTAAAAATAAAAAAAAAGTAAAAAAAAAAAAATCCAATGACAAAAATAATGAAATAGCTTTGACAAAGTGGCAAGAGGTTACAGACCTGAATCCCTCTTCATATCTTGATTTTTTTACTTCTCCTGATATTTCTTCCATCATATAAGTAAAGGAAACTAATCAACTTTAATCCGATCAAGCAATAAAAGTGCTATGATTTCTTAAAATACCTTACCCTGAAAGGATTATGTTGGACATGAGGAGTAAATACCCTCTTCTGCAAAATAATGTATTTAGTACAAAACCAACATAAGTAGGCAGCTGTACCGTGCTCTCAAAAAATCCTCTTTTCCATGTAAACAGCATCAGGGGCTGGACTCTTGCCTGTCAAACAAACAACTCACCAATGCTCCAAAAGAACAGACTGTCAAGACTCTAGGAAGGCTTCAGATCCAACTAAGTACCTAAGCATACAACTACCTTTAAACATATCAAGTATTTTCAGTGATGTGACACAAGCCATGCGTAGAAACATATATAATATTTCACAGATTGTAATTACTTGCAATTTCCATTTTCCTGGAATCCTTGTCCTGTAAATGTCAGATGATCTCATACACCATACTGAGGCATCTGAGGTAGGCTTACTAATTTCTGGATTACAGAACTGAAATGTTTTAAGTTCATTTTAGATTATGGATAGTTTGCAATCTTAAAGAAATGCAATCTGTCCTCAAATTTACTAGTATTTCATTCTGTTTCCTTTTTTGAAACCCCAGTATTACTTCACAAAGAAAGAGAGTAATAGTAAGAGGTTATATCAGCAATAAAGACTAGATTTCTTCAGAAGCTAGAGCAGGAAATAAAACCCAGGAGACCTATGTGCTCATCATTAGTCAATGTCTTTGCTAAAAAAACAACAAGGGGAAAAAATCCCCTAAGTAAATGTAAATTACTTTGCCTTAAATTAGATACACATACTGCATTTTTTCCAAGAAAAGAAAGAAAAAAAATACGTTGGATTTTGGGTTTTTTTTTGTTGTGAGGTTTTTTGTTTTATTTTTTCCAACAAACTAAACAATATTACCTCTGGACAAAATTATCCCACTTGTACTCCTTCCCTCCACAAATATATTGCACATAGCTGGAACTGCATTTTATATCAGAAATACCCAGGTGCATATAATGCCAAATGTTTGATCTCCTAGTTTTCTCTCTTTCACTTTATACTACACACAAATACGCCTATGATATGCATATATACACTCAGAAAACTATATTATGTAAGTAGTTTTATACCTTGTATCAAATAATACTAAAAGTAAAAATATCACATTAACAGAGGCTTTATATTTCTTTAGGTTCAAAAAGGGAAATTTGTTCAATTTTAGAACACGGCTGTATTTTACAATACTGCTCCTAGTAACGGCACAAGAGTCCTAGATCTCATTCTTTCTGCTCACCTGCTGGTTTTCCTGAATAAAGCTTATCATCATTAATTTGTTCATGAGAAATTGAACCTGTTCTTAATATTTTAGATGGAAAGCTGCCAAACAAGACTTCCTCCCCCTCCCTTTTTTAAGCTTTACATTTAAAATCAGGCAAATTATCATTTATTAATACAAATTATGTCCCTTTTTGTTATTAACAATAGTTTATCATAACCAAGAAGCTTATCCAGGATTCTTTTGATCTAAAAATCATAGATTAAATAACTACTAGCTGAAATCATTCTAGATGCTATGCATCTACCTTAACTAATTGACGAAGACTTGGATTAGAGATTGAAAATGCTGTGGTCAAATCCAATGTTATCTTCTCAGAGCATTTGGCTTTAAAGTCAGATTACCTTATGTGTATCTAAGGAATAACATTGATATCAATCTGTCTATTTAAAAGGCTTATTTATGTTTTCTTATGAGATTCAGGTAGGGCTGTTAAGTAAACAGAGTTGGGAAGGATTTAAGCAGTATGAGCTTGGAATCAGTAACTTAAAAAAACCAAACAACAAAACACCACCATAATTATACAGAAGAGTGATTCAGTTTTGGAAACATAATCAGAGGTCAGTAAGAAAAGTACCATCTATCTCTTTAAATCACCATTTTCCAAAATTCCCAAGTCTCCTTAGGCAAAGGGAGAACTTAATTGACTGCAGAAGAAGGGGCAGAGCAGAGTACAAATTGCCCAGGAATCAAGACAGCCCAGAAAAACTGCTGCCAAAGAAAAACTGCACCCTATTTTGGAAACCTCATAATCATAGAATCATTAAGGTTGAAAAAGACCTCTAAGATCATCAGGTCCTACTGTCAACCACACAACACCACCATGCCCACTAAACCATGTCCCAAGTGCCATGTCTACACAGTTTTTGAACTCCTCCAGGGAGGGTGACTCAACCACCTCTCTGGGCACCCTGTTCCAATGTTTGACCATGCTTACAGTAAAGAAATTCTTCATAATATCCAATCGAAACCTCTCCTGATGCAACTTAAAGCCATTACCTCTTGCCCTATCGCTTGTTACTTGGGAGAAGGGACTGAGACCCATTGCACTACAGCCTCCTTTCAGGTAGTTGTAGAGGGCAATAAGGTCTCCCCTCAGCCTCCTTTTCTCCAGACTAAACAACACCAGCTCCCTCAGCCGCTCCTCACTAGACTTGTGCTCCAGACCCTTCACCAGCTTCACTGCCCTTCTCTGGACACACTCCAGCACCTCAATGTCCTTCCTGAACTGAGAGGCCCAAAACTGAACCCAGTATTCAAGGTGCAGCCTCACCAGTGCTGGGTACAGGGGGACAACCACCTCCCTGCTCCTGCTGGCCACACTACTCCTGATATAAGCCAGGATGCTGTTGGCCCTCTTGGCCACCTGGGAACATTGCTGGCTCATATTCAGCTGGCTGTCAACCAGTACATCCAGGTCCCTTTCTGCCAGGCAGCTTTCCAGCCACTCTTCCCCAAGCCTGTAGAATTGCATGGGGTTGTTGTGACCCAAGTGCAGGACCCAGCAACTTGGCCTTGCTGAATCTCATACACTTGGCCTCGGCCCATTGATCCAGCCTGTCCAGATCCCTCTGTAGAGCCTTCCTACCCTCCAGCAGTTCGACACTCCCGCCCAGTTTGGTGTCATCTGCAAACTTGCTGAGGGCACACTCAATCCCCTCATCCAGATCATTGATAAAGATACTAAACAAGACTGGCCCCAGAACTGAACTCTGGGGAACACCACTTGTGACTGGCTGCTAAGCGGATTTAACTCTGCTCACCACAACCACGGCCATCCAGCCAGTTTTCTACTCAGCAAAGAGTATACCTGTCTAAGCCACAAGCGACCAGCTTCTCTAGTGGAATGCTCTGGGAGATGGTGTCAAAGACTTTACTAAAGTCCAGGTAGAGAACATCCACAGCCTTTCCCTCATCCACTAGGCAGGTCATCTGGTCATACAAGGAGAACAGGTCCTGCTTGACCCCAGCATGATCAAAAACCCCAAAGTTCTACCAATGGCACCAGCCTCTGAGCCACCTGTTAATTAGGTGAGTTTTCCTGTTCCTTTCAGAGCTCCTTCCTGCCACTGACAGGATTGAGGAAAACACTACCTGTACTCTTGGTCCTTCAACCAACTGCCCCAGTGCCCTAAAGTCCCTTTTGGACTTCTCTCTGCAATCCCATCACTGCCAGCCTGCATAACCAATAGCAGATGATAATCAGAGGGCCATACCATACCAGGGAGTGTCCTAGTAACCTCTCTAACCTGGGCCCCAGGGATGCAGCAGACTTCCCGGTGGGATGGGTCTGGTTGGCATACTGGGCCCTCTGTTCCCCTCAGAAGGGAATTGCGTATGACAGTTACCCTCCTTTTTTTCGTAACAGAGGAAGCCATAACACGTGGGGTTGACTGACTCACCCTAGTCTATCCCTTGGATGGACCTTCACCTACATCCTCATTTGCCTGGCCTTCAAGTTCCAGAGCCTCATATCTGTTCTGTAAGGGCAACTGGGAAAGTGAGGGAGGCCAGGAGGGGACACGTCTGCCACCCTGAACAGGGACCTGTTTCCTTTCCGCCCCGTCTCTTAGGTCCCCTCCTTCTGCTTGGTTGCAAGAAGGTAGGGGATCCTTTGCTTCTTGTGGAGCCTCCATCTGCTGCCTTGGCCTCAGAGGTAGTAGGATGTTGCTCCACCAGTCTATCTCCCTCTCACAGTCCCTCATCCTCCTTAACCTTCTTCCACTTCCTCTTTCAGCTCTGCCACCAGGCTGAGCAGATAATTCACCTGGTCACATCGGTAACACTTCATTCATACCTCTACTTCTTACACAGAGGACATTTCCCATCTCTAGACGTACACAACAGAACAGAGACGGGGACAAGCCTATTGTAATAGCAATCTTTCTGTGCCAGACTAGAAGCCTGATGTATGATTCTTCTGCAATTTCGGAGGGCAGTACCAGCTCTGCTACATGTTTATGGAAAATGGAACTTTTTCTTTTATTGTTTTTGAGGGAATACCACAACATGGTCTTGCTCTGAGGGCCTCACCCTGAGAGGTGAGAACTTTGTGAATACACAAGCACATAGAAACTAATAGTTGTTTATGACCTGAAACTAGTTACTGTAATTTAACCTTCTTTATGAAGACAATAAATATTTTTTGAAACTACTAGTTAACAGTGAAAGTTACATTATTTTCATGTAGAAATAATTATTTAATGGAATTTAGATAAATGGATAAACTTGTTCTCTGCTCTAATGTGAAACCCACCCTACCTCCTCCACTCTTCCCTATCCCCCTGGTTTTTTTTGTTAAGATTTCCCTACCTCAGTTAGGCTAGAATGAAGAATGAATTGATGCTACATCTGAAGAGAAGTTTCACCAGCGTATTTTCACTGGTATTCAAATTACGTATGGACACTTGTTAGCTGTGTCAATTGTTAAGATAAAATCTGAGAGATAAAACCAAAAAAGGATGTAAAATATCTATCTATAAAATATATTAATGCACAACCTCCCAGTATCTTGACTAAATTGATATGCAATGTCTGCCTCCATCTCTTTTCCCTTGTTAAAGACAAGCATGAAGTTCATTCTTTTCTAAAGTTCAGTATATCCACGAGTTCACAAAGATAATTCCCAGTGGACCTGAGATTTTATCAGCAGCTGTTTAAGTACTTACTCAACCAATGGAATACATTTAACTTACTCAAGTATTTTCTAACTAGAGATTGAATTCTTGTCCATCCCTCAATCTATTAACTGCAGCAGATTCATTGCAATCAACCTTACTAATGAAGATGAATGAAAAAGGGGGTTGGAAACTTCTTGGCATCGTGCATATATGGTTGCACACCGAGCCTTAGAAATCATCTGCCAAGGTGAGATAAAAAAAGGTACCATAAATGGGACATCAGAAAGTTGTTTGAGAAGGGCAGTAAAATCACATCATGTTTGCCAGTAGCATCTTCAACATTACAATACATTTGCATAACTATTAACCTTTCATAATTTTTTTAAGACAACTATTTTTTATAACATTTTTCTGTAGTAGCTCAAAAGCAGAGTGCATCAACAGATGTGCAAAACCTAATGTGTTGTTGTGACAGAATGGACAATTCTTATTAGAATAATACCACTTTTCTGCTCAATTAATACAATTTTTGTTTGTTTATATTTGTAGGGGTTTATTTTTGTTACAGAGAATGGCTTTGAAAATAGGAGAAAGTAGCAAGCCTATTTCACACATAACATAAAACTTTCTTGCATCTTTTCACCTAAGAATGGAAATTACCAACTGGAGGGGTCTGCTCCTGCATGGCCTGGAGACGCAAACAGAGAGCACACTCCCTGCCCCACCAGACTCCACTCCCTATCTGCCGCCTCCACTCCCTATCTGCCGCCTCCCTATTCTCTGTTTTTTTCAGGCAGTGCTGCTATCTTCAGTAGAGACGTTTGCAGTCTCTTCCCACTTCTAGATCCTCCTCATTAAAGAAACACAGATAAAACAGGCTTTTCCATTCCCTACATGGAATGAAATGTGTAGAACTGCACATCTCACTACATCTCCAGGAATTTCCATTTTTATATGTATATTCTTGGGGGGCCTGGGAGGAAAAAAAAACCAACCAAACCACAAAACCAAAAAACAACAACAAACCACAAAAACACAGAGTGGTCTGAACCTTCCAAAATACAATTGTTAATAACATGCAAGAAAGAAAGTTGGAATACTTTTCAACATGTATGAAAAATGGGGGGAAAACCCCACATGAGAAACCTGAAAGCTATTTCCATACATGTAAATGAGATTTATTCCTCATTTTCCATTGTTTAATTAATAGAATGAATGAATTAGCATCCTTATTTATGTCTCAGTCGTAAGGCTGTGTTTTTCAAAGTGCAGCAGGCTGAAGTAAAAAATTTTTTCAAGTTTACACCTTGACCCTTTCTATACTGTGTAATGGAGAAAAAGAAGATAGCTTTTCCAGCACAAGCATTTTGAATGTTGAAATGTAATCCACCTCCCCAATCAATTATTCTCAATGCTAAAAAAAAAAAAAAAAAATTATCTTTATTTTCCTTTTTTTTACTGCTTCTTTGTTGACACTTCTATGAAGTACAAAAGGATATAACAAGGTATATAAGCAAGTATGTGGGATTGTCAGTCTGATTTTCAGACATATTTTTTGAAGGGTCTGTGTACAACCAGCTGTGGTGATGTGGCATGTACAGTTTACATCCTTATTACCCATTCTAATGACAGGTAAATACGCATTAGAATGGCTGGTAAAATAAAGAAAAAAAATACCTTAAAACCCCCTATTAATTGAAAAGCATATAAAACCACAGTGTAACCTTTCCAACTTCTGCAGCAATAATTGAGGAAATGTAACAAAATAACTCTCTCATGAGCTTAAGATTTACCACAAAAATAGCCAGAGACATTCTTGAGAAAAAATTATGAGCCTATACAAAATGGACGCATGAAGGCGGTTTTTTTAATAACCCCACTTTATAACACTGCTACTACTATGGATTTTTTTATGTCAAAAGAATCAAACTAATGTGTTACAAAGTGAGATCAGCACACACACACTGCTTAATAAGTATGTTCATGCACTATAGAGGATAAACCTGTGTCCTGGTTTCGGCTGGGATAGAGTTAATTTTCTTCACAGAAGCTAGCATAGTGCTGTGCTTTGGATTCAGTGCCAGAAGAATGTTGATAACACGCTGATGTTTTTAGTTGTTGCCAAGCAGTGCTCAGACTGCTCAAGGACTTTTTGAGCTTCTCCTGCTCGGCCAGGTGCATAACAAGCTGGGAGTACAGCACAGCTAGGACCCAAACTGTCCAAAGAGCTATTCCATACCATATAACGTCATGCTCGGGGGGGTTGGTGGGTCGGTCGGTCGCTCGGGTACTGATCGCTGCTCGGGACAGGCTGGGCATCGGTCGGCGGGTGGTGAGCAATTGCATTGTGCATCATTCGTTTTGTATATTCTGTATATTTTGTTATCATTCTCATTATTACTATTATTATTATTTTCTCTTATTAAACTGTCTTTATCTCAGCCCTCAGCTCTAACCTTTTTTCCCCTTCCCGATTCTCTCCCCCATCCCACTGAGTGGGGGGGGGGGGGGAGTGAGCGAGCGGCTGCGTGGTGCTGAGTTGCCAGCCAGGTTAAACCACGACAACCTGATCTTTCCCAATGGCAAATCATGACACAACCAAAGCAATCCACATCACATGCTAGAATATACTTGAACAATTCTAAACTCACTGTTGAAAACTGAAGGTAAATAAGTAAATCTGTCTGCGTAGTATCTATTTTTACTGAGGCATAATAATCTCTTTAGTCATACAAAGAGTTAAACAGTTTGCTAAATGTAATCACAAGCTTTATGTGCCTTGATTTTTATCGTACATTACTGGTATTCTTCTAAGTACAAATACTAAAAGTTACAAAGATACAAAACTAAAAGGACACCAGATATAATAGGAAAGGAAATTATTTTCATTATTTCAAATTCAGTTTCTAAAAGTCTATTTCATTACAATTTAACAGTCCATTCCTTTCAAAATATGCAACTCATCACAACAAAAACCAAGCTACATGGTAAATACACAAAAATACTTTTCCGGTTTCTTTTATCAATTTGCTATCAATATCCACATCAAACATAAACACAAAATTACTAATATTTAAAAAAAAAACAAAAAAAGACATTTCAGGGTTTTCAAACTCCTCCCTAAAATTTGGAATTTGTGTAACCAGTAATTATTTGGTCTTTATTTTCACAAATAACATGCTCAGAAAGAGGTAACTTGTTTTCTCCTACCAGGGAAGACAGGGAGAATTACCAAGATAAATTACATGCTGGGATTATCATATAGCATTAAATTGGCAGAACTCACCTCATGATGTAAAACCAAAAGATCTATTCTACTATGCAAAGATACCATTTAAAAAAATGAGTACATGAAGTTCTCTCAAGGACTCTTTTTCTGACGGAGAAAAGAGGTTACCTACAGCCATATGATCCCATTATAGGTAGAATTCTATGATAGGAAACCTGAAAATGCAGCCACATGCATCTTTGTCACCTGTTTTCAGGTTTTGTTACAAAGTCAAGAACAGACACACTGAATGGCTCAGTGAGTTTATGACTGATTTGTTTTATTTGGACAGATTTGTGTCTCAGAAAAGAAATTATGCTAACTCTTCAGTTGGATAGAATTGCTGCAAAAAATCAGATAAATGGAAATAACTTCCATTTATTTTCACTCCGATTTCATTCAAATCTGAAATTCAATGAAAAATTCATATGGATGAGCTGCTTTATATGACATAAATAACCGTAGGTACAAACCCTACCAATAGATTTCACAAAGTGCTATTTACCAAAACCATTTCACTAAGATACCCTAGTACTGCTAACTACCCAGTCAACCCCCAACTTCATCTTTCTGGGCACTGCTTGCCTCTGCCCTTTGGAGGTCCTGCACCCACACCACAAATGTTTTCTCACTGCTTCAATATGAGCACAAAACTACTGATTACATCACTCTGTTGAACTTTTGTCACTGAACAGAATAACCTACGGGAGGGCCTTGACTCTGAAAACTATGGCAACTGTCAAGTACGTATGATAGCCACTGTTGGTGACCCTGGTCCTACTCATATCAGTTGGTTTTCCCCTGACTTTAGTTACAAGCTGGATATGGACACCAAGTCCTATGTAACCCCAAAGTGCCATCACCTGCAATTTGAAAAGGTTTGGTTTTTTCTTTTTCTTTTTTTTTTTTTTTGGGTTTTAAAATTCAGTTTCTCTGGAGTTGTAGTTTAGAAATTAAATTACTTCTAGTCGAAACCAAACACAAATGCACTGGGTATTTAGAGAAGACTTTCAATATAAGCCAAGTGATTAAAACACTTCAAACTATGTGCTGACTGTCTGTAGGCACAGTTAAAAGCAATACAAACTTATTCAATACTGCCCTAAAAATGGGTTTCCAAGCTAATCAAAAGGTATCAATGGATTATATTTTCAAGCTCCCTTACTTTCACATTCAAACTGAAAAGCAATCAGATTTTACTGTAACAAGTTTACCCTCTCAAAAGAAATAGTCTGCTTAACTCATTCGAACAGATATGAAAGACCATCACAACGTAATAGCTTTTGGCAACAATCAACCTTGAATACTTTTAGAATTGTGACCTCTAGTAGAATTCTCTGAGCTACTCAATTTCCCTCCTCAGTAGCTTTTGGGCAGCATCATTCAGACACCCGTTCACAGTTACACTGGACACTGTTTTCAAAGGCTGACCAGAGCTGCAAACTTCCAAATAAAACAAGCACATCCAATGCCATCCGGTAAATTTTAAAGCCAGCTGTCAAAAAGCTTTGTAACACTGATAAATCATGAAGAAAGCCACTTTATTTTGGGAGTAGATATTCCTGATCAGGTACAGATAAGTACCAATTATACAGAACCAATGCACTCTGTATCATTACTCTTGAAAACACCTATGAGAGACTTATGGATAGCTGTTGCATTCACTTTTGTCCTGCCATGAACATCTGTGTGCAGGTCATGTTTTACTGCTTCGGAGATATCTGTTTCTGTATTGATTGAAAATTAAAATGGTAATCTATGTCCTGCGCTTCCATACTGGACAGCTGCAATGTTTTATTTTATTGATTTCCTGGTGGTTCTTTGCATACATTTAACAGCTTATGTGAAACCCTGACAGCAAGGTCATTTCAAACAAGCCATCCTCAGTTCCCCTCCCTTCACCTCCCCACAACAGCAAATTGTAAGCTTCTAATTAAATCTTGTACATTTGGGGCTTTTTTAATCTATAAAGGTTCTTAAATATTAAGTCAGAATTTCTCTTTGTCCTCTGATGTGTGCCCTGTTTCTCTCATATACTCAAGCCCAGCAAAGCTTTGCTTTAAAGGATTTCCCTATTGATTGACTGGTGGTTTGTTTTTTTTTTTCCCCCCTTCTAAGCTTTTAGCTGCTGTTAACCTTGTATGTCAGATCAACAATTTGTTACAATTAAGCTGACAAACTTTCAGCTTTTAACTCCAGTCTCAGAGCTCATTTACTTGATCTAATGTAAGCTTAATTACCTGAGTTGCTAATTCTGTTAAAAAAACAAACCTGAAATATTGTACCTGGCATAAAATATCTTCCAAATTTACACTTTGATAGCCTGATAACTGACAAGGCTTTAATTCTTGTGAGCATGTATTGACTCAAAGGACCAAGATTAAACGATGATCCTTTTAATAGCACAGAGGGTGGTTGCAGGGCCCACCCTTCGCAAATGGCTTGGACAAAAATGCCTAATAAAATGAAAGCATGAATGTAAATAGCATGTGTGGACTAAATACACGGGACTATCTGCAGGGTGTTTGCCTAAAACTGATCATACCATGAGCCCCTGTGTTTATAAAGCAGCTGTGTTATCCATAAGTGCACTGTACAGAAATTCCTTCACAATTTTAATTTTTTTGCAAAACCTAATCTCATGCTTTCTTCATGTTAAGATATTCAGGGATTACTAAAACTAGGAGTATGTTTGTCACTTCACTGTAGTGTTCATAGTCTGAAATTCAAGAATTACTTTTCGCACAAGGAACTCTAGCAGAGAAAGTGTGATAAAAAAGAATAATTAGATCGCTTTTGGATGGCAACAGAATTATTGGATGAAATTTTCTCCTGCATATGAGATCTTGTTGCTGCTCTACATATGTACTTTACAAAAAGGGAAATGTTTTTGCATGCAACATATGGGTATATTGGTTTACTTTTATTATATAGTCTTATGCCACATATTACCACCATCATAACAGAAGCCATTCTCAGCTGGAGTAAACTTGCAAAGTTACCATTTTAACAGAGCTCTACTGACTTCCCCCAATTGCTGACCTGTCCAGTAAATATAGCAAAGGCAACAGATATATGGAAAAACTAATTGCAACAGATTTCATGAATGCTCGGTACTTTGTGATTATAATTTGTTTTAAAACTACCTACAGACAATACACAAGTCAAAGCACTACAGATTTGTTTGAGAACAAGCCTACATTCAGCACCCACAGTGAGGACATAAACAGACAAAACAGAACCCCAAGCCCCCTTCCAGTAAAGGCTGAATTCCCACTGCTGATGGCTATGAGAATAGACAGGAAAAATTGTATGCCAATTACATACAGATCTAAATGTGACACATGCTCATGGAAGAGAGCAACCAAGCTGGTGAGGGGTCTGGAACACAAGTCATATGAGGAGCGGCTGAGGGAACTGGGGTTATTTAGTCTGGAGAAGAGGAGGCTGCGGGGAGACCTGATCGCCCTCTACAACTGCCTGAAAGGAGGCTGTAGTGAGGGTGGGGGTCGGCTTCTTCTCCCTGGTAACAGACGATAGGACGAGGGGAAATGGCTTGAAGCTGTGCCAGGGCAGGTTTAGGCTAGACATTAGGAAAAAATTCTTCACTGAGAGGGTTGTCAGGCTCTGGAATGGGCTGCCCAGGGAGGTGGTGGAGTCCTCATCCCTGGAGGTATTTAAAAGAAGGATAGATGAGGTGCTTAGGGACATGGTTTAGTGGTGGGATGGCAGTGCTAGGTTAACGGTTGGACTCGATGATCTTAGAGGTCTTTTCCAACCAAGGTGATTCTATGATTCTATGAATACTTTTACACAAGGAAGATGGTTTTCACTAGCTATTTATTATGAGTGTTTCATAGAATTAAAAATAAGATTAATATATTAAAATATATTTAAAATAATTAATATATTTAATGTGTTTACATAACAGAATGTACAGAAAAAGGGTATGGAAATATCCAGCTCATCAAGGAAAAATATCTCAGGCTACTGATGTTTATCACTGCATTTACTAAAAGAGTGATTAATCTTTCATTAACTCGATGCCAGAGGACAGGCACAACTAATCTACAACTGTTCTACAAAAGAAAGTGGAATATAAGATGAAGTTTTCTGGTCCTTTTAAGAAATCCTTAGGGCTTCTTAGAAATACAATTTTGCAAGATGAAAGAGGGGATCTTAATTTCCTTTTTTTGACATCATTTGGTCTGCACAAAGAATCACAGAACAATTCCGATTTGAAAGGAGCTCAGAAGGTCACCTAGACCAACCTCTGCTCAAAACAGGGTCACCCCTGAATTCAGGTTGTCTTGAGCTCTCTTCAGGCAAGGTTTGAATACCTTTAAGAACAGAGATTGAGTGTTCTCCATAGACAGGTCTGTCAATGCCTAACTATCTTCAGAGTGATTTTTACCCAAACCTCCCCCCCATAACAAGTCAGAACCTCTTATTTCAACTTATGATCATGGCCTCTACTAAACCACCACCATCAGAAACAGAAGCTGGTTTGGAAAGAACTGACTCTATTTACACTACTCTACGCAACAGGAACTGTCATTTGCGTCTTCTACATATTGTTCCCTTCATGCTTTCAGTCACTGATTTCAATTAATTTGGCCAAGATTTAAGTGCCATCGTTCCAATTGTTATTTTAAATAAGTATTCTACTGCTGAAATGACATCTAACCTATGGGTCTTGCACACTGATATGGAATTGTGCACTTGTATAAAAATTGAGGACAGTACTTAGATTTCTTTGCAGATACAAATCTCAAAGTTAAAACATTATCATCATCATACGCAAGATCGCAAATTAAAAAAAAAAAGGAAACAGGTGAACAGAGGAGATAGAACTTTATATTCCCCATGATAAATCATGATGAATTAGGAAATCTATTATCTCAGTTTAATTACAATAAAACCCAAAAATCCTGTCTTGAAAAGATTACAAATAATGAGTAGTTTCAATGATAAGTGTTGACAATTGGTAGAAAACATGTATTTCATAAATATTAGTTTACACTGGTTTATGTGGTTGATTTCATATAGACACCAACATTCAGTTGTTACTGTAAGAACTATTCATGATAACTAAGGAAAGTGATTAACCATGACTACAGAACAACGCCTTAATTCCTGCATCATAATACTGTGCCTAAGGTGAAACATGCCATGCTGACTGCTTGCCAATGTTGGGTCCGAAACCATACACTGCCATCCTGGGGTATGGAAATCCAAGTGGGACTAAACAGAATACAAGTTTGAGGATGTTCTCAATATTACTGACCTGGCACCAACCAGCACTGGCATGCAATACATTCACAGATCAAAGGTATTTCGCATGGACTGACATCTATTAAAACAAAACAAAACAAAAAAAAATCAGACAAAAAAACCCCACAAGCTCCACAGAGGCTGTAAAAAACTGTTAGTAAGTTGATTGACCCTAACTTTTCTACCTGAAAAAAACAAGTAAGTTCCCCGTTTTCATTTGTTTGTTTCTAAGCCCAAATCCTGAAAGAGACAAGTGAAAAAGCAGAAAATTGAGTTGGTGCTGGTTTTGAACATAATCTGTTTATGCGTAACGTATGCTTTTGCGTGATTCCATCTAAAACAACAAAATGGCAATCACAAAGGATTCAATTCCAGCAGAAGCTGAAAAAAGATAATACCTATAATAAACAATCTATAAAATCTGAAGTTAAGAGACAATGCAGGCTTCAGTCATGAAGATTTAGATCTGACCTTGTTCAGCTCAATCCATAGGTTATAATACAAGGAAAAGAACAGATAAATGGGAAGAGGCTAAAAGAACAACCCCCTAAATATTAGTGCCTGAGATAAGAAAGCAGGCAAAAATTCAGTGAGTGACACATATGCATGTAGACTTTTCATTTCATTAAAAGCCAATTCTTGTTATTTATTTAGCTACTGCTGTGATTAAATAGTATTTAAGACACCAATCAGGCTCAGCTTAACATAACATCAGAAGAAACTAAAATAATTGCAGCAATCCACAGTGCAGCGTGCACATCCTACAGCAGAAACCAGATACTCCCCAATTAGACTGGCACGTGCATCAGCCCTTACTAATCAGCAGTGAGTTAATCGCAAAACAAAGACCTTCTTGATGATGATTTATCAGGTTAAACTACAGATCATCGGCAGGCCTATCAAAAGTGTATTAGGTAACTACATCTAGTTTTGTCCATTAGGCAAAAGTCTAATGCATAATCAGTTTCAAATGCAATTAAGCCCACTTTACAAAGCCTGTGTGTTTGAGAGGGAATAATATGAAATGTTCTATTTTATAAGGAAAGTGTTATACCATAAATGTATTTTAAGCACACAGAGAAACCAAGGGTAGGTTGAAGGTACATGGATGTCTCAGACAGTGACACTGTTTTCTTGATCTACAAATCCCATGAGATCAAGTCCTCCCTATGGCAAGTGCAAACTTCTACTAGAAGGGAATCAAAGTCCCAGGTTTACTGCAGTCAAAACACCAAGACAGGCAAAAAGGCAAAGGCAAAATGACTGTTCCAACTAAACTTTGACTCTCTATTTAAAAAACAGGACAGACAAGCAAGTATAAATGTCACCTGGTCAATAAACATTAGAGGTTAAATGCTGTAGCCTTTTTAGGACCAGATGACTACTCTCAAAAAATTCAGAATTACAACACTCCCGAAAAGGAGGAATCAAAATAATGAGATTTAGTGCATATCACAGATTCTTCTAACAGGTACCCCAGGACTGTACCTCTAGATTTAGAAGGAAGAGCAAGAGTTCTCTATCACAATGAAACGCAGCAAAATGTCAACTCCAACAAACCCTTTGTAGGAAAATAGATACATTTTCATTTTTACACTTGTACACATTTTAAGAAAAAAATAATTATACTTAACTGCCTTATCATTTTAGGAATCTTAAATGTAAATCTTTAATCTGTTTATTTGACCTCCCCATTATTCCAGCTGAGTATAAATTCAGAGAACAGGGCTTCCATACTCAGACTTTATGGATAATAATGAAAATATTTACTGCCACCGTTGTGTAACAAAAATGTAATACAAACTAACACCTATGCTGTAAGGATGAACCTAAAGAAAAATATGTCAATCTCGTTATCCCCCCCAAAACACTAAGAAAGCGTTAAGGTGACAAAGGCTGCAGTTACCAAATTTTCTCAGGGTGAAGAGACTCTGAGAAGCTTACATCCATCAGTCATTCATATGAAAACAATGGTGAAGTACAATGCAATCTTCTAAGTGACCAAGGACCCATTCAAATAAGTTTTTAAAGAGTTAAGTAGCTTATATGATTCTTAGTCAATAAATGCCACATTTTTTATTTTTATTTACAGAGGGGAAAAAAAAAATACATTTCTTTTTCAAGTATGACTTGCCTGTTTTCTGAGATGTCAATAGATTACATCAGTGAAAACAACTGATGGTAACTACACCTTGCTGCTTTTTGCTATAGGAAATAGGTGAGTTTCAGAGCTAGCAATATTGGAAAAGCTTGTCTGGAATTTTGCCCATTAACAGTCATTAAGGGAGTTTTCCTGGTTAGTCTGGAAACATTTTCAAGCAGTAAAAGGCTGAGATTTTAGTTTTTATTTTCTACTACGTAGTTATATAACTCTGATCCCGTTGTGAACATTCAACATGAACCCATGCTTTCTCCCAAATGATACAAGCTCATGCTGTAATTGTCTCTGTACCTAAAAAATGTGTTCCAGGATTAGCATGGTTACTCTTTTAAGGCTACACCACTTACTCCCTAAGTAAAATTATACTATAGCAGGAGACAATTTAAGCAAAGACCCCTTTACCACCTGACTTGATCACAGTCACTTTTATCCCTTCCTACTTTCCTCTGTAATGCTTCAGTAACTATACGCAGAGCAAAAAAATTTGAAAGGAAGTTGGAATTACAGGAGAGAGACAAAAAATGTTTGCAGGAAAAAAAAAAAAAAAAGGATGCCTGGATGTCATGGCTTAAGCCAGTGGGGTGGGGGGAGGAGCAGCAAAGGTTCTGTGTCAGTCCTGCTCAGCAGCAACGAAACCATCCCTGGGTTATCAACCCCGTTTCCAGCACAAATCCAAAACACAGACCCATGCTGGCTACTGTGAAGAAAATTAACTCCATCCAAGCAAAAACCAGCACACCGGATAAATAAATAATCCCTCAAAGTTTCCAAAAGAAAATAGAAGTTTCTCTAGCTTTCTTTAGCATCACCACCAAGAAATTTTCTATACGAGAAGAGCCTGACACTCCAAAGAGCCATGTTTCTTTGTAAATTTAATTGTCATCACTGTATGCTTGCATGCAAAGCCTGGCATTATAATATTTTTTAAAAAGTAGATCCTGTATGTAATTCACTTCTCTGCTAAGTAATAATGAATTTTCCACTGTTACTATTGCAAGTGCCTTTCATTTTGCTATCAAATAACTGAAACTGACCCTTCTCGTATATACATATATATATACACACATATAAATGTGTGTGTATATATATATTTATACTTTAAAAAAAATATATATATAATGTTTTTTTCCTTGGAGCTATATTGTCTTAAGTTACTATATTTTTTTTTTCTCCGTTATTGGCTTTCCAATCATGTTTTCAGGGAGCTTAAACATTTTTCACATGCCACAGAAAAAGATCAGCAGCTAACCTCCAGCATAATTTCATAATTACGGAGATCGGTAAATAATTGAGCAATACAACCCCTACCTATGAATTTATGTCAGATTGTAATTATTGTGCTTTTTAATTTTCACTTTCTCATGCTTGGCCAGTCTGTTATTCTGACAGGAAATTATCAGGATTTAAAAGATAAGCATAGAAAAAGGGTGACAACATATTCCTGCATATTCCAGGTATTTTATTAGAAAATTCCAAGTCACTGCTCTAAACCTGTCTGGTTTTAAAATACCTCACACTTTGACTGGCACTCCATTTCCATAAAGAAAAAAGTATACCTTCACAAATCCTGATTCTAGAAATGCTTGTATAAGCCAGATTATGCCATTCCTGGAAAACACACTCGGGAGAGCCCAGCTTTTACATCGGTCAGAGTTTAGGCCCTCACCCAGTGAAGGCAGAGCTAAGGATAAGGCATTAGCACCTGCGCCTCCCAGCCCTTTCCTCCAGGCTTCCCTCCCCAAAGTTCTACTCTTAGGACAATTCATTAACACCTCTTAGATGCTTCAGTGCAATTTTTTCTATTTTTTTTCTTTTTTTGGGGGGAGGGGGATCTTGATTAGTCTTCACTGTAGGAGAAAAGACTTTTGCCCAATGAGTACATTCACCAAGAGAGCAGTATAGCACATGTTCCCTGATATGCAAGAATAAAAAGTATTCAGGGTGAAACTGCTATGCCTGGGAGAGAGTGACCATTTTCCCTTTAGGAACCTTGGGAACGCTACTGCTGTACTGCCTGGATCTAGTTCAGAAAGGGATTTAACTGAACAAAGAATTAAAAGATTAAGAGCAACTCTGTGCTGTGGTGAGCCTGAGATTAATACCAGACACCTATGACAAAATACCAGACAAACAAACCAAAATTAACATTTAAACAGGAGAAGAGCATTTTGGACTAGAGAGACAGATCTGTGATCTGTTTGGTTTCACCAAATGCTTAGTGTGATTATGGATTATTGCTTGAAAATAACTTGGGGGAAAAAAGCCAAACCAGATAAACTTCTTATCCTTGAAAACTATGAAAAAATTACCAAATGCAGCTACAGACGCAGCAGTGTTTTCTTTCTATCTAACCCAACAAACCACAACATTTGGGATAATTCTGCAACAATAGCTAAATAGATTCATTAATTCCACCTCTGTCAATATGCGGCATCTTGTCTTCTGATTTATGTTTACAACATCAACAAATCAAGCTACACAAGGAAAGGAAGTACAACAAAGTCCCTCTGGAGAAGAGGGCGAGTGTCTTGATGCCCAAAATTCAGCATATAATAAGATTTACTAGAAACTTCATCTCTGCAAATATTATAGTTATCCATCATGCATAATGAATTAACTTTGCACTTCATTTAAAATTCATACGTCTGGGTTTTTTGTAACATGTTGCATATATCACTGCTATCTCATCCATTTTCTTGTATTCCAGAATATTCTACCGTGCGCTCCTTGCAACAACAGGGTAAAAATAAAAATCTTCATAGTGCAGTGTACTAAACATTTCCACTGCTGTAAAAGTCATTACCATTCCAACACAGAGCACTCAGGGTTTTACAGGTGTGAGCATTTAAAAATCACTGTTACAAGAACTTGACAGTTTTTCCTAAAAGAGAGTATCTTTGCTTCTTGCTTTGTGATGTTTTCATTTTAGCTGTATATACAAACACATCAAATTCTAGTTATCGTTGCTGTTTCCTAAATGTTCTATCCCATTTACTCAGGCCCACCTTGCAATCACAAACACACACATTTCCCTAACCAGTTGGTCTCCTCAATTTAAGGAGACATTATCACAAAAGATCACTGAACAAATCAAGTAGCTCTTGCATTTCATAAAGTTGCAACAGCTTCAGGAGAAAGTACAGTTCTGGAGTGGTGCTATCATACTTTCTTTTCTTAAGGATGTGCCTTCTTACTCTTCTCTATATTGAACTTATTAAGCTAGGAAGAAAAAGAAGTTTGTATACCTGCCATTTTATTTTTTTTTAAGTACATATTTCCTCTGAGTTTTGAAGGCTTGGCTTTGAAATAAGTGATAGTCACATCTGGCAGAATGTGTTCTTTTGCACATTAGTGTGTTCTGGCAAGTCCTTACACACTCCATAGCTATTCCTAAAAATCTGAGCACCAAATGAGACCTTTGTTTTCAGTGTTTTCCTCCCAACGGATTAATTATTAATTCCAGTAGAGATTTCGTCAAAGGGCTAGCACCATATTCTTTTGGCTTTAAGGGTAACAAAAGCAAGATTTAGACAGAGACACACACATCTACATACCACATCTTTTCATGGAATTGTTTTTTTCCTGAGGAAAGGCAACACACAAAGTTTCTTGCAGTTATCTGTCACTACCGCTGTATAGACATCAGGCTGCATATGGCTTTCAATTAGATAGACATAAACAAAAATGTCTTCAACTTTTCTGAGATGTTTTAAAAAGTTATGATTTAGAATAACTATTATGGCCAAATTAGCATACTTTGTTTCTGACTTTTCTTTTAAAGCATGAGACAAAATGATTGTGCCTAAAAAAGCAAATCTACATGAATATCTAAGAAAGTCAAATAAGTGAGTGCTAATTATAGGCTGATGTCAGATGCTGCTAATGCAGCAACAGCAGCAAACCACCAACTGACTGCATGCATGCTGTTAGCTTTTGACATGAATTCAAGTCTTCAAGGAAGTTAAGCTTAAATTACTGTTAAAACTAAGTAACGGGATATCTGGTCATATGTCACCTGTAACATCACCAATTCAAGATGATAAAAAATGAGAGGAAAAAGTGGTTTGAAAAGAAGCATTCCTGATATCAAATTTTTAATCTGGGTTATAAACATGAAACATGAACTCTATGAAGAGCTATTGGCAAAGACCGTGAACAGTTAAGATTTATTTATAAGGAATTCTTCTAATCAGAAATGGTTTATAAAATGCTGTAACAGTTTTCAAAATACATACAGTAAAGAAGGATTGTAATCACACTCTTGAAGATAGCACAACAGGTATTGGCACAGTCATTCCTATCAGACTAAGAGCTCTGTTTTTAAACCTTCATCCCTATTGAATAAAAGAACAGAAAGAAAGCTGTGAACAAAGATGGATCCTTCTCAAGCAACACAACAGTTAGGTCAAATAGAGTTCCTATAGTCAGGCGTTCTTTGCAGAGGAGGAGACGGGATGGAGTGGATGAGACATTAAATGAACCTAGTTAAGTATAGCATCAGATCAGTGTACTTTTCTCATTAGCCTTTATTGCCAAATCTTTAATTGTAAACTAACTCTTTGTCACCTTGGGGTGCAAAGTATTTTGCAAAATTGGGCTAGCAGATGTAACAGACAGAAGCAAGAGACCTAAAAAAGATATACAGGAGCTGGATCTACGAGACATACACCCAATTCCATTTCAGAGGTTACTATAATACTACTCCAAGTAGGAAATAGCTCTTGCATGTGTGAAAAGTGTTATCTCCTTTATACTGATGCATTTCTCTAAAGCCTTCACCCTCTTGCTCTAAAGTCAGGATTAAAATATCATAAAGATGCACTCACATGTAGCTACTTAGATGTGCAGCATCTAGGGGAGAGGAGATATTTGCCTTCTTGCTCAATCACTGATAAAACAGAATGTGCTGTTACAGTTACTCTAGAGGACTCCATATAATCCACAATTTTAGTCTCAAAAAAAGAATGAATTTAGTTTTTATAAACGATTTTAAGTTTAATTATATATTTAACAGCATTTGATTTGTAAATAATTTTTCATGCATGCAGTTAATCTTTGCCTCAAAAGGAAATGCTAAAAAATGCTTATGCAAAATATCTAAGAACCCACGTAGCTGTGTTTCCTGCTTGCTTTTGAAAACATCTCTCAACTTTTATTCAGGTGACTTTTCCATAAAGGACAGCAGGGACAATTTCTGTGTCTCACAAATAATGACTAGGTTGTTTAAATTCTGACTCAAAAGCAAGAAAAACCCACAGCACTAAATGTTAAACACATTAGCATCATTACTTAGATTATCTAAGTTTGGTCTTTGCCTTAGGAGACAATTGACATCAGCATGACCCAAAACAAGGGCCTGGCATATTCACCCCTAGCAAATTTCTTCTACCAGCAGTTGGGTACAGACTTCTTCCCCGGCAAACACATTTTTCCTGAGCCTGTAAAGGATTAATCACAATAATTCACTTGTCATTAATTTCCCAGAAAACTTCCATCACTGACTTCTACTTTAAAACCAGCAACAATAAAGTATCAGTAATCAATAGCTCTGCATTTACTTAGATTCATTTTCTAGACTATCTGACAAGCTGTGTAAACTGAAACACTAACTATTCTCATGAGTAATGCAGACTGCAAAATAACTTAAATATCTTGGAAATTATGAAGAAAAACAAAGCTGCATTGGTCTGCAACGTAGAAACCGGTGAGACTTCCTATAGACACAAGACTCTCAAGGATGCCCTTCTCTGTTAAATCTAATAGCATAGTCTTTAATACCAGTTGTGGGTGGCTTTGCTCAGCCTTTTAATGCACCTCTATCAGATGGTGGCTGATATTTCACCTTCTCTCTGCAGTGAGACGGCCCTCATTACCTGACTGGAAGGCAGTCGGTCAGATACCTCAACAATTCATTTTTTGGAGAAGAGCAGCAGATCTCAGAATAAAACTGTGATTTGTTCTGAGGTATGAGAACACTCCATTAGAGGCTTACTCTTCTTTGAAATAACATGCTAATTTTAAGGTATTTTAGAACAGATTTATGTTCTTTCCCATTCTTGTGTGAACTTTTTTTTAATCATCGCAAGTCATATACAATTCCTGTTTCTGTCCGTAAATAGCGAGCTACCAAGTTACTGCACAAAAAATGATAGTAATCACCCGTCTTCAATTTTAAGTGCCTGCCTTTGTCCAAGCCACTCATTTATTTTTTATTTTTTTTTAATTATTATTGTACTTTTCAACAGGATAAACTAATATGCTAAAAGGAGACATCTTAGTTATTTGGCATTCTTCTCTGGCAGGTTTCTCACTGCAAATTCATGTTGGAAAAAACTACAGAGTGCAGAACCTGGAAGAGCAGATGTTACAGTAGCTGTGCAGGGAAGCTAATGACAAACACAACCCACAAGGCTAGACAAGACTCAGTCAAAATGTGGGGTGTCCTGCCCTGTGGGACACGCCAGTCAGAATCAACAGGTCAAGGATGCAGGAGCCTTTACGAGGGAAGGAGGGAAAAGCAAACATAAGCCCTCCACAACCATTCAGAAAAGAATGTTTCTGTCAGTTTGGCAGAATTTTTGTAGAATGTGAGTTGTTTTGAATAAAGCATTTGGGTTCAGGAAATCAGCGTTTTCTGACAGAAGTTTGTTTTGCTAAGTTAGCGATTCCTGGATCCAGAAGAGTGGGCAATGCTAAAGCTCAAATATAGAGCTAAACTCTCAGTCCCACTCCAAATTCACTAATAGCAAATAATAAATTATAATAATAAAAGCCCCAAGTCTTTAGTTATCAGCTCTAGAGGTACCCGACACACATCTCTTTCCTGAATGGAATGATCAAAATGGTCAAAGTAATGGAGAAAAGGAAAACCCTAAAGCTTTCCCTTCTCCAGCACTACTATCCTTTTTTTCAACATCTTTTATAACTTGAACCAATACTGCAATATGGACATAATGCTCCTCTTTTTGAGTCCATTTTAGCAAAGCTTTTCTCTATCACCCTAGATCAATATCTCATTGATACATATTCTGCCAGACCAGCTGCAATGTCCTGTTCTGCTGCTGCTCAGTAATATGAACTGATTTAGTACACGTAGCTGAAAGCCTTTGCAACATGCTGAATGATTTATAAAAGGAATGGACCATTGCTCTAATAAGACAAAAATTATATAGACCCTGGACAATGCAGTAACATGCAGTTCCAATGATTTCTGCACTGTTTTTTTGGTTAGCGAGTCATGCGGACCCTGAAGCAATTTAGCATGAAAGTAGCTCCACAGATTTATGGACAACATTCCCTTATGTGTAATTTTCCTCAGCACACAAAGACTTCGATGGTGCTTGAATACAAAAAAACTCTATTTTTAGGCAGTTAGGCTTATTTAATTGTTGCTGGCTTATTAATTCAACACATTCTAATTTTTGTTTCCCATGTTCTTTGTATCTTACTCATCAAAATTCTCATTCTCTATCTTTTCCTCTGTAGCCCTCAAAGATGACCAGCATATAGTCACTCTGCTGCCCTAACCATGCCCCTCAGGCAGCAACCACAGTCTTTACTGATAATGTTGCCCACCTCTTCTTATGAATTTGGCAAGACAATGTTTGAAGTGAACTTTTCCCACTGGAGGCAGTGTAGGGGCTGGAAATCTGTTTCAGGCTTTTAGTATTTCCCTAATAAGATTACAGAAAACCTCGTTTTTAGGATTTGGTCATCCTCATGAGCTCTATTGGGAGGCTCACTCCCAGTGAGAAATCTAAGCAGAAACTTGAAAATTCCTGCAGAAGGCAATCCCCTAGCAATGCTCCATCCAGGCCACTCATCGTGCACTTTACACTGCTCTCCTCCAGACTTCTAAAGTCATAGTAAATCCAGAAAGCCAGAACTTTGCTGTTATATGAATGGTATCAGAAGGGACTTAAAGAAACAAGAAGAATGAGAAGAAAGGGTCACAAAGAAGGTCAGAAGTAAAAGGGCAGCGTGACTCAAATGCAGCCCCTGTGCAAAGATCCATTCTGCAGCATCAAGGAGTCTGCCAGAGCAACGCCATCAACTCCAGCCTCCTAACCTTCACTTTAAATATTGCATTTACTATTCTAGCTTTTCCTTTTCAAAATCAAAACAACAAAAAGAAAGGCTGGAAGAAAAAACCTCATATATTTTTGTATGAAGTGAGGCCAAAGGAATGTGATCTGTCTGCAGGCATCTTCCTGAGGCCAGTAAGATCAAACTAAGGCTTCACTCCATTCCTATTTTTCCATCCCCATCCTCAATAAACTTTTTATAAAAAACAAACAAGAAAAGTATTATTTTCCCTTTTTTTTTTGATAAGATGCTTTAAAAAAAAAAATAAATTGCCCCATGAAGTTGGGATGAAGCATCAGAAGACAGGAAAGGGACAGACACAAGACCTTATACATTCACTAAAAAGACCAAGTACTACTGTTTTCTAAGAAATATGCAGTACCTGATGGAAGGAAGCTACCATCTCTTCAGCCTTTCCGGTTAGCTAGTGCTTTAGTTATAAGGTATTTATCTACTCAGTTTAAAAAGCATTTGGTTTTGATGATACTATTGAGTTTTATTCAGTCATTGAAGTACTGAACTCCATGCAGGATGCTTCCTGTGAAAGAACTAGCAAGTATAATACCTACAAAAAAAAATGGATATTGCATGTTGCCTCATGAAGAGATAATGAGGCAAGCTTAGAGCTTAAACTCAAAGTCAGAAAAAGGTTTTTCAGACATTTTTAAGCATAAACCGCAATGACAATAAATTGTGTCACATGCATATAAACTTAGCTTTCATCAAAATATGAAGGCTTTTAATACAGATCTTGCTTCATTAAAAATAAAACACAATCCCACGCAGCTTGGAGAAAACATCCAGAATGTCTTATAATTTATCTTGCAGAACATTCTTTTTCTTTGTTCCAAGCACACAACTATACCCTGCACCCAGTCTTCTTTCTTGATATAGTTTAACAGCAATATACTTTTTCCTTATCACAGCTCAGACTTCAAATTGTTTGTATTCAACCAAAGAACAGAAACAAGTCTTGACTACAATATCCAATATAAAATTAAATTCAATCTTATTCCTTAAATATGCTGATATGTTTAAATTATAAACATTTAAGTACATGTTTAATAAAGAAATTTTAATATTGTCTAACCTTCACTGTTTCACTATATTTTACTCCAAGAGAAAAGATTGCTACCATGAAAACTAGACATTGTGATTGGAGATCTTGAGTTTTCATACATGGGTTTTGATTATTTTTTTTATTTGTATTTTGTATCTTTTTACAAAAATTTTTACAAAAATGGCAAAAAAGAATACAAAATTTGTAAATTTTGTATTTCATTGCAATTAATCAGAGTATTGCCGTTTCCATTCAAGGTATAAAGGCTAATTAAAACCATGCAATTTCAGCTGGTTGTAAAAAGAGAGTCAGTGACTTATTGTGTACTCAAAGTTTATGACTTACTAGACAATTTTAATTTTGCTCCTATTCCTGTATTATTGCTGTTCCAGCATGGAGTCAGAAGGTCTTGATCAGGACTACTGAAATCAGCTTAATACTGCAGAAAATTCACACACCAGCTCCAGCCCTCCTAAACCATGCAGGCTCTGCTCTTTCAGGGAGGGAACTGCAGCATTTGCAGGTCCTTGCCAGGAGAATAAAGGATATTAAGAAATACAGACTCACAGGTATGCAGAAAGCAACATACTCAGCAACCCGATGAGGTCAGGACAAATTTCCTTTCAGATCTAACATCAGCAGAAGACAATAATTTAAAATGCAATAATCTGTGCAGAGACACTGAATTTTCTTTTTGCATTTATTTCAAAGCTAAGACAGTGGTAAGTACTATAACTCAGTAAGTCCAAATTTTTGTTCATGTTCGGTCATCTTTCTAGAAGAACACAGTCATTTAATAATCAATTTATATTTAATATCCAGTGCTTCCTTTGCACCTTCCAACAAGAGTAAAATAAATAAGTAAACATTTAGTGATATGTTAAAATACAGAATTTAAAAGCAGCACTTTAAAGCTAGATTTCTTATTCAACAATCACTGCTGATAAAAAAGAAGGCATAATTTAAATTAATTTGGTTGTGATACTCTTCAGAGATTTAAAGTATACATGTTAAATAAAATATTATGGCTCTATTCAGAATTAAAGCTCCGCTTAAAAAGACACCCAACTAAATCTCTGCTGAGTCTTATGGTACTTTTCAGCAGACACAGTAATGACTTTAACACCATGAGGATTTTCTGACAGGTGTTAAACATCCATAGTGTATACACTGACCTATTTGCAGGGTTTTTTGTTCTAACTTTCTCAATTACAAGGTTTGGTACATGATCTAGCACAGCAAATTCACAGATCACAAGCAGTATGCTAAGCTATGCAACAGAAAACAGAATGTTAGGGTTCATGGGGATCCTCAGGTTTGCTTCCAATGGGAACTGATTCCGTGTTAATGGAGATTTAAAATACAACAGGAAGCTACACATTTACTCCAGGGATAATCACCTTGGAAAACAGCAGAAGAGCAACACATGCAGCACTAAGATCACAGCAGGTCACCTCCAGTGGCTAATATAACTTTGGAGGCAACAAAAAACCCCTACACGATACCTAGGAGTTATCATTACACATCTCTGTGCTTGAAGAGTTTATTGAGAAGTTAGAAAAAGATGGTATTTTGATTCTGCCTTTTGTCCTCTTTCTGTCATTCCACAATAGTTTTTTTTACATAGATGAAATGTTTTACTAGATAATGGCATGCAAAGAATATTTGCTGTCGGCAAAAATGGATTGATTGGTGTTAGTTGTTTATAAATATCAGTATTACGTCACATGAGTTAGTAATGTACACTGGGTTCCTTTTATAGAAATTTTTCGTCAAAAGAGAACTGGGAGGGACACACAAAGAAAGCTTCGATATCAGAAGCTGAATTGATAATACTCAAAATTTCACTGAAGACATTTCATTGAGAATAACGATTCAGCTTAGAAAATACTCTGAAGCATTTTACTTCTTCCAGTCATTCTTTACCCCACCTTTATTATTTTTAGCATTTCAATTTGAAATATTTTAGAGAATGCAAACACTTTTTTCACTATTAATAGACATTTTTTAATGCAGACTAGCCATCTGAATGACTCTGAACACTGGTTCGACACTGCATAGACAGTATTAGTTCAAAATAAGATTTGTGGTATGGTTGCAAAGTTAGCAGACCTGAAATGGGAAAGCAAGTATAACAGCTATGTGGCCAATCTGAAGTCAACAGCAACTAATAAGACTGAATCAGTCTTCATCTTCTGCCCCAAAAGTGATATAAACTCCTTTGTAAAACCATTCTCATGAGTTAAACTTAGTTAGACTTTGTAGACCCAGAATTCAAGATCTGAAAAGCATCACTTGTGAGGTAACAGTGGAGAAGTTAGGCTCCAGAAAGGCATAATTTGTGGAGGAAACAATATATTTAAGCTGTAAAAAGAAGGTATGAAGAAAATGGTGATGTTTCCATGCTGAACAGAACAAGTAGTAATAGGCTTGAACGTTTGCTTAAAAAGCATTAGACTGGACCTCAGAAAAATCCTTCCAATGGAAAGACAAAAGGTCACCCAAATGTATTGCCTAGGAACATTATAAAATCTCCAATTTGAGAGGTCTTTCAGAGCACGTCAGACAAACACCTGTCAGAAGTTTGCTGCCTTTGTGTGACCATGAATTATGTCCCCAGATCTTTTTTGAGCCCAGTTTTCTATGATTCTATTCGACATGTACCAAAGATGACAGAAGTCTAAAGAGAAGAAAATTCCCATTCATGATGTTAGCTGAAAATAAGACAAAAAAAGACATAACAAATATCCATTGTAAAGATGATTTTTTGTTGGCTTTATACCTTAGGTATATATTGCATATATTGCTTTTTTATGTCTGTCATCAATTAATTTTAAACACCAAGTGATTCTAATAATATAACATTCCCCTTATTGAGATTGCAGATTCAGTATTAATCAGAGACACTTAAGAGAAATGTCTATTGTAATGTCTGCTGTCAACACATGTTCTCATGACGCTGGTCTTCAAAATCGCTGCTCTGGTTCAATGCACATGGACATTTGTAATATACTGTGGCATCAATACCCATGACTTTCAATAAATGCATAATAAAAATAGGAATTCACATTTGGACTCTGAAGCAGCCAGAGACACTGGGAAAGGGTCCCATCCTACCTAGAGTGGCCTTAAAGACACCAAAAATCTTAAGTGTTTCTATTCATGTTTTCATTACTTAATAATTTGTAACTTTTTCTCAAAGTGCTTATATACGAGACCTATAAATCTTGGCAAATCAGAAGTTTATTTTATACCATAAACTAACAGTTAGCTCTGCTCTTGTTTCTTTTCCTCTTTTTTCTCTATTCGTCTATGGTTTACAAATTCAGAGAAACCAAAAACCTTGGGTTATTTTTTTTTTTTTTTACTTGCAAGAGGACAAAATAACAAGCTTCTGCCTTTGAATTTCCCACAGGTCCAAACTTAATTTGATGGGAAAAATGAAAAAAAGCATGGTGGGCGGAACCTGTAGAGAAATAGAAGGCGGCTAGATATTTAAAAATCGAAGTTATTTGATCCTGCAAAAACATGAATAAAATGTATAGCATAACTAAAAACATATAAAACCTCTGGAGCTTGCTTCTATTTTGTGCAATTTAAAGTAAAAAAAAATCTGAGATAAGTTGTCTCCAAGTCTCTACCCCCCTAAAATTACTACTAATAATTTTTTCCTTTGCCTTCATGTTGGACAACTTTAGTGTCAAATTTCTGATTTTCAGGGCATAAGGCAGCAAGAGTTGATCACTTTAAATCTAACTATCATAGCTACAGCTATTCAAGTTGCTTCTTTACGCACAAAATTAAGAACACAAAGAGAAGAAGAATGGATGGCTACACGTAACCAAATATGCAGAAGTCACATGAGATTGCCATGACTGAGCAGAACAGAGAAGTGCAGGGAAAGAAAAGTGTAGGCAGTTGTAACATTTATCAGTTTGTTTAAATTAATTATAAAAAATATATTCTAATATAACACACAATGGAAATTTCAAATTCCTTTCAACTCTAGTATTCCTACTGAAATCAGCGTAGTACACAATTAAGTACACATAAGACCAGTTATGAATGCCTAGCTTTTCGAAGTAACAAAACTCTCAGTTTCAGATAACAACAAACCCTATTTAGAAGTTATTCTGATAGTTACACAGTAAGGTGTAAACTTTAAAATTATATATACAGTCACACAGCCTGAAAGAAATCTTCCTTGTCCAACAGCCACAACACTACTACTATATTTTCTCTATTTTCCAAGACACAAAGTCCTTTAAATACATAATTTCACACACCAAGTGCCTAGCAAGACATTGGAAAAATATGCATTATGTATTTTATATATATCAACTATATGAAAATCTATAAATAAATATATAAATATCCCTTTAACAGCATTCTGTCCTAGACTATACTAGACACTATCTAAAAGATAAGCAATTGAAAGTCTCTGAAGAAAGATGATCTTCATGCTTTTTTCTCTCTAAATTGGCTACTGTGGATTGAACTTGCTTGAATAATATCAAGAACTTAAGGGAAAAAACAATTACACTTCTTCCATATTTACTAGAACAGTATCCCTGTATAAATCCTCCAAGACTATAATCCCTTCAGATCTCACTTTTCCCCATCATAGCTGTACATCTAAATGACATCATAAACCTGAGGTGGCACACAGGAAGGAGCTGGATACAGCATGAAAGAGTATCTAAAAAGTCCCCAAAACTGTTGATCAAAATTCCTTTTTCTTACAAATTTTGGAGAAATTCATAGACCGTTGCTTTCTAGGTTTGAAACACCTGTACTGCTTCCATGAGTTGCAACTTCAGAAGAGTTAAAAGAAATGGTGTTCAAAGGCAGTAACACATCCCTCTCTGTTCTTTCAACAAGATTGATGTCAGGCAAAAATGCTTTCCCCAACTGTTTACTAATAATAATGATGTCCACCATAATAATCGAGGCTGTAAACCAGGCAAACAATACTTTTTAGCTGTTTTTTAGCTTAATTTTTATATAGCTTTAGTCATTCATAGCAGAAGCTTGCCCTCTAGAAGTAATTCCAGAGATATTTCTGACTTTTGCATTCCTCTGTCATATCTCCTTTATATTTTAATAATGCAATTAACAAGATATCATTGGCACATCACAACCGTCTTAAGCAGCCTGGAGTTTGACCTCAAATTTGTATGTGGATTCAAGTAGGAGTCAAGTTATTACTCTAGGCTTCTAACACTCACATTCTTCAACAGCATAATTCTTGTAAAAACTGCAGCTTGCTATCTAACAAAGTGGCTGATAAGATACAAATACAGCCCAAAAGATGTTTCATTACAGCCGGCTGGAGATACCTCTGAATACACTTTATATAAATCTGCTTCTTATTAGATACTGTTGGCAGGTTGCTTAAAGAGTTCATCCCTGTCTGCACTGGACTAACTTCAAGGAACTTGTTTCAAATTCAAACGATCCATTTGCTCCTAAACACTGCAATAATGGGTACAGGATAAGAACCAGAATATTTATCTCTTTAAGGCAACTCATATATGACAGCTTACACGTTCGTCTAATCTTAGACACCTCAGTTTTCAGAAGAGCACAGAATCCACACTTTTTTGCCTCACTTCCCCTCTTCCCGTTTGACATGGTAGGAAGGGCTTTCTTTGCAGAGTGAGGGACAGAGGAAATGGGTGGGTTGGTTTGTTCTTCTCTTTTAGATTAATCTAGAGAACTGATGGATTAAAGTTCCGGTAGTTAGCATTTGTTCCCATGTAAATGACTCGATTGTCCAGAGTTTATTTCTTGCCCTAGCAAGACTTTTTCCAGAAGATCTTCTGGGAGAATGTCTGCAAATAGGATTAGATTGGAAATGCTATTGCTTTCAGTGTACTTAAGGCAGTGGCAAGGATGAGAATTTAAATGAGAGATTTCAGATGTCTGCATTACGCACTTCACAAATTCCTTCTTGCCTAAGGGAGGTAAGAACAACAACCACCACCCTAACTCATTTCAAAGTTAATTTAAAAGCAGAGTTTGATGGCAGAACATTCACATGCATTAGTTTCAAGACAGATGTGATACATGCCATCGATATTTGCACACATACTTTTTAAGGTTTTATTTTCTATAAATACTTTGTGTGTACTATAAAACTATACAATCCTTTTTTTTCACTAGCAGGTTTTGGAAAGCAAGGGGGAAAAACCCTAGTTCTTATACATTGATGGAATATTCCTTTGCAGGGAAAGGATTTTACCATTTTGATTTTTTCCAATTCTCAGAATATACCTCTTCATCTTGTATTTAGTTTCAGATGGCGTGTACTGAGTAACAGCTTTTTGTAGGTCACATAACTTTATTTTCCTTTAAAATTAGGAAACGGGAGGCAGTTTCTTCCATTAACAGATAAACTTTCTTCATGGAAGTTTGTATTTTATATAGAACAGATTTGAGTCATCTCTACCAGTAGAGATGTGCTATACAATCAAGACGCCTTGCTAACCTACAATGACAAGATAGCTTCAGAAACATGTGTAGGCACAAGAAAAGGTGGTAAAAATGTAAGGTTCTACCAGCTTGAAATATTCTTGCTAGTGAGACATGAGAATAAATGCTAGCACAGCACTGCTTCCTAATCTCGCACTTAGGTGCCAAATGAAGAAATCCAAGAATTATTAGCAGCTTCAAGAAAAAGATATCTCAGCTTCTGAGCCGGGAACTACACTTCTCACTTCTCTTTACTGAAATTCAAGGTTATAGCCCAACTCTTACTTCAGCCAACTGAAGTGATTTCGCTATATGCAAAGGGAGCTGAATGGGGTCTCTTTCTCTTCCAGTCCTCCAGAAAGAGATGATAGTTTACTTAAAACTTCTAGAAATATTTTTGTTTCACTCACATTACTGGTCTTCTAAGAAATTATACTCCTCTTACATTTGGGAAATAACTGTTTACATACATAAATTAAAGAATCAACACAGTTTGATTTGACAGCTATTATCTGTGAATTACAAATGTGTGGCTTAACAAAAAAAAGGCAGGGGGACATATTAAGCCTATAACTATGTTTTCCCATACTTTATGTTAACTGAAAAAGGATTTACATTAGCCTTTTAGTATTCTGGGAAAGAGAAATGAATTCCACAGTTTTTTATTCCTCTCTGCTGACATAAGTTTAAAATACATACATTGTCTTAAGCTTCAACATTAACTTTGGATTTATAGCTACACACTTCCTCCTTTATTTCTTCTTCCTCAAACTCTTTCAAAGAATATTAATTTGAATAAGCATTTCCAACAAGATGCAATGGACTACAAATTTTATTTTATTTTTTATGGATATTTGCTTAAATCAAATGAATCACAGGTGAATTAAGTTAAATTAGCATGTAATTTAAATATCTGGGCAGGCATTTTATGTGTGGTTTTTACCTTAGTGCTCTGACTGACAAAATGCATCTTCATCATAACCTGAAGCAGGAGTGTAAATATCATCACTTCAAAAGACAGAAATGGAACCAGGAAATTATACCATTTAGTAATCAAAGTTTTTCAAAAGGAAATAATTACAAAATCTGGCCTCATTCAGGTGGTCAGCAGAAAGCAAATAAAACCTGATATACTATGAATACAGACTATAGCGTCTCAACAGAAACTTAAAACTGTCATTAAATACAAATCTTTGTTTTATTCTGTTATTTCTTCTTGCCATGAAATTAATTTATCCTCCCCCAAATAATAAGAGTAATACAAACTTGTTTTCAGAAAATATTTAAGAGGGCTAAATAGAATATAGAATATGCTAGTGATTTCTCTGGTGCATAGAGCTGCTTGCCACAGCAGCAATAAACACTGATCTACTGCAGTACTCAAAGTTATGCATGTGCTGAAAGGTGAATTTTTGTAAACACATCAAGGGAAACGTCTGTCATGACTTTTGAAATACAGACTGTTACACAGCTGCATTAAAACAGTCGGTTTTGCAGATATTTGAAAGTAATTGAACGTTACAAGTCTTTTCTATTTGCATATATATATTGTTCAAGCTGAAAATATTTTCTATGAGAAGTTACAGAAGATTGAAGAAGCTAAGTATCTGCTAAATGCAATAATCTAGGGGAAAATCTGTAAATAAAACCCACTGTAAAATGGAGTGTTGAAATTGTGAAAATTAATCAATAATTAAAGTACTTTGACAAGAACCTTTCTCGAGAGGTGCTATCTTCTGTATGTTAAATTATGCAAGCATGAATCAGGTGTTATTGAATACAGCCATGTTTAGTGTACATATCGCATAATATGTTCTTGCACTATTTCACCATGGGAGGATGCTAAAAGACTCAATATTTATATTTAAAAACTATTTGTTATTTATTGAATTCTTATACCATAATATCAGACCTGAAGGGGTTTCATTTTAGAGGACTATAAGGAAAAGAGTATGGATAACTGAGAAAGTACTGCTTTTATGCAGGTAAAATTTAGTATTTGGACAAAAATATTTAGTTTTGATTCTGATTAACTGATTCTAATTAAATGAGCTCAAATCTTATGTGTTGATTACAGAATATTTCAGACCACATCGTAAAAATCATGTAAGATTAGGCAATACCAAAAAAGTTATGATACCTAGGTAATAAGTACAAGTCCTACAGATGTCTTGGGCTGTACATCTTTTCATTTTGAGGTTCAGAAACCATTTTTCTTCGTGGTTCACATCTAAAAAGGTTTAAAAGGATAAAACAAGTACATGACAGCAAAGCCATGCAACCTTTTCCTGTAATTTTAATGTCTAGGAGCTTGAAAGAGAACACACAGAAGCAGTTTGTTTTTTCGGGGTGTTTTTCATTTGGGCTTTTTTGTATGAAGGAAAAGAAGTATCTAAAACTAGACAAGAAAAGCATGAGGTTTTCCAATAAAAAGTGGAAAAGTAGTCAAACTGCAGATCTGGTATTAATATTACTTAAAGAAATAAAGGCTTTTACTTATTTGTTGTTTAGTAGCACTATCCTGAGTATATGAATATAGCCAAGCTGATTCTACCCTTAGGATGGGCAGACCATGTGGCAGACTTGGCCAGAATTTCTGCTTCCTGACTTCTTACTGGCCTGAGTTTTGAAAAGTATCACAGTCACTGTGCTTTAGGCACACAGGCTATTTCATTTGAGCGAACAGAAACAACCGCATTGCTGAAGGCAACCATGAGTTGTAAAAGCAGGTGATGTAATAATAATGCAATGTGATATCTATATTAAAATATAGCTGCTTAACAACAGCTTAGAGCTACCTAATGTGATATTTGAAGTCCACCTCAGCTTTTCTAAAGTAAACATGAAAGTAAAAATGGCAGCATTTCCAGCTATTGATGTGTGCAACTATGAAAATATAATCTAGATATGTGCTACAGCTATGCTCATAAGCCAATAATTTTCACAACAGGAGGTCTGTTGATTGCCCTTGACATGGAAAGTATTCTAAATTTTAAGCACAGCTTTCTTCCTCCTTTAAATTCTTGGAGCTGTATGTTACGTTGTCAGCTTAATGCAATGGAATATTTTTGAGGAAACTAACCTTTTAATATTGTGACATCAGTTAAATGTTTTATTTATTCAATGCTATTCAATAGCGATGGGTTTGCTTTACTTACATGTTGGAAGCAGTCTGGAAAAGTGTCACTGTAATACAAGATGGGGGGAACACACAAAATGGAGTAGCTGGTATTTTAAAACACCTAGGTCAGACTGCAAAAGCCTAGATAACAAGCCACATAACTGAAATGGAAATGATAGTCTTATCCTTTAAGATTTTTAACTTATGGGTAAGTGCACGTATCATATGCCAAGCTCAAAGCTATTCTAAATTCCAATCTGTTTGATCCCTTTCTCCTGCTTTTCCTGCCTGGATTGCAGTTACTACTACGCAGAAGACTCACAATAAAACCTGACAGTATATAAACATTTCTCCAAATTGGACTTTCATTATAAAGGAATTCAATCCTTCTGGTCTCACGACAGATTTTAAACAAAGCTGAACAATGCTGGAATCATCTTTTAATCAATTAAGTATAAAAATGGAAAATTTTATGCATAAAAATGAGCAAGATGACCAAGCTCAAAATTCATCAGAACAAGATGGATACATCAAAAGTAGGTTGTCCTATGAAATCTGATAACTCTGGGATAGTAATCACAGTAGTGTTCTTTGGATGCATATGTACTACCTGCTTTAGTTTAACTATGCATTTGTGACTCTATTCTTTGACTCCCTGTTGTATTCAGGTCTTATGCTGCTTGCTTCATGAAGGAGAGATGACGGACAGGAACAAAGGACGAAAGGAATATCTCATTCAACATACTCAAGTCTATAAAGAGTACATTAGAGTTCATTGCCAATGCCAAGATTTCCAGTGCGTACACAATAGTCTTAATGGCTTCTTTCAGAAGAGAAATTTAACAGTGCAATCCTCTTTTCCCCTCAAAAGTTTCAGCCACTCATTCATCCAGTGTTTTCCAGTCCTAAATGGGCAATCAGAAGAAAACGAAGGGACTAAAAAGAAATGTAGAAGGATTCATGCCAAAAAAACCCTACCCCAAAAACCCATAGTGACTTGAGATAGGGTCTTTGAAATAAAATTGTGAAGACAAAACCTAACCTTGTTTTTTTTTAAAGCCTGCATTATGTAATACCCAGTTAAATGCCGATGTGTCAATGTCGACTATGTACTTGATTTGTTTTGTGTAAATAACAAATAAAAGCACCCTCACCATTCAGCTTAAATTCTCAAGAAGGAAACAGGGGAAAAAAAAAAAATCAGCATATGGAGAAGCTAAATATGAAGTTTCCCTACTGTTGACCTACCCTATCCTTAAAAAAAGCTCATGTTAAACCATTCACAAAAATAAATACTGAAGTCACACCTTTAAAATAGCACAAACAACATCCAGTGTATCTTGTTTGTTACCCAACCATGCGGGAGAACTCTGCCAGTTTACATCCCCAGGAAAATTTTTCACTAAGAGACAGCGAGTAAAATATAGACATTCAAACAAAAATGGAATTATAGAATTTGAAATTATAACCATTCCTATGTTTTTTTCCTCCAGTTGTCAACTAAGCTAAAAAAAAAAAAAAAAAAAAAAAAAAAAAAGAAAAATCCCATGACTCCAGGACACCTCCTCTGTAGGTGGACAAGAATGGAGTATGCATGAGCAGGGCTGCTTCAGACCTCCTCATCTCCTGCAACACGGCCTCCTCCTTGTCCTTTACCAGGGGTGCATGCTAGTCCCACTCTCCACAATTACAGGTTCCAACTGTAATGTAGACAAGGCATGTATCTCACAAAACAGAAACGTTAGAGAGCCAGTGCTCTACAACACCCAGCTGCTAATGTCATTACTGGCTGCTGGAGTTCAACACGTGCCCATCTCCTCCTATTGTCCAACAAGGCATGATGAATTCTGTCAACTCTGAAAGGTGCTTGAACTGCACTGACAGTATGGTTCATGAGGATACAGAAGAGGTCCAGGATATTACTCAAATATTTTCTTTTTTTGAATTAACAATCATTAGCATATTTGTCCTTAAACATGCACACACAAGAACAACTGCACAACTGCCTAAGCTTATCATCTACTAACACTCTTTAAACCTGACAAAGTGGGACAAAAGTTTTTTGCTACATCAAGGTCTTCTATCTGCAGCTGTTCCACATGGCAAATTCCCATTTCAGTAAATTGTTGCTCTGTTCCCAGAACAGATGCAAAATCAAACTCCCAATGAGAATACACAATACAGCTTGATTCTAAGAACAAAGTATCATTTCACTCTCCAAGTCTTCATAATTCTGTATTCAAATCATTCTTTTAATTGCTATGGGAATTCCATAACCCTTTCATTCTCAGGGAAAATAACTTTTTTTCTAGTTAGAGGATAAATACAGTACATCAATATTGTATTTTTCTATATGTGTACATTCTAGCTGCTATTTCAAGAGCACGGTTCTAGGCTACAGATAGAAAAACACCTGCATCCCACTCACTACATCACTGGCTCTGAGAAAGAGACATACAGTCTGTTACCAAGATAGAGAAACAGAATTTGAAGGTCAAATTAAAAGGTTTCTCTTCATTAATGGCATACATATCAGTATCATAAAAATGATTCTGAACAAGCTGCTGCTTGCAGTGTTGAAGCTCCTTACAGAATTAAACAAAGCATTATAACTAGTTTAAATCACCTTTTAAATTTTAAAATGTGTCTTCTCTTGCTATGTGAATATTTATTGCCTTATACATGGCTTTTCCTGTTGCACACTTCAAAGTAACCACTGAAATAAGCAGATGTTTAATTCCCAGAGAATGTGTCAATGCCTGGAACTTGTACAAGCAATGCAAATCTGTTACACACGGGAGCTAACAGATTCACAAATGTTACCCATATTTCCCTATGGAAGAATAACACAAGAGAAGGTGATGAAAAAATTTCACTCTGCTGGAAAGAATGAAAACTCAACACTCTGGCTTGTTTAATTAAGGGGAAAAGCTTGGATGGAAAAGCTTCTGACCGTGGCATTAGAATCACAGCAAATAAACAAGAATTTGGCAAAGGCAGACAAAAAGAAAGATCCTGAAAGTTAAACAAACAAACAAACAAACAGACAGCTCTCTTACGAGATACACTCCTGCAGATATTTAAAAGTTTAATCCATACAGTTTACTAAAATGGTCTCACCAGCCTAATTAAAAATTCTCATATATATCCATTTCTCCCTGCCATTAATTTGTACTCTGACAATGAAAAATGCTTAAATATTTGAGTGATATAGTTCCATCTTTAACAGTTCATGACACTTCTAAGACTGAAAATCACACACCTGCTTTGAGGAAAACAACAACAAAAAAAAACCCCACAAAACACAACACATGAAAAGTTTTATGATAGAAGTTTTTTCCCATGATTGGCGACTCATAATATGTAATTTAAGAAGCATGCCACAAGAAAACATAAAATAAAGAAGGGAAATGAATGGTTACTGAAGCACATAAAACTGAATGGAAAAAAGTTACCAGCACAGTATTAAAAACTAAAATCTTAGGAGTATTCTTCTGATAAGCAGACTTGCATCAATCTTTAAATCCATAAATCTCTGCTTTCAAACCAGGCACATATAATTTTGTCATTTTGTAACTTTTTTTTTCCTATTTTCAGTGGAATTTAGCAGCTCCCAAATCATTCACGAAAGCTTCTGAGTATCTTATGTGCTTTTTATTTATATTTGTATTACAGATATTTATGTATTTAGATGCTCAGTTGAGAATCCAGGCATGTAAGTGTCTTAGATATACCTTCTGTATGCAAAATACAATATCTTAGGAGTAAATTAAAACATCACAAATGCAGGTTTTTATTCTGGACATTAGAGTTTTTTGTCTGCATATCACTCCCTTTTACTGGCCACTGTATCTAGAATAACTATACTTGGTGATTTGGTTTTCTTTTCTGATATTCTTTGAAATACATTCAAGATGGTCACAGACATTAACAGAAGTTCAGGAGTATAAAACTGTACAACAGCTATATAGCGGGTTCAGATGGCTATTACAGTCCATTTTAGCTTTCAGTCATTAAACTTAAGAAACCCTAAATCTTAAAACTACTGATTGAACTCTTCCTCTCTCTCAATGAACAGTGCATACAGCTACTGTCAAAGCTCTACTTTGAGTATTCAGAATAAAGGCACACTTCTGGTATGTAAAGGAACATAAGATTTTAATATGTAAAACCCAAAACATTAATCCTTACTTGCCTACATTACTAGAAAATAGAATATTGAAGATTTTTCTTAACTATAAAAGTAATGAAGATGTTGCTTTCTGTATTTGTATATATATAAATATTACAGGCTAGTATAAAAACCCCATCAGCTGTAAGGGATGCAATCGAATTGGAGGAAAACTCCATTGCTTTATAACATTCTAAGTCTGAATGCTTGTTTTTAATAACACTGCCTGCCTTGGACAGAAGACTTTTTTTGCAACTTCTCCACAAACAACTTACCGGCAGTGTTTATGTGATCCTGTTAAGGTTTCAATCACAAAGCATTCCCCTTCATTGAGACAATATGCAAGATCCTTGTCTTTGCATGGCTTAAAGTGCTCAGATCTTTCAGTGGAATACGTTGTAGTATCTATGGAGAAAACAAAAAAGGAAATAAATGCTGTAAGGCAAATACTGAATGTTTTTAAAACTATATGTTAAATAAATTTGATCAAATTGGTCTCGGTACCATCAACTGATCAAGACAGACTAATTAACAGGAACTAAAAGCACAGGGCAAGCAAACTTCAATGTGACTGCAGTATTATTAGTAATCAAGCTTCTTAAGAAGATTCACAAAAGGAATCTTACATTTGGAAATATTAGCAGAAAAATGAACTGGACCACAGCAAAGTTGAGTATAATTTCAACCATTTCCAAAGTATCCCTTCTAAAATTTAAACACAGCTATTTTGTGTTCTTGAATCAGAACAGTATTTTCATATTAATACACTGAAATATGGTTTTAAATAAAATACACAACTTCTTTCATGAAAAATGAGCAAAAGCAGCTAATATAATTACAACCTAAAAAAAGCCGAACAAAAAACCACATAAAACCTGCAACGATGAAGGAAAAACCAAAGCCAAAAACCTAAGGACAATGTTAATTTGATTCACCAGTCACAAAAATCAGCCTAGAATTTAAACGCAAGCAATGCACCATAGACTGTTTCATTTCAGGTACATCAGCTGTAGGTTTCTATAGGTCCTCCTGAATATCCCTGCAACACAGTTCAAAAAAGCATTTACAGCTTGGACTGTCATCTGTAACATTGGAATATGTAGCTAGATAATGAGATTTGGGACCGTATGTCAGATCGAACTCTTATTCCTGTCTTCTAATTTAACTCTCTAACTTTTCCAATCCAGTTGGATTAATCAACAATCAAGTGAAATTTTCAGAGGAAGATGTCTGACAAATGTTTTAATTATCTTCACTAGGATAAGGGTTTTTCTAATGAAGTATGATTTTCAAAGTAGACAATGATTTCCACAGAGCCATGGCTCAATCTTCATATACACTCTTAATTCTCAAAGTTAAAATTCCTACTAACTTTGCGGGGACAAGGACCAGGAACTAATATACTAATATACATTAAAATTATAAGAGAACATTTTGTTAAATACCACACAGACTATCACAAAATATTGTTGCCTGCTGTCATAGGAATGAGGCTGTGCTCAATGCACACGGAACTTTGCAAACTCAAAATTACATAAACACATTAGCTTGGTTTTTGCTCATAACTCGATACAAAGTAAACATCTGCCAAGCTAAAACCAAAGTTGAAAACCAAAACACTCAAATACAAGATAGCTGTAAGTATGATTCTGCAAGAAAATTTGGATAATTCCAGAAATCTTCCAAAGTAACTTTTTTGATTCTTAGTGTATTTTAAATAAAATAGTGCTAAGAAGCTTCCCTTGTTATCCTGTCTAAAAAGAAGGAAGATAAATAAAATACATTTGAAAACAATAAGAAAATCCACATCCTAATCTCTGTATACAACACTTTTTTTTTTTTCTTCCACCCAGAGAGAAAATATTTTAGTTCAAAGTTTTCAGTGGAGAGAAAAAAATCCTGGGAATAAACTTCAACAGTCTCTCTTCACGTGTTTTTGTAGATTCAGAATAAAGGTCCTGCCATTTCATCCAATAGCAGCACTTATGAAAAAGGTGCAGGCTACATAAAAACTGCTGTGTTTTTAATGACTGCAGGCAAACCCTGAAGTGAAATGTATCAAATTGAATTTTGGAAACAATACAAGATGTTTGCAAATGCACACAGTGACTAGCACCTCACTGTTGACATTTCAAGAATGATCAGGTTTTATGTAACAAGAATATCTTCAGGTAGAAAGAAAGGAAGCCCAGTTACCTTTTCACATCAATTTTACACAGGAGCACTTAAATCACCACTTAAAATTTACTTAGGCAGAAAAGTACATACAAACAATGGTAATCAGATATGATATTTCTATTCCTTTTAAATAAGGAAAACTGAAGATAATATTATCTGAAAGCACTTGGGACAATTACAAAAGGTAACTAAAACTGTTTGATGAGCAGCAACTCAACTTGATATGGCATTAGAGACTAGGACACATATTTGTCAGCCAGCTCTGAAGAAACAATCTGTGCAAATACCTTTATGAAGGTAGTTACATTACATAGACCAAAGTAATCCGAGATGCCCCCAAAGGGCAAGAGCAAAATCGAGGAGACACACAGTACCATGAAGTGTATCTTTAAGGTCGTGACACACTGAATCCTCAGACTGAAAAATACCTTGTCAAGGTCAGCATTTTAAAGTTTTAGATTAAATATATTCTTCAGAGGTTTTGTTCTGTTTTATTTTAATCACTTCTCTGTTCAATATTATTCAAGATTAAATAAAGTCCGCAGCAGAAGTTTTTGCCAATTCAGCAGTGTCAGAGCAGAGCTCAGACTGAGCCCATGACATTTTATATAGGACATGGTGTCGAGCTTGTCTTACATTATTTTGAGTTCTCTCTCTGGTCTTTCAAATTAAGTACAACAATTGCAGGTAACAACGATGCTGACAGCTTCTTATGACAGCCTTGGAAAGCGTTCCTTATGTTGAAAAGTACACAATAATTTGTAACTTTTTTTTTTTTTTTTAAATGAATACAGTCTCATTAAAAGTCAGTTTTAAGTTACAGGCTTTTCCATCTTGGAAATATTTGTGCAAGTCTAACCAGGTTGATGCACACGGAAACATCTGTCTATGTACAGCTGATCTCTGGTCTGCAAAGGTCAGATGTCTTCGCTACAAAGTTCATTCACTAGCATTCAAAAGCTGCGTTACTAGTTGATATCCTAGACAGCCCTCGAGCTGTTTGGTATTTCCTGCTGGATGTACTCACACACAGGGTATGTGAGTGTTCTGAAAGGTTACAATCCTGCTGTTACTTTGTGTTGCACTCATGATGAAACAAACTCTGTTATAGCTTCATTAAATATTGAAAAAACAAAATCTAAAAACTTGTTCTAAACAGAACTACAGAAAGAACAAAACAACGGAATACACTGTAGAGACTATATAGTTTTCTTGATTCTTTTTCTAATAAATAATAAATCCTATCGTCTTATTTGCCCCATCCTTTTTTTTTTTTTAGACCCCTAACCAAATGCTGAATTGACTTTTCCATGGTGGAATTCTCCTTTATAGCTCCTGCAAAGTATCCACCATTCTATTGTGAAGTTTGATTTTTATTTTTTTTAAATAATTGATAAATCCTAGGCATTCACAAAATTAGAAGTACAGCCCCTTAATTTATTTCTAGACTTTGAATGTGGGTAACAGACCCAAACATTTATAGGTGACAAAAGGGAACTTCTGTTAAGCATTCAGATGTCCTTGAATTCAGTATGTAAACAGCAATAATCCATAATCCCTTAAAGTCTTCTTTTTTTTTTTTTTTTTTTTTTTTTAATTGCCAACTGTCCAGGTGTTTAATGCAAAAGCAGCAGGGGCTATTGATTTCTGCTGGAATCCTTCCAACTAAATTGGAATAAAGAATTTCTAGGCACTTTTGCTCTATTTTTCTTGCCTCACTTTATCAGCAAAGCTTTATGCATGATTCCCATACTCCAGAAATGGATATACCAGGTCTCAGATATCACTGTTTAATCAAATGAACAAGAATTCCATTCAAATTTCAAAGGAAGGCTTCATGATCTTTTATTTAGAACCATCAAGTTGGTTAAAAAAAAAAAAAGCAGCTGTTTGTGAACGTCGAAAAAAATTCAGCAGGAAGTTTTCAGATATTATTATATTTTTTTTAAGATCTAAAGCTTAGTCTAAAAAAAGTGTTAGTGATTTTGTATTCTTGTCTCATTAATCTATTTCATCATGCTTATACCAGCACAGGATGGCTCATTATAGCTAATTTATTGAATGATCTTCAAAGCATAATATGGATACTATAAATACTATCTCCTCCTTCAATGCTACCAGATTCGTTGTTTTCAGTACTATACTTTGTTATTAATAAACCTGTAATTGCAAAGGACAAATGCAGGAAAAGAGAGAATGCAAGATTTAAAATATCCTGGGAAACAGTGGCATTCGTGGCAGCTGTTTCTGCGCAGACTGCAGCAGCAGCAGCAACCGTTCCCACCCATCACATCTGTCTCACAGCATTCTGGCCTTAGAAACAGATTTTACTGGATACATCTCAAATACAAAAGGTTTTCCATGCTATCTTTAAATGATAGCCCCACCACATACACCTCAGTGTAAACATTTCTTCCAGACAGACAGCCTTAGCTGCTGTAGAGAGAGTGAAAAAATGACCTAGGAGAACAAGAGATGAAAAGACCCTGCTTAACTTTTCTGAAGTCACTTGTGGAAGGGCAATCAAATTTTGTAGCTACATAGTAACATGCCCTTATTAACAATTGTATGGAAAATACTTACTGATTACAAAGGAGGAATATTTAAGACACCATATGTGGTTTAACAACAGAGCTTACACACGGGAAGACTTTTTAAAAATACTTCATATTTTGAGTACCATTGGGTATTACTAGCTTTATAGATTCAGTATCGACATGCAAATTAGCTTTTCCTTTATCTTGTTATCCATTTATGACTTCCTCTGGCAATGCAACTCCAGTTACAAAAAAAAAAAAAAAACAAAAAAACAAAAAAAACCCCATACAACCAAAACCCTCTTCAAAAAAGCCCAACATTTTTTAAAATATATTTTTATATTACTATTGCATTCTATAAAGAAGGTAACATAAAAGGTCAATTAATAGCACATAGAGAGAGAAATTTTATGTTCAGGGAAGTCAATGGCAAAATATTTACAATGACTCGGTATAAACAGGGTTCCCTGCAGTTCTTAGAGGATCATGTAGTGCTTCTCTCCTGATATTTTAGAATTATTTCTAGCCCTGCTAGAAAGGATCTTGCAAAAAATGAAAATCACACATAGAATAGCTTATCTATTACTTTGTTTACTCACAATACCCTGAATCTTAAAACCCATATAACCTAAAATTTTTATTCCTGTGCTTTTACAAGTAAACAAAAGGTGGGTAGGCAGAGAGGATACAAAGCCCTAGCAAGACATTAATTAAGGGAGAAGGAGTGGAAAACTTAAATTTTACTTGCAAGTGTTTGTTATGATTTAGCCTTTAGCTGATGGTAACTCTTTCTTAAGTTGTCAATACTCGTAAAGTAAACATTCAAGACATGCTCATTTTTAATGCAAAGCAGATATCCTCCTTTGTCAGTGCTAACTGAACTCCAGTTGGTGATAGCCATGAGAGACTGCTGGGATAATTGAATTTAAAAATTCTAGTAATAAATTATGAGCAAAAACCTAAAGAAATCTAGAAATTAAATCATCATTTGTTTAAATAGTTACAGGGTTCTTTTTCTAAACTTACTTGAACTGCTTGCATGCATTTATCTATGATTAAAACAAAAAATGAAAACATGAAAAATATTCTATTGCATTCACAAAGACAGTTTTGTATTAACTAGCAATCGAGTTCAGAATGCTGATTATTCAAGCAGCTAACCACTTAGCCATTTTGTGCCAGACAAAATTTTACTTGATCCAATAACACTTTAAAGGCTTTGATTGCATTGTGATATAAAGCAAAATCGTGCTATAGATACAGGAATACTTGGAGCTTTTCTATTAGCCTTCAGATTCAAATGAACAAATCAGTACAATTTATTAACAAACTGATAAAGCAGCAGATGCATCAAAACACTGTCATTTACACTGGTCAGCTTCCCAGCCAGATTGTAGAAGTAACTGAAATTGTTATCACTGAGAGATGGTCCCAGTGTTTCTCCAGTGTATTTAATTCAGAGGATTATATAAGAAAGCTCATGCGATACTAACTCAACAAGTACATTCCTGTGAAACACTTCTCTGTGTACAACCACAACCTTGAACAGACTGCTTTGCTCCCCATATCACCAGAACACAGCATCCCATCATCAACTGCATAGAAACAACAGCTCAGGCTCCAGAAACGTAAAAGAATTTAGAGACAGTCATCTCTCCAAAAATCAGCACACACTCCCTGACAGCGACTCCAAAATTAATTCCAGAAGTGTGACCTTGTTCCAGAAATAAATGTTGTTCGCATTTTCCAAATGCTTCATCAGTTTGAAATCACAAGTACTAATTCATATCTTGAAAAAATATATTAAAGGATTTTCAAGCTACTAGTGCATTATTAGCAAAATCTCACATGCTATTAGAGAACTGCTTGCTTGCTGCAAAACTTTTACATATTAAAGTATGTCTTTGCTTTCATAACTTAAAAGAACCAAACCAAGCAACCACTATTTCTAAAAACAATATGCAAAATATGCTCACCTAATGGTATCTTGCAACTGAAACTCAGAAGCAGAGAAGTAAATAAAGCTAGCGTCACTTCAGAATGTGTTATCTGATCACACCTGTCACAATTTAAGTACTGAACCCTGAATAACAATGAAATTAATCTATATATGTGCAGAACTGTACACCGGAGGCTGCATTCTCCCGTACAGCTCAAACAGAAACCAGAGAAAGCTGAACAAATGGGAGACGACTCCCATGAGACACAAAAGGCTGGGCTTTTTCAGAAGTTCAACATCTAGGAGCTGAAGAAACAAGAGCATCTAAAACTCTAAAAGGTTTTCGCATTCAATGTGAAGAGCTATTTTGAAAATTGAGTCATGATAGTTGTGATGGGCACTCTAGGTGCAGAGTGCTTTTGCCAATCAGACACGTATTCAGGTGTCCTTTGGTAGAACTTCTCATTAATTGATCTGAAAGAAATTCATAGATGAATTCAGTGAAAAAGCAGCACACTCAAGATCGTGCCACCCCCATCAGGGCTTCTCTCTCCCTTGACCCCTACCAGTCCCTCCCGTCCCAGTATACTGATATCACCGCAGCCACCAAAAGCCCTTGAGATTGGATAGCACCATTGCACCAAAAGGGGACACCCTTTGGGGAATGTGGAAATAGCTCTAGGAAATAGTCTCCAATAGATGGAGAAACTGAAATACAGTTAAAGCAAGTGACTTTGCAGCAAAATAGTAAATAAAAAAAACACAAACAAACACAAAACTTGTGGGGGGAGGGGATGGGATACACAGAACAATTCTGCATAGGTAAAAGATGCTAGAAGCAAGCAAGCATAACACGCTACACATCTGTGATGTCTGCAACTACCAGCACTCTGCAATGAAAAAAAAACACCCCACCAAACAAACAAAACCTAGCGTATCTAGAGTAGAGCACATCAAGAAGTTTGTGATGAAACATTTCTGGCTTAGTTTGGCTACTGAAGAAAATGCTCCTTTGGAGCAATGATGAATCATTATTTATCAAGAATAGTAATAAAAATAAAGCTGCCTTAAACAAATCAAAATAATTTTCTTTTATTTTTCATGCTCAGCTTCAAGTGATCTTCAGGAGGATTCAAATCTCATTGCCTGGGGAGGACTGCGTCTTTAACTGGATTTGGTTGGAGTTCCTTGTAAATAAGTTAAAGAGTTTCAGAACTTTGCACTTTCAAATCTGATATATTTGGAAATATACAGAAAAGGAAATAAGAGGAAATAGAGAAGAAGGAAATACAAAAGAGAAGTGCAATGACTTAATTCAATATTGCTACAGAGGAGTATATTATTACATGTAGTAAAACACCCCAGTTAACAGTCCTCCTAATCTTTTTCTTTCTTAGATCACAGCTGTTTTCTCTCTCCTCTTGCCTATAAAGCACAGTGTGGGTGTAAGAGTTTAGGTGAAAGCACCAGGGGAGAGAAAGATAATGATGGAAACCTTGGATCTTGACGTCTATGCTGACATGTACAGGTAGTTCCTCCTGCATCCACCTGCGCTACAGCTCAGAGGTAACAGCGCTGGAATGAATTGTAGCCTAATTCCAGCAGACCACACGTATAGCTCTGTATTTTTCCACATCACTCGATTCCCATCAGAATCAACAATCCAGTTACTTTATGCTTTATACATGTCATCATAACCAAGCAATAAACCTTCAGCAGTTCATTCCACAAACTCCAATCACTAATCCAGATCTACTGGGCGTGTATGGCAAGGTTTTGGTAGGGGGGGAGGGCTGCAGGAGTGGCTTCTGTGAGAAGCTGCCAGAACCTTCCCCCATGTACGACAGAGCCCATGCCAGCCAGCTCCAAGACAGATCTGCCACTGGCCAAGGCCAAGCCCATCAGGGATGGTGGTAGCACCGGTGGGATAATATAGTTAAGGGGGGGGTGGCGGAACAAAAACCTGCACAACGGCAGCCAGAGAGAGGAGTGAGAATATGTGGGTCTCAGGTGGGCACCCTGTTCTGGTGCTCTTTTCCCAGCCTGCTTCACTCTTCCTTCACTCGGGAAAGCCAAGGTGCATGCGTAAAAGTCTGTGACAGCTCAAATACCTAGTAGAAAAATCCCAAACACCAACTGTCTCAGCTCATGAACCTTAACTGATCTGACCTTTATCATCCCCTGTGTCCTGCCACCTAGCACTTGATCTGCTGCCACTATCACTAAATCAAATTATGCCCCCACAGCTGAGAAACCTTAAACTAACCCTAAGGCACATAACCGCCACTTCAGAGTTTTACAGAAGAAAAAAAAAATGTTTAAAAAAAAAGTAAAAATTAATGACTTCTGATTTTTCTGCAAACCAAGCAGCTTCCCACATATTGTTTAAAGAATAATAAATAACTTAAATCGGAAGATATTCTCACCAGATCTCCTGCTCAAAGTACAGTTAACTTTAAGATCAGGATGCTGTAGTCAGTCCAGATGATTTAAAATCACCAAGGATAGAGATTCTGTGACCTGTTGCACTGCATAGTCACCCTCATTCACAAGGTTTTTTTGCCTCCTTACATCAGACTCAGAGAGAGAAGGCAATACTCTGGAGCTGATTAAAAAAACCCCCAACAAACCAAACTGAAAGCTACACAACTAAAATAGTTTCACTGGTGTATGAAACACTTACTTAAGAGTTTCGTAGTAGAAATTAGAAGTTCAATATATGCCAAATAAAGGATGGGAAGTGTTTTGTCACTTTATTCTTTCTGACTTTAATACCCTAAAAGAACCTTCCAAAATGATAAGAAAATTAGATATAACATTTAAGATTGCAGATATGCCTAAACCACTTCTGAGAAGAGCAAAAGGAGTTTTATTGCTTAGTATAAAAAGATGCTATACTGTTATCAGCAATGGGCATAGTGTGAATTGTGCTTTCAAAAATCTGTTAAACTAATATTGATGAATGCTTGAGCAGACATTCACTCATATTAATGACTCTTCTTTTGACTGCTCAAGCCTCTCCAATACTTTTCTCCTTACACAGTAATCATATCACAGATAGCAGCTAGGTAGGCTGTATTGTTGTGAAGTAATGGAAAATTACAATTAGTTAGCATTCAATAGCAATAGAGCAAACATTATCAACCCTGAAGCAATCTTCCATTCCTAAGAATAACTGTCTTGTAAGAAAATTCTTCTGGGAAGAAGTATTTTGTGATTTACAGCTCATTAGGACCATCTGCAAATTCCTTAAAGTGTGATAAGAATTCAATTACTCACCTTTGTATTTTAAAGACTTAATAAATTATTCCTTCTAAACATTCACAAAATACAAAGGTTAAAACAGAAAATAAAAGTGCTAAGCAAAATATAAGGAATAGACATTATGCTATAATACAAAGATATTCATTGCCGTGACGCTTTTAGTAATCTTCATTGCAAAGCCCAATTTTATGTAGAGATTATTTTTAAACATTTAGAAAGTTATACATAACTTATCCAGACATTGCTGAGAAATGACTGATTTTACTAAGAAATTACAAGTGGCACAAATGTAAATCTGCTCAGACTGTTAACCACAACAAGCAGTTCAGAGCAAACATGTTTGTTTTTCTCTTATGAACACAAGAATATGACTCATCCTTTTTCACAAACAACTTGCAAAGCTTTCAGCTCTGAAGACCTGGGCATTCCTGGAAGAACTGGCTATTTTTTCCAAAAGCTTGAGTTTTGTCTATGTAAATCAGCAACACAATGCATACACAAGGGTGTAAAAAAGCAAATATTGCTCTTTAGTAGATGTAGGGGGCTTTAGCCTTCCCAGCTATTGCTAAAGGAAAGAAGTGCTAAAACTGAAAATGGAGGCCTCGTCATTAATGGCAGTGTCCTCACTGAGCACCAACACTTTTTCCATCACAGATCTGTAATAACCTGTATTTGCACATCTTTATATACACTATAGTATAGGAAAGTTCCTCTAGAAACAAAGCATTGTGTGATTTTAGAAATCTTTATTCTAAGCAGAAGCACAGGGAAAACAGCCCCATGGCTAAACAGGGCAGGGAAACCGGTCACTACCAATGCTGACAAGGCCGAGGTTCCCCATACCTTCTTTGCCTCCATCTTTACCGGTCATGGGATCAAGTAGGTGCAACGATGTGTGTGTCGACACACCAGTCATGGAGGAAGGGCTGGCCTGCAGCCTCTTGCAAGGCCTCGACCCACGCAAACCTATGGTCCAGGGTGCTAAGAGAAGGGGCTGACATTGTTGCAAGGCCACTGTCTACAATCTTTGAAGTGTCCTGGTGATCAGGGGATGTGTCTGACGACCCGGAGAGGGTACATGTCATACCCAGCTATGAGAAGGGCCCAGAAGAGGGCCCAGGAGAACACGGGCCCACTGGTCTTACTTCAGTCCCTGGGAGAGTAATGGGGCCAGGCCTCCTAGGAGCTATCGCAAACCAAAACATGAAGCAGGTGACTGGGAAAAGCCAGCACACATTTACCAAGGGCAGATCATGCCTGATAACCTGATCCTTTCTTGTACAACAAAGTAACACGTTCAGTCAACAAGGGGAGGTTAGTGGGTACCATTTATCTGGACTTCATCCAAGTACTGAACACCGTTTTTTCCCGCCTCCTGGATGAGCTGGCTGGACACAGACCGTCTGGAAGCCACTGGCAGGCTGCGCTCCGCGGGTGGTGATCAGCGGCTCTAACTCAGGCTGGCAGCCTCTCACAAGCAGGGTCCCCCAGGTGTCGATGCTAGGCCCCACGCTGCTCAACATCATAAATGACCTGGGCAGTGGGACTGAATGACACTAAACTGGGTGGTGAGGTGGATATGTCAGAAGGGTGAGCCATCTTACAGACTGACCTGGACAGGTTGTGGAAGAGTGGGTGAGCAAGACCTGTATGATGCTTAACAAAGACAAGTGCAGAGTCCTGCACCCGGGATGCTGCAACCCAAGAACCCAGTACAGGCCCAGATGCGCATGGCTGGGACTCCTGGTGGACAACAAGCTGAAGATAAGTTGGTGGCACGTTGCTGCGGCAATGAAGGCAAATCAAATCCTGGGCTGCATCCGCAGGGGCATTACTAGCGGAGATAGAGATGAGATCATCCATCCCACTCTACTCAGCGCTTGCCAGGTTGGACCTGGAATATTGTGTCCAGTTCTGGTCCCCACAATTCAAAAAAGATGTGGACAGACTGGAGATGGGTCCAGATGAGAGGCCATGAAGATGATCAAAGGCTGGAGAATGTGCCCTACGGAGAAAGGCTGAAGGAGCTGAGTCTTTTCTCCCTGGAAAAAGAAGGCTCAGGGGGAACTTATCACAGTTTTCCAGTGGGCAGCTACAAAGAGTACAGGGGCTCTGTCTTCACAAGGATCCACATGAAGAAGAGAAGGGGCAACAGGTAAATGGAGCAGTGGGTATAAAAAAAAGGAAATTTTTAGTTTAAAAAAAAACCCAAAAACATAAACCGTATCACCAGAACAACCTCCTCAGAGATGTGGTTGGAGTCCCCATTGCTGGAGGTTTTCAAGATACAACTGGACAGGCTGCTAGATAATCTCATGTAGGCTCCCTTTTCCATGAAAGGTTGGACGAGATTATCTTTTGAGGTCCCTTTTCAGCCTGTGCTGTTCTATGCTTCTATGGTTTATAGTTCTTCTGGATCATTCACAGTTTCCTTAAAGTTTTCCAAGAATTATCCAGTACTATGTTTGCAGCATTTAATAAATCACTTCTTGCAGTCACTGACAAAGTACTGTAGGCTAAAAAATAGATACCTAGTGGAATAAAGGGATTATACTAGTTATATAGGGAAACACTTTACATTGCAATGTAATAATATTAATTATAAAGAAGCGGTGAGTAGTTTGTTTGTCTGGCAGTGTAATGCTCTTTCTCCAAGGAACTGAAATAGGTCAAATAATGCACTGAATAGAAATGAAGAAAACAAGAAATGCAATTTTAACACTAAGCTGGTGCATATTTCCAAGGCATGCAATCTAAAATTTATTCACTATTGCGTTTATCATTTTGACATCCTTGTGGTGCAGACATGCCAAGTCAGGCTATGAAGCATTAACATTACTCTCAGCATTTTCTTTCATAAAGAAACACATATATCCTACATTTTATTTTTTTAATATCATTTCCTCACCTCGATTCTTTTAATTCAGTCTTCATGAACAGAAAGGGGACAGGCATGAGACGGTAAAGTGTCTTTGCAACAGTTCCTTCATTCTGTTCTGCTCTGTTTCTGTGTACAGCTTAACCCACAAGATTTCTCTTGTTCTCTTTCTCAGGTAAAGAGAACACTTTTTCATCTGCTTCTGATGTGGCATTGAGAGAAGTGCACGTGCTGCAAATCCCCTTGACCTTACTACCAGCACACAACAATAAACTGCTCAACTCTCTAGGCTAGCATTTTCTAATGCAAGTAATTAGGTAAATTGTATAAAACTTTATAATTTAAATCCACAGTGCTTCAACATAGAAAAGTGTCAGTGAACTGTGGTAAGGAAGAGCCAGATAATGAGGTTCTCATGTGGGCTACTACGGCTTCAGAAACTACACCTCAGTCAACAGAACCTGGGTTAGGTCTGAGCTTGACTAGAGATGTCAAGGGTATCATATTTAGTATCACAACATCTATACAATTACTTTGTAATATTTCAGAGATTAATACAAACATGATCTTTTTCTATTTCATAAATCCTTGGCCTTTAACTCCCATTCAAATCGGGTTTAGTTGCATCTCCCTCTAGTCGGTATCTGTGATTCATACCTAGGTCATTGCCTAATAACTGAGATGGGTTTTTCTGCCAAATTCTCTGCAATTGAGACTATTGCATTGGTACAAAAGGAGTTTAAAACAGTTAAAACTTCTTGGCTTGGCCTCTTACTATTAGAGGATACACAGCCTTAGTGCAATAAACCAATACACATACAGTCTTGCTAACTATGAACAAAGGAGCAAAGGGAAAACATGACATGGGAGTTTGAAACTATAAGGAAAGATGCTTTTGTAGAGACACCATATAATGCACACTAAAATCTCTCTGGGACCATGGCCACTATGAACAATATTCAGTCAGGGCTCCTGCTTTTCACTTCAGTTTCCACAAGCCACAGTGCTCTGTAAAGTTGCATTTGGAAGAATGCTCTCTACATCCAATGTGGTCTATAGTTCTAATTTTATAATCTGTCAGCATACTTACCCTGAGTAAATAGCACAGATCTCATATCTTACCAACTCAGTGCTTGATTAGCAAGTTTCATGAGATGTAATTATTAGTTAAAATCTGCATTTCCTGTTGCAGTGCATTTAATTAATTATTTTTGATGTTACATTAAAAGTTTATATATATTTTCCTCCTAGAGTGCAGGTGGTTTACAGCGCAGCTGACTGGCAGGGAAGAGAAACATGCACATGGCTCTTTTACATAAATGCTACTGAGAAGACTATAAAGCATCAGAAACTCAATTAATACAAAAGCTAGCTACCAAAAGGAAGCCTAACTTATTTGCCTACTGCATTTAGTAATCTCTATGGCAGCTATATCCTGCCACGATCATTGAGAGCAAATTTAATTCAATCTTTCAACAGTGACAACAAACTAGTAAACTAATAAGTCATCATTGTCACTCTTCTCTGCATCTTTCAATTTCTAGTAGCTCCTTCTGAGACCTAAGCACCAGAAGCACACAAAGCACTCAAGCCTTGGAGTCTGCATTTATTCAGTGTCTTAAAAAAAATGCTAACATGCTATCACCTACTCCTTTTCTAGTAATTCCTTACTTATTACATACACAGAGATGATAACATTGTATATGCACATATAGACCCAAAAAAAAAAAAAATAAAATATATCAACTGTTTTGATTACCATGAGCTGTATTTTACTTCCAGGCTCCCATGGTATAAGGGCATGGCACCCTGATTTACTGGTGGCATTGCATGTCACTACCAATTCTAGCTGCCAGAGCATTTTGAGTTTGTGGTTATTTCTGGGCATCATATCTTTCATCCTTAATCAGCTTTGAGCAACATGGGTATTATTGCAGGCAAGCATAGTGCTATGGAGTAAATATACTCTCCCTCAGCTTTTTACAGTATAATCTGCTTGTTTTGGTACAAGTTATGATTTTCTGGTTTTAGACAACCTAGTCAGCCTTTACAATGCACTCTTCAATGAAATATTTGTGAAAGCATTCCAGTAATTATTTAACTCCACTGAAGATCATGAAGAAAAAAATATCCCTGAAAAATAATACTAATTAGAATTTTAAAGTTCTTAAAAACATTGGGGTTAATTTTCTATTGATTAAGGATTAAATAAATTTTGTAGGTCTTATGCTTTGCCTCCCCCCCTTTTTTAATTTTTTAAGGAAAAATGTTATGTATTTTTTATAATGAAAGCTTAAAAAACCAATTCTAATTTCATGTACCTGATAAAGCAGTGTAATTGAGGGAAAATAAGTGATATAGGCAGGTTTTCCCTCCAGTGTTACACAAACTCAGAAAACACAAGGTCTGAAATGTTGGCTTCTAGCAGTATAAATTCCAGTGCTACAGAAACCTCAATTTTCATTCACACTTAAGTTACAATGAAAACAGCATGACAGAACGAAGTGACCACTACTTGCATGTCAAAAAGGGTAAAGTCGATGCTAAAATAGCATCAAGAAAGTTGCACTGTTGTGGTATTTTACGAAATTCACTATTTTCCCCTGTTTCGTATTAGGAAAGAAGAGGAATGAAACATCTGTAGCAGCTTCTCTTCTAGCTCTGAGAAGCACTAAGATGCAGTCTCGCCCTTCAGTTCTCTCCACTCTGCAATGAATTGGTTTAGATAGTACAGACTAAGCCACAATTGTAGCAAGCATCTTTCAGTAAAACTGCCTTCGCAAGAAACTAGCCTCGAAGCAGAAAACAAGTACTCCTGGCTTTCCTACACTCCTCACAAATATATGTTAACCTAGGCATCAAGGTGTTAGCTAGTAGAGAACATGAGACTTCACATATTGAAGTTGCATCCTTGTTTTATTACTCAGATTAATTCAGTATACAACTGCGATTGAAATCATATCTCCTACCTTTACCCATGAGAAATTTGGGCAATATCACAAGCACTTTGTGTCTCACTGTACCAGTTTGATAGCTGCAAAGCAGTCAGCTTTCCACTGCTAAACAAGACAGCTTGAGGTTCAACAAATCAGCACTGTTGGCATCTGATATAGCTAAAGTAAGGGGGAGGAGAGCAATTGCGAGATGGCACTGACAACTTTATTTCCACTTCTGGGCAAATTATATGTAGGCTGGGGCACAGAAATGGAACATAATTAGACATAAAGAGTAGGACTGCAGGCTCTGGTTGACTGAAGATATTAGTACAATAAAGAAAAAGCCAATTAAATTAGTAGTTTAACTTACAAACTGCAGCATTAATAACGCTCAGAGAATTACAGGACAATAGCAACAGAAGTCCAGTTCTGGAAATGCAAGACCAAACACCTCCAGTGGTAGCCTAATTCCATTTTACAGTCTCTCCACTGGAAAATGCATTGTATTCACTACTCTAGTGCCACCATGTCAGAGAAAAACATATATAGAAGCAACAGCTGTGATCACTGGAATATGAGCATACAATATGAGCAATTAAAAGCTGAGTAATAAAAGATAACAGAAAAAGTGCATCATCCTTTTTTGATGGTTTCTAATTTCTCTTTAATGCTAATACATAACAACATACATAGCCACAACTGAATAACTGTTCTAACTTACATCACTTCTACATCTTTCAACCTGCTAAACCAGAAAAATAAGCACAGTATTTCACAATCATCTATTGTGATAGGCCATTTTTAACAACATTTTATAACTAGTAAGGGATTTATTGTCTACTCAGAAGCTTCCCAATAGGCAGCCAACATATCATTGCTGCAGCTGTCTCTGAATTTGTCATATTACAACGCTGACTCAGACAGAGATTTTGTGCCAGAAGATACTTGGCGGCAGTAGCAAAAATCCTAGTAATATCCCCGCTCTGGAGAGCACAACTGCTACTCTTGGAAGTGTGGAAAAGGCCAAGAAAAAAATAAATCAGCTGATAAATCAAATAAGCTGTTTCCAAAATGCTTCAGTAATCAGTGTCAGAAGTTCACAGGAGATGAACCCTAATGCTACTCAATTCCTCTAACAGCATTCCATTTCAAATTTGTGGAAACATGTCCAGACACAAATACTTGCTCATTACAGCATTTCTCTCCCTCCTCTTCCAATGAATGATTAATTTTTGACTTTGTTTTCCCAGCCGTGTTGTTTTTTAAATAAGAATTATGTAATATTGCCCAAGTCACACAGAGAAACACTTAAACATTTGAGGCTTTAAATATCGGGGAAAGTGGATTCACACAGTGGTTCTTTACACCAATACATCACCTAGCTCATACAGGTTCAAGTTTAGTGCTCAACTGGGACAGACAAGAGACAAACGCCTGCCCTAACGAAGATGCATTTGCTTCTCCACCATTCCCAAGGAAACATGAAGATCATTTCCTTTACAAACCCTACTGGTCTCCTATGTAAATCTTCCCAAGGCAACGACTCCTTTATTTATGCAAGTTCCGACCAAGGATAACAGGAATGGGTGTGGAATGAGAGGGTTAGGGAAAGAATAAAGGAAGGAAAAAAAAAATAAATCCAGATGCTAATGCGTCATTTACCCACATATGACATAGGACAGCAGGTTTTAAAAGCAACATAAAATAGGAGGAAGGAAGAGGAAAGTGAGGAAGAAGCCTAACAAACAAAACCCAGTGAAAATTCACAATGCCCAAAGAAAACATGCTCACACAAACAGATAACAGGTCTCTTCACGAAAGAAACATTGAGAATTACAAAAAACCCTCCCACCTAACATCTCTATGTAAGCCTACCTTTTACATAGCAGAGATGTAAATTAGATTACCTCAAGACTGCAGAAGTATAAATCATTAAATAGTGGAATATATTAAGTTTTTAAATAACAGGTACATATTTAGGAATTCAATATTTATTTACAGATTTTATCCATTTATATCTATACACAAATATAATTTCACAAATCAGTTGAAGCTTCCATTTATACTCCAGTTTAAAGCAAATGAAGGTGGTTCATTTTGAATCTGGGATTCTACTGACTTTTTTTTTTCTTAAGGAGTTATTTTTGCATTGCCTTGGTGTTCAGTTTCTTTTTTGCCAACAGTAAATTTAGACCGAATACAGTCAGAAGCAGCAGACGTGATGGTTTGGACCTAATTAAAACCTGAGCAAAATCTTGGAAAACTTGGGGGTATGGGGAATCAAAGTACACAATCAGAAGTTCTCTGGCGTGTAGGCAAGTGAAAATCTTTGGCTTCAATAATGTGTTGGATTGAATTAGCCATCTTTTTTGCATAGGAAAAAGCTTCGTTAGTGCAAAAGTTGTTTAAACAGATCCCATGCCAGCCTCCTCAAGCAGCCACTGGCATATGTAAGACACACATATATCCACATCTAGGGGAAGGATAGAGTCAGAATTTCTTTCTTCCAAGCTGATCTCATTTTTGCTGCAACAGCCTCTGCGGAGCACTGGAAGTTGGAGTAAGACGGAACAAGCTAGAACAATTTTCAGATTATCTAGTTTGCATAAGCAATGTGGGTGGCATCTGGTGGCTCTAAAAATAAATATTTTTTAAAAAAAAAAATATCAATCCTGAGATGGTGGAATTAATGTTTCACATCCCTTTTGGCAGCTTCTATCTCTCCATTTGCCAGCTACTCTATTTTCTTTCTATTTTCTCCAGTTGAGTATGTTTCATGGTTATTCAGTAGATTTATGTATTTTCTTCTGCTATTGCCTTAGTACTGTCAAACATCCAAGATGATAGTTTCTGCTAGCTAATTCTCTTCTACTACACGATAAGGACTTCAAAGACAAAATGATCATCCTGAGTCTTCATTATCCAACTTTCCCACTTGTGCACACACTGCGTGTAGAGTTTGTTTGAGGTGGCAACTTGATAGCAAAGCAAGACAGAGCACATCAGCATCTGCAAATCCAGTCAATGCAGATGAGCTGCTGCAATTCAGCATCAAACACAAGAGGAGTGGTACACCCTGCCATGCACTTAATCATGAGGCTAGTAGATTTATCTATGAGTACACACGAGATATGGATAATACCGAAAATCTCTACACATTTTAGTGGTTTATCGAAGTTCAAAATCAGAAGGAAGTGGCTTTTGAGTACCAAGTTCTAAACCTCACCTGAAATGACTATTTAAAGATTAAAAATTGAAAGAATCACCAAAAGCCAGTATGGAAGAAAATTAGGATTTTCAGATATCCTCTATGGCTGCACAAAGTCTCAGCAGGTATCAGAAAAGCCCACAGACCTGTCTGCCCATGTTGCATACACCATGGCTACTTAGATCAATATCCGAGTATTGCTAATATTTGCAGTGTTCCAAGAAACTTTTTAAAAATCTTTGCATCAATAATTAACTTAACATGGCCAATTAGTGTTGCCAACGATTGATTCAGAAAATAACCAGATCACTGACGCTGTATTTTTCCATGCCAACACAACTGCACATGCATCATGAGACTGTGGGTCTAAGAAATCTGGCTTCATACAGCACTGTCTGGTTCAGAACCTGCAGTGTCCTTCTGCATGCAGCAATGCAATCTAACAACTTCTGCAGATTTTCCTAGGCTCATGCTTCACCACGGCATTATCAAGCAGATGCAAGTTTTCTGAGAAGAGCAACCAACCAGGCAAACAGCTGAAAGCTTCTACATTTTTAAAATTTTGGCTGAAATTCAGCCTTCTAACAGCTGCAACCATGTTCATGACATTTTGAAAAAATCTGAACTTCAGTCCTACAAAGATTTGCTTTTGTGTGCAAGTTTTTGCTGCCCTATTTTAAGACTCAGAAAGGACTCATTACTTCACATCTATTCTCTCTCTCTCTCTCTCTCTCTCTCTGGGTGAAGCTTAATTTTTAATGAGTTGTAATTAAGAACTGAAGCACCACCCTCTGTCCACCCCCGCATGGCTTACAACTCCAACAACCATCTCTTCGCTATTCCCTTTCCTCCCTCTTCAGCACTGGAGGCATAATGTATGTAGCATAGGACCCTCCCATCTCTTCATAGAATTAGACAGATGAATAAACTGGGACCAAATCAGGAAGCAATTCAGATTATGGCATTATTTCAAAAGCTGTGTACTTTGAACATTCCTTGGAATGCCAAGTAGAAATCTGAAGATCAGTAATTTTATCAGTTTTTGTATCTGGGACACATTATACATAGCAAGAGCTTTCAAGGGTCGAGGGCTTAGCATTCTGAGCCATCCTAAAAATCAGGGCATAGCAAAATCCAGGACAGAATCCACCCTAAAACCAAGAACAGTAGGAAATCTCACACTGTAGATATTAATATTCTCCATATTGCTGTGAGCTGTATTTGATCTTATTTGTCCAGTGCCGGAGCTATGCAAAGTACCCCACAAAAGGCAGGAAATAAAGATTTACTCCTAGGAAATTTGTCTCTCCAGTTTTAGGAAACAACCACAACACTGAGGTTCACAAACTGTAGAGGACTACTTAGGTAGTCTTCCCCTGTTATTACTATTCAAGTTGTCCTTACAGATGGCTTTTAATAAAGGATTTATAATTGAATAATTACATACGCAGTCATTTCAAACATCTAAGCTTTTAGTACCATATTCATAATTATGACATATCAATGAATAACAAAAAAACACCACCATCCTTATTTTTTCCTGCAGACCCACAAAAGAATTTATAATCTTCCCCCACTTGTCAGTCCTTAATTTCAGTACTTCCATGCTGCTTTCATCTGGACTTGTTGACAGACACACACACACTTTCCAATTCCACTCTGAACTGGAGATGCCATATTTTGCAAGTTATACTTCATCCATTTACATTTGTTATTGAGTCTTCTTCTCACATAATTGTGGTATACATAAATCCATACATACACAAACACTGTTGCACAGTAGTTTCACTAGAACAGATGCTAGAGCTAATATGTGTTGGTTGTTTGCAGCAGCGCAAAAAAATTAGATTGTTGGGTGCTCCTATCTATGTCTGATTGTTTACGGAGCCATGCAGGTGCCTTCAGTTGGGACTTCTGACAGTCATTTGCAGGATTTGTGCTTGATAAAGTTTTAAATCTGATAAGATTATCATTCACTTGGTTTTTAATAAAATTTCAGTCACAAGCGTGTATGCATGTATATGGTTACATACATGCACTCTGGCTTGCTTGCTTACGAACACATCAGTTGCATGGGTAAGATTTCTACAACTTCACTTAAAGGTACTAGAAAAAAAAACCAGCAAAAATCTACTTCATTATTTTCAATCCCAACACTAAACATGTTAAAATCTTCTGCATGGTAGTTAATGATCTTAAATCTTTCTAGTGATATGGAACATTTTGAGATCCACTGTTTATCACAGAACATTCTCTGGGTTTATTTGCTCTGATCTAAACTTTCATATTCAAGCAATGTTTATAAAACACTGTTGACAGTTGATAGTAGTTAACATGCTAGGCTTGTTTTTATTTAACTAGAGAAGGCAAACATAGTGCTACAGATACAGAAAATTTTATTCCACTAGACACAACTTTAGTTAGATATTTACTGGGGAAAAACATCTTGAATAAATCTCTGTATCATCACAGCTCCTTGGCCTCATTGACATGATAACACTACAGGACTATGAAGAAAACGGAAAGAACACAAGAAGAAAAAGAACTCTTTTCAGCCCAAGCCCATTTAGAAAGGTATGAATTTAAGTAGTGTCATTTTCCTGCCTTCTCCATCTCCATTTTACCCTCAGGTCTATGGAAAGCCTTCAAAGTGGTAAAGATAGAATTTGATCGCTGAACACATCTTTTACAAGGACTTCTGTCTCTACAAACTCAAAACTAGACTTTTGCCATCCCAGAGGCATGGGGAAAAAAAAAAAAAAAGGAATCAAAGTCTCAATAATATGCACGACACAAAGCAGCCCAACATTCAGAGGAGAGGAAAAAAAAAAAAAAAGAAGGTTTAGCCTATTTTGGAAGAACAGCTATCCAAAAGTGCCTTTTTTGCTCAAACAGGATCACTTTTGAACAGGATGTTCCAGCCAAACTCCTGCCTGAACCACTCCAAACACAGGGGGTTGGAACCCCCAGCACAATTAACAGAGAATCAAATAAAAAGTGATTTTTTTTTTTCCCCCCTTCCATCAAGAAAGTACAGAGACATAGTCCTGAAAAAGAGTAATCCAAATCAAAATAAAGAGGAGAAAAGTATCACTATTAACCTTCAACAGAAATACAAGTAAGTGAGGCACAGAGAAGCTCAGTGATTCACTCGATATGACACACAGTGTTTATAGCACAGCTAGGGAATAAACCAAGAATACCTGAACCATTCTAGATCTTCTGTCTCATAAATTTAATTTTCATTTTCACCAAAGTTTTAATAAATGGGAACGTGCATCCCAAACACCAGACCTTCATAAGACTCAGGTTTAGTTGGCAGCTCTTTAAAATGCAAAAGTAATGGTTAGACATCTATAAGGTACTGCGCAATTTATCAGCTATTTCTCATCCTAAACCACAGAAAACAAAGTCACAGAATCATCAAAGTTGGAAGGGATCTTGGGAGGTTAGCTAGTCCAGAATCCCACTCATAGCTGGGTCAAACACTGAATTTAGATTGGGTTGCTCAAGGCTTTGGCTTGAATAGTCTTGAAAACCTTCAAAGAACTGCGTATTTAAAATGAAAATTATATGCAATATATTAAGGAGAAAATATGCTGAAGACATAACCTATTAAGCACCTTTTAGAAGAAAGCAGGCATCTTCATTCCAATCATAAATTATACTATTTCACATTGCCTCTTTAAAATAGTTGACCTGGCTTGGCTGTGCAGCAAGTGAGGGTAAAAGGAGGCCAAAAAGGCAACACAGAACATCAGATTATAAATCCAACCTGTCTGTCTTCAGGTATCATTTTTCTTTTAATTTGAATTTAGTGTAATGACAAACTGTGTTCAAAATACAAAACCAGCCTCACCCCCAAACCAAAAAGGCTCGTATCAACTAGCTGTTTTGACAGAGGCAGACACTCTGTGTGTGTGTGAATACACATATGCATTCCCCTTGTGTTTGGGAAAAACAAGTTATCACATTTATAGAAGATAATAAGGTTCTCTAACCATTCTATTTGGAAGCATCTGGAAAAGCAAGTAGCTGAAATAATGACAACTAGGGGAGAGACTAAGAAAATTACTATGAAATAATAGCTTATTTAAGATACATTAAGTCTATCTATGCTCATTTAATATATTCAGGATGATGTGTTTGGTAATATTTTAGGAGGCAAAGTTTTTCTACTACAAGACCTGTATCATTATTCTTTCTTCCCCTCTATACAAAAACAAAATAAAAAGAATTGGTTTTGAAAATAACATAAATCAGTATTTTAAGAGAAAATTCTGAGAAGTATGTTCTTGAGATAAGTCAGTGTAATGGTGGTGAATTGTAAATCTTAAAACAGATTACACATTTATTTTAGAGAATAATCTCTAGCAATCATTGTCATTTATGCCTTTTAAGAGCACACAAATGTTGCCTGTGTAAACATTATTTTGTTCCTCTGATTGGTTTCAATAAAGTAATTTTTCCAGGCAAACATCTAAATTACCACATATTGAAAAGTGTAATGTCTTACACCCATCTGGTTTGGGTTTGTGAAGTGAATTGTTGTTTATACATTTTCACCTGCGTGGAATAAAACTGTGTTGATGAAACAGTAAATATTTGTTTATTGGACAAAATGAAAGATGAATTCTGAGCACAGGCCACCGTTAATTACTACAGGTACTCTGCCAAATATTTACTTTAAAAAACCCAAACATCAACAAACGAACCAAACAGAACACACTTGCCTAGTGACCCATGGGGTTCAAGCACACAGCCCAGCATCTTGCTGCACATCAAACAGCCTTTTTGGTTACCATCTGCAACTGAAATACCCTCTTGCCTTCTTGACCTCTCTTATGCTAGCTTTTATGCACCTGTAACAAAATCTATTCCTCTTTTCCTTCTGATATGCTGGAGAGTGTGCCGAGTAGCTATAATACATATTGAGGTCCCAGGTAACGGAGCTGCAAAACCGCTCTGCCAAATCCCTGGGTAAGTGGTGCTTTGTAATTCAGCTAAAAATAAACCAACCAACACAGCCAGTAAACTCCACTCACCCACAAAATCTCCCCCCTAGCTTAAGGAAAAAATAAGAAATTTAATCAGAATATCAGAAGCTATGCAATTAGGTTATATGGGAATAAAAGGGTTTGGGGGGGAACCAAAAAACAAAAAAACAAACCTCAAACTCTTAAATTATTTTAACTAAACCAAAAAAGGAACATTTTCTTGCTCCTCCTCTTAGCCAGCTGGCATGGTATCTTCTCCAGACAATGCAGAAGCCCTGGTTTCCTTTTTTGTATTTTTAGGTTATTTATCTTTACATTATACATATCATAGAGATCAGATTCTCCAACAGAGAATGCACCCACTGCTGAGCCTTCAAAGATTGCTGTACGTCAGTCTAGCCTTGATTTAAGTAGCTGATTAATTAGGATGTGCTTAATTCAAGGCATCTAGAAATGAGAGTGAGCTACAAAAGCAATTAACTTTATTCACCTAGTCTGAGAAACCTTACAGGCCAATCTTTAGTCAAGTATCATACCTACAGATTAGGTCACCTGCACGAATAATACCGTTGATTTCACATACCTAAAATTAGGACTACCTTTGCAACTCGAGGTTTAGGTGTCCATCTCTTTAGGACAGGCTTTTACAGTATACGAGACTGTACAGTGGCGTACGGCACAGAGATGCCCAGCACTTCAGTAATAGCAGGCAAGTGTGTTACTGTGTCCTCTACTTGCCTGGGTTTCAGAAGATGCAAGTCTCTTGGAAACCCACAGCAAGAGAACACAGAGTGTCCTCTCAAGTTAAGGAAACAAGTACTTTGAGAACTATCTACTATCTGAAAAGTATTCTCATGGAAAGCTGATGCCTTGCACATCTGAAACAGAGGTTATTATTTAGGAACTTAGGTTTGCACATGTTCATTTAAGTGCTCTTATTTTAAAAATAAAATCACATGACATTCTATTCCAGTGCATCCGTACAGTCAGTGATTCATCTAATCAGTTTGCTCTTGTGCAGTCTGATTTACTAGGTAGTTGCAAGTGTAAGTACCTCTTAAATTGTTTTACTGAAGAATTATTCCATGGCAGTTACATGAGGATAAGCTGTAATTTAGCCCCTGTCCAAAGGCAGAACTCCTGAAAGTGTCACTTCTGTTGGGTCATGTCCTAACTTTCATGGCTATACCTTCAGCACAGAAGCCTTAACCCTAAAAGGCCTCTGAGTTTGTGGAACAAAACTGTCTTTTCAGTGTGTTAATATGGGTTCTGGGGAAAAGGGGTGAAGAAAAATGCATGTCAGCATTCCTAAAATTAGCTAGTCCTGATCTAGCATTCTGGCCTTTGCGTGACCAAAATTCAGAGACATTTTTGAAAAAACAGAAACTATAATTAAGTTACATTAGTATTCATATTTATATTGCATTTACTGCATTGTTGCTCCTTGATACTGGCATCTCTTCATCAGTTTGCTGCCTATGGATTTACTCATTTGAGAGATGCTAACTCAGGGATCTCTGCAGCAGTCTCCACCGCAGACCATTCACAGGTTTGAAGATTCATGGGAAGACTGTGGAACAGATTAAACTGCTACAGGGGCTGAGACCAGCCTACAGATGTCGTCTCTGGCTCTGCATGCTTACACCCCAGTGACTGCAAGGAGTGCTAAACTAATTAGTATGTGTTCTGCTGGCAACATATACTCTCAGAAGCATGAAGCTCTGGACAACTAAATGTGAAAATATTTACTCGGTTTTTGGGTTATTGCAGCACGCAATAAACTGCTGTGGTTAAGAGCAAGCTGTATATGCGAACTAGTTAAATTCATTACTGCTCTCATCTGCTGCCAGAAGATAGCAAGACTGATTTCAATCAGCATTTTTTAGACACAACTTGTTTACATTACATACCTATAATTTCTAATGACAATAAAGAAGCGTTTTAGCTTACAACGTTCTTTCCCTCCTCCTCAAAAGTTTTAATCGCAAGGTTTGTGACTTGTTCAAGGCTTCAGAGCAAATCACAGTGAGAACTGTGGTTATCTCATGTGACACCCAACCATCATATGCTGGTTTGAATTTTTGGAGCTAAGACCCCATGTTTCGGCATGATATCTGTTTCATTCATTATGTTTTTTATGTTTGGTTGGAAACAATGAGGGAAAAAAAACCCAACACTGTCAAAAAAAAAAAACAAAAAAAACTTTAAGCATCAGGTCATGGAGTAGCATAAATTTTTATGTCCGTGCCAATGTCTCTCATTCATAAGGACTTGTTAGTGCCATTAGTACTTTGTTCCAACATGGCTCTGAATTAGAGCTAGTTTGGAGTAAAGACAGAGTTAGTGTACATCTATGAAACAGTACTGGTATCCTTTCCACTGTAATTAGGACTTTAGTTTATGACACACAATATTTTGTTCATAATTTTATGACAGTGTCTACTGAGCTTTAGAGTAATAATCTTATTTTGAGTAAGATAGTAATAAGTTTAATTGAAATACAGCATTTTCTGCTCCTTTGTACTTAGCAGCCTGGCATACAGATACTTTAAATATAGTTCCAATAGTTGTCTTAAAGGGGTCATGTTAGCAGTATATAAAGAAATGTGGTATGTAATACACCGTGTTGTGTCTAGCTGTCAGTTAGAGTCAGCAAGATTTCTGAAAGCCAAAGTCATTTCAATGCCTTGACACAATATGTTTTAGTCTAACTAGAGTTTGAATGGCAAGTAAATAGCAGGGCTCGCCCTTATTTTATGAAACAATCTTATAATGGAGATGTTTCAACTTCACATTCCTCAACAAGAAAACAAATATGGCTTCTTATATTTGTAACAGAGGAATTCTTGTGCATAATATTTTTAAGAACTCACTGTTCCAGATATTAAATCACTCTTCATGAAATAAAAGCAATAAACTGATACCAGACAACATTTAATGAAATGTCAGACAACTGCATCAGCCAGTAATAGAAGTGCATGTCTGAGGGAAGCAACACTTGGTTCATACTTGCTAGTTTAGCACAATATCCTAACAAAATGCTATGCATCACAATCACCGATTTGGGGATATTTTGTTGGTTTGTTTGGGTTTTTTTACAGGTTCAGATTTTAAAACAATTTTTGTACTTTGTTTTATATTTGAGTAATTCAGATAAACTATCACTCTTCCTATGAAAGCAACACTTCAAAATATGGTACAGAAACAACCTATTCCATGAGCACTAGACACCGACCGAGATAACATTCTCTGAAATAGATAATACCAGTTCACATAACATTAAAATTTCCATATCAGTCAATATCCAAATGGTAGGCTTTGAAAAGCACTGAGTATGCCTAAAGCGCATTTCCACTATTCAAAAAATTTGTTTTTCCTCAGAAAGAAGCTAACATATTTTTCCTGAAAACCCTTGCCCAGGTCTCTGTTATTAGGTAGGTGAATTTAGAAGTTAATCTCGCTCACTACACACAATTAAATTTAAATAGTTTTTTAGGATCAAAAACTTGGTCAAAAAAAGCACTCAAGTGTACATGCTTAATAGTTAAGCAAGCACTGCATAATGATCCCTCCCCAGGAGCTGCATGCATGGCTGAAAACAAAACAGAATTCGGTACTATCTACTCAGAAATAGTAAAAGTCAGAGTAGCTCCTTCATATTAGACATATATGATGAAGGAAGCTTTCCCCAAAAAGCTAGTGCATTGACCTGAAAGTCTACCAAGCTTTTTTTGGACTTATTTCGACTGTAACCCATTTTACAGATAAGATTACATTTCAGCCAGCCAGACTTGCAATCCATATTTGTGATCCAAAATCGTTACAGGAATTCCTAATACAAGTCAGCAACGTAGACTGGCTAGCAGCAACCTGAAGGGCATTAGCACTATTCTCCTGCCAGCCTGAGCACGACTGGCTATTACAGCCATGCATCTTTACGCACACATACGGCCACAGATCCTTATGCAGTGCATCTGCTGTTCTAGAACCATGCAATCTCAATCCTGTGCATGTTCAATGGTGTTTTGGTTGTGCAGCACCACAGTGCTCTCTGCTAAACAAAGCATAACAGCATGGATTAAATTAGGAAACTTGAAGGGAGGTGTCCCATGGAAGTCCAGGCATTATTTGTAGGCCAAAACACCCGTCTAAGAGCAGAGAACAGATGCTGCGATAATTCTATAACTCTTAAGAAAATACATATGGACATGAGAACTCCCACTGACTTAATTCTGAACACTCATCTGAACGCTTCTTTGTATGAATAAGATCTGAATAAAAATAAGCCCATAAATAAGTTCAGTGTAAAGTCTAAGATATAGGTGGCATTAGTCATATAAATTCACTATTCAGATCTCTTGTTGTCAGATCTCTTGTAACTCGACTGAAGTCATGTATAAATCAGCTAGGAAAGTAGCTACGATCATTAAGGAAAAGCTGGTCTCTAACTTTGTCTTAAAAAACCTTAAATCTTTATAAAAACAAATTCATAAGGGAAGACTTATAGCTTGCTGATGTGTACTTTAAAAAAAAAAAAACAAAAACAAAAAAAAAAAAAAGAAAAACAAAAAACCAAACCAAAACCAAATTGCTGAAAATTTATGCAAAAAAAGAATGTAGACTGTAATTTTCACAGTAAAAAAATGTTGGTGACTGGACATCTATTTGGCAATATTAATTGGTTGGTTAGGGAGAAAAGAAGGTAGAAGGCTGGTTAAAGAAATTCCAAATCTATTTTAAAAGGAAAGATTAATTTCTTTCCCAGAGTTTTCCCACTTGTAAAATCAAAATATTACACTTAGTTTTAGGTCAGTTTATCCTGGATTTGACTACTTCACTGTGCTACTCCAAACATATATTAGTTCACTGTAAACATCTGCCTGTTTGCAAAACACTTGTCTAGATGTTTTACAGCCCCGCTCTCCTCCACAGGACCTGTGCCTCTCTGCTCAGCATCTCCTTTGATCAGAGGCATCCACTCAACGATTGCTTCTTCGCTGCCCAGCTCTGCAGCCCTTTGCTTTCCCTCAATGCTTTCAAACATTGAAGGAGATAAATTTGCAGGCGATACCCTTTTCCTGCTGAGGCTGGGTAGTAGACCATTTCTTATCTTCTGTTACAAATGCCCGGCCTCAGTGATCCATGCGCATAGACACCGCTACTCAGCTCTGTTTATTTGGGAACACAGCCAAAGAGCTGAAGAGGCAGAAAGAAAAACCCACAATCATCAGCTGGTGCGAAACGTAGCAGCTCTTTGCTCAGTAACATAGGTCATTCCAAAAGCAGTGCAATTCTTCTGTTGCAAGCAGGTCTTCACTCAAACAGTGAATCAGAGCCTGCCTCTGACTTTCTATACCCTGTGGAGAACTGCCCTGAGTTAGCAGAGCAATTGCCGCTCTGGCTACTGTGCTGACTTCCCAGCACTCTACAGGAACAGTGGAAAAGTTACCCAGTTGCAGGAGACTTATGAGGAAGGTCATGTGAAAGTGTTCATTAGGTAATGAACATAACAACATAATGATACAGAGGGGGAAAAAAACAATGGTTAAATTAATTCCTTTGACTTATCTTCTTCAGAGCACCTATAGACAGGAAAGGAATCTGATGTTAATTTGTAAAAGGAGTCAGAGTTGCATTGCAATTTGTGGAAAGAAAGTGATAGCTTTCTAGGCAAAACAGATCTGCATCTAATGCTGTAAGAATGCATGCAGTTGTAACTCTGAATTCTAGGCTTTTAATCATCAGGGTTGAAAGTGCTCTTGGGAGATCCAACCTCCTGCTTAAACAGGGACAGCATTGAACTTAACCAGGTTGCTCAGGGTTTTGTTTGAGCTCATCTCAAAAACCACCAGTGAGAGAGAATCCACAACCTCCCCGAGAACCTGTTCCAACGCTTAGTTACCTTCAGAGTAAAGATATTTTCCTTTTATTCCATCATAACCTTCCTGTTAACATTTCTGACCACTGTATCTTGTTCTCCTGCTGTGCCCATCTACCAGGAGCTAGTCCATCCCAAACACAGGACTTTGCATTTGTCCTCACTGACTTTCACACGATTCCCATCAGCCCATTCCTTCAGCCAGTCTAGGTCCCAGTCAAGGAACAGTCACAAAGTTAATTTCTAAGCATACAGATAGCAGTATAAATCAGATCTAGAGAATAATCCAGACAACTTTGAAATACAGTCTTTGAAGGTCCAACTTAATGGCTAAGATGTATGATTTTTCATAAATACAAAAGGATTTTCAACAATTAATAGGCTTATATTGCAGCTAGACATTGGGGGAAAACTTTCCAATTGTAAGGACAGGCTACTGGAACAGATTACTCAAGGAGGAGGCAATGACACCTTCATCAGACAAGATGATCTCTTGATTGCTACATTATTATTTAAATAAATGCATACAAAATAATCATAGGAATAAGAAATTTTTTGCTTTAAAAAGAAATGTGTGTAATCAAAACCTTCAACAATTTCATTTAGAAAGCATTTCTAAAGTGTTTTTTGTTGGGTTTGGGTTTGCTTTTTTGTTTTTTAATGGTTTGCAGTGAGTTTGTACCCTTACCTCATCAGAGCAATAATGTCTGGGTAGAGCATCTGAAATAAGCATATATGTGACAGGCTTGCCTTACAGTAATACTGTTGCTACTTTAACTGAATTAAAAAAACAAACAAACAACAAAATAAACCCACCACACTTTCCAAAATTAAGCCTATTCACTTTACATTCCAGAATAAAACACAATGAAAACCTAGAAACACTTTTTAATATATCCATTCTGACAATTTGAATGGATACTCGATTTATTTTTCCAAACTATTCTCTTTAACTGAGGTCTTTATTGATTTTTTTTTAGCAATTAGAAAATCCATCAGCAAACCAATCTTTCAAACTCAGAAGTGAAATTAATTGAAGTCTAAACATGTTTTTAAATACTCCTCAGATGTTACAGAGAGTATAAATACTTGCCTATATTTTTACTTTTATCCTATATAGTGACTATATGTTATGACTTTTGTACAATTTATGGAATAAGCAAATAAATTTGCCTGGAAGCCTAGAAAAGATCTCCAGATAATCAGTGACCTGTGTGTGATGAACGGTCATCTTGTGAAAGCTGCCGTCTGACAGCATAATTTCTGAAGACCTGCAGGTATTCTTTGATCTATACTATGTTTACCTAGAAAGAAGTCAGCCAAAACCAGAAAAATCTTAGCCTTTGAAATTGTAGCGACGCTAAAAAGCAGCCTTTCATTTGCCTTTCATCCAAGCTAACACTAGTATAAGAATTACAAGTAGGAGGAAAACTTTCCATTCTTGCTTCCATAGGAAGCCAATGCTGCCCTTGGATATACAGAAGAAATGACATACTGCGCCGCTCTTTCTGAATTCAATTTTTAACACCACAGTGTGTAGCAGGATGAATCCACGTGTTCTTGAGCACCAGCAAGCATCACATGTGGCTTGACAAGCAAGCTTGGCCAACGTGCAGTAGGAGGCACAGCGACTTCGACAAACCCAGGATAATTGCCATGGCACCATTTACCTGCTGGCTCTGTTCAGCTGCAATTAGGGCTTCTGGAGAGCACATCTTGGGAGACAGTTATTCACAAATGTCTGTCTGAATAACGTCTACAATTATTATTTCTTCATTATTTTGCTCTCTTGCCACACCAGTCTACAGGTGGGGATAATAAAAAAATATAACTAAATTTAACTTTGATTAGACTGAAAATTTATACTTAGAATTTTGGGTTTGCCTTTTTACCACAGCAAAATGAACAGACCGGGTATCATTTCATTCTCAGCTGCAACACCACGCTTTTTCTAGATACATTCAGAAAACATTCACCTGTAATTTTTCTCTATATTTAAGTGTAGTGACTCACTCCATTATTTCTTCTAATATAATTCTCTGGATTTATTTCCCCCAGTTTCATAATGCATAGGCATATGTCCTTTGAACATTTAAAAATAAGGTAAATTCACATGCACTAAGAAAAGCTATTTTATAAAAACCACATGTGGTCTACCTGAAGTAACAATACCATATTACTCAGTAGTATAATCGGAGATATTTCAAGGAATATTTATTATCATGCATTTCCTGCAAGTACTCTTGTAGCTCTGCAATGGCAGGTAGCCTGCATGATTGCCAACCTCTTGCTGAGTCGGGTGTGGAGCCTGTAGACTAATTGAGCTCCCTGAAAGAGGTTTCCCTTTCTCCATTTACACACACTGAACCTTCAGGTATTAAATTACATGGGCAAAGCATTCTGGAGAACATCAGTGAACTGCCTCTGAGACGGAGATGGCAGATAGCCATCCTGTAACTGGAATCACTTAAAGGAAAAATGAACAAAGCGAGTCTGTATTTTGAAAGAAAGTGACACTTGTATCCTTCAGTAGCTAACCTTTAGTTTGAAATATTAGACACAGGCTTACTTATTGCTGAATGAGACTTTACAGGCTTGTATTCTGTTATTTTTCTACTCCTGTCTACTGTAACTGCGGTTATAGGAGTAATCTCCAGAACAGCAAAGCAACAACTACAATTAAAACAAGTACTCCCACTGCACACGCATGCATGCTTAGAAGTAGTCTTTCCTCAACAAGAAGCGGGGAGCTGAGACGGCTGCCCTCACCACCAAGCAAGAAAGCACAGTTGCTGCTCCAAAATCCATGACAGCAGCTAAAATACCTGTCGCTAAGCCTTCTGAATCCCTTTTCCCCTTGTCTTCCAGCAAATTCCCAACAATATAAGCCAAAGCAGCATGTAAGGCATCATTCATCATTGAGTGTCTAAATTTCTGGCGATAAGTACCCAACATTCAAACCCCAAGTCACACAACAAAGAAATCAGAACCATATATTCACACCCTTAAACTCTATAACTACCAGAATAATGCATTCTAGCCTCTGTCGAGTATTTATGAGTATCCCACCACAGTAGTGCCATCGCTTTCATTTTATTTATTATTACAACACCTCTGTGAATAAAGCAAGTCCTTTCTTCCTGCACTCCTTCATCTAACAAAAAAGGAAGGGCAGTTTTGTATCTTGCCCGAAGTCTTGAAGGCAGTTTCTGAAAAGCTCTGCTGATCTGTCTGAATACCTTCTTTAATTTCTATATGTTTCATCCCTATAACAAGGCAAACACCACAATATATTAACTGTGACTTAAACAGGCTATGGGCAGGCACTAAAATCTATTGTGGAAAGAGGAAAGGAAAAGTGTAATCACACAATTAAAGAGGATGTCAAGCAGCACACTGATATATTAATTTAGAGAAATACAACAATTTGACACAGCACTCAAACATCTGCTTAGCAAAGCCACTGCCTCCTGTAAAACCCATCTGGACCACTGTGGAGATGATCATGTTTCGCTATGGTGGTCCCTATTGTTAAAGTAGCTATTAAGAAAAGTGTATTAGCCTTCCTGTTTTCACAATGAAACCATCCTTAAGTCTCCTGTGATACTCTGCTAGCTTCTTTCTAACCTTCACAAATGTAATCAGAGCTGCACCTGAATCTGCTGTTGGTTGCAGATTTGAGTACTATGTTTAGAAAAAAAAAACCCCACATGTGCTACCTGCGTCTCTCCTGTAGCTCATTATCTTTAAAAGATAAAAATCAGACATGCACAATGAAACACATGGCAAGATATAACCTTCATTTTTACGTGGCAGAAATCTTAAATCTATCATTGTTGTTACAATGAAAAAAAAAACCCCTGTGGTGATACACCACAGACAACAAGATTACTCTTCTTTCAGAAAAATTTAGTGCTGTTAAGAGGTGACACAGCTAAAAGGACTGGAAAGTAAAGTTCCTATTCAGCCGCAAAAATCTACGCCACAGGAACTGTAGCTGGAGGTCAAGATAGCAACTTTACTTAAAGGAGGCATTTATACATATGAGCAATGAGGATAAGGTTATAAGCAATAAGGATATAGATTGCACACCGGTTACTGAACACAAAGCTGCCGTAATAAAGCATAGAGGCTGAACAGTTTGCCTTATACCTGTTATGCATTCCATTCTCTGCAAGTATCAGAGGTAATAGGTAAAATTTAAAATAGGCAAGTTTAACAGGTAAAATCTTCATCATATCACTTCAGGGATTCTATTAACTCTCAAAACTTTTCGATGCTGGAATTTTCAGAAAAAGTTAAAATAAGTACACTGTGTAGCAAGTAACTATTGAAAAGCCTCTTCATTTTCCATCCCAACATTTTCTCTCACACATATACACCATGCAGGGTGAAGTAGGCATAATTCCACACACTTTGAAATGTTCTGGAAAGAATTAATGGCCACTAAACACAAGTAAATACTTCTAGTAAGCACTGGTCTTCATTAAGAACACCAGACCCTAAAATAAGAATTCACTAAATCTTTGCTGAATGGCAAATTTTTCCTCAAAAACTTTTCGATGACTTAAAATGCTTCAGTGTGTGACTTAACCTGTGATTATGAGTTTTGTACATAAATGGTTTCATTGACAGATAACTCACACGCAGCAAGCACAACGCTAGACTGTCGGTTTGTGCTCAAGAATGGCACACACAGATTTAATACTTCTAAGGTTTCTGAGGGAGGGGACTTCCCGACATACTGTTGTTTGATGCAGATCCTGAAGGCAACGATTTTAATTTTATTCCCTAAAATATCTATAAAGGGCTTGCGTATTGATTCCCTCCTTTGCAAGGCAGAAGAGATCTGCCACAGTTAGCTTTGGATGCTTCCACTGGATCGTAATCAATATAAGCCACCACATTACTAATTGATTATGACTACAGTTCTGGGACTGCATCCATATTTCAAGATGCTGGAACTGTGTTATCAAAACACCTAAAAGCTTTCCAAGGTGCTCAAACTATTCTGACCTTGGCAAAGGAAGTACTGGTGAGCACACATTTCCCCCCCCAACATGCACTTTGTATCGCCCATCCCAAGCAATTGACTTTTCCTACATATTTGATCAGATCACCACATGTCATTTTTTCTACGCATTTCATGTATACGTGATGCAATGTGAGGCATTAATTAACATTAATTATATGATATTAAGCAACAGAATGCATGTCAGAAGCCATATAAATACTTAATCTGAAGAATTACTCAGAAAGTACATTTCTGCAGTAGTAAATAATTAATCCTCTCTGATCATTACAGAAATGACAGTAACTAAAGAAAGTAAGACAGACTGAAACCACTAACAAACACTTTTTTTTAATGTTGGGATTTTTTTTGGTGTGGTTACCTTCTTTGCTTACTGTAAACTTGTTCCAACAGGTATAGAAAATCTCATATTTTGGAGCGTTAAAACAATCTAATGTTTATTTTAACCAATGCTTCCAGAATTTCTGCAACTTTCAAAAATCTCCCAGTAAATTCTCCACAATTTATGCAGCCCCTTACGCCCTAGGGCAGTGTTCTCCATTACTACAGATTCACTGGGATTGAAAGGGAAAATCTTTGTATTTTTGCTAACATGCCACAAAACGTGTATTTTTCTTTTTATTCCTTAATTGTGTAGAGCAGGCTTTTTTGCTGAGGCTTTACTGATTTATAACTTCTCCTTGCAATAAATAGGATACACATAGCAAACTCTTTCAGCTCTAACAAAAACAAACACCAAAAATGCTACCATTAAAATCACATTTATCCATTGTCAGACTGAGACACAAAACATTTTTGGTCCAGGAAACAAAGTTAGTATTTTAAATGCCAGTATCTGCAAATCAAGAAGTATTTTGACCTCCTCACCATGCTTTTTCTGTAAATAGCAGTTGAACCGCTGAAACTATACAGCAACAAAACCTGCAGTTAAACTACAGCTTTATTCTTAACATTTGCATAAACATGCCAGCAAGCTAAATATAAACAGTAAGTCTATTATTACTAGTATAGCCTTTAAAACAAAATATTTCCTTTAAATTTTCCTTGAATGTATTTGTCTATCTAAAGAATGGTTTCATCTTAGTCCAGCTGAGTTTAAGAGCTTTCAAATTGCAGTCCCTGTGGCACGCATATAGAAAGTGATTAATTCCAGCATATACCAAGGAAAGAGAACTTAAGAGATGAATTGGAACACACAACAGGGCGGCAGTGGGGTTCGTGTGTAGTGAAAACAAAGCAGTAGTAATTAGATTTAAAATAGGTAAAGCGTTTAAAAAAATCTGAAAATTGTTAGTCAGTTTGAAGATCTCATCCTTGCAGTCTCATTGTGCAAGTTCCAGTTCCTCAGTTAAAAAATGAAGTGCTTGTAATCCCACCAAAATTTAAACAACAGCTTAACATTATTTTGGTGTACAAAGAAAACTAAAGGCATTGCCATGTGTGTATACTACGTACTAAGGCATTTTGACATCTGATATTACAATTATGTTTGAAGAGCAGGAGCTAGCCCAGCAATATCCTGACACTCGACAGTACTGAGACCGTCAATGATTAAATACATTTTTAGGGGAAAAATAGCAAAAAAAAAAAAATAAAAAAAAATCAAGCCTTATTCAAATCTAAAACATATTATAGACTATGCTTAGATGGAAGAAACCAATAGGCATACAATATAGCTTTATTATAGAAGAAAGTTTTACTCTAATTAATTGCTGTATGTTACTAGAGATCATACATTATTTTTCCAGGACAGTTTTTGGACTTGCCTACATCAACAGCTAGATCAAAAATGATCTGAAGCAATATAAAATAGGAATTTGAAGTGAACTACCATGTTTTATATATATACTTTGATACCATGATATAATCCACATCCTTTTAAAATTGGAAAATAAATCCAAGACAATAATCAAACACAAAAGAAAACAAGTTACCAAGATAAAGGACTGGAAAAGTCCCCCAAAAGTAAGGGTGTGTACCAAAACAGAGTAATGGACAGAAGCAGCTCCCAGTTAAATTTGCATTCATGTTTCCACTTACTAGCAAGTTCTCCTTATAAAATTGAACCATAAAAAGCTCATAAATCATTATGTAGAGTTTTTCACATATTAATTAGAGTCCTTAATTCAGTTTAATTCACCAAACTGAATTACAGCCATTGTGATTCAAGTAAACTTTTAAAGGAACTAGCTAAACTACCGCAAACCCTGTTTGAAACTTGAAGAACTTGACTCTGTGTGAACTGCTGTGTACAAACTGCACAAGTGTTCTGCAGAGTTTCTTTGTATTTATGGTCACTGTGCGTAAGAATGATTCCAAAGCATATCCCACACTGAAGTCAAATGCACAGAAACAAGTATCCTTCACATGAATTATATATGGCCACTGAAGAATAACTTGGATTTTGATAACATATGCACTCTCATGTTATTTTTCTGAAAATTTAAGCAACATGATAAAAGTGAATAATTAAAAAGTTATTCAATACTGCAATGTCTTGTAAATTTACAACTTATTCTGACTGACCACTTACTGATTAGAAGAAGAATCTATCATCAATCTTGGAAACTTCACTAGTTAAAAATCCAAACGCAGCAGTTCGCTTCAGCTCTGATATTTACAAGCATTTAGGGTCAAATCTATGCACAGCCTGATCATCTGTCTGAAGAAAAGAAGTTGCAAAGAATCAAATGATTCTTTGATAAGATATAAGCAAATCTTTGTAAAAGCAGACTGTGTGCGAAACGGGAGTCCCAGCAGCGTTCATATTCTTCACATTAAGAATTAAAATAGACATTTTAATAAAAGCTAATGCAATTATTTTTGGAAGTGAAGAAATGTACTAGCTTAATACAGTAGAAAAACTATGGATTATATTCAGATTAAAGAACAAGGGAAAACAAAATATTAATACAACTTTTCCTTTAACTGATATATTACTAAAGCAATAAAATCATTCCACCCCAGTAAAACTCTTTGTATTGCATATGCACTATAAGGTCTCAAGCGTTTAAGTCTATCCTTCAGATTAGTTTCAACTCTAATTTCACACACAGGCTTTCAGGATGGGCCCTTGCTTCAAAAACTTCCTGCTGGAGTTCAAAAAGTGCACAATACCAAGGCACTATTAACTTTTTCTTTAGCGATGAGAACTTTTGGAGACAAATCATTTTCTTTATCTTTTGGTGTAAAAAAAATTAAAAAAAGCATCCTTACTTCATCTAATAATTATACCCCTTCCCTTCTGCATATGCTGACATTTTGACTGGAGGAGAAAAAAACCCAACAACTGTTAAGCTAAAGGTTGTGCTGCGCTTTGTGTGAACATCACAGGAGGAGACCACTAAACTACACATCTGTATTTGCCATCACCCAGCTTTATGGAGATGCAATATTAACACAGTGCAAATGGCAATGAAAATATTTGCAGAGTAACCAATTCCAGAGATGTCAATGGTAAAATAAAGAATTTCAGCACAGACTCCTCTGCAAAACATGATTAAACAGACAAGTGGAAAAATTGGCTTTAAATAGTAATGGAGTGAAAACAGGCAGGTGGCATCAGTATTTCTGTGAATTGCGGTACACTGCAAGTACGGCTTGCTTTTGAATTGGAATTTAGGTGCTGTGTTACAATGATGTAAGCAGAATAACAACTTGAAATGTTGAAGATGATAGAGCTTTCTCTAAAGCAGGATAGTCATGATTATGTGGAGCCGATGGACTGACAAGCACCACCAGTTACTTTAATCCTTTTGTTACCAATACCAGTGCCAAAGGAGGGGGGCTTAAAATTGGTAGGATTTGGATCCTCTTGCCAATCAAGGCTATGATGTGCAGCTTTAACATTTCTCCAGAGAGTCTTTTATTATGCTTTTTGATCAGCAAATCTACAAAAACAAGGTTTGGGATCCTATACTAGGTTCATTGGCAGAGCGTGTGATATACAATTAATCCAGGCACCTGAGATAAATAGCATGGTACTTCCTCCTGTAAAGGATATAGCACAAAGAAAAACCCCACAAACCATCTCACATGGAAGTATTTTTTTCAGTTGAAGGGCAACAGATAATCCTCAGGGTTTCATAATGGAACACCCCCCCTCTACCTTGCAAAAAACCACAAGCATCCCTTCTCCCCACCTCCCTCCCTCACCTGCCCAGTTGCAATGCTTGTATTCTCCAGAAATGTCCCAGTGCTGTCTACCTTTCCATCACAGAGGCATTGCCACAGAGCATTGCCACCCTGAGCAGCACTGTGAGGCCATCTCTTTCCTGAAGATTGGAAAAATCTCAATTCCATATCTTTTTTAAAAGAAATTTAAGCAAACAAAAAATTAATGTTTATAAACACAGCTTGCGTATCTTAAACCACAGCAAGCATAACCACAAATCCCATATCATTCCAGCATCTGCATCCTTCATGGGTATTTCCCCCCTCCTCTTGGCAGTACAGGGGAATCGACTTGTTTTTCGCTGCTGCTGTTCATTTAAAAAAAACAACAAACAAACAACAAAAAACAAACCAAAAAACCAAACAAACCAAAAAAACCCACACAAACAAAAAAAACCAGAAAAAACACACAAACCTTTTAGGAGTGTCAGTTACATAGGTTACTCATTAATTAATGCTACATGCATGCTATATTCTTTGCTTCCAGTATTTTTGTGCAGGTCTGCTTATTCTTTGAACCCATTTGTCTACAGTTACTGGTGTTGAGGTAGGACAAGAAAAGGTTCAGCCTCCCTGCTCTGCAGTTTTTCCTGTTTACTCTTACAGTGGTTGCTGCAGGGATTTATAGTTGTGACCCTTTTGACCCTGAAGTTCTGAAACAGGGATGCTGAAGACGCAGAAAAGGCAAATGTTTGCAAAAGAGAGGCAGCAGTGCAGGGATTCAAATACAGTCACATTTTGCCTTCAGTGATCTGGGAGAAAGCGCAGCATCCTGCAGGTAACAAATGAGATGGGTCTGGTGCTGCCAGCGTAATCCAAGGCACATCTGTTAAAAACACAAAACGCAGCAGGAGCGGTGGCGTCTGTGAGATACGCCTCCTCCAGAAGAAGGTCAATACTGATGAGGACCACGATACGGCGGCTGTACAATACAGGGGTATATCTGGATTTCCCTTATCAAGTAGCACTGAGCAATCTGACAGAGGCTGGTGAAGGGTGACTTTATCAAAAGAGAACAGATTGATTCAAAATCACTTGAAAAGTTTGAGGGGTTTTTTTAAGCTAACAATGTTATTCTATTCTCTGAAGCGATTGCGAAGACATTGGTGCTTTTGCTGTACTGGTGAATTAAAAGCAATTAAAAGTGCTTTTCATGTAGCCATTCTGCAATAGAAAGTGCTAACTTACAGTTTAAATCCAATTTAAAAAAATCTGGATCTAAAAGAAGCGCTACACAACGTTAAAATAAAAACCTTCGTAGGTGAATAGCCAAGGGAAAATGCCAATAAGGGCTGAAATACACAAATCTGGGTCTCACCACAAGGTTCAAAAATTTCATTAAAATTGAATCTCAGCAAACATAGGAACTATACTTGTTCATTCTGTTAAAGAGACTACTTTTGTATTTTCAAGTATGTGCTAACAGAAAAAAATAATAATACTGAAAATCTATTAGCATTACTAAGTTGCAAGTCTTCCCAGACAATTTGTTACAGCAATTTAATAGGTGTTAAAATATAGTCAGGAATATATACTTCCTTCTCTTCCATAGACCTGCCCACAGTGTGGAAGAGTTTTCACAGATAACCACAAGCCGAAAGAATTTCAGTCAACATTCATCAAAACCAGACCTGGAAGGAAGCTCAGGAGGACAATTAATCCACCCTTTCCCCAGGAAGTTCAATGATACCCACATTACTTCTGATAAAAAAAAAAAATCAAAAAAAAAAAATCTAGACAAGCATTTAACAGGCTTCAGCATTAATGACATTATCCTGGTGCTGTTCGCGATCTAAACTGCCAAACTCTTTCTGCAAAGCTGTTGCCCATCTGGTTTCTCTCCAACCTCCATCCGAAGAGAGTTACCCTGAACACACAACCCCACATTTGTCCCTGTCCAACGGCACTCAGTTTCTTCCAACGATTCCTTTAAGTTGTCAGGACTCTTTTAGACTGCAGTCCTGTCTTCTATAACACACCATCCTGCCCAGTTATTAGGAGCTACTTAAAAAGGCAGTAGACAGGCTGTCTGTTCCCTTGTTCAGATTGCTAATGAAAATATTTAATAACACTAGAGCCAGGTTAGATCTCTGTAATTTTAATAATCCTTTAATTTTGACAACAAGCTTAAGAATTATGCTACCGTATTTTTCCAGTGGGTCGCATAACCATCTGCAAGTCATTTCACCTATACCATATTTTATTACTTTGGTTACTGGGACTCAAACACCCACTTCCAAACACAAGAGGAGAAAAGGATGACTTAAATTTTTATTTATTTATTTATTTTTAATTACTTTGACCCAGTACAGAGTCAGATGGATTTCTTAAGAAAAAATTACTGTGTTAGAGGAAAACAGGTTGACAAAGATTAGGGACTTAATGCTTCTTTGACTACTTATTATAGCATTTTGATCTATATATATTTGTTTTCTATGTCATAAAAACTTTGAGCACTTTGAGTTTAAAAAGTGGTAGTTAAAAAAACAAAAGCCTTTTCTAGAACAATCTTCTTTTCTGTACTGACAAAGTGAGTGCATACAAATAGTCTTGAAGACAACAATAGTGAGATCAGGTTTTAATATACATATTTTGACTTCTACTGTTTGCATCTGTGTACCCATTTTGTTTCACACTTCTTTGACTACCGCTTTATTTTCATACTTTGAAATTCTCATATAACTGCTTGTGTCTGAGAGGTAGAGCTTCAAATTCTCCAAGAGTATTTGCACATAATTAAGCAGGAGAAAATTGACCAGGAACACTGCAAACACTTGCCTTCACTCAAGGCAACAGCAGAATATTGCAATAGGATGATGCTGTGAATACTTCAAGGGAACAGATGATGTTTCTGCCCTTCCTGAACTGAAGGACAACTCTGTGTGCCAAGCAAGACCTTGAAGCAGGGGCTTGTATTATTAAACAGTCAACAGGACCTTCTGCTCCTGACAGTCCATTCCACTGACTCTCCAAGTCTCATCTTCAGTCTTGAACCTTCTCCTCCATTCAGTTTGAATTTCTGGGAACTGGAAATCTAGCTGAAAGAGGAAAGGTGCTTCTTCCCCATATCGAAAAAAGCTATGCTGCTGTGCTTGCATGGGTGTCTGGAATAACAGAGCTGCCACATCCACCCTAATCAGTCTATCACTCTATCTAATTAGTCTATCACTCCAGTATGCTCCTTTGATAAAGCAAAAGCAAAGAAAAGTAATGTGGTCCTCCTGAAAAAGAATAACTTTTTTTTCCTACACCGCAATGCTGTGTTTTTGTCATTAGAAGGCTGGAGCCCATTTTATCAGCTATTCCTGGTGCATTTCTTTGCAATGGTGTTCTGTGCTGTATAGATACTCCATTTGTTTCTCTGCATCAACTGGAAATTCAGGGAAAAATGGTCCAAATAGACAAACACATTAAACAAAGAAATGTAGGTATGTATTTTAGCTCTGGAGTTTAAATCTTACTTTTCTAGTGCTTGCTCTATTCATAAATTTTATTAAATAAGTAAATAGGTTGTTTTCTATGTAAATAGCAATTGATCTTGTGTATCAGACAGAAGGCAGCACTTCTGTACAGGAGGACAAAGTTTGACATCTAATGACGTTACTTCTTTAGAGCCACAAATGACGTCAGATATGTCATTTTGCCACAAATGCACCACTTGGCTTTGAGTGAGATGTTGAAACTTCTGTCTCTGTGCCACCTCTCCAGTAGAGCTGACAGAGGAAATAAAATTGGAAACCAATGGCTCAAAACCAAGAAATAAAATACCCCAACATACGGGCTAACAAAACCAAACTGCATAATCAGTTATTACTGCTGAAATATCCCCACATGTTTTAAGGTCAAAAAGAATTTAGAAAACAAGAAAGTATCCAGTTCTGTAAGCTTTAATAGGAATGAATCTGTGACTCAGAATTCATTACACGGTGCTAGTTTGCATCAAAGAGGGATGTGGCACCTTATCTGCAACCTTAATATTTTAACAAGACTTGTATAAAGTGAATTAACAAAAATTATTCTGCAGATCTCCTTGAAAGTCATCGTTCTTCCCACCCAGCCCCCCTTAGAGCTAAAGAACAAAATCCAGAAGTGTCAAAATGCATCCTAAACTAGAAAACTGGATATTCTAAAACAAACTGGTACAAGTGGCTTAATAAAGTATTCCATTTCAATGATAACTTTCTGCTTGATATAATGCAGAACACCAAAATGAAGAGTTGTGTTAAAAAAAAAAAATCCAAACTTCTTTTCAAAAATGCTGACACATGACCTTTTAAAGCTTTTTAGAAGTGTTCATTGTCCTTCCAGCCCTATCAAAAACTAGTATAATTTCAGGAAACATTAAGACTCTAAAGGAATGGTCTTTTCAGACCGTAACAGGACTACAATTTGCATCCAGCTCTAACAACAGGCAGCAATCTATTCTCTCCTGTGGCACTGTAATAGCAACAAAGCAAAACACGGCTTTTGTAAGCAGACAGCAAAAACAGCTTGTCAAAAATCCTGCTCCTCCCTCTCCTTTTCAAAGGGGCATCATCATCTGCTGCTGTCCCTCATCTAATCCAACGTGATCACAAATCATCTGTTATTACAAAAATTAAATGCTTGTTTGGTCAAAGAGATGCTCTATTTGACACGGCAAGTGTGCTATTATGTTATTCCTGTTCCTGTTTTATCACATCACCTGAATTCCCATCAACAGTAAACTTCAGCACACCTCCAGAATCAATATAGTGATTGCTGATAATTATGGCACTGTTTGCATACGAGTTCAAAAATACGTATCTGGCATTTGTCACATAGTTCACATAAATACATGATCTTGACATAAACGTTTGCAGCAGAAAGCCTTGTGATCAATTAAGACAACAGGTAAATTAGCATCTAAATTCACTGTACAATTCACATTTTATGAAGGCACAAAAACCTTGGAAGGCCAGAAAAATTAATGTAGCATCGAGTCTGGCAAGGAAAAATGTACGATACTGAGAACGCTTCACCTCAACAGCCTGTCTGAACAGACTTCAGATCACAGCTAGTATAAAAATGGAAAGAGAAGATGAAATCAGATGAATCTTTATAGAACAGTAAAATTCTGGACTAACATAGAACAGCATCACTTCTAGTGAGGGATCTGGGAGGAATATTTGTGTTCCCTATTGTACATGTGTAGAGAAACCAACATTAAATCTTTCAGGCCGTATTATTTATCACTTTGCACCGCACAGATCTCTTCCATCAGACCCATGGAAAGGAACAGACCTCCTGTTTTCTCTTTACCTCTAAGTTTCCTCACCGCTGCAGAGAAGGCATCAGACAAGGACTCCATCACACTGTTGAACAAGCGTAAGGGCTTAGGTAAGAACTGTAGATAGCATAAGCCTAACTTCATTATTTAAAGCAGCTCATCAAGTAAAACAAACCAGATCTCAATTTCACAGGTGATACAAAATAGACAAGAATGCAAACACGAATATACTACAGAAATTGAGAAGAACAAAAATAAATCCCCTACAAAAAGGAAACTGGACTCTAGGAAAATGGACAAAATCTTACTCAATGACAAAACTGAAGGGTACGATGAAAAGAAGGACACGATGAAAAAAACATATTAGAGTTAACAGCTAGAGACAAAGAAAATATGTCTATGACCATGTCGGTAGCATGGCTTGAATAAGACTAACACGCAGCTGTATGCAAAGACATGTCTTCCTTTAAAAGACAGACAACAGCCTTTCTGTGTGGTTCTTGGTGCTGTGGCACTGTTAAAAAAGCCTGGACAACTGAAAAAAAAAAGATTTTGAGAGATAATCTGGTTTTTGTAAGCTGGTTCCTTCAGTTGATACTCAGTTCTCCTCAGTTCAAGGCTTAACCATGTCTAATTGGAAGAAACAGTAAAGTGCTTTATCCACAATAATTTTACAAGATTTTCAGCAGAGGATTAGCAGAAACATCACCAAGGGGTAGGAACAGAATTAAGACCAGGAAGGTAGCCGAGAAACCTATGCCCAAGCAACTACTGACGTCAACCATCTGCCATGTTCTGAGACAGAGGCCCAATAATTGAAATATTTGCATTTAGACAGAGTTAAATGCTTGGACTGCTTTGAAATGTTTTCTAACTCTAATCCCTAATCTTTTGCCTAAGCAATTTTCTCCTTTAAAAATTACGTATCTACAGCAAGGGACATTTGATTTTTTCCACACAAGTGTCTCACGTAACTTGTCAGTAAACCAAGCCATTTTAGCACATATTATTCAACTCCATGTCTTAGAGTGACTGAGGAAATTCACCATCATTACATAAAATCCATTGACAGCTATTCATATGACTAGACAGCACTGGAAAAAGATTGAAAGATCATGATAAATCATCACTGCCATCACAACAAACATAAAGAACTCTGTACAAGTCATGGAGTAAGTGACCAAAAAAGTAAAGAACTGAATACAAATCTAAAATAACGCATTATAGAATTACTATGACATTTCATCTCTCAGAAAATAGCATCAGTGGCCAGATTCAGGTCGGTAGCTAGTGGAGTTCTCCAGGGCTCAGTACTCAGCCCAGTCTTGTTCAACTTATTCATCAATGACCTGGACGAGGGGACAGAGTGTACCCTCAGCAAGTTCACTGATGACACAAAACTGGGAGGAGTGGCTGATACGCTGGAAGGCTGTGCTGCGATTCAGCAGGACCTGCACAGGCTGGAGAGTTGGGCGGAGAGGAACCTGATGAAATTCAACAAGGGCAAGGGCCGACTGCTGCACCTGGGGAGGTCGAACCCCATGCACCAGTACAGGCTGGGGGCTGACCTGCTGGAAAGCAGCTCTGCCGAGAGGGACCTGGAAGTCCTGGTGGACGACAAGCTCACCATGAGCCAGCAGTGTGCCCTTGTTGCCAAGAAGGCCAATGGTATCCTGGGGTGCATTAAGAGGAGTATGGCCAGCAGGTCGAGGGAGGTTATCCTCCCCCTCTACTCTGCCCTGGTGAGACCCCACCTGGAGTACTGTGTCCAGTTCTGGGTTCCCCAGTTCAATAAAGATGAGGAACTCCTAGAGAGGGTTCAGAAGAGAGCAACTAGGATGATAAAGGGACTGGAGCACCTCCCCTATGAGGAAAGGCTGAGGGAGTTGGGCTTGTTCAGCCTGAAGAAGAGAAGACTGAGAGGGGACCTCATCAACATATACAAATATCTTAAGGGCAGAAATCACAAGGACGGAACCAGCCTCTTTGCAGTAGTGTCCAGCGACAGGACAAGGGGCAATGGGTACAAACTGAAACACAAGAGGTTTCAGTTGAATATGAGGAAGAACTTCTTTACTCTGAGGGTGACGGAGCACTGGCACAGGCTGCCCAGGGAGGTTGTGGAGTCTCCTTCTCTGGAGATATTCAAAGCCCACCTGGACGAAGTCCTGTGTAACATGCTCTAGGAGAACCTGCTTTAGCAGGAGGGTTGGACTAGATGATCTCCTGAGGTCCTTTCCAACCCTTGAGATTCTGTGATTCTACCAGTCACTATCATAGTTTAAAACACACACAGAACACATACACACAAACAAGGAAAAAAAAATATCAAACACCAAAAAAAACCCACCCGAGTACAGACCAAGAAACAGAAGAAAATTCCTACCTTATTAATTGTTTAAAAAAAAAAAAGTTGCCTGACTTGAACCTTCACAGCAAAGAGCACAAGAGCACTGAATAACACTGCAGCAGATGCAAAAGCCATGTTTACAGCACCATTTTAATCTGTACCACATGCTACACCTTGCTAACGACGGTACCCAAACCTGTTCCAACCACTTCATGTCATTGTTATCCTGCACAAGTTAAGAGTTGAGAACTGTGTGTGGAAGGAGTAAATTGGAACATTTATTTTCCAGTTAAGTTGGGATATAAACAAAAGGTCTGTAAACTAACATGAAACAAATGAAATAATTTGCTAATTCAAGCAAACTCCAAGGGCCGGGGGGGGGGGGGGGGGGGGGGCAGGCAAAGACCACTAATTTGCCCTGCAAACATCAGCAAAAAAAAAAAAAGTAATTTTGCATGTGTACACAGTAATAGCAAGATATAGAGCTATATAAAGGTATTACATATTGCAAGAAAAAGATAGAAATTATATATTGTTAGTTTTCTCCTTCTACATAAAAGACCTTATAACACATCAAGAAAAAAGGAACTGAGATTGGGTGAATAAATTCACAGAAGCCAGAATTTCACCCTGATTTTCCTCTTTCTCCATAAAGCCTAAAGACGCACAAGTTTTTAATAGCCAAATAAAAAACCCTACAGCTGGACACATTTCTGTGATCTCCTTACTACCTACCGCTTTGCTCGCCTCTAAGAGCTTCCTGAACATTTTGAGAAGCTCGCCCTTTTGTGATTTCAATGGGAATTATATTCAGATCTTCATCTATGAAGCATACAAAGAGATTGCATTTAGTTGTCTAAATACGGACTTAGTTATCCACACGCATATGGTTTGATTTAGTGTTTTGCTATCTGAAGTGCTGGTTTTCCCCTTACCCTACTAGTATCTGTTCATTATCGCCAGAGACATCAGAATTTCATTTATTTGTAAAGTTTTTATTCCCTAGTTTGGTCTTTACCTATTTTAAATCCTGTTACTTCATTATTATTTCTTTGCTCCTTCCTGCTTTCCTTCACAAACACAAGCTGAAAAAGATATATTGTGTAGGACTTTGAACTCGAGCCAAATTGCCTGTCTTGGTATTCATATTGATACCATGAAAAGTTTCCACATCATTCGAATTAATATTTCACAGACAAACTGGATGACTTGACAGCTGTTACTACCTATAACTTTAGTTCCATATCACAGTTTAGACTGTGATACTGAATGACAACTTTCAATTATTAATTCTTCCAACTTAATAAATTTTACATCAGCTTTTTCTGTCCATATCAGCAAGTCATCACTGGATTACATGTAACATCATTTAGGAGTCATTTTTAAAACATGTATACAGAAATAAACACATATGGACAAACTTCAGTTTGCCCAAATGACCACAGGATTGACCTCAGAGCTCACAGAATGAGGAGGGTGTTGCCTGTTTTCCTCAAGAAGTGAGTAGCCACCCATTACACCCCTTTACTTGATCTCCACTGCAAAGGTTTAGATTTGCAGCATGAATGAATATGCGTTCTTCTGTGTCTTAGCTATAACTGGTACCTTCCAGTTTTGGTTCCAAACACTTCCAGCTTGATAGCCTCAGCAACTCTTTTTGATCCTGTTCTCTCTCTTTCTGTGTTTGACCCAGGACACAAAGCAGCCCCTACAGAAACAACTCATGATTCTTCCAGCTTGTATTGCTGACACTAGCACTTGTAACACCTTTTCTATCCAAGAGCTTATAAAGGATTTGAAGTGCCATGAGCACGTGAAATAATTTATAATCACTGCAAAGTTTCAGATTTTCCTGCCCACAGAGTCAGGAGAGAAACTTCTCCCAAAATTGAGGGGGGAAAAAAAAAACCAAAACAAAACATTGTTAGTTGGAAAGACTACCATACACACCATTTCAACAGGTGTTGCATGAAGTTTTGACAACATTATTTATGTTTCCCTACATAGACTATAACGCTAAACACCAAGAAAACAAGGAATCACAGGGAGGCATCAACATAAAATCTTCCAGTCCCCAGCACCATTAATCCCTGAAGCTCTCACCATCTTTAATAGGACACACTGCTGCCTGAACTCATGGGTTGGAAGAAAAAAATTCCCCAAATCAACCCACCAGATCCTTTATTCACGTGACCCACTAAGGATTCAGGAATTTCCATCTAGGCATGCTGGCTTGAAATTGTCACATCAAGGAAGTTATTTTAGGCATCTGCAATGGAAGAAAAAGGTTGAATACATGTAGGCCAATTCTGACAAGCTGACAAGATTTAGGACCAATTGTGCCAGCTAAAGCATGTCCTGTGTTGATGCTCAAGAATTCACCTGAAAATGCTTTCCTGAAAGTTTACAACACATTCTAATAGTTGCCTGTATTTCTTCTGTTTCTTTTTTCCTTCACTTTTGCTGCCTTTACTCTCACTTTTATTCTTCCATACACCTTAATTAAACTCCCTGAGCTTTTGAAGTTTTCTATTAAATAAAAGCATATCTTGCACACCAGGTGGGCAATTACAAGCACTCACTGCTCTGGTCTGCTGGTGAATTTTTCAAATTAACTTGCCTAGCTCTTGTAAGAGTGGGAACACATCATTAGACAACATTCCCATTCAACGGAGGCATTAGGAAAAGTGAGATGACTGCATTTCACTTATTTTTAAGATGTAAACAAAACTGATGATACAGCCACTTACAGCTTATCAAGTAAAAGAGGCGAATACCAATAAGATATGTGGAAGATGTTTTCAGGACTGCAGTATTTTGACTGTTATATTTAAAGGCCTAGTTATTGCTTTCTTCTGCTTCCTGCCAGAATTTTTTAGCAACAATAGTAGACTACTATAGAGTCAAATGAGATGCCTACCAAAAGCAGCTCTGTTGGTTTGGATTTTTTATTTAACTTCTGCATATTACGAAAGCATTTCTCTAGTATTTCATGACTAATAAATAAGTATTAAACCAACCAAAAACCAGTAAATACTGTATAGCATCAGTAATTCACTAGGCCAACATGACGGGCCTTTTCTGCCAAGATAGGCAGAAAATCAGCTTGAAGGGACCTCACTGAACAAAATTAAGCAGCAAGCTGTTTAGGTATCGCTTGTCCAAGCAAAAGAAACAAAGGATGCCAGCATCTCACTTGGCATTTTTCTTAGATGTCCTATTAAACCAACTATCCAGCTATTGATCCCGAGCAGTGGCTGATACATAGCTGATACACCTTCAGGAAGAGACAAAAAAAAATCATGGCGATTCATATGAACACAGTCTTTTAATCTCAGTTTCTTTACCCCTGTCAGATTGAGCATACCACATATAAAACTGTGAGAAGCAAGGTGTAGAAGTCCAGAGACATAGCGATCAACACCCCTGGACAACCAGCCAAAATGTTGACAGGGAAGTGGTAAAAGCTGACATTTATTTAAACGTGTTCCAACACTTGGGACCTACAATCCTGCACAGATATGCATTTCTGTTGAGGCTGGACATGAACACGACATCTCCGTGAGGCCACAAGACTGTTAGCTGCTCCAAAAGCCTACTTTTAAACTGAAATTAATATACAATTTGCAAGTATGTGTGGAATATAAAGATACCGAATTAAGGGCAATTCAGCAAAAGAGAAAGAAAAAAGATGGGAAAAGTAATAAATTAACCACCCGGCTGCACAAGCCGTAAGAAGCAGGAGAAAACAGAGATGATGAAGCAGCAATGGCACTGCTTTCAGACTCTCTGCTTTAATCTGCGTGGCTGTGCTGTGCACATGCCCATCTGCATCTCAAGAGACTGCTCAGCCTTCTTACCTGGCGGACCTACAAATGGCAATGGCAAGAGGACCATATCTGTGCACATCACCAAATCTAGTCATACTGTCCAAAGACCTGTACCTGGAAACAACTCAAGTGGCATGGCAGAACTTTTCAGCTTCCATTGCTGTTGCCTTCAGAGATTGTATAATCAATAAAATACAAGGATCGACACCGATTGCAACTGTGAAATTGGCTTTTAATGGCAATAAGGGACTCTGCAATCAATCTGAGTTATAACCAGCTGCTCTAAATTAAGCAGTGTGACATAGTACAGCTGAAGTTTCTCCACACACAACCAACTTGTATTAGCAACGTTACATCCTTAAGTAGAGAGCAGCCTTACTCAAGCTACTGTTGTAATTATAAATACCTCCCATACTGCGAACAAATTTACTTACCAATACTCTCAAAGCAGTTCTCTAAATTTTAAAAATAGATCACTAAATTAAGCGGTCACTCAAACAGCTTATCTCATTAATCATGAGGAGGGAAAGATCTTATGATTTACAAATCAAAACCAAACTAATTTTCTCTCAAAGGCCAAAACATTTCACTCGAACATCCTTAAAGGAAACAGGAGAATGAGCCAGTTTATAATAGCTTCGGACAAACCTACTGGGGTTTCAATGTTGATTGCGTTTGGTTTATGTGACCCCATTTTTTTCTTTTCAAACTTCTCCACATTGGATAATTAAGGAACACGCCCACCCACCCCACCCCACCCCCCTTTTTTTTTTTAAAGCACTGCTATACATGAAAAAAAATCCACAATTTCATAGGAAATGTGGCTAAACTTATTTGGGCCTACTTAGTCTACATAGGCAACATCACAAGTGGCCAACAAGATAAAGTCTACAAGGCTAGAACTCATATTCAGAGCTGTATGTAGCCTCGCTGTTACATCACCTTTTCAGCTACCTTATTTAATCTTGAACGCTTACCACAAGCTTGCTTTCAAGCAATCCACGTCTTTCTATATGGTCTTATTGGATTTCCTAGTCACTGAATTTACAGTAAAAAAATGAAGTGTATCTCTCTCTCTCTCTCTGAAGCGTGACTGTACCTATTCAGTTTGTCAAGGAATAGGATACTTATAGTCCTACTGTTACTTATAGAATAGTTTCTGTATGGATCTTCTATATGGAACTCTCATTGAAACTGGTGGAAATATAAGTTTCAAAAATAGATCAACGGTGCAAAGATTTACTTACAAATCATTCCATACCTACTAATATTTTGCTGGTAGTGACCTCCCCAGAGTTAAACTCTAAACATTATATGAACTGTTTAGAACATGTTAAAGATAAGGAAACATTATACATTACTGAATTCTGTTTTAAGAGAAACATGGTGATACTCAAAACACCTTTACTTTTTCTCTGCTCATTACGTCTAGATTACCTTCAATATCTATCACGCTATCTAGATTACTTTCAATATTTATCCTGATACATTTCAAGGAAAGTTAATTTGCCTTTGCTGCATACCCTTATCCAAGCAAAATAGCAAAGCTCATAGAATGGAGTTATAATTTAATAAGCACAATAGACTCTCATAAGAAGGCGTTAATTGGGATACAGATGATCCTGTAGCACTATATTACACTCTATGACATGTGATTTACCCCAAATATTTCTAATCTAAAATGGATTTAAACATTATTTTCTTAACATTTGTCTCCTTGAAAGGCTACGCAGAGCTGGAAACAGCAATTAACATTTTATAATATTCTGCATAATAATAAAAGTATTCTAAACTAACAGATATAGAAAAATCAAAATTGCATTAATTTTGAAAAGAGAGTCAAACTAAGGTAAGAGTCGCATGATTTTTCTGAAATAGGCACATTCATAAAACATGTGTTTAAACCATTTTCAACCCAGCCATGGTTGGCTGCTACAACAGGTTAATTTGCCCTTTTCAGACCACCAAGCTTCTTCCATTTTTTAGATCAGGTTTTTCATAAGTCAGTTGCCCTATATGCTCTGCTGAACTTTTTAATTCCTAGGCTCAGTGACTTGAAGGTAAGTAATGTAAACTGCTCCCACGGGACCTTTCGGCAGCTACACTATGATATGTGCTGAATTTACCCAGGTGACAAGGGGTGACGAGTCACCTCATCACTAATCCTAAATCACTTAGGTGTAAAGTGTCCTCAAAATAAGGGTTAGGCAACATGTGGACACTATGCAATCCCACAGAGTTGGGCTGAATTTCTATCACAATAAATAAATGCGAGATTCATGTGTGTATACCCATGGGTGCACACACGTATACACACAGAAAAGGTTGATCCACTTGTGTTAGAAGAGGGGTGTGCTTCCTACAGCGGTTCTAACTATATTTAAAGAGTCAAATTTTATTTGAGTCACAAAAGCAGCAAGGAATGCATGGATCATGACAAAGGCAAGCCCTAAGCCTGTGGAAATGGAACACAGACTTTGGGTTGGTTTGGGTTATTTTTTCCTCTGCATCAGGGAAATTTTCAGACCTGACTTTCAGAAATTATATACATTGTTTAAGGTGGGGAACATTGAAAAAGACAGCCTTATAAACTGGCTAAAACTTTGCTTTGTACTCATACTCTTCTGCTTAAAAGGTTGTAAATTTTTCTAGTGATAAGTGAGAGTAGTTATAAAAAACCCAACTATAGTTATCTAATTTGAAATAATTATTTCCTGCTTGATTTTCTAAAGGTTTTGGTCAGCATAGACATTAGTGTTGCATTCTTCGTTTCAGTTCTAATCCTTTTTTCTCTATTTCACATTCAAAAGTATGCACAAACATAATTTTAGCATTGTTTTCCTAATGATTGTAGCCACTGATTACAAAGAAAGATTAAATTAAAAAACTCCCTCTAGGTTTATTTTTGTTTTATCATAGAATCATAGAATGTTTTGGGTTGGAAGGGACCCCTAGAGGTCATCCGGTCCAATCCCCCTGCAGTGAGCAGGGACACCGCTAACTAGATCAGGTTGCTCAGAGCCCCGTCCAACCTGGTCTTGAATGTTTCCAGGGATGGGGCCTCCACTACTCCACATTTCAGCTGTCGACTTCATGTGAGAAAACTACTGTGGAATATTTTTCCTTGTAATTTACTTCATACATTCTGAAGTTGGGTTTGTTTTTTTTTTTCCTCCAACCCTTACCCATTACATCAAAACACAATACTTCAATATTGTCTTCATGTATTTTACAGTGACCAAGAAAAATGTTTATGTGAGGTATCTGGAGTTATGAACTCAGAACCAACACACTTTAAGGGACAAGAAAGCATAAAAAAACCCATACAGCCTTACAACTACAGACCCTCTTCAGTGGGACTTGATTTTTGGGGCCTCACTGGCATTACAAAATCAAACATAGAAACTACTCCATGGCAAGATAGGATAGAGAGGTCACTTAGGAACCTTCGTATGAAGATTTGCAGCTCTATAGATTAAGACCGTAGCAAAATAATTCTGGAAATACAGAGTGTATTTGACTGTCACTAAATAAACAAAGCACTGCTGAAATCCGTTCTCATCAGGACATAGCAAAAAGCAAATCACTCCTTAAAATTTCCTCCAGCTCTTATTTTTAATGGATTTCAAAAAAGAATCAAAATGAACCCATCTAAAAAGAAATCAAACCTTACTTGGAAGCATCTTAGAGGTTTCTCACAGACAACATGCAAAAGGTCACAGAAAACCTTTGCCTCATATTTACTGCAGAATTTGGAGGCTTAAAGTACTTACACTGCTTTTATGAAGCATGTAACATGAAACTTTCATCCAGCTATAGTCTTTAGGCTACACACTGTGATAAGATTGAAGAAAAGGTGGTCTGGAAGAAAATCGATTCTTTTTCGTTGCAGCCAAATTTACTATAGTGAATGAAAGCCAGAACATATTGACATTTCTGGCAGAAAGTTTGAAAAAAAGCTGAAGAAAATAGAGACTTTTCATTCTATTATGAGCCGAGCAGCTAAGGACAGCACATATAGAAACAAGAAATCATTACTCAAACAGAACATAGTGGAAGCAATTTTAAGATATTAATTTTGCACCAGAACAATATTTTCAGTGCAAGGAATCCAAGGAGGGCTTGTTCCTTCCCTCGCTTGAGAAGATGAACAAGATCCTGTAAATTAATGAAACAAGCTGTAAGAGATCAGAGTCCAACACCATGTGAAGGAGTTTGGTGTCGACTTCTTCATAATTAGGTGGAAGCAAATTACTATATCTGAACCTGCTAGGAAACGAGGTTGATGGTTTTCCAGGCCACATTTCTTGAAGACATCAATGTAAATAGAAATCGATTCTCAGTTAAATAATGTCAGTTCTATTTCTTTTGAACAAATGAGCTCTCTTGCGCTACAGGTGATGTGAAACTATAGGCCTAGGTTATGTACAGAAAAGGCAGCATACTCAACTGTACTAGTGTACCACTACTGTCATTGAAAATTCAGCAAAACTGCCCAGAGTAATTGAAAGATGCAAACAGCTTTGATCTAATATTGCCATTACCTAATATTATAAACATCAATCTCAATCACATACATAGCAGTAAGAGTTGGTTTAAGATCATAAAACAATTAAATTATAATTATAATGAATATTCAAGTCTTCTAACTTAATTAACCTACACCTGTTTTTACTACATCAAATTTCTTTTAATGTTTTATATATTAAAAGCAATTATGAATTTACAAGCAATACAGCCAGGAAAAAAAAATCTTTTACCAGAAACAAATTTTATTTGTTTAGAAGTCTTCTTATATTAACAACTGTTACAACGCTTACATTGCACAACACCTGGCTTTGCCAACTTTTAGGATAAGCATAAACACTTTTGGTGGATAACAACAGAGAGACAATGACCATGGAATATTCTGACGGCTGAGTACCTACATTACAAGCTCTCAAACTGGGCACAAAGAAGGTATAAGCAAAGCTGTAGGGTAAGACATCCTTGACCATAAAGACCACAAGAAACAGCTCTGCTCATCAACCCCGACACGCAGGTGAGGGATGACATGGGCAACTGAATAGGAACACACCGTGACAGGCTGCAATGTCCTTTACAATGAAATTATATATAATTCAAGGCATAAGCTGTATCTAGCATTTAAAAAGTTCCTTAGTCCAAGAAGCGATTATGTTGGGAAAAGAATGAGGAGACCTAGCGCATGCAAATGCAGAACCTTTGAGTCCATCTCCAGATGTTCTGGAATGACCCTGGCATTGCTTAAGCTTTGCCACTGTGCTGTTTTCCTCCACACCTTTGAGTGACAGGGCCAAAGGCCACTTAACCTGATCCCTTGCTTTCAGACACATCGTCTTTTCACTCATGACTGTCTACTCTTGCAGCTGAGGTGATTTTTCTCTGCATATATGCTCTTCAGGCACACAGCAAGTTCTCTGAACGAACAGCTCCATTGCAGTGCCATACACACCAGCAGTGATCAGGACAAACTGAAACCGAGCATTCTGTTTGCTTTAATCTTCTTCCTCACCCATGCAGTGCCACATGTCCCCTAGCACATGGTAAACCACATCCAGGAGACAGCTCAACATGCTTTCCATGCTACACCTGCTATCCTCCTGGGGCCATTCTTACCTCAGGCAATCAGGGTTTTGCCAGGATGCTTTTCCTGTGCCCAGGACTGACATACAAGGTGGTCCCAAAGCTGTGCTAGTACTGCCAAAGCACAGTAGGCAATGCAATCCTACTGACAAGTCCAACTGGCTTCCTTGTTGATGACGTATGAGTAAAGCTGCAATGGATTTAACAGCCTCTTAAATCTTAGGCTGCTGGGATCCTCAACTTTTTCTATTTTAAAATGGACTTTAAATGACAAGAAGAAAGTTTCATGAAGAGCCAGCATCGAGTGAATCTGTCACTGAGACATAAATTTATTAATAATTTTAAGTGGTATGCTATCAACAGATCACCAGCTGTAGTGAAAAAAATCTTATGACTTCATGGTAAAGAACAGGTAGTTAAACTAGAGCTCCTAATAAAAGTATTTCCATAAAAATATAAGAGTATTGCACAGCATTTTCAAAAGGCAAAAATCCAGAAGACCAAAAGCCTGATAAAAGTAATATAAAAAGATACCAGTACAATGATTCTAAATTAACGTCCTGGTAAGATGAAGAAAACAAAAACAATGCAATAGAAGTATTGTTGACCAAGTATTGACATGTGGCTTTTTTTTCAGTATCACTTAAAAAAGCATTGTTCTATATGCCAGTAAACACTGATGACTCGTACTTGGAGTCTGGCCATAGAAGATTTTGTAAAAGCTAACCTCAGGCTTTTTAGCTAGAAGAAACAATTCCCCAGCTCCTACTGCTTGAGCCGGTGTTGGAGGTGACAGGTGGCTTCTCCATCAGAGGCAGACAAAGGAGCACACTTCCGTAACTAAAAGGCATGGTCACTATGCAAGGCAGAACCCAATGTCACCAACTGTAGAGGTTTTGAGGAAGAGGAATGGAAAATTCAACAAGAGGAAAATGTAAGAGGCCAATGTATTATTTTCCTGATCCCCTTCCTCTCTCCCTCCCTCTATTCCCCCAATAAAACATACACATTTCAGTACTGAAAAGAATTACCTCTACATGTGTTTCATCCATCAGTCTGGCACATGCTGTGCGTAAGATAATAAGGAGAATGAATACATTTTCCTCCTGCCAGATGCAATCCAGGGTCAGAAACATCTCAGCTACAAATAAGTTCTACCAGCTCTGCAGGAATCCTTTATGTTATTTTTAAGTGACTTAAGTAATCTGAAAATTATTTGCATCCACAACTTTTCAATCACGGAATGGTTGGAGGCTAATTAGAGAACTATCTTTCCAGCAGGGAAGTATTCACGCTTATTTTGCATTGGCAGGTTCTGCTCACTGTTAAAGTAAGGTTTGCCTATTTGTCCTAACAAAATATGTTAATAAACGCATGCGTTTTGAAAGGGAAGATAAAAACCCTTGGAAACAGAAATCCATCCACTGGTACACATAGATCCTGATGGCACCAAATCCTTCCAGTCAAACAGTTGGGACACATCCAATTTGCCATGCCTACAAATAACCCTGTCCCTCTCCACAGCCCTCAGATAAACACAGACCTGAAGAGTTTGTAAGTATGCTTTCTTAGCTTTGTCACAGACTGAATTTTTTTTTTCTTTGAAAACATATTATTACTTATTACTCCTTCGTATTGGCACAATTTTGGCTTATTTGATCAAAACTCCATGAGGATACTCTGCTGTGGTTGTAAGTCACCTGATTTGTCAGAAGAAACAAATTCTGCCCAAAAAGTATTAACTCCATCTAAGCTTCAGTATAAACCAGAAAGGACTGCGAGATCTTTCCCTGTTTGCATTAGTTACCCCAGTTCTCACTAAGGTAGCTCAGCCAAGTCTTCATCTATTTTTCAGAACATGTGCTTCAGTTCTCCGGTGGCTTCAGAACTTCCTGTTCGGAGCGGTTACAGCTCTGACTCCCTTCCCACACCAAAGCAGAACAGACACTTAGCCTTCACTCGCTATCAAAGTTTTCCAATACCCTATGCAGCTCTAGTGACAAGTACAAAATTTATTCTCAATTTCGTAGATGCTTTTGAGGTCTCTAATAGAAGCCAATCCAGTTCTTGTCTATTACTCATCTATTTAGACAAAGCAGCTCAGAAAGACCAGCCTGTAGTATACGCCACAATTTTCAGAAGTGATGTTACCACAGCTCAACAGGAGTCAAGAAAGCTTGAGACTTTAAAGAAAAACTTCTGACAGCAAACAGGATCAAGTGTTCTTTCCCATCACTGTGCTGTACTCTCTCCCCCTCTAAAAAGAGAGTGGGGTATGTGTAGGGGTGAACAACCCACAAACACAATTTCAACATTAAATAGACTTACCGAATAAAAGTTAGTTGCAAACCAGCACATGAACTTTTTGAAAACAAAAGAAAAAGTCATTTTTGTGCTTACAAAATGTTGCTGAAGTTTTGATGATATCATTTCATCAAAACCGACCTTTTCCATAAGTATACTGGGGGGGGGGGGGGGGGGGGGGGGAGGGGGAGTTCTAAAAAAAAAAAAAACAAAAAAAACACCTCTATGAGATTCTTTAAATTATTTACAAGTTTCCAGAGTGCATTGGCACCTCGTTTACCCACATCACTTTTGCAAATCTACCATTCCTAACACAACAGCTGCAGTTTAATTGTAATTGCATGGAATCTGCTACAGCCAGAAAGTTTCCTACCCATGCCTTGAGCGGGCTTTGCCACTATACAGAGAGCTCGGAACTGCTATGCTAGGCTGTTCTTGAAACCTGAGCTAGGTTGTGTTTGCCCACATACAGGGCATCAGCAGCATAGACAGCCCTCAGGATCTAACTAGCCACTGTGTTTTAACAACACTAAACAGAATTGCATTCTCCCGCCAAACAAAACAAGCCCCACATCCCCACAGCATGACTTATTATTCTGTAACACCCTCAGACTTCAAAGACGCTAACTCAGAAAAACATTCAATTTTATTTTTTGAAAGAGATCAGTTCAAGGAGCTTAGTTTCACTATCTGCCCAAGCAGAAGAGCTTTATGCGATCTAAGATGGCATATTCCAATAGGAAAAACTGCCAGAATGATGAACATTAAAATAAATGAGGAGTGGCACTGAAGTGGCATTAGCATAACTTCCCTCATAAACGCGGATCACAAATTATGAGGAGGTTGATCACATTGGGGAATTGAAAGATTTTAAACAAGATAACACTAGTAACATTTAGCAAAACGAAAAGAAATATGTAAAAACATGGACCACGTTAATAGAGTACAAGGAAAAAATTTTGATACTGATAAAAATAGTCTTAGAACATAATGATGAGGAGCAGATGTGTCGTACTTCTCTGAAGTTAAAGCTATTAGTAGCATTATTAATTGTATTAGAACACCACTTTCAGGTGTGATGTCACACTGCATTACTTCTTATAAACACATATAACCCAAGGCAAAGTCTTGAACCTACACTAGACAAAAGGAGAGGTGAATTAAGAGCTGAAAGGAGTGGATGTCTCATTGCTTTGGTCATATGGGAGAGGTGGTAGATTTGCTATTCTTCCTTTGTACTGGACCATAAGAAAATACCTAGAGCACCTCAAACATTAGAGAGGCACAGGCTGCAAGCATGCGCCAAGACTTAAAAAAGCTTCGTGCAACATATCCAGCAAGAATCACCCTGCCTAAGCAGACTTGCAGATAAGCAGTCAAATGTCCAAATCTTCTCAGGTTGTAATTCAATTAATGCTTTCAATAACACGACTATTACAAAAGAAAACTCTACATGTCTGGTGATATTAGTCATTAGGAACTTTATATCAGCACTTTTACAGCTAGACTCATACAATAAATATATCAGTTGTCAAGTATTGTGTCAACTTGATCTCTTGATGTCATTATTTGAATTAAAGATTATACCTGATTATGTAGAAAAAATAATGAATGATCAAAAGGAATGAAATTGTCAAGTTTCACCATCAAGGAGAATACTTCATATTTCTCAAATTTAGCATGGCACATATTCCAAAGGACTAGAGACAAGAGGACGAATTAATCCACTTTGTGTTAATAGCAGTGGGTAGCCTATAACTCACTACACTGCCTGTACCAGCCCCCTGCAACCACCCCACATGGCATGAGAACACCATACTTTTTACCACTGACCAAAGAGCCGGTGTCTCTGCTTTCATATATATTTCTTAAGTAATCACTTAGATAGAAATATCAAGTCTATACCAACACAATGAAACTACCTTGTTTTTCATGGATGCTATGTACAAATAGCTAGGCAGTTTCATAGAGAGGGACAACCCAAAATTTGAAGCGATTTTTAAATGTTACCTGTTAGACTACACAGAAACCCTTTCATGTTTTAAAAACAAAGCAAAAAAACCCCACCAATATTGAAAAGCTTCCCATTAGACTCAGCAATTCACAGCACAAATTGAATTCTCAGTTACACAATGGCTTAACACTTCTTTTTTGCAGTCATTTTAATCGTATTCACCACACTTCTGTTGAGTTTAGAGAGAAATAGATGTGCCATGGTTCCTACTGTAAAATGAAAAAATATTAGTTTATCTGTTTGCAATGTATATGAAAATAAGTCAATGTTAATGAGGCCTAAAGGCTACTGCCTATTTTCTGCTTTACTACAAAAGCCCTTAGAAATTAGCTGGTTCCAGAAGTGACTTCGCTGTTCTGCATCTCTCATGCATTGCACTCAATTTCTTGCCTCCCTTTGGAGTTTAAGAATCTGCTCATCACCGATAATGCTCTGCATACATTACAAGCATGAGATGGTGCGAGACAAAAAATGTGGACAGTAAAAAGCAAATTTCTCTCCCCTTCAGCCTGTATCTTCTCATTGTCTAAAGCTGGTAACACTATTTACTCATCCTTTGCTTTTATGAAGAGTAAGTGTTGCTCCTCCACTAATTTCCAGGTTCTCATTAAAAAAATAAAAATCAATGAGACACCAAAAGAAATGAGTACATTTTCCTGAAGGTGTGCATAGTTCTTCCAGACTATGGATCAAAGCTGGAATAAATTTCTATAAACACTTACTATTTTTGCAGCATCCACCAACTCTTTCAAGCACACTGGGGATTTCAAATTGGCCAGCAGGAGATGTCAGTGCATCCAATTTCTATGCTTCACAGACAAATTTAACTTTTTTTTCACCTTCAGGTAAATGATTACACAACAGTAGTCCACCACCAGCCTCTGCTCCCCATTTTTCAATCGTAAACCCATACATTGCAAACTGATAATAACCAAAGACATTCAGTTCTGAGCTGATCAGACTGCAGCACAAACAAGCATTTGAAGACTCTAAATGTAGGCCAGTACTTCCCTAACATATGTTCCCATAGATTACTGTTTGGCGGCTTCATTCCTATTAGGTGAGGCTACAGAAGAGAAAGACATCAAAGAGCAGAGGGAAGTTGAACTGTCAAAGGGAGCAAACTCCAATTAAGATGGCCTTGCTGCACTAACTGCACAGTGGTCACATTTTATGATCAGTCCAGAACAGTGAAGAACATGTCAGCGTATTTCAGGTTACTAGAATGCTAAGAGTTGCAGATAGGCCATATTCCTTTTTTAATTTATAAATAAAGCTAGACGCAATATTCTTAATAAACATACATGCATATACATCTCATCTACACAGAATCAAAAACAGTCAGAGAGGGAAGAGACTGCAGAATAGTCATTTAGGTAAAATTCCTCTGCACAAAAAGAAGCTGCATTCAATGGCCCAATTAACTTCTTCAAACACGGCAGCTGATGCTACCTTTAGAAAGCCATGCCACTTGGCTAACATGAAGATCAAAGCATTTTACCGTCTGCCTTGAGAAGATTACAGAGTTAGAGTAAAAGTGATACAGGCAAAGACTGATGAAAGATGAATCAATTTTCTTTGGGAACTGAGCAGTTTGGACATTGAAGTATTTGGGCAATTTTACATTAGAAGTCCGTGTCAGAACTGGCAGTCTCAGTTCGAACATTTCAGGTCCTCCCTGTGCTTGGTCCAGAAAAACACTTCTAAGTGAGTACATACAGTATTATTACATAGCCAAAAATAAAGTTGTAGCAGAACCAGTTAGTTGCTCTTTGAACTGTTACACCACTATCTCTGGACTTAAAGGGTTGAACCAAGTTATCTCTCATTTTCCAATACAAAATAGGTAGGGCATTATAGCCTAGTGGTTGAGATTTGCACCCCTTTGCCTAATAAATGAAGGACTGGGTAACGTACCAGAATAGAATCAGGTTTGATGCATCTGTGAAAAGAAAAAACCTTATTCTGACCTCAGAAAATAGGCCAGTTCAATTGTAGTCCAAGAAACACTGCACACACTGGTGCTTGCGTAAGCATAGAAGCTGCAAGAAGAAAGTGGACAAGGCTCTAAATATCAGCCAGGCAGCACAGGCTCTGCAGAAGGATGGCCAGCTAAGCAGGGAAGGCGAGAGGTTCCTGCAGTTCCGCACCAAAAGTACTAAAAGAAAGGTGAAAGATACCTGGAGACCATGAAATTGCCCACAACCTTCCAAAATGAGCTGCTCATGGCCTGTTCTCTCATCTCTGGCAGGTTCAAGACACACACATCCTTATGTAAGTTCATTTATAAGTGTTAATAAAATTCTTGACCTCCTTTTTTCCAGAGTTCAACTGTAAATATTTGTGTGGTCCATCGTAAGCACTGTGATGAAATGAAAGCTTACATAGAAGGTAACAATTTTCTCGCTCCATAAAACATGGATTTGAAACGATGCTAAAGGAGCTTCTGTAAATGCTTGCAGGCTGCCTATTCTAACCAGCTAAAGATAGTACAATTCACACATAATTGCCTAGTTCATTACATCAAATCTTGTAAATATTTTATTACATTGCTTTACAGAAAATGCTTTTTGAATCTGCCACTGCTGCACATTCTACACCTACTCAGCTATTAGGCTCAGAAGAGGTGAGTGCCATCATCCACAGCTGAGAACACAGTATCAGAAGCAATACAGCAAGAGCAAGTAACTACAGGGAATTTATACTGCATAGTTTCTCTGCATGGCAGCCTAAGGATTTAAGCATGTCTTGTTTGAGTTTTGGTTGTCAGCAGTTCATCCCTTTAGCAGAACCCTTGTCCTGCAACAGGAGGTGTAAAAACAGGAAACAGAAATAGCATGAAAGCAGCTATAGCAGAAGTCAGCCATACACTTTAGATGGAAAAATAATACTATCTTGGGATTTTGCCTAACCATTCCAGCACTTCTAATCCACACAGTAAATAACACTCTTAGCTTACTTGGTCCTGAAGTCTCCTTTGGAAAGCAGACAACAAATTAGGCATTGCCCAGTGTCCTGGTTTCGGCTGGGATAGAGTTAATTTTCTTCACAGAAGCTAGCATAGTGCTGTGCTTTGGATTCAGTGCCAGAAGAATGTTGATAACACGCTGATGTTTTTAGTTGTTGCCAAGTAGTGCTCAGACTGCTCAAGGACTTTTTGAGCTTTTCCTGCTCGGCCAGGGGCATAGCAAGCTGGGAGTACAGCACAGCTAGGACCCAAACTGTCCAAAGAGCTATTCCATACCATAGAATCATGTCGGGGGGTAGCTCGGTCGTCGATGTCGTCGGTCGCGGGAGGGTCGAGTCGGTGTGATCGCGGGCGGTCGAGGGGTCGTGGATCGTGCGGTCGAGTGGCGCAGCGGCGGATCGGCCTGGGATCGGCTCGAGGCGGTGTGGGGTGAGCAATTGCATTGTGCATCACTTGTTTTATATATTCTGTATATTTTCTTACCACTATTATTATTATTATTGTTATTCTTCTCTCTTATTAAACTGTCTCTATCTCAACCCACGGGTCTTACTTTTTTTTTTTTCCTTTTCTCCGATTCTCTCCCCCATCCCACTGAGGGAGGGGGGGGAGTGAGCGAGCGGCTGCGTGGTGCTTAGTTGCCAGCCGGGTTAAACCACGACACCCAGAAACGCTTCATATTTTTGCATTTGGTTCTAGTCTACTTCACTACAGTATCACCCAGAATTTATACAAGACCACCCTTCCACGTTTCACTTACAAGCTTCCTTCATTAGCTTGTCTTCTCCTTCTCTCTCTCCCAGTTAGTTAAAAAGCTATTACAAATTTATGGCTAATTATTTAAGGTGTTCCCTTTCTACATACAGTGAATGATACAGTATATTGGAAAAAGACAAGTATCAGGCTCGGTTAAGAACAGTTGACTGTAAAGCTGTGCTTCTGTTAAATAGTAGTAACAGCTAAAGAAGGCAAGATTTCAGGTTTCATTTGCTTTTACTAACAGATTTCTTGTACTGCTTACACATAAAATACTGCTGTAATTTTTATATAAATGTTTTCAGTACAGAACTGGTCTTTAAAAATAAGTATTTGGGGAAAAAAGATTAAAGCTAATAAATAGGTGTGATAGGTGAAATGAGGACTGAGCTATGAAACAGAAATCAATGATTCAAGCATTCATATAGTTATAAGCACAATTTTTTGGTTAATAAGATGCAGCCCTGTAAAGAAAAGTCATACATTAAATCACTAAACCCCTTTAAAAAAAAAAATATATATATATATGTTAACTATTCAATCATTACTGCTCTCAGGATGAGGAATCTACAAGCAGAAATGCTCTGTTACCTCCTCACTTACTACTGGAAAAGAGATTGGTCTTGGGTTTATTAAGTAAAGAACAGTGGGTACTACACCACTACCTGGCATATTTAATAAGACAATTTCTGAATATACTGAATAAAAGTTCCCATTTGTCTTAGTTGGCATTTAGCCCCTAGAGAACACTGGTATACTTCCATTAGCCAGCATCCTACCCCTGTTTTCTTGGGCTGGATTTATCAATGGGAATAATACTTGGGGGAATAAATTGTGACCAGCAGAAATACCTGAACAGCACGGCTGGTGTTGTTTGAAAGACTGTGCAAGAACTTTGGTTTCAGAAGCAGAAAGGCAGAACTCTCAGAACTAAATATCAAGCCAAATCCCGAAGCACATATTCTGTACCACTGCTTGATTATTTGCTTGACTTAAGAGCGCATTGTCTTGCATTTCTATGTCTTGCATAGATTTCTATGGTTTTGTGACTGAACTGTGACCATATTTTTAGTATCACTATTTTCCATAGCCCAGACACCCTTTTTATGGCAGACACTTAAGTTTACTTTACTATCACTGTGACTGATGCTTCACCTATTACATGTGATCACTTACCATCACCCACCTGGTGGTGAACAAGACTCGGAAAATTCCTCTACCCTTCTTATAATCTTTCCCTACCTTTTTCTAAATATGCATCTTGGTAACTAATGGAACAGCCAGTCAACACGTTTATTAGCAAAACGCAAGACTTAAAATGAGTTGCAGAAGTGAGTTATTGTTGTTAAAAAGAAACTCTCATAAAGTTAAAAGTTCTTGCAAAATTAAAAGGACGACTGAAGTCACCATCTCCACCTGGATGTTATAAGCAGCTACGTTCTATATTCAGAGGCTAGGAATAAATGCCCATGCAGTTCCAATTACTGACAGAATTCAAGTGCTTCCAACATTCATTGACTTCTGAAGACAGATCCTTGCCGCTTTTAACATAAAACATAGGAGATACACTGCTGAGTAACTGACTTCAGTCCAGGTGCTTTTGCCTACATTCATTCTCTGTTGCAGAAACACGGCCTAAACATTCTGCCTGTGATACCGCAGCAGCTCCATGGTCGCTGTTACAGTTGTGAGAGCAATAGCCAGAAGAGAACAGCAAAATCAGTCTGGAAAGTTTAAGTTGGAAAGAATACTGAAAACCTGGATTATGGAAGTCAATAGCCAAACTTATGATTCAATCTTTGCTATCTAATAAAGATATTTTGAACTGGGAATATTAACTATCAGAGGTTTTGATGCTGACATCTCCCAACTGTATAATTACAAAATGTGAACATTTCGAGGCTACCTGCTGATTTCATCCAGCACAATATTGCCTTCCTTCTTTAGGATCAGGAACAAAAAGCTCCTTTATCTGCTACAGCCCCTTGTACAGGCCAGTTACACCCCCATATATATATATATTCTCTCCTCATAAGCACTTCAGGGAACTTCTACGCCAATTTTAAATAAAGCAAGGATTATTTTAAACAAGGAAAGCATAGGTGCATCTATGAAGCTCAGAAACACACATGGCAAAACCAGCTGAACTCTGGATGAGGGTACAGAGAATATGTACACAAGCTTTATCAGCATGAGTCAAGTTCCAAACTATTCTGATGAAAAATTAATTTTAAACAAAAAGCCTGACTTGTTCTACTTACTCGATATTGACAGCTCAAAAAAAACCCCAGCCAACCCTGCTTCTTTTCAGTGACAGTACCCATTGCAGACTGTGTTTAATTAACGCAAGACAAAATTGGATGACTTTTCTCATCCGCACCCTTATGTCTAAGCTGTCACCTAAGCAGTTCACTTGTCCTCCATTGATCAGAGAAAACCATCTCAAATTCACGCTAATCTGAACCACCACTTAGGCACAGGCGGAGTGCTAGAGAACGTCATTCATTTCATAAAGGCAGCATCTCTGATTTCAACCTATATCAGTACTGACATGCAATCCACATAGAGCAACTTGGTCTGCAAACATCTCTAGAATCAAGCTAAATAATACCCATTTTCAAGAAAAGTATGTGTTAGTATCAAGTTAACGGCTCGTTCCTCGTGATGTCCCAAGACTGGCATGCCTCCTCCAGGATGTGCGCAATAGCGCAGATACTGCATTAGATTATGATTAAATCTCTCCATCATAAACCAAAAGTAACATTAACAGGTACTTCTTATCACTGAATCACTTCTCTTTATTGCAATGTTTCTCTTTATTGCAATATAGTTTTAATTAGCGTTTCCAAGACAGGCCTGTGAGATCTAGTGAAGCATGGGGCACACGAGATGGGTTCTTAAGGCATCCATTTCTGTCTGTTTAATAATTATGGTGATATACTGAGCACTGTGCAGGATATTAGACACATTCATTCGGTTATAATCTTTGCTCTCTAGGAGGGATTTTATTTTTTCTTATTACTTAAATATATGCTGTAGAGTTAACAAATTTTAAATACTCATAAAAACAGGGAAGATTAAACTTAATCTGTGTTTGCATTTCATAAGATTACACTGTTTGAAAAACTCCAGACTTTAGATAAACCCCATACTTTTCATTCATGGTCTCTGTCCTTGCTTATCTCCAAAATCCCCCCCAAACCAGCTAGCAAACTATTTTTCTACATGTCCAAATAGGTGGGGTGAAATCACTATGCATCTGCATTTCATATGTAAACTTTGAATCCCAGGAAAGGAATACATAAGTATCAGTAGTTTTCTGTCACTGCAGAGGAGACAATAAAAGCAGAGCTTCAAAAGTCTTTTTTTCTGATAGGAGAAGCTCCATAATCAATTCCCAGCAGTAATTTGATTTAGCCAACCTCAGATGAAACAAGAAGTAGAGAAGAAATTGCAACTCAGAAATGTTTTTCTCCGAGTGTTTCCTAGGATCACTCTGCTTTAGTACCCTTGCTGAAGACTGTACCTTACACCATAAACTAGCCCTTAATTTGCAAGTTTGATCCTCTATAGCCTTTTCCAATCACTCATAGAATCATAGAATGTTTTGGGTTGGAAGGGACCCCTAGAGGTCATCTAGTCCAACCCCCCTGCAGTGAGCAGGGACACCGCTAACCAGATCAGGTTGCTCAGAGCCCCGTCCAACCTGGCCTTGAATGTTCCCAGGGATGGGGCCTCCACCACCTCTCTGGGCAACCTGTTCCAGTGTTTCACCACCCTCATTGTAAAGAATTTCCTCCTTATATCCAGTCTAAACCTACCCTGTTTTAGTTTAAAACCATTACCCCTTGTCCTGACACAGCTGGCCCTACTAAAAAGATTTTCCCCAGGTATTTTTCGCAGGTATCACATATGACTTAAAAAAAGTGAAAAAGACAGAGAAATTTAGTTTGTAAAACCTACTTTCACAAAATGTGGACATCAGTATAGCATTGTATCAGGATTTTCTTATTAATTTAGAAGCTTTTACATCCAAGTGTTTTCAAAAATAGAGTTTATAAAGGACATTTATAAGAGTATCTTCTTGATCAATTTTTCTGCTTCATCTCTCAAGTCCTGCATATTTCTATGGTAGACTATTCATAGTAGAGCGAATCTTGAATTACATAGTAGAGTGAATTTTGTGTTTTGAAAGCTTTTCTGGATTTAAGCAAAATAAATTTTAAATTCACACTGATGATGTAGAAAAAGGAACATGACCAAATAACTTGGTTGAGCCCCATATTTTTTCTCTACAAGCATGTGTAATTTGTTCTGCTCAGGATTAAAAGCATACCTAAGAAATTTTCACATCTGAACAAGCTGCCTTGAGAAGAAAAATGGAAGGACACAAACTTCTTCTAGGGAAACATAAACACATTTTCCTTTCTCTCTAAAACCAAAACACATTGGAACCTTACTGGCTTCGTACAAAGGATAGCTTTTCTCTAGCATTCAATTCCAGTGAAGATATGATTTATCCCTGTTACGCAGCTCTCTGTGTAGAAATGGCCAGGTTTAAAACTCAGGAAAAGCAGCAGAAAATAAGCTGCAGCTCAAAAATAAAACTTGTATCCATTTCCCAGGATTATTCCATTCCAAATACCTCAGCTGAGGGTTGGGCTTTAGCTCAAAACCCAGCCCTTAATTCCCAAACTTGATCCAAGCCTTTCCATTTACTTCTTGACTTCCAGGTACCAGTTGACAAAATTGTATCCCTGATCCACATACAGGAGAGCTTCCTCTTCATGTGCATCATGTAGAGTTATGTTTCAAACGCGCTACAAAGCTAAGCTGAATCGGGAAGCGAACAGCTTTATCCGCAGCCACAGAAGGCGGTCCGTACGCTTCTGACCAGGTCAGGCGACAGAGGTCACACGTCTCTACATTCACAGATCAGATTTAACCTGAAGCACACCGTGGCTGGGCAGAAGTCAGAGGGAGAGCCCCAGAGATGGAAGGCTCCTGTCCATGAATGTTAAAGCAGCTGCATAGCTTTCACCAATAACACATATAGATTCAGGCTCTACACAGTAAATCTCTTCACCACTTCAGATACTGTGAAGAAGGGTACTATGGTAATGTTTTAATATTTATGAAGAAATCAACACAATAGAGAGATTAAAATACTTTCCTAGCAGTTTACTAGGTTTTACACATATCACCACCCACTAGTTTCTATATTTTACAAACATCAATATTTACCCAGCATCATGCGAATAATTCAGTGTTAGTGATCTCATGAGCTGCATTTAGCTGATGTTACACAAGTTATAATAAACCCCGTACACCACCACCCAGCAGGACATACTAGGTCCCGAATTTTCCTAACCCACTACCAAAAGTAGCTCTGCCGTAGCGGCGCAGCACACCTTCAGTCATGTTTGACATTTTAACAAGTTGCCTGCTACAGACCCATAGCGCTAGAGCAATGGGACTAGTAAGAAGGCAGAACGCAACCATCAGTCTTCATTATACTTAAAGCATCGGTAGCAAAGCCAGGGGTAGCAGCTTCCGCTGCTCAGACGCAGCATACAGATACCCAGGGTAAATTTTCTCCTTCCCGCTACTGCCAGAGACTACAGGTTATTTCTGGGACAATCCACAGGTTTTAAACGGCAGTGAATAACGTGACTTGCACCAAATACTTGCTTTTGCCTGCTATCATCTCTCTCGCACTGCAAGCCCCTCCAGGCATAGGACCATACTCACTTTTACCCCATTACATGAGAGGAATCAACACCTACTGCCATTACCACAACGATTCATCCAGACCTCACCCCAGCACAAAAGATCAGCAAGGAAAGAAGGCTGAAGGACAAATAAAGTGTCATAAAATGTAGCCTGTGGGTCACTGCATGAGCACAGCTATAACAAGAGAATAAATGACAACACCACAACACAAAATAACCCTTACTTACAACAGGATCCACAGGCTGCTCTTCTTTCATGCTCAAATTCAATGTAAACCTCCATCAGGGCTGCTGCTAGTGGCTCTAACACCATCAGTCATCTCAATACGTATTCCTAAATCGGCAAGCTCATCTCTCCAGGGGTGAAACACATCTCCAAATCCACAAGTCACATCGCCTATCCTGAACTTTTCCCTAGGTCAAGGTTCCAGATCACCAATGCCTTTAATCATCCAAGTTTTAATTTTTCCTCAAGAGAAGCCAAAAGCATCCCCCCCGCCCCTTTTCCGCCGCAGGTTTCCTACAAAAGGCCGGTCAGGAGCCCTGCCCTGCTCCCAGGTGTTCTCAATCTCACTCCACACAGGCCCCAGGGCAGCCAGCCCTTGCACTGGCTGTCCCAAGGCACAGCTGAGGCTGGTCAGCAGCTTGGCCGTAAGCCAGAGAGGTAATACAGGTCACCAACAACTTCATCTGGGCTCTTCTGGCAACAAGTGTAGCTCCAAACCTTCAAATGTTTAAACACACCGCTAGCACACCTGGCTGGCAAGGTCAGCAACCTACTGAGACCAAAGCACTGGCTATCAAGGTGCAGAGGAGAAAAAGCTTTCATCATGAAGACAAGGATTTTAATCTTGAATAGGTGACTTATCCTTCAAGGTTACACGTTGCAGTTACAGGCAAATGGGAAGGAAACGTAACAGCTGTGCACAACAGTATTTTATTAATGATACTGAGACACATCAAAGCCTTTTTCACAGACACTTGCTATGTCCTTACACACCCAAGCAGGCAGGAAAAGCTGTCTCTGTGAAGAGAAGGCATTAGATATGCTCAGCCCTCCTTCACCAAAAGAGAAAGTGGGTTTATATTAAAATCTTCATCTCTCTAGATATCCTGGAGAAGAAACTATAGAGCAAAGCTTAGATAAGTCTCGCTGATCGATTGTGTTTTCAGCAAATTTTGCATGTAGAAATAACTCCCTGAAGAAAAGACCTGTTCAGAGCAAAAATATAGGAAACAAACACCAGCAAGAACCTATCGCTTGCTTTAGTGATTAATCACCCCAGCGAGGAAGGCCGGGCATGTGCTGCGGCTGGGCGCTCCAGGGCAGGTTATCCTCACGGAGCAGCCCCCTGGCTGGGGCTGGGGAGTGCAGAGCAGCTCTTGCCATCGACCATCTACCACACTCTTAGAGAGAGCCACACCAGCTGCATGGGAGCCTCTTACAGCACACAAATAAAGTCAATAAATAAAAAAAAAAATCATATAAGTAAATAAATAAATAAACCCAACACATTCAGCCCCAACTGGGAATGATTTAGTATACAATTTTACAAACACTTAAAACATTTTCATCAAAACAAACAACTTAAATACAAGCTTACATTTTAAATCATATGAGTCCACTAGCTCCATGAAGTTGGGGATAAATTTCCAAGGGAATATATGTACCTACAGGCATAATTTCTTTTTCTCTTTATTATTATGCCTATGTAATCCTACCCACAAATTTAAATTATATATTTAAGGTACTCCTGCTCATCAGAAATAAGCAGGATTAAAATATTTTTACTGCCAATAAATCCACATAAAATTCAAACAAATCATCATGTTATTTTTATAAATACTGTGGGGTGTTTTTAAACTTATATACAAATATTTATCCAAAGAAAATAGATTAAACCCAGATCTCACTTAGATTTTCTGACATGATGGAGATTGCCATCCAAAAGTTTGTTATAAAACCTGCCTCCTCTCCCAGCAGATTTTATTAATGGCTAGGCATAGCTCTGACATCTGCTGTTATGGATGAATTTAAAAAAACACTCCCACAGAGCACTCCAGAAATTGGCATAAAAATGGTCAGTAACTTCTAGCAGTAACTTCTTCCATGGGAAAGAGGCATTGCAGGTAACTGCAATGTTTCTTAACAACATGCAGCTTTAAAGCATATTTACTTACACTTGCATCAATTATTAAGCAAAATTTTCACATACAGTTTATCTGTCAAAGTAGAGAAGTCTGCAATCAAATGCATGAAGCCAGCTGTATGTTCAAGCAGAGATTTCCTTGCTGCAGACAGAAGCTGGTCCTTTAAATACAAGCTTTGGCATAAGCAATCTTTATGATCTGAGACATGACGGAGAGGGACCAGAGCAAAACATGGATTATCCTGTAATACAAAACAGTTTTCATTTAACTTCAGCTTTCAGAGCCCCAAACTCAAGCCCCACCAGATAGAGGTCGGGTGAAAAAAAGTCTCCATCATGCCCAGGTTATTAAAAGGAACAGTGCAGAACCCTTTAGAAGAAGCTTCCTCAAGACACATCAGATTGTGTAAAAATTACTGCTGGTTTTAAGGGTAAAATGGCCTATCTGATTGTTTTCCATATTTTCAGAATACCAAAGCTGCAAATGCACAGTAATGCTTTGTTGGGTTTGCACATGAAAGGAAAAATGGCAAAACCATTCCTGAGCCTTCACATTATTGTTCTGACCTGCCTGGTTTCAGAAATCACGCTATTTTCAAGCACGTTTAGAATGACATTTTTTTTCTTCACTGCATTTAAAGAGTACGGTACCTGGGGACTTTAATGCTATTACACCATTCAATCCTTTAAAAAGAAGGATTAATTAATTTTTAAAGTTCCACTAAAGGACATTTTTGGCACAGTCTGCAAAAGAACTTGCTTCCTTCTTTCTAGCTCAAATCACCAGAGCATCCCAACCACCACAGGACAGAGCACAAGCAAAACCAGTGCAAAAAAATAAAAAATAAAGATATGAGGACTTTAAGATACTGCCCTAGTAATGAGTCTATTAGCTTCTGTAAACCTGGGAGTTTCTTACAGGAAATTCTGCCACTGAGTTTGCTGGAGTAAGGGATTTAATTTTTATTATTCTACTGTTTGCCTTGATGATTATAAGATCCAACAATTAATGATTATTTGTGTGCTGTTCATCAAAAAAGTTATATGGGTCAAAGGTGAGCAAATATTTCATACACTAGAAGTGCACAACAGAGATGGGAGAAGGAAGCAAAGTAATAAGGAGCAAAGATGTTTGTATGTAAGCAAACTATCATCATCATTTGGGATTAATTTATTTATGAACTCAAATTTACTTGAGTTGCACCAGAAGTCCAGAAAATTATACTTTAGAAATGTACACTATCACCTTGGCTGTAGCCATAATTCAATCTTCCAAAATCAATAAAAATTTCAAAATTATGTTCATATTTTCAGACTTTAAATATACATACAAGTATTGCAACAAATGCGTTCTTCGTAGCTGCTCTAATATTTGGCCATTTTTTAATATTAATTGACTAATTTTGGCACAGCAGTTTTCAGCTGGGCTGATTTCATTCGAAGTCATTAGTGTTACTTATATGGCTGATCCATGTTTATCACAGTTAATGTTGCAAATAGTACGACTGAACGTCACTAACATGGCTGGTTACAAAATCTGGAGGACAATCAGTCTTGATGTATTTTAAAGCCATTAAGCATTCCTACATTGAAACTGGATGGTACCATTAATAAACTAAATAGCTCTTTCATCTATACTTCCCATGTTAGCTCAGTAAATTAATGCTTTCAGGGCAATTTAAAATGTAAATTAATCTGGAAGCACAAAGTCCTGCTGAAAATGCAGTAATATATTAAATGGATGTTTTGTTCTCTGCAGAATCAAATTTTGAAATTGCTGTTTTGAGAAAGTTCAGGCAACATATTTTTGTCACTTCGACAGAATAAACACAGATAGCCGTGCTTTTCAGAAACTATTTTCCACATTTAGTGTTTACATGGACCTCCTGATAAAAAGTAGGGAAACGTTAGGTGAGCCCTAAAATGGCTGATGTTACATTTCAGTGTTATAATATATTGGGGGTTTGCACAATTTTTCTATCATGTAAGAACACAGAAAGCCCATTCATGTCAGAAGATGAGAATGTTAAATAAGTTATGTTTTTCTTTATAAAAATATGGACTATTTAACAAAATAGGAGATGTAAAGTACAACATTTTCTTCATATACTAACTTTACCTAAAATCTGGAAACACTGAGATAGAATACACATAGAAATATAATTTCTGGAAACAGAAATATAACCTGGAAATAAAAGTTTATGAATGTCATAATAATAGTTTAAAAGAATGAGCAGAAGCAGAGAGAAGCTAAGTATGGAGACAGTGATGTTTAGGATGCATTAAACATACAGACTCTGCAGTTGCAATAGGCAAGGTAAGGTTTTCAAACCTTTTCTGATTTGAGACACCACTCTGTTCCCCAGTTAGAAGGAGGGAGAAATAAGAACCTATGCTCTAGCGACATCCGTATGTAATACATTGCTTGCTGATAGTTGGGTACATAAAGTTGTACAGCCAGTAAACATACCACTCTAAGAGCATAGGAAGAGAGAGCTTCTGCATACCCATAACAATGTTTTAGATTTATTTTTTTTTTGTGCCCAAAGCCAATGGGTTCACATTCATCTGTGTCTGTAATGAACATATAAATATTAAGTTCTGGTACTCAACTCTCAAAAAAAGGAGAATATTTTAAAAAGTAATTTAGGTTACCTTAATGGGACAATTTATAGAATGTTTCAGCATGTAGAAGACCCACCAAGAAAATGTAAGTAAGCAGAGACATATGAAAGTGCTTTGCTTTAAATGTAACATTTGATAACAAGAGCCGCAATTGCTTATCAAAGGACATCAAAGACAAAACCTATATGCTTCAAAAGTTTAAATGTAAACTACTCTTTCAAAAAGATACAGCTTCATGCAGTGTAATTAGATTCCTACCAGTTATAGCATTAGAAGCATAATAGTAAAATACAAAACATAAGCAGGAATAGGAACACATAGGACACAATAGGAACTCCTATTTTACTCTTTTGCAAAAATTCCCTTCCCTATTTTGATTTATGTTCATCAGTTAAAAGGCAGACAGAAAAAAAAAAAAGGGCAAGCCAGGGCTATAAGACTGAGATTTTCTTCGTTTCTTCTCTTTGGTTCTGTGCTGCTATCTTCCCGATAGCAACACCTGTTCCTCCAGGTTGTTCTTTTCCAGCCCTTGCTCTTCCTCAGGCCCATCTTACTCTTATCTAACTAGATCTGCCTCTTTATCTATCCCAGAAATCCTTCCTTAAATTAAACAATGGTGTTTGGCTTACCCGTGACATGCTTGTTGCCACAGATTTTACAGTTTTAAATAAACTACAGGGGAAATCCCGGCAGAACTTTCCTCTAGTGGGCATGGGGGAGAATAGGCTAAAATAAATGCAAATAAATGAAGCCCAAGCCTCAGGAGCCTCTACTACAACATTTCTTCCAGTCATAGACCAAAAGTAAGACAACTTTGATTAATGATTTTTCTTCTGCATATATCACATTAAACTTCCCTTCAATTAAAGATAGCTTTTGAAGTTTGTGGCTTGACAGTACAGTAAATCTGGCTTTAAAGCTGACAGTGCTGGATCAAAATCAATACAGTCATACAAGATAAAGTGCTGATCCAGCATAGGCTCAGCCTGCTCATCCAAATTCATTCTGAAGCGTTCATGGAGTAATTTTATACAAACCACCTTTCTGCTCAATAAGGTGTCTCGGTAACACTTTTCTACAAGGAGACATCACAGAATGAATCTCACCACTAACCAAGGCGACATAAACTCTACATCACCTATCCCTTGTTTTATAAGCTGCCAGACAGATTATTTCATTTCCCCGTCACACCTAGATCAACTTTGTACAGTAGCACAATATTAAATTACATGGAGTAGCCCGTCCCCAGGTCAGACAGAAACACAGATGCTTCTTGGGTAAGAAAGGAACAGCCACATCTTCAGGGACCAGGAGTGCAAAGGAGCTGTGAAGGTGGGTTAGAAGTGCAGCTGGTTACAGGAGCTGGATGAACTGCTAATTGTCTCTCATTACCGACAGTTCCCTTGTTAGGCAAATACCTGTTACCAGAATCTTCTCCCTTCCCTGCCCTGGAGGAGCTGAGCTGCTGCTATCAAATCCAGATCTTGGCATGCCTTGATTTCTCCCTCTGGAGGTGGGCTGAAGGGCTTACAAGTCACAGGAGGACAAATGAGTCAATTGGTTCTGTTCTTTGTACAAGTTCAAGAAATACTGACCTATGAGCTGTATCTATAAAGACTCCAAGAGGACACTAGGCCTACATTGCCCCAGAAAGAAAGAGGAGATAGGAAGGAGTCCAAATCTGCACAAAAGTGTCTGTGGGCTCCAGTAGGCTCCTGGTGCCCTTGGCCACCAGCTGCTGCAATAGCAGCACCTTTTAGGAGGAATGAAGAAAATCCCGGAGGGCTCCAAGAACAGGACAAGACTACTGATGAGATCCTTGCCTGAAGCTGAGCTATCTCCCCAATTGTGAGAATCCCCTGGATGAAAACATTCACAAGTAGGTCCACAAAAATAAACAAGAAACCCAGTAGCAATCTAAAAATTATGTTTGTTTGGGGAAGAATGTGAATCAAATTTTAAGTGTCAGAATATGAAATATCCTTTTGAGAGTGGCAGTGGAGTGGAAACTGAAGACTGTAAAAAGTATGAATTTTGCTTTTAAATTGTTTTCTACTGTCTCAGTTTATAAACACTGAGAGTCTACAGCTTGGCAACATAATTCAGTTTTATCTAATATGTTTTTCCCATCATCTTTCTCCAATTAAATATCACAAATAATGTGTAAGCAGTTTTACCTAGAATAAAAGTCTGTACAGTTTTACAATACAATAGCGGCATTCAGTAAATGCAGCCAGAAAACAATGTGATTCAGTAAGAATTAATATCCTAAACTGATGCACAATGAAAACACATTTTCTATCAAACCTATTTAATGCAGCACGTTTTCCCCAGTGCACCAAGGCAGCAGAGCTCGCTGGGAAAGAACCCACAAAGCCATACGGATTTCTTGCCTATCCCTATTCTGGCATAAGAAATTAAAAATATTGACCTTGTCATTTGATTTTTTTTTTTTTTTTATTTTTTAATTCTTATATTATAAAGTTGGCCAGATCCCTTACAATTTCCAGCCTCTGCTTCCCTGACTCCTGCCATCTCCCCTGCCCAGGCAGAAGACAGAGAATGGCCTCGGAAGCAGGCTAGGCCTGGGGAAGGGCTGGTCGGGATTTCCAGTTGGTGAAGTGTAACAGGCTCTACAAATATTCAGGCTTGACCAGTGGGAAGTCCCAGCATGTAATTAGGGAGCTCTAGTCCCTTTTTCTAGCTCAGCTATGTAAAAAAATCCTTTGATCTGTTTTGCATTTAGTGTCAATAAAGATACGGTTTTGTACTAGGACAGCACCAGACCCTTCACCAATTTATAAACAGAGATAAGTAAAGATGCAAAACTCTAGATTATCATACCCTTGTGGGGTTCATGTTAAAATCCAGCCTTCGGAGAAAATTCACACATGAATTCCAGGAATTCCTAGTTTGGGGTTTAGGCCTCTCTTTAATCCCCATATCTTATAACCTGTATCCTACAGATTGCACTAAATGTATGCCAAGAACAAAAACAACAAAAAAAATTTTTTTATAACTCTCACACCAATTCTATGTCTTTCTTCCCTTTACGTGGATGAAAATGCTCTGTGTCATAAATGCTACAGAAGGACAATATAGTTAATAAAACAAAGGGAAAGAACTTTTGAAGATCAGGTAGAAGATCAGCCATATTTCACTGAAAACTTCAAAGCAGTGAAGAAATTACTCTTAACAAGCTAGTAATAAGCCAGACTTCCAAAGAAAAAGGGCTGAATTTTTTGAATGAAACATTTTCAAAATTTCATATAATACATCAATTTTTTTCTTAATTGGTTGCCTGTGTTACAAAGACTGCTTGCTGACTTTGAGTCTGCTGACGACAATACTCAAGAAACAGAGTGCCAAGGGTGAGCATTCCCTCTCTGCCTTCTACACACCATTTAGAAGCAGCAGAGCAGCACTAAAAATACCCTTCCAAACAACATACTGCCAAGAGAAGAATCTGGTAGGACAAGTACATGGAGAGCTCCTCATGGGTTGTCCTATGTATGTCAGGGCATTAGGGATGGAATGGTGGCACAGTCACTTGTGTGTCTTCTGGCAGCCTGGGGAAAAGTTGTCACAACATCCACAGATCCCAGAACTGTTATTAAGAAATCAGAGTGCACTTTTTGTTAGGGCGGGCAGACTAAGCCTACCTTAACCTATTGTCCACCACCACCCTCAAAATCCCCATCATTTACATGGCATCTCGCCCTAGAGTATCCATTAGGAAAGTACATTCACAGTACGATTTATTTTTTTATTTAATATGTGGAATATATTTCTGAACTCCACTCTACATAGCATTATATATGAAGATAAAAAGTGTAGATCGGGAGCTGTTACCTGGCCCAGAATACAGGCTAACATGCATTTCCTTACAGCCCATGTGTATGGGAACATAGCAGCAATCCATTTTGTGTTTCAGATATTTATTACACAAGGAAATTGAAGGTATGGAAAGTTTCCCTTTCCTTTCTGCAATTTCATCTGGAAGACATCCACTTTTATCTATTTTATAACCTAAAAATGTACCAGGTGGGACCAAAAGTGTATTGATCCCACTACCTTGCTTCAGCAGTGGTAGACAGCCGACAGCTGAGGGGTGTAACAAAATACAAAGCAATAGCAGTGATCTATCATACAGCTGTCTTTATGCAAAACATTGTGGATGGAGAAAAAACGTTGCTGAAACATTTGTTTTCAGCCTCCTTGGCTATAACCTTGGTAAAGCCTTTGTCAGAGTGGGATTTCAGACCTCTGAAATGCAAACATCTACGTCTAAACCTGTTGTACAGATTCTCTTTCCAGTCAATGAAAGAAACCAGCACATATAAGATATGACCTATTTTGGGTATCTGAAGAAAAAAAAATCAAGTAATTGAAGTTCATAACAATCAATAGCAATGACAAAACCCTCCAAACATCTTCAGTGACCATTTTAAGATGCTTTTTTTCACTGTGTCTAATGATGTTTTGCAACAGAAAAGTTAAAGTAAGAAACTAAGGAAAGAATGAATACAGCAAAATAGGAATGTGGGGGAAAACTGAAAACTAATAGTTTGTTAATAACTAATTGTTATGTAAAAATGTAGATAAAAAAGTCTAAATTCTTTGCTTTCTAAACATAACAAAATATTACAACTCAAAGCCCAAAGTGATTTTAAGCAGTACCTTTCCTGAATTCTCTCCTCTTCCCCCATAAAAGCTGTGTGTGCTTTTTTCGACCCGAAGGCAACTACCAATCACACTTGCAAAAAATACTTATCAGAAAGGACAAGTTGGTGGACAATGTTTCAGTTCGTCTGCTATGACAGGGTCAGATTCTGATTCTACGATCTGGACCCCAATTAGCCCCACTCTTCTTCATCAGCGCTTTGGATTCATTCTAGGGGCAGAGTGCAAATACTCTTACCAAAATCCAGACCAAAACAGCTAGGTTAGAGAATTTAGGGTAATGTTTTTGAACCTCACACATACAGAACATCTTTAAAATTACTCCATCGGTGAATCTGATGTTTAATTCTGGAGAATATAGTACTGTGAGGTGACCCACAGCGCTAAAGCATTTGAATAATTTCATTCCTCTTCAAGAAAGCACATAAACATATGTTTAACTTTAATCATAGATCATCTTACTGCTTTCATCTGGACCTAATCATTAACCATAAACACGTGTTTAAATGCTTCACTGAAAAAGGATGAGATTACTCACGCTCTTATAGTTAATCGTATGCTTAGATGTTATAGTGGCCTCTTGGCAGGTTGCGCTGTGCGCTGTGACTGTTCAAAGCAGCAGCAAACTGTAAAGCCCTACAGCAAAGATTGCGACTGTGTCCTTCCTTCCTACTCCTTAATAAGTTGGGTGGGGTAGGTCATGTAGGACAGTCTCTGCATGGAGTTCTCCAGCGAGACTTGGCCAAAAAAGTCCTGCAAAAAAGTACGTCTAGTGAATTGATCCAATTCCAATAAATTTTCTAACACTGAAAATTACTTCTTTCCCAGTAAGGATACTGATTAAAGTTAATAGTTATTATTAAGTCCGCTTGTTAGACTCTAAGATTAAAGTCTAGTTATTAACTAGCCTAATCAGCTATTGCGAAGCCTGCAGAACCATGCTTTTGGTTTATACAAAGGCTAACTCCTGCAAAATATCAAGCTGATTTTTCCATACAGACTCAAGCAATGGTACTGGAGATGCAGTCTGTGTGTGAAATCCTCCCTCCCTCTCTCTTCTCTTAACATACCGTATTTATGCCCTTACGACTGCAATGTCTAACTGCCTTCCTAGAAATTGGAAGATAAAAGTAAACCAGACAGAGCTCATAGCAGCAAGCTGAAATCCATTTCCAGGGAATTAATTTCAGTTCAAAACATGTATCAAACATCAAGTCCTCCTTCTTGGAATAAAAACTGTGTTATAAAAGGACCAAACAAATTTCTTCTAAATCTCCCATGATTTCATATTCAGTCATGTCAAATTGTTTAATCCAGTAAAAGGCTGGTAACCAGCACGGGGACAGACAAACAAATATATAAGCACTTTAAGAAGAAAATAGGATCTGTAAAACGCCGTAACGCAGCTGCTTGCTTTGCAGCCGCACAGAGGTCACTGCGTTTAGCACGTAGCCTCTTGTCGTGGCTGTTGGGGCACCCACCGCAGCATTCCTCCTAACTGGAGCGCGGTACTGCAATGCAACGCTACGTTGACTGTCGTCACTTTTTACATCTGGGCAAGTAAATAGCCTTTGACAAATGTTACCGCTTGTTAGGAAAACAAACATCACTTGTCCCAGGGAACAGTAACTCTGGACTATGTCCACCACTTGGGAAAGACTTCCACCCGCTGTCTGCCACTCCTCTGTCCCAGTTCCTGAAAAATCCACTCCCTGCCTCGTAATGCTTCGGCAATTAAAGCGCCTTTCATTTTACAGTCTCGAAGCATAAAAAGAGAATTTTAAGTATGCGCCTTAAAAAGCAATGCATTTTGAAGAGCTATTTTACTTTTACTAGACTGAAAATATTTTTTAGCATCTACATTGACACGAGTGGCTTTGTTCCTGTAGTTAACCTCATTTCCAAAATCAATTATACTTCTTACAGAGCAGACAAACTTGAAATGGGATATTCAGGTTAAAACAAGGTCGTGGCCCAGAATTAGTTTTAGGTTTGTCATTTGGTTGTTTCTTGGCATTTAAGAAATATAGAAAATCTAACTGCCAGTTTTCATCTGCGCAGTTCTCTAGACAACTGAATTCCAGCCATGTTTTACAGAGCAAAAATGAAGGCATTTGCATTGTTAAGATTTTTTTTTTCCAGATAAACCCTGCAATACAATAAGTATTTTGTTAAGACTAAAAAGATGTTAGTTAAATATTTTTAGATAAACTTTGGCTCATAATATGTGAGGAAGAAAACATGTGGTGAAGATGAGAGGGTATGATACAAACCAACCAGGTGGGGTGGGGAACAAATCAAAACGACCCCCAACCACCCCACCTCCCAAGTTTAAAAGAGTGAGACAATATATTTGAGGTCCTAAAGCTGAGAAAAACATTTCATCTCTACGCCAGGCAGTATGGTGTCTATGTTTAAACTTGGTTGAAAAATACCTGACTAGGTTCACCCATGTCAAAATGTTACTATTTTCTCAATGTAAAGTTCCAGCGGTTGCTTTGTGCATCAGCCTCTTTGGCAATCCCAGCAGGGAGACCGAGCAATGGATAAACACAAACCGAACCTGCAGCATCTTTTTGAAACTTTTCAATCTAAGACTTTTAAGGAACATTAGCATGACAGTGAGGGAAAGGCTGAATTGCCTTTAGCTTTATCGTAGTTAGCACAGTAGTTGTTTGTACATACAATCTCAGGAGAGAAAGCAATGTGTTAGGCTCTAAAAATAAAGGAAGAACTTAATTGAGGAAAGGGGGAGTATTATCTCTTTGAATGGTTGTAGGGCACAAAACGGATGGAGTACAATTTAAACGCAGAGGCAGACTCCTGCCAGGGGGTAACTGCTAGTAAAGTCTGATGAGTGGAGAGGAATACAGAATAATAATTAGTTTGATTCTGTCTGAAATGAGAGCAGCACACAGAGCCCAGACAGCGGCTGCGCGTGGCACCGTGAGCCCATGCGTGGGTTAGGACATTGCTGTGCCGTTGCCATCTACTGGGAGACGCGTGTGGCTTGGAGGTGATCAAAGCAGACAGAACTGTCAGGATCTTTAGGGCTAGCATCCAGCATCAACCGCTTAAAATTATATTCTGCTTTATTCTCAACTGACTTCAGTTTTCTAAACACACAAACAAGTTATTTCCAGCAAACTACTGCTCCCATGAGGGAAAAAAATACGATTGTGGCCATGGAACATAAATCAAGCTGATGCAACCTACCCTCACAAATTTTACCCTGCTTAAAAGAGATAAAAAAAAAATCCACAACCCTAATTATTTTTTTTCAATTTAGTCTACTTGTGAACAGACAGCTGTGGCACAGCTTCCCACGCAGCGTCATTCAAGATATGATAGCAAAGGTGAAAAACGTACTACCCAAAAGTCCTTCTTGCTATTTTTTTTTGTGAAAATTAATTCTTGCTTCACAAACATGTGCAGATGCCTTATCTCCCTAAAAATCCTTAAAATTACTTTTTTCTGAAGTAGAGTTATTATTTGCAAAAACTATAGGCATTTAGACTTTAAATAGGAAAGAAATGAATTATTTTTCTGAAACAATCTGAAATGGTTCAGGTCTACTGACAAGGAGGTGAATTACTGATTGTAAATTTTAAGGTCTACAACTAATCTAATGTAATCTGTCATTATTCAATGTGTTAAACCTGTGAGAAACAAAAGGTACATTTTTTCCAGTGAGTTCATGAAACAAAAATATTTGTTAGTCTTTTGGGTTTAAGTAACTGTCATTTATTTGGATAATAAGTACTGCCAGAAGCATAAAAAGAACAGTCCTTCAACTGGCCAGTTCTGTCAACTCCCGGGTTGGGCCGAAAATAAAAAAAATGTATATAGGTTCACTAGCACAAAGTGACAGTTCTGTGACTCCAGGTTCACTTAGCAGCTTTTAAAGCCTTAAACAGAAACACGCTTCTTGAATTTAATTTAGTCACTGATAATTCAAACGAATGTCTTACAGGGGATCAGATGAATTACTGTAAGTCCAACTTTGATTCCTAATAACACCTCAAATCAAAATGTTATTGATTGATGATTGATAAAGCTCAGATTGATCATTATGAAAATTAAATGCAGTTTACTTTGACTACCATCACAAGCTCCTATAAGTTACTTTTACAGATTGTTATTTTTCTAAATAAATTTACTGTATGTGCTGGCATACAACCAACCAGCATTTCATTCAAAAATACACAAGTTCCTCCAGATCTGTCCAAAATTACTTCCAAAAGCTACTAAAAAATTGCATGTGAGATTGCAAAGGCTGGTTTATAAAACTAGAAATCCAGAAAAGAGCCCATCTCTACTTATTCACCTCTTCTAAGTGGAAAGCTGGGTCCTGGCTGTCCCCCTGCTGCTAGGGCTTTGTTTCCTGTTAGGGATTTTTACCTTAGGTTAATAGCAAAGATAAGTAAACACAAATGTGCCACAGGAGCAAGGCACAAATGAACTACATGCACAAATGTTGGAAAGAAACACGACAGCTCAGTGTCCCTGTGACAACTGAAATCAAACTCCACTAAGCATTAATTCAGTTCTAGATCAGCTGTTAGGTGGGAAAGGGAATCTATAGCTTTGGTTTAGACACCTCCTTATATCCATTCCAGACAAAAAGAATAAGGCTGAAAAATGAGTCCTGTTTCACAGATTTAAAAAAAAAAAAAATATTCAGAGAAATAAAAATTTATTTTAAAAAAAGCTGTAACTGAACAGCAAGAAAAAAGACTTTGATGGGGGCAGGGAAGTAACTGGAAATTACTGGAAGTTTGGACAGAGGGAAGGGAAACACCCAGAATAAAAACAAACTTAACATTTGATAAAGGGTGTATGTTGGAAAAAGGGCGCTACTCATACTTGGTTTTCAATAATATCTATGCCTTACCTTTATACAACTGCATATACACTACCCATCCCCAGGAACACCATCCACGATGCACGGCTGGCTCTGGTTTCTGCTGTATTATAGCTTGAGGTTTACTAGGCTTATTGCTTCATGTCATCTCCTGCATTTTTGAACAAGGTACACAGATCCTTACGGAATGCTGATAGCATTTGCTGTACACATCTGTTTTTAAGAGACAAAGAAGCTATCTATTTATAAGTCACATTGCATCTGCTTGGTATCACCATTCACAATACTTGTTATTTCCAAATGCTTTGCTCATGTTTTCTTTTTTCCTGATGTTTAAAACTGTAAATGAAGAGACAGCACTTCCACATTTCAGACATCTCTTCAAATCCAACGGGACAGCAAAGTGTGTCTGTTAATGATGACAATCCCAACTGGACTGAAGCTCCAGGCTTAGGTAAGATGCTTTTGTAGTACACGTATGTGATAATTGTATCACCAGGATCCTTTGCTTCAACTGCTACAGTCAAGTAAACAAGCTCTTTTGGGCATGTACAAAAAAGCCTTGCTCCAGTCTTTTGGCCTTTCTTACCAAGTAATCAAGAAAGTAAGGACATGAAGTATTCATTAGAATAATTATTCAGATGTGGCTGACTTTGCCGAGCAGTGAAATTCAAACTTCCAGAAAAAATGTATTACATTCCTTTAGTTCAACTTCTACTTCTGCCCACTGGCGCAGGCCCCCTGTTTACTTGATAAGTAGAGCTGAGTCCCTGGAAGACGTCAGCCGTTTATAGGCCCACTACAGACTCTATTGTATGTTTTTATTCATTCATCAGTAATACCCAAAACCACTGAATAAGAGTTAGAGTTGTCTTGGTTTAGGTCCTATATAAATACAACTTTTAATATAAACAATTGTAGGAAAGAAACAAAGGCAGGCAGGAAGGGAGGAAGGAAAGAGAAGGAGACTTCTCACAAAGTCTCAGATGTAGGGAAGTTGCCGGTGAAAAGAAGGCTACAAGCTTTATTTTTCCCTGGGAATTTGTCCCATGTTGAACTTCAAGCTATGTTCCCCACACAAGACACTATGTACACAAGTACATATGGTGATGGTCAGATCAAAAAGGAAAAGCACGCTCAGTTCTTGAAGAAGTCAATCCATCTCCAGACTCCTCGCTATCACATAGCAGCTACAAAGAGAGAAACATTGGTACTTATCAAAAGCTTGTCCCTAATGCACGTAGGTGGGATAAGACCATGCCCCTGGTTACCAAGAAAGCACATTATCCTGGGGGAAGAGAAGAATGGCTCCATGGATGAAGCCTTACCAGCCAAGCAGCTCCGTAGGAAGGAGGCTGCTGCATGCTAGTGGAAGACATCCCAGCAGCTCTGCAGGACTGATGCCCAAGGAAGGAAGCTCCTGGCTGCAGGCTCTGCCTGCCTGCAGGAGAAGCCTTTGCAGCTCCTTCAGGCCTCTCTCAGGAGCACAGTGCCATTGACCTACTCCTGACCCATCTGAGCACGGCAATTTTTTGCTTTGGGAGAAAAAAAGATGAAGTTGTAAGTCTAAATATGGAAATAAAACAATTCATCTCCTTACTTTTTAACTTTTTCCCCCTTCTACAGCTAAGCACAGGTGACCATGTAGGACAAATGCATTCACGCAAGTCTTTATCGCCATACAACGATACCTAATTTGCACTCAACCATTAACATTTGTGAATAAAACTAAGGACACACACCAAAAGAGATTGATGCACCAAGCTGCTGAAACTTTCCTCCCTCCCATTTTCATAAACAAACTCTATCCAAAAAGTGTGGTTTGTTTTCAAACTAGACACCGCTTTCTTACTAATTAGCTACTTTACGCAGCTCATGCTTCATATGTGAGATAGATCCTCACAAACCAAGCTAGGAAGATGAAGATGCTTGTACATGCTGAGAATAAGAGGGAGACTTTGATCTCCAGCTTCTAGTCACAAGCATCAGACCAAGTCTGCATGGATAGCAATTACTCAGAAGCAGGTGGTATCAAGTTCTGTTGTTTCTCTAAATAAAAGCCTTCATGGGTGGAATCAGCAAACTGTCAACTGATAAACAGGCCACAAATAGTTTTCCCTAAAATACCTCACGTTTATTGTCTAAACAATTCCCGGAGAATTTAACAGCCAACATTTATAAGAAGGCAAAGCCTCCATGAAAACAGTGATGATTATTTTTCCTTACTTTTGAATTCCTTCATCTTTAAAAACAAAGGAAAGATTAAAAACATTATGTAAGTTGAAAGAGTTTATATGAAACAACACAAACAGCTAAAGAAAAAATATCAAGCCTGTCAAAATCTTAAAAGTAGATAAAGAGAAAAGATTGATTTTACACAGAAGAAAGCTTGAATTTTTATACTTATCTGGGGATCAAAAAAATGGAATTATACTGAAGATTTTAAACTTTCTAATATCAAAAATGTTGTCAGGCTTCTAACAGTTTTTCTTCTCCAGGGAAGGAAGCCACAGAGCAGGCAGGGCCGTGCTGCCTCCCTGCCGTGGGCACAGGCCCCAGCTAACCACTGTACTCCACCAAGGAGCACGGGGTGCTAGAACAGCAGACATACAAACAACTAGAAAAAGTAAACTAATGGAGTAAAAATGGTTTCACAGGGAGCAAACATCCATTTCCCCATGATACAGGGAATTATAATCGTTCCTTATTGGATCGGGGAACATATGACTCCAGCGGCGGTGGGACTGGATATTCGTCATAGGTCCCTTCCAACTGAAATAGTCTATTTATTCGAAGTGTTTCCCACTCGGGGTAATGGGTCAGAAGGCCAGGTCTATCAGAAGGCTAATTCACACGAATGCCTTAAATAGGAGCCTGATATCTCATTGCCTACGTGGAATAATGGAAACATGTAAAACAATTTATAAGAGTCTACTTTTAATTTCATCTCTAAAAGGTACTAGCTGGTTAGAATAACACAATCAGTTTAAGAAACTAAAAAGGGGGTAAAACTGTTAAACTGGTAAAACAGCTGTTTCCTCCCAAGCTGACAGATAGCTATAAATAGTTTTCTTTGGTTAAATAATTATAAGAAAACAAAACAACAACAAAAAAAACCCCACAATAACCAAGAGAACATACATTCAACTTTCAGGTGCAGAAAAAAAAGCAGATAAATTTGCTATGACAGAAACATCATAAATCTCAGGAAAAGCACAATTTCCTTGGTAATTCTATGATTCCAGTTGACAGACCTTTTGAACATGAAAATGGTTTTCAATAGGTTTGCAAATCTCTGAAAAGGTATTCAAATACAGGGAAAGGCGGCTATGTAAATCTCTCACGTCAACTCTGAGAAGTTTTTGCTCTTTTAATATGGTAAATTGTACTCAGTGCAATGATCTCTTTTATGATTAGTTTGGTTTAGCATAAATTGAGTCTTCTGTGTTACCTTGTACAGCACACGACATGAAGCGCAGCCAAAATTCAGGTCTCTGAATGAATTTTTCACTTAAATATCTTTCAGCTCAGGTGATTGGGAACACAATTATGCGCTCTCCATCACTTTGCTGTACTAAGCATTCATCTTTTAAGCTGGTGTCAGCACGACTGCAATTTTACTGCTTTCCTATTTCTTTTGTATGTAAATCTCCAGAATAATGACCTAGAACCTATCACGTTGTTTGAAAAAGTCTCCACCAGGCACTAATTGTGTTTATCCTGACTAGGCATGTTTTATCAAGACTTGGAAGGTGGCAGGTAGTGCCCCAGAAGTTTTGACTAAAAGCTCAGATTGCTTTAAAATAGATGCAACTTCATAAGTGTCGTGCTATGCCAGATGTTGCAGAGGGTGTCAGACAAACCTATCCTATACAATGCCACACCTTGAGTGAAGAGATATTTTTCTTGATGCCCCCAGTTGTCAGTCCAATATTATAGCTTGATTATAAATGTCTGTGCTTATTCATCAAGACTGGCCTGGTAAGATGAACCTTGCCTTGCACACAGAAATTTCCCCCTGCCCACAAGTAGGTAACGCCCCATTGTTGTCTTCATGAATTTTTTAAATTGGTGATCCACTTCAAGAGTTGAAGTATTTTTTGGCTTGCTTCTTCCAAGCTTACTTCTGCACGTGAACAGGTGAGATGCTATCGTTCTGTGGAACTGAACTAAGTATGCAGCATTACCTCAAATGAGTTTGGCAAGCTGCAGAGATCCTTCATGTGCCACTTCTACTGATAAATCACAGTTTATTTAAATACCTACTTATTTAAACACTGTCACTGCTCACATTGAAATCAACCTCATGTTAACATAACATTTTTCCTTCCCCCAGAACATTATGGCAACCTGTGCAACCCATGTACTCCTTCTTAGCTACTCCTGATTGTGTTCATTCCCGAAGTGTTTACAAGCGGATTTATAAAGCATGCGTGGGAATTGCTAACCCACCGCTGAAATGCAAAAATCTCTCAGGTGAAACAAAGCAATTACTTAGGAGTGCCCAACTCACTCCATTTATCAAAGCTAATTATTTGAGGTATTAACTGATGTTTCACAAGGTAATTCATAGTTCTTTCAGAGGTGTAATTAAAACTGTAACTCTGAGCTGAGTTAGAATATCAAGGCCATGCCCTGCCCTTGTCTGTAAGCTTTTAGACAAGCAAACAGGGATATTTAAATGCACGCAGCACACTGAATCTATTTAATGTATTTTCAGGAGGCTGGATCGATAAGACTGTTGATTCCATTCATAGTTTGCTTACCCCAAAGAAAATTAGATACTGTTAGAAAAATAACAGAATTTTCAGCTTATTTATTTAAACACTGAAAGAGGTCATTCCTAGGAAGGTTTCCATAGCAACCACCACCGTCAAAGATTGAGGAGAAAGGTGTTGGTTGAGCTCCCTCCCTAATGAACTGGAATTAGCCACAGTCCCCTTCCCAGCAGGAGACTGCTCAGCCCCGGCTCCCTTCCTCAGCCACGTGTCTGCTGGGAGCCTGCCTGGAACGGCACCTAAAAGGAGAACGGCTGCCTCCTGAGCACGTAAAAGTATGAATTCACTAAAATTAATTTTTTCTTGCTGTGGAGCAGGCTTATCCTGATGGTGAAGAATGATCAACAACCAAGTACTAGACTGAGAATCCGTAACTGATCTGAGCAGAAAGCAAGAGATTAGAGTAGTACTTAATATTTCCCAGCTGGACTGGGGTATTAGACACATTAGCTCTTTTCGTTCAATACTACTAAAGCCCATGCAGCATAATATTATTTCTGATTTGTTGTACCTAAGCTTGAACTCAGTCCCTGGTAATAAAAGGACAAGTCACTAATCCTCTGCATCACACACTTGCTATCACCTGACAATTTTATATTCATACTTTATTGATTCCTGTGAAAGAAATATTCTCTGCTGATTTTTAAATTATATACATACAAGAAATTGCTCAGCCTTATCTGTGCCTTTGGCTGGATACAACAGAGCTATGAAGATTTTTTTTTTTTTTTAAAGGATGATAGTACAAAGGAGCATGCTGACAATGTGATTTAGATCTGCTTAAAACCAGAGAGTAAATCCAGTTTATTGCAAAGTTGAAATAATAAACTCATCTTATCTACTAGCATAGAGAGGGAGTGGGAGAACAAGCACATTACTGGAAGAATGCAGTTTGGAGAATGACACAGCATCTTATTTAAGATTTTATTCTTTCTGAAAGACATACTCATGTTTTCTTCTGCCATCAACACAAAAGCTTCAAAAAAGTCAAGCTTCTATAGTAAATATGTGTGTGAGGGAGAGAAACAAATGAAACAAAAAAAGCAGGAGAAACCATCTATGAAGCACTAACTCCCTCTCTTACAAAACCACCATGTGAGTCACCAGGAGTAGTAGCACTGAAACTGTTCCACCAGTGACAGAGAAGAGAAACCAGCCTTATGTGATACAGAACTATTCCAGAGAAAAATGCCTGGCCTTGTAAAGTGTCCTGTGGATGGCATGTTAGTATCTCCATATCTCCTGGAGATTAGATTTCAAACCACTCCTCAGTACCACAACAGTCAGTTTCCCAACAGGCTTATAAGTGAAGTATCCAGAATTTTAAAAGCCCCGAGCACCCCAGCTGCTTTCCATCAGAGCACTGGAATATATTGCACAAATCTGCCCTAACATAGCTTTAAATATCAGCTAATGGTTCCTCATGTGTCCTCCTCTTGAATCTCTTTTCATTTGTTCTTCTGACAGAAGCAAGCATAACATCCTCTGGACGCACAAGCACTTCCAGTACCGTTAAAGGTACTGTCAACCTTCCTCCATAATTATATTATAAATCTCTTCTCTTACCATTATGCAGAGATCAAGCACTCCAAGGAACAACCCTCTTACTATAGGTCATACATGAATAGCCGGACCCTGATCTAATTACGGCGATGGTAATCCAATATATAATTCATACAGCGACGAAACAAGAGAGCCTGGCCAAGGCAGTGGTACCAGCTCCCTTGCTGATTCAGGACTACCTCCAGTGCGGTTCTTTCATTTGTGCTCATCAAGAGGCAGGGAAGTTCAGGGCCAAATCGATAAAAAACATGTCCTCCCTCTACAGCCTGGGCAGAAATAGCCACATCGATACAGAAAATCAATTCATTTTTCTGCAGTTGCATAGGATTAGCGCCAAGGAAGACTAGACACATTTGACTTTAAAAACAAGCTTAGAAAAGGCCCAAGGAACCACCATATTTTTATCCCTACAACCATATAAAATGCAAAATTCCTCCTATACCAGCATTGTTTACTGAAAGCAACAGCAGGCAATAGCTTTCCACTTTTTAGCCATTCAACCCAATCTTATTTCCCAACCAAACCAAATTTGAAGTAGCATTCATAGAAGATAAATCACATTATATGATCTGATCCAAACACAAGATGCCATGCGTAAGCAAAGTCCATACCCTTCCAGAGATGGCGGCTGGGAAGCGTGCAGGCTGCCGGCAGACGGAGCCTTCCAGTTCATTAGGTGCCATTTGCCAGTGAGCTGAAAGACCGTAACTTCTGAGGCATGAACTTTCGGGTGAGTTATGAAGTCCCTCCTGTCACAAAGTCTGCTGTTTATAGCTCTGTATTCCTAGAGGATCTCTTTGTACCACTGCTTAAGCAGGAGAGAGGAAGCTGGAAGCTTTCCAATGGAAACAGGTAAACAATTAAACTACTGTTAATATATCAGTATTAAAAAAAAGTGATGTTCTGTCTGAATTAAGCATTCCTGCTCATCTGGCTAGAAAACGCTAGGGAGAACTTTTGGCATGGCAAGGAAAAACAATAACAAAAGAAAGAAAAGATTCTTAAGTTGAAATGTCACCATTTCAGTAAGAAGTTCTTACAGCAGAAACTATCTGGGGCATCGCTAGCGCAGAGACAAGGCTCTAGGCTTCCTAATTATCTAAATTATCACAGAATTGACTGCTATGGAACATCACACTTCAATTAGCTGCAATGTCTTGTTCTTTTGGGTGGTTTTTTTCCTCCCCAGAAAAGCTGCAACGTCCTTCATTCTTCTCCCCACCACATTCCCACCTCACTTTGAAATTTTTCTTTTGGGGATTTCTCACACACACACACCCTTTGGAAGCAGATTATTTTAATTAATATTTATGCAGGTGGCTACTTTATATTTTATCTTATGCATCCTGTAGAGTGTATATTTTACGAATTACTGGAAAAACATGCATATTTGTACACTGGAAGGTCTTCATTAGCACCATTTTCTAGAAGGACACTATCAAGCACTAACAGTCCAAAGATGGAACAGCATGCGTTGTCAGCAGTTCCTGCCAAACCCCTCCATTTCTGGAAACTCTGACTGATGATATTCTAAAATATCTGAATGGTATATATACATATACCACTGAATTATAGAAGAGAAAATACCTAGGGATGTCATTAGAAAGTACACTATAATTCTAATTTGAAACGATAGCAAAATTTATGTAATTTGACCCAATGTACTTTACTGCATCTGCAGAGTGTGATTTATGACATAGTTTGAGATATGTTGTTCAAAAGCAAAATGCTGCTTTTAATGCACACTTATCTGATGTGTTTCCTTTATTGCAAATGTCGCATACAATTAAAAAAAAAACCCAAAAAACCACCAATACTGGTGTTAAGGATTCCTAACGGTGTATGCAGAATGTCACAAGTTTCATCATACTGTATTGCACTGGGAGATACTGTTATTTAGACATACTCCAGCTCCCAGAATAACCTCGTCATATATTTGCTAAGCAAGAGGAAGACGCAAAGCAGATCTTGTAACAAAGGATGTGTTCTTGCGTTTAACCAGCTTCAGTGATAACACGAACTAGAGATTGGGGCAGCCAGATGACTGCAATAAATGGAGGAAAATGCAAAGTGAGTCAGCTGGCTGTGGTGGATGTTGACTGGACAGGATAAAAATTAGTTTAACCCAGGAACTTATAATATTGATGGAATCAAAGGAGAGAAGAGAAAACAAAAGAGACGGTCCTGACCTAAAGACAACAAGGAGCAGCACAAGGACCCAAGAAACACAACCACAGTACAACACTTAAGATCCGACTGGATCTCACTTAAGTTTTGCTTATTTGTAGTAGACATTTGAATTAATGTATGTATTCTGCAACTGTTGATTATCAAGTCACACATTAGGTGACCTGGTGGCACAGTGTTTCAATGCATTTGCATTTTGAAGTGTCACAGTAAGCTGGAGTTGCTCTTTGCCCTCTCTGGAGTGATTTTCTTGCCTGCTACCTCAAAACCAAGTAGTGAGTGGACTGAAAGCATTTTGGCAGCTGGCTGGCCAGACTGACCACTGCAACGGCCCACGGCTGATGTGCAACGTGTAAATCCCCACGCATCATGGAGTAATGCACTGACTGTACAAATCCACTCTGGTTCACAGCAAGCAACACATCTCAAAATCTAGACAACACTGTTTGTATGCTACAAGATTTTCATCTAGGTTCATCCCTAGATTCAACCCTGGGATTGATCATCAGAGAATATAAAAAGACAAACTTCCAAGTCAGTCAGTAGAGCTTGGCTGAAATAAACCCAAAGACCTCATTTTGAACATTTACAATAAAATTGCACCAGAAATACCAGCGAAAGGTATTCTATCATCACCCTCCACTTAAAAAAAATAACAGAAATTACAGACTTCTAACACTTATAATAGGAAAGCAAGAATTGCATTTTTAGCAGTGGGAAATAAAATACATCTATTCATCACTCCTTTTACATTTTCAAAGAAACTATTTAAAGGCCATGACTTTTCTTCAGCTCTCTTCTTACTTGCTCACAGCATCTTTCACTTTGAATAAGAGCTAAGTTCAGCAACCCATAGGCAACTATTGCCAGCAGTTCTCTAACAATTTTGAAAAGTGTTATAGGATGTTCATGAAGCACAGTATTTACAAAACACCTTTCTTACAAGTTTCCTCTAATTTATAAATGGAATCAACACAATTCTGATTATTTCATATTTACTGCAGTGTTTTGTTTATCGAAGAAACAACTCTCCGCTCCTCATCTCATTATTCTCAGAAAGGGCTTGTAGCTTCAATATTTCATGTCAGGGAGAAGGAGATGGAGTTATAAAATAACTACCACTTCATTACTCATTCCATGGGTATATGAGATGAAGATATAACGATTTACATGGTAAATTATGAACAGAACAACTGGTATTGCATTCCCTGCATTAGAATGGTTCTTGCTGTAAAAACAATTTTAGTTTTCACCTCTGGCAATCAAACTTCAAAACTGGTTGGGATCAAAGATAAAACTGAATATAGCAGTGATATCTAGTCTTCCCACTCTCTCACAGATATCAACTTGTAATACAACGGAGGACAAACATTAAACCTCTTTTATATTTTGATTTTTATAGGAATAAAATAATAGGCCTCAACAACCTTACCATATTGTTCAAAATAGCAATAAATAAAAAAGGAAGAAGGACAAGTATGGGTTCCGAGTTAAATTTTTAGAAATAATAAAACAGCACATTGTGACATTTCCTATTTTAAATATTTTACCTTTTTGACATGCTGATATCTTACAAATGAATGCTGAAGGTTTCTTGCAAAGGCTACAGGTACTCCAGGGGCTATGACAGAACAAGACAACTCCATTCTACAGAGCCACCGATGCATTAATGGTTGAAACAGCAAACTTGTTATGCTCCTATGGTTCTCAATGAACTGAAGTCACAGAAGCTCTTCTAAGGAAACCATGTTGATTTTTTCTTTGACCATTCTTGCAATTATTATTGAATTTATTATTAGCATGCCAGGCAACAAGAGCCATAGCACCAGGGGAGCTCTAGGAAGGCCACTACAGAAGCCCAAACTGCACATCCTCTTCAGCCACAAGTCACTTCACCACATCGGTGACAACCTTTCCAAATGCCATGACACTGAGGTCTGATGTGTATGACGATGGGGCTGACTCAAATCATGGTTCATGCGTGGAACACAGGGCCTAATAATTTCTATGTTAATCCTACCAAAAATCAGGTCATCTGCCCTTGTACAGATGCAAATGCAAACATCGAATCACTCTGCAGAGAAATTTTACAGCATGGTGAAACAATTGACTGTAGATGGAGTGGATCAGCTAAGCAAAATGGCTTCAAGAAAAAAAATATTTATTTAGATTGATAGGAGTAGGCTTGAAAGGTATATGGTCCAATTACTGCCCACTCAATTTATGCAGCTATAACTCTTACCCACATTTTACTTGGCACAAGCAAAATCCAAAATTCAGTGTTTTCACTGGTAACAAACATTTTACCAGATGGTCACTTAATCAAATGTATTTGCTTGCTAATACAGAAACTTTGCAACTACTAGCACATTTTTATAACATTGACGTATTTATAAATCTAAAAGCTGTTTCAGCTCTTTTTATAAAGTCAAATATTGTACAATAAATACTGCAACAGAATTCCCAGTTTCAAAGAAAGTAGATCTAATATGTTTCGGTTTAGAACTTTTCCCTCTACGCTTAAGGATTTCCAAGTTTGAGTACATTAGAAAAAATTATTTTCAGTCTATTATCTTCGGAACACAACTAAGAACATAACCCTTCTCTGCAGGCTTCATTTTGCTATGCAGAGCTTCAGAGTACATGAAGAGATCTACAAGTTTTTTACACTGGAGAAGTGTGCATCAGAGGCTATACCTCCAAACTACAACCTGCCAGCCGTAAGGCCTTCGGCTTACTGCTGCTTTACACCGCGGTCAACTTCCATGCTAAAAATCTCAAGTGTAAGAGTGGAAATTAATTTTTAGGGGAATACTCCAGATGGACTGGTTCAGACAGTCTGATCCAGCCAAAACTGAACTCATCCACCACGTTAGGTTTGTCCAGCACAGCTCATGCTGAGACACCGAAAAGCTGACAAACATAACGCTCATCACAAAACTTATCAGACTGCCAGGGCAAAGGATTTGCCATGTCCAGATATGTCCGTTCATTCATAATAGCTTCTCAGAGTTTTTAAAGTGATTTTCTTCTCTGCATAGCTCAGGATGATCATACACTCAGAAGACAGGAATAGAGTGGAGTATCAATAAAGCTACTTTGATGCATATTATCAGAGCATAATGGGTTTTGACTAAGCTCTAGTCTCCATTAAAAAAAGCATGACTTCATAGGATGGATGTGTATCAATGTATTTGTCCTACCAGAATAAAATCCGTCCTTTCCTTTTCTTCATCCACTCCACCTTTAGTTACTGAGAAAAAAGCTCAGACAAAAAAGGGGTTTAGAAACACCTGAAAAGATTATTTCTGTACTAGACTGGTTAAGGCTCATTATACAGACAGAGATGAGTAGCATCACTTGGACTCTTTGTGTCAGCTTGAGAAGACACAGCTCAGAACAACCAGGAACAAAGCAACCACCCAACAACAAAACCAAACAAAAAGCATTAATGCTCTTTCTAACAGCATGAGCAGGTTTCAGGCCATGGTTTGGAAGAATGAAACCCACATTAAACGGAGTTTGTACATTTGTCTGCCACCACAGAGTCTCAAGTCAACATCCAACACTCTCTTGACTGTGATCTGGGAAGGAAATCTAATTTTCCGTTTTAGTCTGCATACCAATACCGTCTTCCTGTGGTAAGCCTTGTTCTCTCATTCCCATGCCATATGGCAAATCAAATTCACAACTGAAAGTCAAGCAATCAGAATTGACTGACTGTAGGCAGACTTTAAAATAGGAAATTCCTGTTTTCTATACAGCCCTCTGCGTTACTTCTGTTAAATTATTTATTAATTTTAGCTATTATTAATTATTAATTTAGCTCCAAATGCGTTTCTTTTCCGGCAACAGTATAGCTTCAGTTTAAAGTGTATTCAGTAAATGTTTTATTGATCAAATACCAGTTCTCTTTAGGAACATTCTCAGTGATATGACAGAAACAAAACTTCAGAAAATCCTTTAGGATGCAAAAATTGAAGCCACTTCTTTTAAGTACTTACTTTTCAGCGTGATGTCTGAAGTGAGAATACAGAAAGAATTTACAGGTGCATCGAGCCAAGGAAATTGTTCTCCTCAACATCTGAATTTAAAGCCAAATTATAATATTCAAGACAGACTCTTTGATTGCCCTTAGTTTACCTTTAAAATTGTATATAAAAAAAGGGTAACACGCATGTTCTACTATTCTGTTTTGTGTCATCCTCCTCTCTCTTTCATTGAAGCGAAGAAGCAGAATAAACTCCAGGAACTTAACAGGCAGCAAACGTTTCTTTCATCTTTACGTTCCCCTGTCTGCTCTCTCCTTTGCATGTCTATATACATTTGTACTCAGTTTTTTCTTAATGAATCAGATAAAGAGAATACACTGAAGAATGCATGATTTTTTTTTTTGATTGCTGTCAATATTTACTACTATCCTTAAATGATATAGTTTACCACATTACATACAAAGATTATTTCCAATTAAAAATATTTAATCTTAAGGGAGTCTTAAGCGATGTAAAGAACAGGTATTTTAATTTCTCAGGAAGACATTCCAGGAACCTTCCCCTCCGCAAGTTCTTCTTGATATACAGCCTACATTTTTCCACTATTGTTAATAATTAGTATTTTTTACCAGTATTATTATATCGTTACATTATTATATTAATATTATTTTGATGCTTATATTCTTCTACTAGTCATAGAATGTTCTGGGTCCCTAACTCCCAGACATCACTATTACTATTAATATTTATACCAAGGTAGAATTTAAGAGATTTCTGGTATGAATTGAAAATATTTTGGTAAGAGTTTTACAAAAACATAACTCAAAATATTATCACAATATGAATATATGCAGCAAAACCATAGGTTTAGTCATTCATTCTAAGTGAAATCCCTCTATTTCCCTCTGAATGCCTTTCAATCTGCCAATAAAGCATGATGGTCTGATAAAACATAGCAGTTAGAAAGGCCTTCAGGTTTCCAGATGCAACCAAAAGGATCATATCCCTCCAGACTATTGCCATCTCCTTCTCAAGCCAGCGTGTGCATTTTCGCAGCATAAACTCACGTTTATAAGGTGCGCACCCACATGACTGAGCCCACGCCATGGAGTTAAATGTAATTTTTCCACTGATATATTAATTTGTACTTTTGAAAGCAGTCTCCCAATTTGTTATGTTATGCCAATATCTCAAAGCTCACTGTTTTTCCTGATGATGTAGAGTTATAGTCAAACAGCTCTCACTATCAATTTTATTCCAACGAGACGTCTGTGTAATGTTTCTGTATTTACCAAATGCTAATATGGAAATTAGAGAGGGGATCTTCCAGAGTTGAAAGGGAATAGCAATATTACAGTCTGATGGTTCTATGCAGAAAACTAAATAATTAGGCCTTAAGATCTAATGGCTTTAGGAACACAAAACAGCTTATTTATGCATTAAAGATGCAATGTATCTACATTTTTCAAGTTCACGAGCTTTTCGATGATGTGCTGTTCTGCGCTTTGTCTCCCTTATAGCCTGTACAAAATGGGCATGTTTTCCACATCTTGGTAACTATGCTACAATAAATACAACAGCAAGGAAAAAAACCCCACATATTTTGGTTGTAAATCTGAACTCGACAAATTGGTTAAAAAGTATTTTCTCATCAAAAATCGGGGGGGGGGGGGGGTGAAATTAAATATAGAAAGCTGAAGTGATATTATGCTGAGCTATCCTTTATTCATACAAACATTTCAAATGTCTCAAAATGCAATGCAAAATGGCCTACCTTGTTGTCTTTTTTTGCGACCTTTTTTAGATCAGCAAATTAGAACTTTTTTTCAGTCGTCTTTCTAAAAGTAGGCTTTTATTATGTAGTGCTTTGATGGCAGAGGCAGGACCAAAGGCTTACAAAGTATTGTACTGTTTATTTCAATGATGAGTTATTAATGCACTTACAGTAACTATAAATGCAAATCTGAAGGCAACAATTGTACAACCAAGAATTCAACATGGTAATGCTCAAAATGACATCTGTTACTTACAGTTAACAGATGAGAAATCACCTGAATTCTGGTCAGCTTTATTTACTGAAGTTTTAAAAAAAAAAAATCAGTGTTGCTTTTCTAGATCACAGTTAGTCATTTAAAAAAACAGTATTCTTACACACAACAGAATTATCCATTACCTTTAAACAGTGTCACAGTTAAAAGTGGTGGTATTCAAGAAAACTGTATAGGTTAATCTAAGGATTTGTGCGAGATGAAGCTCTATTTTTCTTCCTTGGCCTTAAAACATTGTCCTAGTTTACCATATTTTATTCCATTAATGTATCATTACTGGAAAAGAAAGCTTTGAGTACAAAAATACATGGCTTATCAAAAGTTAAAATGGAATGACACTTAATGGAAGAGCTAATACCTTCCCCAAATGCATTTAAACCAGCTACAACTGCACTAACAGATTCAGGGAGATTTTATTAAAAAAAAAAAATATATTATCATCATGATCTAATCACATCATCAGAAATATTCTGTGGACTCCATCTTATGTATGCTCAACAGGATAGTCTGCAGGAGGAATGGAAAACTGCAATAACTGTTCCATAAGGATTTCCTTTTAGCCCACTATTCCAGCTGCTCAAAACTTTCTAAAATTTCAGCTTTCTAGATGTAATTTCAATAAACTGGATGCAAATAACAAATAGATCTAGTGTCTGACGTCTGACTAGAAGTAGAGCTAAAAAAGAAAAAACCTGAAGAAAGTAGGATAAAGCAATTCCCTCCCATGTTTGTTTTTAAAAGGATAAGACAATCACCCCAGTGATTTAAGAAGTCTGGAGATCTTAATATGAAAGATGATATAACACTACATGGGAAGAAACTTTTGCAGAAAAAATGGCTATTTAGTCAATACCACGGCTTCTGATCCAAAAACTCTGAGTAAATTTTCAAATTATTATTTGCTGTGCTCCTGATACAACCAACTTTAATAATACTATTACAGGTTCTGAAGTTGGATACCGTTACAGATAACTGAAAGTGATAGAGATTCAGCAGTGAATGGACACACAATCGTTGTTTTTAAAGGACATTGCATCGTATTTCAGGGAGGTAAATAAGAGCTCCTGGCAGCTGGTGAAAGAAATACAAATTCATCGTGGCAAGGGAAAAAGCCTCGCATGTGAGAGTTGGAGAGCTGCAGCTGCTCCGCTATGCAACCAATGAAAAATCAAGTCATTCACCAAGATGAAAGCAGGCAAACACTCTGCTAAGTTAAGAAATCCCTACCTTGCACTTCAACACAAAATTCTAGAGCTTTATCTTTTCCCAGTTAGAGAACCTCAAATTACTGAATATGTCCTTAGTTCAGTTACTCTCCTGACATAAAAGACAGAGTCGTAGAAGCAGAAAATGCACTCAACTCCCTTTGCACCTCCCTTGTGTCATGTTGTAGTTCCCAACTGTGATTCTTCTTTGTGTAAGCAAACTGTAATTGTTTTCTTTTCCATTTCAATGGGAATAGAATTAGACCCAAAGCTGCTCAATTATAAATGTTCCCCATGCCTCACTTCCATGAACCATTTGTGATGACCCATCAGTGTGCAAGTGCCCCATTTGTGCCTGAAACATTTTCAAATCATACGAACCCCACATAGCAACAACTTCAGACTTGCAGATGAAAGCTTGCCACAAAAGAGGTCGCACAGCAGTTAAATCTTGTAATGATTCTGCAGGGAGCTAAAGGGTGTATCGCCCTACATAGAACAGGGCTGAGCTTCTAGCAAATAAACCACTTTATTTTTATATATATATACTGCAAGCCTGTCTCTGAAAAGCCCTATTACTTGTTTCACTGTTGGCAATAGAGTAGAAAGTCCATTATTAGTGGTTTCCAAAATGCTGTTAGCAGACTGGAGTATAATTCATGCAAATAATTTTCATTTCTGAAAATATTTTTACTCCATTAGGGACATTTTCCCATTTAGTTTCCCTGATGGTAAAAGCCACCAATAAGAGATGGAACCAATCAAGGAATAAGCAATTGCTTTTCTGTTGCTGATCAGACAACAAATTGGAGCCAGTCAAGCTTCCACTGAAGCATCAGACTGCTGACATGAAGAACAGCACTGTTAAGTGCTTATTCTTGTCAATCATGTGGCAACTTTTTCTGAAAAAGTGTTTAAGGCTTCACTTTCCTAAGCCACAGAAATGCTACAGCAGTATTTTAAAACAGTACACAATGTTAGGCTTGAAATGATATGCATATTCATTTTTGTCTGAAATACATAAGTGAACCGTCCATGATGAAAGAATCAAATTTCATGGCTAATAGGTTCACTGATTACTATGAATTGTCGGTATTTAATTAAAATACTTTTACTCAGCCAAGAAGGCCATTATTTTCTAATGCAAGTTGGAACATTTCGTTGCACTCTCTCAGTTGTCATCACATCTTTGGCACACTGATCATTTCTCTCAAATCAACTGCATTTGCACTGGAATTCTGTTGTGCATGTAAAAATAAATAGAAAATTTCCAAAAATGTTAAGGGGGGGGGGGGGGGAAGGGTAGGTAGACTGTCACTTTTTTGTTTTTTTAAAGTTACACGGAGTTACACTTGAAAAAGAGCAAGAGTGTTTATTTTTGTTGTCAGTTTGTGTAAGCACAGCTAATGGTCTACCTACGCAAGCTGGAACAATACCCACAATGATAGTTACAGATAGCTGAACATCTCATCTGGGACTTCTGAAGTTGCCTCAGAAACCTGGCTGTCTGGTTACAGAAATATATGGTAACTGAGTGTTCGAACACCCAGGTACAGATGAATTACTGGCGGATCTGTGAGGAAAAAACTTGGTTTTAAATGACTGCAAGGCAACTACCTTGCTGCCAGGGCCAACATTAACCACGCATCTCGGGAAGCGGCCGTGCCACCAGCCCACTCCGAGCCGCCGCCTTTCCCTCGTGCTCCTCACCCCAGCGATGCGACGCCTGCCGGGCCCCGCGCTCCAGCCGGGCAGAGGCGCAGCACCCCTGCCGCTCCCAGGACAGGGCCGACAGGCAGAAGCACAGCGAGATCACCAACACCAATCGGGGGACACTGGACACACAGAGTAACTCAGGGCAAAGGAGGATCTATAAAAAGGCAGAGTTTGCACTTCATCCCTGGGACCCTGTTACAGGATCTTAGCAGCATTCAAACGTGCTGGACCTAAATCCAAGAAGCTGCTCTCAACGTTCAGTACGTGACAATATGATTCCTTGAATCACAGCATATATATGTGATAAATGGTATCATGAGACGCTCCTCAAAGCATCTACATCATCGCTCTGCTGTGGTTCTCATATATTCAGCAAGGACAGTATGTGGTAATGAAAAAGTGGAAATTTTAAGAAACCATAACGGACAGTTCCTTTAAAAACTCACCTTTCCCCAACAGGCTGAGCATAGAACCTGACGGTGTCTGGCAGATAGGCATCATTTATTAAACAGCACCTGCTGCCAGATTCTTCCAATAAGTTTCAAACAAATGCACAGCTAATAGAAAAACACTGGCACCTACACAAATCATACAGAAAACTACTCAGAATAGCAATTTTGTTATTAAACATTTATATCTCTCTGGAACATCTCTGCTTACTTCATTTATCAGACGGCAGCGCTAAACACTAAGAAACTGAAGATAGGATAAAAATCTTTGGTCTAACTACAAAAAATCCCAGAGACAGCAAGTAGGTATGACTGGCCTTTAGTAAAAGAAAAAAGATTGGGTTTAGCCTTTTTTTTGTCTAACAGCAGCAACTGAGAAATTTCAAATGCTATCTACTGTTGGAATCATTAAGAAATGACAGATACTAGGCCAGGTTGTACAGTATTAACCCTGACACTGCTTTCCAGAAAGCACCCACTATAAAACCATCCAGACGTCTAGATTGCCTGTCCAGCTAACACGAGTGGGGAACAAAGATGCTTTCTCCTCTGGAATGATTTAATACTAATAAATGTGTGCACCGGCATGAGAAGGCTGTATTTCAAACACCCTGCTGTAAAACAATAAAGCAGAAATTTCTGCTCCAGTAACACTAGAGAAAATCAGTTTTCTGGCTTTCATTACTGTTGTCGGAGGATTTACCTGTTTGCAGATCAGTACTGCTAATAAGATTTATCTCAAACCTGGTTTAAGGTCAAACCATGCTCACAGTGGCTGATAATACTGCAAAGCAGCCATCATTCACTTCTAGATCCAAGCTCCTCGCTTTCTCTCTTTCAATCTGAAATAAACCAACTGAATCGAACATAAACATGCTTGGCCACAATTCCTTTCCTAAAGGAGATTAAACCTGTAACTGGAATTGAGGATTTCATACTGTAAAATAGCAGGTGATCAATGCCTGAAGTCCTCATGACAGAAAGATGCAGCACTTTCACTGCTGCACATTGGGATTCGAAGAAGGATGTGTAGAACGCAAAAGGCAGAAAGCTTTCCTCCACCGGCCAGGTAATCCTAACACATCTCACCCTGCAGGTCGCACCTTCTTGCTGGTGGCTCTCCTGTGTACATTGATGGGTACAATCTCTAGTGCAGAGTATCCAGCCCAGCTTAGGATACAAAATTTGTACATACTTATCATGGCTTTTAAATGGAATCAACTATTGCATTAAGATGGCTTAATAATATGATTAAATTGATAGTTGATAAGAATTCAATCACTTTTTTGTGAATTTGATATTCAAAAGATATGGGGAAAGTAAAAAACAGATTAGGAGGCTACAATAACTCACAGAATCTGTGAGAATTACACTTTTCTAATCCAAACTAGGCTACCTTTCATTTAAATTAACTCTATGGAACATCAGGGATGAGAGCAATTGGAACATCCCTCCTAAACATTTACAGACTGGCTGCCGATGGGGACTGTGTTCTGGATTCACATTGCCACACTGGGGAAAAAAACCAAAGACTTTTACACTGCTGTAGTAACTCCTGAACATTTGTCTGTTTGGTTTATTAAGTTAGAAGTTACTGTCTGTGATATAACCAAACAAATAGCTGCTGAAGTTGGAAAAGCTCTTTCAATTAGCATTGTCATACAAACAAGAACATTTGCACGGTGAATGAGTAAGTGCCTGGTACAGGCAAGAAGAGCGACTGCTGTCTGGGGGAGACTGAAGAACGACTGCGACGTTAGGATGCGATTACTCACGCCAGCTCCCCCCACTCACGCACACCCTCTTCCAAGACTGCATTGCGTATGCTCTCGCAAATCAGCCAAACATTATCAGCCAGAAGATGGGAAAATATGACTGACATACTGCGAACGGCTGGCTCCTTTCCCTCTCTGCAGCAGGAGGAATCCACAGCGTCAGATCTCGAGCCGGGGAAGGTGGGGCTGGAGCAGCTTTACACGCTTACGCAGCAGCGGGGCAGAGAAGAGACCCCGCGACGCATCCCCCCGCGCTCCTGCGTGCCCCGGGCAGCCAGCCCTATGCAAGGAGCCCCAGCCCCCCACCAGCATGGCCCTTGCACTGTGACACCCCACGGGTCGACTCCTTCCCCACAGTGACGAGGAGAAAGGCCATGACATTAGCCGATACTGGGCAGGGGAAGCAGCCTAAGGGGCCCTGGCAGGAAGACCAGCCTCTGAGGGCTCCCCAGTGCTAGGGCACTGTCAGGAAGCCACCGATGGAGACGACCAGCCCTACCCAGCACACGGAGAAAGCTACGGCGCCGGGTGGCAGCTACATCCAGCACAGAGCTGTTGCGGGGACTGCCTTGTGGGATGCCGCGCCTGGGACTGCCAGAGCTGCCGGAGGTTTTAGATAACCAGTCAGTGAGAAAGTAGAGTGTTTATTCTTGAGAGGTAAGTACAGTCTTCCCTTGCCCCTCCTCCCAGTCCTAAAGTGACAAGAACACCCACAAAAAACCCACCCAAACCATAATGGAAAACCATTAAATCTCTCCTAAAAGAGTTCACCTTTCCTAAAGGTGAAAGCAGCCCAATGCCAAGACGTATCAGAGAAAAGCAGTGGAAGAAGAGAGTGAGGGGAAGGCAAATGGAGCCTGCAGAGCAGGAAGGTGGAAGAGAGCTTAAGATCTCAATAGCCACATGTTCAATGAGAATGGAGAAAGTTATGTTCCTGACTGTAAAATTACAGCACACAAAAAAAGTAGTAGCAGCTACCTTCGTTCTTTTCCTGATTCTCCGTGTGTCCTGACAGATGAAACAGAAATTAAGTCCAATGGTACAGTCACTGGACTAGTCAGAGTATCCATCCCACCCTGCACAAAGGCAGCCAATATCTGTCTGACTGTAAGCACTTAGATGTTTAAATGTTTAAACTCTGAATTTAAATCTTTATAATTTTAGACATAACTAACTTGTTCAGATTGAAAGGTATCATGCTATGTCCTGAGAGTGGTTTTAATGAAGATTTAATTATATCATCTACTCTATTTTACCAGCCTTTCATTCCCTTGACAAACCACCCTGTTGTTAGTATAGACAGGATTGGTTTGGCTCTGCTTTAAATGAAAGATTGGTCAGCCCCATCCTGATAAATAGAGGAGCAGCAGACACCACTGTACCTTCTCAACAAAAGTGAAGCAGTGAACCCAACAAGTATGCAACACTAAGGTCTCCTCCAAAAAAAAAAAACAAAACAAAAAAAAACCACCAAAAAACAGTCACATAACAATCAGAGGAAAAAAATGCTGTTATAAATAAATGCCCTAAGCTCCTCCTAGCAATTACCATACCTATTGGCAGCAGCTAAGGACTGTCTTGTCAGATGCCACAGAAATTTATGCTTGTATAGAGTATGAAATGCAAAACCTTTCAAACTACTAAATTAAAAGCAAAGTAGATTATCTCAATGCAATACATTTACTACTTTGATCTTCCATGACGTTACAATGTATGTAATAATGTCAGTATGTAGTCACCGGTATTAATTTAATTTATTTTATTAAAAACTACTGTTCTACTTTATCAGGTTATTCTTGTGCCACTGTAAATCTTATCTGAGGGTGTACTGATCAAAGCATCTTCAACAGACATAGATTTAGAGCTGCCTGTAAATTGGAATGCTAAACCTACTGTTAATGCATCCAGGGAAACAGCCTCAATAATTACATTATTTACTTATTTATGATAGGTCAAATTTGGAGTTAGCATAATTTAGTATTTCTCTGAAGAGCTCCCAGCTAGGCTACTTTAGTTGACTTAGTGAGTAAATGAAACCAGATCTGATTGATGAGGCAGTAACATTGGAGATGCTCAGGCTTTGCAAGAATGGTGGCGTTTTCTAACGCCATGCCTCAGAGCACTCTGCAGAAATAATGGGATCACATTTTCACTTCTTATTGTCGGCAGTGTCTTCATGCTGGGAGAGCCACTGGTAAGGCTTAAGGACAGTGCTATAGATTAGAAGTGCCCATTCCCTCCTCTGTAATTACATCAGCATGTCTCTCCCAATAAAAAACAGAAATTGAAATTGTTACTATGAATAATGGGTTTGGATTCAATGCTGAGGAAACATAAGCAAGCAGAATTTAGGAAACATGGGCAAACCTGAAAGCAGAAGATACTGGGGGGGCGGGGGGGCACTTTTTTTTTTTTTTTTTTTTTTTAAAGATAGAATAAAACAGGCCTTGCTCTAAGGTCACATCTGCATTTACTACATAAATACATCTTTCTTCCATCTCAGCAGCAGTCAATATGTTAACAGTTGTAACTGTCAAAAAAAATCAAGAAGCTTTAAATTACAGTAACTTCTATGACCCTCCAGTAAACAATTCAGCCTGTTACTGCTTTCTGTCCATGAACAGTGCCTAACATTTAATTCCAGTGTGACAGACCCGGTTAGCTTGCTTTGTTTGACTCAGGAATTTTTAAAAAATGTCACACAGCAGAACCTATTTTTCCAGGAGAACTATACCATACAGTTTGTAACCTGTCAAGATAAGAAGAGATTACACAATTATACTTGTGTATACTATATTGACTGAACTCAATACAATGTTTTTTGTAGGGAAAGATGCAGGTGGAGGTAGAATGGATTAGTACAGGATTATAGAATAATTCAGGCTGGAAGAGATCTTTTATAAGTCATCTGGCCTATCCCCTGCTAGCAGGGCTAATGCCAGGTTAGATAAGGATGTTCAGGGACTTTTCCAGCAAGCTTTGAAAACCTTTAAGGATGTAAATCCTACAAACTTGGGTACTTGTCCACAAACTCATTCCGCTCATTTCCATGAGATCCTGCTGTCACTGAGTTGCTCATTAAAGGCTAAGTTCACAGCATAAATTGATCTAACTAGTTCACTTCAACGAATTTTGCTCTATTCAGATTCTTATCCAATACTTATTATTGAGACAGAGAGCTTTTAACGGACATGGAAAGTAGTTTTCTTCCCAGACAATTTTACTGTAAGTTTTTATACTGCTTTTTTCCCCTTGAATTCCTGAACCAACTCAGCAGAATCCAACTCACCTATCTGTAAGATTTAGAAGCTTGATGATTTATTTTTGTTTGAGGTTTGTTTGCTTTATTCTGTTTTCATGCCTTTTTTTTTTTTTTGTTGGCAGCAATCGGAAAATTACCACAGATACAGCATTTGCAGATGTTATTTTCTCAGACTAGATTCTAGCATTGCCTTGTAAGACTGAACAGAGAGCTATCCTCAATCTTATTTTCCAAGAGGAAATGAATATATTGGCTACAGAAAATGCAATTCAACATCTTTCTTGAAGTCTTGGGGCTATTTTCCTATAACATCTTGTTTGTCGGCAACACATGCAAAACTCCAGTGGCAGAGCTTTGAATCTCTTTGTAAATAATCCCACTGAGAAAAAGCAAATACATTTAGTTTCAATCAAAGGAGATTTTGTTTATCACAGAGGAAAAAAAGAAGGAAAAAAAAAAAAGTTTTGTTCCACTTACTACACATGAAAATTGATTAGAAAACTATACAAGCAAAAGTTCGTGTTAGATTGTGCAATTACAAAGGCAGTTTTCATTAATGTGCTTATACCTCTCACTGTGGGAAGTAACACAGTCGTTTAAGAGATGCCAATTTGTGTCTTTCAGTGGTGACTGTAAAAAGCCTACGTGGCATCTGCCCACTGCTCTGCACTTTCTGTGACTTCTGAAACATTTCAAATCACTGTCCTGGAACTGCCTACTGAATAAGCACACATTCATCAGATTTAACACCAACTTCCACCTCTTTAGTGAATTGCGGAGAGTAAAACTACCCAGCGCCAATTAGTGACAACAGATGTGACTAAAATTTCATAAAAGCTTTCATGAAGTGACCTTTAAATAATAAAAATATCCCATGGTTTGAAATATCTGAGTCAGACATAACAGATGAGATGACTTCTCTGTACCCCTCTTCTCTGCCTACTTGCTGGATATGCATTAATGAACTGAACATAACTGTCATCAAGAATCCAATTTATACATACAAGAACACAAGCAAAAATCCTAACAATTAGCAAATCATGATTAACTTCCCTCAGGTTACCTACCCACATTTCCCTATCTTTCCATAAAAAAAAAATCCTTCTAATAATTCCATTGGTATGTTGTAATTTTAGTGGTAGTGACCTAAAGAAATGAGCAAGGCAATGATTTCAAGATGAGGTGATTTTTAAATTAGTAATTTTAAATCGACTGATATAAATGAAAAAATGCAAATACAGAAACCTTGCTTCTCTTATTACTACCGTTAGCAAGTTGCTTCGAGATGCGAAAATTAAACATTTTCCACGAAAAATGTCAAATTACATGTGTTTTGCCTAAGTCTAATTTCTGTTTTACAGATCTGCTGGAACATTAACAATGTCTAGCACCGTCCTCCAAATCACCCATACTAAGGTGCTGAAACGCATTAAAAGCTTGCACTGGGTTTGGTGCATGGCATGTTAAATGGCATTTCAAATCATGTTATGATATGTGCAACCCCTGGGAATTTCATCATTGATTTTTGGACCTGCCGTCTTCCACAAGGTGTTACAAGTCCACATCATGTTCTTGAGTGATACATTCAGCATTTAAGTATCTGATTTAAAGAAGAATTAAGTAAATCTGTCAGCACTTTATTATCCATTCCCTACATGTCTGAGCTGCTCAAGAGCTCAAGTCTTCTTTCCACATGCCAACAAAGAAATTACTTTAGAGCATATCCTTCAGTATCGGATTGTCCTGCCTACAAAGATATTCTTGCACTTTCAATTAAAAGAAAAAAAAAAAAGTTCCTGTGGATTTTCAAATCAGGCACACAAACATAGAAAGCAGATTCTGCAAGGTGTAGAACAGACTCATCCTGTCCACCACATCTTCCCCCATTAAATTCTACTGGTAATAGGATAAGTGGGCCTCTAGATGCAAAACACAAGAAATAACATGTTCTCATTTTTGCAGTATGTATACCTGGGTCTCCTTTAATAACACTATCCTGATTTAATTCTGCCTGTACAGCTACAGTTTTTTAGCTTTATCTGCAAATATTCTTACTAGCTGGAAGAGTCTGGCCTAGTAGAAAAGGTGTTTGTTGTTTCTTCACCTAACCTGGCAGTTCTGCCAAATTACTTGCACTCAGAGTATCCGCAGGTATGTGTGAAAGCAATTACAGAGATATCTAGTCTATTTTTGCTTCTCTTTTTCTCCTCAAAATGTACCCATTTCAGAAACCAAAGTAAAGGCTTGGAACGAGTAATATTCTGGGCTTCAAAACACATCTCATTTTCCCTATCAGTAACACAGAAGTTGCAAGAAATCTGGTACTACTCAAGAATAGCAACAGATAAAATTATAATTTTTGCCACGTTTTATTCCATCGTTACTGCTTTTTCAAGATTGCTAAGAAGAAAGGGATTTCCTTCTGGTTTGTCAGAAGGCTGCTTCCTGCAGTCTGTAGAAACCCAGCACAGATATTTTATCAAAAACATTTGGTGCAGAGGAAACCTGAGGACCGTATGGTTACTGCAACAGGCTTCTCTCTACAGCTCTGACACATCCTCCTCAAATGCCGATGTCATTAGTCTGTGGCAGGGGTTGATGATCCCTACATGGAAGAAGATATCCTCCCAGTGAGGCCCGAGTGCTTAAGAAACTGTGATTAGTTGCAGCAGGAACAAGAACTGCACAAAGTAAGTTGTTCCAGCAGATCTGGAACCCAGTAATGAAAACTTACCTAGAAATAGCTGACAGCCTTTTAAATAAAACTTAAAGCAGTGGTTCCTGAACTGAGGCACTGTGGAGTGCCTCCACGGCCACAGAGCTACATGTGCCACAACCGTGAAACATCTGTCACTTCTTCCTGCTGGCCATCATCCGGATTTTAGACACTCCTCATGGTTTTGGCATTTTTAAAAGACAGAAAAAAAAAAAAACCTTTTGCACACTTTACCTCAAATGTTGCTTTTGTTTCAGTCATAAAAAAAAATTGTTGTTTAAAACAAAAATCAGACTACTCCCAAACCAAAAGGAGAGAACTTGCAAGAAGTTTCTGAAAATGTGACATCTGTAGCTCTGCTGCACACTCGATAACCCTAAAGCGGACATGACTGCTGTATTATGGGGAGAAATTATTCTCCTCTTTATAATGTTCAGGGGCATCAATTTTTCAGGGTTGACTTCAGGAGAATAAAATTTCCTGAAATACTAAAAATTCACTTGAAGTTAATTTCTTACTCAATTCATAACAATAGATATTAACACTGGAATACAATCACCATTGTCACTGACATGTGAATGTTAATCTTTATGTGGGTGATTATAGTTATAAGCAATGAAAAATGAGTGCTTTGCACAGGCATCACGTTTACTCGCCTCACTATTAAAAAAAAAACAAAAAAATCCCCCAAATCAAAAAAAAAAACCCAAAAAACCACCAAGCTAAAACCAACCAACACCACCGCCACCAAAATCCACCCCAATAATGTAACCTCACTATTTTTCCTTTGAAAACACTTACCACAGTTAGTTCTTTCAGGAACCAAAGGTCATTAACAGATGAAAAACGTCCTGTAAATGACTTCAAAGTTGTCAGCGATTTAGATTTAAATCTAATCAATTATTTCTGTATTGTACACATTGAATCAGCTTTGGCTTACAAAATTTACCTTGCATAAATGTTGCACATGCTGCAATATGCAAATTTAATAAAATAAGCATGAAACACACTAACAGGAGCATCACAGTATTAGTGTTATCCTGCCTTCTGCAGAACAACTTTGCAGAATTCCATAAAGCATATTAACAGCAAAAGTTTGACCCAAAGATGGGTGTTTATCCTCATTCTTGGCCACGACAACAGCAGAGTTCATGTACAGCTAGGCACTTATTTCATTATATGCCATGAAGAAAGGCAACTTGGGATGGAAGAGACACAATCTCCTTTCCTCCTCTACATCTTGCCCAGACAGGCGTTAAGCTATTCTGCATCTGTCCTGCCACGCATCACCATGTGTTTGGGCCGGGTGGGGTAGCAGCTCTTTCTAAAGAGAGCTAACCAGATGCCTCCCGGAGGAGGTGAATTAGCCTGCTGCAAACACCAGCAAAAAGTTCAGCTGTACTTGAGTGCAAGCCAGATGCCAGCATAAACCCCAGAGCACAGGGAAGGAAGACAAAAGTAAAGGTCTCTTCAGATCCACATATTGAATTAGCTTTGTTATATATTTAAATAATAAAATGAGCCCTGAAAAATTACCTAATTCCATCTCTTGGTTAATGTCCTCCTCAATTTTTCCTGTAAATGAAATGAGACAGTTCCTCTTATGAAGATAAATAACATGAAGCAATTCCTGCTCTAGCATCACACCATGCTTATGGCCCTGTAAAACCCCTGGTACTAGACAATTATTGTCTCCTAGATCAGTGGGACACATGGAAACAATACAGTGATGTCTTTGGCAATGCTTCCTTTACTCGGCAATGATGTTATACAAAACTGTTTTATATCGGCTTACTAAATAAGTAAATCAATACTTAGCCTAAACAAAAACAGCCACATAAAAATATTCAAGAATATTATTATAAAAAAAAATATTTTAAAATAGCACTTGCCTCCAATACTTCTGTCTGTCTCCACGCTGCATGCGAATTGGTGAAGCACTCACAAGGAACAACACAGGATGGCCTCACTAACCTTGAGAAGTCTATAAGAGAAATTCGCCTGTCCAAGCAAGTGCTTGACATTCAAAAATAACTTCCTGAAACATAACCAGCGTGCAAGAGTTCAGCCAACTAATGGGTTTTAACTAGGCAAAATCGGTACATTTTCATGATGAAATTGACAGTTTGGGCTCCACACTTCGTCTTTTAAATGCCACGTTCACCTCAGCTGGAGGACATCAATAGTACCATTGATTTTTTTTTCACTTCAGTGAAATTACTCATTTTCTGCAGTTGTAATGATACTGCAAAACTAAAGCAGCTATTTTGATACTTGAGACCATTAGCTCAGTCCTCTTTAAGGTATGTGCCTTGACTACCCCTCTGTATATGGCTAAAGCTTTAGTGATACCTGTTCATGGTTCCTTCCCTTGTTTCCTACTAAAACTCTCACTCAAAACCCCCAATGTGCCAAATAATAAACATATTCCTTACAAATTGAAGATAACTTGGAGGAAAAATGTGATATGGATCAGGCTTCACACTGGTTTTTCCTCCTCACTGTTGGGAATAATCTCTAACATTATCCAAGTTATCACTAGACAGCTTTTGTGCTTCCGCTGCCCCAGACTTGCTTCTCCCACAGTTAGAAAGTCTTTTTAACTGCAGGTGTGTTATGGAAACTTAGCTTTGATCTAACATGCATGCCTGGATCCTGTACGTTCCCTGGCCTTTACTTGGTAATGGTATTCTGCTAATAATGGTCTAATGATGTCCACAGGACATCTTACTCGAGCACAAAACCTTTGTGAGCTGACGTCTACAATGTCGATAGCTGTCCCATTTCGCTTCTTTTCTCTTGTTTGGATCTCACCCCATAAGTGAGATGTTAAAAGCTGCTACTTCATCATTTACTTTCAAACATTTTACAGCTGTCCATGGACGTTGCATTATGATGTTAGGAAAACGTGGGATTTCAAACAGGAGAGGGGGAGAACACACAGACGATGCCTAGAATTTTGACGGGATTGAGTGTCTCAGGGTTCTAAACCAGGGCTGTGTTTTTAACTGAACCTATCACTCTTCTGCAACAATGAAAGGGAATCCATTACAATCAAAATTAAGTTAGGGATTTTCGTTTTTTAAATAAATTGCTAGATGCTAGCATACTGAAACAGGAATGGTTACTTTACAAATAGACTAATTCATTTTAGATGCATGCTTTGCATTGTTCAGAAGACCAAAAATGTTGTAATAACTAAGCATGAAAGAAACATTTTCTCCATTCATAGAGCACAGAATGAATAATAACTATCTAAAGATAATTTTTATGTTTCATTATTTACATACAAGTGGATATTTTATGGTACAAAAAGGTAAATACATGGGATGGAATCCATAAAATTTCAAATCAAATTTTATTTCCTGGTTTCTAGGTAATTCTTAACAATCAGACTTTCTTTATACATCATTCTCCAAAAAGTCCCCCCACTTTATACCACACTCAGCTGCTGCAGCAATTAGTGAAATTTATTTTATTTGCTTTTCCTGCCCGCATTTCTTTTCTGAATCTTTTCTTTAAACAACAGGGAAGACACTGGGCAAAAGGAAATAGGTGGGGGGGTTATAAGTTAATTTTGTTTGTCTGCTTAAAAGTTAGACTGGACATTTAGCAAGGCCCAGCTCATATCAGTACAACTGTTTCCTGTGTGCCTTTGTGTTTTCACGGTAGTTTCATAACACAAGCAAAATAAGCTTTAAATTATTCCTTCTTTGATCTTACTAGGTGACAAGAAACTCTAAGTCCTGTTTACAACAATAAATAATAATTTAGGATTTTAATATTAGTAATATTTTCTTAGGATTAATCCTTATCATACTTAATTATGCCTGATCCCTAACAACTACACCTGCATTAAATTCAATTCTCCTCTGATCAACAGGCCAAGCTCTCTCCCGCCTTTGCTTACAAGAGGAAATGAAATTGTCAGTCCTTACTATCACGGATAACATTTGGACTCCAGTCTCAAGCCTTCCATAGTCTTTGCACGGTGTTTTTGATAAATTAGACTTTGTAGACAAGCCTAATTTCATACAGGAGAAAAATACTGATAATGGGCAGAATTAATTAGCAGACAGTATCATACTAAGAAGGCTTTTAATGTACACACTAAAGGATATATGCCCTAGCAATGTCTGCTGAAACATTATGTTCATTTAAATTGCATTAGGAAAAAAAAAAACCCAAACATTGTTTTGTTTGTTTTTACAAGGTATACAAAAATTGTATTCCTTAAAACATCTTTATGTCCCCATTTTTTCTAACCAGGAGTATTTTCAATCAATGTCAAAATAAAAATAGATATAAATGCAAGCAGGCCACAGATATAGCCAGAAAGTTTTAGGGAAAAAAAGAATGCATCAAGCTGCTACAGATAATTTCATGTAAATCAGTGGGTTCATCAGCACCCAAAGCAAATGCAAAGAAGTTTTCTAACATGTACAATCAGAAAAAGAAAATTAATTTATTATGGCTCTATGCTTTGAATATTTTTTTGTACAGTACAAAATTTCCTCCCTAAAGCCAGCAGTTACAGTTTAAAATGAATTACAGAATATAATAAAAGCCTTAAAATCACATGGAATTTTTCATATGATTATGCTGGCTTTGGAAAAAATACCTTGTGCACATAATAAATTGCAGTTTGAATACCTCAAGTTCATGTAGCTTTTAAAAAATTTCTCATCTATTCATTTTGCTTGTATCACTATTAATACTCAACATCATGACAACATTCCTACTTTCTGAGGTCTGCAGAAACAGACGCCACTCAGTATCCCAATCCACGCTGCTCTCAATGAGAGCAATTCTGCTGGAAGATTAGGAGTTGCCACCTCCTCCAGAGCAGATGGAGGTGTCAGCTCCATTCTCTCGCTCACCTGACCTCAACTCTGAGGAAAAGTTTTAAACCTGTATTGCTACTAACATAAAGAGTTCTGGCATTCCTTTGAAATTTGTCTTAAACTCTATATATTGAAAATTGGGCTAATAATGATCTAGTATAACAATTCTTACATGATTTCAACAAAAGAAAATTGTATGCCTGACTGATTTCAGTATGGGGCTTTTAACTTTCAATACTCCCAATCCAGAAAGTTTTCCTTATTTGACTCTTTGACCTAACTGTTAATTGTTTCCAGTTCAGCTGCACTGAATGCATCCTTCCCTGTACATTCCCACCCCAGCACTGAGAAAAGCTGCACCAAAATCTTTATAGACCTTACAGGCGTTTCACGTTATTCACATGCTGCAAAGGTAGTTATTTAGATTAGTCAGGAGACAAACAAATTGCTAGCTATATACATAGAGATTTCTATCTGCCTGTATAAATACAAGGGATTTATTTGTTCCAAAAGCTTGCAAATCTTGATTACCCTGACTCTGCCGTAGAGGCTGGACACGTGTGAGGATTTGTAGTCAATCCTTACTGAACACGAAGCTAACTAAAGCAGCTTAGATGAGATCTTTTATTTGATGGCAGAGAACTGATCTTGGATGAAGAACAATGTGTACAATCTCGAATCACTGTAGTGATCTTCTCACCCTACTCTTTTCATCATTTACGTGTTGTAATTGCAGCCAGACCACAACCCCCATACTCCTACGCTGCAGTGTCCCATCAGTTTACAACCCCCAGAGCCAGCGCCGCTGTTTGAAAAAGGCACGGTCAGATCTCTCACTCCTCTGTGTCTCCTCAAACAAAGCTGTGGAAATCATGCATCTAAATCCTCCCTGATCGCCTTGCCAGGATCTCACTTCCAGAGCTGTTCAAACATATGGCCAGCAATCAGGCCCTATCTGACCTCACAGTTACCAGAAATGTTTAGAACAGCTCCGTGTCCCCTCTTTGTCTGTATTTCAATTTATACATATGTCATTCCCTTGAGATATTACTGCCCCACTGAAGTGGAAAATCATATCTGTATACATTAGAAAAATAACACTGCTACAGAAAATGTGAAAACTGTTGCACGATAAATCCTCTGTGCTGCTTGCAAGAAATACCACAACTCATAAAAGGGACAAAGTTCATATAAATGTACATTCTGCAAACTTCGTAAGGCAAGGTTTCTCATGGATCAAATCAGAGGAAAAAGGTGCAAGAATGACGGTGTATTTCTGGCTGTTGTTTCAAAACCAGGTCTGCTGAGTTATATGCTTACTGGCAGAGTTCAGCTTCCACCATGGCTAGAAAACTTCAAAAAGGTTCATGAGGTCAGGCAGGCACCTACTGAATCTGAGTCTTGAAAAAAAACCAAAAAATCTTTACCTGTGTGAAGGTAAGGAAAGCATCGTTACTGTCCTATCTGAACAAAATGGAAATATATTACCTTGAAACAAGAAAGTATCTATAATGGGATAAGGGGGATTTCAGGTGCTTTCATTAGGAAACAATGTTTCATTAACTGAACAGATCCATTTCTAAAGCATTGCTGAGAGATTGTTGCTTTATAATCTGAATACCTGAAACCACATTTAGGAAAAATACTTTATGCAAAAGCAAACTGATGATTTGGTGACTTCTAGAAGCTGCAGCCCTTGTTCTAGTTGACTTCTACCAACTGTACTGCCAGTCGATGAGAACTGTGTGACAGCATTTGTAGAGAAAACCTTGGTGCTGTCAGGCTGGACTCATCGGGGACCGAAACCAAGTTCGGCAGGATGCTTATGCTCTTGCTATTCTAGCTCAAGGAGTATTTACGTAGGATCTCTAATAGAGAATAAATGCATATATGGAAGAATTATTGCTGTCTTTCCTGGAGAATGAATCCATGGAATACTGAAGCATGCATTACGTACACAAGGAATGCTGCTGAGAGAGCATGAACTTCAAAGGAATACAGCAGAAATTTTGAGTTTATTTGTTACGGTAAAAGTCAACACGGCACACAGGACAGCTCAGAGCCACTACTTCTTTCCTGGTTTTATTTGGACACACTACTACTGGCTAAAGATAATGTGAATATAAAGCCTGATTCTGGGCATAGGATTTAACAACCTGATTAGAAGAGAGCTAAAACATATTTCTAGGAGGAAAAGAATTCTGTTACTTTTGCTGAAATGTGTATAAATATACATACGTATACAAATACAGTATATATAGAAGCATACATATATATGGTATAAATATACATACTTGTATTTTATATATATGTATACATGCCTACTGTAAAATTATCAAAAATATTCAGACATTTCTTTTGTACTACATATATGAAGATATATATGCTTATTCATATATAATTAGAAGTTAGTCCTGATAAGCATTTTATTTACTATTTTACGCCAACTACTAGGCTAACTTCAATTACAGCTCAAGCATTAATACAACCATAAAATAGATAGTAGCAAAAACAGTAAAGGTGATTTTAAAGGTAAAACCAATTTAAGTACTCTGATTTATCCTAAAAACACAGCACCTATCATCCCACCAACGTGGCAATTTGTTTGTGATGCATTTGTGGACTCCTCATTAGACATTTCTGAGTTTATGAAACTATGGGATAGAGAAAAGCTGGATTAAAGGACCTGAAACTCATGAAAAAGGATCAAAATAATTCATTTTGCATTTCCTCTTACTGCTTTTAAGTTCTGGTTTCTAAGAGCATATAAATTAACGCTGCATTTCCTATCTTAATACAGGTAGAAATTGCCAAGCCAACCTTATCTGGTTTACAATTTTTAATATTCATATTTCCAGTGTAATATGACAACTTTTATGTCTTTTCAAGTTGCATACTGTATTTCATATCTTATCTGCATGTGTGATACAGCTTCATTTTGTCTTTCATACCAAAGTAATATAAACTTGTCCTCCTCATATATGTTGATACTCAAGGAAATAGAAGCAAGACAGCTGTACATGCGAGTAGTGTCACTAAATCCTGCTATCTTACCAACAGCAGGTGTTCAGAATGCAAGGATCTCGAGTGTCAGATTTTGTTTCTTTTTCAAAAAATATTTTTTTTCTTCCTCAAATTGCAAAATGAGATATATACGCTAAAGGTTTCAAACACTAAGAGCTAAAGAGTTAAAGGTACCCAATATGAAATGAACCCTCTCGTTTCTCATCATTAGTTGTGATATCTCTAATCATACTATGATGTATGACTTAATTGGATTCAGCAAAATCACTGGAGCTTTTTGTGTTCTGAAAGCCTGAACAAACGGATTAGCATGCTGAAATCTGCACCTCGAAAAAAAAGACAGAGGAAGTATTTTTATTTCCTTTTGTTTAGCCCAATGAGGGAATTAAAACGATATATGAAAACTAGAATTATAGCAGGATCCCAGACAGTTAACTCTGAGAACACAGAGTCTCAAAGGAATATTCCAGACAAACAAGATGTTATAAAATAAACATATTCCCTTTAGCTACATAGGAAGAACATATGCAATGCACTCTGCATCAACTCCAGTTCTATCCAAATTACCTCTATGTCACAACTTTCTGCACATATTCTAATTTAAAAGTGTTAAAACCAAATGAAAAAAAAAAAGCCAGTGATTTTTGTGCCCTATTAAAAACTTTTCATAAAAATTCATATCTAGACTTTTTATCATACAACTTAGATAATTAATAGTTCTTTGAAATTTGGCGTGAGAATAAAAGCTGGGCTGAAATCCTAGGCCTAGAAATGCTCATTTTCAATTTCATGCTAAGTCAGCAAACTAGAAACCAAAAAAAAAAATTAACTAAACCAAAGAAATAAAACTGGCACTTCTATCAAAATGTTCTGGCTAGCACATGTGGTACTCTAAGCATCTTAACAGATCAACCAATAACTGCATCCTCATTAGGAAGGTGTGTACCTGAACCGCTGCTAGGAACCCTACACAGCTGAGAGCAAGCTGCACTATGATGAGCTACCTAGGGAGAAAAAAGTTTTAGGCATAATTATGTATTTCAAGTCAAGATGCAATCATAACTTCTACATTTTATTTGGCAGAGTTAATGCTGATTATCAAAAAACAGCTCTTTAACTGCCGGTTGGAGGGAAGTGCAGCCTGATTTGGAATAAAGTAATTGACACAGATATAAAAACGTTGCTTTGCCATGCACAAGAGAAATGATGTTTGCTTATTTTTCTACATATTGAAGGAGGGGTTGAATGACTCATCCTTAAATGAGTAAACAAAACGGGGGGGTGGGTAGGGTCTGGATTCAATTGCACCATCATTTCCTTTAAAAATTTGCTGTGGACGTACAGCTACGCTGTGTTGTGTCAATGAATGTGAGCAGGACAAACACAGACGCACGCAGTGAAAGTGTAAGTGCCTAGGACTAGTCTTTAATGCTGGAGATGGGGAAAGCACAAGCAAGAATTAATTTCTGGTTTCATAGTATCATCTGTTTAACCCTTTGAAAGTATAATAGCTTTGCTGCATCAGTGGTGGAGTCCCTCAAGCCATGCTCAAGACTTCTTCAGTAACTGATAAAGTAATTATGTTCTCAATTTAGAAAAATGTATGGTAGCAGTTTGGTATAATTTCTATTTTAGTCCTAAACCACGTTCAGTGCACATTTGCACATCGTACAGCTCATTCAGTGTTTAAAAGCCATATTGTACAGAGGAAAAATAGCTAATTTATTCAGTCCTTTTAGAATTAGATTTCATACTGAAAACTTCTGAAAAGCACTAAACACCTCCAGCTCCCCTAGGCTTCAATGATGCCTGAAATGCGGAAGCACTGAAATCATTTTAATAACCTAACAGGCACAGATTAAGATCCTCATATTTGAACTTTTTCATGCAGATAAATGAAGAGGCTCTGTATGAACTAAGGCTCATAAAAGGAAAACCTTCAAAACTGGTGTTTATTCAGCAAGAAGAATAAACATTATATCTACCTTCAGCAGATGAATAAATCTACTTAAGTCAATAAGCACTAATGAAATGAATGGAACTAACATTGATTTCAGGGCAGCCAGGACTTCACCCAATGTATTTACTCTGAATGAAACCATGTAAACACGTTAATTGACTGCAAGGTTAGGGATTTAGAAACATACAATATAAATTCCACTGACATTTTTGAAACCAATACTTTTGCCTCAAGCCTTATTATTATTTGAACTAATTTTCTTCTTAAGTACTATATTCTGAATCAAATCAATAAACTATTATTACCAAGTTTATTTTTACAAAAAAAATCAAACTATACTTTATTCAATAAAAACATAGGTGCTTTCAGTTTATTCACAGCACATGACCAGCCAGAAATACCGGTCAGAGGTGGAACTTTGTTGCATTCAACATCCTTTGTGTTTCCATTTTAATAATTATGCTAACCTGATTTTTAACTATTTAATATTTATCAATAAATATGTCACTCAGAGAACTGTTTGTAAATTGTATCGAAGCTAAGCTTAGGAAAAGAGAAAGATCCAGAATTACTGTTTCTAAAAACATTGGAAAAATGTGATGAAGTGCAGCACGAATAGCAGTGGCAGACTTTTTCCTAACTTGAGACTTCATAAAGAACAGACATTCTAAGGTTTGAGACAATGCGAGTCAATCTCACATCCAAGAACTTAACAAGAAAAGTAAGGAATATATTAATCATTGATACATAAAGAAGTGTCATCACACTTCACTACCTAAGCTGAAACGTAAATATAAAGTACCTATGTTCAAATGGATTACAATTATCTCAATGTATAGAGGTTTTCAACTTTGCCTAAAGTCTGTTACAAGTTCTAATGACAGCCATGTATGTACACATCTAAAATTTAAGAATAATATTTATCTATTTTAAAATTTATTTATTGAGATAAAGGGCCTAGGAAGACCTCAGGAAATTATTCTCAGCTATTTTTAGCCACGGTGCCAATGTGATCAACAATATTTGAAGACAATTTTGTAAACTTACATATGTACCAGGGACCAGAGAGACTTGACTGTAAGACACCTGTACAAAAGTCTCCTTTACTTTTTTTCATATTCTTTAGACATGAGGAATTTCCTATAAGCACACAGGAAGAGTTATAGGAGTTCACACCAGTTTTAAAATGACAAAAGCCTCTCACCAGTAGCTAAAGATCCAACATTTCGTCACTTCAGCTAGACCACTGTTAAGCACCACAGACCAAATGGGACAGAGAAGCATTTTCTTTCAGCTCTCACTATCTGTCATGGATTTCATTCCTCAAAAGATAACAGGCAGTGGAACTTCAACGCTTTTATTAGAGGCACTTTTATTATTTCAATTCAAAAAGTAGAGATGACTTCATAAGAAAAAAATAACAAAAACCACTTATGTTTTTGTTTCTTGCAACAGGTACATTGGTACTACGGTATAAAGGGGAATACATGCACTGGTGTCAACAAACGCTAATTCATTATCAAGTAAGTATGCCCCATAGAATCTAAATATTGTTTAAAAAAAACCCTACCTTATAAACCATATGGGGACCATGATTATTTTATAATGAACGACTGGATTATTTTAGACATGACATTTGAAAAAAACAACTGCAGTACTCATGGTCATTGCATATATAAACTCACAGACTGCTTTGTTAAGTTCATTATATTGGTTAGTTTTAGATACGAAAACATATTCCAGCTATATGAGAAATGCAAGGGATTACACATTCAAGTGGAGTCCCCAAAATGAATGTGTTGCACAACCAAGCTGTGCTCTAGGGGAACTGGAAAGACACGCGAGGCATTCTGCTTTGTTAAAAGCCCCACATGGTGCTGCATCCACACAGGCTGATCCCATTTGATTTGATCTATAAAAATACTACTTGTAATCTACTGGACTGGATTTCAAGAAATTATCTTAAATAAATTACTGCGTGAAAGACATTGCAAAGAATTACAACTGTTACCCTATGTCTCTTTAAAGTCTGCAGTATAACTTTGAGATTTTTAATCTCTTTTTGTTTTTTTAACAACAGAAAATACACATTTGCCTGGTATACTTAAGCTTAAATAACTCTCCTAGCAATCAAGGTTGGAAGGAATTCAGAAGACTGCAAAATAACTATTAAAATAATTGATGAGCATATTACTTAATCAAGGTAGATGCATGATAATTAAAGGCATTTCTACTAAGGTAGTTCATGCTTTCTAGAATCATGGAAAGGGCAATCAATTCTTCTCAATTTTATGAAACTTTTACCCTTTAAATTATTAAATGATTAATTATGAAATCCAGATTATTAAATGTTATCAAAATATTAAGATATTTGTACTTAAGATTCAAAGCCATGTGCTTCAGCTCTATCCTAACTATGTGTAGCAGCTTTGTGAATAGATCAGACAGAGCGTGAGGAAGGGAATATTATTGTTCCGTCATACAGGTCAAATAGGAGAGTTCATTACTGAAATTACCAGCATTGTTGCAACTGATCTGCTATCACTGGCAGACAGGTACGGGTATGAGTTTGACGGAGGTACAATGGTTACTGCACCTGAACTACTGAGATTCTTGTACAGAAAAAGCAAAGCATGAAGGCAAGGAGCAGCCACCGAGTATGAATCAGGATTTCTGAATGACTCTGTCGGATATTCCACTCCCCTCTCCCTGTGGTGTAAGAATAAGGTGAGCACAAGAAAGAACTGAGTTAAATATTTCAGTGGGAGCCTGGAAAGAAAACATACAGATTAATACAATGATTTTACTTATTGAATAGTTTCAGCATAATTACAGCTATATTAAGACTGTCATTGTGAGGCATCAACAGTGCCATCAAAATGCCTACATAAAAGGTGACTCATCAGGGCCCCGAAATTCAAGCGAAAAACTTACTGTCACTTAAAATGGTTTAGGAAATGAAAGCCAATTTATGCAGCCTAACAGATGAACTTACTATGCCGTTTTAATTATTTTTCATTCAGACAGGTTTTTCTTGGCACATAGAACCAATGCAATGAGGAGTTTCTTTTGAAACCCATGTAGCAAGATGGTATCAATTAAGGATGCAAGAGTAACAACAAAAGAGAAAAAAAAAAAAAAGAAAAAGAAGGAGAGATGTCATCTAAGATGCTAAATATTAAAGCTCAGAGTTACAGAAAGGGGAACAAGGGAAGGATTAGGAGAGCCTGCAGGCCTTCAAATTTATAGATAGTCATTGAATGGACATATTTTGCTGGAAATGTCTCTGATAGAGAATTATGCAACAATTATTCCTAAGACTGTAAGCAGGTAAATTTATAAGGCATTCAAAAAGCACATCATATTGCAACGGTTACTCAGTATTCCAAAAGCATAAAATCTGGGGAAAAAAAATCCACCACACATTTTTTATATAATGCAGAACTTCATATACGCCCTCCAGTGATTGGAGACTGGGAGACAGATGATATCCAGTGACACAACGACTTCCAACTCCCTGGGACATGACTTTTCCAGTGGCCGATCTCCAGCTCAACAACAGATGAGCCCCAGCACCACTTCCCTCCCCCCTGCACCTCACTGCACCCTGGGAAAGCGATGGTACCCATTCTGGCAACTTTGCCTTGTTTGTCCTCATACAGGCTGACAGTATTTTCAGTTATGGAACTGTATGCATTTGTGTCACATAGCATAAAAGCACAGGGAGAGTCTTACAACTGACCAAGAAAAAAAAAAAAAAAAGGCGTTTTTAACAAAAAAGGTTTGTTTTAACAATTCTGGACAAAGCCTATTAAAAATTCTTGTGAAATACAGGAAATTCACCTTCCTAGACCCAGAGTAGGTGGGATTGGCTAATATAGCTAGAAAGAGATTCCATCTTAAATGCATACATTCAGATATTGCTTCAATTTTGCTACAGCCTAATAACAGAATAAGCTAGAGAGCTATAGTAAGCTTTCTTGTGCTATCAAAATGCAGTTCACAAAGCATTGTGAGAAAACCTATGAAAACCCATGAACTTTGGACAAATACATACATCTTTTACTGGCTCTCCAACATCATGCTTAAATATCAATGAAAACAGTTTCAACAAAAGAGAAAGTTCTTTCAGTTCTTTCTTGTACTTTAAAAAAAAATTGTATAATCTCTAAAATTTAACCTATAAAGTTATACTGCTTAAGCGTAGACACAATATAGCCAAATGTTCCATTCAACAACATAAAAATGGGCCATTTCCTTTGAGTGAAATTCTGAAAAAAATATTAAATTTCAGAGTAACATACTCTGATTTCAATAGAAATTCCCATTTTCCCATCAGTTCTCACAACGATATTTCTATAGCATTATCATACACTAGAGTTTATTTTCTTTCACAGAACTAAAACTTTTGGTCTAAAGTTATTAATATTCAATAAATGTACTTAATACACTTAATAGTTTGTGAAGGTCAGCAACACACTACCTCCTCAGATGCTTTTTGAAATTTTACCTCACGATTCATGTATTAGGAAAAAATACAAGGGAAAGTAAATGGCTGAAAACGATCACATATATTGAATAACTGAGAAGCTACTGGCCATCTAGTTGCTTATTTCAGAAATATTGAGGTAAATTGTACTGAAATTAAGTATCTGCTAGAAGTAGCAGATACATGAGACAGATCCTGATGACTAATCTCCTGGCCACAGCGAAGATTTTCAATGGGAAGCTTAATATTAAATTATTTTACTAAGAGCTCAGTCCTTGTGAGTGGTTCACTCTTAGAACTGTTGATGTAAGGCAGACAGTACATACTCTCTTCCACTTGCATGGGAACAAAGCATGAAACTACATCTGTGTATGAAAATCAACAACAGACCAAGTATTCTTTGTTTGGGGTAGTAAAGGTTTTTTAAAATATTAAACTTATTAGATTTTCATTACAGTTACATTATTAATAATGTACGAATGTAACCTACATAGTAGCCGCTTCAAGCAAAGCATCCTACCAAGCAGCAACCCAGGATTAGATCGCGCTAGCCTACTCTAAAAATAAAGTCACCTGTCATGTGGCATTGCACCAGCTATGAGTAATCTGTGTTCTTCCTTCTCCAGCTTTCAACTAACATGGCAGTTCTGAATGCAAGTCTCTTCCTGAGCAGCAAATAAAATAGGTATTGAGAATAAGCCTAGCAAAACCGCTTGCATTGCATTAAGGGCTGCTGTACAACGACACCAAAACGTATTTCCATGTGGCCACTCCTACCCACTTCTACTGCAAAATATGGTACAGAGATTTTTAAGTTACGTAACAAGAACCCAAAATAAAGCATTCACATACTCACTTGTCTTGGAAAAGCACAAAAAGCTTCAAGCAATAAATAGCATAGAGTTGTTAATTAGTTTTCAAGGATTAGATTCTGCCACCATAAAATGGACAGAAGCTGGAAAGGAGAAAAAGCAGAATATTCTCCAGAAGACTTTAAGGGTCTAAACAGAAATTTAGTCTCCAGATCTCATGCTTTGCATCTTGTACTCAAACATTCATCTAAAAGCGAGCACATGGTGACAAAATGCAATCATTTTGACTGAAGAAAATAAAGGCATAAACCAGAAAAATTGGTATTTTTACATATTATTATAATAATAGACATAATAGATCAAGAATGAGGAAGAAACAAAATACTGAAATACTGAATATTAAAAAAAAATGAGCAAAGAAACAAAATGTTGAAAGTACACATATCCTTAACTTCCAGGACAAAACCACTTTCTGACAATAAGGACCAGGGAAATTTTTTTTCCCTGGTTGTGGATTAGATCTTTCTTGTGCTTTTACAGGTTATGGGACTCTTTGAGAACTTTATTAATTGAAGCTAGAATTATTTCCTTTGGTCTTTTTCTCTTCATATGTAAGCAGAGGAGACATCTCTGAATATGTACTGAGAGGTGGACAGATTACTGAAGACACTTTTTTAAAAGGCAATTGCTGATTTGTGCCCCTAAAACTCATCTCTGAAAACCACCTTCAGTCAAAAGAATATTTTCTGGAGCTCCACAAAGTATATGATTTTTACCAGGGAAGAATGTGTTGATTTGCTAAATAACGTGTTTTTTCAATTTTAACTCGAGGATTTTCCTTTTTCCTTAAGCACTCATACAAACGGAAACAAACACGCACACCTTAGAGTGAACAATCCAGGTCACCAGCACAGCCATCATTTTTGGCTAGCTAAGCCTTCAAGGGTAGTGTGGATTTTTTATTTCTTCCAACAATAACGAAAAAAAACCCATGCTGTCCATTACAAAGCCACACGTACAAATCTAACTCGCCAATCAACAAACAAACGTCTTGATGCAAAAAAATCCTTAGGGTCTGTGAGATTTAGCCACGTCTTTACCCTAACTGAAAAAAAGGCAACCAGACAACTTCCTGCTGGAGCATATCGAAGAGAAATTATGAACTCAAAGATCATTTTCACAGCTGACATAAAGAAAGAGAGAACTGACCTAAGTCATGCTATCTCAAACGTGCATCGAAGAACCACACTGGCTGCCACAAGCAGCCTGAGCCGGCACAGTTTACGCCTTTGCGGCTGGTAATTCAAGCCAACGCTGACTGCAGCAGCACGGCAAGGGCTCTCTCCAAGAAAGGGTGAGTTATGGGTTTATCGTATGTCAGCTATTATACCCAAACTTGTCTTGTCAGAAAAGAAGGAACTTTCATGACAATCAACAGCCAGCCTATATGGAATACAGGTTTTGTATGACCCTCACAAAACTTAGAAATGAAAGAATAAATATTCAATATTAAAATGCTACAAATACCAGTTTCCTGCAAATCTATGAAGTGTATCCTAGTTTCCTTTTACTCATATTATGAGTTTAGAAAGAAATCACATAATGTGAGAGAAAATAAGCCAAAGCTGCACCTATTTCCTTCTCCTCTTTGATTTCAGCTGACCACTTGTCTTTTGAAAAGCAACAGCAACCACAAACTTTATCTGTGCAAGAAAACACAGCATTTCAAATGCACAAAGGACTTCTGCAAATTTGTAAGCTGTAAGTCTCCTTTGAGGTTGTACAAACAAAGAAAAAAAAGAGACTTTTTAGTAATCTAAAACATTTCCCCTTTTGTTTGAAGGCAATAAGGCGAAACAAAAAAGGTCAAAAAACCCATTTCAGAATCTGGAATCAAAGCCATAAGCTGTAACAGCCAGGAGCAGAGAAGATGGGCAGACACATTAACCCATGGAGTCTATGATGACAAAGGGAAAATACTCAAAAGGATTATTGCCTGTCTCACCTCTGAAACTAAGTCTGAAATGGGATATTTTCACATGGAAAGACTCCAGTCAAGGATATGGTACACATTACCCCAGAAGGCCTGAAGATACCTTGGAAAATTAGAAAGGCTCAAATGTCAGCATTTCTATGTTACAGCATTATTAATTGTAATGAGGAAACCAAAGCCGCCTTTAATTTAATAACCAGCTGTCTAGCACGTAAATTAAAGAGTTAACGAAACAATAAATAGCAAAGGTGTGTTAAAGAAACATTTCATAGGAAGCCTAAGGGCAGTGGATAAATCACTGACATTTTACCTCTGCTACCACAAATCAAGATTTGAAGGACTTGTCCTTATAAGGTTGAAAAAAACTGTATCCTGGAACTATGACACATAATCCAGCAACGTTTGGCAGGATCAATGCTCTCTTAAGAGAAAACAAGTAGACTGAAATGCTACAGAGAGAGGATAGAATTTATTATTTTTTTTTTAATGTTTTACCTCTTACCTTTTAACTTTCCATTTCTGCTTCTCATCTCCTCTGGGCTATGGGTGACTCTCTCAGGGAAAGCCAAATTCAACTACTAACTTGAATGATATTTATATCCAGAATGAACTCAATCGTATATTAAATACTTACAAACTATCTGGATCACTTCCATCGCAATGTGCTGAAATTCCTGAGTAAACTAGCTGATGGATTTTCCATTACCTTCTGAAATAATAAATCTATTTGCCAATAAATTCGTAAATATTTTTGTAATGTGTTTAGCAAACAAACAAACAAGCAACAACAAAAATCCAAGAAAAAAAAAAAATCATTTAAACTGCCAAGACAGAAAATTTGAGAACATGAATTCACAATTCTTTAGGGTTGACCTGTCAATCATCATCAGCTCATAAACTGACGCTGCTGGAGACAATTGATTAAAGGGGTTTATAGATTCAGATTACAAAGGGCAGATTAACAAGAAGCTAAAGCATCTCAAATTATGCAATGCATCCCTCCGCCTCACCCCTCGCCTTCCAGTTACCTGCCACTAGTTTATCTCTGTGCCTCACACCAACAGGATTTGCTTCTGAGCCAGAACTAAGAGTTGTAAGAGAAAAAGGGCCTGAGATTCCTCTAACAAACAGCTACTGTGTACACATCTACATCTCAAGTAGTCTACAAAGCTTTCTCTGTTGTTATTGAAGAGACCTAGGAGTGGGTATGCAAGAATTCATGTAAACTTTCAGACAGAGATGAGATAAAATGGGGCACTACAGTCTTCACACATTCAGCATGCTGCAGTTACCTCTCCCAGTCCCTTTTCCTTCTTCTTCCCCCTTGCCCAGGATTTGTGGTAGTCTAACACCAAACTTCTCAAAGTTATATATTTACAGGCCCTTTGTCACAGTACATCCTAGACAGACATACAGAAAAACACCTCCTACTAAGTAAACCATTAAGGTCCAAAGGAAAATGATAGTTTTCTTGAAATGTAGGTCTCTGCTGAGCATCCAAATTCCTTTCTCTCAAAATCATGGCAATAAATCATAATTCTACATTTCATCAAACTATAAAGCTACATTTATATGGTGGCTTCTAAATGGGCTCTCCCAAAGTGGAAGTGGCTTATGCACCGCAGTGTCCAGTACTCGCCATGGTCAGCAACCAGAAAGCCAAATTATCCTGCCTATGGTGCTAGCCCTAGACTCCACATTTTTAAAACAAAACTGTATTATTTTCTGACACAGTATAGTAAATATTTCATTCCCTGAATACCTTAGATTTAAAAAAAAAAAAAAAAAAAATCATCCTTTTACAAAGTTGCTAAAGATCACCAAAATGTAACCTTTATGATATGTCAGTAAACATACACAGGCCTTTTGCCTCCAGTGAATCTATTGCATTTTAAGAGCTGTGTTCATCCCATCTACAAATACAATTTGGTGTATTTCATTTTCTCACTTTTCTCATTTTTCTTAAAAAGGCCCAGAGATCAGCTCTAAAGTTTATGCTTTGATTTGCTTAAATAAAAGGCTATGTGAAATTTTTGGTTGGTGTAAATAAAAAAGTTGGATACAAACATTTCCTGCAACTCTGAAATAAAAGCCAAAATCATATTAGAGTTGGATATCTGATGCATCAGATTATGATGACTGGAAACCCCTTAAATAAGAAAAGCCTTTTACATTGCATTTTTCTTCAAGCACAATTCATTTCTATTCTACACACTTAGTTAAAATTAATCACAGACCAAGTTGCGGCTCCAATTAGTTTGCACTTCACTACCTGTTTTGCTGATTACATCTGGAGAGGTGGAGGGAATAATAGCACTCATCTGGCTTTTTCACTACCCAGTAGTTGTTCGCTGCAGAGGCAGGACTCATGACGAGAGGCTACCATTCCTTTAGTGTTTGCAAATAAGTGGCTCTCCTAGCCCTCAAATTACCTGCTATGTGATTTTACTGTATTAGCTTAAGCGTTCTTGTAACAATCTACAGCTGTATTCTGAACATAATACCATCTTGAGAGAATTACAAGGCATGTTTTCAAACAATAAATTAAGCGTACTGCACACAGGACAACCTGATACAACAGGGGGGCATGTGCAGTAAGGTGAAAAAGTTGGTGGTTCCAAGCAGAGATTTTTCTGCACAACAGAAACACAGCAGTTCAACAGTTTGCATAATATGCTGACAGTCCTTGAGAATTAGCACACCACTCCACAAAACCATAGAAGTAGCTATTGTTGTGGTATTTCTTCCCCATTAAGACTTGGAAAATATTCCCACTGTATGTTAGAAAACTCCAGGTTTTTAGACTGTTTAAAACAGACAGGATTATAAAAAGGACGTGAAGTACTATATTGCCACTTAAGAGATAAAGCTGGAGGTGGAGAGCTGTGCTGGTATTTCAGAGACCTGGGGCAGACCAAGAAAGTATCCATGAACAAACCACTTAGAAGTGCTTAAAATGTTTAAGCATTTTGCCAGCTACGCTTGTACACTCAGAAGTTGCGTAAATTTGCTGTTTCTGATTCACATCTTGCAGGGACCAGCTGATGCTGCAAAGTCGCATAACGTGCGTGACATACGGAATAGCTCAGTGGCATACACAGACAAGGCCAGAACCAGCCATTTCATCTATTCTGGTAAAAACTTGTCTCCTCAGGAGAAGGAGGTAAAGTAGCAGGTACACTGTTTCAAGGAGCACTTGAAAGCCATACAAAGGGACCAGAAAAGAGCAAAGACAACCGGGAGAGCAGCCTTGCATTCATAACCGACGTGGGAGCAGGCGCATCACGAACACCTCGGCGGTTAGGGCAATATTCTGTTGTTGATTACTTGTGCTGGTGGGCTGCAGTGATTTGTCAAGAAAAAAGGGCCAGATGAATTTCATCTGACTTTGTGATTCCTGGAAAAAGGGGTTGAGGGTGTACGCACATGTAGCTTTGTAACAAAACAGAGCATCCAGCACAACGCTAGCATATGCTTAGGTAATCTGGAATTAAATATATACACACGTACACCCTCTACATGGAATACATTAAAAACCTTTCAAAACATATTTTGCTTAAAAAGAACCACTTTATCCTAACAAACAAGAAATGTGAAAGTCTGGAAATTAGGAGAAAATTCCTAACAAAATGTGATAGCCTTTTCCTTGTCATTCAAACAGATCAGAACTTTTTCACTGCACCACTTCAGAGCGTGCTGCACCCAGCACTTCAGTTAGGCAGGACATTTAGGGTTGGAAACCTAAGACCGCATGAGAAACGGGTAATCATTTTGGTATTATCTTTAATTTTCCCAACAATCTTGCCAGAAGGAGAAATGCAAGTAATGGCTTTTTTTTTATTCTCATTACAAACTCTGTCTTTCTGAAGCAATATCAGAATTTTAATGACTCATATATTCTGTGAACGAGCATAATGAACACTACCACTCTGACACTTTCAATGTTCTGTAATTTGATTTGTTGGCAATTCCTATTCTCTCCTGTTTACAACCTGCAGGAAAGAGGTGAAATATCTAGCCAGTCAAAATAGAGAATATTTATAAGACTCAACTTTATGGATTCATTTTAACTCTCTAGTAAAGTGGAGAACTTTACCTTATTATGCATCGGAAAAACCAATATGCACATACCTGAGCAATAGCAATTTTTCCAACAGCAGCCATGTTATGAGTTTAAATAGCTTCAGGGGAGAACTTAGCCATATGTTTAGCAAGTCTCCCAAAAGTTTAAATTCTTCTGCTTAATAAAGCAGATACACAAATGCTAATGCCTCTTTCCTGGTACAGAGCTAAGATGACTTTTTAAATTTGCAGTTTCTAGCTGTTGCCTGAAGGACACAAGGAGAAGGCAAGGTGATGCTCCCTGGCTGTCGACTGACTAGCTGATACGGGAACGGTGCCCAGCAGTGAGTCGCATGGCAGAGGGACCAGTCCGTCTCCTCATTTCCAAACTGTGTCAGTGTGCCGTCACCCACGCTCCCCCTTGTCAGCATGGTTCCATTGCCAGGATGACCCTGCTGTCCCCCAGATAAGGGCTAACAGCTACTCCTTCCATGGTAAATGATGCTCCCTATATAAATCATACCCGACACATGCTTGGTTAAGATAGCCAGAACTTGTCTCTTCCATCAGTTATCTCAGCTGTGCCCAACATGACCCTCTGCACTGCCAGAAAATGAGGGAGACCTTTGTTAAAGGCTCCCTGAATTAGAATCATTAATAAGGTCTTGTGAAAGTAACATTTTAGGGTTCTTAATTCAGTTTTTTAATGGATTAAACTGAAAAGCTTCTAATTTTATAACAAATACACCCAGCATATCTCCATATGTTTATTGTCTAAGCTTTCAGCAGATAAACAGACACATATCACACCTCTACTTTAGGGATTTTATAGTCCCCATGTGACACAATTATTATGTTAGTGCTACTGCTCATGCAACGTGCTGCGTGGAGAGCGGTACGGGCAGAGCTCTCTGGTCTCTCCACCGAGCAGAAAGCAGCAACATGAGGTTTCCTCGACATCTCTCTACTTTCTAAACTGGAAAAAATAAGAAATAGAAATTGCTGGGGAGGGTGGTTTAGTCTCTTCCAGTGTTCTCTGTTGCGAATGGTGATTTGTGCCTAATCTGGTATTTACTCCTCTCTACTAGTTTATAGCGATACCTGCCTATGTACGTTTCACCTACTGGGGATAGAAATAAATCTGTATTGAAAAGCTTGGTTTCCTTCCTCTGTATTCAGACATCTAAACCCAGTCATTTTTGACATTTCAGATTTACACAACTAACTTTGATATGAAAAGCTTTTTTATGGCCCGATATCTTGGACTAAGTATCATTTTAAAAACCAAGTAACTTTTCTTTATATTTTACATGCTTAGGAAACGATTAGAATCCTCTTTTCCAAAGAAGACTCCTTTATAAATCTTAATAGTGTTTTCAAACTATTTCTTAATGCTCCCTCTGAATTACACAACACCTTAAACACCCTGAATTTTTAAAATTATCTTTGTACTGTATAGTACAATAATAATAGCACTATAAGGAAGAAATTCTTTACAACGAGGGTGGTGAAACACTGGAACGGGTTGCCCAGAGAGGTGGTGGAGGCCCCATCCCTGGGAACATTCAAGGCCAGGTTGGACGGGGCTCTGAGCAACCTGATCTAGTTAGCGGTGTCCCTGCTCCCTGCAGGGGGGTTGGACTAGATGACCTCTAGGGGTCCCTTCCAACCCAAACCATTCTATGATTCTATTTTTTAAAATTCTGTTTGAAACAAAAAAAGAAGCTCTTTAGAGGGGATGAGGGGGATGCATGCTAAAGACAGAAAGAATTACTAGGCAGGAAAAATCTCACCTTTGATAGAATATAACACACCAATTTGCCACTCAAGAGATGCATCCACTAAAACTATAGAATAGTTCATGACTGTAACTAGCAAGTTTCCTTTGGAAAGATTTCCTCTGGTTGTGAATATATTCTTCTAAATCTGAGCTATACCAGCAGAGTTGATTAAAAGGAATAGTTAAAATATGGAAACCTTGCAAAAAAGACGTTTACCTATATTAAATATGCCCTGGTTTTTAAAAAATAAATCCTAGATACAAGCTTACTTCATGTCAGTATTAATATAATGCAAAAAAGAAAAACCACAAGACATGGAAATCATTATTACTTGAAATCCTAATACAGTCACTCTGTATTAAATGTATTAAAGCAAGTTTGCAAGTGGAAAGTATTACAACCCTCATGGATGCGTTCAAGGATACTTCTGCAAGAAAATTGTGGATGTTTATTAGTTTGGGGTTTCCCCCCCCCCAACTTTTGATACAGTTTCTTTTTTTCCTTTTTGGAAGACAATTGCAAGATGGTTTTCTAACATACAGTGAGAATGCAGCTTCACATTCCAAAAGCCTGCAGGAGCAATATTCCAAGACTGTCTAGTCATGCATCTTTCTCTCAACATATCAATACATCGTAATAAAGTGTTAAACAGATTATTTTCTTCTATACATTTCTGGGTTTCATCCTCATCTGAGTAGAAGCTGGCGCAATAATTATAAGCGTATTAACCAGAGAATGACAGACAGCAGATTTTCATTCTTTCAAAGGAGAAGAGCCAAGCTGTTTCTGTGGTTTATTATATAAAACCCTTAGTTTTGATACTGTGATTAAAATGTCAATTTTCTTAAAGAGCCATTCTCCACCAGATAGATCTGATTAGATTTGCATAGCTTAAGTATGAGAATTAAAATGACTTGAAATTGGGACAAACTACGCCTGAAAGCATACACACATTGCACAAGTGCCTAAACAACAAACTCTATAGCCACGACTATCGGTGTGGCATTTATGCAACATCTCACGCGGGCTCCAGCAGCCCAAGCAAGGACACCATTCTGTACCACAGCACCTCACAGCAAACCATTAAGAAAAAAAAAAAAAAGCCTTACTGACTGGGGTTTTTTGATGACCAATGGGAAAAGTATAGGTAAACAAACACCTATTGAAAGGCCAATACTAATTTGCTCCTTTCAATAGTTACAATACTACTTGAAAACACTTTTTTTTCTTTGTCTTTTTTTTTTTTTTAAATATATATACATATATTAGTTCCACATCAAAATGAAGCACCATTACACACTTACTGGCAGGGAAAATGGTGCTTTCCCCCTGGGGCTCAAGAACTGATTGCCTAGATCCATTACAACTCAGCAGAAATGTGTGATGTGTTAAAGAAGTAATTGAAAATAAATATTATACTTATTTGAAATTGCAAACCACTTCACACTATTAATTACTTCAGCAAGCTGTGTATTTTTACACTTGTAATCACTCATAGAGATAAGATTACTGCTAAGCAGACTCAAAATAAATATACATGCCAATAGCTGTTTTAAATAAAACCAAACTGAAAAGAACGTTTTACCCAAAATCTTGAAGACGCTGATTTGTGCCTGTGCTTGCTGAGAATTCCCGTCCCTGCTAGCCCTGTAATCATGATCTAGAGTAGCCATTCACAAATCATAATGACCAATCCATAAACCCCCCTTACCGCTACCAGCTCAGAAAAGGTTTTACTGTATTTTGGAATCAATGTTTCCTATATGACAGAATGGTAGAGCAGTTCCAGTTAGAAGGGACCTCCCTAGAGGTCATCTAGTCCAAGACCCTGCTCAGAGCAGATTTAATTAGACCAGGTTGCTCAGGGACTTGATCACCAGGTAGCCTGGAGAAAAAAAACAAACAAACAAACAAAAAACAACAAAAAACCAAACAAACAAAACAAACAAACAAACAAAAACCAGTTCCCCTAAATTTCTGGAATTGGTAAGGAGAAAGAGTAATTTACCATGCAGATGAACAGATTAAAAGCTATAAAAGAAACACTGGGAAAAGGTTTTACCTTTAAAAAAATAAGAAAAAATAAATGAAACTGCAAGAACAAAATGACTAGCAATATTCTTTAAATAATGGCACATATAACAGGACAATTTGATTATCATATTATTAAAATGGGTTAATACCAAACAAACCTTCCCTGTAACTTATTAAAGATAGCCACCCTTGTCTCAGAAATGCATAAAACAAAAATAAACACTTCAGGGATGGATGCTCACCGCGCTTCGTAAGAGTGTCTTCCTTTAAGTACAACTAGAATAACATCTTCAGGTCTATTTAAAATGACACAAAAGCAGGCTTTTCTGAACTTGAGTGAGCAACTTTTTATACATTTACACAACCTCCAGCACACGAAATCTTTAACTGAAGATTACAGGTAATATGGCTAAAAGCAACTGCCCAACCCTTGCAATCAGGGCCTGATTGACACTAAAAGTGTTCTTGCAGTTAAGAAAACAAGTTTCCTCAAAGTTAGTAGGATTTATGGGCTAAGTGATTTGGTTGCCTTTGGAAAACTTTTATAGCATGGCTTGTAAAAAGTATATATTTTGATCCAGTAAGAACTAATTACAGGATGAATTTCTATGTCTCTCTAGACCAGAGGCTGGAGCAGAACATCTTGAAGACTTCAGGCGATTTTAAATCTACAAATTTATAAATGGGGTTTTGTTAATCCATTTTTTTTTTTCACCAGAGTTGCCCTCCCTAACAGCAACTCAGCAGATTCTCCAACTACTCATGTTTTTTTATAGCACTCGATGATGAAGTGTTAACATTCATGTGTTAACCTCATTTAAAGTTTATAAATCTCAAACTGCTTAGCTATTCTGTAGCTATTTCTCTATTTGAAAGAGAGGAAAAAAAATCATTTGCTTGACTATAGTTACCATGATAACAACTGACTCCAGAAACAAGGGTGGAAAAAAAAAAAAAAAAGAGAGAAAAAAAAAGAAAAGAGAAAGCAAGCCTAGATGTTCAAATAAAAAGAAGACCACAGGAGCCCTGAAAAAAGTACCGAGTACCAGGTATATCAGAATGAAATAATGAAAACTGGCAACACGGAGCCGGTGATTTCAGCCTTCTCAGAGCCACTGCTGAATGTAAATCTCCTGATGCAGACAACATGAAGCTGGATTTCACTAAATTTATGGGAGTGCTACTATGGATCAATTTCTTTTCTCAGTTTCTAATCTCCTAAAATAACACGTCTTTGCTTTAATGTTCTAAGACCTCAATACCACATTCCTAGTGCAGGACATGGAGCTACGGAGAATATTCCTTTTTAATCCTGAGCAGACTTCTCATTTCCTGGCAATGCAGCACCACATCTGTCTCTCTGATTCCCCATGCCAGTCACAGAGTGATGCCCTATATATTCCACAAGGTCTCCATAAAAAGTGCAGAGAACATGCTGCTGTTACTGGCATTTTAGCTAGGTTATTCTGCAGCTTTTTTACCTCTGTAACTCAGTGAGCATTTGAACAAGTACTCAGGTAAAGAGATCTTCAGGATATGTAAAGCATTAGCCTTTCAAACGTGTGACAGATTAGCACTATCTTAGCTGTAATATTCAACTAATATTTCCATGCATGTCTGGCTCTTCAGTGAGCTAAGAAAACTTTCACCTTTGTCCTTCAAATTTATAAATATTTCCACTGTTTGTTTGTTTTCCCCAACTAAGTAAAGTAACATCCTATATGGGAGGTCAAAAAGGATGTGACACCTGTTTTACTGTTTCAGAAGATAATGATAGCACTCATTAAGCATGCACGGTAATGACCTTGCATATGGTTGATGCCAACTTTTATACTCTCCAGCAACCTAATTTTCTGTTCATTATCTTCATTATAGGCATTTTTCTAAGTGAAACAAATTCTTCAACAGTGAAAATTAGAATAAATTCTATCTTGTTATCAGTTAATCATATATGTTAATTTGTGTGTGTGTTAAATTCACTGAAAATTCCATTGTAATGTTCAGAGAATTAAATATGAGGAAAAATATTAATGTTTATATAAAGTCTGCACAGAGAAGTCCTTCTTTATACACTGACTGGCATTCTACAAAAAATGAACTTGGTATTAGCTCTTTGATAAAAAAGGCAAAAAGAACCAGTTGTTTCAGACCACGGATTGTACAATGATTTTCTTGAACAATTATTACACGTCTTGACGCCAAGCAAAGAATGAGGTGCTTATAGTGGGCATTGCATCAATAATCATCACTGATCCTCCAAGCTCCATTGCCACACTTCCTATCCCTATTTACACATCTGTGTCAGATAGAGTAAGAGCTAACAGCAACAGGCTACTACTGCAGAGCAGACTAAAAGCAATGCCCGAGTTACCTTTTGGGCGAGAGACCTGCAGGTTCATTTATGCTTGTATAAATTATGTTATAAGCCAACCGTAAGTAATATTCTTTCAGTGCCAACAAATTTTGCTAAATGATGTTACGTTCTTCTATGGCATTTGCAATATACAATGATATAAACTAAATTTGAAGCTCTAATGTCCTTTTATTTTTTCCTTTTAATATCAACACTGGCTACCAATGGCAAGAGAGCATGAGAACAAGGAAAAATTAACTATAAGGAGCTCTCCTGACAACAGCAGATATTTGAACATCAGAATTTTTAATATTTTTTTTTTAATTTGTTCTGGGCTTTAAGGACATTGCTCATTTAGAAATTCCCACTGGAATATATTATCTTTGCTTTCATTACATTATTATCCAATTTCAGAAGTTGCAGCTTAAATCAAGAGGGCAGATTCCAAAGTTTGCAATACCGTCATCCACTAACCCACAAATGTTTTGACTGAAGTTCAGCCAGTTTTTATAGAAGTCAAGTATTTCTGAAGAATCCAAGTCCAGTCTCTGCTTTAAGGATTGAGATTCTGCAGAGCAATGTGAGCGCCGGATCCCCAGCTGCATTCACCCCCTTCTCTGTGCTCATCTGAATCTCACAGCCCAGCAGCAGCAGCCCTATACAGGTAAGGCACACAGCGAACAAGGATAAATATCTCACAAGTGACATGAGGATAAGTTTGTCCAAGTTCATACTGCTCCCAAATTTATCACAGAAAACCAATTTGCATTTGTGGTTTTGTAAACAAAACAGGCTCTGCACTCTACATACTGATTACTCTCTGGAAGTTAACTCAACTGTGACATGGTTTCTCCATCCATAAAATGGATGTATTACAGCATAGATCTCAGATGGAAACAGACCCAATGGACCACCTGATAAATGACAAATACCAGAAAGTTGTGGCTCAAAGACTGATGGAAAGGCAGACAGAAAATAGTTGAGGATATGGCAATGCTGAAGATTTTATAGTAGTTCTGTACCTGGTCTGTGAGCCTCCAGCAAAACACACACCAGGAAAGGTACGATATGGAAAAAGTGGAAGTCCGTTGCCTAATATTTTTCTTGTACTTACTTCGTATCATGCATATCCCATTACATGTGCCTATCCATATGAGCACAATTCCTCCATTTCTGTCCCTAGCCTGAAACCACAGTTTGAGTGACTGAAGTTTTTTATGCAGAAGAGATTCTATTTAGAGGTTCTTGCATCTTCCTTATTCAGTTTAAAAGACTTCCCAGTAGGACCAAGCCTGTTGCTTTTGCAGAGTTCTCAGGACGTCACGACTCCCAGTCCCAGATAACAAATACAGAGCTTGGCAATGACTCCATCTTGAATTTTATTTGGAAACTGTTCTTAGCTTGAGACTTCAGAGAAATTAATGATCTAAAAAAGGAAGTATTTTGTTTTAAAGATACTCTAGAGAAGTATTTTAAACAATTCCTGTGTAAGAGTACCCTACTACATGGGCAATCCATCTCAAAGTGTTAAAGAATACCTGCAAGGTAGAAGCAAGGTAGAAGCACAGGGACAAAGTCATCAATGTGTTAAGCCAGATTCCTGCAATTGGCTGCTCTCGTTAGGAATACTCACTTCCATTAGAATGAGATAGGGCAGGAATACGGGAGGCCTACCTCTGATTGAATAGTTGCTCTTGACACGGCAGGCCAGGGGTCTGCCTCCTGAGCAGCAGCAGTCGTATTTGAAAGACAAGTTCTATTGAGTGAATCGAATCCAAAAGGGCACTTAAAAGTGATGTGCAAAGTGGTATTTCTAAATCAGGTTTAAACCAGTAATCTTCTATTAACCCCAGTTACTCACAGCTGCAATGTTTCACAGCAATACACCCCGCCTGACTTGCCTTGGCATCCAGAAAGTGACAGCTTTTGTAGCATTTTCTGTTAATTACATGAAAATTATTAATTATTCCTTAACATTTCCCCCAAGCCTGGTAATTTTCAGGTGCTAACTAATAAATGAATCATTCTGGTAAGCTGAAACATCTCAATTGTTCATTCCAACTTGGAGAGCTGAGCATTAGCACTGATACATAAGAAAGCCCTGTAAAATTTCAATGAGATGGCAAATAGCAATTTTATATATATATATATATCAGACAGATGCACGCTCAGCAATGTAATTAAGTCATACAGTGAGGAAGTTCCAGCTATCTGTATTTCCTCTACAATATTCTACACAGACTGACTGCAGTACTATTTAAATTACTACTGATCTATGTAACACCATGTTGGGTACATATAATGCACTTTTGAATTCAAGGCACTTAAATTTCAACTATCTTATCTAAAATTACACACGCTCGTCTCACATCTTTTGCTCTAGCAGCGCACGGATTCAGCGGAGACAAACGGCCCGTATTGCCACAAGGAGGACCGAGCACTAGGTTGCAGAAGTGATGTGCGGGGAGCTCAGTTCGATAAAGGAGCAGCATGCTCTTATCGTGTACTCCTGCGGTAGCAGCTGAAGGGAACTGACATATCAACTGCACACAGACCACACTTCCAGCTGAAGCACCATGCTCCCTGCTTCTGTTATCGATTCATCACTCTTAAAACAATCTACATAAAGAAACAGAAGGTTCTGCTTGGCGCAGTACAACAGGGATAACATGTTAGTGCTGTACCAGTGCAGTACTGCTTTGAGAGATAATAAAGAACTAAGGGATGGATGTTGCACGGGTCATATGTATTTCTTTTCACTATAAAGGGCACGGATTTCAAACGGTTCATGCCATTTACCACCAAAAATCAAAATTTAAACTAATTAGCATCACCAATGGTAAGATGTATGCTCCAATGATAAGAACCTGCAGAAATACCTATAATGGATTTTAAGTGAAGAGCTAATTCCTTCCTAAGTGGACATTATTTTATATACAGAAAATGCATTTAAAAGTACCAACACAATTTAGACCAACTATACTACATAATCAGCACAGCTCTTATTCTAGAAGTTAACCTGTAGATTCTTTTGATATCATTTGTCACACACATCTGCCTCAAGACAAGGAAAAAGTGGCAAAAAAAATGTTGAGTAAGGTTTTCATTAAAAAATTCAACTTAATGCTAAGCTCAACTGAAAATCTTTAGCCACTAAAGTTACAGTCACCCACAAAATAGTGGAGCGCAACATGCAGCATAACAGATTTTTAATTATACTTGGAAAAAAAAAACGTATTCCCCTTTCTTTGATACATCATGCAGTAATAGAGTAGAGAAGAACAGAAAAACACACATGCATCTTCAATACCTATTTAAAATATTAATTGTCAAGCACAGCATCTTTGGCAACTCCTTCACTGCTATGTCCACTCAAGCGTAAAACAATATTACTGTGAATTCTGATGTGCCATAGTCTTTCCGCCTCAGGCAATGATCTTATACCTCATTAGTAAGCAGGTCTGAGCGGGATCAGAACTGAAAATGTGCAAAGAGATCAAGATTCAAACCTGGAGGATATTTGTACGTGAGAAGAATTCAAGCACTCAAATACAGCGTTCGTCTGAACATCTCTAATCCCCTCATTAGATACAAGGACCTGCACTTTCCTTCATACACCAGAGCAAGCACCATGCTGAGACTGTTCCCCCAAGACCTTCTAGAGATCAATTGTTCTGGGTTTTATTTTTTGGTCTATTTAGCATGATTTTACGTGATAATACATACATACATCAATTTTGTATACCATTTGTTCACTCGAAAGCATTATCTCCCTTTTTCTGCAATGCCGTGTGATGAAATTAAGTGAATGATACAAAGGCAAAGGCATAAATCAGCCAGACCTGAGATTCTCTCAGAGAATTATAAATTAGACAAGACTTCCTCTCCACTACTACAATCAGATTACCGCTACTTAACTACCAGCTGTTTCCCATATCAGCTTTACCATGATTTGTCCAGAACAGCTGTCACTTCACCTCACCTATACTTATCCTAGTCACCACATTTATGGTTTTTAAATTTTAGTAGTCATTCACAAGACTTTCTGAGCCTATGTAGGATACCTTAATTGATTAAAAATTTGCACTAGTCACTCAGAAAGCTCCTTATCCAGAGATGGAATGTTGGTTTTGGTGTAAGCTACCTAGACCTTGTGACAGATGCACTTGACCCCTTGACCAGACTAGTGGTGGTTTGGTGCAGGCTCCGGAAGAGGTAAAGCTGTAGCCGGGCTGTGAATTCTTCTCGTTTCAATCTGGTCTCCTAAAAACCCACAAAGGAGCAGAGCGACACAGTGAGCATCGATGCATATGAGCTTAGAACACCAGTCATGAGGTTGACAGATTAATAGCGGGTGGCTTTTCCAAGACTCATTTATCAAGGAACAAAGAAAGTTGTGGGTATGAGGAGTCTCCTGCATGCCTTTTCTATCACATGTAATTTGACTACAAGCCAACCACTTTATCCTATAAATATGACAGTCTAAGTGAGCCTTCTCTGAGCTCTCCCTACTAGGCAGTGTGGCTGCACGGCACTGATCTCCCCTTGAGCTGGGACACCTCTCAAGTTTGCTCCTCGAGGCAGAGAGACCTTCTACCGATGACAGATCTTTGGTAAGCAACTGGTATCATGCATAACCTAGTAGTATGATAACTTCAATATTGTCTTGGCAACTTTGATTGCACACTGAATTGATGCTAATGAAACACTGATAAATTTTGCGCATACAATTCCTTAAACATAAACTATTGACCAAGTCTGAGACTAAGACTGGACCTAGCTGCACCTAAGCTCCATCAGAAGTTTAGAAAGCAAGGGGGTCTACTCTGAACCTCGTGACTCAACAGGAGGGCCTTCCTTACATTTTATGTTTCCAGTGTATTTCTGTAAATCGTTCTAACTCAAGCGTAACCCAATTTTCCTTTGTGTGATTCTTCCATGTAGTAATTAATACAGTGAACCTTGCCACTGAACTTTGTTAAGTCACACTTTTACAACATCATATTATAACTACTTTTACTAATACCTTTGTTGGTGATTCCTTAAGCATTCCAAATCACCCATTCATGACAGACCTGCAGTTCAACATTTTTCAACTTTATACCAAATTATTCAATGTATTACTTAGTTACTCATAAAAATCAAGAGTATTTCATTATCTCTGTATGACATACAGTTTCGCTTTTCTTCTTGAGTATTTTTGAAAAACTAGTTTTAGCCTTGCTTCCACTGTTCTTTACCAAACCTAGCCATGATTAGACCTATGCCATTTTTAGAATTTCATTACTGCCAAATAGTTTGTAAAGAAAACTACAATAATTCATATTTGATCTTTTTTAGTTACACTTTGGTATCATCTAGCACTTGCCCATTTCCTAACATCCAGTGCTCTCAGCTTTTCCATTTTTATCTATTTATTGTTCATCCTTATTACTCCCTTGTTGATTAACTTCCCTTTTTAATCACATTTTTTTAATCCAAAGAAGTTCTCTTTCATGATTAATGAGCTGTATTCTTTGGCATCTAGTGGATCACAGTACCCAACTCTTATGTTTCAGTGTTACCTCCCACTCCATTCACTCCTAACTGCTTTCAATTTCACATACATATATTTGTGTATTAAACTGGCAAGTATGCCATGTTTACTCCGTAACATTGACTATACTGTGGTTTTACATATCAAATAAAATTATCATAATCACTTTTTAGTTCAGTGATCCATGACTTAGATTAACGGTAGCACAGCAGAATGAGGGTCTTCTGTGTAACCTAAGGTAGCTGTAGTATTTTGCATAAAACACTAACTAAAGAATTCATAGGATGTTATTACCTGCGACAATGTGAGTCCTTTCCTCATTCCCAAAAGGGGATCCCAAAGAGGAATCCATATGTGAAGAAGCGTGCTATGTTTACTGTACTCATCTTCAAGGCAGGGTACAGGGGAGAGGAAAATGCTGTTGTCCATGAGGAGTAACACCTAACTCGAAAGCCAGGCTGAGGAAACAAGGCTCTGCAGGAACCAACTACTGGGCTGAACTAGAAACATCTTTTCATGTTTTGAGAGCTGAGATATAATCATATAAATATTCTTTCTGGATACTCCCCAAACACAAATGCATGCTCTAGGTCAAAAGAAGTTTGGATTCTTATAAAATAATTCTCTCAGCCTTACTTTTCTTTCAATATTTAAAAAAAATATTGAAAAGAGGGAAAACCAAAACAAAACCCAACCAACTAGACAGGAAAGTTTTAGTACGTGTACTTGTACTTTACACCTTCGTAAGGACACAGGTACGTCAATATATTTCACGGGAGCTTTTTAATTTGCAATGAGGAAAAATGTAGCATTACTGAACTAAGTTTCCTGAAGGTTTACCTTGGGGTCTATATTACTCAGCTGTTAGATACTGTTTTGTGCATAGTTAAAATATAAGTGTATGTTCTGTCAGCAGAGGCTGCACATCAGTAATGAAGACAGCAAAATGTGTGTGCATGCATGTTTATTAGCAATGAATTAATCAATTTTACAAACATTAAGTTGAAAGGGATGGCTTATGCCATAACACAAAAATCATTTACATGCACTTAGGAGGATAAATATTCCCCTTGTAGGGCTCAGACTTCTAAGTGTCTAAATCACTACTGAAAAGAAAATTGGGTACCCTTGAAAAATGTTACTGCTTATATGGTAATAATAGTGTGTTTCCAAAACTTGATAAAATAAGGATTTAATTATGCAAGTACTCGTACATCAGTAACTTGCATGTGAGTAAGCTCTCTGCATAATAATATACATGCATAACATACATCGATAATGCACTATTATAATTGAATGCTTGTAATTATTTTCAGGATCAAAGCCCTTATTAAAAATCCAAATTAAAGCCTTATAATGGTAGTAGTCATGATGGACTTACACGCGGATATAATGAAATTAAGTCCTGTAGAAAGTGGTATGTTTTGCATATACAATTAGATAATCCTAAAAATGATCAGCACAGGGCTGACAATTGCTAAAAGGAAAGAGATGAAATCATGACAATATCACTAACATTTACTAGGCAAATAAGAAAAATAACAAAACTCCAGAAACAGTATTCCTTAGGAGACACGATGTTGCTGACCAAATTACCAAAGTGATAGGAAACCTGAAGGGATGGGATGTTTGGCTATCTCTGGGCTAATGACCTGAAACTAATCTCTGGGTAATGACCAAAATCGAGGGAACGCAGTAAGAAAGAACATCAAGTCCGCTGCCTCCGACCTGTTTTAGCAACAGCAAGGCTGAGCTCTTCCCAGGAAAGCAGAAAGACGAGTTATAGGACACAACCATTCATCAGTCCAGCTGTACAAGGACCTTGGGAAGAGAAACACCATCCCTGTACTGCCTGTTAATGCATTAAACACTGGTCATGAAAGAGCCACATCTTTCCCAGGTCTTCTAAAACTGCAGAGGAGGTAAGGCAGCCCGAAAGCTGAAATGAACATGAAATGAATAATGAACAAAGTTTTTATATTTTTAAGTGCTTCTGATTTATAGGACTGACTAGTATCTTCCCTTCATTACCTACCAAAAGCAGAACAAAAAAAAATATGACTATCTGGGGTGAAAGTCAAACACTACCCCATGATAAATTTTAAGAGCTGTCTGATTAATTTCTTTAGAAAAAATGGTCTGTATATTGCATTAGAAATAAATTATGAACTCAGATGTCACCATTTTCAGGGGGGAAAGAAAAAAATATCAATTAGATACAGGGTACAAAGACTTACAGTTTAAACTGAATTACATTGCTTGAATTAGGGTAGGTAGACTCGTGAATCATGGTTTACAGCTCACACGTGATCTCAAATAAAAACAATCAGCAAAAGTTTGAATTTACAAGTAAGAACCGTCTTTTTTCCAAAGATGGCATCCAAAGATGCCGTCCTTCAGAGGACACTCTAGTCTGACTAAAGAACTGTTTGTAAGAGTAGGCTCATACAGTAATCCAAATACTTCTGAAAATCCTCATTCTCAAGCACAGAAAACCCTCATTCTCGAGCACAGACTTTTCCTACAGGAATGTCACACAGTCATCAGCTCTGCAACAAAATTTTTAAAATTATCTGAGATTGAAGCACAAAATTTGTTCTTTACGTGTATCTGTACATGTCACTGGAGGCTACTGGGAGTGTCATAGAAATGTACAACAAAGCTTTAAAAAGGGTTTGAGACAAGCGCCAATTTTGGTCTTTACATGTATCCCTACATGCCATTAAAAGTTAGTAGTGTTGTAGAAATGTAGAGATTGTCTCAAAGTTGATAAACATTACTGAAAACAGTGGCCTCTAAATATTTGTTTTAAAGACTGCTGAGGATGATGTCTATACACTACCAAATACTAGGCTGGGTCCTACAACCACAAGTCCTCACTTTAAAATATCTATGTATGGCTGGGAAAACTGTTTCTAATTTCAAAGTTCAGAGTTTCAGCCTCCACTCGTGCATAATGTTTTCGCTTGTCTACTACACTGAAGAAGCTTCTGCTATCAAAAATTTCAGCCAGCAAATAGTCTCCACTGATGAGTTACAGAAATTCTGCAAGGCAAGCTAGACACAGCCTGAATTCAGTGCGTAAAGGCAAAAATGTGCCAAAGCATGCGAGCTGCAGGATCACTGATGCACCACCCCTCTCCCTGTTAAAAAGCTGGACTTTGTGTCCTACTTAAATCACAGGGCTCCGAGATACTCATAGTGCTGCTAAATTTGAAGACAACTTCCATAAAGAAGCTCCAGACAAGTTTCTCTATTGTTAGGGATAAAGTAATACTTCCCAAACTCTTATTTTTTTTTTTTAACTGATATAGCAACAACGCTCAGTTTGTGCTTAAAGCCAAATATTTTTGTACTACTAATAAGAGCAGATTAATGACTGAAGTGCTTTTAAATTAATAAACTATTTCTAGCATTAACATGGTCTTAAAAAGTGTCTGCCATCAGCAGATCCACAGGTGAAATGGCAACGGCAGAGAGATCGTCAGATGACATTAAAGATTTTAGTTGGTGCTTGATGCTCCAAGCGGGCCAGTGCTGCAGCAAGCCCTGGGCACACCAGCAGGCGTCGCAAACCCTTGGAGCATCCCCCAGGCTACAGGAGCAAAAGACAGGAATGGATGAGAGCACCACACTGGGCATCCACATCAGAAATTGAGTAATAGTTTTGCCATCTGGTACTGCAAGAAGTTGCAGCAACACAGGAAAGAAACTACGCAGGCAAATACCACCAAAGACAGGGAAGACTTATGTTTAGATTCATTTTCTGGCTTAGTAAGGATTAACATTTGCTTTTGTGGAAAACAAAGGTGAAAGACTCTTAGAGCAACCACTTGGGTATAACCAGGTTTTTTAAGAAGATTATGTATTGTAAGTTGTTTTAAAATTTTAAGCATATATTAGAACAAAAATCTATAAACTAAACTAGGTCCACCACAGAAAATTATTTCTAAACGAGAAGATACACGTTCTAACGTCCACTCAGATCTTAGGCATATACGTTTGCTATCTAGGTCATGCTGTCTTTCAAAGAGAATCTACCATCAGTATCAGGAAACAAATGAAAGTACAAATGAAATGGCATCATAAACCCTACAAAAATGATTGCAAATTCCAACTCTATTTCTACATCAATTTGTCAGGTGCAGCATTGCTAACGCGGTGTCACAGCTGCATCCTATCAAAGGCATGGCAGGACAGGAAATGTTTCTTGCAACAGAAGCAGGCCAGAAGCTTTTGTTTCATTACAAAGTAAATCTCTTGATCATTATTACTTAAAGCAAAATTTTAAAAGTTTATAAGGGACTATTTTTGTAGTATAAAATGGCTTATTTTGTAGTTTCCTGTAATAGCTCACCCATGCATTAATTTCTTGAATTTATAAAAATGGTGTCTAGATCATTTTTCTATAGCTTTTTCTCAAATATTATTCACTCAACATACATATTAAGTTTCTTCATAAGTTTCTTACTAAAACCTTTTTTCTCATTCCCGCCTACTGCAGAGAAACAGCTCCATAGCTAGTTCCTGCTATTAAAAAAAAAAAAAAAGACATTTTTATTGGACTCTTCCCAAATGTATTGGATTTTTTTCACCTTTAAAAAGTAAGTGAAGACATGAAATAAATAGATAAATAAATAAATAAGTAAATACTTGTTTCTACATAAACAGTGAAAATATTGCAACTGAAATATTGGACTGTATTCATTTGTCACTAACTTTTAAAGGCAAGCACTGTCCCCAAGTCAATATTCAACAGACATGACAGCTAAAGAGGCAAAGTGCTTAAATTAGATTACAACTAGGGGAATACCAGTAGATTCAAAATGAGGGCTGTGGCTTCCTCACAAAAAGTCCTGCATAATTGACAGTTACACAGTTCTTTTCACTCCCATTTATCAATCTTTAAAAATAAAGCCATTTTATACCGCATTTGTTATTTCTATGACAACATTAGAAATGTGCATCGTGATTCCCAGCTATTCGTAGAGCTCAAGGCAACAACTAGTTTTAAGTTCGAATAATAGCAAAATGTAGCACAGATTAAGAAAAAGCAAACGCAAAAATGAATATAAATACAGTTTTATTTTGCACATAGGGAGGGCAGGAAACGTGAGGAAGATGGTTCCTTTTCTTCAGGCTCTATTTATCTGGGTATTGATGGGCACGTGTTCTGTCTGCTCAGACATGCCAGGAACGCTTTCCTTTACATTGCGCAGTCAAGAAGCAAACTACTGAAGAAGAATTTGCGGATTAATCAGTGTGTTAATTGAGGTTATCTAGGTCATGCTAGATGGGGACAACATATGAAGTAAGTTACTGTGGCAGCCAAACTCATCTGTTAAAACCAAAATTAACAAACTTAAGTTCACTTCCTCATTGATTTTTATCCAGCTGCAGTGGACTATAAAAGAGCTATCAGGGAAAGCGATCCATTAGCTGTCAACTCAGAATGCCTTAAGAAGCAATTGCTAATCCTCCAATGATATCTCACTAAATCCTAATCTCTACAAATTGTTCTTGGAAGAAGCATTAAACCAGTCATCAAACCAGGTCTTTAATGCTTCTTAGAGTTATTCAACCTGTAACCCATTAGAGATCATACAAAGTACTAAAACTTTTAAATCCAGCTAAAATAAATAGATCGGATGGATATCGTCACTGGCATGTGTGTTCTGTGTGCTGTGAAAAAAAAAAACAGCACAGGATATGGACCATTATAATTAAAAAAAAAAACACCTAAAAAACTCTTAAGATTCATAAAAATTAAGAGACTACTGTTGTGTTTCAGTTTTGCTTCACAATATGATCTCCTATTATAAAAGTGTATAAAGCACTCTTATGAAGTGGTGAGATAGAATCATTAAAATTTCAGTGCTCATATCATTCCAGATAAACAGTAAAATAAAAAGACATTATTTTTCTCACCCTAAAATCTTGATTGTCTCATCTAGAATTATGAGTTGCAACTATTAAAATGGGTATGGCTAAACCAGTATGAAGGTGATATTAATTAATAAGGTTCTAAGACTAACTTAGCATTTTAGGAAAGAAGAACACAGTGATGGACATGGAAAAAAATATGGAATAACTGTAAAAACATTAATATCTCCCTCATATGTTGTTAAAGGAAGACATTCTTTTTGCTTCCCAGTGCCATGGATGTAGTTCCCTTGAAGACTTTCAATTAGAGTTCTGGGTGAGAGCAAAGAGGTAAAAATTACCGATTGCAAATAATTATCTGAAACAAAACCTGAGGTTTTCCAATTGGGACAAACACAAGGTATGATGCTTAAGCAGAAATGATCAACCACACAGCAAAGAAAACAAATGGCTAACAAATCATAAAAACAGTGATGTGAAGGGCATCATCCATTCTACCTATGCACCTCAGAAAGAACAACAATAGTAGTGTCATATTAGACATTAGAAAAACTTTCCAAAGGTAAGGAACACAAAACACTAGAATATAACTGTATTTGTGGAAGCTCAAAGACTGGGCAACAGGGTGTTACAAATCCTCAGATTATCCCCAATCCTGCCCTGAAGAAGAAACTGTGAGAAGATGCTGTGGTTTAACCCAGCAGGCAGCTGAACACCATGCAGCCGCTCACTCACTGCCTCCCTTCCCACGGGGATGGGGGACAGAACCAGGGAAAAAATAAAAAGTCAAACCAATGGTTTGAGATAAAGACAGCTTAACAGGACAGCAAAAGAAGAGAATAATAATCATGATGATGCTGATAAAAGAATATACAAAGCAAGTGATGCACAGTACAATTGCTCACCATCTGCTGCCCCCCAGCCACCTCCCCCCAGTTTCTATACTGGGCATGACATCATATGGTATGGAACAGCCCTTGGGCCAGTTGGGGTCAGCTGTGTCCTGGCTGTGCCCCCTCCCAGCTCCTTGTGCCCCTGGCAGAGCAGGGGAAGCGGAAAAGCCCCTGCCTGGTGTAAGCCCTGCTCAGCAATAGCTAAACCATCAGGGTGTGATCAATATTCTTCTCATCCTAAATCCAAACCAAAGCAGCACTCTGCCAGCTACTAGGAAGAAAATTAACTCTATCCCAGCCAAAACCAGGGCAGAAGACAAGGGAGGGGACTAGTTAGTAGGTTCTGCTTTTGTGATTTCATTAATTCACAAATTCTGATCTCCAAAATAGAAAGGGACAAATACAGAAAGAAAAAAAAAAAAAAAAAACCAAAACCAACCAATCACTGCATACTCCCCACACACTAGAAAACTTAAAAATATTTTGGTAAAAAAATTGCAGCGGTATAACTTAAGTGAATCAGTGAGGTTAGAGAAGATAAGAAGAAAAGCTGGAGGTCACACACTGCTGTATGAACTGCATACCATGGAAATTGCAAGCTTGCATCAGAGTAACTCTGAAAATAACATTCTTAGCTTATAAAAAGCAATTTAATATAAACATTACACAGTAAAGTAATACAAGTGGGCATACAAATTGGTTGACAAAAATAATTTTTCAACAGGCAAGCAATAATAGGCCCACATTTATCAAATTTGATAACACATTACTAGTATGCTGCATTTTCAGAAACCATTTTGGGCAAATTGTTAAAGATGTTTTGAAACAAGTATACAAAAGCTTATGATGACAGAGAACCCTTTACAAATCTAAAACCAGTTTTTATTTAAGTTGTGTCAACTATGTGGTAAAATACCTCAAGAAGTAAAGATAGGTCAATGTTTCCAATAAAGAAAAGGAATGGAGACTAAAGCCAGACGGCATTTTTAACAGCGATGATGGGTGTTGAATAGCTGGAGGTAGATTTAACAGGAACTGGTGTTTGTCCAGAACTTTTTAACAGATATGGGCACTTGTTTTGGATTAGGACACTTGTTTTAACAGATTAGGACACTTGTTTTGTTAATATGACTAATCCTGTACTTCCTATGCCACCGTTTTAGTGTTGTTCTAACTCATGACCTTATATGCAAGCGACTATTTTACTTGATCGATGCTTATGCCGAGTTCTACAGAACACTATTAAGGCTGCGTATGACTTGGGCTGATATGTTTTAATTGCATGCTGAAGAAAAGTGGTTAAGTACAGGACAAAACAGAATTTAGCTGAATTCTCTCACCAATGTATATTAAAAGTTTTACTGCACGCGACCTCTGAAAAAACAAATGCATTCGTATGTATTGGAACACGTTATACACCTGCAAACAAAAAAGGATCCCACTATCATATTAAACAGAATATGGTGCTAACTAATATGCAATAAAATGTTCTGGTTTTAATATTCCATATTGTCCTTTGAAATATAATATTGCTGTATCTTCTCCTAAATGTTGAGTAATGTGAACAAAATGTAAAAGGCTTTTTCATTCAAAACGGTGTTATTCTTCACTGAATAACCTGCTCAGGAGAAAAACAAGCCACTACAAATTTAGTGATCAAAATAAAGCTTAGCTCATACCATGCCTAAGTAATAAAGGCAACCTACTGTGTTTCTTAAAGTTCTCTTCTTAGCGCATTGAAATGTTCACTTAAAACATAATTTCTGGAAAACAGCAAGAACATTAAATGCAGAAGTGGAAATTGTCAAAGAGGTGCTAAATTATAAAAATAAGCACTCTGGGAAGTTTAATTTATTCCTTGGGAAGCAGAAAAGAATCATAAAGCCCAGACAACTTATTTTTAAGTGGAAAATGGACCCCTTTTAAAATGATGGAACAATGGTTTTGAAGACATCTGTCATTCAGAATACACATCCCCTCCACCCAAATTTAATACTGTATTAGAATTTTATAGTACCAAATAATGATCTAATGTGAAGAAAGGTCATTAAAAAAATTAGCTGGATTACCATTAAAAAAAACATAACCTTTTTCTCTACTGAAGTCAGAGATATTCACCCACAAACACAAGTTTCCAAAGTGAAACTGTAGCAATACTTATATCCAAAAGAAGTTATATATAACTAAGAAGCAGTTATAGGTGAAAGAGAAACTACCCCATATGTTGAGGAGAGCATAGAATGATTTAGCCTGCTATCTCAGTGATGTATTTGGTCCTCAGAAGACAAATCCGGCAGCTGTAAAGGCAGTATACTGTAATGGAAAGATAGTGCAGAAGCGGCAAAACATGGGAAACCATATCAAAGCATCCTTGGCATTCTCTCCAAATGAAGATCTTGTTTTCTGAAGGAAAAACCAACGGGAAACTGATCCTTCATCAGAGTCAGGCTGCTCTGACTGCCGCTCAGGCAACAAGTCATTCACATAAGTGGAATTACAGCTCTCAGATGTCCAGCAGAGAAACGCAAAAAAAACCCAGAAGTATCCACAGCCACCTGTGAACTGGCAGGGAACATGAAGGGTAAGGACTTGCTTATTGGAAAGGCCAGCTGCATGAATCCATCTACTTGAGCACTACGCAATGCCTAGGAAAATGCCATGTTTATGCAGTATATTCATACCAAGAATGGAATTTAATAAATCACACCATAGAATCTGGAAGATAGGTCTATATTGCTATAAGAAAACATTAATTTCTGGTGGTCATTCTCAAATATTTTATCCCCATGTGTAACAGAAAATACACTCTCAATGTGTGAAGATAATATAAAAATTACTGACTTAAATGGTATGATCACGTGAAAACTCTGGCAGACAAGAACTTGAACATTGTTAAAGCTGAAAAGAGCCTTCAACCCCTTCCTCGTAAAATAAGGTAAGGAAAGATTCAGAGAGTGGATAACTTGACAACTTTCTACCTGATGGATGCAAGCAAATACAGAAAATTCTACCCCACGGTGGCCACTTAAAAGATCACAGAACACAGTAAACAGGGGAAAATGTGATTGTATTCTTACAGTCTGTTATTTCTAGCAGCAAACCTTCAGCACGTTAAACAGCTGCTTCTTGGAACAGCAAGAAAAGGATATCAGGCGATCAGTTTTGACTCAGTTCTCACAGAAAAACAGAAGCCGACTCAAAACACAAGAGTATGATGCAGCTCAGATATGACAGAAAAGGGGGATGACAAGGAAGACAACAGCCATTACAAATAATAGGTAAGGCTTTTCAAAAGACTTGGGAAGTTGGAAGAAAAGAAAAAGGAAGGAAATTAAACGGCAGGGAGAAAGCCTAAGAATATAAAATGTAAAAATTTCAAACAACATTGTCATCTAATCCAGGAACGTATGGAATTCTTCCTGTGCCTGAGAGACAGAGAACACAGCAGGGGAAGACAGCAAGTTAAATGACAATACATCCTTTCAAAAATAAAATCTAGCCTGAGCAAATTATTCAGGAACCCAAGAGAATTTTAAAAGCTATTAGGTAAAGGCAATAAATAAGGCATTTAAGTGTATCAGTCACAGGAAGGCTATGGAAGAATCAGATGTTCCACTAAAAGATCAGGCATCGATTCTGGATACTGCAGATAAAATAAATTACATCTGTGCATTGATCGTTACCACAGAATATGATGAAGAAACATCTCCTACAAACTTTATATTTCCAGTAGAAACTGCTTATAAAGAAAATGAAGCACTTGCATAAAAGAAGCATCAGGAAAAGATTCTGAAGATGACTTTCTAAAGCTCATTGCGAATTTCAGGGCATTTGCCGAAAAATAAAATACAATTTAAAAAAAAAAAGAAAGAAAAAACAAACAAAACCAGAACAAATGGATAGTCACAAACAGATATCAAACCACACCTCTGACTTTCACAAACAACAGTGGGCCAAGATATTCCAAATATTTCTCTCTCCAAAGACTTTCAGAAGATTTTTGTAGACTGGAAAAGACCCATAAGAATAATTCTCAAAATCAGGTAAATTTGGAATACGGAAGAGTTACTCTCTGCTTAACTGGAAGCAAGTATCAAATTTATGTTTTGTAGTTGCCTGCAGCAGTCTTTTTGACTGTAATACAGCAAGCAGCAAAGAAATGGAAAATGAGGCGAGACAGATGGTACGGGGCAAGAAAGAAGCAAGACACAACACCAGCACTGGACTTTGACAGTAATTACCCAAGACACACTGAATTTAGAATTCTTTTCTTATTAGGTAGAATTTTAAAAGACATGGCTGCACTTTTTGAAAACTAGCATTTTGGATGAAATAATACTAAAAAGAAAGTAAGAATGTTGTGAGCACCATTACGGCGAATACGCTCTTTTGGGGCACGATTCTGTGTTCATTGAGACTTGTAGCAGGTTTTCAACAAGGTTCAGGGGTGGTGGAGCACAGCGTGCTCAGGTGAGGATGATGACAATAAAATGTTCGTTCAACCCAGAGGTAGCATGGACAAAACAACAGGTTCAAACGGCTTTGGAAACCTTTCTTTTGGGGAAACTGAAAAGATCCACCAAAATGGCCCACAATATGTGGAATTTGTTTTCTAGCTCATATTACTTCTCTTCAGTAGTGCCACCCATACCAGGAAAATCCCTGGGAGAAATACTACAGGATCCTGCTGGAGAGCACAATGGGAACTGATCCCAGACTGTATCACCTGACTGTGGGCACAGCGCATCATCCTGGGGCAATTTCCTCCTTGGCTCTTCAATAATTCACCTACTGGCAGGAGTTTTATCATAATAAGTTAAGCATACAAGAAAGCATTTTAAATCTTCACAATACATACAATTCCACTGACTTTTCTCATCTCCTGAACTTCTAAATCTGTCTTTCTCATTCCCTTTGAGCACAAGACTTCTGCTCCTACCTCTACTGTCCTGGTCTCTCTGGGTATTTCTGGAAGAGCTTAACTGAACAGCAACAAGGGAAGAATCAGGGCAGAACACTGAAAACAGCATTCACAATTTCACTGCAGCAGTAAGCATAAGTGGCATAGCATATATCAAAAAAAAAAAATTAAATGAGAAAAACAAGCTTCTGTTAGGTTTATTGTGTACATGTCCTCCAAATAATACATCACTTGGGAATAACTGTTACATGTCCCTATTTAAAAGGTTCTACAGAACCCATCAGTGAAATTTCTATATAAGTTATCACAGTCTATGCTTTGAGAAGCAAATACAGCAGAATATCTTAGATTTGCCTATTGCAGGATTAAGCCCAAAACTAGTTAATTTTAAAAATGTGCAGTACCAAATCTTCCTTTGATCATATTTGATTTCATATAAAAACTCAAAATATAGCATGCAATTTTTTTTTATTTTATTTTAGGTGCATTTATGAAATCATCTAAAAATCACACTTTCTGTGACGCACTTCACAGTGCCTGTGCACACCGGTTACACAATCAACTGCTCGACTCCATGAGAAGTCGGTCATTTGGTAGAGTTTCACGTGGTTTACAGAGAAAGCACCTGGGACTTTGGAGAACTGTGCTGGTTTTTTCTTCTGAACCGGTTAGTAAAGAGTTTGAGACTTCTACCTTTTTTAATGTAAATCCTTATTAAGCAATGACCTTGAAACCTCTGGAAGTTCAGTTCTTGTAGAACTGTTTCAACCTGAAGCAGCAAAGCTGTATGACTTCGCTTTCTGAAGAACAGACACTTTTCTCGAATGGAGACTTCTGAAGGGAAATTCTAACCACCCACGCCTCTTACATGAAGCTCACAAAAAAATACTAGATGCAAGCAGGATTGTTTGGGATACCACGAGTCATTACATTAGCCATTTGTAAATATTGGGTCAAAACAGTCACCGAGGAGGTCTTCAGTTCTCCAGGATTAGTGCAGTGATTGTTTAGATTATAAATGCTGTCTTAATTTACAAAATGGGTAAATATTAGCTTACTTGAAAAATTTATCTCACAAACTTATTTTTTGGATTTTTTACATACTTTTTACTTCTAAGACCTGAAGTTTACAGTGCAGCTTTCTTTACAAATGACAAACGTCATTAACAAAGCTGCACTTGCGGATCCCCAAGAAGATTCAAAAGCAAGGCAACCACTTCAAACTGAGATCCCCACAAAAATCACTTATTTTCTCCTAATGCTTACCCGACTACCGAGCACCCCACCATGCTATCACAACTAAAACACATGGAAGGGAAGGGGGCACACCACTTAGAAAGTTGTAACTTTTATATTATTTTTAAAACAAAACCATCTGAAACCACAAGCTTTTTAGTGATTATAATTTCATTACATGAACATCAAAGTGTTACAGGTCAAGATTGACAGAACCACTGAGAGTCATGCAGAATATAAAAACCCTGTCAAAAACCTTCTATACAGATACCAGCCCACCGTTCAGTAAAATGGGTGTTCCAGTCGGGCACAACTGTGACAGACTGAGCGACTTTGAATGCGTCCTGGATCAGGCCACGTGCAGAGCTTCCACTGACTTTAGTAGTAATGAATTAAGATCCATGGGCTTAATCCACTACTATTAAAATTAACATAGCTTTAGTACTACTTCAGCAGGGAAAGGATCAGTCCCCAGACAGCCTACTACCTGCAGTCAACCTCACGAGTGCCTGGGGAAGAGACATCCCACCTTAGGTGCTGCACGCCATATACTCCGGTCATAAATAGGACGCCAAGCCCAAGCTGGTTGTTAATAGTACAGATCCATTCATTTATTACTCCTCCTTGTTTTCAATCCATTTCATTATCCTATTTGCAACCAAAATACTCCCAGCTCTCCATTCCAAACAGCAGATTAGGCCACTTAATGGCAATTAGATGTCCTAAAGGCATTAAAAAGGCTATTACTGAAACATATTTTCAAGCACTGGTATAAATCATTTCATATAGGCTTTTGAAATTCATGAGTAAGCCTTCAATGTGAATGTCTGTGTTGGGGTCATGTGCCTAGGTGTTAACACAATATTAATCTTCTGTAATAACTAATGATACTAAAACTCTCCCCAAACTACTAAGACAATCTGAATATAGGAGAAATTTAAGATGATAAACAGTTTCTTACCCACTGTTAGTAAGTTTCTCTGATACAAACATTGTTTCTAAACCCCAAACCTAACAACAGGCTAAATATGCAAATAGGACAACACTTACCTATTTATACTTCAAAGCTAAGCATATCAGTTCAAGTTATGAAAAACATTTTCAGTTAATTAGTTAATTAAAAAAAACACTAAAACTTTTTTGATGATAGAAACCTACTATCAGGAGAAGGTTGAAAAATGAAAAGGAAATCAGTTACATCACCTCACCAGAGACACAGAAAAAGCATTTACCGTTTTCTTCAATTGTATTAGTTGACCTACTAGAATACCTCTCCTACAAACCTTGTCTCATTCTCCATCTGAGATCCCCTCTAATAAATACATTATTATTGTTAGAACAGATTTTTTTTTCTTAGAGATCAGCATAGCTACATTCAATAAAAGTCAACTATGAGCAAATGCAGAACAACAGACTAGGCTAAGCAAGTCACTCCTTTGTAACTGTTTATTTTAAATGTTAGCTAGAGCCCACTTATTCTCACTTACCTCATTGGGTTTGGATTTGGCTAAGGATCCCACCTACTCAGAGAGCATTTTGACTCTATCTATAGAAGACTACACCATACTGAAAGTGTTTCTTCCTTTTGATGTGAGATATGGCAACAACAACACTTCAGTTCTAAAATATAACAAGACAGCAATATAAAACATAGTAGTTACTAAAATTCCCAGTGACAACGGACGATAAAGTTAAGCTAAAAAGATTTAAATGGGGCTGTCATAATGGCAGGTTTTGGCCTAATGAGTGTCCCAAATTCAAGCCTGATTCAACTCACTGCAGGACAAAAATAAAGAATTATGAACTAGAGTTACTGGCTTGGTAGGGTGTCTCACATACAGCCCCGCTCTGCTGTCAGATACACCCCTGTTGTTCAGGGACAGATCTTGGCTATATTTGGAGGTACGCTTTTAAATCGCCTTAAAAAATCCATCCCCTCCTCTTTAAGACTAAAGTCTAACAGATCTCACTGTCAGAAAATTATTGAAAATGATCAAACACACCCCCGATGGCAAAAATCAAGGATATCAGGTACATTCTGAAATTTAAAATAACACCCGTTAAGTGTATTTCCTTCCTTATTATTTTTGAACATTCATTATAACACACCTCTCGCTTCGCATCCGTACCTCTTCACCATGTCTTTATTTCACAAATAAGAAAACCTGAGCTTGAGGAAAATGTGACCACTCCTGGCCTCCTAACTTCCAGTAACCAATAATCTATGGTAGGTTACTTTCCTTGAGGTTTGAACAACTTTTGGGGATGAATTGCAGACTCATAAGCAAGCTGAAATTGTGAAAATGAAGTCATTCTATAGCAGCTATTCTAACAGCACTACACTGTCAAAGTCACCTTTTTTTCTGGTGGAAGTGGAAAGTCAAGGTAATTTCATTCGGACATAACAACAAAGGGCAGAGCTCCAAAGACGACAGTGCAGCAGAGAGATTTATTCAAGCCTGAGCGCTGTCTTCACACAAAGTATCTCCATCTATGCACTAGGGAATATGCTTTTTCAATACCTAGTGGGAAAAGTTACTTTGTTCTGTAATGTAGGAAATCATTATACAAAGTAACTAACAAAGACGTGAAAGAATGTTTAATCTCTGATACTATGTTTGGGGTTTGTTGGGGTTTTTTACATCAACTTATTTTCCATAACTACTACTGAAATTACATATCACATATTTAATCTAATAGCCTCCTATTTCCTTTATTTATGTGTTTTGATTATCCCAACCTTTGATTATGCAGAGCTGAACTGAACTTAGAAGCTTTTAATTACCTCTTTGCCAATGCAGAGCTGGACCAAAATCTGGTGATAATTAGAAGAGCTTTATTATGTTTGGATAGAAGAGCTTCATTATGTTTGGCCTCTAAATTCTTTAACAAGCTTTAATTGTTAGTTCTCAAGTAAAACATTCAGTCTAGTGCCAGTCTGTGGTCTGTCCTGCTTCTTGCTGTGATTCTTACAGAACTGCAGAGCAGCCTACAGCTCCCACTGAATACTCAGTTACATGAGGTGAGTTCCTCAGGTTCTAATTCTATTTCATTACACAACATATAGTAAACCTATTTTTAAGTAGCATTTGTTAAGGAAAAAGTGCAAGAGTATATGCTGTCATATAGATTGCATCAATAAACAGGATTACACACCTGAAAAAAAATGTTAGGAGAGTGTTAGAATGTTAAGGGATGGTTGAAAAATAATCTCTAATTAAATAATTCAAATTCAATGTATTTAATTAGTTATAATCTTACAGTATCTTCTTAAAAGCATTTAAAAAAAAAATAAGCTCCCTAATAAACCCTCACTGCTTTTAACCAGACAAAATACTCACAGTATGCAAATAAAACACCTCACCAGAATTATTAATCATTTTATCGCCTAGCATACCCCATCCTCACTGTAGGACTCTACCCACAATAATTGCCTGACAGCAAGGACTTTTAGCTTAGGCCTGTCCATTTTCTACAAGTACAGCACTCACCAGCCATGATCACTGTTAAAATCAGGGATAAATGTATTTTAATTATTATCAAACTTGAATCAATCCCTGTTCATGTTTCCAAAATATGCACTGCAAACAAACCGGGAATGAGGAGCTGTTGCTCAGTAGCTCCTCAAACTGTGCATGTTCACATTTATTACTGCAGTGAAGCTGTGGCTGGCTACAAATCCCCTACATCTGCCAAGGTAATAGAGGATAGCTTTTCAATGTATGTAAACACAAGGTGTAATCAAGCCTTGTAGTGTACCCAATTACTGAAATTCAGTAGATGCAAGTGATCTCCTCAATTTGCTATAAAATAACAATTACAGTATCAGACTGTTCTTTCTTCCCCTCTTAAACATATCACACACATTTCAGCTTCATATATTCAGATTAAATCCAGCCATCCAAGGACTAAAACCTGTAAGAATTCCCTATTGCAGGCAGATATTTCTAAAACCAATTTAAAATATTAAGTTACTATTCTTGCTTTTCATTTAGGACTAAGTAAGCCTCTATAATGAATGTGCTCCAGATATGAAAAGGTATTAGAAACACTTCTTTCCCTCTGTGCTTTTGTAGCGAACAAGGCAGGACAGTTAATGCTGACAGAGCCAAGGCAAAGGCTCTGTCTTCCCAGATCAGGCCAAACCCTGCTGAAGAGCTTCTTGTGCAGAAGCGCAGGATGGGCACAGCTCACCCCCGTCATCTCCACTGCCCGTCCACCACCCTTCTTCTCTAAGGCAAGGCGACAGCAGTCACCAAGTGGCAAATGTTCACCTTCCCCAGTACAAATGAGCCTTCAGACTGTAAAAACCCTATGAATCTAAAAGTATCCTGTGAATGTTGCATTTTCTGGGTTGTTTTTATTATCATTATGAGCGTCAAGGTCGTCATCTTCACAACTCAGAAGGTAACTAGTAGAGGCAAAGGTACAACCTCCTAATAGAGCAGCTTTGGTAGGAAGAGAGCCTACGTGCACTATGCAAACCCCTTGCAGAAGTACATACTCTCAGTTTAACAGAAGGTTGCATCATTTCTACATTGCTTTGAGATAATCAGTGAATTTAAAAGTGTGTATGCTATAAACTCAGAAACAGTATTCAATGAGCATTTTCACCTGTTAGATATTATAACTCGTAAATCGTAGTTTGCAACCTGTATTTTTCTGACTAACATTTTCAATGGAAACTCATTACAATCAACTTTACTATATTCAGATACAGTATATAAATAAGCAGCTGACCCTGAAAAAGGTTAAAAGAAACCCAAACCACTCAAGGAAAAAGTCACTGCTGTATGTATTTATGCATGGCATTTTGGCTTTTTAGTTATTAAAAAAAAAAAAAAAAAAATTGAAAGGACTGAACTTCAATGCTATGACCCTTATATAGCTGGGCCAGATTTCAGGCTAAAGACTAATGTGGTTTAGCTACTTATGAAATAATTATAAAAGTACCTCTAGCCTTCTAAATCGGGAGCACTGACACTCATCAGAATAATCCCCTCAGTTAAGTTCCTGAACCCACCACCCACTGAACGCTGGCACTGCAAAGTCTTCGTATTTGATACTGTTAAATGGCAGGAAAACCACCACGCCATTCCAGTGCAGCTTATCTCTAGGCTTCAAACAAAAGCCCTGCTTCTCCTTTGTAAATTCACTGACAGATTGAACAAGAAAATTAATTTCTTCTCCACAAAACACTACTCTGAAATAAACCCTAACAGGCACACCCCTTCGGAAGACAATACATTGTTTTTAGCAAGTATCACACAATCAGTCCCAAGTCAAAACTTCTGGGAGAGCTTAGCACTATTTTAAAGATAACCCTCTGACCACTTGTGCTGTAATTCACCAGGGAGAGAGGAAACAAAAGATTCCTTACATCTTTTTTTAATATTCAACAGCATTATTCAGCCACTTGAGAGGGTTAGCTAGCTACAACTCTCAGCCCCCCTGAGCACACTACTGGAAATGCCATTTTATTAGGCATTAAACTGGGGGACATAGGTAAACATTAGCATTGCACAATGCAGCACGATTTTGCAGGTAGCAACACTTTTTGAAACAAGTTTTTTGGTTTTGTTAAAATCCTGATTGCATTTAGAAGCAGCACAGCAATGCAGGCTAGATTGTACATTTTCTACTTTCCTTGCCAACCACGTTAGAAAAAAAACCCTTGTCATTGCAGTAAAAACAGACCACCAAAGCCCTTCCAAGAGAATAACGCCATCTTATCTCAAACACTTGCTTTACAAGTTCTGACATCAGAGAGAATAATCAGATCTGGAAAAGAGGCTATTTGCTATTAATGCTGATTTAATGGTTTGCTGTTACACAGCGCTACAGCCCCTCTATCTGGCAACAGCCAGCAATCATGGCTCAGTTCGTACTGAACTAGAATCTTGAACTTTACCAGTAGCGATGCTGTGAAATGAACATGGTGAAGATAATTTCATAACTCTGGTTTCAGAAAATAACTAAATCTTAAAAGACAACTTGCCATCTCTAATGTTTTAGAAAATATTTTCTACCTATAAGCTTTAGGGAAAAGTCAGTGTTGGCATATATCTAGCTGAGGAAATAATACAGAGAAAAACTATGAAACCAGAAGTATTGTTTTCCATAATAATAATTAAAAAAAAAAATCAGGTAAGGAAAACATTTAAAAGCGACGTGCAAAAAAATTCATGACCCACATGTCTTGTGACAGTCTACAGTTAAGCAACTACGGTCCCCCAGAACACAAAGATTTTACTACAGAACTTATTTCAGGCAAAGAATAAACCAGACACTGGTATACTTACATAGTAGTGCTAAACACACACAAAAAAGCAAATGCATAAATGGAAACTCAGTTCTAATGCTGACAACTTTTAAAAAGCAGCACTTTAAAGCTGACGTACATTTATTTACACAGGCATGTTTTGTAAGCATCCACACTGCAATCTAAGACACAGTAACATATTTATTCACACAGTTGTTCACATAAATTGACCCTGATCCTGCAGATGCATAACTCTACAAAAGAGAAAAGGCATCACTCGCATGCCCTAAACTGGGCCTATAAGTTTGCAAAATTGGGCCATATAGCAATCCCATCATAAAAACCAAAGATTCCAAACTACTTAATTCAGCACAACCTCTACACAGAATACTATCAGGTTATTTTTTCCTCAATTCTTTGCTAACTAAGTTACAAAGTAAGTGCCTCAGTGAAAGGTCTTTTCATACAGATTAAAATACCAACTCATTTTTCTACAAAGAGCACCTACAACATCACCAATATATACACATTGCTAATGTGCATCTTCCCCGTGAGCGTAAAATACCAGCAGGGAGCAGGGATGGGACACAACTGTAGGGGCCTTGGATTGCCAAGAGATTAATTCAAATATTAAAAGGAAAAGAAAAGCCATAAAACAAAAAGGAGACATTAAAGCAAAAAGAGGAGATTTTGCAAGTTCTTGGGCTTATTTTACAGGGACTAAAGCAGGAATTTCTTCAGGTATTTCAGACCAAAGTTCCACTCTGTGTTTTTACCCAGTTAAGGTTTTTATTGCACAGTGAGCCTCTCCCATTCCACCTGAGCTTTTCCCAAAGGTTTAATTCTTGCAGAAATACAAAAATCAAATTACTCTGAGGAAAAAACATAATCAATTTGGAATTAAAAATCAGTTACTAAACATGATATGAAGTGAATTATCTCTGAAGCTGAATACTTTGTCTCCTACAGTCAGCAGTCATAAGAACTACACCACAAAACAAACAAAAAAAAAAATCAGGACTAATATGTTGTAAAAAAGACCTGAAAGTCATGGAATCTTCCTACTTATATGCTACATGAGAAACACAGGTTTGGAAATGCAAAATACTGCCCTTGGAGGACAGAAAAGATGGAATGCTGGAAGAATTTTGTAGGTTTTACTTATTTTATCTATATTTTTAAATATTACTAGAGTAATATTGAGTGTATTGATAAAGTTTCAGAAAGAAACATTTAAACAGTTAGCATAAGTATTTCATAAATGTATTTTTCCCTGCTATTACCGAAATTCACCAGGAAGAGTTGATCCAATTAAGGATTTCTTCTGTGAAAAGAACACCGAAATTTATAAATGCAGTTGCTATTTTAATTTTCCTCGTGGCTGCTTTATTCATCTTTCTCCTCTTGAATGCATTTTACCAAGGGGCCCCAGAAACCCTAGTGACAGAAAAGAAAAACCCACTCAAAAAGCACTTCTCCACCTATGTGCATTTACCTTCGCTGTGTTACCTACAAGTCCATTTGAATGCTCGTCCCCTGTTCTTGTCCTGGTCAGAAGTGCCCCCGCCTGGCAAGCCTGTCTGCTCAGCTCTCGCAGGGAGCTACTTTCCTCCACTCAAGCTGTACTTTACTTAGTGGAGTGGCCTGAGATTAGGTACGAAGGGGAAGGTAAAAGTATAAAAGCAGGTCTAAGAGCTGTCCGCCTTGGAAATTTAGTTCTGAGCAATGCGAAAACACAGCCCCAGTTTTGATCTGGAGCGCAGCCGCCTTATTAAGTGACACCTCTAACCCTCACCATATCGATCCAAGAACTAAGTCCCTCAGAATAAGAAAACATCTCCATAACACAAAGTACCTGCTTGTTTTTCCTAACTGTGTTTACTCTTGTAATGCAAAAAAATGCACCTATGCTTAATAGGAACAGTGGCGACAAATCCCTTCCACACAGCAGAACCTGAAAGAGGCTCCCAAATTAAAGAAGGTGCACTTCAGCCTGGTATTCAGTCCAGCCAGCTGCAATGAAACCTCCAGGTTTCTTTTCTGAACTACACAGCAAGGACAAGCACCACAGCCAAAGTAGCTGTCTTGCTTAGCAAAGACTGGTCCTGAGGTTACCACAGGCTTTGAGGTCCTGATACTCCTCGCACACAGGTACTGTGCAAATGCACAAATACCCGCTTGTGTTTTGCAAGTGTGCACGTGTGCACACACACAGGTACACAGTTAAGATGGGAATACTGAAAACTTCTTCAAACCACAAGGAATCTCAAAACGAAACCACCAGGCTCAGAGACATCCAAAAGTCTGTGGGGTTTGTTTATTTATTTATATGTCTGGCCAGGTAGTCCTACACGATCTTACTGGGCCCCTTTCCTTGGGAAGTTTGTTTCCAAAAGTCGTCATGGGAGAAACCAGCAAAACCAAACACTAGCATGCTCTAGGTATTTCCTGAAAGCCACATGAGCTATAGAATTTAAAGATAAAGTCAAAGCCAAATCCATACCAATCCATGTATTTACCGGGCTTTGCAGGAGGTTTCAAAGCAATGAGTCAGATGATAAATGTACTGCAACACTAGACACAATACTGTAGATAGAGACAGGTCTTTTGCTTTAATTTTTAATTTCCATTTTCTGTGGGTTTCGACAAACCACTGACATTACTTTAGCATAATACTTTACAATGAATCAATACTTTAATTTAATAATGGTATTCTGTTGTCAACATATAATATATCACATAATGTCCTTGTATAGATGCTAAAAAAACTATGCCAAATAAAATGCAAGGCTTTGCTTTTACCAGTGGTCACAGGTTAAATCAATATAATGAGAATCCTTACAGCCCCCAAAAGAATTTTCTTCAGGGTTAAAAGGCAGCATGGAGTAATTTCAGCCATATCCCTTCCTCCCATCATACCAGTCCTGTGAAAGCTCTCCTAGGTCATCGGATTCCAACAAACACTTCAATAAAAGGAACACAGAGGAAATATATCTGAACAGAATCAATGTACCTGTCTGTGAGTGGGACTTCTATTTAAACATTTCGCTTCCTTACAAACTCGGCGGTAAGCGCGCTAGTTCTTAACTATACCAGGGATTATAAATGGAAAATGGAATCAAGTCCAGTGTCATCCAACTTCACTGAAACAGATGAAGCAAGTTATAGCTGTAAAATATGAAAAATAAAATTACAATAACTTCCACTTTAGTGGTGTGACTACAGTCCTGTATTTATTATTTTTATCTAGCCTTCCTGTTGACAAGTATTTAAGATGGGAAACACAAATCTAATCATGTCTGTGGTACGTTGACTCATGGTATGTGAATAGAAAGTAAGTGGGAATGAGGAAGAAGCAAATGCTTTTAGAACTCCCAGTTGTTCGCTTCAGTATTTTTTTTTCCAATTCAACAGCTTTTGATGCATTACAAATTGATAAATAACTGACATTAATCTTAGTCAATGCCGAAGGCATGTGCTTTACAGTCATGCATGCTCCCCTCGATTTCAATGACAGCTCATGATCATAACGTGAAGTGTTCACAGATACATGTCATTTGTTGGCAGAACGTTTTAGAGCTCTGGGAAGAGTAGGTCTGGTTTTACTACGGTTTGGCACCTCCCACAACACCCTCCAGTTGGTGAAAACCCCGCAGTTCCATCTAAGTGTCATCCTTAATGTGAAAAAGATATTTGAGTCAGTGCAAAATAAAACAAACAGCTTTTACCAAAATGTCAGTGTTGGTAACAGTTCAGCTGCCAGATGCTTGTTACTTGAACCCATGCCGTGCATACCAGCAGACAGAGATACGACTAGGATAAACGACTGGACCAGAAAGTCTTTAGCAGGAAATCAAAGCATACTCGGGCTGCAGTCTGGACTCATAAAAAAAAAAAAAGGTCGCAATCAGACTTCACAAGATATATCGATTAAGAGTTCTGTAACATCTCTTTCCTTGGTTACTATGCATTAGTTGAGCCCCACCTGCCTGACCTCGGTTCTCTGCATTAGCCTTTGGTCATATGAACACAAGAGAAACCACAGTGCTATTTCACAGCTGAATTCACACAGGAATTCTTGTAAGTACAGTATCTCAATTTAAAGATAATAACATTACTGAAGAACCCAGAACACCATGAAAAATGCATATTGGAAAAATCAGGGCATGACTCTTTAGAAATGAACCAATGGCTTGATAAAAATAAAACCTCACTGGTGTGTTCCAGTCAGTTGGCTGATTTTTCTGATCTACAGGCTGGACTATCCTTCTAAACCAATGATTGATTTTTATGTTGAGCACTGGATAAAGAGGTTCATGCTGAAAAGCCACAGTCCGTGCATGATCATGAGAAACACATGCAGGCACAAGACACAGAGCGAGGTTTGATGAGTAAGTGGCTTTTGCTTAGTCAGAACCTGAAGGATCTTCATCAAGAACTTTCAAGACAGCTAACAGATAGCTTGACTTTGAGTGAAACACAACCAAGAATTATTGTCATTATGCACACCCACAAAAAAGTGAGAGATTTCACAACATCTCCTCGGATGAATACACACACAGAGAAAAGGCTTTACCAGCATTTGCTTCAGCTGGGCAATCATCCGGCTTTCTGGAGAAATAACTCCTGATTTGCCTTCCATTTTCCTAAGTCGTATTTCGAGCCCATTTTAATGTGTTAAAACAATTAAATAAACTGCAACGTGAACCAGTATAAATAAAGACAGCTGCTTCTTTTCTTAAAAGCTGTGAAATGCTAAATAACCTATGACTCCTGCCCACATACGTGCCTTGCCAAGCCAGAGGATCACACACGGGTGTGTGCTATTTTGAAAGCTGGGCCATCAGATTTGTCATGTCAGATTTGTATTCACAGGGTACAACGGGATCCATGACTTTCATTTCAATAGCAGCTGGAGCAACGGGCACAGAAGGAACACGCAGCTCAAACTGGGAAATGAGGATGAATTTGTTTTAAAAAACTCCCTTTCTTCCTGAGAGCTGTTAGTGGCAGATGCAGATACTTGCTTTGGGGTCACACCATGTCAGCAGTTCATGTCAGAAAGATTGCGTTTCTCCTCCCTCTCCCCTCCAGTGGACACTGCAGCCTCAGAGAATTTTACATGTATCCTCAGAGACGCTTATATGTATCAGGCAAGTACAGCTGTAGGCTTTAAAAAAAATTTCCACACGCCCTACAAATTCAAATCCTTTTTTATGTAATCTATTTAATCTTCCATTAATGATAATCTCTGCTATCAACGTGCCCAAACAGGGTCAATTTCTGCTGGATTTGCACTTCTTGCATTTCATCCTATAACCGAGCTGTATTTAATGAGGGGAAACACCCTGCTGTAAAAGGTATTAGCAGTCTCCCTAAAACAAATAATAGTTACGAGACTCTGCAACTGCCAGGAACGTTTCAAGATTGTGGGTTTTCTTCTTCCTTTGTGTGTCTTGCATGGAGGAGAGTCCTGCCAGCTGAACATTATTTATTCATCAGGATACTCTGCCTTCCATACCTTCTAAGGAGACAGCATAGATGAGCGGAAATTGCTGTGGATTTCTCTTACATACCCAAAAAGGCAGAAAGAGGAGAAAGGAAGAGATTGCAAGGGAACATTTAGACCCCAACAGATCCCACCTGGCAAGCCCAGGCAGCATTTCAGCCACACACGGGTCACGGCAGTTTGAGACAGCATGTAACACATCTGCTTCACACAAGGCTTGAAAACAGAGACACAGGTTGAAAATCAGGCTCCCTTTGCCATTTTGTTTTTAAGAAGTGCCGTATGCAGCTCCCTACACCTAAGTGACATGGGTAGGGTTCAGCTCCACAAGAGATTTTCTCTCTGATAACATCTGACTTCCTTAGGTTGTACCTACAGAGCAAGCAGGCTCAGACACACCTGTAAGGGATGGTTCTCTCTCAATTAACGTAGCAGACACTGGGGAAGTGAGTTACTGCCTTGTTTGCTCTTCTAATTTAATGATAGTTTTATTCGTAATCATTCCCAGCCATCCGCCACCTGCACACCCACCCACACGTGTCCAATTTGCTGTCCTTCTCCCGATTTTGTCAATTCACAAGATCAGTTCGCTCTGCATATACTCTCTGCTCCGGGGCTCATCAGCAAATAGATTTAATGGACAAAATAAAGTTCAACTGACTTGCTAACAAAATCCTCTAGCGGAATAGCCATACATTAGCATGCAAAAGGGGAGCTCTGGGCTGTAAAAGCAATTCAGGTGGTAGCATTCAATTGAATTGACGTTCCTAGCAGAAGCAACTAAGAGTTAATGGAGGACACAGGGCTTCTCATTTCCTATACTGCATCCAAGAAAACGCAGAAGATGACTGTAATACAGTATAATTGAGCATTTCACTAAATAGCACCGCACAGAAGTTCTTTTGGCACAGATTGCATTTGTCCTAGATAACCTTTACGAGAAGCTGAAAGTTGATGCACCCAGACCAAATGAATTTTCAGATTTAGCCCGAATCCTTAGGTTTGTGCCTGGGAGGGTGGGAAGAGCCAGCCACCGCGCAGCAATCGGGGAACTAGCCCCCTCCTCTGCTTCAAAAAAAAAAAAAAAAAAAAAAAAGTCAGTTACGGCAAGACGGTGCCGCGGCTACACACAGGGGCCGGGAAGGCGTTTGGCTGCGTCTGCATATTTGCGGTGTGCCCTGTGCTCCGCCGGGCGCTGGGACGGCGGGAGCATCCTCCGGAGCCCGCTCGCATCTATTTCAAGGCAGACGACCGGGTGGGAAGCCAAACTCCCTCCCCGGCAGAGAGGCAGCGGCACAGCCCCCCCCGCGCCTCCCGAGGGCCCCTCTCCCCGCTGCCCCTTCGGGAGCCGCCGCTGCCCGAGGGGTCATCGCTTGTCCCACTCGCTCGGACACCGCCCAGCATCTCCTAAATACCTTCCGCAGACCGGCCCGCAAGGGGAAAGGGGGGCTAAAAACCACAGCGAAATCTAGGCACCTCAAATGGCTGCTCCTGCCGCACCATCCCCGCGCGGCGGGGCTTGCCGGGGGGGGGGGGGGGGGGGGAAGCGCAAACTTCAGAGCTCCCCGACCTCCCGCGGGGCAGCAACCGCGCGGGAGCCCCGCACCTCCCCGAGAGGCGGCGGCAGCCTCCGACCCAGGCGTCGCCCCGGCCCGACCCCGCCGGCGCTCGGCAAAGAGCGGGTTTGGACGGGGAGACGCGAGCGAGCGGGCGCCCCGAGGGCGCGGGGCGGCTGGCTGCACTTACGGGTTTTGGGGGTCGTGCTGGCCTCCGGCGTGGTGGTGGTGGACTCCTGGAAGGGAGACAAGGTCCAGGACGGCGCCGAGTCGTGGACGTAGATCTTGTAGGAGGAGGTAGCGTGTGCCGCAGTGGGCCAGGCGGGCAGCGGCGGGGTGCTGGGGGCGGCGGGCGGCGGCCGGGCGCCGCGGGCGGCGGTGCCGGGGGGGCCGCTGGCGGGCGGCGCCGTGTGGGGCGCGGCGGGGGTCGCGCCGCCGTGGGCCGCGGGCCGCTCCGCGCCGTTCCGCGGGTGCCGGGTGGCCGCGGGGGGGCCCGGCTCATCGTGGTGAGGCGGGGGCTGACGCGGCTGGGCGGCCGCGGCGTGGCGGCGGCGGTGGTCTCCGCGCCGCGGGGGGGGGCGGTGGGCTTGGAGAGGAAGAAGGGGTCCTGCCCCACGCCCTTGGCGTCCATCAGCTCGGTGGGGACGTACTCCTTGACGGAGCCCACCACGATCCACTTGAGCAGCATGAGGCTCAGCCCCAGGCCGATGAAGCCGATGAAGAGGGGCCCCCCGCAGCGCCGCCGCGGCCCCGGGGCATCAGCGCGCCGCGGCTGCCGGCCGCGGCGGCGGGGCAGCCCGCGCCGCGCGCCTCCCGCGGCCGCGGAGTCAGCGGGACGGCCGCGCCATCCGCCGGGAGCCCTCCTCTTGCGCTGCCCGCTTCAGCCTCTTCGCTCTCCTTCTTCTCCCTCCGCTCTCAGGTTTTTCTTTTCTTCTTAGGTTTGGTTTTTTTTTTTTTCCTTTCCCGGGTAATAAGTCGCAAGAATCAGCCTCCTCGATTTTTTTTTTTTTTTTTTTTTTTTTTTTTTTTTATCCCAAGCGTGCGGCTCCGGCGGCGGGCAGGCACATTCCTTCACATTCACGCTCCTTCTCGCCTCTCCTCTTTTTCCGCTCCCCTCGGCGCTGGGGGATCTTTTCTCTCCGTCTTTCCTTCCTTCCTTCCTTCCCTCCGCTCCCTCCCCCGCCCGCTCGGCTCCTGCCTATGCCCGGCCGCGGCGCAGCAGCATCCCCCGGCTGCTCGGCGGGGAGGCGGCGGCGCGGCGCAGCGCACCCGCCACTCCGCGGCCCCGCGGCCAACCCGCGGCCGGCGCCGGGCCAGGGAGGCCGATCCGCGGGCGGGGCCCGGGGGGCAGGAGGCACGGCTCCGCGCAGCTCCTCCGCGCCCGCGCTAAGTCCGGCCCGGCATCAAAACTCCAGCGAGGGTTCCCGAAAAAACAAAAAAAATCCACACACACATTAAAAAAAAAAAAAAAAAAAAAAAAATTAAGATGAAGCCCTGGAGGGGGGGCGGCAATGACCCAGTCGGCAAAAAATACGGATCCGGCAAATAAATAGGCACGCAGAAGGCAGCTCCTGCCAAGCTTGCAGCTTCTGTTCAATTGTGTATTCCTATCGCAGCGCAAGGGAGGCAGGCTAGCGCGCAGAAAGTAAGGCGCCTCCCACCAAAGCCTAATGGTGGTTTCTTAATGCGCACAAGATAAATAAATGATCCAGGCAAACCCCTCGGGAGGGTGTATGCTACGGCAAGAGCAGCCTAGGAAAGGAAGGAAAGGAAAGGAAAGAAAAAGAAAAAAGAAGGGGGGGAGCACCTGACCCCATCCTTTGGTAGCAATCCGATAGGCTGCTGCTCGGTGTCAAAAAAGACATGGGGGGGGGGGGGGGGGGGAGAGAGTGTGCGTGTGCCTGAGGGCGGCGGAGACACCTTCAGAGAGGATTCCCAGCGAAAGACCGGGGCTCAGGACGAGAACACGTTTTCCGACGCTGATGCTACCCGATAACTAACAATAAGCAGCATTTTGTCGTTGTTGTTTCTAAAGGGGATTCCCTAAAGGAAAACAAAAACCTCCAGACACCTGCAGCAAAAGGACGGCCCTTTTCAGCAGCCGGGGGGCAACCGATGGCACAGGCACGTATGGAGGCTGCAGCTCCCAGGACGTTGCCAGACAAGTTTGATGCTGGCACCACTGCAGCTTTTTGAACCACTCCCAAGCTGAGCGCCAAGTTCAGTGGTCAACAGTGTGTGCTTTCCATTCACTTACTGGACAAAGCGTTTAAACAGCTAGGGTGGCCACTGAAGGGTTAACAGCAGTGTACCAAAGGGTGAGTCCATTACCGTTTTCAAAATTTTAGAAAACGGTCTATAAAATTATATATGTACAGATGTTTCTAACCCTTTCTTCTGAACTGTTAACCTCATTGGTGGCGTCTCCTGGTATTGACACTTATGTATAATTTCCTTAGTCATGTATTTAAAAGTATATCAATATTTATACAGAATAATTGAGTGGAAAAGTTGGAAACAAACTGTGAAATACATTTGTTCTGTATATCCACAGACAAATACAGAAAATAAAATATTGCAACGGAAACATATCTGCTTGGATTTGTCTTCAGACTGAGTGTTAATAGCATTTATAATATAATATCAAAATTACATTAACTAGACCTCTAGATTATTGTCGCTTCAAGCAATCCAGCTGGAGTTTGGCATCTTCTCTATGATAGGTCTGTGCTAACAGCTATCAGGAAAATCTGTGGAAGTGGCTTATCAGGTAAGTGTACAGTTTAAACACTCTCTCATAAAAAAGCACTTTGGAATTGGGAAACATGAATATATGGGTTCCTAATCCTTCAGTGAAGAGGCAAGATGGTTAGGAGGAAGCATTTAGAAACAACCACATGAGCATTGCCCAGTACACAAATGGATGCCCAGTAAAGCAAGCAAATGATCCAGACAGGGAAGTGTCAGGAATCCAGGGAGGCTTTGTCACTGCTTTTATGGAATCCAGGATTTCTTATGGAAATCTAGAACCAGAAGGTTTCAGCCATGAGTGCCTGTCCTGCACAGTCCTCCCCTTCCTTGCAAACTATGCCTACCTTTGTCCTGCTCTGGGCTTTGGCTGCCTGTACAAATGTCCTTCGGCTCATTCCTCTTCCACAACCCTATTGCCATGCACTAAGCTCTGTACGAATCCTTCTTTGTATTCATTCTCAAACCATTTATATGTGCTTCTTGGGAGAACAGAACACAACAAAAAGGTTTTACAACCCTCACAAGACAGAGCTTTTATTTTTCTCACGACTATGTCCTGAAGTCTTTCAGTGTTTCATCTGTCTCAACTGCACTTCTTCCCCCCAGTAAGATTTTCAAGCTGTCAGCTCCTAAAATTTGTAATGGTTCTAATGGAAGACATCAGGATGTGATACCATTAAGATGACTCAAGTGTAGCCATTTCACTCTTTAATATTGAAAGACTTCCTGTATTATGAGTAAAGATTTTCAGGCTTGTTTTCTTACAATTTCCCATTCTTACCATTGAGGGTTGACAAACTAGTCTTGAAATTGACTGCAGAATGCTTTCAATATGCCTTACTTACATTAATTACTTAAAAACAGGGATTCCTCTGATAAGTCAATGAAGATCTTACCATTGACTATTATCCTCTTTGAAGAAAGTTCTTTGGTCTAAAAATATGAAATGGCATGGATCTTGATACAGGAAGCTCAAAGCAGCTTTCCCTTAGCCCCACAGCAAATGCAAATGTATTTCAAATAATTTACCCTTCAGTTAAAAAAAAAAAATGCCATGCGCCTAGACAGACACCTGAGTGCAGGCAATGCATGGAAATGTCTTCTTGTAATACTTTAGTCATGAGTAAAAACGTTATGATGTGTACAAAAACAGTCTCTGAATGCTTCTAGATTATTTCTCTGTCCTCAAAAATTAATATTCAAATCATAATCAGTTTCTCAAATCAGCCCACTCTTGTTAAACTGAATCTGTTCAGTGCATTAATTCTAATTTACGTAGGTATTTGGTAAATTTCACTTGCATTTCTTCCTACTCATTCTGTATCATAGCCCAACTCTTTTACTTTTTCTGGAAATATGTTTATCATGACCAGAAAACAACATATAATTTGTTTTTCCTGACTTACTTTTCTTCATAACATGCAAAGAAATCCTTAGTATCTCCTTCAGGACATCTGTGACTGGGATGGAATAAAATTATTTATCTACAGTGGAGTCGGAAGTGGTATTTTCTTAAGGACTGGTGTGACACACATAACAGAGATAGTATTTATGCACATATTGCTTTGTCACGGGGGTTACATGCTGGCTGTGCGGTAGGTGTGCCACAGCTAACAGTTCTGTTACAAGGGTGCTCTTCCTGACCAGCTTCACACACGCCCCATACAGCAGAACCACATACAGCCACAGAGTCTTCAAATAGTGAAATGTATTAAATGAGTTAAAGGAGTTAGATTTGCTTTAGCTGTTATCATGGAATCAGTCCTAGAAGTCTCAGGATAACTATCTTCAGAATAGCCAACAAAAGAAACAGAAATTCAAAATTGGAGAATAAGACCCTTTTAGAGCCACGTCCATTTCAGCACCAAAATAATACCCGTGTGAGATGCCTATATTCCAATTCCACATACGCGTGCAGCGAGAAGCCTTTTTTTCACCCCCAACTTTACAAAATATCTGAAGACATTAGTTGTTAATTCATGTAAATAATATCTGAAGCTGTGAGCACAAAAAACCTCTTTAGTTGCTTTGCTTTATGGTGCAATCAGCTGCTGATAGCATGAACAGTCTCTTGAAATTGTGAGTTCCCCCAGCACCCACTTGGCTTGCCGCTTTCTGGCAGTTTGGCAATTGGATGTGCCAAACAAAACAGAATTTCACAAACAAAAGATTCTGGAATTGGGGCTGGTTATATCAATAGGTGTTACACTGCTGGAGTATTTTCCCAAACTAGGGCATCTGAATATTCTTTACTTCGTTCTTCCTCATCCCCAGCTCAGCTACAACATAAATGTCCCTAATGGTTGATTCACAGTTGGGGAAAACCTTGCGTTTTGTCTGAGGTCGGCATGTAACTCTATTCCTTCTTCCATGTGAAACATATAGATAGCGTTCCACTGATCCCATTAAGAAGCGCTCAGAACTAAAGCACTCTTTCCCACTCTGATTGCTAAAATAGACATTAGGCAAGACAAACAGACTAAGCTTTATTCAGCTAACATGTTGTCAAGAGACTTGGGCTATATACTTGTGCGTAATGGAGAGCCCAAAGTATTCCTCTCTGTATTTTTACACAGGATGTTAGGAGCGCTTCTGGTACCCAGGAGGAACAGCGCAAGTCGCAACAAGTGAGAAATCCACCGCAGAGTTCAAAAGCACGGCAGCCATTTGAGATATTAGCAAGCTGCCAGTTAGCATTATGTCTGTCTCGGACAGGTGTGAGATGAGTGACAGTTAATTTTGGAATAAGGAGAAGAGTCTGCTCTCTCTCACTGCAATATAAACTCTGAATAACAATCCCTTCGCTAAATTAATTGGATAAAATACACTTGTCCTTTCACACGGTGCAAGTATGCTGATTCCTCCTCAACAATCAGCACATCCTCAGTTTTTCAAATCACGTGTAGCCTATTTGCAAATGGCAGGGCTGCCACTAAATATTTTGAATTACACTTGAATGTATGCCAATGAATATATACAATTCAAATATTTATCTTGGCATGGTTCGTAATGATTAATTGAAATACGTCATGACATTAGCAAAAAACTCCACATCCCAAATCCTACAAAACATGTTTCAGTCAGGAAATATTAGTAAACTGAATACTGTCTTTGGAGGAATTAACTACTAAATAACTGAAATCCTAAAGGCCTGACTCAATTCCTATCAAGCCAAATTCTCAATATTCTCCACTTTTAGCTGACCATAAATTCTAAGGATTTCAGTGGGAGAAATTCTGTTTGGCAAGAGTAAAATCAAAGTAATTTTTTAATTCTGATTTTAGTGGTATTGCATCAGTCCCTTAAGAACACACTTAATAATGATTTCAGACTGAGAAATATAGTGACTAGTCTTAACAATGCCCTTGCGATATACTGAAGCCACTGCAACATAACAGAAATGCATAAATTACTCTTCAGGCCTTTGTAACCCCTGAGATTTTTATCAGGAACATAAATTTAGGATGCCAGAGGAGGGAATATTTGAAAGCAAATATGGAAAATGCCATCAAAAGGGCTTGCTCCAAAGCACAATGAAGTCAGCAGAAATCTTTCAGTATATTGCACTCTATCTTGTACTAAGCTCTAAACCAAAATTCAAATCTTTCCAAGATTTAGGACAAAATGATGACAAAAGCAAGTAAGAAAGCCTATGAAGCAATCAGTCATCAACAGACAAGAAAGTTAAAATTTTTTACTGTTATGACTCACTTCCATTTTTCTTCCTGAAAATCTCCGCTTTTTCCATCCCAGTTAGGACACCCGATCCCAATTAACTAGGCAGAAAGGGAATATATATATAGTATATTTCAGACTTTAGCATCTTTCCTTTTCAAAATTGTTTGCTGTCCCATGTAACTTCTGCCCAGTGCAGAGAACACTGCCGCTAGCTGTTGCTTGGTGAATGATCTGGCTGTGGGTATGGTCACATGAGATGAGACTAGACATATTCTGGAAATGCTTGCACTTTTACCAGTCTGTCACAAGGAATATGAATAAAGATTTAAATACCTAGTTCTGCTGTCCAGTGCAGAAGCTTTAGTCTTTGCAGAGAGGTAACAAAGAAACTATTGCTTCTGCAGCGATTTTCATATGCTACCAAAGAGGTAAAGAGGGTAAGTTATAAACTCTTAAAATGTACCTGAGAGAAAAGTGGCTGCTTGTATGGGTCCTCCTCTCCCTGATAGCCCCAGGGATAGGCAGGGACATGTGCCAGCAGCCTCCCGGTGATGAGTGCTCCAGCAGTAGCTCTACTGCAGAAGAACAACCCTGGAAACTCCTCCACTAACAGGTCTGAAGGGTCCAGCATATTCTTTGTGAGTTTCCCCTGGAAATTAACCCAAAATAACAGAGACTGTTAAATTTAAGAAGAGCATGAGGCATCCAGACACTGAATTAGTTTCACCTATTTTAGTTTCAGAGATGAATATTCTTTAAAATGGCAAGTCTGCAAGGGTAAAAACACAGGGCAAATAGTGCACCTCGAGATGACTTTAAAATAAGCCTTAAATCATTGCCTTCTCTAAAACTGCAATTATTTACTAATACTGATTTTTTTTTTCAGTCTTGATTAGTTTTGATGGCAAATAAAATTACCTTATGTCACAGTCTTTGGATAAATAGTACATTCATCATAGCTGTTGCATTAAAAAGAGAGGTTTTCTATTTAAATAAATTATTTCAATTATTCTGTAAAGTTATTACAGTGATCAAAGACAAAGCAGGGCTATAGAAGCACTGGAAATCTATATTAGAGGGAAGAATAAAATAGCAATGGAAAAAGTATAACTTAAAATAAATTTAATGCTCTTGTGAAGTCCAAAGTTGATAGGAGCAGAGATAGTTTATAACATTCTCATCAGTCCCAGCAATTAAATTGCATCCAAAAGGACTGGCTTCTCTGCCAAGAATGACCAAATAAATGATCGATCAAGCCAAATATTGCTGACAATTTTAACACATAGAAAAACAGTGACAAGAGAAACTTCTATGAGCATTTAACTTAACTTTGTGTAGATCCTAGAGAAATGAACTTGGAATTATTTTCTTCATAGTACTAGTATTCATGCAGAAATTTATTTTTACCAGAATGTTTTATTGTAGTACAGACTAGGTACCAAGACTGAATAAGCCAGTTCAGCTACAAATTTGCTTTTAAGTCTCGGATAAGTTCTTTTATCACAATTTCCTCATATTCAGACCAATGTTTCCTTACTACTTTGTTGTGAGTTCCTTCATTTCATTTTGGTAAAGCTCTGTAATGGTGCTTTTCATAGCTCTATCACCAGTGTTTTGTCTGGGCTGTTGTTAGGGAGAGTTGGTCATATTCAGCCTGCGTGAGTTCGCCCTGAAACAGTGCTTCTTGTATTCAAAATGTCAAAAACAGCCATTGACATTCAAATCTCTATGTAACAAGTTTGGAAATTCATGTTTTTAACCTTGAATTGTTCAAAGGTAGCAATGCCAAACAACACTGACCCATACTTTCCCTGCTGTAACAGGCCAGCTCTCTCATAGCTAATAGGACCTGGTCCCAGACATTCCAGGACAGAACCCATCCCATGGAGGCCAGATTTCCACACCCTAATGCATCTGTTAAGCAGCATTTATTCCTGATATGACCTAAATGATACCATATGTAAGGCAATTACCTGCAAGAATTATATCAAAAGTAATGAGTGCTATTAGTGTGATTTTGGATGTCAGACTCCTACTACTTAGGATGTTCAGAGGCTTAGCAGGTACCTCTTTAAAAGCTGCCCTGAATGTCCAGAACACCAACAGGTAGAACAAGCCAAGGGGAACAGCTTCCTTATCCTTCCACATAACACAAAAGGAATTCATTCTATCAAACTACTTGGAAATAGTTTTATGGCATCCATCCTTAGAGTTGTATTTGAATGACCCTTTGAAGTAGAAAAAGCCCACAGCACCTCATCATTCTCATAGCTTAATCAGGAAGAAAAGCTGGATCTTTCATCTTTAAAGCTTTCAGACATCCATGAAATCATTCAAATTTTCTAATAACTTCACCTCTTGGTGGATTTCAACTATGTAGAAAAAACACCTTTTTTTTTAGATCAACACAGGAGTCAGAATAAACCCTTTCTTTGCACTGCTACATAACTATGAGGAACTTTTCTATACCTAGCCTAAAACAGCATAAAGAGTTATGAAAAATAAAGCAGATGAGAATCCTATTTTTATCACTGTTACGTATTTCAATTTAACTGCGAATGGAGAGACACTAGGGAGGGACAATAAGAAGTAAAACAATGCCTAGAGCGAGATAGCTGCTGAATAAATATTTCAAAGAGAACAAGAGATGGAATGTTAATTGATAAATACCTGCAGAATCTATTGTATTAAAAGCTGTGATAAAAAAAGAGAAAAAAAGGAAGAATGTACTCTGAAAAGCAATAGATTTTGAAAGCCATAGAATTACCAACAAATAGCCCAACTTTCAACCTCAGAGTTTTAAAAATAGTAGACATCTTTTTTAAAAAAACTACGACTCAACCTTAAACTAATTAAGTACCAATGTGCAAGTCTATGTTTCCACTTACTAACACTGTAGGTGTTACCATTTATGTGTCCAATGGAAAACTACAGATGAATTACTTAATCTAAAATCCCAGTTAGTAATTCTGAATCATAATACTTTATTTCTTTGTGTGTACTATGAATACATCAATGCACAGCCCTCATCACGGTAGTTATTCTCTACATTTCAATAATCAGGGATTTAATATTATTTTATATTATATTTTATACAAAATACTATTTTTATTATTAATTAAAATATTAATTTTATACACAATATTATACCCAAACCAACATACTTTGCATACTCTGATGTTTTAATAATAGTAAGCATGATAAACAAAGAGATGTAAGGTTCTTGAAAGAGTTTGTTTTGTGGGGTTTTTTTTACCAGACCAGCTGAGTTAGTTGGCTAAAGAAAACAAGCTTGCAGTCACACAAGGCTTGCTTTATTTTAAACTCTTTCTTTCCTTACAAAATTAGATTTTTAATGTCACTAAAGGGAGAGCAGCAAAGCTTTTCTAAGTAAATATGCATGCATGTATATAATTGTAGACATGTATGTGTGTGTGTGTGTATAAACGTAGATATAGATTTGAGGAGGAAGATGTCAAAGCTGTGGAGTAAACAGAAGAATACATACTCAGGCTCTATGGCTTTGCCCCATTTGGTACTGAAGCAGTCACCAATCAGCTGCTAAACGAAGTCACGCTGCTCAAAGTTGCATACAAATACACATGTGCAAATATTCCTGGGTTTAGAAGCAATACAATACAGAACCACTTTATTGAATTGTATTTTAAGGTCGAATTACATATCCATGGCTCACCAGGCTGTCAGAAATTGAAGCGAGTCTCTCACCGTCGGTTGGGACGCATGGGTGAATCCCTAAACAAGACAGCTATAAAATGGGAAATGGGTTTTTCCAAGAACAAAATCATTTAACTCCCAATCACAAAGCAGGATTGGAATTTCTGTATCTCTTTTCTGTGCAAAATGAAGATTTTTATTTAAAACAGCTGTCAGCAAAGGCTAAGTGGCTAGACTTCATACACTGCTCAGCTATTAATTTGTTCTACAGCCATCCACATGTCCCTTCATCTCTTTTGGGAAACTGAACCTATTTTAATGGGAAACCTCCCCAGTAAATATATCTATAATCAGGGAATGAAGCTCAGCAGAATGGTAAATCTGTACTTGGAACTCAAAGGACAGAAATGAAGATTTTAAAATTTGCTGCTTTAGCTCCCTGACCATCTAAACCTGTGATCAGGGAACAATGAGTGTCTCCAAGGTCTCCACATAAACTTCTGCTGCTATTTCTTCACTTCCTATGCTTCTACACTAGAACATAGTACAAAATAACATCCATAGCGCAGCAAAACATTGTTCAAACCTAAGTGCTTTAAATCTTAATTTTCAATGTTTATGTGGACATCTTATATAAAGCACCAGTGACAAAAGTGCTACAGATCATCTGCTTCCATGAAAATCACCAGTCAATTGCATGAATTCTGCATAAATCTAACTTTCACAAATTTATGTGCCTGAAAGGTTAACTGAATTTCTATAATTTTAAAAGTCAAGATGTATTGTTATCCCTGAGCTTTTTACCCTACATACTACATTCTTGTGTATACTTTAAGACAAAACCAGATGTGTGATCATGAGGCAGAGGCATGCTTTAGCTGATAAACCCTCATTTAGTTTTTGGCATGAAGAGGAGGCAAGCACAATGCATAGTATAAATTTACCTTATATTACTGTGTTCATGGCATGAATGAAGAAGAACCTGTGCTGTAGATGTTGCTGCCCTCCCTCCAAAGGCAGGGAAAGATGAGCTTATAGATTTCATTACTTCTGCACTCTTGAGATTATGCCCTAGATTCAGCTGCTCTAAACTGAGTCCTCAAATTCAGCCTCCACTTCTCAGCCCTGCTGTGCAACAGGCCAAGCTGTACTTGCACCTACAAGAAACTTTTCTCTAGCAGCTTGTGCCAAAGAGTTTTTTAAATGAAAATTGCCGCTAAAAAATTCAAAAGTATACATAGGCATGTATACAAAGAACAGAAAAGCTATAACCTTTGGTCTCAGAAAAACTACTGCATTTCGCAAACACTGGGATATCTTAGTTGTACATCTATCTTTCAGAGTCACTATCTTCATTCACTGGTTTTGCACAAACTGTCCTTAAATACTGAGTTGCCTTTCTAGTCTAAAATGAGGAAGCTTTTCATGATTAAGCATCCTTTTGATAAAGAAGTGATATAATTTTAATTACTTCCCCAGTAGTGGTCTCACCATTGATTCTTAGGAGATAATGTACAGAAGGGTGTCTTGCCTCTGGTCCTTGCTTCATCTCCTACTTGTTCATCCTAAAAGCTTCTTTTGATTGAGTTAGAAAAAAATCAAGCAGGCAAATATGTACATAAAGCTAATAACGTACACACAGTCAGAATTCCTCCACAGCGCATTGCTTACATACACAAGTGAGATAAAAATTACTGCTAAGATGAAAAGCACTTTTCATCTTAAGACCCCATTTCCTATCATATAAAACTTTCTAAAAACATGGTCCTTTTGAGATATATGTTTGCAACTTCAACGCTAGCAAAGCCAGCCAAAGTGGGAACTTTGAAGGAAATGTTAAGCTCAGTCAGTTCGATCATTAAAGTTATGCAAATGGAAAAACACATTCCTCCTTTTTAAACGTTGTTACATTTTAGTTGCAATCATAAGATTCAAGAAGTGAGGACGGCATATAAATGTCAAAAACTTGACAGCATCGTAGGGTGAAATCCAGTCCCAGCTGTGGTCAATAGCAGAGCTTCTCTGTATTTCAACAGGAACATGATTTTACTTACGATCTTTACAGAGCAAATGAGAACTGACTCAGGTTTAAAAGTGAAACTGTTGAGATTTCTTGTCTGTAGGAGCAGACAGCAAATTTTCACTGTGTGCTACTAGCTCAGGAATTTCTGAAGCAAAATGCGCTAAACCAAAAGAGTGATAGTAAGACAGACTTGTACTGCGCATCATATGATGTCATTGTTATTACATTTTGACAGTACTCACTGTCCTCCGGAGAAGAAGCAACACAACTGTCATGTTCATTGTTGTGAGACCATGGTGGTGCAGCAGTGTCCTCCAAGAGGAAAGGTTTTTCTGTGAGGCTGGTGCTGTTTGCTGTTCAGCAACTATCATTACCTATCCATTTCAAATATACAAAATATAAGTTGTATAAACAGTGAGAAAACCTACTTCCTCCTACCTCGCTCAGGATATGTACTGGAGGATATCCCCCATAAAGCCAGCAGAAGTGTTCCCTGCCTAACCAGAGCACTTCTTTGAGTGGTGGCATGGGGGTTTCCTTCCCCACAGCATGCCATGCCTTTACTTACTGAATCAAAGAGATTTTTCATTAGAAATTATGTTCTTCATTAAAAGCCAGTAAGATAATGAGAATCACCATTTAATGAAATATATTCTTCTGGTCCTGTCATCTTTCTTATTGTAAAAAGATTTTTGGTTTGGCAGTGATCTTTGAAAGTGACCTGTGCAACACGTGCTTGCCTTTGCCACCAAGTCTTCTTTATTTTTAAAAACCAACACAAACAGAACAAAAACCCCAAAAGCAGAACAAAAAAATCCCCTTTTGAACTAATTCTAAAAAGAAAAATTCTGAACAACATATATTTGAAATCATTGTTCAAAAATGTCACCTATGGCAGTGCAGTAATTTAGAGTCAGATGTTTCATAATGAATCTACTGAATCAGAGATCTTTCTTATTAATATAGAATATTCTATATTCTTATTATCAAACTCCTACAAAGTTTGCAATTTAGTCAAGAAAATCAGATAAAAGTCAAATTTACTGTAAGAGCCAAATGTTAACATTCCTACACAATTTGTATGACCTGTTAGCTCACAAGTGGCCATCCTCAGTATTTTTAGAAAATAACAAGAGACTCAGGTTGCTCAGTTTTAAATGGAGATATATCTATGGCCAAGGCAGCTGGAAATCAAAAAAACCCAGAAAGATAGCTAGGAAAAAAAAAAGAAGCAGATTCAAACTGAGAGCAGGATGAAGTACAATCTCTTCTTTCTTCTGAAGCTATGAAGGTCAATTTTTATATTCAAATAATGTATAATATACTGGGGTATAAAGAGTTTGCATTTTTATTGTAATTTGTTTTTCTTTCAAGTTCAGAATCACCAGCAAAGAAAATTACTCTAATTGCAATGCTTTGCATACAAATAGTGATTACAGCTTAGCGGATTGTTAGGACATGACACCACACAACTTATTAGATCAAATTGAGTGACGCCTACACCATACCAATTTTTTCAGTGTAGATAAATCAAGTTAAGCTCTCTCAGAAAACCTAACTATTTATGACCAAAAAAATATGGGTGTCAAACCTAATAGGCACCAGTTACATGGTCCTTGATTCAGAACTATGAAATAATCACAGGAAAAAGCAGTCACAAAGTAGGATGGCATTAAAAACCAACAGTAGCAAAATCAATTTTAATTAGTTCCCAAAGAATGAATATATAGAGACCAAAAACCTTTCTCCAATATATTAATACAGCTTATTTTTTACTTGGTTAGTTTTATGGAATTCATCAAAGGGATGCTGAGTGACTGAAAAGGTGCCCATGAAAGCACTGAGATAGTGAATTGCATACAGAGAGATATTTCTACATTTCCAGGAATTCTCTATTTTTTTTTCCCAACGTATTCTTTTATAGAGTTAAATAAAAATATCTGGACAATGAAACAACTCTCTAAGGTTGTACATCCAGAATGAAGTATTTGAACATACTACGTATGGCCAAACTAAAATTGTCCACAGGGAAAAAAGGTCACTTTATGTACTAGAAATTGTAATTTTTAAAGTTTCGCTTAGATTCTACTTATAATGGATATATTTTGGATAGTATTTTACAGATATGTGGTGTCATAGCATAAATTAGCTGAGTTCTGACCCATCATTTGAACCCAAGTGCCATTTTTCTAAAGCTAAATTACAGTGTATGCTTTTTCCGAAGGAGTAGAACACAAATCTTGCTAGTGGCAGAGATTTTAAATTATGCGTTTTTGTTTTGTTTCCTCTAAAGTTTAAACTTCTGGCTTTTAATAAAAAAAAGATATTCTGCTGTTATATGCCAGTGATGACAGGATAATGGATTAGGTCAGGCACAGTCTCCATATGAGTGGGTGAGACAATGAGAGACAAGTAATCTCTTCCACTGCTTTTGCATTTCTTGTATCCTGTAAAGCAGTCTCCTTAGTCTTAAATACTTTCCATTTTGTAGACTATGGGTATTATATACAGTACTTTGTTCATGTACCTTTACCTTCGTTTATTAATAATTCCTGCCAGTAATAAAAGGCTCTGGGGGTTAACACTTGAATAGTTTTAAGTGAGATGCAGCTGAAAAGCACTTTAAATACTTTCTAACTCTCATACCTTTCTTGACAAGTTGTATTTCACTACACAGATGTTGCTTGGATACTCACATGGTCCACTCATACTACATAGAATCATAGGATGCTTTGGGTTGGAAGGGACCTTCAGAGGTCATGTAGTCTAACTCCCTTGCAGTGAGCAGGGACATCTTCAACTGGATCATGTTGCTTGGAGCCTCTTCCAAACTGGTCTTGAATGTTTCCAGGGATGGGGCATCTACCACCTCTCTGGGTAACCTGTCCCAGTGTTTCACCACCCTCATAGTAAAGAATTTCTCCCTTATATCCAATCTAAATCTGTCCTCCTTTAGTTTAAAACCATTACCCCTTGTCCTGTCACAGCAGGCCTTGCTAAAAAGATTGTCCCCATCTTTCCTGTAGGCCCCCTATAAGTATTGAAAGGCTGCAATAAGGTCTCCCCACAGCCTTCTCTTCTCCAAGCTGAACATCCCCAACACTCAGCCTGTCCTCACAGGAGAGGGGCTCCAGACCTCAGATCATTTTTGTGGCCCTCCTCTGGACCCGCTCCAGCAGGTCCATGTCTTCCTTGTGCTGGGGACCCCAGAGCTGGATGCAGTACTCCAGGTGAGGTCTCACCAGTGCAGAACAGAGGGGCAGAATCACCTCCCTCGACCTGCTGGCCACGCTTTTCTTGATGCAGCCCAGGATATGGTTGGCTTTCTGGGCTACAAGTGCACATTGCTGGCTCATGTACAGCTTCTCATCCATCAGTACCCCCAAGTCCTTCTCCAGAGGGCTGCTCTCAATGCCTTCATCACCCAGCCTGTATTGATACCAGGGGTTACCCCAACCCAGGTGCAGGACCTTGCACTTGGCCTTGTTGAAACTCATGAGGTTCACACAGGCCCACCTCTCCAGCTTGTGCAGCTCAAGGCAAGCAAGCCTGCAAAATACTCATTTTGGTATCTGTACTACTAGTGAAAAACTCAGGTTTCCAATGGCATTGTAGGAGGCATAGTGTATTTTAAGGAAAGGTGGAAGCAAGTGTATGGAACTAGTGCATTTTTGCATAGGTAATGGGATTTAAAAAAGTACTGTAACATTCTCTCACCATCTGGCATATAAAATGGTATTTCTTTCCTATGAAAATGTTGTTGTTGGAACTGTAGTATCTAGCCAACCAAATTTCAGCCTTCAACAGGCACTGAGTTAAATCAGTGTTTCTGCAGTGTTTGTATGACATACTAACCCTAAAAGCAGTACTGTTGATAAATACATCATGGGTACTCTAAGCAGTGCTATTAAAAGACAAATGAAACTGTGGCATGTTGAGGACAAGAATAACTTTTATGATGAATAATTTCTAAAATATTACTTGACTGGATTATGAATGCAGTTCAACTGACTTTTTCGTAATAGAAAAAGTAAATGTGTAGATTAATCAGGATTCCAACAATCCTCTGTACAGATGACATGGGAATCCTCCTCATCAAAGCTCACGGGTATGCTGTTAATATGCCCACAGAAGCCATGCAGCTCAGCTACAACTACAGCAGACTGAGAGACCCCAGGTTAGCAGAGGGAGGTTTTAGCTATTAACAGAGGACTAGCAATCAGTAGAAAACAAAAATTAAAGGAAGGAAACCTAGTGATAGAAGAATACTCTGAAAGATGGTAGCTGTTATTACAGAGATGGAATACAGCTGAATTGATCTCTTGGCTTCCACAGTAGACTGATACCTTTTAAAAAAAGGCATGTGTAGGACAAGAAGCTGAGGACAGATTTAATTTGAATTTCCTAATCTTTTACAGTTTGCTTTCGGCATTGTGTTGCTAAATTTATGATTAATTTACAATTAATAACAATTTATGATTAATAACACTTTCGGGTTTTTTTGCCTGATAATGGTAGTAAATGAGAGACATGTTTCTTTAGAAACAGCACAGCTGAATGATAGGGCTGCAGAAACGCTTTTGTCTACAACCCAACATGAGTTTTGAAAATCTAGATGAGGCGCTTTTCCCACTAACCCGCAAAAGTCAGTCCGGTAGCTGGTAGCATCAAGTGTCAATACACAGAGGAGTCTTGTCCTAGTGCATATTATTTCAGGATCCATGATGGGCTTCACATCAAAAACCCTGTCACAGACATATAGAGTATTGCTGCAATGTTGCTTGTAGAATACTTCCAGGGCTGGGCAATGACTAGAATTTAACATGAAACAGTTTTCTTGATTTCTTTGTAATTGGTCCCAGGCTTAAAATTAAACTCAAGCTTATGTACTTAATTTACCTAATTGTCTTGCTGTATGAGGTCTCTGTATTTAAATTGTTAGCATATCATCCTGGCAGGCTGTAAACTATAGTTTTATATCAATGCATAAATGTAAAAGTATTGAAGTACAGTCTGCCACCATGGGACATTGCATAATTTACACATCCATTATGCAGCCACAAACACATAGATCCATATCATCCTGAGCAGCTGTATCCAAGCTGTCTAGATTTTAGCCAACGCTACCCATTTATTCTTAAACCACTTGTGCTAGCGTTGTTTTAACACACTAAGCAGATATGTTTGCTGCAGCAATTGTAAAAGTTGTCTCGCTGCACATCCTATGTGCCTTCTGGATAGCAAGACAACACTCTCTTTCTGCTTGCAACCTTTTATCCCCTCAGACAAGTAGAATTTTGCCTTGTAATCACTGTGCCCAAGTTAAACGTTGTTGTAATAATCTGGAAAATGTTGCTATCCTATACATCTAAACAGAGCTTTCAATGCTGCCACAGAATCATGGGTAAGACCTCTCTGCCCTCCGGAAACAGCTCCTGAACACTCTACCCAATACCACAGCTCTAACACAACAAGCCCAAGTAATGAGCTTGGGGCAGAGCGATACTGCAATGTTTGGCCTACTAACAGTCCATTCAGTTACTAGAGATTTAACCATGTGCAGGCACAGACCAAAATAGAGAGGGGACATGTAATATATGGGTTCAGGAGTACATCATTATGTGTGGCTTCATCACACATTGCACTCAGCAGCGACTAATGGAGTTTCCCTGTCTGACTCTTCAGCAAGGAGTGCATTTTCAAGAGGTGATGCCAAGTACAGTTCTGCTGTTTGTGTGTGAGTTGTGTCAGAGTGCTACAAAATGCAAAGATAACTTTTCTTGCATGTTTTGCAGTATGCCTATCAAATCTGTAATGTTACTTCTTGTATACTGCTAGCACATTTTTTATGCAGTGTCAAATACCTACCTGACAGGTTGCATTGAGCACGGAAGGCATTTGGCAGAGACTCAGATTCTTCAAAAGGCATTTACTGTTTTCCTTCCTCTTCCTCTCTTTTCCCGTTCCCTTTCCACTTTTTTTGTTTCTTTATTTGGTTTTTTAAGTGTCTGGCCTGCAGTGTGTGCTACAGAACAGATTAATTGCTTTTTAGGACACTTGGTGGATTCAATCCAACCAAGAATCCCTCACAGGGTTTATTTAACCATTTTGCCACAAATGGTACAAATATAAAATTGTCTGTTTCTATTTGATCTACAAGCTTTGACCCGATCATCGTGTGTGTCTGCAATTGCACATCTCTAAGATCCTCCTCTCAGAATTAACCCTTTTCCATCCTCAGTGCCACTTCTACTCCTGTAATAGGCCTTTACCAGAAAGTCTAGCATTCAAGAAGTGACCTTCTGATCTCAGACAATGAACGACCAAAAAGGATGACCAAATCATTATTTGTCCTGAAGAGAATGAAAGTTTCATCACTTTGAATTAAAATTGGAAAGTAAATTTGATCCAAAAGAAGGAATTTTATCCTCGTTCCAATACAGCATAATTTCATTCTTTGGCAAGGCCTTTTACTTCTAGGACTGGTAATAGTTTCCTTGCAGTGGCCCTGGCTCAGTCACTTCCCAGCTTTTACTTCGAGATTCTCCATCTCCAGGCAACTTCATTCACATTGCCAGGCCGACACACGAGCCAGCCCAAGGCTTGGTGTCCAGCCCAAGGCTTAACCCACTGGCAGAAATATTGCAGGCACCAGTTTACAGCTCAGTCCTCTGCTAGCTTCCATGTTTCCTACTAAAAGCTCTTGATGTCTCTGAGGCCTAGCCGCATGACAGAAAGACCAAGTGCCTTCACTGCTCCGTTTCCATTTTCTTAGTGCAGGTCATGAAGGCCTCAAGATGAAACTGTGTTACACAGAAACTTTCCCTGCACAATCAGTTGTCTATCTTGGCTAGACTTTCAGGATTTTCTATAACGTGAATAATTACTGAGAGTTTATTTACTAGAAAAGTATTAGAACCTTTTGTAAGACAGACTGTTTTCCAGTCACCGTATGAATCAGGTTAACATTTTTGTAGTTAGTGAAATATATTACTGCATTTGATAAGATTCTTACACCCATTTTTTTTCCCCAATTTTATAGAAAATGCAAACTCATTATGTGGTGTGTTGTGTCGTGTGTGTGTGTGTGTGTGTGTGTGTGTGTGTGTGTCCCGCTATGCTTCTTTTCAGGATTATAATAGGTCTTGGCTAGGAGTTTGGGAACCTCTTAAATACTATTCTTGCTTTGTCATAGAAAGAACAGCAATAACCTAAATCCATGTATAATTTTCTTTTTCAGAAGAATGTGGTGTAAGACAGTGAACATAATTTCCATATAGTTTCAGGAGGTCGGGACCCATCCTTAAATGTTCTTCTAGTCACTAACTTCTGCTTTGATGACATGATCATTGTTTAAATGTAGAAGAAAACAAGAGAGTTTTTATACAGTGTGGGTGTTTTCACCTGCTGTATGTAAAATAAAAAAAGCACACAACTTGAAGCACATCACAGCAGTAATTAAGTATTGGCGTATCATGCAAGAAAAAAAAGTTTGAAAAATGATACAGCTTAATAAAGTTTTAGTATCCTAAAGCTACACAAAAAGTTCTCAAAAGGAATTTAAACTGTGATCAGGGAACACTTATGATTCTTAGAAGGGATAATCAATAGTAAATACAGGGAATAAGGAGAAATGATCCTGTTTAAGTCTGTGTAAGGAATAGGATCACACATCTATATGCAGGCCTTCGAGTAGCCAGATAGTTTTTACAGATAACAATTAACCCCATGGCACCTTCCTGTAGAAGTTGTTATAACTATTAATCTCACCTAATATATACATGCAGTGATAGCATCTACGAGGAAATTTGCACGCAACAGAAATGAGAATCCATAATGAATATTGGCCCTCCTGAGCTCAAATTTTTATTCCCTCATTTTTACCCCCTCATTTGTTTGCCTTTTTCCCTTATTCAACAAAAATGATTTCCAGATTAGGACATTATATAAGAATATTTCATATGTGGACAAAATTGTTCTCTGCTTCACTCTCCTTGATATTTCTCAGTACAATGATACAGGGAGTCAGTGAAACAGGAGTTTGCATTCTGCAGCTGAATTATGTTATAACACAGATGGAACTTTCGATGTAAAGCTGTATTTTTAGCCAAAGCACAGTTGAAGCAGTGTCATCCAATGTAGTTAGAGACATATACAAAGATGCCTGCAGTAATAGACATTTATCATTTTTAGTGAAGGGCTGATACAGTACCCTGTGTACCCTGTCTTAAAGAAGTACAAACATTTAAAATATTTGTTTTCCTTTAACAGGAGAGAATGGAGTATTATATTCCCATATGTGGCCTTATACTGCTGCTTCATTTGGCTAGTACTCAAACTATTCCTCCAGTTTTCCCTTTGGGAGTACCTGTGTGAAAACTGGTATTTTCCTGGGCACTTATGTAATTGCTCCAGGGTGAAACATTTGCCATTTCTGTCAGAGAAAGCAGATATTCATTGTAAGAATTGTGAAATTCCACCTCCAGAGCACAGGTGTGAATTTCCATACATTTGCAATTGTCAGAGGGAATGTTCAATGTTTTCATGGTAAAATGATCATTTCCAACAGCAAAATTCCCTCATTTCATGAAGGATTTGAGGTGGGGATCAGAACCATTTACCTTTATCACAAAGTATTGCTGGGATGTTTCTCTGTTATGGAGAGGTTTTATTATTTCTGGCATATTGCATATCTGAGCTTAAAAATTAGAAAAAAAATCTTATTAAAATAGGAATTTGAAAGCACTGAAAGGATTCAAAATTCAAAAGTGCTAAGAAAGGCAGGGGTTTGGGTATAGTTCTCTGCACAAACCTATATTCACAGTTCTCAGTTCTGCGCTTTGATGTCCCATACAGACACATCAGTGAGGTGCTAAACAAAACTTTCTGTAAGGACTAGTATACACCCCTCCAGCAACTTGATCAAGGAATAGTTTGTGAATATACCCAAAGGCAGCAGTGGCCCCTTGACACTGTAGGTTGTCACTAGCTTTAAAAGCTTAAAAACCCTTTGGAAGCAACTCTTCACCAAGTCCTTCCCCATTAAAGAACATCACTGTTACAGCTCTGTGAGGAGTGAAAAAAGATCTAAAAGATTTATTAAATTTTGGAGGCTTTGGAGCTTCTTCTGGAAAAATGCAAGATTTTGTACTGCTTTGTATTTCTGGTTAACAGGATGCAGGTCTTGGGAACAGGGTAGGGAGAAGTATTCCTAATAAAGACTTAAAGAGAGAATCAGTCAAGGAGGGAGCATGACAAGGAAGAGGCTGCTTCTTGGAAAGCCTATTGCTACTAGTAGGAAAGCATTGCTTTTCCAAAGAAAAGATGCTGTAGAACAGCTGAAAGACTGCTGCTTTTAACCTTAATGACAAAAAGCAGCTATCACAAGCTAGTCAGTGTATTCTGAGACATTTAATATTTAAGGAGATGAAAACATGAATTACTTTTCTGGGAAGTTTCATACTTCATAGTAAGAAGTCTTCAATAGTATTTTACAAACTGATAAAGCCAAGTCAGAAACAGCTTTTTGAAGGCTCTTTCTTTTACCTTCCCCCCCAGTAGGAAATAAGAAAAGGACAGGTAGCAGCCACACAAGGCTGGAAAGTGTGGGTGGTCAGTGTGCAAAGTGTTAGATAACCCAGCAGTTTAGTTGGCTCTGTTACGTATCCATGACTACACCTGGAGTCCTCCCCAGAAACAGCATTTAATTCATCTCAGAAAAGCAAAAAAGTTAATTATCAAATAAATGATAGAGCCCCACCTATTGCTGTTTTACTGTATACATTTCTAGATACACAAACACACTTAATGCAAATATAATCCATTAGTGTATGGATGGGTATTTCTTTCATAGGAGCCCTAATTATGGATTATAATCCCACAGCATGTATGTTTTGCATACACACACGACTGCTTAACTTGCAGTTAAAATCTAGAAATATAAGTGGATTTCTTTCCATCACTCTGTGATTCAGGCTTTCCCAGTTAATATGAGCATATACACATCCAAAAAGCTCCCCCGGGAAAGATTACAATTTTTCAAAAAGCTCTGAAAATCTTTTTGGTCAGCAGTTGGCAGAACGAATATTCATTTCGTTAGCAACACTGGGGTTTACAGCCACAGATGTTCCATCACCCGTTACCATCCTTACCAGATTATCTGACATGTGATGTTTTCCTCTCTTTGCTCGTGTGTAAAGGAGAACAAAGTATTCCAGCAATGTGAACATCCTTTGAAATGGCAGAAGTTTTGCAGCCCCAATAGAAAAGTTTAACATGTATGGAAGATAGGATATACATTAGTCTTATTTTGAGTAAGTTGAAGCACAGTACTCAGGAAGTTAGTGAAGGTATCATCCAGACAACTAAATGTCTTGTCCTGGCCGACACCTATCCAATACATCCCCTGCTCATAAAGAATGCAATACAGAAGTTAACCCCCAGCACACATGAGGTTTTTAAAAATGCCTATTTCACCTGTCTCCTTGTCATTTGCTTTGCTTTTACTTTAGTTTCACATGAACTGGAATTCCTATTGCAAAAGGAATTCTTGAAAGAACTTTTCTGAAATCCCATGTCCAAAGTGGGAGGCATATTTTGAAAACACCAAAATGCATTCTTGTAATCTGTCGCAATAATAAATCAGTATCACATTTTGCAAGTAACGTCTTGTCTTTCAAGTGTTACCAGTTACTACAAGTTCACAGTTTGGTGCAATTTTAAAATAGCAGCAGAACTGTGTCAAAACTACAAGGAAAAAAGACCTCATGCAAGCAAAGTGAATTGAAATAGCTAATAAAATGTGACAGCTGGAGAAAAGGAGCAATTCATGTATCGCAGTGAGAATGGCAACAAGCTTCAAAAACCTGTTGTTAGCTGGCAGCAATTGTTCTGTTCTGTCAGTTTAATAGGTGATAAGCCAAAAAGGTGGAAGGAAACCCTCCATATTATAAGTACACTTATTTCCACAATTTCATGGTAGTGTTTTGATAATGCTTTTAAACAGAGTTCTCCAAAATAGGGTTGCCAGTGTCTTAATGAAGCTAAGTAGAAATTATTTTATAGCTTCCTACTTGAGTATTAATTTTTTCAAATGAAGTACAGACATCTGTCTCGCCTGACCTTCTGCCTCTCTTTTGCTCAATTGTAGTACTTGCTGATGGCAGCTGATATGGTTTTACTTGCCCCTCAAATGACACTAGAACATTTGACACTAGTCAAGTAAAGGGCATGGTCATAAATATTGATTGACTGATTGTTGTTTAAGTTATGCAAAACACTTGATGACAGGATGCTGAAAAGATTAATATTCTAATTTTGGCAAAACTTTGAGAAACAGCTTTAGTTGAAAATTCTGTCATTTTTTAAACAATGTATTTAAACACTTCATATGTGATGGAATTTTCAAAACCTGAACGTTTATAAAATTATAGTAAACATTGATAACTAATGAATGAGAGAGAACACCTTATTCTTAGTACTAGAAAGCACTCTACACCAACCTCAAAATACATGTATTTTCACTAATTCACTAAAAAACTTGTTTTATTTTAACTCTAAATGATTTTGGTTTGTTTTATGTTTGGCCACTGAATGAAAAAAAGGAAATTTTGGACTTTCCAGTTTTCAATACTGAAGAGTTGGATAGTTTCATGTGATCCTCTTCAAACAAAGAAAAGACTTTTTGCAAGTCTGTGCAAGAAACAAAACCTCTCCTTTCTAGTACCCCCAAGGGAAACAAATCCAGAATGCAGGACAGGGGAAAAGCACCAGAAATTGAAAAATTAGCAAACTTGATTCATCATTGTGCCTGAAAAAGTAAATTTAAGGTGAGTGGGTTGAACATTCTTTTGAACTTCCTCCTCTCCTTCCACTCCCCTCGCTGCCATTAAAATCTGAGGTGTAGCTGTGCTCCCACCTGTCTTCAAAAGTCACCCGCTGTGCTTGCCCACATATATACATCAGTTGATTAAGCAAGATGTGCAGTATTACATATAACAGAATATCTCAGATAAGAACAGGCTCCTGCTGTCTTGAGAACAACTTTTCAGAACTTAAAAGCACGTATGGGTGTTGGATATAGTGTGACAATATTTGAGTTTAAACTATATATATGATAGGTTTATTATATTCATTAAAAGCTTGGGTTTTACTTATGGTATGATGTTTAGTATTTATGCAATATATATTACTTCCTTATCAAAATCAACAGAGGATTAGGAACACAGTTTTGAAAAACATTTTTAAGAAGAGACAAGTTGCTCCCTGAGTATTTGGAGCTCATCCTTGAACAGCATGGCATTATGCACAGACTAAAAGTCTAACATTTCTAACTTCTTCTGCAGAAATTTTTTTTTTTAAGGATGAGCCACACAATGCCTTTGATGTTTGCATGATACTAGGACAAGAGTGCATGAAACAGTCTATTTTTTCCCTCAGGGACATCACTGCAAAGCTGTGGCAGCAAAAAATACTTTGTTAAATACAAGTGCCAAAATCCCATGGCAAAAGAGACAGGAACATAAAATGGTGCGAAACACTTCGGCAAGTTAATATCAATAATTGTATTGTTGTCCATAACACTGGGAGGCCAGACCATATAGTCTGTGGACTTTCTTTAGCACTGGCTCAAAGAATTTATGACACACAGTTCTTGTTATTAAATTACTAAAATAACTTTGGAAAAAAAGAAATAACGATATGTCTTATATTTAATGCAATAATTTGCTACATAGTTGAAAGTTTTGCTAGACTGCTGAATAACTCAGTATTGAAATCCTTCTCTGATTTCTAGATCTGCTTTTAAAATATAACCCCTCCTCTGAACATACAAGCTGTGGTTTTTTTGGCTGAGATCTATAAATTTGACAATCTCAGCTGGGTTCTTACTCCATCTTGTTCTCTAAAATGACAAAGCTTCCTGAGAGCGAATGCATCTAGGAGGTAGGAGAGAAAGTATCATTTGGAGTCAGGATGAATAGGGGATGGGCATGTCATAGACAGTTTCTGACAAACTAAATATGAAATGAAGAAATGTGAGTACACCTGCCACTAATAGCCCAGAAATCTCACCATTCTGTCCTTCGAAATACACCCACATTGAGTACACTCCAAACAGGTATCGAAGTCTTGTGAAGCATAACTATTTTTTAAACTTCCATATTGCTACATATACAACAACAATATTTTAAAATCCTCATGACCAGTTAGGACCTTGTGTGAATATCAATTTTCACTTCACACGGGAGTGTGAAAAATGGAATTTTCTCTAGACAGATCAAATGACTGGGATTAAATTTGAAGGGTCAGACATCTGGAATAGCTCCATTGACTTTTCAGAGTTAGGCAGCTTTACATCACTTGAGAGTCTGGCCTAAGGTACCTATTAATCTGTTCAAAGTATTTCAAGTATTCTAGCAGTAGCTTTAAAAATGCGTTGAATGCCTAAAAGTATGTTAATATTAGGTGTATTTTTTCCTCATATAACAGACTCAAAGGAGAAAAAACATTGGGAATATCTGAGTTATTGTAACTACAAACTTATATTCTAACTTTCAACTTCAACTTAAGTCATAGTTTTGACTATCGCACATTCAGAACAGTCAAACTAATTACTACAGCAAGATGTAAAGTGATGTTGGAGACTGCAAGTAGAAGACACACAGGTTCAAGAGGCATGTATGTTTATAGTTTATTCAGAATGAAATAAGTTTTAGAAAGTTAAATATAGCATATCTATACCAACCTGCTCCACCTATTTCTCTCACGTATAAAATGTTCTGAACCACAAAGATTTTGCTGCCAGCTTCAAGTAGAATTGAGTCCAAAGAGAAAGGCAACTTTTAATGGCAAGTGCAATGCAATTTATTGGTGCGTGAATTTTAAATAAAGCAAAGTGAGACAATATCAGCACAGCTTAATGCCACAGACTCTGGGAGCAGATTTGTGGTTGTACTTTTGCCTGCATCTTTATTTTCCAGGTGTACCAGCCACATCAGCACAAGAGATTTCTGACTGACTTCACAAGCCTACCTATTTTCCAAGTCCAATAAGGAAGGTTGCAAACTCCCGAGGAAAGCCCTTGAACTCCTAGTGTGCTCGGTCTCTGTTGTGTCCTCATGTGTTAGTACTTTAATCATGACCTAGCAAGATTATATAATAACAACTAGCGAAACAACTTCCTCTTTTTCTGTCTATACTGCATCTTGTAAAGATACCCATACCCATTTAACTTAGCTGGCTATATAGATCAATATTGCCACAGACGCATACAGGTCAGCATAGCTGCAAAACCTCCTTGAAAAGCCACATAAATTCTCAGCTGCCAGCCTGTGGTGAGCTCCTGGAGTAGCTGGGCTAACCAGTTAAGATCTGTCTGCAGTGACTGCTGAGTAGACATGTCCTGTGTCATTATAGACAGGATGGAATTATGAAGAACATAGGAATGATAAATGCAGTGGTGGAACTTTATAAGTAAACTAAAGATGCTGTTATTCATTGATCATTATAAAAAGCCAGAAGAAGTTATGTTTCCAAATTCCAATAAAAACTAAAATAAGCTGGGCAGCTAATACTCCTTCAAAATCCTGTTTCTGAATTTTATACAGAATGATTAAGTAGTTCAAAGATGTGAGAATAACTTAAATCTTGAGGATAACTGGAAAATTTCTACCAAGTCTCACCTTCGTCAGCAGGGCTGTTGTGTGCCAAAAAAGAAAAAAAAACAAAACCTGGGGATGGCTTTACATTGGCTCTTGTTACCACTTTATTAGAATCTCTTCCCCCCCCCCCCCCCCCCCCCCCAAAATATTCTGGACATAATTACATATACTAATGTGCACTGCCACTTCACTGAGCTCTCCCCGTCTTTGTCTAGTTTGTTCAATTTGAGCCCTAACTTCCCATCTAACTTTGGATGAAGGATTTTCCCTGATTTAATGTCGTCTAGCTTTACCTGGTGTTTAATTGCATTTACACAAAATAAAAGTTGAATAAGAGCCACCACCTGTGTACAATGTATATCCTTCTTTTGCCTTTTATCTCAAGTACCAAATAGTCCAATTATATTGGATCCACATGAACACCCTAATTGTTCTTAGAGCTACGTTTTTCATCAATACAAATATTAAGTACATTTCTGAAAAGTCTTTATCCGTCAAGTCATTTCTCTCCACTGGCACACACTTGACCATCATATGCCTGCAAAATAAATAGCTGACTCAAGTGAATAGGGTATGGCTGGAAAAAAAATAAACTTCCATGAAGCCTTCAGTTACTACATATTTTCAGCCATAACTGCTAAAGATTTGTAAATTTATAAGTATCTGAAAACATGGATCTTTAAACTATCCTTTAATTAATCCTTTTTTTTTTTATAGCAACAGGCATATTAACCTTTCTACTCCACAATTTAACAAATTATACATGGTTTACCAGAATTTAGTTTCAATCCCTCTGTGGAACTATCACGCTGCAATTAGGTGAACTCCTACGACATAAATGAATATACTATATGGATTGACCTTATATATAAAAAGAAATGTTCAGATTGCTGAATTTGATACAAAAATGCTATTATAGGTTCAGGATGATTAATAAATCAACACAATCCTTCTCAACTTAGCAGTCAGTATTCTTTCAAAGCATTAAAAAGGTTATTCCAGTTGTGCCATTTTTGAAAATTATGTATTTTCCATATTCTTTTTTTGCTATGAACTCTTTTACAACTTCCCAACTGTAACATTGCCTTTCCTCTCTTTGTGCTTAGCAATTTATTACTCCACATTTTCCCTGATGTCAGATAGGACTACTAATACAGTAGGCACTCATTCCTAACTGTAGCACAATTCTGTGTTTAGAAAATCTAATATAAACAGGGGGAAAAAGGAATAATATAAGGAATTAAATTTTCTTATTTTATATTGAAAAATTACAGTTTGGTCTTCTACTGTTTCTGCTGAAAACACAGAAAATGTCTTTGGTTCTTTTCCTCAACACAGTTTTTCCACAATGATTTTTCGGCAATCACTGAAAAACAAATCTTTGCAACAACACTACAATATTAGAAAAAAAACAAACCAAAAAGAAAAAAAAAAAAAAAATGATACATCTCAGAAAATAATTCTGTGCACAAAAACAAATGCCAGGCTTCTGCACAAAGAGATTTCCATATGGCTTCCATTTCCAAAATATAAATATAAGACTGATTTTATCTTTCAAGACAGAAATATGAATATTTTGTACAAAACTGTATGGTCATTGCAAGCATCAATAAATATGCTGAAACACTGACTTAGAAATATGTTATTTAGTATAAGTTCTTCATTGATAAAGGACATTTACTTTGTATTTGGAAATCTTCAAAGTCATTTCAACAGAAACATGTAGGATGCACAAATATTTATCTTTGTGATGTTGAAGCTCTGTAAGGAAGAGAAAGTATGTGGAGAAGTCCAAGGTGTCAACCTTGATGGGCAAAGGCAATACCTCTTTCTCCTTTCTTTTCTTTTTCTGCAAAAATGCAGAACACTATCTGTACTAGTGAGTATATAACCTCACTGAATTCTATTAAAAATATTATCATTTTTCACTTCATCACTGCCTTATTAATGTTTCTTTAGTTTTAAGAAACAACAAGTTTGAAACAGGGTGAAATCAGTGTTGTAATTCTACATAACATTATGTAACTTAATCCTACTGGGACAGACCTTGAAATAGAAAAAATGGTCCAATTCTATTCAGGTAAATGTGAATTTTCAGAGTTAAGATTGAATCACATTGATTATGATAGTTTAACAGAATAATACGGAGTAATTAGTGAAGAATGAGTCTATAACGTGCCTCCATGCAATCGAAAATATCTTTAAAACCTTTTTTAGGGCATGAAAATAACTTGAATTTTGTTTATTTGTTTCTATGCTTTAATCCACAAGAGATGCTAAAACATTTCCTCCTGTGAGTAGGAACAGAAACAAGGTATTTTACAATTCTTGATTACTTCTGCCTGTAAATGGGTTGCTCAGTATAGCTTATTTGCTTGTTTCTTAACAGCAATTCCAGGAAAGGGATTTAATAAGCCAAAGAGAAGCTAAGGCCAAAGTAACTTAAGACTAGTTTCCTCAATTTCTGCTTCCTCACTTGGCAATTTTAATCCACACTTTCTCAGTGTCACTTAAGCAGTGTGGTATCAGGGGAGAAATCAACTCAGATTTCATAGTGTTTTCCTTGTAGGGGAAGGAATAGGAGGGGGAAAAACCCTCCCTCTTTTTCTCATAACACTAACTATTTAGGAGACAGAAGATATGAACACTATAAATATGAAAGGCATAATTATGGTTCATAGCTGTTCTCTCCATTACCAGGAAGGAAAGGAAAAAATCAAAAGGAAGAGAATATGAGCCACGTTAAAAAACTATATAAGCTCTACAGAAAACGTGGTCCCACTGACACTAGCCAAAATGCCTACAGGCGATGTAATTTGCATTTGCTTTTCTATAACTTTAAAAAAAAAAAAAAAAAAGATAACAACTGCACAGTTAGCTTCTGCCTGCTGGCTGTTTAATTACTGACCAGCAACAGCAACGTGTTCTTTCCTAACCTGCGAGCACACAGATGTCACTGGTCATGGCTTGGCATTTTGCGACACGTGTCGTCCTGACTCAAAGGGCAAGGTTTGCTGTGTTTTCCCTGCACCTTGCAGAGGCTCTGGCAGCAGCGTCAAGAAGGTTGCAGTGTGCAATGGAGAAGACAGGGAGTATACAGAGGTTTACAAATAGTTTAGCCCCTTTCTCAGTCAAAATACTAAAAACTCATCCCTGCACAATATTATTAAGGCACAGAGTGCATTTAGAACAGCAAAATTTATCCCACCTGTATTCTCTTGTCCTGCTAGGAAAGTAACTGAAGTGCCTGCACGGACAAGCTCAGCATTCAAAATGCTGCTTGTGGAAAACAATTCATTATCTTCACAGAAATACCAAGTACCTATTCTAAGAGACATCCTGATTAAGCCACAGACAGTGGGCGATGGATTTGCTCCAGAAAAGTAGGAACAAGTTTCAGCAACAAGAGGCAGCAAAAAGGTGGAAAAAGTGTGTTTGGGCAGAGGAGGAGTACAGGGATAGGGGAGAAGGGTTCATTTCCTTGCCTTGCAGGAGAGCAGAATAGGAATTTAATCATAAGAAAAGAAAGGGAACAAAAAAAACCTACCCCTCTAGCAGGAAAGAGTCATGTCACTTCACCAGTGTCAACTTCATTCCACAGTTGTTACCCATTTCTTTCTAGCAAAGCCATCAAGATGTGTATATTTTCTGAGAACAAATATCCTTCTTCCCTTCCCCCAAATTAATGAATTTGCAAAAGAACTTTAATACAAATCAAGACTGACTTTCCAGTTTCAGGAACTATTTTTTCTTTTTTCAAAATAAACTCTACTGAAGACAATAAAAACCAATACATTGAATATGCCAGTTTTCTTGTAAGCACAGTATTTTTCAGAGTGCTTTTAAAGCTGGAAAATCCAGAACATGGGATTTAGTCCACAATCAATCTATCATGCTACCCTACTTTTAGGTGAATGTGTGTTAAGGAAAAAGGAAAGAAAATGAAAGCAAGCTAAAAGCGACAGAGTGTAATAGCTTGTAGTGTGTGAATAGTCCAGCCAATGAACCTTCTAGACCTACACAGAAAATGAAAAAGGTGAGCTTGTAGGAAAATGTTTCATTTATATTCCTGCTAATGAATCACACTGGTGTACCATACGTAGCTGCAGACTGCCCTTCCACTTTGAGCAACGAAATAAAATGGTCTTAGGAAAGGTGAATGGAAAATTCCGCCTCTGTAAATAGATTTCACAGGTGAGATAATGTAAAAAGAGATAGATTTTCCATAAAAAGCAAGAATACTGCAGCTTTAAGTAAGACTGTCTAGCCTCTGCAGGATCTCAGCAGTGGCACACTGAGAAAATCCCTATCAGCAATTTTTATTCACCTTCTACCCCCTAACAGCTCTAATAACACCTGCTAAATTTATTTGCACGCTCTGCTATAGGAAAAAAAAGAAGTCTGTTTTGAATGATGCTTTTAGAATATCATCTAGAATGCAATATCCTTTATGACTGAACAAAGTAAAATACCCTTCCAAGGAAGTCACAATGTTAAAGATTAGCACAGTGGTCCCATTCTTTGTGACAAGTGATGTAAGAGCATCTCCTCACATCACCCTGTGTTTGTGTTGTTCACAGGCATATAATTGTTTTATGGAACCTCTCTACTTCCCCATGAGCCCCAGGGCCCCATCCTTTTCTGACCTCCCCTTCCACTTGGTTTCCATCATCATATGTTTCTTAACAGTAGCGCCTCTTGCTTGCTCATTTCCTCAGTTTATCAAAACTGTTCATATTGTTCAAAGGTAGAGGAAAAAAGAAGGCGAAAAAAGCCCAATCCCTCCAAATCCCGAGATACTATAGCTATGAAAGAGTGCTTGTAAAAGCAAAGAGACAAATAGCTTAGAGAGAGCTCCATGAATGTGAAGATTATTCTCAATGGATTGACATTCCCTGTCATCACTGAATTGTCCTTTGCCCTTACTCCTTGCTGTACCACATCCTACCTGGACTACTTTGTATCAGAAACTTTCCAGTGGGATTACTTAGATCAGTGCTAAAAACCACGTATCAATGGAATTAAGTTAACTGCCAGAGACAGATTTTTGGCAAGAGGTGAAGTTGGGTGACTATTATTCATAACAATTAGAGAATCTAAAATTACCGTATTAGTAATCAGCCAACTGCTTATTTGTCACTCCATCCCTGAAATTACACATCTCACACACATGGTGCCATTTCAGGAAATGACATCAAAACCATGTAGGTCTTCTTATATAATTAGGATGTTCTTAGTAGAGTGCAGCATCTGCCCCAGTAATAACTACTTGTGTGTCCTATATTCATAAGTACCCACCTTTCTGTAAGATATACCCAGCCTGGATTTATAAGAATTTATAACATAATTTAAAATATTATATATACACAGTGATTTTCAGTACCACAACATGGCAGTTAAAGGGGAATGCCTGAGAGTTGACATGTTTTGTGAAAGTTTATTTACATTTACTTGCAAATTAATTCTGATTTCCTGCATGCCTGATACGTTAGATGAGAGCAGAAGAGTAGGACAAATCCTCATGACAAGACAAACACTAAGCTTGAAGGGAGAAATACTAACTTAAAGAAAACACTACAGGCCTTGGAATCAGCATCCTTCCACTAGTGCTGCCATAAATTAAAGGTTGAGACAACTGCTTGTAAGGCAGCCTTGTTTCACTGCAGCTTTTTCAAGCACGAACAACTAAAGTACTATAAACCGAAAATTTGGGGCTGACGGACTTGTGGTTCCTTCTGGTGTGTGCTGAGATACATCCCAGAAAAGAAACTTCAGTTTCAGTATATCTGAATATTCTGGATCCAAGCCCTCTGATAAATCCTTCTGTTTATAAGGCAGTTAAAGATACTATGTCTTTCTTTTATGTCTGCCAAGAAATGTTGGTCTCATACACCACAGAACAATCCCATGCATGTCTATGCAGACACCCTAAGAATTTGATTAGCCTTTATGTAGACATGAAAAAACATTAGTAATCACACACCAGCTGATTCACCTCACACTGAGACATTTCATGAAATTGTCTCCTCCATTTATGTACTGATTTTTCCCCAAAAAATTTCAGAGACACTTTAAAATCTTTAAGACTTTCAAGATGTCTTTTGTGATGGAACAAAAGAAATAGGTTGATTGATTACACACAGTTTGCACAGAATTGGCAACAAGGGCTCTAAAAGATTAGTTGAGCCAATAATCGACAAACAAAGAATATGTAACCAACTGAAAATGCCTCACAGAAACCAAAGTCCACTGCAGAACAAACAAACAAACAAACAACCCCCCCATGTGTGTTTAATTGTGTGGATCTTTAAAATCCCGATGGAAAAATCCATTTAGCTCCTAAAATCCATATAGCTTATCCTTAATAAATGTTTACACATGGTTTAAATATAGTGCACTTACTTAGATGAAAAAAGTCTTTCTACCTCTCTGGAAAAGATACGATAGAAAGCTGAAAAAAAAAAATCCCAAACACTGGAAATAGACATTAAAATTATTCTAGTTTGTGAATATGTTTGTGGTTTGGATGAGTACTTAGTTTCTATAATAACTATGCTCTAGGCAGCAAGGAGGAAATGCAGTGTCAGCCTTATGCTATTCTTTTGTAATATCTATACATTTATTTATATCCTGATTAGCTAATTTGATAACCTAACAGTCAGTATTTTGTACTATTCTTTGTAATATGGTATTTCCATAGCCATATGCTTTAAGACAATGCTGATAGAAACTTCGTTAGGGACTAGATCCTGCATGAAGAGAACCCTATCTATTCAGCAAGATAAACAGATCGGTGAGTTTGCTTCTTTGAATATCTCATAAAAATCTGGTTCACTGTCTACAAGAAGCATGGACTGAGTAGCTCCTGGTAGTGCAGACACTCTGGCTCCAGCAATACTGATAAATAAATGAGAGCTACAGAGAAAGTCAAGTATTGGACCTCTTGTCATTTACACTGCTTAACTGTTGGTTTAGTTCTCATGCCTATTTGGGACAACTAAAACCATCTCTAAGACAATATCCTAGGCAAGCTTCAAGGGATACCTAAGTATTTATATTCAGTATTATTTCTACTTCCCGTGTGAGATCATCCTGGTCTAAGGCCTGCATCTGTAATTGCAGACAGTCTGCCCTAGCTGTACGGGTGTCTATCAGTTCGCACAGCTTGCTGTGGAGCCAGGGCTCACTTGCCAACCATTTTTTATTTAGCATTAAAGATTAAAGCATGTTCCTGGAACACGTGAAAAAAACAGTGAGAATCAAAGCCCCAAACCCATTCCCTGATGATATCAGCCTACGTCACAGCAGATTTTGAAGTGAGTGTACCTCAGAGGTGTTCACACCCTTTGCGTTTGTATTAATAGGTATTAATCTTTTCTGAATCTGGGCAAATATCCCCAAATTCTTAATATTTCAAGACAGGTCTGATTCATTATTTCCTTTGTCTGTTAAACTGAACCCCAGTCTCATAAGTTGCTTAAAAAATTAAAATCCCCAACATTAGAATTGGTGCAATTTAACCTTCTAGCATTTCTAAGCCTAATAAATACTGATCAGTTACAGGGACCAAAATCTAAACACACTGAACTCCCAGAACAATTCTAGGAAATGCAGAAGCTGCAGCTTTTCTGAATGAATGCACCTGGGGCATAAACCCACATGACTGCTTGAAGTTCTGTGAGGCTTTTTGTGTGTTTACATTTTCCTGTCTGTCTTTTCTCTTGCCCTTTTTTCCTTTTCTGGACATTGATCCACAGATGAAAATGCTGCAGCTCAACAAAAACTTGGTTTTGATAAGAAACACACTGAACTGCCTTGTTGGGAGCAAGAGATGATTACAAGGGATTATGTTGTGCCGTTCTTTCCCCCCAAAACTGCATGGCTTGTGCTCCAGCACCAGGCAGTTACAGAAGTAGAGAGATTTGCGGCACACAATTTGATTTCAAATGGTGTCAGGAAAAGTATTTTGGAGTTAAGGGGATTGGGAAGTGGAGGACTTATGAAATGCTTCCGTCTGCCTTGCTCCCACCATTCCAGACATTAATTTTGCTTCCTTGCATCTCTGATATAAATAAAACCACACCAAAACAAAATTCCGTTTGTGAAGACAAGTGCCTGCCTCAGTTAGATTTTACTTGTCCGTCTGTCCATAATTATTCTTTATGAAGCTCTAGCCCACCAAAAGGCACAGTACAGAACACGTCAAAAGCACTCAGTTGAGTGGAAATAAATGAGTGTGTTCAGACTAAATCATCATATGTTTTTCGCTTGGAGCATTTCTTTCAATCTACAGTGGCATAGTATTCCTCAGAAACTTACTGAAAAATTTTACCTGGGTTGATAGGGTTACACAGCTTCTCCTAAATATCAACATATGCAGATTCTATAAACAAATACTACCGGTAGTTTTGAAATTGTCCTAAGAACCCAAATAGATATAACCAATTTTAGGTTTTTTCCTTCTTCTTGGAAAAAGTAGGAAAAAAAAACCGTGTGAAGTGCTGGTTTTATGCTATATCTTAAAGCAGAAGAGAAGCAGCTTGCAACACACAGAAAACCATCATGATAAGTGTATGTTAAATGCTCACGATATGTTGATATCACCTTAATTCAGCATCAGAAATGAAACTCCCTCTTGCATATTTTTCGTGTCTACTGATTATAGTTACTAAATCTCATTTAAACATCTACAGCTTTACCACAGACCCTACAAACTTTTAACTAAAATAGTGGATCCAAAACACCTCTTTTCATCAGCTTGCACCTTTTTTCCTGGATATCACATTTATGTCACATAAGTTCAGGTTTTCACTTCAAGAGCACTGAGATCAGATATCCTAGAGAGTCCATACATCCAGACTGCTACATTCCAAATTAATCCATATTTCTCCCTTTGAGTTTCTTTCTGTTAGGCAACTCTTTTTTTTTTTTTTTTTTGTGGTAGCTTATCCAAAATTTTAATGTGTATCTTTGTCATCAGACATGAATTATGAATATCACAGAAAAGGCTTAGAAACTGATCCAAAATAGTTAACTCTTGCTATCTTGTAAGTATTTATCCAAATATTGTATTATTTTATGCAATAGTGTTTACTTTCTTGTATTCCTATGAAATGGTTGACTCCCTCCAAACAATTTCCTCAACTTATGTTTAAAGTATGTTTCATTTATAGAATCATTGCATAGAATCATTGCATTTAAATGGTGCTACATATTGTTCAACATAAAGTCATTTTTGTCTCAGGTGGCAATAGTTCTTTCTTTATATGTCTTGTAAGAAAGAAAAGGAAAAGAACAAAAAATTGGAGAGAGCTGTAACATCAAGCAAAAAGAGTTAATCAAAGAAACTATGGTATTAACTCTCCAATATTTATCTATTCTCTGTCAAGTACTGAAATAACGACTGCCTGAACACCACATCTAACCAACCTGCATAACAATTACATGTGAGGAGCTATGGTTCCCTAATAAGGCACAATATAACCATTTTGCATAGTGTACCAACTATGTCCCAGAGTGCTTTAAGCTAAATGATGCAATACAAGTGGTAAAAAAGTAAGTGAAAGGGAAAAAAAAGGAGAATACTTAAGATGACAGAGGAAGCATATATTTTCAGGGGATTTCTGAAGGCAGAGAGATGTCATAAAGTTACCCCAGATGCCAGGGTTTCTCACAGCAGCAACTGCAAGGTGGCAAAATAGGAAAAGAGGTAAATATCAGTAGCAAATGACCAGGCAAAACAGAGGCAAGAGTGGAGACAGATGTTCCCAGAAATCTCTGTGCTGTATTTTGATGTGCAGGGTAAAGAAACCTGCACTAAACATATGCACATAGCCTTTCGCTAACATTCTTAACATTACTGCATTTTTAGAAAGCTTGGATTTTTTTACAAAACATTGAAATTTGAACCCATAAGTGCATTGTATCATCTCTGTGTATGTGGAGTTGCAGGGAACAATAAATTGTTGAAGAAGGTTAATGCCGATAGCCAAAATAAGCTTTTGTAAACTTCAGCAGGGAAGGTCTTGGTACAGGGAAACCAACATACAGAGGCATACACATACACAAAAGCACAGCAGAATGGTAAAACTGAAACTGAACTGTAAAGAAAGAAATCTCTATGTATCTTAGAAAGTGATATGATGCTAAAGGCTGCACTGAAGTCAATGAAGGTGAGGAAGAAGTAAAAGTGTTCATCAGTAGGAGGGAAAATGCTAGTAGCACAGAGCAGAGTGAATTCTTTTCTTGGACAGATTGAGCCATTATTGAAAATGGTCAAGGTTATTGCTAAATAAGTGGCGTTTGAAGGGAGAGGGACAACTATTGTGTTTACCTAACATAAGAGGGCATAACATATGCCTCTACCATCTGCTCTGGCCCTATTTGCAGCTGAGGTCAGCTCCTTATCCATTATCAATGTTGTAATCAATCATCTATCTCTAATTTCCATCTCTTCTTGGGCAGAATAGACAGAATGCTGTACTACCTTGGTACTGCTTTTACTAAGAATTACATGCAGCTATTGCAGACTTTAAAAATTTATATCATCGTGACACTGCTCCCGGAGAAGATTCTGTAAAACCATCAGTATCTCAGAGCTAGGTAAACAGAGGGGAAACCCAAACTCAGTGTATGCAGCTATTCCCCAAATGTCAGCACTCAGGCTATCATGTAAAGTCATTGTATGATGCACAGGGAGGCAGAGATCTGCGTCTGCTAATAATATTATGCATAGCGTTTTACCAAGAGTTTTCAAAACTCCGGGGTCTTTTATCAAGTGTTTTAGCAACCTGCAACCAGGAAACCCATTTGGATATGTAATAGGTGCATAGGAAAGAAAGGAAAAACAAGTAAGGCACACCAGTGTAGTCCAAAAGTGCTCTGTCAGTTAAAAGAATCTAGAAAAATCAGGCTAATGCATTCCAGACTTAGAAGGAAATGGAAAAAAGAGCTTAGATTTAACTTGACTGTGATCTTATCTTTTCTATAACGTGAAGAAAGTTAAGTCTCCATATTAATCATCGGAAAATGGGTAGAAATCAAGATTTGCAAAAGTTTTCTCATTTGGTAGTTGATGCAACATTTATGGACTTTAAAAATCTTTGGAAACTCAAATTTAAATGTCATGATTATGTATGTATAGTATTTAAGCTACTTAATATTTCAATGTTAGAATTATTTATCATGTGAACAATACCTCATCAACAGCTTTGAGCAGAATCAATATTGCTGTTCTTTTGCTATTATAGTAATTAAATACTAAATATTTTTTAAAACCTACAAACAAAAATAACGTGTATATAGGTTTAACACTACAAAATTAAAATGATATTATGCTAGGGACATTGTAATGTTTATACATAAAACATTGTAACACAAAAATGTATCCAAATGCTACTTTGTGAATCAAGCATCAAATATCTTATTTCCATGTATAATTTGTTTCCAATAAACTTTCTGAAAATGTTCATTAAACATGCAAACTAATTGCAATATAGAAAGTCTGTAATTCGGACAAAGACAAATTCCAGAACACCTGCAGGGTGTTAGTCTTGATTTATCCAATACCTAGAAATGGACAGAAATTATTTAAATGCCTCTATGATTCTGTTGTTAGTGTTTCTGCAAAAGAATGGAAGTATTGAGTTCCTGCAAACAATACTTAGAAGGCAAAATTATTTATCTGAGATATATTGATTTTATTTGCATGGGAGATGAAAATTACCATAACTTGTAAAGCTGTGCATGCTAGTAATCATTTGCTGTTCTAACTCACCCTTCATATTAACATTCTTATAGATGCTATTTTTCTTATGTATACATTTATGGAAATAAGACAGTAGCTGCATTTCTTTTTAACTCAAGAATCAATTAAAATTTAAACACATTTGTCATACCACACTTTGATATTTCATTTATCTGTCACCATTGCTCTAGTATAAGGTTTAAAATTATGACCGTCAAGCTGCTTTCTTTAATAGGGGTGACAGACACCAGAACCCAAACCAAACCCAGACCTCAGAACAGATAAACTGGAGGGGTGGAAACAGAAGAAAAATAAGACACACCATTATGAATGCATGATGAATAAGAAATAAAGGTGAGAAAAATTAACATGGAAATTAAAAATAAAAATCAAAACATATATCCAAATTTACTTCTCACTGTTAAGAGTTAGAGAATTTGGGGTTGTGAAAGTGATTTTTTTCCAACTTTTTCTGAACTTGAGGATCATAATTTTTCCTCACATTAAACAGAGGAAAATCTTATTCAAATAAAAAGGATGAAAATTTAAGTTTCCAGTTTATTCATCTGCCAAGGAGAAAAGACTTATGATAAAATGCTAACTTGCCACTTAAATCCACAGTTATGCAAGCACCACAGAGCTGAAGTGCATGCTAGTGTAACCACATGGCAGCATTTCAGCCAGATTAAGATTGTGAGTGTAACTTCAAACCAAAGAAAGATGAAACATTGTCATCTTATATTCTGGTGAAATTCTCCTACCTATATTTGCAACCATCTCTGAAGTCACGAAGTTGTTCACGAATATTTTTGTTCTTTTTCTCTTCTCTTATTCTTATGAAAAATCTCAAAGATGGGACCTTTTTCCAGTATTACAGTTGCTCATGAAGACCTCACTAATGTCTCCTCTGGGATTCAGTTATTATGAAGGGAGGAGAAAATTACTTTTTGTACAAACATCCATAACTTCATGAAGAATCCAAGGGCCAGTTATCCCAGACATTTATCAGAACACTCATGAGCAAAAAGCCTCAAATCTGGACACAGTCAAAATTTCAAGCCTAAGGATACTTCTAAATTGAATGACTTTGTAATTTGGCACTGGGAATTAAGGGTCACCTGCTTTTCCTTAAAAATCATACACCTGTGTATCCTCACAGTACAGATTACAGTTAACTTCTAGGGGCCTCGAATAAGGTTGGACCTCTCCTGGCTTAGAGCTCACTTCCTCACAAAGGAATAAACATTATCCTGTTGGTGGAATATGGACAGAGGAGACAGAAAAGAGTTGTGAAAAAGAGCATGTTACAGAGGCAGTTTCTTTTACAGTTGAATACAGAGAAATTAGATGTGTTTTGCAGACTTCTGAGTCCCAGTTAATTGATAAATTATTCTGTCACTCATATCAATTAACAGATCGTTCTCTCAGAAGTAGAGCCCTACTGCCATAACCAAACCACAGCATCAAGCCAGTGTTGAATGAAACAGAAGGTGTGGGGGAGGTGTTAATAAACCCTCCTTTTTGTGCTTCACAATGTCTTTTTCTTACCTGGAGGGCTTCTAATCGAATGCTGACCTAGTCAAACTCTGCTTAGCTAATAAAAATCAAGACAACAGCCTCAGGTGATATTGCTGCAGGCAATTCAGATGCTTTAGAAAAACCTGGTACTGAAAATTTTATAGTTGATTTTATTTGAACAACAGTGAAGAATTCGAACAAAACACTGAATCAAATATAGAAAAGCATGAAGCATTTCAGAAAAAACGAAGCCAAAAAAAAGGGAAAGTGTAGGTTAATGGAACGGAAAAACATGGGCAACTAGAGAAAAAGTGTTAACAAGCAAATGCCTCACAAAATTACTAAGATTTACCTCTTCTTCTGTCTTTCGCCATTAAGGAAGAACAAGTATTGTATAAAGAGGTGACTATTTCTCAAATACATCAGCAATAAGTGCCATCACAGTTTTTTCTAATCACAATTAGTATTTTACAAACTTCTGACTCTATTGAAATTAGTGGACTGTTAAAAATAAAAATATCTTTTCAGTGAGGATTAAATTATTTAATTAAAATGTAAAGTGTCACTTATTATTTAAAACATATGCATAATTTTGTAACTTTTTTTGGTTTAGGTCTTATATGAAAAATAAAAATGCTAATTGTTAACTTTGTTTTCACATTGAAGGAGTATGCAGATTTTACAAAACAATTTGTAAAATATCAAACTAAAATTATATATATATGTGGACATATATATAATCAAGACATTATTACCATGAATATTTTGATGTTTTGACGATGTCTATCATATCTTATAATAATATATTTATCTACCTGTATGTAAGTATAAATAAAAATTTATAATTACAAATTATTTAAATTTGAATAGAAGCATGAAATAAATAAAAAATCTGTTTAACATATAAATTCCTCTCCAACAGAATTGATGGCATATCTTTTTCCAATCTATATTATTCCAGATCTAAAACCAAACCCATGAAAGTTCATGTCATCCAAAAATAATTTTTTTCATTAAGGCTGGTGAACAAATTCTCTCTGCCCCCCAAAAAATCACAACAGACAATTATTGACGTGGGTCTATATCCATGGCCATTCCAGTTACTTTAAATCTGACATTGAAAATAATGTAAGTAAATAAATTTCCCTATATGCTAATTGGGCAAAATAATTATAAAAGTGTTTTACTTAATATTATGAATTTAATTTAGACACCTGACAGCTGAAAGAAGATGCAAGGTCTGTGGAAGCTTTAAGAAAGGAACAGTGGGCATTGGTTTGGCCCATGCAAACAGTTCATTTTTTCCATTAAAAAGAAGACTGAAAGAGGAATAATTTTCCCCTAAGTTCACCGGCTCCCATACTGCAAATCAATAGCAAACAGATCGTGAAAAAGAGTAGAATGTCATTTTGTGTGATAAGGCGAGGGGCAGGCTCCAAGGAGAGATGATGTTCTATAAAGTGATAGCTGATAGAGATGACGACTTCCTTGTTAGATATTAGGATTTAGATGTAAAAATGTACAATTTCTGAAGTTTTCAAAGCTATGATTCAAGGACTGCATAGGAGAAAGGCAACAAGTTATGTATACAGCTGAAAGAAATCATGTCTGCATCTAAAAGCTTTAATATTCAGTTATCCAGTTACTTTTAAATTAAAAATCCCTGACTAGTCCTCACTTTATTGTAACTTTCTATTTTCACTTGTAAGCCCTCTACAATGTTTCACTTCTTGTTATTATCCCCAAAGGACTTTCATTAGATTATTAGGGCAGCGCTTGAACTAGAGTTCTGCAAACACTGACTATCGTAAAACTGTGATACAGGCACTGTCACGAAGTCACAGTTACATATATAGCTCATGGAGCCATGACTGTGTTTGTAAAGAGAAATAATAAAATGCAGTTATCCTCAACATAGTGGTATGTTTTCCTACACAGTCAAGTAAAATTTTAATAGAAAAGTGTGTATAATGAAATGATGTCATTTAATAGTGTACAAGGTTATTTGGTTTGATGATTCAGGGAACAGCAATGCTCTACACAATGATTTGAGTTTCTTTCCCATTAAATGAAATTGTCCTTTTTCCTTTCTCCGTATTGCTGTTTGTAATTTTTATTATCTTACAGGGTGCTATTTTACTTTTACTGGGGGCTAATTGTTGAAAGTTCCCTTTAAGCCAAGACAGCATACCCCCTACCTCTTGTGTGTGGAAATTATAAAAATATATATATGTAGATTCATGCTTTGTTGACTCCGGTATTTTTCTTGTGCAAACATTTTTAATTTTTTGCTATGTTTTCCCTTCCATTTATTATTGCAACTGTCCTTTTATGCCCTTTTACTCAAGCCCAGGTCAGAAAGGAAAAGAAATGACACACAAAGGCTTTGTAAAGAAACTACTTACAGCCTACAAGATTTACAAGGCAGCTGCTAGTTACAAAATAGGCATTTTTCTGTCCTATTTAGAGACCAGAGAGCAGAAAAACTTGATGGGACAGACTTTTATTACGCTCTACTCATATCTGTGGTACAGCATCTAACCTGACAGAAGCTTCTTTTCTAGATACTGGATACTAAAAGCTCCTTTTGAAGGCTGGGAATAGAAATATCTAGGTGGCAGGGGGGAAAGGAAAGCAAAACTAGTAATTTAAGAACATTTTGCTTAAACTATGCCCTCATTTGGACAGAATCATAGGTATCCAACACCTGGAGAGCAGCTAAACTATCCAGGAGTTGTCTCTGTAAATAGCTTTAAGACACCAGGACTATGTGAGCTAAGCAGGGAATCAGGCAGGAAACTTGAGGGTTAGTCTCTTATCATTTGAATTGAGACGTGAAAGATGTGAAAAGAATGAGAAATTCCAGGTGATCACAACTGACCTGACCATCCTTATTGTCTGGTTAAAAAACCAACCGTTCTCTCAATGACTAAAGATGGGCAAGCATGTCATTTGGCTCGCCACAACATGTCGGGGTATCGCTCCTGTTTATTGGTGGAACAGCTATTTGAATGCATGGCACTAGCTTGTCACTGAATCTAAGAAAAGAGTAACAGAGACTTGTTGTTATTCTGGCGATGCATGACGGTGTTCCTAGTTATTCTGAGAACACATCGTTGTCCAGGCATGACCTTTTAGTGACAAGAGCAAGAGGAATTAGAGAAGTCTTTAAGTGAATACTAATTTTACTTTATGTGGATATTAAGACTTTTAACAAGAGGTTTTATTAAAGTTTAGTAAAATTTATATTAAATGTCCTAATCATCTTCAGGTTTATAGACTAAGAGAATTAAATGCTGTGTATTTTTAAAGCTGATTTAGGATGATAAGGTTTGTATGTGTGTGTTTCTGTGTCTGTATTTTTAACCTTACTAATTCCAGAACAGCCTCTCGAAACCAGCTTGCACTATTAACCCCAGGTATTGCATTTTTAAAATAAATCTTTCAGTGTTTCTTTTTCATTCTAATTTCTGTGTGTGACAGAAAATAAGAGGGAAATTACTATGGACTTATGACATCCTCTTTTTAAAGATAGACAATACTAATTTTTCTTCTATGTCTTTTAATGACCTTCAGTTCTTCTAATGATCTTAAGTACTACTTCTAATAACAGTGAAATCGTGTTAGAATAACAAAGTAAGGAGAAATACGATTTTAACTTACAGTCCTTTTAACAGAGTAAATTTTTTGAATATTATTAGTTCAGAATACAATTTGGCTTCTTCAGTGGTTTTCTTTTACTTGGTTTTCAACTAGAAATCTTGGATAATATTTCTTCTAAAAAAACCCAAGAAATTTCTTTCACTATTGCAAAATTTTTGCAGAAAGAACATATGGAACTCTATTTCTTAATTTTTTTTTCTGACAATGTCTCTTGTTTTATCTTCATAGCTTTGGGCTAGGTTCATGTTATACTATTTCTAAACAATAAATCTTTTTCTACAACACTGTTAAAAATCCAGAAAGATGCATTCTTCTTCTGGGTTTTGCTAGAAAGTCCAAGATACGTGCACATGTTTCTAAAAAGTTAGAAGGACATGAGTGCTTTTCTTTTCCTGAGGCTCAGAGGAAGACAAATTCAGGAGCGCGTCCTTTCTAAGAGATAAAATGTGACAAAATAGAACTGGCAGCCTTTTGAAAGTAATCAACATGTTCCTGCCTCATCTTTCAAAATAGTTACCTTGACTCTAAGAAAATAAACAGAAGAGAAATAAGGTATTAATATTTACTACGAAAAGCAAGAATGATCTTTAATTATGAAGGTCCAACTGTATTAAAAAAAGCAAAACCTGATCAAAAAATGACATCCTCTACTCCAAACCTTTGAATAAAGAAAAGGCATTTTCATTGCCCCCTCCACATTTTCAGCTTAAGTATTTGTATAATCAGAAGTAGAAATCACACAATCAAAATACCATATAAAAGCCCATTCTTTTGATATTTCCAGTCTGACCAAAGGTGAAGATGCTAGTAACTTGGAAAAATTAAATTCTGTGAGATTTATGGTCTGTCTTTAGATCTATAGAAGACCAACATTGAAGAAAAAAATGGAGAGGAATTAGCAAATTTATGTGTTACTTATTTCTACAATAAACTTAAAAGATGGATAAATAACTGTACTTCAATGTCCTTTTCAGTAAAAGGGGGATTATAAAAAGATGTAGATTTAACACTGTTGCTTAGGAAAAGAGGAGCATTTATAGCAAGACTGTTATATCAAATATTGAGAATTCTGGAGTATGTAACAACACTGGTAGTTACAGTCAAATGTCCAGGGCTTTAACCTGATTGGTGAATTCAGAACACAGGTTAGCAAAGTATTTTCTTCCAAAAAAGTAATTTCTTACAAACGGCATATTCCCAACACTTCCTGCCCCACCCCAAAGAACCCACTCTTCATGTTTCCTCAGAAGAGCCTATTCTGGTGAAATCAATGTGGAACGCTGCTGTTGTTCAGTACTGTTTGTACAATAACTACAGTCATTGCTCAAGTTCTGCAGCTGTGCCTGAATGCATAAGCAGCTTAAAATTTGTTTAGTAATCCATTCAACCTTTAAGAATGTGGAAAGCGCTTTCTGTTTCTCTCATACCTTCTAAATAGCATGCCATAAGTGACATGGCTTACCAACAGTATCACCACAGGATAAAAATGGTAAAACATTTCATATTACTTACATAAATTTCAAGTGAATTCTCAGGTTTCCATGGCAAAACACATTCATCTGGTGTTTTTCACAATATTTATTAATTTATTCAAAATCCCTATCTGAAATTCTATGCACAGGCACACACAAATTTCTCACAGATCTGAATGTACTGAACGCCCATAAATACAATCTTATATCACCACCATCTTGACACACTCCTATGCAAATCTCATGAATAATTATTTCAGCAGAAGAGCTTAAAAAATGAATGACCCACCCTGCTTGATCTAAGAAGCCAAATGAACAGATTTGAATAATACGGCTATAACAGATATCAAGCAAACTCATTATTCACTATTTTCCTGCAAGAGCCTCTCATTTATTTTCCCAGAGTGGCTTTAGATTTTGGTCTACAAAGTTGTTTAGGGAGGGAAATTTCAGATACTATAAACCTCTATATTATATTTAACATGGGGATGCAGCCGGTAGGACTGTAAACCCTACTGCTAGAAATATGTCGCTATGAACAATGGAATTAAACTGTACCATACTAGGGAGCAGTTGCAATTACAGCCAACCATTGATCACCCTGGCAAGGCCCATTACAAGAAAGAATGAATTACATTTCTTTGGTACAGATTATGATGCTTTGTTGAAATCATCTTCAAGGTGGGGGAAGAAGGCCCCCTGTTTTCTGAATGCAGCTTGCTTAAGCAGATGGGACTATACATATGGATGAAATAATTAAGATTCAATATATAAAATGCACTACACATTCTGCCCTCCCTGCAATTAAAAGATTTTACTTCAGGCTACGGAAGCATACTCCTACAAAAGCCAACCAAAAATAACTACAAAGAACTTTCTATATGTTAAACTGAAAAAACACTCTAAAGAGGAAAGTAAGGCATGAAATGCCATATCTGTTTCTCAGCACAGTAATAGCAGAAACATAAAGGTGTTACTCCAAAACAGGATTTATGAATTACTTTCACTCATGTTTATATTTTGATCTATATATTTTGTAACACTCTACCTTCAATTAAAACACTCATTTTAAATTTTCTTTTAAAAGAAACTATCTTATAAGAGTAGATAGTTATTCAAGGAAACTGAAGTAACAGAAATTAGAACACCAGCTGGGCTGCACCACATTTTCTGGAGGAAAAACAAAATGGTGATCTTTAATATTTTCAACTATGCTAATGACACTCAAGGGCTTGCTGACACATGTTAAAGAGTGGATTTAACCTCTAACCCAATTGTAGGCATTAAAATCATGTTCTTAAAGCTTCAAAATACATCTTTTTCCCATAACAACACTCTGCACCTTAATTATGCAGTAGCTATTGTAGTTGATCTTCCATTTGCCTCGCCTTATAATAAAAACTAATCATATTTTAGTTGCTACTTCACTTTAACTGAGATTTCCAATCACTTGTGTTAGTTTGCCAGTAAATGCAGAATTTTGTCTGAACTATTGGTATTGACACATTTAATTATGACTCTAAATTATGGCTACTTTTCAATGCAGATTCCCCTGAAACCTTCCAAAACCAGGACGAAAGAATATTTTTCACCATCTGTGATAGTGTTAAATGACCAATACACATTGTTAAAGGCTCTCGATCCATGCTAGAGCCTCATTCAAAATCTAGGCTTCTTGCAGTCATAAAACCAAATGAAAACAGACAGACACATTCTTGAAAAGTCAAGAGCATTTTTGTAGAGAATTTACAATCCATTATTGGAACTTTATAGCTGACTGTGTAGATCAAGAAAAAGATAATTAAATATGCAATTTTATAAGCTTAAAATGTATCCTATTATATTACAGTAGCTAATTACTTTAAATATCAGTATTTTTTTGACAATAACAGGAAAACATTTTGCTTTACCTACCACCAGATCAACAAGTAACACTTAAGAACTCCTGATGCACCACTAGCTATGATTCTGCTGAGAAAAAGGGATTCAATATACCTATTAAATGCAAACAAGATGTAGGTTTCTGAAGTTCAGCCTCATTCTAAAAGTTTTCATTCTGCCCCTAGTCAGTCAGAAATTACAACTCTATTTACTGTAAATTACATCCATCATTTCAAGTTAATATACATTAAATGAATGATAGAGATTCAATCCAAACAAGATGTTTGAGGTTCTGTTCCTGTTTCTTCTTCTGGAAAACATATATTTGATTTGACTATGCATTTAAAAGTTGATCTCTCATCTGTCACTCATCCTGGCAGCCCTTCACTGATAATCTTTCTTCTGAGATTAATAAAAACTCTGCAGGCTCCTTATCCCCAGACAGAAGAGAGAGATATGGAAATAGACTCGTCCGGCTGACATCAGAAAATTCCTTGGGTGTCCTTGCTAAAATGGAAACCAAACATTTTCACATGAACGGCTCAAAGAAAAGCACTGTGTTACTCTAGAAAAGGTAGCAGTCTTTGAATAATTTTCAAAATCAGATCAGCAACGTCCAATTTTATTTTCTGTTAAAAAGGGCTAGCAACTATATTCTCTGTCATTGTATATGATGAACTGTCACATTTCTAAGAAAGTGCCTTGATGTTATTAGACAAGTTAAACTATCTGAATGAGAATATAGAAAAATATGGTTAGAATTATGATGATTTAAAAATCTGATCTGTTTCTTTGATACCACTCAAAACATGGTAAGCTGCTGGTGATTCTGTCTTTTCTCTCTCTCTAGTAGTCCAACAGTTGTATCTGCTGAGAGATGAAGGAGGTGTGGCAATTAGAGCCAGAATTTTGTATGGTCCAGTGATCTATGCAAACATTTGGGTTGTGAGTGGAGCCAGTTCATACATAATCAACTGCTTCACTGGGAAATCTTGGAGATGTCTTGCCTGGATTACTGTATAACATGGAAATTTAGACACTATTTTAGGATGTGAGAGAACAAGAAAGCCCCATTAAGCAAATAAAACAGTTTAGCCTCATAGCACATGAAAATATTCTAGCCAATAACATTTTGAATAAAGTTTGGGTAAAACTTCACATTTAAAGATATTTTTTGAAGGGAATCCAGTTCCATGAGAGGGTTCAGGGCTTTGAATCAAGTCAGCTGAGCACATGAATTCCTTGGGAAAAAAGAGCATAAGACTAAACTTTTTGTATGTGCAGCAGCTTGTGTAAGTGCCGTCCATAAGGGTCATTTCTCTCTATTTTGTAAAAAGCTTAAATGTATATTTTTACTAGGGATAGTTATGGTCTTGTAAGACTGTATTTTGAATCTAGTCTACCGTTATGCTTAGTTCAGGCTCTCCTTTTAGTGGACAACTCTTTTCTTCACATATTGTATAAAGTCTATTAAAAATTACTTATTAAAACAGATGGTAAAGTGATAACCCGTGAGAGCTGGCCAAAATGGTTTAAACAAAAGTTTTTAAAATTGAATAATGTTTTTTCAGCCAAGCAGAAAAGTGCCATAAAGCAATATCAATGTAACCAGTCCAGGGTGCACTCTTTTTTCAACAGATATACAGAGGATACCTAAGTTGAAAAATAATCTTTTAAAATTAATTAAATTTCAGGTACATGGAAACATTCAGAATGTTTTGTTTTTACTTTATCATGGAACACAAAACCCCAGAAACCTCAATGCTGTCGCCAAATAAATCGACCAACTTCTCTAGTTACTAGTCAATACAGTGCTTCAGCTTTGCAAGTTTACTTGTGAAGAGGATGCCAAAACAGGTGCCGACTGGGTCAGCTTGTAGTGATGATGTCATTATATTTGAAGCTGTACCCTATTTTCAACTGTTTGATGTGCTGACTGCCTCCAGGAAGTGGGGGAGGAACATGTGATTTAAGAATTATTATAATGGTTAAAGACAGAAGGAAGATTTTTCAAGATCTCAAATGGAAGTTGGATACTTAAAATTCCTTTCAAACCCTCATGATGAGGAGAGATAAGTGAAAACTAACCTCAACAGCATGAAGGAATTTATTCAACCTGGAAGTTTTAAACTCAGATGACAATAATATCAAGAGCACTCAGTATGAACATGCACAGGGATCAGACTGATTGGTCCAAGGAAGGTTCTGAAGTGTATTTATATCCCAGGGGAATATCCATCAGTCATATGCGGACCTATTTGAAACTACATAAAGAGGAATGATAAGTAGGAAATGACAGCTGCCTCGATGGCACTCTATAGTCCCTCTATTAAGCGAGCAAGCTTGGAGAAAGGACAACCTTCCCTTGGTCGAGGTGGATCAGGTTAGGGATCTTTTAAGGAAGCTAGACACCCACAAATCCACGGGCCCCGATGGAATGCACCCACGAGTGCTGAAGGAACTGGAAGACGACATTGCTGAGCCACTTTCCATCATCTATGAAAGGCTGTGGAGAATGGGAGAGGTGCCTGAGGACTGGAAGATAGCCAATGTCACTCCAGTCTTCAAAAGGGGCAAGAAGGAGGAGCCAGGGAACTACAGGCTGGTTAGTCTCACCTCCGTCCCTGGAAAGGTGATGGAACAACTCATTCTGGGTGTCCTCTCCAAGCAAGTGGAGGAAAAAAAGGTGATCAGGAGTACCCAGCATGGATTCACCAAGGGGAAATCATGCCTGACCAATCTGATAGCCTTCTACGATGGCATGACCTGCTGGGTAGATGAGGGGAGAGCGGTGGATGTTGTCTACCTTGACTTCAGCAAGGCTTTTGACACTGTCTCCCATAACATCCTCACAGGGAAGCTCAAGAAGTATGGGTTGGATGAGTGGACACTGAGGTGGATTGAGAACTGGCTGAATGGCAGGGCTCAGAGGGTTCTGACAGGCGGGGCAGAGTCCAGTTGGAGGCCGGTAGTTAGTGGAGTTCCCCAGGGCTCAGTACTCGGCCCAGTCTTGTTCAACTTGTTCATCAATGACCTGGACGAGGGGACAGAGTGTACCATCAGCAAGTTTGCTGATGACACAAAACTGGGAGGAGTGGCTGATACGCTGGAAGGCTGCGCTGCCATTCAGCGGGACCTGGACAGGCTGGAGAGTTGGGCGGAGAGGAACCTGATGAAATTCAACAAGGGCAAGTGCCGAGTGCTGCACCTGGGGAGGTCGGACCCCAGGCACCAGTACAGGCTGGGGGCTGACCTGCTGGAAAGCAGCTCTGCCCAGAGGGACCTGGGAGTCCTGGTGGACGACAGGCTGACCATGAGCCAGCAGCGTGCCCTTGTTGCCAAGAAGGCCAATGGTATCTGGAGGTGCATTAAGAGGAGTATGGCCAGCAGGTCGAGGGAGGTTATCCTCCCCCTCTACTCTGCCCTGGTGAGACCCCACCTGGAGTACTGTGTCCAGTTCTGGGCTCCCCAGTTCAAGAAAGATGAGGAACTCCTAGAAAGAGTCCAGAGGATAGCAACTAGGATGATAAAGGGACTGGAGCACCCCCCCTACGAGGAAAGGTTGAGAGAGTTGGGCTTGTTCAGCCTGAAGAAGAGAAGACTGAGAGGGGACCTCATCAACACATACAAATATCTTAAGGGCAGAAGTCATGAGGACGGAGCCAGACTCTTTGCATTGGTGTTCAGCGACAGGACAAGGGGCAATGGATACAAACTGAAACATAAGAGGTTTCAGTTGAATATGAGGAAAAACTTCTTTTCTCTGAGGGTGACGGAGCACTGGCACAGGCTGCCCAGGGGGGTTGTGGAGTCTCCTTCTCTGGAGATATTCAAAGCCCGCCTGGATGAAGACTCTAGGAAAACGTGCTTTAGCAGGAGGGTTGGACTAGATGATCTCCTGAGGTCCCTTCCAACTCTTGCGATTCTGTGATTCTGTGATTCTCTGATCATACTGTGTCACCAGGGAGAGAGCAATAAGGAGAATTCTTACTAGAATGATGATGATCATGGTGAGCAATTTCTGCACAGATAACAGTGTGCAGGTGACTTCTCATTGCATGAATGAACCAGGAACATACTACTGTGGACCATCCGACAGCACTACACTGGACAGAACCCTTATCAGACCAGGTACTTGTTACTGAATGTTGCAGTTTAAGTGATACTTTGTGTGCACAAGGAGGAAGAACTGAAAAAACCGAAAATTACCCAAGAAATGAAGTAAATAGGAAAAAAAAATATCTGATGTCACATAAATGGTTCCTAATCTCCCATGAGATCTCATTCACAAAAATGTTTCAAATGTTTAACACAACTGAATGTAGAGACTTTTATGCTCTGGTTTCACTTCTCCCTGCAAAACCAGAAATTCAGCAGGTTTGATATAGCAGCAGCAAGATTCAGGTACTCAGAAAAATGAGGCATCACAAGTAATGTAAAGTCACCTGCTTCATGGGAACAGTTTATATAAAAACATTACAAATGTGTAGGAGTCCATGGGTGCGCAAATAAAGAATAAATCAGAATTTGAAGGTTAATGTGTCCTTTAAATAAATAGCAGAAGTTGGGTGTTCTCTTCTCTTCTGGTTTGCACTGATGGTGATATCTCACAGTTATGATGATAGATAAGCATGCTAAGGGAGCAATCATCCATGTAAATTCATCTGACATCAACAAGAATCGACAACAGGGAGGCAAAGCAAGCTTCTACTTTCAATAAAAAATAAATAAGGTGTTAGAGTAGTGCATTTGTCAATACTCAGGCGCAGAGAGTATAAAATTTAAAAACTCAAAGCACTAAATGCAGCAGTCCTTCATCACACAGAAATCCTGTTGAGGACAATGCAAGTCTTGCTTGATGAAAGGCTGACAAACTTGTCCCAGAGACATGATAAAACAAATAGTGGTTATTTCTGCTTGTTTCATATTGTCATACTTAAACATAAATGGTGAATTTCAAGCACAGCAGGAGAGCAATAGAAAAACCATGGCTTTAGCAAATTGCTAAGCAACATTTCAGTGCCTGCAAGTCTCACTTACAAGCCTCTGCCAGACCAACAAATAGAGGAATACTGGAGAAACATTCTTAAAAGCCACCAAAAAGTGGAGAAGTTCATAAATCTATACAACAGAATATAAGATAACAAGTTTATTGGCACCACTGATTCAGAGACTTCTTTAAATAGCTTTCTCCAACCTGAACTACTGAGAGACCTAGAAGCTATAATGCTTGTAATACAAGTCATACACTATTAATGATACAAGCAATACCATAAATATTACTTGTATTAATAATGCAGGTAACAGGATAAGTATTGCCTCTTTACTTTACAACACAAGCATTACTTGAGAACCTTCAGTTGAGAGTTAAGATCATGACAGCTGATTTTCATTGATTTTTGAGTTCTAAACCAGTAGTATCAAGATCTGTTTCCTGAAATTAACCTGCTTTTATACATACCGCGAACTTAACAGGTAGATTTAAGACTGAAGGTTTTCCTGATTTTTTCTGCTGCCAAATCATGACTATTTTTAGGCTTAAAATGAGGATTTTTTTTGTTGGGATTCCCTTTTAATAGAAGCTTCCTAAAGGAATTACTAAGTAATTTACACAGAAAACTCAACTTTCAATGAGAATGTGTCCAGGTATTACTTTAGAGTCACCTATGAGCGTTACATCTTAATATCTCAAACATGATTAATAAGTATTTTCTTAAACTACTATTTGAAACAGAAAAGCAACATTTCCAGTTTCAGATGGAAAACTGCAGTGGTAGGAATCAAATTACTTGTCCAGGGCCACACAGAAAGTCTGTGGCACAAGCAGGAAAGTCCACACTTCCAGTCTCATGCCTTCACAATCCTACCTCATTCCAACAAATGAAGGAAAGAAACCTCCAGACCCAGTTCTGAGAACACAAACGTACTGATGCAGTTGGGTGCAAAGCTGAAAGTTTTGCTAACCTTTTTAAACCCAGAAGCATAGCATTAGGTATCACATCAGAGACGCATCTTATTATGTTAGAATCTAGTGACAGTAACAAATCCCAATAATTTCTATGGCATGCTTTGAAATAATTACACATGGGTATCAAAATAATTCCAAAGTCCAGCCAAACAATGTTTCACTATCAGTAAATGCACATTTAATATACTGCAAATCCTACTACTGCTGTCTTGCGTTATAGCACGTGCCTTGTTTAAAAGCAGGGACTAAGACCCAGTCAGAATGCATGTGCTCTACTTTCTAGGTTTCATACTTCTCCAGCTAGAAAATAAATGTTCCTTATGACTAGATTTCATAACACTTCATTATAAATCTTCATAAACCCTTTGGTCACCTTTTCTTCAAATGGCTTTATTCCAATGGCTCAACAATTAGTACTTTTGCTCTTTCACACAATATGGATAAACCACAAGGTCAAAGTTGTCTCCCAAATAACCACATAAATTACACCCTACATGCAAAAATTGTTTCTCTGGATGACCTTGAAAGCTTCTAAATCACAAAAAGCCACCTTTTCAGAGACTTAAGGATTTAAAACCACATTGTATTTCATCCCAGGACCTCTTTCCTTCACTCCTAACTAGGTTCCAAAAAGATCAGAGGAAAATTCAGGTTGGATGTGACCTCAGTAGATCATCTAGTGCTGCTGCCTGCTGAAAGCAGGATCAGCTGTGAGGAGCTCATCAGTGACAAGGTGCCTTCTCTCTCACTTCCAAAGGTGTCATGAGCAAACAAAGCAGTTGGAGACCTTACAGATGAACTTAAGTATCATCAGCAACTACATTTTTTCCAAACATCTAAAAAAATCTTGCACATGCACGATGTATCTTTCAGTCTAAAACTCTGAATATATAGGCTCCTGAATAAAAAAACTATGGGTAAGTACAGATGCAACAAAAAGGTTTTAATGTGAGTTTCTTCAGAATTTTCAATTATCAAATTTGTTCATCTTTGGTAGAAAATTGCATGGGTTTTTATTCCACAGCAGAAATGCAAAAATATAGTGAAGTGCAGACAAGGCTCCAACTATTTGTATGCCAGTTACATTACAAAAATCCTGACATTGTCTTAAAGGGTGGTTGTGAGTGTGGACACTAAACATATTGAAAAAAAATCACAATCACTTTGAAAATAATTTTAAATGCAATTTTAAACGCTATTTAAATGCTATTTTGACAAACACTGCTTCCTTTTAGATTAATGGTGCATTTGTATAATATCTGGAATTCATGAATCATATATAATAATGGGAAAGGATTATTTGACTTCTCTGATATGTATTTCTCTTTAGTCAGCAAAAAATGATTCAGATGTTAAATGATGAATGATTGCTCTATCTGCAGTCCCATGTTCTGTTACAGACTCCTTCGGCAGCTAGTATTTCTAAAATTCCTAAAAGACTTATAACACAGGTTTTATTGCTGGTAGTTTTTGGAGCTGTATTTTCCTTCTGGAATCATCTTTCATTTGATAACCCTTTCTCTTTTTAAACTTCATTTTAGATGAAAGTAAGGAGCATGCTTTCCACACAACACTAACCACACTTCACCTTCGTGGTCAGTAAGACAACCATAGTTATAATATTTAAAGTTGTCTGTAAAACTGTCAGATATCTTTACATGTCTTTATATAGATTAAGCAGAATGGGAGGATTTGCAAATTCTGACCTCCAAGGACCAGTTAATGTTTACAATAAGTGAAACAATATTTTAAACTCTCCAAGAAAGGTTAGCACCATCGGCAGTGACTGCTGTTTAAGATACCAAACACGGAAGCTAAACATTTTCCATGCTAGGCTTCCTTATGTCAGACTGGTAACTTTAATCTTAAATAGTTCAAGTTAATCTGCAGATTTTATCAACATTTACCAAATGTGATACTTTGCCAAAGTGACCAAGTCAAACTTGACATACTTTTAAAGATCATTCTGTTTTGAAAGTAACTACTGTCTGATAACTACTGTGAAGCATAGTTCCTAATTTGGTAGTGTAATGTGCTGGAAAATGGTGACTCTCACTAAAAAAAAAAAAAAAAAAAAAAAAAAAAAAAAAAAGTTTGAAGGGTTTTAAGAGATTTTCAAGCAAGGAAAAGGGAAAAAAAAAATCCCTGAATAAGTTATAGACTGTGCCCAAGGTGGAAAGACAGCAGAGGTGAGAATGAACATAAAGGACAGGAAAATCTGTACTGAAAAAGTCTTTGTCAAAAAGCTAAGTTGGTCTCCAAATGCTGTTGGCACATTTAGAATACCTATTCTTTCGAAGTGATGTGATAGTGTCAACCCATACACATTTTTGCTCTGTTGAACATTATATCCTGCCAAATTGACTTGCAGTGATTTAATAAAGAAAAAGGATGGTGGCAGGCTGTCCACCATTTTTGTTCATTGCTGGCCTCTCTGAAAGCCACTGGTATCAATTAGAGCACTACTCTAAAAGGGATGAATGCTTAATTCACCTTAATTAAGCTTAGAGCTTAATTCAGAAGAACAAGTCATGGACAGTCTGTTGGTGAGTGACCATGGGAGATGTACAGTAAAAGTTACCTATCTCTTCATGTGTTACTTACTCTCTACCTTGAAGCTGACTTCAAGGTAGCTAGCTGCTAGCTGTGAATTTGGTTCATGTGGTATTTGAAGCACTAACCCTAAGTATGTTAAAAAAAATACACTTGTCTCTCAGAAGTTACATTATTTCTTTTCCATTTTACTTTGATGAATCCTTATGTTATTACAATTTCATTTTTTTTTAATATAAAGGCATTAAAATTTGATGATTTCAGACCAACACTTATAAATCAACAAAGCTCCACTGAAGTTTTTGGAAGTGTGCCAGTTTCCATAGATTATGGCCATAACCTCAGAAAGCGGTCAATAACTTGCAACCTGCTACTACTCCCATAGAAGCAAACAGCAACTGTGTCAGTAATTTCAATGGAAATTAGACACGACTTTTGCTAAGCAAGGTCAGTAAGTTGCTTAGCACTTATGAAAAGGAAAAGGAAGGGAGGAATGAGAGGCAGACATAGATTTTCTTGTGTTCTAAGTCAGGGACAGCCTAGACTTTCCCCTGTAGGCAAGGGCAGGTGAGAGTGGAAACATGCAGGCACTGCCACTGTGTGGTGCAGGAAGGCCAGCTTTGGGGGAGCATCAAGGAAAGTTCCAAGGCACTAAACATGTCCTGTATCACTTCCTGCCTGGACATGCAAAATGGGTATCCATGGAGATCCACATCTCTTTGCAGGACTGAAGAAAACATATCGTTATCCGCTCTCACAAGTAAACCACAAAGCATGAACAAGTGACTTGTTGCCTAAAAAGCATTGGTCTTCCTATGAGAATACTGATTCCTACAGGAAGCTCTGTGCTATTTGTGGATAAATCTTTTTAGTTTGTGAAAAACAAGCCTCCAGCTGTTGTTTTTTACCCCCTCTCAGGTTTGTCTTCCCTCCTTTATTGCCTTCTGGTTGAAATTAGATAAGAAATTCAAGTCTCTCTGTAAGAAAGCAGAGATGCACAAAAAGCGCAATCACATAAGCTTTGTTTTCAGAAGTAAGAAGGACCCAAACCTCTTTTTTCTAATGAAATGTGCACTGAGAGCAGTTAAACTGCTACAGCACTGAAATTTCTTTCTCTTACTCTAAGCTGTATGTTCACTGGGAAAGCTGTTAAGAGATCTCAGAGAAGAGACTAGTGCCAGCTGAACTGATACATCCACACGAGGCAGCACAAGGATAGCTGCAAACATCCTGGAAGCAGTATAACCAAATGCACTAGAAGTGTACTTACTTTTAGCAAAACTAATTACCTAAGGTTGGCCAATGTGGCTATGCTACCTTTCACTCCTTGAGTATGTTCAGGACATCTGTTTTGAATTTCATTGAGTGTCATGACCATAGTAACCATTCTTTTTAATTGACTGTTTTAACTGGAAACAAGAAGTTACTTTGTCCTTGCAAATTTCCAGGTGATAAAATAGCAGAAAAGATTTTAATCAAGCTAAAACCCAGATGATAAGCATAGGCATACAAAAAAAAAAACCAAAACAACAACACACCACTTGAAAAGGGCTCTCCATAAGTAAAATGGATTAAAAACCAACCATGATGGGACTTGGCAGTGTTAGGCTTACAGTTGGACTCCTTGATCTTAAAGGTCTTTTCCAACCTAAATGATTCTGTGATGTTCTTTTATATGATATAAGTAATCTTTTAATTTCTCTGCCCTTAAATTGGTGGTGCCTAAGTTTCTTTGTTTGGCCGTTGGAGGATTTTAGTTTAAACCCAGCTGTAGTATCAAGTTAATGGTAATGAGGTGACATTTAAGAGTTTGTGACATATGGGTGAGACTGGGTGATCTCTTCATACTTCCAAAGGGTACAGAACAGTGAAACAAATATTAGACTGGATACACAAAAATGTTTCTCCTTTAAATCCTCAGTATAAAAGCATTTTATCACGTTACGCTGGGCACAGAGTATTAAGCCAATATTATTTATTTCCCAGGAGACTTTTACTATTATTCTTCTAACCTAATTCAAAATGATGGTCAGGGAAGGATAATTGAAATGCAGCCTCATGTTTAAGTTTTACTCATAGTTGCCTCTATCACTTTCATTTTGTTTTGCTCTTGGGTGTTTTGGTTTTTTGCCTCCACTCTTTATCCATAAATCTGGTCACGAATCCCTTCTTAACTCTGTTTACTTTGTTTCACAAGAGAGTATTCTCTTTGTATTATTCTTGGCCAGGTGAGTTACTGTTTTCCAGATATTTGTATCCTAATTTACCTCTTTATGTGCCATTATATTCCCCACAAAGGTGCTCTGTTTCTCCTCTTTAATAAAAATTTGTGGGACAAGATAAACCACCTTAACAACTGAGGTACATTTTCTTTTTCATGGAAAGGACTGTTCAAAAAGTGTGGTTTATTAAGGGGAACAAAAATATCGAGTTGCATGTAAAATCCCACTTTAGAAATAAAGAAAACATTTTACAAAGCGTAAAGATCACCAGCATAATTGCATGGCAATACAGCTGAATGGCCTTTAGATTGTTTCTGAATCAATTATTTAAAGGGAATTCTCATACAGAAGGCCAACAAAAAGGGTTGTGCATATCCTAAGACTGATTTAACACTTTTTTATGGTCCATTTCCATATTGTGACTAGAAATACACAGTTCAGTTCATCAACTGTACCCTGAACATCCTTAGGCCCTTCATTGCTTTATGAAATCCTGATGTCAGAGATGAGTTTCTGCATAGCTTCTCTCTCCAGTGGAACAAATGTTTCCAGATCCAGTTAAGAACTGGACTATGAGCTTAACAAATTAAAGTTGTGAATTCATTTTAGAATAGTGGATATCATCCTCTCTGTATTACAAAAGAAAGGCCCAATCAGAAACAAAGAATTAAATATAAACTAATGGCAGAGTAAATTGAAAATTTTGAGAATTGGATTTCATATGTTGACTGCTCTGTAAAATTTCTAAAACCTGATGGTTTAAATTCAACTATACTAGATTTTGCAAATATAGGTTACAAACCCCCTCACTTCCTCTGTGTATCTACTTCCTTCTTCAGAATGAATCAATGAACATAGTTTTCAAGCTTTAAAGTTTGGCTTGGGTTGAGCTCTCATAAGCGTGTGGGAAGGGAAGCTTTGTCTTGGCTAATTAGTCTTTTTTATTATTATTATTATTATTTTCAATAAAATAGAGCAAGAAAGCTCCTACAGAGAGAGAAAGGAAAGCCTAGGAAACCACCTGAAGAAATAATTTCTAACGACTTGTGCTGGCAAATGTTTTATAGTGCTAAGTCCAAAGATATTTCAGTTAGAGAAGACTTGGCAGAAAAGATAGAAGAAGAATCTGAACTGCCGGGGCAAAATAACATTGAAGGTTTGCCCTCTGTAACTGCCTCTAATGCTCTCATACTGCAAAATACTGTATAAATAAATGAAATAATGGGAGAAAAGGAAAGTATGTTACATGGCATCACCCAGCCCAAACAACTCAGGCACCATCCATCACAGCAAAACCATCCTTACTATTTTGCTTTTTAAAAGAATTTGAAAAGGTCTGCTATGGATCATCTGATCAATCGTCCTGAAGATACAATTTTTTGCTGTTTCTTTAAGGGCCACACATACCGACGGACCTGTTGAAATAGTACTTGCCTTTGTCTTCAAAAGTCTTAATATTGCCTTTGCCTATCACAAGTTTATTCTGCAACTTGCAGAGCTTGCAAAAAAAATCACGCCAAAGCAAAACAAACCCAAACAAACAAAAAACCCCACAACCCAAACAACCAAATCCAGGACCACGATGTAATACATTGTAAAAATAATAATAAACAGCACTGGGTTTTCATGTCTTCGTTATGCTGTACCTTTTTAATGAAGTGAATCAATTGTCCGTATTGCTTTACCAGGAACACCACAAAAAGCACATGCCTGTTGTTACAATGGTATCTGGTTATGGATTACCTAACAATATACTTAATCTTTAGTTCTCCATATATTTTTCAGACTGTCAATAGAATAATGGAGATTGTGTCAGCTGGCGTACCAGTTCTTCCTATCTCAGGTTTACGATATGCTTAAAATACTTAAGACAGTAAGCTAGATATTTGATATTTGCAATATCCTTTTCATAAGTTTTTGATCTTTTCAAACAGTAATAAACATATGGACTGTCTTACAAAAATACTGACCTCATTATAGAAATTTTCAATTTAAATAATATTTTAATGAAGTCATATGGATACTATATTGAATGATGCCCTTCAAATAGTAAAAAGTAAACAAGACACAGGAGTTCACTATCAGTGCACAATCAACCATAAAATATAAAAAATAGCTATTAAAACCCATCACAAATTATTGAAATGTAGGAGTTAAGCTAGGTTCCAGCATGTTTTATTTCAGCTGATTCCACTACAGGACATGAGTTATACTGTATAGTATAACTATTCCCTAAAATTCATTTTCTAGGACTTTCTCAGTGTAGACATCCCCCTCTGACTTGAGGAAGCCTTGGCTCAGGTTTCATAATTTATAGGGGTGGCATGAGACAGTTACTGGCTTCTTATGTACACTGACAGAGTCAGTTGTTGATGCCAGAAAAAGTCAGAGGTGCCAGATGTGTCTGTGGAGAAGAAAAAACAGGCATGATAGCAATAAAAGTAAGAACTTGTGAGAAATTCTAAAATAACCCCCCAATCTTTCTCTCAACAGAAACCACATGATCAGAAGTTTTGCTCTCATCCTCTTCCTATATCAGCTGAAAATTTTTATTGTAATAATTAGTTTTCCTCTAAGTGAAAAAATAACATTGCAAATTCCAAATCACAAAACGTTATATGACTTTTTTTGTTAAAAACAGATTTCTTATTTCAGTATGGAATTGTTTCTGCTAGCTAAGCAGTTAGTGTTGGAAAGCAGGCACAGCTCTTACCTTCTAATTCACTGCTACTCATATCTAAGATGATGCATGACATCCATACTACTGACAGGATTTGAACTATGAGAAACTTTGGTCAGTTGTGTTGGCATTAATTAGCTAAATCTGGCTTTGAACATTGCCTAAAGAAGCACAGCAGGAGTGGAATGAGGACTGGAATGGATCTGACACTAAACAGAGGCCACTGCCTGGGGAGGGTGTTTGTCACTGTGTCACTATCGTGTGATGGTGCTTGCTGTGATTTGCTTTAGAGCAGTCACTTTCCTCTCTGGAAAAAAAATGCCCCAAACACAAAGAATCACAAGTTATTCATAAAACATCAAATAGGACCTCTCATTCCAACTGCTTTGCAAAGCAGCTCCCCTGAAATGTACTTGCATATATTACTGCCTGCAGGCGCCACAGGTCCCCAAGGCAGTAAGAAGATACATGCAGAGGATATAGGACAGTCTATGTTCTATTTATAATCCAATGTATAAGGAGTTAAAGTGTGATGAAGAAGAAAAAAAATAATCAGTTGACACTTTTTGAATACATGGATGCCACGGTTACCTCCAAACAGTGGTGTGATATGTCTAGTAGTCATTATGTAAGAGTAGAGATTTGAGTTTACCGGGAGATTTGTATTTAAGTTTAAAAAAAAAGACAAAAATAAAAAAAGATCCCAGGCCTTATCCACATTAAACAAATTTCATATATTACAATAACTTAACAAAATATTCAATATACCAATCATTTAGTCTTTAGGACTAATGTACGGAGAATTAAAACAATTAAAACACAGCATACAGCTAAATGATAACATTAAACTGAAAAAAAAGTAGCTATTCATTGCACAGCAAAACCGTTATTTGTCCACTGAGCATATTTTACCTCCTAGTTGCTAAACCAGAACAGAATCACAGAGTTTACAGCATTCATTTCACAATCATACTTTTAATTTGGCATACAAGCAGCTGAAATATATCTAAAAATTATTCAATCTGTTTAAACTGCAGGAAAAAATATTCTATTATCCTAAGAATGAGCAAACTACAAAGGAGAAAAGATGTACATTAATGACAGAAAGTGACCACATTACTCTCTGTAATAATCTTTTGTGCTGAGAGTTCATTTGAATGGACTTAAACTGAATTGGAAGAAAATGCACATGGCAATTCCACATCTTTATATATACATTTTTGCAATTCCTGGAACACATTTAGCTCACTTTAAATCAAATAGCTTACAATCAATAAAAAGTCAAATAATTTCCATTTTAGTATGCTGAATTTAAAGGTCCTGAAAGTATTTTTTTGTTTCAGAACTAACTTTCTAACTTGCCTTTGATGTATCTGCTAGGTACAAAACATGAATGAAACTAGACTGAATTAGCCATTAATTTTCTAATCATGGATATTCAAAGCTGCCCATTTTGATTACACTTACACAATTCTGCTCGTGGAACCTAGGAATTCTGTGTTCTCATTTTGTGACACCTGGTGTAGGATTGGGATGTTACAGGCTAAAAATATGTCTGAACACAAAAAACTTTACTCTTGTGAATAATCCCACTATATCATCTCAAAAACATAACCTGGACGAAAGAGTAATTTATATTATTGGGAACTGGAAAATCTTTTCCACTGTGGGCCCATTGATAGATGAGGTCAGCACAGGAGATACATATAGGAACCACTACTTAGCCATTATGGAGACTAATGGGGTAGATATAATCTGATAAATGTACAAACAGTTTACATTAATTTCTCCATTCATATATGCATAAACTATAGTGCATGATGCAAGCTGACGAAAGCATGCTTAGAAACTAAAAATACATTTTGCTAAGAAGAACCTGAAGGCATATTAGGAACAATATGACAATAGAAAAAGGAAAATTAATGAGAGCTAAATAACCTACTGATTACTGCACTTTTAATCATATTCTGCTGGGTTTAGTCAAAGATAGGTTTAGTTGCATGATACTTATTTTGGATGCACGGTGTGAGAGCTAGAATAACTTGGTTTTACATTATGAATATTTGGCTCAGTAAAATATTCACTATGCTGTGGGCTCATTTGATTTTCAATAACCTTATCTGGCACAGCTTATAAATTAATTTAAAGAGAATGACCACTACCAATAAGCCCAACTCCAAGCTCTCTTATGTTAGTTACATATTGGTCTATGCTGCATGCTGCTGGAGCTGTCTTAGTTTTTGTGGGTTTACTCTCAACTCTGATGATTCAGCTAGGCAGACTTAGGCTTTATGCTTCCAAAGGTAGGAAAATTGCTCCCAAACTTTTCAGGGCATCTGTTGTTTTTTGCAGGAAAATATAAAGGAAAAAAGCCCAAACAATTGCTTATTCAATGTAAAGTTTTGCCTTTGTCTGCTTACAGAACTAAGCTCCAGTATGTTTTTCTTTCTGAAGTATTTCATCTTTATGGCAAAAAAAACCCAGAAAGAAAATAAGAGTTAAAGTTAAAAATGTTGTAACTATCCAAATGAATATGAAATTTCATAAATATTATGGCTTGTGCTATAGCACTTCAAAAATACTTTAAACAGATGGACCAGTGAGACTGCCATTCATGTTTTACAAGTCAAGAGGCATGTTTAAACTGCTGACTGAAACACACAATATGAAGTACATTCACACTATAGTGTGAGAAGAAATGCCTTGTTTATTAAGAAACTATACAGAAAAAAGCTAACTGAATGAATGGCATAATATTTTATACATTTGTAATTTCTTGGGAAGAGATCAGCGGTCAGAGGAAAAGATCACTGTTACACTGCAGACATAGAAGAAGTAAAAGAAAGTAAAGTAAATAAATAAAAAAGAGAAAAATCTTAGTTTCTCTGCACAAAAGTATCACAGGAATTTCCAAGCAACTATCTGGATGAAAAAGCTGAAAATTTCATATATTGCTCTACACCAGAAAAGCACAATAACATGGTAAAAACCAACCAGGGGGACAAAATTTGTCTTCAGTGACAGTGGTTTAATGGAGATAAAAAAGGAGGATAAGAATCTTAATCCGTATTTTAACAAAGATAAAGAAGACGGATAAAGGAGAAGGAGAAATGTGTTCTGCATCTTTCACTATAAGCTGAGATAGTCTCTTACAGAAAGACATTAGTTAATAAGAATGGTCACGCTCCAAAATTTCACTATATACAAATTCCAGTGAGCTCTCCCCAACCTAACCCACTCTATGATTTCATCTTTTAAATGCCTGAAAATTAATCATGTAAAAATATCCTATAGGTCATTTTGATTTTCTGATGAAGATTTCTGTTCCTCTATAGAGTCCTCAATGACTAAACATACAATAGTAATAAAATATTATAGGCAAAAGCTTTAATTTTTACCTTATATGATTACACAGAATTCAGTACTACTTTTAACTCTCAAATATAAAGGAATTCTTTTGCACGAGTCGCAGAAGTATCCTCATACAGGATAAAGAAGGAAACGGAGGAGGCCTCACAGAATGTAATGTTAGGGTTGAGAACTACTTTCTGTGTTTCCAAACACTAAACATATTGTCACTTCTTAAATTCCCAGGGCGTAAACCAGAGAAAGTCAAGCTCACGTGTTGTTACTTGAAACCCCATAAGAGATAAGGAGTCATGAAGTTACAGCCTTACACTCTACCTATCTACAGAATAGTATAAACTGAACTCAGATAATGTCTCCCACACTGCTTTGTAATCATTCCTGTTTGGGTTCATTATCTGAGAGGGAAAACACATCTCTTCAGTCTTAATATGACGAACAATAGCTTAAAGTCAGATTCTGATCTTATGGATTGGCAGTCATAAGTCTTAACTGATGATTCTTGGACACAAGTATAGTCATTGGCAATGCAACTCACTTTTTTGTTGAGTCAAACCAGGTTGAAGTCAATACATCTCTGCCAGCTGCATCTGGAAAACACTGTGAGGAACTTGGAGTATTTGAATTCCTTTACCTTCGCCTTTCCACATCTGATCTTTGTTCTGTAATAGAATGATAAAAGGAATACAAAGCACAGAATTTCCATCAGTTATTATAAAATGACCTCTGTTCAACTCAGTTAATGAATTTAATTAAGACAGCCAATACCAATTATTCTAGAAACAAACTAATGCACAAAAAATACAAGTGACTTGTCAGCGGGTTGGGTAGGAGACCACACAGTGTTACTCCCAGTCACTTACTTAAGTTACTTCCACATTTGTAGGAAATTATTTCATCAAATCTTTCTAGGATTTATTGCTTGTTTTTATGTTTTCAGTAAACTAATCTTTGGAATTACTCTTTTCCCAGTTCTCACTGTTGAAAAGTTTTTGATGACAAAATGAAGCTTTCTTTTTTTTTTAGCTGCCAACATTAGTAACAGGCACACAAAGTGGCCTCTGGCACTGTAAAAGGATCTGCAGACAGGTCCTTCACCCAATGTCTCTGTCACCTTCACTCTTATCCCAAGCTAACAAGATCAAAACTGTATCTGGATACCTACAGTGGCATCCAGCTGGATACCTTAGCTGCAATGCTAACATAATGTGTCGCTGTTGTTTAAACCCAGCTGGCAGCTCAGCCCCACCCAGCCGCTCGCTCACTCCCCTCACAGTGGGACGGGGGAGAGCATCCAAAGAGTAAAAGTGAGAAAACTCGTGGGTTGAGATAAAGACAGGTTAATAGGGAAAGCAAAAGCCACACACGCAAGCAAAGCAAAGCAAGGAATTCATTTACTACTTCCCATGGGCAGGCAGGTTCTCAGCCATCTCCAGGAAAGCAGGGCTCCATCACGTGTAACAGTGACTTGGGAAGATAAACGACAACATTCCAAACCTCCCCCACTTCCTCCTTCTTCCCCCAGCTTTACATGCTGAACACAACATCATATGGATATCCCTGGGGTCAGCTGTCCCGGCTGTGCCCCCTCCCAGATCCTTGTGCCCCCCGCCAGCCTCCTCGCGGGTGGGGTGGGGTGAGGAGCAGGAAAGGCCTTGGGTCTGTGTCAGCCCTGCTCAGCAGCAACGAAACCATCCCTGGGTTATCAGCCCTGTTTCCAGCACAAATCCAAAACACAGCGCCATGCTGGCTACTGTGAAGAAAATTAACTCTCTCCCAGCCAAAATCAGCACTTGTATGTTTGAAAGCTCCTTGGTTCTACTGTATTTTGTATACCTGCCCTCACCAGCACCCAGTAAACTACTATCAGTCATATTTTTCTGTTTGTGAATGAAGTCTAACACACAAATCCTCAGAAGCTACTGAATATCTGCAGTGGTGCTGGCCAGCCCAACTCATTCAAACTAAAATAGACTTTCTCTTGATGTTGGCAGACTTTGAATCAAGATAACAGGCAAGAATCAAACCAATAAAGGATAATTTTTCTTAAATGAGAGCCGTGAAAAGTGGCAAACTTGTGGATATAAAAGTAAAGCCAGCCTTATGAAAGGTTTTATTTTGTGGTCTTCAGGAGAGAAGATAATGCATATCTCTTCCATATAGAGACACATTATGGTCTTTCCTCCAAGTATTAACCTGACTGTGCTCCCTGGTGGGCTAGACTATCAAACATGTTGTTTGTGGAGAAAAAGAAAATATTACCCCAAAGAGATCAATCTAGCAAAAATTTGAAAATATACCAATCAAGCTCTTGGTGATTGAAATATATTTTTTTAAATAAGCTTTCACTTACAAAGTGTAAAAAGAAGACCCCTTGTGAAATTCAAACATTCAGGGTGGAACAATAAGGAATTGAATTTTAAAATGTTTACTGTTTTCATGTTATAGACTCATCCGATATGTTTTGGTATTTTACAATAGTTTTCAAACACTTAGCCAGATACTATCAGAAATATCTAGTGTCCATTGTGGGTGAAAACTAATGCTCTAATCTTTCAAGATCACAAGTGATCTGCAAGCCATTCTCCTTCTCACATGCCATCCAAGGGACTAGGTGGAAGTTGCCTACATTTTTAGGTAACAGCTAGACAAGTGGCAGTACTTGAACTCCAGCACAGAATTGAGGTATTGAATATCTTGTCATTTATTGCAGAGAGATTGAAGAAATTACTCTCAGACCTGCTGCCCATCCTATGCTATACTGGCCCTATGAACAAGATCAAATGGGGATATGAGATAAAAATTTGTGAAAATACCTGTGAAAGAGATGGATCAGAACTAGGCTTAGGCTTATTTTCAATTTTAAACCACACTTTTATTGCCACAGATTCACACAGAGTTCTTCTTCTTTTCCCCAAGCCCAATATACTGCGATCTCTATAGTAATTACTGAAGTGCAGCAGTTATTTTCCCACCAATGACTATGCTAGAATATTGTAAGGAGAAAAATTCTATTAAACTTTAGTTCAGAAAGAAATTTTTAAAAAATTATAGCTTCCAAATATTATGACTGACACAGAACAAGGATGGACCATGTAGGCAGGGGGGATAGTAGCAGCCATAACTCTAACTTTGCTGCCATTAACGTTTATGTTGTGTATGAAGTGGTTTACCAACATGCTGATGGACTGGCAAAATGTGCAAGCATACAATTTATTCCTCCTTGCAGCAGCTATGGGAGATCACAACCACAAATGCATGTTTCAGTAGAGACTATTTTAAAATAGAGAGCATTATTTTGACAAGCAGAGAACTGCAACAGAAGATTTATTATTCAGTGGAATAATTGGTGAATGCATTATCCTGTCAACATTTAACTATTATAATCAAATTACATAATCAAAGCTGCCCTAGAGTTTTTATTGTTTTACATTAATTTGAAAATAATTTATTCTATTATACTCACATTTGCATTAATGTAAATGAAACTAATAATTTAAAACTCAAAGTTATGTAAAATGAGAAACATAACACATTTAACCTTCATATACCTATTCTGCAGGTCATACATTCTCATACATGCTGCACTTTAAACCAGCAGGTGACACCAAAATGGTTTGGCGTGCTACCTATTCTGTACGTGCTACCTATGCCCACAATGAAAATGTGATAATGATTTTGCTAATTAGGGTATGCTTCCAGCAATCCTTGGTCCTTTCCTCCCCTGAAGTGGCTCTAGAAAGTGGCTTGCTGTGACTGGCTCGCTCACCTCTTTGCAGTCGGTGTTATTAACATCTTATTGAGACCTACCTAACTCTATGTGCTTCATTAGTCTGTTTGCTCCAGTCAGGCATAAACTGCTGATTTTTGGATTAGCTGCTTTTGTCTTTTAATCTGCCCTTGACTCACAGGCTGAAATGTTTCAGCAGTAGAATAAATATTTTGAAGCATTTCAACAGTTGTTTCTGAACCACTTACTGACTGACTGACTTCAGAGAAGACCATGTTTGGCCAAGCCTTGGGGGTGTTCGTAGACTCCCTGCATGTGACCCAAGTATACAGTATGTATAAATGTAATGCTTATGTACAGGAAAATTTAGCCTAGCATGGTGGCATCAGATAATCATGTAGATCTCAGACCAAAAGCAATGTCATGAGGTCTTTTGACTCTTCACAGAACTGAGCAAAGCTCAAGCTGCAGGTCGTCAGGATTCACTGCATGAAGCTGTATCAAAAAAGCTGTACCAAAGCAGCAATATGTTGGTACAAGCTCTTACATTGTTTTTAAAAAGTTCTAGCTTTAGCTTGTAGGGGGTTCTATCTTGCTTCTCCTTTGACTACTGAGGCCTCAAAGAACCTAGCAAAATAAGGTTTAGCTACATATTTAATTGCAGAAAGGTGGGAAAATTACCATGTAGAATGGTGAAGACAAGCAGACGCTACTTACACTGTAATTTTGATGCCAGTCAAGCCAGTGGCATCTGCTTCAGTATGTTGGAGAGAGAGAACAAGAACCTGTGTAAGTTCCAAGGCTCCCTAGAGACATATACATCTAGCCATATATTTAACGAGTGCAGGACACAGCTACTGGAACATCAATGTGTGGCTCAAAAAATTGTTGTTCACATAATGTGGCATGTCCTCAGTGGCAGATCATACAAATTGGGAAAAACACCAAGAGTTTGACTGGATACTCTGAATGGGTTGATTCATTCTTTGCTTTGTGTCAGGATATCCAAGTGGGAGAGAAAAATATGCATTTAAAATATTGCTGATAGTGTAATTGCTGAAACTTGCTACTCCATCACTGTTCAATTGTAATAATGATCAGGGCATGGAGCATTACTTGAAGAATTAATTACCACCTGAGCTTAACAGCCCACAGCTAAGCCTTGAGCCTTCAGCTTTCTCAGACAGTCATTAATCCCCAGGAATTGTCCTGTGCCTCCATCATTACTTATAATTTAAAATGTGAATTTTCTCCTTTTAATTTTCTTTTCATAAAATGAAAGTACTCAATTAGACTTTGTCATTAAATCACATCTGCATTGATTACCTAGGAAAAAATAATGACAGCAAAATTAAATTTACCTATTTAATCATCGAATCCTGATTAAATATTTGTTATAAACATTTTATTCCAATTAAGGTTGCATAAAACCCTCACAATAGGCAAAGAAGGGTATACAAGTCAAAGCTGTAACATGCCCTGACATAATGCTTTTATTTTCTTCCTTCTTTACTCCTTACTGAACAGTATGTTACATTTGTGAGAAACTTCACTATTTAGACTCAGTATCACTGGACTTTTAATATGTAACAGTAGCGAGGGAAATACACAAACATTTCAGTGATCTGATAGTGGAATTGATTTAAATCACAGTGATGAAGACATTCTTAAACGAACCAAGTTATCACAAAATTACTTTCTTTTTTAAAGGTAAAATAAAGAATAAAAGAATATATCTAGATAACGTTTTGGACAGTGATCCAAAGTCTCTTACTCTAGAAGCTTGCAGTCATCACCAAAAAAAAAGTTACATTTTTATCCATGACACTGTTGCCTGGCATAATCCCACAGGATTCCATATGTATCAAGAGACGTAGGGCACACTGATTAAATTAATCTATGGCTCAGTCCATTAGCAGCCACAGAGAGAACATTATACCTTAGAGCAATTTGTGTTGACACACCAGGTTCTGAATTAAGGTGAAATAGATTGATTGAAACTGTGATTTTATAATGAACTTAAGCGGGGAGGTCCAAAGCTAGTTTACACTGATCTTTGTCAACTTAACTCTCTCTGCTACTGAAAGGTACCTGCTATCCTGACACACGGGCATATTAACAGAGGGATACTCTTCAGTTTTCAATAATCACAGTATATGCGTTTGTTCCCAGCTACCTTTCTTATTTGCATATGATTCTGTGCTTCTAGTACCACATACAGATGTGGACAACCCAGCCATTCTACACACAGAGTTTGAGAACTGAGTCTGAAAATCAGACTGTGACCCACGAGCAAAGTGCTTTGGGTCAATGTCTGCTGTAATTCATGCATAAGTAATTTAACTTTCTCTGAGAGAGTTTCACTTCCCCCTCCCCACTATACTCTCAACATTTTCCCATGTCCCCTTCACCACCTGTCATGACGCTCTCAATTGCCTCCAAGTCCCGTTTCCTCAACTACTGGACTAAGCAAACAGGTCTGTGTATTGAACCCAAAGAGAAGAAAAAAAATTTGGTAAGTTTCCTCAGCTTTATATAGAAAATGGTCGATGATGGGTTTTGGTTTTTAATTATTTTTCAAAGTTTCATATATTCATGAGTTTCCATTCAAAATGTTTGCTTGTAAAATCATGACTTGGTATAACTGGAGCATGCAAATTTTCATAGAAATTAGTACACAAACATACTTGAACAATCAACTGAAAATATCAATAAACATTTAAAGATTTTTTTTTCCCCTCCCTGTCTCATTTCAGCTTCTCTAATATGGAAGCAGATGGAGCAGCATAAACCAAACAACATCTGATCCTAAAACATACCTAAAAATTTCAGACTTTCTGAATGTTTTATTGTTCCTTCAAAGTCTTTTTCCAAAAGCTTGCTGCTTGCTTCTTTTGTGTCTATAGTTAGACTGTAGCAACCATACCAAAGGCCTCATCTTTTTAGCACCTTTTCTTTAATTAAAACAATAATATAAATTACTTCAGTAAGAAGGCTGGCATATTTGCTCTTTCATGCACTTTCATGATTCTGCTACCAAAACAAGGATCTCAGAATTATTTAAACAGTAACATTCTGAAAGAAATTTCATGCATTCTGCATGTTGTCAGTAAATCAACCATGAAAAATATTCCAGCCATGACATACTGGATGGTGTTAGTGAAGTAACGGGAAGGTTACCTGCAGATATAGCCAGATTTTTTTTTTTTTTCCTCCTTGCAGCTGCCAGATGGTGTTGAACAGAATAAACTGCTATGCAGAGTAGCTGAATTTTTACCAGGTAGGTGTGCCATTACACACAGCATTTTAATCTATTCAGATGCCTTAGGGGAATGATATATGCATAGTTGATCCAATAAAAAAAAAGAAAATATTGAATAATCAGTATGTTCTTTGTGTTGTCTTTCACACACTAAATTATACAGATAGAAATATCTTTCTATCAAAAAATCCCCATCTGATCAAAGCAACAAACCCTACTGGAAAAAACTCAAAACAAAAATACTTTTACATAGCCTGCCATAATTTAAAGTATAATAAAAGCTATTTCGTGGCCTGCATGGCCTATTTAATAAGAATAATAAAACCAGAACCTCTTGCTATTCTTAAAGAAATAAAAGAGTTTTGTAGACTGAATTATTTATTCCAGTTTCATTTGACAGTACTGCAAAAATATTAAGGATACAGTTCAATGGACCTCACATGGCAAAACAGTAATCAAGACTCTGGGTTTGTTCATTTTTTAAATAAATGAATGGCTACCATAATTAGAATTACAGCAGCCATTTTTAGATGCAGTAGGCAGAATGAAATGAACCAAGACAAAACAAAAATCCAAACTTCCGAATCTTACTCTTGAAGAGAGAACGGGGGAAACTTTCACGGCCACATATGGTCTCATCTGAAAGAGCACTTCCCACACTAGCTTCCCACTTTACGTACTTTACGAAACATTGGTTCAAAACTGATTCAAAAGAAGGATGACCTAGTGAGTCACCAGTATCATTTAAGGAAACATAAGAAATACCTTCAAGACCTCTCGTCCTACTATTTGATCTCATCTATTTATAAGAGCACTGTCTGAGATTGCATACATTTATTCAAATATTTGAATAGATTTAAAAATATTCTCTGTATGGAAAACACTCTTTCCACATTTATATGGAAGCAGATGAGAACTTTTATTCTCCAGTACTTTACAAGTAAAACCATAGTAGCAATTTATGGGCCTCTCACTGCCACCTTCTGAAATGCTGAAATGCTTGTCCTATAAATTCCTTAAAAATACCATATCCGATTTCTACATTACTAACATAGCAAATGTTTACTCCAAAGAAAGTGCCTCCTTGTTAAAACCAAGTTTACTAACCTGTGCATGTTTTTAGCTTTTATTACAGAGCCAGGATAGGGTGAAGGTCTTGCAGTTTAGCATGATTAGCCATTTGTGAAGGATACATATTTTTTAAACTTCATCATTAATGTGTTATTCTGTAAATAGATGAGGACTTATGCATGTTTAAAATTAAATTTACGCATTAAACAACTCAAGATGATCTTTCATTTCTTTGAGAAATTAATTCCCTGCTAATGAAGGGTGAAAGACTGACTGAATCAGTCATTAATTTAACATTTCCCTCTTGATAAGATCAGGATATGTCAGGGGAACAAATCATTTTATAACAACTCAGGGAAATGTATAATCATGGTAGTATTTACAAAACGCATTAGCTAGAAATTTACTGAGCCACCTTCAGGTTATTAGAATAACTGATTAACGAGCCTTCCTAATACCATACGGACCTCATCCACAAACATTTTAGAAATTCAAGTTTAAAACTATTTTAACAATTGTAACTTCTGAAAATGACCACATGTAGGTTGTTTTTCAAAAGGAAACGCACGAGGTCCTAGCAGGCCTAACCTATCTAAATAAAGCAATATGTATGAGTTCCTTGTACAAGGTTTTGGAAAAAAGAAAAAACCCAAAAAACTCAGAGTAATGAGATAATCAACATAATACCAGCCCAACCAAATAGAAAAAAATGGAGCAGCAGTAAATGGAGCAGCAGTAGGACAGTAAGTCCTGTTGGAGATGTCTTCGTTTGTGCTGCATATTGAGATGTAATTCCAGTCCATCTTTGTGGTTTTTTTTCTTTGTAATTCTCTTATGTTATAGACTGGTTTCTACCAGCAGCATGTAAAAAGCCTTTTTAGAGAATAAATATAGCACTTAAAAGATTTAGCCGTATCTTCCAGGACGGACTGGTTTACTGAACGTTTGTGTATCAAAACACAGACTAAAGATTAGATTTTTGTCTTCTATGGAATTTTGCAAGACCATGCTGGAAGGCAGTTTTATTGCATGCTTTACCAGCAACTGAGTTCCCAGCAGCACAGTACTGTCAGGAACACTATTATTTGTTCAGATAATTCAGCGTGCGCAACTACAAGAAGGAAAAAAGTCCTTACAAATCAATATCAAATCAGGCTAAAGAAAAACAACCTGAACCTAAACCAAGGGATCAAGTAATAGTCATAACCTTCCTGCTGAACAGTATTCCAATGTTGCAGATAATCTTTCATCATTCTACATATGAATCCAAAACTCCACACACCTATTCTGAAATACTCAAATTATGTATCAGGATGGTAGTTACAAATCTAGTGCCCAAACCTGGGAAAAAAAAAAAAAAAAGAAAGGATTTCTATGGAAGAGAGCACACTTGAAAGTGTTTATGCTTTTCAGTCCTACTGTCCAAACCTGAATGACAAAAATTGGGCTTACTATTCTAACTGAATCCAAGAATTCTAAAAATAGATAAAACTTCACTTTTACTAATCCACTAATCTAAGCTTTAGAAATAAAAGTAGACAACAGTCTGTTTCATACTCAAGTCTAAGAATGTTCACCAAATACCAGAAAAGTTTACGATCTTTTATAGATATAACTTCATAAACTATAGCAATAATCCACAAATAAGTCTTTGTACAAAGATAAATAATTGTGTACAAAGATCAGCTCTCTGTGCATATTCTTTACATGTATTTATTACTGTAAAAGGCAATATAATTAAAAGTCTTCCTCATACCTGTGGAATTTTACAACCATTTTCAATCTGTAGTAAGGGCCTACACATTGGCCTAAATGCCATTCTGGCAAAGAACATATGTGAAATCTATTATTTTCAAAGAGACTCTATACATCTGTTTTTCAATAGTGAAAGATATGTTTGATTTTATTTTTGATATTTTTTTTTCCTTAACTACTGTTCTGCTTTCAGGTAATAAAGGTAAATGTAAACACCTATTAAAAAAACTGCACAGGAAGCAACAGCATATACTGTTCACCAGCAACTACTACACTCTTCTTTATAACCACTGGAAATAAAGTCTTGTCATATTCTTGAAATAAAATATCTTGCTTTTATCTAATAGTAACATTACATGAAATCAGGGACAGAAAGGCATAAATATCTACAGCAATGCATAGAAATGAATTCCGCTTGTTATAATACACTGGAACACTCATTTTGCTAATATTGATCCCAAAAGAAGACAATTGGAAAGAATGGCACCCCAGCTCATTTTTACGATAGAGCCAAAAGTTTATTGGACACTTTTATCAGAAGTCTAAATGCACTCAGATTTATGTAGAACAGTCATGCAGCCAGTTGCAGTTTATTCTAAATGGAAATATATCTGTAGTATACAGCTAAGATCAAACAGCCACTTGGAAGAACTGCCAAATAAAAATATGAGATATTACAACCATTTGGTCAGAATGACCTTCTTAACTCTCTCACTGTAGAACTAGGAAAGAAATAGAAAAGAAATAATAATGAAAAAAGACAAAGAGATTCTCCAAGAAGATCTAGGCTAAGATTACATTAACACCAGGTACAGAATTTTGTAATTTTTATTATAAAGAGCTGAAATTCAATGCCAGTTTTAAAATGTTTCATTAGAATACTACAGATTGCCACCTGAGAAAATTATTTAAAATCATGTTAGGATCCTCACACTTCTAATGTATACAGAAGAAAGAAAAACATGTTAATTTTAAGCTATCTGGTTAAACTGTTAATAATCCTATGATTACTTGTGCAAATCATTTATAATATCTACACATTAGTTCACAACCAGATATAAGCTGCTGCTGGTGTAAGATGGGACAAAATAGCTCACTGTTAGTTACTGCCAAAGAGCTCATTTCAATCCTTAGACAGGTTCTGGATCTCTGTTCCATCTTTAGTGGCTTCATGAATGTTGGGGTGAGTGGGTGTTTGTATTTTTTTTAAAGGAAAAATTAACTCTATTAATCTCAATACTTTAAGATCAGCAATTGTTCAAATGCTTCACTCCTAGGATTTAAGTGAAGGAAAAGCAATCTCAGTTTACTTCCTACTGGTGTGTACATAAACAACATTTATCACAATAAGCACTAACTTGCCCACATACTCAGCCGGCTCTTTCAGCTCATTTTCTTCTTTAGATTCTTAGTGAAAAATCCTTTCATACTCTGATTTTGTTGAAATAAGATTTATTCTTCTCTCTGTTTTCCTTACTCAGTTTTTTTCTAACATATTTACTACTCTTACTTGCTTTTTCTCTGGTGTGTTTTCGCAAATTTTTGAGTAAGACAGTGCACCAGTGCAGCATGTTAAGGGAAGAAAATGAAAACTAAATGTATGCAAGCAATTACAGATGAATAAAATAGTAAGGATTTTACCTGATTCTGGCTTAACTGAAGTATGCCAGTTCCACACTGACTTAAACTGCTGATGAGGGACCTGAGCTTGTGTTGAGCAAGGGGCCAATGGGGTCCTGGTGATTTTGCACAACTTTAAGGGAAGTTAAAGGAAATTGCAGAGTATTTGGCACTTCAGGGGGGAAAAAGTCACTTTGTTGGCTGCCTAAATATGGATTTAAGAGCCCAACTTTGGTCATTTTCTAAGTGTGTCTATCCATAGTGTCCATTGGAACTAATTTTACTCAAAAGTAAAACAGGCCCAGAAATTTATTTTTACTTCTGTCATGATATACCAAGAAAGTTTACTGCAATGAGACAGCCATCTCTGTTTTGTCTTCTAGCACATGTGAATTTACAACAGGTAGCAGAATCCCTCTCAAACATTTGTTTGGTGCTGTGCATCACACCCACCACAGTACAGCAGAGCAGGTATGCAGGAAGGTCCTCTCTTGCCCCACTCAGATTGGGTCTGCTGAGAGCTCTTCAAAGTTCCTAATACATTTTTTTCTAACATTATTATCTTAATAGTTAGTTCAACATTAATTTTTGAGTAACAAACCCACAATTTATCAGGAAATCATAAGAATAATCAAAAAAACATTTGAACAAGCTTAAAATATAGTCATATGATAAAGTTGATTATCCCATTCAGTAATACAGATAAGGGAAGTAACACTGCGGTCATTAAGAAGCACCCACAAAGGAGCTTCTAAGACCAGCACCTTAAATAATATTTTCCTTGCAAACTGCCATAAGGTAGTTGATAGACAAGTGCTTTCCTAATCAGTAATAAATTGTTCATCAAATAAGTTGTTATCAAAGCCATGTACTAACTATCTACATAAACACAGTAGGAGGAGGGATTCAATTCTCATGATGCCTCAAAAAAGGCTTCTTATTGTACTTTACTTGTTCGTGACAGATAAGACAGAGCTACAGCTCATTTTCCTACCAGTGATCCTTTGTTTGGACACAACATGATCCAGCCCTGCGCATAAATCTCCTGCAACTATATCATTTCATTCCTGAGGATAAGTGGATATGGAATTCTGAATGCAGTGCTAGCAATTTCAATGATAAAAAGCTTTGGCCAGTCATCTAAAATACTGAAGTCTATAGCCTCAAAGATAGGACCCTATCTACCACCTGATTGAAGATAGGCTCCTCTACTCCAGGTATATAGCTATGCCTCAGTTCCAGTGCATTGAGCATCAACGTCACAGAGTGCCCTGTACCTCACATAAACAGGAATATTCTTCAGCTTTACAATAGCAGGCTGCTGCCATTATTCTAACTGTAATCCTGTCTACAATACATGAAAACTACAAAGAAGGTAAAGAATTGAAATAACTTGGCCACAACATTTCATTGTTCCATTCTTGCCTTTTTTATAGTTCAAACTCTTTCCTTTCATATAAAAGCCATATTGAAATGACTCTGCAGGCCACCTGAAAACTACACCTAGTCCTGCAAATTGAGAGATTCCAGTCTAGTAAAAGTTGCATGTTGCAATAGTAAGTTAAACAAGGTATACTTATTATAGGGCCAGAAGTATTTATCACCTGATATACAGGTGTGCCTCGTATGCAGACATGAAATCACAGGTAGGATTACCTCTAAAAAGTTCAGGTTTGCTAAAAGAAACAGAAATAAATTTCTGGTAGTGAAGCTGTGTTACACAGAAGACGTTGCCTGTTAAAAGAAGCCGATATTACAATAGTCCTCTAGAATTCTAGCATGGAAAATAAAGCAGCAGACACGGCAAATTCTTAGAAGTTGCAGAAGTAGAAAACCTGGACTTGGAATCAGTGAAAATTATTCCTCCCTTCTCTTCACTATTTTATCATTCTTCAAGGCATGTGGAATCCTAATATTAAAATAAACAGATATCAGAAATAGAAATTGTGAAGAGATTTACAGTGTGGCATCCTACACGTTCATATCCTAAGAACATGGGGTAGTGCTGGAACATCATAACAGGGTACTAACACCAGGCACGTGGAATTATTGAAAATCTGTTACAACAGCAGACCTCGTGGGCTGTACAGTCCCAAGATGATGACAAATCAGCTATGATCAAGATGGAATAGTGACCACAATTGATAACCCACAGGAGATTATTGATCACTCTTGGCAGGATAGTCTCTGTACCACGAACTAACACTAAGCCAGATCAGAGCTGATCCAAAAAACTGCCAGCTTGGAAAATAAAGAGCCTCTGGCTTCTCAGCAACACCCCGTGTAAGCAAACATAGGCTATTAACTCCTATTGACGTGAATGATGGGACCATGAATGAAGGGTCCTTCCCAAAGCCGGGCTGAACACTGCTGATAGGAGGAAAACTCAATTTTCCCCTCACCAGTAGGCCAAGGCAGTTGGTGCCTCTGTGGCTTGTGCGGCCCTTGCTGTGCCTGACTCACCCTGTGGCTTGCTTGCTTCCAAAGCTGGTGATGGTTACTGCAAAGGCAGGCAAAATTAGGCTTTGAAACCAGTGACCAGCACATGCAACTGAAACCATGAAACTGTGTCATCAGCTGACAGAGTCTTGATTGGAGAGATTATACTCTTTCATGGGAAATAATAAATGAATTAATTTGATCAGTGACATTTTAGCTTTACCTTAGCTTTAACCATTCCTGCAGCTGCTAACAGTGGTTCAGCTATACCAAAGATAACAATGTTGGAACTGGTGCTGAAGACAGGCTGCCTAACTCATTAACCTTGTTTTAAAGCAGAGATCTGCTACTCTATTCCAAACTAACTTGCATAATGGGGGTATATAACATTAGTTAGATTGTGGAAAATGGTGTATTTTCTAAACTTTTCTAGAATTTTTTTTTTTATGCACTTAAAATGATGCCTTCCGTCAGTCACCTTCACACCAATTTCTGCAACCTTTCCTTACAAATCCAGTTTTCTGTAACTGTGATTGTTTTCATCGGTTTCCCCAGGACTTCTGTAATTGCTTCATTTTGTGGTGAATGTAGACTCACCACAGTTTTCCAACTGAGAATTTACAAGGGTTAAACAGCTGTGTTATTTAATATTTTACCAATTATACTTTTGTTGATGCACCTCAGAATGATTTTGGTCGTCTTTTTCTCAGTGAGAAATCATGGCTGACATGTAATGACTGTCTCTGACTGTTACCCAGTCAGTCATACTCAATTTTATATTTGTGCAGTTGACTATTCCTAACTCTGTAACTTCATATTCACCATCAAAAAATTGCCTTTTTTTTTTTTTTTTAAAACATTTCTTTACTTTGTCTAGCCATGGACATTGTCTGTAGTTTTTAAAGCAGTACCATTAAAGGAAAGCTTTGGACCCTGGTCAGATTCCTGCTGAATCTCTCTCAATATGCTCTTGAGGTCTGATAGAGAGCTGATAGCAATTCTGATTTGTCAGTCTTCTAAACATTCCCATCATAGCAGTATACTTCATGCATATATATTTTTTCAGTGGCAGCATCTGTTTTTTTAGCTTGGGAAATCCTGCTTAGTTTTCCCTCATACAGATGCCATTCCATATACTTCACAGACCTTGTCATCCTTTAATCTTCTGTCCAAGATTTTATAGATATTTTCTGGAGTTGAAAGCAAGAACTCTGTAAAGCATGCAAGATGTGGGCACGCCATGAATTTACTGAGTAAAACAATAATGAGATCTATTTTATTCCATATAGGGAATCCTAATAGAAATTGGGAATTCTCAGCATTTAATTTGGTTATAATTTAACCATCACTAAGTTCTGAGTTAATATTTTCACAGAACTGTCTGTGCAGAACTTAAGGTCTCATATGTAATATTAATAGCTATCTCGGAACCTATCCTTGTGTATGCAATGTTAGTAGTTGTCTAAAGTGAACTTCAGCTGAATGATTGCAGATTTCTCTGGAGATTTTCTGTTGACTTTTACGGTGTTGACCATCTGAAGTTCCCCTTATGCTGGTTATAGTAGCAAAATTAAAAAAAAAAAATGTGTAGTGCATGATAAGTGCCTAATATAGATGCTGAAGAGCCTTTAGGAGCACCAGTCCAAATACAACAACAGATTGTACTCTACCTCCAGCTCATCCATTTCTAGACTTCCCAGAACATAAATCTTTTGCTCCCCAAAGGGGCAAGAGGCGGAAGAAAGCACATCAAAGAAAAGATAAAGGTAGATTTTTAAAAGTAATTAGGTACCTAAACATACGGAATGATAAAAATAGGTTTTCCATAGAAGTTATGAAAGTGGTTTTGAAAATTCTGCTAGATATCTTCAAGCATTTTAAAATCTGATTGTAAATACCTATCTTAAGCCACAGTGAAAATGTAGCATTAACCAAACTTTCCTCCAGTCTTACCTTCATACTCTGCATAATACTTCTTCCTGTGTATGGCTAGCGAAACTATTCTGTCCGCATATTGTATTTCTGTACATTATTTTACATATTCAGATGGGAAGTAAAAAATTATGGCCAAATTAGGTCAGAAAAGCCAGGACATCATGCATAAAACTGTTCATCAGGACTTTAGCATCTGTCAGCATGAAAAATCATACATGATTAATTTATTTTTAGAAGTCTATATTCTCCTGTAAAACTGCACAGCTTGCCTGCTTCAGTATATTAAGGCCTCGGGGAGGTAAAATGCAATAGTCATCGTTTACAATCGAAGTGGGTTTTACAGGATTGTTAAGGGAATTTTCTCAACATCCCCTCAACAGCTGCATGGGTAACTGGTCAACTAGTGAGCCATGTTCATGTTTTTACAGTTCCTGCCCCAATCATCACTGTTCTACCTAACCTATGCACTTAATACTTGACATGCTTTCCCTTTCGGCAGCACATGAACAGATTACATAGTATCAGCCTGGCCTTGTAAACCTCTGTACCCAGCCCTGTATTATCTGATTTCACTGAGGTGAGAGTGAGATCTAAACTGGTATGTTTTTTCTTATAGAAGTAGCAAAAAGAACTGGGAGAAAAATAAATAAAATATTTTATAATATATAATATTAATATTAATTTTAAATACTTGTTCAATATTTCAGTTGATTGGCTACCATTGAATAAATGTGTTAAAATATCAACAAAAAAAACCCCAAACAAACCAGCAAGAGTTGAAATTCTCTGCAAAGCAGAGTCCAGTCTGCGATTTTAAGTCAAGGAAGACTGCAGAATATGAAGAGGAAAGGAGATGTCAGGTTTGTTTTTTGAGCTGATATCCCTCCCTGGCTTATCCTCATTGTCATTTTGAAGAGAATTTCTTTCCCCCTTTCCCTGCATGGAATCTCATATTCTCAAGAAGGAAGTTCAGAATAGATGAAATGTTAAAAGGTAAAGACATTACATGAGCACAATAGAAGAGTCAAATTTAATCATAAAATAGGAGTGTTACACCTAACAGACAGAAAGGAAATTAGATAGTTACCCAACAGTAAAAATAATAATGCAGCTGTGCAAATGCCTACTGCTGCATCAAGCAGTTACCTCCATTTCCAGAACATCTTTAACTGGCGTTCTGTAGGTGTTAAAGACTGTGGTTAGACAGAGACAGGTCAGTGCTTGCCTACCTGAAAATTGCACTGTCTGCCATATGCCGCTGCAGTGAAATTGCAATGCTATATCAACTTCACCTTACTTACAGTGAATTAGAGGCATTTGCTGTGTCTGCTAGTGCCACCTAGAGTGAGCTGATTGCAGCTATGGTGTTTCTGATTCTCCCTTTAGTTCCACAGCAGTGATTTGAACAAGCAAGCAAGAATAGCTACCTGAAATGCATCAAAAATTTATTTAAAAACAGGAAAAAAAGCTCTTTCATTTTACAGACAAATTGGCATAGCAAATGAAAACAACATTATTCAGGAAAAGAAGAAGGCAGACAAGCAAGCAGATAAAAACAGAGGGAGAAAGATCAATAAGTAGTGAGACAGAGATTAGCCTAGTAAGCAAAATGCAAGCCAGATCATCTGACTTTTGCTAACAGATATGCAAACAAAAAATAGATTATTCAGCTTGTAGGGAGAGACAGACCACAGATGGATAAGATGAAAATATATTTGTGACTTTGAAATGAGACTTTTTTATCTCGCCATATCTTCTTTATTCCATTTCCAATACAATAAGACCGTGGCTTTTGTTATTCTGCGTTAGCCCATTCTGCATGTGTTTGATAGATGGCAAAGAGTATGATCAACAGAAAAATACAAAAGGGAAATTGAGCAACAAGAGTATCAAACAGATTTATGTTTGGCAATGAAGAAGACATTGGGGGATCTGGGGACAACTCATACCTTTGTCATAGACTTATTTATACAGCCTCTGAGCATGTCTAAATAGCTCACCAGAGAGTAGTGCAGAGTCTTAAACTAGAATGTCCAAAACAAGTATGCAGCAAATTCCAGTTCCTGTGTCCAACACAGAAAATCTGTGTTACAGCATCTCTCTCAAAAGAACTAATGAGCTAACCCATGCCAGTGTTACAGGGCTCAGTCACTGGCAATTTAAGGCTGTTCGAACTACTCTCAGTGGTAAGGTGAAGTATTGTCTACATCATTACCTTAGATCTGTTCATGTTTCACTTCCCACTTCCAAAGCAAGGTAACATTTCTTGTTTCTCCTCGTTGCTTATGTTTTTCTATTCAGCCTGCTTAGTCTCTGGGGCACAAATGATACCTTTTGAGAAGGATTGTTTTGTCCAGTACCTATGCAGCAGTGTCTTGATTGCACCTGGGTTCAGCTGGGGCTTTTAAAATACAGCTTTAAAAAAAAAGTCAATAGAAAAGAATGAAAGAGATTTTAAAAATTTTTAAAATGACAGCAAGTAAAGATTTTAAAGGTGGGTGGAGGTGGCTCTCTGCTTAGGTCTTCTAGCAAGATGCCCTCATTTAAAGTTATGATTTTCACAGATATATCATGTAGCTATTAGGTAGTAAAAGTTAGGTTTTGTGGCATCGCAGATGATTACATGGAGTTTGGAAAGGCAGGATGTAATGGTAAATTTCATCCAGGCAGTGTAATGCTAACACTGGCTACTCACAGCCTTTATTCTCACCGTACAATATTGATACTGTCCTTCCAAGAACTAATTCATCCTTTATTTCAGAAACCGAATAATAAAGACGGTTGGCATATGTGAAGAACTCAAGATGTTAATGTTCTCACTTTTCTTAATGTTCTGTTGCTCTTCTAAACATGAAAGACTACTCTGCTCTAAGGTCCTGAATTCAGGACAAAAATCCTTTTCATGTGCATGATATTGTTGATAAAAGATGCTAGTCATCATGAAAGATAACAGTTTCCAATACAAAGAGCAATTTTTATTGAGTCATGACACACTGGAAAAGTGACAGTGCACGTACTACGAAGCACACCATTACAATGATGCTAACTTAAACTTAATCAACACCCGCAAATGTCAAGAAACTCAAAGCTATGGTTAAGATCCTCACCACCTATGAGGATCGGTTTAATTTTGTGTGGTCTTTGTGGGACTTATAATGTCTCTTATTTCTCTCTAAAAATCCTAACTTTATTTTCAGTAAACACTGTGGAATTGGTGAAGAATGAGGATTATGTGAAAAAATGCTGAAAGTTGTCCTTCACTTAATGAAGAATCCCTGATGTAAATCGGAAAGTGCTGATACAGAAGTGAGAACTGAACCCACTATCTATTTCACTACTTACACACTGAGAGGCACCAGCTGAAAAGGACCTCATATTACTTGAAAACCAGAAGGAAGACAAGGTTCAAAAGAGTTTATCGTTTGAATAAGCTGAGAAAGCATGTGATGTTCAAAAGATTATCACCCTCATTTCAAGGAAATGCAAAATGGAGGACATAACTTGTTACATCAAAATATAAACAAAAAGTGCCAACAAAAGGTTCAGAAGATATAACAGTTCCCAGACCTGGAGAAGCTGGATAGACATGGTTCTCGCTATTGAGCAGGACATGACAGAGTATATGCTGGCAGCTATGCATATCAAACAACTTGACACATTGACAGGGACCAATTGATTTGGTGTAGAATAAGTGATGATACCAATATTTTTGTGGTTACAAAGTCAGTCACAATTGTATACATCCAAATATGGAGAAAGGCTGTGTTTTTACCAAACTGCAGTCTATTTATTAAAGCTTTTCATGCAAGTCAACATGTAATCCAGAATCCTTCGTCTTTCCTAAATCAGATCACTCACACTGAAGTCAAAAGATAATTCAGAACAGAATGTTCTGTGATGATATCTCATACTCATATCTCTTAATATGCTGGAAATCCCTCAGGCTAAACTGAGCCAGCAAACATCATTCAATTAACATCATTTTAAGGTACTAAGCAGCTTTTGTTTTGCACTATTAGGAGTCCAGAACAATACACTTTCTGAGACAGAAGTTTCTAACCTTGTAAAGGAACTTCACAATTCCTCTCATTTTATAGCATCGCCTCTTGGTCTCAACTGCAATTTATAAGTGCTATTAAAATGATATTAGGTATTATGCTAATAATTAAACAGATATTCTTAGATTCAAATTAAGAAGGATTCAAATTCTTCTTAAAACAGAAGAGTGTGTCTTAAAGAGGGAATTACTAGATGTGCACAATTGTCCTTTTCTAATTTGGTACAGTGATCTCATGGTAGGTAATTTTTTTAAGTGCCTTTAAAAAAATATGTTCCACCTTGCCGTTGAAGGAGATCCTTCAACAAGATACAACTTTAGCAATTTTTCCTCTTAAACTTTCCCTCTCTTGCCTGCATTCAGCAAATTGAATTAGAAGAGAAGGTGAAATGCTATTCCTTCTAGAGAAAGGCCTTCTTTGGATAAAGAGAGAGAGACGTATGCTAATAGCTGAACAAAATAGAATTTTGATTGTACTGATCTGAGCAAAGCAGATAGACACTATACATTGGTTACCAAACAGCAGTCAGTATATCAAAGCCATATAGTATGACAATCAATACACACTCCTGTAGGAATATTTTTGTGAAGCATTGTGGCTGTATGTAGGGAAAAAACTATGACACATGAAAAACCACAAGAAGAAAGGACTTTGCTTTGTCTAGTATTTTTTTAAACTTCAAGGATGGAATAGGATGGGATCACAGTGATAATGGATAAAGGTAACAAGAACTTTACTGATAAATTCCAAACCTAGTCTAACAGGTTGGACTGGGCGAGTGATAAGGCAGAGTGGAGGATAATCACAATGGCAGATGCAAGTGTGCAATTTGCCTGTGAAGTCAAAGCAACAATAAATCAGCAATAAGCTTAGTTTGAAAGGATTTTGTGTTGAATGTACTTATTTATGTAATACTTCCTACTGGTCAGCAAATCTTATACGATGTGTGTGGGAATACTTATTTCCTTTTCCATTTCTTAACATGATGACTGTCTACAGAAGCTCATTAGAGCAACTGTCCTTCAAGAGCTAGACTGTTGTTTTGACTCATAGAATAAACACACAAATGAGGTACATTAGCTTTTATGCTGAATGTATGCATACTTTGTAATTGTTGCATGCCATGTAACTATCTTGTCAATACAATGGATATTTTTTTCAGAATGTAAAGCTATTGCCATCACTTCTCCTCCACTATGTATATACATTTTGTATCCAAACAAATTGTCTACATTATACAGTGATCCAGAAATATGTGGATTTGCTCAAGCAAAAGCGCACAAGCACCTTAGCATGTCAGCTCTGCATATCAGCTGTCTTGGGAGCATGCATACAGCACAGATTCTGCAGCACAGCATAAAAGGGATGACTTGCCTCTTGAAAATGCCATGGACTTTCTGTCTCTGGTTGCATCAAATTCAAAACTCCGTTCCTGATACAGAAAGCTCTGGGTATAAGCCCTTTCCATCACACAAGTCCTTTTGCTTTCAGTTCCACGTCAGCTTTCTGCAAGTTTCCCACATTAATTCTTTAGACTTTCCTAAATCTTTTATTTTCTTCGAATATTTTGCCTACGCTTTTTCAGATTAGCTCCCCACAGTTGGAATATCTTCATTGCCTTCATCTGCCAGGGAGTCTTTCCGTGTCCCAAGCCATTAGTGCCAGGACTCTTCTTCCCTTCAGTGCCTCCTAAATTATCCTAACACACTCTTTGCGTTTCCCAAATACTCCTCCTGAGCCTCAGTATTTGTCTTGGCTAATACTGATCCCAAGTGTCTTAAGGCAGAGAACCTGTTTTACCCATCTCAAAAGCCTTTAAGTTTACAGCTTATGTAAATGCTTGTTCATAACAATAGCTGTAATATATGCTACAGCTGTAATATACACTATGTAATATACATGTGTGTTAAAGACCAGTCAGCCAAACAAAAATACATGTTTAACTGCACACTTTTGCCTGTGCAAAACAGAAACTGGTCAATGGACGATTAAATAGCTTAGGACTTAGAGAAACAGATACATTTCAGTAGGGGAAAAAAGAACAAAACCAAAACCAAAGCCAAGTCAAGTCAGAATAAAGTTAAAACAAAGGGAGGCAAACTTTATACAAATGTCTCATGATTCTGAAAACTCATGCCATATTTCTGCACTTAGAGCTTGAACATTACATTAGTCAAAACACTAATACAGAGTTTAGAACACATGAAATTTCTCAAATGACACCTATGCTAAGGACTTTGGAAAAAGCAGGATATACAAGAGAAGTTGATAGCAGGTGAGCAGAACAGCATACAAAAAAACATGAAAAATCTTGCAGCAGAGGGCATACTTGTAAGAACCCCAGTGCATCTGTGGGTGTGTGAGAAGTGAATGTTCCCAAATTCACTAGTGGCTTCCCTCTAGCCCCTAAAACCCTACTGTTGCTTCAAGTATCGGCTACCAGATCTGCGAGCTCAGGAGAAGCGGTTGTTGTAACCAAAGCATTCACATTTAATTTATTTCTATATATGCTAAACCACACATAACATTGACACCTTTGTGCATAATCCTGCAAACATATCCATGATGTAAGAGACTGCATTAATTATCAAGGACTTTTCTTTTCTCCCTTACAATGCACTCATACTACACTGACTCCCCACCCCCGGCATGTAAGTAAATGACTCTGCCATTCTTCTAAAAGCACATTGTATCTTAAATATAATGCTTGATTTAATGCACATATTCACATATGTTTTCATTTCTTTCCTAGTAAAACAGATTACTAATTAGGTATGTGATAATTTATGTTAACAGATTTATTTTTAATCCAAGTGGATTTTTCTTTTAATAGGAAAGCACTTAGCATTTTTAAAACAATTGCTTTTCATTTGAAAAAAAATAATGTAAGAAATTAAGAAAGAGGTGTTTTCTGATCAAAAACTTTATATGAAGTTAAATATTTTTTCTTTCCAAAAGTGTCTGTTTTTCCAAGCAAAGAAAGTTGATTTTAAAACTGAACCTAGGGTTAGTACTTATGAAATAGGACTAATGGTATTGTATTTTAAGTACAGTAGTTGTCTTCCAAATTTGATATTATTTAATATTACAATACCAGAAAATGATACTTCCCAATATTGGACTGCAAGGTGATCTAGAAGTATTTAAACCTACAACAACTATTTTTGTGAGTCTTTCACTCTTACCTGTGATTTTCCACTTGAGCCTCTCATGTAGCTTGGGCTTCAACCACGTCAGTGTGGAGAAGGGGAAGGACCAGACTTACTAACATTTTAGAATTATTTCAGGATTCTCTACTAAAATCTACTGAACTATTGGAAAAGAAAATCTAGGAAGTTTTTTTGCAGAGATTTATATCTGTATATGGCAGCATGGTCTCATCATTTAGATAAAATTGCTCCTATTATTCATATAGTATTTTCTAAAGGTGTGCATTTCTATAAGTGCTGTTTTTTCCAGTGATACTTGATATACATCCCTGACTGCCAGTTACAGTGCCTCTTGAGAGAGACGAATCTATGAGTAATAGAGAAGAACAGAGTGGAAAGTGGCATAAAATGAAAATAAACATTAATAATCTTTAACCTCACACTGATTCATCGACTCACACAAATAAGGACTCTGGGATTTGGTCCCTATTACAGAGAAGGAAATTGTGGTGTTAAGTCTTTAATCATCAAGGCACTTAAGCATTATCTTTAGCACTAACATTAGAGTAAGACCACAGAAGTGAGCTGGCAACTCATGCATCAAACCATTACTATGCACCTGAGGCTGGGCATTTGTGGTGGGTGTATTGTGTGGTGCTGTCATGGTACAGTTGCTCATTTCCATTTCTTATGGTTAAAGACTTTGGAAAGTTTTGAGAAAGAGAGAAATCTCTAGTACACAAAGCAACCTTCCATTTAGCCAAGAAGGAAAATAGCGCTGGAGTAGAAACTGGGGAAAAGGCAGGAAAGATACCACCTTGTTAGTGTCATCCAGATAAGAGGGCACAGAGAGCTGAAAGCAGGGAACTTAGTGCAGTGACTACAGTCCATATCAGTCACCTGAAAAAATATTATGAGAAGACAATATACCATTTAAACCCTTCCTAACAATAAAATTCAAAATTGCTTAATGGTGGGTACGGGATCAAGTTAATTTTTGTATCCTGCAGCTTTCCTGCTGTTTGAAACGTCTCTGTCTCAGATTGCAGACCTATGAGACAGTAAGGGGTTATTACTTCTTTGGTCTTTCTATTGCTGTATAATTTAAATATTCATCATAATATTTTAAGATCCCAGTTACCTGGCTTAGTTCCTGTGTGTTTATCCATGCCATGTTTTTTGATTGTTTTTGAAAACACAAACATGGATTTTTTCCTTCTGTGTAGTTGCTATCAAAATTTTAATTGCAGTTAAAAAAGAAGCAGCATTGATTTCCAAACAGCCAATGTCTTTACCTGTGTGTTTTAAAACCATTTCTCTAGAAACAAATGCCATGCTACTATTGTTTACTCCCTCTGGCTTTAGCTTTGCTCATGGGCTTCAGCACTGTAGCAAAATATTTTTCTTACCATTATCTTTTAGAGGCCTCCTATACTTCATAGCAGATTTTCTACAGTGTGGTTGATTCAAATCAATTTTCCCCTGAAAAATCTCAACTTCCAAAATTCAACACTTCAGTGATCAAACACTTAGAAATACTCAGTCTTTAGACAGTACGATACCAATGAAGAGAACAGTAACAGCTGTTCAGAGTCTTCAGTATACTGCTGAGTAGCAAGTAATAAGATGATTATATTTTTACTTGCAACACCTAGCTACTGATGCTTTACAAACATTGTTTGGTGACACCTTAGATGGAAGATGAAATAAGTCTAAAAATTATATTAATTTTATAAGCAGGAGAATAAAGACATGAAATTAAGTAGGCCGTGACTTGAGCTCTTATTTGTTCCCTAAACACCATGCTCAGACTGAGTTTTGAGGAACATGAAATTGATATTTAATTCAGTAGCTTGTTCAAAAATAATTCAATCAACAATGTGTATGGACAGAAAATAATTACTTGAATTCCTTGAAAAAAAATTTTTTTTGAAAAAATATGATTGTAAATTTTGAAGTCACATGATTCTTGAACAATTATTCTCCATTTTAAAAGACTGATAAAATATCAGGTCAGATACATAGTCATGTTTCAGGCTGAATAAAGTGGAAAACTCTGACACTGAATAACAGAAGGGATTTAGTTTTGCATTAGAAAGCATCTGGAAAATAATTGAAAAGTTCCGGGTTTCAAGTCCAGCCTCCGAATCCACAATGGACTGTGGCAACAATGGCTTTCTGGAATAATTTTCTCCTTCACAGTGCTAATATGGAATTCCCCCCGGAATGATCAACATACTTTAAAATCAGTCAGTTCTATCTTTTCATTGAGAATTAGTTAATTAAGAAGTGAGGCACTATCAGTCTCTTTCCAAAGTTAAGTCCTTCCATTTCAGTGTTTAATAACTACTGTGTATTTCATGTGCAGTTCATCCATTTACTATAGACATATAGTAACAAACTATAGTACAGACTATATGCTGTATAGTATACACTATTGTCTGTATTATCCCAAGACAATTTATCCGGAATGCATCAACACACCAATCCTTGTAAAGTTTCTCTAAAGGCATTCCCCCTGTTCCTGCAGCACTAGGAAGCGTCTGGGGAGACGGGCACGTACAGTGAGACAGGAACGTCTGGGGCAGTTGCAGTAGCTGCTGCCCACCAAGCTACCAGGTCTTGCCAGAAATGCTCCTGCCATTGTATGCCAGGAGGAAACTGGGTTTGGCTGAGAGGCTGGCTGAGGCAACAAAGAGAAATACCCAGGATAAAAGTTTTTTGTTCAAAACTGACACTAACTATATTCTAGATATTTTAGAAGACACTTGATCTCACTCTGTAATAAACTAGATAGCAGATTTAGTGTACAGCATGTTTTCTAAAACATTATAGAATTCTGAAATTCAAAGTAGTATATTGTCAATAACAAGACTTAAGTCCTTTCTTCCCACCCATGCAAATATTGATGCTTTAACTGTTTGTTATTATATTCTAAACACTTTAAACTTAATTTCTTTCTGAAATGTCTCATGAAATTATTATTTACTAATAGAGACATCTATTTTTAGTGCATTAATTTCATATATAGGCATTTATGGCTATAGATAGACATTTATGGTTTAGACATTCTAATCCCTCCATATCAGAATAGCACTTTAAGGCTTATGTTCTTATACATAAGCTGGGGAGGGGGGCAGCTAGATGAAGGTGTGAGAAAAAAGCCACAGATGATGTTTTCTGCTGTTTTGTGATGAGTTTCAAATAAAGCCTCTCTCCAATTTTCCAAAGCTGTCTCTCTATATAGTATGAACCATTTAAATGTATAAACATACGTAATACATGTAATAATGCATGTTTAGTAAATACCACTGCAGAAACTTTAACCTTTAAGACTATGCTATTAATTTATAATCAGTTTAAGAGTTGGTTCTCATCTACATCCATTATCTGTATGATAATCTGCTGTAACCACAGAGATTAGTGTACTGGTCATTGCAGTAAAAGTTGAAATTTTTATTTTTTTTTTTAACCATCACTCATACCATATCATTGAAATGCACACAATGCTAAGAAGGGTGAGGTAACAGATGATATGTAGCTATGATGAATTATACTTCATCCTAAATAACTGGAAATGCGACCTGCAACAAACAGGAAGGTCTGAAGGGAGAAAGAATTGCAGCTGTTGAATGAAATAAACATCACTGAAGCCATATTTTTAAATCTACAATTTCTCTGCTTTTGTAAGGGAGATATGACAGCCTTAGATTCATTACAATTTAGCCAGTGATCCAGGTGGGGTTCACTCATGAATAGCCACATTCTCCCTGACATAGCACATGATCCTCTTCCCACCTAAGAAGGTAGAAAACCAACCAAAATGAGAAAGGATTTTCTCTCCTTCTGATCATATTTACATAAATAAAGAGGAACTTTATGCAGAATAAAAAATGACACCAATTTAGGTAAGCAAAAGGACCCAGACTCCTATACAGTTTTAATTGCAGAGTTGGTTATATTTGTATATCCATTAATATTCTAAATATATCACAACATTTGGCTTTAATACAGACTGTACAAATAGGAAAGGCCAACAAGACAGAGAACAGCTTAGCATCAGAACTGGTAGGGAAAAAAATAAGGGAGGAGGAAGGAAAGTCAAATTAGAGTATTCTGAACACCTTTTAAAAGGTTAGTCCTTTCAATTAGAATTTTTCCAGACAAAACATACTGGAGACCACAACCAAGAAATCCTAAAAGTCCCAGGGAACAAAAGTAAGTTAAATTCAAAAGGTTTGTGATCTGCAGAAACTTTTACATGTAAATACAATAAGAAAGCATACCTTTGAAGAAGAAAGATGAAACCAAAATTTTATAAATGCAATTATCATATAATGCAGTTAGAAGGTGTGATCTGAAGAAGAATGTCTTTAGTCAGAACCTGCGTGTATTTCTGGAGAGTAATGACAAGGGCTTGGAAAACCCTTGGGCCAGAACTGCAGATTTTATCCAATCCACTTTATACATCAGTGCAACAGTACAGCTTTGTACAATTGTGTTTATGCAGAAGGTCAACTGGATCTCCCCCAGCCCTTAGGGCAGAGCTGATGACAGCTCTTAATGCAGTGCAAGGTTCTCTGACGGAAACAAAATAAAAAGAGGAAACTTTTTTCTCTGGAGTAACCACCATCTGCACTACTTAGGATTTTTAACCTGGAGAGTTGTACTATTCATGTTATATACCTGCTGTGTTGAACTCAGTAGACCACTACAAGCTTCAGCTCAAGCTTTTTTGGCAGTAGGTCCTGTTTTTTTAATTGGCAGTGCTGATAGGCTTCTGTGCCTCCTTTATTTCACCTCCCTTCCTGCTATGTTCATTTTAGCTAATATAGCATTCATTAAAACTAAGCACCAATAAGTAGTTGACGATGACTTGCCCAAATACACAAACAAAATTATAACCTGTATAAAAGGGAAGTTAAGTCTCATTAAGGAAAAGAAAAAGCAAAAACCCTAAAAGTTACTTTCAAACCCTCTCTACTCATAGAAATCCCAGGAGAGGTTGACTGGAAAACCCATTTCCTGAAAGCTGTTTCAGGTCCAGATTTCTTGAGTTTGGTTCTTGAATTCATTCCAGGTGATCCCACCAATTTTGATGGATTTACTCTAGGTTTGCTGGTAGTGTCTTGAAGACATAATCTCATGGCTGGTTTACATTCATCAAAGTCCACAAATGTCATTGAAAGGGATGCTCGTGCATTCATTTTGGCCTCCTTAGCATTATAGTGATCTAGCCACCCTTGAAACATTTAAAATTATAAAATTTGGTCTTCATTTGGCCTTCATTTGCACTGGACAGTACTACCTACCAGTCCTGTATCTTTTCCTGTTACCTTAAGCCTCATTCTTTGAAGTAGTGTATTGTAATACTTAACAGGACTTCATTATTACTTCTCTTTATTATTACTCATTTTAATGAATATATGAATAATGAATCAAATTATTTTCCATTCAGTTTAAACCAGAAGTAATTTCTTCTCATATTGCTCTGCATCTTAATCCATGTAAACTGGTAAATGTTTTGCCCATGTTAGATGTGATAGTATTACAAATTGTCTGATGTCATGCTAAAAGCCCACAAAGCATTCTTTTCATCTGAGAACTACAAATCTGTAGAATAGTAGTATATATATTTGGTGCAAAGTGCAAAGCAATGGAGAGGACAGGTTTTGTCTGGGGTTTCTTTTAGTTAATTTTTATTGCTGTTCTTAGCAAGTTACTTCACAGACCATGAGACAACAGCCATTGGCCGTAATTACTTCGGGTTGGATTTGATAACAATGGCCTCATGATGAAAGGTGTCCTACTCTATAGCTGCTAAATTCTCCTAATGCTTGGCTAATGGTTTATTAAAAAAAAAAAAAAAAGTCTACCAATTCTATAAGTACTCCTTGCACAGATAGCTTCTAATGAAAGTGAAGTATGTTATGATTCAGAGAGAAATCTGGGCAACTTTTCATGAACTTCTGGGTAAATTTATGAATTTGAGTTAAGTCTGACTTTTTTATCAAAATAGACAAAACTGGGGGGGGGAAGGGGAGGAATGGAAGAGTGGTTTTTGAAATTTCCATTTAATTGGCAGCCCAAAACAAATCCCTGGGCAAAGCAAGTTTGACAACAGTGCCACCCTTCCCCTGAGTCATTTTGAGCCTCCTTTCTTCATTTTGCCTCTGACACTCTCTGGTCAGAAATTGAGCAAGAAAAGAAGATATTTCCTAAGGTATTCACCTGCAAAACAGGACACAAAACTTCCAGATCTTCCTCTGGGAAATAGTTATTACTTCCAAAAACAGGCAGAGAATCCACAGAAGACTCACCAAGAGCAGCCGAAACCATAACAAAGGAACAAGATGTTCTTTTGAGAAGGGAGAACCAAAGCCAGCTTCCTGAATCTTGTATTGTGTAAACAATATTACTTTGAGCATTAAAAATGTGAACACTATTCCTAGTCTTCCTCATCCAGCAGGTTTGTGACTAACACTTCATTTATTTCACTTTTCTTTTGAGTTCAAGACAAAAATTAAAGCAGAATCATAGAATCACTTTGGTTGGTAAAGACCTTTAAGATCATCGAGTCCAACCTTTAACCTAACCCTGCCATCCCACCACTAAACCATGTCCCTAAGCACCTCATCTATCCTTCTTTTAAAGACCTCCAGGGATGAGGACTCCACCACCTCCCTGGGCAGCCCATTCCAGAGCCTGACAACCCTCTCAGTGAAGAAGTTTTTCCTAATGTCTAGCCTAAACCTGCCCTGGCACAGCTTCAAGCCATTCCCCCTCATCCTATCGTCTGTTACCAGGGAGAAGAGGCTGACCCCCACCTCACTACAGCCTCCTTTCAGGCAGTTGTAGAGGGTGATCAGGTCTCCCCTCAGCCTCCTCTTCTCCAGACTAAACAACCCCAGTTCCCTCAGCCGCTCCTCGTATGACTTGTGCTCCAGACCCCTCACCAGCTTTGTTGCTCTCCTTTGGACCTGTTCCAGCAATGCAACATCTTTCTTGTAGTGAGGGGCCCAAAACTGAACACAGTATTCAAGGTGCGGCCTCACCAGCACGGAGTACAGGGGGACCATCACTTCCCTACTCCTGCTGGTCACACTATTCCTGATACAGGCCAGGATGCCATTGGCCTTCTTGGCCACCTGGGCACACTGCTGGCTCATATTCAGGCGGCTGTCAACCAGCACCCCCAGGTCTTTTTCCACCAGGCAGCTTTCCAGCCACTCTTCCCCGAGCCTGTAGCACTGCATGGGGTTGTTGTGACCAAAGTGCAGGACCCGGCACTTGGCCTTGTTGAACCTCATACAGTTGGCCTCAGACCATCGATCCAGCCTGTCCAGGTCCCTCTGCAGAGCCCTCCTCCCCTCCAGCAGATCAACACTACCACCCAGTTTGGTGTCATCTGCAAATTTACTGAGGGCACACTCAATCCCCTCATCCAGGTCATTGATAAAGATATTAAACAAGACTGGCCCTAGAACTGAGCCCTGGGGGACACCGCTTGTGACCGGCCGCCAACTGGATTTAGCTCCATTCACCACGACTCTCTGGGCTCGGCCACCCAGCCAGTTTTTAACCCAGCGAAGAGTACATCCATCTAGGCCATGAACTGCCAGCTTCTCCAGAAGAATGCTATGGAAGACTGTGTCAAAGGCTTTGCTGAGGTCCAGGTATACAACATCCACAGCTTTTCCTTCATCTACCAGGTGGGTCACCTGGTCATAGAAGGAAATCAGGTTGGTTAGGCAAGACCTGCCTTTCATGAACCCATGCTGGCTGGGCCTGATCCCCTGATTGTCCTCCATGTGCCTGGTGAGCACTGAATGATCCATTCCATTCCCAAACTACTGTTTTGGGATGAAGTACACGAGCTTTTTCCTTAGTTGGAAATTATTATTATTATTGTATGTATTATTAGTGTGCCAAACCAACAGTCAATTATTTGCATAGCATTACTTCCAAGTTTGTCAACAGCCTGGAGTGAGTTTGTATTTGTTGTTCCAGAAATAACCTGTGTAATTGCTAAGAGTGTAGAGGAGGCTATCCACTGAAGCATACTTGATGACTGCAGAATAGTTACACCGAACTTGCGGCAAAAATACCCTGTAGCTGCAAAAAGCCTTTCCAGAGTATCACTGCTGGTTCAGAAGTGTATAAGCCACTTGCTTCATAAGAAGATCTCTCATCAAGGATTCCTGGTTTCACACATAAACATTCCTTCACCTTTCAATTAATACAGCTTACTGTGAGCTTCAGCCTTGAGAAAATACTACCTTTTAAAGATGGAATTTTAAAGAGACAAAGAAAATGAAGGAAAAAACAATTGAGACAAAAATAGTTTTGTTGCTGTGTTTTATAATTTAGTTGCTGAAATCAAACTCACTCTTGATTAACAAGCTAGGTCTTAATGAACATATTTTGAGGGTAAAGAAGTCCAACAACAATAGTAATATTGAATCGCTATCATAATTATAAACAACCAATGCTAATTTTATGCCCATGCCATGACAGCTAGTAAATTAAAAATCTTTTGACTTCACGAATTCCTTGATCAAGATTAATATCACTGATTTTTTGCATACCCTTAATCAGTTCAGCATTTCATTTGTTCCCAGACCAATAAATTCCTTTTCACCACTATTTTCACTAAATCACTTTTTCCCTGAGACCGCAAGATTGATTTTCGTGTAAATAAATTTTATTTCCATACAGGAAGAACAAAGCCTAGGACAAATGAGAAGAAAGCTTTTACCCTTTTCTTAACAGACTGATTTTAATATATTAGGAAAATCAGGATTACCATCTCAATAATGACAATAAATGATCTGCATCTTCAACTGTTAATTGGAACTTCATTGTTGCAAAGGATATTCTAAAGGAATGGAAAGGACAATAATGGCTTAGATTGTGGTTGGCTTTACTCATTCCCCCTGCTGCACTAGTGCCTCAAGGTAAGCCATTTTACTCTTTTGGGATAACAAAAGAAGAATGCAGAGCTCATAAGACTGACATGTTAGCAGTGACTGACGTGCTGTAAGACTAATGACAAGATTTGCTAAGCATCACTAGTTAGAACAGATATGCAAATACTCTGGGAAGGGTGTAGTTTTAAGGCAATTAATCTTACAGAAGGTATTAATATCTGGAGAGATGACTCAAAAAAATAGAAAAAAGATGCATCACAAGTAAGGACAAACTTGGGAATTTTCTTCTCAGAGTCCAACTCTCAACTAAGGTAACACAGGGTGTACACACCCACTTTCATGGTTTCATTCTGTAATGTGCTACTTAATTTTGCAAGCAGATAAACTGACTTATTTTGTCTCCTAGAGGCATGCAGAAGAGGATAAATTTTATGCTGCTCCACATATAACTAGATAAGCTTGATTTACTTGCATATACTGTTGACTACATCACTGTATTTACTAACTGGTGATTTACCAGTTGCAGGCCGATTTGCTCAGTCCATGGCTGAAACTTCTGGATTCCAGTCTTCTCTTACTGCTACGGTCCTGTTTGCTTGTGTAAGTTTCTACGAATTTACCTACAGTAGTTAGAAAAGCTACAATACTACTACTATGGTAGGTATGATGCATAATTTTAGTTTTATACCTTCATAAAACAGAAAGCAAGACATAGTGCAAAAGCATTCATAGCAGAACACTTTTCTAATAGATCCAGTCCCCATCTAGTTGGATAACCCTTCTAAAACAGCTGTGTGAGCTGGATGTCCAACATTTTAGTCAGAAGTTTTAGCAGGCAACTAAATTCTGTTTTATGTCATCTAGATTTCTCATGAGCAGCTTATCTTTTTGCCTGTCAATGGCTGCCTGCTACAGGTTCTTTATCAGTGCACAAGCACCACTGCAACACATAGTTTCATAAACCTAAAAATATTTGGCTAGGGAAGAATTCACTTGGTTCCTTTTAAGTGACACAGAATTTGCTGTAGCTTAAATAGTTTCCCATCAGGTTTAATGTACATTTAATTAGAAAATAATTGTTTCCTTCCACAAATGTCAGCTCAAAACTGAAGCTAAGTTATATGCACAGAAATAAAGAGGCAATGCCATGGAAAAATTCTACAGCATGCAAAGAAAACAAACTCAGCCAAGCATATGGGTCCTGACATGGGTGCAGAGGGAAAACATATGGCTATACTCGCAAAAGATATTGACTGGATTCTGACATGTTTTGAGTACAGAAAAAAAAGCAGTTTGAAAACAAGCTGTGTATTTTGTTACATACATTCATACAGGCATCCTTCTCTATAGTAATTAATATTAATTGACATTACTGAGAATTGTCAGTCACAGGGAGCACATTAGAAATACAGCACTATGAACTTCTGTCATCCATGTACAGAACACAGTAGGCCAGATGTCCACTGGCACGGAGCGGCCAACTTGAGGGAAAGCAGCAGATATATTTCTGGATGGAAAACAGAAGTCAGTTCTCCCCTGAATTTGACAGAAGCCACTGTGATGGGATGGAGCACTGTTTGAACACTGCCAGAATCTCTAGCTTGCTCTCTGGACAGCCACGCTGATTGGAAACACTGATATAGATGGAAGATATTCAGACAAGTTATTAACTTTTAATGAGATTTATAGTGTGTGCTGCTGTTTAAATGATTATCCTTTTCTGAATAAACAATTAATTCTCTTCAAAACTATATCTGCGCAAATCTTACATCCTCTGGGGACTCTATTATCCAAGGTGTTATTGCAGTACCTAACACAAATGAATTATCATCAATAAATAAAATATAGTTTTGCTAATTTCTCAATTAATTTCTTTGATATCTGTTTATATACATTAATTAATGTGAATCCCACAGTAGTATCTCCCAGATATTTTATTTTCATTTTCCAGATGTTAAACTGGGACACCAAGACTAAGAAATATGACCAAAGCCTAATGAAATCTATTGGAGAAGAAAGATCACAATCCTTATTTCCCAAATTCCAGGCTAAAGATTCAACTGAATAGTGGGGTTTTTTTATTTGGGTTTGTATCTTTTTCAGTGTAGGGCAGAAGATCCCTAATCAAATGCTTAAAACACAAACTGGATGTCAGCCTTTCTCTTCTAGCATACGTTACTTGTAATGTCTTTATATTCCCTAGAAAAAGACAAAAATCTGTTTGTACAAATATTTATCAGGTTACATCATACACAAATCCAGCAATTAGTCAAATTCCAAGCTGTTCTATTTAAATACTTTAACATTATAATAGTTAATTAAAATAAATCATACAAAACCAAAAATAGTAGATTTACATTAGTGTTACTGTTACTACTACTTCACTTCAGTGAATGAACTATACCCATACCCTTGTTGCTGCTACAAACATGTCAAAAGTTTCAGGAGACAAAGCAAATTTTTTCTTTTTAATCATAAAAAATTCTCAAGTCTCTATATGTTCCAACAGTGATTACAGTTGTATCAGAGAGGTAAATACTACTTTTCTGAATTGGCTGTGTATTTCACTATCAGCCATAATTTTTCAGAGTATGTTGATGTAGACAGGCGGTACCTCACAGCACAGGGGGTAAGGGGGAGGTGAGCCTCCCCGCCCGCAGCAGACGCAAGCCCAACATATTCTTCTGGGCAGAGGAGCTAGAGAGCTGCCTCCAGGGCACTATGTCAGAGAAACCCTGTTTATGCACTTTCTCTTCCTGCATCCTCTAGGAGAGGATTGCAAAGAAATTGTAACTTTGGGACTTTGATACAAAGCTAAGTCGCTTCCAAGTATAGAAATCTGCATTGAAAGGAGACACGAGACACCGGGACCATTCCCCGTGCTTACAGAATTCCGTGCAGAAAATTGCAGGGTTCGTAGGATTGGCTCTGTTGACCCATTTGTCAGAAAGCAAAATCCTGTCACCCCTCCCTATAGCTGTTGAGAAGGCACAGCTATTTGAGTTTCTTTCTTCAGGAGAGAATGCTCTAGCCCAAAGTAATTATGTACTCTTACAGGTTGCTGTGGTTTAGTTCAAAAATAATTTTCTTGTAATCTACTCTTTAATTTAGAGCACACAAACAAGCGTGCACTTGTGTGCAGTGATAGGGTAATTAATAATGCATATCATCATTAAACAGGCATTTGCCATATAAGAGAAATTTTTACATGATACGTACATTGTAACTAAGTGTGCTTGGGAAAATTCCATAACAATTGTTAGACTTGATTTCTCATTTAGGGAATCCAGCCTCACTTGCCTTAATTAAATCACAGCTCTCCTGACAATTTCCTATTCTTTGTCTGGTTACTGTTTCTACTGCATGTTACTACACTCGGTGCAAAACTCAGTCTATAGATTCTACAATTTTCCCTAATGCCACCATGTTTAGTTTTCATCATCTTTCAGTTTCTCTTTAGATTTTACTTTGTCCAGCAGAATAACAGTGATAACTGGTAAACTTTGAAGAACACTCTGGGCTTCCATCTTAAGGAATATGAGATTATAATGGGCTATTAAGCCATTTTATGCTCTCCATAAAGATACTGAAGCAATTCTCCATCCCTCTGGCCACTTCCTTCAAAACTCAGATAGTTATCACTCTTAACGTTGGCACTTTGCCAGCTCATTCCTTAACTGCTTGTTTTGCCATGAGTTAGATGCTCTCTGAATGCTATCCTTTCTCATGGGAAATTTGTTTCTTGCTGGCATTAGTTGCAATCTCCTCAGAGAGCAGCTGGAGAAATAATTCATCAATATTTCTTCAATGTTCACCTCCTATCTAAAACAAACAAAGTTCTATTTCAGCTTTTCAGCTGCCATCGTAATCAACCTTATTCTACAGGTATGGACTTACAATTTCCGTTAAATCACCCTTTTTCTTTTGGTTTCACTTTTTCTTTAGGCTACTTCACTGCAACATTTACAGGCTTCCTTGCTTATGACTTTGTACAGTTCTTTTGTACCCCTAAACATTTTTTGTTCTTGTTTCCAGTATTTTTCCACTGCTAGGTTTGGTGCAGTTGTCACCAGATTTCTGAATAAACTGTATATTTTGTGACTGCATTTCCTGAATTTGTCTCAAACAAGGATTTACTAAACAAGGATTTAATCTTGCTCTTTCACTTTTGGCTCCAGTTTACATTTTGATTTCAAATAGACATGATTTTCTAAAGTAATTGAATTGTTGTTCCTTTTACTTAAAATGCTTGGAAGTATTTAATGTAGATAAATTCATTCCAGTTTTCAAAGCAAAATTCCTACTGTATTTAAGAAAAATATCATGGTGTGACCCCAGTGCAGCTTACCTGTGTGCAACGTACTACTGCATTTATAGTGTCTGCAGCCTGAAGAGGCTGGCATTTTGCACTGTTTAGAGTAGCCTTTGTTTGTAAAGCAAACATCCTTCAAGAAACAATATCCTGTAATCTGTTCTTCCCTATCTGCAGCCCACTGCTGTGGAACAAAATGTTCTGATCAAAATGGACCCTTTATTAGAAATATGCTCCTACAGTTGCAGTGATGATACAGCAATGTACTTTGTTAGCATGGGTCTGTGTTGTGAACCTGGTGAATAGCTCTGGCATTCTAATCTGATGGATGGCAAGTGTTGTGCTGTAAGCAAAGTCACTGCCAGTAAAACATATGGCTTTTGAATCTTTCTAAAACTTGTTTGTCCTGAGGTATTGTGAGCATTTTATACTTTTCTGTTGGTTTTAAACTAGTAGTTCAAGTTAAAACTAGTTTAATAGTTTTTTTAATGTTAAACTTTTTTTTTAATTTTTTAAAATTAATTTTAAAATTTTAAAAGTTTTGGGAAGGATTGGCTTTTTTTTTTTTTTTTTTTTTAAATTAAACAAATAGTAGTGTTCCTGAGATATATGGCTTCCTTGGAATTTTACCTACTTGCAACAAGAGAGTTTGGTCATTTATATGGGTGAAATTCCGTTTGAGATTGCTATATCCTGTTTATACTCCAGGGAAGAATTTAACTGTGTGGATTAGAGAAGGATGGGAAGCTAGTTTCATTTTTTAATGAAATCAGTGACACTGCAGATCCAAATTTAGTTGGACACCATTTATGTTTTAAGATTCTGCCCTGGTGTTTTTCATTAGACTCTGCACTGGTGTTTTTCATTAGGGTAGTATAAATGTAGAGTTGTTGCACTTTACCCAGATTTATGAGAATGTCACAGAGCTCAACTTTTTCCAATTAACATTCCAATTACATTTCTAGACGTATTTTAGAAAGGCCATTTAGAAATGCTTTGACAGAAATTTGATGCACAGCTCACTACTACAGCAAATCACACTTGGAAAGACAGTTTGGGATTGTACCCACTTTGAAACTTGCACAGCGATTTTGGCTGAACAGTCACAATGGTTACTTTCCAGAAAATTCAAGCACAAATTGCCAATGTATGTTCCACCACCTTTCTCCCTCTCCGATTGGAAAATACAGTTCAGCAGTCAGAAAGTGGCACCTATAAAATTGTACTCACATGCATTTCAACTACACAGCAATCTCACCTGATATACTCTCCTTACACAGCTCATTTGCAGCCTTGATTGAAAATAATGAAGAACTAACATACATTAAATGCTTTAGAATATTCTATACCTTATCCTTTATGTTGGGCACTTAAATTTGATATACTGACTATTATATCTAATTATGTCTCTTTAGTTCAAGAGATGGTGATGCACACCAAAACTCATCACTGAATTACATTGAGCTGTGCCTTTAGCTCAATGCCGGTGACATGCCCCAGGACTTGCCTAGCTCCAGCTGGTGAAAGTGCCTTGATAATTGGAGGCCATGACTGAGATAGTGCTGAGGAGGGATGGCGGAAGCTGTGGCCCAAGGCCAAGGCAGAAAGGGTGCCTCATGCCTTGGGCTGGGGGGTGACAGTGGCTTCACCTCAGAGGAGCATGCTCCAATTGAGTTGACAGGCAAAGGAGTTACAGGAGAAAGTGAGCAGACTGTAGCATTGGGAAGAATGAACAGGAGAGTGATGTGTGAAGGAGGAACAGCTGGAAACTGCGCTTGAATAAGTAGTAGCGACAGCTCCTGATACCAGGGAGGCTGGAAGCTTGTGGCTTCTGGTAGCAGGAGAAATTTCCCCACTCTGCCTTCATATCTGAAAGTACAGGATCAGCGCAGTACTTGGCAGTTAATAGCCAAGGAAAGGGAAAGGAACAAATTTCTTGAAGGGAGGCTTCAGTGACATCTCAGTCTGAACTAAGTGCCAAAAGCCCCCTCTTCTTGACCATCATTTGAATCTCCAGCTCCAGCATTCAGCATTTTGCCAGCTGCCCCCCTTACTGAGCTGTCAGCATTTTTTGGTTTTTTTTTTTTCAGTTAGGAACTAAATTCCAAAAACGCTGCATATTTTTACACAGTCCAATAACATTATACTATTGTTCACAGAACACCTGGGAAATCCTTCTTATACCCAGCTCATTCCAGATCTGAGTATTTCCAGGCTTTCCCAGCTGCTCAGCCATGACTGCTGCACCTCCCTTCTGGGTACTGATGGTAGCTGGTTTCTGCAAAATCCAGTGTATTTGCTGCCTATTTGATACTTTCTACATGTGCCTTTGCTACAGCTCTCTTCTTGTTTAGCTCTCATTTTTCATCTAAGTATGCTTTTAACAAAAGCTTCTAATTCACATCAAAGGATTTTAGCAAGTCTCCCTAATTTACCTTAAAGCCTACACTTAATTGGAGTCATACCAAATTACATTAGGCCTTATAAACAAACATATGCCTGACATGCATGAATCATTTCCTCCTTTTGGAGTTTATTCTTGGCTGGCATAAGTGAGTTAGTGCCACTGAAGATAACAGCACTATGCCAATTTCCAAAAATCCATCGAGTCCTTTAATGGTGCATATGTTAAAGATAATACAGTCATCTACTTAAGGCAACACAAACTACTGCATGATTGTCCAGACTGAGTATATCTTACCTTATTCCACTATAAGCTGGGATTCATGGACCCTTTATGGGCCAGGTTCCTAATTTTTAAGTGGCTTATTTCCCCTTACCTCATCACATTACATACATGGATCCAAGGAAGGATCTGTTCTCACACATTAATGGAAAGTCTGAATGGGTGTAAATATTATATGATATAGACATTACTTGCTTTGAAATCAGGATGTATTTGAGGTGAAATGCCATTCACAAAGACTTTGTAATTGCCTTAGAGAGCTAAAAGATTACCCAGTGGATTTCCCCACAAGAAACATTTCAGTATTTCCTATGATCAGCTATTTTGTATCAATTTATTCATGACAAAACTTAAGAATACTTAAGAAAGATCAATATCAAAATTAGTTTTAAAATAGACAATAATGGAAAAAAACAGAGTTCTTCACTGTATTTAACCTCAGCCTGTTAGTTTTACTGCATGGTCAAGTTAAGGCATCTCCACAGTGTTGAAAGTGACTGTGCTCCTGAAAGCACTGCATTGTGTCCTCTAGCCTTTGCACCATGTCAGGACAGACCCTGTATCTTTTCCATTACTTTTGTCCAGCTTTCATCTTTGTAACAACATAAAAGATAGTAAAGCTTTGTTCCCAGCCACTACTGTCATATTGTAATGTCATACCTTAAGCATGATATCCCCCCCATCCTCTTGTGGCCTTCCTCCCATTAACCATTTCACTGACTGCCACAGCCACTGCAGGTCCCATGCCCTGGGTCTGCTGTAGGAGTTGGCAAGAAGCCCCACTGAAATCAATGGCAAAATTATTCTTTCATCTGAAGCTCCATATGGTAATATCCAACTAATTAGCAAAAAGATAAATTATTAACAACTATTAACAACTTTCACTGATTTTTTTCTTCAAGTGGAAATACCTTTTTTTTTTGAACTCCTTATCAAACTATAATGATACCAAAAGTTATAGTCAGAATCCATAAAGATATAACATCACATAGGTAATTATACTTGCCTTAGAAACTAAGATTCAGAGATAAACATAATTTGAACGAAGCAGTGAGAAGGCAAGGTATCTTTGATTAATCTATTTATTTTTAGAAGTCTATGACTGATATGTTATTTTTTGAATGTCAAAACTTTTTTTACATTAAGGTGAAAATACATGCATATACAAGCAGCATTCATTATCTCTAGATAATCAGCACAGGAAGAGACCCTGAATGTCAAACTCTGCTGTGAAATTAAGAGAGAAAGTTCCAAAAAATGAGCAAAACAAATCAGATATGACAGAGTATGAGCGACACCTGATCATGCACTGACGGGTATATTTCTGAGCAGCAGAAAGAAATATAATAAAAAAGCAGCAAGATGTGGAAAGAAGTAGAAAAACTTTATGTGTTGTACTAATGACGACAAACAATCTTTCTAATACAAAGCCCGGAGAGAAAAGGGTTGAGTCATCTATTATTCAAACAACAGCTAGCCTGGGCTTCTTAGGAATGGCTTTATGAATACATCAACAATTTCCATATAGCTCCTGGTTTTCTTGAAGTACGATTTGCCACAAGTTCTAGTACATGCTAGGAATGTTATGACCCGCAGTTTGAATTAAAATCTATTTCTAATAATAATAAGAGATTTAGCAAAAATGCTCAGTAAAAATCTCATAGAAACTGTATGAAAAAGATGTCAGGAAGTTACCTTAACTTCTAAAATAAAATCTGCACATACACTAGAGAAATAACAATCTAAAAATCTTAAGCTAAGCCATGTGTTTTTATAAGTTTGTATTTTAACCTGAAAAAAAAACCAACCAAAAAAACCTCACAGCAATCTTAATGTTTGTACACTATTGCTAAAAGAATGCATGCCTGTAATAATTAAAATAAAATTATAATTTATTTATTGTAGATTTAATAATGAAGTAATAAAGTTTTATCTTTACTTACTGAAATGAATTAGTTGCTGTGAATGTATATATCATAGTCCTTAAATAGGTATTGAAGAACAATATTACTATATGATCAGCAATCTGTCTGTGATATTAGGATTTTGGAGTTCTGAGTGACATAATTTGTTTTTCACAAAGTTCTATATAGCCATAGTGCAACAGCAAGCTTATAGTTTATAAAAGAGACAAAGATAGGTATCAATAAGTTTTTCTATATAAAAACTTCATGAAGAATCTAAGAAATGCCTGTAAATACTGTACCAGCTAATTGTAAATCTCCCAGAAGTTATAAACTAAATCAATGTTTATTTGTTCATGTTATCCATGTTGGTGTTACTGCATTAAATAATCTTAGAACAAATGCACTTACACTACCATCTTTTTCAGGTCTACAATGCAGGCAAATAAAGACGCAAGAAAGAAAATGTACTAATCCTTTTACGTTATCACATGTGAACAAACCACAGGCAGAATAAAATCCAGATGCATAATGCATGCTCACATCACAGTAGAATGTGAACAAAATCCAATAGTATAAATTCATTTAATACATTACACTGTTTCATTATGCACTAACAAATGAATTTTTAGAATAGTTTACCCTGTTAAAGAAAAAAAAAAACCAACCAAACCACCAAACATAAAAAAGTTGATATTTTTGTCTTAAGGCTGTTCTTTTCTCGTGCTATACTAAAAACTGTAGAAAGAGATATTTTTAAATAAGTCCTCACAGATGGAGAAAAATAAACATGTGAATGAATGGGGGGGCAGGGAGAAGAAAGGGAAATGAATCCCAGCAAATCACTCCAAAACCTTCAAATAAGCATGAAGCCTCATGGATAACAAGATAAATAAAGCTTAAGCTCAAACCCTATATAACAATTAAATGTCCTTCTCCATTCAAAAGCTAAATCTGGTTTCAAAAACATCGTTTTGGAGAGAATGCAACAACACAAAGACACAAACAAAGTAACGAGAACCTTCTTAATGTTCAAATGGAACGAATGATGCAATTTGGCTTGCATATATCTCGTAACATTAAAATCTAGTGCTGAAGATTTTTATACCAGAGAGACATCAGAGAAAGCCATAGTACATATCTGTGGATTGCCAACTATATGTTATTCCACCTTGAAATGCCAAAGTAACATAACATTATATCCTTCCCATTTATCCTCATACATATCATAAATTGTTACACTCCTCTGTATACTATTTTTCTCTTATTTATAGTTGCAGTAATTCAAAACAACTTTGAAAGCAACTTCTAGTGGATAGATATTCTTCATGACATAGACACAGATGAGTTACATATTTTAACAAAAAACTCTAAATAAACTCTTTAATACCAGTTTTACCTAGGTAAATGCACAGATCTGTAAAAGGAAGTTAGGTACATAAATTCCACCTGAGTTTGAAATATATGCAGTCTTGGAAATCCTTCCTCTCTTGTAAACTAACCTGGGTGACCAAAGACCTTATATTTTAACTGTCAAAATTGCATAGAATCTGTCTTCTATATTCTACGTGTTCTTCCTGTTCTCCACACAGAACTATGAAGTGCCAGAATATTACACATTACACAATATTATACATTGTATTGTGTGAAGATTTCAGGATGGGCAAATGCATATTAAAAATCCAAATAAACTGTCTTGCTACTCTTCAGAGGTTTGCACAAAACAGGAAACACATGGGTGCAGTGAGATGCTACTTGTATTAGTGAAATTATAATATTGTAATAAAATTGTTTCCAGAGAAGCTCTATCCTGCTGAGTCTCCCTATTTTTAAGCAGTTAGGATTAAATAGACTGTCCAAACTCATGTCTAACAATTTGGTTGTCAATCACCCTTGGAAAGCAGCTATGCTGATAGTACAGATGAAAAGTCTCACAAAAACCTCACATATACTTGCAAGTGGATTAAACTTTGAAGGAGAGGCAAAGTATGTGATAAAGGCAATACCTTATACGCACTGGGAAGCAGCAGAAGAGCGGAAATTTAGCTGAATGGTGATTTTTTTCTCATCAGATTAAAAGTGTTATAGAGAGTTAGCTGTGAACACAGTTCAAAGCATGCTAGTTTGTTCTGGTTACAGTCACAGTAAATACGTGTTAAATAAACTAAAGCTGTTTAGAGATATTACAAATAGCTTCTACAGTTCTTTTAATTTCCCTCATATTATCTCAATGCCGACCACTACCTCATTTTCTTGGGGTTTGCATGGGTCTATCTTACAAAGTATTCTTTTGACTGAAAAGAAACAAATCTGTGCATTCAGAACAGATGTGATATAGCAACTAAGGCATTCAGATCTTTTTCCTGTCATCTTTTAAATAGACACTTAGGTTTCATCTCATGTGTGTTATTGCATGTAAACTCACTACTCTGCATTTCCATGCAGTTAAGTGCAAGCAGACAGCTAAATAAATTAAAAAAAAGGAAATTAATTTATTTAGTAAAAAATGCTGCTGTAAGAGAGTAGGCAAGACATCAGTACCCTTATTAAGATAAGAATGATCACTACAGCTAAGTTTTTACCTAAAATTGGCCATCAGATTTCACCTACCAGTTCTGAAGTAGACAAGCAAGTATTGCCAGGGGTGGTAACTAGAGCTTCATCTAAAACATAATACTTAAAAGAAACTGATTTAAAGATTTCATATGATGAGAAATGTCATTCTTCCCTTGGAAATCTGCCTCAGTTGTTACTCATTGTCACTTTTAAAATGTTGTATTGTGTTTCCTCTTTTCTACTTTAAATTTGATACCATGGAATCTTTTTGTATTTCTGCTTTCTAGGTTAGTAAGTTCTCTAAAATGAAATCTATTTTCCCTCCATAAGTGTGCATTTCTACACGATGAGCAAGACACATTCCAGTCCTATCAATTCCTTGAGCTTCATCTTAAAATATCTTTATATTTCTTTCTTAAGACACCTTTTCTGCCAAGTTATCAATGAATGGCCAGAACTACAAACATTATTCCAGTAGCAAATTAATCTTTGCTATATACAGAACATTGTGTTAAACAGACCTCTCTTTCTACACTTAAGGCTCCTATTCACTGTTTCATTCATCCTAAAATATTAGCCACTTATTTGCCCAGATGAAATTTTTTTCAGCTGCTTTTTCCAAATCATATTCTCCACCATGAATGTGTGGCCTACATTTCTCTCTTAGATGTATGCACTTAAATTTCTCTGTGTTAGCATATAGTTAATTCTTTAATTAAATAATTCTTTCCCAGATGACTGAAGTCATATCAAGGGGATAGTTACAGCCTAAGATGCACAGCAGCAGCTCTACTCTAGCAGAGGAAAAATTCTCATGTGAAAAAATTCCCTCCTGAATACAATCAGAGCACAAAGACCTGTTCCAAATTCCACTGATTTCAGCATGAAATGGATTCAGCTCAGGAGACCTAAAAAGCGTATCACAATTTAAATTCTTTGGGTATCATAAGGGAAGGGGGGGGGGGGGGGGGGGGCCGGGGGAAGTACTGCTAATGATAGTGTGGGAGTACAGTGTTTGTTTCCACAACTATCAAATCAAAATGCACTACAATTATGTTTCAAACCAGGAAAAGCCTGAAACTGTAACGCAGAAAAATGAGGTTTAATTTTACATATCCAGGTCTTATCAAAACAACAGGGAGAAACTCCAAAGATGGAAAAAATGGTCCCCAAAATCCTTTCAAAAATCTAAACTGATGGTTTTCATGGTGGAAATGGGCTTTTGAGTTTATTACTCCTCTGTGATGAGCTTCTGGCTATGATGTACATTTCTTTGTATGAAGCAAGGCAAATCCTCTAGATTACCTGCATTTAGGTTAACATACTGGATAGTTTTAGAACCTGAATATTCATTTTCTCAATAAGCCTTTGAGACGCACACCTTTATTTTGTTTGATTGCTTTTATAATGAGCTACAGTTATACAGAGGCAAAAATGGTGGAAAATCACGCTTAATAAGGCCTGGTGTTTCCAAAGCTGCTTGGCTGGGTGCTTTGGTTGAAGGCAACCTTCTTCCTTTGCCCCTTCTTTTTCCGCTTTGCAGTCTATGAAACTGTAAAAGCATTTTGAAAATGATGACATACAGCCACTTTACCACCAGTTCTTTTAAAGATGGAATAGGAATTTAAAACAATATCTTGAAAATATAATGCAATAATATGTGATTAGCGACAGCAAGCACACAACCTTTAAAAAGAATTGCAGACACAGGAATGTCTTGGGTTGGGCATAAAGGGGCATGGCTGAGGCAGATCTATACATCTCAAAACTGATTTGTAACATAGTAAAATATTTTCCAGCTCTATTTTCCCTGAAACTTTCTAAAAAGTATCCCCATAAACCACTTCCTAGTGATCACCCTGTACCAGCGTGGGTACCATAACTACATGTACAGTCCGATTTGACTACTCATTGTTTTATATGTGTTTGCGTGTATATGCGTGTGTGTTTGTCAGGCTAAGACTGGAGATGGTGAAATAGGGAGAGAAAAATTATCATAGGTCTAGAAGTATTGACAGAATACCAGCAACAAGGAACTACTCTTACTGTTAAACCAAACAAAAAAATTAACATATTCTTTTCCTCCCTTAATTAAAAAAAAAAAGACCTCCAGTGGTTTCATTCAGAGTAGGTCCACAATCTAGCCTAAACCAAACACAACTTAAAAGGTGAACAACTTTATCCTACCCAGACCACAAGCTTCCCTTTCTAATAATTATTCATCCCATGACAGGTTAACAGTATGCATGCTTGTAGATTATTTTCCTGTATGTTAGGCATTTCATTCTGTTCACAATCCAAACAACATCCACAGTAACCCCACTGACTGAGCAAAAGACATATCCTACCAGTGCTTATTGTCCAGTCCCTGGTATCTCCAACTCTTTAAAACTGGGAGGTTCTAACAGACTGAAATTTCTGTGCAAAGAATGTTTTTACTTCAGGGCTACTAGATCATTATCATGGATATGAGAGTGCTAAATGCCAATTTGATACACAATTAGTGAAGTATGTTTTCAGAAGAGCCAGGTACTCCTCAGTTCCAATTGTGGTCAAGTGCAATTTCCTCAGGATTGGCAAATCACTCCCCACACACCAGCCTATCTGTGAAATGTAGAAAAAGCTATTCATTGTATGCAGGTATGCAAAGAAATACAGCTGGTGCACTTAACCCATTCCTTGTGGAACTCCATTGAGTTCTAGGATAAGATATGGCCAATTTAGAATCATGCTTGAAAATGAAAAGGGCTGCCATACTTATGAGCTATTCCACAAACTGACAGCAATCCTCACTAATTCAGAACAATTCCTGGTAGAAAGAGGTATCTAAGAAATAGCTATGAGCACTATGTGGAAAATAAGGAACTCCTTGTTAAGGCTATTCTTAGAGGTAAAGGTGAAGTAGTTAAAATATATAACCATCCATTCACAATAAAAAATATTTTCTCCCTCAGTGAGGATGAAAATTGGATTCTATAACAAAGCAATTTAAAGTGAATTTCCCACTCTGCAAAGTTTATATACCATGCGACAGATTAACTTCTGTCCGCAGGTACAACAATTAAATCCAGTGAATAAAATTAAAGTATTCAAGGTATGCAGATGAGTTCGGTTGCTATTTCTCCACAAATGTATTTAATGAGGAATTGTGTCCAGTGTTGTGAGAACAAGGCGTATTTTTGCATTAATTGTCAGCCTTTCTATTTGATAGACTTTTCTTCATCACTCTGTGGATTTATAGGATTTATTATAATGAATAAAAGAACCGAGTTATTAAGTCTGATATCCAAACCAGAGGAGTGACCGCTACAGGAATTATTTACTCTGTAATATCAGGGAAATGTTTTATTCTCTGAAGCATAAATATAATTTTTTTGTACATTTAAAATCCACTGTCAATGTAATTATGAAGTACTATGTGAGGTGGTTAGAATTTAAAAATAAAAAAATTTTGAGGAAACTTTTAGATAGATGTGGAACTAACAAGAGTTCTTTTCTGTTTTTACATTGAAAATAAAAAATGAAGGAAAACTCAAAAGACATTTACAAAAATCCAGTTAAGAAATAATCTACAAGAGACACCTTTCTTTTTCAGAATTTTCTTTTCTCCTAAGAGTACTGCTTCATGGAACTAAGCATTATCATATTTTAAGTCTTAAATATCCAGAAAAAAAAAAATCAGCTCAAATATACTGTCAAAGACTACAGCAGATACCAGCTCAGTCCTACAACCTGTTTTGATTTTTATATTAGATTCCTGATTTTAATAACTTGAGCTGTATTTTATGTCAATGGCATGAAAGACTATTCTGACATTCCATAGGATTTAAATACTATGTTCCAAATTAAAATTAAGTGTGAAATCTACTGTTCCATATCCTCTTATCTCTTCCTTATACTGGACCTACCTGTCTTCTCTGATGTATGTTCTCTTCTGCAAGTCAGCCTCTGATTTGAATCTAAAATGGAACATTCATGGAAAGAATAATAAAAACAGTACAATACTGTGAGCCTTCATTCAACAGCTACATTGAAAAAATTATTTATTTCTACCCATGAAGTCATTTGAATTTAAGATTTCACTAAAAGAGGCAATTTCTTGAATTTTAATAAAACAACAGAACATAATTTGCTTTTAATAGATATCTTCCATATAAATTCAGAAAATGCTGCAGAATTGAAGCACAGGCTACTTTGGAAATCTAGGGATCACAGTACGGGTTTTTTTCTTCTAGTCTTTTCATCACAAAATTCCTAGGCTGGATGACTGAAAGATGCAAAAAACTGCCTGCTCTCCGTTTTGTTGAAATAAATTAAGGCATGCAATAACAAAAGAAAGAAGAAATGTGTAATTCTTGCTATTATGAAACATAGAACTGTTCATCTTTTGCACAGACATGCAGTGTGAGAACCCAGGGCCCTTTTCACAATGATGTCTTTTGGCTCCACTTGTGGCAAGAAGCAGCAGATGAAGCTGGTTACAACCCTGCAAACCTAGTACTTCAGCATGGGAATGGTTCAGGAGAATGAACAAGCACTTAAACTTTTAGTTTTCGGCAAAAGGTGAGCTGATTGGATAGAGATAAAAGTGTAATGAGTATACAGTCAGAAGGTCAGAGGCATGTAGACAATGCTGTAGGTAGCAGGACATCCCCACATGCATAGACTATCATCTGCGATCCTTTAAACATAGAACCATGCTGTGGGACCTCTGAATACTAATCAACATCTTCATAAAAATATTTCTATTTCTTGCTAAATACAATAGGAAAACTCCTTCTTGGACAGATAATGGAAATTATTTTAGAAACCTGAACAGAAACACAGTGAATCTGTAAAATACTTCTACTCTACAGCTGCTTGAGCACAAAGCTGACAACTGATGTACACCTGATTCAAAGGTTCATTTTAAAGAATGGCATAAACTTTTTTTCTTTGTCGATGAAATATCAGCCTTTCAGCCAGGTAGCTCTGTGCTCACTCAAGCTTCTCAGGGAAGAAGTTCCCCTAGGGAGACACCAGTTTACTACACTGTAGCACAGGTGACATGGGAGATGACATCAAACAAGCACAACAGAGGACTTCTTACCTAGAATGCTTTCTACATTCTATATAAGCCCATGGCAGGCAATCCCTGAATTGGGCAGTAATGTGCGAAAGAGAAATGGGTGAAGTGCTTGCTAAATAAGTGTCTGTCAAACACTGAAAAAAAAAGACAGTATATGCCTGGAATGAATTAACATGAAGGACTCCAGTATCCAGGGAGCAATGAACTCTGCTAAAAATAGATTAAATTTCTGACAAAATTTTAAAACTTTTTTTTTTTAAATTAGGTTTATTTCCTGTCCAACTTATAGATAAATTTCACTCAACCACATAGAATTCTCATTAAAATGTTATGAGGTCAGTTGATTGATAGGAAATCAAATAATTTCCTACAAATTAATGTTGATAGCCAGCGCATATCCAATATTAACTAATATGGTGATCTATAGGGGATCCTTGTTTCCGCAACGAACAGGCACTAATTAAATTACTTCAGCTAGGTTCACACTGTAAATACTGAATTTTAATAGCTACAGCCAATTCTCTCAGGATTAGCTGGGCGGACTCCCTCTGAAAAAACTGAAGTCTCCTGGTAATTGTATAGCCTCCTTTCTCCAGTTTGCGTACAAAAATCCCATCAGACTTAAAAGTTCATGTGCCACTTCATCACATTCTTAGCTGGTGCAAAGGTGCATCATTTGAGAATCACAGAGAAACTCCTAAGATGTTCTAATTTATTTCCAGTGTTATACCTGCCCACAGCTTGCCTCACTTTGCAGCATGGTATTTTTCCTTTCTCACTTTGCCCTTCGTTCAGCTGAATATAAATTCAGTGTTGATTCCTTCTCCCTGTAGATGGGCAGAACTAGCAATGGATTTCAGCTGTCTTGTGAATTTACATTGACAAATAAAACAGAGTACAGTAAAAAAAACCCAGAATTGAACAAAAGTGAAATATGAAGGTTGCCTGTCTTTATTTGAAACTTTGAAGTACTTTGTTATGTTGGAAATTACACCAGTTTTGCATCTGGCCCAGAGTTCTTTCTCAGTTCTTTCTCATGACATATATAAGGAAATAATGAACAAGTCTTGAAAGAGTCAAGGCTTGAAGGACATCACGCAGGAATTGGTAAAGATTTCTTTACAACTGGTTTTTGTATACTCTTTGAGCCTGCAAAATTGGTTCAGCAAGTGGAAAAGTCACGGTTAGGAAAGGGCTTAGTAGAGAAAATTCCTGGAATATTACATCATGATTTCAACTTTGATTCAGTAAACAATATGTCCATGAAATTATATTTATCTGTTTATTCATTTCCACTTCCCTCTTCCCAACAAACACATTTAAAATTCTTTTTAAAAATGTTTTTGTCAGATTCAAGATTTTTCTCTTTTTTCAAAGTTGTATTTTATATTTTTAACACTCAATGTTTTACAAGCTGAGTAAATATTTTACAGTCTTGACAGTGTCAATGATACTTGTATATAATTATACTGTATAAAAAAGTGTTTCTTTGGCACGCTATGCAACTTTCAATATGCCAGAGACACTGCAGAGGAAATGTAGCAGACATTATTTAATTAGTCGTATTCAAGTAAAGCTTTGCAGAGCAAACATATGAAAATATGGAACTTCTTAGTCCCTCTGCACTTTACAGAGGGACTGTAGCGGATACAGAGAATTATTTTTACTTATTTATTTATTACAAAAAGTAGAAAACCAAACACTACTGAGACCTTTACAATACAGATGGCTATATGGAAGATTTTAATAACATGTCCATAAAAATTAGGATATAGTAGACAGAAGAAAAGTTGGTTACTTTGCTCTTGTACTCTCATCACTAGGACAGATTCAACTGTAATTTTTACTCGTTTTTAACATTGCACTTTGTTAATCAATACTGCCATGCTTACTTATAGTATTTATTTAACCCTAATTCTGATATATTTTGAGTGAATGAATAAAATAAACATCTCTAGTTTTACAATAGTACTGCCTATAGGAGCAAAATGTGGCATGAAAGTCACATAGGAACACACCGCCTGATCCTGCATCTACTGAAGTTAATAGCAAGATTCCCACTGGATTTTCACAGAGACAGGATTTCACTCCAAAGTTCCTGGCATGTAGTCAAACTGCTTGAATTAACAGGCCTATTCTCTTAGGGAAACTCACTGGGGTTTTGGAGCTCACTTCGTGAACTGCATGCATGCAATTGCTCTTTGGGTAATATAAGCTGTTCATACAAACTCCATGAGCAAAATTATTTGTACAGACTGCAATTCTGTCTGCATACAAAAATGGCTTCTGGCATCACATATGCACAAACGCTCTGCATTATGATACTATGATAATTATTTGTAACCAGTGTAGAAAATTACTCCATCCAAACACAGAAAATATTTAATACAAATTTATGTTACTCACAAGTTGGGCTTATTCACTCATCTTTACTTAAGCCAAAAATTTAAAAAATTGCAATTTGTTCATACTCTGTGATCATTAGATTTTTTCAGTGAAATACCTAACACTAAATAACTCTGTTTTCAAGGAGATACTCATCTGCAACATAAGTACTGGAGATGAGTCACCAATATATCATGTCACTACATTTATATGCGCAACATCGAGAGGTGCTAACAGAAAGGCTATAGCCCTTTGCCTCCCTTCCTCCACACCATCCACAGTGGAATTTCTAATCTAGCATTTGCCACACATATAAGTTATTTCACTTTTGAAGGAGTATAACCTATTGGTGGTAACATATCTCTTCCAGATACTTCAATTCTATGGATATTTGCAGAAAAATAACCATTTTCTTCAATTCTGTAGAACATCAATATTAGAGAGTTGCACAAAAACCCCAAAAGGCAAATTTGGCTACCGGTGCTTGGGTAGTGTATACAAGTGTCCTTGTATGCTCTCACCTCCTTATTCCTTGCTTGACATGCTTGTAGTAGGGTTGCTGGGACAACTGAAGAGAATGAGGATTCGTCGTTGAGTAAGGCTTGTACAGTTTTAACAACAACGTTTTCTTGCGTGACAACTGGAGAAAGTGAAAAGGAGGGTTTCAAATCTAATTCTAACTCTAACTCTGCCAACACAGGGCACTAACAAGAGGAAAGTGACCTCCTATCTGACTTAGAGTAGCTGTATGTTAGATTGCACAATACACTTAAAATGTGTAATTCCATAGTCACCCACTTAATACACGTGTTCTCCTGTAGAGATTAACAGGTTATTGTGCCTCATGCCTCATGTCACTATGGAAGAACATAGCTTAAAAAGGTAAAAAATATGGCAGTTTTCCTGTAGTAAAAGTTTTATATATTTTTTCCATTAATAAATCATAATGAAAGGTGCATCACCCTGTACTTCCAGGTGGATTATAGCAAAATTATTATTCCTTGATCAGCAGGGTTTCTACTTTCTAGACTAATAGATAAAAGATGTTTTTCAGTAGATGTCAAAGGAATTTAAGGCAGTAAAATTCCTCTTTAAAAGATGACAAAAAATCAACTTTGTGATTGCAACCTCAACAAGGGTAACTGCTCCCCGTCCCACAAAAAAAGGATTCCTCTTTCTCAGGAATTCTGTGTTTATTAGTCATGCTACCATAGCTGTCTGACATAATTTCAGCTAAGTAATTATACTTATAGACTTACCTAGCTGTTCCATAGCCAAATGTTGATTTAAGGTCAAATCTTGAAATGAAGGTGGTTTACCTCTGCTTACCCCAGCTGTTTACCCATGTTCATTAGGTGAAGAAACTGACTTCACTTCTGTGGTCAGAATCAATTCAAGCAGTGAGATGTTTGTAAGATGACAACTGAACTAACATTGTTTGGTCCCATGTCCTCCCATCTCTGTCTGCCTGGTTTGTTGGGGGTTTTTTGTGTGTGTCCTTTTTTTCCTTGCTTGTGGAAGTGACTTCCTGGTGCTCCATTGCCTGCCAAGTGCTCACATATTAGATAATTCTAGTATGTTTGCCATGTGCAGCTTTAACCCTCTCTGTACAAGATCTAGCCATGAGATCTAAAAAACTTCCTCCTTTCCTATTCACATCTGGCACTATTGGGGGAAAAAAAAAACACCAAAACCGGACTCTTTTGGATGGAACACAGGGATTTGACTTTAAAGAGTATAGAAGACAACTGTTAGCAATGAGTACGCTTAACAGCCGGAGCAGTTTCTACACCAGCATGGTTCTAGGTGACAGGCAAACATTTCTGTCAATGCAGTGTAGAGCCCAGGGGAGAGAGGCTGTACTTAGATACCACAACTTGTGTGCTACCTCTGCTAAAGCAAGAGTATTTAAAGCTTATTTAAAAGTAGCAAGCACCAGTACTGATTATACACACACTATGATCTCAATTCCAATATTATTTTAGTTTCCCATCCTGTTAATAGATCTTCTTTAAGATAGGTCTACACTGCAAAACAGAGAAATGGCTAAGTATTGTGTAAACAAAGCTGAATGATCTCTAACTTGTCTTAGTTCTTGATTTAAAAAATGCAGGTGTTTAAAACTAAAGCTGCAAAACTCGCCATAGCCTGAAGGTTTAAAAAAAATAAGAAGCTCATTTCTGATGCCACAGTCATGATTAGCTGTACACAGTTTAGTTTAAAGCTTGTTTAATTCTATCTACTTCAGTAGGGTTGGGTTTAGCTTCTTCCAGCCATAGATTTCAATGAATAGAAAACAATAAACACCACCCCCACCCCAAAAACAAAGGAGGGGAGGGGGAAGAAAATAAATGAAATAATCTTGTTTCGTGTTAGATGCTGTACCTGAGCTTGATGAGCAGCTAAGGGATGGAAGTATAAAACCACTGTGTATGTTTATGAGATACAGTTTAGGCTCATTTGGAATAGCTGTATTTAAGAACAGTAAGAAGCAGATTCAAGCATTACAGTGAAAATTTAAAACAAATGAAAACCATTATTCCCATGAAAAATATGGAGGTAAAGAAAAAATGTAACAAATGCTGTGTAAATTACAAAAAATAGATATAATATTAGATCAACACCCCCCGTCTCTCTTTGAAAAGGTAACTGATTATGAGACAGATTTTATTAATCTGAATTTTAGTAATGATCTTTATATGATTGCACACAATTATTAGTTATGCTGGAAGAGGAGCAGCTTTGGAACTGTGGATAAAGTGTTATTTAATGAAAAGAGGATAATGGGTAGTGCTAAAAGACAAACTGCAGGGAGGTTATCAGTTCTTGAAGGACTGAAATGAAGATTGATATTATTTCATATTTACATTAACTAACACAAAGTAGGAATGCATTAATGACATTCATTGCTGACATGAAATTATGTGGTGTGTTAGGAACAAAGGCGAGTTAGGATTTTACAAAGAAATCCTGATTGGCCTTCAGAAGAGACAAAACAGAAATGGGATTGATATAATCATATGAAGGGCAAGGACTAATTTCTGCTATTAAGTGGGAAGCTCGTCATTTGAGGATGATGGGGAGGAAAAGCTCACACATGCTAGCTGGTAAAAAGAGTCAAAACAACACAAGTTTGAAAAGACAAGACATTAAGAAGCAGAAAAAGTCTACAGTGTCGGTCAAATTGCATCTGCAATACTGCATAAAAAGATATGTTCAAGAAACATGAATTCAGACAGGTAGAATAAAACAGTGCCAAGGACCCGCATACTCCTCCAGTGATCCATACTCCTCCCAATAAGGAATTGCAGGAGCTATATTGGAGAACAGAAGAGTTTAACCTACTTAGTGTAGCAATATAAAACCTAAAAGAGGTTGGAATTTCTGCCTGTAAATAAATCAGATGGGTAAACTCTGGGAAAGGCAGAACTGGGGAGAGCACTATTTTGTGTTTACTGACAAACTGGCACAGAAACAAATGATGTGGTACAAAATACCCTAACATTGAGCGTGATGTTTAAGAAAGGGGTATTACTAACAGCCATAGAAGATTCTCCAGTGTCTCCAGTTGTATCAAACAAGGGAAAAAACTGAAATTCGGTGCAGTATTAATACTTAGTGAATGTATGTAAACAATCCTGCATGGGCAACAATTAGTTATAACTCTCCAAATATGTGAATATTAATTCTCCCATAAAATTGCTCAGCCTGACCTTCTCCTACAGGAAAAGTATATGGCATATTTCTAAATTCAAGGGGATATGAGAAGAGGGTTTATAGACAATAATGTTCTGAGTACTAAGTAAATTTATTTTCAAATTACTGAAGTAGAGCCCAGAAAAGCCACAATAATGCCATCTGAGTATTAATCATAGTTTCTCATTACATACATTGAGAAATTTGACTGCTGTTTATCACATAGAGAGTACTCAGGCAACACAGATTTAAACCGGCAAGAAAACTTAATAAACATTTTTTTTTCTTATTTTCTTGTCAAAACAAAGAGGCAATTAAAAAGCATGTTCATAATGTTTCAACTACTTCTGTTGCCTCTGTATTGAGTCACCTGGTGTTTATGCAACAGGAACTAGAAAAAAAAAATCTGATAAAACCCAGATCCAAATAATTATGCTTCTCAACTATACCCAAATGTTTTACTTCTAGGCATATCAATATGACTGATCCAATTGCTTTCTGGTAGATGACAAAATACAAAAAATGTGTTGACACCAAGGGGAGGGTGCAGCTTTTTAAAGGAATACACACTTAACTCCTATTAGGTATTTTGTATAATAATGAAAACTATGCCTGCTATAAGATACTATTTTGATGGAAGCTGGGGCACTAGCAAATTGCTATGCAGATAATCCCAAAAATTCAGTGATGGTGAAAGGTAGTTCTATTTGGTTTATCCCCAATAAATTAAAATAGCTAAAGAACGAACAAAGGTAATTGATTCTGTTAAATTGTATGAAATTCAAAGTCTGAAGGGAACATGTAAACAAGCTGCTTCAAATTACTGTTCTTCAAATTTCCATCTATGTTCTTCTACCGTACAGCTATCTAAAAGCATAGTTTGATTTCATCTTACATACAGAATTTGAATCATGAAGGCCTTGTATGAAGAACAGTCAAGAACCTCAACATCTGTAGTAACCTAAAGGGCAAATAAAAAAAAATTTGGATCTACCCTTTCAACAAAAATCTTTGACCTCTGCACTGTCTCATGAATGGGCTGATTTAGAGACTGACATAATTTGAAAAGGCAAATTACATTTAAATGCTAGCAAGTTTTTCTTCCAAGCACTGTTGTTGACCTACTGCTACTTACATTTAGCCATTAGTGGTATTTTCTTGCAGGGCAATATATTAGCAAATTGCAAGTTTAATTCCACTTGTTAACCTATAATAACCAACACAAGAACTGCCTGATCTGAAAAAAATCTTAACTTGTGCTTAAGACAGAAGCTGTTAAGCTTACATCTTTTTTCTCCCCACCCCTAACCAGAATTCCTCTGATCTTTCCTTCCAATGAGTAAATCAGGAAATATTTTATAATTTAAAAATATTACAGGATCACAACATTCTTCATGTTACCTGTTGGCAATAACCTTATCTTGATCTAAAAAAGTTATCCAGCCTTCAGCCCCAAAAGAAATTGGATCTGACCATAATATTTAACAAACAGATATTATTAAGATATTCAGTCAGCTCTAGAACTATAAGGTATTTATTCACTACTACTTTTTGTAAATACTCACATGCTAAGATCAGGAAAAACAGCAACAAAACTTGCCTAGGGGTACAAAAAATCTGGACAAGTATTTCTGCACCCTGTGCAGAAAGTTTGTAGGTTTATTGTGGCAGATGCATGCATGAAAACAGTTGAAAGGAGTCTGTAATGCATAGAGAGCACAATGCAGACAGAAAAATGTGGAAAGTTGTGCCTTTGGAGGCAAAACCATACCTCTATGGCTCTACCCATCTATGCCACCGATGACAGCCTTCCATTTCCAGCAATTCTCAGGCCATGTGGCTGATTGTTTAATGTGACCCAGGCTTTTTATGTTTTACTCAAACAACAATGCTTATCCAACCCTCCTCTACTGAAGAAATCAGCGCAGCTATTGCTGAAACATTTGTGGCACCAACCTTCCCATATTGCTGCTGGCCTTTGACAAAACATTTATTTTCAGAATGTGACTGCTAGGTTAGGGAACACAGTTAAATTTATATCCCCCATTCTAAAGTATTTCTATTTTTAGTATTTTGGCATTTTTTAATCCCTGCTAGTAGGTTTTGAAACATAATGTCTCATTTGAATACATTAGCATATCAGTACCACAAGGTCATTACAGAATGCAGGAGATGAAAGCAGTTTTACATGCCATTATTTCCCAAGAAAACTAGGAGAAGCAAGAGAGTAAATTGCCTACTTTTTTTTTTAAAGAAAAAAAAAAAACACCACAAAAAAACCACCAAAACCAAAATGAAATCAGAAATAATTCATTCTGTATGCATTTGATACATCTGTGCAATGGATAGCTTTGGTCTAAACAGTTCTGGATCCCTTTGCCCTTGTTGATTTTAAAAATACTCAATATTATTTTTCATACGTAAACAACACAAGAAATCTATGATGAAAAAAATAACAACATTAAAAGGAAACACAGTATTTTACTCATTGTTGCTAAGCAACTCTATATTTGTATGCCATTACATTTCTGATCAGCATGAGTAGTAGAGCAAACAAACAAAAAAAAGAAGTAGTTTTCTATTTAATAGTACTGCTTACCAGTTAGTGTGAGACAGTTATTGGACTGTGCTCAGGCTTGCTTTGACAATTCATTATACCCTAACATCAGAAAAATCTTTCTAACCAACAACTGTACCATGGCAGAAATAATCATGGTCTCCTGTCTTTGTAGATTCAAACTGAAACATCTAACAGTCTACCATAGATGAGCTCTCTGAACAAGATGATACTTTTATTAAAACATCCAGTTAAATTTTTTTTCTGCAGTAACTACGCACACCTGAATTTATCAGAAACTATACATTGCATATAATCATACCATGATATAAACTCATGATGGTATTTCACATTACAGCTATGCAGTAAATTCAAGAAATTCAACTCAAGGCTAACAATTAGAGGCATTGTGAAATTAACTCTGAATCTAAGTTTTGGTAATCAGGGAAACATTAACATTTTCAAGAAAATTGTGTTTGAACTTGCTCACTCTCATTATGCAACTAGATCCATGGCTGTAGTTTGGATCCATCCATCCAAAGTATGTTTGAGAACACACAGTCCTGAACACGAAATTGACCAGTAGCAAAGGGTAAGGTCAGCATCAAATTGTAATTTTTTTTGATGTTATTCAATTGCTTCATCTTTCATTTGTTTTCATTCTTCAAAGAGACTTAAAAAAAAGAATATATACGCCTCCCTTTTGATCAGTATAGCAATCAGAAAGTCCACAAGTTAATCATTTTCCACTAATATATTGAGAAATGGAGGTGGAAATTAATTTAGGAAGCATAAGGTTTTTCTTAACTTACAGGATATTTCACAGGGTACTTAAAGTGCTTCTTGAACTTCTGAATTTTCGGACTGACAGACTGAGCAAAAAAGCTTCTATTTGCATTTTATAGGGCATTGATGTATCCAATTAAGATGTAGGAAAGGCTACAGAAGTGTATGAAGGCATCTGAGGAGATGATTTGAGGATGCAAACAAAGTTTTCTTTCACTTTTTGATTGTGGCTGGGAAATAACATACCTAATAGTAAGATTCTTTAGGGAAATAGAAACATATTAGGGTATACTTTAAACATTTTATATCCATTAAAGTACAAAGTCTAACAGTTGAATTTTTTAAATCTATTTTTCATTCCTCCATATCATAAGATATGCCCTACTCCTTTTGACAGTGAGTATAAGTGCTTTCTAAACTTCTGCCAAGACATTGCTGGACACCCCAAAAACTTGGAAAATGCCCAATGCTGTATTAGTGCCATAGGGTGATTCTGCTGTGCCTGGAAGAGCACAGTCTCTGTGCCTGGACACTCTTGGATGTGCAGGAGGCACTGGATTTGCTGGTTTTGTACCTGTCAGCAATGGCCTGTCTTTGAATGGGAATGGTGTAGCAGGACAGTTTAAAATCTTCACTTTGCTTCAGTCATTAGTAAGAGACATATGTACTGCTATTGACACAGCACAATAACCCAAACCCAACACACACAGACAAGTAAATCTAACACACAAAACTTATCAGAACAGGTGGAGTTGAGCACTTAGTAATACAAGACAGGAAATCCACCAAAATAATGAGGTCACATATAAAAAAATGAAAATGTTAACGATTACATGTACTCCTAGCTCAGCTTAAAAGCTTCAAGAGATGGTTGCCATCCAGAGAAATAGTTTTCCTTCCAACCTGCTTTCCAGTGGTTTGCAGCTAACAGATCTGATTTGGCTAGTTATTAGATATCTAGCAGAGAAAAAGGGGAAAAAGAATATACCCACTGTTAAATATACATGCTATTTAAAACCCAAGAAAAAAAAAAAAAACAGCAAGCCTCAAGGTACAAGACAGTGCAGTCTGGAAGAGTATTCTAAGGAATTATTGGTTTAAGTTTGTCCTGGTTTTACACCCTTTCCGAGGAATCTTAATGGCCAGCGGGATCCTCAATTAGCTGAATCTGTATCAGATCGAATATACCCATGCTTGTTTACTTAGGGGATTCTTTTTATTTATGTTAACAACCTGTACTGACAAAACTGAGTCACTTGACTCATGATTTCCATAAGAAGTTACAGAAAACTTATAATCTCTTAGTGTATTTATAGAAAAATATACAACCAACGTGCACATAACATAAGGTACCCACTATCCATTTACCTAAAACACATTCAACACCATTCTTGGAAAATCAGATCTAAACTGAGATCTAAATATGTGATTTCCAATCAGCAATTTTTTCCAGATCAAAAACCTGCTTCCAAAGCCACTTTGGAGGGGGTGGGGTGGGGAAAAAAAAAAAAAAAGCGCCATCTTTACATGGAAGCCTGTACCTCCATGTAGGATTAACATGCACTTGAATCCAAGCAGTGTGTGTGGGGAATTAGGGGTAGGAGCATTCATTTTTTGGAAGTAGGGCAAGTGCCCCAGCCCCCCTTGGTGGCCCTCCACTCACTCTGGTTTATTTATCTTTTTTATAACGGAGAGCCCCAAACTGGACATAGTATCCAGATGTCATCTAAAGCATGCTAAGGATAGGATAATAACCCCTTTCCTTGCTCTACCGGTCACGCTCCTGTTCATACATCCTAAGATGGTGCTGGCCAACTTTGCTGCCATAGCGCATTCCTTGCCCACATCCCACTTACTGCCCACGAGGACCCCCAGGGCCTTTTCCACAGAGCTGCTCCCTAGCCAGTCAATGCCCAGCCTGCCTTGTTGGGCAGGGGACTTTCCTTCCTGGGGCAGGACTTTGCATTTGTCCTTGTTGAGTTTCATATAGTTCCCATTAGCCCATTCCTTCAACCTGTCCAGGTCTGAACAGCAGCCCTGCTCTTGAGCAGATAGTGTTTTGTGTCACCTGCAAAGCTGATGAGCAAGCTCTCCATCACCTTATTTACATCACTGGTAAATGGTTAAAGAGGAATGGGTTCCAGGATAGACCCCTGTGTTATTGCATGTCTTATTGGCATTCAGGTAGAGTACAACTGTCCTCTGGGTTTGATCATCCACACTTTTTTTTTTTTTTTTCTAATCTGATTGTCCACCCATCCAGACTGTAACATCCTAACTAGGATACAGGGATGCTACGTGGGACTGATTTGAAAATCCCAATAGCGTTTCTTTTTAAGCTCATGACTTTACCCTCTGAGCACTGAGAGACACTACAGCTTCACAATTAACTAATTATTTCTTTTTCTGTTCATGTTTTTCTACTTCTACCAGCTCTCATGTATACAGTAATTATTTTTCTCTCACAAGGAAGAAAAATTAACTTCTAAATTACTTCAAAAAGCTAATAACCAGTAAGGCTGTTTGAGCTACAATGACTGCAGCAAATTAGCAGAAACAAAACACCATAAAATATGAATCTGACTTGTTTTTAAAGTAGTAAAGAATATTTATTTGAACCAGATAGAATTTATGAAAGACTACTTTTCATCTGATAGTGTGCATACTCTATTAATGTTGTTAGAAAAAGACTTCTCTTGTTACTATTTTGGTAATGAATGGAAATATCTCAGCAAAGCATAGCCAGTTACCCTCTTATGTTCCAGATCCACAAATAGGTTACTTATAAAACCTTTAATTAAGAAAAAGAAGGCAATTCGCAAACTTTTTAATGGTAATTTTCATATCAGCAACTTTCAGCAAAGTAAAAGAGAAACGAAGCAGTGTTGGCAGCAATTATTTCAACAAGGAATTACTGATAATGTTACATAAAATATTCTCAAGGGAAATGCAAACTCATGATACATTATTTTAAAGTAAATGTTAATGTGTTTGTTAGAACTAGAATTTAGGAGTGTAAGTATAGAACACTTAAACCATTACCAACCTATGCAGTTCTTACTATAACTATATACAAAGAACAAAAACTTACAGGATACTGAAATTGAATTAATGTATTAATAAAAAAGTCCATGCCCCCAGGATTTCACTAGAAAGTCAAAAGAAGTTGAATACTAAATTACAGAAATATTGGAAGAATTATAATAATTATAATAAAAAAAGATTGGCATCAGGAAATATTTCCTCAGTATCTAAACGGAAGGAATGAGAAATTTCTGCTCCAGTTCAGACTCAAAGTAAAAGAGAAAATTGTGACAATTCTATAGTCCTTGAGTAACTTGACTGAATTCAATACATCTTTTACTGGGAAGGTGTTTCACAGTGTAATGGTGACAAAAGTCTGGCCCATAATCAGCTATATAATTCAAGTATTTAATGTTTCCCACTCAGCCTGAGCTAAGAAAAGAGGAATGGTCAAGCACTTGGACAACGTTATGACAAAGTGGATTCTGTTCCTAGTTTAACTTTTTCCACTGACACAAAAATATCAGAAAATGATAAAGTGAGAAAAGATACACTGGGTTAATCTTTTCACAGCTTTTCTGCAGCCCAACAGCCATCTCAAAATAGACAAAAGAAGAGTTCCTTAATTTTCAAACCATACTATAAGGTATATATTTAAAAAAACAAAAAAAAAAGAAGTAAAAGGAGAAAGTTATTAGCAAAAGTCCATAATGAACACTCTGGAAAACATCAACAGAAATTTAAATATTTTAGCGAACAAATATTTTGGTGAGCACAGCTTTAAAAACCTAAAATTTCAAGTAATCTGAAAATGTGTAGTTGAAATTATAAAATAGACCTCTTTTCTTATGTAATGTATAATACGAGCTATACATTATCTGTCTTAGTGTGTAGGACTATTATCACACACACATACACTATTTCAGCATGGCATTTACTTTCAAAGTTTATACGCCTCTTATTTTCTCTGGATTGAGACTTATTAATTCCTATGACATTATTCACTACAGCATCTCAAAGTGTTTTATAAGCGACATTTGACAGATGGGAGAAGCTGAGACACAGCATCATGAAGTAGCTTGCACAAGGTCAGGCAGCAAGACTCCGGTAAAACCAAGAACAAATGTCATAGTCTTACAGTCTACCTATGCGACAGACAGATGTACAAATATTACATCCTCCATCATTCCTCCTATCTTATATTTAGAAGCAAAGATTTTTAGACAGATTTGTAGGTTTACCTTCACATTGTATAGATTTTATAGTCCTTCACATTATAAGGATTTTAAGTTTATCCTGCCTTTTGGTTTTGTTCTGAATTAAACATTATAGAAAATATTACCCATCTTGTTCTTGTGGCTTTGAAAAGCAGGCTCAGGGAACAGAGACTGAAACCTACAAACTGATCTAAACCACAAGCCCTCACAACAGATCACAGGCAGTCACGGGAGATTATTCAGCAGCCTAACACAGAAGAAAAGAAAGAAAAATGGATCAAAGACAGACAGAAAGAACAATATATAGTTCTGAGTAACCATTGTTATTTTGCAGAAGACATTTCTAGGTGTCTGATTGCTTCTAACTTTGCTCCTGCAAGAACTTACAGGGAGGTATGCAAAAGACCAAAACCAACTCAAGCATACCAGTGTATTTTATGGTTTCTGTTCATATTAGTGTCTCTCCCTTGTATTTGTTTGCAACCCATGGTCACCAAGTCTCTCAGGAAAGCAGTGATAGGGGTCTCCTGAATACAAGCATTTTATGGACCTCTGTAGTTTCACCATTGGGCTCCCCTAAGTCAATTTGATCCTTAAGCACAGATCCCACTAGCATATATTGCTTTTGTCTGGATCTTTATAGCTTTTCCTGGGGAATTCATCCTATCAGTGATTTTCAACATTCAATATACCTTCTCTAAGCTTAAATTCACAACAGTAGCTATTTCAAATAATTCTTTCTTTTTGGCAATGTCACTACTGCCTCTTAAGACATATTCATCTTTCTGGCAAGCATGTTTTTCCTGTAGCTTCTAGATAGTGGGGCATGCTTCCTACTTTTCAAGTAACACCATATAGGAATGAGAGACATGGTAATAAGTTAATTAATAATTAGACTTATTTTTAGTCTGGTATACTCTTGAGCAAAACATGGAAAAGGGAGTTTTAGAAACTTCTCTCCCTTCTTATTCAGTTTTACCTCTTATGTGTCACTAATTACCAAATATTTCTGTATTTTCAGCTCTGTATAAGCAAGCTGACTTTTTTTGAAAACAAGTTATAAATGTTTGTCATTTAACCCAGACTTAGTAGCCCTTCCAGGACAAATACTTTTGATATCATTTTATAAAGGCCAGTTTACCAAACGTGCATGTGTGTCTCTGCTTGATGCCCTAGCTATCCAACCTTCAATACATATGAGCATATTCAATCAAGCCTGAGGAGCTTCTTTGCTTTGGTGCAAGTTTCATAACTGCAGTGCCCATAAATTCTGCTGATGTAGCCAGGTTCAAATTCCGTTAAAATAATTCAATTTCTCTTCATCTAGAAATACATTACAACAAAATACAGTGGAACAAAGAAGGGAGAGGATCATGGGGAAATACAGCTGAAAGTACAGTCCTCCATGAACCTGAAATTAAATGCAATTTGCAGGGACAAATTTGGATTTGCCTTATGGTAAGCACAAAGCAGATCAAGGTTATAGAAGCTGTTATTCTCCCACAGAGACATCTCCTTTTCTTTATCCCAGTGAGACCTTTGCTATGTGATATCTCAAAACCACAGCATGAAAATCTGAAGGGAAGATTAGTTTTCAAACTCAGCCACAAGTGCATATGTATATATTCCCAAGTGGGCAAGTATTACAGTGCCTTTGAGCAGTCCTGTGAGCCACAGGCACTCCCTTATTTTGAACCGAGCTGATTATCTTTAACCAGAGAAAAAATTTCCAGTACTTCCAAGATAAAAAGTAACATTAATGATTGGTTGCATATCTAGCAGTTTTAAATTATGACGTTGCTTAAGTCTTTCTCAGTTCCAAGGTATTTCACTTATGAATATAGACATATGAAAAGTCAAATGGTCAAAAAAAACCCACCACAAAGTGATGACTTGCCATTGAATTTTGTACTCTGCTACAGTACAATAAGTAATTTCCAATTGCACTGGACCCTAAAGGGATTGAAATATTTGGAGATTTATGTAGTGGCAGAGTTAGATGAAGTATTTTGTAGTGAATGATTCAATTATCTTGAGAAAGATTCCCAAAATTGAATGGTTTGAATAATTACTTTTTTTTAATGCATTTTTAGAGATACTATTAAAATCTTGTTTAAAAAAAAAAAAAAAAAAGGAAAAAAGACTATTATGATAAGGCTAAGCCCCCACCAAGACATGGTGCTTTTTGACACAAATATTTTGTAATGAGTATTTGTAAAGCTCAGACAAATTACACTTCGTTCTTCACAGAAGATTCTAGTGCATGAGCAGCTTTAGCATATTTACATGTTTAATACAATCTCCTCTGCTCCTCACTTCAATACATTCTGATATGGCAATTATTATTAACCATCTCCGCAAACTATATTTACCCTCCTCCCACCCCTGGAAAGTCATGAAAGGACCAAAATCTTTTGAAGCTTTCTGAATTTCTGCATGGTCATTGCATCTTTGTCACATCTGCCACATGTGTGAATTATTTTCATTTTTCTAAACAGTTTTTGATTTTTAAGAATTTCCGTTGAGCACAATGATGAAAAGAAAAATGAGAGAAAAAAATTATAAAGTCCCAAAGAATGTTAAGTATTTATAGAACAGCACTAAACTACAATAACATATTTTCTTACTTTGACAGATGTTTAAATTTTGTAGATATTTAATGGCAACGAAGAAAACAAAGGTGAACAGAGTGCACACTGAAGTATGCTTACGTGTCCTAAGCACACTTCAGAATAAGCTGAATTTCCTGGAAAATATGTGTAAAAGCTAAAATTCCCTTTTTAGATAAGGCATTGATTCAAATCAGATACAAGCTGGTTTGATAACCTTTTAATGACCTTATACAGATCTGTATTACCTGGTTAGTTACCACTGGTTATGTATCCTTATTATAAGAAAACTAGCAGAGTATTCTAAGGACTAATTCTGTCCCAGTTTTAAACCTGATTTGCTAGCAATGGTCACAGGTGGGAGACTACTTTCTGAGAGAGAATGATCAAGAGAACAGCCACAGTAGAAATAAGAAAAATAAAATAATAGTTTTGAATAGAAACAGTGAGATGTTAAATGCTGTGCGTGGTGCTTACCTTAACGTATGTGATACTCCACATATTTCGTATCCTCACATTTACAGTAAAGACGACAATACATAGAACTTTGTAATTTAATAATTAAAGTGTACACAAATTTCTCAATTACAAATGAGCATGACTTCAGTGACAAAAAACCCCCAACCAACCCCCCCCCCCCCCCCCCCCCCCCCCCCCAAAAAAAAACCACCCAAAAACCACCAGCACAATTTAAATCAGAATGTAGGATTGTACTCTCTCTTCACCATTTTTGTCCAGGCAGGTTTCACACACATCCACTTGTCAGAGAGTCACTACAGACAGATACATGCTCCCTGTTGTACTGGTTTACCCTAGGTATTAAGATCAAAGACTGCCAAGAGGAATGTTCCCTTCCACCAGATCCTCTCTACAAACATGGAGCCAGATAAGAGCCATCTGTTATTTTACCAGTACAGATGTTAGTTTGTTTTAGAAGACCTTTCCTGAATACCCACTTCAGCTGGAATAAACTTCATGTGCTTTGCACTGGGAACAAGGAGCAACACATGCATTCTGAATGGCAGCAAACAGAATTATAACTTTTTTACAGTGAGACAGAATGGCAGCAAGTACAGGTTTCAAAAACAATACTGAAAATAAGAGCTAGTAAAAAAAAATTTTATCATTTTTGCCAAGAATTTGATTAAATGTTTGCTTGAAAACTTGGTTTGTTAGATTTTTGAATATAGCCTAACTAGCAAGAATATTCAGGGGATCTCTCAGCTACACAGATATTCCCTTTGTTTCTATTTTCTTGTTTCTATTATGTTTTCTTAAAATTATTTTGCAATGCAAGTCTTACACCTCGTCTGTTCCTTGTATGCTGACCCAGTCATCATCCCTATTTTTAACAAATTTTATACCTTGAATCTTGCCTTTGTGTTATGAATCCCATTCCATTTCAATGTCACACACAAATTTTTTGTCTTCACTACAATTTCAACTTTTTTTTTTTTTTTATCTCCCCTGTCAGAACTGTGCTCTCCCAAAAGGAAAACAGCCAGACCAAAGTCCTACCTATAAAAAGCAGAACAATCTGTCAGTCCCTAATCTCTTAAACATAAGTAACTGGTGTTATGACTTGGTCTCAGTAGTAAAATTAGGACAAATGCTAATATTCCTAATATGCTAATAAGAGCCTAAAATATGTATATATATTTGCATGAACAATATACAACTTCTTTTGCTTGTAGCCTAAGTCAACTAACACAGTTCTAAGCATACTTTCTTAATACCAGTCTGAGAATTTTCAATTTTTATTTTTTTTTAATTATTCATTCTAAACCACTCTAGATTGACATACACTCAATCTTCGTGACTTTCTGAAAGAAAATAGCCTGGCCTACATGCCCATTCATGGCAACTCTACAACTAAATCAAGATCATTAAAAGGGACATATTAATCCCAGACCTATTTATATTTTCTCAGTGGAAATTTAAGAGAGAGAAAACCTTCCTAGTGTTTCAAGTACCTATAATTTATTTATGAATGTCTTTACATGTCTAATTTTTTTATGTACTCCATGCCCAAATTTTTAAACCATAGGACAAGTTTTTGGCCTTAATTTCAGAACTTTTCAGAAAGATATGAAGAATGAACAGTTCTTGGGAAAAGCCAGCTTGCTTTACCTAAGGATAGAGATCACAAGGAGCCATTTCTTTTTGCATGCTTCCAAATCCTCTTGTTATTTTATTGTTGCAAGTGGGCAGAAGGAGAACCCAACAGCAGGTGTTGCTCTAGATACACAGCAGTACTCTGCAATAACCATTCCTCCCATCCCAAAACATCATTTGCCTTCTTTTATCATATGCATAGCTAAGTCTTAAGTCCAGTGATATGAGTGACAGACTGACTTTCATGCTCCTTGTCGTGACCCACAGGCCTTTCCTTCATATTCTGGTACCCCAAAGTGTAGCTTACAGTTTATCTACAGTAAACGTACAGGACAGTTCAAGTTTCAGGGACAGAGACATTTAAACATTGGAATAGTGTTATCAAAACATACAACAGTGCAAACATCTTATTGTCAAAATGTCAACCACGTTGTTTCAAGACCTGTTTTTAGTTCTCATATACACCTTTATCAGGAACACCTTTATTTGCCAAGACCCCTAACAATCCATTCCGATATTGCTGCAGGCAATGAAATGCTATGCAAAGTAGGAAAAGTAATTGCAAGTCTATATGTAAAACCAATTCGGTATCCAGAAGGAGTACTGCAAATCTGGAAACCCAAAGTAAATAGCAAACAAATCTGAACACTAAAAGTAAATGTTCTCCAGTGGACTGTACTTAAACATGATACACTTATATGCACTCTTAATGTCCAAGAAGTATACTATAAGTTGATGGAATCAAAGTGTTTCTGAAAAATAATTAGCATCTTTTGAAGTCATAAAAAAGGCAATAGGAAAAAAGTCTTAATGGATGTTGTGCACGTTATCTAAAGTAAAAGGAAGACAATTCAAAATGAGTAAGCATATTGTAAACAAATATTTGGTGAGATAAAACCAGCAGAACTTCATTTGCAAATAACATAGGAGTTTCCATGCCTTGAAGTGACCAATAGATTGTTTTGTAGTTTAAATGGTGAGTTAGAAACAAACGTCTCCAGCATAACAATGGTAGCTGTTTCTATATAAGAACATGTTAGAGACCTATGCTTTCGTATATGGTATGGTTTTATCTAGAAATTTACAGGAAGAAACAGCTGTTAACATTTAAGTAGGGGGGAAAAATAATAGCTACTATAGAATTGTTTTATTTTCCTCCCTGTCACATTTTGGTATGCCTTTCTACAGAAGTACTATTGTAATGATAATCACTGATTGTCTGCTGAATCTCTGTTCAATAGAAAAAAACTTGTCACCGTATGCTTTCTTAATATATAATGCAATTGATTGCTGTAAAAATGACACTCTTTACTGCTAAATATTACAATGATATCTTAATATCACTTTCTGACTAAATCTCTAAATAATTTTCTACAGTCATGTCTAGACTTAGGTTTCCTAGCATGACATAAAGGTCTACAGAAAATTAAAACATCTATTGCTTAAGGCCAGTCTTAAACTACTGCTGATTAGGCCTCACTTAACAAGCTTGTTCTGAAGTTATAGAAAAACTATTTATAAAGTATAAGTTACTGAATACTTGAAAGCTCCATGGCAATTGTGTTTGCATGTTTTCTTACCTTGCAGCAAGTACAAGGTGAATTGAAATTCTTCACTCCTCAGTAAAAGAGAAAGAACATAACTCCCACTCAACTTGGTGGCATTGTAGAGTAAGAAGGTCTGAACAGATGGCTATTGAGCAGAAGCTGATAAGTGATAAACTTTAGCCCCATGTCCTACCCATAGAGCAAAACCCCCTTCCCACGATACCTGAAAATCACGTCAAATTCCACTTTTGAGGCGTTCCTTTAGTCTCCTTAGTTATCTTTCTACTTGGCTATGCCTAACTTATCATGGGTTTATGCTCATTTCATGGCTGTTAAAAAATATAAATAAAAATAAAAAAAACCAAAAACCAAACTGTTTTTCACATAAGTGCCATATCAGATATGAAAGAAAAAAAGTCTATGTCAGACTGCGTGTCTTGCTTTGATTGTTGTTACAATTACACTTATATGTGCAAAGTTAATTAAAAAGCTTACTTACTGAGATGCAACAACATAGACAAATCAACAACCTCTTTCTTGACATGGAACGCTACAGGAACTATAATAAAGTAACGATCATATTTCTTCTGAATTATCATTCTGAAACCATATACAAGCCACTGCTATCTTTTATTTTGAAACAGATTCTAGTATAAATAAGAGGGTTTTCCCAGTGAAGACTGGTGTGTGATGCATTTTTTCTGAACAAAATCTGTTACCACTCCCCACTAACTTTTCATTTTATTTCGTTTTTTAAATGTTCCTCATTGCCATTAAACTTCAGAATATAAATCTGTGGATTCATTGATACATCAAATCATGCAAAACTATCAGATGCTCTTACTTACAACAAGTGTTACATTAGAGAAATAAATCTTGCCGTGGTTTAACCCTGGCTGGCAACTAAGCACCACGCAGCCGCTACCTCACACCCCCCCCCCAAACAGGACAGGAGAGAGAATCAGAAGAGTAAAAGTGAGAAAACTCGTGGGTTGAGATAAAGACAGGTCAACAGGGAGAGCAAAAGTGTGCATGCAAGCAAAGCAAAGCAAGGAATTCATTCACCACTTCCCATGGGCAGGCAGGTGTTCAGTCATCTCCAGGACAGCAGGGCTCCATCACGCGTAACGGTGACTTGGGAAGACAACTGCCATCACTCCAAACCTCCCCCGCTTCCTCATTCTTCCCCCAGCTTTATATACTGAGCATGACATCATATGGTATGGAATAACCCTTTGGTCAGTTTGGATCAGTTGTCCTGGCTGTGTCCCCTCCCAGCTTCTTGTGCCCTTGGCAGAGCTGAGAGCTGAGAAGTCCTTGGCCAGTCTAAGCACTACCCAGCAACAACTAAAACATCAGCGTGTTATCAACATTCTTCTAGTACTAAATCCAAAACACAGCACTATACCAGCTACTAGGAAGAAAATTAACTCTGTCCCAGCAGAAACCAGAACAAATCTGTATTACATATATAGTGGAGTTTAAAAAGAAAGATTACTGCTTAAAACATTTTAAGGACTCTTTTAAAGGCAATAGGAAGCTAAGAAGAATCATCCTTATTTTTCCCATTTTGAAGTTTAAAAACTGATTTTGCACTGTTCCGCTAATATGTAATACTTCAGGACAGCGTATCTAAAAGTAGCTTTAACCTACACAGCTGTATTAAATGACCTGAATTACTTGCCCATGCCTTTTGGTTTGTGAGGCAGTCTGGTATTCCTTCTCTTTCATATAGTCTGAGTTTTTGTAGCTAGATTTTCATGTATCTTAGCTGAATGATTAAACTACTAACTGTTCTGCTTTTTTGTCCATTTGATGGGCTGTATTCTGCGAGAAGTGATGGGCAAAAGAGATAGGACTGTTCAGTGACAACGCGCATCTTATTACCTTCGCATGGGAGAAGACACTCAAAACAAGGAAACACTTGGAAAATAACAATGGCAACAGACAGCAAGTTTGCTTGTTTAGAATCATTTTGGATGTATAAAAACAGGTTAGGTCTGAATAATTTTCACTGGGATATGTACCTTTAGCAAATGTTTAGTAGTAGGAGTCATCAAGAGATGAACAAGAAAAAAAAAAGTTGTGGGTCAGTTGACATACACATTAACACTTTCAACTGTGAAAAGAAAAGCTGAAAGAATCTATTGGTTTTTTTATCCATTCCTACTGGAAGAACTGCACATGATAGTTTCCTTTTATTTAACTAGCTAGGTTCTGTAAATTTTAAGCTCTAGCTATAAGAAGTTAATACTGTTCCAACTATTACTTGGTGTAAACCCACCAACTTTTCTCCTTTTTTTACTGCAAGTGGAAAAGCATCAAAAGTCATTTTATGTGTTACACACCCACAGAATCAAGATGTTCTTTGAGTAGAGTGCATCCCTATATTTTCAAACTAGTAGCAGAATGCAAGGTCTTTTCAGTAGAATATTATGAAGTGCAGCAATCACATTCAGCCCCATCTTGACAAAAATTACTAATAGGCACAATCCTTATTAAAAAATCCCACTTACATGGGTTTAAGTTTCAAAATACCTTTAAGCATTTGGCAAATAGACATTAAGGTCAGAGGAATCACATCACATCATCAGGTTGAATGTCCATCTGTGTAGAGTTTGTCTATAGAGGGCACATTTCAATTCCGAGCTTCAAGTCTGCTCTCTGTTTACATGCCATGCTACTCCCCTAAAATATATGACTTTGTTTTACTTTGCTATCAGTGATAATGTGCACATATTGCAGTGTAAATAGAGTGCATATCTGACACTGCTTTGAGATTCAGAGGCTAAAGTCTCATTTCTGCCTTGATTCTCAACACAGAAAAAAGGATTTTTTTTCCCCTCACCTAAAATTTAAATTGCCATCAGTCTTCTATCTCTTTTCTTGCATAGTTTCATAGCCCACTAGTCAGGAGCTCTCATACTGGTTGATAGTGAGACTAATCAACATTCCAGCTGAGTTTATCTGCCAGGTGCCTACAGAAGATGCTTTATTTGAGCTGAGACTTAAATCCCTTTCTTTGCAGTTTCCTTAGTCCATCATAGATCAATCTCACAGATTTAGAAATCTTCAAGAGACTCTTTAGAATGAAAGTTTCACGCACCATGAAGCCTTTCCCTTTAAATTACTATTAATGCTGTTTCAGAGTCCCTGTTTTTCTGACAACAAACTTATCTACTACTACAGAAGTCTTGGCAACACACCAGTTTTCATTACATCAACTAGAGGCAATTATTGCACATGCCCAAGAACATTACATGCTACATCACCTCTGCTATTTCTTATGTCTAACCAACCAAACGAGCAATATGTAACCACAAAATACTCAGGTCAGAACATCAGTAATCTTAAAAACACTTTACTAAGTGGCGTATTTTCACTTTCCAAATGGGCAGATTGAGAGAGTGAGTTTTTTCACTCAATGGAAAATCTGTTCTACATTAGATATAGATCCTGCTCTGTATTAGATATTACCACATGGTGCAAGGCCTCTTCTATAGCACTTATAGAAGCATAAGCTTCATTTTTGATGACAGTGAAATCATGAAATGTGAATCAGGCATATGCCAATCATTATATTATTTTTCCTTCAGTGTTCACCCTGAGAGTAATGCAGCAACATTCTGAAAGTTATGTAAAAGACCAGTTGTCAAATTAGTACACACTTATGCATTAGTAGCTTTTGAAGAATGCATCTTTTCTGCCTGTTTTTAAAGTACTGAAAATAATTAGCTGATGCTGACTAGAAGTAGCAACTTCAGGACCTCAGACATAACATTTCGATTCAGCCATCTATAAATACAGGCATTAAAAGAAATTACTCCTGAGTGACTGGCAGTCATTTAAGACTTCAAAAATCCAGAAAGACAGAAAGACCTAGTTTCTACACATGCCTGGTCCAACTGTATTTTAAATTCAGTGTTCTCTAACATAATTACAAGACATTAGTGATACTTGTTATTCCAGTTGATTTATCTGGTGTCTGATAAAGTAAACTAGGGGATAATAAAGGCATCAGTTGCAAAATATTCTTTTCTGGAAGAAAAAAAAAAAAAGAAAGAAAGAAAGGAGCTGGGAGGGCTTTCAGATTTTATTTGTATTTCTCTGTGCTACCAGAGCTGTCCAGCAACTATGCCCATACTCCCAGTCCTTTTGGCGCTGCGCTTATTGAACTATTGGGTCTGCTCTACTGCCAGCCTGCTGAGAGATTCTCACAGAAAAGTGCATTGATTAACTTTGCTGTCTTGCAGAGATCATCCAGTATGTATCTCAGTCCAGAAAAAGGAGAAAAGCATGACAAGTCAAGCACCACCATCATCCCCCAGTATTTAGTTTAGAGGGACATCCTTGAATTAAATTATTTACTTCAGCACTGTAAAGATATATGGGTAATTACAAATACAAGCACGGTGTATGTCACATGGGTCTTTGTTATTGAGGATGTCTCAGCTTATCAGAAAAATGGAAGAGCTTCTGGTTCTTTTTTCACTTCCTCTGAATTCTTCTCAGCTCAGATGATAAAAACAAATCAGCAGCCGTGAAAATACTCCTAATTTTGTTCTTTTTGTTTGTTTCTTTTACCCACAGACTGGTACTTCTCCCATTTACTAAAGACACTGTACACACATGAGCAGACAAGCTAAATGACACTTGAAAAAAGTCCACTCCAAGAGATCTTGTGCAGCAACAAAGTTCTTCCCACACATCAGCACACACCTATTGTAGTAATGATCAATGAAGTTCGACTGTCACGAACATCATCTGAAAATTATAAAAAGCACTAAGTTCTACACTTGCACACTTTCTCCTTTTTGGGGGTAACATCTGCAGTTTTCTAGTAGTTTTCTGGTTTCTTTATTTTCTTACAGACACAAGTAGGAGAGAAAACAGTTTTCTGCCTTCAGAAACTCCTGTACTTGTACAACGGAAAGTAGTATCCTTTTCAGTTATATCTGCTAATTCAGTAGATTTATATGGTGATGGTCTCACATTTTCTTCCTCACATGAAGGGGAAAAGATGACTTGCTGACGCTGAGATTGGGGTTTGGTGATGCATTCAGGAAACAGAACACTGCATAATTTGAGAAACAAAGAATTATGGCTTTTCATACCAAAAATAGTGCAGTTTAATTTTTGATGGAAAAATGAAGGAAATGTTTCCATTTCCTGAAGAAAGATAACAGTGGTAAAAATGATGGACTAGGAATGAGGAATTAACAGTCCAAAATAAATCTGGAACATGATCCAAGTCCTTGTCGTTCTCCAACATTTTTCAGTCTTTCATGCAACTTCTATTTTCTTTTCCAGATATTGGCAAATAAAACTGTGCAGCTCTAATATTTTCATATGTTCTAAAAATGCCTTGCTATTGACCCATCCTAGGCTCATAAATTAAAATTTTTGCAGTTACATAATATTATTTCATTTTATGGGTATCCTGAGATGTGGAAATGTATGTGCTAAAATGACTAGGTAAACTGAAATAATCAAAGACAGTATATTCTCATTTACATTTCATTCTCTACTGCAAGCTTTTTTGTTTGTTTACTTGGTAATTCAAGGGCCCCCTCTGGGGATGGTATCTCATTTCCACAGCAGGATTGGCAGCAGTGCAACTGGTGTTACAAACAACACTTATATCAACAATATACCAGAAATTATTAGAAACAAGTACAGACATGCCTTACAGTAATTCTGCATTTTTTATTACATCCTCTAACATTAGCAGAGAATCTTAAGTCAGATGACAGAAATCTAAGGAGTCAGAAAACAGATGACACATGACCTCTCATTAGTGTTTAGTGGGCATATGAGCATCCTATAAAAAGATGTTAGCATTACTGAATAGCGTTCCTACGAGGGGAAAAAAGAAAACGTAGCTGAGATCCATTATATCTATAGTGACATCTGAACATGCACAAACCAGACCACAACCAGTTTCTGTTCATCACTAGACAACCACAAAAGAAGGAAAGCAAAGTACTGTTGAACATTTTTTGTACAAGTGGACTGCATGATGTGGTTTTGTGAAAATTATATATAAAAAACTTGCTGAATATTTACCTTTTGTGATTGTTCAGACATCTATATAAAATATATATTATAAAATATACATGAAATATGAATCTATGAGTATACAATAAATTATGAACAAAAAAAGTGTAAACAATCAACAGAACATAAGTCCTAATTTCTCTATACTTGTCTCCAGGGATACACTGCAAAACCTGCCCTCTTCATATTTACGAGTAAATCTCTAGCCATTCCTACAAAATACTCAATAACCACTCAAACATCAAGGGCTAAGTGCTTCAGCTATTTATAGAACACATTTCAAATATTTCAGTGAAGTGATTCTCGATTTACTTGGGTAAATGACTAGTGTTTGTCCACCTGTCTTTTTTTTTTTATTTTTTTTTAAACTGGTGTTGAACTTTCTCTACTCTGGTTTAGGAGCTTTCAACAGATTGGAGATTAATTGAGAAGGTGCTAAGGAGAAGCGGGAATTGACATCAGGAAGAACAAGCATAATATTTAAACATATTTAACAAAACTAATGCCATTTGAAAATTTCATCCAATACATGATTCCTTCAAGTCAACACTATTTTGGTTTGTTTAAATACTTTCTGATGAGTGAAAGATTAGAAGTTGGTTCCTTTTTCCATGAGAGAATATACTATATGCACTCTTCTCTTATTGTTAGCATGAAAAAACAACCCCCCAAAAACCCAAATAAAAAATGGGTTGCTCTAGTGTCTTACAGCAAGGTCATGTCTCTCAATGTTGCCTAGTTTAATTTAAAGGAACAGTGGAAAAAACTAAAGCTCTTCTTTCAGCTCTAATACTGATCTGTTGCATATTGCCAAGTGAATTCACTGTATTTCTGCATCTTTTTAGTTCTTTGATTTTATATAGATTACAAATTCCTTGAAGTGGATATTGTCTCTTCCTGTACTTAATGCACTGCTTTGGATGGTGACTTTATGCACTACTGCAATGTAAGCAATACAGAAAAACACAACAAATATTATTGTTTGTTGAGTGTACTGTACATGACTCACATTTACTTTAAAACTGAGGCCTATTAGTTTATTATATCACCCAATGATACAGCTGTCAGAATTGCTTTTAAACCTAGATCTGGTCTATTTACCACCACCAACACTTTGCATCACAAGAATATCTATTGAATTTAATGTAGTTGCTGACAGTAGAACATGACGGTCATACGGAAATCAGAACCTTGGCCTAGAAGTTTATCAGCAGAACGAAGATTTTAAGTTCTTTGTGCATTTTAGTTCATTTTTTATTTTTTCCCAGGATGAATTAATTATTAATGAGGAATCTGTACAAATAAGCTGTTCTAGGTCAGCCTAATAAGATACGTCAAAATGGCTTTTTAAATATTAAAAAAGCACTCAAAGCTCTATTCATTTTAGGACTATTGGTATACAGCCTTGCTGGTTTTGTTGTTATTTCTATTTTTAAAGGCTGTTAGTGACTTTTTCCAGTTACTCCAGCAAGTTATTTATATACCATATTAAGTATCTAGAAACTAGATCTACAATCTGAGGTCTCATGAAACAGAAAGAAAGACTAGAGGACAAAGACAAAATGCTATTGAAGCCAAACATACATTGACTTTTATTACACACAGAGAGGCAAATAATGCTACCAGTTGGTATTCTTCCATTCAACATTTACCATTTCAAAATCAGACACATTTAAGGAAGGAGAATACTTTTGAAACAGTGGCAACTATCTCACAGAATGGAGAAGTGCGGTCTCCACAGTTCTGGTTTCACAATTCTGTGATCTGGATAATGCTTAAGCTTGCTGAGGACTGAACTGCACTTTCAAAAAATTTTTGACAAGTCATACTCAACGGCATGTCACCTCTCTGTACCCACACATACACACCTGTTATTCACCAGACTCCCCTGAAATAAGTCCCTATATCATACAATGCTTTTTTTTTTTTTTATTCAGAATCTTCATAGACTTCTGCATTACCTCTGCATGTAGCGTACTCCACAACCGGCATCCCCATGCTGCACTACATCTCCAATAACTAGCACCTCTGTATTGCCCAACACGACTCCATATGGAATACCCCTTTGATTCCAGAGCACTTTTTCCACTTAACTTAAGGATGACAAGTGTTTCTACATCATAGGGCTCTGTACTGTGATCTTTTAATAAAGAATATCAAATTTTGTGGTCATTCCTGCTCCACCTCCATCCTGCGGCATAACGCTTCTTCCTTTATATATGCTGTCATCCAGAACTTTTTACCCCAATATACATATAAACAGGAAATGTAACCACCAGGATCATTCACTGCTTTGACCTTGGTACCCCTTCAGTTGCACTGGTTCTCACTTTGTAAGATCTGTAAAATCACTTCTGTGCTATGTCATACAGAGAGTATAAAGGCATCCACTTTTGCCACTGTTCTATGTCATGCCATCTTGAATACTTATAAATAAATAAACCTAGCAGGTAAGAAGTGACATGCAAGAAAGTGCTCTGTTATAAATAACATGTTTAGGACATACATTTGCAAAAAAAAATCCTACTCTTTTCTTTCAAGTCTAAATAAAACTTCTCTGCCATATGCCTACAGAAAAATCTAAGAGATGGACATTAGATTTTCCTTTCTTTGTCACTGTTTCCTTTTAGTTACCTATTTGGCTTTTAGTGTTGGTTGTATAAAGCAAAAAAAACAGTTACCTTTAGATAAATATTTAAGTTCTTGAACAGTGCCCAGTACAAAAGTGTACCAACCTATACGAAACACCATGGTACAGGGAAGAATGGGATCAAGGGATACCATAGACCCCACTGACATCAAAATAACATAGCAGGTTACAGCGTAAGCAGGAAAAAATATTCTACTGACACTGCCATAAGTATAATCTTTAAGTACAGCAAGACATAGTGAGCAGGTGATATTTTCCAGCACTAGCAAATGAGTGCTCTAGCCACTCTATTTAAGGGCAATTCAAACTGGCTTTACTTTGTCTCTGTAATCAAAAAGAACAAGGTGATTCAAACTACTGATATCCATTTTAGGACAAGTGAGCCCATCAGCTATTTCTTACTTGAAATAAAAATCTTTCTTCAATTATTGGTCAGTCTTCAGAGAAAAATTGGTTTGGATCTGTCTTGAATCCAGTGCTTGCTCATTATTACCACCTTTGGTTAGGAACCTAATGCTATGACTGGCAACCAGACCTTTGTACTGGTGCTATTTTCTAAAAACTTGTGCCAACATTAAGGCAACTACTTCTGTGTCTCTTAAAAGGCTCATATAGAATGTAATAGGCAACACATAAGGATTCATTGTTCTGAATAGCAAATAAATATAGATGTAGAGTTTTGCCAACCAGACACGCTGCTTAGTAAACAGAAATCAAGATTGCAAAAAACATTTTTCAGCTGACGTTTCTATACTTACTGCTACTCTATCTTATACACTGCTACAATATCTTACTAGCTTCTGGATACTTCAAGAAGTAATTACAAATGTCATCTTTTAAAAAGGGTAGAATCACTGAACAGCTGTAAGTTTTCACAACTTCATTTTTGTATATAGAACAGCATGATCACAGTCTTGGGCCCAATGAGGCAATAAGGAGTGAGAAAAAAAATGTGAAAGAATGGCACTAAGTCAACCATGAAATGGAAATTCTTAGGGAGCTCAGGATAGCCAGAAGTGGCTGGTTGAGTTTATCCCCCTATAAATGATGCAACTGGGAAAGGTTATATTCTAATCAAAAAAGAGTGAGGAGGACCAAGTGACTCCCAGACAGCAAAAAATAGTAAGCCAGCTATATCAATAGAAGAGAGCATTGAGTTGTTCAACCAAGGATTTATTATATCAAAGAGAAAAGAGGTAGGAACTGTTGAAAGTTAAAATCAGTTCTATTTTTTTCCCCACTTTGCTTTCAGAATGTAAACCATGGTACAGCACCTCTACTTAGTATTTGCAAAGATCCCATAAATAGTATGTTAACACTGTGCCTGAGCCTGTAGGATTTCTGGAACACACACTTAAATAATTTCAGCAAGCGGATATTGGGAAGATGGAGGAACACACAGATCTAAACCCCAGGTTTTTCAAGTAAAGTTTTAACCGCCTTCCTAGTAAATCTGTATCTGGTAACTTTTATTGGGAAAGCCAGTGGTGCGAGGAAGGCAGAAGAGGGGTAAGCCAAAACTGGTTCTTCGCAGTCAGGCAGTATGTCCTTCTGCTTTCTGCAACTGGCCAGCCCATTTCCTGGGTTTTTATGGGAGAACTAAAAATTTTAGATGGGATACTATTTTCAGTTACAATCAAACAGCGCTGAGTCACTGGCTTTCCTCAATACTGTTAGCTGAATAGAAGGTAACGGAGAATACCAGCTTCTCTAAGGAGAGAATGATCTCAACACTGACGCATTTATTTGGTCATGATATACAGTACAGTTTAGCAGCCAGCAAATGCTTCTCAGGTATGGTATCAGAATTAAAGGAATGATCTTGCACTGTACTGTAAGAATGCAATACAAAATTTTAAGGACTACAGTTTTAAAGTCTCTTCAAGTCACAATTTAACTTCACTTTCATTGGGATATGAAAAATATATCTAACACTAGGACTAAAAGCTTTTGAAGTACTGCGTTGCCTCTGATGCAATTCATAAGTCATAATATGAAGTGAGAAACAGGGGTTTTGAGTGCATGTACCTGTGAATGTGTTACATGCTTATTTACTTTATATGGAAATACTAAGATTCAAACACAATCTACTTTGAACAAACACATCTAGTTTTGCCCAGAATAGATTTACGAAAGTAATCAGAATACGAAGCCTAATATTTCTAAACCTGTCCTGTAGCAGCAAGAGGCTTACTGACTGTAGTTAGCATTAGAATTTATTTGTGTAAAAGGAATATTTTTTTGTTCTCATTTCTTCATACGTTTTAGCCATAGGCATTTTGGTAGCAGAAACAGATACTGAAATTTGAAAATTTAACTTTATATAGGACTTGTACCAATACACATTCCAAAACGCTGCACACTTATTTTAATAGAGTACTGAAATAGTTTTTAAACATACTTTTTTTTTTTTTTAAACTGAAGTCCAAGGTATAACCTTTTTATACAAATTTTCATTCTATGCAGAGGTTCATTCTTACAGGTTAATAAATGACATAGCGTCTGTTTCTTGTGACTTTATATTTGTTGCTATGAATGACAGAACTGCAATATAATCTCACATACCTGAAAGTTACAGCTCTGTCTCTGCCCCAAAAGGGACATCTAAAAATATATTTTCACAATGTATTGTCAGTCCCTAGAAGATGTTGTTATGCAACACAGACACAATATACTGTTAAAGTTAATAAAATGGGTGAATATCTCAGAACTTGACAGTATATCTGATACACAGTACTCAAGTTCAAATTAGAACAATTTCTCCGTAATTTCTCTGTGTCTTATCTTACTACTAGAATTCTAGAAAAGTTACAATTTATGGCCAATTATTATTCTAATGATCTCCCAAATTCATATATTTAATACAGTATAGAGATGGCTGAATGCTAAAGTGAACTTAGAGCATATGGCTTTCAGTATCTTAGCATATGTGAATAAGGAAAGCAAAAATAAAGAAGCAGCTCTTATATGTTGGATGAAATTTTCTCTAGAATCCAGAGCTCAAGATATACATATTTTTGTAAACCCTGCCTAAGCCCTGAAATCAGACTTCATGCATAGACCTGCTTTATGCATAGACCTTCTCCTGCTCATCTTTTTTACATAGGGTGAAATTTCACAAATATGTGCAAGGCAGGCATTAAAAATGTAAATAAAAGGTAAAACAAACCCTACAGTCTATATAAATTTATATGATTTAACTGTTTCCCTTACCTGCCTTTTTTCTTATTGCCCCCAAAAGTAGGGGAGGGGGAAATCTTTCCCATCCAAACTGAAAACATGATATTTTTTCAACTGTTCATTTCAATTAAAATTTAAACCAGAACTTTGGAAAACTTCAGCCAATGTAAAAACTTAAAATAGTAAAAAGGCATTTTTCATGAATATCAAGTTTCTATTCAAGAGTCTAAAATAGACTCAGAAAGGGGAGCTGTAGTGAGGTTGCCAGGCTGACAGATGAAAGTGTACTGTGACAATTTGTCCTGGCCATGAGAGGCAGCTCAGTGCTTCTCAAGCCTGATATTTAAAAACTCAGCAATCTCCTGCCAAAGTGAGAGAGTTTGAGAGTCTCAATTTATACTGAAGCTGTGAAAATGAAACTGAAAGTTTTAGCATCAGTGGTAGTGAAAATACATGGCACAGGTCAAAAAATCACCCACCCGCCCTCTCAGTTTTCCAGATAACACTGTACCTGCTTTCTTCTCAGGACTATTGCCTCTAGTATTACATTATCTCCTTCCTGTAGTCCTGCTCAGTGAGTCCCCAGCTCCTTTCAATATCCAACAGGTATCAGTTTTCACCATCACTATACATTACTTATCACGTTGTAAGCACTTTTCAACTGGAAACCAGACAAAAACCCCCAGAACAAAAACTTTTAATTCCATTATATATAGTTCTGGTTTCTACAAAATAATCTTCCCTTCTTATCTTCAGAATCTTATCTGAGGAAAACCAACATACAAGAGCCGAATAACTATTTGAAACACTTCAGCAATCTTGAGAACACATTTTGAAGATACCACTCCACAGTAGCTAAGAGCTTCCCCATTTTCCATTGCATAGGCTTGGACTATATGTGCACAGAACTTGTGCACTAGTACTTGCTGAAGTGACTTCTCTTGCCCTCTTCAATTTTATTCAATGAAGCCTTTTATTCAATTATCTATTGCTTCAGAAGAACATGAATTGAATTTATAATTTATATACCGGAACATTAACGTATTGGTAAAATGAAATCAAATGCTTATGGAATGTAATGTCAAGACATCTTAAAGGCATGCTTGGGAAGTCACTTAGTTACATCCTTTCCCTAAAGAAGCAATATTGATGGACTTGTCAATAAGAATATTTGAAAGAAATTTTTTTAATCCATTTTGACAGTATAATTTGTCTTTTTTTTCCTCTCTCCCATTTACATTCTGCTTTTCTTGTTCTCTTCTCCTTTTCCACAACTCTCACTTTTTCTCCAATCCTATCTATACTTTTCACTCTCTTTCCCCCACATCATCTACTCTAACAAAACATATACATTTTCTTCTCTTTACCAAAATTGTTAGATCTAAATTCATAAAACATTGAAAAAGATATAGGATTGCTTTTGGTGATTAAGGGCACATAACACCAACCATAAAACACGTCTAAATCAATACACTTCCACATATCGGAACAGCATGTGGCAGTACAGCATTATGAAATTTATAATTGCATCAAACCCATGATTTCCCAATAGCTCTACCTCTATAATAACTAATTTTAAGCAGAAAGTCCCATTGGTAACCTACAAAAGAAAGAAAGAAAATGGGACATTTCTCCAAGTAATGCTAAGCCGATGCTGCAAGGGCTACAGTCCACACTGTAGCGCGATTTATTGTACCCTTTTGTCACAACTGAGATTAATGACTTAAAAATCATTTATAAGGGCTGCCCTTTCCAGATAATTTGAAGAGGGGGTTTGTTGTTGTTATTTTTATCATTCACCAAAAAAAGCCTAGTTTATGCAGCCCAATATACAGAGCAGACCAGAGAACAGAAGAAGGTAAAATATTATAAGGGTCAAATTCAATATTTAGAGATATATAATTCTTTGATAGCCTGGGACCTCTATATATGCATTATAAGAATTAAGCACAGGATGTTTATTTTTTAAGGCTACTTCAGAGTTTAATCTCAAATGCACAAGGAGGAAAAAAGGTTCCATAAGTAATTGCTGCTGTAAATAAATGCTGTGTTTCCTTCTATCAAGAGGGAAATGTACAGCCATAAAGAGAAAGTTGGGATCATTTCTGACAGCTATAAGAATAAGAAAATACGTGGTTAAACCTTTCCATTCAGTATTCTGAATTGCCAGATTAAATTACTTAGAGAAAAAAACCTTTCAGGACTATTTGGTTATAGAAAAATTCTTCACAACTGTATTTTATCATGTCCTCTGTCTGCCTAATGTGGAACACATGAAATATATTACATCATAATTGTATAACTAATCATATATTGTAGCTATATATTATAATCATGTGTGACCATCCTCCAGGAAAAAAACATCACACCATGTGGATAGTGCCACACCACACCCCCCCCCGGTATGTGAATGGCACCGGTCCACCACCACCACCACAGCACACTGGCAGCAGCAGTCCAGCATGTCCCCGAGGAAAAAATACAACTTTACACAATGTTATCACTAGCTCAAAATCAGCATGTGGTGCAAGAGCCCCGTACTAACCCAAAAGACATCTTTGGTACAAAACTACTTAAACCCAAATAAAGCAAATATAGAAAAATATCTAATTTCACATAGCTTTCTTGCAACAAGAAGAAAAATAGTACAGCAATTATCCTGAGTGTTCTCGAAAACATTCAAGGAAGATAGCAGCTTCATTTTCAGTCGTGATATCTACTGTCCTTATTTGCTTTGTAAATATGTGGGTACTCAAAGGCACATCAGTCCAAGATCTCTGACTGGGAAAAGGCACAGATGCACAATGCAGCTTTACTCAATCTGAGTAAATGATGCATTAGCAAGAAAGCTAGGGCACTGGCAGCTATCCTGACGATGGCTCCTCTTATTCACAAGGTAGATTTTGATCACAAATGCCAGGAAGCCTGGTAATCAGCAGTTTTGGCAGAAACCCTGTGGGCCTCAGAAGCCAGTGTTCCTAAGTACATTCGCCCTACGGTAAAACCCCCCATAGGCAGGTGTGGAAAAGCATGTCAATTCACACACCACCGCTGCTAGCCACAGCAAGCCCCAAGGATTTGACCTCTGCTGAATTCAAAAGCCCGTGCCAGCACTCAACGCAGGCTCCTAATCTCCTTGTCACAGGACCGTTAATGGTGTTCCTAAATGCAGATAACATTTTTTTTCTTTCCAAATATTTAGCACCAAAGTTGGAGGTACTAGGCTACTTTTAGAGTACAAGTCACTGTATAACCTTAATTTTGTTAAAAGCCTAAGGGTGCACTTATTTTCTAGTGCAAAACATTCACATTATGCAAGGGAAAATAAAGAAAAACTAGTTTTATAGATTGAATGGAAGAGAGATATGAAACCAGCTCCATTACAGAGATAACCACAGCTTAAGTTTTAAGAGATTATGAAATGATTCATTCACTTCCATGACCAGGAGGAACCAGGTTTGCTCTCATGTCAAAGCATTATACAAAAAGCTCTGTTCTTATAATATTTCCCTCCCACATATTTATGTATCTATTAAGAGCATCACTAATTATTTGCTATTAAGAACAAGCTAATTAGATCTTGCACTGCATGAAAGAGATACAAAGTACATAACTCATGTTCCATTACAATAGCTGCAAACAAATGAAAAACTAAATTAAGAGTTGCAAGAAAAAAGGAAGAGCTGACAATGACAAACCAACTATGTTTTGGTTACCTTGGATGATAAGCTAATATACAAACCTACATAAAACATACATTTTAACAACAGGATTAAATCAACTCAAATCTATTATATTTGGCTTTTGGTAAATGTAGCAGTGGAACAGCCTGCAGGGGAAAGTACCTGAAATACATAACTTTTATTTAAAAAATAGCTTGCTCTACCTCCCTTGTGACTGTATTTAAACCAAGAAGTTATAATTACAGAAATTTAAAAAAATTTTAATCTGCCACTTAATGTTGGTTTACATTGTTAAATTTATAGCGGAGGTATAAAAGATTAAAATTATTCCAATAGAATAAGAATTCCTGGGGTTTAGTATTTCTAATTGATGAATTATATATTTTTATATTAAACACCCTGTATTTATACCAACAACTTTCACCTGGCACCTTGGAAAAGGTATAATATAGGCAGGGGAGCCGCATGTGGATTGTTATTTGTTATTTGATTTTTTAGCTTTGATAAGCATAATCCTCTTCCCAGATCCATTTTTAAGAATAACAACCTGTATAAAGACTTGAAGTAGTCTCTTTGCAAGTCTGCAGCCCAACAACAATATCACCTTGCCTCTTCACCTCCATTCATACTGTTAGAAATTTTCTTTGCAATGTTTTGGAGGATAAGTAAGGTGCAGGTGATTTTTAAGCCTCCCTGTGTTCTGATTTGGCTACCATATACTCTACAGATTGGTACAAATGCCAAAAATGAAGCCATGTTTAGTATGGTTCACCATTTGCTGATGAGTTATTTATCCTTCTCATATAAAAAGTTGCAGCTAATAAAGAATCTGCAAGTGGAGACAGATGAATTGTCTGACAGGTATTAGTTTGCCTTTCAGCTTAATGCCAAAACAAGACAGAACACAAGGTTTAGGGTCCAGTTCTTCAGATATCTAAAAAAAACCTATCTTATCCTATTAGTAATTCAATCTAGTAATTCTTACCCATTCAACCTTTACTTATTAGTGAGTTTTAAGTAATTATTGCCTTATAATATATTCAATGTCTGTTCAGTCATGGACACAATTATCACTTTCATAAGGAAAATGAATCTCAATAAATAAATGAAGTAATAGAAAAAACATTGCCTTCCCTATGTACAGAACTTGAACCATTAACGTTTTGAAATTCTGATCCCTTAGCATATAGTGGGTTGCATGGCTAAGATTTTTCCAGAGCACACAGATAAGGCACAAATATGCCAAGATTTCAATATGACAGCTGTATATTAAAAAAAATGCCTTTAAGTGAAGTTACATTTCTTTCTCCTGCTTTTGTAAGTATAAGGTATATTACAATCAGATATTGTATATGTAACTTTCTAGAGGATAATTTAGAGAAATAGTTATGAATATTGCAAAACATGCAGTTCTGTAAACTGATAGTTTAGCTCAAATACCTAAAGGCAAAACAGTTATCAAACTCCAAGCCCAAAAGTACTTATTAAGTAGTATGTAAACCTCACGTATCAAGATACAGGTGTCCCTTGCCTATGTTGTAGAGATAATTGCCAATACTGCTAAAATTATTAAGGATCCTTCTTTCTTGTTTCAGATTAAAATCCCAAAATCTCTGCTTCCAAGAAAAAAAAAAGCATAATGGCCAAGTTTTGTAATCATTTATACGCACGTGTGTATATACACGTATTTATTAGGTTTTCTTTCTGACCAGTAAAAACACATGCCTTTACTTCAAAGAGCTTCTGATGGACAACTGCATTGCTTTTATGCTGAGAACATAGTAAAGGAATGCAAGTTTCCCAACCACAGTCTATGGTACAATTATATCAAGGCTTTTATTTAAAAAAAAAAAAAACAAACAACTATACCTTTGTCTATTTTGGCTAGTAAATGGCATAACTCCTTTTTGATGCATCTATCTAGCTAGAACCTCAGTGCATAAAAGAAACCTATGTAAAATATAATTATATACCTGCAGCAATATACTACAGGCAAGTTTTTCTGCAAGGAGTGGAACTAGGAAGTTTGGTTTTCTATGGAGATGCATCTCATGGCCGAGTATTTTGGTAGTGAATAAGCAGTGGGCAAGATGTTTCTTCCAAGGTGTCTTGTATTATAAATAAACACCATGACATGAAATGAACACAGTGAGTCTTTCAAAAACTAAATCAATAGTGGTCTTAGTCAGGAAAAAACCTCCAAAATTTGTTTTTGTAACCTCAGGAAATTATGAAGGTTTTTTTAAGTTATTAATTTTCTGTTCAGAATAGGACAGCACTTCAAAAGGTCAATCATCTGTTGAGATTCAAGCAGAAAAAGATCAAATGAAGAGCAAAATGGTACCAAGACTAAAAGATACATAGTCAAGATATTTCTGATGGAATTTATCTATTCAGCCATTGAATTTATAACAAAGTAAGCCTCAATAGAAGGCAAGGGAATACAAAAGTTTTTAACTGCTGAACTGTTAGTGTTCAATTTGGAGTCCAGTATGACTTATTTTCTGATATTTGGCTAACTGGTACTGATTTGGTATCGATCACAAGACTGATCAGAGGAAGACCCGAAAGTTTCCCATCCTATGAGATCTCTCAGTGATACCAACACCAAGTTTATATATAAACAACTTTATAACACATTTATATTGTACAAGAGCTGACTATTAAGCACAGCAGAAGCCAAGAAGAGAAAATTCACTCTGTGCTAGGTCCATCTGCAGTGGATTCCTGAAAGGAGAACAGCTGGGAAAGGAAGAGACGACAAGAATTTTCATTTGCTAAACTTGGACTTCAAGGTGTTTCAGTTGAAGTTTAATGCAATCATGTACAAGAAAATCATGTCCCATCAACAGCATTCCATCTTCAGTTTCTTGGTGTAATCTATAGGGTGTCTCTATAGATATATCTTTGAATTTGTGAGAGGCATGTGTAGCTCTATGCTGTATCTGTAACTTCAGTATCTAGGCTCATTACCAATCTCCCAAGCCATCCAGTCTTCCTCAGTTGTGAAAATGTAATAAATTGCTTTTTTCCCCTAGTGTATTTAGCACTCATGAAAAGTGACAGACTGACAGCCTGGGAGACTGAAGTATTCTGTTTAAATCACAGAGAAAATGAAAGAAGAGGGAATGACAGACTAAGGAACCAAAACTGAATTAACCCTTTGCTCAAATAACCAGCTGAAGAGAGAATAGCAGGGTCTCAGTGGATCAATGGCCTACTGACAACAAAGACATCTTAATTGTTGGTGGCAAATATCAAATAAAATATAAAGCCCATCTTCCAACATACATCTATATGTGCATAGGTAAGTGCTTAGCAAAAAGTTTGGTCAGTTTATAGTAAAATCATGGAAAAAATCTCTAGCCAATCAAACATTTGACACATCAGCTCCTTCAGAAAGTAAAAATTATCAGCTGCACTGTAAGTTGAATGGCTAGAATATAAAAAAAAAGAAAAAATACTACTGGGAAATTTTCATGTTTTACTCATTTTTGTTGTTTTTTTTTTAAAGTGGGTTTGAAAATTTAAGACCTATTGTCTAAAAATTCAATATTCAGCTATTGCACAGGACATAAAAAAAGTTTGATATGGTATAAATAATGTTTACAAGTCTATTTCTTCTGCTAATATCTGTTTCTCAAAAGTTTAAGAAAAATATCTTGCCCCAGCTCTCAGCACCAAGATGTAGTAAAGAATCTGCAATGGTAAAGAGTCTACCTATTTATCCTCTGAAGCAAAGAAGAAAATCTAAACAACTAAGCAACCAAAAGTTTTTTAAAAAGTGTCTGAGGAGAATTTCTGGGGGAGAGGGAGACATCTGTCAATAAATTGGCTGCAAAATTTGGAGGCCTTCTCCACTCTATTTGTAAACGAGCCACAGAACATGCAACAAATTGGTTTGGACACAAACTAAACAAGCAGAACCAGATGAATGAAACATTTGCACACCAGCAAAGGAACTGTGTTCATTCAAGCATTAGAAGAAAGTCCTCTGAGGTCTATTTTATATGCTATGGCTAAGTAATAATAATTGCCCAACCCTGTAGAGGAGAATGAGCCTGAAAATTGGATAAAAACATCACAGCTGGTCCTAGTAATGGACCTGACTCATTGCATGTGTCCTGAAAACAGGCTGTGGGCATCAAGAGTGAAAAGTTCTGTGCTAGCGACGACACAGACCCAGAACATGCCTGAAGTATTTTCTCACCCCGGGAATCGGAGCTGGCTATTGTGCCCCAGAAAAAGAAGTACCCTAGGTTTTTGAAGAGTGGCTCTTAGAAACTTCACTGAGACTCCTTATATCTGTTCTTGCAAACTGATAGACTTTTTTGTCCTCTTTTGAGAAATGAAGCTCTTGATGGGTGTATATATTCTCTGAGAAAAAATTGAGATTTACTCCCCACTGGTCTCAGAAGGGAAAATAACACCTAATTTCTGTGATCTGGAAGTGTGTCATCATATTTATCACAAAAAAAAAATACTACATTAATGAAATGATCTGAACAAGCCTCCAGTGCCTGGACCTAGATTTGTGGCTAGATTTATTTATATTGCCAAATAAACACTCTGGGCCTGATCTTTAGTTGACTTTAATCAGTGTTGTTCCATAATAGTACCTCAGAACAAAACTAACTTTGAATGGCTATAGAAAGATGTAGAAAAGCCACTGAGAATAAATTCTTACTTTAAAGACACTCCAAGAACAAACTCTACCACAGTAACAGGCCTAGCAAAGCAGACAACACTTTTTAGACAACAGGCTGGTAGTTAACCATCAACTTTATGAATAGCAACATGTATCACAAGTCTAAAAACCAATACATGTTTTTCCAGACTCCCATTTTACATCCTGAACATCAAAAAATACACAAAAGGCTAATGAGATTTGAAGAGTAGTTTTGAAATTATTTTCAGTTTCATTTCAACCCTAAAATAGCAATCGTGCCCACATTTACATTTGGTCATATTTTGTGATAAGAACCATAAAATATTATTCCCTAAAGTAACAAAAAGGTAATATTCAGAACTAATTTCCAACTTCAAGTAACAATTACAGCAAAGCAAAGAGTACTTATCTTTCAATAGAGTGCAAACTATCCTGACTTTCAGCTTCAGTAGAACATGCTGGACAGATCTCCGTAAAAAAAAAAAGTAATATAAGAATATGTCCAAAAACATCAGGGTTGTCTAAAGTGTTTATTAGATTGTTTGACAAAAGCATGGGCGAAGAAATTTTTGTGCTAGTTTCGGATCTTTGGAAAATAGTAAAAGAAAGCAAAACCAAAAGAGATCAGTTCTACCAAAGCACAAATAACTTAGTTAAATGAAATTATCTTTAAAGCAGCACTAATTGTAAGGGCAACCTGACTGTTCAGCTAAATTGAGCTCCTCCTTGTAATTTTGCATTTCTTAAGTTACAAGCCTACAGCAGCAAAGTCCGGTGGTCTTAAACAACCCAAACATTTTGACAGTTCCAACAAGGAGCTATGGACATGACTACCTAGAAAAATTTATACAATTCTGGGCTCTCTCTTGTAAAACACACTTGCGCTTGCATTTGTCGCTTGGGAGCTGCACAAGCACATGACAGACTCCTCCACTCAGAGCCACTCTGGGACACGCTGGTTCCTCTTATGATTTCCAGTGGGCAGATGTTTCTTTCCTTCTGTTATATTTTAATTTCTCAAGGGGGTGGCAAAAGAAGATGTTACCTTATGTATATATATATATATATATATATATATATATATATAATCCCCTCTTTCTCATATTATTCTGAAAGAAACAGGATATTACACTTAGGGCTCGATTCAGTCTACAGATTATACGTTTACCCACATGCATACATGTTCAACTATGTATATATATTTTTAAATACATATGGCAACAGTACATGTATATAATGTATGACAACGCATATACAGACATATACAAATACAAACATATGCTTGCATAGGGCAACACATACAATTTTCTAGATTGAACCAAGTCCAAAACGTAATGTGATACCCGTTTCAGAATACGTAGCATTCTGAATGGCATAATGTATCGTATACATATATGATCCACCTGAAGAAATTTAGACTTTTTTCCCCTCAACTATTTCTCTGGAAGAGAGGATACAGAAGCTTATCTGGCATCACCTGTTGGCTTTTTGTTTTGTTTTGTTTTTTCTCTCTTTCTTCTCCAGTGCCATATCTTAATGTGTATGGGGAAAACTCAACCCTGAATAACAAGAAGGTGCTGAAGACTGCCCACAGAGAACACCCTAGACAGCAAGGATTCAGTATAGTAATTTTGCATAGTATTGAGAGTTTACTGCTGTCACAACAAAGGTGTGATTGCCCCCAGTAACATTATCAAAGCTCAACCTAGCAAATTAGTGCCCTATTTTCCTCGAGATCCCTAGCCCCCTTTCTCCTTCAGTAACTAAGCATTAGAGCTACCAAAGTGTAGTGGGAGCAAAATGCAAGACTAGCGGGATATCTGAAGTAAAATACCTATCCTTCCCCATGTAGATGCACCCACTTTCTTTCACTGCTGCAACAATATATTTAGTAATATGCCACTAAATTTCTCTTGAGTGCTACTAGTTCTACTCATTTTGTGTACCGCTTCCAGATGACTGATGAATTGGCCACCAGACCACTAATACCCACCACAGCACAGATATGATAAAGTGTAAAAATCCCTATAAAGTATATCTGTATTAATCCAACAATTTTTCCCTATAAGGTATATCTGTATTAATCCAACAATTTTTCACAGTTGTCTATCAGCAATCTTCATAAATTACTGCATCAGTCTCAAGAACAACAAAAGAAAAAAATCTAAGCTTGATAAAACATAGGCTATGAATTATACAACATTTTTGTGCCTTGATATGGTCCCGGCTTTTACAATGATTTTTTTTTTTTAATTAATAAAAGCATAAATCAAATATGCCTTAATACCAAGAAACACTACAAATTACTAACAGACCTTTAAAAATGTAATAAACAGCCGCATAAGTAAAAGCACTGGAAAAGCATTAAGCTTATATTATCCCCTGTATTAAGCTTAAGTTCTACTATGGTGAAATGCAGCAATTGTGATTTACTAAATGTCAACTTAAAGAATTGCTTGGGGTTTTTTTTGTTTGTTTGCTCCTTAGAGTTCAGAAATTCTTCTATAAGAGCAAGAAATAAAAATCACTCAAAGTGTTTTAAAAACAAAAGAAAAATCAGGTAGACTGCCTGGCAGCTAGAAATGAAAATTATGTATAATTCAAAGCTGGCATTTGTATTACTACTGTTATTTTACTTGAAATAATAAACCTTTTTCTTTATAAGAAGAGATACAGAAATTAAGAAAGATGGGTTCTACACTTTTGTCAGTAGCTTGTATTAAAAGGGAGAAAGAGACAGAAAGACCAAGATCACTATTAGCCAACAATTATATAATTTGGAAGAGAAGGGATTAAAACACAAGCCCTGCATATCTCAAATGTGCATGTGCTTAATTGAAGGATGAACATGTAAAAGCAACACTCACATTCTGAAGGTTAAACAAATAAACACATTTTTCAGACTTTTAAGTAACATTTGTCATAGTGGTAAGGAACCTGACATAGTATTTAATGACACTTTTACGCAGAACATTCCGGTCTGAGTCAGTCTACTAGAATGACTGGAACATTACTATGTTCACACTGAAAGCACTTCTATTCATTCATTAAGTACTACATGGTTTATTTTTTTTAAATCTTAAAGTGAATATTCAAAAGGGATTGCAAAGCAATTTACTGTCATCAACTAATTTCACAACTGAATCAGCAAACTTCAGCATCATTCTTTTGCAAACGGCAAAAGTGACTTTAAGGTGGAAAAGTGGTAAGTACAATAGCTAAAATTTCCAGTCTCATAAAACTCAGCAATAGACTAAGAAATAACTGCCACTCTAACCACTACAGTAACTGCTAACCACATCACATTTGTATCTTTATAAAGAGAAGGCAGAACTCTGAAATCAATTTAATCTTTAATTTATTACATGTGCATTGAGAAACTGGCATTACTATCTGGAGCAGTGATACATTCAGAACATGCTCAGGTAGAAGGGGTTTGGCTATTTCTATACTGCATGGCTGGAGCTCGTATACCTTAACTTTGGGCGTACTAATTTAACTGAAACACTTCAGCATGAGTAAAGAATATATTTTCAGTCAAAACAAACTTCCTGAATTTAGTCCAGTGCAATGATTTTTTGCATTGTCTAAAAATAACACCTTTTAAATTTTTTTAAAAATAACTTTGTTATCTAAATAATATTTTTTAAAAATAACATTGTGTTACCATTAAAGATAAATTTTTCCCTATATCTTGATATTTAAGTTTTTCAGAGACCTTATTTTGTTTTCTGTCATTGCCATTCTTGCATACACGCAAAGATGACACATTCCAATGTCATTCAGAATTTCTCAAAAACAAGGTCAAAACATGTAGAACTTGTTGCTGACAGAAAGCTGGATGTTCATGGGATTAGAATACTGTAAAGTCAATTTTTGTTCTATCACAAGGAGCAAGCAATAAAGGTAAGAAATAGAAAGTGATTTCACAAATTCTCCCTCAGAAGCTTTTCCTTCATCAATCAGTTAGGGAATGATATTAAGTCTCTCTGCTGTTTCTTTCCCATAATAATGAGGAGCCTGGCTTTCATTACTCCAGATATCATAGATAATTAATTTGATTGTAATTGATTTTAAGCTTTACTTTTGGTTGCTATAGAATTTCCTTGGTAATAAAGAATAAACTGTACATTTGTTCTGTTAAAATGTTGATTTTGCTAAATAAACAACAAGATGATCTACCTTCTTAGCACTTGTACAGTTTTAGCAACTTAAAAAAATGTCATTCAAAAAGCTGGGTAGGGTTTTGCCTGTAGAGGATAATATGCATACACAGTTATTGGCACTGAAGCTCTGATTTAATCAGCAGGTTCTTTAGTATTTTGGGCTTTCATATTTTTATTTGTTCATGAATCGTGAGTTGCAACACTGAATTATGTAGTGTATATCACGCTTTTGAAAGGAGCATAAAAAAATGAGAACCTTCACATCATGAAGAAAATAAAACAAATATATTTTTTTAGCCTGTTTTTAATTATACATTCTCTAACAAGGCTACCTTACAACAAAGGTGATGTTTAGCACAAGACTAATGAGAGCTGAACAAAACAGTTCACAATTTTTGATTGTGATGATTTCTATGTGCATGTTTACGTACCTGTAGAACCTGCACTACTCAAGTGACTGGTAGCCAGTATTGGACCTGCATCAGTACTGTGATATTATGCGTATGGCAACAAACTATTGTACTGAATCCGAGGAGTAGTTCCCATGTTTATCAGAGATTTTACTAAGAAGTTTATTCCTTCTCTTTTACACATTAGAAATCTGCAGATATCTCAAGTGTCAAGTGGCTTTCAAAATACAGTTGTCAACATATTTGACTAATACTGTCTGCATAAATGACAGTTGGAGAGAGTGGCTGTTGAGATTGTTTGAAGCAGCACATCTCTATCTTCATTTATTCCATTCTGATAGAATTCAGCTGTGCAAATTGGCTGAACACATGGCAGCACCTTTACATCAGCTAAGGATCTGCATCTTGCTTTTCAATGGTGAACTGTTCTAGACATTAATAAAAAACGCTTACACTTCTTCCTCACATGTGAAAGTTCACCTTGCTGATGTTCTGATTTGAGAACACCCTACTTTTGCTGTGCACTCATTACACTGCAGGGGAAAAAAAAAAAAAAATCACATTCAGTAGTTTTTAATGTATTTTTAGTAATCATGTATAATTAATAAGATTAGTTTTTATTTTAAATTAATTCTGTGGGCATTATGTGGCTGAGGTTTTATCTATTTGGATAATTTTCTACACAGAGGTAATCTTCCACTTTATTATCCCCTGCACTAAAATAACGATCCCAAAAATCCAGCTGAAACCTCAGAACACTTACATGAATATGAAAGTGATATAGTAGAATACTGTCAGAGGAATGTAAAAATCAAAACCTATTTCTGGTTCTGCTACATCTCCACTATCTCTCTTTCCAGTCTCTCCTTTTATGTCTCTTGTCTATTTAGTCTATAAGCTTTATCTGTCATCATGAGCATCATTAATGATCTGATTATAAGTTTTGCTGTAACTGCAACAGATGATATCAGTAAAGACTACTTTGTTCAAACCTGAAGATGGCTTTACATGAATAGTCACCATCTTTATTCAATATTCTTTTGAACTTAATGCTACTGAAACTAGGGAGAGAAGTATCACACGGTCACATAAATAATTAAAATATTTGCAAGTATTTCTTCAAGAAAAGACCAGAAGCTTGAGCCAGTTCATACATTCCTAAGCTTATTTTATCCAGGAGTAATACTCGGCCAGGCATATTTGTTCTGTATGTGATTTTAGAGACTAACATGTTTAAGGAAACATTGATTTACAAAACTAAGCTGACATTACCTGACACATCTGAACTGCGTATAGTTAAGTTTGTTGCAGTAATTAAATGTATTGTTTTGAATTAATCTTAAAGGATTTTGAAAAGCTAGTTTAAAAAGCAGTGATAATAATTTATAGCAAGTTATAATCATTATTTGAGAGATCCATTTATACAAGGGCCTTTCCCAAGCCCTTTAAACAACAATTGCTGTTATGCCAGACTTCTACTAGGTTTCTGCACACAAAACTAACCTTCAAATCATATGGTCAATATCAATAACTTCTTTATGAAGCAAAGCAGGCTAAGCTAATTAATTTAAGACTGACAACTAAAACTTTCATGATCTATAGCATGAGAGAGGAAGTGGGTGTGGATAAGAGGTTTGGGGTTTTTTTTGGGGGGGGGGGTGTGGGGTGTGGGGGGAGGACCCAAACCTGAATTTCTGAGGTCCAAAGTCTGACTATAGGATTTTGTCAGTGCTCCCATTGGGCCTGACAGTGCTACACTGACAGGGCTTGAAGTCAAAATGACTCAGCTGAACAGATAATAGGCAAACATTGTGCACAGCGTGGTTACGAGCCTGAGCTAGCCTTTCTGTGCCAATTCAGTGACTCTGCAACTTGTTTAATTTGCATGCTAATTTGTGAGCACAGGAAAAAGTACAATTAATATATCTTTGAAATAGTCCTATGACTTAGCATCTTTAGAGTATAAAATACACTGTAAATTCTCATTAAAGTATTCTCAGTACTGAATTTTTACTATTTTTTCCTGTTTTGGTAGAAAGATGACAAGTTAAAAAAATTCTATATACAAGTTGTTTTCAGAGTAAAAGTTCATATAGTTGGCTCAGCTATTTAATCAGAGTACCTTAAGTAATAAATCACAAAAATACTAAGAAAAAAAAGTTTTTCCTAAGCATCAATAAGCATAAGCAGTACACCGCTGGCCTTTCCTATTTTCCCATGAATCTGTGTTTTTTTCTTCTAAATCTCACTGAAGGCTCTGGATTGCATTATTTTATGATCTATGATCTATCTATGTCAAAGACTACTTTGACTTATTCACTATACTGCTACACAATACATAGAAGTATCTAGTAATAGATAGGAGCTTTAAACCCATATGTGCAACAGAAAACATTACATATTTAATTGTAGGAGTTATATAATTGACGGTCCTTATCTTCTCTAAAACTAGACAGCTCTGTGAAGGGAACTTTTATTCATTTGCATATCTTAATTGTAAGAAGAAAACATTTTCCTTAGATTTGCACTGGGAGATGTAGTATACAGCGTGCAATGGATCATCTAAATCCTCCGCATTCAGGAAGCTGCACTCTCTCTACTCCCATTCTTCAACTTCCTTGACACTCTTCCCCTAAGATTTTTTTCTGGTGTCAATCCTTCAAACTAGTAAGCAGCATCACTAAGGTACCAACCCAAGATATAGATACCTTTGTGGCACAGTGACACCACCAGGCACTTGACGTCACCAGCGACAGTATAACAAAAGCACTGCCAAGAGCTACATTATAGTATTCCCCCCTTTCCACCAATAAGATTTTAATGGAATTGTAGTTTAAGATAAGAATTGCCTCTTCTATTAAAAGCTGACATAATTTAAACAATGTATCCTGAGAGATTAACTTGGAAAACTGAGAGAAACAAAGGATTTAATTTTGACTATATTATTCATTAGTATAAGATTTCAGAGTAATATTCATTAATTTCCCTGGCTGAAGAGAGTACCTTGAATTTAAAAAACTCAGACTAAATTTAAAGAGAGAATTCAGGTATGTAGCATGACTCCTCACTTTTATGAGCTCTCCATGTCATTGGTGATAACTAAATGAGACTGAGTAAGTAGGGTTCATTGGCCTTCTGCAAACAGAATCACCTACCCTCTGTTAAAAAAATCTCATTACTGACAAAATAAAAAGATGTGCTTTAACTGCAGCATGGTTATTTCAGTGCTTGTGTTCTGTTTAAAACTGCTTTCTTTTAATAACAAATTGTCATCATCAATTCTAGTAGTTATTTCAGCGGTAACGTAGCTTATTAGAACACTTTTCTGTTTCACAGTTGGTACATTATGGGATGGAAAGCATATCTTGTAAATGATGGTAGTGGTAGAAAGCTAACTCCTCATTTTCCATTTGCCCAAAATATACATTTTTGTAATTAAAACTAAAATATTAATAAACATCATCATCGTTTGACATTTAAAACTATTCTCAGCATTATTTCCCTCCTTTCTTTCTCTTTCTTCTCATCCTAGAAAGTCAGTATGTATTTCCTCTCACTTACTGGTCACAGCGGTTGACTTACCATTTTGCAGCATTAAGCAACATACCTCAAGGAACATTTTATTCTGGTCAGGGACATGGCCAAAACATATTTCCACTCTCATATGACCACCCACATGAAGAAGGTAGATGGTGCAGTTGCAGGACCCTATGTGACAGGGAGTGAGCAAAGGCATTTCAGAAGTGGCAGCTGTCAGAGACAGACTGGCTCCTCACAGCAGTCCTTCCTGTGAGCACCTTGGGGAAATTTTTCGTGCCAAACTTCACAGAAGACCGTCTCAACACAATAATTAGAGTAGGGAGCTCAGAAAGAAGCTGCTGGAATATTTAAAAAATATTTCCCCAAATTTCTAGATAAAGTATTTTTCAGCTTACTCCTGATACATGGCATTTTGAAATTTTCTAACAACCCACTTTCTGCCAAAAGTGCCAATACACACTGATCACAAAGTGATGATATAGGTGTTCCATATTCTAGGAAGTCATAATATGATGTATCATCTACACAGACAAAGATACACTGTATGTGTATGCATATAAACATTCTTTTTATTTTTCCCATCCATACAGAACACCAAATCTGCCAGTAAACTCGCATTCTGTCAGTATTTTGTACATTATGTAATTGTAAATGTATTTTTCTGATGTTTTCCAAGCACAAGTTTTGTTGTGGATAGGAAAGTTATGCACAAAAATCTTCACTAATTGTGTGTAGGGAGAGAAGGTAGGAAAAGTAGCTAAGAGAGAATTTCTCCATGCAGTTTTAGATTCTTGTGGTTCCTGGAAGGTTTACAACATAAAAATGCAGTTTTCTCTTTTCAAAATTTGAGGTGGGAAAGGTACCATGAGTACTCTGGCAAAATATAGCAGCTTTTGTTTTCTAACATACCTTATTATTTAGTAAAGAAGGTATTATGAAGGTCAATTTTTATATTATACTCTCCTCCTGGTTTCTTTACATTAGAAAGGTTGCTGCAAAGAGCACCAAGTTCCTTCCTAGTGACAGAGGCTGGAAAACATTAGGAAAGGAGCTTGAAGTAATTGCATGCTGCTTCCTACATTTTCATCAAAAGTGTGGGACACAAAAAAAAAATCCTTTCTGAAGAAAATAATGGGAAAACAAAGAGCAAAAGAACATCAAAGTTTTAACAGAAAGTAAAGACAAAGACATCATGATCAGACCTGAGCTGTTATGATGTTCTTTAGGCCCTAAATTGCATCTTGGAGGTCCGGAGACCATGATCATCTTATGTGGCTGTGAAGTAAGTCTAAAGTCCTAACACGCTTATGCTGCTCTTTAACTAACCTTGCAGACTGTGCCTATTCTGTAGAAAGCTGAAAAACTTGTTGCCTTAGTTTGCCATGAAAGTCACTTTCCTTCAGACATAGGCAGCAGTTAATCCAAGTGGTACTAGCAGCAGCTTGCCTGAATCACAGTGTAGGGCAGTTACACAGGAGTTAGCTGGTTACTCTAATGACAAATAAAAGGGAAAAGCACTGCCTTGGTGAAGCATGTCTGAAAGTTATAGAAATAACAGAAACAGACAAAAAACATCAGGAAAGAGGCCAAGAAATGGGCTAACAGCCATTCCCTGTCACTTCCAGTCCTATCACAAAACATGGAAAAAGAGAAGCCGTCTGTCAGGAATTATCTTGAGTTGCCATTTGGGCTGCTCTGGTCTCAAGTTCTAGATGCAGAATGAAAATTTACATGAGTAGAGGGAGTATTCATGTCTTACAGAATAGTGTTTCATAAGGATCTGTACCAATTCATACCAAAGACCCTACACAGAATCATACCCATATCCTCAATATGCCAAGTTAATTTTCCCAGTAATATAATCATGGGTTGTTTTTAAAGCTCTTTTCCCAATGTAAATCACCTAACCTTTTTTGTATACAGTTATAACCCAGTGCAATTCTTAACAATGCACTTTTTGTAAATTAGTTCCTAAGTAAAAGAGCATGACTCCAGTTCAATAAATTATTTGTATATTGCTGTACCAGTAGTAATCTTGCATTGTTCCTATATAGCATAAATAAATTCAGCAAACCCCTAAATTATTCTGCAATGTCCTTGCCACATTTCCAGGCTTATTTTTAATTTTATGTATTTGATAAACCAATACAGAATTGTTTTATGTCATAGATATTTGTACCCATAAATTGAAAATAGAAGTGGTAATTACAAATTGGTTTGACTTACTATAGACCTGAAGCAGTACAGCACTAATTGACTGCTTACCAGTGGCCTGAAATTGCTAATTGACTGGTAAGGCACTAATTTGTTAACCTAACTCATTAGGTGGGAAACTCTTGGCTAGGAAATCATCCTGAATAAATATTAGTATCCATTTGGAAAAGGTCAGGTACTTTCTTTTTTATCATTACATTCTAACTGCTTATTTATAACTCAGTGAATGTCAAAGACAGGTTATTCTCAATGTACTTCCTGGCAAAAATATTTACTACAGTATCACAATTCTCAAAAATTAAGAAGAAAACAGAATATCAGATACTCTTACAAGTGAGAACAGCTATGACTTCATTTTATTTCACAGATTAGGATGAAAATCACTGTCTCTTTTATTCAGAAACAAGGGAAAAAATTTCACACTAGAACCATAATTGCTTCTAAGTTATAAAAAGACAAAGTCTCTGGTGCTTTAATTCCACTGGCTTCAAATAACAGCCAATGGTGGACTCTATGCCTAGCCAAAATGGAGAATTAAAAGAGTTTTCAAAAACCCTAATTAGCAAGTCAGATGAAAAAAATTTATGAAATTCTGATTTTACAGCTTCTAGACAGAGCATGTTCACTTAGCATAGACCTAGAAGAAAAAGATGCCAAAACACCTCACTCTGTGGCAGTTTTGAAAAAACCTCAAACTTCCAATAAAAAAGTGTGCTCTCCCTTGTTCCCTGTGCTGCAAGATGGTGACAAATTGTATAAAGAACCAGCATTACAAGAGCAAATCTTGGTGCTCCCTTCTTTTCATATTCCAGGAAATGTACAGTCCCAGTTTCTTTCCCTCAGCAGGGGACAACGCTACAAAAATTATCCAAATGTTTCTCAACTCCTTTTTTGTCAAAATTATGAGATGATCTACGTAAATATTTTCAGTCAGTTATTTCCATGCCTTGGAAAGTAAACCAGTCTTATCATTTAAGTGTGCATCAAAGGATTACATCAAACAGTTGAGAAAAGTGTATATGAGCTTTTTCAACAAAAGACACAAAACACAATGGAAGCATTAGAAAAAATATGAAGCACATTTCTAAGGTTCTGGAGAAAAGCAATACCTATGGCAACCAATTACTAATCTACTCAGCTGTTTTCCAATATCATTCACACCAGCAGCAGTAGTGAAAGACCTTTATCCCAACCAAACTAAGCTGCTGCTTTAAAGCTAGGATTTTGACTGGTGTTATACAGGAAACTCTTTGGTGCATATTCTTTGAGACAAGGACAGTATACAAAGATTTCAAATACCACACAGGAAACAGAGTAATTTCAGTACGTGCTTTGTTTACTGTTTAAAATCCACTTTGCTTGGCCTAAATGCTAGGAGAAGGTTAACCTACCTACTCTCTGTAGAGCCACAGTTCTGGAAGAGAAATAACTGCCAAAATTGTATAAAACTATAAACTTTCATACTGGGTATGACCAAAGGGAAGTAAAAAGCATTCATACATTAAAACTTACCTTCGGCCTTCCATGCTGGGAGTAGATGTTCCCTCAAAGACACTGAGACACAACCTTTGATGCTCCCCTCCCTTTTGTTGCACAATGCTCCAAAACACTTCTACTTAGCTGCTGGAGGCTTTGCAGTACTGCTGTTGGCTGATATCCTCCTTCAGACATTACTCTAGAGAGAGGCAAAAGACAAACAGGCATTGTCATCATCCCTGCATAGGATTTATGGTATTCCATATGACTCTATTGCCTATTGAAATCCCAATAAATTCATCCACTGCCCTAATGAAACTTAAGGTATCCTGATTTCAGTAAAGACTTAAGCTTTGAAGAGCTGGGAGTAATCAGTTTAATATAGCCATCCCATAGCCCAGACCCCATTCTATCCTACTCTGCAAAGTTGCTATCACCACATTTCACAATCAAATTACCAAGCTGTACCTTTCCATACCAAACAGTAAATATTCCGACCTCCAAACTTCTTCCCCTACGGGACAAGTTAAATGCAAAACTTCATTTCAAGCACAATTTTGGATCCCCACAGTGGAGCCAGGTTGCCAGCAGATACATCTCAGGGCTGGAACTTGGTAATCATAGCTGTTCTTCCAAACCCAACACTTCAGAGGAGGGCAGACAGACAAAAGGACACCTGACGGCACAGTGCCATGACCTCACTTCACACAGGGAGACTGCATGCATAGACCATGTTTTACTTTGAGCAGCCATGCTAAGAAGCCCTCAAAAGCTATGTTCTGTTTTAGAAATATGAAAACAGCTAACAACAAACAAAACTTTTAAAAACAAAGCTCCCTCTGCCTACATACTGTTTCTGCTGCCCAACTCTACCAACTTTCAAAAGCATCCCTCAGACAGTCCCCAGCAAACTGTGAGAGAAATTGCTTCCCCTCACCTCCACAAGATGGCTGCCACCACCTCCTCCCCTCCCCTCCACAAGATGGCTGCCACCACACCCCTCCTGCTCCACCTGGGCCACCAGCCCTGCCCCTGGCAGTTAGCCCAGGAGGGAGCAGGGGCAGGCAGGCAGAAGCTCGCAGGCCACCATGGGGCTTCAGGTCTCTCCTCTCTGAGGCTCAAACTATGTTGTGGCATTGCAGCCGAGCCCCTGCCACTCAGGAGGGCCTCCAGGTGCGTGGCTGCCAGCTCCCACCTTCAGAGGGGCCAAGCTGCTGGCAGTCACATTTTGCTGTGTGCAAACCCTGGCAGGCCCCCATGCTGGTGGGCATGAAGGCTGCTCCTGCTTTGTGCCTTTGACACCTCACCACACGTGTTGTTTATTATCAGATATTATCTTGTTTCCTGTGGTTTAGTACACCAAATGTGTGAATACCGTTCATGACTCCTTTTATTGCCACGGGGGAGCGTGCCACAGAGGAGACTGCTGGTTGAGCAGAGACCCTGAGGCCTTACAAAATGCTTTGGGAATGCGTGGGCAAAACTGTGGAGATCAGAGGTGAGGGCAATAAGCCATCCCCTCCCCGTTTGGCTTTTCAGAGGTCTTTGAGAGCCCCGTGCGGCAGGCCTGAAGGCACACCAGCATTCAGACACCACCATGAGGTCTGGGCAGCAGCCCACTGCGGCGCGCGGGGAGAACCAGCCCGCGAGTAGAGGAAGAAAAGCTCGGCTTTTTGTTGCGCCAAAGCGGACAGGGGAAGAGCGCATCTCCTCCCAGGCACTGTACCAATGCTCGCTGTCGGGTAGAAAACAATAAACCGAACTGAGCGTGAGCATCACGTGAATAGCACAAAAGCTGGTGCCAAGAAAAGCTCAGTCTGACTTAGGCAGGCTGAGGTCTTTCTCTTAATGTCTCATGACATTTGGAGCTGGGACTGACTGTGGCTTTCTCGCTGTGGCATTTTAATATGTTGTCCAGGGGTTTTTGGCACACCCTCTGATTTAATACTATAATAAGAAATATATAGCAAGAATGCTGTACTTTTTTCATAGGCAGAAATAATGATAGCTCTTAGAAAGAAATCTGAGAAAAGTTAGCTATACATTTCCATTTTACACCTTAAAGTATTAGTAAGCGACAGAAACCCTGAGTGGTAGGATTTGAAACATTTTTTTCTCATGATCTTCAGTAATTTTACAAGCTATTTTTCTACGCTTTAGAGTATGAGTTTTATTCAATTACCTAATCCATGTCTAGTAATTAATCAAATTGCTTTAAACAGTGAAATATGATCTAAAATCTTTTGTTCATTTGCAACCAAGTAAAGTTTGATAAGAGCAGACAGTTTAGCAGTGCTTGTAAATCCTTGTGGAGCAAGGAAATTAACATCTTGGCACCCAGCTCTGTAATGACGTACCTGATTTCATGGCAAAAAGACAACAAATTCATTTCCATACCTCTATAATACTTCTCTTTTGCTTTAGCTTAATTAGCTCATTGAAGGATGAAACCTGAACTTTTTTTAGGCTTACCTGGTTCTTAGAATGTGCAGTAGCATGTAAAAATGATAAATCTGAAGCTTTGTGATAAGAATACTTTGAGGCAAAACATATTTGTATGCTAGGAATAAATTCATTATGGTCTATTTTGTATCTGAATACTCAAAAAAAATACTTAGCTAGTAGTACTTTAAGGGGTATTTTATATACGTAATTAATTTGGCATCAATAATTTGCATGTGTCAGAGCCTGCTGCTTATTGCAGCTCATACTGTTTCTGGACAGTTTCGTGAGAGAGAGGAACATCACAGCCAAAGCTGTGAAAGCCCATTTAATCTGTCTGCTTTCCTCATTGACCGCCCTAATGTATTGAGCAGCAAAATGAAGGGAAAAGTTATGTTGCTTGTAATATTAGCTGTATGTTTCCTTCTTGCTTCCTCTTCCAAGATAATATTACCATACTATTTACCTCTTCCCTAGACATCCTTGGATAGTCTGAACCCCTATGCCTGTTTCTGTGCACTTGGTTACTTTATGCATCCCTTTCCTTACCTTTAAGATATATCAGGATAAGGCTTTGGCTATCAAGTAGGAGATAAATTACCATCTGTTTTCAGCTGTCTGTAGTTTCTTTTCTCTAAAAGAGCATTCAGCTCTTGAAGGTAATAGCAGAATATTTACTATGCTCACTGTTGAAGCACTGAGTGCAACATATGAACAGGGATTCAAAATTTCTAAAATTATACTAATAGTTCAAAAACCCGTCACTTTCTCAAACAAACCATACAATATAACCTTTGCTTTTTCTTCATTTTTCCTTCTTATTTTTAATTAAAGAAACATGAACATTTGCATGTCTGGATCCTGCTATGTGCTTTGCCATGGTGAAAGTCAAAGAAAAACTGAAGAAAAGAAAACTAAAAGTTTTGTTGTTTTCTTTTTAAAATACATTAAATGGGGAAGTCATGTCCCTGGCTGTTGTGGGTGTGTTAAGGATTAGTCAAACTAAAGGTTTGTTTGGTGAAAAATAAATTCCCATTTCTTGGAAAAAAACAACAGATCGAGAAAATATCAGCTCTTTTTCCTTCTGCTGAAACGCCCACAGTACACCTGTCAGCACACCTTATTTAATGCCCAGGACACTGAGCTTTTTTTTGAACTAAATTAAAATAAGAAAAAGTTACATGTCTGAGAAGGTGGGGGTTTTAAACTTATTTTTATGTATTTGAATAGTATTTTTCCACTTACATACTAAAAATTACATTTAAAATGTTTTTAATTTTATGGAAAGACAGAGGTTCCCCTAATGGACTCCATAATGAAAACACGTATCATTTAGAAAAAAGGCATGAAAAGAACACTGCTCTGGAATAAGATGGACTTTGGAACATGACCTAAGTAGCTTCTTTGGAAATCTTGATCACGTGGTACAGAATGTTAAAGGAAACAAATTCCCTGAATGTAAACAGATTTTTGATAATAAAATTTGGAAAACTGGGACAAAATATTTAAAAAAATCACGATATGCATGAGGAATTTGGAAATTGAATAAGTATGTTTAATTATAACTTAATTTTGGAAATGTTTCTTTGAACCTGATCCCTACTAGCTCGATCTTTCTTTTGATTAATTTCTAGAATTTTAAAGCAATATATTCATTCCTGTAGTCCTTAAAAGTCCATACCCTAACTACAATATGCCATTTTCAGAGGTGTTTCATTTTAGACATTACTTTTTTTCCAGAGGTACTTTCAAAAATCAGATCACATACTTAGGTGTCTAAGTTTTAAATATCTAACCTTAGTTGACCAAATTTGAATATTCAGGGCTTAATCTTTACATTCGTGACATTAACTAAATTTGTATTTTGTGGCCAGGATGAATTAGCCTTTAACATTCTTAAAATGCTGTCATGTGAATATAGTAAAAAAAAAAAGGAAAACAATCTGAAAGGAAGGCTGCATTTGACCCAAGCAAAAAAAAAGAGCGCATTATATTTATGGGCATTTTATTTCTGTATCACTAGAGAGAGTGGTGGCCAACCTACAGGCAAGTTCATTAATCTCCCCCGCTATGAAGAAATGGAATGTCATGCACTGCAATGTATTCTTTATTGCTATTCCTGCATAGCTTTTCCATAAAGTTCTTTGTTAAAGATAAAAACAAGAAAAGTTTAAATGGGATTTTAAGAATTTAAAAGCTGTAGGCTCATGAATACTCTTCAAAACACTTTCAAGCTTGCCCACAGTCTGTCCAGCTATCCAATTTATAGGGGAAGGATTTAAAACATGGTCCCTGTAAAAGTTTACACTAGCTACTTATACATCAGCGCAGAGGTAGAAGGATTATGATTATCTATCCTATGATGACAATTACAAAAAACCTAAATCAAGACATGAATAAAACAATAAATCTGCTTTATAAGGCTTGCTTAAAAATGTAAATATGCCGTTATTTAAAGAAAGACACAGCATATTGAATATTTAATCAATTTCCTTATTAATTCTAATCTGCCCTCACAGATTCATAGTTGTCATTAATTTGGATTTCCTGCTCACAAGAATTCATAAACATCAGTAAAAATAATACCAAAGATGATCTCTTTCAGGCAGAAAGGTCCCTAAATTTAAAGTACCACCTGCATTTAAAACAAGCATACATCAGTATAGATAAAAACACAAATGCAGACTGAGGCATTCTCCAGTCAAAAATTCTTGTGGTAATTTAATTACTCTTGACTTAATAACTTCAACTTCAAGCCAATAATTTTCTAATAGTTAAGATGTTTGGCAGAAGCGTTTTTAATACAAAAACGCGTATTGTTTGAGATAGTAGCACAGAAGAATAATTAGATTTTTTCTAGTAAATGTATAATTACATTCTTCTTGTATTCTCTACTGTACATTGTGTGCATGTCTGTGATAAGAATACTAGAAATATCTTCCATTAAAAAAAAAACCAAAACAAATCACATGCAGTGCTACTTACTTGGGTTCTCTGACATGGTTTTCTTCAGTTTACCTGCTATTCTGTCATGGATCTCAGTTTTCTTACACCAGAAAAAAATATTTCATGCCCTCATCACAGAAGAGCAAAACTGTAAGCATTATTTAGCACAAAACTTGAGCTATTTTATCGATAGCCTTCAGTGAATTTTACCAAGATAGATCAGCATTACTTGCCTTGTAATGAAACAGTGATGCAGAAACGTCAAATGACTTTATCAACCTCATGCAGTAAATACTGAGAGAGGTAACATAACACTTCTGACCATCAGTCATATTGTCTCTCCATTGATTCCCATTACAGGTTGCTTGTTACCTGCATTGTTTTCACTAAAATTTGTGAGCCTGGTCCAGGCGTCAACAAGTTCTGTGACCCTGATGGATTTTCCTAAGTAATGGCTAAGTCTATCACTTCCATTCTCCCCAGCTGATCTGCCTTTCAGCCTGCAAAATGTTCAATTTGGATCACTTGAGTCTAATTTTCCCTTTTTCTAAGTGGTGAAATGCCTGTAGTCCTCAGAGAATGTAAGCAACATCGTCCTTCAGGCCAGACAATGCAACATCAAGGCTAAAAGCAGCAGTCTGGCTAGGGCAGCAGGACTACAGAAGTCTCTTAAAAAACAACCCAGGAACTATCCTTCTGAGAACAAGTTATGGAAAGTGCTCATATGAATATAGTTACCAGCACTAATTAAAATTCTGATTGATTCCTGCCTTTGCATGCGACTTCTGTAATGCTTTTTCAGACAGGTTAGCATAGGTCAAAAATAGCAAAAGGTCAGAAATAACAAGCCTACGCTTTGCATCTGAACTTAAATCTAGCTATAATGCTTACTAAGTTTAATGTTAATGGATTTGGGAGGTGTTTGCGTTGGTTATTTGTGTTTTGTTTTTTTTTCCTAAACCACTGACAGCGAGAAGATTGGCTTGTAGCTTCCCAATAAAGAACACCATTTTGCAACAACCTTATTTACGCTTTTAGATTTGTTTTTTTGTTGATATTGTCAAACAGTTAAAAAAGGCATCTAATCAGAAATTGGCCTGCTCAGAAAGAAACTCTACATTTGTCAAATGTCCAATACATATATGACAAGATTTGTGATTGACAGTACACTTAGTCACAAAACTGCAACATTAGTTTCCTATTAACTATTTTTTCTGTCTGTATAATTCTAGCACCTAGAATATAGGCTTCTGAGCCCCCAAGGATTGCAGACATATCTGCTGCAGTTTCCTTTGGTTTTTCATTTAGTGTCTCCAAAACACTCTTGCTAAAGCAAACAATAATGTACTTGTGTATATTACTGAAAGAAGATCCTAATGATTTATAATACAATCAGTGACCATAAGTTAAATCAATATTTTATTTGGGAAAAACAGACTTTTGTTCCAGAAGCTATGTGAAATTTTTAAAGCACCAACATGATCAATTCCAGTTTTATATAGATAACAGTATACCTATAAGCCTGTCTCTGACCTATTCATTATCTACCAATATAAAACACATACTAGACTAAGCAAAGCATTTTTAGGTAGATGCAGTCCTTTGTGTATAATTGGGACTTACTTTTGGTTCTCCAAGGGAAAAGATGAATAAATGAATCACAAAGTTACATAAATTGCATTAAGATTTTTTTTTGTCCTGGATCATCTACGCCAGATGTTTTTTTTAAATTCTTCAGAAACGTGTAATAGATGCTTTGACAATTAATTTTATTGTAGCAGGTTTTATTGTTTTATGTTTTGGGGGGAAAGAGAGGGGTTGAAAAAGGAAACGAGACATCTCAATATAAAATGTGGTTTTATTATCAATAGAGGAAGAAATCGCAATAAAGAGATCAGTAATTACAGTATGCTAATAAATAATATCTGGTCCTTCTATCACTTAGTTGAAGAGCTTCTGAGAGATGTGCATGATCATGTTTCAGTGCGGCTGCTTACATATGATCTATTCCACAGAAAATTTGCCTACAGACATGGTTCTTATTGCACAAAGAACCCAGCAGCAACGATTAGAAGAGAAGTTCCCATATATAGCGGTAAAATTGATATTCCAGAGAGATTCAGACCTTCATTTAGAAGAGATGTTGTTTTGATAGCGGTATGCACATGGTTTTATATGAAATGTGCATACGTGTATTCTTGCCTTAAGTTATCAGTTTCATTCCTATGATGACAATCAAACGTGCGGGGAGATATGCTGACCACACTTCACTTAGAGTTCCAAGGGAGAAAAGTTCTCTCAAAATATCTAGAGACTTGAAACAAATGCTCAGTGAAACCAGTGCTTATAAAATTAATGAAATTGTGTAATTGCCTTCAAGGACTTCACTTAAATTGGAAAAACAATTTCTCTAATATCATTCTCCAAAGTATCCTGTAACGATAATGAATTCATATAAAAATACCTTTTTCAGTTAATACACAACAATCATTGTGATTGATTAAACCACCATTTTGTTACCATGAAAAATTCAAAGTATATTATTAATTTCCTCTCACATTTTAGATAGTAAACAGGATATCGAGTGACACTGTTACAAATGTGGTAATAGATAAAGCATCTTGGCCTCGTTTATGTTATCTGTATAAAATCTAGTTTATTTACTAAGTAACGTAACTAGAAGCACTAGACTGAGAATCCAAACACCTGTACCCCCACCATGAACCAGAAATATCTAGGAGCTCTCTGGAAGCTGTTTCCAAGGATTTTCAATGATGGAGCAAACTGAGTCTCTTAGTAAATTTTTGAGGTCCTGGAGAGCTGTTATATTGGCATCCCATGGATCATATTGTTCATTTTAATGACGTAAAATGCTGGCATTGACATTCACATAAATGGCCTACATAAATTTGAATTGTGGGATCGAGGCCCACTACTATAGATTGGTAAATTAATTCTCCTCTAATGCTACAAATGCTGTACTATTTATCATGACTAAATAAATCCAATATTTCAGTCATTAAGAATTCAACACTGGAAACAGCTGGACATTTTAGATTTAAACCGTGGAATAAATTCACTAGCAGAGGTCTATAAAACAAGGTCCTAACTCTCTGAAGGACTTTAGAACCTATCAAGCAGTTCTTTATTAGGGAAACAATATTTATGGAAACTTCAAGAGTCTAAATTAGCTGTAGCCCAATGAAAAAGGATTTTTTTTTTTTAATTTCTCAAGGCTTAGACTGTTTCAAAATAAGAAGAAATTTCTGCTGCATTTTCAAGGAATTGAATGATAGCAGACTTCTAATGCTTAAAAATAGATTGCCCTGCTAATCACAAGCTGTATCCAGGTTACTGTGTTTGTTAACCATATTCACTATTGAGGAAGGTACAAATACTACCTGTCTACAGATTTTAACTTGTGATAAAATTGCAGGTTATGGCTCTTTTACTCTGTACATGGTGATACAAGATCAGAAAAAAGTAAAAGCATATTTAATTGTGATGAGGTAAGTTAAAGCTACGAAGTTTAAGATTAAATAAATCTATTTATTTTAGAAATATATAGACTGAACAGGGGTCAAGTTCTCAGGCCATGGGAAGCATAACTGAAGTGTGCTTTAATAAACCATGAAATAGATCACCTAGAGATTCTTCTTGTGTGCATGTATGCTTTTCTGTCTATTTAAAATTGATGCATATTAAAAGAATATTTTAAATGTGCATTTCAGATCTTCAAAAATCTTCTAAAATTAGATTGTGAAGCTACTGTTTAACTTGGCGCTTTCTGCAGGAGCAGATTTGCAGACTACAGTTGAGCAAAATGCCCATCCACAATGAACACCTTTAATTTCTAACTTTCTCATGGAAGAAAGACATACTTTAAAAATTAACCCACATCTATGAATTTCAAAAACTTTTTGTACCTTGATGGTATTGACAGGTGATAATACCAGAGTAACTGTCAGCTTCTTCAGGCTGACAGCATCTGGATTAACTACAGACATATGTAGCTGGCCTCAGAAAAAATAAACTATACACCAACTACAAACAACACATTTGCTATGTATCGCATTTTACATAGCCTATTTTTTAATTATTTTTTATAAATTTCTAGATATTCATTAGATAGCAATGTACCATATATACACAACATTATTTTTTTAACAGAAGCTAATATTAGGCATTGCAGAAAGACAAAAAAAACCCCAAACCCATTAGAGAAGTGTTCCGTTAAAGACAAGTATTATCATTTTGCAAAGAGTGGAAATTGTAGAGATATATATTTCAAGAAATCCGTTTAACCAATGTAATGTAAGTGCATCACCTGCTGAGATGAAAGACAAGCTCCATTTTAACTCCTGGTACCACTTAGCTTTGTTTTATGACCAAAACTGTTCCAGTGACATGTAAAAATAACCTATATTCATAATTTCACCACAAGGCGCTATAGATTCATTGGTTTTAGTGAAGGTTTTTGTGGAACTAGCTGGCCTAGTTATGCAAAACAGAAACCACACATCAATTCTTGTATAGCATTTATGAGTTAAACAGAAATGGAAGAAATGTTATTTTCCCCAAATTCAGACTATGTTCAAGTTTCTATGGAAACCTTGAACACCTGCGCAGAGGAAAGAAGCAAAGGGTGAAACTGTTCTCCCTGTTTTTTACCATTTCCCCTCTTCTCTCTTTGATCCATGTAGAAGTGTTTTATGTATAATTCACTTGCTGCTATCCCTTATTTCTCCTTTCACTCTTCACATAGCTCCAGGCCTGGGGAATTTTCCTCATTGTCTTGCTTCCCATTGGCTACCCAGATGATTTTGAAGCATGATGACTAAAATTTAAACATTTTCAGGTGCCTGGTCTTCATGGTTTTATACATTCACTTATTTCAAGTCAGCTGAGCACAGAAAAAAACCTACCAGAAACTCTAAGAAAAGTACTCAGGACTGGCAGCTCTAACTTACATGATCCTGGGAGATCTTCTTCGATGGATGCTTAAAAACTCTGGGCTACGCTCACATAAAATCTCAGAGATGATACCAGACACAGCACAAAATGGATATAAATGACACACATCAAAGAGATCTCTAAAGAGCCTTTGAAGAGTTAGCTTTGTTTCTCTTGAAATGAAAGACTACAAGCTATGGGAACTAGCATTGCACTAAAACGCAGTTTTACCTATAGACCTCAGATGACTGAGGAAGCAGAGACTAGAAAACAGCCCAAATGTAATTCCCGTTTTGTCGCCTAGATTTTTCTTTCCTTTTTCCCTAGACCCAGGTGCAGCTTAGCCCTGCCTACATGCATAAGGCAGTGGAAATTTCAGTTTCATTAGAGCCAGCTGCTGAATGATTTTGAAAACAGCTACTTATTGTAGGTAAATAGTACAACTTGCCACACGAAGTGCTGTAAGGGTCATCTAATTAATAGTCATTCTAAAGCACTCAGATGAAGGTCACTAGAGGCCAGACTATTTTTGCCTGTGTTGCATTATTTTTTGTGAGAGTGATCCCCCCTGAAATAAGAAAAAAGCAATGTCAACTTGATAAAAGATTTAAAGGGTTGGACTAAAGTCTTAAAACTTCAATAAATCCTATGAACTCTGTTCTTAAGGTGGCCTGGAAAAAGATAAGAAATACAATAGATGGGAAATCATCCTGGCTTACTGTAACCTGTAAATATTATGTAAAGGGCTTCATGATGCCCTAATACTAAAAGACTTGAAAATAAAATGTCATTTTAAAAGCCTGTAAGTGAAAATGGGTCAAGTTTTGTGGAGGAGCTCTTATTCCACAAGCAAGGTCCTCCACAGGATAATCAGAAAAAAGAATTTTCTGCAAAGATCTTCAGTCAATGTGTAATGCCTTTGTGCACAGGGATGGATGCAGGCAGCGGGTTTTGTGAGGGCATGAAGCGCAAAGTGCTTTTTGCCTTGGTATACACGGACACTGGACAACTACAGTTAATGATCATCATCTTTGGAGTGATATAAATGCTCAGTTGCTTGCAGTAACCTTAGATGAAAAATTCTACTATACTTTTCCTTCAACTGTCCAGCTGGAACTGCGCAGGAATCGGAAATGGCATTCTGCCTTTACACATCTGCAAAGCTCTATAGATACACACTGACTAGTAACAATAAAAATAAAGTTAATGGAATTTCTCTCTGTACATGCTGTTCAATACTTTCTGTCTCCATTAGCCTTTATAATACACAGATACCTCTTTGGAACACGGTGTCCTGCAACAGGACACATCCAACTGCCCAGCACGCTGTGCCAATTGCTTTTCCCTGCTATAAACTGCTTGTTTTCATCTATTTGCTCCCAGTGCTTTTTTATATCAGATGATTTTACTTATATAAGCTGATGCTAGTCTTCAGAAGTTGAACAACTTCTTATTATAGCACTTCTGCATTTGGACAAGTTTATATGTCCCACTCCATCAAAATATTTTCTTGGCAAAAGTCTTATGGAAATAGAGACTGGGCTAGTGCTGTTAGTCCTCCATAATATCAAGTATTTTAGCAATAGTACCTTTAAGGAACAAGCACCCCACAATGCAATGCCATTTCTGCTACACTCCATTTTCGTCCGAGAATGAGTCTAAATAATTTTTGTAAACTTACTTCTTTTATATAAAAAGCACACAGATGGCTTTTTGAATGCAATATTCCAAATTATGCGGTTGCATCAAGAAATAATAATGGTATCTGAGCACTCAATTACTAATGACAGTGGATAGATGCTGAATTTTTGTGCATATTTAATATAATTGTAATTTTAATTTCTCCCTATCAGCCCAACTGATGTTCTCACTTCTGGCACATTTCAAAAGGAAGTACACTTTTTCAAGCCAATATTTTTTTATCTGTTGTATTACAAATATTGATCTTGAAGGCATAGTTCGCTAACTGGCAATTAATAATATATCAATAAAAAAATTACTAGACTGCTTCAATCCCGATTTTATAAATTATGGGAACTGAACAGCTTTACCCTGTGCTAATACGCAAGTCTGTTATACAGAGGAAATAATAGGTAAAGGTATATGATACAGCTGGGGGAAAAAATAGGAACAGATCTTCAAAAGCTCTAGATTAAGTGAATAAGCAACATTAGGCATGCAGTCATACAAATGCTCAACTGACAGTAATTATCTTGTTTGCACACCGAATTGGTATTATTTTGTCATGTAACTTCAAGAACCTTCCATGTGGCACATACCACTGCTTTTGAGTGGCACACCTCTTCCCTGAGGCTTTGGAATTAAAGTAACCATCGGTCAACCTTACTTACACAGCAGAGGTTTTCCTTCCGATGAGGCTAGTGCATTTCTGTGAATAATTCAATGGAAGACTCGTGTGACCAAGCGTGCAGCTGATCTGAAGTGCCATTTATGCAAGAAGCGTGGCACAAACAAAATGGCTGCATATTTCCTCCTAAGCAACTTGATTAGAAACGTTGAAATAATTCTTTTTTGTAGCTGCAGCTTATTTCTTTGTGATGAAACACAATTAAAGGATTTGGTAATTCCCTCTGAGTATTTACATCAGACACAAAATTCTTCCATGTAAAGTCTTTTTAAAATTGTCACAGTACTTCTAGTTCATATGTTGATCAGGGAATCTGTGCAGAAAGAAGTATTTAAAACTGTCTATTTGAACGATAGATCTACTTGAAAAATGCATAAAAAATGCAAATGGTATTGATGTCATAGCTTCTTAGCATTTGATACAATATAAATAGTGTTTAAATGCATAAAACTGTAGGAAACAGAAAGCAAAACTTACCGAAGTCTTTAGAGTTGAAGTGATTCTTTATAAGTGCCCTCAATGGTAAGAAACAAACAAAAAATGGTAAAAAAAAAATTATCTTGAATATTTACAGGGTAGTTTTTTTTTCACTCCTTAAGCTTCTAGATCTGATTTCCTTTCCAGGGAGAGGACTAGCAAACTGTCCCCAGAAAGGCCTGAAGGATGCTTATGAATAAACTCTTTTTGCTTTGCTAGTGGAGTATTAAGTTGCCACACATATGGTGCACCAAAGCAGAACACGTTTGGGTGAGGGTGGCCCACGCGTGACCTAAGAGTAACTTCCATTGGCGCCAGGACTGTCCTTCCAGATTAATTTCTTAAGTTCTTTTCTGCTCTAAGAACTGTGCACTCGATTCAAACTGGTTCTTGCATACATTTTCACTTCCTGTTTTTAAATTAATTTAGAATCATTTATACACCAGTTAGCATCACTACGGTGCCTTGGAAACTTCAGTGGTAACATCTTTTACAGGTCACGTGAACATTAGCATTGACAGTGTTGCTGAATGCTTAATAAATCCTGACAAGGAAAATTCCTTTTGAGTAGAAAGGAGTGGAATAGTTCAGCACTTCCACCTCACGAGTCCTCTGTTAGATAAAGAACACCAACATTGAATAGATTTTAAGTATTGATAGTCTTGTGTTATGATTATTACACAGCAGAAACAGTTTGAGCAACTGTGCTCAGGATTACTTGTAGACATCACTGATGAAGTAAGGAAAAGCTCTTACTACGTCTAAGGGTAAGAAAAGCTAAGGAAGCAAGGTAAAGGAAAAGATGAACTGTTGCTTCCGTTTTACAGGTACAATAATTAAGAGATTAAGAGATTGCTGGGTGACATAGCAACGGAGGCAGAAAAGGAAGTTTTTCTGGTTTCAGGTAAGTGCCTTATCCACAAGGCTATACCTGCTCTTCAAAGGAAAAAGTTTTTATATATATGTATATATTTATGGATGCAAGGTTTACAACAGATGAGAAAACTTCATTTAAATACTATGAAGCACCTCGAATTTGCTACAAATAAACTATGTGTTTGTTTATGATTTTACGTATGAATTCACCATGAGAGAACTACTTGGAATGAAAATATTTGTTTCTTTTTATTTATTTTTGTTAATACCCTATTGCATGGATCCCAGTACCTTATTACTTTGTTATTTGTTTACATTTTGAGTAAATATTAGTGATTTATCATTTGATCTTTCACTTCACTGAATTCGTTTAAAACTGTGAAATGAAAAAAACGAGCAGTAATATCTGAATTAAAGGTCTTTACAGTAATAGATAAAAGTGAAAGCTGCAGTAATATTTTGCAAATTAATCAAAACATATTCAACTAGAGGAAACACTGCTCCCTCCAGTCTGAACTCATTACACACGGTAGAGTGCTGACACACATTAGCTTCTCCGTTAGGGAGTTAACGTGATCAGGTTCCTGCAGGCCAGCACAGGTTGTCACTTCATATTGTCCTTTCCTTTGGAGACAACTGTTTCTAGTTTTCTCTGGATGACACAAGACGGTGCAAAACTGCAGGAAGTTAGCGCTTGTCATCACAGTGAGTTTTAAGGCATTTAATTAAAAGGGGCAGAAATGTGCAAGAAATGAGCAAGACTCACACTTTTCTGCTTCCCGTCAGCACGGACATAACTCAGCCTGAGAGACTGTACCACTTGGTCTAATGAAACATGCAGCCCATAGACAATTGCCTTCAAATGAGAAATTTCTTTCCTATGCTGCAGCTATCGAGGAATAGCAAGCTGTGGCCATTTTCATATAGGTTTATAATTAATTAATTAAGACTGCATGACCCTATTCTCCGAGGCTACATAATCACCATGACATTTCATATAACACAAAATATTGAAGAAACACAACACTAAGCAGCTACTTCGCTTACACACCTCGGGATCTGTGTGTTAGTGTAAGTTGATGTAGTAAGTCAAACAGTTACTGAGACAGCACTGGCACATTGGCAGTACTAGATTTCGGCTTGAATTTTGTGAGTTAAGCCACCTACAAAACAATTTGAAAGAATAGATTGATATAAAGTGGTTCATTAATTTTAAGTGCATGAATTAACTGACATAAAATAATTAATATCAGAGAAAATATTCACATATATGCAGAAGACATGTTACCATTATATTGTCAACATATTTCATATCTGGGCACTGAAAAATATACTGACATGAAAACAAGATTCTTGTACACTTCCAGTGTCTCCATTTAATCAAATTCACTGCTGCAGTTTGCCACTGAAATACCTTCACTTCTGTAGGTTTCAGTACATCACCACAGTTGCAAAGTGCAACTTAAATATTTTCTGACAACCTATATGTTCACTTCTTCCCTTTAACCACTCCTGACACCAACCATGCGGCTGTCTCCAAGAGAGATGCTGTTTCTCCTTCAGCTGGCCGAGAGACCTCATGCCAAAATCTGAACTGTCACCACTTTTGGGGACTATATCAATAAAAAAAAAAAAAAAGCTTGCATTTAGGAAAATCAGAGTTATGCAGAATGACGTTGTTTTGCTAATTTCCTCAGCAACATGCAAGATTAAACACAGTCTTTTTTCTATCTTTTTACCAGCTTTTGATTCAAGTGCAATGGCTCATTCCTTTCCTTTTGGGACTCTCTCTATTCTGCCTCAGGACACACCAAAGTTTCAGCAATGCCCCAGGAGGAAGGCCATTGCTTCTTCAGTGATGGAGCCTGGACTACGGAATAAATTCCTCCAGTACCTCATCAAGCTGCACCTTTTTTACTTTCCTACCTCAAAAAAAACCCCAACTCTCCAAACACTGTCCCTATTTCTACTTTGTCTCGCCTGAACACAAGAACGCAGAGTAAAAAAACCCAACATCATAGAAACAGTACCTCTAATGCCTTGTTAAAACCTCAGAGTCCCCATGCTTTTCTGCTGAAGAGGAGGTGAAATAAGTGTCTACCTGTACGGCTTTCTGGACATTACGCAAAGATACTAATAGCGTGCCATAAAAACCCGTAAAGAAAAAGAAATTTTGAATATTGAAAATATTCAAATGGCATAAAGCATCTCAAGACGCACTTACTGTGAATTTTGTCACTTTGCCACATATCTAATTCATACCTTATTTCCCAGCTTCAGAAAGATACTCTGAAACGAGTCCCATTTGTTAGACGCAATTAACTGCTTCTGGAGCATTGTGACACCATCTACTTTGGAAATGACGTTTAGTGATATGACTGAAACAGAGAATGGGACAGCATTGTGCTCTGCTTAGAGAATAATATTTTCTGCATTGCACGATCTACTGAGTAAATATTGCAAAATAGTCTCTGTGGATAAATTTGCAGTAGAAGGGAAACACCATGCATGACTAGAAAAGACCCAAGGCATTCAGAACTTGCTCAAGAGCATACAACTGAAATGAATATTGCAGGACGAGGATATGCAATCAAGAAATCCCAGAAAAAGAATGTGACATTGTTTTCTTTCGTCTCTTAACCTTGGTTCTCTGCCTGCCTGCTGCTGCATTCTACAGAATTCAGAATGAGGATGGCTGACAGCTTACTGAGCTCTCCATAACTTGCTGTGGAACTTGCATGGTGCACAAAAGAGTTGAAAACACTCTTTTTTTGAAATGTATTTGTTTATACAAAGTTTCTCCATACTTAAAGGCACAAGTTGCAGTTAGGAGTGTAGATTATGATTAATAACGGATAGCTGCCCAAACCAGCTCACATCAAAATGTTGGATCTTATTTTTCCTCAAGTTTAAAATAGCACTTCCAGGATTTTGGTTTTATGCTTATGTAGTTTCCAGAACCAACTCTCTGTACATCAGGTCTGTCACTTGCAGTCTATATTTTATTTAATATTGTATTGCATTGTTCTACCTAGAAAACATAACTTCTTCGGCCAAAAGGAAAAGCTGTTAGTTTGTGACCTTTGTGTCCTGTGATAGAAACAATTATGCCCAGCTGAACACAAAAAGGCCCTTCTTAACTATCTTGTCCAGTGAGTCCCAAGGTATAGCTAGGCTTTGTAAACTTTTTACAACAATTAATTAGAAAAAAGCCTTGGAAAGAAATTTAATTATATGGCCTCTGAAATGTCTAGTGCAGTGCAATAATACCATCAGGAGAAAAAAGCGGTAGACTACTTTGACAAGACAGAACAAAAACCCTCTACTTTAGACTTATTTGAAAATTGTCTAATGGTTGAAAATTTGTAAGTCATACAAATGACATAATAAAGGGAAAAGCAAGGCTATGTAGATATTATCTTCTGTAAGTTAAGGACTGCAGGTTTACTTTATTCTTACAAATCTGTTTTCTACACAGTTTGCAAAAAACCACTAAATATATCATATGTGGTGATTTAGAAGGCATCAGTACTAAATTACTTCCTTAAAAAAAGCTTTACAGTTTTCAGATATGGCCTTATCTGTCTTTTCCCGTGGTGTGAGAGACTAACTGATCTCCCAGCACTGTTCATGATCTCTTGGCCTTTCCAACAGACATTTTCACAGATCAAACAGAAAGACACATGGCTCCCAGCTGGGATTACCATTAAGGTAAAATAAAATGTAAAAATTAGGATTGATTAAAATATTTTGCCACTTCATGCCAAGTTCTCTTGATCAGTTCAGGGAAACCTGAAAAAAAAAAGCACTTTGAAGCATTTTGAAAGCTAACATTTAAAAAAAAAAAAACCCACATTATGAACCACACTTATTTTTAAGTATCTCTGATATACTAAAATTATATTATTTAACCATTTTCAGTGTTTAAATTCTTCCAGTGATGGACTAATTATTGACGTAGTATCAATATCTGGCACCTATCTAGCCCCACTGTACCTTTTCTACTGCAACTGCTGCAGTACTTCTGCATGTAGGCTGCTTATATACTAAGAACAGAAAGCTCATTTGCTGATTATTTTCTTTAGAATGGAAAGCTAGCTTACAAGAACTTCTGAGGAGCTCTTTTCCAATGCTGCTTCCATGAATTAACCCTTAGCACAGCCAGAAAATTTTGCAATCAGCTTTCAAAATACACATAACAGATTAGAAATTAGGGACTGACATCCACTTGGAATGGATAACATGGATGTTTTCTCTGTGTAGTTACCTCACGTAGTGTCTTACCGTGAAGTGCAGCCTTTCACAGCATTCTGAACAGCGGCTTTAGCCCCACTGTACCATTACCTGCCAGCTAAAATGCTTAAAACATCGTAAAGCGTCCTCATACTTTAGGTGTGAAAAGAACAGGATGCTAAAGTAGTTAAGTAAATTTCTAAAATACCACTAAAATTTTTAGAACTTACTTGTAAGGGTGGCTGTACATATCTAATGAAATACAGAGTCCATTACTACACTGCAGTATTCATCTTGTGTCAATTATCACCTTAGTTTTACCAGTCTTGTATTTCAGCTGTACCTGGTACACATTAGATTTATTTTGACATTATAAAAAGGACTATGCAGAGATCGAACAATAAAAAAAATCAAATATTAAAATAATTGCATCACAATTCCCAAACTTCTGGAAATATTACTTGCATCCACTGTAAATACTGTAATTTATAATGACAAATACACAACAGGAATTTCCCTCATTCAATCCAAAATACCCTGGCATGTCTTGATTTCTTATAAGGAATTATAACTAAGATTTAATAGTTTATGGGAAGCACACACAATACAGATCTAAGAAATAGATTATGAATTTTACCTTTATTTACAGTATTTGATGAAAAAAAATACAACTATCGGTAGCACTGGTAGGTTGCACGATAATGAGTCTTAAAATAAAGGAACAATACCATTGCTGAAATAAGGTAAGTTTGTTGTTTGGTAGCCTTCAGCTGCTTCCAGTTGTTGTAAATGAAAATGGAATCCAAACAGAGAAATACGTTCCCAAATATGTAACACACATTTTAAAGAACTACCATACTGAGGCACACTTAGCAACATATGATTTTATGGAAAAAAAAGAACATTTGTGTCATACAGATATATGCTCAATGTCTTTCTGGCTAATGCAATAAATATTTCATTTTAGGCAGCTAGAAAGAAAAATATTTCTCTCCTGTTCTTGTTAAATAAGAAGCCTGGTAATAATGACACAGAAATACAAAAGATGTCATCAGCTTCCAGCCCAAATCTCAAGGTGATTAGGATCTACTTTTATAATAGCTTAGAACTTCATTTCTTCTGTACATTACAAATTTCAAATGAAGCCCAGTAAGAGACTAGATGAAGACTAAAGACAAAATGTAATCCTCATCTTCAGCATTGCAAGTCCAATGTTTTGTTGTTATTTTTCTTTTGATCCTTTGAGAAACTGAGTAATTAAAGGAAATGGCATACCTTGACACAGTTATTGAGTCCCTGCTGAAGGGATGGTTTTGCTGGTTATGATGCCCTGCAATTTACAGTCCAATATATTGAGGAAATCAAGACTGCTTTTATCACTACTACATCCTAAAGTGGGAGCTGCTATAGCTCATAATTTCTGTCGAGCTGGATTACCTGCCCTGATTGCTTAAACTAGCTCTGGCCAAGCAGAAGCATAGGAAAAAAATAATGCAGACTGTATCAAGTATGCAGATATCCTCAAATCATCCCATAAAAAAATATGTGAAACCTAAATTTGAATTCTACTTTTTGATACTAATTCTTGATGAATGACAATTTCATTCCAAATCAAACTTGAACTTGAGTATGATCTAGATCTGAAATATGAATATTAACTCTGACTGGTTTTGCTCCCTTGTCCCCTTGGTTTTTTTCCTTAAGCTAACCAGAAAAAGGTTAGGTCCCCAAAAGATTCTTGTCTAAAAATTCATTCAGCCACTCAATCCTCTTATCTTTTTACTTAGAAAAAATGGGCTGTCCTGGAGACCATAAATGATTTCTGAGATATCTTACAGCACCTCAGAGAACTTCTCTCAGAAGGAATATGGGATTAAATGATTCTTTAGTCGAATCTTGGACTGTTCAGAAACATAAAAAGGGCACCTATAAAGCTTGCCCCCTGTTGACTTCTGTAGTGCTGTCAAGTATTTGAAGATTTGTGTCAATGTGATGATTAAAGGACACACATATGGAGGCAAAAGCTGGAGATGACTCCAGTTTAGCAATTCTCAAAACTCTGAAGTCACAAGAACTCACCTAAAAATGAGATATCCCAGCCCAACCTCCTCTAACTCAGCAACTCTAAGTCACTCCTCACCTTCTGGTAAGATTAGGGCAGCTCAAAATCTTGCTGTGGTGCTGGTGTGGAGTTGTGTCAGTTCTCAGCCAGGGCTCCCACAGTTGTCTCCAGGTAGCATGGCTTTTGGCCAGCATTGCCCACTCTGGTGTCATGACTGGGCTCAGCACTTCACACATGGTTAACAAGTGCTGCTGTCACCTCCTCAGGAACGTCCTGCTGTACCCAAACCATGTACTCCCAGAGAGCACAAAGAGGTTGTAACGCTCATGTTTTAGCACAGTTTTAGTACATTAATGACCCAATTAGTTTAAAACTGAACAGTAGCACGCTGCTGTCTGGAGAGTCTGCCTTGGATGGGAAAGTCCCTCTACCCAAGCGTACACAGAAACTAACTTATCAGTTTGGTTTGGTTGGAAAGAACACCTCAGCACTGCCAATATCTATGTATTTGCCATTAGAAATTAATTTTTTTCATCTAAGACTAAGACCACTCAGTGAACAAAAAGAAAAATTTTCTTTTAAATCACATTTAAGACATCATTTCTTTTCCTGTCAGCTTTCTCTGCTGACTTCAGTTCTTTCCAGCAACTGGGGCTCAGAGCATGGGGCTTTTGTTTGTTTCTAAAAGCAAAGATGCTTCCCTTGCCAGGTAGGCTTTTCAAGCTCTTGCAGCTTTATTTTCAACAAATTCTTAGTTTCCTAGATACATATTAATGTTGTGAGAATGCTCTTTCTACCACAAAGAGAGAATTACAAGTATGGCTGCATATATAAATCACAGCAGTGGGTGACAGATTTTGCAAGTTGGCTGTAGCCAAAATGTTAAATTTTGTGATTTCCTTAGCCCAAGGTTCATATAAACATAATTCATTCCTCAGAAACTGTGATTGTTTGATGTATTCATTTCCAATAACCTTTTAAAGTAAAAACCATAGGGCACATGGTGCCTATGTGTTAATTCCCACAGGTCAGACCAGGAGATGCATTCGGATTAGGCTCAGGCTGTAGAAGGAAGACTAAAATTTATGCATAGTTTACAAACTGGTTAATAAACACTTCCGATAAATCCATAAAACTGATAAATCAATTAAAGTCAAAATGTCTTGTGGACTCATTACAAACCAATAATTGAATCTTTTTCTGGTTTTGTTTTTGGTCTTTTTTTTGGTGTTGTTTTTTTTTTAAGCAGATTTCATTTTGACAGCACATTTGGAAATAGACCTTTGAAAAATAGAAATGCTAATGTGACTAATAGCACAGTACAGGAAGGGTAATGACATGCTGGTGAAAAGTAATATTATATGAATGCTTCAGATTAGATTAATTAACTAAATGTCTATATATAACACAGAACTCTGATAGATTAAAACTCCAGTTCAAGAAAAGAATAATATAGGTTTGGAAGCATATGTCTCCTTTCCCAATCAAGAGGACAGCAAATATAACATTGTAGAAGAAATCAAAAAGGCACCATACCAGCTACTAGGAAGAAAATTAACTCTATCCCAGCCAAAACCAGGACAGCTGCAAACACAATTATAATGAAACTTCATTTGTCCCATTATTAGGGTAAATGGACTAAAGAAAGATGCTGATACTGAATTTTTAGACTTGCATTTTATACGTGTTCTCCAAGGAGCAGCTAGGTAGCCGAGTTACAGGATGAGAAGCTTCTGGTTAAGGCTCTGGACTTACTTAAAAGTGTTGTACAGCGTTGCAGAAATCAAAATTTTCTCAAATTCTGCTTCACTGTGGGTGCACCAACCTCCCCAAATAAGGATAACAGTATGTTTTCCTCTCCAAAGGAAAGCTACATGAAAACATTGAAATTTGCTGGAAGGAAACCAAGGGATCAAATATTTGCAAGGTTGCGGATACAATTGAAAGGCACTGTACTGGGACTCTGGAATAGATGCATGCAAGTAAGGCTTGAGAAAGGCCAAAATAAAACCAGCAGGATTCTTTTTTTCAGATAGCTGCAAATCCTTGCTTCTTACTTCACTGATGATTTGAGCTGTACAGGAGTTTATTCAGTAGAGCAGAATACGTGCAAAACTAATTGCTAAAGGATTAAAGAGAAAACTTAGAGAAACCTCAAGAAATAAAATTAATAAGAATTCAAAGACATGTTTCTCTGTTTTGTGAGAAAGCAGCAAGCCACGGGATGTTAACTCCTGTAAATCTCCAGGAAAGTTGATTCATTTTGATTCATTCCTTTCTATAAAATTCAGACATGTATTTTTGCATATCCAGTCTTAAGGTGTTGTTCAAAGTATGAAAGACCCTAGTGACACTGAAAAGAGGTAAGGCCATTTGATAAAGCAAGTGGCGTCAGTAAATGCGGCGTTCCAGCTTATCTATAAGAACTGCAAAAGGCAAATACTTTGGGGTCAGATGATTTCAAGTAACGCAACTGAAAGCTCAAAATTTTCTGTTCACAGAGAAGATCTTTCTGAAACTTTGAATTAATTGCACACAAAGCATGGAAATTTCACCAACACTGAAACAGTGGTCCAGCAATTTAGCGAACAATCTTATCTCTCTACCCTTATGTGCTGCAAAACCCAGTTCATTAAAGAAGTCTTTATTCAGGAAGAAAAAGACCTGGCAAACAAAGGCAAATAGTGCATCCCTAGCAGAATGTGGAACGGTGAAAAATTAACACTAATCCAAGCATAAAATACCCACACAATGTCAAATGTCACTTTTTTCCCTTTCAGCTTTCATCACAATTTGCAAGCCAGGAATCAGAGAGAATGTGCCAGTCCCAGCACAGTACCACAAACATAACCTCTCTCAGCGTAAATCAAAGCACTTCACCTAAGCAGTGACAAAGACACTTAGGAAAAGCTTTCTCCATGTTACCTGAGTCAACACAGCCTATAGGTTACTGATGGCCTCTGGTTGCTCCCTTGTACTGTGAAAATCTATCACTATAACCATCAAGAAAACAACCATTTCAGAGGAACCAGGCGCCTCCGATGCCCCTGGGAGCCCTGCATCTTCCCCCTCCTCTCTGGGTAGGGAGAGAAGGAAAGGACATGGTGGGCTTTTTTACTTCTCCCTCTTAATTTCAATTTACCCTGATAATATTTTAGGATTATTGCAAAAAGTTATTTCAGTTTATGATAAACCTTTCTTAAAATACAAGATTCTGACTTATCTAAGAGTCAAAAGAATACAATTTTTTTTATTGTGCGTTATTCTATTATAACAAAAAAGCAGAACTAATATACATGGTATTACAGGGAAAACAGGACCTCAAAACCCCTGCAGTACGTTCACAGCCATGAGCTGTTCACAGCTTTCACTCTGGTGAAAACAACTCTGTGTTCAGAACTTTAAAATGCCTCTTCTCCCTTGCAGATGCAAGCTCATTTAGAAACCTAAACCCGTGCTAGGTAGATCACCATTTGCAACATGCCTTATACCTCAAACGTTTGAGTATTGAAAAGCAGCACTGGACAAACGGAGACTAAGATTTGTACCTGTTGTACAAATCAGACATTTCCCACTTCTTTAGGGAAACAAACAGAAAGCCATTAGTCTCCTGAAGCTGTCCAGAGTGTTCAGGACTGCATGATGGAGTTGTGAATAATTTCTTTGGAAGACAGATTAATTTCTTCTAGCACTGACTGAAAGTGAACCAGTTAACTCTGGACTGGTATGGATGAGGACCAGGCAACAATTCTGTTTTGCCAAATCTTTCTTCTTTCTACTAATCACCAGAAGAGGTTTGTTAAAAATAAAATCTGGTAGCAATGACATCTCAAAAATCTACGAATTTCTAATCATTCATGAATGGCTGCATGAGGAATGAAAATGTTACCATATTGCAGATTTCCCATAGAGTTGCTTTCACTTGGATCTTCACTACTTATGCAGAATATAGATTCACCTCATAAAAGGTCAGAAAGGAATACAAAACAATTTGGATCTTGCAACCAGTTTCTTAACATTGAAAGAAATTAATGAAAATTTCCATCTAGCTTGCACTGTGTTTGGGGGAGACATATGTAGTAATTAAAATCTGACAAAATGTGGAGGGGAAAGAGAATGGGAAATAAACTCAGAGAAATAAACGAACTTTTTAAAAATAACCAGGACTGACAGCAAAATGAAGTGAAGGCATTTAGTTCAGCTTGGTTGTGAAAACTTGGACCAATTTGAAAAGTGACAGAATAGTGAAGCACCAGCCTCAGGGCATCAGAGAAAGTTTCAAAGATGAAGTTGTTTTCTTCATAACTGACTTCAATACCAAGTCTGCAGTGTGGGCCAACGGAGTGCTGGGCACTTGACTGCAAAAGCTCTGCTTGCTGTAGAGCCTGCTGGTGCTCGCCACCGATCCGTCTCCTCGCTGTATCCACTTATTACCGCCGTTTCACTGCAAGCTTTTATGGAGCAAGTGCTTCGTATGGGTGAGTGTCTGCACTGTCTGTAGCATGGCCCAGCATCTCATAATTCTAGACATTGGGATTACTACTATTAGGCTACATACACAATTTCCTTATTTACAGAAAGGGTTACGGTATGAATCGTAGCATTTCATTCACCACTGTGAAGAAAACATTTTAGCAATCATCAGGTCTTTAGTGTGCTTGTTGACCTAACCAGCTTTGCCTTCTACAAATAGTTATCACAAACCAATAGTAGAGAAATTTTGTGTTTTCCCTTATCAGTTTCTTCAAGCTAGTTCTCTAAATAGTGATTATATCAAAAGAATAATTTTAAGAAACCTCTAAAGGCAAGAAATTTTTGAACTTTACTATACCGTGCCAGTAAGATTAATTTCCTACTATTGATCTTCTAAGAACAGTTTTAATAATGCTAAGATGACAAATTAAATGCTACTAGAAAGTAGAAATGTTCATTATATTCCTGGAAGAATTATGATAATAGAGGTGATGATATGATGAATATGGCATAAAAAACCTTGAATGGAGCCTGGTCATTTCAATTTTGAGAGGTGGGTTTTTTTCCTGAGCTTTTGAAATAAAGCAATTTAATTATGAACAGAAAAATGAAAGAAAAATCCAATAGCAATAAGTAAATAGTTCTAGAAATAATAATTAAAAAAGCTGGGCTTGTTTTCTGGGATTGCTTGCTGCAAATTGTGGGAAAAAGTCTCTGCCATGTTCATACCCTCATAATAACTCTCACTAAAAGACAGACAGTAAGAAAGGCAGAATCCACCCAGCTTCTTTTATAGTTCTGGTACTATATTGGCATTTACCCAGACAAAAGCATACAATTCACTCCATTTAAGCTATTTATTCATGAACATACTCAGCCAGATAAGAAAATTACTCATATCCAAATGTAGGTAGGGAGGTTTAAGTATTTGCTTGGGGGACAGGGAAAGGTGAAGAAGTAAGGGAAGAGTAAGATAAATTAGAGAACTTCAGAATAAATTTTAAAGATGCTACAATTTAACCCTTGACTGCACTTTGGGTATGATTTCACTGAAAACACTTTGGATAAGATTTCACTGAATATTCCTGACCAAATACTCTTCACGCTTCTTTTCTAGGAGTTGGTAGCTGACTAAAATTAGTAGCTACTCCCTTGGTTTTTAATCCTCTGAGACAGAATTTGGCCTGCAATGGTCACCCGTGGCTCTGTGTGAGGAAGGCCCCTTTATTGGTATTCTTTTACTCTGAGCCTGCCTTAGGCAGTTCTGACAGGTAGCTCACTGCTGCCACTGCCCATTTCCCTGGAGCAGCATACCAGCTGGCACTGGGCCGGCTGCATGGTTCTGGATACTGATACAAACCCGTGAAAGCAAGTATCCTGCAGTGTTCTGGGCACTGCTTTATGAACCAATTATATTTTTTTTAATTAATTTTAGCAGAAAGTATTGCTTATCTGGAAATTTATAGTAGAAGTTAATAAGGGTGGGGGGAGAGAAAAATACAGATTTACAAAGTGTACTACATCGTGAAAATGAGTCCCGTACAGTTTCTAGATAAAACACATATATTGAGTCATAGGAAGTTCTATAATCCTAAAGCATAAAGATCTTTAAATAAGTTAGAGTTGAATTTTAATGTTTGTTGAAACAAATCCCAAGTCAACTTCTTATCTTGTTTGGTTAAAAGCATATAACCAAGTTCTGTGTTTGTTAATGTCACTTTTGGTAAAGTTGTGTGTTACACCTGAGTCAATATTCATCTTGCTGCCAAGAAAAACTGTATTTTGTTAAGGGATGGTATACTTTTATTCTAAAAAACAAATTTCAAATAGGATGCATGAAGGTCTGAAAAAAATGTATTTTAAAAACATAGTTATTGGGAAAGAGATCCAAATGATTTAACTTGATGGAAGCTGCATAAACTTTAAACAACATAAATAAGCTGAAAAATAAATCCTGATTGCCTACACTGGTTGTAGTACCCCTGTTGTTGGAAATTCTGTCCCTCAGGTGAGTCTAATATCTGTTAGGAACAGTTTCATGACCTTGCATGGTGCAGGAGTATGTAGTAGATAATGTCCTGAGAACTGTCCCTATCATAGCATCTTTAATTTCATTCTATTCTATGAACTTGCACAGCTACAAGACAAAAGAAATATATATATTTATTGCACCTGTACATAAGTAACTTAATAAAAGCGTATTTAAAGTATTTTTAACATTCTATTCTATGAACTTGCACAGCTGCAAGATAAAAGAAATATATATATATTTATTGCACCTGTACATAAGTAACTTAGTAAAAGAGTATTTAAAGTATTTTTAACATTTACTTCATTATATACAGGAGTAACATCCATTCTCCTGCCTGAAACTAGATAAGGTGGACGGGACTTCATATTTGGTCAGGAAGTAGTTTATTTTTGCATTAACATAATGCTGCCTTCCGACTTCAGGGTTGTTGAGCCAAAGAGAGCTGTCTAATCTCTCTAAGCTTTGTCTTACTTTTACATGTTTTCATAAACTTGTTTAAGAAGTTAGCCTGATGGTGGAATAATCATCTATGATTCCTTGAGATGGAAATGCCAGGTTTGTTATGCCGGCTATATGGATGAAGCTTCAGTGTCAGAACATCTTTTTATCTCAGCATGTTCGAAAGTGGTCAGCATCATACTGGGTGGCTCCCAAGATGGATCTAACTGAATTTCAGGAAGATTAGAATGGACTGACATCAGAATAAAGACTCAAGATGGGTTCCTGCCCTCACTGGATTCAATGGACAAAAATCCTTGCTAGACCGATGGTCAGCCTTCTCCTGTGGGCTTACAGCATTATGTTTTCTTCTCATGAACTGAGTCTAGACATGCATCTCTATTCTGAGCTACCACTGGAAAAGCTAAAAAAAGCAAATTATTTCCCCACCATATACAATATAATTTTTCTATATTTGCTTATCAAGCTCAGTGAATTATTCTCAAATAGCTAATGAAATGTATTAAATCATGTGGATGAGGATTTTTGTTAAGATCATTCCTGGGGGAACAGAGGACAACTTTCATAGATTGGTATATCCCTGACAGACTAGTATAACAAAAAAAAAATCAAAAGGCACCAAATAGATCAGATATTAAATCCATTGCATATGAAACCCTAGACACAGCTACTTCTCTTATCACAGTTTGATCGTGACTTCAGTTCTAAAGAATGAGATGCTCGAGACTGTGCATGAGAAATTATTTTCACCTATACTTTCTACTAATTTTTGTATGCACATAGTGCTCTTTGATCTTTAAAAAAACATCTTTATACATATATTCAGGAAGAATTTGAGGAAGATACCTATGAAAGGATGAAAAATTATCTTCATCAATCTGCCAGAGGAGGGAAATTGAAATTGTTACAGCTTAGAATTTTATGCAGGTTTTATTAGACTCCATAGAATCTTCTCAATAAAAGATTACTTTCCAGGCACAATGGCTGGAGATATAAACCAGAAGGTGAAGATATCATTCAGATCTTATTGGCATTTTACATATTTAGGCTGTCTTTCGCTATTTAGTTGGAGTCATATGGGAGTCTGTGCATAAACAAGCAGTTTTGGAAAGCAAAGCCATACTTTCTCCATAGTTGCTGTAGGGTATGTTATGCCAGGAGGACTCAGAAGAATAGAGCTATGGCCAGTCTCTAGTTGCTTCATAACATTAGAGCTGCATGAAGTGAATATATATCCCTAATCAGACAGCAATTTAAATGTAATTTCTAATACCATGTTATTATAACCTCTTTCAAACACCTATGAAAACATTGATTATATTGTTAATCATACCCTTAGTGATACTATATTTCTAATGTATAGACACTTAAACACGATTAAGACCACCAATAGAATCATGCCTTTAAAATCTTTGCGGTATCCTCTGATACCAGTGACTGTCTAATACCCAGATTAAATTATTCCTTTCTTTGCTTTAGTTCAATTACTATAATTTATCAATACAAATGGAAAAATGTTTATTTCACATTTTTCTCTACAATCTCAATTGTTCATTTAACAAAGCCAACCAGTTCATTAAATCTTTGTTCCCTGGCATTTTCCATCAATTTAGCCCATAGAGTTTTAGTTCTTCCCTGTCACTCTTAAGATCTTGACATCTTTTTGAAGAGAACATTTACTGCATTACAGATGGACAATGGCTAATGCAAGCATTGTCTAAATAAAATATTACTCATGGATATGAGGTTAGCTCTCTAATTGGTGTACCTCTCTTCTCCCATCTGCCTGCCTCCATTTGCTTTTTGCAAGCAAACAGAAAAGCCAGTATTTAATTACATCTTTTATTGTTTTACTGAGTCAATCCAATATTTCACCTTTTGACATTTTACCATGTCATCCTCTAAAAATGGGAACAAACTTAATAAGCACTCTACTGGCTTTTGGACACCTAACAACTCATTTAGTCAAAGCCTAATTTGCTGCAGTTTGTTGGAGTCCGTGGGAATAACTTTTTTTTTTTTAAAGTTAATCAAGTGCCCATCTGCTTCCTGCTCCAAGAATAATTTATCCTTCTCCACTAGATAAACTTGTCCTTGTTTGTTTATTTCTTGAGCCTTCAGACTAATGTATTGATTGTATAATTGCTGAACTTTTACAGGGTTTTTTTAATTTTGCCAGAGAAATGAGACAATCATTAAGAATAAGTTTATCTATTTCGGAGACTTTCAGGCCTCGTGCAGGGGCCTGTGTAAATTGAAAAGTTCACTTTTTAAAAACAATTAAGATTGCCTCAGCAGATTTCTGTTATGCTATTCTGTTCTAATTTAACTGAGACTTCCCCATGGTCATTATATCCTATATTTCAGAATTCCAAGAGGTAGAAGAAATTCCCTTAGTTCACGAGAAATCTTTTCTGTGGATGTGATCCCACACCTACTGATGTCCATGAAAACAGAGACAGACTAAAACGACTAGAGCCAAACACAGTACAAAAGTTCTGATATTTAATTCTATGTCTGGCTATTCCCATGTAAGAATATGTATGCTATTATTATCCTATTATATCCCCTATTATCTATGTATTAATAAAGAATTTTCTTCAAAATCTTTGGCTTTTTAGAAGATTTCAATGAATACTTTTTTGAGGATTATTACTTGGATGGGGAAATAAATTCTTTCTCTGCTGACAAAGGTTGGATTTTTATTGATCAAGTTCTTCAACTTTGTTTACACTTTTTTAAAAAAAAAGTTCATTAATTTTTTAGCCACAGCCATATGTAATGAAAGTAAATACACAACATATTAAAATCCAGAAGCATTTCAAAAGAAAGCACATCTCTCATCGGCCGTGCCTGAAACGAGACAACATTTTCTTTAGGTAGATTTGTTTCTCTAAGTTGAATAATTTTTTAATTTTAATGTTTAATGTGTGAAATAAGTGTGAACATTACATTGTGATTTTCGTAATCCACTTCTATTCCTCCTTTAACATGAGGTACTGACTCGATGTCCTTCTTAGAAACAGAAGACAAATTTAGAGAAACCACAGGGGTTTTCAATATTTCAGGTAGTCACAGCAAGAAGATTAAGTGACAGATTAAAGAGGAAGGGCTGGAAACCTTAGAATACATTAAAACTTCTTCCTTTGTTTTTGGTTTGGGTTTGGTGGTTTTTTTTTTTCCAACCACAGCTCTTTCTGAGACCTCATGATTAGAAAATTTGGGCCACTGCAGCATTCACTAGCTAGGTACAGCAGTACAGCTTTTACATTTAATTTTCTCTTATCAGAATCAGACTAAGTAATTATTTCTGTGTGTAGGGTTCTGGTTGTAAGGAGTTTGGCCTCACTGCAAGCTGGCTGATTTAACTGCCTGTGCGCTAGGGTCCTGTTGAGAGGTTTTAGAAAGCCTGTCATATTCCATTTGTGCTGTACTTTTGCTCATGTAAAAGCCCCAGTTTGTGAATTAAGAATTGACTTTTAACTGATATTCATGTAAATAAAATTTGTTTCTGGAAATTAAACACTAGAAGGAAGAACAGAAGGGGTTTGGGGATTCATAAGTATTAATATGATGGGAAAAAAAATGGTCCACTTCCTCTCCAGAATAGAATTCTAAAAGACCCTAATAAATACATACTCTTTATCATTTCTTATTCAAGATACTATTCTACAAGGACTTAACTACATGCTTCACTTTGTAAGCTAAAGAGGTTCCAGGCACTGATTAACTGAGAGCTAAAGTCTGAGAGAATCTGGGAGTGAAAAAAAAAAAGCACATTAGGCTGACATTGGACTATTTTGCCAGAATCCTCAACTTCAATGTATATGTTTATATACTAGATGCACTCTTAAATTAAATATTCACTATTTAATCTGAGATCTGCATATGAATGCTGGAAATCCATCAAAAATCACCTAAATGTCCTGAAAGCACATGCCTTAAAAATATTAGATTTAAATAGAAAGAAATTATAGGAAAAGGGAATTTTCTGCAAAGAGTTCAACAACTCTCTGGCTCTAGTGTTATTCAGCAAAGGTGTAAATATCTGCAACCAGTAACAAATGGTTGGTAACATCAGCAGCTGGAGGAAGATAAAAAAAGGAACTATACAAACCAGTCCTCTGTAGCATTCTACCAAAAAGGGAAGAACTTACTGAAAAGAGTAGGAAAATGCTTAGAGGCTTCTGACATTCAATAGTGTTGGGAGGATTCAGATTCAGAACTGAGTAGTGAACATTTGTGTAGACGTTTTTGACAGATCCTACTTGTTTGCCAGTCAAAGAATTCATCAATACTAAATATAACTCACCACAACGATACTCATCTTAGCTAATTTTGAAAGCAATCCTACTGTGCTTCTATATGCATAGCTTTGAAAGAAATTTCTAAAATAGACATAGCTTTGTATGACAACTAGTGAAAGAAAAATATCCTATGGATCCATGTGTAGTGTAAATGTAGATAACCTGGAGAGATGTTTAAATAGGAATTTTTAAAATTTAACATCATCAGATCTGCAAAGCCCTATTAAAAGGTCAGAATTAATGAGGGCCTCACCACAAAATCATGCAAATTATGCGAGACAGTCATTGTATCATTTTTAATAGCAGCTGACCATTATTATTCTAGATAAAGAACCATGTATTCAAATATACCTTATTGACAGATAGAATGTGTTGCTTGGTTGTACAGCAGGGCAATGAATAAACAAAACAAAAAAAGAAGTAAAGTGAGCAGATATCTGGCTTCAAAAGAATGGCTCTGTGGGATACAAACAAGTAAAACATGGGGATGAAATGAATTGGAACTGAATCTATTTGCATTACGGATTGAACACGATGTGCTCAGTAGGAAAGCAAGCAACACTTCACTGAACAATAGCAAAATAAGTTGAATATCCCAGCAATGTTTTTATGTTCCAGAAATGAGCTTTTGTTGCTGTTAACATTTCAGCCGTACTTTGTTCACCAAAACTTGTAAAAAAAAAAAACCAAAATCCTGGTTTGAATCTATTTTCAAGTCACGTCGTAGTTCCAAATGTGCTCAAGTACTATAAGAAAATTGACAGTTCTTACAGCTTTTCAATTGCAGATTTGTTTTGAAAATTTTTAAACAGGCCCAGTATTGTGCTCTGATTTTCTCTAATAAATCTCTTCGTTTCAAAGTCTATGCACATGGAGAATCAATTCACACTTCTGTAGGAATAAACACTTAACATGAAAAAGGCTAAAAAGATCCAGTTTGTTTAAATGCCATGCCATTTTCACAGACTTAGAAGAATGGAAAAATAGTGTTTTATCTTACAAATGAGCCATAATTTATAATTAACATAGCACACTGGAAAAAGAGATGAAAAATCCCTATTTGTTTGGAAAATGTCATGGCATGTTCTATTTAAGGTGTATCTTCTGTTCTGATCTCTTCCTTCTGTGTTACTCCTGACACATAAAATGTGCTCAGCATACTAGTGATTGGAATTTTAAACCCATCTGTGAGACTGAAATTGGTAGAAATTTAACATTTAATTCAACACATGCAGAATGAAATACTTAAAAAAAACCCCAAACACAGGAAATATCTAAAACCTATGTTGATAATCCATAAGATAGACCAGAGTCTACATGCCTCTTCCTTGCATATTAGATATTTTGCCACTCTTCTTACTATCAAGATGTATGATGTTGGTAATGCTCAGATGTGGACTTTGCCTGTCCTCAAAAGATATACAGAAGACATATCTTTCATCTTCCACCCTGAAAATGAGATTTATGTACAACCTAAATGCTATAGAGACTTTCTATTCTGTAAGAGGCAGATTTCACTGAAGGAAAGATCTGTTGGAGGATGTCACTTGTTTACATACTTATCAGAAAAAAAAAATACATCTGAAGAAACCAACTGTCCCCTGATATTTTGAGTATTTCACATGTTTTACATCATTTTTGGTACAGCACCAGCTACCTCATTTGGCATCTATAAATGTGAGAAAATGTACAAAAGGAATCATCCTAATTTTGAGTACAGGAAACAAACATGAAGGAATAAAATCCAGAGTCTTTTATTTACTCTAACGGTCTACCTATACAATTGTAATATTTTAATGATTTTCATTGATGTTTGAGAGATGATGATCCTTCCTTACCTTGCAACTCTAGGGCTATACATTTTTGAACACTATCTTTCATACTTAAAGTGTCCTTTTGAACAAAAATGCTAGTTCTGAACATGATTTAGGAGAATTCTGGATCTGGCTCCCAATCCCATATTTGGAAGAAGCCTGTTTCTCTTAGCATAAGGTAATTTATAACACATTGAAATGCTCACTCTTTACTCATATTTCTATCCCTCCACTTCCCATTTAAAGAATTGGGAAAAAAAGCTTTTCATCCATGACAACTGTTCCTTTACACTATGACTTTTTTTGTATGCGCAAATCTGAAATGTAGCAGCAAAACTGTGGTGAGCTGTTCAAGCACTAATGAAATAATCCCTTTGTGATCTGCACTGTGCCATGCTACCGTTGTATGGCTATATTTCTTTTAAAGTATGTTTTTACGTAATTACGATACTGTGAAACTGGATACAGTGATATTTCAAAAGAAACTTGACCAAACAACTACAATACGAGAAAATAAGCTTTTTTCCCCCCATTGTTTTATGTGTGTAACAGTTTCTGTTCAATTGCAGGAGTAAACCTTCTAGTGGCCTACAGTAAATATGAAATAGTATATAAGTAACAATGTCAGTCTCACAACTACTCTAAGTGAGCAAAAGGCTTGATTTATTCTTAGCCTAGTACAGTCTTATTCTATAGGGTTTTATTTTAAATACTTATGTATTTAACATATACATACCTACAGAGACATGCTAAGTATTTCCCTTTGTAGGACTAGGAAATAATTAACTTTGTATGCAAGTATCTGAGACACAAGTGGAATTTACACCAATTTCAACAAAGAAACAAAGACCTGAAAACAATTTGTTGATCTTATCCTCTCAGAAGGCTAAAGATTATAGAGTTTAAGAGGTTTTTTCCAGTAGAATGATAATATTGTTCTTTGTACACGTTTTTTAGATAATAAAAGCAAACATCTTTCCCCTAGAAATTAATGGGAGAGTTTTCTTTGCTTCAAAGGACATAATACCAGAATCAGAGTTATGCTTTGAATAGCTTGTTTGAAACTTTTCAAGAGTATTTTATACAAACATAATGATCTAATAAATTCAGTAAGATGACTATCAAAATCTATGGAAGTATTTTCTGGTAGGATGATCTTGCAGGATTTTCCCAATGAAGTTCTTTCTGATTGTTCCTAAATTAAATATGGATAACTGTGATCCTGATTTTGGTTTAAATTAGTATTTTAAAGCATCATCTAGCTGTCTAACAAATAAAAACTACACTTTTTGACATAGGGAATCTATCCAATTTGTTTATTTCCCACTGTTTACCCATTTATTTTAAACTTCAGGAGCTGAACTTTTAACTGATATAAATTGCTGTCAGTGGAGTTACAACCATTTATGCCACTTGAGGATCTTACCCTCTATACCATTCCTTAACTCAAATAAATATTTACACTGCTTATTCTATGACAAAAAGTTGAATTTAGGCCATGATGTAACAACTGTGGGCTTTGCGCAGTTAGAACATTTTCTCAGAACCGTCTCTACAGCTTTCCTTTTATTTCTTCTTATCATGTTGCTTGAAGGATCCCCCCCCTCGCCCTCCAGGGACCTTATGGCAATGGTACTGAATGTAAAAACGATTAAGGCAGCCCCAAACAATCACTCTGAAGGAAAGATAATTCTTCAGGCATAAGAAACCATTGTTGATTTGAAATTGGAATCACTGTCCTGGCGAGCCATTTCCCTCCCAGTATACACTGTATGTATTAAAAGATTGCAGCATTGCTGTCTTGCTGGAGAAATTGTCTTCTGCAACGGTATAAAACGTGATGCTCCTTCATCAGGAATTCTCTTTTGATCACTACATTTTTCCTCCTTATTCTTACTCTATCAATGTAAGAGAGAGGCAATTTGATGAGCACATCACTTATTCACCTCCTAGTCACTTGACTTCTAAGTGTATTTCTACCAAACTGGCTTAGCCTTGAGTCAGAATGAAGAAGCATCACAGGTAATCTCATTTGTGGGGTTTTTGTTTGGGTTGGTTTTATTGTGGTTTGGGGTTTATTTTTGTTTGGGATTTAAGGGAGGGTGTGTGGTGATTTTTTTTTTTTTTTATTAAACAGATGAAACAGCAATAATTTTAACAGTGTAAGTTATAAGGAACATTTCCATCACAAGGCATTCTGTAGACAGAATTGGTTTGGTCAGCCTGCACTAAGAAGAAACAGCAGCTTTATTGCTTCCAAGGGGTTTTTTTGGTGTAAATGGAGGACTGTATTAATGAACACTTCATAGTTTGAGACTGGTGCTGATAATGAAGAAAAATTAACAGATACAGGGCTGAGAACTGCTAGTTAATAGTGTAGCTGGCAGCTATTATAGTATTCAAGCAAATTTGTGACAAATAAGATACAGCAAATTCTGACCAGATTCCAAACAAGATTAGCTTATATTAAAAAAATTTTAAAAATGCAGACAAATAATGAAAACCTCTAACTATTAAATTACAGAAGAAACAGTAAAAGGTATGAATATACATCATGCTACTGGGTAACTATTTAATGAAGACTTACAAGAGAAATCCACTAGACTTAAAAAAGATCCCAAAGAATAAAATATGGAAAGACAGCAAAAGCAGACAATAACTTATAGGAGATCACACCTTTGTATTTTGTTTGCAATCATTTTGAGCAAGTTCGTTCTGAAAAACAGCACCAGCAGGCAATTAGAGATCCTTCTTTCCAGATACAGAAAACAAACGATTGAAACACCTCATCGTGTAGTGTGTCCCCCCCTACATTTTCATTACTTTTTTTGTCTATCATCACCTTCTCTTTCACTCCCTTATTATTTTGAATTTTCCACTCATTGTTTCCACTGTTATTGCATCTGGCCCCTGTCAGGATGGTATTCCCAATAATTCAGTACCAGAGGAAATCAAGTTCCAGGCAAATAGATCAGCTTATAAGACCAGGATTTTCATGGGAATGGGCTGTGGCAAATCACCCAAGGAGTCTGTGGCATTGCCTTAAAAATTATGGTAACTCCAAAATGAAGTGTCACACATGAAAAATTCACAGGATACACAGAGACTCAAAGAGCCAAAAAATCAAAGCCAGAAAAATAACACATTTTACACGAAACTTCCGTGGGAGAATGAAGGAGTCCTTAACGGACAAATAAAAAAAAGTTTAATTCAAATGCTATTCCAGTGTGTGTCTATATAAGGAAGCATTTGAAATTTTAGGAGCCCTTAAGTATAACAGTTTTACTGTAATGCCGAGAAGTTTTCCCTTATTCACTGAAACCTGAATACTCCGTAATGAAGGACAAGGCTTCTCATGAGGCCAGTCCAAGCATGGGGAATGAACTGCTTAGGAACTTAAGAATCGCCTGCCTCAGGTGCAATGAGATTTCACTGATCTCAAGTTCTCTAGCACATGTATAAAGATCTTATAAACAAAAATCAATCATGAGAACACACATCATTTCAAAACAGAAATACTCTATTTGGTTTGCTGCTGCCTCTTAGAGGAAAAGATCAAAGTGTTATGACCACCATTAAATAGCATTATATAACTTATCCTGAAAGGTGCTCAGGTACCCTGGTGGGAGGTGACATACAAGTATATTTTATTCCATACGTCCATTATAAAATACTGAGCAACTCATGTAACTAATCAATACGTAATATGCATCTCAACATTCACGCCATTTTAACAATTACAGTTAATTAATGAAAATATTACATTTGCTATTGTTTCCTGACTGGATGGTGTATCTCCAACTCCGCAGATGTTACGCGGTTTGCAGTTCATCTTACAGTCTGTTATTCCCTTCCTGCAAAAGGACTGCAGTTTCACAAGTGCTTACTTTAAAACTTGAATGTTCAGCTGAGAATTAAGTGATCTGTAAAGAGTCTAGAGAGCCTATTCACTATGTACTGGCATAAGATTTGACAGAAGAATAAGAACAGTAAGCAATAAGTACATACTTTCTTCTCCCACCTTGCTGTAGGTGAGTAGCAGGTTGCGTGAAGAAGGGAAGAGAAAGTGGCGACAGGCAAGGCTGACCCTCTCCACGCAGGCAGAGCTGCGACGTGCAGGAGAGTTGCTATTTGCTGCCGCTCCACAGAAATGGCAGAAAGTTATTTTGCTGAAGAATTGTGGAATAACGCAACGCCAAACTGATATAATTACCTGCTACCCTTTTGCATACAGCTTGCAGGAAATCCACCGTTTCTAATAACTATAGTTTTTATCCAGTTGTATGTTTGAAGGACTATTCTGATGAAAATCATCCATCTATTTAACTAAAGTCAATTAAACTCATTTTAAAATGAGTAGTTGAAAACTGACGTTTTCCAACATCTCCTCATGGTTTTGCAATGTAACTTCTCATGCTGCAGCATATCCCATAAGATTGGTTGGCCATATCTGAATGTGCTATATTACAAAGTACTACTGAGCATGAGGGATGGAATGGACACGCTCTTCAGAGCTGCTGAAACATTAAGCAACTGAGGTCAAATGCCAACATATGAATTTTAACTGGGGAGCAGAAATACTAGTGAAAACTGCCTTATCTTCAGTAGTGGCACAATGCCTGAAAATATTCATGTTTTCTCTTTTCTTGTTTAATTGTTGAGTGAATTATAATGTGGAATTTCAAAGCCCATCATCATAAAGTTTTCATTTGCGTGGCATTCTACTCAATGTTTCTAGTACTTTTTACTGTACCTCCATATTGGGCTGAATCAAAAAATTCTACAGAAGCGCCCAAATTTTTTTCAATTATCTGCAGAATGATGCCAGATTTGTTATGTGCCACCTCATTTCATGTATTGGTATTTACTGTCCTCCAGCTGTCAGCATCAATGCTCATTTTCTACCTGCTGGCTGCCAAGCTGCATTTCTAGAGCTGTTATGCATCTACATTTCACCCACACTGTTCTTTTCCCATCATTATTTGTAGCGCCATCTCTAAACATGAAATCTAACCTTCAAATGTCATGCAATTATCCACAAAAGGGTACCTAAATGACTAAATGTGGGGTTCTTCACTCATCTCTTCAAACAGAGATTTGATTTAGTTTGACATGTCATCAAAATAATATCCAAGCACACACCAAAATTAACATGCAAAAGAAAACATTTACTCTGTTCCCTCAATGAGGCTACAGCAGTGAACGTTACTGTCAACAATATTATGCTGTTTTATCCCTCTTTTTCCTCTTTCCTTAAAGAGTTGAACTTGCAGTATTTCCAAAATAAACAATCACTCAACAACCTACAGCCATAATATTTACTTGTTTAACACTTCAAAACGTCAGCATGCCATGCTTAGAATACTAAAAGCAATTTAGAACATTAAACAATAACAAAAATCACCACTGCCTTCAAGCAAAAACTACCCAGTTAACAAGAATATAATTTTGGTGTGTTTGTTGCAAATTGCATTCACAGACACGGAGGTGAGAAATCCTAGTGGTGTTAAAATTTTGACCGCTACCTCTTTTGACGGCTACCTCTTTCTCACTGCAGTTTGAAATTTATCATGGACTAATAAACCATTAGAACAGCCAAAGCACCCCAGGCCTTGAGTCTAATTCAAAAATAGACGTCTTCTCTCCAATATGCTGTTGTACTGGTACACTGGGTAGTTGTAGGGTTGTAGCTACTGGTGATTGAAGGACAGAATGGAACAGATTTACAGGTAATATTTATTAGAAAAACCAGCAGGCTGGTAAAAAGCAAACATGATTTTGGACAAATAAGGCCTTTCTCAGGCTTGAAATAAACCCAAATGATCTTTCACAATTAAAGGAAGGGGGTTTTGTTCCTTAATACTTGTCTACTTCTATCAAGATGTTATTTCCATCAGAAGTCCTTGAATTACCCACGTGTGACACGATAATAAATCTGTAAAGGTCAGAGCAGCCCTGGGCCCGGAGCAGTCCTGTTTGGCAAGGAGGACTTCTTGTACAAAGGAGCACAAAAAAAGCAAGCAGACTTAATTATTTTTTTTTTTTTTTTTTTCCTTTGAGTACATGAGAATAGGGAAATGATACAGTAGTTTCTGCACAAGGTTTGGAAACAGAATGCCTTATCACCAGTGGGAGAAACAACCATTCATTAACTTTAATTCAGATTTAAAGAGATTGGGTCTGTTTGAACCCAGGATCTGCCAAATGTATTGCTTCAGGAGCCTGCCACAGGTGCAGCTTGTGAATATCTATGACAAGGGTTTCTTTCTTAGGTTTCTAAGAAAATTCATGTTTTAAAGCCTTTATAGATCAATTTTTGAGGCAAACTACAGAAACAGCAAGAAGTTCATTATATTCACCATAGCAAATGCACTTATTTGCACAGTTCAGGAATACTTTTTTTTAGTATTTTGGTGTTTCCCCCCCACCCTGACGAGCAAGTGTTCCGTTTTAGATGTCTAATTTGAAAAGCTGCATTGATGAATAGCTGGTTTCTTGCTTTTCCAAAGAAAATGACAGCAAGTTTGCTTGGTAGCAATCAAAAAGTGAATGCAAGTGATGCTTTTATGCGTAATGTACGTGGCTTCCATCCTGCAACACTTCTGTCAGGGCAGTGGGATCATTCATTTTAAATCTGGAAAATTCATACAAGCAAAGGTTCAGTTTATGTTATACTAGTTTAGAGTGTGCAAAATTAGCATCTTCAAGCCAAACAGGATTCTCTGGTCTCCTTGCTTCTTATTTAGAAAGCATTTCAGTGAGGTGTTCACATGCACTTGGTTCTAATTAGCATACAAAGCACACCGTGGGGTACATACCATGAAATTGGTGGCAGACTTCTTACTGTTTTATCACTTTGTTTTCTTTCATGTCTTACAGGCCAGTGACTAGCAGGCTTGTAGAACAACTGTAAATCTCACCGAACCGTTACCTTTGAAAATGCACTTCTTACGGTTCAAGCAAACTGATACCTCTGTTTGACATTTTAAATAGTTTACTGTGGTTATAGGTTAATTAACAAGGAGAATTTATCAACATTCAAAGATACTTTCAATGTTTAATCCTAGTCTCTAATTCTTACCTTAACCCAAACAATTGGAGAGCAATGTGGTTCACAGGGCACTGCAAGGCCCTGCCTCTTTCCCAGGCTGCAGGACATGAAGCTTTCTCCATCGCAGCCTTTCACAGGCTGTAAAGTGGGAATAGATTGTGTTCACCCACCACTTAAGTTCCCAGCTACAGATATCAAAGTATTTATATAACTGTCACAAAATAGGATTGCAAAGAGAAAAAGAGTAAGAAAAGTCGATAGACATTAGTATATAACATGAAGATTCTCAGAGAACAGATTTTAATGGCTATGATAGTGTGTTAGATTTGAAACCAGAGGTCACTATATTATCATAAAGCATGAGCTGACATATATGCATCCATATTTTACTGTTTCCTGCAAACTCATGGAAAAGAACAGCTTTTCCCATGTGGAAATACTACATTCATCAAATTTGGTTTTTATTTTTTTTGATTCTTTCTTAAGATCATGTTATTAATATTTCCCTTTTTATTATTTAGAATAATTCTGAACTAAAATATATTGTGACTTTATTTTTATGGAGAAACAGATTCATCATGTGCTCTTGGGCAGCACTCTTGTAGGGCTCTAGCCCCCCAATCTCACCCAGAGACCTGTTGCTGTAGATTACTCTGCAAATGCTGGGAAGCATCTATGAAATACTGAGAACACAGAGCAACTTCAGTCATATTTAAGTAGTATGTGAAATGAAGAACTTGATAATCATTTCTCATAACTTAAGAGGACTATTCAGTGACCAGAAAGAGAGGACAAATAATGCAAAAGCCACACATAAATCTTCCATTTCCCACTCAGACTGCTTGCCTCTCCACATTTCTATGGAAAGAAACACTGTGCTTATTGGTGGGTTTTTTTGTTTTAAGTTGTGCTGATGATGTTAACCAAACTTAGAGTAAGAAGGCAGGAACAAAAAAGTAGTAACAGAAGAATGCGTAACAGTAATCGGTATTACAGAGTACTATCAAAACTGTGAGACCGCCTGCAGCTGGCACTATATTTCAGGTTATCTTGAAGAGGTACAGATCCTGCCATGTTTGGTACCATGTCACAAGGCTTTACTTCTATTTCCATTAGAAAGCTATTATTGGAACACTTGAATATAAAATAAGGATGGTTTTCTTATCATACTGACACTTGATTTGAATTCTTTACTACACAGTCTGTAAGTAACTCATCGCAAGAAAATTATTTCCTTCTATTTGCAAGTTTAGAACAAAGCACAAAAATACAGTTCTAGAGGAGACATGACAGCCTCCCTGGAAGGAGGACTTTGTACAAAAATACCTTAATAGTTAATGATGATGATCAGCTATGTCGCTTCATAAGGGGAGATTCTGAGTACAAAGTACTTTGCTTAGACAAAGTGATTCTTAAAATGCCCAAAACAATGCGTCACCTCTAGGGTAATTTCATTTGTTATCACAAGAGGGACCGAGACAGTAGAGACAAGAAAGAAGGGAAGAAACTCTCCAAGGTAGTCTCAGCCTTTACTAATTTCTGAGTCTTCTGTGACTTGCCTACATTTATAAGCCAGTTTGAGTGCTGAAGTTCCTCCCTCAGGCATTATAATAGTTGGCCACTAGATGCTCGAATTTAATAGCAAATATTGTCTCCCATCACTGAGCAACTGAGCTATTGCCCCTCACATTCACCTAGGTCTGCTCCCTAAAAAAGAAATTCATGTTCTAGAGCAGCCAGAAGACTATGGAGCAAATAAAGATTTCCTTTAAAAGATTGCATAAATGTAGTTATAATACTTTAAATACTAAAACAAACAAAAAGCCAAACTCAAGGCTTTTTACACAGTACAGATAGGCTGAATCCTCAGAAGTTAGTCATGAAATAAAGTGAAGCTTCCAACTCTAATGCAATAACTGATGTGCCATTTTGAAGCCATGCATGTTATTTTCTCATGATTAGGACACATTCAGGTATTTCTTCACTCATTTCATAAAACTTTAAAGTCTCACTTATAACAGAGGGAACTGCAAGCTTTTCCATGGCGAGCTTTTAGATGACAACATGATAATATAAAATAGCCCTCAACTTCGCCACACAATAGGACTCATAACTGTTAAGAGTTAAATCACAGGCACTATAGGGAAAAGATCAATGACAAGAGCTGTACTTTGGTTTTAGTGGACTTGATATAAGGAAAAAACATAGCAACACGAGTGGTCCAGAAGTCCATGATCTATGATTTAAATTTTTGATAGACTTGTCTTTCATGAATTTAATAATTTTTAACTCATTTAATACTTTGGCATCCTCCAATACTAGTTTTTTAGTTGTTAGAAGTTTACTAGTTTTATTAATTAGGTACACATATGAAAGAGTAAATCCTTTTTCTTGTTCTGATTCAACTACTGAGTAATTTCAGACTAATATGTATATATTTGATTAAGAGACTAAACTAACTCTTGCCCTCCCTTAAGCTTTCTTTACAGTGTTGCCTGTAAAGATTCAATACATTCCGGCAAAATGTAGAAAGGTTCTTTTTCTTGTCAAGGTAAAAAGTCAGAAATTTTGTAATTTGATTGGTCCCTAAACTGTTGTACTAAACAGCACAGTTTCAGTCTATATTAAGATGTGCAGAAGATAATGTCTTGCCAAACTAAGGGCCTACATTGCATGGTCTTAAGTCATTACACCCATTATTTTCATAAATCACTCATGACTTTTATCCTTGCTATCAAAACATTCCAAGGTTTAGGGTTTGAATGATTGTTTTCCTAAAATTTAGGAATAAATATCTCAAGGGGGGTGAACTTCCCTCAATTATATGTCTGAGTTGCAAGAAATGAGTTTGAAGAGGATACCGATTTTCTCCAAATTACTGTGGTAGTAAGACTGATATGAAGAATTTGAGGTCAGTCTTCTACATTTAATTCTCTGCAGTTATTCTCCCCTAGAAGTTATCCTATTTAAGAAAAGTAGAATATTAAAGCAGAAAGAATAATGTTTTTAGTAGAGTGTACCTTACTTTCCAGTAACCCCAAGTGCACTTCCACTGCTATAATAAGTCATGTTACATTTCACACCTTTTTGCTATGCAAATTAAATCCTTGTACAATTGTATACTCTATTTCAATATGTCAGAGGGCTGCTCGATATTGCACATTGATTAGATGTGTGCTGTGTCCACTTTCAGAGTGGTGGCATTCTGTCCACTGGTTACCACAGGGGCCCCTGCAAAGGTATGCAAAATGGAAGCCTACAGAGAACATCTCCTTGAATCACATTAAATGAAAAGACTCATTAAAAATGTAACACTCCGTAAAATTCATCATTAATTTAGGTGACAAACCAGGGTGAATTTCCAGGTCTTGCACTCCAGGGTATGGATTCTGGAGCTGTAGAGAGACTGAAGGAAGACCCTGAGTGTATCAGATAGGTAACTATATCAAGCTCATCATAACTAAAGAGCCCACAACAGATGCAAACCAGACCTGTAGAAAAATCTACAGATTATTCCACCTAATAGGAAAGGGGACCATAATGATATTATCTTTATATGTAAACTACAGATTAATCTCTTTGTAGTTTTCCCTTTAAGATATATATGTATTGACTTCAGCTCTGAAACCATTCTGTTACCAGTCTCCACTCCTCTGATGCCAATGGTGGAGAACACAACGCTCAGAGTTCACCCTGTGCAAGTGTATATATCTGCATGTGCACAACTTTGTACGTCTTTGCAAGTGAATTCCTCTTGGAGACCTCAGCCCACACGTTTGCTTCCACACACAAATCAGATCTATAACTGAGGAAAGCTTTTTTCATTTCCTGTTCACACAACATGAAAAATTAGTTCCATGGCAGATGAACACCCTGGCAGCACTTTGATTTGTCACAGTCAATAAATTAGGCTTTAGAGAAGTCTTGTGAAGTTGATGTCAGTTGCTGACAAAAAGAGTTAAAGAGCTCCCTCCAGAACACTAGAGAGTATTTGCATGTTTGTATGATATCTCACAAGAGCTTTTTCAAGCTTCTAAGTGGGGGCTGGACTGAGATCATATTTTCTGGAAATAAGTCATTTTAAGTCATTACGTTGTTTTACAATGTTTCTCTTAAAAACTACTTTAACAAGGAATGGGGAACATGTATTAGGGCATATGTGTTGACTTCAGTAAACATTGGGACTGCATTGGAATGAGTGTGAAAAACATGCCTGTCATCCACACAAAGTTGAACTTCTTCCTCTTGTCCTGACCTATCACTTTTTCCACTGTGGCATGTGAGTTATTCTTTTGCTTCTGTGCATTCCGAGATTACTGAAGTGCCTGTATATCCTACAACACTGTTTGAGGTGAAAGTTGAGCATCCCTGACAAAGACTACAATTGCAAGAGTTCATAGGCCACTATAGAAACTAAGTCATTTCACCCGTGGAAACTGAACTGAAAGGCATCACCTGCTAAATATTGTTCTGAATTTTTTTCTAAATTGGAGAGTTATTTGAGTTTGTCATTAAACTACTTCTGAGAAATGCATCTAACTGATAATTCTTCCAAGGAATCTTTCATAACTAAGTATTTGCATTTCTAGTGTTAGACTTTGAATTCTTATGTTGAAATAAATCATATTTAAGAGAAAAAAAAATGGATATGTTAACTGAATTTTTAAAAGGGTCAAAGTATTAAGCAGTAGATCATCTAGAAGATCAAAGTTTACTCCTGAAGCTCGCTGAAAGAGTTTAAAAGCTCAGAGATCTTTGCATCAGTGTGGATTTGTAGGAGAACTTCTTATATAAAATATGATTAAAAACTGATGATTAAGAAAAAAGCATTTAAAGGCGATTGCTATTCCTCTGGTTTCCATTCATATGAATTAGTACTGCTGCCTAACATGGTTACTTGTAATAGCATCTTATTTTTGTCACATGCCACAAACCATAAGTAAAGCAAAGCAAGTTCTACCAAAAAACTATTCTAACAAATCAGTGAAATAACCAGAGGAATAAAATTGGTCTAACATTTTTACAATAAGAAAATAAAATTTGAAAATCAATTTTTCCTTTGTTAATGGCTAAGAACCTTCGTAAGAAATTAGCACGTTTCCATATGATACTAACTGAAAGGGAATTTACCATTATTCTAACAGAAATGGTAAGTTCTTGAAAATGAAACAACTCAATGAAAACATTTTTATTTAAATGAAAATTCTTCTCAAAAAACCAAACTGTTTTGATGAAGTTTAGGTATTTTGTCTGATAAATTTGACCTTTGAGGTCTTTGCAAACATTTTTTTCTTTTCCAATTTTACTCATGTTTTTGCTTTTCATTCATCATCACCCCAGATATTATGCAAGATACAGCTCTGAATTTGTGTGGTGCTCCATCTCTGCATAGATTTAGTGCACTAACTTTTACAACCATTTCAGATGCACAATTTCTGAAAGTTTTCTAGGCAACTAAGGACCATCACTGTGAATGCATTGAAAAAAGTTAAGAAAACTGAGTAATACGATCAAAGAAAATACAGAGAGTATATCTTAGAATAACCACATTGTTAAGAGGTACAAAGAAAGTGCAAACTGGGTGAAAAGTTACTCTTTCTGAAAAAAAAAACAAAACAACCAACCCAGACCTAAGGAAATGCACATGAAATGCCCATGCAAACCACTGAATATCAAAACTTGAATGGCCACTTAATGTTCCAACTTGAAAGTAGACACAGTTTGGAGAACAGATCTTAAAACCGTTAGCAAGCAAAACAGATGAATCGCCAATCTTCACAAGATCAAGAACAAAGATGAGGTCTGTTTACATCTTCTAGCTACCATGTTAAGAGAGTTCTCAGACAAGGGAAACAAGATAGCTGGCGTAAACTACTGGTGCTTTGCTGACTCCCAAGCCAGCTGTGTCGGTCTGCACACACTGAGCATCTGACCCATTGTTTGATCAGTCAGTAAAGTTTTACAGTTTATTTCTGACCCCCTGAAGAGGCAGGATTCCAGTTGAGTTACACTCCATTAAATGAATGCCATCCATACACAGTTAAACCAAGCCGCTATTGGGCCTTCACCATAAAATAACAATAAACTTAACAGAACAAATACCTGCTCCATACTGAGAACTAATTATGTTTACATTAGACACAATCTGACTCAAAAAAGAACGCCTCTATAGTAACCACATGCTTGATCGTTTGCTAGTTTTGCACTAAACTGACATTACTCTCTTGTTAGTTGATGCAAACCAGGCCCTCAATGCCAACATACAAGTGCCACCTACTCTTTGCAGTAGAAGTTTCCTAAATGGCTGCACTCTGTTTAGCTTTATCTGTATTTCTGAAGCTGCATTGCTGCAAAAAACCCCGAAGTGTAGAAATGTCCAGAAAGACTCATCTTGGATATGGGCTTGTTAAAGTTCAGCTGTAGATGCTTCATGAGTGCATGCTTCAGAGAACAGACATGCAAGTAGGCATCTGCAGCCGGGAACATCTGCACATGGCCAAGCCAATGGCAGCATAAATATACGTGTAGATTTACCTCAAAATCCTGTAAGGTAAAAAAGTATTATCCACACTCCACTCCACAAATAAGAAGTGAGGGGAGGGAAAAAGCTAAACAACAAATTCCTTGGTCCTTTACTCATGCTCATTTGACACATTCTGACTGACTGAATTTGGTATTATAAAAATTAACATAGCTGATTGACCGTCAGCAAGTCAGCCAAGCTCCTTGGCAGTGATAGAGAGGCCTCCTGTTAGGGTTTTTATCAGAAAACCAGTCTTAATCTCTTTTTAGGCCAAAGAGAAATTGTTGCAACTCCACAGAAAAAAGATACACTAGATTTCATAAAGAATGCCTGCAGTGGGATGTTCTGAACTCTTTCAGCAGATGTCATGGATCCAGCACCATTTTTGCAAATTTCACAGCTAATCAATATAATTGTTCTCTCCAGGGAAATTAAAAATTACCCTAGAATCTGAGTTAATGAAAAATGTTTTTCTTCACCTTGTGACAAAAGGCAAGATTTGTCTGTTTTAAGTTTTCTAAAAAAACACTAAACAAAACTCAAAGATGTTTATCACCTACAACACTGGGAAACAAGAGCTTTTTAAAAAAGGCTTCACAAATAATTTGCAAGTGGCAGGAGTGGTTTAAAGATGAAAGCTCTAGCCAGGTCTTGCATATGCCTTACATATGGACCACCGTAACAAAGAGGAATGCAATGAAAACAGTAATAATAAGCACTTACATTCAACTTCACACACACAACAGGCAGTGCTTTGAGTCCACATGAAGGAACGTTTCATTCAACAATGAAGAAAGAAGGCAGCTTATAGAAAAAAAAAACTTCTGAAAAACAATTTCCTTCTTTTTGCATCTACAAATACCTTATAGACCTGAGAACACATAGATTTAAAGAGTTTTAAAATACCAATGATTCCTATTAGGAAAATATGTTAGGTCAATTGCATCAACATAACATTAAGAGGCTGAAGTTGGAAAAGAAAGCATTTTCAATAGTATACAAAGAGGTAGGTTAGATGCACAGTAATAATACATGAAGATAATATTCTTTAGACATTGTACAGATAGATCTGGATAAGAACAAACTTATTCTTGACTATGTAGCTCCTGCAGTCATGCAATTATTTCAGAACCAAAGCTGTCATATATACACACAGGGAAAATTTTGAAAGTCTGACATGTCTTAACAGAACAGCCAGAGCTTGATTCCTCAAACAAAACAAACAGATAAGAAGCCAACCCACCTACGCATTGTATTAGACATCAACCGTAACAGCCATGCAAAGATCCTGCAGCCACCAGCCAGGTACAGCACAGTCACAGGTGCTCAGGCCTTCCCTGTAAGCCTCAGCCTTTTAATCATGAGAACTCTGCCTTGTCTAGTCTTCAGAGATCATTCCTTTCTTCCACCCCAATGAGAAGGAGCATACACTTTTTCTCCTGTCTCATCTAATTATTACAACACAGGTTTGGCAGCCCATGCAACGTGAGCAAGATCACAGGGATGCGGTGCTGTATATGCTTAGTGTCCATATTGTCTTAATTCAAGCTGCTATGCACTGAGAGTACAGGAGCACCTTATGTAAGTGCTTGCAGTCTTTATTTGAGCAGCGAGCAACAAAGTATAAGAATTCTATAACAGAAGCAAAATTTGGAAGCTAATACCACCAAACAAAGTGCAGGAACACATGAGGACTTTTTCCTCATTACTAGAAACTTGACTACAGATTATGAAGCAAGAACATAACCTGAACCTACTTTAAAATGAAGTGAGATGAATTAATTTCTAGAGTCATGCCTAAAGTAGTGTCCTACTTTATTAATATTTTTGGTATCCTACTATTAATAAGCACAAAATAGCTAGCAACTATTCTAGGAGGGATTTCTACCTATATCTCACAAATATGATTATTCAATATATGGTCTTGTCAGTGGCTACCCACCCAAAACAAAAGAGAAAACTGAAATTCCTCCCTATATTCAATCAATATGCCCTCAAAAACTTACTTTTCAGAAAAACAAGTGTGCTTATCGCAAACATTACCTCAGCCAATTCAGAAACTAAATACATTGAAAGATAAGTTCCCTTACCACAAACCCAGGCCAACTAGGACAAAAACTCTCCCCCCCCTTAGCCTAGAGCTTTTTATTCTCTCCCTTACACAATACAGCTGTTCCTGGGCTAGTAACAAGACACAGATGTATTTGTGTCCCACCCACAACAGTAAGGTGCTTTAATAGTGAGCCTTTGCAGGGAAAAGGAGTTTGTGAAATTTGGTTTTATTTAGGAGTTAACCCAACTGACTGAAGTCTTAGGGAATAGGTGCTTCCTGCAAACGCTGTAGTCCCCATCCCCATCTCTTGGATGAGCTCTGCTGTGCAGTGGGTTGTTGTCATATCCTGTTGGGAAACAGGAGCCAGCCTGGAAACCATCTGCAGTGGAAGAAATACAGGATATTTTGGTGTGCTGAACAGAGATCGTACGCTGCTGCCCTTACTGCATTATCATTTTCTCTGTGTGGGGAAAATGAAAAGTAGAAAGACATGTTTTCTACTAGCATTTGTATTGTAGTAAGACACTTTGAGGCTAGATAGGGACATTTCCTATACATGTTCAGCCGCATTAGTGATACTTTCAAACTGCAGTACTTAGCAAACAGATGGAGTGGGCAGGAGACAAAAATCCTTTGTTTGGTTCATGGATAAAACAACTGTTTACAAGAAGGCGTTTGAGTCATGGATGAGTTTTTTAAGAGGATTAAGACTACTCAAGAACCGGATGGGGAAAAATCCAAGTAATAGCAGATTGTGAAAATATAAGAATACTATTCATTCTGCACAGAATGAGACAGGATTTTCACAAGAGAAAAAAAATCATATGATTAAAAACATTATTAAAAACATATTCATGAGGGCCAAATTAAGATTGCACTGACATAGTCTAAAGTTTCGATGTTTATTCATGGAAACATAATACCATTTTTATAATGGAAAGGGAAGACAAAGGGGATTAGAGAGGGTAATTTTGTCTTACTTTTGTCTTGAATGTGATCTAGATTCACACATCTCACTATAAATTACTACGCATGGTTTACAATTCCAAGGAAGGACTATTTCTACAGTATAACTGTTTTCTTAAATATATAGGTGACAGAGGACTTTAGCAGATATTCTAATTATTCTTATTAATGAGTAAAAGAAGTTGTTAGTGCATGAGGAGGGGCTAGGCAGAGGATAGCTCTTTCCAATATTATCTACTGCAAAAACAAACACTGCCTCCCCCCAATATACTCACGGGTCCCAGAAATTACATGATAAACTTGATTTAGTTATCATTTTTGATAGCATTTATAATTTTGCTTCCCTTTTTCATATCTCTTCATCTAATAGAGAAAGGAAGGGGAGAAATGGAGGATGAGAGACAGGAAATGTAAATAATTTAAGTAAAAATTGTGGTTTTCTAGAAGTTTTCGTTATAAAATGAAACTTTTTTTACAATAAAAAATATTCCATAAATATTTATGATCTTAAAAACATAAAAACGCTTGACCAGTTCAAGCTATAACTGGTTTTCTTAAGTAATGGCACACACAAGTATGTCAAGTAACTGACAGCACTGCATTATTTATCATTCACATACTTTCACATCTGGGGATAACAAGGAGATGAGTGGTAGCAAAAATGGAGCTGTCAGCAACGACATCCGTGTTTCACAGCTAAAAGCGTCAGGAATAAGTTGTGTCAGACCAGCCTGATTTCCTTTAATATTCTTTACTGGCCTAGAGGCTTTGTGAATGGGGGAGAAGTAGAAGATTCAGATGTTGTACGTTTTATCCAGTGTGTCCCAGAGGACATTCTCAGAAAAGGGATAGGTAAACTCGGACCAGACAATGTTAGTGGGATATGCAAGACATCCGTGTTTCACAGCTAAAAGGGAAGGATGTACTGAACTGGACTTGTCAGAGCTCTGCTGTGGGTCCAGTCCTGCGCAGCTGAAAGGAGGGTACGTTTGTTAAGTGTGAACTGAGGAGGACTTTCAGTACATGGAAGGAACGAAGAAGGACTTCAGTATGTGGAAGTTTCATCTTGGCAAGTTGGAGAAACGGATTGAAAAGATGGGATGCGATTTCCCAGGGACAAGTGGAATGTGCCACACGTAGTCAGGCATAATAAATTTCACAGAACCTGGAGGAGGAACAGTGGTCTGGTAGCAGTTCTGCAGAAAACATCTGTGATTATCCTGAATCACAAGCTGAGTATGAGTCAACGATGTAATGCCATTGTACAAAACCACCCCTCATCCTGGGGTGTAGATATCAGGCAACGGTCTGATGTCATACTGGCACACTCCGCCTGGTACTAGGCTTGTCTCAGCAGGGTAGCAGGGCCCTATGCAAGCACTGCGCTTCAGGAAGAATCCAGAGGGAGAGCAACAAGGCAGGGCAACAGAAATGGCAAGAGGTCTAAGAAACCTTTGGGGAAAGGCTAAAAGAACGGGGATTGAGAAGATAAATTAAAAAATGGTAAGAAGCACAACGTATGCAAAAGGCTGTTTTCTCCACCCATGTGGATGGAACAATTGCAAGGAGAAAAGTTCAGATTAGACATCCCAAAGCCCCTTTAGCAAGAAGTGAGATCTGTTCAGAATAGATTGCCTCTTGTAAAGTTAGAGGTCTCCATACACATAAAAAGGTTTAATACATTTCTGTCAAGCATGCCACATGTTCTTCTAATCCCATTCTGAGTAAAAAGGACCTCATAAGCTCCTCTTAATCTATTTTTCCATAATAGGTTTAGTGATGCTCTGAAAAAATGACACACGTATGCTGAGTTGACACATGAAATGAGATGCAATTGAATGATGACTTTCAAACTTCCGTGTGAAAATGCAACAGAATCAGGAAAAATTTGGGGATATAAAAAAAACCCAAACCAGTAAAAAGAAAAAAAAGAGGTATAAGAATCTCCCATAGCTCTATTCTAAGGAAAAGCTTAAAAGTGTGATCATGCTCTCCTTCAATTTTTAAACTCCCCCCCCCCCCCATGCTTGGGGGTGATCCTCCAGAATCGGGATTCAAAGCTAGTGGAGAGCTTGTCATTCCATTTCCTTTCCGCCAGGACGCTAAGGCCCAGGGCCACAGCTCCTGTTGTCTGCAGAGCAGGATATGTGGATGGATTCCAGCCAACAGAAGCAACAGTGGGGAATTTTCTTTTACTATGTTTCTATCGTTTTTACCAAAATGAGTATGATCTTATAGCACAGGAATCTTATACATAGGAATGCTTTGTCAGTGAATGAATCAGGGGCATGCTACGAGAAGGAAGAGCTTCTGTTTGTACACAGATATCTCGGTAATCAGTAATGATGTGAAAGCAAATACAGAAACATTCATGAGAGTCAAATGGGAGTTTGTTGAAATATAATTTTTTAAATTGTGGCTGAGTCTGGCAGGGACATTTTAAGCAGGATTTCAGCCAACATCTGAAAAAGTGCATATCAAGCAGCCTTGGGCTTTTAATTAATTTATATTAACCACCCTACTTGGAGTTTTCAAATTGATTCACCACCACTGTTTGAACATTCTGTGACAGAAGCAATACATATTAAAGTAGCTAAAGTTCTCCTTTCAGCATGCCTAATTAACTGTATTTTTGTCATGGCAGTAGCAAAATATTGGCATACATATATGCACTCTGGACACTAGACAGCGGATTTTAGAGAAAAAACAGTTGTGACTATTTGAGTAAAATTCATTATTTGGTTATGATGACATTGGCTATTTTCTTTTTTCATTATAATATATTCAAGTGTTCTTTTTTAGATATGTCAATAAAATGATAAAAAGTTCTCAGTTCTCATAAGTATGTGTGGTCATGTTTATACTTAAATAAAAATGATTCCATAATAGTCTTGAAAATTCTGAAATATTTGAAAACATCAAATCACTGATACCATCAGAAAAGTTCAGGTTAACTGCTGAATGGTAAAACAGAAAATAATCATGAGACTATGTTGCTTAAGCATTTTGGAAAAATAAACATTTTTATAACAATCTGAAAATTACCTACATAGAAGAGGAGTTAAGCATTCAGAAATAACATGCTTGCTGTGAATAATTTATCCAGTTTCAATATTTACTCTTACATACACTAGAATTTAATTACTTCTATCTATGCAACCATAATTGTCAGAGTATTTCAATTCTATTTTTTGCCACAGGTTTCTGTATGACCTTGAGCAAGTTATACAGAATTTTCTGTGTCAGTCCTGCCCTCTGAAAAAACAGCAATGAAAGAGCTGACAGAATTGTGAGGATGAAGAGCTTCTGATGCATACAAGCGATGTTATATCAGCAGGAGCACTTCAGAAACCTGTACAGAGCCTTTTAGAGAGGTATTGAACAGTATAGGAACTTGTAGCATATTGCTGCTATTTGCATCTAGATAAGCAGGGTAGTACTGGACGATGACCCAATGGTTTTGAAACCATCCCCCAAACGATGCCTTAAGGTGAGGATGTACGATGAATTTGGCCTCAAGGCCTGTATTATGTGGTAGGGCCAACCTCTACATCCATAGGGTAGATGCTATTATGGTAAACATAAGGGCAACACTGTGTTTTATTGGCTCATGTAATACAGTAATAATTATGCCGTTACAATTTTATTCAAAGCAGCACATTTTTTTCATCAGATTAAGTTTAAATAAGTTTCATACCTCGTTGTTATAACATTGCATTTTCTCTTTCATTTCAGCCTTCATTTTAACCTGTTGTGACTATGCAGTTTGTTAAGGAAAAGAAAAAGACACGATAAGAATTAAATCCTTGAGACCTTTATGTTAACCTGCAGAAAAGGACACTTAGTTTATAAGAGAAACAAAATGCATCAAGGAAGGATCAGAATCCCCAGAAGCCTCAAATAAATGCAGCCCTATTTAAAACAGCACTAGCAGGAAGAGTTAAACAGGGAAACTTGCCACTTTGTTCCTGCACCCATCACTTGGGCTGCAAGGAAATCAGTCCTGTGACAGATCATTTATATTAATACAATATACCTGCCAAATTATTTATACACCATAAGCATCAGTCTAGAGAAAGAGCAGTGTCTTGGAACTTCATCGGTAGAGAAGAGAGGCTTCACTGGGAGGAAGGCATGTTAAAATAGTGCAGGATTTTGATCTCAAATGTACTATTGTAAATAGAGAGTGATGCCATCGAAGCCTGTAGACTTAGTTGGGATTCACACCAGTGAGTGTGATTGACAGGAGAAAAAGTGTAAAATTGCAGCACAAAGTGATAAGTCACTGCAAGAAAATTGGAAAGAGAAATACAAGTTAGTCTTAGATTGATCTACTCTTCTGTGTCTTTCTCCTGGAATAACTGAGCTTTTCCAGTGTGCTTTTTTGACTGTAATTACTGATTTTCTCAACTCTAAGTGTACATTAACTCTAAATTACTGAGTAATCCCAAAATTAGAAAACCTAAATGAAATCTACAGTTTAAACCAGCATGTTTTCAAAAGTACTAAGGAAACAGTAATATTTTGGTAAACATTAATTGTGACCACTAATATTTAGTTAGTTTGGTTATTAAACAGCTTTTATATCACATGCCCGGCTTTAGAGGGGTTTCCCACATTCAGATATCAACCTGATTAGTAATGGACTTCAGAATTGCTCCATACAAGGTCCTTCAAAATTTATATCTTAATCTCAGGATTTTGAAATTTAGTGTGCTCATATCTGGTTCCTTAAAGAGAGAGGTTTTCAGAGCTGACACAAAGAGGGATTTAAGGGAAGCAGTATGTTTTATTCAGCACAGAATTTCTAAATTTACTGTGTGTTTGATCTGGTGGTCATTAAAGTCTATTGCCTTTTTTTCAGCTGATTTTACCAACTTCAGTTCAGGCCCTCTTATTTTACCTGTGTCATCACTGCCCCCTTACTTATGATTTCATAAGGACCACATGCTAATGTATGATCTGGTTTCTTCACACTTAAATCAACCTGCACATGTGATTGATGGTCAGCATTATTCTTTTAGCTTCCTTACTTTGAATTGTGTTGTATGAAAGTATATGTACCCTTATACCAGAAGGAGCAATTAAAGTTACTCACTATATTGCAACAATTAATCAATGATTAATTAATAAATTCAAGGACCAATTTTTTTCCAACCCAGTGATCTGTCTTTTTTTCAAACTGACACTGCATAACAGAAAATAATCTTGCACATTAGCAAATACAGAGGGGCTGACAACACCGTTAGTACACAGTTTTCCAGGATGCATATCTGGAATGACTACATAAATGCTAGTATTCTCTTTTTCCCTTTTAAGCAGACATTGCTAGACACATATAGTTTATAACATATAAATAATATAAACAAGACACCACCCCTTCTATTTTCAAAACAAGTGAGGCAAGCATGAAAAATGCCTGTGTAATACATGTATTTTCAAAGGAAATATTTATCAGTCATGTACCCACTCGAATCAAAGGAAATACTGTCCTTCATGCTCATAAGCTTTGCTTTATACCCATTTTACTCTGCCCTCTTCAAAATGTGACCTGTGGTCTCCGACTGTGTTTGTGTGGCATAACAGTGAAATATTCTGATCAGTCAGTCTACAACATCACCATTGAAATTTTCTTAAGAGACAGAACTGCTTGAGATATCACTAACTGGAGAGTTTTTTATCATTATTGTTTTTAACCAGAGTGAGTTGTATGCTAAAAAGAAAAAACCAACCGTGAAACAGCATACACCTCAAAGGACTTGGTAAACTGTTGCTCATTTTGTGAGCAAAATTAAGTTGGGATGACAAGATCCAGGGGTCACCCAGAAAAGACTGAAAGAGGACATCATAAGGTGCATCATAAGGCAGAGGAAAGGGAAGAGCAATAGGGTTTGTACTTGACCAAGTCAGAAGAGGAAAACCAGAACTGAACATGAGGTAAAAGATATTGATGAGAATGCAAGTTGGAAAAAAAAAAAAAATACAAAATTGTGGAAAATGAACGCTTATCTGAGGTAACTGATGAACACCCTCTGGAGTGGATGCGTGACACAAGGCACCAAACCACCAGGTCTGTAGATTTGCACACAGAGTGGATGCACAGAGCAGATGGGCCAGGGCCACGGGAACTCCATGCTGCCCTCAACTCCATGTGGAGACACTACGGGGTACGGTGAAGCTAGTCCTGCTGTCATGCCCACTGCATCCTAATTGTCTCATAAAGAGGATGAATGAGAATCAGAATTCTTTTGAAAACCTACCTGAGGAACACAAGTTATCGTCTTTAGCATTTGATATTCCCCCCCTTATTACTAACAATTCTGGTAGCCACAGTACATATTTGTGTTCCCGAGGTGGATTTAACATAGCATCTTGAGCAGAGTTACCTATAGACGAGGGATTGTTTATATGTTTTATTTCCAATAGCAATAGTTACTGCTAAAGAATGGGTCAGCTTTGAATTTTAAAATTAAGGGAATTATTTATATATGTACACACTATATTTATTTTCCATGAAAACTGAAAGCAGTTATGTTTATTTGATAAGCATTATTTTGCCTTCAGTAATAGTCAAAGAAATTCTGATATTAAGATTTTTTGAAAATCACATATTTCTGTTGTTATGGTACCACTTAATTTCCCATCTAGAACTGATCCTTATGATATGGAAGTATGAATATTGCAGGAAAATTATTTGCTTTATCTGTGTTTGGAGAAATTCTAATAAACTCATTAGCTTCATTGGGTCATTATCATTTTTAAATAGGGAAAAAACCTGCAGTCATAGTAGCTCTTCTACGGGGGACATTAGGTTTGGGTTAGAGTTTGGGTTTGTGGTGGGTCTTTTTAATCCATATGACAGTTTCTTGAATTGATATTGTGCCTGTCAAAATAAATCCTAAATTTCACTAAAAGAATAGCAACCAAATAGTTTTTCCTAATACAAAAACATTATTGGGGAGATGGAAGGCTGAACTAAACTATTTGATGAATGGTTTAACATCCAAGTCATCTTAATTTCTGTATTCCTAATACAACAGTACCCTCAATGAGTTCTAATTAAAATGTTACTGTGGCTTGATGAAAACCTACTTACTGTAATGAAATCCAGATCAGCATGTTGGTTAATTTCTGATCGCTTACCCTATAACAGTAAAATACAGTTTGCAGTCTCTTCACTTGCTAATCATGAGGGTGTCATTATGCAGTCTCTGCTGTCTACCTCCAGAAATAATCAGTGCAAAAATTACTCGAAATTTAACTACAAATAGATGTCCAAAGAAGTGTTCCAATCTGCTACTTTAAATTTAATTAAGTGCATATTCAGTTTTTGCCTTTTTTTTCCCCCCCTGATTAAGTTCTTGTTGCAGGTTGGGACCAGTTTAAATAGATTTCAGGATAAAATTAAAGAATTTAGCTTAGTGTAAATGTGTGGGTGTCTATGTGTGTGCCTGCTACATAAGCAAAGAAAAGGGAATTGCAACAACATCTCATTTCCCTATATACTAGTAAGGTTAACCAGAAAAATAGCCAATACAGGAGGCATTAGTAACAATGCTCTACATATTGAGATGAGTGAAACTAGGAAACTAATTAAAAATAACCTAAACAGCACACTAAAGAAATGTTTTCTGTTTAATTATGGCAAATCGGAGTGATGGAAAAAATCATGTGCATGGAAAGTCAGTGGCAAAGTCCACTGAGAAAATGCCCAAAGAGATGCAGCTGTTCTGATCACTAAATTTTCCATTTTAAACTCCCCTTCAGTTTCTTGCAACATCAAAATAGTTTGTTTCTCTTCTGAAGATTTTCTTAGCAGCATCTCTGCAAGACCTTGTACCTGGGCTAGCAAAAGTGTCTTTCAAGCACCTAATGACTCAGCTCTTTCTTAACATGTACAGAAGTATAAAGGAGCAATAAAAATAAGTGCATTTAACATGCTTTTTTCTGTTACTGGCCCCTTTCTGTGCTGTAATACTTCCTTATCCAAAGAGACAGTTGGATGCTTTCAATAAGGAAGACAAGTATAATTCTGGTGTCCACTAACAAGAGATCCATCTTGAGTGGTTCTGGTGGTGAAGAATGATACTGTGAGGACAGTGATCACACACATGATTTTATGCTTTGAACACTCTTTTTATAAAGGGAAGTGCTAAATCCAAGCTTTTTATGTAGTGTAAATAAATTGAAAATATTTCTCCTTATATATCTAGACCCTCTGCTCAGTCCAAAGCCTGCCTTGCTTGCCAGATTTTAAATGCCTGTCACTATGAAGTATGTTCTGAGCCCTTGGTTGATGGTTTTCCTCTAGTGAATAAAATTTTTTGTCTACTTAAGAGGTGCCAAACTGAAAATTTGTTAATAAATTTCTACTACTGCCAACTTCCTCTGGCTCCTTTTGTTTTAGCAAAATTGGATCTCAGAGGAGATACTTATCTATACCTCCTTCATGTCTCAATACTAATTAAGTAATATGGACTTAATTAAACAGAAGACAGGCTCTGCAAATATACAATGTATGAGTAGGTAGCATCGACTTCCTTATTCCCGTGACTTACAGATTACTACCGCATAACATTTATGAGATCACTATCTTTTCATTTGCCATATCGTTCAGCCTACCCAGCTACCTGAACTGGAATGTTTTGGACTTGCAGCAATTACTTACTAAAACAGCAAAAAAAGATTTGCTACTGAAACAGATGGGTACCATTATAAAGTTTTTTTACTAAGGTCACTATAATTCCCAGTACAAATAAATAAAACTCCTCAAGCAGGAGCAATGCAAGCCTGCCCTTCACCTGGCGGAACTCAGTCTCGCACAGAAGTGGTGTGTGGGGTAACAGCATGAACGAGCCAGCTTACCCAAAAGGTGAAGCTAAGTGTGTACCTTGCTCTCCATTTAGCATTTTAGATATCTGAAGAGTAGAGGCATTATTAAGATCTACTGATGGCCTATGCCATGGTAGCCTTGAAAATGCATGGCAATAGGATAAAAAGAAGCCCTTACATTGTTAACATATTTTGTTTTCATATTTTTTCCTGAGAAAATTAAGCGCCTGAAATGAACAAATCTAAAAAACCAAAATTCAGTATTCCCTGTGCTGAAGGCAAGAGGATGTGCTAAAATAATTTGGGATGTAATTGATCTTGGTTGGAAGCTTTCAGCAAGAAATTCTAATAAGTACATGAATTATGTTAGGCTACTCCTGCTGCGTTAGCTTCAGGTTAGTCTTAGATTTATTTCAATGCTCTTGTGCCCCACAAGATTTCTTTTACTCTTCTTTTGTGAGCTCAGAGGAAAGAACAAAGCTGGAAGCAGGATTATGCTAATGCAAAGATTTCCAAAGTGGAACAAATGAAGTCATTTAAGCTGTGTCTGAACTGCAGGAATCACAGTGGCAACTCCTTCTTGAAATGAGCCCCTTGTTTATTCTGGGCTTGTGGGCTGGGGGGAAGCCACAGCATGTTGCAGACAGGTTCCTGAGGTGCAGACCCACTGGGCATCTCCCCTGCCATCTGCAGAGACCCTAAAAGAAATTACATCACTGTGTGAAATACTGATTTTTGTCTACTTACCTTGGCACAAAAGTGAATGTATTCAGGTATCATTTATGATCGATCAGATAGTACTGGTTATAGGTCAGGGACTGTGACTTCTTGTATAGACTGTGTGGTTAAATCAGGCCCAAGTACTCACTGGGGCTCTTGGGTACTGTTGTATTCATTACTAAATAGATCAAGTAGTGTCCAAACACTTTCTTTTTGTATATATATTTTCTAGAGTCTACTGTAACTGTATAGGTTAATACTTCAGAGTTAAATTCTTATTAGCTAATTTAATCACTTTCATTTCACTTGCTTACAATAGAGCCCATTAAAATTGTATCGGTTTACTAGGTTTATTTACTATGGTAAGTACTGTAGCAACCTTATTCTTCACTGCTCACCCAAAATACTCATAGGTTGCACATTTAGCCTCATTAAAAATGCTATGTCTTTACTTTTTATTTCTGAGCAGCACATATCACCAAAACCTTTATAACTGAGTGGTTTCTAAATACCAACACACCTACACCACAGCTCAGTTATGTTAAGCCAACCTATTGAACTTGAATTTTCCCACCATGTATTTCTAAGAAGTGAAAACATCTCCATAGCATCAACATCTATAATATTACTACTACTTAGTATAATAATAAATTTTACTATATTTTATCTGGCATCTTAATATCAAAATATTTTTTCAATGGAAATTTAACAAAAGAAAACGACATGCTAGAGTTTATAGGCATTACATGTTAGCAACTTTTTAATAACTTATGTTGTTTCTTTAAGCTTCAAATTTAACACATAACATCAGATCTTCACTCGATGTAAAAATGTATAGGAGGATTAAATTAATAAAGCTGTGATAATATTCAGTGTCAGAGTATTTGAACAAGAGTATTTTCAACTAGATTTGGAAAAGGAGATTTTTTATTATATTCTTCTAAAAAAGAAACATGGTAAAACGCACCTACTGTGAAAAATATATCATCATCTCATTCTCTATAGTTCAAGAGAGGAGATCTGTGGCGCAACAGGGTTAAATTCTGCAAGATACAGAGCTCTAGAGCTGATTTGACACAGACAGCTTTAAACAAATCAATATCCTCATGGCATTCTTGATTTCAAACAATAAGAGAATGGGTGCAAAATTAGACAAGATTTATGGAGATGTCATATTACTATAAAAATCCAGATAATATGAAATTTCTGATGAAGTTATTTTCCATCTCATGAATCCTATTGCAATTATGAAAGAAGCTTCACTTGCATCTCTAAACTTTTCAAAAGTGCGTGCACTCTCCTGAAGTTAAAAATTGGAAAGATGTAAATGCATGCAGTGCTTGTATTAACACTAATCAGCTATGGCAACCTTGCACCTCTGGAGCTCCTAAAATCACTGATTAGCTTCATGCAGCTTTTTGAGTACCTTAATGTTTCCTTTTCCATATCTTCTATGCTTTTGCATAACCTGACATACCTAAAGGTAAAGGCTTTAAGGGAATGAGTGGAAGTTTAGAAAAGGGATTAGTGGTACTGTGCTTCATTAAACTAATCTGGAACTGATCGGGGGCCTGCCAAGCAGTCTTGAAAGACTCCTTTTTTTTCCTGCTTTCTGCGAAGAAAGATACATTGCTACAACATGCCGTAAAGGACTCAATTCTGCACACATGTTATTCCCCACCTCATTAAAACAAGCAGCCTTATCTATTTTTTGTAGTCCTTATATCAACAAGTCCTAATCTTTCAATAAGCGAACCTGGATTTTGAAGCTAGTTGACCCTACAATATTTTTCATATAACCCCTCCTAAAGAGATATATATTTAAACATTAATTGCTACCCTTAGATACCTATATGAATAATGCATCTATCCTCAGGCTTAAATGGTAATAAAGATAAAATGGCTTCAGGGATTTCTGTTTTGTTCTACTCTTTAAGAATAGCAGTGGCATGTGTTATCACAAAATATAAAAACAGTAACTTAATCCAAAAGAGACTAAAAGCCCATTCAATTATAGAGGTGCTTACTATCTATTAGCGTCCTGGGGCCTTCTCCAGTCCCCATCGACTTGACTCAGGCTCCAACACAACAATAAAGGATCAATCCAACATTGCAGTTGTCAACTGAAATGCACTTCAGGGTAGCAGGTATCAAAAGAAATCTAATGGCTGCTTATGGCCTGATGGCAGATGAGGTGATGGGACTTTCTCCTAAACAGACACCAACAACAAACCCACTCCATCAACAGGCACTAATTGCCATCCTTTCTGACTGCTGCTCTCCTTTAAAAGGCACCTGTGGTCTGGGATGGACACACAGAAAATTTATCCAAGGTTGTCAGTGTGACAGTTTTTGTGACAAATAATCCACTGAAATGAAGCAAAAGCACATGCAGTGTTGTCTAAATCCCCCTCTAAAATGAATAATTGAAAATCAGATATTCACAGGCCATTTAAACTATATCTTTTTTTAATCTAGGTGTTCTCTTCAGCAAGCTATGATCAGAGCTTGCTGATTTCCATCTCTTGCGCACAACACAGTTTAGAGGCAACGAGTATAAGAGTAGGTAGAGAGGAAAATGTATAGCTGATATCTGCACAAACTGAGGACAGTCAGAGGCCACACTTTAAATGGCCTCATGATAAGATTTTCAATAAGGCTTAGGGAAGCCAGGTGTCTGCTTTCACTGGGAACTGTGTGCCAGATTCCTCTGGACTTCTGTAAAAGCTCAGCTTAAATTAAACAGAAAAAGTTTGGGCATTAATCTCCTCAGAGTTGGTGTCCCACCAGTCCAGTTTATTTTGACAGGCTGCCTGCATAGAAAGTGGTTCCTTAGATTTAGGCCCGGACTTCCGACAGGGAACTCCATTTGTATTCTCAGTGCCAGCAGGTCTCTATTAATAGCATTTGTGGTTTTTTCGGTCCTGACTCTTAACAAATACTGAGTTCCCTGGTTTGGATATACTGGTATGTTATAATACAAATAATTACAGTTTTTTTAAAAAATCACTACAAAGGCTACTTGAATTAATGGAAATACTAAGCTCTGTTCTAATGGCTCAAATACATGTTAGTTTAATAAGCAGGCAATCACATTTTTGACTAAGTGAAACACTACAAAAATGCCTTTTACTGCTTCATTTTTGGACTCCAGAATTCTTTGTTACAGCACCCAACTACATACTATCTCATTGTTGGAAAATAATCATCTTGGATTTAACTTGCTGATCAAAATGAAATACTAAGAAGTCTCAACACCAGGCAAATCTATAGACCGCTCCTCCATAACCACTCGTTTCTGTAGCAGCCTCTATTGGCTCACGTAAATAGCAAACAAAGGCACGTTGGTGGAGGTTTTTCCTTGCATTTGGATAAGACAATTTTGTATCAGATAAGTGGCTCTCTCTGAAGACTGAGAAAGGAAAGGCACCCATGACAGACAAGTATTACTGTACAATACGGCGTAAGCTAAGTATTCTAAATTTAAAGGGTGGAGAAAAAATGGAACAGAAGGTTGGATACATTCAGAAAGATACAGGTAACACATGAAGAAAGAATAAACATAGGGGAAGAAGCTGGAGTTTGGAAGAAGTGCAGATGCAGGCAGGTTTTGCTGTGCCACGGGGATGGTGAAAGGAATGGATAGGTTATCAGCAAGCAGGAAGGTTTTGGTGAGATCCCAGGAGATGAAGTGATTCAGTACCACAAGGGAGGAAGGACGAAAAAGAAAGAAAACCAGTTCCAAATGAGTGTGTAAGCAAAGGACTTTCCATGAGAGATGGAGGGTTGAAGAGCATTGAACAGATTGGAAAAATAGAATGACTGGATGAATCAGAGATTTGAAATTTAAAATTCTACTACTTCTGACAGCATGGTTCTACTTTGAAAAATGGCAATGTAAATGACATTTTCTGCCTCGACAGATCTACAAACAACGCTTGTTCTGTTAGATCTCTTAGATCTGCTGACATGAAGATGAACCCTCCCTTCCTCCCCCAGCCCCCCAAATTTTCTTGTCTTTCTTTTAAAAAAAGGCAGCATTTATTCTTTGCAACAAAACTTGATGGTATCCGTGCCAGGAGAAAGAAAACAAAAGCCAGACTTTCATTTTTATATTATATTGGCCTCATGGTACTACTAAGATTAAACTGTATTTTGCGCTTAAGGAGTTCTGTCAGACACAGTTCATGGAGAGGTGCAGACTTTGCTGCCCCTCTGGAACCTCCATAAAAAGACTAATTCACAGATTCAGTCCCAAGCTTCTGCATATCCCTGTTCTCAGTCCTTCTGTGCTCCCTGGCACTGCTGCCCAAAGAGTGAAGCAAACAATTCACAGAGAGGCAGTAGAAGGTTCAGTCTTGTTCCTGACATCTGTGCAAGCCATTACACCCAGTACAAACCAACTAAAAAGCATTGCCAGAGTTACACAGATGGCCTTCAGTTTAAAAGCAATGGTTAATACCTAAAGTCTAAAAACTTGCTTTTCAAGATGTCCTTTAACGACTCTCTGATCAAGAAGAGTGAGACACATGGCCAGCAAAGCTAAAATCAAGTTTCTCAGCAGACATAGTCTTAACTTAAGCTTAACCCATAGGTGTAGTTTCAGCACTGCCCATACATAGTCACATCCCTGTTATACCACACCAACACATCAGTCCAGAGATAAGAGTACATTCTGTAGAAAGTGGTGTAAAAGCTCCTGTTTTGGACAATCAACAGCAGTGAATGTTTCAGTGGTGTACATGTGGCTATCTAAACCTCATCTCTGAACCTGAACTGACATACCTACCTTTAATAAGACTCTGCCAATACAGCAAATGAGTTTCTGTAAGGAAAACAAACCTGCCAGCCTTGTATCACCTCCCAATAGAATCCATCTCCCTCCTCCTGCTAGCAGTAAGTGTGGCTGAGATGGAAATATGGGGAAACGGAAGTGAAGTATCTGCAGAACTAATTTATCAAGAAATATTTTTGTAGTTTCATCAGCCCAGTTTTAGCTGCTTGTCTCCCTGCAGTGAACAGTCACCTCTAGTCCGACATGGAGCAGTGCTTTGAAGTACTGAATGTCAAAGCAGTTTGACTGACAATATGTGGGATAGCAAGGAGATGCCCTTGAGAGGATGACCTGCCTACCAAGCTAAACAATATTTAAAGTGCCTCTGAAATAGCCTAGGAAACCTAATTTCTTAAATGCCTCATGGGGTGTTTGTGGAGTTTTTTTCCAAAATAAATTATTTGTCATTGTATCCCCTGAAATAACTAATCCATTTCACATTTTTTTCTCATGAAATCCAATAACTTTTGCATTCAGACAGAGTATTGTGAAGTCCAGGAAAAAGCACCAAGAGCGAATTTGCCCTTATAACACCAGCTGAGAAGAAGTGGGCTTCTGGACATGGTGAATAGGATGAGATGACCCATGTGGCACTGTTAAGCAATTGCTGACATTCATTATTGATCATGCTCAAAACCAGGCCCCTTAGTTTGTGCATATCACATTCTTTCAGTTTTGTCAATGCTCATTGCTATTTTTTCTTATTTCATGTAGTAGCTGTTTGTTCTTTATTTCTATGACATTATAAAGAGCTGGTTATATGTTTACAGTTATTGCTTATGTATTTTAATGGAGAAGAAGTTGCCAAGAGTTTTAGTCACTCAGCGTAAGTTCCTCCATTTATGAATAAATACAAACCCTATTTCTAAGAGTACTTTGGTCTTTTATAGTCATTGCTGTGTTCTTATTTGATATTTCGTATTTTTCCATTACTGTGCTGTTGTAGGCTTTATTGTCAACATTAGTACAGAGCACCATTTTTTCTAAGCTGAAACCTGAAAATAAGAAATTAGAGTTCTGTTGTGCTGATCATCAATGATACCGCACAGCAGATCCAGAAGAAATGTCAAGGGATTATTTGGTAACACACTGAGTTTTATTCATACTTGTTTGTCTTTATTTATTTCCAGAATCATGTGATTCCAAGGATCCTGACAAGGATGAATATCCTTCCACTATACTATGAATATTTCTGCAGTGACTCCAACTGATCTAATTTAGGGTTTTACCACTTAAAAAGCAATCTTCACTGATGCCAATAAAATTGATAAAGGAGTTCAGAATAATTTCATCTAATGGTCTTCAAATAAACTTATCTGGGCTCTTTATCCACACATCTCCCCAGGTGGTTAAGTCCTTCTAATCTGAGGATTCTCCAACATAGAACCAAGCACTAAAACCTAACTAAATTGAAGGTGGTGTAAATTCAGACCCATTTAAAAGTATTAATAGGTAATACCATGCATAAAAACCTAATGGTAGTTCAATAAAAAATACAGAACTGATTGAAGGGTTGATCTCAAAGGACCTGTCTAAAAGTTAAGAAAAAAGAGCATTTTCCTTTCTTTACTTTCTCTTTTCTTCCAAAAATGGCCCAAAGCTTTAAAATATTTTCTTCTTTTGTGTAACCCTTTTTTAAAGCAAAAACAATTAAAGAGGAATATAAAAACAAGAGAAGCAAATCTCAACCATGAAAACCATTCGGAATCCAAAATTTGTCTCAGAGAATATTTTAATTACTTCATAGACTAGTTTTGAAACTTCTCATTAGTTAAATGAAACAGAAACAATCTTCATTTCTGTTTTGAAACCTCTTGATACCTCGTGTCATATTCTTAACCTCAGAATCTTGTTTGCTTTCTAGGAAAGATTAATGGATTTTTTTTTTTTTTTTTATAAGCAGAGATGAAAAATAAGGCAAGTTGTATCAACTGGTGCTTAGCAAATTGCAAAGCTCATCAAGGACAGAAAGGATCCCATAATTTTCCTCTTATCTTTTCCATCAATCTTTGCTACATAAGCAAAATGTGTCATACTGGTAGGATAAGCCTCTGTTGCACCTGTTTGATAAATTCAAAGGACTTCAGTTAAATAGAGTCGGTAGTTTCAGCTTAGCTGAAAAGCAACTCAGAGTTTCCTAATACCAAATGCTCCAAAGAAGGGATGTAATTACTAAAGATATGAAGTATTTAAAATACTTGTCATTATATCAGCAATATAAAATTAAAGCAAATGAGCGTTCAGATGAACATTAATAATTTCATGCAAAACTTCCTGTTTAAAAACTGTTGAGTCAAAAAAATCTTTCTGTGGCAGGCAGAAGATTATCCCGAGGTCACCATGTTACATAAGCAATCACGAAACAGCTCATCTGAGACCTGGCAGCTCATGCTGACTCCCCATCATGCCACAATCTCAATTTACCTTTTGGCCAAAGGCGTGTTCTAGTTTCACTTAAGTAAGGAGTTCTCTATGAACCCCCCTAAAAAATTTTTACAGTAAATGCACAATTTGAATTGGTTAAGAAACTATTTTATATTAATACCAGAGTTATCACCATATCTGAGGTAGGAAATAGACAGGTTTGAAAAGAAATCCACCACTGACTGTTTTTTCTCAGCAGACATGGCTAGAAAAGATTATTTAATTAATATTTCCCTTTTTCTCTCTGAAATAATTTCACATTCAGATTTGGACTTTTATAGATTTCTTTATTATGACAAATGAAATATTAAGCTATATTTCATCTTTATCTTTTTTCCAAGCTTCAGCTTCCATTACGTTTTGAGAAACTTATTGCTCCAGTTCCTCGTGTTCAGACATCTAAATTTCACTGTATTGCGTCTGCTGCTTGGTTGGGTAAAGTGATGTTTACTGAAAAGGAGCCAGCAGTCCTTAAGTGAATAATGAATCCTAGTGTTTACCCGGGAAGTGTTCTTATCCACACATGAAAGATTATGTTTGTTTTTAAAAAAAAAATTGCAAGAATGTTTAAGACAAAGCAAGCAAAAAAAGATTATGAACATGGACAAGCTGAAAAGCAAAAAATAATTTCTAAAAAACCCTTGCAAATAGGTTTTCCATTTTTAATGTTGGTGCAGAACCCTGACTGCCTCATTAAACAAAAGGGTAAAAGTGTATAAAAAGGTAAGGTTTATAAAAAAGCTAAAGTTTACAACACTGTGTTCCCATGGGGATCTCAGAGGCACACATTTTTCAAGAGGTAGTTAGACTTGGTAAGCAATTGTGGATTCTAGTATATTTATGGCTGATTTGATTAGTATCCTTCATATTATATATACACAGGGATTTATATTAAAAAGTTTAAGATGAAATAATGAAGTGCATACGTGACTTGCACTGATTTTATCTGCGCTCAATTATGAGGTGTTACAGAATGGAAGCAGAGTGTTAAGTGTCACAGCATCCCTGGAGAACGGTATAAGAGAATGCAATATTTGTCAGCAGCATCTAGGGCATCTAAAATAGCAGTGGGAACACTACTTGAGCTCAACATTCAATTCAAATTTAGGGTGAAAACAAGAGGGTGCCACAAGTGTTCTAAAACACCTGTGGAAAGTTTTACATGTTTCATGTGAGGCTCAGCTATTTAAAATGGCATTGCTCTTTCTCCAGATTTCTCCCTGGTGTTAGGGTACAAAATTCCATATGTTGTCTTTCAAGCACATGCTGTCCATTACCATGTGACAAGCAAACATTTATCTTCCATGTATCCTTGTCATCTAACTTGGAATATAACACATCTAAGTAAATAAATAGAAGTTCTACAAACATCGCATGAAATCCAATGTATGCGAAGTTTTCTAAATATTTGAAATTAAGGATTTTCCTATCTTTTCCATTTAAAAAAAATAATCTACATTTCATGTTATAATACAGGACCACAGAAACATTATCAATCCTACTGTTGGTACACTAGCAATTATGTATTTTTTAAAATGTTAGCTAAAAATAACAAAATAATCAATAGTTCAATTAAAGCTACAGTCAGCTTTGGTTAATCCATTCCAGTATTTTTCATTAGGTCGACTTAAATGTTTATCCTTTTTTCTCTAGTGAAGAAGAAAATTTAATTGAAATGTTTTCTCTCTGTACAATCCTTATTCTTGTCCTGCCTTGGTTAGCTCTCTTCTTGTTATTAATAGTACCCAAGTGAAAATATGGGAGTTCTGTGGCTTGCCTTCTTAATAATGAATAAAGGTGATGCATTGTATGAAACTGCCTCAATAATTTACAGGGTAATATCAAGCAAAGACTAACTGTAGTGGTCTGCAGAAAATATATTGCATTAAAAAATGATTTATAACCTGCATAGATGTTAAAATGATAAATTTAAGCACTGAGTTTCTAGTCTATTAGAAATGTTAACGTTTTAACATCAAGCACGGCTGTTTTCCTATGTGTTTCAAGTTGTAAATTATTTTCTATTCATGTCTTCTTTTTTTTTTTAATATTTAGAGGTATGCCCTTTTACCTTCAATTCTACTCATAAAAAGAGAGAAGAAAGGGATAGGAGAGTTCACTATAATCACCGCTGCTGTTTCTGAATGTAAAGGCTAATGTTATATATCCCAGGTGGAAAGCAACATTGTGCCATCTATCCCCTTTGCGTGCATCTGGAAAGAGCAGAAGCCCAGTCACTGATGTACCTCTAAGAGATTCTTCTCTCTGATTCTTCATCACAATGGAAGAGAACTTGTTTTCATCTGAACTAAAAGATAACTTCCAGCAAGAGCTGGTCTTAAATGTTTCTGCTGCATCTGCATTTGTTGCTCCCCATGCGACACGAAGGAAATGAGATTGCCTATATACTCATGGTGAGGAACTGTTCCTGGGATGATAAGGGAATAGCCTTTAGCTAATCAAGGGAATGCTAAACAACACTTCTTGCCCTCTTGTTTCAATTTTTTGCCTCTACCACACACCCTAGATTTCCAATTGATTTTTATTGCTTTACCAGCCTGTGCAGTAAATGACGTTCCACTGAACAGGTGACTCTCATTGCGTTTTGTTTATCAGCATCTTTTAGAAAGCTCCAATTGTTATAGGGATGATCACATAACAGAAGATATTTTCTGCTTTCCAAATACCACATGTGGGTTAGAAGTTTAAGCACCCTTAAATGGTTTCTTTTCAAGGAGTGACCATCACAGCTATTTCCAGTGCTTTTAGCTAACCAAACCCAGATTTTCAAAAGAGACTTGGTATTTAGAATCCTCCTTTTCTCGCAACACCAAGTCTGAAAATCAGCTGCCTGGTATTCAGAAGGTGGAAGAACAATTGACTGTGAAGTGTCTTATCTCAAAGACTAAGATATAAAATAGATCACTACTTCTGCATATTTGGCATATGCATACACAGCAGTTGAATTATTTAAAATAATACGTGGACATTAATACAAGATGCCTCATGTCTACTGTGTTTTATGAAAGCTTCTCCAAAACCAGAAATGAATAACACTTGCTAGAGTTAAAGGAGAACTGATCCCTACGAGACTTTCTAATGCTATCCATCCTATGAGATTTGATTTCTAGCCAGTTAAACAGATCAAATGAAAAGACAGTATGAAACAACATGATTCTGGCACACGCAATAGTAACTTCCTGAATATTTATCATCCAGTCAGAGAAAATAAACAGATTTAGACCAAAAACAGGGTTCAAGTAAAGGCTAGAGAAATAATACTCACAAGAAACAGTTTCAAAGTTATACCTGGGCACAGACTTATTCAAACACAACCTTTTTTTGAAGAATAAGCAAATGTATCAACACCACAGCATACGTGCAAGCAAAAGAAGTAAATTATGCCAAATACATTATTTGTTGTAAAACATTTTACTAGATGTACTGAAAGTATTTTTATTGTGCGCAATCTACCACTTTCAACAGCTAACTGAAGAAAGCTCTAGATACATGAATATAGAACAACAAGATTTAAATCTGTAGTTTGTTCTTCATTCTGTCCCTGTAGAAATAGAAAATCACCCTTGCTAGAAAGGGGACAGAGGTACCTTATTGCCCCACGCACAGTACTTGTATCATGACACTAAATCATAAGGAAAGACGTTTTTAATGGTAACACAACCACATACAGAAGAGGGAAAGGTAAGTCAGATGAGCAATGTAAACTGCTCAGCTTTTGCACCTGAAGTATCCCATATACCAGGATGTGAGAAGGGATATTTGAGGAGAGCATCACTGTTGGTAAACTTACAGTCTGGCACCAGTGAGCAGCTTGTAGTAGGCAGTAACTGCTGAACTGTTCTTGGGAACAGGAAAACTGTAAGCTGCACTTTATATGTATTTGCATTTATAAACAAAGTCCCAAGAAGCCCTGATGAGTAAGAATTTGTGCCTAAATTTTTTTATGAGTTTAGATGACAAAGTCTGGAAGTAAGCCATACAGTTCTGAATCTGGGAGAGTCACTCCAAGGCATGTGTTATGCCCATAGATACAGACTACAACTTATTTTACAAAGTCATTGACACTGACTTTTTTGAATGGCATGAGTTTTGCAAAACGCAATGTAATGACAAGAAGCCTATGTGGTTTTTTTGTCCTGGTAATGATGGCATATAGTTTTCTGACTTGGAAAAGTATAGCAGTGGCAACAATGTAGTGTTATATGGCAACTAATTTCAGTTAAAAAAACCAAAACAAATGAAATAGTAATAACAGAGTAACACATAATATTTACACCTCTCAAGATAATACTGCCACACTATATTGTAAACAGTAGCTTACATTATGTATTTCATGGTTAGACATAAGAGTATATCCTATATTTTGTTGCTAATTCTATCAAATTAATGGTATTGAGTATGCTGGCTTAACCTATTTGTCTCCAAAGCTTTCTCTTTCTTTGCTTGGAGTTAATAATCTTTGCTCATATTTAAGCAGGGTTCATATATAAGAATTCCAATGTAAGTTCAGAATAGCAATGTTACTGCAACAGTGATCACCATAAAAACGTCATCATTTACATAAGATATAGAAACAGAATGATAGCACCATCCTTCTAACTAATATCCTAATGCATCAAAAAACATATAGAGCTTAAAATAGTTCAGAAATCAAATAAAACCAAACTTACTTGACTCTATAGATGGAAGGAATAATTTGATACAATTTCATATTTTTGAGCTCTAATACTGAATCTAATCCTCCATTTAACACTTGGAAATTTTAGTGCATAACTATAAAGTACATTTTAAAATGTTAAAACTGATTCAATTTCCCCTTCATTCACCAAAGAAATAATTGCAACCTTTGATGCCAGGCTTGTTTTATTGGTTCATTTAGGTAAGGAGATTTTTGGTCAGCGACTCAGGACGCTACCTAAAAAATTAGCAAAAGATTGTTTGTTACTTGAAAAGCTCATCAATGTACAGAGATGCTACATGAATCCTCTGTTCTCACTGGCATCTGATAAAGATCAAGTCAAATGGTTTCCCAGAACTATCAGTTATTATTAAATTGATATTTGTCATGTGAAGATGTCAGAGTCCAATACTCTCTGACCAGGTTCTTTTAGCTATTCGACAAACGGAGGGTGTTATGTTTAATATCCAATTTACTTATTTAAAGAGAGTAGATATTACACAGGATTTCTAATTTAGCAGAGCAATACAAAATACAACACATAATTCAATACAAACATAAGGTTCACTTACCAAAGTATATACCTAGCAATTGGAATAAATAGTTGAATCACAACACCAGTGCAATTCCCACTGCTGGTCCCTGGAATATGCTGCCTATCACTAAGCTGGGAAGGAGTAGGTGGGGTGAAATCATCTCAAGCCCATTGCTCTATTTGAAATACTTTTGGTAGTTGTTTAGGTTTTATACCTTCTGTTGAGCTGAGCCACCTATTTGCTCCTGCTATGCCAGCCTGGCTAACTCAGGGAGACAGTCACACCCTTTTAATGAGCTCAAGGAGAAACACAGCAGCAGCTGACCCACTACTTACCCAAAAGCCTGAAAAGGCACCCACAGCCTGTCTGAGTGGAGGCAAGGTCAGCTGCTTTGTGGCACCCATGCTCAGTCACACCCTGCATTAGTCCCTGAGCTTCAGGGGCTCATCGCCCTCTGTCTCCTCTGTGCCTTCTTCCATTTTAGGGTTTTGTTGGTCAGTCACAGAAGATCAATCTTACAAAATATATTGTTAAAAACCCTCCTATTTTAAGACACATAAGCATAAAGCAAAAGAACTGCCATGCTGATATTCCTCCTTCCCCTGAAGTGCTGTATAAACTCAGAAGATATTCAAATGGTCACTCATTCACTCATTCTTTTACTGTGATGTATTTTTAATTTTTCAGGTACTGAACCTGCATATGTTGTCAAATGTCATAGATCCATTTAAACCACAGAAGCCAGACCTGAAGAACTGTGATGAGGCAGCTTAGTGAAAGACACTTATACAGGTAAAATACTGCAAGTCCATGAAGGAAATAGGGCATTCCAGATCCACTGTTTAATAAGTACTGGCCTGTAAGTCACCTTGCAAGTGCTTGCTGTATACACATGTAAAAAGCAAGTGCCCTGTAATTCAATGGTATCAATTACTCTTTGTTAACTGCAGCTTTGTTCAGGATTTTTCTCCTGTAATGAAGACATTCTACAGTATTTCATTGGAAGAGAAATCATTTTTCAACTCAGTATAAATGTTTGCATAAACAGAAGCCAGGATTTGCAGGTTTTAGTCTCAGAAAATTGTTTTTTGGTGGGAATAAATTACAGTATGGGTACCCTACAATATTCAGAGTTATCTATTTTGCCCTGTTCTTTGCACAACCTCTGGTTTAAAACTCAGAGCTGCTAGTGCAGGTCTACACCAGTCACAGTTACTTACAGCTGCTGAAGACAAGCTATCTAATCAACTCCTGGCAGCATTTCATGTTCAGATCTTTCTTTCAGATGCTTTCAAACAGTCTCTGCAGTAATTACCTTTAGAAAAAGTCAATATTTGTCAGAAGCCCTCATTGTCAATTCCCACTACTAATTGTTCTTTCCAAAGTAAAGATGGAGGCATGATTTCCAGATCTGTTATGGGTCAGATCATCTGTGATGCTAAATCGGTTTTAATCAGATTCCATTGAATTATAGAGCTCAAGATCCAGCTCATTGTTCTCCTTTTTCCATTTATTTTTCTGAACCAGATACTATCACACCACAAATATAACAGCAGAGCTGTAACAACAGTAATGATATAGTGTCAGAGGATAGTGATTTTGCTTCGCTGGCACATAATATAAATTTTCTTAGAAGGGTAACTTTTTCAGGCAAGTATTTGGCATCCAATTATTTAAATAGATTTATTATTATTAAATGATGCTTCAGTAATTTTCTAAGGCAAAATAATAAGGGAGAGAGAGAAAGAAATCCAGAGAGAGAGAGTAAGAAGCCAGGTTACTTTTACAAAGGTTCCTTCCATCCTTCAGATAGTTTATTTTCATTGTTTACCCTTGTTTAACTCACGAAGAGAAAGCTGAGATATCCAGACTGATAGATCATAGCTTTAGGATAGTCCTTCCGGAGAACAAGTTGCAGGCTCCCCACATGGTGAATGAAATCTGAAATGAGTTAACGTGGCAGAAATGCATCCTTGAGGCTACAGTTGTCACAGTATATGTACAGATTTGCTAATATCATTCCATTAGATCCTTTTTCCCTGATATGTTGTTATACAATCAAACTCAAATTTAGCCAGATTTATGCCATTATACTATTATGTGGTTACAGGGACAGTAAAGGATAATTCCTTTGGTTCAAGACTTGACAATTCCTCTCCAGACCCATAAGTTAATAAAATTCTAAATGTATTCATAAGAAAAAAATTGTATAAAATCTGGCTTTAAGATACTGAGGAAAAAAAAAAGTTTCTTCCTAAGTCATTATAAAACCTTGTCTCTTTAGGCAGCAACATAATCTGACAAGATTTTCTCAATGTTTTTGTTAATTTTAACTATTCATAATTAAAACTTTTAACTGATGCAGAATCATCAGCTCATAGGAATAATTTTTTAGCTGATAAAGATATTAATTTAACTCATATTTGAAACTCTACTAAGGTTATTGCCTGTGTGCCTGAAAAATACCCAGCCGAGTTACTAAGCAGTATCATAACTGATCAGTCATTATGAAAATCAGATGGTATGTTTAAAGAAAAATAGATGAAGAAATAAATGCATAGCCAGCAAATAAAAGTTCATCTTTTTAGGTATGTACCTAATTATTGAAGCTTTAATAATAATTATATATTTGTTAGCAATTTTCCCCACTGGTACTTTTTAGAAGTTCCTGATGGCTTCTTCATGGTTCTTTGTGATAATGATATAGAAACTATGAGGAGAAATAATATTCAGTGATGATGTGGAACCACTGGGGTTTTCCTAAGGCTTAGGACTCCATCTAGGCAGCAGCTGAAACAGCTCTGGGACAACCCCATACAGTTCTACAGATTTTTGAAGACATATGGTAAGCCACATTGGTTTTTTTTCTCTTCCCAGACTTTCTCAAGACTAGGCAGGATGCTCAGGAATGAGCATCATCCAAAGTTCATGGCACTTTCCAACCCAATTGAAATATTTTACACTTATCGAATCTTAGCAGTCAGCATTACTGAGAGAAGTTTCAGAGCTCCTTAGGGTTGTCTTTGGATGTCTCAGTTAGGATGACTGCATTGGCCAGGGTCAGCAGCCCCATTTAGAGCTGCAGATATGGCACCCGCTCCCGAAACTCCTGAAAGAGAGTTAGCGTGCTTGAATTCAAATAACACAAAGAGATCCTAATGTAGCTAAACACACTAGCTTTTCAGGAAATGAAGGGAACACACCCACTCCAGGGAATAATTACAGATCTCTCATACTCAAACTACTGCTTCTCTCCTCACTATTTTATATACCATCATTATTTTGAGGATCTTAAAAAGGGAAGTTAAAAAGTTTTGTGAGTGCACAGTGAAAAATGTGTGTCATAAAATGCTGTGGGTTTATGTGAGGCTATTGACTATTAAGCAATGTTATCTTCCAAGGTACATTTGACTCATTTTGTGTCTTGAACTCATAGATTTGTTCATAAAACTAGTATTTTCCTTAGTCTCCAGTGGCTGTTTTCAATGAAGAAAGAAAATACGAGTTAAGTAATTTAGCACATTTTTTTAAATTAATTTTTAATATGAATAATGTGTTTATATATTAAAAGGACAAGAAGCAGTTTACCGTAATGGGTAGGTAGCATAAACTCCTAGCAAACCTAATGTAATTTATGCAGATTTTATTGGCTACAAAATTAAATAAAAATAATTTTACATTCATTAGACAAGTAACATGCTTACGATTGCACTGAGTTGTGAAATAATGATCTGTTACATTGTGCATTATCATCAGCTATGAAACACTGTCAGCCCCTTCCAAACCTTATTACCATATTTGTAAGCACTCTCATTTATCTGCTAAAAAATAGGTGCTCACAATTTTATTTGTTCCATTTTCTTGCTAGTAGTCTACTTCGAATCTTCATGCCTTTGGAAATAAAAGGCTTCTGCCTTCTGCGTACGTCTCTGTAAACCTCTGCCTCCTTTACATGTATGCACATTAAAAAGTGTCGTGTCGTTCGTAGGTGACTCAAATTTGCAAGTGCCCAGCTGCTGACATACTTCTGGAAGATGATTACAAGGTAGTCCTTTCATTAAAATTAGTCTCCAGCTCAAAGAGGTCACATCACCTTATATCTGGCTCTTCCTCTCCTTCAGCTCACCAGAAAACTTCCCTACTTTTCTATTGTTAATGTTTTATTAATAGTAAGATACTCGACATATGATTTTTTTTAATAGAAATAAAATGTCTCAGCTATGATTTTTCACTTAGCTGAGTTGATTTTCTTTCTGGGGATTTCCATGTTAAAATAAGAAATGTTATACATACTATAGTCTGCTGTGCATATTTACCATGGAAATTTGAAGGAAGTCTCCCATCCATCAATATGAAGCAGAATTGTATTTATACTCATACAAGTTGAAGAGCTCCTATGAATACAGACTGATCTGTCCCTACCCTTGTTCCTCCCTTCCAAGTACCCGGTTCATACTGAATTATTAGGATGTCTTACTTTCTGGGTAAATGTTATTACTGTCACCCTGGCCAGCTCAGTATTAAACACAGTTCTGTAAGATGCCTCATATCCTTTGTGTCCTCAGGGGTGAACTTCCACAACGATCTGTTCCCGTCCTCTCCCTCCACTTTCTTCCAGCTGGATATTCTTATAAACCTCACAGGAGCTAAATCTATCTCAGAGTTGTATCTTTCTATCCAATTTAGCTAAAATTGGCTAGCAGCTTTAAAAATTAGTGGAAGAAAGAATGATTGGCAGATATATACACCATGCACTCAAACACAGAGTATAAGTGATTATTTACGGAGTCAGGTTAAAAGTTAAATTATCTCAGCACCTACATTTGATTATAAACCATGCAGAGTGAAATTAAATGCTAAAATGTAGAAAAACGCTTTTCTGTTGAAGTTATGTGCTGTGTTGATATTTTAAAATCTGATTCCTAACAGAAGTCAGTGATTCATCCTTTATTTCTTGTAAGAAAATGAGAGGTTTGCATCATGTGACATTTCTGAACTGGCAGACCAACTTGTACTGAAGATCCATTTGGTGCCATTAACGAATCAACTGTCTTGAAGTTGTTATCTTCTGAAATTACCTTCTGTCAGTGAATACTTACTATTTATACTGTTTGGAAAGGAGGATAAGTTTTGTTGCAACTGGCAAGAAATGTTGAGCTGCAGCTTGTTCATTTTTTTTCTTTTGGTTGGCATGTACTTTTCTTCAGAACTCCTGAACAGACAGCTTTGATCTTCCTTTTTTTTTTTTTTGCATATATTTTTTGTATATATTCTTACCATTAGCAGGAGGGGTCACATGGGAAAAAGCTGTGGCTTGTCTTTTAGGACCTTTCTCCTGGTAGAGTTCTAACATGCAACAAGAAGTTAAGTAGACAGCAAAAATATTTTTTAATGTTTTTGTAAGCAATTAAGAAATTGCCTTCTGCTTCGAGGAGGAAGAAGCTACTAACAAACGAATGCTGTACGCTATTCCTCTAAAAATAGACTTGACATAACTGTTACAAGAAAAGTGTCTTCCTTCTAACACATCTACTGCTTAAAAATGCAAGTTGGGCAATATTTTACAAAGAGTGACTGCCATCTTACTCTTGAAAATCCTAACTGAAATCCACAGCACTGCACATACAGGCCAGCAGTCAGCCCATCTAAGTGTAGCCATCAGCACCTCAAGTGGCTTGTCTGAGAGCCAGGGTCCCAGTGCAATTAAAGGGAAAAGACTACCTAGAGCAGTAAATACATCCAAAAGGTCTTGAGCACCAAAGCATAATAGGATGAGTTCTCTATCTATCTGTCTATCTCCATGGCTATAGACAAAACATAAATGTCTGGTGTAGACTGGCTTCATAGTCTTTTTAAATTTAGCTACCATTGAGTTTAATCCAGGTCTGTAGCATTTTTCCACATAGAGGTGGTAGGAGTAAGTGCTAGTATTTTCTGGGAATTACAAGTCCACATTTTTTCATTCCACATTCATATAGCAGATGTGCTAAGCTTCTACAGTTAGAGCAACTGCAGCATGGATATCATCAGAGCTCTATTCAGAGACCATGAGTGTAGGTTATAACAAAGTACAAAGGGGTTGTCTCAGTGGTAGAATTAACCTACATTGCCCTGAGAAATTATTTCATATTTTCTTTTTTTAATGTTCAAATGGTGGCAAAATTTCCATCTGTATTAGAGAGAGGATGAAAAGTTTCCAAACCAGCACGAGATTGGATCCCAATCTCTTGCGCTTGTTGGCATATTTTCCCCATTTAATTGCACCTTTTCAGACATGTAATCATAGTTCAGTTGTGAAATTCTTGTTCTTCCTGATATAGTTACAAAAGTGGGCATGGTGAACCCATAACAGCTGGAGATGTGTGAGACAGAACAGCAGTGATGCAAGACCTACATTGGTATCAGTGGGATCAGTACCAGGCCAGTCTTCTGGAAATATGATCTCATGTTTTGTAAATATGTCTTGAAATTAGTCTTGCTGTTGCCACTTCATCTAACTATAATAATTCAGGCAGTTCATTATTGGGAATATTTACCCATGGCTGTTTGGAGACTACATGTGGCAACATTTGCTCTTTAATTACTTTGCCACAAATACTTGTTCCAAAGAAAGGCCCACTGGTAGCTTGTAAAAATATGCCGTTACTGTTCAGTCTTGCATGCGTTCAGATGAAAACTGTGTAAATGCCAGCAAGAGAGTCAAGCAAATTGAAACCAAGCTCCATATCAAATTAATTCAGCTCTTGATTGCTTTTGAAGAAAAGATTAAATGGTAAACTCCAAGACCTCACTACGGAAACCTGTAATAAACCCACACGTTAGGAAGCAAATCTCCATTACATATTTTAAAGTCTTAAATATTGATTTTCTGAGTAAATAGTGTTTGTTATTAGAGTGTCCCCTGCTTTTCATATGAAATAAAACAGTTGGAGAAGGGGTGGAGATTTTTCCCCCCAACAGGGTCAACTTCTGACAGGATTACCATTCTTACAACTACTGACCCCACAGGAGTGCCACGGTAGCTCAGTTCCAGTGGCTGATATAGGAAGTTTTACTTTGCAGCATTTGCTCTTGGTAAATGCTAGGGACTTGTACATAACATGGTGGATCAGTCTTTTATAAGTAGAAAAAGGAAAACTCTGATTCCAGCCACAGTTAGGCAGAGGTTGCTTGGCCTTGGCTGGCCAGTTGTCTAGCTGGACAATGTCTAAACTCAAAGTATCAAAGAAGGCTATAATTTTTCTTCTAAAAGCAGAGCAAGTGAAAGTGAGGAGGAGCTTCTCACGCTGCCAGCCCACAAATCAATATGGTAGATGAAGTAGAAATCCTGCTTATTTTATGTATGTCTGGTATTTTTAAGATGTATTTTGGAAGTTTATTCTCTACTTGTCTTACTCCATCTGTAATTATCTTTTAAAAGAATCTATTTTCATTATCAGATCCTGATGATTTTCTCTCACTTGCTGAGGAAGTGAAGTCTCCATTACCTGCCCTAATGATTAAGTCTGGGCACCTGTTTGTGTCTCCTCTGCTGGGCAGCGCCCTGGTTATTACTGCAAAACAAGAAGGCTCAATGCTACATTAGGCTAAAAATGATTCATGAACAGATGTAAAAGCTAGTGACATTGCCAAGAAAAAAGTAACAAATGTCAACTGAGCTTTAAAATGTTCCTTGCTCTTTTAGCTAAGGTTCTGGTAGAGTAGCTTAAGATACTACCCTGTGTACTGCACCCTTGTAACCCACGATTGCTAATTCCAGAGGCTCAGTTTACTGAAGCTTAACCAAATGAACACTAAGCATGTTTATCAACACTGCTGAATGCTGTTGTATTACTGAATAAACACGATCAAGGGAAGGGTTGGAAGGGAGAGGAGAATTTGGCTGCTGGTGATAATTTCCAGTTGTGAAGCAATTATTTAGATAGCAGATTTTAGTATGAGAATAAGGACTTTAGTAAGTGCTGGATTTACATAATAGTAATACATGTCACTTTAAATTTCCTCCCGGCATTTTCATGCACTTTTAAAATGAATCCTAATTATAAATGTTATACAAGTCCCACATAATGTGAATTTACTTGTATGCACATTTGCATTATCCTCATTTTTAAGTGTGCTGATGATTAACATTAGTAGCTAAGTTATTATGTTAACTGCATGAGTATACTACACACCATCTTTTAGAAATTAAATTTTATGCACATGAAATGTGCAGAGAACTCTAAAAATTTACCCCTAATCAAGGGTACAAAAAAAAGACTGAAGTAAAATCATCTGTGAGAGAGTCTTTTCTTTTTTCCTTAGCGTATAGGTCATATCATTCTTTCTTCAGAGCGATAGGACCTATGAAATGTAAATAAATTTATTTTGCTCTGTTTCAGATCTATCTGTAAAATCCACTTTAATGTGATTCATATTATTCAAAGTCAGTATGGCATGCCTTAACTGTGATGGCTAAACAGTGTCTCTCTTTCTTCCATACAAATTCAGAAATGACAAAACCCAAAGCAATCCCTTTTATATTCTCCTGAGTGCAGAAATTCAGCAAGCCAAATGAAAGAAAGAGAACATAACCTTTATAAATTACCAAGTAGCTACTCAGCTGCACAGAAGCTACTCTAATACATTCTAATCTTTTCTGTGCTCCCTATGAAATGTTCCACAGACTGATATGCCCGTGGACCAGTGGTACATACCTCCCATCACTCAGATCCCAGGTACATCTGGGCCCATGCCCACAAATGTGGGACAGGCATTACCTGAATGTGCCCATTTGGGGGACAAATAGTTTCATTCTCCTCATGTTATGAAAAGGCCCAACTTCTCTGATATTAGTAGCAATTAGTAATGTTACTTTCAGTTTATTATACCGATTGCCTTGATTTTCATTCCTTCTACACCCACATTTATGGTAAAATTTTCAAATTGCCAAAAGGCTTCTCAAAATGCTCGTTGTCCAACAGTCACCTGTGTGACCTGTAAAAAGATTTATATAAGTTGAGCACTCAACAGTCAGAGTCTACCTTAGACTATAAATGCCTTTTATGTTTTTCATTTTAAAAATATAGAGTCAAAGTCAGTACAAAATTATATTCTTGCATATAACATACCTTAATTACATCCTATCTTCTAAATCTCAGGTTTTTAACTGAGAATCAGACTGCTAGAATGAATTAGTGTAAATTTGGCTTCAGGTCTACAATTGCTCTGAGGAATAAAAAGATATAGTCCTTTAAAAAAAAATTGTTCATCATTTTTTTAAAGCTCAAATTTTAAACTGAACATTATACTGACAGAGTAGTAAAATTTCATTTTCAAAGCTGGAAACATTTAGGCATATATGATCACATTCAGTAGCTGAAACCATGAAGCATTCTAATTATTTCTCCCCTCTACAAAATTGCTATTGTTGTCAAAAGATAAAAGTTAGTTAAAATGAAGATACCAGTGCTTGCAGATAAAATGTACATATTCCAAGGATTAAATATTATACATAAAATACTTTATTTTAAATTTATTTTTTTAAAAAAAAGCCAAAGCACATCCCATTGATTTTTGATAGTGTAAACGGAAGGAAGGATTTTCAAAGAAGACAGTTCAGTTAAAGTAGGTGAAGAGAAACTCACTTTCTTAAATGAATTTGTAGGCTATAGCATTCCATTTCTGAGGTATCATATGACAAATTTGAATTACTTTAAATTTCTGTGAGCAGCAATATGGTTGTCCTCAGTAAGACCACTCTCCAAACTGAGTCACTGTTGCCATCTGGAAGTCAGTGAATTAATATGTTTACATCATATGTGAAACCTAAAAAAAGTGTGGGAAAACTGGTAAAAGTAATCTGAGGTGAGTGAATGGGAAAACACAGATACCATCCATGTGAAATCAGTGAAAACAGTGGATTCCACCTTGCAGAATTTACTAAACTGTTGTACAGAATATATAATTCAGCATAATCAAGGTTTGTCTTTATTTAAAAGTTTGATTGCTTGTTCTTTTTTTGTATTTCACCAGAATGGCTTTTCTATATCCTGACCTAAACTCTTGAAATCTTCCCATTAATATTAATAAAATTTCAATCCATCCAGTAGACTTTACTTTGCGAAGATTTCCTCGTGGAGAAATCATTATTTCCAACACTTCCATTTTCTGAGGGCAGGGAAAAAGAAAAAAAAAATCATATCTATGCGCATGCAGATAACACAGTAAAAGTTGCATGGAGTCTACTGGCATTTGTCAAACAAGAAGAAATATTTCCTACAGTCTATAGAATTGAAATTTCCTTGATAAATCCAGTGATACAGTGTCTTAGTCAGGCAACAGCCTCAGAAAAAACACATTAGCACATGGTTAATATTGTACTCACACAGCCAGCTGCCTAATCCAATTACCCTAATTTAAAAGAAGAATAATTTATGTTGTCTAGTGAATACCATGTCGAAATTGTGCCTACATTGTGTCTTCTAATAATGTACAGAAAAGATTTGGACAATCTAGTGGACTAAATCCTATGGGACTATAAACCAGCTTTTATATTCTCACAGATTTTTAAAAACCATTTTCTTAAGAAATAGTGCGGTTTTATAAATGGTTGATCTTGAGGTCAACCTTTGAGACTTCTTCCTTTAAAGACAAACCTAGCAACAATGTCTGAGGCTCTACTTTGATAAAACTTTTAAAGCTCTTCCAAGATATGCCGGGAGCATGCAGTCATTGCAGCTCTCCAGGATCCTGCTCTGTTGCGGAGACCCCGAGAGCCAAACTGACTCTCAGGTTCTGGGACCCTTTAAGGTCCCTTGCCATATGCGGGCTCCCACACTGCCGTCACTCGGAGTGTCCGTGACCCCCTTTGTGTGAGTGGCTCCTGGCAAAACCTTTCCAACACAGAGCTGCAGGAGCAGCAGTATTCCAGACAGATGTAATTTTCTTTTGGTTTTTTTTAAATTAACGTTTTTGCATGGCCAATTAAATTTATTAACTCAGCTATTTCATTGTTCAGTAAATAAGAGTTCATTAAAAATACATTATTGGATGTTTAACAACAACATAATAAAAAGTATTAAAAAGTTAAGTTAATGATCATATTTGAACTAATATGATGGTATGAGAATGCTCATTAGTTTTATTTATTTTAGATTGTCTCAGTAAACATTAGTATTATTTGTTGAACATTACTAACATGTTTTAATGATCTCATCTTTTATTATTCAGTGAACAATGAAAAATGATGTGCAAGCACTTGTTCAAGATTTTACATCTTTTTATATATTATATTTGCACACAAGAGCAAATGAACACATTTATTTAACACATTTCATTAACACATCAGCACACAAGAGATTTAATTGACAGCACAAAGACAGTCTTAGGAAATTAACCTTCACCAGTTCAAAACTTTGGAGCAGATAAAGACATAATCTGAACTCTAGCGAAATAGCACACAGAGGCCTTGTTGACCCTGAGGTTTGGGATGGAGCACTCCTGTCTTGTCACAAACAGGTAGAGACCGAATCCTGGTATGTGGAGATACACTGCATAGTTTCTCTAAGGAGGAGCAGTGCCATAAACTGACAACATGCTTACATGGGATACTTTAAACAACTTTAAATATCTCATTTGGGGCATGAACCAGTTTCCCGTGAAGTCACTGGGAAATTGTCTTTTCAATTTTGGAAGAATTAGATTTTTCCCTCAGTTTGGTATGCAATTTAACAGTTTTCCCTGCATGTAACGTCCAGGCAGTTCCAACTAAGTTCTCCAGCCTCTTTGTACTACTACTTTAACTAGCTTCATCAATATTATTTATTCATTATAGGTTTTATGGAGACAAAAGCCTATTGATTCATTAGTTTCAGAAGAAGACATAAGTAAACTGTTTAGTCATCCAAAACCCAACTTCTGCCTTGTACAGTTTGGTCTCTTGTGGTTAGTGAAATATCAGAAAGTATTCTGCATGTTAATGATTGTTTCTTACGAAGCTATTTGTATGTGTGCTAAAGAGGGAGATGGAAACAAGCTTTCTGATGAATATGGATTACAGTTACTGCAGAGACAGTTCCAGCTTCTGATTTGCTACCAAAGTAACTACACGCTCCATCCCTGCACAGAGAGGTGACTTAGTAGTGTGTTCCCTAAGTCACTGTTCATTTCTATCAACTCCAGAACTACTTTTTAAGTTACTGGGATGAATTGAGTTTCCGGCTACTTCAGAGTCTTACGTAATTTCCCATGAGACACCTGCATAGTTGCTCGTGAGAAATCTATTGTAACAAGCAATAAACTGAGTAAAAAATAGTATTGGAAAGATTGTAACAATAGGCCAAAATGTAACGTAAATTAAATGCAGTAAGATGTCCTGGTTTCACCTGGGATAGAGTTGATTTTCTCCGTAGTAGTTTTGGTTTGGAAAAGAATGTTATTGACACTGATCCTTTATTTCAGCTGGGATAGAGTTAATTTTCTTCACAGAAGCTAGCATAGTGCTGTGCTTTGGATTTAGTACCAGAAGAATGTTGATAACACGCTGATGTTTTTAGTTGTTGCCAAGTAGTGCTCAGACTGCTCAAGGACTTTTTGAGCTTCTCCTGCTCGGCCAGGGGCATAACAAGCTGGGAGTACAGCACAGCTAGGACCCAAACTGTCCAAAGAGCTATTCCATACCATATAATGTCATGCCCGGGGGGGTTTAGTCGGTCGGTCGGTCGCGGGGAGAGTGATCACTGTTCGGGTACTGATTGCTGCTCGGGTACTGATCGCGGCTCGGGACGGGCTGGGCATCGGTCGGCGGGTGGTGAGCAATTGCATTGTGCATCATTTGTTTTGTATATTCTGTATATTTTGTTATCAATCTCATTATTACTATTATTATTATTTTCTCTTATTAAACTGTCTTTATCTCAGCCCTCGGCTCTAACCTTTTTCTCCTTCCCGATTCTCTCCCCCATCCCACTGAGGGAGGGGGGGGAGTGAGCGAGCGGCTGCGTGGTGCTTAGTTGCCAGCCGGGTTAAACCACGACAGTCCTTTTTGGCGCCCAACGTGGGGCACGAAGGGCTTGAGATAACGACAGAGTAACCGGGGAATATTAAGGAATCTGTTAAACAGTTGTGGGTCGCGAATTGATTCATTTGTTCTTGATCTTAGCTTATCCGATTTGCACCATGCTCCCTCCTTTGCTGTACTTGTTAAAAGTTGGTGTTGGTTTTTGCAGTTTGTTATGCTCCGCGGTGACTAAACATGTTTTGCTTGGGAAATTTGTTATTAAAACAATGACCTTGAGCTTTTTCTGGTATTTGGGTTTCATGTCGAAGTCTGTACTGCACTTTGGGTACCACCTTGCGGTGAATATTAGCAATTATACATGGGACTCTGAAAAGTTTGTTCTGGAGGAAATACAGAATGGCACTTTTTCTGCCTTCTTTGATGATGTTTCCTCCTTCATTACAATAACTTTTCAGTATCTTGAACATCCTTGGATAGTTAAGATATATCTATTGATATCTATTTGGAATATTGTTTCAGTTTTGTCCAAAGTTAGTAAGCAACTTAATAATACCATCCAGATGTCTGCCCCAGGGCTGGATAGTTATGAGTGGAAGGGTATTTGGGGTACTATGGGTAAATGCCTAGAACGATGGGCACCTCCAGTGTTTTGGAAATTCCCTCCAGTACAAGTGCAGAATCCTGAAAAACTGGTAGAATATTTGGAAAAGGTATGCTGTCACCCTGGCAATTCTAAGCAAACACAAATCACTGCGATGTGCTGGGGCCTGGCCCATGCTTACCGAACCCTGTTCAACACGATTCAATACATCCAAAGGGAAGAGAAAGTCTCTGGATCTGATGATAAGGCCACAGCCACTGCAGCTACTCCAACCCTGGCCACAGCCACTGCGGCTACTCCAACCCCAGTGATGTGCACTGCGGCTACTCCAACCCAGGCCACAGGCACTGCGGCTGAACCAACGAACCAACCCGTGCCAGTATCAGTCGCCCCTATACAAAAGAAGAAATCTTGGAAGTGAAAGTCAACTCGTTTAGAAAGGGAGGATGAAAAAGCGGGGCCATCACAAGAGGAGGAGGAAGAGCTCATAAACGAGACAGAAACCACCCGATCCCTATCCTTGAGTGAGCTGCAAGACATCTGAAAAGATTTTAGCCGTCGTCCAGGTGAGCACATTGTCACCTGGCTACTCCGATGCTGGGGTAATGGGGCCAACAGCCTGGAACTGGAGGGTAAGGAAGCCAAGCAACTAGGATCCCTTTCTAGAGAAGGGGGCATTGACAAAGCGATTGGAAAAGGGACACAAATCCTCAGCCTCTGGAGGCGTCTACTGTCAGCCATGAAGGAAAGATATCCCTTCAAGGAAGATGTCATATGTCGCCCAGGTAAATGGACCACCGTGGAGAAAGGCATCCAGTACCTGAGGGAATTGGCTGTCCTGGAGGTGATTTATAGTGACCTGGACAATGACCAGCTGCCCAAAGATCCAGATAGTGTCCAGTGCACACGACCCATGTGGCGGAAGTTGTTACGTAGCGCACCAACATCATTTGCCAACACATGGGCAATGCTGAGCTGGGAAACTGGACGGGGACCAACAGTGGATGAAGTGGCTAGCCAGCTCCAGGAATATGAAGAAAGTATCTCTTCCCCCTTTGTTTTGGCTGTGGAGAAACTGTCCCGGAAGTTTGAATGACTCGAAAAGTGTATGCCCTACTCCCCTCCTGTACAGACCAGTATCTCAGCCATCAGAAGTAAGCGCCCTTCTGCTCAAGAAAAAGAATATCGAGGGTACAGACCATGGGGCACTCTATGGTTTTACCTGCGTGACCATGGAGAGGACATGAGGAAATGGGATGGAAAACCTACCTCGGCCCTAGAGTCACGAGTATGTGAGTTGCAAAGAAAAACAAGCACAAAAGGGGGCTCTTCCAAGAAACTTGTTGCTCCAATTTCCAGAGACTGGGCAGACTGCAGTTTTTTCAGACAAAATAGAAGGGCTGATCTTAATTCTGACTGTGATGAAGGAACTTCTGACTCATATACACAAACGATGAGCAACAGTGACCAGGATTAGAGGGGCCCTGCCTCCAGCCAGGTGGAGGAAAGGGACAACCAAGTTTACTGGACTATGTGGATTCGATGGCCTGGCATGTCAGACCCACAGAAGTATAGAGCTTTAGTAGACACCGGTGCACAGTGTACTCTAATGCCATCAAGCCATATAGGGGCAGAATCCATTTGTATTTCTGGAGTGACAGGGGGATCTCAAGAGCTGACTGTATTGGAGGCTGAAGTGAGCCTAACTGGGAATGAGTGGCAAAAGCACCCCATTGTGACTGGCCCAGATGCTCCGTGCATCCTGGGCATAGACTACCTCAGGAGAGGGTATTTCAAGGACCCAAAAGGGTACCGGTGGGCTTTTGGTATAGCTGCCTTGGAGACAGAAGAAATTAAGCAGCTGTCTACCTTGCCTGGTCTCTCAAAGGACCCTTCGGTTGTGGGGTTGCTGAGTGTTGAAGAACAACAAGTGCCGATTGCCACCACAACAGTGCACAGGCGGCAATATCGCACCAACCGAGACTCCCTGATTCCCATCCATAAGCTGATTCGTCGACTGGAGAGCCAAGGAGTGATCAGCAAGACTCGATCACCCTTTAACAGTCCCATATGGCCAGTGAGAAAGTCTGATGGAGAGTGGAGACTGACAGTAGACTATCGTGGCCTGAATGAAGTCACACCACCACTGAGTGCTGCTGTGCCAGACTTGCTAGAGCTTCAATACGAACTGGAGTCAAGGGCAGCCAAGGGGTATGCCACAACTGATACTGCAAATGCTTTCTTTTCAATCCCTTTGGCAGCAGAGTGCAGGCCACAGTTTGCTTTCACTTGGAGGGGCATCCAATACACCTGGAATCGACTGCCCCAGGGGTGGAAACACAGCCCTACCATTTGCCATGGACTGATCCAGACAGCACTGGAACAGGGTAATGCTCCAGAACATCTGCAATATATTGATGACATCATCGTGTGGGGCAATACAGCAGAAGTTTTTGAGAAAGGGAAGAAAATAGTCCAAATCCTTCTGAAGGCCGGTTTTGCCATAAAACAAAGTAAAGTTAAAGGACCTGCACAGGAGATCCAGTTTTTAGGAATCAAATGGCAAGATGGACGTCGTCAGATTCCAATGGATGTGATCAACAAAATAACAGCTATGCCTCCACCAACTAGCAAAAAGGAAACACAAGCCTTCTTGGGCATTGTGGGTTTTTGGAGAATGCATATTCCAAATTATAGCCAGATTGTAAACCCTCTCTACCAAGCGACCCGGAAGAAGGATGATTTCAAATGGGGCCCTGAACAACGACAAGCCTTTGAACAAATTAAACGGGAGATAGTGCATGCAGTAGCCCTTGGACCAGTCCGGGCAGGACAAGATGTAAAGAATGTGCTCTACACCGCAGCCGGGGAGAATGGCCCCACCTGGAGCCTCTGGCAGAAAGCACCAGGAGAGACTCGAGGCCGATCCCTAGGCTTTTGGAGTCGGGGATACAGAGGATCCAAAGCCCGCTATACTCAAACTGAAAAAGAGATATTGGCAGCATATGAAGGGGTTCGAGCTGCTTCAGAAGTGATTGGTACTGAAGCACAGCTCCTGTTGGCACCCCAACTGCCGGTGCTGGGCTGGATGTTCAAAGGGAAGGTCCCCTCTACACATCATGCAACTGATGCTACGTGGAGTAAGTGGGTCGCACTGATTACACAATGGGCTCGAATGGGAAACCTCAGTCGCCCAGGAATCTTGGAAGTGATCATGGACTGGCCAGAAGGCAAAGATTTTGGAATATCACCAGAGGAAGAGGTGATGCGTGCTGAAGAAGCCCCATTGTACAATAAACTGCCAGAAAATGAGAAGCAATACGCCCTGTTCATTGATGGATCCTGTCGTCTTGTGGGAAAGCATCGGAGGTGGAAAGCTGCTGTATGGAGTCCTACAAGACAAGTTGCAGACACTGCTGAAGGAGAAGGTGAATCAAGTCAATTTGCAGAGGTGAAAGCCATCCAGCTGGCTTTAGATATTGCTGAAAGAGAAAAATGGCCAGTGCTCTATCTCTATACTGGCTCATGGATGGTGGCAAATGCCCTGTGGGGGTGGTTGCAGCAATGGAAACAGAACAACTGGCAGCGCAGAGGCAAACCCATTTGGGCAGCCGCATTGTGGCAAGATATTGCTGCCCAGGTAGAGAACTTGGTTGTAAAGGTACGGCATGTAGATGCTCATGTACCCAAGAGTCGGGCCTCTGAAGAACATCAAAACAACCAGCAGGCAGATCAGGCTGCTAAGATTGAAGTGGCTCAGGTGGATCTGGACTGGCAACATAAGGGTGAATTGTTTCTAGCTCGGTGGGCCCATGACACTTCAGGCCATCAAGGAAGAGATGCAACATACAGATGGGCTCGTGATCGAGGGGTGGACTTAACTATGGACGCTATTGCACAGGTTATCCATGAATGTGAAACGTGTGCTGCGATCAAACAAGCCAAGCGGTTAAAGCCTCTCTGGTATGGAGGACGGTGGCTGAAATACAAATATGGAGAGGCTTGGCAGATCGATTATATCACACTCCCACAAACCCGCCATGGCAAGCGCTATGTGCTCACCATGGTGGAAGCGACCACCGGATGGTTGGAAACATATCCTGTGCCCCATGCCACTGCCCGGAACACTATCCTAGGCCTTGAAAAACAAGTCCTATGGCGGCATGGCACCCCAGAAAGAATTGAGTCAGACAATGGACCTCATTTCTGAAACAGCCTCATAGACAAATGGGCCAAAGAGCATGGCATTGAGTGGGTCTATCACATCCCCTATCATGCACCAGCCTCTGGGAAAACTGAACGATACAATGGACTGTTAAAGACTACACTGAAAGCAATGGGTGGTGGAACATTCAAACATTGGGATACACATTTAGCAAAGGCTACCTGGTTAGTCAACGCTAGAGGATCTGCCAATCGAGCTGGCCCTGCCCAATCAAGCCTCTTATATACTATAGAAGGGGATAAAGTCCCTGTAGTGCATGTAAAAAATATGCTGGGGAAGACAGTCTGGGTTACTCCTGCCTCAGGTAAAGGCAAACCCATCTGTGGGATTGCTTTTGCTCAAGGACCTGGCTCTACTTGGTGGGTGATGCGGAAGGATGGGGAAGTCCGATGTGTACTTCAAAGGGATTTGATTTTGGGTGAAAATAGCCAATGAACTGAATTGTATGATGTTAATTGCTGTATAATGCAGTATGTCATAATTTTTATTATTGCTGTATGTCCTATCAATGGTATAGCAGTAAGAATTGCCCAGATTAAGAAGAATGAATTCTGAAGAAACTGAGGAAGTGCAGCAGATGGAACGAGACCTGACTTCAGCATGCAACAACCCAACACCAGACCCCAATTCTCCTGCCCTGAAAGACTGTTACAACAGATGAAGCCCAAAACCATGGACTAGATGAACCCAATGGACGTTTTAGAGGGATGGTCCATAGACTAAGGGAATGCTATCTGTGTATATATATATCAAAATGGGAAGGTGGTGGTGATTAATCGGAATGTATTGTAAGGGTAGGACCTAAGCATGACGTAAATGGTATAGAATAAGGGGTGGATAATGTCCTGGTTTCGGCTGGGATAGAGTTAATTTTCTTCACAGAAGCTAGCATAGTGCTGTGCTTTGGATTTAGTGCCAGAAGAATGTTGATAACACGCTGATGTTTTTAGTTGTTGCCAAGTAGTGCTCAGACTGCTCAAGGACTTTTTGAGCTTCTCCTGCTCGGCCAAGTGCATAACAAGCTGGGAGTACAGCACAGCTAGGACCCAAACTGTCCAAAGAGCTATTCCATACCATATAACGTCATGCCCGGGGGGGTTTAGTCGGTCGGTCGGTCGCGGGGAGAGTGATCACTGTTCAGGTACTGATTGCTGCTCGGGTACTGATTGCTGCTCGGGTACTGATCGCGGCTCGGGACGGGCTGGGCATCGGTCGGCGGGTGGTGAGCAATTGCATTGTGCATCATTTGTTTTGTATATTCTGTATATTTTGTTACCATTCTCACTATTATTATTATTTTCTCTTATTAAACTGCCTTTATCTCAGCCCTCGGCTCTAACCCTTTTCTCCTTCCCGATTCTCTCCCCCATCCCACTGAGGGAGGGGGGGGAGTGAGCGAGCGGCTGTGTGGTGCTTAGTTGCCAGCCGGGTTAAACCACAACACCAGGCAAGGGCTTTTCAGCTTCCCCTGCTCTGCTGGGGGCACAAGAAGTTGGGAGGGGGCACAGCCAGGACAGCTGACCCCAACTGGACCAAGGGCTGTTCCATACCATATGACATCATGCTCAGTATGTAAACGGGGGGGAATTGGCTGGGGGGCAATGATCACTGCTTGGGGATGGGATGGGTGTCAGTCAGTGGGTGGTTGCACTGTGCATCACTTGTTTTGTGTATTCTTTTATCATTATTTGATGACTACTTGGCTACAGAAAGCAAGCTTACAGTCATTGACAGTTATTCACCATAAGGAGATAGGTCCTGACAGAAACAGTTGCATTTTATAAAGTTCTCAAAGGTTGGTATTTCTTCCTGAAATAATTATTACGAAACCAGACTCTGTCAGGCATTGGGAAATTGGAAATTTGATAGGAAGTGCTCTGGTATGCTAAATTTTGGTTATGTGGGTCATATGTGTAGGATATCAGGAGAACTGGCTTCCTGAAGAATGCCATATAAATAAGTTTGGGCATGACAGAGGCAAGGCTGCAGCCATGCCTCCTTACTGCTGTCCCATGAGGCAGAGTCAATGGACTGTAATTACATATTTTGTCAGGACTCTTCAGAGAGCACCCTGCATTTTCCATCAAAACCTCCAGAGAAACTAGTACTGCACTTGCCCTAATCTATAAAGTATAATTCCACTTTTAACTGTAATGAAAATTAATTATTCTTTTAAAACTCCTTACAGAAAAGTGGTGGCCTGCAGGAAGAAATTAGAATATTTCACTGTATCCCCTTGGAATGTGGATTTATAAATGGGGACTGTGGAAGAATTGGATGTGTGAATTTCCAGAGTGTAAAAGCATAGGAGGGACAGAGAAATGAAGGGTTTGCACTGTGTTTCTTTCTAATAAGTAAGCAGCCTGAGTGGTAAATCCACTTTAAAAGAAACTGTCTCTAGGAAAAAACAGAAGGTGGCATCATCCTTGCCTTGAAGTTTCTGAGACCTCTAATTTCTTTATTCCCAGGACATTCTAGAGAGGTGTGAAGTTTAGGTAGCTGCAGGAATTTACAGCAATCTAGCCCAATCCCTTGGCAGCACCCAGGACTCTTGTATTAAACTAGCATCTGCAGAAAGGCATTTCCAGCACACAGATAACTCATTCCCTTCATTTTCTGAATGCAGCAACTTGGGGTATGCTTCTGTTATCTGATGATGCTACAATAAGACTATGCCCTTGACAGTTTTTACTTTAAACTTTGTTAGTCTTGCACACCTGTATAAAGACAGGTTATAATTATTTCTCCAACTGAAAGTGGCAGATCTTGTTTATATAAAACAGAGACAGGACCAATCTGGGTCAACTCAATTCATTCACTGTCTGAAAAAGACAGTTGGACTTCAGTTCATTGTAGGGACAGCATCTTTTTCTTTACAAATATTGCTTATGATGCCCTCCAAATTGTCTTTACTTTTATACCTCACAACCTTCTATTTGCAAAAACAACTTAATTCAGATTCCTACATTACTGTTAATTAGCATTGATTTAATTACCACTTAGGTATGTATTTAAATTAAGCAGTAAATACATAATTTTCTGAACCAGGGCCAGCATGGCTATTTTGCGCAAGACAGATCATATAAACTATGTAAAACTATAAATATTCAATGAAGAAGCTAATTTGAAAGGTTTAAATTAAAATATATATTTAAATGTACCATTAAGTAAATGCCCACATAATTATATTATGCAGATTAGTTTTGTTGGTGTCTTTCTTTAGGAAACAGCCACCAAGTAAAAGGGATGCCTCTGCTTCCCTTTGTCCGCCTCTTACTTTCAACATAGGCAAAGGAGAAGAGTCATTAAGTGAGTGCTAATGAATCTCTCCTTTATTACAATATTTTCAAACCAGAAACTGTGTTCCAAGCTCATTATTGCAGTAATTGTGTTTACTTGTTTATTTACTCAGCAATAGCTAAGGTACTTATTAGAATTGCTTCAATACACAGCAGAATGTAATAGCTGAGCAGCAGCAAAAAGGACAGTGGAGGGCTTACAAATTTAATTTTCTAACTACACCCAAACTGTTAAACAGGAACAGCTGGTTTCTTCCAGGCATTTTGATTTACAGTTGCAAATACCATGTGGCTCAGGACCTCTGCCCTCAAGAGTGAGCACTCGCACCCTGGCCCGTGTTCGTTCTTCACTGCCCATGCAGCTGCGGCAATACCCAGGTATCCACACACTTACTACTACCTCCCCCTTCTGCTGTCATTCTTGAGGTTAGACATTAACCAAAAAGTTCATTATTCAATAGAAGGAAGAGATGTTGGAAAAAATAGAGAAAGTTTTTGGAGGTTCTTCAGGTTCTACAAAAAAGTAAAAAGGTAACAGCCAATACTCTTTTTGAGGTATTGTGTATATTTTAGAGATTTACTGCTGATAGTGTATTGAGCATCAGCAGTGTTCTCTATAAAATTAGCCCTGAATGTTAAGTGTGAAATTGCACAACTGAGTGCTAAATGGATGTTGCTTTATGTGTGTGCCTGCAGGTTCATCTGTACAAAACACAGGATACCTGTTGTAGGGGTTTTTTTAATGCTGCATTAGTACTGAGATCTGAAAGGTAGGCCACAGTGTGAATAAAAAACATAGCACTTGCCCTACAAGTCCTTCCCTAAAAATAAACAGTAAAATTGTCATGTCAATGAGACTCAAATGGGAAAAGATTACATGACCAGGCTCAATTTTCACAACATTTTATTCTGAAGAATGCTATTTTCAAACGCAGGAAATACTGGTTTATTCAGCATCCGAAAGCACACTGTAATTGAAGTCCTACACTCATCTACATGTCCTTAAAATTAGTAGAGTGTATACGAGGGGTTTTTTTGCATTAAGGAACATTTTAAAAGCTATTCAGTATAAAATTCTCATAAAAATAGACCAAATACAGCCAATTATATAGTTAACTGCTTCTCTGGATCAGAATCAATCAATTCTGGGTTGAGAATTTTGTCAGAGTAATTTAATTTACAAATCTACTACTACAGTTCACTAGAAACCACTAGATGAAATTCCTTGTAAAGTTAAGGCCAGCATTTTCCAAATAAGAAAATTTAACAAAGGCCATGACTTAATTTAGGAAGAACCTCTAATACCCACTAGAGCATGAGGAACAGAGAGCAACAATATCTTTGAAAAGCTGCTCCGTATTTCCAATGATTGTTTTATATTTATAGCCCAGGTAGACGATGAAAACATGTATTATTGATGAAGAGTAGGCAAATGTTTCCTACTTAATTCTGAGCTAAGTATTTCAGATGCTTTTGAATTCTGCCAGCCTCCCCATGAGTGCCAGCGTGGAATCCACTGTGTGATGGTGATGAAGACTTGAACAATATCTCAAAAAACACCTACATGCTTGCGGGCGCTTCATGTGATGTGTATTAATTGGAAAGTAATAAATAAAATTCCTTTTGACCTACATGTTACTATGGAGGATCATATTTTCTGCAAGCAGATTGACAAGAATGCAAAGTTTATGTTCTTCACACTAACCTTTCGTGGAGTCTTTCTAAAAATATAATTAGCTAAAAGGACAAGTTAGAAATCGCGTTAATATTAATTGTAGCAGATGGAATTTTGAGGGGAAGCAGAAAGGCTAATTTCAATTTCTTTTAATAAATCTATTTAGAAATAGAGCTGTACCAGCTGCAAGTTATTCCCAGCCAACTTCAGTATTCACTGAAATTGAAAAAATACTGTCAAGCTCACGGGTAGCCAACTACTTGCTCACAAACCTAGAAGCAGCAATATAGGCCTTCTGAACTTGTGACACATTGCACGCAAACCCTTCTCCCAGAACATGATGGCTGTGTTAAACTGTGTCAAATCTTAGAGAGATTTATTCTGAGGATAAGAATTTATAGCACTTGTCACTGTCGGTGATATTGCCAAAGCTGTGCAGAATATCGGCAATTTGCCTACTCTGTAGTCATATCTGTGTGCAGAAAATGTGCTTGCTACCCAATACAGGTCTAGCTGTTATAAATAATTCTAGCTGTTATAAATAAAGTGCTGATTTACTTTAAAAACCTGGAGCCTGGTTTGGCAAGGTACTGAATGCTTCAAATTCTTCAGACTTGTGGAGGATTGGAAGGTGCTTGTTGGTTCATTAGCTAGCTGCTTTTAGTAGATTAATTGATGTATTACTGTTTTGGGGGAAAATCCTCCCTTGCTTTCTAAGTTTCCAAATATATACATATCAGAGGTAGCACGCTTATCAGAGACAAGCCTTTCCTGCTGGAGTGTTTATATCATTTCATTTCTTGGAGTGATTTGCAGTATCCACTCAGACTCTGTTTCCTTCTGAAGTTTATCTAGGTCTAAGGTATTCAGGAGTTGGTTTTGACATTTCTCCCACTAAATTATAGACTGCCTCACCACTTTGGAGATACAAATGCCATTTTAGCAGATCAGGTGCCACCTCCAGCAGCTGACTAGCCCACTAACTTGACTCAATGTCATTAAACTTCCCCCACATGGTGACTCAGTTCATGCATTTCAGTGTGAAGCACCTCTAGTCACTGAACCTTGTATTTCACATCTGCTCGTAAATTGCAAAAAATGCTTCAAACAGACTCATCCAATGGATTAATGCATGCAGGTCATTACTGGCTGTTAACTGAGATCTGAACTGATGGAAATGAATTGCTTTGGGATTATAATAGCTTATGGTACGGGATCCTCACAACTTTTGAAGGAAAATGCAACAGCACAACCATCTCCTCATCTCCAAAGTCTGCTTTGAACTTCTTTACACCTTTTAGAAGACCTTGTAGCCAAAATAACATTTCCAATCTAAATGTAGTTGCATAAGCTCTAGCATTTGGCATTTCCATGTATTGTTGCTCATTACTGTATCAGTTTCAGGCTTTAATCATAAGTAAACCACATTCAGTTACCAATAGTCTAGTCATGCTTCAAAGAGAGACAAGCGCTTTCTTTAGGAAGATGAGAGGTTAACGTCATTTTGTGTGTGTAACAAATGTAAATTTCCCATTTTATCTGGTTATATATATGATTCAACTAAGCAGGGAGTCTTTACAGCAATACCAGCAGTTCTATTACTACTAAGAGCTCTCATTTGAGTATTGCTCACAGTATTCCAAAAGTTATGCTTGTTTTTCTGTATGTATCGTGGAAGTGCTTGCTACCTGATATTGCTGCCTTAAAATCCAACTGTACATTATTATCAACTATTTAATATTTCTTACCTAGAGTTATTTAAAGCATGCTTTCTAAATAGAGAGATGGTTAAAGAGGTGGGCAAGATGAAGGCAGGTATAATATTACTATATTTTTGTGTCATAGCCCCAGTTGGTATAATAGGTACCAGTTTTATATAATGGTGATTTTTAGCCATACTGGGAGTTTAACACTGGTTGAAACTGAGTTAACTTATTAAATAAGTATATGATTATGTCTGAAATAACTTGGGAGGGGAGGAGGGAGGGAAGGAGGAGAAGAGGAAAAAAAAAATGTATACAAACACATATTCAAAATACTCTTTGCTGTATTTTTCCTTTATACATTTAATTATATTTCAAATTCTTTAGTAATTTAAGATGAGATCAGGATGTCTTAGAACTCCTTAAATTTTTAAGTAAAACAAAATCCCAATCCAGTTAAATATTTCTGACTTCAAAATGGCACATGGCAAATTCAAGCTGACACTAATCACTATGGACAGACAGCTTTCTTTTAACTTTACAATCATATCCCCACTACAACATGATGACATGAGCTAAGAAAGCAGCCTTTTCTTTCTGTAAAAGCCCAAATATGATAAATGTTCTGGTAACAAGTCTCTTTCTTAACACAGAAAATATAAACACAGTGGTTGCCTAATCCTTGTCAAAGAAAAAGCATAGGCAAGTGCTTAGAGCTAACCTAACATTTACATAACTGCATTAAAAAGGTAGATATTTCTTCTAAAATTCCATTAGCTGACACTCACTTGGAAATTAAATACATTAAGCAACTATAGAAAAGGGTTTAGCCACTACGCTAATACTGCAAACAGTACCTACGTCTAGTACTGCATGCTATGGGTATTCCACAGGCTAAGCGTGGGTCCTGAGTCATTAAATGACCATGAGGAATATAATCTTGTAACTGGCAAGAACAAGAATTGCTTGTTTCTATTATTTTTTTGTTTATATATAAAAAGATATATAAATATACATATATTTCTCATATATATAAAAAAATAAGTATTCATGCCTCTTCCCATCAGATAGGGAAAAAAAAACCTATGATTAACAATCTGGACTTACTAATTGCATCTTCTTTACTGACAGCAACAACCTAATCGTTCTGAGTGTAGGGAAACAAATCAGCTTCACCAACTGCACTACCATAAGGCTATCAGCAAAAGAGTCGTGAAAGTGTGGGAGAGAGAATGGACTGATGGCAAAAAGAGTTTTCCTTATGCTTTCTTGGCTATCTCCTTGCTCAATAGCATCATCACGTTATGGTCTGTGAGGTCTTCCCTTTAATGCTGCACAGTACAGGCATTCTTGCAGTAATAATGTGTTCTATGATACATAACCTTTCATTAGCTTTACTTAGAGATTTTTGTCCTTATTACCCTTAAAGAACAGCTCTTCAAATGGCCAGAATGTATTAGTTAGTTGGAATTTATTATCACAATTACTTTACGTTAATGTTGCCTGGATGATTTTTCTTTCCACTTTTTATTCTTGAAATGCCTACTTTGCCGCTAATGGGGGAAATTTAGCTGACTACGGGTGTCTTCTGGGCCATAAACTAATTTCTTACAAGACAAACAACATTTCACAACAGAATGAATTTAAGATTTCGTTAGAACATTGGTGCTTTTTACCTGTTAGAAAAGTATTTTTGGAAGGTTAGTCAAAAGTGAAACGCAGGTGCACAATCGTGTCCATAACAAAACATGTGTTAGTTAAAAATGGGGGTTCATCTTTCCTCACTCTGGCTTCTAAAATTTAGGCATCTGGCAAAGCTAGTCAATGCTTTTTTCTTCTGTGAAAACACTTGAAATAATTCTAGAATGCCATTCCTCCCATATTATGGAAGACATTTAAAATAGCTGGGAATAGTAGTCCACAAAGAGCACCATCTCCCTCCACTGCCTAGCAAAAGTCCTGATTACTAGACTAGACACTGTACTTTTAAATCATTAAACTGTAAGAGTCTCATCTTCTTTGTCAATATGCTAAATTAAAACCACAGCATAACTTTACAAATAATGAGAGTTTTATATATGCCAATAGTGTACATTGGATAATCAAAGGATTCAGAAGTCAGCTTTCAATCCATTGTAGTTTGGTTACAGGAAAGGCACACTGTAATTTCTATTGTCTAATTTGGCAAATATTTGAACAGCTTCAGTCCTGTCTCTGTGAAAACTTTATAGAGCACTCTGAAATTTCACACCTGATATAGTGTCTACAAAGAAAGGCAAGAAAAATTTTCATGGAATCCTGCAACTACTGTGATGGCTGTTTCTCTGATGCCTATGCCCTGAACTTCAGTCCACAATGGACTGGACCAATCCACAATGTTATTTAAAAAGTAGTTTACTGCCCAGCTCAAGGAGAGACTAAATAATAAATAAAAAACATAAGGGTTGGACATTAGGAAAAATTTATTCACTAAAAAAGTTGTCAAACACTGGAACAGGCTGCCCAGGGAAGTGGTCGAGTCCCTATCCCTGGAGGTATTTAAAATCCATTCTTTTATTTTTTTTTTCCCCTGTTACTAAAATATTGTTGCCCTTTGACAGGTACTGCCTATTAAAAATGTTCCACAAAAGGAGAATATTAGTGGTGACTACAATGACCAGGATTCCCTCGTTTGAAGAGGAAGTGTGCGGGGCAAGATCTGATTATGACATGATAAATGTAATTATAAAAAAAACTCCAATCAAGTGTGATACATTGTAGACATATCAGGAGACAAACTTAAGGCAGGCATAATATAACAGTGACATGTAACTTTGCGTGAAACTTGCTATCACAGTATATCATTGAGACAAGTGGTTTAGTACAGGTCAAAGAAAAGATGAGACACTGCAGCAAGCATTTCCTAGTAGAATACAGAACTATTAAATGCTTTACTTTTGGGGTTAGGTCATAACGTGAATTTTGCCTCAGGTCAGGAAGTGTTATTTGTCTCAAATAATAACCCTGTACAGTTCAAGAGTTTATAAAGGCTTCACATTTTTTCTGAGGCATGCATTTACCACTGCTGGACATCAGGATGCTTGAGTACATTGACAATTGCTCTAATCTAATACAATTGTGTCTATAGCGTGATTTGTACATAAGATCTGCTACTATACCATTTTCTCTGTTACAGGGAGATAATCCATTATAGCCATCCATAGATAGTTCCTGAACATGCTTGGCGTCTTACTGACTAGTCTTATCAATATCTCGTTCTTGTAGTATGCAATTTTCTAATCAGTAGTACCTTGTGGGATTTTTTTTTCTTTATTCTTTTAGTCTCAGCTTCTATTTAATTTTCTGAAGTCTTGAATTCTTCAAAGCTGCTTTGTTTTTCTCTAGAAACTATAGAAGTCCAACCCCAGGGCAGGTGCATTTTTTTAACATTTCCTTTATGTGTCATAGCAGGTTACATCTGTCATAGCTCATTAGATTATATGATGCAATCTAAGGAGACATCTGACGACAGGTTACAATGGATGCCACAAGGCAATTGCCAGAAGTTTAGAAAATGCGCAATGCTTTTTGAGAATGACTATCCCTTATTTGCACTGTTTCTTAAGCAAGTCAGTAGGTACACCAACCAGTTCCTGGGGTTTTAAAAATAACCTTTGTTCTTATTCCTTTGTCCTGCAACAACAAACTTGCTTGTTCCCAGAGTAGTGAGACAACTCAGAGTATTTGGAAATGGCAGTAGAACATTGTACTTCTTCGAATGTTGCCCTCTAAAATACCCCTTAAAAAAGTGGTGCAAGAAAAAGGTTTAAAGAACAAGGAAAAATAGCCAAAGTTTCCAAATTGCTTTCCTATAACTAATCCGGCTAAAATCTGTATTACTCTGGCTACCACTAGATCCCTTAAGGCTTCCAACTATATTAAAAGATACCAATTTTATTCCAGCATATCCATAACGAGCTAGAGTGTCTAAGGTATGCCTAAAGAGAAATGTTCTTACAAACACTGTTAAAAAAATTCATTGTATGGACACTGCTTCTGCATGGTCACACCTTTGCTATTTAAATAGCAGAGAAGCCACCAAACACCACGCAGAAACGGAATACCTTATTGGCAAGCCAAGTACTATCCCCATACAGTGATAATGATGTTATCTTTGTATAATTTGTTGCACCTTATTCAAATGGATTTGAAAAACTTTACAGAGGTGGAATTTAAAAGCATCTATTAGTACCAACGTTCAGTTTCCTCTTCAAGTGTGACACAAAATGTTTGGAGATAAGGAAGGGAATAGGAGGAGTTCAGTTTAAAAAAGTAGGAGCTACTGACATGCTAAAAGTAAACAGTTCCTGAAAATTCCTAAATTGGTGCCAGAAGAATCCTTTAGAAAGTGGGATTCTGCTATGTGAGTATGAATTTGAATATGCTTTTGTTTGCTGTTGTTAGTGAAAATGACACATTAATAAAAATTTCCATGAACATTGAAAACGTACAGAAAAATGCATATAGTTTCTGTGTCACCCTAAAAATGTGATTTCAGCGAAGCCAAGACCTATGGAGATACTGAGGTGCAGCAGCTGGAAGAGCAGCTGGGGAGGGCAAAACATCCTCTCTGCCCACCTGCATCGGTGTCCCCTCATCTCTCTTTTCCAACACTACACTATGAGATCTACCTTGCCTTCCACTGGGAGACTTTGGAGAGAGTGGATGAACTTTATCCCACAGCTTTTGGCAATGTTTAGATAGCAGGCGCTCATTGGTGAGGTGGCTCACAGGAAGCACACTATGGGCTGAACATTACTCTCAGCTGCCTCTTCTAGGCTCAGCTCCCTCCCCACCCCCTCCTATCCCAAGTCCCTAGGAGGCCTCAGGTGGTGTCTGGTTTACTGTCTAATAAGAACAATAAATCAGACTCTAAGGACGTTAACAAATGTTAGAAAATAAAGTACTAATAAAAGGAGTGAGTTGGATTTGCGTGTTTCTCATGGTCCAGGCTGCTAGACAGCTTATTCTAACAAATGCAACAGGCTTTGATCAGACTTTTCTTGGGAGTGCTGTATTTCAAAACAAGGCTTAAACAGCTAGTGTTGCACAGGACATTATATATGTAGCATTGTGTGTTTCTGTGGGGTTTTCTCAGCCTCCATCAAGCACACAGTACTCTAGTTTCCAGGAGAGGAAGGTAAGCTACAATTTTTGCAACTCAAGTAAATTGCATCACGTGATTCGAGCTTTTGAAAGAAGTTAATTTAGTTGCTCATTTTGAAGCAAGATCATGTAGCTAGATCATTTGTACACTTCATTGCAGTCTGCATTGTATGGTATTGTATTTGTAACTGCATCTTCAGAAACTGTCCAAATAACTGCTCAAAGAGTACAAATCCATCAATCTTTAGTACATTGACACCAGGGCAACTGCACTATATTTGTGTGTCTGTGTTCTGAATGTTATTTCTTGCATATTTGGGAATGCTTTTATAAATAATTATTTGCTTTTTCCGTGTTTTACCCCAACTGAGAGGAGCTGCAGGTCACCGATCAGCCAGCCATTTAAGGAAAACTTTTGGTCCACTCACTAGTTGATTCCTAACATGGGTGGGCAAGGAAATCCCTTCAACATGGGAAAACAGCTTCTCTGACTTACCGCAGCAATTCAAAATAGAAGCAGAGTGACATATTATGCCACCAGTCACCTGGTGACTATTAGCAATAGCTACCACGCATGCTAAGTTAACTCTACAGGCAAGACAAATAAGCACAGCTAAGGTTACGATCAGGTCTTAGGTTTTTCTATTGGGGAGACCACGTTCTTGTGTAGTTGTTTGTTTCCTAATGTTGCTCCCTGGAGATGTTAGGTCAGGAACTTCTTTGTTTTTTATTCCATATCCTCTAAATTCCTTTTGTCTGATCATGGGTTTCACTACCTTTGCCTCAGACTGACACCTTCATTTCACCTTCCATCCTGCTTGCTGTAGTCTTCAAATTGCTTCCATGTCGTTTACACTGAACTGACACTGAGCTAGCAAGTATCAATTGTATTTAATCTTTGTTACAGCATCTATTTTTTTCTCAGTTCCTCCGTTGCTAAAATGTATTACTGGGTTGTTGTTTGGGCCTGTGGCACTACCTGAATAATGGTGCTTTCCATTAACTATGTAAACCTTATTTGTAACTTACAATGATAACATTGTGAAAGTCCATTTCCAAAGAGAAAATCAAAGCCATGATAGATAGAATATTGTAGCAGATCTTCAAGGCAAGAATAGGACCAGGGAAACCAGCATCTTCCCATGGCCACTGGCAACAGATAGATACGGAAGCCCACCATGTATTGCCTGAAGTTCTATATTCATGTTTCAACTCTAGATGGAAATCTGAATATATTCATCCTATCCCTTCACATGCAACTCTAAAACTGACAATTCCTGTTTCATGCCTCACTTCTTTTGCAATGTCTCATTTCTGAGAAGAGAGACAAAGCTGTAATTTGTTTTGATCAATTGATATTTTGTTTATTCCTTTTCTAAATGTTAATACAGATATAACTATTTTTAAAGTTTAAATCTTTAAGAAAGATAGCAAAAACATAGCATTCATTAGACAATAGATGTTATCTCTCCTTTTCACTGCCTACAGATAGACAGCAAAACATTAAGATCGACAGATGTGTGATAAGGAATGAATCATCCTAGCTCACTTTCAATCATTTCTCTTCTATTCTAAATTTGTGTTTCAACTGTCAGAGCCTCTGTACTGTCAGCATCACTCATAACCTCAGCTGTCCATAGGGGCAGAACGATGTACTTCAGCCCTGTTTCTAATGGGATGAGTTCCAGGTTTCATTCATTTCACTATTAATTTGACACCATTCTACACATCTTGTCCTATGACCTAGTAGGCCAGACTGAAAGAGAGGATCCAAAAGGTCATATGAATATTTTCTTTTTTTTTTTTTACCCTCACTTCTACTGCATGCTAATTGACAGCATGACCCAAAGCATGCAAGAATCAAGCAAAGGGATAGGCTTAGCCCGGAAACATCAGTGATTTTTTTATATCTCTCTCTCTGCAGAAAGTAGTGAATTAGATGGTTAGAACATTTTTTCTCCTTCTGATCTTTTAACTGGATTATCAATGTCCTCCTTTGATTTTCTCAATGGCTTATTTTAAGAGGAAGGGATAATACGAATTCTAACGCTGCTATACCCTTTGAAACAGAGTTTTAAAGGCTGTGATGTAAAAGGGGGAAAGAAGGATTCAATTGACTGAAAAAGCAGCCAGAGGAGTGGGTTGGTCTCAAGACAAGCAGCATAGAGAAAATCAAATAGTTCTAGACAATCTTAGTTCAGCTGATGAGACAAGCAGTTATAAGATGCTGATTTGGACAGAAAAAGGCTGGCAATTATCTGAAGATCAGAAGAATAAAAACTAAAAAGCAGACAGGAGAAAAATAATGAGAAAGGAAAAAAATATAAACATCATGAAACTGGGAAAAAATAATGTGAACCACTTCTCAGTGTGTATTTCCGTTGTGTATTGTACTGTATATCTGTACTTAGTTCATAAACAAAGGCTACATCCAGTTCTTAAAAATTGGCTGGCTCAGCTATAATTGGCATGCATTGCATCAGGCAGAAATTTTATTTGGACAAACTTTTCCTCTGTTCTAAACAAGGTGGAACCACCCTGACATCATTACAAAATCCACTGTGTGTAGGCACAAAAAGTTATAGAAATCATTCTGTTTGTCCCACTTTGTATTTTCATCCAAAAGTAGACAATACGGTTCTGCAGTATTGTAAATACAAGATCAAAATTTTACCAATTAAAGCAAGTATTTCAAACAGAAGCTCAGAAAATCTTGAACATCTAAAATATATACAGTATATATAATACATAAAATCTTGCTACAGAACATGAGTGAAGCTTAAAGACATATGCAGTTTTTCAGCTCTCATTCATGCTGTCAGACATAGATAGCAATTAAATAAGAGTTTGGATGATACCTGCAAAATAACCCTCTATTACACCTCTTTATGAAAAGTGTTTTCCTCTTGAGTATATTGAAATAAGTTACTGCGGAGACATCTACTTTCCATTTAATAATCTAACTTATACCTGGAAATAAGGTTTAGGACAGAAAGGAGACCAATGATTATCCTTCAGAGAACAAGAAAATATAAGGTATTCCATCTTTAAGTCACCTAATTAATCACAGGACAGATCTACAGATAGCTACTAGGGAAAGGAATTAAGTTTTAAAGTTGATTGAATATTTATCTGTAAAAAATATTTAAATCCTGATTTTTGCCCTTTCAACAATGATTTTTTTTTTTCTGAAATACACTTCATAATCCTGGTTTTGACACTTTGCAAACTAGCAAATTTTTTTCATTGTAAAACTTTTGAACATGTCAAACTGCCTGCTTTGTGAACAATGTAAACTTAAAATGGAATTACTTGGGATCTAATTTGTTGCATGCAGACTGGAGTCTTCAGCATCTTTTAAGACTGTGTTCTAAGTGTTCTAATATTGCAAAAATCACATTTCCAAAATTTAGGATGACTACTACCATAAATTTGCATAGATTTAGGAGAAAAATGTCTACACATGGATGGAAACTAGCAAACCCTGCCTAATTTCTCTTCCCTTCTGGCTCTGGAAGAGTTTAGAACAACAGAAACTTTAGTCAGAATATTCTGACTATAGAAGATTTTTGTTATATATCTTTGTAAAATAAATTTCATTTTGTTTTCAATATAGTCTTACTGCGAGCTTACAAAGCACATGTACAGACCACAGAAATTACATGGATCACATCACAAGGACCTACAGGCTCCCAAGTAAAGCCAAGGTTTGAAATGAACAAGCACTGTCATTAAAGGATGTAGATGAGATTTTAAAAACATATCTCAGAGATGTATTTTAATGTTTTAAAGTGAACTATACGTCTGCTGAAATTTTCAATAGTATTCTGAGGCTAATATAGAGAGAATTTGATACAGAATTTGATAATTATTGGTCTCGTAATGGTTTTAGAAATGCATCTGTAAGTGACTTTGGAGCCGCAGCTCCAGTGAAGGCAAGTAAGGCTAAGGTTCTAAGCATGTAAACTAGAAATTTATTATGCTCTTTGAATATTTTCATTCTTGTGCTTTCTTTCATATTATATGAGAATAGAAAGCAAGTCTGGATTCACCAGTATATGAAAGCATCTGTTTATTTTTAGGCATCTAATCAGCTTCCTTCACATTAATTAATTGGTGCTCCTAAAGCTAAGCATATGTTCAGTCTAGATTACAGAGCTCATAGCAGTCCCAAAAAAGCATTCTTTTAAATTTAAATATCATCTTCTATATAGTGGCACTATAGGCACTTTACAATTAGCTTTAATGATTATTAGTCATCCAGTCTCCTCAACAACCTACACATTGGTTTCAAAATGCTTCTTATATTTTTGTTGTTTTGTGGTTGAACATGGTCATCTGTACAGGTCCTGTACACATGGTGATGCTTCATCTATAGCAAGAAATGCAAAACTATTTCTGGATTTGAGCAACATTGCCACAAATTTTTTACAGTCTTACAACAGCAAGTAATGTTAAAAGAGCTTGATTCTCTACCAGAAAATTTAGATAAAGTGTTGCCTAGTAGAATTCTTCCAGTCATTTGCAGTCTCAATAGTGGTGGATTCACTTTTTGTTAACATGAGTAACCAAAAACCACAGACTTTACATCCAGAAAATGGTAGATATCTACTGGATCTGAAATGTAGACAGCTAGAATGATGCAAGATGATTATTTTCCCTTTCTTCATCATCACAACAGATTGTTAGCTGTTGCCACTAGCAATTTCTTTACATTCAAGTTCTGCTTTGATGCAGAACAACTAAGATACCGTATTTTAGCCTTGAAAACATTGTAGTCATCCTAAAAAATATTCTGAAAGCTGCCAAGTGTAACTTCGTAAATTTAGAATATCCCCCAGTTCAATCAAAAGGAAAGCCATTTCAAAACTCATGAAAATGAGTCTGTTAGGAGCAGGACACTTTATTCCTTACATGCAGACTGTTGACTATGAGGGAATTACAGAGGAGATCATATCACAATATTAAATGTGCTTCTGAAACATGAATATGGAATACAGGGGAGAAACTCAGTCCAGGCACTATGTATCAATTACTGATATGACACCCCCAGGGAACTATATTACCTTCCATTAATTACAAAGTATTAGCTCTAATCTCCTATAGTGCAAGAATATTGTTTTATATTGCTAATGGGCCCTAAAGGAGTGGTTCATTCTTCCCTCCTCCACTGTTTAGCTTCCAAGCCAAAACACCGTAATTCCACAGAATCTCACCTCACCCAACTCTACTTCATGGCTGAAAAGAATCCCAGTTAAACCACAGATGGTGTTTCTGTAAGGAGAGCTCCAGAAGAAGCTTTGCAGAGAAAATAAACCACACAGCAATAAACCACACAGCCATGTTATTTATCCTCAGAACGTTATCAGTTTCTACTCAGATGATTGATTCATGCTGAATATGTAATTTCATTCCTTTGCTGAAAGGATTGATATGCATTTTTAATTTCAGCTGATAGTCTTTTTTTCCTAATAAAATTTTTTTTCCAGTAATTTTTTATTTGTTGGTTTTCAGTTTTGTTTCATAAAAACTGCGACTGGGGAGGAGTTTCCAGTGAAAGGAACTGACTTTGGAGTTTAAAACAAAACCCCTTAAAACCAGTTAATATCATAAGCCCCCAAATAATTTTTAAAATTGGTAGTGTGAATCCTCTCTTTGGCTGATGAATATCAAGAAATAACATAAAATTAAGTGAGCAGACATAATCACTGCTTTGCAAATTTTTCACCCACAGGTATCAAGGGAGATCCACTGATGGAAACTTCCTCATTTGATTGATTCTTGCTCAAGACCTGTTTTAATATAGAGTTTCAGAGAAACAGAGGGGAAAAAACCCTCAGTCAGTCTAGCAGAGGTTATGGATGAATGCATACCAATAATTTAATGCATAATGCAAATAGTACATACAGGAGCGCAGCTTAGAGAACATGCAGGCTTCCTACTTGCAGCCAAGTGCAGTCAAATGTCATCTGCTTGCTTGCAGAACTGCTAAGCAACTATGGAAAAAAGTATTTTGCAAAATGATTGATGTTTTTACTGATGAAAACTGGAAATCACTAGCTGTTGCTTTCTAGTTTCCATATGCTGTCACCAACAAATAAGAAGCAGGCTGACAGCCAACTTTATTTTAGAATATCAACGAATGAGACATTACACTAAAAAGAAGATGACTATGCTGGACTAACTGGATTCATCTGAGTTACCCAAGGTGAGTACTACAACATATTCTGTGTGTTGGTGGAAAAACGGATCAAAGAAAATAAGGGGATCCATGGTTCTGATGTGATTGCCAGGCAAAAAATGCACCAAATGCCTTAGGACTGAGAGAAGAGAAAAAATTGTTTGGAGATGGCTCCTTAGTGTATGCAATATACAGTAAGCAATCATTAATAAAGTTGTGTTCTCTGCATAGTGGATAAACGATTTAGATTTGGTCTCATCATTATTTCAAGAACATCTTAACAGTAGTAAAACCCACCTGAGACATTAGTTAAGTTTAAACATAGCTAAGTACCTGAGTAGCTCTATTGACTGTAATGATATTATGCAGTTATTTATGAGTGCTGGTGCAGAATCCAGTCTGAGGATTCTGCTCTTTATAGAATAGTTCAAAGAGAAAATATATTGTCATGAAGTTGTTTTCTTTATTAGAATTTTCCAGAAAGAAGTCAGTATTTAGACTGGGTTAATATTCAAATAAAAATTACTATGCATGTTCTTCCATTTATTGAGATAGTATTTTAATTTTATTTTAATGACTGTAAAGTGCTCCAGGTTGTTTGCAGGAATACTGCTATATAAACATAAGTGGCTGATTACATTATGAATTTCTAGCATGTCACTTTTAGTCCAGAGAAAAAGAAGTTAGAGAAGTGCAGGTACCAGCAAACTGGAATGCTTCAGCAGTAAAGTGACCATAAGGCAGTGCTAATACTCTGTGCCACCCAGACTCCCTTTTTTTCCTTGTAATTGCACAATGGTTTTACTTCCTTTTGTGCTATATTCTACGCTTTAAGTTTACAGACTGGAGCTGCAGAAATACTGCCTAATTGCGTTTGAATTCTTTTTAAAGCAAATGTCTGACATAGAGACTGCTGCTCTTGAAAGCAAGAGGCTGGAGTATTGGCATGAACTCCACAAAAGCATAAAAATCTATCATGCAAGCTACTACATATGGCTACTGCTCCTCTGTAGAGGAGTGGCTGAGTGAGAATGGGCATGATTTAGTCCCATTCAACAGCCCCTGGTCTTAAGCGGATGTGGGCGGACCTATGACCGGAAGAGAAGGTGAAGCCCCTCCGCTGGACAGATGACCCGTCCCAGTCACAGTAGCGATGTAGGCGTGTGTATAACGGTGTTCTACCAATCACAGTGTGACATGTGTGTATGTTATGGTTTTCGGCCTATATATGCTTTTGTTAGCTGCGCAATAAAGGAGAACGACCATACTCATATTGAGATCCATCGTTTAATCCGGGCTGGCTTCCCCTTCCGACGACACTCCTCATAGCTGATTCCCAACATCACATAATCTGGATGTCTATTTAGCAGTTCAGACTGTGAGATTACTATTCTGAGTGCATAAATGAGTGCCCACCATAATAAATCTATTCAATGTACGTGAGTTAGCACCTGCATTGGTATTTTTACCTGAAGGGAAGAAGGTAGCAGTCTGCTAGGCTCTGTTACACTTGAAGTAACAGCATTTCATCCTATATTACTTTGTCACTACTGGAAAATGGCTAAAACAAACAGCCTTTAGAAATTCACTTATTCATATTGTATCCTAAAATCAGTTTTAATTACAGACAACACCTGAATAATGGAAGCGTGGAAATGGCTGTGACTATGTAGGACTGGTGGAGATTGTGACTGTGGTGATGTAACTTAACAGGATGTTTGTAGGTTCCCAGCATATCTCCACCTCGCCACACCACTGCCAAACTACTTTCCTATCACTACCCAGCTCTTCCTGCGACACTGATAAAAGGAAATGTGAAATAAGTCTCTCGCATTAAAAAGTCTGTGTAACATGAATGTACTTATTCAGGTCGCCAACAGAGATGAAGACAGTATCCTATCCAAGTCAGAGTTACACTGATTTGTAACAGATGAGGATCTAGTTCCTTACGTAAACTGTCATCCAGTGCATGCAGATTTCACAGACGCAGGGATCTAAACACTACAACTGGGCGGTTAGTATTGAGCCAGTGAAAATCAGTGTCAAAGTGAAAAATCGAGGAGAGATTTCTTATATGCGAATGTGTATTCAGTTAATCAAATATGGAGAAGCACATTTTAGACCCTTTCAAGTGAAGTTGCTTTTTAAAGAATGATACACACTTCTAGCTATCAGAACATGCTACATGTGCTATCATTTTCATTAAGCGCCCTGTAGACTTAGAAGTATCGTGCTTCTCATTGTTTTTCTTGCATGGAGTGGTGCAATAAATTGTTGTAGTATTTTAGCCCAGTGAGACATAACCTAACATACCTCTCCATGGTCGACTGCTGATAATTACATGCTTGGAAGGATGCCAGGGGACAGTATGGTATTTTTTATTAATATTTCCACTCCAAATATAAACAAAACTCTTCCTATATTTCACATGAGACAAGGCACATGGTTAACAGATATTTCCTTCTCTTGCTTATTTATGCCAAAATCTTTGCTACTGGAACATCCAGAGGACAATTCTTACAATGTAAAGTTCTGTAGCTCCTCAAAAGACCAATGACAATTACATTTTTGATTCGATTTTTAGTGCTATATTAATATGCATATGACCTCACATTGTATGATCTGGTGTTTCAGGCCCCTTTGACATCAGCTAGGCTATCCTTACCCAAATATTTATTAGGATCCTAAGTATTTCTGACAATTAGAGGGAAAATATTCACCTTGATACTTTTTTAGAGCTGGGTATACATATATGTATGTATACAAATTTACTGTAGATACAGATACACACAATATCAGGTATGCAGGAGAGTGACGTATAACCCACAGTGTACCTGTCACTGGCTACAGGGCAAAAACATTCCCATCACAGTCTTATCCAGGCTAATGCATATTTTCAACCTGCTCTAAGTAATCTGATTTGTATCATTTTTTTTCCTCAAAATAGAAAACTGTATTTTACCTGGTTTACATAGGAAAAATTGAGGCCCTGACCATAGTAATTAAATAACACCGGCTTCTTACGAAGCTCAAACTGGAAGGAATGATGTATTATCATATCATCATGCTTCAGCATGAACACTCCCTATCTCCCCTATCAAATGGGTTTTCTCCCCTGAAGATTTATTTGGTGGCTTACATGTCAGGAGATGATTCTTTGTTTGCATGTGTATGTTACTCATGATTTGATTGACTTGTTCATCTTCTGGAAAAATCTTATCATTTGTTTCCCTACTGTTCCCCTTCCCTTCCTGGAAAATCCTGTTATACAGTCATATGTTGGTTGTTGTTCTTTTTTCTTCCTTAAGCAAGGATTAAAACAAAACATCTATGCCCTGTGTTCAATCAGAGAATCAAAACTGGTGAGAGCTACAAAATAGACCATGAAGCAGAGCACATCAATCAGCGGAGTGGACACAGAATTAACTTGAATCAGGTCACAGAATCATTGGCATACAGCATAGCATGATACACATTGACTTATACTTCAATATGTGTTTAACTTAGTTCAGGATTTATAGGTTTTCACAGTGAACTACTGTACAATTAGTCAAAACTGCCCAATTCAGACTATATCGTCAAAGCAGTGTGTAAGGTATCAGTTAAGTGACTCAGGTTTCACAGGAATCCTAAACAAAACCCACTTAACACTTCTGAAATACATGGTCAATCTTTTCCTCTTTTTTTTATTATAAGGTATTTAATGAAAATTTGTTAATTGTTTTGTATTTCACTGGGCTGTGAGTCTTAAAAGTTGCTGAACATGCATTTAAAATCCAAGTTCTCTGGAGTATCTATGTACTATGATCCTTTTAGTAGGTTTAGTAGGTGTATATAAGAGATTCTTTTGCCTTTATAACTAAGCTTTTTATTTGTGACTCAGTCACACAAGTTCGAGACTTTATCCTGCTTTTCTGTGACCTCTCATGAGTGAGTTACAAGTTCTGTTACTTTTTTAAGACCTTGCAATTTGCTTCTTGAGTAAATTGAGAGAAAAACATATTTCTAGCCGTTGTGATTATGGAGCAAAGCCTGAAAATGTGAGCAGTGTGCAGTGTTAAGGATTAGAAAATTATATAAAAATATTAAAAAGTCCAAGGTGTTATTAATTTTTTATCTCATAATTTTAAAGCCAATCATGATTTTTAGCTTTGCGGTTCACAGCATTATATACACCATTGTTGTATTTATGCAACCATACAGGTTTGCCAGTCTTTAACTTGGAACTACGCTCTCAAACTTTTTACTTATTTTAAGGCGACTAAGAGTACACTAATGTCTTTAGTTCTCAAGATGACAGAACTTAGTTCTCCCTTAGGGAATTCCAACAACTTCCTAAGAACAAAGCAAATTGAAATAATTCTGTGAATTTCAGTTTCTACCTATTCACCATCTCCAAAAGAGAAATTGGCAGTTACTTAAAGATGTGTATTATCCAGCCAGGGGCATGTTAATTCCCTGCATTAGATTTATCTATCAGGGTGTAACATGTCCTCAGACTGAACAACATGCTCTCTGCTTAGAAAGATTGAACTGAGCTCTGTGTTAACAGTGTGGCTGGAAAGAAGACAATCATTGCCAAGCTGAAAAAGAAAAAAAAAATCGGTCTCACATCACCAACTGCATTATCCTCAAAGTTCCTCTAGAAGAAAGAACAAAATCAACCTGTTCACATCTTTAACAGCAAAATATCTGCATTGATACAAGCTGATTAGAAAGACCAAACCCAAACCCCACAGACAGGCATATAAGCCATGCAGTAGTGTTACAATGGGAAAGAAGGAAAATACTCTATATTAAGGTTGCAGGTTTTGGAAATTGAGTGTCTAACTCCACAAAAACACTTCCTGAATCACTCAGTTTGATTTCAGTTTTTATCTAGAAAACAAGCTTCAACAAATCTGGCTAATTTCTTCTCCTGTATGCTCTCAGGTCATGGTCTAACTCCTCTTCAAACTACTTTGAGCCTGGGAGACTGAGTGTCAGTCAATCCTACTTAACTCCAAAATTTCCATTTTGGTGCTGGAGTCTGGATCATTTGATCCAGCCTTAGCTTTGGCTGATGTAATTCCTGCCCATGTGGTGAAAGATCTCTTTTCTAGATCAAACTCAAAATTCAGAAATAGATTTTGAGTTAGATTTGGAAGATTATTATATTTTTTTACATTTTTAATTTTGGTACACCTCCTTATTTCTAATATTGTCAGGATTTCATGGCTGAAATTCTTAAGGGCATTGTGTGCATTGTATGCAGTTAAGATCAATAGTTGTTTCAGTGAGCTATTCCACCAGTGACAGTCACCCATGTCCTCTGCTGCTTCAAAGACAAGGGTAAGGAGTTCTAATTACTTGGAGAATCAGTAATTTTTTTCATTCAACCTGTTTTGCGTGTTTCTTTAGTTTTTGGGTTTCTTTTTTGTTAAATTGTAACTGCAACTCTGGAAAGTCCCCTTTTACATAGAAACTCACATTTCTTTTATAAAACTTTCAGTAAGCTTGGACTCAATTGTATTGCACAGCAATGAATTCCATGGACAAATTACATTGTAAACACCACAGTTGAAACCAAGATGGAATTAGTGCAAGGGATATTTAGGAGTAAAAATAGGGAAATATTTCCAAAATTCTGGATGGCTGAACACACAGTCATTTTGTTCCCAGTGTTCAGACACCAGCTGTGAGCTACAAGAGCCTTCTGGATGGAGTAAAATTGGGTGTATTGCATTTCACACTTCCACTGTATACTAAGTAGTCAGATTGTAAATGTCTTTTTTTTTTTTTCAAAACAGAACTCCTGAAGTAAATATTTGTTGGTTTATTTCTAATACTTCTAGAAATCACCCTAGACATTATTCTCCCATTCTGTAGATCTAAAAGATCTTTTAAAGATTCTCTCTGAAAAGTTCAGAAGTCAACCATTTCTCTTCTCAGCAGGCAGAGCTGCCATTTGACTGAAGTAAGTCATCCTCAGGACTGAAATTAGAGCCTCTTTGAAGCAAATAGGTATGAGTGAAACAACGTAAAAAGTGTGATGATAATAACCATGCAAATCTATCTTTTATAATATGATTTTTAATGTTATATAGAAAACAAATGTTTTCATAGCCATTTAGTAAGCATTCATGGATTTTTAGAATAATTCAAATCTGAATGTTTGCAGTGGTGGTATAACGCAAACTTTTAAGTGTTATTTATAATTGTGCCAACAATGCATCCTTTTGGCAGATGGATTCCAACTGCTTTTCCAAACATTCCTTGGTGTTTTATGCTGAGGGCCAGATTCTCAAACCAGCAGACACCTGGCTGATTATTCAAATAGGTAGAATATAATTTCCATGGGATTTTGGTGCAAAGACTTTTGGATTTCCCACTGGCACCTTTGATATCTTTAAGGGGATGAGGTAAAAAGTACTTTTCAAATACTGAAACAAACTGAAACAGTTCCAAGGATAATCTAATCCAAATGACTGAATGTCATTTCTCCTCTCCCTCCTGTCAAAATACTGTAAAAAAAAAAAAAAAAAAAAAAAAAAGAGGTCCATAGGTACCCTGCTTCTTGCCTCAACTAATGCTAACACCTTGAGTGTTAATTTACAGCCAGAAAGGGAGGAACTGAAGGAGAATTGGTTCATCACATTGAGGACATTTAGGAGGAGGTTGGGTCTTAAGGGCTGTTTCTTCTCTAGTCAAGACAGGAGCTAACGTCACTCTGCAGTACTGAGATCCAGGTGAACTGAAAGCAGATGTATTAATCATCTTTAATATGAAATGCAATCAGTTCCCTTTTCTAAGCTTTGAGATACTGTAACTTAGGAAGAAGTAAAAAATATTTACCCTGGTAAACTAGGAAAAACACATATATTGAAAGCAAAACCAGAGCAGAAATACAGTGATAGGCTCTATATTCAGTTTATTAGGCAAGGTGATAAGATTAGAAATGTTTGCCTTATTACCTAATTTAGACATTGACATGGCTGATTTGCTTCTGTCCCCTTTATCTACACTCGCAGGGATAAAGTGAAGCAGGGAGTCAATAGTTAGCCCTTGGCCAGGACAGACAAGTTAAGAAGCATAGATACATGTCCGTATCTGTAACATAATGAAGAAAGAAGACTCCATGATACCTGTGGCAGGAATGAGATCTGTTAACAAGCATGCTTCTGTTTCAGGCTTTATCTGTGCTTCCCTGGCGAAAGCACTCTCACCCAATTATTTATATTCCATTACATCTGGCAGCATTTGGGGAGGACAGTCCCAAAATACAGAAACACTGTCTTGAGATACATGAATCTCCTTTGTACCTTATTATACTGCATCCCTTCATTAGTTTCATCCTATAGTTGATTAAATGTATGTGCTAATGTGGATTCTCCCAGAGAACGTATTGCTCGTCATTTTACTTCCAGTGCTGCCACGTGACGTATCGGGCTCATGTGTTCTGGGGAACCTCCCTGTTAATTTTTCTAATACTATTGTGTGGGTGTTCCCTGATAATATCAGTCTCCGATTTTCTATTTCATACTCATCAGTGGACAGAATAATCATCATACAATCTTTATACAGAACTGCATTGACAGCAAACGCAAACAATGAATCATATGTAAGTGACCTACAGGGAAAATGTAATAGTACAGTATTGTGTCTTGAAAAAAGTGAATGACTCAATTTTTTAAATTATGTATACAAGTAATTTGTAAAGAAGAAAATCAATACAATTCAGGTGTTTTCTTACTTACTATAGTCTCTGTTTTACATCATTCAGTTGAGAACAGAATTAAACTTATATATTTGACACTTATCTGTAATCCATCATTATTTATATACAGAGAGAGAAGAAAATGGTAAAAAAACACATGTACTTGAATTTGCTATGCTAAATGTATGGTTACCATCTTGATATTTGTTAAAGCAAAACGTAATTCCCCTGTTCCTCCAACAACATCTGCAGATTACTTCCCAGAGAAATACAATTATGCCTACTACATTTGTGGCATGGATGGCAGGCAGGATCTCATCTGAGCCTTCTTTCATGTCAATGACCTGGTCTGTCCTTCACAGCAATGAACAATATTTTTGCCCTCTATGCAAAAGCAAAGATTAGCTATGAAGCCACTAGACTAGCACTTTGAAAGCTAAGCGCTCATCAGAGTGACAGCCATTATACAGTGAAATATTTTAAATGCACTTATTCTAGATATTCATAACTCTCAGGTAAATGAAATAGCACTGTAAATTTCATGAATAGCAAATACTAATAAGACATACATATTTATCTACCTTATTACTGTTCTCTCTTTGCCAGTCTTGCTCTGGCTTCAAGCTATACCATGAACCCATTGACTCACAATAGCTTAGTAAAAGATCAAACCCAAACTAATATAAGTATACAGCTTAAACAGACTGAAGACTTGCAGATCCATTATCTCATTCTAGGACTTGGCTCCTATGTTGCAGTTATTTTATGAACTCATGGACTTTCCTTGCTGATTTTTTCATTCCTGGTCTACACGGGCTATTTCAAGATATATCTCTTTTTCAGATGAAAAAGTTAGCATTGTTTCAAAATAAAGTATGCGGTATAAAGCAAAGTCAGAGGAAAAGACTGGGTTAGTAACAGAAATCTAATCAACTGTTCTCAATATTGGCAATTCACATGGAATCTTTTTTGTTCTAAATGGAGAATTAGCTTTGCTGAGAACATACTCATCAATAAGCAATAGTAATAATCTTACATTCAACAAATATCTGCCACTGCCATTCCAAAGCCATTTACAGAATGAAAGACCAGCTGAACTGGTCAGATGCAGTTCTTCTTTCAAAGTTATCCTCCTTGAACTGGAAAAAAATGCAGATAACATGAAGAGGTTCCCCTACTGGCCAAGAACAACTCATCCTTGAAACACAGAGGATGTGAAGAAAAATGGAGAAGTCCAGAGAGCATGTGAATGTGTGAAAAAGTATAAAGTCTGAGCTAGCACGTGTGTGTCATGGTAACCACCCTTGCATGGTTTCTGGTTCCATGGTGCTATACAAAATACCACAGAGAAAAGCAGCAAGGGACAAGCTCATTGAGATAGTGACTTGCTGGAATTTTGAAAAGAAGCTGAGGGCAACTGATTCACACAAGATAACACAGTGCTGCATAGAATTTGTCAGTCTCAAAAGCAGTGGGAAACAGGACTCCATAACATGTCATGAGAAACAAATTCTGAAGCAAAGGGAAGAGTCTGGACGTTTTGGGTTGGGTCTCTGCTAGTTCAGTCTCTTTTGCACAATGCCATATTGTGAAAAGCATTCAGATCTCCTGTCATTTAGAACAGATCATATTCTTATATAGACCTTAATTCTTGCTTCCTGCTGCAAGGTAGAATACTGTCGGCTTATCAGCAAACGCTATTTTTTGCAGTAATGCTGTTTTTGGAGCATCCTTTGTGATGTGCATTCATATGGGAAGGAAGGTTAGTTGAGTCAGTAATACATTGCTTTTAAATTCTGAGGATTTTTGAATGACTGCGTAACATGTATTATATATTCTTTTCAGAACAGGAAAACAATAGTATATGCATGGATATACTTATCTTCACCTTTTTTATATGAGGGTTTAATTTCTTTTTTCACTTTAACATAGAGTAAATCTACCTTTAAATACTGTGGGTACGTCGGTAATCACCTTGGAGTCAGCGTGGTGACTGTATCATCACTGGGTACATCACAAGCCTTGTGCTCATGAAAGATATGGAAGTCCTTTGTTCCCTTTGAAGTGTGACTCCTATGCACTCAAGCTTCTGTTTCACGCTCCTTTCAGCCCACTACTCAGCGATTCTCCTCCCCTCCCTAGTTAGGGTACAAGATAAATCACTTCTGTTTACACAGAAATTTACTGATTTAGTTCCAGTAGTGTGACCTTCCTGCAAGCACATGCCAGTCTTCCCCATTGCTTTTGAAACAACACAGAGAGTTACACATCAGCTGGTTTGGCCACCTTGCAATCAAAACGCAGGTCACATCCCTCCTACTTATGAAGGACGGGGGATGATTTTGGACTGAAAAGCTGACAGGCTGTGACCAGCTTAAAAATATACCTCTTTTGTCTCTTTCAATTACACTCCTTCATGAAGCCACAGTGACCGACTGGTATTTAGAGGATGAGTTACATGCCTTTTCCTTTACATCTAAAGATTCAGAACAAGAAAAAATAGAAAACCTCAGGGAAAAAAAAAAACCACCAGCTTTTTTTCCTACTCTTTTTCCATTTTGTGGCTACTGGGAAAGTAGTTCCTCTACAATCACCCTTGAAAGCAGTCTGCTACCACTTGGGAAATATTTTCAAAACCCTTTTTCTTAAATTTCATCAATTTCAAAACTTAACCTGTCCAGTGAATGGAAAAATAATTTTAAACTCCTGTGTTATGCTTGTGCCTGAAACAGCAAAGGCACATTCCCAGAATCATTCCAATCACAGGGTATGTAAGGCAAGCAGTATACTGCTTAAGCATCACAGTGTAATAACACCAATAAAAGCCCCAGTTATCCCAACCTCCTGCAATATTGCCTGTTTTGCAGCACATCAGTTCAGTAACCTTGCTTTGCTGAACCACTTGTGATTGATTGCCACCATAGACATCAGTGCTGAAAGTGTCACTCACACACTTGCATTTATATTCTGTTCTCATCCATCTAACAAAAAGAAACGCTTGCATATTTTTGACAATGATAAATTATGAGCCATTGAAGAGAGCAAAGACTTAGTTACTCTTTTAGAAAATCACATCCTGGATAAATATCTGCATGACACAGAGGATTTGACAGGGAACACAGACAGTAGCAAATGAACAACAGCAAGGCTGGCAAGTAACCTCATTTCACTTTCCTTTCCAGCCACACTGAAGGTTATCACAGGTCTTGTGTTCTCTCATAGCACAGTAGAAATATAGGAATATTGCCTACAGCAAACCAGACGAAGATAGGCAGTAAATGAACTTCAAGACTCATTGGAAACATTTAGTCTCCTAATTTCTGGTTACTGTTTTACAATTGGAATTAAATGGCTCAGTTATGAAGATGAGAAGCAGTTTGGCAATCCATGATAACAAACTAATGACCTTCTAAAATAGTTCTGGCCAGAAATTTTCCATTCAAGATGTCCACATGTTGATTTTGAATATTTTTTCCACCTGGAATAGCTCAGTTTGATAACCCCTCCTCAAACGTAACAGAAAAAAACTACTTTTGTCAAAAGAATTCCAGAGCACCCTGGTGTTCGACATTGGTTCTTATGATCCCATATAATGAAAAAATAACATTAAAAAGGAATTCTAGAGAAACAGGCAGCTACATTAGAGGCTACACTTACAAATAGCTTAATTCCCTGTAAGTAGATTATGTGTTTTAGCTCACCAGTTCTATACACTGGCCCATAATACATTTTTCTTCTTATTTTGCACACCACATATCCAGTATAAAGAAGGTACAGACATTACAGAATATATCAACCACCTAGAAAGAAGTGACAAACATCTTCAGTGTAGCCAATTCCCCTCTCAGGAGGACTGTGATTCTTGGGTACGTCTCTTTGTGTTTGCACTGCTACAGATAAAACATGATGTGCACTGGAGAAACAAATATTTATGTAAGCCTAGATGTCCCTATGGTTTTACACAGTATCTTACAAATGTGGGTTCCAGAACACTAATAGTTTCAGTTTGCTTTTTGACAGCTATATTTCTATAAAAAAATATGCAACCATTAAGACTTTTGGTAGAAGGTGATAAGCAGCAATTTTACTGCATTGCAAGGGAAACAGTAGCCAATCCGGGGTAGTCCCAAGATACAGTTCATATGAATATTTGTTAACAGGAGCATTCTCAACCCATTACAGCAGATAGTCCTTCCCTATCCCTGATAACAGTTGACATAATGCAAATTTATCAACAGCACAGATGGTTTTGTACCTTGAGTCCTCTCTTGCACACACCAGAATTAACATGAAGTCAGCAGAGTTACTCATGAGTTAGCATGGTTACAAATCAGAGCAGAACCAGTTTAAGGATTTCCTTTGTCTCATTATCTGACACATGTGTTTAGTCATATACTTGGTTTCCCTGTTAAAAAAGAATTTCAAAGCAAAGCTCTCCATCTAGCTACTAAGCTAGAGGCCTTTCGAAGGTCATTTCATCTATGATCTTGATGCATTCAAGAAATTCCTCTCAGAACAGAGTATCTATATTAATATGTGAAAAAGAAAAGAAAATATCTTTTCTTTAGTATATAATTTTTATCACACATCTCTATCATCTCTTGGGACTTTCAAAGACTGTAATCTTTACTGGAAAACTCAAAATATAAGGATCACATTCCCAGTCGATGTATATGACCTAGTTTATACCATGACATAAGATAGGCCCAAACTGTCTTTTCTGTAAGCATGGAATTTCTGAATTTCTGAAACCATGATAAGGCCTGTAAAGTGTCATGCCTTGGCAATACTGCAGAAGTCAAATCTATGACTGTTACTGAGCTCTGAGAATGAGAACAGAACCCTAACAAAGAGAAATCCATCACAAAGAAAACTATGTTCAAAATCTGTATTTAGAAAATATCTTTGGTATATTGTTAATGAAAAAGAATTATTAACAGCCAGTTAGGAAAATGTCATTTCATGAACCAGAGAGGACAGAACAACCAATTTTTACTTTGAACAGCTAAAGGCAGGCAGCTAAATCTGCATGTGGAGATGCCTTGCCAGTAACAATAACAATATTTTCTGTGCACAAAATCATGCAAAGTAATGCGGTTAGTCATACAAAACCAAAATGAGTACATAAATAAATCGTGGATGGATCAGAGCCATAAATGTTTGAGTGGGTGCTTCTGTGTTTAAACACTTACTGAAAAATACTGCAAAAATCTAAGCTCTACATATTATTTCCATTTTGGAAATAATAATAATAATAATAATAATAATATCTTAATTTTCTGCATGAAGATAAAACCCAAAGTTTGGGTTTTTTCAAGCACCAAACTCCTTCTGTTTCCAACAAACCTTTTTGTTTTCAAGCAGCAAATTCCTCTAGTCTCCAAAGTAATTGGAAATCCTTATTTCAGAAAAAAACAGTAGCCAACAGGTTCAAGTAGTTGTCAAGGTCAAATCTTGCTTTATCTTCTTCATAAAGAGTTTCAACAACTCTTCTGTTGAAAAATTCGAGTCCTTGGACTCCTTGAGTTCCTTAAAGAGTTAAAAAAAAAAAAAGATGGCCTTTCTTGATCAACCTTTCAAAACAACTTCACAGTGTACAATTTGCAGTCTAAACACTACAACAACCAAGCCAACTTTCAGCTTCAACAGTGTCAGCTTTCCTAAGGTGTCAGTTCCCATCATCAAAATAACGACCGTTGTTTTTATCAGAAACATTACTAGCCTGTTTTCTATGACACAAAATATAAGGTGCCATCTAACATGTTTTGTTGTCCTTTTCCTGCAAATTGGCACATTTGCTATTATGGTCACAGGGACTAGATCACACAGCAAGATAGACAGTCAATATTTTTCTTCTAAATGCTCTTAAAGGTTCCCAAAATAATCTGGGATTTTGGGACAACAAAATTTTATTAAAGTTAGAAAATATACATATATGTATATTATGTAGGAAACTAACTTTCCTGATCAACTCTGGCAAACTAAGTGCATCCAGAACTTCTAAAGTCAAAAGCTTAACTGTGCGTGACAGCATTCAATCCACAGAAGACTACCTCCTCCAGAAACACAAAGCAGTAGTTTTACATATGATTTTACATATGATTTCTGGTTCTTAAAATTATCATGATTTATGGTTTAGAGCAAGAGAGAAAGAAAAGAGTAGAGATAATGCAGAAAAGGAAGATCAGCAAATGGAAGGGGGGGAAAAAAAAGTGAATACTGTATTTTTTTTCTCCTTCACTAAACCCTTCCTTTACTTTACCAGCTTGGAATTCAGCGCTACAATCTTGCTTTAGGTATTGGATCTAATTGCAATAGCAGCTGGTAACAATTTCTCAACTCTACTGAATGTACAGAATATAACAGTGTATAAAATTAAAAAGCACTGCTTTTGGCAAGCAGAACACAGTAGTAGTTATATTGCTGGGTTGGGGTCAGAATTGTGTGAGCCCAAGAATGCATCCTCAGCTGTTGGGAAACTATCATTCAAATTCATGACAGGTACATGCACCAAGGGTAGACTTTGGAGAGAATAATGCAGCAGAATGGAGTGCTGAAGTCTCTGGATGAAACCACAGAAAATAGATAAAACTGCAAAGAAAGAAACATTGAATAATGCTGATGTGGTTTAACCTGGCAGGCAGCTAAACACCACACAACTGTTTTATCACTCGCCCCTCCCCAGTGGTATGGGGGACAGAATTGAGAAAAAAACAAAACAAAACAAAAAAAAACATGTGGGTTGAGATAAAGACAGTTTAATAGGACAGCAAAGAACGACAATAATGATGATGATGAAGATAATAATAATAATAATGACAAAAGAACACACAAAACAAGTGATGCACAGTGCAATTGCTCACCACCCACTGACCGATGCCCATCCCATCCCTGAGCAGCGATCGCTCCCCCCAGCCAACTGCCCCCAGTTTCTATACTGGGCATGACATCATATGGTATGGAACAGCCCTTGGGCCAGTTGGGGTCAGCTGTCCTGGCTGTGCCCCTTCCCAGCTTCTTGTGCCCCTGGCAGAGCAGGGGAAGCTGAAAAGCCCCTGCCTGGTGTAAGCTCTGCTCAGCAACAACTAAAGCATCAGTGCATTATCAACATTATCCTCATACTAAATCCAAAACACAGCACTATGCCAGCTACTAGGAAGAAAAGTAACTCTATCCCAGCCAAAACCAGGACAAATGCTCTCATTAAGTGTGTCAACAGCTGTAAGGGGTGCAAAGAACATTTTTCAAAAAATATGATTCTGCTGACAGATATTGATATCTAGAACTAAGCACATACTGCTTTGCATATTGGCAGAGAGATCATGTGTAAGGTGCATGGTTAAATTCCATTTTATGGGAAAATGTTGAAGCTAGAACAAAGCAGAACACCTCTCAGCACAGGCAAATCAGATGTTATGGTGCTGAAATATGAAAAGTTGTAACCTATCCAGAATAAGAAAAATATCTAAATATCACAAAAAAGAATGCATTAAGTGAGTCAGTGAAAAATAACACCAGTTTTGACTGCAATTTTTACAGTGGTTTTATATCTTAAAAATGCAAACATGTAAGCATTGGAGTGGTAAAATCACATTTCCCCAAGTCTCAAGTCCCTTTGGCAGTCCTACCACATCCCAGACATCATGTTTCAGCAAAGTTTGCTTCCTAGTCTTAGTAAATGAATAGAATCTAAGAACAGAGTTCCTGCACAATACAACTAAAATGATACCTGTTAAACAGACAGTAGTCTGCTTGCTCAAACCCAGAGAGAGTCTATCCAAGTGGTAATCTAGCACCCAGAACTTTAGGCAGGCCACAGATGCAGCTGAAAAAACATTTAATTTAATTCAGGATCCATTGCAATAATGGGTTGTGGTTTTCTGAAGAAAATTACAGGGTGAGGTTAGACCACACTGTGTCAGATGCCAGAAAGGTAACATCTAAATTTCTGCTAGTGGCAAATAGCTCTGAAAAATTTAAAGAAAGCAACAGGTTTTACTGGGCCAAGGAGAAGTAAGGGTAAGAATCCATCTGAGCTTTGGTACAATGACAGCCAAAGAGAACAGGCCCTGAGCCAGCTGGGTGGCACTGGGTACACACTCCTTTCCCAAAATCTATTCTTCAAGTTGTTCTGGGCAAGTATATTGCAGAACTCACCTTAGATGACAGAATTTTTTATAATAGGCAGCAATGCTGTTGACAGAGCTGATGACATGGCAATTTTATATACTTTAGGTTTTTCACAAAGTAAAATGCAGCTAATTCTGGAACTGCTCTCAAAAACCCAAGTGAGTGTAAGACAGCTGTCAGCTTGGGCTGGGAGAAGACAGGCAGGTCTGTGAGAGCCTTCAGTGGCATCCATGTTTCTGAAAAGCTAACAAAGCTGAGGGATAGAAAAAAAAAAGAATGTGTGTAGAGTCTGTAACAAGGACCTGCTGTAGGAAGAATGGTTTATGGGACTGGCTTTGGGACTGTGTGTCAGGATACCTGGGCTTAATTTTGGTTATGCCACAGACTACCTCTTTGCCAGGGAGATATCCTACTTTACTTTATTTCTCGAAATGTAACTCAAAGGAAATGAACATTATGATTTTCTTCCCAGCCAAAAATATTTTGTAACAGAGTGAATAACTTTGAAAAAATTGAAGATTTTATAGCTTAAAATTCCATTTAAAAGCATGCAACATCTTAATGAGTACTAATGTTAACCAAAATCAGGAAGTAGATGTTGAACTCAGGCTTTCTAAATATTTTCTGTCACTACACATTAGCCCTGGAGCTGACTGACTATTCCCTTCCAGTTTGCCCTAAAGAAGTGAGCAAAATCATACAGGATCACACAGCCTTTTTCCCAAGTTACATGAGGTAAGAAATCATAGAAGATTTCATCTGCAGCCTTTGATACATTTTAATCAAAAGGTTGCCTTCTGACATTTTAATCAAGAGGGCAAATGATTGGGTCGTAATACAGAAATGCTACCTTGAAACTTCTTCCCATGTGTGGATGTGCACATTTTAATTTCATGTTTTACCTTAATTTACCTAAAATACCACGAAGTTTAGCATTTCTAAAAAACTATTGTATTGCATCCTTCCAATGTCATAGAAATAAAAGTAGTTAGCAAAGACTGAAGTGGGAAAATAGCTGGCCAATAAAGGGAGAATCTTCCTCTAAATAGGGAGAATAAACACTGTACTATAAAGTCCAAGATATTTCTTAATCACCAAATATTGTAGGCCTGATAAAATCAGAAAGAATCCAACAAAGTAAGTGGAGAAAGTACTATTATAAGATACTACAATAACCAGTTCTCAGGTTTGACTGCTTTAACCCTGTCAAACCATAAGCATTTTAACCATTCCAGCAACCCTGAGACTTGTCTTCAAACATGCTCAGAGGAGATGGCAAACAAGAGCTGAAGTGGCATCATTTGCTAGTGTTGCTGAAAGCGGAGCTAACGTTGACCTCCTTCCATACAATTCAAGTTGCAGCAAACAACATTTCTGCCTTTGCTCAAAGGCAATTTCCTTATACTCAGTTGCTCACTGTGACCAAATCACCAACTTCCTGAGCAAAACACACCAGTCTCTGAAGCTAATAAAAGAAATTTAGAGAGCTGTCCCCTGAAAACATATATATTAGATATATATCAGGATGTAAAATTCTGAGAAACTAGGAAGGTGTAATTCCTCAGTCGGCGAGGAGCACAGCAGCGGCAAGGCCAGTCCTGTGGCTCTGCGCTAGTTTGGGGAAGGCAAGGCGGTTCCTCGAGCCCGGGAGACCTGAAGGTGAGCAGAGGGACCCGTCAGGAGCCAGCAGCTCTTGCAAGCGGGGGTGACGTGCCAGAAACAATGTCGGGAGATTTAAACGGCCCCCAGGGAGCGTGAGCGACCTGGAGCGTGGCGCATCAGAAGCGCGTGGCGTGTCAGATTGCGCAGGCAGGGCAAGCAGGAGGGGCTCTGCAGCCCGCTTCCAGGTCTCCAACCCAGGGAAGTGCTTTGGTCTCTGGCAACATGGTGGGCACTCGCCTCAGAGCTAAACCCACTGTTCCTACAGAGAAAGCCCCTGAGACATCTGATGCATCCACCCAGAAGGATCTGGCAAGAAAGGAAACGTCAGTACAGGCGGTGGGTTGCAGCAAGTACCCAAACCCTTCTCCCAATGATAAGGTAAGTACCTGCACTAGGTGCGTGCAGATTGACAACCTGTTACGCCAGGTGGCTGAACTTCAGGAAACAGTTGAAAGACCGTGCAGTATTAGAGGAGCTGAGGCAGAGATTGACAGGTGGTTTCAGAACCATGCTCCTGTGGCAGACTCCACAGAGAAGGAGGCACCTTGGATCCTGGTGACTCACAAAAGCAGGACTCCACATCAGCCTGCACCCTCTACCATCTCAGCCAGAAACAGATATGAAACCTTAATGGCTGAGGACACACGTGAGCAAGGTCTGCAAAGTCCCCTGCAGGGGGAAACTGTACCAGCAACACATAGTGGACACCGTAAGAAGAAGCAATGAGTGCTCGTAGTGGGTGACTCTCTGTTGAAGAGTATAGAGGGACCCGTCTGCTGACCTGACAGGGAGTCACATGAGGTATGTTGCCTTCTGGGAGCCATGGTTTGAGACGTGGCTGAGAGGATGCCACAACTCGTCAGGAGGATGGACTACTATCCTCTACTACTATTTCATGTAGGAACAAATGATACAGAAAGCAGAAACCTGGGTAAAATCAAAGACGACTTTCGAGCCCTGGGGGTACAAGTGAAAAACATTGGGGCCCAGGTTATCTTTTCTTCCATCTTACCAGTTTGAGGGAAGGGGCAGCCAGAAATAGGCGCATAATGTACATTAACTCCTGGCTACATGGCTGGTGCCTTCGTGAGGGTTTTGGCTTTTATGACAATGGGACGTTCTTTGATGACTACAACCTCTCTAGGTGAGGCAGGGGAATCCTAGGCAGTAGATTGGCCAACTTGGTACAGCAGGCTTTAAACTAAAGGACTCAGGGGGTGGGGTGCACAGTCAAGCCACAGTCGCATCCGATGGTGGAACAAGTGTGTCCGTTCAGAGCAGCAATAAATGTGCTGTAGCTGCCTCCCAACTTAAGAACCAAAAGACCAACTGCCCTAAAGGTGGGCTTGGCTGTGGCAGTTCCTCTTTCATCCCTCCAGAGAAACCTAGGTGTTCAATTGCCTCGCTGAAATGCCTTTACACCAATGCGAGCAGTATGGGGAACAAGCAGGAAGAGCTAGAGCTCTGTATGTGGCTGTGGGGCCACGATCTCATTGCGATTACAGAGACATGGTGGGACAACACGCATGACTGGAACGCTGCCATCAATGGCTATGTGCTTTTCAGGAAAGACAGGCCTACGAGGTGAGGTGGTGGAGTTGCTCTTTATGTAAAGGAGCAACTAGAATGTATAGAACTCTACCCAGGAGCAGATGAAGAACATGTTGAAAGCTTGTGGGTAAAAATTAAGGGGCAGGCCAGCATAGGAGACACTGTGGTGGGTGTTTACTATAGACCACCCAACCAGGACAAGGAAGTAGACGAGGCCTTCTATAGACAGCTAAAAGTAGCCTCACAATCACAGGCCCTGGTTCTCATGGGATAATTCAACTATACTGATATTAACTGGAAGGACCACACGGCAAGGTGCGCACAGTCCAGGAGGCTCCTGCAGAACATAGACGATAACTTTTTGACCCAGGTGGTGGAGGAGCCAACAAGAAGTGGAGCACTACTGGACCTTGTGCTGGCAAATAAAGAAGAACTGGTTGAGGATGTGAAGGTAGGGGGAAGGCTTGGCTGCAGTGACCATGAGATGGAGTTCCAGATTCTGAGAGAGGGGAGCAGAACAACAAGTAGGACTGCCACATTGGACTTGAGGAGAGCTAACTTTGGCCTCTTCAGGGACCTACTTAGAAGAATTCCATGGGCTAAGGCTCTTGAAGGTAGAGGAGTCCAAGAGAGCTGGCTGCTATTTAAGCAGCTCTTCCTCCATGCTCAGGATTGGTGCATCCCTGTGAGTAGGAAATCAAGTAAACGAGGCAAGAGGCCTGCATGGATGAACAAGGAGCTCCTAGTGAAACTCAAAGAAAAGAGTAAGCTCCATGGAATGTGGAAAGAGGGTCAGGCCACTTGGGAGGCATACAGGAATGCTGCCAGAGCATGTAAGGAAGCAACTAGAAAGGCCAAGGTTCACCTGGAACTAAGTTTGGCAAAGGATATCAAGGATAACAAGAAGGGCTTCTTCAAGTATGTCGGCAATAAATGTAAGACTAGGGGTAATGTGGGACTGCTGCTGAACGAAATGGGTGCCCTGGTGACAGAAGATACAGAGGAGGCGGAGCTACTGAATGCCTTCTTTTCTTCAGTCTTCACTGTCAAGGCTGGCCCTTAGGCTCCCCAGTCCTTGCAGGTAAGCGAGCAAGCTTGGAGAAAGGACAACCTTCCCTTGGTTGAGGTGGATCAGGTTAGGGATCTTTTAAGGAAGCTGGACACCCACAAATCCATAGGCCCCGATGGAATGCACCTGCGAGTGCTGAAGGAACTGGCAGATTACGTTGCTGAGCCACTTTCCATCATCTATGAAAGGTCCTGGAGAACAGGAGAGGTGCCTGAGGACTGGAAGATAGCCAATGTCACTCCAGTCTTCAAAAGGGGCAAGAAGGAGGAGCCAGGGAACTACAGGCTGGTTAGTCTCACCTCCGTCCCTGGAAAGGTGATGGAACAACTCATTCTGGGTGTCCTCTCCAAGCAAGTGGAGGAAAAGAAGGCGATCAGGAGTACCCAGCATGGATTCACCAAGGGGAAATCATGCCTGACCAATCTGATAGCCTTCTATGATGGCATGACCAGCTGGGTAGATGAGGGCAGAGCAGTGGATATTGTCTACCTTGACTTCAGCAAGGCTTTTGACACTGTCTCCCATAACATCCTCACAGGGAAGCTCAGGAAGCGTGGGTTGGATGAGTGGACACCGAGGTGGATTGAGAACTGGCTGAATGGCAGGGCTCAGAGGGTTCTGATCGGCGGGGCAGAGTCCAGTTGGAGGCCGGTAGTTAGTGGAGTTCCCCAGGGCTCAGTACTCAGCCCAGTCTTGTTCAACTTGTTCATCAATGACCTGGACGAGGGGACAGAGTGTACCCTCAGCAAGTTCACTGATGACACAAAACTGGGAGGAGTGGCTGATACGCTGGAAGGCTGCGCTGCCATTCAGCAGGACCTGGACAGGCTGGAGAGTTGGGCGGAGAGGAACCTGATGAAGTTCAACAAGGGCAAGTGCCGAGTGCTGCACCTGGGGAGGTCGAACCCCAGGCACCAGTACAGGCTGGGGGCTGACCTGCTGGAAAGCAGCTCTGCCCAGAGGGACCTGGGAGTCCTGGTGGACGACAGGCTGACCATGAGCCAGCAGCGTGCCCTTGTTGCCAAGAAGGCCAATGGTATCTGGAGGTGCATTAAGAGGAGTATGGCCAGCAGGTCGAGGGAGGTTATCCTCCCCCTCTACTCTGCCCTGGTGAGACCCCACCTGGAGTACTGTGTCCAGTTCTGGGCTCCCCAGTTCAAGAAAGATGAGGAACTCCTAGAAAGAGTCCAGAGGATAGCAACTAGGATGATAAAGGGACTGGAGCACCTCCCCTACGAGGCAAGGCTGAGAGAGTTGGGCTTGTTCAGCCTGAAGAAAAGACTGAGAGGGGACCTCATCAATACATACAAATATCTTAAGGGTGGAAGTCAAGAGGATGGAGCCAGACTCTTTGCAGTGGTGCCCAGCGACAGGACAAGGGGCAATGGGTAAAAACTGAGACATAAGAGGTTTCAGTTGAATATGAGGAAAAACTTCTTTTCTCTGAGGGTGACGGAGCACTGGCACAGGCTGTCCAGGGAGGTTGTGGAGTCTCCTTCTCTGGAGATATTCAAAGCCCGCCTAGACGATGTCCTGTGTAACATGCTCTAGGAGAACCTGCTTTAGCAGGGGGGTTGGACTGGGTGATCTCCCGAGGTCCCTTCCAACTCTTGCCATCCTGTGATTCCGTGATTCTACTTAGTATCCTCCAGCATAGGTACCAATAAACCAACATCCTACCATTAACATAAACGATGTTGGTTGGAGTGGAGTTACTTGAATTCTATTGTGTAAGATAAGAAAATGGCAGTAAGCTGGATTTCCAAATCTATTCATTCTTGCATTTCTTCTTAGAGCTTGTCTGTATAAGCAACAATATAGAGACATTCAGGAAAGCTAAGGGAGATTAAATGTATTAAGATACATATTAAATTACATAACTTGGATGATAACTATCACAAAGGCTTCTAAATAAGAGCACCAGAAGTTTATTGCACTTTCCAGTTAATTGTTTGGTTAATTAGTCTTACTTTTCCAGAATCACTGCATTATATGAACCCTTCAGGATCTGGAATGAGATATAACTTGCCTTTTCCATATATCTGCCTTCTTTTTTCACATGCCAATTACCCCACTTAAGGCAACAGAAATATTTGTAGTAATGTATTTTTCATTCACACCTAATGAGTCTCTTAGACCACTAATTTGCTTATTTAGGCCTAAGTCAAAGTACCATTTCATACAAAAATGGTCCTCAATACTCCTTGTGATTACATTTCCATTTACTGTCTCCTCATTGGGATCCATGCCCTGAAAAACAGATCACTATTCTTTTTTAATCTTAGAAGCTTACCACTTTCCAGATTCTATTACAGCAGTATATTTATTTTCTGGCTTTTAATCTCAATTTTAAATATAGGTGTACAGAGTAGGTTCAATGTTCAGGGTAGGTTTCTGAAAGAAATGGGACAACTTTTTTCAAAGAGGTAAAATTGCAGTAAGTTTGAGATCGTTGCTTCAGTGGAAGCTGTTGGTCCTTCTCTTACAACATTAACCTTTCTATAAAATGTATTTTGCTGTTGCATTTGTCCTGATTTCCTTTGGGATAAACTGCTCTGAGTGTACCACAGTGTATCAAGTATACAAAAGTCTCTACCAGATCATGATGAAAGGCTCAGTATCCCAAGGCTCATTAAACTTTGAGCTTGGTGTTTGTGGTTCCCTGAGACAGGAACATTTTAATGGTACCAGAATATGCTCTGATGCACAAGCATCACACAGCTCTTTATTTTGGGAGTACAGGCTTTAAGACTCTTTTTGTATGAAAAAATCGACTTTCATATTTTCTGCTCACATTGAAGTCTGTTGCCTTAGTGGGTGTGGGCAAATGGTTCGTAGGAGAGAATCACTCCCATATGTTCTGAATTTCAAGTTAGTGAGAGCATAATTTGTTCAGCTTTGGTAAGGTCTCAGCTGGAATACTACATCCAGCTTGGGAAGCAATGATAATGACGAATGACTAAACAAATTAGTGTTGATTAGTCTAAAGAAAGATGACCAAACAGCTAACAGTCTTCCAAAATCTAAAAAAGCTGCAGAGGGGAAGGAAAGTACCTTTTCTACATGTTGGATAAGGCAAGAAGCTTTTAGGTTTAAAATACATGAAGGAAGATGCGAAATAGATGTTAAGCAAAAAGTTTTTAACAGTGAAGCCTTGTTTCATTGGCAGTTCTTGAAAAATTCAACAGGAGAGCAAGTGTCTGGCAGGAATGACACAGGTTGCCCTAAAGAGGGGGACACCAGCTGTTTCCTGCACTTCCCTTCCATCTCTTCTTAGCAGCAGCCACCCCTCATATTTCCCGGAGTGGAACTATGTGTCCTTTTACAACCCTCTCAGTTTGAAACTCTGATGCTAAAGTTAGCTTTTGAATAGTCTGATGAAATTGTCTGTACGTTTTGCTTCTGTAGTATGAAAAAGACTAAAATATGTATAAAAAGCCACCTGCAGTACTAGATACATACCTTTTACCACACAGCTATAAACTTCAGTTACTCCTTTTAGCTTAGCAGATGCACAAACTCATACATATATATGCTTCATAACCTTTTGCTGAAATTTTCAGAAAGGTCTAATAAAATTATGTATTTATATGCTTGTCTTTCAGTTTCCTCTGTTTCACACTGCCTTAAAACAGGAAGCCCAGTCATTCAGTAAGGGTTAGACAGCAGACAGAAAAATTTTTATAATACTTTAACCAAGTTATTCATAGAGCTACTATTAATCTAGGCCATGCTTGGAGAGGTAAAGCAAAACAGAAATCCCAGAAACATACTATCAAATTTTTTACATATAATTATAATATGAAAAAGAAGAAGGATCCACTCAAACTGGTTCTTAATTTAGTTTACTGGTTAGATATTGTCCAAACTGACTAATACCTAGTGTTGTGAGTTGGAATCAACAGCTGAGAAAGCCAACCAAGTTTGGGTTATGGAACTAAGAAGTTGGAAAAAAGATCAGGAAGATATTAATTTCAGAGGACATTTTAGATTCAATATATAATAGCATAAATCTCTTAGGCAACAGAAATAGTCATACATTAAAATATCAAGGTAGAGTGTAATCCATTGCTTCCAGATTTCATTGTGATCAGATACTCATCTATGAAAACCATTTTACTTCCACTGATTTCAAGGAAGTTAACCCATTTACATCAATTGAAAGTTTGTGCCCTTAATTCTATTGAGCATATGTCCCCGTATCTCGAATAAGAGTGTTTCCCAGGTATTAGCTAGAATTTTGCTGTGATCATCAATAAAGAGGAAAAAAAAACATTTAATCCATTCTTGAAAGGGTCAATAATTAAACCATCTACTGTGTGAGCCCTTTCTTCAGCTTTTCTTTTTCTTGTTTTATTCAATAGCCTTTCTCATTCTCTGTTTCCCCCAAAATTGTTATGTTTCTCCAGTCCAGATTATCCTCAATGGAAATTGGGCCAAATTCATCTCAGGTAAAGTTCTGCCAAAGTCAGTAAGATTTCACTGTAGATAAACTTGGCCCACTTAGTTGAAAGAAGGCTTTGACTCTACATTTAAACTTTCCTCTGCTAAAGATTTAGTAATCTGTTTCCATTATACTTTGCTTTTTTGGTTCAGTCAAGCTATTATTTGTATTATCACTCCCTATCAAGAAAATAATGACAATGTCATAATCATAAGCCTCCTTTTTGACTTTACGTTTACTTATCCTTTGGTTCTCTCAGCCAGCAATATAGCTGGCCAATTTAATTATCTTCATATATATACACTATGATTTAGATATTTTAGTCCCCAAAGGGTTTAAGGGTTGGTGTTTTCTAAATAACTAAGAAGCCAAAGCATCTAACTGACAAAGATAACAGTTGAAGAACACTAAGACTTTTCATCAACTTACAGCAGATACTGTGCATTAAAATTCCTTTCTTTGTGTTAAGTATTATTCTATTAATAGTACATTTTATAAGTATTGTATTGGTGGTGTCCCTCAGGGGTCCGTACTGGGACCGGTGCTGTTCAATATATTCATCAATGACTTAGACAGCGAGATCGAATGCACCCTCAGCAAGTTTGCGGACGACACCAAACTGAGTGGTGTGGTTGACACACCAGAAGGACGGAATGTCATCCAGAGAGACCTGGACAGGCTGGAGAGGTGGGCCTGTGTGAACCTCATGAGGTTCAACAAGGCCAAGTGCAAGGTCCTGCACCTGGGTCGGGGTAACCCCCAGTATCAGTACAGGCTGGGGGAAGAAAGGATCGAGAGCAGCCCTGCCGAGAGGGACTTGGACGTGCTGGTGGATGAAAAGCTGGACATGAGCCGGCAATGTGCGCTGGCAGCCCAGAAGGCCAACCGTACCCTGGGCTGCATCAGGAGAAGCGTGGCCAGCAGGTCAAGGGAGGTGATTCTGCCCCTCTACTCTGCTCTGGTGAGACCTCACCTGGAGTACTGCGTCCAGCTCTGGAGCCCTCAGCACAAGAAGGACATGGAACTGTTGGAGTGGGTCCAGAGGAGGGCTACTAAAATGATCCGAGGGCTGGAGCACCTCTCTTATGAGGACAGGCTGAGGGAGTTGGGCTTGTTCAGCCTGGAGAAGAGAAGGCTGCGGGGAGACCTGATTACAGCCTTTCAGTATCTAAAGGGGGCCTATAGGAAAGATGGGGACAATCTTTTTAGTAGGGCCAGCTGTGACAGGACAAGGGGTAATGGTTTTAAACTAAACCAGGGTAGGTTTAGACTGGATATAAGGAGGAAATTCTTTACAACGAGAGTGGTGAAACACTGGAACGGGTTGCCCAGAGAGGTGGTGGAGGCCCCATCCCTGGGAACATTCAAGGCCAGGTTTGACGGGGCTCTGAGCAACCTGATCTAGTTAGTGGTGTCCCTGCTCACTGCAGGGGGGTTGGACTAGATGACCTCTAGGGGTCCCTTCCAACCCAAAACATTCTATGATTCTATGATTCTATTGTAAAACCAAAGATAAGTAAGAAAAGAATCACAGACAAACTGCGACAGTAAAACATTGTACAGTTTTCCATAGGCTATAGACACAGATTTTTATTCTTTTTCCTCTGAAAGTTGAAGTTTTATATTCAGTGATTTCAAAATCAGACACCTTAATGGAATGTAAATGTTTACAAATCAGTGCAAGATCTACCAAATATTAAAAAAAAAAAAAAAAAGGATCACTCTATTTTTATTAAGATAATTTTTAATTTTTTCTACCCTAACATAGCACGGCTACATTTCTTACAGACAGATATGAAATCTAACATAAACTGCTAGGGGGATTTTTGCTAAGTAAGCAAAAGAACAACAATAACTAATCATTATGAAAGTAAAGCTAAGCAAGTTTGCTTACTAACTTAAAATATAACATTTAACTTTATCTTCAGGAGGGAAACTGCATATATTTTAAGATAAATTCAAATCAACAATCCCAGAATAGGGTTTAAATCAATAATTGTAAACTTCCTGCAGGTAGATTACAAAACACAATAAATTCAATGCACTTTAAGTACATGTAATGGTGATGTTTGTTTATCTAACTCCAAAGTCCAAAAAAAGGGTTCAACTTCTTTTTTACCCTTTCATTCAAAACTCATGACTACAGCAGACATGCTAATGACAATTTTTAGATGAGATATTAATGTTTAACTTTCAATACCTTGTTGGCTTTTACTGAAAACTGTTCTATAGCTTCTCCACTCTTGTTTCTAGTCCATTAAGTCTTTAGGCTATATAGACAGAGGACAAACCTGAAACTTCACCCTTTTCACTCATGAGGAGCCAAGAAACACCTGTAAGTCAAATCACCTAGCAGGCACTAGAAGCTTCCTGCCTCTATTTAGTGCCATTGCAGGGACCACAATCCCACCTATGGAAGAACAAAATTATCTCAAGGAGTGTTAAGAAGGTCAGCAGTAAATCCAGAATTCAGTTGGGCTGATTCTACTACCTTCTTCGTCTTTTGGAAACTGTTGTGAGGAAATAATTATATATGTATTTGCTCTTGCTACTTAATACCTATTTGAAAATCATAATTCTCTGTTAGGGATACCATAATCACCATCAGTGACTGGCAATGATGTTGAATAATCATCGATGTATTTTTGTCGTAACAATTCATTAAGGGTATAAGGACATGGTTGATTAGACATTCTGCTCCATCCCACTGGGAAGAAGGCTGGAGGAAACATCTTGCTGTGTATTGAGTTCAACTCAGAAAGGAGCACAGGCACAAAGACAGGGGAAAATCATGGCTGCTGACTCATTCTTCCTTACAGAATGCATGAGAAAGCAATAATGAAAGCACTGCTGAAGTCCTCTTGTTCAAGAATCTTTTTCAGCATTGGCGAGAAGATATGATCACATAAGAATACAGGGTCTCTTCCCTCTGCCCTGCACGTTACCTCTGCTTCTTGCATGTCAAGACAGGCCTTTGTCAGAGCTTCCTTGCACTTGATAATTCTTTAAGTAAAAAAAATAGACAGGAAAGCATCCCAGTGTAAGCAATGAGCCTTCCATGAATACATTCAGTCTGTTGCAGTACTGTCCAATTCTTAACCAATTCCCAGAGTAAAATAAAAAATCATAAAAAATCATCATCCAAGGGACTTCTGTATCTTGTATAAAAGAAAACGAACCATATTTAATGCATTGCAAAACTCCACTAAAGGCACATAGACAGGAGGACATAGACAAGTTTTTCCTAATTTCAAACATAATCAAGCTCTCTGAACTTAAAAGTAACCTGTGTTCAACATGTGCTGTCAGATTCCTGCACTACCACATGAGTTACATATCTGGTTTGCAGTAGACATTTAGCTTAGTGCTAGATTTTTAATGACTTAATAGATTACAAGTAAAAGATTCTCAAAGACTGTTTTTAATTAAATTAAATAAGGTTTGTCTTCAGAGATCAAGATGATTTGTTGAGGATGAAAGGTATCTTTCAGCCAGGGTTTTCATATAACATATGACAGGTCTGTGCAACAAAAGCTAAAATAACATAAAAAGGATCTATTTCTACTAAAGCCACCTCTACTTCCTAAAGAATCACTGATTCCTTAGACAGCCTAGACAACTTTATTTCTCTCCCAGCTCATTTCTTTTTTTTATATCCTGTGGGGTCCAGTAGTTCAGTACAGCCAAGCACTTTTATATTTCCCTAATGGCTGGGTTCCCTGCATTAATATCCCAATAGGATATAGTGTTACTGAACTGCTTCTGCGGCATTTTACAGGTGAAAAAGAAAAATTATTCTATATTCTGCTAAGGGAGAAGAAAGAACTTTAAGCATTTTGGTGATTTAACATTTGAAAATTTATTCTCATTGTCTGAAAAGTTGAGAGTTGTCCATTCTTATCAGTTTTGAGGCAGGATTTCACTGTCATTTCACTCCAGTTTAATTTAATTTAGTTTTAAATGAGTTAATTAATTTCTTTTATTTAGGTTTTTAAAGTGAGCCTTAGGCATCTAAATTTTGCCTACAAGCTCAAATGTGCTTCTGAAAAGCCCCACCTACATGCAACTCTGAAAGTGCTTCTTTTTTCCTAAAATTTCCAAAAAGCTCTTTGATACATCCTCACAACTGTTCAACTTTGACAGGTGCTCTCACAATCCTCCATTAGGAGCCATAAGGTAAGTATTCCTATAGCTTGAATTTCCAGCCTGGTTTGGTAAACACTTGCAGGCAATGCCCAACATAGACCAACAGGGACTGGGTTTTCTAGGAATTCTAGCTGCATTCTGGAGTAATTTTTAATTTCAAGTGTTATGGTCCCCAGCATACAGAAACCCCATACTTGGAACACTTTATCGCTAAAAAAGAACAGAGTTCAGAATCAGTTATACCCTATTTTCTACCATTTGGAGTGTTCTGGTTTTGGCTGGGATAGAGTTAATTTTCTTCACAGTAACCAGTATGAGTCTGTGTTTTGGATTTGTGCTGGAAACAGGGTTGATAACCCAGGGATGGTTTCATTGCTGCTGAGTAGGGCTGACACGGAGCCAGGGCCTTTTCCATTCCTCATCCTACCCCACCCCACCAGCAAGGAGGCTGGAAGGGCACAAGGAGCTGGGAGGGGGCACAGCCGGGACAGCTGAGCCCAAGTGACCCCAGGGAGATCCCACACCATATGACGTCATGCTCAGCATGGAAAAGCTGGGGGAAGAAGGAGGAAGGAGGGAATGTTTGGAGTGATGGCGTTTGTCTTCCCAAGTCACCATTACACATGATGGAGCCCTGCTGTCCTGGAGATGGCTGAACACCCGCCTGCCCATGGGAAGCAGGGAATGGATTCCTTGCTTTACTTTGCTTGTGTGCGTGGCTTTTGCTTTCCCTATTAAACTGTCTTTATCTAGAAATCCATGAGTTTTCTCGCTCTGACCCTTCTGATTCCCTCCCCCATCCCACCAGGGGAGAGCAAGTGAGCGGCTTAGTTGCCAGCTGGGGTTAAACCACAACATAGAGGAATGGCCTAAGTAGGGTGAATTTGACACACAATATTTTTAGCAAGCATATTCACTCTCCATGGCTATTGCTGAACTATTTTCTCTAAGAAACCTCAGAAGGAAGCACACTTCTGTAGAAGGGTGCTCTGACAGTTGAAGCTTGGTCTGTGCTGCTTTTCCTAGCACATATCACAAATGTAAATACCATGAAATAATGAATAGCCTCTTTTTTGTTGGTTTTTTTCTCTCCTAGGCAGTAGGAAATGTGCATTTGAAAGTTCTTATGGGACTTGAAACCAGGCCTCTCAGTCAAGTGTGTTAACTGCTGAGCTCTAACACTGCAAGCAAAGGCAATTACGGACTTCCATTAGGGCTTAAATTTTTTATTTATTCCGTGACTTTTTTTGCACTTTTTTGCCTTGTGTCATTCTTCCAGGTTGCTCCACATGGAAATTACTCTAGTGGTAATGCACAGTTCCATATAGCTGAAGGGGACTACCTGTACACAGTAGCAGAGGCTATAAATCCCTACATATTCCACCCGTATGGATGTTTTTTACCAACATGCTGCACTTCCTTCAGTTTTTCAACTGGATAATTTTGTTATAAATTAAACCTCCAATGCTCCTTTATATAGAATTATTTCTCCTGTCATGCTTCCATTAGCTTTTGTACTTAAATAGGTACTTAAATTGATGAAAGGAAATACACAGCAAGTCAGCCATAAACTCCTTCAATGCTTTGCGCTATACAGAGGCCTCAGTTTCTGATGACTATTTCTATCTCAGAATGTTTTAAGATCAACCATACTAACCACCCATCACAGTAATCCTTAGTACCTCTGAAAGTCCAATTCTCTACTAGTCTATAAAGTAGTAAGATGAAGTAGAGAAGGATGGATTATCTCGAACTGTTAACCGTAACGTGACACAAACAGGATTGTAAACCTTCTATTATATCAGGCATTAAAAGCTATATAGAAAGGATAAATCAAAACTGAAGAAGTAAATAATTGTAAAGTAAACTTTGAAGTTAATTTTAGTAAATATCAATTATACATTAATAGTAAAAATCAATTATAAATTACGTAAAAGTAAATCCCAATGTGTAGAATAAAAGTATAGATTTGTGAGAACACAAAGTTTTATTTATAAGGACTGATTTTCAGTATTGCTGATTCGCTGTAACTCTTAGAGGGTTTTAGCAGATCTGCTAGAAACCTCTGAAGCAGGCTCATGAGTTTATCGTCTGTGCAATCTCTCATGAGCTTGAAAGCAATTTGTACCAATAATACCACATTCAACAACACTGCAGACTAAAAGACTCCTCCCTTACAAAGGGGGTGCAAGGAACACTTGAGCTAGTAAGAAACATTTGAAAGGGAAAAAAACAGTTCATAAGCAAAAGACAGAAGGAAATTACTCTGACCTTGCAGTTATGAAGGAATGTATTTGTACCAAAAAGCTTTCCTAAAGTTTACACCTAGCAAGCACCAGCACCTCTTCCTATGCATTTAGGTCATGGCTCAGTCACTCCACATGATCCCTGGTAGGAACAACAACATAGTTCTGGAGGAGCTGTGGGGACATGCGGTTGAGAGGGACTATTTGACAGCTGGATCCAGTCCCAGCCATCATGAAGCATTTACAGAGTCTGTTGCAGAAGAGCTCTCAATACATCTACACTCTCTATATTCTGACCCCATGGATCATAAAACAACATACTAGGACAAGTTTAAGACCCACAAGAAAGGCAAACCATAATGCACTATTGGAAGACAGCAGAAAAAAACAAATCAAGACCATTACCAAAATTCTATAGCAATATGGGAAGAAGGAACTTGGTATGCCTGCTAGGACACATTTCATATACCATAGTAGATATATTAGAAGCAATGGTTCTGGCTATGTAATTCATGCTAATTTACAATAAATTACTTCTGACTGTAAAATTTTCTCAAGAATTAATTTTAACTCAGCCAATTTTTCAGGCATTGAACATTTCCTTAGTTACAACAGAAACAGAATGAAGTTAATTCTTAAGAGCAAATCAAAATTCCCCATGATTGACTACTATCTCTAAAAATGAGATAAGGAAAAATACGGAGGTGGATTTCATATAATCCATGTAATTCAAATAAACCAAATAATTCATATAATAAAAGATACATCAGACTCAAATGAAAGGATTTGTTACCTCCCTTGCAATTTACATCCCTTAAGAGAAGAATTTTTTGCAGACTATTTTAAAATTCCTGAGAATTTCACAGATGTTGCAAACCCAGGGTAATGCAAGTTTAGAGATAATGGATGAACTTTACCATACAGTCAAATAGGTGGACAGATGAATGGTTTCAGAAAAGGAGTTGCTTGCTAGATCTCCTTCCAGGAGACACAGTAAATCCATTCTGTATCTTACCAAACTTCTCAGAATCTTACGAAATATTGAAATTCTCTGGAAAATATATTTACCTTTTTTCTGATGAGCTCTATTTTTAATCTTTCAGATTTCTAACAAGATGAAATTTATTGTAGGTTTGCCTAAATTCCCTGAATTACTTGTTTATATTGGTAAAATTTTGGGGGTTGTTCTACAGATACTTGTGTAACTGGACCCACTATTTTTGATTGGTTGACACACGCTTTACACTCCCCCCTACCCCATTTTCTTGAGTGGTTTACAGAAACTTGTGGTATTGAGAAAGAGCAAGCATCCAATTTGCAACATGCCACACGAAACACCTTGTAAATATTCCTATTAAATGTCATTATCCACATTTCCTAAAAATCCAATAAAAATACATTATTTGTAAAGTACTTTTACATTTACAAAAATACATTACTATGTACTGTCTGCAGAGTAGTTTTAGCATTGCCAGGAACAAATGTAAGATTCCCCACACTACCCACAGCAATGTGACTCTCTAATTACAGAGACACCACCAGTAGTGTCGAGAAGATATTCATCTGCTATGCCTATCTATTACTGCCTTGCATAATGTGACTGTCAGCATTGCTGCCAGTTGGTGTCATTATGGCAAAATGACGACATCATAGTGTAAACAACTGGCCTCAAATGGCTTATTTCATATACACTGAGGAATAGCCTTCACTAATGGTAATTTCTGTTAACTTAGTCTAGATCTCAATTTGTTAGATAAAAAAGCAATGACGTCAGCATACTCTGGCATCTCTAAAAGGTATATTCCTCTGTAAGTACTGGGTGGGCTGAAAATCAACACTGCGCCATATGATTAGTACCACATGAAGTTTTGATGGTTTCAGGTCTTTTTCCTTCACCTTCCTTGCTTAATATACATTTCCATGCTGCCTAAATATACAGCACTTCATCTCTATGTGAAAGCACATTCCTGGCTTTATAAGTATTTTCCCACCATTTTACTTCCCCTACCTGATGTAATAGTCTGTGATTCACAGGTTAGGTCTACAATACAGCCTCAGTAGCTTTTGGAAGAAGTAAATAATCTTGTCTGAGTCCTGTGCTGATACTAGTGCCTGAGCTAGTGATTTTAAAACTTCCTTCCTCCAAATTGTGCAATTAAGTGTCCACATTCTTTATTGGACCCCAGCACCTCTGTGTTGTGAGACATCATCTGAAGGAATTCCCTAACCTGCAAGAAATACGGTTATGCCTTTGAGCTGGATATGTATTCAGTGTTATGAGAAGGGAATCTCTTAATAACCAAGAAATGGGTAAGGATGCCTGCATGGCTGAGAATTGATAGGAAGGGATTTGGCAGCTAAAAACCAACTGAAACTTCAATTCTCTGTCTGCAAAAGTAGTAGAGAAATAAATTTTTAGAAAACTGACAGTAAATAAATTGCTTTAGCACATTAGTAACTAGTGAATGAGTGAGCTCACTGGCATTCTTAATCAAATAGGAGCTGAGTCACTTATGAAAGAAAATCACCACTCACAACTAGCACCCATAGGATAAGTCCTCAGTCCCAGACTTGAGAATGATATCTGTCATTCTTTGCAAGCCCACAGGACAAATGCCAATACAGACTTCAAAAAACATTGCAAAAATTATAACACAATAAACTTAAAAATATCCTTCCTTCTCTCCATCTCAACAGAGAGAAAAATACATTTTTTTCTACTGACCACTGCTCACAAGTTTAAACTATGGTGCAATTATAAATTTACAAAAGTTTTTTCTTCTTAGCCCTGCAATTCAATGTGCTTGCCCTTTCCTTGTTCAGTTCTGCAGAATCTCTCATCCTTTACTTTCTTTCATGTTTTCAAATGTAGCACAGAATTTCAGTTTTCTGACTGTCTCTCTGATGCATGCAGAGAATAGGACAGCTTCTAATTAAAGCCAATTGTAGTATGAAGCCTGACCTGCAAGGTCACCCCAGCAGATACATCACTCATACATTGGTGCCAAGGCAGTTATGTTTCCATATAAGTACAGCTTTTATGAAGTTCCATTTTGTAATGGTATTGGACATAGTAAATATTTGGATACAGTAATTAGAAGTAGCTGCAGCTAACTATAAATACATATTTCTGAATCATGCGATGCATATCCAAAAAGGTATGACGCACAGTGTTTGTAGTTGTGAGATGGCAGAGTTCCTAAGCATCTCTGACTATTGGGTAGGATGTGTGTGAAATTCTCACCTCCCACTATCCTGTCTTACACGTTCACTCCAATCCTTACAGGAAAAGCAAGAGTCTAAGTATGGCAATAGTGAAACGATCAAAGCACATACAGGTCTATAAACATTTTTCAGGACAAAGGGATTAATAAAGAGAAAAAACATGATATCAAATCAGGTTTCTCAAGTTCTGCAAACATCTAGCACTGGAAGGGTCTGTATCTGCAGTCATTTCCTTCCCCCAGCACAAACTTGGGGATCCTACAAGAAAACTAAGTTTAAATAAACCTGTTACAATGCAAGTTGAACTAGTTCAGCTGAAGGATGGAAGGAAAGAAAAAAGGAAAGAGAACCTGTCTCTTGTTATGCACAAGGTAGCCCATATTCACCTACCTACTAAACAAATTACCATGGCTAAAATCAAGACATTTGTTCATTTTTGAGTCCAGGTCCTTCTGGAAATATGAGTGTGGAGACTCAGGAGTGTTCTGAGAGACACTGTTGCACTAGAGTTCCCCAACCCTGGGATGCTGAAGAGTGTTGCGTACTTTGCACTGGTCTGCTATTAGATACTACCCAACTCAGTGCATCTCTCTCTTCCCTTTCCTGGTCTTTACTTGTTTACAGAGACAAAAAAGAGTGACTGGGTTATTTATCCATCCTGTCCCTTCCAGTATGATCCACATAGGATCTATTTAGTCCCATAGGGAATGCATTTGGTAGGACTGCACAGCTGTGAGGATACAGACAATATTCCTCACTATTGTCTTCATCATATTGGCTTGCTGCATAAATTTCAGAAAAGCAGAAGGAATTTCTCTAATGCTAAACAGTGCTAATACATGTGAGTAGCACATGGTTTTGTGTTTTCTTTGTTAAATAAACTCATCAACCCTGTGTCTCTTTAAATGCCTCTCTGTGAGATGGCACCAATTCACTTACTTGTACATTAAGAGAGCATGCTGGTGTGCTAATAAAAAATTAGCATATGAATACCAGTTAGATTATAAGATATTAACATAAAAATGAATTGCAAAACTTGGAATGCACAAAAAATTTGCATTGTGCTGTCAAGTTTCAAGATTATGTTAAAATGTAATCCTAAAATTAAAATGGCATACAGTATCATTGTACGTCAACTTTCTTTTTACCTTGCAGTATAATAACGGTGTCCAGCATTCCTGAATAGTACAGCGCGGTGACTACAGGGACAGAAAGAGGAGGAAGTTCACCCAGCATGCATTTAGCTCTAGCTGGTGTGAGAAATCAGTATTTTTCTTCTTTTACAAAAGCAAGCAGAAATGAAGAATAAAAGAATGGGATTACCCTGTCATAGCAAGAAGATAACTTATTCACTTTCTATCTCACTTTAATGTGCAAATCAATCCTCATTCCGTTCTTTGCCAGTTTGCACCGCTTAGTCACCCTGGAACAGCTGGGAGCTCTCCTGCTGCTCCACCTGGCATTGGCTTAGGATCAAATGGGGTCATCTGCCAAATAATATATGAAAAATAAATTAATGGAGGTCTTCCAAGGGGTGGAACTAGCTAGCTGCATAGGTAAATTACAATGAAACAATGTAAGGCTCATTAGTTTGTTAATGAAGATTATTAAATAAACAGGGTACATATTCAAGGTCATTTCTAGACTGTTTTCTAGATGCCTTCTCCAATTCTCAAAAAAGGCACACTTTTAGGAATAAAGAATGGGTTTTTCAGGTGGCTGAAAGTCTCCGAGGTGGATTCTAGTTTAAGAGTTCATTCCATAGATCTCAGATTTCATTTAGACTAAAATAGTTTTGAATTTTAAATGGCTTCTGGCAGAGATTTTTTTTTTTCCTTCACAGCTAAACACACCATTTGGGTTTTCAAAACCACTTCAGAGTTTTTTTAGAATTCCCCAGAAATCTTATCTGCACTCTGAAAAGACACTTGTGCACATACCTGTAACAAAACTTCAACACAGAGAAGTTGCCCAATTCCAAGCATCTTTTTAACTTGTGCTCCATCTTGATTCAATTTGATAACTCTCCCAATGGCCTTTATCTTTACCATTAATTCTTTTTTACCATTCTGTTTTTTTACATTAAAGTATTCTCTTATTGAATGCAAATTGCCACTCACCATCACTGAAATGATGGGATATTTATATGGGAGTCCTGAATGCAGGCAATACGATATTCTTTGTTCACAGCAAATCAAGTGCAATTCAGCAAGTTTACATGTGTACTGTTGTCAAACCTTTTGCTCTAATATTCCAGAACTATCAGCTAGTGTCCTCTCTGACTGTTTAAAAATAGGTACAGTATTATTTCAGTGATTTATCACAATAATCTGGAAAAATTTAGTGCATGTCTCAGCTAGAACATCAGTTTTGTCCTGCTGAACACTAATTTGTTCAGAAATTTTCTCATGCTTAATCAAATTAAGCGTAATATCAAATAACCTCACTGAATTCAATGTCTCACCCACATCTCCTGTGGGAAACAATTAAAGCTACTTCCCTTGTCACATAAGTCCTTAGCAGCTTTGAAGGCTACTCACATTTTTAAAGAGGAATAAATTTAGGTTCTTCAGAAGATCTGCATGGATACTGGATCCTTACGTGTGATCTATCTTTAGGGTTAATTTAATAGCCTCTTGATTGAAATAATGAACTATTTATTGCAATTATGCATGTAGCATTACTACAAGTGCAAAATCATGAAAAACATGTTTTGTAAAACAGAGCCACTGAAGGAATTAATGGTAAGAGTAAAGCATTTCACAGCCATAAAGCAAATGCCCGTGGTTCAAGAGTATATGACAGTACTTTTCACAGGCAATGAGCACACCTCACTTATTCCACAGATTTACTTTTGCTGGGTGCTGAAGGTATTACAAATCTTCCCAAATAAAAGTTTTGACTCCATATAAAACACAAGTAAACAGTAAATGACACAAAGTCCATACTTATAAGTATAGATAGAACAGGTAACTTTATCTTCAAGGGCATAAAGGCCTAATGTTTGGCACCAGCTGAGAATCTGTATTCAAAAGTTTTGACTTTATTTCTGCGAGCTACATCTTCCCCTGACAGCAAAAGAAGGTATAGATGAAGACAAAGACACCTTCACTGATGTAATGAGAAATTTCTGTATTTATGGGCCACATACGGTATAGCAGAGAGCATGAAGATTGATCCAATTCTGGTTTTTACCTCTCCCAGAACACCACTATCACTAAGAACGTGATGCCCTCTAGTGTAACCTTCCCTAGGTAAGAAAAAAAAACAAACAAGGAATATCAGATCTTCCTCCAATTCCATTAGCACATATGTTCAAAAAAAGGTAACAGTGTGCCATCTTGGAGTTGCAGGTCCTTCATGAAGTAGCTGGGTTTTATTGCGTGAATTCATACACATATTCACTCAGACCAGTCCAGTGCCACTGTTGAAAATGAGCTGATTTTCCTTTCATTTAAAAGGAAAATGGTCTTCCATTGTTATTTTGCAATTTTAAAAATAGTACCTTCTCCTACCTATTTATTCTTAATTTTTTATGCAAATTAAAGATGGACAATCACTTGAGTACTTATTTTAACAATCTATGTGCATGTCCAGAAAGCATTGCCTGCTGTTTACTTCTGACACATGGAATAACTTACCTACAGATTTTCACGTCTCTGTCTTCTCTCACCAAAAATGTTAATAAAGCTACGTATTTTGCAAAGACACTTTACCAATATCTAAGATCCAGATGTTACCATTCTACAGGATTTGCAGACTTAATCAGATTTTTACACTACATCTCTCCAGTAAGAAAAAGGTCTCTTTGAAAAGATACATTTCCCCCATCTGCTGTGTCATGTTTGTTCATTTTTGCAGTCAAAAAAAATTAAGTAATTGTTGGTGGCCTTGTGGCTGAGCTTTTCTTAAGAATTTCACACTTTCTTATTTTTGTGGTACATAATTTTCCATCAGAAACAGCTGGATAATAGGAAAAAGTTGATATTCAATTTTTTTTTCTTAATATGGTATTTTATGATAATACACCAAGAAAAAAACCCATATACGTTTGCTTTATCAAAGTCACATAAAACCAAGATGCATGTGTTTGCATATGTTTGACTTGACCACACACCAAGAAACACAGAGAAAGTGAGAAAATCAAATGCAGAAATCTTTGATAAGGTACAATAGCTGCTGATTTCTGTGAATGTTATGACTGAGTAGAGGCTAAAAAATAATTGAGCTTGACAGCTGACATTACTTAGTACCCACTGCTTTCCAGTGATAAATGTAAGGCTAGATAATGTTGCCTTCTATTACTTTATCAAGACACACATCTACATATTTCAGTCTTTACCTATCTAGGCAAATTAGTCTCATTTTTGCTGCATAATTTTTGTTTATCTCCATAAATCTAAAATAATGAAACTGCATGAATTTATTATACAATTGTTTCAGCCCATGATGCAACAGCTGTTCTTTGCTTTGTTCTTTACATAAGCATTAATGAAAATTCAGTGCACCAAAAGAGACTGGTTGGCTCACAGAACAGTCAATGAGAAGTGGATACTTTCATCATTAGGTCATCAATTAGATTCTAATTTGGCTTGATACTCTTAATTACATGTTCACTGCACCATTACCGCTACTAGTCTTGTTTGGTAATGTGAGCTGCAAAGCTGCCCATGAGTTACCAGCAGATCCTGACCTTGCATACATTGCTTGAAGTAAATAAAATACGTTGTGCCAAGAAGGTAGGAACAAATGAGGACAGTGAAAACTGCAAAGCTGTAAGGACGTGTTTCGCTCTCTCTCCAGAAAAAAAGAGCGTACAAAAAAGCGCCTTTACTTACTTACTGATGTCTGTCTGCATGTAAAGTGAATTATAATTCTGATTGGCCTGTTCAGGGCATGGGAAGGAAGAAAGAAAGGAATTCCATTTGTGTTCTGAGTGTCCTAATCAGAATTTAAACCGCATGATCCTGAAGAAACATATTAGATTCGCATATAGATGAATTAATCTAGATAGAACTACGTTCACTGTGAGAAAAAGAAATTATAAAGGAACTATAGCAGCAAGGACATTACTACGTATGGTATGAAAAATGATAGCATTTTTCAGATTGTACTTAACCACCTGACACTGTTTCATTCTGGAATTCATTTAAATTTGCTGGTACTAGATTTCATGAATTTGTATTGGTAATGACCATCACAAAAAAAGACAGTAATCAAGTGACACTGATGAGGGTGGGTCAGAATCGAATTATGGTCCTAATGTAATATAAAGAGTTAAAAGTTATTGCTAGAATTAGTGTCAGAATAAATTTAAGAAGACAACACTCAGTAAAGATCAAGTGATGAAAGAGCAGACCTTGAACACCAGCAATGACAGAATGGATATAAACTGAATGATAGATAACAAAGAAGTTACAAGATCTCTTGTCAGTGGTAACACAAGAATTCCAGCCCAGTTCTGTCTTGACTACAAGAGTCTCTTCATCACCTTTTTTCAGTTGCTAGCCTAATTCTGCTACAAGAAATCAGCTTTAAAAGAAAGCAGATACTAACCTTTGGAAGAAAATGATGAATCATTATTTAACACGAGACTTTGAAAATACAACAGAAAGTATGATGCATGCAACAGTATGTTGTTTTGTAGTCTATCTGCCAATGTTATCCATGTTATGCAAGTTTCAAGGTAAGGTAAAAAGAAAAAAGAATTAGTATGCTTAAACATTCATGGTTTAGCAAAAACTGCCCAACATAGTAGAATACCACCCCAAGTAGTATTGGGAAAAAAGAAAAAAAGTGATTGAGTAAACTAGCAAGTGAATATTTCTGCATTAGACATAGTTCGCAATTGTTCAGGCCCAGCCCAGCAGAAGCTACAACCCATAAGGGTTAACAAGTAATGTGAACCTCTTAACTTTGGAAAAGGCAGAGATGTGGGCAAACTCACAATTTCTGAGAAGGTATATGATGCCACAAGTAGAATTCTACCTCCAGTAAAGAGTATTCTCAAATCATTCAGGTAGGTTTCTTTTCACCTAGTGCTAGATTTATTTACAAGTTAACAGAGATGACCTCCCCACTGTTTTTACCAGTTGTGAATATAATTGTCTGAATATACTGAGAAAACAAAACCAAACCAACCAAACAAGAAACAAAAAAGATTTTTAATCTATGCAATTTAAAACAGGGTAAAAATATGAAAAGTGTTATATTGTGTTTCTGATATATTCTGCTATACCTTACAAAGGTGTTCTACCTTTTCAGAGACTTTCATTACCTACTTGATATTACTGTTAGGAACTTAACCCTGAATGTGACAAGATCTGCAAAACCAAATGGACAATTTTTTGCCTTTATCTTTTTGAACACTTTTTCTGTCATTGAAAAATAGTGAGATTTCGGGGGGTTCAGAAAGTTGCTTGTGAAATTTTGAAAGAACCGTTGTTCTCCAATGAGATAAAGTGGTTTCAGAGACCAAATATCCTTCAGGGGACATTCTCATTGAGATCAGCTTTTAAATTTAAGAACTACAAAATCTCTATCTTTTCTCCTGTGGATCATCCAGCAAAGTGTTTACTATTTATACTCTGGTTCCTGTAAGCAAGACAATCTCTTCGGAACTCAATATGTTTCTGAAGAGGATACTCACCTATAAGTGTGTATGTTCCTGCAACTGAATTTTATGCTCCTTAAAGAATGAGCAAGTTACTTGAGGCAATTTATTCAAGGTGCTGAATTCTCCATTGCTTGAAATCCTTACAGAAGATCTGGACATATTATTCAAAATACATGTTCTACCTTAAAAAAAAATCATGGATTTTGACACAGAAACTGCAGGGTGAGATTCTTTCTCCCATACCATACGGGAAATCAAATTATATCACTCTGATTGTCCCTTCTGATCTTAAAAATTGAGTCTCTATAACCTTCTAAATGCTAAACACAGTCTAGTTTTGTCACTTGTCTTCATAGGATTACAAATGCTTCTCTCATAAGTATTCAATGGTAAAATACCAGCACCTCTTTCAATTTATTTAGGGTATTTGTGTTCAAGGATAAAGTGTTGAGTAACAAGATTACTCCTATAGTGTAAAAAATAAGCATTTATTGATTCAGCTCTTGACATCCTGTGAAACATATCAATGGAGATGAAAGGAAGTAAGGACTTCGTTCCATTGACTCAAAGAGCACTCTGAAATTCCACCTGCAATAATCCAATAAATTATGTACTATAGTAAAAGTTTTTTTTTCCTTATACTAGCATTAAAATTGACTAAAAAAGATAGAGATGTGAAAATACTTTTAAGATTACTGATCTATATAGATAATATAGCATTTTAGTTCTGGATCACTATAAAGCACTGACTCTTTTTAAACTCTGCTTAAAAAAGAAAAGCTTTTCCTCTGATTGTACCATTGGTGATTTTGGATTTGAAAGATCCAAAAGGAATTGAACCATATTAAAAAAAAAAAAAAAAAGGTAGTGAAATTCCAGTTCAACTTTCAGAGTTTTGTCTTCCCTAAAGAAATTAATTCTTCCTATACCTGTATGAAACTCTGCATTTCATTGATATGTTTCAAAACTTGAATTTAATTTGAGAAATGCATCAAGCACACTAGTAACTTTCTTATCATAGTAGGAGAGAAGTGCAGCATAAAATTACTGTACAGTGGATGTTTAATAACGTGATAGGACTTTTGCCATCCATCAACCCTAGCAAAACATGATGCAAAATCACTAACATAACACCAATTTCAAATCATCTTCATAGAGGAATGGTATTCTTGACATAGTCCCTGTATCTCGATTGCAGCTAGCAGAGTGTGAGAACCAGTAAGTTTTTTACCTTAAAATAGCAAGTAAAAGCACATTTATTAAAACCTTGACCTATTTTAATCTGGGGATTCTGAAACTGAGCACAAAATTCTGATAATTTTACAGAAATGTTAACCAAGCTTTCACTTCATTTGGTTTGTAAATGTCCTAGACATATAGGTGTGTTTCAGAGTTACCCTAGAATATAGAGACCATTTGCATGGTAAGATGCAAAGGCCTAACAAAATAAAAAATGTGTACTATCTATTAGTTCTTAGTAATTTACACAAAAATCACAAGTCATTTGCTTCCTTTACTGTGTAGGGTTTATTGATTTATCTTATATTTGTTTGGAAAAAAATCCGTGTACAGAAGCCTATGCTATTCTTTTTCTTAAGAATAATACACTACTATCAGTGGGGCTCATTTAAATTAAAAAAGGATTATATTAAAATATTATCTTTAAAGATTTTAATTTTTCATTATCTTTCCTGAATGTGTCAAATCTCTGCCACAATATTATTCCACCATGCTATATACGCAGTGGAAAGTGGAAATGGGCAAAGAAAAGGAGGACTTAATTCCTCAGAACATAGTAAAACTGAAATTTTTTACAAATAAAAATTTTGGTTTTAAGCATGTAACATCTTTGAATGTTTCACACATTTTTTAACACTGCCTTTGAAAGATTTTACTTTGGCACAAAAGCACAGGAAGTTTGCTTCATGTGCTATTTCATGTTCTTTCCATCTGTGAATAAGATTTGTTGTGTTGATATATTTTTCCCCTATTTTTTACTAAAAGCTGTTTACACTGCTTGATTTCATTGTAGAAAATACTCAGACCAACCCTAACTGGAACAGATTGCCTTACAAGCCAGCTGTAAACTGGACTTTTGCATGGTCACTATATTTCAGTACGCAAAAGGCCCAGTTGGCTGACTAGAAACACAAGCAAGGACTTTTAACAAAGAAATGTAGCTTCCAAATTATAAAATGTAAAGTTAAAACATTCAGAAGACTCTTAAAAAATATTTCCTAAATATACATTTTAATGAAATTTTATCTTTAATATTTGCATTGATCTCTTTGCTACTGTAGGTATGCTTATCCAGCAGCTTTTTTAAGTATGATTTACTTTTTCTTTTAACAAGAGTTATAACAATATCTGCCAGCGTTACAGAAACAATATTTGGACTTTGCTTTACGAAAATTACCTAAGACTTTTTTCTAACTATAGCTTTTCTTTATTCATTCCAGCAGATAAAAGAAAAGCCTTTAAGTGAGAGCAGGAAGCTACCACTGCCTGCCAGGGCATAAACATATTCCAGCTTTTATTCATACTCTGTCTTTTCAGTGCTTGGTATCTATCATGCTGAACACACCCACATTTTACAGCTCCAGACTTCACCTTTTTGAAAAGGTAGGATTAAATGACAGTGTTGAGAGCAAACCTGTACCCTGTATATAGTTACAGTTTAGTTTTAGATAAGCAACTTTCATTTTTTTTCCAGAGACTTTGTATTACTTCAGTATTAGTTCAACATCTCTAAGGTACTCTTCATCAAAAGTATTTGCTCATTCCTCCTTAATCACTAGGTTTTTGGTCATCATGTGCCTAACTTTCTTCTATCACTACAGAAAATTAAATCAAATTATGAATTGTGCAGCTCTAAAATATATACATACATATATATTTTAAATCAATGTGCCTCTGTTCATGATTTAATCTTCCTATTACGTCTCTAATGATAGCATCAAAAGCTTGGCACTGGCTGTGATAGTCAAGTAGTACAGTGTTAGAGGGCTGTCAGCATTACCTGGAAGCCAGTTCCTTAATCCCGTTTTTGGAGGCTGAAATCTTGTCATTTCAGACTGCACATGGCTTCAAAGGGCAGATCAATTTTTATAAAGGCACCGGGGATGCTTCTGCATGGTGGCTGTGAGAAAATGTTCTGTTTATGTATCTTGCTTGTAAAGCAAATATGCAGTGATGCATTCCTTTTATCACTTTCAACACCCCTTGCAATTTGTCCAGTAAAGCCCTCTGATGGAGGGGAAATATATCACAGTGTCACCTCCAGTACATGAGTGTGCACACAGCCGTTTCCTTGGGAAACAAGATCACCATCTCCCTCTCATCTCTCCCATATGTCATTCTAAAATCAAAACAGGGTGCCAAAAAAACCCTATCCTCAATAGCTGCTTTTTCAGCATTAAAACCTTAGGGCAGTCTCTTGAATTAAAGGATTCCATGGGCCTGAATTTCCAAACATACGATTAATTTTTACAGTGATATGCATATGAAACAGCTACCTTTATTTAGAGATGTATAGCTTCCTCTTACTGTCCTTGAAAAGCAGTGACCATGGTATAAATTTTTTTAAAAACATTAATGGACAGTTAATAGCACTTATTCATGGCCTTCAGTTTGGCTGGGCTTTTTGGGACAGATTAGAAGCTTTAACATTCTCCTTCACTGAGTTGCAAGGCATTCATGGGAAAGCTCCAAGTCACACAGCTTTAATAGTTTATATAAAATACATCTATAGAAGGACACTACACACAGGTAATAATTTAGTATTTACAATAATATCCAGAAAGCTTCTGGCTGTTTCCCCCTCACTCCCACACTAACATTAACTTCACCTTCATGGCCAGACTGTGCTGAATATTTCTTATGCACTGAGGGGTTCCGAGGAATCCTCTTATCCTTTCTAAAAAAGTCCAAATTTCCAAAAACATAGACATGGTTTTCAAAAGTGACAGAGGTGAACACTGCCACAGTCAGCCATTCCACCAGAGTGCTGTCTTCTGGTATTCTTGGGCAGACTGGCATGGGCACCACCTGAGCCCATGAGCATACCCTCTAAGGTAATGCACCCGTTTGGCTGCGCCACAGCACTCTCCGAGCTATACTTCTATGGCTTATCCTACATATGGTGCATATATTCCATACTAAATGTACACTTGATACGTGACTCTAAGTAGAATGGAAATGCATGAAATATGTAGGTGGGAAGCTTTCAAAACAGGAAACAGGTGTCAAAGTTGCATTACTTTTAACATTTAAGATATACTCATTTTCTTATGATATAATCACTTTTAACAAGCTCCAACTATGAAGCACCAAAATAGGATTTTAAAAGTGAAAATTCATTTTTCGCCTACTTTGTCAGTTTTCTAATAACCAGATCCATTAAATTCCTTGCAGAATTAATTAAGATACAGAATTTAAGCCTGATTAACAAATACTAACTTTATTAATGAAATCCTTGGTTTTAATTGTTAAATAGGAAACAAATTAAAATTAAAACATGCAGAGCAGGAAACACAATCTCCTTTAATGTTCTAACTCATTTGTTTATTGCATTAATTTTAAAGTAATTGTACTTGACTTCTGCTCTGATAGATACCCCAAAACTTGAAGAAATTAGTGCATTCAGATAACTAAGACATAGCACAGTGACCCTGTCTATTCATTTACTCATTTAGTTATAAATTAACCCTTTGCTTGCACCTTTATCTTTTCATTCCTTTATCCAACTGTAGATTCTTTCTTCCATGGACAAAAACTATAAATTATGGAGACGGATCGAAGTGCCACTCAAAGTCTTAAAAATTAGACTTAAATTGAGCTTAAAGAATAGACAGAATTTCCCCTACTTCAAGAAAAAAATTATTTGATATATACAATTAAATTTGTATTCAATACATATAGTTGAAGAGTTGTATATTACTGGACAAGAACTGAATTATTAGTAAAAATGCATCCTTCCTATTAAAAATTACTTTCTTCATTGTTGAGGCTAAACACAGAATTCTCTGGACAATTCGCATGCATGGTTTTTATTTGTGTGAATGATGTATTTATTCCTAGCAGGCACTCATTTATCCTGCATGCAGACAGGGCCTGGGACATGGCTTTCCCTGCTGTGCCTGTGGAATTTTCTCCTTAGATCATCAGCCCTGCAGCCTTGGATATTGTGCTTTAGGAATGCAGGACAGGCAACATGTCTAGGTATAGACTAAATAGGCATGTCTGTATGACTAGATGCTGGGGGTTCTTGGCACAAAGCTGCCAGCGTCAGCACTAGAGAAGTGTAAGCTAACAACACTTGATCAATTTGAGACATCATGTAAGCACCCCAGAGCTGATTTTTTACCTGCGTGGTTGCAGGCTGGGCACCATGCAGCAGCCCAGCCATGCTCCCAATGAGGACTTTGCTGTGCACAATCCAAGCATTTTCCCTTCAGCACGCCTCAAATTTCACTTGTAGCTTGCAGACAGAGCGACGAGAGAAGTTTGTCTTAAGCTACTGTGTAGATGAAACACAATGGAGAGTATATAAATCCAAGACTCAGGTGAACAGCTGGGAGTGACAATTAGACCCTGATGACATTGCACCTCTGCTTTTGCATCTCCAGGTACAACAGACTGCTTAATCAATGCACTCCTCCTGGTGTCTCAGAGCCAGCCCCTCTATCACAGCAGAATGGTTTGACCCAGTAAAAATGTAAATGTGCCACAAAGTGCCAAATCTACCACAAGGAATAGAACTTTTCTAGAAGTTGTATAAAACATATGCAGACAAATAAAACCTACTGAAAATAAAGTCCTAATATGATTATTTAACCACCCCGAGATACTCTTCTGTGGGAAACCAAGAATAAACTGACTTTTCCTTTTTTTGTCATCTATCAAATTTACTGTCATCTGATTTCCCCTCATTTCTCTCAAGGATTCAGACATGTAAGAATGTCTTGCTTCTCTTCCAGGGATATAGGACGTTGTTTTCCCTGAAGTTTCAGCACCAGTTTTCTCTCCTACATTAGCTAAAATTGATGTCCTTAGTTGATTGCAACTTCATTCACTTCAGCAGAAAATGCATCACTCCTTTCATTACTGGTTTTAGCCTAAAATAAAGCCAGTAGGTTCTCATTTTTACTATGCAATACCCAGGGGTTAACACACACACACACAGATTTGCTAATGATACACAGAAATCACAGTTACATTTTGGTTTGCAATAATTCTGATATCAGCATGTAAAATTTTATCTTTGTAGCAGGGATTTTACTGAGCAGAATTTGGCATATACTGTATTGAAACTGAATACTACCAAACTACTATCGAATGCATAATCAATTTAATGGCTAATAGGACCCCAATTTGCTCTATAACCATTTCACAGAGGAGACATATTCAATCAAGTAACAGACTTTATCTAGCTCTGAATTCTATAACCTAATATTTATTAAATTGCTTCTTTTCTCTTTTTTTCCCCCCTTTTTTTTTAAACCAATACAACACCTAGTAATCATTCCAAAAGCTATTCTGTATGCTTCAGAAAACAGATAAGGAAGCACCAAGTTGCCATTTGTATTTGTTAAAATGAAAAATATCTCCTGGTTACCCTTTTGACGAATCCAGCAGTCAGAGAATTTCTCATGAAAGGCTAACTCATGCAGAGAGGAATGCATAAATAAACTATAAATTATACAACAAATAAAAGACATCATTTATATTTACTATTGAGCCTGATTCTGGGTGCTCTTATTCATCACAGCATCCCTACTCAAATCAAATAGCAAACAGAAATATAGGAATTGTCATATTTGATCAGATACAGGATATGTTATTCCATCTCTGAAAATGGTAGTATCACATAGCAACGCAAGATGCAAACAGCAGGCAGCTGGGGAATAGGCCTTTTAAAAAAAAAGGTACGAACATGGATTTTATTCTGATCTCTGAAGAGATCGGCTTTTACCCCAACACATAAGATGTACTGTCACTTCTAAAATGTGTTTCTATTATGAAAACTCCAGATGTTCCTTACAGTCACAGAAATACCCAGATCTTTTTGAACCTTTAGCCTCATCCAGAGTCCACTGTAGTCAATGAAAGGACTTCCAACTTTTGGAGTGAGCAGTCAGCCAGTCTGTGCCACAAGGCACACCAGACTTCCACTCTTCTGATGGTCTAGGTCACAAGCTTACAGCCCACCACAGCTTTTTTACAGGTCCTTCCTTAGGTTTTCTTACTATAAAATCAAAACCATGCATGTGCAGGGAAAAGAACTAGGGTGTACTGAGGACTTGCCAGATATATGGCTGGGAGAGAGCAAGAACAGGCACCTAGACCCAAGCAAACCTGGGAGTACTTCCAAGCTATCAATTTAGATGCAATTACCCTAATTTAGCAATCTCTAGTTTACAATGTGGAGACTTGTGTTGGGGCTAAGCTTCAGTTACATTCTTAGGTAGCCATAACATAGTAGGACACGTTCAGGTTCAATGTTCACCAAGGACATTAGCTACCTGTTATGTGACTAAGTACCATGTATTTATTGCCACACCATCCTCACCTTGTTAGTTTGAAGCTTGATTCTGTCCATTGGCCTGTTGCAACAGACATAATTTTGAAATTCTGGGGACTGTTATATCTACACCTTCCTTGTGTAGTTATTCTTTGATCCCATGTTCATTAGTAAGCAGGATACACCTACAAAATGTGCTGACAGTTTATCTAGATACAGATAGGTTACTGAAATATGACAGTCTTCAATTATTGACCAGTATCTAAAATATACTTGATGGAAGCTGGAGGAAAAGCCTAATCAAGTAAAGAGCATAAGCTCTTTGGAGCTGTCCAAAACTCAGCAAAATCAATGTTTTCCATGGTCAGGAAAATAAGAAGAGGACCTTGGTGGCTAGCTTCATAAATGTTTGAGGAGAGCTGATTTCCAGATTCCAGGGGTGTTACATCAATGTCAAGAGCCAGATTAATATTAATGCCTCTAGCTGGTACAACTTTGTAGGACAGGAAGCAGGGAAAGCTAAACCAGGATGTACTGCTTTAGCTTGGGTATTATCTACTGGGCTATACCAAGAATTCTTCACTCAGTCTACTCAGATAACTGCTGAACCTCTACAGATTTTAGCTTTATAAACTCTTGCTCTAGGTAATTAATTGCATCTTGGTCTAGTGCCAGTTGTCAAGCCTTTAGAGGATATCCAGTCTATCTATTTGTTAGCTAGGTATTTCTAATATCTACCACTGTGATACCAAATTCCATGAAAATTTATTTTTGCCTAAATGATGTGTTTATAAATTTTATTAGTAATTAAGAAGAAACATTAAAAAAACCCCAAACTGTTCTACCTATGAGCTAATCTTCATTTTCTGACTATTACATATGTATATATTCAAAGATATTGTTTTCAATTTTGAAAGAAGCTTGAGGTGTTTCACTCAGGCTACAGTTGGCTTCCTCAGAGGACTAAACTCAGAAATGTATTATTCTGACAGCAGGAGCAAACAAACTGATGAGTCCTCTGTTGGCATGGCAACACAACACTCAAACTAATTCAGATCTTTGGTAATGACAACAAAATATTCTCTTCGAAAAATGTACTAGTGAAACATTATTTCATTCCCCAATTTCTTATTTTTGGGCTGGCTTTTTTTTTGTGGGTTTTTGTTGTTGTTGTTTTGACAAATCATATTAAACAATCCTGTTTCAAAGCAGTCTGGTTTCTTTGGATCAATGTTGATACAACCTCTTTTCACTCTTCCCTTTCATAGCTTGACTGTATTCCCACCTTCATGTTTACCATTGCTCCTGAAAACTGCTATTACAGACGGGTCTCAGTGTGCAAGGTAATTAACACCCTCAGCTTCTATTCAGAGGAAATCTGTGTTGTAGTGGGTAAGACTTCTGGAAACAGGTATAGAAGCACCAGGGATTATGAGCTCCTTTTCCTTTAGTATATCCACATCAGAAAGAAAAACAGGTGAGGATATTTTAGAAATCTTCATGTAACAGTATAGCTGCTGAACAGACAGAAAAGGTCAGAGCGCAGGCCACAAATCAGGAAGTCCATAATTTCAGTGAAATTGTGCAGAAGAAAGATATAGTCTAAACTAAGTTGTATTTGATACATGCTCAGCAAAAATATTTAGGACTTTAAGAAAAAAAAAAATACAGACAAGCCATTGCAACATTGTGGACAAGCAACAAGAAAACACTTTACAAAAGCATATTGGAATATAATACCATTTCCATCTCAACAAACAACTTAGGGATCTCCTGTACATACCCATTCGTCTTTAGGTATGAAAGACCTTCCTTCCTGGTTACAATTCATCCGTTCTGACAAGAAATTTATAGAAAACAGACTTCTTTCACACTGTCCAAAACCTGCTTTATGCTGTTTCAGCCCTGTCAATTCCCTGGCCTAGAAAGCAAAGAGGTCGAGGCTGTCCCAACTTCAAAGAACTTACTGGTCTGAACACTGGACAAAAAGGAGAGGAAAACAAGGTGGAGAAAGGCAGAGTGATTTATCCAAATTCAAACAGCAGGTAAATGGGATAATTTGAAACAGATGCTAGAACGCCCACGGGAACAGATCAAGAAAGGTTTCAGGTCTTGCTTTCCTATGATTCAAGATACCTTGCAATTAGAAAAAAAACAGAACAAAAATCCCCCATGATTCTGCCCATTTCATAGATAATCATGGAAGTGTAATTAACCTTTCTAATGTCTGAAAGTGTTTCTAAAAGGCTGTTAAAATAGAATACAAAAAGCATTAATAACTTAACACTTATTTACAACTTCCCTGAAAGGCATGCAATTGGGAAATTATTTGCATACATAAGCAGGAAACTGATTTTCCTTGGTTCTATCTATGCCCCTGATACAGGTAGGCTATTCCACCTCAACCATCCAATACCAAAAATGCCTCTGACACATTACAGTTTGATATGCTGATCCCTTTAATTTTCACCAATCCTTCCATTGCAAATAAAACTCCATGAAACTGATGTTGCATTCTTTTCATTAGGAAGATGCTGAGTTTTTCTGTGAAGAACTTATATCTATTGTTTTGTGGTTTTGTCAATCACAGCATCACAAATCAGAGTACTGACAATTTTTTCCTCATGCACACACCGTTTTAGGAACGAGTTTAGTAGGAGTTTTGGCAATTTAAGTACTGCAATTTGGAGACCAAGTCATGCTGGGAGTACTGACATCTAGTTTAAGGAATGAGTTCTCTAACTACTGCCCTGGCTTCTCTTTGTGTTGGAGGCAATTTTTCTGATGTAATTTTTTTTAGGAATGCACTTTCATATAGCTAACTTTGCATCATTTGTATTTGTCCTGTGTTCCAATGTTATTAAATGAGATTCAGTACAGAACTAAGGTTAGAAACAACACACACAGTGAAAGGCAGGCAGCAATAAGAAAGGGTGGAAAAAGTCCATTCCCTGGAGCTCAAATCTCTCTCCTTCAAAGGCAAAACCATGTCCTTTTAAAAATGTTATTTTATATGGGAAGCTATTGCATTTTGAAAACTGGATGCAATATGCTCTTTATACTTAATTAGATCTGTGTTTGATCCTTCCTTTTTACAGGTCCTTTTTCTCCCTATATATGTGCAAGTATAATTCTGCTTTTCTTAAGGGTTTTAGATCCCTGATGTTATTGTATAACAAATACCTGCTTGATCTATCATCATGCCATCATGCTTTGGACTTAGACTGAATTACATTAAAATAATGAAAATTGGGTTCCAGTCAGACTTCCCATCACACCTTAACTTTCAAGTAAAAAAAGACACTCCCACAATAAAGAACAAGAAGGAAAGAATGCAGAATTTGAATCAACTTTTAAGTTAAAGATGATAAAAATTTGCAAAACTTCTTTCAGTAATGTAGATCAAATCTTACATTGTAGAGAAAATGAGTCTACAAATCAACCTCTAAGTTTGTCCTTGTATTTCTTGCAGTCGTTTGCTCTTCTAGCTATCACCACCTAGATATATCACACAATTTGCAATTATTTACACCAATGCTACTGGGAATCCAGAAGAAAAATGCAGGCACTGGGCAATTTCAAAAGCAAGACTTTATAAGAGCTGAGCAGAAGGACTAAAGAAAAGGAAGTTCCAAACTGCCTCGGAAAGATACTTTTCTTGAAATGCTATTCAGTTTTTGTTTTCTTACAGTCCATTTTATTTGCATTTAATTCTAAAAAACAAGCCTGGTGGTGAAAAACGTCAAGGAGAAATTCTGTACTTGTCAAAGAGTGAATATATTTGTGTATGCATAAAAATAACAAGCCTATTCAGAGTTACCATGACTGTTTATATACATATATTTTCAGTTCTTCGAATATACAGTAGTATTTTTCAAAAGGCTTTGAAAGACATAAACCATGAACATTAAGGTTAGCAGTTTCTACCTGGTAGACATAAAAAAAAAAATATTTTTCCATTGGAGGACAGAGGTAACTGCATAATTTCAACCTCTGAAGAAGCTTTTGCTACTCAGCATCAGAGATACAATGCCAGAGCAGATGAAATACCTGTTTAATCTTTCTGCTTGCATTTTCTCGTCTAACTTGATTTAGAAGTTTGGAGTCCTGGCTTTCATATACTGATAAAACTGGTGAGGTTTCTGTGTAAATATATTGATGTTTGTTCAATTTATTTTTAAATTTTTTTTAAACTTGAAATGCCTTCTGCCCTGCCAGGAGTTTGGCCATTTCTAAACGATCAGCAGAGAACACTTCTATAACCTTCTTTCACTGTATATGTCAGTAAGAGACAGGCAGCATGCAACAATCTACAAAATTACATCACTAATGATACTGTAGGAGTGGTGTTTTTCTACGAAAAGATGAATGTGGTCCACATATTCAGCTTCAGCTCAGTTCAGTCAGAGGCAAAGAATGACGCTGAATGCTAGCCCCTGCAAAGTCAGAAAAAACAGGATGGGAAACCACAGGGGATGCACGATGCTGGAATCGGCCCTGGCAAAGAGAAGCAAGCAGTGGATTCATGGTGAATGAGACACTGAAAATTACACGGGGAGTAAGGGACAAAAGGATCACTCCTGGCAGATATGGAAACTCCATCTGTGGCAATGAGAGACATACAGGGGAGGCAGAAAATACCCTGACAATAAAGGGGATAAAAGAACACAAGGAAGGGTTTTGAGAAGGAACTAAGACAGATCTAAGGTGAGAGGGGCACAAAATCTTTATTAAACCTTCTTAACATTCATTTCTTTCAACTCACATACACTTGTTTTCTGAGCTTGTAGGCTTGTTTTAAATCAGATCACATTTTAACAATACAAAGCAACTCTGGGCTACTGAAAAACATTTTTCTCCTAACCCCTGCTAATGCATACACAAAAGAGGATCCACTCTTTCTTCTCAGCACTTTTAAAGACTATAGCTAGAGAATAAATATCGTGTTAGCTTGCACTCAAATCCTGAAGTAAACTCTGCATTAACATCAATCTCTTTTCCTTAGTACAGCCAATTGTAACTATTCAGAAATCAAGAACAACTCTTTGAAAACATTCTATACAGGAATTTGCACATTCAAGTCATGGTAGAACTACGGTAACAACAAACATATTTAAATACTCTCAGTGACAGTGCATGTTTTCTTAGCTGGTATCCACAAAGACTGGGTTTTTTTTCTTAAATATTCAATAAAGCTATTCTGTAATGTCTTCCTAGGAATTTCTTTTTTTTGCTTATGCTTTCTAAGTTTTCTTCCTCTGCTTTCCAGAAAATGTTGTTGCTCCTTTTTTAAAAATTTCTAGAAATGTTCCTGATGCTTTCTGGGAATTTCTTACTACTGGTTTTCAGAGATATTCTCTATGGAATAATTCCCTAGGAATTTTTCATTTGCTTTCTATAATTTCCCCCACTACTTTCTATGATTTTTTTCTTAGCACTTTCATCAAGGAATCCTCCCAACAGTTTCCAGGATTTTTTCTTGTGCTCTCTAAGAAATTTCTGGGTGCTTTCTTGAATCCTTCCTGTTGATTTCTGGGAGTTTTATCTCTCTGGTTTCTAGAAATTTTACATGCTTCCTAGGAAATTTTCAGCTGCTTTCTAGGAATCTTATGTATACTTCCTAGGAATCTCTGCAGATGCTTCCTAAGAATTTTTCTTTCGCTTTCCACTAATGGTCCCAGTACTCTCTAGGAATTTTCCCTAAGACTTACGGGGAATATTACCGATTCCTTCTAGGAGTTTCTCAGTGCTGCTTCCAAGGATCTTTTCTTCTACTCCTTACATACTTCACTACTTTCCAGGATTTCTCCATCTACTTTGGAAATTACCTAAAATTCTAATCCTACCTCTCACCCTCAAAATGCTTTTTAAGAATGCTTCATATGCTTTCTAGGAAATCCCCCACAGCTTTGGGGGGATCCTGCTAATGCTTTCTAAGAATTTCCCTTTCTACTTTCTAGGAACCTCAAGATTTCTTTCTAGGAATCCTCATAATGCTTCCCAAGAATTTTCCTTGTCCTTTCAGAAATTTTCACACTACTTTATGTGATTTTGTACTTCCTAGGACTGTTCCCATAGCTTCCTAGGGATCTACCCCATGCTTTCTACGGATCCTTGTTTTCTAGGAATTTCCCCACTGGTTTCTAGGATTCCTCCAGGTGCTCTCAGGGAATTTCCACCTGTTGCTTTCTTGGACTTTCCATCTCTGCTTTCAAGAATTTCCCAGCACTTTCTAGGAATATCACATAGTATTTGTCTACAAATTTTGTGTCACTTCATAAGAATCCCCTTTTTTCCCAAAGCTTTCTTGGAATATCTAACCACTTTCTCAGAATTCCTGGATCAAGAGCCTTTCTGTGACTTCTTCAGTACTTTAGGGACTACTGGATCTATGCCTTTTCCAGGAACATGCCACTGCTTTACAGGAATTTCTAGGATCCAGAATCTTTCTTATAATCTTCTGGACCTTTCTAGAAATTTCTGGATGGAATACTAATATGTTTCCTGTGCTGCCGTTTCCCCTCCAACAATAAGTGTATGTGTTGTAAATCCACAGAAGTCCTATAGCTATGTCTTAAATTTCCTCTACCCATCACCAGATCTAAAGACAGATCCTAACAATTAAGAATCACCTTCTGCTTTATACCAAGCAATGCAGGGAACCTGACATAATGTTTTCCAGGTATCTGGGAAAATATTAGATATGTTACTACTTTATGTGCTTCACATTATTCACTGTGCTTGTGAATAGGACAGTACGAGATGCGATCCAAAGATCTTTGCTCTGTGGGCACTTCTACTCCATCTTCTCATTTTCCTTTTGCACTTGCTGTAGGAAAAAAGCCCTTGGGAGTGCTCCATTTTACTAAAATTTCCCACCCTTCAAGTTCCAGAGACATTTAGAACTTGATACAATACACTTGGACCGTAAGTAAGGTATGCTGAAAAAGAAAAGTACCAGTCTGCAGCTATAAAGCAGATACAGTTGCTGTTCTGGAGACAGAACAGTTTGCTAGGTAACAGAAGAACAATATGTAATATCAGTGGAGATGGGGTTCAGACCTCAGAGAAGAATGTGTTTATTATACTACTAATTCACAAAAGCATAATTAACTTCAAATTTACCTTTTTTTCTTGTTCTTTTGTGAGTGTTAGAGAAAGAGGAAGGAAATGGAAAATCTAACATAGGTCAAAGTACAGCATTTCTGATGACATTTTGATCCAAAGTAATTTTGACATCAGAGATGTAGATTTACCAGAAAAGAAAATGCTTAAGAGAATTCATTTGTCAGCTTAAGGTTGTAACATACAATTACTTTTGTTCAGTGTCTTGTATCTTGTGATTGATTTGCTGTTTATTTTAATTGCAGTCATTTAGAAAAATAATAAAACTTCATCACAGATTCTAAGCAGGAGTTACAATCATTAGATGAGAACAGTGGCAGTATCTTGCGGCTAGCTCTCTTATTATAGAGACTAATAGAAAAGACCTTGATGAAAGTCTTTTTCATCAGGTTTGATGCTGGCTGTTGGAACTTGTGTTAGGCATGTATGTGCATTGTAGCCTCTTGAACTCTGAAAAGCAGAAAAATTAGACTTCAGTGAAGTCTGTCTTGGTTTCATTCGTCCTTATCCCAGGCAACACAGCTTCAAAGGATGCATCCATATTTATAAATAAGCTAGAAGTGGTCAGGGGGTCTCTAAATGCCCAAATATTTCTGTGTGAAGTTGATTTTACATAAAATGGATATTTTCATACTCAAACTGCCAGTCAGATGCACAGTTAGTTACTTACAAACATGAAACCTAATTTGAATTTATTGTTGAGGCAACTAGGCAAGGTAATTACATACCAAATTCAGTTCTTATATATACCTTGCAGTCCCTCAGTCTTTAGATACTCATCCTACTGCATCTTGACAAAAAACTTACACATACTAGCTTCTGTTCTATGATCAGCCATTTAACTCACTAGCAGTTTTCTTCTTCAGTGCCCTCATTTAGGGGCTGTGAAGCTTATTAGCCATTACCTAAGTAAGGATAGTTCACAACAAAGAGTGATCATCCACCGCTGGAAATCCTACCAAGATAACTAAGCCACTAAGTTATATAATTTAGAAATACCAGTTTAAAAAAAAAAAAAAAAAAAGAATTGTTCAAACAAGAATTATGTCTGCAGTGAAAGTGGACAAAGATTACTGAAAGAGGTACTTAACAGAAAGTCTGGGAAGAGTCTCTCACAAAGAAAAATACATTTCAATCCCCAAACAATGAAGAGAATAATGTGACATTTTATGGACAATGCACTGGAATTTTGATAGCATTGTATATGTAATATCCCTGCTGGAAATGTAGATAAAATTGCATGATAGCATTGAAGATGTGACAGCAATAGAGAGCCAAAGATCTAGTTTCAGATCCATGTCAGTGCAGAAAGCACAGTATTATGGAAGGCAGAAACAGTTTTCAGGTCTTCCTTGTGCTAAAATCTACTCATGCTAACTGGATGAAGCTACTGAAGCAACATACACACTTTTGTTTATAAACTCTCCCTACTTGTGTAAATAATTGTTTTGAGCTGATGCATACTTAAGACTAACATTTTCAGTGGAAATTGTACTACTCAGAGAAAATGAAAAATCTTCTTTTACCCTCTCTCTTGCATCCTCTGATTATAGAAAAGTATTTCCTTAAAATGGACTTACATTTCCTAACTTTGGAAGACAATAGAGAAGTCTTTTTTCTTCCGAAAAACCCTATTAGATAACAGCTAGCAATGTGCTAAGACACAACTATCCGCCTTGTTTTCTTTTATAAATACTGGCATAAAACAAGCAAGGGAAGATAGAGGAACAAGCAGTTTTTACAGTTTACAAGTTTGTTTACTCTGCAGATATTTTAGTTTTGGACAGAATGACGTTTCTTTAGTACCAGAAATCAAGCAGCTTATTGGTAGCCTGAAGCTAAAAACTACAAACAAAGATGAATTTACAAGATAAAAGAAAAACAAAAATAAGCAAAAAAAAAAAAAAAGTCTGAAAGCAAAGCCCACTGAAGTCAAGGAGGAAACTCAATATGACATGGAGCTTGGACTAAGACTACAATGTCCGAATCATTTGAGTTTGGTACCACTCACTTGCAGTTCAAGAGAGCAGAATTTAATTTAGTTGTCAGTCACTGGGAAAAAAGAAAAGAATAGAATTCTGTTGCCTTATTCTGTAATCCCTAAACACATTATTTCCTTGAAATAATGAATCTGAAATACCAAAATATGAGGTACGGGACTCAATGATCTTAAAGGTCTTTTCCAACCTTAATGATTCTATGATCCTATGAAAAGCATTTCACTGTTCATGCATGATGGCAGGTCAAGCTGATTTTCTATGAAGCCTTTAGAGCTACACTCTATTAACTGGATGTGTGTGCACTGACAGGAATGGTGGTGAACCACTGACAGAGTTTAAAGTTCACCCGCTCTTTCACTATCCTGGATCTGAAAAACCATAGTGTACTTCCTTTGATCTTAGTAAATACAATTTGATCCTATCAACTTACATTCCTAATCTTGCTGCAAATATCTTTTTCTTAGTGTATCAGTTACAAGTCAGCATTTTTCTACCAGATCCTTTTTTCTGTCATATAGGCGTGTTAGCTGTACATCTTAATTTCCAGAACCTCAATCCTCATCTCATTTTGGTTCAGTCTCAGGAGATTAAACTCTTCTTGGAGCAACCTGTAAGGGTAGTACCCACCACCTATTCATTCCATTTTCAAATAAGCACATTGCTATTTCTTCCAGGCTTCACCTCAGGCTTGGAAAAAGCTCTTTATAACCAGTCACATAGTTAGCTCATGGCTTTCACTCAAACACTTCTTCAAATTTCTCTTTTCACAATACCTCTAAAAGTTCTGACAACAAATAGGCTTCTAGAGACAATATGACCACAGACGTTGAGGACAAGATCAACAGATGTGCTTTTCTATGTTCCCTGAACATGCTCGTGTACCTCTGATCTCCATCTTTTTTTATACTCTCTGGGGCAGACATTTTTGTTTTGGGCTGTACATCACCTAATTTAAGTTTGAAATTCATAGATTACAGCTGTGGAGGGAATAGCTGTTTGATTTAGAATATCACATGCTGCATGGTTTTGACCAAGTCATTTGTGCAATTTTAGAAAATCGACAAAATTGTAAGATAAACTGTTACGTTAGTATCACAGAAATTCACTACATTCTCTGTATCTTTTTATTATACACCCACACTCCCGTTTTGTATTTAGGATTAGTTTGAAAGGTTGCTTTCCAAACCAACTAATCCTGTGCTGTCATTTCTAACTGGGAAACTTTTGGCCTCTATGTCATAAATAATAGGCTGCCTAAATAAATGTCAGTAGGATTAATATATATTGATACCAATAAAAAGACCATGCTGGTTTATTGATGGAAAACACCTTTAAATGCTTTTCAGATGGATTCTTTCAAATTTCTTCTAAACTCACAGCTGGTTTGCTTTGCGTTTTCATCGACAAAAAAAAATGCAGAGGATTATATAATCTACTGAAAGCTATGACAGTCTCAAGAGGTGACAAAAGTAAGACTTCCGTAAGTTAATGAATAGCTGCACACTGCTAAAAATGTGCTAACGTAAAAGAGGAAAGAAATCAAGGTCTTTTGCCCATTGACTCTTACTGACAAGAGATCAGAGTACACAAGGGGAAAATATACTTAAAAGTTAAAAACAGGAATAAACCTTTACTGTTACAGAATAAAATGGTTTCATGTCTGCAGGGTTTAGTGGGCTAGTTTCTTCTTCAGCCAGTTTGTTAATATGAAATCTATTTTCAGTATCCTGCAAGAAGTTTCATTATCCTGAGACACAGGGCTCTGTTTGAAGGGATGGAAATGTTAGAGGAAATGTTGCAATTTGTGAATTGCTAGTGAAGAATGTATAATGGCTCCTGAAACTTTCAAAGTAGTGAGGTATGTAACTGGAATGGAGGACAAAAAATTAACATCTAAGCATACTTCAACTCTTCTAATGTATATTTCCTGGGGATCCCACCCAAAGAAACAAATTACAGGAAGGGACGGATATTATTCTCTCACAGTGCCAGCTTATGAGTGACTCACAAAGGCTCTAGTGTGGCTTTGTTTTCTTCATGTTTTTCCATCCATACAATTGTGTGCCTTTGTAACAGAGACTACTATTCTTACTCAGTTGAAGAAAACTTTTGTAGAGAGTACTTCTCAAGTCAATCTGGGTCTGAAATGAACACAGGCTTATTACCAAAATTATGAAAAATTCCCTCAATTAGATGTCTCTAAGAAGTGTTTAAAAAAAGGCCATGTTTATTATTCAGAGAAACCTATTATTTGCCAAATTTTACCAGCATTTTACTAAAAGTTTATGAGTAATTTTTAGAAATACCCATTTTCTATATTGCATTCTATTGATTTATTCTATTTATTTTCTACATTGATCCTATTTACAGGATCAGTATGAGTCTCACACTCTATTCTAAGAGCTGAATAGCGATAAAACCTTTCGACTTTCTATGAGAATTTTTTTTAAATATGTTTCTTTCTCATTCATTAATGTGTCTGTCATGTTTTAGCTAAAAGTATTTTTTTAACTGGAGAACTTGTATACAAGAGCCCCAGTAACAACAACTGGGTTGATTAATGCTATATGCACATATCTAGAATTTTTGTGATGAATCTCAATGTACTTGAACATTAATTGAACAATGTATTGCTAAAGTAATTTCTTCTTGTATTTCTTTGTTGGTCAAGTGGAACTAAATTGCATATTCTGAGTAACCGTACTTGAAAATGGTTGTTAAATCCAAAGGGATGGAAAGGAGTTTGGAGTTAGCATATTAAGCACATTTTGCTCTGGACATGATTTTAATTTACATTGCATTGCGTTAATAGTTTCTTTTATGTCAGATTTCTCCACTGTCTTCAGCGAGAGATCTGAATATACAAAAATTATACTCTCAAATGTTTTGCTGTAAAAAGTCAACTTTTCTGTTCTCTACTGATCTGAACTAGAAATACAATTCTTATTTTAATGTCATTTTAACGTGGTCACTAAAAATATATAAGTCAACAAATAATTTAGCAGCATTCAGAAGACAACGTTAATAACAAGTTGAAAGTTTCATCGTTCACTGTCTACATAACTGAGAGCAAAATCTGATTTTCAGTAGTATTAAGTGTCCTTTACACTTCTTCCTAAATTAAAGGGCATGTAAATACAATTACAGACATATTCAGGCCCCTTTCACATGGTCTGAGTATCAAGAGAGGGTCTCAGTTCACAACAAAATCATGTTGATGCTTTTTGGCAAGCACAGATCATCCCATTGCGCTGAGATTCTCAGAAGTTCAAAACGCAAGTGAAGCACCTCTGCAGAAGGCGTACATGGAATTGATTCAACTGCGACCTTAGGCTTTCCTGTGAACCTTGACCATGGTTGCCAGCAAAGCCTGAACCATTTTTCTGTCCACAGGATTCACTAATTCCCAGCCAATTGCTTCAGGCTTACTAATCAGTTAAGTATTTCAGAATATCTCTCTTCAAATCCAGAGCCAGCAGTGGACTTTCAAGGATCTTTTTTTTTTTTCGTTCTCTTTTCAACCAAACAAATCAAGTAAATTCAACTAAAGCTCATTGTAAGTGTGCAGCACTCCCAGGCTAACAGAGGTATAGTACATTCTATGTGAAGAGATGCTGTATTAAAATCTTGGGGTTTATGACTATTCACAAATAAGCAAACATACTTCACTATCTCAAAGTACAGTATCCTAGTAAAATTTATGAACTTTGTTAAGATTTTTCAGCTCACTAATAAAGAGGTAAACACAGAGAGAGTTGAAAAAAGTTAGTACAGACATCAATAGTCTCTCATCTGTTCTATTTTTCATTGCCTTTAATGAAAATGGTGTAACAAACTTCTAGAGACACACAATAATACATTAGAATTAGATTCTGCCACCACCTACAGCTCTGCCAAGAGTTCAGCCATCATGGAAGCAAATCTCGAAAGATTTGTCTAGCATCACAAGGGATACTGTTCATACTTCTGAAGCAACAATAGCCCACAACTTCACTCAGATACAATGTGAAAAGTCATAGAAATGAATATGTTCAAGGACTATGCCAAATCTATAAAGCTGTACAGAAAGAAAAAAAAACACACCCAAAACACATTGGCATCCAACAGCTTAAAAAAATTCGTTCATAAAAAAAAAAAATCAAACTCAAAAATCTTCAACTCAAATGTCATTTTCCATCTTAGCATATGGATTTAAGAGTTGGAAATCCACCAAGATTATAGACAGACTTTTAAATACTTTCAAAAGGCAAATGTTCACAAAAAATACTAGATTTCTGTGGATTAGCAGCATAGCAAATGCCAAGATTTGTCAAACTGATTGATGATTTTTTTTTTTTAATCTCTAATCTTACCCAGAAAAGAAGAAGGAAGTATCTTGGACCTATATGAAGAATTAAGTCAAAACATCTGCTATACCAGATATGGCCCAGGGGAGGGGGGGGACACCAAAAGGATCTCTTCATCAAAATAGTACATAGCAAAAATAGAGGGAAAAACCTAAGAAATTTACTGAAGTAAAGGACCTTCCAAAAGGAATAGAAAACAAACAATAATAGCAGAACCTGGGCTATATCCTAAGCCACATTTTATAATCTATATATTGAAATGGAAAGCGAACTATATCATTCCAGTGAAGTATGTCAGACAGCTCTTCATAAAACAGATAAAGGGGAAAAAAAAGAAAAAAAAAAGGTGGCAAAAATCAGCCCAATCAATAATAAGTATTTTCAAGTTCCCTGTTAAAAAACCAATGTTCCCTGTAATAAAACCAAAGTATTTTCTTTGTGGGTAAATTCAGCATTTCTAGTAAACAAAGGTGCTGTTTCCCAACATATTTTCATCAGTCTGTGCATTGAAATACTTGTATTTATCATTCACAATTATACAGTGGGGCCATCACCTTGTATAAGCTGGAAAGTACTTACTGGTCTGCTAGTTCACATGCACTGAATTCTGCACTGTGAAATTTCTACTTCCACCTCTACATTTTCCTTTATTGTATACTTGCTATCTTGCACTTCAGTTCAATAGAGTGCATCCCCTACCTAGGTGGGGAAAAAAAAACCTAACCCATTTTTAATTCTAAAAATTGGAATAATCTTGAATATTGTCACATTGTTATCCTTCACTGTTTCTCCACTTTCCTTTCTTTTGTGAGGTTATTCCCCCACCATTCAGTTCATAACTCTTCTAGTTCCCTTTCCACAGCATCCATGTAATTCTAAAAATTGGAAAATTTATTCCCACACCGTTCAGCTCATAACTCTTCTAGTTCCCTTTCCACAGCATCCATGCCATTCAGTGACCACTGCCTCATTAAATTACCCCCTCTACTGGCCTCTAATTAATTTTTAAAAGCATGGAAACAAAATGATCACTTATTGATCACATTTGTCCCTGCTTTCCTCTGTGAAAGACATCAGTGCTAACTTTCCAAGACCTACAGCTTTTGCATACCATACTGATTTTGATACAATCTTTTTGTTTGTTGTCAGCATTACCAAGTCTTAGGGCTAAACTAGAGAATATATTTAATACAGTATTATTATTTATATTCAACAAACAAATAATTTTAATGCTATCTGCTAATATAAAATGTATGAATTGACATACTGCTGCTCAATTAGTTTTCATTATTGAAAGTTCTTCATATACTTGAAACCATTCACTTCATCCTTACATTGCACAGAAGCTATACACGCAAACTCTTCCTTGTTGTGTGTGACTGAACAGCTCTGTCACACGGACTTGTTAATTCTCTGCTAAAACATCTTGAAGATCTTCTAACCCAGTGAACTGAAATGAAATATTGCTAGCTATCTTCATGAATAATTCTCACAATTTTGAAGTTTTTGGAGGAGGAAAAGAAAAAAGAAAAAAAAAAGAGAGAGAAGAACAAAAGCATACCACCACTCTTTGTCTACAAGAATAATTGTGGAGATTCAAAAGGGAAAAAATAGCAGACCAATGCCCAGAGGGTAGAGGGAGGAAATTTTTTACATGCCTATGAATGACTTCCCTCTCCCCAATAAATACATATGAGTTCATTTTAAATATTTACCTTCATCTAGTAATTTTCATGGGGGGGGAAAGTCATATTCAAGTTATTGGAAATTGTTATTTGTAAAAATAAAATTTAGACAACCAGTTTTGTTAACTAAATGCCCAAATATCTATATTTGTCCCACAAGGCATTTTTACATAGTGAATTAATTTGATACATAACAGGGAGAAGAATGTCAAGCATAGTTGTGTAATATGTTACACAGGTTGGGAGAGGTAAAGGAGATTGAAGAACGATGCTTAACATCGCTGACTTTCATAAAGCTACATCAGACGTAGGAGCGTTGGCAACACTGGCAATAGGCTGGAAACCTTACCAGTCATTTCTAGTGAAGGCATGCTAGTGACTACTTAGTAAACACCACCCTACAACACTCATTGGGGACCATCACTGGTTCTAGAAATTGATATACTCTGCTTGCATATGGCATATCTAGATGACTATTGTCTATATTTTTATATAGATAGAAACATAGCTATATTAAAATTTAGTCTCAGCTAGGTTTCTTAGTGACAATTTAATGGCAGGACAAATGCACTCTTTGCAAACTTTTTTTTCTGCAATGACAACTGCAGGGAAAGTGATCCATTTTAGAAGAGGATTTTTGAGGCTACACTGTTGGTGAGACAGAAATCTTATCTCATGATCCCAGTTGTTCTGCTCTCTTATAAAAAATGTTCAGATTCCTGTGGGAACAGAAGCTGCCATTTAGTGATGATTTCAGTTCCTACCTACCCATACTTGTTCTTCAGATAAATGGGTTTGGGGTTGAGGTGGTGGTGATAGGTTGGTTGGTTTTTTCCAAATGAAATTTTTAAAATTGCAAGGAAAACAGGAAAGTGGGCAGAGCGTCAAAGCAAGGGAGAGCAGAACGACAACCACGACAACTAACCTATAAACACAGTGGAATCTTTTGTTGTCCATAATCTGTTACAGATTTAGCACTTCTTTGATGAGTGACTCATTTACAATATTTCACTACTTCTATTGGTTGGTTATTTGTCTAAGGCGATGGTTTAACAATAGAACAAGTCTTTCAGAATCCTAGCACCAGATTGAAAATGATACAGTCACAGAATAGTAAGCACCCATCTGCTGTAAACTCCTTCTATTGCTGTAGAGGTTGTTGCTTTGAGAGATTGTGGGGATTTTTGTTTCTACTGTGACACACGGGGACTGTTGTGTCAGGCCCAGTTTTGTTACTCAACACTACTCTCATCTTATATGGGTTAATTGGTCTTCCTTCAGTAAAAGTGCAGGCTGCATGAGCTTTATAACAGTGTGTTCCCACAGAAAATAGATCATGTGCTTGGAGGTATCTGGGTCATATCTGTACTATTTTGAGATGTGAAAGCACACAGAAGCAGCACTGACTGTCTAGAAACCTAAGGTGCGTAGTGCTCTGCCCGTTTCCTGCTCTCTAACTACAGAATTCAGACCAGCAAGCAATGGTAAGCATTTATTCCCGACACAAATTTTTGCATCACTGTACATGTATTCCTAGCATAAATTTCCTAGTTTATAGACCACTTCAATTCTCATAAATATGCAGTTACCCAAATCCTCTGGAGGAACAATATGTAAAGATACAAAAAGAAAATGGGGTATTTTTCTCTCCTTCCAAAACATCGTTGTTTGCCTTCCACCTTTATTTATTCTATTATAGATGTTGGGGTTTTTTTCTTACTTTTGAAATTACCCTATTTTCCCCTATATTTAGGAAGGAATACAGGTGTTATGACTAAGATAAGACTAAGAAGTTATGGTTAGAGAATAGTTTCTGAAAAAAAATAAAGGAAAAAATGAGGAGATTGAAGAGCAGACTCAAGAAAGAAACAGGCAAGGATAAAAAAAGCACAGATACAAGAAAAAGGACAAAGTAGTGCAAAGAAGAGCCAGAGGGAAGGAAAGGAAGTTGATAAAAGGCAAGTGACAGAAAGGAAGAATGAAGGTGACAGAAGAAAAATAGATGTAGGAGTTAAAAACAAAGCCCCTAAACCTCATCATTTACAAAAGGATCTTTCCATATAAGTCAGTTCTCAGTCTCAGATCAGTTTCAATTTCCTTCCTTCACTGTGTTTGGTGGTTTCCATACAATCTTGTTAACAGCAACAGGAAATATTTTTATTTTTAGTTTAGAATCTAAGTCCCTTCACACTTTTGTTACTCTTCCAATGGCCATTATTCCAGTCTAGCATGACAGGGGAAGAATTCACTAATAATTTAAATTCTCCATCTTGAATTTTCAGCTACGTACGTAAGTTCTACTGAATGTTCTATTAGGCTTTTTATTCATTAGGTGGGTCTTTTCTTACTTATATGATCTCTCTAAATTGAGAATTTGCTTGAGTGCTTGGTCCATCACCCATATTTAGACTCCTTTAGATTTTCCCTTTGGTAGAGACAGATACAAGTCCCAGACCTATCATTTCTCAATTACTTTTAACAATACTTCTGTCCTATAAAGTGCTGCATTTAAATAGTTAGCAGATAGAAGACATCACACATGCCTCAGGCTAGCCCTGAGGCTAGACAGAATGCATACTAAGATACAAGTTTCAAAAAATGATGCTGTGCTTTACAAATGCATTTAATTTGAATGCTGCAGACTTACTAAAACAGATGTGTGAAACACACATATATAAATATCTTATTATATACAACACACTATATTTATCTATAAAATCTTTTATTTGTATATGGAGTCTAAAAAAACTTTTAGACACATTTGTATTTGCAAAACCACTTTGTTAAGGATGAAGTGACAGAACCTTTTAGTTTGGTTTTCTTCAACATGGTTTTGTATAGTTACAAGTATTCTTATAATCAATAGAATTACAGTGATTTTTAATCAACTTAGCAAAAAATGTACAGAGAATAACAACCATGTAGACCATTGCACATAGCTTGCTTTCCTAATTTCTTCAATGAATAGAAATAAACTAGCTCACTACCACCTGGACTTCTTTCAGTTATTTTAACCATCACTTTGATTTTCAAAACATACATTAGTTATTTTACTTACATTGTTCTAGTTATTTTACTTATGCTGTTCTACTTATGGGCAGAGTAATATCTGTTATGAAGGTGTCTTAATTCTTAGCTGATCAAGTGGCAAAATACACAATCCCAATGAAAAGAACCAAAACGCTTTCCACAGTGTTGAGAAGGATTTACATTAATTCATTCTGCTGTGATGTGTTCTCTTAGCCACTACCCTAGAACTACTCACTGCTCATTTGTAAAGCTGCTGCTACAGCAGCCAATGTGGATCTGCTTTCACTAGTCAGCTGATATTTGCAATTTCCAGCACAGATGAGAAACAGCAATCAGTTTTGAGGCAAGCAGTGAGATTCTCAGCAATTCTAATTTAGAAAGTTTGTTCTACTGCACCAGCCACCACTCTTCTGACACTCAAAGCATAATCTCTCTGATCACAGAAATTAACTTCTGCAGCTTGTAATGACATATATACCTTGAAATTATTTTGACTTTCAGTGCAAGTCATCTCCCAAGACAGCCTAAGTTCCAAGGCACCAGAGGTATACCCCTGAGAATTCTCTGCTGACCTTCTTTAACAGAGGCAAGCTGGTCTATTGTTCAAGTCTCTTGGGCATTTATTTTTTTATCAGAAAAAGGAAGACTATGACAGAAAATCCCAAGCCTAACTGATACTAGTTGAAATCAAAGTGAAATTACAAACTTTTTGATCATGCAGTGCTGCTGTTGGAGGGGAAGTGCCATCATATCAAGGGTTATTCTTCCCTATTGTCATACGCCACATCTATTAGAAAGCTTTGTTTTACATTTTGTTATTTATAGTAACTTAGGGGAAAAAGAAAAGAAAAGAAAAGAAAAGAAAAGAACAAGATGCGAATAATAGTTATGTTAAAAAAAAAAAACAAACAACTTCCAAGAAAAAAAAAAAGACTTCAAAATATCATCACTTCCCTGTAGCCAGTTTCCAGCTATTACAAAGTGTAACCAAGGGTATTACTTACCATAGGGAAACAGCCTGCTGTTTTTCTATAGTATACAGCATGACAGACACAATGTTAGAGCCTGACCTGAAGCAGAGGTCCCTGAGCTTCATCAATATTAACACTTGTTATAGCTAAAACTGTAAGTCATAGATGTGTTGGGCTTCTTGATGGTACAGCGGCACTTCTTGAATACAGTTAAGTATGTAACCTTCAAAATGACAAAACTACTGTCAATGCAAAGAGTACAGCAAACTTGTAAGCACAGCAGTAGTTACTGCGTGATAGGAACTGTCATCAGTTATAGTATCTAAGGCAACTGCAGTAAATTAAAATGCTTTGTGGATTTATGAAGAAGTACGCCCAAAAAGAGTGAAAAAGCAGCAATGACTTGGATTCACTGAAATCCTTTGGAGAACAAGGTTTTCATGCCTAGCATCTTAAAAGCTAAGAGTTTACCGTAGTTTTTTCATCCAGGCCTAATTATGGCCATAATTTAACAAAGAGCTCAAGCTATAATTTGTTTGTTTGTTTGGGTGGGTTTTTTGGTTTTGTTGGGTATTTTTGTTGATTAAGGTTCATTCTACTTCCATTGCAGCCTCATACCCTAGCAAGGACTTCAATGAAAGACCAGAGAACTGGGCTGGAGAAAAAGTACGGTACCTCGTTTCAGTGCCAGTGCAGGTCACACATTTGCAACAAAAATGAAAAGATATGGAAAGTGGACTGTAGATAGATACGGCCACTGAAATAGTGTAACAAAAATAATTTACCTTTCCCAGTCAGAATAATAATAAAAAATTCTCAGATACCTCATTGCTTTATAAATTAATGATCTGCAACTGATTTGCACTTCCTTTAATGAACAACAAAATTAGTTAATTCTACATGTTGTACTGTTCTATATTATCATTAATACCTATATACAACATGGTAAATGACAGAATTTTACCTCCCTTAGTGTTCAGGATTTATTCTTAAATAGATCAACATTTTAAAGAAAATTATTCATTAATCAAAATTATTCAGCAGCATGATTCATGATTATGTTTCTTATTCATGAACAGTTAATTACTATTTGAAATATGAGCTATGCTCATTAAACTCTATGGTTAAATGGCATGCTTTGATTTTCTTTTGGGCCAAGATCAAGTTCCTACATCTAGGATTTCTTTCAGAAATATTTGGCATTTTCCTTTAAGTTATAATAAGCTTTCCATATTTTTCTAACAATGAAGTCATTAGGTGTAAGTTTTCCAGGAATGACCCCTGTCCTGGTTTCAGCTGGGATAGAGTTAATTTTCTTCCTAGTAGCTGGCATAGTGCTGCTGTGGTTTGGATTTAGGATAAGAAGAATGTTGATCACACCCTGATGGTTTAGTTGCTGCTGAGCAGTGCTTACACCAGGCAAGGGCTTTTCAGCTTCCCCTGCTCTGCCAGGGGCACCAGAAGCTGGGAGGGGGCACAGCCAGGACAGCTGACCCCAACTGGCCCAAGGGCGGTTCCATACCATAAGACAAGTCTATAAACTGCGAAGAGTTGGCCAGTGGGGACAGTGATTGCTGTTTGGGGATGGGCTGGGCTGGGCATCGGTCAATGGGTGGAGAGTAATTGCATTGTGCATCACTTGTTTTGTATACCCTGTGTGTTCTATTATTATTATCATTATTCATTTCCTATACTCTTTTATGAAACTGTCTTTATCTCAACTCACAGGTTTTACTTCTTTCCCTGATTCTCTCCCCCACCCCACTGAGGGGGGGCAGGGAGGAGTGAGCAAGTGGCTGAGTGGTGTTCAGATGCCTGCCAGGTTAAACCCCAACAACCCCCCAGAAATATGAACTCAATAGGAATAAATTCGTTTAACATTGCAGCTGGATGTGTATGGAACCCTCCCCCCTGAATATTTTGGTAAATACTCATCTCTGCTAAACATAAGTGATAGCCTGGATGTCTCTGGCTGTTTTTAGAGAAATAAAAGAAACAAAAAAGTCCTGTGAAACACAAATTTAAATGAACACACATTGGAGATTTCTAACTATGCAAGTGTCTGAATGCTAGTATTTATTTATTTATTTTAGATGCTGAAGGTCTCTAATGTCCACTGGCACCTCACTTCACACAGTGTAAGAGGGGCTGGTTTAAATTTGTCATGGCAAATAAATGTGGGAAATCTAATCTCTTATTCAAACAGTGAAACCCAAGAACCAATCTTCGATTTAATGCTAAAAATATAAGAAAATAAATACTGGAGGTTGTTTAGAACTGTCTGACTTTACCATACAGGCTGTGTTCCCTTCCTTATGCAATACCTCTGGCTTAGAACCATGGGCTTTTTAATAGCACTTTAAATTAAACTTAATTCCACCTTCATATCCTCTGTACTAAAAAGAATGTTCTAAGGTTAGAAGCCATTATGAAGTTTAAATCAGTTTGAATTACTGATCACATTTCAGACCTATTTTAAATAACTTCTATAATATATACATTAAAGTCTCTGGCAAGGGCACTATTAGATCTGTGAAACAGTACTATGAAATAGTAATATTATTATTAATAAACTAATAATGAATGATGTAATTAAAATGCAGAAGAATTATGCTTTCTCCTCTGTAATAGAATTCTTCTTCATATTCTGTCTATTTATGGCACATCACAATGATTCAACAGTAGAGTTGAAGTTACCTGTCCTTATAGGCGATAAAGTGTCAGGCTAAATAGTTTTCCTTAACCAACAAGAGTAAAGGACACGACAAAATGCCCTTCTTTGACAAAATAATTGCCAATTTATGACATGTCACATTTTGTTCACAAATGAAAGCTACTTGAGAGGATTTCTTCTGATAATTACGTGGTGTAATCAAACGATCTTGGCAGTGATTATAACAACTCTGACAAACTATTTTTTGTGGAGAAGTCTTATCTGCATCTGAAACGCAGTCAGTTGTATGCCTCCTGGTTTGCTGCAGGCTTTGCCCTGACAGTGTGCATATGCATAGCCTGTTATCCTATTAGCACCATAAAATCAAAGGTTTGAATGCCTGGACTGTGATGGAAAGTGCATCTCTCTTACAAAGACAGTTTGAGGTCAAGCACAACGGTGTTTCAGAGACAAGAGTATGCAGAGATGAAAAAACTACTCATGGATGGCAAATTCTCTTCATTTCCCTCCTTCCCAAGTCAAAACAAGACCTCATTTCTCAGTGTTAAACCTTACTCTACCTATTTTCAGGAAATAGATGGTTGTTAGGAATTTTATTTTAGGCTGTTTTTTTACTTGAAAGTATGGATGAAGTGAGATTCAAAATTAAGCAAATGCTATCTTGGCAAGATCATCACTTTTTGTGCAAAAAAATGTGATTTGCTAGCAGAACATAATACGAGACATAGCCTCTTCTCAGAAAGCATCAAAAGGTGATGTACCCAATGCCACAGTGACTATTCTTTGTTTCCGTTGTCATTTTGAAGAATTCAAACCTTTTACACTTCTCAAGTTCCTCAGAAATTTGAACGATTTTTAAGAAATCATAGAAACACTGACTATTTTTCAAGCAAACTGCCAATCCCCAAAAATATACTGTTAGGCAGTCAAAGGTACAGTCTGGAATAATTCATAAAAAAATCTCCATAAATCCATATGCTAGCTCTGTATATAGACCTAATCAAACAGAGCAGATAATAGGATAATTTCCCATTCTTTGCTACATATGCAAAATAGATTGTCAAGCAAATATGCACTATATTTTATTGCATCAACACTACACATTTGAGTTCAGAAAAGTTAAATATCATGCTTCTCTAGTTCCTCCTAAAAGCATGATTTTCCAACTCATTAAGGAAGCAAAGGAAGGAAAGGTGAGTGTATATTGCTGCAGGTTAAAACTATCAACTGACACAAAGGAAAAAAAATCCAGAAAGTTGCTGTGTACTTGATGGAATAACAGCTGGTAAAATATTATACAGCAATTTTCATGAGATTTACTGTAAACTAGTGAACTACAGAAGGGAAAAGGGCTGAAAATTAAATTAAACCAGGCCACACATCAATGGTGATTTTCTTTTCAGCAGCTTTGAAGTCTGCAATGGGTTATGCAGTGAATGCATGTGCATGGCATTATGCTGTAAACATCTGTAGAATGGAAAGCTACTAGCTCTGCAGATCTAAACTGGAGTAACTTTAACCATGTAGAAAACTTTGGGAACATTACCTATATTGTTTATTACAAGAAGAAAAAGGAAAACAAAGAAAGAAAACAAAAATTGCACAGAACTCGCTATGAAATAATGTCCTTTATAAATGTTTTATGCAGACACCCAGTGTCTTTCAAACAAACGACACAATTTCCTCAGTAATTCTCTTAGCCAAAGGGTAAGAGTTACAGTGTTACTCTTATTTAATGGAAGACATAGCAAATTAAGACAAGTTCATTTTTCACAAAAAATAATCTCTTGTTATTTGAAGTTTGTTTTAGAACTGTCTTCCCAGTGGCACAGTAACAAAAATATAACATCACCAGGGAATCCACATTCTCCAGTAATGAAACATCACTCCAGAAAATAACATCTTCATACTTGCAGCATTTGCAGCGAAATCTACAACATTTCAATATTTTATGTTCACTTTCAAAACTTCTGTTTTGATCACATGAAAAAAAAGGCTTGAAGAATTCCATAGAGCTGAAAGCACAAGAAGTACGCAACCAGCTGAAGCCAAAACTCCAGTGACTTTCATTTTTACAGTCAGGATCGAAATGTGACATACGCATCCCAAAGTGGAGATGCAAAACAAATCATACACACAATTAAAAATGAATTTAATTATCGATTCATGCAACTGATATCCCCTCATCAGCATCATACAGGTGTCCATAGCACCACATGTACCATTTACAGCTAGAATGTATTCCTATTATAGTTTGAGTAGTACAAAATCTCAAAGCTCATCCAGTAAACAATCCATTTGCATTCATAGAATCATAGAATTGTTTAGGTTGGAAAAGACCTTTAAGATCATCAAGTCCAACCATTACCCTAAGCCTGCCATCCCACCACTAAACCCTGTCCCTAAGCACCTCGTCTGCCTGGCTTTGTAAATACCTCCAGGGATGAGGACTCGACCACCTCCCTGGGCAGCCCATTCCAGTGCCTGACAACCCTTTCGGTGAAAAAATTTTTCCTAATGTCCAACCTAAACCTGCCCTGGCACAACTTCAGGCCATTTCCCCTCGTCCTATCGCCCATTACTAGGGAGAAGAGACCAACCCCCACCTCACTACAGCCTCCTGTCAGGCAGTTGTAGAGGGCGATCAGGTCTCCCCTCAGCCTCCTTTCCTCCAGACTAAACAATCCCAGTTCCCTCAGCCGCTCCTCATAAGACTTGTGCTCCAGACCCCTCACCAGCTTTATTCAATGTGATATAAGAAACAGATTTCTAGAAATGTTACATTCAACAATTTAAAACAAAAAAAATTAAGCAGCATCTGCAGTTCCCATTTTTCCCTATTGTCTTTTTTCCTTATCCCTTTTAATTTATTTTAATGTCACACAACATTATAAGACACCAGAAGAAGTAATTAAAAAATATTTACTGGCTTATTAATTGGAATTTGCTCTTGCTGTATCAAGTTTATATCCAACAAAATAACACAGTTAATCACATTTTATTCTGCACCCCAATATGATTGTAAAAACCACCCTTAGAAGATGCTATGGAGACTATAATGAGATCATCTATGGGAAATACTCTGTTATATGTACTCCTTTATGTTACACGTGCAACACTGGAATGGCAAAAGAGAATGATTACTTATTTCAACACATATTATCTTAATACAGCCAGAATGGAAAAGACATTGAAAGAGACATTCCTGTCGTGGTATCAGCAATACTTTATAAGTCCTCAAGTGTTATGATGCTACCTCACAGTGGGACAAAACAGTCAAAAATAAGAAACAACTTGGACACAACTGCAAGAAAACCATTATTGTAAATAAAAAAAATTCTTAAAGAGCTGTTTATAAATTATGAAACTAGTGTTTTTTAAGATTGGATATTTGTAAAGAACTGTAAAAATTTTCACTTTCAGGCCTGATTCACCTTTAATTTGGTTGCTAGAGAAACCTTGGGACTTAATAATTGGATATTGTGCTATAAAAAAATTAGAGAATCCACAGATGCCCACTGAGGCATCCGAATTCCTTAGGTAGCCTTGAAAAATCTTGGCTTAAAAACATAGTTACTTGCTGTATCAGACTTCTAGAAAGTTAAACTCAAAATGTTTTTTAGTAGAATATTTCAAGACCAGAGTGAATATCTTGAGTAATCAGAGTAACCTGGTCTGATTTGATAGTTGGCCTTGCTCTGAGTGAGAATTTAGATTAGAGACCTCCTGAGGACCCTTCTAACCTGAGTTATTCTGTGGCTTTGTATAAATGGTTCCTGAACACAGCTGTTAAAAGATGTGGAGACAGATAATGTTTAAGTAAGGCTGAGTACAACACTAGATAGAGACAAACTAGGTTACAATCCAGATTGTAGCACAAGGTAAATCAGCTCTCTTGAAAAAACACAAGGGAATTTCTAATATAGAGTTACAGGACCTTAGAGACCTATACCGAGTTTACTTTAAAAACAGACCACTGTTTAATCTGACAGAGAAGTATGCAGATTTTTGCCTACGCTGTCAACTTTCAGATTTCAGAAGAGGCATTAAGTTTTTCCCTGGCATACATCCATATTTGGGGGGCAAGATTTTAAAAGGAATCTACTTTCTTGCAATTGCAAAAGAATGCACATCTACCCTCACCAAGTCAGTGTACATAAGAAAGTTAAGAAAAATTAAAATGCATAGCTTAGCTTCATAATTGGTAGCAGACTTTAGTTCAGCCATTTACAACACAGTGAACATGATAGCTTTTTGATTTTTCATTAAACTATTACCATGAACTAGTGCGAGTTGTCTACATTTGTTTTTAAGATGGTTTAAGACAATCAGGACTGGCTCTTAAACCAAAACTATGCTGAAAAGCTCAGCTGAGAGAAGACATGATACCACATGGCCTTGAGCTGTGGTTTCATGAACTATGGATATAGCTGAAGCAACAACAGACCACAAGTAAATGGAGATATGATATCAAATATCTTACCAGATTTCTCAGTAAAAATTGAAAGGTGGATAGCAGGGGTATTATTAATAGAAAATAGGCACAAACAATAAATTTCTCAAGCAACTGAGAAAATATTCCAAGCTGGTTTGTCAATTTAGTTCCCATAAGTTATGCAGAAGCCCATGATTTTAAGTTTTAAAAAAATCCTGCTAGGACACAAACAGTTCACATTCTGCCTTTTGTATGTAATCAGAGCTCCATCCTATCTTAAACTGGTTTCAGCGCCTACAGTAATCAGTGGCATGTTGCAATGGCAAAACTATGAACTAAGTAAGCTATCTCAGTGCTACTACTTTTGTGGATCTTGTCCTTACAAATAATAGACATGGAGTGATAACTCAAGCTCTGCTTCACTTTCTTAATGAACTTCAACCTTCAGCAGGCACAACCATACCAATTCCCCTTCTACCTTATGTCCTTTTTTCCCTTTAAGTAGTAATTAGTTATATATGTAATGGAGGCTCTTTTGCCAACATGTGTCAAGACCTTAATACAAGAATTGGCCAGATCTTCAGTATAACTTCATTGGCTGTTAATGATTTACAACAGATGAGAATCCGTCTTCAAAAAGTATATTACTAATTAACTTATGAAGAGTTGGTTTATATTCTTGAATGTTCCTAGGTGTGCATCTGAATTTCAATGAAACTTGTACCAATAGACAGATATTGACATTCTCATGAATACCAAATGAGTTCATTAGCACTTGCCCTGCAACAGTGAATACCTTCTGAATTTATAATTGAGTAGCCTTCAAATGAAATTGCTGGCCAAATATCTTTGGCTCCAATTACTTTGCATCAAATTTCAAACTTTTCCACTGTTTCCTTTTTCTATGTGTGAAATGGACTTAGAAAATTGGAGGAGAACAAAAGCATTAGTGGAGAGAGAACAGAGACAAGAATGTCATATACCACAGACCTACTTACTGCACTGAGATTTTGACCGAATTAAGAATACGGTACATCTGGAGACATGATTCGTGATACACCCTTCACAGACCTGAAAGATTAATGTTTTTCTCTTTGCCAAATAAAGACATTTGCTTAATAATTAAAAGAGAACTGGAATGCCTTTTGCTAAAGGGCAAAGGTTAGAACTACAGTCTTTCAAAAATGTTTTACTCATGCAGCACTGACTTTGTAGGCTCTGGCAATATACCTTAAGCTCTTCTCTGCTTACTATCTCATACCACCCCCTCTCACAGCATCCTTTAGTCACGTTTGGCAGCTGGTTTACAGCAATTTCCCACACATAGTTTCCCCTTAGCTTAAAATGGGTCATAGCCAGATCATCTTCAACACTGCTGTTAACGTTTACACTGCTTGCAAAACGGCAACGAGGAAAAACAAAAGGTAAGATGGAGGCCAAAGGGGAAATACAGAACAGCAGCAACAAAAAGATGTTCTTATCAACTAAATACTAATGTATCTGAAAGCATACATTAGCAATTTGAAGAGACAGAAGAGCTGGGAGAGTGAAGGGCAAAGACAGGAGCCTACAGCAGTTAAAGGTAATCAGACCTTGAATGTGAACTTCAGCAGTGAGAGTGAGAGAGTAAAAAGGACTGTAGACGTACATTCTTTATTCTTCTCAGATAAATGCTACCTTGTTTAAAAGAAAAAAGTAGGTAGTATGTAAGAGTAAGAAAGGATCAACTAAAGCCTAGGTTTCTATTGACGGTTGAATTTTCTGATGTCAAATAAAGAAAAATTCTGGAATGAAAATTCTTAGTTATGCCATTAACTTGGAGTCCTTATATGGAAAATACCCAGAATAGGGGTGTGTGTGTGTATATATATATGGTGAATAGGAATAGAAGAATAGGAATATATATAAGGTGAAATTGTTTTTGTGGGGGACTGATCAAGTCTTTTCCCTCATCCAAAGTTTCAGTATGTTTGAGTCCCATTGATATCAACTGGACTAGAACACCATTCTACAAATTTAAAAATAAAATAATAATTAAAATCTGGGATGCAGGAGGCAGACATACAAACTGATCATTGCAGCATACATGCAATTAAAATTAGTTTCAGATATAAGTATCCCTATTATTTTTTTACTATACATAAATGCATATATACTCTCTCTATATGTGTGTAAAAATGGTAATACCGAGACACGTGTAACTCATTTGTGTTCATGTTTGTGGGACTCTAATAGAATTCATTATCTTGAAACAGAGAAGTGTGCATGACCTCAAAAACATATGTACTGTGAAAGAATCTTCTGTGTGGACAATGAGAGAAGAGATTGAAACCAACTCTCTTCACTACATTAGATGAATTCTGGTTTTGAAAAGCCAGTGGGATGGAACAGTAATATAAGGATGGGAAAAGTAGGAGAGATTAACTCTAGTTCTGTAGCAGGAAAGAAAGAATTTACAAATACAATTTCTTTTTTCACATGCTACCATTTCCAGGCTACTCTAACCTCAAAACAAGGTTTGTATGAGCAGTGAATGAGTAGACCGCTTTCATCCTCGTCTTTCTCTTTTTTGCAATAGGATATATGAATGTCACTAACAAGTACAGAATAATAAAAAACAAATCTAAGATACTCTAAATGATTGGTTCAGTTTTCCAAAGCAAATATAAACATTCAGATGTGAAAGAAAAGCTATTATTATTTAAAGGGAAAAGTATGATTTATAAATTCTGTCATGCGATCAGTTCAGGAACATAAAAAGTCATCCTCACATGCTACCTTCTTAATGTTAACTTCTTAACTTTCTATTGCCTTTTTTTGAGCTTACATAAGTAGATTTATATGGACATTAATAAGAGTTGCAAAAACTTGGGAAAAAATATCCAAAATCTGTAAGATTTTAAGTGTGAACATTTATACTTTTTCCTTCCTCCTCCTCATTTTCATCACAATTGAATTTGTTTATGCAACTAAGTAATTTCAACACAAAGTGATAGAACAACTTCTACTTTCTCTCAATGGAGAGTGTTTTAATACTTGTAAGCATCAAAAGAGATTGGCTTTCTGCAGCAAAGTAATAGGAAGTAGAATCCAGGTTGCCATTGATAGCTGGGTTTTTAAACAGTAAAATCCTTTTGTCCCACTCAGGTCACTTAAACAATTCCTAGATGCACAGAGGCCTCATGGGAAGAAAAATTCCTGGCCACAGCCTCTCACTGGAAGGGGGAATGCTGAGATACGTATGTTGCGAGTCCTCCTCCTTTCATCTTGGCTTAGGATCAACTAAATGATTAATGCTAATGTGAGAAATCAGGGTTGTTCAGGAAAGTGCTAATTATTCCCAAGTTCAGCACCTGGGAATGGAAAACCATAGTCCTATCTTGTACGTTCACTCAACTCTAGCAATAAGAAACATCCTTATACAGGGCAAAATCTGTCTCATGTACTGGCAGCGTATAAACAAACACCCATCTGAATTCAGAGAGCCATTTGCTTAGAACAGCTGCTCGTTGAGGGTAGAAGTATTTGAAAAAAGGATAATATTTCCATGCTGAAAGACACACCACTATTAAGAGGATGGCTCTAACAGGAAAGCAGCCTGGATGCTAGCTGATTTGCGTATGATTCATGCACTTCAAAGAGTCCTGCATAAACAGACACAGTTATTAAAGAATAGCTGCATAATGTTTCCATTCATAAGGTTTTTTTATTTGCTTTCGTTTTTTTTTTCCTTTGAGGGAGAAAATTTCTCATTTAAGAATGATTCTATTCTCTCATGTGCAATACCACCACACTAATTTTCTCTATTTTAGATCCTCAATATGGAGTCTAACTCAGCAACATCATTGAAGTAGCCCCATTTTAAATGTTTCTTACTTGTATTGAATTTTATAAGACTAAAGGGAGTTCTTTCTGTTTGAACTGGTGTTCTTGGAGCCCTGGTTCATCTTAGTGTTGCTTTTAATACTCCTGATGCTGTCAAAATACAGGCCTCATGTCAAAAGATGAATTCCTATAAAGACATACAGTGTAACTATACGGCACAAAACATAAAAGTTAGAAAGGAAGAAAGAAAACAAGATGAAATGTATTTTAAAGATATTTCCTAGTAAAAACAAGCTAAAGAATTGGACCCTTTTTCTTTTCTTTTTTAAATAAATGAGAGGAAATGGTTCTGTCATTAAATTTGTGAATTGCAATGTTTCTAGCAGAAGTTTTATTCCATTTAAATATGGACTTCAGTGCTTCTGATTTATGGCAAGAAATGTAGATTACTGTGTCAGGAGCACCAAACAAGTGGGTCATTGTACTTGCACTACACTTGGATCAGATACAGAGTAGATGCCTGGACTGCATCTATCCCTGAATCCAGAAAGACGCTGAGGTCTAATTTAAAACTACTTGCAAAAAGTTAGCCAGCGTTAGACTGACTTCAGCTTTACTGCTAACACATTTGAAGTTGTGCATATGTTTAATTTCTCCAGTGGCTGAAACCAGAATCCAGAGCACTGCACAGCACCGAGGCATAAGCCTCCTGCAGAAAAGTTGGAATTTCACATATTCAGTTACCTTGGTTTTGAGGAGAAGGTGCCAAGACAGTGGAGGAAACGAGTAGCCGTTTTCTGTTATGTATCTTAGGTAGTTACCAATCATCTCATAGAGAGCAGCCAAAGACAGGCACTTATTAGAGGAACATGTGAGTACGTCTTTTTATTTAATTTTTGGAGCCTACTGCGCTGGTACCTGTATCTAAGCTAGTCACCACAGGCTCCCTTATACTGAGCACGATCTAAACAGTAAAAAGGTGCCGAGGGTTCATTCCTAACCCATCTTAAAATAGACATTAACTTCTGATCACATGAACTGCATCACTGATTAGACAGGCCACCTAGGGTGACTTTCTCAGATGTGCATACATCTTTCTTGTGATACACACTTATATTTATTCAGATGAAACCCACCCAAATGATATATGAGCAATTTATAACCTTCATGGATTTGCCTTTTCAACATCTACTTTACTGCCAACCAGTTCATTCACTCCTCTTGTAGTGACTGCACAATAACTGCAATGGCTAACGCAAACAACAAGAAATCTGCTTTCTCCTATGGAAAGCCATGCTCTTTTTATGCTGATGTTTCCTTTCTCATACTAATATTTTTTAATGTCTTGTCAGTTCTTGCATACATCTAGATCACAGACTCTTTGGAAAACAACAACTTTTGTACTGCATAGAGTTCTAAAATACAAGAAGTAGAGTGTTCAGTTGAACAGTCTATCCAAATAATTCTTAAGAAACTATTAAATCAGCAAGAGAAATTAAAAAGGGGGAGGAATCAATTGACAAAGGCAAACAGACATGAACTAGATGAATGGATAGCTTTTAAAAAAAATGATCAACTAACCAACAAACCACAGCAACTCAACAACTTCTTATAATTAAAGATCAGTAGCCTCTTTAAAAACAAGTCTTTTGCATACTGGCTTTATTAAAGAGCTATAAAAAGAAAGTGAAGCAAATCAAAGGAAACCAACATATGAAAGTGTAGCTAACATACATTTGCTTCACAAGACCAAAAATTTGCAAGGTAAAGCTTTCTATAGTCTTCCAAGCAGCCAAAATTCCTTCAAATGGCTTTCAGAGTCAAGAAAGAACATCTGCACTCCTGACAATCCAGCAAAGATGAGAGAGAGCTGATACACTGACTGTGTGCAGTTACTGAAAGTTAGTCACTTCTAAAAGTCCAAAATGCACTGCTCAACTGCAAGCATGAGGGTTTTGTATCTGGCAGTCCAGTGAGACCAGTCATTCAGCCTGAGAAGAGATTTACCGACCTTTAAAAAAGGTTCCAAGCTATTTATACATCTTCCCTGAATCCCGTTTTCACTTAAGGTGCATGCTTCCACTTCAACATACCTGCTTATCTCTAAGACCACCAGTAAAAAAGGATGCAACACAGACATGAATGCACCCCGACATGAATTTCTGTGCTTCTCTCTTGTTCCATTGCACAAGGCTTTTTCCTACTTTTTTGGTCCACTTCTGTGTCACAGTAACGATAGACTGTGGTTGACTCAACCACTGTGCTGGATTCAGCTCACAGCTAAACTTCATACTTTTTCTACCTTCTGTGAAAGGTATTTAATTTTTTCGTCATGCTTCATGATGAATAATGGGTATTTATTATCTTGAAAAGTTCTAATTTGCATTCAAACTTGCAGCTTAAGCTCATCAATAATACTAATTCACACTTACATAGCACATTTCATCTGAAGAACATAAAGCACTTAATAATTGCCAAATGATTAAGTTTTACGACATCTCCCAAAGGTAAGAAGTATTTCATTCACAGCAGGCCTGGTCTCTATTGCAAAATGTTACCATGCTGTTTGTTGTGAGCAACCATGAAAACTAGCATAAAGTTTAACAGCAAATTTTACATATGTATTTATATAAAGGTTCATTTGTTGCGTTCAGCACCACAATGCAGAAAGATTTCAGCATGTTAAGGTATCATTGTGCTAAATGCAACTGGGGAGTTTGCCCTGACAGCGATGTGCATTTAACACAGCAGTCCTCAGCCGCATTCAGGCTCAGTACAATTGTTAACAGAGTCCAGGGCTAACAGAAGGTAAAACAAGGCAGATGCTGATTCAAAGGAAGAATCAGGAGTAGATGTCAGTTTTGTTATCACTTTTTTTTCCTTCAGTCATAAAACCTGCTCAGTCTGAGTTAGGTGGCTACTAGTAGATCGTTTAGATCTGCTGTCTTTATCTGTAATGATTATTTTGAGGTTTTATGAGTTAGTGAGAAAACTGAGTCAGAACTAATTTTCATGTGTATGCTACATCACCAGTTTTTCCTTTCTGTTTTCAAGGCTGTAAATATAATGTGCATCCAATCTTTGGGGCGCATGACACTTGAATCAACAGTTGTTCAGAGCACATTCTCCTTTCCTTGGAAGTGGAGAGGGACAAGGGGGGGGGGGAAGCAGAAAAATTCCACATAAGAGTTATGTCTACACAAGAAATTTCTAGAACAAGGCACTACCACCATTCACTTACAGAACAAGAGAGGGACAACGCTGAGGGATACCCTGGAAAAGGGGAGAGCTTCAGTGTAATAATTCATGGCTCCAAGCTGGAATAAAACAGAAAGCGTTCAGTGGAACTCCGATAAAGCAACCTCAACAGATCCTCCCCCAGGCACTCTTGTCTCATGCTGGGTATTGGGCCATGTTACAGCAGAAGCCACAGTGCAGGGCTGCAGCTAGGCAGGGCACATAGAGAGTGTGGGGCACTTCCCAGCGCCACAGCTGCTTTGATCTGCCAAGGCTTCACCTTCTGGATAGACCTGGCCTGGCACAGAAGAGATAGGAAGAATCAGTAAATAGTGTAAGTTCCCTGTGGTGCTACAAAGTGAGATTCTAGATCACATCTCCAAAAACTATACCTGATGTAAATTAAAAGCCAGGGGAATTATTTAATTGGAAATGGATAGGCTTTCTTTCCAGAAGTGACTGCAAAAGCTGTTCACTTCCATTTTATTAACATTGTCCATAACCTTAATTTTACCCTGGACGCAATACTTTTGACACTCCATTTTTTTGTACAGCACAGATGCCTTCTACACAAAGGAGCCACAGGCAAACACCACAGCAGTTAGTGAGAATAAACATTTAAGATTTGGTAATAGTCTTTATAATTAAATTTTCTTCTTTCTTTCTGTAGTAACTCATTTAAGTAAATTACTAAAATGTTCTTTGCATCTATTTTTCCTGGACAATTGTTGGTTTAAGTAGGTAAACACCTACTTGTGCTACACACAATCAAACTGTTTCCTACCCATCTACGAAATAGCTAGTGTTTTCTATACATTTTCATGTCACAAAATCTATGGCAGCCATAGCAACCTAAAACCAAAGATATAATTGCAAGATCTAGAAATATCACAAAGGGGTAGACACACAGAAGTGTTGCTAATAATGGCTAATGCAAATAATTTCCAAGTTGGCATTCACATACCTTGGCTAGGATTACTTTTAAATTACTGAATCCTGCTTTTTTTTATGCTGTCTGAATGTCGGAGCTTTGGAGTGCCGTGTATCGCTTGAAACATGTCATTTCACACTAGGAGGGGGAATTTTTCATAGTTATGCATAAAAGATGTCTCTTTTCCATGGTAATTTATGAAAGAGATTAAGCCAGTGTTAACTTTGCTGTGTAATCACTTGATAGTGCTTTCCCACACTACTGTGGTAACGAAATACAAGATGCACAATAGGAGAGCAGTTTTTACACCATTACTATCCATACAAGAATATTATTACTTGTTGCCATAATAAGCAGTTCTGGTAATATCAGATTTAGCAGACATGATGCACAGATTTTGCTAGTTTATTTAGATCATGGATTTAGTTTACTGACAAACGGCAATTGTCTCTCTCAAGGGTTCTTTTCCAGCTCACTATCCCCTTGGAAAGGAATATCAGCAATCCTTTTTCCACTGGTGACCTCAAATGTAATTCTAACAAAATAGCTGTCATAGTGGCAAAGGAGTGGGATGTTGATGGGGCTGTACCCTGAGAATATTACACCCAAAGTATGTCCTAAAATTATATTTGAATGAATACAAAAGAGCTAGAGAGAGAACACCTGCAGCGGGATACTTCATCAAGAATATCTAAAAAATATTTAGCTGTTGTTATTTAGCAGTACCTAACAGTATACCTAGAGTAGGTGCCTAGTATTAATACTCCAATCACTTTGCAATTTCGCCAATTTGAGCCTGAGCATAACTGAAGAACAATCTTAAAAAATTCAGTCAGTCTAAAAAAAAATTGTAGTACATACCAGACATTAAAAGTAACTTTAAGTGGTATAAAGACGAGGCATTAAGTTGGTAAAATAGAGCTGTGATTACAGAATAAGCCCTGTGTTGATGTGGTACAATCTGTGATAAGCAGCAGAATTTTGCAGCTTAGTGACCATTCAGTGTAACATCTGTACTGCCTACAGTCTCACCAACAGACACAAAGATGCCACAACAGGAACACAAGGGGAATGGATGAAACATAACAGCCATATAGCCTTTGCTTTCTGCAGAAGGCACATAGTCATGCCTACTATGATAGTGGAATTGTTGTTAAGTGAAGCAACCAGAAACTTGGAAGATATCTGAGAAGCTGACTAAGACAAGGATATCAGTATAATTAAGCCTAAAGAGACACTTGCTTTGTTATGTCTTCAGAGTCTGCCCTCAGAGAATATTATGTTGCACATTTGCAACAGGAAACTTTGAACAGAGAAAGGACACCATTTTTCTTTTTATTTGCTGAATAACTTGTATTGCATGTAGTCTCTTGGTTAAAAATTCATAAATCCTTAGCACTCAAAATTCTCAAGCAGTTCTACTTTCAACACACTTTACATTCAGTTGGCCTTATTCTTAAAAACAACCAGTAAAATTCCACTCTACAACCTATCCTGTGTTAAGGGGTTTTGCAAGCAAAACAGCTCCCTGAATCCTGGGTTACCATCATTTACAATTCCAAATGAAATATTTCTGCCAAAATTAGCTAGCTGTTAATTATATTTCAACAAATGGGACTCCAGAGAGTGTGGAGAAAGAAAGGAAAAGTATGAAGATAATTATTTGCATTCTTAATTATTTATGCAATGTCACAGACATGCATAGGGAAAAAAAAAAAAAAGAAAAAAAAAGAGAAGCAAAAGATTGGCCTATGCCCTGAGGTTCTTACAGTCTCCAAAATTTAAGTGCACACAACTGCAGCATTTCACAGCATCTTATGACTGTAGTGAAAACTGAAGCTGAAAGTCAATGAATAGCCAGGAGATAATTACTGTTATCATTTGTAAGAAAATCTAAATTGTCATGAAAAAGGAATTTTGGGAAGGAATCAATAACTTTCATGGATTTTAATCAATCTTGACTCAGCACTTATTTTTTTTGTAAAAAACTGACACATTTGATTTTGAGAGTTTTTAAATTAAACCTTTAGACTTTTTTTTTGAAAGAACAAGCTTCATTTACAAACAGACATGAATTCCAAAAAAAGGAATAAATCACCCCAAAACATCTTTCTTTGGATGGAAAAGTGTTTCCAGCTGATCTTAATGGACAGGTTTTCTTCAGCTGGGGGGGACACACAAAACTACACACACACACCACCATGCTGTTCTAGTCCACTAGATTTTCCTTCATTTTCCAGTTCAACCATTCAGCTGAGGAATCCATTATTAATCTGAATCTACTAATTATTCCATGAGAATTTAGCAGCTGAAGTGTTCCTTATTGCTATGAAGATTACTATAGCACTGTTTCTATTCATATGATTTGATAATTCAGTGGCTTTAAGTTGCCTGATCAAGTGCTCCTTGAGAGGGTAGATAAGATGATAAAGTTTTAGAAATTTTAACATACTTCAAATAGAGTTGAAACTTATAGCTAAATTAAAGCTAGCATTGCTATTTCTACAGAGTAAAACACTCATGTGACTGCAGTTTTCCTGAGATTGCACAGTGCATTTTTTGGGGATGGGGGAACCACACACCCAAAAAACCTCCAGCTGCATTGTTTTTTGCTATCCGAACAGCAGTAAATAAAAATCCTCTGTTTAATGAAGTGTAATGGAGTCTAAATAATAATAACCAAGGATAACTTTTCTATGTAGCTGTTTTGCACACATGTAGGTCATACTGATGCAACAAATCCAAAACCCATTAGCGGTGAGATGATCATAACATCTCCTGTGCTTATTTAATCTAGTAATTGTTAACAATATTTTTCACATGAAAAAGCAGTGTTATCAGTACTGTTTGCAAATAAAACATTGGAAATTATAGTACAAACGTTTCTATCATGATACATTAGCCTTTTCATAATCCCAAGGAGCCATTATGGCTCCAGGGTTCCCCCGTACAGCGACATCCTTTGTCCTACACATGGGAGTGTTTTACAGCAGTGTGGAGTGCAGAAATGGAAGAATGCTACTGAGGCTGCCTGCTAACTATATGGATCAGGAGGCCTGTTCCCAAACACTAGAAATCACACATCTATTACAGCATGCTCTTCACACTGCCTCACCGCTCGTCCACACAGGTTTTGTTGAAGGGAACCACAGGGAATAAGAAGCAAAGAATGTAGGAGACAGATGGTATCATCCAGTATTTCCTACCGACAGATTCCGTACAGTCTCTGACGTTTGCCGACTGGCTCATTTCACAGCTCCCCCAGCCCATCCAAACTCTCTTTGGTGCTCTCTTATCTGTCTGTCTGCAGTTAATTGCTTTGAATTTAATCCCTACTTCTGCCTTTTTAGTGATAGTGCTGTCTCCTGTCCCTAATACCCAGTCAGTCACAGCATACTATACGGCAGGCTCCATTCTTTCTGTGACCAGTCATCACTTCCACAAGCAATAATACTATGACTAAAAAAAATGAAACAACAAGGAAATGTATCTAAAACATGCTAAAGTATGGATATGGCACTGGAAATCCATAGTGTGTCATAAAATGTATTCAGATCTCCAATGGTATGAGATATTCTGGATACGGAATACTCATAATATAGTTAGAATCTGCGCCTCGTGAGTGCTCCTTCACAGTTGCCTAGTTTTATAATTCTTGAAGAGCCAGTAAATAGCACCTTACCCTGCAGACTGCTAACTGCTGCCAAAACCAAGGCTATTTAGTTTTTTAGCCTGTGTGGTACTTAGTAGCACGCATACCATCTCCTTTAAACAATGCCAATTAGTATTAGTGATATACTTTAGTGCTAAAGCGTAAGAGATAAAATATCTTATGATTTTCATTCCACCTAGTGCAAGCTTAAAGCTACTAGCTTATTGTTATATCATAATATAATCTCAACCCTTTTCAAGATTCTCATTAGTCCATAAGTTATCAGAATTTGTTTTCATATTCCATAATTGACTTCTGCATTTTCTATTCATGTATATATAAAATATTTACACATACATTTTCTTTTCTTTTTATTTATATATGTATGGTGCACTGCTTTTTGTAAGGCTATTGACACTTTGTTCTCTCCTTAAGAGAGGGGCTAAATCAAGTAGAGTTTATGTGAAATTCTGTACACCAACCTGTCCAAGACAGGTTGGTCTGCTTGGAGCTCGCTGAAAGTCATAGAATCAAGATTAGAAGAAGATACGTTAACGAGCTCAGCACCAAGCTAAGGTGGCTACATGACTTCAAGTCAAATCAAGATGCTGGCTGCTATAGAAGACCAGCTTACTTCCACTCCACCATTTAATCATTCATTCCTATATGTTCAGATTTCTCTGCTATTTCTGAATGTACTTATTATTTGCAGAATAATCTCTGTAATAATACAGACATTATAAATTCCTGGACTGTCATTTCCTAATGGATTAGGGTAAGTATCTGATATTCAAAATTTGAGCTATACTGGCTAGCTTTAATTGTATTCCAGGACAATACTGCAGATTGTAAATTCCTCTGGTTGGAAGACACATATATTTTTTTTCCGTATCAATTAGCATTTATTGTGGTACTTCCCTGAGCCAGTCTTGAACAGTTGGTGGTTTACTACCTAGGCAGTTTCTTCTGTTGTATTTCTTATACGTACCAATAGAAGGCAGAGAAATATGATTTGCTCTCTAAAGGAAATGTCCTGAGTGATATGAAATATATTATAATTGCTGCAACAAACTGCAAAGGACAGTAAATCATCTAAGAATTTAAAATTTAAAAGAATTTTTGAAAGGATAATTTACAGTCAAATAGGCAGCTTGCAGACCCTCCTCAACAGTATCATAATATAAAATAGCACTGAAAAGAGTAAGGAGGAGGATGTGAAGATTTTTAGAATTGATGCAAATTCAAAACCCTTCTTCAGAACTGTGTATTTTTCAATTGTATTCACTGCATACAGCACGTATGGTCAAGTTCTTGAGCTAGCTAGTATCTAATTTTGCAGGAATTGAACCGACACTGCATTTACCTAGATGACTTCATCTATAGAGGAATTTGTATCACCTTACACAAATCTTTGAGCTGAAAGGTCTGTACCTATTATCACTATACTCAGGCATCCCAGTGACATATGAGAGATGTGTTCAACGACAGTCTCCTCGTCTGTATTAATAATATGTGATGTATGACCACCAATATGCTGCAGAAGTTTCAGACAGTTAAGTATTGATACAGTTAAAAACAAACGCGCATTTGGGCCCAGGTCCTTCAGGAAACACCTAATCTCTTTAAACAGCTGGACCAAACTGTGCGCACGGTGAGTTTCAAAGAGGTTTGCTGTTATGCTGAATTCATATAAATAGTTTAGCAGCCCTGCATAAGACAATATGGGAGATACTGATTTGGAAACAAGTAGAGCTATTAGTAGCATTCAGTTTCTCTTAACCAAGCACAACCCAGGGCAAGAAAATGAAATTTAGCTGCCCAAGAACTTTATAGAATGAGTCATCATAAAAAACTGTATTTGTACGACAAAAGGTAACCTAAAAAAATACAAACACTTGTAGTTCAGTACACCAGCTATTCAGAACAGAGTGGAAACTACATTGCTACATACTTTGAAACCAGCTTTACTGACTTACAGATTTTGAGCAATAGAAACTGGGCAACTATTTGTGAAGCTTATGCCAGGATTACACAAAAGATGAGCCTTAGCCCTAGAAGTTTTAGTTCTGAGGTACTGTGCCTTATTATTAATCAAGATGAACAAACTGGGATTTCTGTCTCTGCCATGGCAGTAAATCCAGTAAAGGGTGGTGTAGGCATACACTCCTGCCAAAAGCACATTGCAGATTTTTTGGGGGGTTGGGGTTTTTTGGGGGTTTTTTTTAGGAACATGGAAATAAGGAATGTTTCCTTCCAAGATCCAAAGGCCAGTGTCGAAAGAATGGTATTACTACACAAAGTTGTAATGAAAGCTAGTCCAACAAATATGAACCAGTGTTCCTCTGGCAAGGAACAGGTGTCAAGAGATGTTCTTTACTGCTTCAAACCTGAAAGAAATCCAAAATTGGGAATAGAACTTTTCACAGAAGCAAATATGAATGACTATACCTAGACAGGAAGATGCTTCTCTTTGAATACTCTGTCCTGAAAATCTGTATCCAAAAGATTTCTCAGAGATTCCAGTACATGATGCATCCATAAAATGTTAAACAGACAGGACCCATACAGACTACACTTAATTTAAATTACAGAGATGACCACACTTGCTCAAATACCTATTACAAAGGAAACTTATAGATACATTTTGCAAAAGCCATACACATAGAAAGCATTTAAAGAAAATAACACTGCTTATCTTGAAACACATAAAAAGGAAAAATACAGGCTATTAGTTTAAAAATTGTAACAACTTTAAAAACTGATTTATTCATTTTTACAGTTATTGAGTCTTTACCCTACAATTTCAAAATTCTCTCTGAAATCATCAAGGCTAAAAATTCAATTATTTTTTTTTATTTTTATTTTTTTTTATGGAAAGTAAGGTTCTTGAGTCATCCCATTGCTCTGGGACCTGAAGTGTTAAGAGAAACAGTCCATAATTGTGAGTTTCATAATAAAACAATTGTCAACCCCAATGATCTTAGTAAAAGAAAAATTAACGAAAGGGTCACAGTGAGATGAGATGCCAAGAATGTAATAGAGAAAACAAGGGTGAAAACATCATCAGAGAAAGAATCTTATGTAATTTATGTCAGTCTGACCATAATAGCATTATTTGAAGAGAAAATAAAGCTTATTGGTTTTACACCTCAACCAATAAAAGCACTTAAATATATACAGGTCTTCTAGCACACTCGAATAGTCCCACTGAAATTAGGTCTCTCTGACTTCTGGTTATTGGCTCTGTTAATTTTTAGATATTATTATATACTAAAGTCTAGGTTACTTCATTTCATTAAAACTTATAAAACTCTACAAGTATATATTTTCTTTTTCAAGTGCCAAGGAAGTGAAGAGTCTGGTCAAACAGCCGTTTGTCTGGAAGGTTTAGATCCCCACTTTGTACTCAGGGAGTAAAAGAACTGTGTGGTAGTCCTGGGCAATAGGATTACATGAATGGAATAACAGCAGCCTCTAAATCCAGCAGTAATAATCAGGCAATGAAAACACATCAGCCTCTGCAGCTGAGCGTTCCACACTGTGCCCTTTCTGCCCCTGCCACACACTTGGTCTGATTTTATGTCCTTCCTACCCTTATGCCTAATATAAGGGAATAAATATCTGCCCATACATTTCTTTCCTCATTTTCAAATATACATTCTACAGAATGGTTTTCTTGCTGTCTAATGCACCACTTAATGCTTTTCCACTGGGTATTAACCAGCTGCATTCAGTACACATAGTGAATTCACAGCTTATTACCGTATTAATTAATTTTTATTTTGTCCTTACCCTCGTCCCAAAACAGTAGTTTTGTCTGCAATGGCTAACGTGTCTTTGGAGCATACTTCGTTTGCACACGGTTTCCTATCATCTGTTCAAACACATCGATCCTGTGCCTTTTGCCTTCCTGGCTCAGTGCAATCCTAACATAGCACCAAGAGGGCAGGGGGAAAAGTGGGACACAAACTCAACTAGGATACAAGCAATTTTTTAATCATTCTAGTATTAAGACCTGGTTAAAATAGGTACAAGAACCATGTGCCAAGGAGCTTCCTGGTCCTGAGGGAAATCACACCTTTCGAAATATCTGTGTGGTCATCAGATTCATCATCCACAAGGGAGTTTCCTGATTCCATAGAAAAGATGGAGGCTTCACCCCTTGAGCTAGTACTGATCTGTCTCCAGACCTATCAAATACATCAAGGCTATGTGGGGGATTTAATTTTCTGTGGTTTTCCTCATCATTAGCATGATACTGGTCTGACTGTAGCTAAGATTTTTTTTACTAGAAAGTTGTCTTGTGACAGAGACTGAAAGAAACAAAACAAAACCAAACCTATGGGTTGTCTGGGAGATTTCTTGCTTTGGCTGGAATCTCTCTCCCCATTAATGTGCAATTCTTATTCTCATAGGGATCTGTTCTCAGACAGTATTTAGTTTTACTGCATCATAAGTCACCAGAAATGTCAGACTCATTCACAATCTTCTATTAGGTTTGGCTTATGTAGTCTCACCTTTGCATCAAGAGGTCTCTAATTCAGAATCCACATGTTATTAGTTACTCAAGTCTAAGAAAATATTGTTATATTCTCCACATACTTGTAACTTTATTCTTGTCCAATGCCTTCCTTTTATTTTTTTATGCCTCTCTTTCTGGTCACACAGATTCTTTTTGATCTCATTCTTCTAATTCTATCATGGCTTCTTTGTGCAGCAGTACAGCACTGATTTTGAGAATTCAGTAATTTCTTTGCTACTTTAATGAATTCTGAGTTGCTGCAGGGTGATTTTTCTGTGGTGGATGCCATGGTTAATTGCTGTAATTGTTCTCTTTCTTGTATTATTTATACCTTCACGTTACAGTGCTGTAATTCTAATAAGACTTAAATTAGATCACTATGGGTCACTGGTACACCTGCTAAACTGAAAGCTTTAGGTCAAAGATTAGAAACTAAATGGGGACTCTTAGATCTTGGTGTCAGTTATAAAAATTGAAAATAAAATCTATCATTTTACCAGAAGGTAATTTCCAACACTAATAGAACTTTTTTCCTTTTTGCTCTTCTAAGAGTAAGAGTGAGCCATTTTCCCCACTTCAATACTATTGATTGTTTTCTTTATAGTCTCCTCTGGCTGGTCATTTCTAATTCGTTTCCTCCAGTGAAGGCTGCAAATGTTCTCTTCATTTGCTATAATTAAGCCTTCATTAACCCATACACATTTACATCAAATGTGTTGCAGTCCCCTTCCATGAAGATACAAATGGCTCTCAGTTTGCTGTAATACCCACTAGGCAGCGATGACAAAGCTGCAGATAACACACTATATAATATGCTGTCTGCATTTCAGTCGCAACTTCAGAACTTCGCACTCACTAACAGTTCCAAACAGCACATGCTCCCTGGGAAGACCACCCCCACCCCAACCCCTGCACACTGGGAGGAGCATTTTAACTCTTTTTGCTTTGCTTATGCCTAACAGGAAGAAAAAAAAGTGGGGGGCAGAAGGATAGAGAAACAGAGAAAGAATTATAAGCCTATGGAAAATATGACTGGTGTTTTTAGATTCCTTTACAAGTTCTCTGTGCATAAATGACAGGACTAAAAGAACATGGAGGGGGGAAGAAGGGGAGAAAACAAAAAACACCGTAAGCAATTTAAGTGTGGAAAGACTAGAACTTGTAAAAAAATCTCCAAAGATGCTTCTCTAAATGAAACGTTTGTGTTCAAACAAACAAAAAAACAACCCCACAAAACCAAACACCAAAACTGTTATGCATAAAAAAATGTGATTCTGCGAAAATTTAGGAGATGGAATTCACCTCCAAATGTTCAGGTTTTGAGTTTTCCATATATACAGCAATAGATGAGGTGCCGTCTCCTCTCTGTACTTTACCCAAGACCAGGTATCAAGCCTGCGCTGCAGAAACGGCCTTCCTGGTCTGTTTAGATAAGGGTTTTAATCATCCCAGCTCTCTAGGTAATAACAATAGTCTGCCTTGCAATGGTTAGTCACTGAAAACTGAAGGACCTAATTTTGCTACTTTGGTCCAAGTATGAATTCAATCAATCATTTTCATTTTGATGAACTTTGCTAAAAGCGTTTTTGCCAATCAAGAATATGCCACAAGGCTCTAATCTCTTTTTGTTTATGCTCTCCTTCTCTATGTATGTAGATGCTGCCCCTTAAATCCATTCATGACAGCTTGCATATAGATTTCTCCAGCTTCACAGATGCCGATGACAGCAAGACATTGTATTTTTGCTTTCGTATTAGATAATTCTGACTTTGTAAAATGCCTTGGAAATACAAAATGTATTTAGATACAAAATTCCATAAAAGACAATGAACTAAAAGAAAACTGGGCAAAAATTTGTAACGTGACATTAATCAACCAAAAAAAAAAAAAAAGCATTTTAATATGCAAGCTTCAGGTCTGTACACAGCTCTTCATTGCTGTTGGTTTTGGGGAAGTCTCCTCCATGATTTGCAGTATCAGTTTCTATTTTATTTATAGGGCTGGTAAAAGGACAGAGAGGTTCCATAGAAATAAAGCAGCTCAAACAAATCAAGGCGCAAGTGTGCCTTTTTGCTGGAAAAGGTACAGAAAGAAACATCTGAAGATTCTTGGTGCCTGCAGTTATCGTTGCCTAAAACCAGTGCCTTGCTCTGTTATGTGATGATTCAAAACCAAATGCACCCATTCCAACATTGCTACCTGCTAAGTCATTGCAACTGCATTTTAAAGCAGCTTGTTATAAGCTTACAAAAATAACAAGGATTAAATTCTGCTCAACTTCAGAGGATTTAGGAAATGTTTTGTTACAGCCGGATTGCTTTTTGTTGCATCCAGATTGTATTACAGTACTGCTTTGTTTGCAGATATGCCAGCACCATTTTTACAGATCTTGCAATAGGACCAAAATGCAACAAGAAAGAATTTCCAATTAGGGGAACAGGGTGTCTGCTATAGCTGCATTGTGTCAGCATTTTATCCTGCAGTGATTTGAAAATTGCTTTTGATACTCTTCATTCAGGCTTCCGATGTGCCTGCGACTGATATGCTAGAATAAATGTCCTAAATTATATAGTTCTTACTATTTCCTAGAATAAATACGTACTGGACATTGGGAAAAACCAAAGATGCCAAAGAAAAAGTAGTTGTTTAATTTTTTCTCATACTACATAATTTCCTTCTTAAATATCACAAGCTTAGCCCACCTCTATATTTCAGAAGTGCTACAATAATTTATACTCCAAATGAAAATCCAGTGCAAGTTGTTGGGAACTGCTGAAAACTAAGAAAACATTAAAAACTAAAAAAGTACTATAGTAATGTATTGGAAAGCACTGAGGAAAAAATACTAATTTATTGAATTTACTGGAGATCCCCCCACTTCAGACTAATTGGATTTTGCAGGTAATTTGAATCCCATAGTCTGGGCTTAGAGTAAATTTCCAGGTTAAGTCTATTTTTTGGGACAATATTAATATTATTTATTTTAAATCTTACGTGTTGGTGTTACATTTCTCTGCAGAAAGCTTGTATCTCATTCCTATCGTGATTTACTTGCATTTTACCCATACTTTGCAGTCACATAAGTGATTGTAGGAGATGCACAAGAAAGAATATGGTATGGGTCTTATTTTTGTCTTGCAACTTGTTGACTACAGAGCTACATGGAATTCACATATAAACAACGAAAGTCAAGTTTTCAACAGATTAGGTAAAATCTCATGAATGCAACAGAAATCATAGAATCATAGAATCACCTCGGTTGGAAAAGACCTTTAAGATCATTGAGTCCAACCGTTAACCTAGCACTGCCATCCCACCACTAAACCATGTCCCTAAGCACCTCATCTATCCTTCTTTTAAATACCTCCAGGGATGAGGACTCCACCACCTCCCTGGGCAGCCCATTCCAGAGCCTGACAACCCTTTCGGTGAAGACGTTTTTCCTAATGTCTAGCCTAAACCTGCCCTGGCACAGCTTCAAGCCATTCCCCCTCGTCCTATCATCTGTTACCAGGGAGAAGAGGCCGACCCCCACCTCACTACAGCCTCCTTTCAGGTAGTTGTAGAGGGCGATCAGGTCTCCCCGCAGCCTCCTCTTCTCCAGACTAAACAACCCCAGTTCCCTCAGCCGCCCTTCGTATGACTTGTGTTCCAGACCCCTCACCAGCTTGGTTGCTCTCCTCTGGACCTGTTCCAGCAAGGCAACATCTTTCTTGTAGTGAGGGGCCCAACACTGAACACAGTATTCGAGGTGCAGCCTCACCAGCACGGAGTACAGGGGGACCATCACTTCCCTACTCCTGCTGGTCACACTATTCCTGATACAGGCCAGGATGCCATTGGCCTTCTTGGCCACCTGGGCACACTGCTGGCTCATATTCAGGCGGCTGTCAATCAGTACCCCCAGGTCTTTTTCCACCAGGCAGCTTTCCAGCCACTCTTCCCCAAGCCTGTAGCGCTGCATGGGGTTGTTGTGACCAAAGTGCAGGACCTGGCACTTGGCCTTGTTGAACCTCATACAATTGGCCTCGGCCCATGGATCCAGCCTGTCCAGGTCCCTCTGCAGAGCCCTCCTCCCCTCCAGCAGATCAACACTACCACCCAGTTTGGTGTCATCTGCAAATTTACTGAGGGCACACTCAATCCCCTCATCCAGGTCATTGATAAAGATATTAAACAAGACCGGCCCTAAAACTGAGCCCTGGGGGACACCGCTTGTGACCGGCCGCCAACTGGATTTAGCTCCATTCACCACGACTCTCTGGGCTCGGCCACCCAGCCAGTTTTTAACCCAGTGAAGAGTACATCCATCTAGGCCATGAACTGCCAGCTTCTCCAGGAGAATGCTATGGGAGACTGTGTCGAAGGCTTTGCTGAAGTCCAGGTAGACAACATCCACAGCCTTTCCCTCATCTACCAGGCGGGTCACCTGGTCATAGAAGGAAATCAGGTTGGTTAGGCAAGACCTGCCTTTCGTGAATCCATGCTGACTGGGCCTGATCCCCTGATTGTCCTCCATGTGCCTGGTGAGCACACTCAAGATGAACCTTTCCATAATCTTCCCCGGTACCGAGGTCAGGCTGACTGGTCTGTAGTTCCCCGGATCCTCCTTCCTGCCCTTCTTGAAGATAGGCGTCACATTTGCCAACCTCCAGTCATCTGGGACCTCCCCTGTTCTCCAGGACTGCTGATAAATAATAGAGAGTGGCTTGGCAAGCTCCTCTGCCAACTCCTTCAGCGCTCTTGGGTGGATCCCATCCGGCCCCATAGACTTGTGGATATCCAGGTGGCATAGCAGGTCAAAGACTGCTTCCTCCTGGATTATGGGGGGTTCATTCCACTCTCTGTCCCCATCTTCCAGCTCAGGAGGCTGGGTACCCTGGGGATAACTCGTTGGGCATCAAACACATTATTTTTGTTATATTTCAGTAAGACTGAATTATTTAATACATTTTGAAGATATTATTCTTGCATATGCTTAAATCTTCCATTGAAACTTGTGCTTCTGGAATCAGTTGGGCATTTCTATAAGTTATACCCTAACAGAGTGATCCCAGGCTCTTGCAGAGATTGATTACATTGTTTATACATAGACTGAGGTTGTGTTTAAGTTTGTGGGGGCTTTTTTTTTTTAATTAGATGATCACTGAATTATTAATTTAACTGATTAAAGAATTACCTGGGTAAAGCTCCTTTATTTACATGGAAGGATAATTGCATTATAGGAAAAGAAAATAATTTAAAGATTAATTATTAATTATTATTAATTATTATTATATTAACTATTAATTTAAAATCTTTGCCTTTACTGTGACCTCACATGCAAGAATGACAGAAACTTACTGACTGCATGGATTGCTAAGTTTCGTAGACAAGTGAAGTATTTTAACATAAAGTGCATACATGATTTGCAGAAGTTACTATACAATGCAATTAACTAGAAAGATAAAAAAACCCTCTAACTGTAGCCCCACTTGAGTCTTTTTTGTATTAGTAGCATTGATTTTTTGGTTTTGTTTTAAAGTACTCTTTTAATGATACAAAGTACCACAGAAATAGTCTGATAACATTTTCATAGCCAAAAGAAAGATTTTTGAAGATCTTAGAGTACCAGGATAACCCAGGAAGCCCTGCAATTTATGGCTGCAAAACAGTCTTTCCCCTCCAGTTGTAATTAAACAGAATACTCTGCAAAATAAATACTAATTAAAATTATTGTTTTGTGTTGTTTATCATTTGATGTATTCTTACTTATTCAACAGCACCCAACACTGAGCTTAACATGCTCCTCTCCCCAAAACAGACTACAAGTCGGGAACCATGCCAGAATTAATTTTAGAGATGACAGAATAACTAGCAGTGGAAAAGGAAGCCTCATTTCTGGGAAACAGCCACAGTGCTTCCTCTCCAGAGGTAGCTTCATGTACAGTTTTGGGGGAGACATGCACTTTGTAGCATCAAAATAGCATGTTTCTTACAGGTATAGTTGAAAATAAAATAGGAAATTATAAAAGTGATAGAGTAAAACATTTTCCTGAGGAGTTCACAACTAATTATTTTTTAACAGATTGATTTTTTTAAACTCACATCTTGCCTCTGCTTCAGGCTGTTCAAATCTTATTATGTATTGCTCTAATCAAACCCCTTCCTCCTAAATCTGCCATTGTAGACATTTACAGCATAAAACAAGAATCTTGCTGTTCTTAAACAGCTTCAACAGATCCTCTCCTCTTCCTCCCTGAGATGGACTGCTCATACAATGCTGCTCTCTGTATCACAGGCAATGCCCTGTTCTAATTATGCTCCCCACCAAATCCTTATTTAAATTCTATACAATAGAATCTAGCAAGGGTGGAGAAGCAAGAGTAACAGAAGTCTGGAAACCAGAAGATCCCAAATACCAGTAACACTGAGCAAACATGCACCTGCCTGCTGAGGGCTTATTAGGCCTCAGAGCAGGGTGTGACTATCAGGACCGGTCAGGTGCTGAGCCAGGGTAACAGGATTACCCATGAGCACGCACCCATGCCTTGCTATCAGTGCTTCCTGTGTGCCTTCTACCAGTTTCACTCCCCTGCTGTGCCTGGGTTGGTTTGTCCTGCCTTTCAAAGAACGTAAAGTACTCAGGTCAGGAATGATATCCTCACCTACATTCCTGGAGCACTATTTAAATGTTTTGTGTCATATACATGGTCTTTATTACAGGCAAACCTGTTTTGTCACTACATAATGACAGCTGATACAGCTTATTTGTTAAAGTTAAAAATTTAAGAAAAATATTCTTTCTACGTTTTTGTGGTTTTGCTTAGAAAAAGAAAATAATCTCCCCAACAAGGTACTTATTTAATGAGAGGCAACACTTACTACTCTCTACCACATTATTTAGGCTGCAGCAGAGTAGCAGAATCCCTCAAAGCCTTTGCTCTCTAAAATCAAGCAGAATCCCTGTTTGGTTGCATTACTCCTCTTTATCAGCAAAAACGGAGCTGATGACTAAATGCACTGTAAAACATTATTCAAATGGCTTTTTCTGTAAGTGACAAAGCAACCTTTAAACAAACAAAAAGCCTAATGAGAAGAGAAAGAAAGGAAGTGGCAGGTTTGTGGGTCAGCTGGAGAAGGGGAGGGAAGGATTTGGTGCCTTCCTTTTACAAACATACGAGTTTGCACAAGGAACGTTTGAGAAACGGGAGTCCATCTCTGTTAATAGAGTACAAGTTTCCAGTGGTTTCCTCAGTGTCTGCCCAGATAGGCTCTCCTGTTGCAATCATTTTTTTTTTTTCCATCAGAATATACCTGTGTATTCATTGCCAAGCTGACAGCGTAAGCAAATAAAGGCTAAAGTTTTAGCTCTTCATTGAGGGTGAAGAACACACCTCAATGACTGTACAACAAGATACTTCCTTATCTTCCTTCTCCTTGCAACACGTGGGATCAATCTCCTGATATAAGTCCTGGCAGAAGCCCATGCCTGCCTGCCACATGTGGAGCTGCCAAGAAGTTTTAGGAAGCTGGCCAACAGCAGAAGCAGGTTGCTCAAAGAACAAAGAACTGATTTCATTAAAATGGTGAGCCTTCCGTACTGTTCGATTCTCCTGGGTCCCTCTGTTATTTTGTATATGCAACTCTATTGACAATTTTGCCGTTCCTATCACATTCCAGAAATCCTGACTGCCCCCCGTTGTCATCCATACCTACAAATGTGCTACTTCCCTTGCAAGCTGTCACAAACTAGCAAGTTCTCTCTGCAAGAAAATTGGAATACAGAACTGGGGAGGGACAATAAACTCCACCTTGTGCTTCCTTCCTGCAGTACAGATGTGGTATTGGTACCTTCACCATTTCGTGTTCACCTTGAGGGTTGCCTTCTATTCAACCCCAAACCTCTTGATGGTTCATGCTGCCTACAGCTTGAGCCTCACTCCATCAGCAGTGAACTCGCTGACTCACTCACACACTCTGCCATAAGCCAGCCACACTAGCAGTAGTGTCAACTCAACCAGCTTGAGATACTCACTGCTCTAAACTCAAGCCCAGCTACCGAATAAACTCTAGGCACAACCTTTGTGATGCTCTCATAAGCTTACTCAGAATAGCGCTTTCCAGTTTGCCAAAAACCATGAAAAATGTAAAAATCTGAACTTCCAAATCTACAAACAGAAATGGGACTCCATATACTAAGTTGGCCATCCTAGAAATGTTCCCACTGTTATTGACAACAGCTTTATAATTTACAGGCCATTTCTGACAAAGCAGCTAAAATTCTGTAACAGGCCGCAATTCAACACTGGGTGACAATAACAAATTTAATCTAAAATGCTGTGCTTGCCACTCAGGCCAGTTTAAAGAAAGCAAAATGAAGTGCTGCTGGCAGACAGAATTCACAAGCAGGGCTGGAAGGCAGCAACTTCACAGTCTCACTGACTTCAAACTGAACATGAGTTTCTGGGTGCCTCCTGTCCAAAGAAGCACCTGCCCCTGTATTCTGTCATCTGCTCTTTAGGAGCTGATAGAGACAATCCCTGAGGTATGCGCCTGCCAAATAATTCTTTCATATGGTTCATCTGACTTTTTTTCTTTTTGCCTTTAACAAATATAGAACACATAAACATATCTGAAATAACATAAAGTAACAGTCACAAAAGTATTCTATGTTAGCAAGCTTTTAGACTATGTTAATTACTGTGGTTCTTTTCCCCCCATTTTCACTCTGAGCAATTCACACATCTATAAAAAGTATTCACAACAGTTCACGCAAATATGATGCTTTACATTAATCATATTAAAGTGTTATCTGCATCTATATAAAAACACAAGTAATTAGAAACACAGGTCAAGGTCACAATTTATGGTGTATGTATTGCCATTAAAATTCCTTCAATTTTTCATTTCTAGTTCATTTCATGATATCTTCTATTTAATTAACGAACTACCATGTACCATTTGCTTTTAAAATAGGTGTGCTTCCAGAGCAGGCTGAAAGCTAACTGGACAACATGTAGGGAGTAATTGCGATTAATGCAAAGGGGTTTTTTTCAACTCGAACTAAACAACAGGATTACTCTAGAGCAGAAATTGACTTCAAAAGAAAATATTCCAGAAAGGAAAAAGTACCTTACTTCTTTTTCTAAAAACATTTTATCTTGACCTGTCTTCCACCTAAGTTAGCACTTACAAAAATAACATTTCCATGGTAACTGTTCTTTTGCTTCATTTTTAGAGATGCTGAGGAACCTCAGCTGCCACTGATATCAAACAAATCTGTGTATGCTTCACACCCCTGAAATTCATGTTGCATATGTTTTCCAGTACAGGCTCTCATTTTTTTGTTTGTTCTTTTTCTTTAAATTCAATGCATATCTGTCACTGAAAAGTATTTGGGCTATGTAATTAAAAGTGTATGCATGCCTGATGGTTTACAGAGCTGGTGAGTAGAATAAAAACATACTCAACTCTCAATGAGAAGTCAAAGGTAGGTAGATGCATAAAAGCTTTGGGGAATGCTACTAGAGATGTATTTACATCTTTCAAGACTAAATACCTGTAGAAAAAAGTCCCTAAATTTTAGAACAGAGGTAGATCCTAAACTAAAAGATCAGCACAGCTATGTGTTAGCTCACCATCATAAACATACTTTTTAATATTATGTCCCAGAGTTTAACTATTTAAAGCATACATTACCACACAAACTGAGTCCGAATAGTGAATCCACTAGCTACAATAGACAGGAATTGCATTACAGCATTTCACTCACAATGTAACTCAGAACATCCTAAGAGGCTATTACCCTTGTTTATACTTATTCAAGATATTTTATTCTTGAAAAGTGGTTATGGAGTATAGCAACAGTATTAACTTGGCTCTTGTGACACAATAGAATGCGTTCCATAAGTGACAGGTGAATTACGTATTCAAATATGGATTAAACCTGTAGGTGACTTGCATGGCAGTTCCAGCAGATATAGGAAAAGAAAACACAAATGCTCTTAACCTTGGGGAATTAGCTTATCTCTTTGGTAGTTGGCAGAGTGTAGATTCGATTCATTTCTTTGAAAACCCATAGAAAAATGTGGAATGAGAATTTGATCTTATAATGTATTCAAATTCCTATGAAAGTTTTGGGCAAAACTTCTGTTATTTCCAGTTATCAAAAAATGAACTGAAAGTCTTTTTCCAAAATCAGGCCAAAAAAAAGGTAATTTACTGAATATTTTGTAATGAATATTACACAAATCACCCTTCTTTTCCCATTTCTGAGGAAAAAGAAAGTGAAAGAGGACTGATTATCAGCAAAAAGACCACAGCTGCTGCCATTTACCCAATCATCTTCCGGACCATATTCCACACAAATTCCGTAAATATCACAGAAGGACTGAGACCACATAAAAAATGAAGACTTTTTTCAGAAAAACTGAAGGGTGAGACTGTCATCACTGAACAGGTTCTCTTGAAGGTTTTTTTAATGAATTTAGAGTGAAGGGGGTTTGGGGTTTTTTTTTTTGTTGTGTTTTAGGGTTTTTTTAATGAATGCAGAGATATCGGCAAACAGAATGTTATTATCTAGAAAACATTGTGTGTCATTTCTGTAGTTAGCACAGCTCTTTCCCTGAATAAAACAGATTAAAAGTTAGATAAATTTTGCATTATTTTTACCTAGCATAATTTAGCCTACCATCGTGCCTTGTGTTTAACAATATCTGTAGATCTTTTACAACTACCAATTAGAAAAAAAAATTAAAAAACAAACCACACACAACTGTATCAACAGTGATATTTTTCAGTCCCTGAAAATCTATATACATGTTTTATCAGATAAATTAAGATATTATTTGACTGCTTTACCAATACTGCAATATTTATTATCATTTTAAAAATAAATTTTGTCTTGAAATGTCTGTGCACTTCCATCTACAGGACTATTACAGCATTATAGACTACCATTGCCCAGTAAAAAAACCACATTATTTAACCATCTTGATACATAAAAGAGGTACGTGTCCTTCTTGTAACTCCCTCCCTACATCACTGAGGCTCATGTACAGTTGTTCAATATTTTAGAAGGATTGGTATTTATATATGCATATTATATGTGTTACTGCAGATAATTATATATAGTATATATTACACATACATCTCTTCATTGATATACAGAGATACTTTTAATGTGCTGATCTCTCTCCCATTTCTTTATTAATATCCTTGGCTAGAAAAATATACTAGCAACTATTTTCAAGAAACTGAATAATCTAAATGAGTGAGTGAATATTGGGAAAAATGTTCTAATGGATATCTCTTAATTTTTAAGCATCTCTTCATAGAACACATTTCCTTTTTCTTTCTGCTTTGTTTTCATTATTTTTATAATGAACTCCAATGGTAATTGAATTTTGGATACCTAAACAAGATGTTAAGAATCCCTATTTTGTTGCAATACTCATCATCCACCTGGGAATCTCAAACAATATTAAATAGGTCTAATTAAACCGCCTGTATAATAGCATGCTGGGCACCTAGAGTTTTATTCCTCATTTACAGTTAAGTTAGTTTTAGAATGTATTCCTGTTCCAGTATTTACAAAAAAAAAATATCTGATTTTAATTTCTTTAGGTAGTTTTCCCCAATACCTTCAGAGGCATTTAGTCTAAGTTGACATGCAAGTACTTGCATGAAATCACGTTACCCTTAGATCACTGTGGACTTTTTTCCCCCGCCCCCAAAGCAACCTCTTAAAGAAATGTTGACTTGCATGGCAATGTAATGACATTTCTGGTGTTTTCCATGGTGTGGAATGGCTGATTCACTACAGGTTAAAGACTCTGTGCAATTTCTCTGCCTGATGTTTCATCCTCCTTTTTTGTCCTCACTCACTGTATCTTCACTTGAACCAGTGTGATTCATTCTCTCCCTGAAACCTCTTTCTCCCCTCCCACTCACTCCCCCACCCCTATTGCCTTTCATGCCCATTCCAATCATCGTCTGCTACTTGGGTCTCTATCCAGAAAGCAAAGCTATGACTGCCACAAGAGCAGAGGTGGGCTGGAATCATAACAGACAGTACAGCATATCTAAATTATAACAAACAACAGATAGGATACAGTCAAATAATTGATTTCATATGTGGCTAATCTAGTTACCAATTTTTTCATCCTGCTATCCTTTGTATCTCCTGAAGACTGCTGCCTACTCACCTCTGCTCATCTGATTTGTTCCTAACATAATTTTATAATGCAATACAGATTATACTTAACAAATAAGAAAAGGAAAAAAAAGTTGGCATTTAAGAGTTTTTAACCTACTAATTTTACAGAACTAGAGTGGACAGCAATCAGAAAAATAAGCTGAGAAAACCAGAAGGTAGGGGATAGAGGCAACAGACTGACACCATCATTTGTGGGATGCTAAAGGTAGAGATTTCTTTATCTGGATTGTTGGCAACCAGATGGAGAGGATATTTTATTGGATTGGGTCATTAGTGAGCAGCATTTTATATTGTTGGGTATGACTATAGGCATTCTCTGCTAAAAAGAAGTTGGGTAACAGTCATAATTCAGAGTGCCAGATACCAGAAATCAGAGCCAGCAACACTGAACAATACAATATAGAATAGAAGCACGTATGCCCTTCAGAATGCCTCTGGAAATCCTCTTTTTATTCTCCAGCTACTTGAAAGATACCTTTACAAAATGAACTGTAAATTTTTGAGAAAGGCTGAGGAAGGTTATTCTACTCCATGTACAGAAAGTTAGTTCTGTCACTTTCCTTTTCCCCCAAAGACCCACTCTAAAATAATGTGTGTCTCTTTCCTCATCTGATAAGGAACAATCACAAAATTCTGAGATAATGAAAAATACAATGAGGAACCCATGATATAACAGAACCTGTACAGCAAAACAATGCCATTGTCAAGTCTATAGAAACAAGAATATACATGTTCTGCTAGAAGCTTTAAAAGTCTCTTTCTGAACACACCATTCCCAAGGGGCGAGAATTACATTTGCCAAGTTTATCCTGAAAGACGTTAGATGTAAATTATATTCCTCTGTATTTATTGTACTATTTGACTACAATGTTGAACAGCCTGGCTCTGCAACTTCTACCACTTATCACACTCGCACCAAAGCACAGAACTGCAGCAATGTGATGAATTGCCATACAGTATTCAATGTAGTTTGCCTCACTAAAGAAAATAAAGGTTATTGTCTACCTTGCATTGTAAATATTTGCTATAACTGATAGGTGTCTGCGTGTATCTTGTTTTCATTGATAGAACCAGCCTGCCTTGCCACTCTTTAGTTACTTGTAATAAATACTTAATACTTGTAATAAACCCCTCCATTTTCATTTAACAATAAAATAATAAGAATGTGAAATAGCAAATCAAAGCAAAGCTTCCTAAGTAGAAAATACACTTCTGTAGATCAAATGATGCTATGCTACTTCTATATACAGCTGTCCATACAAACACACTGAATCCTATGATAGAATGGACAAATTTAATTATAATTTAAAATAAGCATGATAAATCTGTTACCACAGAAGTTTTCCTGAACTTTCAGGTTAACAATAACTTCAGGTTAACAATTCAGATTAACAATAATACCACAAAATACTGCTTCACAATTGCAAATCACAAAAGACATTCACCTCACAATAACTGTCATTAAAACTTTTCTCATTCTCCATGTTTGTAGTTAGCTCTATTATGTCCATAATATCCACATAAGATTCATGCAACAGTAGTATACTTGTTACACCACACTGTAATATTAAATATAAGAAAACAGGGAACTTGGGATGTGTTTGTCTTCAGTCTTGCCCTATGTAGAGAATACACAGACCTTCGTGAAGACTGTTTTAACGTTGAAATGCAAAGTTATGAATGGCTACTTTTAGTAGGCAGATGTAGTCATGAGAAACAAGTAGATGAGGAAAGGGTCCATCTGAAAGAGGTAGTCACTAACAAAGGAACATCCTGCAACTTGATCATATCTTGCTCTGTAAGAGTAAATGCTATTGAATATTACACCCTGCAGCCTCATAGAGGCAGCATGCTAGCCTAAACAGTTTATATTTATAGGTTATTAACTTGGATATTGCAGACGTATCCAAAGATACACCCTCATGATTTTCCTGTGCCTGTGTTGAAGGGGCTAACAAAACCCATTTTCTGCAAAAATATAAAATATATGTGTGCTGATGTTGAGAACAACTGGCAGAAATACCATTGACTTACACAGGATTAATCATATTGTGCTAACAGAGACTCAAAGATTGGGGGGGGGGACTTAGGAGACACAATAAAATCAGCTAACAGTGACATTTTCATAGTGGATTAATGAAATTAAATTTGCTCATAGAATTACAAGTTAGTACACTTCTAGCAGAGCAGAAAAAATAGGTGGGTTTTTTTAAGTGAGAAACAAGAATCCTTACCTTTCTCTTGAGTTTTCCAGCAAGCCCACTAATCATTACAAGGTTTTTAATACAATGCTCTTGTGTTATAACTGAGACCTGCAAACTCACTCAAATAGGCCATGAGAAATCAGAGGATTATGAGTTTCTCTCTTAATTCCCAGGTGGTAACAATCTGTCTAAGAAAAGTGCTCACATAGCTCCCATTACCAGATTATCCCCCCACCTTCCAGCCTTTAATGAACACAACCTCCAAATGCCTTTGTAACACCAGGAAGAGCCTATTATTCTCACCCTGCTATGCCTACGGAGTCAGAGGCAGTTAGGCACCTGCCTCTGGAGGGCTTACTGCTATCACAGAATTTCTGCTGCTTTAGCTGGGCTGGTAGACTTTATCACAGAGAATCAGAATGTCATGGCAGTGAAAGTATTTTTGATGGCCTACGTACTTGAGATCTCTCCTTTCATAGCAGAGTTCCATTAATATGGGAATATCAGTGGAAACTCTGTGAATGTTTCATAGCCACATACCATAACCACAAGGGAGATGGCAACCCTCTCCCTCCCTCATTCTCCTAAGCCACGCTGTTTAACCTCCTTTCTTCCATCGGGTCTTTTTCATCACTCTAATATAACACTTCAACTCAGAAGAACTTTGATCATAGAGCTAGATGCTGTACAAAATTCTAATTATGCAAATCTCACCCATGTTGACACTGTTGAATTTTTCATTGCTCCATTGTTCTCCCTTTTGGAAGTTAGTTATTCTGGACCAAATCAGTATTAGTAATGCTTTAGCTCCACTTTGAAATGTGAAAAGCAAATAAGAATTGGACCAATTGACTTAAGCACTGTAGAGTTCTGTAGCATTTAAATCCACAGGTTTATTCATACATATAGAGCTTGGTTTTGCCTTTTATTTTTGTATTCACACCTACATATGTACAGATCATATGTGCACTATACTCTTAAGACCGTCTGCGTTTTTTTGTATTTCCTTTCTACTTCAGTCTGAATTTTGTTTCCATCTGTTCTTATGGCTGTCAGCCTGCAGACAGTCTAATTTTGTGATCACCTGTTCTCATGTAATCCTCATTTCTTTTAGCATTTCTTCTTCCTTTCTCAGAAAAATCTATATGCTTCTGACATCTGTTTCCCACCATTATCTTTTATGAACTCCCCAGCAAAAAGCCATTCAGAGATGTTGTCAATGTCAACCTGCTCTGTCAAAATATTACACTTGGCATGTCTGGCAGCCTGCAATGTGCTGGCCTTCACTGTGTCAATGACCTTGAACAATATCTTTTTATTTCACAGGTCTTGTACATACTGACTTTAGCTTTCCTTAAACAATAAAAACACTAAAACAATCCAATAACCATTACTGAACTGACCACCCTGCTCATGAGACAGGAACTAATGCAGTCCTTATTTAGTCAGTGAGAAATTCAGCTGAAACACATTAATGGCTGAACTCAGGTAAGTAATGAAACCAAAATACTCCTGCCTTTTCATCTGAAAGAGATGGAAATGTCTTTTCCCAGGATCATAGCATGTGATCATGTGTGACTGAATTCAGAAGGGACATGTGGACACTTCAAATCCCAATACTGTTCCCTAGACACTGGACCAATTTTTCAAAACTTACTCTTTTGCTCTGTTAGGATTCACTCCTGAAAGGAAGAAAGCTACTTCATTTATCACAAGAATAGCTTGGATGCGAGAGCATTCACAATCTTCCAGGAATAAATTTACCTTGTAAAAAAATAAATAAATAAAAAAGACAATTAAATGTCCACAAAGCAGATAACCTCATTCACTGCAGAAAAACAAGACTTGGAAACCTACATTATAACTGTAAGAATATTCCTAAAATACTGTTTCTCAATCAAAGTTCCAAACATAGAGAGGCACAAAGGCCTTCATATACTCTTACATTTTCATAGCCCTGGGATTAAACGGTGCATAAATTGAAAGCACTTTATTTGCAACTGTCAGGCTAATGAACAGTGAACTGCAGAATATTTCTCTAACTAGAGGTCAAATTGACTCATAGTAAGTGATAGTAAATGATCCCATGGCACTGGAGCACTGGGACATATAGATTTTAACATTAATTTTATGTGTATTCCCTGTAGCAGCTGTCCACATTGTTACTATCTTAAGAAGACATCTTATTTATTTCAAGAAAAAACAGCATTCAATGACTGCCAGGATAAAATAAACATCAATTTTTATAATCTCTATTATATATGCGAAGATTTGTCATAGAATGCTTCTTTTACCTTACGTTTAAATACAACCAAAAGTGAGCTTGCTACTCTGGGAAAAATTAGTAGATTGCCTTTTATTATTAGAAAGACCTTTTCATTTTTGGAGTGCACAACTACCTGCACTACGATTTTCCGAAAGCTTCTGCAAATCAAGCAGTATGCTTGTATGGTGTCAATGACACTTGCTTTCAGAAATTTGAACCAAAATCTTTGTTAAAATGATGATATTAATGTCATTTTAAAACACTGTCTGTAAAGGACAAATTCTACTCTTTTATTATTACTATAGATATTGTATATAGGTATTATTATGAATGTTATCATTTATCATTTGAGATTGCTTTGCTGAAAATGTAGTCACATATTTAAAAAAGAGGAGTACTGAGGTTTCTCCCTCTGGCATGTGCAGGTCATTATTGCCTCATAGCAGGTATCATAACTTCCTTTATGTCTTTACCAAATGTGATTGCAGAGTTTGTGGTAGACAGCTAATAAGCAGTGAAACTAAAAATCAGGACCCTAACACTTTGTCATTCTTCTCAGTAGATGCACCAAGGAAAGGTAAATGGGTGAAATCTAGGATTGCTCACTTCTTCTTTCTGTATATACTGGTGTTGTGTGCACGTGTGTGAGTAAAAGGGAAAGTGTTAATCAAATAAAACAGCTTTTTTGCCACTGGTCTTTCATTGTGGTTCCAGGCTAGTCTACAGAAACTGCTAGGAAATGGTTTAGCTTACTATTGCTGTATGCAGGCTCCTACGGACTTGGAACACCACCTTCCTCCTGAATTTGCTGGCATGTAACTGTACAGAGATAACACTTTCATTGTTCCTTAAGATACTCTCCAGGGGGTTGTTTTGCTTCTTATACTGATACATTCCAAAAGCAGAATCTAGTAATGTGTCCTTGTGGGGATATAGAAAAATCATCACAGCAAGAATATAGACCCTATATTGAAGGTAGGTCATGCTGTGATGGTGATTATTCCTATTTAGACTTAAACACAAGATACGTACGAGTCCTGCATACTCTACTGTGGAAAGTTCAGCACAGTTTTCCCAGTACTTTTTACTTTCCTCTTAAGGACCTGGGGATCCTTTTCAGAAAAAAAGAATGTATAGTTCTAAAGAAACAACAACAACAACAAAAAAAAAAAAAAAAAAAAGGGGGAAAAGGGGACAAAAAAGAATGTAAAAAAAAAAAATTAAAAAAAGCAGAACAATTATTACCTGCTTGTAGGAAACCATTTCTGATAATGACCTCTCAGCAGGAACCTTGTTTTATTCCTAATTGCTATACGGTATTGAAAAGACCAGATTTACTACAATTGTCAATTGTTTTTTAACAGAGCAAAACTTCTCTCTACCTTTTAACATGGACTTAAAATGGGGAAATAAATATCAGCTGTGGTGCATCACTGACTGTGATTTGTAGTTTAACTACCACATTAAATACTTTAATTAAAACTTGAAAAACAAACTGCAGTATTAGTAATGCAGTAATCATCTTCAGGTTGTCTGCTTTTTTAACTCTAGCCTTCTTCGCTCAGGGGAAATATAGTTATCCTATGTTCATGATGGTTTTACTAAAATCATTTCCCAAGCCTACAGGACAGTCTTAATTACCTAGCCTTAATTTTAACTATTGCTAAAAGATAGTCCTACAAACAAAATAGGTTAATTTAACTCATTGAGTGTGTCAGAATATTAATAGTGTCTTATTTACATATTCTTCCTGATTAGCAGGCATGTAATAAGGAAAAAAAATAAAAACAGCACTGGAATGAATGGGAAAAAAAACAAATGAAGGAAACTGAAAAACTTGAAAAGAATGTTAGAATACAGGGCAAAATGAAAGTGCAGTACTCCCTGGGTAAAGGTCTTGAGCACAGCTGCATGCATTTGTTCTCTGTTTGCAAATAAATTTATCAAAATACCATCCTGCATTTATGTAAAAACATAACCTTTGCTGCCAGTAGCAGCAATGATATCTCATCAGTCAAAACCCTGGCATTCCAGTCTTAAGCTATCATCAAAAAGACGTATATGGGTACAGTTTGTCTACGTGGAATACACCATAAATATAAGCAATGCATGATAGTATTATTTTGTAACCAACTCACCATCCCAAGAGCTCTAGTTTATGTGTAAACATATTTCATTCCTCTATGGAAACATTAATGTAGGTATCTAATCTGATGGTTCAGACTTGCATGTTTGCTTACCTTCTGTGCTGTTTTATGGAAATCAGCATCACAGCATAGCTCTGACATTAATACAGTCACAATGTAACCCTGTTCAGAAACTGTAAAACTGTAATCTCACTTCAGATTTAAGGGTGGAGCAATCTTTCCCATGTCAATAGGCTGAGGAGATCCCTGCTATTAAAAGTGTTTCATTCATACCATTACTTAGGTTTTTCAGCTTTCCCAAAAATTAGAAATTTTATGACCAAACAAGTTTTCATTATACGACACAAAACCTACAAGTTATTAATATTGGTATGTATATTTGCATATATATTTACATATACACACCCAAAAGACAAAAGCTCTGAGCTGTTCTGATAAATTTATTAAAAACAAATACTGAGACGTTCCTCTAACTTAAAATCTTTGTTTGCATTGTATTACAAATTTGGCTCTTGAGAGGCTGAGCATAATAAATGCTTTTTCATGTCTGACCATATCCGTAAAAATTAAATGTTCCACAGGAATTTCCTGGCTAACTATTTTGCTTAATCAATCAATAAATGGAGTAGGACAGCTCAACTGGGTATGACTTTAATATTTCTCTTGCCTTTGAATTACATTTCTTCCAGATGCAATGTTCTTCCCCCTCCCTTACGTCCCTCCAGTTGTAGAACTCAATTTTCGAGTTCCAATGATTTCATCACAGAAAACAATACAGCCTTGACAATAAGGTTTTATTAACCTTTTTTCTTCTAAAGCCTAGATCTGAGATGAAATTCCACAGTGTTCACTGTCAAAGGCTAAAAAAGTGATTGCTGTTTCTAATGAGTATCTGAAAGATACTCAGTTGTATTTTCCCTTAATACACTTAATACTGAAGGAAAATACAGGTTTACAATAACTGGAAGTAGAAGATTTTTAAAAACAAATCTACGGTGCAGTCTTTTTTTCATTCTCTCAGAAACTAGACTTTAATTTAAAGTGGAAACTTTCACAGTTTTGTCTTGCCTTCTCTGGCCTACTCTATGTAAATTTTCCTACTAGTTTACATATTTAAAACTAAGTAGCAGACTTGCACTTTATTATGGATGAGAGGTACAACATTTCAAGCAAGAGTCTCTTCCTGTGTTATCACTGAATCATACCAAACTTCTATGGAAAGCATAGCACAGCCACTTGTTTAAAAAGCAACAATTGAATGGGTCAGTGCCTCAGAGAGGTAATGATCTAGATGTCATAAAACAGCTTGACCTGTTTCCCACTTATTTTGCTGAAAATTCTCCAGTGAAGCCATTGATAAAGCTTAGGCAAGGGCTGCAAGAAGTTACTTCTTTCAACACAGAATCACAGCCTAGAATCCTCTTCTGAAAGTAAATTTCTGCCTCCATTTTTATAAAATACAGACGGAAGACAAGGTCCAGTATGCAATATTAAGGAGACCAGGAGGGTTAATGAAGCCAAGATAGTGGTTAGGGAGCTCTTTATAGAAAGGAAATCTTGAGTCATAGCCTCTGATTATTTCAAATGAATTGTTTTATGAAAAGTGACTGTGCTGGTTTTGGCTGGGATAGAGTTGATTTTCTTCATGGCAGCTGGCATGGGGCTGTGTTTTGGACTTGTCCTGAAAACAGTGTTGATAACACAGGGATGTTACTGATGAGCAGGGCTGACACAGAGCCAAGGCCTTTTCTGCTCCTCACCCCACCCCACCAGCGAGGAGGCTGGGGGGGCACAGGAGCCGGGAGGGGGCACAGCCGGGACAGCTGACCCCAACTGACCCCGGGGAGATCCCACACTGTATGACATCATGCTCAGCATACGAAGCTGGGGGAAAGCTGGCCAGGGGGCCTCTGCTTGAGGACAGGCTGGACATCAGTCGGTGGGTGGTGAGCAATTGTTTTCATTTGCATCATTTGTCTTTCTTGGGGTTTATTTCTCTCTCTTTTTGTTATTTTCCTTTTCATTACAATGTATTAATGTTTTATTTTAATTCAGTTATTAAACTGTTCTTATCTCAACCCACAAGTTTTATCACTTTTACCCCTTTAATTCTCTCCCTTATCCCACCAGGAGGAGGGGGGAGTGAGCAAGCACCTGTGTGGTACTAAATTGCTAGCTGGGTTTAAACCACAACAGTGACCATTAAAAAGGGGGGCATAATTACAGGCGGTGATGGAGCTCAAACCTACTGGTCTATGTTTTGCCACACATCACAACTTATGTTAATTCACACAACAGCTCAAAAATTTCACTGGCTTTAGGTTGGACATGCTAATCTTCCTATCACTGATAAGATACAAGTGCAACATTTGGGCATTTTAATCTGCAAATTGTTGTTGTCCTGGAGCAGAATAAAGGCAATCTCTGCAGTCAGAGAAAATGTGCTGCTGTCTGCAGATGGGATGTGATCTGCCTGTCACACATCACAGGATGCAAAGGGGGGAAGGAGTCTTGTTTCCAATCAGACCATCATCAGAGTTCCTACTGATGGCAGCAGAACCAGTCTTCAGCTCAGCTAAGAATATGAAAAAAATTCTTACCCAGTGATACAAATGAGACTTCATTACACAAGTCCTGAAGTGCACACTGATGACATTTACGTTTGAGAAATTCAGTTATCTTCATCGCAGGTTGCAACCTGTAACTTTTATGTTTTGGTTCTCTTCCATTAAAAGTCTCAAAAACTATACAAAAGTAAACATACTTCCATGCGTATTTCCTTGTACTGAGAATCCAAAATAAATAAATAAAGGTTCTTACGCTCATTAACTTTGTTTCCTTTTTTAAATATCAGCTTCTACTCATAAGCTTAGAGATACAATACATAAATGAAGCATGAAATGAAAAATCCTTGCCTTCCCAGTGGGGCACTGATCATGCTCGCTTGCAGAGTGCCAGGTTAATATACCTGCTGCCAGAAACAGCCAAACAGGCTACCTAGTACTGGGATGAACCATAAAGCAGAACAACAAGGCTTAGATGAGACAACCAAGGGTACTTCTCTCCCTCATTCGCTGTTTGTATCAGGGCCAATAACAAGAGTAGGGTCTGCAGGCAAGAACTGCTAGATGCTCTTTCTAAACCTTCTGAAAGAAAAAAAGGGCAATATAAGGACATTGGTCTGTAAACCCTTTGCCACAGTGAACAGATGTTGTCAGTCTTCTAATGTGAGGTTGACATTTCACCACTTCTGTGCTAGCAGCTCTGGGAGAAGCGATGCTTTATCCTGCTCCTTTAGTGGTAAGAATGAGGAAATAGATATGCTTAGCACAAGAGAGAGAAGTGTTTAGCAAAGAGACTACACAGTAACGTGTGATTTCCTAGGATAGGAACTGCTAGAGAATTTACAGACTACATCATCAGAAGTGTGAAGCGCTAGGAAAGAACAGGAGGAATGATACCTTGAGATGCCTAGATCCTATGTAAATTCAATAGTGATGAGAAAGAGTTTTAAAGGAGAAAACTATTTTTTAATGTCCAAGGAGAAAATAACACCTTTCGCTTTAAAACTCCTTAAAACTTGAAGTGGGTTATACCATGCCTTCATAAACTAGCTGTGATTACAATAAAGCTACTTATAGACATCATTCAGTCTGCCTGTGTTTTTCTTAATATATCTAACATAAATATTTTGATCACCTAAACAAAACCACATTAAACCACTAAAATATTAAAAACATAATCTAAAAACCCCAATAAAGTAGAAAGTATAAGAGTTTCTGGGAGGTGGAGAAGACTTTAGGCTTTATTTTCTTTACCAAGCACAGATTTTCAAGAATCATGAACATGAGTTCACAACTGAAAAGATAATTTGTCTCAGTGGTCAAACATCTACCTATACAACCAGTTTTAGTTGTCTTTTAGTTTTCTAGGAAAGTCTGTGATGTTCCATACTTGTTTCTTTTCCTAGCTCAACAGCACGGTCAATCCTTTTATTCAGCACACATCGGTAGGAAGCTGTGAACCAGTTTTCCCAGTAAAGGATTAGGATCTGCTCTAGCTCCCTTTGGAATGCATCTTTCAAGGATCTGAATGCTTTATTCAGTATTTTTTTACAAATGCACACCATAGTGAGGAGAAATACTAATTTAGTTTACTGCTGTATACTGTTTCATGGAACTAATTGCACTGCACTGCAACAACAAAAACTTAATCCTCACAATCCGTTCCCTAGACATCCCTATATACTTATATATGTTTGTGTCCATGTGTATGCATATATTTACATGCGTTTATAAAAAGACAACATTCTATTATAAATAAAAAGAAACTCATTCACGGATGTCGCTGGTATCTCTGGACAGTTATAGTTCTTTTTAAATCAGGTAAAAGTTGTTTGCATTAAATAATGTTCATGAAACACACAAACTCAGCTGCCCATCACAACACGGAATAAGTGGATGGGAGCTGCTAATGTACTCAAATAGAGAGGTCCCTATGCACCCTGACGTGTTTAGTGGAACAGCAAGTGAATGAGAGTGCTGTTAGTCCCAGGGAGGGACAATTTACAGTCAGACAGGTCTGTAATGATTCCTTCTACTCACAAGGTTTCAAAGTAGGAGTTATACAAGTAGTTAGACTGGGTAATTCCGATGATCTCTCCAGCATTACAAACTATAAATAGATGAATCATTCAGCATTCTGTTCAAGTTGCCTGCTTTTTCTCTTAATTCCTTTTGATCTTTTTCTTTAATCTGCTATAACCAGTTGTCCAAGGCTCACACATACATGTACCTCTACACTATTCAATTTATAGCTTATACTTATCTTTCCATCCAATGTCAATCTGATGCTAAATTTTTTCTTTAGTTTTGATTTGTCAGCTTGTGTTCCTTTTTAGATATTTTTGTGATATAAGCACATGAACAAAGACTTCTCTCTGAATCTGCCTCTCATTTAAGCCATTTAAGCCATGCATAGAGTATAAGCTTTCACAAAACAAAACCAAAGTTGAAGGTTAGTTACTTTGAATCAAATGTTCCATTACTACAAGGCCTAAGTGATTGAAGTCTTTCTAGATGTAGTGCAAAGCTGATCTTCAGTAATTTGCACCACTGCAAGAATTATTTCATTGTTTCTACCGTTAGGGTTTAAAATCTCCCTTGCTGTTCCAATGTGTGATTAAAAGTAAAGCAATGTTTCAATGATTAATTATACCAGAATTGTATTGCTTTCACAAATAAAAAAATTCCCGGAAGGGAGAGGATGTGTTTTCTAACCTTCTAAATTCAACAAATACACACACTCAGGAATGACCCAGATTAAAAAGTAAACAAACCAAACCAAAACAACCCAACCCAACATTTGTGGGAAGACTCCCTGCACTTCTATATAAACCAAATATGGAAGAAGTTATGATACCATCTAAAAAATGGTCAGAGGTGGGAAATTTCCATTAAGCAGCACATTGCAGCACATTAGGTTTTGCTTTCTCTAGTTCTAGGTAAAATAAGCAGTTGCTTAGGGCAAGGCTGGCAACACAGTCTGGTATCATTGCTCCTTGCTCCTGGAAGCCCCACGTTTGCTATTGCTTCTGCCAACACTACAGCAGGTACTAGTTATGTGAGACAACTGCTACTACTGATACTACTGTGTGTAATGTTTGCGTGTGCTAAGAAATAATAAGGCATTCCAATGCCTTTATGAAAATGATAGCTTTTAAGTTTTTCTGAACTAAAAAGTCTTTAAAAAGAAGAAAGTATCTTCAGAGCCTTAGACTAATGTTTTCATCATCTTCTCTTTCTCACATATCTCCACCCACCTCATGAAACTAGTAATGGAAAGTATACACAACCACGGGTCTGTCCGTAACTGCATTCAAGCAGTGCAAAATAGAAAAATTACACCAAAGAAGCAATAAAAAATAGCATATCTACAGAGAGACAAGTTGTGGGACAATCAACCCCATCTTGATCATAGAAACCAGTTAAAAAGGGTGTATTGAAATGCAAATACATCAATTCCACAAGGGTTTTCTGTGAATACCTGTTGAAGAAGTTTTCTTCAAAAGCTATTAAAGAATGTGTTGGTTTTGCATCAAACCATACATAAGAACACAATGGGCTCTGTTAAATACAGATAAGGGAGAGGAATAACCTTGTTAAAGGCATGACTGTATGAAACAAGGTTGTGCATTTACCACTGCTTGACTGTAATTATGACTTGTAGAAAACCAGCATGTTCCCTGTGAATTAATATGGTGCCTGCTGAATTATTTTCTACTTAAAGCACTTTTCATTTTGGTTTTAACCCTTTTTATTTCCATTTGAATGTTTTGGAGGGTTTTATTTAATATATGGCAACATATTTTCAGTAAGCACATGACAGCGAGACGGAAATAACCAGGGACGGGTGCAAGCACTACCGTGCAGTGTATCATACTCCAGTGGTAAGGTCTCACTGTGACTTTGTGGTCAGTGGACGACAGTGAACAATGGAGCTCTGCGGGTACTTGGAAACACATCCAAGACATACTTGGAACTTCATTAAAACCCGGTTTGCATAACCATTTCAACAGAGACAACTAAACAGGAACAACCTGTCTGAATGCACTCAATGAATCCTCACTCAGGCACAGCCTCACTTTTTTTTATTCATAGGGATGTCATGGAAATAACCAGAATTACAACTTAGATCAGGTCAGAGCTGAAGCAGCTTATTGCTATAGCTATAGGAGCAACAGAGTGATAGACTGCTGATAAGAACTCTGTCGAAATGGAACAGTTACAGAATGTATATACCTCTAGGTTATACAACTTCTTCAGCAAAACTCAGTCAGATAAGCTGAATATGGTAAACCACAACAGCAATTTAAAACCTTCTTATGAAGAGACTCGACAGCACATCCTTTTACAAAAAATCCACTCCTTTACGAAAAAAACACTCCTTTGTTAATTAAATCAAGCTGACTGGCGAGAACATTAGCTGCAAACGTTTCTTAACTAGGGAGGCCCTCAAAGGCTATGAGATGTTAACTATTTTGCTTCCACAGGAGGCTGTGGCTGGGATAGCAGATATGCTGTTTGGTATTTTAATTTGCTTAAATCCAGATTTTTGAAATCCCAACCTACAGCTTTGACGCCACAATGATTTCTGTACCATACTGCTCGGTAGTATGAAAGAAAACCCTGCATTTGCTAGAGCTCTGGAGAGGAGAGTTGGATAAACCTGCAACCAGTGCCCCTCTTGGATTTCTACTCAGTCTACGCCCGCACTGTCTGTTAGACACTGAGTAAGGACGCAATTGCCTGAGCCACGGACAGCTGACACATCAGAGAAACTCCAAACGTTCAAGAATCATGAACCAAATTCGAGCTTGCCCTCCAAAGAATAGCAATTGCCCTCTTGCAAATACAATGCTTGGGTGCCTTTCAGTCCTTTGAAATTCTGAGGAATGTGTTGTCGTGTTTTGCTCTGCAAAGAAGGCAGCGTCAGCTTCCATCTCAATAAAGGAAGCTGTGCTTCTCACGGGAACCCAAGATTCCAGGAGATGAAAACCACCAGGTTTTACCAGCTTGATAATATTAGTTCCACAAATCTTAAAAGAACTACATCTTAAAAGAACTACATAAACTCTGTGCTAAGTTGAACTCATTTTTTGATACAGTGACTGAATCAAAAAGAGATAAGGAGATTGGAAAAAAGGAGATAAACTTAAGGAAAAACAACTGATATGAAGTTCGACTATGTTTTTAACTACTAAAGTGAAAACTCAGGAGCAGAAATAATATTGTCAAATAAAACATGGCTTATGCTATTTTAGTGGGTTTAATTTTTAACTTTTGTAAAATTTCAGTTTTGAAGTTTCTCTCTTGAAATGTGCTAATAAGTAATGTGAAAATGTTAATTTTTTAAAAAACAAATTTGATTTTTTTTTTTTGCAGTGTCTTTTTTTTTTATTCTGGGATTTTTTTAAATGAAACTATTAACAAATGCTGATTTCAAGACAGTGTCAGCCCACTGAAATATTTTTTTTTTTCTCTAACCTATATACTTCCCTTTAAACCTTAGCTTATTCCTATGCAGAAGGTGTGGTGATAGGGGTAAGTTTTGTCAGTGTGGTAAATACTAACAACCTCACGATATGTTTTGTCTGCTAGTACTTTGCTCAACGATGTGCTTTATGCTTGTATAAATAGTTTTACAGCATAAAGTTTGATATTATTTCCCAATTCACCATATTTCAAAAAAATATGCACAGCTTTACATTTTTAGAGTAGATCTGGAAAATATTTGAAAGCACTTTGAAGACCATTTCCAGGGTATTTGATTATCTAAGTAAAGAATGAAGGTCCAAATGAGCTTTGCTAGCATACACACTTCAAATCTATCATCAGAGGCTTCCAGTTTGGCACTGTAATCTCATTGTGTCCTTGGAGGCTAGGAAGAGGAGGGGTGGTGAGGGAAGGTAGGTAACCAGAAAATCCAATATGTTTCTGGAAAGACTCTTCAGAGCGAGTTAATTTGTTGTTCTCCTCACTGATTTTAAGCAATTTAGTGCTGGTGAAAGGTGCCAGCTGAAGACACAGTAGACAAGTAGGGAGCAGCTTGGGTGCAGCAAGCGTCTGACTAGCTCAGGCCAGCTTCTCTGCAGGCACTCCCGGGCTGGAGGGGGTGTGCCTGCAGGAAGGAAAGGGACCTCCCAGCTTGATGCCCCCCCTTTTGGCTTTTGCCACCTGGGTCTTAGCTGTTTTCCCTATGTGTCTGTAGGACATACACTTTTTGAGAGAGAGAGAGACTCTTTCTTGCTGCACTTTGTTCCTAGATACTGAGATCCTGATAGAAACTGAGGCCTACAGATACTTCTGAAAAACAATTATTGCCCTGGCATAAATTCTCAGTATCATTTAGTCCCAGGAAATTAATTTTGCACTGCATGTTTAAAGTACATCCTAGCTCTTTTAAAAACAAATAAATAAATAAATCTGGAGGCTAGAAAAACTTCCCAGCAACAGATTTGCAGTAGAAATTAAGGAGCTTGAGTCCTTGACCTCCAGTTTAGTTGCTGTATTATTCTGCTAAATTCCCAATGTTTATGACTATCTATATCAAAATGACATCACATTCTTTTTTCTGATACAAATTAGATTTCAGCCAAAGCTTTTAGCTTCAAACCCTTCTGAGAAGTGCAAGGATGTATTGATTCCCATAAGACAGGGCAACATTTTTTCACCTCTTCCATACTGCTACCTAAAGAAATACCAGCTAGAAGGAATTGTTTAAATGACTTTAAAATGTAAATTGCATATCAAAATAAGTGATACAAGATACTAGATCCTTTCAATTTAGGAAAAAGCTATAAATCTCCTTGGATCTTGAAGTTCCTGTTTTCAAAAGACATGACAGAAACCCAGCTAACGTCTCTAAGCAGCTATTTTATACCAATGGCTTCACAACCATCTGTTTCTAGTGTCAACAATGCATCAGAGTTGAAATTCAGACTCCATCCTGAACTGGGAGCTGATGGTTTTGAATAAACGCCATCATCCAAAATATGTCCCACATCTCCAGAGCAATAAAAGCAGGGAAGAGAAGACTGGTGAGCTCTGCAAATGGGCCATTCCTCCAGTTGTGATAATTCATGGTTTTGTCTTGAATACATTACTCTCATCTGACACTGTCTTTGGACTGGCCTTGAATTTCAGTGGCTACAAAACATAAATCACCTGTACATGTTCTGTTTACAGTTTAGCAAACTGCCATGGCTATAGTAAGATCAGGAAGTACAGAAAAAGCGTGGAGAAAAAAAATGAATCAGTGAATGTTAACACTGGTCATGGAAAAAAAAATTATGCTGGTTTCTTGATAAGGGAAAGAGAGGTTCACAAACAAGAAGAAAGGAGTTGTTTCATTTCAGTAGTTACAGGGGCTGAAAGTGACACATTTACAGATATCTGTATACAAATTAAGCACTGTTTCAAACAGTATAATCAAGAACAACTCTGCATAATATAGCACTGGAGAGGAGCATAATTAGAAATGTACAGAGGGCAAAATGGCTGTTTCACTGAAGAAGTGAGATTTAAAAATACGTATTCATTCAAGCTCTAAGTGAAGACTAAACGCTTCAGAATTCTTAAAGCAAGAAAAAGAGCTTCTGTGTACAATGGGATTGTTAATATCTAATACCAAAATAAAGAACACAAAACCACACTTCAAAATGTGAAAATAAAATATAGGATTTCAATGTTGTTAGAGCTTTCAGTATTCATCCTAAACAGCAGTTTAGTAAAATCACCATTTCTTTTTGTATTGGTGATGGAATATTACCCTGTCCAACTTGCAGCAAATTGTTCTGCTGCAGGGCTAGAAGTGATAATCTCAAACTAAATGAAATAATTATGTCACGTGCTACTGTCTTTTAATGGTTTTCAGCAAAAGGAACACCAGTAAGTCAACTGATTACTGTATGTGTGGTAACAAAAGCAAACTGATTCCAAATAATTCTGAAAAAATAAACAAATACAAATTAGAAATAACACAATGTAATTGATGGAGATGTAAATGAATAATAAAACTGTTCTTCACCAAACCTGGGGACATAATTTTTAGATCATTCTGAGTTATTTTAATTGTGCTAGAAGTAATGACCCAGCAACCTGCCAGTCAGAAAACACCTGAAAGTCCAGTGTTCTAGCCATTTTCCTCTTCTCTGTCAACAGTTTCTTCTCCTACCAGTTCTTCAGCACATCCTATTGATTACTCGCCCCTCCCCCCCCCCAAAAAAAAAGAAAATCCCATTTGTGCACACCAGTTAACTTTCTATTCCCTTGTAACTACAAAGCTGGCACAGAAAGATCCAAGTGAAGCCACATACTTTTTCCGCACTGTGCTTTAAATCTCAGTATAGTTATACAAACCACATTTCAGCATTCTTTATTGTCCTAATAACTTCATTGTTAATAGACAAAGTCTAAAGATATTAAACATAGGAAATGCTGATTTCTTAGCATTATCTGCTGTACACAATGCAATACCACCATAACCTTAGCTTTCACACAGTTAATTCCTTTTATTCTTGTTGTGGGGAAGGAAGAGGAGAAAGTGGAGCAGATTTCAAGTCTTGAATTATTATCACAGCTTTCTGTGCTAACACAAGCCTTGACTGCATTAGAACACATTAAGAATTCATCAACAACATGGATTGCTGAAGTAAAAAAACAGATACTTAGAAAAATATAATCAAATGTATAATAGCATAAAAATTATCACCAAGGTTCTTCATCCTTGCTATACTAATAGATGCTATTTTTTTCCTGAAGAGCTATTTATATGTCTACTGGGTCCACAAATTAAACTATGAGTTTGGGTGTCCTGAGACTGTCAAATCAAAAAACATACACAAAGCAAGAGAGAAAACTTTGTTTAGGTTGCTTTTTTAGACAAATGATAAATCAAATACAAAGATATCCCATTGAAAAGAGCATTATATTTACAAAGTAAAAGCAAAAAGTTAGGGAATGCCAACTTTAAAATAAGTGCAACACCAAGAGGGTGTCAGAGGTGCTTTGTGACAGAGGGAGGTGAAGGCATCAATGTTTATTTTCCTTAATACTTCCATCCCATCCCTGCCCCCTTCTTTGCCAAACAACTTCATGTTCCTTTGACAAGGATATATTTGTCGGTATTTGCTCCTGTGACTATGGGTAAGTTCTTCCTACATCAACAGCAACTGCAGTCTGAGAGTTGCAATAATGTTTCAAGGCTATGTCTTTTGCATTACCATTTTCAGATGTATTGTCTACTTTGCCTTTTAATATCTATCGTAATCTCTTGCTGCAATCGTGTATATACTCTGTGAACTCCAGTGGACTTACTTGTTAAAGATAGGCTATTTTACATAGAGAAAGACTTTACAATGAGCCCAGTGTTGGGCAGTGATGCATAGAGACCCCTTGCACTGAATTTTCTGGAAGTTGATGATGAGTCAGATTTGCTCTGTACACCAGTCTAAAGCAAAGTAATAAAGATCATTCTTTTCTTCCTGGAACTTTTTGCTATTTATACTAAATAAGGTCAGAAGCCAAACCCAACCACCCTCTTGCATGTGCATAAGAGTTTACAATAGAAAAAGGCAAAAGAAATACTGTAAAATCCATTTTACAGACTAAAGAGGAGGTACAAAGCTATTGGTTGCTTAATCTAAAGTCAAACAAGAAATACATGGCAATATGAGTGACTGAAAAATACCTTGGAAGCCTCCAGAAGCCAGAAAGTTATCATTCTTGCTAGAATGGTTCTTTGGTACCATAATTAAGTCTCTATCAGTGATATATTGCAAAATGCCAACCACTAAGGAAAAGGAAAAAGTACTTACCTTGTTGTAGCAAAGTTCATTATTCCCTCCTCTGAAAGGACTGGAAAGAGCAGTTTTCTCTAGTCCCAAGGTATTTCAACTGCTTCTGCAACACAAATGCATTCCTCTTATTTTCTGCTTTTTTGCGTATAGAGAGAAGAAAAGATCACTGTTTTGGACGGTAAAGACCATGACTTTGTTTTGCTCTCCACATGAATTTGGAGCCTATGTCTTTGCAGGCACAATTTTTCAGTCTTCAACTGAAACACTGCAAATGACTATAACCTTGTCACAAGTGTTGAATGTACTCAGCCTTGTACTAAACATGAGAAGTTCGTTCGCTCCTGCAGACTATTGACACTGCAAATAATACCTAAATTCTCCTCTAGGTAATGCAGTAAAGGCCTGGAGATAAAATAAATAAAATAGAGAAATGGAGTCTCTATTCACCTTTTTATATGCTGTAATGTGTCCACTGCAGGTAAGCTAGGAAGAAAGCAATGTTCTCATGAGTTCTACTTTCTCTTTCCTATGCACCATTTAACTTTTACAAATGAAAAAACTTGTAAAACAAAAGAAGGTGCAAAGTTAACTTGACCAAGCATTTAAATATCCTTCTATCTGCCTTTGTTAAGCAGAAGGTGATTTAAGAGGTATTCTACTAAGAGATGAAAAAGGGTTTTGATATCACCATAATACATATGTCTGAACATACATGTAGGATTCAGTTTTGAAGCTTGTACAAAATACCACTGCAAAGCAGACACAGTAAAGATATAATAGAACAGACAGCAAATGTCCTTTCCAGTGGAAAACACAATGTTAATTAATTCATATAAGCCAAAGAATACAGCATAATTCATCTTATCAACACCTTATTATGTAAACATGATGCAAGACTTGAAGTGCCCTAATACGCTATAAAATATAAATGAAAATAAAGAACAAATAGGGAAGTATGTTACATAAGAGCATAACTGGTTAGTATAGGAGCCATATATGTGTATCTATAATCAAGGACATACAAAAACACTTAGATATATCCTTGATTTTTCAATATAGTTCTGTTCCATTAAGGGCAGGAAGATGAACTGTGCCAACAGACAGACAAGCATGGGGAAGTACATGACAAAGCTATGACAGGGTAAAAATTTCCAAAGCATTCACATTCGTCTTTTAAGTTCTGAATTGGCATTTTCAACAATGTTTCCATCTGCCCACAGCTGAAAACTAGCCAAAAGCTTTCAAAACACTTACTGTTAAATATTTCTTTCCAACTGCATAGTTGAGAGTGCTCCCATGGTCCACCTTTGACAAATGGCCTGGATAACAATGCCTGTAAAGATAGGAATGCAAGTGTAAACAGCAGGAGTGAATCAAATTACACAAAACTATCAGGGAGGACATTTGCCCCAAATTGTTCATGTTAAAGCAAAGGAGAACCATCAGCTGGATTAAATAACAACCAAGATATTACAGAGATTTCTGAAAAAAAGAAGCCAGCCTCAAAAGGATTATAGAAGCATGAACATTTGTAAGAGAGGGGAGACCCTGAGGTTGATAAGGAGATAGTCAAAACCTGGTTTGACACTGCCACAAGTTGTCTCCCAAGCAGCAGCACATCCTCTGCCAAGGCCTGATGAAGCATCTTCCTCAGCACACACCATGACAAGCCATACCCCAGCCAGGAGGGTGAGACCTCGGGGTGCACCAAGTAGGGACCCACACCTGGAGTAGGTGTGCATCACTGAGGGAGGCTGGGGAGGCTGGAGGGGGTCTGAGCCCATCGCTGGGGGTTGGGAGTATTACAGCTTTTGGAATTAGTTACATAGGCGTGTTTAGAAATTTGTGGGCATTTGTTAACATTTTGTAAATGTCTCATTTTGTGGCTTATCTGATATTGATCCTGATGTATAGTTCACTGATTGTCTGTTAATTACATGTTGTTAATTATTCAATAAAGTGTTTTGATCCTGATTTGATTTAAACTGCGTAATCTGAGCAGTGGCTCTCTGTGAAGCACAGTTTCACATATCTCAACATTTTACTTTTTTTCTCCCTAACATTTTAGCTTGACAAAGTTTATATACATGAATTCCTAACTGTCAAAAAAAAAACATTCAGCTTGGACACTTTCAGCTGGTGGTAGTGGCATTTTTTGTGTGCATGATACCCCACACTTCACAGGAATACTTTGAAACCTGAGAAGCAGCAATCCCTAAATTCTGTCTGTTGCAGACAATCCTATAACTAACTTTATACTTTTTGCAATTACCATAAAAATCATTTAGCTGTTGCTCAAAACACTTCCAGAGAAAGAGAAATATCATTAGTTACTCTATTTGTAGTGGGCAATTCAGAGAAGTTAAGTGAAGAATAGTCCAGGTTTATACAAGTTTATACTAGTTCTGGAGGCAAGTTATTTAATCTTTCTGAGGAAAATCTATCCATGTTTCATTTTAGGGACTTCTGTGAACTAATTTAACTTTCTTGATTTCAATTTCCCCACGACTGAGAAAGACACAGAATACTTGATGACCTACAGCACAAAAGTCAGTACTCTTTAGCAGCTGCCTTTAATCCAAAACTGCCAATCAGTTTGCTGGTTCCCACATTTGGTGACTGGGTTGATTAATTAGTCCACAGATTGTTAAAACTAGTCAGGAGAGAAGAGTGGTGGGAATAATTTGCTAAATCCTAGCTTTTGAAAATCTTCAGGGTTCTGATTCACGAGCAGGAATTGCTTGCATTGAGGTGTGCCTGTGTGGCACACCTGCCTGTGTGGCAGCTACTGAATAACCACAGGGCAGTTTTGGTTTACCTCAATACACTGTGCTCTGAAACTGATATTTCAGCTTTTGCTAGTTGTTGATCTGACCAAACAGCTTAGTGCATTCTGGTTCTGGGACAGAGAGTGAGCAGTGGGGTAGGAGCTGCTATATCCATCTTCTAGTATGCGACTTGCTCTTGTGATAACAATTTAAATGCCTGAAAATTCCAAATGTTTCTAGAGCTGATTCTTTTGAAATAGCAATATCTAAATGAAATATTATATGAAGAAAAAAAAATTTTAAAAAGTCAGCTATAATTTATATTTTGCCAGTGTAAAGTGCTACCAAACCGAGATATTTCTCTCTGCAACACCAGTTCTCCACAACGTTCCAAAACCTGTTATTCCATGACTATAATTTATATAAGAAAAAATAAAAATTATAATTTATTTCTAGTTTTCTTTGGATTATTTATTCACCACACCCCCAAATTTGTCTTATGCAGACTTTTTTTACCTGTTTTTATACACTATATGTCTAACACTTCCTGAGACAGATAATTATTTTAGTTGCAGTTATATACTACATTTAACAGAAACTAATAAAACAATTTCTTTTCAAAGGTGAAAATTATTTCATATACACCAATTTGTCAATTACACGTGCTTCTTACACTGCATCTTTTCATACCATTCTTATGAAATTAAAATAGAATTTACTATCAGAATTCTCCCTCACATTCAGGAGCCTACATCTGAATACCAGAATTACAATACAAAATATCAGATTTGACTATCAAACTAGAAGACAGAACAGGCTTACAGAATCACAGAATTCCAAGGGTTGGAAGGGACCTCAGGAGATCATCCAGTCCAACCCCCCCTGCTAAAGCAGGTTCTCCTAGAGCATGTTACACAGGACTTCGTCCAGGCGGGCTTTGAATATCTCCAGAGAAGGAGACTCCACAGCCCCCCTGGGCAGCCTGTGCCAGTGCTCCGTCACCCTCAGAGAAAAGAAGTTTTTCCTCATATTCAACTGAAACCTCTTGTGTTTCAGTTTGTACCTATTGCCCCTTGTCCTGTCGCTGGACACCACTGCAAAGAGTCTGGCTCTGTCCTCTTGACTTCCACCCTTAAGATATTTGTATGTGTTGATGAGGTCCCCTCTCAGTCTTCTCTTCTTCAGGCTGAACAAGCCCAACTCTCTCAACCTTTCCTCGTAGGGGGGGTGCTCCAGTCCCTTTATCATCCTAGTTGCTATCCTCTGGACTCTTTCTAGGAGTTCCTCATCTTTCTTGAACTGGGGAGCCCAGAACTGGACACAGTACTCCAGGTGGGGTCTCACCAGGGCAGAGTAGAGGGGGAGGATAACCTCCCTCGACCTGCTGGCCATACTCCTCTTAATGCACCTCAGGATACCATTGGCCTTCTTGGCAACAAGGGCACACTGCTGGCTCATGGTCAGCCTGTCGTCCACCAGGACTCCCAGGTCCCTCTGGGCAGAGCTGCTTTCCAGCAGGTCAGCCCCCAGCCTGTACTGGTGCCTGGGGTTCGACCTCCCCAGGTGCAGCACTCGGCACTTGCCCTTGTTGAATTTCATCAGGTTCCTCTCCGCCCAACTCTCCAGCCTGTGCAGGTCCTGCTGAATGGCAGTGCAGCCTTCCAGCGTATCAGCCACTCCTCCCAGTTTTGTGTCATCAGCAAACTTGCTGAGGGTACACTCTGTCCCCTCGTCCAGGTCATTGATGAACAAGTTGAACAAGACCGGGCCGAGTACTGAGCCCTGGGGAACTCCACTAACTACCGGCCTCCAACTGGACTCTGCCCCGCCGATCAGAACCCTCTGAGCCCTGCCATTCAGCCAGTTCTCAATCCACCTCAGTGTCCACTCATCCAACCCACACTTCTTGAGCTTCCCTATGAGGATGTTATGGGATTTATTAATTATAATAAATTATAACAGATTTGGTAAATCTAGTGTGTTCTTGGTTAATTGTATCTCACACTGCTGAAACGTTCACACAATTGGCAGAGATGAAGGCCAAAACAGATTACATGGTTATTGTTCATGCCCACCTCCTTTAAACAAAGCAGAGGGAGAGGCCTGGAAACCTAAATACAGTGTGTGATAATTACTCGGTATCACAGCTATTAGTAAGGTCTGGTTTATTTTGACATCATTCTAACAGAAGAGCTTTCAGAAGGCAGTGTTTCCAAGATGAGTATAATATTAATAGAACAGGTATTAAGAAGCTAAGGTAGTTTAGAAGTGCATGGCAGACATAAAAACAGTGAAGTGCAGAATAGATCCATTTAACAGTACCTGCAAATCACCATCCACAAGTAGTCTCATAGCTCTGCAATGCAGTGTTTCTCAGAAGAAAACACTGTTATTCCCTCAGTTTGAGAGATATCTCAACAGTATGTCAACAGGCTTAAATAATATGCAGTAATTGTAGTCAAGCTCACCCAAGCAAGTTTTGAAAGCAAAGGCTAGAATTTACTTTTTTCTGGCTCTAGCACATCCTAGTGTGGTCTTCAGCAGAACAATTTTCAGTCAAAGAGCAAGTTCTACATTCTGAGTTGATACTTCTGGGTTTGACGAAGACTGCAGTAGAGAGAGAAAGCAATGTTGTTAAGAACTGAATTTTGCAGTATTCCCTGATGGAAAAAAAATGGGAAGTTCTAAATTATTGACAATTCTTTTTTTTGTTTTTTTTTGACAGAAGAAGTGGCAGAAACTCTGCTGAGGTTTATAGCACCATTTTGTAAATCCCACTGCTCTGACTACTTACTATCAGGCAAATGTAATTTTAGATCTAAAATAATCTAATATCTAAAAGCAGCCACAGTGAGTTTGAAACATCACTGGCCCTAATTCTAGCCCATCCTATGTATTGCAGTTAATGTCATAATTCAGAAGTATCAACTACAGGTACTGCTTTACCATTCAAACCAACAAGTGAAATGCAGTGCATATATTATGCACCCGAAAATGCAACCTTTTCCAAAATCTAGGCTCTTTGCAGAAGAAAATGAAGAATCAAGTGAAAAAAAAAAGTGCTATATTAAAATATCATAAAGTAATGTAAAAGTAAGTTTGAATTAAAAGAACTCTTTCCTTTGGACTGATTGTGATTAGCTTTGCAAAGCACAGTAATCTGTGGTGGAAAATTGGAAGGAAGGAAATTAATATCTCATCACACTGGTTTCCTACAGATAATATCAAAGCTACTCAATAAATGCAGATTTTGAAATAGTATGTAAATAACACAAAGAGGTTAAGTCTATTTGTAATTCAGCATCCAGCACTTTGGCAAAGTATGTTTCAGAGAAGAAACAATAGATGCTACTTTGGTCACTCCATATTATCAGCTATTGACTCATTCAGTGTCTCCACTATAAAAAGGACAATAACTGATTTAAACTTAATCTGCTAAGACCTGTAATTGATTTCCTTATTGGCAGAGAAAGAAAAATGAAACCTTTCTTCCTTCCTGTTATATACATAATAATTAGGCAACGAAAGACACTATGATACCGAACATCCTAGTTACTGTGCCATATATGTTTGTAGACATATATTAACTTAGTGTTCTAGTGTTCCCTTCTGCAAATTTCTGTTAAATAGGATTTTTACAAGGTTACTGAAGGTAGTGGAATGTTTCCACAGATCACAAAGGACAGCTATAAGCACATGAGAGATACTGCTAATGACCCAAGGTGGTATTCATCCCATGACATTGCATTTGGCAGATGATCTATGACTATAGGGATCCTTTGCCCCTACTTAGAGCTCATTCCAACTTTCCTCCTTTTTCCTACTCTGCAAATGAAGCATTGCGGAGTGCTGCTTCATCATCCTGACACTTTGCACCAGCTCACTGCATTGTCAGCCATAGCCACCCAAATTTGAAATATGCTTCTGCTGCCTTGGGGCTCTATCAATACACACCAAGGTAAAAGGAAAAGGAGGAATAAAATTTTGTCACACATAGGTAATATATTGTTTCTCTGAACATAAATTCCAATTGTAAAAAACATGCATTCACTTTCACACCTTTTCCAAAGGATTACCAAAATGATTACCAAACACCATAGACTTTTTTAAATCCTGCTGTCTCCCTGACCTGAAGATCATTACGGTTTATAAATAAAAACCATAGTACCCTGAGAGTTTCCACTGTGCATCAGTCTCATTGCAGCTACAAATATTCAGTCAGAAATTATTTTAATAGCTTTCCTCCTCCACATAAACATTTCCTTCTCACAAAATGTGTTTCTTATATAAATTTTGTCTGATTTAAGAAATAATCTGGTTTAGTCTGGGACAATAAACAATAAATTGCTTTAATCATAGTGGGATTTTAAGAATTTTTTTCTACTTAACATTCATAGTTAATCTGAAACAAAAGACTTTTCTTACCAATAACTGTAACACTGAAAACCATATACCATGTTATAGATATGGGAAGAAAGGCCTAAATTGATGTAAGGAAGCCACTACTTCCTTATTAGACATTGCACGAATAGATAGCGCTGATTCCTTATCCCCCCCCAATGCTGTACACAAAATTATTAGAAGCAATGAAGATGATGAAAGGACTAGAGGGCATGATTTATGAGGAACACCTGAGGACACTAGGTTTGTTCAGTTTAGCAACTTCCTTATGAGGGGCAGCAGAGAGAGGTGAAGATCTCTTCTCCCAGGTGTCCAGTGACAGGAATGCAAGGGAATGGCTTATAGCTGTGTCAGGGGAAGTTCAGATTGGATATCAGAAAAAAGTTCTTTACTGAGATGGTGGTCAAGTGCTGGAACAAGCTCCCCAGGGAAGTGGTCATGGCCCCTAGCCTGTTGGTGTTCAAGAAGCATTTGGACAACTTCCTTAGATATATGGTTTAACTTTTAGGTCGCCCTGTGTGCAGTCTGGAGTTGGACTTGATGATCCTTGTGGGTCCCTTCCAACTCAGGATATTAAATTAAATTAAAAAGTAATTTAAATTAGATTATTTATAGTCCATTCATTACACTCACTCCTGTGAACTACTAGGATGTCTCTATACTCTAAGTGGCCTGACTGCTGTAACTTCAGGCATCCTACTCCAATGATCAAAGCTCTTCAGTCATCCACAAAATGGATAAAAATGTGCTAGGCTGCAGTACCTGGTAGCCAGTAACAATGCTACTGATGTAGCCACACTGACCTGAAGGTGCCAAAACTAGGCCTGTGCTTAGCCTTTGCTGCTGCTGAAAACATGAAGGAGGTTAGCAGGGCAGCTGTGGCAGCAAGTATCAGTGTCAGCACCTGTTCTTTGAGAAGTGAGCAGAAGTTATCTGGTATTTTTCCCCACAAGTAAGCACATGTTGCCAGTCTAGGATAGACCTGTGACTAGCTAGTTACCTAAAAATTGCAATCTTTGGTATGAAGAATGCCCCTTCTTAAATGGTTTGATAAATTAGAATCAAAGTAAGTGCTTTCTTTTGCATGTTACACTGAACACAAAGGAAAAATAATTTTCGTTTATGCCGTTTGCCACATTCTCTTACTTAACATTAAATTATCCCAGGAATGTTTCTCCTCCTCCTTCTCTGCAATGAAATCTGATTCCTTAAAATGAAATCAAGAGAATTACACCCTTTCACTTTATATCTATAACATGTTTTTTCTTTCTGTTCAGAGCATATTATTTTTCTTTTCCATTTGGAAGGATCAGAGCTAGTTAGAAGGATCAGTTAACTTTGGTATATTCATGCATCCAAATCAACACTTTAGGATACTCTGGTAGAACAAAACTTGATATGAAATCCCAGTCTTACTAAAATAAATAGTGAAATCACCATCTTCTCTTTCCAAGAAACTTTCACCTTCTGTCGCCAATTAGGCCTGGTCGTCTCGCCTCTGCCTCTCATTCTACACTGACACTGTCTGCTGGAGCTGCAGGCTCTCAGCTCCCTGTTGTAACTTCATATTCTCACATGTAGGTCTGGAGCCTCTTCTGCCTTGAGCAGACTCAGAAGTTGTGAAGTAGGAAGCAATCTGCCATCCCTCTTCCCAGACTTCTTAAAAGAGCATCGACTCAAACGTAAACAAAGAAACACTATTCATCACATATTCTAACATGTAAGCCCAGAGGAAACAATGCACTTTGATAAGATATCAATCTGACAATTTATTTTAATATGTTCCAAAAAGAAATACTTCCATCTGCTCATAATATAACCCAAGACAGACATAATCCATTATAACATGAGTAGACAGAGATTTGAAGCAAAATATACATAGAAGAAGAAAGAGCACAGTTCTTTTGTTCTTCTTTCTTGCTAATACTAAGATAGCAAGGCAAAGGGTGTTCTAAAGATGTCATTTTAACCAAATGTGCCTCCATTAGTACATTTATAGATATATATATAAACACATTTGAATTTATTTAGGCACAATTATCTATAATCCATAGCTATGCATGAAGAGAGATATTTAAAGAGTTATTTAGGAATGATGGGAAGTTAAAAACATATCATCCAGTTATTTCAATAAAGCAGTGCAACAAATACAGTTATTTTAATGAAATATTTAAATGAGTCACATATTCAGGCATGACTCAAACTGCTTCTACCGAACATGGCTATCAATGGAAAAAAAGAGGAGAGGTTCTTGATTTCACTTAGCTTTGGATCTGAACCAAGAAGACTACATTATCCCTTGTTTTGTTGTTTGTTTTTATGGAAAGATGTTTCAGTTGTTTTATGAAGGGCAAAAACTGTCAACAAAACAACTAAACATTTGTGAAATGTTTCATTTTCAAGCAATTAACTGCAGCAGTGTTACTGTGGATACTTTTCTTCACTGTTCTGTGGTATCTCAGAAAAATTATACATCTTAGGAAGAAATATGAAAAGGACTGATGTGGTTTAACCCCAGTCAGTAACTAAGCACCACGCAGCCACTCACTCACCCTCCTCTCCCCCAGTTGCCATGGGCTGGGGGAGACAATTGGAAAAAAAAGCAAAACCCGTGTGTTGAGATCAAGACAGTTCAATAGGTCAGCAAAGGAAGGTATTAATATTTAATACTAATACTACTAATAATAGAATATACTGAATATACAAAAAAAGTTATGCACAATGCAATTGCTCTCCACCCACTTACCATGGGGTGTCACAGTCCCCGTCCCCAAGCAGCAATCACTGCCCCCCAGCCAACTGCCCCCAGTTTGGACATGATGACATATGGTCTGGAATAGCCCTTGGGCCAGTTGGGGTCAGCTGTCCTGGCTGTGCCCCCTCCCAGCTCCTTGTGCCCCTGGCAGAGCAGGGGAAGCTGAAAAGCCCCTGCCTGGTGTAAGCCCTGCTCAGCAACAACTAAGCCATCAGGGTGTTACCAACATTCTTCTCATCCTAAATCCAAACGACAGCACTATGCCAGCTACTAGGGGGAAAAGTAACTCTGTCCCAGCTGAAACCAGGACAAAGATAGAAATTTTGAGATTAAAAAGTGAATATAATATTTGAAACATATTCATCACTAAAAGGGAAAATAAATATGAATAACACCTAATTACAAGCAGTTTTGAATCAATTATCTGTTCATTTTCTCACCTTTCTATATAGCTATAGTAACAATCTCTTTAAATAATTTGCATTTTTTGCAACTTTGCAGAATTTTCCTGTAACATATCCTTGAAGCTTTACCAAAGATACTTCTTTGTAAGTACAAAACCAACAGTCAGACTCCTTGGAAGGCTTTGAAATTTGTCACTATCAAGTGCACTTATTCATTGCTCACATGAGCTAAATCTTATCTTCATAAAATGAAGACATTTCTACCAAAGATGGGAAGTTTTTTAAAGTATGTTCTCCCCAAGATAATGCAACAGCCTATAATCTCATGTGAATGAGGAAACAATAGAGACCAAACTGCAAACCACCCATCCTTCCTTATTTATACTTAATGGTAGCTCTACTCCATGGCTAATGAATGAGAAAGTTGACCAGATAAAGGCTGGAAGAACAGTGGTGGAGCCATAGTATCTACTTGCAGTTTTTTGAGAGGCAATTGTTTTTTGTTCCTTTGTCCTGTACTTCAAACCCCTCTGAGATTACAGGATTTTAGCCCACTAACCTGAGATGATGCATCAATTTGCATCTCTTGGAACATTCTTCAGTGAGATGAAATTTACACTGAACTTAGTATAAATGTGGGTAACCAATGACATTAGGGGTTCACTTCTGGCTCTGGAGACTGAATTTACTGGTCTATTGTGGTTTTGTCCTGTTCAGCCTTACTGACCTTTCTTTAGCCTTCTGGTGTTGGCATTATTTTTGAAGTTGCTAGAATTCTTTTTCCACTGTGACCCAAGTAATGCGCATTATTTCATGACTTAATTAATTCATTAAAAGATATAAGAGGAGTTTCTGTTAGTGTTCATTAAGCTTCTAATATCTTGTGGGAGCAACACATTACTTATCACTGACTGGGATCTTGACTGTCTCTGCTAACTCTCTATGGGAGCTGAAATAACAGTGAACTGTGTTGTGCCTTCCTTTCTAATTGGATTGCAATTTACATTTTATTATTTGATTTTTTGACCAAAGACATAAAAAGGAAAAAAAAATCAATGCTATGGTTATTAACATTAATATCGCAGTAGTAAAATATGCTTTCTCTGCTTCCTGTTGGTTTTAGAGTTATTTTTCAGTGCCTTGGCAATACCCTTCACCAGTCCTCAGTCTATTGGGTTGCCTTTGTGCTACTGTATACAGCTTACATTAAAAGTGGCTTCCTCTTTTTTTTTAGGAGAATCAGAGGTCTCAGAGTTAAGTTGGCAATAGTTAGTGTACTCATTTTATTTATGATTTCTCTGACTTTTTGTTTGTCCAAGGAATGTAACTAAGGCTGAGAAACAAAGATCAGGTTTTAAATAATAATAGTTCATCACTAAAGAACTTCATTTAAGCACACAGAGAAAGCACCCAGATTCCCAAATCAGTGAATAACATTAATAACCACTATGAATATTCTAAGAAATGTAGAGATGTCATAAGCTCTGCACTCATGTTTTAGAATCTGTTGGAAATTTTACTCTGAGGAAGGGAAAGCAATATGGTGCATAGTGCTTTTTGCTCTTTGAAATTGCCTCTTCCTGATGGTGCTGAATATCCCAATTGTCACCAGCACCCTGAGGCTTGAGGCAGTCACCTGCAAGTTAAACAACCACATGGCAGAACTAATCATCGTACAAACTAACTTGGAGAATATGACATTTTGGATGTTCACTCTGCTCTCTTGCCATCTCTTTTCAGATACCAAGTGCCTTCTTCCCAACTAGCATTCCATTTCCTCTCATAACCTGTATTTGAGACTTTTCATTTCAGCTCTGGAGGAAGTCTGAGTAATGTGTAGTGTGACTAAATTGCACATATACACCAGGCAGGGAAAAGAACAAATGTAATTCTAGGCCAACATTTCTGGGGAGATTCCAGCCAAAGACAGCAATAATTTCTCTGCTATAACTCTTCCCTAAGAGCTCATTTGAATTAATGCTCCAATGGGTGATTAAATTCTTTTGTTACTTCCTTCTACAAAATACATCCTCTACTGAGCACAGAGTATTACAAAAATTAAGAACAACACAGCTTGTTCTCCCAAAAATTAACAATTTCTCAAATACAAGATAAATGAAAGGCTATACATAGCAGCAGAATCTAACAGTCCCTCTCACAGCCCTGTGGAACAGACTTTCAAAATGGGTGCATAGAGGTGCAAAAAATCTATGTGTATGTGTCATACCATGCCTTAAAAACTGGGCAAGCTATGGCATTGCAGCAGTACAGGACATTTGATGTGGTTTTAATAGGGCTTTAAAATAAAGCTTGTATCCTGGATCAGGCAAGAAAGAGAATAAAGTTGGATATCCCTTGTTATTCTAATTAAGCATTCTTTGTTAATTAGCATTTAAATTAAATTGAGTCTTCAAATCATGGAACAATTAAGTGGTGCATTTCATGAGCACTGTCAAAAAAATTCACTTTGATGGGAAAGCCAGCAGAAAGAAAATTCTGTTTTCATTGGGTACATTTTACTGTTTACTGCTAAAAATAAAAGATGGGTTTGGCTAGGAAATCCTTTAAGAGTTTTTTTTACTCTGCATAAATGGCAAAGTTGTAACATTTCTAAAAAAAAAAAAAAATCACAAAACTGTTAGATTTTGATAGACAAAAATTGCATTAAATTTGATAGTTACACACAGCTCTGAATCTGTCATCTTAAAGCATATCCATTCCCACTTTTAAAATCAGTATCCATACAGAAGTGGACATGTTTTAGAATAGTAGAAAAATTAAACTCTTTTACGTCTTACAAGTTTCAGTGATCTGATGAGAATATCAGGAAAAAAAAGGTTGGTGTTGGTATTTGTTGAACAACAGCAAAGTCTTTCATTCATGAATTTTGCATAATGACAAATGATGTCAACACATTCAGCCCTTTGTCACCCTTGTGAACTCTGTGTCTTTTTGACCTGGCTGGGAAATGACTAGCAATGCAGTAAAATCTTTTTGGCCTCGTTGGGCCTCAAGAATACATTTGAAGTCAAACAGGTACCACGGGTTTGACTGAGATGGAGATTTGTTCATTGTTTAAAACTTGCAACACATGAATTTACAAACAGATATCACTCTAGAACTTGCTCACAATCTCTTCATTATACATGTTACTTTGGTGATTTGGCTGCTATGTATTTCACTAATGTATTCAGTGACATAATTCATCTGCAAATGAGATGCCCTTTTCAATTACATTTCTGGAAAAAAAATGTTTTCTAGCCAACTTTTTGACTACTTGCAGAAGAGTGGGAAAGACTAAATTCTTGAAAAAGTCAAAAAGGTTTTTTGGGGAGGGGGCTTGGTTTATTTTTCTTCCTGTTGGCTAATTTAATTTTGGCTTGCTAGGTTAATACTCTTCCTCCATATTAGACTCCTTCAGTAACAATTATTTGAGTGTTTTTGTAATTAACTGCCACACTGCTTATAGCTGTGTAGGCAAAACTTTACTGTGATTAAATCCAAATTAATTATTTCCACACAAATACTAGCAGAGTGGAATTTGCTTCGGGGGGAAAAAAATCTTTTGCATTCTTTCAGCTGTCTCAAATAGAAAATTCATAACCCCTTCCAGAGAAAGCATTTTTAAAAAGGCAGACTGAAATGCAAAGAATTAAACTAATAGGTTTCTTTACGGCTTAATTAGAATATTGGGTGATAGTTATATCACAGGATAGTTTTGGTTAATTTGGCAGCTGTAGACCATGAACCAAGGAAGGTTTCAAAGTAACCCTCTGTAACATCTCATCCACAAATGCACAGAGGTCATGATGGACACCCCTCTCAAATTGCATAATGGTCAGACAGCAGGAAAAAACAGAAAGGCCCAGCTTTAGCCAGAGGGAAGCATTAGGACCCATGGCTCCTTTCCTGCTGGGGCAGGGATGACACCACTCGCTCCCAGGATGGTGCCACAACACCCTTCTGCTGTGGTAGTGTGGTGGAGGAGTTAGAGAGCAGCCGTGTGTTGCTTTTCCTTTTGCTTTTATACCACATCTTGCACAGATTTTTCTGTCTTCTAAGCAAATAATTAATCTGGATTACTGGCTACCACAATTTCACAGTGGAAGTTTAACTGTCAGAAGCAAAAGAGAGTCCTTTCCTGAAACCAGGACCAGGAAGCAGATGATGGAGTACAGCCTGGGTTCAGGCTGGACGACAACCACCATGGGGTACTTGAAAGTTTTCAGAAGCAAAACTTTGTAATGGCTTTGTTCTGCAAAAGGACTCACTCGGAGGTATTCCCTTGTAATTCGTGCTTGGTAAGAAGCATTTTTGTCACCACCCTTCCAAGTTTCTGAATAGGTCAGCAGATGAGAATTAATTTTGCAACAAGGGTTATTACAGTGGAGTCTGAGACTGACATTCTTAAGGCAAGTGTCAGAGGACTTGTCAATAGAAGGAGACCAGCTGCACTTTCTAAATAAATGAATAATGTAAAAACAATTCTTGCTTTTCACAGATACTGCACAGTATAACACACAATACTTGGTTTTGCATTTAGCTTCAATGTGGATGTTTTATGTTTACAATGATGCTTTTCGCTGGGGAAGTGACTGTTATGACAACTGATGACAATATCTAGAACACACTTTATAATTATTGTGCTACAACAGTAAAAAAAAAATCAATGAAACCAATAATATCTAGACAAGCATTATCCTATAGATGAATCAATGCTCTATTATCTGCAGTTCCTCAATCCAAATATGGCTTTCCCCGTGTATCCAAGCTTTCTTCTTACAGTCAAGACTCCAGTATTCCAATACCAAAATAACAGGAGTGACAGTGGTACTGTTTATATCACTGATAGGAATAATCACATTAGCTAACAGCTGATATCCTGAATTTGCTATTGATGCATTTTGTAAAAGGACTTGTTTGAAATTCAGTTTGGCCAGTTTGAAGACAGGATTCTGAGAGGAAACATTTTCAATGGCCTGCCAGACCAATTGGTAAAATAGGAATAAACATAAACTAGAGTTAAAAACTTTCCTTCCTGTGAAGCTTTATTAGAGTAGATGTAACTGGAGGGAATACAGAAAGGTATTTCCCTGAAAGTATAATGTAAGTCCATACTCACCACTCATTCCTTATTTAAGGAAGTATGTTGATTATTATGCAAGAAGTGTTCTTACTACTAGCTAGGAGCATTTTTATGCTAAATTCAAACATAATGAAGCAAAGCGAAAAACCAAATGAAAACAAAAAAATCACCTTATGCAGATTAGGAAGCCATATTCTGGAAACAGAGTGCAGCTCAACAAAATCAATCTTAAAGTCATAACAAGTCAGGTATGTTCTATATTACGATCTTACTGAAGGATTTGATTTATGACATTTTCAGAATGACATCTGAAAAAGACATCAGGAATGTAAGGCACAGGAAAGCAGTGAAAAGGTTACACACTAACTGCACATATCAATATAATTTCTTACCATTTAGCAGGTTGATAAGCAGACATTTTCTAGTCAGTGTTTCAGCAAGGGGCACAGCGAATAATTAGGAAACCTTTTGCCCTCTTGGGCCTTGAGTTAAAGCACCTGACTCAGTGATGTCATCAAATAAAACAAGTTCAGCACCTTTTTTGTACATCCAAGAGAAAGTAATTCATAACACATGAAATGAAAGTGGCGTGGCATCTCTTCAAGAGTGAAATGGATTGCAGCACAGGCTAGGACAGTCAACGTGGGAAATATGCATGTCTACAAACAGAAGTTCAGAGCAATGCAAAAAAGAGTGAAGTATGCAAACACAAGGTAATATTTCTGAAGAGTGTTTCAGAGATCATTTTGGATCTTCTAATAATTTGGATTCTTTGGTGTACAGTTTCCAAAACCTCAATACTGAGTCATGAGAATGGATAAAAAGCTCCTGACATGAAGTACTGGGAGCAAGATATGGAATCTAACATCACAACAGGAAAAAAAAAGAGTATTTTTACATGGATATATAAAGACTGTGTTATTAGCTGTCCTCACTGCAACTGTTTTTCATTCTCTGAATGAAATTTCTACAGCAATGAATTAAGTCAGAAACGGGATTTTTTGGAAACAAATATATAATTATACTGGGTGCCCACTCTACTAATTCTTTACAAGTTATTTATACTAGAATTTTATACAGGAGGAAGAGAAAAAGGACAGGCAATGAAATTATAGAATGCAATAGAGTTTCAAGTTTTGTGATAACTTTCATGGGCCAAACACATGGAAAATTTTTAATTTGGCCGACGATAAGAAGAGGCAATGAGAAAAAACAGAAATGGTGCCAGTGTAATAATACTACTGTGAAACATTAAAAAATATTAATTCTGTGCTACTTTTGAAAGATGATAACCCTGTTCAGTCATATCCTATTCATGGTCATTTTGCCTATGACAGTCCTTCTGCTGCTGATACTCTCTGAAAGCAGGAAGACATCCAAGACTTCATAGGCTTCTCTCATATCCTCTCCCCAGTTGTCTGTGGAAAGGTCTTTCCTTCTACTCCGAGCTAAGGAAACAGACATGTATAGTTGATAATATGGATGGACCATGGCTGTAGAATCAGGCATGATTAAGTGCTCTGTTTCCTTCACCGAGTTTCCTGAAAAATTCTAAAATTCATTTTAGCCTGATTGACTCCCGAGCATTGGGTCAGGGGCTTCGTAAATCTGCTAAACTCACAGTAGTAATGCTAGTATTGAGTTGAAGACCAACAAATTCTTAGCTAATCCACTTACATGTCTGTCAACCAGCTCTCAGGAGACAGATTCAGACAGCAAACAATCAAGAATTTCTGTGAATGCACAGTAAGAGGTGGTGGAGGCCCCATCCCTGGGAACATTCAAGGCCAGGTTGGATGGGGCTCTGAGCAACCTGATCTAGTTAGTGGTGTCCCTGCTCCCTGCAGGGGGGTTGGACTAGATGACCTCTAGGGGTCCCTTCCAACCCAAAACATTCTATGATTCTATGATTCTAAGATTTTATGTTAAGTAGGGTAATTTTATAATCATTATAAATTAAATCTTGCTCCTCTAGATCACCCATAAGTTAAGAAAGACTTGATTCTAGCTAAGGATTTAAAGTACTTCTCCCTCCATGACTCCATGTTTAAACTTGAAAGATTAATACAAAAATAAACAGCAATGCTTTCATATTGCCCTGCATTTTCCCACTACTGGGGGATAAGTAAGATAGCACAATGCAATAAGAGGTTTTATCTGATTTCTCCAATGGTGAAAATAATGGTTTCAAGATAGGAAAGGTATTTCCAAGTAAACTGTGGCACAGAAAAAAACAGACTACCCGCCAGTCTCCCAGCATGTGATGCAATCATTGATTTCTCCTCTCCAAGCAAAAATATTTTAAATCATGTGAGTCCAGGATTTTGTCTGGTTAAATGAAATTATTTTTAGTAATTATAATTATTTTTTAATTATAATGTAGGAATAAAAGATTGAAGTGTGAGATGAAAGTGCTGAAGCCAAGGGAAGAATGGGAAATCTTTTTTCTCTCCAGCTTTACAGATCTCCAGTCAACCCTTTGAACATTTCACAGACAATTCATTTCTGAAATGTTCAGTACCTTAAATCACATGGAAGCTATGCTTGTTACCTTTTTTACCTTTGTTTTTGTCATAGTATATGATTCTTATGCCATGCTGCTCTGTATGTTGCTATTGCTACTAGACAAAGTGCCTAAATACACATCAGATACAAAACCACTGTAGAAGTGGTAAATTAAAGTTACAGTCATACACAGAGCATTAGCCCTTGTTTGGCATAGGGTTGCTAGCAGATGTGTAAGCAATGCCAAAGCTGAAATCAGGCTTGGGATATTTATTCATCTGATGTTAAACATTTTCATTTTTACTGTCACAGTAATTTATTTTATACTGTATGAGCCTTTAGTCCTTATGGTATGGTACTTGCCTTTTAAGATGAGAAAAAATGTGCCAGCTGAAAGGGAGATTAGAAAATTCCATTTAGAATGTTTTGGGAGATTGGAGAATTTAATTTAGAATATTGTCAATGGCTTCATTGTCAGAAGCTGGAAGTCCTTTAGCATGGTCTCAATATTTCAGAGGATTCTTAGAAAAGGTTTCCATTTATTATGGGCAAACATTGAAGATTATATGTGCATATATTATGTATGTCTGTATGTTTACACTATAAACATAAATTAGCAATACAAGATCTCCAAATTTATAGAGGACAACAGAAACTGCTCTCCCTCATGAGACTGAAATGGTTTCTATTCACTCATAATAGTCTGTCAGAAGGTAGAAAGCCACTTACCAACCTTATAAATTGAGCTGGTTATTAGTCAAGCAGTTTCAAAGCAATGCAAAGGCACTAATTTCATTCTCCCCACCCCTACAGCCCAATGCTCTCATTCCAGCACTCCGTGATCACAGCTACTCACACCCACCTCTCAACTCTTTATCTACTTCACACCACCTTCCTCCACATCAAATCAACTAACAGCATGCTCCACTACCCTGGTAACCCAGGTGTACCATAGCAAGCACTTTACTCCAATAAAATCATATAGGCAGAAGCTCCACAATGTGCTGTGAAGAAAAGCAGTCTGTAAACTCCTAAGATAATGTCTGTTAATGAGTGAGGTGCTTAATATTCAGTGGGAAGTCACAATAGAAATAAACTACCCACAGAACTAGCTATTTAGGAGACAATACGCTGAAGATACAATAGATAAATTCAACTCTCAGGTAAGGATATCTTGGCAAGAAACCTGAAATTAACACCTCATTGTTTGCCAGAAGTCAGTCCACAGCAGCAAAAATGACTTGCTTTTTCCAGCTAAATTAATTCACAAAGGCATATTCTTAGGATGCTGAGGTAGGATAAAAAGTAAGCTTAAAAATTGAATACCCTGGATAAGAAAGGCTGAACAAATAGGAATAACGTATCAATAATAATTTTTAAAGTCTACCATATAAAATAATAAAATCCTCAATCAAGTGAAAAATCTGAATCCAAAAAGGTTTCCCATGGGTATATCCCTGCCCAGTGAAATTAGTGCATCTCCAAAGAAACACAGACAGAAAAAACAGCAGGACCTGGGCCCTAGAGACCTGTTTTATGTCAGTCCTGGGGAGGGAAAAAAAAGAAAAGTTGATAACACCTTTCTCAAAACCAGTACTGACAGGTTAAAGAAAATATTGTTTCCACCATTCCTTCCCAACAAAAGCAGTGCTCATATAAACAACCAGACATTAAAATGGCAAAATCAAATCAGAGCCAGTTCTGTAAGTTTCTGACATTTCTTATCTGACAAACATCCACAGCCATGCCACAGAGCATTGAATTTTTTCCAAACTTTAATGAGAAGTTTTAAAGATTCTCCCAAAGTCCATTTTTTTGCTCACTTTCTCACATACAAAAGCATACCACCTCTTCCTCTCCTTCCTCAGCAAAACGGCTTCTTTTTACGTCAAATTATTTTCATAGATTTCTGAAGCTATCACAGAACAGACTGAATTGCTGTTTGATTTCCTACAAATTCTATGTGTGGATTCAACATTTGGAGAGGGAACTCTGAAATAAACAGTAACAGTAATGACTCACCTCCTTGTTCTTGACGGTATATACTATACAGTATCCTAATGCAACATGACTTTCTGAGGTGCCTGCTTTGCTCGGCATGTCAGACAGAAATGCCTGGTTTTGTCCATTCACTCCTTGCCTTCTTGCATGATTGTGTCATACCTCTTATCCAGTCCTGCAATGCTAGGTTTGTTTTCCTTGAAAGTAACCTGGTCTTTGCAACACGTCATTCTGAGGTAATGTCAATTAAAAAAAAGTAAAGTTAGATTTCAAGGTGATGGAGGAATCTTTTAAACACTAAAGGCTTTAAAAAATACAAAAGAAATAAAAAGAAATCTGTATTTATTGTTTGTTCAAAAAATATTTCAAATGTTTGGGCCTACTATGATTTAGCCAGAGGAACAGCAGCAGCCTTGGAGATATACCATAAATGCTACTAGATGTCACAAGGAAATAAGGAGGTGACTGACTTCTTCTCAAACCCTTAACAAAGGCACATTATATAGGCTACACGCTCCTACTCCAGGGAAGTTGATATAGCACTTTGTGTTCTTGAAACTGAAAAACATAAAGCTGAGTGAGGTTCTTTCATGTTTTTTTCTTTTCATATTGTGAAATGTTTGTTTTCACTAATGTTGCAGGGTAGTAATCACTGCTCATGCATTAGCAGCAAACAAATACTTTCACAGCTATCCAGTATAAATAAATATTTTCTTCTAATTAACCATATGAATTAAATACAGGTGTTCATGATCTTCTAGAGGTACTTAGCACTCTCATGCAAACATGGAGTCTTTGTCTTTCTCAAAGATTAAGAAAATCCCTAGATGATACTTTTTAATGCTATACAGGTGAATATGTATGATTTGTGACAAGTTATCATATAATTGCAGTGGAACTATGCATGGTATTTACTTGAATACTTGAAGAGTTTGCTATTATTCAAATTACTACAGTGATTCCATAAAAAACAGTGGTCTGATTTTCTAGTACTTAAGTATTTCAAGCTGATTTATAGCAGTAAAGTGAAGGAGAAACAGACAGCATCTAGACAGGTGAAAACACATCACTAACTCTTGAAATTTTACCACCTGTTATGATGTTCTTATGTTCCTTCACCTTTTCTTACTTTTTTTTTTCCCCAGTCTAGCTCTCACTCCTAGACTTTTCCATATCCTTGACTAAAAGTAAAAAGTACTGATTACAAAGAGAGATCTTTTAGGCTGCCCTCACTCAAGCGGCTTGAGCATTTCTGAACTCTAAATAATGGTTAAGTCCCAAATTTTTGTATGATTTAGCCAATGGCTCTATTTGCAAACATTACTACTATTTATTCTGACTAGGATGGGAGGTCGTGACATACTGCTTTTTACCAGTGCTATCACCTTCTTTTCCACACAATTAATCTATAAGTAATTAACAGGAGTCATCACCCCATTTAGAGGCTGGTCTTGCTGAACTTCCATTCCTACCAAGTCCACTCAGAGAAGGAATGAGCCTTCAAAGCATGTCCCTTCTTGCTGCAGTAAAAAGGGCAAAAATGTCTGGAAAGAAGCATGAAAGTCTGACTATTAGACATTATGTACTGCATTACAAAGCAAAGAGAAGCTGGCAGGTGGTCAATTTGTCATGCACTAGAATTTTGGCCACTTAGATAAATTGTAAAGGGCACAGGGCAGGATATTTAGGTGCACTGAATTATAGTGAGACATTTTAATGTCCTGTGATTAGTTAAATGAGTTATTTTGACCCTTAAGCAACTGGAGTATGGGAAAAGAATCATGCTGTGCCAATCTGTATGAATTTAACAGACAGTGACAGAAAACCTAAACAGTGGCTTAGCAAGTAGAAGCCAGATATTAATAATGTCACTCATTCTAGACTATGAAAAACTGCATGGTTTCTTTGCTTCTCCTATATTGAATATCCCATAAAACTGGATCAATGACAACAAATCAAACAGGAACTTTTGAGAAGCAAGCTTCCCACACATACTCAAGCTGGTTTTTTTGCCCTTGTAATTGATGTTATTATTAGATGAATGAAAACCACAACAAAAAAATGGAAATAGTTAATGTGTCGAGTAGACAATTTGACTGGATCCTGTCACAATGATTCTAATGGAGGAGCTTAATACTTGTGTATTTCTTATAAAATACTTCAGCTGTCACTCACCATTGTCTGTTATGAAAACATATTCTTCATTTCACACCTGTGCCAGTAGATTATTAGCACTAGAACATCTTTCTGTAATCATTTGAAACTCTGCGCATCTATTTATGCTCCAATAAAGCTACACTTTTGTCACACAAATAAGTCAAGAAATCAAATTTGAGATTAATTCATGACTCTTGCAAAATATCCCTCCATTCTGTCTAAGGAGAAGCTGCAGTCAGTTACCAGAGACAGAGGTCATCTAGAATAGCTGACTTTATGAAGGTGTCTGTTTTCACAACCACAATTCCTACAATGCAACAATATCGCATGCAATAAACCTCAGATCACTTTATAGAAAATACTATTTTTTCATAGTATTCTTTACCTTTTCAGTGGAAAAAAGAAAAAGGTTAAAAGTGATAATAGCTTACATTTTTTTAGCTTTAGTCATCACTAAAATTCATATGAATATAATTTCATAGAATCATAGAATCATAGAATGTTTTGGGTTGGAAGGGACCCCTAGAGGTCATCTAGTCCAACCCCCCTGCAGGGAGCAGGGACACCGCTAACCAGATCAGGTTGCTCAGAGCCCCGTCCAACCTGGCCTTGAATGTTCCCAGGGATGGGGCCTCCATCACCTCTCTGGGCAACCCCTTCCAGGGTTTCACCACCCTCATTGTAAAGAATTTCTTCCTTATATCCAGTCTAAAACTACCCTGGTTTAGTTTAAAACCATTACCCCTTGTCCTGACACAGCTGGCCCTACTAAAAAGATTGTCCCCATCTTTCCTACAGGCCCCCTTTAGGTACTGAAAGGCCGTAATCAGGTCTCCCTGCAGCCTTCTCTTCTCCAGGCTGAACAACCCCAACTCTCTCAGCTTGTGCTCATAAGAGAGGTGCTTCAGCCCTTGGATCATTTTTATCTATATGAACTTTGTTCCCAAGGATAGCTGGTTTAAGCTCTTTAAGAATCTTGAATAAGAGATGTTCAAAGCATTATGATAGTAAATTGACCAAGTATTAGTCCTCTTTTGATGCAATAATTGTTGAAGCCCCATATATTCATGTGCTCCAACTCTGAACTGTTCAGACCAAGCCTAGGCTTAGAACTCCTCACACATACAAGGTTCTAATTTCTCCACTCTAAGTAGTTTTCTTACAAATCAGCCAGTTACACAAGGGTAGATGGCTCTCTCTGCGTATGGACCAAGGAAAATACAGATTCAGCATAGGGTCTGTAGATACTTAGCAAAAAAAAGAAAGAAATTTTTTACAATTTTTTAATACACTTTTCTCAATGAAGTTATTGGAGTTTTGCCCAAATGTGAACCCACACCTTGTCATTATTCATTATCTATGCCACTTACAGAAAGAGTCATACCTTTTACTTGGTAAGTTAGTGTAGAGAAGAAATATGAAAGATCATAGGGACTGTGAGGTTGCTAGTCTAGAAAACAAAAATTGCTGGAATATGTTAGTTAGCAGTGCGTGTCTCCACCTTGAAAAGACTATAATGGATGTTGGGAGTAAAAAATACCTGTTCTACACAACTTATTAGTTACAGCACAACTTATTCATTACACAGTGGTGCAAACCAATAACCCTTTCAAGGTTCATTCTAGCTACTGAATAGAATGTGGCTTAAATAACCCTATAATTCTGTTCCTAGGTAGAAGAGTCACCCATTAAAAATATGAGTTGTTAAAAGTCCATAATTACTTATTTGCAGACCAGATGATAATGGACTTAAACAAGGTTCAACATTTAACTATGCCAGTTCTTCTAGGCTACGGAATGGACTCTCTTATATCTTCTTTGAAGTTCTATTTTTTTGAGCATTAATGGCGCAAAAGACAATGATTTTAACTTGCATTTTATTTTAAAAATAGAGAAATTCAGAGACAAGAATAAAATCATAAAGTGACTTAAACTGTTAGATGTTATTCTTCTCATAATGACATAAGTTAAGTGTAGATTTCTGGGAATTTTTGTTTTAAAGTTAGATCTTTCATGTCATTTACGTATAGGATGGATTATTTCTTTAGAGTGTCACCTGACCTTTTATGAATAGTATAAAATCATACCTTATGTCTTAGCCACTGGATCCCTCTTTCTAGGTGATGAGTTTATTTTTCTGTCAGATAGATCAAAACCCTGTTGCTGTACTTAAGCACATCAATAAAAATAGCTATAGTCTGGTACTGAAACATTTATCGTTCTCTCTAGTTAGTTTTAGGGTAACAGACTCTGGTAATAGCTTTTGAGTAAAAGGTCTGGGGTAATACAATTTGGTTAGATTTAAAAGCAGGTCTCATAAATCAGTTTTCCAGTGGTGTTTATTTTTGTCATTGTTCCCGATTCTTGTCATGCAAACATTAGTCTTGTAAGCTATGTCAGCCTTTGTTACAGATTCGATTTATTTCATATAGGAGAAAGTAACTTGTCATTGTGTTAAAAGTTAACGGACTCTTAAAAAAAATCTCTTTAGTTTACTATGCAATTTTCTGAAATTTGGGTCACGGAGGGCCCAAATCATCCTAGTCTGTATTGCATTATCATCTTTAAATATATATATAATTATGTTCTCCATTAATTAAAATACTCGTTTCATAATTTTTTCAGGTAATCATAATATTGTTCAAAAGAGCTCAGTTAAACTGCAATGAATGGTTGGAAGGAAACTTGAAGGTGACACCGAATTTAGCTACCACAGAGATAAGGGACTAAGAAAGGGAAAGAAAAGGCAGGGCTCCACTGAGTTCTGCGTGGCAGCAGAAAAAGATCAAAAGAGCCAGGCTTGATGGTGACTGATACTGCTGCAACTGGCAGTAGCAGTCAGCGGTTGTAGTCAGTCTAAAACCTCACTTACCCCATGGCAGCAGTAGCAGCAGCTTAACAGAAACAGTAGCAAGGCCCACTTCTCAAGAGCCAGATGTAGGCAAAATGTACAGTGGTACCATTGCTGGTTTGTTTCTGAAACTAATGTGTTACCTCTGACTTGGTAGTTTTTGGAATGGTTCAAATAAGTGATTTATTATGCGCTGTTGGTAGTCACTGGAGAAGACAGTCATGTAAACAGAATTATTTTGTTGTGTTAAAATGATAAGTGTGCATTCTCATTCTTAACATTTTCACATCTGGTGACATGGTGGGGTCTGATGACCCCATACTGTCTTCAGACTGATAAGGGATGTCCTTCATTGACCTCTGGTTTAGATCCAGAGATCTTGCTTTAGTTTCCATGGACAAATAAGCCAAGAAGTCAGTAATAACCCCCTCCAAATCTCAACCCACCAGTGTTTTAACTTTATTGAATTAGAATGTAGGCTGAAATGAGAACAGCTATGCAAAGTCACTGCTCATTAGGGTCAGACGGAAAAATATGATTTTCTCAATTATATAAAAAAAAGTTGATGAAATTAACTGATGGAAACTGTAGATGCCCCATGACAAGCACCTACAATATGCAATGCATAAATTATACAGCTGAATAAAGAAAACCCTGACATACCTTCCTGCATGCTCTCTGCTTTTTCCAAGGTGACTATACTATATTCCCTCTGTTCTGGGTTAATAACTGGTTAGCAAAATATATTGGGTCCTGATACAAGGACAGCAAAATATAACCTCAAAGATAGAAGTTTGCATTTTAGAGTTATTTTACTTTCATTCAGGCTTCAGTTTCCTGGCATCCAATTTCATTAAGTCATTCTCCACTGAACAGCCTTTTCCTACAAAGTACTTCTTTATTTTGAAAATAGTCATACGTTGTAATGAATGCCATCTCTCAGTCTTCCCTGGTGGTCAACTAATCAGACTGACCTCTTTGGTGTCTCTCTATAAATAATAATCTCCATTCCACATACACAGGGGGTTTGTTTCTTTTTTGCACTCTCAGAAGATTTTTCAACATTCTTTTGAAGAACATGAGTACTAGAACTTCACAGAATTTCAGTATCACTCTTACCTGTGGCAAAAAGCGATGAAAGTCCTTCCCTCCTCATGAATCTCCACTGTAAACAGCCAAGGACTCCCTTAAACCTCTTTCCATAGCTTTGTCTTGAAAGCTCATTTTTGTCTATCCACCCTGACATCTATGTTTCTTATACAATCTCACCTTTTTAGAGAAAATGGAAAGACTCATATGGAGTTAATATATGCCTAATAAACTGATCAAATAATTTTTTTCAATCAGGAACAGAATAATACAATGTAGTTTAGGTAATTACTGATCAAAAGGGCAGAAATTGTGAGCTCTTAATATCCTCCAGTAATTTCACTTTAGCACCACAAAATACTCTTGGCAGCCATATCTTGTAAAAGTCAACACGTTAATAAGCCAGGGAAGGAGGAAAATAGGAATGAAGGAAATGCTCTGTCACGAGGCTGCCAAAAGAAATCTTTCCTACTTAAACCTCTGCTTAGGTAATTTTTTTTTCATAGTCACTGACCAAACCAGAATTTAGTGGGTTTCTACAAAGAGAAGTGAGAACTAGGTTGCACTGGGCAGAAAATCTGTGCCAGTAAAGAGAGGAGCTCACATGGGTGAAGAAAATAGCTTGGATAGCTTATTTCCCTGTAGAACAGGGCGGCATGGGGGGGAGGCAGGAAGAGTACCATATTGTAACAGCAACCATATTTTCTTGCTACATCTTCCTCAGACAACACAACCTAGTGTAAGTTGGAGAGAACAAGGGTAAGAGTGAGTCTTGGATACTTTCAGTGATAGTGGTTTATTTAATTAGGAGACACCACCAGCATTTCTGAGCTCGATACTGCCTGTTGAAATCATCCAGAAAATTACTCTATAAGAGATGAAGAAACAACATCAGCTATATTTTTTGTGTGTATTTCTCTTGTTCTGTATTCTTTTGACAAAATTAACAGCAAGAAAGTTTCAGTATTCCTGCCTCTAAAAGGTCACGTGAGTCCCCCAAATCCATCACCTCTCTTAGTGTCTTCTAAATAAAGAAGCATAGGTTAACTCCATTTCAGAACCTGTCACATGTTGGTGTCAAAGTTTGAAGAATTTAAGCCTTAATTTGATCTCAGGGTGGAATCAATGTTTAAGTAGACCTCAACAGTTAAGGACCATGAACCAGGGGAACCAACCGGGAAATACACTTCATGCACAGTGCAGTTGAGTTGCTGTTAAATGTTAAAATGACTAAAGCATGATAGCAACCTGAGAAACATTCTTCCTTATTCCCTCTTTTTCTAAGAGTATTTATTCTAAGAACACCTCTTTCTGAAACTTCCTAGCCAGTCATATTAATTCTACTGCTGCAGCTAATTGTCCAGATCTGCTACTTGTCCATTTCATCAGTAGCATGGACATATGGACAGTTTGTGCTGTACGTAGTATGTATGAGGGTCAATTCCACCTCATCTTACCTGCTGTTCTTCAATCAAATGGTTTTGCAGCTGCTGTACTATGATCTACAGAGCATTCTTCACTGAGCAGCTGAATACAGAAATAAGTAGTGTCATGTTTGAACCTGACAACTTTTAGTCCCTCTACGTCCTTCAAATGGTTGGTGGTACGATAAATAGGGCCTGGAGTGGACTCATTCTTTGACGTTTAACAAGTTATGTGATAATGAAAAAAATAAATAGCAATGATACTAGTATTGATCTTACTTAAAAAACAGGGATGATAAAGCAGGATAGCCCTTTTATTATTCTGACACAACTAAACAACTTCATTGTTCTGGCAGACTCAGTTTTGTGACTGGACAATGGAGAAACAGTTTTTCCATATTTTTGCCTGAATTTTTTTTTTCATTTTTCATTCTCCAAGCAGCCTAAGTGTCTGTTTACCTTTTCATCAGATAGGGAAGAATAAAAGAACTGTCTAAGCTTAAGCACTCATGGATCTCCAATTGTCCTGTTCAGCAGCCAAAGGAGAGGCAGTTTTTATGGAACTTGTTCCTCTGTGGTAGGAGGGCCAACAGGTATCTTTGCCAAGCATCACCCCTTTCTCAGTTCTTTGAATACAGTTGCAAATTGCACATCAGCAAGTACAGGCTGGACATGAGAAAAACACTCATGCAAGGATGGCACAGCACCAGAACAGGTGACCAGAGAGGTTGAAGATTTTCCAGCTTTAGAGGGTTTTTTGAGACTCAGCTAGACAAAGCCTCAACTAGCCTGATATACCATTGGCCCAAATCCTATTTTGAGCAGAAACTTGGACTTCATGACCACTAAAGATTTCTCCCAGCCAAAATTTCTATGATTCTGTGTAATTGAAGACAAACCACAGGTCCAACAGAAATTCCTTTTTTGGCACATTCCCAAACCTTGGCTCAGACAGCTGTAGTGAACCTATAGTTTTCTGGTATAACCCAGACTTAGTATATTAAATCTACTGATTTGGGCCTCAGTTTCTCTGTGTGTAAATTGGGATTAATATATTGCCCAAGAGCAGCTGTCAGGATGGCACAGCTAGAGAGTGTGAAGTGCTTTGATGTTTTCAGACTTCTTCCCAAAAGGAATTTGAAATCTCAACCCACATATGTCACAGCACTGCTATCGTCACTACATTTTAATTGCTTGGGGAAAAAAATATCCCATGAACAAAAGGATTTGAAGGTGGCAAACACCCTCTCCTCACTGACCATCATTAATTCAGGAAAATGCAATCTCTTCTCTGAGGTTGGAAAACATCTCAGCATACCCACACAACCTGCCAAATTTCTGAGGTATGCATTGGACATACAAACGTGTCCTAACACATTTTTTCATTACAGACTTTTCTTAAAAGAAGACAAAATAAGTCACCCCCCCAAAATAAAACCAAACCACAACACAAAACAAACCAACAAAAATTGGACAATATAATTTGTTTTTAATTACCCCTTATTTATACTTGTTACAGTCTGTTTGCTAATTTACAGGCAGCCAATATAAAGAAGACAAAAGAGATGTAATCTGCTCAGGATTATTCAAAACCAGAGAGCAAATATGTCCCTGAACTCTGAGGAAGCATAAGCAGAGCAGCTACCCTACTGGAAGCCTGACTGAAGGGGAATTGCAATAAATCAAGCACTGTGCTTATGAGGAGGATGCCTTGCAGTTGCAAGGTCAGTATGGGACAAATAAGAACATGGATGACCTAAATGTACAGTTTGAGACATTGTGCTGGTTTTGGATGAGATAGAGTTAATTTCATTCATAGGAGCTATCATGGGGCTATATTTTCAATTTGTCCTGAAAACAGTGTTGATAACACAGGGATGTTACTGCTGAGCAGGGCTGACACAGACCCAAGGCCTTTTCTGCTCCTCACCCCACCCCACCAGCGAGGAGGGTGGGGGGGCACAGGAGCTGGGAGGGGGCACAGCCGGGACAACTGACCCCAACTGGCCCCAAGGATATCCCGCACCATATGACTACATGCTCAGCATGTAAAGCTGGGGGAAGAAGGAGGAAGGGGGGGGGAGATTTGGACTGATGGTGGTTGTCCTCCCAAGTCACCATTATGCATGATGGAACCCTGATTTCCTGGGGATGGCTGAACACCTGCCTGCCAGTAGGAAGTAGGCAATGAATTCCTTGGTTTGCTTTGCTTGCATGCATGGCTTTTGCTTTCCCTATTAAACTGTCTTTATCTCGAAATCCATTACTTTTCTCACTTTTACTCTTTGATTCTCTCTCCCATCCCACCAGGGGGGAGCGAGTAAGCGGCTGTGTGGGTCTTAGCTGCCGGCTGTGGTTAAACCACAACATTTTCATACCATGTCCAGCAAACTGGGCTTACCATAGAACAGATGTAGTTTGCAACAAGTGACAGACAATTAGAAGAGGCTTGCTGCAATTACAGGATTCACTAGTAAAATAAAGTAGGCAAACTACTACATTCTCTACATACCTATAGAGTCACTATTGTTTATGTCAAGCAATTCTTGTGTCTTTGCAACAACATGTTGTAAGCTTGTCTGGTCAGGGAACATGTGTTTAGGTACATGTTGATAAAGACACCCTAAATGACCTCCCCTCAGCAGCCAGGCTAATGTTTTTATAAAACTAAGAACAAAATAATTTGTATGCATCCAGATGGCAATGTCATGTAAGCAATTCTCCAGAGCAGAGACTAAACTCCACAGGGTACAAGATACACAGCTGTGCGTTATGAGAGTGCTGATGTTATTCTATTCTGTGTTAGGAAACAATTTTGTCTAGAGGCTTCACATGTCCTTTGAGCAACAAAGGTTTGGAGACAGATCCTTGAAACACATCATGTTTCATACCTCTGGGCACCATCTCTGCAGTTTGATTATTTCTTACTGGTCTTAAGAGAGGATAAGTTCTGATATTCCAGTAGCATCTCTTAGTTGCTGAAGCAATTGCCCATGATTAGTCATACCAGATGTTGCTGAAACATCTGCTTTAGAACGCCTGTATCTTTTGAATCTCCAGTTGGATGGAATACCTGTCTGAAAAGCTGCTTGTGTCTCAGACGTGATGAGTAAAGAAACATACTCTCTTTTTTATGAAATGAAAAACCTAGGCAGTAACTGATAGGTCAATGGATGGTTTCTGAACAAAGTGTCAAGATCCTTGCTGAAAGCGGTCAGTATTATTCCAGCTCTCCATAATACATTTTTAATATATCGTGACCACACCCATGATTTCAAGCAGCTAAGGACAGACCACAATCAGAACTGCATGTACCATGCCTCTTAGTCATTTTTCACTTCTTACTTGCCCATACAAAGTCAAGCAAAACTGAACACATAGTATGTAATGTGCTCTTACTTTAAGTTACTGAGTATAGGAATATAGCTGACATTTGCAGAAAAAAGGCGTTAAAAATAATGAGTAAGACATCACAATATATGCATAGGAATAACTTAGACACATCTGCATTGTATTGTGTCATGGGCACAGTTTACCCCAGAGTGAATGTGATCTACATAAAAAACAGTGGAGGTAACCCCTGGGTGGAAATGCTGAACACAGATACATTTAATTGCCTTGTGGAACCTATATTTTACTTGTGAAGTGTTATGCACATAAATGAGGATGTATGAAGGATGTTATTATTTACCTGCTAAGAATACTAACATTTCAGTTGCAAGCATTTTCAAGTGACTGTCTGTCTTCTTTCTTTTTCCTCTTGAGTCTTAATGTAGAATATCTTGTACAAATTACACTGAGGAACTGTTTGCAGGGGTAATTATTCTTAGCTGTTATTCCTGATTCTTCTTATTCATCACCTGTCATTGGCCCTGCTCTTTTCAAGTAAAAAAAGTACACAGATCTGAATTAGCTTACACTTCTATTAAATAGAAGGCGCTAATTCAGACCATAGCCACACAAAAATGAATCAGGAATAGTTAGCTCCTTTAAACCCAAACTTTGTCGCAATACAAATCAACTTTAGCAGGTTAGACCTTCATTATGTTCAGTTTTACATCATTGACAACCCTAAGATCTCATAGCTTGTGAACAAGCAGGGGTGAAACGTGAGCATTCAGCCACTGGATACTGGTTTGACAGGGAAACTAAAAAAAAAAATTATAACTACAGTAATCACAATGTTCCTAGTCTTAAAAGTACTTCATACATTAGTACTTCTGCAGAATGACACTGAAAGAATTGGCAATAGGTTTCTTGCAAGGCAACTACTTACAAGGCTGGGGCCAACATTCATAAAGACCGTGTAGGATGTATTTTGCATCTGGAGCACAGGGCATGATGCTGAGAGGACTTTAGCTGTCTTAAACTCTGTCCATAACTCTGTTTGCTGAGCCAATATGCATGCAATTTCTTTCAACTAAGGAATAGAATTAGTCATTAAAAATAGAATACAAATAGGCTCTACTCAGAATCAGAACAGTTTTTATTCTGGTGGCAGAAAGAAATGGACTTCCAGCATGAACAATGTATGAAACCTTGTTCATGTACGGTGTTTTTGCTGCCCTCGGCTCTTAAAGTGGTACAACACCACCCTGTCATGACTTGCAGTTTGAGACACATGCAGAATGCATCACCACGATATTAAAATACAATAATTTAAAAAAAAAAAAAAAAAAAAAAAAGGCAGGGGGAGGGAGAAATCTAGTGAGGAACCAGCTCTGCTACCGTGACAAGCTCAATAGTGCCACCTGCTGAGAACAAGTTCAAGGCATTTGCGCCTCCGAGGCCAGCAGCTCGTTCAGACACTGCGGCTCATTTACACCGCCTGCACCGCTCATGATCGGGTCTTTCCACAGCCCTGTTTTGCATAACATAGCGCAGCAAGGCTCCCCTCCCCTGGCCAGCTTTCATCCTCTGTTAGAGGTGGACAAACACAAACGAGGACAGCATCTGCCTGGCAGTTGCCTAGAAATCAGTCTCAGCCGAGGTGCAAGTGAGCTGTGGATTTAGAAGGTGGCATGTTATCCACCTGTCTCATCCTCACGTTACAACAACGGGCTTAAAGGATCTATCTTCAAATCAGCCTTTGTTTACTCTTAATATGGTCTCCTTTCTTAGCTTAATCAGGCTTTTGTCATCCTGTATTAGTAAATGCTAGCAGCTCAAGCAATAGGTGCTCTTTTCCTTTGTTACACCTAAGAGACAAGTTATTTCAGAGAGATAACAACCACAGCGTGCATGACGGTAAGAAAGAAAGCAGACAAAAAGCATACAGTTTCTACTGTCAAGCTCATAAAAATGAAGAGACTACAGATCTCATTCTGTAAGTGAATGCCTGTGTTTTCACACCAAAAGATCTCAATCTACATCAACACTGCTCAGCTTCTACACCAGTTAACATAGCCTTCCTGATAAAAACCAGAGCAAAATCCTTACAGCCAAGGTCATGCACCAGCAAAGGGCAAATAAGGAGCTGAAGATCTAAACCCTCTTTGGGGCTGGGTTTATTTCACCATAGTGCCATGGCCACTCAGAAACAGGGAAGGATGTTTTCAAGCACCTGAAAGGAATCCAAGCATCAGAAATCTTGCATATCTCCAGAAAACACGGACTACTGCTTGTAGGACAGAGCCTGCTGCATATACTTAGCATTACCCTTGACATACATTGCCCTGGAACAGAGGGATAATTCAGGAGCCTGAAGCATATAAATTTTGATTTTTCTTCCCTGCAAAATCTTCTCATGGTAAAAAGTGAAACGAAGGGAAAACCCACAAACCACAGGTCTCCTTTCAAAGTAAAGGAACCATAAAGAAGAAGGACACGGCTACAGACAGGGTGATCTGTTTCACAGTTTGCGCTTCCTAGCGTGGAAATGAAGCCTACATGAATAACCTGTTAGCAAGTCTAATTCAGGAAATGTTCTGAAGAGAAAAATCAAGTGCAGCTCTAACAGTTTGCAGTACACAGCCTCTAGAGGTACAACGAGGAAGGACATCTTGATCCACACGTTTTCAAAATGAAACTGGTAAACTCAGTCAACTGCCAAGATCTATCATGTAATACAAACCAGCAGAAAGCACCCAGTTTGCACTACACTGAACCCAGTAAATCAGATCTGAGTATTCTCCTTGAAGTCTTTGTAGGTACTTGGGGAAAAAAAAAAGGAAAGGGGAAAAAAAGAGAAAATTCTGAGCGATTAGAGGCCCAGGTTCCTAGGTTTACTTTGTTACTCACATTTCATTACAAAAGGTATTAATTTGGCTCCATGCAAGAAGTCTGCAATAATTTTAAATCATTTTAAGTAACCATCAAATTACAAATTAAGTAGCCACAGGTGTTTTGATCCATCCTCCTTGGTTTTACTTGAATTTTCAGTTCTAATCTCCATGATCTCTGAATAAATGAAAACAGAACACTACTTCAACCTTTCTAATAAAGGCATTTCTGTGGGTTTTTTTTACTTTCAAATACTGTGTTCTAAAAATCATATCACCAAAACTGATTGCCCCCCTCTTCCACCATGGCATTTTTAAATTGACATAGTTTACTACACCATTCAGAGAGAAAAAGTAGTTCTTTCCCATAAATATTCAAGTTCTTAAGTGACAGTCATGCACATTAATGATGCCTACGAGGTCCTAAGTGCCTTATCTATAGGAGGGGACACTAAACTCGGCCATCCCTTCACTTACTAACAGTTTCCTGGAAATATTTTTTCCCCCCTATGGTGAAGAACAAATTACAGTCTGAATAGCAGATATGAACAGTGCGTTAACTATTTATATCAGCTCACAGGCAGACTATCATTGAGCTTCACAGTATTATCCTAGTTTGCCTTCCAATTTTCTTCCTTTGTGTAACTGTGACGTGAACTTTCAGGGTACACACAGGAACACATGGTGTGTGAAAGCTGTCAAGTGTGACACGCAGAACTATTTTCACAAGTATATTGAATTTTATTATCTCTAGTATGCCATGTGAGATATCCTGTTCTACAAGCAAATTCTTCCAAAGGAGAAAAACGTCCTGTTTTACCATGGATCTCCTGATTTCTTTCACCAGATGCAAGCAAATGCAATGTTATTTTGGAGAAAAAGGAATCTATTTGTCAGGTGCATGCACTTAATTTTCCAAGACATGTTTCAATCTGTACTAATTCTATCTGATGACTATTCTCAAAATTAATTTCCCCTTTAGTTTCATATGATGAGGAAATTTTCTTCTAATTTTCACTGGGATGACAGTGTCAGCTGACTTTAATTTTGCTCATGCAAACGTGAATGTACAAGTAAATATGGAAAATACGCATTGATATGACCAGCTAGGCAGGTAACCACTAATTTCTGTGGACTAATTTCTGTAAGATGTTATCTTAAATAACAAACATATTTATTCAGTTCCACACCAGAGGCAGCTACAGTAGACTAGTCGATTTTATATCCTATAAATTGTGTCGTGGAGAGGTAAAGGTAGAACCCAGAGATCTACATTTCCCAGAGATTTAATACATCATGTAAGTAGGCTGGTATGTGTTAAAGGTACCTGACATATGTCCTATCTAAAGAAAAAAAATCAAGCTCAAATTTTGGCTGACACTTCAAGGCAGTCTTGTTTTTCTTCAGGCTGGTTAGGGTTTTTCTGTAAGTCAGCTGCATACCTAAGACAGTGAGTGGAATTGTGGCCTTATCAGTATACTAAATTTACGTTTTTATTCACTTTGTAAGACCTTCAGAGTTGCATAGTACTATTCAGCCAGAAATGGAGGAAAAAGGGAATCATACCCAAAACAATGAGGACAGACAGAATAATCTCAAACAGATAATCATATAAAATAATTCCTCAATCATCTCTTTTATTCATGACTCTGTTTTTCCATATACTTCTAAAGAGGACAATAAGAATTTGTTTGAGTTCAACTTCACTTAAACTTCAGGCCTCATTAATTGCCAAAACAATGGCAGAGTGAATGTTTTAAGCCTTTTGGTTTTGGAAAGATTTTTCTGCTGATAGGAATTTATGTGAAATTTTGCAAAGAAAAGCCTCACTCATTTTTCAAGATAACATTTTTCTGCCTCTGGATGGTGCTGGCAGAAGGAATAAAAAGCTGCTCTCTACGGAATTTTAGCTTTCCGTGTTGATAAGGCACATGAGCAGCCTGATGAACAGAGTCATGGAAGTGTCTGTTCTTATTAACAACTTTAACTTATTTAGATTTCCAAGAGAGCACAAAAAAACATAGTCAAGGGATGCCAGAGCTATTTATATAACAACATTGCCATGAAATGCAGATGGGTGTTCTAATGCAGAACAGCAGTACCAGTCACACAAACAGCCAGAAGGACCGTGTCTAGGTGGGCATCCAGAGAGGCGCTCAGCTTCCTCGGTTTGTCACAGCACGTGCTGCTACCTGTTAGCATTATTCCCACTCTACAAACAGAACCAAGCCATACAACCTGAGTAATTTGCTAGAGGAACCAAACCTTTGATTAAAACTCAAACAAAGGCTAAGCTTACTAAATTAGATTCCAGTTAGATTTCATCACCTCAGGTCTTACACATTGCAGTTGGATATGGGCAAAGATGCGCCTTTTGATAAAATTCTGTGCCTGCTTTTCAGAAAGCTGTCCCTACCACCTATCAGGGGATGGCTAATCTCCCCTTCACTTTCTTGGTCCAATGCAATTACGAGATAAAGTGTTCCAAAAGATTATTTTGGCCTGTGGTCCTTCATTATTATCCCAAATCAGGCCAAGATGATGTAAATCATGGTTATAAGGGCTAACACACTTTCAGATGGAGTCTTTTAAAATATGCAAGTCATTGCTCATCACCTTCGTAGTACAGCTGCTTTGGCGTTGTGTAAAGAAGACATTTACCCTAGCATTACTATGGTATGCCGTACCAAGCCAGAAAACTATGGAACTCTTGCAAATACTAGAAAGGAACTAGAAACAGCATGAAATCACAACTACAAATAGTGATGCCTATGAAGGCAGGTATGCAATGATCAAAAGTTAACTTACAAAATAGATTTTCCTTCACATGACTGGATGTTATTGGAGAAAAAGCTGCAACATATCGGGGACATCTCATACAGTGCAAGGTTTCATCTTGCAAGCTATTGTTGAATCTGCATTTGGGACTTCCTTGTTTTGAGTTTTTCTATTCTTGATCTCACCTAGATCTTTTGTCAGTTTACCAAACTTCTTTGGGAAGACTTTTTTTTCTCCAATCTTAAGTCAAACTACAATGAAGGTTTAGGGTTTTTCCCCTGTATTGTTAATAGACATATGTTAATTGTTTGCTATATCTTTTTTTCAAGATTGTAACTTTGTTCTTGTTGAGCTGATAAAATAAACAGCATTGTCCAACTGCTACTCAGACTGGGTTTTTTTGTATGACTGCAAGGTGTCCACTGAAGTACAATAGCGATTACCTAAAATGCACAAGATTTTTCCTGATTTGCTTTCAGTTCTCTTGACCTCATTTGCTGGATGCTAACAAAAATTCTTGATGGCAATAGCAGTAGATGAGAGATTGCAAGAATTCTCTATGGAAGGGCTCAGGGCAGCATGAAATCAGATACACAGGACTCCCAGAGAATTGATTATGGGTCTTGACCCTTAACCATGGGTATTAGAACCAGATGAAATGAGAAAAATAGCTTGATTACTCCAGTTCTAGTGCCAGCAGAAGCAGCATGAAGCTTACTCTCTATATGGCAACTGTGCCACTGGAGTATGAACTTTATAATAGTTGCTTGTAAGCACATGCTTCAAGAATATGGGAACACAAATACCCAGGTTCCATTACAACTACTTCAAATATCAACAGCTGCATGGTACTAGAAACTTCCTAGGAAGTTACCACTCATAATGACTTCAGTATACAATAAAAATACGCTGAGCTCCTTAAGGTATCTTTCTAAGTAATGTACAGTTTCATTCCAGTGCTTTAATATCAGCTGAGCCAGCATAATTTACTTATTTTCAGTATTTTCATGGTGCATCTCTACAGTTTCCCAATTCACTAACCAAAAAATTAACCAAAGGGCACTTGAATGTTATTAGTCTATTAGGTATCATTCTGAATGATTACTCATTTGGCTCATACTGAATGAATGCTTAGCAAGGTGTAAGTAAGAAAAAAGTCTAGTCTAGTCAGACTAATTTAAAGCATTGAACTCCTATCATTTTCTTTCTGTGTTAACTCCTAACACCGTTCTCTAGGTTGAACATTCTCCCCAGTTGATTTTATGAATAAGAGACACAGCTTCATTTGAGGCTTAGATAATGTACCTTCCTCTTATAGAATAACAGAGATTTCAATCTGAGAACAAGCAGAATTAATAATTCCACTTGCATGTCTCTGCCACAGTTGTCACTGCAGATTATACATATTTACATACATGTTGTGCAAATATGCATGTGTATAAATCTAGAAATAAAAAAAGAAAGTGAGGGTGGTGTATTCTAAACTCTAAATGGTGGTAATACAGAAAATCTTGGTGTTCCATCAAATCACTGGGGATTAAAGAGCTTATTTATTTAGCTAAATGTACTCAATATGGTCCTCTCTGTCATAATGCTATTCCTTTTTAAGCTACTATTTGTGGTTGAAAACAATTCAAAACTACTGCAAGAAAAAGTTAATTTGCAGTCATGGAAAACTTGTATACAGTTTGCCACAAGATGGAAAGTTTGACATAGCTTTTTTGGAATCTCTCCTTTTTTTCTTCTTCTTCATTCCACATACTTAGAAAAGTGAAAAGCAATTTTTCTTTTTTTTTTTTTTTTTAAAATCAAGGTTTTTGTTGGAAGCATCAAATATCCTTAAGAAGGCATGGCACCAATAGCCACTTAGGGATAGTTAGATTCACAGTTATGAAAAACGAGTGAATAAGTAAAAAAGTTCTTAATAGTAACAGCAATTACAACAATAGCATGAAGAATTTTTGAAGTCCTTTTACAGTGCTAGGCCATCAAATCATCTTCTAAAATGCGCTGATAGCAAATCACTGAAACTAATGGAAGGACTCTTGAGACTTTGGTTGATTCAGACACAGATATTGCAGAAAAAACAGCACCAGACCTTTTCAGCTCTCATTCTCCATGTTGTTATGATGAGGAAGAAATAAGTCATGTTGTAAAATTGTAGTCATGAGGTTTCTACTAGGAGCTATAAAGAATGAACATAACAAGGCTTTCTGTCCCAGATCTCCAACATGAAGAAGGTCCTCTAGTGAACGTGTGAAAATTAATGACAATGTTGATCTACCATCCCTAAAGCCATGTTAATGTTTCAGAGAACAGTAGCTTTTGACTTAACCTAAAAATTGAACATATGTAGCTTGTAACTTTCAATGTTACTAAAAAAAAAAAAAAAAGTGCTTTGTCTTCAGTACAACTATGCTCTTGCATCTATCCAGGCAAAACTTAGTAGATATGTGGTTTTACGAGAAACTTTAATTTCAAGGCCTAATGAACATGATGAAGTCTCAGGCAATAAAACATATCACAGCTTGAATGTGTCATTCTTTTCTTTCAACATATAAAAAGATGTTTGCTCCTCAGCTATAAGAAACATGAACCCCCATGGGCTAGAAGAACCAGTTATTGTAGCTGTAGCCATTTATTCTATTAAAGAATTTCTGAAATGTTGGAAAGACTTTTCTCAAAGTTAACAGTGTGATGAAAGACCACCCATTGGGAGAGTGGAATTGGTTTTGGAATGCTGGAGTTGAAAAACATAGGCTAGGGAAAAATATTAAATCCTCAAAACATTCTCTGCTTAGTATTAAAAGCAGAAATGGAGCCTTTAATGTAGAAATCAGTATTTACAATTAAAGTAGGAGGCTATTATTATCTTGCTTTCCTTTCTTAATTCCATCCTTTTGACTGAGCATTCTGAAAGAAAAATAACAACATATTATATCTGAACTACTAGTGAAAGGCATGATTATCCACTTTTAAGTTTGCTTTAATTGCTGCTTAATGTTCATTTTCATGTTTAAAAGGCTGTTTCTCCCCTATAATGCTGAAGTTTAATTCCCAGATAAACTGTAGCTTCCAAAAAGGAAACCTGGCGTGCCCATTTTGTTTACCTTACTGTCCATGCTTCTGTTGTTACAAGTCCATGGCAGAAATCCTAAGCTCGTGTACACCGATACAATTCAAATGATTCTACAGAAGCTGGGCAACTTGCACTGAAGGTCTGACATTTCATTATGAGAATTTGCAAAACTCTGTTCTGTTGTAAGGCTCCAGCTGAGTTCTCAACTTCAAATAGAGTATCAGCTACTTCAAGATGCCTTGCTCCAAGCTGTATATCGATCACCTAATTAGTCATTCAGATTACTTCAAAATAAATCCTGCATTTAGAGCCTTTTGTCTAACCCTGTAGCAGTCTCAGCCTCCCACAAAGATTCTCACTGAAAGCGAGGCAGAGCTCAGGAATATCTCAGCAAAAAAAAACCCCACATTGATAAAGGTCTGCTCCATTCTCTTGCAACTGATACATTTCACCTGCAATAATCGAGCCACAGGGCTCTTGTCAGAGCTTCTTAAGGGCATATTTTTTCACCATTCTGACATAATAGTATTAACTAGTGTTATTCATAATTTCAGCACATTAAAAAATCTTCTATATTCAACTGTGTCAGCACATGAAAGCATCAGGAACAGCTCTTTGAGATGGTAATCCTGGCTGAATGGTGTCAATCTACTGTAGTGTTTCCTTGAGGTGTTATGCAAGACCTCTATTTGTAATTGTCCTTGTGCAGTATTCAGAGCTATGCTTTATATATCAACATCCTACTCTTAACAGTTTTCCCCTGACCACCCCTGAGGACTTGGGTATGCTCTGAATCATTTTCACCAAATAATTGCAGCAGGCTAAAATATACTGAGCATTTTCTTATGCCTTTGTTCTCACTTTATTTTCTTCCACACATCCAGTGACAACAGCTGGGCTCTAACAATGCAGACATTCTTGTTTCAGTTCTTAAATGCATACTAGCAAATAATCAACCATGCAACAATGTTGATGCCTTGTTAAGTTAAAATAAAAATTACAGAGCAAAGCTAGCTTATGCAACTTTCTTAACTCATGCTTTATTATTTTGATATAATTTTCCATGATCTCATTAAATTGGGGATTTCCTGTAACATCTATTTCACTAAAAACATCTTAATTCACCCACTAGATTGTAACCTATAATCAGACTACATCAAATGCATAATATCTAATAAAAATACAGATACACCTGTGCCCTTGCTCCCCGCCCCCCCCCCCCCCCCAATTATGGAACAGACAAACGGTTGGTTGAGGGGGTAGTGGGGTGTGTTTGCAAATTAATTTATACAAACTGTATGAACTGTTTTACTTTTGCTTAATAGTAAAAATCCTTCTATTACTGTCATTAGGTAATTCAGGCTGGGACTATGGCTCTCCTGTGCTAACAACTTCAGTATTTTCTGCACACTCTTATCCTGAGAAGAAGCTCTCGCTATCTGGTAGTCACAGTCGTAGCTCACATTTTTCTGAGATACGTCTGTTCATTCCCTTCATAAGTTTAGGATATGGAAATGAATAAAATAATTATTCAGTAGTCTGTACCTCACATGTTCATTTACACCTATGTATAATGCGGAACCTTAGCAAGTAACTCATCCATTTTACAGGGTACAAGTGAATTTCCATCTCTAATAGCATTCCTTTATGTATATTTTTAAAATACTGATATTGTGAGATAGTTTTTGAAAATGCTATATTGTTCTGTGGGCTCTATCCTGCCTTTTCTGAAGTCAGTTATAAAGATTTCTGGGAGCGCCTGAATACATGCATGCATATCTAGCTAGTGACAGCCAAGAGAGAAATGCAATGAGCCTGCAAGGTGAACAAAATTATAGCTGGAAGGACCTCCCCCAGAAAGACATGTATATACACTTGTGCCTCAAGATCAGAAACTGATCCTGATTTTTAGGGAAAAGTATGACTGAAATTGCAAAAGCAGAAGGGGAAAATAATACCTATTTTTAAAAGAGTAAAGGAGTACCTGAGAATCACAGATCACCCAGCCTTATCTGATACCTGGGAAGATCCTGGAAGAGTCGTTAAGCATTCTGAGAATAGTGATAAGTAAATAAAATCTCTCTCCATGATGTACAATCTTATCAAAGACATCTTACTAGAGCAACTGAATTTCCTTCTAGCTAGCTTAATGAACAAGGTTAAGTAATAGATGTGCCACACCTCAGCTCTCGTGAGGTATTTGACATTGTGACATTGTAATAAACTGGAAATATTTGCAGAATGGCAAGCAAAATAATAATCTCAAAAATTAATACCTTATGACTCATTATCAGACTAAGACACTTTAAGTAAGGTCTTTCAGAGGTCTATCCTATTCAAGCCATAATATCTGTAAATAATTTGAGTAATGAAATAAACACACAAAATTCACACATGGTATTGTACTGGGTGAATTTACAAACATTTTTGAGGAGACGGTCAGAATTCGAAATGACCCTCTGGTAAGTCAGAAAAAATGGTTTAAAGTCAGTAAGATAAATTCAGTTAGGACCAGTGCAAAGCACCACCCATAGGAAGGGGAAATAAAGAGCATACATGCAAAGAAGGGAACCAAACAATCATATTATGTCAGGAAATAGTCTGGTTGTTAAGATTAAACCTGAATAAGCATCAGCCATACAGGGCACTTATCCTGAACGGTACTAACAGGAATATTGTAAATCTGAAATGGAGCAAATTGCTCTGCTTTTCGTCGTCCTGGTGAGAGCTCAGCTAGAACACTGACTGCAGTTTGGCCAGTCTGCTTAAGGCAGACAAAAGCAAATTACTGAGTCCTGAAGAGAACATTAAGAGTAATAACAGGTTTTAAAAATGTGACCTAAAAGAAAAAGCTGCAGGAATTCAGTAGGGTTAGTCTAGAGAAGAGAAATCTTACAGGTAACATGACAACAGTTCTCTGATGTGAAGGTTGGCAAAAACGCTATAGGGATAAATTGTTCTCCAGTCTCACTAGGACAAGGAAAGAGAGAAACAAACTTAGGTTGCAGAATATATTTCAGATAGAAACCAGTTGGGTTTTTTTTTAATACAGTGTTTCTGTGTTATCATTACAGTGGCCAGGGAAGTTCTGTCACTGCTTAAACAATGATAGACAAAACATCTGTCATTAATTCTATCTCACTGATAGGACGTGGGCTAGATAAAAAGATCTCTTTCTAATGTTACAATTCTAAGATTTATATGCATTATTTCACTAAAAGACATAAAACTAAATACTGAAAAACATTGTACAATACTGGTATTTGCAGTTTCGCAGCCAACATGTCAAGCAGTTGTTTCTCCACCTTAAAATAGCCAAAAGCCCAGATGGTCCATGGAGTGCTTAAATTGTATTGATCATCACGTGTTCTGCATACAGACTACATTCTTTTCCACATTTAAACTGTGAACACTGTACGCATTCATGCCGCTTTACAGTGAGAATGAAAGGTAATAGTAACCTTTGACTGGTTAATGCATATGCCACTCCTGAATAGGAATTTTGACCATAAGAGGCTTATTTGCTTGCTTTTTAAAGCTTATTTTTAAATCATTGAAAGAGTTTGAGTAATGGTTAAGCCATTTTATGCTATTCAAAACAGTTTAGATCTGCCTGGTGTTTTGCAGGTGAATCTTGTAAAAGAAAAGATACAAAGTATTCACAGCAGACATGTTCATTTTTAAACCTTGATTCACAATGTCCACTGCTATCATCTGTCTGAAACCCATGGAATCTAGTGCTGATGCTGTTTTTTCCCTATTTAATTACTTGTACTATGAGGAAAAAACCACTGATTTTAATGTTGATTTCTCATGGAAATATCAATACTGTATAATTTCTCTCTAATGATATTTGTGGGGAACAGTGCAATTTCCTTAATTAGTAAATGTGATTAATATTGTTGTGTTATTTGAGCCATTATATCTCTAATTTAGCCTTGGCAGTGCTGTGGTGTATTACAAACATACTTCCAAAATTTAGGACTGCTTAGCAATCTTACTGTCTCTGCAAGTATTCACGTAAGAAATGTGAATAAGCATACAAACACATACACCTGCCTTCTCCTGATTACATGATGAATCACTTTCATCACCCTCCACTGCCAATCATCCTCCAGTTACTCCCTTGATTAACTTGATAAGCTCAGTTTTTCTCAGTTAGGATTCTCTTGCTCAAGTTATAGGAGAAAGTAAGTCAGGAGAACATACCAAAACCAAACACAAAAAAGCTCACACAAACAACAAATAAATTTCTGATGTCTTCCTCCAGTGTTGGTAGCACAGCCAGAAGGCTACAAGGTACATTAGGAAGATGAGTTGATTACACAAATTCAGTTTCCCTGAATGCAGAAGTAAAGAAAAGGAAGGGGGGAACAGAGAAAAAGCTTTTATCCAAGATAGCCAAAAGCCTGCTAATTATTAAAGCAGCAATCTGATGTAGGAGCCTGAAATTCAAGTTCTTGTTTTAAGCCACCTCTCAATGCTCTTCACGGGGTTCACTACTTTCAACAGTCATCACAACTGTGAAACTGGGCAAACTTCTTTCACATTTTTAATGAAAATTTCAAATACTGAAATGAATTTAAGATATCAAAAGAAAAATCATATTTTTAGTCCATCATAGTCTTAATGAAAAAAATAAATGGGTTTCCTAATAACACTTACCTGAAGACCTTGAAAGCCTATACAGTTGAAAGGACAACTAATTGCAATGACAATGTAGGCGAGAATAAGCAGTAGCAACAAATCATGAAAATGGGACAAGAACTTTATAGATGAATTATTGCCTAGGGACTTACTAGCAGGGATTGATTTACCTTCTACTTCCTTTCAGTCTGTGAAGCTTTCTACCTTGCACTGAAGTTTCCTGTGCATTCCCATCAAAGGGCAGAGAAAATGAGGAGAGGTCCTAAATTTGCATTAAACAAGTGAGATATGAATGGACTGGTGGGGCAAAATGGTGCTCATCATCCCTCTCACCCGAGTACCAGGGTTCTAGCAGCTGTTATCCTCCAATTGCTCCACATCCACTTGGGGGTGAGTCAGCCAAAAGGGCTGATGTAGTTCTTAGCATTCTTTTCCTTTGTAGGCAAACACATTTCTATTCTTGCACAAACAACCTCTTCTCTACACATCATTGGATCAGGAGCAGATTTACTATTTTGGCAACACATCTCCATGTCTTCTCAAAAAAATGGTGGTGGGCCAGATAGAAGCTAGACACTCTCTCTTGATTAGGCTGGCTTACAGCATTGCATCCGCATACTATATTTAACATATGTAAAAAGTATCCATCAGAATGGAGACCATCAATTAGAGCATTCTTGTTGATAACCATATTCCAGACCCTTAATCTCCCTCAGAAGCTCTAATCAAGAACTGTTGAGAAGCATTTTATCAAATAACAAGGGAAGAAAGATTGTTCAAAAATGACTAATGATTTTGGATGCCTCAATTTTTTGCCTGAGTTCCTCTGAAAGGATTTGTTCTGCAAAGCACAAGCAAATATAAAACCTTACAAAATGTCTCTAACTAACAAAACAAAGCAATGCAAAACCACTCATCACATTTGAAAAGCTGGGCTGTAGTATATTCCAAATGAAGACTGTGCTTGAAATATACACTGAGATACAAATACATGAACTGCAGGGTGCTGTCTGCCAAGATGATCAGCCCTGTCTGTTATATTTCTTGGAAGAGCATATAATCATCCTAGTTCATAAATGGCTACTGTTTCTACAAAACAAGTCAATTTTTGTCTTGTTCTCTGGCTTTACTTTCAAAGGCATAACACCACATGCAAGCCCAAGTACCAAATACTGTTAAAATACTTATTTTAAAAAAGCATGCTGTCTGCTTGTCTCCCAAATAGATGGGTGATGAGAAAGTGAATTCACTGACATTTCAGTACTCAGGCCTTTTGCAGTGACAGTGACACACTAGCTAAGGAGGATTTTATGCCTGCTCCAATTTTAGTGTGATCTGAAACATTTTAAGTTGGCCATGTCTGCCAAACCCTGAGAAGGGTTTAATTGTGAATGTCCAGACAAAACCAGAATGCAACCTACTTGACTCCATGCCTGTCAAAACTACTCTCATTATATATTTATGATGAGTTATGCACCCTTGTCAAATCTTGGCAGAATATTGCAGCAGTGGGTTCCCTATCTTATAAGAAGAAAGGTTCTATTCCAATAAGTATATTTTACAAAACTAAGCCAGCTACAAGGCAGTGCTACAGCCACTCAAAGATTTCCTATTATACCAAGAACAAACGGGAAAAAAAATTGATCTGGCAGCCTGGTTCAATGAAACACTGTTTAAAAAGATGTGGCGACTAGCCAAAGTACTGGGATTGTGTGAGCAGGACAATCCCAATTCAGCAGGCTTGACCTAATGACTAAACCTCTTGAACATATCATACACAAAAATGTTTTTTAGAAGAAGGCTAAGGCTTACAAGAAATATGGTAACAGAGAACTGAGAATAATTATCACTTCTGAATTATGCAAGTTGAACAAAATCAAGTAGCACGTTGATATCCTTTGAAAAAAGGAAGAGGAAGCAAAAGGAACAACTCTGGCAAGATCTCTTCTCCTTTCTTCCTTCTTCAACTTTGGCCCATCAGGAGGTTCCTGACTCCAGCATTACAAGTTATAGATGATCATCAAGTTGAGCACCAAAAATTAGGAGATGGGCTTAACGATTTGCACAGTGTCAGAGCTGAGTTAATACCTACTCACTCGGTTCAGGGTTTATTAGTTTGACTCAGCACGATGCTCACTGACTTCAGATCTCTGAATACAGGAGGAATACATTCATGTCTGCTTGCAGCAGGAACATGCAAAGCAAAAGAGTTCGCTCATATCTGCGTGAATAAGACCAGACTACATTCAAGGAAAGAAGTTAGATATGCTGAACTTCTGAGGGAGTCAGTTTTTCAAAGCCCTGATCTTTACATCAGTTTTAATGAGGTTTTAATTACCCTTCTCTTCCTTGGGTAGCACAAACTCAATGTACTGTTCATATAACATTAAAAAAAGCCTCTCAGCAAAGGAAACATTTGGCACCTAACATTTTGTATTAAAGTATTTAGTGTTTGGCTTGAAGTTGTTCCACCATTAACTTATTGCTGTGGTGGACCTTCACTGGAATGCAGACCATTATGTAGCAAACGCTCTTTCCAATTCTGTCTCCAGCCCACATCCAACTGCCTTGTTCTACAGGTTGTGGAAAGAGTTTTCGTGGCAAGGCACCATTACAGTTTTCCCAGTATACTAACTCCCCCTGCACAGCTGCTCGGGAGCTTCAAAACAGTACTTAAGATCTGTGTTGGCTGCGTGCCGGACTTCTCAATAGGGCTGAATTTTTCTCCCGTAGGACAAGAGGACTAGACAATGTCAAGAGAATAAAATTGTCTAAATCCCCATGTAGGGAATGAACTGAAGCTGAGGATTATGTTCTTTAGAGTCATAATACCCAAGGCATAGACCATGGAAACGGCTTGACATGCATTTACTTGCTTTTACCTTAGAGGAGCTGTTGTGATGATCACCAAACCTTAAAGCCCCATTTTTACATCTTAAAGCTTTGCTTTCTACATTTTGTAATGTCTCTAGATTATCCTCTGGAGCTTGCATGCTCTCTTTCCCTTTTGGGTGGAGTTATTCAAGGAAGTTCAGCCCTAGCTGTTTCCAACTCTGCTCAAGTGTTAAATGAGGCATATCACCGCAATAGTCTAATCTGTACTCCTAGCAGAAAGTGCTCTGAGATTCAACTATGCAATCCACTAACTGTCAACATTGCTGACTGCTCAATTATGGACCACAATTGACAGTTTAGAAGGAAAAAGAAGCTGGAGAAAGAATCATTAAATACTTTCAGGAATCACAAATTTGACAAAGAAATGCTATGCAAGCAGTCCAGGCTTTAGGGAAATCAACCAGAGGTCTATAAACTTTTGTCATTAGCATGTGAGTAATAGTTATAAAAAAGACTGTATGTTTGAAACTTAGCTACTATGCATGAATCTGATTTCAAAATGGTTTGGTGTTTGAGAATGATTTTGACACACATTTGTGGCACTGTTTTACTCAGACTGGATAATTTCTGGAAGTCCAAACTAGCCAATTTTGATTCAAAAAATTTGAGAGCTTTTTCCTTTCAAAACCACCTCTATTTGAAGACCTAATACTGCATGTTACTGACAGAATGTTTACTTGTAAGCAACAATATCTGAAGCGTAGCAGGTGCATTTTACAAGATCATTTTCATTGTTATTCTTTTGGCAAAAATTTTACAGACCCACTTATCTCCTGGTAAGCTTATTTGTTTATGAGTATTTTATGAGCTCTCTTAATATTTCACATATGATTGACTGGCTAGCAGCTTGCAACCAGATACCTAAACTTGCCCTTGTGAGTCATTTGTTCAAGAACACCTCAATTCAGGCTGATGACTTATCAAAGTTAACGTAAGATGAGCTGTCTTGCATTAATGGGAATCCCAGTAAACAGCTACCTAACTGCCAATCAGAAAACCTCAGCAGGTAAGTCAAAAGCATAGAGTTAAATTCATCCTCCCAGCCTTAAAATCTACAGAACCAAGATGAACTGTACAGGAACGTGATGCTGAAAGTCCAGCACTGTGGTAAAATGAGTTTGCATGCAATCCAACACCAATGCCTATCACTATGCTCACGCTTTTTGTCTTGAACGTCATCACATTTTCTCTGACAATATAAAATTTTCATAGTATTTTTTCTACTAACTTGTTTTCTTTCTCTGCTTCTCATATGGGTTTAACTCCTCTGCCAATGAAGTCAATGGAATTTTTACAGTTGACCTATATTGAAGAAATACTGACTTCAGGGCCTATCGAGTTACAATTTCTACACAAGTGACACTAGAGAGGTTTTTTTTTTTCACTTCACACAAGAGAGAGAGCTTTTAAGGAATATGTGTAAATGAATAAGGAAACTAAATACAAGTCAGAGACCAAAACCCTCAACAAGATTAATTTAGTGACAATCAAGCTAGTATTCAGAGCAGTTTCATAAACAATAATAGACTCTTATTCAGCAAATGAATGGTATCTGAACACACACTAAAAGATTTTATACCTATTACAGTGTTGAAAGATGGGGAATTAAAAACATCTTTAAATGGTTTCATTTAAAACACTATTAAAATCAAAGTCCCTTGTCCAGCAGGAGTTTCTAAAACCTTCACTCAAGTTCACTAGGCATACAAAAAACTCAAAGATCCTTTTGCATTAAACTGTATTTTGCTTGGTACTGGTGGAATTGCTACAAGATAAAAGGTTTGTGAGGACATGGATTTGAAGTATTACAAATGGCTTTTTACTGATTATCAGTGCCATTTTATTGATAATAAGGGATTTGCTGACTATTTACCACTGACATTTTGAGAAGTTGTTCTGTAATCCACAATGATCTCCTACTGTACAGCATTCATTTTTAAGCTAGGATCCGGAGGGAAAAAAGTAGGCGTTCGGCACAGCATGACATTTTGATGTATTCTGAAGAGTTATTGAAGGACTTACCAACCCAAGTAGCAGGATAGATTAAAAAATACATAAGGACATTTTCATTAGAGATTGGCTGTTGTCAAAAAGTTCAGATGTTTTTATATGAAGGACAAGAGTTCAGACACTCATCTGAAATAATTTCATGCAATTCAAGTCTTTGGGGTCTGTCAGATTTATTCCTAGAAAGGTCTTCTTTTGAGACTTCCCATTCTTTATATATCTTCTTGTATCAGATATTTATCAAGTTGGAAAATAAAGATAAAAGCATACTTGCATGGATTTCCAGGAGTTTTGGATCAGGCAGGCACTAACAGAGCATTCTTTTAGTACTCTGTTCAAACTTAGGAGAGCCTAAGGGGAGACTGGAAGTGGAGGCACTGAGATTTTCTTAAACTTCAAGAGAGTTCTGGTATTGTTACATATAAAGCCAGAATTAATTCAGTTTGCCTGAAATTGTTTTCCTTTGTTTAACTAAATTGTTTATCTGAGTTTTTCTTCTTGACGTTTTCTACAATAACTATTCTGGCATGGTTGCCAATGGAATGATTCAAGCATATTTTAATGGTGCACTCAAGTGACTACAGAGTGACTACAACTTACCGTCAAACACTAGACTGTAAAAAAAAATAAAATAAAAGCAGGATGGAGGAATCAAGATATCTGTATCCCTGAAAAGAAGCAGAAGATCCTGGATCTGGAAAACTGAACCACAGGAAGAATCAAGTAGAAACACTGAACCAGTTCAAAGACTGTTGTGCTACAATTAGCTGTTTATTGTCATGATCCATTAGCTGCTTTTATAGCCTTATGATTACTATTGACGAGGGACTCTCATAATGTGTGTCTAAATAGATTGACAAGAACTGCCAGAACTTTCTGTGCCTCAGCGTAGGCTCCAAATGCATTATTTTGCATCTGTACCAAATCATAATTTTACCAAAATGATGAACATACATTGTACATATAAAGTTATGTAGAATATCTGAGACTTTTCAGTTTGGCCACTTTTATTTTGGTGCCAAAATGTGAATTTTGAGGCCTAGCTCTGGACATGCAACTAAGACCTTTTTTATTTTTTTTTTTAAACACAGTATAATGTAGTAATATGCATACTGCTTTAGGAAGTAAAAGAATACAAGAAAAACAATAAACAAGATGTTGATTTCACACCACAAATTCATTGCCTGAAAGGAAAGATCTCCATCAAGGAAGTTAATAACAGTGGTCTACTTGCCTTCCTGAGACAGGACGTCACTCAGATGCTAATATAAATTCATTAGGTAGACATATATCTATTGCAATATTTATTCATTTTCCTGCTGTCAATAGTGACAAATGATTTCCTTGCATTCTTTGGTTAGAAATGGACTACCTTTTTTTTTTTTTTTCTTATATACCTCCCAACACCCCAGATGCTTTCTCAGTCATATCTGTAGCTGTTACGGAACTCATAGCAACAGCATTTTATCAGACATGCAACAACAGCAGTCACTGTAAAATATCAAGCTTAAAGAAGAAACTCCAGCTGTCTAGGCTAAAAGGAAGCTTTGAGCAAATCCTCTGTTATCCCATCAAGTAGTTTTTTAAACAATCAAACAAACAAAACAAAACCCAACAACAAAACCACCTCTATAGCTCTATTACATACATATTAAGAACTTTAATACTGAAAAAATAAAACATGGGCAAGAATTCCCAGTTGTCTTCTGTAAAATACTTTTCAACCTCTTTCAGTAGAACTTCTGCCCATATTCACATGTAATGAATTCCAACATCTCTGCTTGCAATCTAAGATTTTTTAAAAAAAAAAGTGTACGGCAAAAAAAATTACTGAAAGATAAGATAAGCTCCAGGGATGACAGTCTGAAAGAAATTTTTAACAATACAAGGACAGATCTGCAAATTGGTTATACCAATAAATTAGTCAACTAGGTGCTCCAGAGGGTGTGGTGACAAGGAAGGAAAACCAAAAAATCCCAGGTGCTGAAAGATTAAAGAAAATTGAGCAAACCCCACACAAGTCCAGGGGAAGCCATCCTAAAATTTTAGTACAAACATAACTTCCAAAGACCGCTAAAACATCAAATTATTCTATGATTTGACAATTCTTCCATTCTGAGTTAAAAACAACTTCCTTTCTTTCATGTCACGAAGTGGCTCTTTAACCCAGTGTTGCACTGCGCAGAACGAGGGCAGGAGATTCTCCTTCAACTTTTACCTGCTGCTTCTAATCAACTCAAATTACAATATCATATGTCTACATTTTATTTTCTCTGTTGGACTCCTTGGTTTGTTGAAAATTAAATTACCATGGAAAATACCCATAAAACATTAAATAAGCATAAACATTTCATCTGAACTATTTAAGAAAACATTAACTTCATTTAGATGTTCTCTAGCTTGTTCTGCTGTCGTGAAAGGATGCATATTAAGATTACTTTAGAAGAAGAAATCAAACCAGAATAATTTCGTTGTGAAAAACAGGCATCGCTGTATTCTTGGTAGCTATTTACAAGGTTCCTTATTATGCAAAAGCTTTATTACATTACATTACTGAGCGTTAATTCAGTATGTATTAAATAGTCCCAGTTTTTGAAAGTTTATAGGCTGTATCAAAGCACATCAAATCAACCAGAACATAGCTGTTTGCCACTCTACTTTCTCTACCAAACAATTGTATTTTAGACATTTCTTATTTTGACATTTCTAAGTCTTCAGACAGTGTTCCCTCTCCTGTATCTAAAATTGCATTTAGTGCTGTATGGTGAAAGGTGTCAGTGATAAGATTTAAATTTACAATTTCAGAGACTGATACACTTTATTTCATTGAATAGAAACAGTTCCATTAAGGGAAGAACAAGCTGCCCTGATAACGTATGTTCCAGCTGTGACTGTGAAGGTGAGAAGGCAGATTTATCTGCTTTTGCATTCAACACCCATTAGAAACATTGGAAAAAATTTACATTTTTGTAAATATCCTTAATACTGAACTAATATTTGATATTGTTTCAGTGATTCATGGACATAAAATATGTTGGACAGTTTTTTCCTTTAGATTCTTTCTAGATCAGAGTTGGACTTTGGACTTGGTTAACAAATTGGACCCATGAATGCTAACCTCCTTAGCAATCACTGTGGGTTTTCCTATTTCAAAACTCAGCCAATCTCTTTCCTGCATTCCAGTACCATTACCCTGGCAATTCTGGGAAGCTAAGCCAAGCACAACAAAAAAATGTATCTTACCAAGCAGTCTGCTCCCATCAGGTGAATATTACAGGAGAAGAGGGCTCCTTCCCATTGTCTTTGGAGGCAACATGGCAGCTTCCTTCCTTATGGTCTTCTCATTTCTATTGTCCACCCACAAGTAGTATAACTAAGTCCTTTTCAGCAGGTGAAGAGTCCTTAAACCAGGATAGTTCATAATTTCCCCATGTATTTCCTACTGCAGTTTTATCTTGTTGTGCTGGTTTTAGCTGGGATAGAGTTAATTTTCTTCACAATAGCTGGTATGGGGGTGTGTTTTGGATTTGTGCTGGAAACTATGTCGATAACCCAGGGATGGTTTCGTTGCTGCTGAGCAGGGCTGACACAGAGCCAAGGCCTTTCCTGCTCCTCACCCCACCCCACCAGTGAGGAGGCTGGGGGGGCACAAGGAGCTGGGATGGGGCACAGCCAGGACAGCTGACCCCAGGGATATCCATATGACGTCACGCTCAGCATGTAAAGCTGAGGGAAGAAGGAGGAAGAGGGGGAGATTCGGAGTGATGGCGGTTGTCTTCCCAAGTCACTGTTACACGTGATGGAGCCCTGCTGTCCTGGGGATCGCTGAGCACCTGCCTGCCCATGGGAAGCGGGGAATGAATTCCTTGCTTTGCTTTGCTTGCATGCGCAGCTTTTGCTTTCCTTATTAAACTACCTTTATCCCAACCCACAAGTTTTCTCTTTTACCATCTTGATTCTCTCCCCCATCCCACCAGGGGGAGTGAGCGAGCGGCTGCGTGGGGCTGAGCTGCTGGCTGGGGTTAAACCACAGCACTTGTCAATCTGTAAATTACCTTCAGCCTGAGAGGAATCAACCCAATGGAAAAAGTTTTTATCAGGCCTGTATTTTGGGCCCTGGTTCGGCTAGGACTCTAAAGAGGAGGCTTTTGGCAGACCAAAACTGCTATTGAAAGTTTCCTCCAGTAAAGCTACAAGATTAAGCCCTCAGCCCCTGAGCCTTCACTTTGGAGCACCGATGAGCAACCTACACCATGCCAGCTCCATCGCATGTCCTCTGCAGCTTCGGTAGCTGCCAGCCCTTCCAGACCCCCCTGCAAGGCCACTGCACCTCTCATCCCAAAACCCACCCAGCGACAAGGCTGGGCTGGGGACCGTTCCTCCGTCCAGCTGCCACACTGAGAGACCTGGGCCAGGGGCGCAGGAGGGGAAAAAGAGGGAAGTCTGTCAAAACTGGTGACAAAAGCAAAGCCAGGCGATGAATCCAGATCAAGTGAATTTAGTTCAATTCAAGGAATTGTATCCAATGCAAAACTAGAAGTGCGGTTTGCTTGATACCTCAACTTTTCTCTCATTTGCAAAAGGCTTTTTTGCTCGTTTTTAGAACGGCTAAAATGACCAGATTTGAAACATAAAGCCTTATCCATGCCGTTTGCAAGCGGTGTTTTTCAAGCCGCACTCGCCGCCCGGCCGCCGCTTGCTGTGGGGCTCCGGGCCTGCGGAGGCGCCTGAGGGCGGGGGCGGCCGTGAGGCTTCCCGCGCTTTGCGGCTGAGGGGGCCGGCAGCCGCGCGCGGGCGGGGCGGGGCCGCTCAGCACCCAGGCAGTTAACACCCGAAACCTAATTGTGGTAACAAACGCGGGGCACCTCTAAACTCCTGACAGACTGGATTGGTGGGGAGGTTTAACTTTCAGGAGCTCTCCAGCAGCACGGATTGCCCTACCCGCACCGCGCGGAGGCCGCAGGCGGATTTCGCTCGGGTGGTTTCTGCGCCCAGTCCCCCCAGGCTGAGCCTGCGCCCAGTGCCGCGGCGGCCCCTGTCACCTGCTGGTCACCAGTGCCGCCCGGCTCGACCAGCTGGGCCCGGTGACAGCCGGCACGCAGCCTCAGCTCTAGCTATGCGTGAAATTGCATGCAGCTTGCAGCACGAGCCTCGAGCTGAATTGTCAGGAAAAGGTTTGTATTTCCTCCCAGTCTGTTTAAGCTTGAGTGGAAGTAATTTGCTTTTGTCGTATGCTTTTTAGTCATCTACAGCAGCGAAAAATAATGTGAAATACCACATAATTAGTTCATATGGCTTAGAGGACCAGGAAGACATCATTTCTACAAGGGCATAAAACACTTCAAGCAGTTGGCTGTATAGATGGCTCTGAGACAACCTAAGAGTTGTTGGAGCTTTCCAAGATCCTTAAGTTTCTTAATTTGTGATAGACCTAGACCAGCAGGATTTATGCACCGAAACCTCCAGGATTTATGCACCGAAAGCCCCAGTACTCCCTCTGTGCTGAGTTCACCGGCAAGGCGCATGCAGTGGTTGATACTGCTCCTGGAGTGCTCTGGGATTATTCTGACAAAAATACAGGCTCCTCCTGCAGTTTTAAAGAAGGGAACTCAATTCATGACCTTGTTGTAACTCCTCGTGCATGGTTAATTGCTGCATTACCTTAGAGATTCTTAAACCATTTCAGATCCTCCCTGACTCCCCAGCTAGTATTCTAGGCGTTAATGTGTTCCCTGCTACATCTCTGTGGCATTTACATTTACGAGGATCCAGCCATCAGCGTCAAACCCCACATTTTTCCATTGTCTCTCACAGCACATTGCTAATATTAAACTGAGTTCACTAATGCATTTAAACTTTATTACAGCTGATCGCAAGGATGCCACCATTGTGCAGAAACAAAGTTACCAAAGAAAAAAATCTGGAAAAACTATTATCCTTCTGGACTTTGAAAACTTCACTTAATACTGAAACAGGTAAAGCAACATTAATTCAGTCTCAAGTAGAGCACTCTGTTCCATTAAAATTTCATTGATTTGCTGCTGATACAAAATGAACCACCAAAGACATTGATAAAAAAGCTTTATAAAGGGATATGGCAAGTGATCATCAATTACTAAAGTGTAACCTGAAATGAATTTTAGCACCATGGGCAGGTGCAGACACAGTATTACAAACAGAATGTTAGCCAGCAGGCAGGTTTCTCCTTGGTTGTTGTGAATTTGGTTCATTATTAATAGGTCTGGGGGAGGAGGAGAGGTGGAAAAAAAAAAGAAAAAAAAAGCTCCGACGCCTCTTAATTTATCTGCGGACTGTGGCCCAAAGTAAAAGCATCCAAGCCTTTTCAAATCACCTTGACTGTCTCCTTGGCAGACAGAATATTTTTAGTTCATTGGATTTTGAACAACTTCCGAGAACAGATGGGTTAGGACTTCACGACTGTACACGGTGCTGTAGAACAGAATAAATAAAAAATGACCTGGCTGTGAAATCTTTATTCCCCACTTCTCATTGACTTCAGCAAATTGTCTAAATGTCTACTCACCAACAGGAAAAAATGTGTTTGCAACAGTTTCACAAAGCCTCCTTTTCTTCCTTTGCAAAGCGACTCTTTATCTAGGGTGGGGAAAGGGAAGCTTTTTTTTTCCTAACGTGGAAATATTTCAAGGTTTCAAAAGTTTTCACACTTTGTCCTGACCCCACATCTCCTCAAATAACCAGTGATCTTTGACAGAGGAGCTGATACCACAATGACCTGGAATTCTGTATCAAGTCAATATTTCTAGTCCAGTTTAAGGTAAACAACTGGATTCCAAGGTACTCAGTTTTGCTAAGCGACAATGGCTGTTCTGGGGGATGTTTTGCATTTGCATGCAAATGGTTCATTGCAAATGTTTCCATTTGGTCTTTGAATGTGTAGTCAGAACTTTGTATTTCTTAATCAGAGACCTTCATCCAGGAGATTTCTGTTGTGATTAGTCACAATGACAACTTGGAAAATTAGATCCTTTTTTCCTGCAAAAGTTCATGAATAGGCTTATACTTTTACATAACCATAGGGCTGATAGAATTGGCCTTTTTCAGAGAAACTGGAATAGCAGACAATTTCCATCATGTTATTTGTTATTCCATTAAAATTAATTATTTTTCGGTGCTCACACTTTTTACTAGTGTATGAATGGAAATCATACTGTAAGGATCCAAGCATGTAACACAAAACATTCAAAATTTGAGAACACTATACATCAGTTCTTTTTTTCTGAACTCACCCACCTTGCTAGCTTGATTTTTTTCTGTAAAAACCATTATCTGGGGTCTTATTTAAACCTTCATAAATTTATTTCAGTTGTCGAATCAGATATTTAATGGGCTTGACATTTTGAATAACTGTTCCCTGGGTATTTCCATTCTCCTTTGAAAGGAAAGTAGCATTAAGGGGGAGAATGGATACCTGATGAAATGTCAAAACCACTGAATATCTGTATTGACTTTGGAGCCTAATGCAGCACATTTTCTTTGAGGTCTGAATAAAAAAAAATATTTTTTGTGTTAAATACGTGCATACTTTTTGTATTTTCTTCAATTAAAAATGCCTTTAGATGCTTTTAATCTTTTTTACTCTAAAAAATTGAAACAATTTCATGATGCTTTGCATTTTGAAAACAGAACGTTTTTCCACTAAAAAGTGTCAATGGAAGATCTTAGAGTACCTCGATTTCTTTCTGGGGAAAGTGAAAAGTGATTCTGATGGGCAGTCCTTATAAATAATTCTCACATTTATCAACTAAGGATTTGCCACGTGAACTCCAGTAGATGTTGTGGGGGCTCAGCATTGGAATTGGATGAATATTTTCATCCCATAGAAGAGTTTGCTCACATGCACAGCTCTTTACTGTTTTGTTATTAAACAATGTAGATAGGTTCCAATGTAGCACACAGCATACTGAAATTCAAAATGAATGAACCAGCATCCTGTGAGTACAGCACATAAAAGGTAATAAAATACTGTCTAGCAGTCCGACCAGAACTGTCCGCATTTAGTCACTGCTCTTAGAAATTTTTATTTTTTCTGGAATTCCCTGAGAGAAAATGTTAATGGTAAAAATTATAATGAAACATAAACTTTAATACATCTTCCATAAAGCTGGATTTGAATGACTTACTAAAAATGTATTTCTCATTAGCATTAGGCTATCACAAGCAAGACGAGTTTGAGAACCAAGAACAAAAGTTCAACAGGCTACCTTACTAATTGGAGAGCAGTGTTCAGTGTACAGCTCTGAAATTATTTGCTGTAATATTTAAGTCCATTATTAAGCTTAAAATCCTAGATGAAAAAACATTTTCTTGTCTACAGTATTGACAGCATTTCCTATAGAAGAGGAGTATAACTGGGGATAGCTTTATTCTTTGTTGACTTTTTAAGTGCTATAAAAATTACACAGAGAAGTTCGTTATGCTTTATGTGGTAAGCAGTGTTTAACTTCTACATTCTGATATCCCAATGCATAATACATTTTAAAATTCTCTGCCCCAAATATCATACAGTAATGCATATTAACTCTTGTCTAAGACAAGTATTTCTGATTTTCCTTTCAGGCAATCTATGTTCTATGGATTTGTCAAATAGAAAGTACATTAAGATTGGCCATATCTTCATGTGCATTGACCATTAATGACAATCGTATAATTAAAAGAATTAACTTCTACCAAAAACCAATTTGCAATCATTCCTAGCTTTACACACCTATATACAAAATACATCTTTATTATGCCCTTGATCTATGCTACTTCTGTACCATTCCTGGGGCACTGTAATGTTACTTAGTCAACTCCATCTGGGCCCTTTTCACACCCAGTATGAATACCTTCCTGTTGCTCTAGAGTAAGGGAAAAGCAGTGACAATAGGTCTCAGCCTAGATCCTCTGATAAGCAGGAAGAACACTGCATCTCAGGAAATACTTCATTCAAGACTTTGCCTGCTGTTCCTACCTCCTCTCTTCTCTATCCATTGCTTGTGAGCATATGACCTTCTCCCACATACAGTTCTCATTAAAACTGAGAACGGGGGAGAAATGGCAACTAAACTTTAAAGGAGACATTATCATGCTAAGTGTTTTCTTTGCACATAGATCCAACAAACACAATTAGGACCAAACTAAATGTCCAATCTCTTTTGAAGTTATTTCTCCTCCAAAAGAAAAATTGCTTATTAATGCTTAATAAAGATACCATAAAATTATGTTACCTTCATTTAGAACTACAGGAAGAAATTCCAGGAGAGAAGAAACCAAACTCATTGAAGGCTCCAGCCTAGTAGAAAATTTGCATTAGCTATGGGTCATAATGTAAATATACAAGCTGCAGGACTAATCACTAGCAGTAAACAAATATTTGAAGAGAAGGCTTCACACAGCACTTGCATGGCAAGAAAATAGCTATAAAAATCAATTACGCGTCATTATCATCAGACAGTATGTATCCAGAGGATTCATCTCAGGAAACACAAATCAAACATCTGGTCAAGTGTAAACACCTCATTCCACAATTGATAGCCTAGCCAGGGACATCTTATTACTTCACAGAAGTCACTAACCCTATCCTCTTGGGAAGGGAAAAAGGAATCTTAAAGCAAAAGCATAATAAAGCAGAAAAGAAATTCCATCCTTGAAAATCACTGAAAAATAAACTCCAACCTGTAAATTATGTAAACAAATTTATTCATGCAAAGGAAGAGAAAAAAATTCTCCCACCATGAACTATCACATTTCACCTGAGACCAGGTTTGTGTTGTGGCATGAAAAGAAAACCACCTAGACTGCAGTGAAATGAGGTGTGACTCTATTAATGCTCTATATTCAGGTCTGTGAGGACTCGGGCAAAGAACGAGCAGAAGTGGATCCCTAGTTCATACAAAACTGAATTGTTTTACTGTAGTCAGTGTATTAATCTTGGCTCACCTCAATGAAGAAATAGGTTTTATTAATTTGATTCAAAGCCATTGAAATCTAGGGGAAATTCTCACTCTGAATCTGGTCTTTGGAAGCAGTTTCTACTCAGTAAGTCTGAAAATCTCTTGTAACTAAAACTTTTAGATACCTCTTTCTTGAGGCAGGAGCTATCTTCTTTTGCTCAGTACTTGTTCAGCACAATAGGGATTTAGTACTTAATAGTTGCCCTGGGTTATTCTTTTATAAAACTAACATGTAAAACTCATGCTACTTATTTATTTCATTACAATAATTATAGGAAGTAATAGACTGGCATTACATTCTTTGAGTAGCCTTGAAAATATCATCCATGATTGCCGTCAATTCCTTTGTTTGATTTTTGTTCTCTTTCAGAGAAGAGAACAGTATTAAATTGGAGATGTCCATGCACAGTAACAGATGAAAACAAAATTATAAAGAACGGATGCATCTGTGGATCCAGGAAGAAGCAAGAATAATGCCTCAAAAGCTGCTTTTTCAAAGATAAGTGCAAACAAGCCTGGGACCTTGTGTGCCATATTTTATTGCTGTGAAACAGATATGAGGAAAAGTTCAATTAATTTAAAAGTTTTCCTTATTGCGGTAGCATTTTTCCTTATGAAACAGAATTAACATAATAGGTCTCTCAGTGTATTCCCAGTGGTCTCATTGACAAGAAATATTCACAGGAAATCTTATAAAGAAAATCCATAACATGCACCTGTTCTGACTCAACAATAGCTACCACTAGAAAAACAGATCAGAAAGCAAGACTTGAAGGTCACCGTGTAATAGCATAAAGCCCTTCCAAAAACTGAGCACTAAAAAGATTTTGAATACAGTGATGAACAGCTTCAGACAGCACTAAATGTAGAGGCAGACAGCATGGAGCAGCTGCAGCATTAGCAGCTGCAGTATGGACCAGCTCAACTCTTACAGACCAAGAATGTAAAATCTAGCTCCAAGGCAGATTTAGTTCAAAGCTGAAATCTTGGAGACTTGCAGAGCAAAAGGGAGTTAGCAGTGCCCAATCTTCCTCCCAGAGCAGCAGAAATCCAAAATTATTTCAAAACAATGGGATAAACACATTTTCCCCTTTCTTATTTTCTTCATTTTCCATATTTACTCCTTCATTGCTTTCCCTTCTGTTCTTCCTACTAACTGGTTACCTTTTCATAGTCCATTTATTTTCTGGAAGGAAACAAGAAGCATTTGTTAGCTTAGAAAACATCTCCACACTTGTACTTCACCCTCAGCCCTCAAGTGCATTGGTAGCAGCTGCACATCTCTACCAAGGAAAGCTTCTGTTCTGAATTTCACTTGCTATGATCTCCTTTTGTTTCCTTCAAAATTTATCTGCAGTTAAGTTGCACTGTATTTTATTGCTGCTGCTTCTGGTTATGTATTGTTGAGTTTTTCTTTCCTGGTAACTCTATGAATTGCCTGGCTATTTTTCATTATTTCTGTGGGGCTATGGAAAAAAAAAAAAGCAATTCCTTTACTTGAGAATTCTGACATTTATTAGCATAATAAAACTCTCAAATGAAATTGCAGTTTTCCAAGTAATTTCATTTGCAAGGGAACATACAAGGGATTTATTTAAAAGCCAGGTAAAACCTAGAATGCGAAATGGATGGAACACAGACAGAAAAATTTAGAAAATTAGAAGTAGGAAATGTGCTCCAAAGTGAAAAATGTTGAACAACAGTGAAGTTTGTGTGCAGAAATCTGTACTTTAATATGGGCTAACTGGAGAATTAATTATGAAAAAATTGATGCTATTATTACCACAGGTATTTATTATTATTGTAGCACGTTAAATGTATAGCGTGCTTTATCAGCTTGGACAAGGCAAGTTTCTTTTCCTAGACAAGATTACCATCTAGGTCAGACAAGGTACAGAATGTAACAGCAAGTTAAAGAGAAATGACTATTTGAGGAGAGATGGATTTATATGGGGTTTGTGAGGGTAGTCTACACTAGGATTTGGAAGAGAACCACATAAGAAATCAGACTCCCCAAAGCAGTCTATATATAGAAATACACTTAGTGTGCCTTTCCTATGCCTTCAGAGATTCCCCGGAAAAAATTAAGCATGGAGGTACGGTAACACATATGGATTGGTCCAGTTTACATCTCAAAATACACATCACATATGAAAAAAGTACTGAGAAGCTGCCTACTGAAGGCACGACTGTGAGACTAACCAATAGGTACACAACTATTTCCCTCACGTTTCACTTCACTCGTGAAAGAAATCGGTAGCACACAACACTCTCACAACCCTGTTATTTGAAATACTGCCCTGCAAAATGAGTGTTTGGAGCTGAAAGGAACACTTTCATACCCACCAGTTTCTATCTGGCCATTCATGGGAATAGAACAAGGAGCACAGGAAGATAATAGTAACAGTTCTGCAACTCTTTCACTCTATTTCCTGAATTGGCTCGTGTGACAGCCCAGAGTGCAAGGACTGTATGACACAAATTTCAAGAGGGCAAATTAACTCCTGTCATGAGATTTTTTTTTTTTTTTTGTATAGCCCAAACACTAAGCCACTGTTCCACAGATCTAGGCTACAGGTCTATTTTCATGGGGTTTAGTCTGTATAACAAATGGGTCAAGAACACACTGCATGCATCTTTTTTTTTTAAACATGAAATAACATGATGATAATGCAATTAGCTGTACCTTTTCTATGCATAAATATACCACCCCCACTCATAGCTCAGCTAAGGAAAATATCTTGTCCTATAGCAAAGTAAAGCTAGGAGTTTCCAGTATGTATCTCACATCAGAAAGCAGGAAACATGACAAGGCCAGTGAGAGTAGTTGTTGTTGCTGCAAATCAAGCTGCTTTCATTAGAATAACTAGTTTAGAATAAACTGACCACTTCCTATACAGGAGTAAAACTCTTCCCAAGGCTGTTGGACTGCACGAAATTGTAAATAAAATGTGAATGACCCTATGCTGTCTCTGCTGTGGTGAACTTTGTAGGCCTGAATTCAAAAGCACAATGGCAAGTTTCCAGCTACACCTAACCATTTAAGCAACCACAAACTGCAACAGGACATTTTAAGACTGCTTCTCTTGTTATCAAAAGTGTTCCACTGCATAATGAGATTGTCAACAGAAACTGACAAACCTTGCTTTGGAAAAAAGAACCTGCTCACCAATATTGATACTTCATAAAATACTCTATGAACAGTTCCCACCCATACTTCTTGCTGCATTTTGCATTTGCAATCTCATACATTAAGGAAATTAAGATAGGAACTTAGCATTCGGTGCAATTGGCCACAACCGCTTGAAAAGTTTCTGGGAATAGTCTTTATTTGTAACTTGCCAGCAATTTCTCACCTTTAAAAATGTTAGCAAAATTAATAATGATGATTATTCAGATGCAAAACAGAAATATTTTGGGCCTTCTAATGAGGATACTTTTTGGCCACAAGACCAGTGGCTTTGGAAGTTTGTTAACTACTTTGCAGCATTTACTTTTGTAGCTATCTATAACTACAGCTATCCAGAATGTACTCCTGTTAGTCCTGGATCAGTTATTCAAATAAAGGGCTGTAGTCTGGTGGATTTTTCTGCTGCCCACATGGCTCCAGTAGTAGCTCCCCACCTGAGGATGTGATGATTTCTTCCTAGAAAGACAAAAGCAATTAAAATATCATTCATAGATGCCTAAGCCTTTCCCTATCTTCTCAGAAAAGCAACTGCTAGCAATAAAGACCATCACTCCACTGTAATTGGTAATCAATTATGAATAAACACTTGATAAAATAAGTACAGACCAGCAAAGGGATCCTATCAACTGTTCATTTTCTTCATGCTTGTTTATCTCATAACTCATGCCAGTAGTAACTTGTGCTAGTACCAAATAGTGAAATCAAACAGTTGGTGTACAAAAAAGGCTGTGATTTGTACTACCTGTAAGTTGTTGCACTACTTAAGAAAAACAGCTGTGGATGCCCATAAGAGATGTTCTCAAGGGTTAATTTAACAGATAGGCCAGTGCTACTATGTGACTTCCACAGTCACTGGGATGAAAGAGGCTTCCCCAGGCAGACTGAGCAAGAGCTCAATAGTGAGTGCTCACACACAGCAGTAACAGCTTTCTGACTGATTACAGAGAGGCAAAAGATATTAACCTTGCTAGGGTAAAGACATTCTTTACAAATAGCACCTATTCTCATTAATTAAATACCCACATTCCAAGTCTTGTCATTCCAGTAATTGATTACCAAGATGAATACAAAAAGCCTTACTGGAAAAGTAGAGAACTTGGTCTTTGCACTTATTCCTCGAGTACTGATAGTTCATTTTTAGTTCTGTAGAATTTTTATAGATGCACCAAAATGAGCCAGAATCCAGAATTATATTGACTAAAATAGCAATCCTACATCTTAAAGTTTAGATCTATGTTATGGATCTATGTATGGGCCTAACATTTTCAAAACTTATATAGTTTCTATTGAAATTCAGTGGGAATTTGGTGCCTGATCTCTTGAGAACACATGCAGGCTCCCAGATGTGGTTCTTTCCCATTCACTACATCAGAAGAAAATAAGTTCAGAAAGTTACTACTGAAATTAAATGCTTTTGAGAAGGTTGAGGAAGTAAAGACAAAGATTTAGCAATGACCTTGAATATGTTATTGCTGCTTTCCACATGGTATTTAGATGCAAATAGTAATAAGAGAAAACGCACACTCACAACCTCTTCCGTAAGAAGTTTGTTCTTCCAGCTAATGGTTACCACCCCTTGTATCTGTCAGCTGAGGTGCTTGAGTGACAAGTTTTTTTTGTTGTTTTTTTTTTTTTTTTAAATCAAAATGAAGCAGTTTTAGATTAATAGGTAACTAAAAGAAGTAGTTCTGCCAGTTCTGCCAGCCCTGCTCATTTTGATTGAAAGTGAAAAGGACCCTCAAAGAGAAATCGATGCAATTTTAAGGAAAAATATTCCTGAGGAAGCAGCAATTTTTCCAAACTATATAGCAATAGCCACACGAGAAACTGTGCCTGCAGTGCAACCATTTACATCAAGATTGCACACTTGGTTACCAGAAGACTTTGGGACACTTGACAACATACTTCACCAGAAAGGGCAGGCAGAAAATCTTCAAAGAAAATCAAGTGAGAGACAGAGTAAGGTGGGTGCCTCCTGAAGTGATTGCCAAAGAGACCAGTTTTAATATAGCTATTAAGCTAGACAGTTAAAAGAGAATTGTGTGGTGACATTAAAGGTGAACCAGTTTCTCTGATAAGCTTGCTACAGGGGGAGCTATTAACTTTTATCAGGGGACACCTAAGAAAACTTTACTTTTTTTTTCTTTAAATGTCAGGAACTAAAAGCCATTCTGCTTCTGAGAAGTGCCCTACTGCTGTCTGTAAATAGATGTATTTCTAGTACAGTGATTGCCTAGGATGAGCTGTGACGAAAATATAGGAACAGAGCTGGAGTAGAGATGGTTGGAAGTGGTTGTTGCCATCACCCCTCTCCAGGAGCACAGGGGATACTACTTTAGCCAGAGCTCCTACATCCAATGCCTAATAATCTGCATTTGAGGTGTTGTATGCATGTTTTCCTTTCCCTAACAAGGCCCAGATTAGCCTCTTTCCAGTTGTACTGGGTCTGGCTGGAGAAGGAGTTAACTTTCTTCACAGCAGTCTGTATGGTAGTGTGGTTTTGAATTTGTGGCTAAACCAGCACTGATAACACACTAACGTTTTGGCTGTTGCTGATCAGTGCTTGCAGGGCATCAAGGCTTTCACTTTCTCATGCTTGGCCCCTGCTGGCAGTAAGCAGGCTGGGGATAAGTGAGAAGCTGGGAGGCGACACAGCCCAGTTGGTTGACCCAAACTGGCCAAAACGACATTCTGTACCATATAATGTCATGCTCGGCAATAAAAACTGGGATAGAGGAAGAAGGGTGTGGGGAGGTTTGGCTTCCAAGGTGGCCACTAGGGGAGGAGGTATTTTTTGGTCAAATGTGACACCTAGTATCCTCTCATGCGGAAATATGTCATAGTGATCTGTGAGGGGACACTAATGTGTCTTAACTTTTTGTCTTAGCTTCTTATTTGATCTTAAAATAAAGCCACCTCTGTGTGCACACATGCCAGTAGCTTAGATAGGAGAAAGAAGGTGAGGGAAAAGAGGCCAACCAAAATTTAACTTTCAGAACAAATTAACAATATTCAGTGAATCTGAATGAGTTTGGAGTTTTCTGCCCTTGATTTTTTTTCTTTGTTCGTTTGTGGACTTAAAAATCCTATTTAGGAAGTGAACATCTATGTTTTTATGAAAGATATCACATTATAATCTCTGTTCCTTCATGTAATGTAAATTCTGAGAAACTCCTTTTTGTTAAGCCAATAAAATCCAAAATAATTGACTTCTACTGTATTGCTAATAACAATTGAAATGTAAGGATTACAGCTGGAAGTAGTAGTATGCAGGTTTGACTAAAGAGATGTTCAAACTAGATGAAATAAAAGATTCAAAAACTGAAAAATTAAAAAGCTGTGAAGAAAAGGAGGAGCAAAAAATTAACAGAACTGGTTTGAAACAAGAGTGAGAAAAGGAAAGGGAACTAGAAAAGAGAGGATGAAGAGAAACTGTAAGGGTGGCTAAGAAAAAAGCAGAATTAAAACTGATTAAGATGGGGAGAGATGCAAGATGATTGAAACAACCCATGCTATCGGAAACAATGCTACTGTTTAGTCACAGCCTGGCAATAAAAAACACAAGTTAGAAGCAAAGTAGTTCAAACCCATCTAAAGTCAAAGAGGGGTAGTGAATTCCATTACAGCCCTCACATCAAAGGTCAAAAAATGCTGAAATTTCATTGAAAGACCTTTCTATGGTATTTCCAATCCAATTTTACACAGCGAAGAGGCTCAAAAAGTGTTAGCTCTGTGAGCCCTTATTAGTCCATTTTTAGCCCAGGAAGGCATGCATTGTGTAAGAACCTGCTTAGAAGGGGACACAAATCCATGCTGAAGCATTTGAAAGAAGGAGAAAAGCCTTCTGATTCACTGCAACAAAAGACACAAACTATAAATGTTACAGCTAGGCTTACTGGAGAAGATATATGTATATTCTTTTCCCCACTATGGTTACTTCTACTTTCCAGTGTGGTTTCAAATTACATGGTTCCTCTTTAAATTATTAATCCATTCCACTCAGCTATTGATCTCTATCTAGCAAGTGTTACCTTGTGAAAATCAATAAGATCTGTCAGTGTTGCATGTCGGTTTGGATCTACACCCAAGAAGCTGTAGAAATCCCCTGAAGCATCAACCAGGAAGTGTTTGAACCCACTTTGCTGGCGATAAGACAACGCATAGCCCCAGATTTTCTCACTGACTCGCACCAGGAATGTTCCTTCAGATTTATTCATCAACAACTCTTCTGCCTCTTGGCGGCTGATTATACCTGGCAAGAAAAAAACAAACACGCTTATGCAAATAACAGGTCTGTCAGAGTAAATGAAATGCAAAAAATACAGAATAGAAGTGGAATTAAAAATGGCATAACTTCTCAAGATTGAACTGTTTATAGGAGGAGTTAGAGCTATGGAGACAACATTTATGCTATTCCTTCTGAAGGATAGCTATAAGAGTTTTGATGGAGTCTGGTGGGATATGCTTTTTAATTAACTGAGTAAGAATTGCTTTTTCCCATCCTTATTGCCTTTTCAAAGGAAGTGCATAAAACACAACTGGCCTGTCAGACCAGTGATCATTTAGTGATCATTTAGCAGACTGGCATGGTTTGGCATTGCAATTTGAATTTGCAATACATTGCTGATATTTGCAATTGTATTGCACTACTTCTGACTGCATTGCCTTACAACTGTTTTATAGATCCTAAAGAAGGAACATAAAGCATGTGCCAATAGAAAAAGCATTTGTCTGCTTTTGTACATCCATACACACGCACATCCATAGATGCATACAGCTAAACTGGAGCACAAAGAAATCAAATCCTGCAACTAACAGAACCGGGTCTGTTAGATGACTTATTCAGAGGCTTGCATTTCCAGGGAACATTGTCACAGAGGAAAACAAGAAACAAAGATCTTAGCCCTTTCCTTCTGGGACCTTTCAGGCTTAATATAAGAATAAGACTCTCCTCTAGTTAAAGCCTGTAGCCATGAACTAAACAGAGTACCAATTCAAAGAAAAGACTGAATATTGTGTTTGTTGACCAGATATGAGCTAGTCTCTACAATTCATAATGAACAATAATGAGTTATGCACCTCGCTCCATGACAAGAGAAGACAATATTAGTTGGGGCTTCTTGCAGTACATAACTGTCATCCTGTGGCCATTTGCTCAATGAGCCAACTTACCTCTCTGGACAAGTTCAATCAGGGAACACACTCTCTCCCCATATCCTGGTCATCAAGCATTTTGTTTATAGGTGAATTCATTCCTTTGCTTTACGACAAACTTACTTGTCAGGGCTAAAGAAAGATCACAAATTCAGATTTTCAAAGCAAGCAAGGGATAAAGTTTAACAGGAGTAGAGCTTTCAAAAACTTTCCCATTTTATTCTTCTGTGTTGGAAAAAATCCTAATCTCCTTTTTCTTTCTGGTGCTAGGACACTGCAACACTGAAGTTGCTAGTACTTCTGCTTGCAACTAGGGTATAACACATAAACCCTGTTCTGATCACCCCTCACGTAAAAGGTGTGATCACACTTGCACCCAGCACTGAACCAGGTCTTACCATCCACCTATAGAGCCTGGTTCCAATCGGTCTGGTAGTCCTAGAAGACAGTGAGCTCACGTCTCATAATTATCTGTGAAATACCAGATACTCGCTTTAATCAGGATCAGATGTTGAATTAGGCCATCCTGAACATGAACACAGCACAAGTGTCAATAAATAATATATGTATGTGTTCCAAAGTTACTCTCTGTGAAGCTAAACTTTCTCAAAACAATACACATAATATTTAATGGACCTGCTTGTCATCGTAGAATCCTACACATGTTCTAGTGAGACTCCACGGAGTCCAAGTACTGAAAAGCCACACTGTTTTAGTATAGCAATAACCATAGCCTGGGGATTACCAATTCATACAAAGAAGGGCCTACCTGAGAGACCAAAGTTTGGGATGCTCTAATTAAGCCCACAAGGAAAATTATGCCTCTGGGAGACATAGGAAGGGACTGAGGAGGTCTAGGTCCTAAAAGCAAGCACTGTGTGATGCTTGGAAAGATAGAAAAGCATCTCCTTCTGTCAGTTTTTGCCTACTTTGAGGCAATGAATTTTGCAGTTTTACTTGGTGCAATGATGAATACGGCAAGGGCTCAATCTCAGAGGTCCCTACGGAAATATCCTCAGTACTGAGAAGAAACATAGACATATATACTCTGCTGAATGACGTACGGGTCTCTTTGCTGGAGGATATTATATCATCTTTGCATCAGACATGCAAAGCAGGCAGTAAACATGCAAACATATGCATTTGTTTAGAAACAGCATGCAACTGCTCAGCCAACAGTGTCAATTACTGCACTTTGCAAAATCTAAAATAGTTTTATTGGAAGAATCCCCAGATGAATTTTTAAAAATTCTTGAACTCTGTTCAATGAAAAGGTAGCACTAATACGAATCCATATGATACAACACACTACATGAAGCTGTATCACCAGATCCCAATACCAGGTGCCATGTGCCAAGAATTACACAAAAATTTATTCTGAAATCACACTATTTAAGGCAAATATCCAGTCTTCTCTCAAATTGCCTTAATTTAAATATACAATGAAAGGTTTTATTAGTAATTATGATGCCTACTTCCTTGACAAATCTCTGCTAGAAATAAATGTAGATGAGCCACACTAACAAGCTCAGAGCATTCAATGATACAGGAAAGAATAAACAGTTCCATCACCAGCAAACACTACATTAATTCCAATAATCAATATTTATACCATAATTCTATATTGAAGCCATGCTGGTAGCTTCTGGGATAAGAACTGGGTGCTGTTACAACTACTCCTTCCCTAAGCACTGTCAGAACTGTTATGCAGCCCTGCTGGGGAATGGAGTGGCCTAGATAATACAGGACCTATAAAAATAGAGGGTTTGTAAAAAAAAAAAAATAAAAAAAAAATAAAAATAGAGAGTTGTAAAAACCAGAGGTTTGTATTATATGGTGAACATTATTCTTAGGATATTTCTAGGGTTTGAGTGACCATCGCTATCAGGCATAAACTATGAATTTCATTTAGCCTTGATTAGCTTAATGCTAAACAATCTGTTCACCTGCTCTCAACTCCCACCAGTAGAGCTAAAACACTGCAGGCTTCCACATGATGTTATCTTCTTTGCCAGACCTTATTTTTGTTCTGGGCACTTTATATCATCGAGTAGGAGAGAAATGCTACATTGTTCACAGCCAAATATTTTTTGTTTTAGTTCTCTTTTCTGCTAAAGATGGTGTAATAAATTATCAGCCAGCTGCTTTCTTCCCTTTTTCTCTCCTGATTCTGTTAACAGTCCATGAGAAACCATCTCTCCCCACCACCTCCTCCCCCTCTTTGCCTCCCAGTTGTTTTATTTTTCTCTAGTTCAATTCTTCAGTGGGTGGTGACTGTAGCAATGAAAGTCTCCCTCCACCCTTTAAAAAACATTATACTGTTCTCAAGACAACTAGAAAAAGAGTGGCACTGCTCACTCTTGAGACGGCTGTACAGAAATAAACAACATCTGTGAAACCCCTACGTGAACATTTAAAATTGTTTGAACTGAAGTCAAGAAACTTTGGTTTCCCAAGGCTCTGGTAAGAGATTTAGAATCACCAATGCTCTTATTTGTGCTAGTTAGGATATTAATTGAAAAGACTATCTGGAAAAGAAACCACTGATGCTTTGAAAGCTAATTTTCTCCTCTCTCTAATTCTTGCTAATCTCTTAAAAAAAAAAAAAAAAAAAAGAAAAAAGGCAACTTCTTCACTTGGTATAAAGCAACAATGTCAAAAGCAGTAATCTTTTCACGTAAGCACAACTTTGCAAATCAGTCACTTAAATACCTCACAGTTCATCAATCTATTGTCAGTATCATCATTTTAACTTGTCATGTGGCCAAATATACCATAGCATATTTGGAGAACAGTTAGCTACCCCACTGAAACTCAGAACTTCTACCTGTCATACCAAGTAATTTCTCTCAGAGTATACAAACTGCTGTTCTCTATAGCAAACTGTAAAGAAGCAGTAGGGTTTTGACTGGGAGAGGATCAAAGGTGTAACTAACTCCTCTTGAAAGCATGGAAACCTGATCAGCTGGCTTGAGTTTTAGCCCCCTGCCCTCCAAATTCATTGCATGCATCTACCTGTCCACTTTAAACATTCTAGTTTTGCAATGCTTATACACATTAACATTTCGGATTCTTAGCAAGATAACAACATTTTGGAAGACAGTTATTTCAAATCATATGACACTCCTCACCAACTGACATATTCCTAATTAACAGCTTCATTTTTAAATAAAGTGTCTGTAATGACAATTTGTAGATGATAAGCAAGTCTTAACATTTTTGTTGTAATTATGTTCTTTTTACTGCCACCAATCTTCCAAAAAGGAAAAAGAACATCCTAGCATTTAGAGTATAAGCAGCTCATATGGAAACTGAAGAGTCCAATATGAATTTAGTGGGCACCACTAAGAAATATTTATGCTGCCTTCCAAGTTTACAGCAGCCTCAATAGCAGAAAACGCTATTCTGAAATATTATGCAATGACACTTCAGCTTCCCACTCTTCTCTCAGCATTATCCTACATACATCCTTGAGTGAAATGCAGGAGATGAAATACATAAATATTTGCTAAGAGAATGCCATAACAAGCATGAATCCAAACTAGAAAAACTGGTAAACTTTGCCAACGAGGCAAGACTATATACTAGAGGTCTAAAATTTTTTTTTTTGGCTATACAGATAAAGTTACATCATGTCCATTGTTGTAATCTACCAGTGGTCTAATGTACCATGTGTAATAACAATGTCAATATATAATTTGGCCTTTAATGATCAATGTATTTTTAATATGCATATGTGCATTTATATATGCCAAGAGGTCGACTAAGATTAGAGGGACAGCAGGTACAAACGCAGCCCAGAAGCATTCATTTACCCTTCTGCAATAGAAGCTATTTGCTTAGCTGATGTTTTCTCTTTTCATATTTTTTCATTAGCTTGAGCTCAAACACTGTAGTGCATAAGGTTTTACTCACAGAGCAAAAGCGTCACAAATACTAGCATAAGTAAATATTAATGAGAGCATTTAAGCCAGAAGTGCTTTCATGACCATTATGAAAAGCCACCTATTTCATGCAAAATTGATTTGTTGAACAATTATGAATATTCACAGGTAATCAATGAAGAGGGGAAAGACTCATCCTGTTTATACAACTTAAGACATCTAACCAGGGAAGTGTGTGATTTAGGTCACCAATCAAAATGATGAGTAGGATCCAAAACACAGAGAAGCCAATATCAGTGCGTCTCTTGTTTCCAATGGGATTAGATCAAAGCCTATATGTATACAAATAATCCTGGCAATCATTACATGAATAGTTCACATGCTAAAGGTCATACAGACACATTATACCTAGAGCAAATGTAAACAATAAATAAATGAGTAAACACAAGGAATTATGAGGAATTAGCAGATAACTCCCAAATAATATAAAGAACTATATTTGTCCAATTATTCAAGCAGATCTAAACAGTGATTTGAAAGACAGTGATAAAATGGCACAAGGGTTAGAAGGATAGGTTTGCTAAGCACCAACCAAGCCCTTCCATTTTTTGGAACTGAAAAACAGAGCTAGACAGACATAGTACTATGACTACACCATTTGGAATAAAATGTTTCCCAAAGGGAAATAAACAAGCAAATTTTCCAAAAGTTTCCAAATAAATTTTCTCTCTCTCTGACTTCGTTTGAGAGTCAAAAGTTGGATTACAGCTCACCTTGCAAAAAGCTGAAACAAATTTCATAATAAACTGCTATAAAAGCCTGAAAATAAATTTGTATAGAACAGATTTTAGATTCTTGGGTACTTTTGATCAAAACAGAAAAGTTCCAGTTTGACGGGAGGGAAACAGGTCATAGGTTTTTCTGCCTACATCAACATCACTATTATAATAAAAACCATGTAGTTGGAAGTAAAGACCCAACCTACTTGGGACCAAAATATGAAAGATTATTTGAAAGAAATAATCAGAAAAGTGAACAGAAATTCGGAAGGGATTAATCCCACTGCATCCAGTATGGCTTAGGAAGAGCTGGCAGCCGGTGTTAGCATGCCAGCATTAACATAAGCCACTGTCAGGAAGCGGAAGAACAGCTTATGAGAACACTACTCTATGAACCTAATGGAGGGGGTCATAGATTTCAGAGCCCACAGAAAAGGAAGATAAACACGAGGAACAAACACAAGCTAAGATGAATACTGACGCTGGGGAACTAAGGTTTAGAATAAATCTGACCTGTTTTAGATCCCATAATAAGGTGGGACAGTAAAGGCTTGAAACAAATGTTCAAATGCATGACACTAGCAACCAGCTCTGGTCTAGGAGAGGGTGAAAAATCCAGCTCCTTCAACCACTTGGAAAGATCAAAAGCATAAAAGCAGGGAAGATGAAGTGGTTGCTTCCCTGCAGTGCAAGAACTAGAGCAGCTATAGTTTACGCTCTCAAAGAAAATCAGTCTCTACATCACTCAGAGCAATAGTTTTCTTAGGTTGACTTTTCAATTCTCTCCCACAGGTGCAAGTCTATATGTGGGCTCTTAAGCTGACTGAACATACTTAACGGTTGTTCATTGGGAAGGACACAATCTACAATCTGGGGGGTTGGACTAGATGACCTCTAGGGGTCCCTTCCAACCCAAAACATTCTATGATACAAAACTATGATGTCTAGAAGGAATACTTAATGTTATCCTTGAGACTACTGATGTCACGTTTTAATTTAAAGAGCACTGTTATCAGTTATGGTGGGTGGTTTATGGACTGATCTGCAACTGAAATACCCAAAGGATAATGAACATATCTAGGTCATACCTTGCCATTCCATAGAATCATAGAATCATTTGGTTGGAAAAGACCTTTAAGATCAAGCCCAACTGTACCTGTCCACTATTAAACCATGTCTCTGAGCACCTTGTCTACCCATCTTTTAAATACCTCCAGGGATGGGGACTCAACTGCTTCCCTGGGTAGCCCATTCCAGTGTCTGATAACCCTTTCAGTGAAGAAATTTTTCCTGCTGTCTTACCTAAACCTCCCCTGGCACAACTGGAGGCCGTTTCCTCTTGTCCTATCACTTGTTACTTGGGAGAAGAGACCAACACCCACCTCCTTTCAGGTAGTTGTAGAGAGCGATAAGGTCTCCTCCGAGCTCCCTTTTCTCCAGACTAAACAACCCCAGATCCCTCAGCCACTCCTCATAGACTTGCATTCCAGACCCCTCACCAGCTTCATTGTCCTTCTCTGGCATTTAAAGCAGGAGTAGCGTGCACAATTAAATACATGCACAAATATTTGCAGCAATAGGATCTTACAGTGTGCCATTCTATTAAAAAGGTTTCATCCTCTCCTCCTTCCTTTTAGTCACAATACTGCTTTGGATAGTGCAACAAAACAAACAGTGAAAGAAGAGATCAATAGTATTGTGTGAGAAAAGCTATGGCTGAGAGATAACAATAGCTCTCCTTTACTGAAAAGCAAAGCAAGGGAGTAAATCAAAGATGGCTGGTAATAGAAAAACAAAGCTGTTGAAGCTATTCACCATCTGCTGTTAATGCAGGAAAAACTCACATGGGACTAGATCTTCAGAAGAGTTCTGTTCCCATTTAGGCATTAAAATAAATGGCCAGGTTTTAAAAAAAAAAAACCAAAAACCAAAAACCAAACCCAACAAACCAAAAACCAGCACAATGACTTTTTTTTTTCCAGAACCTGGCCACAAATGTCATGGCAAGAGTCCAAGAGCCAAGGGGTGCCGAGTTCCTATGAAATGCTTTTCCTACTTACAGCTGGTGAGAATGCAGGTATTTCATGCTGTGCTGCATGTGGGTAATCTGATTTAAATCCTAGTAAATAGCACAGCATCCATAAATGTTACTAAGTAAGGGGCTGTAGGCCTCTGTACTGATAGTAAGAGAAAAGATGTGCAATAGGTCACAAAAAGCAAAACCTAAAATATAAGTAAATAAACTAAAACCTTCTTGTCTGCATAATACCACAATGGAATGCAAAGGTGGGATGTATTTAAAAACCAACGGGTAAAATGCACATTTGAAATACGCTGGCCATGTCACAGATTTATCGGTGTACTCGGTGGTCAATATGGGGATAGACTCCTCTCTGAGCTACATAGGCAAAATGAAGTGACACTGGTTAGGGAGCCTCTGTAGAAACATTTCTTGGTTCCACATTCACCACCTTTTCTTCTGCACAAGCACAGGAGCAATGCATGCAGTAACATACCTAAGAGAGATAAATCTGTGCTGTTGAAAGGTGAGCAGGAGTCCATTACCCATTCTTCACCATTCTTCTCCTTTCTAACCATCCTGGTACACTTAAGATTTATGCAGAATTGGGAAACAACACACCAGTGGGCCTTGCTCAGTATGGAAAGTATGCTCTGGGCTACGTACAGACATGTATAGAAAACCAGGGCCCAGAGGAATAACTTTTTTCTAATGGCAACAGATCCCTTCAGGCAAGGATGAGGCATACCGATAATGTACCATGCCCTGAACAAGCTCTCCTTGAAGACTTACATGGTGCATAGGACTATCGAGCTTCTACACAGAGGAGAAATTCACCAAGGAAAAGTATTATAGGTAAAAAAATACAGGCCTGTTTTCTTTTTTTTTTTTTTTTTTAATAATATGGATTAATCCTTCTGTTCTGTTAGGACAAAGCAGTTCTTAAAATAAAGAAAACTCAGACCTCAGAAGCTTTCTTAATTCCCTAAGGCTGAGATTCCTTAAAGCAATTAAAAACCTACTGAAATTCTGAAGGAAATGGGTGCCTTACTCCCCTGGGGATCTTTGAAAAATCCTATCTAAACAAGGTACACAGTTATAATGGGTAGTTTTCTTCAGGTTTACAGAAAATCAGATGTGCTACATCCATTGTTGCCAGTGTGGCTCACAGTTAATTCCCTATGCACTCTGCAGAAAATATACCCCTTAATTGTCTCCTTTAAAGTTCATTCTATATCCAAACTACCAAATACTATAAAAACCCTTTATACTCGCTGTCAAAATATTTACACCGTATTCACTAACAAGCAGTGCAGCACATAAAAGACAGGCATTTGCATTCCTTGTCTGAACACACCACTGGTATAAGAGCTCTACATTTTTCTGTTAATGTCTCCTCAAAGCATAGTGTTGGTTTCTTTCCTTCCTTCCTTTCAGATCAGCTTATAGACTGCATCAGCCAGGAGGAAAACAAAGATTTCAAACTTTCTCTTCTCTTTGTACATTATTGTCACCTATCAGAGGAAAAAAAGGTAGCACAAGACCTTTAACCTTTTATCTCATATATTTTTCTAGATTTTTTTTTTTTCTTTAGAGATGGGCTTTTCCAGCCTGAAATCCTTGCATTCAACCTCTGCTATTACCCCTTAATTTTTGTGAGTTTTCTATTCTCATCTGAACAGCTTCTGAAAAGAAGCTCATTTAAAAAAATGGAACAGTTAACCATTCCATTTGCAGTGGTTTCTCAACATTCTCTGTGTATAGTTTACCATGTATGGTAGGTAAATCAACAGAAGTTTAGTGTCAAGAATATTTAATTTTGTATTGTTTTCACTGACTAAAGTTGGAGGCCTCTATGTTCTAGTAAAGTCAATGGAAGTTCAACAACAGGGAGGTTCCAAGCATCTAAATAGGATGCCTTACATAAACAGTATAAATATTCTTGATAATGATTTTTTCTTTGCTGATAGGATGACTGGAAAATAAGAAAGTGGGGGATTTTTTTTAAAAAAATAAAAATCAGTAAATACTTCAGGGCCTATATAAGCATCAGATGCTGTTATAGAGAGTTGGCATTTCCTGTAAATAGCATGGAAAATCAGTGTATTCATGAGGATGTTTGCAAACTCCAAATAAGAAACAAACATGTTTTGAGAAAATATCAGTACGCTAATCCAAATAGGGAACTTTATTACAAATATTATTCCTGTTGGATGCATTCACATCCTTACAATACAGATGGGACTGAATTTTTATTTCTATTCTGTGTGAAAAACATAGCTAACTATACAGACTATCAATAAACTTTTGTGATAGCTGTGTGATGTGACACATGCAAAGTAGATATCAAGACTTTACTGTATCTTCCAAAACATTAAAATTTGCTTAATCAGTAAAGCACAAGAATACCTCACCAGAGCAGCCTGACAGGTCTAGAAATGACACAGTGGTGTAATACAAAACCACTGTAAAGCAAAAAAGCTGATTTAAGCTCTGAACAGGGTCCAGCAAAAAGAAACAGATCTGTGCTGGTACAATAGTCACTGGTATTGTGTTTTGTGTGAAAACTGAAAAGCGTGGCAGGTTTTTTTAGGTTAGTGGCCAGTATTCACCAACCTTTCTCCAGGCAGACAAGATATTTACATTCATTCAGTCTTGGTCTTGCAAAGCAACAGAGGAAAAAGGGAAATTCTAGCTCATGGGCATCATTTGCAAGCACTTCTTAACCACTTCACTTGTTTACACTACTCACCTTGTTACTTCTCATTTAAATCCTCAAATTTTGCTGAATTTGAAAATGAGAGGGAAAATCTTCTGGTATGCAAATGAGATCTAAATCAAGGAAAAATATGAGAAAGCTGATCTGTGAGAGGAGAGAATGAGCAAGCAAAAGCCCTCCTGCAATCCATTCATGTTCTTATAACTCCAGCCATCATAAGTCCTTGCTCCTCCTAAATACTTCCAAGGGCAGCACAGACACGAAAAAACATGGGAGACAGAACTTTTACCAAACAAATTGTACAAAACAAAATAAAGCCCACAGTGAGATTTTTGTTTGCTTTAGATTTCTGTAAAAAGGCAAAGTAGAAGAATTAGTTCACAGAATCATAGAATAGTTTAAGTTGGAAAAAACCTTTCAGATCATCAAGTCCAACCATTAACCTAACACTGCCATTCCTCCACTAAACCATGTCCCTAAGCACCTCGTCTGCCCGGCTTTTAAACACCTCCAGGGATGGGGACTCGACCACCAGTTAAAGATAGTCTCTTCGTAGCCCCTTCCTGGCTTTGTGCCATTCTGAGGCAACACTGCCAGGTGACATTCCAAAGGGAACACATGGACCAAAGACAATAATAGTGCATGGCATAGCACTACTACTAAATAGCCTCGGCTGGGATGACATTCCTGCAGAGACATGGTTTCAAAGAGCCCGCTACTGCCTGACGGATAGTTGCTGAAGGAGACTTCGGAGGTACAGTTCTGAACACAGAGAAACTGAAAAAAGTTTGTGAGGTTGGTGGGGATTCTGTCTTGAATCAAAGGCTCCTTTAAAAAAGAATTTAAAGGGAAAGTCATATAAAAGTAGAAATTATTTGGCATTCAAAATAATCAGTCACTGGACACTTTAAAGGCTCAAGGCATTAGAAGCAGAACTGAGTGCAAGTTCTCTGATTTGCCATGCAAGCTGCATTTGGAACTTAAAGCTCTCCACACCTGCTCACTTAGTGCGTGTAAATGTTACATTTCCCACTTCCTGCAAGTGGAAGAAGAGTATAAAAAATTGCATGCGTTAAAACGACTGCCAGTCTCAGAAAGCACTTTTGAAAAAAGCATGTCTCATCAGATTTTTATCAGCTTCTCCCTTCACTCAAGTATATATGTACATTTAACCACCAAGACTTTCCTTGAAAACCAGTGCAGAAGAAATACTTGTACCTGCAAATCAACAGGTGTTTAATCTCAGCAAGACAGACGAGTCAAGCACAAAACTCCTACCTAGAAGGATAAACTATGCAATCCTTTAAAACAGCATACATATTTCACTAGCTCCGACATCAGCATTACCAACTGGAATGTGGAGTACCTTACAAAACATGTAATTCCATAAGCACTATTTAAAAAATTAAATGCTAAAAAATATACAATATATTTCTTTTAGCACCAAGCTCTGCTTCTATACTACACATTTTAATACATTGATGTTTCTTAAGGAATAAGATGCTTCTTTCTGTTCTCAAATAATTTTGACATAAGAAAAACAATATGCTAAACCCACTTATATATGGTTTTAATTCAGTGCCTATGAAATTCTTAACGTCTAGGCTGTGACTACGACATTATACTGAATAAATGATATAATGAATCAACATAAACTCTGGCAGAACAGTTAGGGCCTGATTTGCTTTTGCTTTGTATGTTGCGCAGTCATTTATTCGGGGGCGGTTTTGTAACCATGTTATTGAGTACAGAAAATATAGAGAAATTAAAAAAAAAAATCAGGCCCTTCTCCACACAGACTGGACTGAGACAACCAGCTGCCAAAAAGTTTTCGAATAATAATAGTAAATAAATTACTGAGAATTGTAATATGCTACAATTTCATGTCAAAAGGAATAAGAAAGACACCAACATTAAGTCCTAGTGTACTTTTGTGCCACTATTGCCACAGCTGTAAATACCTATGAAACAGCCACCGTGAATGAAGAAAAGGAACAAATTACTTCGATAATAGGAAGCTACTGTCAAATTTTATCAAGCCAAGTAAGAAGTAGAAAAACAAACGTGAAGAAGATTCTTAAATCATGAGTTAATTGCACTGGAGGCTGCATGGTCCAGAGATTGACTATAAAGAGACAAACAAAGCAAAGCAGTCCTTTCTGTATCCCCACATTTTATGGGTACTCCTGCCTTTATCAGAGCTTCTCCAAGAACCATACAAAAAAACCAGGAGGGAAACCCACCACATTCAGTCGTGAGATAAATTATAAAAAGCCTGCAATTTTTGATATTTAGGACTCAGAGAAAATCAGTGGTGCCACTTTCTCAAGCTCACACCTAAAAAAACCACCAACCAAAAAAACCCAGACTCATTCAGGCATTCTTTCCTTCCCCACATAGCCATAAAGCTCAATGTGTCTCATATAAAAGCAATATAATTTCTTCATTACAAAACCAAAGTACGTTTAAGAGTATCTTCAATACATAAGTTTTCCACAATTCTGGTGAATTAAGATAAAGCCCAACACTTCAAATTTGGACTTAGAAACTGAACTTACTGTCTTTACTAGAGAGTTGACATATTTTATTTGGGTGCAATAAAGCAACCAAGAATACAGATTACAGCTTCAGGCAAACAGGAAATATACACTAACCCTATTTAGAATAAAAGTAAATGAGACTTACTGAATGAAAGCACATTTTAAGAACATCTGAAGAACAATAATCATGCTAGTGGTATAAAAAGGAAGACAACTGGATTTGGCTTTAGACTAGCAGATGCCACTGATACTCTATGTATCCAAATAGTTTTCTATATGATGCATCTCTACAGCAGAGACAGTATTGAATAAATACTTAAATTGCTTTCCATAAAGGCAGTTAATTTGCAGTTCTACCCAAAACAAACAAAGTTTCACAATTACTACTGTGAAACAGAGAAGTAAGATTTTTTATATAAGGACTACTAGATATTCAAAAACTGCTTGTATGTAAACTGAACCCCAAATCTCTCCATATACATCCATACTTGGTAAGTTTTATGCAAATGACAAATTGAATGGTGTAATACAAAACGCATGTCTGTGTGGGAAAGGTTTTTTATTTCTACTGGTTAACGACAGAGAAAAGGTCTCTAGGTTGATCATATTTTTGAGCATTAGGAATTTTCAGAGCCTTCTTCAGGAGTTTTCCTGGTATATTGCTAGCTTAAATGGCTTTACTTTTTGCTAGTATTGATTTGTCATTCAGTACACTGGGAATGCATTATGAATACCACTTCATTAACTTAGTGGTCTCACTGTAAGAACATTTGCCCAATGAACGGACACTGAAATGTCTAGAAGTTAATTGAGTTACATGGTAGTAAACAAAATATCGCATTACAGCCTCTGACAAGCCACTAATTTGCTAGAGTTGCTAATACTTTCCACTGGGCTTTTTATATCGATACCTGATTTGTATTAATGTACCTATGATATTTGAATTTTAATTTGCTTTTTATCTGAGAATATGGAAGTTAGATTTTGATTCCTCATTGCACCCAACATGATTCATTAAACTTCTAGTTCGACCTCCAGCTCCATAAGCAACAAGAGATGACTTTTTGATTCTGGGTCCACTCTACATCAGCCCTAGGAAGGCAGCCAAGGCTCATCCAGGTGGGTAGGGACCAGAATGGCATTGTCACTAGGGTGCAGTAAGCTCCAACTTCTCACTTCCCATGGTATGTTTCCTTGTACTTTATGACACAGCTGTGGATTGCTCTATGCTCCTGGCATGAAACTATTAATTTTGGGGTGAACTTAAACTATTGTTATAAATTTGGCCCACGTTTTATAGCAAATTTGATACACTATCATAAATACACTGAGTAGATAATCAGCTGATAATGGCAATTATACAGCACAACTGGCTCTGCAATCACAACAATTTGTGAGTATAAGGAAGAAAACTTTGCAGGAGGCTTTAATGATAACGTTCTTGATTGTGAATTAGAAAAGCAGTTGAATGTTCTCAATTTGTTTTTAAATAATAAAAAAATCCCTTGGTTATTAACAAAAATACATCCCCCACAAAAATAACCAATAAACCCTTCTCCTTTTTATAATGAAATTAATAGATCCAAAAAGCAGGAAAACTTTACATGTATACAAATATCTACATGTGCCCATGATGGTCTTCAAAAGCACATATACCTCACAGCTTACCTGGAACACTACAGTCTCATAGGTGTTGAAGAAGTTGTCAAGATACATTTTCCATAAACCCAAATGACAACTGTAATCGTAAATCAGAGCGTCAGCAGAGCTCACTCAACAGAAGGAGAAAAATACAAGTCACAGGTAACACGGAGCCCTAGAATTCAAATTTTACAGCTGGTGTTACAACAGATAGCTAAGCAGAACAATATACGGTGTTCTTTGCTTTTCATGCTTTTTCAGAGGTGAAGGAAAACGTTTTTGCCTCAAACATATTCCAGCTGTGCAAGGTTTAAAAATGCATACATTTTTTAGGTACATTAGCAGTCAAATGTGAAATCTGTTTACATCTGTGAGGATCTTCCAGACGACATCTTACAAGAACTCTTAGCTTAGAAAGACATCTTCAGCTTCGAAGAAATATTTCCAGGTGTTTTTTATCAAGTAATCATTAGAAATTTTATTGCTAGAAGGGACACAAATTTGAATCGTGCTATATCGGAAGTATTTTCCCATATTCAAATTAAAATAGCAGTTCCAGACAGATTTCTACAGCAGTTTGATTGTGGTATTTTCTGCAAGTACTTTACTTAAGAAACTATACTTCTTTATCCAGCTCAAAGAAAAATAAAGCTATGGTTAATAGTGATTACTAATTTTTCTTCTCACACACTTGGCTAGATTTGGGAACTTTAAGCTAACTTTGTTAATTACAGAGCCTTCTAGCTGCTTGCAACATTCTTGCATATTGATTTAGCGTACTGTTCCTCAGGGGAAAAAGGTACCTTTAATCACTCAATAAAGTGAACCAGACACTGAAGCACTGTTGAAAGTCAAATGAGAATAACATTTGGATAGTAAAAACTTCAGGCCTAACGAGCGGCAGCGTTAAACCACGTGCAGGTCTTACAGTGATCCAGTTCCAGACACCCTCTGGGGCTTGACCCAGTTCTCAGTTAAGCCACTAAAACCCAGCCACTAAACAGCCTCATTTCCTACCAGAACTGGGATTCAGGTGAGCAAGCTAGCAGCTAGGCTCAAACTCACAGCAGGATAATCTGAATCAGGTGTTTGAAACCACTACTTAGTAAGCAGAAATGGCTTCAATGGAGAGACATGCTTCATCTGAGGTTCTGAAAAAGTTACAAACAGAAGAAACCAGGATTTTTTACTTAATTTCTAATACAAAGTCTGGAATTAAGAGTCTTTCATTTATGCTAAATTTCATCAATGGAACTATTCCAGTTTACATGATAAGAGGATCTGGGCACAGACAGCAAATGTGCAGAATCATTTGCTGCTACCAGCATCTTGGCTCTCAAAGCTTCCATCCCCACCCTGTAAACGGTAGTATGGTTAAGAGAGAAAATAGGAGATGGAGCTCTGTCCCGTGACTAATGAATTATTACTTTCTTGTATCTTGCATGGAAATACTTATAAATGTTTGCAGCTCACTTCAAGTACAAAAGATTCTTTCTATCAAGCATACTGGAATGAATTTACAATTGCTACATGCACTCATTGTGAGAAGCAGTGTAAGAGCAGTGGCAGAATGTTCCATGGAATTACATTTAATTTTGATCTGAGTCCTCCCTACCAGGAATCAAGAACTATTGTGCATTATATTACAGATGCTAATCTTGGACAGAGATTTAAGGAATGATCCAGTCAGAGCCCATACTAAACAGCATGCTAATCTGTATAGCTCTTTTGGAGTTTTACCTCTGAAAAAGATTCACGAGTTTATGATTTGACAGTCTTTGACCCCGAAAGGCCAGGAGAATAAGGAAGAACTGACCTTTTGGAAATCCAAGAGGGAAGAAAGGGAGCTGTCATTCCCTTAACTTTAGCCAGGGAAGGGCAAATTTCTGTTTCCCACACTCCATCTGTCTCCATGCCAGCGTCACATGGTGAAGTTGCACATACAGGTGCCTACAGAGTCACAGAAATGTGACACAGAAATGTTTCCGTATCGTCTCCTACTGCTTATGTCCTGTGGTGAAAGCAGTTTAAGTGTCACAGTCTGCTCCTAACTCTGTGAACTGGAGTTAAGCTAAACCAGCAACATAATTTTGCACAGTTGCATGCTTTTCCCCCCTGCATGACTACACACCATACCTGCTGATACCCTGCTTGACAGAGCTGTGCTTGCTTAGCAGGAAAATAGCATTATTTCAAAGGAGCTGTTGAATTAATAACTTGTAATCTTTAGAACTGAGGCTGGATCAATAGGACTGTGGTTTCAATACCTCGTGTAGCAAGAGAGAAGGACCAGTAAGAAGGCTATCTGCTGGGAAACCAGTAACATTTTCTGACCTTGGGCCTGCAAGTATTTGCTATGCTTTAAAGAGAAAATATTGCAGATAAAATAATAAATATAGCTTAGTCTAGCATATGCTGAATAAAATACATAGAAGCCTGTAAAATAGAAAGCATGTTATTGTAAACACGCAGGTAAAGGAACAAGAGCTGAAGGCATGACTGATCAACAGTTAGATATAGACTAACGATAAGCAGGGTACCAGCAATTCATCCAAGACTAACAGGGCTCTGCAGAGGACACCTGTGGCACGCTAGAGGGGGTGGTCAGGAAGCATCCAGATACAGCATTTAAAGATAGATGGTATGAGCTAAATGTCTTGTGCTGTAGCGACTGACACCTGAGTGCACCTTGTGCAGGGATGAATTAACCAACCGATTAACACAGCCGATATACAACTGACACTGAAAGGAGAAAGCCTGATCCAGCATGTAAGAAACAGACTACAATATATGTAAAAGGGAACCACAGCTCAAATTCAGGCTGCTGGACAGATGTACAAGCTCTTCTGCGTTGGCTTTTGTCACCATAAAAAGTGGCCATATTTCTTCCAGACTTAGCATAAACAACCTTTGTAAATGCCAGGGCTTTTTACTTGAATCTAACATTCCTTCTTTTCTTTAAAATGGATCAATTTAAAGACTTTATATATTACTTCTTCCAAAGAACTCATGCTCTTATATTATATCACTTGGTTTTTTATAAGCGATTCTCCATTTCCAAACACTAACAGCAGAGCTTTCCCTTCAGGAACACCTCTCCTCTTTGTTTTATGTAATGTGATAAAGAAACCCTGACTGAAGGAGCTGCAGGAATACAGAAATGTTCTCACACACAGTCCAGTTCTATAAGGAGACAGAGCACAGAATTGTAATCTAAATTACAGGTAAAAACATTAAGCTACCACGATGGCTTACTAAATGAAATCGTAATTGCTCATTAGGTCATGCTGTAATAGTAGCACATGGAGAATGAAATCCTGAAGCGTTTTAAATAAAGGGGACAAGAAGTCTTCAGAACATAAAGCAATTTGACTTTCAAAAGCAAAACATTTTTTCATTAAGAAATCAGTAAATTCACCTGGAAGTAAACTCTGTGAAAATGCTGGTGCATATTCTTCATAAATGCAAAGAATTTTCTGGCACAAACTTGAACAGACTTTTTTTATTTTAAAAAAACCACCCTTTGACCAGCAGTGCACTGTATGGGCACTGCACCTGACCTGTTTGTATCCATGAAACCGTTAACACTTCAAACTTGTTTCCCCTTTGGGGTCACATGAGTATCTCTCATTTTTAGTGTCTACAATACCTGTTCAGAAAAATTGCTGCCTCTATCTTTAGAACATGCCTAATCTTTAGAATATAGCTTCCAGTTAAAAAGCAGTCAAGAAGGACAATGTATTGTAATAGAGTAAGAAAGCTCATTTCACATTAGCAATTAGCCTATTTACATTAATTATTCAATTGCCTCATTCTACAATTTCCCTGCTGTTCTTTTGTGCTTCCTTTCTCCTTGCAGCATGTTACAGCTCACATTACTTCACTTTGATACTTTGCTCCCTTCCAAGGGGAGCCATGAGCCTAAAACATTTATTTTGTTTGCTAATAACCTGTCTGTGTAGACACTTTGGAACTGTAATGGCATTAGAAAAGCAATTCCAAAGCCTTCAAAAGAACTGACAGACTGAAACAATCATTATGACCTAAGTGGAATGACTTAGTATATGAAGGATCATCTTATTTCTCAGAAAACAGCAAAACACCCCTCATTTCTTAAGGAAGAAACTGAGAACTGAATTAGAGCTGATGAACTATTTTGGTTTTGTCATATGTTATGGGTCTGATTTGACCTGAGACATAATCAAGTACCAGAACCTACCATAGGATCTAAACACTTAACTCCAAATACTGTACTATCTTTGAAAAGTACTACCAGAACATCCAGCAGATGTTTGATAAGAATACGTTCTGGAAATACAAAAAATAGTGTTCCATCTCACAGCAAGTAAACAGATGATTAGGGCTCCAGTAATTATGTGTAAATCCACCCATATGGAGAATGTATATAAAACTGCAAGGACAAACTGGTTCATGTATAGCGCCCCAAGAAAACCTCTATGTGTAGGTTATAAACATTACTGCTTTATAATTATTTCAAAGTAAAGTACAATTACAGAATTATTACTATTTAAAGGCTGTGGTGCAAAACCAGAGTGAGCCTATCATCAGTCCTTCAAACGCTAGACAGATTCTCCAGCCTGACTTGTCTCATTCAGTGTTTAGCAATGTCTTTGTATGAGACAACGGAGGGCTCTCATCCACCCCACGTGGCCACTGTGGTACCAACCTCATTGCCCTCTGTGCCCAAATTCAGCAGCGATGGGAAGCACAGGGCTAAGAAGCCTTGGATACTAATGCGCTCTGTTTAACCACAGACCAGGGCCAGCAGGGGCGACAGCAGCACCTGCCTCCCTGCTCAGGCCTGGCAGGATGTCTAAGGGAGGGTTATGGGATGAGAGCACAATTCGGTCTCCAAACTTGTTCCATATCCGTTCTTTCTGCCAAGATTCCCAGCAAAGGTAACGCTCATTCCTAACAACATTTTTGAAGAATTCACGCAGATTAGGAATGAAGATTAATAGTAAATGACCGTGGCATTACTCATATAGGGACGCGGTCCGGTTGTGTAGGAATGGGGTCAGGAAAGCCAAGGCTCAGCTGGAGCTAAACTTGGCTAGGGATGCAAAGAATAACAAGAAGGGTTTCTACAGGTATATCAGCCGGAAAAGGATGGTTAAAGAAAGCGTACCGCCGCTGATGAGCGAGACTGGCAAGCTGGTAACAGCAGATGAGGAGAAGGCTGAGGTACTCAACAACTTTTTTGCCTCAGTCTTCACTGGGAACCTCTCTCCTCACCCCACCCGAGTTGATGGATGGCATGAGGGGGACCGGGAGGGCAAAACCCTTCCTGCTGTAGGAGAAGATCAGGTTCGTGACCACCTGAGTGTCCTGATTTCAGCTGGGATAGAGTTAATTTTCTTCACAGAAGCTAGCATAGTGCTGTGTTTTGGATTTAGTACCAGAAGAATGTTGATAACACGCTGATGTTTTTAGTTGTTGCCAAGTAGTGCTCAGACTGCTCAAGGACTTTTTGAGCTTCTCCTGCTCGGCCAGGGGCATAACAAGCTGGGAGTACAGCACAGCTAGGACCCAAACTGTCCAAAGAGCTATTCCATACCATATAACGGCATGCCCGGGGGGGTTAGTTGGTCGGGTCGGTCGGTCGGTCGCGGGCAGAGTGGTCGCAGCTCGGGCTGTGTGATCACGGCTCGGGACGGGCTGGGCATCGGTCAGCGGGTGGTGAGCAATTGCATTGTGCATCACTTGTTTTATATATTCTGTATATTTTCTTACCATTATTATTATTGTTATTCTTCTCTCTTATTAAACTGTCTCTATCTCAACCCACGGGTCTTACTTTTTTTTTTTTTTTCTTTTCTCTGATTCTCTCCCCCATCCCACTGAGGGAGGGGGGGGGAGTGAGTGAGCAGCTGCGTGGTGCTTAGTTGCCAGCCGGGTTAAACCACGACACTGAGGAACCTGAACACACATAAGTCCATGGGACCTGATGAGATGCATCCCAGAGTCCTGAGGGAATTGGCCGATGTGGTCGCCAAGCCACTCTCCATGATATTTGAAAAGTCATGGCAGTCAGGTGAAGTCCCTGGTGACTGGAAAAAGGGAAACATTGTGCCCATTTTCAAAAAGGGTAGAAAGGAAGACCCTGGGAACTACCGCCCTGTCAGCCTCACCTCTGTGCCTGGGAAGATCATGGAACAGATCCTCCTAGAAGCTATGCTAAAGCACATGGAGGCCAGGGAGATAATTCGAGATAGCCAGCATGGCTTCGCCAAGGGCAAGTCCTGCCTGACGAACCTAGTGTCTTTCTATGATGGTGTGACAGCATCAGTGGACAAGGGAAAACCAATGGATTTCATCTATCTGGACTTCTGCAAAGCCTTTGACACAGTCCCCCACAACATCCTTCTGTCTAAATTGGAGAGCTATGGATTTGATGGGTGGACTGTTTGGTGGATAAGGATGGAGACCGGTGATGAGTGGTGTCCCTCAGGGGTCCGTACTGGGACCGGTGTTGTTCAATATATTCATCAATGACTTAGACAGCAAGATCGAGTGCACCATCAGCAAGTTTGCGGATGACACCAAACTGAGTGGTGCGGTTGACACACCAGAAGGACGGGATGTCATCCAGAGAGACCTGGACAGGCTGGAGAGGTGGGCCTGTGTGAACCTCATGAGGTTCAACAAGGCCAAGTGCAAGGTCCTGCACCTGAGTCAGGGTAACCCCCAGTATCAGTACAGGCTGGGGGAAGAAAGGATCGAGAGCAGCCCTGCCGAGAGGGACTTGGGCGTGCTGGTGGATGAAAAGCTGGACATGAGCTGGCAATGTGCGCTGGCAGCCCAGGCCAACCCTACCCTGGGCTGCATCAAGAGAAGTGTGGCCAGCAGGTCGAGGGAGGTGATTCTGCCCCTCTACTCTGCTCTGGTGAGACCTCACCTAGAGTACTGCGTCCAGCTCTAGAGCCCTCAGCACAAGAAGGACATGGAACTGTTGGAGTGGGTCCAGAGGAGGGCTACTAAAATGATCCGAGGCCTGAAGCACCTCTCTTATAAGCACAGGCTGAGAGAGCTGGGGTTGTTCAGCCTGGAGAAGAGAAGGCTGCGGGGAGACCTGATTGCGGCCTTTCAGTATCTAAAGGGGGCCTATAGGAAAGATGGGGAAAGTCTTTTTAGTAGGGCCAGCTGTGACAGGACAAGGGGTAATGGTTTTAAACTGAAGTAGGGTAGGTTTAGACTGGATATAAGGAGGAAATTCTTTACAACGAGGGTGGTGAAACACTGGAACAGGTTGCCCAGAGAGGTGGTGGAGGCCCCATCCCTGGGCCCCCATCAAGGCCAGGTTGGACGGGGCTCTGAGCAACCTGATCTAGTTAGCGGTGTCCCTGCTCACTGCAGGGGGATTGGACTAGATGACCTCTAGGGGTCCCTTCCAACCCAAAACATTCTATGATTCTATGATTTTACACAAAATTGACCCGGTGGCAATAACTATCGGCCTGTGTTGGCCTGGGTGCATACCCGCAGTATTCACAAGCCACAAAGTCTACAGATATTCGAACTGCTGATCGCAACAGCGTCAGCCCTCTCTGAGAACAGGCTGGCAGAGTAGAAAACAGAGAAGTCTACCTTTTCAGTAGAGTAAGACATAGTCTCTTCTAAATCTATTGTCTCAAAAGGCTTCTTTTTTTAATCTTTCCCAGACAACTGTTCAAAATCAATTTTGATATTCTGTAACTTTTTTTAATCTCGCACTTCCTTTTCTTCATTTAGTTGCATAAATCAGAGACCCAGAGCTGTCCTGCAAATGTGTGCAAGGTAACAGGCACATTGTAACTGACAACCTTTATTTTAGCTGGCTTTATCATTTGAGTCAGGAATTCTCTGATTCCATTCCAGAGGTTTCCCAATCACAGGATGTTTTAGATACCAAGCTTTGCATATAGCTATTTTTCAGATGTGTCTTTCAAGGCCTGTGGAAGACAGTGGAAAACCTCTCAATGAATTCAGGAGATTTTTAACAAGTTCTTGTATCTTTTTTTTTCCCCCAACACAGTACCCCAACAACAACAATTCTAGAAGGGGAAAAAAAATCCCAGAACCCTGGGGCTCAGTTTACTTAAGCAGAGAATGTGTAAAATTTCTGAAATAGAAGTAAAAGCTAGATAAAGATAAAACAGTGAATTAGAAAACAGATCATTCATATCAAGAAGGCTGTGCTTCTGCTAGATTTACAACACACACATTTACTGTATGATGGGAAGGTGGTTCTTCAAGAGCAGAAGAAAAAGTGTGCTTTTATGTTCAAAGCAGCAAACTGCATTCACTGTTAGACGTTGTTCACACCGAACCACTACCATTTCTGTGACCCATAGAAAACATTACAATACGAGCTATATTTTATAAGGTATATTTCCACGGTTCAGCTATACTAATATGACCAGTGATGCCACTGCTGTTCGAGGACTCAAAAATTAGTAGACTTCCAGAAATAGCGAGTCTTGAATCCTTTCCTGAGAGCATCTGATTTGCAGAACCGTTGTCACTAGTTAGGTCCACTAGATTTTCCTCTTGAAAACAAATTTCTTCCTGAAAACAGTATTAACCGTCTGAAATTAAATCTTGATCTATAAACATTTGCAACGTGATCCTGTTAAACTGAAAATTGTCTTCCCTGACCTCAGGGATTACTCAGCTTCTGCTTCTCTCAGCATTTTTCAATCCATCCTTCACCTTGCTCTGATCAGCTTCTTCACCGCTTGCCACTCCCTTGGCTACTAACTGCACTGCCACCCTGACTTCCCTCAATAAAACAATTCTCCACAATAGGAACCATGCTACTGCAATTACATTTTAAAGGCACAACCTTTAGGGCAACGACCTCATGTTTCCAGACCTGTGATATCAGCCTTTGAACTTTCCTTTCAATCTGAAGGCAAGTAGAGATCTGATAGTGCTACAGTAGATGCTTAGCAAACAGGCATACAGCCACCTCACAGACAGGCAATGAATAAATTCCTCATTTTGTCACACCGTATTATAGTCACTATACATCTGAGAGATCCCTTTTATATCATGGATAACATCAACAATCATAAAATGTTGGTCTCTGCTAAGGCTGGGGAAATATTTGGAGATCAGCCCGTCCCACAAACAGCAACACTCTCCAATGTTCTGAATGGAAAATAACCAAATGCAGAACAGAATACATGACAGTGAGAAGTCTAACATCTGAAGTTAAAAAAAAATATCAAAAACATCAAAAGTAACAGCTGACAAACCAGTGGGAATGGGAAAAAAAGCTGAAACAGATTTCAAGCAAAAGAGAACAGTTGAAGGACAAATGGAAGACTGAGCAAACAAATGGAAATATTGTCTGTTTCAGCCACCAGCATCCTTTTGAGAAATACTTATGGGAAGAAGAGGCATCTAGTTTTGTTGCCATATGGAATTCTATTCCCAGTGCCTTATGCCTGCAGTTAACCAAAACCTACAATTTGCTAATGCCTGTGTGAGTCTGGCAAAATTCTTCAACATACAGGGAAGGCTGGTAACTTCCCCTTCACTTGGCATGTGTTGCAAAGAGGTTTGCGAAGAAAATTCCAGTTCAAAGCTAAACTTGGCCAAAGCCCTTTTGAGAGACCTCCCATTCTGAACACCAAATTACATACCAGACTTTCAAGGTGCACTAGCAACTGAGATCTCGGCAAAGAATGTTCTGAATTCAGATTTACAAAAAAGTTTCATACTTCTTGATGCAATACTAGGATGCCCTTCTCAGTTAGATTCACCTGCCCACATTCATCAATTAGCAGGTAAGAAATCAGATAAGTTTATTAACTTCCTGGATATCAAAATTATCAGAGTTTACCTTTAACTAAATTTAGACCAATTTCTTAGTTTTCATGGTCAAAAAATTGAAGGCATAGTTCTTTTCACCCAGAACTAGGGCAACTGTTAAACAATACAAACAAAACAGCTGGGTTTTGTACAAAAGATACAGACACCAATTACCTCATATCCCAGGATAGTCTCAGTGACACCTTACTTGCTTGCTCTGATTATCCTTTATTTTAGCAGTATGAGAACTGAGCATCATTGCACTGCGGCCATTAAGTGAGCACACTTAAAAAAAAGTTTCATTGCTTCCCAATTCCAAGTGAAGCAAAGATCATCTAATCTTATGGTTTCTGAAGGGATAAAAGTTGCTTTTAAGTCATAAATAACATTTTAAAAATAGATATTTAAAACCAACATTTTTTTCTTTACAGACTTAAAAAAACTCACCCTATATTGAAGGGGTAAATGATCTAATTTTCAGCAGGGATCTATTACTCAAGCATAGCAAAAATAATAGGATTTACATCCAAAATTCAGCAGAACATGACAGTTTGTATCTTTAACGTGCTAATTTTTTTAATCAAGACAACAGTAAAGCCTATTCAAAATGAGCTAAAAACATCTGTTAGTGGAGTTCAGATAACTGATGATAATTTCAAGAGACAAATAGAGATGGATGAAGTTGAAGCTGATACTCGTTTAAGAAGTAACTTTTTGTGAATAAGGAAGGAGACGCTCAGATTTCAAAAAGGCTTTTCTTTACTGCAGATTTTACCACTCCAAATGAAACATTTTGCAGTGATTCTTCAAATGAAGACAAAAGAAAACTTCAGGTACATTAAGTATGCCATACATTACCCTGTTTCACATACCGTGAAAATGCCCTAGACATTTTCATGTTTTAAAATGCAAATATGCCCTAGACATGTTTTAAAACAGAATCCAGATCAGTTTGATGACTTAATGTGGGTCAAATGCCAAATATACGAGGGTAAAGACATTTTTGCATTATTATTTGGTCTTTGTTATTTTAGGCTAACATGTCTGTCTCAAACCTTTCTCTGTATAACTAGAAAATATATGTCCATAGTACAATTTGAAGACAGTGAATCGGCTAATGCTTAGTTTTAGCTGAAAAGCTGAACAACCTGACAGTCAAAGCAGGTAAGCAAATGTCTATTGACATCAGCAAAACCATGTAATTCTGTAACAAACCAATATCTACTTTTTCAGTAGTGCTATAATAGATCTCTTAGTGCACTGCATTCAAAAAGCCCTTAACATGAGGCAGAATATTATACTCCCATTTTATGGTCCAAAACTGGGATATAAGAAAATACAGAAGTTGTTCAAGGGTGTGAAGGACCTGATTATACCTGTTTGGAGAGATGCTTAAGGTTTCAAGGACCTGTCATCACAACGCTAGGCAACATTAAATACGAGGCAGCAGTTCTTTCTACAGAAACATCCCCCTTCCAAATGATGATTATATTATTGCCCCATTGGCTCAAGTGGTTAGCCATGATTCTGGGCTTTGCAGAACAGCTTTCATTTGTATTGCCAATCTCTTCTACTAGCCAGATATATTCTGCTGTATTTGTTCATAACCAAAAATCAAATATAATGTCCCTGTTCCCCAAATACAGTACAAAACACCACCACACAGAAGATCCTAAATAGGCCTATACAATAGAAGTCACAATCTTTATTTCAGTCAGAAGTAAATAAAGAATAAGATTTTGGGATAGATCAAAAGTTTTTTGGTTGCCTTCCCCTCCCCCACTGCTCGCACCCCCAAATTGGAGGCCAATTCAGTGAAGAGGGCTTTTTTTCTGGAAAAAAAAAAAAAAAAGTATGTCAATGCTTTCAAATATTTTGCTCTGGGTTTCTTTTTTGTTTGTTTGTTTTTCCTCAAAGTTTGTCTACATTACAAAATGTAACATAAACACTACATAAAACTACAAAACATTGACCACTGCACCTGTAACAACCTGGTGTTTAGCTTCCACCACTCCAGAGGAGTTACAAGGCAGCTGAGTTGTTCACTAAGGATTACAATGAACCTGACAAGAGCTGCAGAAGCTCAGAGAGCTAACCCAGCACACAGGTACCAAAGCAGCATTCATGTGGATCTCGGCAAAGAAAACCACTGAGCTTTGTGCTGGGAATCTCTCAATTATCTTTGTCAGGCTCCTTGAGCGGGAGCACGACAAACGAGGTACTTTGCTCACTTCTGTAAATGTCATTGGATAGTCACAGTTTCTTAATATATGAACGGCATGATCTGCAAAACTAAAGAAATATCATTAATTCCTCAGTTCCTGCAGTGATTAACAGACTAACCCAAAGCCCCTGAAGTTAGTAGAAAGACTGCACAGGCATTAGCTCAAGCCCAGGTGCCGCCTTAACCTCAGGCATGAATTATGTTCATAACTACTCACGTCAGTTTACATGGACATGAACTACCCACCAGCAGGGAAAACATTTACCATTGGACCACACAGAAAGATCATGGTTGAAAATACTTTTGAAAAATGTCCACCAATGAAATTTTAATCAGTTTGTCTCTCAGAAAGAAACCACACCAAATGCCTTTTGTAAGAAAACAAAATACCCTGTCTGCATCATTGTTCAGAAGAAATGGAAATATGGAGCATTTACAAGCTACTCATGACTGACTCCAGTGTCTTTGGCTAATTAAGCCAATGAAAATAGCAGTTTTCTGATGTCTTCTAACACATACTGATTTGCGTATCATAAAAAGAGATCTGGAATATATGAAACACTAAACTTGTTCAGAAATTTTCCTTGCCCGGTTCAGTTTAGAACGCCCACACATGTTCATCTTATATTTAGAGAATCACAAAAATAGGATCAGGGTCAGCTTAGTGCTTTGAACAACAAAATATTAGACTCGCCAAAAGCAGCAATGAAAAAATATTGAGATTTAACTTTAAAGCCTTTCTAGTCCCCTCAGTTGTGTCAGCTCTTAAGCCAGAATTCTTTTTCATGTTTAACAAATATAGAGATCATTGCTAATACCTATGAAAATACGATGTTGTACCTATGAATTTGATATCTAAAATTCAGTTGCATAGCAAATGCTATACAGAACAAAAGCCTTAGAGATGTTCGGAACTCCAGCAGGTATGACAGCAAATGATGGATCTGAACATTGTTTTTTCCATTTAATGAAAACTGCCTAAAATCATACCCTCCCAAGCCTTTTGGCGAAAAATCAAGGTATTTCAAAAACATTTTTGTTTGCAAAATAAAGTGAGAAAGAAAAAAATGCTACCCCAGTTTAAAAAGCACAACAAGGATTAAACAGAGATGAGTTTAAGTCCTTCTTGCAAATCAGTTAAAGCAAAAACTTCAATGTCAGTCATCCACATACCATATCGCTATGGTATTTGCCCGTTTATTTTGGAGTCCTCCTCACCCTATCTTGGTCTCATTCCTCCTGCTTGGCTTGCTGTTTTACAGCAAGTATATTTTAGCCAAAATATTCCTAAAAAAACTTTGGTGATATGAGTCATGAATCAGTCTACCTAATCAGAAAAAAGAAAACAGGAAAATCATATGCTAATAATAGGAATGATGCAAAAATCCTATTTTAACAGACAGTAGGTTTCACAATGTCAGTAGATGTTCCTTTTTGTGAGGAAAGCTGGCAAAATTTATTTCCTGAACGTATGCTTACAGCTCTATTATATAAGAAATGAAGGATCAGTGTATTACCGTGAAACCATTGAGCAATCCTGTTGGTGTTCCTCTCAAACCCAGCACGTCGAGGGATCTGCTCTTCTTTGAACCAGCGAATGATGACATCTCGGGAAAAGGGTCTAGGAGGACGCTCCCAGATGTTACTGCATTGAAAGACAAGTAATTACGGAAGAAGGTCATAGAGAGAATTAGCAGTGTATGAAACCAGGGGACAATACAAATATTAATCTTTTTTATATATATATTTGCAAAACATACAGCTACAAAATGGTCAGTATAACTGCTGTTTAGTATATCTCAACTGAACAATTTTAATCTTTTTTGAACTTGTTAAAATTACCTTGAGGTTTTACGGAAACCAGAATATTTTGATTTTACATTTATAATAGAACCTTAAACATTTTCTCAAGCAGAGAACTTAATTTGAAAAACAATTTACCACAAAAGATGCAATGGACATTTCAGTCAGCTTTCTTTTCCACCTCATTTTTATTGCAATGTACATATTGATAAGCAAAGTTTATTTTTTTACTTAGAGTATACTCCTTTTCACTGGCAAGAAATTCTACATCAGAATCGGCTGCAATAGGTTGTGTATCCAAACCACTGAGCACGATAGAGGGAATGTTTTGTTTAAATTCTTATGTTCCCTTTGCATTCTCTACTTCCAGCCTCCCTTACTGTTTCTACTACTTCCTATGCATTTTAGCTAGCAGGAGGCAAATCGGGCAACGTGGAAAATCTACCAGTTACCCCAAATACAGACGAAGGTATATTATACCAAAAGAAAGTATGACTGCATTGCAGTTAAGCAATCTCATTTACCCTGACAACAGTAGTAAAAGAGAGGTTTTACAATGGATTTCTGTATTGTTGGAGGTCCCATGGATTTCTGGGTGCTCAAACTGTTCGCAGTAATTACAACATCTTCTTTACTGTACTTCAGATAAATAGGATGAAGGCTAGTGTGGGTGTGTCTGCTTGTACTATAATTTCACTTTCATTTGGTGAGACGTACACTTCACAGTGCCCAGTACAGCAGCTGGCTACATACCTCTAGCTTTCTTACTCCACCTGCCATGGAGCTGCCAGTTCATGTTGTATGTTTCTAGACAATGTAACGGAGAACTATTACTAAAATTAGAACGTCAGCTGAGAAGTCACCAAACAGCATTAAACTAATTTGTGAGATAATCAAGAATCCTCAAAACCAATGAAGGTTCTGCAACTCATGACAGCAAGGTGTTCTTTAGGAAGGAATAAAAGCAAAAAGATAGATGCTGTCTGCTTGATGACATGCAACTGAGTCCTCCTTTCAGCTTGTCTTACTATTACTAAAACTAGTGATTGATTCTGTTGATTAGAAGTGATGAAGCCCACAGTGAACATAGTAGTTATCGCTAAATCACACAAACAGATGTGAGTAGATCTGACCAGCATTCATCAAAATTTGAAGATACAACCATGAGCAAAGGGAGAAAGTGAGAATTCAGTTATAGAGACACATTAAAAAAACAAACTACATGTGTTTCTTATTTCTGTTTTTGAATATTTTCTATAAAGAAACAAGAAACCCTTTGAATTCCAGGACTCTACATTCCATTCTCGTTTCTTAACTCATTTCTCTCCAATTCAGTTTAGTTTTGAAAAACTTGTCAAATCCACAATTTTTTCTGCTGTGGGCCAAATCTCAAAGTCGCTCTGTCAGTTCCTATACAGCTACTGTGATCGAGCTTGTCCAGTAGGGGCAGGAAGAAAGAAATACAACCACAAAAGTAAAAAAAGAAAAACCACAGCAGGCAAAAGGTTAAAAATGAGTAAGTGGGCCAAAGAGTTTTGTCAGGAAGTGAAAGCTCAGCAAAATAAGACAGACAGTAGGAAAAAAATCAAATGGAAGCTAAGCTATATAAAAATTGTAGGAAAGATCTCAAGTAAAAATTAAATAATATTATTTTCATGCGACTTTTTCAAAGAAAAGGCAACGCAAGGTAAAAACTACAGGAGCTATGCTTCATGCTGAAAAACTTAAGAGACATAACACTGAACCCACATTCCCTTGAGGTAAATAACGACATACTGTGCACCTCCTGCTTGACCTCCCAGGCCACTGGCAAAGTAAAATTTTAGATACACACCTGCTCCTTCTTTACCATACCAGTGTTAGGTGTGAGAAGATGAATTATATATATGTATGTATATTCACTACTAAAGCACATGTTTAAAGCAACTTTTATTTTTCTTGATACCTTCACAATCAAGTCATGGACAAAGAAGAGGCTTAAGAGATTAAAAAAATAAATACTGCCTTTTTTTTGAAGTATAGGCATAGCTTAGAAACAGATAAATAGTATTGAGCCCGAGCTAGATAATGATCAGAATATTTTTCAGTTTTTCAGGCCCTTTTTGAAAAGGATCACATGTAACACCACCAAATTCTGTAGTAAATAACCTCACCTCAGAAGCTCAGAACTTGAGGTCAAAATTATGGACTGTCTTTTTCAAAATCTGCCACTTTTATTAGTGTTTTTATTACTTCAATTTGAAGAAAACTTGAAGGAGTTTGGAAAAATAATGAGAGAATTCCTTTGACAAGCTGATTTGATGGTAACTTTAAAGATTCTGCGCTCTCTGAAATCCCAATTCCTCCTCAAACTGGGAATTTTGGCTGTTGTTACCAGAGAGTTTCTGTCTCTTAACACAGTAGAGCAAAGGACTTGTCAAAGCAGAATACATTTCCAAACAATGAAGGACTGATTCTCTCTGGTGCTACACTGACTGGTAAAGAAAAACAATGAAATGGGACTCTTTCCTTTCCAAGCTTGGATATTGGTTGCTGGGATTATTATTTTTATTTTTTTTTAGTGTTTACTGCTACCATCCTTCCAGTGCTCACATTGCCTTCATCGCCACATGAAGCCAAATTATAAGAAATTATAATTTGCCTGCAAAGTGGAAAGCCCATCTCTGATGTGCTCTTAACAAAAGCCGGGAATTTAATTTGATGTATGATGGCACCCAAGGAGGTGCTCATGAATCCAATTATAAGAAATTACTGGTATAAGAAATAACCAGGAAAGGAATGGAGTGACTAGTCCACTTTCTAGCACCTATCTGCCAGTTTGGGTTCTTTTCCCCTTCTGCAATTAATTCTGCTCCCTAAATAGTCAGGTGAAAGACTAATAAACACCAAAGACACTTAATTTTGCCTGGGGAAAAAAAAAAACAAAACAACAAGAAAACAACCAAAAAAACTTAAACCCCTGAAACTTAGGAGTATGACAGCTCCCTAAAAAGTTTTAGGGCTGCTAAGCAGCAGGCAGCTTTAGGCTTGACTCTTAAGACTTGCCTAAGAATTTGTCCATTTGACTTGCCCATATCACAGCCTTGCATACTAATCTAATACTGACTTTTGAAGGACCCATCTCTGTGGGAACTCTAAGAAATCTGTCTGAAAAATAAACAGCATTTATCTTACACTAAGCATTCAATCTGTTTTCATTTTTCTTTAAACGTTGTTTTTCTGGTCACAGTGAAGGAGTGAGACTGAGAATTTCCAGCAACTGCAGAAGAGTTTGTTGAAATGGCAGGCACTGGAGAGGGAGAACTTCAACAGAAAACTATTTCAAAGTCACTCCTGTACAAACCAACCTGGATGCTGCAGAGAGAGACAGCAAAGGTCTTGCACCATCATTACTCAGTTTTATTTCCTGATCGCTATTCAGGCTTGCCCCCTGGAACAAATTACTCAGGCCAGCCACTCTTCCCTTCTGGATGGCACGCAAGGATTGTCGTCGGTATTCATCCCGGGCCCTGCGTGCTTTGTGGCTCCTCTCCTCATCTGCAGCTTTGGAGCGGCGCACTGGGTGGAACAAACGGGAAGGATGGGGAGGAGAGACTTTAGAAATACAAACAGCCATTTACCCTTTTGCTTATACAACAACCTACCATCTTTATTCCTTGTATGACCTGATTTTAAGAACATATAAATGACAATGCACTACCAAAGAGATTCCTAACTGGATGACTTCCCTGATACTTCAAACATAGGCCGACCAATTAGATGAAGCATGCCAGACTTGAGCTATCAATGAACTGACCACTGGCAATAACGGAGCCTCTGCATACTGCGATTACATCTGACACTTGCTTTGGCTGTAATAAGAGAAATTCTGCTTCAGGACATCTTTTCCACTGGCAGAGCACCAAGTTTTACATTTCAAGGGAGAATATTAACTGCTGCTGAAAGCAAAGTCTGTGTTTAACAGAATTCTTTGCAACTATGCCCATAACTAGAACTGCAGCAGCTACTCCCAAAAGTTACAGTTAGAAACACTAACACGTAGGTCACTTTTTGTTGTTAATGTTGCTTTATTTCTGAAAGGCATATGCTACCTTCATTACAGTACTTAAAGTCACAGAAGCCTCCATCTTGAAAACTGCAGTCTAAAATGGTTTCAGTAACAATGGAGAAATTAATAGCCATTGGAAAGGGCATGCTGGTGCTATGGATGGGGTCGTCTCACACTTGAGTCTCTGAAATTGCATATAAAGAACCTGAATCTGTACTGGAAGATTTAATGCACACCTATCAATGGCGCTGACCAGGGAGTTACATATTTCCATAACCTGAAATGAGACTGCTGCTCTGGCCATTGTAGGTCAGGCATCTTTCACTAAAGCTTCTCTGTTTTAAAGCTAATATACTAACAATCCTGTTTTCAAAATGGTATAACTTAAATGCACCAAGAACTGTACTGCAAATATGCATCATCTATCAGCTCTCTTCTGGTGCCTCAAGCCCCATTTTGATGATTTTTTGAGACACAAATAACTTCAGGCAGGAAAATTATGCCAGTGCAAAACAAACCTTTAACATCCAGTGAAGCAAATATTAAAGCAGCAAGCCATTGCCTCCAGTAGCAATTATCAATCCTGCCATGACTATCTTGGCTTAGATCATACCCAATTCATAAACTGCACACACTATTTCTTACTCTACTGTGATTGTACCTGTGACTGGGAATGCATGATACAGTACCAGACAGCTGCATTTCATTAGGTTGTTTGCATGCCTCTGGTTTGCACTCCCGATTTAAAGCAAGCAGAAGTATAAATGGATTTGTCCAAATTACAAAAAGGTTTAATGGAATCAAGAAATAAAAGCGCTCAAAGCAAAATGAAATGGAATAAAACCCTCTGGGCAAATGAAAGAAAGAAAAAAGACCTTTAACCTTAGAGCCATATAATATTATCATAGGCAGAAAGATATACTAAAGACTAACAGCTCATCAAGACAGAATGAACAAGTCATAGTTGCTTCATATGTATACAACTGGCAGGTTTTTTGTAGTTTTAGCTAAACACAGTAACAAACAACTGCACAGCACAGAAAATACGAGTAACAGGTTTCACTATTTATCTTGCAGGTAGTTTTCAAGGGCAGATAATGTCATCTAAATATACTACTTCAATGGCTCAGATATATTAGTTACAAAATTTCTGTGATCTATCCCTTGTAGAGCCACTCAGTAATGGTTGCTTTAAATGTGGACTTTGTGTTTGCAACAACATGGGAGACAGCAAGGAAGATGAGTGCAATGTAGCTCGGCAAGACATTTAAAAAGCAGCCGTTGTTTGTCACAATTACAGGATACAGATCGAGGGCAGACTGCCTGGAGCTTTCTGGGATTCTTTTCTACTGATGTACAGGCTGCCTGGTAATGAAAAAGGCAAGGTATCTTCATGCCCCACTTTCCTCAGCAATAGATACTCTTTTCAACAGACATTCCTACTGTATTTTTGCTACCTAATGCATCTATATCATCAGAAGCCAGCAATCTGGACCACATTTTCACAACCTGTATCAAATTATTACAAAACAATGGAGAGAAGTAGCATAGTTTGCAACCATCAAATATTAAAATTCATAAAACTTTCTGAAAAGATGTATGACATGCAGCCTTCCCTATCCATCCATATATATGTATGTGTTTACATATATGTACATATACATACGTGTATTTTCTGTATATGTGTTAGGATAGGGAAGGCTGCATGCCATAGGTATCTAAATGCATGTGTCATGGTTTAACCCAGCAGGCAGCTGAACACCACACAGCTCGCTCACTCCCCCCCGGAGGGATGAGGGAGAGAATCAGAAGAGTAAAAGCAAGAAAACTCTTAAGTTGAGATAAAGACAGTTTAATAGGGAAAGCAGAAGCTGCGTGTGCAAGCAAAGCAAAGCAAGGAATTAATTCTCTGCTTCCCATGGGCAGGCAGGTGCTCAGCCATCCCCAGGCTCTATCACGTGTAACGGTGACTTGGGAAGACAAATGCCATCACTCCGAACATCCCCTCCTTCCTCCTCCTTCCCCCAGCTTCATATGCTGAGCATGACATCATATGGTGTGGGATCTCCCTGGGGTCACTTGGGGTCAGCTGTCCTGGCTGTGCCCCCTCCCAGCTCCTTGTGCCCCTGGCAGAGCAGGGGAAGCTGAAAAGTCCCTGCCTGGTGTAAGCACTGCTCAGCAGCAACTAAACAATGAGGGTATTACCAGCATTCTTCTCATCCTAAATCCAAACCATAGCAGCACTATGCCAGCTACTAGGAAGAAAATCAGCTCTATCCCAGCCGAAACTAGGACAGTACACATATAGATTTTATATACATAGACATATATATGCATCTCTCAATAAAAATTCTTCCTAATGTGCAATTTCCCAACTGAGGTATCTGAAGAATTGTATCCTTATAGTTATTCCCAGAAACCTCTCTCTTTCCTCACATTCCTCTATCTTCAGGAATTGTCTAGCACACCTCCTACTGTGGATCTGTGTTGCTACGTTATTCCAAGCTTCTTTTAAAACACTGATCGGTTAGTCAAGGGACTTTGTTGGGTAAATAATTAAAGTCACTGGCATCAATAACTGGTTTTGGTGACTAGAAAGAGTATTGTGGATAAAGATTCATCCAGCCTTTGCGATCAGGAATGTACAAAAAGCTTTCCATTACACTCCAGACAAGATAATGAGTATCACATGAACTGCCCTCCCTTACTGATACCTCCCACAAATTTATCTATCTTGAGAAAGTCGAGCAGTTTGAAGGTAAATCTGCACATATTTCTGTAGCAGGTTTTTCTTTTTTACAATAGAATTTAATGAATATTTGTATTTCTCTCTGACTCTGAAGCATCCCACTAAAAATAAGAACTTCATACCTGGATCAAGTGTAGCACAAATGTTCTAAGATTGAAGCAGCCACAAATGCTGCATTACTTGTATTTCAGCACACATCACAGCCTTTCTTACAATAAGAAAGCAAAAGTAGTCAGGACTTCTAGTACCATCTTAAGTAGGAACAGATTGCTTTTCTTGACTGGCTGTCCTTTTACAGTAAATATACTTCTGGCATGACCTCTGCAAAGCATTAAATTCAATAGTCAATATTTTCAGCAGAGAGACTAGATAACTGAATCATGTCTTCCATCCTTAAAATCTCCAAATCATCACCATAGGTCCATGTATCTAGTGTCAAGAATTACTACAAATCTACGTTTTCTTCATCTTTTACATTATGGAATAATGTCAGGACTGACAGACTGGGAAATCATAGAATCATTTGTGTGGAAAAGATCTTTAAGATCATCGAGTTCAAGCATACCTGTCCACTATCAAACCATGTCCTTAAGCACCTTGTCCACCCTTCTTTTAAATACCTCCAGGGATGGGGACTCAGCCACATCCCTGGGCAGCCTGTTCCAGTGCCTGACAACCCTTTCAGTGAAGAAATATTTCCTAATATCCAGTCTAAGCCTTCCCTGGCCCAACTTGAAGCCATTGCCTCTTGTCCTATCACTTGTTACTTGGGAGAAGAGACCAACACCCACCTCACTACCACCTCCTTTCAGGCAGTTGTAGAGAGCAATAATGTCTCTCCTCAGCCTCCTCTTCTCCAGACTAAACAACCCCAGTTCCCTCAGCTGCTCCTCATAAGACTTGTGCTCCAGACCCCTCACCAGCTTTGCTGCCCTTCTCTGGACACGCTCAAGCACCTCAATGTCCTTCTTGAACTGAGGGGCCTAAAACTGAACCCAGTATTTGAGGTACAGCACAGGGTTGTTGTTACCCAAGTGCAGAACCCAGCTCTTGGCCTTGTTGAACCTCAAACAATTGGCTGCAGCCCACAGATTCAGACTGTCCAGGTCCCTCTGCAGAACCTTCTATGAGGCTAAATGAGGAATGCGATTGATTTGTCAAGCTCACAGGAAATCTACAGTTCAGCCAGTTCCCCTAAGTTCATCTCCACAACTAGTTTTCAGGTGTTGGTGACATCAACAACAGTTACATCCTACTTCAGTGCTTGCAAAATTAAACACACTTTTGCTCTGACAGCACTGTAACTTGGGTAGAAATGTCCGAGCTGTTTATATAGTTTAGGTGCCAATATGATTGTAGCTGCAGTAGAGCAGGCCAAAAATGGGTTACCAAACCCTCCTGGAAAACTGGTAAAAATACCCAGACTGAGGTCTGTGCTATCATGATTATACAGTTATTACTAGATATAGTTTAAAGACAGCTTGGATATGCCTACATGACCTGCAGTGTGAACATCCTCTAAAAACAAAGAAGAAACCACAAAGTTTGTGTATGCGATAGCTCTTATGATCCTATAGGACTTGAGTTTGCCTTGTTTACCTTGAGCAGTTTACAAGAATCTGTTATTTCTCTATCCTAACCTAAGTTGTCTTTTGAGTGAAAATACAAGATTGCCTTTTATATTTCACTTAGCAATGGGAAATCCCTATTAGAAGTCCTGGCAAAGTTCTAATACCAAATCTTTTGGTACAGATGAGGATTAATTCATGCTGTGCTGCAGCTGAACCTGATCACATCAATTGTGAAAGACTAGGAACTCACCATTTTGTATAATCTATTTGGTGCTTCTGAAGAGCTGTGAGTTAGTCAGAGCTATGTGAAAGCAGAAAAAACCCATATGCCATGAATATGCATCCTGATTTTTTAATTATTTTGTTTCAGCTCTACCCTTGTTAATAATTCTTGGAAGCTTGTTTATGAGCAATTCAAAATGACTACTTAATAGATAAAATTCAATCTTCAAGTTTTCTGAGTGCACATAAAAATCACACGGTGTTTTTCTATTTCTTAACAGGAAAATAACTTCCCACAAATACTCTGCAATATGGCTCCAGTTCAGCAATCTTCTTAATCTTGAAAGCATGTGAATAATCGCATCCCTATTCAACAACGCACTCTGAGACCTATTGAAGTTCAGTGAGCACATACTTAAGGTTGAGCACTTGCTTAGTTAATGCATAGCTGAACTGGGGACTACTCACTTTAAAATTCAGCATTTTGTCAAATGCTCCTGCCAGTAAACTCACTGGCTTGAATTTCTGTGGAAGAGAAGTACCAAACAAACAAATTCCTTTAAAATTCAGACAAAAATAAATTCATAGGCATAGTTTGTAGAACAACATAAAAATACAACAATATAAAAGAAGCTATAATGAGTCAGGCTGGTATCCTGCTTCCAACAGAGACCAAAAGTGGGTGCTTAGGGAAAGGCATAAGAATAGATCAAGTCACTGAACTCCGTTTACATTTTTACTGGAATAATTTTTTGTCTGGAGATGAGTACAGCTGGTCAGATGGTATATGAGCACTGCATTGCTTGATGCAGTTTGCAGGGGCTTGTAAGTGTACTAACAGAATGCCTTTTGCAATATTCAATCAGATGAACATTTATGCTACAGTTTTTCCTATTATCTTTTGCAGATTTCTCTTCTGCTCTCACAGAGAGAGGTCACACTTAGAGACTGTGATATAGGGTATAGTTTCTTGAATACTCGAGAAACCTACAAAATGGAACAGCCTGTAGAAAGGTCCAAAACTAATGAGAATACATACACTCGTCTATCTAAGCTTAGCCTTAGTTCTCACTTCTCAGTTTCAAAGAATAAGAGCTTTGAACAATGGACTCTCTGAATCAGTCTTTTCCACTATTCATCTCACTTGCCAACCAATATACTTGCTCCACATATTAACTCACAACTGCCCTCTAAAGTACCCCAGCATATATCCATTATATGAAATCCAAGTGTGTAATTGCTCCTACAACATCCTTTTTTTTCCTTTTAGTACCGACTTCTCAAGTTATTCTATGTTTGTCATTTAGTATATTGAAAAGCACTAAAATTATGTATTTCAATTAACACAGCAGTTCTATGGGCTTTTATTGTTATTTGGCACAATCAGGCAAACAGCAGAAGCAAACTGAACTGAACAACAGAAACTAATATTAGCAACACTTTGCTTATTGCCTTGGCAATAAACAGCTGAGAGATAATGTGATGAGGAGAGATGAATCCTCATCACATTCTAAATTCCATCTACTAAATAAATTAGTAGTGTCATCAATATCATTGTTACAATAGCTGCTCTAGCCCTGCTGTTCCTCTTCGGTACTGACCCCCCAGCACTGTTGAATATGAAGGGCTGACTTCAAGGAGGTAAGACACAAAGGAGCCTGGCTTTGTTCCTAATGGGCAATATGGTTTCCATTGCAGGTGTGTAGAGACAAAAGATGTTAATATCACATCTGCTTGTAATTCTCTTATGCATTCATGCATTTATTTATTGCTTATAAAAGATGAAAAGTGGATAGCTTTGCCTAACTTGACTAAATTTCCTCTCGGTGTCCCAAAGGGATATTTGAAGACAAAATGAAAGGATTACCATAAACAGAAAAAAAAAAAGGAACTGAAATCAAAAGTGAAAGATGTGGTGAACGTGAGTTACTTGGTCATTCCATAGCAATTTCAGATGCTCCCACTTCCAAATATTTGTGCCTGTCTGGTGGAGGTTCTGGCTTCTGCAGCAAAGTTAAGGAAATAGAAGATGTTAACATTCCTCAGGAAGCTCAGTGCAGAGTGTGATGCCATAGTCTAAACCAGTCAGGAACTGGTTTCAGATAAGGCACTAAACACTGCATCTTTGTATCTTACATTGTCACACCCATTTGCTAATGGAGCACAGTTCCAAGCCCTCAAGCCATCTGGGATAAATTGAAACAATTGAGATAAGCATAAGAGGATAAATAAGGATGTGATACACTCTGGTCATTAGTCTGCAGTTAGTTTAATGCTAAATCAATTACTGATAACAGCATAAACTCTGGCAGCACAGAATTTATAGCAGGCTGCAAAACCCAATTGTGGTGCCGCCAGCTAGGAGGTGCCAAGCTTTTGTTTTGCCACAGCAGCACTATCATCGGTGACCAGGCTGGATAGCTGGAAATTATGTGAGCTGCAGTCAGTCACCCTGTTGACTACAAGCAGACAGGTCTACAGGTATTGAGGCACACAGACTGAAGGTGATAGAATTCCTTCAGAGCATATAGAATACTCCAAAGGTTACAATAAAAAAAAAATACTGGTGGTAGAGTATATCCATCAGCATACAATGCAGTCAAGTGTTTTGACAGACCAAGAATGCCATTGCAGATATCATGGTTAAAACCTTTCATAGCTTATTCCTTTCCTCTCTGTCCTCTCCCATAATTCCTCTTTTGCATTTCTGATATCTGTCCCTGCACAACCAGCATTCCTTGAGAAAACCGAGACAAAAATTTAAAACCTCAGCTACCTCTTTAATGTAATAGTAATGTTCGCAGTATTTTGTTTTATCGACAATTTCAGTGTAAAGATAGGCTAGAATGTAATTTTTTTTTTTTTAAATGGTTGCAAATGTATTTTCTTTCCTTATCTACCATCAAAGAAATGCTAAAGTACATAATACCATCATCTATGCTAGGTTGCCAGCTGATGCTAATTGATGATGCCTCATTTTCTACAAAAATAAAGGGCTATTTTTTCCCCAACTCGTTCTGCTCTTGAGCAGCCAAAATAGAGAAAGCTACAGTTTTCCTTTCTGAATAAACATGTACACCTGGGTTTAGATAATTCTCCAGGAAATAATGACCATCTCTTTATTGACAGTGTAATATACAGAGGTTTTATCGATCAAAAAAAAGTGTAGCCTGCTAGGAGCTTCAAAAATGGCACCACTGTATCATATATAGATTTAATTCCAGGTAATAGGAATTCAGTAATTAGTCTTCAGGAACTCCTGGAGTGATGACTAAAACCATAAAATAAACTCATCGAATATTTTCAAACATTTACTTCTGGCAGGAAGTAAGTAACACTACAGCAATATTTTTTCCTACTTCACGAGGTATTTCATGCCACACATACTATCAGCACCCTAAAACTCCGTTTTTAGTATTAGCTGATTAACCTTTGTGCTATATATAATTAATACAACCTCACATGAGCTAAAATTTTCCAATCATTATATTTCCTTTTTCTGCAGAGTAATCAAACCAGTATAGATATAGGAAATAAAAAATATTCTTCCCCCAACAAAAATGCACAGTTCTTATTGCAAACAGATTTCCTGCTTCTAGACTCCAGATGGAGCAGACACACATTTTATTCACCATAACCTATTAAGTCTAATTTACTCATAATGTGGACCCTGCAGTATGTATGCATACATATATATCATAATATATTTGCTCTGTTCCTTATAGGCTTTTAAAAATCACTAACATATTTTTAAATTAATCAGAATAATAATATTAATAAAGAATTTCAGAGTGGCTAAAAAGGAACAGCATCTCCACAGAGTGAGATCATCACCATAAGGATTTTTTTCAGGGCAACAATCTAAGTATTATTTACTGCAATCTTTTGAAATGAAGTGCATTCCAGTGCTGATATCATAGCTTGACCTCATCACCATATGAAAGTAATTAAAATACAGATGAAGACAGATTTTACCTCTTCAGAAATAGCTGAGGACAAGCTGTCAAAATAACTGCATCCAGAATTATTATTACTAAGCCAAAACTGTTAATTAATTACATTAGACAAAAATTAATGGTCTTAGTCACTGTACACAAAAATTTTATAAGGCTTTGACATGGATTGCTATTCAGAAAGAAACATGAAATTGGTAAACTCACAGTAACTTCTGTTTATAAGGCCAAGCTGGTAGTTTCCTGCAAAATATCGTATTTTTGCATTGCTCTTGGTAGAAGAGATTTTTGGCAGCATCGCTCTCCATTCTACAAGTGTCCTTTTGTTTGCTTTTAGAAATACACTAATCCTGTGAAGGTAATTTTACTCACACTGTTCTTCCCACTCCTGGTCATCGTCACTGTGTTGACTAGGCTGCTGAGCTTGCTTGAGGCTCAGGTACAACTCTTTCGCTCGGATTTCTTCCTGCTGCCTTATTTGTTCTTCACCCTTTTGTCTTTCCTCTTCTTCTCTTTTCTAGGCAAAATGAAGTAAAACAGAGGTGACTAAAGAGGAAAAATGTGCCAAAAGTTAGCACACTGCATCAGTTGCTTCCTCCCATGGAGTTACCTTGGGCAAATCACCGTCTCTTGTAACTGTGGGTTTCTCACCTATCGCAGCACGCACAACAGAAGTTTCTCACCTCTTAGGATTTTCTGAGAAAGGGATGTTTCGAGATGCACAGGTATCAGAGGAATAAGGAACATGTAAGTATCTAAGACCTGAAATCTATATGGAAAACATGCTTTATCACATGGCACCACAGCCTGCGCTATGCTACAATCCATAACCACTGCTCATTTTAAGTTGACGTGTTCTCCCATTGGAGATAGCACTGTCACTCAAGCAGTATACACATCATTACAGAATCTGTAGAATTCAGTAACTGATTCACTGGTGTTCTTAGTTTAACAACTGTCACCAAGTGCCATTTTTCTGTTTTCCTTAAATAACCGTTATTAAAGGTCAGATGTGGGATTTCATAAGATCTTTGCATTTTCCTGACTTTCCTCTCTTTCGGTGAGACTTCAATGTTTCATTGCAATGGGACCAGCAATAGTTGAGCACAGGAAAAAAAAAAACAAACCAACCTCCCATGATTACTTTAAACTAGAAAAAATTTTCTCAAATGCACCCATGTGTTCTATTAATCAGCTGAGCTGATATATTTGAGCAAATATTTCTTAGCTAGAGACTTTGGACTGGTAATTTTTTTTTCTTAACACATGATTCAATGTAAAGTCTGAAAATTATGTTCAGAAAGGATTGGTCCTGATCTCAATAGGGAATCAGACATATTCAGCTTCCTTTTTATTATATCATATTTGTGCACTGTGAACTTTGTGAAAGGGTGTATTTTCTAAGTTTGAAAACAAACTTTCATAACAGCAGGATTCACAGCATGACCAAAATAATCCATGGCTTATTAAAATAAGTATTACAAATATGAGTGGAAAGATTTAAAAAATGAGGCCAAAAATCTGAATTCTATTATTCTCTAAGCTTAGTCTGTGACTTCTGGAGATGCAAAACTGAGCTTTCATGATGTTGTTCATAATCCTGCAAAAAGTAACTTGCATACCTGTTTTTTTAGCACATAGATTCTCCCTCTTCAGTGTTTGAAGGTGCTACTTATATGAGAGTTCATATTATGTATAAATGATTGTTATAATTCAGCCTCTTTTTAGGCTGAAAGGGGCTGAACTATCCAAAAGCTATATTAATTCAGTAAAAGGGTATATTAATTGATTAACGCTTCCCTACAGTAAATAGTTTTTATTTTATAATACATTGAAAAAGTACTCATTCAAGGGTTGTCTGTCCTATCTTAATGCCTGCCAGGGCACAAATACCAAAAGCAGTTTGGTTGTTCTGGTCAGGGATCACACAACAGAAGCAAGCGATTTAGCAGTGACAAGTGCACCATCTTCAGAGTGGGAAACCAGAACAAATGCAAATGTCCACGCTTTGAAAGAAGTCAACCTCTTTTCCTTTTCCCTAAGTAACATAAATCAACATTTCTTCATTTAGCACAGCTGATCTCCACCAGTTTACACCAGCAGAGGATCCATCTTCTTGATAATACAACAAATCAAGAGACCTGAAATACTGGGTATCAAGAGTGAAGTACCCGTGCAGTGAATAACAGTTCCATAACACACATGATGAACAATACATTAGGCTGCTCTTATTATTTCTGAGAAAGAAAAGCCTAGTATTGTTCTTCAGTCAATTTTAATGCTAGTATCTTTGATTATTTCTAACATCATCCTCCCATTGTTATCTCCTGAGTCCTAAAAGGATCAGTTGAGTGGACAGTTCAGTATTTTTGAAAAGTCAATGTTTTCAGGAAGTACTAATTTCAAAGTCCAGCAGCTTCTTCAGAATAATAAAACCATATTTTTTTAAATACCCCATAGAATTAGGAATACCATATTTCAGTTGCTTGTAAATGACTTTGGTCCCTTCTTGGAAAAAGTGTGCAATCAGCTATTTTTTATTCTTATGAGGAGAATATTTATTCACTTATCTGCACTACCTAAAAATAATCCAATGCATCTAGGCTATCTTTTCAGGAAGATGGACAGACACAGGGGTAATCCTGGGTTATCAAAATTGTTTCTGTTCAACATCTCAAACCATGAGGTAAATTTAATAGGGGGGGTGGAAATCAATCTCTCAGCAGTTTCCCCAAATCACACAAGAGTTTTGCCACAAGTTTGGTTTTTTTAATGCAGCTATTGTTGAAGCATTTGTAGTAAAAAGATAAACGTGTCTAAAAAAATAAACCAAAAACTAGAATTCAGGTAGAGTTCGTAATGGAAAGCAGTAATGTCTACTAAGAAAATTCTACTTTTTTTTATTTTTAGTGAGAAGGAGATTTAAGTCAATGAAGAGACAACAAACAACACTGGCACTTGATTCTGAATTCACAAAGCTTTTTCATATCATCTTCCTTTTTAAAGAAAGAAACATTTCAAACTATTTATTCAAATTAGTGCATGGATACATGTGCATGTGTATTCTACAAATCCTTACAGGTGTAGCTGAGGAGAAACAACCCTTCTTAGTATGACACAGGGAAGAAGTCATCCTGCTGTCAAGTACAAGTAAAAAGTGTATGTTTGTATTTAAAATGAACAACAATTGAGCTTTTCACGTTTACTCCACTGGAAGAATACAGCGACCAGTTCATCTGCTTCTCCCTGTGAACCCAATCCTGCACATCAGGGCTGAGAGCGAAGAGCTACAATAATCTACAAACATCACCTTCTGCCTGACAGTTGAGAAGGATTGTACTGTGTGCCATGACCCTTTCAGCTCTTCTAGAAGAATTAGGAAGGTGACAATTCAGTACATAGTTGCAAATTGCCAAGAAATACCAACCTGCTGCAACAAATCACACTGGCAATTCAGTAGGCAGCAGTAATCCTCTCCAGCTTTAACTCCACCGGAGAATTTGAACATGCTAAATGATCTTATCTAGCCCCTGGCAGCTAAGCATTTACCACAAACTTGTTACTTGTTACTGTAAATGTGTGCCTTACAATGTTTGATAGCTCTGCTACAGCCAGCTCTAAATAATATTAAATAATTAGCCATGGTTAGCTTCTAATGTTTCAGTCCACTGCAGATGAGAGGAGATTAGGTCAGCATTTAGGTTTTGCTGCAGAAAGATTTAAAAAAAATGCACTGAGGAAAAGCCAAAATACAGCAGTTGATTTTTATTTTTTTTTTTCCCAATGGAAAATTGAGTTTCTGGCTGCTACGGCTCTTGGGGTTTCTCTGGGGAGTCTTGTGGCAGGGCAGCTGAAGGACTGCCACCCTGCTCGGGGCAAAACCCACAAGACGCATTTGTTACCACAGTCCTCTCCAAAGCAAAGGATGTCTGGGATTCCCTGAGTGCTTCAGGCTGGCCCAAAGCGTCTTTGGCAGCCCCGAGAGCTGCAGCTAGCTGGCTGCACCACAGCTGCTGTGACTCTCCCAAGACCCCCCCCCCCAGCAATGCTGTGACTCTCCCGAGACCCCCCCCCCCCCAGCAATGCTGTGACTCTGCTGAGACACCACCCCCCCCCCCCCCCCAACAATCATCCCTGAGCGAGGGCAGGCATTCAGGCGACCTGCCGTAGAGCTGAGAGCACAGCTCCTCTTCAGATCTGAGCCCTTAGGACTCCCTGCTCTGAGGAAGGAAATCTGGAAGTCCCCGGTGCCTGGCTCCAGGACAGCCTGCTGACACAGCAGGCTGAATTCAGAGATCAGCGACCTCCACAGACCCACCTGCCCATTTCCCACAGAGCTGTGAGGGAGTATCAGCAGAAATACATCTGACCCTCCCCAACCTCTTTCTGAGAAAACTCTCTCACTTGCCTTCGGAAAGAAAGCGTTTGCAGAGACCTTATTTTCTTCTCTACTACCAGTGTCAAAGGAACACAGGCTTTGCGTCACTTCACTGGTCTGCGCATGTATTTGCACAGAGACAAGTCTATGACATGCAGTCATGCTTTATGTAGCAGTTACATTTCGGTCATGCCCCCGAGCATGCTATTCACACATGGGTCATGTAGGGAAGTAACAACATACTCCGGTTCAGAAAGACCCTCTTTTAGGTGGGATAGAAAACAAAGCTAAGGACTATTCCTGACTGGGAGAGATCCGAGATGTATTGCATGTGCTGGAGCAGACGCTACTTGAGTAACTTCCACAGATGCAGTTCATCTCTGGATCTTACAGACTCTTCACAGCTCGAACTCCTGATGTGTAAACTATCCTCATTAGTGGTTCAGATTTTCCCATTTACCCATGGAAAATATCAGAGTTTTGCTAGGGTTTCACTAGCTATCCAGAATAAAGAAAATTGCTTCAGCAGCGCAATCATTACTGACCTTGCTGGGGATTTTTCTTTGAAATTAATATCACAGTTCCTCACAAGTAGGATAGAAAAATCCTGCAGACCTGATTCCCAGCAGAAACGAACAGCTGCCTCCCTTCCAACATTGTTAGAGAGACAACTGCACAGAAAAAAAAAAGAATTTCTGAACTGTGGTGGCACAAAAGAAAACAAAATGAAGTACTACTGAATTATTGTAATTGCGATTGAATGGACCCAACTGAGATATTTTCAGAATGAGCTGGGTGCCAAACCCCAGAGAGAAGCTGTTAGCGCATTCCTGGATTCTACGTATGGTGTCCTTGGGAAAGAGTTCAGGGTTTTCTTTGCGCAGCAAAGCACAGAGCTGAACTTAGAGCTTATTTGCACTTAAAGCTAACAAGCCCACTCAAGTGCTTGGTGTTTACTTGGAGACAAGAGTTTTTTTCAGATCAGGACAGAATGCTTGCTGCTAAATCATAAGAAGCTCACAGTACTGTAAGCGGCGATGGTGATATTTTACTGTATTCCTGTACTCTACACCTGGCAGCAACTGTCTGAAGAATCAGGTCCACAGCGCTTTTGGGCACAATAAAGCACTCAGACATGTGTTGAAAGCCCATCTAAGTCAACAGGACTGAAGTGTGTTCTTTCTATTAAGCATAAGCTGTCCTTATTAGGGTTTTCCTGAACTGAAGCACTAATAATTCTGTTTTTCTCTGAAGGCTGATTCTAAACCTGTTATCTTTGACGAGAATGGAAACAGCCAGGACATAGAAACTCTTGGACCCACACCTTAAAAAAAGCTCACTTCACTCACCACAATCCCAAACGGAATTAAAGGTCATGAACACGCATCAAAAAAAAAAGGGGGAAGGAAATTATAACAGTTACTCTCTTGCTGCCTATCAAGAGAATAAGGATTATTTCTCCTTAAGTGCCACTCTCTTTAAAACTCCTACTGAATATTTTTTGATGCATGAAGAAAAACAATGCCCAAAAAAGTTTTTACAGAGCTTTTGGTTAACGCACATTTCATCTGCCAAGGAATTTTTAAGAAGCAATCTAGCGTTACTGTCAACTGTGTTTATATTATTAAATTTGGCAAGTATCTGATGTTGTCATACAGATAGTACTTTACTATTAACATTCTCTTCCTTTATGTAGGTCACATGAAGAATGAGCTTAGAGAGTATCTCTCTTATTTCTAAATGTAGCTGAAGGGTACCACCACCCCCACCCCCAGGCTGGCTGATGCTCGTACCTTTAATTCGCCCTAGCTCTGCGCGTTGTTCAAGACTCTTAATGACAGCCACTGATAACAGTAGGAAATTAAGCCTATGATCTCATAGCCTTTGTGAATTAGCAAAAAGATTAATGATAGTAATTGGCTCTCTTATTTGTCCTTTGCAATAGGTGCATAAAAGACTAGCTGTCATTAAACTGCAAAAAAATAGAGCAGTCAACATTTATGTTCTAGCATTATAAATTAAAAGCATTTCTGCTTAAGAAACACCAAGGAAAGCAATACTTTTTTAATAGTGTTGGAAAAGGAAACAGGGATTATCATTCACTTTGATATGCGAGATATCATTAATCTAATGCAGACAGCCCTAAGGTCCCATGATAGGTCAAAAGGAATAAAAGCATTTTAAAACAGAAGTGTTTGTGATACGATATGGTTAGAAATTAAACACATCAGCAGAAAGGACAGAGTTTCAATCTCCCAAGTCAAAATGCTTCAAGAGGATGAAGCATTAGCAGAGGCTGAACTTTTCATCGCTTTAAACACGATCTGGTCATCATCGCAGAAGGATGATTACCAACGCATTAAATATTTTACACATTTTAAAGTGGGCTTGCTAACTGATCTGCATCTCATTGCACACCCTGAATCATTCATGAAAGATACATTTCTTCATTATTTCAGTGATCGCAGTCATATATAAGTAGAGTCATTAATTCATCTTTTTCCCCAACACCTTGGTTCTATTCACTTTTTGTGGTTGGAGGTAGATGCTAGAAACATAACTTTCTTATTTTCCTATCTAGATACCTTTCCACTTATTCAGCTTCTAAATATTTCTTGTACTTCTTCCACTGCACAATAGTAGATATAAAAAGAGTACAACAGAAGGAGAAGGAAAGCCAAGTGAACTTAAATAGGCCCATGGACAGAGAAGTAACAACTCCCCCATATTAGCCTGTGAGATTCACTTGTCTTGGAAATGCTTTTACTGTTTTGAAGTAGTTCTATAGCACTATATACGAGATTTGCTCTTTCAAGACCAAGTAATAGATAAGCTGCTTTTCTGAGTAGCAAAGGTTTGCAGTTATAGTACCAGCGATCAATCCTGCGTTTGGATCTCTACTGGTGGGACACTATGTTAGTCCAAGTCCCTCCTAACAGATCTCAATGTATAGACCTAATTGAAGACCCAGGGCTGTAAGTGTAGTTAGACCGTTTTTGTATTAGCACAGCAAATGCCAGGAGCACACTCAATAAAGGGGTGTTTAAAAAAAAAAAAAAAAGATATAATTGCTGCATAATATCTTGTTTCCAAACTCATTTTCGAAGCCAAAGAGTTCACTTCTACTGGGTCTTGTCTTAAAAATCATGGTCCATTTATTTAAATTTTTACAAACATTCTCTTCAAATGCTTGATTTAAAGGAAACCATAGGGGGAAAAAGTTTCTGGTTTTTTGATAAAATAATTATGTTGGCAACTTTACAAACAGGGCTAAAGAAATCCTGGCCAACAGTTAGTATTTTAAATTCAAAGTAGAAACTGAACCAAACTCTCATCCCACTTACAGCACTGTAATTCTTGCTCCTACCAGGCACACAGTCGGATGGAGGATACCTCCTCTCTTCCCAAGGAACAGTGGGAACACAGGTCACTCTGACATTGCCTTTCCATCAATATGAAAGTGAGCAGAATTGTGTGCCATTCCTTCTGAATTGTATCAACTGAAAGACTAGTTTTCCTTAATAGAAAATTATGACTGCTGGCCACTAAAAGTCTCACAGGTTGCTCACGCTGCTTTTTGAAAAAGTCTCTTTGAAACAGAAGAGCAACAGTGAGCTTGTGGACATTTACCCCATCAGGTGCACCATAAATCAACCACAGAGATGTAAGTGAACAGGCCTGTACCAGTCTTTGTTCAAGACAGCTTTGCTTTCCGGAAAGCAGAGGAAAGAGCATTTAATTAGTTGCTCTGCTCATTATTCATACATTAATAAAGGCACTTGAAAGGTATAGTTTCATTACTCATTTACATCAAATTTCAAAGGCCCTGCTCTCTCCTATGAATTCAAATTAATTGTGCAAAGGTAAGTCAGCAACTTTATGCAGAGGAGGCTACAGGAGCCGCCCTTGCTTTGTGCTAGATAACCACACTCCTGTCCCAGTCCCACAGTTTATAGAATGACAAGTAACTTGCTGGCTCTAGTTTGTAATCAAACCGCATGAATTTAACACTGAGTTTTTCAGCATGCCTCCCATCACAAGGGATGAAGGGGGAGTCTATTTGCACTTTCCACACCTTTAATCACCATCACAGGAAGGGAAAAATGACATAGCACGCTGTCAGCAGGGGAGAGGCGTATAGATGGAAGTTACTGGATGCAGATCTCCTAGGAATCATATTTTGCTCCAGGCTTTCTCCATGGAAACCCAGCTTCACCAATCTTGTTCAGTCCCACAGTGCACATCCCAGACTCAGAAGACTGTGTTAATTTCTCTGCATAGTAGATGAATTATATTTTGTTTTCTCATTTTTAAACAAGTTTTTATCTTTATGAAGTAATATGAAAAGGGTAGACAGAGGCCTCCTTTCCCTGTTTAGCTTTCAAATTGTTACTTTCAACAAGACAATGAAAAAATTATTTCAAACAAACATTAAAATATTACAACTGAGCTCATAGAAAATTCATGAAGTCAAAAATCAGGCAAATAAACTTCTCCCAGCAAAGCCAACTAGACTTTTCCCATATGTTGAGTAGGAGAAGGATCCACCCCTCATTGTCTTAAAGAAAGTAGTGACAGAATTTTCAAGTTAAATATGTGAACAACTCATCCAAAACACACAGAATACGTTCAAGCAAACTAACTCAAAATGAGACATTTCCCAATTGTACATTTTCTCCCCCAGTATGATTCACGGAGCACAGCTGACTGAACAATTCTGTTAATGTGTGAGCTGAATAACCAGTTTGATTGTCCTGACACTTTTTGAATGAGATGCATAATTTTTTCACATCACTCGCCCAGCTGTTCGAGTGAACACCATGTAGTTATTTGTATATTTCAGGATGAAAAATTACAACTCTGGGTTTTAAAGCGTATTAATAAACATGCACTGAAGGTGACAAGAACTCTGAATCTATATAACAACACTATTTAAAAAAGCTAAATTTTTCTATGCAAACCTTCAGTTCCTCCTGAATTTTTTCCTCCTCCAATTTGGCAGCTTTCCGATCTTCTATTTCTATTTTCCATTTTTCTGCCACTATCCTGGCTTTTTCTTGAGCCATAGCATCCCGGAATTTCTTTGTAATTTCAGCCTCCTTTTGTCTCCTTCAGAAAAGAAATTGAAAATAAAAATAACTTCAGATGCTGTTTTTTTTTTTTTTTTTTAAATTGAGGATCAATATTTGCTCACTGGTTGCATCAAATAATTAGCATAAGACTTCACAGGAATATATAAGGAAAGAATTAAAATGTATTTAACAAGAGACCTATCACAAATCAGATTTGAGGAAACTATCCAGAAGGCAGACACTTTCAATTTTTGATAAATGACTAATTAAAATAGCACCTTCTAAATTAGAAAAGTACTTCTTGGATGTCTGAGTCATACCCTATATTTTTCCTTCTGTGGCTGGAAAAAAACCAGATTTTTCTGTCAGTCTAGAAAAGTACGATTGGGAATTGTGTCTCAAATTCTTACACTATATTGTTTATTAGTACCGACAATGTAAAAGGAATACAGAGCACAGGTTGAAGCTTTTAATCCCTGCTTAAATATGCAATCACTATAAGCAAGGAGAATCTCATTTGAAAAGGAATAATATAGAATAATCTGATATGTAAACTACCACTTCTCAGTGCTGCCCTACAAGAGGAAGTACAGGAAGCAGGTGGCCTACTTCCCAACAATATCGAGCATCAAGACACTTTTGAATCTCTCCCAAAGCTGGAAGAGGCCCTGCTGGAAACACCAGCACGGCACTTTATGTAATCAGTTTCTGAACTGCTGGGATAAGAATTAATATAAGCAATATGCATACAAAACCAATTTCAAAAAGGATTTTATGTACCAAATCCCTATTGTGGGCACATAGATGTGTGATACAACAGGCATTCCTAATTTAATCATCTCAAAACCAGATCATTTAATTTTTATTTATTTAAAAACTGGTCAATGGTTTACCCGAATTCCCCAAAAGAAAAACATTTGCTTCACTTCTTTTATGAAAAAGAGGGTTTGTTTTTCAGTATTCAATAAAAATAAAATTACATTTTTCACGTGCTGAAAATTGCCAAAACAATTAAAAGCAAATGTTCACAAAACATACTTACCAGTTCTACCCACCATTACCTGCCGCCTTTCTACAAGGCCATGTCTCCCATTATGCCAAGTGGACCCTAAATTCAGATTCTTAAATCCTCACCATAGCTCTTCCGCCTCCTTCTGTGCTTGTTGCCTGGCTCGCTCTGCTATTAGCTCCTCTGATATCTGTTCATATGGCTTGTCACCTGGGGCTTCTCCCATAACCCAGACCCAGACCTCACCATCCTTCCCACGTAGCCACTGCACATGTTTGCCATTACCTGCAACAGCCACCAAAAACAAACCAGAAGCATAAATACTGGCTCAAATTCTTACATGAATATAGATAAAAAGATGGGAAATCTGCAATTTAGAAACATCAAGCTTGCAATTTACAATTCAGAATAAACATTACTAAGAAGTTGGATGAAATATTCAGATTTCACCCGTCTACCACACTGGGGGTGGAGGGGGGGAAGGGTTTGTATGCTCCAGATCACACAATCTTTAAAGGCTCACAGTTCCACAAAAATAAGGAATTATTACTTCTGGCATATATTTCCCAGAATTTAGTTATTATGATCCCTTTTCCATTGTTATAAATATATTTGCTTGCTTCACTCAGCAAGGGATGAATGAAGAGAATGGAAAAAGAGATGGAGTGACAACCACAAGAACCAGTGACGTTATGTGACCAGCCATGCTTCAGCACATGGAGAATGTCAAGTGTTGAGCATATAGGGACTTCATCGGAACCCCTGCAAAAAATCCAGGAATTTTCTGCTCCCACTGTGTGAAGGAGGAGTTTCGGAAAGCCGATAAACTCAGAACACACCACTCAACACTGCAGAAGCTTTTCTGTTCAGGTAGGCAATTCAAAGGGATTAAGTTTCTGGTTCAGTTTTCATGAAAGACACCGTGCGAAAAATCTATGGTTACTGTGTTGACAGAGTGATTTTAAGAACACCAAAAAAGCCTGCATGCTCTTAACAAAACAGATTTTGGTCAACCTTCACATCCAAGAATCAACTATAGGATTCCTGCCTACTGCAAAGGGCACTAGATTAGATCTTATCTGAACACATTTTCACAGTCATATACACTACCTGACTTAGTCTGGTTTTCTCTTTTCCTTCTGTTTTTGTATGTAGAACTTGCAGATATTTTATGCATTTTAGAGGTACATAATAAGGAATTGGTAGAAATACCTCTTGTGCATCCATTTTGTATGTTTTATTTCTAGCAAGTTTGTTGAAACTGTTCTTCACAAAAGGAGATTCCACCACAAAGACCATTGCCAAGATGGACAATGGATTTTTTTTAATGAACACAGACAAGGCCATAAAAGCTCAGCAGTTCATCTCACTTCCTGTACATTACAGTCTACTAGATTTCACCCTCCTGCCCCAATATTGAGGTTAGTAAATTGTGCATGACCACACAGCTTCTAAAAGGCATCCTGTTTCATTTGAAAAAGTGAAGAACTGGATGGTCTGCCATTTGCCTAGGTAGTTTTTCTGATGTTCTTATAAGTTAAACCTGGGCCTATTTGAGTGGCCAGCCTTTGCTTCCACTCTTTCTACATCTTTCTCTACTAGCATCAGCTTAATTACTCTCACCTTCAACTACCTGTTGTTCTGCAATAAGACAGTATCCATTTAAGCAGATTAAGTTTCCCAATGCACAATCAATAAAGTGTTTTGGACATCCCAGACTGAAGAGGGAAAACTGTAAGAGGGAGTGAAGCGGCGCCGTTGACAGCAGGCAGTGCCAGTGCCAACCCACACTCACAAGCATTGACAACACGAACTGAAGGCAACGAACATATCAGATCTCTCAATAAAAACTAATATTCTATATCAAATTTGAAAGTGTGATTTATACGAATTCCCAGTGTTGGCCTAATAGTGCTAACTTCAAGGGAAGAGTGGAAATTTAAGCTAATAATGTTTTCCTTCGATAACTCTCAAAAGCATTTGCTCTTTCAGAGTCTATCAGATTACATCTCAGGTTATAAATGTGAATGTATTTCATCGTGGTTCCGATTCTGTACATTTCTGTGGTCCTGTCAACATAACATTTATGTTGTATTTTTTGGATACAGCATTTGAACACCATCTGCCGAGAACTGACTGTCCATATCTGTACTTGCCTGCAAGATTTTCACCTACCGCATTTCATGGTAAAGTATCTGGAGAAGTATGGAATGATTTCCTATGAGTATTGATCCCACATAATTATGGCAGCTTTTGTTTTAAAAGTGGCCCATGTCCTCTTTCCTGGGAGGAATATGGATATTCTAGTTATTCCCCTTCATTTAGTACTTTAAAGAAAACATTGCAAACATGCCTCATGTTAATTTATTTGTATCATAACTGGTAGATAGCAAATACTTCTACTGTTCTGAGACAACTTCGCTACTTCTGCTCATTTATGAGCTTATCAGATGGAAAAAGAATAAAAAAACCCCTCTTTTCAGGTAAGCAGACAAATTTTATCTTTGCTTCTTTCCAGGTTTTCTGTGCCAAAGAGTTATTAATATATTTCTCAGAGGCACAACTTATCCATTATTACCCAGCCCCACAAAACAAATAGTTGATTTGTAGACATATCTTGAGAAACTGTTTTCGTTCTTCCTTTTAAAAAAATGGATCTCTCTTCTAAAGCTATAGACAGTAAATGTATAAACTCTTTTGAAAACATCAGTATAACATATCGTTGGTTCAGCACTACCTGCTGTACACTAGAGTATACTACTGTACACACATCCATAGTTCAAGTTGAAAGATAATAGCAGGATCAAATGATCTGACGATTATAAGCTTCAGCATTAAATAGACAGACCTCCACATATACAAAAAACTGGTTTTAAAACAATTCAATTTGAGGACATATGCCTTTATTCAGGTTTTTCGTTAAAATAAGAGAAGGTCTTTTTCACATCCAACCACTCTTTCTATTTTACTACAAGAAATTACTCCCGTGTAAATCTTCACCTAAACCTATGCTCCCATAAAGTTTGAGATGGGCTTTACTGTACAATCTGATCATACAACTTGGTAGCTTCTTAGCACAGAATAACATTAAAAAATTAGCTTACAGGAAAAGAAATAAACAGCCCAGGAGAAAATCTGGCACTGCAAAAAATAATTCCGGCCATAGAAAAAGTCTTTGCAGCCTGCACAATCACATTCACAGTGGTCAGTGCCAGCTCTTCTAGGCCAACAATACTGGGCTTGCACTTTTAAACAGTAGAACCAATTGCAAGGTCTGAGCCGAAAGTATAGAAAATTCTTTTCCTTAATAGGAAACCAGTGTGTCTGCTTTACAAGCAGAGAATTACCACCAGTGAGGGCTCATTATAATAAAATAATTTCTGCTTTAAGATGCCTCTCAAATATTACATTTTTTTCCACAAAATACAGTATTTTGTTAATACACTCTTTCCAAATGAAACAGAAATAGAAAAATTCAACTACATCTAAAAGGAAGAGACAGGTCCTGACTGAACAAATTTGCAATTTAGATGAGAAAGAAGCAAGGCAACCTCATGTTTTCTGCTGAGAAGCAAGCTTCTGCGCCCAATCACAAAGCCTAAAGCAGAGTCAAGAAATAATAATTAAATCTCCTAAGCCCCAGGTCTTGTGCCCTGACCACAAAAGTACTTTTCTTTTCCTGGAGAGACTGTGGCAGGCTGCAAATAATTACCATTAGGAAGTAGTGGACATCAAAACTATGCTGGATTGGAGAGTAGAAATGGAAGTGGTTTAGAAACAAACACAGCTTTATCAGGAAAATGTACTGAATAATTTACCAAGTTTTTTCTATCTCTACTCTTCAGACCGACGATTTATTGGCTGTAGTATTCTACCAGGTTTTTTGTCTAAAACAACTCTGTAGCACCACAAGAAGGCAACATTAATTCTTGCAGTTCTTTCCACCTGTAGCTTCCTCCATGGATTAGTATCTCCCATGGAGTTCCCCTAAACCTGCATCTATACTGCTTTGAGACCAGCAAATTGGTTTCTGGATACTGCTCCTTTCTCCAGATGAATGCAAAATCAGGTATCCCAAATTTGCAGCACAAAGGGATCACAGTGAAAACTTTCTTGGAGACCTACAGCCTGAACCAACAGCACTTCCAGCCACCTCGGGACAGAGGGAAGGCAGCACCTGGAGGTGCATGGGAGGGGGAATCCTGGCTGCACGCAACACTCAGGCTAAATCAGGCTTCCATTCCAATCAGCTCAGGCTTTCCCATTCTGACCAAGGCTTAAAGCAAATGGAGTTACACAAAGGAGAACTGGGCCTTACACTGCCTCTGCTTATCAGGACAGAGGAGCAGAACCACAGATTGGGTTCAGAGGTTTTATGGGTTTGGGTTTTTTGGGTTGGGTTGGTTTTTTTAAGTGACAGTTTTAGGTTATATCTGGGTTCATTTTCACACACGCTTCTAATTAAAAGTGATTTAAAAATAACAGTAATCAGAGCAAATGGCGTATTGCTGGTGTCGGCTTCCTTCCTCCAAGCTTGTTCGGTGTCAAGTCTCCCAGCTACGCTGTCACTTCACCGCAGTCTGCCTGCTTAGCCCAGCAAACCAACAGAGTGCCAGGAGCCCCGACTGCCTTTCTGTTACAGGGAATATTACAGGCTGTGTCAAGTGTAAATTCAGAAAATTGGAAGATCACCGATTTATAATCTCAGAAATATGGAATGGCATTCAAAGTCTGCTTGAACTTTCTCAAAAAGAGTCTGCTATTTCCATGAACAGTCTTGTTTCTCTGAGGCTTCCCACCACAGTTGTTCTGCTTGGAAGATACAGACCTCTGCAATAGCAATTGACTCTCCTTCCTCACTTGCTGGAAAGCTTTGTAGTCATACAAATATCCTTTGACTGTCTCTTTAGAAAATATTCCTTTTCTTTTTTCTCTCTGCACTAGAAAAAAGTCTCCTGAAACTTATTCTGCATTTGAAATAGGCTGCATGAGCATTCACTGCTTCACCGCTGACATCAAGCTGATCAGCCTGATCTACTTTTGTCATTCAGAGATAAACCACAGCTTGTGCAGTTTCGTGTGTTTGTAGGGTTAGGTTTTTTTTTGTTCTTTTGGAGTTTAAATATCTGGTATACTTTGGTCTAAGCACAATGTGTTCTACATGAGATTTTACCCTTGGCTTTCTAAGAAAATTGTTTTTAAGGCTTCTTTAAAGTAGAAGCTTGAATTTTGATAGTCTGCAGGGTAGATGAGGTTCCATTCAGAGTTTCATTAGCTCCAGGACACGTGTTAGAAACACATTGATTAGGACGAAAATGAGAACTTTAGGCTGTTCTCAGTTCCTTGAGCTTACCCAGTAAAAGTACTTTATTTAATTATTTTTTAATACAAACACACACAATTTCACTTCTTTCTAAGGAGAAAACGTTACTGTGTATGTTTCTGAGAGACTGTTCAAAGGACAAAAGGCACTTTTCCAAACATTAAATGCCATAAATCTATTAAAATACATATAGAATAATTAGGAGGTAACCATGAAAGTAATAACAATAACATAATCCCACAATAAGCTGAAGGTCTGCTATAATGAATTCTGTGGTCTGCCCCTACCAGTAGTCATAGGACCATAACCTGTCTTCCAAGAATACCTTCAAAAGACCCAGTCACTTTAATTCTTAAAACAAGAAAATGGGTAAATATTCTGAACTTCAGGCATCCCCCCAATATTTCAGTTTATACACCCTCCAATTTCAACACTGTGTGGTGTGCTTTTCTATTTAAAGGAGGATTTGCAGAAGGAGAAAGAAATTCAGCTGATTTACATTAATATATCAAGGGTTGCAGGATCTTAATATTGCTGAAAAATCAGCCTTCATGGCTCCCCAGCTGCTTCCTGATCACATAACAAACTCAATCTTCTGTTTATGGAATTACAGCCTGTTACCATGGAAATAATTATGCTGCAATAGACCCCTGCAGGATCAAATAAAGGAAGAGTGACTGCAAGAGAGCAAACATTAAGGGAGGAAACAGCTACTCAAATAAGACTACGGTAATTAACAAATGTAGCAAAGATAACTGTACATAACACTCAGGGGTAACTGGGTTTGCATTATCACATGCTATGTACATATGCAATATGTATATATAGGTTTGCATATTGTAAACCAAAAAAGAAGGAAAAAAAAAAAGAAACACAGAAATAAATTATCATTTACATGGTCTCTATCTAGTATGTCCCAGATATTTTCTTGGCTCCCTGGCCAAGGCACACTGTTACACATAACAATTCTGTAATTTGCCCACTTTCAACTGGGAGATAACATTCAGAACTCATTCTTAAAGACATTGCTCTAACTCTGTGTACAATCAGAGGTAGCCTCGTCTGTCCATTTTAATGACCTTTTTACTGTAAACAGTATAAAAATGCAGGTACACATCAGATCAGAGTCAAAGGTTGTAAAATCATTCACATCAGTATAATTTGATTTTTTTTCTTCATAAAAAAAATAAAGTCAAGAACATAGCACTGTAATTTCTGATTCCTGATCCCAGTTGTCTCTTGTAAAGAGAAAAGCTATTTACAAGGCTTGGTTTCTCACACAGAGCTATCACAAAGCATCCAGGTTTTCCCACTGCTGGAGAATAAAAAAAAAAAAGTTTGCATGGCTACTTCAGGGTGTGCTGGAAACACAAAGCAGAAGAATAAGGGTTCTCTGTCACAGAATGAATGGAGAACCATGGATCACTTTCTGCACCAGACTCCCCTACCTAATGCAGCGTGGCATGTTTGCACCGACTACGTTTATCAGGCACACAGGACCACAAAAGCAGGGAGAACTATACTGCTACAGCATGATTTCCTAGCACCACAGCACACGAGTGGACTTGAAGGTTAATGAACCACCATCAGTGTCTGCCTAAATCTACTGCTGACTTTAGTACATTGAGTTTTCCCATGCCTTCCAAATCCTGCTATCAAAACTTAGTACCTCTAACCCTGAATGTTTTAGTAATTTATGCTAAAAACTGGCAAAATCAGCAAGGAAATATTGAATTAGCTCAGGTGAATCCCATTCTCCCCCTGGCAGCAGTACTACTCTCTTTCCATATCATGTATTCACGAGCTTGCAGACAGCAGCAACCTCGTACCATCACCAGAGCACTAGCATGCACAAGAAAGCCCATCTAACACCACTGCATCCAGACAGGCTGAGGAACCAATGCTGCAGAGAAACACAGGAATGCTCTCCATGCCAGCAGCTCAACTAACCCAGTAGCCTCACTCAGAAAGTGGAGATACCAGATGCTTCAGACAACAGGAGCGCCGAGGATCGCACACGTGCAAGAGAAGCCTCCAATATAATAAGGCCCAGGTAGCCAGCAATATTCTGCCGTCACTTTTCTGCAAAACAGAAGTCAGCTGCAGGGCAGGATATGAGACTAAAAAGCACAGACTTATGGCTAATCCTAGGAGGGCAGAGAAGTCCCTCTGGATTTGTTCCATCTGGTATGTAATTTAGGTCATCTGGCGGTTGGGGGTCTCTTTCTAGCCCCAGGTTTGGAGAAGCAAACAGTTTAGAAGCTGCTATTTAACCACACCTCAGCACACAACCACACAGCCTGAGCTCCGAGCAGCTGAGTTCTGGCCCCAAGGTACACAGTGCTAACAAAACTGCATCATGGCACAAGCTGCTGTACATGTTGTGAATATTACATTAAAACTTTTCCAGTGACTTCACATTAGTTGGCTCATTCCTTTAATAAAAGTTATTCTAATGTTCTCACTAATGTTCTTTTACTTTTTCAGTTGTATCTGAATTGGATAAAAAAGGCAGGGCTCTACAGAATTTAAGACCGCACACACTCAGAAATTTCAGAAATACTCATCTGATGTCTCCGGTTAGACCCATATCCAATCATACAGAGAAAGACAACGAATGCTGCCAGGAGCATGGCTCTGTAGGAGATAAAATCTTAGCCAAGCATTACGAGGGTGTGCAGAGGCCTTAGTATAAATGAGGAATACATTTCTGAGTTCAAAAACATAGAAGAAAATGTCCCTGCATGTACTCCCACTCACCTTTCATAGAGACCCTGAAACACACACCCACTCACTGGCCTTCACATGTGACACTTGGTGCATCCTCTAACCATCCACTTCTGAGATTTGAAATACTTGCTTCCAAATAACTTCACCTATTCTCTAATGATTTTTTAACACAACTGCTATTTAGATAAAGAAAATATTTTCTAGCCATGCTGTATAATATGCCTACCTAATTTTCTCCCAGCTACTCTTGTTACAGACAGGTAAATACGAGTGTTTACAAATAGCTCCTGTCTGAACATCAAGAGCTGCAGCTCACAATGAATAAATGTCAGAATAAGCAGCAGCAGACCAGCATCACCTTCCCTCCTACATGGCTGTCCTTCAGCTACCTAATGCTCAATAGTTTTTGAGATCTCATTTCAGGTATGCTGACAGCTCCGGATTCTGTATCAGAGTCAAAACCCAAATTGGCAGGGTCCTTCACTTACTCCTAACTCAGCTATACTGGTTAAAGGGCTCCTGCCTAATCAAATAAATATGTTTCTTTGCAAATTGCAAAGCTGCCCATCAGTCAACTCTCAGCAAATCCCCAAAGGGATCTTGAAATTTTGAGGAGACTTCCCTTAGTGATTTTTAGCACAATAAAAGGCAACCTGTTTTACTATGATGAAAATGTGTTCCTGAAGGATCTGCCCAGGAGTAATTTGTATATGAACTGGAGATGGACCTCCAAGAATTCAACTCGCTTGTGAAGCTATTTCAGTACAAGCCAGCAGTCATGATTTAATTAAAAGCTATAAAATACTTTTTTTTTTACCTCAGAAAAGTTCGCTAAACACTGCAGTTTTGGGAGGACCCAAATGATGCTCAAATTCTACTAATATCTTTAGGCAAGGTACAAATGTAGGCTAGATACAAACAGCAAAAACATGGGAACAGTTTACTCAATGTCTTATAAAAGAAATATTTCATTCTGAAGTGATATTTATATATTGCTCCCTTTTAGGGATTGATCAGTGTTTTTAAAAAGGGAAGAAAATTAAAATTGTTGAATAATCTGAAAACATTTCATTCAACCCCGAAGTGAAATAATTTCTTTAACATTGACTCATTCTGATACACATTTCCATTTTAACCTTTCCTCAAGACACGTGAAACCAAACAATCCAAATGGAAACACAGGCACAATTTAGCATTTACTGAAGGTGACTAATATTCTTTTCTTTAGAAATTAATAGCAAGACTAAATAGACAGTTACACTACCTGGCTTGCTAAACCCTCTCAACAACTTACACCTTATTTCATGGTTTGGACTTGGTTTTGTTTTCCAAGAAGCAAATTTCATAGCACTGAATAGGACATTTATGGACAATCTACATTCAGTAGGGCTTCTATAAAAATCACTGTAGATTTTGGGCCTTTGCTAGTTAGTTTCCAAACAATTAAAAAAAAAAAAGATCACACTGATGAGCATTCCCATTCCCTAAACCTGCTGATGATTTAACTCTAGCACAAGGCCAATTTGACCTGCATATGCCACTTTTTTCCTCCCTAAATAAGCATTTGTGGTTCCTGTAAGACAAAACATCTAAACCTTGCACAAGAACCCTTCATCCTCAAGTCACTGTAGAAAATAAAAATTGGATTCACAATCACTGCTCTGTTTCAAAAAATCCACCCCTTTTGCTGTGCTGCTGGGTTCACACGTACCATTGCAGGTAAGAATTGTACCAATTGGGGTACAGGACTCCAGATGAAACCCAAGGACTTTTTGGAACATTTTTAATTAAAGAAGTGTCCATTGCCATTAATTCCTTTTGTTCTATCTCACCCTATCCCACCCCAAAAAGGTGGGGCAAAAAAATTATTTTATACAAATGTATGTCATATTCACAAACAACATACACATTTTTCTGTCAACTAGAAGATCTCAGAAACTTGGCACGACAATAGAGATATTAAAGTCTCACCTCTGTTTTCTTCTATACATCAGGCTACACATATCTCTATAAAGCTTGGCTTTATAACTCTTGGCTTCAACAAAATAGCACAAACAGAAAACCTGTGTCATGCAGTAGAGAGCAAAAAAACAAAACCTTGCAGATGAAACTACTCACATCCCTCAGTTTCAAAGGAATAAAGAACATGTAATTGCGGTAGCTTTAAATTTCCCAGTAGCCACTAATTTTAAAGAGGAATAAAAATACTCCATATTCTACGCTGTGTAGCAGGGGGAGAATGCTTGGAAATTCACTTATACCTCAGCGAAACCCGAAAACTAAGCAGCTTCAAGGTTCAAAAAATGTTTTCCTTTCAGGAAAAAAAATAAATCACGTATTTAAGATAAGAAAGGATTATTATAGTAATCTAGTCTGACCCTTTGAGTCACATAGGCAAAAATATTGCACAGTGATTCCTATCTTACACACGCAATTTATGGTTGACTTTTTTCACTTTTTTTTAAACAAGAAGCTAGCTCCACTATGAGACCATTTACCATCACATTATGGAACTGTGCAGTAGAAATCAATTACAAGTATCTGTACAGTTAATGATCAGCATGCCTGAAAGATATCTTTTGTAACTCTGGCCCACATCAGTTCATGGAAGTCAAAATATATTTTCAGCATATACCTGACATTCAGATCTAATTCCAATAGTTCTCCCTGTAAAAAAAAAAATGTTAAGATCAGTTCTTTGGTATAGTTCTGAAGGAAGTAGAAAGTTTCCAACAGTGGGCAAAAGTCAAACCTAAGCAACACCTCAAATTGGCAATTTAAGAAGGTAAAATGGAAATGGACCATTGTGAAATTTAACTCCATGTGTATTTGTGAATACTTCTGTCAGAGCAAATATAATCGATAGGTTATTCTGCTGCTCTCCTTTCTATTATTCCTTATAAATTAGAGAATTACCCAGAAAATGGTCTCCTGTAGCAGGAAGCTGAACAGGTTTAATGTATAATTTATATATGGAAATTTAGGTGTCAACACTGTGACAAATCATCACATAAATATTTTTGCATCTCTCTTCCTCAAAGAGTGAGCATAATACAGATTATCTCAATGATATATAATGTTGTTTTGGTATGGGGAGCTGATCTGTATTTTTAATTTTTTCTCAGCTACAAATCAATCACAATGAACAAGGTTTTTGTGCTGTATGAGAAGCTATTTTGATGCCATCCCTCTTTGGAGATGGCCATTCACAGTAAGAACACTAACGTGAAGGAAACAAGTTAAACAGAATGAGGTTTTCCAACGTCCACCTTACCACCTGTATGGGGACACTTTAAACTCCTATTACAGCTGATTAGGGCATTCTGAACGTTCCCCCTTTATTTTAAGGCTACCACTGTAACTTAGTCTACAGTCATTTCATAAAGGACTTTGCTTCAAATGAGTCTTGGAAACTAGTTTTGCTTTGAAACAAATTTCTTTAATAATAGTCTTTGAATTGTTAACTACCTTATGGGCACTTTCTAGTGTCCAGAGACTCTAAACATTTTAAGAGGTCTGACAACTGAATCCAATAGTCTATCAGTATTGAGGTGCTCCAAGCAAAGCTTTCTACCATGGGTGTGTTAACATGAGCAACACTTTAAACACTGACTGCAGAGTCACATGGCTGTTAGAGTGCTTTCTCAACATCAGTTACCCAAAATTATTAGCAATTTTGAATATTCCAGTTTAATAGATTTAAAGATAGGATAAGATCTTTGGCATTTCGCAGGGAAATATCTCAAATATCTTGACATATCTCTGACAGTTCCTTGTTGAGTGACAAATCACTGCAACTACATTTCCAAGATGAAAATGTTTATTTTGCATCAACCTAACAACTTCATCCTGTGAGTGGGGAAAGAGCTGGAAGCCGCATGATCAGAGAAGAGAGCAAGGAAATAAGTGTTTCTGTGTATTCCAAACCATGTGGACCCAAGACCAGACACTTGGAAGTGACATTTGGAGAAGTTTTGTTGATATTTTCTTCCATGACTTTGCTTATTTGCTTTTTAAAATCAACATACACATTTAGCATCCATAAAAGCCTGTGGAAGGAGCTCCAGAGTTTAACTACATATTGCATGAAAACACATTTCTGGTTTTTTTTCCTTTTTTTTGGTTTTGGTTGTTGGGTTTTTTTACATGGTTGCCCCACTAGTGTCCTATTCCCCAGACAGTCTTTTGGAGAGTGTCTGCTAGTACAGTTGGAAATTTAGTCCCATATGGTATGGCTGTTCTGACGTCACGTCTTATTCACAAACAGCACTTCATAACAAGCTCAAATTCATGAATTTATCTCCTACTCCAGCTACTTGGAAACATTTAATGTCAAGTCAAGAAACATCAACAGCACAGGCAAGACTGCCTTTTGCTTGGCTGAGGGGTGGGGATGCTAGGTGATGAAAAAAGCCTTGGAAGTGGAGCGGAAACTTGGTCATGGTACATCTGTTACCACTGACAGAATAGGAGTAGTGACTCCTGACTGAAACAGGCACTTCAAAATGATTCCCCTTACTCCCACACTAAACTATTCCCCCAGACAAAGAACCAGCCTTGAGAGACAAAGAGCAGGAACATGGTGCTTTTGCTGCCCCAGACTGCCTTTTTGCCTATGGGGACAGCTGGCACTCTTCCTTGTAATGCATGCTGCACCATAGCCAGTCGCATGGCCACCCATCCCCAGCTCTTAAGTACAGAAGGTCACAAATCTTACTCTGTTTGCGCCTCGCTGTCTTTCTCAGCACGGCCTCCTCCATTCGTGCTTTTTCTTCCCTCTCCTTCCAGCGCCTCAGCTGCTCTTCTCTCATTTTGTAGAACAAGATCTGCTTTTGCTCTTCATTCAGTTCTGCCAGGAGCTCAGGGTCAATATACATATCACGCAAAATTTGCTGCAGCATGACGACTCAAAAAAAAAGAAAAGATAGATAAACCTGCTTCCAACTATACTCACTGTGATGACAAAACCCCACCGACAGTACTCCAGAAAGCAACCTGCAGCAAAGGAGCTCTCCCAGACCTGCCTGTCCAGCAAAGGTTTGATTCTTGCTCTGGCCCTCTTCATGCAGGCATATTCTGCTCCTCGTCTCCTACGGGGATGGAGTTCTCTGCTTATCTCATCCTCCAAAGGTAGAGATAGGTGTCAAGTGAAAGGAAGGGGGAGGAACAGACACGGGCAAGGGAAAAAATGAAGAGGCCAGGAGAAAAAAAAAAAGTCACTTCAGCACTCCTGACTGCAAGCTGGTGAAAATAAGGGATTCTTGACTGAACCCATCAGCTTTGCTCCCTTGGGCAGAAGGAAATTCAATGTAGAGAAAGTCTCAGACTTTCAGCTCAAGTGGTTCCCCTCAGCAGCGATACACTCCCAAGGGTGTAATTGCTGCCCAGGGGTATAAAGTGATGTCATGGTTAAAGGTATCGCCTACAACCAACAATATCTATGTCACTTTGGGAACTGATCTCTTCTGATTAGAGAGGAGAAACGAGTTTGCATATTATTTCCCAGCCTAGCCTGCTAACTAGTCTCAGCAGGGTAGGTCATATTAGAGGTCCTATTTACCTGGTGTTGACAACTATTGTCATGCAGCAAACTGATTAAAATGCCTCTAAAATTAAAAGCAGATGTAACAAAAGCCACAAGAATCTTGTTATCACTTTATAAATAGTAAATTAATATTAATTAAACAAGAGTAAGTTCTCGGCAGTTCATGCAGACTATGCAAGTCCTGCTGTTACTTAATTTTCCACTTTGTGACTGGAGAAAGTTATAATGTTGCTCTTCAAGCAAATTGTGGCTTTTCACTATGTAACAGAATTTTACCAAAATCAGTAAAGGAATATTATTTCAGCACCAGGGCCAACAGCCACTTAATTATGTAGCCCCCCCCCCCCCCCCCCCCCCCATACAACACGCCCAAAAACCCCCAAACACTCTGGATTCCGGAGCCAGCTTGCTCTGAACAGAGGCCCAGCCCCTTTGGGGAGCAGTGGCACTTTGTGGGAAGGGGGCCATCTTCTGAGGTGAACCAAGATGTGGCCACTCATAACAAAGCACGGATCACATTTGCAGGCTGAGAGGCATCCCACTGCATGATGTTTACACAAGAATGAAGAGCAAAAGCAGATCTGCATTTGCTTACAAGAAACCCACTTTATAGATAGATATCTGTCAAACTCTTACATGATTTCCAGGATCCTCATATTCCAAAACTTACAGGGTTAATGCTTCTATTCATGTAGCACTTTTTTGAGGTATGCAAAATACTATAATCTTAATTTAGGCAGAAAAAAACATCTGATCTAAACTAAAATTCAAGAGAAGACACTGTTTCACCTAAAAGCGTGAATCCAAAGATTATGCTTGAATGATGCCTTCAGCTGAAACAGAATTTCAGAACCCATCACGTTTGGGCTATACAGAGTTCAGTTCACATGCATGCTACTCTGCAGTTCAGGATCTCTCTTATGTACGGATTTTGTCTCCTAAAATAAAATGCTTTGGTTTTTTTAATTTTTATTTAAGAAATACAATTTGGCAAGAAAAAACCTAGGTTAAGAAAGACTTTGTTACTGTTTCTTTTTTCTATTTTACTTGGTCAGGTGTAGAAAGGGAAGAGCCGGGTGGGGGGCTGGCCTTCATTTCTCTGCTTTTATTCAATTATATTAGAGCTGTGGCTCCACATTTTGGCACTAATTGAAAAAGACTTGCCTTTACAAAGGCTTCAGGGCACACAGTTTTGCTGTTCTACTCATTTGTCATCTTTCTTATTTTATTTTACTTGACTTCACAAAACAGAAATCAAATCCTTATCAGAAGCTATCATAGTGCAAAGAACAAACACTTCATCAAGGATTATGTGCATTTAAGCATGATAAGAACCACCATTTCTGAACTGCATTTAGCTGCAGAAGTAGCTCAGGATGGAGACACAAGATACAAGATAGCATACAAGCAAATTTTCAGGCAACTACTGGTAATGTTCAATGAGCAATCACATAACAAAAATAGCAGGAGCAAAGAGATTAAATGAATACTTCATGAACAACCCATTGCCTGAAGATTATTCACCAAAAATATTTGAGAATGGTGACCAAGTAAAACTAAACTGTGCGGGCATTTTTTTTTTAAGTCACATGTGGAAGTTACCATTTAATCGCAGCAATGAATCTGATCAACTTTCTCTTAGTTTTTCTTCTTTAGGTCATAGCAACCCCAGAATAAAAAATTATGGAAATACAAAGGGGAAATAAGGAAGATAAAGAAATTCTCTATCTGGCATAAGCCAACATCCAACAGAACTAGAAAGATACATCATAAAGTCTGCTATTAGTTTCTTGTCCAAGATAAAAATACTCTGCCTCAGAACATTCGGAGTACAAACTCTAACATGGGTGGCAGTTTTGCATCAACTCTCTCCCTTTGCTTTCACTGGTAGCTAAGTTTGTTGTAAGACTTATGTTTCTTTATGGGGCAGAAAATCCAAGAGGACCAATGGGAAGAACCAAGTGTTTTCACCAGTCCCTTCCTTTCCCTAAGTAACACTTGATTTGATAACAATTTGGGAATGAAGTAGAAGGAGACATATGGTCACCTTGCTGCAGATCCCAAAGGTATACAGAACCTCAGTCATGTAAGTACGTACTAGGCATGCTGAGAAACCATCTGATGTTCTACTTACCAGAAAACACTAACAGTGGAAGGTGTTCCCAAAATACAAGCTTTGAATATTTTTGGCCAATGAGGTATTTGGCCCAAACCGGGCTTCATCAGGAGCTAAAGCTCCTTCGTCAGAAGCTGGCAACACCCAACCCATCTATGCTGAGCACCTTGTAGGATATGAAAGATTGTGACAGCAGGTCCAACTTCCATATACCTTCACCAGACTAGAAGTGCTAATGAGCAATAATTCAGACAATGAAGTGTAGTCACTAATCACCATTCCAGTACCTCAAATCTCTTCTGCACCTGACAAAATTCCTTGCAGAATTTCTCCTTGCTGAAGAAACACTCTTGAAGAACTGTTACAAAACAATTAAATGAAGTCTCTGATACAGGCAATGAATAAAAAAAACCTGACTGTACAAAACATAGTCATCTGCCCCCTTGTAATAACCATCACGGGGAAGATGAACTGCAGGAAAATTCTCCCTTTCACTCTTTTTCCAGCTCAATTTCTTTCTAAGCCTCTTGACTCACGTTCCTGCCCACTGTGATGAAGCTTCTTGAGAAGCCAGTTTCCTCAGCTGGAGATCCAAATATAAGAGCCTTCCTGACTGGCTGTGACCCTTTATCCAGAATGAAAGAATATTTGTGTAAAAACTTTCTCTTCCTACATTGCTCGTCTTCCTGTGGGAGGCATCATTTTAGGTGTTAATGCCCTCCTCACATCTGACCATTAGTGATCTTTAAAATTATGCTGTTTTCACAGCCATAAGACACAGGGGTGTCAGGATGGCCAGCAAGACACAGGTACCTGCATGGCTTTGCTTCCTGCCCACCCTCTTCACTAAGAGAAAGCTAGACACTTGATCCCTCCGTGACTGACAGTCTCTAGAATGACCTCAGGTAAAAATTAACAGATTCTGATACAAGAGAGATGTCTGACAAAAAATTCAAAGAAAACACTTACTCACCATAGCTAAAGTCAAAAAATGAGAGGTCACAGATTTCCTTGCATAACCAAGAACAGAATTTTGGATTCTAAACCTATCCTGTCAGAGGAAGTGTCTGTCTGCTAGAAAATGATTTTTCTTTTCGTTGAAGACACGGTCCTGTTAAAGCGATAAAAGGGCTGCTTCTCTCGTGGCTATGTCAGTGAACCTTTTGTCTGTATAGGAAGTGTTTCCAGCGGTATGCTATGCAAATCTTTAACCTAGTAGACACTGATTCTCGTTACAGTTCACCTTTCCATAAATATTCCAAATGAATACTCTGTTGTACCACAAAGAAATTACCATGAACTCCCCTGATTTCTCAGAAAATTAGGAAAATCTGTGAGTCCAAAACTCAAAAGGCAACCTTGAAGAAACACCAAACCTACTTTAAAAGCTCTTGCTACCTTCTAGGATTAGCTCGTATTTTGCAATGGATGAGCTTTGCGGTTCCAGCCAACCCAGAGTCAGAAATCTGAGGAACAGGAGAACTCAAACACAAAATAAAACTTCCTATTGCAAAATAAAAATTCTCTCTCTTTCCTTCCTTTCCCAGACCTGATTGAGATATGGATGAATTAACAACTCAGAAGAACAGGGAAATTTAAAGTAAGGGTGCTCACTTCCTGATTGTGGCTGTTCATCATTTTCCCAGAACTTCTGGGAAGCATTTTGAAGAGTTTAGAAGGACAATGACCTCTCTATTGCTCTTCCATCTTGGTCACCCCTAGTTCAACAGTCCAAACTAAGCTAAAATCATTACAGAAAGATATTACATCTCAACAGCCTATACACAAAATATAAGATTACTATTAATGCAGTTCTTTTGCAGCAGTCATTACCTTACGATAACTGCCAAACAACTTGATGCTGTAATAAGCAGCAGTCTCTCTGAGAGGAGCTCAGAGCTGTTTAAAATTTATGTTTGGAGTATTCCTTTAATCTTTAATGGTATCTTCTGAGACCAGACACACAGTCCCATCTCTGGTGTAGTATCTTTCTGGCTAAGCAGTCCTCAGCACTGCCACTAGAATTCATCTGCTGGGAAAGGGGGAGGGAGGGAAAAGAGGAGACACAGAAAAACATTTTAATATCATTTTTAAGGAAAGGGGAAGTGCTTAACTGGCCAAGGCCTGCAAATCTCTTCATCCATTTTCCTGTGAGCATGCGCACCCTCCATTCCCTGAGCTGAATAGCTCACTGGCAATGCTGATAAATGCTGAGCCAGCAGGACAGCATTTTCGTTTGGATTTTATGACACAGCCATCTAACCTACTTTAGCCATGTCATTTACATAAAAATATTCTGCTATAACCTATATATTACAAGGAAAGAGGGGGAGTTAATGCACCTCCCTTCTTAAAGAGAGGGACACAATTAAGAAAAAAACCCCAATAAACAGAAAATGTGGCAATCATGTTTTCTAAGGCTGTGAACTCCATAGCCTTAATCATTTTTTTTGTGGTTTGTCTTTCTTTGTATTTTTCATTTTTTTAAGAGGAAGCGGTGTACAGTATCTGTATCTGAATTTTTCAAGTCCTGCTGCGTCAGCATCAAAAGAACAGCAGAATCTGGAATTGAACGGTGCAGGAAGGAGCTGACAAGGGGAAAGGGGAAAGGTAGAATTAACATTTGTTTGAGGCTGTCTAAACCCTACAAATCTGTCACTAGAAAGGCAAATACATTAGGACACTCACCACAATAAACCAGTCTTGTGTCTGACTTGCACATTGCTGCCAATTAAAAACTAGAAAAAACCCAAACCCAGTTGAGAACCATCCTCTCCCCACCTCTTTAGTCACAGAGGGTTGTAACGAAACCTGCCTGGATTTGCTCCATTTCCATACTCAAGTCTGTGGCTCCCTCTAAGGGCTAAGATGAGCTCCTCAACAGCACACTCTGCAGCTGGATCAGAATGATCATTTCCCTGAAGCTGCTGTTCCATTACGAAACCCCACACAGAGCAAGAATGAGGGTATGTTTTTCCAGACCTTCCTTTTCCATGCAGAGCTAGTATTAGTAAATCAGACTATGGAGTGTTTTGGAGCATGAACTGGCTTTGCATGTTTGTCCTCTTCTCTGTACTGGTTCAAGACTGATATTTCTAGAAGACAGGACCATAATAAAAAAAATAAGAAAAAACTTGGTCTATGTAGTGAAATAGGAATGAAATAGATTAAAACCTCATCTTAAAGAAATAAAATGCGAATTAATGAGAAAAGATGTCTTATCATAGTGTCAGTCACATAGCTGTAAGTGAAATGATGCTAACTTGGGATTTTAATGGTGCAATGATGATTTACAGTGGCAGGAGTCTCATCAGATAGCTTTTTTTTTTTAAAAAAAAAAATCATATCTGTTACTCCTCAGCCCCTCACAGAAATTAGACAATCCCAAACATAGATAGCACTGACAGTAGGGAAAGAAAAGGGATGGGAGCTAACCCAGAGAAAGTAGTATTTGAAGTCCAGGGCTCCAGACAACAGAGGATCTGTCATTGCTCTGCTCTCCCAAGGTTAATTCTGTACTCTGCAACACTACTTGCCCTTCAGAAGAAGTCACATCAGTGATTATTTTTGCCTGGCAGCATGGCAATCCTACCCAGCAAGATTACTTTAGGTCTACCCCATTGCGTTCTGTGCTACAGCTGTTGTACACACGATTACACTGGAGCCTGTAAAGCCCTCATGGTTCAGCACAATTTATCAGAAACTTGGGAAGCTGGGTAGAAAGGGCAGGACTACAATTTTTCTTCAAGTTGATAGTAGATATTTGAAATTCTGACCTACATTACAAAGGTCTGAAGTTAATACAAGTTTGCCAACTTTAAGTTTAAACTTGTTTTCATTTTAGTATCTTTATAGTAATAGACATGGATGCGACCCAAATTAGAACACTACATACTTGATGCTTATTGCTATTAATACACTCACAATAGGAAGATACAAAGAGCTGGCAAGTCCTATCACGATTTTTCAAATGGTGAATAAAATATTCACTGCTAAAATAATTCAGAGTGAAAGCTAGTAAAATAAGCCAAGCAGAAAAACAGTCAAGCTTCCTCAAGAGAGTTCATTGGAGAAAGCATGGTATATAGGCTTGCAAGCAACAACTACTGTCCTGGAGCCAAGCACCATAGAGATATACTTTGCAGGGGAGGAGCAGAAAAAGAAGGCAAAACACACACACACACTGCAGTTAACTAAAACAGAGCCCTCTGTATTCCACCATCCTCTCACTTGGTTTGTGCTAATTCAGTTGGTGTATATCTTATTTACAAAACAGTAATCAAGCTCTTTGGGTCAGACCCTCAGCTATGAATGGGCCGTAGCTGGTTGGCAGGCAGCAGGTTCTACTTCAGAAGCCATTACAGTTCACTAAGCGCCTGTAGGGATCTATAGCCTTAACACTAAGAGGCCCACTGGCAACAGTCTCCAAGGAATTTCTTAGTTCAAAAAGATATGCAGAATGCACTGCCCCCTGCTCTCCTATTTGCAATTCCTTGCCCGTGTCAGATCCTGATGTTATACCTCACTGTATTAAACGCAGCATGTGCTTACACTGCACACTGCAGTTCAGCTTTGTGCTGTTTAAGTACAAAATACAGCAGTCCATCTGTTTCTCAGCAGAAGTCTCCGTAGCTGAGGGAGGCCGTCCATGACTCTTCAAAGCAGAATTGGTTGCCTTTCAACTCCTGAGTGATAGGCTTTTCTTAAGACTCTACACACCTTTCCTTTTTATTGATTTACGTCTATCTGATCTTTATAATGAACAGTTAACCTAGGACAAAACTCCAAGTACAGACAGCTACCTAGAGAATACTGGTATACTCTGCTCTTCTTCCCCTGCCCCTCAGCACACACCTTTCCAAGACCCAGCTGTCTGCATAACGACAGGATACATACCTTCACGCAGGAATTCAATATTCTCCTTTACAATGAATTATTTGCTTTGTGTATCTGCAAAGCCCAAGAGACCTTTGGATTCCACGACCTAATTCCTACATGAAATTACTCCAGCGTTTGGTATGTTTTCAATGAAATTCATTACAATAAGCCACCCAAGAGATATCACACTCTAAATTATGTGAGTTTCTTCTCTCAGACATATATTAACTTACGAAGATGCTCAGTGAGTTCACCTTTCTCCATCTAACCATAAATGCATCAAAATGTATCATGTGCAAGCTAATTTTCTTTAATATGCTCCCTGGTACAATTTAGCTGCATTATGTATAATGCAGCAGTCATATCATATCAACTTCACATCATATTAGATACTGCATTATGGCAGCTAAATTGATTACTTGTGTAATTGAAGGCCACCAATAGGAAAATTTTTAATCATTTAAATGACTCATCAGCTTTCTACATGAAATGTCTTGCTTTAGTGGCATCATGCAAGTGATTTTCTTTCAGGGCATAGCATTTTGCCCATTTAAGACACTTCCTATTCTTGTCTTTTTTGTTACAATAAAGTCCTAGAGATTTACAAAAGACAGAGCATATTCTGCATGCAGACTGTGTAGGATTTCTTTTGGCTATCAGACTCTTGTTTGCAAGACCTGATTACCAATCCAGTGAGACAAAGCTAGGTGCCATTCTGAATTGTGTCAACAAACTTCTGATGATTTCTGTTTTGGGTTTTGTTTCTGATGGGGTTTTTTGTGGGTTTGTTTTGGGTTTTTTAATATTTCACTTGCCATAAGAAGTCAGATTTTTCTTTCTTTTCAAGGGTCAGGTAAAAAATCCACAAACATTTTTGGCATGATACTGTTCTTTAAAGCCCTTTAATTTTCAGCTTCACTTGCTGCCCACCTTTTATGGTGGCAGAACCTCTACTGCAAACAACCCTGACTTTCTGCTGCAGATCATATTCAGCACTTTCTATATCTTGACACTGAGGTGCTGTTCAAAAGGTTTAAAAAGCAGTACCTGAAGTATTCTGAAAATCCTTCCCTTTTACTTCATAGCCTTTTTAAGACTTCTCGACTCCTCTGTCACATACTGTGGGACAAAGACCAGCTCAGGACATTGTTGAAAATTGCTTGATTTTTTTTTTTTTTTTTTTTTTTTTTTAACTCTAATCATCTTCACAGTTTCAGACCACAAAACCTGGATTAAGCCCACTGGCTCATTTTCACAATACAAACTTTAGCAGCTTTGGCATTCAGGCTTGTGCTCCATTCACCTGACAGAAAATACACCCTTCAAAGCTTTTTGCAAAATCATGACAGATCCAATTCTCACAATAGGGATGTGCCCCTATCAATCCCTTATGGCAGACTTAGGAAGTAAGAGCAGCTCTATTTCTCCTCATTCTCTCCTCTTGTCATATCCTCAGTCACTACAGTCACCTCCTCGTTCTTTTCCAACAGTGCCACGCAGTGCAGTTCTTCACGCTTGTTTATTTTCCCCTTTCTTCTAAGCTTCTGCATTTTAGATTTCTACTGCTGCTTCCTGCATTAAGCCTCTACCCACCATCAGTAGCTACCTCCTGAGAAAGAGGACCAGCTCAAGTAAATCCATCCCCGCTCTTTTCACCGCAACAGAGAACTGTCCTGCCCCTGTGGCATCCCACCTTTCCCCTCTCCCAACAGAAGGATAAGCCCCTCTACATTCCCCATGACCCAAATATGCAGAGGTATTTTATTAAATACATTATACAATATGGCCATGAAATTACTAAAGCACTCGGGTGATTGAGGAGTGTCTTCCCACAGATACACTTGCTTTGGGAAAACTGCCATGGTACTATACAAGCTAGTTCCTACAAAGAGACACCTACCATATGTTGGCCAAATTTTCTGGCATTCTTAAGTAACGAGGGATTCAAGCAGGCTATGGTTGTTGCTCCAGACTTTTACCAAGTCATCTTAAGCCACCTAGATACCCTCAAGAGAATATTCTGAGATTTCCAAAAATCAGGTTATCCCCAATTGCCAAACAAGATTATTTTCATGCACTCGTCTTAGAATGCTTTTAAGTAGCTCTTTATCTTACCTTTGGGCAGTGAGCGTGCTGTCCAGGCAGGAGACAGTGTACTGTTTCACATTTTTCTACTGTCTCGCTGCTACCTGTATGGATCATCAGCAGTTCAGACCTCTTCCATTCTCTGCAAAGTATTGAATGACAGAAACTGCTGTCAGCTGTTCTCAGAAATCTGGAGTAGAGCTCACTTAGCTGCTGCACCTCAGTTATCAAAATGTGCTCCAGACACGGGCACAGTCATGCCTGCAATGGTTAGAGTCTCCAGCTGAAAGTCATTCACAGGTGACTGCAGCTGCCTGTAGGTCCATTTCCATTACGTTTGGAATAACTACAGTTCCTTGGAATTTGTTAGCACACCTCTGGTTCAGCTCCTGTGATATTTTCAGGATTCTGATGTCTCATACCAAGGTTTACTTACAATACTCCACACTAGTAGTTGCCATCCTAAAAAGTCCTGTCTTCTCTTCCGCAGACCACTTGCCCTAACTGCACAACCAAGTAACTCAGAGGTCTCCTCCATCCACACTGCCATGAACTCCAGAAGCCGTAATCACCTGTTCTGCTCCAAACTACGGAGAAACTTTTTCTTTTTTTTCTTAGCCTTCTTTCAGTCCTTTCCTCACAATGCCAATGTCCAGCCCAGGCTGGCACACAATCCTATGACCACTGTCCGTGCAGCCTGTGGCTCAGCTATCCATACCAGCCACAAGGTCCTTCCATAGAAGCTGGGCTTACGCTGCCCTTGAGTATGTTGCTACCTCTCAGCTAACCCTGTTAGGTAGAAAAGATCATTTATTCCTCATGAGAGCAAGTAAGTAGACTAGATCAGTTCATGGAAGTAAAGGTGAGGCATCAGGGAATTTAGTCATTCCTAAATTCTCATAGTTAGCATAACAAACTGTAATCTGGCTCAGAGCCTGAACTATGGAGGAAGACCTGGTCCCTCTGATTTGACTAGTGAAATGTAATTTATTCACCAGAGGAGGGAATTTTTACATTAATACTTTTGGGAGTTTCAACTGAGTCATATGGTAGGTTACATCTTATGGACACAAGCAGATTCTTTGATAAAATTACACTGATAATCATTAGTCTCACAGTGAGACTAGTCATACACTAACATGAAGCTGAAGGCCCAGGTTAGCAGGAAGTTTTTAATTTTCCTCTAGTGGCACTGCAAACAGTTCTTTGAAAACTAAATTAACCATCAATTCTGAGTGCTAGAGTGCTCCAGCAATCCCCATCAAGCCACTCCTTTTCCTCCTATTGTATTCAGAAAGACCATAGATCTGTTATATCCAGCCTTAAGAACAAATGCTACACGAGGTAAAGTTTTAATGGCCTGTGATGATCACAATGATCTAATAGTCCCTCCTGGCTTGCTTACTATGAATCCATAAACCCACCCAAGAATGAGACAGACTGCTCCCAAGTGGAGTTGCCACCAAAGAGCACAAAGAAGTTAGCACTTAAACATGGTAACTGCTGGAAGGCACTGGAATATTGCAGTACTCGTGCTGATAATTTTATTTAGTCTTTACTTTGATCATATAAAGTAATAATCCTTACAACCATAACTATTTGAGAAATGAAAACAAAACAGCTTTCTATCCCCCTCAAATTTATTGGATTTGCTTGTGGATTTGTTACCACCAGAATCTCCTTCCTTTGCTGGCCCAGCTGTTCATGAAAATATAGACTGAAGCAAGCACTTAACTTCATGCTGCATAGTCAACTCTAGTAAAATCAATGGGATTATCTGGAGTGTGTAATATTAAAAAGCTTTGTAGGTCACTGAAGAAATGGGATCAGACATTGCACTTCCATGACAAAAGCCCAATAAGTACAAGGGAGTATTATGCGATATGTAGTGGATATGGCAATATAGGCCAAATTCTTACCCCAATACAGCTCTTTGGAAACCACAGGGACCATACAACCAGCTTAGCTAGTTTCCAAAGGACTCCCCTTTCCATAGGTTGTGTTGTTGCATACAGTCTATACAGCAGCTCACACAAACAGGTAAACCTATCAGCTGAAGGGCAAGCTACAAGGCATCAGCTTGATGCTATAAAACAGGTGGCTTATTTAGAGAAAAGATGCATATATCCAGGTCTTTTTGGGCAAAGAAAAAGTAGGTGGAGAATAACAACCTTGAGGCTTCTCTAGGCTACACAGGAATTTGAACTGCCCCAACTTTGCTCCAGGCCCTTCTCACAGACCCCAAGGCTATACAAAGAGTTTGGCTCAGCTAAACTGAAGACTAGGTCCTGGAGATTGTAATTTATTGCATTTTCTTCCTTTCTATTTCAGCTTCTTTTTCATATGATTCTACAGAAATATTTAGAGACCATATTTCTTTAGCTGTTATTGTTCCATTACAAAAATGCTGGATTAAAACTTCTTATTTTCCGGAAATAAAATCCATTGTAGAGCAACATGGACGATATTTGCATTCTCTAGGAGTGATACTACAGATATTCAGTGTGTAGAACAGGGACTAAATAGCCTATTTAGAAAAAAACAAACTACAGAAAGATACAGGTGGTTGATACAGGAAGTAATTTTAAAGTCAGAGCTGCATTTAAAAAAAGAGGGAAAAAAGGAAGAGCTAACAGTGTTATGTACCAAGAATAAAATAAAAAGACTACACCCCAGTTTAATAAATCAAGATCCCAGATTTTAACCACAAAAGTAATATCGTAATCTGGCTCTGCAATCAGAAACTCTTCTACTAGAGGGATCCCTTTGTGGCTTAAAGGCTACAGGTGCTGGACAGGTGGAAATTCTGAAATTGCAACCAAGATCCAGACTTCCATGATGTTAGCCTCCCAGAAATTCATAAGCTTCTAGACTTACTATGGCCTATTCTCCATTACAAATAAGTTCTCTTTTTTTAATTCAACAGCAGGTTGAATAAAAAGGCAGTTCTCCATTACTGATAGATCACTGCATTTTGCAGCTGTTACCTTTCAACAAAATAGCTCATACCATTAGTGATACCTGATCTTCTTGTGAGCAAAGAAATTTTGTGGTCTTTGCTACATGTTCAATAAGCAAAATCATATATAAACACAGAAACATAGCCTTACAGACTCCTTTATCATATAAATATTGCAAAAAATTATATATGCAACTCCACTCAAAAAAAACCCCATGATCTCTCAACTTTTCATGCCTTATGATATATTGCCATCACTAAAGTGGAATGAGAGGAAGAAAATCCACAACAATCTCAGAAGACAAGCAGTTCTGAGCATCATAAATACTTGCACATACCCTTCCTTTGCCTTTTCTCTTTTTAAGTTCACGTGTACCAGCAACAAATCTTTTTGTGGGTTTACAATGCATTTTACAGGCTCTTCTGTGCCCTACAAAGTTAGAGGTTCAGGTAGTTTCAATCATCTCACATGTTTTCTTTAAAAAATTACATTAATACCAATGCAGATTTTTTAATTTCCAAGCAATTTTATAAAACCGTAAGTATAATGCACCAGCCCTTTTCTCTGAACAAAGAAGCTACTGGATTGTTTTACTGCTCTTCTGGTATCTATTTAAGAATAGCCAGTTATTCTCTCAAAAGATTTAGAAGAGTATTTCATTTCAGGAAGATATCACAAGGAACAAGCATGGCTGGGTTCTTCTAGAGTTCCTCCAAAGGTCAGCTGGAATGATCCTCCAAGCACAGACTGATCACTTTTTATACAGCTGAGCTGTAGGACTTACCTGCTTCATTCCCTTGATGCTACAATATTCACTGCCTCACAAAGGAGAGACTTGGGAATAGAGCACCTCAAGTCAGAATTTGTTCAGCAGGCTTTGAATTTGTCTCTTGAGCCTCAGCATGTGCAACTGAAGGAGAACCAGTCTGAAAACCCCACCTATTAATGAAAATTACAGGAAGGAAACCCTCAAACATTCAGAGGACCCAAGAAAAGAACTGACACCAAAAATTAATGTCAGCAGTGAAGTTCCTCTAATCTCCATTATAAAACGAAAAAGAACAGCATGATTTATACAACAATAGGTAATTAAAAAGTGGCATAGAAGATATTGAAGATTTCACTAATATTACTTATTACGGTGTTGTTTGAATTCTGGAGTCAAATATGAGTTCTCTGAGCTTGACAGGGACAAAGTGCAAACTGAATCTAATGCCTTCTTTTAAACCTTTTCCTTGAGCAATAAACATACTAATTGTAGAAAACAGGATCTAACTTTTCTTTTGTGTTATACTTGCCATCACACATGGATAGAAATAATTAGAGATTATCAGAATAGTTTTGACTAAAAGAGTTCAGTGAAAGCCTAAATATTTCAGAGACTTATCAATAAACATTTCATTAAGAAAGGGCAAATGGGGCTAGGTCTAAAGTATGAAAGTGAGACATTGTCATTGCGCTGGCCCTAATATTGAAGTCTTTGACATACCCACTCCCAGCAGATAGCAGGCAGAACAGAGGGATACATTTGCCCATTCCCAAACCAGCTTTACCAGCCTAGCTGGGTATGTATGCAGTCTTCTAACTGAAATCCCAAGGTTTCAATTCCAAAGATGACAGACACCCCAGTACAGCTCTGGTTGTGGAAACAAAAATTAAGCCAAAATCTTCCCAATGTAGAAGAAAATGAAATTTCAAAACCTCAAAAAACTTTGCTGAAACCAGGTTGGTGTTGTGTAGCCAGTTGCTATTGTAACATGTGTTGTGGGGCAAATTATCCTTTTAATGAACCAGATGGGAAGAATGAAGAATCTATAGCTAATTTAAAATCTGCCTGGCACAGACAACACCTGGAATATTTTGCATATGCACAGTGGCAGAACAGTTCTCCTAAACAAGGGATTTGCTCAGTTACCCTCCAGATCACCACTAATATTCCTTTAACCATTCCTTAGTCTGTCAAAAGGAATTAGAAAGTTCATTAATTTTCTCTCAGAAAGTTTCCAACAGAAAGAGGATTTAAAAGTGAGTTATATGGAAAGAAATTATATCTCCCAGCATCAAAGCAGCTAGCAAACCTATAGAAAAATTAATATCCCTTCTCTTTTTTTTTTTTCCCCTTTCTCTTCTATATGAATAAACTCTCACCATAAACCAATGACAACCTAGAATTTCACCAATAAATTACAGCCAGAAAAATCGAGGAATGGAAATCTGACCTGTATTTGTGATAATAAAGGATTCCTAGGTAAAAGAAGGTTGCACTAGTCAGTAATTATACTTGTCCCTTGGTCATACAGCTGCACAGTTCTTGCCCAACTGAGCAGAGCTCAGAAGCATGCACATTAAGATTGCATAGGGTTTACTACCTTAACGCAATTGACAGATTTCTAATTCGCTACAAGTCAGTTTACTCACTGGCTAATTAGTAAGGCCTCGATATTCCAGGGAGAGAGGAAAGTATTCACCCTGTTTTAACCTCCTTAAATAAAAACTGCAAAGAAATAAATCTTACCATGCAGCAGGTCAGAAGCAGCTCCACATGTGCAAGTCTGTGCAATGGCCTTTCAAGCAGCCTGAGGACTTCCACTGGCAGCCCCTGTACAAACCCACCAGACTTCCAAATACACATCTACAATAGCAAAATACAGTATCACAATAAAGGCTTGTGCTGGTCCACTACAACAGAAGTACAAGACTGACGAATTCGCAGTGAAACTCAAGAATGTGAAAACTGTCTGTGGGCCTGGCAGAAGTGACTCATACAAAATAAGAAACCAGAGCATTACATTGTTACCACTGACTTGAATCTTCACCTGAAAGCTTCCTGACTAAAGTTAAATTCAGCCAGGATCACAAACTATCACATCTACTGTCAGTAATTTCTTTGCCTTCCAGAAGCATCTCTTAAAAATGAGGACTGAAACGACTGGTATTTTTCATCTGCCATTTCTTAAAAAGGGGAGTTTCTTTCTGGTCCCCAAAAATCATGGACTTCAATTCCTTCAGGTCTCTGTCCATCATAGAAAAACTCCAGATAAGCTTCTTTGAAAGGCGAGTCAAGGAAAAGGCAGAATAATGGTGGTGTTTTTTTCTCAGTTGAAGGTATTCACACTGACTGACAGGCATCTGCTGCTTTTCCATTTCATTTGATATTTTTATTCTGTACTAAAAAGCATAAAACTCTGTGGGTGTATGTATATTTTTATTGCACCAGCACCACACAAAACAGGAATCAAGAAGTGGTACATAAAAATTGCAGCATGTGAGAACAAAGACGGACAAAACTATTGAAAAATGAATAGGCTGAAAGATCTAGGTAATTCATGAATGCACAGAAAAGACAACCCTCCTGTCCCTGAAGTACTACAGATTGCATTCAAGTAGCAAAGATGGGACAGGATGACTTGAGTAGTAAACCCAGCTTTTCACACTTAACACATTACTCACTAAAAGATATCATCTTTTTCTACATCTTATTTTTCATCATTTTGGTCAGCACACTTTTCCTTGTAGAGTTGCTTGATTATTCATTGTCAAAACATGAACGTTGAAAGGATTAGAAAGGAGTTTATAACATCAGCCCTTACTCTTCTCAGTAGATACTTACGAACAGACTTTCAGAAGTAATTTGATCTTCAGAGACGTTGCCTAGAGGTATCCTCTATGGTTCTCAGTTTACAGTAGGCATAGACACCACCTTTTCCAAGTAAATATGGTTACTAACCTGCTTAAAACTGCATTGCATTAAATGAATCCTGGACCCTGGATGATGCTTTATTCAAGAAGTACAGTCATACAACACAAGAAGATGAAGCCATATTACTACAAACTCATCACCTCCACATTTTCATAAGATGGGAAGACCCTATTCCAGAGAAAGATAAAACTTATAACATGGACATGTGCCAAATAAAAACCAAACACCAAAAAAAAATCACCAAACCCACAACTTGAAAATAAGCAGAGAAAAACTTTAACGATCCAAAGTTTAAAGAATATTTCTCTAAAGTGAGTGGGACACTTAATTACACATACAGAATGAGAGGCAATCACCTTTTATTTTTGGTAGTCAAGGAAGAAAAAAGGTCCAAAGAGATCCCACATCCATTTGAACTTGTTTACACACTGAACCATGGCTCCAACTTAATGCAATCCATTTTTAAGCAATTAGTTTGAAATCTTTGGTAGGAGCTTCTCATTATAAGAGTTGCCACTTCTAATGACTTAGGAATACCAACCTAAGTCAATCTGAAAGTGAATAAGAGTATTCAGATGGCTCACAGCCTCAGTTTCTTAAAGCCATGACTTTTTCATGGATAGACAAGCTTTTGGTGGCCAAATTCTTCTCGTAATATTGAGGGTGTACCGATAAAAACTGCTTGAAAAGCAGCAGCAGTGACAGCAGCAATTCACACTCTTTCATTAACAAGTCCTTTTTTGCCATACTGGACCTAATTTGAGAACATGACCATTAGGTACATCCCAATACAGCCCTGACCAAATTGCCAAAACTCCAAACGTGGCTGCTAAATATGCACAAACTGGGTCTCCAGCATGTGCATTGGGACCAGAGTGCTCCAGATACATAATGGAAGTTTGTCCTGGATTTGGGGATATCTGTAGTCCAGTGAGGGCCAGGGTTACAAGATAATTGTAAAATATCAAGAAATCCAAGACAAACAGCATGCTCAGGTGGACAGAAGCATGTACAGTAAATTCAGAGCACAGTAGATGTGTGTGCTTCTTTCTAGGAAATCTTGGGCAGAACTCCAGTAACTGTGGTTACTTGTTTTTACAGATAAGATTAATAATTTTCATAATAAATCACAAGTGTGCCTCTAAGCCCAGTAACGGTATTTGGTAATGTGGGTTCCCTATCGAAGTACTTCAGAGTAATCTGAATTGTAGAGTAATAAATCTTCGGTGTCCCCCAGACAGCTAAAGCAGCACTGCAGCACGCTGGGAGGACTGCGGCCACATCTCTCCTAGCGCTGTGGTGGTGTGCAGTACTCCCTGCGTGATGATATGTCCCCATGAAAAGCATGGGACTCACCGTGGATCTTAATGGGATGTTGTAGATCAGCTTATTTCCAGTTCTTTCCCCCCCAAAAAGTCTCCTGAAGCACGACCACAGGCCGATATGCTCACCCTCTGCTCTAACTCCTCCGCTTTCCCTTCTGTTCTGTTTGGTCTATTTTCATCATAGTTGCAGAAATTTCATGCTGAGCAAGTAAGCTGGTGATGGTTCCTTTTCTAAAAATCTTTTGATTTTCCTAAAATAACTGTATCTACTAGACCTGTGAACCAGACTAAAATATCCTTTCACTAGCATTCAAAGGCAGAGAAGAAAAACAATACCAGATATGGAAACACTGTATACTCCCCAGTGAAAAGAGTCCTTTCCAAGAAGTAATTTTCTGGTATTTTACTGCTCAGATCAACACAGGTATCCACTGTCCACTTTTTTTCTGAAAAGAACCTGGTTTGCTTGAAGACATGATCAAATAAATCACATTTCCACCACGTAAAAAATTAAAGCAGTAAATTGCCCTTCAGATGAGAGACACATCACAACACAGAATATTAGATTAACTTAACTTAAAGCAATCCATCAACTAAGAAAGAAAGAAACACTCCTCCATTTATTCTAGATAATTTATTTTGCTGAAAGGAAGTTTTCTCATTTGCATCTTCAGAGAAAACAGTTTCTCAATGTATGTCAGTCCTGGGACATGCCTAGGAGAGGAGGCTTAAACATACCTCAGGTCGCCCAGGCAGAGTCCCGGATGACCAAGCTTTATTTCGGCAGCCGTACAAGCACTCGGCCAGTCTCAGACCCGAGCACGCTGCCCCTCTCAGCAGTGCTGACCACCTAATGTTGTGCCAGAGCAGAAGTGCCTCCCTCACTTGAGGAACACCACGGGGTCCCCTCACCACCTTTGCCACTGACCCTGCAGCAGGTTACTGACAAGGAATTTTCTGATTTCTCAGTTTGGTTGCAAACCTTCCCTGTGCAAAAATTGCTCACTGTGCATTTATACAGCACCTAGCATAATCAGCAACTGATACTAGTAAGAACCTTCTGCAGCACCTCTTGCAACAGGTTTCCAGGATTAAATTCAAACAGAAAGAAAGAGCATTTTTAGCTTGACAGTGTTGTTCTATGAATTTGGATTTCCACACTTATTTTGCCATAATCTTTGTAACTGATTAGTTTGCATATAAAATCACAGTTCATTTGGCACAGGATTTCCATACCTGGCTGCTTGTCAGTGCTTTGTGCAATATTATGAACCTCTGTTTTCCCATTAGTATTCACGGCAGCAAGATGATGAATGACACTGAAGATGAGTTTATCTGATGTGATTTCTTACTTGCCTTCACCCATTTACTGTATACCTCATCTTGTTTCCTTTGTTGTCTTCAGTCTTTTGCAAAGGAAAGCTCTTTTTTTTTTCCCCATTATTCCCATTTTCTACATATCCGTAAGCCTGATCCAGTGTTCCATTGGAAAAAATTACAATTGACTTCAAAAGACACTGGTACTGGCCGCTGCAGAGGCTGAATGCTTCTGGCACACCTCACACTGCAGTAACAACACCCACTCATCCCCTCTGTACTTTGTATTTTGCCTCTTTGGGGTTTCACAGTTTACCATGTCTGCCCATAAAATACTAACATTTACCCCTCTTGCTTGCGCTTCAGAAACATCACCACCTCTGCCCATGCTGACAGCAAGAGGCAGTCCTGCTTAAGGCTCCGTCCGCACCCTAACCTCAATAAACAGACGTACCTTTGATACCCCAAAGGGGTCAAGAACCAATTCATCTGGTCAATCCCTGAACTGGCAGGAAGGTCTCACCATTTTGTGACATGCAGCTTAATCCGTGGCTGATCTTGGCCCCTTTTAAGCAGTCAAACATACATGCTCTATTTCTCCAGCATCTGTAGAACACATTTTTTTCTGAATGTGACAATACAAGCAACTGATAACACACATAAGCAATTTTCCCCATTACAAGATATAATGTAGCAATCTTTACCTTAGGACTTTTATTTTCCAATTAATTTGCAACTTTGCAAAACATGCCATTACAATTGAAAAAAAAAATTCCAGAAAGCATTCAGCTCACCCTCCCTCTTCATCAGCCCTGCCAAAGGGACCAGCTTTTTAATTATCTAGCAAGAGAGTCAGTAAAACATCCCTACCTCCTTAACAGGATCCTCAGGCTCCAAGCTCATTACCAAATTGCTTTTTATCTTTAAGAGTCAGCAATCTAAACTCCCTCCAGTGTTATAATCACCACAGCGATTATAGCCCACACTGCAGTGAAGTTTTAGAGCACTACAGACTTGGAGCCCACTGCTACCACCACAAACACCGCGATACACAGCCACCGCCAGGCAGCACCACACTGGGAAGCTCAAACTGCTCACTGGAACAATCTTTAAATAGTATTAACTGGCAGAGTGCTTCCTCTAACTCATGCTGCAGCAACGCTAGGGGGTTGTAATGCATCCTGAATAGAAGAGAGCACATACTTCGTAAGCCATCCTGTAACCGTCTCTTACCTGTTAGAGGTTCAACTCTCCAGTAAAGTGGGCTGAAAAAGGCAACCAAAAACCTGTACATTTTTGAAACTATTGCTTGAAAGAGCATTTTTTTGTAACAATTACAAAAAATGGAGAATATTAAAAAAACATTCTACTTGATCAAAAGTAATAAGCCAGAGATGGCAGCTTCAGGTTCTAATGTTATCTTTACAGAAAAGAATACTCCCATATGTTTCTACCACACAAACTTGAAAGGTGAGCACGAAGCAGAATAAGATGAGTTTGGATCAGGCTTTTTCAAGCGCTTAGCCCCCACCAGGTAAGATTCAGGCATTGATATGTTTGGCTAGACTTTAGAAGTAGCTTCTAGCAGCCAAACACTTTAAACCTGGCTGGTGTACCCAGATGCTAACGAGGGATCTGGTCTCTCTTGGAAGTCCGTGCCTTATTAGATTCAATAATCACTCTTCTGAATGACAGTAGAGGGAAATTGAATATAAATTATTTTGAAGATCTGAAAGGTTCTCCCCCAGCATGATAATTACTGTGTTTCCATTTCTGTTAATGACATCTAAGAACTGGAAACACAAGCAGCAGTGGAGGATTAAGTAATTATGGAGTATTAGATGCATTTGAAGAGCAGGGTCACAGAAAAAGACAGAAGGAGAAAAGAGAGTGAGCGTGCTGTGGGCTGCTCATCAGCTTGAAAGCTATAAAATATCCCCCCCCAGTCACAGCTTGCTAGCTGTAAAGAACAAAGGCTCACAGTACAGATCAGCTATTCTTTATTGTCCCCATTCTGGAGAGCTACAGCTTTTATGGGTAAGTAAAGCTCTTGTTAACTATAGATAGATACTATCTCTAATATGTGATTAATTTTCTCTCATATAGGAATTGCAAATGTATGTGATAGAAATAGAAAACTAATTTAGGATCATTTCAATACAGAAGTGTAGTTCTATGATAAATGCAGTACAATAGGTGACCTGGAATTCTTGTGTGTCCTATTTCAAACTTAACACTTAAAGTCACACGAAAATTAAGGTTTGTTTAAAGAACACTAGCAAATTATGAGAAAGGCAATGAAAAATTAACTTAAAGCATTGCAAAATTTTAAGTTCTTATGCATTTCAGTATTTTGAAGGGAACTAAAATTCATCATTCTCTACTGACGGTACAACATACATCAAAGCAAAGCTGCTCACGTATGCCTCTGCATACTTATTCCACTTTGTCAAACGCTACTGAAAAGGCTGGAGCTGCATTTAAGTGGTCCAGCCTTCGAACATGTGTCTCTATGACTCAACTCTTAGCCTAGGTAAAGCTAGAGTGTAAGCCCTTAGCTACGTTCCATGTGAAAGGAATGACATTTATACTGGATTTAAAATACACCTTTGAGATTTTAATTTCCATTATTCTCCAGATCGTTCAAAAGTATCTGGTAACTAGATCAAAGGGTTCGGCCTTCCACCTTCATTCACATGATAGTAACTTACTCCTCAATTAGACCGTATGACATCAGTGGAACTAATCTTAGTATTACTCAACATGTTTAAAGGTGGAATAATCTGTCTAAGTGGTGTATGACAACGGAGCAGCCATTTAGAGTTATTACCTTCCTAGTCAATTAAATAATTATTCAAGAGAAGTTAAACATCTCAGTAGTTTTGAGACACTAATAAAAAACAGGTCAAAAATTAATTTAAAAACACCTTAAACAGTCAGAGAAATGGACACAAAATGTCACAGGTATTGCTTCTGTCTAAACCAGCTCTATTTGTACAGAATTATTTCTGTAGGACTGACTTTATATTGTGATTCAGGCAGAGATAACTGAACTTGGTGGATCGTTTCTTCTCCTTTTCCTACATCATTGATGTGTACCTGTCCTACTTTCCCCAAATGTTCTGTTTAGAAGGCTTATTCTTTTGGGATATTTGCTGATTGTGGCCCAAAGTTTTTATTCCCACTTTTGTTAGTGCTCTTTACAGCATGCATTTGGTCACACAGCACTGTTTCTGCTCCCCACATATGAAACTCTGGACAGGAGAATAGTAAGTGACAAACAGAAACCCCCACAATTCTATGTACAGATTTGTCAAACTTTCCTTTTCACAAGAAACATTCATTCATATAAAACCATGTAACAATTCAAGCAATTTTTAAATTTAAGCTGTGTTACCTTCCTTACAACTAAAAATATTAAAGCCAGCCTGGACAATATTACAAATTCCTTGTGTGTGCGGTTCTCAGCATTCCCCAGCATCTTGCCATTTGCTTCAACAGCATTATACCCTTAATACATCTATACCATAGGGAAATCCCACAGCTGCTGCTTTTAATTCAAGCTTTTCTTTTTCCTTATAGATTTTTAAAGCATTGTGTCAGACACACTTAAATAAATTGGAGTCAAAGCAGCTTGTTGCTTTCCAATACCTAATGGAAATGCAACCACTCTTGTTCTGTAGAATTGGAATCCAGACTGCAAAGTCAATAAAGCTATCCTGACCTGTATGGGCTGAAGAAGGGGAGACAGGGTTCCCAACAGCAGGGTTTTGAGCAAACTCCTCAAAGTCTCTCGGTGTCATTTTAGCTAGATGTTCCTTCTGAAACAAAGCTCTTGCACTTGAGGAAAGGGAGCTGTTGAAGGCCCATACCCAAAAGCACTTCACTGTCTATGTTTCTATCTTTCCTTCTTTGTTTCTGAACACTTGTTTGCATCACAAGGTCACTGAATCTGAAAAAGCCACCTCTGTGTTCTGTGACAATCCAAGTAACTTTTAATATCCATTCACCTAAAACTATTGTTCCTGTGCTTTGGGATTCCCCCACCCCCCCATTAAAAAATGCTACATTAAATAAGACAGTGCCTCTTAGAAAGAACTGAATTATCTTTTTACTGTTCTAATATCAACATCCAATTTTTTTGAGAGCTTTTCTAATGAAGAACTGATTTAAAATAAAGTCTATACAGAAGAAGTACTTCATTCAGGACTCAGTCCAGAAAAAGTATAGTGACAGTATATTCCTATTTATGAACTGATATGGGGACTTTGCCAGGGTCCTTTGTAGACTGGAGCGTAAAATTAACATCCTATTCAGTCTAAAAATATTTGGGGACAAAAGCTGTGCAGCTTTACTGAAAGACCTCTAGAAACTCTTTCAAAGATGCCAATTCCAGAAAGATAAGTAAATACTTATCCATTTAAGAGAAATTGGCCCATATTACAAATTATAAAATATTTTTCTTAAAAAAAAAATTTAAAACAGACTGTTCAACCCATTTATTGAAAAATACAGCACCCAAAGCTATTTATCAAAAGCATTTTTTCATTCTTTATCTAGTCACAAAGTACTTAGACCAAAATGTACAAGCTCACCACAGCAAGAGAATCTTATGACTTATTCACAGACTCTTCCTTCCTCCCTTTATTAAGTGTTTCCTTTTTTCCTTTCTTCAAAATCCCCTCCTATACACTTTGGCACATTTTGATATTAAAACTGCCTTAGCTAATTCCTAATGATTGTAAGCATTTCTTCCAAGCAAGTAAGACCGAGGGAACCTGCAAAAACTTTTGAACGCGATAGTTCCAGGTACTCTCAAAAAAGCTTACATAGCATTATGTAAACATAAGTTTGTAGATAAAAACCTTACTGCAATATTCAGTCCAGGAAAAAGATACCCAAGATAGAAGTTATTCATGTTATCTTGCATAGGCTGGAGCTATTGTAGACATGAACTCTGTCTAAAATGGCTTAAAACTGACTGCATGCTAACTGCTTGATTGAATTTATTTCATTAATACAACCGGGGCTTTCTCAAGATGTCAGTCTGTATAACCCTGCTCCCCTTTTCAACAGTACTGTTCGATATAATCACCCTCTTAAACTGGCAGCAGAGAACAGCTACTGGGAGGTCCCAGAAGCAAGTCCTCCGCAGAATTTGGGCTGCATTCCAGTCCTCCCTGCATGCCCCCCCTTCAACATCCAGGCAACACCAACCCACTTGTGCAGCAGAGCTCACACCTATTCATACAGCACAGGTAACACTAGGTCAGCATAATAAAAACATAAAGACAAACAAAAAAATTATCCAAATTAAATTTTCAAAAATGTTAGGACACCTGTGCCCATCTAGGTACCTTTAAAATCTGATCCTTCTTGCTCCACTGGGAACAAGCACAAAAGTAACACTTTATACGTATTGATAAAGTGATGTACCAATAAGCAGATTCTGCTGAGCAACTCAGGTTTTGGAGCAGAGCTATAAATTATAGCTCATATATTACAGCAACATTACTTCTATCAGATCTTTTAAGGCCATAATTTTTAAAACGTGTCAGAACCTCGGAATGATCCTTTTTCAGTATGAGGTACTGCATAAAAATAGCCAAATACACACTCCCACTAACTAGGAGAAAAATACTCCTAGCACGTCCCATTATGTAACCAACTTCATGTCTATATTCCAAGGCTGCTCTTCATATCCCTATGAAGTTATAAAACCAGTCAAATGCATGTGTCAGGATCGACACTGTAATACTGAGCACTACAAAAGCTTCAGACAGTGCCCACAGAAAAAATTGCCAGAATTTATAGAAGTTCCCACTACAGTCTGCTTCATTCTGGAAACCTCCAAGATTAATAAGGAACCTCAGTAACTGCATCAGAGAGCATGTGACACTCTTATCTTCCTCAACAGTGCAGAGACAAGATCCTCCTCTCTCAATGGCTTTTTCCAGGTCTTGGGTGGAGTCATATAAGCAATTAGCAAGGACAAGACAGGTGTAGGTGGAGGATGAGTTGCAGACAAAACCTCTGTCCTTTCAAGAATTACAGAAATACACTTTTTTTTTTGGCATTGTACCGGAGACACAAAGGAGAAAGGAATGTCCTTTCAAGTCTGACAACACAGCCTTGTACTATAGCCTTCTAAATCCACATGATAAAACTACCTCAAACAGCATTTATCACACATAAGTGGAACAGACAAATGCTCATTAAGTTGCCTTGCACAGACAACAATCACTTAAACCATAGAAGTTCAGGAGTTTTAGTCTGGACTGTGGGACCTTTGTGCTGTGCCTATTTAGGTGGCATCCAGGCACAAAAGACCAATAATTGTATTTGCCTTGTTACTTGTTATCTGTCCCTGTAGCTCCCACACTACTGGGCTCCCTGGTGGGGCCTCCTTGCTCCATCAGCCATGCCACATGGCTGAGTTTCCCAGTGCAGCCAGTCCTATTCTCTAGACTCTACCTAGTGATGCTCTCTTCACTGCAGACACACCTTCCAGCTTCAGTTGCACATCACCATGCTCCAGCAATACCTACATACCAGCCAAAACATCCACAGCCAACCAGATGGCTTTGCCACAAGTCTCTGTGAAGAACAAGGTTACATGCACTGCCATGGCCAGGGATGAGACTTCTTCGCTTCACTGCGGAGGCAGCAGACAGCTGGAGGTCAGGGATGGCACATCTTCCTTGCTAGCTACCCAGCCCACCATTCTGCGGTCTACCTCCAACACCTGCCAAATCTTTCCTTATGACAACCCGTGCTGGGGTCTGGACACCGCCAGCTTTATTGTCGCTGTCTACAGTCTCCAACATCCAGCTACAATCCCAGACTGTTTAGCAGGGATAGTTGAGGACTGGGCTGATGCTTTGGTATCAGCACAAAGGCTTATTTTTTCCCAGCTGTTCTTTCACTTGGCTGAAAAACCCCTTGTACAAGTGGTCCGCCAAAGGAAATCAGTGTTTTCTCTACTATGGAGTTTAATTGGGTTTTCCTCCACTGACAGCTCTTCAAGCTAAATTTAGGGAGCCAGGGAAATTAGACTGAATGTTATTTGGCTGAAACTATGGCCTACTTCCCATACACACATAATGACTACACGGAAGGGTTCCTTTAATTCACTTTGTGCTGCAAAACTACAGAATGTGAGCAAACAGCAAACCCATCATACAAAAGATAACCTACTTAAGATGTATATTAACTGTGTGATCAAAGGTACCTTTAGAGACCAACATCACTCATAATAAATGCCAAAAACTAGATCTCCAGTGAGCAAGACAGAGGGATTTCATTTGTTTCCTTAAATGAAGTCAGTGAATTTATACCCAGATGTCACAATTTGTCTGATTACTTATCTGCTCTCCTTGTTGTAGTCAGCATGTAGCTTTGCCAGCTCTGACAATCTGCCCCTAGGTTTCACAATACTGGGTGAAATCAACACCTCCTGGAACTAAACAACTATCGAAAAAGCTGAACTTCGATTTAAACCAGCAAGTTTCCCAACCTCTTGTTTACAAATAAAAGCCTGAAAATATGCCCCAAACACAAGTTGTTTTTCATGGAGAAAAAAAAAAAAAGTATTTTTAGGTGCATTACTCATTGCTTTTGAGCATAGTACATTTGTCACTATTCCTGCAAGTCTGACTTCTAAACCCAAAAGCTAGTGATCCCCTTACCTTGCATAAGGAATTAGAGCATCTGGGAGCTCAGGCTCAGCATTAGCCTATGAAGCTGGCGTAAGTCAAACAGACCTATTCCGTAAGCACTAAGTGTCACAGTTAAATTATGAGGCCCATGAAGAGGCAATTACTTATACATGAGTTTACATCATTTTGATTCCTTTACACTGAAGTGAATTTTATTCCTATTCTCCATCCCTCAAACAAGTAATAAGTTTAGCAGAATACAATTAAGCAGCTTTTCATGCTATGGGTCATCTCTTCAGCACATATGTTCTCCCTGACTGCACTCGGCTGGCATTCTTCCAACTTATCTCACTGACCTGTTTTAGGTTATCCTAGGATAATCATATTTTTCTTCTTATCTGTTTTCAGTCAAGGTTCTGCAGCCATTTTTCCTGTTGACTCCACAGTGCGCAGCATGAGCCACAGGGCAGTAGGATCTGCTTCTAATTCCTAGCTCTCCCTACACACGTTCTTTCTGTATATCCTCCTTGTTAAAATTCAATTATCCAAGAATAAAATTTGCAAAAAAAAGGTTGTTTTCCCCTTCCCAATTAATCTCCATTTCACAATCAATTGCCATTTTTCTCTCCATTGACAACGTACCAATTTGTGTGACTTCAAGGAATATCAGTATCACCTTTTACCAGGGCCTCTTCCTCCAAGCCTGAACTTCTCTACTAGTTTTCTGCAAATATCATCTTCTGATCATGCAAAGCATAGTTGAGTCTCTTACTGTTAACAAAGAAAAAAGCCTTTGTTCATGCACTTACGGCTTTGTACTTCAGTCACTGCACTGTGAAACTGTTTCAGCCATGTAATTCCTGCCCAAGTAATGCAACGTTTCTACATCTCCTTTAACTGCTTACATTTTCAAGTTCTTCACTCACTTATGTTTTGCTCAAGTTAAACCTGTGCACAGGTCCTCAAAGGATAAATGCCATTGATTAAAACCCCTTCCCGCACCAGTGCACTCTCTTTTTTAAAATCTCTCAGCCATATAATGAAGTTGTCTTTCACCACTCAGGGCAGTCATATTGTTGGTAACACTCTTGCTCAGAAGCAAACCACTCTGTCCACCCATCTATTCTCTAATTCCTGCTCTGAGTATGCCTGGAAACAAGCCTGGCAAAGGCCAAAGGAGAACTAAGCTTTCTGGACAAACTGCAGGCCAAACAGCAGATGAATGGTAGGAAACCCTGCAAGAATAAAGGCTGAGTGGTGGTGATCAACAGCTGAGAGATTAAGGAACAGCCCAAGGCCAGCTGATGCACATATTGTAGACATACCCAACACCATAGTAAACTACCTCTAATGCTTTCTGCTCCCCATCCCCTTCCAATGTTCTTCTGTCTAATAGTTGGTGTTCAGGCATTAAAAATTCACCACACTGTATCCAGCCATGGCAACCAGATGCTGACCCATTTGTGTTCTATATCTATTTTCTTTTTCTTGTTTACTGCTAGGTAGTTCCTAATATTCTTTGCCTCATTTTTTTAAAAAAAATAATGCCATACTTGACACCATGTCAGAGTATTTGTGGTTGTCCTGGCTGATCTATGACAATGAAGAGAATTTTAGACATGGATTACAGAAAGTTTTCTTAAATCCCAGCAAGTAATAGAGATCATCAATGTAAGTACTAACCAGTCAGGCTTAAATTCCTGTTTTCATCATCCTTTCAACCTGCAGCTCAGGCTAGACAGTAAAAATCTCCTTAAAAAGTCGCTACATTCTCATGTTCTTCAAACAGTAAAATGTTGAAAGGTGCATCCCACAGGATCACAGGCATTGAACAATGCTCTAAAGAGTTCAGGATGGGTCAATGCAGTCCAGAAAGGCTGCAGAAGCAATGGGCAAAGGCTAGTTTTTGTGGACACCACAGTGGGCTTTCCTCTATTTTCCAGTTCTTGTCAACAGGTGGTTTTAAAGCATGCTTAGAAACTGTACATATTTAGCCATTAACATTGAGAATATTTACCAGTTGTCTAGACCAGGAGAAAAAAATATTGGGGAAAATATGGCCCTTTTCAGATTCTGAGAGTGGGCAGAAGGAGATTTCAATTCCCAGATAATGACATGGCTCCAGCCTTCTAGGACAACCTATACTTGCCATCCATTCCTACTCCTTTCCTCCTTGAAGAGGGTTGCTGAGGGATGCACGGGCAGAAAAGATACAAAAACTATACATGCCCACATGATCACAAACTACAAGACTTCTCAGGCTGAATTAAAGTAATGTCAGGTCCAATTCCAAACATCTTAGATTTCAACCCTATACTGCCATACACACTGGATCAACCCTTAGCTCAGTTCAGCTTAATTAAATCCAGGACATTCCAGTGAACTTTCACCAAGAGAACTGCAAATTAAAATGCTGTCTCAAGTTCTCAAAAACATTTGAAAATATTTCTTCCCCCTTTTCTAATTTTAATAAAGCAAATGCATCCACAAAGCAGAATTAATTTTTTGTCCACAGACATTTTCTGTCAAGTAACTTCCACACAGAAAAAGTTACAAAACCTTAATGGAATCCTTAAAATTTACTTTTATTGGGAATAGACATGAGTAATCCAAAACACTTTCCAGAGAAACAAGGGTAAAAAAAGTCAGGTGAGGAGTTGTTTGTAATTATATCCCTGTCATCCTTAGGATATTCATTTTAAATTCTCTCCCCAGCTCCTTTTTAATCTAATGATTTTTCTCCTACATCTCATCACCCTTGAGTGCAGTGACAAAGACACAAAACATATCTTCTAACATGGCCGTAAGTGCCTTTTCATGGAGAGATAGATAATCGCTTATCTGATTTATAGGACAATTTTCTTGCCATGGGTTTGAAAGTCTGAAGAGATGGAGAATCTATTCCTCCAGTACTGTACTTCATGCACCGAGATAAGATAGTACTATTGGAAAGAAAATAAGTCAGCCCAGTCCTGAGACAGTTGCATGCCTTTCTAGAGATGGAATATAATAATTCACCACTGGAGAAATTAAAAAACCTTTCCTCAAACTGAATTGCACCTTTCTCCTCCCTTCCCTGGTAGGGCCACTGAAGCCAAAAGCCACAGGTTTTGCTTCCCTTGGTTACAGCAAAACTGCTATAATCTTACAGCTGCACCATTCACAGTCAGCAGGAATGTATTTGACCTTATAGGCTTTATTTGCTCTTAATACACATACACTTACCAACCCTTCTAGGTTTCTCCATCTCCAGTTTACACCTTTTTTTAATGTTTCATTATGAAGCAAATGAAATATCACATTCCTAGATGAGGAGACCTGGAGCCTCACTTCTACTATTACTAATTCTACTCGGCATATACAGGCACATTTGTTACCAGGTGTTTGTATGGGAGATGCCACAGACCAATTACTTTTGTTATTTCAGGGAAGAGCATTAAAAAATACTGTAAGAAAATGGAGGCTTACAGCTACATGATTTTGCAGGCAGCCACACAAGAATGCCAGTCAATTCTTCATTATTATGACTTGAGAATTTAGTTCCTCAGCTATTACACAGGATGCGTTTAATAGATTTGTGTTCCCTACCCTGGTGATACAGAAATTTTCAGAAAAATCAGAGCCAAGAGAAGGCCAGATGATGAATTCAACAAAAGAAAACAAGAATGAGTTATTTCTACTCTCAATCCAAAATGACTTTGTGGAACTCATCACCAGTCTCTGTTCTAGAAGCTAAATTACAAACAAGTTCAAAATAAATACTTTCACAAAGTTAAGTGCAATTAAACAAGATAAAACTTCCAGCAAAGAAAATCCCTAAGGAGTTGATGACTAAAAGTTGAGAAAGTATACCAAGGAAAGGATACATACTGTTGTCTTTTACTGTTCTTTAATCATCTATTACCAGAGATATTACACGGAGCTAAATGGACCTCTATTGTAAACAATTACCACATCTTTATGTCCTGGAAAAACACATTCACTTGCTTTCCAGCTTTGAAGAATAATAATAATCAGAGTCCATGGAAGAATCTTCTAAAGTATACTAAAAGTAAGTGGCAAAAGAATAAGTTTAGCATGTGAAATTACTGGAGGAAGAGGCAGCAGTAGACACACAAGGCTAGGCATTCAACTGGAGTAAGTTGTTACAAGCCCTCAAACAAATTGGATCATACTGACTTCACACTGCTCAGGATCCAAACAGTAATAAATGATACCAAATGTAGCATTTGGTATTGCAAGATAGGGTCTATTATTTCCTCTAGAAAAAAAAAAAATAGAAAATAGTTCCTACACATGTGAAAGGCTAAAAAAGGAGGGGAAAAAAAAAAATCAGGTAAGGCATCACCATTTTAGGGGGGCATAATCAGTCACTGAAAGAGAGATGCATGAAATTCCTTTTCTCTCACTCCCTAAGGACTTTATAGGTCAAAACTTGCACTGGGAATTAACACAGCAATGGTCTAAGGGATCTGAAGACTTCAAACCTCACGGCACTTTCCCCACTGCAGAAGCCAGATGAAACCCCGTGGTGCAGCACGTCCTCTGCATTATTGTTTCTGCTCTCATTAGGATGATCAAAACCCAACTCCCACAGCCAAAGTCTGCTTCCTATGCCTCTACTTAGTAGCTTATGCACAGATGTATGCGTGAATTTGTAATCTAGCCCTTCAGCTCAAGAAAAAATCCTTTTGTACCTCAATCTCCAGAGATTTCTAAATTCAGACCCTGTAGGTTATCAGTGAGAAAGTAAAATTACAGCTTTCCAGACCATAGGCCAAGTCCATTTCCCCCGCTTCTACAGTGAATTACTAAAGCTGATCAGCAATATTCTGATAAAAACGCTGAGTCAAGAGAACAAAAATTATTCCTTGAAAACATGTTTATTCTGCTAAAACCCTCCTCAGAAGCCAGGCGGGCAGGCACTCCCCGCTGCCTGACCAGCTGGCTAGCCTGGCTGGCTTCTTTCCAGCTTGTCTACCAGCCAGCCAGGCAGCAGGCCAGCGCGCCAGGCAGCCCCTGGCTGGGGAAGAACCATGTTTGCAAAAAAAAAAACAAACAAACAAAAAAAAAAAACCACCACACACCACAAACCAAAAAAACCACACCACCCACAAAATACATTGTTCTGTTTTGCCTGAAGTTTTACCACGTCAACATTCTGTTCCAGCATGGGACGAAACAAAATTTCAACAACTCAGAATTTTCCACAAAACAGAAACACCCTTTTCTGGCCGGTTTTAGTCACAATCTGTACACATGCGGATGTTAGTGCCTCTCCACAAAAAAACAGTCTCACAGCGTGTGCTTCAATGCCACTTCAGAAACACGGACTTAAAGACAATGAATATTGAGGAATCAGTCCCGTGTTGATTAAATTAATCAAGTTTTTATAAATAGCATAGAACAGGATGAAAGTGTGAGTATCTGAGAAAAGGGTTTAGTATTTTAAGACTGTTAAATACTCCCTTCTGCAAGACTTATGAAAACAGCTCTTTATTCAGCTACCTGGTTGATTCTGCTGCTTATAGCACTAATTTCACAACGCTGCAGACTGTAACCAGAGGGATGTTTTTCAAGGACTTTGTTTGTCATCATGCATATGGTGTTATTCTATTGATCTGTTCCCTGGAGAAATAACAAAGCACCTGGATTTCTAATTGCACCTAATTTTCTAATACAACCTAATGAGTGACCAGTAATGTAGACTATTCCCCCCTATTTGTAAAGCAATCTCCTCCAATTTAAGAGATCCAGTCACCTTTTCATCTTTCTATATATCCTAACTGTATTAAAAATGCAGTTGCAAATATCACTATTGCTCTAATTAGAGTACTAGAAGTTAAATGCATTACCTCATGCCAACACATTTAGGATCTTGATGAGGATGAAGTCATAGAGTTCAGTAAATAATTCATCCTCACAGGCTCCTAATTTATTTCACATTGCTCTATCAGCAGTTGTAGCCTTCTGCCCACCAGATTAGTTTAAGATCAAAGCTGATTCAACTGTCAGGTTGCTCAGGTGATTTTTATTTTTTTTTGTAATAAAATTGCATTCTACATGTATTTCATTCATACAAAATCATTTATTCAGCAAATTACAGCAGGAGAACTGGACAGAAATTGAAACCAGTGATTAATCTTAATTTTTTTTAAAGCAAGTCAAAGGAAATCATCCTTGCTGTACATCTATCTAATACAGAAGTTTTCAGCCTGTTTTCATTAATAAAAAAGGCAACAAATCCGGAGTCATTTATTTTTTTAAAAAACACTGATCTATCAATTTTATGCCTGTGCTGCCCTTAGCACGACTTTGAAGAGGCCACAAAAAGACAAACACATGGTTACTTTCAACTACAAAGTCTTTCCAAGAGACATCAATACATACAGCCTCAGTTTCTTACTCAGAATAGAAAATATTGAAGTTTCCCCATATAAATTTTTAACCTGATGAATCCAGCCACTTTTCTAAAGAAGGCATTTTGTTTAAAGCACAAAACTGAAGTTGTCAGTGTTCCTAAGTAAGTGCTTTTAATTTTTTTAAGCCAAAGAATTTTTCTTCTCATAAGGCAGTAACAGCATTTAATGATGTTCTACTTCCCCCCCTTTAATTCATCCTCTCTTCAGAAGAGCTCAAGACACTTCTGGTTCCTCTGAAGTAAATGCATGAATTTAGTGCATACAGGAATTCTAATTTTAAGAAAAAAATCTCACATTAACTAATGGATACATTAAGGAAAGAGAAAAGAGTGAATCCAAACAACAAAAATAAATTATGAATTATTAATCCTCAGCTGAAGAACTTCTAGGCCAAGCCTCTTGACTCACCTTTTTCAGTGAAATAGTCTGAAGTAGAAATGCTATGTTACTGAAGTTTTGGTAACACCTTACATTATATTCTACTATAAGTTAACTACTTCAGCCATCAGTTTTCCAGCATTATTTCTTGCATTCATTTCAACCACTTTAGGTCTTTTTGTTTTCAGAAAGCAGACAGAGGAACCTTCAGATTGAAAGGGCAGAAGACTGATTTAGAACAAGTCGATAAAATAAATGGTAACCAATTGTCAGGACTGAATGTTACTACCCAGAGTTTATAAGGAAATAAAAAAATGATCATTAACGGTGACATGCAGAATGCCATTTAAATCAACTATGGGATTAATAGGGTGGAAAGCAGCAAGAGTGTCATGAGTTTACAAAAACAGTTGCAAGGAATGCAGGAAATTATACAGAAATCTGATCTCTGCATAGGTAAACCGTAGGATTACAGAAAAGCACAGAATTACTAGACATAGATACAATAAAAACGAGAGTCTCAGACTTCTGTGAAGGCAACTAATGCTCAACCTCTTTTCTCTTTAATAATTTCTAAGGAGCTGGCAAGGCGGTGAATAAAGGAGATACTGTTAACAATGCATTTCAATTTCTACAAACCTTTCAATACGGTTTATCATCGAAGCTATCTTGGGGTATGAGGGAAGGTTATCTGATGAAGTCTGAAGGGCAGAATAACAATTGCTTTCACACTAGAGAATAGTTATTAGAGGCTACCTTTGCTGGAACCTGTGTCATTCAATATATTCATAAACAATCTAGCAGAATGGTAAAGAGGTTTTGGATTATTTGGAGTACTCAAAATTAAGACTGACTGTAGCGAGTTACAGAAAAATCTTACCCTGTACAACTTGGGATAAAGAGGCACAAAGTTCAGTGTCTGTAAAGGCAGAACAACATACTGGGGAAAAAATGGCCTAATTGTGAACAATGGTGGGGTCTAACTTAACTCCCTCTGGCCAGAGGAGATAGTAATTTTGAATAGCTGCACAAACCACATTCTCAAATAGACAAAGGATTAAAAGAGTAGATAGCAAAACATTACAATCTTTGTGTTAATCCCAGTCCACCTATATCTTGAAAACACTTTCAAATTCTAGCTCCTCATTTTAAAAAAAAAAAAAAAAAAAAAAAAAAAAAAAAAAAGAATAAAAATGAACTGGAAAAAGCCTGAGGCAAGTTACCAAAGCTTCTGCAGAGAAAATATTAAATGAATTTTCAGAAGAACTAAAAAGGAGGGATATAATAAAAATCCATTTAATCATGACAAGCATGGGAAAGGCAAATAGTGAAGATCATTCCCTCCTCTTATTAAAGAAACTCAAAGGCCATTAGCTTTGAGCTTCTTTGCAGATGTCTTAAAATGAATGGAAGTACCTTTCTCTTACAACAGTGAAACTTAATGTCACAGTATGCTGTGGAGATAAAAATAAATATCTTAAATAGGTAATTAAACAAATTCATAGAATAGAAGTCCATCAAAATGTACTAAATACATTGATGTAAATACTAAGTATGTTTCTAAAGGCCAAGGTTGCCAGAAGTTAAGGGAGAAGTATGTTACCATATGTTTCTGTTTCATTCTTGCATTCTTTCAGTGCCTGCTGCTGGCCACTACCAGAGTACATATACAGCTAGTTGAACTGCAAGTACTATTTTTATGATGAAGAGGAATTTAGAAGTGAAAAACTTGATTTGGGTTCTCTAATTATTCCTCTCTCCTCCCCACCTCTAACTCTGCCACAATTATTGTATGTTAATTTCTTTTTCCAGATAGAATTTACCTCTGCATATTTATGCCTGCACAAGAGCCATGTGCTGTCCGCGAAGTGGACCAAGCCTTTGCTCTCATGCTCTTGGACTGAGTTATTTAACGAGCATGCTTAGATCTGGACCCTTCAGGAGATAACCTTATGGTCAGCCATTGTCACTGAAAAGAAATACCAGAAAGAACTCAAAGTATTTTCCATACTGGCTCACCAGTTTTCCATCCCATTCTGTTTAGAAACCCTGAGTCAGCACCTGGAGTACCTTGGGCTCTGTGGAGATGACACAGAAGCTGAAGATCAGATTCTTGAAAGTCTGAATGGGATTCTCCTGGCTCTTACTGAAGATAGCTAAGTATCACTCCAGATCACTGTTTAACCATTTGCACAATCCAAAAGCATTCACTGGAGGCTTTAATCTATTGTGATAATTTGTATGACAAGAAGTGATTGCTGCTGGAACTATAGCTGTCCTCAGTCTGTTTTATGGTTTTGTTTTCTCCTTGTATACTCATAAATCTACCTGTGACCAGATAAAGCTACCAGTCATTAGAAAAACCTGAAGCCACAGAGAAAGTCCAAATTTAATATTCTATTTACTACAAAACAAATGCCTAGGGTTAAATTGGGGTGACCCTATCAGGTCAAGAATTTAAAAAGTAGTTCCTAGTCTCCTTTTAAAGTCTTTAAGGTCTCTGCCCATTCTCCTGACAAACCTGCATTTATCTGAATCTCCTGGCAGATGGTGACTTACTACCTTAAGGACAATTAGCCATATTTTTGACGAAAAAAGGCTAAGGGAATTGACTGTTCTAATTGCTAATCTAATAAAAGATGTTGTGCCTACCTACAAAATTAATTGCTAGGCCATACCTCAGGAATAGAATCTTAATCCCTGACTTCCCATGCCTTATGCAAGCATCCTTTTATAGTCAGAGAAGATGAAATTGCTTTCCTCTTAGCTTTGCCACCTGTGCTTCAATTCAGCATGAAGCAGCATAATCAGCTGGAACTACACTTGCTGCAATTCAAGCAGATGACTGTTCCTATATATGTAGGTTGAGACAGCCTTTAGGTACCTTTTTAAACCAGAAGCTTGGATCCTACAGATATCCACTCAGAACTCAAGGAAACAAAGCAAGATGTAAATAAACAGTTGCAAACCTACTGCACATATTGTTAACACTCTTATCATTACAGAGCAGAGATCCTTCAGCCTACTGAGAGACAGTGGGATCTTCCTAACTTTGGCAAAAATCCTGAAGGGCAATCCACGATGTGCAGTGAAAGCAGCCCAGGTGCTTTCAGAGATAGCCAAGAACGGTATGCTGTACCAGTGTTACTACAAGGCATATTACAGCCCATTAGCTGTACGTTTCCACTCTTGAGTTTTGTTTCATGGCTACCAGCTATTGGTCTTGTAGTTGCAACCATTTTATTTCAACATGGCAAAAAACCACAAGTCCCTCTCTCTTACCTACACAGAAGAAATGAAGAAACCATGTATTGAAGCAGATTTGGTTCTCACTTTGATACCTTTGCTGGAGAGCACAGACCAAGAAATGTTACTTCATGCTGGGAGGGCTATTGGCCGTATCTGTTATGATAATCGTAAGTATTGACTTGAGAGAATCCCATTTTCCCTAGCTGTAAGGCATTATTTTTATAAGGCATGGCAACCTGTAACTCATAATAATTTTTTTTTTTTATGAGACCTGAGCAAACAATGCACTTCAGCCTCCAGTTAGAGATACAATTCACACAGCTCTCAGACACCAGGCTGAATGCATCCCCAACAACTCCTAAACGCTGGGTCTCCTCCTATGTTTTTGCCTTCAAGGTGACACATCTTTGTCAGAACTGCTCTGCAATTACAGGAGTAGCAGAGCCTCACACACATCTTAATAAATTTTATAGAACTGCCTTGGGCCCAAATACCAAATGGCTTTGTCTTCCTTCCAAGTAATAACAGCATCTATAAAGCAAAGCACTTATTTTAAAAAAGTGTGTCAGAAAAACCATACTCTAAAACAATACAAAAACCCCTGAGATATCTATCTATGCAAGGAATGGTCTTGTCTGAGGACCATTCCTTGCATATAGGAGATCTTTGTGCTCCAGATTTTTCCATAAAGGCAGTACACTGGCTCACCTTCTGGTCTCATGAATTAAACCCTTTTCATTTACTTGCCCCAGTTTAAGATTTTTCTTTTACCTTTCATGCCCAGACTGACAAAAAAAATATTTATTGCATACTGGAGGTAACATAGAACTTTTCATCCAGTATCTTCTATCCATTTTCCTCTGCCTTCAACCTACCTTCTCTTCCTTCCAGTGGGGAACTGTGTACCTTTATCTAGAAAGCTATGGGTTTGCCTCCCTGCTCTGTGTTCCTGTGCAATCCAAGCATGATAGGTACCTGGTATAGATTCTACTAGCACCCTGCAAACTAGATATATTTGCCACGGAATGCCACATATAGTTTAAAAACCAAAAAACTTCCCCATGTGATTACATGCAAGGCTTATGCAACTGCTGTAACACCAGCACTGCTACTGCGTATGGCCATGCTGCAAATCTGCTTCTCTTCTGCCACAACGCAGGCCCAGCATAGATCTGACAAGATGGCTGTGACTATAAGATACATGCTTTAACAATGTCTGTTACTAACACAGCAATAAATACATCATAGAAAAATTAACTTCAGTGATTCTCTGATTGAGTTACCTTGTATATGCTGCCATAGCAAACAGACACTTTCTGGTGTCTGTCGTACACACTGTCATCCAAGTTGCAGTCTGGCTCTCAGCAAGGCACTGCTGCAAAAGCAGTGTCATTGTGCTGTTAAGCAACCATCACTTGTATTTCATAGATCTTTGCATTCTCAAAATCATTTTAGATATTAAGTTTTCATTCATTACAAGACAAAATACAAAAAGAAGGAAGACAGTTATCAGTTTCCCTCAGCAATTCTGTGTGTGGATGGAGGCAACTGTAGTTAGCATACTAGAACCATGACCAAATCAATTTTTACTTACTCTACTTTGCTGACTTCCCTTCAGTCACACGAATTTACACCTGCTTGAGAACCTTACTCAGCCTATAAAAATTCCAAAGTTACCTTGAATTCAAGCACTCCAAGACTCCCTACATGCTGAACAACTAACATTCAAACAACTGGAAGAGGATGATTCCCCTAGATGAACATAAAAGCAGTCTCTCAGTGGTATCTTATAATAGCCCAGGTATTGGTAAAGTGTCTTGTTTTACAAAGAACTATTTCTTTTTTTAAGAAACAAAAAAGAACCATTATTCCAACATGCAAAAAGCAGGTATATGGACATTTGCTATATGAGTCAGAACACTGCTGATCCCTGAAAACAGAGTCATCACTAGACTATGCTTCATCTGTTTCCAGTCCCATCTCCTTGCCCTTCAGAACAAAAGCAGCCACAGCATAAGGCTGATACTCCCATTCCCTGAGAGAAACAAGCCAACTGTCTGTTCCTCACTCAATTTTCAGATACATACCAAGAGATACAGTCCATCAGGACTTGCTTCAGAAGCTGCACTAGTAGTAGAGATGCTCATACAATTGCTCTTATATATTTTTACAGGGGCTTAATTCCTCAAGTCAAAATAGAACCAGGAGGTTTAGCAAAACTCTGTCCTGAACCTGCATTTCCCAAACACATGCCTCAGCCTAAACCCACAGCACAAAAGCTGTACAAATTCTAACAGTGTGAGAAAGAAACAGATTATCTTGCTGCAATGCATCTCTATTGGACCCTTTTTACTGATTTAATTGGTCCCTATTTAATCACCTCTAACTTCTATGCTTGCTATTATCAGGGGATCTTCAGGAAGAGCTGGTGAAGGTAGGAGTAATCACATCTCTAGTCCGAATATTAACCGATTATGCAGAGAGTGAACCACTTGTTCATGTTGATCTACTGGCCTTATGCAATCTTGCAGACCTTGGTAAGTAAATGTTTTCGTACCTTGGAGCAAAATATCATCTTCACACTGCCACTGCCTCTCTGTGTACATACAGAACACCCACAGGTTTCTGGGGGTTTTTTTTGGTTTGTTTTTGGGTTGGGGGGGTGGGGGGGGGGCTGTTGTTGGTTACTTTGGCGGAGGGGAAGGTTTTGTTTTTTAAACACTACTGATACCTAAACAGGGACTGGCCACAGTATCTCTACTGAGAACTAACTACTCTTTCCTGGAGTACCAGCAATTGCTGGTATTATATCAGAACAATGAAGACTTAACAGGCAGCTTTTGACCGAGAAAAAGTTTAGAGGGCATAACTTCATGTGGTAAATTGACATTTTCAATTACTTCAGATATGGTACATTAAATACTCATTTATTAAAAATTTATTTCTATTTAATAATTAAGTTTATATACCTTAATGAAACAGCTTCTCTTTTCATGTACACAATCTTCAAACCAAAGGCATCTCCACTGATTTAAAATGCATCTGCCTTACATTACAGAAGTTGTAAGTAGCAATGGAAGAAAAAGACCAAGTAGAAACTATTACTACACTTTGTGTATGGTCTGACTACAATTTGATCTACCACTTCCTGCGTTTAGCGGAAAGGCAGGGAAGGGGATATATCACATCACCCTGTCATACCATCCTCTAGTACGGTCTGCCCATTATAGATCTGTTACTTAAAACCATATTCCATTCAAATGTGTTCTATGTCAGACAGCAGCAAGCTTTTAAAAAAACAAAACCTGATCTTTGTTAACATACATCTTGCAGATGTTTAGGATCCCAGCAAGACTAGAACCATCTAATCAAGTCAGAAAATATACTACTACAGCAAACTGGCATGTGCCAATTTGATACTTTAAATAATCACACTACAGATGGATTTATAAGAGTGAGTGGAATTAAGCCAGGATTAATTTGACAGCTATTATAAGGTCATAGCTACAGGAATTACACAAAAATAGTGTTAAAGAAAGAAGTGGGGGGGGAGAAGGGATGGAGTAGAGTTTTGCTGTCTCGGTGCTGTCCAAAGGGACAGAAGCATCTATAAACACAGGAAAAAGCATTCAAAACCAAAGTAGTGTCTAATCACTTCAGATTATAGGGAGATATGCATTTAACAATTAATCAGATAAAGGAACATTCAAAATACTGACTTTAACATATACACAGATACAGCCAAGGAAGCTCTAAGCAAGACAAAGGTTGCTGAACAGCTGGTGAAACAACTGAGAAGAGCAGAGAACCACGAGAGGTTAGAAATTGTCTTTGAGGCCCTGCAAGCTCTTGCAGAAAATGGTAAGGCTCCTTTCAGCTTGGGGCAATGAGGGGAGACAGGGTATTGCTACTTGGCTTAAGCTCTGGGTTCTGAGTTTGCCATGGGATCCTACTAATGGAACCAGCAATCCCTTCAACTCGAAATAAGCCACATATGAAATCCTGGCCTGAGCAAGACTTTGAAGCCTAATAGGGGAGGCAATAAAGGAGGGAGAGAGTAGCATTCCACTATTTTGGTGGATCCATAAGATAGCAGATTCAAACTTGTATTCTACATGGTGTGTAACAGGAAAGCAGACTAGACAGATTGGTTTTTTACAAAAAAATTACAACCAAGTGTCATAGAAGATGTCTACTCTAAGCAGTGGTGTAATAAGCACCGACAAGAATCCACTAAAAATATCTAGATATCTGATACAGATTTTAAAGAAATGGAAACTCATGACTGGCAATACAAGAAATGTCAAAGATCAATGCAGACACTTTGCTCATTCTGCCCTGGTGTCATCCTAGCACCACCAGAATGTCCGTTACAGACAAAACCAAGAGTGACTGCACCTGAAAAAAGACTGGCTGAAGTTCAAGGATTTAGCTTCCTAGTTTGAAACACTTCAAAAAAGACCCAAGAAGCTTTTGCTGTGATCTCTACAGATGCTCTGAAAGTGCAGTTGGTGGAGGCAGGCGTGCAAGAGGTGCTGTCTGAGATCCTGCTGAGGCTCCAGGGTAGTTCACAAGCTGAAGACACATGCATCGTGAAGGCTGCATCAGATCTCATTGTCTCCCTACTTCTTGGAGGTAAAAAAAAAAAAGGGAATACTGACAGTCCAGATACATAAAGAAACAACATCAGGAAGTCCCCTTGGTGGAAGAATTGCCATCTGCTCTGTTGCTTTTGTTTCCTTAACACATCTGCACCTGTTTCATAATCCTTAGGGGAATTCTTCTCAAGACACCACACTTCTTCACATTTTACAGGAGCCTAGTGCTCACATTGCAATCCTTCCCTTCAAGCATATACCTCAAGTCATCTAATGCCACTGCGACTTCTCCTGCGCAAAACACAAATGCAACCACAAGAACTTCAGGCTATTGTAGCTGTACCTGCAGGTGTCTGTTCACACCCTGCTTCTGTAACTTTACTTTTAAACTTAATCATCAGATTAAGTTCATATGGTATTGAACTAACTACTCATGTTTCCTCATTCACTATTCCAAATCTGTGTATGTACTTTGAACATTTGGATTAACAAATGAAATGTAAGAACTTTCTTTTAATGTTAAGTTCTGTTCCTAATAGATAGGTGCAGAATACACACATTGCTGACCTAGATTTTTCACTAAGTCTTTAAGCTGATTTCAGGAACAACACAAAAAGGCTAAAGACCTAAGAGCAACTTAGTTTAGGTGGCCCTGCAATGTTGTATTTTGGGTAATACAGATTAAAGAATAAAACATCAAGAACTGAACACTTATACAGCATCCCACCAGCCCCAATCCCAAAGCAACCAGCAATTTAAAGATATTAAATTATTAACCATAACAACAATCTTTAAGTCGTCATTGATTTGAATCTCCCCAAAGACAGACAGACAGCAGTTCACTTTGGGCTAATTATAAATAGACGTGAGATGTTCTCTCTATCACGCCACAGATAAGTACATGCAGAAGTGTTTTGCTAAGGGATATGGCATCATCTCTCAGAACATTGGTACCTGCATTACATCCAAACACATGCAGCTACAGAGACAGAAGCAACGGCTATTGCTAATTTTACAAAAACCAGTAAGGTTGGTTATTCTCCGCCCTTCAAAGATGGAAAGCCACTGTTTGTGAGCAGAGAGAAAAGCAACACTATTAGTTTTCATTGCTCCCTGGCCCCGAAATAGTAACATTCTTGCTTTTCTGCAGACTTGCATACCTTAAAGTTACAGATGCTAATGGTGTTGAAGTAGTTTGAGGGACACATCTATGAAAAATGGGGTGGTCAGGTATGCAAGCTTTCACACTTTTTGTTTTTTGCCTAAACCATACATTATTAGAGGGGAGATTCTGGAAGTGTTCCATGGCAAACACATTTGTTAGAGATGTAAAAATAACATACAGTTATTGATGGTTTAGTTTTTAAGTCACTTTTAGGAAGGGAGGGTTACTCAGACACATCAGGGGGGAAAAAGAGTAAGTCCTAAGATAAGCCATTTTCTCTTTCACACTTTCCCTTTATAGAAAGCAATGAGCATTAATACTGTGCAGAGAAACACAGAGAGACTCTCAGACTCCTGGAAGGTGTGCTGTGCTGAATCAGTCAGAGGACACCCTGCCATGTTTTCTGCCCTTTCTCACTGATAGCTACTGTACTGCATTCAAACTCAATTAACAAAAAGGAGCTTTTTCAACATTGCTCAGCTTTCTGCATTAATATGGGCTTAATTTTCATAAAAGATTCCCTCACATCTGTCTGGATGTTTAGCTAGTTGGTCTCTTTTTTTTGTTTTTTTTAAAGCAAGCTATCATACACACATCTCTCCACCTCCCCCCACATCCTTTTAAGACTCCCTTCTTCTTTGTCTTATACCTTGCTCTGAATCAGCCATTGTGCATCACGGTCCTACAAAGGCGTCAGAAATGCCCTTGGTGCCTTTAAACTGGCTATCTTCAATTTATTCAGCTGAATGGCTTGCTTTGTAACTTGCTCTTCTCCCTCGATCTCCCCCACAACCCCATTGGATTACTCATTTTTTTTCCACATGAAACATCTCTTTCAGACCCCAGTACATTCCACTGATGTATGCACAGCCTTTAATCTAAGAGAAAAAAAATCCTGTGGAAATTTGATCTCAGCATCAAATGACTTCTGAGGCAGCAGAAAGATGACAGGCAGCTTTTGCAGCTATGAAAGTGGCTCTTCCTATCAGACTAACTATGAGCCATTAAATTGAAGGTTCTGCTGCTACCCAAGCAAAAAATCCATAGGAGAGAGAACCAATTTGGAGCTCTGCGACAATCAAAGCAAGGCAACCACTAAAGAGTTCTGCCTATTCGCACTTCACTACAAGAGAAAAAAATGCTCTGCTATTCTTTGGTTTGAAAGGTGGGGGGAGGAGAGAAATTAAGTTCAATTAAGATTAGTCTATATGAAGATCAAAGTATTTTGCCAGTAGAATTTTGTCAGACTAAAAGAGATAGTCTGTTCCTAGAGAACCTATTCCTAAAGAGGACTAGGCGACTTTCCTCATGTACTCTGATCTCCAGAGATCAGAACCAGGCAAGAGAACATTTGAAGAATCACAAGCAAAACCATCAGCTTTAGAGGATGTATGCATAAATTGATAGCAAAAAATTTTTGCATGAGTAGAATTCAAACTATTCCACCAACTGACAGTTCTCTCATGAAAATACCCACTTACATTTTATAAGCATTTGACAAATTCTTATTTAACATGTAGTAATACAGGGGAAAAAATACGCTACTAACTGAAATGCTAAGACATTAAAGAATAGTAGGCATTGGTTCAAAAGACCACACGGAGGAGTTTCTATCACTTTGGGGTGGAAATAACATTCAAACCAGTAAAGTTGTTAAAGTTACTAGAGCCATTTTAAAGTGGTATACACACAAAAATTGTAAGTCTGTACATCTTAGGCATACAGTTAGTACCCATGAGAAGCACCTAAAGCTACTTTTGGCCAGATCTGTATTTGTATGAGGCCTGTACAGTTCCACAGATAATTGTGTACCCCAGATGAAGATGCGGTCTTCCTATACAGCATTCACACTGTTTTGCCATGTTTTAACAAACAGCATTCACATGGTAACAGTGCAGCAATAAGGAATTGTTGACTGGTGTCAGGAATATGATTCTCTTGAGGTATAATAAACTGCATAAAGTATAGAAAAATATTTGCTAAGTGGCATCTTCAAAACACTTCCTTCAGGAAGGATGCAGACCGTAATATGCAGGGTTTCCTTTTGACCTTTAGGAGAACACTTTCTCATGGCCTATCAAAGTGAGCTAAGTAACTTCTGATAACAAAAGGGCTGTCACCTCTGCAGAGCGAGTTCTCAAAGAGAGAGGGAGACATACTGACATGCATTGACAAAATATTACAGAGCACGCACTGGGCAAAATGGCAGGTTCCTTGGAGTGTACAAATTTGCTCTTTCACCAGCATTAAACAGATAAGAACTCTCTAGGTCAACTCCTATTTTCCTAGCTTCATAGGAGTGCAACACAATTAGACTTCTAATTTCAGAAAGTGGGGTTCTCAAAACAGGCAAGAAAAACCTAGGCCTGATTCTTGTGATTATTAGCTAATGACAAATTATTTGACAGAATACAAGGAGTAACAGTAGTACAAAACTAGAACCAGACTCACCATTGCTGGGTTAGATCCCTGGTCTCACAATAGTCAAAACCCGTAGAATAGCAAAATTGGAGTATTAAAGGGTAGCCTGTGGAGAAATTGAAAATGCCACCAGTATTCCACCATATAGTGGAAAATAAAGCCGTATTGAGGAAGAAATTGACTGGAGAACATATGGTTTTGAATTTGACAGTGACTGTCCCTAGAAAGTTCTCTCAAGCTAAGCTTTAGTAAGGGGTTTCTCAGCATCACTTCACAGGTGGCTGATGCCCACTTATCTTTGGAGAGTTGAAGACTAAAAAAACAATGCAAAAGCTACAGTCGCTATTCTATCAAGACATGAAAAGTCAAGGCAAAGACTCCCTGAATTCTCAATCTGTGTGATTAATTTCTATCATTGTATTTCTTATCTCTCACACCTGCTTGTTTTTGCCTCTTTCTTCAGATGGAAACTGTGTACGAATGGTACAGTTGGGAGTCATACACCAGCTTCTAGATCTTTTGGAGAAACATGTAGAGAGTGGGGACATCTCTGTTCAACATGCTGCACTCAGTGCACTTCGAAACCTTGCTATACCAGGTACAGGGTTTGAAGACAATTGACTTACTGGGATTCTTTGTAAAGATGAGCCATTTAATGGAGATCTGTACAGTTCTGTCCAAGTCACCGAATTCCAGTGCCGTGTATTTTGAGGGGCAATTGACCTTTTATCCCCCTGCAGAAACATGTATTTGAGTAATTCATCAGGACTTCTGATCTACATAAAGGGTCTAAATATAATAAAGTGTGATCTCATTGCCAGCTGCTGAAATGGTTTCATAGTAACAGCATACAGCAGTTCAAGGCAGAAATGCAGAACAGGGGTAATGGCTTAAAATACAGAGTATGGGGTGGAGTTATCACATCACAGCCTGTAGGGACTTCATAAATCTGTTCCTCTTCTATAAAGCCAATATTCATTGCAAATTCGGCCCTTGTAACACGCTTAAAAACCACAGTGCCTAAAAGGGGCATATAAGATGGGGACAGACTTTTTAGTAGGGTCTGTTGCAATAGGATAAGGGGTAATGGTTTTAAACTAAAAGAGGGTTGATTTAGACTAGATAAGGAAGACACTTTTTAACAACGAGGGTGGTGAAACAATGGCACAGGTTGCCCAGAAAGGTGGTAGATGCCCCATCCCTAGAAACATTCAAGACCAGGTTGGACAGGGCTCTGAGCAACCTGATCCAGTTGAAGATCATAGAATGTTTTGCGTTGGAAGGGACCCCTAGAGGTCATCCGGTCCAACCCCCCTGCAGTGAGCAGGGACACCGCTAACTAGATCAGGTTGCTCAGAGCCCCGTCCAACCTGGTCTTGAATATTTCCAGGGATGGGGCCTCCACTACCACTCTGGGCAACCCATCCCTGCTTGCTGCAGGGCGGTTGGACTAGGTGACCATTAAAGGTCCCTTTCAACCCAAACAAGTCTGCAACTCTACTCTTGTGATCTTTTGTTAATACACAGCAGAAAGTTGTGCTGGTTCTCATCTCAAATTTACTGTTTCCATGTGAAAGTGTGATTCAGGCCAAAAATGTTTTGCTAGAGACTTAACAGTACAGCACCCTGCAATGCAGTCCTTACACTGCTACACAGTACACCAGAGAATAGCACGACAGCAACACTATTTTCTGAAAATAAAAAACTTGAAGTTGTCCTCCAATTTTATTATGTAAGCTAGGCAGCATGCTTGGTTTAACAGTTTTACACATAATCATTGCTTTTAACAAATGAGAGCCCCAGAATACACTAGTTGCTACTTTGCCTCCACTACTTCCTTTTAAAGCCAGATACACCCTCATTTCTTCTTGCAGATAGCTCTCTTCAGAAATTCACCTATTTCTTTCAACTTATTTTTTATATGCTCTCAAGTAATTTAGTCTGGCTTATAGTATTATCACACTCTCTGGATCACAATAGACAGCAATGTCTGTCTATGCAGTATTTGAATAAACATATTTCACACCATAAGCCCCTCACTGCTTCTACGTATATGTTATTTCTCTGTGAAGAGATTTCCTACCGCTATTCACATCAGCGGACAGAGGCCTGTGCAAATTGCTTTTTTGTGCTAATATAGTATGCAGTATTTCAACCATGCATGCCAGCTACCATACATCAGTTACAACCTAACACAGAGCTATTAGAGGATAATCATAGAATCATGAAAAATCATGAGAGCCATCCAGCTGAAATTAGCAGAGTAGTTTAGTAAGCAAAATGTAACTATCTTTATTAGAATGAAAAGGTGGATTTTTTCTATAAGCCTAGGGATGTCCCCATGCTTAGTTCTCATTGACTTCACTCCTGCAATATGTACAATAGGGTTTAATCATTACAAGCAGCAAAGATACTAGTTAGTCTCATTTGAAAGATAGCAATTTTGATGTAGTTTCCCTTGACAGCAAGCAGAGATGATCACCTCTGAACTCACAACAGAACCCATTCCTCAACTATATACCAAGGCCCCCTTTTTGGAATGCCAAGCCCAGGCATTCCTTGGGAGTTCCTTAACAAAGCAATAAACAGCTGATCTTGCAAAGATTACAGGATCTAAAACCCCAGAAAAATGTGGTTGCAACCTAGAGCTTCACCCCTGTATCACTGCCTGCTACACATAGTACCAATAGATCTTAATGTTCCTTGCAGCTGTACTTTAAAAGCCTCAACTCTGAATTGTAAAATAGTAATGTATCAATACAGAGTCTATTTTGGTTATCTGCTCTGTTCAGGTCTATTACAAACCATTTTGATCTTTCCAAGTGTGTGGGCAATGCACAGCACTTAAAATGCTATTCCTACACTGTGCTTTTGCTTATAAATTTGTAAAAATATCAGAATATGGAAGTTGTAAGACATTTCCTCACAATAATACATTACTTCCAGAAAAACATAAGCTATCACTTTCAACAATTTACTCTGCTCCCTGGAAAAAAAAAAGACTGAGCGTAAACCCAAATAAATCATAAAATAGGAAAGAATTAAATATGGGCCAACATTTGCAAATGGGCCCACGGAAAGTCTTCAATTCAAGTAGTGATCTTAGAAGTGTACAGGTGCTTATAAAAAAATTGAAAAAAGTCATTATGCTCTAATGAATGGAGACAATCTGTGCCACTGAAAAACAAGGACATTAAGAGCAAGTTACTTAATAGTGCCTGCTCCTCAATTTGCCCAATAGAAGGAGGAAGGAACAGAACGGTTATCTCCCTAATTTCACTGTCCTGGCATTCCCCCACGCCTCAAAAAACAGCATGCAGAGGATGAAAATTGCTCTGGAGGAAGCAGCTTTTGGTAGCACAGTCAAGCAGCATTAAGACGCTTTCCAGACAAGCTTCTGGTTATTACCAGGGATTACTGCATTAATGACTGGAGCAAAGACAGAAGAATTAGGCAAGGAAAGCAGACAAAGGCATGCACAACAGGGGATCAGTGAGCTCAAATACAAAAAGAAAATTTATTCTCAAGAAACAGGGCTATGTAAATTACTTCTGCCACCCAGTTCAGTTAAGATGAGCAAGCACAGGAAAGGCTTGCTCATGTGAGTGGGCGAGTGGACAGAATCTATTGCAACTAGAAAAAGGAAAAGAAACAACAATGCTTTATGTACTTCACTCTGGGCAAGGCTGAGATCAAAAGTAACCAAAATATCATTATATAACTTCCCAGGAAGTTTTTAGCTCAAAAGAGAAGCCTAAACAGTTGGGTGGTCCCAACTTCATTTCTGAGAGCTCTAACAAGTTGGACCTTTTGCTAAGAGCATAATGAAGCATAAAATTCAAAACAGTTACGTCATATCAGTATTTTCAGATGCTTGTGTAGTTACTGAGCTTCATATCAACTTTTCCCCCCCCTTTTCTAGTTGTTAACAAGATTCAAATGCTGGAGGAAGGTGTGGCAGAGCGGATTCAGGCACTTCTAAGGTCAGAGATGCCTCCTGTGCAGTTTAAACTCCTTGGAACACTACGGATGTTAGCAGATGGTCAAGGTAGGGACTTGCTAATGTTTACTGAGGTCAACTACACCCCCTCTCCCCCTGCAAGACAACAGATGTGCAAGGAGACTCCAGGCTAAGTGTCCTGCTAGCCTAATTCCACTCAATCTGGAGAGGTTCCAACAGAGATGATTGCCAGAAGCTTGTGAGCCTTCCATACTGACCCAGGCAGCCTCAGGGGTAGATGAGAAACCAAATGGAAGAACCTAAAGTAGTCAGTGAGAAATGGCAAAGGCCTAAAAGGAAGATCTTTTTCACCAGAGACATACCAGCAAGGCATGAGTATGATAGAAAAGAGTCAAGCTAAGGATTTACAGTGCCAAATCACAGGAAAGCAAATCAACAGAACTGGAGAACATAAAAGGATCAAAGGGAGCCGGGGGGGAGAGAGGCAGAAGTAGTGAGTTTCTACCAGTCACGCAGTGTCTCTAGACACGTTGCCAGGCTTATCTTCTTGCTGGTGTGGCTCAGATGTTGAGTTTACTTTGCACGTTGAAACATGGAATTATCTACTTACTCTTCGTTCAGTTTTACACAGAGGTGGGTATGCAAAGGCAACAATACTCATTCTGTGCATATGTGCATGTTTCTCAAAACACAACTGTCAGAATTACATCAAGGTTTACTATAATATCATAATTTATCCTTAGATTTATCTAGTTCCTTACCAGCATATAACACAAAGTGTTGTGGGATTTGTTTTTATGATGTGTCCTAACTCTTTCCAATCACCAGAGCAGATGTTCTAGAACACCAATCAGTACAGAGCACTTTGATGTGCAGGAATAACAAGAAATAGGTCAAAAACAGAATCAGAAAAGTTACAACCATTTTGCAATGGGAACTGACAGATGGTACAGAACAATCACAAATTCCTTAGTTATACAGAAGGGGAAAAACCCTCACTCTCCTACATTCCATGCTGGACTCATTTACACCACTGCAGAGACCACTTAATACGGCACCTATTTGCATTTTTTCAAATGAATATGCATGATATAAAATTTAGATCTAGCACTCATTAATTTGCACTGATTCCAGTCCAGTAAAAAGCTGCTTTCACTTATATTTCACCATGGTAGGAAATGAACATTGCAAGACATACAGAAACTTAGACTCTTCTCCCTCTCAGGCTTTGAAGGAAGTCGTTAAAAGGTCATTTCTCTAAAGTTACATCTGAATTGTGACAGGGGAGACCATTTAGCTTCTAAAATTGAGACATCATAGTAACATAGATCTAAATCAAACACTAAATTATCTTTTTTTTTACTTAATATTATTTACCAGCCATAGTATGAAGTTGGAATTTGGCACAAAATGGTACAACTTCTGAATCTGAAACAATACAGATATCAAAGCATAGAGTAGGAAAAAAAAAAAAGATGTAGAAGATTATTCAATGTTTACCCATTCCTGCTTACGAGCACACAATTCTCCCACCTTTAATTACTTTCTATTGTTTACCCATGAGCTAACATTGCCCTTAATTAACTCAGCCTGAAACTCTTATGAATACACATCTACTAAGAAGTCCACACTAAATTAGTCAATTGCATTATCTAGTATAAATTCATTACCCTAACAATCACTGGGCATGCCAAGGCCGACAGACTAGAAGAGGTAGGTTTCTTTCTATCTATAGAAAACTGCAGTCAGATCCATCAGCTTCATTACACTAAAGAGATGTTAACATTAACTCCCTTTTTTCCACTGTTTTGCTTCAGAGGAGCAGAAGAATTTGTGCACTTCAACAGCCAAAGGACTTTCAGCTCAACTGAAAGCTCAATCATACACAGAATTTATTCAAATTTGGTGTTTTGTAAGTTAAAAGCTCCTCCTGTTTCTGTTAAGAATAACTAATTGGGTTTTATCTCAAAGAGCTCTATTGCTGGTAGACATCAGGAAGTCCCTGTCAAACTGGGTCAAGACGCCTCCTTTGAACAAACCTCTTGGACTGGTTCCATTCACCACTTACCTCTTTCAGCTTTCTGTACTAAACTGGATTACCATGATCTCCTCAGACTAACATGTAACATCTGACCTAGAAACAAAAGCCTTTCTGTTACAGGAGGTAATATGCAGCTGGTTACACAATGACAAGTAACTCTTATTTTAAAGCAAACATGTTCAACTAGGCTAGAAGCTCTCAGATTCCTTCTAGGATTCTGATCTGTGGATTGTTCCTTAGTGTACTGGAGAAATAAAAAAAGGAAGCGTCTGTCCTTCCCCATCTCCCTCCCCAAAATAGAAAGAGTATAGGTTGACTTACAGTTTCTGCACAGTATCTAGAGTAATCATGGGTTTTATTGACATTGACCTCCTGGTGCACACTCTATTTGACCCTTTCCAGAATATCTCAAAGCAAATGCAAAACACAGAAAGGGACAGGCAAAGAAACAGGAGCAGAGTGATGCCCCTATCCTCCAGACCTACCCCTTCTGTTCCAGGTGTTAATGTTGGTTCTGCCTCAAGTCTTTGCTTCATCAAAGCTCCAAGACACAAACTTCCCAGTATCTTAAAACCATGCAGACTTTCCCCCACATTTTTCCCTTCCTGAAGTTGCTTCCAAAGGAGCAGGGATCTCTCTGGTTACCTTCCTGCAGGCCTGGAACTATTTTAAAAATGGTATTTTAAAAAAGCAGAAAAAGATTATCAAAAGACCCTTTATAGCCCTTCTTTGGGAACGTACACTTACCATGAAGGCCTTTACCACATCTTTCCTTCTTCAGAGCACACAACACACATTTGCTCTGGTCCTCCAGCATCAAGGGGTGGGGATGGGACAGGACTCAAGATGACCAAAGTTAAGTCAACAAGAAAAACCCTTAATTGCAAATAACTACGTAAGACTTCTAAATTTGAATTAAATCTTATAACCTCAGTATATTTTTGCAGATAGAGTAATTCTACACCAAAAGCAAGCATCTGTCCTGTGACTACCCTTGCCTCAGTTGCTACATCTGGTGCTCAGTTAGAAGTACTGTGCATTTATATCCTCAGTTCACGATCAATAAACCCATGGAAAAAGCAGTTTGGCAGTTTACAAAAGAGCTCTTTTGCGCTCAAAGCCAAATGGGTGAGCACTCAATTCCTATAAAAAGGCAGCTTAAGTTGTGCACATTACTACTTTCTTAACTTTCTCCTGGTACCCTTCACTCACAAAATTCCAGTTGAACCACGATGTAGAATTTCAAAGTCTTAAGTGTTAAATAGAATCAACTAACTGAAATTACTGAAGCAGTGTTTACCAGGATGTTCTCAGGGCTGAACCCCCGCTTAACATAATTTGGTTAAAACAGTATTTCACAGTCCTCAGTGCACTTATATCTGCATTTTTCCTTTCATTTTCCACCAGTTAGTCACTTTTGATCCACAGCACCCTAAAGATGAATTATTAAACTGCAATAAGATTCATGTGGAGCTTGCTGCTGAACTTCCAAGAGCTTTGGGAGTAGGCTTCCTTAGTGGCAACAAGCCTTAAACCACACCACATCATTAGAGTTCCACTTCTTAAGAAAACCTATCTAGCAGGGTTTTTTTTCCAAACGTCAACCACACAGATTAATACTTCTAGCAAGTCTTGAGATAGGGTTTCTGAAACACAGGGGAAGGCAAATTAAAAGGCTCCTCCAAACTCTGGGGGAAGTTTTGATTATGCTTAATACACAGTTCAACACACATTCTTAAGACCGAGACATGCAATTACAGACATGCTGCAGTTCTATACTAAGACTTGGCTTCTCACTGCTACCAACAGTAATTATCACCATTACCAAGAGCACTGAAACAGCAAGAACAGACTCTGAAGAGCCCATGATTACATTTGTGCAGGGCTCAAAGAGCAAGTGCAAGAAACCAAACTGGAAAGGGACAGTCCTCATGAAGATTTCAGTATAGCAAGAGTATTTGCTTTCAAAGATACAAAGCTGCTCATTTTAAGCCCTGCTTCAGCAGCCTCTTAAAAATGATAGGTCTACCAGAACAGCTTTATTCTTTACCTCCAAGAGTCACCCTAGCACAACTAGCATTCCTCAGCTAAAGATTTCCAAGATCCCTTAAAAGCCCAATGCTTTAGTTATTGCTCTTAAAGGCTACTGAGCTCAGGCCTGTGGTCCTGGCTACTTCTATGTTCACATTTCTGGGACAAAAAGACAGAGAAGTCTGACTTTGAATGTCTCCTGATGATGCTTTTCTCTTCAGCTGATGCGGCTGAAATCTTGGGCCAAGACCCCATGCTGCTCAGCAGACTTGTGCAGTGGTGCAGTGCTAATGACCACACCGGCGTTCATGGAGAAGCAAATCGGCTGCTAGCATCGATTTTGCGTCACAACAGATCCCAGGTACGAGAGCTATTGGTCTGACATGTTTCCACTTTATCCTTTTCAAATGTTTTTAAAGCTCATCAATATAGCTAGGGATTAAGCGTTAAACAGCACATATGGCTTTACTATTAAAAACATGAAAGTTCACAGTAAAAACCCCTCTAGTCTGCCTCAATACCAGTAAGAGGCAGGTGAACAGGAAAGCAGTGCTCTCCACAGCCACAGATACTGCACAGAAACAAGCAACATGGTTACTTACTGTCACTTGTCAACTTTTACCCTGCTTAAGGCTTGACAAATGGTAAGTAGGCAGAGCTTTTCTGTTTCCATAAATATTAGTTTCGAATTAAAATGGCAAAGATAACCCAGACCTGTCCCAAACATCAGTCCTCCAGGAGCTCCAAAGAGCCCACTTATCTACCTAGTGAGGATGAATCTGGCATGATCTGTATCTGCCAGCATATTAGAACAGGCTTCTGTTTCTTATAAATCATGCTATTATACACAGGCCTCCCAATCATGCTTTACTTTGAGGTAGTAATAAAAAAAGCAGATACTATCTGCACAGGCTTCGATAAAGTAAAATTAATCTTTGCTAGTTAGAAGGCTTGAAATGAAAAAACTCTTGAAGAGAAAATAAATATATTTATCTTATAGATGTGCATATACATAATTGTAAGTATTAATATTCCAAGTTAGACCAGCCCTAAGCAGACACACACATGATCACCGCCAAAAGAAGCGTTATCTCTAGTCTTCAAATATCATCAGTTTGCATTGCAGCAGACAAATAATTTCCATCTATTCAGAGGCTGAAGAGTGCAATCTCGTTTCTCTCTTCTTTATTCATATAAGTCAGATTTCCATCTGTGATATTTTACCTTTGCTTTAACAGGAAGTGGTCAAAGCCATCCAGGAGGCACAAGGAGTGAAGCATCTGGTTTCCATGACAACAAGTGAGCATGCTGCCATGCAGAATGAGGCTCTGAATGCCTTGGCAATAGCATCTGCAATCGATTTAGGTATTTTTCTCTTAAAAGCATTTATCTGTGCAAGATCCTCAATTATTAGAAATATTGTCAATGCTGTTAGTTCTACATAACACATAAGAAAAAGCACGTTTCTTGTCTAGATTTAGCTCTTCAGCATGAAATGAAGGAGGTCAGCCATCCAGATCACAAAAGTGAGGGGCTTCAAGAATTGCCTGAATATTTTTTTTGTTTATGGTAGAGTCAAACGATCAGGCTATGTGGACAGGCACAATCTGCTGAGTAGCATGGTATGATGCTAGAAACCTACACAAAAAACCCAGATGGAAAGTAAAGGTGATGAAAACTATAAATGGAAGAAACAATTTTAAGACAGACATTTGAATGCAGGAGAAAATAAAGCAGAAGCACAGACAAAAGGGCCTTCCAACCCTTGCCATTCTGTGATTCTGTGTAAAGCTGCAAATGAAACACGTGAGAAAACTATAAAGGTTCCAACTACTTTTACTGAGCTAATTTTCAGAGAGATTGAGTATATTTTTTTCAATTTTTCCTGTATGACTGATCACATTTGAAAATGGGTCTCAATTTATTACAGTAAAGACAGTCAGCACAGAAACCTACACACACCAAAAGACAAATTGAAAAGAAATAGCCAACTTGAAAATTTGGAATTTCCTACATCAACAAGTAAGACAGTAAAGAACCCATTTTACTGCTTGGTCCACCATTAAGGCTTTCAAACACAATTGGGCAACTAATGTGAATCAACATTTCTAGGACTGATCATTGCAAATTTTAATCTATTATGAGGTTATTTTATACAATCTATAGTATACCAGTTCTGTCTTCCAGAATGAGGCCAGTGAAGAAACATTGTACAGAAAACACAAATTCTCCACTACAGAAAACAGATGCCCAAGACATCCCTGTATAGTCAATTTGAAATGAAGCCAGTCAGGAACTTTGTTTTGAAAAAGCATGTTCACTTTCTAGCTTCTTTTCAGGTAACAGCTCAGGTATTTGTTACTTTTTTCAGAAACCCTTGAAGAATCCTTTAAGGAATCACAGCTAGTTCAAAGCTTACACAAACTTCTACAAGATGATAATACAAGTCCTGAGGTGAAATATAATTCACTCGGTCTTCTGTGCAGTCTTCTTAATTCAGGTAACTTCATTTTAAGTTGTCTGTGATGAAAGGATGTGTGTTTGTGATGAAAACACAAGTGTCTTCTGTTACTGAAACGTGCTGCTTGATGTTACAGTCAGGGAGTAGTAAAGGATATTAAAGAGGTTCATTCTTTATTGACCACCAAAAATCCCAGTCAAGTAGCTTCTTGCTTGATGAAAAGTTGATTAAACCATTGGTTGAATAAAAAAGAAAGGCTTTATTCCAGTGAGTCACTGGCATAATCAAGTCCTGAAATAGCAAAGTTAAAGCCTTGGAATAAAGGCATCCTTGTCCAAATTCACCATGCACAAGTGTCTGGTAGTCCCACATCCTGTATATACCACAGAATTTTTGTGTTCAAAGAAACAGTCTGTATCATCTCCCACAGGCACATACGTTTGTTCTGCCTATACTGTAAGCAAACCAGAAGTTGAGATAAACCAGCAATTTTAATAGTGCTGCTTATGCACAGCAACTTTTACTAGAACATATGAAGGATATGATTTCAGTTTCTCTCACTTCCTGGTTAGGGAAGACTTAAAATGCTTCCAGCAAGATCAGACTCATCCTGGATGTGTGGCACTAACTGAAAACAACCACCTTGAAGCCAGGAGTCCAAATATCTCGTGCCAGGGTCTCATATCTTAATACATAAATCATGTAAACTGAAAATAATGATTGTGTTCAGGCAAGGATCTGCCACAAGGGGAGCTGCCTTTCAAACCATGGAGCCACCCTATACTGGCAGACAGCTGGTTTTGCAGTATACTCTATTTTTTCCCTGTAGCCACACAGATACTGGAATAGAGGTAAGCATTTTCATCCTTCAGTGCTACTATGGAGTATTGACACAACAGATGTGATCTATAAGACTTTTTTCCAGAGCTGTATATACTTAGCGCTTTACAGACTAACTGTAACACCAAGAGTTGAGTCTTGCTAATATGAAAGGCTAACAAAAAGTATACAGGAAAAAAATGCTGGAACTTGTCCTGTATTGCATTTTCAAAGCGCTTTTCTTCTGTTCAATCAGTTCTTGGAGTCAAGCAGGAGAAAAAAAATTAACCTGTTCAGTACTTTCAATGGCTAAAAGGGTATCTATTGAGAGAAATTTATTTAAATTAAAGCAGCTCATTTTGAACAGCAAGTACTCCAAACTTTTATCTTACAACAATTGTTGGGAGCCACTATGCCATGGCATGTCACTATAAGTCAGCATTTCATCTCTCATTCAGGTGATCTGAGACAAGAAATAGAAGAGGACAAGATTAAAGAAACCCTTGAACAACTCTGCAGCCACAGCAATGCAAATGTGGTCAAGGAAGCTGTCACAACATTACAGGTTTTGAGAGGAGAGACATCCCACTAGCCTCCCTTCTTCCCCATAGCAATGCTGCACTGCTGCTAAGGCAAATACTTTGCCAACCCTACCCTGAATTTGTCATGCTGCCGCATAACCAACACTACTAAAGCCCAGGTACAGCTCCCACTTTTAAAACTGTACATACAAAAAAAAATTCATTTCCTCATCTATTTAGCCTACAGATACTTGCATCACTACTGCTCTTCACTCAGCTACTCCACACAGCAGTGGAACAAGACCTGTCAAGCAAGTGGTCTTAGAAAACATCACATGAGAAGCATCAGGCAATTACCACTTCCATAATACATTAAGCTGCTTGTTGTTGTCAAACCAGGAAATCACTCGCAACTTTTTCTTGTATCAATGGGACTTTAAAATCATTACAAGAAATCTCAAGCTTATATCATGCAACCTGAAACAATGGGGGGTTAGATTAGATAGAGCTGTCAGTTAAAAAAATGCAAAGGGCTAATTGGCACCAATTCAACCTCTGCACATTGTGACTCAAGCTGTGAGCCCAGCTGTTAACTGAACATAGCAAAACCACCACAAAACGGTATCTTTAAACCAACTTCCCCTCCAGTTTCCAATTTTAAAGTTCATCTATGAGTTTTTACCTGCTAGTGTCACAAGCTGTATTTCTAACTATCTGAGGTCACAGTCTTGTCCTAATTTCAGAGTTGCAACTATTGTAACCTGGAATGAGACACAGTAGAACCAAAGTTTACAAGAAACTGCACTGCAGTCTATGGACATTGAGTGCTTAGACAAGATACAAATTAAAGCTAGTTAGAAGTTACAAGTGCGCATGTGTGAAGATTTGGAGGCAGCTGGCATTTCACTGAATTATCTCCAGTAAGAGTACCTGGGTTTAACTTTAGATAATGAAAAATAAAACAAGTGCGTCTGAACATTTCTACAGAAACTTTTCATATTTAAAGATGGTCACTTGATAAAAAAGGTAAGAACAAGATCTATTGCACAATTTGTTCTTAAGGGAACTTTCCGAAGCAGTTGCAAGTATACTGCAGAGTCACATTGCCAAGACCTAGGACATCAAATTCCAAACCTTGTAGTCATAAATAGTGAAGACCTAGGGAACAAGGAATTTTAGCCAGCAGTAAAAGTTACTGAGAAAAAACAGAAAAGTACTGACCTTTAAAAAATTGCTATAGAGCAGGGAATATTTAAGTCAACAAGGCCTCCTGTTCTCAAACAATTTGAGTATAACTGACTTATGTCTGTGAACAAACATTATAACTTTGTTCCTGTAAAAGCTTTCCTGCTCGCAAAACTTGTTAACACTATGTAGCCCACTGCGTCATCACCAAATACCACTTTCAGGCGTACTCTTGAGAAAGCGACTTTCATAAAACCACTCCAGACAAGTCACTTGGTGAGTAACACACAAGCAGGTTTTGACCACGTACTAGGCAAAATGAAAAACAAGAGCTGAACTGTGTGCTTAAAGCACACAGTAATATGAGCATCCTACACATTTCCAAAGTCAAAATGAGAAATAGCTTCAGACAATCTCAACTTCAGAATAATATCTGGGGTTGTGCCTAAACCAAGCATTAGTATGAGATAGATCAGGACCTATTACAAGTTCTATATATACACACACCAAATAGCCACATTCAAGTTAAGTCATTCTTGTCAGAAATTCTAATTCCAGATATTGCATTATTCTAATATAGACATTATCTATTGGTTAAATGTGTCTCTGACCTTGTAAAACTAAAATCAGTTTTTAATGCATTAAAGAAATGTTAAAATTATCAAAGCAGCAGACACAAACCTATTTCTGCAAGTCTCATCTTCAAACCTGGAAATTACTTCCCTTCTGTACTCTTAAGACTAGTTTCAGGATCATTGCTCAGACATGACAAACCATACTCTGTGCAAATGACAGGCATGATAATGCTGGATAATGGCAAAGTACAAACAGCAGTTTTAACTTTTTGGTTGTCCAGAGATTTAACAATTTCTCTACACCATTCTGCAGCTCTTCACTTGTTCATTGCTTCCCATTAACAACAGAGGGAAATGCACCAGTGTTATCTCTTATTCAGCAGCCCAGACTGAAAAAAAATGAAGAATTAATTTCAGCAAAACATACACACAATCACCAGAAGACCTTTAACATTTCTGTAATTATCCACAAATTGCAGCCTCAGTAGCTGGTTTAGACCTTAGAGAGGTAAATACTAGTGACTGGAAGCAACAAATCTTAAGAAATCAAACTCCAGGAGTACAAAACATTACATTTTATTTAATCAAATTTAAGGCTTGAGAAAAAAAATACTCTGAAAATCACTCAGAAAAGCCATCTCAGAAGAAGAGACAGAACCTCCCCTTCTACTAGCTAAACAACGTTCAAGCTGCATGACAACCCACAGGCAGTAGGGGAAAGAAGAGGAAAGGATGGAATAGGGAGAAAAAACCACACAGCCATTCTACACATAAGCCAATTGTCACATTAACCTCAATGGTCTGGAGGTACAAGTCCATCCAACATGGCACTGTATGAGGGTCACCAAAACTAAAGACTCCTTGGGAAGAAATATTCAGGTTTTCAGGAAGCGACCGAAGCTCCTTTGGTCACTGCATTTTTTCAGTGCTTATATTCATCCTCCTCTTCACATACAGGGAAACTGTGTCCAAATGCAGGTATATTAATAGAAACAGAAGGGCAGTTGCACTGTCAAACATACTGACGAATAAATACATTGCTTCATGGAAATTGTGCTCATTTCTGAGAAATAAAAGTGATCACACTGAAAAGTTTCCTTCTCTCAGTCTAGTTATTTAAGTCTGATCTCATATTTGACATCTTTGTTAAAAGCCTTGTTTCCATTGTAGTGTTTGTGGAGTTGTTCCAAATGCAACCACTGAAATATCAACATCAACAATTTATTAAACCTCTCTTTGTGAGATCATTGAATTGCTTCTCCTTCGAGGCTTTAGAGGCAGGCTCACACCCAACTGCTTTTGCTGACAGCTTTTTTAAACCATAACCTAAATCTTTAGCCATGAAGTCACTGCAGGTCCACAAAGAAGGTGCTAAAGAGTACAACTAAGAAGTGGTAAGAAAGTATTCCCATTTCAAGTCTGAAATTACACTAGCCATGTGTGACACCAATGGGGGTGGCACTTCAAAACATCCATGGGTAAACCAGTCTAGAGCCCTGGGGTTTTAAAAGCGATACTGAATAAGCACAGAGAAGTTTATCCACAGTGAAAACAAATCACTCCGTGAATTTAAAGATCCTCAAATAGGCTGAACTTGCACTCAAAGTCAGTTCCAAATAACTGGAGCACTGATACAAAGCTGGTGTTAATATGGCCAGAGCCAATAAGAACAAACTGTGGAAAGACAATACTTCAATTAAATTCTGTTTTGCATACAAACAGTACATCAAAAAGAAACCAAGTATTCATTTGTCTTCAGGCAACTTAGCAAGACTTGCAGACACTGGAATCCTGATCCATGACGCTGGCTCTTGTCAGCAGCTAATTTCAGTGCACGAACTCCACAGGTATCTTTGACACGTTGATGATTTTCACCAACTGCTGAAATTACTTCCCAGCATTAGGAGCTTTCTGCATCAAAATGTGGCAAAGGGAAATGTACTCCCTAGATGCAATTTTCAATGCAATGTTTTACAAATAGAAATGTGACTTACAAATAGGAAGCATCCTTCTCCATTTTTACATACATCAGATTATTACACATAGCCTTAACAGAGTAAATTGGTTGAGGAGGTGTTGTAAAGTTTCAAGCACCAGAGTTTAATGCAAAGATTGCTGGACACTTTTGCAAAGCAGCAGTAACAGCAGCAAATTTTTGGCTGCTCCTAATGGACTAGATTCAACAAATAAGTAATACAGACCTCAAATTCAAGGCTCTACAGAAGAAATTCCTCTTGCTCTCCCCTCAGTGATCTACTGCTTCTGTTTCCTTGCTGTATATCAAAGCTAAAAAAAAATAAATCATAGTGTGCTTCCAACAATCTTAATTTCAGGTTTTTCAGATGATTAATAGCAAACTGTTCTCTGCTACTGTAAGGAAATCAGCCATCCTTAGACAAGCTTCCTTTTCCTGTTGTGTCTCAATCACTGGGCAGAAAAAGAACTATGAAAGCTGAAGTACACATGAGTACAGCATTGTCTGTGAAGTGCTTCACAGATTAAAAGCTAGAAGGATGTCTGGACAATCAATACTGACACAAAGATTCTTACTGTTTATCAGATTTTGCCAGTGAAATGTTCATTAATACATGCATAACAGAAAAAGGTCAGAGATAGTTAAAAGTTCAGCTTCCTAAGAAAGCCATATACTTTGGAAACAGAAGTATTAAATCCTTCAGGCAGACTACATGTAGTAAAATATCATTATAAAAATATATAGTTTTCTAAAATTTACGCTATGTTAGGCACTGTAAATAAACCTGCTCTCCCTGAAAATATTGGTGTCACTGGAAGCAGTAAGCAATGTTCAATGTTAGTTATATGGCCCACAGTAAAACTGATAGCTACAGCTACTTCCAAGAAGTTTTCAGTCACATACTTCTATCTTAAAGCTAAAAATATTAAGCCAAAGTCTTTTAGAGAAGACTGGAACTCTTACTGAACTACAGATCCATCTACTGAATGCCCAAGAAGGGAAGATGGGAAGAAAAGAGTTTAGTTTTCTTCTGATAAAAATAAAAAACATTGACTTCAGGAGGAGTAGTTCAGTTTGACAGGTTCACCATGTTGTGACTGGCATTTGAACCACGTATCAGAATACAAGCAGAACTGATGATTCAATAGCTTCACAGGAGATTTCAAAATTCAACAACTCTAATCTTCCACTAAAATTATATTTCCTCATTAAAAACAGATTTCAGTAGGGATCAATGCTTCATTTAAGTGTCTTTCATCAGTCCTGACATTAGCAGTTAGGACTTGTGAAGATCAACATAGCAGTTGAGAGAAAGTAGAGGAAAGGCAAAAACCATCAACAGCTAGCATAGCATGCTTGCTACCTACTGAAACAAGCTGCACTTTCAAATTTCTGCAGGCAGCACTTTTTAAAGATATTACAGGTCAATAAAAAGCTAAGCATTTTTAAAAAGTTTGTTTTCTTCTATAAATAAAGAATATTTACATTTTTTTCAGACAGGAAACAGTGTCAGGGATTCACACCCCCTTGCCTGAAATGGAGTTTTCTAACAATGCTACAGTCAGATTTTTCCCCTCTTGAGAAAAGGATTGCGTTTTCAGAACAGCATGGGTTACTCAGGCTCTGATGATGAGCACAAGCTCCTGCTCCTGACACATCTATGTTATTCCCAGTCAAGCAGAAATATCCCTGCCTCTGCACAACTGAAAACCAATTAAAGAACTAGAAAATTTGTGGCTTTTCCAACTTCCAATACCATGATGATTATGGTTGCTGGGTATCTTGCCAAAAAATGACTGCATGAGTCTACTGTAGCGATTAAACAGATTTCAAGATTCTGAAGAAATCAACACTCCTTCTGAAAAGATTGCATTTTGAGATTGATGGCAGTCAGGAGTGAAAACAGAAGAATCTTCATGGTAATCCTTCAAGGAAAGAGATTACAGCAGTTTCACATCTCCTTGTACAGCCTTTAAAATTTGTTCCGCCAATGTCTTGGGAAATTCCATTTGTTCCTCAAAGTTCAATGCTGGTGCACTGAGTTGTCTCATTGTAAAAAAGGTAAGACAGGTGCATGTTTGGAGATTTTTTTTTGTACCAGCTTCTAAGAAAAACCATGAGTGGGGTAAAATCCACATAAGGCTTTTAATAACAGGAGTATTTCATGGTCTGTGCATTTCTTCCACCTTGGTGTCTGACCAATAACTGTAAAATATACTTTTTGCAACAGGTGTCTGCTTGTATATTCAGAAGGCATTACCTGCCTTTACAGCTTCAATATCAGAAATCAATGTCCTGGCTAGGAAAATCCCAAAAATCTAAAAAGACAAAAACACAAACCATTTGTGAGATGAAACACTTGTAATGTACCGATCTGCAAGATGTTTCTAAAAGTTAGAGCCTATTACCATTAGTCATTATTGCAGAATGGGAACCTACTACTTATGCGTCCCTATTATACCGTACTGATGCCTGTGCAACTACTTTTGTGAATAATGATGCACATTCATAGTGTTTGCAGATACAGATATTTCATAGCCAGGATCATCCATCAAAGCATGTGTATTACTAAAAAGTAGTAAAGGCAGCAGAATCTTGCAGGAAATAAAACTCACAACAAAAACATGCTTTTCATGTAACAGTTCAGGAGCATTCAAAATAATAAGCTTCTAGACACCTTAGAGCTGGAAGAAGTCCACTTTGCCAAGTTTATGAGTCTTGTAACACTCACACATACCTGTTGCTAAAGTTACAAGTCAGGCATTTTCATTCATTCTACAGCTTTGGATAATCCAGTCAATTTGCTGATCAGTTTTTTTTTAAATACATACAGAATGTATAATTATCTGCACTACTGAAATTCTTGTCACAAACAGTAGTGAGAAAAGTCCCAAATTATTCTGAGACATTTAAATGTGAAATTTTAACATTCACTCAAGTTCTCAGGGAAATTTTCCTTTACAAATTGAAGATAAATTCATAACTCAGCATATTTCCTGAAACATTCTCAGAAAAACAACAGAAGACTGGGGTGAAGTTTTGGAAAAGCCAAAAGATTTGTTTTAGAACTAGACAGATTGTATCTAACTCTCAGTCCTACCATTAAAGTTTAAAGCACAAGACCCACCCAATTTGAAAATACAAGTGACTGAAAGTGGTTTCGCAGAGGCTCAGGACATGAACAACAACAACAAGTTATTGTCGGTCAACACACTGCCAGAAGATTAAACTTCATACCTTGAACATCTTCCTAACTGGAAATGGTGTTCTCCCGAGAGCATCTCTCAAAGGCATGGAAGCACTGTCATTAGATGGTGATAAAATACCAAAACCCAAGCAACAGAGGGCAGTATTGCCAAGGCTGGGAAATGGTATTTTGCCATCATTCTATGTTCAACTATTTTTGCTTAAATGGAAAATACATTCTGTGGTAGATTTACAAATCTGTTATTTCCCACTGAAGGGAAGCAGTACCATAGCAAAGAAATTTAGGTAAGTGTAAACAACTGCCACAATGAAAGCAGGGTCCACCTTGAAAGAAGCAATCTGATAGGTTTTACCAAGAATTCTGGTTCTTTTTGTTTGATGTACCAAGCACCACCAAAGTACTGGAAGAAGTCACAACACCACCTTCATCTGGTTCTGCTAATATCATGTTTGCAACCTGTTCACCAATTTCCCTGCTCTTCTGTTCTCAGCTTTTTTTTGAGTAGCTTGTTACATGCCACTTACAGCCAGCTGAGTGGTAATCTTAGCATGAAGGACAGAATTGTATCTTAGTGATTTCACATTTGTGATAAAAGGGTGTAGTTCAGATCTACTGGAGTAGATGACCAGAAGATCCCCCCCTCCCTCACAGCATATTGAAGTCTAAGAAATACATTATTGTATCACATTATTATATAAAATAATCATGTATTAGCATATTGCTTGTCCTGGTTTGGGCTGGGACCCAGTTAATTTTCTTCCTAGTAGCTGGCATAGGGCTGTGTTTTGGATTTAGTACTAGAAGAATTTTGATAACACACTAATGTTTTAGTTGTTGCTGGGTAGTGCTTAGACTAGTCAGACTTCTCAGTTCTCAGCTCTACCAGGTGCATGGGAAGCTGGGAGGGGACACAGCCAGGACAGCTGATTCAAACTGACCAAAGGACTATTCTATACCATGTGACATCATGCTCAGCATATAAGCTGGGGGAAGAGGAAGAGAGGGACATTCGGAGTGATGGCGTTTGTCTTCCCAAGTCACCGTTACGCGTGATGGAGCCCTGCTTTCCTGGAGATGGCTGAACACCTGCCTGCCCATGGGAAGTGGTGAATGAATTCCTTGCTTTGCTTGCATGTGCGGGTTTTGCTTTCCCTATTAAACTGCCTTTATCTCAACCCACGACTTTTTTCACTTTTACTCCTGATTCTCTCCCCTGTCCCATTGTGGGGAGAGTGAGCAACCATCTGCGTGGTGCTGAGTTGCCAGCCAGGGTTAAAACCACAACATGCTGTATTAATATATAACAATACACATCACAATCATATACTGTATTATAATTGTATTGCATTTTTATCATGACCTTCATTGCTTTGAGGAACATAATTTCAACAGAATTAAATTAGCTGATCCCATATTTTCACTGTAAGTCCTGATCCCTATAATTTTTTTGCCATACTAGTCTCATACCTGAAAAATCCAGTGCCAAAATATTTACTGTACCTCTCTCCGTAACTACTTTTACCTTCAGCAGGCCTGTATCTGCAAACTTGAAACTTTTTTCAAAGTAGGGTAAAAAACTAACCTGGAGCAGTGAGATAGCTATGAAGACACCTGCAACAATGTAGATATTGCGGGGTAACCAAGCTTCAAGAGCAACAATACATCCTTTGACAAAAATCTGATCCTGCCATTGACTCTTGCTCTGAATGTAGAGAGGAAGAATAAGAACATTACTTTTCTGCTCAAGTTTATTGTAAGATCAATCACATGATATAGCTAAACTAATGATTTGTCACTTATGCAGTAATGTTTTTAACCAGACTCCAGAGATACATATATGCCCAGATTAAATCAGAGAATGTCAGACATCAATGTTAGTATCTTCCTGCAAATCCTGTTATTAAAATACTTTAGAATTAGCAGATAATAGAATCCAGAGTTAGACCATTAGAATAACTGAAATGGACATTTGAAATTAAAGTCTCACCCCTTTTTGAAACACACCTTTCTTTTACCTATTCCATTACTTGTTTTCTCCATCCTCCCACAGTACAAAGTTTACTTTAAACAACAGAAAATACCACACTCTACTTGGAGTATGATGTAGCACAGTCAGCTAGTTCCCAGAATTTTAAGCTGGCATATCCAACATCAATTCCCCCGCTTTTATAGTTTTACCTATGCAGGCACAGAACATCGCCAGACAGCAAGATCCCAGCATCTTACCTTCTTTCTGACATCATACCCACACTGTGTATTCACAACTTTTTGCTGCAAAACAAAAAAGATTTAAAATAAGTCAATTTAATTCTATTCAGTGCTGTTCACAGGAAGTTTTTCTGTCTTTCAGATTCACAAATAAATCATGACTGGCAGAGCCAACCATTTTAAGAAGCATTTTTAGTAAAAATAAGCAAGGACTAGCAGAACAAGAAAAGTAATAACAAAGCAGAGGTGTATACTAGCAGGAAAACATCCTCCACCAAAAATCCCAGCTGCTTCTATTGCTTGGCTTTTGATTAGCAAGGAATCTTTAACATGAACCATAGCAGCTGTACCTGCCAGCATACAAATAAGACACCTGCATTTCCAAGATCAGTTTCACCTTAACTGTTTCACCTAACACCTAAACACTGAAGTAACAATAAAGGTACCAGGCTGATTTATTTACATCTGCAGTGAAGAAATATGCCTTACAACTCCGTCATTTCAAGAGGTATACAACTTGCTATCCCAATCAGTTAAAACAAGTAATGCTGCAAGCTACCTGAGCCCCCTCAGCTGATAGTAGAAAGTCTCACGCATAACAGCTCCAAAATATACCTAGTTTGGGAGACAAAACACTCCAGTTGCAGACCCCAAGTAAGAAGACCATAAACACCTTCCAGACCACAACTCCACACGACCCAATGACAGTATTTGTCTCCTAAGTTGCAAAGACATTCCTTTTAAGACATTTTTTTGTCTTCTCTGTATGAGACTTCTGAAAACAGATGTATTATACAATTATAGTAATTTACACAATGCATAGCGAGTTAGTGAAATATTAGTAGTAGAATTGCATATTAAAAAGATTTAAGCATACTTACATCTCCTTAAATACAGCACCAGCAACAAAAAAGTTGCAGTGGAATAGTATTGCTCCAAATTAAAGTAGAAAATTACTGGGGAATCTAAACATGGAACATTTCCCTGACAAAGTCTTTCCTTGTCTGATTTACAAGACAATCAAAAGCCTTAGTACAGCCTACTAATGGCTATCTGCTCCACATGAGGATTGCTGGACTGACTTTGAACTGTAACTATTCCCACTAATACTATAAATCATTATGTTAGTTCGTATCTCCACATTTTGGCTTCTACTGAAAGGGTCAGATCCCTAAAGTTTAGTAAACAGATCGAACCAATAAGCACCTAATTCTTGCCAAAGCCAGAGAAGTGACTCAAATGCTTTAAACTGAGTTTGTGCATGAGCACTTTACCAGTTGCTGATAAACAATCAGCAAATGGAGTTACTCCTACTTGTCTAGCAGAGGTGGTGTAACATTAATTCTAACTGGGGCAAACACACTGCTTAGTGCTCTCAGGTCCTTACAAGCTAGATAACAGAGGCCAGGAACCTAGGGAACAAAGCATTGGGAATAAAAAAAAAAAAATTATCAGCCACCAATACTTGCAGACTCAAGCCACACAAAAATAGCTTGAATTCCTGGTACCAATAAATTTTCAGCTCTATAGGAGGTTGCCACATTCAGAGTCTAAGAAGGATGGAACAGAAACATGAAGAGTTTGTCTACCCAAGAATAATTATTGATTACTTAGAATACCTTTTAAAGCCCTAGACATCACATCCTGTTCAGCAAGTACTTCCTTTCCTAACTCTCCAACATCATCAGAACAATATAAAGACAAGAAATAACTTACAGCAGGGTCAGGTATACAACAGGAAAAAGGGACGCCACACTTCTCACGACTTTTGCTTTCACTGCTGCAGTTAAAGTATATGTTAAAGTCCCAGTCATCTGGACCTTGGGCACCACAGCAATGGTTCTGCAACAGATAAACAAACACTTAGCATTTGGGGATATTTTAGAGACAACTGAATGAACTCTCTGGAATGACAGTTGTTCATCATCTTCACTTTCTCTAAGGCTGTGCAGAATCAACGGCAACATCAGAGTAAAAATTGAATAATCAATACTGTGGCTCTATGAAATCAAAGCAATACATTTGGTTCCTGGAAATAGGTATCAGCGTGACAAGCAAAACCAGAAAAATTATCACTTTAGATATATTTGCCAGATGCAGTCAGTGTACATCCATAAATGGTGCAACAAAGTTTATACAAATGCTTTGTACCCCATTATTTCCAAGTCAACCAAAATCAGAAAAAATATGAAAAATATTTCTTTAAATTTGTGACTCCATCCTTAAATCTTCATGAGTTGGTGAGGTTTCTTCTTGTTTACTATGAAAAGTGGATTCAAACATTTGTGAATATACTTCCTTTCTTTTAAATGAGAATGTTTTCATACCCAAATGAGTTAACTGCTAAAGACTCACTAGCTCAAAGGTCAGTCAACTCTGGAAGTATTTAACAAGTTTCTTGACCTAAATAGGGTATTGTAATTGCCATAGCTGCAGCTTGGGTAAATACCACCATTTCAAGGAATGTTCAATTCCTGGAACTAACAAAAGCTAGTTTCTTATTAAGTTATGCTTTGCAGTTTACTAGCTTGGATATCTAAAGGCACAAATCTTCCTCTGTAATTTGAGTCCTTGAAATGTTATAACATCATGCAGATTTTCCTGGTACCTCAGGAAGTTCCATCTTTTTGGGATATCTCTAGCATCCCTCCTCCACCCACTGCCCGTCTTCACAAAACCTGTATTAGTCTAAGTGTCTGTGAGACCACCAAAACTTGAAGTCAGAAAACTGATTCAAAAGTTATCAAGTTTTGACAGACACAGATGGGAACGGAGAGCAGAACTGTTTACAGTTTTCACAGGAAATCACTAAAAAGCTGAACAGAATGGTCAGAGTAGAATAAACACCAAGAAAAATGATGTTAAGTCATTAATACATTTATCGTGAAGAAAGCAAAAGAGGTATGTTTTTGTCTTTCCAGTTCCTCCTCCCTCACACATCCACATCTTTGTAAAAAGCCATACAATCACTAAGCATGCTAATCTACCTTAGTAAGGTACAGACTATGAGGTTGCTTTCAGGCCTGAAAGTAATGTAATTAGCCAGAGCAAACAGCTGCCTACAGAAAGCTCTCTGGGTCCCAAGGCACACACTGAGAAGAGAGCAAGTCAGCCTAAAGAGCATGGCTCCTTAGAAGATGGGCTTCAGTGAGGCATTTGAACACGCTGCTGCACTGCACCTTGCTGTTCAATCCTTGCAGAACTACACTTACTAATCCACATTGCATACTTCCCATCCTTCCTCAGTACTTTCAGGTATAGATCAATGACAGGCTGATTCAGAGACTTTTCTGGTCTTTCCTTTTTCAGGTTTATTAGCTTGTTAATCTGGCTAGTGAACTCCTTTTAGTAAGCTCAGCCTTTTATTTTCATTGAAAAGTATTTAACTGGAGTTCAACTGTAAATCAGCTTAGCGTATTAGCCTGGCTGACTGCACTGAGACTAGATAAACAGAAGAGCAACAACAGAGAGGACAACACTGTGACAATTACTGGTGTTGATCATGGCCAGGAGGAGGCCTATCTTACAAAAAGGTGCCCAGCACCAAAAGCTAAAGCAAAACAGCACTGAAATACATCCCAGCAGCTTAGTCAGAGGATGCTTCCATTCAGCACACACAGGAGCGAATGAACAGGTAAGCTGCTGGTAATATACAGCTGACTAAACTGTATCTGCTCCAAAATGCCCTTTGCTATAAAACTGAGCTGTGACCATAGATATCTAAACATTTCATAAGGGGAAAAAAATACAGGAAACAACCATTTCATGAGTGCTTCACGAGGAGGTATGCACTCTGGTTTTCTCCACACATTTTTTTCAACCACACACAAGTAAATAAAAATCAGATGGATCATCCTCACTGGTTGTTTCCTGGACATGATTACAAAAGCAGATGATTGAATGAAACCCACCAGGCCCTTACTAGCACAGACCTTGTCATCTCCTGGTATACATAACTGTTTTCTGGTAACTGAAGATTTTTACGACCACAGGAGCGAAAAATTGTTCCAACTTTCCTTGACAACTGCCTGACTAGATACTTTCCCAATTAACAAAAATCCTCTTTTGCTTCAAGATGCCCTGTGCTGCATCCTCGTACAAGACTGCAATGCCTCAAATAAGAGTGCAGACCACCAGTTCCATTAGGATAAAATGCTTTTTTGTTGCTCACTTCTCAAACTGGTGCAATACTGATCAGAACAGGGGAACAAGTGGAGAAGGTCAAAAGGCAGATGGATTCTTGGCAGAGCTTCCACATTCTCAGTTAGAAAAGCACTATCGCAGAATGCCTTGCTTCCCTGATGCTTTCAGTGCAGAAAGAACAAACAACACATCTGTAACATGGCACTATTAGCTACAGGATATGATCAATCTGTAACAAAAAGGAAAAAACTTTCAAATACATATTCTCCTAGAACACATGAAAGTAGTGACAGGATATGAACTTACAATTTTCTGTAGCGAATCAATGAGGTTCTGGAGGTCAATATCGTCTCGGTAGGATTTAATGTTATTCTCAAAGAATTCCTTGACCCTGTCCCTCACCCAGTCCTGGAACAGGAAAGCCAGAACTGCCACTGCCAGCTCCAACAGGAATATAAACACAATCGTTCCACAGAACTGTAAAAGAATTCCCAAATTAGGAAATATCCATTGATTTTGAATGCATCCCTACTCCAACTCCACCAGAAACAGACACAGAGAAATCAGGTTAAAATTCTCGCTCAATACAGATACCGTGAGAACACAGCCTGTTTAAATGAGAATACAATTTAAAGAAACCCCCAAAAGGTAGGGTTATCTTTGTTTTGGTCACCTGAACTCAACAGTAAAATGAGCACCATACCACAGCCATTACACACAGCAGTGAAAATATTAGTAAATTAGGATCTGCAAAACACAGGCCTACAGTAGTATTGCTGTTACTTCTTGGATTGTTTCCCATTTTATAATTTTTGGTTCAGCTTAACTGTTTTCAGATCTAAAGCAAAGAAGCCACCTCAGTATGAAAACAACACTTAAGAGATTGCATATCAAAGTCCCCAAGTTTTGCCCACCAAACATTTAGAAGAAATTTTAAGCAGTTTTGTTCTCCTAAGCCATTACACCATCTCCTCTCAGTCATTCTTAACTGACTAAATATGTTCTAGAACATCATATTTTGTGACATTACATAATGTTAGATTCGGGTATACATGCTGTAACATTACCATATAGCAGGATGAATGAAAAGGGAAGAAATGTTTCCCAGAAAGGGGAAGAAATACATAGGTTTGAACCTACACTGCCTATAATACCATTACTCAGAGGCTCATCAGGGAAGTAAGTTTACCATATACACTGCAACAAACCAAAGTCTACAACTTAATTATCCATGTTTTGCTACTAGTTCTTCACCCATCATTCCCAGCTTTCACACACATAATAATCCACTCATGCCATGATGTTACTTACAAACTTCAGAAGGCAGATGTTTTCTCTCAGTGCTCCTACACAGCCAGCAAATCCTAAAGTAAACATCACTACTCCCACCACTAAGACAAGCACCACTGGGTCCAGACCATGAAGACCAGTCACCTTTGTCAGGTCAGACAATACACCCTGAAAAAAAAACCAAAAACAAAAAATGGGATAACAGAAAAAGGTGACAACTATAACCATGTTTTTCAATAAACATTCCTTCTGGATGTCCATGATTTCTACATGATTCCAAATGAATTGGCTGCAAACCCTTGAGCTTGCCAACAGTGACCCACACTGAAAAGTCTTGTGGTGAAATGGTTATTGACGATACCAATTTTTTCCACCCTAGCATAAGAAGTATTAATGCAAAGTTATAGCTATTAATTCTTCTAATAAGTAAATCCAGTGCAGTCAGCTCCTCAGATTACATTCTCCTAGGTCTATTTGCCAAACAAGCTTCCACAAGATGGTGCCAAAAGCTCAGTACTATCACTGAATATTCATTTAGTTTCAAAGCAAAAGAATTAATGCTTTATATTAAATTGAAATGCATCAATCAAAAGGACACTCCAATGTCAAAGTCTTTACAAAAAGTAAGAAGAGAATTTTTCCAATCCTAATGTTTATGTGGCAGAAAGGGAGAGACATTCTAACTACAAAGCAGGTTATGGGTGACATTTTAAGGGAGGGGAACAAAATCTTGTTTTGTTTTTCAAGGGAATCTGATTTTTTTCTCTCAACATTTTAGTTATACCCCTTCTAACGCCAAATAGCCTTAGGAATGCTTCTCCAAAATCTTGCAAAAATACAGAAGTATACTCAAAATATTCTGCTTCCAACCCAGATAAAATTCTTACACTAAAAGTAGTTATCTATTCCCTATAAAATATTTGTAATTTGCCTAATTTAGCAGCAGTATTTTCTTTTTTTGTTAACTATCAAGAGACACCACTTATTTTGACATCAATCTTACCTATTAAGCCTGTCTGCCTAGATCTTTGGACACAATTTCTCAGACTCTGCAAATGTAATGCTAACACAGTGAAACCCTTATTTCTAGATTAGGTTTTAAAGCAATTAAGTTTATATACCAGCTACCATTAAAATTCAAAATACATGTAACAAGCTTCTCATATAATGTACAAGAACAAGGTGCACCATGCAGCAGACAGAAGGGACAAACAGGTGAAACCCTTAAAGTTCAGAAGAACAACTTGTAGGGACATCCAGACAGCCTAGCAACAGTCTGAGTGTTCATCAGTAACACATAGAACATTTTAATAAGAAAATACTTCCCATTCAAAACAGAAATAACAAAGTACAATATCCCATAATTACATGTTTACTACCTTTTGTTTTTTTCTTTATAAAGCATATTCTTAAGCTAACTACATTTAATTTAAGAGAAAGATTCAAAGTAATTCATATAAGCAGTCTAATTCTGTCAATGGAATATAAACTCTCATCTTGCTACTCACGTATTTGTGCTAGAGTTAAGTACAAAGAATATACATCCTAAGAGAATACCTTGGAAAAATCCGTATCGCTTGTAATTAAATGTTTACTTAACAAAAATAATGTCTTCAAAATACAGCATTAGAAGAAAATGTGCACATGGAGAAACTTCAGCAGCCGATAGAGACACTGATAACAGTCCTTATGATGCAGGGAGTTCATCTTCTTTCATAATGCGTTCCATAACAGATCTTGTTAGAGCTATTAATTTGGCAACAGCCAGACAATAGACCTGTTTTTACCAAAACTGGTTGAAGGGATAAAGAGAAAAAAAAAATTGCTGTAGAATTCAGAATTGCCTTGCAAAAGCTGGTCACTAACAGCTGAAATAGCCTATGAAAAATTGGTCACAGTTTATAGATTTCCCAGCATTCAGAAAGTCATGGGAAGCAAAGACTTTTCTAGTTACTGTCACCGGTGACACGCTTCCGTTCTTACAAACTGTAAGACCTCTCAGCTAGCTATCAAACTTGGTCTACCAGGTTAATTATTATAGTCCCACCTAATCAAACTTTGGCTCAGGCCCCACAATCAAGGAAAACACACCAAGATTAGCCAGGCTAATTCAGCATCTTCGTAGAACCAATACACTATGAAACCAAACACTCTGACCAGGATGTTGAAATTCTCACAGCTATTTCCAGCCATCTCCTTCCCACACCCAAACTCAAGCTTTTTTGACAACCTCACTTGCTCAAGCAACATCTTTTGGAAGAAAACTTCCTCTGATCAAAAGAAAAGTTGGCAGGAACTGAGCTCTGTTATTCACCCTCAGATGTTGTTGGTGCACAACAGTTTCTTCATATTCACATTTGGTGTTTACAGCATTCTCTTTTGAAAAGGGGGGGGGGAGGGGTTTGCCTAACAAAAGATGTTAATTGAAAAGTCTTGAAGGAAGTAAGCAAGAGAATTAATTCAGGGGACTACCTCATTCCACCTTACTCATTTCTAAGGATGCTTCTGCCTGTGCCATCTGCAGGATGGTAAAAGATCTTTGAAGCACAGGCTGCCCTTTACAATAGCACCTAGATTTCCTACAGCTATATAGAAATGAAGTCTTGATACCTGAAGTCAGTGTAAAAAATACAAGAATAAAAATCAGCCTTTAAGTCTTCCTTTCAGCCCCTTAGAACACTGAATTAAGAGTTCAACTGTACATGCTTAACTTGTTTTCCACTTTCTTTTAATGCTTGTAAGCAGTGTGCCGCCATCTCAACTGAAGTGTGCTGGCAGAGGGCAAACATGAATTGCCTTTAAAAGAAAAATCTCTAATACAGTCAATTAGCAACTGCCAAGCCAGTTACTGTTTCGAGATACACTAGCATGGGAACTACAAAATACATCTGACAAGGACAGAGCTGATTTCTTATACTGAAGTTCTGCAAACTGGGTGTTGATTGTCGCAATACCACACTGCCACTGATTATAACAGAAGTTACATGCACATACCTTTAGACAGTTTATATACCTCTGTGTACAAACACAAAGATCAGCAGTCTAAAGAATGAGTACACTTAATCATAGACTAGGTTAAGGTTGGAAAAGACCTGTCTGACACAGGGGAGCCCAAAACTGGACACGGTACTCCAGATGCAGCTTCAGGTGTGATGACTATTGTTGGATGAAGCTCCTCCTTCAACCACTGGCCACACTGGTGCTAATACAGCCCAGTATGCTGTTGGCCTTGACATGAGGACACACCTGATTTTCAACTTACTGATCAACAGGAGCTCAAGGTTTCTTCCTCACAAAGCTGCTTTCTAGGCAGCCAACCCCCAGCCCATACTGATTCATGGGGTTACTCCATCTCAGGTACAGGATTTTGCATTTGCCTTTTGTTTTCTTAAATAAGCTTTCATAAGGTTCCTGTCAACCCATTTCCCCATACTCTTGTCCTTCTAAATCACAGTCTTGCTTTGAAATAGATTGACGGTTCCCTCTCCATATGTTATTAGCCATGAACTTGCTGGAATGAAGTTAGGCCAACTAGCCTCTAGTTTCCCAGATCTTCCTTTCTGTCTTCCTTGAAATAGTTTTACCAATAAAAACTGTTTTCCTGATGAGAAGGCTCAGTGTTATTCACCTTGCTTCTATTAACAGTTTATTATAATTCAGTTTCTCTTCAGAGATTTTTGTAGTATCTCTTGGGTGACAGATACTAGCATCTACCCGTTTTTTATTGTGTAGATTTTTAAAATTTTATGCAATTTAACTTTCACATTACTGTTCAGACTAACAAACCCCAGATTATAAGGATAGGCCAATTAGATACATCAGTTAAAGAGACTGGCTTTGACTCAAACAGTAATGCCAATCAGGATGGATAACATTTTTACATACAGTATTTTCAAACATTTTTACATACAGTATTTTCAAACATTTCTCAAACCAGTGTTCTCAACTGTTTCAAGATACTGTCAGCTAGAAGAGATGTACAGGATTTATATCCAGCAAAAAGACCGCTGAGGAATCAATCTGAAGTGTAGTCCTAGCAGAAGATGGAAGAGACAAGAAAAATCAGAAGTTAAAGGGACCCAACGTCACGTTCCACTAAGAGACAGGATGTTCAAAACATTACCACCACCTTTAGTTTATCTTTGAGTTTACAACCGAAGCACAGCTTCTGGAATGCTTTTCTCTTACTTCCCATCTATTGTTCACCAAGATGTTTATCTGTAAACAGACAGGTCCATACAGGCAACACAGCTAAAGAATAACACTAGTTTGAAAGGTTGTCCATGCAGCACAGAACAACAGACATGAAAAATAATGTACAGATTTCATGAACTGTTCAGAAGTTCAAAGCCACAGGAAAAGCTTTGAAGCACTTATTTGCAAGACAGGACAGAACAGAAGTTTAAGTTCAGGCAAAGTTTAAGAAATAAGCCAGAAAGCCTGTCTTTGCCTTTTAGTAACTTCAGTGTACCACAAAGTCCATTTGGCACATGGAAGTAGTTGTGAACTAGTCATTTCCAACCACACAGATCCTCTGCGCTTCTTTACAGAAGAGAATATAATGTCTGAACATGAGAGAATACAGATTTAAGACAAGTTTAACACCCTCCCTAACAAGTTGGAAAGAAAATCCTTTTATAACAACAGAACAGGAGGTAAATGCATTTCTGTGTGGAGACAGGCTGCTTACTATGTATCAATGATATCACTGATCTAGTTGTGAGAATGTGTGCACACACAGAGGGAGCAGGGAGGAGAATACATACCTCAGTATTAAAATCATCATAAAACTCACTTCCAAAAAGTGGAAGAATCCCAAAACCTCTCTGTATATGGGTAGTTGCTGCATCTAAGCACTCTGAGGAAGTGTTACACTGTGATGGTAATTAAAGTGTTCTTACTCAGCAGCACAACTGAGCAGTGAGGACACCTGCCCTCCACTACTAATTAAGATGCTGATCACTAAATCCACTAGTAATTGTCACTTTTTCCTACTGCTTGCAGTCATATTAAAACCAGGACAGCATGCTTTTACATTCATAATAGGGTGAACCATGCCTTTCCATACCTATACCATCTCTTTTCTTGTAACAGGAGAACTCTGTAGGTATGTGCCCACACAGACTTCCTCTTACTGAGGAAGTTATTCAGGTGAAAGAAACCTTTGCCAAAAATAAGTGTTATTCAGCTAGATCATGTTCCCCAATTTTGATCCTCTACACAGAGACACAATCACTTAAGCAACTCCATGGGGAGTGAAGTGAAAGACAACAGGTAGCCTGAAGATTAGAATACTACAGAAAGATGGTCCCAGAGATGCCTATGTTTTTTTAATATAAAGAGATAGTGTTTACATTCTTCCTAAATACTTCTTGTTTTTAATAAAAAGAGGTAGGTAGATAGGTATTTTAGAAAAAACGCTTTCAAAAGAGTACCAGTTCATAAAGACTATTCAAAGATTAAATTCTCCCTAGCATCCTGCTCTTACCAGTTTACAAAAAAGGTCTGAACACCAAGGGCCACAGCTTAACACCTGATCAGGGACAGGAATGAAACTCCAAGTAAGCTCAGTTTAGATCATCTGAACATGGTCCTGAGCTCATGTGCTACATTTAACCTTTGCTGCTTCCTGGGGAAGTTTTACCGGGGCTGGGGCAGCAGAGGCCAGCCACTGAACAAGGTAAGACCAGCCATTTCTACCCTTACCTTTTCACTCCATGCCCACAGACCAGCTGCAAGGAAGGCCACCCCAGCCAGCTAAAACAAAAAGAAAAAAAAAGAATTAGATATACTAATCAACACATTCGTAAGCACTTAGCCAGTAGCATTGTTGCTCAAGTAAAACAAATATTGTCTGTAGTCTCAGACAATAGTAATGAGACATTCTCTGCCATGAGTCAACCTCTCACAAAAAGGATTTAGAGTGCTTTTATTCCATAGCATTCTTGCATTCTGTAAACTACTTCTACAAAGTATTTCAATTTGATTATGATTACTCAAGAAGAACACAGTACTAAATTGACAAATCCACACAATAGCATGCAAGTGGGAGTTATCCTTGTCCCAATGACTTGCTCTAAACTTTTTGCCTACACACTAATGAAGATTTCAGAATATTTAATGCATTTTGATGTTATTTCTTTAGTCATTTTATAGTACCACCTTCAGGCAGTAGCCATCTTTGACTCTTCACATAACTTCTCGGTGTCAAGGCTCATTGTATTAGTTTCCTCTCTAAATAGATACAGTTTGTCTTCTGAATCCTTACCTTGTTTAAGCCCTTTTGAATTAAGCTGAAGTAATGGTACATCCACCTACTTTCAATAAGCAACAAATCTAATTGACAACGTACAAACCCTACACCAATTCAGATGTTTGTATAATAAATATTTCTGAATGACATTAATCCAAATGGAGCAAGAAATCCTTGTGCCAGTCTTTTATTTCCTTTCTCCATTCTCAGGCAGTTTGTCTTTAATCTCCAATTTCAATAATCAAACTAGAATGACCTCTCTACAAACTGAGGGCAGCTCCCCCTCATTACTTAAAATGGCATTCTACCCTACTATGTCCATGTAGCCTTAAAAGACATTGGGGTGCTGGAGCGTGCCCAAAGAGTAGCAAAGCTGGTGAAGGGTCTGGAGCACAAGCCCTGTGAGGAGCAGCTGAGGAAACTGGGGTTGTTTAGCCTGGAGAAAAGGGAGCTCAGGGGAGACCTTATCACTCTCTACAACTACCTGAGACTGTAGCAAGGTGGGCGTCAGTCTCTTCTCCCAAGTAACAAGTGATAGGACAAGAGGAAACAGCCTCGAGTTGTACCAGAGGAGATTTAGATTAGATATTAAAAAAATTCCTTCACCAAAAGGGCTGTCAAGCACTGCAACAGACTGCCCAGGGAAGTGGTTGAGTCCCCGTCCCTGGAGGCATTTAAAAGACAGGTAGATGTGGTGCTTAGGGACATGATTTAGTGGTGGACATGACAGTGTTGGGTTTACAGTTGGACTTGATGATCTTAAAGTTATTTTCCAACCTAAATTATTCTGATTCTATATCAAGGACTGAGGTTGCTCCCTGCCCCCCAAACCTTATACACATTGACAAGTAAATCCTGACAACTGAGAAAACACCTTGAAAAGGGGCCCTTTCCTCTAGGAAATGCACCACCTTCCATGAACTAAATGGGCTTTACAGGCAATTTCCCACAGCACAGGCAAGAAACAAAAATAAGATCCTTTTACAGTCACACAAGAAAAGGTATGTGCAGATTTTGAATGCTGCTGGGTTCACTGCCTGCTGACCCTAAACTGCACTCAGGGCAAATGAAGTTGTTCTGGGTTTATTCTGCTGGGGGGAGTGGAGGAAAGAAAAGCTAAGAAGGGCTGTAAGTGTCATTCGTGTCGTTGTGTAAAAATTACTCGAATGATGTTAGGCACTTCTGTCTAGGCATGAAGTATTATATTCCATATTTTAGTGCTTAAGCACACAGATTAACCAACCAAATGCACTACTAATACATGGGAAGAGGTACAATTGGGCAAAGCAGTGCTAAATAAGTTAAATTTTCAGATGTTGCTTAATAAGCAACAGCACAATGACTACTCTCTGAATAAGCTAAGTGCATTTAAAGTGATGATTTGAATCAAAGTCCAGCTTTAAAAATACTACTAAAAACCACATGGATATAAACAGAATATTGACCCAGATTACCCCTAAATCTTAATAAAGAAGCAAAATGGGGAGGGGAGTAATCAATAAACTAACTTGTGTATCATTAAGCTACACAGTGCATTCAATTGATGCATCCTTCACCCTTTCTGATTCCAAATGGTCCAGGAATGCTGGGAGACAGGTGAAGACAGCTGGTGTAATTTGCAGTAATCAGAGTAAATTAGCCAGTAGACACAGCTGCATCTTTGGGAACTTTTTCTAAAGAAATGATGAAAAAAAGGCTTGGGAAGACACACTGTATACAAACTAATGTTAGTGTAACACTAATACTGTGCTATTGAATATACAAAAAAGGTGTCCTCTTCAAACTGGCTGTCTTTCATTATAATTACTATCTTAAATTGTAATAGATTCTTGACTAAGTAGATTTTTCACTAGCATGCTTAATTCTCATCTCTGAACATGAACATTGCTCTCATGTTTTTTATGAAGTGTTCAGTTTCACAAAAATACACTATTTTTTGCAAAGTTATTTCCATGAGCACCTATGCAAACCATGTACATGTAGAATTTAAAAAAATTGGTCTTCAGCAAAAAACCATTGAAGTATGATGTACTTGCAGAAGAAACAAAGTGATCAGCCACTACAAAGTGTAATTACCAAGACAACCAATCTGAAAAGTAAAATGGTAGTTACTTAAACTGATGAGATTTCTTTGCTTTAAATACCATGTGCAAGATACTTTAAAGTATCTCGTTGAAAACTACTCTAAAACACACCATGGTGATAAAACCACCTCAGAAGTTAGCATGATTGAGCATACCCAATACAGAGTTCTACAGAGAATTAGAATGAGGAAAATAACCTCTATTTACCACTCTTGCACAGAGGCATTCAAGTGAGGCAGACCAGGGAACCAATACAGCCTGAATTGAAAGAAAAGGTTTAACCTTCATCAGGTCACTGAACTAACTGGCCACGTGAATGGGAGAACAGGCAGCTGAGAAGTAGCAATGCTAACTGAAAGTGTTCCCAGGATGAGAGTGAGCAAACCAGCTGTTTCAGAAGGAAGGCATTTTGAAATTCACCTTTCACCAGACTCTGGATGATGTGTAAGCAAGAACAAACTGGACTACACAACTCACTTCTATGGCATGGAGTCATTTAAGCCATACACTGCATGAAAGGTTAGATGGAAACACACACAAAGGAGCTCAACTGTACCCCTTTGAACAGGAAACTAAAACTAGTTACCAGCATTTGGTCATTTCCTGCTTTAGAACTGAAAAATCCACATTATTAATACATTGCACCGAGCTGTAAGCTCTGCTCAGAAGATGTACAATACTGACACCAACATGCACAAGACTACTAAGCTTAAGTATTATCCCAACCACTTTTAATTCCTTTGACTATGCTATTAGAATCACCCTGCTAACTGAGAAAACAGGTCAAATTTGTTTCTCAAATCTAGGTTGCAACTAAACATAATTCTTGCAAGACAACACTTGCACACAAACAGATTTTTGGGTCAGCCTGCCTCAAAAGTCTGATTAGAAGCAATGGGAATGCATTCCTATTGCACTCAGTTTTTGTAAGCACAAAACGTTACTCTTACAGAGAACGCTTTTTCCACCTCCCTGGACAACCTTATTTAACACTGTAGCTCCACCCATGCTGGAGCAATCAGCAGCAGCAGCAATCAGCCCTTCCTTCCTACCCTTGTCTCTTCCCAGACTTTTCCTCTCAGGGTCAGGAAACCACCTGGTGGTAGATTCTTTCCTCTTCCTGGCACAGCCTTGCTGTTTTAGATGTTCCTGAAAAACAACATACACTGCAAAAGCCAAGAAAATTTTAATGCTAGCCTGGGTCTTCTCTTACTTTTCAAAAGTGAGCTCAGAATTCTTTTCCAGAGCTTAAGAGAATTTTTGCCCTTCATCATCACGTTCAGGGAAAAAATGCCATATCTCCTATAGCATGAGTGAGGGTTTTTTTTCCTCCAAAAAACCTTAAGAGCCACACACAAAGCTACAAAGCATTAGAAGATAAATCAAGATGACAGCAGCTAAAAGACATTCTAACCTCTCCTCTCAATTCATCTGTGAGCGAGCTCTCATGGAACCTAAAAGGCTTTGGCAGAGCACATACGCAATCCTTCACTTCACTGAAATAGCCATGCCCTGGCTGAGGTACAGTTCTTGGGACTGCCCCAAAAAAACCTTCAGCTGGAGACAAAGCAGCAAGCACCAGAGACAGGTGATTGAGGCATCTCCTTTTATTCCCTGTCCCTTTTCAAGTGCAGGCTGGAAGGTATAGAGCAGTGCTGCACCTCAAGACAAGGCACCCCTGTACTCTCTGGGGTCAGTTGTCCACCCTCTGCCTCCTCCTTCCACTGGGGCTTTCACAGAAGGACTTGCTCAAATGCAAAATGACTCAGAACAGAAAGGTGCCAGAACAAAGACCTTCACCTTGTATTACTGCAGTCTTTTCATTTTATTACGACAAATGAAGCTATTTGGCAAAAAAGAAGTTTTAAAACTCAAAATGAGGTCCAGCCTTGCTGTAATTTCACTTAAATTTCTGAGCACTCCCTGCAGGGATATCTTAATGGTTACAACACTGCCTCATCACTACTCATTAAAACAAGTGTACTTGGAGAAGTTAAATCTTATCAGCATGCTTAAAAGCAAGACGAAAATAAAGTAATCCCACATTAAAATCATGCCTAGGAAGACAGAGCCTTCCTATGACCTCCATTCCCTTTCTTACAGGGGAAGCCAAGCACAAAGAATCACAAGTGATTTTGCAGGCCAGTCATACACAACTAACTCAAAGCCAGGAGAACTGAACCTTCTGTTGTCAAGTTGGAGGGTTTTTTTTTCAGACGGGCAAAGAATGAAGATTTACAGATTTCTAAAGGCTGATTAAACTGTGAGCTTGCTATTATTATAACAGTCATATTCGTTCTCTTTGAGTTCAATATTTTGTTCCACCCCAATCTATGTGAACTGTATTTGAAACACGACACAAACTGAAATAAGCACCCATTAAAAGGTTTAAATATTCTGTAAACTACTCACTTAGTCAAATGCTTTAACTTTAAAGTTTATACAGTCACTGATATTATCTTTAGAGCTACAATGGGGAAGTCAACATGCATCTTTAGTAAGCCTGACAGAATAACAAATGCAAGTCTTTATTTACATGCAAATTAACTGCCTTGTGAATAAACTGTCATGAGTTGAGACACAGGTGAACTACCATCATATCTCCAGTAACAGCCTAAATGGGTAAAAGGCTGTCTGCCCACCTACCTAAAAACCATCCCTCATACCCATGATATAGTGGCCACCCTCACTAACACAAACACTCACAAAAGCATCTGTCCTGCAAGCCACAGTAAGCGAATCAAGATTAACATTCCTTCCTTAAATGCTACTTTTTCGAGTCATGGTTACATTTCCCTTCTCATTTTGTAGTCCTTCACTTCTTTGAGGCATGTAAAAATTTTACTTTGTTCTACACACAATGGATTTGTCCGATTAAAGAGATTGTTAGACTAGCCATCCCAGCCAGCCGGATGTCAGAGGCTCCTGAATCAGTGTCAGCTAAATGATTCATGCATTGCCTACAAGAGCGTTTACCCTCCCACTCAACATTTGCATAGCTTGTTCTACAACTAAAGGTGCTGCACTCTTATCGAAAGAGCTGTAGTTACACATAATTTACTAGGTCAGCCTGATAACTTCTCAGCAGAAGCCTCAGACCATTCGTTGAGCAAGCTACCAAGACTACTAGTACCTGTTCAGAAAAACCAATTCCTCCAGCCAACAGTCAGCTGAAACACACAAGCTGTGTTTCAAATTCTCCTCAATTTTTCTGCTTCTCTTCTTTAAAAACAATTCTTTAAGGAAAAAAAAATCCTTAGACTTTCTTCATTAATTTCAATAGAATACAGTAAAAAAGAAATTTGAAAAGTGAAGTGTAATGACTCTCCAAGGAATAAAACCACATTAATTCCTGTGAAAAAGCAGAGGCAAATTCTTGATAGTCTTCCCAGCAAAGACAAAAAATTTAGTTTTTCAAAGGTTGTTTACCCAACAAAAGTAGTAACAGACCCCACACTTCAAGACACTTACTAGAAAGAAAGCAGAGGTCTGGAACAATCCTAATATATTCATGAACAAGAGAATCTGTTTCTCACATATCCCCCACACTACCTGCTAAAGATCATCCACCAGTTACAAATGATTTCTCTGAAAACCAGAACAGCTTGACGAATTTTACTTCTCATTGCACCACACTCCACTACAGGTACATGAGAGTTGTACTATATAGAAGAAAAGTAACTACAGAGCTGGTAGCCTTTGAGCACATACATTATGACATGAGGCCATGATGGGAATCCTCAGCTGTTAGGGGGAAAAAAAATCATCACTAAAGAACATTTGCACTATGGCAATATTGTGGCCAATTAACCCTTACTGGAAAAAAATTTCTACACAAGCCACACAAATCTTTTCTGTCCTGTAATCCACACAAGAATAAAATCCCCTACGGTTTAATGCTATGGTACCATGTTAAAATATTGCACTAAAGAGGTGGGGACACTAGCAAAATGTTCCATGGTTTTCAAGATTTCTAACGTTCTTATTAGGCTGAAGACAGCAGAAAACTGATGAGTAAGAAGCTCACAAGACTCCCAGCTCTTTGAACAGTGATTTCATACCCCACAAGGTCTTTCAACAGAAGACTGGGCCAGATGACCTCCAAAAGTTCCAAACCTAGACTTTTCCATGACTCTTAATTAATTCAGAGTCTTCTCCATCATACATGCAGCTTTCAGAAAGGCTTTTCTACCTTAAATCCTGCCAAAGCAGCCAAAATATGCAGAAACACCAACCTAGTTTACCAGAAGTTTATGTGGGTTAATTGAGCAAAATACCAAGTCATTACTGACAAGTATGAACACAGCCTGCAATTTATGTTCAGACACTAAATCCCTTTTTTTATTAAAGTTAAATACAGATTTGGGTAATAATTCTACTTATTTTAAATTTTAGGTAGTAAAAAGTTGACATGGTTTAAGGAATCACAGTAAACAAATAGCATTAATATAGTCTTCTCTAGCATGCCTACTGTTCTCAGAAGTCAGGATCAAGAAAATCAGTTTTTAACTCTTAACTTAAACAAGTTGCTTCAACTACATACCATACTTTCTTACTATCTGATCCATTCAGCTTTGAAAAAAGTCTAAACATCTTTAGAAGTGGCTATCTGTACTAAGAAATATTTCAACTCTGAATTGGAACATTAATCGAAGCTGCTAGCACCAGGCAAGTCACTGTATCTACACTTCTCCACGATGACCAATGCCTTTCCATAACTTTAAGTGCAAACCCCTAACCTTTGACCTGACAGTTCTGAAAAGAATTATCAAGTTTATATGAACTGCATCCTGACCTTCACCTCCCCCTCACACACATTAACTATTTCTAATGCAATACTATGCACCAGCCTTTGAATGGCCTTCTTTTCCAAGAGAGTTAGGTGCTTCAGTGACCTTGACTACCATTCACATCTAAAACCACACACCTGTTTTCACACCCTTTTTGCATTCACAATTCTGAAGAAATATTATAGGCAGGCTAGTCCCTAGCTAAATATTTCAAGACAGTATAAGACAATTTTGCTGCCCACAGAGCATGACATTTAAGATCTTGATGCTGATGTAATGCCAGCTGTTGACACATCTCTGGAGCAGTTCCTTTCATTTCTTCTGCATAGTATTTACAGTTACACCACCCCAACACAGAGATCAAAGATGATCTGAAAGGAGATATTAGAAGAGACTTCTCTTAACAGGGAAGCAACTTAACACACCACTGAAGGGCACTTAAGAAAGGTAGCTTTAACATTTGCCCAGACACAATCAGCATTTAATGGCTTCCATCATTCAAAAGACAATGGCCTCATCAGCAACAGTAGAGACTATACTATTTTCTTTTTTGACAAATGCTTTAAGTAGATCTTTCCTTTCTCCCAAGAAAACCAGCTTTGCTCCTTTATCTTCACTCAGACGGTAAGATAGGAGGAAGGTGCAAGGAAGGGAAAGATTGTAAGGAATCACTATCCACATAATTTTCAATAATAATTACTTTCTCACATGGGATGGGGTTCTTCAATTACAAAACACCCAGTACATACAACACATCAGCTTCATGCTTTCAGGTAAATATTTCAGCCTGTTCTCTTGAAGAAATATGCAGGAAGTTAGTAAGACTGAGGTATGCCTAAACTATTTCAGTCTCTATGTTTTGTACTCACCCAGAAGACAATGTTGTAGCTGAAAAGCAGGTATTTGTACCAACAGCTGACTTCTGCAGTAGAATATCGGTAATAGTGCATCTTCTATAGCACAGCGTCTGGACAGAAGAGAAAGAATGAGAAGAATTAGGCAGTGAAAGATTTTAAGAATAAAGGATTCTTTTCCCAGACCTCTTTTGCTCTGTTGAGAAAGGGAATATAGTAACCTATACTATATGCCATCCAGAGGTATGTTCAAAGTCAGCTCAAACTTCTGCTGACCCTAAACTTCCTCTAAGTATTTGTTGCTTAAGAATTCTATCTTCTTTAAGCACCCTTATGTGGTAACAGGGAGGGACACCCAAAAAGGAAACTAGCTATACAGTTAGCCCAGGAAGACCTGCATCAGCAAGTTAACATTCATCCGCTTTCTCACTTATTCAAAACCGTTTTACTTACAGACGGATGCTTGGACTTATGCAAAAGTCTAAACACACACCCTGTGCACATTCAACAACCCAGCTAGCAAGATGTTTACCTGGAAAACCTCAATGTCTATAGATTGCTAAATACAATAAGCAGTGCTACTCTCTTTTCCATACTTTCATGTTTCTTTACCAAATCAGTACCACACAAGAGGTTTTATTCTCAAGAACAAGAGCCCCACCAATTAAACAGCTGATCTGCTCTGCGGTGATCAGTCTTCTTGCTTCCTTACATACACTAGAGATAAGGTTCAACTGCAACTGTTGCTCAAGTATTTCAGAGAACTACAGCTTTTCAGAGTATCATAACTAAACCACCTCTGCAGAAATGCCATGCACAGGAAAAAAAAACCAGAGGACAATCTGTTAAACCAAGAGCTGGAGCAGGCAAAACAAAGCACACACACAGCCCTCGCACTCTTAGAGAACTGAATGCACAAGTGCTGCCTACGACAGACAAGAAGCAGTTCTACATTTCAACCCTCCACTAGCTTGAGGTAAATGTTTTCCTCCCATAAGATGTCAGTGAAAGGCTTGTTAACAGGGAAGCGAGCATAGAGAATTTTCAAACACTTCATAACTAAGAAAAAGACTTCAAGGACCTTGCTAACCGGGACATTCACAGACAGCATGCAAAAGCCAAGGCAACCCAGCAAAGTCTGAAACCAAGCACCATGGAACAGAGAACTGAAGAGCTCCACCACATCCACAGCTATGATAAGGGAAACTAGCTTTTGGTTTTAGAAGGCAATCTGCACCTGGCTGTAAAAAACAATCCAGCTGAAAGAAGGAACAATGTTCAAACCTGTCAGCTTTGAGACTCCCATTCGACACAATAAATGGTTTGCTCTAGCTTTCAGGTGAAATACCAATTATTTCCCAGGACAACTATGGAGTACTGCCATCAGTGGCTTTTTGGGGGAGCTTTTTTTTTTTTTGAAATCTCAACACAAATATTTCAAACCTTGCCTTAAGCTTCTTTCCCTTGAGGCTAAAAGCACACATACAAACAGATCAAGGACACACAACAGACATCTCCAGCCCAAGAAACTATGGATGAAGATCCCAAACAGACTGATTTAATTTCTGCTTTTTTCAAGCTAAGATGGCCTGCATGTGCATAAGAGGAATTTTCAGATCCTACTGAAAGTTGGTAGGTATTACACAAATCATACTGATCCACCTGACATGAAGTAGGTTAATTTGTATGTAATGAAGCCAGACATCATTTAAGTAGCCTTCATGCATATGCTACCTGTGCAGGTTGCTTAAGATACATTACCCACAGGCGACTCTAGATTAGTGCATCTGGACAGACACAGTAGCAACAGAAAAATCATTAAGAGGGAATTATTCCTCCTGTTTCCATATGAGATGGAATAAAAATTCCATACAAGGCAGAGTAAAATTGAGTTAAGTCAGAACTAAAACATTTTTCCCTCAGTAGCCCCAGTAAAGGGACCAAACACACAGAATGAACTACTTAGCTGGTTTCAGAGAAATGGCAGAGTCTGGAGAATGATTAAAGGCTATATTGCACATTCTTACAGAAACAAAACCTGCAAAATTTGTCAGGCTAGAGAGTGTGAACATTCACCATTAACACGTAAGCTTGATATTTCCACAGTTCAGATGCTGATTTCCATACAGTTTTAACCAAATACTGAAAACAAGGTTTTTTGCCTTCTAAAACCTCACCTTATACATAGATTCTAATGCTTATGGCTCATTTAAAGCAAAACCACTTAGCCTTTGTTAAAACAATAAAAATTGTACTTTATGGCAGTACAGGCAGTGACTGGAAAGGTCTATCCTAGAAGTGACCCAGTCATATACATAAGAATGTACACTGCAAACTCAGCTTAAGATGTAGACAGTTTTGTTTCCTCATGTCCTGGTTCAGCTTTTCAATCCAGCCAGCTTCACAGACATTTAGGAATCTCACTATTATGACACACAGTAAAGCAAACTTGTTTAAACACCACTCTCCTCGCTTACTTTTCTAAGCCTGCAGCTGAGAGAATACAGGAGAAGGAACAAACACTTGGTTTTCCCTACTTCATTTCAGTCTCTAGCTTCAAATGGCAATTTATATTTCAACAATCAATAGTCATACAGTTGTCCAAGTCAGTAAGTCTGATAGGTCTGGGAAAGAGAGGAAGAAGAGGGAACACCAGGAGACAACAGCGGAACCCCACTAATCTGAGCAGAGCTCAAGATTCCATCTGCATCAGCGTAAGCCTGTATTACAGCAATACAGTGGCTGCCAGCGCAAACATTCTCCGGATGCAGGCACACCAAGGCCTCCCTCCCCATGAAAATCAGGATCCTGGCAAAAAGACAGGAGTGGCAACTGTAAAATGCACACACCACTAATAAGAAACATTGCTTTTGCTGCTGCTACCACTACAAAAGAGGAGGCAGCAGGTGGCATTTAGCTAGCACATCATTAAATTCCATAATCATGGGGTTCTACTAGACAAAGAGGCTTAAAATATAATCTGAGTCTGAAAGGCAAGCATACCATTTCAGGACCTAAAATACAAACATAGTCTGAACTCTTACTTTTTGTTAGGTTGCCCTCCCTGGCACTGGGACTTGAACAGTTGGATATAAGTCCCAACTTTAGTGAAACTATTCACAGGAATAAGAGCATAAAAAAATACTCTTACTGATAAGCACCACTCCCCACCTACATCATCGTTTTGACCACCAGCTTGTAAGACATTTCTCCTCACTTCCCCATACAACTGGCAAGACACCTCAGTCAATACCAATCACAGTATTTTCATAGAATGAAAAAGCAAAATGCCTTTCTTTTATACACTGGGGTTTTTTTAATGCTCTGAAGTGACAGGGGGCCTTGTACTACCAGTACTGGCTCCTTGTTGCAAGAAGCTGTCCTGTAAGAGCACATGGCTCCCCAGACAGATGTTGTCTTCTGAAACACCTACTTATAGTAAGAGCAGATTTGACTTACTCTTTGCTTATCCTTATCAGGGGTCTTTTGGTTCTTCTTGACAGACCACCAAACACCAGATGGAGCAAAATAATCACTGCTCATGTGGGAGTGACATTCTGATGTAAATCTGAAGTGTAGGTGTGCCTGACTTCTCCCCCAACCCTACAAATAAACAGACCAAGCAATCCACTCAAGGCCACACAGACACCTTCCCTGTGTTTATACTAAAAGCAGTCATGTTTCCTAACATAGGAGGCATCTGTTACCAGTCTAGGAATCTGCTACATCAGTATTTCATTTAATTTACATCACAAGCTACATAACTATGGTTAGGCAATACTACAAAACACTTGGAAGATTATAGTAGTATGTGGGCAGCATAGACTAGTAACTTTCTCTACTGTGTGCCAGGCAAAGCAAGTCACATTATGTCAGCTGACAGTTATCACCCACTCACAACAGGAATTTCTAAAAATAAAATACAGAGCACTGCTGCTTTGGTAGAATATATAATTTTGTCTCTGTTTACAGCTTTACTGAGGAGAAAAAGTAGTAGTTCATCAAGAGGCTACTGCCATTACCAAAGTATTTCTACACCCATGAATTCTACTCTTACCTTCAAAATGCTACAGCAGTGATATCCAGTCTATAAATTTTAACTCCTAAAACAGAAGCTGTGGTATATTAAACCATCTCATTTGGATATGCAGGGAAATCCTCACAAGAGATGACGTTCTGGTCGTTCCTGTTCTAGATTTAACACTAACGCACATCTCTAGATCTAGGTCCACAAATTCTTTTGACCCTCAGGAGGCATTAACTTCACAAGGCAGACCGAAGACACACTGAAGTTCCAGGTTCAGCCAGTGCTGCCACCATATGAAGTCCTGATCCCTTTCTGTTACCCCCCCTTAAATCCACAACCATTAATCATCCTACTCAGTGGAGCAAACAATCACATAGCAAATCTTCAGATCAATCCTGTGATCTTGTACCATGCACCAAGAAGAAAACAGTTTTAAGCCTTCCAATTTACCTCCCCAGAGCTCATACAAATACCAGTGTGGGCGCAGTCAGGAGGTGGCAGGAGAGCCAGGATCAGAGGCCAGAAGCAGCACTACCTTCAGAGTGCTCAGGGAAATGCAAGCTACCCCAGCACCACGGGCCACACTGCACTTGAAGCTAACACACTGGAATGGGTGAAGCAGGGGAAACAGAGGCAGAATTGAGGCAAGAGAAAACAAAAAGAAATAATTTTCTAAGCTGTTGGCTGCTCCCCCCGTCATTCATCAATACAAAGCATCCAATCTATATGAAACTGGTGAAGCAAATCAACAGTCAGAAGAACAACGCACTGAAGAGCAAGAAGGATTTTTAAAATACAGAAAAAGATGCACTTTGGCCTATTGTTTGTTTTGATATAACTACTTAATTCCATTACTCCATCAACATCACCTCTACATCAAAAACATCATTAATTCAAGACATCACATCATCAAAAATACTTCTCATATTCTTTGGAGGTGCCCAGTCAATAGGGTGGGGTTTTTTTTGGTGAAGCTGAAAGACATATCCCTAGCTAGGGATAGTCAGAGATTTCCTTAGGACCTTCTGAAAAATGGAGCAACTAAGAGGCACCTACAGACTGGTCTTTCCACACCCCAGAGAGAAGCTGAGCAATGAGCGAGTCTTAATGTTCAGTACAATAACTGGGGTGCTGGGTATCAAACCTTCATGTGTAAGGACCAAGCTGGCGCAACACAAAGGCAAGAAAAACTGACAGGATTTGGAGCTCTTACAGACTAATCTGTTCCTGGAAAGAGAGATAGCAGTCCTGCCGATGATTCAGGAACTCCCTGCAAGCTTGTATCATCTTTATTTTTGTAATTTTGTCTCCAAGGAACCCTGACTGGAGTCTCACAAAGAAAAGAAGAGAAAGAAATATTTGCTCATTCTTAGAGGAAACCTGAGTATTCAACAAAAGGGTATTTTTTAACCTGAAAGACTCAAGATGCAAGACAGATATTACTAATAGGTTATCCCTGCTTTACTAGAAAATTAATGGCAGATAACAGATCTCTGAACCTAGTGGAGAACACGACCAGAGCCAGACAGATTTCGTAAGACATCCTCTTTTGGGGCTCTTATTTTTGAGCGTGCTAAAGACTCAAAGTCCTCAAAGTATTTGAAGAATATTTCAAGCGTAAGTTGTTCCAATACAAGCTCTACAAAACAATCCCTCGGAGCAGGCACAATCCCTCTACATGGGAAGAGTTTCAGGTTTCAGTGACCAGGCTTTATTCACTACAGCACAAATCGCAACTTAGGTAACCTTGTAAGGAACACAGACCAGTGTTCCCAAACCCAAAACAAGGAAGCAGCAATTCAGATGAGCTTGACTCAAGCTCTATAGGCAACTCACACTAAAGTTATGCATGTGCTTTTGGCCAAGCCACTACTTTCATGTGGATGAGTTACATCTGAAATACCAGGTGAAAGTACTCTAAACCTAGACCAACATTCAGAATGCAGGCACTTTAAATTCTGAAAGATATCTCTATGGGCACCAAGAAGCATCATCTTTTAACCTCTTCTGAACTGCTCACCTGACTAACATCACCAATACTTTGGCATAAAAGCTCTACACTGCACAACTGTAATTCAAGGAGCTATTCAAGCTATCATTTGCGAGGCATTTTCAGCTCCACTTGATTTCTTAAACCTAGCAGAAATACACTACAGGAAGATTTGAAAAAGGCAAGCAGAATTAGGGATCACTCCCACAGCAATTAAAACAGTGACAGAGGACAAAAGCAGTTGTAACAATTTCACTTTTTACCATTCTTCACACAGAAGCTACCGAAAGATCTAGTTGGCTGGTCTTTCACATGTTAAAGTCTTTATTCCTACTTAGCTATAAAAGCTACTAGGAATGCTAAAAAAAAAATCCACAAAGCAAAAGCAGCTCCAAACCCTCCATGTTTTCATTTATACAAACTGGTCAGAATGAAAACCAATGACACTGTAGAATGCAAATATCAACCATGTAAATTCAAGCTGCAAATATTTTTAGTTATTGACACTGAGAAGAGTTACCACTCTACTCAGCTATCCACTGAGTTTTACTAGGTTTACGCTACTTCTGCTCCACCGACCCCAGGTTCACTGAAATAGTAAGTGAACAGCTAGAGACTTTCTGCTCCAACACACAGCAGTGCTTGACAAAGGCACCAACTAAAAGGCATGGATCTCTTACCTAGTTCAAGGGAAATCTGCTCAAAATAGCTGACTGCAAATGAAGTGTATAACCCACATTCTGACAAAGCAAGAGAGCACAGGAAGCAGAAAGAAAAGGAAATGTCACAAGTAAACTGAGTCTAAAAGCCAGTAATTTTCCAAACATGAGCAGAAGAATGAAAGACAGTAGAAGAGAGAAGGATCTTTTTGTAAACTGTCAAGCTCTTTATTAACATTTAAGAATTGAAGGAACACAGAACATAAGGCCTTCACTGGCCTTATCCTCAAAAGCACTATGGGATAACCCATGCTCATGCAAGTTAGAACTCATCGACGGATTACACCAGGATAAGTGAAACCAATGCTAAACACTGTTACTACAGTTCAATGGATGGCTCATTAACATCTTGGGCAAGTTTGGAAAAATCTTGCATGCCTATGAAAATTTTCTTCAAACAAAGCTATTTACAAGTTTCACCTGACTAGGAGCTTGCCTGTAACTTATTTAGTACACACAACAAAGCACAAGCTATGTTTTCCTTTTACTTCACAGAAAGTTCACATATTGTGAAACACGTAAAAGTGTATGTCAGTCATTCTGACCAGGAGCTTACTCACTCCAGGAACTAAAGCCTGTATAACAAGTAGCCAGAATAATCTTAGCTGATCAAAACTCCTCAGCTGCTTTCTACTACCTCTCATGAGAGCAGATACATACCTACTCCCTATAACATCAACAGTAGCAAGGCAAAACTCAAGGTCTCAAATTAAAGCAAGCACATAATTTGACTTTTTTTCCCTTCCAAAAGAAGGTTTTGGAACCCTTACAAAGCAAATATTTTATTTGAGGAGCCAGAACTTCCAGTTTGGGGAATAGTTTTGTTTCTGTTTAGGGATCGGGGAATAATTTTATTTCTATTTAGCGATCCAACCATAGCAGAACTGTCCTGGTTTCAGCTGGGATAGAGTTAATTTTCTTCATAGAAGCTAGCATAGTGCTGCGTTTTGGATTTAGTACTAGAAGAATGTTGATAACACGCTGATGTTTTTAGTTGTTGCTAAGTAGTGCTCACACTACTCAAGGACTTTTTGAGCTTCTCCTGCTCGGCCAGGGGCATAACAAGCTGGGAGTACAGCACAGCTAGGACAGCTGACCCAAACTGACCAAAGAGCTATTCCAGACCATAGAACGTCATGCTCGGGGGGGCGTTAGTCGGTCGCTCGCTCGGGGAGTGATCGCGGCTTGGGACGGGCTGGGCATTGGTTGGCAGGTGGTGAGCAATTGCATTGTGCATCATTCATTTTGTATATTCTGTTACCATTCTCATTATTACTACTATTATTATTTTCCCTTATTAAACTGTCTTTATTTCACCCCACACCTCTAACCTTTTTTTTTTTATTTCCCGATTCTCTCCCCCATCCCACTGAGGGAGGGGGGAGTGAGCGAGTGGCTGCGTGGTGCTTAGTTGCCAGCTGGGTTAAATCACAACAGTCCTTTTTGGCACCCAACATGGGGCACAAAGGGTTTGAGATAACCACAGAATAACCAGAGAATATTAAGGAATTTATATCTGTTAACAGTTGTGGGTCACGATTTGATTCATCTGTTCTCGATCTTAGTTTATCTGATCTGCACCATGCTCCCTCCTCCTTTGCTGTACTTGTTAAAAGTTGGTGTTGGTTTTTGCAGTTTGCTGTGCTCTGTGGTGACTAAACATGTTTTCCTTGGGAGACTTGTTATTAAAACAATGACCTTGAGCCTTATCTGGTATTTGGGTTTCATATCGAAGTCTCTACTGCACTTTGGGTACCACCTCACAGAGAAAATTAGCAATTATACATCAGATTCTGAGAAGTTTGTTGTGGAGGAAATACAGAATGGCACTTTCTCTACTTTCTTTGATGATGTTTCCTCCTTCATTACAGTAACCTTTCAGTATCTTGGAACATCCTTGGATAGTTAAGATATATCTATTGATATCTATTTGGAATATTGTTTCAGTTTTGTCCAAAGTTAGTAAGCAACTTAATAATACCATCCAGATGTCTGCCCCAGGGCTGGATAGTTATGAGTGGCAGGGTATTTGGGGTACTATGGGTAAATGCCTAGAACGATGGGCACCTCCAGTGTTTTGGAAATTCCCTCCTGAACAAGTGCAGAATCCTGAAAAACTGGTAGAATATTTGGAAAAGGTATGCTGTCACCCTGGCAATTCTAAGCAAACGCAAATCACTGCAATGTGCTGGGGCCTGGCCCATGCTTACCGAACCCTGTTCAACACGATTCAATACATCCAAAGGGAAGAGAAAGTCTCTGGATCTGATGACAAGGCCACAGCCACTGCAGCTACTCCAACCCTGGCCACAGCCACTGCAGCTACTCCAACCCCGGTCATACGCACTGCAGCTGAACCAGGGAACCAACCCATGCCAGTATCAGTCGCCCCTATACAAAAGAAGGAATCTTGGAAGCGAAAGTCAACTCGTTTAGAAAGGGAGGATGAAAAAGCGGGGCCATCACAAGAGGAGGAGGAAGAGCTCATAAACGAGACAGAAACCACCCGATCCCTATCCTTGAGTGAGCTGCGAGATATGCAAAAATATTTCAGCCGTCGTCAGGTAAGCACATTGTCACCTGGCTACTCTGATGCTGGGATAATGGGGCCAACAGCCTGGAACTGGAGGGTAAGGAAGCCAAGCGACTAGGATCCCTTTCTAGGGAAGGGGGCATTGACAAAACAATTGGAAAAGGGGCACAAGTCCTCAGCCTCTGGAGATGACTACTGTCAGCCATAAAGGAAAGATATCCCTTCAAGGAAGAAGTCATATATTGCCCAGGTAAATGGACCACTGTGGAGAAAGGCATCCAGTACCTCAGGGAATTGGCTGTCCTGGAGGTGATTTATAGTGACCTGGACAATGACCAGTTGCCCAAAGATAACATCCGGTGCACACAACCCATGTGGCAGAAGTTGTTACGGAGCACACCAACATCATATGCCAACACATTGGCAATACTGAACTGGAAAGACGGAGAGGGACCAAGAGTGGATGAAGTAGCTAGCCAGCTCCGGGAATATGAAGAAAGCATCTCCTCCTCCTTTGTTTCAGCTGTGGAGAAACGGTCCCGGAAGTTTGAACAAATCCACAAGGATATATCTCACTCCCCACCTGTACGGACAAGTATCTTAGCCACTAGGAGTAAGCGTCTCAAGAGAGAGGATATCAAGGGTACACACCACAGGGCACTCTATGGTTTTACCCGCGTGACTATGGAGAGGACATGAGGAAATGGGATGGAAAACCTACCTCAACCCTAGAGGCACAAGTATGCGAGTTGCAAAGAAAAACAAACACAAAAGAGGGCTCTTCCAGGAAACTTGTTGCTCCAATTTCCAGAGACAGGGTAGATCGTCGTTTTTTCAGGCACAATAGAAGGGCTGATCTTAATTCTGATTGTGATGAAGGAACTTCTGACTCATACATACAAACCATGAGCAACAGTGACCAGGATTAGAGGGGCCCTGCCTCCAGCTAGGTGGAAGAAAGGGACAACAGGGTCTACTGGACTGTGTGGATTCGATGGCCTGGCATGTCAGACCCACAGAAGTATAGAGCTTTAGTAGACACCGGTGCACAGTGTACTCTAATGCCATCAAGCCATATAGGGGCAGAATCCATTTGTATTTCTGGAGTGACAGGGGGATCTCAAGAGCTGACTGTATTGGAGGCTGAAGTGAGCCTAACCGGGAATGAGTGGCAAAAGCACCGCATTGTGACTGGCCCAGATGCTCCGTGCATCCTGGGCATAGACTACCTCAGGAGAGGGTATTTCAAGGACCAAAAGGGTACTGGTGGGCTTTTGGTATAGCTGCCTTGGAGACAGAAGAAATTAAGCAGCTGTCTACCTTGCCTGGTCTCTCAAAGGCCCCTTCAGTTGTGGGGTTGTGAGTGTTGAAGAACAACAAGTGCCGATTGCCACCACAACAGTGCACAGGCGGCAATATCGCACCAACCGAGACTCCCTGATTCCCATCCATAAGCTGATTCGTCGACTGGAGAGCCAAGGAGTGATCAGCAAGACTCGATCACCCTTTAACAGTCCCATATGGCCAGTGAGAAAGTCTGATGGAGAGTGGAGACTGACAGTAGACTATCGTGGCCTGAATGAAGTCACACCACCACTGAGTGCTGCTGTGCCAGACTTGCTAGAGCTTCAATACGAACCGGAATCAAAGGCAGCCAAGGGGTATGCCACAACTGATACTGCAAATGCTTTCTTTTCAATCCCTTTGGCAGCAGAGTGCAGGCCACAGTTTGCTTTCACTTGGAGGGGCATCCAGTATACCTGGAATCAACTGCCCCAGGGGTGGAAACACAGCCCTACCATTTGCCATGGACTGATCCAGACAGCACTGGAACAGGGTAATGCCCCAGAACATCTGCAATATATTGATGCCATCATCGTATGGGGCAATACAGCAGAAGAAGTTTTTGAGAAAGGGAAGAAAATAGTCCAAATCCTTCTGAAGGCCGGTTTTGCTATAAAACAAAGTGAAGTCAAAGGACCTGCATGGGAGATCCAGTTTTTAGGAATCAAATGGCAAGATGAACGTCATCAGATTCCAATGGATGTGATCAACAAAATAACAGCTATGTCTCCACCAACTAGTAAAAAGGAAACACAAGCCTTCTTGGGCATTGTGGGTTTTTGGAGGATGCATATTCCAAATTACAGCCAGATTGTAAACCCTCTCTACCAAGCGACCCGGAAGAAGAACGAGTTCAAATGGGGCCCTGAACAACGACAAGCCTTTGAACAGATTAAACAGGAGATAGTGCATGCAGTAGCCCTTGGGCCAGTCCGGGCAGGGCAAAATGTAAAGAATGTGCTCTACACCGCAGCCGGGGAGAATGGCCCCACCTGGAGCCTTTGGCAGAAAGCACCAGGGGAGACTCAAGGCCAACCCCTAGGGTTTTGGAATTGGGGATACAGAGGATCTGAGGCCCGCTATACTCCAACTGAAAAAGAGATATTGGCAGCATATGAAGGGGTTCAAGCTGCTTCAGAAGTGATTGGTACTGAAGCACAGCTCCTCCTGGCACCCCGACTGCCGGTGCTGGGGTGGATGTTCAAAGGGAGGGTCCGCTGTACACATCATCATGCAACTGATGCTACGTGGAGTAAGTGGGTTGCACTGATCACACAACAGGCTCGAATGGGAAACCCCAATCGCCCAGGAATCTTGTAATTGATCATGGACTGGCCAGAAGGCAAAGATTTTGGAATATCACCAGAGGAGGAGGTGGTGCATGCTGAAGAAGCCCCATTGTACAATAAACTGCCAGAAAATGAGAAGCAATACACCCTGTTCACTGATGGGTCCTGTCGTCTTGTGGGAAAGCATCGGAGGTGGAAAGCTGCTGTATGGAGTCCTATACAACAAGTTGCAGAGACTGCTGAAGGAGAAGGTGAATCGAGTCAGTTTGCAGAGATGAAAGCCATCCAGCTGGCTTTAGATATTGCTGAAAGAGAAAAATGGCCAGTGCTCTATCTCTATACTGGCTCATGGATGGTGGCAAATGCCCTGTGGGGGTGGTTGCAGCAATGGAAGCAGAGCAACTGGCAGCGCAGAGGCAAACCCATCTGGGCTGCCGCACTGTGGCAAGATATTGCTGCCCAGGTAGAGAACCTGGTTGTAAAGGTACGTCACGTAGATGCTCACATACCCAAGAGTCAGGCCTCTGAAGAACATCAAAACAACCAGCAGGCAGATCAGGCTGCTAAGATTGAAGTGGCTCAGGTGGATCTGGACTGACAACATAAGGGTGAATTGTTTCTAGCTCAGTGGGCCCATGACACCTCAGGCCATCAAGGAAGAGATGCAACATACAGATGGTCTCGTGATCGAGGGGTGGACTTAACTATGGACGCTATTGCACAGGTTATCCATGAATGTGAAACGTGTGCTGCGATCAAACAAGCCAAGCGGTTAAAGCCTCTCTGGTATGGAGGACGGTGGCTGAAATACAAATATGGAGAGGCTTGGCAGATCGATTATATCACACTCCCACAAACCCGCCATGGCAAGCGCTATGTGCTCACCATGGTGGAAGCGACCACCGGATGGCTGGAAACATATCCCGTGCCCCATGCCACTGCCCAGAACACCATCCTGGGTCTTGAAAAACAAGTCCTATGGCGGACATGGCACCCCAGAAAGAATTGAGTCAGACAACGGAACTCACTTCCGAAACAGCCTCATAGACAAATGGGCCAAAGAGCATGGCATTGAGTGGGTCTATCACATCCCCTATCATGCACCAGCCTCTGGGAAAACTGAACGATACAATGGACTGTTAAAGACTACACTGAAAGCAATGGGTGGTGGAACATTCAAACATTGGGATACACATTTAGCAAAGGCTACCTGGTTAGTCAACACTAGAGGATCTGCCAACTGAGCTGGCCCTGCCCAATCAAACCTCTTATATACTATAGAAGGGGATAAAGTCCCTGTAGTGCATGTAAAAAATATGCTGGGGAAGACAGTCTGGGTTACTCCTGCCTCAGGTAAAGGCAAACCCATCTGTGGGATTGCTTTTGCTTAATGACCTGGCTCCACATGGTGGGTGATGCAGAAGGACAGGGAAGTCTGATGTGTACCTCAAAGGGATTTGATTTTAGGTGAAAATAGCCAATGAACTGAATTGTATGATGTTAATTGCTGTATAATACAGTTTGTCATCATTTTTCACTATTGTTGTATGTCCCGTCAATGGTATAACAGTAAGAATCGCCCAGATTAAGAACAATGAATTTTGAAGAAAACTGAGGAAGTGCAGCGGATGGAACCAGACCTGACTTCAGCATGTAACAACCCAACACCAGACCCCATCTCTCCTGCCCTGAAAGACTGTTACGACAGATGAAGCCCAAAACCATGGACTAAATTAATCCAATGGACATTTTAGAAGAATGATCCATAGACTAAAGGAATGCTATCTGTGTATACATTTTTAAAAAAAATGGGAAGGTGGTGGTGATTAATTGGAATGTAATGTAAGGGTAGGACCTAAGCATGACATAAATGGTATAGAATAAGGGGTGGATAATGTTCTTGTTTCAGCTGGGATAGTGTTAATTTTCTTCATAGAAGCTAGCATAGTGCTGTGTTTTGGATTTAGTACTAGAAGAATGTTAGTACTAGAAGATAACACACTGAAGTTTTTAGTTGTTGCCAAGTAGCGCTCACACTACTCAAGGACTTTTGAGCTTCTCCTGCTCAGCCAGGTGCATAACAAGCTGGGAGTACAGCACAGCTAGGACAGCTGACCCAAACTGACCAAAGAGCTATTCCAGACCATAGAACGTCATGCTCAGGGGGGTTAGTTGGTCGGTTGCAGGGAGAGTGATTGCTGCTCAGGGAGTGATCGCTGCTCAGGACAGGCTGGGCATCGGTTGGCGGGTGGTGAGCAATTGCATTGTGCATCGTTTGTTTTGTATATTCTGTTACCATTCTCATTATTACTATTATTATTTTCTCTTACTAAACTGTCTATCTCAGCCCACAGCTCTAACCTTTATTTTTTACTTCCCTATTCTCTCCCCCATCCCACTGAGGGAGGGGGGAGTGAGCGAGCAGCTGTGTGGTGCTTAGTTGCCAGTCGGGTTAAACCACTACAAGAACCTATTCCATACGCATTGTCTGCTCCCTCCCATACTTCCACACAGACCAAAATGTTTCGAGAACAAAATGGGTCCTCCATTTGCTATACCACTTCATATCACAAAAGTCACAGCTTCAAGGAGAAAAGACAGGAAGCCACCAACTTTCTTTGCTGACAAATCTACTCCTTCAGAGAACATCCTAAACTTCTAGACATACTGTGGCTTTCCTCCATTTCCAGAAATGCCACTTGTTCAAGTCTCCAGTTACATTTCAGCCAAAAAGGATATCCTTTCATTTTCTTTTTCACAAGAGGAAAAAAAAAAAAGAGGCTGATTATAGTAATATACACTAAAGAAATCACAAGCATAATTTGTTTTGGGTTTTGTTGGGGGTTTTTTGTTTGGGGTTTTTTTTTTCTTAAAAACATTCCTTGCTTTAGGTATAACACAGTCTGTCCACATCCACACTATATTTCTTAGCCTTTACACTGAATGCTCCTGTATTTATACACTATATAAATATATATTATATATAATAGAAGATATCTATTTTAACAATTTAAGCTAGATCAAGGTATCTAAGTTAAAAATAATTCCAGCATTTACATCTGTTCTTCAGCAGTGAGCATGCTAAGAAATGGATGCATGTATCTGTATAATACTAGTTAAATTCATCACTTGTTCTGGTTAAATAATGCTGTCTCCATGTCACAGAAACATGATATAGAGCTAAATCCATAAAAACCTCAGTTTTTATTCCCATCACCAAAACCAGGAATAAACCTCATAACACCAATGTATTGTTAAAAGGCAGGCATTCTTCGTTGCAGTGCTGGATGCACGAGGGATTATTCCTCCATGCATGCATACTGCAGATTATATTAACCAAAATGTATATTATCCAGTTACATACATATGCATCAAGAGTCCCAGAATAATCATACATATTCATTCTATTTCCTAGAACTAATTATCATATTTACATGGTCATTACACATGCATCCTTGAACTTCAAGGGGCTTCCATGGGGGCCACTGGTGGTCATGCAGATGTGTCCTTTATTTGAACCCTTCCTGTGGACATGCACAGTATCACCTTGCTTATGCAACTCCTTCTCCTTCTTCGTGGTGTGTGGTCCCTAACAATAATATCCAGGATGTGATCGATCACCCTTTCTTCTGAACTACTCCTTGATCTATTGTCAAGATGAGGTGGGGCTGTACTGGGCACATAGAAGCAAGATGCATCTGTGGATATGCTGCTATCTCTATATTGTTTCTATAAAATAACAAATTAATCACTTTTGGTCACACTCCCACCCCAAGTAACAAGACCCATGCTTTCAAACACCAGAGGAGCACTCATTCCAAATAAGGCACCCTCCCAGCACCAGAGGATGCTACTTAATGGAGACAGGTTGTTAATGTGTTGGGTTTGGGGACAATACTTTCAAAGCTTGCTTTCTTTTGCTGCCCTCCACCTCGTGCACCAATTGCATTTGCAACACACACAGCAGAACCTTATTTTACATGCTAACCAGGACGATCATCAGCTCACAGGCCACAAGAGAAAATAGCTCTTTGTGGCCATGTAGCCAGCTCAACATCCATATAATTCTTCTCCCTAGCAACTGACTTTCTGAAATGCACTCGCACGACTTTCAAGAAACAACTAGCAGGTAAACCTCTAACACATGACTGAAGTATTAGAGATGTGACAAAATGGCATTCACCAAACTCCTCACCACTGCCAGCTCTTCAGCAGACTAATGTCTCAGCCCAAAGACACAGAAATAAGCTAATGCTTCAGGAGACATAGAAGGTAGGTTTGCAGAGCACCCTGCACACTACCACAAAACAAGGGAAAAGAAGAAAAAAGACAAAGACCAAAGCTGCTCCAGGCCGCCAAGCCCATGCTTGAACAGCTCCAGCCCTTCCCCCAGGAGCCAGTGCTTGCACGGGTCGTGAGAAACCCTCGACTGTCTCACTGGAAGACTCTGCATCCGCCCCAAGGGAAGGAGGGAAAACAGGCTTTCCACCTCTCAGGAGTATGCCAAGAACAACACGGTGTCTCTAAGAGATCAGGGCAGCAAAGGCCATGAAGTGACACCGTCAGAGCTACTTCCAATGCAGACACGTCAGTCTCTGCAACAGCTAACAGCAAATGCACCAGCAGAATTAGAAGGTGCAGAGGTTAGACACAAGCATTTCCTAATCTCCACCTTTAATAAAAGGAAAAAAACAAGTACCTCCAGAGAAAAAAAAGAAGTGTGAGAACACAGGAAGCTGCCATCTTAACAGACTGACAGCATAACTGGTTACACAAGCAGCACAGCTCAGAAAAAGAAACAGAGCTGAACATCACCTTCCCTTCTCACTTGTCCCAGCTGGACAAAGTCTTTCAGCTGAACTCCCTTCTGCTTTGCAGAAGCAGACCACTAGTATGACCACTTCGTCAAAATGCCCTTTGCAACTTCAGCATGCAGTACACTTTGCAAAGCCGGCCTGTTATCTTCTTAGAGTCATCTCACTAATTGCCTATCCATTAGTTTCAAGTTGGACAACTTTTTAGATGACCATTCCTCCTCCACAGGCTTGCCAAGCAAACTGAAGTAACTGAATACTCAGGGCAGGGTAGAAAGCTCTGCTGTTTTGTACCTTTTATTATATATAGCTACACCACTGCATTCATGTTCTGCACAGGATAAAGTACTTCCCTGAGCACCAGTTAATAACAAATTGCTGAGGGGAAAGAAATGTGCATCAAGAGAACCAGCTCCCTATCCTGGCAGTCAGAAGCCTGCTGTCGCATAGAGACCAAAGTCCAACATCTCAGGTGTTCTCCTTCAGACGCAAGTTACTTGAGGCTATTCCCTTTGTTATCTACTCCAGGAGCTTCTAGATATCAGTGTACATGTTTCAGCACTGATTTTATACCCCAAAGCAAGAGTAGAGAGCTCTCACCAAGCAGAACAAATCACACTTTTTGAAATATTAAAATTCACAGCACTCAGCTGCCTCTGAATACTTTGCTTCATACTGCTTCCTGCAGCTGCGACTACAGCAACTCGAAGCTGCCTTGTTACCTCCAAGTCCATAAATTATTTAGAGAAAACACCTTTCCAGAGAGACTCAAGTATCAATTATTTAGTCTTTGAGCAGGAAACAAAAACCTTTAAAACAGGAAAGAAGATTTTTGGAAAGGGCTGTTGCACCACATGAACAAATCTGATTTTGTACACTAGCAACCTGACTGAAACAGAATGAAAAAGCCAAAATAAAACAACCCATAAAAAAGACAAAAGCTCATACGCACACACACAAGTTCAGCAAGTGCCTGAGCCTATTAGTGCCAAGGGAAGGCCCCAGCTACACCAGGGGGCTTCAGCACAAGTCTTCACATGGAAGACCTTTATCAATTTGTTATAAAGGTCTGCTCTCTAGACTGGGAGCATAAAACAAAAAAGCTCCTTTGTAATACCAGGACAACATTCAACAACACTTACTGCAAAGATCAAGAGGAAGCAAAGCCTTGTGTTTATCACACCCTTGCCTTTCACATTCAGGTTCAGATTAAGAATGAAGACAGCCCTAAGATTCTCAGCTTTGCACAGACTTCTAAAGACAAGGACACAGAAACAGCTCTCAGAAGAAACACATGTAAGCAGGTGCTCTGGAAAAGAACAGAAATTACACATACCATATGAGCTTTACTACAAGGAAAGGGATAAAACACTGTTGCTTTGCTCCCAAAAAGAAAGAGAGACAGGAAACACTGAAGCAAAACAAGCACTGGTGCCCCATTCCAAACAGGGGCTGAGGCACCCTTTGAACCAAAAAGGAAAATAAACTTACTTTTAAGAGCCCTGGGTTGCAATACAGTTCCTCTTGTGGTCAGCATATTTTATCTTCATTTGGTAAAAGTTTTCTGCATAAGTGCTAACAATTCAAGTGTGAATAATCAAGCAGAATAACATTTCTCCTCTCTCAAAGGGCTTCAATTCCAAGACTTAGGCCAGATTGGTAAAGATGGCCAGCAAAAGCCTGGCCATTCAAGTCAGTGGTTTCAACTGCAAATAGCACAGTCCCTTAACCTGTCAATATTTGAAGACCACCATTTTCTGCAGGTTAAATCCTTTGCTATAATCCTCACCTGTGACATGCCTAAAATAGAAGAATTTACCCAACAATGACTTTTCAGTTCACTGACCGTACTGAAAACAGGTTTTGTTCAGTCACCCACAATAAAGAGAAGCTGTTTTACAACGCAAAAAAAAAAAAAAAAAAAAATCACGTACAAGACGTTCGACTATTTGAGTAATTAAATTGTGGCTGTTTTCAAAATGAAGTCATCTGAACCTAGACGCTTCAGGTTTTTTCCCTTTTTTTTTTTTGATTGCAAGATTAAAATTAGATCTCAGCCTTTTGGAGGGGGACCCAAACTATTAAACTTGAAAATTCACACATATCTAACCTTGAGGAGCTTTACTCTGATCACCTACAACATTGTCTTTAACCTTTCCTTTACCAGGTGCTTTTGGCCAAGCATGAGCCAAAGGGTCAAGGAGAAGGATCTTGTTCCTGCCCAAGCTGCCCTAGGGGCTGGAAGGCTGCATCAGTACCCTCACACGAGCTACCAACATTACAGCTCTTAGAAGAGCCACAGATTTTAGTTTTGTGTAATAGTAGTGAGGAAGACACATGACCATCCTTTGGACATACAATCAGAAGCCACCTGGAAAAGGACCATTTCTTAATTCCCCCTTAGCAACAGCCTACAACATTTACTCCAAAGTAATGAAAATTCTTATTTGAGGGTTTGATTTACTTTATCTTAGGTACTCCAATGAAAGAGCTTAAAGCAACCTGAGAACCATAGTATGTTCATGGATTTTGTGAATTGCAGCCTGTTAGCCTTGGAAACGCACCACAGATGCGAAAGTACAAAGGTCTGTTCTACAACAAACAGGAAGTTTTGACCCAGGAAGACACAGTGCAAAACAGCATTGGCACAAAAAGCCCACAAGTAAAAACATTCTTGATACACACGCGAGTGAAGCTTAAGTGTCTCCTTTGTCTGCTGTCTGAAACCCACATATTTTAACATACCCCACTCAAAAGGATTTTTTTTTTGTAAAAGCAGAAAATTACATAAAGGGAGGACCTGTAGAAACAGTTTTTACAATAGCTGTGAACTCCACTTCCCCCCTACCACCACCTTAATGGGATTTCTAATCTAACATGGTGATATTAGAACAAGAGTTTAATTTATTCATGCTCTGCTGTGGTCAAACTGTGCCACACCTAATACCTGACTTGACAGAAGACTACGAGAATTAATTGCAGAAGTTTGTCAGCAGAAAAATCTCAACACACACACACACCCACCCTTTTTTCCAAACACTCATTTCCAGGTAACAGCCAACTGGTAACCACACACCAAAGCTTCATAAACTAAATAGATCTACCCTCTAAGAAAATCAGAGATCAGCCTCAAGACAAAATAATCTATAAAGGGATCAAAAAGCATATTCATCAGTTATTCATTAAAAGTTAGCCTGCAACTTAAAACGTCTTCAGCCAGATTATCTACACATTTGCATCCAGACAACCAAATTCCTAACATGCCACACCAACAATTTTCTTCATACATCTAAGAGCAAAAAGTTACATCTTCAATACCAAAGAATGTACCCCAATTAGACAGCATTTCAGGGCTCAGAGCCAGGGCATTTTATGATCCTTTAAGTATTACAAGGCCTAAATCTAGCAAAAGGTAGCCCAGAACATACCCTATTTCAGTCCTGTCAGGTATGTTACATACATAAAGGCTCTTACACAGACATTGCTCCTAACATGTTCACAAAAGATAGTACTTTCCTTTCCTGCCTCACCCCTCCCACCCCACAAGGGGTTAGGGAGGACAGGAAAGAGACTTTAAAACTGGAAAACAGCATAAGATTAATTATTCTACAATGCACTAAGTGTCAGGCAAAGCCCATGCCCAGAGATAAAAATAAGCCTTATTTAAGACTCAAGTGGTTTCTTCTGATTTGGTCTTCTTACGTGGGGACTGAAGATAATACTTCAACACAAGGAAGCTACCTGGATCAACTTACACTAAATAAAAAAAAAAAATCATAGAGCACACACCAGACAGAAGAACAATTTTCAGTGATTTTGATTTAGTTCTAGACCTCACCTTTAGCAAGGCCTTGTCCATCTATGAATAAGATCAACAAAAATAAAGCAAAATGCCAACCACATAACTTACTTGCACACTGCTTAAGACAAATGCATTTCTAAACTTTTGGGAAACTATTTCTAAAAGCTGCTGTTTCAGTGGCATTGTAATTTTAAACATGAAAACCTTCCAAGGACAGGCAACATCACTATGTTCCTCTCTCCCCACCCCACAAGAACAGAGATAAAAGGAAATACGTCACATCCTAAAAGTACCTTCTTCCAGTGTCATTAGCCAGAGGATAAAGAACACCATTCCAACAACACAGGTGCCCTGGATTTGTTTAAAATAACCAACCAAAACCAAAAAACAAAAGCAGCCAAGTAGTTTGCCCCACAGCTCATTCCTCCTTCTCACCAATGACTAGACCTGAATTCCCACCTGACCCCTTCTCTCCCTACATAATTCCTCTGTCAAGCAGAGAGTGGTAGCATCTCAACCATCCATACCCAAGCATTTAAAGTTTCACACATTTATTATAAGTATAAAGCAGCTCAGGAAGTCATAAAAGCATGTGAGTACTGATGCCTAACTCACTGATGGAAACAACCAGAAAGGTGATCATCATCCCACTGAGCATTTATGAACAAGATATATTCTGTACTTCCATTCTCTAGGAGCTGTTTTCCTTCCATTTTATCCAGAGCTCTAGGTCACAAGCTTTATGTCCCTATAAAAAAAAAACCACAGTGGTGGAAAAATCTTATCCTGCCAGTTATCTTAAAATATCCTTCCTTCCACAACCCCTTTTGAAGATCTACTAAGGAAGTGAAAACCCAACACAAGCTGGGTTAACTTGTTTTTACAATTTTTTTTTTAATTCAGAAAGGTTCAAAATTAGACCACTAAGTCTACTTTGAGTACATGAGGTAAAGTCAGACATATGCTTAACAGCCTTATATATGTAGATACTCTGAAAGTGTAAAATTGTGGTTTGTTCTTCAGAATAAAAAAGCCAGTAGTTAAGTTAGGCAGGTATAACACCATGTGTCCTGCATGATACCACGTCTTTTCCAGCTTAGCTTAAACCCTCTCCCTAGAAATGCAAAAGAGCCATTCTCCTCCAAAAAAAAACCCAACCACATTTACAAAGGGGAAAAAAATGCTTTCCCCACATTAACCATGCATAACACATTTTACTTGAACTCTCCTCATGGGGTCTGTACACAGCAGCTTCTCTGCAGGGCTCTGTAGTGGTCACAGACCAGAAATAAAACATTCACCTGAAACTACAAAGACAACCAGGTAGAAGGTAAATGACCAGACAGGAACCGGTGATGTGTTAATTATCCAAACAGCCATCCTGGGACCCCACAGGAGCCAAACCAGGCCCAGCTGTTGAGCACGGCATCACCTGTTTCGGCGGGAAGCTGAAAGGGTGTCAGAGAGATCCCTCGTTAACACAGCTTACAAGTAATTAAAGTTAAAATTAGAAAAAAAAAAGTTACAGGCCTCAACCCTCGCGCACACGGAACAGTTGCCTCCAACAGCAAGGCCGGGACTGAGGGCAGGGCTGGCAGCAGCCGGTGCGGCGGCGGAGCAAGGGGCAGGCAAACGCCGCCCTGCAGCTGCAGCGCCCCAAAAGCCCTTTTTTTAAAATAAACATTATTTTTCTCCCTTGTGGCGCCCCACTCAACGGAACAACTTCGCGTGGACTCCCAGAGGAATCCTCGCCCAGCTTCCTTTAGCGGCCACGGACAATGGGCGAGGCTCGCCACAGCCCCGCGCTGCCGGGAAACTCACGAAGCCCGAGGGCTGCGGCCCGCCGCGGGGGAGGGCAGGCGGGCAGCGCTCAATGGCTGCCAGCTCCCAGGGGACGCAGCAGGGGAGAGCCGTGCTCCACGGGGGGTCAAAAGCCAGTGCTTAAAGGGGGGGAGAAGGGGGCATTCCGTCGGGCGGGGGCGGCCCCCGGATGCCCGGGCCAGGACTCACCGGGGGCAGCAGCCTGCTCGCTAAGTTTCGCCAAGTTGGGAGGAGGGCGAGGCGGCGGCCGCCGTAGGCAGGAGTCCCTCCGCTCCTCGGCTAGTCCATGGACGCGGCGCGGCGGCGCTCCCCGACCTTCCCCGCGTCAGCAGCAGCAGCGCCGCCGGCCGCCAGCGCCCGCTCCCCGCCGAGCCGCCCCGCCACTGCCGCGCTCCCGCCGGGGGCCGAGGCAGCACGGAAATGCATGCCCGTCCCCCCGGCCACGCCCGCCGCACGCAGCCGTGCTCCACACAAAGGGGACGCGCAGGAGGCCCAGCTTTCCTTCTAGACCCCGGCGCTTCCGCCGGCCTCCGGGCGGCTTCGCCTACTGTGACCCGCGACAGGCGTCCCCCGCGCTGGTGGGGGAGCCCTGGCGCCCCGCGAGGACCCCCGAGGCCGGGCGGAGGCTGAGAGCGCCAGCGGCCCCCGCCCCGCCCCAGCGGCGGGAACGACCGCCCCTCACGTTCCCACCGCCCCTTCCCCGCGGCGGCTCGGCTAGGGGGGGCCCGTGACCGCCCAGGAAGGCGCTCGGCTTGTTTTATTTCTAGTTTTCTGGTCGAGATGGCCGCGTCCCCCGCCCTGCGGAAGAGGCTCGGAAAGGCGGCCTGCCCCGCCCCCCCCCGGGCCGGGCTGAGGGAGCTCGGCTGTACCCCGCGCGGCGGGCCCGCTCCCTCGGCCGCCTTTCCCCGCTTCAGGGGCTTTCGGGCCGAGAACCAGCATGCCAGGGACAGCACTTTCAGGGTAACATTGAAGGCACAATCGAGCTTTACCTGGAAAGCCAGGAGGCGAAGGGGAGAAAGAGAGAGGGGGAGAGAGAGAAAAACAAAAACCCCCACAAAAAACACACCACCGCCACAAAACGACCCCGAAGAGTATTTTGAGTCTTCAGGCATCCCAGGGCTTTTAAATCTCTCTTTCAAGGTGCTGGGAAGGGTAGGAGGAGAAGGAGGGGCTGAGTCGTGGGTTTTAAACCCATGTGGTGAGCAAGCAATAGCTCACACCTGAGGTAGTCACCAACTGGCAGGTGGGGAAATGCCCGAGCCTAGCCTAGCTCCTAGCTTCCACACGCTGCTCCTGTTCCCTCTTTTCTGTGCCTTACGATCTCTCGAGGCAGGGAAACGCTTCTGTCATCATCATTCTCTTCTTCATATATAGAGCAAAACTATATTCTTTGGTGCCTCACTATGAAAATACATTTGTGTGCAGGAAGGCGAGGCTGAGGAAGGTGACTGAACACCAGAGACGTTATTAACAAGCCTTCTCATATTCTCTGCGCTTTCGTCACCTGCTCCGGGGCTTGGACTTTGGAGAATTCATCATTCCCCCTAGATCAGGAGCAAGCGCAAAGATAGCAGCAGTCCCACCAAGTGCTCAGCTAAAGGATGAAAGGAACTGTTGAGCAATTAAGCGGGGTGAGGTTAGTGCTTCTCTTGTGTGATAATTCTCCACTAACTCAAGGCTGACAATGAAAACCATGGCAATTAATATGGCATAAATGCACAGTTCCCCTCACCCACACCCATCTGAAGTCAGAGAAAGCGAATAAACACCAGTGCATCACCCACCCCCTGGTGGCGTTATCAAGATTCCTTCTCATCCCCTACAGTTGTTCAAAGAAATGTTAAAAAAAGGGTGGGGTTTTGTTTGCAAGAGATTGCCTTAGGCACAGGTATTGTGACTGCTGGCTTAAGCCAAAGGCAGAAAAGGCTGAACATTTCAAGGGCTGTACCTAGGCTCAGCTGGCCCCCTGTCCCCCCAGACAGATACCATTTCAGGGCTCTGGTCTGAGTCTGGAGAAAGGCATCTCTAATTCTGCAGAGAGACTTAAAGATTGTCACACGATAGCAGCTTCTCTATAGTCCCCTCTGCTTGCAGGCCCCCCTGAGCTTGCTCGAGGCTTCTTAGAAACCAAAGTAAAACTGAATTGACTGGTAAGGCTGAAAGAAGATGTTAGAAGAAGAATTGCCTGAATTTTAGGGAGGATCTAAGTGAGGTAGTGGAGCTAGGAAAGGTCATTGGATTATCAGGTGGTAAAAAGAACTAAAGAGATCCTTTCTCCATCTCAGTACTTCAGTTGTCCTACGGGGCACTGAGTCACATCTCCAGTGAAGTCCAGAGCCAAGGCAGAAAGCTCCAGTATGCCGTAAGAGACAGGAAGATGGAGGGTGCAATAGTAACTGCCAAGATTCAGCAGGGGAATTGGGAAATTTCAGGGAAATTCAGCAGCTTTAGGATGTAAGAACTGTGAAATTAGGAAGGGCATTCGTCAGTAAAATAAGGTTCTCCTGCAATTTAAAATAGTCTCGTAAAATGGTTAGGGTTGGCAGGTAGCTGAATTGACTGTGTTCACTGTTAAGCACGGAGATGGTTCGAACAACCTCTCCATGTCCCATTTATTTGCCTTTGACATTATCTCTCTTCTGTGTGCTTCGCTGTGTTGCCAAGAAAATTAGGGTAAAAATCTCATCCATCACAAAAACATTAAGTAAGTGCTAGGGCAGACTGGAAGACTTTGAAGAGAGTCACTTCAGCAGTAAAAGGGTGCAATAGCACTGCAGGAATGAAAAGGGAAAATGGGATTTGTTAGTGAACTTGTGCATGCCAAGTTAGTGAACTTGTGATGTTCATGTATGGTTTGTCAGTGCTGTTTCCTCTGGCCACTACAAAACATTTCCTGAACTTAATGAATGATGCATTATGAGGAGTGGCTGGTGGAAAATGGCACGAGCAGAGCTATTCACCTATTCCACTGTATCTGCTCAGCGTTACCATTATCACCAAACACAACTTTGCAGTGGAAGAAATTTGTATTTATGCAGGGAGGTTTCTGGAAATCAGAGTTAAAGTTGGAATTATCATGTGGTTTTGATAATTACGAGGTTAAGAGAGACAGGGATGCACGGGGAAAAAAGCCCACAGGGGCTACTGAAAGACTTTAAAGAACTTCAAATACTAAGAAATCAGTAGCTGGACCGAAAAGAGAAAGTAGAAATATTTTAGGGAAAACCGTTTTTAGAAGAAGAATAAATTAGGATGGAACTATTCAGATATCAAATAAAATTAGAGTGGATTAGACTGAACCAGTGATTTAACTTTATTCACCATTTCTCCACAGTATTTTCTCCATCTCCCCAGCCCCCTCTGCTGTTAGCGAGTGGCTAGTGCGCGCCCACTCCCGCTCCACTAAATCAGCCTCTGGCAGAAGTCTGTGGGATAAAGGAAGCCTCTCACACACTGGCAGTATCTAAAATTGATATTACTAAACCATAAAATTAATATTACTAAAACATAAGACATTAGTAAGGATTACAGTGAGTCTGTTAGTAATTTAGTCCCTCCACGCTCATTTGGAAATACCTATATACCACAGACTGTATCATTCAACGCAGTATATCCTTCCTTTAAGTTTCTTATTCTAAGAAGGAAAACGTCCACACAAGTAAAAAGACCGCAGGAGTCTTTTCTAGCAGCTTTCTTCTAGCCTAATAGGAATCGACAGTGGTCTGTTCCGGGCATCTTTGTTATGCAAATCTTCTACTGCAGAAAAAACCGCGGGTTACTGCTGACCTTCATTTTGGCTGGGATAACAGGGACATCCAGCGGTTCAGAGAGAAAAAGGCATTTGCTCGTTCTTTTCTTTCTACCAAAGTGCATCACAGGAAATGCATCAGAAAATGGCAGGGATCCCTTGGCATTCCCTTCTCTTTGCGGATATTTGCAAATGGCACCAACTGCAGGCAGTCTGACAGCCGTGGGAATGGATAACCCACACAGGGAAACCAAAATGCAGAACAGGAATAAACAGCAAACACTCTGAGGCAGACCCCCTTTCTAACGGCTTTGAAAGCACACCGCAGATAGGAAATTTAATCAGTATTTTTCAATGTTCAAGTAAAAAGAACCTTCCTATATTACACCTACCCCACTGACTTCACAGCATTTTCCTTCTTAAAAATTTTTATTAATCCTGTATTTGTACTGAAAAAAAAAAAAATGAACAGGGCTTACAAAAAGGGAAAGTTGATTGAAGATAAATTTGTTTTCCCACTTATTAGTTTCCAGTAAAAAGCTGGATGTTGAACTGTGATGTAATATTTGATGCACTGAGAAGTGCGTTAGATTTTCTGTACACGTGCTACAAGAAAAAAAAAAACATCAAAACATTAAATGCATATGAGGAATGGGGCCAGCAGAGGTAGCTGTTGGTACAATGAAACAACCATTAAAAATTTTTTTCAATGAAATTTTTTTTCAGGTAACATTCTACATTTAAAGAAGAAAAGAGTTTTTTTAAACCAGACAGTCAGACTTTGCTGTCTCTAGCATTGGGAATTCACTTAGAATTCCAGCATTGGAAATTCACTTAGAATTCATTTGTTCTTCCTTTACTATTTTGCTGGCATTTTTAAATTTCTTCAAGACTGCCCATTTCCAATTCCTTTTAACTGCTCCTAGCTCCTAGGCACTGCGTGCTTTCTATCTATTTGTATTTTGTCAACATGGAGTTCAGAAAGGATGAGTCAACTCTAAATAATCCCAAGGTTGTCTTAAAAAAAAAACAAACGGATTTACAAATAATGGTTCTTAAGAAAATTTTCAAGTATCATTTGGACCTTTTGTGGCTCCAAATTTTGACTTGATCTCTAAAAGACAGGGTTTAAAAACTGAAATGTGGGTAAGCTTACGTAACTTTCAAATCAAGCACACTGTCCAGGAACCGTCCGGGAAGCTTTTTACAGTAACTATCACTCTTACCAGTAGGAAAACACACCCTCCCAGATCTAAGTCTGACATGGTTCCCATACATACACCTTTGCTGAAGCTGACAGATCAGAGAACTTATTGAAATGAGTATTTTAATAAACACCCTCAAAAGAATTTCATGGGTCTTTCTAAAAATGTTTCTACACTAAAGGAACGTTTCATCGTTGCAGCATTAGTGATTTGTATGTTTAACTGCCATTATACTTAAGATAAACATTGTAAATGCTGGACATGATGGCTTCCTGCCTCTGCTTCCAGGATCACCAAACACGATCCCTTTGGTGGGCTAACAACAGCAGGGCTGCAACCACGTGGCATCCTTGTCATCATCCAGGATTTTCTGCAGTCTGACTGAAAGAACTGGGGGGCCAGCTCTGTCGGAGTGGGTGGAATTCAATTCCACGTACACAAAATTGTAAATAGATGTTCTCCAGATTTAGGAGGTTCTAAAGGCACTTCACTTTATCTTAAATTTCTCGGAATTTATCTGGCTGCCATCACATTCTCCAAGGACTGTTTGTGCCTTTCACATTTCATGTTTATGTGAAATGCATAAACAGCCCTTAGAACAAGGCCTAAAATCCAGGTCTAAGATCAGTACCTTCTTTGCCTGTCTGTGCAAGATCTGTCCTCTGCAAACAGCAAAACTCAAAGCTCAATAGGAGCCGGGATCCAGAACTCCCCTCCTATTGTAAGACTGATCTTTGTTATTAGGAGCATCTTGCAGCTTTAAGAAACTGCAGCTCCTGCCCATTTCTTTTAGCATCTCTGTGTTGCCTACCACTTGCACTGCAAAATAACAGTACGCCTACTGCAGACAAGTGGCCACTTACACGATGCTTTGAACTTTGCAGGCTTGTAGAGGAAGAGTTTTAGGTGCCTCCTGTCAGGCAAACACTTGCCAGACAGGTACTTCCTTTCAGTGCTAAAACCCAGGACAAAAAGCCCTCAGGCCACAATTCTTTATTTTGTGGAGCAAATTCGTGGCAGCTGCCTGGCTGCTCTGGATGCCATTCAGAGGAGCCCACCTCCAGTCAGTCATTTTATGTCTTTGAGCATCCAACAGCTTTTTGACACCATCTTATGGGCATACTTACCCAGGCAGCTGAGATCACGGACAGAGATAAGTCATGGTTCTCTGCACCTCTTGAATCCTAGGAGAGCCTTTATAGAGAAAGTCTGTATCATGTAGTTAATTTGCTGTAGACTTTGCTGCTCTACTCTCCCAACTCCTGTTCCTTCCTCCATCCCCCAAAACAGTCAAACACAAATTTCAGCTGATAGTAGCATATGTGACTCCAATTTCCATTTAGTTTTCAAATGAAACATCTTGGTGAACACATGAATCACTCAAAATCCTCACTGCTAGTGTTGTTTCAGGCAACTGCGAAGAACAGACTCTGAAGAGCACACAAATATTTTTAGTTAAAATGAGTTCTGCCTGGACATAAATATAAAAAAAGAAAAAAGTCAGGATTTCATCCATAATGATACTATTTTAAAGCCTGCATAACTGATTTAACACAGACCAAAGCCAGGCCTCACTGAAGTTTTAGAGGTTTTGGCAGTTAGGTTTCATACACACAGCATCATGTATGACCATTTTTTGCACACAGATCAACAATACAGAGGGATAGGCACTGGTACACAGAGCAGTAGTACGCATATTGCCGAAGTTTCAGAGGTGCAAACTATCCCTGCCCTCAGTACCAATGACACATGAAGGTTTCATTAATTTTACAGTCAGAAGAAAGCAGAATGACAGTTCAAGCTGACCCACTGCCAGGACAAAAGAATCCTTCTTTTTAATTCTTCTGCTAGTTTTGTATGTTCTAGCCCACACATTCTTCCAAAGTTACCTATCCTTTTATATACACCAGCTAATGAAAGACACGCAACACTTGATAATCCTCTCCAAGCACAATGTTAAAATTTTGTTTAGACTTTGAAACTTCAGCACATTTGGAAAATTCATGCTGTCCTGTTCATACTTCAGTCTAGGTATGTATATTTGGCTATGTATGGTACTGGCTCTCACAGATCTTATTGTGCAACACAACATATATTTTTAGGAGTAACAGCTCAGCCATTCTACCGCAGAACTCAAGCCAGGATGGAAACTACCTAATCTGCTCTCTGGTATTGTTCCCTCTTCTTCTTTTTTTTTTTTTTTTTTTTTTTGTGAATCTTAAAAATGAGAAGGAACTTGTTGTCATGCCACAATTATCTTCTCAAGTGAACATTAGATGTCTTCAATTTTCCTTGCAGGGAATCACACAAAGAGCTGGAAGATCTAGAGCCAGAAGTTAACAAGAAACTTGTTAAAACTTGGGTAGACATGGCGGCATGTCTTGACTGCAGAATCTCAGAATAATCTAGACAGACAGGACTTAGTCTTCTAGAAACACCAGTGTGTTCATATGTTAATGAAAAAGCAAAAGTGAACGCATTTCATTTACATAAAGTTTTATTATCCTTCAACCTCAGCTGGTACTCCATTACTCCAGCCTTTGCAGAGTTTTGCTCCCCTAGGTAGACAGGTTTTCAAGCCCACTGTCTCTGACTGAACACATCTAGGCTAGGTCAGATTTTAGACCCAGCCTTTCATTAATACAGTCAGACACAAAAGAGCAGTTGAAAACCTGACCACCTGAAAGGTTGCAAAGCAACAAAAAAAGATCCAGGAGGATTTTCATCATTTTCTATGTCTGAATAGAGAATCTTTCCTCTGCGTTGATCACTAAATAGTTAAGAAGCAATTAAACTGCACGTTCAAGACACAGATGCATTCTACATTTCAAGCTGTGATCAGCAACACGTGCAACTATTTTTCTGCTTATGAAGCTTGTGGTTTTATCTTCTCAGCAGCTTCAAGGACAGATGGGAGGCTGACTTTGTCTCCAAATTCTTTCTCACGATGCTCCAATAAAACACCCTAGTTAAAGACACAAGAGAGAAATTCATACACTAGCCTCCCCACAGGAGATCAACTGACCAACAACTGAACAATTCCAGAAAAGAAACTTTTGGTCTCACAGGAGACGTAAAAGCCTCCTACACGTCCTGCAGTACCTGTCTTCCTGCCCCAATCACATATACTCCTCCCAGGGTGAATCCTTCTCCTTCCAAGTTACCACTATATCCACTTTTCCAAGCACGGAAGAAATTCTGCCAGACTCCCAAGCGGAAGAAGCCCGACATCATCATTTTTCGTCTGCGTGGACCATAGAAGCCTTTCTGCAGGGAAACAGAAAATATCTCAGTGAAAAGGACTTTTCCTCCCAAATGAAATTCAGGAAACCAGCCAACCCTGCGTCCAAGAAAGGTCGCAACACACGAAAGCTAACCAGGCAGAGCTAAAAAGAAACTGCACCTGAACTAACCTCTTTAATGCACTACCTAACCACTGACCTCCAACTCAGCCAACTAGTGGTACTGCCACCATTCATGTGGATTTTAAGCTGATCCACAGGCATTTAAGCCCCACATATATCTACATCCCCATTGCTGACATCAAGGGTGCTTTGGTAAAAAAAATCTTTTTTCTTATTTTTGAAGTATGGCAATAAAAATGCCAGTAAAAAGATAACAGTGGTGCCAAGTCCTGAAACTTTATCAGCTGTCTGGTTTTTGTTTTGGGTTTGTTTGGTTTTTGGGTTGGCTTTTTTTTTTAAATCAGCCTGATTCTTTCACACAGCAGAGTAGGGAGGGAAAATAAAGGTATTTTCTGGTTGATTTTGAGTATTACATATTCTTTTCCCTTCAGAAGCCAAATGATTTTTAAATGCATCTTCTGGGTTAAGGGGTAAGCAGGGCCATGGTTTTGTAGGACATGAGACTGGCAATACAGCATGTGCCAGTGTACCGGAACAAGCCACATCACTGCCACTTGTCCTGTACATCCCGAATGAATTACATCTGTCACCTTCAGACCCTGAGTCACACATTGTAAACATCAGCAAGTCACTCAGCCAGTGGAAGAGAGGAATAAATATTAACAGGTGTTGTGGCTTAACCTCAGCTGGCAACTAAGCACCACACAGCCACTCGCTCAGCCTTCCCCCACTGGTGGAATGAGGGAGAGAATCAGAAAAAAAAAAAAACCATGGGTTGAGATAAAGACAGGTTAGTACAACAGCAGAAGAGGAAAATAAATAATAATAATAATAATAATAATAATAATAATAATAATAATAATAATAATAGAATATACGAGTGATGCACAATGCAATTGCTCACCACCCACTGACCGATGCCCAGCCTGTCCCCGAGCAGCGATCACTGCCCCTCAGCCAACTCCCCCCAGTTTATATACTGGGCATGATGTCATATGGTATGGAACAGCCCTTGGGCCAGCTGGGGTCAGCTGTCCTGGCTGTGCCCCCTCCCAGCTCCTTGTGCCCCTGGCAGAGCAGGGGAAGCTGAAAAGCCCCTGCCTGGTGTAAACCCTGCTCAGCAACAACTAAAGCATCGGTCTGTGATCAACATTCTTCTCATCCTAAATGCAAACCACAGCAGCACTATGCCAGCTACTAGGGAGAAAATCAACCCTAACCCAGCCGAAACCAGGACAACAGGCCATATTGTTTACCTGTTAACGGGGAGAGGAGGAATAATCCTGCAACAGCATGTTATCAGTGCATAGCTTCAGAGCAGTTTGTAAGCTGAGCAGGAGATTTATATATATATATATATAGAAAAGCAAAGCTAATTAACTTCTTAAACTACAATGCTACTAAATCCTTTTTCATTCAGACCACATTCTGACTGTATTATTTATACAAGCTCTTCAAAGAGGATATTCATAAGCTTGTTTTTAAACAAAAGGAGAACACCAACTTCACTGTACCTTTTCATCCAGAAAGATTTCTCCTTTGAAATAATGCTGAAAATCCTCCACTTCAGTCCCTATCTTCTCTTTCACAACAGCATAGAGAGGGACATCCATCTTGGACAGCTGAGGTTTCAGAGAGGAGAGCTCAGAAGCCTCCTAAGAAAGGAGAAAACCCCAAACATTTCAGACAGTAGACGGAGGTTGGAGAGTTTTGCCTTGAATTTCAAGAGCATGAGAAATATACATAAATTCTAGCTTGAGACACAAAACAGAAACAGACCTGTAAATCAGACATTTAAGCTAGCTCTGCTCCTAGGCAGGTCTTCATTAGATTTACAAAAAATTCCTTCATTAAGCACCAAGGAAGGAGATTTTTTGAGCATTCACTGGACAAAATATTAAAATTCTGGAGAAAACATATTTTTACCTCAAAGCTGTAGATACACTTTGCCTGTGTTAGGGCTTCTTTTAAAGCGTTTAGAGAACAGCAAAAAGATAGTGCCTGCACATCACTTAACCAGGGAAAATAATCAGGGAATTTCTTCATACGCGTTCAGTATTCCTGAAGCAATACTGCTTTTTCTGGTGTGTAACTGTAAGATGTCACCACTCATCTGCTGGTTTTTTGTTCTGCTGAAGGAATCTCGGCTTCCACAGCCTGTCCTAAGGCCTCCAAGGTTTCCAACAGATCATAGTGCACACTGCAAATATGTTTCTTCTCATCTCTAGTGGAGAAAGGTCATTTTTGCTGGACAAAACTCCCACAAAGAACTCCACACTGAAAAATGGACACAGTTTACGTGAACAGCCTCAGCCACCTACCCGAAATGCCTTAACTCAAAGGCTTGTGGGATATCTAGAATTTAACAAGTACCACGTAGCAGACAGACAGGGGTGAACAGACAGGGGAAAAGACATTAGAGAAAGACATCAGTAGATGATGGGCAGCTTTCCAGTTCACTGATCTCTGTCTTTTCACAGGAAATGAAAAAGGATGAATCAGCATCACAACCAAACACTGAGTAGTAAGTGTGGGAGTTAAAGAATGATAGATCACGCTTGCTAGATCTTTCCTCACTTTTCTGTTCTTAAAGATCTGGTAATTATTTTCTGTTTTCCTTCAACAAAATACCTTATGATCTTCCTAAAAGGGGGGTTAATAGCAATTTTATCTGGGATTTTTTTTTTTTATATAGCTTAAAACTTTCATAATCAACAAAACAAACAAAAAAAAACCTGTATTGTGACCTAACACATCCGAGAACAGATGTTCCAGGCTAGGGCAGTGGGGTCCCCTGTAAGACCAGAAATCGCTGTCTGGAGAGACTGTGATACCATCAAACCTTAATTAGCCTTTTGGAGAAAGGCACTTCAGCAGTTTGGTGGGGTTTATTTTGTATCTCCTTGCTTGCCTTTTGGGAGGGGAACGAGCAGGAATAATGTAAGAGCATAGTTAAGTTTTAAAATTCTTCAAGAGATTAGACTTCAAGCAGCATCTTGGGACTAGACCTGACTTGTTTTTTCTTTACTGCCGTTTAAAGTGATACAGTAAGAGAAAGCAAAGAAGTCTATTTTTGTGGGCAAATTATAGCACGTAACAGCCGTACAGCCATGGGGATGTGACCATTTCATTGAGTCTGCAAAACTGTTTTCTTGTTTCTGTAAAAAGCAGACCTGCACACCCTAGCAGAATACTTTCTCTTTCCACCAAGGCAGCGACAACCCGAAAGAACAATTCCCGTTTCAGTTTGTCCCTCTGAAAGTTCAACTATGGCTCTTCTGCTACTTTAGACTGCTTGAGTTGATACCTACAGTATTTACAGGCTCATGGCACTGTCACAGTGACTGGAGCACTGGATCATTACATGGCTGGATCCAGACCACGAGATGTAGAAGCATAGTCCTGTTAAAGACAGTCTATCTTAAATAACAAAAAAGGAATCTGATGATGGAGAAACATTAATGGACAAAAAAAAGGGCAACTGAACTGTTCTTAGGAGAAAGGCAAGACTCAACTCACAAAAATGCTTTGAGTATACAACAATCAAAAATCACTTCAGTTCAGACAATTTAAAAGCTTTTTCAGACACTTCTGCAGTTAAAATACAAAACAATTCTTTGCCCTAATTAGCTGAGCTGTAGCGTGACTGCACCTGTTAAAAATTTGAAGATTTGAATCAAAAATAAGAATTAGAAAATTAAATTTTGCTCTCCTACTTCATTTTTTTTCTGAAAGAAAAAAACCCCTACAATTCTTTGAATTGGGCTCTTTATTTCTACTTAGGAAGTTCGCATTAAAAAAGGAAAAAAATCATTAATGAATTCCTGTCTGACTGTATGCGAAAGGCACAGAGTCAGGCACGTAGCGCATACTCCTCCTGCCTACGTTACACCTGTTCAGAGGGCAAAGTACTTTAATCTTTAACCTTCCGTGAATTCTACACATACTTAAGCAGTTACTACTGATGGGAGCAGATCCCTTAATTAAGTGGTTGCAATATTAATTACTCCACGTTATAGAGGAGTGAGTAACAACATAATAGCTATTTTTCCCCATAGCTATGAGAAAAATAATGGCCAAGGTGCAAGTTATGGCTGTTCCCAGGCACATGGTACATTCAAATTGTATTTTAAGTGTCTTCCCCCACCTCCATCCAAGAAGCATAATGCCAACTTAAGGATCAAATTTTGTTTCCCAACCCACCTTGCTACGGAACAGTAACTCCTTGTCTTCAGACTGCTTACCTTCCTGCCTCACATTCAGCATCCAGAACAGCAAGGGACTCCCCTTTATGCACATCTCTTATTTTGCTGATGAGCTTTATCTGCTGGCTTTCTGCCAGTCCAGTCTTGGGCTGCTTTGACCAGAGACCACCTGGGTCACAGAGATTTATTTTGGACATGTGGAATACAACTAGCTCAAGACTCATTACCAACTGGATTTTGTGCAATCTCCCTTTCTAATTACCATGGGCTAGGTCCCTAGCAGATGTAAAAAACATGTGTCCATCGCCTTCAGAAGGAAAATGCTCAGGACCTTGACTATACAAACCAGCTGCGAAGAAAACTAAGCATGTTGTTAGATGGCAACCAGTTTGGGCTAAGAAACAAGACCTTTCAGATACTTCATATATATCTGATGACTGTCCTATTTACCCCCTCCCTTTATTTAAAGGGAATCTATGCACGTACAGCTCAACTCTTCCTAATTAATCCCCAAGCCCAGCAAGTACCTCTCTGCACAAAAATCATCCAGGTCTTCGCACAGCCATGATCACTGCACCATTCTTCTTCCATAGTTCACCCGCTTTGAATGTTCTTTGTTCTGTTTATACAGGAGAAACAGCATCAACAATAATATCAGCCACTCTTGTTTATAATGATTAATGCTTTAAGGACCAACACAAAGCACTGAAGTGAATTCCATGTTCAAATACAGTTCTATCAGAAAAAAATTCTATATGTGCAACAAGGTACTATTGCTTTATTCATTTTTAGAAGCGTGTCATGTTTCATCCAGAAATATCAGTTGTGTTTGCTTTTCCTTCACCACAATTATCTGCTATCAAGGACACTTGACTGTGTGATAACTGGGAAAGACTAAGAACAACTCTTCCAACCCTGGCCTTACAAAGGTTCTTATAAAAGCCCAATTATTGAAGAATGTGGGCTGAAACATCCAGAATATTACCTGATCCCAAAGTTTTTAGCTCTATCTCCTCTAAAAACTCCAGCGTAGCCTTTTCTGGCTTGGACAAAAATAAGTCAGTGTTAGCAAGGACGATCCCCGTCACAGCTGCACCAATGGCTCCAAGACCAATAGACCACATGCCCATGGTGAAGATCCCAAAGTCGGGCAGGAAGGACATTTCTGGAAAGACAAAGAAGAAAGCAGTTCTAATACTGGACATCGATGATCCCGGACAAGGAGGAACTGGATTAAAACAACAACTAAAAGCTCACACGGATATTTTTGGTTTGACTGGAGCTGATCTGTGTTTTTGTTAAGGTACTGAATGGGCTTTTAGAAGATCTAGATTACATTCCCGTTCTGCGCCTAACCCGCAACAAAACTATTAACAAGATATTCTTACCTTTTCCTGCTACCTGACTTACAAAAACATTCATGGTTAAAGTGCTCAGATGCAGTGGGGAGAAAGATGACTGAAGTATACATGTGTAATAAAGAGCCTCTAACAAGATGACCTCTATGTTAGCCGGTAACTTTAATTATTACAGTAAGACAGTGGTTTCTTTCAAAAAGAAGCATTTGTATATTAAATTCATACCCCCCCCCCCAGCCCCCATAATCTATATTAAACAGTGAATTTTACAAATATACCACAGAAGACTTTAAAAAAAAACCCTCTATATCTGGTTCACCATAACTGGTAACCTTCCTGTTCCTGACAGTTCTATATTAGAAACAAAGCAGGCACCAAGCCAAAGTTAGGGCTTACCAGTCATGCCCACAGACAGAAATATGTAGGCTTGCAACCATTTTATTAGACACAGTGAACCAACATTACAAACATGCCCTGAATAGCACCTTCTATATGCTAACGAATTTCCACTCTTGCTAAAGCAGAAACAACATCAGGAACAAACAACTTAAACTCACACCCATCAGGTAGAACCGATAACGTTGCAATGGAAGTCATTACATACACTTGCTCGAGTCTTAAAGTACAAACACTGCTTGTTCTTACTGGTGACTCTAGTTCGGTAGCAATTTTATTTAACCACCATCCATCCACAACCCCCCCCCCCCCAGCCCAATCCTGACCCTTGCACATGTTTCACAAGCCTGGAGAGGGCTGACAGCCATCTTCCAGTGCGGCAGGATCAGTGACGAGGATGCGGGGAAAGCACACTTGGCCCTGCCTCATGGAGCTCTGAGCAATAACTGGTACAAGTGTCATTGGAGCTTTGGCAGTATGAGAACTGTATGCCTACATCACGTCAGTTATGTGTTACAAAGGGCTGTAGATCTGCAGTCACCCAACTTGAGTATTACACAACATGGAAAATCAAATTTTTTCCAGAGCCATCTGCAAAACCCTATTCCCTGATAGACTGTTTTGGTAAATATTGCTGTCTGTATATACTTTTGTATGGGAGAGGGTTTTTCCCTCATCAATATAAAAAAAATATTACTGGTTTGAACTGTGACTGGCAATAAACCAGAGACACACATAATCTTTATCCCCACCACTAGCTGTTGCCAGAATTCAGAAAGTAAGAACTAGGAGTAGCTCCTCACTTCTGCGTCAGAGCCACAGCACCCAGAATTTTCTGGGAGAAAATCCCTTTCCATCCTTCAAACTAGCTTCTAAATACTACAGACAAACAAACAAAACCAACTGCCTACCTGCAGAAATAGCTACAAAACATTTTGAAAAAAAGATCGCTTTGTTCTTTTATCAGCACATCCAAGGAAGACAGTATCGCAGTATCGAGGAATGTGAGTTACCCACAAACCCAAGCAAGAAACAAGGCCAGTTTACACAAACATAACGCAGAAAAAAGAATAGATTCTACCCCATTTCACCACTTATTTCTAACCAAGGGAAACCTTCCTTGACCATTATCTGCTTTCTCTACATACTTTCTTCAAATGTAAAGTCATCCTGTAACAACAATTTTTTGATATCTGCCTCTGACTAAAAAAATCAGACTCGCATCAGAGACCATCCTGACCCCAGCCTCTAGAATGACTAAAATGTAACTCAAAATGTATTGCTGTAATGCAGCAATAACCTTGTGTTAAGACTTAAAATCTCTGTGGCATACCCAAAAGGCTATAGCCCTGCTCCCTCCTAGCGTTTGATTCTCCAACTATTGCTTGGATGCGAATCTTGTCTGGTCAAGAACTGTTTTAATTCTTGGTTACAATGGGGGGGTGGGGTGGTAAAAACCAAATATTAATGGCTTCTGCATGTAATTTCCGTACAAAAATATTAGCAAATTTGTGGCAACTGATTAATGAGTAGTTCTCACATAGCTTTTTATTTTTATAAGCATTATAATTATTGTTAGCATTATTAGCATCACTAAAAGCCACCTTCACTCAGTTGGATAGAGAGGAGATCATTAGGCTTAGTCAACACACCTCTTAGTTTAATTGGATTCTTTGGTCTCCACTCAGTGACAAAAAAGGTTTTATTCAAATATGAGGATCTTTTGCTATTTAAATAAATAGGGTAATGGAAGAAGCAGCTCTATGGGGTGATTCTGAAATTCCTCCCCTGCTAAGCCAACACCATAGCAAGCCACTTTGAAAAATATGTATGGGAAACAGCAGTGAGGATTATTAAAACATTTGCAAACAAGACAGGCTGAACCCTGCTGCATCTATAACGCTGAGTCCCCAGTGAACAGACTAAAGGAAAACAGCTGAGCGTTTGGAACTAGCAGTTTCATTTCTGTTTAGCTGCTGTTTATTAAGGAAATCTGAAGCTCAAATGAACTTCACAACCCTCCACTCCACCTTAAAATACAAACGCTACTACCTTGAGATCAAACTCTAGGAGTTTTTAAACATCAGAGGACAATCCACAATGAGAAGATACAACAAAGCATCCCGTAAGCCAAAATCCAAGAGGAGAAGACACGACAGAGCATCCCGTAAGCCTTTAACATTTAGGCGCACGCACTCACCGGAACCCATGCAGCCTGCATGAGCATCAGCCACCACCAGCTCCCCCAAATGCGAGCGCAGGCAGGGGAGAAGATAAACTGCGCTGCCAGGGGTGGCGAGCAGGCAGGACTAGGCAGGAGCCCAGCTCTGGAGCCTTTGCCTTGCAGCCAGGACCCGGCTCTCAGCGTCTTTGAGCAATCTGTACCACGGTCACCCTGCGGCGGTTACGAAAGAACAGCTGTCCAATCCACAGCAAGATTGTTTTAAAGATATCTTAATCATTCAGCATTTTTTTTTAAACTGTACACATCATTACCCTCTTTATGGGGTGGGTGGGTACAGGGAACAGGAATTACAGAAAGCTTTTCTGAAGCTGGGAACACAGGCACTAAACTTTAAGATCTGCGTGCTAAGCTGTGCATTTCCCCTAGTAGTATTTTCCCTATGTTTCAGACTATTCTACTTCTAACCCCACCCCCTTGCCCCCTGCACACCAACAATCCAAGCAACCCTGGAAATAATTAAAAAGCAATCACAATGGACAATATTAAAAAAAAGCTTCACGATAGAGGCTATACTGGTGAATCAACCCAGCGTTTCTACGCTAGGCTACCCGCTTTGGTGGCAACATCCCTTCGCTAAAGAGCATCGTTTTCTCTGGAACTGTCAGATCTGCAAGCTCTCAACTCTGCTAAAACTTCCAGAAGGGAACGAGCACTTCTCTTTGCAGAAGGCAGAGGGCAAAGGAAAAAGGAAAGACATCTTTTTGTGTGGTTTTGTGGTGACCACAAGAGATCTCCAAGATAACAGTGAGGTTTTTTATGCTCTGTCAGTACTCAGCTAACCAGACTTTAAACAAGCTTAGTCTTAATCCTGTTTTAAGTGCCAGTTGATGGTCTTCATTTTGTGTCAAGAATACCAGTTAGTTAAAACATGGTTGTCTAGATGTCTCATTTCCCTTCCACCCACAAGCAGAGCAAAAATTGTCATTAAAAGGATAGCGATCCTTAAATATTTATTTCAGCAGTGTAAACAGGACCCATTCCAGCTGTATCAAAAAAAAAAAAAAGGAAAAGTATCTGTTTCCAAGTTGTCAGTAAAGCTCAGGGTAGCACACAGATTTACTTACATACTTTTCCTAAGAAGACAGCTGAGCAGAAGTGGACACACTCATGGGCACTCTCACCTTGCCTAAAATGGCTTTGACCATTGCTTATTCTTCCCTTCTCCCCCACTCCCAGCTTCCCCAAGACATTCCATATCGAGCCTAAAAAAAAAAATCTTTCGGAGCTTTGTCACAACCTGCATATCCCAAACTAAGTTGAGCTGATTATTTTTTATGAGACATTCCCCCCAGAAATGAGTCATATGATTACAAATATCTTTGTAATCTAACTCCTATAAAGAAAATTTACAATTTACAATAACCTGGTAACATGCTCATCAAGACTTCATGAGCTTTTAATTACCATTAAGGATTACCAAATACAGCATCCCAACCCATCTTCAAAATTAGCCCTGCTTTAAGCAGGGATTTGACTGGAGAAACTTCAGAGGTCCCTTCCAACATAAATTGTCCTTTAAATGCCAAAATCAACGCACAAGGAAGCCTCTTACATTTCTGATGGCATGAATGTAAGTTATTTTCACAACACAAGGGATTTTTTCTTTTCTTTCCGCCTGTGTCAAGATCCTGTAACAAACCATTCTTCGTGTCGAGAGTAACAGTCATCTTTCTAGGTTTCTACCTGGTGTGCGCATGTGCCATTACTGAATTCAGTACAACGCTGTGCTTGGCTCTAGCTGCTGTGTCAAGCAAGCAAACCATACTCCTTCCTTTGAAAGGAAGTTAGTTGTTAGACCAAATAACATCCCCCATTCTGAGGGGGGTTTTAAAGCAGCTCAACATCTCAACAACCCTTTTCTTTTGAGCAAGGGAGAGCACAGAGCTCTGGCACACCACCGTGTAAATCTTCCAGCTCTCTAGGTGTATTCAGAGGGAGCGAGCAGGTAACATGACAAAGAGTACCTGCGCATGGGAAAAGTATGGATCTCGCCTTCATGAAACACGGAGAAACCACTGCTGGGGAGTACTGAGCACGGAAACTTGCACTGTGAGTCCTACAGTGCTGAACAGTGGGGAATCCAACAGACAGAAATGTGCATGGCAGTCTCAGCGTGGAGCAAATACCAACGACCCACTAATATCAATCAGCTTCACCAAATCACAGCGAGCCTCTGCCAGTGTCCTCCTTTCCAACACAGCCATAACTCCTGCAGATTTAAGCTTAAATTAAGAATTATTTTCCCACCTTTTTGGATTCTTAGCCCTTGCTTGTATTTTTAACTTTCACATTCCACACATCACACAATTCCCAAGAGCAAAATTATTTGCTACTAAAAGCAAAAATACAACGTAAGCGATGTATGTTTCAATTCCAACCCATAGGGCTGGGGCGGCTCTATGCGTAACTTGGGCTGCTACACACGAGTCCCAGTAGATACGCCCTGCCGAGAACAATTTCCCCACAGCCTAATTTTACCCCTTCTGCTGTCTGCTATGAAGCAGGTCAGATGGGGAGGGAGGCTGCCCCAGCGGCTCTGGCGGAGAGGGCTGGGCGGGCCCTGCGCCGCTCCTCCAAGCACCGAATTCAGGTGCATTCAGGGGATTTCTTCAGCAGCGCGATGGCACCCGGGCCAAGGCGTCCGAACGCCCCCAGACACGAAGCAGGGCGCCCCTGCCTTCCACCGAGCTTCCCGCGCCTACTCGCGCCCCGGTTACGCTGCGTGAGAAAGCAGAGACCCAACACGATACTACACCACGGGGGCAGAGCCTGAGGCCGCCAGGGGCCGGGAGGCCGCCGAGGGCTGGCGCCGGGGCGGGAGGCCAAAGGGCGCTCGCGGCCGTCGGCGGGAGGCGGCCTGAGGCGGCCTCAGCCCGCGGCGCCCTCGCACCTGCCGGGCGCTGCCCGCCGCTCCGCCGCCGCTCCCGAGACGCCCCGGGCTCTCCGCTCCGCGGAAGCCAGCGGCCGCCGCGCGCCTCTTCCCCGCGGCAGCGCCAGCCCCGCCGGCACGCACTGCGGCCGGGACACCGAGGACGGGCGGGGCCGGGGCGAGCCAGCCGCCGGGCAGGCCGGCCCGGGGCAGCAGCCCGGCGGGGGGGGGGGGGGGCGGCGCGCAGGCCCGGCGGCACTGCGGGGACAGCCGGCCCCCCGCGGCTGATTCGGCGGCGGCTCCCGCGCCCCTGCCCGCCCCCCGCCCCCCGCACTCACGCTGCCCCGCCGTGCCGTGCCCCGCCGTGCCGCTCCGCTCCGCCACCGCCGCCCCCCGCCGCCGCAGGGCACGGGCGGGCGGGCGGCGCGCAGGCACCGCCCCCGGTCCCCTCCGCGCAGGCACCGCGGAGCGGGCCGAGCGCTCGTGGGAGCGGCGTCCCCGGGGCGGGGGGGTTGTCCCCGCCGTGGGACCGGCGTGAATGAAAACCTTCCCTTCCCCGCCGGAGCCTTCTCCCCCCGCCGGGGTTGTTGCGGCTCCTGGGTGAGCGGAGTGTATCGTAAGACACCGCGTTTAAGTACATTTAAGGCAGAAAAACCATAATGACTGAAGTCCGAGAATGTAGTGAGCTTATCACTCAAGCAGCCTCATTAATGGGGCACTTAAAATGCTTACACATATATTATGTTCAAGAATATACTTGCTCAGATAAGCCAGCCAATAACGTGTCACAACATCATGCAAGGAACGCGCTCTTGAGTTGCTTGTGGTCATGAGGCACTGCTCCAGCCAGAAACTCAAGAGGACTCGTCTTCGCTACCTTGGGACTATTTCCTGAAGTCTCCTGCTAATCTGGCACTTCAAATACCAAAAACCAAACAGAAAAAGGTAGCAATGACAGCACGCTCTGGTCAGTTACACAAGCAGCAGAGTGGGAGAATGAACGAAACTTCTCTGACGGTAGCGAGAGCCTCCATTCCAAATGACCGAGCACTTCTTGTTTTTCAGCATGTCCCAAACTTATCTAGACCAAATGGCCTTTTCTTATCTTTTAGCTGGGAGTTACCATCCACTCTGGTTAGACCTGCTCAGTTTACCCCTTATTTGCAGTTTCTGTTTATCTTCAGTGCAGAGCTTGCTTTTCTGAGGAATCTCCCCACAAAACAAGGTCTCTGCCAACTGGAAATGACAACAGCATCGTGGTTGTGACCTAGCACAGCTCAAACTGGAGGCAGCACGCCACCTGTGCTGGGATGCACCAGAAATCATCACCTGGAAGCCCACCTGAGCACCCCCTGCAGACCCCTTCAAGCACAAGACCACCCCACTTCCCTGAGGCTGCCTGCTCCCTGCCCACGCTGCCCTGCTCCTCCAGGACAGCACAGTGGCCCTACACTGCTTGACAGCAAGACAGCACAGTGGGTTTGCAAGACAGAGCCCCATTGCATCATGTTGCTCAGCACATGTGTCCTGGTTCCGGCTGGGACAGAATTCATTTTCTTTCTAGTAGCTGGCATAGTGCTGTGTTTTGGATTTAGGATAAGAATGTTGATCACACACAGACGCTTTAGTTGTTGCTGAGCAGGGCTTACACCAGGCAGGGGCTTTGCAGCTTCCCCTGCTCTGCCAGGGCACCAGAAGCTGGGAGGGGGCACAGCCAGGACAGCTGACCCCAAGTGACCCCAGGGATATCCACCACCACATGACATCATGCTCAGCATGTAAAGCTGGGGGAAGAAAAAAGGGGGAAAACACTCAGAGTGATGGTGGTTGTCCTCCCAAGTCAGCATTACATGTGATGGAGCCCTGCTTTCCTGGAGATGGCTGAACACCCGCCTGCCCATCGGAAGCAGAGAATGGATTCCTTGGTTTGCTTTGCTTGCGTGGCTTTTGCTTTCCCTGTTAAACTGCCTTTATCTCAACTTAGGAGTTTTCTCACTTTTACCCTTCCGGTTCTCTCCCCAGTCCCACCAGGGGGGAGTGAGTGAACGGCTGTGTGAGGCTTAGCTGCAGGCTGGGGTTAAGCCACGACAACATGTCAGAATGGCACAGTCATAGACAGCTGCAGGGAAAAGATTTGGGTCATCTTGCCCAAAGTTGTGGTAGCTATGCTTTTATACATACAGATGCTTTTAGAAATCAAACAGATTATAAAAACCACTGAAGTCACTCGGACTCAACAGCAATTAAAAAGTAACCTAAGGAAACAGCATTACCAGAAACAGCACTACCAGGCTGCCTGAAGAGCTGGGGAATCTGGAAGGACTGTAGGGTTTGGGGCTACTTTTTTCCTTGGAAATACATGAAACCAAATAATATCTCTACTTATTCACCAGTGTTGGGAAGGTTCTCTGTCAACACCAAATGTAATTTGCTAAATGGCTTTCTCACTGTTTCCAAAATGCATTCAGCATTAGAATATATGTACCTTTGCCACTGTGATACAGCAATCTCTGAAAAAACATTATGACAAAAAAATGATTGATGAATTTGGTCAGCCATCATCATATAATTAAAACCCTCATTTCTGCAGGCTGTCAACATTCCTTTCTTCTGAATTTTATCATGGTTGTGGCTTCAGCTGTCAACATTTGGCAACAGTAGAATTGCAGCTCCATTATCTTTGTTGCCACGGTAAGCACACAAAACAAAAACCAAAATTTTCTTCTAAATGATACTTCTGCACATTACATCTCTAACAATCTGGCAGATTGTCTTCACAGTTCAAAGGTAGCCAGTAGTCCTGAGGGGTGAAAAAACCTCACATATCACAAGATGAAAACATCTTTTTTATTTATTCTTTGCTCTTGACTAGGAGTCCATGACAAAGCATCAGGCAAGCCAATAAGTAGTTAATCACAGAAGTGACAATGACTTAATTTTTCTCGATTGTAAAAAGGAAAAATGCAGAAAGATCTGAGCCCACACATTTGGATTCCATACAAGAATATCTTCCTACTTTGCAAAGCAGTGAAATCCCTTGAATGCATGCAGACTTCTAGTAGACACAGAACTGAAAGAAAAAGTGGTGTCTTGAAAATACTGGAATCTTACCTTCTCTGCCTGTGTCTCCAGGGCGGCTTGCTTTCCATGAAAAGCTACTGTGTTGTGTAAGTGGAGTTGCAGCAACAACTACTTTGTCCTTATTAGACCTCCTATTAGACTTACTAGACCTCTGCCTTCATTGCTTGAGAAAGGTAGTGAAATTTTTGTCAGGAAAGCTGAATGGGAATTTGACTTCTTTGGTTTTCTGTTTTTCCCTCTTGATATAATTGTATTATGATTAATCTATAATAGTTTAGCTTTTCTATAACATTCTATAACATTCAGATGTTATTTACACATTTTTCCTGTTAAAGAGGATAATCAAGTCCCTAACACACACAAAAAGAACATTTCATAGAGTAACAGGCATCAACATTTAATCTTCTAATTCTCAGGTTTTGAATAGCGCTCTTAAAAAGCACATTGAACTCTTCTCTTCCTGCTTTCATAATTCAATTTTATAGCAGTTAAGCCAAATAAGTATCAGTCTGCAAACTGGTTATATTATCAGTTCATTAAACTTCCCTAGCATGCCTGTGCTAAGTCACCCAGCACGCACTGTATCAGCATCTATGTCAAAACATGATCTAGCATTACGAAACTTTCAATTCATGTACAGAATGACAGCTGTGTGTTATTTCAGAAGTTAATTATTTCTGTTTCTTGTTGGATCATGCTTCTACAGATCAGCTTTAGACCAGGGGCGTTGCTAAACAAACTGTCTTTTCTATCAGGAGACGGGAGATCTCAAAAGCAGTGAGGAAACAGACAGTGGTGGGCTAAGGCAGGATCTAGGCCCTATGTCTGTAGAAGGATTTCCAGACTAATTAAGATTTTCTATATTGAGCCAGTAAGATTGGATACAAAAATACAGCTTGAACTTTTCACCCATGTGCTTCTAAAGACATATCGACACCGTTGCAGACTGACATAGGTTTCAGCTAAAGCAGGCAAAAGCCATCTCTTGCTTGGCTATGTACCATGATACGTACTCATGGGGTGGTATTTCCAACCTCATCCCGATTCTCAGGAAATAAAAGCACCAGTCTGTCTACAGACAGCCTGGATGCAGGATCTTAGATTTATCTTAACTAAGATCAGGGTGCGGTAGTCACTGAAGAAACCATAGGTCTTTTGAAATCAGCTTCACCCACAGGAGCAGTTCACAGGGGAACACCAAGAAGAGATTGGTGCAACACGCTCTGGGCCAGAGCAGGAAAAAAGTCTTTTAACAGATATAGATACTTACACAAATCTCTTTTGGCAGTGGCCTAATAAACACTGAATCACAGAAAAGCCTGCCATTTACAACAATGCAACAGATAACCAAAGCCTTTGGAAAAAGGGGATGAAGTCATTAGTCCTTCTCTATCTTTCAGCCTTAAATATCTTTATGTCAGGTGAGTGCAATTAAAGCAAAATTGAATCTCCATGGCCTAGAGTTTTTCTTTGTCCCATTTACTCCAGTGATACCTATACTGTTACTCTATTCCAATTGTTTAGTTTTTCTTATACAAGGTAGGACACCAAGGCCTAGTAAAGGGTGTTATTTTTAATGTCTATTCAAGCCACCAGAATAGTGATCAATCTTCAGGCTCTATAAGCAAACCCAGGCTCTTAAGCATCCCAAAATACCCACATTAATAGCACCAAAAAGGCCATAACTGCAATTCTGTGAGATCAGGACATCAGCGCAGAAGAGTCATTCTGCAACAGTTCCAGTTAGCTGCACACAACTACTACACAGTGTCTATTAAAATCCAGGCACCCAACATGTTTCTAGGCTATTTCTCTTTCAACTTGTTGGGGCGAAACGGACACGTTTAATTCCTTGCTATAGACTTCAATAGCAGTTATGCACCTTGCGATCTATACAAGTCATCAGTAAGGACAAGGCTGCTTGTGTTACTAATACAACTAAATAAAGTGTCCTACATTGTCCTTAAGACAGCTGGTTTCTATACTCAAATAACTTATCTCACCAAGTTGGCTGTATGTAGCTAGAAAAACTGGTGTAAATATTTTTTTATGTAAGTATGTAAAGCTTGGAGGTGACCAATTTGTAAGGTTTAAAATAACTCGTTGATTTAACTGTTACTTGGAATCATTTCTTCAAACACCAAGGAAGAGAACTGGGCTTTCTCTAACAAATTTACACTTTTCCAGTAGTAGATGAGCTCCTCTTAATATTTAAAATCTGAGAGAAAAATTCCATGACCTCTTCTGCTAAAAGAACATCCAGGTTAGAAAAACAAAATAACGCTGCTATTAAAAGTGTTGATGCCTGTCTGGGTCATTTTGACAGAACTTGGCTAGGAATCAAATACACATGCCAGCAAACCTCAGTTGCAACTTCTGGTGGTAAGGTGGTAATGAGTAGCTGGGCACCATAAGCTTCTAGTCATAGCCTTAGAGTTAAGCTCTTAACCCTCTCATTACATTGAACTATTTGTCTAAGCAACTTTCTTCTGCCAGAGCAAAATAAATGTTTTACCATCACACTTAGTTTCACCACTGCATATCTGTACTTTCTGGTAGCATTTATTCTTGGTCCTTCTACAACACATCAACCTTGGAAGGGCCACAGACTACATATTCCATCTTTTCAATGTATGATTTCCATTTAATTCTTTGTGAACTTTCTTTTTAAGGGGTTGTGCTCATCTCTGGCGATATCGCCTGTGTCCATGCTGACATCTACAATCTTGGCTTCCTAACTTTCATCCCAACAACTTGAAAGAAAAGCAATATAACAAAGCACCCAATGAACAATCACAGAGTATCTGAAACGAACAACTCTAAACAATTACATTATCATGCAGATAAACACAACAAAGACATTCTGCTAAGCAAGGTACATTTCAAGTCCACAGCATCACTTCTGTAAGTTCCATTTCAAGTTCCATTTCCTGTGTTTATGTGCCTTTAATGGGAATGTGAAAGACTTCCTGTAACATTTCCAGCAGAACACGTAATTAACTCATGATCGGCCCTTCTTCCTAGAACCAAGTTATATTCTATGCCACTCTCTCTGGTGATACGGGTTTAGTCACCGAGCCAGAACTAAAAGCTTACAGAGATACCATATAGATTTTGCCCGAATATTTTGTTCATTAGAGAAAGCTTGTCAGAGCCAGTAATTGGTTTAAGGAAAGCAGTTTTCTCCAAGTAAAAAAACCCAACAAAACAAAACACCAATATTGCCTTCTTTCAGCAATGTGTTTACATATATTCGCTTTCAAGCATTTTTCCCCACACCCACTCTGCTCACATCCACTGTCATTTTTGCCACTGCATAAATTGTCAAACCAACTTTTGTAGTACATACTTAAAATGGTTGCGTAGGGGGTAAAACTCAAGTACCTTGTAGATACACCATTTTATTAAATGAAAAACAAGCACAATTTTTAGTGCATTTTGTTTCCTGCTCTTTAGCTAAGGTTATATTTGGGTAATAAGCAGTTGACTGACAGAATAACGGGTGGTGTGAAATAGGGTACTAATGATGTCAAAAACTGTCAAGGTCACCGTTTGCTATTCTGCACCACCAAACCAGCATTTTTAAATGGAGCACTGTTCATGTACCTTGCAGGTTAGGCCTAAAACTCCAAATTTTGAGAGGGAAGGGAGGTTGCTTAGACAGGTAAAAAGAGGAGTGGTAAGGCTAATTGCATTTCAAGCCACAACTCTTCAGGAAACAATCCACGTCATTTCCCATTCCTGTGGTTTTACTAGTATGATCCAAGAACATTCATAGAAAACAAAGTTAGCACCCTGAGATGATTTGGCAAGTACTTTTCTGCCAGCTATTGTTCCAGACAACCTGCAGGGGCTCTGGCTAGCTGAAGTTGAAAAAACACTAGAGAAGAGCAGAAATAGTGAAATCCTTATTAAATTACAGCCTTTCACATGTAGCAATAGATTTTAGGCCTAAAGGTTTGCTAGGATGTGAATGAAAGTCACTTCAGCTGGGAGAAAACGGGTGGAAAAAGACAACTAAAGAACAAGCCACGTAAGCAATAACCCTAAACGCAAAATAAGGAGGCCAGTGAAATCCAGAAAGAATTCGGAATTGCAGCCATTAGACTCTTATGGAAACCATTAGAGTTGTATTTTTATTGAACTGGGGAAGCCCTAGGTAAGCATATTAAAGATGAGTCAGAGGAGCGGCTCTAAACTGAAGCAATTTCTAAATGAGAGATACCAAAGAAAACCGTATCATCAAATACCACAGGCTGGCTGAATTTTGGATGAAATACAGAATAAATAGGAAGAATTTTGTTTCCACTTGGAATTAAGAAGGTATTCAGGCTTTGTCTAATTATTCCATTTTTTGTAATTTAACTATTGCTATCAAACTACTCAGCTTATTAAGAACAACAAAACATCATCAATCTAAGTAACTGCTTAGACAGCTCCCATGCAGCTCATTGGGCACGTACAGTCAAACTTTTCTCCTATAGGAAGCAGGTATTGGTAATTCCCCTTCCATTACTCCAGGATTCTCCTCCTCTCTCAAAAGAACAGTAGCAAACTATCCACATACTAGAACAGACTGACAGCTTACCCTTCCTAGGACAGCATTTCCTCCATGTGCGTAGGCTTGGGTTTATGAAGGGCAGATCCCACTTGACTGACCTGATCTCCTTCTATGACAAGGTGACGCACTTAAGGGATGAGGGAAAGGCTGTGGATGTGGTGTACCTGGACTTTAGCAAAGCCTTTGACACTGCATTTCCCCACAACGTTCTACTTGAGAAACCGGCTGCCCATTGCCTGGACAGGTATACTCTTTGCTGGGTAAAAAACTGGCTGGATGGCTGGGCCCAAAGAGTTGTTGTGAATGGAGCTAAATCCATTTGGAAGGCAGTCACAAGCAGTATTCCCCAGGGCTCAGTGTTGGGGCCAGTTCTGTTTAACACCTTCAACAACTTGGACATGGAGATTGAGTGCACCCTCAGCAAGTTTGCATGACACTAAGCTGGGTGGAAGTGTTGCTCTGCTTGAGGGTAGGGTCTAGAGAGGGATCTGGACAGGCTGGATTGATGGGCTGTGGCCAACTGCATGAGGTTCAACAAAGCCAAGTGCCAGGTCCTGCACTTTAATCACAACCCCATGCAACACTACAGGCTTGGGGATGAGTGGCTGGAAAGCTGCTTCACAGAAAGGGATCTGGGGGTACTGGTCAACAGCCAACTGAGTATGAGCCAGCAGTGTGCCCAGGTGGCCAAGAGGGCCAACGGCACCCTGGCTTGTATCAGAAATAGTGTGGCCATCAGGAGTATGGAAGTGATCCTTCCCCTGTACTCAGCGCTGGTGAGGCCACACCTTGAATACTGGGTTCAGTTTCGGGCCCCTCACTAAAAGGATTTCGAGGTGCTGGAACGTGTCCAGAGAAGGGCAACAAAGCTGGTGAAGGGTCTGGAACACAAGTCTCACGAGGAGAGGCTGAGGGAACTGGGCTTATTTAGCCTGGAGAAGAGACTGAGGAGAGACCTCATTGCTGTCTACAACTACCTGAAAGGAGGTTGTAGCAAGGTGGGTGTTGGTCTCTTCTCCCAGGTAAGAAATGATAGGACAAGAAGAAATGGCCTCAAGTTGCACCAGGGGATGTTTAGATTGAGTATTAGGAAAAATTTCTTCACTGAAAGAGTTACCAGACACTGGAACAGGCTACCCAGCGATGTGGTTGAGTCCCCATCCCTGGAGATATTTAAAAGATGTGTGGACGAGGTGCTTAGTGATCTGGTTTAGTAGTGAACAGGTACAGTTGGACTCAATGATCTTAAAGATCTTCTGCAACCAAATGATTCTATGTGAGGAACTACTACACAATGAAGCCTAATACATCCTTTTTCAGAAATGCTGATTTTGTTAAACATGAAACAAAGCTGTATGGAATCTTCATGCTGTAACAAAACAAAATAAGTCTACAAGGTCTAGAATTACGAAATGTGGCTGTTGCTGCTTTACCTAATCTTTAGTTAAAAAGCACTTACGAAAAAGTTGCAAGTGACTTCAAATAGCATTGCTGTTACATGTATTTTTTTACCTCCAGTGAGCCATTGAGCCTCCTGAACGTTCATACTGAAATTGCATCCTAATCACTATTTCCTTAAGACTACTAGCCAGGTTATCTTTTAGGGAAAAGTAGTAAGGTCACTGTGACCGTATGTTCAGTCTTATCTGATCATCTGCCTTAACCACCCTATGATTATTTAATGCTACACCCTGTAATTTTTTTTCTGGTATTCTCCACCAGCATTTCTATCCCCAAATTTGGTGAAGTATTAAATAATCACTTCTTGTCACTGTGTAATTAGAGCACCTGACCAGAACAAGTGACTGGTAGAAAACCTGCTACCCCAAGCAAACATGTCTTGCTTGAAATTTTAATATTGACTAAAAAACCAAATATATGCAGTTTACAAACTGACCATTTTCTTACGGAAGACTTCCTTAGACCTCAAAACCCAGAGCTAATGGAAGCTTTTAAAGACTGTCTCCACATCAGTCAGAAAATTCATAAACATAAACAGGGTTTCATTATCATAAAAGCAAGTAAAAACCAAAGTTCCTAAGCAAGACAGAACAAGCTGAGTGGATAAAGAAGGGAGCTGAAGAATAACACAAAAGTCTAGTACTTAATTTAAAAAAAAGGCTTTTAATATAAATCTGCATGCAAAAATAACCAAAACACCCTACATCTCAACCAAATCCTCAAGGTTTTCTCTTATCAATTCCCTGACAATTTGGCAAGTGCTTGTTTTCTCTGTTCTGCAGTCATATACTCACAGGCTTCCAAAATATTTACTATAATTAAAGTCTGTTGAACTGTTTTAGCTTTTACCCATATCCTTCCATTCATTCCCAGCACCAGCTCAAATGGGTACAATTGTGACAACTCCTGAATTATTTCACATTTGGGAGCCAAGAGTCTGCAAACAAGATTAAAAAAAGTCAGAGAAGTGCTCACATTTGATAGACACCACATTATTATCAATCAACAACTAAGCTGCAGTACTTGGCATTACATGAGCTATTAAAGCAGCACCAAAAGGTAAGATGATCAAGTTGCATATGCATCTAAAATAGCAATACAAGATCAGATTTTTAATTCTCCTCTCATATTAAATATATGCACCTAATAAATAACATCACTTGTGAATTTGCTTTTTCTTATTAGATTCAGAAGCAATACCTGACAAATTTAAAGTGAACTGGTAATTTGTAACAATTCTATCATTTAAAAAAATTCTAGAACTACACCGTTTGACAAAGTGACATATTTAAAGTGCTGCTATTTATAAATTTGACACCAGAGTTGAAGACGTGTCTTTCAAAACATGACATCCCTTCTCCTTTAGGAAACAATATTAACAGCAGTAAACAGAACATTTCGGTTTTATTAGGTGACAGCATACTGAAAAATAAAAATGTTGTAATAGATCTAAGATTAAATCAAGCTTCAACAAGCTTTCTCAAAGAAGCAAACATATCAGGATTCAGCAGTTTACTTGTACTGTTACTACTTTACTTGCATACAGACAAAGTTTGGAAAAGAAGCAGAATAGCTGCAACATATTTTGTATGAGTTCAGACTGACTTCTGATGGGACATATAAACCAAACAAATAATTACTTCAAAACCCCAGGTATGAAATAGCTGCTCTGCATCTCCAGATTGCTTTTGCAAAGAATGACAAAACCAAACAAAAAAACCCCACCCAAGAGCAATAAAGCTTGACTATCATTTATCTATATAAGCTGGTATTCTTTGACAGTCACAAGTCTTCTATTTACATCAGCATAAGTAAGTCCAAAGTTCACAATACATTTAAAATCTTATGAAACTGTTCCTGGATTAACACGTCAGTTTTAAATTAAAATCTCACAAATTTTCTATCTGTATCCTTATTTCAATGCAACTTATTTTTCTTTGGAAGCCAGAAAATAATGTATTGGTATGGAAAGACCCCTTTAATCAGCTGCCAGCCAACTTTACATCCACCACTACCTCATTAAGCAGAAAAAGGAGAGTAAGCATTTCCAATTTTTAAACTCCAAAGTAGTAGATACATACCTGAAATCTCAGCTTGAATGTTTGTTTTCCCCAGGTCAATGGTTTTATTTTCTGTACAGCCTTGGCAACCACATCACTTTTATTAAACAGGTCACACAACACCATAAACAAGAGCATCTAAGTCTCTTAAGGGGGGAAATGCTCCTTCTAGGTCAATATCCGTACTCTATTCAGTAAAACCAGTATAAGTGCACTAAACCAATCATACACTGATTGTATGTCAGCGCTGCTCAGAGGAAACAGTGCAAATCCTACCCACCATATTACATGAGAGTGACTACTTACTTTCCTTAATACTTACTTTCTTATCAGACCTAAGGAAACTTTAAAGAGGAAGCCATCTTGTCCAATTATTCCCATTCCACTTGATCTTCCACTGCTGTCAATACAGACCATCTCTGGTTCCATGTCTTTATTTGCTACAAGGAACTGACCATAAATAAGATCTCCCACCTAAACAAAGCAGTGTCAAAAAGCAAAAGTATTAGAGAAGATCATACTGTAGAGAAGATCATGTATAAAAATTTCAATTGGTAAACCCCCCAAATTTTAAAAAAAAGGAATTTTAATTTTTTTTTCTAAAGGAAACATCCTCTAGGAACAATTATATCAATAGCGGAATTTGAAAGATAAAAAAAGTACAGAATTTTATTTCAGAATAAATTTCAGCATAGAAATTTATTGATCTTATTTTTTGCATTCCAAACCTTAGTTCTTTTCTCTTCATACTTGAAGGGTATTAAAAGTCTAAGCAACCTGCTCTTGTAACCATTTATCAGGACAACAACAAAAAACCCCACACTAACCCATTTTGTTTCTCTTTACAGTCCATTTTTACATTCTGACGATGGCATTTCAGTTCAGTGCAGAAGCTGTGGCATGCATGTGCCATACAGCTGTTTAAGTGTTATTAAAAAAACAACTGTTTCCTACCAATATCAGATAGTGTAAAAGCTTGTTTTAAAACCTTAGCTTCAGAGTGCCCCCCTGGATGCACATTACCCATGAACTGCATCTCCTGCTGGCAGTATTACAGGAATGTTAAAAGGTACGGAGCCAAAACGCCTGCCGTCTGACAGACCCCAAACTGCACTAGTCCCATGTTCTCCTAAGAAACCTCAGAGAGCCCACAGCCTAATTCTGCAAAAGGAGGGCCACAGCAAAATCCCTGCAAATAAACCCACGCTCCTCTCACGTGCGACCTGTACCTCTTACTAAGACAGACTGCCAAAACGTAATAGAAGCACCACCACACGACGTCGCTAAAGCCTTACTTCCAATAAACAGAGCCATTACCTGCACATTCGGCCTGTTCCTCTTCGTGGCTCCTTCAAAGGCCAAGTAGGACAGCGACGCCTGCTCGCTCCCACCGACGTCCAGCTTAAAGACGTCCCCCGCTTTGGCCGTCACTATTCCTATGACGTGGTCGCCCTTGACGGGGACGTACTGCAAAGGGGGACGGTGGGCCGACAGCCCAGTTAAGAGGGGACAGGTCGGGGCTGCCCCTGCCCGGCCACCCGCACCCCCGCGCCCCTACCCGCTTCTGCTGGGAGTCCACCCAGTAGGCGCCGCCCGCCGCCGCGCCGCCGCCGCCCGCCTGGCGGTGCCGCAGCAGGCCGCACTTGGTCACCAGCAGCCCGGCCGCGCACCGCCGCAGGCCCGGCCCGCAGAGCAGCCGGCCCCGCGGGGCCGCATCGGCGCCCAGCCGCAGCCGCTCCCCGTCCTCCTCGGGGCGGCATCAGCAGCGCCGGAGCCAGCAGCGCCGGAGCCAGCCTCCCGCCGCTCCCGAGGCAGTTCTGCCGGCGGCAGTGCTTCGTCCGTCCGCGGCAGCCCTTCGGTCCGGGAAGAATTCCTCCTGCGGTCTTCCCTTCCTGCTAGGGACAGGCCAAGGGTAAGCTTCGGAATTAGCAAGAGACACCGAATTAATCCTCTGAGCCGCAATTATTTGCGGTTTTTTTTTTTTAACACCTGGCTAGAAGTTGCCAACAAAGCAAACAAATTTAATCTCTAAACTGACCAGGAAGGACCTGCCCGTTGCCAGTATTAGAGATGTTCCTCGGGTTTGTGGAAACGAAAGGAAACGCCTGGTGGAGAGGTGGCGTTAAACGCATTCAGAATGGGTTTGTCCCCAGGAAGAGCCCCCCCCGCGGCACCAAGGAGCGGCAGCGGACGCCCCGTCCAGCTGCCGCCGGTGTCCCCGTCCCCCCCCCCCGGTCCGGGGCGGCCGCGGCCCCGGGACCCCCGCCCGACGGAGCGGGGGGGCCCCCCCCGGGCCTTTCCTCCAATCGCGTGCTTCCTCCCGGCTGCGCAGCGGCGGCGGCGCGCTCGCGAGCGGTGTCGCTTAGCAACCCAGCGCGCTGCGGCCCGCCGCGGAGGGAGAGGCGGCGCGCCCGGCGGGCGGTAGGAGCGGCCGTGTGGGGCGGAGGCTGCCGTCCCGGGGCTGCGGGAGCTGGTGCCGGGGAGGAGCAGGAGCGGGGCTGCTCTCTGAAGGGAGGCGAGCGGGGAGCCGAGGGCGGCGGCGGCGCAGGCCGGGTAGTTACCTCACGGGTAGCGCGCAGCCCCTGGTGGTGGCAGCACCTGGTCCTAGCGGTAGTCCGCGGGGCGCCGGGCGAGGCAGGGCAACGTGCCGGGCCCACCCAGGAAAGCCGGACCGCAGTGCAGGAGCGGGGCTAGGAGCTGGCCTGCCCAGCGCGTAGCTCCGGGGAGGGGTGAAGCCCCCGGCCTGTGCTTATATGGAGCCCGGGGGCAGAGGGCGTGGGCGGAGGCTGCAGGTGCGGAAGGTGAGGGCAGTTACTCGTGCCCTCGGCCCTGCCAGCGACCTGCGGCCCCGCCGCCTCAGGAGCCGCTGTGCCCGCGGAGGGTGAGGGAGCCCCACTTCACGCCCGCGCCGTTTCACGCAGGGCCGTGTGAAGGGCCCCGGTTCGCCGCAGAGCTCCCGGCGTGTTCAGGGGATCCGCTGCTCGGCAGACGCTGGCCCTAGCGAGGGATCTGCTGCAGCCGCTGGGCCGGCCCTGTTGACAGCAAACGAAGGGTGTTCCAGCACCGCAGAAATCGGGTTTCAGATGTGTTACGTGCTTGCTGGTCCGGGGCCAGTAAAATCTCGTGTGCGCACGGAGATTTGTTCCCGTCATAACTGTACAGTGATTGCTTCAGGCCCTGGTCTTGCATACGTATCCTAATGATAGCTTTGTTACTTCAAACTAAAATATATCCTTAATTATTCACAGAACTACTTTGCTGTTCTTTGCATATATTTTTAGAAGTTTTCTATGGCCTGTTATGGTTCTGAGTTTTTTTGTTGTCATGCTGACTTAGAATTACCAGTGTATTTCCAAGCAGTTTCTCAACTATATGCACCTAAAAAGTAAGGGGTGGGGGGGAGGGTGGAGCATATTTTCTACAGTGCTTGGTATACTGGTCTATCACTGGAGCTTTTAAGAACTAAACTGATGTTAAATTTAAATAACTTTCTTCTATTAATTGCTAGGTTAATAAAAATAGTAATGTCATATTCAGTATTTGGTGCCTGAGGCAATAATTCTTAAAGCCCCTGATTTAATTCTGATGTTGATGGCTAATGTCTGTCTATTTATTGTTAGTAGATGTGAATGGAGTCTCAGTATCTGAAGAGATGTCTGGGAAGTTGCTTGAAAAAGGGACTGGCAGAGGTTGTAGAGCATCGGCCTGCAGATCCAATAGAGTATCTGGCACATTGGATTTACAATTACAGAAGAATCTTAGATGAAGAGAAAAAGGTGAGTCCATCTTGGGAAAAAGTATTCATGAAAATACATGCTATTTAATCTCTCTTTATTTTTTTAATTGATTCTGTGTTATCTCTGAAATAGAGAATGTTGGAGAGGATTGAGCTGGAACAAGAACGGGAGGCAGCCCTGGTAGAACTTGAAATGTTAAGAAAAATGAAGGAAGAAGAGCTAATGATCCAGCAGAAACTTGAAGAACAACGTCAGGTTAATAATACTTAATAATAAATAATTATAAGTAGTGTATGATGCTGTGGCATCTTTTAGTGCTCTGTATATTTCTAATCTCTGTCTAATTAATGATTTTGATAGAAAGGAGCATAAAACAAGTATTTTAATCTCACTTTTCTAAATAATACCTGAAAAGATTGGTCAGTAGATGGAAAGGAAAGCTTACATACTATGCAGTAAAATCTTATAAAAAAAATGAAGGAGCCAAAGGTAAAAACCATACAATTTAAGACTTGCATGAGAAGTAACTTAAAATAAGTAGACTGTCTTCTGTAGTTAGTTATGAACAAGAGCTGGTGCAAATAAAGCTAGAAATCACTGCAAAAATTGTTGAGAGTCCTGGGAGTAATAACTGATCATTGTCTCAGGCTACTTTAATGTAATATCAGTAAGACAAAAAAAGGCAATGAGACTGTATACACAGTTATAGAGTCCTGAAAATGGTTGGGAATCAGAGAATGAAGATTGCATATTTAAGCAGTATTTATAGCATGATCCAATGAGGTACCTTTTTCTTTCCTTAGCTACCTGAGCATTCTGTTGGCATAAAGCAATTTGAATCCTATACTATGTGGACTTGAAATATGAGAAATAAAGCCAACATCTGTGTTTCTAGCTATCCTTTATAACGGAGTCATGTGAATTTGACCACATGTGTAACAGCTTCTGTTGCTGTGGTAATGTTGACATTGTCTGACTGGATTTCAATCATGAAATAAATTATAAGGAATGGGGTGGGGAAGATGAATATGTTGGTTTGGGTTTTTTTTTTCTTCTAATTTGTCCTTCTTAAACTGGCTGCAGTTGGAACGAGAACATGAGTCGGAACTGCAGAATGAAGAAGATGAAATGCCATTGGAACAGAAAGATCAAGAGGTTTAAGCCAAACCTTAGTCGGTGATTTGAAAATACTATTAATCAGCTGTCTTTTCCAGATATGGGCACTAAATACAAAACAAAAGGCAGCAGCCCATGGGTGTTAAACTAACACATAATTTAAAAAAAAAAAATTGTGAAAATGGGGGAACAATGTCTAACACCTTGATTCAGTCTGGGTTTTATACTTGGATTTTGGTCTGTTCTATTAGGTTTATTTAGTTTATATTCAGAACAGAGCATAAATTTATTGCAAAATTTAGCTCAAGGTCAGCTTGATGCTTTCACATTCCTTGACGGTATATATGAGAAAGTGTTATAACTTAAGCATGTCTAATTTAAGTGTCTAGACAGTAATATTTTACTGTGTGTCAGTGCAAAGTCCATTTGCTGTACCTGGAAAAGAACTATGGTTTGAAATTGGGATGCCTCTTGATTCTGAAATCTTCCTGGTGCACAGGAATTTGTACTACCAGAAGAATGCGTATACAGATCTCTCTGTAAATTTATGGTCTTTTAATGCTATTTCAGTAAAAACATACACTTATAATTGGTGTGTTTATGTCAATAAAGCTTTCAAATGTGAGTATCTCTTAAATTTATGTGGAGCATGTCATATTTTAGAGATATGTACACTTTTAGAACACTGTTAAAATACTGACAGAACAAAATTGTAGAAAGAAGACAATATGAGTGATAGGAAAAATGAATATGTAGAAATTTAAATCAAAATTCCTGTTATTAAAAAAAAACTGATAAAAAAATAGTCTCAACAAGCATAGAAAGACCATATTCACATACAAGCACGTTTGTATAGCATGCATCTAAAGTATTATCTTTACATTAATACATAATGTCATTTTAACACATCTGAAATATTTTCTATAGGTAATCATTCATGACATGGAATGCTTTTAACTGAAAACTGGTTTTCATTGCCATAGGAAAATGAAAAGACGATAGCTGAACTTACAGATAGACCTGGAGCGCCTAATTTGACCAGAGTTGAGGAGCTAGATGAGAGTGGACAGGTTGAGGTAAGTGTTTAGAAAGAACAGGGAGATTATAAATGATTGATTCTTACAGATTTGCTTTTCTGTGCTGACATAATAAAGGTTAAAATCGTTGCAGTTAAGATTCTGCTGTTTCTGTCCTATGGTTTTAAAGGATGGTATTTTGGCCACAACCTCCAGACTGTCCTTAGCCTGTTCTCTGGTACGAGTTGAGCCATTCTAAAAGACTGTGTGGTGTTGGCTGACCAGATCCTCAAGATTTAAAGTGCCCCTTTTTATTATTATTATTTTATGTTAGAAATGAAAGTATGAATATTCTCAGAGAGGAGGCAGCCTTCCTTTGCCATGTGAAGAGATAGTCATATACAACATGTACTAAATCACAAAAAGATGACTTGGTTTTGAGTGATTGAAGTTATTTATATTTTTTTTTCTGGTTGGTGTGAAGTATACTTTTTGTGCAGCAGAAGACTCTTGTGCAGAGATAGCTGAGCAAGCATTTAATACAAAAGAACAGATACTAAGGACACACAGTGCTCAGTAAGGCTAGGACTTGCTGAGAATCAGGTTATCTGAGCCCTGGGCTGACATGAATGTACTGCTTTCAGTACTACACCTATGGCTCTGTATTGTGATCCTCAGACATCTATGCCCAGCTTCTTTTTTTTTTTTTTTTTTTTTCCTTCTTCTTCTTCCCCATTCCTCTTATACTTGAGAGTCCAGGAAAACAAGAGACCATGAATCAGCCTTCATTTATTGTAAGGCGTGGCAGTACATTTAACAGATACTGACAACTCCTGCAAAATCACTCATCATTAGGAGTATTCACTGGTCGTAAAGGTACTGATATCTGTCTGACTTTCCGGTTAGAATATCCTAAGTGATATGACTTGAGATTTTGATATACTAGTTGTAGTACATTTTTATCAGAACCCTTTTTCCTTTATTAGCCTCAATGATTTGCTCACTTAATTTCTGGTCTCAGTAGTATAATTCTAGCTCAGAATTTATATTGTGGTATGAATATGCTTTATGCTTAAGGTTACTTTAATAACAGCCTGTTTTATAAGTGTTCTCTAAATATATTTATGAACATACTTATGACTGTTCCTAGGGTCAGGTTTTCACAGGTGTTTTTTTCACTAAGGTAAATCAGATGAGTTCTCAAGGTCTCGTATAGCCCCAATTTTTATAGTTTTCTGATAATTACATACTAAAAAGTATTCTTGAGGCTTCAGGGATATTTTATGTGTTCTTAAATAAGTTAATTGCAAAACCAGAAGTGAAAATGAGTGGTAAACTTACTTGCTTCTCCTTATATGAGCCATCTTCCAAGTTTTCACTGCATAAGTAATTTAAAGTTGGATTTCATTGACCTTTGGTGATGTTATTTCAGGTTTTATAGTAATATGTTTGTTGAATTGAACTACAAGTTAAGGAAAGATCAATAAAATTAAAATATATAGACTTGTACTATTGAAACTGTTCTCAGAATCATAATGCTTCATGCAGAGTTGCTGGATTTTGTAATAAAAGCCTGGTGATAAACTTCATCGCATTTCACTAAATGGAAGAATACATAATTATATTGATGAATACCAACTATCTGTCATGTTTTTTTACTTTTCTTTTTCCCTCTTCTTTTTACAAAATTCAGTTAATGCTGGCAACCGATATAATTTCTTCTTTGTTTTTAGAGTATAACAGATGTCATGGCAGAATCAGAACAAGAAAGTTCCCAACCAATCTGAAAGCAGTAAATATGTTTTCTATTCATTACTTGCTGATCCTGAAGTGTAATGTCTTAATTTATGTATTTTATACATAGAACTGATTTACTTACCTGTTGTTTCATCTTCTGTGCTTTCTGGGTGTTTGTACAAAGTCTGCTAATTCTGGCATGTGATGCTTCCTTTTTGTTCTTAAACCATTGTAGCTAGCATGGCTGACTCGGGAAGAAAACTGCAATTGAAATTAAAGCAGTAAATATATTTTCTACTTATTGCTCATTGATTCTTGAAGTGTAACAACGTAATAGTTGTAGGTATAATAAATGTGTCAAGATTATTTTGGAGTAGAGGCTACAATATGATGATTTGAATCAATATTAAAAGAATAAAAGATTATTGAAAAAGGATTTTCCAAGAAATTGAATGGTTTCTGATAGAAGGAGGGAATGCTCTATAGATTAGAAGATGGAGAGAGAATTCTGCACATCAAACTAGATGGAAAAATCAAATCAGAAGATTTTCCAATTTATCTGAAAGAGAAAAATTAAACTGTTATGTGTCTCAGTAGACAGATGCACTAGAAGATCTCATCTGTCTTAAAAATCATGGGGTGCTTTTTGTAACACTAGGTGTTTGCCCTAGGCTTTATAATAACCTCCTATTAGATGAGCTGCAAGTGTCAGCATATCAATTTTGATTAGTCAAGTCTTGAAATAATCTTTCCTTCATTTGTCTTGAATTTGCAAACCAGTAAGTTACATCTGTGTGGTCTTTACTAAATATCATTATTAGTTCTCAAAGCTTCACTTCTAAAAAAAGTTGAAGAATATTTAGCTTAATATTTATCTATGAAAATAAGTTTTATAATCCTTAAAGATTGCATTAATTTTTATAAGAACAAATTTCTGTAATCACTGATATCTTGGTACAGGTTGTCAAGAATGTTCTGTGTCTGTTCATTATAAATGGAAAAGACACCAGCATTAAGAAATCCTATGCTTCTTGGCTAAAATGTGCCTTTGCATCTCAGTGTCTTCTAATAATACAGGTTATTTGGACAATTAACATTAAGTCATTGCCAATTATCATATAATGAAAATACTCTTCATTACAAATTCAGGGCATAGTTAGTGCATTCACTGCATTCTTCAGTTTTTGGATGAAAGAGACTTTTGGGATAATTTCACTTAAATTTGTTTATATTATAGCTAGCTTTAAGGGTTTTGCTATCTTTGGCAAACTGTTAAAAATATCTGTATACCCAATAAGCAAAGGTCAATCATGGAATAAATATTTTTCTGCTCTAAATAACATGTTCTGTTCATGTTGCTCATACTAGGCATAATCCTATTAATTTTTAAAAAGGTAAGCACTATTGATTTCTAGTATAGTAATATATTATTTTTCCCTTCAAAATAATCAAGTATGTTTATTAATAAAATCCTGTTGCCCTCTTCATTGCTATATGGTTTTTGGATGGTGTTAATTGGCATGTCTTACATGAACATCTTTAAAATCAAAAGAGAAAGATGTCACTTTCCAGATATAAACAATTAGAAATGTTTGTGTAACTTTTTAAGTAATGAAAAAATGGAACTACTTCTGTGACTAAGCTGGTCAGGCTTTGCTATCTACATTTATTCTGCATCAGTGTAGGTTTGCAATTTCTATGACAGTCAAGAACCTTTTCTGTGGAATGAATATGCCCTTATGGTTGATATTCCAGTTATCTTCTGGAATCCTGAATCTTGTTATTTAGAATTACTGAATCCTGAAACTCCAGAATCTTATTCAGATTAAAATTTTCAAAAATTAATAAGCAACTTGTATTCATTTACATTTTATATCCAGTCATGTTCACTATGAAAATTTCAGCATTCATACAGCTTTCATATTCAATTAGAAAATACGTTCAAGTTATAAGACAGTATTTTAAAACATGCTAGTAAATAATTCTAATTGCTACTTCCAACATGCAGCTTTAATTTTCTATCTTATTTCATAACATTTGTGTCTTTCTTTGATTTTGTTTTATGTGTGTCCACTAGAGTGCATCCTAAATAAACACACCGGTGGCTCTGTCAGTTACAACCCATGAAAACTACAACTTTTGTTTGTAATTTTGTTTCAGCTTATTTTTCACTGAGACTTTTTCTTTGTGATCCTGCAGTTCGTATTCCCCATTCTCTTTCTGGATAGGAATTGAATTTTTGGATGGAAACTTTTGTCAGAAAATTGCTTAGCAAGTGTCAAAATAAAATGGTAGATTCCAATTTACCTATTCCTTTGCTTTTATGTTATGTACAGAAGACATAATTTGTTCAAATGTTATTTATAGCAATTCCCATTTTTTTCAGGATTTGATATGCATAGACCTAGTGCACTGATCGCCTGCTACAGCTTTATAGGAATTTTTATGTTGGATATGGGACCAGAGGGTAAACAGTTCTTGGCTCAGTTCTTTCTTAAGGTGCAAAGTAGCCCAGAGGTAACTTGGAAATGTAGTTCAAAACAAAGATGACTTCTGCTTGTGTGTCTAAGCCTGGAAGGAAATTAAGGCAGCTTTAAATCATATTTGCCTTCTCCTTCTGAACTTTAACCTTTTTTGGAGTATAGCAAGCTAGAGCCTGGAACAGGAAGAGAACAGAGGAGAAGTTACTATTTTGTTTTTACTGCATGTGATGTGATTCCAGAAGTGTTGATACAATTTAACGCCTGCATAAATCTAAAGTCGTATATTGCAAAAAAATAAATATGCAATTACCTATCATAATTTAAGCTACAGATTGCATTCCTTTGTGAATAAATTTTTGTGCAATGAAGAAGATGGAATTCAGAGGCAGATGATGGAAAATGTTGCTGAAAATAAGATGCTAAATACTGACAGAAGATTTATGAAATTGTCATTTTTCCTTTCTTCAGAATAGGAACAGACTTATTTAGACTGCTATCAGACCCCATGTACAGATCCTCCAAAGGACGTGCTGATAGTAATGTGCCCATTCACAGCTGTTCTCATTCCAGCAGTACTGAAGCATAAGGATGAAAACAGATATGAAGCCCAGAATAGGACAAAATGAATCAGATTAACTATCAGTCTGCTCACAAGGGTGGAAACTCAGCTCTGCAATGTGGGAAGCTTTTCTCCTAGAAGGAGATACACATGTTGCAGCAAGCACACTTCAATGTTATCTTAACAGAATAGGCTTTATTAAGTCTGCAGTCCCTTTTCTTATGATGGATGATTTTCCTTCGTAGTCTAAAGGAACTAACTTTTCTTTGTGTAAACAAAAGCTTTACACAGTAGTTTGCTAATGGTAATGAGAGTCGGATTAATTAGCCTGGATTAAATGTAAAATTGAATTCCCCTGAATTTTGCTAATACAGTTTACTCATATTTGAAGTCAGCTTTACTCCTGTGAAGTTTTTCCTCTACTTAGGTTAGATAAAGAACAGCATTGTCTATTGACTACAGCTAGAAAAGAGAGTCTAATCCTGTTATTTGCTGATAAGGACCAATCTACTTTTTAAAATATCTTACCAGTACACCTGTTTCTTTTTTTTTTTTTTTTACTTTTGTTTGTTTTCTGTCGTTACTATTATAAACCCTCTTTGTGCTTTATACTTGTATAATTGTTTCAGTTCATATAATGGAAGAAGCTATTCTATTATAAACATTTATATAGGTATCATTGGGCTAATAGTAGTGGAAGAAAGGCAAGGTAGCAGAACATGTCATTTAATGTCACAGTGTGGCAAACTTGTTAAGAAGCAGGAGACTGATTCACAGAATTTGAGAGCTCTCAGGTGTATATCAAACATAAATGCTGTGGGTCTTCCCTGTTAACCTGCACCTTGTAGAAGTATTATCATAAACCAAAATCAGTGTTTAACTTTGATCAGAGGTCAGAACTGTTGTTTTTACTACGTTTTATTTGAAGTAAGTTACTTGAGAAGATGCTACATCATGAGAAATTATGTTCACTAGGGCCTGTGTGGAGATGCTGAGTGCTTCCGTTTTGCCTTTAGTTGTAGGGCACCCAAAATCAATGGCCATTTTGAAAAAAACTGAGACAACCATTTCCTTAGGTTAGTCCTTTGGTTATATGGACATGAGTTAACTGAGGGAGAGGTAGAAAAAAAAAAGTGATTATGTTAAACCATTTTATTATTAATAACAAGCATGTTTGTATTATCACCTGAAAGTAAATCCACAAGCAAATGGTCAAGTAATGTAATAAGTAGAGAAGATTGCCATTTGCTTCTTGATGTTTTATCTTATTTGAGTTGTTCTCTATTACAAAGGCTGTATTGATGTTTTTGCTCACACAGAAATACATACTTCACTAAAAATCAAAACTCTTCCCCATCATTTAAAATTTCAGTGTACTTTAAAAGATGATGTGAATCTTGGGTTTGATTTAGAAAAAAACATAAAAAATTATGAATACCAAAGTTATCTGAATAATCTTGCCCTCTCTAAGGAGTATTTTGAAGGTTTAGGAATCTTTTAGCAAAATCTCCAAGGAAATTTTGCCACTTTCTGCATGTAGTCATTCATGGATCTCAACAGAAGTTGCTATTATAAAGGATTTTTTTTTTCCGTAATCTTGGGAAAGTAAGTGGAGAAAAATATGTGATTTTAGTTTTATGCAAGAACCCATTGGTGTTTGTGGTCAGAAAATTGTATTCTGGACAAAATAAATTATTTTACTCAGTGGTTCCTCTATAATTTAAATGTAGTCTAGCAGATTCCAGATAAAGAAATTAGCTTTTTTGGGGGAGGAGGAGGAAGTATGTCTGAACTTGATCAGTATCTTAGTTAGTCTGTTTTTTCTTAATGAACTGAATCATATTTTCAGCTCTATAATGGAGCTGGCTGTTGTTTTGTTTCCCCCAAAAAACTGAAGCAAAACATTTCTTGGTGCACTGAGGAGGTAGTCTTCCAAGGATCTCAATTTTGTTCTCACTGAAGTTGCTGAAAAAGCTGTGGTTGAAATCATGAGGATTGAGCTCTCTACTAACATGGACATGAGTTCTAGCTCTGAGAAGCCATCTCCTATTTATTAAAACTGTAAAATACTTAATATTAAAACATGAGAGACTCGATTGACTCAAACTACATGTAGGGAAAGATACTGCAGAAGAAAACAGAGATTAATTGTTGTAGAGAGGGTGGGAGAGAGGAAACATTCAGATAATAAGTAATTCCCATTGCAGCAAAGGGGCACTGCAGCTCCCCTTTGCTCAGTTTCAAGTCACATTCCTGGGAGTGTGTTGGGCTTCTCCAATCATTCTGCTTCATTCCTACTCCACCTCCTGAATGTACTTTCTTCCAGAAATGACTGGCTGCATGCAGACACACCTGTATTTGGTTCATTATTATCTTAAGCAATTGCAGTTTTGCCACTGATGTGTTTAGCAGATAAGTTTAAAAAATGCTACTTATTTAGCCAATAATTGTAACCCCGGAAACAGGATCTGTTGTTTGTTTCATTGTAAACCTAGCTGCACTGAAAAGTTACCCTTAGGCACTGACAGCTGAAAATTTCTAGACTGCTGTGAAGTTCTGAGGCAGCTGTTCTTCAACATTTTTTCAGTGGGCATATGTATCTATCTAAGTGGAACCTATAGAAAAAATGCACCACTATTTTGTTTCTTTCTTGAGCTAAGTGTTACTGTATTTGCTTGTATTGTAAAACTGTTTAGTCAGGTTTCTCGGCAAGAACTATGATCAGTGGTCCCTCTGAAACACTATTCTTTTATCTCAATAGATCATGTTTTTATAGACACTGATCTCTTGATATGTTTAGGATAAATGTTTTCACCACTGCTCAGATGTAGGCCACTGTTAACTCAAACGCATATTCCCCTTGCCCTTCTTATGTGACTTTTCTAGCTTTTTATTTGTTTTTAAGTATCCCTTGGAAACTCAGCATAGTTACATGATATATGAATCTGTCTTAGAATATGCCCAAGCTTTGCTTGGCACAAAAAATCAGGAAAATAGACAGATGTGTATAATATATGTATACTTGGCCTGTTGAGATAGAGTACTGTAAAGGCAGGTTTCTTTTTTTTTTTTTTTTTTTGCTGCAGTTTCTCCAAATGTCTCTCCAGCAGCTACAACTTTCTCACCATTCCCTGGCTGCAAGAAAGTTGCCACTTGTATGTGTGGTAAGCTCATGCAGCTGGGAGCAGTACATCAATATTTTTTTTCACACTTCTTTAATCCAAAGGACCATCTAACCTTTAAAAAAAGATCCGTTGACTATTCTGTATTTTGCTTTGTATTGTAGGATAAGTGAATTCCTAGTATTAAATAAAATAAAATGTTATTGCTTACAGTATTTCAATGATGCAAACACTAAAAATGAAACCTGCAGCTTTGAATAGGTTCACATATTTGTGAATTAAAAATCTGGCAATGAATTTTGTATTCTAGTTTTCTGTCTGTGTAGAGAATATTTTAGTTTCTGCTTACTGAACTTACTGGCAGGACTCCCACTTGACTCCTGGCAAAATATTCATGCCAGCTGCGTGGGAATGTTTGTATCTGTCTTAAAAATAATTACACATTGCAATCACTTTGCTGACCTTGCTTCTAAAGACTTACAGGATCCCAGTGACGTATTTTATGGTACTGCAGAAGTGGAGAGGTAACAAAATAGAACTGATCACCCAAAACCTCCAGATGCCTTGTTCTCTGACTGTTGCTGTCAGCCATTGGTAGCAATTGGGAAGTGGTTAATAATAAACTGCAGTGTAGACTTACCATTAGTTTTCTCATTAGCCAAGATTTCCAAAGACATGGAAAAGAGGACCTGAGAGGAGTTGGTTTATGATGGGTGCCAATTTCAATACTAATTTTCAAAAGTAGGAAATGTGATCATCTTTCACTTCACAGCCTCTACCTTCTATTATGTGCAGGTCAAATGCTTTTTCTTTTAGGAGTTGATAGGAGTAGTTGATAGGTTTTGGTTATGGCAGGTCTGCTCTGTTTTCTGGTTGACTTCTTGGCTAACTGTTGAAAGGCCAAAGGCAACATTTGTTTAATTACAAGTAACATGGATTGTGGACATAAGAAAGGAGTAGTAGCAGGAACCCTGTAAGCTGTCAACCTCAGAAACAGGAGACAGTCCTCTGCCTAGGAAACAGAATCAATGATTGATATGACACTTGGAATTTAAGGTACTCCTTAAATCCGTTAGTGGGAAAAGCTGGAAGAGGGAAAAAGAACCAAGGGATGAGAAAATATTGGAGTGGAAGAAGAAAGAGATACACATGAAGAGCAGCTCTTGCACATGTTCAGCTATAAGCTACTACCTGCGGATACCCTATGTACCCATGTAGGGTAGGGCTTAGGATGGTATAGAGCGCAGGTGGTAGTTCTGTCCTTATCCTTCCCTGCCTAGTAGAGCTGCAAGCTTCATTTTCCCTTTACAGGACTAAAACTGGGTCTGCTTCCTTGAGAAGATCTAGTGTTGCTGGTCCATTTCCTGGACTACTGTGGGTTTTGTGATGAGCATAACTTGAATACTTTGCATTGCAGAAATGAAAAAAATTATCGATCTTAATCCTTCAGAACCAAATTATGAATTTTATTGTCTAAATTCACATTGCAAACACTGACACCAGATTGTATTAAGGAGGTCTTTTTATTAGTTTTAGTCCTTTTTGCATATTTCAGTACAAGAGGTAAGGTGTGACATTCTTCGTCCTGACATTTTTCTTTGCTAAAAATGTTCTTGTTGCTAAGGGTCAAAATGAGATTATTGCACCTCACAAGTCCCATTTTAGTTCTGAGCTAGACCTAGTGCCATTTGGCAGAAGAGTAAAAATTTGCTGTCAAAGAAAAGACAAAGTTGTTTCACATCGACTTCTAGCAGAAGCGCCTGGATTGGTTTCACATTCTTTAGTGGTGCTTCTGTATTTTCCAATAGAGAGTGAATAGGCTGTCAGTCACAAAGCACATGGAGAATAAGGAACCACTAGGTGCATATGTCTTTATTACTAATTTTGGAAGGATCATTAAAAGATTCACTTTTTTCTCTTAAAACTTTGATAACCCTGCATGTGACTTTTAAAAAACTGCTTTTTAAAAGGATATTACTTGTATTTCACTCTTATGATAAGCATTCTGTTGCAAAAGCAATGGCATAGGTAACATGACTCATTTGTGCATTTGGCCCAGTATATACGGAAGTTTATTACAATAATTATAACAAGCTCCACGATACTATCTTGAAAGTTTAGAGCCTAATTATTCTAAGTACCTTCAACTTGTCTACCTCATTTCAAGGCATCATCAAGATTTGGTGCTTTCAAGCATCCTGTGATGTCAAAATACTTGTTTAGAGATGGAGAAAGTAATAGGATAATTTCCTTATGCTGTAGAAAAAGAACGTGGACATATATATATATTTATGCATCTGAAAAAAATATTTGCAGAGATCTCTTAACCCTTATTGTTCCTTTCTAGTTCATTATGAATCAATTCGTAGCCTAGTAATTTTAATAATTTTGGGGAAATAAAACCAGAACAAAGATGGGGGGGCATATTGATATCCTGCGCTGCACATCTTGTGAGTTTTTGCTGATGTTCCCCAGAGTTTCCTCTGAACACAAAGTTTCAAAACTAATTCAAAAAATTGCAAGGCAGCATTTCTGCTTTTTATATGCTATTTACAATGTCAGTAGCACACAGTAATAGATGTTGGACTCTTATTTGCCTTGTGTTAAGAAACCAAATTTATTTATTTACAAATCTGGAAAAAATCCTGAGACTTTTAGTTTGTTTCAGGGCAAAGAACTTGGAAAGAATAAAAGAGTATCAGAATGAAACTATGAGATTGTGACTATGTCTATAAGCCTGAAGATCTTTAGGCGGGATTGAAATTTTCTATTCCATATTCCATCTTTGAATGGGAACCTGTAGAAATGTTGGTGTGCTCTGGTTACTGTATGCATTTTTGTCTAGTGCCACTTAAGCATTTATGTTGGTTGATGCTACGTACCCTTTATCCATATCTAATGTCCCCGGTTTAGACAGATATCTAAGAATATTTTTGGCTGTGTTTTATTTCAGACTTGTTTATCTGAAACTGCTATATGGCTAGTTGCAGTGAAACCTTTCAGACATAGATGAAAGATAATGGTGTTTGCTGTTTGCTAATATGTTTGCCCAGGTGAAGTATATGAAATTGCTACTTGAATGGCAACCTTCCCTGGCTGAACCAACTGTGGTAACAAGGTCAGGTCGGGGGATTTCTGAAAGATGTGACCAATCAGATTATTTAGTTAGCAGTTCCTGCAGACCTCGGAGCACCAGGAGTGTATTTGAGCTCTGTACTCTGTAGCAATGACGTTGGGAGCGTTTCTGAAAAGGCTGTGAAGAACCCATGAATAGGAATCATGAACTAAAAAAGGTGCTAGATATATGTTGTATCTTTTTCTCCAGATAGTCATACAAGCCTAATTCTGGAGCTCACAGCATTGTGCACTCATTTTCATGCAAAGTAAATGTAAAATTCTGCTATGCATTATCTACTAGATTAGTATTGAGCATGTAAGTAGATGTGTTTGCCTGCATCGAGCAGTTCAAGTATGTAAATATTTTCATTGCAAGCATAAAAGAGGTATGTCTGCAAATATTGGTTATTGTTTCACATACACTATGCATATAGGGTAGACTTACATGAAGTTTTTTGATCACTAAATGTTTCAGAAAAGTGATTATGGTCCTGTACTGCATGAAAGAAAAGTCTTTTCTGGCATTACAAATCTAGAAAAAGTCAAAAGTGTCTGAATTTAACCTAATGTTCCTTGTCAGGAAGCCAGAATTTACAAATTCCACAACTGTTCTTGCAGATAGGTTCCTGAAACCTGACTTCATGTACTAGAGTCAATATTTGTTTCAAAGTCCAAAGACCACCTGTACTGTAAACATCTGTGAAACAGTGCAGCAAAAACTCTTGGGTAATGGCTGTTTAAACGCATCAGTCTGTTTCCTAAGGTACTGAGGAAATCCTAATGGTTTACATGTACACACTAGTAATGTCACAAGACACATTAAAGCAGATGATTGTACAGATCCCAAGCTGCTGGAAGACAGCTGAAGTTCTCTAACCAAATTGGTTTTGAGATCTAGATCTATGGCTGCAATGGGGGTTAGCTTGGGCAGGTGATCAGGCTTGTCATTAACAGCAAGGAGTCTTAACTATTCCCCCAGAAAGGAACTGTGGCTCTGTGTGTATCTGATGAGTGGTGACACCCCACACACTTGAAATTAAGGGTTGTGCTTTGATACATGTCAGATGACAGTCTTTCCCTAGCCAACCAACTGACTGTAGCAACTGGAAAAAACATCCAGGGAAAATACATAGATGGCTTTCTGCAAGGTTAAAGGGAGAACATTTCTAATTGAAGACTTTTCCATTCCTGTCCAAGGCATAACTTGAACAATGAAGGGGTTAATTTATTCAATTTAGCATAATAACTTATGGGCAAAATGCTAAATCTGGAAGTTATACTCTATTATGTTTGCGAAGTGAAAAAACTTTCTGCTGTGTGAGGCGAAGGTGGAGTAAGTCTCTCTTCTTTCTCATCTACCCCTTCATTTATGGAGGACCCAGAGAATTTGTGATTCTGTTGTAATAGGGCTCCACAAGAGGACATAAACATAAACAAAAGCTTGTACATTGCCCTGTAGAGCTTATAACTTAAACACGAAAAACTGCCAAAGACTAAAGGCAGAACTAATTATATACTGGTATGGTTTAATGCTGTTTAAATGAAGCAATAAAAAACAACCAGTGTAAGGGAAACCTTAAACTAATCTTGCTATTTTTCCAGCATTTCTGGTACAAAAATGCTATATTTATGAACACAGAGACTTTATTGTTAAGCAGGAAACTGAGGTGTCTATCTGAGGTGTTAAAAATGCCTGTGTTTGTAAATGGGTGTTTAGTTTACAGAGCCTTGAGGAATGATCTCGGTGTTGAGACATAAACAGCTAGGACTCCTACTAAATGAATAAACAGAAAATTAAGTTGTATTCAATTCCACCTACTGTTCCCATTCTGAGGAAATAACGCTCCCAGTGAAATTGTTACCAAGAATACAGCTGACTTTAATGAAAGCAGAATTTAGCCCCCAAAGTAGCTTTAATTATTTCCTAAGAAGCAACTCAAAGTTGCTACTTCATGTATGAGGCCCTGGCATGTGTTATTTCATAGCATGGCCACGAGCAACCTGTTCAACTTGGTCCTGCTTTGAGCAGAGGGTTGGGCTAGAGACTGTCCAGCCTCAAACATTCTATGATTCAGTGATGTGTCAGAATAGAGGATTTGAGGTCAAACAAATGCAAAGAAGACAAGCACATGGGATAGGAGCAAAATTAATTATTTTCTTTGATGTTAGTAATGGAAGAACCTGGAAAGACTTCTTAGGGAGTGGAAGGGAAGGTAGATGGGAGACACAGCAGAGGATGTCTCTAAAGCTGAAGTAACTTGTGGGATAAATTACATAGCAATTTCTTGGTGTACATTCTATGAGTGGAATTGGTATTCACTCAAGAAGTTGTAAGAAAACTCAAGAAGTTGTAAGAAAACTCAGGAATGAAAGAGCTGAATTACTTATGGTAGTGTGCAGAGGTTGCAGGAGGTCCAGTACTCTGGAGAAACAGAAAGGTGAAATGAAAGAACAAATGCTGGGTGACAAACACCCATCTCAGAATACATACTACCTCCTCTCCTACAGTCACAACTGTTTTTTCTGCCCCACAACATTTATTTTATCCTGAATGTCTATGAGCCAGTGAAATTCTGCACCTGCATATCTGAGAGGCCTTGAGCCACTCTCATTTTCAGGCAATAATAGATAGAGGTGAGAATTCCGAAGCAGGTGAGAGTTCTGTGTTGAGTTCCTGGTGTGCAAGCTCTATGGCTCTAACAAGGCTTGTCATTCTTCATGTAAAAGAAATAAACCCAGCTAAACAAATGTTCCTTATTCTAACTTTAATAACAAAACATCTACCTCCCCCAAACCAAAAGGCACAGGCTAAATCAAGTCTTTTCACCAACAAACTGAAAAGCCCTCAAAGACACCTGTGTGAGGCTTCCATAATTTAGTGCTTATTTCCGATAGGAAAAAAGGTGAACTGTGGTAACTTCTTGCAAACACACTATTTGTTTTATATGAACAGCTCCTACTAAATAACACAAATGGAGCTAGTATTAAAGTTGTTTTTGTAAACACCTGGAAAACTGTTTTATTTCTACAGGCATAAATTAGGAGTAAATTCCTGGCATGATTTTGTGAACTGAGAATAAAATAGCAAGATAAGAAACTTAACTGTTAGCCCATTAAACAGTTAACTTTAGTAAAGTCAAGTCTTATTTGATGATAAAGTTGAGAGTACAAAAGTATTTAGGAAAACACTTTCCTATGTGTTACTCGTATGCATGCAGTATTTCTATATGTTGTTAAAATTAAGTGTGTTTGAGTCCTTTATGATACAGTGTGAGTTAGCAAATTGCATAGTCTAAGCGATGGTTTTCCCATGACAAATTTAAAAAAATTACCATGGTGGTGAAACAGTGTGAGTGAATGAGTCTAAACCTGTACTGCTTCCAGTGAAAACATGATTCTTCTGCAGCTGAAGTAAGGATGACCAGGTCTTAAGGATACCTACTTCCTTCCTTCACCTTCTGCTGTGATAGTTCAAATTGTTTTATCTGTGAGCTATTAGCTCAAACTCGTTTTCTTCTTTCTACAGATACCATTCATCCATGTAGGTGCCATTCTTGCTGTTTTATAACCTAAATGGGACATCACTAGACATAGGGATATGGCAAGGAGTAAGTAAAAAAAAAAAAAAAAAGAAAAAGAAAGGGAAATATGTTTTAACCAAAAGGATATAAGCAAGACAAAATGAGGGAAAGGAAGTAGAGGAGAAAAGCAGATAAAGGCAGGAAAGGAGAAGGTGAACAAGTAAAACGATCCGATGAGAAGATGTCATGAGAGGTCTAGGGTCAAGACCATTTATCAGTCATATCTGTCTAGAGAATCAGCAGCATCAATAGCAATCATTCATAAAATTCTTTTCTCGGTTAAATCATGTTCACTTCATTATTTTCAGGGTTTTCTCAAGGCTGCAGTAAACCCACACCTTCTGACAGCTGTTAAGTGTTATATGAACTAGGAGGGGGGTAGTTCTGCAGAACTACTATGAGTAAAAGTAGCAAAAATATGGGGGTGCCAAATATGAAGACTCTTACAGTTAATAGAAAGATTCATGTTGCTATTCCAGTGGTTGGGATTGACAGTATAGTCAATATGGATAAATACTTACAGCAATACCGGAGGACGGTATTATTTTTACATCATGATTTTCCCATCTTTAGCCTCGTTTCAAAGGACAGGAGTCATACTGATTGAGAGGATTTTCCCATTAGGTATCTTCTGAGTCATAGAATATACTCAAAAAATACTTAATACAATGCTAGGCAATATAGGAATTATAAAGAGATTTGCAGAGAAACTGTTTTTCTTAGGGCTCAGTCCCACAAAGCTTTTGAGTATGGCAATAATGTTAACAGAAAATTTGGAAGCGTGTTACATCAATTGATGAGTCATTATCAATAAAATGAAACAGGGAAAAGCACTGATAATCAATCCCTATTTTACGATCATCCTCTTCTTTTTTTATTTCCTTTTTTTTTTTTTTTTTTTGCATAGGCAGAAGATCTGTGCCAAAAAGACATGATGGAAGAGAACTGTCTTACGTTTTTACAAATATTTAACAAGTCAAATTGTCTGGGAAGAGAAGCCAAATTAAACATTACTTAACCCTACAGTGGTTTAGAGTTGGTCACAGACGTGCTAGAAGAGAACATGCTGAGATGCTTCATGGCCGTAAAGCCATGAAGCACTGCTCTTGATAGTAAAGCCACGCCTGGAAGCAGTTCAAACTGGAGGTTTTACAGAAGTTAGGTGAAATAGGCAGCTGTGTAACATTTCTAGAATACTATTAGCAGAGAGACTATTTTAATGAAGGGTGACTCTCCAAAGGTCTGGCATTTAACTAGCCAGAAGTGAGTCCAAAAAGAGGAACTGTAAAAGCAAAATAAGCAATGGGCCTGCAAACTCATTACTCGTGTATGTCAAATCACTTGCACGCTGCAGCATCTTAAGAGCTTATGTTTTTTTTATTTTTATATGGGTTAAGAGGATTATGTGAGAGGCCTGTTTCTGCGTTCTGCTTAAGTGTTGCCTTAAGAAAATGAATGCTGATTCCCAAACTGCAATTTCTGTCCTTCAGTGGCATTGAAAACCAAGAAAAAGCAAAACCAGAAGCAAGAGAGAGTAGAAATCACAGAGTGACAATATTCAATCTTGTCTGCTTTTGCTGGAGGATTGTTTGCAGAATTAGAATGAAAACTCTTACATGTACAAAAAGAATTTTTGTCAGAGGTGTTTCATCCATTCCCGTTGTGTGTTTCTGTGCTTCCATAGAGAAAAAAACTCCACATTTGCATTTAAGAATGAATGGTTATCACTGGTGGTTTTTTACTTTAAAAGTTAATACACTTTTTGAATGTTACCCATTAACTAAGGTTAATATAATTAGTTACTCTTTGGTCTTCTATTTTTTTTTACAAATTCTATTTTTCTAGGTGGTGTTAATGTGTAATTTATTCAGGCTGGGATAGAATCTTTGTGTCAGTGAGGTGATGACAGTTTACTCCAGAGAAAGCTATGCCTCATAATGTGTATCTGATGGGTGAATTCTGCATCTTAAAAGTGCATCCAGTGCTTTTCATTCCATGAAATGAGTTCTGTACAACAGAAAACCACGAGAATGTCTTTGAAATAAATGATTCTATGTCAATGATAATTAGAGGGGGGCCAACGCTACATCAGATTACTGGAGAATATTCACAGGCATTGGTTATTGCTTTGAGGAATGTAGGCAGAAAGTGAAAATTCTAATGAATTCCTACATAAATATGTAGCAGTGCATAAATTTGAATCTAAGGGGCCATATAAAGTGATCTTTTAAAATAATACTGACCAAGGTTTCAAGTAAACTAAGTCAGTCTTTAAACTCAAGAGTGATAAGGATTTCATTGCTGTCAGAATTGCAAGGACTATGGAACAAGCAGGATGTTACTCGTTCCAATCCAAGTACCAGGTACTTTGCTGTAACATCTAAATGAATGATTAAGAGAATGTGATTCAGTTTTCATTGAAGTAAAAGGAATTTTTTATTTTGGTAGACCAATGATTTGGTCTGAGATTGAGACCCGAATGGTTTCTGTAAATGAATGAAGAGTAATTGCACTTTTTTATAATGGTGCAGCAGTGCCAGGCATTTTCTGGATCTGGCCCATGGGTATGTTTACTTATTTTTTTGTATACTAACTTAATGACACATATACCCACAAAACGCCACCTGTCTTCAAACCTGTCATACTATCAGCATATTCCTGACGTGAGCCATCTGACTGTAGAAGAAATTTTCAATAGCAGAACTGAGCACTGACTACTCAGATGTGGCAGTCAGTGTATTTCTAAGGGCTATGGAATATAATATGACAATATGATACAAAAAGAGAAGATGGATCTGAATTAATAGAAGAGAGGACAGAGGAAAAGAAAAGCAAAGGTTGAAGGGAGAGTTCTGCATAAATGAGAAACACCCGTCATGCTAGATCTTATCAGATGTTTCGTCTCTCAAATGTGCATGAAGAATGAATGAAAATGAACAAAAATATTTCAGGAGAGAATTCTACTTTTCAAGAGATGAAAAAGTAAAAGGAAAATATGATGCAGAGCAAACTTCTTCCTCTCTTGCTAGGAAAGACATGCATTTACAGATTTTTTTATCTATCCCTGTAAAACCACAACACACAGTTGGAAGCACAACATAGATCCCAGAATTAGGGGAGAGACAAATTGAAGAAGCAGCTGACCTGAACAGTCACCAGAACTCCTGGATTACTTCATGCTCAGTTGAGTTGCTCAGATAACCAGTCTTGCACAGGTTGGATCCAGAATGTTTCCAGGAACTGAGTTAATTAGTGAAATATCCTAAAGTTAACTAACTCCCCTGCCAAGAAATGGGCTCTTCCATTTTCCTCACATGATTATCTAGGCACTTTCACTTTTCCATATATAGGAGCAGCTCAGGGACTGACAGATCAAGCTAGGTAGGGATACAGACTTCAGGCACATGCATACTCCTTGCATGTGTACACAGATGCAAGCACATGCTGACTTCACACACTGAAATCCAAGTTAGTGTAAGAGGCGATAAGTGAAGACAGCAATAGTCCTGCTGATAAAGAACGTCTCCTTTAAGAGAAGGCACTAAAGGTAGAACTCTTCAACCACTGTTTATAATAATCCATCAGGAACAGCATTGGAATCATGAATGGGCCAGTGGATGGTTTATGTGATTACACGCTGGATGACGAAGGGGCTTTCATGTTCACATCAGAGTCGGTGGGAGAAGGACATCCAGGTAAGAAACCAGCTCTGGCAAATGTGTAAAAAGAATAATATTTTCATTTAAAATGTTTTAAAATCCTGAAGAAGAATTAATCTGCTATTAATTTTATTATAGAAGTGATTTGTAACAGGGTGCTTTTTACTTTATTTCTATTGGACCTTGTCCATATAGACTATAGAACCGCTATAACTCGAGTGCTTCCAACAGGAATTCACATGTGTTTGCAGGGGGTGTGTTACACTGAGGAGGACAGTGGGGTTTATGGTTGCTGCTGCTTCCCTTTCATCTGAATTTCTTCCAGTATCACTGTGGAGACACTACTGTATCTCTGATAGTCTCAAGTTTCACATATGGATAAGAATGCATAGCTTGCTTCTCAAGTTCCATATCTTTATGGGCCCTGCATAACTGTCCTGCATATATGCTATACTCTAAACTGTCACCCATGACAGGAATATCTCTAAGCAGGCTATTTTATAGGTTTTGACAATCAATGGTCCCAGCAGCTGTACATGGCAAAGTTGCTGATTTTTTCCCCCCATTCCATCATCTGATGCAATATATGGAATTCTTAAGCAAATAGTGGACAGTTATTTGCTAAACTTTATGTATGGTCAGCAGAGCTTAGTTCAATTTTATTGAAAACAAGTGTTCATCCACCATAAATATGTATCTTATGTCAACAGCAAGTCTTCCCCCAAATGAGGCCAGGGGACGATAGACTGTTTGATGTCCTGAAAAGTGTATTTATTTTAGAAGCCAATTTGGCGTCCTGTGCCTTTTGCGATAATAAGGCTTTTTCAGGTCTGTACTTGTGTTAACGTGAGTAAATCATAAACAGGTGGAATGACACAGCAGAGAATAAAAAGGTCAGCGACAAGAATTTTATGTCTATAATTCTGGTACTCTTCTACAATATTAACTTATTACTGCAGATCAAATCCATGGCTGATGCAATTGAGTACAACTCTGTCAATGTCATGGCAGCTACATCAAGTTAAGCCAGTTGGGGTTCTTTCTGATGTAACACAATTGGAAAATGACAACAACATTTGGTCCTTGGGACATAAGTCCTGTCCGAAATTTATATATAATTACATCTAGCGTCTGTAGCGCAATGTAGTTTCAACAGGAAAAATAACATTATACAATATGGTAATTTTAAATTGATGGTGGTGTTTCCAAAGATGACAGGTCACAATTTATGCTACTCTTACTCTAGTCATTATTTTTAATCCCCCTGGGGCAATAATAGATAAGCCTCAGAACAGGAAGAGTTCAACTGAGTCCCCAGGTTTAGCTTTGTCCCTTGGTTTCTTTACCAATTCTCTTTTGTCTTGTTTCTTGTTTTCGAATTTGGCCTATTTTTCAGTTCTTATTCACACTTTTTTTCTATTCACACATTCTTCTTTACTTCCAAAAACTCTGTTAGCATCAGGAGGCCTTTTAAGCCCTGTGAGCATTATTTCCCTCCTGTGCTGAAATACTGGCCAGGCCCTCAAGAACCAACATTACTGCTGGTTAGATTTGTGTAGGGCCTCCCATCCGGCAGGGGTTGCCAGATCTCCGGGTTACAGTGAGATGCAAAGTGGAAACCCAAGGGGCTTATTGTAGAGGGAACGGAAAGCTGAGATTTACTCAGACATTTTCAAGACCGTAATGCTTATACCTTCTTAAACAGCCTAGGTCTTCATGTAGGGTACTGAAAACCCAAACGCCTATGACAAAGGAAAGATCTGTATTTTCCGGATCAAGGGAGGACAGGTTGACAGTAAGTAACTCTGGGTGGTCCTGCAAATTCTTATTCCTGAACACAGCCCTGCAATAGGTTTTAATCGTCCCAGTGATAGCTCTAGTTTCTGACAGCACACTGATCACCCTTACATCCTGGCCAGCACCCCTTTTCCCTGTCTGTGGTTTTACACGAGAGGTGTAGACATGCCGTTAGGTTTTTATCATCCAGGAAAATTTTGGCTGTTTCTTAAAAGGGTCCTGGTGTCTGAGGCTGTAGTTTGGCTTCTGACATTATCTGTAGCACTATCATTTTATTGTGAGTTTTTAGTTCCTCTGTTTGATACCAAATGGATAATTTGTGTGTTCTTGATTATTTCTCTTCTGTATGTGATAGTATAATTTTGCTAGAGGGCATTCTGTGAAGTAAAGATCCTGAACCAGATCTTTGTCTGGTGGAAATCTGAATTGTTCTGATTATATTAGCTGAGTATTGAATGCTTTAATGGAGACTTCCTTCTTAATAAACAAAGCAGGAGAAATTACATGCTTATTTATTTGGGTGTACAGCCTTATACCTGTGCAATGCCTGTGAATAGTGTGTCACTAAGAAGCCAAATTCCACAGAAGCAAGTAATAGCTGGCAATAATTAATGTACAGGTATTACCTATGCTGCCCAAAGACTTCATAGAAATCTCTGTTTATCCCATCTTCTCAGTCCAAATTCTTCAAAATCACTTGGGTATACAATTTAGGACTTCCTTCCAGAAGGTCTGTAATCGTGGCCTTTAGTGGGGTAAATTCTAAACTCTCTGAAGACTTACAAGTGACTTTTTCATTTCAATACAATAAAAGCACATAGATAGCAGCCTGGGGAAGAGAAAGATTTTTTTTTTTTTGGATAGCTGTTTTTTGTCACTGCTCCATTTTGCTGTGTCCAGTAGTGTCTGTCTGTGCTGCACAATGGTTTCACTGTGCTTTGAAAGGCATTGTGTGTTTCTCTGACCCACAATGTCTTACAGGTGCCAAACCACTTAGGATTAATTCCTTCCCCTATCTGGTGTGACTTCAGGTGGAATTGCCTGCAAACAGAATGTCATTCAGTTTTCCAGTAAGTATCAAGGAATGCCTTTAAAAATGTAAGAGAAAACATCTGCTAAAAGCACCCTCAGATTTTCAACCACATTAAAAACATGTGTTTATCTTCTGGATATTCACAGAAAAAAAATCACAAAAGAAAAAAAAAAACCAGAAAATGTAGATTTTTCCAGCAAGTTGGTGCCTACATGTCTTTCTTACATTATATATATTTAACAAAATACAACATTGCATATACCTAACAATATACATAATACTTCAGTAAACAGATGTACAAGATATGCAAATGGCGCAGTGTTAATATTGAAGTACCACTGCAGCTGTCAATTAGCACTCCTCAAGAGTCTTTTAAATAGGAAAAATGTAATACAGCACAATTCAGCTGTTCAGAGTATTTCTAGTGAAACATTTTTGGTGGAAAGCTTATTTTTTGATGAAGTGTTCATGATAAGTATCTGTGTTTCTTGATGGTTTTAATGTTTTACCAGAAAAATGAGAATATATTTTGAATATATAATCTCACATTCTAGTTTAAAATTATTTTTTCTGTTGATATAAATAATGTATCATTACAAATATGAATATTATTTTTTGATCATCACAGGTTTTTAAGAAAATCAACCATACCTTTTGAAATGTTCAATGTTTATTATATTTACTACAGCATCAAAGCCAGAAGTGTGTTTGTACCTGTTTTGCTTCAAAGGATGGAGCTTTTTTGAATTAAATTTTCAGTTGTTGCTGCTGTTCATAGATTTGTGTGTGTGTGTGTATGTGGTGAATCTGTGAAACTGATTTCTTGGCAAGATGCAACTTGCAGATGTCACAGCTTGTGTTAGGCTTTTACATAGTCTAGATTGATGTGACAAACTCATGGTCAACTATCTGGAAAACTGTGAAGCTCCTTTTAATTATTGGAGATGACTTTTGTTGTTGAATGCCTCCTTCATTTGACTACTGGGCATTTGAGTAGGGTTTATCATCAGGTCCCCAAGATTCATTCATTCCTTTATAGTTACAAGAGTTGTTTTGCAGCTAATCGACATCTCTGCCATAAGGCAGGGTCTGTGGGATGATTTGATTTCATGAAATGAATGCATGGTTATCTAATACTTTCCTGCTCAGTCAAGAAATCCTGTAATATTAATCCTATTGGGTAGGATTCACTACATGAAGGTAGGCACGAACTGAATACCTACTACATCATTTTAATGGGGTGGTCCATTATACTTTCTCTATTTCCAAAAAAAGAAGGGGGGAAAAAAAAAGGAAGGAAATAATGGACAAACATATCCTGTCACATATAGCAGCTATTAAGAGAAATGGGATGGTTGAGATGAGAAACTTAAATAACATAATGAAGGGTGCACAAAGCCTGCTAAGCATTGCTAAAAATAGAATGCCTGGTTTTATTTTACACCAGAGACCTTTACTAATAGACATGCCTTTGATTTCATGCATTAATCAGGCAATCATCCAGCCAGATTTCTCTTTCCAGTCTTGATAGATATTTCTGTATCTGTATTTAGATCTAGTTGCACCAGAACTGTTGGCTGTTGCACCAACAATCAGATATGGCATGAATTGTCAAACTGATTTGTCTCAGCTTATTTTAATCTAAAGGTATGCTATCAGCATAGAAGATTAAATTATTCTAATTTATTATTTTAATTGATTAAATTCTCACGTAGATTTTAAAGACCACAAGGGACCTCTAATATATAGTTTGGTCTGACTTTCCTGCACAGGTAATAATATTTCATGCAAGAATTCTTAAAAAAAACATGCTAGTAAATGATGGTTGAATTTCATTCATACCTTTTAAAAAGATACCAAATTTTAATCTAGAGATTTGAAGGAACAAGGAATCCTGAATACCTCTAGATGAATGGTTTCAATGGCTCTTACCCTTTTAAGATTTTCCTTTTTGAATCTTTATCTGTTTCTCTTTAATTCCCAGCTATCAAAGGTAGTTACATCATTTCCCACCAGACAAAAACATTTCTCTCAGCCTATTTTCTGTAGGTTTTTAGAGACAGTGAACCCAATGCCTATTAGGATTTCCTCTGGTAGGTTGCCTTTTGTTCAGTCTTTTAAAACTGGACCGAGCTTGCTTGATTTCATCCTCTAAGATACATTTTTCTGATTTTGGAACATTCTCCTCAGTCTGTCCTAAACCTTCCTGCAGCTTCTTAGCATCATCTTTGGAATACCACCACCAAAGTCTACTAGTTCTGTAGCAGTCTCACTAATGCTATTGTATGGAGACAATGTCATTTCGATGGACTGTTCATCTGGTTTTCTATCATGGTCTTTTCAGGGTGACAGTTTGTAAGACAAACTCTCCCCTTCTGTAAATGTGGACTACGGTTTCTGTTCACGAATGTTTGCTGTGTTATTTCTCTGAGAGGGAAGCGAAAGACCTGCTTTTCTACCTACCAATATCCATGAAATACAGTAGATACTAATGATACAGTTAATTAAAAAACCCCAAAACCATAAAACCATCCTATTAAATCTTCACTTACTGATTTCACTGACTACTATGGCTAATGCTCCCTTGAAACATTTAATGAAAGTTTTAGTTCATAAATTAATTTCAACCGCAGCATGCAAAACCAACATAAGGTTCTTTGTACCAGATAGCTGCCACAAGGAAAAATGAGGATGAATTAGACATATGGGATGACCTGTACTTTTCTTCAATGTTTTGGAAAGAATGCATCTAATATCCCTGTATGGCACATACAGGGATAGTAGACACTTACAGGGAACTTAGGCAAACATGGGACACTGGTATCTAATGCTAGTGAGACATGTTTCATGTGGAACAAGGACAGGGATAAAGGTTGTTCCTGGCATAGAAAATCTGGGTGGTGACAAAAAGACTACAAAGCAGTCCCAGTCACTAGCAGTTTACTGCAGGGCATTGGACCTACACTGAGAAGGTCATGCTATACCAGTTGCTCTGTTGTCGCACCCAGGTAATCAAAAATTACATATTTTTGTCAATAATGTTTGCTTTTATGCTTGAAAATACAGCTACATTTCCTTATAAAAATGGAAACTTTGAAGAGAGCAAGCAGAGATACATTTTAATCACTCCTGCCACCTTTGTCCCCAGTCTTGCTAAAAAAGGTTCATTTGGACTTCTAACTAAATTGCAAGAATGGTGTCTGATTCCTGTTTGGTAATAATTGTCCCAAATTTAATAATCCATGTACAGTTCTTGCAAGGCAGAAAGTTCCAATGCAGCCTACATTGGCTAATTGTCTTTTGTGTTTGTTCTTTTTGTGTTGAAGTGGTTAATACGGGAGATAAGAGTGTCAGAATTGTGTTAGTTCTCTAGTCTTTGATTTGCCCCTCTTAGCTAAATGTACACCTTCCTCATGAAAATAAATGAGAGTTTATTTCGACTTGAGGTTAAATGGATTAAAAGTCTCTAACAACATACTCTTACAAAATCTTGCTTTCCAACCGATTGTCTTGCAAATGGCAAGGCAGGAGATTAATTTATTTTGCCACGCAGCATGTTATGGCAACATGTAAACATAATGTGCAATATTACACATTTTTAATAATAAATCAATAAAATTAATATATATGAGAAAAAATACTGTTTTCATGTGGAAGGCATTGTTATGGCTGCTATCCTTTTGTGTTCATTATATTAGCCACATGATTTGATTAAAAAGGTAAGAAAGGAAAGAAAGAAAAAGAGAAAAGACTACTATGATAAACCTGAGCTGAAACCTTTGTGTTTGGGAAGTAACTGGAGATATAATCAAGATTTACCCAGTTGGTAACCCCTTGCTTCTGCGCGCGCTGCTCACTCCCGTCTCAGGTGGGTTGCAGGGATCATTAGAAGATGGCATTGCAGGATGGTAGGAAGCAGTAACAAGAAGCAAACCTGAAACAGCTTTGCACTGTGCATTATCCGCAGTGACCTACACTCAGGGTTTACCAGAAGTGGTGTTCTGGTCCGTTCTATCTTTCTGTTAGGGCGATGGAAGTTGGTAGTGGAATATCACCTTCATGTTAGAATACCACTGATGTGGAGTGCATGCTGCGTTGGTTTGTGGTGTTAGAGGAGAAGGCTGGGAGTAAAGCCTCAGCCTCTCAGGTAATTCTATGTGTAACATACTTGTTTCACACTTCAGTGCAGAAAACTATGTGTAAAGTTGTAGTCAGTATTAGTTTGCACCAGTAAGTAAATTCCCCATTGTACCTACTAGTTTTGCTTGCAGGATATTTCATGTGTCTTTCTATTTAGTTAGCTTAAATACTCCAGTAGTAAGCAATAAAAGAATTCCTTGCTGAAACGCCTACCTATTCAAACTGATGCAAACAGTCTGTGTTTTGTATTCAGTGCTATGGTTTTGAATCACAACTTTGATGCCTTGCAGATAAAATCTGCGATCAAATCAGTGATGCTGTACTAGACGCCCATCTCAAACAGGACCCGAATGCCAAGGTTGCTTGTGGTAAGTTGTTTGCTGCTTTGCTTTAAGTCATCATCATTCACTGTTCTTTTTTTATTATGTTTGCATAGAGGTTGATGCTATCATCTGCTAACTCATTTTACTCTCAAAAAATTACATAAGAATTACAGTCTTCAAGAGAAGGAGAGACGAGAAGAAACAGTAAAAGCTTTGTAAAAACTGAAGCCTAAGCAGGCTGTAGGGTAGTTATTTTTGTGTGTGGACTGAATTTTCCTGGAAGGAACAGATTGGGCTTCATTACAATTGATTTTTGAAATAATATTTGGATTTTTTGTTGAAAAGTTCATTTACTATATTTAATAAAGTACTTATTTTTCACTCCAAGTCCCCATAGCTGCTTGTTTTTTGAAATCTCTTGAGAAAGAGTTGTACCATCAACCCTCAGGTCATTGCCCCAGTTCGTGTATTATGTGACTAAATCCCATCTTCAGATTCTTCCACCTGGGACTGGAGGCAAGTTTTCAAAATAGTTGATCACTGATGAGTTTTATTTAATCTCGGTACGTATCTTAGAGTGATTAAGGATTAAGTGGATTTAGAAATCATAGCTTTATGCTACATTTCCCTAAATCTGTGCATATCACTGAATCATGCTTAGTGTTTTGGCCTTCCCATCTGTAAATTGGACATATTAGTCCTTTCCTTGCTTCCAGACATACAGTGAATAGGAAAATAATTTGTTGTAGAAGGAGCTAATATTGCTAAAAATATGGGTAGAAAGGACTTACACTATATACCCAGTAGATCTCTCAAAATCACCATAATCACATAGTTATTTGTTTTAGTAGGCTGGGTTATTCTGCTGTTGTAATCCGGGTTTCATCTCTTTTCAGAGACAGTATGTAAGACAGGAATGGTGTTGCTCTGTGGGGAGATCACATCTCATGCTATTGTGGATTATCAACGAGTTGTCCGAGATGCAATTAGACATATTGGCTATGATGATTCAGCTAAAGGTTGGTGGAAAAACTCATGAAATCTTTGAAGAGCAAGGAATAGGCAACTGCAAAAACAGGTCTGTCACCAGTTCCATGTATGGGCTTTAGCAAGCCTGATGAAAACTGAACAGCCTGTGTGAAAGCTGCTTATGTGGTGCTGCGTGATACACTTTCTGGATTTATCCCAGCAAGTAGAAAAACCATCATATATTAGTTAAAACTGAAAGGAAGTAGGCAGAATATACTTTGAACTGGCCTGGTATTAGGCCAGAATAGTTAACTGTAGCTTAAACCACAGAATCTACCACTCCTCCAAACTTGTGAGAACTTGAATCTCAGTTATTCATTTGGCAAGCCAATTGATGCATCTTGGTGCGAAAGAGAGGGAAGAAGAGACCTAGTTCATTCTGTTGTACCATTATACATGTATTCCGTGGTAGCATCTAGAATTCCCAGTTGTAAAGCAGGTTCTCACTGTGCAAGGTTCTCTGTTAGCTCTGAACAACTCCTCCTACACTGAGGAGTTTCCAGTCCAAATCTGGTTTGTATAATGTACAAATGATAAAAAAGACAAAATGCTTTATATGCCAGACACATTTTACTCTCTGATTTGCCATGTATCTGTTTATACATTACAAATATTCCAAGTATAGTTACAGTAAAGTGTATTTTTTAAGAGCTTTTGGTTAAAACAGGTTGTTTCCTGCAGTCCCTTAATTGCTATTGCATTTACAGGGAAATTTTGGTGGGAGAATATTATAGAAGTACATCTGCATGTTATTTCCACCGTCATGTAAAAGCAGTGCTTTCAGAAAATGCTGGCAAATCTAGCGGGTCATAAGTCTCCTTTTTATCCTAACTGCCAGAAATGATAAGGAGCTATGCAGTGACCCAGTAGAAAACAATTTCAATGCAGAAGTAAAACAAAAATCTAAAACAATTGCACAAAGAAATACATTTTTTTTGTCTACATACCCTACTTAAAAGAGGGCGATGAGCATTCTTCAAATGGATCATATGCATATGGACGTGTATATATGTTGTATTGGCTGAATGTGAGTTTGGTCAGCAGTTGCCGGTAGCTACAGTTCTAGGGATGGTTGGATTTGGAGAGAAGCAAGTTACTATTAATATACCTAGGAAAAGGTGGAAAATTTTGCCATGATATTCTGTAAGTCTTTCAATTTCTCTTTAAAACCTTCCTTTTGGTCTTTGAAAGTCATGTAAAGTAAATTCCTGCTTCCAGATTTGCTGTGAGACTTGAATCTGTTTTTTTCTCTATGATTCTCACAGGAACTCCCACGAGAGATTTAGATACTGACACTGCTTTACATGTATTACAAATAATATATCAGAGAGCGAAGTCTTCAGTTGCTGAAAACATCAGCTCCTAGGAATTTACATAGAGATTTTAAATACTATTTATTTGGGAGAGGCTGATTATTTAATTTTTTTCACTATTTTTCTGCACTTAACAATTCATAATCTGAATTGGCTTGGTACAGGGTGCCAATGCAAGAGAAAACAAGCAGTAACAAGCAAGAAAGGCAACTCTATATGCCCTCCCAGCCGCCCCCCCAAGAAAAAGGTTTCAAAGGTTGTATTGACCAAAAAATTAAGTAAAAATAGCATTTAGGTTGCGAGTTCTGAATGCAGTATCCTTCAGAATGAAAATTTTGTCATATGGTTCCATGTTACTTTCCTTAATTGTGACAGAAAAAGCTAATTTGCTGCTATTCTTTTTTCCAAATAGGCTTTGACTACAAGACTTGTAATGTTTTAGTGGCACTGGAACAGCAGTCACCTGATATTGCCCAAGGTGTTCATCTACACAGGGATGAAGAGGATGTTGGTGCTGGAGATCAGGTAGACATGACATCACATCTAAAACATCAAAGCTATTTGAATGGAAAGTTTACCCCATCTCGTTGCCCTATTTTCTGAATCAAGACCCATGTGAAGATTTTCACACTTCCGCCTTGGGCTAGCCCAGAAGAAAACCCATATTTTTATTAGAACAGTTGGAATTCTTTGAGGGCAGACTTTTGCCTGGTGTTTGTTATAGCACTCTGTGCAAGTCAAGAGAGCTCTGGCAGTTTTAGTAGCTGAGGATGTGTCCTTCAGAACTTAGCAAAGGTTTTTTGCTTATGTATTTCACATTTTTGTTGAGTAGCTTTAGATTCAGTAGACCATTCATCTTGCAGCCAGACTTTCTTGTAAGAAGGAATAAACAAAGGATCTTTTTGCTTTCACAGAGCTCTTGAGATTTTACACAGCAAAAAATTAGGTGGTTTCAACTGTCTGTAGCATTAGTACAATGAAGGTAAATATGCCAGAGTACTTTCAATTCTCACTTATTTCCCAGAGGCAGCTATTGTAATAGGTGTTCCACATAATTAAGGCTGTCCAAGCTGCATTTCTATGAGCTTAATAACACATGTAGGTAATTATGGTGTGTTCCCAAGGGAAAGATGCTAACATAAAAACTCCGTAATCTGACTGATGACAGTATGAGTGAGTTTAACATTTACAGTAGTTATCATTAGTAGTAATATCTAGTTTATAACAATGCTGTTGAGAACCATAAGTAGAGATATCAGAGTCCAGGAGCCAAGTTAATATTGTTCAAAAAACCCTTGAGTACTAAATTAAAATGCTTTTATGCTGTCATGGGAACATAATGCTACATAAGATGAAATGATATCTGACTTCCTTTGGCACTTTGATGGCCTCCCTTCCCATTGTATCAAAGTACCTCCCTGTCTTTAATTTTTTTTTTTTTTTTTTTTTTTTTTTTTTTTTTTTTTGTATCACGACATAAGGAAAAAATTTTGCTAACTCTATTTAACAAATAATGATCTGATGCAGGGAACATGCCTGAATAACTCTAGAAGCTGTGACTAGAAGTGTGTGGAACTGCAAGTCTGAGACGGGTGCCTTAAACTGTTGAATGGTACATCCTTTATGCAGCATTCAAATCGCATTCCACTGAAATGTCAGGTGTGATCTGCAGTATACGTGTGTCTGTATTCATACGTGAAAGATTCTGCAGCCTGTCCAGGCTGTGATAACACCTTTCCTACGGCAGAACAGTCCTGAAATTGTTTTGGTCAAACATTTTTTTTTTTTTTCATATGAAAGAACCTGTGTTTTTTTTTTGTTTTTCAGAAATGTTTCTGTTTCTGTCCAGGTTTCCAGCTCAACATGTAAATCTTCAGGCTTTCAGTGAAAAATTCTAGGAACGTGGTTTGTTTCTCATTGCCCTATAACATGTTGGAGCCTGATCTAAGTTTCTTGGACTGTAATGTAAAATAGTAGAAAGTATACCTGAGGGTACTGTTTATGCTTTGCTTCAGATGAAATCTCATTGCCTTTGGTTGTGGTGCTTTTAACAGTGATTGAAGTATCTCTCCTCCTCCTGTAGGGTTTGATGTTTGGTTATGCAACAGATGAGACAGAAGAATGTATGCCTCTCACAATTATTCTTGCTCATAAACTGAATGCCAGGTTAGCAGAGCTGAGGCGTAATGGAGAACTTCCTTGGCTGAGGCCTGACTCTAAAACGCAGGTAAATACTAATTTCATTCCATTTTTTTTTCTGTTCTACTAACAAAAGGGCATTCCAGTCGCTTATGGATAGTGCGGATAGTTTAAAACTACCACTTTCTCATTTCCAGAAATCTTAAATATTTTTAAAGACAGCAATTGATGTGTTCAGAGTATCAGGATAACCTACAAGTAGCTGATAAAGCATTTCAACTGCTTATGATACTGTCTCCTTGACAGTTGGAAAATGATTTATAGTGCTAGGAGCACTTCACCACCTACCAGGCAAGAAACATTTAACCCTTCAGACCTAAGCGGTCTGTGCTCGTTCAGGAAGTGATGGGAAATTCAAAGGATTTATTTGTATTTAGGGATTCGGGCTGGCCTTTTTGAAGATGCACTGAGAACGTAAATTTCTGAGGCCTGGCAGTTTGGCTGGAAATCCCAACCGAAAGATGCATTTTGGACAATTTCATAGGAAATGAGATTGTCCATATTGGATCTCTTTTTTTTTTTTTTCTCACCACTGCAAAAACAAAGAATGAGAAAGTAGGCTTCTTTTCTCATACCTTGGCAACAACGTCAGCAGTGATCATTATGTCAGCATTGACATTTTGCTACAAATTTGCTCTTGGAATAGCATAGCATGCCATTTGATGTAGACCAGTAATACATTTTACAGCAACTTTGGTTTTTTCTTCCTCCCTCTCCCTGTTCTATTCAGGTCACGGTTCAGTACACCCAGGAGAATGGAGCGGTCATCCCAGTGCGTGTTCACACCATTGTGATATCTGTGCAGCATGATGAAACCATTTCTCTGGAGAATATGCGCAGAACCCTGAAGGATCGTGTCATTCAAGCTGTTGTCCCTGCAAAATACTTGGATGAGAAAACTATTTATCACCTTCAACCTAGTGGACGTTTTGTTATTGGAGGGCCTCAGGTTTGTGTTGTATTATTTTAGTGCTTTTATCAGCTGGCCTTTGTCATTGGGTGTGTGTCTTAAAAGAAATGCTCAGCTGTTTGGCATGCCTGTCCTAAGGTGTGAGAAGCAGGCTGTCTAGTGGAAGCTGTAGATGGGAGAAGCACCCAGGGTTTCATGTGCTGTATTCCAAAGAAACCTGTGAGGTCATGGTTATATCATACGTACGTGGTGACTAGGCAGACAAGTGGAGCCGAGTCTTACATTGCATGTGGAATGTACAGCCCAGCTCTGGGTTTCCTCAAAGCCTCTGTGTCTAGCACCAAGTGAGACATGCAATCCCTTCTCATGGAAAGCATGCCTTACAGAAAGAGGGACAACAGAAGGTTTACTTCTCTTACAATGAACCTGTTTTTCTGATCTGTATAGCTTGCACTGTTCTGCCTGACACCAATGAGAGCTGAAGGTGTTCCTCTGTTCTGAAAATCAGCCCCTGATAGGCTTCTCCTGGTGAGAAAATAAATGTAGCTTTTGCTTTATCTAGGCAATGCAGGAGCTGGCATTTATAATTTTATCCTGCACTCACAAAAGTCAGGCAGAACTTCCACTCTCTGTAGCATTAGGACTTTTGAGATTTAGTTTTTGAAAGCAAATTCATGATTCCTGATGTTTTAGTCTTCAGTTCCCTTCAGAATTATCACAGCAAATATTTCAAAGTTCCTTCCTGAAATTAGGTCCAATTTTACAACAAATCCAAGTAGACATTGTTTTCCTTTGCTGTTCAAATTCATTCATTTACTGGAATTTTCCAGAATTATTTCTCAGGTGCTATGTCTTTTTTACATTAGTGCCATGGGACAGGTAGGAAAGTGTTGAGATTAATCATGATAATAATGATTATACGAAAAATGTATCTCTGTGTAGTTGAATTGGTTGTATCACTGTAATTTTGTGTACCATTGACATCCTAGACTATGGACAAGTGGAGAGGCAAACTTGAGCTGTAATTTGGAGCAAATGAACCAATGCAGCAATCATAGCTACATGCAAAACGAAGGCTACACATATGAAAATTTTGAGGTGTGCACTGAACTGCACCCATTAAAAATGTAAATCTTTCAGGTGTGCACTGAACTACACCCTTTTAAAAATGCAGTATAATTACATTTGGTAAGCCAACCACTAATACCTTTTATACTCTTTCGGTGAAACTGTATTGCTTATGTTTGCACATACAAACACAGGCACGTTGCAGTGTATGTTTGCAGCTTTTTAAACCTGGGAGGTTTACTTAGTATGGGTCAATCTGCCTGTGTGTCCGTGGCCTTACCTCTGCTATCATCACTTGTGCAATTTACAATAGCATTGCAGCAACCAGAAAATAACTATTTCTTTCCTTGTCTTTTATGTCTTGAACTCTCTGATTATTTTTCATAAGAGTAGTACTCTGTTTTATTTTTAACAAAGCTAGCTATGGAAGGCTGTCTTAATCTCCAGCTCAGTTCATCTAAGGAAGACACATGTATTTCACTTGGGACTTTCACCTTATGTTTTTGAGCACGATGGTACCTTGAATTCTGGCTATGGCAAAATTAGTAATTTTGCTCCTATCACCATTTTCCCAACAGCAACACCCACTGGTACTGTGAGGACATTACAGCTCATCACAGAAGTGATGTCCACATGCTTTACAAATACATTTGTGTTCTTTCAGCACCTTTTAAATGAGTGGTGTTTTTTTCCTTTCACCTGTCCATCTTTCTTCCTCTCATTCAGTTCCGCAGTCAAGTCATGATGGCACACAAGGTGTTCTCATTGCAACTATCTCTGCCACGAGAAATTAAGGTTTGAGTCAGGCAGAAGAACCCCAGGAGGACATGATCCCTTAGACAACCTCAGCTTCCTGCAATTCAGATTTACATCATGCTGCTTTCTTAGCAGAATGGAACAAACAGTGCCAAAGGTCTTTTTCTTTGTATATCCACAGTCTTTCTAAGAAAAACTTTGATTCTCCACTTGCATTTACTGTGCAAACATTCCAGCCGTTGAATTTTACTACAGAATTTATGATATTCTGTAGACAAAGAATTTGCCTGCACAGATTGAGACTGAATTTCAAATTTGACCATGTTTCCATTCACAGCAGGAAGCTTAAGCATTCAGTAAATCGGGGGCTCAAACAATTAGTCAGGTACTGATCAGCTAACCATGATCAAATCAAAATATCAAATACTTGTGAGGGGCAATCAGGACAGCTGTGTGGGCAGCTAGAAGGTTATCTGCGCTTCCTGATTTAATATTTTAGAATATTCATCTATAAGCATCTGTTCTTAGAAAGAAGTAATCCTTCTTTCCCAATCACCTGTAACTACCTACTATTTGATACCTGTTGTGTATAGTTTAAATTATATTATTAATATTTTGAGGTTGGAAACGTGGTTTTAGTACATATTTGTATGGCACTCTGTAATGATACTGCCCTGGAAGTGTTGGGTGCCAGCCTCCATGTAACGGTGTATAAGGTAGCACTGGCATACAAAAAAGTAAATACAAAACAGACATCTACTATTTAATATTCAAAAACTTCAGATTTTGATTAAAAGATATAAAAGCCTGATACATATATTTTTTTAATAGTGTAAAATCTCTCAGTGGTTCCTATAGGGCACATAGTTTGTTAGCAGTATTCTGTATTCAGTTTGGATGTGGTAGATAGGTAACTTTGAAACTAAAGGTTCCATATTGTCTGGAATATTTACTTCTGAAACAGGCACTGCATGTTCTAGTTATGTGGGTGCAAACCTGCGTCCTTGACTACCAAACACTATTTGTTGAACGGCTTGTCTCATGAATCTGGCTTTAAAAAACATTTATAGCCACTGTTGTAGCTTGGTGAGACAGGTTCATTCCTTCAGCTACCCCACAGCAATCCATATGTGGTGAACTTACTTCAGTGTTATTGTAGTCTTCTGAAGGATGCATAGCCTTGTTTGAGACTTATATTAAAATGGATTGTAAAATGGACAAATTATTTTACTGATTCAGGGTGATGCTGGTGTAACTGGTCGAAAGATCATTGTGGATACTTACGGTGGCTGGGGAGCCCATGGAGGTGGTGCGTTTTCTGGCAAAGACTACACGAAGGTGGACCGATCAGCTGCGTACGCAGCCCGTTGGGTGGCTAAGTCTCTTGTGAAAGCTGGGCTCTGTCGCCGTGTTCTGGTTCAGGTACGGTTTGCTATGAATGTTGTTTTTCTCAGAAAGGTTTTTCCTTTTCAGCTTTACTTTGAATACATATCATACGAGACACTGTAGTAGAAGCAGTCTTGGACATGGCTTGGGGTTGAAGAAAGGAAGACCTTGATGTGCTTGGTCCAAGACCATTGTAATGTCAGTAATAGTCTCTCAGCTTCTGAAAGCTGGAACTTTCAATTTACCTTTCATTTTATTGGCCATTTTTCTGGACATTTATTGAGCCCTCAACCCTCTAACACTTACTCTCATGGAAATGAGCATGGGGTGACTGGATAATGGAGAAGAAAGTTATCAGAGACCTCAGCATTTTCAAAGTTTTCTCTTTTTTTCTACAAATACAGATTGCACAAATATGGGAAGTGAAGGAGAGCCCTTAGTTTTTCTAAGATGATTCACGAATGAATGCTTTCTTCTGTTGCGTACCGAGGTGCTGTGTTTATTTGCTAACTATGGTGTCTTTTTTGCCATAGGTTTCTTATGCCATTGGGGTAGCTCATCCACTGTCTATTTCACTGTTCACTTATGGAACTTCCCAAAAAACAGAGAAAGAGCTGCTGGACATTGTGCATAAAAACTTTGATCTTCGACCTGGAGTCATTGTCAGGTATAGAAACACACAAAAAGGAAAATATCTTGGTGATCACATCCTAGAAATGATTTCTTGCAAAACCATTAGATGTTACACTGTAAGAGTCAGCCTCTTGAACTAGCAAGGGGTTGTTCCATGCAGTACAAAAGAGACTTCCTTTCATTCTGTCAGTCTTCACAGTTGCTACTTTTTATGGATCTACTAGTGTGCCGTATCTTTTAAGATAACAGATGTGCTTTCCAAGTTGAGCATACACTTGTATGCTCATATGAAGCATATACTTTCGGCACTTGACCTATAGAGTATGTAGAATTCAAATGAAATAAAATAACTTTTATGTTCCATGAATCTTAAGTTACTTTGCTGTGAAAAAAGATGTTTTGTTATACAAAAGGAATTGAAAGTTATTTCATCTTTTCCATTAAAATTAATAATGCTCAATGATAAGGGCTTTTCCTGTAGCCTTACTTCACATTTAAGTTTTGTTGTCACTTTTATGGTTCTCCATTGGACATTTTCACTGGTATGCTTGCATCTCCAGAATATATTTGCTTGTCTAAGGGCATGAAATGGCTATCAGTATCAGGTTTTTAATGGTAGCTACCATGAAGTATCTTAACGTGAAGAATTTTCTCTTCTTTTTATTATACACACAGGGATTTGGACCTAAAAAAGCCCATTTACCAGAAGACTGCTTGTTATGGTCACTTTGGAAGAAATGAATTCTCATGGGAGGTGCCCAAAAAACTCGAGTTTTAACACTAGCAGCCACCCTTTAAAAACAGAAAGGAACAGAAATCCACTAATGATGAGGATGCTTCTGAAAATCAGATTTGACAGCTTTGTATTCAACAAAAGGAATTTTAGATGTCAAATGGAAAGAAAGAAAAGGATATTTTCTTGGAAATTGATTTTTTTTAACCCTCAGTGTTGTTCATTATCTAAGATATAAAGGACAGTCTGTTTTTTCAATCAGCATAAGACAACAAAATACAGTTTACTTTTTATTGCTGCTCTGTTAGTTCTTTTGATAAAGGCAAAGTATAACTCAGGTACGCAAACCAATGGCTGAACCTGAAACCTTTCATGGGCAAAGGCAAAGACGACTTTCCCAATTCTGACTAAGGATCAGCAGATCTCTCGCTTCTAATTAGACAATGGGAAATTCTGGGGTCCAATTTCCTTACTGGAGTTAGCATTGCATACAGCTGGGGGGTGCTTTGATGGGAGAAGGCTGAACATTACATAACTGTAGCTCAGCTTCTTTTGTAGGAAGATGTTATCATAATATAATATTTAAATCGCCTTCACTGGGTTATGTGCTGTTACTGTTGTGTTTCAATTACCTGTGTTTTTGAAACATAAGTGTTCTCCTATAAAACAACAATCATGGAATAAAAAGCTTTTTCCTACCATTTATGTAAAGGTGCCTCTTTTTCTATTTTTTTTTTAATGTTGCAGTATAATGGTCCGTCTCAACTCAGCCTCTTATACTCTTGTAGGATTTTAGTTTACCAACATGATTGAGTTCTACTAGGTTTTGGAATTGCGATATGAATTTATCTTTCACTACAGGTGTGATCACTGTTTAGCCCTTGTGACTGATAAAAACTTGGTGAAAAAGTATTAGATTTTTATTTTTACCTCTTAGGTTTGTACTATACAGTATTGTCTCGTAATTTTTGCTCCCAGATGTTAGGTTTATTGCATGGCTTACTAGGTTTGATGTAATTTTGGAATAAAATAACGTGCATAGAAATAACTGCAAAATATCAACAAATATATATAGCATGAGGTTAAAATTTGGACCACTACCCTGTCCAGCAGTCTCTCTCTGAAGAACCAGCCACTAGATGGCTGTGTGTCCCATAGCTGTGGGAGCAAGTTCTGTGCAGAAAGCATGTCCCTGTTTGTGCCAGTACTCAGCTACTAAGTCTGGGTACTGGCACCCCATTATGCCTGTTGGAGATAGTGACAGCCTCTCCTTCTGACAGCTCAAGGTAGCTGCTGTGCATGGTGGATTGGCTATGGTCTAGACTGAGGACAAGGACGTTTCTGTGCTCATGTGCTATGTTGTCATATAGTGACAAAATACTTTTTTGCAAAGATTGGTTTAAATTGGGAGGATGTGAGATCACATTTATTCTCTGTGGTTGGTTTTGTTTGTTAATAGGCAACAAGGAATAACTTTATCCTGCAATACAAGGATTACCCATGTATGGCCCCCAAGAGTCTCTTAATCCTAGCTTTGTGGTTTAAGCAGCATCCTGTTACATCTACACTGGAGAAATGCTGCCACCTCATGTTTCTCTCCTAACTAAATTCCTTGGTACAGCGTCTCCCAAACAGATGTTGAGGTGGAAAGCAAGTGCCTGACTGATGCTCATTAAAGAAAAGCTGCCATTCATTCTTTTCAAATATGTCACAAGCACAGCTTTTATATGTTCAAGCCAGAAGTTTATCCACTTTATTAATTGCGCTAACATGCTATATGTACTGTGTAAGTTGAGACAAGTAATAGGTTTATGTGTAGGTCCTGACCTCTTGAGGACTTAGAGCATTAATCAATGGTCCTTGTTGGACACCTGGATACATTTTGGCAGAAAAATATATTGAAATGCAGCTGCATCTTAAAGAATGTATTGGCAAAAATTTCCCAGGGTTGATTTGCCCAGATGCATATTGCTCATCTTGCAGGGAAGAAGACTGTTGTCAGCATCAGCCTCAAATATGTAAACTGTTTGGAGCCAGGTCCTGTTGGTCTGCCCAGAAATGTAAACCTTGGCCTTCAATATTAAAGACTTGTTTTGCTGATGAACTTCTACCTATCAATAGTGTATACAAAGGCATTTTATTAATGATGAGGAAGTCACCATTCATGCTGCCACAGAACTGTTTTGTGGGACTATTACAGTCCTACACATACCTGTTTATCAAGAGGTCCCTGGGATGGCATAAGGCGGCACAGCTCAGTTAATGCACTGGGGGCCCCGCCACTGGCTTCACCGCTCCAGGAGCGCCTGCTCGTAATGTGTTATACTACAACAAGCAGAAGCAAGCAGATGAAAAATAAATAAAAAGAAACCTGAAAAAGTTCTGTATAAATAAATGTGTTGCATAATGTAACATGAAAGCAGAATGTCCCTGTCTCAGCAAAACCAAACACCTGCAGGCAAAAATGAACAGTCGTGCTCTGGCAGCGACCACAACAACCATTATAGAATTTGTTGGAGAGGGAGAATGTGTCTGTCTGTCTGGTTTGGTGGGCAGGCGAGGTCAGCGCGGCGGCTCGGCTGTGGGGTGTGCATGACAGGCTGTGGGGAGAAAGGCCTTGACTCTGAAATCTGCGTTTTACAGGTGGGGTCAGTCAGTCCCACCCTGGCACGTGAGCATTAGCTAGGTAATTGGATTAATTGCTAGGAAATGTATAGGGTAGAAATGACCGAACTTTTGTGGCAATTTTGCTAGCTATTCAGCTTTCCCCATAAATGGATATAAGCATGTGAGGTTCTTGGCCCTATTAAAAAAGAAAAAATGAAACCAGAACTACAAATAGAAATACCATGCAGTTGCTGCTATGTTATAGCCACACAGAACAGGTATGCAGCTGGTGACTTAATATACAGACAGAAAGTACGTTCATGTTCTCAAGATTTTTTTTTTCCTTTTCTGCTGCTGTTGCTGCTTTGTTTAATCTGTATTTGATATAACTCAGAAGTTGGAAATTGGAAACCATAACGTGCCCTCCTTACCAAGTAGCTAAACTTTGAATGCTACAGGATACAGAGCACATCCCCTTTGTCCAAGTCGTTAGCCATCACCTGATGTTCTGAGCTCTCTCGCAGAGCATGAGGTACAGGGTTGAGCCCTGTAAGTAAGGCATACTTATGTCTTCTGTATGAATATATGTGTGTATATATATATGTATGTGTGTGAGTGAGCCAGACAGATGATTGCAGACAGATGGAGGAGTGGCGGGGGAGAGAGCAAGAACATGACAGAATGTGCATACACTAAACATGTTTACAGTAAATCAGTTAATCCCAACATTTCCTGGTAGGGTTGGAAGCAGTAGGAAAGCCAGACCGCCTCAGTAAGGTAATGAGACACCGCCCCTTGCCCTCCCTAAACTGTGCTGGCAAACTCTCCACTGGCTTCCCAGCAAGTTGGGCAATGTGTGCATCCCCCATCTGATGCTAACACCTTATCACAGCACTGCTTCGTGGCAAGGGACACTGTAAACAACCAGTGACCCACAGACATGCAGCTTTGTGCCTGATTCCAGTGCCTCGGCTTAGGCTCCACAAGCAACAAGTAACTAGCCCCTGATCTCCTGCAGAAAAAATGCTGTTCAGCTCCCGCCTGCTCTGGAAAACACTGGTTTTTATAAGTTTAGCAGTGCTTCTTACAGGTAAGATATTGCTATTCTTGAATATGACTAACAATTATTTAAATGGTGGCCATCTTAGACAATGGAACATCCCACCTGGGAATCCAGCCCCAGGTGGCCACAGGCAGGCAATCAGATTGCTGACTGTTTGGAATAAATCGATGTTTGCGCAGTTTATTCACATTTGAGCCTTGATTGCCTCAGGTATTCGAGGTAGCACTAGGACTGCAGAACACTTCCCATAAACAAGTAGTGTTATGCAGTATTTGGGGTTCGTTCATGTATCAGGAGGGATTATTAACCAGCTACGTACCTGCTTCTTTTTGTCTTTTAGAGTTTACTGAAATTGGAGCTTTTGCCAGTCCCAGTGATTGTAAAACTGCGACCATAGATGATGTCAATGAGAGCCTTGAGGTAAGAGGTTGGCTGCATCACCCAACCCAGGACCTGCTTTGCAGACACCTGGGGCCGGCGGTGGGAGGAGCAGGGCCCTGCACAGCCTGCATAAGGCTTGGGCAGAGAGTACACGGTGGGGAGGGGAGCGAGATGGAAGAGCAAAAAAAAAAAAAAAAAAAAAAAAAAAAAAAGATTAGTGTCATTTGACCTGCCGCATCTTTGGCCCTGCTAGTGCTAATCAAAAAAAGTCCTTCTAGGTGTATTTCCCAGTTTTGCTTTGCTCCAGATATATAAAGTGGCTTGAACATAAACAGTTATGTCTTTTGCCTTACATGCATAATGTTGTTTTCAATCCCACTTTCAAATATAAAGCACTAAATATTTTAAATACAAGTAAACCAGTCAACTGAAAGCCTACGTTTTATGAATTAGTCCCCCCGTCTTCTACAGGCTAGAGCGTGATCAGATAGTGGACCTTGAATACGGTAGAATTGGAAAAGAAATACCAGGGCAGGGCCTGTAAAGCCATTTTCCACACATGGTCGAGACATCTGCCTGTAAAGCAGCAACACGGAACTCGTAGCTGGAGTTGGGCCACACATCAGGACACTATGAGCTTCTGCCTGGAGCATCGTTCTCAGCACATGGGGGGAAAAACAGTTGAGGGCAGCGCTTGCTGAGGAGGCGTTCTCCCAGGCCTTTAAGATTTTTTTTCTCCCAGAGATTTGAATTACATTATTTTCTTCGTATGACTGATGCCCATCACTTTCAACAGTGTTTCTGAAAGCTTCGGCCCGGGAGGCAGAGTTGGCCGCTGCTGGCTAGGGCTTCAGCAGCCACGGCTGGAAACTGCTCTTTTCCTTGCACCTGTGTAAAATCAAAGTAATTGGTGTCTGTTATAATGATGGCACGCGCTTGTGTTTTGGTTGTGGAGTTTACCACAGCTCTTCACTATCTGCATATGTGCATAGGCACACACATATGGATGGAAAACCATTTATATGGGTACAGAGCAATGGCTAGATAAAAATACAGGAACTTCTTTGTTTGCACATATTCACAAATATATTATCTCTCTCTCTCTCTCTCTCTCTAAGTCTGTGAGATGCCAGTATTCAGAAGATAACAATAACAAACTAATGTTTTGTATAGAAAGAAGATACATAAAATTGTGTATAAAGGCATCTTTTCATGTATAGGAAAAACCCCCCTCCCTCTTGAACTCAATATAACGGAAAAAACTCTATCTAGCCACTGTTTTAAAAAAAAAACAGACCAGATTTCTTCCAGAAAAATTGTGGGGAAATTATTGTTACTTAAAGCTATGTAATTTTCAAGATGGTTCTTGTTCTGCATTTAAAAGAAAAACAAGAAAAATTATTTGACCACTTTCATTAATTAATTCCAAGGCCTTTCCTCTTCAACTTTGCCTTTTTCTCCCCTAACTCAACAGAAATATTCAAAATGCTTTCCTGACATGATCGCCACCAGTGAAAAAGCTTCAATCAATTTCCTTGTCTGGACACTGCAAGAAATGCTTCAACTCCTGCGCCCTGCCCAAGAGAAATGTGAGGCCCCTCCTGAACCAGCACTCCTCTTTGCTTGAACAAAGTGGTAGTGGAGAAGCACTAAGAAATTTTTTTTACCTACAGTCAGAGTGGGCTAAATGTCTGCATTCCTTGAGAGGGAAAAAAATTAAGACCAAAGACATCTCAGCAAGCAAGCCAGAAAGCAAGGGTGCTTATCCACTGTGCTGGCAGGCATCTGGGAGGTCCAGCAGCACCAACGCCTGGGGTCCCACCGTCCCCGCAGCCCAGCCGACGATGCTGAGCAGCAGCGCAGAGATGCTGGGGCAGCAGGGCCTGCTCTGCTCTCTGGCAAGAGCCTCTGTGGTGTCCGGGAATGGGCACATCAGTCATATTTGTCCAAGAAATATTTGGATAATTTTGGCCACAATAATACTGAATGTCAGGGCTGTAAATGCAAATGCCACTTTGAGCCACTTTTAAAGCATAACTGGGGTTGACAGGGACTTTGCCATCACATGAGAAGTGAAGGAAAAATTGTGTGTTGTCAAAAAACCAAAAGTTTTTAAACAAAAATGCTTACTTTGACAAAGCCAGCTAGTTGGGGGGGGGGGGGGCGGGGGGGGTGGAGGTAGTTATCACCCATACCCAGGTTAATGGGTATGCCTATGATTTCCTTGGGAAAGGGGAGACTGTTATACTCGCTTTCACTCTAATGTGTTCCTGCTCTCTTCTTTTTTTTTTCTTTTTAATCCACTCAAAAGTTTGCAAGCAGCTACCTCCATGCCCACTCCCCCTAGCCCCTAGGAACGGCGGGCTGGTGTGTGTCACCATTGGCAATGCTCAGTACTGCAAACCCATGTGCAACAAGGTAATGTTCATGGTTTGCTGTGGCTTTGTTGCTGGATCTATTCATTAATTTACAAATGTTTATTGTGTAATGCATAATTTTCCTTGTTATATTTTTTTTTCTCCCTTAGGGCAGGGAGAGGTTGTAGTGTTTGTATTGACCTTCAGTGGCTGAATGTTTCTTCATCTTACAGTTACCGTGATGTAGCCTAAGACACTGTTTGTTTGGTTGGTTTTTCCCATCTTTGTTTCCCAAGGGTTATGACTTTCAATTCCTCAGAAGAAGCAGGCTGTATGAAGTATGTGGCAATGCCACCGGATTTTCCTGGACAACACAGCTTGTTGGAGGAAAGGAACTGGCTGTTTGTAACCGTGAGTACTTCTCAAATGGTCACAGGGATGGGAGGCTCTATCTTGTTTAAAAAAGGGAGGAAAGAAAAGTTTCTCTTTTCTTGGCATGTGTGACATTGTGATAGCGGGCAAACTGCTGAACCAGAAATCATGTTAGCCTTAAAACTACCATGAAGGCCTGGGCTGGTGAGCATCACTATTTAAGCTTGCATTAGCACATATGACATGTATTTTAAGCAGTAGATAGGTATCATCTTAACACAAACCCTACATTGCACAAGGGCTGTGTGACCCAGTGGACAGACAACAGTAGAATGTGAAACCGCTGTTTATCTTGTAACAGTACTGGAAGAACCTCAGCAAAATTGGCCAACACCTGCACTCTTCACTGCATGTACAGACAATAAAACCCAGCAGCTGGGCCCCGGCCAGTAGTGTTGCCTTTTTCATGTGGCAGCCCAAGGGTTTTAAGACTGGTCCCAGTGAGCAATCTGTGACCTGAAGCAGACTGCCTGACTCCGTTATTATTGCCTTAATTTAAAAAGAAATATGCGTATACATACACAAAAGGGCTAACGTGTCTCTCCTATGGTTAATGGAAAATATTTTGCTTTTGACAGTGCCTTGTTGCTAGAGCAGTTGTTTCCCAAGGCTTACCAAAAGCAATCATCTAAGCACTTTTACTCCAAGTCTTTAGTCTGGAAAATGGGATGCCAGCCACTTGTTTAAAGATCAAGACAAAACTAAGCTAATTCAGCTTTTCTTTTTTTTTTTTTTGGTCATCTTTGATCTTTCCAGCCTCTGAGATGGCCATCAGTGGTGCTGAATCTGCCTACTTCCCAACCAACAGCACCTGTCTGCGCACAATAGCCTTCACTGAAACCCAGGCAGAGCAGCTAAACATCTTCCTCAAAGAACTTGGTGGGCAAGGCATCGACGGCGACAACCGTGACCAGGAGGCCGACTGTATCATCTGTGGTTACTAGCACCAAAACGCTGGTGTCACAGACCAGCCAGCCATCTGCAGTTTGACATAGGTATTTTGACAAGAGAAGCGGAGCAGTGGAATCATTGCTGAGACATGTAAACATGCAGCTTTTATTTAGTTAAAGGACTAGAGATCATAGTCATAATTTGACCTCAGCTCTTGGGTACAGATCTATAGGCTAAATGTAATCACATAGCTCATGGCAGAGGTGTTTCAAAGAAAGAAGGTCACTTTTATGGCTTAAATATGTCTAGCTGGAATTAAATACGAATTAGAGTTGTTTAATGGATGCAGTCATTAGTCAAACACAATAATTGTTATCAGAAATCATCTTTACTGAGAAAGGGCCACATTTTAGTTGCTTTTACAGTTGCCAGTTAATCACTATTGTTGCTCAGCTGACCATTAAAGCAATGCAAGTCACAACAGTTACTGGCTGTAGAGCTATAATTCTTTATTCATGTGCCTGTTTGACTGGGGGTTCAATCAGGCTGTACGTACAGCTGTTCAAGATGCTGTGTTTTTCATGAGCTACAAAGCTGAAGCACTGCACTTTGCTGGTGGGACAGCTCAAAGCTTTCTCCTGCATTTATCACCTTGAGGACATCCCACAGAAAGATGTAGCCTTTAGATATACTTCAATGCACTTCTAGGAGTCAAAGATTGCCCTGTATGCTTGCTGTAACCAGGCAAAATGGCAGGAAAAATGTAACATCTGGGTCCAGTACAAAATGCAAGAACTGGGATTGCCCTAAACTAGCAGATATTTGCATCATGTCTTCTTTGCCAGAAAGATGGAGGAGGCAGGTGCTGAGGGACCTGCATGAGAAGCTCTCTGGTGAGTGTGCCAGCCATCAGCTTCAGCCTCCTCTGTTCACTCCCTCACAGTGCAAAACTGTGGTGGTTCTGGAAAGTCCTACTGACCCTTGGTTTGCTCTAGCAGCAGCTGTGCCCACCTGGTAGGATCTGGGGCTGCAAGTGCTCTTCTGTTCTGTCCTTCCTGGCACTCCCTGGGTGTACGCGGCACACAGCCCTGCGGGCCTCCCTTAGGCAGAGGCTGTGGCTCCCACAAGCTATGGCTTAGCTTCAGAGGGAAAGTACAAAAGCAAACGAGGTCTGGTTGGTGAGAGAGTTGGGATGGGCCATACTTGAGTAGAGATCTAGGGGTTTGGACTGAGCGTGGGGCTGACCATCTGAGATGTTCTGGTCTCAGCACGGTAGTGCCAGGGTAGCTGCTGGTCCTAGCCCAAAATTTCCACAGCTTCTGGCTATTTGTCCTCCCCATTTTTTCCCCCTTCTTCATTCTATTTCCAAACTGCAGCAGATTTGGCTCTTACTAGAATTAGCAAAAATTTAGCTGGTAACAGCTTTAAACATGAATGAGTATCCAAGTGATTTTTTTGTCATTGATTCTTCTCATGAAATATAAAAACTTGTTCCTGCTCCAATCCCCTTCCTTCTGTGAGCTCTCCCTCTTTTACAACCCCCCCCCCCCCCCGCACGTGTGTGTACTCTGGAAGACCAAAGACACAGAGTAAGAAGTGTAAAGAGCAGAAAGCCCAGGCTGTTGTCCACCTGGCGCTTGGTGCAAGTGAAGACCAAAGACAACACAGCACTGGAGATCCAGTTTATTTGTGGAGCTGTAGCTACAGAACAGACGTGCATGTGAATTATTATGAAATCTAAACAAAAAGCTTTAGTTGCTGTTTGCTTGGTTTTCAGTAGAATCCGTGCTTGGGGTTTTGTTTTAATTTTCTTCTGTTGAGCAAACACTGAAGCCATAGATCTGAAGACAGCCAGCTCATCTGTTTGTGTTTCCTTTCTCTTCTTTACCTTTTCCCTAATCCTGTGAACCTCTCAGACCAGCATAGTTACGTGGTACACGATGTCTAATTGACCTTTACCTCATTAATCAGTTAAATGATTCAGATGTATAAAATTACACACTATCTTTCAGACTCAGAATCCAGTCATTACAAGCAAAAAAAACCTATCGTTTGCTTTTGGGCCCAGAACCAGACAGTCGTATGACTATGACTGTAGCAGACTATTACCCCAACAAAGGGATGAGTTGGCTGCTTTGGCCGCTTGTAAACTATGAGGCAGTAACTTAAGTCAGTGTGGTGGAGACAAAAGTGCTGTAGTCTTAAAGAAAAGCAATGGGGTTTCAATCACTGTTGGGTTTGTTTACTTCTGGCAAACAAATAATCTCCTATCAAATGAAATTATAACGTCTTTGAGTCTTTCATTTCCAGCTGGTTCATTATCAGCTGGTGCTCAAATAAAGTATCTGAAGCACCGAGTGCTTCCCAGTATCACTTTCCTACTGGTGCCAAAAAACATTTTTCTCTGAGTTATACTGGGCTGTTCTAGTGACTTTGCAAACCAACCAATGGAAGATAAGAAACCCAGTATTGGATTTCATGAGGAAATCAAACCCACTGCTCTTGTAAACTAGCAGGATTTCTGATGCACAGGTTTAACCGTTTTTGTTAATGACCACCTCATATTGTGGCAGAATTAGGCTGGAAAACTTTAATTTTATGTGGGATGAATTTGATATTAAACTGGAGATTGGTATGTTGGGATTTTGTTCATAAACTTGAGGAGAAGCAGTTTTGTTCTATTCCCACCAACCAAGTTATTGCCTAGACATGAGAAAGGGAAGTTGAACAAATAAGCCTGTATGATACAGTTAAAAACTAAAATAAACTTAATCACATTATTTCCCACAGTACATTTGCATAATGTAATTCAGGCAAATAGTTGCTGTATGTTTGCATTAACTTTGAGTCGGTGTCTGGCCGGGCATGTCTGAACATCGGGCCATCCCTCACGCTCCTGCTCTAACCCCAGGATGGAGAGGGCTTTGTGTTCTGGCACTTGGGATTTGCAGGGAGAGGAAAATTCACATGGAATGAAAGAAACAAAAACCATTTTAAGCCAGTAAGTTTTCAGATCAGACAAAAGCAGCACAAGATGCTTATTACTTGCACCATTCTCCGTTGGGTTTTTTTAGGTTTTGCCATACAACCAGACTAAACCACTGCCTCCCCAGAGTATACTGCATGTGTTTGGTATGTCCACCTGCATAACTGTCAGTTATCTCCGCTAAAGGCTTTGGTAATATTTACAGTGTAACTATAGAAAGGCAGGCTTTCTTGATATTATGGGAATACAACGCTGTATTATGCTTGCTTCTCTTTCAATCTTCTTTTCAGTCCATTATAATGCAAAAGAAGTCGGTCTAGGAACTAAGCCAACAACAGTAATTACAACATAGCCAAAAAAATGGAAGGCATAGTGCTGAGAACTGTAGTACGTGAAGACAAAATTATACACGTTCTCTTTCCACAGGAATTTAGCAGCAATAGACTGGAAAACCCACAGCTTTTGGATGGATCCTAGGCAGTAACAGTGATCCTGAGAGATGCTATCATCGCCCTAAAGGATCCTTTCAAGGGATCGGTGGTGTTACAGCTTGTACCGGGGCTGGCTCACACTGAGCCATGCAGCGAGATCTGTGGCACGTGCTTCATTCTCCAGATCACCACCGCAGCGGGGGGCAGAAACATGAGAAAACTCATTATCAGCACTGCAGCAAAAATGACCAGCAGTATTTCCCATGGGGCCAGGATCGTTTCCACCATGATTTCCTCCCTGTCAAGAGTCTGAAGCTGCAAAGTAAAAAAACACACCGCATTACTTTCTTGCAAATAGGGATTACAGCTGTATAGATGTGTTTGTTTTACCCAGCACGGGTCTATCAGCCTCTTTTGCCTATTATTTTCTTATCATCTTGAAGAACAAGCCCATTTTCCCGGGCTGCAAGCTCTGTCCCCTGGAGAGCCTCCGTGGAGCGTCAGCCTGCCTTTCCCTTCTGGCTCAGTTGCAGTCGCTGCTGCTGGTGCAAAACACCATGTCCACCCTGAAATGCTGTTCCTGACTCTTGGGCAAGCCTTTGTCACCTGCTCTTTAAAATATTGATTTTTAAGGCCCTCCCTTCCCACTTAGAGCATCATTACACAAAAGTATTATTACACTGACATGTATCAAAGCTAAAGTTGAGAATAAAAGGATCCGATGGAAAGGAGAACAGTAAGTTATCTGCCAACAGAATGTGTATTTTATCTCTTTTTTTCCCCCTATAAAGTAGGTTTTAGAAAGTTTTTACTTGCCAGAGAGCTTCAATGGACACTCAGTAAAGAATTATGTGCTTTGACAATGACTGCGGATGTATTTTAACGGAACTGTTAAATCTGTTGAAAACTGATGCAGAAGAGGTTTAGCAGCCAAGCAGTGGGGCAGACGTGCAGAGCAGAAGCAGAGCTAGTAAGTCTCAAGCCTTTAGTTTTGCAAAATAGAAAAAGAAGGAATTAAATAATTTTGGTTTTGAGGCAAGAAGCCAGGACTATAAACTGGTGTGCCCTAGTTAATCAAGGACTCAATGCACAGGAGCCACACACCTGAAAGCTGTAACGAAGCCATAAGGCACTGAATGTATAAAAGGTGGTGGCCAGGGGTTGAGCAGGGTTTTTTCCCCTGCAGTCTCTTGCTCCTGTGCCTGGGCAGTAAGAAAGTTACCTGAGGGGCTGCAGTGCTGCCTTCAGCCTTGGAATTTGGCCTGGATTTCATGAGAGGAGATCTCAGGTTTGTCCATTGCTTTTCAGAGGGAGTGGTATAATGGGGTTCTGTCACTAAATCCTGACCCTTATGAAAAGAAGACTGAAACAGGGTTGAAAAAATATGCTTATTTGGAGAGAGTAGAAGAAAATGAGTATATATGGGAAGTGAGTGAGCTGCCAGCAGTTTTGTACCTGGCTTAACAGTGTTAAAATTGCCCTCAGCTCAGAGGTTTTTTGCTGTGGCCTGTGAGGAGAAATAGCATATGTCTGGATTTAGGTAATATTCCTTAATGAAGGCTAGCAATCTGTTAGGCAGGCTCTAGATGGAGTTTCTCTTGGCTGTAAATGAACTGGACTCTGCTACAGAGTCAAAACTTGGCCCTCTCGTGCCAACCTTTCTTGTACATTTACCTTCTCCTCTTCCTATTGAGGTACCAGCTCAGCCTTTTTTGAGAGAGAGACACAGATTCTGAGAGTGGAAAACATGTTCTCTCTCCAGCCTCAGCTGTGCCTGTCCAGGGGCGGCATCTGCCTTTGCAGCAGTGCCAGGGCCTTTCCAGAAACCTCAGCTCTCACGAGCTTAAATTAAGCTTTACAGACAGACTAATGTCAAGTCTTGCAAACTGAGGAAAAGTATGGAGGCTGTGGGTGAAGCTCCCCCAGCTGGGAGCCTGGAGCGTGCTCACGGCCACTGCCTCCCTGCCAGCTAAGCCACATACCTGCGGCAGGATGGTTGCTGGTGCTGGAATGCTGCCCACCAGGTTTGCTCCCCACAGCCGACTGTGCTCTGTGTCCGGAGTCACCCAAGCTGTAACATAGCTGCTTGGTTTTCATCTACTCAGCCCTGCAGCTCTGACTGCTGGGGGCTGTGCTCTGGAGCTCGTTAGGCTATGTGATATGCTGACCTTGTGGCACTCTCGATTTTTTCCTTCTTCCTCCCCTGTTGGTGGCTGAAGGTAAGCGTGAGGCTGTTTGCACTGGGGGACAGCTGTGGGAGAAGGGATATTTGAGCTCAGGGAGCTGCTTTCTGCTGCTTCATTGCAGCAACGGGAAGGTCAGAGGCGGGCTTCTTGTCCTCTTTCCTTTCCTTTGTCCTTGGACCTTTAAATTTAATTTTTTTTTGGTCTTCCCTGCCTTTTTCCTCTGGCTTTCATTTCAATTCTTGCTGTTTGTTGTTTCATTCTCTTCCTCATTCCCCTCTTTCAGTTTGTTGCAAGCAGTTCTTCAGCCATAGTTTGCATGGGAAATCCCCTGTCGCTGTTTTCTGCTCCGTTGATCCCTCACCAGCACCTGGCTAAGGGACAAAAGTCCAGTGACAGCACCCACTGCTCCCCTAGCAGCCTGATCTGGTGAGGATGAGAGCAGAGCGTTGCCCCTTTCCTTAAACCCTGGCTGTGAGGGAAGGTGACACCAGTGAGCTTCCACAAAACAGACTTCCAGAGATCTTCAGCTGAACTATATACCATGCTGTGTAAGAACTAGAGGTCCTAAGACACTCTGGATGCTGAGGATGAAGGAAGGTTCTGTTCTTTTCCCCTGCTGAGAAAGTAAACCCTATGGTTTGAGGCGAGGAAGGTGAAGTGTGCTTGAGCACACGGGCAGTAGAGGCACCACCCCTCTCCTCTGTCCCTTGGTGAAGACGACATCACATGTCACTGTTTGGATAAGGGATTGCTGTCCTGGCAGTTGTACCACTGGCAGCAAAACAAAGGTCAGATGGAACAGCCCTATGTGCGCCTGCAGGGGGGAAGCGCTCGCCGGGAGGCATTTCTGGGTGCCTGTCTGCCTTCCTCCTTCTGAGGAGCTGAAATGCTTTGCAGTCAGAAAATAATGGTGAGGGTGATGTTGCAGAAGCAACTGGGAAATGATGGGAAGGTCTGTGGTAGTGTGGAGGCAGCTTCAAGGAGTCAAGGATGTGTAGTTCAAGGCTGTAAAGAGCAGCAGTTCATTTGCCAAGGGCCTTGTTTGCTGGTTGGAGCTGTTGACTACATTGGCTTTAGCTAGAAAAGCTGCTGATGGCTAATAACCGGTAGCAGGTCTTATATAATGCCCCCAAACTACTAATTTGTCCTTCACCTACCTATTCTGTGCTTTCTCTGCGCTCATGTTCTTGTGCATTAAGGCTTTGGGCTCTTAGCTTGTAAGTGAGCGAGAGCTGCGCAGCCCAGGGGTGCGTATGCAGCTTGAATACATCGGCACCGCTTCATAACTCTGCCTATACGACAAGAGGGTCATGTCCTACATCAGTATTACTATATTACACAATTTTCAGTAAGATGCATCCTAAATAAGGTACATTCATAACAGAAGAATCCATCCCAAATAGAAATGGGTGTGCTGACAAGCGAGCCTGCTAAGCTGTGGTGCTGTGCAATCAGCAGGCACAGAGGCTGGAGATGGTGACTTGGTGGCCCTTCTACATGTTTCTTGCCTGTGTTTCATTCAGCACAGCTGTAAAAGGCCTGGGATTGCTGCTCATTTAGCTAGGTGTTTGTCATATTGACAGTGTGCCTATGGTTCAATAATCTTTCCAAACACCGGCATCCCTGCCAACTCTCTAAACTTCTAAGGCTTGATTATGGGAGGGTAAGAATGAATCAAGAGTGGTCAGCCAAAATGTAGCTCTAGAAATACAAAAGCAGTGGTATTTCTTTCAGAATAGGTGCACACTGTCACTGGAGTTTTGCAAGTTCTTTAACTCAACTAAAATCCTCATCAGTGAATGTGTGAGCATATCAAATCTGGTCTGTAAACCACAAAATATTTTGCAGTGGAGGATGCTCTAGATCTATCCCCTAAATTTAACAATGGGGTAGAAGAGTAGAGGCCTCTGCAAGGATTGGAGCTGAAGGTAGTAAATAGAATGCAATAAATGACTCCATTAGAGAAGTATACAACAACGAAGGCATTTGGGGAGGGGAAAAAGAGGCTTGTTACAGAAGTGTGATTACTGGTTGTACCTTCTGTTTCCAGTGTTTCATTTAAGATTTGCCTGAAGCTACACAAATTAAAGTTTTTTTCTTAACTACAGTTGATGGAAGACCTTTTTAGACACTAAAGAAGGGGTCATCTTAGCACAGTGGACAGAATCCTTTCTTAGAAAAATCACAATTCTATCCTTCTACCCTCCACAGAAAACAAAATTATAACCTTGTTACCTAATTCTGGAAATGAAGATGGCATGCTTCATTAACTGCATATGTTTAATGCAATCTAAAGTAGGCCTTGTAAAAATGTATGTCTTAAATTTTGGATAGCTTCACTGCTCCCCTTAGCACAGATCCATTTATGAATTGCAATATCTTTAAGATCATGGCACATGACTGTCGCAAAGGACTATGTAAGCAGGAAACAGAAGTCTTTCACCATAGTATATTTACCTGATGTACTTGTCTGCCAGCTTACAGCCTGCTGCAGTACAGAAAAGCCAGAAAATATTGTTTAACAATTCGATTTTAACTTTTGATTATTAGGAAAAAGCAAAAACACATAGGAAGACACCCAAAGGTTTACTTTTTGGTGTGGGCTGCTCTCTTGCAGTGAAGTGGATGGGCAGGGTGCATCTCAGCTGCCTTGCACCTTCTACCCTGCAAGGAATCTATCCCAATCTTTCCCCACCAGCTGAAACTATGAGTGCTTCTCCTGTCTGCTTCAGGCATTGCTGTGTTGAATATAATCTCTGATTCTAGCTGTAATGAACCGATGTTAAAAAGTCAGTTATTTTTCCCTGCTAATCTTGCTTTTTTTTTTTCCTCTAAGTTACTTATGAATATCATTCTTCTTTAGAGAACTAACAGTGGGGAAAACCTTAAGAAAACCCAGATGTATTTATCCCCTTATCACATGTGGAGGGGAGGGGTAAGCTCTAATTCTTCAATGAATGACAAGGCCAAATGCTGAAGGTAGCAATACTGATATGCAAAAAAGGCTGATTTGCAGTCTACAGAAGTAGCTTTAAGTTTTAAGACGGCCTTCCAAAGCTTATGGGGTCGTTGTAAGATGAGAAGGTCCCCGAGCGAGATGCTTGTGGGAGGCGGTGGCCTCCCAGCCTGTTACCAGCTATCAGTTGTGGTTCCTCTGAAGATGTTTTGCATGGGGTGGAAAGATGATCTGATACCTGAATTGGCACCTATTTATACAATTTGTCCTCCTTCAAACTTCAGAATAATTGACTAGCGTGCAATAATTTTTTTCTCTCTACTTGGAAAGGTCACAAATGTATTACTGCTGGCTAACCTTTGGGAACAGAAATACAAGTTTTAAAAAATCTTTTGGGTGCCTAGTAAATTTGTAAGTGCAGCCACCAAAGGGCAGAATGGATCAAAGTCTGCATTCATGGTTTCATATCAGTGAATTGAGTTATATTTTTTCTTGTTCAGTCAGGATATTCTGATTAATAATGACAGCACTTAATGTCAGTGAAAAAACACCTGAGAGCAAAAGACTCACTCAATTGGAAGCAAACAAGAAATGTGGGCACAGACTGTTTGCCTTTCCTCATCTTCAGTTCCAACAGAAAAGCTGCAATTCTTTCATCTCCCTCAACACAGCATTTCAGGCTTACACCCATATTTACATGCTTTTGGAAAGAGCTGATTCTGTGTAAATCCTGTGACTCTTAAATGATTTCTGGAGTTAGATGACTTCAGGCAGGTGAGAAGCTCAGTGCCTGCAACAGAACAAATTCCCCACCTGTGAACTACTTGGTGCTCTTACTGAGTAAAAACCTTGCTGCTAAATATTTGCAAGGCGAGCATAAGCATGCCTCAGGCTGACACTTGCTTATAGGCTTGCGTGTCTGAGTATTTATGGAAGCACATCAAGGAAATTAGACCCTTGACTAATGTCCAAACAGGTGAATGTGGTGTTTTATTTTGTGCTGGGTAGCCTGCTCTAAGATTTTTGTTTCTAGTGTTACTTGAAGCTCTTGGCAACAGCATGGGGTTCTACCCCACATGTTCTCATAGGCAAGAAAGCACTGACAAATGGAGGCATGTGGACCTTAGCTGTAAGTATCTGCGAAAGACCTGGCTGGAATACTGGGAGGCTTGGTTTTGCTGCTGCCCCTGAAGCAGGTAGCAGGGTACTGGTGTTTATCACGTATCTTGTCAGGCAATCACAATTTGTTTAGCCTCTTCCACATTCCACCTTAGTATGAGAAGGGAAGAGAAAAACTATTTCTACATCAAAGAAAATTATTGTGGCTTTAAGAAAGACCAGTCAGCCAGGGCAAGTTTTCTCCAGGAGCTCTAGGCCATTCATTGTAGTATTCAGTAATATTTAAGTGAGAATCAATCTTTCCCTGTTCCTTCTCCATCCCCAAAGACAGGGTCCTATTCAGTATAAGCTTGAATTTTCATTATTACTGAAACAGACTGAAGCTAGAGCAGACTGCACCTTTGCAGAGGTGTGAACACCTCCTCTCCCAGGCATTTTAATGGAAGAACAAGTCAAAAGGACTAAACCAGCAACAGCAATCAGAGAATCATAGAACAGCAATGAACTTGTTCTGCTTCCTGTTTGGCTCTGTGATTTAAATCTTTAGCCTTCAGTGGGGAAAACAAGTGTTACTGCATCCTTGTTCTCTAACATAACTGCCAACTTTCTATTAATATTAAAATATAATTACCCACATTTAGACTAGTTTTGTGAAGAGGTTGTCACTGCTGCAATGTCCATAGTGTGCCTTGTAACAGCATGCGACCACAGAAAGGTGAATTCCTGTGGCACTTTTGTGACTGTATGTTATAAACAGAGGTAGGAATGTAAAAAGTTCCAAGACCTGGATTTCTTGCATGGTAATTGACTCAAAATGAAGGTGATGATAAAGACATAACTACTGCAATTTAAAAGTGTCACCTAAAGCTCCTGTAAAACCCAGAAATCAAATTCAGGAGTTTAGTACCTTAGAGAAAAGGCTGTATTTCAACTTTGTAAAACCTCAGAAAGATCTAATAACACTGTTGGATCCCTAGGGAGCCACATCTTTCAAACCAAAAGAGTGTTATGAAAATGCTCAGAATCATAAAATACTAAAAGAAATATCACTGAATTTGCTTGTATTATTAATGTCTCCTCTACAAGTAACAACTGAATAAAGTGCTAATTATAAATATTTCAGTATTCATTTTCAAAAGGATTTCAGCCTTTCTAAAGCATGCTGTAGTTCAGTCTGATTACTTTTGAGTAAAACTTGGGTGTGCTCGCTGAGCGTAAAGTTGCTACAGGACGCAAATCTAGCTTAAAGGATTTTAAAAGCAATATGAAGTTTGGGTGCAGAAATCAGATGTATAAAATTTGAGAGAAGATGTTAAAAAGACAGGTATGATGAAGAGAGAGCATATTTAATAGTGCAACAGCAGCATAGCATGCTGCTGGGACTCTGCTGATTGTGCCTTTGGTTGCAGCATGTTTTACCTCACTTCCAAAGCAAGCAGGTGCCTACAATGAAAGGAGTGTTTCTCTGAAAGAAAGTGTTTCTCTGCTGTTGTTTGAAGTATACATAAATCACTTTTTCTGGACATGTCAATTCTGACTTTTGTATTTAATAAGCTGGCTTTATGTATTATTTTTAAGGAGTTCCTGGTGTCTGTCTGTTAACAGTTTTCTGATTCTTGAGTGTATTGCAGAGATGGGTTATATACACCTGTAAGTCAAATAGACTATTCCTGTTCTGAAATATTTAGACTTCAAACACTTCTGAATAAACTTTTAAAGTTAGCAGACTGTCAGCTTGTAAAGGATAAATAAAGGATTGCCTTTTGCAGTGCACTTGCAGACATAAGGCTATATCAAAATGCATATTATACTGAATATTACAGTAATATTTTGATACTAGTGAACTTAAAATAAATTACATGAATAGAAGCTCTGTATCTTCCTCTTCATCCCTTACCTGCTGACAACCTCATAGCTAAATTATTTCTAATTTGATTATCCCCTTATTTTTGCAGAAGGGCCAGCAAGTAGTTGAATTAGAGTTCGATGTTTGCATCTTCCTTGACTTCACTACCTGAAATAAGTTCTGGCTTTCTCTAAAGCTCGAGTGGCCCTGCAGTCACTCAGCTCTTTTCCCCTCTGCTCTTACCTTCTCAGCGTCCTCAAGGTGTCTTGTAAGTCTTGCGGGCAGAACCGAGTTGCTTTGTCTGGATGTCCATCCTCCACTGTCAGGCAGTGGGACGTGTGTCAGAGAAGGTGGTGCTCAGCCTGCCAGACAAGCCAGGGAGGGCGAGGGCAGCGTCCCCTCAGCTGTGTGAGGCTCAGGTGAATGAGGAGTGTGCACAGGTACTTGTTTGTACAGCGGTGCCTGTATCGCCTCCCACTTGGTGTTCTTAAAGTGGCACAATCCTTCCAAAGAAAGGATGAAGCAGCTCTGCCTTGACCACAGTTTGCTCAGGATCAGCAAAACAATAGCTGGCTGTTCACGCATGCACGAGCTGCTTGACGAGATGCTCACTTGTAGTGAAAAACATGAACTTTTTTCCCTTGTAAATCATTTTATTTACTCAGAAGTGAATAATCTGCTAATAATACCCAGTCTGAATCTGAGTTATTTAATGAGTAGCACATGTAGCCTTCAGAGTATGAGGGCTGATGCCCCTAAGGTTATTGCAGATCCAAGGGGTTCACATGCCCAACTCCTTTACAACTATGTATGTCCAACAACCCACTTGCTACTTACAAGCTTAGCTTTATTTAAATATTTGAAAAATCACAGCTACAGTCAGGCTGCTGCAGTATTTATTATATGGAGAAAAAAGCACAGAGAAACCCTCTGCTGCATGCCACTGTGGAGGTGGCAGGACACAGCTAATGGCCCCCTTAGCTGGGCACAGCACTGCACCCAGTGCTTGACTGATGATCAAGGAAAGATGTGAAGGCTGACTGCAGGGTTAAAAACCCTCTCCTGGGGACACTAAAGTCAATTCAACCATCTATCTTGCAATTCAGATATCCAAAGGGGTGTATGTTTGCACCCACTGAACCCAAAGTTCAGACTCAAGCATGTCCCTTTAGATCTTAAAGTCACCCAACTGGCAATAGTTTTTTTAATCTCTTATAAAACACAGAAAATATGAACTAGGGTATTTTTACAGAAAATAATGACTTTCAAGAATCATTTTTGTGATGGATAATTTTTTTGGAATTAAAAAATGTTTTCTGAACAGTTGTTTGGGAAAAAACCCTTGTTTTCCATTGTACAAAGCAGAATCAGTAACACACTTCCCCCCCCTCCAAACTGACATGTGAATTCCTTCTCTCTTGATATTTGACACTGTCAATGATCTGGCCAAAATTAGGTTCCTTTTTTTTTTTGGGGGGGGGGGGGGAGGAGGAGGTGTCCTTTTTTGCTTATCCTGTTTTTACTAGCTTTTAAGATTAATAAGATTTTAATCTTAATCCTCATGGTGGTGTCACTACTATAGTTAGTCTTTGGAAGCGGTGCTCTCCATTGGCTTAAAATTGAACATCAGAGTTTATCTTGTCAGCAAGCTGGGTGGTCCAGTACACACATAAGTACTGGTAAATACCTGATGAATGGTGGCGGCCTTATAAAGCACAGATAGTATTTCAGGTTAGGATAGAGCGGATTAGGCTTTTGAAATAAGTTCATAAATGTTTCAGAAAATACCTTTGAAGTAAACAGTTGCCAGCCCTGGGGATTCCTCCCATCTTTCTACAAATTGGACATTTTCAGGTCAGGACTGCTGTTTGCAGACCTGCCTGCTGTCAGCAGGGTTGCTGGAGAGAGCAACTTCAGGCAGGGTGAAAAACATTTGCTTTGAGGTGTTAGGTCCTCATCTCATACTGCAAGTAGCTAGAGTTTTACCCTTTTCCCTGGAAGCCTGCAGGGGAAAATGCCCAAACACGGGCTGGTGGGAATATTTCTGCTGTGGCACATAGTCATTAGACTGACACTGATGGCAGCCACCTGGAGATAAGCATGATAAAATAAACTTACCATGGCTTTAAATGTTTAGGGGGTCCAACATCATTCTCACTCTCTTAATTGTAAACTTCCTAAATTTTATTGGAATATGATGAGTGGAAAACTACCGATGTTCCTGTTTCCTCGTACTTGTGACAGAGTTAGTTTCACAACAGGAGTCACGCAAGGCTGAAGACTGAGGGTGGGTGAGCTGATGGGTGCAGGCAGATACTGGTGAGCTGTAAAACATTTGGAGTAAGAGTAAGAATAGAGTTTGAAAGTGAAACAGCGCCTATGGACTCCTGAGTCCTCATTTCCCCTCTACATGCCTGTTTCAGCTGGGCTAATACAGCAACATGGCAGTCTACCTAGACCTACTATGAGAGTAGTTTATATTTTGGTTATGTTGCCCAGAAATAGGGCATTAGTTAACAGCTTGTACGTGCTGAACAAATGCATCGGGTACACTGAGGACTTTGCCCACAAAACTTTTCTCTTCGCATGTGTTGGGATAATTTTACGGCTCCCAGAACAGGGAAATGTGGTCCTATTTAGTGTGTATTATTGTGATGGAAGGCTTCAATATTACTGGAGTGAATAATTCAGTAATCTGTGGATGTAGACCACCAAATTGTTCAAGGGGAAAGGTGTCTTGGTTTGATGTTAGCCCTGTTCCATTAACCATCCTAAGTAAATGCCTGTAAGAGAAATTGCTTAGTTTGTGGAGAATAATAGCAAGAATGATCCACAGGCCACTCCATCAAGCAGAGGGCTGAATGGAGGCCAGGAGGATCCATGCATTGTCATAGAGCAGGTGGTGGGAACGTGCGCTCAAAATATCTGGGTAATTGAATTTAAGACAGCTCAGGAATGTCACACATGGCCAGTTGCTGCTCTGGAACTACAAAGATGTGCACAGCTATGGGGCTCCGAGCAGCCCCTTCGCTGGCCCTTGCATTCACACCAGCTGTGGGTGTGCCTTCCCTCCCCAGTTACCTTCACAGTTTGGCTGTTCTGCCCCCTTGTTGCACAGAGGGTGAGAGGAGCGAGTCTGGCTATAGAGCTGGGTGTTTCCTTGCTCAGCTCTCCATGACCAGGCTGGAACTAGCAAAGCTCACGTGAATGTTACTGATATTCAGGCATTTGACTCTGTGTCTGTGGCAGCATGGCTGGGTGTGCAACCAGCCTTCGAACCATGTCATGGAGCTTATGCAAGACATCATTGTCTAAGCTGTGTTGACTTCAATACCCCCAGAGGAAGGAAAAAAAATCATAGATGTCTCTGGGTCTGCCTCTTGCACTGCACAACTCTGTGTCTAACCTGGGGAATACTCAACTCCAGTAGGTGACTGGACCCCAGTAACAAAGTTAAGAAAGCTGTGTCTTAAACAATCCTTTGGCTTGAGGGTGCAGGCTTTGAGCAGCTTCTGCAATGAGCACAGAATATAGGGTGTTTCAGAAATGTAGGCGTCCACCAAGCTTAGCCCCAGGGAAATCCCAGTCAGGTTTTGCCAAGCAGCTCTACGGTGCCCACAAATCAGCTGCATCTGAATCTCAAGCTCAGAAAAATTAGCTTTGCCATGGCTTTACTGATCTCCCCAAACCACACGGGCACTGTAACATCTCAGCTCCTGTGTGTTTTCTTCCACACACATCCCACATGGCATGGGGCCTTGGGCTTCTTGTGCTGCTCCTACTCTGAGTCAGGGAAGAGATTAGGAGTTGCTGGAGGGGCTCAGGATAGGCGGCTTCTGGCCACCCCTTTTCAGGTATCTGAAGGTTAAAGATCTGCTGACTAAAACCTTCCCATAGGAAACATAAAGTAGGTGAGTCACTTTGCTGCCAATTGTAGTTCCCACTATTTTTCTCCATAATTTTAGATTAAACACAGGAAAAGGTAAAGGAAAACTTGAAATCAAAGATAAAAAAAGAGAAGAAAAGACTACCCCCAAAAGGCAGAAGAAATCTGAAAAAATGAGAGTGGGAAAAGGAAGAACCACATAAATATACAGACAGTGAAACAGGAGAAGCACAAAAGAGGCTGGAGAAGGAGGGAAGGAAATAAGGAATTCTACATTTGGAAAAAAAAATTATTTTTGTTGAGATTCTGCATAAGCTCTCTGAGATGGTTTGCAGTATACAAGGGTATATGTCAGTCCTTGAGTGAGTAGGATCTTAAATGTGATCTGGTTGTGACTGTTTTTATGTATGCTTTTAGTGTTCAGTTTATTTGTCTGTTAGGAGCATGAGGTGCCCATGGAGCACTTCTGCATAGGTGGGGACTTTAATCTGATAAATTTCTGACTTGCTTGCACCTGTACTTCAGAGCTGTTACCCAGGTGTCTCCCACTAGTTGTGAAAAACTAATCTCTCCCCCTATTTGAGAGTTGTCACTCCCCTACCTGCCAGTGAACACAGTACAAATGGAATGCAATAAAACCACAGAAAATTCTGCTTTTTTCCTAAGAAGCCATTTTGTTGTTCGTCTCGTTTATGCTCACTAATCCAGCTACAGCAGAAAGTAAAGGCAGATAAATTACCTTCTTCGGGTCTGGAAATCCGATGTTCTCACTGACAGACAATGTCTTCCATTTCATTATCAACCAGCAGTAGGAAACCTGTGAACAAAAACAACTATTACACACTTTGCATTACGGTTTGCATCTCTGCTTTCAATATAAAGCAGAGGTAATCACGTGACATTAATATGAACATTTGAAGTGTTTGCTTGACCTGTTTTAGTTTATTGCTGTGCTTTAAATAGGGGATCTTTTCACACATTGATCTTTGTAAGGATAGGGAATACATTCCTGGAAACCACCTGCGGAGCAGTGATGTTTATGGAAAACTTGAATTAGCAAACTGAATTAGTCTTCACTTAAGTGATTGAGCCGGTCCAGGCAAAACATTGGCACTTGTGCAGTAGGTTTAGTTGATTTTTAACTGTGTCTAGGGATTGTTGTCAGGATCCTTCAGGCTGTTCAAGCACTAGCTTGCAGCTCCAACCTAACACCTGGCAACAAGTTTCTTGTGCCCTGTGTTGCAGAAAATGATATCCTTTTCCCTGTGAACTGAGCCATTGTGTCATTAAGTAGGAGAGATTTAAGCATCTTACTTCATACAAGGAATTAATAAAGCTATTTATTTCCTATCAGGTAGAACCCACATCAGATTATACAGCATAGCACTGAGTTTACAAAGCAGAACAATGGAACACAACAGTACATCTAGATATAAAAGGAGATGGTAACTGCATGTACCTGGTATAAAGCCTTCATCCATCCCATCTTCAGGCAAGTGTGAAAAACTGCACAGTTTTGAAGGAGTTCCTGCTGGTTTGCCTTGAGCGCAGCACAGGAACAGGAAAAAAGCTACTCCTAAGATTTTGTGCAACTACAGAGATAGCATTATTTAAAGCCAAATGTAAACCAGACTGATTTCCAGTGATAGTCCTGTGTTAAAAAAAGGCAATATTTCAAAATTTTGCTGTCTGGGTTTGAAATTTTAGGTACCTTAAGCTTTGCCCTCAGTGACGTGAATGTCACTGATGGAGTTATAAAGCTAGGTTATGTCAAAAAATTAAATTATTTTTCCAAAATGCTCAGTCTGTCAGTCTACTTAAGAGTTTAAGCTATAGAGCAAAAAACCAAAACATCCCCTTCAAAGCTCTCTATTTCTTTTAACAGCAGATATATGCCATTTTTCTCATGCAAAAAGCTATAGTGTCTTAGTTTTCCAGGAGAGCAACCGACACATGTCTGCTTTAGTAAGAGAAAGCCAGGTTAAGATAAACTGGGACACACTGGCTTTATCAATTGGTTTAGAGTGAAACAGTTGTTAATGCTTGTTCTTCCATTATGGCAACTGTCTTTTAAAGTATCTTCACCCGAGGTGACATCCTCTGTAAAAGTAGGCAGAAGTTTTAATAAAAATGTTGAGACACAAAGAAACAAAATCTAAAATGAAAGGTTTGTGATACAGTTTAAAAGGATTCAACATAATTTAAATGGAAACCTATTTAAAGATGTTCAGCTTACCTGGCAGCTCCAATATGACATAAGAAAGACTCTTTAAATGGTCTAATTTATAGGGCATGTAACTGGAGATTCACCTTGTTACCTACAGGAAACACAAAGAGCATGCAATATGATATGAATTTGCATGTGAATAGAAGTTTAATGAATTTTAACTTGAAAGATGGGGTTGTTGGCTTCAAGAGGTAAACACTTAAAATGTGAGGAAAATATTTGAGGGTTGGTTCTTAATTTGTAGAAACACTTTTACATGTTTTAAAAAAGAAAAACAAAAAAAAGCCCTGGAGCAGAACAAAGCAATTTCTCAACACATATTTCAAATACCCGATGCTTCCACAGAACAGCTGTGTAAATGTCACTGAAGATAAGCCAAACCAAGGAGTTCACCTGAAATATAATACACACCCAGGAACACCACATTTTCATTACAGTCTGAGGACTGACTTATCAGTGATAATTACTGAAGTTTTGTAACTAAATAGAATCTCATATCTCATATCTGCAAAGCATCTGCAGCATATGTAGAGGTAACAGCCACAGAAGCACATACTTAGATAACCTACAGACTTCTCTGGGGGAAGCTTATATATAAAAAACCCAGTTTTTACAGCACTAAGTAGTACAGTTTTATCCAACAGAACAATGAACTTTCAGTGAAGGAAAAACTGCTCTAAACCAGTCCTGTCAGTACAGAGGCCTCAAGATGTGGAGTGTTGCTGAAATGGAAAAGCTTTGCCATACATTTTTAAGTTATTCTCAGCTGAGAGCTGTTTCTCTGTAATGTAGGCTTTTAGGAAAGGAGTTTTGGGCTGTGCTCCAGTTCAATTGAATAGATGCAGTCACATCATCCTTGTGGTGTCAGGCCAGCACCCTGGTGCTGCAGCAAGGCCAACAGCTGAGTTGGTTGAGGAATAGGCGCTTTGAGATTAGATGGGGTATGTGAGCAATATCTATATTAGTCTAAGATGCTACTGGATTGAAGCAAGCCTAGATCACCTCTACAGACACTCTGTACTTCTACCCTGCACCTTCATACCTACCTCAACAACTGCTGTAGAGTTCTTTGCCATTGGTGGTGCGCCCATAGAAGCCTGATGAATCCCTGCAGTGTTGTTTCTTGAGTTCCCTGGAAAAGGCACCAGTCCTGTGAAAAATAAATTAGTACCCAGTTGTACGTACCTTGACAGAAGAGGGGCATTTTAAATTTGCGTGAGTAACCTTTGTTTATTGTTAAATTTCAAGTTTCTTAGCTTTTGGGTGTTTGACTTAATGCTTTCAATGTTATTTTTGCCAAGGTTTTCTAATTGCTTTATAAACCACCCCCCACTGGCAGAACCTGGGCCTTTGTATCTGTGGTGAGAAAAACTTTAGCACTTCAACTGCATCTGGAAGAAACCAAAGGTTGGGCAAATGTGAGAAGAGGATGAGGCTTGGCCTCCATTAGCAGGTTTCACGTGCTGACTGGTGGCCTGGGAAATCTGGAGGGAGGCAGCAGCTTTCTTGTGAGAGAGTGTCCTTCTGAGAAGAACTGATTTAGATTTGATAAATTCTAAACTTTTCTTGTCTTGCTTTTCATCATCATACTGTTAAGATGGAGCAAGCTAAAACAGATATTTAAAAATACTTATATTTCTACTATGCTTGTTTACAATTGCCTAACAGAATACTCTATATAACTATCATAACTTGTAAACTATTTTCTGATCTTGCTTTGAGCTGCATATCACAAAACCTCAGCACGATTCAAGGATACAGATCTGACAAAGGACAAACAATTTTTGAGTATTGAGGCAACTTTTCTGTGTTTCCACATCTATAATGATAGATGGTTTATAATTTCAGGACTAGTGAAGCAAATAATGAAGGATAGTCTGAGAGTTCAGGTTGCACAACATAGGTAGGTAAATGCAAAACATGCTAAGGACAAAAGTTGGTCAACACTGCTTTCCTGGCTGCTTCAAGAAATATAGACACTGGAGTTGAATTTCAGTTTATGAAAGCGGGTGTGTTCTTTCCATGAGTCTGTTAGCCTTTCCTTTGTACACTTAACCTCCTAAAGTTGTGGGGCTTTTCCTTCATAGTGCTAGTCACACTTCAGATAACCTTGAAAATTCTTTTCTTATTATCTCAGTTTGTGTTTAAGTAGCCCCAACCCCACTTACATTTTCTGTTTACATTGATTTTTTGCTGTTCTGCTGTTGTTTCCATCCTACCTTGCTACCACCTTGTCCTGTGCTTCCCTCTCAGAAGGATGGCTGAGATTATTTTTTGCTGACCTTTAAAAATATGAAGCAAAGAATTCAGCAAGATATGGACACCTGGGATGGCAAACTTCAACATGACTTTTTTTTCTTTTAAATTATAAACAGCATTGTAGAGAAGAAAGTCCAAATTAATTTTACCTCTAGACAGTGTGATCAGTGGTCATAAATGCTACTGCCATCTTGCTCCACTGACTTATTATGTGTGAAGCATCCAAGTGGAAGTCACTAGATGTCTCTGATATGTCACTTGGTGTAGATCAGTTGAAAAACACAGAAAGGAATAAGGAGGGTTTTGTGTTTATAACAAATACAAAGCAAGACAATATCTCATTTCTTCAATAGTTCTTAATAGCAACATAGCATTCTAATGGGAGAGAGAAAAAACCTCATGAAACAGATGAAACTATTTTCCATATATTCTGCAGTTGTCCTCCATTATCTGCAGAAGAAGGTTAAATTGTTCACTACAGTCTTTACTATAATAATTATAAAATCATAGAATAGTTTGGGCTGGAAGGGGCCTTTAAATGTCATCTAGTCCAACCTCCCTGCAATGAACAGGGACATCTTCAACTGGATCAGGTTGCTCAGAGCTCCGTCCAACCTGGCCTTGAATGTTTCCAGGGATGGGGCATCTACCACATCTCTGGGCAACCTGTTCAGTGCTTCACCACCCTCATCATAAACTATTTCTTCCTTACATCTAGTCTAAATCTACCCTCCGATAGTTTAAAATCATTACCCCTTGTTCTATTGCAACGAAAAGGTTTGTCCCTATCTTTCTTATAAGCTCCCTTTAAGTACTGAAAGGCTGCAATAGGGTCCTTGGAGCCTTCTCTTCTCCAGGCTGAACAACCCAAACTCTCTCAGCCTTTCTGCAGAGGAGAGGTGTTCCACCCCTCTGATCAATTTTGTGACCCTTCTCTGGACTCTCTCCAACAGGTCCATGTCTTTCCTGTGCTGGGAACCCCAGAGCTGGATGCAGGACTCCAGGTGGGGTCTCACCAGCATGGAGTAGAGGAGCAGAATCACCTCCCTCAACCTGCTGGCCATGCTTTTCTTGATGCAGCCCAGGATATGGTTGGCTTTCTGGGCTGCAAGTGCGCATTGCTGGCTCATGTACAGCTTCTCATCCACCAGTACCCCTAAATCTTTCTCTGCAGGGCTGCTCTCAATCCCTTCATCCCCCAGCCTGTATTGATACTGGGAATTGCCCCAACCCAGGTGCAGGACCTTGCACTTGGCCTTGTTGAACCTCATGAGATTCACATGAGCCCACTTCTTGAGCTTGTCCAGGTCCTCTGGATGGTGTCCTCTCCCTCAGGTGTCAGCCACACCACTCATCCTTCTCAAGGGTTCAGGTACCCTTGCTGTACAGTTCCTTTTGGCTCCTGAGCCACAAGGGCAGAGGTGGGTGAAAGCTTCATTCCAGGTTTCACCTGGCATCCTGCCTGGTTTATCACCCTTGAGCCAAATTCTGCCAAACCCTGGTTTCCTAACAGGGACTTCAACTCAAATCCAAGTCCCCTTATCATTTTTAAAGGTGCTACTCTAATTTCCAAGCATCCTGTATTGACTGTGCTTTAAACCCAGGTATGTTTGTACAACTGTAGGTTAATATGATTTTATAACAGTACATTTCAACTTCAGATAATGAAAATCACTTCCAGTCTGACGTGCTTTGAGGTCCAGACAAACACGTCTGTTACACCGTTACACAATACTCCCAAGAACTTTGTTTTCCTCTGGTTCATGAAAGTTGTAATAGGGCCATTAGTCTTTCTGCCACTTTTCAGTGGGGTTTCAAAACCAGCTAACAAATTTCCTGGTGGCAAATATTTATTTTCCCATTTGCACTTGTTCTTCTAAAGAAAAGCTGCAAATAAATGTAAAAATGTATGATTAACCTTTGCCCTACTTTGTAACACATCACTGCTAGGATATTGCGGCAGCAAGTACTGGTATTTTTCCACCATTTATCATCTCTTTTCTGGGAAAGAGCAGAGGAATAACATAATGATTCCTCTTTAAATTTGGTTTCAAAATTAAAAATAAATAAAGGACTCGCTGGCCACAATTTGCAATTTGTACAAGGTAAGGTAGCCCTGCTAGCCTATGTCGCATCCCGCCAGTTACTATGTTCACATAAGGTTGAACTTAAATACAATTTTCCCAAGAACCATAGGGTTTGGGATTTTTTTAATCAATTTTCTACAAAAATCAGGAAGTCACCAAAAAAAGAGAGGCTTATTTTCTGTAATCTAAGATCAATTTCTTTATATATAGTAGGGACTGATGGGGGTGGGGGAGACATTTTCAAGTGTCAAAATTGTTAATAGTATTTCTAAGCTAAACCACCTAATTAAATTATACAGTTATAAAAGAGGATGTCACTCTAGACCAGAGGAAATTCTCTCTGAAATCAATATCCATCTTTTTTATGGCCAGATAAAACCCTCCCTGTTAAATATACTGCAATAACAATTGTATTAAACTTCTCTTCTGTGATGCACAATCCATTCAGAAGGGACTGAATCTTGTGACCTTGTACTAAGATCTTAATTCTCCAAATCTGCTTTTACAGGATTTGAGAAATGAATAAGTTATTTTCTGAATTAAATATTTTACTGTTAGATTGCTTTTCTGTAGCAAATTGTTATAAATTAAGAAAAAAAGACTCACCTGGATTTTTCCTGGTCTTGTCATGCACCAGGGATTACTTTTGCTCATTGCATTTTTAAGGATAGATTTTATCAAAATTATTTGTCCTATAATAGAACAGAGAAAGAATTTATTCTGTTTCTTCTTGTGCCTGACCTCTCTGTCCATTTAAAAAAAATCCATTAATAGGTGAATGCAGAATTTGGATATTTCACAAAAAAAACCCCAGACTGAAATGTTTAGAAGCGTTTTAAATAGCATTTGAGGGTTTAAATTGATAGGGGTGTAGGCACACAACCCCCCCCCCCCCCCCCCATCTAAAATAAGAAAGTAACAGTTTCTGGATACTTTTCTGTTCCTCTGTGCAACTGCAACTATTAAGTAACATTCTACTGAGTATGCACCTTCACCAGGATTTTAATTACCACATATGAATCCCATGAGATACAAACACATTCCAAGCCTGTCTGTAGAATATTGCTTTTGCTAGGGAATTTTATTTCTTCTACATATGATGGTTGACACTAGATAATTTTTTTTCCCCCTCTGAAGTTAGGAAATTAAAGTTAGGAAATTAATTTTAATTAGAGACTTAGGAGCTTAAAGTCCATGGACACAGTTTTTTATAAAGACAACAGGCAACTGGCAGGTGTCCCCCGTAAATGAGGCACAGTCAAGTCTTTGGACACAGAAGGAGGAGGGCTGCTTTGGAGTGGTATCAGGGGAAGGCTAGAGCATAGCAAGACAAAAGCTGAGTATGATCTTATATGGAGTTATTTTATGAAAATAGCTGGAGAGTTTGGTTCAATTACCTGAAATGTTACAGATCTCAGTGTGAACCATAGAGGGGAAAGTGCTGCCTAGCAGTTCTTTGACTGGATCTGAGGAGTTTCTGTTTTTAAGCAGCATGTGCATGTTTGATTTTTTTTTTTCTTCTAATAGTAATGGTTTAAGCAGAAAGAAACCAGACTCTGAGACCTAGCCTAGATGCTTTGCTTATTGATATAATAAAAATTAGCTTTTGACTGAAAAAAATCTTATTTTTCCTAACTGGATGAAAAGGATCCAGGTGTCTTGAAGTCTGTATCTGTTTAGAGATAGGTGATATAATGTGTTAAGCCATTTGTAAGATTTTACACATTAAGGATTTTAACAAGAGATCTGTATAGTCATTTTGTAAACACAATATGGTGGAAATTATTAACTGATTAACTAAAGGAATAGGATACTCCAAACCTACTAGTTGGAGATCTATGTAAATGAATATGTGAATTTGGTTGAGATGATAAAATTCAGATGTTAGTAGAGTGATATTTTTTTGTCTCTTTCTCCAACATGATGCCTTCTCATGCCTGGTAATCATCTTGCTCTAACAAAGAATCTGTACAGTTGAAAAACTCAAAAATTGCTAACAAGGTTTACTCATTAAAATACTAATAATTAAAATGCAAGAGGTAGAGGTAGTTTTAAGTAAACCTTCAACTCTTTCTAGCAGATTTAGTGCGGCTGGGCAGAGCTAAGCCTTATCTTTTCTCAAAGTAACCTGGGAGTCAGAAGTTTTGTCATGGCATGATCTGTTCCTTTCTCATTTGAATTTTTTTTGCCAAAATGGTATCATGGTCATAGGTCTCAAAGGAAGCTATTTTGTAGAGCAAGTTCACACCTTGAAATCTATCCCACACGGTACTGGGTGTACTTTTCCCATTTCAAAATTCCTGTCCACTCTCAGATCAGCCGGAGAGCTGTATGCAATGCTGGACATGAATCCCCTGCTGGCAAAAGTATCCCCTTATCTCCTGCGTCTGAAGATGCTAAAGCTTTCCTACCTGACAGGGCTTGAAATGACCATGTGAATAGATCCCCTCTCTTCCTCAGTGCAGGCTAGGGACAAGGGACAACACTGCCCAGAGTCAAGTCCAGGTTCCTAAGGGGTCCCTGCACAGAGCCAAATTGGAGGGGGGGTGGGAGGAGAAGATGAAGTAAAAGTGTTTATGTGTGTATTTTAACTCCAGTGCTTCCTTTTTTCCATCATGTGAAAATGATAATGGATAGGCCCAGGACTTCCTCACTGCAAAGTAAGTGTGTGAGAATTTGCTACTTGTGGTACTTGACTGAGCTCCCACTGCTCACCAGCTACCCAAATGGAGTAGTGGTGAAAATATTTTGTGTGGTCTGACTGTGTGGTTGCTTGGCATGACAGCAGCAGAGAAATAGCTTATGTTTGAACTGATTGAACTCCGCTCTTACCTGCTCCCCCAAAATAGTATGTGGTTGTTGAGTGCTTTGGGAGAAGACAGGTGGCCTTCCAGCACTGCAATGGTCATAGATTTATGAGGGAATGTGATGTTTTAGCGACAAAATGCAATGTTTGGTATTTTATACACATTTCTATGTCTACTTGGATCTAATGCAATGTTTTTCTTAGTGTTTTATGGAGAGTAGCTTCTTGCAACTACGAAAATAAATTGTATCTGCTACTGTTAATATTTTTATAAAACAAAAGTTAAATATGGATGCTGAATGAATCAGTGCACGCTTCAATATGACACAAGACAAGCCCTATAATTCAGAGAGGCGCACAAAACCTAAGACCACAATTGCTCCAGTGAAGTCAACCTCTGTGCATGTCTTTTAAGGCAGAAGCTATTAAATTTTTGGAAGTGCTTCCACTATGAAGCCACAGGCAATTTTAACTTCAGACCTTTCCAATATCCCAAGTCAAACCTTGGAATATTCCTCTAATCTTCACCAAGGCACGATGCACAGAGACAGTCTGCCATGAAAAAGAAGAATTCTAAGCTATCCCCAACGCTTCAAAAGAGATAACACATTAGATTAGGCACATTTTAATTAAGTTAATCACCTACCACATTTGCCATTTTTTTAAGGATACAAAATACCATAATATGATTAGTTTTAGATTTTCTGACATAGAATAATTGCAGAAATTGCATAAACCTGAGACACAGTATATTTCATTGTCTCCATCCTCTGCAGCGGCTGAAAGGCCATTCTTTAAAACTCACAGATTGTGAGGCGATACAGATTGCATTTTTTGTCATTCCAGCTCCCATCAGTGTACATCTCTACACATTTTTCTGTCCCTTTGCCGTTAGGCTCATATTGGTGCCACTTGGTATAATTCAGAGCCATGCCCTTGATATAACTAAATTGACCTGAAATCTCACCCTCTCTAATGCCTAAGTAAGCATAGCGGTTATACTGTTTCACAATATCCAAAATAGCTTTATTCTCCTCTTCATTTGTGGGAGTTGCAAGCGTTCCTCCAGCCTCTTCGCAGGATTCTAGTGCAGATTGAAAATCAACTTCCTTCCCATTGCTGGCAAATATTTTCTCTCCTGCTTCTTTTATTTTCCCATTCAAAGCAAGCACTAAAACATGAAAAGAAAAAAAAAAACTAGTTAGCTGCTTTAATTTCCTATGGCATATTGATGAGAAAGCAAAGAAAAAGAGAAATCAAGAGATGAAGAGAAAATTAAGTGGTAAGAGGAACAGAGGAGGGAATAGAGGGCAAGAATGAAAGTAAAGAATGAAGAGGAATAGAGATCTTCAAAATTTTACCAATTCACGAGTTGTTCACTAGGACAGTTATGCTCCTTGTGACCATCTGTCATTGTCTTCTCCAAGACAAGGATGCCCCACTACCATTTTCTACATACACTATCAGCCCAGTTATATTGTGTGTACTCTCTAAAGAGGATCCATTTGCTGCAAATGTGAGCAAGTGAAACTGAGAAATGATAATTTTTGTTAATTCCTTCTCGGTACAAAACAATTTACCACTTGTAACAATCTGGTTGCTGGTGGATAAAAATGCTAGCAATGTGGTCCAAGGCTGAGGAGTTCCCATGAATCCATGTGGAAAGTGCAACATCAGTTGGATTTTTTTTTTTTAATAAGTCATACTTGAATAAGTGTGCATTAATGTTCCTGAGAGAAACCTGCTTCTCCAGGGAAAATGAGTCCCGATCCCCCCTACTTTGGATGAGAAAATAGAGTTTTGGGATGTATTACCATTTTCAAGTGTGATCTATTTCCTGAAAGTCATGATTCTATAATTAATTTTGCCTATTGCACTTACTTAAAGCTGATTATGAGCTGAAAAAGTAAAAATAGGAAAAATTACCGCCTTCAAGTCTGGAAAGTCGGTGCTGCAAATTTACTAAAACATTGTGGAGGTTGCTGTCCAGAGAATAAAATAGACCTACACAGATAAAAATAGAAGTTAGACAATCAAGCAAAACTAGGCTCTGCTGACAGGAAAAATTCCTTGGGTAAAACTAATCATTTTCCAAAACTAACTAGCACACAATGTATTTTAACATCACCTGGTGTAAAAGAAATATTTTCCCAGCATTTTTTTCACACTGTTAAGCTCTATTGAAGCAAACAAACAAAAACCTCCAGCCCTCTGAAATGCTGATAATTCCCCTCTGCACAGAAGAAAAGTGATTTTTTTCTGGGTTGAAGCCTTAGTTTCGGCATGTCTGTGAAAGTGGCTTTGCTAAAGAGAATTTATTTAATTCTAATAATTGTTAGGGAGCAAGCACGAGGAGTATTTTGGGGAGGGAACAGTTCCTATGGCACCATAACATTTTCTTTTTAATCTGCAGGGTGGATGCTTTGTGTTTTTACTGTGGGATCTTATTTTAACGGAAACCGTAAACGCTGGTATAGGAGGGTTTCTGCATAGATTGTGTGAAATACTGTCCATCCAGCACTGATTGATTGCTAAAAAGATGGGAACTCACGGTAAAGGTAGATACTTTTTTCATACGAATTACCATGGGTAACAACGGTCCTACACATACATAGAATAAAGTTGCTAGTGTGCTCCCATGATCGTGTTGCCATTATTCACAACTAAAACAAATGGCAAAGTAGAAGCACAAAATACTGCTGCATCTCCCTCTCTGAGTTGCTATGTTGCAACTCTTACTGCACTTCACAGTCAGTAAAAATCCAACATATTTCACCCAATAAAGAGAGTCCATTTGGCTGACAGAACATTACATGCACATCAGCCTTTTTCACATGGTGGTCCAATATCCCCTTTTTTCTCCTTTCTCACCTCGCAGCCAAGGAAGACCATCTCTTCCAGGAGGCCCCTTAGGGCTTCCTATGAGACCTGGGAAAAAGAAGCATAATTTTCTTTCCAATTGATGCATATTCTGGGAACTTCAGAAATAGAACTTGATCTCAAAGTGAAATGTGTTTGAATAATTTTGATAGTGTTTTAGCCTTGGTCATGGACCTGGGGAAAGCATTTCTACATGGAAAGAAAATTATGCAGTGCAAAGCGTGTTCCTTACCAGACTACTTTTGCACATACCATCTCCGAATACTAGAGAAACGTGCCAGAAGCCTTTTAATTACACTTGTAAATACTGGAATAACATTTTCTTCATACTTAAAAAAAAAAAATCAAAGAAAAATCTTCTGCTGTGCAAGCAGCAATTATCTTTGGAAAGTCAATGGAAAAAGCACTACAAATATATATGTATACTTAAGTATATAAATATATATCATATTTATATGTTTAACTATTGATAACTTGTTCATTTCCCCTCCTCTCCCAGGAGAGAGGGGAGACCTATCTTTTAGAAAAAAAATATTAAACTGACCATTTCCTCCATTCATTTTTCCCCTCTCTGCTTAATGCAGCTGCTTCCTCGAGGGCCTATGTTTTTCTGTGTTAACTTTTCTTCATTCATACAGCCTTCATGACAAGGATTTGTAGCAAAAAAGGGAATTTTACTTACTTGGTAGACGTGGCTGTCCTTTCAGACCACCTCTTCCGGATAGTCCAGGAATTCCTGAACATTTACACGGTGTATGGCAAGTCATTAGCAAAGCAGCTACTGCTGTGAGCATGTAGAGTGAATAAGACAACATGACTGCTCAGGCCAGCTGTAAGAAAACCCACATATTTGTCAGGCAATGATTCTGTAAGAAATTGTATCATTGAACATATAATTGAACACTATTTTCTCCTCCCTGTCCCCCCCCTTTCATCCCTTTTTGAAATGTACATTCTTTCCTTGTTTAAATAAAGTCTATAGTTTAGGTGTAAGAGGTTTCCCAGATATATTTTGCTGCCATCGCATAGCTTATACACAAAATTGTTTCTAGACTGATACAGATTGGTATGCTCATTACAGAATGACAGCTACCCGTTTGGGAGTAGTGAAGACAAATAATCCTTTTTGCTATCGCTGACTATTTGTTGGACTAATCTTTAAGAAATGATGGGCTTAGATGTAACTGATCATGCTTAAGCCATTAGTCGTCTGTAAGGGCTATAATCACTCAATGAAACATAGATGCATGTGCTACCAACCTGAAAGGCAGAATCTGTTACAGCGGTTGCTGTGATGGTTTGGAACTAGTTAGCAAACTCTTTAAGCACAGTACTATTTAAGCGCATTTATTTGAAATAAGCAGACTGATAGTGTTTTACACATGGGCAAAATTTTGTAGCTCAGTTGACATTCCTATCTTGTTTTGAACAAAATTCCCCAAGCTTGAAAATGTCAGAGTTAGTCTTGTAGAAAATGCATTTTTGTGGGTTGGCAATAGGCCTATTCATCTTATTTTATCCTTTCAGATATAACATTAAGTAGGGTTATAATCTCAGTGCCAAGATAGCATGACTAAAAAGCACTCTGGAACTATAGATCATGGGCTTGCAATGCAGCTAGTGGGTATACAGCATCAGTAACGCTGTGTGGTTATAAAACCTGAACTGATGGTCTATAAGACACTGGCATGGAGATACCCAATTATTGGCATCGTTCAGTTAAAACAATGAGAGAGAAAGAAAGGTTCAAGATGCCTGAAGGGGTGTCACTTTCTAATAAGATGACCTTGATGGTTGACTCTCATACAAAACAACTTAATACCCATGACTTCACTTTTGGCATGAATTAGAGAGGATCATGCACTACATTCTCTTAAAAACTTCCATCCTTAAAAAAAATCAGAATTGACAAGATCATTTTAATGGACACATAATATTGTCTAAATCCAGCTCCACTTACTTATAGTTGAGAATAAAATCTTGGTTTGCTTGATTAGTGCAAGAATATTAACACCTGGGCTTATAAATTAAAACAAGATATTTGTTTCAAAGCATATATGCCAAGCAGAATCAAAGTAACAGTTTATTATTATTATCATTTATTAAATGGCTACACTAAAACTGGACTGAGCTTTTTTAAAAAAAGAAGTATTATTTATACCTTCCAGACTGACCCTATTGTAGAAGGCTTTTGACATTATTCTAAATCTGCATGAAAAACTAAACTTAAGGTAAAGTCGGGAATGTTTCCTCAAAATCTTCAGTGGGAGTACCCTTGAACTAAGAATATTCAATTATGCCATAAATTTCAGCATTTCGCTACCTACAGAATCTGTTTAAGTAATAGCAGTGCCAGTTCCTCATGGTCAAGAATTTCCACTTTAACAAGTGGAAATTTCAAATCTGCCTGAGAACGCACGTACCGTATTAAAAGCGCTGTCGAGTTTCGTGTGCTGAATCTGAAGTGTCTCAAGTTGTTTACCCTTTCCTATCTTGAAGGCTAGCAGGCACCTCTGCCAATGCTGGCCAATGACTCAGAGAACAGATTATTAAAGTGTCTAACAGAAACCTACATTAGGTGACTAGGAATACTTATGTCCCTGAGATAAGGAAATGCAATTACAACAGGTACTCTTTGTCTGGTGCTGATCGTTCAGGGAATTACATTTGAATGGACTACTGCATCCAGCTCGTAATTGGATTATGATGCAGAGTCAGAGTCCTGATCAGTTATATACCAAAATGGAAAAAACAGCTCTTCAGTTTTAATCCAGTTTTAATGACCTTCATCAGTCATTACAATCTGGTGTCCTTCAGGCATCTCCTCATCTACTAAAATTGCTAACACAAGTAAAGTAAAAAAAAAAAACTAATAAAGGAAAATTTAATTTAAAAATGTAAATATGACCACAGAAATGAAAAGGAACAGGTTTGCCTTCTAGCTGAAGTTACTTGTGATTTATTAAAAGGAAATTCAACTTACCCTTCTGCTTCAAAGTGAAATGAAAGAGCAGTTCACACAAGTCCCCTTTATATAGTGTCATGTTTGTTAAATGACACCGCTGAAGTGGAGACTGGATAATGAGGGCATGAATGAGCCTTTTAGTTTTGCTTACATGCTTGGTATGCAAATACTGAGAACACTTTTAAGGGTTGAGAAATCTTTTTCTTTCATAAGAGTAGAAAGCCAAAGTTGGAGAAAAAAACAAACTAGAACGTAGAGAGAACTCCAGATCTGTAGACACATGCAAAATGTATAAAAATTTATAGAAACTTTTGGTGATTCTAAGTGATGTTGTAACATTTTTTCTTGGTTTAAAAAAGCAAAAATGGCATATGACCATTTTATAGAAGGAAAGGTGCTCTTGTTAATTAGGAAGGCAAATTACCTTCCAGACAGAGTCTGAGCTGATAATCAGAATGCTGAACTTTGCTTTCCACCTCTGTACCTGATGTACTTACCTTACCTTAATATCATTTCCTAGCTGTGTGTACACTCAGTGTTTCCATGAGCATCTGGTCTTTTTTACCTGTACAGAATCCTCAAATGGACAAAATTTTCAAGTAAAAAAAGAAGTTAGAGGCTTTGGTTCTCCTGTTTCCTAGCAATAAAGATTGGGATCTCATGAGTAACTTGCTTCTGGTTCTGATGGCTTCTACTGTAAGGACATTTAGGTTTGATCCTAGCCGAGGTCTGTTTTATGAACCTCAGCAAGCTAACGCATCAGTCCCTCACCTGTAAGACAAATACCTCTGCTTCACAGCTTTTCTCTCTTTTGCCAATTTATGCTGTGGTCTCTACTTTTCATTTGCATTTTACTAAAAGTACTTAAGTTTTGTCATGATCCCTAACTATAGTGTCTTTTTACCCAGCAGAATTCACAGCTGCAACCTAACATCTTTAAGCTCCTTGTTCAACAGAGAGATGTTTAATACTACCTGGCTGACCTAGCTAAGAGAAAATACCAAGGGAGGAGATATGTGTAGGATCCCCTTTAGAAGTAACTTAAGTCACTTAAATCCACTTCCATTCACAACTGTGAGCCTCACCTGCCCTGTAGTTAAAAGTGCTCAGCATGGTCTGCCCTCCCTCACAAAACCGAACCAAAACAAGACAAAAAGCAAACCAAGGAGATATCAGTGTCCTTTTTAGCAAATGATCAATTAACACTCACAAATGTGCGTTATAAACAATCTTCAAGTCCTTCCTCTACCGATATGCAGGAAAGCTTTGAATGCAGGTTAGTCATCTTACAAAACCTCTAATCCCACCAGTTGGAACTATTTCCTTCTGTAGTCCAAATGAGGTAGATGAAAAGAACTGGTGTTAAGTGTATAAAATGTGGATTAGATAGTACCCAGTAGGTAAAATACCTTGTTTCTGAATCCTGCTGCGGTTTGGGAATAGCACAGATACCAGGCAATTCAGCACAATCAAGACATGGATAATTCTGTTTCCGAATGGCAGCAGACCTCTGGGGTACCTACAGCTCTAAGACATTTCTGCAGTTCCAAGATAAGATGGAACTTAATGGATCCAGATTTTGGCAAGTAATATTTTAAATGAAAAGGCACCCAAGTTCTTGGGAATATAGTTTACGAGAACACAACCTCACGCAGATCTGGTTTCTAGGCAACTCTGCAACAGTTGTAATGGTTAATACTGTTCTATGGTATCCCTGCCCATACACATCCTCCCTGCGCATATACAGGCAACTTTAATACATGAACAGCATGATAAATCTTTGCGGATTTGTACTATTTCTTCCACCTAACACAGTTTATACTTAAAAAAAAAAATGAAATAAAGAATTGGAAACATTAATCAGGGAAGTCAGTAAAGCCCCACCAGCTACGCACTGTCTCTGTTCAGGAAAGTGTGGCATGAGCAAAACATGGTTTATAATGGCTTAAGATGTAGAAAAACTTTATAAATTATTATCTTTTACCAAAAATTTCAAAGAAACATACATTTGATAACAGTGCTTCTCCCATGAGTCAGATTATATTTACACAATGGAAGCTGATAAGAAATCTAAAACATAATCCAATGTGGGAGATTACTTAGTCACTAGATTTACTTTCCTTGGTTATGTGACAGAGAATTAGGAAAAGCAAATATAGGAAGAATAAGGAAGAAAGAAAGTAAATATTTTTTCTGCAACCTGGCACCTCTGTAGAATTGCTATGACGTTTGGTATTCTGAAATTTACAGGTAAACCTGTGTGGTAATGACTGAAGATCTTAAATTGGGTAATACCCACAAACCCCAGCCAGGGAACTCTCATGGTTTCAGTGGGCCCTAGATACTGTGTCTTTCTTTCTGCCGTTAAGCGGAACAATAAGATTCTTTCTGATGTCCCCATATGCATTAAATATACCGTGTTAATGCCAGCAAATTAAACCAAACTCCACAAAGGCCTGCTCAACTATTAGCAAAGGAGAACTTGAAAAAAACCAGAAAACTGATTTTCAAAGATGCCGTGTACCCAGAAAGATTGCTGCTTTACATAGCAGCTGTGCATGTTAGGCTCAAAAAAGTTATTTGAAAACTAATAACTGCCAAGGAGGTTTCAAAACCAGAACCAATTTTTTATAGCCTTCAAAACTCCAATTTTCAGAAAACAGGGTGAACTCTCTATTTTTCTCAGCGCACTGTTTTGAAATAAGCTGATTGCTAACAGCCTTGTCATAGTCCAATCTGCATAAAGCTATGCTGCACTCTTTCACGTCAGATGCAGTGCTGTACAGCCACGCTAGTTTATTTTAGCAGTCTGTGAGACGTTAATCTTAAATGTGTCACTGTGCTGCAAGCTCCTGGTGTCAGCTCTCTGAGCTTGCCCTTGGCACAGCATCTGCGTGGTAAGCAAGTGTGGTCTATTCTCCAGCTTCACCTTGTTCAAAACAGCATTCATTTCTTATATTTGTCTAGTATTTCCACTGTAATCTATTTGCTCTGCTGCTACAGATCTTAAAATCTGACTATAGTTGGTTTTAAGAAGACTCATGGGCACCAGCTTAAGCCCTTGTCAGAAATACAGGGAACTCAACATATGTAACCTATTAAGTAATGAAACAATCCAATGGGTAAAGTGCCTCCTCCCCACCTGTGATTTAATTTTATTGAGACAAATCCAAACAACCATGGGACAGTCAACAGTCCCCCTGCCTTTGGAAAATAAGAAACACTCATAAAATCATTTTATGCTAGTTTACAGTGCATTGATGCAGGAATAGGATGAAAAATGTTGAGTATGGTACCTTACTACACTGCTAATACTGAAAGAATACAAGTTCTGCCACTGGTAGGTCTTAAAATTTGTCTTATTGCTGTGTGTACTCTAGACTTACACGACTAACTTGAGGATAAGCATCTTACAGGAAGAATGTAATTGCTGATTGGAGATACTTATATTTATGAACAAACAGTTCATATCAGTGTCGTGCTGTCAGCTTGATAATCCACTGTTATTTTGGGTAATGGATCCCAGGGCAGAGATTTCTAGGTTTAAGTGTAAACAGGTGGATGGAGGTGAAGAAAGAGTGCTGGATAAAGATGGTGAGGTTCCTAAAGAGAGGACACCAGGGATGGGGAACAGAGCTTGGAGCTGTGGATTTTAAAGAGCTGGCTCCACCAGATTGTACTGAACAGCCCTTGCATAGCATTGTTCTGGCAAAGTACAGAAAATGTAAGCTTAAGACAAAAAAAGAAAAAAAAAAAGCCCTTAAGCAATTAAATTAAAAAAACCCACATCCCTTTCAATCTATTTTCCATTCTAGGAAAAGCAAATTCAAACTATACTATCTAGAAAAGGGGTGACCAGTTTTTTCAGACCTTTTGTTAAAAAACCAGGCATGGTTCTTTCCTGCCAAAACCTTATAATCTTAAAGCTATGTTAACAGAAGGACTACTTGTCCTAGTTGTCAGATTATATCTGATTATTCTATCTAATATACTTGAAGCAATTGATTTAAACTGCAGATTCATAGTAAGCACACTACAGAACATCAGCAAAGCGGCCTCTTGGATTACATGAAAATGGTAGGCAGGTTGCTAGGCAAGCCTTTTTGACTAAACCATTATTTCTATGCCTTGGAAACAAAAAAGAGAGAAAATAACTGGAGCACGTTAGAGCAAAGGCAGTGAGCAGCTTCTGCTTTGACAGAACAACGCAGATTTTTAGACACAGCCTTCTTCCTTCCTTCAGGCAGGACAAGTGCTCTCTCCTTCTCCCTTCCCGTATTCTCTCTCCAGGCTTAGTAAAAATTTAACCATACTGTAATCAGCTTCTCTCTTGTCCTTTTAGAAACAAACAGAAACCCAGACATAATCTCATTCTAACTTCACAACCTAATATGACTTCCAGAAGGTCTGTATCTTGCCCGTTTTGCAGCTAAAAACCCCAAAGCTTAGAGAGGTGCTATCCCTATTATTATTGAGGAAGCCTGTGGTTTTTTTCCAAAGCATCAATTCACTTTTCTCTCCTGTACCAACTTTATAATTCCTCCTTGTATCTATCTTCCACGCTAAGCACATAGCCCTCTATGGCAATACGACACAACAGTATGGGAGATTATTCCTAATCTTTGGTCAACAACACAACAAAACTACCCACTGCAATATCAATTGGTAGTGTCATGATGGAGTAAATATTGCCTTTTTTTTTTTTTTACTGGACATAGTGCAAAGAGTAATCACAGAGGTGTCCTGCCATATTGTGTTCCCATGGAGATGAACCGTGTCCCTCTTATCCAAAGTGGTAATAGGAAGCAATTTATGCTTGAACAGCCACTGGCCAACATTGCCTTGGACACATATGCTTGTAATTCATATCTTGTCCTTATAAACAGCCACCTGGCCCTTGTTATCAATTTAAAATAAACATAATCTAGTCTACAGATAGCAAAAAAATCCTGCTAAGCTGTTATTACGTTGTTATTGCTGGGAAATGGCCCATCTAATGTCTCACTGATAAGTGTTACAACATATATATCCAAAAGCATTGTCAACATTTTATTTGCAATTGAAATTCCAAGTCCTTGGCAGAAACTTGTTATTGAAAACACGTGGCAGAAAATACAGAATTACAAATGAAAATAATAAACTCACCAAGCTGCTGTTAAGGTCTGGTGGTCACAATAAAATGAAGCTGCTTTGCATCTTCCTGAAGGGACCCCAACTGGTAATGAATTCCCAGGGAACACCACATATCGTGGTTGTTATTGCTGTTATGAGCTGAAAATGAAGACAATAGGCATTACAGAAGTTCATTTTGCACAGAACTTTTCAGGAGATTGAACGTGAAAATTCTGTATGCTTTAGCTGATTGTGTTGTTTGAAGCATATAGTATTTAATATACTGAATCTGTTTCTTTTGTAATGGCAAATTTTTAGATTCAAATTAGTGCAAAAGTATAGAGGAACACTTTATATCTCTCTGGTAGCAGGCAGATATTAAGGCACCTCATTATTTTGGTTTCCACAGAAAGCAGAGCTGCTGGGCACCTGACCGGGCTGGTGAAGCACAGCCGTGCGTCCACCCAGCTCCTGCAATTCAGGGTGGTGGTTCTGTGCTTCACCTCCAGAGGAGGGGGGATCAGCAGCAGCAAGTGGGGCTTCGGGGCCCCAGCCTTTGCCATGCTCAGCTGCTGCTCCATCGCACTCCTCCGCACAGCAGCAGCAAAACGCAGCCCTCCCGAAGCCACTGCAGCTTCTGCCCCTAAATCCCCGGCAGCTTCAAAGTAGCCATGCTGGGAATTGCTGGCAGGGTAGCTTGAACACTGGGGTGCCAAGGAAAGGCCGTAGGCTGAAGTGCCCGAGAAGGTAGATTATTCTCCTTGCTTTTCGTTGATACCTGGGTTGACTTGAAACTATATAAGGTGCAGTTATTGCAGAGGCTTAAGTGTAGAAATAATCTTGGAAGATTCCTGTAAGGGATGAATAAAAAGAAAGGCTCAGCTACATACATATGTTTATAAAAACCCGTTTCCTTTCACCCTGAGCATTCCCTGACATTCCTGATATTCCCAGAATATTCTGGAGCCCAAATACTAAAGAGAGTTACTTTGCAGTTTTCTGTGGTAATTTTATTACTAAGTTTTCAGAAATCGTAGACTAAAAAGGTTATTAATATTTTGAAAAATGCTTATAGTTTCATTCTTTATCTACAAGCCAATTTCCTTGCTGAGTTCAGCTTGTTGAAATAATTTGGACTTTCCTATAGAGATTTGACCAAAAATACTCATCTAGTAACAGAGATAATACAGAGGATGTAATTGGAGGGAAATAAGTTAAAATTGAGAGGATTCTCTCAATAGAGGTATGGCTTATTTCAAACTAAAGTTGCTTCAGCATATATGTTGAGCTGCTCCTCATGAGCAGAATGAGGACTCGTGTTCACCTGTCACGGATGGAGTGAGAGGGAGGCAAAAATAATACGGTTTATTGGTGTAAACCAGTGAGTTAACAAAGGTCAGTGGTAAATGCGACAATAGTTTATGAGATTCGATGGCAAGGTACACTTTGTTATTTACTGCACAGAGGACAGGGTCAGACAAAACTGTCAGGAAGACCTTCCTGTTGAGTCATGAGGTTCAGAAAAGATCCCCTTTCTTTCTAAACTCCCTCAGAGAGGAGTCTAGGTGCGGCTGGATCCAATCCTAGTCCCAGACTTGGTCAACAGTTTATGTCTAAAGGATTATATATGTGCAATTAACCCTTTTTGTCACTTAGCTAAGATTTCCAAGTTAGCATGCTGTTAGTCACTTACTGAGAATCTGTTGTGGTAAGGAATCTCTCAACCTCGAGGAGTAACCTTGAGAGGCGTCTCTACTCAAGGGGAGATCCTGGTGTGCAGCCTGCTGCTGTGCAGGAGAGCTCAAAGGGCTCTTGGGCTGCTCACTATTTATGGGGGTAAGATAATTGGCTCATAGTCATATTTGCATACTGACCACTGTGCTTAGGTAGGCACATTCCACAGTAGCCCTTGGCTGTTGTATTGTTATCTGTCTCCCCCCACATCCAGTGGGTGCATCCTTCAGGACCAGACACAGACCAGACACATCTATCACCACCACCACAGGTGGTTATCACTTGAAAGAGGTCAAAGGAGGGGGAGTCAGAGACGAGGGGGGAGCACACCGCCATCTTGACATATTAAAAATGGCAAGATTCAAGCACAGAAATTCTTTGCGTCCAAAATAAAAGCTTAAGGCCTATGTCTGGCGCCCTGATAAAAAGTATGACCTCTTCCTGCAAACATGTGCCATGTTCATATCCTTAGATCATTGTTGCTAGAACTACACTCCTGTTACACCATTTTGCTTGTTATTATTGCAGTCGGGGATATACTGAGAGTCTTTTGTACTGATTATAAAACGTGAAAACTGCTACCCAGAACTGGAAAGGTTAGCACAATGAACCACGTGTCTTCATTCACTGGTGAGGACTGCTGCAATGCAACTCGAATTCAAGCAGCTGAATTGATAGCATTTTGAAAAGCATTGCAACACCCAATAGGATTTTTTCCTGGTTTATTTCTTTGAAGATTTCAGTAAAGTACCCACATAGAACAGAACAGTGGTGAGTTCTTGAATTTTTTACTTTTTAACCAGTAAAGAGTATTTTTGTGCTGAACAGAATGATTCAGGGAACACTACATAAAATGCAACTCACATTGACTCTAAAACATAACACCTGCACTTCTAAAATCTAATTTCCAGTGACCTTCAAAGGGAATTTGGTACTTAATGGCCCTTTGGAAACTTCCTCAGGTAAATAAAATATTGAGGAGAAAGATGAAAAACAGTAAGGAATGGGAAAACTTGGAGAAGGAAGGTCTGAGAAACCACTGGGAGGAAATTCTTCTCTCTAATCAGGTATTGAGAGGGGAAAAAGGTGGGCTAGTCAATCGTTGGTTAGGGTAACACCACTGTCCACCATTTTCCTCATGCCAAGGCACAAGACATTGCAACCTATAGTGCAAGTTGCATGAAGAAATATGCTCCCATCTGTTTTCTTTCAGCTCTTCAGTGCATTTTCTTTTTTAGCTAGCTAATTAAAACCCCTTGGAGGTCATCTAGTAGGTAAAAACAAGGAACAGATGAAGACCCAGAGAAATAGAAAGAAAACAAAAGGGAATGAACAGAGCCCTACCACCCCAGAGTCTCTCTGGAGAGACTGGAAGATCTTGAATATTGCTTGAGGCCAGAATGATTCTAAAACTGTTTAGTAGGTTATTAAAACACAGTAGACTTAGCTTGCATGACAAATCAGAGAGAATGTTTAATAACCCTGAGAAATGTAATAATCATGGTTGTCAAATACTTAACTAATGAAATATAATTTTTTTATTCCATGGGGGTCACTCCCCACAGCCTTTATAGCAGCTTTATATGCAGTTTTGAAGCTTAAACATTATTTTTCTTAGTAAGACAAGAGAAACTCTACAAAATTATTAATAACCTTTTCAGCTACCCGTTGAAATTTATTTATTTATTTATTTATGTTTAAATTTGGTTTGGCATTCGGTTCTCCAATTTGAGGAATCATTCCCGGAGGTCGGACTGCAGAAATCTAGTCCTTGTACGCTCAAGCAGCTTGCTGCCTGGTTAAGGAGCAGTTGTCCTGTTTGTAGTGAGGCAATCTGAACTGCAGCCTGGCCTGGGGATTTCAGATCCATTCTGCCAAGCACAACAGCTATATGCATATCTGTACACAGACTATGTGTGTCTCCATACCTTTTCCATCCAAAACGCAAAAGCACGTAACTTCTGTTCATTTTGTCTCAGATCCCAACGTATGCAGGTACCATGCAACTACGTAGTTGTTATCTTGTTCCAATATTATCTTCGCATCAGTGGCTATGGAAGCCATGACAGCTTGCTGGCCTCTCCGTACTGTTCTGGAAATATCAACAGCAGCACAACTATAGGTACCCTTTTGTTGACTGATTTTTTCCCATTCATTTTAGCAGAGACCCAAGCTTCCAAACAAGTACTGAACTATAACAAGCCTTTTCACATCAGCATAGCTCACATGCCACAAGTACAGTGAAGTTTACCTAAAGGTCTAGACCAATAGCCTCAGATAAGTTTGCTAATTCACTGGAGCAGCTGTTGTCCTGCTAATAATATTTTCCTTTTCCTGTCTTTTCTGCCATCTCCTGAAACCCTCCGTGGTTTCTCACATCTATCACCAGTCATATACTTGCCTGTTCTCTGAATATTCTTGTCTACGTTCACGAGAAGGAAGAAGGTCATAGCATTGCCTCTACAGAAGCAGGCTGTGATATCCTATAACCCCTAGTTTGTAAGGGAACGGACTGTGACAGAGACACTCCTGCAGCATCAGCAGCTGGCAGGCAGGAGAATGCTTGTTTGTCAGGAGTGGGAATCTACACAAGAGCGCTTCAAATACGCTTATTTTTAGGCTCATCGCTTGTCTGTCTTACCAGACTGTCTCATGGGTTCAAGCTAGAAAATAAATGTAGCATATTTTTTTCCTAATCTTGCCTTTTCAGGTGGGTGTTCAGCCCTGTGCAGAGCCCAGCCTGCTGGGTACATGGGGTGCCCCTTTCACAAGGTCAGCCCACGTCCACTGCTATCTTGGACAATCCTCTAAGGCTGAAGTGGATTTTAAGTATCAACTTCTAAAAATTAGTTTTCAAAAGCCGCAGAGAATAGCTGTGCTCCTGACTGGCGCACCACCAGTGTTACCATGCAAATGGCACAGTGCGTCTCTCTTGCATCTCTCACCCCCGGCTATGTTTCCACACACATGGGGCTTAGTTGCCTAATAACTTCCATCTTTTATGTTCTTTACCTTTCCAGAGAAACATTCTGCACCACTGTAACAGAGATAAATGAGGTAAACTGTTATACTTTCCAACAACTCTCACAATTTGCCAGAATAAAGGCCAAATTCAGAACTATTCTGAGAGCATTTGACAAAGATAAACTTCAGGGCTGCAGCGTGCAAAACCACTGGAGAGATCCCAGTAACTGGAGACAGAGCGTAGCATACAATTTTCAGTAAAGTGATATATAATACACTTAAGCACTGTAGACTGCTATCGTATGATGAGCTGGCAGCTTTTCTTGCCATATAGCATCCTGCCATACTGTTCCCAAAACTTAATCCCCATTTGTTAAAAATACAGGTTCTGCTTTAAGATAGACTTTAAAACTCAAGATTAAAAGGGAACAAACATTTTCACTTTGTTTGTAGAACTTGCCTATCGAAAGGCTTTTAAGCTTTTTTTACCATTAGTCATGAAAGTTAGAAATGCACTTAAGTCTTGAAAATGAAAGCTCAGATTCTCCAGATGCTGGCAATTGCAACTTTAAGCTAAATACCAGGTACTAGAAAATAACAGTCCATGGAGGGCAACCTGAGGCTTCAAGATAGTATTTGCTTTACTAGTTTTTGATGCACAAATAAAAGATCTACTTAGCAGGCTTACGAACTACCATTAATACCCCTCCTTTTTTCAGTTTAGCTGTAGCTCTCACTTGCTTCTGTGAATGCATATAGCTGATTAAGCAGGGTGGAGAGGGCACAGAAGAGGATAGAGGGGTTAAAAGTGATCTGTAAGAAAATTAGCATTGGTCAAACCACTTTGAGTGGGACCCCCTTGCACACGTGTCACTGGATCCATAAAGTGCAAGGTAGGAAATAATCAAGAGAGTAACCGATGTATTCATTATGATATTACTTAAGAGGTTTCAGCATTTCCAACTAAATTTGGTGAAGTGCTGTGCCCATCTCAGCTAAAGCAGTTTGTAATAGTTTAGCTTCCCTTGTTGTATCAAACCAATAAGGTTGAATTGAAAACATGCTTGGGAACGGGGAGGGGGGGAAGGTGGCACAGAGCCTTTTTTTGTACGTATCTCAAGCACAAGGCAAAAGTGGTCAAGAGTTGCAGATGGGAGGAAGGGGGAGAGATGCTGTTCAGAGAACGCAGCCAGCCTGATGGGGAAAGCTGCGGCAAGGCAGCAGGACCAGATGATTTAATCCCTGCCTCCTCTTCCCACTGCCTTTGGCGCATCTCGGAAATTCGTTCAAGTACAAGCCGTGAGATGGAGTCGGACAGTTAGGGATGTAAACAACTGGGACTCATCATGATACAGTTGCCACGAGTATCCAAACAACGGGGTAAATAAGAAACCAAACTAAAGCAAAGCAACACAGGAACTGAGGGCAGCTTTGGGGTTTTGAACGTTGTGAGACAATTTTACATACTCACGCATTTTTTGCAGCTCTGTAGTAATATTTTCTATTAAGGCTGCAATGAAACACTGAAATTCAGTCTGCTGCACCGCTGAGCGGATGCAGGCCCATTTTCATGAAGCCCAGTGTTAGCACGCTCAGACTCTCTGGAATCAGACACCTAAATGTGGGTTGACTACTGCTCTCACATTCTGTATACTTAGCCTGGCTGCTTGAAGTTTTATCTGTATTTAAACACCCTGGAAGAGGATGCCAACCAGTTAGATGCTGTAGAGTCTTCCTCCCACTGCAAAGCTGCCAAAAGCTTCTTGCAGGATTAACGCAGAAGCTCAGCTCCGTGGGACAAACTGTGCTGCTAGCTGAAGACATAAACCAGGGCATGCAGCCAGGCGGGAAAGAGCTCTCACCACTGCCTACCCTGAAGCACTCATCTGAACAGCTCAAGCTACCAACCTCTGAAACATCACTAGGGTCACAGAACATGAAAAGAGAGGTTAACCATATGTGCCTCAGGGCAAATTCATTCCCTAGAGATAACACAGGGGATCTAGTCATGCTGCTAGGGTTGAGAGGTTTGGCAGAAAACATAAAGAGAGATATGAGACTGCACCTAGGTTTCCAGGCTCTCCTGCATCATTTCTTCTCCTGGGCATTATTGGACAAACTACAATCCAGGAATTATTTGTCTTTCCTTGTGTCTCCAGGTGCTAGGCCAAAGGGTTGAGCCACTTTGGTGGCACCAAAGCCACAGACTTCCCTGCATAACGCTCCTCCTCTGCGCATTTCACACAGTAGGGCGATGCCTTTTCCCACAACAGGAATTAAGCCAGAGCAAAGAGAGTGTTTCTCCTCTGAGCATAAGTTAATCACCCCTTCCCCTATATTTATGTGTCATAATTAAAACATAAAGCAATAAGTACGTGTTGCTACTGACTGAAATAGCTTCCTGTTTCCACCTTGTAGTTCCCACTGAAAATTGCCACTTGAAAAATAAAGAGAAGGAAAAGAACTTTTCAGAGATTGTGGTTTTTTCACACATGACAGGATAGCTCTTCCTAAGCCTGTACTTAGCCTGAAATTGTGCTATGTTTTAGAAAGATAAACCCAGCAGCTGAATAACAAATGCTGCTCTCATCCTGAATTACTCAGAAGCTCTGTGGAGGTCACATTACCGAATGAGATGGTTCTAATCAGGGGTATAACAGCAAATACAGATGAGTTTATAATTAATGCAAAATTAAGTGGTCATCAGGGATGCTGATTTAAGCCACTTGAAAGATTAATAGAACACAATTTCAAACTCTTCCCCTCTTCTCAGCACCTACTGAAGAAAGGTGTCCCTAACATGCGTGGTGAGAAAGGTCAGAACTTAGGGCACACTTGTTAGTACCTTCCTGAGTTTAAAAGTTTCAAGTAATACGACTTAATAACAGCTCATTTTCCATTTCCAGGTCTTGCTCCTGCCCTGTGAACTTTTGTCCAGCTGAGAAGACCAGCCTGCTCCCACGCAATGGCCCGCCAGAGCGCACAGATTTCGGCACTGCTGTTCTGCTCCGCCGAGCAATGGTTCAGGACAGGTCAGTTTACTGGGTAAGCCCAGCCTAATAGGGCTATACTTTCACTTACACAGCTGCATTTCTAGGACAATGCCAGCAGAGGTGGATTTTCATCAGTGTAATACAGAGCAGAGTTTGGTTTTCTAGAAAGGAAGGGAAGTGAGCAGTTTCCCTTCGGCACAGGAGGTGTTCCAGCTAGGGAACTGTTTTTCTCTGAGATGGTTTACATCAGGGTACACCTACAAGACAGGGAATGCTGGGAACAACGGAAGCTATAGCAGACTGAAGCCTGAGAGCTTAAGGACCCAAGCGATGAGCTGACCACATGTTTGCTTCAAGCAGATTCAAGAAATGCAGCTCAGATTTGCTATTTACACCATCCTTGCTGAGGCCAAATACACCTTTCACATACACAGCCTGGTAAAAAAGTTATCTGATAACTTTGGACTGTATGAAACTGAGCATACAATATGAACGTTCTCCAATTCTGCTTTCGTGAACTCCCAGTGTTTTTAGCGTAAGAATATTTTTGCACTTACCTGAGGTTTTGCAGTTTGTATAGATCCCATTGGAATGATGCGTATTGCTCTCCGAAGACATTTAATCTTAACATAAGGTTACAAGAAGCTTCATAAATTTCTAACAGCCATATTAGAGATTTGGTGGGCAAAAGAATTTAAAAATTAGTCTAAATTACATTTCAGAGCTGGACTCTCTTAAGAGAGTGACTGACATGGCAATTAGGAATAGTATTTCTAAAAAAAAAAAAAAAATCAGTTGAAAGAACACAATCATTCACATCTGCAAAATACTACTCCAGATCTTTTTCAAATCAGCAGTTAGTGATTGTAACCTAGCAGCTGATGCACTGGAGGCATGATACGTCATTGCTCTTAGTCCAGCTCCAAATGAAATGGTCACAAAACATATCACAGTGGTTTTGGGGTACAATCTCAAAGTAGACTTACATAATCATTCCAAATAAATGCACTGGATTCTGAATTACCACTGATCCCTAAACCTGGAAGCACAACAGGATTTTACCTACTCTCTAGAATGTCTCTTTCTTGTCCTAAATGAACCCAAATCTGTCTTTAAAATATTGCACCATATCATGTATTTTCATATAACAAATATTTATTAAAAACTCCGAGGCAAAATTTAAAAAGTTCTTGTTTTCATAGCCCCAGGGCACCAATTAATGAAGAAAAGGAATGCAGTTCACTTGAGAACTGCAAAAGACACGTTGCCAGTAATGACAAGGAGAACAGGATGTGGATCAGTAGATAAATCATACTCTAGAAAATTCATACCCTTCACCAATTTCAGTAATTGTTTTTTTTGCTGTACCCATATAACCTGGTGCAGCAAAAAGAAACGCCATTTCTTACAAAGGTAGACACAGAATTAGGCAATGAAAATAACAGCTATAAAACATGAGCTGGGCACCAAATGCTCCTCTGCACAGATATGTTCCTGTGGGTCCACAAAACTTGCCAGCATAGAAGCAGTCCTTCTCTCCACAGAGGTACTTAGCTTACATGTCTTAAACTAAGTAGAAGTGGAACTGAAAATCTTTTACTCTTCCATGGACAAAAACTTAAAGCCTGCATGTAAACATTTTTCTTAACTGTCAGACTTTTAGTATTGGGCTTTGTTGTCATGGTATTCACCTATTCCTAGTTAATTCAGTCTGTAGTCCACTTGAGGTGGAAGAAGCTCCCATCAAGAAAATCATAAAACCCTATGGTATCACTTCTCTCACATTAATTCATGTAAATAAGGCCTTTTGCTGTTTTTCTGTATGAGCTAAATTCCACTTGGAGTACTTTTCATCAGTAGGCTCTTGTGTTTCACTTAAGACAAAAATTTTCTTCTTTCTACTGCATTTAAATCTTGGTCTACATCTCCTGTGCTTCAAATGATGCCTATGTAATGCCAGAAAAGACCATCTTGTTCTCTTGTGATTGTTCTACTGCACAAAAAGCAGCCTAGCTGCACGTTTTACCATTTTATTTCTCTTTGTAGTTACAGCACGTTTCGTTTTCCTATCACATAGGAAAAACATCATGAAAATAGCTGAAACCTCAAAAAGCAAATTATTTGCATGTCAGTAATCACTTGTGTGCAATGGACCTCTGTAGCCAGATGACAAATACCACTCTGGGCTCTAAGTGATCATTATCAGTCAATTTTAGAACTAGAGTAAAAGCATACTAGGAGCAAAGCCATCACTAAAAATACTGAAATAACATAGGACTGTATGTACTGTCCATTATTTACATGATAAAAGAACGTATCAGAGGCAACATGTGGAGAGTAATCTCTCCAAGTTTACAACTCAGCTCAGAGACAGAATATGTAAAATTTTTGTATTGGTTTCAAGATTATTAAAAAATGCTTCCCTCATGCTGCACTTAGGAGGGATTCATAGGAAGGTATAACAACCAGCCTGCTGAGCATGCCCAAATTTATCAGCCTTACTACCACTATGATAAACACAATTTAATTAATAATAATGAAAAAAAAAAATCTGTGTTTTTTTTAAGAGATGCAAAACTGAATGTCAAAGAGAAAACAATTATAAATACACTCTGGTTCTGATTGTGCCAGGCCACCTTTATGGGAACTAATGGGTTCTATATCAACCACAAAACCAAGAGCAAAAACTTTGGGATATCTTAGACTCATCAGCTCAAGAATTCACAAATAATTAAGGCATGTGGATTTGAAAAATTAATATAATTCCATTTTCCAGAGTCTCGTATCACTGTACAGTCTTCATTTTCCAGATTATTTGGTTCTCCAGCATTCCAGTTTCTGTAAGTTACAGCCCCTCCATTCAGATCCATGAACCTGCCCTTCAGTCTGTTCATCAGATGTCCCCATATAAACCTGCTTTGAAGGTCGTACTGAGTCTTTTAAAGATGTATTCTCAGCCTCATTCCTAGGAGAGGCAAGTGCACTTCCCGCTTTTGCACGAAGGGATTTTCCCCTGACGAAAGTATCTTCCAGTTGAGACAAATATTTTTACCGATACTCTTGATGTTCTTTAAAATCAAAGCTAGAAACAAAAGTGAACATAATTGTATTATACCAAAAAATGATAGTGCTGTAGTTATTTATTCCTATCACAATGATACTTCAGAAGTAGCTAATACCAGCTATAAACAGACTATTTGCTGAAAAAGTAGGCACAATCCAATAGAAGTAAAACAAAATAGACACCTGGAAATATTGAGCCCACACTTCAAGAAAACTGGAATTTCACAATAAACTGGATCATAAGTCTTGTTCTAATGTTTCCAGTTCATATAGTATTACAGCTCTTGAATCAGGATCCAAAGGAATTCACACTCAAATTGCAAGCATGACAAATATAGCTTGCCAGGTTTCAATGCAAAAATCACAGATCAATTAAAATCATCCAAAGGAACTGAGCTGCAGTTAGGAGATCTTCTGTATCCATCAGCTTTATCACAGAAAGCAGAGTTGAGGGGCTGTAATGAAATTCAGGGTTTAAAGCAACAGAGCAGAAAGAGGAGACATTGGGACAGCTTTAGCGAGCCTGGGAAACCGGGTATTTCTCCAGAAAATATAAATTATCTTAGGAGAAGTATGAATATGTAGCTCATGTGCTTGACAGGCTTTCATAAAAAGCCAGTGGAAAGTGAAGCTCCTGTTCATTTAGCAGATAAAACTGCTAGCAGAAATTCTTTTAAAACACAGTTGCTGTCTTTAATGGGCAGGTTATTTTATCTTATTGTGGTTAACAGGTTTCTGGGACTGCTGTGAAGGGAGTCTACCACCTTACAACAATGATACAAAACCTGGGACATATGCATGTTTACATTTCCCCTGACATTGTGGGAACAGTACCAGCACAGTGCTCTGTGGGCAGGGAACCCCCCCCCCTACGCTCCCATGCCAGGTAAAACCTCCTCAGCAGTTTCAGGCACCCTTTTCTAGGGTGCTGACACATGAGCACAGCAGGACAAAAGGGAGATGGTTGAAGAGATTACTGCTACCAGCTGTTCAGCCTCTCTGTGCTCTTCAATTTCTTGCCCCAATTTCAGGTTACTTTCAGGCTTTACACACAACTATAGCTTCAAAGCTGTGCTTTCTACTGGGAAGACACCCCCCCCTTGGAAGGATGGCCGGTGGGTGATGTGGAGCTATATGACTTTGTTCTGCTGATGCTCGTGATGTGGCAAATTGCACCCTATGTCATTTCCTCCCCAGTTAAGAACAATGATGGACCTTGTGCTTTCCTAATGCGGCATTTGTACCAGGGCTAGTAGTGCGCTGATGAGACGTTCTTTCAGAGTTTTCACACAGTATCTCTTGAGAAATTACTTGCAGCCAGGCCCAGACAGACCACATCCCAATCCATATCTACTCATAGAAAATTATTTAGAAGTGAGGCAGTAAGAGAAATGTAATGCAATGCTTAAAGCACAGCAGCTGATCCCGCAGTCCATGTAGCAAAAGCTCCTGTCCTTTATGTTGGCAAAGTGATCCTTAAAATTTGGGAGGTCAGTTCAGGAAGGACATATTCAGTGAGACAGCATTTAATTAATGACCATCTCCCATGAGCAACACAAGAGAAATTTGTAATATTTGCTTCAACCTACTGTTTTCAGACCCTTCTCCAGCACAAGCATGTTCATAATTCTACCCATCCAAACCCAAAAATAATCAATGATTGCACCTTACCTTTTTTGTTTCTGCTTAGTTCAGCCTCCAAAACCTGTACTTTTGTTTCCAAAGCAATTACTTGTCTCTGCAGGTCATCGGTTACCACGACTAGGACTTAAGGGTGTTATTTAGCAATTTATATTAAAATGACTACACAACAACTGCCTCCGAGATGCTTAGCTCTCCTGTAACCTGATGCCACATAAGAGAGCTATTTGGTTTCCAGAGAAGAAAACCACAGGCCATATTGCAGATTCGTTCCATGGGAATTTGTCCCACGGGGAGAGCTTTATCCCTGACCCAGATGAATACTTGGGTGGGCTTTGAATTCTCAGGACTGCCAAGTCATCTTCTATTGAGAGGGAAAAGCCCAGTTCTCAAAGTCAAAACACATATGTAAACATTTTTAAATTAATTAAAGTTGAAGAAAAAAATACATGAACAGGCAAAGAATGAAAGAAAAAATGCTGCTCGTAATATGAGAGAGGGTTTATTATTTCACTGACAGACAAGAACAAACTAGTGACTCATTCCGGACACCTTTTTTCCCCCCAGTTCTGTTGGTCAACTCATCTCCTGTGTAACAGATACTTTATTTTTCTGCTCCTCACACTTCTGGAAATCTCACCTTTTCTCAAATTATAAGAACACCAGACATTAACACAAATATTTTTTTTAAAATATAGTAAAAGTTGGAAAACCAGATTAGAGAAACATGAGAAATTTTTTTCTTACTTTTCTTACTTCCATGTTCTTTTTCTCCTTTCTCTCACTGTGGTCCTGAATCTCCTTTTATTCCCAGAGGTCCCGCTTTTCCAGGGAAACTCTGTAGACCTCTCAATCCTTCTCCTAGAGTTTGATTTTGAATAAAATTGTTTAAATGTTTTCTAAGTTTTTTCCCCACTATGTTTTCTTAGTGCTTAGAGAGAGTACCAAACACCGACTCCTTTCCCTCCTCCCCCAGAAAGATAAAAACATCTCAGGAAAACTGAGCTGTTCCTGTGGAAAGCTTAATTTGCTAGGAAATGCATTACTTTGATGAAAAATTCTTTACTACACCTGCTTACGGCACTGAAAATCTAATGGAATAAATGTTGTCTCATGTTATTGCAGAGGTAGGCATTCTCTAAAGCCAGAAAGCCAATGTACTTCAGCTGTAAGCCAATCACACATCATAATATATGCTCTAGAAAATTAGCTAAATCATAAATTAAGAATACTTCTGAAGCAGTTTATTGAAATGGATAGTGCCGGCTTTCCTTATTTCAACCACGAAATTGCAGAGAGCATACTGAGGGTATGCAGACCAGAAAATGTCTATACAGAATATCAATACGCCACTGAAATTTTATGTCATAGTTCAGATCAAGTGGTATTGATAATGATGGGAGTTTGCTTGGAGGTTGAAAAGCAATTATCCAATTCCAAGATGTGTGGTATACACATGATAACAGCGACAGGGTACGGTAAGAAAGTATACGGTTCTGTATGTACTTATTAAGTGTTTGGACAGAAACTATGATTTGGCAACTCAGGAGAGCAGGTGACTTGGTTCTACCATGTGACAGAAATCACTCGCTGATCTATTTGCTGTTTGCAGCAGCGCGTGAAAGAAGTGACCTCACTAACAAATCATGCCTTGGGAGGATTCTCTTGTTGGAAATTAGTGAGTATGAAACAATCAAGTTAGGACCATCAGATTTCTGTTTTTGAGAGCTGGTCCCTGGAAAGAAAAAGCAATAATCATCTAGTAGGGTATCATAGGAAACTCTAAGTGATTCGGAGTACAAATGGTACAGTCAGATCTCATTACATCTCTGTTTTATGGGCTGCTGTGAAAATGTATTGTATTTTTTTATTTATTAGAAGCCAAGTATTTATAGAAGCCTTATAAGTGCAGAAAGCATTTTCAGCTTCCTGAAATTGTGTAGAGCCTAGAAAAGGTTAATGTGGCAGAAGAAAAGGAGAGAAGTAAAAAGAGAAAATGAAAGAATGAAGGAGGCATGAAACAAGACTAAAGGGATGATAAGGAGCGTCCAAAATGCAATGTTGCTAAATGGTCATAGCTCCTGGTCCTCCCTTTTCATCTTTGGGACCATCTCTTCCATCTCTGCCTGGTAAGCTTCTGCACGAGCAGAAATGGGCAGGAATAAATTTTCTCTTCAGGTTTACCTGTGTTAACTGAACTTACTACCATCAACAGTAAAAGCCAAAGTACCAAGGCATTGAAAGGCTGAAGAAGAGTCATTGCTAAGTCCACAGATCTGTGACAAATCAAGCAGAGTGATTTCATAAATTCCTCAATTTACATAATTTTAAAGGGTTGCCTAGGACAGAGTTGCCTGCATTGCCTAGGAAATAACAGTCCTGCCTTCAGCCAAAAGACCAAGAACAAGGGGTGATGTTTGTACCATTTCATCTAGCCTCTGGTTGTATCTTTATGTATGGAAACTAGAAAAGAAACAAACAAGCTTATAAGACTCTGAAAATCTGAAGTTGTAATGAAAATACCTAATATAGCAACAGTCATCAGTCAATCCTACCATGCTGCAAATCCACTTCAATGTTGTGTTCATTGTAAGTCTAAATTTAAAGCTTTTCTCTTCATGTCAAATGAGTCATACAGTATTCCACTTTGGGAAGAATCCCGAACTCTCCAGCTGTTGTATTTATACTGGGACTCTTCTTTCCACTGTATCAGGATTGCTGTATGCCTAAGCTTAGAGTGATTAAGCTGTTTCTCTTGATAGCATCTCCACTACTAGCAAACACCCATAGCTTAGAGGACAAGAAGCTTAAGTAGTAATGATCTGATTGCCTCCCAATTTCTCCTTTCAGACCTTGTTAATTAATAATACATATTTCTGCCTCAGTATTATGCCTCAGAGCCAAAGTCCTCTTGGATCCCAGATCTGCAATACTTTGCTGCCCTCTCTGAGCAGAAGAACAGTAACAGGCAGTAACATCGTAAGGCAAAGGTCTGCATGGCATTCTGACAAGTTGCACCACAGGAATTGCCCTTAATTTTAATATGAGGGTCAAATTTGAGGCAATTGTTTCCCATGTATTCTGTGTTTAACTGGAAAAAAATAAAGTGGAACTACCACAAACACAAGCTGACAAACTTTTATAGTAAATAAACCACATACTGAAGTCAATTGGCCTTGCTTTCTCCCAGTTCTACCAAGTAAAATGAAAAACAAGCGTAAGGAAGCAGCATTTGGTTGACAGATTGGGGTAAAGGGAGAAAATCAAATCCAGCATGAATTTTGCTAGTCACCTCAATTATTTCTCTTTATTTTAAGCTTCAGAAAAGATTTCCCACAGAGAGCAGCTTCCCCTGTCACGTTTCATCTGATAAAGTACAATATAATGTATAATCACTAGCATATTACGGTGAGAACACTATCCTTAGGATAAAAGGCAGAGTTTAAGAAGCACCACTTTTCTATACACTACTTTGTGCTTCCTCCATTAGGCTCACATCAAAGTCTGGGGCAATGGCATGCACCAAAATAAAATAAGGAGAGGTATTTAGCTAACTAGTATAACAAGACTCAAATCCTCATTTTTAACTCTTATTCAGCTTCATGGTCTCAAGCCAGTTCTTAACAGCCCTCTAAGGATTTCCTTCTGTTGAATTTTTATACTATGTTAATTATCCAATACCAGGAAAGTTGACATCGTTGCTGGCTCCCATGAAGGCAGCAACACAAAGCTCAAAATAATGACACAATAGAAGAAAACTTGAAAACAAAAATGTTAAGCTCTCAGAGAAGTCCTCTCCCTCCAGAGACTCAACCTCACATAAACCTTTGTTGGTTTTGCCTGCCAGGAGCTCAGATCTATTTACCTCCACAGTTTTCCAAGTTGACCATGCTAATCCTTTATTCTAGGAGAGACGAAGTGCCTGTTTACCTTTGGCAAATTGGTAGCATAGTTTCCTAACAATGAGATCTCATCCCAAAGATACTAACAATAAGTTGCACCAACAATGGTTTAGATAAAATGCAAAATGTTCCAAATTTCTCACAAAAATGGAGTAAATCTTAGGGAGCTGAAATAGAAAGAACAGGTTTTGCAATCCATATTTCTATTTAGAGAAGATGGAGAATCCCACATGGACAATTGCACTGAGTGTGGATGTAATGACAGTCCTCAGGTCCCAAGGCTTACACAGTTGCAGACTTTCTCAGCAGAGAGATCAGAATTAGGCCTTGAAAGATGCCATGAAACTTTTATAGTTAGGAGGCAGCTAGTTCTGGAGGTCCTATTTAAAGACACAGATCTCAGGTAATTCTTTTGTTCCTCCATAAAACACCCTTTAGGACGTGATTCACCTAATGCAGGTAACAGCAGGAAAGGGATCCTGGAAGGAGCATCAGGGAGTCCCCGTTCCAGACCTTGTCTTGGAGGTGAGAGTTCTGAGTCATTAGCCTAAATCCTGACAGTCTGACAGCACAGGACAGCCCTATTGAAGTCAAATACTGGGGAAACTGCTCCTCAAAAGCAGATATTACATTTATAAAGAGAATACTCAGGGACAGAATGCTATTAAACTGACAGGTCACATCCTGCTAACAGTCCTCCTCATCAGCTTGCCATGCTCAGGTAGGGCAGCCTACAAAAGTCCTTTCTAACCAGCCTGTCTGCACCTGCAAGGGTTGCATGGCCTCAGTATGGTCAAATATTTATCATAGCAAAAGAGATCTTTACTTACCAACACCTTTACGTGAAACTCTTATCGCACCACTGGCTTCCCTGACAGCCAGCACAACAGAACGTAGTAGAGAAGAAATGGAACAGAAACCTGCTGGGTTTTTACCATAAGGATGACCCTGCCAAGATTAGGAAAAAAAAAAAAAAAAAAATCCTCTAAATTGTACTAAAAGCCGTAATTCTGTTCTTTATTTTGGAAGGAGGTTGCTTACTGGCTTATCTCCGTCTTGCACAATCCTAATGATTGCCTACCTCAATCTTACCACCCCTATTTACAGGTACTGCATATGACATTCTGGGAGTGAGCCCTTTGCTCTTTGCCTGGCCTTGGACAGACATTGGCTCTGTTACAGTACAAATGAACAATCAAAAAGTCAGAACAATTGCAGGCACTGAAAGTTTTGACCGTAAGGTTTTTCCCCTTTATTCAGTCAATGGATTAATTTTTGAGTAACCTAGGAGAAGGAAGGATATTTGAGGCTTGCTTGACTGCAATGACTGCCTTTCCTGCACTCTGAATTATCCCCGGAAAAAAACTTGGCCAACTCAAACATACCCATTTATGTTTAAAAATGGGATGTGAGGTTTGGAAAAAACAACATGGGGTGAAAGAATATATCTTTAAACTTTTAAGTAAATCACTTACTACTTGTCCTCTTTTAATGCTAATGATTCAGTTAGTGATTAGAATAAACTTCTCAATAGACCTTGCACTGTCCAGCTGGCTATGGTACCATTGTGTGGACTTGAAAAGTACAGCAGCAAGAACAGTGTGTGTGATATTGCCACGTGCAGCTCTGTAAAATAAATATCATGAAATAGAATGCTGAGGAAGAGACATCTCAGGCAATTCTGCTTGCAGAAAACTTCCTTACCCAGAGGAAGGTCTGTTAGACATCTCCAGCTGCAAAAACCAATTCAAACTCTCCATCACTGCAGTAGTGTCAGGAGTGATTTTGTTCCCAAGATCCCCTTTCTGGGGCTGCTGTTCTCTGGTGTAGTGGCATCAGACAGAGATGACAACTGCAGGCTGTCAGGCTGCCTTTGTGCCTTTCCTGTTCAGGAGCTGGAATAAATTTAGTCTCAGTAAAAATAAAATGAAAACATCAGTTCAGAGCAGTGCAATTGTCAGCCATGATTTGATAAAAACATTGTATAACCAACAGCATTAAAGAGACATTTGGAATTGAAGATCTATTTTTTTAAATAGGAAGTTGAAATTTCCACACTGACCTTTGCTATTTTGGCCAAGAGCCAAATGTGGTATCTATATGCTGTCAACACATGGCATCCAGGGCTCATCTTGTAACCCTGTAACCCACAAAAATGTCTGTTTTGTGGAGTGTCTGTTGAACTTCCCTGAAGGTTGCTTGCCTGCAAAAGCAGAAGTACGAAGCAGACAGGATTCTCAGCAATTTCCCCACCTCTAGGTTCTCGCCAGGTCAGGACTCCATCTTGCTGAAACATGGGTTATCACACAGCAGAAATTATATTAAGCTGTGGCAAACCCAGCATGCTATAGCGGTATCCAAATCTATGGGATTGTTGCAAATTCATGCAACAAGTGGCAAATAAAAATCATAAGGGCAAGTAGCTTAGTATTCACAAATTATTAAACATCTTTCTTCACTGGATTTGTAATTTCATTTTCTGTCGCCTTATTTCTATACAGCTATCCCTTCTCCAGAATTATTGGGTTCTCCTGATTCCCAGTTTGAGTACTGAGTTCTTTACTATGTAGATCCTCGAATGTACCTTCTTTCCGCATATTATTCGTTTGGGGGAATGGTCTTATGCCTGGCTGCTCTTTGATACATGGTGCAGCTCTCTGCAGATTTCCTTGGAGAAGCAAGCAGCTCAGCACATGAGAGCACTTGGCTTTTGAAGTTTCGAACTTGCCTTTGGAGCCATCAGTTTTGAGTACTCTTCACCAGCAGCAACATCATATGGGAATAACAGAAGTGGGAACTATATCCAATTATTTTCATCACAGCATAGCAGGGTGACAGCTTCTAGACACTTGCAAAAGAATATATGGCTAAAGCAGTGGATAGAAATGCACAGCCAACTCATTGATTCACTTTGATGTCAGACCAACAGAGAGCTCTTATCCCCAAGCCAGGAGTTTACAAAGTATTTCAAACTTTTCATTGAGTCAACTAGGGTCAGGATTAAAGACTTTTGAAGAACAAAACCCCAGGAATAACCTTGTTTCAGAAAAACCTCAGACCAGACATGATGGAGCACCATTCTTAATAGGTGCTCGTACAGTGAGTTTACAATTAGAGCTCTTAGAAAGATATAAAGTGGAAGATATCCTGTGCAGGATCTTTTTCTTCTGAATCAGTAGTGATTTATCCCTTGCCTGTGTAAGCTACCATGCCTCCATACTTCTGCACAGTAAGAAGAACGGAGAAGAGCTGAAGCTCTTAATTTATTTCTTTTCACTCATCAGCCTGCCACAGAGACCATGCAGATGAACAGTTGCTTCCCATTTTGGCCAGGTACCCTGATTAATGATAAAATCTTTGGATGTCCTGTGTACACTCTGTATATAAAGAGCAAGGTAAAAATATCAGCTGCTTGTGAGAGAGGAGGGAATTTATATAGCAGGACACACTAGGAACAATGCCGTAGTAATAACACAGATAAGTAGGAATAGGAATAACACTGTAATTATTATTACAGAGTCTCACTCATTGTTCGTGGTAGAAGTTAGATGGCATAAGTATCAGTATGCATAATACTCTGAGTTCATGTCTATGTATAGAAATAAAGACATAATCAAGCAGATCCCAGCAAGTTTCCAGTGGACATGAATGAGAGTCAGATGTTCTTTAATTTATTTTTCTGTCCTGGGACAGACAGCTGACAAACTAGGAATAAAGTGGAAGTTTCTACCACCTTCTGCTCCCTCAAACTTTAAATGGCTGCATATTAGTCTGGACCTAAGCTTACAAACCAAAACCTATTCCTGTTTCTTATTAAGAACAGACTTTGCAGAGGTGCTGAGTCTGTACTTTGCAGTTTGCAAGAGCGAGCATATAATCTCCACAGAAGCTGTAAGAGAGTGGACAGTTCTGAAGCAGGCCAGACAAAAAAACCCAGACAACCTGCTTAACCCAGAAGTTCTCTTTGATATTTGGAGTTCACAATTCACACAGGAATCCTCACTCAGGGTGCTGACTATTAAGAACACACACACACTGAGTTTCTCCTCCTCTTTTGAAAATTTGCTGACTGAGCTTCCTGCCACCTGAGCTAAAAGACATAGGAGCTTTAAAAGCATGAGATTCAGAAAGAAGATAACATCAAGATGCTATTCTTACCATCAGCTGTTCTGCTTTATAGTAAAATCTCTGCAATGTAAGTAGTCAAACAACTTATGTCTTCACCTTCATAGGGATGTAATGTATCTGTGTATGGGCTATCCATCACTCAAGAAGTTTTTATCCAGCCACGAGGCCACTTTTCACCCAGCTTTCTGTTTGACTTCTGCAAACAATGCATTGCTTAGTGCAACTGGAAAACTAACCACAGTGAAAACCTGTATTTACACCTTTACATTTGAGAGCAGCCACAATCTTGTCCCAATATCAGAAGAATTAGGGAGCTAGACACACAGAGGATTTTGTGGGTTTTTTTTTCTGCCCAGCATACCCACATACAAAGATAAATCACAGTGCTTCACAACAACACCACAGTTTACATCCTGATATTTACTCAACTGAATCAAACAAAAAATATACTGATGCTTACACAGGTGTATGGTGCCAAACTGTTCAGCGCTATATTGCTCTGGGCAAGAAGTGGTTAAATCTTGCCATTAAAAGGTAAAAAACCAAAACCAAATGCCATTCATACAAAGCTCAGAGCACATAATCTAACTATTGGGCTAATGGGATCTATAGACTAATGGGGAATTTCTGCCCTTCATTCACCTTGGAGGAATAGGAACCTTGCTCTTTTCCTTTGCTTTTCTTTCATTCTCTGTAAATGAAAAATGAACGGAATGGGATTATTTTCTGTTCAGATTGCTTCAAACACCTCGCCTTCCTGTTTCTTAATGATTCTAGAAAAGATTCAAAGTCATAGTAGGGTCTTCAGGACCTGCATTTGCACAGCTGATCCAGAAGTACTTAACATGGGAAACAACAGATGCTAACTAGGGAAGTGAAAGCACAGCCAATAACGAATAAAGTGGCCTCTAAGTGACCTCTGGTGGACAACAAGAACAGTGTTAAATTTGTTTGCTTTGTGTTTTTCAGGAGAGTAGTTTATCCATTAAACTAGCTTGCATTCATTCGGCTGCATATTGTCTAATATTACACAACAATCAAAGATTTTCCACTTGAACCAAAAGTATTTCATGCAAAAAAATTGGAAACTAATACAGGAATGGTAAAATTTTGAAACATAAACTTTAAAAACCTCTGTAACAAGAGAGATTCTTGACTGTTGCATACTTACCATTAACACTATACCATTAACAAAGTGAAGCTAAGGCAATCCTTCAGGTGATATAAAGCTCACAAGCAATTTCAAATGGAAGAGAGTGGTCCTTTGAGGGCATGTCAGTCGTTCCATAAACCGTCAGTATTTCCCAGGTTGGGTGAGGTGGTGGAATCTATTGCTTCCAGCACAGCTGTTGATCACAGCCACCGTACTCAGTCCTAAGGACTTTTACAGCTCCATAGTACAATACAGAATGTCCCCAAGGACCTTATCCTATTCCCAACTAAATATTTTTTAAAAGAATTCTAAACTTGGGAGTTCATTTTGATTTCGCGGCTTGAAAAGTCTTCCAACGCTGGGTTTTGGGGCCCATGTTTGCAGAGTGCATGCACAGTCTGAGAGACCACAAGCTTTGTGCAGATCCATGTAGGACCACAAACCCCCTTTTGGTAATTAGACTTGTTTTCCCTTCCTACTGTTTCCCGATGTCCACGTGGAGCTAACACTCCAATAGCTTCTCGCACGGGTCTAACAATAGATATGGGAGATGGTTCACTCTACAGAACTAACGCACTGAAATTGTTCCCAAGGAAAACCAGTCTGTCTTGGCAACAGTTGTCCTGGCAACTAAGTCTCCTCACAGAGGATGATGGCCACTCATCCGTGGAAACCTATCTGTGAGTCATTTTTCTCAGAGACCAGAGGGGCTAGAAAATAGAGCTGCAGAGCCTCCACCGCTCAGCTCTCCCCCCTCAGTCACATTGAGAGGGAACTCCCACCAGCCAAAGAGGTTAACTGAAATTGTGCCTCCTGAACATAGATCCAGGATGTACTAATTACAAGGCATATTAATAGCAGCATCCTTACAGACACTTTTTTTTTTTTTTTCCTTTAGCTATTCATGTTAAGGACTAGTTTAACTCTCCATCAGGAGAGGAGCACTGCACTGGAAAAATCACATCAGAATATAAGTCAACACAGCCATGAGAGTACTAAGCAGAGCACGTTTCTGTCTAAGTAGTTTTCAGAGACAGTGGGAAAGCTTTGAAGAGCTGTACAGCTTTTGATTTCGTATCTTACGTGGAGAGTGACCCAGGTGCTCATCAGGGCTAGCACTGCTCCAGGAAGGCTGTGCTGCACTTGTACCCATGCAGCCCCAGACCTGAGCCTAAAGGAAGCCTAAGGCTCGTAACAAGGAGCTCAAATGGTGGTCTTTTGCCTTGGACAGTGTTCCCATGCTCAGCTCTCCCTGAGTGCCTGTTATGACTTGAATGCTCTTTCTGCTGAAGTGGCATTACTGCAAGTTAATGCCTTTGGGACAGAGCACATGCTCTGTTAATCGTTGCTCCTTGTCCTGTACCACGTATGCCTAGCACTCATTGAAATGGTTAGAAACACAAAAGCAAAAATGCCTCCTTTTCAACACTAGGTGCAAGAGCACAACATACAAAGCCTCACTTGCCAGCCAAAGCCTGCTGTTGTCTTTTCCCCCTTCCACTCCCACCTCTCACTCCCTTACCTCAACACCTCCTGGAGAGGTCTGAAGTCTCCCACAAGGTGAGCCTCACTTGGTCGCAGCCACGGGGCTCTTACACCAGGACAGGGGCACGAGGAGGACGAGCAGCCCTTTGGCCGCAGAGCTGGTGGCGCCCATCCAGCCTGCAGACCCACGCTGCCTTGAAATCTTGCTGTCCAGGCAAAGCAACAAAACAGAAACCAACGATTACATGGGCTTGTTGTCCCTGAGCTGTCTCTCACAAAGGACTGGAGACCCTGAGTGACTGAATAACGAGCAAGGTGGTGAGCAGAAACTTAAGCTACCACAACTAGAAGTGGATCACTTAGAAGAAACAAGAGAAGTACCTGAGTCCATCCCCTCAAAAGGGCCAGTGTGAGGGTGAGCATGAGCAGGGCTGCACTGGGACAGACAGGTCCAGAAACAGCAGTATTTCCAGCAGTTTTTCAGAAACTGATCTGAAAGAAACATTCCTGTTTCAGAAAATATGACTTTGCAATAAAATTATTTCCTCCTGGAATATTGCTTATGGTTTATTCTACTTTAACCCGAACGATGCCAATCTATGCATACTATTATTTGTTTAGTCGTGAATATTTGGGCACGTGCATTGTCATATAGGAGGAATGCAAAAGAGTTTATTAGATGATAGCACAACCATAGCATGAATTAATATTTGCACAAGCAGCAGAGAAATGTTTTTCATCAGTTTACACTTCTCTTTTCATTACCTGCACAATAAACTCAAACAGTAAATGTTTCAGGAGGCTATCAGGCAGGTGGACTCCCAGAGACTTTCAAGGAGAGGAAGAAAGCACCTCAAGCAGTAAATCATACACCCTGAAAACTGTATAGTAAATACTTGGAGATATATAAAATGACTCAGACATAAAAATTATGAACTGACTACAAATCAACTGCAAACACATTAAAGTCCTATATTTGTTCAAATACATTATTCATAAGAAATAATTTGAGCTGTAGTTGTGTGCAATTTATGTTGCATAAACTTAAGCAAATACTTGTAACCAAAAGCTGATTTAAAGAATTAATGAGCAATCTCCAAATAAAATTCTATTACTAAATAAATTCCTCCCTGATTTGCCAAGCCCTATGCTATGCTCCCTTTAACAGCTGAGCCCTGTAACGTTGGGATAGCGACAGTTTAGGTCTGGTAAAGCTTGTGCTAAACAGGACTGGTATGAGGTAAGGGAGGACAAACCATTGGTTTTGAAACATTCTTAAAGTATTTAAGGTTCAATAGCAACATGAGCCAATCGTATGTTTATGCTAAAGCTACATTTCTTCTCTAGAATCAGTATTTTCAGAATTTTTAGTATTCAAATGAAGAGAAGGGGGAATGCACTTTTTCACCTCTACTGAAGAACGTCCAGTGTCCATTGCTGCACTGCTTTGGACGTCAAATTTAGCAATAAACATTTCAGGCTAAGAGGTACTGCAATGGTGCCCCTGCACAGTTTGAATTGATGTACTATACTAGCAGCATTATTGCACTTTTTAGCAACTATAAGCAATTGGGAAACTCAGATTCCACATGCCTGTTAGACAGCTGTCTCAAAAACTTTTTCTACATGCTCTGCCAGAACTATGGCATTTTCGGTAAAAAAATCCTTGAACAAGAAAACGGTTGGGCGTTACTACCAGTCAGATGGATGTGCAAACAGTAAGTACAAGCTCAAGGAAGAATGTTTTGGGGTTTTTTTAATACCTGGGATCTCCTTTCTCTCAATTCCTCCTTCCCTTATCTGCGTGCAAAGTATCTCCAATATGGGCACAGAAAAGCATGCCCACACAGGCAGGTGCCTGAGTGACCGTGTTTGCATCTCAGTCCATGGCTTCTCTGCACTCAGTGCTAGCCATGGAAAGGCATGAAGAGCGGGCTTGATTTGCATTATCTGCACTGCCTCCACACTCTTCTGCACTAACTCTGAACTAAACACGTATATTGTGCTGAAGCAATATTGAAGGAACACAACACTTATTTAACGAATAAATAATATACATTTATGCATCTTGAATAAAACCGGTGCAATAAACCAGTAGCTAGCACCACACTCAGTTTTGTGTGACCTTTTGCACTGAATTTAAATTGCCTGATCTTTATAGAATTTAAAGTAGATTTCAAATATGTGTATTTCCATGCCAAATCCATTTCCACATCATTCCAGTAATCACTCCCTCACTATTTTCTGCTGTTCTTTGGGACATCATCCTGTTTATTCTGTAACTTTTTACATTATATAGAAGCCTTAGTAAACCAGATGCTTTTGAACTACTGTAGATAATGGGGAATGTTTACAAATGAACACTTCCTTCAATTATTAGCCCCCCAAATTATTACCATACCAGTGGCAAGAACTAGTCTGGCTTCAACAGTTAGCTGGCTTTTAAAATCTGAATTTAATTAAAGTACACATGCTGCTTGACCAACAGCTGAGACACTGTAAAGCTTTCCATTGGCTTTTTGGCCTGTGGATTAAGCACATATAAGGTATAATGTGGAACTACACCAAACCCCCCAAACATCTAGTATTTGCGAAGAAATTAAATACTTACAATAACTACTCTAGTATAGTAGCTCCTATCACCTACTTTCCACTTTTACCAATTCTCTTATATTCACTTTGTCACACATAAACATGAATTGTACAAATAAATTCCTATTACATTTTCACTTACTCATCCTCTTTATTTCAAAAACACTTTTAAGGTTCTGAATGGTTTTGGAGTAGTTTCACAGCTTGGTCATGAGGCAGATGCCATTTTGCAGATTGAGCCTGCTTAGAGAAAGGCTCTGAGGTTTATTTGCTTCTTTGAGATGCATCCGTAGGCTGTTACACAGCGGATGGACAGTAAAGCAGAACAAGCTGTTTCTCCCCAGTGCCTCCTCTGGATCTGACTCTTTTGAATACAAGGACAACAGATACAAAGTTTTGCCTTTTGTAAATGTCATGCACAATTTGCCTACATTATGGACTAAATTAAAAATGGACCCTCTTTTTAAAATTTGTTTTGAACCCCCTCCCCACAGTTTGGCTAATTTATGGCACCAACCAACCAACTAGTGGGTGTCATTAATCTTTGATAGTGTTACAACTCATTAGTAATCAAAGCTGTTGCATTTATAGAGTATCTTTCCACAAAACACGTCTTGGTATTTGAAAAATATTAGGGACTGCGCTTAAAAGGTAGCTGCCAAAAATATGGAAGTTAGCAAAATTTTCCAGACCCAGGATTTTGAAATGCTAGATCTTTCCAAAGAGAGTGAGCCAAAGATATGTTGGTATGACAACAGAAATGCAAAACCAGGTTTGTTAAGGTGTTCTGACAGCACCCCTTAGCTCTCAAATACCTCTCAGTCACGTCCCATCCAACAGCAGGGTTGCAGCTCTAGTGCAATAAGGATGACTGTTACTCACTTTGCTCATACAGACTGGATAATTTTTGTGTGACCAGTAGTCTGAATATAATCTATAATGCAAAGTGAGGTATGTGATAGAATAGGACCTTCTGGCACAGACAGTTTTCTGTTAGAAATCGCCCCAACATTGCCAAGATGGGCAACATCTATACCATTATGTCTCTGGAGCCCCTTTTCGCTACAGCCCAAAGACATTTGCCATCTTTTTGAGAAGTCTGGTACCCCAAAGTTTTCATTAACCTCAGTGAGATCTGTGGGTTTCCAGAATTTTTGAAAACCTACCCACTTCTTTTAAGAAGCCTAATTTTAACATGTTGCTTTAAATAGCACATCTAAATACAGACATAATTCTGAAAAATATGGAATGGATCCCCAACAGCTTTCATACATACAAGAGAAGCCCTAGAAAACAACCACCGTTTTCTCCCAATGTTTTCTAACCTGTTTTTAGATAATCATAGGAAACCTCACAAGCTCTTCACACATAATTGTGAATTGACCAGTAAATGACAGATAACTAGGGTCATGGGAGGATTTATTGTCGCTAGTATGACTTTGCAGTAAGAAGGAGCATTCCTTTCCTTTCAGTGAGTCACTACCCAGCAGACAGTTTTTGTTAGTCTAAAAGTGCTAAGAAGGGAAGAACACAATAAAATTTATTTTCACTGGTGACAAAACGAATGATGGAAGCCATGTAGCTGACGACCTTCAATGTGGAATCTAAGCAGGAATGCTAAAATAGTGAATTTGTTACTGTGATACAGTACAGCCATAATGGGAACATGATTTATGCAATATAGTCCAAAATGTTACCTAGATATGATACACTGACAACATCTAAAGCAACATGCGCATTTATAACAAGTGACAAGTAACCCAGGGACGGGTAGATTATAGAGTCAGAAATTACTAACAGGATCCACCTCTTCACTTACGCATTTGTCCATTGTTCTCCTTTCACCACCCTATCTGTTTCTATTGATTTCCAGCTTGAGTTACAGGATTTTATTACTTACACGCCTAAGCATTTCTCCTGCCTATCATCTATTTCAGGTAATGGTTATGCTGAGCTGCTATTTATTCTATAGCACCGGTCTCTGCTGACTTCCTTAGAAAAGCAAGCTGCCCAGCAGCTTGGCAATGGAGAGCTTTTGAAGTCTCAAGTCACCTTCAAAAATATCAGTTTTGAATATTTTTCCACCAGCAATTATGCCTTTGGGGAACAGGAGAACGAGGAGGACCCAGAAGCACAATACATCTAAATTACTTTTAGCACAGCACAGCGGAGTGGCAGCTTCTAGGAGCCTGCTGAGCAAGGCCACGCTACCTCCCCGAGTGACCCACGTGTGAGAGCACTGCATACAAATGCATAGCTAATTTGCCAGTTTACTTTGATGTTGGTTCAGCTGAGTACTGCTGTTCCAAATGAAAAGTTTAAATGGGTTTCCAGCTTTGCAGTTCTCTGAAAGATCTAGGGGGTTCAGGATCAAAGGGGTCCTGGAACAAGAAACCCTTTGAGATGGCCTTTACGTCACACTGGTGTTACTAAGATCCTGGACATGTATTTCAGTCAGATCTCCAAGGAAGCTGCAGTAACTCTGGGAAATGTTTTTCCTTGGAGGAATACTGATTTCTTGTACACATTATTTTGCCGTTGTTTATGCCATCAGTATCACCACCAGCCATGCAACAACTTGGCTGTATCCCTTGGCTGAGGACAAAACAAAACCTGCAACCCCACAGGTGCCCAAATCGCTTTCAAACCCAACCTCAATCTGATGCACCTTTCAAAATGTATCTGTATGAGGGAGGTGACCAAGAGAAACTGCTGTACCTATGCTACACCAGCTTTTCCTATCAAAACAAGGACCTTATCTCACCCTGAAAAGAGGAAGATGATCTTTTTTCCCTACTTTTATAACAAGTTTATTTACCTTACAAGGCTTCTGCCGATAATGGTAGGTGGCATGGTTTAACCCTGGCCGGCAACTAAGCTACACGCAGCCGCTCGCTCACTCCCCTCCAGTGGGATGGGGGAGAGAATTGGAAGAGTAAAAGTGAGAAAACTCGTGGGTTGAGATAAAGACAGTTTAATAGGGAAAGCAAAAGCCGTGCACACAAGCAAAGCAAACCAAGGAATTCATTCCTTGCTTCCCATGGGCAGGCAGGTGCTCAGCCATCTCCAGGAAAGCAGGTCTCCATCACGCGTAATGGTGACTTGGGAAGACAAACGCCATCACTCCGAATGTCCCCCCCTTCCTCCTTCTTCCCCCAGTTTTATGTGCTGAGCATGATGTCATATGGTGTGGGATATCCCTGGGGCCAGTTGGGGTCAGCTGTCCCGGCTGTGCCCCCTCCCAGCTCCTTGTGCCGCCCCCCAGCCTCCTTGCTGGTGGGGTGGGGTGAGGAGCAGCAAAGGCCTTGGCTCTGCGTCAGCCCTGCTCAGCAGCAACAAAACCATCCCTGGGTTATCAAAACCTTTTCCAGGACAAGTCCAAAACACAGCCCCATACCAGCTACTGTGAAGAAAATTAACTCTGTCCCAGCCAAACCCAGCACAGTAGGCTACTCCTTTTATTTGTCTTGTTTCCTTTAAGAAATGGCTGAATGATACCACGCAGCTCTTCTAATGTCTTTGAACATCGTCCTTTTTGGTCCACACAGTCTATTTCGTAAAGAAGATCCTCAAGACTTCATGATCCAATGAGTTGAATCAGAGAAGCTGAAAAGAATGAGTTCACTGTTTCAGAGAAACAGTGCAAATAAAGCAAATCATTACTTTAGTCTCACAGCTTTGTAAACATTTGAAGATTGCCCTTAAAACCACTAGACACAGGCTGTAACAACCACAAGGAAATCCTAATCTTTTACAATAAATGCAGAGTACCAGATTTGATCCTTATGGACCTTAACTGGAATTCCAGAACTGAATATATTCAAAAAGTTCAGGTGTTTGCATTTATATCCTTCTTGAATAAATTCCTATAATTGCCTGAGTAATGGCCTTTTAAGCCTTCCTTTTGGCCTTAGTAAAATTATTTAAGTGGAAAAGAGGCACTGCTTTCTGTGCAAGTTTGCCCCGTCAGACTGTGCAGTTACCTGACGGGAGGAGGGACAACAGTGAAAAGCCTTCAGTGCTACACAGTGGATTTCTTCTTTCATCGTAGGATAATGTACACAGCAGTCAATTTTCCACATACACTAAACAACTGCACTGACCTAGATAGACTGGAAAAACATAAATTATCATTTCAGGAGAAAATCCAGTCTCTCTTCTGAAATTAAAATCAGCAGTAACCCCTAATACTACATTCATTAAGGGGGGTTTCTGTGGTAAATAGCAATTGCTATGTGTTACTGTGTGGAAACACAAATTTTAGTGCCTTACTTAATTTCAGAATGTATTGAACTTATTGGAAAATGTGAAGCGATGATCTTCTATTTATAGCAGCGCCATGATGATGAATTAGCATTACCATAAGGTAAAGTAATTATGGTGAGTTAATACTGGCCTTATTAGAAGCATGTCTTGACTTTAGTCTATTACAAGCTAAGCTGGAAGGCTCCTCTGGCTGCAAAATAGCTGCTGTTTTATCCTGGTCTGCCTATCTTTCTTTAGTATTCTCCTCACCATCTCCACTGCTCTCAGGAATTCTGCAAGGAACAAAAGTGTAAAAATTTATTTCCTTTTTCCTTACATTTGCATAGAATGGCATTAGATGCTTTTGTCAATGACATTTCTAAAGAGGAAAACGTGGAAAGCAAGAAAAATGTATTACCCAAATACCTGCCCTGAGAGGACAATGGCAAGATAAGAATTGTGTGCAAGTATGGCATATTTGAGACATTTCTGCCATCCTCCCCAGGCTGCTTACAGGGAAACTGCAACAAGTACCAATGCAAACCCATGGAGAAACTCTAGATATCTGGTAGAAAAGTAAATTAGAAAATAACTGGAAAGGCCCTGGTAATATTCAGAAACAGTAATTAAAAGGGGTATGGAGGTATTTCTGCTAAGCCATTGAAGTTCCTCCTTGAAAGCAAAATTCAGCCCTTATAACCCTGTCTCTTGATATCCTTCTTTGCTCTTTTACTTGTTAACTCTAGCTAATGCCCGATTGCATCTGAGCTCACAGTTGCTCTGGATTCACTGAGTTTGTTCAGAACTGCACTAAAACCCAATTTACTAAGCTTAGGGTTTTGTCATCAGCAGCCAAAACCCATACACACTGGATCCATCAAATATACATTTATCTTCCCAACCATGAAAAGAGGTAGATATGCACAGATAAGCTGCTCTGTGTCAATGACACCAATGTAAGCCAAGTCCAGAATTATAAACTCTCAATAATAAGATGATGCACATCAACGTATCTTCTGGAAAACAGGAGGCCAGAAATATGAATTACTTTAGACACATTTAATGGGTGCCATATGTTATGTAAAATTCAGTATTATTATGCTAGAGATGTCATCAGAATGTCATATACACAAATACAGACTCTGGATTAAAAAAAAACCAAATAAATTTCACCTTTTCTGAATGCAGCTTCACTGAAAAAAGACAAAATGAAATCTAGAGGCAGAGAGAGCACTCAGTTACTTACTCTGTAAATTTTGTTGCTTTGCAGAAGTTTTAAGCAGAAGTAATTTTTGAGTAACCTCCCATTAGCCAGCCAAGCAATTAGTTGAATGATCTCAAATTTCACCCCAGGCCACTTTATTTTAGGAATATTTAAATAATTTAATAAGCAATCTAGATTTTTTTTTCCATTGTACAAAGGAATTGAAGCTGATAGCTAATTAACTGATACACCTACTTCATGGCATAACAGAGACCAAATGTATATCATAACCAGGCTTCCAGAGTATTTGATAATACTAGAAACAATTTCCGTGTAAGCTAGTGTAAGCTATTGCTTAAGCTCACCCAAATTCTACATTTAGGATTGATCAAAAGTCTAATAAGAGCAAGGAAAATATTTCTGTGGACTGTAACAACTCTGAATCATCCCTCTGTCAGAGTCAATTTGTGCGATGCTAAACTTAGCAGTAAATCCAAAATCTCAAATACAAACAGAAAAGATTTTTCTTCGCCAATATATTCACCTCCGTTCATATTCTTCAGACCGCATCTGGAATTCCGAGTGTTTTTTCCCCACTCCCAGCTGTCATTTTATCATCTATTATATAAATTGGATATCTAGTTATGGGCTCCTGTGGAAGACATTCCACAGAGGTACCCATATCTACAGCAGAGAAGTGAAAGAACTGATGATGCTTATTTTCAGTTTCACACATGATTTTTCCCCTGTAATCAAAATGGTAGTTTTTACGATTTCACTAATTTATAGCCCAGTGCTCAAAAACTATCAGAGCTGAATAATCCTTTGGATCAACTTTAAAAGAAGTCAGAACCATGAATAAACATAAAATAAATAATTGTACATCCTGATCTATCTTTTCTCCTTTGAGGCCATCCGTCCTGTTTCTTCATTTTTTAATTAGTACGCAAACATTTGGTTCCTATTTTTTGAAAGTCTGAGTTGGATTAGAGCTGGCAGTTATCATTTTAGGGATTGCACCAGGACAGAAGGATGTGAAGCTGGGGGTAGCAGTATCATTCAACTGTCTACTTGCAGTCAGGGTATCCTGATGCGACATAAGTGGTGCCCAGTGACAGGACAAGAGGCAATGGGCACAAACTGAGACATAAGAGGTTTCAGTTGAATATGAGGAAAAACTTCTTTACTTTGAGGGTGCCAGAGCACTGGAACAGGCTGCCCATGGGGGTTGTGGAGTCTCCTTCTCTGGAGATATTCAAAGCCCGCCTGGACGATGTCCTGTGTAACATGCTCTAGGAGAACCTGCTTTAGCAGGGGGGTTGGACTGGGTGATCTCCCGAGGTCCCTTCCAACCCTTGCCATTCTCTGTGATTCTGTGATAAGGTATGTGCGTTTCAGCACTAAAAATCCCTACAGGCATGCAAAACACCTACAGTAGGAATTGTTTGCGTACACGCATACAAACAAAAGTTTCAGTACCCATAAAGACTTTTATATTCTTTGGTCTTTCAGACAGGTCCCATTAAATCATAAATATTTGAACACGTCCTCGTGTTTGAGCATTCCTTACTTCACGTTGGCAGAGAGAGTCACTTTGCTGAACTTCCTCTAAGGCATTTATAATTTGTAGTAAAATGGCTGCACATTTTTAACATCTTAACTCTCCTACTCACCTCCTGACATTTCCATGCTATGGAGCTCTTTGTGCAACCACAATCTTTAGGTAGGCAGCTATTTTTAAGAAAATGGCTTGCTGTATTTGCAGGCTCACACACGTGCTTTAAACCCACCATTTTTGCAATATTTACGCTCTGCAGTCACAACTGCAGGCTCGTCGCACCGATAATTTTGGACAGTCATTTATGTCTCAAGTTTTCTGTATTAACATCATAAATTTAGAGCTGCATTTTGTACTGCTGTCAGGAAAGGAGAAGAATTAAAATCCAGTGCTAGTGTTGAAAATAAGATGTGAGCACATACCGCAATGGCTGCATAAAAAGAGCTCCACATTTAGTATCTAAAATGCAAATGCTTTAAGGAAACAAAACTTTGGCAAATTGTGTGCTGCTTCATCTTTAAAGTACGTAATTAAGAGAGATAGGAAAGACATAAGCAATTTTGAAACTGTGTTTTAGCGGATCCTTAATATAAAACCTTCCCTTAGAATCTGGCATTTTATACATATACATGTATATATGTACACTATGGATTAAGTGACAGGGGCTTTGGTTTCTGCACTGTGCCAGCTTACAGTAAGCAGGAATGGCACCTACCATGCTTGAAGCTACAACCACCAGAGAGATCACACACAGCAGAAAGCATAGTGTTGACACAGTAAAGAAGGAACAAGCGCACGCTGCATTGGCTGCTGCTTCATCGTGCTGCAGGTTGTCCTGATGATTCGCTTTAAGACCAATTATACAAAGCTCACAGAATCTTCTAAAAATTGGCCTCAGTATAATGTACTTCAGTAGGTGTGGTTTTGCTACTCTCCATTTAAACTAGTTCTTTTGTTGCTACCCTCTTTCTGCATAAAGCATGGACTACTCTGGGATTGATCAGGGTGCCCCCCCCCATCATACCTCCGTGCCTTCCCACCCCATTCTAAAGATGCACAAAGATTAAGAAAAAATAAAAATTATGCATACATATGTATATATTAATATATATGTGCACATATAGATACTAAAGTAAGTCGCTACAAGGCTTATGCTTTGACAGAATCTTGTTACTCTGGGATATCACAAGGGCTGACCCTTAAGATCAGACTTTAGCACTGTTCCAGTCAAGTGTATCCCTGCTGGAGCTCCTTCTATACTTTTCAGCCTCTGACAGCCTTTAAGTAGTCTTAATTCTCTACCTTTCCAAATAACAAACCGACCATCAACCTGACCTTACTAAGAATAGTAATTAGGAAGTGAGAAAGCTGAGCTTATGGTAACAGGAATCCTTTCAGAAAATACATTTCAGAAGGAACACAGGAAGACAAACACCAGTGCCAGAAGTTAACCGTTGCAGTCCAGCACCTTTTCTTAAACTCCAAGAGAAAGACCATCAAATTCCTGTTTCCAGTTACCAACAGATTTCAAATAGAGGTTACAGGATTGTTGCTATCTGTTCCATGGAAAGGACACTGCTTTTGGATTCTTTATTTTCCCTTACAGCAGAGATCACCAAAAGCAAAAAGATCACATAGGGCAACTAAAAGAGTGTTCGTTCTTCCAAGCAGAGAATGGAAGAGAAAGAAAGAGAGAGATCTATGGATGACAGTTCACCCTACTGAAATAGTTCACTGATGGATGTTGGCTCACTAAGCCATATTGAGGCCAAGAACTTTTGGGCAGGGCCATACTGCTCAGGTCATTCACCAGTTTTACCTCCCACAGCTTATCAACCTTCTCTTGATCCTCTCCTCTCCAGTCAGGCCCTCAGACTCAATAAAACCCTTTCCATCGAACCTTCTCCATCGTTTCTTTCCACGCCCCTCCCCCCGTCCCTGTTCAGGGTTTGTACATTACAGTATTTTGTTCAACCTTTTTCATGGCACATGCTATTGCTGACTTTATTCAAAATTACATGTGCTCAGTTACCTAACAAGGTCATGCTTCCTACAGGTATTTTGGCAGTTAGTGAAACCTTTGTTATGATTCAGTCAGTTCTAGCCTCAGGTTTTTACTCACAGGACAGACAGTGTTTCACTCAGTAGTTCTGTAACGCTCTATCAGATGCAGCTTTTTATCTAAAAAAAAGGGACAGAATTAATATTTTCATCTTAACACGTCATTTCTCTTACCCCATGGCTGCAAGTTAAGGGAAGTCCTAGTGATATCTGATGAACCAGAAACTATAAAAAGTCATCACCAGGGTTCTATTTCAAGCCAAAACTGAAGCGATCGAGCGGATAAAGTAATCCTGCAGGTGAAAGACTTCAGTACAAGTGACTAGAAGCAGGGCATTCTGCTGCTCAAACATCTGATGACTGCAGCTTCTGTCTGTGCCTTGCTGAATTCTGGCAGCAGGCAGGATTGCTCAGTCTATTATTGTTCAGCCAGCAGGATGACTTTGTTATGGCAGGAGATGTGGGACAGCTTTCTCAAATGAAGGCAGCTATCAGAACAAATAGGTAACCGAAAAAACAGGACTCCACTTGAATGAGCTTATGACCCGCTTACCTATGGGCAGAAAAGGCATCGAATAGGAATTGGGGTAATTTGTGCTGTAGGATAGTTAGATTTTGATTCAGAACATCTCACTGCCTCTTCAATCAACTGTGGGCTGTTAGCCAGTGTACTGGTAAAATTAAGCCTTTTCTGTTTAATAAACAGGAAAGGTGTTTCTACTGTCATATGTCAATAGTAGAGATGAATTAAACATTACCCCTTAAGTGAAGTATATTCTAGCCAAAGCATAATATATGGTGCAATATTCATGCTTACCTGGTATATCGTGAATCAGCAAGTCCTTCTTTTGAAAATATTAGCTCATATTTTGTGGCTTCAAGCAAAATATGCTTTTAGATATACTTTAACGGTTGAAGATTGTACATGCTGTTTAAGTATAAGCAAACCAGAATTTCATTTTTTTTTTCATTATTTAACTATGTCCTTTAATTATGGGATTAATCTTCAAAGCGTTATGGAGTACATTTGCAAAGTCACAGAGAGAATAAAAGGATTACAGAGGATAAAAACCATACAGAGCACAATAGGTACCAATGGTATAAGTGAGTGGTGATAATGAAAAGATGCACATATGCTAAGGCTATATTTATACACCAAGATTACACAGCATATGAATGAAGGAACCACAATTCTTCTGTCCCTTTACACCTGCAAAACATTTGAGCCAGCTGTTTATACGAGGCTATTTTAATATTCTGTAATTAGCTCTTTCCTAAAACTGCGTGTTATCTATCAGTTGTGGTCATCCCCAGTGGAGGAGCTTCAATATATTACAAGCCTTCTCAATTACAGCTCTTTATTCAATGGAATCAGAAGCTGGGAACTTCTGATTTACTGTAGTGTCCCCCACAATGTTATTAGACTGTTAAGTTAAAAGATCTTCCTTTTCACTCACTCCTTTAATGAGCTCTCCCAGATGACCACTATGGAGGCGTGTCCTTGCTTCAGCTTTGTATAGGCTTAAAGAAGTTCCATGCAATTAAGAATCAGTCCTCATCCATGCTTGTCTTGGCCTTTGGAAATTGCCAGATGTACTCGAGAATTGTTTATTTAAATAACATCACATAAGGAAACATTAAAGTTTTGAAAGTATTTAAAAATGCATTTTTACTAGCAAGTGAAAGAGGTGCACCAAAGCAGACTGTCTCAACTTCCATTTCTTCCCTAATTTTCCACTTTTTATACCTACCTGACAGAGCTAGCCACCCTTAAGAAGTGTTTTGTTCCCAAAGTATTTAAGGGTAGTGTCTCAGCTGCATAACCAACCTGATTTCCTTCTATGACCAGGTGACCCGCCTGGTAGATGAGGGAAAGGCTGTGGATGTTGTCTACCTGGACTTCAGCAAAGCCTTCGACACAGTCTCCCATAGCATTCTTCTGGAGAAGCTGGCAGATCATGGCCTAGATGGGTGTACTCTTCGCTGGGTTAAAAACTGGCTGGGTGGCCGAGCCCAGAGAGTCGTGGTGAATGGAGCTAAATCCAGTTGGCGGCCGGTCACAAGCGGTGTCCCCCAAGGCTCAGTTTTAGGGCCAGTCTTGTTTAATATCTTTATCAATGACCTGGATGAGGGGATTGAGTGTGCCCTCAGTAAATTTGCAGATGACACCAAACTGGATGGTAGTGTTGATCTGCTGGAGGGGAGGAGAGCTCTGCAGAGGGACCTGGACAGGCTGGATCGATGGGCTGAGGCCAATTGTATGAGGTTCAACAAGGCCAAGTGCCGGGTCCTGCACTTTGGTCACAACAACCCCATGCAGCGCTACAGGCTTGGGGAAGAGTGGCTGGAAAGCTGCCTGGTGGAAAAAGACCTGGGGGTACTGATTGACAGCCGCCTGAATATGAGCCAGCAGTGTGCCCAGGTGGCCAAGAAGGCCAATGGCATCCTGGCCTGTATCAGGAATAGTGTGGCCAGCAGGAGTAGGGAAGTGATCGTGCCCCTGTACTCGGTGCTGGTGAGGCCGCACCTCGAATACTGTGTTCAGTTTTGGGCCCCTCACTACAAGAAAGATGTTGCCTTGCTGGAACAGGTCCAGAGGAGAGCAACCAAGCTGGTGAGGGGTCTGGAACACAAGTCATACGAGGAGCGGCTGAGGAAACTGGGGTTGTTTAGTCTGGAGAAGAGGAGGCTGAGGGGAGACCTGATCGCCCTCTACAACTACCTAAAAGGAGGCTGTAGAGAGGTGGGGGTCGGCCTCTTCTCCCTGGTAACAGATGATAGGACGAGGGGGAATGGCTTGAAGCTGTGCCAGGGCAGGTTTAGGCTAGACGTTAGGAAAAACTTCTTCACCGAGAGGGTTGTCAGGCTCTGGAATGGGCTGCCCAGGGAGGTGGTCAAGTCCTCATCCCTGGAGGTATTTAAAAGAAGGATAGATGAGGTGCTTAGGGACATGGTTTAGTGGTGGGATGGCAGTGCTAGGTTAACGGTTGGACTCGATGATCTTAAAGGTCTTTTCCAACCGAGGTGATTCTATGATTCTATGATTCTAGTGTCTGTATGCTATTTTGACCTCTGAGAAACTATAATGAAACGCATATAAATGCACAATCCTTGCAACTTAAAGCTATATTTTGGGTTAAAAAAAAAAAAAAAGGACAAAGATTAGTCAGGTATTTTCTTAGTTGAGGAGATGTGATCCTATTTCTGTTTAGAAGTTTTTGAAGAAACCTATTGAATTAGATCTCCTAAAACTAATAGTCTCTTGCTGAATTTAATGTGGGATCTGATTACTTTATCACATTACTTATACTTAAGCATTTCATTTACATCTGAAGGCGAAATGAGAAAGAAGTTATTTCTAAAAATCTATTGACTTGTGTTTACATTATCAATACACTTTCTGAGATACAGTTGGCAGATCAGAAGGGCAGGGCACCTTGAGCCCTGTGACTCCTCCAGCAAAAGAAAGGTTGTGTTACAATCTAATCTCAAAAATAGATCAAAAGGGTTTGGGATTTGGTACAAAAATGTGAGATGCTGGAATATTTGCCACAACATCTATTGCCATTTTGCATTAAAAAAATTATAGTTAAAATCAACTGGATGCATAGTTGACAGACAAAGAAAGAAAACAAGTCACTACTGGACTTCCCAAATTTCATGTCATGACATAAATGATCTACCTCTGAAGGAAACAAGGCAGTTCTCTCTCTGTTAGGAAGGCTTTTCCTGTGTCTGTCGTACCGCACAGACGCATTTTGACTTAAGTACCTGTGATTACATTATGTAGGATTATTTTTTACAGTATCTTTCTTCATGAAAAAAGCAGAACAGTCAATCTTTTGATATTAAATCTAACCTAACAATATGAAGAATGCTGAGCATAAGTTATTTGAGGATATTGGTTAATTTGTCTCTGATGGAATTAATATCTGTGCAAACAATTAGCATAAAATACATGCAATACTCATCTACAACAAATGGCTTGTTGGCCATATGTGCCTCATGCAGGATATAGTCATAAACAGAAATACTTACTTTATGTACACAAATCAGTTCTTCATTTTCCCTCTTAGGCATTAAAAATGATGACTTTTGCCCAGAAGCTCATGCTATTAGTTTAAAAATTAAAACAATTATCTAAAAACCATACAAAACCACACCCCCTTTGGTTCATTTTCTGTATTTTAGACTCATAAACCTCCACAGTGCTCTGAAGTCCAGTTTTCATAGTTACACGCACCACACCACAGACTAAATCTTGGAAAAAAATTCAGTGTAGGAGGGTGAATGGATCCAAATAAGAGGGTCAAGCATCAGGAAGAATTCAGAGAGGCAGCCAGGGTAGGCAGGAGAGAATACCTGGTATTTAAAGCAACGCTGCCTGCTTCCTTCATCTTAACACTGTTGAAATAATGAGGTAGCAAACCCCTCGGTCCTCACCAAGCCCAGCAGAAGGCTGCTGGCTGGAGCCCTGACTCTCTCCACAGCACTGCTGCAGACTCCAAATGCCCTGAGGAAGCCCAGTAGCTACCCCGCAGCAACTACCCCGCAGTAACTACACCCCAAGAGCCATTTTGCGCTACTGAGATAAAGAAAACCGTGCTTGTTTTATCTCCGCATCAGCATTCCAGTTGCTCAAAACATAAGGAGACAAACAGATCAGAATGACATTTGTTAAAAACTGAGAAACCAACCAACCCATTGGGTAAGGAAACAAATTAAGGAAAATAATTACTTTTATCCATTCCTTGAAACCAACGGATCTGCTCTGCTATGACGTTATTGTTATGCAGAATTTCCTGGCTGACAAAATAATTGTGTCCATTAAAAGGCAGCCAGTGTCTGCACTGAGGAATGCATTGGACTATGAACTCTCCTTGGAGACCTCTGTGCACTTTTGATGTTCTACATCAAATCCCACCTGAGGGCATGCAATCTAGCAGAAGCCAAAAAGGTCAAATTACCTGCTCTTCTTGTAGTACTTCCCTTAATAATTTCATAATATTTAGTGTCCATTTAAACACGAAAATAATATGCTCAGATTTTAACTGGTTCTTTGTTTTCCACATTCTCCTCCTAGCCGTGGTTTGGCATGAGGTACCTGGTTGGAAACTGTAGGCTGCGACATGAAAGCATATTACCCTCCCTGGTTCCTGAGCATTTCAAAAGCTACAAAGTTGTGAGGTTATCCCAAGTTTCTAGATCTGTCTTTTAGCCAAAATTTTGGATTAGAAAATAAAACTGATAAAAATATTAGCTAGCTCTCATCGCAAATGGAGTCTTTTCCCTAATATTTGTTCTCTTATTTTTCATTGCCAGACAAAATAAAAACCTAAACGCAGGTTTCTAAGATTATGAGGGCTCAAACAAATAACAGTGCTAATCATATACTAAGTGGCAATTTTGTAAATTCTCGGCACAGTTCAAGTAACACCAAACTAACAGAGAGCATTACAAGGCCATAAAAGTAATATGAAACAAACTTCTATAATTTAGTTTCCACCAACATACATTACTTCCAGTATTAGAAAACAAAATCTGTAACTCAAACTGTCTTCCAGAGATGCACTTAAATTACATGAGATTGAAGAGGTGGTTGTTTAAATTTCCACAATGCAATTATCACAGATTGTCACTTGTGTCACAAAAACAGAATTTGAATTGAATCTGGGATAGGCTGGGAAAGAAATGGTACTGCTGCCAAATTTTAGCCATTTTTCTAGCCACTTAGATAACAAAGACATTGTCTACTACTTAGTGCACTGTATTTAATAAAAGCGATAAATTGAACTGGAAAACTGATGTACTTATAAAACTGAAGGGAAGCGTATCTGAATGCCTTTGCATCCAAAATTACATATACACATGTACTAAAAAACTCTATCAAAGCACTGTGGATGGCTTTATTCTGGAAAAAACATGCTTGCTCTGATCTGCTCTCTTAACTGTCCTTGATTTTTTGCCAAGAACACTCTATAGTTTCAAAAGACAGCTAAGGAATAAAAATATTCCGATAACAACAATGGAATAATAGCACAGTACGGCATTCATCCAAACCCACTTCATTTTCTTGCTCCTACAGGCCGTTACCTAAAATTCTATAGAAGCCATTTCTCCTTTCATTTGTGTTCAGTACAATAAATGTGTGTACAAACATACATTAGTGTGATGTGGACAGAAAAAGATAGGGTGGCTGTTAAAATGAGAGAGTGCCCGATATCCCTCAGAAGGCATCTCTCATCTGCCAACCTAGAATCAGCTCAATCAGCTTAATCAGAAACATAAAACAGCTCTAGGGAGAGACATTTAGAGCCTGGCAGTGGGTTTGGGGCTTCCACCTTGTCCAATATGCTATTGTTCCTTAAAACTTGTCTTTATGGTGATTCTGTGTTTTCTAACTGGCATGCAGAGGTCATCATGAGCGGAAGAGATATCAAGATATCAGGAGAGAGCAGGAAGCTGGTATTAACTGTGAAGCACAAGAATGTATTACTTCATATCTAAATCCCTCACTATCTTGACATAAAAATAAATTGCCTTGTATTTTGGAGCCAAGGATATTTAAAGTACTAGCTCCAGGCCATTGTGAAAAGAGAGGGAGAAAACTACATCTGTAAAGCACACCTAAGTTATTATATTGATACCATTCTTCTGTTTACCAGTAGTATCTAAAGTTCACATCAAAACATGCTAGGATATAAACTGGATAAATGGTCAGATAAATAAGGAAAGTTTACCATTTCTACGTATTAAGTAACCTAAACATCAGTTGCAGACAGTAAAGCTAAAATGCCTAAACTTTTTCTTGTGTGTGTGTTTTGCTTTGACTTGCCATTATTTTCCAGTTACTTCAGATCTACTTACTTAGGGTATTGTCCACATTTTTCTGTAATTTTCTGCCTGCTACCTTCCCATAGGCTTGTGCAGGCTGCCATGCACTCCCAGTACACCTCTTACCTGCTCTTCTTCAGTCTGGCCTTCAATATTAAACACAAGAATTATGTATCTGTCGCTTTCCCCCCTTTGAATCGAATTATCTCACAGTTTCCACTTGAGGAGCAACAGAACAGACAAGAATACACACTAAATTAATATAAATTTCCTATATGCTAGTTTACGAGTTGTTTGGTTTTTTCCCCAAAAGCATCTAATTGCCCTTTGAATTTAAATACACATTTAGATAACATACAAAGTAACAAATACTTTTTTAGATGAAAGTTTTGACAACAAACTTGCCTACTACACTTATGGCAATGCTCTTGGGATCTGCCGCACTTTTTATATGCTTCCACAATGCAACCTGGTAAGGGTTTGAGATAGCTTCTAAGGCTGCATAGGCGCTGGAAGAACAGCCTAACAGAGGTGCGATCAAAGCAGATCAAAGCCATCACAATGCTATGCAGACATCCACTCCTAAAGTCTTCAGTGGTAGAAGATGAGGAGGGTAAGGACAGCACTCATGTGTTGGGCTGAAGCTGAAGCATCCCCCCAAATGTGACCAGGCGGTTATTAAGCTCTTGAGAGCGTTTGTTCAGCACACAAGATAAGGGTGGATTACTGCATGCATGCCTTGCAAAGCACTGCTTTGATTTTCCTCATGCTTCCGGCTGCTGCTGTCAGGCTGGAGCAGGGGAAAACCGGCCGGGAGAGGAGATGCTACCAAACGTGCCGTTCATCGAGGGAGAACAACCGTACCGAAACCAAATGTGCCGGTTTCTCTGGTGCCTTTGGAACACGGGGAAGGTGACCGCCGTCCGCAGGGCTGTCCCTCGCAGCACGTTCGGAGAAGGCTGCGAGCCTAGTTCAGCCACGAGGGGGAGCGTCAGGCCCGGGAGTTCGCCCGCCGGGCCGGGGCCGGGGCCCCGCTCCAGAGCTCCGCTCCAGAGCTCCCGGGGCTGAGCGGAGCGGCCGCGCATCGCCTGCAAGCCCCTCGGCCGAAAGCGATCATTTCTTGGGACAGAAAACCGCCGCCTTGTTTGGGTTTTGCAGCACATAAGGGAGAGGGGAAAGGAGGCTGCGGAGGAGGAGGGCGTCGTTATTCCTGGGCGAACGCTTGCCCAGGCCGCAGTGCTGATTCTCCAGCCCCCTCTGGAAAAGCTGGCTGGCTGCGGTGCAAGCGGCGAGCGTTTCACACGGTCCAGGCCAGCAGCAACTGGTCTGACAATGGCTATATTGCCCAACCTGCTTCCCTGTGGTGGATGGTATAGTCACGTTATACACAGAGTATCACCACCCCTCTTGGCATCTGAGGTGCTGCCAGGTTCAGTAATGGAGTCAGAAGAAATTGAGAGTCCTCCTTCAGCTTGCTAATACTTTGATTTCTCATCTCCAGATCATGCAGTGCTTTCCAACCTCGCCAATATAAAGTCACGGAACACCCACGCTGCCATCCTGCCCGCACTGATGTTTCCTCAAATGCAGTTACGCTGCTGCTGCAAAAGATTTCTTCCAGATCCACTTGGGCCCCTTCTGCATCAGAGTTAAAGCACATTGCTGGGGACAGGGCAAAGCTTTTCCTCACTTGTATATCTCTGCTCCATGGCTAGAGAACACACGGGTCTCCAGCACCGCTGTTTTAATGAAATGTACTGCTGGTACATTTCAGTTAGGTTTTCTCACAGAACATTACGGCCTCTCTGGAGGACTATCTTACATCTGAATCACTAATCTGAACATGGCACACATTCAGTCAGCACATTTCTTTTTAAGATCCAAATTTCACTAGGTTCCACAGAAGCCTATTGCTCGTGTCTACTGTAATTTATCAACCCTGGCAATGCAGAGTCATGAAGCTGTAATGAAAGATGATGTTCCTTACTGGCAACAAAGTAAGTGCTAGAGCAACTGATGTCTCACACCCTTTCCTTCTCTTATGGTGTCTTAATGTCATTTGGTTGACAATTAATTAGAAGATACGAATTGAAATGTCTTTCCTTTCTAAGCAAAGCAATTCTAACCATTACGCAGCACAGAGCTCCAAACTGCCTCACATACAGCTGAACGAGGTTATGTTGTTACATCTAAGTCCTAATCCGTTTTCTGCATAAGTGCTGATAGATGCTTTTAACATATTTAAATTTGCCTTGATTGTTTGAGTCCATAGAAAACTGATTGTACTTTCTGCTTTGTTTTGGGCAATTCCAAGAAATTAATATGCACTAAGCTGTTTCTCTAGATATTGCAGACTTCTGTTAGCAGTTACAGTTACTAAGCAAATACAAAATACATTCCCCAGTGATGCAAAGATACCCCACAGTGTTTGCCACTGCCTGCTTTTGCCTTGATATCCAAAGACAGATGAGGCTCTGTCTAGGCTGTTTAGCCTAGAGAGACTGAGAGGAGACCTTATAGCTCTCTAACTACCTGAAAGGAGGGTGTAGCAAAGTGGGTGTTGGTCTCTTCTCCCAGGTAACAGGCAATAGGACGAGGGAAAATGGCCTCCAGTTGTGCCAGGGGAGGTTTAGATTGGACACCAGGAAAAATTTCTTCACTGAAAGGTTTGTCAAGCTTTGGAACAGGCTGCCCAGGGAGGTGGTTGAGCCCCCATCCTTGGAGGTATTTAAGATGGGTGGATGAGGTGCTTAGGGACGTGGTTTAATGGTGGAATGGCAGTGCTAGGTTAATTGTTGGACTTGATGATCTTAAAGGTCTTTTCCAACAAAAAGGATTCTATGATTCTGTGACCTTAGGCTGCGAACACGCATCTAACTCCTTTATGCTACTTATTTGCACTGATATGAATCCCTTCTTAGATGTGTAATCAATCCCAACTTGCCTGTACCTGATTACCAGTCTTGAGACTGTGTGAGGAAAACTGGTTGCCCTTCCTTACACAGCTGCACTGAAAAAAGGAATGACATTGCCTTGTGTCACCGGGACATTGCCCTCTACCCATGCAGCACTATGCTTCTCAAAGAGATCTGTGTATGTTATTAAACATATATTTAACAAAAACAAATGAGAGAAAATGCAGAATTGCCTATATGATAGCCACATGGGCAGTCTACTTAATGCTCTTCTCTGATCATGCAGAGGAAAGAATTTTCTTTTATGTCCTCTTGTATTTCCTTTTCAGCAGATCATTAACAATTACTTTTTGGCTCCAGTGCACATTACAAATAACTCCCAAGTTAATTCTTTTTCCATCAAAGTATTAGGTTTTTACTCTGACTATATCCAGCTTAAAATTTAAACACCAAAGTCAGTTATTGTTTCTGTTACCTAATTAAGTGTGAAATGTTTTAAAGGGAAGAATAATGAAATAACATCCTTAAGTGTTTTCCGTAAATCTTCCGGGACTCAAAGTCTTTATCACAAATACATAATGGGTATTCAAAACCTTTCATTTAATAAATGCCTTCATTTGTTTTACTCAAGTAACATTGCTCCTGAAACTGTAGTTAGTTTTGGAAGTTGACACAAGTTAGATAGTTGAATGACAACTGAACACATACAGAGTTCTTAGTGCCTAGCTCTGGTCCTTTAAGTGACAGCAATATCGCCTCATGAAATCAACTTTTTTCTTTTCCATTGCTAGAGAACCATCATACTGAAATAAACAGAGAAGTTATCCCTTTGTAATTTTGCTGGTGTACTGTACAGTGTCTTCTGTGACTCAGAACAGTTCTTTACCTCTGAAGACAGACAGAGAAGACTTCCCAGACTGAGCTGATCATTAGGTCTTTTAGTACTGTAATCTTACCTGCCAATGCAGAAAAATGATGCACTGCTAGGAAAAGGAGCAGAATGCGGTCACCAGTTCTGCATGACTTCCCTACCATCCATGGTCACTAGAAAAAAGAACAGATCTGTGTCTTTATAAACAATTAATCATGTTTCACAAGCTTTTATTTATATTCTGAATTGATATAAAATGCACCTTATTTTAATGTAGTTTCATGCATTTTTATTGCCACAAGCATTTTCTCCTACCCTTTTCACCATCTCCTTGGTTCATGGAGTTTTGTTTTCAGGAGGAAAACATAGAAATGAGGAAAGAGTGAAAATGCAAGTTCCATACAAAGTCTGGTTTTGGTCCTGTTTTCCTGATCTGTTGAACTGCCCAGCTTTCTCATAGGACAAAAATTCCTACATCTCACCTCTGCTCTGTCAGACAACCGCGTGCATGACGCCGATCTCAGTGATACGAGATAAACCTCTAACCATGTCACTTCATGGAAATATCCTAATATCTGTAAAGATGCAAATAAAATTGGAATCTGGGCTATAGCTCATACTTTACCAGGTACTTATTTTTATCTCATTTTGATTGCAGACTCTTTTTTCCTAGAACATTCCAAAAATTGTATTTTGGAATTGAAACTTTCCAGGTTTGAATGAGTGGGTTTTTTAAGTGAGAAAAATCCATTTGGCTGCATCCTAGTTATATAAAACTAACATAAAATCTTTACTGACTTAAAAAAAAATAAATTAGATATGCTTTTACTTCCACAGGCATCATAAAAATTACTTCATGAAATTTAGCATGCAAAGAATATTTGCTTAAGATCAAACTTTGTGACAAAATTTTAAAATTTTGCATGTAAAAAAGGGTTTGTTTACATGTCTTAAGAATATATCCCAAATTTAGGAAAAATATGTACCCTCTCAATACTTAAAAAAAAAATACTGTGTCATGTTTTCATATTCTGATCCCTCTCCCCCACCCCATTTTTGGGGGAAACACATGGGTGTAGGGAAGAATTATTGTTATTTTTTTTCTCAGATGTCTTTCAAAGGACCATTTCTAGTACTGGGTGGTTTTTATCCATTTTATTGGGAATAGGATCAGGTCCAAATTGTATTTTGCTTCCATGATGACTAATGTGTATAAATATTCATGAGTCAACACTATTTGGCTATTTTCTAAAAGCTGTATAACTGTTACTGCAGTTGTATCCGTGGACTGCAACATCTCATTTGAATTCATGAGACCTGTTATAGATTTTAAATATATATGAATTGATATTAAAATCTAATGAAGAACAAGAATCCCATCTGCTACCTGCAATCTAGGAATACCTGCATAACATAACAGAGGGAAACAGCAATGTAAGCAATGAAGACGGAAACTTGTTTGTTTATTAAAACTTAAAATTTGTTTTGATCATTCCTTCTAATCCCTGCTGATAAAAATCATGTTCCAAAGTGGCTTCTTTCCAGGTCTCTGTAGACATCTTTGTATTTTAACCTACTAAAAGTTTTGCAGAGCATCTAACTGCCATATTTTTCTTAAAGAAGAAAACTACTTAAATTCTGTAAGAGCAGCCTATTTTATATGCAACTTTGCTGACACATGAGACTCTTCTGAAGATGCCTGCTCTCTTATTTTTGTGGACTGTAAGACAAATTTAATTTGGAGTTTTCAACTGTGTTTTGTGTCATGAGAACTGCAGGGACAAAAATGGTATTACTTGAACATTTATACTACCTGTAAAGATGCAAGATGTTCTTCATGATTCTAAACGGCAAATTATTTCTCACTTGCCAGTAATTTTCCGAACTGATTTTCCACAAACTTCCATGAAGAGTTATTTCTGAGATCAGACACAGAGAAAGATTCAACTCTTCGAAGTGACTGCCAGGAGACCGTGATACTAGGGGTTTAGAACATGATGGTATCTTTGGTATGAACCTGTTATTCCCTGCCTAAGGATAACAGGCCATCATAACACGCCTTTGAAGTGCGTTTTTAATTGCTCTTCAAAAACAGACTTGTGGTGAAGGGAGGAGCAGGCAAGTTTTCCACTGATATCAGCAAGGCTGGTACTTCATAGTGTGTCGCCCCTTGTCCCAGTCACTGGCATGACTCACTGTAAAATGCAAAGGTACCGCGGCCCAAAAAGCCTAACCAACCCGATCATGGAATATTTGTAGTATAATGCGGTGTCACTACTGACTGTAACTTTGCTTAATACCTAATTTACCAAGAAACTAATTTTTAATTGAATTTTTATGAAACCTAGAGAGTAACTGAAGAAGTTTGGCACACTGGTCAGCTGTGGGTTGAGATAAGTCCCAGGAAAGGATTAAACATCTGTGGTTTTGTATAGGTAGATACTAGAAGGATGCCATACTTTGCGGAGAATATCTGCATTTGCTACAGTATAAATCCATGACAGTATCCAGCAGCCTGACACTTGCACTCAAAACTATTTTCATTACTCAATGCCAGTGTGATCCCTATACATACTTCTGAACAGGACCAGTGATCATATTTGACTTGCAGGATCAGCAAAACTTTGGTTGCAAGAAGGGTCATGCAGCACTCGCCAATGCCTCAGTCTCATGGGATCACAGACCCAGAACAGGCCTGGAGTTCTGTACACTAGCAAAGCTGTTTAAGCTATTCAAACTCAAGTTTGTCCCAGTATTCTTGGTCATAATTTCTGGTTACTTTCTTACATTTCTAAACATCCTAGAATAATACTGTCCGTTTATTAATAATTCATGCTGCCTATAATAATTCTGACCCCATAACACTGAACAGTCAGAAACTGAGAAAACACTGACATTGTTTTTTAAAATATATATGGATATACGTAACAGAAAATAACACTCTTTTGGGTTAAACTCTAGTTACTCATCACGCCAGATGACAACGCCTGTTTTAACCTAAGAGCTTCCTGCCATCTCATTTTCCTCTGTGTATTTTCTCAGCTGTCTGTGCCCATATACTTCAATGCAAATGGCAGAATCTATCATACCACCACAAAAACAGTTGCTTGCTAGCTATGTCCATAGTCACTGAAGGCCAAGATACTAAAAAAAACTTACAAGAAAGACTAGTTTATAGGAACTTGATGCAAATTTTAGTGCTGTTCACATACAACCTATGCAGATTCACAGACAAGTGTTCATCATTACCTATTAGATATAAATTAAAAGTAGAAACAGTCTCAGAAAGCACCAATGGAACAACGATACAGGGCCCTATTGCTTTTAGTTAACATGTTCAGTTGTGTCCTAGAAGAGATAAGGACTTAAAGAAGATCTCATATGCCAAGTGCTTAAAAACACTTTTGAAGAGAAGCCCCACTACCTTAAAGTACTTAAAACTGAGAGAGAATCCTTTCTCATCTCTGGGCTTTCTGAATTTGAGTTTGGGGCTTTGGTGGCTTGGGGTTTTTAAATTATTTTTTTTTAACACTATCAACCTCCAAACTGCACTCTGAATCTTGTGCAATCACATCATGTTGATGCGTGATGCAGCTTCACAGATAATTACAGCTTTGATTTTCTATAGTTCATAAGCAGACTTATAAAGGAAACTAAAAAAAACCAACCAAAAACCCCAAACCAATCAAAACATAAATGGGTTTGTTCTTTCACAACTTGCAAGAAATTGCAAACTTGATGGGGTTTTTTAGGTCCTACAGCCATCTAGGAAAAAAGTTTGCAGCAATGTCTCTTAATAGCATTTAGACTATCAGAAAGTAGATAGATAGAAAGCCACTGGCAAAAGATTATCTTGGAATGATCACATAATAATTTCAGGATTCAGGGGAGTAAGTTCTGACCTCAGTGCATGAAAACTTACTTCACTAAATATTGTACAGTATAATATCAATGGCCCAGCCTAAAGAGAACAGAACAAACAAGAAGCATTTTCTTTGCGTAGACCTAACCCCAAATCTATCTGAAATCTACTATCAGTTCACTGGGTGAGAACAAGCTCATTAATGGTCTGGACTAGATCTGTGAAAATTCATCAGCACGTTCCCTGTCCAAGAACATGAAAACACAGGGCTGAAGTTTGGCCCCTGGCTATCACAGTTTTCAAAGGTAGGGTCAAGCATTTTCCATGTTTCTCAAACCAAAGGAAAAGCAACAAATAGGGAGGAAGGACTTGTAAGATGTCTTCTTTCTTTCTTCTTCTGAAGAGGGGAGGAAGGAAACGAGCAGAAAGCTGTAATAAGATTATAGAGAAGCATGGAAAAGTTGGAGTAACAAGGAGTTAGATGGACACAGATGACTTCCACTGTATAGACTTCAAGAAGACAAAGAAGTTTTTTTTTAGTGCAGATTAAAAGCAGAATATCCTAATGAACTAAAAATCCTCTATTTTCCCTAGATACATCAAGCTCCTTTAGTAAAGACATTTATAAACTGTCAATATTGGCCTCTTGTGACAGCCTCCATCATGCACCATAATTAAAGAATTTCTGTCTCCATATCACTGAAAAATATGCAATCAGCTAGAGCATTTCCCTTGGCAGATGCATTTAAATGCTCCAGTGGTGCCACACACTGACTTCTACAACTGCCTTTCACCCTGCAGCTGCAGCAACAGGAAGAATACGCCCCTCCAGAGATAGGAAGAGGAGACAGCAGCAAAGCTGGCTTGTTACAATTGCTGTCACTCGCACACAAGAAAAAATTCTGCTCTGCTAATAGAAATCTGAGTGTTTTACAAATGGCACAACAGATGCAGTGCACTGATGAAACCGATGTAGACAGTGATGCTGCAAAAACTCTTCAGGCAGAAACACAGTTGTCATGTACTGAACATCTCACGCACATCACCACGGCAATGATTTTAGGAACTTTTGGCAGGGCCCTAAGCTAAACTCCTGCTCTTTACGAAGTATTCCTTGGGGTTTTCATTTCCAGATGGAGAAACAATAGAGCTGAGTTCATCATGTCATCTTCAGGATGACATCTTCCACAATGAAACACCCCCTGTCACTGAAATGCAGTGCCAAGCATTGGGTACGAGCCTAGTACATGAGGTGGAAATGGAAACCACAGCCTTCTGCTGCAGATATGCAAGCCAATAGTTGAGTCATCTCAAGACCTTCACATAAATCCTTATACACTGCTTCTTACATTAGAAAATTGATAAATTGATAAAAATGTGCTTCTGGGATCAGGTCATTCAGGTGGCAGGACGGGAGTAATGAGAACAACCACAGAAGTGGGTGTCCAGGTAGAGTTTTCTAATGCACAGCATGTTCTTTATGCATTCCTGAAAGCATGCGAGACCACAGCAAATCTTAAAGAAAACCAAATACAAAAAATAAATAATTCCAGATGAAAAATAAAAATCAATACTACCTGAAAGATAAATCAAGACCTTACTTTGGCAAACAGGTTGGCAAAGGGATGACTAGCTGACAATTCATTCACAGCTGATCTGTGTTCTTTAGCTGTATTACCTGATGCTACCTCATCTTCTGACTCAAGGTCTGCCTCATTTGTTAGGTCCTGTCCTTTAGTCTCCAAATACAATGGTGAAGTGATTGCCAGTGATTTTATGCTTTTCAGTGCCCAGGACAATGGCACTGCTCAGCTACCTCAAAGAGCTAATACATACTTCATGATGAGAAAGGAATGGCCAAAGCCACAGGAAAGTTTGTTGTTTTTTTTTTTTTTTTTTTAAATTATTCTATAGCATCTCTAGCAGCACATGGAATTTTCAATATTGTATTTTTAAAGCACCTGACATTTTTCTTAAAGTAAAAAATTATGGCATGTGGAGACAAAAAATTATCAGACGCATTTCATCCAGTTAAAATATTCAAGATTCACTCTGAACTGTGTAAGTCCACTGTGATACAAAATGTTAAATGTTTCATCAAATACTATCAGATAGAAGGATTTCAGTAACAATCTGTGACTATGAAAGTGGAGTAATTGCACAGTGGACTTCTACAGCACCATATAATCTCCTTAACTCTTAAAGAGCAACCTCAGTTTGACACTCGGTTGGCTTCCTGTGAGCAGCCTGTGCATCTGGGATGCTTTGTGCCTTTCACACTGATTAGAAACTACATTATTGCTCACTATAATTAAAGTGGAGCCTTCTCACTGCAACCAGCTTCAAAAAGAAAAGAGGACATTTACAGAAAAAGACATGAGCTTGGTCAGTCCTCTCCTTTGCTTTTTCTTTGATCAATGTTAGATATTGGTACATGTATGAAAACACATTGATGACCTGAATCCGATTTCTTCTACTGCCTATGCCAGGCATGAAGTTGTAATTCTGTATTTGCAACATTACTCTCTTCCTCTGGAATAGATCGCCATTTTACAAAATCAGAGGTTTAGAATTGTTCTGTAGAACAAATCAATAGGAAATAGGATCCAATCCTGTGTGACACTAGATGTCGAGTGCAAGAGCAAAAGCCCTTGGAATAATAATGGTGTAAAGTGTTTAGGTTTAGAACCAAAACATCTATAGAGAGAAAAATAATTTAATGCAAGGGGAAAAAAATTCTTTCCAAACCAACAAAAGATGACCATTCTACCAAGCATTATTTTATAGAGACATATGAAATATATGTACACATACATATACACACACACGCATACATACAGCCCTATAAACTGTATCCCAAATCATATTTCAGAATTATTTTCAATTTAATTTTAGAATGAAATACTGATTGAAGAGAGGAATACAAGGAACTGCTATAGACTTTTAAATTGTGTGGAGCTGCAACTTAAACTGAGCTTAAATTCCTTTCAGTCTTTTCTGGCACTTATAAGACCATGTGGCACACCAAATTAAAAAACCACAGTAGGTTAAAATTCAATTGATATTGATTGACTATATACTGACATTTCCCAATATAATTGTATTTATGCAGGAGGGCATCTCTTGTCTAAGAGACGAATGTAAGGTTTGCACCTCCATCATCACTCCCCAGGGAATTAGAGGGGCAGAAATTAACAACAGAAGCCTAGGTTCCCAAAAGACTGGTCTTGTGACAGATACTGTAGTGATCTGTCTCAGTTCAGGAGACCACCTGCTCAGTCTTCTGAAGCAATGAAACCAGGACCAACAAGGTGTGTGTCCCATGCCTGACTGTCAAACTCTTCCCTAGCATCGGTGCGTGTTTTTATCCTAGGTAATTCTGAGTGCAGTTGATATTGCATTACCTCACCTAGGCAGTAACAGAGGAAACACCTGCTTCCTATAGTGGCTACGAGATAGCACTTAAAGAACGTTTTATGCCAAAAATAGATAAAACATGGAAATAAAATCCCTTCTGCTATCAGACATTTAGCAGTGTAGTATAGAGGTGTAATATAGAAGACACAGCCAGTGTTGAACAAGAACTGAGGCTGCCACAAAGTGAGGAGACTTTAGGGAGGCTTCCTCTTAGGAAAAAGCTTTGCGTATGCTGAGACAGCTAATGACAAATTACTAAAAATCTGATTTAAGAAGAAATAAGCACCCAGTCCCACTGAAACACTTTGGGTGTATTTTGGGGTTGGACTAGATGACCTCTAGGGGTCCCTTCCAACCCAAAACATTCTATGATTCTATGATATTTTTTCCTGCAGGCTCAAGACATGTCAGACAACAGTCTGTCTGGATCTTTAATACATATAGTATAGTTAATGTAAAGATAACTGAGACGTAAAACATGCAGTTAGTATCTCAGGTGGTGGGAAGCTTTCAGGACGGGAAGATTAGCATCTGACAGCATGCCGACTTACAACAACAGGACAGTGCAATAAAATACTCTGTTAGAACAGCAACTAACCTCTTACAAAGTGATGCCATGAATTATAAAGTTAAAAAGATAGATGAAACTACCCCAGATGGAAGGATTAAATGCTTCTGAAACCCTGCTTATACTGCAACATTTCTTCAGTAACTTTGCCATTCTGCTTTTTATACCTCAACTGTTTAAAATAAATGACTGCAGCGGCATGGACAACAACGAGAAGGGGATAATTAACCTGCTGACAACACAACAATAAATTAAAAAAGCATTCAAGTCAGCTCATTTAAAAACTGTAAATAGAGGATATGGTCTCAGGAGCATGCTGGAGTTTGTTAGAGTCTTACATGAGCAATAGAAATATGATGCCTTCTGCCAAAAGGAGATAAGGATCCTGCCTGTCTAATAAATGGCACGTTGAGACCCCAGAGAAAAGGAAAATGAAACCACTATTCACAGAGAGGACTAGGAACTGATGCACAAACCTGCAGTGCACCTGCATCTGCAGATACATCCACCTTCCTTCCAAGAGGTACATGCAGGTATATAATGCCAGTCAGCAATGTCCGAGGGGCAGTTATAGTGAAAAATAAGAATGAGTTTGTGTTCTTTGTTTTTCCCTTTTGATTTCAAAAGCTGTAGAATGCAATGGGCGAAATCCACTGCCATTAAAGTCAAAAGCGAACCTCCTACTGATTTCAGAGCAAGCTTAATTTCACCTAGGGATTTCATAATATATACACATAATGAAATAGTAAAATTCCTTACTGTTCAAGTATTCTTAGTCCTAATCCATTACCATTAATTTGCACAACTGCCCCCAGTACTAATTCTAGCCCATAGATGTTTTGGCATCTTTACTGTATTCACTGGAACAGCAAGTGAGAAGATGTATTTACATCAGTGATGATCCAATCTAATCTTGATTAAAGCAGTTAAAAATTAGTAATAGAACTAAAAAGGTGTGTCCCAAGTACATTCTGCCAGATGAAGAGAAATGAACAGTGCCATCAGAATCAGAATTGAAATAAAATCCCATCTGTTTGCTCAGGTTTTACTGCATGCACCTGCGTATTTGGTGATTTTTCATAGTTCTCCTCTTCTACTACCAACCTTGAATTTTCATGGCTGGAAAGCAAATGAATTCTCTTTTGGGAGGATCACCTTCTTTGATGATGATATCCAAGATCATGTTCTGCTACACGTAGAGGTTGCAAGACTTCATTGACTTAACACTTCCAGTGGAACAGCATACCTAATCCTTTAACTGAAAATCCTGTAAAAGGCAAAAATAAAATAACGAAGTGAATCTTCCAAGGACAGTGGATCAAGCCATTATCATCACCCACAGACCCTCAGATACACCCTTGGTTAGCACAGCCCACTTGGACAGCTCTGCTTTTTGACCTGTGCTGCTGCGTTGTTTCAAACCGGAAAGAAGAGTGCTTTTTACCCCATCATCGTCAACACCGTATGTAGTACTGGCATGAGAAACCCTAAAAGAAGACTTAAGCTATTACAGGGAAAACTTAAAAAACGTGATCACTGCACACAGTCATGTAGCTACAGGCTACATTTATGATTTATGATTTACAGATTTATAGTGTGAAATTGTAGTATTGTGCAGTATGATTTATAACATGAAACTGCTAAGAACTATACAATTAAAAAGCAAGTTTCTAGGTATTTTTCTTCTTTTTCCTTATTAAACAATGGAGTTGCAGAAGTGTTGGTAGCATCTTCTAAAGTGAAATTAAGATTTTTTTCACTTTAAATATGGGAATATTCAATAAGACATGAATGTACTTACTGTAGTTAATGCATAACTGAGTCAAATTCTGCTTCTAATAGATCAGCTTGAACCCCAGCTCTACTGGGATCAAATCCCACTCAGAAGAAAATAAAATGGGGGGAAAACTGGAGAAAAGAGCATTCAGAGTTTAAAAAGAAAAATAAAATCGAGAGACTGAATAGTGAGAAAAAAAGAGGAAGGAGAAACAGCATTTTGCCAAAAAGTACAATATGCTTACTCAATCTGAATTCTGTTATAGCTGATTCAGAGTCTCCTGTATGTTGCATATGGGCTTTGCAGTTAGCCCAGTAAAAATGTAGAGAGCAGGTTTAAACTAGTTAGTGTTTTAGGATTCATCCTCCCCAACACATAGCTGGGGAGAAAAAAAAAAGAGAGAGGAGGAGGGGGGGAGAATAATCACTACAGAAAATAAAAAAAGATTCAAGAGCTTTAGGCAGGTTTGCAAGTGATTCAGAAAACCTCAATTACCACTGTAGAAATTGCACCTGAGCACAAGTGTCTCAAGCATGACTTCAAGCATGGTGAGGACCGCGATAAGGCAGGTATTCTTCCTTCCATAAAAGGCTGAAACCTGAAGCTGAAGTGTTCAGTTCAAACCACAGATATCTATGCCTATTATCTCACTGCTCGTGACAGGGCAAAAGGAAGAAGTTAACTGAGATTTCAGTATGTTCAAAATTTTGGTAAATTCTCTCAGTTATTCTTTACTTTGAAAGCGGACTGGCCTTCATGAGTATCTGGATATGGGCAGCAACACTTCACAGAAGAGCAAGCAACAAATTAAAAAAAAAAACCCCTTACAATTAAAACTTACAGTTATAAAAAAGTTTTCTGTGGTCCCTTTTGCGCATAAACAGAGATGCTCTTGCTGTTAGTCATAGCAAAACTCAAAGTTACTACTTTTTTTTCACTTGCAGGTTACATCAAAGCCATATGGATTTTAAACAATAAATCACTATAAATTCAAAATCTCATATTGAAAGTGGGCATCTCTAGCTTTTCTTCCAATCAAGTATCTGTTTTCTCTAGTATCTGTTCTTCCTGCTGTTTCTTCTACTGCTCTGTGGCTGTAAGTATAGCTTTATTCACACTCAACATAGTTAAAATTGCTCGTGCCACAGTCTAGAGAGACATACCAAATAATGGGTGTTAAAAGAGTTCAGTCATCTAAGTCCGTACTGGGAGGGATCTCACATGGCCCCGATGACAGTGATGTTAAATAAGAACAGTGTCCAGAGACTGAACAGCATGGTGACAGATATTTTTCCACATAAATCACAAAGAAACAAAACCACACAGAACTTACGAGTATCTGGAAGAAAGAGAGTAAACGGTTCATGGGGAGACACATCACATTTAGCAAGATCATGCTGTGGACAAAATTACTTCCAGCGACATTCATGGAAATGTTGTTCTTGGATTAACCTTAATCTGGACAGCGTGTTCATCTTTCTGCTCAGCCTAACACTAGACACAAAGCCAAGACACACCAATTATCTCACACAGCAGATGCTGAGATCAGATTGTCAACAGTATACTGAGGCTCGGATCACAAATACCGCCACCTTAGTGCGGTCCTGGATTTACATATCCTAAGCATTTTCACAAACATGATCCAGTCTGGGATAACTTGGAGTTCATGAAGAATCAAGCCTTAGCTAGGAGGTAGCAAAGAGCAGTTTCCTAAACTGTGTGCCAGCTGCTACAGACCCTGCGGGCGTGCTGGGCCCACCAGGGGCAGAGGCAGCAGTGATTTGGGCACCCAGCTGCGCTGACATGGGCTGAGGGCACCATGCAGTCACACCCAGGGAAGCAGAGGAGGGAGCCAGCCCTTCCTGCCTCGGCCAGCACACGGCACCCCTCGCCGCAGCCTCTTCAACAAGCTCAGCAGGCACTAATTTGTCAAATGTGACACACACGCACATTAGAGCTCCTCCATGGCTGGGTGAGCAATGCAGCGCAATCACATTTGGACTACCCATTTTCACTGCATTTCTCTTTCTGAACAGCTGCCCACTCTCCACTTCGGCATTTCACACTCTCTTACGCTAACAGGTTTGGGCCCCTGTCATGTGCTGTTCCCAAGGCAGGTATCAAACAAGGAGCGAGACTCATAGCTGTTGGCATCTTATATCTCAAGACACCTGATACATTCCTCACACAGATACACTTTCCATGCTCTAGCTATGCCAAGTCCATTATGCAGGCTAAAGAGAGAAGGGAAAATTCTGTTTTTTCCAGGTATACTGTGGTTTGCAGCATATGATCAAATAGTCTTTCCCTAAAGAACCCGATACACACACAGTGGGTGCCTGTTTAGCTGTTCCTGATGGGAAGCCACTCTGCACAGCCCTTGCAAAATAATTTGCATGGGTCCAGCCCCACGCTGCAAAGCAGAGGAGAAGCTGCTGGTGGTGAGGCTCAGCATGTGGCGGGCTGTGAAAACAGCCCCAGCCTGGGGCAGAAGCAGCTACTGCCTCCCGTCAGGCCACAAACCTCTGCCTACCTCACCCTCTCCGTCCCTAATGACAGCATAAACGCTGACCGAAGTGAGCATTTATCCCCTGATAAAAAATGACACTGCACCTACCTGTCCCTGCGTGCTGCTTAGGAGAGAATGAGAAAATGAAACAAGAATCTATGTTCTACAAATAAAGCTCCATATGAACTATTTACTTTTTCCCCCCTTCCAGAAATCTATTTTCAGCAATAGGCATTTCAGATACGTTTCCAACTGTTGTGTTTACCATATAATACACGTATGTGAAGGGGGAGATGAATTGCAATAATATAATAAACAGTTCACAGGAATGAATATATGCATTACGGTTTTGTAGCTCTCCTGTGAACTGAATGGATTCCTGTAAGCTTTTGTTTAAAAACAAGTAGCATGATTAGAGTGGAAAACAATACAAGCCCTAGATGATTTAAACATGCTTCTGAAATATTAACGTTACTCCAGATACTTCCTTTTTCCAGCTGTTTTTCCTTTGTGAACAGATTTGGATCAGGTGGATTACCTGGTTTAGCTGAGATTTTACTTCAAGCTGTTGTCAGCAAGAAAAGTAGAAAATGCGCAGGACGATGTTATTACACAAAAGAAGTGCTGAGACTATAATGCCCACTCGTTGTAATGGCCCATTAGTGCCGAAACATTACCCACTTCTGATGGCAATCAGGCTGTACCTGCTAATTACTCGTACATATGGGTGTCATGTTGGCTTTAATGAGATATATACACAGCACGTATGAAGGGATCGGTAGAGAAGAAAGGGAACGGAGTGGATAAAACTACAAGAGTTTGTAAATATTTTTTTCAGCTATAACTCACCTTAGCATCACACAATTTTTGTATGTGTGTGTGAGATACATATTAGAGGTGTCAAAAGAGGAGAGGGACAAACGAAAAAACAAAGAATGGTTTAATGCATTAAAAAGGAGAAAAAAAACCCCAACAGGATAAAGAAATAACAGCTTTAATTTCACTGTATTACACCAGTTATGTCAGTTTTTTTCCCTTAACAGGGAATCATTCATAGCTGGAAAAGTCTTTGGTGAATGCTCCTATCTTTATATCACAGAGAATCCGTAAGACACAGCATCCCCGCCTCAATTTCACACATTTCCTGAAGCATCAGATGAAAAGAACAAAAGATTAAAAAAGTGTGAATCCTACCATGGTAAGAAAATGTCACAGGACCTGTAATGCTACAATTAATGTAGCTGCAACGGTTGCTGCTGTCTGCTTATGTTTTCAATAGAAAACAATAACAAAAAGGGAGTTTTATGTGGCTTAGGTGCAGTTTCCATTTTAGCTTTAGGCATGAAGGCTTTCCAGCTCTTTCTCCTCTGTTTAGAAAAGGTACGTCCTAAAGACTGACAATTTTCACTGGAATACAATGGAGGCCAAGACTATGTTTCCAAAGTGCCACAGCACCGTGCTGACGGTAAAGCCATGCAGAAACAGTGGTGTTAAATAGAGCTTACTGCAAACACAGGAAAAATTTTTGGATTTTATTATCTGTACCTGTGAGGACTTGTACCAGAAAACTACAGCTAGGGAAAGACAAAAAATTGCTGATATATCACAGTGCTAGAATTGTGTTAGTTTACGAAATGTGTTTGGTAACCATGGGTACTAAACAATTTCATAAGGACTTCACATGATCTAGGAACTATAAATAGATTTGGAAACAAAGTAGGAGCTTAATTGCAGTATCCATGAGTTGGGAAGCACAATATTCTTGGTAACATAATTCATTTCTATGTGTTCCAACAAGCATTTTTAAGGTATTTATGGCAATACCATCATCTCTTTTTCTGTGTGTTTCTTCTTTTCTGGCCTACCCTCCCCATCTCTGGTGACTCAATCAAGTGGAACCTGGGTGATAATGAACAGGGGAGTAATCATAAGTTCTCACTCAATTTATTTAAATTTTAGAGGAAAGAGTGCAGAATAACGTGTACTAGCCAAGGCTAAGAAAATTAACCATGTGAAAGATGCATGGAGTATCAGTCGAGAAGCTGACAGAAACTACTGCCAAAACACAATTATATGTATTTCTCCAATGTTATAATTACTTTTTTTTTTTTTTAATTTTTGCATACTTACCTTTAAAAAAAAAAAGGCAGAAGAACTGAGTATCTCCTGAAGGCAAACGGACAGATATAGTAGGCAGTTCCCTACCTGAACTCTGGAGGACTCAATGTTCAGGTAACTTGGTTAATCAAATAATTTAAGCTCTGGTCTAAACCACTTCAAAACAGAGCTAACAATAAATTGGGTTCAGGATTGCAGCTTCTGAAAAGAGCTTAGAAATTCATGATAATACAGAGAACTATGTTTCAAGAGAATAAGGGCTGCTATAATTATAACTTCTATTCATATTTTAGCATTCTCCTTTATCACCCACACCTCTCCTTTCAGTGTCTGTGCTTTGAGAGGAAAAAAACACTTGCAGAGTTTGGGGGAGATTTTTCTAGTGTAAACAGAAAAAAAAAGCAGCAGTTGTTTCAAGGTTACTCAGAGACACATCTCACAACGAAAATGCTTTGGCCTCACAAGCTGAATTTGTTGTCAACTTTGTGAGCATTTCTGATGAGCTGCTTACATTTGAGTGACCTACTCATATCTTTATTCAGACTTACTTCTTTGCAGAATTAGCAAAAGCTATACGCATATATATTTTCTATAAATGAACTCCCGTCCAATCGCCAATATTTCTAACTTAATTTTAAGAAATCTGAACTAGCTAGCCTAATAGGGCCTATGGCATAATATTCAAACTCAACTGAGAATCAAAGCAATAAGGCCGTGGGACTTCGACCACGAGCCACAGTTCAAGTTAGCATAATTCATCATCTGGTAATCAAATCACTCTGGGCTCCAAGGCTGCGGCTAGGCTGGGTGAAATAACTGGCAGCAACGCTCGCAGAGAAGACAAAGGCTGGGAGCATACCAAGCCAAATCTGAGCAAACGCTCCAGCAGTTTTTCTCTGTCAAACTAATTCATGGGTGCTCAGTTTTTAATGGGAAAGTCTAATGAATTTAACACAAATGGCTCTTTTTCTAAAGGCTAACTAGCATATGGATATATACTTATATAGCTGGAGCTAATTATAGGGTTTTTTCGTGCTTTTTGGCTACCCTTATCATTAAAGTGGAAAAATATGTACAACACAACATTAAGGCAAAATGTTTTTCTCATCCTAGCAAGAAGTAGTCTCAGTTATTAGATTTCTCATTTTAAAATAAAAGTCACCAGTAATCTTTGCGAGTGCTGGCTGGCCACTATCAGCTGCTTAGTTAATAGCTAAGCATTTTAATTGTCTAAAGAGGATTTTCATTACTTACCTATGAGTATTTGAAAAGTTTAAATTGTTGAGGGTTTACCTGCACTCTACATACAGAGATGGACCTGAGGATGCCCCAGGGAGTTCAGGGGGCCCAAAATACACACTGGGGCTCTCCAATCTCAGCACATCAGCACCCAACCCAGCTGGCAGGTCTGCAGGGATCCCCTGCCAAACCGCCCAAAGAAATATGGGCAGGCCTCTGCTGAAGGAGAGCGCTGCTTTGCAAGGAGGGACACAGCATGAGATCCAGGATGAAGGAGAAGGCCAGGAGGACCGCTGCCATCCCACTCTGGAGCTGACCAGGTCATTCCCCAGTAGTCTTAGTGCTTTCCCATATATGCCTGGGACTGCATTTTGGATCATTAGCCAGAAGGTATTTTTTTCATGCATGAATATCTTCATGATCATAAAAAGAAAATTTATGAGAACAAAGGTGTTAGAGGAAAACTTACCTTCTTCTTAGTTTATTCCAAAGTTGTGCTTGACTTCATATTCATTAGTAGGCATCCTCATGGTCAAGCTTGACATTCAAGCTAATACTGCAGTCTAATTAAGTTTCAGGAGTGAAGCCCAGTCTATAGAGTGTTCTTACTTGCATACCTTTCAGCAGAAACATGTTCATTTAGGTATGAATTTAGTTACACTAGAAAAAAACTAAAAACTTTACCTTCTTTTGGTTTTTCAGTATTCCCAAGAGAAAGAAATCCGTGCCAATTATCCCACTAGACAGTACTTTCTTCAGTGAGGGTTAGAATCTTAACGCAACTGTAAATTAGGCTTTCCTTGCAGACGGCAAGGAAACATCATTAATTAGAATCACTTGCAGATGTGGCCACCCACCACAATGGCTGGCTGCCAAGCATTTTGCTTCTCACAAGTCAAAAAGTCAAAGACCCATCAGAAAGCACAAAGATGACCAAATATTTGGCAACTTATAAACAGAAGTAAACCAGGATTTAATTTATGTACATAATGTGCCTGTCAAGGTAAAGGACATCTATCTTGCTACCTGATGGTGAGTGTATATATGTGCATGAGAAGGGATACAAGATGTGTTTTATCCTTGTGTCAGTAATTCTGGTTTTGGACATTAAGAATTATCAGCTTCCATAAATGCCAGAGGAAGTTGAAAGTGCAGTAGAAATTAATACCTCTTCAGTTCAAGCTACTTTCCTTTCTTTAGAAGCTACACTGAAATATTTTTGTAAATTTTACCCTGGCTGAAGTAAAGCCTAGAATTTTTATTAGTTGCTAAAATGAAGTGAATGATTTTGCTCTTTCTCTGCTTCTCCCACAAGGACAGAATACAAAAAGAAAAAAATAAGATCAATTTTACTTCATCTAAACATGAAGTATAGGACAGAAATGGCAATTATACAAAGAATATGTGATGATTCACATATTAGACCTGTAATTGGTTAAGATGAAAAATCAGACACCATTATCATCACTTACACTGAAGGAGCTCCAGTTCATAGAAGAAAATTTATATAGAGAAAAAGAGAATATTTTAAGAAATATTTAAAACCAATATGCACTAATTACAGCAGGAGATTGTAAATTCTTAAATACTTTTTTCTAAGCCTGTATTACTAATAATACCCAAACACTCCAGTTATTTCTCTAGCATGAACATATTTGGGTCTCACAATAAACCAAGAATGCTCCCAACCTATAATTTGCTCAGCATCTTTGAAGGCTTAAAAGAGATCCTGAAAATCCTGTGAAAATACACTATGGAATATATTTCTTAACATGACCTTATCAAGCAAGCCAGCTATTGGAGAAAGTGAAACCTCCTTCTCCAACAGCAGTAAATATTCATCTGCAGAGTCCTGCAAATGCCTATGGTAGTCAACAAAGAACAAAGTCATTAAAAATCAGAGATTAAGAAAAAGCTTAATTTGCATCCATTAAGCGAGTTCATTCCTTTGATCAGCATTATTTAATGGAAAGGGCATTCGAAAGTGAATGGTCTAGGGCTAACATCTGGGCCAAACTGCTCTCTGTCTGATTTAGTGGCACACAAAATTCACAGAATAATATGATTCATCTTCCTATCAAACCCTGGCTGTTTTTTCTTGCCTGAGGTTAGGCTGACATAATTCTCCCACCAGCATCTCCCACAGACTTATGCACCAGTGTAGTCTTCCTGTGAAATTCAGTTTTGGAAACAAGTCCATCCAGCCACCATGTTCACCCCCTCCCGTATGGCTACAGATTCTCTGTATTTTAATGTTTATGTTAACCTTACAGCACACATGATCTTACAAAAGACACTAAGCATATTGGTTTCCCACCTCCACATTCCCATCAAAAGATTCCTTCTTTCCATTCTTAGAGTCAAAACCAGTATTCTGCAATTTTATATTTTATGGGAAAGAAGCTGACCAGCTCTTTTTTAAAATTAAACAAACTGTTTTGAATTCAGATTTAAAGTTTCAATATTTTGAGGTAACTGATCTTCATTTTGTGTGAGAAAAAAAATTATATTGGATTTATTAGTTTTATTAAAAACTAAATTAATGAAAATAAAAATTAGGTTTATTTTTCATAATTTTTCTCTCCCTTCCCCACCCTGAAGTTGTCCAAAGGAATTCTTACTGTTTTCTGTGCAAAGGGCAGGAGAAAGAGGAGTCAAGACATTGGGGATTTTGCCACTGACAGCCTCGTTGATTTGGCAGGCTACGTCACTATGCCATGCCTCAGAACACCATTCCTTATACAACAACGTTCAATATCTGCAAAGTGCTTAGGTCTTTCTGCTAAAGGATGTTCAAAGCAGCAGCAGACGGGTAAAGCTAGGGCACATGGGTTTTGGCCAGACCTTCGGTGACTCCTAGGAAGAAGGTGGTAATCTGTTAGGTAAGAAGACTGTGTTGTGAGGACATTAGGTAGCCCTCCCGGTATGTTACTACCATCACTTTTGTTAGACAAGAGTCGCCACTTAGCTGTAGACACTGAGCTCTCAACCGACCACAAAATTTTGTTCTTAGACTTGATTTAGAATGTACTTCACAGGTATTGCAAAAGTCAAAGCAATACAGGCAGAGATTTACTCAGATCTGTTGTTAACACTGTTGAAGTAGCAAGAGCAGTTAATAACTGCAGATTTTAAGGTTAACTTCAAAATGTGAATTACTGTGAGATCCGAACATTGTTTGAAAGGAAACACATAGTATACAGATAGCCAAGTAAGCACAGCTTCCAGTATAGTATCATGAAAATCTGCATTTCACAGAACTAAGCTGACATGAAACTGCAAAATGAAAGCAAGAGATTCTTCTCTTAGCTCTTCCTTGGACAGACTTGTGACTCGTTACATACAAGACAGTAAACTGTGGAAACTTCAGGTTTTCTATTAAAATTCAATCTCAGAGAGAGCTTTCTCCTCCACGTTACCATCCTTAGGGTCCATTTTATCTTTTCCAAGGGACAAGTACAAATTCCACCGTTGCTCTATTAAATTCCTGCTGCAAGGATTAATAACATGAAGGCTAAGCTGCCTAGTGTTACTGTGGTTACCAAAGTTTCCTTCCCACTGAATCATGTTCCAGTCTGGATATTTCAAGCTTCTGTTACTGGTAATTGTGTTTTCTTTCCTCTTTGCTGTTATTCAAACACATACAAAATACAGAAGTATTTTGTACCTTTAGAACAGTCTTTGACTTCCATCCTCTGACCAGTGTCCCAGGATGCACTCCCTCCTCACCTGCTGTTCATTTCAGTTGCTTTCATTTACTCCATCCTACTCCATAATTCCAAACCCTACAGAAAAGAAAATTATTCTTGCAGTGGAAGAAAACAAGTTACCAGGCAGAGGACATCAAGCATCTTTCAGCCATACATCCCCAAGGGCGCTTGCCTACCCTGCAGGAACTATGTAACAGAGCAGCCTGGTGTACTGAACAGGTACAGATTAACTGTACAAAACCTACTCTGTAGGGCTGGTGATTTGAAGGAGCACCAGGCATTCTAAACGCAGGTAATCAACTCTGAAATGGGCACATTTTTAATTCCTGCTGTTTGGTGAACAATAACGTCGGCAGCAGGACAGCGCTGCTTCTCTGCATTGTTTCGATAATAAACTAGACCGTTGTTTTGTAGAATTCAAATTGGCAGTTTTAATTCAGGGTAAATGTGTGGTTGGACAAAACTACAAAGAAGGTATTGATGCCAAACCGTACAATAAGGTCATTCCTATGTTACGTTTCTACCTAGATTATAGCGAAACTAGTAGAGCAAGATTTTGATGATATCAAATGGCATCTTTGATATTGTATATACTTTGCAATTGCTCACTTGTTAAAAATGCACTGCCAATCCCACTAGGAAACACACACAAATATTTATCTAACATAAAAGCACAACAATTTGCTGAGATAACAAAGTTTGAACAGCAGTTCCTTGCCTGCATTTCCACCTGTACTTTTTCTCCATGGTGCATGCACGCTGTCTGAAGCATTTTCTTTGGTTCCTTTAAAATTCACAACAATTCTACTGAGCTTTTAAAGTGAAACAAGCCTTTGAATCTTGAGAGGATTTAATTAAACCCATTTTATACTTATTTAATTTTAAAATAACTGCCCTTGGGGCAGGGTGGGGGAAGGCAAGAATAGCTGAAGAATCAATGAGTGACGTAGGGCATTAATCAAACTCAAACTGTGTGTGTGTGTGTGGTGTGTGGTATAAAGACTCTCTGAGGAGTTGCTAAACACCAATTTGCAAGTTCTAATGTAAGAATGAAGTTAAGAAAATAGCCTTTAAATTTTCTAATATTCATACCCTTGGGCAACTGCAAAATTCAGAAACTAACTTATGAGGTACACCTTTTTAAGGATGCTTTCAAGAATAAAATGTTGATCCTTTTTCATGTTTTCCAGTAAAACTTTCAATTTTGGGAGGGACTTCCCTGAAAATTACTTTTCATTGACTCTGTCTTCCATGTTTTATTGGGCATCTGTTATAAGGCTACGTCAAGTTCAGATAAGGAGAGTGTCATGGAAGCAGTCTAGGGATACAAAATGTACTTGAATGCTTGAACCAGTTTATCAGTTAATTAAGCCATTAGAACTGTGCAAAATAACTCATATTTTCACAGGGATGCAAAATTTAGAGAATAAAATTCCTTGTAAGACAAACATATTAAAATATTTTATGTAATTTTTAATTATTTTTAAATTTTTCCTTTTAAAGAAATATTTTTACTTTTAAATTTAAGGTTTTAAATGCACAATATTTTATTTGAATGTTTTGCTTAAATTAATTCAAAGGGAAATTGCTTGACCTTGGGTTTTTTAAGTTGGTAGGGCTGAAATAATTTTAACTCTCTTAGCGCAAAACTCTATGTAGATTAACTTTAGTAGAATAAGCAGTGCTCAGCAAAATGCATTTGTGAGGTGGCAACAGGGCTAACAAAACCCAGAAACTCCAATAACTTTGGAGCTTCATAAGGAATTCATTTGCACCACACAATTAGAGATCACTGAAAACAGAAATAAATCAGGGAATTGCTCAAGTCCTCTGTTGCCGGGACAGCTGTTACAATACAAATGAACCTAGGGGATAAACTCCCAGGAAACTTTGATTTTATGAGTTAGAGCCTTCAGGGTTCATGCTATATATAAATTAGTGAGGTCTATGTAGTGTGATAAAAGATTGGCCTCTTTGCCTTCTCTTGACTGACAAACAGACAGTTTTCATCAACAGAAAGCCATCGAGAAATGAGCACATGAACGTTTTTAGCACCATATCACAGAACGTCCTGGAGCTTCAGAGTCCCTGTCTAATACCCAGAACATCAAAGAAAGCCATTCTCAAGCAGAGAGAGATGAGAAGCCTCTTCGGTGACCGTGCTGCTGCCCATCTGCCCCCTGACAATCAGATCTATTTATGGCACCGCAGTGCAGGCCCCCAAAATCACCACAACTTTTGAAAACCTTGGCTTGGTGAATTTCTCCAAGCATGTCCTTTCACGTGATGTGCTGTTAGATTTTTGTTATGATGTTAAAACAACACTGTAATTTCCCCTGAATAACTTATACTGTAATTTGCAACACCAAGATGATGGGCAACAGACACCAAGACTGGTCCGAGGCACTAAAAGCAATTGATTAATTGAGCGGGACAGTTACAGAAAACTGCTGTATAACAATTGTGCAAACACAAAGGGGTGTTTGAGGGTTTCTAAACTGCAAAGGCAATGAAGCACAAGATGAAGGGAGATCTGATTTGGGAAATAATGCAGCTGTCAGTATGCTAAAAGATTATGAGTTCAGGAGGCACTCAACCCACCTGCCCCCCAGCCCTTTGGAAGATAAAAACCTCTATAAATTTAAAAAATGACATAGAAGAATTAGCAAGACTCAACAGTAATGCAAAGAACTGGGCAGACCAAACCCACTTGTCCCTAATTTTCCTAGTAAAGCATAGATTAGATATTCACTGTATTCAAAGAATAACTAATAAAAACTAACATTTTGTGATATCATATCTGCCCCTGTATATTATTCCACTGTAGCTAAACCATGGTGTTTAAGGTGGCATTAGCAGCAGACTGATTTAATTTCTGTTTAAAAGGGAAATATACAATTTTAATTCCATTTACTTTTGCAGTGCCTTTTTAGTTCGGCTCTGACAGAAAGAAAGTCAGACATTTGGATAAATGAGCTAGGTTGATTGAATATTGATAAGCCAATTTTTAATTTATCAAGGTTATCTAGAGGTGCTAACCTGACGCTGCATACTAACAAGAAATATCAACACACTAAGTGATGTGTGCAGTGACATATTTCTTTGGGGAAAAAGCTATGGATGGACTGGGATTATTAAAATTAGAACCTTGCAGTGGGGATAGAAAGTGACTTCCTAAGGGGAAATTAAAAGCAGGTGATAAGTGTGATAGAGAGACTGAGATGAATAGGTGGCAAATTTTATACTTTGCACAGACTGCAACATAAAACCCACATCAAATCAGTATGGATGAGAGAGAAAGAGAGAGAGAACTACCTTTGTGAAAAGTAGCACAAAAATGTTCTCCAAATTTTCACAGCAAGCCAGGTAATCATTACAGACCTTACAATACATTCTCCGCATTGTCAAAAATCTGCAAGGCTTGGAAGCCCCCTACAAAAGACAAGGTCCAAACAACTGAGAGGAAGCAAGCGAGCATTATTCTTCAGTGTTGGGAATTCGGAAAAGAGCACAGTGTATTGCAGCAGGAATAACGCTGGAAGAACATGTAAGATTTCAGAAGAGCAGTATTGATTCCCCTTTTGCCTCATAGCAGAAATTTAATAAAATTATATTTTATAGCAGCACTGGACCAATCTCAGTTGTTTGCATGTTTTCATTAGAGATAAGTAATTAGAATAGTTCATTTCATACATTTCTCAATAACTTAAAAGCAATGTAAGACTTGAGTGTACATCAGCGTGGGCAGGAAATACTTTTCTTCAGGATTTCTTCCTCTTGTGAAGCTAAAAGTACTGAAGCCTTACTTAACTGTTTTGTGTGTTAGCTTCTGCTCTCTCACTACATCAGCAGTAAGTAGAGTGACTGTGGCACCTTATCTCAACGTTGACTGCTGGTAGCACAGCACGAAGCATTAATTTTCTGCCTAGCTGTGTTAAGGTCTCATTTCACAGGTGACTTCCCTTACTGCTGCCCAAATTTTCTTTGTCAATACTGATTTTTACATCTTTTCAAGTTCTGCAAGACCTTATGTTCTGTAATCTTTCACCTGTACCCATAAAAGTATGGGGCATAGGATGGAGATAGCATTCCTCCTGACTTGGACCATAACTGACTCCTTTCATCAATTCCTCAAAGGCTTTTTGCTAATATTCTCTCAAAGTTTCATAGTTCACAACAGATTAATGCTGTAGCTGCTTTGTGCTTGAGACAGACTCAGAAAATGTTCTTACAGCATTTTCCCCCAAATAGGAATACAACTGAGTAGACTCGAGAGAAACTCTGTATTTCCCAATCACATGGAGCATTCTCATAGTGTGCTTTTCATCTTTTCATTATTCCACATGCTCCTGTGGTTTTTCTCCTGTATGAGCTCAATTACTCCCTACATACATGCTTAGTTCAGGGGTTTGTTGATTCTTCACTGATCTAAAATAACATGTCCACACTTTGTTAATTGTTCTTCTTTCATGAGGGCTATCCCGTTTGCTTTTTCGAAGGCAAAGTCTTATACACCCCACACATTTGCCCTTGGTGAGTTTGGAGTTGAATTTTCTTGTTCATGGCTTCAAAACTGGTTACAATTCAGCACAAGGGACACTATGAGCTGCTCATAATTTGTCCTAAAAGGAGGACAAAACACCACCACCAGCATTTGTAAAATCTGCTCTTCCACTTCTACACACACCCTGCCTCACTTAGGGAGACCCATCCAATAGGACAGTCTGATATCAGAAAAGGTCATTGAAAAGCTACCTTTTGATCTTAGCACCCACCTGTTTATCATTTTCAACACAAGTGACAACATAGTTATAAATGCACTACTATTTCTAAAAGCTTACCTTCACGTTTGTGTACAAATCCCATTGCATTTCTTATTTGTTCTGAAAATATGGCTATTTCAGATGGCTACAACAAAGAAGTAATCCGGGGTGGTACCTACCAAAAAATCCCCCCCAAACCCCAAACTAAATGTTCATAATCAAATTCGTATAACATTTGAGCAAATAATTAACAAATACGCTATTGATGTGTAGGATCTAAAGCTGCAAATTTGAGACAGATTCTGATTTATTGTGCTTAATGCATTATGAATAAACCCATCAAAGTCAAGATAAAGGAATAAGATACTACTATATTGAATAAAGGTAAGTAACTCCTGATGAAATTGTTCAAAAATTATTCTAGATTCTGTAAACTATTTCATATTGCCATAGGTTTTTTGTGCTTGTATAACATATATGGTTTTAATTTTGCAGCTGAGAGACTTCATTGATATAAATTTATATTTGTCACATCCCTCTCAAAGAGGACGCAAAGGAGCATAGTGAAGCTGAAGCTGATAAGAGGCACAGTCTGAATTTGATCTCTTTAGAATGACCCATGCTACGGTCACAGTTCAATTCCTCTTATCTCTTAGATCGTATTAATCAGAAATAGAAATCTGAAATATTAAATTGATAATGCACAGCTTTTAATTTCCTTCAGACATTATCATACTGCATCAATTTGCACAGCTCTGAGAATCAGCCTGTGTGAATTAATGATGCATCTCCATATCCGCATGATAAAGATAGAGGGCTGTGACAACGTTTACATCTGATACTATTAGAGTCTCTTCAATGATAATCATTAACAAGTCCATTAATGAGACCATATTTCCCTGAGGCACTATGGCCATTTGACATTGTAATCTAAATCTATACTCTCCAAAAACTCTATTAGAAAGCAATGAAGTAAGTCCCTGAACTGTATAAAGTTTATCAGCCAAGTTATCTCACCAAGCAAAAAAAGATGAGGGAGACTTCCTTCAATATTGGCAGTATAGAAGACTAAAATGTACAGTTGTCTTTTTTTAACCAATAATTGTATTAGAAATACATTGGCTGAAAGCTGCATCCCAATGGCTTTGAATAACTGAGCAACACATACTCAAACCCCTTAATTTTTAGAAGGTTGTATTTAACTGGAATGACAAAGTTCAGAAACTCATCACACTGATTAATATAATCATCTAATAAAAATTACTCTGACTTGTTAAAACACAAATCGTGTTGGCTTGAAGCCTGTGCCATAACTTACACAGATTTGGCTGAAATAAGAACCACCGCAATACGCAAGTCCTTTTTGTCAGTGCCATGGTTTAGCTGCGACTGACAACTAAGGCGCACCCAACCGCTCGCTCACACCCCCCCCGCCCACGGTGGGATGGGGGAGAAAACTGGAAGAGCAAAAGTAAGAAAACTTGTGGGTTGAGATAAGAATGGTTTAATAACTGAAATAAAATGAAATAATAATAGCAATGAGAGAGAGAGAGAACCCGGGGAAAAACAAGTTATGCAACCACTCACTGACTGACGCCCCAACAGTCCCCGAGCAGTGATCGCTGCCCCCCAGCCAACCTCCCCCAGTTTATACACTGGGCATGATGCCATGCAGTATGGAATGGCCATGGAGCCAGTTGGGGTCAGCTGTCCTGGCTGTGCCCCCTCCCAGCTCCTTGTGCCCCTGACAGAGCAGGGGAAGCTGAAAAGCCCCTGCCTGGTGTAAGCACTGCTCAGCAACAACTAAAGCATCAGGGTGTGATCAACATTCTTCTCATCCAAAACACAGAACTATGCCAGCTACTAGGAAGAAAATTAAATCTATCCCAGCCAAAACCAGGTAAGTGGATGAAATAATAGTTCAAGAAACAGAATTACTTTCATTTCAAAATGATTCTATTATAAAAATATACTCAGTTTTCTATTTTCTATGAAAATGGTTTCACCTCAGGCCTCACAGGCGGTGATAATCCTTCACCCTACAACAGACATCTAAGCTTGCAGCTTCAGAGCAGCAAATATTTTGGACAAAAATTTCCCAAGTCCTAATACTTACAATAAGAATGAAATTGGGAGGGCATCACTGCTGCAATCTCTCCCTGAACTAGTCTGGGAGTAACCAGAATTTCAGACTCCTGGGCTGTGTACTCTGTATCCTTCATCTGTGTTAAATCAAAAGTTTGCTGGAGTCAACAAAATATGAAGTCCTCCTTTATATATGTATTTTTGAGGAGGAATTTTTTGTTTCTTAAACTGCCACAAAACCACACCCAACTGTTCATTAGTATCATTAAAAGGCCCTTCAAGAAGCCACAATTGCCCATAATGTTAGTATTATGTAACGCAAAATAAATTATACCCAAGATAAAAAGAAGTTGCATTGGTATACTGAAGCCATGGGTAGGCATTCCTGGAAAACACCTCCCTATAGCCTCCAAGTTCAGTACTGAACTAGTCTCATTTTACCACAAATCTGCCCTGGCCATGATGGATTTTGCTTTTGCAGATAAACATCCATTTATCTTAAAGTACCACAGAAGTTGAATGACCACTGGCAACAAATTAATTGTTTATATTGCAATGTAAATATAAACACTTTCTTCAAGAGCTAGCACTGATCATTCAATTTTTTTAGGACTATATATTTTTTTGCCCCAGCAATAAAAATCTATTGATATTTAGAAGCTGCTTATATTGTTCACTCCACATACCATGAGAAGATCTGACTGGAGACTGTCAGCACAGCATTAAATACTAATACGGCTTCCTATTTGTGTCATATTCATGATGAGCTCTATGCTTTATTAGCAAATTGAGGTGAGAAATAAAGTAAATATGGAGGTGATTAAATCCTACCCCTATTTAATATGATATTCTTTGGTTTTTCTATATAGCCTCTGTTAGAAACAGAAGAGTAAACTAGATGAACCTTCAGTTTAATCCTGTATAGGAATTTCTGTCTCTATAAATACAATCTAGTTTAGAAAAGCTTTAAACCACCTGTTTCCTCTTAAATCTCTCACAGACATCTTAGGAGATTACGTACAATACCTGCGTCTTGATTCAGTTTCTTTAGCTGTGTTATAATTTCAAGGTTAATTTCCTAGAAGTGAAAAAACACGCTTAAACATTTCACTTCTTGTATACTGCTCTTAGCTGGAAAGGAAAAGTATTGTCAACAGTCACATTAAGAGCATTGAACTTCTGAAGCTATTATTATTCTCTAAGGATTTAACATTTAAAAACAGAACTTGAAATTTCACTTAATACATTACAATTTACTCAGTGATCATCAAGGTCACCTCTAAGCAACCACTTGTGAAATGTTACATACAGGAATGTGAAATGAGTTTTGTATCGTAAAATACAACGAAGCATTTTAAAATCCAAATCCCTTCCCTCCCCCTCCAAGGGAACAAATTATTTTTTCCCGGAAACCAGCATGCTGCTAGATTCAGACTCCGTTTGCCAAATCTGAGTCTGGATGAATGTTTCACAGTGAAGACATAATACCTTGGAAAGAGAAAACACGCATAATGAACCTGACAAGAACAGCAGTGCACACAGGGCTTAGCCATGGGAACAAGCACTGTGCCAAAATTAATCACATCCAGAAAAGTACAACTCCTTCACGTTCATCTTTAGCGCTTGCCAATGGTGCTGACAACTTTTAACATGAAGCAATATATTAAGAGTTCTTTTGAAAACCTTCAAAGAGATTAAAGAATGGCAATAAGTCTCCTCATACTCAGCTGAAGCAGTAAATGGCAATGAATTTTCTGAAACATACTGAAAAGCCTGCACCAGCACCCAAAGGTACTCAAGCCATATTTGTGACAATTCACAGGAAAACTTGAATTCAGAGTTCCCAGTGAAATGTATCTTTCCCACTATACTCAACCACCCACAGCGTTCTAAGAACACCGGCTCTCATCCTTTGTCACTGGCTAAGCAGAACGTCAGGCAGAGTTCTGCATCAACGCTTCTGCAAAACCAGTTGAATTCAAATTCTTAATAAAAGCATTTTAAAAAAAAACTCTCTAGGTTTTCACTGTGAATAGCGTATATTTTTGTGTTTGATATACTGAGTGGTATTTGCTTCTCTTGGTAAATCAACTGCTTTTTTTTTTTATTAACTGGCTCACAGGAGCTTCTGCAAACTTTACTGCATCTGTTGCCTCAAATAAGTTTTTCCTGTATATGTATAAACATCAGTTTGGGATCTTCAAATCTAAAAAGAGATTTAACTTAAGATTTATTGAATCATCATTACAAGATCATTTCTCCAATATTTTACATGCAATGAAGGATCACTGCCTTCCAATTCTATTTCAAGAAGGGCATTAAGTGTCTGCTTTTGAGATCCATTATATTCTGCTTAGGAGTCTACTAATGCATGATTTGTTCTACTACTGAATTGTCTCCTTGAGACTTGGCATCTTCTTAACAAGACCATCCTTGGCAGGAACAAGGCTTCCACGGTAATAAAATAGTAGAGAGATTTCTAATTACCTCTGGACAGTTAACCTTTGTTATTGTTCCACGACTCCAGTCAGCCAGTGTTTCTAGAAATCACTCATCTCAGGTGATGTCTCCACACAAGCTGACTCTGCAAGACAGGAAAGAAGCCCATTTTAGTGATTTAGGAATAATAGTGAGAAATATACAAGCAATAAAAAAGAAGAAAGAAAACAACATGCAATGGTATAAAGATTTGAAGGGAGGAAAATAGGAGAGAGCAGAAAAAGATGAAGTGGGAAGGCAAAAGCAGGTAGAAGGTAGCAGAGCGGGAAGAAAGCTCAGGGACAGATGTAGGAATGACTACTCCTCTTGCTTCCCCATAAGCAGAGAATGTCAAGTATCTAAATCTAGATACATACACAGAGAAATGTCAACTTGCTCTACAGCATCTTGTTCCATAGTCTTTGGGGGAACTGAAGGGGACACTGGTTTCCATGGACAATTGCTCCCCAAAGTGTGTAGATTTTGCCAGAAAAAAAACCTCAAATACTTAAATCTGACTCTCTAGATTGGCCTTTCTGGATCTTCAGGCACACTTTGTGCAAATCACTTAGCAGTCCATTTTGGCCAAAGGAGTTGGCAGGTTTTGGCAGTTCACGGTCTCAAAAAAGCTTTTAGTAACTTTTGTTAACTTCTCTGTACGTGGTTATAAATGAACCTTTTTTTCTCCTCTTCTAAAGTACCAGTTGTACAGGAGCACACAGAGCTTCAGACAGGATTATATTTATCAAGGCTGTTGCTGCAAATATTACTTTTACAGTCTCAAATGTCATCTTAAAATCTAAACACCTGCACATCTCTGATACGGTTACATCAATTGCAATTGGTTCACACAATGATAAACTGTCAACTCTGTTGGGTTTGTGCTGGTTTCCCCTTATCTTTCGCTTTTTGGAGTCTGTGACAGCTTTATGGGAATGCATTATTCCTTAGGAAATTTAAGATCCGCACAGTCTTTTCAATGAGAGACAGTATTCACACCTGTTTTATGAACAGTGAAAAAAGGCTGTAAATTGATTCAGAAGCATGAAACCAAGCAGTTTGCTCCCTGGTTTCAATGTAAATAACACGTAACATGAGATGTGCAGAACTGACTGCAGATCCCCACGCCGTCGGCGTTCACTTGCTGCTTTGTACCTGGGAAGTGAAAGTTGCGTAATCCCACGCATCTGACTGACATCATGAGGCCAGAGTCATTTTATCATTTGCACCCAGGTTTATTGCCATGTCTTCCAACTAAACAGTGGTCTAATGCCACAGCTTCTGATAATCTCCTGGCCACCACCCAGTACACATGACCTTTTTTAAATTTCAGATTTGCTGCTGATGTTTAGATTAGGCATATATTTGGCAAATATTTGCCTTCCCAATTTATTTTTTACAAAATTTTCCAGGGAATTTCAGATACTAATGACCATGTAAATTTCCAAGTGTGAAAGAGAAGAGAGATGTCAGATGGTAGAAACCTTTCTGCCAGATTATGAGGTATGAAAATTTGTAACAGTTGTCGTTCCTGAATCAAGACCTATGATGAGGCTTACTTTCATCTAAAGTTTTACTTTTGTGAAACTACAGGAAAAAATAAGTACAAAGATGATGTGAAAGTCTCCTGAGATTGTCCAGTATCCAGAAATTTATAATGTAAAAAGGCTTGAGAGTAGGATTAGAGTGCAGCTCTGGATCTCAGAAAGGCACTCCAAACACAGTCCAAAACTTTTCCTGCAGGGAGTTGGCCAATTTTTCATTCTCTTGCTATTTTTAATTATGCACCTGATGCAAGAACTGACTCCCAAATATGACAAAAATATTAGCCCTAACAGAATATTTTCTAAAACAACTTTACCCTTTTTGATGGAAAAGGCTTTCAGAGGTCTTCTGAGACGGGAACTACTTTTTCAATGAGCTCATTTTAGCTTTTTATTCAATATCATATCTAGAATTCCTTGAAAATTTGGCTTCATCCTAGCAACCCATTCCATCCCCAAAATAACTTTCTAGACAGGTAGTTTCGAATCTTTCAAAATAACAACTACTATGTGGCATAACTGCAAGGGATATTTGGTAGCAGAGAGATTATAATTACATGTTATTTCATATCTGAGTCATCCTGGGGACAGAAATGAAAGGAAGCAATAAAAATTAGTCAATCATAAGTGTAAAATATTCTGACCAATAAATTTAAACAGCCAACACACTTTACATATATGTGGCACAAGCAGCTCCTGGTAAATTATGCAGCACCTGGCAAATACTGTCAGTTCCCTTGCACCTAAGTTAATTGCAGATTCCAGCAAGCAATCAGATATGATTAAATTACATCTTTGGAAACTATCAAATGGCTCAGGCTGAAGGAAGACAGCTTAAAATAGACCTTTAAAAGGTAGCACTAATTAGGCAAAGTCTTAATTCTACTCTTTCAGCTTCAGAATTACAGGGACAAATTTTCCCTTCAAAGCACCATGTGAAAAGCAGCTGTCATCACCAGGACTGTACAGGTAAACCAAAACCAGAACTTTAATCTCCCATGGAGAGTTTCTTTTGACCTCCTTTATAGTCCAGGAAGAAACATTCTACAAACAAGAAATCAAGCTTTTTTTACTGGGTCTTCACAATGCTGTAGGACAACCAGTCCAGGTACTGTGCGATATTTGCATAAGAGCTTTCTTCTTTAAAAAGGCACTAACAAAGTTAGGGAATGCTGGAATATTGTGAAAGAAAGAGGTCTAAGAAAACAGCTAAGCAAGCAGTGTTACTTGAGAAGAGATAATGAGTAGGGAGAGGAAGGAGATGGGAGGTCAGGAACTCTCAGAGTCATTTGCGAAGCTGTTTTCAATAATGCAATATGCAGGATGCTCTGTATCACCCAGATTATAAATTATCTCATATCTCTCTTAGACATCTCCCCTCATACAGGCCCATTTTCCATTTTGATTGAAGTACCCTCTTCCTCACTGACTTCCTTAACACCCGTCTTTTTCTTACTTAGTCTTGGAACGGTCTTATTTACACTTTTTTCACGGCACCAAAACAGCCTCCCTTAGTCACCTCAGAGCCCTGACCAGCCTCCTACAGCCTGTTTCCATTTCTAATCACACTAAGAGACCCCAGTTAAACTACTGAGCTCAAAAAAAGCCATGGTTTTCACCACATGAACCTAACCACATAGCAAAGCCTATCCTGAACTGAATGACAAGGATCTCCTCCTCCTCCTGCAGTAAAACCTCAACCTTCTGCACCCACAGCACCAGGAAACTGACTGAATAAAGATCATCAGGTAGCAAATGTATTTTTAATGTTGCTGATGATAGCAAAAGATAACTTTGTACACCCAAACTAGGCAGTATAACCATGCTGTAATAACCACTATTAATAGTAACAGCCACATCTTTCCTGCTTGATACTCTAGGTCATTGCATCCTGCCTAAAGGCAAGTGGCATGCGCCTTAGGCAGAGGTAAATCTCAGTTCATATTCAGAATCTACCTAATGCCGTGGGATCTTTCAACCTTTTGTAATTGCCAGGAAAATAAAAAGTATATTTTTAACCTTCAAAAATGTACAATTATGTTTCACAATTAGGAGTGCTGTGTACATGGTGAAAACAGCTACAGAAGCAGCCAGGTGTGTATTTCATTTTTAATAATATACAGATAATAACTTTCCCATTTTTCTCCTTCAGTGGAATAAAACTGCTTTACCACACCAATACTTTATCTTGAATGAGAGTCCATATAGTTTAAGGTAAAGAGCTGGGAAATGTTAAAACAATACTGAAAATCTCTGGGCTTATGAATTGTTCTAGCTAAAGCTCAGGCAGGAAAGCAGCAGCAACCAACTCATTTACTCGGCAGTGTATTTTCCCACTTGTAGCGTGTTATTTGTTCATCAGTTTTGTATTACTGAGCCCCAGAGTGGAGCATTTCAGATGAAGAGAGAAAGGACAAAGTGTGGGTGGATAGACACAAAGTGCTTGTACATGCCAGACTGTCTGATCAGAAAAGAGGAATTACTCATAAGTGGGACTTCTGAGACAAGTCTTAGGCACAACTGTGCTTCCTAGTCCTGTAAAAATTAGAGAGACAGCCACCACTCCGTTGCAGGTAGAATTAGCCTAAGGAGCAAATTAATTTTTTCTGATTTCCATGACTCATCTAGCACTAGCAGAGGGCCTGATCTTGCCAGATATATCCTTAGCAGCTGTGAGCTTCATCGTGACAGATCACATGAAAAAAGCACTGATACCACTACATTAAGCAAGATCAGTTACTTAATGTAATTGATATGCTGGAGAGGGATCTAGGGGACCTCCCAGAGGCCTCTTATGAAAATTTATCCATCAGACTGAGGGAAGAATGGATGGTCTCCTTGTCTTAGGTTGAATCAATTTCCTTTGGACACTCCTGACTCTTTTCAGTACAAAGCACTTGTAAGTCCCAGGGATATAAAAGTGTATCTGAAGACCTTACAGACTGTGTTTTTAATGGACTGATTACATTAAAATGCCAGTATTTATAGGCAAATTGCCAGGAGAGAAAGGTCCTGAATCCCACGGAAAAGTCTTTGACCCCATACCTGCTTAAACTACTGGAGATATAAGTGCTGTGACTAATAAGCTGATTACTACATTTTGATACTAATGAGGAGCTCCCCTCCTCTAGCATAAACTTAGGTATTTCTATGAAATATACATTGATATGTGTTGATACATTGATATATGCTAGTTGCCTTTCTCTAAAGTATATATAAACACACACATTTTAAATGGTTACACACATACAAAGTTAAAAATAAATACAAATAGAGGGTCTCTTAGAGTGACATTTGTAGCTCTTATGGATCATCTCCCCCTCACTGCCTGAAGCATTCTCATTTAACTCATTGACTAAACACTGACTATTTTTGGCTTTGAAAGGCATCCATTTATATGCCCAGAAAGAAATCTTTAAGAAAAATTAATACACAATTGGACTGATGATAACAGCAAAACCAGTAGATGTGCAGTGGCATGAACACCGCCACCAAAGTGAACCAAAAGTAACAATCTTGGGAATAAAGCTGAAGAAGATATTTATTCCTCTCCTTGATTTTTTTTTAAAATTACCTCTCCTTCTTCTTTTCTTTTGAATACCATCTTGAATACCATCTCTCTACCTTCTTAAGAAATACAGCATACATCTACCTGCGTGTGCACATGGGTGGAAGGGTTAAGTGTTTGCATTTCTTTCTTGTTTTGAAACTACAATTCACACATTCCTTTTAAAGAGCACTATACATCAAGGTATTACATAGTTCAACTATGACTTCTACCAGAAATAGCACTTGCTGTCAATTTACATACACTAAATGCTACGGAAATTGAAAGAAAAACAGAGATAAAACATTGCAGCTGCTCCATGAAGAGGCACTTGTGGTGCGGGTGCCCTTTCTCTCAATAAACAACTCAGGCACAGGAACATTACCACAGAGCAAGGCAGAAGTTATGGAAAAGGAAGGTAATCTCCAAGAAAGCCTCCTACTCTTTTAAATGAAACAATGTTATAAGCACAAGATGCCTCTTACTCTACAGCACTGGCTTTTGAGCCATTCATTGATAGCTAAACTTAAAAGATGGGTCCCAGTCAGTGAATTGCCCTTAGTGAATGAACCAGACCAAATCAGCATCGTTACAATGTTGTCTCCAATAGAGTCCTTAAATTATGCTTGCTTAAGACATGTAATCGCAACATCAGCTTTGCAGACCCCAGAGATACAACAGAAACAGACTTAAAAAAATATATCTATCTATCTATAATTCATTGTATCTTCTCATTCTGCACCATGGGCTTAATGTTCGCTCTGCTGCAGTTCCCACGTTTTCCATAATAACCTTAGGTCCTCCGAGTCAAACATCTCCAAGGAGCGTGCTTTTGAGAGGGAAATACTTGCTGGTTTTAAGAAATATTTTCTTCCAGGAGCTAGAGACATTGGAAAGTTTTCCAGCTGAACCATCAGTACAAATCTCGATGACAGTGACTAATGGAAATTTGTTGACCAGGACATTAATGAAGTTGTTCATTGGGCCCATTGCATGCATGCATACATACCTGCATGCAGCATGTATTCATACCTGCAACTGGTCAGTGTGTTTGCAGCTGGCAGGAAGGCCAATAATTGGATAGGAATGAGAAACAACTATTCCCATCTTTGAGCCTTTCCTTCAACTTATTTACAAAGAACAAAGGCAGAACAAAGAGGAAAAACTTGAAAGGTTGGTTCGTGTTTTAAATGAGGTTTTGCAACAAAGCCTATAGAGTTGTTATTCCAGTGGCTTTCCTGAACACTGAATACATGCTTTGAAAGCTGAAATATGTATCTGTAGCTTATAGCTTTTATTGCTATTTGTATTCAACAGAGTAACCAGACTACTCCCTTGAAAAATACCTTGTCTTAAAGCAGGGGCCAATTCATTGGACATGGGGCTATCCACCCGTAGTTTTTCAGTCAATCACAGGGACAGGCCACCTTTCTGTTGTGATATGATAAAGCCCAGCTACAATCCAGCTACAATTTTAGGCTTTTAAAAAAAAAAGTCAAATAGTGGATTTTTGTAACTACTATCAATGTAAAATTTGTACTTTTGTTTTTATTTCAGAAGACACTGGTAATTCTAAACACTAAACCCATTCAAACCAGCTGCTGCTTGGTCAGACTTGCATGTTTCTGTGCTGAAATTTCCTGAAGCACCTTCCCTCTCCTACTACTTACATATTTAAACATACAGTTCATTTAGAATTCAGAAACAGAAAGACTAAAGTTACTCATACACCATTTTTAATTTTTTCAAATACGTTCTGAAATGTTTGACACTATACTTGAATGACAAATTAAAGCAAAAATAAATTTGTAAAAAATCAGTTTAAAACTAACATCTAACAAATAAACGTAGCAGAAAGTTGGGGTTTAATCATACGTGAATTGTCTATTCAATTACAAACCCCTCTCAGTAATTATCTTATTTTATTTACATTGGCTTAATACCATTTATTCTGGAGACAATATTACAACACTGAGAGAAACCAGATTAATTAAAATCACGGGAAAAGAGAATTTTAAACTCTCCTTGCATGGTTTCATTTAGAAACACTTTATTCCCATAGTACAATGCAATAACATCAGTACAGCTCTTTGCTTATGTAAATACCATTAGTCTCCTTACAGGTCCTTCAGGATGTCCCTGAATATAGGTGCACAGGTATACAGAAAGGTTTTTAGGCAAACAAGGATGCAGGAAAGGACTGGCTGGTGCCCCGTGACAGAAAGGTGTTTTAACCCATGGAACTGTACTAGAGACCACATTTCAGTTCCTTGATACTGGGAGACACTGAGAAAGGGCTTGATCTTAGCAAAGCCCTGTTTCTTACCTTTTAAAGAAAAAAGTAACAAAAATACTTCATCTGTTATCCACCAATCTATGAAATTAGACTTTTGGACAGAATTCTAAGGGTTTTTTTAAATTCACTTTAAAAAAAAAAAAAAACCCAACGCAAAACCCCCAAAAAACTGCCACCAGCAGCGAGGGAGCTACATCTTCACCAGAGCATGGCAAGAGAAGAAAAATGTTAATCAGTAGCAGACATTGATTTATTTATGTAGCATCATATCAAAAGGAATTAAACCTCCTAACTGTACAGGTGCTGCTTCCTGAATTCCTCCTCCTTTGTACTGCCAAAACCAGACAAACTCAGCTATTTGAACCTATGCCAAGGCAGGGAGCTAGATTTACATCTGTATTTTCTCTCTAAAATACCCGCATCATAAAGACCCATTTCTGTCCCAGATTTCTTCTAATGTTATCCAATTAACCAACAACAACAGAACCACCCATCAGAAACTGCTCAGAAAAATAACTTCATATTTAGAATTAGCACTTGAGTTAAAACGATAGCGCAATCACATGAAAACCCACACCAAAACTCTGGCATTTTCCACCTCAAAAACTAAATTCCTTTCAAAGCAATGAAAATTTTATGGTGAATGATGTTTACAAAGGGCAAAAAATCCTGACTAGTTGGTTTAAAAACCAAAATATTTATCTTGCTTAAAATTGAAGTGAAACAAAAGATTTATTGCCATATCCACCATCCCGAATTCACTTCCTCCACATGACAGCACTAAGCTAAGAACCAAAAGTTCGACACAAATGTGGTTAGCAAATTTGCTGGCACATCCTCTGAAAGCCCACAGAACACACATGCTGCTAGGCTTGACGTCAAAAAGTTATAAATCAACCCAGAAAAGAGCTGAAGGACTGACATCAGACAGAAAGGTCTGTCAGCGAATAAGGAGCTTGGTTGCAGCCACCTGCATGCACGAGGATGACGCTAGCGTCTGTGGATGGTGCACATGCTGACACAATATGGAGGTCTGGGCTTTTAACATGCCTATCTAGCGGGTTTTCTAGTCGAAAGCAGTTTTCTGTCTCCGGCTAGCTCAGCTGCTATCTATGAATTTTTTAACTCTCATAAAAAATACATCACCTCTACCCTGCACTTATGGCTCTGCAGGGCTGCCTGAGGCATGTGTATAAGCTACCTAATTTCTCTGAAGAATTGCAAGAAACACTGGTTTTAGGACTGACAGGTTTGGGTTATTTAGTGGTTATTTTCTGGGTGTACTTGGTCATTCACAGAATGAGCCTGATAAGCTATGTCTTCCCACGAATTTTGTGTGATGGCATTACCTTCTGTGCGTTGCCATCTTTTCCTTCTGAAGAACAGACAGCAAGACTACGATTGTTCTGGGATCCCTATCCCAGACCCAACCATCTCAGCCTTCCATATTTCTTTGGAAAAAGGAAACCAGTTTCATCTACGTCCTAGGACAAAAGTTCTTTGAAACATTTCTCTTGGTCTCCACATCATCATCATCACTTTCACTTACTCCAAACTATCTCCTATATGGTTCCCAAGGCTCGCTCCTGGGCTTCTTGTCAAACCTCAGCAGTCCCCTCTTCCTTTAGTTTAGTTTCTTTTCTCAGCGACCTTGTACAGTCATCCTCGATGTATTGTCTCTCTTTATTCCTTCCTCTTCATTCAAAGGGCTCTTGGGCTCTTTGCCTAGCCAAACTCTGTATATGCACCTGTAAAGTAATTTTCTGCAAGCCATGCAACCTGAATTATCAGAAAGGAAAAATGTGAAGTACACTAGGAGACACGAGTGGCAGCTGTACTATGTATTAATTTATTTATAATGGGTTTCTTCAGAGCTGAAAGCTAAATGCGTAACTTAATATAAGAAAGAAATTTAGTAGTGAACAGTATCAAAAAGAAGAGATATCTCATGTTGTATTAAAAAGATCATACACATCCTCTAAATTTAATATATTAATTCTAAAATGCTGACGATTGTATAAGACTCAATGCACCAGTGTTGAGCTCAAAAGTTGAAACATGCTATTAACATGAGAAAATTCCACTGAGAAAGTAATTCAGAATCTTCCGTAATTTAATAGATATTTAAGATCTCATACTTTTCCATTCCCTCACTTTTACATTAGCATCTACCCAATTGCTTCACCTCACAAGACAGACGGGGTTCAGAGATTGTGGAAGTGAAAGCAATCTAATTTCAAAAGTATCTGCTACTCCCTTATGATTTTTAATTTGTCTTCTATTCTTCTGGGCAGATAATTAAAACAGCTTCATGCAATAAAATTGGCAGTCAGCTGGCACAACAAAAGCTAAATCACCACTGTTACATGCTAACACATTGTAAAGCCACAAGTAGTATGAAAATATACCATAGGAACAACAGCCTGAGATCCACCCAGTTTGTCAGCTAGCTTCTTTTATCCAAGAAAATACTTCAATTTATTAAGTTATCCTAGTCCTTTCTTTAGAGGTTCAATGCTTGTTCTTAAGCACTATCACACTGAAGGAGTTCTATAAAATACCACTGGTCTTGACCTTTCATTAACTTTGGTTCACTACCCCTACTTTCTAGGACTGATACATTCAGCTTGTACTGCAGTGCCTCTATCAGTCCTACGTGTATTACCTTTATTTTTTTTTTCCCCACTACTAGTTTGCCTTTTTCATTATACTTCTGAAAGAGCACTTTTTTTCTAAAAATAATTTAAAAAATCAACCAAGAATTTATTTTAATTTTACAATTTCTCCATTGCAAGCCAAACAATGAAAAGACATGGCTGTTACAACTGTTTGCACCTAAATTGTTAAAAAAATACCAGAGTGGGGGAATCCTGATAAAACCTGCAACATACCAAGTAGAGCAGGCGTGTGCTAAAGAGTTGCCTTGAAAACCTTGCAGGACTTGACTCTCTACTGACAGAAAAGATTTCTGTCTTCTCCTCCTTCCCCCCCCACCCCCCAGCTTACTCCTATCCTCCCCAGCTTTGTTCTCTCCTAAAATAATCTCCTCCTTCACTCTGGCCATTCCGGACTGCTAGAGAGGAGCAATGAGCTGAGGACTGACTTCTTCATTGAGATTAGCAGGCTACTGAGGAAAATGAAGTGAAGAAGGTGGCCCCCTCTTCAAAATGGTAAGGGACCATTTCTTTCTGGCAGCAAGTCAAGGAGGTGGCACAGATGGATTTAGGAAGTGGAGTCCTCATCCCTACTTCCAGCCTATGCTTTCACAGCAAAGACCCGCTCTTCCGGCTCCCTTGGCAAGCAACAAAAAGCAGTAGAGGCAGAAGCACCCAGGGAGCTGCGATCAGCCCAAATTAGGGAAATGGAGAAGAAAGGGAAGAGAATTCCACAGGTAATACAGAGAACTGTTTCCCAGGAAGAGGAGGGAACATCCAGAACACGTGGCTGCCTCACACTGACCTCTCCTCCTTCAGCCCACGGAAGGTATTTACCTAGTTAAATGCCAACAGCCTGGGACTAGCTTGCTTCGTCATTCAATGAAACACTGATGTCAATAGCTGGATTCCAAGTGAGAGAGAAAAGTACTTGTCTGTGCTCCTCAGTAAGCCTGGCTTTTTACAGCTGACCTACTGAAAGGTCCCAGAGAGCTGTGACAATTAGTCTGCAGACAACGTGCTCAAAACAGCTCTGCTGCCAGTAGAGAGCTAACAACTTTCTATCTAGTAATTCCAAGAGCAAAACATTTATTCCTCGCAGCCAGCTGACATCATCTAATACTTTGACCTCCAGAAAGCATGCCACAAGGATTACCCCCCAAACATGATGCAGCTAGAAAGCCGATGTCTTGACTGCTGGGACAATATGACTCTTGTCCCTCGTGGACCTGCCTGTGCTGTCCCTCTGTCCTTGCATGGTATCGTGACTGCTACACGGCTGCTTGTTCACAACTGCTGCAGTTCCTGTGGCAATCATTGCTTCATATTGCATCACAGAATGAATGTGATCGATAGGGTAAGGCAAATAAATGGGTTAAAGAGGTTACAGTGCATTCAGTAACAGAGGTTAGCGTGACATCTAAGCAGATGTCACCTACGAAACGGTTTCATACTACAGCATAAATATGCTAGAGTATAAATAACACAATGAATAATGGAAGATTTCCTGTAGGGCAGCTACAAGGAAAAGGCCATTAGATATTTAGGCATGACTAATGTACTTGATAGTTTATACGTGCTTTTTGCCCCAGTTTCAAATACGCAGGTACTCACATCTCCAAATGTTTAACAATTGCTGCTCATATACCTCCTCATGGGCAGAATTCGGAACACAGCCAAGAACTAAATGAGCAGGAGAAAAAAAGCTACATTTCTGCTGCTGCCGGGGATCCGCAAATGCAGAAGGGCATTTGGGCACTCAGGCGAGCCGTGGCGGAGGAGCAGAGCAGGCGCTGCTCTGCGGACCAGCTGACGGTTGCTCCCTTCAGGGCTCAGCCTGGCACCTCCAACAAACACCAAGGTCTCACATGCTCAGAAATAAGAATCACTGGACCACGAGGCCTCTCTACCATGTTGGAGCGCTTTTAAGTGGTTCCCAATTCCCAATAATGGCAGCTAGGACTGCCTTAGGCTCACAGCCGTCACAAGCTTGGCAGGCCTGGATCCTATGCCCACATCCTTTACGTGAAGGTTTTTGAGAAATACTGACAAGTAATGCCAACAGATTTTTCACTCACATCTGCCATGTTAGCCTTTTGCTGTGTACATCGAGGACTGGAAAAAGGAGGAAGGGGGAAGTGCAGAAAGTTCCAAAAACTTTTTTTTTCTATGCAAATCTCATTTTTCTGTAACTTTTAATGAGTTTTAAATAAAACTGTTATCAACAGGCATATTATGTGAATTAATGCAGAGCACTAGAATGAAATGTAAAATGTGTGCAAAAAGATAAAACAGGGCAGCTAACACTGTCACTTATTTCACTGAAATAGTGTATTCCTTCTACAGTACCAAAGCTCATCTTCTCATTACTTTCTATTTGCTTTACTTCCCTATAATACATTTACATAAAGAATAAAATGTCATAATTTTATGCGCCATGAACGGGACCTAGATAACAATGCAGGGAGAATGCCTTTGCACTTCATAAAGGAGAGCTCAAAAAAGATGTCTCTGAAGGAGGAAGTTTACTGTAGAATACATTCATCAAAACCATAGTGAAAACAGTATCACATCTGATAGGAAGTGAGCTGTTCTGGGACATTTCTTGGGCTCCAGGCCAGATTTTATCTCATTCAATCTGATGAAATCTGGACCAACTCCATTTAACTAATTTTGTGCCACCTTACCCACAATCAAAATCTTGTTCAGAGGTACAAGTTCCTCATCAAAATATATCGACTTTCCCTTGTAATGTGATCTTCCAAAGACGATGCTAGATATAGTTGTAAAGCCCAGTACTATTCTTAGCTATATAACCAAACTGCCATCTAATTTCAGTTCCTCTCCTCTTCCTAAAAATTTTCTGATACACCAGAATGAGGTGCAATACATTAAGTACATAGTATTTTAAAAATTAATTATCAACCATTTTCAATAGCACTATACAGCATCAATTCTAACTTCAGTGGTAATTTTAGAAGATGGTGAAAATAACGGGGTGCTACCATTATCAATCCAAGACTACTTTAGCAAAGTGTGCTATACAATCTTCAGCTACCCATCGGTTTCTTGGTTGGACGCTACATACAAAAGACAATGGTTCAAGCGGTCATAACGTGGTTTCCAGAACACTAATTGATTATTCACTGAACAAAAAAGTACATGCATCTGAATTACCTTCCTTCCTGTAAGATGGAGATGTCCATTCTGGAAAGATGGGAATGCAAATGCTACTTCACAGTCCTAGCCATAAGGAAATTAACATTGATACATGTTTTACTTTATATTAGCATAAATCCTTAAAAACTCCACTGTCTCAATGTGTAGAAAGCCAGCCTGGTAACAGAACCTTTTTAGCTTATTACAGAGCAACATGACAGAGGTCTTCAAAGATTAAAAGCGTCGAATTTTAGTAGTACTTTGCTTGCACCATATCTATGAACAACACTGCCCTCTGCATCAGAAGATATTTTGAGGAAAGGCTTCCCACTTTGAAGAGTTGCGTGTAGTAGATGGATTACACACTAATTAACATTGTGAGAGATGAGATATGTATGATGTTTGCTTGTTTCTAAAAGCCACTATTAGCCACATGTCAAAACAGACCAGCACTAGACCGTACATTGTGATCAATGCATAGGTATCAACTCTCACCCATGTTTCTAGATTTGCTATTTCAAGCACAGCTGTTTGGATTCCTTCTTTTTTTCCCAGTGGAGATATCAAGATAGTAAACCATACTCATTTGGATTAGTAGCTACTGGCTTACAAAATTAAATCCATACTCTCTCTATACGCTAGACCATTTGCATTCATGGTTATTGTCAAAGATAAGACAGCAAAACTAATATAAGAACCTCCACAAGGTAATTTCTTTCCTCAACTTGTGGCTTTAGTATTTTAAATATCATTAATTTAAAATGATACTTGATCTAGGGTCAGAAGGTGATGAATAAAAGATCATAGGAGTCAAATGTCTTCATGTCAACTCCAGATGAGCTTGACTCTGCAGAAATTGAGGTTGCAGAAGTTAACAAAAGTAAATCAAAAAATTGAATGCAACAAGTGTACAAGAGGAAGGGCTGGTTAAAATGTACATTCTCAGTGAATTCGTAGGTACTGAGAGATGAAGTAGTAGCAGTTTTGTCAATGTCCTGTTATTAGTGATGGGCTTTTGTCGCTTAAAAAACAGAAAACAAATCTTACTAGAGCAGAATTGTATCAAATTGGATTGAATGTTCTTTCTACCTGTGAAATCTCAAAAGTGTTTAATATGCTCCGAGGACCAAATACTTTTTTTCCGCCTATGGAACTACATATTTGCTGAGCTCATCTGCATACAGGACAGACTTCCCAGAGCCTGCCACTTTGCTGCTTCTACCTTTAGACGGCCAAGCTGTCAGTTTTGACTGCCTTGTCAGGCGATGAGGAATGGCTGTAGTTATCGAGAGAGCATTTACTTCAAACCAAGCTCACAGAAGTCAGCAGCCCTTGCTGACAACACAGACAGATGAAGTGAATGCACTGCTAAGGAAGGTGGTCTTCAAAACCTTCCATATTCACAATATACAGTGTGGGTTGGCATACACACATACACTTACTTTATGGAAATATGTCCATTTTTACAACATTTTAATTAGGAAGATATTCATGGCCACAGCTCTGTAGATTCACCTGGTAGGAGAAATTCAAACTGAATTCTTGTTTAAACAAAATTTTGTTATGCAAAAAACACGCACAATTTTGTTTCTGTTGCAGCACAGAGCTGATAAATGTCAGAAGATTAAAAGGTGTTATGGGACAGAACTGTCTTCAGGCCAACCTATGTATCTATGCCATCAAATTCAAGAGGAGGGGATGAGATTAGAGTAGTTCTAACCTTGATTATCCAAGCTGCAGGAAAATGATTCGATATGACTAGGGTATTAGGCACTTCATTAAAAATATCTTCCTGAACAGACACATTTATAATTTTCCAGGCCATGTTCTCAGCAGCTTTACTTATTTCCTTCTTCTCTTGCCCCTTTAATTTCCAACCGGTATAGACATTTTGTACCTACCACAATGTGGAGGTTCCATTCACTAATGAGAATTCAGCTTTAATGCATTACCTTTTGCACTCCATTGCTGGAGTTTAAATCCCAGATGGATGTTCATATTCATTATGAGACTGCAATTATTTCTAGATCTCTCTTGTACTAACATGAGAACTTCACTTTCAGCAATAGGCAGAGAGGTTGTAAATTCTCTCTGTGTGAGTATCTGAGATAGTAAGAATCCAAAAGAATTTTAATTATCCATCATCCATAGGATCCAGAACTTCTTTGTGTTCACTTCTAAAAAGATGTATTGTAAGAATCTACACAGGATTTCTCAGGGTTTTTATAATTCATAGAAATATTCAGATGAAGAACTTCCTTGTATACAACTCCTTATCTGTAATATTTTGCATGAGTATTGCTTTCCAAGGAAATTTCTGCAACATGGAATTTGCTTGGGTGGTACTGAGACAAAGCTGATCTGAAAGTACTGTAATTGTAAATCCTAGAGCCAAAAAGATAGCTGATATCCTACATCTACTCAAGCTGATTGCTTTTAAGTTACTAATGTATCAAAACCAAGCTGTGTTTTAATTTTCAGACCTCTCAAAACTAAGTATAACTAGAAATGATAATTTCTAAATATTGAAATCTGGACAATTTATTAGACTGAGATTCTCAGGTTGAGAAACTGAGCTTAGAACTCTAAAATTGTGGCTAAATTATATTAGTGCTATGCTTTCTAATATCCTTTAGATCATGAAAGCGCTAAAGACGCCTATAATGAATGGTCATGTGAACAAACTGCTCAAATACTGAGTATTTGTAATCATTCAGCATAAACCAAAGTCTGTAAAGAATCTGCCTTAATTATGCACTGAGCAGTTGCTGGTAGGTAAGTAGCTTTTCATCAGAGACTTGATTACCAACTTTTTGTACCTGATCTCTAATGAATTACCCTGTTACATGTCATTCCTCTAGCCAGTTAATACATCAAATTTACCTTTTCCATTTTGAGGATGTAATACATTTTACACCAAGACTCTATATGCCTCATTTTATAAAAAGGAAAAATCACAGACTGTATATATTGCATGTGATGAGAAATTATGACACTTTTGTTTCATTGTAATATCCTTGCCAGGAAAGCAGATCTGGAGCAGAAGTACTCCAGCTATAGAAAGAACACAGAGTAAATCCAAAGAGGGCAGCAGCAATTACTATGCATAACACAAGAGCTGGTATCTTGTCAGAGCCTTGAATGTAGGTGATAAATTGCATTAGCAGAGGGTTGAAAAATTGCCTTCTTAAAATACAGTAGTAACTAAAAAGGGAGCTGATCCTAACTAGATTAGATCCAAACACAATACTCTTCTTTTTCAAATTAATGATTATGGCACAACACAACATTATGCCGATCATGCATACCTGACTAGAAATTCAAATTTTCCATCTTTTTGCTGTTTAAAGCCAACAGCTACAAAATATATTTGATTTGGTCTTCTCTGCCTAATAGTTGCTTAGGCGACAGCCTCTTCAATATACTAGGGAGCTGAAAGGTTGCAGCGCTCTAAGCTTGTTTCAAGGCTTCTACTTCCAAAAAATTGAGTGGCAAAACACTCTATTTTGCTCCTTCTTCTTTCCCACAGAAAGCCTCACTGGAGGTGCCAATGTAGCCTGCTGGGCTTAATGGTTTAGTTTTCCTTCTTGTTCAAGAATCACCTCCCCTTCTGTCCTCCCTTTTATTTTACAGAACTATGATTTGCCCTTGGGCTGGTTACCACCGTGACTCAGCAGAACATTTCTGCAGCATGTCCCTAGGTCTATAATATGAACTCTGCTGTAATTTCCAATACATCCTTCTTGGTAGAATCACCTGACAGTTCCAAGATGGGAAAACGGCACTCGATTGTCATTATACAGTCCTTACAGAGATAGACAGGTCCAAGCCAGAATTATAAAGTACCTGGTGGATAACACTCTGAGCTCATCTCTAGAACTAGACACTGCAGTTTACGACCATTCATAGTTCAAATAAGCCTTCTGCTAGTGTATGATTTTCTAACTGAGGAAATCTGCAATTGATTTCCAGCAGGCTGTTTGTAGTCTTTCAGGAGTAGTAGATTGGTATGACTACCTCTCTTTCTTTTTTTTTTAATTTTTTACCACAACGGACCACTGAATGCAAAGCACTGAATTTTCATGGCAAATACGGAGTATTGGTATGGCATGAAAATGCTGCTGGTAAATTATCAAAGGGAAAAAAATGTCTCCCAAATTCTGCTAACCCATCAGGTTCCATCCAGTGGAGATCCAAACAAACAAAGGGCTAAAAAGTAGCACACTCACATATGTCCACGTGGCTACAGAGCTTCCTTTCCTCCCCCACCATCCATAGCTTTGGTAAATCTGCCTGATGATTGTCGTGGTTTAACCCAGCTGGCAACTAAGCCCCATGCAGCTGCTTGCTCACGCCCCCCACAATGGGGCAAGGGAGAGAATCAGAAGAGTAAAAGTGAGAAAAATTGTGGGATGAGATAAAGACAGTTTAATAGGGAAAGCAAAAGCTGTGCATGCAAGCAAAGCAAAGCAATTCTATTCCTTTATAGTTATGGTGGAATCAATAACAAGTTCTGCTTCACAGCTTCGTTCTCCCATTACAGTTTCATAATAAATCTTTGCCCAAATAAATTCTTGGGTAGACAGGGAGTCACTCACCTGATCTCCTTTTGTATAGTGGACAGCTATTTAGATTTGGCTAATTAAGAATTACAAAGAATTAAAATATAACAACTGCGTGAAAGAACACCAGTCACTCCTGTTGAAAATTGGAACAGTAACATAAAGGCTATACACAAACATTGTAGACATTTTGGCTGTGAACAGGTATATGCAAAGAGAGGAAAAAGACAGACAGCTTTTTCCTGATAAAGATGATCCCAAATAACTTTTCATTTCCTTAATATCCTTGAGCTTTGAGGGGGGTGGTGGGGTGGTGTAAACTTTGAATGCCTCCAATTTTGTCATGAATATTTCACACATCTCTAAGACTAACAACACTTACATACATCAAAGAGGTGTTATGAGACTTAATTAATGTTTGCAAATCACTGTGAGACATAGGGATGAAAGGTGCTACAAAACAGCAATATCTCATTGGTAAAACTTTCAAGAACAGATCCTCAGCTGATGTTAATTGTCAGTTCCCCTCTAAAGTCACTGAAGCTATCCATTTTATAGGCAGCCACTCCTCAAATCAAATGGGTTTGTAAGAGGATTAATACCATTTTTATTAGAAAGATATCTGCAGAATAAAACACCAGCTTATCAGCACGGTCCCCATAGTGACTCTGAATTTTAAGACACGCTTTACTTCTGATAAGTACCTTTCTTAAACTATGAAAAAGGTCTTTCTTTATGTTTTTTTAACAAGTGTCTCACAACCCTAAAAATGAAATGCTGTAGTTACCAACAAATTTTGTGTTATTCTCTTATATATCAAGTATAGATATGATGATCACCATCTAAACCAGTTTAAGTTAAATAAAGATGATAGACCCTTAGCCAGCATAAACGTGCACTGTAGTGGGACAGAGATGTCCAGAGCAGGTGCCCTGGTCATACCCACCAAGCAACCGGGGTGTCAAAATAAAGCTCTTTTCTATTCTACATAGCTTTGTTTATGAAGAATTTCCAATGCTCGGAAGACTACCAAAAATCACCCTACAATTCCTCAGCTCTTATGACTCACGCTCGCAGGTGCAAACGGTTACCAGGGTGACACACATTCACAGGCTACGCGCTCCAAATCGTCTGCGATTTCTTACCACATCTTGCGACAAGCTGCTGCACCAGAAGCCAGGATTCCTTCTGTGAGAGCTCAAGTAATTAACCCATGAGGCATGCACCGAGAGAGCTTGTAAAGGGAGTAAAGCATCGAAACCATCTTGGTTCCCTGCCTGTGTCTTTAATACCATCTGTCAGCATTGGCTATTATGGTTGCTTTCTGAGGCCACAGTGCTTTTAAAAAGTTGCAGTCCTCTGAACAAGAGGGAGTACTTCTTGCCAAGCTTATATGAGGATTTTTGTAATGGTCAGCTTTGTAACATCTCACAAGTATTTCTTGAAAACATTTCTTAGCACTCAGTTTCCCTCTTTCATCCACCACCCCCCTCCAACAAATCCATAAGCTTTCTTTCAAATAAATGCTTTTCAAGCTAAAAACTAAAATATAATCCAAAGTGCATTTAAGAGTAAAATACCAATCCTTGTATATTAAAAACATCAAAGAATAAACATGCAAAACCAGGTGAACAAAGCAGACCAGCTTGCTATCTCCATTCCTAAAGCTCTCCTCAGGGACCATATTTGAGACTCACATTTCTGTGATAGCTATTACTACACCTGTGACCCTAAATTTTGCCCAATTCCCTTGGCATTGCAGATTCACAACATCAATATTGTTGCTGTTTAGGAAAATGTGTCTCTAGTTTTACTACACCTATATGCATCCAGGCTGACGGAATCTAGCAACACTCATGCACTTCAAAAGATTAAAATCATGGAGTAATAAATAATCACATTTATACACGCCCTTCCTCAGAGGATCCCCAAGCATTTTGTGAAAATATAATTTAAGCCTCACTGTGCCTCTCTGCGGTCACATTATTCTTATTTTATCAAAGGGGAAAATGTACAAAAAGAATAAGGGTATTCCCTAAGGTCACTTGGCGAGTCAGCTGCAGCACAGGGAGTTTAATTCACAAGATGTGAATTCTAGTCAGCGGGGCTGCTCCCTGAAATGTCTTTGAGTTGCACAGCACTATATGTTCCTGCACCACCTTGTACATTTTCTTTTCTGAGCCATTTGGGAAAATACCATATATACATTTTGACTCATTACAGAACTGTTCTCAACTTCAAAGCATTTTGAGCATAATTAAGAGGTTTTCTTAGAATGAAGGTGATTGTAATAAAAGGCAATGCAGCTAGGAGCCATGGGACAAAAGTCTGATACCATTCAATGGAGCTTCTGCGGGTTAAGATACACACACCAAATAGTGATCATAAATGCAACTAATTAAAAAGAGTACACTTATTTTGTCTCAGAAGACAATTATGCCAGAGGGACTCTCCTTTTGTGGAAGTCATCTTATCACCAGTTTCTTTTTCTCTTGAGACATCAATGATATAAAATGTTCTCTTCATAGATGAAAAGATGTAAAATACATAATCAATAATCTCAATTACCACCAAAATAAATGCTTTTTTTTTCTTTGTCGTGTCCCCCCCCCCCCCCTTTTCTCTAGTTTACTAGCAGGAAAGGTGCTGTAAAAGTCTAGGACAGAACCAGGATGAGATAGCTGCATTTTAATTTAGACTTTGACAAGTCTTAGCACAGATTGCTTGAACGATTCCTTCTGCTGAACAGGGACATATGCTGGCCAGGAGTCAGAGAGCCAAAACACAGCCCAAGAGGAGCAGACTTAAAAATCCTCACCGTGCCTCATTCAAAGCTCCACTTAGCTTTTCCCTTGAAGTTTTCAGTTCCCCTTCGCAATCCTGATTTCTTACAAGAAGTAAAATGTATAGTATTGTTGGGCAGCACGCACTGGGGTGAGGGAATGGGAAAGCTACAGAGAACTCATTCTGCTGTGCCATATGAACAGCTGGTGAGGTTTAAAGACACCTAGTAGTAAAAATAATATCCCAAACCAACAAACCTTACCGAATGAACTCCAGATGAGCAGGGTTGGTTGAATTCAACTTCCATCACAAAAAGGTGAAAGACAGTAGCATGTCCATGGGAGCATCTCTCCAGAAATCTGAGCATATTTCCTAGAAAGCTTTTTATGAAGTTTGGAACAGACCTTAGCCAAGTTTTGAGTATCCTGGGGCCAGCCTGCAGCCTGGGATCAGAAACACATAGTACTTTTAGAATGACACAAACTTTTACTAGAAAAGGTTCCTCTGAGTAAGTAAAAGCACCATCAGACTGCAAAATTTTTCAGTGCAGTTCACATTAAATTGAAAGAGCTGAAGGAACCCATTTCATGAGAAGCTGAAAGAACAAGGTCAGGGTTTTAGGCAAACAGATGTCAACTTCTTTTGATTTATCGATTCCTTAAGATGTTCCAGTTATGCTGGACTCCTGCACAATAAACTTTCAGCCCGCAGACAGAAAGCTTTACTTTTTCCTTTACTTTTCATTGGCCTCTTAGAAATAGTCTGTGGATCTGGAAGGAAACTGCAAGTTAAGTTCAAAAATGCCACAAGCAAATTTAACAAACTCTTATCTCCTGAGAAGGTGACAAAGCAGCTCAAAGCAAAAATGAAAAGAGGCAGCATAAACCATCAGGAATCTGGTCTCAGAATTGAAAAGGGGACTCAGCTGGGGTACTTTGCAGCGTGACTCAACAGGGCAGAGACTTCATCTTGTACATACAAAATTATGCAAATCACCAACCAGTGAAGAACTTTACAAATGGGTGCAAATCCCCTGAACAGGATGGCATTAATGATTCCTATGCACAGTATCATTAACATATAGGATATATTTTTTTGCTCAGGGGACTTTTTCCACAGTCAGGTTAGAATGCTGTCAGATGTTTGTGGGTTTTAATCAATATACTTTTTATGTGGGAAATTATTTGGAAGGAAAGATTAATCTAATAGTGAGCTTAAAAAGCTAGATTTATGACATAGGGCATTTCCGAATGCAAGGTCTCTGATCTCACGGACTACACATCCATCTGTTTGGAGCTGGGGCGATCTCTCAAATCATCAAAGCTTGTCCCTACCAGGTAACAATCTCAATCTTTGAGTCCCAGCAGAACAACAGCCATTCCTGGAACTGCAGATAACAGCATTATAATTGATTTGGCACTAAATAATCCATGTTTAGTGAGTATATTTCAACTGAGACTTAGGAGATGCTGCAGGGCTGCTTGTGTGCAGGTCAGATTCAGACAGTGGACCTCATTCCTGGGCCCGCCAGTGTCATTGCACAGGGCACAGAGAAGTTGTTTCCACACTCTGTGCCTTGATTTCTCTACCTAGAAAAACAGGGATGATGAGAATACATGCTGACTCTGTAGGGAAGCAAACTCAAACCCACTGAATTTTGCCAGGCTGCCCGTAACTCCTCCTGTCATAAACAAAGGACAATCACAACCATAACATGCTTTCTATTCCATGGCTAGAAACCCTTTCTTTAATAGGTATTTCACAGTTTTAAATGAAAAACCTTAAAACATTATGGCACACACACCCCCCCAACAGCACAGGAATGAAATCACTCTAACAACAAATCAGTTCAGATAACATCTCTAACATGGCCTTGATTTTGAAAATCACTTGTGCATACATTTAACTTTAAATCCTGGAATTATCATATTAAAGCCAATGAGATCTTTACTTGCTGAAGTACTTTTGTAGATTAAGAGTTTTATTGTGATTTGCACAGGCCTCTTAATTTTCATTTTTAAAAAACATATTTAGTATCAATGTTAAGGAAAAAAACCCACCACTTAATACGTAGTATTTGTGCTTACCATCCCCCTTCACATGAAAAAAAATAAAATAAAATCCACAAACCAGAAGAAACCTAGTGAGATCTACCACATGGTTTGGAGATAAATATCCTACCAGGACTTGCATTCTGTATTTCTCAGTCAAACAAGGGGTGAAGGTTTTCCACAGTAAATATTCCATCTATAAACAAATAGTTTGAGAAGCCTTGAAAAGAAACAAAGTTTTTGCAAATTCTGGTGTTGTTAAAAAATGGATCATTGTAAAATTACGCAGGATTTGCCACCGACATCTGCTGTTACTGATTGCTTTTGAAAGGCTTGGGTAACGTCTTTGTTGTCAGTGTAGCAGGACCTTTTCCCTTGTTCTGTATTTGGATTGCTTTTTTACTGTAACTAACTTTGAAAGTTATAACTGAATATTCTGAAAGCTTCAAGGGAAGCACTGGGTTTCTCCGCTGTTTCTGGAGGTTCATTCCGTTTTGGATGAAAAAGAAAACCACAATATCTTTTTTAAAACAGGATGAACTCATGCTACTGGTTGACTTTATATGTCTTGTTGCCTAACTTTATACGGTGGCAGCAGTGCGCCAGGCACTCCTTACACGAGTGAGAGGAAAAGGGCTTTTGGTACTTTGATTACCTCTTTCAGGTTTGATTTTCCATCTTGTTGCAGCAGTCACATGCCTTATTTTTAAAGTGCAGACGCCAAAAGCAGATATTTTCCAGGTGTACTTGAACCACTGTGGAAGAGCTCTCCCACACCAAGTTCTTCTGTCTATATACTAGAGCACTGCAGTTCATGGCAGTGTTGAATTATACAGTCAAGTTCAATTTGATGCTCACTCTCAAATTATATCTTTCCCTTCTATCAATTCTTCACTTCCATCTCCTAATCAGCACTCTTTGGGCTTATAACATTTGATTACCTGCTCCCAAAGGGACCACTATGGCATTTGCTCTCTTTCAGTCTCACCCTTCTGATTTGCCTACTGCTCTCTAGATGTCTACTTCTTCTACATGTCTGTCTGCCTCAGAATTAAATATGCCTCTCGTTATTTATGTCATCAGTATATTTCAGCAGATTTCCCTTGCAAACTGCACGACACTGAGATAAGAACCATTGAGCAGTGGTGAGAACTTTGTTCACTTCTCACTAACTCTGCCAGATTTGAAGGCTTTGATTTGAGGTTTTTACACTCAACCAAAGAGGATTCCTCTGTCGGAGGAAGCCAGACATCCAAACTTGGCTGACTTCTCTTACATGCATGCTGATATGCAGAGTCTCTTCCTTCTCCTCAGAGAAGAGGAAGCCACTTTTTCCATTCTGAAACCACAACCCATGAGTGATGATTCCCCATGAATAATACAGGACTATTGAAAACACTGAATTGCCACTTAAGAGGGCAATATTTTTCCCAGAAGGATCACTTTTCATAGGGGAAAATTGTTTATTTCCCCGCTACTGAAAGTACTTGTTTCTGTATATGGTGTCTAAGTTTGCAACAATTCAGGATACGCTGTAAATGTAAGTGGGCTTGTACAGGTGGGTGGTTGGTTTGCCAGTGATATTTACCACAGCTAGGCATTGCTTTTTGGCTTTCAACAGCAAAGCTACCAGAAGTTTCAATTAAAATTGATCTATCCATCTCCTGCTTATCTGCTACTATCTGGTTGTGGTGGTTTTTTTTTTTCCTCCTCCTGCTTACAGACAGGAAACAGATACAGTCACAGTTAATTGTAAAATCTTGTTCCATTAGACAGATTACAGAGCATGCCAATTTAGTCAGTTTTATTACTCCCTCCTGGGTTACCCACTTCTATCATCCACAGCTATTTATAGCTGAATTTTTCATAGCAGAAGTTTGAGATTTCAGTAGCAAGCTGTATAGACACAGATCTGTTTCTGACAGCATGCACCCTTCTCAGCATCAAGATTAAAGATGTTTTGATGCCTAAAATGTGCCTTGGAATTTTCTCAGCATAAAGATACCAGCAAAAAGAGAATATGCAAGCAGCATAAAACTCTACTTGCCTGGCTTTCCCTGAGAAGAAAAGTGGAATTTTGAGGTTATATGTACGTTTGATATATAATCTCTCAAACTAGGAGTAATAGCAATCATGGAGGTGAAGCATATCATACCACCTTCTACCCAGTGCTCCCCATTCCTACCTAAAGAGGACATGAACTTCCTCATCAAACCTTAATGGTGCAGAAATTTCCCTGACTACAACAGCCTACAGCACACTTTAATTTATTGCATTTAGGGCTATAAACCCATGTTTTACTACTGAAACTAATTGTATCTGACACTTCCATCACATTAACACGCATTAGGCACCACGACCTTTGGATGATCAAGGAAGACCTAATTTAATAATTTAGAGACAGCGTGAGGTCTGAGTAGGCCCCAAAGGGGAAAGAAACATGATATGAAAAATGATCCTGTTTCACTAGTGGGGATATTTGCTTACTAAATCTGTCAAATGAACTTTGGCTGCTGCTTTACCATAACATCTATGGGTCGCATATGGCACTCTAAGTTCTCAAAGTCCTATATATTCCTTATAATGCTGGACATGTAATGCTCTGTAAGATATCCTCTAAATTCTTAGAAGAACAATCCACTTTTGCCTGCAAGACTCCAATCTCACAACAGAAGTGGTTCTTAAACAGCAGCTGGAATACCAAACAGGCCAACAACTGCAATTAAACAAAGGCGGCCATAATTCACTTGAAGTTTATGGTACAAATTTGACATCTTTAAACAGATAATTTTGTCAGAAACAGCATAATCCAACTTAGCCATCACTTACAGATGACTGATTCTCATCAGCTTAACTCAACCTTCATGTGAAAGCAGACATAATTCAGTATGAATGGGCAAATTGACAGAAAATGCGTAGGACTGAGGGATGAGCAGAGTGGCCAGTCCCATTCAACTGCAAAATACCGAGGTCCCAGGAAAGCGCTTACTACACTCTTACCCTTACAGCAGCTACTCATGTTCCATGGGGGTACAGGGGAAATAAAGCAGCATCACATAAACTCATGGAGCTTTACACTCTTTGTACCTGAAGCAAAACGCTCTCTGATGTTAGGGCTTGAGTGACCTACAAAACCAGACTGCCAGTGCCTTGCAAGGGAAATTGGAAATCTACCTTTCTTCCACTTTTTCTTTTTTTTTCTTTTTTTTAAATATTTTCAGTAATTATTAATTTTTAAACTGGCTTTAAAAAATCCTAAATTCAATTTTAGTTTAAACTTAGTACGACAATTAATTATTGCATGATAATCTCTTATGCAGGCTTTTTACTGAACATTTAACAGCTATGTAATAGGGTGCAGAGTTTAATCAGTATGACTAGGAGAGGGGAAAAAAAGCCAGCCACAAAATCATTTGCTGCAATAAAGTTTAGCACCCAACAGTACATGGCAGATTAAGTGGAAAACAAGGTCTTATTTATAGACAGATATGGGGCCACACGGCTATCCCCAGATTGCATTTGCAAGACAATTCTTCCTTGTTTGTTAAATCTGCTTAGCTTTTCTTTTCATACCTGGACGATCCTTTTTAAAAAGCTCATCACAACACAAATGTGAACTGTCACTTGTACTCAACTAACCTGCTCTTGGGAACTGAGGACCAGCAGTTCTTACCTGTGGCCCAGGAGGAAGCAGCTCCTCTGGCCAAAAAGGCAGCTGGGTTACACCACTCCTGGCCCTGCCCGTTGAGAGCAGAACTTTTAAATAGGCCAGTCTAGTGCATCAGCTCCTGCCCTACCACGAGCTGATTTTCACAGCTGTTAATTGCAAAGCAGATACCAAAAAGGCACCCTAGATTTAGAAGTATGAGAGTAAGTTGTTTGGCTTTGTCTGAAATCAGTTCCTAACTCTTTTGCCATGAGGATTTTAAATGTAAAATTAGTAAAATCCAGAGCAATATCATTTTCCTGGTCCATAAAAACAAGCTCTGCTCACTGTCATCCCAGCTATGTCCTAATATGCAGTAGTAAGTAGTAATAAAATAAGCAAAAAAGTAAATAGTAATTTAAAAAAGCACTAACACTTAATATAAGCATTAGATAATTAATTTCTAGCAGGTTGGGGGAGGATGGGTAAGGCTGTGAGATAGCAGGAGATACAGAAATAAGAGGAAATATTTGAGACAGGAAAATGAAAAAGAAATAGGTCAAGAAAGACAGAACATGATAGGGAAGTTGCAGCAGGTGCCACTATATGATACTATATGATACAGTGATGGAAGAAACCAACCAAATAACGAAGACAATTAAAAATCTTAATATATAGTTATGCAATGAAACTAATTGTTGCATAAATGTACCCAACCACATTGCTGCAGTGTATTTATGTAAACGTCCGCTGACATTAGCAGATGTTACACTCTCTTGGTAAGACTATAAAGTTTTATATGTAAACTAGTACACGGGACCAACATTAAAAAGGTAGCGTATTTTCTCCCCCTGCAGTGAATTTAACACTTTGGGGCTCCAATAAGAAAAACATCCCTCAAAAATCTGTCTAAAAAGGTAAGATTGCACTTTCTCAACCGGTGTAGCCTGCTATTAATCCATTTCATCTGGGATGGGACAAAAGGATGAAAATGCACAAGCAGGTAAAATACAAAGCTATTTTAGCTTCTGACTGTACCTTCATGGACTTAACGAACCACAAACATCTTGATAAATATATAGCCTGAGACTGGTAACTTGTTGATACAAGACATAATTAACCATATAAAATGAACAGCACACCCAGCCAGATTAATTTTCTTTCTTGTTAAAAGAATTAAGCTTCGTTCTAAGGTACTAACAAGCATGTATTTACTTTCTGCTGCAGCTGCAACATCAAGGCTCCTCTAAAGCAATTAGCAAAGTGACAAGAAAGCAGTTGCATTCACTTTACAAGCAGTGGATGGTATTTATACTTATGTCATTTGCACACCTCGAGTGGAGCGTCCTAGTTTTCCAATTTTCTTGCCTCTCCAAACTATTAACAATGGTGTCATGCTTCTCTCTCCGTAATGCAAGCAATTTTGGTTTTGACACAGATTTACAGTCCTCAGCATTTATTATACTCTCATGAACAATTTCTGTGCTGGTTAGACTAGGATTTCATGCAATTTCCTTGTAAAGGAACTCAACTCATCTTTGCTTGCAGTGTTTACTAAAACAGAGTTGCTGAGAAATCTTCATTCCTGAGTAGTATTTTGCAATGCTAGGAGGCGATTCAGGACACATTGCCTGTCATTCTGCCTCTCAGCCCACCACGGGCCTGGAGAAGGAATGATGTATTCACAGGTGTGGAGTTTATTTGTTACACTCTCCCACCACTGTCATCGTCGAGATGCCATGTGCATACTCTGCCCGTTTCCCCCCTCCTGCCTTTTCCAGTTGGGTGGGTATTATTTGATCATTTATGCACAGACTGATGCTTTAGAGAAAGAAAACAATCGTAAATTAAGATTTCTACCTCATGAGATGCTGTCTGTTCTCTATTGTGCTATCTCGTTGTGAGAACCTCTGATAAATTAAGTCTTAATTATATCTTGGTAAGGTAGGAGTAGACACTACATTTTGTGAACTGCAGGCATGGGGTACTGCTTACAGTCCCCTTTCAATGGCTTGTACTAGGACAGATTTAGCACGGGACATACAGGGGACACAGAAAACCTACTCAATCTTCACATAGCAGATTCTTATGTCCTAGTCACACAAGAACTGTGCAAGCAGCACGGGCACGCAGCATCCCTCTCCTATGCACAGCACTCCCCATTACTGTTCGCATTAATGACTCATGTTATGACACATGAGAGGACAAGGGACAAAGCTGCTGCAGTTAGAAAGGGAATTTTTTCTATGACTGCAGGCAGTGCAGCAGTCGATGCTTAAGCATCCACATCCTTGGCTTGCTTGGTGAAACACGATGCTGTGGAACATAAATACAGACAGAATAACCAATTTACTTCTGCTATAAAAATTTAGTAAAGGTTTTGGTTAAAACCCCATTATTTTGTCCCTCTATGCATTCACATACTGACGGGGAGCTGCTGTTCTGCTGGGAATGCAATCATTAATTAAAATGAAGCACAGTTTTTCTGTCATATAACTTCTGCTGGGAATGGAAACATTTTTCAAAGTGAAGCATAAGGTTTTCCTGGTGATACAAACTTCTGTTGTAGGAATCTTTTTCCGTGCCTCTACCCTGTTTTTTCTAATGGATACCTAACGTGAAGGGAAAGGACACAACAGCCATATTATCATCTTCTTTACTCATGAGGTGCTCTTGTGTTCTTCTTTTAATTGTTGCATCCAAGAACTCGTCTCACCTTTACTGATCAAAAATGCATAATCAATCAGCCATATATCTCAACCTACATTGGACTGAGTTTGAGAAAGCTCATGCTAAAACCCAACTCAAGGGGGATGCTCCCTTTTCAGAAGGGGGATGCTCCCTTTTCAGATGGTTAACCTAGTCTCTTTGCTTTCAATGTGGCAACACAACATTAACATCCTTTCAAAAAGATGTAGTAAAATTCCAAACCCCCTTGATGTTGCCTAACATATGCTACTTGCTATTATATTGGTGTTCGGGAAAGCATAGCATCTCTGTAGCAGTGTCCATTTGACTGACACTGATTCCCTTTTGGTTTTAGATATTTTTCCTATTGTGGGACTCTTGCTTTTATCGCAGGGGACATAGCAACATGGAGTATACAGTTTGAATCTGCGCTAAGTGCCCTTTGCTGCACAAGTACTCCCTGTCCTTGAATACTAGGGGATTAATAAATATGATGACTTTTTATCTTCCTAAAATTACGGGGCTTGCCAAGACCAAAACACGCCTTTCATCTATTTCAGCAAAGAGTCTGTTTACCTCAAGCAGAAAATTATCAATATAAAATCATTACTGTTGGAGAGAAAAGAGGAAAAAAAAATTATAGCCTGAAATTTTTTGAGTTGTAACTCTCTCTTTTGAAGGGAAAATTTCATCTATAATTTAGACAAACCACTGAACAGAATGCCATCCTTCCTTGAAATGATTTTCACATGCTCTAGTGCCTTACCTGCTTTTGATGTGATAACTAAACTTGAAAGTGCTGACTATCCACCTAGAAAACAATGAAATAAACTTTGGTTCTGCATATGTTACATGGAACAATCCGGAGAGGAGAGCAAAGGGAATGCAATGTTTGAGACCATTTTGTATATTGGCAATAGCAGACAAGAAAAATATCTCAAGGAAATTCTTCATATACAATTGTGCAACGTGAACTCTGGCTACATTCACCAAACACTAATTAACTGGGCTCTAAAAATGCTGATATCAAGCATCTTGGGGGAGGGGGGGGGGAGTGGGAGAGGAGAGAGGAGGGGGAGCAGGAAGGATGAGTAAGAAAATTTAGAAGCAAAACCATTTCCATAAATTCATAATTTTGGATTATTGCTAGAGATTTATTTAATACAGTTAAAAATAGACCAGAAAGCACTACTGTCCTGCACTAGCTCTTGCAATAGAAAGGCATCCTGTCTTGAAAAGATGCCAACCAGCATACATCCCTGACAAGCCACACAAAAATAAATGTGAATGGCACTATGTTTCTCATCCATACCCCTCGTAAACAATTCTGTCTTTCAGGAGTCCTGGCAAGATTGTCCCTGCAAGACACCATGCACCTTGACTACATCGAGTATTTTCAGAAATTTCTCACTCTTGGTATACACAGATGCAAATTCATTTCCTTTTTCTTTGCCATCTGTCCCAGGAATCTGGGAAAGGAATTCCTAAAGTACCTTTGTTATATAGATTACAGCCAGTTACAGAGCACCAGATTCTTCTTCTAACCTCCATGAGCACTACTGAAAGCCAAAATTTTATTCTTTCTCTCTTATAACCTTTCATACCGGCAACATAGAAGCAGGATTGTCTTAGGCCACTCGTAATTTTGCTTTCATATAAACGTTTTATGCAAGGATACTCAGCCCAGGGTCCCTCCATGAAAATAAAAATGTAAAAAAAAAAATAAAAAAAAATCAGTATTATTAAATGACATTCTTCTACAGTATTTAAAGTATCAGAACTATTTTGCCTCACAGACTAATCCACTTACTACCTTTACTGAATACAACCAAGCACTTTTAACAATAACACATTGGCCCAGCATTTATATATTCTTTTTAAATACAAAGACAGGTGACAAGGAGAAACAAGAGTCTTTGTAATTACCTTCCAAGGAATATTTGAAAAAAAAGTCAAAATAAATTTTCTTTAAATGCGTTCTTTACCTTTACCAATGGCAACAGAAAATGAAACACTCGACCTAGTCTTCAGAGTCACAAACAGTATTTAATTTTATTTGTTATCAAATCTTGAGGTTGCATTGGTGTTTTTTCTTTTTTTTTCTTTAAAATAACAAGAATAGTTTGTTCATGTCAGAATCTTAGCTTTCATCAGACAAAAATTTTAAGCTATGGACAAAATCCTGAAAATGTGAAACCTTCGTGTTTCAAAACCCAAAATGTAAAAAGGAAATTAAGTTTCAATTAGTTTTCTAACAGCTAGCTTTGTGGGTTTACCTCATGAGATTTCAGTTTTAGTTGTTGAAACTACTTCCGTTGACTTATCAAGGTTCATAGAATATGCAACCAAAACAAATAAGAGGGAAAGACACTTTACAAAGATCAGGATATGTAGGTACTCCACTAATAAACTTTGTTTCTTCAGTCTTCAAATGCATCTTTTCATATCAACTCCAGTTCCTATACATATGCATTTCTATTTCTTTTTAATTTTAGGTAGTGATACACATTGTGATCTTGTGATATGGATAGTAACGAGAGTTATTCACAGATCGTTAAGCTTTGACACCAGAGAGCTGGATACACAGCACACACACAAAAGAGAAAATATCCTCCCAAAATTTTTGCCACAGAAATGCTGTTCCATTTTCCAATCGCACTTTTTTAGACTTCAGTTTTCAAAAGGCAAAAATTTATGTACAGCTGTCTTGCAATGGAGATATGTTGCAATTTTTCATAGGATTTATTGCAAAAATATAGAAAAAGAAAAATATTTACATATGTGCAAATAATTTAATTTTCCTTCCCACTCTGAAAAACACTTCTGAAAAAGAAAAGCATTATGCTTGCACTTCTTGGGAAACGGGAGTAAAGAAGAATCAGTCATGCAACAAAGTGTAAGCCCTTATTTTTTCCTTAATTTCAGCATGCAGTAGCAGGGCTGAGACAGGTGTCTGTAGAAATGAGGAATTCCTCTGATCTTTGGGCAGCTTGCTTCATCAAACAAAAACTTGAGGCTAAAGAAACAACTTTACCCATAAGAGAAATCCCATGGGATTGCCCGATCTGTATTCCACTGCCTGTTATTATACACATCAGTCCTAATCAAATTTGTGATCATTTATTAAGAAGAGAAAAGCTATATTGAGACATCTTAATCTTACTAAGGGTAGAAAAGCTACAGACAGCAGCTACACGAGAGCCAGCAGAGATTTTCCGTCAAAAAAATACAAAACAAAAGAGGGGAAAAAAAGGAGTCTGAGGGGTTTATGGAATGAACTGGAAAAGCGGGAAGTTCAGCAGCTTGAGGCAGAGCCAAGGCTCACCACATTTAGAAAAGGTTGCCTAAGAAACCATGACCAATTTTAGGGAGAGACTTTGTTAAAGCTGTTTTTCTGTTGATGCTCTACCACCCAGGGTGTTGATGCTGCACCACCCAATGTTGCATTACAGCAGGCTTCTGAGCCTTTCAGACCACTTTGTATCAGATACGGTCATAAAGAAAACATCTGGATTTCACTGAAGTGATAACGCTTTGCATATATACACAATCATGACTAAGCAACACAGGTACATGAAATATGCTGGCAAGGAAATATTGTATGCTACAAATCACCAGAGCTGCACTGCAGATGTGATTAGAAGTCAAAAAACTACACGATAAAATTTAGATTCCAGGTGTGAAATTCTGGAATCCAAGTCAGACATACCACTAGTTCCTCTCCCATTCTTACCACCCCCTACAGATCCTCCCCTTGCCCCCCCCCCCTTCTTCTGCCTTTGATTTTTTTATATATTCAATTCCATTTGCAGAAGAGTTCCACAGACTCATTTAAAACAATTAGACTTTCTCCTTCAACATTACTGCATTTTTTGCTAGCTTTCCAAGATGCTGTTTTCCAAGCATTCTAGTCATGTATCAGAATTTCAGGAGAGAGAAATGAAAGGAAAACAAGATATTGGAGGAAAAGATTTTTCATTCAGCAGATATTTGAAATGACAGATGGGTGCAGGTGAAGACAGAGCGAGGCTGTCCCGGGAGCAGCTGAGAAGTCTGCTCGCTGGAGAAATCTGGGGATGGCAAAAGGGCGAGGGCCATGCCAGTGCCAACTGAGCATGAAAAAGGAGGACACTTTCTTCAGTTAAGTATTTTAAAGTAATGGTTTGATGCAGCACTGCTCATACACCGACATACCCATGTAATCCTATTTATCTTGTGTACCCACAAGAGCCTGAAGCTCATAGTAATTTTCTGAAAGTTTGTTCAGTTTCTGAAGTGGGTTTTATCGTCAACAACATGCCTGAACTATTGCCTCTCCCCCCCTCAAACTAGTTTCAAGCTGGGTTCACTGCGCTTCAGTCACCGCATTCTGGATGAGCCCTTAGAATCCCACTGTGCAGAGCACGTGGAATACATCAGGGCTCTCTGTCAACTCGCATAGCTTTGCTCTCGCAAGCGGCTCCCTTGGCCTAAGGTATGTCCTTGAAGTGTAAGTATTTCCAGTGAAATAAATCTGTTAAAAAGTCCTACAAATTAAAAGGAAAGCTTGGAGTATCAAGTCAAATATCAATATCAAATCAAGTAACTTCATTGCCTTCCAATTCTTTCAGCAATTGAAAAATAAATAAGGAGTGAGTGACATCTGCATATCCCAGAAACATAAACAATACACTGACATAAGAGCTAACTGGGAGCTTTTCATCTGAACTTTCTGATTTTTTTTTAAAAAAGGTGTCAGTTTGTAGAAATCTTAAACTTTTATGAGAAATCATGGATTTGGACAAAAAAATGTTCATGGGAGAAACTTAGGCCCCAGCGCCTGGGAGCTTGCACTGCGGCTTGCTGAGCTGCTTTCATGTTCCGACTATTTCTCTAGCTGGAACTCTTAGACATCATTAAGAAACTTAGAATCATAGAACTTGCAGGCTTTATTCTGGGAAAGCAGCAGATTTGCTTGATACTCTGAAGGCATCTGGAAACACAAACTCTTCCTTTGACTCTGGACTGTTGTTCCACTTAAAATACCTCAGAATATTTTGAGAAAATATTTTATGTGAGCTCTCATACCATTTGAATAGTTTTATTTCTACCATGGAACCTATTAGTTCAGTAAGGCTAACCACAGTTTAAAATCAGAGATACCAAAGTCCTCATTGCCCTTAAAATCCCTTACATGATATTATATTGAACTGAACAAAACACATAAGCTATTCAAGATCCTGCATGCTTAATACAAGTGTTATGGAGTTGCAAAATGATCCTGTAGGAACAATTCTAAAAGTTTATTTCATGTTTCACAACACCAAGATATCGAGAATGCCACCAAAATAGCTATAACTGTGAAGAGCTTGGCTGAAAAAGTTATAAAATACTCCATCCAGAAATTAAATATTGACCAAAGAGCTTGCTTAATGACTGTGCACAAAAGGATGCGATTTACCTCACTCAGTACTAAAGGGATTTGCAACACCAGACCCCAAAGATCCTTTCTGATCTGGGGAAGGTCAGCATTGTTTATTGAAAGTTCTGTATTTTTGTACTGGCATAAAAAGTACTGTTGGACTTGAAGATGTTTTCAGGGAATCTTGGCTCAGGGAACGGAATCCAGGCTTAACTTATTACAAAATTCTCGTGAGAAGGGCTTTTATGAGATAAACAGTCATTTGAATTTTTTATTTTTTTTTCAGCTGGAATAGACACTCGCTGGTTTCCTTTGCTTTCCATTCTACATATGTGGCTTTGTTTGTTTTGGTGCTACATATAACGCAAGTTTCCCACAGTTTGCTTCCCAACATAATCAAGAATGTTAGCAGCCCAAGTGACAGAGAAGACAGCTCGCGCGCTCTCTACCCCACTCCCAAAACTAACCAAGAAACAAAAAAACCCTACCAACTTGTGTGGCACATAACTCAGCTTTTAAGACATCCTGAACTGCTCCTGCATCTGATACTTTAATGGAAGATTGTGACAACCTGCTTTTACTGGAATCTGCAGTTCATGTTTTACCTGGCACATACCTGGGAATTGCTACAGTAGCTGGCAAAACTATGAAACCTATAGATGAAAGCAGTGTCCTCATGATAAGACACTTTCCTCATCAGACCCACAACAGTGAGCATGAGTACAAGCACCTGTACAAGGGACCACGTATATTAGACCTGCCTGTGGGTAGCAAACATACGCTTTCCTAGGAGGATCAAGCTCACTTCTGGGCTTGTTCAGCTCTTAGAGGCAAGTCCTGAGAGTGCTTTGCTATGTTTTACAAAATCATATATTTTCATGCTCCACATTAAGAAAAATGTTCTACAAAGGACCTCTAACCACAGACACTGAGAAATCTGTAGAAGTTTGCAGTTCATTGCATGAATTCACTACCATCCAAACCAAACACTCTTGCAGAGTTATCTCATGTTAGGGCCACAGCCAGCGGGTGGCCGGTCAGTGCCACAGCAACTTGCCACAAAACCACTGAGAAAAAGGAGGCTCATCCACAGGGGCTGCAGAAGCAGAGTGCGCAGGGACCATGCTACACACGCGAGTTTATTCAGATGAGAAAAACATGAGCAAAAGCACACAGTCGTGGCTTTTTATTCAGAAAATTATCAGTTCCTCTATTGGCTATAAAGAAACCTGAAGAAAAAAAGGACAGAAAGGTCAGGTTTGAAACAGGAAAAAGAAATGGCAAGACATAAATTAAAATATATATTACTGTCAATTACTGTCAATGTTCCCTTTAGTATTAATGTAAATATTAAAACAGGCATTTTTTTTCATATACAGCATGTTTGCTTTTGTACTTGTCTTCAAGAGAGTCACTGAGATAATTATTTAATTACATAAACAAGAACTTTCAATTCATAAGGGCTGTATTCCTGCAATGTTAATGCAAGAGACAGTCTCCACTCCTTTGTCGTAATACGTAGCTATTTACTTACAAGTAGCTATTTTGTAATCAGTTAATTGATTGCATTTTTATCTGTTACATCATTGGCTTGCACTGGTTAATAAAATTCCACACCCGTCAGATCAACTAGTCATGGATCTCAAATGAGGAATCACAGCAAGAAAACTTAATCCATCTGTATATTCAGCAAACTAGAAATGTTATTAACGTAATAATAGGCAGAAAGTAAAACATACAGAAATGACTGCATTATAGTCACTCACTTGAAGAAATTCCATTTATTCAAACAGAATCAAAAAAAAAGGTTATAATCTTCAATGGGCATAATTTACATTTTCACCAGTTAAGCAGTTTGCAAAAAAAATTAGATTTTAACATTCCTAAAATTTTGAACATTTACCAGATAAAGGACTTTTCCTAATACTTATTCACATAAGACCAATCTAATTAAATTTTTAAATAAAATCCAATTTGCTGCAACGTGATTGATTGGAACTATGAAGTGCTTAAAAAGATGTACAGCAGGTTGGCAGAAAAAAAAAAAATGGGCACAGTCTTTACTGCAACATTTAGCACAATAAAAACAAGTCTGCTTTCCCCTCCATATCTATCCCAAGTATTGGCTGTCTTAATACAAACAGCACACTACAAACACCCCCGCCTCCAAGTGAGGTTCATCAGTATGCACCAGCTTATTACCCTGTAAACCAGCAAGCACGGAACTCATCACCAAATTGCAGTACCTTGCAAGCCCAGTAATTGAATGTATACTTGGAGGAGATTTGCTTTGTTCTAATACATCCTGGGAATGGGACAGAAGGGAGGCAAATAAAGGCAGGTTAGTACAGAATTATCTTTAAATTCAGTAATAAAGCCCCTGGACCTTTTACCTTCACACTGTATAAGTTGTCTTTAGTTCCGCTGACAGGTAATGCTGCTGTGTGGCAAAGACGGTACAGTTATTAGTTGCAAACCTGAAAAGAGTGATCTTTCAGTTTATGAATAATCTTTAACAGACTTTTGCAACAGTGCAGGATGATGGTGGTTACCAATACAACCGGACCACACCGGATGGGCTTTTCCATCATAAACACCCTCTAATAGGTCACGTTAAACATCGCTATTACTTTACTCCAGTTCGATTACTAGTACCTACCCAGTACAAACAGGTTGCTGCTCCTGCTCTTGAAATACTAACAGATGAGATGCAGACACTTCACTAACTTCAGTAATACTGTTAACTATCATAATTTTAATATTTTCTGGTATATGCTGCATTACTTAGAGCCGCATACCCCAGAAAAAAGTAATTGCAAGGCAATCTCAGCTTCATTTGAAAGTGGGGGTGGAGGGAAGGAGAAGTGTGTTCCAGAAAAAAACTAGAGAGAGCACCCAGAACAAGGCCAAAAGGTGCTAAGTAAGAATTACAAGAAAATCCTAAAATTTTATAATTTTAAGTTATTTTCAAGCCATCTATTGACTCTTGCATGAGGCTTTTTTCATCATACTTCCATATCAGAAATAATTTTTTAAGGCTGATCATCCACTCTATTGCTAGGTAAAAGAAACAAAACTCTTGGAGAGAGGAGAGGGAGAAGAAAAAAAAACAAAACCAAACAACTGATATGTTGCAACGCTGGCAAACCCTCCACTGACACAAATAGTACACACTTAATTTTTTGTCAATAAAAAGAGAAATAGCTTCCCAAAACCTCACTTTTTTAGGGTAATCTATATAATAGGCACCAAAAAAGAAGTGCAAACCACATGAGGCACAGAAGGTTTGAGCATCTAGATAAATGGACTAGGTTGAGAGAAGGAGATTTAGTGGTGGAACTCTCTTCCAGCAAAACCCCGCAAATATAAATAAGAACAAACCAATCAGGGAAAAATGTAAAAGGACCCATTTGCAGAATCAGGCCCTGGGTGAGTTACCCTATCCATGAGAACGCAGGCAGTACTGGAAGGGCGTCCTGTGTAGGGGTTCACTTCAGAATGTCTTGTGCAAAACAGCCCTTTCCATCTCTTCCACCTGTACTGGTCAGAGGTGGCAATGCACAGTGAAGAGCTGAAGCATTTCCCAGTGACTGTACTGACCTGGCAGTAATGTCATGCAAGTAAATGCAAAGTCACCAAATTACTTCCCTGTACAGTGAAGAAGGGAAGAAAGATAAAATGTAGACTTGGACAGGCTTAAGAAGCTGGCAAGGGAGGATGAATGGATTAGACGAGAATAGAATATGTTCTCTGCTCCATTAAATCACACCAATCCACAGATGATTATTTAAAGTTAAAATATTCAAGTACCAGTTGGAAGTCATGGTAATATCTTGATTTCAGTATCAGCTACTGATTCTAATTAAATTTCAGGAATATTGCACTATTTAGAAAGACTGCAAGATCCAACAACCAAAAGAGACAATGCATCAATTCTCCTCACCCCAGAAGTCCCACGGGCAACTGATTTTATCATGGGAGGGGGGATCTGACTGTGTGCCCTGAAGGAATGGTCCAACACAGAACAGAACATTTCTTTCAGAATTGCATTAGCTAAAGAGGAGCAGAAGACGGCATACTTTAGCTTAATCAGATAACTATGAATTAGTGAATGAAATTTAATATAGTTTAAAATGCTGTTAGAGCTCCAAAAATAAAACCACCCTAGCTTCATGCAGTCTTGTATTTATTCTGTATTTCTGATCTCCCCAGTATAGAAGGGAGACACATGCATACATAGAGGTATATTTTTCTTTCTGCAAATACCAGCTGAATAATGGAGCAGAAAGCCAAATTGGATTCTCATTTTCTTTAGTATCAACAGCAGGTTTAAAGCTTCTGAAAAACAGATTATTGTTCTAAGTTTTATCTCTCCAACAGAGCTGCCCTTAGTGTGTACCTTGCTGTTCCCATGGCTGCTTATTTTGCTGGCAGTAAACTGCCACAGCATTACTAAGCATATAATTTGAAGCCATTACAGTTCTGTCAAGTAGACTTTGTATTGAAACATTATTAACAGCTGAACTGGTAAATCATGATCACGAAGGCCAATCTAGTTCACCTTACTCAAGGTCTATTTATGCAGAGCTGACAGTCGTATATTTATTTTTAACGACCATTAGGGTGTATAACAACAGACTGAGAGGACAACCGCACTAGCTGACTTCAGGTATTCAGAATGATTCTCCTCTTTCCAAGGTGCATCTTTTCTACTGCAATGCTTGCACCTAATGATAACAAAAATCTTCCATCTTTCACCAGGCCATAGAGAAAAGACTTCTCCAAGAAGTATTTATGGCAAACCATAATAATCCTATTCTCCCTTTAAGAGTAAGGCTTCTGCATGTACACAGCTGCTGAAATACCCATTTGTTGCTGCTGCTCCAGTAATTGGCCTATACTTAGTATCTTCCGTGCACAGACTACAGAAACATACAGTGACTTCATTGGTATGTGCTCAACACGGTTGCATTATTCAAGAGTGCTGAAGGCCAAGGTGAGTTGCTCAGGTTCCCTGAGAAGCACCAGTAAAATCTTTATAATGCTCCATGTTGATGATCAGCATTCAGTTTGTACTACATATTTGGCAGAAAGAAATTCACAAATATTTAAAAGTTTTTTTAAAAGGCACTGGAATATTTTATTTTTGTTCTTTCTCCTGCAGATAGAGGTGCTATATTCCTCTCACTTGAATGGTACAGGGATCAGAGGAAACTACAAAAGCCTACAAAAATCTAAACCACTTTTGTGTACCAACAGCACCACAAGTCCTTAGGCCTGTTATCATAGTCCCATTTCAATGCTAATAAGAAGAATTGCATCATCTTGCATTGCATCATAGGGTAGAATTCTGATTTTTCAAATTAAGACCTCACAGGGTCTTCAAACATAACAGAAAAGCATCTTTCTCCGCCTAATACACATTATTTGATTTACGGTATATACTGTATAATATTTAAAAACAATATTCTTGAAAATATGTTTGCTTCTTGTAACAATATTCCAGCTTTAGTGAACTACCAGGCCTCATCCTATTGTACCCTATTTGTAACTGCTCAGAAAGAGAGATAAAGCAATGAAAATCTGGTACATAAAGCGTTCTATTTGTAAGCGAAGGGATGTTATTTAATTACTAGAAATACAAGGGAATTATGATTAAATTAGGACATTCTTCAGGGTGGGAATATCATATCACAGAGAAGATCATGTTTTGACATCATAATAAATCAGGATCTATTCTGTCATTTTGAATTAAAATTGATAGGCTTTTTATTAACTCCTATATATCTCATAGCTCCAAAAGTTATTGCTGGTGCATCAATGTAGAAGTTTTATTAAAGGTGAAAGTGTGTGAATATAAAAAATCTGAGTTTGATTTCTGAAGCATAATTAACTCATTCCCCTGCTAAAAAATTTATCAGAGAACTGCACATAGAGAAAAGAGATCATACTGATGAAAAAACAGAATCACCTTTTATATCCTATCAACATACTCAGTACTTCTGTTTCAACATGTTTCAGTCAACAACAAACTCCTAAATTTTTTTTAATTAAATTCCTTTAAAAATTTGTATTCTTAAGGGGGGGGGGGGGGGAGGGGGGTGGGAAGGGAGACCCTCCACAAGATGATGAACAGCTTCTTCCTTGCAAAATCAAAAAGGAAAGGTAAAACACTATTATTTCATCTCTGATTTCATTAGTCCAATTCTTTTCTGCTTCCTAACTGATCACAGTCCTGGTCTACTGATGAAAAAAGGTTTTACTGCATAATTATTTGTTTTTGTTGAAATCCTTGGGCTCAATTTCTCTATTATCATGTTCCTGTAGGTTAAGATTTGCATTGCAGAAGAGACAATGCAATGAACATAGAGAAATCTGGATAGTTAATGACTTCTCCTTAATATGCAGGCTATTCTTTACATTAATGTAACTCTTTAGCGACAAACACTGATATTTCACTTAGAAAAAGTGTGCCAAGATGTAAAATGATTTAAGTCCAATATACCAACACAAATTCTTCTTGTTGTTAATCATCCAACATTTTAATGTCTTATCCATTTACATACTGATAGCTCAGTAGTGCGATGAGAGCAGCTGCAGGCAACAAGCATTTGCAATCATCCCAGATATCTTTCCCACTGCTACAAATGTGTCTAAACACTCTCAAAAAGGGCTGTAGGCTCCTCTTATTAAAATATTCCAGTATCTCATTGATCTAACATTTTAGATCATTTGAGTAACAAAACCATGACATACTAGAATATTAGTTAAACAAACTCCACAACAGGTTTATGCCTTTTCTATCTAGCGTTTGACGAAAAATGCTCGCAGCAAAACTAGCTTTCAACACTACTGACCATCTTTCATTTTGAAATGTTAATTTCACAAAGACAGACTTTTTTTAAAATGAACACAGATTATCACTAACATCAAATCACAGTGTGATTTCAATAGCTATAGGTGTAAAACATCAGCTGCTGAAGATACTCTATCTCAGCCTACACTCTAAATTCAGCCTAGATTCCCTCCCTTTCAACAGGGAGCTCATTTAGCATTAGATGATACTGGACACACCTATTTTTGAGAAAGCAGTTTGAATCTCTGCAAAGAACATGCAGCTCTTTCTGAAAACTTTGTTCCTTTAAAACACTCCTTTTGTTGGATACGTGAGATGAAAGCAAACCTGTCCACCAAACGTCTTTGAAATTCTTGCCCTTGGATCTATAAAGACTGCCTACCATGAAAATTCTTCCTCGGTCCCAATCCAAACTAAACTCATGGTAGTGCAAGTAATGGTTTAGGACCTGGTGAATCTTCAGTATAGAGATGAAGCTAATATCTCTGTCAACTAACTCCACTGAAGTTTTCCCTACTGGTCTTAATCAGAGTTCAGGCCTTATAAGAGTACTCTGGAAAAGGACTCCTAAAATGAACAGTGCATGTCTACATGTGTTCATCCTCCAGCCTGGGTACTGCTAGGTTAACAGCTCTGTGCACAGAGAGGGGTGTCCTCTGCCAACACTTTAGCAGCTAATTTGGTCCAATTTCTAGCGAATGCAATTGTCTATTGGCAGGACTTTACATAGCAATATACAGGGGACTTCCCAAAGATATGCAGAGTACCATACTGAAAACTGCAAAGCTTAGCCTTGCTAGATCGCTAGCTTCGATCTCAGAGCTCAGCAACGTAAGACAGTGTAGGAAGCCTGCTGTCATTGCTATTGCACATTGTTCTGAATAAAGAGATATTATTAGATTTCCAATACCACAAACCTTACTTCTTTTATGAGGTAGAACACAAATTAAAAAGATGCATCTCTCCTGTCTAAGCAAAGTGGAATTACTCCAAGATTAGCATAGTAGTATGATAGGATCATTTTCTCCTGAGATTTTTTTTTTTTAATTCATCTGGCCTACAGCACAATGCCTTCAAAGTTCTTCATTTCTTCTTGAAACATGACCCACCCTAAAGCACGTTTGCCCTGTAACCTGATATATGCCCTCAAGTTAAGGAGTCAGACAGAGTATTTAATCTAAAATAAAGAATTCTTGTCAGTCATTTTTTTCTGGCCAAATTGTACAATGTCTGGCTTTAGCATGACTAACATACACAGCGCTCTGCAGTCTGTGCTCTACTGATGCTGCTAAGACAATTACATAGCTGCGATGCCCTGGATGAGACCACGCTAAGGACAGGAAAGCGAACTCTTCCCTGCTGTTACACACTACCTCAATGGCCCAAAGAGCCCTATGTACAAATAAAATGTCTTTTTTTTTTTTTTTCTCTCCAAACACAGTTGATTAGAAATGAAAATGGTCTTATGTTACAGGATTGCTGTCTTTAGGGTGGAGAGATATTGACTAAATAACCCATAGCGCTCTCATGCAGAATATTTGATTCTGAGCATTTCCTGCTCCAAGTGTCAGCTTTTAATATTGCAAAACAAATTGTTTCCTTCAGACTCCACTATAGTGTAGGAAATTGAACTGATTTGAGAGATTAAGCCATTAAAAATCTGAATGGAAAGATTTGTGTAATGTCAAGTACTGATATAAATGGCATAATTTACAGAGCCTAGGCAAAAACAGAGACTAATCACCAGCTGGATAGCAAAAACTTTTACGAACTAGCTATTGTTACTAATCCTAATGGTAGATCATGAAGGGCTTTGACACCTACAAACATTTGAATTTTGCCCCCAACCTAGGGTAAGAAAATAAACCACCACAGTAACATTATTTTAAAATCCTTTTTTTCAATTTAGGCTTCACTGTATCTGTCCAAACACTGGTTCTGCAGCACCTTTAAAATGGTTTTCAAAGCTAGTAGTTTCCCACTGCTTTAATAGAATTCATCATCAGAAACCGTTATAAACTCTTCTGATAACAGCTGTGCTGAGAGAGAAACCAGACAAGTTTTGAAGTTATGGAGAAATGGAGAAAGAGGAACTGAAGGTGAACATTAGTTTAGTCTTGCCACTTCTGGCCGATAGGTTTATGCAGCAATTAGCAGTGAGTTATGTGGAGAGTTCAAGGTTTCTTTCTGTAAAAGTTCCTGCATGCCTACCAAAAAGAAAATTTAATTTTACGTTGAAGGACAAACAATATTTGCTGTTTCATTTAAAACTTTTACATTTCCCTCAACTACCAACCTATAGCTTTTCAAGAAATAAAATAAAGAGATGAATGGCTTCTTAATTAAAAGGGAATTTAGGATGGAGCAGATATAAACTCTGCATGTGGAAATAAGGGAGACTGTTTGGACCTCTGTCACCTGAGGACTGTAAATCCATATGGCTTTTGTGATACAAAACCTCTGAAAATTCTCAAGCTGAGGAACTGCTGTCCTCCCCTTCCATAAGTAAAATTAGGGAGTCACAACTGGCTTACATAAAGATGATATAGGTAATAATCATTAACAAATAAATGACAACGTACAAAGTAGCAATGAACATGCCAAATGTGGAAGCTCAAACTTGCACATTTTGTTCAAAAAGCAGATATTTGAGAAATACTGCAGAACTAAATTGCAAAGTCATATACAAGAAAGGTAAAAGACTTCTTTTACATCCAATGCCTCAGCTGAGAAGAAAACCCCCACGTTCTAGGGCATATCCTCAGCTGTAGTAAAATTATATGGCTAGTGAGGCACTGACACAGATCTAATATAACTTTAATTTTTCCCCATTGAGGATTTTGAAATCACAAAACTCAGCCTTCTGTATCCATTACTAAGAGGCTTCCCACCGGTGCTCTACGCAGCATTCACAGGACCAAACATGCACCTACCATTTAATTCCAAAAGTGCTTTCAGCCCATGGGTGACTTCTGCAAGACAGGCAGGAGTGTGCAGGGCTTTCTCGAGTCTAGAGGACTTTTGAAGGAGCCGTCAGTCAGCTGAGGAAACAGAACTGGTCTAAGCAAATGCCAAGAGGACCCTGCCTGGACTGATCCAGCACAAGGATCCCTCCCTGACTGGGAAGGAAGCACATCCTCATCCGCACAAAGAGTTTCTAAACCCATACAAACAATGTCTGTCTGAACTTTTGGAGAGTCCGTGTGTCCGTCTTTTTCTTTCTGAGTGCCCAAGGTAAGTGCTGAGATATGCAGACAGCAAAGTGAAGAAGATCCTGGGGGCTACAGAGAAAGCAGTAGTTTGCACACATGCAAGTTGCCTTTGGACCAGAAGAGGAGGCCAGGGAGTCTCTTGCTCTGCGCAGGACTTAGTGGAAGATGAAACTACTTCAGAGTGAGCAACAACTCCTCCTCTTTTTAATTGGTGACATTTGTTAGTATGGTTACAACAAGGGTTACATTTGACCACATGGTTTTAAATTGCTATGATTTTTCTTTTGAAAAACAGCAGTGTAATGTTTACCAAGAGCTGCAAAAAATATAACTCGATTTTTAAAAGAAAGTCAACTTCATGGATTTCTTCAGTATTTTCCTCATATTGCAATTAAAACAAACCAGAAAACTGCTTGCGTCTTTAAGCAAACTGCTGCGGGGGAGGAAGGGAAGAGGAAGTCATGTAAACACTCTTTAAATGTTAATTCCAGAGTTTAATTGTAGCTCACTGCAAGCTTATTAAACCCTGACTAAGTGCACCTGACAGACTGACAACAGCATAATGCTAATGCATGCCAGGGAAGAGCAGTAATTAGCTTCTTTAAAAGGGTGAGATTTAGGGGAAACTGCTAACAGAACAAAAGAAAATGAGGGGAGGGAGGAGGAAAGGAATGATAACTTTTCCCCCATTATACCTTTTTACATCTTATGGAAATCTCTCTGCAGATCTCAGGAGACTATCAGGACTGTGCTATGAAAACTTCTGAAATGGCAAAAAAATCCCAAGACTACCGAGGAAGAAACAAGGGCTGTTTAGTTTTTACATCTTTATTTTCCGTGCGGACTGTGTAAACAAATTAAAGCAACACTGAAAGAGATGTTAGACAAGGACCTGGAAAGAAGGTGACTTGCTAGTCTGATATTTCTGCCAACTCCGTAGAACTGGAAACTTACTTAATGAATAAACTTACACAGTGTAGTCTTTCTTTCCTGCATGCATCGACAGACAGGACTCCCCCAAGCAGCTTGGGAGGGAAGCAGAGCAGGTTCATGTCAGTCAGTAAATACCTCCTAGCCCGTCACCTCCTCTCTCTGGAAGAGTTGCATTACACTTCATTGGACGTCCAAGTTAAAAGCCAACATTGTGCTTTACAGTACAAGCTGATTTGTTTAATTCTAAACAAAGATCAGATCCCTTCTCCAAGATAATGCTCCCGAGGTTTAGAGTACCAAAAGCTTTAGGGGGTTAAGTTTAGTTTTTTAAAGCTATACCCAATTGTATCATCTTTGTACGCTACATCCAGCCTACTGTAAGACCAAAATCATGGCAAATTTCAGGAGTCTGAGCTAATCTTGTTAGCTTAAATCATAAGTTTTACTAAAATTTTTCACTCTATCTTTTTGTTCCAAAGTACGAACAGAGAATTTCATGTTATATGCCTGTTCTTTCTTTCAGACTGGCCATTGCAGCCTCATACTTAATGGATATACTCTCAGGCTGTTTAACTAACAAATAACAATCCTACAAAAATCCACAACGCTTCTGAGATTCCAAATACAGGAAGAGCTCTTGGTGCTAAGACTATTGAAAGCTACAACCATTCTTTCCCAAAGCAGCGTGGCAGTGATCTAACAAATGCATCATCCTATTCTGACAAAAAGCTGTGACACATATCTGTGGCGGTGAAGGAACTCCAAAAAGTTCACAAGTTGAGACCACGCTTGGAAAACTGAGATCAGTGGGAACATCACTTCTTTTCCACTTCCAGCAAACATTTCATTAAGGCCCAGGAGCACATTTACAAAAAGGAGATCCACTATCTTAAACCACAGTGGACTGATTTCAAACTGTAGAAATATTTTCATACATCTGCTTTCCTTATTCAGCTACCTTTGTGGCATAAGCTTAAAGCATATTTAAACTAAAACTAAAGAAATTAGACTTTATAAACATTTTTACTTTTATTAAGCTTGTTCCTAATTCCTGCACACATCAAAGCAAACTGCTGATAGTACTGTGCTTTTTCAAGTTATCAGTCTTACAGACCATTGCTGGCTCCCAGGCCCTGAGGTTCAGAAGCAAAATGATAGCAATTAGCTCCCATTTCTTTGGATGAGCATTTTGTGCACCTGGTGGGGGACCTGTCTCTTAAATGGCTGCCCCAGGAAAGGGGGAAAGTCCAAGAATTAAAGTACCTCAGTAGCAATAACTGCGCAAGCTGTTCCATTGGCTCCGTGCTTGCTCTTTGTTAGAAATGACCTTGCAAAGGTAGAGAAGGCAGCAGGAGAACCCAAAGAAATAAAAAACAGTAAGGAAACAATTAAAGAGCAAGATCATGAAGATCATGTTCTAGGAGAGGGGATCCTGAAGGCTCACAAAAGGGTGTCCCTGTTTTTTACAGTTTATCACACTATCTGATTTTATTTCAGTTTACTGTAGGGTACAAAATTCTACATCACACTACCGGTTTCTTAATTTGTGATTTCTTATATTGGTGGATATTTAGAGTTTTATGTGACACACACTGCCTATTAAAAGACATTGGGTTTTTGTGGTTCCATGTTTCTCTCACTTAGGCTGGCAGTAAAGCATGGCTGTAAGCAGGAACTTAGAGGACTTAGGCTGCCTTTTGTTGTTATAAAGAAATTTTCTCCGAGACTGATCCTTTTACTGTTGGACTCAGTTTGTGTCTTTAATGACGCACTGAAAATTGGAAGCATTTGTTCACAGCTGCCTCTGCCCTGAGTCTGGATTCCATCCATCATCTTGGATCCCTTGCAGGGGGCTGTGGTAATTCATTTGATTACGCCAACTTCCTCACTGTGTTACCATGTGTCTGTGCTAGAGCAGCCGCCCTGCAGGCCTGTGGCTTCCCTCTCACCTTTCCCCGTTATCATTTGAGCCATGTGGCAAACTGGCATGTAGGTGAGGGATTTAGCATTGGGAGAGTCTTACAGTGCCAGGTGCTGTTTGACGTGTGTGCAACTGCCCTCGAGGAACTGAAACACGCTGACTTGGAACAGGCAGAGAAGTTTCAAGTGGGGTGGCAAGGCTGCCCACTGCTCCTTTTGTTCCTTGCTATTATTCCTCGGCATTATGACCATAATCCTCCCTGGATAGCAGCATTCAGTGCTCCATCCAAACCAAGCCAGTAACCAGCTTCTGCTTGTCACAGCTAGAGGGTCTTATCAGCAGGGGCACCCGATACATCCAAACAGTATCTTTACAGTAAACTACAGATCACCACAGCAGACACAGCCGTCCTGCTAGAGTTGTGAACACAACTCCTGACCAAATCAATCGACTTTCACCCACCATGTGCTGCACTCTCGCTCAAAGCACCAAGCCGAGAATTCTCACAATCTCTCATTTTCTATTTTATTTTCCCATGACACCTGGGAGGACAGCCAGGGAAATCTAGCCAAATTACTAGAACTGTACAGGAATAGCACTGAGGAGTACTGCAATTCTCCAAAACATGTCTAAGGACAACATGTTACAGTTTTCTGAGCGTGAAGAACTTAAGAGGCTTCATCTTTTTTCTTCCTGTTGAAGAATTCTCCCATTTCCTTTTAAATAAGCAGACCCCTTTAAATAAGCTGACTTCTAGCCTTAATTTTGCAATGAGACAAATCTCTTGCCAGGCTTTCTTATATACATCACATATTTATTCAACTTTGTACTTTAAAGATCAGGGAAGAATACTAAAAAAAAAAAAGAAGAAAAAGAAAAAATATTCCAATCAGAAGGTGAAGATCATTACTCTTTTTAAGCATGAGCTTTGATTTCTGATATGGCAAAGTATGATATCCTCTGGAGACAACAGACAAGGTGGTTGATGAGAGAACATATTCAGTTTGGGGGAAGATGTCTTCTAGAATCCTTATAACAAGCTCTGCCTTTCTTTTAATATCTTTATAATGCTCTGGTGCAATTTGCAGACAATACTAAATCAGAAAGAGTTGTGAACATCAGTCAGAGCTGAGAAATGTTAGTGACAGAGCCAGAGGCATTGGTGGGCAGAAAATGACAGCATGAGTTTCAATTTAGAAAAATGCACACAGAAAACACCTAGGGAGATAGAAATCAACAGTGTGGCTGGCTATTCACTGAGCAGAAGAAATCTAGGAAATACTAACAAAAGAGAAGCATGGGCGATAGATACTCCCATGTTGCAGCACTACCAAAAACCAACACAGGTTTAGACCAGTTGCAAACTAAAATCCATTAAGACAACGCACCATGGAGTGCAGAAATGGTAATTACTTGACCTTTGGACAGTTTTTAGTGTGAGCACATGATAAAGAATGAATTCAGTGCAGGACATAATGTTAGCTGTAAGACTGACAAATTGCAGTTGAGTTAAGAAAAGACCAGCAGAACAGATTAGAGTGTGGAAGAACTGATTTATGATGGAAAATGTATATAATTAAATATTTATTAACCTGGCTAGCTGAAAATGGAGACAGGATGGGAAGACATAGCAGTCTGCAAATACTGGAAAAGGTATTAACAATGAAAATAGAAGTTGAATTACGCATGCCTGTGCCTGCAATATGCTGGTATGTAGGATTGAGTTCTAGTACAAGTTTTAAATACTAAGCCCTAGACTGTTAGTGAGCTGTTACTCAGCTGTTATTCACTATTTATGAATAGTAATAAAGCCACAGACAGACCTGAAGATTACGTGGGCTACTCTGGCAGGGGGGTGCGCCAGGTCCTGTTACTCTCAGGATGGGGCCAAGGGATGTGAGTAGACTTTTGGGAAGGGAAGCAAAGGTAGCCCTCCTTCCTCAAACTCCTACCATTCTGGTTCCCATCTCATTCCTCAAACATCATCTTACATCTTCAGTCCTGCCCTGAGTTATTTTATTCTCCCTTGTCTCTTTGCTTCCAAATTCCCAAAGCTTGATACTGTCTCTATGGTCTGGGGTGGGATGGAGGGTTAGCACCTTCCTGCTCAAATTTCATTCTGTTGAAACTGCAAAGCAAACTTCTGTAAGGGGACTTTAGCCATGTCTGAAAGTGGTAAGTTTCTCCACAACCATATGCAAGCACGACCTCAATATTTTCCTGTCTCCAAAACCTGAAACATCAGCTCAGAGTGTCTGATTAGCCCACCTGTAGATGAGAGAAAGCAGCTGTGTGTACAGCATCATCTGAGACCCCTGTGACAAGATTACTTACAAGAGATTATTTAGTGTTGTCCATATAGCTATTGACCCCATCAAAGAGTGCAAATATAGTACAACTACATATTTATAACTCCTGTTAAATTTTTAATCAATTGATAGCAAAACTAGGAAAGATAACTATTCCATGAAACCTCCATCAGACGTACTTGAATGTACCAAGGCTACTCAACTTAAACATTTCCAATATTACACTCCAATATTTCAACTTTTCAGTCATGCTCACGCTTAGTGATAATCAGATGTACATTCTCAAAGTGTAAGACATATGACATTGACTTTCTAAGCTACAGACGAGAATCCACTGCATTTACACATATATCTGGGAGACAACATTCTAAAAGAATTTGGTTTATCAAAAAATCTAGCCAGGGCTGATAATATTTACCTAAGATTTACAAAAATTTCTGGGCGACTTAAATGCAATATATGAGAAAATCAGTGAGTGCTGATGTTATCTTCAGAAAGAGGAGAGATTTCTTTTTCTTATAAGAGTTATTAAAACCCTTGCACTACTCCAAGAATTCTCATTGTGTTAGCAATTGCAAGTAACAAGTTCTCTTAATGAGGTATAAAGTACTTCTGATTATCTTGCTCACCATAGATGGGATAAATAACATCCCAGGTTGTCATTTCCATTTCTTAAAGGCTCCCCACAGGCATATTCCTTGGCCATCTGTTCTCTGGACCCAGTGTAAATGGATGTCTGCACCATGCCCTACCTGCTAGGGTGAGGCAGACAGCTATCCCTGGCTTCATGGCACTGTGCTTGCCTCCTCAAGGAATTAATGACTGAGAAGAACTAACGCAGAAAGCTATAAAATCATGAATAAAACAGAAAGTGAGTGGGAAACGAATATTTACTATTTCTCATCATACAAGATACGTAGGCAAAACAGCGATGTTATGAGGCAGCTGGCTAAAACAAGCAGAAGAAAGTACAAAACAAGAGTATTTTGAAGCTCCCTATTCAGATAGCACCAAGACCCAAAGTATAAGTATACTGATCCAAAGTATACTGATCCAAAAATGAAGAAGAGGAATTAATGGAAAACACATCCAACAGTACCCATAAAAACAATGATTCACACATGGCCTCTGATTTGAGATGTCCTAAAAGTAATTCCAAGAAGAGACAAAGATATACCAAAGGCAAGTTTTTCTACGTGTGGAATGTCTCTTACCTTCACAGGATGCTGAGCCAGGAGAACTTTTAACCAGATCCAGTAATCCAGTTCTTATGGGTCTGGGTTTTTTTTCTTGGGGGGGTGTGTGTGTGTGATTTTTTGGGGGTTTGGTTGGTTGGTTTGGTTTTTTCTTTTCAAAATTCTGTACTTAAAAATGAAATATATTGATTTAGAAATAAGAAAGAAAACTTCACTATCGCTCCACTACCTCTGAAAAAAACCCCACCTCTATCTTGGGAGTTCAAGTCTTTTACAAATACAAACCTATCAATTAACAAACAGAACCACTGTATTCAGCCTATTTTTGAACAGCTTTACTAATAGTATTTCACCAATGTCCTCCCTTTGCAAGCATAACATCAACGAGCTATTAACTTACTTAGTCACACAGGACCACATTAACTACGTCTTCCACACCTGAATTCACATCTGAATCCAATTCAGAACTACATTACTGTTTGAGACCTTCTCTATCTCTTGTAGCTTCCTCTTAGATTTTGACTGCATTTGCCTAGTTCTCCTTTGATGCACCATCTTTCTCCTTTCTTATCATCCTCTGAACCATTTCCACATTTAAGAATTTGTCTTTTGTTTATGCAGAATATCTTGAAATCATCCGTTTCCCAAGTTCAGTCATCTCCTCCCTTACTCTTTCAGCCTACTGTTACTCTGATTTAAAGAAATTTGGTCACTAGACACTTTGGTTTACTGAGGATAAGAAGTGCAAAAAGTATTAATTCAGTAGAAAAGATCATCATATAACTCTAGTTGTCACTTGATGAAAAATACCTGGGGGAAAGAAAAAGCTGAAAATACCTTACGTTTTTTAGTGATACACAAATGAGTCCAAAGGATACCCACTGTAACTTATGAATTTGAATTACCTAATCTACAGTCAGGAATTATTTCTTGGGAATACAATTTTTTAAATTACCTTTTAAAAATTACTGTATATGTCCATTACTAAGTGATATTGAAGTGACAACACAATCTTTTTAAAACAAAGGTCATATTTAGTTTCTTGCCTACCACTAAAAATGCATTTTGCTTCATATGTAGAGCCGTAAGAAAAAACTCCAAAATACGCATTCCCATTAGCTGCAGATGCTGCTAGGTTAGTACTATCAAAACAAGAAATAAAGATGTTAGTGTTGCTAGACAACCACTTCTCTTTTTAACCCCACTGATGACTCAAGCTGTAAGAGCAAACAGGAAAATTTACTGCCATGTTTTAGGAACCTCTTCACTTACATTTACGGTGAGATGATTTTTCTAGGTTTTTTTAAATAAAAATTTTATAACAGAGCTGTAAAAATATTCAGCTTTTTATACATTGCTGAAAAATGTCTAGAATTACTCTTTTTGCTCTAGTCTCTATCAGCACAGACATATCTGAAAAAAGGTGCCTAGGTCACTTTAAACTACTTGTTTCCCTCCCCCCATTCCAGATTTACACATATCAATAACTACAGATATCGAAAAAATGCAAAACTCTCCCCTCTCTCCCACATGGACACACAATGAAAATAAATAATTAGGTAGCTCAAATACTAATGTACCAATTTTAAAAATTAAGCAATGGGTTCAAAATCAAGTAACACAGCCTCACTCAATCAAGCCCATGGTAAAGTGAAAAGCCAGAATGCGTTTGTAGAGTTTCCATTGAAGTATCTTTCTCTTACTAAAAATGTGATTTGGAACTAACATGTTAATTTAACAACTCAACATGTTAATAACATCATTTTTTTCTATTGAATGCGTGCATCCAAATTTTTGACATAAAAAGCAAGAAAAGCTATGTGAACTATGAGAGACAGGACTTGCTTCTACCAGTTCTTAGAAAAGTCAGTCCCTAACAGAGAAACTTTCCTTCTGCTCTTTGGATTCTTTCTATTCTCTCAGTCTGAGATTGACTGGAAAATGGATCAGTGTGGGTGCAGCAAATGTCTCACCAAGTTTGCCAAATTCTGTATTTCAGACATTTAATATGGGAATAGAAAATGTTTGACACTTTTGAATAAAGGGGAGGGCAAAAAGTATTGCAAAAAATATGTTAAAAGTTTGTGTAAATCCATGTTCTGGATCAATGTTAGACAATCTTTACAGCCTTTAAAATACATCTTTAAGTAATAATAGGGAAATATTGTTCAACACCCCCATTATTGTAGTGTGTCTTTTGCTCGTTGAAGCAGTGTAGCCAGAAGGTAGAACAAAACCAAATGTCTGATAAGACCAATTTCATCAGAGGTTCTGATAGAAGGCATGTCCTGGATGACCAGTTGAATAGCCTAATATCTAGTCATCACTCAGATAACGTGTACAGAATCCACCTGTTTGGCTTTTTCATCCGCATTTGCTCTCTGTGCAGCTGTAGGGCAAGGAACGGTACTGAGGGACTCAGAGTAGTATTAAAAAAGAGAAAAAAAAACCCAAAAGATTAAAGGGTTTGAGTTGCCTCCACCCCAACATTTGATGGGAGTGCAGCACACATTCCAGAACAATGTCCAAAAGGGAAGATAAAAGACAAAGTGTTACATGGGGCTGATGAAAAAATTTAGGCTTTGTGTTTGTGCCTTGCTTTTCTTGCACATATTTTTTTCCAGTCTCATTTTTGCATTGAGATTGGATTCATTTGGTGCAGACCAACTCATTCAAGCAAGATTTTATCATCTTGCCTCTCATCTATCTCATGAAAACACTGAACATTCACCTCTCCTGCTGCAGTAATTGAAATGACCTCAACAAACACTTCAGCAAAATAGATAAAAATATGTTTGCCTCTTGAAACTGGCCAAGCAAAATCAAATTCTGCATAGTTCATGTTTATTAGACACAGGGAAACTGATAGCCTGTGCATTTAATCTATGAAATTATACACATTCAAACATGCATCTCAGACAGTAAAGGAACTCTGCCAAGAGTTTATAGTGAGAGTTGCAGTGCAGATTTCAAAGTTCTGTGTTCCTCTCTTCTTCCACAGGATCAATGAAAAAGTGTTTTCCAATTAGAATGCAAAATGCCATCATTTTTTATTGCAGTTTCCAGCCTATATTACAGAGTAGTGGAAGCTTTTTCACAAGATCAGCTAGTTGGGTTTCAGATTTTGTTTTGTGAAGACCTACATACTCAATAATAACACTACAAATAAAGATTAAAAAATTTCATCCAGCTGAAGCATGCGTAGGAAAAAGAGACAAGCAGAAGTTTGTGATAAAATCATTAATCTATTACATTTCCAGTTTTTCTTTCCTTGTGGAAATAGGAGTGAAGTTTTTCTTTCTCCAAACTAGAACATAATTCTGGGAGGCCCTTTTTACATCTAAGTCCTGGCTCTGCTGAGGTCACTGGGAGCTTTGCCAACAACTTTAATAAAAGTAGGTTTTCACCTTTCATGTTTAAACTGATCTAATAGTGATAGCTAATAAGGGTCAGTTATTGAACTGCATGACTGGCAGAACTAATATTCCAGCCTTGTAGAAGGCTTAATCTCCTAAACACCAAATATAATTTTCTTTAAATATAAATTGCCCTTTCAGTTTGAAGAAAGGATTTAGATGTTAATTACTGGCCTGAATATTTTTCATAATTCACAAAGTGGCTGCAGCTGCAGCAAAATCATTAGAAAAACAAATACTCAAATAAAGGGATGAATTAATGCAGTTACCCCCAAGATGTGTGCCACATCTGGGGAACATTTTTGGGTAAATATCTCTGTATAGTTGGAAATTTGCAACAAAAAGTACAGCAGCAATATTTATGGCAAATAGCGATCCCTAGCAATATAGAAAAGAGAGTAAAGATTTTCAAGATTAGGTCAAAAACATTCTATATATTTTTTTAATCATATAGGAAATTTTCAAATTATCTTTAAAAATTTTGGTCAATTTTAAAAAATAAATAGTTGCCAACTGCAATCAGATGTTTTATGCTGTTCTGCTGATGAAGTTGAAGACATACATGGTTGCAAATAAAAAAACCAAGGTAACTGACCCCTAAGATCTTTCAGTAAAGGCGTAAAGGCTCTTCCGTACACAAGACAGATTTTGGAACAAAATCAAGTTGATAAATGAGCAAACCAAAACTATCTTTATTTGCTGACATTATTAAAAATGAATTGAGCAGGCAGGTATTTGGCAAGAAGCAAACAATAGGAGAGCAGTAGTGTGTGATGGGGATTCTTGAAATCTCTGGTTCAAACAGGGAAAAAAATACTGAAGCAGAAAGAAAGGACAAAAACCTCCCAGCCAAATTCACTAATCAGTTAATTGAGAAATACTCACATAGGAAACAAATGGCTCCTGCTAATCAAACATCATTTGCAGAAGAAATGAAATCACATTTAACTGAGAAGTGGCACAAAACCAGGTGAACAGGAAGATACGTTTGAGATCATTTCTGAGATAACTGCGGAGTCAGGGAACAGAACACAGATTTGATGTCTAATAGGTTTCTTGGATTCTTTGAAACATGGAAGAGTTGGCTCAACAAATTAACATGCCAAGGTGGGGTAAACGAAGACTGGTAAACTTTTTATCAATGAATTTTAAAGTTTCATGTATTTTAAATTTGTACAGGTCCTATTTTCAAAAAGAGAGCAATATTTATTGCATTGGAAAATTTGCCCATATTCCTTGCTTTTCTGTAGAAAGACTGTATCTTCGAAATCTCAAATAATGATATTGTAGCATTAATACTATGTTTCATTTACAAAACAAAATTTCATTTAAATAAACAAAATAAAACATGTTGTACCCTGGAGAAATATCAGCTTGTTGAGGAATTAAAAAAACCCCAACACCCCAAATGCGGTTTGTTTGGGGGTTTTTGAAGAAAAAAAAAAGATTCAAACATCCTTTGGAAAGGATATTTTTGGCCCATTTCCTTCCGACAAAGAAATGAATGCTTAACTCATGAGAAACTTCAGAACCTCTCCTGATTTATACTTTCTAACTTCAGAACCTCTCCTGATAAACACTTTGTGATCAGAAACTGTGAAATTATTTTAATGCAGATGGACTGATTCTGGAATTCAATGAATCAAAAGTAATCAGTTAAAGAAAAGCAATGAAAAGGAAAAGCAATCAATTCCCCAAAAGCCTACACTGAAAGAGATTACCCATGCAAGATGTTTAATTAACTTCTTTTATTAAGTAAATTTACTTAATAAAGTAAACTGGTCACAGCTACCGTGTGTCTTATTCCCACAAGCACTTTGAGTGCAGGGGCACAGAGCTAGAACAAAACAGAAAAGTAGGTTGCTACATCTGCCGCAGTGGTGACTGGCGCTATAGCCCCTTCTGGCTGACCCCGGAGGGGAACACAGCCAAAATTCATTAAGACTGCTACAAGCCAGTCTTACGAATTGGGATGTTTTCAGTAGCTCTGTGTATAGATATTTTTGGTAGCAGTACTAAAAGCAGTGCTAATAAAGGCTTCTTCATACTCATATGTTTTGTTTATTGTTAATACAAGTTGGTCTGGTTCAAATGGTTTCCTGGGTGTAGCTCTTCATATACACCAATTCTCCAGCAGTATCTGCTTTCCCTTCCCTGCAACTAAAAGACCTGCTGACAACCAATCCTATCCCCTTGAAAAGCAATACATGTTCAGCTGTAGACCAGTCAAATCACTGTTATTTCTGAATTATGTGTGAAATTAAAAATATTACAAATCTAACATTAATCACCACCATTAGGAACAAGTTATACTCATTCATGTACCTGGTGTTTTGGGCACGGCTGCAGTTGTGGGACAAACTTAGGGAAGAGGTGGTAAATTCTTCAAGAATTACCTTCTTGCCAGGCAAGAACAGAATTCAATCCAGAGTAAAGTCAGGCATCTGGAAAGAGCTCCAGGTTGGCCAGCCAGAAGGACTCCTCAAATAGCCCCCAGTGCTGGATGGAAGGACCAAAAATACTCAGTTTTAGGTATTACTATTCCAGTCAGGAGGAAACAAGAGGAAATGGGAATCATATTGCCTCCACTGAAAGCCTTGGATGTAAGAACAGCTCCTCACAGGAAGAACGTTATGGTTCTTTTTCTACTACTTGAACTACGGCTGAAGTAAAGTATTCTGGAAAGAAAATACAATGCTGTTGCAGAAATAGCAGATTCAGATGTTTGGATTAAAATTCTAAGTTACCTAGGCTTATATAAATTATCAGCGTTTACTTTTGGCCCAGATTACTTTTCTGGTATTTATTTGCCTGATCACTTCTGTGTATGAAGGACAAGAACAGGACAGAATTAGAACTGGCAGATGCCACACTTGCGAAAAGTTAATTCTTTTTGTTTGCTGTGTTTTATCTGCACCAGCTATATCAATACTAATAAGAAGAACTATCTTTGAAATTATGTCAAGAACATCCTACACATAGATGTTCACATTTCAAGTTCTGCTGATATCGAAGTTAACACACAGAGAAAACTCTCCATGTTTCTCCTTTTAGTGAAATTACCCAGATTATTTCTTTTTAAACTTTAAAATCTTACCATACTTATTAAAATATGGACTGCAGCTTTTGCAGTGAAAAAAAATAGATGCAAACTTCTCAGCAGTCAGGATAAAATATTTCTATCTAGCACTCGAATATGCATGACAGGGATACAGTTGCACTTAAATCTCACTGTTCAATTAGAAAGGTAACTGAAAGAAACAGCCTTGGTTAGTCGAACAGATGTAGAGGTCTGTGAATTTGGAAAGACTAACACTACTGTTTCTTCTACTAGCTCAAATTTGTGAAAATTAAAAATGACATCCAAATGTCATAATTGGGCAAGGCTGAGAAACAGCACACTCAGAATTGTCATTATTAATCGAACTGTCACTCCCTTTATGCCTCTCTCCATTTCTGTCATTATATATGATTATATCCCTCATACTACAAACCATTTCTGACTAGTATATATAACAGTCTAACATGAAACCTTTCCACAAGATTCCCTAAATCACAGTAAAAATAGCTGCACTGCGTTTGGTTTAGACAGTTAATTGCACAATGTATTATTCATTTTGGCGGTTATTCATATTTATAAGAGTCATTGATTATTATAGCATATTTAAGAAGAAAAAACATTAGAAAGACAGAAAAAAAGCTTTCTTCCAAATTCCCCCATTATAAGACTCTCATTCTACTTTGCCAAATTCTAACCAGGTCAGCTGTGATTTTCTATGCTGAGCACCTTTCTGATACAGAATTAAATTTGTGTGTGTTCATGCACGTTCACATGCAAAAAAAAAAAAGGGAAAATATATTTTTCCCTTATAAAAGGTAATATTACAATTCTGACACAAACATATGCTTGCAGACCCACAATTTACATTAGTGACTTACATTTTTGGTTTGGTAGGGAATATGCTGCTTTGGTTAATAACTCCATAAAAATTAACCCTCAGTAAACTTTACAGTTTTTCAGTTAATGCAGCTCAGTTCAGTTTTGCAAGTGAAGCTCCCTGAAGATTGCCAGTGCCAGTCTGGCACAGCAGAGAATGGTCTTTCTGTGTTTCCACTGCTTTTTACCTTTGATATTCTCCAGTCCATTTTCTGTATTTTCCATACATTTCTGCATGGTACTAAGAAAGCCTAATCACAACAGCAGTAAATAAGCTGAGAAATTAAAGGAAAGCCAATGATGACTTCTATAGCCAAACCCAAACAGTAAGTTGTTCCACAGAACTGAGGATGTGGCAGAATGTGGTGGACCTTAGGCCAATGACATTTACAAAAATATGATACACACTGCAAAATCCTGACTTCATTAGGGGTTAATAAATAAAAGCACTTCATTTGCCACCGCTAATTTCAAAGCTACCGAGGACTTAAAATTGAAGTTAAACTATATACGTACACACTTTTATACAATAATATTATTCTTCACGTAACAAAGCTCTCAGTGCAGAAGAATGAAGGTTTTTTTTTCTATTTGCTAGTTTCAGATAGGATCTACTACCATATAAATCAAAACTAGAAGAAAGTGAATTATTCTAATTAGATAATTTATCAATCCATTTAGATTGTTCTTAAAAGATATTTTAGGAGCACTTGAAAAGAAGTTCTCTCCTAACATACAGGTTTATTCAAGCTTAGAAACAAACTGGTGAATTTACAATTAATAAAGATATGAAATTATTTTGGACATAAATGTTAACACAGAAAAATAAATTAATGTAAAATGATACAAATATAATTAATTCACGCAAACAGTAGAAAAAAAAAAAAATCAGCCTTTTATTCTACTCTAACATTTCAGCTGAGGAAGAATTCAGACCGCTGCTGCCTCAAGATTTATAAAGAAATGGGTTTTTGTATGCAAGAAGGATACCTACACCAAACATCCAAACATCTCTCAACTAAGTGATAACTTATATAATACGAACTTCTTGGAACTTTATTGAAAATCAACTTTGCTTAAAAAAAAAAAAAAAAAAGGAAAAAAGACTACTGTCATTTTTCACTACTGTTTCTCTAACTCTCTAGCTTTAAAAAAAATCAATAAATGAACCTTTTTCCACACCCATATCCTTCCTATGTCAAAGAAGAGTGGCTGTCCTTGATAAGTAGCCTGTCTAAACTGCTATTGATATTCCTAACATTTATTACATGGATTCTTTATTTGTTAAAACAGGCATCTACTCTTTATTTGAGAGTTTCCTTTAATTAATACCTCTAAAATTTTATGCAACATTATTTCACATCATCCAGACAAAACCAAAATGTATTTCAGCAATTAAACTGTGATACTGCATACCTACTTTTTAAAATTACTACTGAACAACATACGTATACAAGGGCAGCTAGATCTCATAGATGCCCAATTTAAAATGTGGCATTAAAGAGATCAAAGGTTAATATGCAACCTTAGGCCCTTTAGGTAAACTGAGACTTACGTGCATGGCAATAAAGGTTGAACTAACACTGGTCTGAGCTCAGTGCTGGCTACCGAAAGGGCCTAAGGTGCACTGTAATATCACATGTGAAAGCAGGGAACAAGGCAATGAAAGCAGAGGATTGAGAATAAATTCTGAAGGACCAAACAGATATAGAGTTAACAAATGTGCACTGCATGCAAGAAAAGATTAAGTGAGCATAACAGATCTGTACATTAAGAATGAGGTAGCATTTCTGCTGGTAAAGCCACAGTATGGATAAAACAGAGTCAATTTATATAATATCCCCTTAGGGAGCGATTATAAAGAGGTAGTTCTGGAGGAAAATTGAGCGGTATTACATATCATCAGGACTGAATACAAGCACATAGAAATTTTTGTATTGTTACTAGAGAGACAAAAAGAACCAGGATTTGTGCTATTCTGGAAGACTAATTTTCCAGGTGGGGGAAAAAAGGCAGGTAACTGTGATAATCCAACAAATTTCTTTGCTTTTTGTAATACTGGCTTTGGTGAAGAGCAGTCTTAGACTGGAAAATATTCTTGGGTGGAGCAATAGCAAGTTACTTCAGACAAAAAGGAAGAACAGTACACTTTGGATGTCAAAAAATGTAGGGTTGAATAAAATATATTTTTAAAATTGCTGTAATAGAGGTATGAATTGTTGGAAGTCAAGCTAGTTAAAATTTGGAAGTTCTATTGAAACATATAGTAGTGGTCACATATTTGGAAGGTGACCAGGAAAAGTTAAATAAATCTTTTGCCTTTTTTCCATACAAGACTGATGAAAGAGAAATTGAAGTATCTGTGTACGGAAATGGTCCACATTGGTGTGGAAGCAAATTCAGAAAAGCAGCATTGGGGTAACTGGGGCCTGGATGACCTCCAGGTCAGATTGCAAAGGAACTCATAGGTGGCACTGTAAATGCATAAGCCAGGTTTTCTAATAACATAACTGATCTGGTCCGGTATTACGTGGCTAGAGAAAACATAGTAAACTGTATTTAATACAGAACATGTTAAGAAACTGCAAACTACATAGTCTGGCTTCAGTAATATGTAAACTTTAAGGGAAAACAGATAGATTTAGGGGTAAATTAGATATAATTTAACAGGGTGAAACATTCCAAATGAATACTTTCCCCTTAAACCAAAAACCTTATATTGCTGTGACGTCAATAAATCTATTCAGTAAGGTTGAAAAAAGAAAATAACATCTTTAATGAATACTTTAAACTAATTCTGTGATATCCCATACACCAAGCAGGTCCTTTTCATGGTCCCATGCTTCCGGTTCCAAAATCAGGAGATTTCAAGCAGATAAAACCAGAATAATTTGGCACAAAAAACTTTCCCTTAAATTTTACCTGAATTAAAAATATTGATCCTTGAGCATGATATCAGGTGACCAGGCTATTCTGTCACTATGTTGCCTAACAGATTGGGTATCCAACAGGAAGGCAGGAAATTTTTAAAAGGCTGAGCCACTGGAAGAGAGAGAGTCAACAGAAAAGAAATGAAGAGCAGAGAAGAAAACAGAGTTGAAGTTTTCTAATATTTTAAAAACAAGTCACAGATAGTTTCTCTATCATGAAAGAGGAAAGGTTTACTTAGAAATAATAGCTGGCTCTAAAACACTCCTAGTGGTGTAAAAATAGAATATCTCCTTCCACTGGTTGCCCTATTTCTGTTTTTTTTAAAAAGCCAAACGCAATTGTTCTTTATCGCTGTGTCCTCAGAGGCAGGACTTCAGTCAAACCGGGCATCCCTGTGTGATTACTCAGAGCTCTCCACAAGTCTCATGCAATTAAAAGCACCAATACTGGCACACATTAATGACAAAACGTTAATGCAAGGGCTAATTGAGACCATCTCCCTCACAGGCCATTTCACAACATTAATAGCACAGAAAACAGCCATTAATATGTAATTAAATTTCCGGAATGCATGGGCTATCAAAACCAGGTTGCTGGAACCCTTCTTCACACTTTTTAACCTCTCATTACCTCTCAAGCCCAAAATAGCTACTGTGCCAGGCAAGACTGTGTTACTACCTTCCCCTACAAAAGCGAACTGGCGTGGCATCAAGTACCAATTCTGCCAGCAACAAAAGCCTGCTCAGTGAAACAGGCTGCATTTTCTCAGCTTTACCATCAGGGAGATAAGCAAGCAACAGATTATCAACTAGTTTTTCTGGGGTACAAGCACGTAAAGATTTTGCTAACAGCAGATATCAATTACTCAGACTTTCGAGGCTCTGAACAATTTATTCTAAAATGTAACTATATTCCTTTCATTGAAACAAACTGATTTCATTAAGAACAAAATCTTAATTTTAATTCCTTCTAAATCTTTTCCCACACTGCGTCAATTGAAAAAGCTTCAAAGTGAAAGATCAATCTTGCTAGTCTGGGGGTGAGAGTTTTAGGGAAAGCACGAAGATTTTTAGAGAAAGGTCTTTGTGTCTAGGATAGTATCAGTGCTATATAAAAAGGAAATGAGATGTACGTTTTCCAATTTTGAGCACCGAACTCAAGCTACCCCAGGTTTCTGGAACAGTGGGCACTACCCAAATATCAGTCTGGGTATACCTCGGTATGAGTGCCCTTGCCACAGGGCACGCTTAATGCTTTTGAATAAACAGGAGATAAGTGCTCATGCCAGCCCCTAATAAGAACAAAGCTGAAGTGTGCTGTTGAGGAAAGCCATCCGATTTATCTCTGAACCTGCATAAATACCCCTTATTGAACTATCTGTTCCCTTGACAGCTACAAACTTCTTGGGGTTTCTGGGTGTTTTTAAACTTCAAAATTATTTGGTTTCTATGGTGATCAAAAATGAAGACAGTTTAGTAATCTGGAGTAACACTTCATATGGCACATTCCCCAACTCCTCTGAGCCAGGGACAGTCTCTTTCTCATTCAATTTAAGGCACAAATTTGAAGTTGGTTTCCAAGAGGAGCCTTAATGACAAATACTGGCTGGATCTGAGTCTATCATTCATCTGAAGTGAATTTTCATTCATCTGGATGAGCTGTTACCAAAACAGACACTTTTCCATTGGGAAAGGAGGAGGAAAGAAGCAGAAAAAATTCTTGCTAGCCTCATATTTGAATGGACTGTTAATTTTCCAGTGTAAAAAATATTTTGTTAAAGAATTTTCAGCCTTTGAGTTTTGCATCTTTCTCAGGTAAAGGTAATGTTGAGAGTTTTGATTTTATAATCATATATGAATTAGACTGCAAAAGTCTCCTAAAAGCAACAATGACCAAAATATTTTTGTCAAAATTTAATAGAGAAAGAAAAGAAAATATAGGGCTCAAGTCCTTAACCAACAACTGAACCAAGTGGATTTTTTTTCAGGAATTTTTCAGACACCAAAATATTGTTTCACAATGGAAACTGCATCTGAACTAAGCTACAATATTACAAATATGTTACAAGATCTGTTTTCAAGGGCTCAGCATTCATGCAAAATCATTTTGTGCATGTTATATATCAAGGCTATTGCTTTAGAAACCTGAGATCATCTCCTTGATGCTCAGGGATATTGATTGACCGATACAGCCCTACAGAATTAAGTTCACTTGAGTAGTCTGCAGGACGACCATACGTTTTCCAAAGCATCCTCTCATTTGACAATACAGTGAGAGGCAAATGTTTTCACAGATGGGTTGTCCACCTCATGAAGATAAGATGTGGGCAGACACAACAATTGTGTGTCTTAAAAAACTGGTGCAGAAGAAGGAAGGGATTAGTCAGCTCCCCTTATTCATGATTAGGACAAAAGGCGATGACCAATGTATTTTGATGAAGTATTGCATTAGGCATAAGGAAAAAAACAAACCCCACAACCCAAACTTTCTAACAACAAAAATAACAAAATACTGGAATAGGTTGCCAGGGGCAACTGAGAAATCCATACCATTAAAGTATTCAGAGACCAGGCAAAACCAAGAATGACATAGGTTTAGCTTCATTGTGGTTTAGGAATGAAATAGGTCCAATAAAATTCCTTTTTTCTAAATTGGGATTTTAAAAAAATTCTGTCTTTTCACAAAATGAAGCGGGGTTAATTTTTATCTTACCAGTTTCATAAGAAATAAAAATTTCAGCTCTTCAGCCAGCTCCAATCATGAAATATTCTCACCAGTTAATATTACAGCTTATTTATCTACAGGCAAAAAGTCTTTCCTCTTTTATACATGGCCCACTTGTGCTCTCCCTCAATGTCATTCCTCATATTTAAAATGTAAGCAGAAACACTGAGTTCTACATATAGTCAGTGGCAGCTGGGTGCAGCCATCTTTTCAGCTGAAGCAGTCATTCAGACCATTTATTTCATTGGTTTGAAAATAATGGTTTTTCATATGATTAACTTTATGGACAGAGAAGCTGCTATTCAAAAAATACTGGTGTTAGAATAAGTTCAGATTCTTGAATATAAGTACATTTCTAACAAATGCATACTTCATGCTGCAAACTGAGTATTGACCAAAAAAAAAACCCAACAACTTTTGTGATGGTTTTACACTCTGGAATTGTACTTTGTAAATCAATGATTTCTGTATCACGCAGATCATCACTGCAGTAGGTTTGCCCTTAACACTCAAGGTTAAAGTTTCTCTCAAGTCTATATCACTTTCCAAAACTCAAACCCCACTACTTCAACCTCAAAATCATGCTTGTGAGAGGAGCTATAGCAGGACCAACACTTGGAATTTGTTAATGGAGTTTAAGAAACCAATTTCTTTCAGCACCCAGGTTAAAGTGCAAAATTTTGACTTAAGTGTAACTTCAGCTGGAGTCTTAACTGCAACTAAACACAAAAGCTTATGCCTTTGGAAGAAAAAGGCAAAATAAAATGCTTTGTTCCTGCTTTGTTTGCAGCTAAAGACAAAGGAGGTGTGAAGGGATGAAATTGAGAAGCAATAACAACTTGGATGAGGAAGATTAAGAAATAAGTACACAGCTTATATTGCTTCAGAAGAACTCAGGAAAACCACTGGTTTCCAGAGATTTTGGTAATTTCTTGGAAGGTGCCCAGCTACTCGAAAGCTAAAACTAAACATTCCAAAACGCGATTCTACAATCAAGTGATTTTGTTGCATTCAGTTATAAGCCAAGGAAAAGGACCGGCTCTGACCTCATTCCATTCATATATTCAGTGATTGTTTTGCACATGGGAAAGAAAGAAAATCCCAGCAGCCATACTCAGTGTAAAAGTACATTCTCTTTTCTGGATGCCCTCTTGTGTTCTTGTGTTTGCCTGAACTGGTTTTGAATACTGACACGATACAGATGTCACAGCTTCCCCAGGCAGCCTGGGCTTTATGGCAGCTACAGACAAATGTGCTTGCTCTACAAGTTTTTGTATGCAACCCTGCCAACTTCTGACTTACAATTTAATTTAATTCTTGACCTGCTCATTATCTCTGGAGCAAAGACTTCCAATTACTTTGGCAATGGGCATCCTAAGGACTGTTCTGGCATATTCAAATCCGCACTATCAGCTCCCAAGAAGGATGCTAATCAACCTCTCCAGAAAATACCATTCCTGTGATCAGCTAGTACTTTTACAAAAAAAACCATGGGTACCGCCAAAAAAAAAAAAAAAAAAACCACCAAAAAAACCCCAACAAACCAAAACACCACCACCACCACCAAAAAACCCAAAAAAACCCAAAAAAACCCGAAAACATCTGAGAAAGTCTTACTCATGCAGCTCTTGTAATATCAGGCTGTACAAGAGTAATTGGAATTAGAATTTACTCTATATTGCTACTGTGGTACAAATGTTCATTGCCAAAATAATAGCAGCAATCCCCCAGCCAGACTGGGGACTAACTGGGTCTATTCTTCCTTAACATCTCACACTGGGTCAAATTTCAATGGACAACTAAACAACAACTGATTATATCCACCCGCTTCATTTCTTCTCCATCAGTAAATGTCTGGGTAAGCAGCCAACTTCTAACTACAGAAACCTCAGTTATGTGGGTAGAAACATATACGTATGTGTTATTGTGATACTGGCAACCATAACAAATAGTTCAATTAACTCAAGGTCTCTTCAAAACATGCAGCTCAGGTTCACACCTGCAGACAGAGTTCACGTGGTTACTGAGCATCCTCTATGCAATACCAAGGAAACAGAAGGGGAACAACCAGCACAGAATAAATTAGACCAATTTTACTAAAGAAATGATTAAAGTTTAGGGGAATATTCTTACAAAATATTAGTCTACATCAGCAGATAATTAATCCATCTTTACTTTTGTATCCAAGGACAAGCATCCTTCTATTACACTGCTGTTCCTCAGCCTGTTTATGGTTAGGTGTCAGCACCCCAGACTCCCACCACACCTTCAGACCTGGCTCCAGACACCCCTGGACATCTCTCTGTACTCCCACCCTACCATGGATACCCAGCTTCATCCACCGCTGTCTGTCACTTCAGACAAACCTGTTTAATTATTTTCTGACACCCTCCGTCATTGAGACCTGTCCCTACTTTAACTCTCCACACCAAGTCTTCCCAATGGTACAGAATCTTAAGGGACAACTCCAGTACCATATCAGGTGTCTGAAGCAGAGTCTTTGTTACACCAGATGTACTCCATGGCACAAAGTCCTTTTCTTCTCCCACCCAACCGTTTTTCAGTTGAGGTCTACTACACAGCTAATCCTGAACTCGCATACAGTTCTGGTTGACTTCTAATAGACCTGGAAGAACTCTGGATAGACACCTTACACACAGGTGATTCTCCCTGATGATGCACTTCTCCATGGTCACTACCCAATGGTGCCAAAGACCTATTTCTCCTAATGAACTGATGTCCACAGGGAGTGCAAAATAAACCCTATAGTGGATATTCTTCGTACTCTTCACTCACGGGCTGAAGGAGAAAGCTCCTTACACTCTACAGCAGCCCATGGCTTACAGATATATGCCATTCATGACACCATGCTGAGTTAGAGGTGGAAATTTAAGGGTAAAAAAAAAAAAAAAAAAAGAGTTAAGGAGTTGCTGTGGTAGTTCAAATTTACAGAGGAAAAAAACCAAAGCATGATTTTGCCTGCAATCAGGCTAAAGAAACGTTTCAAACTTTTGAATATGAGCTGCTGTTCTGCTTCATTATGCATTATAAGTCTGGTAAATCCCTAGTACCTTTAGCAAAGTCAGAATTATATATATAATTAAATCAAACATTAAAAAAAAAGGATCTGAAGATCTCATATCTCGTTCTCACAGGACCATCCCCAGCCAATAACACCAGAAGAGAAGAAAACACCATTCTGCACTCTGCAGAGAGAAACACATGCAGAACACCTAATGGATATTTAACTGGTGCAATCACTTTGAGTAGATGTGAAACTATCATACATTCAGTTTTCTAATCAAGAATGCATACATATTTTAGCTTTTCCACCTTTATATGCTGTTATTTCATTCCCTAGTTTTCTTTGGGCGTTTTGTGCCAATTAATCGGGATTAAGACCATCCACTCACATTCACACTGCAGGAATACAAAATATGAAACACCAGCCTTTTTAGACGCAGATGAATTTGACAAATATTCAGAGCATCTGACCATAACTTGACACAGAGGTAGTAGCACGTTCTATTTTCTTACGTTCTATTTTCTTAAGATCCTGCTACAAATATTTTAATAAAGAGCCTTCAAAAGCCCACAAAAGCCTTCCTGACTTACCCTTTGATAGAGGCTAAGAACTAGTTAGCAAACAGTGGGAACCGAAACACTTCTTCCTCTTTCCCAGTGACACTGAAGTATTTACAGCAATCACCAGCTTTGGTGAAGCTGACCTGTACTAGTTTCCTAAAAAAACATGTGTACAAACAAACATCAGCATACAAGAGGTGTGAGTGTAGCAAAATGATTAAACTGTCCTTTGGAGACTCAGGGCGATTAGAAACTAGCAGTGTTTCCCCAGAGAAATTTCTGTCATTTAGTGCAATGTTACCCACTTCGACAGCATGTTTTTCACTTTTTCCTCTTGAGAATTATTTCAGGAGTCCCCCAAAGGGTCCTGTCCCTGTCCCTGGTTTCTGATCTGCAGAGACACATCCAAGGATGATAAACCAGAGGCTCAGAAATTATCCCAACCTTCCCTTCTGTTAGGAGTAACCGAGAAATACCTTCCTCCCCAACAATCTTGTATACGATTATGTGCTCCCTGTCTTTTTCTATTTTTTTTCCCCCTCTGATGCCAGAATTACTGCCCTGCCCTTGGTTTCCCACTCTCAGATAAGCAGCCTATAAAATTGCTGCAAGAAACCAAAAGTGCTGCTTTTCACACAGCCACAAGACAGGCTCCCTTTCCTCAACATATTCTGCGCACAGCATCCACGCCAGCCTCCAAACCAGAGAGACGATAATGTAATCGCCAAAATGCTGAGAAGTTCCTCTGGGCACAGACTGAAAAGAGGGCAGGCTCTGAAATCAGAGAGCGCATCACATATGAAAAAGTAACTTTTCAGCAGCACGTTGCGAGGCTGAGCACCCGGCAGGGAAGGGGAGCACGCAGCCACATGGTATATTCCTGCTTCTGCCTCTCTCCTCTCCCTTTTGGTCCCTCTCCCAGGCGTTCTCTCCCACCTCCTCTCCCCGGCACTGCCTTCCCCTCTCCCCCTGCCGCCGGCTGCAGAATGGGCCACGCTCGCTCCCCAGCCCGCCGGCAGCCGTCACACAGCCCAGGCAGCCAGCAGCCGGTGCAAGGAGGGAGCCTACTCTGTCATTTAGGATGACTCACTGGAACCTGGCATTAATTCCTCTTTTTCTGGTAGTGGACGGAGAACAACCAAAAAGCTACACTGGACTAGACCAAGGTAAGAGATTTTAAGTGGTTTTTTTTTTTTTACCCTAAAGCCACCCAACGCTTTGACGGTGCCAAGCTGCGTACAGAAGCTGGCGCTGGAGCTAATTCGGGGGGTGTCTCAACACCTGGCATTACATGCCACCAGTGTGCCTCTCCAGCATTAACCCTGTGTGTGCCACCCAGCTCTGGCCGGGGGGAGAGGTGGCAGGTCAAAATAGAGCCTGGGCAATGCATTTTCTCCTCTTAATGCAACTTTTACGGCAGCACTACCACCTGCTCCCATGAATACAAGAAGCTTCTCAATATTACTAAATGGGCAGGTACGCTTTTGTGTTCTGCCGCTGGGAATACAGCGTTCCAGGCGTCTGCGATGGACTCCTTGCGGATTCATTCCCACAGTAGTTGTTTCATCACTTTAATGAGTTGAAATTCCACAGTCCACGGAAACGCTTCCCTGTCAGTTCCCCTCCCCTCTGAAGGATTCTCGTAGGATCGTATAGATACGATTCATTTTCAGGCTTTTCAAAAGTAGTGCTCACTGAAGCCACCAGAACAAGTCTGCTGAAGCACAGGCAGTGCTGTGCTACGGATTCTGTCTCCATTCCCCTCCGTGCTTTTTCTGCTGTGAATCAAAAATTCAGTGTTGCAGGAGGGGTTTTGCAAAGACAGTACATGTCTCTGGCACAGCAAATTAACGTAAAGGGAGAAGCTGCTTCTCCCAGCTCTGAAATCCTGGCAAAATTCCCTTCTTCCATTTTCTGAGGAGGTACAGTATTTCAAGGAGAGTTATCTAAGCAGGTTTCTCCTGGGCTGATTGACAGTTTTTAGTTGTGATTTTAATGAAAAGATTTCACTGAACGTCTACAGCTTCATTTCTGTCAATTCAATGCTTTTTACTAAATGGCTTACTTCAGAGGGTGACACCTTAAAAATTAACCCAGTATCATGCTTTTCTAAATCTGTAAACAGAATATCAGACTAGCTAGTGCACGTTGCAGAATTGCACATCCTTACCTTTGGGTCTTTAATGGTCTAGCTGCAGTAATGACATTTGGGTTGGTTTACGCGTTCTTTGTACTGCGGAAAGTGTTGCAATTGTAACTGGATGTACCTATGTGTCTTATACGTTATACAGTGCTTTTCTGCAGTATCTTACACATTCAATATGTTCAGACCTCCTGTGTACTGGCAATCAGTTTACTAAGAGCTGGCTTTTAAACGCAGAAAGAACTGCCCTGACATTATTGCTATGAAAAGGAATCTCTACTCAATGATGACAGGTCCCACATTGATCACATCTACGGGGATGACTGAGCAGGTACCAGGACTTAACACTGAACACTGTTCAGCTTCCAGGTAGTCACCAAGACCCAGCATGAATATTTTTGGAATGAACACAAAGATGGCAGTAATAGACACTCCCCTTAGTTACTGCCCCTCCATGCAATCATTTAAACAGATTCGGGGGAAGCAGATTCTTATTTCAGAGAACTTAAAGGACTTTGGTACGGAACTTCAGGAAGAGGTAGGACAACGGTTTGACCTGTCAGCACAAATTCTACCTCATTTTCCACTGGAATATGGTACATTTTTCCACTTGATAAAAGTGGAAAGTGTACCAGCATTATACTTTAAGATTACTTCTAATAATTTCTAATAATTTGGACAATTGCAGAGACTTCAGTACTTTTTTTTTTTTAATTTACCTTTTTTCTTAGCATTTAGCTATGATACCTGACTGCAAGGTTATCAGATTATTTCCAGGTAAAGTAACTCTAAAGTACAATTCAAACAACAGATCATTGTGGTTCTGTCTTTTAGCACTTGATAATATTCATGCTTCTTATTTTTAAATTAGCAGCTATTTATTGTATGCAAGCTCTTAGTCACTTGCTACTGTAGCACATCATAGTCCCTGGGGTCTGAACAGCTATTTTTGAGCCTGTCTGGCTAATGTCTAGAATACAAAATTATCGTATTCACAAGTTGGGTTTTTCTGTTTTATTTTCCTCTCTTCAGAGACATTAATATATGTTATCAGTTTTCCTCAGTATCCATCCTCTTTTTGAGTGGAATCTTTGTCCATTTAAATGCAGACGATCTACTGTGATAACAGTTTATCGTACCTAGGCAACAAGAGCTAAAGAAATCAAGTTACATCCATCACGCATGCAAACCAGGTATTGTGCCGCCCCATTAATTAAACCTTTGAGATAGATGACATCCTAGACTTGTGGACCAGTCAGTTTAATATCATTAGCTGGGCTCGCCCGTTGTCCTAATTAAAGAAGTCAAAGAGTGCAGGAAGCAGCTGCAAAGTCAGCACATGTGCAAGGAACTGTTTGTAAAGCAGAAACACATGCTTTAATTTGAGGCTTCCTTGTTGCAACATGGATTATTAAGAAGTATGGCATTTAATATCACTGTCGAAAAAATGGTCTGGCTACTGTCCAGGTGATAAGACTTGTATGGGTTGCATAGGTTATCGCTGGCCTTTCTGTGAAGCTTAATTTCTGAAATATTTTCACTGAAATAAACAAGAACTTCCAATACTATTTAGCTATGCTCAGGCTCTTGGGTCATTCATTTACTGGTGAGCAAGAGGGAAATGAGTTGCGCTGCTAGAGAGCAGCTAGCACAGTACTACCTACTGTCTACTACCTACTGTCTATCTTACTCCAAATAGAGAATCCATTATCAATGTAATTACATGTTCCAGGGGTGTAAGAAGACACATAGCTGCTACACTGAAATCAATAGGAAATGTCCCTAAGACACAGAGATGCTCAACTCTAGAGCTCTGATTCGGCTTAAAAAGATTTAACCAGCCAAAACCAGTCAGGCGGCTGCTTTGACGGGTGTCCAGGGATGCCCTCAGCTCTGAGTTTCACGTCCCTCTTGGCAGTTCACCTCTGCAAATGGAAGTCAGGAGAGGCAGAAGTTTTGCTGTGATTAATTAAGTGGATTTAGTCTTATAACTGATTTAATTCAGAAAACATGAAGGTTCAGCCAAGTTCTGCAGCTCAAAAAAATCGGCTTAAATAGAGGCTGCTTCACTTCAGTTCTCACTAATTTCAGTAGATTTCATTCGAAAGTAAAACTCCATCCAAAGATGAAGAGCTCTAAACAAATCAACAAGGTTTTACACATCAGGAACATACCAGCTCTTGTACAACCTCTAGAAAGGTATGAAATTCATCCCAACTACTTGATAAACCACACTCTCCTGCACATAGGCATGCAAAGGTGGGTAAAATTTCATTCTCCATTGCAGCAAGCACACTTAGGCACTTCCATGGTTCACTGTGAACATCACTGTAACTCAGGCAGCTGTACTTCTATTTGCTGCACCATGAACAGAGTTCAGATTACCTCCTCCTCATTGCATACTACTTTGTTAAAAGGTAGACAAGGAGTGCCTACAGGTAACATTTTGAACAGTTCTATTAATCATCATTAAAATGGTATTTTACATTGAACTGTACACAGGCACTAGTTTTAGAACCGGGGACATTTCGCACACTTGCTATATTGCTTTCTGGGGACTTCTTGTAGCATAGTCTCACCAGTTAAGATCAAATTTATCCTTAGTCTAAGATCGAGGATGCTCATAGGGATGTAAGCAAGGCATGTATGCTATGCAAAACAGTCATCCAACCCTTATGATTAGACATTACCTTTTGATGAGAGCATTTTTTTCTTTCATCAGAGTAAAGAAGTCTTGGTTTCAAACATCCTGTAAATTACGGATGAATTAATCTGGTGGGAGGTACTATTGCTTTCTTTGCCTTCATTTTTTGTATTCTTCAACAAATTTGACCACGCTCTTGTAGCATTTTCAGTCTAATAGGATGTGAACATTTGACCGCCTACACCAGTGAAGAGTACAACCAACTGAACTGTCAAGAAGTATTTCAGTAATGTGTAGTGTATCTCAGGATACATGTGTGAAAGTAGCGTCAGAACCTAATATAAATACAAGGCAATATATCCATTTCAATCACAACCGAGTTTTAACAGACTCTCCTTTGAAATAATGTCAGCAATTTTTAGTTTCTATTTAATTATTTTATTAGGACTAATTGCTTTTCCATTAAAATCTGTATTATTTATTTATTCCAAACAGCACTCTCTATTTTCTCCCAGATAAAACACAGATGGTGCAGTTTCCAAGGCACCATTTTAGTTCTTTCTTGCTCAAGCAAAATAAAACCAATATTGTGTTCACCACAAAGTAGCTTTTCCCATACTTTTGAGCTTTGTCATATAATTTGGACTTGTGAAAACTGATGTCTTTCAACAAATGAAACAACAGAAAAATACTTTTTTCTTCTCATTTCATTTCATTAACATGTGAAGTCTTTTCACTCAGTATCAGCTTGCTTGTTTGTTTTCCTTTGATTGTAATTCAAATTTCCAAAATGATGAGTAAACTAAGTATGCTAGGCATGTATTCTCTTTAGTATTTGAGACAATTTCATTACTGAGTTGTTGGCTAGTTTAGGAACGCTGAGTTAAAGACACTCTACGCGAATAAACTAAGAACAGTTCAAAGGGTAACATTTCTGAGAGCAAAGAGTACGTTCTCCAGAGTGCTACCAGTGGATGACACATCTGAAATTGATCTTAGATATAATCTGAATTTTTGGCTATACTCAATAAGGTCTATGTAGCTTTTCCTTCCTATTTCTCTTTGTGTCTTTCCCAACTTTGTCGTGTTAATGATGTGTTTGAGAAAAATGTTCTCATTCCTGAGGGCACCAGCAATGTTGGGTAATGTTTAGTGAAGTGTGTATTATCCAAGTGTTTCATATATTTACACAAAAAGAGGACAATACCATGACCCACAGGGTGAAAAAAACAGAGTAAAAACCATCCAGGAGCATGTTTTACTGATACAATTACTGAGACTGTTGATTTATAAGGAAGCTTGGAGCCTGTAGCCACACACTACTTGAAACCATATAGCAAAGAACTAATATCCCCACTGAAGAGGTACTGGAATTTCATGGGACAACACCAATGCATCAACATGTACAAGGGCACAAACAAAGTGTAGACTGCTCTGTAACCAGAAAATGAGATGCATAACTCTGTAACAGACTTCTTTCCATCTTTTACAATGAAAAGACTACAAGTTTTTTCTAGGTCCTAAACATTACAAGTCCTGTCGTGAAATTTAGAAAGATAAAACACTCGAAAATCATATGAACCTGTGCGCTGTGTGTACATACATGTGCATGTATGACACCATAACAGTTCTAGATGCTAAGGAACCAAAAAACCACTCCCAAAACAGAAATAAAACTGCAGCTTCACAAATCACATCTGATCATCTTTGAGGCTAGGTTGTACGCAGAAATAATAAATTTAAATAGGCATCCTCACATAAATAGAAAAGAACATGGAAGCTTTGAGCACACTAGCCTTTCTTCAACTCCTAACACATCTACAAACTCTGCCTTGCTTACAACCCCATCCTCAGAACTTTACCATCACCACTATATCATGTCTATGATACTAAATGTATAGTAAACTAGAAATTATCCCGTAAAAGTCCAGGATGCAGGTCAGGCCATAAAATATGCAAGACCCTGTCTTGCCAGGGCACAGCTCAGGTTCACTTCTTGGGGACACCACCGTGGTGGTGTGCAGCACAGCAATGCCACATCCTGCCAGGAGGCACCAAAAACCACACATACCCCATCTACTGCCCTTGGAGGCCAGGCCAGAACAGAACTGGGAACTGATAAAAATATTAGGCAAAAAAAGACAATCTCTACACTACCAGGAATTTCAGAAAGCATCTACTACATTAGAGTTGTTAACTTCATTATAGCTGGTAACTGATTTGACAGGAAAGGAAACAACACAGAAAGCCATGCACTTCTAAGAAAGCCAAATAATTCTACAGCTAGATTCTTCACCAGGGAAATGGAAGAAAGAGTTAATTAAAGCTGTTATCTGTGGTCTGAAATATTAACCTGACAGTCCTGTTTATGTTTTGAGAAACAGCTTTAATGATGCTATTTATGCCTTTGCATTTCTCTCGTTGTTTTGCTCACTGTCCTCGGTTGCCACCAGTATTATTACACTTTCAGTATTAGTAATAAAACAATTACTGAGCCTCTCTGCTGTTTAATGGGTTTGAAACCTCAGGAGTTGAAAATAATTAAGTTAGATATTTTTGCTTGCAATGAAGTTTGATATTGGATGAAAAAAAGAAAAAAAAACTAACAGAAATTTCCATAAATATTAAAGCCAAATGGGGCCACAGAATAATTGAGTCTGACTTCTAGCATACCACAGTACTCCTGTAATTTCATCCAATTTTACCTGTGTCAGGCCTAGTACCTTGTGTAGATAAGTCCATTGTTACAAAAAAAGTTTTAGATCTTGAAAATGATAATACAGGCTGCAAGTGTGGGACCTTACACTGCTGATCACAACAGAGTGGTATCATTCCTTTCCGCCCCCTGCACATAGTTCAAACCAGCTAACCTAAAGCCCCTACCCTGCAACACGTTCACCCTGTCTAAGCATGACAATTTAATCTCAAAATGCATTTCTCACAGAAAGCCAAGAGAAAGTTAAAAAAAGAAAGGGAAAGTGATTAGAGAACACAAACTAGGATTCAACATAGATGACAGGCACTTCTACCACTTACTATTATAAAAAAAAAAAAGTTGGTAATAATTCCAGAAGTCTCAGGAGAATTGTAACATCACCACATTAATAATTTTTTTTTCCTGCCTGAATAATTCACTTTTCTATTGAGCATATTGTTCCCAGATACTATAATGGGGAAAGAGGAAAAAATGCTGGCTTTAACATCAATCATCAGTTTATCAGTGCTGCACCTCAAAAGGTAAATGTAAATGTTGACTCTCTTTGTGCACTTTCTTGCAAAGGGAGTGTATAAAGTTCTCTAAAGCCCCATGCATAGATACCATAAAGGATTAAAAAAATGAAAGGATGACTTTTATGCAGTAGGAGAGAACAGGACCAGGAGAGACTAACATCCCTGTGCAGCGTTATGGTAAGATTTACCAACAGAGAAAACTCAGTTCCCTCAGCCATTCTCTGCACTCCTTGCTGCCCCCTGAAAAAATCTGTATGCAGCATTGCTTCTGCTAATGAATAAAATGAACAGAACTGAAGGAGAAAGGGAGAGATAGAGCACGTTGGAAAATGAAGGAAAGAAATGAGAGGGAAGGAAAAGGGGAAAAGGAAAAGTATTTGCTCCCCCCTCCTTTACTCTCAACATTTCCCATATTTATAATGCATTTAGGGAAGAACCAATAAAGAAACAAGGATTAAGACACAAATAAATACAAAAGAAAAAGAAGACAAATACAAATTGAGTGAAATAAAGAGGCAAATAGAATATATATATAGGCGATATTACAGATGACATCTCCCCCAAACTCAGGGTTGTGCTATGGTCTATACTGTGGGCAGGAACTATAACGTAGGTCTTTAGATCCAAACCTTCCAACAAGGCATCTGCACCCTCAGCTCACAACCCTCATGCACTGGAAACAGGTGTAATGCCTGCTGGTGGGGGGGGTCTGGGTGGAGGGGCGGGGGTGCGGGGGAACAGGTACCATAGCAAAAGATGGTTGTCACTGTGACAATAAAATCAATTCAACATCTTTTGTAGTCTTGTCAGTCATCATTCTGAAGCACTGCAGGGCAAATGGATTTTCTCTGTGGCAGTGGGGTAGGGAACATGAATGCTGAACCTTCTGGTGGATGGTTCAATATCCATGAAGTTGTCAAGTCAGCAGAATCCACACTGCCTTTTAGTCTCCCACTGCCAGTACACAAGGGTGGGCTTCCAGAAGGAGCAGAGTTTTGTAGATGGTGGAGGTGGATGTGGATGGTGGATTTTGTGATGCACAAAAGACAGAAAAGACCTAGGAACAACCACTGAAATACAAAGAACATGGTGTGAACATCTCCTTAAAAATACTGAAACAGTGAAGATCTGTAGTCTGCTGAAGAAAGAAATAATGAAGGCAAGTGGGTGCTAGCATATGACTAGTATAAAAATTGGAAGCTGTAGACCTAAGTAGGGATTTGATTTTCACCTGTTGTGACTCAGCACCAGGCTAAATCATGACAACCTCTTTTCCCTGAACATGTCAGATATGCAAGAGCCAAGCCTTCTACACCAGTTAACCTGCTGGGGATGGGAAATTCTGCGATATTAACTGAGCATTTTAGGTAAGGTAAAACACAAGAAGACTCAATAGAACAACCACCCAATATGTATTATTTCATCTACCATCAATCTACAGTTGCTAAATAACAGCATTGTTTTTATCTTCAGGTCTGTAGTGTTAACTTACAGTAACTAATATCCCATTCATATACCGCTTCTTGATATGTTTTGACAGCCAGAAAATTGTTCCTCTGCCTGAACTTAGGAAACAATTTATTTTCTGAGGTGAAAATGTAAATATAACAGGACACAGCAGAAACAGCCCAGTCCTCCTCTGGTAAATATGACAATTAGTGGTACATACATTCAGTCCTCACCCAGAAACCAACAATCCCACAAATTTCTGAGAGTACTAAACTGCTTAGAGGGTAGGGCCTAACATTACTTGAAAAAGTTATTACCAACTGTTAAGACAGCGCATGGGGGACAGGCATAGAAGGGAAGAATAAACCAACTTTTTCAAGTTGCAGATGGTGAGAGAATTGTCCCAGAGCAGGGGTGGAAGAGGTAAGAAAACAAAGCTTAAGGTCCCCTGCTCTGAAAGGCACGCTGATGCCTTGTAAGTGGTATCTCAGCCTTCTACACTCAGTCCTGTCTAATTATATTTCGTGTAAATACAGTGCTTTCATCACCCACCCCTTGCTTCTGATCGCTGCTTAGGGTCTGACTCTGAAAGCTGCCAGCTCTTACCTAGGCCTCTGTGAACATAAATAACCGAATGTCTCCAATAAGCCAGGCAGCAGCTGACTCCAGGGTTTTAAAGGTCAATAATTTATTTTTAAAAATCAATATATTTGTAACTAGCTAGTAAAAGCTTCCAGCCTAAAAATGGGCTTAAATGGACAATCCGACGGGGCTTTTTTCCAAGCCGCATGAATTTTAACAATGCTCACACTTGTCAGTTTTCAAATTGTCAGAAGGCCTTTTATAAGGGATGGGGAATTCTGAAGATTAATTCTGCTCCTTTCCAGGAAGCCACCACTTCATCATCCCCTATTCACAGCTTATCACACACAATGGATACTATTCAACGGTGACAACTCAGGTACATTAAACCAGGAAAAGTGTGTAGGCAATAGCCGAACAATGGCATTTCGCTGTGTCAAAGGGAAGCAGGCATGGTGTTGTGCTTCGCTTCCCTGAAAGGAGCACTTTCTTTCTTTCAGCTCACTCTGTTCTCCAGAGAGAATCATCACTGTTTTAAGAAAAGAATGGATTGTCTGTGATCCAAGAAAAATGGTTGAAGATAACCCTCCCCTTTGTGTATGAATGTTTGTGCAATAAATAAGGATGTGAGCAAAAGAAATCACTTGCCTTTCCTAGAAACCATTTGTTTAGCTAGCTATGTTGTCTTTAATTTATTATTTACTGACCTAGACTTTCACATTATAATCAGGGACAGTCAAGCAGGCTTGAATACTAGCATTCAAGATAAGCATGATGGGAAATGTATTTGATTGAAAGGAACTCAGATTATTTGATTTCCCTTTGTGCTCCATCCCTTACTGTGACCACAAGCAGCAATAAGCCACGATAACCACTGCCTAAACAAAAACTTAAAGGAAAGGTTACAGCAGGGTACATCTCACACAAGCAGGAAAAGCCTACAGGAAAATAGCCCTAAGTGTCGCCTTTGGTTAAGATTTTTAGACACCGAGGCAAGCCTCAGACATTCCCTTGTAAGAGGGGCATGCAGAAAATAGGCTGGGGAGTCATACAGGCCCCAAAGGAACTTAGTTTCCTAAAATTAGGTCAGCACTGATATAAAATTAGATTCAATGTTCTGCTGACTGAACCAAAATGAGGAGGAGTGATTTTTAATCAAGAATTCTCGAGGGTAAAGATATACCTTGCTGGAAGTCACGAAGTATAGGCCACAAACTTGCACAGTGGCTAGTGTCTTCCTCTTGCCAACATCTGCTACCACTCATTTGAAGCCCAAGCACAACTGAGAACTTATAAATTAACTAGGAGGGCCAAATTGTTTAAAGTCAAAACATGCAGCACTGTTTAGGCAAACAATTATACTTAAAGAGCATTCAGTATAAGACTTAGTTATCTACTATAATTAATTTTTCAATTAAATTGCCAGATGAAATTGCCTGGGGGGTGGGGAAGAGAAAAACACACAAAACCAAAACCTACTTCAGTTCAAATCACCCAAACATTCAAAATACATCGGTGAAGTGAAGATTGTAATTATAAAAAAGTATGATGTAGCAACCTTGGAACATACTAAACAATTATCCTGAACAATAGTTTTCTAAAATCAATTCTAACCATCTACTGACTTACAATGCAGTATCTCTGAGGCTTAGAAACCAAACTCTGGGGAGAAGGAAATGCTTTCTAGTAACGAATGAACTGACCTTGATTTAAAGAATCACCTGAGCAAAAGGGCCAGACTGGAACAGTGAGAAAGGAGGCTCCACAAAAAGCAACACTCATTATTACCTTCTTAGTATATTGGGACTATTTAAAAATACTTTATTATAAACTTGTTTGAACAACAAGTTTATGGATGGATCATTCTGAATTGCGGTAAACTGAATGCCTACCTATCCAGTCCACTATTCAGTCCCACGAAGGCCACATCCCCTGTGGATCCCTCTCCAGAGGGCTGGGTGGGTGGGCTAACTAAGGGAGATCCTGCTGACTGCAGCCAGCACATGCAGCAATTCAGAAGGATGTCCAAACAGTGCAGGAAAGCCCTTTTGGGGACTGCAGTAACATGCAAGGATGCTGGAAACTGCCAAGAAGGTTATAAACCACATTTTGACAACTCTGGGACAGAATTTCCCTGTGTACCTGCGGAGTGGGCTAATTAGTGCGACAGGATTTTGTTGGTTTGCAGACATAGTTACTCCAGAAGCTCAGCATGAAATGATCCAGCCTGAACCTATCACAGACCTGAACAAAAAATTTGTCCCATTCCTTCAGCATCACAGCATGGCAACAGAAAGCCCTCTCCAGTACAAAAGTCTATAAATTATCTTCCCCAGGCTATCTACCATCGATACAGGTTCATGGTTAATAAATGACAGTTTGGGAAATAAGCTCCTGGGCTACTGGCCTGGAGCAATGTGGGATGAAGATTTTTTAGTACTATTGTGAAGACTGCTTACCTGGAACTGAAAATTGCAGGGAGTACTGCTCCCTCATTCTGCAGAGCTTGCACAGAACATCAGAAGGTTTATGAACGCTAATGAGATACCTAACAGTGCTTTGAAGAGATCTGGCTTTTTGCAGCTAGAGAAACATGTACCTTCTTTTCATATGATCACTGACTAGGAACTTTGTTCCCAGCCAGGTCTCTACTAGGATGCAGAGTTTGGAGAAACTCATCTAGCCTGTCCTGCCATAGCTTTGGAGGTTTTACCATACAACTTAAAATCCAAATGAATAACCACATTACTTTCCTTAGTGTTCTCCAGGGGTGGTACAATGGGCACTTGCAACGCTGATGCTGATGCCTTTAAGCTATCACAACAAACTTCTTGTGCAGGCTTATACCCTGCCGTGCTCCAAATACCATCTGTGACACCAGAAACAAGCATTTACTTATAAAGGGGACTCTATAAGTGACAAGGGACGCCATAACCAATCCCTACAGTGAAGCAGCACTCCCAGGAATAGCATCGTATCCGTGTGCATTTATTGCATGTGTGGCAGTCTTAATGAGTAATGAATTGCTAATATGCACGCTGTTTTGTGACAAACTGCTGTGAAGCATATTGTTCTCATATGTGCTGGGGATCCGAAGTGCCAGTTGTGCTTATTTTCTAAAACTTCTTGGATGAAGAGCTTGCCAATCTGCATGTGGTATTTTGTGGCTGATTAATTTTATAGACTGTGCTAGGTAAGAACTCTCTGACTTGCTGAATCCAATATCAATTTTAATCAAACTGTAGTTGCTTGCTGATTTGGAGACACAGGGTGCCACTTTATCGGTTTCTGTGGACTGCTTGCTTTCCCTATACATAAACAGTTCAGAGAAACCTTTTGGCATACCTGCTTCTTTCCAGCAGAGTAGACCTACACAAGTTTTTAACAGCAAACCTCATGGTTTGATAAAAGTAATTTAAGAACCGTGAAGCTAATTGATACATACTCGTATTTTTGTAACTTTCTAACATGATAGCAACTGGAAAAACAAAGTTCAAATTAAAAACAACTTGTGAACTGAAACATAACACAAAATCCAAGCATGACACAATTCAGAATATTACTTGTCATATAGACTGCTGACCAGGTCCTGGAGAGTCACAAACAAACCTATCCCACAAGCAGTCAGCAAATGTAAGAGATGTGCAAATCTGTGCCTAACTCTACGAGGAACCGTGGAACTGAATAAGGGTTTGTAGGCAGTTCTATTTCAGTATCATGCTCAACAAATAACACTCTGTGGGGTCCTGGGTCCGCTCCATTTCTATAATCTCCACTCTTCTCTAATCTCATTGTGTAAGTCAACAAAACAGCTTCAGTGCCCCTGTTCGCAGTATGCTAACAGTAACTACATGAATCCAGTGAATCTCTGAAAGTCATTCTCCACAGGATAATTTCCTTTTGCCATCTGATGCAGCATCTCTGTGCCCAGGCTCATTTGAAGGTGACTGGCCTTCAAATCTTGCAAAAACTGCACAGGGAATCAGTTCTTCTAATTCTGTTTTTAGATTCAGAATTACTCTCCCTATACAGTCTGCACGTGACCAGCCCATAGATTCTTTCAAATCCTCTTGCATTTGCAAGTTTGTAAAATACAAGAGTTTTGTGAGGTTTTTTCTTTGTGTTTTAATGTTTGTTACTTTTTCCTGGATGGCATATTACATGTCAAAGACAGAGACAATTGGCTTCTGCAAGGGTTCTTGGTTGGTTGGATGGTTGATTTTGTTACTGTTTTTAAGTTAGGCTGCCCACTGAGGACACAAATATTCTAGAGCTCCTGAAGTAGAAAAAAGCAATTTCAATCCAGGACAATTAAGACTTTCAAAAACATGGGATCTACACAACACATAATTGAATGGCTTATTTTTATGGCTAAGGCAGGCTTTGCTAACCAGCTTAACTAAGCAGCTGCATGAAAAATTTGCCAGAATCACCTTCTGGCAAGTCACAGTGGGTGGAAGGTCCAGAAGGAGTACTGACAAGCACTGATAAGCTGTGAAGTCTGCTGTTTCACAGACAGACACTGAACATCTTCATCTAGAGAACTACCTCGCTATCTAAAGAACCATGAGAAAATGGACAAAAAAAAAAAAAACAACAAAAAAAGCACATTTTAACTAAAACCAGTTTTAGTTGGTTTTCTTAACACTCACACTCGGTATTCAACAGCAGTCTTGCAATAAAACTGAAACACTCAGAAAACCCTACCAACAGCAATGGATTTATTTTGTTGATAAGTCCTGTAGAAAGAAACAGGGAAAAGTCCTTATGTTCATTAAAACTAACAGATACAGCTCATTAACGAGACTATAGCACCTCCCTCAAAATTACAGCTTCCTGAATTCCATAACTTTCCTTAAACTACAAATATTTTACAGATAATGAGAGTGCTTTAGAAACATTAGCTGATCTTTCCTGACAAAATCCCATGAGACATATGCCTTTGTGTTTGAATTTAGTTTAAAAAAAAAAAAAGTCCAAGTGACTGAACATTAATGATCCTATTTAATTGATATACAAATATATATTTCATGTACGTGTGTATATATATATATGGGAATTTAGTGAGGATGATGAGGCGATGTGATATGCCAACCTTCTTTACATGGATCCCATTTTGTGTTCACATGGATGGGCCATCTACCAGCATCTCCTTAGCATCTTCACTCGGACCAATAACAAAGGCAGTATCTAGCACATACCAGCCTGAGGACCTGATAGCGCTTTTCTTATTTTTGAGGCAATATTGTGGACCTACAGAAAGCTTCATGATGGCACAGACAGGAAGCTTCATGAGCAGCCAATATATTTTTTAAAGGCAATTAAAAAAATACCAAACACCCTTGCGTGCGATGAATCATTTGGCTGTACCAGTTGGTACAGCACACTGGAACCATAGGATGACTTCATCTGTTACATCCTTGGTACGTCTGCATCATGCCCTGGCCAAAACCACCTTCAGAGCCGTCATCATCTGTCCTTTGGAATTCTGAAGTCTTCAGAACAACCCCTGAGAGTCTTCATAGATGCTTAACTTCAGAACACCTTTTAAAATGGGAAACAACTGGATAGGAGCAAAACAAATCCTGTATTTTCAACCAGATTTTTTTATTCTGACACATTGAGCTAAATTCCCTGCAGCTGATCACATCAATTCCCAAGTCTAGACCCTGCTAGAAGCTTCTTTTCACCTGTCCCTTCCCTAGCCAGATCAGCAGTCTAGTCTTTCCTTGTGCACAGGACAGTAAGAGGACCAGAGGAGTTGCAATTAAATGTTACATGTGCCAAGATCTTCAAATGGGTGCTTCAAATGGACCCTTAAAAGACACATTTACCTCAGAGGGATCTTTTGAGACAGTTCCTATGAAGTGACCTAGACTTTGGCAGTTTACCCATGATGCAGCAGGCTAATGCCTATAGCAGGGACAGCATGGAGTTTCCCATGCAAACGCATAGGTTATGCCAGCCTCTAAGATTGACCATAGATTTTTTTTTTTTTTTTTAGTAATTTGTACTAGGATTCCAGCAAAGGATTGCAGGCTCTGAGAGGCTCAAATCCAGCGCTTTCAAATGGGGTTGTACTGTCTTGCCTATATTTTTCTTTAAAATCACAGCTACAAAATCAAGTCATCAAGCTAATGTGTATTTGCTGGCTTTATCTAAGCACTTGTAAAGCGTGCATTAGTTATGATAAGCCAATTAGACTCTTTTGAGACCTGATACCATCTGTCGAAGAAATCGCTGGCAGTCCAGCAGGTAGTAGTCTCTCAGTCCCCCAGTGGGTTTCACATTTTACCCTCAGTATTCACAATTACAATTACATAAGAAAATGAAGATAAAAGCTTCATTCATTATATATCATGAAAAGAGGCAGAAAAGACAAAGCATGCATTTGTGTATGCATAAAGTCAGTTCTTGTGTTTCCACACTCACCACACTTCTGATTTTACCTCAAAGAGATGTAGGTTTCCAGTTGCCATAGCAACCATATTAACAAATAGCAGCACAGACTTTACAGAAATGAGGAGATTGTCAGGAGTTGGGGATAGTCTAACAGGTTCTTATTAGGTTTTTTCCACCCTAAAATGCATGCTTATTAGCTAATATGGATCCACCACTTTTGTTTTTCCTTATTGCATACTTCTCATTTCATAACAGCAAAGGGTTTTGTTTAAGAGGATACACCTATATCAGGAGCCTCTAAATTTGATATACCTTATCTTTCATGTCTGAGAAAGGCATCACATGATTGCAGCATTCTTTAAAAGGCATGAACTGATTTGCATTAATGCTTCTCCCTGTGAGCTAACTGGGGGACTATAAATACAGTTCCTGTCTTCAGGATTACTTAGCATTTTTGCTCTGAAGGGGAAAAAAAAGGCAAGGAAAACGGTAATCTTCTGAGACAGATGGAAATGGGGAGAGAATGTTCTGTACATCATCCAAAAATTAATGACGAATCTGTTGGTTCTTTTAAAATGTAAAAACGTATAAAGGCTAAATTACGCAGACTTCAACACCTGAACATTTCCATTGCATGGATTTTGTGGTTCATATGTATTTCTTGAATAAATTACTGACAGTGCACTGGATTAAATATTAACTTTGGCAGATTTTCTTTCTAGAGAGAGCAAAATTTAATTTTAGCTGAAGTATAATTGCAATAACAGTTTGCACTTCTCTAGTCCTTTCCATCTTCATACTTCAAAGCACTTCAAATATCAGTCAAAACTATTAATTTGAAATATGGCCACATTTTAAGGATAAAGAAACTAAGATCCCATCTCAAAGGGACAGGAAAATTCTGGGCCATGATCAACCATAGATCATGGTTAACATGAAGAGGTGATTAACTATTCTCAACACCTAAGCACTTGCTCAGCTTGCTACCAGTCAAATAAGACAGATGAAGTTTCCCAAACAAGGTCATATAATAAGCAAAGAATTTATGGATCTATTTAAATACAACCACAGTGTAAGTGTACAGACACTTGCTTAAAAAAAACCAAAAAAACCCACTTAGGTGGCTGAAGGACAATTTTGAATTCATATCTCATCACCTTAACCAAAGCAGTGACTTACCTCTTGCACTAAATTTGCTTTCCACTTCACATACGTATTATACCAGCTCCAAAAATGGCATTTTTCCAAACTCTTAACTAGCACCATGTCAAAAACTGTTCAACAGAAGTGCGCTCTCATGACAGCTGGCACACATTTCCACTCCACTGTCCATTCCTAACCTGAGGAAGGCGCTAAAGTCCGGTACAGAAGATTCTTACAGCAGGTAAATTAAATTAAATTAAATCCTTTAACTTCTGTTTTCCCTTATTTTGTATCAAACAAATGTGCTTTCCATTTAGCTAAAACAGACTACCACTATCTAGAAAGAGGGGAAGGCAGTACCTCTTTCTGCCTAGAATTGCATTTTACCTCTGCAATAAATCCTGTTTCCATTGAGTGTCTTTCATCCATATCTGATTCGTTTGATAAAGCTAACAAGCCATAGATAAACTTGCATTCAGCTATTTAAGCCCACTCTTCTCATTTTTCCACAAACACTGCAAAACCAAGTTGAAAGAAGTGCTGCTAGGAAGACTTATTTCTAAGTGTTTTCTCCTCCTCTCCCCAATTAGCTCCCCAAGTCTCTGTAGAGGGTTAGAAAGATTGCTTTAACTTTTTGACAATTTCAGCAGCAAATATTCATTGCCAGCAAATAGCAAATGCACCACCAGGACAAATTTACTTTCTTTCTCTCTTTGCAAGCCATATCACCTTACTAGGATAAGCAGCTGCTTATTTCACCTACCTTTAAAGCTGACTGAGCTTTTTATACCTTTTATATGTCTGCGGCAGGTAGCACCTTGGAGAGCCTGCACCAGCCAACCAGGCTCTGCACTGATTTCCATAGAGAGTTCTCTCCCAATATATTCTAATTATGCCTAAAACATTTATAGAACAGCTTCCATTTTAAAAATAGCTCACAAGCCTTGTAATCCATAGAGTGGATTCTATTCACCTACCCCAGGCAGACTGCACCGCAGTTTGACAGCTCCCAACACTACCACAACCTACCTTTTCAGGAATGCTGTGAAGAAAAAAAAAAATATATCCACTTATCACTTCAGGGAGAATTTAGATAGAAATATACTATGCTATAACTGCATAGTATGAGGTGATATTCAGAGTTGAGGATTAAAAACTACCAAGGGTGTAAAAACTATCAAAAGAATTTAAATGGCCATTAGCTTATGCAGTATTGATTTTATATCTTATTAACAATAGCTTTCACAGACTAGCATTTTTCACCAGCATTACTATAAGGTTTTTTTAAATTTTCTTTGTTTAAAGAAATTTTTGGCTTGATAAGACATTTAACTGGAAAAAGTTGAGCTTTTCCAGTCAAGAACGAATACTGTGAATTAAACCAGAAGAGGCTCCACAATATTTACTAGCCCAGGGTACCTATGTGGGGTAGGCAAGTCCGTATTTCAAATTAGAACTTTTTTTGAAACCACATTTCCTGTTTTCAGGAAAGTTCTCTTTATGATATGAGAAGTTAGAGACATTTATTACCAGTGCCTATCTGCTGCATGGTTCAGGTTTAGCAGCAGTGAGCACCACATGCTTTCTCAGGGTTTCCTAGGAGTTCTTCTAGATGCTACACAGGCTGGTTTGGAGAAAGGCTGAGATAATTTTGGGGTAGTATGGCTGAAGGTTTTTCCCTCCATTTACTTTAGACATATTAGAATTGTAAGGAAAACGTCTGAAATAAAAGCTTACAAGGGAAGGGAGGCCAGACACATTCAACATATGCAAGGAAAAGGGCTTTCTGCAGCTGATCTTTCTTCCATACTTGGCTACTCATGTGCAGAATATCTGATACCAGAGTTGCAAGCAAGACCTAAATGTTCAGATTTCCAAGGTTCAAGCAGATTATCTGACACTGAGTAACTTGGATCCCTTCGCAGTAGAATATCAAAGCAAGCCAAACAACAAGAGGACCAAGAGTCTGGTCTGACAAAAATTTATTCTTTAGGTGTACCATGCTCTGTCAGTACCACATTGTGCAACACTATGCAGAGATACCCAAACTAACCTAAGCATGCCAGCCAATAAAGTAACAGGCCTGCCTTAATGTACTCCTCTGTCCAGGTTCATTAATCCTTTTGAGAAGCACCTTGCCAAAATGGCAAAGCAAGTGTAGGCATCTCTGCATGACACTACATTATGTCCCAAAGATTTAGAGCAGTAGGAGCTTTTGGCAGACTTCTGGGGGAAAAAAAAAAAAAAAGGCCTTTGACTTTTGTGACTAATTACTAATTACCTGCCCACTGCGTCAAAATCATGCTCTGTGTGAGAAGTCAGTTAATATAACAATCTTTTTTTTTTTTTTTAATCGAGAAATACTGTTTTGGTAATTAAGTAAAAGTGCACATGTGGCATCTTCAATGAATTTTTATGGTGCTTGAGAAAGATGCCAGGCTAATACACCCACAGAAATTGAACCACTCCATTAAAGCAGAGACAAGTACAGCATGGGTAGTAGCAGTGCAAGCTGCCTCCACAGCTCTGACAACCAAGCTACATTAATCACGGCCACGAGGGGACAGATTTAAGCACAAGGGTAGCACTGCACATCTACACCCATACAAAACTTGGCCTTACTGAGTGATCGTCAGGGAGTGCCAGCTGCACGGGGCAGGCAGCTGCTACAAGCCACCAGCCAGACCCGTCAGTCTATTGACGATGAAGAGCCAAACAGCTGTCAGATAGTAACACATTTTCATCATCATAACCAGAGAAAAACAAGATCCTTCGTGCCATTACTAATCTTGTGAGCCACCCTTTTGTTTCGTTATTTTAATGGACACCCCTAGGAGATATCCCAGCCTCCAGTTTCATAGCTTCTTGATTTCACTCGTGGCACATATATGGAAAGATGCCTGTTATTGAATCGTGCATAACCCTAACCTTTACTGCTATAATTTGCTGCTGGCAATGTTTCAAGGACATTACACCATTTGAATATTGCTACTGCCTGATTTATACTATTCTTAATTTCTATGCTAAGAAAAAGGAAGTCATCATCATCATCAATATTGCATGACTTCCTGCTATCTCAACAAGTACAGAATACAAGACCTTTTGAAGAGGACAGCAATAATATGACAACAGAGAGAAAAAAAGAATATCTAGATTCTTTGTCATGCTATCTCATTTAATTTCATACACCAGGCATTCCTCTTATGGTTCCTTTCCGAGGTTTTTAAAAAGTGATTTTAAGACCCTTCCTGGAAGCCATGAATATTGCAGTAACTCGGGAAGATTCAGAAGTGGGAGTTGAAAGGAGAGGCAGCTACACCACCCCACCAGTCTCTCTCACACAGGCACACAGACAAAACTCTGCTGAGAGTTACACCCTGAAAAACATTCTGATGCTCATCAGCAAAAAGTGGCTTGAATACGAGGCAGGGAAGGGTACAGGGACAACATGGAATGGCTGCAGTATTTGCATCACTGTCTGAAAAGCTAGGTTCAATTCCCACCTGCATGACATTGGGCAAGACATCTTTATGACCATTTCCCTCATTTATGTGGAAACATGGCAAAACATAAATGTTCTCACTATCAGTTAATGCTCTTTTTGTCTAGAGCTTGTTTGCTCTGTATTACACAGAGTTCATCACAAGCTTAGGGTAGGTTCATCAGGTAGCACATAAATAAATAATAGTACCTGCCCAATTGAAAACATGCCTGGGCCAGGCCTGACATGCACTCAAATGCTCCTCTTTAAGCTAAAATCAGGCACAACTGCACAAGCATCAATGTAAGCAACTTGAGTCACTGGTCAGAAAGGAAGATGATGCTGGTAGAAGAGCAGTCTAGAAATTATTGTAGCAACTTTGGTCAGGCTGCAACATTTTGGTGTTTTTGAATACTTCAAAAAAAGATTAAAAGAAGGAAGAGTAAGGCAGTAAAGCTGACTGGTTTCAAGATTCATGCTCACTAAAAGTGACAAACAGTAGAGAAGTCAATTGCTTAATTCACGAGAGAGGTGTAACAGCTATAATCTAGGGGTAGGTCAGAAGAGACCCGATGGCTGTTTATTAAATCTGGAGGAGAACAAACAGTATTAAAATAATGAATATTCCCTGAGAAGGTTACCAAGAGGATGGAGCCAGGCTCTTTGCAGTGGTACTTGATTGAAGACAATGGGTAGAAGTTGAAAAAACACGAGAGGTTCAGACTGGGTATGAAGAAAGTTTTTTTCCATGAAGACAGCCAAGCAGCAGAACAGGTTGCCCAGAGAGGTTTTGGCATCACCGTCCTTGGAGGTTTACAAGACCAGACTAGATAAAGTTCTGAGCAAACTCGTTTGATCTCATAGCTGACCCTGTGTTGAGCAGAAGGCTAGAAACCTTCTGAAGTCCCTTCCAACGTGATTTATCCTATAATCCTAGGATCTGCCAAAAATAACCCAGAGATATTTATAGAAAAACATTCCGTGCATAGGAAAGATCAATGAAGGACTCACTCAAAGTGGAGAAGGCATGTATAAAAGGGAGAGGAGGGCTTAGCGTGTAACTCTTTCAGATGCATATGGAGACATATTAACTTTGCTTTTGCAATGTATGAGGGTTTCTATTTGGAGAAGAAATGCCACCATATTTATAAAGAAAAAAAAATAAAAAGACAATATGCTCTCATCAAAATTGTCCTAGTACAATATCCTCCTTACAAAGCAGAGCATTTATGATGAATATGTTACCAAGACCATTTTTACTTATTTTTCAAGAGAGCAATATTTATTTAAATTATTTATTTCAGGGCAAATTGACAAGTTTCAAGACTAAACTAAATAAACAATAGAAGTTTTCATGCTATCATAGAATCATAGAATGTTTTGGGTTGGAAGGGACCCCAAGAAGTCATCTAGTCCAAGCCCCCTGCAGTGAGCAGGGACACCACTAACTAGATCAGGGTGCTCAGAGCCCCGTCCAACCTGGGCTTCAATGTTTCCAGGGATGGGGCCTCCACCACCTCTCTGGGCAACCCCTTCCAGGGTTTCACCACCCTCATTGTAAAGAATTTCTTCCTTATATCCAGTCTAAACCTACCCTGGTTTAGTTTAAAACCATTACCCCTTGTCCTGACACAGCTGGCCCTACTAAAAAGATTGTCCCCATCTTTCCTATAGGCCCCCTTTAGGTACTGAAAGGCCGCAATCAGGTATCCCCACAGCCGCCTTTTCTCCAGGCTGAACAAGCCCAGCTCTCTCAGCCTGTCCTCATAGGAGAGGTGCTCCAGCCCTCGGATCATTTTTGTAGCCCTCCTCTGGCCCTGCTCCAACAGTTCCATGTCCTTCTTGTGCTGAGGGTTCCAGAGCTGGACGCAGTACTCTAGGTGAGGTCTCACCAGAGCAGAGTAGAGGGGCAGAATCACCTCCCTCGGACCTGCTGGCCACACTTCTCCTGATGGAGAAGGAATGAAAACTCGGAAAACTCTGTCCTTTTGACTCCTCAAAAATTTGGTAGCTGTTCTCTGTCCTTGCAATTTACCAGCCCTTTATTTCTCTTCTCCTTTCTCTCGTCAGTGGGTTAAAGGCAAGTTGCACATTGTTGTCCTGTGATTCATCCTGAATGCAAAAATACCCTTTTAGTATGACATGTGGTGTTAATCACCATCTTCCTCTCACTTGATGTCAGAGTTGGCAATGTTCTAGCATCTTCACTGGATGGCCATGTGTACATCATTTCCCATTTCTTCATTGCATCCAAGTATGGGTAGCAACTGCAGCTAAACTAACCTATTTCAAGAGGTCTTTTTTTCCCATAGTCAGACTCTGTCTCATTTTTAGACAGTGTTAGATCTTAGAGAGATTGAACTGCTCTGAATCCAAATGGATACAAATCAATGCATCTTTTAATACAGGGGGGGTTTGTTTGTTTTTCTCTATCCATGTCACTGTATTTCTCTCAGCTATTTATTTATATGAGGAGAAAACCAAGTACAGTTTTTCCACCCCCTGCCAATAAGCTGATTGTTCTTTGGCTCAAGCTGTTCAACACATTCCAGACTAGAGCAGGAAGTTATTTGTCCTCAACAGTCTGGCAGTGTTCTGCTATGTTAAATAGATGCTGCATTTTACACCCCATTCGTAATTACTTATCACTGGTGGACTTAAAGATATTTGTACATTAGGTCTTCTTGGTTCCCAGAGGTCAAGATGCACATTAAAATATCTCATTCTTTCCTCCTCTATGTTTGTGCTGTCTGCTAATTCTGTTAGAAAACTTTGTTTAGCTCAAGTTGCTGCATTAGGATTTGCATGCGGTTCTTGGGGTAGATCCTTCTGAGCCCCTAAGGTTTCACAGGTAATACCACTACTGAATTCCTTGTACAGTAAGTATCAGTTCTCACCAGGAAGCAAATTCAATGAGAGCAGTGAAAAGTACAATCAAGTAAAAGGAATATATCATGAATTTGTAAAGGAAATTCTCACTAAGGTGTTTAGTTCCTGGACAACTGTCTATAAAATTAACAGTTCAGAATTACCTCTTGTAATTCTACAGCTAATATATATCAGCCTCTCTGTAGCACCAAAGTTAAGTGCAAAGCCTATTATGACTTCATAAATATTTTCCTAAAATAAACCCCAAATTCTAGAAGTATCTGCTGTTAGATATTACCTGTGTGCAACTCATTCACTCATTCTTCAATTATGCAACTTCTCAACAACCTAGCTCACTGTACCCTCCACACTTCCACCATGCATTTTAATCAATTTACACACAGCTTGCTCAAAATAAATAATAAATAAAACAGATACCCCATAGTAGAACATTTCAGTCTAGAAAGTGATAGTTATACTCAACACAGGACAATATAAACATGTAAGAGATGTGCATAAACACTAATGCACACTTACTGTGGTAAATCATCTAGCATTGAGATGATTTACATCTCACACACAATTACAACACACAATGAGAAAGGATGGTTTCATTTCAGGGTTACGTTAAAATCCCAACTGATAGAAAGTTATCTCCTACTGAGGAGTTTACATGGGAAATTTAGAGTGTGGATATTGTTGATAATGAAGAAGCAGAGCAAAAAGATAATATGAAGATGACTGGGGAGTATACAGTAGGAGAAAACAAGGCACTAATAAAAGATGGCATAACAACAGGCAGAAGAAAGAATAAAAAATATAAGCATTATTTGAATAGCATAAAAAAATGCATACTTGACCTTATTTAAAGATTCACTAACTTCTAATGAAATAGCTCTACTTCAATGATAAGTATGATTCTGCAGAGAACCCTTTTTAAACATGTAGCAATAATTTCTTATAGTACAATCCCTAGTAATAAATCCTTTGATCTTAACCACAAAAGAATCAAAATGAAAGAGTAGTGTCAGAAAAACACGGATTTCTTTTCTTCCATGCTTTCACACTAAATCCACTTAGCAAAACAAATCACAGAAGGTCAATGTACAGAGGAAAGTATAATTTAGGTCAAAAGGTTTATTTATAATATCCAATGAAAACCCATCATCACAAGTAACAGAAAAATATTCCCTGTTCTGGAAATGTAATTGCATGCAATGGCAGCCAGATACGAGTTATAGTAGGAACCCAGATAATAATCAAGCAGATAAAGAACTGATGATGAATGAAACAAAATTTTAACAGAGAAGTAGCTAGGCACTTCAGTGTTGAACAACATATTTAATGAAATAAAATGGTTACTAGCAATATTTTTTTGTTTGAAAGTGAAGCATAATTTGTGTATTGAGGCTACTGTACCACAAGAAACTGCCAAATTTGCATGGGTATGTGCATGTGTGTGAGATTGATTGATTTAGTAAAACGGTATGGAAAAAATACATAACACTAATATTGTCCACACTGATATGAACTGACACTTTGCAAGAGGAAAGTAGGCCAAAAATGCAGGGCAGAATGCAAGACTACTGGCATTGACATAACCTTGGCTTACCTATTTTATGCACAAACAAGCCCCTCTGCTCTGACAGTAGTTTTACAAGCATTAAAGTAGTAAGGAAAAGAAAAAATATTTCTCCAAACATTTTTTTGAATCAGTAGAAGGTAGAGAATATCTTTTACATAAGGAAAACTAAGTAGACTAAGATTGCACCATCTAGTTTAGAGGTACACGGTATGATCAAGTGAGAATCTTACAATAGTCTATAAAACCACAAGCAACAGGAAGAATAAGGTTGTTAGTGCTATTTTCTATGTAAAAACACAAGCAGAGTGCATCAGGAGAAACTAATAGGTAGCGGGTTAAAAACAAACAAAAAGAGGTTTTACATTTAACATATCTAGACCCTGAAATTCACTGATAGAGGATGTGGCAAGTAAGAGGGAAAGGGATTTTGAATTGGCTGACCACACTTGGAACATGTGTCACGCCCTCCATCCTGGCCTTAGTGAAAAAGTAGGAAAAATTATTTGTAAGAAGAGATGCAAAACCCCTGTTACTGTTACAGTAATAATTTATTTTTGTGGTCCCATCCACCATTTTGATTGTTCAGCTGTATGCCACATACAATAAGGAAATATGGATAACATCCTATCGTTTCCCGGTTTTATTCACATTCAGTCCAGAACCATTATTACCAATGCATACAAGATTTTAAAACACAACACCTTCTAAGAAACATTTATTCATTGACAATGTATTAGGCTTGTGGCAAAAACAATACTGGTTTTCTGAACAGCTAGCCCTGTTGGCCAATAGCCACGTTGGAAAACATTTTCTCAGGACACGTTTCTGATATCCAACATCCCCACATTGCACAGTTGTGCAGAGCAGTCAGATCCTTCATGCACACATGAATACTTAAGATCTGTGGCAAAGAAACAAACATAACCACATAGCATGCGTGACTTAACTGCAGAAGGTTGCAAAGCCAAAGTTGTAATTAGAAATCTGTTCTGGGTTTTAAAATTTAAAATCTTATCAGAGCAATTTCATATTAACCACCACGTTACTTTTTTTAAAATGCCAATCATGTGGGTGGCAATGCCTTAGTTATTTCCTACTATTGCTTGGAAATTTTATAAATATGATCTGTGTTCCAAGAACTGTTTTTCTTTTTCTTTGCAGATTTTTTTCTCCCAATGTTAGTTTTTCACTAGTGACAGATAAACTCTGTATTTTCACTTTAACAATATGGCATTTACTTGTCCTTTGTTTTTAATCATCCAGGGTACATTCTATAACTAGACATCATCTTGAATTAATAATTGGAAGAAAGTATAATGAAAAGGTGTAAATGGAAACATGCAAAAAAATCCTATTAAAAAGTGTAAACTATGCTTCTACAAACAACTTTTCAGCTGGTGCCCTTTTTCATGAAAGCCTGGCAGAGCCACATACATTTCTCTAATGACTCCCATCTGTGCTCTCATCTATAACAAGGAGCTGACTGATATCATTATAATACAGGGTAGTTTTCTATCAAATGCGTTACTTAGACTTTGAAACCAAACCCATCAAGGCATGAGGTTTCTTAGAGCACTGCTCACAGAAGAGGAAGTCTCTCAGTGAACTAAATCAGGTGAAAAACTTACTTGTATGTTCCTCTAGTGTGCAAGCAAAGCCTATTGAATTAATCAATGACAGGAATTTCATTTCTCCTCAGAATACTCCATTTTTCATATAGTTTCATTACTCATCTAAGTCTGGGAATAGTATTTGACAACTAAGCTTAGGTATTGATTTCAAAATTATTAATTTATTTTTTCTATTGGCTGCTGGGTAATTTATTGTGACGATCTTTGACATTATTCAGCCAGCTCTATTTGCAAATCATTACAACAGTTAGCTGTTGTTTTCCACCCAAAACGAAGTTGCTCAAAAGTAGGAGAAACAGCTTAAAGGTCTGATTCAGCTTCTTTGCATACCACCTGCTGCTGTCCTTGTGGACAACCAGAAAGAGGTATGGCATCATCAAACAAATCCACCCAAACTGCAATAGGGGAAAAAAATTTACACTCAACTAAGAGCAGACATGACCGCACCATACAGAAGCTTTTCATCTGCAACTTTGGGTAATAGAAATCCGACAACACTACCCTGTGGCCATCCTCCTAGTCAGTGGCCCTGTGAGCAGCTGTGCATAACAGACAACAAATAATGACAAAGGACAAAGAAAATGTCATGATCAGCCTGAGAGAAGACCTTGGAGAGAACACACACCACCTAGAATCTCTTTTTTTATTTCCACTTTAAAAAGGAAAAAATACCAATTCTGCTGCTGAACTATTACTAAAAATTATTTTTATTAGTGATACAACTGATCTGTAAAGCCTAGAATATTTCAGGCATGTTAGCAGGTAGGGTTTTATCTTAGGCAATGCCTAATAATAAAGGCAACATTTTGTGCAGATACCGTCATTGGAAAGAACAGAACATACAGATGAAGATGAACAAATAGTCCTTTGATAGAGAGGTGTGACGCCCAGATTTTCTCCAAATGTTCCAGTATTGACTAGGAAAGAGTAATTTGATGCCAGGCCACTGCCAGCTTTTTGTTACTGCTATGTAAATGACTTACCATGGAACCTATTTTATACCTGTCAAACGTGAAAATAAGTAAAAATCTTGTTCATACATGTTGAGCTCTACATTTCAGTGTAGGCAGCATGTTCCAACAAGATATACTTGGCAAGGAATTATTTCCTTTATGTTTTTCAGGGGGTTCAGTCATATAATGCTTCATTCAAAATGCATCTGCATACTGTTAATTGTATGTGGAAAAAACATGTAGAGCAGTTACATTTACAGATAAGTAGAAAATTTATATCTTAAAATCCAAAACCAAAGGGCCCACAACAGATTTTGTGTGCCCAAGGCTTCACACCTGCATATCTGCTGTTCCAAAAAGTACCCGCAGATGTTATTTATGAAGTCAGAAAAGGCTGCATGAATCCAGGACTCTAAAATTTGCAGTAGCATTTTGAATCCAGTCACAATTAAATTTAGCAAAGTGAATCATGCACCATGTTTCCAGCAATGCGTGCCATCCCAAAAAGCTAACCTACAAAGGATTTACACTTTTATTCAGTTCCCTAAATAACCTGCTTCTGCCTGCAACTATGCCATACTGCACTTTCATCCTATCACACTTTCAACATAGCTAGGGTAAAAAAATTGCCTTGGCATTAAGAACTAAAAAACCAATTCCAATATTCAAGGAAATTGTAATTTGAAAAGATAATGAATCAATCATACAGTGTGTCCTGGTTATCAAAGTCTCTGAAAAATTTCACAACTGTGGGTCAAGAGCCTTGGATCAGACAGTGTCCTGGTCAGACTGCAGTTTGGTTACCTCTGTTTTACCTCTTGCCCAGCTTTGCCTAAATTGGATACTTCCCCAAGTAAAGCCACATTTGTTTTTTAAGCTGTCCTTGATCACTCTTTTCTGCCAATTGCTTCTTAACCTATGTCGAGCCCTGTAATTTCTCACCAGTATTTACATCGCCCAGTACTCCACCAGAAACAGCTATATTGGGAATGCTGACCTACGAAGAACACCACCATATGGCTGCAGATGTTCTTAAGTACCATGTTGTCTAACCCACCTCGCAGTAAGCCCAGATGCCATGGTAATTAAAAGCTGGATACCATCCAGAGGCCAGAGTAGCGCACACCCAAAATTCTCAAATATGTAGAGATTTTATTCATAAATAATTTTAGGAAAATAGATTTAATGAGAGTTACAGCAACAGATACAAATATAAACTAGGATGTGCATTTATAGAGAGAAGTAACTATGGGTCACCCACACACACACGCACTGTTGGTCTAGTCAGCATTTAGATATTCTCTACCTAACTATAGTGCACCAGCATATATCATAGAGCAACTAGGATGATAAAGGGACTGGAGCATCTCCCCTATGAGGAAAGGCTGAGAGAGTTGGGCTTGTGCAGCCTGAAGAAGAGAAGACTGAGAGGGGACCTCATCAACACATACAAATATCTTAAGGGTAGAAGTCACGAGGACGGAGCCAGACTCTTTACAGTGGTGTCCAGCGGCAGGACAAGGGGCAATGGGTACAAACTGAAACATAAGAGGTTTCAGTTGAACATGAGGAAGAACTTCTTTACTCTGAGGGTGACAGAGCACTGGAACAGGCTGCCCAGGGAGGTTGTGGAGTCTCCTTCTCTGGAGATATTCAAAGCCCGCCTGGACGATGTCCTGTGTAACATGCTCTAGGAGAACCTGCTTTAGCAGGGGGGTTGGACTGGGTGATCTCCCGAGGTCCCTTCCAACCCTTGCCATTCTGTGATTCTGTGATCATGAAGGTGTGTTCATTTTCACTCATCTTTTACTCATTGAATTCCAATTTTTTTCTGTAACATTGCCAATAAGAATGCTTAAAAAAATTATAACCACAAGTATGAACATTTACGCTTCACTGCACAAACATTTGTGCTAAACAGACCTCAAAGGGGTATGTCCTTTACCAAAGCAACCTCATTTAAAAATGTAAAGGCATATTCAAAGGATACTTCTCTAATATTTCTCCCTTAGCTCTGGGAACACGGAAGATACATTAACCACAACTTTCAGTCAGGCATTTTTATGACCACCAAATTACATGAACAATATTTTAAAGTGGAAGGTTCCATGCAGCAGCACACAGACCTGACAAAAGCTAAACATTTTTTTTTATTATTCTTACAAAAGTCAAGGCATATCTTCTCTGAAGGCTCTAGAGAAAATGTTATCCTTGTTGATTATCAGTATATCTCCTTGAAGATTAAAATTAATAAATGTTTCTTCATTACAGAACATTTTTATCTTCAACACCCTCAATAGATATAATCAAAAAGAGAGACATGTCCGTTTTCTCTAAAGACATGGAACATACAGGCGATCTATAGAGAGTAATTGCATTTAACATAATTAGCTCATTATGCACATCCTTCACTACACATCAACATTAAAGCTAGGCTTTTATTGCCATTCTAGGTTGTATGTTTGGACACGGACACAGCCACAGCAAAGGACAAACGACTATGATAATTGTTTTTGATTTCACTGCTTATTTCACCTCTATTCATTGCATAAAGATTATAATGTAGCAAATCAAAAGCAAGAAGAATCTTCAGATGAAAGGATGATGAAAAAATCTTCAACACTGTAGAAGGCTTTCCTGAGTGAGCAACTCGCATGTCTCTGGGGAGAAAATGCCCCACTGCTAAAAAAAGTAAGTTTATCTTAATTAGTAGACCTGTGTGCATAATTATATTCTATTATGAAAAAGGACTGACTTACTAAAGTGTGAATTGGTTTGACCAGTTAAAGCACAGCTGAGAACCCTGAGTCCATAAAATTGGCTTGGAAATCTAGGAATGGTTCCCCATGAAATTTTCAGTACTTTCAGCTGCCAGGTAGAAATCGTCTCTCTCAGGGTACCCTGAACACTTCCACAAATGAAAATAATAATGCAACCGTCATATGTCTATGCATGACCCCATATATAAATGGAATTCCTAGGTCACAACCATCCAATTATCACCTATGTTATCTCAGTAAGTAATTGGACTTTAATCTCTCTTACTGATTTCCACTGAAATATAAAGTGACTCTTCAAAACAAAAAGCTATTTGTTCAAGGAAATGTAAGACAAGAGGAAAAGGGTAAAAAAGAAGTGCAAAGGACCTGTATGCAAGTTTTCCTTGCAAGTTTTGGTAGGTCCGCTTGTTCCAAATACCTACCATAATTGGGAACAGATGAAATGGCTGTCCAGAAGCCTTTGACTTAACCCGATTTAATCAGTGTGCATTCCTCTGAGCTCACAGGCATTGTTTCATTCTTTTCAAAGTTTCTTTGTCTGTTCTGGGAATTTGGAGCCTGCCCAATCTGACTAGGTCATCAATAAAGGTATAGAGGACAAAAGTACACTTGTACAAAAGAGTTTGCTGTTCATTCCGCACCTTCAGTTATGTTACTATCATTGCCACCGTCATGCAGGTCTCCTTCAGGACTGAATTAATGCTTTTACTTCTGTAGCAGAGTATAAAAAAAAAAAAAAAAAGTCAGGCATGCACCAATAATATTAATTAGAAATAAACATGTCATCCCCCACTATGGCAACAAGCTCCTTACAGAAAAGGTTATGGGCAAGGATGACCAAGTATTGTACTGTCAGTTTTCTAAAGAAGGAACCATCTCATTAGAGGCACACACTGGCGTTCTGGGGCTCTGGGGTCAACACCGTGCTGCTGCCATAGATTATACTTTTTTTCTGCAACTCAGGGAAAAGGCAAACAACATAAGCATGCAGGAGAGAACTGCAGTTATGATATGGGCTGCTCAGATACTGTGATAACAGAAACCAGATAATTGTCTTGGACAGAGAACATTTGCCTGGACAGAAAATAATATCTTCCCTAATACATATCAGGATCTATTAATGAGAATATTAACTAAATACAAAAATAATTAATTTCCCTTTGAACTAAAAGATGGATTTAATCTTTTCCTAAAGGGCATAAGTCTGCCTAGAGAGAACAAAATGACAGAGCATCAATTTCCCAATGTTAACACTGAAATTTGGCTATGCAAATTTTGCAATACAATCTAAACCTGCAGTAGTAAGAATAAAGAAGGGTCTTTTGGAGCTTTTCAGATCACAGTCCACATGTGCAGATGATATCATGCTAGCTCTATGGTTTGTGGCAAGAGCATGAGCATGACAGTAACCAAGACAACAGCACAAATGCTTACTGCATATTCCTCTTAGAGTATACAGAACATGGTGATCAGCCTATTCTTTCCTCCAGATAAACCCCAGTCATCTATATTAACACAAGATCCCATTAAGGCTAAAGGTTGTCTCAGCTAATTAACATTAACTCTTGCATTTATCATGCCCAGTTTTAGTCAGCTGATGCATGGCTAGGGGTTCAAACTGGGTAGCAAAGATTATCCATAGTTGTACCACACCACCTAACGGAAGCACATCTTAAATTACCTGTGGCAAACTGCACAGGGTAGAAATATTTCTGAGAGGCTGAGCCCCTGCAAGTATATGGACCTTCCATTGATAGTCTTCTGCTGGACTATACTGTATTTAATAGAGCACTTAAGCTTACATGCTATTGCCCTTTATTTCTGTTAGATCTAAACACATAGTTAAGTTCTCCAAGTTCGTAGAGTGGCATTGCATTCAAAATTGGAGCCTTCTTTAAGGGAAGGATGAAACAACTCTTTCATATTAAGCAGTCTTGAATTCTAGCAACTCCAGCACAACCTGAATGCATATCTGAACTTTGGAATAGGTTCCATTAAATTTCAGTGCACCTCTGCTCTTATTGCTTTCTAGTCAGTTGAATGCTTATCTGTACAAAACCTTCTGAGTTATGTTCATCATTACTTTCAGGTTCATGGCTGCTCTAGCTTCTCCCACAGCATCAGAATGACCTCTCCTTGACATTAATTTGTTCTTCCCATAAATAAATTTCTCAGGTCACATAAGTTCATTTCAAAGAGGTGTTTTCTTTTGCTAAGCACCATAACATGTCAGTCATCCAGATGTTTGATGGTCTTCAGCCCTCTAATTAATCATGGTCTGTCTCAGCATACACCTTTCTTTTGCATTTACCCACAGGCTTAATCCAAAGCTTACTGAAGCCAAAGGGCTTACAAGAGCCTTTTTCCTTTTCAGCATCCTTTAGATGAGCTGTTTTTTCTAACCTGCAGCTCTTAATACAAAAAAAAACCCTACCTTTAAGCAAACATGTTTCTGTCCATTCTGGTGATCAGTTGTCATCAAATGCAAACTAATTCTTCCCTTTTGAAAACATAGGTACCATCTGGGGCAACCATGAAAATTTTTAAAAATTAATTTTTAAAAAATACTGTTGCTATTATGTTTTGTTTAATAAGCTCCTGAATAATCACAGGAAACTTATGTACGTGCACTAAAAGGACATCATAAACTTGGGACTCGGTTGTTCTTACCGTGAGTTCTATATTTTATTCAGTCATTGTGACACTGCAGACATAGAGAACAAAATACCAAACCTCAATTTCTTATGTAAAACCATTTTTTCCTAGCTAATTATCATATTACAAATTTTCACAACTGCACTTACAATTTTTTTTTGCAAGAATCCATATTTTATTCTGTGCTAAGCTACATCTAAGCTACTTAAATATTTTTTGGCACATGTTTTTGAGAACTTCTCAAACTTCTCAAAAACATCTATATTCTCACAGTAGGTTTTATGGAAAAAAGCTTATCACCCGTTTATAAGATAGCAAACGGAGGCAAACGTGAGGTTAACTAAGAGACCCAGGGCATCTTCTGGGGAAATCATATTGTTCCCATTGTAACTGCACAGCTGTACTTTTTTCCTCCTTTTATTTAAATAAAAAATTCAAATAAACTTTTAATCAAAAAAGTTATGGGCATGGAACATTGCAAGCTTGTAAGCTATTAGATTACTGCTTCTTTGTACTGTTCCGCCCTAATGGTGTATTTAGAGAGATGCTAGTCAGTTATAAACAATTATAGAAGTTGATTTGATGTTAAAACAGAAATGGAATGGATTTGTTCTTATTTATCTAAGAAACCTGTTGCTCATTTTATATTTATTGTTTTCCATGATACTATTCTGCTGCATTGCAATTAAATTAAAAGGCCCAACTGGCAGACAAAACATAATGAGTTATTGCACTGATATAACCTATTCTGGGAATTGAAAAAGGCTAAGACTTTCTCAGCATGCAGCGAGGTTTTATAAGAAAATCATTCACAGTTCCCTCTGTAATGAGAATTTGCATATCTAATACTCATTAGTTTGGAGTGGTGAGAAAGTGTTTACAAAAGGTCAAATCCATATCCTCTTTCATATCCATTAAGGAAAATAATTATAACATACTTAGAAATAATTCTAAAGCATTTGAACAAAGTATATTTGGTTGCTACTTGCAACTATTCATCAAAGATTCCTCAGTTTAAATGTGTGACTGCATGCAGGTTAAGAACCACACATTTAAATATGTGCAAGACTACTAAAATGGAGTCAAAGGTCAGAAAGGATATGAAGAAAACCTTAAATTTTAGAAGTTAAATATATTAGGAATTCCCAAAGGTAACATAACAGGAAACAAAATTTTTTAAGATGCATGAAACATCTTAGAGAATCAACTGCCACATCCTCTCTCTCTCATTTCAACACACTCTTTCCTAACGTATCCAAATTGTACAACATTTCTAACCTGTATCAGTTTAACTATCTGATGATGTTGATTAAGTCTGCATGCACATTCTTTTATTATGATACTGCTAAAGTTATCACGTTTTCAACCACATAACTAAGTTAAATTTTAGCAAGTACATGGAAAAAAGCCTAGCCTGCCTCCACTAATGTTTTATGAGGACACTCAACCTATTATCAAATTTACAGATGTTTTAAACCAATAAGGTCATGTTTTAACTATGTCATTAATGGAGTCTTCTTCCTTTCTTTGCATTAAAGACAAAACCATCAGGCACCAAATTGTCAGAGTGAATTCCCTTCTGCTCATTGCTGAAACTGACTCTTTCTAGTTGTTATTGCTGAAAGTCTTCACATAAAAACCTTAATACTGTCAGCTTTATCTTAGGGTATGTTAGACTTTCTAGTGGAAAGTTCTGATTTTTAGATTCTGAAATCTAGAGACGCACCAAGTATAAGATCTTTTCTATGTGCAGATTCAAAATACGATTTACTAACAGCTATATAAAAATGCTGTGTATATGGACAACTATAAATAAAAAGTTCTAAAAAAAATCTCTATATTTATATATATATAATTTGTGTATATATATTTTACATGTATCTAGTCTTCACTTGGAAACTGGTGTACTAAGAAATACGCATTTAATATTTTACCACCTGCCACTGAACCATGTGGCACTAGCTAAATGCAGGCTAACGTTCTCCAGATCAAGCATTGGCCATAACTTTCAGTATTCAAAATACAAGTAGCATGAATGGCTTTCTTGTCACTATAATTACTATAAATTCCCTATTATCTTTTACCTGAAGCACTGAACAGACTACAGAGAGCGCGCAGTAAGGAACTGCTGAAGCCTTTCTGAAGGCAACCGACAGGCAGCACAGAGTGTGTCACCCAGCGCAGTAAATCATCATTCTGTACCGCGCGTACATACCCAACCGCACTTCCGTCTGTAAAGTACAGCTGGGACCTTTAAAGAAGTCCCACATGTGAGCTGTGTAATGTTTTCTGAAGAGACCATTTGAGACAACCTGGGCTAGATTTGTCAGAGTAACTTCACAGAATCTAAACACGCCAGACCTGAGCTTGGTGCCCCTCATTCATTCCTGCAGCAGATTCTGCAGAGCTATGCTGGTACCTTTTTTCCCTTCCTTTGCAAACCCCATGCTGTAGAGAGGTCTACGTACTATAAGCATTTCTGCTCCTCAGTTTTATTCTTCATGGTTCACAAGACTTTAGAGACCTCCCTACTCTCCTCCACTGCCAGAGACACCAAAACTTTTCAAAACAAGAGAGAAACACACATGTTTTTCACCTAATGATGATTGCCTGCTAAAGGAGTGGTAAAGGGGAGGTAAAGAAAGGCACATTTGGTTTCTAAAATACATCATTAGTGTAAGAAGAATGACTCAGAATATTCTCTGCCTCTGAGACAGCACAAACAACAGTACACCTACTGAAATGGTTTCAAAACCATTGTCCTTGTCAAAACCAAGTCCTCAAAAGCCCATGAACCCATGATAATTATTTTATTCAACAATTTACCAACCATTCCATAGGTATATACATCTTTCCTTCCCACATAACAACCTTCTGAATCAATATGCCATTGAAGGGTCAAAAATAGTTTATGGATCAATGAGCTACAACTCTTGCATTGCTGCGACATCTTTATTTCTCAGTCAGCTGTAAGCTGATCCTTTCCTTTTCTTGTTTTATTTCTTTTCCTTCCATCCTAGGCCTTCCTCTGATATGCCACTCATTCATGGTCCAAAAGAGGCAAGAGTCTGTGTGTCAGCTATAATAGATGAACTTGATAATCATGTGCTCTTCTCTACTCGCCAGTTATTTACATCCTCTTCCCCCAGCTTTTTAAAAAATGCCATTACAGCCAATATTTGAAAGGTCACCTTGCTTCCAAGCCCAGGCCTTTCTACCAACATAATCAAGAGCCTGTAACCCCCAAAAAAGGAAAAAAAGGTCTTTGATGCCAAATGCTTCTGCTATTGCAGACATTAGTAACAGGACTGACAAAGCTACCTGTTCTTTGCTGCAGCCTCTGCCTTTCTGAGGAATGCTGTGCACTGCTGCAAGATACGAATAAAAATTGCGGAGGAGCATATTGCCATGGAAATACTTATAAATGCCTTCATTTCTGACTCACACTACCACAGGGAGTTTCCAGCTTGCTGGGAATGACTCAAGTGTTTATCTCCCAATTGCAAATTATATCCCAATTATGTCTGCATTCTGAAAGTATCCCCATTTCTCATTATTTTCTCTCTTGAGTTGAGCTCCACAGCTCCTGTCCCATGAAACTATTGTCTTTATTGGTTTTGCTTTTCTATCCTCTTCTCTAAACAGATCTGATGAGAAGTCACAGCTTCAAATATAGATTGTTAGACTAAGAACAACCCCTTTCCCCAAGTACCTTCTGATGCTAACAGGTATCTAAAACAAGGATCAGAATTTTTCAGAAATGTTCCCTGCTCTTCAGTTCCTGTGTGGACATTTACAATCAGACCTTAATGAGAAACTATCATCCACTTCCAACACCTACATTAACAGTAAGGCAACAGCATGCAGCTCCATTTATTTCCATCATCCCTCCAACACAAAGTAATCCTTTTGTTAGGGCCTAAGTTACTAGGTGCTATTTAGGAGTTATTTGTGTTTCTACGCAGTAAGTTTCTGCAAAATTAAAGCATGCTTTTTGTATTTTCTCATCTAATATACTGTGTTTCCTGGTCTTTCTGCATGATCCAAGCTCAGTGGGCACAAAATATTAAGTGTTAGTCTTGTCATATGGATCTGCCCAAAAGAATCCTCCTTTATTTTCAAGTCTATGAAATCTAGAATTTCTAATATCTCTTCCATGTTCAAAATGTAATATATATAAAAATAGCTTTGCTTACTTTAATCCTATCTGCTAAGTGTTTTGACTAGCAAATACAACAGAGGTCAGTACAATATCTTACTATTAGCCTTTGGCAAGTATTTTGTCTCTATCAGCATATTTTCTTGAATAATTGGTTTTTTTAAGTAAGGTGTAGATTCTCTTCATTTTGTAAGAGTGAAAACTGGCAAATGACCTTTAACATAATGAAGCAAGAAAGACAATATAAAGGCTAAACCTTTGCAGATAGTAATGAGTTCCAGTACAAATTTGCAACTTAACCTTGGCTGTCAAGAGAAAATCAGAACTATATTATGAGTTGCTAACCAGAGCCTATTAGTCTGCCCTTTGGACAAGCTCTACTGAGTTATGCGACTGATTAATAAATTCTCTAAACAACAAAAAAGTGGCAATTCCAAGTACAGCGGTCACCTTTACAAGATTATTGCGTAAATCCTGCATCTCAACTTATCTCTGTACCCTTCAACTTAGATTCCCTGGGTGCTATCAAAGCAATTAAAATTGGAAGCGCAACAGCTGTCATTAGGAAAGGCAGACCTGCATGTTATTGATCCACTCACGCCTTTGTCCTATCCCTTCACTGCCAACCTGTCCCCTTCCCTAAGAATGCTGTTGGTGATAAAATACTTGTTCACTTGTTCACATAATTACTTTCATTAATGATGAACCTCAAGCTTCAAAACATGCAACAAAGACAAGAGACTAATTAGGTATTGAGTTGTCTTTATCAGATTAAACTCAGTTAATCCATGATTGTTCCCATTCAATTACTTCAGAGAGTACTTCTTTTCTTCTTAGATGGAGTTACCATCCAATGAAAAAATTCATCTTCTAGCCCCAGTATAGTCGGCCATTTTATGATGGTATCTTTAGGAAATATGTAGAAGATATAACACTGAAACATGGTTTTAAGCCAAATTAGCAGGGCAATGAGATTACAATGTTTTCAAGCAATATGAATCTCCCTCTGATCAAAGGGAAATAGCAGGTATAAAGGAAAATATAATTCCTTTAAAAATGTGATAATGTATTATCTGTCTTAGGAAATTATATAGCACCTATTGATATATTTTCTGACCTCTGCAGCACTGCATCAACACCTGTTGGTATTAACCATACTGCAAAACTGTGAAATCATGATGTGCAGAATTCACTGCTATGACACCAGCGTCTCCATTCTCTTCTTGTACAGTGTTGCAAGGTAATCTGTGATGGACCTCATCCCTATAGTATTTTTAATATGACAAAAATGTTGAGACTTTCAGAAGTGAAGATACTCAGGTTCCTGCAAAATAATTGATTCTAACTATCAGCACAGCCTTGTAGCAATGGATAAAATACCTTCTGTGAGGAGTAACAAAGTCCCCACTTAGTCACTAAGCTCAGAAATATATTTCCTCTAATACTTACCTGCTCACAAAAATTCCACTACTTCACAGAGAATAATACCACTTCCCTTGAAGGATAATTCAACTTCAGAACTGCTCCCAGCAGAAAGGATGGGCCAGACAGGGCCAGCTTTTCCTTTTTTCTAACCTATACAGTCCTCCAGACGCATCCTTTAAGCTTTGCACACTTTACCTAACGTTGTGCCTTGAGGCATAAAACGTATACCCTCAATTTCAGGTTACAAAAATCAGCATTCTGGCAGGTCTACAGCCCTGCCATTTTAAACATTTGGAATTTAAATAACTAATTTTAAATAATTCAAATTAAATTTAAATAAAATTACGATGATAATGAAATCAGAAGTAGTACATAGTACCCACTAGCAACCTGGATCAAGGGCTTTAAATCAGTCTAATATAAGGGAACTGGGTCTAAGCAGCGTGTGGAGGAGCCTCCTGTACCACCAGTCTAGGAAATCATTCCTTGAAGGAGAGTCACTTGTAAGTAAAGATGCAGTTTTGTTCCTGCATTTGCTTGATGCTGTAATTTACTTGGGGTTTTCTGCCTAACAGGAGATGGGGAATTACAATCTGACACTATGAAGAAGAAAGGGTTTAGATTAATGGCTCTTCATCATGCACAGATTTAGGAATTAGCTGCAAGTCTGTCACCTGTTGAAAATACCTATTAAAATAAAAGGGAAAGGGAAAAATTAAGAGCAAACAGAACTGGAGTACTGTGTGCTGATCTTGCTTTTTCTTCATATCCAGTTGTTTCCCATCAAATACACAGCATCAACCCTATTTACAGCACCAGCTTTATAGCAGTCCACAGGGCTATGACATACAATTAATAATCCTGTATTTATATTAAGGAATTTTCTTCATTCTGGCATGAAAAATATTCTTTATTATTTTTGTTCTGTTACTTTAGAGGAGTAGTTCACAGTACTACATTAATAATATTATGTATAATCAAAATCTTAAATGGAAAAGATAATCCCTCTTTAAAACAAACAGATCTTCCTTATCTAATAGTCTCTGCAAGACTAGGAAATAATAAGTCCCTTCATATAAGAATTACACTGAAAAGAGTTAATAAGAAAAAACCTCTTGTTATGTCTGACTACAGAACAGCTTTTAGAATTAAAGAAACACAAACTATCAATGAGGAAGGCTCTAATGCACTCGGAATGACATCAGTATTTAAAAATCACCATTAACTTTTTTCTCTGTTAAAACAGCAGCCCATACAACTCGGAGCTCTGGCAGGAACAAGTTACCCCAAGTCACCATACATACACCTGTGAACAGCAATGGTCTGTGCAAGCGCTCTTAGCTCAAGTAAAGCCAACCACACTAGATTAGTCATTAGTATAACAGTTAATTTAACTCAAATGCCTTCATTTACCTTGGGTTAAGAGCAAATATATGACCAACTATTCAGGCATCAACTCACTCCAGTCACTTATTTGCATGTGTGCGCTTTATCCCAGTGAATTACGTAGATGGAAAACCCCACAAATTAATAAATGTGATAGGAGCAAAAAGGCTTCCCTTGAGACAAAACAAAAAAAAAAGCTAATCATCTGAAAATGCTGCATGGTTCCTACCACAGACTCGTTTAAATGTGGTATGTGCAGTGTGGTGAAATCAGGCAGATAGAACTTAATTTCCTTACATTGCAGTTTTCTTATTATTAAAAGTTTTGACCGTCCCTATCACGGAATCAGCTCTCTTTGGGGGCTGCCCTACTTTAGACATCATATGCATATGTGGCTCTTTGAAACCAACACCACTTAGGTTACCTAAATTTGTTGCTAATAAACAAACACATAAAACATTGGCTGAAATTTCTTCCAAGTTAGGGTCTTTCTGGGGTTTATTTATACAATACACTTCAACCTATCCTGTTTTACAGTCATACTAGCAATAAGTAATGCACCTTTTTGTCCTGGCAGCAATGATGGAATAATTTTGCATGGTTCATAAAATACAGCAAAAAAATCACCTCTCGTTAGCAAACATCTTAAAAACCTGCATGGATATTTTTATGGAAACATTAAAGAAACAAAAATATAAGGTTTGTCAGTAACTAAAACCATGTTAGAGGGCATGCCTTAAAAAGACTGCCTACAACAATGAGAGTAAAGCTCAGGAGAGTTAAAAAACCAAACAAAACCAACCCCAAACAAAAAAAAAAATATTCTAAGAATCGACTTATAATAAATTTAGGCAGCAAATCAAAAACTGAAAATGGGATACAAATGAATTTTGTGTCTCACGACCAAAGCTGCAGGGAACAGTTTACCAGAAATTCGAAGTCTGGTGAATAAGCCCCTAAAGGCTCACTTGGAAAAGCTTGAAAACTGACTGGCATTTTCCCATCAGGCATGGGATGAAAAAGCAAACCTGAGAGCTGCCAATATTTAATCTCTCTACATTTGGAGACTGTGGTTTTTATCTGTGGAGGAAACCAGCTGGGGAGGGGAGAGGCAGAAAGACTTTATGAAACCAGAACAAACATTTTACAGTTCCATTTTTTTCCCCACAGAGATTTCCCTGCTGACATTAATTAAAATTTCTTTAAGGTTATGCACTTGGAGGGTTTGTTTTCTTTTCATTCTTAAATAGCTTATTCACCATGTGACAGATTCTGTTCTGCTCAGTGCATTAAATGCTGCAGGACAGGGAGAAAAAGTTTACAGGAAGATGCTCTTGCCAGGCGTCTGAGCACAGAGGCAGGAGCATAACTTGAAAGCGAGTGTGACAACATAAAAGACCCAAATATTCAGTCATGAAATGGCTCAAAAACTTTGCACAGCCAGACAGCTCTTGCCCAGCTTCTCATAGTTCAGGGATAACACCTGAAGGAACTGTACAGTGAACTCAGGCAACAGCTACGAGGCACCCAGGCACCAGCTTCATCATCTTCAGAACATGCTTCCAAAAAGTCAGGGCTACAACATGCAAGCTGTAGCCCATCCTACTGTAACAGGTTAAAACACTACCACCCCAGACACCCCTCCTGCTTCTCTGCACTCTCACGCAGCAGCATTACAAGAATGGTACTTGCATAAATAACTAAATATCCCTAATTTACACCAAGTCAGCTATTCTTCACAGATCAATCCTGCAGGCTGTTCTACACAAGCCACTACCCACTGACCTGTCTGCCCCCACACAATGACTGGTAACAATATCAAGGCCTCCTATTGTACATTTCATGCACTAAATAATTTTTTTTATACTACAGGGTTCATATTGATCAAAAAACGGTGAACTTTGAGCTCAGATGACAAGGTTTGCTAGCGATCTACTTGGTGGGATTTCTGGTTAGAAAAAAATAGATGACTCTGTGTGTGCTAAACACCAAGAGTGTAGACTGGTGATGGGAGTACCTTAAATAGATCATGAGTTGATGGGTTTTTGGAATAAGTATTTTAAAAAATAATTTAAAAAACCTGATGTTTCTACAAGTTTCCCAAGTCTGCAGAACTTGGCAGAAAAAACTCATGAGAAAACGTTAGTATTGCCACTGTTTTGCATTTCCCATTAGATTCTGAACACTGACAGTAACTCCTTATGCAGCAGTACAGCACAGATAGTTCTTACAGGAACCTGCAGTCACTGAGTTTATGCAAAAGCTAATGTGATGCAACTTTTTCATAAGACTGGATGAACACAGATATCTTACATTTCATAACTGGGTTTGCCTTTTTAAATGTTAAAAACAAGGCCAGAATACAAAAAAAAAGGAATTTTTTTTTTTATTAGTGGAGGAATTATAGCAGCACTAACTGTAAGACTTATCGGCATCTTAGCAATCCTCGAGATATGTGTCTTAAACTGCCTTGAGAATCACAGTTGTGACACAATCCAGATAAGCAAAATAAAGTTGGGTGAGCCGCATAAATCCATCCCAGCACAGTGCAGGCAACTCCCCTAATGAGAGGAAAGTGGCTATTCAACATGTTGATCTGGGTTGTACAATCTAGTGATTTGGTTACAATTGTTCTAGAAAAAATAAAAATTTCTGTAACCTGGGTAGAAGCTAGGGACTATTCCTTTGATCTATGCCCCAAAATGTATCTCTTGAAAAATTGTTTTTTAATAAGTATCAGTAGAATTATTATACTGAAGTTAAAAAATGCGTATACTAGACGATATTATATAAAGGCCCAATCAGTTGTAGCACAGAATCACAGTGCTTATGAAGAGCCATCTAAGACAACTCTACACAAGGAATCTCCCACGAGAGATGCTAAACATATAGTATTTTATTCAGAAAAATTTTCAGGTTTTAAACTGAAAAACAAGTTTGATGTTAAGTGTTTCAGCAGGTTAAAAATATCAGGAACTGTAGTTTGAAAGTTTGCTGTAAAAGCTGCTTTTGTTATTGAAAACTCAAATCAGTATTTTCTGCAAGGGAAAAAAGTTGTGTTGAAAAGTCTTAACAAGCTTTAGTGAAACCAGGGCACTGATGGGAAAAATGTCATGAAAATTTAAATCAAGAAGATGAGATAGTAGTATTATTAAGTTAGTGTTAATTATATTGTCTTAACCAGAGACAGACCTCCCAAGTTTAGTCTTTTCTTCAAACTGGGCAGAGCAGGGACTCGAATCTGCATCTTCGACATCCAAGTTGGGTGTTATTACTCCTCCCCATCAGCAAATAGAGAAGCAGGGTGGAGGCAGTGGTGTAAATGTTTAAAATTCTGACAAGAAATTGGATGGTGGACATAAATAAAACACAAGCTTTAATGAAAATGGTAAACTTTAAAGTCAATGCACTGGCATTTTCTGAAAATTTTATATTTATTTTGGCAAAAGATTCTACCACGGTTCTGAAAATAATTCCCATTTTCAGACAAAAGGCTAAGTAACCTGATGGCATCTTTTGTCTGCTGAGTTTAATCTCCTGTATTTTGAATCAGATTGAATAGAGGAAAACAGTTTAGATGGAAAAACTAAAGTTATAGATTCATTCTTCTGCAGTCTGCAACTCTTGTTAACTCATGCCAATACAGTCACTGGAAAACTCGCTCAAATCGTTGCTATTTTTCTGAATCCTCCAAAGGCCACTTTGCATGTAATGGGCTCCCAAATAATGATGGCTGGGTAACAGCATGCTATGTTAACAGCATACTACAGATTAATTTTTCCCTACTAAAGAGAGATCCCCAAAATCTCTGTTCCACACCAAAGTGGAACCAAACACAACTTGGTTATGTGTCACCATGCACAATGACACCACCATCACAGTAACCAGCATGTGACACAACGATTAAGGTTTCTCTGTATTGCTCTCTAAAATATTCTTTGATCAAACCACCACAGATGACAAATAAGTGTTACTCTGCCCTAATTTACAACATGTCAGCTGGAAATAAAATTTTATGCTTATTGTTAAAGGTGTCTGAACAGAGCTCACCAGAAACCGCCTCATGACACAGGCTTCATTTGAAGGCAAAGGTTTTGATCACTAAATATGTGGCTGTTCACTAAATACAAACTTGGTCTAAAGTCCGCTCAACTATACTCTTAACTGGCCAGTACTTCATCACTTAATACGTGATTTCATATTCCCATAGAATTGTGGCATTGAGTGTCAATGATTTACATGAATGAACTGCAACGGATTAAAGACAGAATATGCTACACACTTGAGAGTCTCATGAAGTATTGTTGTGCTGTTACATCTATCCAGCCAGTGAGAAGTGTGTTTTGACAGAAGGTAAACACAGTGATGTGTACTTTCCTCCAAAGGACTACCAACTGTTAATTAAAATGGAGTTTTGCATATCAAAGTCTGTACAAAATCCAAATTTAATCCTGTGAACTACAATTGATTATGACTTGGATATGTCAAAACCTCATCATGCCTTTTGGTAGCCAGCTGTTGGATGGTTCAGTCATACCTCTTCAGAGGTATGATATGTAGTTTAATTAACATCTTAATGTTTTTATAAACCATTATTATATTCCCCAAATAAAAGGTATCAGATTAACTCTGTAATTTTTAATTTAATCTGTATTTAATTTAATCTGAAACCCTTTGGGTATGCAAAAAGCATCACTGAAAGACAGAAAAAATACTTTAAAATGAATTTACATATTAAAAAACATTTTCTTCATCTATTGTCTCAAAAAAAATGGAGAATGCCTAACTATGTCATCAAGTTAAGATATCTTCCACACAGGTTTTTGTTTCACCATCAGTATCACATATGTCATAATGCCCAAGAACTGCTCAGTTACCAGCAGATAACATTGTTATCAGGTCCAGACTCCTCTGTAAAGACAGGAAATCAGCTTTTCCTTGGTATAACAATGTTACTTGTTATATCTGATTTTTCTAGTACCTTTTCTACAAATAAATCAGGCTGCTGTTTACATGTGTAACATAATTCTGTAAGTGGGTGTGCGATCTCATTGGAAATACTCAGTAGAGAGTTAAATAAAACAGAATTTAAAGCATCTTTTGTTGAGACATTAAAAAAGTAGCAAACATACTACATATTTTGTATGTATTCAGCAAATACTGATTTAACTAACAGAACAAGGAAAAATCCTCTTTTTTTGTAGTTGTCAAGTATCTATGACTACTATTAAAAGCTCTTGGGGAATTTCACTGGCTATTATTTTTTAAATGCTTATGAATTTGTGAGAGAAAGAAGAGAGGAACTGAGTGGAAAGTTGCAAAGAACCATCACACCAAGTCTGAACTGGGAGTACAACCCTGAGATTTGGTAGGAAGATTTTCAGGCCAAATAATGGATAAGAGGGATTTGGAGCTGAGAGAGGAGAAAGGTGGGGAGGAGAAGAAAACCCAGCTAAAATTAATTTGATTTCTTGTATTGTGTAGACTATCTGTGAATTAATAGCATAGATTTATCTTTTCTTTTTTTAATTTTAGCCGAGGCGGTAACAAAAAAAAACCCAGATTGTTACCAAATTAATTATTTTACAATCTATCTAAGTTGGAAAACATCTCAGCCTGTAGAGATCAATCTCAGGTTTGAAAAATGACTTTCACCAAGTACTTTTCTAAATGACTCCACCCTGCACGATCTAGTCACATTGACATGCCACAGAGCATTAAGAAATTAATCTCTGGGTGTTAACCTCTTAAGTGTGTGTGTGGGGGAAATCAAACAGATAAAGGGGAATTAAGATTTTTTTGACTGCATACATGCAACTTCAGTAAAAACAACTTGTTTCTGTCTGTCAGCACAGAGTACAGAACTTAGCTGAAACAACAAGCAAAAACCCATGAAGCTTCTTGTGCAGATGAGTTCACTATTATAATCATAACACAAATGGGACAAAAGCTGGAGATATTATGAAGACATCTATTTTGTGATATAGCAAAGATACCTTAAGGAAGTCTGGGGTTACTAGTTTCTACGCATTTAGTGGAGAAACTGCTTCAGCAACTTGATGCAGGAGGAGTCCATTCTAGAGGGAAGCATTTGTAAAAAGACAGAAGAAAAAAAGGTAAAAGCAAATTAATTTTAAAAAGAAGTATAAAACAAATTCTAAACTTCCAACGTGTACAGATGAATCTGAGAAAATTAAATAAATATATAAATAAAATCAGTGAAACATTTCAATAGTGTTTCCAAATCATTTGTCTTTGACCAGCTGTTTCTCTGTGTTTCACAATCCCATGGTTTATAATTCACATTCAAGGAGCATTTCATAAGAAGTGATTTGGGGGTTTGCTACACAGTTGTCTGTGAAAAGAGATGTTGAATAAATTAGGCAATCTCCAATCAATCATGAACACAGATTACACAAAATGTCAGTCACGGAAAACAGTTATTGAGACCCCCACATGACTGAAGGTGATTAGACAGAAATGTTTTCAGTAGAGTCAGTGGGAGTTTTGAACATTCAGCAGCTCAAAGGGTCAGGCCTCAGCTTTACAGAGACCGGCTTTTCCCTGCACATCACATTAATGGAAAAACAGCACTGCAGTTGGTGCCATCACTACAGACAAAAGGAAAAGGACATAACTAAGGTTAATCAACACACTGTGTTCATATACAAATTTTCATCAGTAACCTGCACGTTTGGTTTATTCTTACTTTTTAAGAACTGCTCTAAGCAGGAATGGAGGAAAATTTCTGTTTTGTGAAGGCCACAGTCAAATCTGATTCCATGTGCAAGACCCTGAGATAAGCCTGTCTTCAGTACAGTCTGCAGGAAGCGATAAGAAGGACCTTACTCCATTCACATTCCTAGTATATCACTACTTGTTTTCTGGAAGTTAGCTCCTGATTAGATGGCTTGAGAAACAATTCTGAGCTAATGCGACTGTGCTAGCTACCAGCTGATATTTATGTTCCCATTAGCAGGACTTAACTTTTCCTCCAGATCTTTATAGGTAAAAAAATCAACAGTATGACAGTCTAATAAAATTGGAACAAATCAACCCAATCATCTGTTTCTAAATAGTGAGGTAACATCTCCCTTTTTCTGCAAAGCCTTTTCCTAGTCCTTCTACTGTGGTGAGTAGGATTTAAATTAGAGCACAGATTACACTAGCAACTAGAAAGTTGGGGTGGTTCAGCCTGGAGAAGAGAAGGCTCCAGGGCGACCTTATAAGCAGCCCTCCAGTACCTGAATGGGAGCTACAAGCTACAAGCAAGCTGGAGAGGAACTTTTTACGAGGGCATGTAGTGACAGGACAAGGGGTAATGGCTTTAACTGAAAGAGGGTAGATTTAGATTAGATATAAAGAAGATCTATGAAGGTAGTGAGGCACTGAAACAGGTTGCTCAGAGAAGTTGTGGATGTCCCATCCCTGGAAGTGTTCCAGGCCAGGCTGGATGGGGCTTTGAGCAACCTGGCCTAGTGGAAGGTGTCCCTGCCTGTGGCAGGGGGGTTGGAACTGGGTGATCTTTAAGGTGCCTTCCAACCCAAACCATTCTATGTTTCTACGATTCTATTTTATCATTTTTCAAACAAGATCATCAATCTTAGGACTTAGGTAGGCATGATTTTTTTAAATTTTAATTACAATGTAACTCTCTGTAGAGCTGACCTGTAATTTTACCAACATGTTTTTGAAGCGTGAAGTCCTGAGTCTCTTAACACATTTAGCAGAGCACCATATGCTTGCAAGCCTTCTTCCTCTAACCATAGGATTGGTTTCTCAGGGAAGATAAATCTGTTCCTGTGTAAATTAAATTAAAAGGTGCATAAATATCTTTTATCTAAGTATTGATTTGGTCAAAGGGCTTTTTATTTATCTCTATTTATTTTTTAAACAACTGCTATCAGTGGCAGTAGAGGAAAACCTCAGCATAATTTGTTCAAGGAATAGAGCTTTCAGACCTGCTGGTTTCTTAAAACATAAAAAGCTTGTTGGAACAGAAAGAACATCCTGACATCAATAAAATAGGGAACACTAATCCAATAATTCCCTGCTTTGAAATGCTAAACTAAAAGAAAGAAAAAAAATCTCAAACCCAACCTTCACATAAAGCCACCAGTCAATAATGGTAACCACAATCCAGCACTGCCTTCATCGGTTAGCAGTTTTACACCATGTTCCTCTCCAGTAGTAAAAAACAGAGTCTTGTTAATGCAGAGGAATTAACACTATGACTGATCAAACAGAGATTTTTCCTCCTGATCTATGAAACTGATATTCTTCTCACTACCTTTATTTCTAGTCTTAACCCCACGCTTGCTTGAACATCGTTAAAAATAACTGCCAATTTATGTGTAGCATAGCATCTAGAAAAAGAAAACTAGCATTACACAGAAATGGTGTGTGTGATCGCAAACAATACCACATGCTTGTGGGATCATTTTTCCTTTTAGAAGAGCTACCCTAAGTCAGAAATACTTTTACTATTATTGAAGTCCTTCCTAAGGTTTAGAGTGTTTTTCTTGTCTTGTTGATAGAGACAGGATTTCCTTGCAAAACCCAGGTCCTGCAGCCTTGTGGGTTTTTTGTTTGTTTGTTTGTTTGGGGGTTGGGGGTGTTGCTGTTTCTTTAAGGCAAGATTTGTCCTTGTATGGTTTCTCTTCTGCTTTTCTCCAAAAACCACTCTAACACATCTTTGCAACTCTTTACTGTGAGAAGCCCTGTCATCCATCATTCTCTCTGATCCCAAGGTTTCCCCAGTTGCCCCTGCACAGTGACCTTTATGGGAGAATCATAAAGCTCATAGTTCTAGAAAATAAAGTGATAAGCATTGTAAAAATTTATCTCCTTTCAAATTTCCTTTTCTGATTAATTTCTGCTACCCAAATCACGGGAGCACTAACACATTGGGTCTCCAGAGCATAGGGCTCAATTCTTAATTCTGGCACTGCATTGATGGGTCACCTGGAACAAGCCATCTTTCCCTGTGCCGCAGACATCTCAGTTTTAATAGAAAGGAAAATGTATAATTGCATGGATTTCAAGAGCTCTATGCATAAGCTAAATACTATGTTTTGGTTAACAAAATTATGATAGTTTCCTGTATTTGTATGGCAAACATTTATCTATAAAAAATGATGGTATGTTGTAAAATGTATGGTTTTGATTTCAGATACACTAGGTACATCATCAGCATTTGACTAAAAAGATTACTCTGAGGTTATAAAATAGCTTCACCCTAAAGATTTTTTTTTAAATAGGAATAAAAATAACAATTTTGCTTGATAGGAAACAATTATTATCTAGCTACATGTATAAGGATAGAAAAAGCTTATGTAAAAAAAAAAAAAAAAAAAGGAGATTTTTTCGTAGTCTGACCTGCATAAATACTTTTTCTTAAAGCACTAAAGGCTGAACATTTTGCAACACAAGTAACCATAATGAAAGCATACGGTTCAGTACTATGTTATAATTATTCATACTGTTTGATTATAAAGGAACTTAACAGGAATATTTTTTTCCAGTGCCACTCATTGCTATTTAAAAAATGAACCTTTTGATGAGTTTCTTTGTGATACAACATATAATATACACATCCACTAGCAATGCCTACAAAGACTTGGATTAGGGGCATAGAGCTGTTGAACACTGTCATTTTTGAAAGATGAATTAGAACAGATCTTAGAGGAGATCATATAATCCAAAAATTGGTAAACTACATACAAGTAGTAATCAAGAACTGGTAAGTAATCTACATGACTAACAAAAAACACAAGAAAGTAATTAGAGGAGATAAGAAAGTAAACTTTGTCAGTAAACTTTGAAAGCTGTGTTGTTCCCTTCTCCCACCCTTATTCTAGACACCTTTGTGCACAGTATATACAAAAAGGACAAAGCGAAGAAGTGTTGGTTATTCATCAATATTTCATGTCCATGGGTAATTCATTTCACAACTCTCTCTAGTGGCAGCAAATTGCACTACTGCTTGGTATTAACTGTCAGTTTGGGTTTGGAAATGGTTTTATTTACAGGTTACTGTAAAATGAGTTTGCTCCTTATGTTCCTACAGCACATTTGAAAGTTAATTATAAAAAGAAACTAAAGCTAGGGAAACAATAATTCAGTGCTGTTGAACAAGGACAGGCCATTTGAGAAAAGCTGTTTTCCAGCAAACTATGACCCATTAACATAATAGGAACTGCAAAGCAAGGCAGCATCTGTCACCACTGATAAATCATATATTTATATTGGGAGATAATTCGAGAATGATGAGAACAAACCACAGCGAGTTCCTCAACTGGGTTTAGAAAAGGTGTGAGATTCGTGAAATACTGCACATTTACCTAATACTAGCTTTTAACATAAATCACACAAATAACAGACAACCATTTCCACCACTGGCACACCCACAGAACTAATTCCTCTATGTCCATATTGTAATGATGCAAAATAGGCTTCTTCAGGATGCAAGTATAAAATGTTAATGTGCTAAATTAAATAGTCTAGAGACTTGAAAACCTTGAGATCATAACTATTTGTTTGGGATTCAAAAGACGTGGACTAAATTCCAAGCTTTTCTCTCTTTTCTCAATGCTACCTTTAGAAAGAATATAAATCCTTTGTCTGCTGAGACTATTGGACTTTTTTAATGAGGGATTGTCTCTTCCTACTGTATTAAATCTCCTGAGTAGCGATGACAAATACTGAAATCAAGATAACTCTAGATAGCAACATAACTACTGCACATCCTCAACACCGGTCTTCAAGTATTTGCAGAGTATCTCACTACTTAGACCAAAGCTGGAAAAAACTTTTCTAGTCAACAGAGTACAGACTGATACACCTCTAGACGTTCAAGTGGCACGCACCTTGATTTTTTTTTTTTTTTTTTTTTTTCCCCAGTCTTTTTGCTCTTGCTTTACCAGATACCAATGTGCTGATAGGATGGCGAGTCAAATGCTTTCTCACTTGGAATACACATTGCCACCTGAAGACAGAAATGAGGTATCTGGTGGGTAGCAGTAGCACAAAGATTCCCCACAAGGCTTTGCAGAGCCTGAACTGGAAACACTATGTCAAGAGCTGAGCAGATAATGCAGTCCCACTTCCTACTTGTTTAATTATAATTAAAAGAGCATATAAATATTATACTATAACTGTGTGTTTTACATAACATGACATGAGCCATTTGGCCCTATTCTTATCAGCTGCATACAATGGTATATTCTTCACAGACAGATGATTTCTCCCTTCTGACACTATATGGGGGTTTACTTCATATGGTATCATTTGTTATTTTGCGTCTAAAATGGGCAATGAAGTTTATTAAAAAATAAATCATTTCAGCCTTCCTTTTTAATATTGCTGGAGGATAAAAAAGAGGGGGGAAAAACCCAACAACTGACAGCTCAGAACCTTTAGCATAATTAATTTATGGCATGAAGTTGTTGCCTACACCAAAATCCGCCTTTTAAATCGCTGTATATTAAAATGGTGCACATTGATTATCTGTTTTGAAAGAGCAACATGACCCAAACATCTTCTAGCCTTTATTCACTCATTCTGACATGCAAGCACATGGCTTAGTAATAGGATTATATTTTATATCAATCCTATTACATGATCGGATTACAGTTCCTGATCCCATGGATGCTTTTCAGCCCTAACAGGGATTTTACATCCTTCACCTTTAAGGGCCAGCAGTTTCTGTCTGTGAGCATCTTAGCTTTGAAATATTCGCAGATACAAGTAGATACTCACTAAGGTAGCAGAGATGTAGCTTGCACATATGCTTATTGTACTAATTTTGTCCGTTCTGCTAATATAATTTACTACTTTTATATTGTTGCTCTGTTCTTATTTTCTTATCAGGAAATTAAAAGCTACCCTTGGTGGGCTATGTTTCACAAAGAACAGACAGGGCACTCCAGAGACAAAGGCTACAGTATCTTTTCCAACATTCTTCTATTGTGATAAAGAAAAATTTACCCCTTCTTCCTATACTTCAGCCCCCATCCTCCACCTAAGAGGACTTATATTTTATTATATCAAAATAAGGTCTAATTATGTCATATAAACAGACTTAGCAGAGTCATAAAAGTGTTGGTTCATGGAGTGTGAGGTGGTAAGAAAGCCTTCACTATTTTAGACTATATACTTGAATAGATAGTAACATTCAAGTTCATTAAATTTTAAAACCTCAGTGCTATCAGGATTGTGTTGTCAAGATAAAACAAGTATAAAATGTCTTAATGCTGTTTGGTCTGGCCCATCTAGAAGACACCACTTTGCTATAAGCAACCTATTAATCTTGCTGGAGACCTAATTTTTACAATGCTGCAGTACTATTCAGTCATGTGTTTTCCTTCCATTGACATGGGTTATGGGAACAATTCAGCATGATTACCGGGATAGCTTTGCTTTTACAAATTACTATTTTATTGCTTTTATGGTTAAGAAAATATACTCTGATGGAAACAACAGGAAAGGATGAAAGCTGATTATAAATCTCAGTGTTAGCGCATACTGAGTCAGTATTGAAAATAGCTCTGAATTGAAGACAAGGAAAACCCTCATTACATATCATGATAAGACTCACAATTGATTACTAGCACTCATATTGACATCATGCCAATCCTTCCCTCCATGGCCCAGAGAGAAAGGTGGTACAAATTCTTTTCTGTTAGCTCCAAGTCAAGTTTTCTTTAACTGCAGTGATGTTGGGGAAAAAAATGGAAGAAGAAAACAATGAGAAGCACAGATGGTAAAACGGGTAACAAGTTTACCATCGTGAATGTTGATATAGTTAACAATTAATATGCACATACATAAACAGTGACAGATTTCAAAGCTCATTGCAGCACATTATGCAAACACATATTCTACTGTTGTGGTACCCAAGACCCCCTCCTTCCAGTTTTCATTAGGCTAAAACTTAGCTACTGAAAACGAACTAACACTCTGGCAGGCTAAGTCTCAGCCCTAAGTTAAAGGGGTATCAAGTGCAATCTTCTCCTCTTTCAAAACAACAACCCCTCTTAATAATCTGTAACATATTCAATTGTACTTAACAAGCATTTCAGCCTATAATTAGAATTAAAACCTTCAGTGTTTCAAAGGTACATCCATCAAGCTATCTAAAAGACTTATGGTTTATGTTCTACCATTAAACACCCAAAAGATAGTCTCACGGAGTTCATGCTTAAAATTATGATGAAATTATGAATTCTAATATTTAGTCCTTGTTTAGATGTTCATGAGATTCTTTACTTAGTTATATCATAGAAAATTATAATACAAAAAGAAGTGTTACACAGCTGCCTTTCAAGTATTAATTAAAATATTTTTCTTCAATGCTTGTCACTTGCCATTCCTAGTTTTGCATTAGTGTACATGTAGAAAGGACTCAAACAACAAAAAAAGTGTTTTTTTTGTTTTAGTGTGGTGGGGTTTTTTTGGGTTTTTTCGTTTTCTTTTTTTAAGAAATGTGTATGTTCTGCAAGAATTTGTTTTGCTATGTGAAATACAGAGAGAAATGGTTCACACATTAAAAGTGTGGGAGATCCACACAAGAGCAGCTTGATTGAAAGTCTAGTGAAATAAAAAGAAGATGAATCCACAAAAGGATCATTTGCTTGTGAAAGTACCTAGCCTCTCCCAGCTGAAAAAAAATGGGACCTCATTTTCCCTGATAGCAGTGTTCTGGCACTATATAGTTCATTGAACTATTTTAGCTCAACTTTTTCCTTAAATATTTAATCATATACAATTCAGAATCTAGAATCTTCTTTTAAATTCAGAAGCATTTATTTAAAAATAATCACGCTGCTGATTAGATACGGACAAAATTTGCAGTCACCAACAAATTTGCCCATCTGATACTTACAACATTTTGCGTAAAAAACAAAAAAAAGTTGGTGAGCTGAGAGATCTAAATGCCTGCACAGCAGTTTCGGCTTATGTCTGCTTCCTGTAATCTCAAACTGTGAATTGGACATATGATGTACACTACAAGGTAGTAACTATAACGTGAGAATTTAACAGCACAGAATCAGGTCAACACATTTTGGGGGGGGGGGGGGGGAACTGCTTACAATGCAGAGCAGCGAGTAGCCATGATGACTTGCCAGATGTGATCCTGCTCACTGTAACACATTCCCCATATCAGCACTTATTATTAATCAAATGTTATAAGAAGCTGCCTGCAACAGCACTCTGCAACCATGATTAATTAGCCAGTCGGTTTTAAAGGGAACAAAGTCGCTTTTTCACAGCCTAGAGTCTGTAGACTAAAAAATTATAAGAACAAATGTAGGACTGCAGCATGTCAGCTGCTCAGCTGATTGCATCCATCTTGAATGGCAGAGGTGCATGTCCGGCAAATTAAATGTTCTTTCCCTTCGCATCCAGAAACGCTGTAGAGAAGCAGCACTATATGGTGCTGAATTGCCTCTTGAAGAGTCAACAAACAATGATAACGCTTGGCTTTCTGTAAAGCATAGACTCCCTAGTGAGAGGATAGAGCCAAAACTTGGTAACTAATGGCAAATATCTGTAATTTAGAGCAAGTCTTTAGCTAAATTCCTTACCAAAAAAAAAAACCAAAAAAATCTTAGACTGACATAAATGACAATTCTGCCTCACTGAAGTAAAAAAAAAAAAAAAAAAACCTGAACAAGATTTGGCCTTAACATATTGCTGAATAGCCGTACTCTACTGGAAAAAAATCGTTAACAGTTTTATTTCCTTTACAACGTAAGCAAAAGAAACACATGTTCTAAAACCACTTCTTGCTAATGAAGAAAAAAGAAGTCACGTCACATCCAGCTAACAATTAGTCATTCTAGTTCCAAAAGTTAATCGCATATCTAGCTTCACAAAATAATGGTATTGCTGCAAAAGACACTTTTTTCTGCAGAATTATGTTATTCACTGTTATACGTAATTATCATAGTAAATACTGGCTATTTACTAAAACATCCAGGAATGGTCAGATTTTTATTAAATGAATCAATTAGAATTTGGAAAAACATTTAGTTAAAAAAAGTTATCACAGTTCAAGTCTAAAAACATTCCATAAAAAATCAGAAAGGGGAAAATACATGATCTATATTACCAATCATATGTATCAAACGAGCCACCAAAAGAGGCAAAGGCATAGAAAGTTGAAATAAATGAGGAGTGCAAACAAGGAAACATAAAACAAAGAAAGGATTATTAAAATAGGTGACAGAACTGTGGGCACTGGACTACTAACTTTGGTACAGAAGTGTAATTCCTACTTCTGTCAAGTACTCCCCAAGATGGGTCTCAGTTTCCCCTCTGCAAATAGGATATAATACTACCTTCTCTCCTATCTTTTAATTTTTTCTATCCCATTCCATTCATCCATGTAATGCATTATCCCTTAAAGATTTTAATATGCACATACCAATATTTGGCCAAGCCCAGTGACCTAGGATGTGGTTAGGGTTTCCAGGACAAGTTTCTTAGGAGCCAGTATGAGGTTCAATCCCAACATCCCAGACACAAAGAAAACAGGCAGTAGTGACAAACACCAAAGAACTTATGCGCTACATTATTACAATAACACATTAAAGAAATACAAATTTGAGCAGCCACTGGTGGCAAAAAGGGAAGATATGGTAACAGGAACATACGCATAAAATAATAATATTAAATTTCTTTTCTACCAAGAGTGCAAGGGATGGAGTAACATATACAACTGCAGCAGCCTGAGGAATGAGAATTATCTATTTTGAATGCTTGCATTCCTTTAACAAGCCCCTGAATGAATGACATGGTCCTGATTGTGCTGATGGCAAACACTTAATAGTTTTGAACACATTTTAAAAAAAAGTAGGAGTAACTGAAGTTTGCTTTGTAGCAAAAGTGTCAACCTACATATGTTAAGAGCTGTCAAGGAAAGATACCCAATAGGAAGGACCAGACAATCTCTGTGAGCACTATTTAAACCACCAATGATTGTGCTATAATCTTTGTATGTTCTTGATAAGAGCTGTTTCCAAACTGCCAGACATCAATTATAACTCACATGGATGTTACACAAAGTAATACACTTGCTATCACTGTGTACAGCAACTTTATCTGCAAGCACAGAGCATATGGTATAAAATTACTTTGTAAGACACATAGCAGTCTACATAGTTCCTATTTACCAGCATGGAAATAACCAACAGCAACCAGAAGAACAGATATCAGTTACAAATTATCCCCTTATGTTTTCAAATTAAAATTTTAACTTATTACTAAAATGTAGACATGTAAGAACCAAATACATGCTCCAAATAAAAAAAAAAACAAGGAGGGGGGAGAGTTATAAATGTAGTATATAAGTTAAATACATGTTAACTCACTGTTGCAGAATTTACCATCAGTTTTGCTATGAACCCCTAAGACTAGAAACTCAAGCTGGAGAATGACTGCTGTTGTGCAGATGGGCAGATACTGCTTATAAAAGAGTTTGAGTAAAGCTGGCTCGCACACTGCAATCGCCACTCTCATATTTCCCTTGCCCCATCAGCTCTGGGGAATGTGTGTGAAGCAAAAAACCAGCCAGGGTTCGGGCTTTATCTGATGACCTCAGGGAGCTTGACGTTGGCATCAATACATTTGGCAGCAAAACCATCGGCAGAATCTCTGCATGTCAAAGTCACTGAGGTGCCAACACGCAACCGGCATCGACCCACAATCAGCGACATGGCTGCAAAGTGCTGGCCGTTGGTCAGGCAGCACCTACACTGTCCCACCTGCCTTACAGTGTTGCCTGACAGCAAATGTGGTAGGTCAGCATTCGCCAGATTAAAGGCCAGCAGAATAAAGGCCTGGACTTTACATTCTATCTCACAGACAGCAATCTAATCTTCGTATCTCTTTCAGTACTAGCCCAGAGGATCCTTGAAGATCCATCTCTGTAATTATCACATTGAATTTAGGGAGTAGTGAACTATTCTGACACATCTTGACATGCTATCCTAATTACTGCCTCATACCTCTGGGTCTTTTACTATTATCTTATGTGTCATATTTATGTGGACATATTTTTATACTTCTCAGAGTCGAAAAGTGTTTTTACAAATTAGAAGAGCACAAGAACATTTTGAGAGAGAAAGAAATGGCAAGAAAGATGACTTTGCCTGCATCTAATACTGGATTGTTTCTCCAGGAGAAGAAAAAAAAAAAAAAAAATTCAAGAGCAAAACCTCTTAATAATCTTATTCAGATACCCATTTGTGCATATAACAAAAACATTCATTTTGACAGCTGGCCTCTACTCCAGAAAATGGAATCACACTCCCAGTGCACAACTGCAAGGTCAGCAGCAGCCTATCTACCCGCAGGCAATACATAACACCACAAGCAACCTCGCTGACCTTGGTGGCAGTTGGTATCACACCGATTGTACAAGGCTTTCGAAAAATCAAAACAATTAAGATTTGGAGCCAGTAAGAATGCTGAATTTCTTTTTTTCATGGAAATTCTGACAATTCAGAACTACTTTTTAGGTCACATGGAAGCACATCAGGGCTCTCAGACACCTTTCCTTATCACACAGTCAAAATCCATTTCCCCTCTGCTTTGCTTCAAAAAAAAAAAAGGTTTCAAACATTATTGCTATTTTATTGCATTGCGCAGTGGAGTACATCATATGACGTGTCAGAAAGGACATCAGTTGCTATGGTATGACACTGGACATATTTCATCTTTCTTTCATTTCCTATAAAAATTAATGACAATGGCTATGTACAGATTATATTTTCACAATTTAAGTGTTTTATTTTGTACCTGAATGAAAGAATTCGACATTGAAAAACTTATACCTATACTGATGAAAATATTGGTGCTGACTAGCCCCTGGTTAGAAAGCTAGTGCTATTAATATTTCATTTTCACAGGCAGGAAAGAAACCAAAGCCCCATCCTAAAAGAAACACAGCATTTTGGAATTTTTTTTTTTGTCTGTTCATTTTCAACGGGTGTGGTGTTTTTATTCCCACTCCAGAGACCACTCAGCTTGGGGTGACCACTAGTGTGTGCTCGGGGGCAGGACGGGGCAAAGCTGTGGTGGCAGAGCCGCTTGGGGGGCAGCTGTCACAGAGAATGCCTAGCACGGGCTCCAGCCAGTGTGCTGCCTTCCTGTCCAAGCAGCCAAGGCAGTTCCTATCAGTCCTTATCAATAATAAAAATAGTGATGCGATAATACATGCAAACTAAATAGTAATCAATCTGAACATAGCATCACCTATTCTGACACTGCCTGAAAAGAAAACAAAATCCATGTACTGAAGTCCCACTTTCCATCCCATATGCCTCCAGCTGGTTGCCAGGCAACAAAAAAAATATCATTGTGCATGTGAATTCAGAGTAGGTGAAGAAAACACAAACACACAAAAGAAATGTTTGCAAATTTGGTAAACTGCTCTCTCGCAAACGGTTCCTCGGACTTGCATGCCCTGAGCTCAGCTTGCTGCCAGGTGGTCCCGGGGTAGGTGACAGCTACGCCCGTACCAGCATGCAGCAGCCCACACGCAGGAGCTCCCAACAAGCTCTCTTGCAGGTGTTTTAGAAGTAGCTCATTAAAAGATGCCATGGATCAGGCAGCTCAAGTCAGTAAGGTAGCCACGCTATTGAGCACTGGTAGGGGGTGTAGCGATGCTTTCCAGGGGAACAGAGCAACCACAGGAAGTCAGATACAATTTGGTTTATTTCTCTCAGGCAACCATCACTTTCTTACAACCTGTCTGCTCTGGGAAGGGATAACTCTAATAAAAATCAGTGCTGGTGAACTTGGAACACTACACCAAGACCCATATCCTGACCAGTAACTAATGTCACATGGATATTACACATGCACATCTCACATTTTTACCAAAGGGAATTCTCTGCTGTGAAACAACGCTGTCTGCCAATTTATTAAGTGATGACAGCTCGGAACTGAATTGCAGCACAGAGTTAGAAAGGATACCACAACGGCAGCAGGCTGAAAATGTGGCTCCTCACAGAGCCAGACAGGGAGCAAACAGCACTGATAGCAGGATACCTGTTTTCTGTCTGTGTCATGATAGCTGGGGCGGGGAGAGAATTCTTGTCACCTCTGTAACGGGACAAGCCCTGTAACTTAGTAAAGTTATTCCAAGTTGCCCATCATGTAAACGGCCTTTGAATAATGAGGTTTATCACAGAACCATAGAAATGTTGTTTGGAAGAGACCGCTGGTGGCCAGCAAATCCAACCTCCTGTTCAATGCAGGACTGTCAACAATGTTAGATCAAGTCAGCCTCAGCTCTGCCTGGCTGAGGCTTGAATACCTCCAGGGATGAGAGTCCAGAGAGCCCCAGCAGGCAGCCTCTTCCAGTGCTGAACCACCCATCCACGGAGGAAACGCCTCTCTGTTAGAGCCTTCCATGAAGGGGACAGCATGGCCCCATGCTGGAGTTGAACCACATGTTTAAAGCTGAAAGCCCTGGTGTTCTATTCCTTGTCTCCAGTTACATTGATTTCCCTTAAATTGATGTAATACTGTTATTACATAATCATTTTCAGCTGATGAATTAAGAAGGCTGGCTAAAAAAAATTCTCTCACTTGACTATGGCAATACTTCTAGAAACTGGCACTATTTGTCATGATTGAGATATCAATAAGAACATCACTGAAACGGGCTTAATTTCCAGTTGGGCTGAACAGAGTTTGATTGAATTTCATCTCTTCTTCACCTTTCCCTACAGATATACTGAGTCTGAAGACGAATTTTAATGATATAGATCTCAAATATACATTTTATTAAGTGAGGTGAAAATGGATTGGCATCTTGAAACAGGCCAAGCGAAATCGGTTCTTTATAGATCATGTTTTGGGCACAGGAAAGTGAAAGCCTGTGGGTTTAATCTGTGAAATTATGCACACTTGAACACACACCTCACATAATAAAATAACCCTGCAGAGCAGCAATTTTGATTTGAAAACATTCATCCACTGTTCTTAACACTTAGCTGAAAAAGGGAAAGGAATGATATACTTACCACTCCATGCACAGTGCTTCAAGGTGAGCACTTTTTTGACCCCTTAGCAAGAGAGAATCAGAATAAAGACATAAAGTACTATATGGAACTCTCTGCATCGATCTTCACTCGCATTCATCCTGTCCATGTGTGATTCCATTCAGTGGAGTATCAACACACCGTTATCATGTATTCATTCCCTGAGAGCTACAGAATTATTACAGTCCCATTTCTAAATTATCCATAAACAGCACATGGAGTTCCCACAGACCATGAGGAATTACGTTCCTCTCTTTCAAACCCTAGACTAGCACATACCTCCAATCAAAATTGAACTCTACAAAGATCTGACCAATCATCCATATTATACTTTCATCCACTCTAAAAAAGAAAAAAGCTATTGCTATGTTTTTGATAAAGACAATACTTAGGCCTCCTATATATTACATACATGTAGATCCCAGCATATTGGTGGTGGTTTTCTAGTTTTGGTTTTTTCCCCTAAGAGAAGCATGGCACTATAGCAAAATAAACTGCAGATTTTCTCAGGTACCCAGAATCATACCATGACTGCAGAAGATTATGTGCAAAGATAATTAGTTCCCATAGACAAAACCACTTGCATGAATTCTTTAAAACATTGTATGACAATCACTTTACACCTATTAGATGCCCATCAGTTGTACCAGAAAGCTAATCCCTACACAATTGCTTTGTTTAACCACTAATTAGCCTGACAAAAGCTTCAGTTGCCCCCAGCCTTGCTACTCTACATTCCAGCAATTTGTCACACCAGCAGCTCAGATCCAACATACACTTTAGATATTAATGTATTTACCTGACGCCTACAGCAACTACACGAAGATGTTCTTTTTCCTAGGGACAATAGGTTTCCTAACAGCATTACTTGCCAATTCCTCTATTTTCATAGACTTTCCATTGGGACTATTAAAAACACTTGGCATTACAATCAGCCACAAATCCATTTCAAGGGGATGGTTTAATAACAGCTCTGACATCACCACCACATTCATCCTCAGACAAATCTGATGACATTGCTACCTCAAGCCCACCAGCCTTCAGTCTAGCCAACTTCCAGCACAGGCAGCAGCTTCTGGTTCCAGACCTTAATAAATGGCTGAGATCAGAGGGCCTGAGAGTGTTGTACATACATGAGTTGTAAAAAATACTTGTTTCTTTCCTACTCATTTCCCAAATAATTTTCACTAAGAAACACTTCCTCCCACAATCATAACATCTCCTCAGCATGCACCACAAAAAGCCTAGACTGTTTTCTGAGCCTCCCCTCTGGAGCAAGCCTGCAGTCAGTTCTCACCCTCCTCAGCTACTGCTGAAACAAGAATCCCCTCCTCAACCCCGTTATCAGTCTACTCCACTGCCAACACCACCTTTAGTATTTTCTAGGTAATCTACACAAGAGAAAAGTAATTTGTCATGCACACTGACTGATATTTAGCTCCCACCTCAGAGGCAAGAAAACCATCAAGGCAAAAAGTGTCTGATGTAGAACAGATAAAATAAAGCACATCAGGTGAAGGATGAATTGTATGCCAAAACGTTGAGAGAGACAGAGATGTTTTTTCTTCCTAAAACATCTGCAAGAGAAGCCTAGTATCAACTGAATATAAACATCCTAGGCTAGGATACAATATGGAAATAAACTTATATATAGCATAGTGCCCTCAATATACCAGTACTGGCCGTGTGCTAAACAAGCCTAGAAAAGCCTTCTTTGCACATTTTACTGCCACACAGGGCTAGGACCCTGAAAGAAATAATCAGAAGAGACAGCTCTGCTCCAGAGACTGCTTTGTAGATTAATTTGCACTTAGTAGTTACCTAATAAACGAGGTATGCCAGATGGTAACATTGACCAAGGAAAGGATTAAGTATAAGAAATAACTTTCAGAATGGCATCATGCATTTCAGGATTGGGTTATTTGCTCTGACAGGAAAGACCTTTACTCAGAAGTACAGAGGCACGTTTCAATACATCTTGACACCACCTTTTGTTTCCGTTTTTCCAGGAATTTGTTGCTAAATTTGTAATAAAAAAGATACTTTTTTACTTAGCAAGAAATAACAAACTATTTCCCCCACACAATACACGTGGTTTGGGGGTAACAGGACAAGCAGAGTACCCTCCTCCTTAAGGAATGGCAAATCCATACCCAGTACTGACTGCATACTACAGGCAGGTTGGCAAACGTGTTTGGGGATTCACAAGAGCAGAGTCCACCAATCTGCGATGAATCATTTGAGAGCTAGTGAGATGCGGAGGGAGGTTATCAGTGGTCAGTTCTCCTTGGCAAGCATAAGACAGCCCCCCTTTCAAACAGTAAGCAGTGGGTGGGGAAAGTTTATGAGTCTGTGCAAACCACTATGTGCTATAAATCTTAAAAATGAAAGCAAACATCTGTCGTCTTAAATAAGTCTACCTTGAAAGTAGTGAAGCAGAACCAACCTAAGAGTTCATAATGCCTTTTAAGACCTAGAGAGCAATAACATTTTAAATCCTACTAATCTGGTATTTAGACTCCAGTATAAATAGCTACCACAGCCTTGTTCACGCACAGGCATGATTCATTTTACTTCTTGCACTCCCCCTTCCTTTTTCCTCTCCTCACAGGCGTCTACTTTATTTTTGAGTGTAGCTGCAAAGGGGTGAGAAAAAAGCCTGGGAAACAACATACTAGTTATGTAACAGAAAATGCAAACAAAAAGGAGGAAAAATCCCAGGATAAGAATAAAACTGCAGGCTGCAACCTAGGTTATAATTCAATTCTGCAATAGCATTGCAAAGACCTGAGGACTATAAAACTGTAGTACACTATTTGCAGTATTGGTAAGAGCTGTTTCCAATATGTATGACCTACTGAATTACTTAAAGCAACAGTTCTGCAAAGCACTTAAGCATGTAATTAACATTAAGTGTACGCTTAAGTCACACTGATTTTAAAGCAGTTTAGACACACATAAGTACTTGCAGAATTGGAGGTGTCAGAGCCAGACCGGCTGCCTGCACAGTTTCAAGTGAGCTACTACATACTTCAGATGAAGATCTGCATTTAACATTTCAGTTTTGGTCCACTACATCAAGGAAAGCTTCTATTAACCTTTTCTTGCACCAAAGGCAACCTATATCCTTAAAAAGAAAAATCAGGGAATGTGATTTTGCATGCAGTATGAGAAATCCCGGATAGAGAGTTCAAGGCCTTCTGCAGCACAACAACTTGAAATTAAATCAACATAGTAGCAGTTTTTTCCTGATTTATATTACACACAAAGTACCGTGTGAACCTTTAAACACCAGTATACATTACTTACTACTGGTCTCAACTGATCAGTTATTTCTCTAGCTTAGCTGCGAAAAGTTAGTGATGTTCAGCATTTTTAATTTCACATTCCTCCTGAGGCATGCAGAGCAAGGACAAGACACATGCAAATACTAACCATATACACATGACTGATTCAATCCTTACTGTAACATTCTATTAAAAAATAATGCTACAGTTAAAAAAAATTAAAGGGAACAATTTTGTCAAAAAATATATCTTTTTTGACTGAAAAATGTTGAAAGTCTTCAGTCATGTCATTCTAGAATTATGTGGTATACCATGAAAGGATCTGGGAGCATTTACAGGAAAGGTCATCTGTTTTTCCCATTCTAGAGAAAGAAAAACACAGCAACTGTGTGACCTTTCCAAGGTCATACTGCAACACAAGTAGCGTAGCAGAGATGTCCAGAATGGCAGGAAAATCCTGAATCCCCCTACATTACAATCCTTTCCAAACTAGACATAAAGAGCCATTTGCCTTTCTCTCATACATATTAAGTACACCCACTTTAGAGTGGTATCCTTCTTTTCCACAATATGCATTCCACCATACACAGTTAAAGTGCTATTCATCACCTTTTCAGCTACATCTTTTGAGCTCCTTGCTTATGTAAGATTTGTTCAGTACATTGATTTTTTTTCTGCAGATCTTAGGGACATGGTTTAGTGGTGGGATGGCAGTGCTAGGTTAAAGGTTGGACACGATGATCTTAAAGGTCTTTTCCAATCGAGGTGATTCTATGACTCTATGATCTTTTCCTGCTTTTCAATAGATAGATAAGCTTTAAATGTAAGTGATCAGTTAGATTACCCTTGTAAGCAAACTGCTAGGCAAAGTGAGCGGTTCGTCACACTCTGAACCAGTGTGTGAAATAAATTAAAAGACTTATATGTCTGTAATGTGGAACATCTATAAACAAGATGAAAACTGAATACACAAAATTTCCTTCATGCGGTAGCTAGTCTTAAATACCATATGTAACTTATCTCGGAAAACACTTCAAAAAATATAAAATTTATCAGAAAGCTACAGGTCTGTTACTCAAAATGTAACAAGATTCATTCCAGCTTCAATCTCATCAGATATTTCTTTGACTGAAACAGGACTCTATATGAGAGAGTAACTTTATTTACACTAAGATTCTTTAGACTACAAAGCACTATGAATCAAATGACAGAAGAGACTGTCAGCTATGTCACAGAGGAATACAGTGGTAAAAACATATACATGCACACAGAGGTATGTGTGTTGCAAAAACTGCATATAGCATTATAAAGTAGAAATAACATATCTCAAAATATCATAAAAACCCCCTAAGATTCTGCCTTTTGACCAGATAAAAAATTACCACTCATTTTACGTAACTTTACATATTAATGTAAATGCTATAATATTAATTAAAACCAGACATGCTTGGTTCCATGCAAATGAGGAGACAATTCAACAAGTTTCTTAGGTGTGGATATTACACTCCCTTAGACCTCAGTCTCTCTGTGCCGTATGCAAGATGGAGCTGTTGCAAAAATGCATTACACAGTCAGCAGGGTGCCTGTGCAGGTACACACATCTTTTACAACTATATTCGTCACTTCTAAATTCAGATCCTATTTAAATCTAAAACTGGCTGAAGGTGTAGGTTGCTTCTCTTTAAATCTAAACCTGACTTAACTGTCCCTGTTCCTAAGACAGGCTGACTACAGACAGCGTGGCAAATTTTAAAATTCTGTGTTATCTTCCTGCTTTAGCTAGTATGAATCCCAGTAAATTCCTTTAAGCCTAAAGCAGCTTTTCATTGTTCAGAATGCTTTATGTATAACTCTGTATGCTTTTGGTAATTAAATATTTGGTCTCATGCATTCTCCTCTCATCCCTCAATTGTGTAAATGCAGGAAAATGTGTCAAGCATAATTAAGGCTAGACCAACAGGTTAAGAAAAATAAGTAATGAAGACTTTATTCTAACACGATGCAAATTACCCAAATTCGTAAAGGTCAGAAATATAATTCTGCCCTCATTTTATTTTGGGATTCATAAAAAGTACTTATTGTTGGTTTTTAACATTTTTATATCCATATTACCACGTTTTAGGACACCTTGGCATAGACTGCGCCTGTAGCACTGATCATATACACCCTGCTGTTCAACACAGAGAAATAAAGGAAATTATAGACTGGAATATACAAATTACAGAGGACAAAATGCATTTTTTTCCACACATAGCTAATATAAATTTATATAATGTAAATGTGCCATACTACTATATATATATATATAATATAGGCATATAAAATTAACTGGCTTTCTACTAGTTCTACAACTGAAGAGAGTTATTACAGGAGATATAGAATAAGGAACAAATAATGCCTTTGCAAATTTGGTGGGGAAACCACTCCATGCACAGAACTGAGAGAGAGGATGAAAAAGAACCAGAATATACCAGGGACAGATTTTTCAAGTCTCTTACACCAAGGCAAACTGTACCTGAAATAAACCTCTAAAAGATGTCAATCTTGGCAAATGTTTGTTCCTAGGCATCCCATTAACTTTCAAGACACGCTGTCAGTACAATTACTGCAAAGCACTGTCAGGGAAGGTTTCAATACCAAGCTAGGGTTCTGGGTTAAGTGGCTGTTAAAGGCAAGTTATTAATAGAGCATTCATTTTGTATACTATTGCTGCCATATCAATTACATCACTTGAATGTCACAAAAAGCAGGGCAAGCCAAGATATCCTAACCTGAACCAAGTCCAGAATCTGCCCTTACTTTTATTGCTTCAGAGAGATAATGCTGAATACTGAGCTTCCCCAGCTGTGCCATACATTTGAAACATCTTTGCAGAGAGGATCAATTTACATCCAAAAAGCAAAAATGCACTGCTTTTAATACTTGGGTTTCCGCATGGCATTACTGTTAGCACTACTGCAGCATCAAAAGCAGGGAAAGGCTTCCTCACTCCTGAAGAACCGCTGCATCGTTAATCTGTGAAGCAGTGAAAGCCCCCAGCCAGGCAGGGGAATTGCTCTGGCCTGGAAGTGCCTGAAGGACAAGGTCAATCCGCCTTTGCAAGCCCCAAGAAGAGAGGAAGAGACTCAGTAGGGAGCTGCTGTGAGAATTTGGGCAGCTCTAGTTTAAGGCAGTCAGAGGAGATGGCGATTTTCCAACAGAGGCCGCTGCAGCCTGCAGCACAGCCCAGAAAAGAGGAGGTGGACAGGCAAAAAATGGGGATGTCCACTTGGTACTCAGCATGCTCCCAGAGGTATTCGACCTGGGTTTTCTGAAGCGACAATGCCTTCACTAGTCAGAGACTCCAAGATGAAATTCAAGGGTTTTTAGGCTCTGCAGAAGGCTGCCTCAATGCAGCTATTCCCTGTATGACAACCTTTCTTTGTCCTCTGCCATCCTCATGGCAACACTGCACAAACATACCCTGTATGCTACATTTACCCTTTTTTCTTTTAGATATACTTGTTCCATAACTTTCCAGGCAATATGGATTTTTACTGATGTGTGAAGTTCTTACATTGTAATTATCAGCCAGAAAGGTCATTTTAAATCCTACTGTATTAGTAGTCATTCCCAGGTGTGTAATACTGATTAAATGTGAACACTCGGAAACATTTCTGATGACTGCAACAAAAAGGAAACGCAGTCCAAATGCAACTAATACGTTGACAGTATTATACACAGTTACTAATGCAAAAAGAGATAATTTTGTAAAATGCAAATGAACAAACAGTGCATTCACATATATTCACTCTCTTCAGTCACATTCAAACTCATTTTGTCACAGAAAGTGGCACAACATCCTCATTTGGTCACAGCTATAACTGTATTTTCTGACTGCATGCTTGTGGAGAACAGAGTTAGCTCTTTTCAGCATAACAGAAATGTAGACTGGGCTGGATACCGACTTAACTGAGGTGATCCCCCAGTGGATATGTAATAAAACTAGATTTTAACTGAAAGTGCAGGAAAGGTCTTCTACTTAAGAGCCTTCATAATCAGCAAAGACATTTCCTAAGCACAATGGGTGGAAATCCTCACTTCCCTTTCTCCTCAGGATCTGGGCACAGATATGTTGCTCCAGAGAGCAACCACAACCAAGGCACCATTTCCTCCCCACATCTTCCTTCCTCCAAATGACAATGACAAGCGTATCAGCAAGCCAGGTTATATTGGCAGACACGCAGAAAGCTCAATCCCTCTAGCAGAGGTGGAAACTATACCCCAATCTGGTACTGTACTGCTGCTGCAGTGAAGATCCTCAGCCCAGCTGCAGCCAAACTCCACGAGAGCTCTTCTTTGTATGCTCCAGTGCTATCTATCACAGGGGCTCTAAGAAAAAATGGCTCTGTGGATGCCTCTTTACATATTTTACACCAAACAGCATAAATTCAGGGTAAACCTAACAAGGGCATGCTCTTTTCTGGGTTCACCTCCTACTGTTTCTACCATGCAAAGGAATTATTTTGGAGCAGAATATTGCAGGTTATCTTACATCAGTGCTCTGGGGCTTGGGACGAGGGGGTGTCTTTTAATTAATATGGAGTATTTCACCAAACGCTCTCATTTTCAAGCAACATGTGAAATGAGATTTAAATGCACTCCATACAGAAACTTTCTGTGAGCTTTCTTTGACTTGTTTCATTCTATAATTTATACCAAATTAAAACTACATTGAATGGTAACAGTGATAGTGAGTAGTAATAGTGAGTCTCAAGTGAGTCAAAATGACATGCTTAAAATGATGAAACCGCACCTTACATGCTCTTATCATAAAATTTCAAAATCTAGCCCAAGTGTACTACAACATTGTTAAATCTGACTTTTGCCCTTGGAAATATAACTTCATAAATTAATACCCCTTGGTAAATGATATGTAGACACCATATTTTGAATCTTATTTATCTGTCAGCACTAGTAAACTCTGAGATGTGACTCTGGAATCATCAGTGATGACTGATCATTTATCATTAAGCTGATTACATAGACTTCATAGGGAGAAATATCCATAACTTTGAGACTTCCTCTCTTGCTTTGTTGGAAATAAGCATTCCAATTTGTTAAGTCTTTGATCCACATGCAGAATATGCAATAAAAAAGCTTTTACATATGTCTGTTTCATGAAAGCATGCATGTTAAGATTGCTTTTTAAATTACTCCTTAACAGTTCATTAATACTTTGACTAATGGACAGCCAAATCATGCCCAGGAGGATTTCACTGACTTGCCTCATAGTGGGTTTTTTTTTTACCTACTCACAAGAGAATACACAAGAGAAGATCTAGGCTTGCAATCTCGTAAGGTAGGGATTGGTCTACATCACCTGTTTCAACTAAAATTATGATCATTTTAGAGAACACTGGGAGTCATTTAGAGTTGGATCAGGTAGCAATTTCGAATATAGATGATGGGGTAAAATGTGAAGAATGGCATAGAGAGGCCAAGACTTGAAGCAGCATGTTGGAAGGCAGACCAACTACCCTCTAGCTTTTGTTATTCTAATTATTAAAGAAAAACACTGAGTCTAAATAGTCTATACTTTAAACAATTTATCAATACATTTTGAAAGCTTAAGAGATTGTACTATTATCTGGGTCATTTTGGTAGAAACACTTGCAAACACCCTTTTTTTTTTCTAATTAAGATTAAAAAGGCAAGGCCTTCAGGAAATTAAGTTATAAGCTGACTGTTCTCAGCACAACTCTGCCAATGTTTCCAAGGGGTTAAGTCTGAAAATGAGCAATTATGAAACTAAATGTATGTCTGCACATGAAAACATTAATTATGATTTCTCAAATGAGTACAGAAAAAGCCACACATCTTTTAAAGAACCATATGTTTCTGCTTTTAAAATGAAAACAAATTAAAATATCCACAGGAGCTTTTATAGTGATTAAAAACTGCCAACCAACTGAGCTAAGTAAGTTAATTAGCACCAAAGAAGCCTCAAGTGATCTGCAGTTTTAGGCACTATTCCTTTGTCTTAAATTTAGATGACTAAGGTTACTTTATATATGGAAAAGATTTACATAGCTCGGTGCAAAAGACAAAGAGCAATGTTGGAACGATTTTCACCTACATTTCTTTTCTACCATATTCGCTATGCTTGTTTAGTTGCAACACAAAGCTCACATCAGGTAATAGCAGCCATTTTATAATCACTTTACCAAATGCGAAAGCCCATGAGGAAAAAATTTACTTTTTAGAAGTTCAGAGAAAATACCTGATAGACCTAAATGCCCAGCCATAGTCAAATTTAAAAGGAATACAAAAAAATGCCTTTTTTGGTGCGCTTTGGGCCTCCAACTGTTTGAAACTCTTTGTACCATTTTAAAACTATCTTCTAAAATGCTTGGTATTACAGCTTTTCCTCAAAAAACCCAGCAAGCTATACTGAAAATAAATCCCTAACATTTGTTAGTTGCTCTCTAACAGTGCCCAGGAGCATTCACACAACATACATTGCACCCAGTTGTAAATATCGAACAAGGAAAATAATTTTTATTTTACTCCTGCAAATAGGTCTGCAAAAATACTGAAAACAATTTTCCATGAATACTATTTGAAATTTTAAATTAATCTGCCATTGTGTGTATGAGCATCTGTGTTTATTTTCTCTGAATAGTCTATTTACTGGCAGCATTTCTAAATGAATAAAGTTACTGGCAGCACAATTCATGTAAACAGAATTCACTTCTTGCAAGCATTCACACCAAACCCAATTCAGCAAGGAGCTCTTCCAGTGAAATAACAAAAATAATAAATGCAAAGGAATGAAATGTGGTGGAAGTTAATGAAACACCTCCCATGTCAGCATAGGATCTAGGACCATGCAGCTGGGACAGAACATTCAGCCAGTTTTCCTATAACCAATATTCACAATTGCTCGTTAATGAGCTGATGAAATTATTTGATAAATTCTCTGTGAGATACATTTGGGAAAAATGTCATCCATCAGTGACAGTTTGTAGACATGAAAAAAGAAGAAATTAGTCAAATAATTAGTACCAAATTAGAAATAAGGAATTAATTTAGACAAGCACTTCAAATGACCAGTGTGCACAAATGAAAAACATTAATAACAACTGTAGAAATGCAGTCTCTGTGCATTGTGCAGGTGCAGTGAACCAAATGGTTTCTTTACACAGATCCTTTATGCTTTCTCTTTGTTCTTCCAAAAAGAAGCCTGCAATTACACCTTTCACCCGCAAAAGAAAAATGGGTGAAAATGCCACTGCCGCCCACTGCCCTTAGAGACTTCTGTGCAAACTGAAGTAGGCTACGATGCAAGCTTCAGAGCTCTTCCCAAGCATGCTCAAAAGTGTCTTACTTAACAGCTACCAGACACTCCAGGCTGATGTTCTCAACACATACAATAATTTCAAATCCTTTGGCCAATTGTTATATAATATTTCAACATTTTTTTGCCGTTTTTCCCGCCTCTCAAATTTCTTAACAACCTACTTCAAAGGCCTGACACAAACCCTGTTTTGCTTAACAAAATGATATTGTACCATCATACACCCATCAGTGAAATAAGCTATGCTTTCTTACTCGCATTACTATAACACCATGAGGGAAGAACATATTTCTAATTTTACCAATGTCATTGAACTCCTTTTGTATTTATACAAGATCGTCTTCTATTTTATTGCAAGTCAAGTGGTATCCCAGTAGTGGAGCACCTCATATCATAGTTCAGATGCCTAGTATTTTAAGGATTTTTTTTTATTTTTTTTTTTAAGTCCATGAATGGCAGAGCTGTGTTTAAAGACCAAAGATATGAGCAACATTCATTATTATGGAAACCTAATCAGGATAATAGCAGTCTCACAATTATGTCATTAAATCTGTGGGGAAAAGTGAAAAAAAACCCTGACGGTACATTTGTTTTCAGCAAGAAAGCTTCAACAGGACTTTGTGACAAAGGCATCATCTTCATTGAATGATCTAAAGCTGGGGATCTCTAGGACACTACCATAAAGCTTACTATATTTTAAACTGGGCCGGTCTTGCATTCCTTATGGTATATTTTGAATATTAATTTTTGGAAAAAACTTAGAGACGTAGTTATGGAAGCACAGAGTATGGAAGAAAGAGTATAGCACATGTGGACTCTTCCCAAGCCTAGCCTGAGGTGTTGGCTTAGAGGGAGAGGCCTCCCTATGAGAATGTGCCAAGTCCTCTGATCCTTGAGAATTAGGGATTTCAGTGTGGTTATCCACTAAAGGAAATGATTATTGAAAAACCTGTCTGTAATGGGCATTTCCTTCATCTCAGTGAGATTAAACTAAATAGTCTGCTACTGAATTAGAAGTCATTAGTGTCGTTACAGCTGAAAGAATTCAGGCAGGTGTAATAAAAATGTATTGCTGTAAGGTTGTCTCATTTAATATGTATATATATTTGCCACCATATAATTTGTGCAAAAAAGTATTTATTTATTTAATATAACTAAGTTCCTAGTTTAGTTTATGTATTATTAGTAAATTTGAAAGAAAATATTCATGGGGCTTAGTTTGCATTACCATTCTAGAAAATCTTGCTGTACTTTCAGGTCTTAAAATAATCCTTTACAACCACCCGTGAACCACACACATTTAAACCATTTTCCCATAGACCCCTGTTGATTTTAGTTTTAGAGGCAACACCAATGCAACTTCTTTAACATTTAACTGTCATGCATCCAGTGTTTGTTAAGTCAGTATCAGTGCTGTGTCACCATTGGCCATTAACATGAGATAAACAGCAGGACATTTCTATGAGATTCCAAATTAACAGGCATTGATGGGATTTTTCTGCTAACAATTGAGGCTTTTTCTGACATTTGATACAACAGTTAAAAGAAAGGGGTCTTGACGCATCCTCTCATATAATGAGTGTTATTATTAACGTTTTTTTAATTTTCCTTCATAAACATGCATCACTTTTCTGCTTAAGTAAAAGCACCCTCCCTTACTCTGCAATATGACCATGCTGCAAAGGTTTAAATCTTAAGCAAATCCAATCCTGTGCACCAAACTCTAAATTTGACAAAAACCAAAAAACAGGTTGTGTATATATTTAGTTAACTGCAGTAAAGTCCACTTGCAAGAGTAACAAGACAACAGAAAAGTGGGGTTGCTATCAAGAGGATAAAATCATTAAAATCTTACAGTAACTAATAACTTACTTTTTATGAACTGTTACTGTAATTTATCATAAACAACCTGTTATATACAAGCTTCTACAAGTGGATGCCACAAACTTCCACTACTTTGTTTTGAAAATGGCAAAGTGGCGCACATTTATCTCCTCTGTCCTGGTTCAAGAACCAACACCCAATAAAGACCTAAAATAACAAAGACAAAATACTTTCTGAGGAAAATGAAGATGATGTTACAGATCCCATTCTCCTGGATAAGGAAGACATTCATTAGTTTTGACACAAAAAAAAATTCTCCTCCAAATTTGTAAAGCATAGCCATGGATTTTGGAACTGGAATGTAGAAATACGTGCATCTGTACTTTGAGCTAAAAGATTACATGATTTTATCTTTGTAACAATCTGTAGTATTATTATAATCTACCCACAGAGTAGTGCCGTCTTTTTCTCCCCTCAGTCTTATTAGTCTTAACAGTGGTTGCTTCCCTGTCGGAATCAACAAAATAAAGATCTCCTTTACTCTTTCTGTCTAGGTAGGAGAGAAAAGAGTTGACATTATTTAAATGGAGAGATTACTGAAACGTGGAAGATTTGAGAAAAAGGGAAGGGCATACTAACATAAGTAAACACGCAGTGAAAGTTGAAAGCTTTGCAAGGAACTAAGTACATTAAAGGAAATATACACAAGTCACAAGAGTACAAGAGCTATACCATGATCTATTTACAGAGGAGGAGAAATGGGGAAGATGGGTCTAAGCAATAGCCAGGAAAAGGAGGAGATTTAATTTTTATAGAATCTGATGGATGATAACTCATAGCTGGAACCTGCTAATAGGCAGAGGAGCATCAGCCCAAGTGTTTCACCTTGGCTGCTATGATATTTTTTTCCCATCCTTGGATAAATTTTAAACAATTCAGACTAGACTATTAAAACTCCAGGAATATTAGCTGAGGAGTAGACCCCAAGGCAGCATTTGAACAACTTACAATGCATTTCCCAAAGGTTATGTGCTGGAAAAAAATTGCATACATTCATCAACTATATTCTGAAACTGCCAATTTCATTAAGAAAATAAATACATTTAAAATCTATAGTCAGTGACTTATCAGTTTGAAATGACAAATTATATACCAACTGCAGCTCCAGTCAGCCTAAACCGGTCACAGAGCTAAAGCTCACTCCATTTGAATTCAGGTTGGACACTTCAGCTTGTTTTCAAAATTATTCAGCTGAGATATAAACACTATGAGATTGTTTTGGTTGTGAATGGCACTACTGAAACAATTTCAAAGGTTGGACACAACAAGGAATGTTCAGACATTACTTACAGTGTGAATTCTCAATTTCTCTAGTTGCCACAAGTATGAGCAAAAATCTTGGTTTTGTTCAGTCTAAGGCTTTGAGAAGATGATAGTATGGTTAGCAATTCTTAAAATCATTTACTTGTATCCTTTTCATGCATTTTAAGTATTATCATGTGCAGACACAAAGGAATATTCATTTAAATCAATACATCATATACAGCATTTTACGGCAAATGCTGGCTGTTCCCAATCCCCCCAAACTATCCTTTTTATGTTTTGTGTTATTGGGCATTACATGCTTTTACAGCCGATATTTCTGATGTAAATACTTGTTCAGTACAAAAAGTGAAGAGTAATTAATCTTGACTAATACTTTGAGTTACTCCAGTATTTCTGTCACAAAACATTGGCAAGTAACTTAGTCATTTCCCATGGATTTTCTACTATACTTTAGTTGCCAAAAAATAAATCCAAATGCTTTGTCTCAGGTAGACTAGCAATCCAAACTGCAATTTCAGTAGCTTCATTTGGACATATGGAAGAGAGCAATTCCTATCAGAATAAATAATGCAGTGAATTTCTTCTAAAGATCACAGAAACGTAGCAACATACAGCTGGAAAGGAAAGGTGAAGAGATGATCTAAGCTAACTGCTGCTTTGAATTAGTATCCTTGCAGATATCCATCTAATCCATTTTTAAACGCTTCCAAGAGAAGGTATTTTTCAGTATCCTAAGGAGGCAGGTCTACAGTTTATTTCTTAATCTACAAAACTTGCATCCTTAATTTGTTACCTAAATCTCCCCTGCTGCAATTAAGCAACTTAGCATTTATCATGCCCTTGGTGAGAACACTTTTTCTTCTTACGACATTTTTCAGAATTTTATAACTCTGCTTGTCTCTAAACTCAGCCAAACAGGTCCTCAAAACCTTCCTCACAAATCACGTTTTCTAAAGCTGTCATTTTTCTGTAGTTCCTTGGACTCTTTCCTCTTGTTCTGCATTTCCCTTATATGCAGTGCCCATAACTGGGCCAGCCTCACCACCTGCACACCCTGGCAGGCACCAGAGGGAAATGATCGCTTCCCATGGTTTACACACACTGCCATTCCTAATTCCACCCAGAACAGGCTCTGCCATTTTTCCACTCAATCACACCACTGGCTTACATTTAGTCTGCCATTCACTATGAACTTCCATGCTCCTTTCTGCTGTATCACTGTCTAGCCAGTTGTTCCCTTTTTTTTGCATTTGCAGCTTTGCATCTCAGCACACTTTGCTGTTGTCTTCCTGAGAGTCTTCTTGTTGGTCTGAGGCTGCCTCACCATTTACCAAGCTCTGCTCTCCACCCTGCCAGTTCCCCTCCCTCGGCTTGGCATCACCTGCAGGGTTTACCTAATCCCAGTTACATTGCCTAAAATGCTAAGGAGTACAGAGAGACCTGGAAGCATGTTAATCCCTTCTGGGAAATCCAGTAAAATTATCTTCCCTTTAATGAATTTTATTGATAATTATTTTGAAGTGCTTTACAGTCATTTGTTTACTTGCTTCATGGCAAGTTAGCTGATACCACTTCAAACTACAGATCACTATCCTGAATAGCATTATACTTTCTGCCTGATCACAAGTAATCCTATTTATCTATTTTGAGTAAGTATATGAGGTGGAGCTCATGAAGTAGTTCTCGCTTTCAGAGGAGTCGAGATGAGCACAGGATGTGCCAGTTGAAGGCCGTTTCCTCAGCAGTGACAGTGGAACAGGCAAAAACATCATGGAAGAAACCTAAAGACTCCCCTTTCCCTCACCAGACCAGCTGCTCTCTCGGTGAAGGCAAATTAGACAATCTTAATTTTATTTGTTCTTGACGAACCCAGGGTGTCTATGATTTACTGTTGGATTGATCTCCAGCCATTCACTTGCCAGGGCTCACTGTGGTGGCTGGGGTCCCCAGGGCCGGGCGGTCCCCACAGTCCGGCAGGGCAGGGCCTGCAGGCAGGGCCCAACCCGCCACCCCAGCCAGGGGACATGGGTAGGCAGGGCTCGGCCCATGGCTGGGCAGGGCTGTGGGGATCTGGTGGCCCTGGGCTAGGCTGAAGTGAGGTCCTGGGCCATGGGCAGGGTGGGGGGAAGACCCCAGGGGAGAGGGGTCAGGGCCAGTGAGGCCTGTGAGTGCCCCCATGGCCCTGACATTACCAATTGGTTGCTGAAACATTTGCTCTCATGACATTTTTTTAAGTATCACAGTTATAAACTCATACAAGAAGATCAACAGACTTCTGATTTATTTATATCTTTCCTCCTGGTCAAATGTCTGAGTACTGCATTTGCACTCTGGTTGGTTGGGGTCCCGTCCATCCTCCATCACAAAACCAGTTACTAACATTTCAGCAATACTGTTGTAGTTAGTTCTTTATGTAATCTGGAGTTAACTAACTCAGAACCCTTGCATTTCATAACACTAGTGATTATTTTATTTATTGCTATTTTTAATGTGCTATTTCAATGTCCTGTCTCCCTAGTATACCCATCAATTACATGAAGTACCTGATCACAGTTAGTAGAAAGAAAAAGCCATTGGATGCTTCAGCCTCAGTGAAAGACCATGATGTCTGAGCTGAGCTTCCACAAGGGCAGACCTGAACCAAGGATTTCTGAGAATTTTAACAACTCTTCAGCCTTAGGCCTCTTTTATATCTTAGCCTTTAACCCTCTGGGCCAAGATTAGAATCTTTAAGTTAAATCTAAAAGCAAGTTTCATTCTATTACTTTAATCTGTCTTTTGTCCTCAAAACATGCAATCCCAAAGATTCATTATTACAGTAGCCTACATTTTTTCCAAAAGATTCCATTTTATATAAAGGATTTTAACATCCTTTCACAAATCAACTCCAAGGCAAGGCTTTGAAAATTTTCTTCTGTAGAAAGAGACATATTTGTATTTAACGATTATCAAAAGGTTTATTTCTTCAAACAGAGAGTACAAGGAAACCATGCACGCTGTTCTGCGTTAATTTTAATCTAGGTAACATAGTAGTACAATATTGATCTATTTTGGCATAGTTGTGTCATTAGCAGAGGTGGCTGAGCTATTTACTGCAAACAATCTAGCAAATATAGACATATTTCCCTGTCTGCTCTTCAGCCACACTGAAGATCTGGTTACATGATAATGGTAGTAGAAGAGAAGCCTACACACGTCGGTAAGACTTTTAGCTGCTATCTCTCTAGCAGTCTAGATCTTCCCTAAACAATAATTAAGGAAAAAAAAATTAAAACCTATATAGAACAGTAACTCTAATATTTAGCTATAAATGTTGGAATCAGACTTAGCGTTCAAGCATCATCATGTTCATAAATCCTGCTGGATGGCTGCATTTTATCCAGATGTTTTTATTCCAACTGTGCTTCTTACTAGAGCAGTCAAATCCTACTTTAGGTTCGTTAAAGACAGCATTATGAGAGGGTGGTTTTTTGCCATGCTTTTTATCTTGCTTTATGATTCCTTCTTCTGAATCTTGTGCTCATTGTTGCCATCTAAGATGCCATCTAACTTCAGTATGCTTTTTATGTAGAGAATTTGCTTCTTAATATTCAGTTTAGTATTTAGCTCTTCAAGAATACTTCAGCATTATCTCTTTTCTAGTTATTAGCACACCCTCATTTCTTATCCGGATGGTGAATTTAATTTGAATTTTCCTTTTTTTTTTTTTTACATCTGTTAGTGAAATCATTTGATGAAATGAACCTCCATAAAATCAGTTTTCTTTCCTTTTATGTACATTTAAGATTATAGCCTAGTTTCTTGTCAATCTGCCTCCAGTCTCCTAACTGTATGTGCATCTCTTGTATAAAATCCACTTTAAGACTCATTCTATTCCAGTTAACGCTGTCAATGGGCAAGATAATATTTTTGCTAATGCTATTCTTGATACAGTCAAGTTGCCAAATGCATTCATAGTGACAAAAACAAAAATGTGCTTTGTATCATCCTCCCTCATCACCTATTGACACTTTAATGCCTTTTCCTGTGCCAGAATCTCTAGCATCATTCATATTGACTAAAAAGAGCAACGGATTTCTGTTACAGCTTTCTTTGAATAAACTTCTCATCATGGGCAGAATGTCTTTAGCAGACAGTTCCAACACTTTACCTACTGTATGACTTCATAATCATAACACTTAAATGTACATTGTGTTTGATCTGTAAGTTTCAAAGCACTTAAAAAAAAACAGATGTACATTAAAAAAAAACCCAAACCACGTAAATATGTTGGAAAGTACGTTCACAAATAAAAATTGCCAGAAGGCAAGTTTAGCTCTGCTAAATTTCTTACTACCCGAACAGATGACTCCATAACTTTGGTCAGCAATAGGACATAATTTTGAAAAGTATTTCCACACTTGAGTATCCTGCCAAACAAGTCACATTCATGCATGCCTTCAGTTTCCAAGATTAGAGAGTCTACCTTGCCTGTGTTCAAACAATTAAAAACCTACAGCTCTAAAAGCCAGGAGAAAAAAAAGTTACAAGAGCAAAACCACAAGAGCATGAGTTAGAGCATACCTGGCACCAATATATGACCCCCTAAAGTAAAGCTTCACAATACTTCAAGGGTTATAGGATTTATGGAATTATGTCCAAGTAAATGCCACAACAAAAGCAAAATCTGGTCCTTCATTGAATCAAATGCCTCCTGAACAAGGCAAGAGCTTAAAAAATGACCTATATTTCAAGCTATCAGAGTCTGGCACTGTTCTTTCCCTTGCACCCCCCTACTTGCTGGTCCTTCTTGTGCTAGCACATGTGTTTGTGTAGCTCCTTCATAAAGCCAAAGGTCATATAGCTGACCATTTTACATGGGTTTGGTTGTTTGTTACTCTTTGGTTTTGCTCTCAGTTAATTAAAAACCTATTGCTAATCAAAACTGCAACTTAAACGAAATGATCAAATCCCGACTGATTCTGAAGGTTACGAAGGTAGTAAGGATAAGGAGCAAGATGCAAACACGAAAGAATGTCTCTTTGCACATCCAATCACTGCCACACATAAACACTAGTTTGACAGATATCATAAACGATAAGAAAGTTGAGTTATAAAAAGCTTCTAGCAAATATTTTATCCCAGAGACCATCCTTTCCAAAAGACCATACTTTTGGATAAGCACTTAGCTAGAAACTAATTGGAATCTGCTTGAGGAGTTCAAAATAAATGCTCTAAGCAAGACAATCTTTATCATCCCACTGACTGAGTTAACTAAAATACAACAAGGTTTAAGGCAAAAAGAAGCGGAAATGGTAACAGTTTGATTTTTTGTGTGTGTTTTGTTTTTATGCATTGTAGTGCATTTTTTTTCCTACCCAGGTTGTAGATCATTACAGTGAGCGGCAAATGATAGCGTTGCTCGGGTATACAACAGAAGGAGGCAGAAACCCCTGTACTTTGCATAGCTAATGGAACAGATTGCTCTAAATCAGAAGTAAGTTCTTTGCAATTCATCTGTTAAATTTGTACCCAAGAAGCATTTTGCTTTTGGAAAACCAAAAGCAGTGAAAGCAGAAATCTAACTGTGATAGAACATTTGTTCCTATCAGTAGCTTCTTTTGGTAGATATTTCTGGGATTCACTAACAGAATCAAAATTGATTCTGGGCAAATGGAGAAAGCAAATTCAAATTAGGGGACTGAATTTTACATCTCTTCAATTTTACACAATCAAAATCATTCACATGAGCAAATAAGGCCTATGCCTCCCTATTGACAGTCTTCTGACTAAATTAAAGGTTCAGTTTTTGTTCAGTGGAGGGTGTAACTGCTTTTTAGAAGTGGAAATTTTAGATAGGAAGTCAGAAATGCAGGCGTGGAAATAACATTCCAAGTGGCAGAAAAGAACACAAAACAAAACATCAAAGTCAGTTATAGATAGGAGCAGGAGGATCTGTATTATCCAGCCCGTGGCTGCCCATACTTAGTTTCTCACTCCTCAGGGTAGTGCTTTTCAAACACAGTGTGCATACAAAAATCAGTGAGAAATCACAAAGACAGAAAAGGAGGCAGAAAACCTTGCATGAGCATTGGTCTATAGCTTAAAAGAAACACATACAAAAAGGAAGATAAGGTAATTTGATTAAACTCAACACGCTCCAAAAGCAGAACCATTGTTATTCAGTAATATCTTTATGAAACTAAGATAACAGATGCCGAGGAAAAGAATGGAGTGAAAATATCAAGCTCTGAAAAAATGGACTGCAAACGTAGATGGAATGCACTAGAGACATCAACATCCTTACTTTTACTCAGTAGCTAAGCACCCAACATGCTACATTAACTGACACTTCTAATGGTGTCACCATGTCACCACAAACACATCTCAAAGTTATCATCACTTTAACTTATCTATGAACTCTCAACCAAGAGCTTCAAAGTACTTCCCTTGCTGCTTTGGATCTCACTACCATAAAAAAACATTGAAGCACATTCATATCTGGGAATTTGAGTCTGTCTGTCTTCCCACCAACAAGAACCTATTCTAAGAGGTTCTCACTGTGACTCATTTCTCAAGTGTACATAATGGGCCAGTTAGAGCTAAAAGCTGGCGCATCCTGTTCTTGATTACAAAAATAAAGGGGCCAGTTTAAGTTGTGGCAAGTCCCGTGCCCCCCCCCCCCCCTTTTTTTTTTTCCTTAAAGTGATTGCTGTACTAGTAAAATATGCCAAAATGACAGCTCCGTAAGATAAACTTCACCATTAATCACAGGGTGGAAACAGTTCAGCACAAAAGTCAGCAGAGCAGACTACAGATGCAGCTGCGGTAGTTCTAGTGTCCTGCCAATGCATCCGAGCCAGCAGTGATTCCCCAAAGCAACTGCTTTCCTTGCTTTGTCTTCTCAGATGATATTCCCAAGTATGTCAATGAGGGTTGGTTTGGGTTGTTTGTTTTGTTTTCCCAAAGGTGGAAAGACATTTCAATAAGGCAAATATATGGCATGCAGCCCCAAATTGATAATCCATTTCATGTAACTTAATCAGATAACAGCCAACTGTAGTCATTTCAATTTCCATTAAAATCTTCATTGCACACCTATTTTCAGCTCTTGAACTAATTTCAAGTCAGTGTTTCTAGGGTAGTGTGCCAAACTAACTGCAATCAGTAACAGATTCATAAACTAAACTTTTAACAATGCTCATGTTATTAAAATGGGTTGGTGATGGAAAGAGGAATTTGCTGATTTACTCAAATTTCATGGATTTCTCTGTAACAAATTAGCATTGAAATTTCAACCTGCTTTTTAGCATCCCAAATGACAGGAGTTTTGAGAGCTACTGAAGGAATTTTTAAGAGCTCAGAAAGAAGTCTTATGGCCTGATAACAGACAGGGAATCTACAACTAGTTGGAATGCAAAATAACATTAAACTGCAATCATCCTCTGAAGAAAATATATGAAGCAAAATGTTAGATCACAATCCATGACAAATTTGTCTAGCTGATGAGCAGTTCCAGACCAATAGCCTTAAGCTTCCAAATTCTTTCTGTGCAAAAATTAAATGAGACAAATGGAAATGGAAGGCAACAAAAGCTGCAAACATGAAAAATGCAAAGAAATATACAATTAAAAGCATCTGAGAGTTCATGTCCTTTACTGCCTCCCAAGAACAGACTGTCTGGAAAACTAGATAGATAATATTAATGAAGAATCGTAATAGAGGAGCTGAAAAACAATTGCATTTCTCTGTCTGGACCCAATTGTTACCCTAAACAAAAACTCTGCTTCCCCTGAATTGGGAAATGGTTGCAAATCTTTAACCAGATCCTCAGGTAACAGCAAGAATATCAATTTCTTAATATTAGACTACAAAAATACAGAAACTTAAAGCAACTTGCCTGGTGAGATTCCCTAAATACAAGATTTTTACTGACATATTCAGATCTCAAGAGAGGTAGCACCTTGTCTGCATTTTAAAACCAAATCACAGGCAGCTGGAATACAGTAGTTGCTTACTCATGATGCGGGAGCTGACAAGGCCAGTGAGAGATACGCAGTGAGACAGCTTGCCACAGAGAGGTCCAGCTATTTAACAGAGCAGAAACATAGAGTCTTGGACATACAGGGTGAAGAGAGGCTCTAGGGAAGGGGATTCATAATTTCAACATAGCATGTGAAGAGGCTTAGGCTACAGAAGAAATAGAGCTTTGTGAAATTCCCCAATAACAAAGCAAACGATAACTTAGCTGAACTTCACTTTTTTGCTCAAATGATGCCCTAACAAGACAGACTATTCAGCTGCTTTCCTTCACCAGTCTAAAAGACACCTTGCTAACTTGAAGATAGAAAGGGTGAGTTTTAGCCACAGACTTTCTCTTTGTTACATCTAAAGGGATCCCTGTCACAATTAGCCCAAACTCCTATTCTCCCATTTCCTCTACCAAATCGTGCTACAGCACTGTGCCTGCTAACTTCTCTTTGCCCAACAATAGCTGCATTTCAATGACGCTTTAAAACTTGTTCTTGGACTGTAAAGCCCTTTGAATGAAACGCCTTATATACATGTGCAATATGCCACGAGTATTGTCAAGGAAACACTAGCTCAAAGAGAAATGCAGCAGTTGCTAAGAAACACTATAGCAGAAGAGAGACGGAGACTTGTTTACTGACAGATATATATATTTTTGAAACATTCATCATTGTTATTTGGGGTATTTGCATCTCAGACCACCCTATGTATTTGTAATGACTAATTCTAATTTAAATTTTAATTTAAATTCTAATTCTGAAGGAATCCACATGTATCTCAACACTGCTGAATTAATATGCTCTAAGCTGTAAGACCATAAACAGACTAAAAATCCTGGGCTTTTGTAGAATCAGTTGATGGGTTTGGAACATTTTGTAGCAGACAGGACTCTACCATTCTTGTCGGAGATCACCGCCATCCCAAAGACCTGACCTTGCAGGAATTTACTTCCACTCTACATGGGCTCCAGCAGATTTTATACCAAGCCTTTTGAGACAGATGTTTAAAAAAAAAAAAAAAAAAAGAAAGAGAAAAAAGATTTCATTTGCTTTCAGGCACGGGTATTATTTGCATAGCTGCTTGAACAAAGCACATAGAGGAAATCAGCATTCCTGAAACTTTTGCAAGCAACAAGCAACACAAAAAATAAGACATACAGTGTTACGTAAGATACTCGGGTGAATAAAAGAATATTGTCAGAGCACACACTCTCATCCTCTGACTTTATTGCAAAATGGAAAGAATTTCCTCAATGTAATGGAGACAAATAGTAAATGATATTTGAGTGGGAACAAAAAAGAGAAGGAAATACAAATTTTTATAAGTGCAGTCACTCAGTCATATGTTATAGGGAATAAAAGGCAAAAGCACATTAGGAAAACTTTACTAAAGCTGCCAAGTCAAACAGTTAGAAGGTAGAACATAGTACAAAACAAGTAACAGCAGGACTAGATGAAAGTTCTGTAGGATTTTTTTGTACACATATATCACAATAGTATCTGCGTCTGATAAAGACTACGAGAAAACCCATTTTTCTGAAATAGCATTCAAGAGCTTAAAACGGTGCATTTTTTCATGCATTTTTGTCTCCAAAAGGGTAACGTTTCCAATTTGTACAACATGATACAGAGGTTTCACAAAACAGTCATGCTCACAAAAGAGAGCTATCCTATACTTACATGAATCAGAGAACACATGGGGAAAAAAGGCTACGGTAACTAAAGAGTAAAAAATAATATACACATAAAAGAAGCAGATTTGTAAAAGCTGTTAAGCTATAAAAGTAATATCAAAATGGAAGATCTCAGTTTATTAACACTTGACGCTGTAAGTCTAGTAATATGTAAAATACAGCCTTCATGCATAAGAACAAATGGAAAAAAAAACAGTTTTAGCATCTCTCACTATACTGAAACCAGTGTGAATCAGAAGCAGTCAACTAGAATTTGTTGAAAATTCTGATCACTCATATTGTAAAACTCCATAGAAACAAAATTCCAATAACCTCTCATTCAATTAAAATAAAAAAAAAAAGAAAGAAAATCCACAGGAGGCATTTCAGTAAGATGAAATTTCTTTCTCCAAAGTTCATTTTTAGACTGCAATCTATATCAAAGAAAGCAAACCAAAGACCCAACTGTGAATAAACCTTTTTAATTTTAATGAAAAACAGAGCATTTTGTCTGATAAAGGCAGCCATGGATGCTGTCATTCTTTCTAGGGGATAAAATACACTTAGCTGTACTCATATGTGGCCCCAAAGGGGGTGGAATTGTATAGGGATCATTTGGATTAGCACATGCCCAAATTATATTTATTTTCCACATATGAATATTTTGCCCAGGTGGAAGCCAGGGATTTTATACATTGTGTGCATCCCACAGCCCAGCTGCAGCCACCAGGACATGCCACCACGTTCCCAAAAAGCCACTCGGTAGCACACAAAAGCCACCCTGTTGCTCAAGCTCCCTCTGCAGCTCCTGCCTAGTAAGCTCAGTGCTTCCTGGTAAGCCTGGATAAACGCACCAAGAGCAGGCCGTGAAGCCCAGACACATACATTTCCGTCTGGCAAATCCACGAGAAATACAATGACAAACCTGTTCTTACTGCGTTATAAAGGCCTGCTACGAAGTACACTAATATTTCTCTAAGAAATGGCCACTTGAATGTATTAGCAGAAGAAAAATCCTGTATTTCTGTTTCTGAATTTGTTATCAGAAATAGCTGAAATTAAAGTAAAACAACCTACAAAAATAGCAGTACAAGAAATTCAGAAAAAAACCCTCCAACTAGCAATGGGAAGTGTAAATTTTAGTAATTCAATACTGTTAACCATCTTGCATATGAATGATATAAGTGCTATCACAAGCTGTCCATCAGTAAATACACAGACAACCAATTTTAAAAACTCTTCTTGCCAAGTTTTGAGTTTTTTATGTCATCATAAGTAGAATTACATTAAGAAAACTGCCATTAACCCAATTATTATTCCAGTCTATGTCCATCTTCAAAGGCAAATTAAAAGGAAAATACCCCCAAATTTTCCATCATCCATTTTTTATAGCCTCGATGCTTCCTCATTATATTGTGATTATCTGGGTATAGAAGTTTTACACTGAAAAGGTTGCTTTTAATATTACTGGTCATAAGAAAGCGGCTATGAATAATAGGATCCTGAATAGCAGGGGCAAGATTCTTTATATCTGGGGGGGACAGATAAGTATTCATGAAGAGATTCGTAAAGTGCAGATGAGTTCCGAGGGAGCATGATCTGTCAATCGCCCTGGTGGCTTTGGGAGCCAAGTCTGCTGAATGGACACGTTATCTTCCAAATAACCGATTAAAAAAAGTAAGTGCTCTTAATATGACTCTATTGAAGTTCATAGGGTAAACCCAAGATGCCCCACAAGTTTCTATTTAAAAAAAAAAATAAAAATTGTATGGATATCTACAATATAAAAATTACTTCTCCTGCTAATAGTCATTACCCAAACAATAAACTGGCACACCAGCTAAGAAAGAACAAATACGCTGTTGTGAACTAATTTAAGTTTCAACCCCAGAGCACAAGCCAAACTTGGGGAAAGAAATAAGAGTGAGTGATTTTGGTCCGCTCTCAAATAGGAAAACCTGAAGCTCTCTGCTTAAGGCAGGAACATGGAGATGCTTCTAGTCAAGAATGCAGGTGAAAGCTTTGTGTAAAGTTTAGGGAAGTATCTACATTTTGGAGCCCTTCCCCAAATAAATGTGTACAGTTATTATCATATTTGAACACCTGAAAATTTTCATCATCACTTGCCTTCTTAGTAAGTTGATGTAAATCATTGGTATTTCAGAGCTTAAAATGTGCTAAGGAGGTAAGAGCTTTCAGGGATCAACTTTCCCTTTTTACCTTAATTGCAATTTGTAACAATTCTAGTAGCCTTGATTTGAATCTAAAGTAACTATGTAGGAAGATGATACGTATTCATCAGAGTCTGAAATCAGAGGACTGAACTAATTCATGTGCGTATTACGGAGAGTAGATAGGAAATACAACATACAGATATAAAACTAAAAAAAAAACTGAATACAGCAGTAACTGAAATCACAAGCTATGCATTACAGAATGTACCATTCTCCAGAAATTAAGGTCACACACCGTTAAAAGACCATTTGCTGATGCCTAACAATGAACAAACATAAGGCGTTTTTTCCCCCATGTGGATTTATCTTTTTGCATCACCTAGCAAAAGAGAATCTATCAAGATAGATGGTACATTGGCTGTCAGTTTTGTGAAAATTGCTTCAAAAATAGGAATTCTTCAGTGTCCAGCATTATCTTCCTAGCAACATTCTTATAGCTATATTTTACTGATAAGAGCTATATGAAACCAATATATTATTGTGTCTCCATCTGTTCTGTAGCTTTAGAGATATTTCCTTCCTGAGGTTGTTTAGAGAATTTCAGCTTGCCCAAAACATTTCACAGCAGGCAGAGCTGTAAATTTTGTACTATATATCACCTGAAATTTGATCATTTGATCATCCATGTCAGCCCGCGTCAACTCTGACTCTCGTACTCGCTCCTGCAATGCAGTTCCTGTCTGTGCTGCAACCGCATGAGGTAAGCCAGGATTGATGGAGATCCCACAAGACATCATTACAGGCTACGCAATAACTGCTCTGGAATTCAGAGTGCTAATACAGAAGTCAGTGAAGCCCATGGCTGTTCTCTGACCACCTGTGGGTTCCTTGCAAGTTTAACATTCATTGCAACCTTACCAGAGCTCAACATTTCTTGAATCAGTTAAATATATCTTACCAAATTTAACAATGTGAATAGGAAGGTTAGATCAGAAACGTGTTTTGCTTCAGAGATGGACAAAATGTACTTCATATTTATGAAGTCATTTGAGCACTTTACTACAATTCTTAAACTGGAATCATCATCAGAAGTGCGATGGACCACTTGAGTCAGATATCCTGCTTTTGTCAATAACTGTACCTATTGCCATGTAGGCTTGCAGAAATTGTTTCTGATTACTCAGCTAACTCTTGGTGGCACCTATGAATTTGCTCTCACTAGCTTCATGAAGTTGCCTACCATTCAGATTATGCATTTGATACCATTGCATTTCAACAGAGGAATAGTTTAAAGGGGAGCACAGAAAATTTGAAACATCTACATGAAAACAGACAAGAATTCTGGCAAAGCAAAGAAATAAAACAAATGAGCAGGAGGCTGGACTACATGACTGTCTGAGGTCCCTTTTATCACAAGTATCCTACACTCCCATGAACCCATCATTCCTAGTCTTCTGTCCACTGGCCCTTTGTACCCATCCTGCGCGTAAGCATAATGCCATTATAGGAAACCTAATGGTAGACTTTCTTTTTCTGAAAATAAATAGATACTGAGCCTTTCTTCTTCTCAGTCATGTACTGTATTAGACTAATACTGAATTCAAATTTTGAAATACGAACAAAGTCTCAGGGGATTAGCCCCGACATTCACACTTGCTGCCGTTATACTTCACAGCATAGTCCCCTCTTTTGGAGTGCTTTATGTGCATCCTACTGCAGCACTAACTTAGGCCAGACAAGGCTGAAGTTTGCTGTGATAATTCACAAGTGTTGGGGGAAAAAAAAAAAAAAAAAAAGACAGAAAGTGTATACAGAGGGATTTGATTAATAGCAGATGCAGAAAAATTCTCATTAAGACTCTTCAAGCAATATAATCTCAGGCTTCTTAAACTCACATTGGCCAGGATGATCATAATGTCTGTCACCAATCTTGGTTTTCAGACTTTATTAGTCATACATTTAATCTGCTGTCCAAGGCCTCAGCTAGTGACTTTGTTCTTTCATTTTATATGTCAGACATGATATGTAGCTATGAAGAATGATTACTGTAGCTATTTTTCAGGAGGATCTTTAACTAATACCCATATAAATTCTCTGTTCAGCAACTGAGGTACCTATTTGCAGGATGAACTAACAGCTCAGAAGGTGGCATTATGGACTGCTACATAAATAAATACACGTTTCTAAGTCATTTATTTACCTATTCAAATTATTGATGCATTTCAGGTCAATACGGTATTGACAGACAGGTACACGTCAGCAAAATAACCAACTGCTTAGCAAGATCCTAACAAACACTAAATGTAAAATCTTTCTTATGTAGACCAGGATAAAGTGCCAAAATGGGCAAGCACAACATACACACGTAAAAATCCACTTCATTTACACAGAGAGCAATTCCTTATACATTTAGTTTCTCGAGCTGCTATTGAGGGGCAGCAGGGGAAGGAAATGTTTGCAGAACAGCTGTGGGGGAACAATCAGAGGAAGGAGAGGCCTGAGGGTGTCAACCCTGCGGGACATCCCTATTGTGTCACACCTTCCTCGGGGTCCGAGGGACACGAGGGGAGGAAAAAAGGCCTCTGAAAGCAAGGACAAGTTGGGCAGTCCTTGAACGATCACTTGCGTCTTACGGACTTGGGCAAATGAGCAGCCGGCATGGCAGCCCACCCTGGCCATTGCCTGAGCCCACCCTGAGGCCTGCAGCAGCACGTAAAAAGTTTCAGGAGGGAACAGTTTTGTCTCCTGGGGAAGAAGGAGGAAATACTGCCAGTGGATAGAACTAGCTTGTTTGATGGCTTGTATTGGCCTAAGCCCTCCATCAGCTCAGGAAAAATATTTTCCTGCAATATGTACTGCTGTTGCCTCTGAACATGTTTGCCCTCGCGTTCAGGAACGGCCTGTTTTCCACACAGATGAACATCACAGAGGTATTGGGCAGTGTGAGCGATGGAAGGCTTTGGTGCCAAGAAGCTTTGCTGGCACAGTAAGCAGAGAGTGAGCTACCTGCAGCGCTGGGATCAGCACCTGCACAGTGCTACCTTGACTACCAACAAGCAATACCATAAAAACCTGGTCTTTTCATCTGTGGCTTTCAGAACATTTTATAAAGATGTTTAACCATCACAATTCCTAGCTGACAGATGCTTAATCTTAGAAAAGTTATCTGGTATTTTGCAGACAGTTGCCACAGCTATTCAGTATTGCTTTTGTACACATTTTTGAGGCATCCATCGAATAAAAATTGGGACTGAGCTGAAGCTAAGTAAGGTAGGTAGCTGTCTGAGGATGTAATCACAGATTTCGCTTTATGGTAGCAATATTCAAGCAAAAAGGCAACTCTCCCCATATTTCAGCAGTTGATGGCTTCTCAAACCCTAAATTCATTCTTGATGAAAATACAAGTGATAGTGCGAAGACAGGAAATATTTTAGACATAAGTGCAGACACAGCCACAGAAATCACTGAAGAGTAAAAATTGATTCCATTTGCTAAGAAAAGGCAAACACTTTGAAAAGATTAGACTGTGTTGTGTTATTCCATTAGAAAGTTGATGGAGTTTGAAGCTCTGCAGAGGCATTCAGATTAGGTCTATGAAGAGCTAGTTCTGACAGAAACACGCTGACTAAGAAAAATCCCTTTCTATATTTAAAAATTGCAGCAGATGGTGCTAGCAGTAGGATGCTGCATCAAGTTGTTATGACTGTGGGCACTCTCATCTATCACTGAAAGTCTCAAAACGCCATCACCCTACTGCAGGTCTCAACTTGAACTCTGCGAAATGCTCCAAGTACTAACATGATTTATTGGATACCAAGTGCTTCTGGGTCAGGCTTCTTTGGAAAAGCTTCAAAAATTACATCCCTATGGCTTAGGAGGACTTGGGATGTTTTTAAAATAGCCAGGACATTGGAGATCTGTACCCTGTATTATTCACGGAGCAAAAATGTTCCCCCATTTCCAGCAGAAAGCCCAGAGCTTTTGGAAATCTTGGGTATTTGTACATGGCGTAATATAGAGATACTCAAGGCTGTTCGCATGCCAGAAGGGGTGCGAGCCAGTGCCTAGCACAGGGGGGAGAGCTCAGGGCTGTGAAAGGTGGTGACTGACAGATGCAAGCAGCATCTTCAGCCTTCTTTGGACCTACGAGGCACATGGGTTCAGGGACCCTTCACTGAATGTGAGGCTGCGCAAGCATAGGCTTTAAACTGCATCAGCAAACCAAATCGTCCTCAGGCTGAAAAACGTGCTGCCCTGTTCCTCCTCCTCCCCCTCGCAGAGGCGGTGGCTCAAGGGACGCTCGCAGTCTCCCTGTCCTCCCACGCCACTCATGCTGCTTGGAGCAGCACTGCTCCATCCCACCCGCCTCCGTGCCGTGCCAGGGAACCAGGCTCTCTATGCCTGAAGGTTTGAACACGCTCACGCCCACGTCAAAGCTAAAAATCACACCATCATGTAGCTACCCCTCCTGGTCACCTCTGCTCTTTAGCAGAATGTGCAATCATCTGAACAGAATGAGACAAATCAGTGGAGAAATTCCCTCCCAGCCTTCTGAAAAATCCACAGTATTTTTTATGAGTTATTAAGCACACAGCCCTGCTGAGTGATGATTTTAGAGTTATAAAGGTATTCGCTGCAGGAATTTTTTATTCTTTTTCTCCCTTGCCATGGCAACCAGGGTATCGAAGTACTTCAGAGGAAGACAGCGCCTCACAGTATATAAAATGTTTGCAGCACATCTGACTTGTTTCTTTTCTATAACAAGTTAAACATTTTTAAAACTCTTTTAGAAAAAATTATTGAAAAAACAAAACCTACGCAGCACAATTTTTTCTGCCTGCTTTAACAAAAGCATGTGGATGTAGTCTACACTTCATAGAATTAGAGGTCCAGAATTCTAATAAAGGGCAAAGACTGCAAAACAGGACCCTAGCATGTTTTCTTACAGTTACAGGGCACACCTAAAAGAACTGGCAAACATACCAGAAAAAAAACACTTTGTCTTTTAAAGATAGTTCTGTAAGGATTTGTGGAAATGCATTAATTTAGGTTTCTCTTCTTTTGTCCACGCTCAAAGTTCAGGATCCTGCTTCCGCATATCTTATCTGTGTGCCAGTAGCTGATGCCTTTCCTCAGTTGTACAAGACAACAAAGAAATACAGGGGAAAACTGACATACGTAAAATACTGTGTATTTGTGGAGGGAGGGAAGCGATCACTGAAGGACTCCTTTAACCCAGGTCAGGATCAAGTCTGTAGCATTTATCAGAGTCACAATGAAGCGGGAGATTTTCTCATTTCTGAAGTAGCTGAAATTATTACTGTGCAATTAAGAATTTTAAATGCCTGTTGGGATCATGACACAATCAGTAGACATGCGATGGTAATGATGAACTGCCCTGATTCAGCAACAATTCTTTTTAAAGAATTGTCAAAATCAGACGGATTTCCACAAAAAGATGACATTCTACTTGCAAGAACTGTCTTGCCTTTCTCCTGTTAGCTGTGTTGAGGAAACAGAATTGTCTCCTTAATACTTATTTGAACAAAGATAAATTACTTGCCTTAGGTAATGTCTTATGACAGCACTTTCAACCAGTAACACTTTTCTACTCTAAATTATGTATACTTGTTTTCGCATCCTTTTATTCTCAATACTGTAGAGCACAGAAAATGGGAAGACTGAAATCTCTTTCCCCATTTTGGGAAGTCCAAAACCAGCTAAAGTCAACGAACAGACTCTTAGTGGCTTCAGAAGACTAAACAATAAGATAAAGCACATCTCTGCTCTCATCCCTCTGTCAGTATTTTAAGAATAAAAAAAAAAAAAAAAAGCAGTGAAATGGAAATAAATAAAACTCTTAAGAACTGTCTGGAAATAGCTTTTAGGCTTTCCAAGCAGCATGACAGAAAATCAGAGAAAGGACTTTATTCTCAGATATTAATAAATGAAATTTCCAAGAATGAAAAACAATGAATGCTTCCACTAATGAATGCTTCCCAAACACTTTCACACTTGTATTGATTCTATTATCCATTTGCCGAAGAACAAGTTATCTACTCTTATGCAAATTAAAACCAGAGTGAAGAACAAATAGCCCATTTCTATAAAAATCATGACAGATTCTTTAGATACCAACAGTTATTATATTATCCTATCGGATAATACGTGCACAATTGAAATAGAGGGGGTAAAAAGCCCCACCAGACAGTATTGAAAACAGATATCTTACACATTGATTTTATGAAATGAATCACAATGTGCCAAAACCAAACCCAAACTCTCTCCTTCTATACCAGCTGAATTTTGGAAAATGTTCAAAGACTAATCATCTGATAATTGTGTTACTGCCCATTGTAAAACAAATGCAATTTTGCTATCCAACCCCAATATCTTGTTTCATTATCCTAAACCCCATTTATTATTGCCTATTTCTCAAGAAAGTTCATTTACTTTTTTGTCTTTTTTTTTTAATATGTGTTATTAGCAGTCCATAATGCACAATAGGAAGGAGGCTTATTACTTCTGAAGAACAGTATTTCCATGGCAATACAAGTCATCTATAGCAACAATCTCTTATCATCTTTTCCCAACACCTACAGCTGCTGGAGCTTTGCTTAAAATTATATAATAAAATACAGTACAAAGAACACAAACTCAATAGAGACTTAAGTGCTTCCCTTATGTATCTTAGATATTCTTAGTTTTATAAGAGCCTTTGGATCATAACATTTCTTAAGCAATTAGAAAGTCTTTAATTAGACACAGGTGCACACAATGTTCGCACACATTTCCAGACACAAACTCACCCAGATAGATTCTTAATGAAATCACAAGGAATGGGTGACCATAGCTACAAGACCAAATGTTTGGTTTTACTACTTCTGCAGATAGTCCAATGCAAAATTTTTACTGTTGCAAAATCAGTAAAATTACTGTGTTTGGTTTGGGGTTTTTTTAAATTTGCAGTGGGTGTGAAGCGTAGGCACATAGTAGGAGGTGCAGTAGCACTATTTGCTTGTACTTTTTACTTACCTTTATAAATGTCATTACATCAGTATAGATAATGTCAATAAACTCATCTTTAGTTTGATATATCAAGCAGACTCACTGATTTCTCTCCAGAACATGTAACTGTCCAAGTCAATTAAAGCTATTGCATCCCAGCATTCAAATTTAACACTGAAATAACAATTCTGATCAAACTCTGTAGCACAGATAATTCATATTTGAATCTTATTGGGGAAAAAAACTGAGACAAATCATAGAATCATAGAATGTTTTGGGTTGGAAGGGACCCCTAGAGGTCATCTAGTCCAACCCCCCTGCAGTGAGCAGGGACACCACTAACTAGATCAGGGTGCTCAGAGCCCCGTCCAACCTGGCCTTGAATGTTCCCAGGGATGGGGCCTCCACCACCTCTCTGGGCAACCCCTTCCAGGGTTTCACCACCCTCATTGTAAAGAATTTCTTCCTTATATCCAGTCTAAACCTACCCTGGTTTAGTTTAAAACCATTACCCCTTGTCCTGACACAGCTGGCCCTACTAAAAAGATTTTCCCCATCTTTCCTATAGGCCCCCTTTAGGTACTGAAAGGCCGCAATCAGGTATCCCCACAGCCTTCTCTTCTCCAGGCTGAACAACCCCAACTCTCTCAGCCTGTCCTCATAGGAGAGGTGCTCCAGCCCTCGGATCATTTTAGTAGCCCTCCACTGGACCCACTCCAACAGTTCCATGTCCTTCTTGTGCTGAGGGCTCCAGAGCTGGACACAGTACTCCAGGTGAGGTCTCACCAGAGCAGAGCAGAGGGGCAGAATCACCTCCCTCGACCTGCTGGCCACGCTTCTCCTGATGCAGCCCAGAATACGGTTGGCCTTCTGGGCTGCCAGCGCACATTGAGAACAGAATATTTACACCCTGATTATTCTCTAATTTGGGGGGGGAGGGGGGAGGTATGATTATAATTTTTACCAATACAAATCTTTCAGCCTTAATACCAGAATACCAGCCGTAGTTGGAAACATGTGCCCTGTTCCCCTGTCCACAAAGCAAAAGAGGCAGGTGACTTCCACAACCAATTGCAAGGAAAGGGTTGAAGTCCGATTATTGTGCTGATGCTGTTAAACCCAGAGTCGGTTTTCACTATACCAGAAAGACAGCACAACTGACATAAAAAAGAAGATATTTTGACATAGCAAACTGATTATTTTATTTCTAACCCTCACTGATAATTATCCCACTTTCAATCTGATCCAGCTAAGAGGGAACACAAAAGCCTATTATAAACTCAAGCATATGGCACCAATCAAAGGAATTTAACTTTCTTTTCCAGACTTAAAATTGCTTTTTTTAGTAAGACCAGAAAACAGCATAGATCTGCTTCTTTCCTCTTCACGTTTTGCTTCAGCAGGATAACAGCAACTCAACTGCATTGTCAGCAATGGACTTTATCTTCAAGATGACTGACTTCAAGCCTGCTACTCATTTCATGACAATACTTGGTTTTTTTAGCAGAAAGAAGGCTGGATGATTGCTTATGTGCAAGCAACAGTTAAATCTGAGGAAAAGACTGATTTTGTAATCTTAATCTAGAAAGGCATTATACCGTTCCCTGAAAAATTAATAGCTAGTGGATAGGGTGCCTCAGGAAAGGGTGGCATCAACCAAAGTAGAATCTAAATCGCACAAAGTGTAATTAAAATTCTGATCCACTCTGAATAATAGCTCCTACAAAAGAAACATCTGGTCCAAAAGAAAAGTCCAATGATTTGGCATTACAGTACTGCATTAAATACTGACCCTGATGTTGAAATGACCCTGCTGCCTAATGCAAGAATGTGCCAGGGCTGTTTTAAGTAGCACCACACTGAAAACTAGCTCAGCCTTGCTGCTGAATTACCATTCCATGTTTTGCAGTGTCATTCGGGAACAGTCATAGCTGTAAGTGAAGTCTTGCTGAGAAAATATGGTAGCTGCTCAGTGAGTAAGGGAGGAATAGATATAGATCCAATCTAAATCAGGCAGCAACAACCACTTGATGTGATGCCAGACTGTGCATATACTGATCAGTACTAATGGAGAAATTTCTCAGCTTCCTTGCATAAGTGTATGTCCATATATCAAATACTCCACACATCAGTGACAACTATATTCACAGATCTTAGTAAGTCTTCTGATCTGGAAGATGCTCCGACTGCAATGCTAAGAGCAAGAAAGAGTAAGAGTAAAGCATAAAAGCTAGAAAGCTTCTCTCATCCCTTGCTTCACTCAGGATTTTCCTCTCCTTTCTTATAAGAAGCTTCTTTCCAGTGGTGGTCCTTAACAAACCAACAGCAGCAGGCAGTGAAGAAAGCCTCCAACTTCTTCTGCGTCTACATCCTCTCCTATACTTGCTTGGTACCTCAGAGAACACAGAACTAAGAACAACAGAAATAAAATTTCATTGAAGCACATTGCAGCTCCAAAGAAAGATTCAGCTATTACTTCTCCCCCAAAGAAATCGCCTTTTCCGATTGTCACACAGGCACCCGAGTCCCCTTAATCTTACCTACATGTAACTGCATGTGAACTAAATTCCTTTTAGCAGTCAATAAAGAAACCCCAGTCCAGATATCAGAAACTTAAGGAAATAGTAAGGCTGAGCTTACAATCTTACATTCAATTTACAGTCCTTTAGCACGACAGCTATAGCATCCCAGTCTTCAACCGGTTCAGATGCATAACTTTCCATAGCAGATTTCATACAGCAATTAGCTTAATGGTAAAAGCCTCTTTGTCAAATTGCTGGAAGAGTGACACTGCATCAGTAAGGACTGTTATCAGGCATTTCTTTTTTTTGGTGAGCAATGACCAACAATGTAAACCATCAAACAAACTGCAGCATTGTGGCAGATAAAGACACTGCATAAACTGATGGTGCATGCCAAAAACTCTCCTCCCCTGAAAAATGTGAGGAATTTGCATTGATAGCTTCAAGAATTTACATATGGTTCAGTGACATTTTTCATTTCATACTGATCAAAAATTGTTGGGGGAAGGGGGAGAAGAGAGAAGGGAGAAGACAGGTGACTAGTTACAAAGACTGAAATAATACATATTAAAGAGGAACTTTCTTGATCATTTACACATGTAAACACATACCTGAATCACAGAACCATAAAATATATACACATATTTCCAGTCTTCTACAAAAATTTTTTGTGTACTATGGGTCATGGTTCCCAGATCACTTATTCTTTCTCATTTAATTAGACTGGGGAATCTGGAATTAATTGCTACTGAGCAAAACTGGAACATGGGTCTTCCTATGTTACAGTGAAGAAAAGATGGAATAGCACATCATGATCAAAAGAGTGCGCTAAGGAGAAGGTTATTAAGGCTGCAAAATTACTGTAGTAATCATTGCATGTAAAAGTAAAGCATTCCAGAATTAGGGAAGGCTGTGGCTAGAGTTCTGTATAATCTTGCCTTCACCCTCTGGAGTGTTACGATCCAGTCTTCAATGACATAATCATACTTTGCTCACTATGTGTGCACAATAGGCCGCACTCAGCAAACCAGACATCGATTAACAAGTTGGTTTAGTCTCTTTGTTCAGTGTAAACTACCACATACTGACATAAGGCATAAGGACAAATTACATAATAACCCAAACCTGCTTTAAGACAGGAATCTTTCTGACAGAGCTTTCCCTCAGTGGCCATCACCTTAGTGTCCAAGTGCTTCACCAAGAGTCTTTACTACGCCCTGCTATGGGAGGAGGCACTATTGTCTCCTTTTGGCAGCTATGAAGTTTCTTACTCAGCATCAAACTTTGGATTGCAACTTTCAGATGCAGCATAGAAAATCTCTTAAGCCCATTTCCATTACACTAGTAGCGCCCAACTAAAACATCTTTCAAATAGAAAGCATGTTTCTAATTGATGCTGTCCTGTTCCAAAACCAAGCAGTTTCATCCCTAACTTTTTACAGAGCCTTTGTAGAATCAGTGTCTCCAAAATCAGTCTGAACTTGCATGACCCAATAAATCCTAGGATTCTCTCTTAAAATCCTCTTGTCTCAGCCATTTTCTTCAAAGCTGCTCTTCTTAACTGGGTTGGAATTAAAAACACCATACTGGTCTTGGAGGACAAACCAACAGAATATCTCTGAATTTCCCCATAAGTTTTGAGCACCTTTTATTCTCTCCTCTTCCATTCTGAAAGGTTTTATCATGTTTGTGTATTTTCCACATAGCTTTTAATGCAGGAAGAATCAAGGGAAGAAAGAAAACATCAGACCATTATATAAGATACTGAAGGCACTAGTTTAAATTCCTCCTTTTGCCAAATATTTCAATCAGAATATTTCAATCAGGTTTTGGCAGGGTTTTTTAATAGAAATAACAGCTCCATGTGGCAAAAATCAAAATGGACAAGGCACTCCCAGATTAAAGAAACTGAAGGAGAACTGCATTTTAAAGAAAAATACCCCAGCCTTTTACAGAACTACAGTGTGGCCCCAAACATCCAAAGCATTGTTGAGAGACTGAGAGGAATGCAACAGCTAACTCAGAGATGTACACAGATTCTTACTCAGCACATTTTCATTGTTTTGTTACAGAAACCATTGAATGATACTATAAAAAGGACAAGAAAAAAAACTTTCTAAACAAAAAAAGGTAAAATCCCATTGAGAAACACAAAACTCCCTCTTTCGATACTTATTCTTGCTTTTCAGTGACAACATGCAATGTGCCTTAACTTTTCTAACAGCTCAAAAGAACTGTAAAAATAGTTTGCTTAGGTATTCAATCACTGTTAAAGGAAAGAAAGTCATATTGTTTAAGTGAATACTACAGGAAAAAAAAAGTTTCTGAAATATTTTGTTTATCCAAATCTGGATTTCTCGGTGAGAAAATGTTTGAGCAGAACAATTCTACAAGCTTAGTCTGATGCTTTTGAAAAATGAGGTAGGGATTCCACCTTTTTAACAAAGTTCAAACAATTATGTTTTGGTACTGGATAGTAACTAGGCCATTCAGCTGACATGGCTACTTAAATTAAGTAAGCATTGGCTTCTCTTTGCTTCGTACACATTGTAACAGTTTAGTTTTGATGTATGTGTCTTAATGTTCCTGAACCTAGGACAGCAACATATGCAGGCTGTTTTCCTAAACCAGGTTTTTTCTGGTCCTGGAGGACTGAGAATCATAGAATAGTTTAGGTTGGAAAAGAGCTTTAAGATCATCAAGTCCAACCATTAACCTAGCACTGCCATTCCACCACTAAATCATGTCCCTAAGCACCACATCTACCTGTCTTTTAAATACCTCCAGGGATGGGGACTCCACCACTTCCCTGGGCAGCCTGTTCCAGTGCTTGACAACCTTTTTGGTGAATACATTTTTCCTAATACCCAATCTAAACCTCCCCTGGCACAACTTGAGGCCATTTCCTCTTGTCCTATCGCTTGTTACTCGGGAGAAGAGACCAATGCCCACCTCGCTACCACCACTTTTCAGGTAGTTGTAGAGAGCAATAAGGTCTCCCCTCAGCCTCCTCTTCTCCAGGCTAAACAAGCCCAGTTCTCTCAGCTGCTCATCATAAGACATGCTCTAGACCCTTCACCAGCTTCTTTGCCCTTCTTTGGATGCGCTCCAGCACCTCAATGTCCTTCTTGTAGTGAGGGGTCCAAAACTGAACACAGTAGTCAAAGTGTGGCCTCACCAGTGCCGAGTACAGGGGCATGATCACTTCCCTACTCCTGCTGGCCACACTATTTCTGATACAAGACAAGATGCTGTTGGCCTTCTTGGCCACCTGGGCACACCACTGGCTCATGTTTAGCCAGCTGTCAACCAGCATTCCCAGGTCCTTTTCCTCTGGGCAGCTTTCCGGCCACTCTTCCCCAAGCCTGTACCACTGCATGGTTGTTGTGACCCAAGTGCAGAACCCAGCACTTGGCCTTGTTGAACCTCATACAATTAGCCTCAGCCCGTCAATCCAGCCTGTCCACGTCCCTCTTCAGAGCCTCCCTACCCTCAAGCAGATCAACATTCACACCAACTTGGTGTCATCTGCAAACTTACTGAGGGCGCACTCAATCCCCTCATCCAGATCATTGGTAAAGATATTAAACAGAACTAGCCCCAATACTGAGTCCTAGGGAACACCACTTGTGACCAGTTGACCACAACACTTTGGACCTGGTTGTCCAGCCAGTTTTTTACCCAGCAAACAGTATGCCTGTCTAAGCCACGAGTAGCCAGTTTCCTGGGAGAATGATGTGAAAAACAGTGTGAAAGGCTTTACTAAAGTCTAGGTAGATAACATCCACAGCCTTTCCTTCATCCACTAGGCAGGTCACCTTGTCATAGAAGGAGTTAGTCAAGATCAGGACCTGCCTTCCATAAACCTGTGCTGACTGGGCCTGATCAGTAGTAGCTAGATTAAGTTCTAGTTGGGCTTTGACTCTTCTAATTTTCTCCCTGCACAACCTCACAACATCTTTCTAGTCTTCCTGAGTTGCCTGCCCCTTCTTCCAAAGGTCATCAACTCTCCTTTTTTTTTCCCCCGAGTTCCAGCCAAAGCTTTCTATTTAGTCAGGCTGGTGGTCTTCTCCACCAGCTCATCTTTTGGCACATGGGGATGGCCTGCTCCTGCCCCTTTAAGATTTCCTTCTTGAAAAATGTCCAAGCCTTCCCGGATTCCTTTGCCCTTTTCCCTCCCAAGGGACTCTATCAACCAGTCTCCTAAACAGTCCAAAGTCTGCCCTCTGGAAGTCCAAGGGAAGAGTTCTCCTGACACCTCTCCTTACTTCTCCATGAATCGAAAACTCTTATCGTTTTGTCATCGCTATGCCCAAGACAGCCTCCAAGAGTCACATCTCCCACAAGTCCTTCTCTGTTTACAAACAACAAGTCCAGTGGGTGCCTTCCCTAGTTGGCTCCCTCACCAGCTGTGTCAGGAAGTTATCTACCACACGCTCCAGGAACCTCCTAGACTCTTTCCTCTCTGCTGTATTGTATTTCCAGCAGACATCTGGTAAGTTGAAGTCCTCCATGAGACTTCTTCACAAATGCAGGCTTTTCCTTTAGGAGTGATTGACACATAAAGATGTGTATTCTTCCAGCATGCGCTGACTATAGAGAGAATAAAACCAGAATAGCCAGGGCAGCAAGTATCTGTAAAGCGAGGCAAAAATGAATTTAAAATAAATACTTAAGATAGAAACCGAGTCCCTCAGACTAGAACAATTCTTTGGAGGTCTCAGTCTGGTCCTAGAGTGCTGCTGTCTTAAAGGTAGCACAATTTACATTTTTTTTTCTTTGTTTACTGCAATCACAGAACTTCTTTAAAAATATTTAGATGTTGGAAGCTCACAGAAGATACATTTACATAGCTGAAATCATGAAAGCATAGGGACTTCTCTGCTGTACAATGATCCGAAAGGTTTTATCCCTCAGGCAGGAAATACTAGTACTCTAATCAAGATAAATTGTGTTTTACTAATGTAGACAGACACTAAAGAGGATATTTCTAAAACAAACAGTATAATACAAAGTCACTTGCTGATACACTATGCCATATAACATTTGGGCAACTGGGTATTTCAAGAGAAAGAAAGCAACAAGATTAAACATATTAGAACCAATTTTTGTAGCAAGTTAAGCAACAAAATTAGTCAAGTGGTTGCTAATGGAATATACTCATATTAGCAATAGCTTCTAAACCTCCAAGCAAGCATTTTTAAAACCTATTAGCCTTTTTTTTTTTTTTTTTCCCCCGGCAATTCCAGTGAAGCTGAAGTTGTGTACATTAGAAAATAAGAAACAAAAGGGAAAAAAGGACACCTGCTTGGTACTTTTGGTACTAGTAAGACAATTTCCTATAGAGAGCAAAAGGCCAAACTTGAGCAGAAACTGAGATACACGAGGTACTTTGTTAAACAAATGTAACTGAGCTTAAATGGATCCTCTTTGTACATGATAACAGAACTCTGTTTCAAGGTCAACATAATCTTTGCCTCCTCTGCCTAATCTTATGATAAAGATGACAGTTTTGAGAATCTATCGAACTCCTAACCTTTCAAATTGAGTCAACACAACCATTAACATAATTTACAGCAGTAAGACTTCTATACTTGGCCTACAAGTAAGTGCTTTGTGTGTGAAAAACATCATCCCTCAGCCACAGCTGGCTCTTCAAAGCAACTCAGCTGGCCTCATATTCACGTATACCTTTGATGTGAACAGCAATGGAAATTTGCATTTATTTTACAATGCAGCTTAAAACTAATGACCAGCATTAGTATTTACAAGTAGTTTCTCTTGGAAGACTAGCATGTACCACTAGATGCATCTTTAATGCCTGAGTTTTCCAAAGGATAACTTGGGATGCGGAGAGCACGAAATAAATCCACTGGATTAAAGGACAGAGTAATTCTTTTTTAAACGTGAAGGAGGAGAACTTGTCAGCCTACACTTCAGCACTGCTGAAAACTGTCAGAGTCCTGATATGAATCATTTGAGTCAATTATGTAACATTGCAGAAAAAAATAAAAGCAGTCCTGGTAGTTAATGACAGGAATATTATATGCTATATGCAAGATAGGAGACGTAATTATGCCGTTCTTGTCAGTAAGTTCAAATGGGATGCTGGGCTTAAGCTAGAGTTCTTCACAGTGGAAAAGATACAGACAACACAGAGTGCCCAGGAGACAGAAGCAGAAATTAAAATACATTTGGGGAAATGCAGCTGGATTGTTTCATTTAAAGAGCACCAAACTTCATTTTCCAATAAGTAAACAACTGCTTCAGAGTGGACAGCATTACTTGTTCTCAATGGCCACATATGCATTGGGGATTAGGAAGGGGAGGAAAAAGGAGGCCACAGAGAAAAGAGCTCCATTTGCAGCTAGAAGCATTAAGGTTATATGTTGTGAAAATGTTGACCTGTGCTTACTGAATCACTTGAACAGGGAAGGTATTGATGCAGTCTTGGTCTGGCAAAAACAGTGCAAGTTTTGCAGAATACAGAAATGAACTCACCACTGGACATTACAAAGGGGAAAGAGGAGCGAGGAATGGGAAGCCGCTCCTTACAAAAAACACCCTCTAGTTACAAGAAAACATTAAACAAATTTCTTAGTACAGTGCTTTCTTGATACTTGCAAATAGTTCAGAAAAAATATCCACCAGGAAATTGCAGGCAAATACAATCTTCCTCATTGTAGGGTGCTGAACTAGGCAATCTCTTCAGGAGAAAGAAGCCTTCCTCTCTACTATTCTATTATTAGATGCAGGAAAAAAATAACTTTCAAGAGTAAATGATAGGATCTAAACTACAGCTTTAACTGAGATTATTAGGAAGAGAGTAATGAGGCTGAAGTCCTAATGAAACTTCCTGTAACAGAGAGACTTTAATGTGGTTTTAGGTTGGTGTGTTTTCTTCTGAAACATAAAGTATTTCAGAGATAAGACAGTCAAGCAGCAACTATGGTTAATGTATTTGCCTTTTTGTATGGCTTAAATTTTGCTCCTTATCTTGAACAAAATCAGCATTTTAAACCAAAAAGAGAGCTAGTTTATTAGTTTAGTCTGGGCTTGCAGGAAAATTTAGGGTTCTTTGAAATTCCCAATAATTTCTGAGTACAGAAATACCTGAAGATGCCAAATAAATTGCATTTAAGTTGTTTCCTAGCAGGTGTGTTTCCTAAGGACTGCCTCATGCTGTGCAGCATTTCAGAGCCATAAGCAATCAACCCCCATTATAATTATTACAGTAATGCGTTGCCTATAGCCATGACCTTGTCACCTCAACAAAGTAAGTGCTGCTCAGTATTTCAGTCGTCCTTCATGGCTTCTTGTCTAACATTTTTAAGGGTTTGGGCAGCTGGAGAAGCAGAGCACTTGCTCCTGGCTACTAATCCATGTTGCTTGCTTCAGCTTCTAAACGAGCTAGTTGCATCTTCACTACTTTAAAATATCTCTACAGTGTGAATCTGGGTATGGTGCATACCCTCATTTCCTATGCAGGGCCCCTAGGTGGTACTGGTAAAATAGCTAGCACTGTCTCTTTTCCTGAAATGGTCCTTTTTTTCCATTCCAATGAATGGATGGATGGCATCCTTTTTTTTTTTTTTTTTTCCCCAGAAAAATTATTACTACCTATTATAAGAAGCTTTGTGCAATTTTCAGTAACTCACTACCAATGTGCTGCCTCCTGTGGGTGTTTGAAATGGTTTTCTAATACACTTGACACTAAAAATTATAACAACTGCACATACCACTGGCAGTTCTCTCACCTGTATCTTTTATCGTGTGAAGTATCAAGCACTGTAAGTTACTGTACTTATTTTACTCTGCAGCAGCTATTTTTAAATAGATCACTGTCAAAAGTTTCTGTGAGCATCTGTTTTCATGCAGCTTTTGCATATTTACTTGAACAAACAGTATTAGGTTTAGCACATATTTTACACCTTTCCATTTTTGTTTTCCTTTCAAAAGAACAAATTGTGAGACAGAAAACAACAGAACCCTGAAATACAGACACAGTCAGTAATTTTATGTAGATGTTTAGCTGATGTTTATGCTTTTGAGATTTATGACTTCCGCATTATCTCTCATTTCCAATTACTGCTGCGTGTGCAACTTGCAGGGTATGTGCTATGCTTTATCACTGCCATATGGTTCTGAGTTCAATGAATTAATCTGTAAGGTTTCCAATCAAAGCATTGGTGTTGGGAGTAATGGGGAAGATTCAGTTATAGATTTTTAAGCATCTCCCACATCGCACTAATTCACATAACCTTTATTTACCACAGAGTGCCCTGCATGTAGAAGTGAAATGCTTGGTGGGGAAAAAGCATTTACTAGTCCACAGCAAAATACATGTCATTAGAGATGCATTTATAATGGAATTTGACTTAATGGAGATGGAGGCCTACAGACACTGCGTTAACGCTTTACAGCAATAAGGCTGTAGCAAGCTTTTAGCACAACATAATGATTCACCAGGCTAAAATTATACACTGAGCAGTGCTTGGTTGAACCAGCACATTATGTTTTCGGTACATACTCGCACAACTTGGCAAAACACAGCTCCCTTCAAATTGCAAACATAATTTATAATAATTGGCAGTATCTTCCAATTGTGCTGGCACTAGAAGCTCTGGAAGAAAAAGGGGTTAAACTATCCACACACCATTATTGTGCAACTAGTTTTACGGCTCCCTTCACAGAGCTTAATATTAAAACCATAGCTACTGCTGTTTATGGGAAATTCATAATGAATTAAAGCTAAGTATAATGTTGTTTTCAGCAAGAGACTGTTTACAGACTAGGTTCTTATCAGCTCTGTACAAAACCCTTTTAGATGACCTTGTGGAATGCCTTTGTGCAGCAATGAACACCAAAAATTAATCGAAAGGATTTTTGTCAGAGTTTACTTTGCATTAGCTAGAAATTTTCATCAAATGCAGTACATAACATTATCAGAAGTGGTTCTATGACATCCCTTAATGAAAGTATAACATGTAAGATGTTCTTGCACTTTTCTTTCTTTTTCACCTATGTGCTTTTCCAGAGTGGATAAGCATAACTCTTCGTTATATTTCAAGGTGAATTTTAATATGTATGGGAAACGACAACCTGATGGCTACTGTGAATAAAGCAGCCTGTTTATCTAATTGATAGGCATAGCCCAGGCATCCTGAGGACAAGTTTCCCTTGCACATGCTGCCCTCCTGCTGACCTGAAAATCCGAAAGTGTATCCTAGTCAATGCAGAATTACTCCTTGGCCTCTCTGCTAAGACTATGAGCAAAGGTCTTCTCCTTCTGTTCTTTATGATAGGGATAACTTTCCACCCAGAGATGACTGGATCCATTACTCCTCAACCCAGTCCGCTCAGATAGAAAAGGCAGGTAGCAACACATGTCAGATGTCAAATAGGCTTTCCGACACAGGATGTATAACTGCCTCACTGCAAAACAATATAGTATTTTCTTTTGGGTTTGTGCAAAATGGCAGCCAGACAGTTCTTGTATTTGAAAACAGCTGTATGAATTTGAATCAATCTAAATTTCTTAGTTTCTTCTTTTAATGTGCTAAGTAATAAAGTCTAATTCATCAGACTGACATAAAGGAAAAATATGCTTCATATTATAGCCAGTTCTAGTAGGCATCCAAAAATCAGATATCAACAATAGCAAGTCAGATATTTTGCTTTCATATGTTTCCAAGTAAAATATCCTTACAGTGACAGTTAAAAGTGAGAAAGGGAGCTGTAAAAGCAAATCAATAATCTGTTAGGATTATTACACATCTCTGTGAATTACATGGGTGTTACAGGGAGTAGCCAGATAAAATTGTTGAGGATTAAAACCAGAAGGGAACATTAGGAAAGAATTGGAAATATCAATATTCATTATCTACATTTCCATACTACAGTCTTACTGCACTAAAAGTTACACCTAGATGCGCATGCACAGGGACAGTACTGAGTGCTTAGGCAAGTTAAGGATTTGGGATACATCATTAAATCTCCAATACTATTTTTTCACAAGCAGTGACAGATGATGACCAAAAAAAGAAACTCTGAGGAAAGGCCCCTGAAGATGGCTGGTTATCGGACACATATTGAACTGGCAAATTTTAACACATACCAAAATTTCAGCAAGCCTTGCCATATTAACTTTGTCAAAATGCATTTTTATGTGAGGTGTTCAGTTCCTAGCATATTCATTAATAAAATTTATAGAATATTTCTTTGCTAGATGAAGACCAAAAAAAATATTTCACCTAGAAACAAAATAAAACTGGGACAGATAGTTTCTGGAAATTTGTAAATGGGAGCAAAACAGGAAGGCACAGCAGATCTTTTGCAGCTTACAGACAGGTTTCTGCTCACAATTCTTTTACAGCGTTTGAGTACAACTTTATTCAAGCCTCCTGGGCCAAAACATGTAGACTTCTCTGGTTCATTCTGGAAACCAAACTTCTGAGACGTGAATACCTGGGGCAGCCACTGAGGCTGCAGTTCCGCAGCAGACTGAGCCTGCCTGACTGCTGGCCCCTCCAGCCTAGCCTCCGCACCCGCTCACTCCTGGGCCTTCCTTTTGCATCAATTCCCACTACTGATCATATTTTTCAACAAGCCATTTCAACATGCAAAGTCAGTAGGGAGCTCATCAAACTACCAAAAGCAAATAGTTTTCTCACAACATTTAGTGATGACAATGAATGCTGAATAGATGGCAATAGGGACTGGGATTACTTCTGGGGATTTCCTCTCCCCCTGCCCACCCCATAGCAACAGGGACCAGAGGAAAGAGGCAGAAATTGTACTTACTTTTGGAAGCAGCTCTAACTGGAGGCTTGTCAGGTGTGAAGGCAACCTAGGAGCAAAGGCTTCTCCTTTGGCATTACCCAGAACATGATCTGCAAAACCAAACCATTCTGCTCTTACCAATTTTATTTCCCAAGTCAGCAACCAAGAGCAAGTCAATACACATTTAACAATATCTATCATTCGTTATTTGTTACAAATTATCAAAATACATATTGTAGCAATACATTTTAAAGAACCAAAATACTCTCACATGCAAAAAAAAACCCCAACACTTTTCCCTTGATATGTTGCAAAACAAAATCATGTGAATTTTAGTTTCACTATTGAAATACATAGAGTAACAAAGCAAACTCATTGTGTCTGTACCCTATATGCTATCAGTTTTGCTTTGGAAGACTAGAGAAAGAACAAGGACAAGCAATGACCATTCTAGAAACAAACCCCACATTTCTGGAAGAAAGGTTTACCAAGTCAGTTAGGCATAACAATTTTTAAAAAACCCACATTCCTTTAATGCAAATATGATTAGCCCTGTTCTCAACTAGCCCAGCTCAAATTCTGGAAGCAGATTTTTTTCTCTATACCATATGATTTAGATAATTCATTGATCCTTTGTCTTGCAATGTGTAGCAGAGAAAAAGATTTCATGTATTCAACTTCATATCTACATGACAGAAATCTTATGGTTGGAGACTGCTAACAGCACCACAGTACGATAGTCCTCAAACGGCAAATAAGATCAGCTTCAAAGGCACTTCTTATCTTTCCCTGCTCTGTGACTTTCTATGCTCCCTAGCCTGTGACATTGCTGCACTTCTTTTTACGGAGCAGCTGTGACTGCAAGATAGGTCTGTAGCCTGTCCTCCTTTACACAATCAAAGGCCTACGCGGAAAAAGCAAGTCAACAAAAAGCTGATGTTTATTTCAAGTGCTCAAACTGCGTATAGTCCTATAGGATTAACTTATTGCTAGATATTTGTACAATTCTTATTACGTTCATCTCAAGTCATATTTCTGAGTGAGTATGGGAATATGAGCTACTTTCCATTAGCTATCACACCTCACTCCCTTCTCCGCCTATATTGTTATCTCCATCAGCATGTCACGTGTAAAGCCACTAAACTATGCAGGTTTTAAAATAATGCGATTATATATGTGTATATACACACACAGAAATCAATAACTATACAATTTTAACAAAACCAGCTAGACTCCAACGCCAACCCATCACACACAATAGTGCATCGTCCCTATTCAATGGCCTGGTCAACCTCCAGCTAAATAGTGAAGCTAGGACCAAGACAATAGTAGCTGATGGTATGTAGATGAAGACGCTCCTTTATAGTTTGTAGCACTGTTATTCTTAATTATTATTCAACCACAAGAATATATATTAAGGAAGTACAAAGAACTGAAATATTGTACATTTTGCTTAACACACTGACGTAGTAGTTTAACAATAGTGCTTCCCATTCAAAGTCCTTTCTAACCCTCAGATCCCATATCACTAAGTTGTCACAGCACTCTTACTATCAGCTAAGATCAACTAGCCTTCTTCATATTATTCTGGATATTCCTAATATCCCAGTTCAGAACAGTACATGTCTAAACTCAATGGATGCCAATGCTTTAGATGAGTTTGTGAATTGAGACCTAAGTGAGAGAATGAATGTATTCATGTCACCTCCTGTTTTCTAAAGTACAAACTATTTCAGCAATTACTTCTTTCCTTTAAATTTCTTCAGTACATTATGGACAATACAAAAGAAACAACATTGCTGAGAGTGACCAAGAAAAATATTATTATGCATATGTTAACCACCCCCCCACACTCCCCACCCTCCCCCCAAAACCATCTTGGTGGCCCAAATCAAACAGTTAATCTAGAAAGTAATTACAAACCTGTTCACGAACTAATCACTTTTACCTTTAAACATCATCATTACTATAGCAGAGAGAATAAGGTTTATAGCTGATTTAGCAAACTGAAAGCTCATAACTGTCAAATAAACTTTTCTGAAACAAAATATAGAGGCAATTTCCAGCAAGAATAACATTTAAATAAATGGTGGGGAAAGAGATTTCAAGCCTCTCCAAATAAAGAATGTTTCTTTTCTAAGCTGGCAAAGATGAGACATTAAATTATATAATTACAAAAAACTTTATCACAGAAAGAAATAAATCTAGGTCTGAACTTATGGAAAGATATATTCAGAACTCATTAAGTGTGAATTAAAGTAATGCTCCAAAAGGTCAGAGAATATGAATTTACACTCTAAAAGACAAAAGCTTATTTTTAACACCAAGCACAAGTTCCTCTCTTTACACACAATATTGTAAGAAGTTGCTCCACAAATTCTGCAAGCTTCTAAAGGCTACCCTACCTTGAACATTTCATGAAGGACCTTCCCATAAACGTATGGGGGAATAACGTAGAGTGGTATTTTTAGTCCCTAACATGCTCATCAATATTTTCAGAGCAGTCTGATTAATAATTTTTATTTTTCTGTTAACACTGAAAAATAAATTAGTAAGCTAATTTAGAATCTAGAAGTAAGCTTCCTTAATTGCGATCCTCTGCTCTCTAGCAATTGGAATTATGCTATAAAATCTCTGCACACAAGTCATCGCACATGTCATTAATAGTTCTGGTCATTGCCTTTGCAATGCTCATCCACAGAATAGATACCGTCTGTGATTAAATCACACTAGCAGACCCATTTACAGTAAGCTGATGGCATTTAGGTGACCTTTAGCCCACAACAATCCTGCTAAATTTGTGATTTTTTAACAGGATCTCTTAATGAGAGATCTGATCAAGTTTCCCTTGATATCAGCAGAAACCCCCCTACCAACTTCAAAGGGAGATCAAACCCAAGAGACAAAACGTCAGAACAACTCGCTAACATTTCTGAATTAGATGCTTTGCTGTCATGCTTTATTATATTCAGCTCTGGAAACAAGAGACCTTGTCTCCTTGGCTGACAGACACTCCTTAAAAATACAAGTTCCAAATGATAAATTGTACTTGTCTTTATTCAGGACAGGCTTTTTTCCACAGCTGGCTTGTAAGGTGCTAGAAAGAAAGCTGATAGCAACTGTCTACAAATTCAGTTCTAAAACAGAGTTGACATTAAATGACACAGATGAATTCTTTCTACAAATGTAACCCAAACAGTTTGCATCCACAGAGTAACTTATCTTAAAATTTTTACTAGAACTAATGCGGTCAGAGGGTCATTTATCATCATCTGTAGTTCTAAGATAAACCAACATTGGTATTTTTGAGGGTTAGAGAGTGCAGGTGAGAGTTACAGGAGGCAACAAGAGGACCTACCAGTTCATGAAACAGGATACCATGAATGGGTGCAAAAAAACTCAAAGGGTTTTGCTCTTTCAAATGCCATCAATTGAATTTGTGATAATGCTCACGAGAAACGTAGCAGATTTCCCGGAAGCACACTCCTGCAACTGCTTGAAAGTATGCTTACTGCTAAGCTTGGGAATAAACTCTTTGACTTCAATGAAACAGCAACAGATTTTAAAAGGTTACACACATTCTTTATAAATAAGGACCAGAGAAAGGATGTGGAATACAGCAATGTAGGCTCTGCACAGATGATGCAAATATGGGAAAGGAATAAACCCCTGGATTCTGACATTTCAGTTACACCCCTATTTTGCTCTATTTTTTGTGCATCTTTAGGTCTGAGAAATGCAAATAGATCACCATCAGGTTTTGTTGTTAACCGGTTTTATCAAAGATACTTGGACATATTTGAGCAACGGCTGTTAAGGTAGACTGCAGACATGCTTGCTGAACAGGCTGAAGTGTATAATTGGAACAGGGTAGCTTAGCATGGCAGTTAGTACGTTGGTGAAAAAACAACAGACATTGTCCTGGAAACTAACTGTATTGTACCAAGGATTTGTTGTTGTTGAAGTTTGTGTGCAAAAATCACAGCAAATTTAGCATAATAGTATTGTGCGTGATGTAAAGCTGAAAAATCAGTTAGCTGTAAACACTTGATATTTGTTCAAGCTAATTAATCCTCTAATAGCTGCAGTATTCAGATGAGAAGCTCATGAGAATAGATATGTAATTAGTTTTCCAATATTCTATTTGTGCTAATTCCATAACGTTCTGGTTTGTAACCAGCAAAGAGCATAGAAGGGGAGATGCTAGATTGCTGGAGAAAGATAAACGCAGCATTTTAAATGGTGGAAGCAGGAGGGACTTGCTGTACTATATACAAGGACACTAACTATAATGCTCAGGAAGACACAGGAAGAAAACCAATCAATTTGTAAGCTCCTAGAGCACAATAAAGTGATGAGAAATAGCCAAGACGAACTTGTCAAGAACAGATCATGTCAAACCAGTTTTACTTCCTCCTTTGCCAAGATAACTGGCCTAGTGACTGGGATACAGCAGTTGGAGTGACATATCTTAACTGTGCTCAAGCTATTTGGGGCTGTCACAGAGAGCGTTCTCAAATGGAGCCTAAGCAAGTTTCCTCCACAGGGAATCTGCATAAGCAGGATCCACAATCAGCTGGAGAATTGTAATGGAGCCGTATTTATCAGCAGCTTGCTACTGTAGCAGGGCAAGCTGTCTCCAGTGGGATTATATGGGGTCTGCACTGTATTCTGCCCAGGCAATTCAGGATTTTATTATCATCATCAACAATGATATAAATTACACATGAGAAATTTAGGAACGTTACCAAAGTGGGAGGAGATGTACTTGGGAAGACAGCAATTAGATTCAAAGTGTTCCTGGCAAACTAGAATTTAAAAATAACAGGAAAAAGTTCAAATCAGACACGTACCACGATAAGCCTGGAGAACTACTAGCAACGCACTCACACAAACAGAGGAACTCAGTAAGCAGGAGGTGCGGCAGACCACAATATGAGCCAATAACATAACTCATTGGGACTGCTAAAAAATAATTTTAAGAGTTGAGAAGAATGTTATATGCAAGCAATCTTTTCAATGCTGATGTCTCTCCAGCTGGAATACAGTGCCCAAATTTCAGCTCCAAACTATAAAAACTGAGGAAGCATCCAAAGAAAAGCAAGCAAGATGAAAAATACTAGAAAATACCCCTACAAGGAAAGATGGCAGTTGTTTTGTTTACAACACACACACACAAACAAATCTTTCATTAAAACCTTTAAAGAGCCATTTCAAAGCCATGTGCCAAGAATACAGCGTCCCTTATCTTGGGTGGATTTTAAGTGATATATCAGGTCATTTCCAGGCCCCATTTCTATGATGCTCTTCCTGAAGTATTTCCAACAAGACAAATCAAACCCCATCACTGAAAGTCTTCATGATATAAAACAGATGTAAAAGCAGAAAGATTTACACAACAGACTTGCAAATGGCAACAACTTAATGAAATAATCTATATAATTCAGGAGTAAAAAATTAAAACCCTACTTAATCTGTACCTAATCTAAAATTAAACTATACAACATTCTTCTCAAGAGAAGCGTACACCATGAAAAGATAATACAGTAAAAAAAAAACAAACAAATAACTTCTACCCATGATATTAAGAGAGCAATCACTCCTAGTGTCCCTGCATGCTACAGTAATCACAGAAATGAAAAAAATGAGAAAGGTTTACTCTTAATTCAGATTTAACATCCAGTAACTGGGGAAAAACTCCTTTTTCAGCTGCAGAAAAAAATGAAAAGAATAATAATACCTGTCATCCAAATCAGCTAAGACGTATTTAGTGTCACATAATGATGACAAAGATTCAGAAAAAATATTTTAAAAATATTTTGGCACTCTGGCACCAACCTCAGTGGATGGAATTGAATTAGGCTTGTTAAATGCAGGCTAATCAGGCTGTCCACAGGAGCTCACATGCCTATGCTAACTATCTGTAAGAAATTGCAACTCGCTTTCACAGGGCTGTGATTAATTATGAATAAGCATTAAAAAACTTTCTTTTATGAAATCTCTTTTCAGTTCAGTGGAAGCTAAGAGGCACTTGGAATGACTTCACTTGTACAAACTATACATTATCTCTACTGGAAATCTGCGTTAAAAAGAGTTGTCCCACATGTACCTCCAAAGGAGTGATGAAAGGTCAAACGAAGAGAGACAATATTGCTATGGGTTTCTTTGTGGGTTTTGTACCAATAAATGAGCCAAGTGGGTCACAGGACTGGATGGTGTGGGAGCCGGATGATTCACCTGGTTTTGCCATTGACTCAGAACAGCATCAGTCAAAATCACTAAGCAGAGAACCCATTGCTTCATTTGAAAAATGAAGTTAGTGTGGTACTGCTTTTTGGAATCTTTCTCAGTCTATGAAGAAAGAGTACTAAATTATTGTTACCCTGAGAGGCAAAGAGCACTCCTGAAATTTTGCACCCTATTTTAACTCATTCAACATCTGGCAGACAGCAAACCTAACTGCTCAAAAATAATCTAAAAGGCCAGCTCCCCACAGTAAAGATGAATTGGTTGTTGTTTGCAGCATGATTTAAAGTCCTTAGACAAAGGATGGCTCACAAATGGTTAACTCTGATTTCAGAAACAAAAGGGTTTACACAAAGCCTTTGTTTTGGCACTTAAGAAAAAAGGTGAATGTACACAAATAGAAGTCCCTGAGGATATGGCAGAGGGGTAGGATAAAAGCAGCCTATATCTGTGCAAGCAGAGCAGAACTGGCAAAGCGTCTCTTAGCCAGTTGGGTACATGGCACCTACCACCTGGAATCTGCAAAGCAAAAGCATTACATCAACATGACGCTTGGCCTACACGTTCTGTCACTCTGTGGGCACGACAGTAGATCAGAATCCTTCTAATGCTCTCAGGCGGGACTCTCCATGAATTACCAAGCCAGACCGCTGACAGAGAGCAAATTTCTCTGTGCCTTTCCATGGAGACACATTCCCAGTGCCTGAGTGAGAATCAGACAGCAGGTTTGTTGGCAGGCGAGAGCATGGGACATGGCTCCGATATCTTCTATTTACATGCATCGCCTTGTATGGCACTGAGCCTCATTTTCAGCTGATGTAATGATTTTAATGGAATTAACAATTAATTCAGCTGAGAATCTCGCACATTGTCACCTTCTTGGACCTGAAAGTTAAAATAAAATGTCATTTCTAATCGTGACTTTGAAGTTTACTCTTATAAAAGTTGGCATTTAGATATGCTTTAGGCCCTGACACTTTCCAGGAACTACAGCAGTGGCCAGAATTATCTGGTACATCAGTTCATGCATTAATAAATCTGTCAGGCGATGCACTTTTGGTGACCAGCTCATGAGGGCCACCAAAATTAGCAGATCAGGTTAAATTTCTGCTGAATACTAACACTGGCTTTCGAAGCAGTGCAATCAGAACACTCCCAAAGCACTAGAGCACAGTCTAACACTCAATGTCTGAAATAAATACATAAATAGACAGATAAAAGCACCGCAATACAGTGTGGGATACTAAAACAATCCAAAGAAGGAAATAGAGCCTGAGCTTTAGCAAAGAAAACTCCATCCAGAAACATAAGCTATAAGAGGCAGGGGATGCTTCTAGCAGAATTCCATGACAAAGGAACGCCAAAGTGCACACAGGCAAAATATGCATTAGTGCCTTACAGTTTCTTTTACCACCTTACCCTGATATATGAGAATCGTGGTCTTTCTATTGTACACAGCATACAGCCATAAGATAAGAATCTTGCCGAGCATTTCCTGTAGACAGTTGTGGAATGGTGACCGTGTTGTGGCTTTTTTTTTTGGTCTCATTTGTCACAGCAAGCCTTACTTATTCATTCAAGTCAATCTTCCATAGAGTGGCCTTTTACATCTACTAAGAAAACAACATGCCACTGAGAAAAACAACATTGTGATTCATGCTAGAAGCAGAGTTCGCTGTCTGCTGGCCCTCAGCCCAGATCCTGAAGTGTCCACACTTATTTTGTAAGCCTGCATTACCATAATAGCAATATTTTATTAGCAGAGAATTTCAGACTCTTAATGTATGTCCGGCTTTTCACAGCTACATAATATGGGCAAAGTCCAAGCTTTTCTTCACTTCCTTTTCACTTCAATCCAAAGAAACACATCGTGGCTGCAACACCAGCCCCCCTTCTTTCCAGAAGTATTCTGGCACCCTCTTTCATATTGCCTTTTTTCTTGGAATCAAGCCTGCTTCTCAAACCTGTTCACCTTCTTCCACATTATCGCTTTCAAACACCTTTTACAACAATTCTCATAATCGTGACTGTACGAAGCATTTTGAGATCAGAGAGTTTGGAGTTGCCTGTAAACAAGAAAAATGCTCAAGATTTATGTGAGAAATTGTTTGGTGCTTTCCAGGCTGGATTTTTTCACTTGAGCTGCTAGGTTTTTCCTGTCAGAATTAACGATAGTTGCTTTTTCCACAGCTTCTGCTTTGGTCACATGTGGTGACTGCCTGAGGCCTCATGCTCTCATCCTCCGATCCTCATTCTATTCTGGGACATGCACTGAGGGACATCAGAAAACACAAGACTGCAGCAACAGATAATAGCCGAAAGCATCAGCTCATACACTGCTCTCATTGAACAGTCAAGCTATAGAGAACCCCCTGAACATAAATAAATCAAAACACAGCCTCCACAATAAGAGAAATACAAACAAACAAAAACCCTCTACATTTTAACACAACTTTTCAACTGGAGAGTGTTTAGTAAGAGGCAAAGGATGGTTCATCATTCATGCAAATATAAAGTGAATCACCAGTGATTACACTTTTTTTTAGACAAAATCAATGTTCCAGTGTGATCTGAGTATAAATATTTGTGGTAAGAAAGACAATAAAAAAAGAGAGATATTGTCCGGAAATGGAGATAGGCCACCGAAAATTTGGCTCAAAACTTGGCTCAAAACTTGCAGACGTTGAGCCCATGCCAAGCAATCTGCTTCACCAAGGAAATCCCCAGTAAATAGCCTATTTCCTGAAAAGCGTACAGCAATTCTGCAGCCAGAAGTTCCCCTTCTGACTTGCAAATAGAAATGCTTTTAAACAAAAAAAGCAGCAGACTTTGTACAAGTAATTTAAGCCCCGTATTCAGCATCATAGAGTTCTACACAATGAAACAGTACAGCATACTACAGCCTTGCCAGTTAGTTGCCCATTTCCAGCTTTAAGTACTGAAATAGAAGTTGTTCATTAGGACACGGATGGAGATGCAACTTGAATAAAGAAATGGAAAAATATATATTCCACCCTTCACTTCTCCAAGAATGCTTCAGAAAAATAAGAAGAGTCAATGCCAATATAGGCATGTGAATATCAAACCAGAGCCAAGGGAGCCAACATACAGGTCACAAAGGAATCTACAGCAGAACCAGCACACGGATGTGGTCGCAACTTGTGCCTTTAGATACTCCCAAGATTACATTGTTTTAATCAGATGTATAGTACCAGTATATAGCTAAACTGTCAGTGCGCATATATGCCTTACTGCATGTTCTATAATTCGTATGGGTAGCAAAACATTGCATTTCCTTGTAAAGGACCAACATTCTGCTATGATCTCTTACAACACTTGGAGAACAGGGGATTGTAGCCTTTGCAGCACTGCCAATATGGACAAACCTCTGCCATCAATAGCACACAGCTGTTCCCTACTCAGGTGGCCGAAACACTTATTGCCATCCTGAAAGCTCTCTACTAATAGCATCTGTCTAGTTATTCTTTGTAGCATGGCCATGCTTGGCTCATACCTGATGGGCCCTGGCAGAGATGGGACCATGCATGTTGTGGCCTAAGGTCCACATCTTTATTTTACATGATGCATTCCCACTGTAATAAAGCCATTTAATGCCGTCTACATCAGTATGGCAAGAATGTTTTCAACAAATTGCAGAAAAAGCTATGGGAATTACTTAAGCAAACACACTGTGGATTAACAACAAAGAAAAGAGTGTGCAGGGAAACAAGTAAGCAGGAAAACATTTTATTTTGGTCTGTGTCTCGCTATGCTTTTTAAAAATTGAGTAGGTAATTGAACAGGTGTCACAGGGAGGAACAAGGGAATCTAAGAGCAGCTCTTTGCATGAAACCAGCTATAGATAAAGCCTAAGGTTAAAATACAATATCCCAGGGTTACTTTCCAAAGCACCAAACATAGTAAGATCACTCCATCTTCTTAGGTACATACAAAATAACTGTCAAAGTGAGTTTTGTCCAGTGCTTTTTTTTCCATTTTTTAAGGGTCTACACATTGCAATTAGCTCTACAGACCCAAGTCCCACTCTCTGCTGTAAAGCCTTGGCACAACACTAGGCTAATGCTGCTGTAGTACTTCTGTATGTAAGCGAGTGCTTCTGACAGCATCAACCTGCATGGCATGCAGGCAGCGACTCAAAGCGCCACAGCCCGGGGTATCTGCATGACTGGCCACTGTGCGGGGAAGATGTGCTCTTAGAGACTTGTAAGGAATTGTCAATTTTCACTTCCTTTGCTAGCCATTAACCTATGAGCAGTGTACCAGGGATAGCTAAAGGGAAATTTATCTCTATTTTAAAGGGAAAACTTAAGACAGCATCAGTCATAATCTACATGTTTTCCTGATAGATTTCCAGGTTTGTTGTATTTTCAAAGTTTAACTGACAAATATAATCACACCTAGTTTCCATCCTGTTGTCAGTGATTACCAGAAAAAAGAAGAGGCTTTCTTTCAAATGCAGAAGCTGGTTTCAAACACAAAATTTCTCTTTCTCACCAGCAACTCTCTAAAACACGTTGTATTGGGCAATCTTCAAAAAGCCACAAATCAGACATCATGCAGTATTCTGTGTCTTTTTTTAGAGTGCTTCCTCTTTCCTACTTTAAATAAAACTGAACAGGAACACAGTTTTATTCATAATAGATGAGTTCAAAGAACTGTTTCCTCAAATTCTTCACTACCTGATAAATGATTTAAAATTTAAAAATAAATTAAAAATTCCTGCATATTGAAGAATCATGACTATTCTTTTTCACTGTTAACTATTCCAAGTTTACATTCAAAATAAAAGTTCCAGCATCAAAAAATGCTTAGTTCCTCCAATCCTTGCAAAACCCTTCCTAGAGCAACAGTAGAGCAATGAATAATGGATTCATAACCACCTTTTCCAGGCCAAGTTGCTACCCATCTTGCATTAGACCATGCTGCTTGGCATTTCCTCTCTCGTGACCAGCATCTTCTCCCTTTTGGCAAAAAGCAATGAGAATCCAGTAACCTGTTCTAGGTCAGAATTTCCTCAAACCAGATCCTACACATGGCTCTGCCAGAGAATCCTGTAACAGTCACTGCAGCAGAGCCTCCCGTGTCTTGGAAAGACTGCAGATGCAGCAGGGTGCCAGATAAGTCCAATTTCCCCATCAGCACCAGAGTGCTGACACCACTGAGGTTACTCGTCTGTGGCCAGGGACTAAAACGCAGCACGTCGCCCCAAGAGGCAGCCAACAGAAAAGGCCTCAGCACCACTTTCTGTGACTACTCCATCTCTCAGATGCCAGCCAACCTGCTGGACTTCCAAGAACCCGCACTATGACAACTTCCTACCCAGCAAACAATAGATCTTTCACTATCCAACTGCTCACGATCCTCAACTAATTAGAAATAAAAAAACTATTAAACTCTCTGGATTACCCATCTTCGTCTTTCTGAAGTTCCATTTTGATAACAGCAGAATCAATGGCAGTGGTGAATGATAATAACAAACCACTATCAAGCAAGAGGAGACACCAAGATAACTTTCAGCATCGTAATGAAGTGCAAACCAAAATACAGGCACTACGCAGGTACAAAAAAATAAAATGAGATGCATATTCATGTGTTGCAGCAGCCTTGGCACTGCTTAGAGATAATATTCCATCAAAACTAAACTGCAGTGGTAACATTCAGAAATGGACTCTGTTGCCAAACACTTGGAGCCAATCTTCACATATCAAAAGTGGAAGAAAAAAAAAGTGTCTCCTTCCAAAGTCAGTGACTTCCAATGACAGAAGACGACTATGTCTGTGTTCACAATTAAAAATATTAACCACAATCTACCCACTTAAGACACATCTTTGGTTCAACAGCACTCTTCCAGCTTTCTAATTTTAAGCCTGCAGCATATATGGGACTTCTATGTTAGGAAAAATCACAACTGTTTGCATTCAACAATAAACAGCACTTTAAGAACTATATTTAAAAATTATATTTGGGGCATTATTTTAATATCATCATAATATCTTAAAAAGGAAGATGCAGCAGAAGAGACATCACTGTGTATTCTATAACACCAAGTATGTATTTTCTACTACCAAGGTCTGCAAAAACATCCCCCAAAATTCAGTAATTTCTTCGGGATTTTATTAGCTTTTTTTGTCTTTTCCTCCAAACCACTGTATACAAGTAACTGGGCGGATGGTGAAAAAAACCCCATGAAAACGTTTTACTCCCACGGTAGTTTCCCACTTCTCCAAAAATAAACATACCATTATGTTTTTACACTTGCTGTAGGTTCCACTACATAAAGTTCTGAGGGGGATGGGGGTTTCCACTTTATAGGCACAGTGGTACACAGCAGTATCAGTGCTGGCAGGAAGCTGCTGCTCTCTTTACAAAAAGGGAAGCTGGCTGGTTTTTGAAGTCACAGCCTAGTTTAACCCTATATGGGCACATCCACCATCCGCCAAAACCGAGCCCATTCAGTCTTTTCAAGCATGATATGTGGTTGCGAGAAGCAGAATAAGAAATGACAGAGTAAGTGTTGATTGCACCCATGCGTATGCCTAACTCATAGTGCAGCAACTACAAAAGGTCACATCTTGCTAATACTGAATGTCAAGACACTTTGCCTGTTAACTGCACATGGATCACATTTAGGCTATGGCATTAAGAGGTTTTCTCTGATTCTCAGGCAAGATGATGTATGTCCCGCTCTAGACTTATTTGTCATCCTCACGAGTAGACAGGAAAAGCAAAAGGAGATACCCTACAATGGGAAGTCAGTACCTTTGGTATTAGAGCACTTTAGGCTTTACTGAAAAAAGAAACTTTTACAAGGAAGCTGCATAAACATAGCTGGCTTCCCAGTGACCTTGTTTACTGATAATACAATCTAAATACAATTGTCTGCTCCTACTGCGTTAGGTTCTGATGGCATCTGCAGCAGAGCTTGGAAGGCCTGCCAGAAGGTCTTTGAATTATTTATACAGAAGTCATCTTCATCCTCAAAGTCATTGGACACGCTCTCCTTGAATCAGGAACATATTTATTGATTTAAAAAATAAAACAAACAAAAAACCACAAACAAAACAACATTTTCACTTCACTTCTAGGCAAAATCTGCAGCTGTTAACACAGAAACGTTACATTCAATGTACCTCAACTCAAAATTGCATCTTTCATGATTCTTGCTTACCGCCTATATTTCTTTCTGTTTGTATAACGTAAATCAAAGAAATCAGATTTTGCTTTGAAAACAGTTACTTAGATCTAAAATAGCCCGTAGATTAACTGAGACCAGGGGAGCCCTAGAAGTTTTTTTAAAAGTTGGTTTAAACTAAGAGATTGATCAAGCACCAACTGAACAGAAAATTTGTTGACGACATTGAATCACTTTGGAAAGTTCAGACTTGAAGGTTCAAGTATATGAAGACTTAGTCCTTAATTCCTTATGGCCATGAAGTCGTTATTGCTTTCATAACTGACTGTTAACATACTAGGTGTAAAATGTTATAAAATAGTTCTATATTTAGTCAATACTATTTTTTGTGTGAATAAGTGTTATCTTTTAGTTTGATTTTCAAGGGAAATGAGTTCTGTGTGCTTCTTCCACTTGTCTGTCAAGCTCCCCCAATATTCAATTCCAGTGAGTAATTAAAATTTGAAAAACGTAGAGGTCTTGGTGCTAAAGAAATACCTGCTCAGAAAACAACTCAGGTTAGAGCCGTCATCGAAGAAAAAGATCTTCAGCTGTAACAGATGCGGGTGGCTGGTGCCAGCCAGCATGGTCACAGCTCTATTTTAATTTCATGTTTAGGAGGAAAAAAAAAAAAAGCTTTGAAACTACAAAACCCTGCACCCAACTCAGTTGTACTAATCACAACATAAAGTTCATCTTAGTAATGCAGCAACAGTGGACTTCCTATAGAAAAAAAAAAAAATGAAAAAAACCCAAGTCCTACTAAAAACCTGTGAGAGTCTGTTTTGAAGTTGGTCTGTGGTGAATTATTTCTGTGTCTTGAAACAGCTCCTGGATTGTCTTCAGTCCATTTTATCTTAGGTGTCAACAGAATGGTTGCCAATTTCTCTATCTTCTTTATTTTTGTCACATTTAAGAGAGTTTAGTAGATATTAGACATATATAGTTAATATATATGAGATATGATTGTGCTGTCACTTTCCTTTATGCTGCCACAAGAATTCTCAAGAGGAAAAGATATATTATTCTTCTATTACCATAACTGCACTAAGGAATACAATTCTAAATTCCAAGGCTTTTGTTAAACAGTTTTCAGCATGCAGTTTAATAACCAGTCAATTTAGCAATGTAAATATTATTGATATTTTACTAGATATTGCTTCTTAATGTTTATTACAAAACTACTGTCATTGCAGGATTGGGGTGGGGGGTTTAACATCTGACACCTAGAATTTAAAATTCTGCCTTTTTCCCTTTTTTTTGTAATACCATAATTTGTGCTATTTCCTCCTTCTTGTGACCCTCCCCTCTCTAAAATGATGCATGCCAAATTTTATTCTGATACTACAATGCATTTTTGGTGGAAAATAACAGTGTGTTCTTAATAGTAATCCATTGCACCCCTCGTTTTAAGGGGAAGGAGGCAAGACACATGACAAAAATCATAGAGTGAAATAGCTGGAAGTCCACCCACTGGGAAAGGCTGGATGGCAGAACCACTGTGCAATGCTGCTGTAAAGAAATGCAAAGTAAGTATTATTTTACCTTTTATGATTCGTATGCAAAATTTTCTTTTTTATTTGAAAGCACTGGTGTAGGATAATTTATAGCTAGATATTTGTATTGTTCAGGAATCACACTGGGCAGCCTTAGACTTGAATAAAAATTAGTTCAGACATTAGAAGACTCTGTAGGCAGGTGCGGAAGAAAGAACCTTGAACTATTTGAAGCCCAATTGTGCAATAGGAAATGCAAGCAAAGACACTGAACAGTGGCAACAATTCACTGTAAAATCCAATATTATTGATATTTGCTTTCAAAACCCCCTTAAGTCTCCCCCTGCCCCACACCACACCATCATTTCCTTCCATCACTTCAGACAAATCTCCGATGAAGGGACTCATCATGTGCTCCTCAGTCATCCACTGCTCTGACACCCACTTCTCAGATCTCACCTAAACACACACATTGCTTGCAGAAGTCAAATCCTTCTCGCCCATTACTATCGTTCATCTTGGATACCATGCCCCATACAAGATTAAATTAAATGTATTCCACTAACCTCTTCCAAATGTATTCTACTAGCACATATTCACATCCCTATCTTGTTACCTCCCCTTTCTAAACTATTCCTCCTCATTTCCCCTATGGAAATGCCAGCTCCATTTCCATAAAGGTGTGTCATTGTCTTTTGCGATCATCTTTGTGCTTTCTTCCTCATTTCCTTTGCCAATTGTCCAGTTTCCCTAGTCCCCTTCTTTCTACATCCTTATTTAAATGTCTGTACCTTTATATAAAACCCAACCCTAAACAAAACACAAAACACCTCAGCACTGACAAGCTCTCTTCATTCACTACAACCTAACATTACATACATCAAAAATTCCTTTTGCTATTTCCCGATTTGCTTCTGCTTGGAAGATTTCATGCCGTAGACATATATGGAATGGAGAGAATTCCTTCTTTCTTATTATTTTACTTATCAAGGATATAATACCATTCAGGAAAACAATTCAGATTTCCAACCAGAATACACCTAGTATTTTTTCTGTAGGATATAACTGAGCTTCTGAAGAATATTTGGTATACTGTGGACATTACTGTACAAAAATCAAGTAAAAAGAATGGTCAAATGAAAACCTTAAAAAAAGTCAACAAGTTAATTCCAGAGTGTTCATTCCTAGCTGTCATATTTCCATAGAAAATATTGTAAACAATTTCCAAGAAGCTTTGTAGGAATTCTACATTTTCAAAAAAAAAGATAATCAAATTAAGACATATGACAGATGCTGCTCTAAAATAATACCAAACCAAAACCAGAATTTTGGAGAAATTTCAGCAACAATAATATAAAGACCAGTTAGAAATTCCTGCCCCAAACCTACTTCCTTTCCTTTGCAACATCTGTACAACGGTCTCAACTAGCATGTCAGTTCCTATAACCCTATACATAGAGGAAACAGCAAAACAGCCTTGGTTTCGCTATAGCTCAAGGACAGGAATGGAAGTTCCCAGTCACTACCCAGCAGCCCAGCAGGACACCTACGTAGCGGAAGGCTGAGACTCAGAATTTCCTCTCGTGCGCCACCTTCCACAGTACTTTCAGTTTTTCTGGGGTATAATTGTAATGGAAAACACAGGGCTTACCGCAGTTCCCAGCACGCTTTGCCTGAACATAGATGTGAAAGAGGAGTGGTGAAGCAGCCCTTTGCTTCTGTGGCAGCGTAAAGCAGGGACAGACTCCGGTGCGCGGGGTGCCCCAGATGCGAGAAGACATGATCCTTGAGAGCCCGGTAAGTTCTGCGCAGTGCTGTGCTCTATGCTATCTGTTCCCATCTGCTGCTGGTGTCTTAGGGGGCACAGATGCCTCTGGGCAAACTACAGTGAGAGCAACTCTGTGCTAGGTATTGCTAACTGCGGTGACTGTGGAGCTCAGCCCTCAAGAGACATCTAGACAGGCATGATTTAGTCAAAGTAATTTAATGCTATGTTACAGAGAAAGCACATTTAAAATTGTTGAGAAATTCAGTGGTTATTCTGTGTATAATGTCATACTTGGATCGTGTGTAATGAATTGATAGCATCCATAAGGAAGATTACGTAGTGGTGGCTTTATACAAAGCTGTTGTGGAGAAACTGAAACAGAGGTTGATATTTCATGTTATTGTGGTACTCAGATTTTTATTTTTTTTTTCCCCTCTTGAGTGGAATACCAGGAAACACAGAAACATCGATTTGAATGAATACCAAGTGAGATGGTTTCAGTATTGTGCAGGCAGGTTTAAAGTGATGCAGTACGCTGAGAAGCCCTAAGCAAGGAATCAAAGTTCAGCTTTCCAGGGATGTTTGAATTTGCCTTTTGGAGTCAGCCCATCCCAAACTCAGGTGGTGCTCCCCAGAACATCAATAATCAAGTTTCAGATATTTGAGTCAAAGATAGGCATTTTGCCTCAAAGATTTCATTTGCAGTCCCTTTTTTTCCCCCAAGTTAATTAATTTAACAAAGAGCAATAACACTGAAATTTCAAGTAACAAGGCATTCAAATTACAACAAAATAGGCCTCTGTTAGCTTATGCAACAGAGTAAAAAACATTTTCTGTAAGATCAAAAAAATAGCAGGTTTTGGTATATTACAAATAAAAACAATTAGGAAGCAAGAGCTCTTCTTTTCAAACTTGTGGGATTTACCATCTCCAGAAAATGTGGTTCAGGGGTGTTTTCAGTATAACTTCTGCTACCCTGGTACTTTACAGGGAAATGAATGTTTCTGCTGCAGCAAATGAGATCCAATCCCGCACAGAGTTTCTCAGTCTGGTGAATTTAAGCTTTAAGTGGATTGGTAGGGACCTGATGCACATAAGCTGTGCAATCCCTTGAGAAACGATTTTCAAATTAACTAATAAGATACTGCACTGCTTACAGCTTATTAGAAAGAAACAGTGAGCAGCAATAGCACATAGCTACTATGCCTGGGATTTAAAAGCTGGATTTAGCTGTCATGTCCATAATTCTTGGTGCATTGGTTATGTAAAGGAGTAGGTGAGAGGAGGGTTTAGTTTCATATTAAGGAAAGTAAAAAGGCTCTACAGAATGTAATTGCAGGATTAGTAAAAAAGCATAAGGCAGCTTTGCTCCACTATTTACATACCAAGGCAGTTTATGGAAATCCTCATATAGAAAACTTCAATAATTGAAAATGAGATTCATAAACAACTTGCTCTTAAATTAAAGGACAATAAATTTAATTTTTCATGTTAAAATACGCGTAGAGAAGAAACTGGTAAATTTTCACAAGATCACAGAATCACAGAATGGCAAGGGTTGGAAGGGACTTTGGGAGATCATCTAGTCCAACCCCCCTGCTAGAGCAGGTTCTCCTAGAGCATGTTACACAGGACTTCATCCAGGCAGGCTTTGAATATCTCCAGAGAAGGAGACTCCACAACCTCCCTGGGCAGCCTGTTCCAGTGCTCCGACACCCTCAGAGTAAAGTAGTTTTTCCTCATATTCAACTGAAACCTCTTATGTTTCAGTTTGTACCCATTGCCCCTTGTCGTGTCGCTGTTCACCACTGCAATGAGTCTGGCTCCGTCCTCGTGACTTCCACCCTTAAGATATTTGTATGTGTTGATGAGGTCCCCTCTCAGTCTTCTCTTCTTCAGGCTGAACAAGCCCAACTCTCTCAGCCTTTCTTCGTAGGGGAGATGCTCCAGTCCCTTTATCATCCTAGTTGCTCTGTACTTTAAAGGTTATCTCCTTGAGGAAAGGAATAAGATATGAGAGCTTCCTGAACAACATTGATAGTTATAATAGTAATATGTCTGCAAGTTTCCAGATATCCAAATGATAGTCTACATGTTCATGAGATTTCTATTCATGAGAACATCTTGACAGTAATTACCATTCATCCTGAGGTAGCAAGTTAAGAGTAAAAGGACGGAGCAAGCAAATGCCTTAAAAATAACCTGGTAGAGGTAACATCACAGTATGTAGATCACGCTTAAGAACAGAGAAACTATGAAGACAACAGACAAGATGAGTCAGACCATGGAGGGTCTCGATGAACCTAGCTGGGCAGAGAAACTAGAACTATTAGAATTAAGGACTGAAACTGTCAAGTTTGGTAATGATATAAACAATCCTGAGCACAGAAAATGAGGTTGCCATAAAAACAATCTTTACCAAAGCTGCCTCCTCAAAACTAGAAAGGCACAAAAATTTGAAACTGCACACCAGAACGCATCAGTGAAGACTACCAATGTAGCAGCTAAATTTAGGATCAAGTACCACCAAGGGAACAAATTACAGGACAAAAGTAGTAAAGGTCATTGACTTCAGTCTCACAGAAATGTCATGTACTGGTGGAACAAGTGATCTAGCTGTATGTGATTGCAAAAAGGGGCAATTAAAAATAAAATATAAAAGCATTACAGAGGATTGAAGTGAAAGTGCTTTGCTTGGAATACATTTAAAGCCAGTGACTACTGCTTTCTAATTTGTGAAACCAATTTCAGAACCTTCCCACTGAAACAGAAAAAGTTACCATCTCTTTTAATATAGATGACCTATTAGAGGAGCTGAAAATGTAATAAATGCATAAGCAGTTCACTTGAAAATGAAGGTTATTAAAATAATTATTTTATGTTTGACGTGTAAGTAAGGATCTCTAGTTTCAACCTTTAGCTGCGATCGTCATGGAGTTAGATTACCCTTTGTCACACAGGCATCCTTGCACAAGCCCTTGCACAACTTCTCTCCTGTCCTAAGGAGACACAGATCAACCTCGCTGCCACATCCCATTAGGAGCAGAGCTGATAAAGTGTACTGGGATTCCAAGGTGACATAGCTTCTTTCATTACATTTGTCACAATATTGATTAGATTAGGTCTGAAGTCCTTCTTTGGCCTGCTACTGACCCATCACATCTCCTGGGAAATTCTGGAGAGTAGGAAACAAAATTGAAAACGACTGGAACAATAGAGATTATTATAGCTCATGGGATTCATGTAGATGTGACAAGTGCTGATTTTGACTAACTATGCATCCTAATCCATTAATCCCAAACTAGACGACTAAATATTACATTAACTTCTTCACATGCCTTTGGGAGCTCAATAGCATGGAAATAACACATCAAATATTTTTATTTCTTTCACCGGAGTAAATAACATGGTCGAAGTGCTGCCTAGCTCATTTCACCCACCAAAAATTTAAAGAGTAAATAAAGAGCAGCTAGGTTTGCTCTCTATGGAGCCTCATATCAATTGTCTTCTGCAGTATGTTTAGTTTTAGATATTACACCCATGCAGGATAGCTGATAATGGTTTAAATCAGAGAACTCTGCAACTGAGCTGTATGGAATTCAGCTAATTGTAGCAGTCAATAACTAAAGACCCCTATACCTGTTCTTGCGTTTTCAGCAGGCTTTACTTATTGGCATTAAACACTTCCAACATAATACATGCCCTTCATTGATGTAGCCTTTGCACGTGACAGATTTGACAGTTCTGAAGGCACAAAGGACTACTCTGAATTGCTAAATATGTTTTTTGATTTAGACAAAATGGAGGGTAGAGATATTTTTTTTCCTTTTTAAGTATAAGGTCATTTTTTCCTCTTTCACACATGGGCTACTCTACAAATACCATCGGTAGGCACATCTGAACTATGAGGAGCCTGAGCAGTAAGTGCAGTAAATGTCACTCCTTTTCCCTACACCTTTACCTCCCACATATAACACCCACGTCTCTGACAGCACCAAAACCATGGTTTGATTTTTCCATTCTTCCAAGCGTTCCCTCCTCCTCCTTATCTTCACACAACTTTGCAAAATAAAACAGCTAAGCAATTAGCATCCTATAAGTAAAATAAACATTCCTATTTGCAGTAGGGAAATTGTAGTACATCTGTCACACTCAGTAACACCACCCGAGACAAGATGACACACACTATGATAGCCTGGGAAGCACAAGCTCTCATGAAACATTAGCTTCCAAATCTGCTTCTTATACACTTCGAAGGATAAAGCAACATGAAGCAGAAAAAGAATTGTGTATTTCATTCCAGTTTAGCATAACAGAGCATTGCACCTAGATCCCATATTTATTTTATTTCCATGGGAGTAGAAAAAGAGGGGGCAGGGGGAGGGAAGTGGGAAATCTGGGATTTTCTTCTACTGATGTTATTACCTAAATGTACCTATGAAAATTACACATTCCAGGTTGCTACTCTGATCCTTTTCACAACCACTAAACTTTCTTCAAAATTAAGTCCAAGAAATTCTTTACCCTGTTCTTAAACTGATCCTGCTTTTTTTCACTCAGAAGAAAAAAGGAGTAGAGTTTCTCTTAATATAATCCTAGCTTTTTCTTTAATAGAACCTTTTTGTATATTACTGAAAGATTTGACAGGGTAATTAAAATTCCATTGAAAAAGACTTGAAAAATGAAGGGGGAGCAGGGAAAGAACAATAACTGATCATGGATTCAGGTTAATTAAACTTGCCTTAAATATGCTGTAGGATACTTAAATTGAAAGAGATTCATCTGTCCATAGCCATAAAGATTACTCCAAGCAACTCAAACAATGTGTCTTTATGCTTTGCAGAATCTTGCCTGTAGGTTATTACTGTGCAGAACATCCAACAAGATTCAATAACAGCTTTTACATCCAAAAACTATGGTTTGCATCTTGAGAACATGAAAGAACCAATCTTCTGAGGATTGCCTAGGAATAGTGGATCGATTTTTTATAATTTAAGGGCTGAAAATTTGGGGGGGGACACACGTTTCAGCCAGAATTAGAAGATTTTTTCCATGGAAGGGTAGAGGTCATCTTCCAAAGAAAAGTGTTTAGAAGATCCTTTCCTGAATTGTCAAACAATATTATCTAATTACATTACACTTATGCCCTTGCTCATATCATTAAAATAAAAATGGTACAAACAACTACACCCCTCACACATTACAAAATAAGAAAATCCTGAGCACAGACCAAAAGGAAAAAGTGACTGCTCCGCAATATCATAATAGACAATTAAAAAAAATTAAATAGATATTTGTTGCACACACATATTTTTGTTTTAAACACAGCCATTTATTTTTGCTGAGAATACATCACACAAATCTAAGACGATATTTGTCTTGAAACTCTTCATTCATATTAACATGGGAAGCACCTTTCCTTCCTCTAAGAAAGTAATATGCAGTACACATCCGTGGAGAAAATAACTTTTGACAAGCATTAAATGGCTTTAATGCTTTAAGGTCAAAGATTATTGCACACGATACTTGGCCTTGTCTCAGTTCTTTGTTCCTGTCTCTTCATCCTCTTTTCTGCACTCCCTTCTTACACATACTACTCTCCCAGCTCATCTGCATCTCCCGCTGTTCCCCCCAGCACGTACCTGCTCTCTGCCTTGTTCCCTTCTCCATACTAATCTGGTCATGCAGCCCAGCTGCCTTTTGTAGCATTCTTAATTACATTCCTCTCCTATCAATTGCTGGCCTCTTCATTACTGCTACTGGGTTTGGGTACCAGGAATAGGATTTATTCCCACTCCCTGCTTCCCTCCACCCCCATCATCTTCTGGTCAAAATGAAGAGGTGTGCTTAGACTTGCACACACAAACCTTAAGAAATCTCCAGCTCTATCACCTGGTAGTTTGTAACCCAGAAAGAATAAACATTAGCTGAAAGCTGAGAGTTTTTGCACCGTGTAGATCACAGACTGTGACAGAAATGGATTTGACATAGCTGGTTTTGTTTCATAGTTTCTAATGTCTGTTTTCACTACACGAACAGAAAGCTAAGACGCCCTACAGCTGGCTCTCAGCTGCATGAGTTTGCTACTTTGCAAACTTCAGAAGGAGGCCACAAAAAGAGGGTGGAGATGCAAAAAGCAATGTCATTCTTTTGGACTATGCACAGCTTGCTTGTGCCAGGGTGCTTTCCTCTCCCTGGTGACTGTTTAGGCAGAGAGACTAAGGTATAAATGTGTCCCCATCCACAGTCCCTTCTCACCTGCAGAGAAAGAGCTTGCAAGTCAAGTTTGAAGAGTACGGTAGAGCATGTAAAAAGAAGCATATGGGAACCCACTTCTTTGAAATTGCTGACATTTTGGAGGATGAAAGAAACTTGAAATCTCCAGGGCTTCACAAAAAAAAAAAAAAAAAAAAATATCCCATAAAAAGAAAAGAAACAGGAGAAAAACTGCCTATCTCTGTATTCAGTTCAAATATTTAAGTCCCTTGAGGAAGGAAATAGGTTAGGAAACAGACAGTGAAAAATAACATACTGAAGATAAGTCTGATTTTCTAAGTTTTGATTCTTATTTTAAAATAAGAATCAGGTCTTAAAAATAATCTGCAAAAGCAATACTAATACAATTTAGCCACCAAAGGGCAATAAGTTAGGAAGATACAGGCTAGGAATACTCTGGACAAAATTTCATTTGTTTTCAGGGACTATACATGTTTATCATCAGCAATAGGCATTCCATACCATTACAGTTTTTGCCACCAAGCAATAATGGAAGTGAATGTTACTTTTTTTTTTTTTTTAAACACAAGTAATAGACTATCTTACAGCACGGAGTAACTGAATCCTAAAACTGGTACTGTAAGTCTCTCAGTAATAGATGCAGCTGTTTTAGCCAAACTGGATTTTTGAGAATAAACTTGATGATCTTAAAGGTCTTTTCCAACCTAGACAATTCTATGATTCTATGATTATTTACCTCATATACTGATCATGTCTGCAGAGGTAACACTGAATAACATCTATCACTAGCTTGGATAATCATTTGAAATGAGAAGAGTAAGTCTGCATGACTTGTGGAGAAGTGAGATGGCCAAGTTCGGATTGCAAAGCAGCACCCAAACATTGTAAGCTGAGGCAGGGTACAACCAGACCCCAGTTCTCTCTTCATTGTACCCAGGTCCCTGGGAGCCACAGAGACTAGGGACAAATTAGAGCAATTGCCAGGTTTTTCTGACTTGTGCTATGGATTATCCATGTGTTTCAGGACTATAAAACATATCAGAGTACTGAACACTTCCAAATTATAACCAGAATCTAGTTTGGACACATTATTTTGTATTACCTTCTGCCACACCTTTTGACCTTGCTTTTGCCACAGAAGAAAAAAAAAAAAAAAAAAAGCTCTGAAAACAGTGTTTGCACACTTTAATGAGAAAAGGAACTGGTATCTCCTTACATTTTTCATTCCTGAAGGGCGTAAACAGTAAACAAAGAGCTTAAAGTGTGAACAACGGACTGTGAGCAACTACAGCTTTTCCTCTTGCAAAACTATAGTCAGAGTGATTAATGGTTCGGGAATTATATTAAAGTGCAATAGCTTTCCCTGTAAACTGGTGATACCCAAGAGAAGAGAGTCTTCGCTTCGAATGAGAACATGAAATTTGATTTGCGTGTTCTAAAGAAATAATAATCTCTTAATTTAGACAGATCTCTCTACAAAAGCAGCATCTTCCCATTTTGATCACAAATTAAACAAGAAAAAAGTAAACAAAGAAGTCAGGCCGTCTGAGTGCATGAAAGAAAGGGAGAATCTGCATGAAGCAGTCCTCTTGTAATTAAAAATACCAAATCAATGGGCATTACCTGTGCTCAGCACCTTTCAGTACCATGACTCAGAACCGCACTGTAAAAGCTGCACACACTGCTAACAGCTCCTTTCTTAACGGGTTGTTTGTGCTAAAGGAAACTCGCCAGCGGACTGAGTAAAGAAGGATTTAGAGCTTCAGTAACTGCTGGGCAAAGATAACACCTCAGAAACCTTTAGGGTTGCAGTGTTCACCCTACCTACCTGGTACTTTCTCACCATTCAGACCAAGCAACAATAATCAGGCATTTGAGGACTGGCCTCAATTTTTAGGGAACAGGCTCTAGCAGACAAGTCACTTGTTAGAGGATATGGGAAAATCCATAAAAATTAAGATTAAAGGCAGAGCGCACACATGCAGGGATGTAAATCAGCACTAAACCCGTGCTGCAGGCAGGGGTGCCCTTCCCAGGCTGTCCCCTTGCCGGCGGCTTGGCAAGGCTGGCTGTCCCTGAGGGCTGCCCTTCCCACCCTGGTCCCAGGACAGCAAGCTCCTATTTCACCACAAGTTTAGCAACTGTAATCTGCACCGTAGTCACTGATTAATGCCCTGACCCTTGACTCATTAACCTCAGCACTAACAAAACAGAAGGCAAAGCCTCACGGCCACAGATTTTAAAATTGTTTAAGGACGGACCTTCCTGTGTGGCAACGGTGGGACTTGCAGAGCTGTTCCCATGAATAAACACAGGCCTTTTTTACCCCCCTCAGCCTCTTCTGAAATTTGGTAGCAATAGAAGAGTAAATAGGTAACTGTTCCAACACCACCTTAAATAATTCAAAGGATCACATTCTTTGCCTACCTGAAAATCCAGAGCAGCCCACATAACAGTAAACAAGCTTTTAATTGATTCAAAAATAAGAATATAGGAGATAGATGACAGTAAGATTTAATTGCATTTCTATTGGGCAGAATTTAAAAGAGCCTGAACACTTCTCTCTTACAAAACTGAAATAGGAACATAGGTTTTAAATAAACTACTTCTGGGCACAGCTGCAGGGAACAGTTCACGATCGAGCAGTCCTTGAAATGCTCTCGTGCCATTTGCTGTGGGCACAGTGCAGTTTTTAATCGCTGCAAGGAGCTTCAGCTACGCCTAGGAGTTTTGTTCTTCATGGTGAGTCTAACTGGAAAAACCCTGAGAAAAGCAGGTCATTGCACCGCAGGGACTCGAATGATCCCTGCGCTTCCAGAGCGGGGAAGCCAAGCAAGGCTGCAAAATGGAAGTCAAATGTTCAGATGACACCTGGGGCTTGGAAAGAAGGAGGCAGCGACTGGTGAAAGGTCCAGGCCACTCAGACTCTTCTTCCAGCCTCATGATTCACCTAGCGTGTGACCCAGGCCAGCTAATTCCATGTTGCCTTCCTCAGTTTCCCCACATGCAACACAGAGAGGCCAGGGACTGCAGCCAGGACACCTCCTTGCTGCCTGGTTTTGGGACAGCTGGGTGACGGGGCCTCAGGGCACTCCCGCAGCACACGTGCACACACACAAATCAGTCGACAACAGATGTGTTGTGAGAATGAACTCGGAGTTTCAGCGACTTGTTTGAAGTACAAGGGAATACTAGCTGCATTTTGAGGCAATGCTGGTGGCAAGCCATGAGAGAGGAGGAATTTTATGCTTTAAAAGCTTATGTTTCTTAACTTTTCAAAGGGCAGAGAGTAGCAGGCAGTGAGGCTGCACAGCTGGCTGGGGGGCTTTGGGGCGCAAGGCTCGGCGGGGCGGCTGAGCTCCCTGCGCAGGCCAGGGGGGCACGGCAGCCGCCCCCGGAGCCTGGTTACAGGAGCAGGCAGAGGTCACAGCCCGAGTGCAGGCCTGGCAAGCAGCAGCTGCCTTCCCCGGTTTGAAATGACAGCAAGGATAGAAATGCTTGCTAGTATAAAAAAAAGACAAGCCTGGAGAGCAGAAGTGAACGCTTTCCCATTGCTGCGTGGGCTGCTACGGAGCGTGCCAGGAGGCACTGCCGCTCAACAGCTGGAAGAGTGGGCACAGGCAGGAGCACAAATATGTAGCCTTAAGGATGTTTCACCACTTACACCAGGAACAACCGATTGGCTGTTTGCGTGCCAGCAACTGAGTCACAACAAACTGGCACTGCTTGGCAGATTTTACAGTCGCTTGCTGCTGTGATGTGCTTTGCAATACGCCAGCATCTTAACTTACTGCTACGGTACTACTGACCCCCACCTGGGATACCTTCATCCCTGACCCAACTATTTTCAATCGTCAGTTAAGTTACTTTAGGCATGAAAAAAAATAACTGGAGGGAAACATAGTTGGTCGTGCCTGTAATCTTACAGCTCTATCTGTAATTCCAATCACAAATTATGCTTTTACATGATTGTCAGGCAGAGAAAGCTACTGCCAGCACTTCATACCCTGGTTTTGAGCACTCACAATATCTATTTAAATTAGCAAGCAATCAGCACCCACAGCAATTAACATCACATACACAGTACTCCAGTTGCGCATTCTCTAGTTGTTCTTTTCTCCCATGGAAATCTTTATTGCACAGGGCTTGTTTTGGCAAGTTATCTCTTTTTCATTCAAGAATTCTAGGTACTTTTCACTCGGATTTTCAGTTTCAGTTAGTCACTGTATCCTCGAGGTGCATATACTATCAACATAAAATAACAGAGTTCAACAATTGAAAATTTATTTCCTCTTTCTTACGTATTAGGACTTCTTCTCCTGATCCCACCAGGGAAATTAACACAAATTTTTTCACTATCAGTTATGCATTAATAGAAGGAGATAACTCTTGAAGTAGAATGGATCTAAACACCAACAGAAGTCTGAATTTGGCCATTTAGTCTGAATTCTGACCATAACAGTTTGCATTTATAAAGAGAACTGAAACTGCCTCATGTCAAAGGCACTATCAAACCTAAACCAATGCTCAGCTACACTGAATCTATAAAGCACACATTTCTCATCAATTCCCATTCCTTTTCAATTCACATTCCTACACACAAAGCATCTTCCCCCACAGTTGTCACAAGCAAAGTTATTTGTATTTACATATGTGACCATGGCAGGAGTGCTACCAAAACATTGGTCCCCAGATGGAAGTATTCTATATGAGACCATCCATAGAATAACAACTGGATACTTGTTCTGTGCAAGCTTGGGATCCATTTGATAGAAGTCACATATGATGTCCTTCCTCACTGGTTTATTCTCTCATTAACCCTAACTATTCCTTTAGCGTTACAGACATAGCACAGATACAGATAGTAAAAAAATAATTTTTAAAATAATGACAAAGAAAGCCTTTCTATTTCTGACAACATGTGGAATGAAGATATACGATTTCTGATGTGGTGGGGTGTTGAGACCATATTAATATTTCTTATATAGAATTAGTACAAAAAAATCAGCTAATAAAATCTCCCACATCAAGAAGGTATGCTAGGTTAATAAGGTTTTCACCAAACCTGAGCTAAGCTTCAGGAGCAAAGGATGATTTCAGCATCTTAGGTGGTAATGTAGTTTGGACCAAAAAGAGAGAACAGCAGCTGTTCTGGTGGAGCTTTGCATTTGAGTTTCCAGGGTTTGTTCTAACCCCTACAAACTCAAACCAAAGCTCAGCTGGTGTGAACTGAAACAAGAGGTTTGAGCAAAAAACCTGACTGGAAACCACTGAGCCTGAAAATCAAAACCAATGTTTGGACCAACACTGTGCACATGCCTGGCAAGCCTGGCATAAACATTAGTTTTCCGTACATTTAATTCTAAGGCCAACCAATTTTTTCACTGAAACCAAGGGTTTGGGGGCCAGGGAAAGAAGGGAATTAATTTGAAAAGGCACGTCTTCATGAGCAAATAAAGATCAGGAATCTCAGGATCTACTCGTGCAAGAGCAGGGACATTACCTTTGCACATTTGTTTTTCAAGAGATGAAGGAGAGAAAGAGAGAAATGGCACTGTGGCCACAGGGGGGAAATTTATGAGAAATGCAAGTTGTGTGGTTCAGGCAGCTTCAGGGAGTGCTGAAAGATTTCAGAAGGTGAACAGATTCCTTTCTCATTAATGAGGGGGCCCTGACTCTAGATCCGCTGAACTCACTCCGAGTGGAAGGCTATTCAGCGCTCTCCTTTGATTGAAAGCATGAGCCTGTTACTTATGAGCTCTTGGTAGCTTTCTTTTTAATGGGAAGTTGGGGGAAGGGGGGAGAAGATGGCTGGAGGAGGGGAAGGAAAAGATGGGTAGCAAAAACCGCTGGTAGCTGAACATGGGACTTCAAGGGATTTGCAGGACAGGCCTTTGGGGAAAGGTTAGAAGCTGACAAGGTAAGCGATGCCTTTCCTGGGCTGATTTTTCTTTCCTTATTGTTCTCCAACATGTTAAGAAGAAAACTTCTCTGCATCTTCAATCCACCCTTGCCCTCCTACTTTCTCAGAGTCTTACCAAATTATTTATTCTGCTAGTATAGATCTAAAAAAAAAAAAAAAAAAGAAAAGAAATTAAAAAATGCTGATTTTTTTTTTCTGGTAAGTATCGGCTGTATTTGAATAATGCTAAAAACATACTAAATAAATAAAATCCTGACAATTTTCACTGCTTCAACAGGGAACGTGCAGCTTGCAGTTCTAAATTGTACACAGCAGCGAGCTCTCATCAGACTTTGTGTGGGCTTGAAATGTTCTTTTAGTCCTTTGCAGCTGAAAGCTGAACACAGATTATCACTAAAAGGATATGAAAGATTGTGTTGGGACATTTGCCATAACTGTAGAGGAACGCTCCTCAAAGCGATCAGAAATGCGAGCAGATTACTTAGCTAGCTCAGTTCTGAGGACTGTATTGCCAGCTAGCTGTTGCTGATAAAGGTTACCTTTTTATATGGGGGGGGAAGGATGAAAAATACACTTGAAAGAAATCCACACAGTATTGCAAATGCCCATGATAAAGCCATGTAGGTAAAGGGCAATACAGCAACCATGTGTCTATGCCTTGACATGTACTTTAAAGGGGCAGAATCTAAAGCCCCGTTCAGATAATTTGGGCATAAGTGCCTTTAGTGAATTTTAAGATATTTAAGCATAAAAAAAGCTTAAAAAAATAATGTGAAATATAATTATTACAGCAGCAGTGTAAGTACATTAAGTACACTTCCTTTGTGATGTGAGTTGTAAAATATAAAATTTTAAAGACCTGATTGATGGTTTTAAAAGACAGGATATTTTTAGTAGTTGAATTGGTATTTAAATCTTTCAAAAGCAACACAGTTACAGAAAATGCTTTAAACTCACTCAATTGTAGCTGTTGAAGCAAGGAGGCTTCAGCTGTTCAGTGTTTGGATCAATCCAAAGCTGTAACATCTGGGAATGGCTATTTTGTTCCTCAAAGACAAACTCCAAATTATTTTATATCACTGCAACATTCCAGACCACTTCTTACACCAGAGCTCACACACCCAACTGAGGGTACAATTTTATCCGTATTCAAAAATTCAGGCACGAATTTACCCGTAAGCTCCCCAGTTAGCACACAACAGTACACTAACTTACAGCATCCTCTCAGACAAGACTTTCAGATAAAATCCAAACAATTAATTACTGGAGCTCTCTGGCCATACAGATGCATGCATGTTCAGGATATAGCCCAAAGTCTGATAAAATTCAAAGTCTGACTGATACGCAAGATAATACCTAATTTATACAAACACAAACAATATCACAGAAAAATTAGAGCTATCGCCTTCAAAACTATGCTTGGGAGTATTTGAGCTTAATGGACTTGTTAAATATCTTTCCTTTTCCTTTTTAACTACTTCATTATTTCAAAAATCAATTGCAAAAGAACTAATTTTGGTCAAAATATGAAACCAAAGTACTAAAAAGGAACCACCCACCTAATAACTACTTTCTAAAAACAAGTAGGTGACTCTTAAGTAAACTACCTGACTGCCCAACAGGCATGGTAGAAATCGTTCCTGGGGAGGCAGAATTTTATTTTTTTTTAAATCAACATCATCTACTACTTATTCATCAACAATATGAAAAGAAAAATTGAAAGGTGCAGAAAAGAATTGTGATCTGTTTATAAAGCAAGGGACGAGAATTTCAGTTATAGGTACTAATCTTGCTGGTGTCTATGGATGCCTGAATCCAGTTCAAACTGGATTTTGCTAGGTTTTATTTGTTGCCAAGGAAGATATATCAACCGTTTGCAGTCTGTAATAACTTCGGTTATCTTCTAGACTGAGCAGAGATCTTGGTAGGAAACGGAATGGGAAACTTCAAGATAAATCTAAGTGCTATCTATGCATATTGACTTGGGGTGTAACTTCAGTGCTGTAACATTTGGAGCACTATGATCTTGATTCGGTGGAGCTCCTAGGTGTGTAGAATATTAATGGTCACTTTGACAGAGATAGTAGATACAGACTTAAAAAAAAATTAGCAAAATCTTTATTTTTTTGCTCTTGCTAGGCATGTTAATGAGACAATTTGTATCTGTGTTTAAAACACAAAATACATGCAGAACCTGACTTTGAAAGTCAAGTGTGTCATCACAATATAGAGGAAGGAAAAACAGTAATAAAAAAAGATGAGGCCATTTAGCTCAGTAATGAAAATAGCAACTTGTGGTTGTAGAAAAAGTAATATGGCTTCTTGCAAATTATACAGAAATGACACAGTAAGGCACTTCAGTGCTTAACATGTTAATCCTCCAAAACCAGTTTTCATCATTTCATACCCTGCAAATGTCTGTAAGTGTATGCTGGTGAGAGGCTGTTTGTAGCTGCATCTAGCTTGCAGGGAGAAAAAGACACTGCAACATTTGTGAGGTTGCATGAAGGTTTAAACAACTGTAGTTGTTATGGGATATTAGCAAAATTTCAAACAGGAATTAGGCACCTGATGTACTTGAGCCTCTACGAGTTTCCTTCATTTGATATTACCAGACTCAAACCAGCTGCAATGCAAAGCAGTTCAAGCAGCCCTCTTCAGCCCAGATCTAAACCCTGCTCTCCCCATCCTCATCAAAGTCTCAGACACTCAGAGTATCTCCTATTCCTGCAGGAGAACCCATGTGTCTTGCTACATTCTCAGTTTCTTAGGAAACAGGTGCCCCTTCAAGCCATAAACTTGCTGTGCATCAAAGGCTAATTCAGGAAAGCAGGACCTCGCACACTGCATCCTCCCAAGCAGTACTCAGTAAGATTACCCAGCAAAAGCCACTACTTGAACAGCAAGCATCTTCCGATTCTCACTGCGCTCCTTACCAGTTTCACCTGAATTTAGGTTGAGTTTGGAGGGGGAAAAGAGGAAACAGGTATGTGTAGAAGAGCAAATAAAGGCTACATGGAAGTGTTGATGATTTCTGCGTAATGGTTTTGCAGCACCAGAGGGAACGGAGTGATTAGGTAACAGGGAAAATCAACCTTTACTCGGGGCTTTATCTAAAACCTCCTGAAGTCATTTAGATGAGTTTGGTTGTCTACAATGAGTTTTGTCCTAAGACCCAGATCTGCATATTAGACATGATAACCTATGGCACCTCTTCTATAAGATCATTATGAATTTATCATCACTTATTTTTGAAAGAAGAATGGGGAATGTCCCAACATCACTAGCAAAACAATATTTCCTCACTCTTTAAAACACACACACCCCCCACAAGAATAATGCTGACTGCTGACTTGATGCTCTTTGATGTGTGAACATATAAGACAATTTGAGACATTCCAATTATCTCCAGTTCAAAGTTAGGCCGAAATTAGAAGCAGTTATGAATAATGTATTAGGTTTTAGTTGAAACAGCAATGCTGAGTGGAATAAAGATGAAAGTTTAGCTTAGCTGTGAATACGCAAAACAGGTAAGCAACACTGCTTCCTTAAACAGACATGTTGGAATTGCACATCCTCAGAAGTTCAATTAAAAAAACATATGTCAAAACAGAGCTTTGTGACAGATTATAAATTGCTTTCAGATGCAATTCTGATGTTTTCAGGGTAATATTAGAAGCCGAATTTTTTTTTGTGAAACTTCCTCCAGCTTCTTTATGAGGCTTTTTTAGAAGAAATAACCATATCAAAACCCCTTGTCACTTACCGTAGTAGCCTAGGAGTTGATTCCCGGCCAAAAGATGCATCTTGGAAGGTTGATTAGCCAACACATAGGTCACCACACTACCCCAGAACCTCAAAGGGTGCTAAACAGCCTATTTCCATTAATTTCAGAAAGCTTACCAATTTCCTGAAAATCTAGATTTTAATTAAGGAATAAATGACTTCCAGGTAGTAATGCTTCTAGTTGGATAAGCTATTCTTGCTTGGATGTCTATGTTATGTTCCAGATAAAGACGTCCAGTAGGCATTCCACCATTGCCTTATGCCCCTGCAATTCTACTGCACTTTGTGAAAAAGATTGGATCTCAGAAGATGATTGTGATAGAGCAGATTGTAAGGATGAGAAGATACATATGGCTACTTCTTTAGGTTTTGCACTTTTATCAGAGACCTATTTTCCATCATCTACCTCATATCGTCACAGATCTTTGTAACTGCGGGCAATCTGAAGAAAGCCTTTCTGGTTGGGCAATGGTTGGCACTTTGGCTCAATGCCTCGCTATTGACAGTTTTGACAAGGGTGACTGACAACAGGCCAGAGATGATTTTTCATGGTTTGTGCATGAAGCTATCTGCCCTGTTATTTACAGATGCCCTTGTCAAAATCCTGTGTCGCTTTCCTTCACTAGCTTCAGTTTCAGTTTGCTAGTATTTTGCAAACCATAAAAATGAAGTGACTACATAAAACAATCCAATATTCTCTAGATTTTTAGTAGCAGTAAACAAGCTTTAGCAACAACAAAAAATTGTGTCACTCAATAGACTCACTGGGAACTACAAAACCATAAAGCACACATTTCAACAAATTCATAGAACATCTGCTATAAAAGTTAATTTAATATATTAGCTATTATGAATTACTATCTTCTATATCATGCAACGCTAGGGCAATTCCAGGCTCTCATTTACTTTAGAAAATAACTACCAATAAAAAGCATTAGAATATACACTGCTTTTCATCTTTTGTTTTAAAATTACAATTCCATTTCCTAGAACCAACTGCTCCACTTAAACAAACCTTCAATAGATGAAGGTGCGAGAGGGGTAGGCATTTGACTTCATCTACCAAGGGCATCCAGCAGGATTGTGCTCAGCTTACAACAGAGACTTTTAAAATGCCAACACTTGAGTGCCTTTAGAGTCTCAAATTTCTCCTGCATCACCTAATTTTTATGCCAGTGAAACAGCAGATCTGACAAGAAACATGGAAGTAGGATCCATGTGATTTTCCCCCTTTTCTGGACTGGTCTTGCACATAGAAGAATATGACAAGAAATTCCTCAGCCTCCATCTCAGTGATGCGATACAGACTGGTGTATAATCACGGGAAAATTTTGCCTATAATATTTACTATTATGCTTATTATCATTCTAGGTTCAACATAAAATGATAGAATATAGCATCTCCACTTAGGTACTCTCCTGACTGACATACACCTATAAAACATTTACATTCAAAACACACAATAAAGCATTTTTAAATTTCACTGATTAAAATTAGGCTAGACTTCATTAACTGATTTGAAAATATAGTTTTAAGTCACTTAATGCCTTTGTAACACTTCATGTGAACCAAGCTGTATTTTTTACTTCAGGATTAGGCTGCCTGATTTCCTTTCAGTTAAATCTATAGCACAACTAACTCCCAGTGGGTTGTCTTGTAAATTTAGGATTTCTAGCTCACCGTTGCCATGCACATGTTCTTTGGGAGCTGCTAATGAGAAAAGAGGAAATTATAAAATGCTCATAAGGAATTAGTCTCCTACACACGAAAAAAAAAAATATCTGATTTTCAGTGAACGTTCTCAAATTATCAGTCAGTGCTGCAACACTGCTAAGTCATTACTATGAAATGGCTGCATTTGAAGGCAAGGCACTTGGAAGTTATTTTCCTGCATGGAGATCTTACAGAAATGCAAGAGTACTACCTGATGAAAACTCCCGTATAATTAGGAAAGTTAAGGGCACTATGAATAGACTGCCCAGGAAATCTGCCATGACATGGAAGGCTTTTCCTTTTAAGCCACCAGCTCAGATCTCACTCAGACAGTAGGTAACACTGTATCAGTTCAGGACATGTCCAAGCACCAAGGAGCGATGGGGAAGTAAAGAGGGGGGGAAAAAAAAAAAACAAACCAAACCACTCTTTCACTCTTGCTAGCTAAAGTAATTGAATTTTTTTTGTTACAAGTTTTAATTATATATGTATGTATATATACGAGCATGAGCTTTACATAACATTTTACATTTTGCAGGTATAGCGATACCAGATTTCTTTGAAAGTTTACAGAGAGAAAACTAAATAACAGAGTTGACTGTATTTTCTTGAACACTCTTCTGAACCCCTTATAACAACTCTTCATTACACTTATTTTTACTGCAGCCATTTCACAAACCCAGCCTATATCTCTCTATAGCTTCTGTCCTCAGACATACTTACAATCTGGACCCATTCCTGTCTTGTCTAGCTCTGGAGAAAAAAGGTAGTTAGGAAAGCAGGAAATGCAGGGACAATAGCATCAACCACGGGAGCATTCTGTGAACTCTACGAGGTTACAGACTTCCGAGCTCTAGTTCCAAAAATCTTTCACCAATGCGACTATTTATTTTAGGGAGCTTTGGCATCCCTGCAAAAATGAAAATAATAATTAAAAAAAAAAAGCAAACAGATAGGTTTAAAAGAAGTCTCCAAAGCTGAGCTAAAACAGGCTCCTCCCACTGCATGCACAGCTTTTGCAGACCCAAGCACCTACTCTAACAGGGAACACAAGCGAGCACCAGAAGGAACGAGCTTCCCCTGGGGAATCAATATCAGCTTTAAGTTTCCCACGTGTTCATGCGTAGGGAATCCCCTTTGAAGTCGCTAGCTGACGCGACATCTGCTTCATGCCACTGGAGCGAGGCAAACAGCAGCAGTAAGGTTGAAACCCAGGCTCATCAGAACATACACGGCTCTCAAATCCACTACATGTGTTTTCTACTGTTTGGTTCTTCTGGTAAGAAGGAGGGGAAGAATATAAATTGTGACATTTAAGTAAAATAATAAAACAGCCTCCTTAAATGATCTTTAATATCGGCACAATGAACTTGAAAAAGGCAGAGAAAAGCCTGACAAATTCAATAATTATCCTACTGAGATCAAAATAACTAAGTGTTCCGGAAAAAATATATTCAAGTAAAAATTACTGAAACTTGGTATCCTATGATATAGCTCGCTTTCAGATGATTGCCAGTCCTAAATGGCAAGGCCAAACAGGTTCAAGGCGCACATTGTTTTTTCATCATCAGTTATTGGAATTGCGACTTGATCAATACAGAGCACAGGGAAAATAAAAGCCTCCAGGAAAACACTAAATCTTTTTTATTTTTAGTTCACTTATTTCCTTATACAGATATTGTCATAAAGGGTTGGGCCAAAGTAGCTCAGTCATGTTAACCCTTTTGACTGATTTATGTCAAGATACTTTAGCAAAACAGAAGACTTCAGTTAATTTGTGATTTATTTTTTTTTAAACTTTCAACTTTTATGCATCTGTATCGGGGGGGCTTGTTGACCTGCAGGTTAGTCCTCAGCTTAATCCAGTGCAAACCTGACCACACGGGTTCATATTTTAGTGTTTCATGTTCGATATTTTATGTTTGGATAGTCTGAGGCTGTGTCCTAGGATATATAAGATAGGATAAACATACATATGTATGAGACAATATCCTATATTCTGTACTACTCAGCATCAACTCAATATACATTTGTTTATTCACTATGTTTGTGGTACGATAGTGCAAGTCCTTCCCAAGTAGCTCAGACTATGCTGAAACATGCTGTAGCTGATAATCTCATCTAAACGCGAGTTTCTAAGTTGGCTTGGGGGCTCATCCATCTGTTTGCTAGCTCTTGTTACTCATCAAAATGCTTTCTTAAAAATAAATTAATTTTTGAATATTTAATTTGGTGACTTCTTGCTAAAATTAAACCATACTTAACTTTTTTTCCCCTCAATATTTCTCTGTATCTTTTGCTCAAGATATTGTTAAGACTATCGTACCTTGATTCTATTCCAAATAAAGTCATTAGAATTAAACCAACAGCTGTTAACTGCCCCGTAAACTGAGTAGGTTTTCGCCCACTCTAAAACTTCCCTACTTAATAATTGCTGCTGAACTTCTTGGCTGTGTCAGCAAAAAGAATCCAAGCAATACATTTCTACAGGAATTGAATTACTCGCAGTAATTCAGGTAAGACAGGTACATCGCATATTTGATAGAAATCTGTATTCTAGTACTGCAAGTGAGTTACTGCAATGAGCTCATGAGCCCAGCATTTCTCACCATCACCTGTAAAATAAAATTTGGAAAACCAAAGAGGCTGAAAATGGGGAAAAAAAAACCCCATAACCACAAAAACCACCTGATCCCATCACTGACCTTAATGAATCTTCCAAAATACCTGTGGGAATGCTAACAATGTCGCTGTCATAGTTTCTGCTAAAGCAAACAGAAGGTTGACTAGTCAGACTGGCAATTTTGATCTGCTAATTGTGATGCCCTGAAGCTGATAACACTAAAAATAAACTTCTTTTCTGTTGAGCTGGTTAAAAGAAATAGCAACCCACGTGCATCTACAAAAATACCATATCAAGAAGATTGACATCAGCAGACAAGCAGATTTTTCTTCCCCTGGGCACCAAATTGCTGATGTATGTACATGCTCCCTTCTTGGCATAATTGATTTTCGCTTTCTGCACGGTGGCACATTCTTGGAATAGCTGGTGTCGCAGCAAGCATGAATATGCAAGTGAAGGACACACTAGCTAGGATAAGACCAGAACTCCTTCATGTTGAACCCAAGCTTGAACCCAATTTAAAATAGAATATCAGTTGCTTTTAAATATTCAGCTTTAAAAGACCCTAAGTAAAAATAATAGAATAAGTGCATATTACATTAACATACCTCTGTTCTTCCACATTACAGTCAAAATCAGACAAAATCACAAAGATTAAAACCAGCTTTTTTATGCTTTTTCTGCCTGTTCTTAGAAAACAAGACATGAGAAACAGCAAGCAGACTCCATCATCTCCAGAAAACATATAACATGAATAAGAATGGAACAAATCTACAACTATAGTAGAAGCAGCTGTTCAACTATACCCTGGCTGCCTAAATTGTCATTTATGCGTGACAAGTTGTAGCAGCTCCTTTAAGCAGAGCAGGCTAAACCAAGTATCTTTTTCTGCAATCTTTTCCTTTCATTCACTCTCTGCCTGTCTCTTCTATGCATTTAAATTACCTGACGTCCTCAGACCCCTGTAAGAGGTTTCTTTTGCTACATCATTGATTCAAAGAAGGAGTATCACCCCTTTTTATTTGCCTTTTTTTTTTTTTTTGTTAACCAAAGCTGATTCATCCACACCAATCAAGAATATACTAAGGACATGCATAATACATTACAGTGGTGTTTTGCAACTGGATGTACCTCAAACCTCAATTAGCAGGCAAGACAATTCCTAAAAACTACAGAATTCTATGACTGGAATCTATGAAAATCAGGAACCAAACTGACTACTAGCGAACTTCTTCAGGCAGCTGTGCCAAAATAACCATTAAAATCTCAGTCACTGATTAACAGCCACACACCAGTATCATAGACAACTAGTGTCAGATTATGTTAAATTTCCTGTTTTGGCAGAGGCACAAAAAACTGGGGATTAGCACAATGTTCTCTCTAAATCCTGAGTAAGAGCTTTCCTTTCAATCCAAGGGGGAGGTACAGTACTGAGCATCAGTGAAAAATCAGTTTCACACTGCTCAGTGAACTGTTATTCTCAATGGTGTCACAGGGCTGCCCTTATGCCAGTGAAAATATAGTTTGCTCCACAGATACGTAACTGAATTTTCACAGCCAGTTTTCCCTTTCTGGTAGAACTGAAAACACAGCGATGAACCACATCTTAAGTTGTTCTTATATTTTCAGCTTGGTTTGCTCTGGAAATTGCTGGATATCTCAGGGGTAAGATCTGGCCAAGACCTCTTCAGCAAAACATTTTAAAAATGGAAAATGCCATTTTCAAACTACAACATTCATTAGCTGTGACAAAACTATTATGTGGAAAGATTCATCATGTCCCAGGTCAGAGTGAGAGAAAGGCACGGTCAATAATAAGCACAGACTGATGGTTAGAGCATTCAACCCCACTTCAGTCTCAAGCTTAAAAAGCTTTGCTCCGTTCAGAACCACAACTCAAAACTCTTTTCTCCCACTCCCATCTGCTGCCAAGTTATTAATGTGCCATCAAGTTATTCTGCAGCATGAATCTCTGAAATTTAGAAATATTCAAATTCATCTAGAAGTGGTTTGAGAACAGCTTTCAAATATTAAAATTTGTATGCAACAAGGAAATCTTGAACATCTGTGCAGCCCTACAAATAAGACCAAAAACCTGATGTTCCCTAAAGATATTTGCCTGAGGCTTTGAAGCTCTACCTACATTCTACTTCTTAAATTATAAATTCTTACAAACGGTCCATATTAGCTTGTGTCCATGCAAAAGACACATCTGAGGCCACTGTTCCTGCTTGTGGAGTTTAACGGCATTTCCTGGACAAATTCCTTATTTTGGGTCCAGATAAAATGGTGTGGGTATAACGTACTACCAGAACAGAATATGGCATGCAAATACAGTGACCCCCTATAACCCGGGCACTTTCAAGGCCCATAGATCTCCAAGTAACAGTTCAGACTCAGCCTCAGTTAATAAACAGGGCTATGCACTAAACCCAGTTGTGCTTCAAAGACCAAAGTGATGTGCTATATTCATCCTTCTGCGCACGAAACAGGATGGGGATGGACAGATGAAGGCTTGATCCCATTTTGTTATTTAATCAACACTGTGAAGAATGCCATACACAATTAAGTCCACTTTCCACGCCTACTCCTCTGTTTTTATCCCTCTTTGCTTCCTTCACTGCAGATGCTGGAGCTTTAAAACATGTTGACATACTCTGTTAAATGAAACCAACTGTTAACGATAACAATAACTGTGCGGAAGGTGACCAACAAGTGACTTGAGTAGCTTGACAATGAAAGCTCCAAAGACAGCCTTTCTAGAAGAGTCCCTTTATACTTGAGGTTATTGCCTCAGATGAGCATTAACAACATTTGTAATTACTTGATTTTCTTTAGTACAGTTTGGCACATTTGAGCAAGTTGTTCCCAAAATGCTGTTTTCTAAGACCAGTCGAAAAACCTCAAGTTTCTTCTTCCCTGACTTTCACATCTAACTTCATAATCTCCACTCTCAGATCTATTTCTCCTTCACTGTCACCCATTTTTCTTTGCTAATATTCCTTAATTTTACCAAGTTATTGACCAGCAACTTTCCACTTAGGAGGAGATGCAATTGTATTAGGAAACTGTATTCAAACACAGTAAAGCAAAAAACTTACTGTCCAGATATAAAAAAACCTATACAGAGTAAGCACAGCAGCGTGAAAACATCAACATCTTGCAGATGAATACTGAGGCACAGCGGGGTTAAACAATTTGTCCAGCAAGCCTGTAGCACAAGCAGGAATAGAACTCAAACACTGCAAATGCCAATCCAGTCCATTAATCATAAGATAATAGAACACATTAGCCAGTATAAGAGAGGCCGAAGCAACCTTCAGTGTTGAGACTGTCACGGTGTGGCTGCTGCTGACTCACTCTGCAGCGAGATACTCCTCTGACCGGCTGGATTGAACCACAGCAGCACTGCCTCAAAAGCAAGCTACAGAGCACGTACAGGCCCTGCTGATTAAACTGGCTCTAGGGTCCACCCACCAGCAACATGAGGCAATGCCTCATGAAAACATCTTCAGAATGTAAGCAATTTGTTGAGGAATGGAACTTACATAACTACAAAACCAATTAGACCTCAGAGAGTTTCTGTATCGACAGATTTCGACATTCAGCATATAGATAGCTAAAGATCATCATCCACACTTTACAGAAAGATAAATGGAAATGAAAGGATAACATGATTCATCTGTTATGTGCTATATGAGCTGAATTTAGGTCTTCAGCTTCTCCAATTTACAAAAACTACCTTTCCAACAACACTGCAAGACTACACAATACAGAGCCCCCATAACTAAGCATCAGGTATGCCAGAAAAGGAAAAAAAATATTACATTTCTCTGAACTTGCATTCCCCAACACACGCCCCAACGTTTATATAAACATACATAGGTATGTATATAAACAAGAAATACACACGCATACACATACCCCTTTACATATACATACAAAAAATTCTAAACAGTCTGCTGGGCTGCAGAGTGGAAGACTACGGAAAAATGCTTTGATATGGTGCCAATAAGCACAACGTAAGGAACTGTAGAGAAGAGGGTAAGTCTCGGCCATTTGTCTCTACATCCATTATTTTGGATTTTATCCAACCATGGCAAGAACCAACTCCTATGCAATCTGTACTCAGGGGAAGACGCGCGGTCTGTCAGCTGTTCCAAACCCTGGTAGAAACCCTAGGTGCTCTTGTGGTGCTTATCGCGTGGCAGTGTCACTGGCCTTTGCCTGTAGACCAGAGTGCAGGTAGCCTGACCCTCAGAGAAGAGGGAGCATGCCCAGCTAGCGTGGTTCCCCCTTCGTTCTAGCAGAACATTTCTAAATTCTTACATTTCTTTGTTCCAAAGACAGGATAGATCTAATTTCTGAGGTCAAAAAAACGCCAAAACCCCAAACAAACAAAAAGATGGGGAATTGTTTTTACAACAGATTGAGTCTGTGACTAGAGCTCAATTAACTGTGTATGCTTTGCTAAGATTAACAGGCGTATACTTCTACAAGCCTCAGCAAATGTTTGAGTAAGGTGGGAAAACTCACTGGCGCAGAAACAGAATGAGATCTGATACCCGTTTTTCGTGCGTACTTATTTGCATGCTTGTTGGTGTTGTTCTTAGCTGTAAATGTTAGATGAGTTATTAAAAGGTGTTCACAGCCTTCAGAAAGAAACATTATCCTGTTTATTATCCAGCGTTAGCCCATGAATTCCTGCCTCCTGCTTTTGATAACCTTTTATAAAGATCTTAAAGATGTTTGAATAAGACTTAATGAAACTCGTCCCTCACCCTCCTCTAGCATCACATCCCAACGCGATGCAGCAGCAGGCCGGACCGCTGGGTTCACAGCCCATGCCGCCTGGGACTTCCTTGGTGTGCAAGGCAGGCAGCGTGCTGCGAGCCACGAAAGCCTCGGGGTAACCGGGTGTCAGATCTGCTACAACCCCTGCACGCTCTAGAGTTGCGGAACACAGCTAAGATACAGGAGTGAGACTGAGAGCAAGGCAGACTGGGCAGAGAGGAAAAGGACTGACTTTTCAGGTTGGCATTTAAGAGGCAAAGCTCATTTTAAATAAGGAAAATAAACTCTATTACAGATCTGTTAAGATTTAGAAGCCAGAAGGAATTTAGCAGGCAAGCAGTAATGATGAGTAGCTGCAAATCTTTTTAACGTTACTGTGTGTTTAGGATGGATGACAGTGCTTGTCCTCAAACGGTGAGCCAGCGTGTGTTCCTTATACTCTTGAGTATGTATGTTCCCAAATTCGTTTGCCCTGCACGCCTACCTACACTGGCACGCTTGCTTCCAAAAAGGCTTTTCCCACGTTAATCACCATGGAAACGAGTAAAGCCTTCCGCTACATATTCAGAACCATTAAATAAATAACTTTTTAATTAAACATAAAATTAACAAATGCCTAGAGATAACGGGGCAAATACTAAAACATCACAGTTCAAGTAAAATGAGAAACAGGGTTGGAAAAAAGACGTTTTTGTGGGGGAAGGCTGCCGAGGTGGCAACCCTCACTTGCTCCTGGGTGCAGGCGAGGGAGTTTGCGGGGTGGCTGGAGGCACCCACCGAGCCTTTCCACTGGAGATCAGATTCGGGATACGCACCCAAGCCCACCTGCGGAAGGACGGGGTCTGGGCCAGCACCAGCCCTCCACTCTAGGAGAAGGCCCAGACCCATCAGCGGGCTGGCTCGGGGAATTTGAAGAGGGAAACAACTCTGGCCGAGAGAAGAATAAAACCAATTATTAGCAGGGAGGGTTGGGCGGCATCCCTCGGAGCTGCAGTAATTACGGCGGGTGCTGCCACGCGTGCCGGCCTCAACACCCGCACGGGGCGAGTCGCGCCCCACGTCTCTTGGCCCGCATCGCCTGGCACGAGGCCACCCCGCGTGAGGGGCGCGGCTCGCTCGCGCGCGCTTCGCCCAGGGGGATGGCGCGGGCCCTGGCCACGCTGGGGAGGTTCCCCCACGGAAGGCGGGAAGGCACGGGCGGGTGAGGAGCTTCCAGAAACCCACGCGGTGCTCGGGGTATAAAAAAACGAGCGGCCTGGTCTCTTGAGAACGTTTTTCTGAGGGGGGGAACCAAAACCCAAGAGGAAGATCAGATGTTTAAAAAAAAAAAAAAAAAAAACCACAAACACAAAAAACCAAAAACCAAAAAAGTACCTCCGAGACAAACCCCAGCGTCAGCCCAGCGCGAGGCAGCCCCCGCTGAGAGGAAGGAGGTGACAGCCCCTCGTGGGGCACCATCACGGGGCAGGCACGCCACCCCCCCTGCGCCGTTGGCCCGGCTCCGTTTGAACCGGCCACGCTCGCGCTCAGCCAACGGGGCGCTGCGCGGGGCGCTGACGTCACGGGCGGCGGGAGCGGGGCCGGGCCGGGCCGGGCGGGCGGCAGCTCCGCCACGGGCGGGCAGAGCTGTCAGCCGCGGGGCCGCCGCCGCCCCGGCCCACGCGTATGTACACGGCGCCCAGGAAAATGAGGGTAAGCGCGGCGGGTCGGTCGCTGCGTGCGGCCACCGGGGCGGGGGGACAGTGCGCGGCGGGGCAGAGCCCCCGGGCGGCGGCTGGGTGAGACCGAGGGGGAACACCCCGCCGCGGGCAGGGGGGGGTGGGTTCCCCCCCGGCGGAGCCAGTGCTCCGCACGCCGCAGCCCGTCCGGGGCTCCGGGGGCGGCCGACTGCCGGCGGGAGAGCGCAGGGGGCGGCAGGTGCTGCCCGAGGGCGCCGGCTGCGGCCGCCGCGGGCCTCCCCGCCGCCCCATCCCCCGGCCAGGCGAGGAGTACCGCGAGTGCCGGAGGAACGCGTGGAGCGCGGGGGCCGAGCGCGCCGTGGCTGTCCGCGCCGGCAGAACCCCCCTGCGGGGGCCCCCCCGGGGCCGGCCGATCGCGCCCCCGGGCTGTGCCGGGCAGGCCGGAGCTGGCGCCGCGGCCAAGGGGAGCTGGGGGCCGCCGCCAACCCCGCGGGGAGAGCCAGGGCTCGGCTCCCGGCCTCTGCAGTCCGGCGAAGGTCGTCACAGGCTGCTCCCGAAAAGGGGCTTGAAAAACAGAACTGATGCGACAGCGCCCGCCTGAAAGGAGTTTAAAGCACCTGACGGCAAAACCAGGATACGTTTCCTCCTAAAGCATCTTTTCAGTGGGTGCTCAGTTGGTGGTTAACTTCCCTTAAAAGCCTCTGTAACTGCATATTATGAGCCAGAAGTGCCCGTCGCAGTCTGGCCAGCCCAAGAAGTAGCTTTCAGCTCTATTGCTATGGACCTTAAAAGGGAAAAAAAAAAAAAAAAGCCCCGCAGTACTGGCAAGTTGCATAGCAAAGCTGGCTTCTTCATCATGTGCTCCAGTGATTTGTCAGATTGTTGTGTACTGCAAAGCTTAGGCCTAACTGATAAATCTGAAATAATGAGTAACCCTAATGCCTGCTTGTGCAGAATCGTCATTTTTCATTTCTTCTGATATGCCATTAGGTCCTGCATTTTCTGTTTTATTTCACTGTATGTCCTCAACTTCTGAAACTGAATTGCGCTCCTCAGAGTAGTCTCCCTGGTCACTATTAAACAGCTGCTATATATAACTTACAGCGAATTACACTTCGCTTGCATCTGTATCACGTATGAATACATAAAGGCCTTCTGCTTAAAGCCACAAAACAGTTCTACTTATCAGCAGCCTGATATATATGTAAATCTGTCACCTTGATGAACGAGTATCTTTAATACTGGTATTGTTTCCTTACCAACACACCTAGCATTCATCTGAGCTTAAAAATAAAAAGGTGTTTTGTATCCCAGGTTGTAAACATGAATGATTACTTTAGAGAGTTTGAGGGGGAGAATGTGCCTTGCATTAAAAGAATATAAAATACAGTTTTGCTCTGCAATTATTTCAAGTCCTACCTAAAAAAAACCCAACTAAATCCTTGTAGGGTTTAAGACTTTAGTTTTTAAACTAGTTTTTGAAAAATTGCTGAAGAGAGGACTTGTCTCTTAAGCCACGAGCGCAGTTAGAAACAGCTGTCGGTTTAAAAGGTACTGGTAATGGCCTAATCCCTTTTATCTGCAGAAGTGCTTTTCAGAGTGTAACATTGTCATGTTTGTTTCACTGAGGGTGAGACAGCAGCTAAAGAGTTAACACTGCCTTCTTCTCACTTTACCTTCTAAACAGCCTTAAACTATTTCAGCAGCCAGGGGGAACTGTTTTGATACTGATGCTGAAGAGCGTTTTCAACCTTTGCATACAGTAGCAGGATGTTTTGTTTAGCCTTCTGCATATATTTAAGCTGTAGCCAGTTTAAACAAACAAAAAAAACCCCACAGTTTACTCACAGTTGGTAACTAGGCTTTACTGATACAGCTTGTGGCCAAGGGGAGGGAGGTGGAAACCCCAAACCTTCGTGTGGTTTTTGTGTTGCGACAGCAGGTTTGTTTCCCAAGCAAAAATCTCCAAAGAGACTGTTATTAGAGTTGTATATTACAGAATATGTCACAGAAAAAAAAAAAAGGCAAATTTTGTTCAGACAGTATGTCCCCCACTGTTGCCAGTGATATCTATGTGCAGCAGAAGATGCACTTCTGTCACGACCTGGATTACATCTAGCTACAGAGGTGGTGAAGGATTTATCAGCACAAGTCAAGTATTTTGGCCAAAGATCCGACTTCAAAAAGAGTAAGAGGGACATCAAGGCACAGTATTTTTTGTTTGTTTGTTCAGTAAGGCACTGCTTCGGTATCTTTGAAATTCAGAAAGCATTTTGCATTTCTATCTCTGTATAGTTTTATGCATAAAAAGCCAGGGGAAAACCGGGGAGAAAGGAGAAATCAAGTCCAGTGAAGAAAATTCTTACAGTTTCTGCATTTACAGCCTTAGTGACATACTCTAAAAATGCATTTCAAACCTCAAAGCCAGCTTACAGATGTGTGACTGCTTGGATTCAGAACTTAGTGCTAATGCCCAGGCTGCGTTCAGTCAAATATGTAATTGTGTTTAATGTATGCCTCTATAAAACCCACACATAAGGCACCCTGAAAGAAAGCTTAACCCCCTCTCTTTTTTTTTTCCCCCGCTTCGTTTCTGCAGGAAACTATGCCCCAGACGCCAATATTTTCCAGCATGCTTGGTTCCAGTTGTAGCGGACAAGTGCAGCCAGATATGGGAGAGAGGTGTGTGGACCCTGTTTATCAGGATGGGAACCTTGTTTCTGGATCACTGGAGGCCTTGATAGAGCGCCTGGTGCCCACCATGGACTATTATCCAGATGTAAGTAAGCACTGAAGGGTTTTGTTTTTTTTTTCCTACTCATGATTTTCCTGCGTTAATAGCTGGATCAGCGCTTCCTCAAAAAATTCTACCTCCGTCCAATTCAAGATTAAGATGTAGGCTAAGATGCATTTATTTTACTTGCAATATTCATTCAGTAAAGATGTTGCTAAATAGGGATACTCTCCTTTCTGTTTTTAAATGAGAACACTTGTTAGAAAGATAAAGCCGAGTTGAACCCAAATGGGTGCCTTAAGAACCAATTAAAAGCAGTATCAGTCACAGAATTTTCAAGCCCTGTAAGCTGCTTTAGCTCTAATACAGCCAAGATTAACTACTAACCAGCTCCTACCTAGGGAAACAGACCTGAAATCAGCTCCAGTTTTTTTTTTTTTTTCCTTAATTTTCTATGCATCTCCTAGTTAGGCCATTGGAAAAAAAACAAAGATAGATTTTAATTAAAATGCTCTTTTTCTCAAGACATTTTAATGGGCCATCACTGTAATAATGTATGTTCCTGAGGCTGAAAATGGTTTTGCAACTGATTAAACATCCTCAGTGCAGTCCTCTCAAGTAAATACTACTTATAACTCTAGGGCATGCAATAAGATTCTGAACCGAGGATATTATTAAGAGATCACTTTATCACTTAAAGTGACTCCTTATACCCATTAATGAAATATATTATTTAAAGAAACAGCTGAAGATCAGAGAGGCTATATAGCATATATTCCATCTGAGCTCTGAAAAAGTAATAGAAGTATCCAAGCTCTTTGTAAAGACTAACAATAGTGATTGCAATTTCCTGCCCTCTTAACTTGTATGTTGAACTTAACGCTTGAGGTAGTGGGCCATGCTGTATCGTGTTGTATGTTTCTCAGTCTAATTCATGTAGAACTTCTTACTGTGGTTTCACATCTATCATGATAAAGTCCCTCCAAGCTCCCACGCATACGCCACCCATCTTCACAACTGCCACGCACAAAAAAGGGACTCCCCACATGAGAGTTCAGTGGGTATAAGCAGCAGAATTGCCAGCAATCACCAGCAGATTAAAAAAAACCCCAAACCCAGGATGTTTTAATATTCCAGTTCGAAAGTAATCCTAAAACTTGGATTTAAATACAGCTAACACACAATTGCACTACCTTTGACAGGTGCTGACTTAGTACCAAGTGCTTTATAAGACACAGAGGGACAACCATTGTTAGACATTAAACTTCTGCTCCCCGCCCCCAAATACATATTGTTGAACCAATGCAGAAGAAAGCAGCAGATAGAGCTGGTATGGTATACCAGTGGGATAGCTTTAGGCTGCTGTAGTTAAGCCTTCCAAGGAATCAGTTCCTTGTCTTCTGTGTAATACTAGAATATAGTTACTTGCTGCTTCAGTTTCTGGAATATAGCTAAGATTTTTTAAGTAGCTGCTAATGCACATCCATTACTGTAACTTGTAGCACAGGATCTATTTATAACACAGATACTCTGAAAATTGTTCCATCAAGTGGGCATTACTGAAGGGGTCTACAGCTTATTTTGGAATGCTGCTGGTTTCCATGGTGCTATCCCATACCCGGTGCAAGGGTGCATTGCAAACCAAGCAGTCACAGACCCCACCCTGGGAGGCTGCAGTTTAAATAGACAGCAAGCTGACAGCTGAGAGAGAGACAACAGAAGCAATCAAGGCAACTCCAGGGAGAGAGAGATGGAAAACAGCATTAAACCAAATTAATCTCCTCTACAGCAGGACACATTCTTTTAGTTAAATCAGATCACCCAATTTAGCTGAAAGGATTAATTATAAAATGAGTAGATAAATAAGCCTTGAACAACAGAAAGAAGGAGCTGTGTTTGAGTCATCTTCAAATCTAAGTTTTCTATTTCAGTTCAGTTGCATGTTTATACTCAATTTCATGCTCATTTCTATTTTTAGGGAAGTTGCCACAGAAGGTTAGAGTGATAGCCATTTACACTGATACCCTGTCAGAAGAGTAGCCGATACTGTATGTTCAAGAGAAAGGTATAAACACCTCTCAGTCGGTCTCTACACATGCTAAGGCAGGCAGCAAGGCATCATCACCAATTCATTTGTGCCGAGAAAAGCGATTGGTAATGCTAGCAGAGACTACCTTAGTTTCAGAGCGACATATGTGTAAGTTACAGTACTCATTCAAGATTTTTCTTAGTACATTTCAGCACAATGCTTAGAAAGCATTCCCACCTGTGTGGACATCAAGCTAAAGACCACAGTAACCAACCTGACAGGAAAAAAAAAAAAAAAAAAAAAAAGGGTGGGGGAGAAAGCAAACACAGAGTATATTTTTGTGCTTGTTACAGCAGCAAAACAAAAGTATATTTGCCATGTTGACAGAGCATGAGACAGGCAAGGGAGGACGAGAAAGATAAGGGCCTGCACTTGTGTACTGCTCTTCTGAGGCTTGTTTGTGTACAGGGACTTGTTCAGCACATAGAAAAAACATATGCTCATGAGACAGAGGAGTTCGGGAGGTTAGGAATGGAATGTACCAGTCTGTAACCCTTGTGCCCAAGCAAGAAAGCATTTCACAAATAAAAAGTTCCAGAATGAGCAGTGAGTGCACAAAGAAAATATTTTTTTTCCTCCTTGAGAAGACATCAGTGCATTCTTCAGTTAGAGAGTAACAATTCCTTCTTTAGTCTTGTGCGCTTGCGCTCTTTTTTTTTTTAATATAATTCAGCTCATCTCTTAGCAACAACTTTAGGCACTAAAGGAATCTGGCTTCTTATTCTCTTGTAAAGCACAAGCCCCTTTTGTGTCAGCTTACGTTGTTCCAAGCGCAGAAAGAATTTTTTTTTTTTTGCCTCTCCTCCAAAATACCTGTCACTTTTGTAAGATAAATGGAACTTAACTTTCAGTCTCGTAGCTTATGGAAGCATTTTTTTAAATCATTCTCTGTTGAACCAGCTAGCTTCATAGCTAAATTTCCTTCTCCAAACCATCATCTTCATGATTAGGGGACGGCCTATGAGAGAGTGCAGGTTTTCACACTGTTACAACATTTAACCTATGCATGTATAGTAGTACAGGTGCAACAAATGACAAAAATCCTTGCGGTTGATAAGGCATGACATCAGTATGAAATATTTCCCATCCAAAACAACTGTGCTCCTAACCCCTGAGACTTAACCACTAAGCTGAAACGTATGGCTTAGCTCAGCCTGAATTTTCTTTATTGGATAGGGAGTGGCTATTAGCAGAGGGGCAAGGAGAGGGGGGTCAATACTGCTGTCAGACCTATCATTTTTAATTTGGTTCTTCATTGCAGTTACTCCTTGCCTATGAGAAGTATCATGTACATGCACAGTTAGATACCAATATATTTTAAACCAGCATATCTTGATTGACCATAATGGAACAATTTTCTTTTCCAAAGTACTGAACCTAGCTCTACTTAAGTGACTTAAAAAATGGAATAAAAATACAGCAGATGGGTTCCAGAAGTAATACCCATTTGTTTTTAAAACCTAGTAGTACAGTGTTGTCTGGAAAAGCATTGCATGGGTCCAGTACAGATACTGATGATTACAGGGAAGCCTAAAATGGAAAGTACATACTTTTATGGCCGTGTATTTTCCTGCATCTTGCCAGTTCAGCCCTTCTTTGAACATCATATAAAACATTATCAAAAAGACCAAATAAAAGCACAAGTCTTGTGGGTCACACTTTTCTTGCAGTGTAACAGTAGGGAAATGATACCCTGAGTGGGCCTTTCTCAGAGTCACTCTGGATAAACACTGGCCCACATCACACAAACTTCCACTAAGGAGACCAACACTAGAATTAGTACGAGAAGCAAAATTATATCTTTCCTTAAAAGAATGTGTTCCAGCTTATCAGACCGAAGGTCACTGGCAGGGCAGCGTGGCGTAAGTTGTGGTTCCCCACTACTTAAAAATACAGGCATCTTTTCAGACAGGCTTCTAAACTCCCAAAACAAGAATGTGGGGAAGGGATGGAAGTATCAGAGTCCGTAATTTTTTTTTTTATTCCCCATCTGTCTCAAATGCAAAATAGGGTAAAAGTGAGGGCTGTTTCATGTTTCCAGAACAAAAATTTTCACACAACCCAGTGACAGCTGACACACCCAAAGCTAAATTCCTTTCCCAGATAGTCCAGACTCACAGTTTTATGTTCAGGGACAACACTGATAGATATGAACACAGAAGTTGGCTACAAAAAAATAACAGAGGATAACCAGGCATAGTTTAAGTCACAAACAAAAAAACCCCTCAACTTCCAAACATCTCACAAGCCAACACTATTCTTTGTCATGCTTTCATTCTGAATGGGGAGTGTATCAGTTTAGGGATCTTTCTCATATACATATTAATAAGGATAATAACAACCTGTCCTGCACCAGGGCAGGTTTTGGTTGGACATTAGGAAAAATTTTTTCACTGGAAGGGTTGTTAAGTATTGGAACAGGCTGCCTGGGGAAGTGGTCGAGTCACCATCCCTGGAAGTATTCAAAAGATGGGTAGACAAGGTGCTTAAGGACATGGTTTAGTGGTGGGATGGCAGTGTTAGGTTAATGGTTGGACTTGATGATCTTAAAGGTCTTTTCCAACCTAAACAATTCTATGATTCTATAAAAAGATCTGATAAGCTGTCCCACAACACAGCCAAGTCCCCTTCTGTGAATCAGGTTAGCTCTTCAGCCTAATTGTAGTGCCCATAACATACCACATACACTACTATAGATTTTTATAAAGCTTCTCCAAAGCTGACACAATGTCATCAACTGTTTCCAGATGCAGGCATAAGAGCTACATTGAATTTCTTTTCCAAGTTAGTGAACTTTATTTTTTTGTCATTGTAAATGTAAAAACTAATTCTGAAATTCTGGAGAGAGACATAGACAAAATGCCAAACAGAAACCCAGTTTCTTAAATTTTCCCTGGTGTACACTTGTGGGGGATGTTTGCAGCCATGCCATCAGGAAGGGAGGCCATCCTGTTAGTGTCCTGTCACTGCCCTGGTCACCTGCTCAAAGTCACTGAGACCCCAGTTGTTAGGTGGCCCCAGCTGACCATCTTCTGTAGACATCAGTGGAAGCACTAATCAAGCACCTGACCCAAACTGTCCATCCTGTTAACCCTTCTCCTCCTCTCTTCCTCTATCCATAAACAATAGACAAGGCAAACACTATGGATTAACTCCAGTTTTCATTGTACAGAATTAATGCTATTCCTAATTTAATACATGAACCACAGTGCTAATAAGATCTTTAAATCAGAATGAGCATTTTAAATGGCTCTGCTGTATCACACTCCACCATTCTTTCATTAGCTTCCTCCACAAGCTCAGGACAGAGTTGGATGTTTAATAGATACATGCTGCTTCTATTACACTGTTCACTCACTCCCAGAACACTGTGACTTTTAGTTAGTTTTATTTATTTTGTTAAAAAAACCTTCCTTTTTCCTCTTCTGATATTTGGCGGTTCTTAGTGCTAAATTTATATTACAGGGCACACTTAGTACTGAAGAAGTGGAAACATTTTTCATTAATAGTACATTTTATTGTGATTAGAGAGATAAACCCCATAACCTCTTTGGAGTCCTAAAGATACCATTACTGTTTAACTACAAGTGTGTTTTAAAGACTGCAAGCAGCAGCATTCAGTAGCTAATAGTAGAGATGCCATATTTTGGACAACCGGTCTTAAGTTTTTAGATGTCTCAATTTACTTGCCAAGGCAGTATATGCACACATTGACTATTTATATGCACATCTGCCTGTGGCCTGCCAAATCATGTTTCTAAAAACACAGTACGAAGTAACAGTACACACTGCAGAGATAACAAAGGTTAATTGAAGTCCATTGTCAAGGAGATCCCCTACAATTCCCTAACTCAAAATTTTGCCAAAAAGCCTAATGGAAAAACAGAAGTGCTTGCGAGATGCTGCTGTCATTACTGAGGCAATTACATTCAAATACTAGGGCATGAAGGCATTCTCACTTTAACTAAACTGTCCAGAATATGATTCTGAATACAGTGCATTGCAGCTTTCAAAATGTAAGTGGAGAGGCTATTTCTAATGAGAATTAATAATTGTTGGCATTTATTAGCAGTGCTCATACGTAAAACACTCCAAAACAGGCCCCAAATAAGTAAAGTCAAGCTTAAAACTAAATATTGTCATGTGGCCACAATCTAAGCTAAAGCTTGTGTCACTGATTGTGGGAAAAAAGAATGAAAAAAACCCATACATGAAGAAATTACAGCTGTGGTTTGGAATACACATGAAGCAGTTTTCTGTAGCTCAGTGAAAAACAATCACTCTTAAAGAAACAGAGTGGCAGAAATAGTGGTGTTCAAAAGGCCTAACACCCTCCATTGGACATACTTAATTTGTCTTTTTGGTGAGCGATGACTAGTTAGGCATATTAAGTTTGGCATTTTAAAGGGAAATAATTTGGGAATCTGAAAACACCATAGTTAACAGCCCTGAAGCCTACAGCATTTCCTTTTAACAGAGCTAGAAAAGACCACCATGCCTCTTTAGAAGGAAAAACTATAAAGTTTAAATGAAAGCAAGTTATATTTGTGGGTTATGGAATAGTTTTTCCAAGGAAGACAGATTCTTTTTGCTAAAGTTATTCAACTTCTTTTTTTCTCTCTCTTCTTCCACAGAGGACTTACATCTTCACTTTCCTGTTGAGCTCACGAGTCTTCATTCACCCACACGAGCTCCTGGCTAAAGTGGGGCAGATCTGCATTAAACAGAAGCAGCAGCTAGAAACGGGGACTGAGGCAGAAAAGGTAAATGAGCCATTATGTCCTTCAGTTAGCTGTGCTACTGCCATTTATTTCGCACTCTCTCCTTCTCATTGTAAAGCTAATTAGATTGATAGAGAATAAACTGAAATTGTAATTGCCATGTGTTACTGGATGCACTTTCATTTGGGTCTTTTTTCTTGAAGCCCTGTTGCTGCTTTGCTAGCCACAAACATTTACAAATCTGATACAGTGGATGGAAATAAAACTTTGCTTATAAGCTACAGGTCAGTGCTGTGCACTGGAGAAGTGTGTATCTGCCATGAAACCTGCCCAGCAAGTCGTTTTGCACTTTTGGGCTTTCACCAAGTTATACCTTTCTTGAATCTGATTCCTCTTTATCCAGTCACCCTCACCATCCTATTAGAGTTAAATGCTCTGCTGTAGGTTATTGGTGGGGTGTTTTAAGTCAGTGTAACAGTAAATCAGAAAGTTACCTCTCACAAAAACTAAGGGATGCACTACTTAAAATGGTAGCCTGTACTGACACATGTGACTATGCAGTTTTACTATAACCAATTAAACCAAACCGGGTCAGTTTAGGGTATATACTTAAATCCATCTAAGTCTCACCATTATGGAAAGCAGGTATTGAAGGGCTTTTGACTGAAATTAAGTACCAGAACAGTCCAAGCTGGGATGCAAATAAGAGCAACAGAAACAAGGATGAAATCAGCAAGTATTTAGAGACCCAAATTGTTCAATTCCTGGGTGTGTTTTGGATCCATTCTTCTATGGTGAGAAACTATATGGTCACATTCTTAATCTTCAGCATGTTGATAGTCCCATTTTGTTTTCTTCTTGTTGTATCGGAACTCTGAGCGGGGAACACACAAGGCAACCCTGTGGTTTGGCAATACGGAGTTTCTGACAACAATACTGACCTAAAGGCTTCTTTTTCCCTTACTGTTCCTGGGTGCAGTCTCATATTATGTCACAAAATTACTCCACAGGAAAAACTAACCACTTGGTACAAAATGACATTCATCCAGGTCAGTCCCCTGATCTACTCACCAAATAGCTATGGAACTTGTCACATAGGTGCTGGGGAATTTAAGGGGTTGGGGAAAAGAAGGTGCAGGAACCACTGCACCCACCTTTGTACACAGAGGTGATAACCATTCCCATTGCCGCTGCCAAACTAGTTCATGACTGAGCAACCTTAAACTGATGCTCTGTAAATTGTAGTGATTCTTCAGCAATATGTAACTAAACAACAGAGGTAGAAACTTGTAAGAGATGCTGTGACCACCTGAAACATGACATGAGTAGACCTAATCTGTAGACATATGAAGACGACTACTGCTATCAGTAGCTAGTGTTGAAATACATATGTGAGATACTTGGATTTAAAAATAATAGGATATAAGACGAAACTTTTGTGAATAACAATACACTTCAGAGATTTTAAAATGAAAACAGTATCTGGGGACTAAATCATCTGACTGTTTAAAGGTACTAGTTGTAAAGTAGTATTATTCTGGCTTTTTAGCAGATGAATTAAAAAATCATGGCTTCCACATCGAAATGAAATAGCATTACATCCTAACAACAGGATGTAAGATAGAGCAGTTCATATTCCAAAACACCCATACTCTTACAGCTTCTGCTGACAATTTGGAAATGGGCCTACAGGAAAACCAACAAACAGCAGGGTGACAATGAAACATGAGTGTTTGGGAGGCTGCTTTAATTTACATGCTTTGCTGGTTGCTTTTCCTACTATTCCCTTGAGCCCTTCCTACTCCCTTAATATAAACTGTAACTTTTTCCTGCCCACAAAACATAAAATTCTTGGAAAACATTGCATAAACTTCAGATATTTCTCTCAAATGACTGCTTTACTGTCCTCTGCTGCAAGCACCTATGTGTTTTACAGAACAATTTGGTCACTAGCATTTGCAAACATTTTTCTGTCTGGCAACAAATAAAAGCTCATTTCACACACAGCATAGAAATTCTTGACTCAAGGCACTCTACCTATTCACAGTCATAACCCATTAAGGTATCATCAGCTACCAGCACCTTCTAATTAAGTGGCTCTGTAGTAGGAAAAGTAGTTAAAGCAGCTCTGATCATTTCTGGTAAGAGATTTGCATACACAAAGTAGAAGCTGGCTGACTTGTTGCCTGGATAGCGCGTGAGCTGAAAAAGTGGCAAGGAGCCAGGTTTTGAGGTTACACACCACAATACTTAGGATTCTTTTGTTTTTTGACATTACTGGCTAGCCAAAGAGTTCTATAGAAAACAATCCAGAGAAAAGTGTATTAAAAAGAAAAACACTCTGGGATGTCTTGGAGTGTGCTTAGAGTCCTTTTGACCACTGCTAAAAAGGAAGGGTTTCACAGTTTAAGATGTCAATTATAATATACAAGTCTGTAGTTAAACTTGACAATAAAGGATAAAATTTAACTCTCCATAAGCTCATTAAAGACTGGAAAGACCCAAACAAGACTGTCACAGATAAAAGCACTCATGTAGTAGTATTCAGTGGAAAAACCTGTTGTTAAAACTGTGTTGTGTTATTTCTGCAGCTTGAGTATTTATTAAATAAAAAGTTAAAGTAGTAAGAAATAAAAACGGAAAGTAGAAGCTAGTTTCCATTAAGCTTGTCTTGCCTGTCTTGGAATACGTATGTCCCTTCAAAAGTTATGATTTCCCTTGGGTTTTGTCACAAGTTCTTCTTTTTAAAACCTAAAATCAAATCGATAGTCATAACCGGGTCATTGTCATTAAACCTCTTTTTGCTATAGGCACAGCACTGCTGGTGCCCTCCTTTCTAATTGGTAGCTGTTTCTCAGTACTGTCTGTCTTGTCTCATGAAGAACAGGGCTGATCCACAGTACCTAAAGTAATAGAAGTATTTTTGTTATCAAAAAAATATTTATGGGAGAAGTATTCCCATAGACTCCAGAGAACTCTTGTGTCAGGCCTCACAATGGGAGGCTCGCATCTGGAGTAGGACTACAGAAAAAGTAGGTTGGTAGGTTTATTGTAACCATGACAAAAAAGAACATGCATGCTGCTACCCACATATTTGTGTGGTTTCTATCTAGGTTATCACAAATTATGTGCATCAAGCCTGTCACAATGCTTTGTGTTTCAGAGTGCACATGAAACTAGAATCTCATGGTTTGCTATACTGATGTTTTTTAGTGTTGCTCTCAGAAAGCATACCGTATTTTCATGGGCATTAAAAGCATCTGATAAAATATTTAAGCTTTTTTACACCTGAAGACTAATTACATGAAGAGTAATATGGTTTGCTGTTTGTCTTAAAACAGATGCCTAGCTTTCCATCATGAAGAAAGCAAACTCATGAGTAGGTGCATGAGACAGGAAGTCAGTGCCCATATGGAGATGCTTGCCATGGCCTAAGGAAGGCTTTTGGAAGATTCCTGCCCCCATCCCTCCCTTTTTAGTTTCAAAAGTTAAAAAGAAAGGATTGTCAGGATAATTAATACCAAAAACCAGTTCTGTAGCAGGTTTTGGTAAACAAGAGTAGAGTAGGCACGTACCTGTTAAGTTTAATTGAATGGAAGCACAGTGGCTGGTCAATTAATTCTCTATCACCACCTACAGATTAGTGTTTTAATAGTGTCAGGCTCCATGCATTTCCTAGCGAAGAAGTATAAATAGTCTTTTCCCCAAGGCAGACGACACAGTGGGTTTGGAGGACAGACAACTATAATCTGGAACTCTGTCCCACACGGTTTAGAAATACCTTGGAGCTGGGCTGCACAGGAGTGGCATTGGCAGAAATTGCTTTGCAGGAATGCCTACTGCTGGCAAAGAGAATGGTGATGTTTTCTTTTTGCCCTCACTATCCAACTATTCTGCGCTTCTCTTACTGGCAGGATCAATTAAATGCTATCAATAAAACGCAACTAAGAAAAGCATGCTAGCAGAGAGCAATTTGTAGCTCTGGAAAAAAAAATAAAGAAAATTCCCTTCAGACTTACAAAGAACACTGGCTCATTTTCAGATTGAAGATTCAAAGGTGCACGGTTTAACTTCAAAGTTATTAATAATGATTATTAATATTCCCACTGACTGTATACCAGTGAGGTGTAAAAAAAAAGCAAAAAAATAGCTTAGTTTGGTTGACTTTTGGTTTTGATTAAATAAACTAGGTCATACTATGATCAGATGATCTTTTAGCAGGAGTTCCTACCAATTCTTGGAACACATTCTCTATTTGTCTTAAAAGAAAATAGACTGATTTCCTGTAGCAACACTCACATGCTAAGTCACCTTCTGTAACCCATAAGAGACTGATGGAGAACGCAATGAGGAAAGCGCACGGTGCGTGGGGAGAAGGAACTGCTGTGTAGTGGGACTTCTGTAGCTTACACAAGTGGGGAGGTAAACACAAATGAAAACTTCCTCTTTTTCCTCATTGCATCACAAGTTGGGTGGGAAGATAAATATAACCTGAATTAAGTTTTGATTCTTCTTACTCGTTAAAAGTGTTCTTAGCACTCACACTTTCAATTTTACAAGAGCGCTCCCTTGCATTTGCCGATGCTGCTCTCTATTGCTATGATAGTGGAGTAATTGGCATCCAATTCAGGTCTAACTAATGAAAAGCCCGAGAAGATTCACGGGTAACAGAAGAACTTAGAAAATAGCTCTCCCTCCCCTTTCTGTAGTTGACAGCTTTTTGAGTAAGAGCCAATACTTTTTATTTTCAAAGTCCATTTTGATTTAGATGTCATGGAGAGAACACACATATCTTTCCTGTCGTTCATTTATTTTAATATACAGCTCAATCTGGAGGGTCTCATAAATTCTATAGGACAAAAATGTTTTTATGAACGTTTCTCATGAAAGATGCTTGGTAGACTGCTGCAGTTTGTATGCATTTGAATGCTAAGGTACTGCTGCCTCAGATGGCATAAATCAGCTGAAGTCCCATTGACTTCAATCAAATAAGTCAGTTAAACTATTCTGTCGTCTTCCTGCCTTTATACAACTAACCTTGAAAACATCTTCAAAGTGTTTAGTAAGAGACATTACCAAGCTATCGTGAAAGGAGGCTAAAATCATACTATTTAGCAATCTGGCTCACTGTTAAATATGTTCTTTTTATCCCCTTCACCTACTACTAATGCAAAGTATTCTCAAGGGTGTCTCTAGTTTTATGTGAACAACCTTCATCAGCTAATTTACTCTGCAGTCAGAAAGGTCTATGGTCAGTAATCAACTCAATTGTTTCTTTCTAGGCAAAGCTGAAATCCTTTGCTGCCAAAATCATTCAGCTCCTGAAGGAATGGACTGAAACTTTCCCCTATGATTTCCAAGATGAAAAATCCATGAAAGAATTGAAGGAAATTGCTCACAGGATCACACAATGTGATGAGGTACAGGTCAGGGGAGTGGGAGGGTGGGGAAACATTGAGTGGGAAAGCAGTATTTGTCAACCTTTATATATAGTTTATAATATATACACAAAGCCTTGCTTCTGTGTGCTGTATTTTCTAAATGGACCACAGCAGCAGTTGCTAAGCTGTCAGTGTAACTGCAGGACTTGGGTTGAATGATGAACTTAATGGTCCATTAGTAGAAACTGTCTATGTATAATCACCAACTGTAAGAGGAAGAGACAAAATAGTCATGACTATGTGAAAAATGGACATGGTGCAGAAGGAGAAAGGAAAGAACAGTGACTATAATGGCACAATATAGTTAAGTTTCATAATGAATTATGTACCATCCTTTGTACTTTTTTACTACTCTATACATTCAAGGTCTGCAAGACATATCAACTAGCTGTATCAAACGTACTCTTGCTTGAGGTGAAGATACTCATTATTGAACAGTTCATTCCTGGCAATAATCAGCAACTGTTTTGTTCCTGTGTTTCAAGTGACATGCACAATATTTCCACTAAGGAGGTTAGATTTGGGCTCTGCTAGCTAGTCAATCACCAGTCATAACCGCTCTGAGTTTCTAGCCTGAGAAGAAAACTAGACCACACAGAAGGCTTTACTAAAGCAAACAGATAAAGCAAATTCAAATAAAACAAGGGCTGTTAGTTTTCTGTGTTTTTTTGTTTTGTTGTGGGGTTTTTTTCACAGTACTCAAAGCCTACACTTTTTTTCTCATTGAGAAAGTCACTGTAACCACCAATAGGCAGAGGGAAAGATATAATCGAGAACTGCAAGAGACTAATTGTAAAGTGCTTGTATGAATGTGAAGGCTTACTTATATAGACGTAGAAGCTTCTTGTTTTTAAACCCACAACTTCAAGATACTGTCGAGAACAATTAGCAGGAAATGGGGAGACATTTCTATTACGTGTTTTTGTTGATTCAAGTAGAGGGATAATGAAGAACAACAGGTTTGACAGCACTGCGTGAATCAGTGATAGGACGCAGTACAATTAGGTGTTACCAAGTTGTCAAAAGGAAGTGTGTCAGTTTTGTTGCATCAGCAAAGCTGTTTACCTGGATGCTACTATGAAAATGTCAGTGCCTTAGGAGGAGGAGAAAAGGAAGTAGGTTTATAATACACCTTCTATTCCCTTTGTAGACAAGGGCAAAGAGGTGTATGTTGGCAGAGATACTACTGTGAAAAGGGACTTGGCAGAGGTTTTATTTAGCATCTGTATCTTAGTATTTTAATTTGTCTATTACTTTGAACTGGAAAGAAGTTGCGGCCTTTCTTTCTCTTTCCTTTCCCTCCCACTCTTATGTATAACTAAATTGTCATTTGAAAAAAACAAGTCTTTGTGGAGTGGCTCAGTGCTCTGGTGACCGAGGCGTCTGATGACATCCATTAATTACAGTATCACTGCATTTATCCCCTTAACAAGGCTACAAGACAAGTTTGATCAGTGAAGAGCTATGCCACATCTGACCCCTAGGAAACCATAATCTGACACTGACAAAAAGCAACTCTTGCTCTCAGTATTTGTTACCACAAGAAATTACACATACTGTACTTCAGCAAGGGATTGTGGTAATGGTTTGGGGAGTTATTTTGTATTTTAAAGCTTTTCCGTTGTAAGAAAATTTAGGGCAAGACTAGTAATGAAAGGAAACTGCTGAAACTCTTAAGGGCATTTGTCTAAGTATTAAGACACGAATAAATTCACAATAGCTTCAGTAAGCCACAGTTTTTCACGTCACTGCGGTTTCTTATTTTATTTTCACATAGTATCTGCAATACTCTTACCTGCCTTCAAGTTTGATTTTCTATGATCCATATCTAGAAAGTCTGCCTCCTCTCAGACACATGGGTAAAGCAGGCATACTGGCTGAAGTCAAATGATTTACAGTAGAAAGCTCAGCATACCAGAGAGCAGAATCAGCGCTTTATTTTAGGTCCCCCCCATGCTCCCTTGGCGTTTCTGAACACTTGTAGCATATCCGAAATGGCTCCAGCCAGCTGCTGTTCAGTGGTAATCCAGTTGCCTCATCAAGATGAGCTACACTGCCTTCAGCTTTTCATTTGATTTCACTTGGGAGTCAGATTATTGCCTTGTAAAGCAACATTCTGACACTATTATTGCTTAATTATAGCATGCAATATACAAGTATTTGGTAGTCATCGTCTCTCACATCTGCTACATAATTTCAGTCATCACTGCACATTAGTGGCTGCTTTGAACGATCACAGACCCATTGCAGTTCCTTCTAGTGCATCCAGTTGACTGGCAGAAACCAACACGGCAGGTTGTAAACTAACAGTTAACCTTGTGGCTCACTTCAAGAGAAATCATTTGCATGAAAGCAAGAGAACAGTTGTAGAGGAAAGAGGAGCAGGACTGTCTTTGGTAGAATTAGGTTTTCCAGCAAGAGGAAGAACAGGGTCAGAGAACCTGGGTCATTTAAAGCAGTAACAGGAGGGATGGAGGAGTTGGAAAGTGATGAAGTAAGCTCTTCATCACTGTTGCCCTCAGAGAAATTTCTATAGGACACAACCAATCAATGGCAGAAAGAATTCAGCTTGCCTTAGTTGTCAAAACACCGAGTGGATAGGATCTATAAGGATACATACTGGTAAAGCCACAGGAATATAATCTATGTTTAAAATTTGCACCTGATGAACAGAGAGGCATTTTAGTTGTCCAAGACCATGATGTGTATTGGGCTTTTACCTAAATCTTTGGATGCTATAGTAGTTCAAAATCAAGCCAGAGTATTTTAGGGGTATATTCCTGTACATAATGTGAATTCCCTAGATTCTACCTCGGCTAGATAGACTTGGTCATCAGTGGGTCTGATCAGAATGAGAAAGAGCTTTTTGGCACTTGGTACACAGGAGACCCAAGAAGCCTTGTGCAAGCAGCTCAGCCACCTTTTACTATACCCACTTTTAAGATGTTTACCCTGATGCTTTTGAAATGGAGTACTAGCCAAAAACTGCCACAAGAAGCAGACCAGCCAAGCGAACAAAATAAGAGTTGGGAAGGCAGGCAGGCATAGCAATGTCATTATGAAGTTGTGTGGGCAGTTAGGAGAAGTTCATTTGTCACAGGACGATCAGCTTAGATAAGAAGAAAGAAAAATGGAAATAGGCATTTATTTTTCCCAGTCAGAAATTGTTTGGCAATCCGTGTCTGCAAGAGCTAAAGGTTTTTAGCAGTCATTGTTTCTGCCTTTGCTTAGGAGAATGGAACAGTGAAAAAGATCATTAGCCAGATGACACAGAATCTCCTGATGGCCCTCTCCGCACGGAGCCAGTACCAGGAAATCAGAGAGAAATTCCGGCAACCTGTTACCGACAAAGGCACCATCCTCAAAACCAAGCCACAGTCAACTCAAAAAGACATCCTGAGTGTATGCTGTGACCCTCTGATCTTGGCACAGCAGCTGACCTATATCGAACTGGTGAGACATTAATTTTATAAATTCCTTCATTTTCCATTTACCAAATATTAATATACTGATCAGTATGAACTTTGCTATGGCTTCACTGAAAGCCTCCAATGTTTCAATCAAAAAATACAAAGTAATGAACCAGACCAATTAGGTACACCAATAAAAACACCTCACACATCTACACTGTAGGGAGGTGAAGGTTACGAAATTGTTCCCTTAACTTTGGCTTTCTTGATACCTTTTTTACTGAACTCCCTTGTCTGCACAGTAACAATCTCTCATCTCTCCAAACACAGGAAAGGGTGAGCAACATTTACCCAGAGGATCTGATGCAGATTGTCAGCCACATGGACTCCCTGGATAATCACAAGGTACAAGAAGGGGTGCGGAGGGAAAAAGAAACAAAGAATAACCAGGGTAAAGAACCTCCATGATTTGAGTATACCCTGTGCAAGGAAGGCTGACATTTCTAACCTTCTTAAAACTCATACCTTAAAAGATATCCAAGATTTTATCAAGACATGAAAGGAAGTTTATCCTTTGGTATGTTGACTTTGCCATGATACAGGATAGGATTAACATGTGGCCTGTTCTCTTACAGTGCCGAGGTGATGTGACCAAAACCTATAATTTGGAGGCCTATGACAATTGGTTCAATTGTCTCAGCATGCTGGTGGCTACAGAGATTTGTCGGGTAGGTACTCATAAAAAACAATATAGCAAAGTGATCCTGACCGTAAGGACAAAAGGCAGGCAGTGGTCTAATAGATGTTTAAAACATTAGCAGTGCAATTAAAGATAATGGCATTATTCAAGCATTAAATTATTTGCATGCTTATATGATTAAGAGCTCATGGCTATGTTAGGCTTTGCATATATTCTCTAGTTTTGTGTAGCTTCCATAGTAGCATTAGTCATGCAGGGAAATGAAACATGCATGGATTTTTTGAGTTAGGAGCTCTTTTGGATTTCTTTTTTTTTTTAATACATCCATAAATTCTCAAAGATACTAACGTTTAAACACACATTTACCAATAAACAGCTGTCCTTGCATTACCTTTAGATATCATTAGTGCTATCATATATTCATTTTTTATTTGTTTTGTAGAAAAATCAGGAGCAAACTTTCTTCAGAAGTCTGGAAAGAAAGTGGACTACTGGAGAGGCTTAAAAAAAAAAAAAGGGAAAACAGCCTTAGAGGTTAAAGTAACTTCTATCATATAATAAGCAAAGAAATAGAAAGTATACTGCCCCAGAAACTTTTTCTTTTCTTCCTCATGTGTATTCTCTGCCATTTTAGATTCCTATTAGTATACACCTGTTATAGCAAATGGGAAATTTTCTCTCTATTCCTGCTTGGTCAGTAGCCCTTCTGTGGAAATCCAGATGCCTACTGCAGTTTCATTGATCCTAGTATCTCAAGGTTTCCTGCTTTCACAGAAACTTGCTACAAAACCACACCAAGAGGTGGCTGATATAGCTAATACATTTCATAAACCAGTCAAACAAAAGGTTTTAGCATACCAAGGGCTAAGCCAAGCCCTTGACTACCAAACCATTTGATATGACACAGAAACTGAAGTATTTAGGCAAGAGGTTTTGTTTGTTTTTTTTTTTTAAAAAGAAAAAGGGAATTCCCTGGTGAAGTAGTCTGCAGCCACCACTCAGGAGCCATTCTTGTATAAGGCAGACCAAACTTCTAGATCTAAATATGGGAAATATTTTGATGAATGAATGTAATCTAGGCAATAATACTAGTGTGTTTTTTTTTTTTTAAAAAGAAAAAGATATATGGCTCTTGGAAACAGTGTTATGTATTAGTTTTGCTTTGTCATTTATAAGAATCCACAAAGCAGATGTTCAGCATCACTTGCATGTTTGCATGAGTGGGAATTTACATATTTGATCATCACCACCACTGCCTGCTCTCAAGAGGTCATTTAAGGGTATACACAGTAAAATGAGAAAATCAGGATATGGCAATTGTTCTCTCTCACATTCAGGTTACATGCCCCGGTCTTAAGTCTGTTCACTGCTTTCCCCCCTTCTTCAGAGGTTTAAATTTTTTGCATAGAATTTTTTTTTCTGGTAGCAGCTTCATGTTATCTCCCTTTTCCAGTAACAGGAAATTGCTGAAAGTGTCCAACTTGTTTATACAAGATTCCCTAAGACACTGAACTTTATACATAAACAAAAATTTACACTCCCCCACAACTAGACAAATAATTGACAGGAGCCCCAAATACTTCTGCTATTTTATTAAAAATTAATCTTAACAAAATACCCTCAGGCCTATGTCATCATAAGATTTAGTAGGATAAAGTATTGAAATGTCTGTTCAATCAACCTGTTACGATGCCTTTGACCGAACATCCCATCCAAAATTCAGGTCATCCCTTCCCTCTTAACAGATCTTGGTTTGGTTTTTTTTCCAGGTTGTAAAGAAAAAGCAGCGTACAAGAATGGTGGAATTTTTCATTGATGTGGCAAGAGAATGCTTCAATATTGGAAACTTCAACTCAATGATGGCTATTATTTGTGAGTATCCTTAACACAGATGACAGAAGGCACTCAATCTTACAGTCTGACTGAGAATCTGACTGTGCTCATGCTTGCCCTAAATTGGCTCGCCATGTCAGCATGCACGCTTCTACACCAGCGGTATGTACCAGTGGCAGATAAACATGTGGGTGGGTGAGCGTCAGCTACAACTTTTGTTTGTCAAGCTGAACTGCCTTCCAAAATGTGTGGTGCTGACACATAAACACAGAGTTATGTTAGTCCTGTATTTTTCAACTCACTTGTTTCTTTCTTTCTTTGTCTCTTCTCTCTCCATTCAGCCGGCATGAACTTGAGTCCTGTGGCACGGCTAAAGAAAACTTGGTCCAAGGTCAAAACGGCCAAATTTGATGTTTTAGAGGTATGTATAAAGTTTAGACTTTATATAGAAATCCACCAAGTAGTTTCGTCCAAACCTCTGCTGTGGAATTACTAACTAAGAGATCACAGAGGCACGTGTCAGTGGTCACCAACATGTAAATATTAGGGAGCACATTTCCTGAATTTCAAACTCCCTACTTGCCTGCAAAGAAAAATGGATGCAAGTTTTCTTCGGGTTATTTCTTCCTAGCATATTTTTTCAAGTGTAACATCAAGGTAGTTTTCACTCAAATTAATGCCATTTTGCTACCCTTAAAACTAATTAGAGTACTCCATCTAGCGGAGATCTGAGTGAAAACAAAACTTAACTGAAAACATCATCAGAAAGATTGGTGACAGCAAGTTAGAATTTTGGGTTTTTTTCCAATAGTCATTTGTTATTTCCTTTCAGTCTTCCATTAACTGTTGAAGCAAAGCATAGATGTAAAGCCAGTACAGAACCCTCCTTTCAAACAAGACAGAAATTAGAAAAACCTGAATCCAGACCTGATCCATATAAGCTACTCTATCTTAAGAGTTTAAAAAGGGGCCCAACGAATTCAGAAAGAATGAACTCTCTGATGGTTAGATCAAAGCTTGTTATATTTAGGAAACATGTATTACTTGACTGCCTTTCCCCCCATAAAAACAGCATCACATGGATCCATCCAGCAACTTTTGTAATTACCGCACAGCCCTGCAAGGAGCAGCACAGCGATCTCAGACTGCCAACAGCAATCGAGAGAAAATAGTCATCCCAGTTTTCAACCTGTTTATTAAAGATATCTACTTTCTGCACAAAATACATACAAACCGCTTGCCCAATGGGCAGATAAACTTCAAGGTAGGACTTTGCTATTATAGAAACTGTAATGCTAGTTAAACATTGTACATTACAAACATTTGCTAGTCTTGATCTTCCAGCTCATTATATTACCAGTTCCTTCAGCATTGCTGTGATCTAGATGCAAAGCAGTATCTTCATCTAGGGGAAATGATTTCACCAAGCTTCTGTGAAAGCTAGCGCTTGCAGTTGCCATGTTTACATTATATATCCAGCAGATCCACAACTACATAGGCAGAAGAGAATCCATGAAACGCTGCAATGTAATTGCCTTCAGTTAAAAGATTAGTTTTAAAATGTACTGTAATAGAGATGGTTTTGTTAGTTTTACATGAAGTGGGACAGATGCACTACAAAACATAAAATTCACAGAAGCAGAACTGATTGGAATAACATTAATTTATTACCAAAACTGATGCATGAAAAGACTGAGAAGAAAATAAGAATTTCAGAAGCCAAATCCCTGCCATTAAAAATTACTTCAGTAATACAGAAATAGTCTGCTGTTAGCTAATTGAAAAGGGAAATCTCTTCAAGGAACATTATAGTCATGCAACACTTAAAATAAAGGAAAAAACTTGAAATCAAGAAGTGTTAAGTATTGTAAGTGTAAGAAGCGTAACACTTATGATGGCAGACAAAAAATTTGCCACTCCTCAGCCCTACACCTGCCTTAAGTTCAGAAGGGATTGGGGGAAGTAGAAGACAGTAATGAACGGAAAGTAAGCTTTTCTGTGGCACCAAGCCATCCTATCTGGTCAAATTGTAATAGGTAACTTCACCCTAAATCGTCAGCATTAGCTGAGATAACCTCATCAGGTTAGTAGCTATAAATGCTACACACAACCAGCAAATGGTATTTAGCAGGGCTTCAAGGGAGTTTCTACAGGTTCTGCATTCTCCGTCCCTGATGAATAAGCATACATGTCTGAAGGACCACAGCCTCTCAAAAGTACTTTTGAAGTTTTTTGCCATTATTAAGGCTGGGAGGGGGGCACACAGAGTATACAAGACAAACCTAAAGTAATTATACATTTCCTAAAATCCTAGGAAGGAAAGGAGTTCTATAGTTTCTGTATGTTAATTATTTCTTAAATTTAAAAAGTACTTTATGAAAAAATATCAGATATGGCACATTTCATTTAAGTTGAAGGTTGGCAATGTAAAAGTAAAGTAAAACAAAAGAAAAAAACATTTACCAACCAGTTCCACTCGCAGGCTAATTTGGAGGTAAGACACAGAAGACAGGCCAATAGCACTTTATTATATATGAAGAAAAGGCTGATTATGACGAGAATTGAGTGCAAAAGACCAGGCAGTTAGCAGGGATACACTATTCTAAACTTGAGAGGCTAACAACAGATGAGGAACTATGAGCAAGAGGGGGAGATGAAGGGATCAGTAAGAAGAAAGGATAACAGGGAAGTAGACTGAGTAAGGGATAATAAGAGAAGGGATAATAAGAGGAGGATGAATAAGAACAAGACTGAGAGGCTCCGAAATTGAAACAAAAGAACTAATATTTGAAAGAAAACAAACAGGATTTTAACAATATTCTTTTAATTACCTCATGCAGAAATTCTGGGAAATTTCAAGACAGATTCATGATTTCCTGACATGGAAGCAGGTTGAATGCCCTTTTGAAAAAGACAAGAAGATCCAGAGCTATCTACTCACAGCACCCATTTATAGTGAAGAAGGTAAAATCCTATACTGAACATTATAGCAAGTCTTCCTACTTGTTGAAACACAGACAGAATATGCAGATGAAAAACAGAAACATGCAAAACCATATAAGTATATACTATCAGTTCCATATCGTCTTCTGATGAGAATAAACTTCATAATGAAGCGTGCTAAGTTAAACCTGCTATACTGTAACTTTTTTTTTCGGTTAAAGAACTCATGTATCTGATTGTTCTTATTTTATTTACTAGCTCTGTTCATTGCATCCTTTGAAAGTGAAGGTCCAGAAAACCACATGGAAAGAGACAGCTGGAAAACACTCAGGTATGACCCATCCGCAGAACATGAGTCTTTTTGCAGACATACACAGGCATGTGATCATCAGCTTCCTCCCTCCTATTTGCATACACAGCTTAAGACCATTTTGGCCCACATGTAATGATTTGTTTCTTCAGAATTCAAATCTAAAAAATTCGATAGGGCTTGGATTTTGATGGAGCTTTTCCAGCCAGATCAGTTCAGGCTGCAAGATCACTGCTGGGACTATGAAAGAGAATATGCTTTATTTAGGCTATCAAATTCAGATAGGCTTTTCTCAGAGGAACAAATAAAGAAAGATACTAAGAAGGTGCTATCATTTATCATACCTACGCATTTACAAATCTTAGGAAGAGATGACATTTTCTATGAACACTCTTAATTTTCGGCCTACTCTAAAGGGAAAAAGCCTCAATGACAACTCCTTGCTTTGAGAGGGGGAAGCACCTCTTCCATGTACGTGATGAGATCAATTAATTTAGATGAGATTTATTCTAATACTGAGGCCGAAGCAGAGAGATATTTAAACCTTTGTAAATCATGTTAAACATTTAGATTTGACATACCTGTACCAGATAAAGAATGAAGAAGCCTGTATGTCCTGAACTGCAGTTGAGCTAAATTATATCTGTGTTGTTCTAGACAAGACACTATTTCCCAGCGATCCCAGTGTTTCTTAGGAAGTTCACATAAGCTTTTCACTTGCTTTAAGTCTGATGCTGTTCAGCAAACAATAGTTTAAGATGACAGAGGAACATGTTATTTGCCTGAGCACGTCTTTTAAGGGCCTGAAGTAATGTTATGAAGGCTAAATTTTCATTTAATTTTAAGTCTGTATCTTTATTGGAATTCATAGATATATTCCAGTTTATACTAGTTGAAAAGCTATCCCTTGAAGAAAGCCTCCCAGCTAGTGAGGAAAGATAGATCTATTGCCAACCTTTACCAAAACTGTAAAGCTTTTTGTTGTGATAAAAAAAAAAATAAAAATCATCTTTTCTGTTACTACTTCTTCTAGGACAACTCTGCTTAATAGAGCCTGAGATTTTTGGGTCTGATCTGCAGACTTCGAAGCACATCAAATGAACATGTTTTTACAACCTGAAAGACTTGGACTGAGCTAAGACAGACCTCACTGGCTGAGGTCTCTTTTGTATATACAGTAACTTTTATGAAACAAAATGTGGTAAATATTTCACATGTCAACCTTAAGGCACTTAAGTGAAGGGTTTTGGTTTTTTATTTTAAATATAAGGGCAGGGCCCTGTTCTCAGAGATGAAATGTATCACGGGAGATGGTATCCCTGGGGAGATCTTATTCTATCAGCATCCAAATTTTTATTTTTTTGTTACTTCCACCAAAAGAAATAAAAATTAACACACATCCCAACTAAAGCCAGTGTTCAGGTTAAATACTCCATTGGACCAGTATCCTACAGAACACTCAACGTGTCTCTCTAGCTTTGAAGTGAAGGGTCTCCTTCAAACCAGTGATACCATTCACATGTGTCAGTACGTGTTTGTAGAGTCAAGGCCTTAGACATCTGCAGTAAGCGTGTTCCTCTCCTACATCAGAAATAGTGCCTTATAAGGTACTGATATCGTTTAGTGTACCTTCTATTACGCTGGACTGGAAGTAAAGAAAATAAAAATATGGATGTCTCGAAACCAGCTACAATGTACTTTTTAAATAAAATGGAGAATATGGCACATGAAGTAGAGTATACCTGCCTGTAACATTGATGGTGCAGCAAACATATTTTTGTTACATGATTTAAAGAGATGAGATGGGGTAACTACTGGGGGATGTGCGTTTGTGTGTGAGTATGTGTGCGTGCATGTGTGAAGATGCACACATGTCTACGTTTTAATACTTCTGGGAACTATCCTTTAAATTCTGGCTGTCAGAATAATTTGTGTTTTCCTTTTTGAGAATTGGGGGGGGAGGGTGTTTTGTTTTGTTTAAGAGAATGATGTCTAACCTAGATTATCTCTGCAAAACAGGCTCAATATGTTTTTCTGAATGCAGTTTTTGGAAAATAAAAGTCATACATCAGCTAGGGAGAGGGAGGTAAACTCAGATGTCCAATTTGAAGTTAAGGCTAAAATTTCCAAAGGAGCTTAAGAAGAGTTCATCACCACTGAACTGAGCATTTAATTCCCTTGTTTCCTTCAGAAATGCCAGTCTGCGCTTGTAGACAATTAAAGGAAAGACCAACTTACGATACAAGCTTTTTCTAGTATTTTGCAAGCCATGATTAACTGTCCAGGCCAGAACCTATTAAAATCTAACTGAAAACACCAGGAAAAAATTGGTCAAACCTTTGAACCCAGTCAGTACCAAAACTAGAGATGATCTGTAAACCCACTGATGCTTACCATTCCTAATTTCTCCTTTTAGCCTTGAGTTTACACCTAATTTGGCTATCCAAATGAGCACCTGAGCAGCTTATGTTAAGATTCAAGGTATTCATTTCCAGGAAAAAAATGTACAGTTCAGGACTTATGTTCTCACCTGATCTCTGAATGAAGAAAAAAATAGGCTCAGATTAAAAACTATTTTGTTTAACGAACTAATTATTACCCATGTCATATCTACTGTCCTTTCCAACAGTTGTTCTCTTATGGCTCGAGGGCTGGATATTTATAAAGATAATGACTCGAGCCAGACAACTAGATTTTTTTTTTATTTTTTTAAACCAAGGCCCTTGAGTTCACCATCATTGCAGCCTCCCTCAGAGGGCCTTGCAGAGGACCTCTGCACAAGTGTCTTTAAAAATTATCAACTCTAAGTAGATGGGTTTTATCTTATTCTGCCTTCTGTTGAAGAAGGGGCAAGACTTGCTGGACTGAGGGTCTGGTTTATTCCAGCACAGTAGACTCTTCTTGCCGAGTGCCTACAACTGAGAGCAGTGCCACTGTTTCATATAGCATCTGCAATCACTTAGTAGAAATTATTTGCTGTATTGGCCCTGTAGTATAGTGAAAAATTAAAGAGCCTTCCCTCTCTCCCTGTTCCACTCTCCCCTTGGCAAATACTTAAAATTAGAAGAGTAAGTTGTGGTAAAGAAGGGAGATAAATCAACATTTTGCTATTCCCATAGCACTGACATCAAAGAGAAACAAAAGCAAGTTATGCCATGAAGAAGGAAGTAGAACACTAACTGTTAACAAGAACAGCCCAGAAAAGGGAAAGGGATAATTCTTATGATCTGCTGCTATTTTTCCTGTGCTGAAGTACTGACCTTCAGCCCTGGATTAGAGTAAGAATATTTATACTGTATTATTACAGTGTTTTGCACTTTCAGAGATGTTCTAGCTAGTAACATTGTTGGACACTATAAGAGGGATTGTATATCAGCTTTGTTTATGTAACTGAAATTTAAAAGGGATGCTTAAAATTTAAGGAAAAAAATATATATTTGAAATGCAATTTTAGAACACTTTCTGTAAATGTATAAAAAAGCTTTCACATGGGTGTGCACTTCACTGGTCAATCAGTCCTACTATATACTTGAAATCAATGCAGTATCCACATTGGTTCCTTTTTATTTTCCCTCCCTCAGTTTGATACATTCCTTAAATACCATGTTTCGCTATTCTGAGCTGAAATGCTAAATATAAAGCTGTACCATAAAGCAGGATATTCTGTGTTTGACTGGATGTGCTTGCATTAATAAAAAAAAACTTGCTTCAACAAGGCTTAACTTTTTCCATGGTTATTTTTTACTTGCATATTTTTTACTGATCAAGCCACAAACCAGCAGCTGAAGGAGGTGAACCAACAGTGGGAGGCAACGTAGTTGCAATGAACTAGTTCGCTACTTAAATTTGAGTTCTGACTTAAAAGAAACATTATGAAATATTTACATACCTTCCAACAAAGGCAAGAGCAACGCTAAGACAACAATATGCTGCCTTTTCTATAATATTATTTTGTGGATTTGACACAGTGTTTCTGCTATTTTCATTCTCAGTGAAAATGATTAACAGTCCCACTGTGTAAAAACATTTTGTGTGTCCTAGGACTTGAATTTTGTTTTTTTTTTCCTCCCACATATTTATCGTTTTGACAGGAAAGCACACAAACATTTGGTGGCTGCAGCACACTGCAGGGGTTTCCTGTAGCAAGACCCTTGACATTTCAACACTCCAGGACCTTTGCAACCACTACCCTTTTTCATGCCCTGCTTTACAGAAGGAAAGCCACTTCTCCAAAGTCACACAGGGACCAGACAAGCATGGAGCTGCAAGGAGAATGCAGCTTTCCTAAAGCACTGCCCCAGTGCTACCCACACCATCTCCTTTCCCAGGGATATAAGCCTAAAAAAAAAAAAAAAAAGTTAGATCTCGCAAGTGCAGGAGCTCTGGAGATCCTATAAGCACTTCTAATCTGTTGAAAACTCTCTGGGGAAATCGTTTTTGTAACCAGACATCTATTTACAACAGGCTCCCAGGGCAGAACACTACTACTTTCAGTCATCATGGCTCATTAGAAGAGATAATGATGTTTACCAGCATTAAGAGGATCAAGGAGACAAGAGTCTTCTTGATGGCCAGTTCACACTCATAATTAATAAGCATATTACATCCTTGAAAACTCACTCCCAATTATGTCCCATCCAGTCATTAGGATAAATTAGCTATTTACACAGGCATAAGAGTAAACGATAAAATTGCTTTCCAGGCACTTTACTGCCATTAGAGTAGGACACAGTATGACAAGCAGTAACAGAATGCCAGTAAGATATCTCTAGTTACGCTAGCAGCAGCTTGATTTATCAAGTTAATAGTTCCCAAGAAGCAGCTTGCTTTTAGCAAATAACTCATGTAGCGAAATTCAGCTGACTCGTCAGCTGACAACTGGCATTAGTACCTCTTTTGGAGGGAAATCAGTAATTCTTCTTAGGACATGCAGACAGATCTTCCCTTTTCAGTCTGCAACGTATATAATTTTATCAGGGCACCCCCAGCTTCCCAACTAACCAGAAAAGCCTGCAGTGTACAGAAGCACAGTTTTGTCTTACGGTTCTCTGCAGCCATTAAATAGGGTTGTGTGGACAGCGAGATTCTTTAAAGAGAGTTAAAAAAAAAAAATTGCAGTTAGACTTTATACTAAACCATTAGTGTATGCTATTGAGGAATTTGCCAGGCCAGCGAGCATACAAGTATTAGCAAGAGTTGCTTTCAAATTCTTCCTTCTGTGCTTGTTCCCGGAAAGGCAGAGAGAACCGTGTATGCTTGGGGATTTCGGCACATCCCTACAGGCCTCCAATACAGGTTCCCTGGCACTGCAGAGGTTTGCCTTCCTTCACTGCTCCCCAAGGGCTTTGGAAGAGAGAGAAAAAACATTTTGGGGTGTATTTCTGCAGTAATTTGGAGGTACCATCTAAAGCGTAACCATTTCTGTACCATTATTCCCAACACTAAAGAATATAAATTTTTCTAATATTGCCAACATTGTAAGCAATCTCTAACATCAACATTTTTGTGGCTTCTTGATACCACATTCAGCTTTTGCATAGAAAATGGATGCAGTTAATTGCTGCCAAATAACTTTAGGATATTATTTCATAATGAAATATTAAAAAGCAATGAAGTTCTATGTCATGCAGGGAGTGCCGATGCAGCCTCAGATGCTCTGCCTTCTCCTCAAGTTAAAAAAAAACAACCACCCCCCCCCAACACACAAACAGAACACACACACACCCCCCCCCCCAAATAAAAAACCCAACGAACTCACACAAACAAAAACCCCAGGGGTTCCACGGCCATTGCCATGCAAAGGATTCCTGTAAACAACCCCACCTCAAGGCGAGGTGTGGAGGCCATGTTACAGGATTTACAAGAAAGCGGAGAGCGAACACAAACCAAAGCACCAGATTCAAACATCCCTGCCTCATCTGGGTCAGGAAAGAAGAAACTTGAAATTTAGTGGAAACTTGCTTCTGATATTTCTAATCTTACCTAGCTTCTTCAGATTGGAGATCTTAAAATTAATATAATTCTGTTTGGAGGCAGAAGCCCAATGAGATCCAACAGAACCTCATTACACAGACAGTAAAGTACCTAACATCTTTTTAACCGCTTTCACATGATCACACTAAGGCCTCTTCTCATTCTGCAGTGTATTGAATTCAAAGAACCTCGCTATCTCTCAGTGTGGAGATTGAAAGTTTCCTTTCAAATATTTAAACAACATCCCATTGTTTACATTCAATTCAAATAAAACACTACTTGCAACACTCCACCTCCCCAGATACCTATTAAAATAGAGAAGCACAACACACCACCGACTGCAGCACCAGAGCGCCGGGGGACTTGGAGATGAGGTGCGTGACTGGTCTGCAACACTTATGACACTGGCAGAATTTAGTGAAACGTTGGCTATTCGTGTCTGTGGACATTATAGCGCTGAAGAACTTGTTTCAACTTGAAAAAAAATCACTCCCAAAATGCTTCAAAGACATAAAATCCAAGCACATAATGAATAAATCCACAAACCCAAGCAAATACATTTTTTTTTTCCTATACGCCTCTTATCTCACTTCTCAGAAATTTCACAGTATCCAAGTACCCCAGGAAGGATTTCACAAGAACCCAGCAGCCAAGAAGTCCCTTTGGTAAGGTTTTAAAAGCAAACACACACACAAAGAAACCCAACCACTGCTCTACATGGGGCCGCATTCGCAGGCCAGAACATCGTCCCAGCCGCCCCCCGCTCGCTGCCCGGCCCAGGGGAGCGTGCAACTCGCACGCGAGAGTGGCCCCAGCTTTGAGCTGCCTCCAAGCTCCTCTCCGGAGCAATCTCCGAGGCTTTTCCTTTAAACTACCTCTTTAATGTGATCATTTTCCCCATGGCTTGTACCCAAGTTGGAGAGAAGCCCCTTAAGCTTCCATAAGGCTGCAGGAATTCCATGTGAGGCCTGGCACTCTCCTGGAGCCACCTTTAGCTCGCGTTGCCCCAACTTCACCCCTGGCTCCCCAGCCTCGTTGCCCGCGCCCCGGCGCACCACTGCTGATCCCCCATTGTCTCACAGCCGAGACTCCGCTGCCCCGGCTTGCCACTGCCTTCAGCAGGAGCCAGCCATGTCCTACACCAGATCCATCAACTTTCCTTTACAGCCTCTGCGTTAAGTTTTATTTTACTCCAAAGATTTTTTTTTTTATTTTTTTTTTAAAGGGCATTTTGAGCAGAAGCCTGCACACACTTGCTTAGGTGCTAGCAAAGAGCACGTGCGCCCCCCACGGACACACAAACGCCAAAGCAACACAGCAATTGCAAAAAAAAAAAAAAAATCAGTTGCTGGAATTTTTAAAATTAGACACCAGCACAACTATAGACACAAGGATCATCTTGAAGAGAATTTGGCAAAGAGCAGGAATGGGTTAATATTCTCTTTTACATGCAATTCAGGTCCAGACTGCAGAGCATTCTGCCTCTGGAAGAAAATGATAAATCCTTAACCTGCATCAGCAAAGGGGTTTTACAGCAGTCGGAGCAAAAGCTTAGAGGACAGGTCAAGAAACCTAAGTCATGCGAGACATACAAGTCCTGTAACTACAAGGCAACCTTGGAAGCACTGGGGTTAAGAACGCTCCTTTTGGAAAACTCACCACATGCCATACAAACAGCATTTCAAATAAACCGGTTAAATCACCACAAACTCCTATCAAGGCACCTTACTTCAAGTCTAGAGGGACTTACTTCACTTATCCCAGAAGAGAACTAAGCTAACCAAAACAGGGCTGTGATTTAATACAACCTTATGCAGACATTTAGACTTAAACATAAAATGGATTTATTTAACATTCTACCTTTGGTTCAGAAGCACGTGCCCCATGGTACTGCCAGGCAGACCCCAGCTACAGCGCCCGTGCCTCAAACCCAGCACAACGCACCCTTTGCAGAAGCACACAAGATCTCCTGTTAGAAAGATGGAAGCCATTCCCTTATAGTACAACCTCAGAGTAGCGTATCCCAGAAAAATCAATAAAACTTTTACCTTATTCTAACCCAGGAGAGATGCCACATTGCTTGGGAAAGAAGTAAAAGAACCTTTTCCTGCCAGCTTCAGGTACCAACTGAGAGGAGCCAATTATTCCACAAGGCCCTAATTAAGCACACAGCTGCCATCATCACTGCAAATGCAGCAGCTGTGGCAGAGGCAGGGTCAGGGGGAAGCCCCAAAAGCTCTACCCCAGCACAGCCTGGCCTTAAGGGGCAGCACGGCTCCGCACGCTCCCGAAGGAGGTGTGGGGCCGATCTCCCAGCTGATACAAATTCACAAGAGGCTGAAGGCAGTCAGGATGCTAAAATTTAAAACGGTTGGATCCCACCAGTCTGGTTCCTGGAAAGTTGGCCAGCATGGGGGAATTTTGTTTGCAGGGAACGCTTGCCCCAGCGGGCTCCCAGGCCCTCGGACTGCAGCAGCCGCACGGCCCGAGCGCTCCTCTCACTGTCTTGCATTAAGACAAACTGACACGGTACCGGTAACAGCAGGGGGCTGCAGAGCCAGTGCAACCCCAGAAATGTAAAAAGTGGCCTTTTATGCTGGTCTCCTTTGCTGTAAAGCTTTTCCAGGGAAGAAAGAGGTGGAGCCCTTTAGTTTGCAAGCAGTCAGGCCTGACGAGGAGGGGATGAACATCGTGGGGGCATGAACAAAACACTGCTTAACTTCAGCCACATCCCCATGTTCCTCGCCTTACTTCCCAGCTGAGTGTGATCGGAATGACAAATCTCTTTAAGATGGGTTGGGGGTCAGCCACACAGCAAGGGCTCCTCGGGCAAACACAAGCTGAACCCACCTTGGCTACACAGAAAGCTTTTATCATGATACTGATGCAGCAGTCAATGAGTTACTACATTCATGCTGAATCGTCATTTTAAAGGCTATCTGGTGTTCTTTTCCTTTTATTCACTGATCTGACAAAGTAAAAAGATGTTTAATTTTATTTTGAAGTTTATATTCCGGCATGCATTAAAACCTGTGATTTAAGTATACATATATTTAAATAGACATCTGCATTCAGATACAAGTAGATAGGGCTTACCCACCACTTTGCTTTCCCTCCTTACTCAATTCTCCAATCTTAAATACAGTTTACAAAGAAATTCTGCATTTCATAGGTGTGTGCATATCTCAAAGTTCAAAGGGTCACGGGCTTTTATGAAATTAAAAAAGTACCACTAAGTATTTTTTTCTGGATGTAGCAGACCCAGAACTAAGTATTTCCCTGTACTTTTTCCACATCTGTGTTTTCTGATTCTCCAAACCAGTATCTACCAGTCCCATTGAATGACATACTGTTAAACAAATTCAAGCTTGCAGATTCAAAAGCACAACCTGAACTCATTCCTGTAAAAGGTCTAACATAAAAGTGTACCCTGAGCAGATCTCATTTTGACTTCCCTTAATCAAGAACACTTCCCCTTCCCTCCATGGATTGCAAGTTCCCTGGAAAGGTTACAATTAATGCAGATAGCATACTGCAGCTAAAAAAAAAAAAAATACTTCTCAACTCAGTGGAGCATGTTCCTATTTAAAAAAAATGTTACTATATTTACTACTCTAACACTAAAATGCAGTGGCTCCTCCAGGAAAACACAGTTGGCTTTTTACACTCGGACCACAGCTTAAAAAAAAAGGGAAACAGTGCATTACATAAACAGCATCTGTCAAAACATGAGGACATGTCCCAAGACCTGGCCACGTAGCCTGAGCGCCGGCCGGGGGCAGACAGTTGATTCTGACTCCAAAGCACAATATTTTCATTTATCTTTGCAATGCTCCAGCGGCGGGCAGCCCAAGCAGAACAGCGTGGGTTTTATTCTCCCTCTGCAGGCAGAGCGTGCCTGGGGAAAGCCTGGAGCAGGTCTCCTCTACTGAGCCAGCGATGGTCCATGCATGGCAAACACCCACCGCTGGCACCCCAGAGCCACGCGGGTCAGAGCCAGACAACTGGCAATGCCCCAAGGGCACCGCTCAAAACCTTGCCGTTCCTCCTTTCTCCAGGAATTGCCTGTGGCTCCGACCGAGAAGCCTTGGCCTGTCGAGCTGATGGGTTTTGCTTTTGCAGAGGCTCAGGCTGGAGGTGACCAGCAATAATGTGACCTCAGTATCAACACCGAAGCGTTAATAATTAAGTCACTGAATTTGTTCTGTGGATGGAGACACCCCTGGGGCACACCCTCTCAATTAACTCAATTCCATGTTTGTTGCTGAAGCAGACAGCAAACCCAGAGCAAGGCACCACGGGGCAGGGCGATGCGGCGCGTGCAGGCTTCGGCCGCCCTGTTCCCACCAGCGGCTGCGCTCTGTGCACGGGCTGCAGCCCGCGGCTGCGGATCCGCACGGCGATGTTATCTCTGCAGTTCTCCGCCGGCAGTTAGAAGCCTGAGACCAGACACTTAGCTAACATTTTCCAGCCGCTTAGCCAGATTTATGCCTGAAGCAACATGCAGAATAGAATTTATTATTCAAGCGAGAGATTTTCATATTTGAAAGATGACGAATTTCCTCCCTTTCTTGGATGAGGTTAGGAAACACCTTCAAGGAAGAGTTACACCTTTTTTAGTGGGAAGGAGCAAACCTACCCCGCATTGCAGCAGCACGCAGCAGTAACGGGGAAACAGCGACACCACTGTATACAAACACATGTGCTCATATCACAGCATGGCTATGCCAAAATGCAATCAGTTCAATACACTCAGGTAACTGAAATCACTTGTAAACTCACTTTATTATACAGGTATATCCTACTATTTCTGTTCTAGTTCCATCGCAGAGCAGAAGCAATGGTGTGCAATCAAACACTGGGTGTGGGTAATGGTCTTAAATTACTGCTCTTTGCCATGAACTTCATGTTGCCCTAACAGTTTACTGTATTTCAGCATGAAATATTATGACAAACACAGAAATAAAAGCCTAACCCGTAGCAGAGAGTTCATAAACAGAGTCCTTTGTGGCTGAGCGCCAGGTCCCAGAGTGGTCAATGGCAGTGCACAGCCCCTGCTTTGCCCGGCAGCTCCCGGCCCACTTGCAGGTCTGGACGCTGAGCATTCCCTTGCCAGGCGTCCCCGGGCTCCCCCACCGCAGCGCCGTCAGCTGGGACCCCCAGCGGCTCCCGCGTCACCGAACAGCCAGGGCTGGAGCTTATAGACGGCTGAAGGCCTTAAGGCACAGGGTTGGAAGAAATAAGAGGGGAGCCCTATCGAAATAAAAATAGACTGGGTTAATAAGGAAGGTAGCACACAGAGATAGACGAAGCATAATACAAGAAGCTTGGTGAAGAAAGGCACCAGGGCAACGCCCTGCGAGATTTAAAGAGGTGATGAAAAGAGCCATACAACTTTCCAGTATGTAATATATTCATACAGCACGTGTAATTTCTTTATTTCTTGGGGAGGACAAACTGCTCTCCTGTCATACATTTTTCTGACCAATGCTGGGCAGTGATTTAGCTTTGTATTAAAAGCTCAGGAGCGTAACTGAAGTGTCACTGTCATCCCCAACCACATAAAAGAGATGACATTTGATCAGTTAACTTGGGTAAAGCCGTAGTAACTGATAACAACTGCAAAACTGGCATCCTGAAATGCGCTCTACCCAGGCCCTTCCCCAAGGGTATGGTGGAAAAGCAAGAAAAAGCAAAGCACTTCCAGTGGACTTTTTGCCAGAAAAGCAGGAGACCAGGACCAGGAAAGCAGCTGCCATGTGGTGATCTTATGATGTATTCATAGGTAGTTGGGTAACTTTCGGAGCAATACACTGAACAGAATCATTCTCTCTGCAATTTGTAGGTCTCAACGTTTTCTCTGCTTTGGGCTTTCTAGGGATATATAAAGGATCCCGTCCTCTTCTGGGGAATCCCTGTTAAAACAAAATAATCCATCCGTGTAATAGTCATCAGTTAACTTAGTCCAGTGAGGGCCTTGCTTACAGGAAAACATTGCATCTTATTTTGAAAAAAATACCTATTAATTCATCAAAGGACAATCATTATCTAAAGTAATATACATTCTTTTAACTAAATAGTCAAAGCCTGTAGCATAGCCCAAGAGCAAAAGTTAAAACAGTTGAGAATGATAATAAAAAAAAGATTTAATTAAGAGCTGTAAAGTTAACGTAGTTATTTATAATTTTTAAATAATTTAAATAATAATTTAAAAAGGAAGGGGAACTGTACATGATTAGTAATAATTCCCTGGAAGTGTAAATTTTAAACTGTAACAGCTTTTAATTTAAGTAATTGATTTAATTTCCGATGTCAAAGTTGCTAATAAGCTACCTCTCAACCTGTAAAGCTCTATTAGAACCGAGTATTTTCCTGCTGTAAATGTTCTGCAGATTGATTGCTTGCAGTAAAACCATCCTCCCTGCAGACACAGGCAGTGAGGTGTGTGTACTGGATCCAGTACCACATGGCAGCAAAATGCATCCGAGGAGAGGCCATGCTTGCAATGACTTAACACAGCCCACAGCCCAGACCAGTACCTCTGGCTTTTGTAAACACAGTGTGAATGCACTGGGTCATCATTGCCATCACTGCCAGCCTGATGTGCGCCATAGCCACGTTGCAGGGAGCTGAACTAAGACGAGAGAAAGACCAGGCCTGCAATGGCCCCCAAAAGTTAAGGAGTCTTCAGATAATCAGTCATTTGGACCACTTGTGTCAATACCCAACCCTGGCATCAACTACTTCTGACTTCCTTTTAACTTCAATGCTTTCAACTTTCACATTTTTGGATGATGAATGGAAAGAAAGTTTTGAGAAGCTGCTCCTGCTGACTGCATTCAGTTCCAGACCTCCCTGACTGCCTTCCAGCATCTACACCATAGGCCTTGTTCGAACACACAGATGCAGCGGACAGTTGGCACTGTCCCCCTCCTTCTCCATTGCTGATAAGCACAACCACCCAGTGGAAAGTAGATCTGGCTATCAGCATCAGCAGTCTGCTGTGTTTCCAAAACACAAAAACTAGGACAACCGGACTCTTCTGATGTAGTGGTTGTGCAGTAAGAGCTGATCTGCAGCAATGCTTGACGCCTCTGCACTACCACAGGATCCATTCCAGCACGTGCCAAGCAGCGGTGGTGTCAGCGAGAGGCATTTTTGATGCTTTTTCTTGTGCAGCAGAGCCAGGACAGCAATAACAGCTGAAGTTCTAAGGGCTGGAGTCTCAGTGGAAGGTCCCACTTATATCTCTACCCCCAATCACCACGCCTATGTATTTAATCTTTTCTTCACTGATACCTTATCATTTTTGTTAGGAACCACCAAGATATCTTAAGTAACATTTAAAGTAAGATGAGGTTCAACAAGGTCAAGTGCCAGGTCCTGTACTTAACAACCCCATGCATGGGGAAGACTGGCTAGAAAGCTGCCCGGCGGAAAAGGACCTGGGGGTGTTGGTAAACAGCTGGCTAAACATGAGCCACCAGCATGCCCAGGTGGCCAACAGCATCCTGGCTTGTATCAAGAATACTGTGGCCAGCAGGAAGCAGGAGAGTGATCGTGCCCCTGTACTCAGCACTGGCACGAATGAATGCCACCTTGAATACTGAGTTCAGTTTTGGGCCCCTCACTACAAGAAGGACATTGAGGTGCTGGAGCCAGTCTAGAGAAGGGCAACAAAGCTGGTGAGGGGTCTGGAGCACAAGTCCTGTGAGGAGCAGCTGAGGGAACTGGGGTCGTTGAGCCTGGAGAAGAGGAGGCTGAGGGGAGACCTTATCATGCTCTACAACTGCCTGAAAGGAGGTTGTAGCAAGGGGGGGTCAGCCTCTTCTCCCAAATAACAATAGATAGGACAAGAGGAAATGGCCTCAAGTTGTGCCAGGGGAGGTTTAGATTGGATATCAGGAAATATTTTCTTCACCAAAAGGGTGGGTCAAGTATTGGAACAGGCTGCCCAGGGAGGTGGTTGAGTTCCCATCCCTGGAGCTATTTAAAAGACGGGTAGATGTGGTGCTTAGGGACATGGTTTAGTGGTGGACTTGGCAGTGCTAGGTTAACAGTTGGACTTGGTGATCTTAAAGGTCTTTTCCAACCTAAACGATTCTATGATCTAAAATAACATCTGCTACAAGTTTAAGTTGTCTGGGGAACTAACTGCACTTTTGTATCTGGTCCGGGTAGATACTCACTTGAGATGCAAAAATGAGCTGGTTGAACTTCTTGCTGCAAATACTACTACTTGAATCCAGCATGTCATCTGTCTTGTAAAATATTATTGTAAAAACATATTTCAAAGAAACAGCTTAAAACAATTTCTAAAATGCAGAAATTCCATTTATTATATTGAGAATATCAACTGCAAGAAGCCTTGCAATGCATTCTCTTCACTCTAAGTACAATACAGTACACTGTTCTCCACAATAAGTTACATAAAGGCAAATTTTATGTACATATAAAAAGGATCAGTGCCCAGAACTATTTGCACAGCATATCTGCTATTCAGAAATCAACCGTTTAAATCTTTAATTGCCTTCAGAATTCTTGAAGCAAACTGAGTTCATAAACAGATCTTAATTACCTGGTTTGAGAAGGGTTTTCAACTAATTTCTAAACTCAGTGGAGACCATGCAAATGGCTCAACCACTGAATTAGCATTCTCAGCATTCGTTCTATAAACAAATTATTAAAAATGAGGCATGCCATATGGTAGCATATAAGACAACATGAAAAATGACCTGCCTGCATTTAAACTGTTTATGCATCCCAAAATACCCAAAAGGGAGGTAGGGAAGTAGTAGTGCCATTGTACAAGGCACTAATGAGACCACAGCATAATTCTGCTTACGCATGCTCAAAAAACTACAAAATAAAAAAAAAAGCCCCCTGAAACCCCCTCAAACTGAAAAAGTGAAGAATAAGGCTGTGAGGATAATCAGTGGAATGGAGAGCATCCTATGAAGAAAGACTGTAACAGCACTTGCTTTTTCAGTCAGTAAAACAGCTAAGAGTATATGACTGCCTTCCGAAAACATGTAAGGAAAATGCCAGAAAGAGAAAAAGCAAGCAAAAGGACAATATTGGCATACTAGCAAGTGGGCCTCTAATAAATTTATATGGGAATGAAAAGATGGTTCCTCAACTTAAAGGACGAGGTGTACAGGCAGGGCCTTGAATAAGGAAGAGGGGGGCCAAAAATCTTTAAACAAATGAGTTTAAGCACATAGCTCAGTTTATAGAAGGAATTCTGTGATGTGGCATTTACTGTGGGAGAAGACCAGACCCAGGAACACCCAACTGGATTGTTCCCAGCAGGTGTGATCCATCACCGGGATAAAAAGGTGGTGTCTCTTTTGCAGCATGAAATTACACTATATGCTCAAAAATTCCACTTTAGAAGATTTTCATTTCCCCCCTTTTCCACGTGAATTATTCTATATTCAACCATGTGAATGTTTGGTCACACAGCAAATGCGGCACCAAGCCCTTGCTGTGAAATCAGCAACCTGAACAGTCGGCGTACCAGTCAGTGCGGCCCGTATACCTTCCACGGCGAGATTCGTTCCCACACCTTTCTCTTCTTTCTACAATGGAGCGTAAGTACAGTATCCTTCTAATGTCCCAGCACAGTGAGCCACACAGACTGAAAATACTCAAGACAACACAAAAGATTATTTAATTTAATTCTTAAAATAACACAAGTAGAAGAATTGAAATGTACCATGTGGAAAAGTGTTGAGTTGTACATTCCACTGATTTTTCCAACCAATACTGAAGACACTTTCCTTTAACTACATACACTTTCCAATTTATTTGAGGTGCTTGAACTTGCAAGACATGTAGGTAACAGCATATCAGTCAAAGAATTACTCGGAAAACAAATACAAGAACCAAAAAACCCCTAAACTCTTCTTCACTGAAAAAGAGAGGCACTGCATTTTTACGCTGAATTAAGGCTGTAAAATGATGCTGGTTCGTTGTGAATTTGAAGTCATCAAATGTCATGGGGGTGACATTTAACCCACTGCTTCGCTGTTAGTCCTGTAAGCCTGCTTACGGAGGTGAGTCTCGATCTCCTCCCTGAAGACCAGCATCCCAAGGTGCGAGTGAGAGGCCTCGTTCATGGCTTTGGACTGGATACACATGCGATACTGCTCGGGAGTGAGTTCATCTGCACAATGTTTCTCGTGCCAGAGGTGAAAGAGACCAGGGACCGGTGTCCTGACCACAATAAGGTCACCGTGCAAGTACTTTCTGTAAAGGTGAACATCCTCACCGCCCCAGCCTTTCACTTCCAAGTCAAAACCCCCTAAAAAACAATATCAGAAAACATTATTTTGGCATGCAGGCTAGATGTAAGGCAAAAAGAGCAACACTCCTTGTGTAAGGTATTACCAAATCTGGTATGACATACCAGAAATTCTGGGGCAATTAACTTCAAGTTCTCCATGCCAAAGCATGCCAAATTGAGGGAGAGGAGCTCCAAGCGTACCACATCCTTTGTGGTGGAAACTGCCCCGGACAGAGATCATGTACTGCTGGCTTCAGAAAGTCTCTTAGAACAGTGTCTCCAAATCGCATTATGCATGACATCCCATGTGACAGCTGCAGAAAACTGTAGGCAAACCTCACCGGCTATGCTTTTGGGTTATTTTTAGCAATCATAATGGATTTTAGCAGCTGGAAAATGAAGCAGTCATGCACCATATGAAAAGCCCTCTCTAAAAACGCCAGCAATTACTCCATAGGTCACAACTCAAAAAGCTGGATCAAGGAAAGGAACCTGTTCCACCATTTTAAGTTCTCTTGCCAGGACCACACTGAAAATCAACCCAGACTCTCACACAATTTCAAAACTCTAGAATTATGAAGTTTTCATTTAACATATACCATATGCATGGCAATATGACTGCTAGTAGAAGTCAGCCCGCATCCAAGCCATTATACAGCCCACAGGGCTCTATCATTACACCTTCTGGCAGACTATCTTCAACTCAAGTACACCAAGCTGCTCTCAGTTTTAACAGCATGACACAAGGGGGTGCCAAAGCACATTTCTAAAGCCTCAAACAACTACATTTAACTACTCAAGGTTATTTCAAAGAAAGAATTTGAATGCTTCCTGTCTATGTTAGTGGTTTACTTGAGGGATGTGTTTCTTGAACTTGATTAAATTGCTTCAGACAGTCACAAAGTATTAAAAAAAGAAATATTTTTTGAAGTTCTAGAGTGAAATTTGTTATTAAAAAATACTGTGACTTTTAACAAACACTCATCAGATGGGACATCGAAATCTAGCAAAACTGATTTATCTCATTGGTCAAACTTGTCAAGCAAGTCTGACTGCTGGGCTTGGGACAGTAATAAAAGAAATAAATGCATTACCTTCCTGTTAGATAAGAACAGAGAATCATTTTTTAAACACACAGAATTTTTATATTTTGTTTTACAGTTTCATCTTACCAACAGTCAGAAAGTCTGTCCGATATTGACAAGTCATCCCAAAGCCAAAATCCCGCCAGAAACCAGAATCTTTCTTGTGTACCTGCAATTTTAAAACAGTATCATTTTGAAGTGCAAAATACATCGAAGGAGCTACATTGCACATGTAATGCGAAGGTCTCCCGATCATTTGCTTAGTGCAGGATACAGCATATAACACTTCTGGTATTTCGGTGCCTTGTACAGATGTGGGCTTCCTAATTACCTGCTGTTCACTTCAGCCTTTGCCATCTGACTCCAAACACTTACTCGCATTGCAGTTTCCACATTCACCTTTCTGCCACACCACCTCCAATTTCTAAATATCTGCTCAGAGCAAGCTGTAAGTTTTTGGTAGTCTATTGCCAAATCATCTGTTCCTGATACTCCAAATCCTACCCAGTTTCTAAGGCCACATTTGTTGTTCTTGTTTGGATATGACAAGAAAAGTACGTTTTGTGATTGAAGTCAGCAACCATGCAGTTGTTGGGTTCAAAGAAGTAAACAGCGGAGTTGTCAGGCCAGAGCTCACTCCTCTCTCAGCTGTGACTACCTGAGGCCATGTGCAAAGGCTTCCCTCCTACTTTCAGAGGGATCCTTACAAACAGCATAGCGGGTGAGGGTTATTATGTTTTTCTTTTCTCTCAGTAAGGCTGTGTTGCACTCTTCCTTTCTCTCCTCCAAACCTGTCTTCCTCAGAAGTCCCAGCCGTGAAACCCAATTTCATTTATGCAGCCTCGTGAAAGACAGTCAGGCTGGATATTGACCATGGCCGTTCCATCTTCAGGCAACAAAAACTCAGAAATACAGTATGTACTTCTTTCTCCTGAGCCCCAAATTATCCTTAAACCTATTTTCTTGAAAGTTTGCGGGGTTTATTTGTTTATTATTTTGACTACAAGCTTCCCTAGAAGCAGCGTTTCTCATTCCAAAAGCAAGATGAAATTATCAGTATAGCAGCCCGTGGTTCTGCAGATATTGGATAGCAAAGGTAAAGAAACAATCTGCACAGAATACAGCTGCCCACAGCACGAAAACACCAAGTGACTGAACATCTTAGCCCACCTCAAATTACATGGCACGCTTCCTCCAACTACCATTTGGCACTTAACAAAGATAATCAATACTGAGGGAAGCTTTTCCAGCATCATTCATTGCTTTTTTTTTTTTCGTTCACCACTTCTTTGTTTGCTGGAACACAAGATGGAATTTGCTGCCTCTACCCTCCAAAAACACTGGCTTTCTAAGCCAGGATTAAGCAATAGATCAGAATTACCGACTTCATTTGATTAATAGCACCTTTTTTTTTTTATCTAGGTAGAACTCCAAGTTTATCTAAGAATGAGTTTTGTACTGTTTGATAAGCTTTTCTTCCATGATGGGCAAAGCGCATCATGGAAAAAAAGTGTTTAGATACGCGCTGCCAAAGGTCATAAGATATCCCAAACAGACTATTAAGTTACACTTAATTTTGTTTTAATACAAACCACAACTAATCCTATCCAGAATAAATCATGCTGCTTACCAATTGTTGCTCCACAGGGGGTGGTAGATCTTGGTTGGCATAGACAATAGCAGGATTATAAAGGCTGAATACCACAGGATAAAACACCTTTTTCCCTGGAAGTCAAAAGGTATTTGTTACTCACTGTGGGCATCCTTTCTGAAGGCAAGAAGAAACTAGAAGTATTCTCTATATGTGAAATATTAGCTGTTAGCCATCTAGTGAAAACAAATAAATATAAGGTCTAATGGCTAGGATTTCCCATTTAGGTAGCCCATAACATCCAGTGAGGCAGAGTTCATAGGATTAAAAAAAAAAAAAAATATATATATGTACACATATTTATACATACTCTGTGGGTATACATTTATACAGTTACACATACTTATATACATATAAAATATTATATATATATAAAATATGTGAAAAATCCCTGCAATAATGGTATCCAGTAAAGCTAAAAAATAACCAAGTCCAAGTAACACCTTGCCTAGCCTGAGTTTTATGAGTGCGCCTCTTCCCACAAGCATTTAAAAGTTTGTACATCCAGGATGTCCTGCCAGGAAATTAAGCTTCGTGAGTATTCCTGATTATGCTGTGACACCAGTTCTATGCCTATTATGCCTATTACAGAAACCAGATAAATATTTTTCAAGGTATCAACGACAGCCCATGAGAACACTCAGTACCCCGATTTGGGCATGGACTCTGAACATCAGATGTCAGTTGAAGTAAGGTGACAAACTGTCAGTATGAATTGACAAGCAGTTTCTCAAACTCCCTTCCTTGTGAAAGCTCACAAGATGCTCCTCTCCAAAGTTTTTCGGGTTATTTATACACCTCATTCCATGAAGTGCAGAAACAGACAGAAATGAGAGAAAAAGCAAGAAACAGAATCCAAATAGCTGGCTTATAGCAGACTTTCTTGCCTGTTTATTATGTGAAGAAAAAGTCTATTCATTCCAAATTGACATTTGGAGTAAATGGTTTCTGGCTGCAACAAATCTGGAATAAGAGTAAGCATTAAAAAAACCCACAAACAAACAAATGTTTGACAGGAGAAGGTCTTAACTAGCACGCTTGTTAACTCAAGAAAGCTTTATCCTTCTTGGCAGAAGCTTGTAGAACAAGCAAGCTTCATACAAACTTGAGAAATATGGTCAGAAAATTTCAGAGCTTGGGATTTAAGTGTGGAACATTAGCTGAGTCTCTGTACGGAGCACACTGTGTAGCTCTACTGAAAACCATTTGTATGTGATGTGTCTTGGCCATACAAGTGTGAGAAGACATAATCCAAACTTGTTAAGAGATTTCAGTGTAACAAAAATCATCTTCCACCCTTAAGTGCTGCATTGCATTTTGTTACACAAACTTACATGCAGTTTAATTGTTAAAGCAATTGAACTGTCCAGCTTTCTTTTAGACAGCCAAATCTTAAGAAAACGTGAAAATAGTTTTTATTGTACAACAAGGACAAGGTGTTTGGCAAAAGTTATTTTTCAGTCTAAATACTATTGTTGTTTGTGCTTTTTAATTTTCCTAGGTGCATGGTATTGAAATAGCTCCACCACTCAAGTTAGCTTTCCCTACGCTCAACACAGGCCAGTTTCAGCCGAACAAGATGACAAGACTTGGTTACAGCAACTGTAAAGGAACATACCAGGCTCAGCATTTAAGCGACAACTGTTGAGGAACTCGGCTGTGAAATAAACATCAACATCACAGAAGAACATCAGGACCTCGCCCTTCTCCCAGGCTCTGGCACCCATGTCAAGTCCCCGGCCTCGGTTAAATTCCTCATTCAAAGAGACGAGCGTATAATTGTGGAAGTTAGTTTCTCTAGAAGAAAAACAAGAGCCAAACCAAAAATAAATCGGGGGGGGGGGGGGGGGGGGGGGAGCAGGCGGAAAGGCACCATTTATAATTTTTAAGTGTTTTAAAGTAATTTAAATCCAGAAATTTTTTAAAAAACCCAGTTGTATCAGAATGAGAAAAAATATCTGTTCCACCTAGTTGTCCATTTTAAATGTCAAGAGTTTAGACATTGTAAAACCATGGACCTTGGTCTTCATAACTTCGCTTTGCATTTAATAGTTCAGACAGATTTAAAAGGCCTTTCGGCAACTGACATGAATTAAAGCATCCTCTGAAATTACAATGCCATCTGAAATTTGTCCCCACAAACTAAGAAGTCCTGACTAATAGAGCAGTATTTCTGTCTTCACTATGACAGAGAGGAGGGCAAACGGAAAGCCAGAGTCCGGGCACCACCAAATTCATGAGGCAAAAGGCCATCTGTCTGGTGATGCCACCATAAACCAGTCAGTTTGCTTCTCCTCGCTATTTCATACCAGTAGCACTACTCATCGCAGAAAAGGGAAGGAGCAGCAAGGGGAGATTGGAAATATAGCCGGGGAATATCTTCAAGCAAGGTCAAGCGTCTACTTCAGTGACACTTCAGAGGTCAATGCTTGCAGAGAACAGAGTGAAAATACTCAACAGTAGCACCATTAAGATAAAGAACCAGATAAACGCCCGGTGAATTCGCAGTACTGAATCTGGCTCAATGCTGTGAGAAGAGAAGGGCATCTCACAGGGAGGGCAGCAGGCAGCAGAGAGGTCTCAGAAAGAGAAGTGGCCAGCACTTGGCAACCTAGATGCCGGGGAAGCTGTGTGGGAGGAAGGCAGATGCACTCCTCCCTTCCTAGAAGATGTCTTGGCACACCAGGCCAACTCAGCCTCACATTTTAAGCCTGAGACACAATAGCTTGTGCCTAATACATTTCATCAAGCAGAGCCTTGGCCTGCACTGCGAGATGGGGACACTTGGGAGCCCAGCTCATCCTTGGCTAACGAGGGTAACAGGCTCCCAGCTCAGGGACGAGCACAAGAGCTCAGGCAGAGACGCATCCCATCAGTTACAGACTTACGGATGCTATTACCTGTCCCATCCCTCTGGAGGGAAAAAAAAAGCAACATTTGGGAATTTTAAATCCATGCTGCCATAATGTTATTTGCTGAGACAGCCATGATGAAACAGTGTTTAAAGTTGTTTTATAGCAGAGGGTAGGTATAGGTCCAATTACCCAGTACTTAAGAGGACAGAGGGCAAAGCTTAACTTCTCACACTCCGCAGCCCACCAGCCTACTTTGACTACATTTCTCTTCCTTATCGTTAAATAAAATTGATTCTCCAGTGAAAGAACTATTGAAATGTACACCCCCATTCCAAAGAACTTTAATTCTGATCAATCTGTTAGCATGACTGAATACTCACTGCAAAGCTCACCCCCCCTGCTGTCTCTTCGACTGTCAGATAGAAACCCTCAAAGCCACTGCTGTTAAGTCTTTTTTGGCTTATAATTTGATTTTTAGTAGTCTCCAGGAACCTTTTGCAACTTAAGCTGTAAAATGCCAACCAAAAAATAGCGTACAGTAAATAAAGCTTACTTTTCCTATTAACATGTAATGCACTATAAAATTGTTCTTTTTATTATTTCATCATTTTTAAAAAACATTTTAAATTGCAATCAATATAGTTTGTATTGACCTATATTGGATCAACTCACCTAGCTACGGATTCTAGGATGCTTTTTACTTCTGTTAGCCCATCTTGTCCAAAATACACCACTGTGAGGTGAACACGCTTATCCTGGTGAATACACACATCCCTGTAAGCACAAAGGTAAATTGATATTAATAATTACTTGCAACACAACAGAAGCTTCAGGTAATTAAAAGTTATTGCATTTAAAAGTATTAGCAGATTTAAGTATTCCAGTCAGACTTCAACTAGCTTCTAAAGAAAACAAAAGACATTTTCCATCTTCTTTCCCCATCTTTCCCATTTGAATCAGAAGGTTCCAATACTGTGTGTCTCATTCCAACACCTTATTTTATAAACAGGAGCTCAAAAACTGTTGTAAATACAGAAACAATGTTCAAGATCATCTGTGTCCAGGTTCACAGTGGCCCTGGCATTCGATCTAAAGGGGGTTTTGGTGCAGCTTGAGAATCTCTTAAATCCTTTTAGGAGGATTTTCTCCATACAATAGGTTCAATTACAAACATCCCAAGGCAGTTGCACACAATGTTGGAATCATTAGTTCTGTCACAAATCCACCAGAACAGAAATTTATTTTGAAAATGAAACAAAATACTGAAAATCAGCAATATAGCTCACTATATGATCTCATGCACCTACCTAAAGTTTTGCATAAATTGTGCAAATGCCTCAGTTCTTCCAGCAAGAGGGACAATAATGTTAATGATCGATCTAGAAATATCAACCGTTTCACTCTTCACTTTCATGAGGGGTCCAAAAGGTCGGAACAAGGTGACATGCCTGTATTCCATGCCATCCATCTTCTTATAAAACAGCTCATACTGTGTCCCCTTATCTCTTTCTGTACGATAGTAACCTGAAGAATAAGTCACACAAGTAATTTGTAAAGTCAAAGATCCCAGTAATTGTATTTCAGAAACACTGTTTTTCCTGAGAACTATAAAGAAGTGAAAAATAAAGCTTTTGAGGGGAAGCTTCTGGGGTTTTCCTAAAAACAAAAAAATCCACAAACCACCAATTATCACAATCACCCTCCTACCTTCTTAGACCAGCTCTGAAAAACTATCTCAATCAATCTCCAGCTTCCCCTGCATCTTAGATAGATTTTATGGTCCTACATCAACTTCTCCAGCAGAATTAGAGTTGGGTCTTCCCAACAAAAAGTGAATTCAACTATTTGATATGGAAAAGGATGGCTGAAATCTAATATTGCCTGTTCTTAAGCCCTTCAGTAAGTATCTTCCCCTGAGCTAGTCCGCAGTAAAAGCTGAGATCATCTGGCCAGCAATCACTGCTGTGGGCAGAACAAATGACACAACAACTCGCTTGACAAAGCCTGTAAAATCTGAAATGCGATATATATAAAACAAAAATCCACGCGATAAATGCTGGAATGCTTTAAAACTGTTTTCACTGCTGACCACTAGCTACAGTGCTTTCTATCCCATAAATACAGATAGTGGCATTTTACTGTAGCCATGGCCCTCTAAGGACATAAGCAGAAGTTTTCTCCATAGCTGTAACACTTCGAGGAAACAATACAGTTCTTTATAAACAGGATTACCTATTTAGAGACATTTACTCCTAATGGATAGGGAAATCCATCCCATTCAGAACAAATATTTAGGTTAGTTGATTGTTTTCATTTAAGTGCCATCAAGGAAGCAACTCAAGCCAACAGCCTCTCTAATGTTACACTGCGAATGAAAAGACCAAGACTCATCTGTGGCTTTGACTGAACCGAGCTCTGTGTTGGTCATCCTTCCATACCAACCTGAGAGTGTGAAACGATGACCGGAAAAATCCTCCAACAGAATTCCCCTGTGTTCATCCCACCTCCGCTCTCCCCTCTCCCCCACAAGAAAAAGGTACATTATAGAGACGAAACACAAGCTATGCTATAACTCAAACAACTTTCAGTTGAGCTGGCCACACAGACCATTGAGAAAGTTATGAAAAGCCATATATCCCCAAATGTGAGGAACACACTTGCCTTTACACCATGCAACCAGTGCACTCCCAATCCCTCGGCAGGCCTGAACTGCCTCTTCTCCTGCAAGCCAGCCTCCAGAGCAGCCAAAACGCTCTCCCAGCCTCCCACCCAAAGAAAAGGTGCCAGGGCACAGGGCAGATGAACTGTTCTGGTGACTCAAAGGGTTGTCTTTTGTGCTCAGTATCTATACTGTCCTTTTTGTTGTTACTGTCTTCTTTGCAACTGAAATCAAGGGCAGTCAAGGTATGTGAAGGAAGCAGACCTCAAACTTAGAGCAGCTTGGTTTTGTTTGTCTATCTCGGGAACTAGAAAGAAGTGATCTTACAGCTTTGCTTCTCTCCCTATCCCCAGGCCAATATTTCTCCATGTTCCCGTTCTCCCACTACCTTCTCATTCAACAGAAGCAGCAAAGGAATGTGTACACCACTATGCCCCAACTTCTTTCCTCTATCCCCCCCCTTACAAAGAGTCCTTTCCCTAGACCTACCTAACTCCCTCCATGTTCCTCTGCTCCAGCCTCCCACCTCAAACCAAATCCAGTTTCATTCACTGATGTTCCCTCCTTCTGCCCTTGTCCTGTATCTGCCCAACAGCCTCTCTTTTACAGCGAGCTCCCTATTCCCCTACAATATTCAGCTCTGTAATGGACTCTTCCTTGCGGGTGAGCATGTGCCCTGGCAGACCCAACGGGAAATGTGGATGACCCCGACAGGGTCTGGGGGAGATGGGGTGTAGTAGAACAAGCTGGTGCCATCACGTTGCAAGCTGGTGGTGACCGAATTTAACCTTTCAACTTAAATGCTTCCTACCCTTTGAACAAAGTTTTGCAATGCACTTATTTACAAGATACAAATCTGCATTTACTCCTTTGTGAACACAGAGCTGCATAAAATATGCACCACATTTTAATGCTCAGGAAAAGCATGGCAGTTTCAAATCAGTATTAATTACAAGTAATGAAAAGGGCGTTTCAAACAATGAAAGTCCACAGTGTTGACTGTCAGAAGCAGAAAAAGACCTGAAATCCCTCTCAATCCTTTTCTACTCCAGCCCTTTGTGCTGTGTAGTCCGGCGCTGTAGCTTGAAAACAGCTTCTTGGTGACCGGAGCAGCTGATGCACCACGGTGTTTGCACACCACGCTCTCATGCAATACACAGCAAATACTTTGTACCAGTACTCCTGCATAAATTAACATTCGGTATCGTACATTATAGTCCTTCCTCTAGTATCCAATAGCTGTTTACAGGTGAAAATACCATTTACAATGTAAGTGAAGTTTTTAAAAAGCATGTCACAGTTGCCAACAGCTTACCTTTAATCAAAAGGTAAGCTTAGGTGTCAGTCTCCTAGAGAAGGCTGTAGTACAGAATAAAAATTTCTAGATTAAAGTAACTTTAAAAAAAAAAAAAAGGCTGCTGTAACTTTATAAAGACTTTAATATGCATGTCTGAATTTGAGCAGCGCCTTGTCAATATTCAATTGCTGGAATGTAAATTCCAAACTTTTGAATCTCAACATCCTACCAGCGCCACAGTTCTTTATGTGCTCCTCAAATTATTCTCCTTGCTATGAGCTAACCTCCATCGGTAATCTACTAATTTGAACACTTTTACGGAATTAAAGCTTCTATATACAGAAGCCAGAATTGAGAACAGCCAGAAAAAGAACCCACATCTGTTTTACTTCTTAGTGTACTCAGGTTTTTAACACTTGGGACTGACTCATGTAACAAAACCTGCTATCTCACCTTCCAACTAGCATACGCTGGCTGCCATCCAACATAGGGCTCTATAAGCAAAGAGGTAAAAAGCAGCAGAAATAATTTAACAGCTGTTATTCCTGGTCCATGAAGCTTTACTCCCTTTGTGGAAGTTCTGTTTCTCACCAAACAAGTTAAATCTTAGGAATACTGGGGATCAGTTACTATCAAAGCCAGAAAGCTGTTCTGCTATTGCACTGAATACTATTACTTGTTTTACAGCTACCAAGAAAGTGTTTGGTCTATGGAATTTAAGACACATGTCCTATTTGTGTGTGTGTATATTAAAATTCTCCATTGAAGTTCCCAGGACACTGGCCAGTTTCTGGTCTTAGGCAGGACATACTGAAGGGGCTGTTTGCATGACAAATGGCCCACACTGTTCTATGGATGGCAAGGACTCTGGAAAAGTTTTGAATTTGAGCTTGCAGCATTGGGATAAACAATTTTTACATGCCAAGGACACATTTCAGGTGGGCAGTCTTCCCTTGAGATTCAGACATAAAGATAAGTTTCTGGACTTTGCCCAGTTCCAACTGGAAACACAGAAGCAAGAGAAGTGTGCCCGAACAGCAGCACTCAATTCTGGTAGACACTCAATAACAAGACCTTTATTAGAGATTAACTAATTACTAACTAGCTTCTGAAAATACACTAATGCCTCTGTTCTCCAAAGGTTAATTTTAAATGTCTATCCAATGGAAAAGCTTTTAATCTCTTGATAAAATAAACCTGTTACACTGATAAATGGAACCCAAATAAACCAGTTACACTGATAGTAAAGTACAGATATCCATGAAGGCTCCTCACTGAGTTTTACATTGCTATTCAAGGCTTAATATCACAGGCTTCTGAAGAAAGGGGATGGACAGAGGTAATACTGTTATGCTTTTCCAATCTTACTGATCCTGTTTCTCAATATTATCAAATGCTGATCTCAAAGAAATCTATTTTTAATCCTGAGCTATCTTAGAACACCCAATTCAGCAATTCAGTTCATTGTTTATAGTCTTAGACCCTTTTATTTGTGAAAATACGTAATATTGCAATTTTTATTTTCTCTAGAGATACTCTTCACCCCAAAGGGAATGGTGTACTCCTGTTTCTCATATGCTTAGATCTAATGGAAATATTAAGAAGAAAAACTTCAAAGTGTTTCCTCAAACAGCAACTGCAGAACAAGACCTTTTTTTAAGGTCAAGTTTTTGTTCCATTAATATTAAAATTTTGGAAGTTTCATTCTGGGTTGCAGCAAAGCAAAAAGGTAACAGTGCTGCCAACGGAGCCCTGCAGAGCTGAGAAACTTGCTGGTTTTCTCTTCATCAGCAGAGCAAGTCAATTGAGCGTTATGAAAAATAATTTGGAGCTTTCAGAAAGTATCTTTATAGTTGCAATGCACACTTGCAAGTTTATTTTTGCTTGGCGTGACTGCTCGAAGCCTGCCAATAGCCGTGATGTGGCTGTGGCGGCTCTGCCTAATCACAACTCCAAAACACAATTGGTCATTACTTTGTTTTACAGTGCTAAAAAACCCCAGAGCATCAGTTTGAATAACACTTGAAGAGGTTGCTCCCTATCGTGGATACAGCTTCCTTGCACCAGTGGTAGAAGGCAGAATAACTTCACGTGGAGTCCACAGAGGCTGAGCACGCAGCAAAAAAGCTGCATGACAGTTACAGCGAGGGCACAGAGCAGAGAACAGAGCAGCAAGAAAGTTACCATCCATCAGCATGCTTTTTTTTCTTTTTTTCTTTTTTTTTTTTATGTTTTTTTGCCTGTGCAGTATTAGAGTAATAAAAATCAGTTGATTCAGACCACCATGTATTACTGAGTAATTAAGGGTACTTTTCCCAGAAAAGTTTGCTTAGGAAATGTCAATTTATAAAATAGAAAAGGCAGATTCAGTTTAAATTCATGTCATTAGTCTTTGTTGTCTCAAGTGACTCCAATATAGGTAAATCCTAAAACACAGTAAGAAAAAAATTCTTGATGCTTTTACAAATCAAGACAGTGATATTCCACTGAGTAAGCAAAGACACTGTAAATGCTGGGGAAGAACTTCAGACATTCAGTGGTGACGAAGACATACCATCAGGTAAAACTGTCTGTAAGATAACAGATTCTAAACTTATTTAAACAGCCACCAAATTCTCTAAGTATCTACTAATATGACTTAAAGTATGTACCACAGAAGATTACACAGCTCAAGGTTTAGTCTAGTATCTCACAATTCTAGGAAAAAAGCTGAAATAATTCCCAGAACTAAACATTTACCTACATGAAAAGTTAGCCTATTGAGGTAGGAAGCTAGAACACTTCTAGAAGGAAAATGCCTGTTTCTAGTTTAGCTTATACTTGTGGCACAGTTTTGTGGGTAAGTTTTTGTAGATATGTATGTGTTAGTTTTGAGAAAAAAAATCCTGCAAGTCAGAACAGAACAAAAGCAAAACCAGTTTATCTATGTTAAGCATAAAATACGATGGCTCTGTATTAACTAATGCAGCAACGATTTTCTCTTTTGCACCCCACCCCAGAAGTAATCCACGCAACAAAGTTTCTCGGCCTCTTGTTTCAAATTGCATAAAACTCTACGGTCTTAGCCCTAAATCACTTACTACGAAATAATCTTTAGCAATCAAAGAGGATACAGAACTTCAGTGACAAACTATTTGTTTTAACTCAAGCCAACTCAAGAAACAAACTGTTTAAATGAGCAATGCTCATCCAGCAACAATTTAGTTGTGCTCTTAGGACACAGACAGGAACTGTTGTGACTTCAGTAAATAAGCCAACTCTGCCGTGAAACTAGAACCCACCGGTTTACGACAGCTTAAGAGAGCAGGATTTTCTAAATGGAAAGACATATCACTCTCCAGCTGCGCTTCCACCAAACGAGGATGCACTAAGGAACAACTGAGGTAGGGCGCTGGAGCCCACTCACAGGGCTGCAGGGTGAGGGACCTGCAGGTACCACTACCAGTGGCCTCTGTTTCTCACCTCTAAGTTTTGGAACAATAGAAGAAAAAGAAGAAAAAAAAAGGTGCTAATATTCAGATGCGGCTTTTTTTTTGCTGGCCCAGTGTCTAAATTATTCTCACACGTAAATACAGAATACCCACACAACCCACAACTTCTGCCTGAAACAAGACACTGATATGTATCACTATGGCTAGTTGCTAACACACCCGTATGAGCTACAGCATAAAAATACTTTAAGTGCTGCTATTTTTTCTACAGTTCCTGTAACCTATGCTTGAAGAAACTGCCTTTAAAACAAAAGGAAACTAGTTCAACTTCCAAAACCAATTATTGATATACTGCTGTGAACAGAGGCAGAGGTGTAGGTACAGTTCTAAGGTCCTACATCTCCTTGCTTTCTTGGGCTTAATATAAAAAGAAAAAAAAAAAAATTTACTGGTAAAAAAAAAAAAAAAAAAAAAAAAAAAAACCATTAAAAGACTGCAAGAATGAGTACTTCCAGACAAAATAATATGGTTTTAAGTGAAGACTGTACTAAGAGCCTAACACTGCACTGGCTGTGTTACACTGAGACAGCTGAGTGGATTCTATGCCCTTCCCCACCTTCTGAAACGAAGAAGAGTACTTGCATTAAACATTAAACACAGTAGCTGTTAAAAGCAGAGACTTTTTGCGCTACAGACCCATTACATCATCTCAGGCTGAAAGAGCCGATTATTGCAAGGCCAACGGTACCTTTCTCCAGCATGTGTTTGCTTAATAGTGCAGACATCAGTACTGCTGAGAGCCAGAGTCCCTTTTACAGTAATGCTCTTATAACATGGTCCAACTTTGGGTTTGTTTTTTTTTTTATGGCAGCATGAACTGTATTTAATACTGTAAATACAAAAAAGAGGTACTAGGGCAGGTTTTGATAATACTTATCTCCATCAGCTTTACACTGTACCTCGAAAGCCAGCTTCTATAGGATTTACCTATAGAATCTTTTAAAGGTGTCACTAAGTGTTGAAAGCATAACTGCTATTTTTGTTTTTATAATAATATGTTCTGTAATTAAGTTTGCAAGCACTGAAAGATAATTGAATTGAGAACAAGAGAACAGTTCAAGGTTGCACAGCTTAGCAAACCCTGTAACTTGTATCCCATGAAGGGTCTACTCAGGACACCAAGTTCTTCAGCTGCTGTGACCAGAACACGTTAGCCTACCCATGTGCTCCCTCCAACACAAGCATGCCAGCTCTGCTAGAGTCAGAAGCCTGAATACTAACTAAAAGTGGCATAGAGATAAGTGAAGAAAAAAAAAAACCAACCCTGTAGCTTCATACTGAATAGCTTAACTATGCTGGAACAAGAGAGATGAATCAATTTCTCCCTCCCACTGCCACCAGTTTCACTGGAAGTCTTTCAGTTATTTAGTACCATAAGCAGTTGTGTCACACTGACTTCAGCTAAAATCAATTATGAATGCCTCAGTATTTTAAGCAGTTACAACTTCCCCTGTACACTCCTTGCAGTGAGCCCGTCCTCTGAAATGGATTTCGTGCTCCCTACACAAAACACAACATAATGAAGCAGTAATATCCTCACCATTAGAAATAAAGGTTCTTACTGTGTAATTGCTGTTCGCCACTATATTCAAGTAGGTAAAACCCCTAAAAATACAAACACCATTAAAAGTTTGTTGTCACATTCTGTTAACTGGCTGGAGAGCATGTAATAAACATACCTTCTATGAAATCATTTTCACTATACAGCTGCCTCTCTCCTACTCCATCATCTTCATCTTGTCCATCTTCTTCATCTGGATTATTGATTACTTCTAGGCCAGCCTCAATAACTTCCACCAATTCATCTCGTTTATCCTTTCTAACAGGTTTCTCTTCTGGATGCCGAGTGAGTCCCATCTCTAGCTGGAACACTTTCATGGACGTAAAGCTTTCAAAAGGAATGACGCCGTATTCGCTAGGCAGTTTGGCCCCCACGCTCACCTCAGCTTTGTCAATCTGGGAATGAAGAAACTCTAGGAGATCATTGGATGCTTGTTCTTTGGTGCCCTGGTAGTTCATACCATTGACCTTGGGGCTCTTCTTTTCCTGTAGGGATTTCAATTTATCACTCATTTCCTGAAGTTCTTGCTTTAACTGGGCAATCTGACGTTTCAGACTGGTAGCTCGGTTTTGATAATGCTCTTCTTGTTCCTGCAAGAGAGCTTGATAGTATTCTTTACCCATGTTTTCGCCTACGACACCAGGTAGAGATCCGTTAACATCTGTTTGTGGAGCACACTCGAGCAAATACATGAGCAAGACTAAACTGAATAATAAAGCAAGGCCCACTAATAGCCAACGAGTCCTGGCTTGAATTACTAAGCCTCTTCTGGGCATTCTCATATTATTTCCGTTTCCAATCCAAAAAGATGACTTATCTGCTCATGCCTTCCAGGGAACATCACCCCAGAGTTCAACTCTTAGAAAGAGTGGGAAAGCATGACCATAATAGTTACTACAAGTTTTGATTAAGTAGCTGATGAGCAGTTGTCAGCCTTTGCCTTAACTGGGTGTCATTGCAGAGACACAAATCCGAAGTTCCTATGTCATCCATAACCATCAACTGTAAGTTTGGTTGACGCCATACGATTTGTTCAGGATTTCCTACCCCGAACAAAAATCCCTGCAGAGAGGGAGGAAGGTAGAAGACACCAGCAAGGAGTCATATTCCCATTTCCTAATTCAACCCTAGTTGAAGGGTTTTAGCCTATTTGAAGTTCAGCGAGGAAAGTCTGCAGAAGTCATTTCATAAGCTTTGAATCGACAGCAATTTCCACCCCCCACCACCACCGCCCTGCTATATTTAAGTGAGAGCAGTCTACAGTTTAGTAACAGTAATTTTCATTGGCTAGTTTGGCTTTTCCTCTGGCACTTGAGTATTCTATTCCACTTCCCCCTCCTTTCCTTGGAATCTGCAGTTTGAGTCAGCAAAATGAAGACAGAACCTAAAATTAAAAGAAAGGTGCATATTAGAACTACAAAGCATCCAGTCATTTGGAAAACACATGAAAAAAGCTGTAACACATGGGTACAATGGATCTCTGGGGGAAGGGGTGGGAAAAGGAGAAAGAGAAAACATTATTTCTTCCTATTGCGTTACCCATCAGTGATTCCCTTTGACATAGTGTCTGGAAAACAGCAATATGGGCAGTCTAATGAAATACATTTTTCACATAGCTAGCTAAAGCAGTAAGGGTGGTTCTAGTCTCATCAAGTTTTATTTGCTTTAACTCCCCCATTTCTTCATGGGGTTTTGTGTTGTTTTGTTTTCCTCTGTGGGAGAACACCACCAACAAAACCTATGCCCTTCCTCCTCCTTTAAACTAAAAAAATTCCAAGAACTATTTTGAAGCAGCAGCAGCAGCTTGCAATTGCATTTACTTTCACTTAAAGTAAGTATCTTTTAGGAAATAATCATTCACTCATGAATAAAGTATTCCAGACTTAAATATCAAGTTGACAAAACCAGCATTTCAGAATAGGTCAAATTCAAATTCAGACCCCCAATTCCCGACTAATGAAAGGGAGCTTCAGACTATCCATTTATTAACATTTACACCTTTTGACTTGGGTGGGCCGGTGTGAAGAGGCATTGACTGTTCACATGGGTCACCCTCTTACAGAGCTGACCAGACTGGCTCGGCGGAAAAGACCAGGGAGAAAGACCCCAATTACGCAAGAGGGGGATAGGGATACCAAAAATCCTATTTGGCAACAATGGTCAGCAAAATGGTTTATGGGCCTCTTCAATGACAGCATAAAGAGCTGAGACATAAGCTCAATGCATGTTAGTCTAACATTAACAAAATACTTTCATTTAAAACTTGGTTGTATAAAATAAGTAAAGCTCATTCATTAAAGTTTATCCAGGGATCTATTAGCTCTACATCCATTTCGACTGTGTTGTGCGATTACTGTTTGGGGGAAGTTCTGTGACTTGGGTAACTTCAGTTTAGAAAAAATTTGCTCACTCCAACACTCTTTATATATGAGTTGCACAGGTTTTCATCTAACACTGCCAGCAGCCACAAACCCCGTCTTTCTCCGTCCTTGCAAGTAAGTCACGGTGCCACAACACACCCCGTGTGTTTACAACAAACATCTTGCAATGTTTCTCCCTGATTACGTCCTTGCAACATTTCTCCTTTCCCATTTGGCTTGCAGCATCGGGCTATTGCTTTAGTGAGAATCAGGTACCACATACCAGCGATATCATGATATTCAGCATCCCCATTTGCAAGAAAGCTCCAATAACAAGGCCCAAAAGATTAAGTAATTTATCCATACCACCAACACCAATGCCTGCGATAGCTGATCCTAAGTTTGCATGGATGTCATGCACACTAAGTTTTGCAAGAGCTGCACACCTAGGAGTTGTCCAGCTAAAGTCTACAGGGACTGCCTGCAGCAGTTCTTAGTATTTCTAATGCTGAAGTCCCTGCCTATGACTGTTCACGAATAAATTAGATCCTTTATGTAGAAGTTCTTAATAAAGCAGCTTACAGGCAATAGTGATCTGAAACTGAAGCTTTTTGAACTCATGTAAAGCTACTGGACACTTTGATACAAAGGAAGTAACAGTTTTATCAACTGAATTCTAGACGACATCCTTTTAAGTCCAAATAAGACAGAAGTTAGTCACTCCTCCCTGCACAAACACCACATTGTATAAATGCAAGTTAAATGCCTATAAAGAATGATCAACACCAGATGTGTCCTCAGACCAGGGTCCAGATGTGGCGAATCAAGGGAGACAGAAGAAAAAACATTCTACAGGATAAAACCAGTTCACAGAAATGATATAATATCATCCCAAGCTTTCTTTAGTACCAAGTTGTCTGTATGATAGGTTTTCACGTTTCCTCCCGAATTCTCGTGCTGTTAGACTGCAAGAAGTGAAGACACGATTAATAACATAAAGAACCATATGTTTCTTTAAACCTACATAAATGCTAGACTGTACTAAAGCCACTCCATGCAGAAGCTGGCACATCTTTGATCAGTCAAGGCATATTGAAAAATTATCAAACTACCTTACTTCCATACAATATTGACAAATCCAGTCCCAACAATTTTGCACTGCACAGCCTTATTACTGCTGTCAGGAACAGCAGCATTTTTGCATCGCTGTATACACAAACAGAATTACCATACCACGACAGAAATAATATTTTCAAGTTATGAAGAGATGCTTTTGGTACTGGGGACAGGGTAGGAAGGCAAGGCTGAGTCTTACAGCAAAGCAGGACACAGAGCTTCGTGTTTTCCCTTTACCTTTCGCCTCACTTTTACAGGATAATTAAAGAAAATGGAAGCACGTACTAGAAAGCAGGAGCTAATACTCCTCGTTAAGACCATCTTATGAGATTCTTTGAGCTACCATGGTACAGTTTGATAATGGGCAGTGCAGGCAGCTTGCAAACCACAGCCAGCTTTGGTTCATCACTGCACTTCTAACTTAAAGCCACCTAAGTCACACAACCTCCCATCACCACGGGCTTTAAACTGCCACTAACTGTTGTTAAGTGATAAATAGACACCCCTGAAGCTGGGACATTAGCCCAGTAGCCCTTTATTCAGTTCTTGCTCTACCAATAAGTTGCCCTGTGTTCAACTTTGATGAGTCACTAAATTTCTTTAGGTCTCATTCAGGTCTTAGAAGCAAGTGACAACAGATTTCCTGATGCGGTGTCAAAAGGACACAATGTACCGGGAGATTAAGATTCCCTCAGACAATAGCGGGGGGCAATGAAAGACCAACTCTGTTCTCAGTAACTTTCCTTAACTCGGGCCAAACGTGCATCCTTATGGCAAGCATGGATTAAGGAAGTCAGCAGGCCTCCGCAGCGACTCCACGCTCACGTTGCGTCACCGAGGCCGGAACAAAAGCTGATGAATACCTGCAGAGCTCTGAGCCTTCCTGCCGGCACCTGGGCCGTTTTGCAGGGCGCTGCTTTCAGGGGTGCTCAGGGAAGGGGAGCAGGAAGCCGATTCCCAGGCAACGGAAACCACACATGGTGGCTGTCAAGAGCTCGCGGGCTCTCTTCCTTCTAGGCTCTAATTATTCCCTCATTAATTGAAACCCTTTTCTAGTAAGCTAGTGACAACCTTATTAACAAGACAGCGTTTTTGCACAGATAGGCCTTGCCTATTTATCTTTGACAGTTTTGGTGCGACACCATAAAAAACAGGCATTTTTCCCACTAGTTTCCCTGTGGCCTTTAAAGGCAAGGAATGTTCGTGCAACCAGTTAAGTTAAACAACAATAAAATTTTAAATTGTACATGGAGACCTGAAGGGGTAAAATCAGTTTGCTAAAGCAGTAGGGACTGAGCCAATTTGGGCATCTTTTCCACGCTCCCGCCCCTCCCCCCTGTATTACTTCTGCTGAGAAGAGTCACCATAACAGAGTCAGACACAGATTTCATCTTGCATCCTTCAAGGAGTGAGGGAAGCCAGTAAGGATCTTAATTCTCATCCCATCAGCAAAGGAGGGTTTATGAGCCCTCTCTTCCGCCACCCTCTCTTTTCAGAAAAGCACTAGTTTTGCATATTTACAACCTGAATTTGATACGAATTAGGCCTGGCACAGCACTGTTTTAGGAATTCCAGTAACTACTCCCAGACTGTAGATGTTTCACAGCCTGCTTTTTCTTGTAATCCCCGGAATTAGCAAAAGCACACAGGATCCCAAGAATCACAATAGGAAAATTAATTCGGTGTCACATGGTACACACTGAAGTTTATAAGAAAGAACAATAAGACTACCTGGAAATAAGTAATCACGCAGAAGTCCCTGGGATCAGCATTTCAGTGTTTAAAGATTAAGTTCCAAATCTTTAAATTGCATGTGCTGATATTTCACTTTATTTCAATTCTTTAAAACAAGTCTATTTGCAATACTCCCTATGATCTCCAAAGAACAAGGCAACTGAGGCTTATACTCTGCTTATAAACATTTGCAAGTTCTACAGAAGCAACTGGTTGTTATTCTTTCTGCATTTCCAGGGCCTTATGTATATTCAACTATGGAAATGTTTCTGTTCCTTACAAAAGAGCTCACCGATTCTCTAAGCACAAGGGAGCAGACCAGCATGCTAATTGAAAATGCTTTTAAATTTGTTTTTATTATATTAGCATTCCAGTTTGGTTCCTTGTTGCAAAGGATGAGTATGTCTTTCTAAAGAGGGGAAACATTCACACGTAAAGCAGTCACCTAATTCAGTATGCACTTGCTTTGTGCCAGACTGTACGGACATTCCTCATTTTAGCATGTTCTACTTTAGACATGTCCTTTTTGTTCAGCATGCCCTAGATGGTCATAGTTTAGCTGCTTATGAAATTCCAGCTGATTTTCATAGTTATTTTATTGTTCATAATTTCACCCAGATGCCACAGATATTCACTGTCTTAAACCCCCCTCCACACACACATACTTCTCTCCTTGGCAAGTTATACAATGAAAGCATAAGGTCCAACATCATCCCTTGAATATTCCATCTTTTTCTGAAGAGAGCGTCACTGAAACCAAAATTGCTTATGAATGTTAGAGAAACACTGCGTGCACGGTTATTTTTTCACTTGCTAAAACCAACACAAATCAAGTTGGCAGCCTTTGCTGTCGCGGACAATCTTTGCATAAACCCTAGAGTGAGAAACCTCAAACCATACCTTAAGTATGCAGAAACACATCATCGCTGCTTAGACAGTCCGCTGAGGTATGGCCTTAGAAAAGACAAGGAAATTTGTTCAGGGCTGTCTTATACAGTTCTAGTCAAACAAGTACCAAAGTCAGATTTTACTGCTGTCGGAATGTTAATAGAAAGGGAAAAGCAAAGAAGAGAAAGAAATATCCAAGAGAAGAGTTAGGGGCCATAGTTCTCACTTTGCACACAAAACTAATCTTCAGTCTAGAGTCTCACCCTCACTGGACTGACTGTATGGAACATGTTTTTAATCACAATTCCACCATCTGATTTGCTTTCAGCTACAGCTCTGCCTCCCGAGCACACAAGCACACACACACACTCGCTGCGTGTGAAAGAGAAGCGAGAAGCTGAAAGCCACTTATCAGTTGAAGAAGAGCTACATTGAAGAAAACCAGCAGGGAAGTGAAAATTCTGACTAAATATTTTAGACCTTACCAGTTTAATAACAAATCCTGAACAATTTCGAAGTTGTGCTTACACACATTGCAACCACTGCCCACAGTAAATCAATCACATCATGCACAAGCAGCAGCTTATTTTCTACTTTTTCGAAGTTTAGAGCATAATATGCTGTCCCAATTCAGCCCAACAAGTAAGTTTAGTCTCTAAGCACAGAACGCAGCTTTGCTACTCACATTATCTGACTGACACTAAAGCGAATTTTTCTTCCAGCTATCTCTCAATGATTTTTATCAACATTTCCTCATGCCCTCCTCTGTACCTTCCCACCATTCCCATACTACCTTGGCACGCTCCCATGGACAATACTGTATAGGACCAAACCCGTAAAAGCACACACCAGCACTCCTCAACAGGACAGAGCAGTTTCTGCAGAAAGTTATTTTACCAGACATTGCAGATCTAAAGCAGAAGTCCAAGAGTTAAAAAACCACAAAATGACGAGACATCAGCCTTGGAAGACTAGGTGACAGAATCAGCTCACCATCAGATCTAACTCAACCCCACAAAACATGTGATCCTAATTCTGATAAGGTTTGCAGCTCAACCTGGTTGGTAAATACCAAAACCGGTAGCGTTCGGCTGGTGTCCATCGGTCGCGGGGCAGGCTCCCAGCAGTAACAGATACGCAGCCTCCTGTGTTTCTGCAGCCAGCCTCACCTGGCTGCTCGCCAGCGAACCACTGGGATAACGCCGAGCTATCAGTCTGGCACCACTCCCGTTCACTCACAGGTTTGGGGGTTTCTGTCTCCCTCTCCTTTCTTTGTTATAAACTCCCACTGTTAAAATGCTGCCAAAGCCAGAGTCCCACGACTGCACGCTGATCACTGAGCATCTTAGCTCATTTTTAATTGAAGACATGGAAAAAACCAAAACAAAATGCCACACAGTCAACACTAGAACTACTGTATACATTATGAATAGCCTGCGATAAATTATCAAGTGCTTAAGCATTCCTGCAATAGGTAACTTCAGACATTTGTTTAGTTTCTGAATGGGAAGGAAAAAAATCCCTGCCTTTGGCACAAGGATCGTAGTAGTACTTGTAGAACACCAGAGACTAGTAGTTCAGGCATGGGAACCTGTAGGAAAAAGTTTGTTCAGCAATCGGTGACAACAATCAGAGGATTTATTACTCATAAAATAATATTCCCTATGCAAATTGTTTCTTTTACAAAAGCAACATCGTGTTTTTGCCAGCAGAAATGCTGTGCTCCAAAATAAAATTAAGATTAACCCTCCACAAGCTTCCACTGTCACATCAGAGACTCCAGTACACGGGGAAGATATACGGGGTTTCTTACCTCCCTTGTCTCACGCAATAGATCAACTGACTCTCAACACCAGCGAGACTTTATTGATAAGAAATTCTGCCTTTTACCACCTCTAAATGAGGCTTTGATGCTGTTTATTAATTGCATCTTTTCAGAAGATGCAACCAAAGCAGCACACTTCATACTAACCAGAAGCCACCTTTAAGAAGAAAACACAGAAAAGAACATGGTTTCATTTTAATAGCGGAGCCTGATCGTCGCAGGATGGAGTCTACCTAGGCTTAGCCTATGAAGGACAATCAAGCAAGTCTTTACACACTTCCCAAACTCACTCTTCCATTTGTGCCTCAGTTTCAACCAGTTCCCTGGCATGTGGTTTTACCACAGCAACAGAGAACATCAGGGCCGGGCAAGGGACCCGTCCTGCCCCTCCCTGCACCAGCACCACCTTCCCCACCCTGCATTCATAACCAAAAGATAAACCAGCTCACCAAGCCGGGGGAACAGGAAATAACGGGTGGTTTATGGTCTCTGTTCTCAGCGCTACAGCTGACGTAGCAGAGAAAGCAAGCAGAAGGTGATATCCCACAACCTAGAAATGGTGGTATTTTTGCCACAACAGTCCCTGGAAAAAGCAGGCATGCTGTCATCCTCGAATGAAGGAAACATTGACTGTATAGAAATGGTTTAAATGCAATTCTTACATAGCCTGTGAAATAACAGGGGGAAAAAATGGCCTTTTGCTGAAGCAGTTTTATCTCCCATACGTTAGAGAAGCAAGCAAGTTATCATACGTCCCAGCATGTCTGCTCCTACACAGAACCAAATCCATTACATAGTTAAGTGGACAAATGAAAGAACAACATTATTCACATTATTTACTTTATACCTAATCCAAAGTAAGCAATGAGCTTATGAATAGGAGCCCTGCTTTGGCTTCAGCAAAGCCGGAGCAAGCCCATTTGTCTGGAAACTGCTGAATTGAAATTGGAACTTGAAACCCAACCAGCTACACCAACAACGCTGGCCAGTATTATCCCATTTCAGATAAGGCCAGGAAATAAAAGTCAACTCATAGTCGCTTTACTGTTTGTATGAAGAGAGACATCTGCTTGGCAAGAAAGCAGCGAGGTAAAACATCCTAGGTAAGACCAGCTGAAGGACTTTTGTTTGCTTGCTTGTTTTAAAATTATTTTTATTGAATAGCTATCCTGAAAGACTTGCTACCTTCAGCTTCCGTGAGATAAATAACATTTCTACCTTACACACCTTTTCCTATAGTTTATACTATTTAGCTTGTGGGGTTTTGCACTGCTGCAGGCACTATTCCCCTTTTTAAATTTGGCAAACCCCCCCACAATATCCAAACTTAGAGAAGTGAGTCTTCCCCTTATTGTAAGGGAATTAAAGGAACAGCAGTATGACGTGACTATACTTATTTTCACTTACCCTGTTGGTTGCTGAAGTTCAACCTAGAAACAGGAACAAAAGTACAAGTAGCCACCTTAGTATAATTATCAGGGAAGCACTTTCTACGGGTATTCCTAATATCTCGTAAGCAATGTTATTTTTCACATGAGCATTAGGCAAGAATCTGACCTACTTTTATCTTGTGCTTTGCAATACCCTTATTAACAACATACTCTCTGCAAGGGACTGCATAAATTCTATGGACAACTGTAAGACGGCAGTGGGACGGGCTCAGGTCCAGGGCACACCACCGAGTACCCTTGCCCAGCCGATGGCCGTGCTCACGTCTGTTCCCTGAAGGCTGGCAGAACCTCGAAGCAGTGCATGTGATGCTGCACACTCGATCAAGGGCAAAAGGACAGCTGCATTACTGTGAAGTTTTGTTTTGCTTAAGCAAAACAAAATCACAGTTCTTACAGCAACTTCAGCTTATCTTCAAGGAGGCATAGCAGTCTCTCAGAGTACGTGCAGCGAAAGCTTTATACTCCTTTCGGTATGATAGAGCAACAGCTGCGGCAAGAAGAAGAAATAAAACTTACAATGCCCAGTAGTCTCCAAAAAGGTAACACTGTAGAAGGATTGTTTTTTTTCTTTCCCCCCACAGAAAAACAGTCAGTTTTAGAAGGACAGAAAAAGAAGTTACATTTAGCGCATCACCTCACAGTGACTGAGGAAAGGTAAAATACTCTTTAGACACCCAAAGTGTCTAAACATCTTAAAAAGTCCCCAGCTAAATATTTCCCTTAGAAGATGAACACGCTCCAGCAAGCGCAATCGAACACTAAAAGGTAACTAGTGATCCTAGCTCAGGTGCGTAGCATTTGTACAGCATACCTACATTTTCACTGATGCCATATTCAGTGAAAAACCAAACACTGAGAATGACTGGAAGTGTCCACTGTGGGAATGGTAGCAGGCAAAACCAAAGAGCTGAAAATGATACGGTTTTCTTGGAATTGCTTCACCAAAGGACCACATCTAACTATGTTCTCAGAACCAAGTCGTCTTCTGTTTTCTCACATCTCTCTTTAATTATCATCTAGTTCTCTATGTATGGAGATCAAGACAACATAGTAACTGTATCCTGAGCACAGTGAAAATATATATATATGCAAACTCTGGTGCTAAGGATATCTGTCGTCCAAGTTCATCCAGAGAACTAGTAGGTTTCCCACTGTGGAAGGTAAGGACAGAGGTCATTCATCCAGTTTCCTTACACTTGTAAAGCAAACCTGAAAATGCTGTAAAGCAAACCAGATTCCTCTGAAGCTCTCAAAGGTACCTAAGAGGTGGTTATCACATACTGATTTCTTTTTTTACCCTATGAAAAGAAGAGATGGAGGAGGACAGTCCTTAGCCAGAGTGTTCTTTCCAACAGCTGCACAGCTAATTAGCCAGCATTTTAAAAAACATTTAGAGACTGAATCCTGTGGAGTAGTTAGGTCTTTTCATTTTCAGTAATTTTTCTGTGGTAAGAGCTATACTCTTTTCAAAGAAGTATAAATTCAGGTTATGAGAAAGCTGTAGCAGTTGAAGTGAAAATAGCGAGAAGTTAAATTCTCAAGTGCACCTGAATCTTTCTTAAAAAGACTTTCAGACTTCTATTAATATCAGCCTTAAAGGCAGAGACGTCTAAAGGCAATTGATTTAAATTTCATTTAAAAGTTTCACTGGACAACTATGCACCAATTAGTACCACAGCAACGTTCTCATTAAAGTTATGATTTATTGCCAGATTTGGGGGGGGTGGGAGGGTGGGTGTGTACCCTGAACCAAGTAATATTTGCATACAAATCTCTTCATTGCAAGTTTGAAGAGCAATAAAATTCCTGAAGTGACTATTGGAAGACACTTCCATGCATTTTGTCCAACTGGCAGTTTGGCTTGAGAGCTTTAAAATATCTAAAACCGGTTTAGAATACAATTTGATACAAAAACTCTGAGAAAAATGCTGCCTTGACGATCAATCACCCTAAAGTTTTTCTTAAATAAACTGAATCAGCTAGCTTAAGTTCACATGTGGTACTCAAAACTGGGCTCACTTTGCTATTCCTCAGTCCATGAATCTAAGACAGCAACCTACAAATATTTTTAGAATGGCTAAAAATCAGCGTAGTAGTTTAGGTTCTGCTTTCAGCACAACAAATCAGCCATGAATATGTCACCAGAAGTGAAAGCTGGATGCCAAACGATTGAGAAACATCTGGTGCGTTCTAGAAGCACAGCTAGATGCGCTTATGTCATCTGTAATTTTTCAATTTGACATTATAGCTAAGTATTAACTTACCCTTAAAGGACTAGCAATACCAGGCTTCACTGGAAGCAGAGAAGCTAGCAGCTTGTCAGAACTATCTATCTTGATATTCGGGTTTTTTTAAAGTTGTCTCGCATTGAAAAAGACACCACTATGAAAAATAGAAACACCAGACACTCAATACTTTGCATTTCCCTGCTCCATCTCTCTCTTGTTTTTCAAGTCCCTGAAGTCAGCCTTTGGACCACTGGGACCATCTTTCCCCTCCTCTCTTCAAGAAGAGATGATCATGATTTGGAGGGGAGAGAAGCCAGAAGTTTCTATAAACATCTGTCGAGCTTTTGCAGGTTCCTGGTGCCATTCTTCCATTGTGCTCATATCCCACAACTTTTTTGGCTAGTTTTGCTTCACAGCAGGGGAATACAGGTTGTTACCACAGACGCTTATTGCAAACTGTTTATTCTGATTGCCGTATCTGACACATGGTCCTACTGTCAGCGACTTCTGCTACACTATTTTAACACTGGTTTAAAATTTGGTTACTTTCTTCTCTCACCCCTTCAGATAGTCAACCTAAATCCCTATCACACTTCCACCTCTCCATCTAGCTATGTAAATCTTTATTAGAAGCTCAGGACCTTGCACAACACTAAGGAGCGACTCTGGGGTTAAATGCAAAAAATTCAAAGTCGCTGGATTATGTCTGAAATCTGGAAAAAAAAAAAAACCAACTTAAAGAAACAGGGCTTAGTAGCACCTTATAGCAGAATCAAACACTGCATTTTGGATGTTAAAACTCAGTCCTGTTCCAAACACTGGCAGTGGTGGGGCAGAGTTTGCCCTGTACAGGCATCTTACTGGAGCACCACTTCCAGACTGCGCTGACACCAGGCACGCCAGCCTCTATCCAGCCAGCACCGACCGCAACCGATACTCATCCTCCTAATTGCAAATTGGACGTCTCTTCTTCAGAAGACTTCTTCTGTCCACATCAGAAGCTCCCAGATCACATGAAAATCAGACCAAACTACTACCACTCAGCAGTCTTAATATCCACTCTACCAGAGCGCTAGGAAGACACACAAGCCATCTGCTGCCCCCGGGGCTGAGAGTAGCATCATCAGCGCTGACAGGCTTCTTATCATTTTTGACACCACTGCTTGGGGAAACCTTTTAAGAGACAGCAGAAGTGCTACCACAAGTCATCTGAAAGCTATCACCCAAAACACTCTTCCAGGACAGATTTTATTTCATAGAAACTAATGACTTAGTCACCGTGTCGTGTGTGTGTGCGTGTCCCCCAATATGATTCCAGAGACTCTGAGCCATGCTCAAGACTACTATTTTGTATTTTCAGAGTGTTTCAAAACACCAGCTCATTTACCTCATTTCCCGTGCAGTGTTCCCAATGAGCCTCAGTTGCTTCCTGTGCATCGCTGCTCAACACCTGCCCTTGCAACAGCAACACAAACTTGACCCAGAGGAATTAAGTGTTATTTCTCCTGTTTCTACAGAGAAGATACACACACGCAACCACCAGAGAGGAACGCTGGAGTAGCAGAAAATCTGCCTGGTTAGCCACCTTGCTACAATTAACTATCACATGTTAAATGCCATATGATATACCCACAATATCTACAAACAGAATTACTTGCAGCACCACTATACAACAGCACCTTGGCCGTCAGCTTTAAACTCTCACAGCTCCCAGCAACTACACACCTGCAAGCCAGAAACTATCCTTCCTTGTGTCCTTCTCTTGCAACTGATATCTGAAGAATTAAGGCCCTTTTTCCATACAAGATTCTCTGAGACTAGTTACCCTGATTTCCAAATCCTAGTATGCTAATACAAAACTAGCCGAGCTTTGTGTACAACTTTTTGTAGAACTCGTGTGTCCTACAATTTTGATCTTTTCTGAAAGTACTGACGTCCTGTCTTGACGAAAAGCACGATTAACAGTGCAGACACATTAACCTCCTTTTGTGGCTGATGTGCATTTGTCAACGTTAAATACGAGAAGCAGATACCTATATAGGGATAAAAAAAAACTAAGCTGCTTTAAAATTTTACCTGGAAATATGTAATACATGCAAGTATTGTATTTCTAAGTCTACCTTAAACTCCTAGCTGTTCCGCATTGTATTATTTTACCTTTGAACATGTAATAATCTTGAGTTATGTTCAGCTCAGTGAAAGGACTCCGTTGCCTGTGACAGCCATTAAATAGGTGGCAGGACCCATCTCCACAGGATTCACTAGCCATGAAAGAATTTTACTTCTGTTCTGCAGTTGGAATATCAGTTTCCTTTAACAGAAATTCACTGCAGTATGCCAGACAAGAGCAAAATTAGCTCCCTTAGCTTTTGAGAAAATGAGTGCCAAATGCGTCCGCCCGCCCAACCCTCTCCCAGCGTCAGCCCAGCCGTCCCTATGCTGCCAAGATGGCGGCACTTCTTCAGTTCCGCACTTTTCTTTAGTTGCCTGTTGTGTGCTTGCACTCAAACTCCCAGGGGTGAACATTCTTAACCCTCCATCTACTGACTTAATGAATTAATTGAGAAGAGAGAAGCTGAAGACTCACTTTCGACACCAGAAGGACACGTATGCTGGCCGTTGGTGGCTGATCCAAGCTTTCCGGGCAGCTGCCCTCAGTGACATCCCTACCAGAAAGCCCCGTACCGTAAAGGAGGTGGATCCTCTTCCAGAAGCTGCTTCACCAGTGGAACAGCACCGTTCCATACAGGGGAGGAAGAAAGGGCAAGAACAACAGCAGGACAGACCTGCCCTTTATCACCCATCTACTCCGCTGGTGAAAGATTTGTTTAATAGGAAGGAGGAAGAAGGTAAAAGAAAACCACAGGCAGACCTGCCCTTTCTGTCACCCACCAACACCACTGCCAACAAGATCATCAAATGCACCTAGTGAGGAGACATGTCCATCCATCACTGCCGGCTGGGAAGCAGGTGGGGTCCGGACCAAGAACCCCCCCAAGGGCCCCGGTGGGGCTAAAGGAAGCAGTAAGACCCAAGAGGAGCAGGGTGCTGGAAGGCACACGTACTGCAGGCAGACGCTAAACAATAAACAGGCCAATCACTATAGTAATTTTTTATTACAGTTGGAGATGATTAAGAATGGCAGGAAATGGTTAGATTAAAAAAAAAAAAGTACGTGCAAGATTTCCTCACACAATCACTTCCTCGCTTCAAGTCATATTTGGATGCTCTGAGCTTTGCTTTGAAACACTGATGCCCCATTGATGCTCTTTCCAATGTTCACTTCACGTTTGCACTCACAGCTTTATCAACCTGCTAAAAGGCATTTGGTTTGTGAATGGGAACAGCCTTTAAAAGCAGGTAAACTAAAGCAGAGATCCATTCCAAGATATTCTTCCGACCCATACTCCGCTCTGAAATAACTGTGGAGTGAACACCTCCTGCCAGCCCTACCGACCACGAAAGAGCAGCAGTACGGACAGCCTAGTGCCAGCACAGAAAGAGAACAAGCTTCTCACACATATTTTAGTGTGCCATATTTTCACGTGCAGCAAAATCTTCCAGGATTAGGAAGAAGGCTCATTTTCCTTTCCCCTTGAACCTCTGATCTTTAGTTATTACACATAGCTTGCGATGCTTATCTAGTTACTCTTAATTTAAAAAAAAAAAGTTTCTCAGCTAGCAGTCACCATAAGAAGCACCAATTTAGAACAGACACACAACAAGGTGTAAGACACCCAGGAACTATTAAGCTGTCTAACCCACCTACATTTTTACCCATTAACCTATCTACATTTTTTGGTATAGGCAAGATACCTGCAGCCTTACCATAAAAATTTTTGAACAGGCTTAGATGAAAGCAGCAGCTAGATGCACCTAAAAAAAGGCTTCAGAGTATCCTGTCCCACTCCTTCTGCACCAGAAGAGACTTGTGACAAGGAGGGCTGCAATTTGCAGTACTGTTCCTGCCTTCAGAAATGTTTATTTTTTCCCTAAAAGCTTCATAAAAAAGATATTAAGAGTATTAAAATTATTGCACACCTTCAGGTTTTTCTAATAAACAATAATATTAATGGAAGTGCTGGGCTTTTCTAATCATAATTCAAAATGAAACTATTCTGGCAGGCAGTGAGAGGAGTCCTTCTGCAAATTCTTCCTACAAGCTGTGGCTGTAACACAGAAGTAAAACTATATTCCCATTCCCTTAAAAAGCATTATAGTTCTTTATGAACATCTTGTGAGTTATGATCTCATTTTCCCATTTCCAGCACAAGGCTTGCAAGAACATAATTAGTTGCATAGATAAAGCACAGTATTTTTTTTTTTTTTTTTACAAAAGCCATAAGCCTGAAATATTTTTTTCCATTGTGCCCTTTGAGAACTCTTTTTTTTTTTTTAAAAGAAAGTTTTGTTGAAATCCTGTCTATTTGCCATTTCATTTTTCCAGAAGCAAGATTATTATGATCTCTTCCCATACTTTTATTCTGGAGGGCTGGTCCTCTAAGAGGGTAGAAGACAGATAAGCCAACTGAAAGCCAAGCACATTACACCAATTCCAGCACCACCCAAGTCCTTATCCACAGCCTGAGTTTCATCCCACCTCCATAATTCTGCTTCAGCGTTATTTAAAAAGAAAATACTGCAAGTCATGAAGCTTGCTTCATAATGACAGACTGTTTCAGAGTTAAGACAAATATTGTGCAATTTGTTTTCTGCAATAAAAAAACCTCACCTCATTTCTCATACCCTCCCTCCTTCGACTTCAGTTTTACCTCTCTTAAAAGTTCAGGTCATTCTGGTGATCCTTTTTACCAAGAGGTCCACAGAACATTTCTGGCAAGCACAAGAGTAGCAGACTGTGGTGCAGGGGTAGAAATTGTTGTGCCAGATATGCTTGTGGGTTTTCCTGGCAACAGGCCACAGCTACTTATTATTTAACTATGCCCTCAGATGATGTTTCTCACTGACTTGGGAAGACCCATATCCCGGGGCTGGAACTTAAAAGCAAAGAATTTAAATTAAAGAATAACTTGGTGCAACTTCTACCATGATGCAGCAGCCTTAATGATAGGTTTGTGGTTTTCTGTTTCTTTTTTTTTCCCCCCCCTTTAAGCCTGAGGAAGACACTGAAACAAAGTCATGAGATCAAGAAGGGAAAGAACTATTCACGACAACTGTTCTTAATCACACTGAAGTTTTCATGGATTTCCTCCAGGAACAGACAAGCTAAACAATTTCTATTTGTGCTGCACAGTCCTGTACTTCAAAATCCTTGTTCTTCCTTCCATTCTCAGCTTACTGATGGCTTAGGACAGTGGTGCTGTAGCAACATTCGGTGTGGGTCTCCTGATACTTATGATAAGGACTTACTGGCAAGAGTCTCCCATAAAAGCCTCAGGGTATAACTGAGGCTCACAGCTAACACCCTGTCCGCAAAGCACCTCTGCCTCTGCTGATAGCTACTGGGAATACTTCCAAGCCACTGTCTTTGACAGTGTTTGGGGACTCGCTATCTAGCTCATAAATAAAGGGAAGCCAGAAGTTTCCTTCAAACACACTGAAGCAGGACGGGAACTTTCACCTAGTGCAAGGTAGAAAAGAAGAAACCGCCTTATTTACGGGCCCTGGCACTTACGGTATCCCAGACAGACCAAAAAAAAAAAAAAAAAGAAAAAAAAGAAAAAGAATTTTTACTCTATGACCTTAGCTTGATGGATATTCACTCTGTGTTAAGTCACCCTCACTTTTTTTTTGAAGCTCTTCCGAGTTACCCATCAGAGCAATAGAATACGCGTAGGCCTTACCCCCACCATCTACGAACTTAGCAGAAGAGATCAGTGTCTCAATTTCTGCCTGATAGAGGGACTTGAAGAAAAAAAAAAAACCACCAAACTACAAAACCACAGGATAAAGTAAAAGTTAATTAAGCAGATCCAGATTATACTTCACTGAAAACGTGTAGCATTGAGTTTATACTCAGCTTTAAAAACTGTCTTGCAAATTACAATCCCTTGTTTCTACTTTAGCATTCCTCCTATAAATGAGTTAATTTCAAGATTAACAGACTGATAACAACGACAGTTTTATTTTTGATGCTCAATACCAAAACGTTCCAACTTTCACAGTTTACAAGAGCAGAGAACTTACTAAGCAAGAACCTGGCTGACAAAAAGCAGGAGATGCAAGCGATCACCAAACAAGTCCAGATGTCCCGCCGAAGATAATTAAATGCCCTCTTATCATGATTTCCTCTATTTTGCGGTGGGGCCGTTGGTGGAAGCCATCGGGGGTTCTACAGGTGTGAGGGCGTTACAGCCCCCATCCCCACGCAGCCCGAGCACTGGAAGCGGCGGTGGCAGTGCCCCCTCGCCTCGCGCCACCGCCCACCGCCACCGGCCGCAGCGGCGGGGGGGGGGGGGGGGGGGGGGGCAGCAAGGGCGCCTTCTCCGGCGGTGTCAAACCTCGCCGCGCTCCCAACGCTGTCTCCAGATACGCGCATCTCCCAAAACGCACTCTCCGGCATATTTAAGACTAATTAATATAATGGAAACGCAACCGAGAGCAGGAAGAGAGATTAATTTTATTGTTGAGATAGCGCCAAGATAAAAACCGCACTAGGCTTGCAAGGCCCCCGCCACGAGGGCGATCAGGAGCGGCCCTTGCCCCCCCCCTCCGGGGGCACCGCCGCCCAGCCCGGCCCCGTCGAGCGGCCCGGGCCCCCCCGGCCGCGGGCGCGCAGCTCGGGCCGGCTGGCCCCGCCACAGCGCAGCCCGACCCGCTGCCGGCCGGGAGACGGGGACGGACCCGCCGCGACGCCGCTATGCCCGCCGGGCGGCTGCCGGGGCGCCGCTCCGCACCTTCCCCCGGCTGCAGGGAGGCGGGCGCGGGCCAGCCCCCCCGGCGGGCCGAGGCCGGCGGGCAGGTGAGGGAACGATGAGGCGGGCGAGGAGCGCAGCGAGCGGGGAGGGGAGCGGGGGAGGGAGGTGCCGAGCGGGAGGCCCGCGGGCGGCGGAGGGGCGCGGGGCGGCCGTACTCACCGCGCGGGCCCCGCCGCGGAGCCGCGGCCCCACTTCCTGTGCGCTAGGAAACGGGCGGGCGGGGCGCCGCCGCGCGGCCCTTAAAGGGGACGGCACCGGCCGCCCCCGACCGCCTCCGGGGCGGGACCGGGCCGGGCGCCGGGCGCCGGGCGCCGCGCGTGGGAGCGCCCCCTCCCCGCACGTGGCAGCGGCCCCCGGGCGGGGAGCGGCGGGGCCGTTGCGGAGCAGCCGTTGGGCCAGCGGAAGCGGCGGCGGGGAAGGGCCGGGGGGGCCCCGCCGCCTGCCGCCCGCCCCGCGCCCCGTCCTCCACACGTCCTGAGGCCGCAGGCGCCTCGGGCTGGGGCGCACCCCGCACAGGCGGGTGGCGGGTGGCTGTGCGCAGTGTCATACGCGCACCCGTGCGCGGCCGGTAGAGAGCAGCACGCAGAGCTACCGGGCAGCGCCCGTCGGGGCGGGTTTGTGCGTGGCTGCGGTGCCCTAGGGCACAGGTAACGTGCACAGGCCATGGATCATGGTGGGCTGTTCGGTGGATAAGGAATTGGTGCGATGGTCGCATCCAGAGGGCAGTGGTCAATGGCTCGATGTCCGGATGGAGACCGGTGACGAGTGGTGTCCCTCAGGGGTCCGTACTGGGACCGGTGCTGTTTAACATTTTCATCAATGACTTAGACAGCAAGATCGAGTGCACCCCCAGCAAGTTTGCAGATGACACCAAGCTGAGTGGTGCGGTTGACACACCAGAAGGACGGGATGTCATCCAGAGAGACCTGGACAGGCTGGAGAGGTGGGCCTGTGTGAACCTCATCAGGTTCAACAAGGCCAAGTGCAAGGTCATGCACCTGGGTCGGGGTAACCCCCATTATCAATACAGGCTGGGGGGAAGAAAGGATCGAGAGCAGCCCTGCCGAGAGGGACTTGAGGGTGCTGGTGGATGAAAAGCTGGACATGAGCTGGCAATGTGCGATGGCAGCCCAGAAGGCCAACCGTACCCTGGGCTGCATCAGGAGAAGCGTGGCCAGCAGGTCAGGGAGGTGATTCTGCCCCTCTGCTCTGGTGAGACCTCACCTGGAGTACTGCATCCAGCTCTGGAGCCCTCAGCACAAAAAGGACATGGAACTGTTGGAGTGGGTCCAGTGGAGGGCTACTAAAATGATCCGAGGGCTGGAGCACCTCTCCTATGAGGACAGGCTGAGAGAGTTGGGGTTGTTCAGCCTGGAGAAGAGAAGGCTGTGGGGAGACCTGATTGCGGCCTTTCAGTACCTAAAGGGGGCCTATAGGAAAGATGGGGAAAATCCTTTTAGTAGGGCCAGCTGTGTCAGGACAAGGGGTAATGGTTTTAAACTAAACCAGGGTAGGTTTAGACTGGATATAAGGAAGAAATTCTTTACAATGAGGGTGGTGAAACCCTGGAAGGGGTTGCCCAGAGAGGTGGTGGAGGCCCCATCCCTGGGAACATTCAAGGCCAGGTTGGACGTGGCTCTGAGCAACCTGATCTAGTTAGTGGTGTCCCTGCTCACTGCAGGGGGCTTGGACTAGATGACCTCTAGGGGTCCCTTCCAACCCAAAACATTCTATGATTCTATGATCTCCCTGGGCATGGGGGTAAGAAGGGCACATCCAAGCCCAGGTCCCGAAGCGAGCGCTGCCCGGCTTGCGCAGAGCCTCTCTCAGGTAGTGTTGACCGCGATGTGCTTGGCGTCCCGGTGACGGCAGCTGCCCCTGCACCTAACGCACCGGGAAGCAGCCGCCCTGCCAAGGGCCGTAGCTGCTCCGTGCTGCTTTGGACCTGCTCTCTTGTACAGCTCTTCAGTCCGGGCAGGTGTTCCTTACCCTGCAGCACAGCGTGGTCGTGCTCTTCTCTGGGTACAACCACGGCACTACCTAAGTACGGGTGGCAGATACCCATGCGTCAGCCATGGAGGTCAACAGCTAGCAGAGGTCCAGCAGCAGCGCAGTGGTGCTGATTTTTCAAATTAACAAAACCATAGGATTGTGATATAGCCTTTATGCTGGAAACACAGGGTCTACAACAAGCAGGATTTACTGATAATTATTTTCTACTTGCCCAAATATCTATTTACAGTTTAATATTTCCAGAAGAACATGATACATTTTTTTAAATTTTTCTGCAGGGCTCGACTTGAAAGGAAGCCAGGCTTAGGATCTTGTGCGCTTTTCAGCTGTCTGCATGAAGGGTGGCCTACAAAAGCTTAGAAGGGTAAGGCCAGGAACAGCTCAGGAAGCGGGTAAAGTAGTAATGTTCTTTCATAACTATATATCAAATGTTTCTGGCCTCGCTCCTACGCACTCAAAAGCAAATAAAGGCTTATTCTGTAAAGACCTGCACCACTCCCCCCACTTGACATCACTGCTGCTGGCTTGTCTGTGGCTGCTCACCTGCCTGAGAGGTGGGCACTAAATGCTTTCCAGAGTGGAGCCCCTGGTGGTTTCGGCAGCAGAGGCCACCTCCTCCGTCACGTTATTGTTCTGTCAAGGTCTGCACCCCGTTAAGCACAGAGCAGCCCTTTGTCTTCAGGCAGGCGGAAACCCATTTGTTCATAAATAACTACACCAGACAGCCTGGGAGGGGGCTGGGAGTCCAAGGACCTGGTCTATTCAGTCTAGATTTCAAGCCCTCAGACAGCAAAGGCCTTTCCAGGGAATACCTGAAATAAACAGTGATTTTTAAATAGACGGGGTTTTTTTCCATACGGACTGGGAACCCTCTTACTACTCTTTGCTGTCAGGCTCCGCTTCGCTGCTCTGCTCCATTAACAGGGAAAGCACACTTGGCTGGTGTGACCAGCCGTCCATGCCAGCACTTTCCTATCCTTTGAAGCTTGTCATGAGGGTGGACCATCAGTTAGGTACCCATCAACAATATATTTGAAGAGGCTCACAGAGAAGAAAGTTATCAGAAGGCTTTTGATTTTCGTGCATGCACTCCTGAAACTAGGCAAACATGGGTGCATTCCTTTTTTTAAAACAGTATGTAAATACACTACTATTTTAAACCTGACCTTGTGCAAAGTTTCAGTGTTGCATATTAGAGATGACTGAGTACCCCTCAGCTCCCGCTTGTCTTCTGTGTTGTGGTCAGTGGGTAGGAGTTTATTGGACACCTGTGTTGTTTCACTGATACCGGAGACTGCAGTGTTCCGTAGATGTAATATTATTTGGAAGTACAAGAAGATAACAGAGTGGAAATGACTGAATTACTGATTTCACTAACTAATGCTACAGCATAGATCTCAGCCAAACTCTGACAACCCTACATCACCCGCTGGTTGGTCTACAGAGGGCAACTGGACTCTGAACATTGTCCTTCAGGCTTCCCAGGTACCGCTTTTCTGCACAAGAGCTAGTTGCCGCTATCTGGGGAGAGCCCTACAGTGCCTTATAGGAGATTGTACACAGAATACTCTTTCTTCAAGTGCCAGTTTCCTCTCTTTACCAGAGTTCTTTCACTTCCAGAAAGATTCTTTTTTTTCAGATTGAGAGAAAGAAAGAAGAAGAGGTTTCTTAAACTCTAGTAATAACAACTTGGGTATTCATAGTCATCTCTGTATAAGAGGTATACGATGACAGGAAAACGATGTTTTTGCAGTCGTGTTGTGTGTAACTTCCCGACTCTTCTCTCAGAATGAGCTATTCCAAGATTAGACATTCCTTCATAACTCAGACCTATATTTATGCTGACAGATGCTGTAGTTCCTATTTGGTGTATCTGCCTATCTGTATCTGCGTACAGAGGAACTCACAAGTTGTTTGTGAACAAAGCAGGCAATAAAACATTTAGCAAAAGTCTGTGTTTTAAGACAATTCGTATTTGCAGACCTCGTAGCATCTGAAAGCAGTAAGTGTATATATATATAGGTGACACAGCTTTGAATTTTATTAAAATATTATGATAGGATGATTATTTCAGAGACATAGAGACAGACTTTAAAGATATTTTGCTAAACTTTGGTAATTGCTATTCTTAAATTGGTACAGTTAGGGGAAAGGAAAGTGGCTGGCAATAGCTGATTCGAAAAAGAAGAGTTTTCCAGAACAGCGTTAGCTCCAGCCTCTAGTGGTTTTTGGTTTTTCCTTGCCTTTTTTTTTTCCTTGCCTTTTTTTTTTTTTTTTAAAGCATATGTGTGGGCTGGAGGGGAAGAAACAATAGAAAAAAAGAGAGAGGAGCTGATCTGAGAACATGATGCTGAAGTGAAGGAGCAATGTAAATGAGACCAAAGGAAAAAAGAAAAAAAAAGCAGTCCTTCAACAGTGGATATTTTTGTTCTCTTATCCTCTCGAGCTGAAATGAGATGTGTATGTGGTATAAGAAAAATGGTCTGTTATTTTGCCTGAAAATTCAGAGCTTTAATTGCCAAACAATAGTCATTAGTTTGCCTTGACATAGGGCTTTTTGTCAAATACCACAGCTCAGCCTTACTGATGGCACAATTCCAACACAATCCCATGTGAAGCCGCTTTCTTTGTCCTTGTTTTGATTGTTGCAAATTATTTATAACAGATACTGAACAAAGCAACCAAAAGTATGAAGAATCTTTAATAGCCTGAAATAAACCATCCTACAGTATTTTAATCATCTTGATTTATACTTCCCTTAAAATCCTCATTTTGAGCTTCTATTCTAAATTATATTCCATAAGCCTTTGTCACTGGTCCTGTCCAAACACATCTTGTTGCTATGGGCTATGAAATAAGGGGTCATAGGAGAGGCGGTGCGCTACAGTGGAATTAGCTTATGCCTGGCTTGGGGAACGCTAACCTTGACCTTAGGCTCTGCTGATGACGCTGTAGTGCGAGCATCAGCCAGGTCACCGAAAGGCTAAAAGAGGGCCCGCTTTGTGTGTATCTCCAAAGGAAAAAGGACACCATTACTGTCTTATCGCTACTGCGGGGCATGTATGATGAATATTAAGGGTGATTGGAAGGTCTGGATATTTTACTTCACTGCTTTAGAGGCTGAAACAATCGCTTGAATTACGATAGGTTTAGGAGAGACAGTGCATATGTAAACTTACTTTGTACCAGCACACCAGAGCAACTCTACCATGCAGTTATCTTCCTGTATGTATTGTTACTGTTGCCTTTATTTTTCATTGTAGTGACATTTTGATTTTGGCAATGTTTAGACTTTTGGCCTCTATATCTTTGAAGGGCTGCATTTATTTATGTAGCTGTTTGATATCAAGTAAATACTAATGTTTTGGTATTACAGTGTACTAAATTTTGGACCCAGAAGCCTGTAATTTATATAATGTTTGGGAAATGAACTGCTATAGATTGTTTTTTCCTGCTGTTTTGGGATCACAGTTGCTAAATTACTTCCTTTCAGAAATTCCCATTAGAAAACAGAGTGTATCAACTGACTTTAAATTTATATAGAGTCCTTTCATACACTGAAGCAGACTCAGTAATTTTTATACTCATTCATGCAAATAGAAGACATTCCTTACCAGAAAAGATAATCAATACAATCACAGCTGTAAGTGTATGTAAATAAGATTTAATTTTATCTACTATCTGAAAAAGCTTTCTTCTGGTAACAAAAATGCTTATTATAGTCCACTTGTTTTTTCTTTGAACAGTGATAATTTAGTTTAACTTTATCAATGGTATTGGCATCTGGAAAAGTGTATGGAAGGATATATCAGAATACAATCTCTTAAAACAACTTTTTCTTTTTGAAATCAATATATAGTCGCTGTTAGCCACAAGTGTTTGCTGAGCTTTTTGATGGTAGCAAATGGATCCCAGAAGCGTTACTGTACAAGAAGTACAGGTGTCACTTCAGTTTGTGCCACAGAGGAATGGGAAAGCAGAAGGGAATTGCAGGGACCTGCGTTAAGTGCCCGGGCTCTGCTCCCTGCTCCAGCTGGGAGCAGCAGACAATATTATGCAGCTGTAGCTGATCATTTTTCCCCAGTCACATGGTCTTATTTTTTTCTGGCAGGCACAATGGGTGCTCACTTGCAACTGCACCAGGGTATCATACCAGACTAAGCAGTGACAACATGTATGGAAAGTAATCTACATATGTAGTGCTGGAATTCTATACTGGTTTATTTCTGACTATTCCAAGATGCCTTTACTATATAGCTGCTGCCTAATGACACCAAGAAGTGCTTTAGGCATTTTTCTAAAAAAAGACAAGTTTGTCACAAATATATTGACTTTAAAGCAGCTCTGAAACAAAGTCCAAGCAGCTGTATTCTGTATCTAGAATGGAAAACAAATTAGGAGGACTTTGACTAAAGGACTCAATATTATGCAAAACATACCAAAAATGACACATTCCTTTTTTTGTTTGCCTTCTCCAGTATTTCAGAACAGTAATCTGTTAAAACTATAAAGTAATACGTTTGAAATCAATCCTATTAAATTACTTTTTAAGCTGTAGATTTCACTGTCTAGAATGCAGAAAGAGAAATAAGTTAGATCATTCTATATATGAGATTTAGGCCAGACAATCTTTCAGGAGCACTCCCTGTCTGAGCAGATAACAGTACAAATTATCAAGGTCTTCTGGTTGGTTATCTGGTTGGGTTCCTTTTTGTACTTGAAAACCTCATGCACCAAAGCTGAAGTTATTCAGATGAATATCTACATTAAATACAGTATCTTTATAGAGGGAAATATTTGGGCTTCCTTAATCTGAGATGATGCATGTTTTGTACAAAATTTTCAGTATATCAGCATTTAATATGCCTTACTGCATAACCTGTTGTACCCACTGTGCCTGTCCAGCAGTCAAAAAAACGCACCACCACCTTCCACACAAAATAGAGAGAGCTGTAGGGAGGTACAGTACAGAGGTGATCATCCATGCTGACAGATTAGCAAACGGTGAGTACAAAACCGGTGTTCATTTCTTTGTACAATAGACAGGACCAGAGACAAAAAAGCTTCCTATGTGTTCATTGCCTGTACTGTGCTGGCCCATTTTTGACAATATTTGCCTACTCCACTCCAGTTTGGGTGGGGTTTTTTTTTTTGCCAGTATTAGCTACAGGTTTGTCTGTCAGTGCCCCAAAAAATGTCTCCTTCCCTTTGAGTCCAAACTCCAGTCAGTTCATAAAATAAGTTATGTTTGTTTCTCTTGTTTCTAGTACCACTCATTGTTGTGTATACATCATTAAAATGTTTTTAAGTGGAACATCTTCCATATTTGTAAACTATTCCTCCCATAAAATGACATGGAAATAATAATAAAATCACATTATGACTTTGATTTTATTCGTAGTACTTTACTATCAAGGACTGAAAAATTCTCACAGTGTTGAAAGACTGTAAGACAAGGCTAAAGGAATCATAGAATGTTTTGGGTTGGAAAGGACACCTAGAGGTCATCTAGTCCAACCCCCCTGCAGTGAGCAGGGACAGCGCTAACCAGATCAGGTTGCTCAGAGCCCCATCCAACCTGAATTTTGAATGTTCCCAGGGATGGGGCTTCCACTACCTCTCTGGGCAACCTGTTCCAGTGTTTCACCACCCTCATTGTAAAGAATTTCTTCCTTATATCCAGTCTAAACCTACCCTGTTTTAGTTTGAAACCATTACCCCTTGTCCTGTCACAACTGGCGGGTAGGATGTACACTGTCCCCTCCTCAAGAAGGAACCCTCCTGGGTACCATAGAACATCAACAGACAACCAGAAAACAACACCACGCCTCAGCTGAGCAGTCGAAAATACTGTGTTCAGATTTTCATGGAAATCAGCATCTGTTCCTGTCGTGCATAAAACCAGCAGCTGACTTCGAGAAACGTGTTAAAGCATGCTGTTGAGACTTCACTATTATCATTATAAAACTAATTGGTAAAGAGGAACTGATTTGCAAAGTCAGGATCAAATGCCACTGCACTACCTTCCTAACGGCCCCACAAGCTCCTCTTTAATTTTTTACGTGTAACGTAAAAAATTCTTTGTTAAGAAAAAGCTTTGCTAATAAGAATCCTGCAATGGCTCACATCTGTCAGTAAAACAGAGCTCCAAGTCAAATTAATTCAAAGCAAGATTTTACATTAGAAATGCAATCATAGGACAGCTGAATAGCAAGACACTTTGAAAGTCACTCGAATTTGTTCCCACTTCTCCTCTAGAGCAATGAAAATTTGTTCCTGCCTCTCCTTTTCTGCTCCTATATTTAGAACTAGAATGACAAAGACCTGTTCTGGCAGCCTGCACCCCATTTAATTTAAGGAATATCAGGTTCAGAAGTATTTACTAGAAGGAATTGAATGGTTTTATATATTTCTTTTTCCATTTTTTTCTCTTTAAATTTCAAGAATGTCAGTTACCAGTTCTCTGACTGCTAGACAAGCAACAATTTGTACTATTTTAAAAAATAAATCATGACAGGATAAGGACAGAGATAAAAAGTTTTTTTAAATTGACTGTTTCTGCAATGCCAGCATCTTAGAAACTCTGTGTGGGCTGTGTTAAAGTTACTGAAGCGTACTCAAAATGTGAGGACCTTCATTACAAATGCAGACTGGTTTATAAAATTTGGCCATGTATGGCAGGTGAAAAAAAATGGCTTAACCTGTGAATGCTAGCAGGCTGCTGATTATTTTCTGTATGTTTGTGTGGGGCAAATATCTACAGTTTTGATCTCTTGGTTGCAAGCCTGCTGCTTGATAGCTGCAGCTAGGACAGGCTGGCTCTAAGGTTTGACAAGACCTGGGCTAAACACGAGCAGCACGTCCTGAATCCTCCAGCTAAGAGCAAGAAGCGAGACAGAACTGGCAATGAGGATGGTGCTTGCTATTTACACGGGGAAGACCTAGCAGGGCTGGGGTTCTGGAAAGATGAGGTGGTGCCAAAAGGAAGGGGTCTTTGGCCATCCCTCACCCGAGATGGGTAACGGCAGCAGTGGGCTGGCACAAACTGGCACAACAATCTGCCCCAGCTGCCCAGGCCAGCAGAGACCTCCCCGCTGCAGAGGGAGGTCGGGGTAGAGCGAGCGTAGCACTGGGGATGGGGACCCACCGAGGGACTGCGTGCAGTAAGCAAGTAGGCTAAAAGCTGTAATCTCAGTCTTTAACTTAGGTCCAGTATCCAGATTAACTAGGGACTCTTGTTTACCTGTGACACATAAGGAGGTGCTGCTTAATTGCTGAGGGGGGTGTGATATTTTTGTGCGCTTCTGTTGTAATGTGGATTATAGGGTCAATATGCAAGGCACAGGACTGTGCCTTCTCCCTCTGCTCAAATCTTGTATGACAAGGTCTTTACTGTATATTTGATGCCTTTTACAGCAATAAAGGTAATATATGCTATTCATAGTACTGCATTTCAAGGTCTAATACCATGAGCAGTGTTCTATGTTGCCTAAAAAATACCTGATTATCATTTGAAATGGTAACTATTATAAGTAATCTCTAGTTTTAAGGCCTAGCATTTCAAAACATTAATTTCACATTCCGTAACATTAGTAAACCATAATGGAGACTCAGTTAAGCAAGTCAAAATGATTCAATAATTATTTCTGTTTGGTTAAAAAGTTGTCTCTGATGACAACTTGCTGCAATCTGATTTGATTGCTTACTTTATCTTTGTGCATGTAAAAATGATGATAAATGTCCTCCAGTAAAAATTAAAATATTCTCAGTAGTGTTTTTAAAAAAACTCCACATCATCTGTTTCTGCTCAGTATTTAACAAATTGTCACAGTTCATTTTAACAAATGGTCCTGGAAGAGCCACACTGGATAAGACTTCCAACTGTAATGTTTCAAATAAAAAACCTTATAATCAGCATAAACTTAATGCCTTTCTATTTGCTATGTCCGGACCAGGCCGCTGTTCAGAAAGCCCCTCTGCACAGGAAAACCAGTTATGTGTTTGAATGATTTCCTGACACAAGGCTAAAATCTTTCTCAGCTATTTATACCCTGTAGCAGAAAGACTCATTCTTGTCTTCTGCTGTCAAATCAATCACTGACAGTCCTGACCAGACAAAAACTATCTTGGAGAGCAGTGAACTCTGCTTGCTTCTTGCTGGCTGATTCCTGAAGCTGCATACACATTTAAAAAAATACACTGTAAATCTGGTATGTATCTCCTGGATATTTCCATAGGCTTTTCCCACATCTCAGTCTTTACAATGCTCTTCCAAGCTTTTCAGTCATCTCAAGAAGATGAACCCGTTACCAGCTTTCTCAAGGAATGAGAGCAGCCCTCTCCAGCGGCCTCCTCATCTGTCCTGTCAGCCACTGCTTGCTTGGGGTTCCACCCTTTTGACATTTTCCTTCCCAACAGAGGTAAGGTTGTAATGAAGTTAACTCCAAATCTTTTCCTTTTTTTGTGAAATACTCTTGAATAAATGGACACTATTCTTGTTATTGGTAGCAATTTGTTAAACAAGTAGGATCAGTGTATTCTACTGTTTTATAGCCACTGGGCTATAGCTTACTTCACAAAATCTGATGAAGGAAGTGGAATTGTTTTGGTTTTTTTTTCCTCAAAATAACCTTAAAATTTACCTAAATATAGGCAAGCAAATGCTTATAATACAGGATCATTTTTAATCTAGTTTTATTAAAAAATTTAAAATACTTCCATCCTTAAGCATAGTAAATTCAGACAGGAAATTGCGTTGGCAGCTAGCTATGAAAATGGCACATGTTGCAAATGAAAATCAGTGCTCACATCAAACTCTTTCAACTATGATTGTGGCAGGAGGGGAAGCCCTGAACAGCTGAAAAATTATGTAAGGGCTTTAACAAGTACTTAACATGACCTGCGGAAGGCAGAAAAATCAGACTGGAAACTGCAATTTTTGATTGATATCCAGATCTAGGCTGAGTTTCTACAGGAATTCAAATCTGTGGCTATATCATGGGCTAAAAAAATTCAAGTTTGGCAGTCCAAAGTTTCTTGACTTGTTCTAAGTGAGGTATCTACCAGTATAAGACAAAAACTTAGGGAAATGCATATGTGCTCCAAACTTGCTTCATTTGTGGCTGAACACAGACTGGATCTGTTTCACATCTCTGAAGCCCCTGAAAATGCAGAAGGTTTATTTTGGCATTTCTAAACCTTCCTTTTGTTGCTGGGAATTTGTTGAAATTAAAAATTCAAACATTTTTGGCTAGTGCTAATTGCACGTTTCGAGAGAATCGTATGGACAGATTGGATAACAGTGAGAATCCAGTGTTAGAAGTGCCAAGGGATTTTAACAGCTACAGTTTTCTGTGGGAGGAGATGTGTTAGCTACAACCTCACGGATGTACGGATAACTTTCCGTAACAACCTCACAGCTCTGGGCGTATACCATCACAAACCACGCTATGTTTATTAGGTGCCAACCCCCTCTTAATGTCAGGGGGTACACGTACATTAACTTCTCAGTTCAGATCAGGACTATACTTTTCAAGTGAACCTCCATTCTTTAACTTCAGATTGCTTTTGTTACATAGCAGGGATCATGAAGGTGAGGCAAGACTAGACCTGTGCTTCCCGGCGAACCTCCCTGCGAGCCCTCACGTGATACCTTCTGCGTGGCTGGTGCCTGAGAGACAGGACATTTGTCTTCTGCCAATTCTGTCGCATCAGTAGCTTGTCTGTTCATAAGCTTCCAGAGTGAGAAGGTAGGGAACGCCATCCTGCAGAATATGAATGGAAGAGGTCCCTGTCTCCTCACCCTTTCAAATCCTTCTGGCCCTGCAGACTTCAGCATATGGAAAAGTCTCCTGTGGGCAAATCCGTGTTCCTACCCAGATCAGATCCAATGGGGAGTAAGGGAATAGCGGGGTGATAGCAGTGAAGAAAGAGACCACACAGATCTGCTCGTTGCAGTCATCTGTTGACTCCTTGTCCAACAGATGTAGTACTAGTGCGGTACGCAGTAACTCCACAACTACTTTTGGCACCAGTGTTGTGAAAGATGAAAATCATATGTCCCTGCAGTATTCAATAATAAATTATTTTGCAAACACGATTCTAAAACTAAGGCTGTGTTGGTTTACATCCTCTTTGGTCCTCCACTTAGAGGAGATTATGAAATACATAAAAACCTAGTCCCCCTACAATGGACATGCTTTCCAGCAGGGGACCTTCATTTCTCTTTTGGGACATGCCAACACATTTCTGAAGTTAAGAAATAATCATAAAATATCTGGTTCTGTTAATAACAATCTCTTGCAGAGAGGGTGAGAAAAATGAAACTGATAGATCAGCTTTTTTTTTTTTTTTTTACAAGTCTCTAACTTTATGCTTTGTTTGTATGTCATGTAAACACAAGAGGAAACTTACCCAAAATGCTGGGCTAACCTAACTTCCCACAGGGACCTCTGCAGGCACCAGGCTGATTGGACCTGCCCTGTAACTACAGATGAGGTGGGAACAGTGACTGCTTTTACCTTCGTGCCCATTTGAAAACGCTGTATCTACGCAAGCATATTCAGTAATTCTGACCATGCAACTAGTGGTTCTTTCCACTACATCAATATCGTGATAAAATAAGCATCTTTTTATATTGATACTTTGGGTCAAGGTTTGCCCATTGGCTATACTTTCTCTCCATTAAAATCAGCAGAGCTTTACCAGGGAGGTGACCTAGGTCAAAGCTGAGTGCTTTGTGAAAACTCAATCCATTTTTATATTTGGGAGCCAATAAAAAAAAAAACCAAACCAAACAGAAACACCTACTAAAAACATCACTATTTATTCAAAATATGCACATTACTTGCTATCAATATAATAGTTTGAACCTCTACAAACTGCTGTGCTTAGCTGATTAAATGGAAAGTTTTTCTCGTGGCAAAGTAAAAATGCACTTCAACCAGTTATCTTTTATGTTAATACACATTTGCTTATAGCAGCAAAAGTAGAATCAACCTCTTGGTCTGATACCTAATGGCAACAATCATTACATTGTCATTGATTTCAAAACTTATTATTTTTTTAACTACCTTGGAGATGAATACACTTTTCTTTCATTCTCTTTTCTAATAGAGAAACTTGGAAAGTTATTTTTTGACATGTGAAGTACAACTGCAGTGCTCTTAAATTGCTCATACCATTTCAGACTGGCCTGTAATCCATATGAAACAGCTTCCAGATGGAAGTTGGGTTATTATGAAATGTACCTTATTAGCCCAAAGTAAGTAGCTCATTATTTCAGATGAGCTTAAGGGAAGGTGTACTTGTGTGTACTCATGTAGGCAAAACCTTTTTACTTAATTTCAGAATGTTATGTGCAAAAGGAACTTTCATAACAGCTCAAAGAAACATGTTTTTAGCAAGAAATTTGTTGTGTTGAGATACCATGCAACCCTGTACAAAACCAGCTAAAACCAAAAAACACGCCATGAAAAGAGAGAACTATTCATCTGCTCAAAATGCATTAAGAGTATATATATCTCTGTCATAACTGCAAGACAAAGGTTGCTGTCCCAAAGAATGAGAAATGAGAAACAAATACGAAATGCAGCTTACATAAACAACTCTTTACTGAAGAACTTGATAAATACTGAAAAATACTTCATTCACTGTCACTTCTAGATATACATTAGAGATCTATTTGTGCTTACCTGTCTTCTAGTGTCTAGCACCTGCTTATAAATACTGCTCTAGATATACAAATTACAATATTGTGCTAGGGATGGGTAGACCCGAGCTATTGCTACTTTTTCCATATTTTGATAATATCTTTTGTACTTTTTCTAACAGACTATTGGGATATTTGATTTTAGATCAGCAAATGTTTATGAATAATTTACTCATGAACGATCCCACTACCTTCAGAGGAGCTACTTAAATTATATGAAGTTAGATGCAGTGGAGCTGAACAACTTAAGTTTCCCTATTAAGATTTTACATGCTTTTATACATCTTTAGGGAATCATAGGGTTCCTTCCTCAGAAGGATAGCTTAGGCTGAAAAAGTCAAACCTTTCATCTCACTGTGGACAATCTGCACCTTGTTTCGGGGAACATTGCCTGGTGCTTCCTAGGAGCTGGTGCTGCTAAACATCCTCTCCAGTATTCTGTTACAAAATTTGCCATTGTAGCTGCAGTGAGAGACAGGGATTTTAGGTGGGCTGGGTTTTGAAACAAAGCACTTCAAGCTTATAACTAATTTTTTTTGAACTTTCAAAAGTTACAGTAGAAATATCCTTTTTAGCTACATTTTGAGGCTTGTATTGCTCATATAAGATTGATTATAAAACATTAAGGAATAGAAACTTGGCTTTTACTGTATGTTTTTGAATTACTGAACAGAGGTCCAGTTCAGTGTACCACAGAGATTCATGCACATTTTGCGTGACAATTTGTAGATAAAACCAAATGATTTAAATATTCTGTACCTTATATTGAAGGAACAAGATTTTCAAAAATTTCTATTACATGAAACAGGCTGATGTCTGCAGATGAAAATCTGCAACCACAGTAGATTTTCTGAGTATCATGCCCCTAGAAAACTTTGTAGAAATGAGTATTACAGTAACTTCCTTGTGCTGCTGCAATGACTAGAAGGACACATGAGATTCACCCTCTCCCCCATCTGTCACAACTCAAAGCACAGACCCGGTAAACCATGTCACCTCTGTGGATATTTAGAAAGGGCTGGCAGAAATTTTTAGAAAGTTATTCCCTCCAACCTGTACATTTATAGGTGAGTCATTTGTTCCCTTCGAATTCACTTACCGCAGGGCAGCCAAATGCGTAAGTATTTCTGGCACCAATGGAAATAATCATCTGCAGCATCAATTTTTTCCCACATGGAAAGTACATTTACTCTCTAATGGGGAACTGAAACAAGATTGTCACCATTCTGACTAATGGCAGCACAGAACAAGTAGGAAACATTTCAAGGGAAATATTTACAAAAATAGCGTACACAGAAGACAGAAGAAAGCTTTCATATTATGAATGAATACTTGAAAGTAATAATCTATTTTTTACCAACATTTGTAAGCAGGAAGGGAGTCAAAATTAGTTGGATTAGGAAACACTTGTTAAGAATTATTCATTAAGCTGCACTTAATGCAGGTTATTGTGTATGGCAACTATAACTATGAACTGCGTATGTGTTTTATATGCAGAATCTATGTCCAGTAACATAGGTGACAGTAACTATTGGTGCAATTCTTCACAGGAATTAATGGTTGAAACAACATTGGCTCACACTGGAAGTCTAAAATACACAATACTTTCTGCGTCCGCTGGTTATTTCAGCATCACTTACTGTCCCACTCACCTACGGTACAGCAATGTTGTCACAGGGCTTTTCAGGTTAGAAACTGAGTGCTTCACATCTCCCAGTTGAATACTGTTGCTGAAGACAGCTGATAAAAACAAATTCTTAATTCAAGGAAGAATAAAAAAAAAATAAACAAAAATCTTGACAGCTTGATTGCTCATGGCAAATAAAGAATTCCCATTTGCAGACATAAATATAGGGAAAGGACTGGACAAAGCAAAAAGTTCCCACAAGTGCCATTTTTATCTGCTTTTTTCATAGATCTCTCAGTAGAAAAAAAAGCCCATATAATGGGCTTAATTTTTAGTGCCATTTATTTTAAAAGTATGCATTCTGACAGGTGTGTCATGCCAGTGAAGCTCACCGCTATATCACGACTGAACCCCTTCTGTATACATCGCTGTATCTGTTTACTGTACATAAGCATTACACAACACGGCAAATGTTTGTACAAAGAAAAAGTCACTCTGCCTCGTGCTTGTCCAAAATCAGGACAGGATCAAGTATAATACCCAACAGTGAAGGTGTTTAAATTCCAACACAGCATGTTACATCCCATATTTTGTAAAATAAAAATCTGTGTTAGGGTTTTGGCAGTCTGACTCTCTTGTTTCTGAAATCACAGACTTTAATGGAAACATAAAGTTGATACACAAAACAACGTCTGAAAACAGCTAAACTGGATTGTAAGTGACAGGAGCAAGCTTTGGTAGAATTGGATTATTTAGAATAACCATCACAACGCTAACAACGAGTCACTCGGGATTTAGGTCCCAACATTTGTAGCGAACAAAATGTTACCTTTAACCATATTAGATTACAAATAAAGACAAAAGTAGTGCTGATCATTTACTCTTCCACATAGAACACATGGCCCACAGTCAGATCGTTCTCCCAAATATCATCAGTGTTGTAAGCACAACATTTTTATATTTCACCTTAACAAATTCCAATGACATTTTCCTTGTATAGTTTCATTAACAGTAGAGTTTTAGGTGAATTTTGCTGTGCAAGTGTTGTTTACTCATGACTTTCAAGGTAATAGCTTTATTTGGAGCTATGTCATGGCAGTGTCCTGTGCATGGCAGTGTATCCAATTTGGAGCTGAGAGGAGGACTCCAACTCACTGAACATGACTGCAAACAAAATGTCTTTACTGGAATTCAAACTAAAAATCCTGTACAGTCTATTTTGAACTCGTAAGAGGAATTATGATAGTACAAGATTGTACGTTTTAACAGATGTAGGTGATGGAAAGTGAATTCTGTCAGATGAATACTCTTGATTGCCATCAGTCTATACAGCTTGTATCAAATTTCTCTCCATTGTGCTAAAGGTAAGAGAAGTTAAGACTAATAAAACAAACTCTCTTCTCATTAAAACAAGACAATGCATTTTACAAGACTTCAAATGTTGAATCTCAAGTCCTCTATTGCGTTACTTAATGTTTGCTTCCAAACCAAGCTACAGGCTTCGTTAGTGCCAACATCATCGTAACACTTCTCATTTGATAGCAAGCTCAGTAATTTGGGAGCATATTTCCCCCCTCCCTTCCGTATATTGTTTGTGCTTCCTGCTTAGATCAAGTGGTCGTATGCTAACAGCCACTATAAAAGTAGCAGTTCAAGTACATTCTCCCATCCAAGAAAGCTGTAACACAGGATGGTTAGTCTGAAAAAACAGCGAGAATGAAGTGCAGGGCCATTTGCAGTAAGAAGTTGCCAAATGGAACCATATGCAAAATGGCAATCTAGAAAGAAGTACTGGAACTACAACTCTTATCCAGCTTGATATGTTTTCTGAAAGGGGAAATCACCAATTATAGTCTTCAGCATGAATAACACACTTTAGAAACTACCAATAAAAGGGTTTGCCAATTTAAAAGTTTGTTGTTGATTGTACAAAGAACGAGCCAATGGACTTTCCATTCTTTGCCTCTTTGTTCCCCTCAGGAGTCCGTTACCTTTCACAAAGAAAATTTTAGCTATCAAACTTGTCCATAAATTTTGCCGCTGAGTGTGAAACCATCCAGTTAGCATATACACTATCATTTGCATATCTTGAAAACACAGAGTTAGTGCCATCGAATCTTGTGAGTGGAACGGGGCTCTCCTCAGGCCAGTTCGGGTATGACATGCCTAAAAATGAAAACAGATAATTTTTTCTGCACTGAAGAACCATAAGTTCATGTGCAGACAGTAAGGCCCTTGGCAAAACTCCCTTCAATATTTTAAGCCAGTCCACTGGATTTTGTCCCAAATCAATTCATATAAATGATGTTTCGAAAGCCCTGAAGCACAAATTCAGATGTAGGCAAAAACCCTGAAAAAATAAAGTGCTTACTTGATAAAAAATTGTGTGCACGCACACACGTGCATAATAAAAAGCTAGTCATTTTTCTTCTGATGAGCCTCCAACTTGCCATAATTTTCTTTTTTAACAATCATGTAGCAATATATTGCTCTGCAAGAGGAAGTTCTTGCTGTACAGGAAGTGCTCCCAAGAATTAATAAACCTATTTGGGACAGGATCCAAAGTCCACTCCAATGACAGAGTATTTCCATTTACTTAAATGGGCGCCTTTCCTTTAGCTGCAGTGCGGTTTCGGGGACACTCTCGCACCCTCACCAGGGATCCCCTGCTTAATTTTAGGAAATCCCAGGAGCACAACTGAGTAAAGTCCAACAAAGTCCTGAGCACTCTTGTCTTGATTCAGCATCTAAACATATATTTCAGGCATGTAATTACTTGCATTGATCCAGTAATTGCTTCTCAGTTTAGGCACAAGCGATCACCAAATGGAAGCAGAGTGCTTAGCACCATGTGGATCCAGCTGTACAGGCAGAGAACCATACTAGGGTCAAGATTTTCAAAAACAGAAATCTAATTTTGTTGCTTATTAAGCATTCGGCATCTGCCATCAACCTCGGTGGCAACTTTTTCTGTTACTGCATTCTTTTAACAATCTGGCCACTAAGTGCCCCAGCGTGAACGTGAGTTGGGGGAACCTATTAAAGAAAATTATAGCTAGGGTATAGATCAAAAATGGACCCAAAGCCATGTATTAATGGCAACTTTTAAGCTAAAAGATCCAACTTTTCAAAAGTCATACTGCCTGAAGAATGAAAAAAAATATCTGTGATGTTAGTAAATATCTAAAAACATGTAGAATATTTAATCAGGAGACAAAATGTAGGAGTTTTGGCAAGAACCATTTTTACTGTCCATCTCACCATCACAATATGAAAGCATATGTTCTTTTTAAAAACACTTGCTACATCATTCAATCAAGGTTTAGTACTGACATTTTCATAGTAAATCAAAGGACGTGAAAACAGCTGAGTATTTTCAAAATGCCCATTGATAATTCAATTTTCAAAGAACTTTACATTTTGATTTAATCTGTATATAATATTTATATACAGTATTCCTACTTTCTGCATATAATACTCTGGTTTCATTCTAGGATACATTATATAGACATTTCAGCTTATAGACCCAGAATGCATCAACAGCAGCTGAAATTTAGAAATCCATCTCGATAAATGAAAAATGTTGCAGATGGGTCCTATCACTGAACTATGGCAAAACCCAGTATTTTTAAAAAAAAAAAAAAGGTCTATTGCTTAAATTAGAGGTGCAGAATCTAACATACTTTAAATGTTCTTAGCCCCCCCCCACAGGATAGTTGAATTAGATACTCATTAGCATTTTATATTTCCCCTGAGAATACTTCCCTGATCTTTTTTTTTTCTTTTGCTGTATGATATCTAGTCATTTTACTTATTTTCACATCCTTTCAAAAACATTTATTTTTAAACACAGCTGCAAAATGACTAAAGGATGATCCTGATGCAAACTTTGACATTTACCAAAAGAAAAAACAAACAAACAAAAAAACCCAAAAGAAGCTTCCAAGCAAATTTTGATTGGCTTCATTCAGACAAGAAACGCTGTAATGGGGTTACAGAGTCTGAGAACAGTGCAGAAGAAAAATCATTTTTTTTTTTTTTGTGTTGCTAGAATCTAGTAAATGCATGTGAAATTCTACCATAGAGTTTGTTTTCAATCCATGTGGAAGGGAGGGTTCGAGGGAGGGGAGCATTATTACAGTCCACGAGTGGTGTCTCCTCTTCTGAGAGCCCATCATCATAAAGTAAGGAATCGGAAGGTGTGGAAGCCGCAAGATCTAAGTAGTCCTAGGAAGTGAACACAGGAAAAGCTGGGTTAACGTACACGGCGGTGCTGCTGGTTGGGTGGGAAGGCTAAATGTGCATCTGGTTTCTTTAAAACAAGTAACTACAGACCTCACTGCATTTGTCTTGGCACCCAAGTAGGCTCTCCCTTTCTGCAACCATAGCATCTTTGGAAATATCTGATTTGCCAGACCACTAGGCATGCTAGAGGTATATTAATGCTTCCCTAAATTCTGCACATCAGTAAAATAACCAAGAAGTTAAAGGGTTGTGCTAACTGATTTGTTTGACATTCAGTTTCTGTTATGCCTGATATATATGTATGCCTGAAATACATACATTGATACATATGTACACTTAAAGGAGAAGGTACTCAGATCTCGTCATTTTACAAAAGCCATTACCTAATTATGTATAAAATTAGCTGTGTAAATATTGCTAAATAAAGCTTTTGCTGCTGTTGTTCTAAAACTAAATATTTAGGTCAACCATAAAAATTCATAGGTTTTTATCTATGCTGCTGAATTGCTTTGATGCAAAAAAAAGTGAAACATTTTCAACTAATCTAAAATATATTTTTTCCTTTCAAGATGGCTTTTCCTTTGGAAATTCATTGAAATGAAATTTAAAAAAGCTAAAGTTACCCAATTTTATAAATTGAAAAATCTTCAGAATTTTTCATTCAGAAAGGTAGGAAGAAAAATCACTAAATTGTCAAACTCTATTTTGGATTGGCTTTGGTTTTAATTATGCTGAAAATTTCAGAAAACTTGCCAGCATCCGTGTTACAAGTCTGTCACTGGACATGCAGATCATTTGCATACCGATTCTCAGCAGCTATAAGTTAGTGGTTGACAAGTCAGTGTGATTAAATGTACAGCCTAGAACTTTCACTTTGACATTTTAGAATTTAGAACTTATTTTTACAATTCACATTCTGAACAAAATTGTTCCCATTTGCTTATTAGTCTTGTTTGCACCCAATGTAAGTGCCGTTGCATTCTCAAGTCTGATAATGGTTGCTGTATTTCCTCTGGTTTTCATTTGTAACTGCCCCCCTCCCCGTAACTAGTAGATTTTTTTTTTAAAAAAAAAAGTTTTTATGTGCAAGTAGGTATGTATACATTTTATAAATATATGCAACTTGGACTTGTTTTGAGACCTCAGCTTCCATTCGTTCAAAAAAGTCTATACAGGATTAGAACAGTTTTAAAGTATTCACAACAGTGGAATCATACAGCTTTCGTATCTGTTGCTATCATCATATAACTAGATCAGATTCAAGGAAATATTACATTCTTCTAGTTCTAGGGTTCCTAGGGTTATTTATTCAGGAGTAACTTTTCACAGAAACTATTTATTTATTTGTTTAAGGAAGCTAGAGAGATTAAGGATAACTCATCTGCATTTAGGGTGGAAGTCACCAAATCCACTATATGAAGGAGTACTGCTTTCAAAAAGCTGGATGCATTTGGAACAAACTAGATATTTAAATGCTTCAAAATTTGATGAAAAGTAAATTACTTTTCTTTTTTTTTTAAAAAAAAAAAATCATTATTTCTATATATTCAAACCTAGATGATCACAAAAACTTTCAAAAACTCATGCTTTCTCACACTTACCCTACTCTTCACCATCATTTTCTCTAGTTCCTTGCTGATCTCAGCAAATGTCGGTCTTTTATCAGGTTCTTGCTTCCAACAGCGCAACATCAGGTTGTACCTGTCACCCACCGCAAGGTGAAAAAAAAAAAGAAGTTGTTAGAAGTGGATCATGCTTCTGCTCAAATAATTTACAGTGCTGAAGTTGAACTGTGGCATGAAGGCCATCCGCAAGTACATCAGTCTTTTTGTCATGTGTTCTGCTAAACATTCCCTTGAATCAACAACTGACATTCACAAGAATGGGCTTTTATTTTCATGAGTCTTTATGAGTTTAAATGATGATGCACTTGGCTGTCCTTGAAGGGCTGTAGTCTTCGTTTTCTTTCATTATTTTCACTTTCTCAAAGGACCACCTCATGCGTAGGCAGCATGCCAGATTTCTAACTGATTTTGTTTGCAAATGACTTCCAAGAAATTTGTATACTGTCAGTGATGTGCATCTCTCAACCTGGAAAACTCTGCTGTTATATCAGAAAGTAGAATTTTGTTCTTCATTTCTTTAAGTTCTGAAGTTTCTGTAAACTTTTCTGCAAAGTGAAGCCTAACCTAAGACTATTTGCACAAACTAACATTCTTTTAATTACTTTTGTTATTGTTATTTTGATTATATCTATTCTTATTCTGTCTTTAACTGCCTTCTGTAGCATACAGGGTGGAAGCAAAAGGGAGCAGAATTAAAGTTATATAGTTGAGTGACAATCAGACAGACATTGGCCAAGTTCTGGATGTGTAATTCTCCAGCCTGTGCCATTCATGTTATTTTTCTAGCTCAAGTGTTTTCAGGACTAAGCGACCTAGTCACAGAAGTGCTCTAATGGTGGAAATAGCTGGCTACAGGAACTACAGCAAGCTATTGAACAGCACTGCATTTTTTTGCCCTCATCCATGATCTCTCTCTTACTTGACTTATAAAGCGGAGAATACAATTTAAGAAAAAATGAGCCTTAAAGTGGGCTCTCAAAGACTGTCATAAAAATTTCTGAGTAAAACAGAAAAAATCTAAACCAGCCAGAAAACCATGTGTGGCTTGAATAAAAAAAGAAACTCAGACATAGTCAGCTTGCCTAACCTAATAATTATCAATGATACAACATATGTTTGAGGAATGAAGTCTTATTCCCTGTTGAGATGAAACAAACAAAAAAATTAAATATTAAGTATTTGCTAGAGGATAGTTGCCAGTGACACTTGCAAACTTCTACCCTGCCCTAAATTCAGAAACCCTTCATGTTTTTTCTCTGTATACAGTATTAAAAAAAAAAATATATATATTGTTTATACTGTATTTTCTCAGCCCAGATGTGGCCAAAGCATCCTTTATATTGAAAAATCAGTCAAAAGAGATGTCATAGTGACTAGAGCCTGGTAACTTTCTAAAAAAAACCAGACGATCACCAGATTTGCAGGCTGAACATAAAATCATGCCTCATCTCCAAATGCCATGAAAGAACCACAGAGAGAAGACCTTTCACATTGAGAGCGTTTTAATAAATCAGCCAATAAAATACGAACTGTCTTCAAATAGAAAAGAAAGTCACAGAAAATCTGTGTCTTCTAGGGTATGGATTTCTGGGTCAAGGTATTCCTTTCTCCTGTGTAACGCCAGGACAGCTAATACACAGTGACCGTGGCTGGAACAACTATCTCATTTGCAGAAAAGTACTGAAACATTTTCTTGAATATTTCAGCTAGCACTGTGTTTTATGAAATTCTCCTCCTCACCCCACCCTCAAAAGTTTTGAATATTCAGACCCTTTTAATTGTTTGGCAAGCGTGTTATTCGATATCCTACAAATATTTTGGAAGTAGCTGCAAGCATTCAGTTGGCAATTCTTTTCCTGCACTTTACTGTTCACTAATTTCATTACTTTCTTTTGAGCACCACATATTTTGATTATACCTCTGAGATATACACAATAGTATTTATGTGGTATTTATTTAAACTTTTTTTTTTAATGTATTTATTCAAGAGATGTTTTATGACTCAGATCAAGAGTTACTTACATTTCTTCACTGCAGTTTTCTGGTCTCTCCATTCTATAGCCTGTTTTTAGGAGATTAAAGAGTCTTTCGGGAGCAATACCTGGGTAGGGATTCCCTCCCAAAGTTACAATCTCCCATAGCAGAACTCCAAAAGACCATCTGAAAAAGAGAAAACAGGCTTTTATTTAGAGTGGCAGGTTTCAAGAGCTTAGTGCAGCTTTCACCCTACAAATATCTTTCTGGTGTTTTGAGAACCCAACCAAATTCAACACATTGCTGAGCCACAGGGACCATACAGATGCATATAAGGCCATCCTTGTTCCCAGATACCATTCATTAAAAAGGTTAGTAATCAAGACAGTAGAGATAAGGGGTACCCCCTCTTTTATCCATTGACAAATCTAACGTATCCTGGGAAGGCCCATCTTCTCCAGACAGCAGAAAGAGAAAGTCCTTCCCATGGTGGCCCAGCCCAAAGGCTTGTTCCTCTTCTGTACAGTGCTCCTGGAGGTGCCTCTCTTTTTCCTTTGGCTACAGAGGGAGTCTAACCTCCCTAATTAGCCCTTACAGTCCTATTCAGAAATAACTGTCTAAATATACACAGGCTCAACCAGTTACCAAGGGACTGGTTTGCTGTCTTCACTATGAAGTTGTGTTTCTTTCTATGCATAATGTGTTTATTTCAATCATAAGCAACACCTTTGATTTCAGCTGGTCTGTTGGGCCACTTCAATGATTCAGGACTTAATTTTCTTTTTGGAGTTGATGAAAGAAGATGAAAGAATTCATTCTGGAAATAACAAACACCTAAAATGTAGTTTAACATAGAACAGAAGAAACTGTTTTCTGAAATGAACAGAAGAAATGGTGACTTTTTTTAACCTACTTTACCGATGAACTCTAGCAAAAACACCTTGCTCAATGGGTTGGAAATATTTAGCTAGATCAAATTAGTCCATTTTTGGAGGGCAGGCCAGGAGAAGAGAAGCAAAAATGTTTTTCTTTCCTTAGTGGAAGGCTTTTTTGAGACACAAAGAAGCTACAAATTACTCCGAATCTGCTCAACTGACAGAACTGCCAACATTTGGGTGTTCAAAATGAAGGAAACCAGCCAACACTGTTTCACTCAAAGGGGATATTCAATGGGGTGCATCTGGAAGCAAAAGTACATACAATTTATGACAAATGTTAGCTTTTGTGCTCTTATCATTGGGTAATTTCTGCGAAAACTTCACTTTTAAGAAGATTTTAGGGAGCGTTACACACCTAATGCCAAACCAAACAGCAGTGTCCCTTTGAAAATTCCTTCTCAAAATGTTAGCCACAAACCTCACCTCCTGTCTGACTATGTTCCACCTGTGCCTCTCACATTTTAAAGAGCAATGGTAGCCCCAAAAGTACAGCAATCAAACTTCCAAAAGGGGCAGACAAGCCAAACTGAGTCTCATGCAGCCCTAAGTGGTATGCTGCAATTTTCCTCCCTGATGCCATTCATTGAATTAATGTTTAATCACTCTGCACATTCTTGAAAGCTAATGAATATTTATAGCATTTTCATATACTTTATTAATATACCTCCTCATACCCTTTTTGAAGCCAATTATGCTCTGCCATCAGGTTATAATTCTGTCCATGATTAATTCAAATAAACTTTGTAACATGGCAGGTTTTATTTTTAAAATCCACCTCTTCTGTTTAAGAGGAATTTTACAGAATATGGAAGGAGGGATCAGATGAGTAATTTCTTAATTAAGGTTGTTTAGTAATTGGGCATATTAGAACAGAATGCTGTAGAATGCTGCAATGCTTTCAAATCATTACACAAGTTAAGTACTATGGGAGGAGAAATGGGAGATGAAAAAATTCCTATTGTGCTATGTTTATTGCTGAATAAAAATGTGATCAGAAAAAGCCAGGAAAGAAAAATACTACATGAAGAGGAAGACAGGAGGCTAGCTTTCTGCTGATGTCATCGACCTCTGAAGCAAAAAGGGATTTTGTAAATGCTGGCAAGTGGCACTGCTACTAAGCACTGCTAACCACTAACTATATGGAAAGGCTTTAGGAGGAAAAGGCTGGAAAATAGAGTATCAGAAAAAAAGAGCATATTGGACTGGTTGTTGAGTATATTAATATGTATGTTCACCTAAAATATAATTGCGTCACAACAAATAACACAGAATATTCATAAAATAATATTTTCAGTGAGTGTAATTATCTAAAATAGCAATCAGTGCTGCAAAAAAGTACTTCATTTATCAGTTTGCTGCAGTTGGAATGGCATTTGTGGAACCTGGAGAGGATTTGCTTTGCAGTTCTCTACGGGTGTCTCAATACCGTTCTGAAGGGACTTGGCTAATTAGAAGCTGCTAGATAACACTCTTAAGATTGCTTCATGCATAACGACATGAACAGTGAAGGTGACCTCACCAGTGAGTCAAAGGCACCGTGTGAGTGCGGCAGATATTCAGACCTTTTATGCCATTGCACTGAAGCGGACCTAGAAAGCACAACACAATGCTCTGTTGACACTACCCGACGCATCTCCAAGAAGGCTGGGAAGTCAGCATGGTTTTGCACAGGGATTCTAATCCAGATCTGGAAAGCAGTAAGGCTACACAGCACCAGCATGTGCCCAGGGCTCTGAGCTAGCTTGTTTGATGCCAGCTGGGCAATCTCTGCGTGACATTGTATCACACGTACGGGAGAGGGGCTCCTGGGCTTAAATAGCAGCCCATCAGGAAAACAAACAGGGAGGAATGGTGTTGGATCCAGAAGATCAATCAACAATCAAAGAGGAGGCAGTTACATGACAACACAATCTGTTCTGGCCCCAAACCATAGTGACAAATCTGTTTTGCAGAAAGTGAAGAAATTAAAAAATGCTAAGAAGTTTTTAAAAGAATTTTAACAATTCTCTGGGAAAAGTCGTTGCAGAGAAGCAGGTCAGCACAACAGATACTCTTCAGCACAACAGATACTCTGAGGAGGATAAAGAGAGACTCAGAAAAACCTGTAAGCAGACCTAAGTAAAAGTGACGTTCTCCCAAGAATTACACCAATCTGTCTTCTTTTCTTACTCCAAGGGAAACAAAGTAAATGAAAATATTTTGGAAATTCATTTTGTAAGGAATTTCCAAGGCAAGCAAAATATTTTATTCCACTAAAACTGCTGTGACCTGCAGAAAGAAGAGTAAAAAGTGAACGCAAGTAATTTTAGAAGTACAAATCAAAAGGTTCCTATTTGCACATACCGCTATTATCAAAGTGTCTTCCCCAAAGTCATTGAGATTGGTATGGTTTAGTCCATTTGAATTTAAACATAAGCATTACTTCAGTCAGATTCTCTTTCAAGGGAAACTTGGAAGGTATCAAAATGCTACCTAGCAGAAAATTGGGCATAGGAACTGCTGCTTTTGCAATCCCTTAGAGGTTTTTCTCCTAAATAAATAATACTTAGTTTTACAGTTCTGACTAGGCACAAGCATCATTCATCCCAGAGAGAAAGAAATGAAAGTATCTGATCCTGAGTTAAATGTATACAAACACTCCTATGCCTGACACTCTGCTTGTCAGACATGAAAACAGCTTTAGCTGTGGTTGCTTTGCCACCTAATCGTCACAGGTGGAGATGAGATGGGAGCATATCCATCTTCAGGATCTCTGTTTCCCTAATCATGCAAATGAACTTGCATCTTGGCAGTGGAACTGGATGATTCCCCTAAGGTCTGAGCTGGCTGTCATTAAAATTAATTGGAGTTTGTCATTGATTTCAATAGGAGCAAGGTCAGGCATTAAATTCTTCCTTTCTTACCACCCCATCCCTCATCTGCCAGTAAGCGTTACAGACAAGTGATGAACAGGAACTGGGAAGTTTGGGTATGACCATTATCTTTAGCACAGGCTAATAATTTGTGTCTAGATATTCAGAGGCAGCCATGGCACATGAACAGATCCAACCCATGTTGATTTCAACAGGAATTAAGTACCTAAATACCTCTGATAATCTTTCCTTCAGATTTAATTCTATATCAAAAATCTTACGTATCACTGCCAGCTGGTGGTGCCATCCAGGCTGTGTTCTTCAGGTCTCTTTGTAAGCGTAACAGCTTTGGCTACTGTGTACCTTGGTGTGCTTCCTCCCTCACCTCCTTAAACAAATACAGAAACCATAAAGAATGCAAAAATTTACACTTACACATCACTTTGTGTCGTATAGATATGATCAAATAGGGACTCTATGGCCATCCATTTAACTGGTATCCGACCCTAGGAGGAAAAAAAGCAACAAAGCAATTATTGGTCAGAAAATTAAGTTTCCAAATGGAAAACCAAGGTGTTTATCTTCAAAACTCTAACAGATACTCTCTCCATACTTTCATTAATTTTCCAATGGACTGAATGATTTGACATTTCATAAGAGAAACAGTGAGGAGAACAATTGTGTTTTTAAAACCACTCATTCATTTCATTCCAACATGAATAACAGGATACACTCATTGCTTTTGGGAAATATGCAAATGCAAAAATGATGGGGAATGATGATTAAAGAGGAAAAGCTATCTCATTTATATCAGGGATGATGCATAAATGGAAACGCCTAGATGTTAAAGACACCTTAGGTTTCAGAACTGTACCTGCACAGTCATATTCAGTTACTCATTACTAAATTGAATCTACAAGTTGCCACTTTTGACTGGCAGAAATTCACTGATAAAATCTGAGAAATCTGCCCCAGATATTCATGAAAATCTAGCTTTGCAAAATTTCCAAGATGTTTCATAACCTTCTCAATATCACTAGCTTTCATATGCCTTACTTCTTGTTCTCATGCATGAAATTCATATATACATGCAACAACTGTTTCAGTAGGATTTGAAGCTTATCCTTCTCCTTTCCTCTCAATTTTTTCTTTTCCCTGTTTCCCTATGCAAGCAGACAGATGCTTCTTCGGCTCTGAAGAACACTACAGTGATGAGTGTCTCAGAAGTAAAGAGAAAATATCCATTCAGTACATCAACACCCCACCAAATAAAATGAAGCTGCCTTTATGTAAATGCATCCTTCTTAAAATACAGAGCAACTGGTATAGATCAGTGTAAAACACACATCAGAAGATAGCTAAATGAACGTGGCAAAGCCCTTCTACATATGATCGTATCTTCCAAAAGGTTTTTTTTTCTTTGCAACTTATTTAGACTTACGGAATATTCACACAAACATTCCCTGAAAAAACAGGGAAATCTAAACTGAAAATTCACAGCATCTTTTCATAATCTTTTTCATAAAAATCTAAAATTTTCACACTCAAAAAAGTCTATTGGCAACTCTTTTGTATTAAGTCGCAGAGGGAACTGAACCAACACTACTCATCTTAGAAAGAGTCAGCAGAAAGTAGTGTTAGTGAACCTCACAGCCTGGCCTGGGACGGACTTGTAAAAGTTCTGCTGGTGTCAGCGACAGGTGGATGCCAACAGGCAGAAAGCAGGATTTGGCTTGCTGTATTTGACAGTATGTTTTACAAGAATAAGTAACGGCAAGCCTTAACTTATCTTCTTAGTCTCAAAGTTATTATGCTCAAGTGTTTCTTTTCAGGGAAGCAGCGATGTGACTCAACAACTCAGCCTTCTATCCAACTGCCTTTGCAGTCCTACAGGTGAAACATCTCCGTATGCTGAATCCTGCCAGGAGCACTGCGAGCAGGCAGGATGGTATCTAGGCACCTGACAGTAGTTTACCGTGGCAGGCAAAATAGAATTGCTTCAAATACCCTCTGGCAGGTAGTGTTGGCTCCTGATCTACCCTGACCTGTGATGCACTGATTTAAGATTTTGGTGTCTTTCATACACTTGGAAGTATTTGTAGGAGGGCTTTGCTTCAAGTCTTCTGCATAGATGTGATAATTCCTGAAATCAGGATCTTAATAGAAATTGTCTGAATTTTTTTCAACTCCTTGGGATTTTTTTGTTTATATTTTTAATTACAAACAGGAAAAGAGACAGAGAAAAATGATGGGGTTTTTTGTTTGTGTTTTCAAGCAATGTGATGAGGAACTGGATAAACGAGGGCCCACCTCATTTAAAAATGGGCTGCCCTCTACCCATAAAAAGGTTAATAGTTAAAAGCTCCTGCAATGAAAATGGTGTCATTCTTCTGTATTTACATTAACAAACCACTTGCTATTTGTAAGCATCCTGTGCGAACTCTCTAGCCTTAAGAAAAAGAAATAACATATTACAGACTATTTGGCACATTGCTTTTAAAAAGCAACAGATCTCATCCTACTCTTTACATATCATCTTGCAACTTTTCACAGGATCGCAGAACCGCTGAGGTGGGCAGGGACCTCACCCCTCTGCTGAGCACAGGGTCAGCCACAGCAGGTTTCTTGAGACCATGTCCAGCCAGGTTTTGAATATCTCCAGGGACGGAGATTCTCTGGGATGGAACAGGTTGTTCCAGTATTCGATCACTGTTATGGTAGAAACATTTTTCTTTTCTTTAAATGGAATTTCTCATATTTAAAATAGCACCCATTGCCTCTTGTCCTGTCATTGGGCCACAGTGAGAAGAGCCTGCCTTTGTTGGCTTTATTGCCTCCTATCGGGTATTTATATACATCAGTAAGATCCCCCTGAGCCCTCCTTTCTCAAGGCTAAAAAACCCAGCTCTATCAGTCTCTCCTTGCATGTCAGATGCTCCGAGGCCTTAATCATCATAGTGACCCTTCTTTTATTAACTTTCACGTTAGAAATAAATTGGTTTTATTGACGGGTCAACAAAAAGAGGTGGAGGAGGTAATGGTGACTTAAATATGATACATTTTTTTACACATATATATTACTGTCCCACTGCTCATAATTTTCTTCATTTTTATTTCTTTAAAATAGAGAATTATTAAAAAGTAGCTATTATCTCTGTCTTCTGTGCTTAAGTCCTGCAGTATAAATTCATTCTCTTGATTAGGTAATAATTCCCACTGTTTTTAATGTGTACTGTACCTTGCTCCTCTTGACATATGAATCTTCTTCATATACATCACGGGAGAGGCCAAAATCCGAAATCTTCATTTTGCGCCCTTCTGCCACCAGTACGTTTCTGGCTGCTAAGTCACGATGGACAAGCTTTTGGAAGAAACCAACAATAGTGTTTACGCTTCTTGAGGAGGAATCGACTGCTGACATGTCCGTCTACCACAAGGACGTGTTCAGATTGCTATTACATTGCCCTACCTTCATTTCGGCAAGGTACTGCATTCCTCGGGATATCTGCCATGCAAATGAGATCAGATCTCCCATTGTTAAGGCTCTCTCATCAGGGTTATCCAAGTAACTTGAATTTCTGTTGCCATCACTAGCCACGTAGCTTGGTCCTACTTTTCGACTTTCCCTGAGAAAACTGCGCAAGGAGCCATATTTAGCATATTCCACAATTAAATAAAGCGGGCCTGAAATAAACAAACACACTGATAAGTAATCAGTTAATAGATAACTATTCTCCCCCCACCCCCAAAAAAAAGTCTCTTCTAATCAACGCAGTGTTTGGAATGATCAGAGGCTCCAGACACCTCTGGCCTTTACATAAAAGGCACTGAATCAGCCATGGAATCACAGAATATTTTTAGCTTCCATTCTCTATGCAAAGTGAGTGAGTTTCAGCCTAAATCTAAGCAGAATTCAGGCTCTTGCCTATATTTCCTCATCTAGATAATTTGAGAAAAAAAGAGACAACTTTCTTACAAATCAGATCTGTAAAATAGCCCAACTTAGAGAAACTTTTAAAAAAAATTAAAATACTTTTCTGGAGTGTGTAATACTGAGCTCACAAATCATTTGCTAATTCCAGCGTTGTATTTAAGGTGCCTTTTCAGAGCACATAGAAACATTCTGACATTTCAATCCATTAGTTTCTCCTCCCCATTACCCACATTAATAATATCCACTCAGTGCTTTAATGCTAAATACATTTGTCTGCTGTATCAAAACCCTCTCACCCCATACGCTAATGCATTAACTTGATATTTATTAAAAGCCCGTGACTCAGAAACAATTCACTTCCTTTGGGATGAAAAAATATATTGTACTGAAAAGACAAAAAAAAAAAAAAAATCCCACCCTGCTGGTTCATTACCTTGCTAAGACTCAGAGATGACTCAGTCCTGAATTATATTCTCTGTCTACAACTAAAAGTGCCACTTGCAAGAGAACTGCTATATTATAACAAAAGGATATGTAGTTGTTGTCGTCTTTATTCTTCAAAGGGAGATCACACTCCCTGGCTTGGGCCTCAAAGCATTGTTTTAGTGAATAATTGTTTAGTGAATAATATGTTTAGTGAATAATAACAACAATAATGAAAACCCCATTAAACTTTATAAACATAACCCATATTTGAAAGCACTTAATGAGCATCAACATAATATACATATCGATTGTAAGAGAATTGGTAGTAGATTGGTTAAATTTAAAATAGCTTCAGAATCAAAATATGTATTGAAGAAAACCACAGGAAGAATGCTTAGTTCCACTGAATTATTGTTTCCCCTTCCCTTCAAACACTGCTTCTCTGATATGTCCCCCATTTTTCAGCTAGCAGCAAATTTAAAAGGTGCTCAGCAATTATTAATCAGCGGTCCAAACCCATCAACTTGCTCGTTTTCATCTTAAGAACAAGCTTCTAATATTTACCATCTTGACTGCAGGCTCCATACAGTTTGATGACATGAGGATGGTTCACCTGTTTCAAAAGGTTGAACTCTGAAAGTAGATCTCGCAGCTCACTCTGGGAAGCGTTTTCTGCAGAAAGTGTCCAAACACACAGTTGTGGTCAGGAAAGCATTACTCAAGAGTTCTCTACGTACCGTCTGAAGTATGAGATCAACCATTTCTCCTGGAATTAGCAAGAGGTTGGAAAACCCTGTACCTTCCCCATGGGAGAGAAATTTCCCCATCTCCACTGTCCTGCAGATTCATAGCAGAACTGAGTGAATGGGACCGCTGCTGTCCTGGCGTGGTGACCTGCAATATTCATCACTCTGCCCTGATACAAATGACTACAGAAAGAGTAGGTCAGCCAAGAACCAGGACCAGAGTCTGTAATGTCTTGCAGATGCCATGAAATTATTACAGACCTTTTCTAGTGTTCTAAAGCAACTTTTTAGGGTGAATCAGTGCAATCAAAACTTCAGAAGCATATGAAAGCCAAGATTTAACGTTGATCAAACAAAAAAGACTCCTTCAGTTAACTCCCATAATAAAGCCCTCCTCCTCCTAAATACATTTTCTGATGGAATAAAAATCCACTAATCTACTGGTTTACACTTGTAGTATACATCCAGATTTAGACTTCAGAAGCTAAATGTACAGGTCAGATTGATTTTACTGGGAGACACGTATGCAGGATTCACTGATGTCAGTGGGAATTCTATGACAATATAGAGCCCCTAGAGGCTTTCTTAGCCTTTCAGACATTTTGATTTTGCAGAATTCTCACTAACAAACTTCCTCTTTGAAGAGGAAGGAGATCTTTAGCTATAAAGACACCACAGGTCAGAGATAACCCTTTTTCTACGTCATCCTTCATCTCTCTGACACACAACCTCCCTGGATAGTTCCTACAGATCGTTATTACTGTTGACAAGAATGTGGTCACCTTTACTTAAGGCTAATAAAAACCAAGCTGAGCTTCTGATCTTTGGTGCCATACTGTATGTTTTTCCATAAGGGCTGTAAGCACCGCAGGATTTATTTAGATATCCATTTAAAATACATGTGCTAATAGTTTGCCTTGGTCATGATATTTTTTTATTCTGTTCTACTATATGTTTTATCAGTACTATATGTTTGTATCTGCCATATATTATCATCTGAAGCTCCACTCAGACTTCAGAGTCTTCTACCCCAGGGAGTGCAAGATCAAATGGCCTCTTACTACTGGTAGGGACTACAAAAAATACACATTTATGTAAAACAAAAATGAACATTAACTTAATGCCTGCGAGAAAGTCCTATTTATCTGGCTCTAGAACTGTGTGGCATGTACAAGAACAGAACAAAGTTCCCCATGTACTGTGCCTGTTCATCTGCTGGAAGAACAACCTTTAGCAGTGCTCAAATAGAGACAATAAGCTCTGAAGCTTTATGCCCCTTGTTGTTACAAAGTGTGAATAACATCTACTTACATATCGGTTGGTGTTTTCTCCTTTAATTTTATTGTAATGAGAGAATTCTTATCATGCAGGAGGTCAGATTTAATTCCTATGAGAAAAGTGGTAATAATGGTCTGAAAAAAACTACCCCTCTGTTCCTTTAAACCTCTATCCATAGCTCTAAGACTATTTTGGCTCAGCTAATGACTTACTGCTCCTCCTTCCCTTGCCAGTACGTAACACCAAATTGACAAAGTGGGGAGAGTCCTACCCTGGTCTGTTCTTAACCACACATTGTGCCCATCTACGCAGCTCAGGCAGGAGATTTGCTCTGTGCAATAAGCAGGAGGCTTTCTCCATTAACATGCTGGTATACATATCATTCCCTTTTAAAGACCAGGCAGCGTGCAGTCCGTAATATTTGGGACAAGTTACCCCTTTTGCATTTGTTACAGGGAAAGAATAGGCGATGTTGGCCTGATCCAAAATAACTGTCCTTTATACTTCCTGGCAGCATTATAAAGACCACTGTGCACTAATGCAATGTTTCTTACACCTAAGTTGTCATGCGTTAACAGTAAAGTTAAACCAGTAACAAGAGATAAATATTTGCAGAATGACAAATGTTCTCCACAGACAGGTTTGAAAATGGAATTTCAGGTGTCTACCTGCAATGTAATTTACATTACAAAGGGATTCATTAGAGCCTGAAGTATTACTGTAAATGTCAGATCAATTTATTAAAATAAGGTGCTTAAAATAAAGGGTTACTCCTTTGCATTACCAATTCTGTCAATTCTTTCCTTCATAATCGCTAGGGAAAGCTGGATGTTAAATTATCTGCAAGAAAAAGCAATGTTTTTACCACGATGTCTTGGAATCTTAAGTCACATGTTGTTGATGAAAATGTGCTAGAAAATCGGTGACATTAAGTGCACAAATAAATAAGAAATTAAATTATTACCAAGACTATTCTATTGATAATGCTATACAGGTTGTTACTTGAGTATTACAAGTAATGGTTAACTAGTCTTCACTTCTGAAAAGACTTAGTTCCTATATTTCCTCCACATGACCTATTCTGCACTGAACCCCTTGTATTGCAGCCATGCACTACACACTGCAGTTATTTCTTTGGTAAAATAATGGGTTATGCAACATCTTTCCTCTCAAGCAGCAGATGATATGTTGTGTTCCTTTTTTTAAAAACCAACCTTGCAGATAATGGAAGTGGTAGTAAGTAGTATTAACATTTTCCTGGAATTACATGTTTTTACTTATAAGCAGCAGTGAACAGTTGAGGTCATTCAGCTACAGCTAGCAGCCCAGCTAAAGGAATCTTCTTGCATCCATAAGCTGGTCTGAAGGTTGTTTCCCCTCTTTGTCTCATCTATTCCTCGGTGCCTGATGTGTAGGGACTACACGCACGTTAGTACACAAGACAGTAGAGAAGGACAATTTTCATATCTATTTCATCTTTCAGGTTGTGGTGAATAAATGACCTTCTGAAGGAAGTGGTTTGAGCATTTGCACTGACTTCCTTTGCTATCATTGCATGTCTAGTGAAGTTCTTACTAGAAACCAGACATTAGATAAGCAAAATCTATGCTCATATATGTAACTGCAAAGGTGGCAAAAGCCATGCATTACAACAGCTTCCACCTGAAACGTACAGTAATACTGGAGACTTTCTACTTCAGAGACCAAGCAAAACCATTAGTTTTTCATGTTTATCTTTCAGTACTATTTATTTTTCTATATGGGAAAGAAGAAGGTATATTTGGGGCTGAAAACTACTGAACAGAGGCAGGGACAAGAGTTCAAGGTCTCATGTTATCGTCTCAACATTATCTAGGCATACTTTCTTTTCCCCAGCTTTAAAGTCTTAGGGGAAACTGAAGACACCAGGAGACAGCACTGGGCTATTCAAGCCAGTTTGGCAGGGCTCCTACTAATCGAAAAGCAGATCAGAAAATATAAAAGTAGATGGAATTCTCAATCAGAAAAGTAACTTAATAGGTCTATTATGTCTCTTGACATGATTATAACATGTTTTATTTAAAAAGCTTTGTCAAAGAAAAGGGGGTAGAAGGAAAAAATAATCAGAAAGCTTTAACAAGCCCTTGCAATATTTCCATCAATGCCAAACAAAATTAAAGACATTTGCTATATTACGTCAGAGGCTCCTTGCACATCATGAATTAGAATTTGTGGAAATTACTTATTTGGATCAATGTGATGCTAGCTCCTAAGGTAAGAAATCTGTCAGAATATAAAAGAATGCTGGAAAAAATGGAGGCTGTGCCAATGGTTGCTTTTAGCTGACCTTTCACTTTCATGCCTGCCCCTCTTAAAATCCATTTAGAGGTTACCACAAATAGTTTTCAAATCATTTCAGACCCAGACATCAATGTACCTTTTAGCATTTTCACTGCCACAGTGGTATAGCCAGCTCTTCCCTTGAGTCGGAATGCTGTTGCCTTGACGACCTTTCCAAATTCTCCTTCTCCAAGAGTCTTGCCCAGAACCAGGTTCTTCCGAGGGAATTCCCACTTTGGATCTTCCTGCAGGAGAGAAAAGGAACCCTATAAGATGAAGCAAGGAAAGGAGTGGCTAGCTGCACCTGAGGCATTAATGTTCAGTAGGAGAACATTCTTCAGGGGTAGGTACACTTCGGTGTACAATGTTCGGTTGCTCTTTTTATCAATATCATTGTATTCCTATAAAAGCTTCTGAATCTCTAGGTATTTTGAAAGTGTTTTTCCATTACCTTGAGTCACCTACTTCAAACCAGGCTGTACATGTAGTCTACGGATAATGTTATAATATAATATAATGATATAATAATATTTACAGATCTGGGAAATGAGATACAAATGAAACATGAAGTGATACAGGATAAATGCTTGCTTTCAGGAAAACTATCAATATGTGACCTTGGACTTCACAGAGACGTAAATCAGTTTTACTCTCAGAATAAGGCTTTCCCTTAAAGAGTTCATCAGAGACAACAAACCTCCTCTTATGAAATTAGTGTTATTAAGCCTTACGCTTGCAAAATGATGACAGTTGTAAAAACCAGACAAGAAATTAAAGCAAATGGAGCACAAGGTCTGTGAAGACCTCAATATCTAATGTCGAAATAGATTTGATGTTGCCATGTATGTCATATAAAGCGGCAGTGTTTCTCTACATGTCAGTCCATGAAAATGCACCAGCTGGCCCTCATCCTGGATAGTATGTGGTTCAACAGAGAAGAAACTAGATTAAAGAAAGGTATGATACTGTGACTGGGCAAAAAAAATCTTTAAAACATGGGTAAAACTCACACTCCAACTGCCGCCTACAGTCTGTTTTGTTTCAAACTTACCCTTGTTGTGATACTATGGCTCATCACAGAGACTACAAACTTACTGATGATTAGTATTTAATTGGACAAAGTGAAACCACACTGGTGTCAAATGTCGAGTTGTATTTAGAAAAAAATACTGGCTGAAATTAGGCCCAAGATGTTGTATTACATTAAAACATAACAAAAATAGAAGAATAGACTTTTTTTCAGTTACTTATTAAGTATCTTCAGTTCCCTGCCTGTACATGTGATTTCTGGTTTAGTTATTTGAGTTGGATATTTTGTTGAATAGACTGCATTTCCGTAACATTTTCTGCATGCATAAACAACATTCTTTAGGAACAAGAAAGACACAGAAAAAGAGCATGCAAAATGACATCAGGCTTACTGGTATTTTAAAGGTGTCTACAGACACCTGGTTCTCCATGGAATCTAAAGAGGGCCGACGGACGTTAGTGGAAGAATAACTGATGGGGTAGGACTGGGCTGGGCGCCGGAATGTCATTTCTGCAGAGGCAATAGGTGGCTTTGGAGAGTTCTTGTGGTAACGATGGATGAAATAGGAAGAAAGCAGCACGGAGATGATGAAGGACAGCAGCACGGCCCCTGCTATCACAGTCTTGCACACATCGTCACATAGTTGCTCTGCGGACCAAGAAGAGCTTCTTAGAACTTTGCTTGTTGTCTACTACTTCCAATCTGGCAGTGCACATGACGCACACAGGTGTGACAGAAACAGAACTCAAAATCATTTAAAAACCTAGAGGAAACCCAAGCAGCTAACTCCCAATGAAATTTGAGAATTTGCAAATATGCCCACTGCACCTACCAGTTCTTTTTTTATTTTGGACACCAGCAGGTAACTGTTTGCCTAACTGCCTGCATAAATGTAAGGATAGATAGTTTGACACTCCTCTTTAAAACCCAGCCTACCATATATTGATCTTCTGATACCACTTATCTCTCTGGAGATGTAGGACTGAATTTTGCTTGTGGACTACAGTTTATGTTACAGCCATTCAAACCATCAAATAAAATCTTCAAATGTGAATTTAATTCATTATATCAACTGTTAGCCATTAAAGAATATTTCTCTTAACTTTTTACATTGTAAAGAGACTTAGAATATTTCTGCTTTGTATTTAACAAAATAATTATTTCTGAAAACAACGCCTAATGCCGCGTTTCTAAAGTCATCTGTATTTTTTCCTCCCCATTTACTACTTCCCCTTTTGCAGAAGCACTTTTAGTGTCTTATTTTGGAAACCAAGTTTCTTTAAGCCTAGACACTCCCTAGACAGCGTTCCTAGGGAGTTGCTTCCAGAAGAAACTGAGAGATCCAAAATACCGTTCTTGCCCTGTTGCTCATCAGATAATCCTGACTTCAGATACACGGTTAACTTAGCTACATCTGAAACCTGTAGCCCAGAAATAAGTGGAAACACCACACCACCTTTCTTGAATTAAAAAAAAAAAAAAAAAAAAAAGGCAAAACCATTTATGCTTCCTCTTTTTCTTCTTATGCCTATAGAAAATTTAGTCAGAAGAGTAAATTTGAGATATATTCCAAACATTTCAGTTTTAAAGATGCAAATATTTTGTGTTGTATTTATTATTAGCATTTAAAAAAAAAAAAAACCAAAAAAACCCAGTATTTAATCCTCATCAGTCTTTTTCAAACAACTGTGTAGGGCTTTTCTGTTTAAACAAAGGTCAATGAAAAAAGCGATCCACTCCTCCTAACGCAGAGGGTGCTGGCTATCTCTGGCATTCTGAAGCTGAGATTTTCAGAAATTATTAGGAGGCTGGAATTACTTGAAAGTAATAGAAACTGTTATTCTAATTCTGTCTCTGCAAATATCAGGTGAGTCTCACTGAAATGCAAATGCTGCTGGAAATCAAAGGACAACCAACCTATTTGTCATGTGGTGACGGATAAAAAAGAATCTTTAGCCAAAGATAGAAATAACCCCCCTCTGGACATTTTCAGGCTCTATAGTAGAAGTCAAAGTGCCAGTTCTTAATTAATAATATATTTGCAGTCTCTGACCAAAGATATTCCTTATTAACATGCCCACAAGTTTGTATCATTGTAGATATATAGAGGGTAGATACAAACAGAGGAAAAGATTAATATAAAACCAGCAGATAACGTTTAGACTTACCCTTTATATCATCTTTTTCACAATAACAGTTCTGTCGTGGGAAGCAGTAACAAATCCCATGTCCTGACTTAATTCCAAGATTTCCAATGCCTTTCCCATGACCACCAATAATGTTTCCGCCTAATCAAATACAGACACAAACTAAGATTCTCACATGTGGTTAAAGGAAAAAAAAAAAAAAAGGCTCAATGTTTTCCACGGGTTTATCCTAGTATGCATCTGAAATATGACAGGGCAGCACAGTGCAGCGATAAAGACAGGGATTCCTGAGAATTAGGGGAGAGTCTGAATTCTGAAATTTCTGAGATTCTGAAATGAGAGGACCTTGGACTGCTTGAACATTAGCTCTAATTAGCAGTTATTCCCATTATGGTAGACTCTGAATTAAAATTTATCCATAATAAATATGTAATAGTTCTCTTTGCGTTGTGTAGTTGGGATACTTTCCTAATTTCATGTAGCCCTTAAAACTTTATATAGAATCCCATTATTTAATGCCAGACATCTACCTCAAATGATCATCTCATGGCTGTCCTGACTCAGTTTCCTCATAAAGCATTGCGGTTCTGTATCAGTGAGGTCATTTTACATTTTAAAATTCTCCCTAAAATATCTTCTCTAGTCTGCTTATTTTAGTTTCTCTCCACCATTGTCTTAGGTTTGTATTTTATTTTTTTTTTTTTAACGCATGAGATGATGCTCAGTCCAGTGGTATAGACCAGCGGTCTACAGACTTGAGTTCCATTCCTGGTTCTGATGCCAATTCTCTCTTACCTTGGAAAAGTCAGCACACTGGTCTAGATATCATTTGTTCCATTGTCAAATGGAGATAACGATACTTAATTACCTTTGTAAAATGTCTGTAAAATGTTAGTGAAAGCACTAAGAGCAAGTGCTAAGTGCAAGTGGTAAAAAGCGAATCTTTCGTTATCTAAAAATGCACTGTTTAATATTAGGAAAAAAGTGCAGCAACCCATACAGAACTATTCTTGATTTTAAGCAGGAGTTCTTCATGCAGAGTAATTGCAACTGTATTTCCAAGTAAATAGCTTTTTCTGTATATATTATAAAAATGACCATTAGTTGTGGCATTTTTCATCTATAAACTGCCTTTAATCACAAACAGCACGGTATAGACAGAAACCAATCATGCTCTGCAAGTTTAGCTGCCTTTCAGAAAAAAACACCTAAACCACAAAGGGATTCAAAAGATGAATAAGTTTTTTTCAATATAGTCATCTTTTTATTTCAACTGATTTTCCTCCATCCCATCTAAGTTGGTAGTAGAGTAAATGACTGTTTCTTTTCCTTTCTTTGGATGTGTAGCATGAATTGAGGAAGAGGATATTTTTTGGCAACATAAAAGCAAACATCCTTTTTTAGAAGTGAAATGGGGACTTGAGTATTTAAGCAAAGTAGACAGATTTTGACCGTTTTTCTAGAGAGGCCACACCTACTAAGCTGGTTAATTTTGGAAGAGACTGTGCTGAGTCACTGCTCTCTGAGCTGACATTTGCTGTTTGAAGGTGATCCCAAAAATTCTTGACTGTCCCCCCATGAGGCAACTTTCTCTGTTGTGAAGAGGTGATGAAAAAAAGCCTCCATTAGCCTCAGAAAAATCATATGTATTTATCTATACCTGCCTGTGTTTGAGGACCTGGTAGAAGGGGGAAGCAGCAGATGAGCAGCTCCTATCTAAACTGGTCTTGAGCAAGGAATTTGAAGACAAAGGGGTTTTACACAGCAGAGAAAGGAGGAGTACATTTTCATTGCGGATGTACACTGGAAACATGGACCTTCCTATATGCATTCAGAGACCCAAAGATGTATTTTTCACCAATGCATTGCTGGTAGGGAAATTCCAAGAATTACCAATATCATTTTGAATTGTGTGGTGCTGCACATGCTCCTATTTTAAATCATAAGCTGTTTCCATTGCCCTGCAGTGGGAAAGCGCTTTCTCTGCTTTAAGATCATTTGGAAAAAGGAAGAACCGTGGCCCTATCTCACACACCGCGTAGAAACTCCAGAAATTCAGAAAAAAAAAACCCAACCCACTGTTTTTTGGACAAAACCAAAGACAACGTCCAACTACCGCTGAAAACAAGGACATGCAAAGCAAGGTAGAAGCCTAAGCACTATTTTTTTTTGTCTGTTATCAGCCAGAGTTCAGAGGAACCTACAAAGATCAGTCATTCACAGATGTTGAGCCAGACTCACACACCACAACCAGCCCTGAAGCTGTTACTTACTACAAGAAAGTCCCTTGCTTAGAATGCAATTAGGTTGCCTCTATTTGATAGGCACAGCCACGGCACCAGTTACTTCAGCTGAGTGCCCTTGAATGCAATATTCATAATGCTAGAATGAGAAAGCAATTTTGGGACTCAAGTACATAGCCATCATAATTATAGATGAATTATAAAAATAAGTATTTTAGCAACTCTCTGTACTTAAAGAACATCCTTGATCTTAGAGCATCTGGAGCCTTCTATTTATTGCTTGCCATCCCAAAGAAAGGTCCTCTGCCAGTAAAAGCTGATATAACATACTCCTGCACCCCTGAGCTCCCAAAACACATTCACTTCTTTGTCTGTAAGTATACTGCTTTTGGGCACCAGCCCAGGTTCTGAATTGCGTCAAATCATGTGTAAAATTATCCAACTCAGGCATTAAAAAGGTATACATAACATCTCGAAAGCCTGCCTTACATGCCTGCTTCTATTCTCTAACAAGACAGTATTTCTTTCAGGCTTCTGTTGAGCAAAACATCTGATGCTGCATATGTTGCGCATTACATGTTTTTTAGCATTGCAGCCTCTGGCACAAATATTTCCACTTTTTGAATGACAATTGATTGCAGTTATTACCAATAAAGAATTATTTTCAGTTGATTAGAGAAGTTACTTGCATTCACTTCAAGCATTTCTTCCACTTTAAGGATTGGTTTTATGCACTCTAATGAAATAATTATCTTTGCAATAAAAGTAACTTACAATACACAATCATATTCTTGCATGTAAGAAATACAAAGACGCCTCTTTATTCATTCATTTAATAGAAGAATGTAAGTCCTAGCCTGTAAGAAAATGCTAGTTCCTCTAAGACTCCATTTTAAAATGTAAACTTGGAGTATATAATGCCACAGCAAAATGAATTATTCAAGAAACTTCTATGCCTTTATTCCTGAATTAGCTACTGATAGATAAAAAAGATCCACTTAAAAATTATCACCTCATAGCAGACTGAAATTGCTTAAGTGCAATACACTCTGTTTCTAACCTTTATATCTGCAGGGCAATTGTGAACTTGCAGGTATGAGCAGGTATATGAGTGGAATGTAGAAAGATGTGTTCAAGAGAAAACACAAATGCATTTCAATTCTTCCTTCATAAATGCTGTTCAGATGAATCTCTGCCTCTACATTCAAATAGTTAACGCACTGGACCATTTTGATGGTCACCTGCCAAACAGGGCCAGGTGCATTTCCCCAAATGATCCTCTATAAGCACTTTTATTTTAAATTGAAATTTGTTTCTTCTTACTTATATAAATTGGAGTTCAAATAGGCATGTTTTCTATCGTACTGTGCTAAAGTGTGGAAATAATGCATTAGCTTGCCTAAACCCTATACCTGTTTCAGCAAATACCTCCACTGAAAAACACCACCTGCAAATTAGCAGGGGGAGCAGAATGAGAATTACTGAGAAAACCTTATCTTTCCATCCTTGTCAGCCAATAGGTGTTGACTGATGGGCTTATGAAAGAACAAGATCAGTCCCCATAACCTTAACTCTCCTGTATGATTCAAATGCAGGTATGACTGCAGAGATGCTAAATATGCTCGTAAAGCTATCTGGGATCAAGAAAGTGGAACCTGAACAGCGATCGGCAGTGACACAGAAAAGCTCGTCCTAAAACATTTCCGTACTTGTGCAGTCCTGGGGGCACACAGCCGGATCTTTGCTCTCAATCACATCACAGGTGCCATCCGGACAGGTCTTGATGCTCGGGGTGCACGTGGAATAGTTTGTGGTGATCCCTGTTAACACAGAAACAGACAGCTGCACAAATACACAAATACCACGAGGCTTTGAAGGAAAAGTGTGTCGCATCTTCAGTGCACGTTGACACACCAAAGCACAGGTTACTTTCCTTTTTAAAATAAACATCTATGGATATAAATACCATCTACTAAAGTAGCAGGCAAGATGATATCTAAAAGCAACTGGAAGAAATAAATTTTTCATTATGTTTTCTGCTTTTGACAGCCCTTTGGGCATGTCACTGGCAATTACAGTGAGTATTGCTTGAAAAAGAACTAGTTGTCCATTTTGAGACTGAAGAGTGGCTTTCGCAACTAAAGACGTCTCTACACAATTCCACACATACTTGAATATGAAGGTTATAAGCAGTCAAAGAGAATTTGTGATACTCATGGAGTTTGAAGGGATAAAGCATCGGCACGGAAGCATTGTTCTGGAAGAGTCAAGAGCACGGTCGCCCGTCAGATCTGTGCTACAGACACAGAAAACAGTGGCAACAGAGGCGCCGCTTCTGTGCTCATTCACTGTCTGCTGGGGCATACCTGCTCAGAGGCTCATCGGTACGTTCCTAACTCAATTCACCGTCACAGAGATTACCTTGCAAGCTGCAAGTCACCCATGCCAGTTACACTGCTGCAAACCAGTTCAGTACCTCGTGTTTTATGTACCATGTTTAACATCACCAGGGACAAGATCAGGAATAACTGACCATTCCAGCTTAACCTCATTTTCCTTCCTAGCGCATGTTTCACTTGGGTATTACGATTAATTTTTTTAGTCCCAGCTTCTGTGTAGTTTACTATACCACATTGTCCAGCCAGAATAAATCAGTTTATATCTACGGAAGTCAAATGCACAATTATGACTCCGCAGAAGCTTGATTTCACACAACAGAAATGTACCTTTTCCACTCCCCTGTCTCCACTGGCATCTTCCCGTTAGCACTCCCAGGCCACCGCACTCTTCACATTCAGCCTGGTGCTTACTCACAGCGCAAGAGTCAGGGCAGTCCTCCTCTTTTTTAAAAACTGTTGGGAAGAGCGTTTGCTGTCAGTGCAGGACAAGGGAGGTGAATACACAAGCAAGTCAGCTCAAATCAGAAGGAAAATTCTGTTCTTAGGGGTAGATAGGAAGGAAAGAAAGATGAAGAAGGGAGAGAAAGACTGAACACTGACTGACCCAACTATCGGTAAGCTTAGAGAATGACAAAAGAAAAGTCCAGGTGTTTCTCTTTGTGAGATGAAGGACAAACACGATGGCACAGTTATGTTTGCTTGGTAGCACGCTGTCAATGGCTAGAACTGTAGGAATGTGCCAACATATTGATAAGAGAAAAATGGGTACTTCAGACAGCACAAGGCTCTTGCAAAAAGAAAAGTCCACTGCAGGCTGTGGTTTCTTCTTCCTCAACCTGTTTGCTCTTGGCATAGGACTTGAGATACGATACAAGGGAACAGAGGCAACTGTCAGGTACAATTGGAAGGTTCTGCACAAAGCACGATATGGTTTGGAGAGAAATGATTACATTTTCCGTGTAATCCTCCTATGCTGTGGCTGTTATAGAATATTTCTGACATTCTGCCCTTATGGACTTTACAGTAAAATGAAGTCAATGCAATTGCTACATAAATGTTTGGCCCAAAAATTTAAAAAAAAAAAAAAAAAAAAAAAAATTGGAGTGAGAAGTGGGGAGAAAGATGATTGAACAAATATACTTAGGCCAAAGATTTGTGGTTTCATATATATATACACACTTCTTTTTTTTTCTTTCATAGGAGTATGTGAAATACAAAATAAAGGTCACACAGACACACAAAGAAGATTCTTCTAAATCAAATGTCATTGTGAATATCAGGAATTGCTTATGATAACACCACCTTTCTGTGCTAGTTCTTCAAACAACTATCTGCTACAGGCAGGTCTGATTCAGAACTGAAAATGCAAATTTTGCGATCTGTATCCTGTAACTCAGACTCGTTTTCATTGTTAATGCCATTCGTTTATAGATACCCTACTAATGCATCACTTCATACTCATAACTCTTGTAAATAGTTCTAATTGGCTCGGGTACTTACGAGTTCCTTCTAGTACAACAGTGAGGAGGGTTTTGGTGTGTTTCCTGCTCTGCTTGTCTGTAGCTTGGATCGTGTATTGTATTTCCTTGCATTCAGGTCTGCGTAGCACAGAGGAATCATTCACATACACGCTTCCCCATCTGTCTTCTCGGCCTTGAAGTATGCTGACAGGATAGCAGCTTACGTTGGGGGTCAGTAACTTGTAGGTGATGTTCACACCACGGAATTTCATACAGTTTTCAATGCAGATTTTTCCTATCTAGGCTCAAACATGAACAAAGAAATCACAGACAACAGAAACAAAACTATACATCAAAAATATTCTGTGCTTCCCAAAAATAATCGGAAAAAAAATTGAGCACATAACACCTTGCAGAGTTCAGCATTTATCTTGGGTTTACAGATTTGACATTTTACTACCAATGAAGTACATGAATGCTTCAAATGTGATTTATTCTCAGTAAAAATGAGAGGTAAAGCGTTACCATTGACTTCAGGCTACCAGCAGAAATGCAAAAAGCCTTGACCCAGAGACTCAGTGCTATTTGGTGCCTACTGCTGATGGTCAGCAGCGTTCAGTGAGAACAAGAGCCTGTGATTTGGGAAAGTCTGAGTTCAGTCCCCGCTCCGTCCCAGCCTCATCAGTGAGAAAAACTTTGGTATTGCTTAAGAAAGCAAACAGCTCAATGCGAACAAAGCTGAGACTGTTTTCAAATAAGACAAAAATAGAAATTGCTAATACATAATTTTCATAATATTACAGTCGAAAAGTTTCTGGCCAGCAGAGTTCTCTGAAAGCCTTAAAAGGAATAAGAACCTCATTGTCTCCCATTTGCAATTTTTTAAACATTTTTATCTAAAAATGAAAATATGTTGGTTTGCCATATTTGAACTTCTGCCTGCCACAATATCTGTGCTAGAGCGCTCTTCAGTCTGAAACAATTTATCTAAGAAGCACAGGAATGTAAAGCCCTGTCTCCTGTCCAGCTCCTATAGGAACTGATCCAAAGCTCACTTTGTTTTTTCCATTTACAAGAGTGGGATTCGGATCAGGTCCAGAAGCATTGGCTTTCCTTGCAGGGAAAACCACAATGTGAAGGGTGGGGTGTTATTTAAGGGAACTTGGTGATGGCTTCTTTTCAAACGCTGCAGTTAAGATGTGTTTTCAAGTAACACCACTGCTGGTAAAAGCATCTATGTACATCTTGGTTTTAGCATTCTCATTAAAGAATGCTAAAAAAAAAAAAAAAAAAAAAAAAAAGAAAAGCTTTTTGTACTAAGACCTCTCCCCCCTATGAACCTGGACTATTTAAAGTCAGAGAGGAAGCTTATGCAGTCCTAGAAGCATACTTTGTCACAGGATAGTCCCGCTTCACCTAACTTATTCCTATTCACATTGCTGACTGGTCACTTTGGCACCATTTGCTGGGTTTTTTTGTTGGGTTTTTTTTGGTGGCAGAACAACACACAAAGACTATGGAAGCGATCAGAAGCTAGGCCATTTCTTCCATACAGACTCCTCTCCACAGCATGCTGGGACTGGCAGGAAGAAAAAGAAGTAAAGAAAAGACTTCAACCGTTCATAAACTCTGTCTAGACACAAGGTCTAGACAGGTCCCTTCCAGAACCACGTCATCTTAGCTTTGGTGCTGCATTGCAACTGGCAGCAACTGCTTAGATGGTGTTTCTTTGAGGCTGCAGGAGAACATAATGATGTTCCATGACACTAGCCTTTATATAGACTAGATTAAACTGTTCTTTCTGCCTACTCTGCCATAACTTCTTTTTCCATGCACCTTTTTGATCGACAGAAATTTCCTGAAAAGGGGATGGAGAAGACCCCATAAAATCAGGGTCCCCGAAGAGCAGATTATCCTTAGAGTAGCGCATGGGCCAGCTTTGTTTTCTCTGTATAATTTGAGGAGATGCTAAAAATGCCCCCCTCAAGAAGTTTCTACAAGAAAGATGAGCTTTCTCTTTTTGCCTGATTCCATGAGGTAAAGCCCAAGCTCATAACTTTGCCCTGCACTGCAGGTTCTGGAGCCAACCCAGCTCTCAGATGCAGCCAAGCACAGGTCCAGGGAACGAGACAGAAGCAGCCAGCTCCTCTTTCTCATGAGGAGGGTGAAAAAGAGCCTGGTAATCAGGATTAACATCAATATACAGGGGAGGATCCTACAAAGGCGCATGTTGCAAGACACATAATAGTTAACACAGAAATACCATTATCAGAAATAGGAATGGAAAAATCCACCTTTTGAGCTCCAGAGTTTAATGAAGTCTGGATAATGATAATGATAACGTTCCTCTTCACTGAATTCCAGGGGCATTTGGACATATAACCTCTCTAAAAATCTGAGCCGATGTTATTCATCATTTGTCCCAGTAAATGTCAATAGAGCTTTAAGTCCTTTGATAAGTTAAATGCCACTGGGCAAGCCTGTACCATTCAGGCCATGCCTCTGTTACTCAATTCGTTTAGCTGCTCAAATAGACAAATGGCATCAGCCCAGCAGTTAATCATTTCTTCACGCTCTTGTGTTTTCCTTAGGGCAAGAGACAGTTCAGCCTTCATATTGATTTGGCCCAGTACTTTTCCTTACTGTTCTGGCACATCACAGCTAATTATGCAGACGACTTTAATAATGTGAAGTGCTGGGGACTAAGCTGCTTCAATCGACTTGTGCTCCAACCTGAGCACACCGTAAATTTAAACCCAGCCTCAGAAGTAAGTGGATAGCAGTCACTGATTGAGACCATCTCCAGAGCCAGGATGAGTTTTGCGTTTTGCTGGTTAAGAATGAGAACAAAATCTCTTTGTGAATTTGTGTTTAGGCAGCACAAAGAGAGATCTCTTCCCACGGACTTGGAGTCTTTCTTGCCAAAAAGTTTCCCCTGCTACTACTGCCACCCAGTGAAACCGCACAGTTAGTGGGAAGCACCACTGATTCCAGAAACCCTAAAATTCCCTTTCAGATGTTTGACTGTCCTGACCACAGGCGAACCCAGCAGCTTTAAAAGTTAACAGTTTTTTATTTTTAGTTTTGCATTCTGGAACTAGAAAAGTATACGCTCCCAGACTTCACATGCAGTCAGGCAATCTAGGGTATGCACAGATTAATGTAGTTTAACCCAATTTAATTTGGAATTAAATCATTCATAATAATATCGTATGCATATACCTACATGTAAAATCTGTGTGTATATGTATACATGTAGATACACACACATACAAATCAATTCATTCATATATTCATATATACACCTAACAGTTAAGTTTCCACACTTTTAAAAATTACAGTCATGTTGTGACATAGCGTTGGGGCCCATTTTTAGATGCTAAGAGCTAGACTATGAGTATCTTGCACACCTATGCTGGTATTTCTTTTAGGGGGAAACCCTATCTCCAGGCAAGAGTTTTTACACCGCAGAGAATAAAGCTTTCACAACCTGGTGCCACAAAAAACCCAAACCTAACATCGAAAATATTGCGATCTGCCAAGTAAGCACAGAATATGCTCTGAAGTTTCTAACGGACTGCAAATGTAAAAGTTGCAGCCGCAAGGCATCACAAAATGTCGTAAAGAAGCAGCTTTTGTAGGGAGCCCACTGAGCACACTTGGTAACTTCTTATTTAGGATATTCAGTGCAGACTACGGGTAAAATGTCCCTTGACTAAGCAGCAGCAGTTTTATTGGTCGTGTAAGGCCTGTTCCGTACTACATTTCATCAGATTAAATATAAGAACACACAATGTATCTAACTTTCCTTTTTCTTTCTTTTTACAATTAGCCAGAGGCTTAAAGATTAATAAAAGTGAATTCTTCCTTAGAGGTCTTCTAATGAATTGGTTTTCTCTGCAATTGGGATGATCATATTTTAGTCTCAATTCTCCTCTCTGCTACAAATACAGCAGCAGTTTTATAGCTTTATTTAGTTATGAGGTATGCTTTCCAGCAGCTGCCCCAAAATGACTCATCACCGATGTTTTTAATATTCACTATCATAACATTAATTATGTTGAACTAGTTCGTTATTAACGCACATGTTCCATAAGAATTACATTGTAATTTTTACCTGATTAATGTCAACCTGTTAGAAAGTGTTTCTGGAAGGCATTATTAATGGCAATGGTGGTGATTAAGCTAAAATGAGGGTTAAATTAGGAAATACATTAATTACTAACTAGCCATTTATCTAGAGAAAAGCCATTAACATGTAGAGCTGCAACTCCAATAGCTGGGACAAATTTCTTTTTTTGCCCTTGATATTTTCCAGCTATTTATGCCTAAGCCACTCATGGTTGCAAGTCCTTCTGTCTCTAGTTCTCTCTATTAACACTTCCATGTGTAGTCCCTCTTCTGTTGTTATGTAGACGGGAGAGTCCAGTCTACCTGCTATCCACTGCAGCCAGCAACAGTTATATTGATATCACATTTTTCGTTGATTCTACTTAAAACAGCTACAACCAACACTTTAATGCATCTTGCCCCAGCGTTCTATTGACTAAGCGCTGCCTCTAACAGAGAGCGAAAGCACAATTAGCACGGTTCTTACTTGTGCAAAACGTTCAGCGTTTCTGTTCACTGTGAACTGGTAAGTCATGTTTGGGAACTGAATGCTGACAGGGAGGATGGAGACATTGAAATGAAGCATCACCGATCTTTCTGGGCCAGGAAATTCTGTGTCATTCACCAAAACATCCAACTGGAAGGAACGATGCTCGGTGACTGAAATACTTTTATTCAGTACCAGTTCTGCAAAAGAAAAGATTAGCCTATTACTGACCCACTTTATCTGCAAATCTGTGTTTTGATACTGCGATCCCAACAAAATTATATCAAAATTATACATATCAAAGTTAATTCTAACAGGAAACAAAAGGCAAGTTAAATATGAAAATATGCTCCTATGGAGTTATGCTCTGTGCTATTCATGATGTTTAGAGAGGCTCTCTTCCCTTCTATCTGCCATGCTGAGAATCCTACAGTCAGAACTTCTTGCCTATCAATACACACAACATCATCCCATACCCCCCCTATCCCAGAGATTCACAAACTCCATGTTTTCAGTACATGTTTAAAACTCAGCGTCTGCTTAACTTGAAACTTCTCAGCTTTCTTTGGCTCAGTATTTACAAAATGTTTGGAAAAGTTCAAGAGCTTATTGATCAATTAACAAGCAACTTCTCCCTTATTTGAAGAAAGAAACCTTACTGTACTCATGTTGAGTTCCCCTCACTTGGCTGCCATTTGGGCTGAAGTGGATTTCATCAAAGATGTGCTCTACCCGAAATGTTTCACTTATCCAGGGATCATCGGTAACAATGGTTCCTGTGTATTTCTTTCTGCTGCTTTCAAGGGGATAAATAGGTGTGGTGTCTGCATCGTATACAGTTAGCGTTGCAAGGACAGTTCCCTAGAAGGAAATAATAAATGACATCGCTGAATGACGTCAAAGCTTTCTTCCCATGATACATGTTAGGAGATTGAAATATGGTCAAAAAAACCCTTAACACTTTCACTCAAGCCCACTTCCATTAAATTCATTTTAAGCTTTAGTTCGCCACTATTTCACACCTATCTAGACCTGAATTAGTAGCTCAAAAGAAGATGACAGTGAAAAAGAACTTGTCACATAATCATTTGAGTCTATGTCTAAATACAGTGTTAAAGTTTGAGGTAGGAAATGAGTGCACATGCACAGCTTTTGATTTTTTTCTTCTTTTAAAAGATCAATGTTATTCTACAATACTACTAAAAAAGTGGGTAATACGTACACTTAAAAGACATAGAAATAGATTCAGACAGGCCAAACTCATTACCTGAAATGACAGAAGTGGCCTGGGTTAGCTGTCTTCTGCCTAGTCTGCTAGCTTGCGGTTCTCTACCTGGACACTGAAGCCATAAGGCCTTTAAAATTTTTGTTAGCAATTCTGTTGTTTCAAGTTTGTTTAGTTACTAGAAAAGGTTGAAAGTTTCCAAATACAATGCTTTTTTTCCACTGCAAAACGACAGTGAAATTCACTATGTTCTGAATGCTTTGCAGGCACGTAATTTCAAAGAGAATATTTTACTTTATAATAGAGTTTTATGAGACCTTCACTTTCTATCATCCAGAGCTAAATCACACTCCCAAATGTCAACATTTTCATAAGTAAAAAGGAATTACTTTATGACCAGGCAAATGTGATGTGTTCATAGGTGTCTTGTCAACACTTGTTCTAGTCGGGAGGTGGCAGCAAACTCCCAAAATCATTCCTTTCCCATCCAGTCACAAACATGAGCAAAACACACTTTGAAGGGAAATTTGACTGAAAAAAACCCCACCGCTGTTGTGAAGTCCTCTCACAAAAAATGCATCATTTAGGCCCCAAAAGAAATGCCTTCTCTATACCATTGACTTATAAAGGGTTGTTGCTCTGTTGGAAGAGCCAAAGAGCCCTCTTGCACACTTTGCTACTGAAGCAAGGGGTGTGTGTACATGTGCAGGCACAAAGACATCCAGGGGGGTTCAGGCCTCTTGAAAGATCCCCTTGGCGTGGTAAGGAAAAAGTGGGAGTGCACCATTAAAGTAAGACCCTGGAGCTCTCCCCTAACAGCCTGACACTGGGAACTTTAATGCCTTTTGCATGCATACAACTGTTGTAACAACTCTCAATTTTAGTCACCTGGGGAAGCAACCCTATAACAAATGCAGAGCAGAGCTCGATATGGGGAGATACAGCCATCTTGACCATAGTCCTAGCAATGGTCCATCCCAACCTCAGGAACTGCTAACGCTTCTTTACACTGTCAAAACCCTGACCCAAACTCTTCTTTCTTTGGGGTCCGAATAAAATATAACTCGAGGGGAGGAATTCTACAGACTTGGTGTTTTACAATCTCAGCTCTGAATAGCGTGGTGTGGTCACATGCTTGATGCTGAGATCCACTACCCAGAGCACGGCATTTCCCAGTCATCACGCCTCCCACCACTGCACTCCTACTTCACAGACTAGGTAAGGGAGAACATTACCTCTTTCCTGTTGAACTCCACGACAGCATCTGCAGTATCAGTGCCATTGGGCAGGAAGGGAGGAGAGTCATCTTCATCTAACACGTTCACCAGGAAGGGCACCTCGACCTGCATTTCCCTGAAGCCCTCTCTCACAGTACATTTGGCAATCAGCTCATATCTCTCTCTCTCTTCTCGATCTAGGCGCTGCGTCACACTCACGCCGGTGGTGTTCTCATTGTATCGAAAGGGCATACCTTCAGCTGAAAAACATAACCACAGCGTAAACAGGGACAACTGCTCCCCATTACAGGACTCTGACAGTTTTCTTCTTTAATACTCTTTTGCAATCCAGCAAACCCCTTTGGACATCATGACTGCATAATAAAAGGCAGACTCAGAAGTCAAACAGAAGGAAGTTGTGGGGCTATCTTAGAGTAAGCAGAAAATATGGAATATATGGGAAGATCCTAGAGTCTAGAAGAAGCACAATTTAAAGCTCAGGATATTCCAAATCTGCTCTTAGCAGGTGCAAACTTCTAAACCCAATCTTTTTTCCTTAGGGAAGGAGACAGTCCTCCTTCCCATCATCTCTGTATATCTCAAAGGCAAAATCTTCAGGCTCAGTTCATGTTTGCAATGGAATTTCCTTTATAGAATCAATCTAGAGGATCTACTACAAAAGAGATCTTAACAGTGCAGCTGTTTATATCTACAGCTGGTACGTGAGTGGCTCAGTTCCAGTCTTACCTGCCAGCAGTTTGTAGGAAATGCTGAGATTCTGACACAGATGATGAACTGAGGGCAACTGGAGCTGATGAAATGTGCCAGGTGGTTTATTCTCTTTGATGTGAAAGGAGAGATCCATTTCTGTGAAGCAAAGCTGCCTTGCTGTCAGGGAACTGCAAGCTGGTGCAGTAGCATTGATCAAGGAGAGGAAGACCGTGGTGCGCATTGCAGAGTCGCATTCCTTCTCTTGGAAAGGGTGGGATGAAAGGAAGACATACAGCATCACCTTTGATAATGGCATCCAGCTTCCTACAGCTGCAGAAAAAAAAAAAACACCAGAAGAAATTTTTTGTAGAAGACAAGCCAACATTTCTTTTACCCATTTTGTGCTCTAGTCCATTATTCCACAAACCACCATGTAGTGCTATTATGCAAAAAAGCAATTCTTGAATACATCATCTGCTGGTTGGAAGACTTCAAATCTTAATTTCAATGACCCCAGTAAGCCAAAAAACTATAGGCATTACCACCAATTTTACATTGTAGAACCTCACAGAATGGTATCAGCACTCTGTCTGTAAGACACTGACATAAAACAGGTCACCATCAGTAATCAGCTTTTTGATAGGACTGGATTTGGAGGGACTAGAGCAGAGCAGGGTGGCAGCATGGAAAAAGAGTGCGCAAAATGGCAATGAATATTCAGGACAGACCCACAACAACTGCTGGCTGTCATTTAAGTCAGAGTGTTCTGATAGTTTATACCAGTTGAGGATATGCCCAAATTGTTTATGCTTAGAGTACAAATTGCTTCATCATTTTGAAATATAAAGGGCTGGTCAAAAGATAGCACGAAAGTTAAAATCAACCTGTGGCATCTGCTAATACAGCCTCAAGTCTTAATTATTTTGATTACCTTGCTTTGACTACAGACAGAATGATAGCATCTCTGTAACAGATCTAATTCACTTGCAAAGATGATCTAGGTCACTTTGATTCATATGAACAAACCAAGACTCTCAAGGTCTAGCTAAGCTGTTCTTCCTTTGCTCAGTTACAAATAGCTATCTGATATTCATGAACACCGAGTACCAAAAATGCAGTGAAAATGCGCGAGATACCAAGCACTCAGCACTTAAAAAAATAAAGCAGTAAGTGCCTGAAGTTGAACATTTAAACATCAAGGATCAAGGCAGCCAAGTTGAAGGCTAGCATTGCTATATGGCTCCTACACACTCAAGACAGTGCCTACAGACTTTCTCCAACAGCAGAATTTCTGCAACCGATCACAGCAATATGCCATTAACTCCTCACCCATTTCCTCCTCCACCATCTATTGACACCTAATTTCCTCACACATCAAAATCACCAAAACAAATTTACTGCTAGAGCATAAAAGAAGGGGAAAAACCTGAGACAATTAATTTCTGTAGTTTAACAGTAAGCTTCTCTAACAAAGCCAAATCTCAAGAGAGGGAGAGAGGTACTTAACCATCTCTTCCAGGAGCTGTTCGGTGTTACATGTAAACGTACTTTGTGAAGCCACGTTATCAGAGTTCGAGGACCATTTATATAAGTTTGAACTCATCTAACTGCGTTGGTCTGGGCACTAAGCGCCCAGTGCTAACACAGTGGAATTGGCTTAATTTGTACCAGTAGATGAACAAACTGCAAATCTCAATGTAACGCCGTGACTTAAGACAGCTGTGAAATACAGAAAAAAATATTTCAAGTAATGCAATTTTCCCACCATATTGGAGTCCACAGCATGAGCAACTGGATCTGTCCCAGGTCAGTGTTTGCTTTGGCATATGGTTCTCTACATTTGCTGTGGGTTTTGTTGGGTCTGGTTCCTCATTTTAAAAGGGCAGATGTGTTTTTTTCCAAATGTGCTCATGTGCTGATGGATAAATTTCATGACCTAAATGTACTTTCCTTTAACAACAGATACTTCAGCAAGAAAAGCTAGTCTTCTCATACTTACACAGCATATTGAAGTCTTCTCTATCCAGGCTTTTGCTGAGGTAGAGAAGTCCTGTTTTTTCTCTGATTTGAAACCAATGATTTTCATGGGATCTTGCTCGAGAGACGATGAGGTTCTGGCACAGATGAAAGTGGGTTGCTTCCCCACGTGAATCCCTCAAGGCATGGATGCGCAGGAGCGGCGTACCTGCTGGCTGATCGATGTAGACATTCTCCGAGTACTCTTTCCTGGGGAAGTAGAGGCCAAAAGCAGCTGCAAAGGAAGGCACACAAGAGGAGAGTTGCTCATGGTTAAATGATTTTTGCACTGTCGTTTTCCTAAGAGATGCATTTCCAAACAACCAAAGGCTTCATTCTCTAAGGATTGAAGAAGCATAAAAAAAAGATGTGGAAAAAGGCAGATCCTCATCTGGTGTGAATAAGTATAGTTTTACTGCACTCAAGCCAGGGACACAGCCACCAAAAATTTGGCCTATAGTTTATGTTCAAGTTACAAAATCATCTGCTTTTTGAAAGCAAACCTGCTTTTCCGTAAACATAGCCCAGTTTAAGCAGAACGTTTAACGAAGGTCTGCTTGCCAAATTTTACTTAAGTTCATATCTGGAGCGCTCAGCTGTAATTCCATTATCTCGCAGATGATATTCAAAGAAGGAAAAACCCTTTGATGAAATCACACACTTTAGAAGCCTAAACACACTCTCTGTTGAGAGAAAACAGAAATGTATCAACGGCTCGCACACTTTTCCTGGGATTACATAAAACCTCTCTTACAAAGGAGCCCTTTTATGGCTCCCTCCCTTTCTAAACAGGCCAGCGTGATACTTTGGGTACAGAACATGGAAGTTGTTTAAATAAAATCAATATGAAATTCTTGTAAGTATTTTAAATATGACAGATGGGAAAGCTGAGAACTGACTTGCCTGAAGCAGGGCGGGAAACGTACATTTATTGTTAATGCAATGGCTGTGACTGACCCCTTGTTCTTCTCCAATTTCCACTCCCCCCCGACATCGCAGACAGTCACATTTAGTAGGGCTCAACTGCCCCTTGACGCCCTTTTCTTCAGCTGAGCTCTTCTTACCAGGGCACTTTGCAATGGCCTCTCTACCCCTTGCCAATGCTTCCCTTCCAGTTCTACTGCGTGCAGATACGATCCCAGGGGAACGCTTGACAAGCAAGGAAGGTACAAAGCGATGCTCGTGCGCACTGAAATACTGGAACCGGCACTCCTGTACTTCACCTGCACTGACAGTACTTGCTCCCATCCAAAAGAATACTGGCATATTGCAGAAATTTGCATTATTTAATCTGATCTGATAAGGAGTAACGCATATAAAAGGCTCACACATCTGCTGAACAAATGAAAACAGTAACAATTTCCATATGTTACTAATACAAGACTATCTTAGCTTAAATCAAGCCAGATGCAACTGGAAACGATGGTAATACAGCAGTAAAATTAGGGATATAATGCCAAAACATCTTCAAAATAGCATCAGGCTATAGCACGTATTTATTTTTTATTATTATTGGATCCATACACTGTTCTACTGAATGGAGAGGACCGCAAACAAACTGTAAACAAGAGACGTCTAATTTCATTTGGAAATACCACAGAAACCACTGTACCTCGCAATGATTCATGACATCATCAGCATCCCTGCATGTAATTACAGCCATGAGATTTTTCAGATGCCCATTATTTTTTCTACATATACTTTGCAATATATGAATAAAGTGGTAAAGTAATACGGTGGGTGAATTCGCTCCAAAGTAATTAATTCAAAGGGAAGCCAACAATAAACTTTTTAAGAGTTGTAGAAAAGCATTAACTCCCGATATCCCCTGCCTGGAAGAAAACTGTTACTTCTGATTCTGGTCCTATCACCGTCTTTTCTCTAAGCTAGGTTCCTGAACATTTGTAATAAATTTCAAATATTTTCCCAGTCCCTCTGTCTGTCCTTTTTGAAGTGCAGGAAAACCTGGTGAATATGCACCACTAAAAGTCAAACTGGTTCACCAACAAGGGGGAAAAAGTGTTATCCAAAGAGCAAGCCCAGGCCCAGTGCAGGCAAATAGATTTCCTTGAGGTATTTTTATAAAATCTTGATTCTAGAATTATGAAAACTTCCTCACGAGAAATTCAACACTGAAATTCACTGCTCAAGACTAAAAAATTACAAATGCATACAAATGAGGCTTATACGACATTAGCAACAGGACAGATGAATATTTACTGATTTCCTTATTTCTGAGACTGGGGTGAACAGTTCTAATGTAAGCGATGCTGTGTGCTCAGCATCACAAACACATCACACGGTGCAAGAGCTGGCACAGTAGCAGAGACATGAAATCACCTCCAGGAAAAGGAGCATATAGGAAGCAGAGTGTCTATGAACAGTATGGATGTGTAAAGTGTGAAATTGGAAAAGGGAAAATCGGGGTATTTTGAGTTGTCATTATTTATTTCCGTGTTTTAAAAAAGTGCGTTAACCTTTATATATGCTTTGCTCTACAAATCTGGACCCACACTTCATGCCAATATGTACATGGTAGTGTTTAACAAAGCACATGAGTAATTATGGCAGACATTGCCACGTAAACATCTGAAACTTTGCGTGCAACTACACATCAGCAGAGGTCACCATCCTGACTCTCTGTGTTTGGAAGAAAAAGTTGGTCTTTATGCTGCAGACTCTCTGAAATTCTTCGGCTTTAATTCACAGGAGCAGTTTTCTCCATTCTTAGGAAAAAGGGGAAAAAATCCTGTAAGACAAAAATTTGACTTCTCTCTAGATAACAGAAATGCTTTGTATTTTTAAAAGAGAGGAGGATTCCTTCATAAAATAATTCAGAATTTACATCACTAATTAACCAGAAATGTTCTTCAGAAATATAAAAGCCACTTTAAGAAATTAGGAAAAGCTGCCATAAGAAATGTAAGTAGAAGCAAGATCTTTTTCTCCCCGATTCAAACCTAAAAGATGCTGAAACTAAATTCTGTCCATCAAAAGTGTTAGGCTTTAGTACAGAGCATACTTCTGTATTAAGGACAACACCTAAGGATAGTTTTTAAGTGACATCAGTGGTTCTGACATCCTTTCACATTTTACTTAGAAAACAAGTATTTCAAGTGAAGAAACTTTACAACGCTGTAGAAACTTAGATGGTAAAATAAAAAAAACCCAAACATATAAATTTGATTTAGCCATGTAACAAGATTCACCCAATGCTGCTGATCTTGAAATTACTGGGATTTTGTAAAGTGATTTGTGTCACTCCCTAACTCCGTTTCAAGCACGGAAAGAGATGAGAGCTGTGCAACAGACTGCCCAGGTCACAACTGCACTCTGCACATAAATCTTTGGAGGCTGATTTTGCAGGAGACCTTTGAAGTAGAAACATAGCACCCACTTCTCTGAACTGTGTTCATTCCTTTAAGCCCTAGTAAGTTAAAACCAGATTCAATAAACTTGCCATCTGGCAAGTATGCTGCAGGAGGAAGAGGTTCTAATCCTGGCCACAGTTCCTTGTGTCCTGGGAGGAAAAAAAAAAAAAAAAAAAAAAAAAAAATCAATTTCCAAGGACTTGTGCAAGCTTCCTATGGAAGCCAGATGGAGTTTTTATTGAATCTGCCATTTAAATAAAGAGGAATTGAGATGGTTACCCTCAAAACTGATGGCTAAAGTGCTTTTGCTAAGGAATTAAAAGCAGAGAAACATTTCAGGTTACAACCTTGAAATACATGACAAGGTTGTGCTCTGTAACATACATGAGTAACATCTTATATGGGGAGAGAGAGAATTATTGAAATATTTTATAATCCCTAAACTTTTTTTTAGAGTATGCTTCAGCTCTCCTCTACTCTACCATCAGCACAGAAAACGTGGCAACCTCTGATGGATGACCAATATTACGTGATAATAGCATATCAGTAACATACAGAAGAGAAAAGTGATCATGTTGAAGCGGATGTAATGTTACTGACTAATAGCTCCTACAGGAAATAGAAACAGTTATGACAGCAGCTTTCCAGTTCAGGGAGAGAAAGCAGATAAAATGAGAGTGGAGAAATGAGATTATATACATTTTGAAGCCTTGATGACTGCCTTTTGAAATAAGACCATTCTTCATGTGGCTTTTTTGAGACATGAATGATTAGGTAAATAATGACTTTTTTGATACAAATTGATATTATTTTTGTATAAAATTTCTTGTAGAAAACTTAACATGTTCTTAGTGCTTTTTATGCCTGCCACTATAGACTTGAGTAGCATAGGTGGACTACTCTTGATGAAAACCATTAAACTGATTATAGCAATGCTACACTCCTTCCATCAACCACAATGAGGAAAAACATAGTTTAACTTTTTTGTCACACAAAATGAAGTGGTGTGAAATTTTTTATGAGTAAAGAGGAAGACTTCACTCTGAAAGGCAGCCACCCAAACAATGTTTGCCACTATCTTTCAAGGTAAAATTTCAAACTTCGGAAAACATGTTTTGAAGCAAATTATCCCAGTCACGAGATTCTCTCTAGAAAAGGACATGCTTAGGTAACTGGGAAACCATCTCAGTGCTACGTGGATCACTTGTGGAGTCTTGAAGCACGCTGGAGGTGGTGAGAAGAGAGGACAAGCAGTACTCAGCGGGACTGCAGCTCGGGAGCATCCCATCACCCTGGTCCACAAGGCAAAGAACCCATCCTCTTCTAAAGAGAAGCCAGTGCATGTTGTAGCAGCCAGTGAACTGCTGGTCAGTGAAACACGGCAGTAGCTCGTTCTTGAAACTGGCATTGAGAACCTTGGAGCTAAACCCACCCAACCAGCAAAAACAGTGTACTGCCCAAATTCAAGGCCCTCCACCTAGCCAAGCTGTTTGCCCCACACTAAGCAAGCAGGTGTCTTGCGTAGCTCAGAGTGAAAATTCAGAGCTTAAATAACCACTGCTTGGTTTACGTTACACCACGTATTTGAACTAAAGGCCCAGTCTTGATTTAAAGTCTTCAAATGACTGAAATCTAACATATCTCTTTAAAGTTATTTTGGGTTTCATTACTCATGTCATCTGAAAAATGTCTCTCTAGCCTAAATGTTTGCTACCATCCAGCTCCTTTTCACCAGATCATGTTATAAGTTATACTTTTTTTCCACTAGATTAAAACCTTCAGGAATTTCATGATATCTGCTGGATGAACGCACATTTAAAAACACAAGCACTGGGTTGTGTTAAGAAAACATTTAAAAAAAATAATAAACAAAATGGAAACAGAGTTTCCATGAGTTCTTTTTCATTGAGCAAGTAATATAAACCTATATAACCCCAGAACAACAAAACCAAAAGTTATTCAGAGCTCTCCAGCATTTCAGAGGACAACATGACAATTTATTAAGAATAGAACAGACCTCATGCAATCAAAATCCTTAACCAAGGGTTGACATGCACCTCCAAGAAAAGGGGCGTGCTTTCAATGCAGTGATCGCCCTATCATCGTAACGTACAAGATTCGATGATACAACAGATGAACATGGGAGCCTGCTGTTAATAATCCTCCATTTGTTGCACAGCATCAGATTTCAACAAGCAATTATCTGGCAAGGTTAGTTTTGTATTCCTGAAATAATTATCTCTACTTTTGATGAGTAGCCATTATGTTCCATTACTAGGATTAATACACCCAATAGATTGATTCATCAGAGAACAAGGGCAGCAATGCACTTGTATATTTTAAATTAAAGGACTTGCCCATTTAATGCCCTTCTAGCCCCTACAGGATTAAGAAATAAACTCACCCTCATAAACCAAAAAGTCAGTAATTTAGAAAAAACACTGACACTTAATGGAAAGGTAGCATGGAAACAGCATAGCGGGAAACTACTCTATGTGGACTGAACACCCTGTAAGGTATTCAAGACAATATCTACCATTTAACACAGGCTGATCCATCCCATAAGAATAAAACCGGTTTTGCCAGTATTTAGATGGATGCCTCTTCAGTCAGAGACTGTTTAACAGAAAGAACAACCTCCGCATTATGCAGGGAACCGCTCCAACCTTTCCTTCTCTTCAGCAGCAGGATTTTAAATGAGCTCCTCCTCACTGCACTATCCATCATTGCCCTGGGACTCATTTAAAAGGTAATCACAGAAGAACAACTATTTCCAATAGACCTGGCTGCACATTACCAGAGATAACCACTCGGAGAACTAATATTCACCAGGGCAAAACAAAACCACGGCTTAAACAAAGCACCCTGAGTAGCTGTTTGGCCATCCCTGCAAGGAAGGGACCCATCAACAAGGAGCGGCTCTGGAGCTCGGCTCACACCTGCGGCTCAGGGCAGAGCACGAGCTGACTGGGTCCTTTTTTCAGCCAGGTTCAGAGCTTCAGCATCAGCAGCTGCAGGCCAGGGAAGAGCTCGTGCCCGGCAGCTCCGCTCCCTCACCTCCGCCCCGAGGTCCTTGGCTGGCTGCACGGCCACGGCACGAGGCAGCCTCTGCCAGATGGGAACGCAGCAGCGGTGGTGGAGGGACCCCCAGGCCACCATCCTCCCCTCCACATGCCTGCACAGCCAGGCGCCAGGGTAAGCCACTCTCCCCGACCGAGCCGGGGCTATAACCACCGCTCAGGCGAGACTTGTTTCTTGCACAAATACAATTATTAAAAATTTCTCCTGGTTTCATACAGAGAACTCCAGCCAAATTCTGCTATCAGCTCATTGCGTTTCGGCTGTGGCATCAGTGCCCTAGGTGTAACTCCTGGTGCATCTGAGCGTCACTAGAACAGTAACAAATAGGAGAACTGGCATACGCTTAATTAACTCGCAAGCCATTAATACAGCTCAGCAGCATGACGTTATTTATTTTTAGGCGTGTTATTTTCAAGCTGATCATTACAGAAATTGTAACAGATGTGATACCAACCAGAGAACATAAGAAACTGTATTAAAGTGAAAATTAAATTAATTCCTTTTTTAGAAAGCTGCTCCTCTGGACCCTGGGCTAGCGTGGATTGGGGAAAGATCCCTGTAGGGCTTCATACCAGAATTTTCTAAAGTATGCTCAAACTTTATGGAGCTGGGTAATTGCTAAGTTTCACCTGTTGCATACATCTCAATGCAGCACCATTGTTAGAGAATGATAGAATGAATTTCAAGAGCAGCAGTATCAGTGGAATACATGTGTTTCACAGAACATGATACTTCCAGAGGGAGCAGGTCCTTACAAAGTGATGGTAAGCAGAAACAATATTTAACTGGAATCTATTCCAGACCTGTTAAACTGGTCTGCTTTAAGATAATTGCCTCTCTTGTGATTTTCCACACCAAATTCCCATGCTTATATTGGAAACAACCCTGGATTTTAGACTGAGAACATAGAAATTAAGTAGATACAAATATTAGATAAAAAAGCTCAGTCAACCATCTGTATTAACCTGCTAGTGAAGAAAATGAGAATCAATTCCACAAGACATAAGATAGACCTGGTAAAGCCAAAAGATGGATCAGACAAAAAGAAAGTTTGCTTCCTGTATCAGGCATTTCAAACATAAATTTTAAAAAAGTCAAGAACAGAGACAGACCCTAAATTTGTCAAAAAGAAAACATTCCAGTTGGATTTGTGAGAACTGCCAAGATTTTCATTTTTGTCTCAATTCAAGAATGGAAATTCTGTGCAGCACGGTATCTACCAGAGACTGGGACAATGCTCCTACCAAAGCACTAGGAGAAGTTCACTAAGGCCCAGTTCAGACCGAGGTCAAGCCTGTGCCCACACTTCCCTTTCAGAGCCTGTACTTCAGGCAAGCATTAGAAACTTGCTTTTGAACTTCTGTAAGTGCAAAAAAGGCTAGATCTTTCCTGTCTCTTGCTTTCTTATGGTTCGGTTTGGGTTTTTATTTTAGCAGAAAGGCAAGTTTTTGATGCTTCATTTTTCTAAACACCGATGTTACTAAAACTTAAAGCATCCCTCATAGAAATTAATGTGCACGGAAAGCTTCTGTAAGAGACTGCAGGGGTTTCTGAAAATTCTTCAGATCCTGATTCTGTCACTCCTCCTTATTTGTGCGATTAAATACTCCTTCATTTTTAAAGTATGGCTTAATTGCTTGAGAATAACTGGATATAATTTTGCACTGCACGAGTACCGAGCTGAAAAGTAAGACAAGGAAACTGATGGACTATTGCACAAATTACATTAATAAATGCTTAATAGAATTTATTTACATCTGGGTCAAATTTAGGGTGTTTACAAGGCAGCATAAAAAAAAAGACGACATAATGGTTCATTTTTATACCACTCCAATTCAGCTCTGTGCAGACACGATTATCATGTTCCATACTTCTGTATTTGCAATGACCTCTCTGTATTTTGCTTTGACAACTAATCCTGAGTTTACAAGCATCAGAGAAATGATCTAACAGGGGAGCCCATGCTAAAAGCTGCAAAGCTTGAGGGTTTGTTGGGGCTCAAGGGTAGGTGACAGGTAAAAATCTTCACTTAAAACCTCTGAAGGCAGAGAATGTGCGTGCACATACACATGTATCAAGAGTAAAACAAGATCCTACAAAAATATTATCAGTTGGATTATGAATTTGTGAAAATATGTAAGTATATGCACACAGAGCTGTACTTTCAGCCATTTCTTTTCTTTAAGTAGTTCTGCTAGAGCAACCATCAGGACTACCTGGAGGTGACTCTGTCTGTTTATACAGAAGGAAAAAGGAAACAGTTACGTTACAATGTCCAGGTATAAGAGGCTTTCCATACATCTCAGCTCAACAGTCATCTGAAGGATCATAAAGCCCATGGTTGTAAACATAAAAGAAATATCGATCCACAAATCCATAATGCCAAGGCATTGTTTCTTCCGATCCTGAAGTAGCATCTATATAAGCGTCTAACAATTATACAAACAATAAAAGAAACGGGATTAACGATAGGCTCAAATTGTATCCCCATGCATAACTATGTAGCCTTTTCCAACTTCAGTACAGAAGGTTAATTAGAAATATTTTAAACAATGATTTTTCATTTTTGCATGAGAACGCAAATCACATTTTTGCAACTAAATAGCACCTTATTCAGTGTGAATCTGCCTAAACCAATGGGAACACTAAGAATAAAAATGTATTTGAGAAAAAGAGTAGCTCAATCTTTGGAGCTAGACAAAGGTTTCAGCATCAGAAAGTAGGAAGCATCTCTGCAGAGATTGCTTTAAGTACTTCCCTGTCTCTGGAAACACCTTATACAATCCTATGTACCATTGTCGTGGTTTAACCCTGGCTGGACACCAGGGGCCCACCAAAGCCGCTCAATCCACTCTATCACTCCCCTCTAACCAGACAGAGGAGAGAAAAAGTAAATCAAAAGGGCTCGTGGGTCGAGATAAGGACAGTGAGAGATCATTTTATCAGTTACCATCATGGGCAAAACAGACTCCACTTGAAAGAAATAATTAATTTATTATCAATCAATCAAAATCAGAGAAGGAGAGGAGAAAAACTGCTAGATCATAAAAACCTTTCCGCCCACCCCTCCCTTCTTTCTGGGCTCAACTTCACTCCCAGCTCCTCTACCTACTCCCCCCAGCGGCACAGGGGGACAGGAATGGGGGTTGAGGTCAGTTCATCACACATTGTCTCTGCCGCTGCTTCTTCCTAGGGAGAGGACTCTTCCCCTGCTCACGCGTGGGGTCCCACTCACAGGAGACAGTCCTCCACGAACTTCTCCAACGTGAGTCCTTCCCATGGGCTACAGTTCTTCACAAACTGCTCCAGCATGGGCCAATAATTTCCAGGGGCCCCAGGAGCAGACTGCTCCAGCACTGGGTCTCCTCGGGGTCACAAGTTTACCGGCAAACCTTTGGGCTCCTCGCCCCATGGGTCCGCAGTGGCTTGCCAGGAACCTGATCTGGTGCAGGCTTCCCACGGGATCACAGCCTCCTCCCTTCAGGCATCCACCTGCTCCGGGGGGCCACGGGCTACAGGTGGAGATCTGCTCCACCATGGCCCCGGGGGACAGCCTGCCCCACCATGGTCTTCACCACGGGCTGCAGGGGAATCTCTGCTCTGGCGCCTGGAGCACCTCCTCTCCCTCCTTCTTCACTGACCTTGGTGTCTGCAGGGCTGTTTTCTCTTGCATCCTCTCACTTCTCTCTCCGGCTACTGAGCCGCAGATGATTTTTTTTCCCTTCTTAAATATGTTATCACAGAGGCGCTTCCACTGTTGCTGATTGGCTTGGCCTTGGCCAGCAGCGGACACAGGGAATACTTCTAGCAGCTTCTCACAGAGGCCACCCCTGTAGCCCCCCCACTACCAAGACCTTGCCACAACCATTTTTAGTATTTTTTTAAAGGTAAATTGGAATAATAATGGTTCATAATATGCATTCTCTCAACATACTCCCCTGCAGCAGGAACTGGATAGGGCTAGGGGTTAACGTAGCACTGCTGAAGACATACAAATAAGTGATTCAAGTAATCAAAGGTTTATTTTCCCTTCTCAATGGTCCTCTCTCTTCTGCATTACATAGATTTGTAGAAACGGATGAGGTTATCAAGAAGAAAGGCAAAACTGAGAGCACGTGTTGCAGTACCATCTTTATAAAACTCTCAGCTCTGTTGTAGACAGGCTCTGCAAGCCCTGGGTCACCCTGATCTACTGTTTCTTTTTAGTCATTTTCTTTTGCTTTCACTAGTTTCAATGAACCCTGACAACCCAACACATCCGAGCTTCGTTCATGTTGCTCGTATTTCTAGCAAGTGGAATTATGCTGCATTATATGACAAGAGATGCCAAGGCAAGAAGGTGGACTCAGTCTGCTGGTTTATTTCCAATTTTTATAATAAAGACCTATTTTACTCTTCACCCTCCATGTGCACTCTCTATGTCCCTTCTAGAATATGTTTATATATTACTTATATGCAGAGATTCTGATACATGGGAAGCTAGATAAGACCAGCGATGTATTAGTGTTCTGTGCTAAAACTGACACACTAGTTATATATCTCAAACCCATAAAATCCTCAATTAATAATGCAGTGACATACAAGCACTCTAAACTCTTGTTATACTTCAATTAGCTTTCACATATATTTACACCAGAAATGTTGAGCTCACATTCAGGGTAAACATTATAGCAGCTATTTGGAGAAAGAGGTACTGACAATTAAATATGTTTAAATTTCACAAAAAATAAAATTAAAATAAACCACAAGACACTCTCATCTGTGGAAATTGTTCAGCATACCTGATAAGATGACAGGATCCTTAAAGGTAAAGACAAATAAGCTTAATTTTGTTATCTTAGTCCAAAGGATATCAGTTGATACTGATACTGCATTAAGATAAGGATTTGGATCATTGTGCTGCTTCCTGAATAAAAATAAAGTACTGAATTTCCACAATCCCAAGTCATGGAAATGAATGAAAAAACCCTGTTGATTTATGACAAAGATTTGTATGTGCACAAACCCCTGTGTTCCATTACTACTTTAGCTCAAGTTTCCCCATTTCCTTTCCCCCAGCTGCACTTGATTCTGCATCATCACAACAAACACGAGCCCTCCTGTTGATTATACGTAGACAGCATCAGACATCAGGGATCACTTTCTGACAGCTCAGTGCGATTCTGATGCTAACGACCACAAACACCTCCATCTATTTCCCATGCCTACGCCATCTCCATAGGGCAAATACACTCAAGCAAAACATGTACCAATATTGCTCACAAATAGCTTTTTGTCCCTCTCATCACCACTGGATTGCAACAATTAACAAAATGGTAACCCTTGACCAAATGGTAACAGTATCAGCTTTGGATAATTGCACAATGTCCAATTTTTCTTGGTGGCAACAGTGGCTCCTCTACCTGAGTCACGGTAAGAGGGCTCTGACTTTCAGAGAAAAGGTGCATGCAGCACCTTCTCGTTTTCTGGAGAGCGGATGACTTCACGGCATCTTGATCGATTGCTACTTCGTATTCTCCACTGCTGCACTGGAAAACCTATTTTCTATATTTAGTGCAGATGTGTAAAAATTAGCCTGGTAGAGCTTAGGTAGTGACACTGGAAATAGCTCAGCCTGAACCATGTTTTATCCATATCTAAGATCTCTAAGCTTCCCTCATTTTCTCCCGTTCCTGCAGTTCGTGAAAGAAGGAGACAGCCACATCGTTACTGCCTTGCCATAGGAGGCAATCAATGAAAACTTTTGCTGCTGGTGGTTGAAAATTTGCCAGAAAAATGGTAATGACATGAATGTCCACCCCTCACAGGAAAGTGCTCTGTTATTAAGAGCTGCTATTCTCTTTCCAAACACTCAAGGGAGCTATGAGCCTGCAATTCAATTTTTCAATCCAGGAAGCGAAATCTCAGTGTAACCGTGAGCTTGCTTATTTATTTATTTATTTATTTAAAGTTTCGTCATGAATTAATAGAGCATTTTGGTTTAGCGTATTGTATTTTAGGTGACCTGTGAAATGAAGCGCAGGCGTTAAGGTCTTGTCATTTTGTTATTTTTTCATTTTTAGTTTATATTATTTCCCTCTCAGAAATATATATATGTGCTTCAAACGAAAATATAGGAGAAGACCTAAAATACCGTTATGACACATCGGCATTTGCACCTCTAATTCCTTAAGACACCCTGGCAAGAAAACATTTTCTTAAGTGTTCTTATAATACAGAATTGCTTTTAAAATAGTTTCATAAAAATCTATATTACACCTGCCATCATTAAAGAAAAAAAAAGGACAAGAAACCCCCCTATCCCAGCTGTGAACATCACTGTTTCATAAAACTGAAGAACTTTTCCTTCAGGGATTTTTAGTCATTACTACACAGCAGTTAGTCATTACGCTGTTGTCTTAAAGCATAAGGGTTGTCAGCAAAGGCCAGAAATGGTATTGACAGGGCTTGGAAGCCGGCTGACACCACACTAACGATACGCGTTCAACGCTGACAGCTTTTCTAGACGGCTCTTATCAACTAGCTTGAAGACAGGCATGAACTACATCGTATTCCTGACAAGTTATAGGAATGAACTAGAGAAGTCTAAAAGAAGGAGTAATAAAAGAAGCAATAAAACCTGGAATAGCAGGGGCCTTAACAGGAGTTACAAAAGCTTTATTTTTCCTTTAAGTGAACTTCTGGGTCCTAGCCCAGTCCCTCGCCAAGGGCATGCCAAACAGTTGCAGACACAAAACGATCCCCCTCTGATCATTAAAGACTGAATTTGCTTAACATATTTATAGCTATTTCAATGCTTTTCTTCACGATAGATTTTACTACAAAGTTAAATGTTCACCCTATGTTTATATCCCCCACTGCCAAAACAAGAGAAGGCAACTCCTTTATCTCTCTCGTACAGGCACTTTTGATAAAGGTTTCACTGATCAGAAAGCAGCAGTGTTTCTCTCGGGTAACTTCTCATCGCTTACTGTCTTCAGCTGTTAGTGATTTCTACCGCATCGAGGTCTGAACCGAGTCCTGGGCTGCACTGATGCACACCGATAGTCCTTGATGTTGACATTTATTCTGAACTTTACCACTACCAGAGGAGTCATTCCGATCACACGTTTTTGATGTATCAGCAAAGTGTAAGTGACAGTCCCAGCACCAAAGAAAGTACTGTCGCCGTTCAGCAACTAGCCCCTGGGCAACCCGACCCAGAAAGAATATTGAAGTACGTTTATACATTTACATTTCTCTCAGATGGTGAAAATGATGCTTTCTCTCTGATGCTTTCTGCTCTGTTTCCAAGCTGAAAACACCTCCAGTGCCATCTCCAGTTGCAAAGAAGCCATCAGGTCTTGTTTCAGCACAGTATCTCCATGCACATTTTATCAAGGCATTTGGATTTTTCAACTCCTCTGCAAAGGTGCTTGCTGCATCATTTCACCAAGAGCTCACATTTTAAACTTAAGCATCAAAGAACCTCATTTCCTCCGCTTCCCCCCTTTCCTTACTGAGGCAGTAATATTCATAGGCTAAAAGACTATAATGCATAATGAAAATAGAAGTTCAGATTTCAACCAAGTACCACAGAAATGTAAATTCAAAATTGCAGGTTTAGTCTCTCTGCTTACCTGTGCCCTAAAAAAAAAAAAAAAATAAAAAACAAACCCCAAAAAAAACCCCAACAAACCACACCACCACCACCACATTGACCTCAACAAACCAAGCAGGGGTTTTATGCCATGGCTAAGACTCAAGTGCATTGACTTTTCCATGAATGCTTTTCATGAAATAGCATTTCTCTGGAGCAGGACTAAATAGCTGCCTGGCTTGATGTTTTTTGTTGTAAAAACTTAACAGAGCTTAAACTTAAGGCACACACTTATTTATTGCCATTTTATCATTAATGATAACTATTAGGTTTCGTGCCAAAAAGAGACCACAGCATACAAACCTCTAGAACTTTCAGATTTCTTTGTATACTACAGCTACCAATAAACTGCAGTAGGGCGCACTCTTCCCTTCATAAATCTTCTCTGCTGACAGATTCAGGACTCAAGACTGAAGCTAAACTTTCCTAGAACTTGTGAAGTCAGTGTGACCAAAAGAAATGGAAAAAGCCAACCTGCTGGACTAGAGTCCTGGGATTCTCATGCTACATGGGATTAAAAAATACTGGATTGGGAACTTTCAGATCAAAGTTCCAATATGCAGTTGCAATTCAAAAAAAAAAAAAAAAAAAAAAGGAGAAAGGGAAGGAGGAAGAACTACAACATGATCTCTGTAACATAGTGAAATGTCCATAACAAAATGTTATCTGTGTATTCAAAACTTGAGCAGAACTCCAGAGATGATGCTTCTGGGGGAAAAAAGTGACCTAAAGCATCGTTTGGTAACCTGAACCTTACTGAAAGCAAGAAACTCTGTTTCAGTTTTAACATGGATCCACATTTGCCCTAAGCACTGCCACCATGCGTATGATAAAAAGTGCAGATAAGAATCAACTAAGCCAGGTACCTAGGAACTTTCTTGAGCAATATTCTTCTAGTTTGGGGTTGCAGTATAAAAGGTCCAGTGTATAAATCAATCTTCATGTCTCAGAGGTTTTCTGGTGAGCACTAACGCTATTTTCCCAGAGCATTAACCAATCATGGGTGTCAGTTTTTACATACATTTGGTGCGTGTCTCTTTTGCTGATGCACTAATATTTTTCTGAGTGAAGGACAGCAAAATGTACTGGACAGCTGCTCACTTTTCTGCTGAAACTTCAGTGTAAGAAAAGGGACAGAGTCACTTAGAAGTATTTTGTGGCTTTCCTGTTGCTCTGCTCTGGAATGAGCATTGACAAGTTCTGCTGGCACTCACTGGGAGTTCCTGAACACCAGCTGGCAAAGATGAAAGCGGTCAGAAGGAAAATAACTGTCAGTCCCTTGCATATTTCTCCACTTTTAAAGCAATTACCAATTTAATAAACATCGATTTCAAGGAAAGAGATAAGATTCTGGCCTTAGGCTTGCATGAAACAGTCCAAAGGCACTGCTGTTTCCAGTGACTATTCCCTAGTTTTTGTATGTTATTAGAAAGGGTCTGACCTCCCATATTTTTCCATGCACTGGGGAAGACTTTGCTCAGCTAGCTAACCCAACCAACTCGGGCATTTGGAACACAACCTAGAATTAAAAAAAACCCTTGGTTTCCGATACAAAGGACATGCCAGTGGAGCCGGGCACCCTCACGCCACTCTGCCTGCCCCAGCAGAGGTTCTCTGCATAGCTCTGTCTCCAAGTACTTCAGCACATCAGTTCTACTTAATGCTGCAAATACAGTAGTCCACTGAGAGACGAGGCAATTGCGGGAAGCAATTTAGATGAAGGCTATGTGATCTGCTCCAAAGGTGTCCTTCCTCACTAACATTTTTACGGCTAGCATCACACATACAACATTTTTATACTATACAAAAATTACAAATAAAATGTCAAGAGCACTGGCAGCACTCGGCCTGTAGCCCTGTTTCCTGTGATGCAAACACAAAACACCTCCCTTGCTGACTGTGTGGCCTTCCACGTGCACTTACATCCTTGCTCATAAACCCAAGTGCTTCAGAAAGATGGAAAACAACTAGTAGGCATCAGATGCTTCGTTACATGGATTATAGTTAGCATTGAATTGAGGCTGGAAATTTGGGTAACAATATATAAGGGTAATAATCATAGGAGTAGACATGCTATTTGCCAATGCTTTTGACTAAATTTCAAGCCCACCATCTCACCGGTCTTGCTGAAAGAGGAGAACCTTGAAAACCACAGACTGACCACTGTGCCTCATTAAAGGATGCACAGTGGGCTCCAAAGTTTCCTTAAAAGCTTCAAGCTTTAAGGATCAGGTGTTGATCACCAGCAGTCTTGGCTCTTAGATTGGAAATGGTTTGAGAAGAGCTGGGTGCAAGGTATAGGCTCACTGGCTGGGAGATACCACAGCTAGCAGTGCTGTGCCAAGCCTGTCTGAACTTCCCAAAGGAGAGCCCGGACACCGAGCACTTCAGCTCCCCTCCTCAGAGACCGCAGGTTAAAGGCAGATGTGAGTGCACATTTCTGTATAAACAACGCCGAGCCTGTACCAGACTATAGACTCAGATCAACTGTCAGTGCAGGCATGCCTGATGAAAATACCTATTTTTAATACAATCACTGGTCTCACCCAAGCTTGTTGAGGTCAAGAACCCTATAGACTTCACCAGGTTTGAGACTAGAGGTAACACTTTGCAAATACCCGCATACAGGATAGGAAGACAAATTTTAGCATATCCACAATGCCATAAATGTGTGAGAGTATGGGTTACACCTAAGGAGAGAAAGATGTATGCCTGGGGACTGTTGCATAAAAATGTTTAGTTAACGAGAAAATGAAGAACAAGAATGTGCTACATTTGTAGAACTTAATGCTGAGGAAAACATACTTAAAAGTCCCAGCTCCTACTCTCTGGGTAATGATATATGTTGCTTTAAACTTCTTTGTCCAGAATTTAGGTTCAAAAAGGTATTTGGACTATTAGTACTATTCTAAGAGTTTAATGTGTTTAATGTGTTTCCCTGTAGCTGTAATTCAGTAATATTTTGGTTTTAAGGTTGGACAATATTCCCTTTTAAACCAAAATTAATGTAGCACATCGATTGTAATTCTTCAATGGTCCTCATCCATTTGAATGAATGCTACTTTACCAAAAAGCCCAGTGAAGTCAGGCAGTCTACATATCATTAAAACCACTATTTTGTTTGTTGGATGCCATGAGGACTTTGTGAACCTACCCAAGTCCAAGCTCTTTGGCTGACCCAATTTTGCTAAAATACAACTTTCTACAAAGATCACATTGCTCTGACTCTCAAAATGGGAACGCCTAGCCGCATGTATTTGATTTTGCATTGTACTTTATACATTTGATTGGCGAACCTTAGAAAGGATCTCGCATGTTGCTGCAGTGATGATCAACAATGTAATTTTAAAATTAGATTTATTCATTACAGGTTTAATTCACTTTTCTCTGAATAAAGGCAGAGTAAATCAACTTATACAGCTGTATGAGCAAAATATAACTCTCTTCTGGAGCAAGAGACAGAGGGTAGAGTTATACAGCAGACCTCCATGGTCATAAGGCTGAGGTCCAAAATGGAATGGGCAACCTCCGTGGCTGTATGGCTCAGATCCAGAGTGAAGTGGCTTGCTCACCTGCAGACTATATCTGTTTCCTCAGCATTACCCTAGTCATGGTAGGTTGGCTCATTTTTGAGACACCTTGTCCATCTCTCAAGCATATCCAGTTATCAATATATTTTCCACTTTTAAAGGAAAATTGAGAAGGCACAAACAGATGGCACTTGTTCAGAAAACACTGTCTTGTGCTATAGATATTTTTAAAAACAGCGCATCACGGAGTCGCAGACCGCTTGAGGTTGGCAGGGACCTCTGGAGGTCATCTGGTCCAATGCCCCTACTCAAGCAAGGCCACCTAGAGCCACTTGCCCTATTACTTAAGATCATTTCTGTTATGCTAAGGCCAGAAGAACACTAGCCAAAAGACACTTTGATCACACAGACACATTTACAGTCACAATATTATTTTCCAGATTTTACCTTTGATTCAATAAAATTAAAAAAATTATGCACAAGTGAAAGATGACTTTCCTAGAAATGGTTCATTTAACAAAATGAGAACCATCTGCCAAAAACGTATCACCATGCTAGAAGATTAAAAGTAGAAACTTCTTAATACGGCTATGGATTTGATATTTATAAAAGCAAACATATATAAATAAAATCCATACTTAATAAATACATATGCTAGTACAAACAGCACTGCATAGATCTTAATTATAATCAGAAAAAAAAATATTAAATTGCTTCTTTAAACTGTAATCATGTTTCTTCTGGAGCAATTTGGATTAAATCTGTCTCTTCTTAAGCATGCAGAATACCCTGTTTTCTAAAACAATTAATTTACCCTGGAAAGCTCGTAAGTGAAGCTGCTAGCTAACATTTAGCATATCAGTCATTAGAGCCTGATGTTTAAAATACAGAAACAAAGCAAGGACGAGATTAATACTGCTGATATTTCTATTCTGATTGAGATAATTTACATCTCGACACTTAAATGTCAGACTGGTTACCCACAGACTCGACTACGTACTAGCACATGCTCATTCATAAGCGTGAATACACATCTGGGAAAATCAAACAAGAGTAGTAATACAGATACACAGAAACAGACTTTGAACCCTAATCTTTTAGCTACAATCAGGAACTCTTTAGCGTAACTGGTCATACGCTGTTTTCTAGGTAGAGCGTTCATTTCGTGTATACAGATTTTATATCTGACTACAGGCCTACATCCAGTGGACCTCAGAAAATCCTAATTAGTTTTTCCAATGTTACCGTTATAGAAGCCTTGTTTTTCTTACAGTTTCACACTGCTCCTAGCCTCCTGCGCAGCTCTGTTTCCCAAGCTCTCTCTGAATTGTCACACGGTGGGCACCTGCAGCACTCCAGAGCTCAGACAAACCAAAAGCCTTCGATTTCCATCTGAACTGGGCTTCTAGTTACCGACAGATAAAAGGGAGTGAAACTGGATTGTTTCCTAAAATAACATACCACAATGAGGTTACTAGTCCTGGAAACACAGTTCATGCAGCTAAATATGAGCACGAGGGGTTTCCTTGAAGAAGAGGCTGTTACTTGCTCTGTGTTGACCTTGACCCTGGAGGCTCTGGGACCTTGGTGCCACAGACCTTCACCACCACTGGCAACACCAGCAAAAGCAGTTCTCGCCTACATGTTGTCTTTTCCCCTCCTGCCCCGCAGCCTCAGCTGTGCCAATGCATTGCAGAACTGTGCAGGACTAAAGGAGCGAGCTGGGTTTAAACTGTCTGCCCAGCTGTATGGAGAGGGTGCATGGACAACCCAGATCAGTGGTGCCTGGCCCCGTACAAAGGCGCTCCAGTGCAAGTGAGAAGGGCGGTTGCCCATCCTTCCTCTTCCCCCTTTCTCTCTGACAGAGGTTGCCAGCCAAACCTAGGAAAGCTTAACTGTTCTTTACAACCTGCTGCTGACAACCCAGTCATTACAATAAGCCAAACTATTCTGAGTTGAGGATGACCACGGTTCAAAGGGATTTTCCGGCAGTTTTTCACTCGCCCTCCAAGTGCCACATGTTCCCTGGGAGAGCAAGGGCCAGCAGCGGGGGGAAGCATGCGGAGCGCTACCAGGCGCTGCCAACTGCGAGTTAAAGCTTTATGGTTTCACCAGATCGAGCTCTCTGGTTTGTACTTTGCCGAGGCTGCAACCAAGAGACCCCAGTTCATCGGCACAACTGACAGGACTGATGAGATAGCGGCTCTGAGTTATTTGTTCGGGAGATACATGTGACTTGCCCATCTGCGTGAAAAACATATGCTAAGGTCTTTCAATGAGGACTACACGCAACGTCTGATAAGAGAGCAGATTGCTGTATTACCTGTTCCACGATAACCCAGACAGATTGTCGAACACAGACTAGGTCAATTGCACATATTTTTATTTTTTGCAATTCCTCTGAAAACTGACAAAAGAAACACAGCAAAAGCCCAACAAAAGAGTCGATGGCTTTTGTATTTTGACATTACCTTACTGTGCCTTTGGGATGATGAACTTTCTCACACATTTGACTGATGTAACTAGCTTAACTGATTAATCACTTTGCCTCCTAGCAGTTCCTTCCTGCTTATATCCAAGGAAACAGTCAATTAGGACTATAATTAATTCTTCCTCTCATGATGGGGTAAATTTGGAAGGTTGTGGCCACATGAATGCAGGCAGTGCAGCTGGTTAATCTGTAACCCTGAGCCTCATGCTCCTAATGAACCAACTACAGCTCTTGTACTTCAAACAGCAGACAAAACACCCAAATCCTCTACAGCCTGTTTGGATTCCTACAAAATAGCACATGGAGGAAATGCAACATTTAATCAGGCAGTTGCACTGAAAAACTATGAATGCGCTTTTATGTCAAAGATGTTTTAATGGGTAACTCAACAGAAGCCATCAGAAACTACAAGACAAAACAAAATACTGGAAACTAGTAAACCAAGATTAGGGACATCCAACAACTGGGTGCACACAGCTAGGGAAATAGGATTCAAATGTTTAGCACAAAAATAGCCATGGAAAACTTCTTCTGGATATAATGCAGATTCTCCATCATGATTTTTTTTAAAAGCTAGACTAGTCGTTCTTCTAAAACAAACTCCACCATGACAAGAGACCTTGAAAAGCAGCGATTCATTCAGGGAAACTGCAACCACAGGCTGTTCAAAAGCCAGGCTACATAGCTACCACACGCCTTTCTCACCTTCAGGTAGAAGTGTTCAGCAAACATCTAAGAAGGAATTCAGAGAATATTGTAGTAGGTTGACTGCACTCCTATCATTTCCAGTGATTTATCTGCATTACAGTTCAAGCACATTGGCTCCAGAAAATAAGGAGATGTCCTCCTCCAAGGTATGGTGAGTTTTGAGATTGTTAGGTTAACTTTTGTGAAGCAGGTTTTCAAAACACGTTCTAAATATCTAAGAATTATTCTGGTTAGTCAGATCATGTGAAATTTATAATACTTCAAATAATTTAATGTATTTTTGTATTGAGCATCACTTGCTATGTAAATCTGGTACAGGCAAGAGAGAGAGGCAGATTACCAAATTAGTGGGAATAAGCTTCTGAAATTACAAGTGAGCTAAAAAAGATGCCTTAATTAAAAAATTTTTGGGATGAGTGAAGAGGTGATACTGAGTTCCATGTATACAAATTTGCTCTCAGAGTTACAGATCTGGATCAGACTTCAGACTGAGAGGTTTGGTTTCCTGCCCAGATCAGCTGCAGAGCAATTTCATGAAATTACCACAATCGAAGAGAGAGACATGAAAAATCTTAACCCCTGTTTTGCTTCAGCCTTAAAAAAAAAAAAAAAGCCTGAATTTACAAACAGGTTAATTTGGGTCTGTACTTTACTCCTTGGAACATTCCAAATGGAAATATCATTATTAACTTAATCCAAGTCAGCATTACCTCCAGACACTCAGCTCCACCTTTTTTTTTTTAAGTCCCAGTGAAAGGAAAAATTGCTAACAAACGTGCTAAGTAACGTAGCGGTTCCCTATTGCTCATCATTATTTACATGGAAACAGCAAATGGGTACTTAAAATAATGATAATAGTGGGCTGGTAATCTGATCACAGATTCCAGATGATTTCCAATGTTTAAGGCTTTAACCATAATAAAGTTTGATTTATTATTACATTTTCTCTATTTATTCTCCCATGAATGGAATAAAACTGTCTCACAAAGGCGCAGCTAAGTAAGACAACAATAACCTTTTATTACCCTGCATGCATATAAACATGTGCACCCAGAAAAGCACTGGATGTACTTTTAATTAAAGTCCAAAATATTTATTTTGAATCGTATAATATTTAAAATAACCACTCTGAAAAAAAATCAAGTTAACTTAATGCCAATTTCTTTTTTTTTTTTTTTTTTCCAAATAACCAAACAGATGTCCCAATGAAATTTGCCATTATTCTTTCCAGGAGGAGAGCAGCCATGATTTTTCCAATAACTTTAACAGAATTAATTCCAATTCTGTTTTCCTGGACAATGTACTAGGAAAAAATGGAAAACTGCTTTCCTGAACATTTCTTATGAGGAAAATGCCATTAAATCAATCCTCATTGATACAACACCAGGTAAGTGCCATATTCTGTGTTCTACTCTACTCAATGAATTTGTTCTTTACTTTCCTTAAAACTTTTAGGTGATTGAAAAGATTATAGTTCCAGTAGGGCATCATACAAAAGATACTGTGGTACAGTTAGGTGGCCACAAATACAATTAGTATTACTAATTATTATTACTAATGTTTATTATTAGGCCACAATCAATTAGTATGCCTAAGTAGAAAAGTGTATCTCTCTCTAACCAGCACTACTTCGGCATAACTGTTCCCCAATTTTTCTGTCTGTATTTTCCTACATATTCTTAAAAACCTGGGAAACATACTGCTGAACTCTTCTCCTTTTTTAGGTTTCGATCTCTGAACTAAATTTGTAATGACTACAAATTTGCCAGCTTTCCACGTAAGGACAACCACTACAGCTGTTCACAGAACTGGGGGGGAAAAAACACCGAAACAAAACCAACTGACAGTGAAACTGAAGTATTAAGATCATTTGTTGCTAATGGCTAGATATTATTCATGGGGAAAAAAGAGGGTCAAAGTAAATGAATAGTTTATTAAGAGTTTCTCTCAAGAAGATACGTGAGCTGCACTGGAGACAGCCTGGTACCAGCCTAAGCACCTTAGGAAATGAAGGTATCCTGCCAATACGTGGCTGACACGGATGTGGGCTGGGAGACTTGCAACTGAGTTCTGATTTTATCGGCACTTAGATGTAAAGGAAGTCTACCCCCTGTCAGGAAACCAGGCAAATGAGCACCCCACTGCCCTGATCGCTGTTCCAAGTCACTGATCTAAGAGAGAAGGCTTCCATAGCTTGGGAAGCAAAGCCAGGACTGGGAGCTCTAACAACTCGTTGAAAACACACCCACTCAGAGTAGCCTCCTGGATCATCCCGCACAGTCGGCCAGACCATTTCCATTTCCTTTGGTTGTACACATCATCAGGTGGTTGGAAAAAAGGCAAATTTGAACTTAAATATCGTTCCTGCCACGAAAATCCCCCGTAAGGTTTCAGTATGTTACCTTCTGTTCTCAAAGAGGTAACATTCACTAAAAAATGGCTTTAAGGTCACTGAAAAAGTAAGGTTTCTGACAAGTGTCTGGTGGGGTACTGGCCACTCGGAGGACCAAAATATCCACAAAGAATCTCACTGTCCAAGGTCTCCCAGTCCACATTTCCTCCTGCCTGAACCCCAATAGCATAAAATGATCAAATATTTTTCATGCCGACTGGATGAGTACTCCTATGGTTTAATAACACAGGAATGGTAAGAAAAAAAGTAGTCATGTTTGTTTATGCATTCATATTTGTTTGGCAGTGTAAACAAAAGTTTTTAAATCCCCAGCATATTTCTTCCATCCCTTTCCACAGACCTTATGCTCTTTTCACGACATCTGACTTAGGACAAGAAAAAGCAGTCCCAACACTAGATTGATAAATATTTACTTGCCCAACCAGAAAAGCACAGGACAGTTTGAACATGCAGGTCTACAACAGTTATAAGCTATTCTAAGATGCAAAATGTTTCTTCCTTGCAAAATGTTTTCATAGAATAACGAACACCAATTGCATGCTGTGGTTTCTGTGTGGATTAGTGTTCCCAAGCCCTTAAAAACATAAACGTGAAAGAGTATCTCCTCGTTACAGAATCCCACCTCATCACTGCAGTACTAAGTGGTCTCACCACACTTCAACATATTCCCACTTCCTCCTTGAGTTGTCAAGAATCTTATCCCCATTTTACACCTGGCGAATGGGGGCACAGAAAGGTTAAGGACCATATCTAAATGGGTTTTGCTGGTGAAACTATGTTCATCAGGTAAAATCTCTAACACAGATGTGTCTTCAGTACAGACCTAATCCATCTACAATCTGTGCTTTTAAGGATATTATTTCCTTTGCAAAGAGGAGCTTGAAGTAGTTAGGAGGGAGGGGGGGATATGATCCAAATACAAAGTTCCTCTCTAAGAGTGCTTTGCATTGACAGGCCTAATACACTGCATACCAGGGGACCCAGGGGACTTAACCAAAACCACACACCCTGCTTTGTCACAGGCACCTCATTGAACTGAGGTCTAATAAATAATAGATTAAAGCCCTGGCCACAATATCATCTCTTGCTGTGATTCTTGTAAAATTGTACAAAAAGGATTTTCAAAAAAAAAATTAAAAAAAAATTCTCCGTATGAAAGCAGATACAAAGATTAAAAAAAAAAAAAGCCAAAAAAATCCAAGCATTAGAGCAGGACTTTCCTCAGATGGTATCTGCTAATGGCCAAGGCACACTCCGCAGCAAGCGCTGCAGGCATCTCCTGAGCAGCTGGAGGAGATGCAAGCACCCTGCTCCCACGCAGCGCGGGGAGGTGACCCGGGGTCTGCAGGGTGCTGAGGGGCCCCAGAGGCTCCTCTGGTCTAAGTGACCAGAGACCAGGGCTGCAGCAGTGGATACTCAAGGACAAAGACTGCAGGGCATCCTGCACAGCTCCCCATCACGTAGGGAACATCAACCAATGCGGGCTTAAATTTCATGGGTTAAAGCAATGCAACAGTGACGTTACCAAAACAATTCTGAGTTTGGCTCTCAGGTGTCCTTGAGTTCCAAGATTTTAATTGATTATTTTTTTTGATGCTTATCCACCAAAATAAGAAGGATCTGATAGGAAATGATCATCGCAAACATCAGCAGCTGCTACGCATAGATGCTGCTGATATGGAGACAGCTGGGTACACATTTCTGCGGTCATTTCCTTGATGAATAGAGAGTGCACTGTTGCACATAGAAATGGCATTGTCAGCCCCTCGAAAATGCTATAGGTTCAATCCTTATCTGAATGACTAAGACTTGTCTTTAAGAGACAGTAAGACTCCAAAAATCTGTCAATCCTCCTCCTGCTGACATTCCACTCTTAGGAAGACAATAGTTTTCACCAGCAACTCTTCAAACCCATAAGACATGGATCTGATTCTGCAGAAGGTCCCCACTACATGTCACTTAAGTGCACAGCGAGCAGAGGTTTTGTTCCATAAAAGCAACAATCCAAGCTACAAAAACTTTGGAAGAAGATACCACCTGCAGTAACCAACTACAAGCTTTTAAAGGTTGTAAAAATACAGGAGCAGATATACAAGGAAATGTATAAGCAGATAGAAGAATAAGACCAAAACCTAGGAAAATAGTTTTCCAAGCTTCCTTCTAGCAAGATGAATTAGACCGTGGAACAGTCCCCATTGCTTGGGAGAGGTTGAACCAAGTTGGACAGAACACTGGAAATGCAAACTGCAGGGAAACTTTGAAACCAGACGCTTTCAAAGGTCCTTTCCATCTTTAACATTTATTATTCTACAACTAACAGGTCTAAGTTTTTACACAATTATATCGTTTCCACATTTTCACTAAAACAGGGATGAGATTTTTGTCGTTGCAAAGCTGCTCCTAACAGGCAAGCCACAGTAGCTCAATGAAACAAAACAGTCAGACCTTGGAGCTCTCCCGCTGAGTGCTTTAGTCTGAGCTCTCAGTTTAGCAACACAAAGATGTTTATGCTGGCTGCAAGAGGACTTCAAATGGCTTGTCTACAGAAATTACTTTAGAGGAATATTATACATGACATCATCCAACTACATTAAGTCAGTTCAATTACTGCTAATCAACTTAGAATATATCTGTGTAGTTATTTTTAGAGGTTTTACTGAGGTTTATTAGGAGGACATATTCTAGCGCTCCCTTTATTAAGATGCCATGATGTTCAGCTATTTTGAAAAAAGGCAATTTGATTTTTATGCCTTTTGTGTAACATTCTGATTTCTCAACATTTTTATCCTTTCTCACACTCCCCAGGGTTAGTTTCTTCTGAGGACAAATGTCCACTGATTAACAGTGAAAACACACTGGTTGCAGAGAATTTAATTAGGGGGTAGACTTCAGATTGCCAGGTCTAACTATCCAGGAATTTGCTTCTCCCTTCTCATTTGAAGCTCGAGGAAAACGCTCAAAACCCTGGCAGCATCCGTTGCAGTTAGGTTTCTTGTTTTCAGAGTTCAAAATAACATCTGTTGTGCAAGGAACAGTAAAGTTCCCAATAAGTACACTGGGATAGGCAGTTTTACGTTTTGGATGCTGGACGCTACTGGGATGCAGGACCACTGATTCGTTTTGCTGAAGAGAAGCGTTAAGTTTTCATTTGTGACAGGGCAGGGCAGTGCCCTGGTCTGGAGCGAGGTGCAGAGCCTGGTCCTCGGGCGTTGCAACGACTAAGGAGGCTCAAGCCTCTCCCCGCAGCCAGCACGCCGTACGCCGGGCTCGGTTGCTATCCTGCACCGGGGCTCCGTGCACCCCAGCCGGTGCGGAAGGGAGGGGAGGGCAGCAGCGCACACAGCCTTGGCACCCCAGGCTCAGCACTGCTTTTTGCTACCGTGCAAGAGAGACTCAGCAGCACACCAGTACGGCAGTCTCCTACCGTACAACCACTACATGGGAATGCTTCTCTTCAATTATCTTGGGAGCAGGGAAGGGGAAACCTTTTCCAGCCTCTTCAGCTTTCTCTCTCATGCTCTGTAGAGTAAGCATATTTTAAAGTCATCTTCTGCTTACCTATTCCACATGGATCTCAGCTTACCTCTCATGCCATAATAAATCAGGAGTGAATCCATAAAAATAATATTAAGCTAACATTAGTGGAGTGAGGATAAGTTAAAGAGAAGGCAAGTTAAAGAAAAAAAAAGAAGTCACCTTCCCACTCCCTACTTCCACACTCCCTTTAGACTAGCTTTTATTACTTGACCAATGTTTTTTTAAGGGTCTGTTTTGCTTTCTATACACATGTAACTCCCATTACTGTCAGTGGAAATTATGTATGCACATCAGTAGCAAACCAGACTGCAGGATATCTAGCTCTCTAAGGTATCCATGTCCCTGTTACAGTCATGTTTCAGGAGAAAAGCCAACAAATGTATTTGGAATTCTGCCTTTAAACAAACAGCTTGTTACAACAGGCACAAGTACTGCCCGAATTCTTCCGAATGAAAGAAGTACCCAAGAGACAATCCTACGTAAACCAACGAGAGAGTGAATTAACAGCATTTATCTTTTTCCACCATTCCCATAATGTTGCAGTGTCTCACATGATGAAAATGGTAAGAAATAGCTCTATAATAGAAACAAATCAAGACAAGGTTTTCCACTAAACTATCTACTGAAATGGTTAAAAATTTACAGCAATGCTTGAAAGTAGCAAACAAGAAAACTGTAATATTTAGTTATTAGGACTAGGAGTACTTTTCCATTCACAGACCACAAAGAGCTTTTACAATATTGGATCTCTATCGCCATAAATTGGAGGAGGAAATAAAGGATGAAATGGAAAAGATTTGGCCAAGAACTGAAACGACAAGGAAACCATTTTTCCCAACTCCCCATCTGACATTTGGTCCTCTGTGCAGCCTGTCAAGCACTTCTTGACAAGCCAGTGTGATGCTCTCGCAGCAGCCAGAATCCCATGGGATCACGTAGGTTATTCTTTGCCACACAAAGAACCCTGATATGCAAAAGCTCTGGCAATAACCTGTTCATTCAAGTTATTATTTTTCAATGAACAAACCTCCCTTCAGATATCTATACTAGTTTTCTTTCTAAGGCATTTACATTCACATGGCTCTTAAGTGTTCCTCTACTTCTAAGGCTAAGAGTGAAAAATGGACATTAGCAGCATCATATTCATCATTGTATGCCTTAAAATCAGAGGAAGGCACTTCATTTCCAGTAAGAGCACATCTTTTCATTCCACCACTAATCATCTCACACTGCAGTGTTTTCCCTAAGCCACACTTAATGTCTTTATTAAGAAATTAAATCTCATCATGAATATAGGGAAATGAACTACAGCGTCTTTGAGCACAGACACTCGTCCTGCCAGGTTACGTACCACAGGACTATAAAAGCCATCATGGTTTCTAAAACTCTCTATTTCCTCAATGAACTAACTTACTGCTCGCTCTATGCCAAATGAAATTCTGACAGGGTCTCAAAACCAACACAAAAGGTGAAATTGAACTTAATGAGAGTTTTGCAGCCGAAATCCACAAGGCTTGATCCTATCCAAAGTTATTTCACTTCTATCACAAGGGGAATATTCATAATAGACCTTAAGCTCCCTTTGAACACCTCTGTTCGAAAAAACAGACCCATATTGGCAGTGTATTAGAAGCCACAAATGCTGGTCTAGACATTACAGCCACAGCCTCCGCCTTTCATCTGCTCTGACTCACATATATCTGCACGCACCAGGTTGTGTTTGTCCACACGGTTTTCTTCGTAATTTGAATATCTCAAAGACCCCGGCCTGAAAATTGCTCTATAAATATCCAGTGCATCAGTTTTACTTATACAAGTGATTAATTGAAGAATCTGAGTTGTTACTACCTTGAATAGGAAATAAAATGTCACTCCGTGAGCCATAAATCATGAAAGCTGCCAATAAAAAGCGCCTGAACCATACTAGAAGTCAAACGCATGCAAGCGTACTATCTGGAAAAGAACAAGTGAATCCTTACAACAAAAATATACCAATTCCTTGTTTTATTAAACAGCTATAAACTTTTCAGACAGTAGCCAACTTTGTGCATAATATCCTTCCCTGATTTCTCATGGATAAGTTTGTGGATGCAAATATTCAGGGACTTGTTTTTTTTAAGGGGGTGAGTCATAAGGATTAATCCAAACCTGAAAGCAGCAGAGTTTCTCATAATGTTTGGACAAAACTTAAACTCCTTTTAGTGGATGGCTATCTTACTTCCTACTAGTTCTTTTATTTATGTACTTTTTTTTTTCCTTATCATTCAACATACTGGCATCAAAGAACTGCCTGATTCTCAAGTAACATATTGACTTTGTAAAGAATAAGTGAAACAAATTAATTCACTTGGCAAAATTTACTTGTAATGGAAATACATCTATCATAACGAGATTAATTTTATCAAGCATGATGTCGATTAGCTTGTAAAGAAATACTGGAAAATAAAAGCAGCTTTGCTGGCATATTGCATTGTTTTCCATAAGGTGTTTGTTAAACACTGTGGCTATATTGTGATAATGGTTTTCACTGTAAATCTGTTTCATTAGTGGGTTTTTCTCTATTTTCAAAAAACCTCTTTCGCATGTGGCAACATAGGAAGAAAGATAACTTTAATAAGGCAACTCCTACCCTGCTTTACAATGACTGTGGAGGGAGGGCATTGGATAGTTGCTTTATTTATCTTTGATGATTCTATAGAGAGACATATAACATGCTAACATGGTTGACATGGATATGTATGTTCACATTTTAACACACACAAGCTACCACGATTCTCACTTTTTCCACATTAGGAATGATACACAGCAATCATTAACAGAGTTTTCAATACATGGATCTAATGTTTTCTAATAAATCAAACAGCCTGATGAAGAAAGATATCTTAAGTTGCATTGTTCTCAGGAAATTAAAAACAGTTCGTGGTATATGATACACATCAAGAGTTGTGAGTAATTATAATCATAGCCTAGCAAAAACAATCTACTTCATAATTTTTTATAGTGTTCATGACTGTCATACCTAAATGCTGCCTAACTAAATTACTTCTATACTCAAAGATTAAGAGCAGCTGTAACAGAAGAATCTGGTCTTTGCCCCATCTTCAAAGACAGCCTCTCAGAACAGGTGGCTCTCTTGAAATTTACCTTGGACACAGCGTTTTCTAAGATTTTTAGGAGCATTTAAAAGCAGTCTTTTCACCACTAAGTTTCCCCATGAGCAAGCAGACTGACCCTGAATTTTCAGGTGCTTTGCTCTAGGTCTTGCAAGATGCCTTGCTCCAGAAGAACACAGCTCATCAAGGGGTGACGCTCCTGATCTAGACCAAGGCCAAACTTAGCAGGAATGTGTTCTTGATTCCCCCCCCAACCACAGTAAACAACACCATTTCTCTGAAGCAGCTTACAGCAACAATCTGGCTGTCAAACAAAACAACTAGCTTTTGCGTATCAGAAGCAACCCCAAGTGATGAACAAGAAAGTATGGATGGCACTGTCGTGTGAGAGAGCTAGATACAGCTTGTTTCTAAAAAAATTACCTCTCTGAAATACCCTTCTATGGCTTGTTATTACATCAGATTTTCTTGTTCCTTTGCTGCAGCTGTCTTTAAAAAAGAAAATTAAAAAAAAGCAAACATAGGTGTTTACTCAAGGATCAATCCACCTGCTGTTCCACCACTCCACCTGCCCCTGGCGCCACACTACCCGGCCCAGCCGTGCAGCTGGGGTGCCTCATCACTACACCAGCCCCTTCAGAAATGATGCATTTCCAGGGGTTTGTTTCTGCAAAAGGGGAAGGAAGGATAAAGACCTTTCCTTAATACCACATCACTTATCTGCTTTGCATCTCTCTCACCTTTTTTTGACGCAGCACAAGCGCAGTGGTTGAATCCTTCAGGCTTCTGAATGCCAGGCTAATGTGCAATTCGCCCCTATCGTAATGAAATAATTCAAGGGCATCTGCATCATCCTCCCCCAGATAACAATTTACTGAAGGAGCAAAAGGGAAAGAGCTTTCAAAGTTTGTTGCAAAATTTTAGATCTGTGTTTGAATGGAGTTGATGGATTTCCAGAAGCAGAGTGGAGTGATCTGCTTTGAATTAGCCATTATCTTTTACATCCCTCCATGTTTCCTGTCATCACAAAAGAAGATGAGTTACCCTTTAACTTACTGTAGAATAATCTCTGACTACCGGCAAAGGGGTAGTTAATGCTATTGGCAAGGATGATTTAGGAGGCAATTTCAAAGCTCAGTTAACTATAAAAACAGAAGTCGTGCTAAAGAGCCTCATTCATTCTGCACACCACGTGCGAGGGAAGCAGGGCTTCAGGCCACAGCCATGGGGCTGCGGGACAGTAGGGCGGGAAGCGGTGGTTTCTTTTCCCACCACTTTCTCACTCGACAAATGTACCCAGCTTTGCTGACAGGAATCGGTGTCAACCCACTGTTGCTAAAATACAATACGAAGTACGACATCAGTGCCCAGAACTGTCCTGGCCCAGACCTGACAGGCCTACGCGTATGAAGAGGAAATCCTTACCTCACAGATCAACCAGATTAATCTTCACTTCGCAGATTTCTTATTTAAAGAAACCAAGTAACCTGACAGCTGCAGACAGACCAGACGAACCTTTAGTATTCAGAAGAAGGCTTGATTCTAAATTTATTTTTAAACATATTTTTAAGCTTCCTATAATGAAAATGCCCATTGTTTCAGAAAGTGCCTATAAAGAACAGAAGCAAACAAATGAGGGCACTGGACAGTCAGAAGGTTTTTTTGCTTTGACTTTTTTCTTCAATTGGCTTGTTATTCTTACACCATTAAAGATGTAAATTTAAGTTTTTTCACACAAAACCAACCCCCTTCACACACACAAAACAAAAAAAAAAAAAAAAAAAAAGAAAAAAGGGAGAGGGGCAGCTCTATGTTCAGAATTGTTTAACAAAAATTTTGTTATGGAATATTGTCAGCTACAACAGGGGTTCCCAGGATTTTATATTGCTGTATGTCCCTCAATCCCCATCCTCTCTTTTACTACAATATGGATATTTATCACCAAGGTTTTACTCGCAAGCACCACTGAAATAATTGTTTAATATGGCTCCTCCAATCTTTACTATGGTTGACAGGCCATCGGCAGCACAAAGCCCGCAGTTCAAGAACCAGTGATCAAAATGTAACACGTTTTCCCATGGATATTCAGCTGCCGGGGGCACAACAGAGAAACAATGACATCGAGAGAAAGACCACCAACATCTCTGGAGCATGTATTGAACTAAACCATAATTTAAGAAGCACCACTCCAGAAAGAGTAAGACCAAATAAAATTGCACATATTTATCTGTGTACTTGACAAGTTGACTCTTAATTTTATAATGAGAAATCCAGACTCCCGCAAATGCAAAGCACCTTGAATGTACCTGATTCTCCCCCAGCATTTTCAAAATAACAGTAATGTTATTCAGTGATATAAAAATCAGCAAAACAGTCCACGTGGTGTATTTAATTTCTAGTATACTCACTTTATGTCAGTCTGCAACCTCCCACTCATCTGTTTACCATACGTCTTGGTATTGAAAAACAACCATAAATATTTCAAACAGAGAGCCACTGCAAAATTTCTGTGTCTTACTCCATCGGTAGGACTGCTAGCTGGTCTTTGCCAAGGGCTTGAAGACCCCGTTAAATATTCACTTAACTCTGGCAGTGATCATGATGCCCATCACTGGCCATTTGTTTCCCACAACATCCATATGGGTAACTTGTTTATTCAGACAGCTCTACAAAAACGATCAGCAATGAGAGAGTTGCAAACGACCACATTTAAATGACTTTTTAAGACTTCATTGTTAATGTCTCATTGAGATAAATGGAGCAATCCCTCCCTTTTACAGCTTTTATTCCAAAGTAATTTGCAAACTCTGGAAGTCGTCACCAAATCTGGCTTTCATTACTTGATGTTGAGAAAAGTTACCGGGGCAGAAGGAGCAGAAGCTAGTCTCAATGTGCTCTCCAGAAGCAAGTTTAGCATCTTTAAAAGAAACAACCCTGCTATTAATAATAGTGGCAATTTCATTCTTGTCTTAATTATTCTTCAGTCTACAGGTTACCTGAAATCTAGGGGGAAAAAACCAATCTTCATTAAGTGGTGCTAGGAAAGAATATGACCCCATTAAATGCACTGGTGAACCCTTACATGAAAATCTTGCCCGTTCTGCTTTTGACATTACCTTCTGCGTTGACAGTTTCCTGATTTCCCCTACACTTCAGTCTGTCTTCCCTCATTAAGTAGATCTGACATTAGCAACAGAAAAGAAACACACATTTTAACACCAACTTTGCTGCAGTTTCCCCAAGCAAGAGGCACAGAAGCTGAAGTCCAGTACCTGAACTAATTTGTTAAAGGTTTTTTTAACTTCTCACATTGCCAACTTTTTTTTTTAAGTTCATTCTTTTGAAGCAGGGCTACCTTTGGGGCTGTGGTTAACCCTAGCTATGTATGGGCTTCTAACAAAAAAAAGGACACAGGCAGGTCTTCGCACATAAACCTTGAGTGTTGTTAACAGTTTAGGCACTATGCTCCATGATACATGGGTGCATCTGCATCTACTATCTAGCGATATCTAAGGGCAGTCGTAATTAAAGTTGCTAAGAGGAGGTGTCTGTTGTGAGAAGGGAAAGATGAGGTGTTCTGCAGTTTCTCCAAGTCAACTCTGTGACAATAATGCTCCTTCATCTCTTTTTAATTAATGAAAAAAAGAGTTAAGGCTCAAGGTTTTCATTCTACTGCGAGACTGATGGTACTCACAAGCTATTCAGAAGCTAGATGTGGAAAAAAAATCCAAACAAAGCATTCCTCCCAGACAAAAATCACAGCTAAGAAAGTCACAGAGGCTGTGACAGTGTCTGCACTCTTTATCGGGACATTTGGAAAGGTAATTGCACAGCCCAGCGCAATTTCATTTTCAATGGCAGTTCCACACATTTGTAGGTTTCTGTCCAAATGCCAGAAAAGGTGACAGGGTAACGATTCTGCTTTAAATCAAGACTAACTAGGATTGAATTCAGCCTTTGGAAAGGAGGATAATAGTCTCTTTCCTCTTCATAGCGATTTCCTGCCTCTACCTTGCATTCAGAGTGGGATACGACCTGTTGTTAGGCCATGCTGGCACGTACAGGGTAAATTAAAATCTTCTCAGAAGGGGAACTAGGATAACATTATAGGATTGCACCATATTATCCCCCAGTTTTATTTTGTAAAACACCTTACCGGTTCCTTCCATGAGACCAGTACTTCCAACCAACAGCAGTTAAGTAGCTTGTGCCCCAAGCCCCATTTTAAATTAAGCACATTTAAACATAAACACTTAATTTAAAAATTATGTTGAATTACAATGAATGCATTATTGCACTAAAAGATACTGTGAAACGGAACCAACAATGAAAAAATACAAACTGCAATTCTTCAAAGATTAGAATCTAGCAAAAGTATTGCATTGACAAAGGGGAAAACTAGAGAAGCGTTCTCAGCAGCAGAAGTCAAAGACAGATAAATAACAACAGAGTTATAAACCCAGCACTGATTTTTTTCATGGTCTTTCTGCTATCATTAAGTTCCCATTTAATAAGAACTGCCTACCAAACCACAAATCCAGTTTAACTCTTAAAAAAACAAAAAGCATCCTCAAATCCCGTGTCTACTTCAACAAACATTGTCACTCCAATGCATTTCCCTTTCTGCCTGAAGAAAACAGCACTCCCTCTATTCTTCTGGGTGACAAGGTTAGGCCATACACACATAGACTTTTTCAAGGCCCTAACTGGAAATGCTCAGTGCCAGTGTGAGGTCTCCAACTCATTGCCTGGGATTTGAGACTGCTGAGCACGGTATTAGAACTTGATTTTTAGAAAGACAAAGACCACCACATATCAAATATATGCCTGGGGATATTCTGGAAACCAGAAACTCCAGAAGCTCATTTTGACATCAAAAGCATCTAGCTCCTGTCTATTCAGCTGTTGATGATTAACAATGTAGGTATTTTGATATCAACTCTCAAACTGCATTGACCACAGACTCAAGTTATCATGATCTCATAAGAGCCCTGATTGATCAAACACCAGGCATTAACTTCAGCAGGCACAGAAAGGCTGCATTTATCCTATTTTTCACACCCTACGCACAAAACCATAAGAAGATGAAGTCAAAAGTTTCCAACAGAGGTCATCTAACTCACCCAAAGTAAGACCAATTATACATAAGCAACACCAACACGCTGCTGCCCCACCTGTTCTTAGATACTCCCAGTGACTGCAGACAACTGATTCCTGCAGCTCCCTGTTACCAAAATGCTTCCCAAATCTTCCTTGCTCTGACATAAGCCCCACGTGTCCCGTTTCCACAATTACTCCATTTTCACCATTATGTCCATCCTTAAAATACTTCTGCATAAACTGAAAGAATTGAACTCTGTGCTTTCTCAGTTGTCTTGTGAACAAATATAGCCAATCGTTTCTATTTTTTTCAAAACCAGCATTTCTAAATTTCTTGTTATTATCATTTACATTCCAAGAAGTATGAAGGTCAAAACTGGATACTGCCAGTCATCATCAGGAAATAGGCCACTGGACCAGATGGACTTTTAGTGTGGCTCCATGTGGTAATTCTTACATTACCACCACTACCAAGGATTAACAGAGGAAGGAAAAGAAAAAATCTTTGCCAGATTTTTTAGCAACAGCACATTTTATAACACAAGTAGAAGCCCTTGTTACCAGTCTCCTTATTACTCTGACACATTAATACTATATTCAAGCTAAACTGAATTACCAACCTGAATAACGTGCTTTTCCTTTATTGTCTCCTAGAAGTTGTGTTGTGGACAAACAAATTCTGAAAGGCTGAAGTAGAGACTTGTATAGTTTCTCCTAATGTGCTTTCTGATTGTCAGGTACTGAGGATGTGTGTATGCCAGGATGCCCAGATTTCCTGCGCAGAGGCAAAGGACAGAATTTTTCGATAAAGTGAAACATTCCCACCTATTCCCACCTAACTGCGTGATGCCAGGAGACAAGGCTTTAATAACTTACTGGAAAAATTATAAAAATACAAACAAAAATAGAGTCTGTGGCAGCCAGACTGGGGGGGGGGAAGAAGGCAAAAGAAGCAAGAAGTAAAACCTTTCTGTTCTTACTTATTTTCTTTAGGCATTTACTGCCCTGAAACTTTTGCTCCAGTTTTCATTTCAAATTTTATTAGATTAAAATCTAAGACAAGAAAGAGTTAAATAAAGATCCGTTCCCCAACAATAACAAGCTCAATTAAATGCCTCAATATTATAAGAACAGAGTAATTTTGTAAGTGTTTTCCTTTTTACAGAGGTTTTATGGGTGGTCTATCACAGTCTCTTAAGATGATCCTGCTCGTTGTTGAATTTACAGAAACTAAGGTTAAAATGTTTGGGTTATTTTCTCTCTCTCTCTCTTTTTAAATACATAAGAATCTGGAAAATGTATGTTATAAACTCTCTCACTATCCAAAAAGTCCTTAGCAAAGCAATTTAGGACAACTCTTCCAATCTGCACAAAGGCAAAAGTTTATCAAAGCAATAAAACTGTTTATAACGTTTTCTCATTCAGAGCATGTTAGCAAAGCTGAACTGAAATGCGCAATAAAATTTATATTACAGCCATATTGTTCCCCCCTCATTACTTTAAAACTTTTATGTTCAAACCCAAAATGTAAGCACTCCCATTGCTTTTTTTGTTTCCTGATTTGGATTGGGATGAGTCATCGTACAGAAATCATCTTCCTCAGTCCTTTTTATTTCAGTGACATCCACAGGCTCAACTAGAGAAAACTCTACCCTGAATTGCTCAAAAGCTGTAACAGGCAATCCTAATTTCTTTATATTTGTTTCTGCATTCCTTTCCAAAGACAGTGTGACTATCCAAATGCAAATGGGGGACCTGGTACATAACTCCAGCCAAAAGCAGCACAAGTGATCTAAGGTAGCCGAGCACCTGAAACCGTGGCCAAACATTTACAGTTCAAGGAAACAACAAGCCTATAGAAAGGTTTAAGGGCAGATCTTACCTGGTCTAACTCAGGGAAGTCAGTTAGACTATTAAGAATGGTACTCAGTAAAACTATCCAGTTAAATAAATATATATATACACACACACACAGAGAGAACTTTGTTCATGCTGTCAGTGAAAAGTTTCTCAAACGTGTATCTTGGTCACATTGAGAAGGTAGTCAGGAGCATTGTATCTAACCTCAGATGACAAAGTAGGACAAAGATATCCCAATTAGCTCTGAACCTACTAGCCCAGATACCGGAAACTAAGGCAACGTGGAGCTCAGCGCAAGCTAACCTCACCTACGCTCCCCAGTACTAAATGTGCTGCTTCCAAACTAGCTGGAACTTTGTATTCTGCAGGCGACAGAAGTTGTTTGAGATGTTACGCTTCCTTGCAACGCGCTGTTCTTACAACAGGAAAACCTGCATTTCGGAGATGTGACAGCTGTTAGCCTAGGAACACGCCGGGAAAGGGGAACTTCACAGCAAGGGGTAGCAAAGAGAAATTTGGCATCTGAATGTACTGCCACAGTTTTCACTTTAGGAAATTCTGTACAATTCATTACAGGGCTTTGATTCAGCAGTCCCAGTCTAAAACGCTTTGCTGATACAGCATCAACCTAAGCATGTGCCTAAATACCCAAGCACTTCAGAGACGTGAGGAGGCTCCATTAAAGTGTTTTACAGAATGATGCTCTCAATACTGGAGGTGCCAAAGCAGCAGGCTGTTGCTGTTTTTAATAACGAGCATTGGATACTTTGTCCCAAGGTCCTATCAGAACTTCCCAGTTACCAGGTGCAATTTCATGTCACAGTATCAAAACAGCCAATGCCCTCTACCAAAATCCACTCTCATTCCCCTACTCCCAATTAGAATTTTTTTTTTCTCCTGGAAAATAAACTTATCCTTTTCTTAGTAAAATCAAAACTTTAAGCCTTTTCCTGATGAGAGTTTTGGTAGCCTCTCCTTTCCCTTCCCTGTTATTTAGATTTTATGAACAGCACCCTTTTGTCTTAAAGTCTTGCAGACCACAAAGCAATGGCAATGTAATTTAGAAATATTTTCATATAATTTGCCAGGGTCTGTTTTTATTCTTTGTAAAAGAAAGCCTGATTGCAGGCCTAGAGTACATGCACATTTCAAACCCCCTCCTACTTTGAGAAGAAATTACTGACTCTCATAAATGTATGTATTAATCACGCTATACTGGGTATTCCCATCCAAACAGACGTAATTAATTTAATTTAAAAAAATCAGCTATATAAAGCCATAGATTAATGTTACGGGCTAAATTTCAGTCAGCCATAGCTTTTCTTTGACTTTATGTTCCATTTTATTTGTGTTAATCTGAATTCTTCCCCCCCTGTTCTGTGCAAAACAGCAGGAACATTGGTGGTCAGTATCTTCCTCCCAAACACACAGCACCAACACAAAGAGCTACTTTCAACCTGATCGGTAATTTTTGAGGAACACAGCGGCAGGGCACGATGATGATAACCGGGAGAATCAAATCCATTCTCACCAATATTTTGTAAACCATTCGTGTTACTTACAATCCTCATTTCTCTCTGCAAAGAAGTACTTTTCAGGGTCTACTCTTAGATAATAGGGTATGGAAGACCACCTTACCAACAAAGGCAAAAAACTCCAGAAGCCAAGCAGCGTAGAAGCATCCTTCAAAGGCAGTCCAAGGGAACTGCTCTGCAACATCCTTGTTAGGGACCAGTCTGAAAGTCTCAGCTCTTGACGTAGGAATGGTGTGGTAAAGACCTACCTGAGCTTATGCACCTACTCTTCACAAAACCAGAGAAACTTCTCTGTGCGTTTAAGCCACGGTAAGATTTAAGTGCTGACGGGACTAATGGATGCTGGCTCTAATCGAGTGGCAAAACTGGTCTTTAAGGGGCTTCAGAGAAATGTGAAAACCTGGTCTACTGATGTCAGTATGAGTTTTGCCATTTCACACGTGAAAAGAACAGATAATGGAATTGTCCACATTGGAAAGCTTGGTGTCTCTGAATTAGGAGGCAAACCCAGACTTAATTTTATTATCTGAGAGTGGAATTTGTCTCACTTAGAAGAAAACCATAAGGGACGCTATAAAAAAACCCCACCCATTACAGCAACACAAGTAACTTTGTTATGCGAGTTAAATACAATGTTTAATTAGTTTTCTAAATGCACACACTGAAAAGCCATTAGACAACCATTAGGAGTAATATATCCATTTTCTTTTTACAATCACCTGATTTAGTTAGGCAAATTTCTGAAGTAATTCAGTCAAACAACATTTTTGGCACTCTTATCTCAGTAAAGTTTCCAATTCCCTTTTTTGACAGCGATCACTGCAATTTTCCCTTAAGCTCTAAAGCACTGGTGATCATTGTCATTTCGGCAGATTTACAGAGCATCTCTTTTGGGTAAAAATGCACTGGTACGTTTATGGTCCCAATTCAAGATCCAGAAATCTGAAACAATTCAGCTATTTTTATGAGGTAATCTTTAAGAAAACAGTTTTGTGTTCTCCTTATGTAGGGGAAAAGGAGACAAAACATCCGAAGAGTAAGATGGCTTCAGATACCTTTGTGGTCCTGTTAAAAACAACTGAGCTCCGAAAGGAGCAAAATCCATCCGGCTGCTCCCACCTCAACTGACTTCCTATTTTATTAACAAAAACTTTCTTAATAACGTCATTAATGAGCAACATATCTACATGAAACTTGTCAAACAGCTCATGACGACTTCGCCAGAATGTTGTGGAAGCAGCCAATACATCTCGCTGATGAAGATCCCATTGTAAAAATGAAGCCTCTGAAGAGATTTTATTCTACAGCTACCTACAGCTTCTCTAATGCTTTTTTTTCTTGATGCCTCATCACCCTAGAGATTCTGTGAAATTTTCCAGTGTATTTCCCCCACTTTGTGTCAGCTCCAGGATGCCCCGGTACGGGGTTATGTGATATGCAATCAACAATGCATGACATGCAAAAGACAAGTTACTGATGGTGGTATTTTACAGAAAACGAAGAGAGGGTGTGAGACAATGAACAAATCTGTAGCACAGCTGTTAACTGAACTTGAATCCTGATCTAAGCAAACTAATATGCAAACCTCAAATCTATCCTTCTCTTAGGGCAGTTGTTTTATTTATCCTTGCAATGCTTCAGCTGTTTGCTTTCCAAAAAGTAACAGTTTTTTTAAAAAAAAAAAATCATCTGGAGAATAAACAATTCCAAAGTTTCTTTTGAATAATTTGGTGAATTTTTAAGCTCTGCTTCTGCCAAACCAAACAAAAGTAGGAAGTAAGAGCTAAGAACAGAATCTGCACCATGAATGTGCCTCAGTCCTGAAAGAGCACGCTCTTAGCATACACCTTGTTCCCGCAGGGAATCAGCATCTGCATTAAAGCTTTGCAATGTTACTAACACGAATGCACGCACCCAATAAGCGGTGTCGGGCAATTTGTTACATTTCAAAACCAAGAGACAATTCCAGCCCCTGACCAGCCAGCACCACCGGCAGTTCTGACGGAAAGCTGAAGGATGCCAGCGGATGAACAAAGCAAACCCTCTCCTCACCGCAGACGGACTCTAAGTGACCTTTACACGAAAAGGCTCTCTACAAAAACACCAAGAGCCTATGGTATGGATTTTTTCCAACCCGTGGCATATTTGTGTTTGCTAGTTTGCATCATGGGGGAGCAGCCCAGCAGGAGTGGGAACTACAAATTCTTCTCTACTGTCACTATATCTCCTTTAAACACACAGTATGCATAGAACAACAGTGCAGTTGCCAAATGAGGTACTGAGGAGAGAGCTGCTATGTGGTTCCCCTCAAACCAGCTACCTCAGTTCAAATCCTAAAAAGACCAGAATTAGTACTCGCCTCGCTACCAGCCTGAGCAGCGGTGCCAAGAATGCAAGTACAGCAACAAGCAAACAAATCCTTTCCCTCTTGCCAGGGGCCAAAGTGGGGGCGAGGGAAATGGAGATTAACAAAATACATGTTTTCTCACTAGTCATGCCTGTTGTTTCAGTAAAAAAAAAAAAAAAGAAAAGAAAAGAAAAGAAAAGAAAAAAGATTAAAAGACTATAATAGGACATACAGATGGAAGACAACGTGAGCACACCACTGCATGTGCATCTCGTATTCAGGTGCTGAACCAACACTGACTGCTTATGTTAATACTACAAGAAATCTTGTCTGTTAATCAAAGCCTAATGAATGAGTTTCTTAGCATTAAAATGATGGCTTTTTGTAATCTTCATATTAATTTCCTTTACACTGTCTTTATGATAGTAACAAAACCCAAAACCCATGAATGAAGCCAAGGACCAAGACTCCAACAAACTGACTGGCAGAACTAATCAAGCCAATACTTGCATATTGTCCTGACACACACCCTGAGAAGCCAGGCAGACAGGCAAATACAGGCATCTGAGGGACAGAAGGTACAGCAAAAATAGCAATGGGAAGCAAGGAGAATTAAACATAATGCAAATATGGATCCCATTAGCGTGAGTTAAAAAACCCCAACACGGTACATTGCTTTTTGTGAAACGGAAAATGCCGCAGGTTACAAATTTCAATGCAAAAGTTCATTTGTGGGAGGAAATGGTAGGTGAAGGACCTGGGAATAGGAGTAAAATGAGGAGAGACATTAAGCCTGGAGGGCCACAGAGGGCCCAGGCACCTTCCCTGGAAATTCGCAGAAGTGCTGGGACGAGCCCTGCAATCAGAGCTGTGCAAGTGAAGCGAAGGAGCAGGTCCATGCTGGACACAGGCGACCGGAGGGGGGGGGGGAAGCGCTGGCACCACCAGCAGCCTGCCAAGTGCCTGGGGAAAAGCCAGCACAGAAGATGCTGAATCCTTGCACAGAGAAAAATAACAAAGTAGGAAAGAACCAAAGCGTCATAATTAGTACTCTTTTCCTTACCAAAAAGAGCAACGAGGTTTGACATTTCCTCATAACTCTTAGACCCTCTCCCAATAGGACACATAAGATCTAATCAGGTGCCTCTCACTTTTCTCCACCGATTCCCTTTGCCCTTGCTCTACAGTCAGGGTTATAATCTAAACAAAGTAAAATGAAAATCACATATTGTCAGACCAGATCACTGCCAAAGAGACAGGCACACAAGCAAATTTCTGTCTGTCTTCAGCCTGGTCCCCGACTCAAGTGGATGGGCCTGTGCTCCACTATTTGATCCAATTAGCACTGTTTTGACCTAAAGATGTTAGCATACAGGCAATCTTTTTTTGGAAGGGAAAACATCCGTTTTCTATCCATTTTCTATCACTAAATACAAATATTACACAAAATATCTAAACTTTGGGGAGAAAGAATGTCAATATTTGCACAGTTGGTTTCTAAAGTCTGTCCTTGATCTGGATACGTGAGTTGAGCCAGGACTCATTGTAAATTGTAACCAGTCAAAATAAAACATTAACGGTAACCCTAGCAGCATGAAAAGGCACTATAAGAATCGATCCCACACAGGGCTTAAATGAGCATCAGAACTAATACGTTCATCAGTAGTTTCATATCACAGTCAATAAAATAGAAAAAAGTTTCAATAGCCTGTATGCAAGAGCACATTTGTTAAAGTGGCATTTCTATTATTTCCACGCAGAAGCATGTTTCCCTTCTGATTTTGCAAAATATGCCTAGTGCAATGCTTTGTAAAGCATTACAAATGCATAATGTTTCGTAAAATTTTATTTTAATCACTGAAAGTAGATTACCTCTTCGGAAGTATTCCCTTTAATAACAAGAATTCCCTTCCAGAGAAGGCAACCCTACCAAGCCCTTCCCACAGGCACTCTCTTTTACACTTAACAGAGCAGGGTCCTCCTCTTGCACCAAGGAGCCTTCAGAAATGAATCACAACTCCAGTGCCAAACGGCCACGCGGTGCGGTGTGCAAGTAAACACCCTGAAGCCCTACAACTGAAAAGATGTAAAACTTTTGAAAAAATACATGTGCACGTTCCCTAATAAAAATCTGCATTTCTTTTAATTGATATTGATGAAAGAGATGGAAATCTTAATTTGATAAAAAACATTCCTGTTCTCTATTTCTAGGCTGCCACACGCTAACACGAGTGCCTGCAGGAGACTCGCACGTTGCCTATGGTGCAAAGGCAGCGAGGCCGCAGCCTTTCTGCCTCAGAATAAACAGCCCAGTGTGCCTTTCCAAGCCTGCCAATACAAAAGAACCAGGTCTAATCCTTTCAACTAATAGCACGTTCACCAGATTGAGTAATCCAGCTCACTTGGTAAAATGCAACCTTGTTCCAAGTTAAGAGAAAACCTTTGTGTTCCTTGTGAGCACATGTTCTAAGGACTGCTGCAGTTCTTGGCTTCCCCAACCCCCCCCGCTCCCCAACTTAGCTAAACCCAGGATGCACCAACGGGAGGTGAGCACGAGGCTATCACTGCATGGGAACCTTAGGCAGGAATCCGCTCGGTGAGGCCTGGCCCAGGGGAGAGATGCTCCTTCACAACACCCAGTGGGAGCACGACACAGTTACTGTTGAAGAATCTCTGGCTTTCCCCTAGGATGGAGCCCACTGAAGTTTCACTGCATCCCCCCCCACCAGGGGAACGCAGCATCACACATAAGATAGCTCTGTTTCTAAACTGGAACTCTCTGCACGCAGGGATTCTGCTAATACCTCCAAAGGCATAACAACTCACCCCTGTTGTCAACTCAGCTTTTATTACATAAATAGGAATTGTCACACATCTAAACAACACGAAACAGTGCTTCTCCAGCAACAGACACCCATACAACAGCGCTGATATGCTAGACTTCTTGAAATAACTATGAATACAATTACCCTGAAGTGTGATCTTAAATGCATACAACTTTTCTTCCCCCATTGTTTTAGTAAAAATTAGGGGGAATCAAGTATTAAGCCTCACCAGTCAAAGCTGAGAGCCTAAACAAAATTACTATCTGCAACTCTAAGTTTAAGCAAGTAGTATTAAAAAAAAAAAGTCTACTTGGCGGTCTATCCTACTCAAATAAATTAACGTCTATAATACTGCTCTAAGCTATGGACAGATCCAAGAGTTAACAATTTATGGTCACAATTAATAATAAAAAGTCTTTCAAACTGATTTCCAGCTGCTTAGGTCTCATACTTAAAGAAGAAGGGTTTAGCTCTCTATCTGGAGAACAAGCAGACAACTCCCTTTCCCACCCCTGACTTTCACAGTAAAATTCATATAAAGTTACACAACTAAAAGTAAACTGAAATGATGGTCCAACTGAAAGGGGAACAACAACAAAGGGGAAAAAAAACCCCAACCCTTATGAGAAAGCAGCTCGGGACTTGCGAGCACCAGTTAGTTCAGTACGAGCAATATTCTGGGGCATCACAGCATGAACAGGAGCAAGTTCATCTGCCCAGCTTAAACGGAAATCACTGAAAATCATTTTCAAGCAAATGCATGCAACTCATTTTGGCTAATGAAAACATACCCCTCAAAGTGAAGAACTTAGGTAAATTACATTTCTCCTAATTCTGCCAAAAACATTAAAGAAAATGGATTCACCAAAGATAAAAGCAAAGTAGGCGTGATAGATCATCCATTAGCAATACAAGTACGGCTAATTCTTCCTGACAGTGAAATTACTTGGGAGCCGACCCATTCTATTTTTTTAAAGTAAGTGTTTAGATGCAGTATATCCCACATATTTTATTCCCAGACATCCTAGGTTTGAGTAGCAGTGAGTTTTTATGAAGATCAGGCCTTAACAATAACGTATTACAAAGAGAAAAAAATAAGGGCAACTTGAAGAAAAAAATAGAAAGAGAATAGAGACTTTATAATCACTGCAATTTACAGAGAGTAGTTTAAGATGGCGTGAACTAATACCATTAATTTGAAACAATAACGAAAAGGAACAAGTTGTACATTTTACAGGGAATCACAAGTACAGAATTAATACTGCATTTTGCTCTCTGTCATACCAATTAGTGAACTACTGGGCTGGCTTGGGGCTTGCTTTTTTTCCCATAAATGCATTTTCGGTGTGCAAGGTTGTACCCGCATTCTCTAGCAAACAACAACTTTGATTTATTCGTGTAAACATCAGAAATGCATTGGCAAACAAAGACATATGGAAGAAAGAGAGATATAATGGATTCTCTGTTTGCTTTAGAAACTTGACATCTGTGGGTAGCATCATCTAAGTTGTGTTCCAACAACTTTTTGTATTTTGGTCATTTTCATTTATCGGCCCGAGCCCGACTGATGCAAAAAGCTCTGGAGGGGGACGACAGAGAAGAAATAATCTTTTAAAAACTTAAAACAGGAATACACTTGAATATTCTTCCCTTTCACATCATAAATCTAAAGAAGAAGGAAGCTCGCATCTGTTCTAACTTAGCCTTAGAGCTTAAAAAGCAAAGGAAAAGTGTTAGGATCATTTGCATCTCGTCCCGATTTTGGGAAAGATTCTCGGAGCGGACCCGGCCGCCGGCGGCACGGGCGCCAAAGCCCGCAGGCTTCCCGCGGGGCCGGCTCGGCGGTACTTACCCCCGCGAGGAGGAGGAAGCCCGCCGTCCGCCCCGCCGAGGGCACTTTCCCCCCGCGCTCCGGGCCGGTCCCCGCGGGCGCTCAGTCGGGCCGGCCCATGGCCTGGGGGGCGGCAGCGGGCCGCGACGGGGCGGGCGGGACCGCGCCGGGACGCCCCTCCGCCGGCTCCTTCCTCGGTCCTCCCGGCTGCCGCCCCGCTGCCGCCGGCCGGGCAGGAGCGCCCGCGTCCCCTCGGCGGCGCCGGCGCCTCTCGGGCTCTGCGGGGAGAAGCTGAAGTCACGGGCGCAGCCCCGCGCCGCCGCGCCGCGCCTGCCGCCGAGCCCCCCGCGCTGCCCGGCCGGCGGCACCGCCCGGCTGGGGCCAGCCCCCGGCCCCTCCTCCGCGCCCGGACGAGGCCGCCGGTCCGCACCACCCGGGCCGCCCCCGGCCGCCCCGCCCCGCCCGCGGAGCCGCCGCGGAGGGGAGCGGAGGGGGCTCCGCCCCGAGCATCCCCGCGGGCAAGGTGCGGGGGTCGGGGCGGTGCGGAGCCGCCTCCCGCGGGGTCCCGGCGCACCGGCCCGCGCCCCCCGCCCCGCAGGGAGGCAGCGGGGCGGGAGGAGGAGGCGGTGAAAGGGGGGGGGGGAAGGGGGGAGGGAGGCGAGCCCCGCAAACGCACCAGGTGCGAGACAAAGCAGGGACGGGCGCTGCGGCACCGGGATGCACCCGAGCGGCCGCCTCCCCCCCGCCCCAAAGACATTAAACGTGTTGAATAATTAATCCTTGGGCGAGGAGGCGATTTTTGCTTGATGGTGATGGTAGGAGGATGCTGCGAGAGATGAGCTCCACCTGGCAGGCGACCAAAGTAACCCGGCACGCACGCGTCCCGCTCAGCGGCGAAACGCCACTTTCAAACCGCAAGCGGGAAAAAATAATAATATAAAAATAAAGAGAGAAAAAAAATAATCTAATCGGGCCAACCCCAAAATGCGCTCTAACCGCGGGCCGGGCTCGCCGGGGAAAGCGGTCCGTAAGAGCCGCCGGTAGCGAGCAGCGCCCGGGGCGCTCGGCGCGGCGCTGCCGGACCGGACCCGCCCCGGCCCGCGCGGCTCCGCGCCCGGCGGGCCGCAGCGAGGTGTGGGGGGCTGGGGGCGGACCCTGCCCCTCTCCCTTCACCTCGCCTGCCGGGCCCCCTCCGCCTGCGGGGGAAATGTTTTCTTCCCCTCTCTCCCCGAAGCCGGCGCTGCCGCTCCGATGGTTCCCAGCCTTCGCACTTGGAAGCGCCAAGCGCAGGAAGGAGGCACGCGTAGCAGCACCGTACCCGCTGTAATTTCACCGAGCAAGAGCTGCTATAGATGACTTGAACACCAATTGAATAGGAAATTCCCTCTCTAGTCTAGGAAGGACTCCGCTTAAAATGCCCCACAGTGTAAGAGGCAAAGTAAAAGGAATTGTCCTATGGCACTGGCGGCAGAACTAGCCTACTTCAACTTTCCTGTTAGACCTCCATCAAGCATTCCCATGTTCTTTATCAGGCTTGGGAAAACAATAAGCCAAGTGCAAGCACCTGAAGGGACAATAATGAATTTGAGATGAACGCTAGCGACCACCATAAATCAATTGCATTTGAAGCTGCCTGACAGAGAGTATAAATTAAACCTTTGAATACTCACATGCACAACTGTTTGTGGGGCTTTCACAGGTGCCTGATAACAGGGGGAACCGAGAAACATATCTGGGGTGTCTCCATAAACCAAGGGAAAGGCTATAGCAAAGAAAGGAACATATAAAACATTAACATTAAATCAATGCTTTGTGGAGAAATGTCTTACGTTAAGCTGAGCTTTATCTTAAATCATATTTAAAAGCTCGCACAGTATACAAATCAATATTGATGCCATCTAAAATACACCACTATCATCTGCACTGATAAATGCCAGTTTCCATCCAGGACAAAGTGACTTCTTGGAAGAATTTCAAGGACTTCCAATCTCTTCTGGCATCTCAGCAACTGAAGCCAAAGCTGCACTCTTTTGCCAACTTCAGGCTCTGCTCCAGCGCATTAAAACTGGGTTTAGATGCCATAGTGTTCGTCATACAAGGAGCAGAAGTAAGGTCACCAGAATAATTTTTTCATTTGATTTTCAGGCTTTTAAGTTAAGCAGATTTATACGTTTTCAGAGGATCATAGCTTACGCACAGCACACATGGGAAAAAAGTTGCCAGCTTGGATGAGAAAGGGACTAAATACCAATGCCTTCAGCGTTCCAGCTACTGTGATCATCACTCGAACGTTATCGCAGTCACCATCCTTCCGGGAGCCGTTCTCCTTTATGGTCTCCAGCACGCTGCAAGCCTGCAACGAGGAAAAGCGATGGTATATTGGGGAAACGTTGTTCACCCAGGAAACATAGCCGACCATACGGAAGACAAAAATAACTTAACTTTAGCATCTCACGAAACCCTGCAAAAGCCTATCAAAATGGAGGCATTTTGAATTTTCACTCAGAAATCAAACTTCAGGGGGAAAAACCGAAACACTTTGTGCCCAGCCTTGTTTCCACAGCCCTAAAGAGGCCCAGCACAGACTGTGAAGCATCTGCCCTTGAGTTACTAGAGGAATATAAGCCTACAACCACCTCCTCCTTCCAACAGCTAACTTCTGCTCCCATATGCATAAAGTACATGTTCATGTCATTCACTTGGTTTCTTTCTCTGAAGGCCTTTTGAAAACTGTATGAAAATCAGTGCTAGTAAATGGGGAATAAAAAGCTGGGTGTCCTTAACTCTCCAGACAAGCTCAAGCTTTATAGTCATCTCCCATCACTCTCCTAGCAAAAATACTTGGGAAATAAATTGACGCTTTTCTGCAGGCTGGTGCAATTGTGAAGCTATGGCTCATACTCTTTTTTTTTTTCTTTTTTTTTTTTTTTCCTGCTTTGAGTCATTCACTTGGCACAGCAGACTGAGCTATTAAGTTATTGTATTTTTTTCTTTTATAAAGGCACCCTGAGATGTCTTGATATGATAATGCTTCCTGAAACTGATGCTAATTCATAACTTTTTCTTGGTTTCATCAGAATTCTTAGGTCATGTTCATTTAGCATCAGGGCAGGACACTTGAGGACAGTTCCACCTTTCCATGTTTTCCAAACACTCACACATGAACACAGAAATATTTTCATAGACGAAACTCCTCCTAGAACATTGTGTTTGAAATCCAATTCTTTATCAGTTTGGGACTTAACATCTTATTTCCCCATGCTATGAGGTTGGTTGTTGTTGGGTCTCAGGGTCTGAAGTGCTATTGTTGATCATGTTAGGAAAAAATTATTTTAAAATGATAAAAATTGCTTATTAACACTTGATCACAAACTAGTGTTAGACTGTCAAGTTTTTCACAGTTGTGGCTAGGACGGCACTGAACAGATGTTCTTCCTGAGGTCGATCTAATGGTAAAAGAACAGATCAAGTTTTGATCCTGACAATGACAAAGAATTTATCTGCATAGCATACTTGATCGAGTTGTTATATAAATGTTTTTCCACAATCCATGGGCTTTATTTTCTTATCTTCCTGTTTACTCCTTTCTTCCCCACTTGTTACATACAGCTGACATTTAAACTGTGCAATATCCACACCACCTATTTAATTTTTGTCCATTTGAGACCACAGAGAGAGCTAAGAGCAGTGTGTTTTCCTGGAGGACTCACCCAAAAGTGCTATGAAATGGTGAGAAACACCCGTCACTATGGGAAAGCAGCAAACCTATGCTAAGGGATGTCTCCATCGCAGCACCGAGAGAAGGGAACCAAGAATGTCAGGAGGAAATACATCATTCCTGTGGAGAAAGAATGCCACCAACTGTTTTGATCACAAGAAGGTTAAGCAAGGGCTTGGCTCGGCGTTGTCTGTTACAGAGAGTTCATGGCAAAACCAGGATTCTTGCAAAAAGAGCAACAAGGGACTGGCACAAGTGAAGACGCTGCACAAGGGAAAACAGAACAGCAGATCGTGAGCCTGGGCTAGACAGGAAGAACCAAGATCCTTTGGCAACCTGTCAAAGCTATCCCTCCCGTGAGCTGGCTGCCACAGGGACTGCCCTTATTGGACCCCACTGCTGCATCTTGGCACTAAGGTTGTAAGCTCCTCCAAAAAAGGGTAGTTTGTGTCACTGTGAATATAATATAGAGCTTTTGAAAATACATTAATATGCAACAATGCCTGATTTTTAGTCATTGGATTGTTTCACTGAAAGGATACACTTAAGTATCAAAACCATCATGAAAACATAAATCATAGCCATCTGTTTTCTTGGGCAAAACAGACCTCCATGTCAATGCCATCAGAAGTCAGTAATAAAATAGTTCTCAAACCATTGATTGATCTGAAAGTTTCACCTGCTTGACTCTGTTGCTGCAGGTTAATGTGGAGCAGAGGATGACAATGCTAGAACCTTTCCATGCAAAGCGGAAACAAGTGCTCCCAATACTTGGCAACAACAAGTGTTCTCTTGTTTCATTTCCACTAAGCAGCTCACGTTGCCTTGCACCTGTCTGGCTGCTTTAGCACTCAAAACTGACAGAAAACCATACCCCAGTTTCCATAAGCTTGTCTTAAGGATAGTCCTGGGAGCGCCATGACTACTACCTTTTATACCAAGTAAAAGGCATATGGAGTGTGCGTTCACCATGGCGCGCACTGACACTCAACTGTTGTACTTCCAGTAGCATGAGTTTCAAAACTCAGAGTCAAATCCAGATCTGCGTTTTGTATACCGTTATGGACCAGCAGGATTACAGGAGTGTGATTAAAACAGGATGGAAACCTCTCGTTGTGATGACACACACTGCCCCACGCAAGAGAGCCCGCAATGTGGCGAGGCCGATGCGCACATTGCAGGGCATCCAGCAGAGCCACGCTGGCGGCTGCCATTCCATTGCCGCAGGAATATCCCCCGGCCAGCATCAGGGACAGCAACAGGGCTGATGACTCACGATTATCTCATTTGCACAGACAATCTTTTTTGCCTGGAACCATACTATAACATAATCCCAACAGTTGTAACCCACAGGCACCTTGGCATTGAGGCTCAACATTTATTCCGTTACTCAAGAGGCATTAATTTCCCTGAGGTATTAACAGACATTAGCATGATAAATCTCTCCACATCAGTATGAGCAGTAATGTTCTTCGGAACTTTGAAGACCGGATTTTTCTAGCTTTTAAACAAACATTTTGAATCTGCCTGGAAACATTATGAACACGCACAAGTACATTCACACATCCCCCATCAGAATTTGAATGGTAGGGGGTAGGTATTTTTCCAGAAGTTACAGTACAAGTAGTTAGAGAGATATATTGAAACTGGCAGCTGATAAATTAAAACCAGCTAACAAAATATAAAACATCCTTTGTTGACTCTTCTCCAGGTCCGTTTCCAGTAGATAATGTACTACTATGATCATAACAATATAAAGGTTATTTTTATCCTTGTTTCTTATATTTTGGTGTCAAATATAATAGCCCACCTGAGAGATGTGAAAGCTCAATTCCCCTCTTATTCATGAAGAACTTACAGCCCGGGTTATGGCCAAGGCAAGGTTCCTGCTCATGGCCGAGGGAACTGGGGTTATTTAGTCTGGAGAAGAGGAGGCTGAGGGGAGACCTGATCGCCCTCTACAACTACCTGAAAGGAGGCTGTAGAGAGGTGGGGGTTGGCCTCTTCTCCCTGGTAACAGACGATAGGACAAGGGGGAATGGCTTGAAGCTGTGCCAGGGCAGGTTTAGGCTAGACATTAGGAAAAACTTCTTCACCGAGAGGGTTGTCAGGCTCTGGAATGGGCTGCCCAGGGAGGTGGTGGAGTCCTCATCCCTGGAGGTATTTAAAAGAAGGATAGATGAGGTGCTTAGGGACATGGTTTAGTGGTGGGATGGCAGTGCTAGGTTAACGGTTGGACTCGATGATCTTAAAGGTCTTTTCCAACCGAGGTGATTCTATGATTTGTGAACCTCAACTTTTGTTTTCTCTCTTCCTTAAGTAGTTCCTTGGCTGCAGCGGTCTTGGAAACATGACCGCAGCATACCCTAGAGGCTTCAAACCTGAAGAGCAAATCTAAGGAGTTTCAAACACGATAATTTTAAAAATAACTAATAATGTAGAGAAACTAACTAAACATACACGAGTGCTTGGGGTTCAGTATGAAATGTAATTAAATTGGACTGACAAACCCATATCTTCCTTGAGCAGTATAAAATCTGAGTTGCTTTAAGTTCAACAACTAAGCTCTGAAATCTTTTTAGCTTTACCTTTGCCACATTGCTGCTGGGAAGAGGCCTCTCTGTGGGTGAGCTAAGAGACTTTCAAGCCATGCTACTCTTCCTGCAAGCCCCAGTAAGGCCCAATGCATGCCATAGTGCCACTGGCAATGTCACCCACAACCACAGATGGGGTCCTGCCAGAGTCAGCGGTCTTTAGTCCTAATGGGATACCACGGTGGGAACCAGGTGGTTGGGAAAGCGTGGTAGCTGCCAACTCACCACCCTACGGAGTTCCCATACAGATCAAACAAAATCCATGACAGAGATTCTACAGAGCCCAGGGCCAAGGGTGTGAGGCGTGAAGTCTCAAGTCATTCTGTCTCCCACAAAAGAAGCCACCGGCAGCAGAAATGCTAGACCCTGCTACTCCTAAGTATGATCTAGTACCACAAGAAGGAAAAAAAAAGAAAACAAAGAAAAAGAAGAAAGAAGCGCATCTTCTATACCTTCTTTATAACACAACAGCTTTATGGTAATAGCAGGTAAGGCTCTTGGTTGCTGGAAATTTTCATATGTTCAGAACAGAGCTACGATAACTTTTATTACTGAGGGATTTTCCCCAATACCATAAGGGGAAACAGTGACCTGATCATTTTCAGTCTCCTAAATCATCAGGTCAAATTCTGCCAGGGAAGAGCAGACAAAATCATGACCATTATTCAGTTATGAACATAAGTATGAAGGCACACTAAAGTTAATGAAGAGAAGATCACATTCAATGGGATAACAATTCATTTTGTAGCTATAGGAATTAGTATAAAAATATCAGATTCAGGACTTACAAGGGACTTCACCTCTAAGTTAACCTGTATTGGGTTAAATGATCTACATAATCTGATTTACTTTCAGCACCTTGTGTTACTACATTGTAATCATTAGAAACCAGGAAATACGATCCTCGGCTAATTCAAGAGATCTGGATTCATACTAAAATGTATCTTTAAATATATGGTATCATGGTCATAAAAGAAAGCACTCAGACAGTCAGGTCACACATCTTCATTCGCACCACGGTTTATAGAGGCACGTTTGCCCCTGCATTCTATCGATCTAACAGGATGTGTTTTTCTATTACGCATGCACACAGTCTCTACATTTAAAGAACATTACATTAAAAATGAAATCAAGAGCTTGCCTGTGAGGAAATGTGAGAAGGAAGATTGCCCCATACATTTTTTATTTGCTCTCTAACGTGCCTGCTAAAGTCTCATTCAGGAACAGCTAGAAGTCAGTGTCAGAAGTACTGCCAGAACTTGTAAATTCCTGGAGTCCAACCCAAAGATTTAATTTCATAACAACATACCTGTGACGAACAGAGGACTCTGCTTTGCTCTTCCTGTGCATTCAGTGAGGATCGAGTCCTGTAAATGCAAGAATATACAATTACGTATACCCTAACAGATACTTTGCACAAAGAGGGTGAACTCGGATTGAAAAGTTAAAATGTGTTCCTATTTTGAGCGCTTAGTACTATAACGCTGTCCCTGAATGTAAGCTTTTCCAGTATGTCATTTCCAAAAATCTTTTTTAGAAAATCTAAGTTTCAGGATTACATCTTATGGAGGCACACTGAGTGCTGTATAAGTTACCACAAGAGTTTAAATGACTGGAAACAACCACTTCAAAGGGAAATAGCAGTCTGTTGGACTAGTCGCTGTAGGTAGACATGATGTATTGCAAATTTACAAGATGCCAAGCATATTAGTATAACTTGTTTTTTTTCCTTAAAAACAAAACCCAAAACAACAACAGCAACCATAAAATGAACAAGAAAGTGCCGTGATTCATGTCTGCCCCTTAACTTTGGAATCTGATCATAATTTGAGCTTAAAAAGGACTAGAAAGTTTTCAAAATCATCACGACCAATAAGAGGAGAAACGGATGCTAAGGCATGGCCAGCCCGGTAGAGATTCACCCTGAGACAAGAGGTGCCTGACCCTTTAACACCCTGCGCGGCCCTAAGGCTCTGTAGAGCGGAGAACACATTACAGACAAATGGACAGCTCTGGGATTTTAGCAGAAAGTGTTCAGAAAGTGCTGGGTGTGCAAGTTCCTTTAGTCAGAGGCTTAACACGCAGGCAGATGTGGGTTGATTTTCAAGGACATAGGAAAAATCCAGTCCTCTCTTCCCTTAGGTCCCTGTTCAAAATGCCAGGTCATGGTCACGACATGTTTTCAAAGTATACACCGAAAGCGCATTTCCTACCATTACTTTTAGAAAATACGCACTTACCTATATACAGGTGAAAAATACTGTAGAAGTTGTATCTTGGGGCAAGGAGCCAGGGTCTCTGTCACCGTTACGCGTTGTCCAGTACAACAAGGCTCTGACCTCCGTTTCTCTAGTACAAGCAGCAACAACAGCACGAGATAACTTAAACTATAAACTTAAACTGTAATACACATACTATAAAAATATTATAAAATGCTAAGTATTTTTTGTCTTGGTCCTGCAAAACAAATCACCAAGGACAGTTTCACATTTATTCTTCCTGTTTTCAGATAGAAGAAACACTGTTTTAGTGAAATTACGCCTACCTTTACACACATGCGTAGAAATAATAGAAGCCCTTAGAAATTCATTCCACTATTCCTTTGTGTCTTGACTTCCATGAACTTAAAGAGTAGGAATCAGAGCCCAGGGGAGAAAGACAAGAGGAACTTTAAACGCCTAAAGCAGATAACCAAAAGTAGGTTACCATCATATTTTTAATTTATGTGTATTACAAGACAAGATGACAGTCATATATGTGTCTCCTATTATCAATGGCTAGGAAGTTTCTCTTTTAAATTAACACAGTCAGTTCAGCTACTTAAAGTCTATTTGTGTTTGTTTGGGCTGTGGACCGTCCTGTATTTTAGCTCAGAGAATGCTGCCTCGCTTGGAATTTTTCTGAAGCAGCATATACAAAGGAAACCGTTTCTTGTTTCTACCTTGCAACTGCATGGTAACTCAGAGCAATTCAACCCAGCTGTGTCAGGTTTGTTAGCAGGTACAGCAACATTTAACTACAACTAAGAGCTCAGCAAACACAAGCAAGGCCACTCAGGTGGTGTTCAATGCGGGGCAATAGTTATGGAGCACGTACACCACTCTAATTGGAAGACAAAATTTTGGAATATCGGCTATTGTGCCTTAGACTCTGACAACATTCATTTTTTTCCCATTACACTGGAACATTACTCAGTCAACACCTGGAAGAAACTGGTTTGACTGACCCAGGTAAACAGAAGTCAGGTAAATCAATGCTCTATCAACCTTCAATCAACATTTTTACAGCTCCAATATTTCTAAGTTAAACCAGACCTTTTCAGCCCTCCTATAATACATCTCATGTAAACTAGGCACAGCTGGTCTCTCCACCAATAAATCAACTGTTGAAGGAATAACAAAATATATACAACTAACGCACAGACAGGACAAAAATTGCAATTGAAAGAGAAACCATGCAGTGAACCTAAGAAGTCAATTTAGAGAGTCTTGACACATTTCATCAACATGTACTGAGGAAATGCTCCTGTGGGGAGGGTGGTTTTGTCTTATTTTTTTGATGTTGGTTCCTCAGCGAATGCTTTGCATAAGGCATCTCTGATGTCTGGCTTATAAAGAAGCTACAATCCCTTTAAGTACTAACAATGGAGACTGTAAGAAATAAAATCCTAGAGCAGAGAGTTGTAGGGATGTTGACATACAGGTTGTTGACTTCTGCAGCCAGGGAATGCAGTCCCCCATCATGCTGGGTCTCTTGAAGGTGCCCCAAGTTGCAGTGGGGCCACAGAAGCAGCCTTAACTGATAAGGACTCCCTGTATAATACAGTTGGGCCCCCTATATAATAGTAACTATTTGTATATTATTTTGGAGGGAATTTTAATTGCACTCTGCTGACCACAGTCCCAGGTCTATTGGGAAAATACGGTAGAGGTGCTGTGACTGGCTTCTTTTCAGGGGGTGCTGTATGTCTACATAGAAAAGACCCTTAATGTCAAACCAAATTAAACAAAAAATGATATATTATATATTGATGGCACACAAAAAAAATTACCTGTCTGAAGCAAAGCATACATATCTTTCTATGCCACTGGCCAGAGAACACAGGAAAGCACTGGCTAAGTGCACCTGAGACTGGACTGGTAGAGTCTTCTAAGAAGCTAGGCGAGAAACTGCCTTTGGTGAATCTACTTTTGTTATTTTGCACACCTAACACAATAATTCTTAATGAAATTCCACATATACGAGGACATGAAGTTAAGCAGTTTGCATTGAACTGCAATGTTAGACATTAAGCTGACAGTCCTCAATTCCTACTGCCCTCTTAGCTGGTGGGTAACAGGGACAGAGTAATAAGCCATTTGCAAGAAAGGGCTGTAGATTAAGACTCTTGAACCTTGTTAAGCACACTAAGGTTAACTGCTTGTCACCCGCTGACATTTTCTTCAGCAGAAAACTGAAAGCAAGAATGCCTGCTCTGTCAGAACTAATTTCCAAGTCACTGGGGACTTGAAGAAGTTTAAATAGATAGAAAATGATAAGAGGCTCTAGCACAAACCAACTGGAACCACACTATCAGAGCATGAAGTTCATAACATTCAGTGCTGATGAGTTTCTGTTTAATAGCTTCTCCTAAGCTATTAAACAAACACCCCAAATCACAACCCAGAAATCATCTAAAGAACCTACTGCCTTGGACATCTTCCATCTTGGATTTCAATGCTTTAACATCACCTAACAGTGTCCCACAGATCCTGAATTAGTGCAGGAGTCTTGCTCTAGAATATGAATCAAACTATTTTCTGGATGTTTTCAGGCAAAGTTATTTTGCTCTGTGAATTCACTGTGAATCCAATCCAGCCTTTCTAAATGCATCCCGAAATGCTGTTGTACCTGGGTCAGCAACAAGTCTATCCCTTTAAACTTCCGGTGATTGCCCATGAGATAGAACTCCTGAGAACAGTATTCCCTCCAGGAAATACTTGAAATAAGCCTGACAAGAAGTTCCTATTGATTATTGCCATAAGAAGCCTGCAGTGACTTCATAAAGATGATTCAGAGCTTAGCTTAGGCAGGGTGACTTAATGTCGTTACAAAATCCTACATGAATAGAAATTCAAAGTATCTCCACTGTGTGATCACACTAAAAAATTGTCTTCTGAACTTTTCTTTTTTGCACTTCCAGCTCCCTCCCTGAACTTTGAGGTACACTTTCTGCTCGCCTATATCTTATTGTACTTCTCTGTATAATTCCTCTCTCTGCTATGTGAGTCTTCTGCTAACTTCCCTGAAGACTGAATACTGCAAACAGAAGGCCACTAAGGTTAACATGAGTCACAGTGAGGGGACCTGAACTAGGGACATGCATCGTTGCACAACGGAGCGGTGAATGCCATCCAGCAGAACACCCGCAGGCAGGACAAGTGTAGTCCTTGCCGATGGCCTGTCCAACAGCCGCCTTCCTAGCACCAACGTTGAGTAAAACCATCGTGATCAACTTAAGCCTTCTTACCTGTGTAGGGTCTACCAGGATCAGCTTCCTGATGAAGTTAGGGTCCCAGGTCCAAGTCACGTCCTAGACTTTAGTACTGGGTGGCTACAGACGTAAGTCACAGAGCAGCGACAGAGTGGCCCAGTGCCTGCAGACAGAGCCCCCAAGAGTGGCTTTGTTGCTCCAAGCTGCCCAGCAAGCCTGGGAAAGTGGCTTTGCTGCCACCCCTGACCCAGTACAAATTGTCGAGCAGCTCACATATGGCTCCCATCAGCCTGCAATCAACACAGTCAGCCTCTAAAGTTAGCCCCCGGTGTTAGAGCCTGCAGCGTTTGCAACAGGAGTGATGATCGAGTTTAAAGGCAAAGGGACCAGAGTCAGGACGTTTCTTTCCCAAACAGAACGTTTCACCTGTTCAACTGTTTATCCCTCAGCACAGCACACGGAGACCTTGACTCCACAGCTAGGAGAAGAAGGGCTTGATCGGCGACATTCGGCCCCAGTGAATTTGTCACCAGCCAGCTGAGACTGAGAGCCTGTCTGGGGCAGCTGAGCTATGCCTCCACTGTTCGAGCAGACATGCTCTGAAATACTGGATCTGGCAGTGACAGTTTTCCCTTTTGCACCTCATCTGCTTCACTGCTCTTGCATAAGGATGATCTAAAGCTTAGCAAATACTTGTAGCTGGAAATATTATGCATGCAAAGTAATCACGGTAATACTCTTCCTTTGCAGAAAGCAGATCATTCATTAGCTACTCAAAATAGCTGAATGGCTCAAGAAACTACAGCTACAATAGGCATTTAAACCATCAGGTAGCAAAGAGCAGAGGTACGGTGCCTTAGCAGGGGTGGAGTATTTCTCATTCACATAGTTGCCGTGGCAAAAACATTTCTACTACTTCCTATCTAGATGCCAGAAAAAGAGCTCACTACAAGTATAAGAACAACATATTTTGCTTTTGTTGCTACTATGCAAAAAAAATAAAAAAGCTTATAATGTATCTTTCTGTAGTACAAATACAATACTGTTCATGGAAATAACTCACATGTCCATTGCTTTTAGTGTTGCATGAACATTAACTGCATGCTGTCTGTCCTCAGGATTGTATTTCCCATCTCGAAAGGGACTGAGTGAAACGCACGTTTACTGTTAGAGACCACAAAGGTGGACTGTGACATAAAGTGAGGTGCCCAGAGTCAGTAGCATAGCTGGGAACAGAGCTCAGAGTCAATACCCACAGACCTCTTCAGTGGACGACAGTATTTGGTGGGCAGGACGGGGCAAAGGAAAGTTTCCCCTGGCTGCTGGAAGTTGGCAGGGAGCCCCAGGGAAGCTTTGCTGTGTACATTCCTCGTTCCCTGTGACTTACAGTCCTCTCAAAGCACCCACTACTTGACATGGTTGAAAATCAGTTACCAGGCTGCTTTGTCTTGAGTCAGTTTGAGGTTTCCTCCATCCCTTGAAAATGATAAAGATATAACTCATTCCGATCCTGTAGGGGTTAGTCAGATTGCTAGGCCTGAGGATGAACTGACGATGGTCTTTGGAAGACTTCAGTCACATTACTGTGTTAATGTTCTGGGTCACTACTCTAATAAAATGCATGTCTCAAGATGGAAACAAGTAAGCATGGGCATTTTCTCAATCAAGAGAGACAACCATCGTGGTCAGTGACAGGCACTGGGACATAAAATAAAAAGGTATTCAATGCTAGAACAGCATAGGCCACTGAGATGAAGAAAAATAAAATTGCATCCTGGTCTGTATGCCAGGAGAAATTGCTTTGCTTATCTGATTTACTTAGACTCTGTTTTATTCAAGGCTCACACTTTAAAGCCGAGCATCTAAAAGTGCTACAACCCTACAAGCAGAACAGCTTAGTCCATTGCCCCAGAAGACTTTGTTTAACAGCTTACTTTCTAACTATGCATTTAGATTGCTAATATTAATGGCAGCTTAACTGCTCCATGCAAGCTGGGCTGTCGCTTTTTCAGTATTTCCAGGCAGTCTGCAAACTCATTTCTGGGATATATATAAAAACCATATTTGCCACTCCATAGATACTACCACGAGATATAATGACATACATGTGTGGAGAATCGGGATCTTATGAGCCAAGTCAATGTCAGCACTTGTTAACTGCGATGGGCCCTGCTAGCTGCAGCAGAGCCTGCCTCAGATGTATGATGAGCAAATCCACATGCGCCTAATTACCCGCGATAACACAGTTTGCCTATTCAAAGCAGAGAGAACATTTGTGTGTATATATATAACTGAGTTTGAGCTGAGGTGCTAAGAAAACTGCATATAAGTATTATTTAGTAAATATAAGAGTATTTATGGGTGATGATGCAATCAGCATTACTACAGAGCACAGGAGTGTTATAATATTAAACCCTATCTCTTTCATCATTACAAAAATGTTCATTTGTGGCAAACGGCCGTAGATTTGAAAAAGAAAATATACATGTGGACCCTCACAACCATTTCACAGTGCCTACAAATAATTTTTATGAGACTAACACTGATCAGTAGCACCTTTAATATATTTTTCCTGAGAGATGTCAGTATTCCTTCCCCTCCACATCCTTTTACTCCTTCACTCCCTCAGAAATGATAAAAACCCTCTGCATTTTGGTAATGAAGCATTTAGTTCAAATGAAAAATCACCTCGTAATACAGCAAGTGTTAGCCAGATCAAAAAAAATCAGTTAATCAGTGAGGATTTTTATTAGTCAATCATGTAACTAATTAAAACCATTGATTGATAACAGACAACACTGCAACAAAGTTATCTTACTCCTAACCCAGCAAAACGATCTGCCTGCTGCACATATAGATAGTATGGGATGACCTGCTTACAGATAAGTCTGCAACTGCTGACCAATCTATTTTTACTTAGTGGTAGTATTTCCCCAGCTCAGCAGTTCTGACAGATCACAGCTTTGAGTCTGAGGCACTTGTGAACCATCTCTTTGTTAGGCACAAATAGCAAAGTGCACATCGATAAATCACACCCTTTGTCTCTTGCTTTTCCCTCCCCCACAGAGTTGCTGCCTTTTCTTGTCAAACCAACCCAGGCTGAACACTCCTGAATCATCTCTATTAACCTGTGAGAAATTCTAAGGAACAGATCCTAGGTAATAGAAAATGACCTCAAATAATTAACATTTTTGAAGTGGTTTTTATCTGAATTTTGTCCAAGGTACATAAATCATCATTCATCTTTCCTTTTCCTGGCAGTGCACTTAGACATAGCAAGTCTTAAAATGATGACATCACCATCCCATGATCCTTCATTATAAGTAATTAAAGCAGTAATATGCCTCTTCTCATGCACCAGTCATCAAGCAGACTCTCTCATATGAAATCTCAGGCATAGTGCACCTGAGGTGAATCAAGAGAGCACAGGACTCAATGTTTTTGGTGAACTGCTGGTACTTTTGTGTGAATTTATTGCTGCTGAGAGAGTAGTGCATGTTAACATGCAGGGAGACTAAATTCTGCTATTAATCCACGAGACAGGCACTGCAGAGGTAACATTAGGTTTCCTATCCACGTACGGTATGAAGGCCTTGACAAGGAAGGAAGGAAGGAAGGATTTAGTTTAGTCTGTGCCTCTTCAGATTTTGGCCTCTCTCATAAACACACTGGCAAAGCTATCAACATTAATGTCTGGATAATATGTTCAGTGGCAGGGACAGTACCCAAAAGGAACTCTGTTAGACACTCAAACACCCTTCTGCAAAGACTAATGACGATGAAAATATTCCTATGCTGCTGAACAAGCTTTGGTCTAAAATCGGTAAGCTAGATCAGCTACCCAATAGCAGAATACCCATCCAACAATGTAGTCATTATGGGGTTTTAATCTGTTATTACATGAATTCCAGATTATTATTTTTACTCATTACAAAGTTTCAAAATAAATGCTGCTATTTTCTACATCACAAACAATAAAGCATTTGTCTTCCATGGGCAACTGCAACACCATACATCACATTATACTTTAATTCACATCCCACTTGGTGAGCTCATCTATGTATTTCTCTTTAATAGTGACTCCAGAATAAGGTCTGGTTTGGAGGACTCCTTGAAAAGCCCCGTTCCAGCCTTAGTTGTTTCCATTTATAGTCCTACTACCACAGCTGTATTCATACTACAGGCTGTTCTGTGTATCTCTCTTTTTCTGTTGCATTCTGGATTCCACTGTCCTGACATCACCAACATTAATCATGTTGCTGAGCTTAGTTAGGTGACTATCATGGTTAGACCAAAAGTTTTTTGCAAGTAGACCAACCTGCGTTGGCATTCACAATAAGCATGATGAGTATGCAAGAAAAAAAGGCATCTAGGAAGGGAGAAGAATGCTGTCAAAGAGTTGTTCTTTATCTATTGTTTTGCTTGTGACAAATTCTGGATTGCAATTAAATATTTTTATTGCTTCTGCAATTTACTGGATGAAATGATGCTCAGTATCCAAGAAATCTTGGAGGGCTGGCTATTCAGAACCCGACAACCTAGAGCAACCTTGATTTCCTTGGCTGCAGTGACTCAACCAACCTGCACACCTGCCCCATACCTACTTTTATCTTTCAAGCCCACCTCCTGCCTCCACCCATCGTGAATCCACACGATGGCACTGCACCACACCTGTGTCAAAAATGGCCCAAACCCCAGAGCTTAGAGCTCCGCATATGAAAGAGAAGCCTTGCCAAAACTAAATGTCAGTGAGAACTTACCTTGCATCACTGAGTATAAATCTTCATTTTAACCTTTTCTCCAGCTGGGCAATGCAAATAGAGGCAAATCTGAGAGTGCAGGGGGGATCCAGAGGCTGTGGTCGTGGTCCTGCAGGTATGATCAACTTCGGCAAGGTCCGTTGTATGCTTTTAGGAAAATCTGTTCTGTTTCATCTGGAAACAATGAAAAATGAGAAAGAAAGAAAAAAAAAAAAAAGGCAGAAAAAAAAGCAGAAACCATTCCATATGGTGAAAAATGATGAGGTGCATACTGACTTTGTCATCAGTCTTTTTAGATAGGTAATGCATGATTCCTTCCACATTCTTCTACAAAGGTTACACAGTCTATCCCCTGTTCCAGAGAAAGATCAGACATGACTGTCATTCCTAACTAATATTTGTCTAACTATTTCTTTAAAAAATGGAAATTACAGGGCCTGGCTAGGTTTTCTGTTCGAATGCTTCATATCCTCAATATTAGAGGACAGAAAATGTTTCTCCTTATACCAAATGTAAATTTTCCTGCTACAATTTAATCTATCTTGCTTTACCAACTGTATTCCCATCTATCTGCAGTGGACAAAAAGTATAGTTTTTCTGTCTTTGTATCTACATTCCACTGATTAGGAGACTTGTCATTATTTTGACCTTATTTTGCAGGTAAGCAAAGCAGATAAAAAATTATTACAGTACTTTAAGGTTAGAGAGAGAAGTGTTATAAGAAGAGCAAGAAAGCAAACCAACTTGTCAGCCAGTTTTTGTATTTAAAAAAAAAACCCAAACACGAAAAACAGCATGCATACCCCCCCCCCCCCCCCCCCCCCCCAACCCCTCCTAGAAGAATATCATAGGAATAATACTACCTGGAGAGATAATAGGTTATAGCTAATTGAGGAGTCAAGGTACAATGATGGGATCTGTTCAGAGCAGGTATTATTGGTCACCCTTCAGTCTCATCACCCGGTATTCAGAAAAATTATTTCCATAGATAGCTGTATTTCACCACTACCTGAAAGAAAAGGTTGGCTAAAGAACATTTTATGTTTCTGACCAAAACAGATACATGATTGGCTTTTTACCTTCATACAAAAAAATCTCTTTTTTCCATCTATCATTATCGTCTCTTAATTAATCCAACACAAAGGGTTGCTTAATTTGTTAATTCTTCCACTTATTTAATCTATTTACTAAGCAACATTTTTCATTAAAAAATTTTGGACTGCAGGCCATAAAGTGTGATCATGGCTGTAAGATTAATGTGTAACGCATATTCAAGTATGTACTGAAGCTTATAGATAATATTTAGAAAATATATATATTCTAATTCTAACTCTAATCCATTTCCTTTCTGTGTGAAGAACATTAATAAAAAAAGGGTTTATATTTCTTTGTTTGAATGAACATTCAGTTACAGTTCTGGTTTATTTGTTCAGACTGCTGACATTTCCATGGTCTTTTATTAAAGACCTGATTAACCTGCGGAAAGAGCACGATGTTTGTACAAAGCTTATGTTCTCTAAGCCTACTTCACACCCACATATTGCCTTCTGCTAGGGGAACACCGGTAATATCAGCATCCCCGATCATATGACAACACCTTCAGAGGAGTGACCCCTCTGTCAAACACAGCGTGATTTATGCCAGGAACCAGAATACGAGCAGCCGGTCAGAGCGCTGGCCTGAGCCCTCGGTCAGCCGTAGCCCTGCGGCCGGGCGCTGGGCACGCAGGACAGCACTGACCATGCGGCTCTGCTAACACTTTCGTCCACATTGCTGTCCTCTGTGCTTGCATCCAGTTGCTGTAATAATCAACTATCTCACAGTGGGTTTGCTATTTCTAGGCAAAAGTATTGGCTTAAAATAACTGAAGCCCTCTGCATGAGGCTCCCTCAGATGTGCTGAGGATAATATTCTCCTCGAGCTCATCGCTCTTTCTCTGGTTTAGGAGTCTTTGAAAGTCTGCATGGACATGGGGAAAATTAATACCGCAAAAAGGTTACCTATGTGCATTTTAAAGCAAGCTGTCAAAAAGATCTTGCATCAAATTAAAATAAAAAACAACCCACCCTCCCCCCCCAGAAAAACAACCCCAAACCGAAACAGTGGTGTCCAAGATGCTTAATGAAACCAAATTCTTCATAGCCTTTACAGTATCCATTTTCCCATTACCTGATGGCTCAGGTTCTGTCACTCATAAACAACTAACAGATCAGCAATTCCTCTTTTATCTAAGCCAAGTGTTAAACATTTAAAGATTCTAAATTCAACATGAATTTATTAACGTTACACAGCACGATGAGGTCCCCACTTGAGACACAAAATTGGTAACAGGTTAGAAAATGCAAGATGTGACCCTACCAAAGTCATTATCAACTAATTTTAGTTAGGACATGGTGACGCTAAAGGGGAATAAGGTAACCATGAAGGGATGCGGCAGATAGAAGGGATCCAGAGTTGTGTAATTACTGAGTCAAAGACACTGGCAAACCTGAACTGATTAAGCTTTCCCTGAACAACATCTTTTCAATTTATTGATCTGTTTTGCACAGGCTAAACTACCACAAATATCTCATAATTTTAAAAAATGATCACAGTCAGGAGTTTCATTTTTCTGGGCTGGCTGCATGCTGTTTGCTTTTCACTTGTGTATGATGTTTATATTATTTCCCAACTTTGTATTTTCTAGAAAAATGCAGCTGACTGCATCCTCAACCTCAAAGAAAAATTTGCAGATGTAAAAAATGTACACCTAGGTTTATGTGCCTCTGTGCATCTTCTTTCAGTGCTTCCTTGTACATAGACAAGATTTATTATCCAGTAACTTAGCCAGGTATTCAAGGAAGGCATGGACTTGCATACCTTATGCAAGTCTTTTCTGTGTTAAGAATCTCTGCTGAATGCAATATTGTTTGTAGAGAAAATCTCTGTGAAAATCTACGTGAAAATTTCTCTCATGCAATGGGAATATAAACATGAAATTCTGCTTGTATATCCACGCCTACCCTTTAAGGTACACTGAAAATTCATGCTTCAGTAAACCCTGGCTCTTTTTTTGACTCGGATAAATCGACGTTACGCCTCTACTCTTGCCAGATAGCTACGGGTTCCACTAAAGGGCCTGCCAAATCAGCGCAGCAAAGGCTCCCCATGACAGAAACATGAGACTAAAGGGTGAGAGGAGATTTTCATGCATTTGCTGTCTTTCTGTACATCTCCTCTTTAAACTCCTGTTATTCCCTTTTATTTCCTCTGTGTCTGTTAGCACCTCAGCTCAGCCTGCTTCCTGCGTCTTAGCAGTCCCAGGAGGCAGGAGACAGCGTTTTCCAACCAGCAAGGTACATATTGACAATCCAAATCTTCACAGTGTTCCGAGTGTGAAGATTATATGTGCTGAAAATAGCAGGGTAGAAGGAGAAGGTTTGTCTTTCAGGATCAGCAGGATAGCAACCTATATTACCATGCAATTATTTACAGACTTGTGAGTGCTGGAGGAGTTGGGGACCACATTTTTAAAGGTATTGTAAAAATGTTCAACTTCCAGTGAATAGGCACACCTAAAGACCTTTAAAAAAAGCTGCATCCTAGATCTTTAAGAGTATATGATACAAAAAAAAAAGTTAGAGGAAATTACATACCATTTTTTAAAGCATGACCCTTGAAAACGCTGGACTAAGATATATCAGATATTAAACCAGAGCTAAACTTGACCTTAGCCCAAAAGGGCATTCAGTTTTGAGTAACGTCTATATCAGATTGGCACTCATAGCCCATACAATGACCTTTTTAAAATTCATTTTTAACATTTGGCTTCATATAAGTGGGAGAAAACTTCAGCTCAGATGCTGCCTTTACAGGTGTGCGTTTGTACTAACGAAGGGAGGAAGATGGGAGGAAGCACCTCACGAGGCCACAGCTGTTATTCAAAAGAAAACAGAGCGTCTATGTTATTTAAAATGTATAAAATCTTTCTAGGATATGAAAAGCAAGTTATTTTCACAGAGAATTAACCTTAAAGAAACAGCCAGATGTAAACTAGGGCATCCTGGTATGTTGGATACATGTGGAATTTGGGATAAAAATGTAAGAGTTTAATGGAATCGATTACTGAAAGGTTTTTGTTTTTATTATGGAAAGAACATGTGCTCCCAGTCCTGATGGCAACCGGAAAGTGAAGAAATAGCAGAGCAGCTATCGCTGAGGTCTAGAACAGGGCAGAATATTTTGTGGCATTTTGAAAAGGCTTTTCTGGCCCAGCTGGCTTTAAATGATACCAAATACAAAGTCCTTCGGACTTTAATCATTCCAGCAAAGGAGAGAAGGGTTGGAGGACTTTAATACCTAACTCCTAATCTAGTTGCTCTCTGTTCTAAGCATGCAGGGAAATGGCTGTTTCAATCTAATAACTTTTCCATTTCTAAATTCTGCCTCTCAGAGCAACAAAACACCAGCATTCTTCCGCTCAGTCACAAAATAAGACTTTAAGAAATGCAATAGCAAATCTTGGAGGGTGAATATTAAAGCTCCCTTCTTCTCTGTATAGCCAGAGCTGCAATCAAACACATGTGAGCTCTGCTGACAGTGCCTTCATGCTAGCTCCAAGTGACAGCAAGAGAAATAACCTAAGAAATATCTGTAGGCTTGTCATGTACTAATATCCTTTTGATAATGCAAACTGTTAATCCTAACCTAGGTAAAGAGAAGAAAAGAAATTGAGTTCTTATCTTAAAGAGTCCACATTGGCCAGATGAACGCTTCAAGGTCACCTGGTATCGCTATAAACAAAACAGGCCTATCGGCTCTATTATGTTGCTAAAATCCCATCTGGCTGACAACATTTTCACCAAACATAACCAATTTATTTTTGGTTTAAGCTTCAATTAAGTATTATAGATTGAAGTGAAGTAATTAATAACTTTAAAGTACACTGAAACACAGAGACCCAATACCTCAGTCAGGTGAAGCCTGGGGAAGAGAAATGCATGAAATAAAACAATTCTGTCCCTTCAGTCTCTCCTAGTAAATCAAATAAAGGAATTTTTGTATTAATTGGCAATGAGTCTCTGTCTAGTCTGACTGCGGATACAGCCATAATAATAAAAAAACATTTCTGTGGGAAATGAAAATGTAGTTTGAATGTTAATAACGCCTTCATTTTCTGTCCTGATTGATTAGTTTGAATAAAATTCAAGCAACAATGTCCCTGCCCCAATTGCTTATCTGGGGAAAATCACAGAAATCAAGTAACGTTTGAGTTAGTAATGCATATAAGTGACTGTGTGTATAGTGAGTTCCATTTCAGGGACAGTTCTCGAAAAAAAGTAATGGTGATTAGGTGGGAAATCATTGCAGAACAAGTTTCAGATTCTGAGCATTTTTCCATTCCACATTGCTTACATTAACCACAGACAGAATTTGCTTAGCAAATACAGTGTGGAAGAGGCTATTTAGTGTAATCTGGACAGTAAAATTAAAATTACTTGCCCTATGTCCTAAAAAAATTTAAAGTGCTGAAACCACATTTTAAAAGAATAAACCGATAGTGTATTCTGACTCTTTCCCCCAAGCCAACCCTCAAAACATCAAATGAGTAAGCATAAATTAGTTAAATCTCTCCAAAATCTGACTCAGCTTGCTGACACATGCAAAAGTCAAAATATTGGTGAACCGAGTCTGTGTATTAGGTTTGCATTTCATTATAAAACTTTGTGCACCACAGCTTTTAAATGTTTAACATATTTACATTTCCATTTTCCAAACAGCTGAGGAGATATGCCATTATTAAAAGCAGTATTTTTAATCTTCTGACACTGAAAACCCCAATTTCAGTGTTTTCCTCATATGTTAAATGTGAATGACCGCTCCTCATGAAGTTCAGAGCATTAAACTCATGCTTATACATTTCTTAAAGGCCTCATAGGTCATCTGAGTTCTTATTAATATGGAATAAAAAGAGCTTAACATCATCCATAACCCACTAATGATTCATGTTACATTACCTGAGTCATTGTTTCCATATAACAAACGTTTTCAAACACTGAAGCCTAAGAGGCAAAATAAATCATTGGGTATTTGCTGTTTATTCTCCTCTATCGGAAGAAGTTGTTCTTCAAAATATAACTGCGTCTGACAGAGATGTGCCAGTAGGTTTGGAAAGAGGAGCTGAGCATGTAAAATTTTGAAATTTCATTTCCTAGTCAAAAGGGAAGTGGGTGCTCTGAAGTGATAGCATTCACACCTTAAAACTATGAAAATCAACCACTTTTATCTTCCTCAGGATTAAATAATACTGCACATACAAACATCATAGATGAAAAGTCTGAAAGAAAAAAAAAATCCTTAGAAATTGAAACATGAAAGAATGGAATGCAGCAATTTGCAGATAAAGCCCCATTTCCCATATAGGAAAAGAGGAATTAAAAGGGAAGCAATTCTTGTTGCGAAAGACATGGAAACTGATAAGTTATTTAAATTTCTCTTTGCTGAAATCAGTCCTGGAAATCAGACTTTCTAATGTTTTGCCTGCCCCCTCGCTTGGGGCTGAGCATCCACAGTATGCTGCTGTGTACTTGGAGCGTTGAATTAGGACCTGCTGCAGAAACAGTACATTTGGCATCACAACTTCATAAATTACAAATTAATATCCCTGAACAAATATACAATTAAGTAGAGTTTTTCCAAATGTGTCCAGAGGAGATTTTGGATTAAGCACAAATGATGAGTGATTAATCCCCAACTTCCCCTGGAAATACACACCCTATTTTCTAAGCTGTTCATGTTAGTAAGCACTTAAAATACATCAAAGAACAGCGTTTTCACTTATTTGGATGGATACTGTGGTATATTAGGTGAGGAATAGGGGGTTATTCATACGGCAGTTATTTTTCAGTAAGCCAAACTCTTCTGGGAACGAGCTTAGGGTCCTCACCGCTGAGCAAATCCTGCATAATTCCTTTACTTCAGCAACAGAGTAATGATTTAGTTCCAGTGTCCTCCCCAAGATAAATGAAAGGCTGGCCACTCTACCAGTTTTTCAAATCAACATCACATAACATTAGTCTCAGAAGGACAGAAGAGAAACAAATCACTGTAGTCACAGAGGGCAGAGATGTGACAAACCAAAAAACCCCATCAGACTGATAGCACAGAATGCTGATAAGCTGCCATGTAGAGTGTACATTTAGGTTTACTTTTCCCACTGCAGGAGTATCATAGTTTAACCTGAGCCGGCAACTAAGCCCAACACAGCCGCTTGCTCATTCCTCCCACAGTGAGATGGGGGAGAGAATCGGAAGAGTGAAAGGGAGAAAACTCGTGGGTTGAGGTAAAGACAGGACAGTAGAGAAAGCAAAAGCCATGTATGCAAGCAAAGCGAAGCAAACCAAGGAATTTATTCCCTGCTTCCCATGGGCAGGCAGGTGTTCAGCCATCTCCAGGAAAGCAGGGCTCCATCATGCGTAATGGTGACTTGGGAAGACAACCACCATCACTCCAAACGTCTCCCCCTTCCTCCTTCTTCCCCCAGCTTTGCATGCTGAGCATGATGTCACACAGTGTGGGATATCCCCGGGGTCAGTTGGGGTCAGCTGTCCCAGCTGTGCCCCCTCCCAGCTCCTTGTGCCGCCCCAACCTCCTCGCTGGTAGGGTGGGGTGAGGAGCAGCAAAGGCCCCGGCTCTGTGTCAGTCCTGCTCAGCAGCAACAAAACCATCCCTGGGTTATCAGCCCAGTTTCCAGCACAAATCCAAAACCTAGCCCCGTACCAGCTACTGTGAAGAAAATAACTCTATCCCAGCCAAAACCAGTACAAAGAGAGAAAAGTGTAGAAAACAATCAAAGCACACAGTAGCAATATCTTGTTGCATTAGCATTAGAAAGATCAGCAAAATCCATGGACCTGGATCTTCAAGTGGATGTACCACAGCATTGCTGCAGTCAAGCAAATAGAGTTGTGTTGTCTTCACATTTGCTAAGGGCCTCTCCTTGGAGCTGAATGCTTCAGCTTTAGGAAGAGATATGTGGTTGCCTTTAACCTGTGCCATTAACAAAGACCAGTCAAGCTTTCTTACATGTGAGGCAAGCATAAGTACCAAAATTCAGGCAGCTGGCTGAAAACAGGGGATTTGTAGCTGAGTGTCACCAGAGACAACAGAAATTAGACATATTCAGTGCTAACAGGGACGCCACCATGAGCAAAAATATTCACACGACTTTACTAGAATCAGAAATACTCAAAATATTTTAAAATTCTCAAAAAGTGCTTAATTCAAATTTCCAAAAGAAAGGGATATAAAGTGTTCCAATTAAGTTTCAAAAAAACATCTTAACAACATGGATGCCTATTTCAACCATGCTAACTCTTTCAGATCTTGGTAAGTCCATAACTTTATAAACATTCACAATAAAAGCTTCAAAGCATTAAAGTTTGGATAGATTTTTAAGTATCCAGCAAAGAGAGAAGGGCAACAAGATCAGTTTGATTCTTACTGACTTTCATGCAGGATTAATGTGTTTGATTCAGAATTATCACAGTATTAGAATCATTGCCAGAAAGACATACCTGAAATTGTAGCTGGCCGATTTGTAACACTGTCATCTTATTTTAAAGGTCTTATACTGAATTTTTCTGACCGAGAAAAAAAACAACCCAACAACATTTTGGGTTGGGGCTTGCATAATAAAAGTACTCTGAGCAAAGCACGACTTTTGGGTGACGTTCAGGAGGCATCAGGACAGGAAGACTTAAGTCTGTAGTGCTCTCTGGGGCCAACGGGGCATTAAATAATCTGCAAGGATCAACAAAGGTGTACCCCTGGATATGATCTCGGGCTTCTTACAGCAGCATAGCCTTTTGTTTTCCCTTGTATAGTGAAGACTGCTTGCTAAAAGATTTTTTTCTTTTCTGGGACAAGATCAATTCATGAAATCCTGCAATCTTTAGAAAGTTACAATTATCTAAAAATGAGATATTGGATTAAATTTTTCTGAACATTTAAATGAGAGTAGCTGAAATTGCTTATGCCATAATGAAGTGTCACTTTTCATTATGTTTTTAATTAAAACAACATTCAGTTCCACTTTTTTCCCCGCTACTGCAATATTCAGCTTTAAAATGTAGGAACAGATAAACAGTAGAAACATTTAGCTGTTACATTTTCATAAAAATGAACACATTTACTTGTTCTGCTTATACTTGATCTAGGTGACAGTTGAGAAGGTGCATTTTCTCTGTTAGGATCTGTAGTACTTTGGGAATCACACCAAGATGCATACTCTCCAGATCACTCCTTCCCATTCTTTTACTGTTTGTTTCATGACTCTGATTCTAACCTTTTTCCTTAGATTTTCTAGCTATCCATTTTAAACTGCAGTGTTGTCATTACCAAAATGTCCAGGACTTCCTATGTTGTAAATTAATTTTTGGCATTATAAGCAGTGGCTGATTTCTCATCTGATTTTGACAGTGAACTTGAAGAGTAAGAAAGCACTAGTGTTTACTCATATACTTATATAGAGCAGCAGGAGAATATTGGAACAAGGAAAAATCTTGTTATTCAGAGGTGGTTCAGTTTCTGGACCTAAACCCTTGTGGGCAGCTTTTACTAAATAAAATTTACTAAATAAATAAATATTTTTTAAAAAAAATCCTTAACGTATACATTAGGGAAGGTCAAACCAACAACTTGCACAGTGCTGTCAGGGCTAGCTCCAGCGTGGGCTGGGACACATGGGGCCAAGGTTCAAAGGCTTGGGTGGGCAGAGGCAGGGAAAGAGCAGCTCCAAGGACCCTAAGAACTTTCTGATGGTAATTTCTAACAACTAGTTCAGGCGCCAGTTGTTATTTTAACAACTGTTTTGACTGACCCAAACCAGAGAGTCTCCAGCATTATATTCATCCTCAGTATGCACATTAAGAGACAGGAAAAACTCAGTAAGACCACTATCAGATGCTCCCCAAAAATAAGAAACCAGAAGTCTGGCAGACTGTTAGATCTTTCAGACACAGGCGTGAGGACAGATGATCACTTGAAGTTCTTCATAGGATTGCCCAAGAACTTTCTAGAAGCCAGCCTTCCCAGCCAAGCCAGGTTTTTCACAGAAGCATTTGTCTTTTACATCTGGAATTACTATTTCGGCCCCACTCAGTGCTTGGGAAGTCTGAAGCAAAGATCATTGTCACTACTCCATTTTAGAAAGCTGAATAAATAGCCAGGTATGCAATGAATTATTTTCTTGGGGCATAAGAAGTGAGTACTTAAAACTCTTACACCTCACCACATCCTTTCTTTAGTATAACCAATAACTTATTCATGCCTTCCCCACTCATAAGAGTAATGCAGTTATCCAGGACACATGCCAATATAATCCTTATAGCATACACTTAAGAAGCTATGATGCACAAAATATTTCAAATCCTTTACATTGAAATATTATCACATGTAAAATACTTCTTTGTATACAGACATTTAAATTCTATGCAATTAAAAAAAAATCATCTATTATTCTAGTGATACACACCATGGAAACAAAGCCTTTCTCAACATGTTAGTTTTGTGTTGGTAGAAGTTTTCATTTCACACAAATAGGCCACATGAATTCCATGCCTTTTTGTCTGAAGCAGTTATTGCTAGGAATTCATTTGCAAAGTATTTGAACACAGTAAATAACTCAAGCAGGCTCTTGTCAACACGCATTAACACCTTTAACTGCTTCGTTTAGAAGAGGCATTTTTCCTCTCTCCCTCCACAGCATTTGTATTGAAGTTCATTGTTCTACAAGTTGTATTGATGTTGCTGTGCAAAGTTCAGAGTTAGCAAAGCTGCTTATCTGCATACTGCAATACTCTAAGTAGCTGCCTATTGATTTTTGGTTCTCCTTTAAAATCATCATGGCTTCTTCCAATATTTTTCTTAAACACCCAATGTAAAGGACTGGAAGATAGTACATAGACACACAGTTTTTCAAAGAAACTCGTAAAGTCTTAAGACTAGTTAACTCTCCATTAAGAGAAATGCATTTCCTTGTGTTTCATGAAGAATATAAAATAAATCCAATATCTTAAATTAAATCCCCTTTATTCATTAAAGAAATAAAAATTCAGAAGGACATTGTGAATTAATATATCATGTTCTAATCAATATCACATAAAAATAGTTGATTTTTTTTTCACATTTAAGGAACTTCTAGAAGTACAGTAGCCTTACTGCAATTTCTGGACCTAAGCATTTTAAAAGGCACGTATTAGAACCATTCAATTATGAAGACAGACAGCAGTATTTTTAGCAAGACCTTTCTAGCAAGCCATTTAAGATATATTACACATAGGTGCTCAGAGTCCTGTCATATATCTTGAACATGAACAATACGTCTCCAAGAATGCTGTAGTTTCATGACAATTTCTCAAATTCTATTCATGGGTTTAATAATTTCCCCATTTTTAAAAGATATCAGCTATTTTGGCCTTCAGACTCCTGTCATTTTGTTAAAAAGTTAATTTTTAAAAATGGCAGCACGTTCTTAGCAGACAGAAATCTTTAGAATTATGTTTTCTTTAATGCTCATCTCAGTACTGAGCAAAAAGACACGGACATTCAGACAGACAAACTCAGCTCCAGTCTTTATGGTTTCTGATCATTCCATAGGCAGGCATTTCTCCAACAAACATTGACCTATGGACTTCTTTCAGGTATCAGACAACTGCTCCTGATTTGATGTCTTACAGTGCATTTACTATGCAGCTGTTTACATCATAGGGTATGTGCTGTGCTTGGTAACTTTCTGAAAGCTTTTAATTTGGCTGCTTTTTTGTGTTGGTAGAGTAGATAGATTGCCAAAATTCTAATCGTAAGCACCACAAGATGACTTGCCCTGTCCAAAAAAAGACCAGTGGTGAACTATTAGAATTTATTTCCATGATCAGTAGGCGAAATTCAGGTCCTTATTCTGGGGACTGCATGATGCAGTTGTGATTTGTCTTTTGGCTAGTTTCTGTTTCATTCATGGTTTTGAAAAAGAACTGTACAAATTGTTTGTAATGAAATCCAAACCTGCTGACAGGTTTTATTATGAAACCTACATTTGGGCCCTTTAAAAACTTTCTCCATGGTCCCAAGCTGAGTGACTGTGAGCAGATTTATGATTTTGGGTGGAAATGATGCTGAACTCAGAGGTTTTGTATCATTTAATGTGAAACCAGGCAAATCTTAGCAATTTAGGACAACTTTTATTCTGTACTCTTCCAAAGGTTCAAACATGAAAGTCAAAGGAAGGCCAGGGAAAGTAAAAAGAGACAAAAGACTGCAAGAATCTCTGGAAACAAAGTGGTATTTTTGCCTTTCTTGAAAAACAAGTGGGAGGATTTATACAGCTGGAATACTCAAGTTGCCAATACAATGTAGTTTGCAATTTTCACAGCATTTACTCTTGATTTTGGTTAGAGGGTATTTTTGCTCATGATCTCCTGTTCATCTGCTTCAAATGACCAAAACAGTCACTGCAAGCTTTTGTTATCGATGTGAGGCACAGACTCCTTTTGCTTAAGTGCAGCACGCTTACAGCCTAGGCAAGTGCATGGAAGGATATTACTATTTCAGATGGCTCAGAGCATTAAAGCTGTACTTTTCTCAGGGAAGATGATGGCCCCTTCACCACTGATATATAACCAGGCATGGAATTAAAACGCATGACACAGGAGATGAGATTTTTGAGGGCAGAAAGAAAATGGAGTGATCACACAGTGCAGAGGCAAACACTGAAGAGAAAACTATGGGGCATAAAATGCAGAAGGAGTAGGAAGACAACCATGAAGAGCACATGAGGCAGGAAAATTGTGGGAGTAGAAAAAGGAATCTAACCTGGGTGGTGAGGATGTTCACAAATGATGATTGTAAAGAGGTAAGTACTGCTAGAAAAGGCTAACTAGAGGGCTCAAATAGTGATCCACAAGAACCTTGTCTTCAACATGTACTTTAGAGGAGGCTGGCAAGAGGTTGTGTAGCATGCACACATCGCATCATTTACTTCAACTTAGAAGATCTTACTGTGGTCAAGGTCTTAATCTGCCACCTAATTAGATGCTGGCTCTCATGAACGAGCACCAATTTCAAATTTTTCTGATTCTCAGTAGTATTCACTGCAGTAATTCTAGATGATTTCTTAGCTATGTATATGTCTAGTCTTCTGCTGGAATAGCTACACTAATATTCTGTTTTGAAGTGAAAGCAATTTTCTATTCCTTTCCCATCAAACAGCAAGTAATGATCCCTATAGACAAATCTTTGAAGGTGTTTTTTCTCTATAAGTTCCTCCAGTGGCTTAGTGTAAAAAACCTAGAACCTCTAAATGTGTTTAACAGAGAACATTTTGATTTCTCCACAAAAAGTCTCATGATCATTTTGAATTGTGTAAGTACAGATAAATAAATCCTTCTTTTTTTTTTAGCCACTTCTCTCTTCTGCTGGCTGGGGGCAATAATGCATTTCCCACCATTACTTCATTAACTAAATCATGTCCAGTTTGATGAAGACGTTTCAGATGACTACTGTTGCTACCAGTAAAAGCACATTAATAACAAAATAATAATAACATAATGTTTGCTAAGGACCAAAGGATAGTATCGAGGCTATTTTTAAAGGTTGATTTGCTAGACTTTTGATGGATTAACTAGATTTCTGTGAATTTCTTGATCTCACAGGTTCATACACATTTCTCTAGTTAAAAAAGTGGGTATGAAAGTCAAGCATTCCGAGTTTGACAGGAAGGGATAATCTTTTGTTAGCCTCTTAGTAATGTTGAGAGAATCCATATGGAGATCAGACTTCTGATTCAGAAGCATTTCATTTTCACTTCCTAGGCAAACCACAGAAAGCGATGTGGGTGGTGCTGGTTTTCAACTTTAACATTAGCAGGAAGAAAAAAACCGCCAAAACCTGAAAAAAGACTAAGCACAGCCCTGAAGGGATCTGCAAACGTGATATGATCATAAAAAACAACCCCCCATTCAATACTAACAGATACAATTTCTGGCTAAACATATTTCCCCATAACCATCAACTCACATGAATGCTGCTTTGGATTTGAAAGCACTTACCCTTGATTTATTTTTTTTTACAAGAACGAATCCTTGACTTTCCATGCACTCAGCTAGGTCAGCCAAAGTAACCCCTTGGGAAGAAGAACCAGGACCTGGGTCCATGACAAGAAATATCTAGTGTAGAAATCACAGAAAATAGAGAGTGAGAGAAGGAGGAAAGCATCAGCATCCATACCAAGCTGTAAGTGTTCTTATTGATTGGATAATCAAAAGGTGCATTGCTCAGTAAGAACAGCAGTTAATCCATACAGTAGTGACAGGGAACCAACTCTGATTTTAGATGTGGTTCTGTTGCAACATGAGAATTACAAAAACTCTTTGGGGGGGGGGGGGAATTTTATTAACTCAGATAAAAAAACTACACAAAAATAGAAACCAAATCAAATTTATGGCACGAATACATACATTTAGCTGTGATATTAGGTAAAAATTATTTAGAAATGGGTGTTATTACAAAAATAGTTCTGGTGTGTCATTGAATCTTAGCTCATGATTCTGTACTACTGAACAGTCTACACTGGTTTTCGTTCTACCTTTTGATTTTGAAGTTAATAAACTTTCAAAAAGTCTAAGCAAGCCTGTATCTCAATGACATTTCTCAACTTCTAATTACCCAGGTTGCTTTTGAAACCAAGATATCGTTCCTACTTATTTTTACTCATTTTTTTTTCCAAAATACCATGTGATGACTCCTTTTATGATTATCTAACACACTAAATTATTGGGGTTTGCTTCAGTTGTATTTTTTGAATGCTGCCTGGAATTCTAGGGTCACAGTCATAATTCTAGCACTGTGGTGGAAACAAGCCTAGTTTCTGTAATAACATTTTTCCCTTTGTACTGATTTTATCCAATATTGTGAAATCAGAGCAGCCAACAATACAGAACATTGAAGCTTTTCAGATGAAGCACATACATCTTTAACAGAGCTTTCATTTTACAGTTTTGCTACTAATGAAAAACCTTTTATTTCTGTGGCCTCACTCCATAGAAATAAGCTCTGTTTTTAGTAAATATTCATTTATGGGAAAATAAAACATCAAAATACGGTACAGAAGATTGAATGTTTTTCAGGACTATGAAACCCACAGCAAGACAGATGAAAATGAAACACAGAAAATATTTCCACCACCTCTAGCTTCATAAAGCCTAGTCCGTTATTCAGGGGTTCACAAAAGATGCTCAGACCACTTTCTATGTACCTGCTATAATAATTATTCAGTCCTTTTTGACTGCTTGCATTCTCTTTTCCACTGAAAATAATTGGTTTTATTTCCTCATAAATGAGAATCACCGAATTCTTATGGTTCATAACAGCAGCATGATCAATACTACAAAATAAGTGTTATAAATGTAGATATTTTGCATTGACTTAGTTAAACTGTGCTTTGTCTTTTACTGGGATTTACTCAGCATAACCCTTGTCCCCGTTTTAAGCAAGCACTGGAGAAACATTAAGAGAAAAAATTCTGAAACTGTGACTTCCTCTGGATTCTCAGAGTTGTGGCCAGCCAGCCAAGAAGCATAATTAAACGCCTCTCTCTTGCTCTCTTTCTTACACACATATGTGAGAGTATACTCAATTTGGAATACTTCTGTTTTATTAACTTGTCTTATCTACTACTTGATAAGAAGTTTTTCAGCACAGGAATCATGACTTTCTACGTCTGCATACAGTTGCTACCAAAAACCGTGCCCTAATTTTCCTATTTCTTCATTATATGTTAACATAATATAAATTTACTAGTATTATTGAAACCATCACCAGGGAAGAGTCCCCTATTTTTGCAACCAGCATGACACCAAATCACAAGACAAGTGTGGATTTGTATTGATACCGATTTTACCTGTTAACACCCATAGACTTCATTTTTCCACACAAACAAAATAAAAGAGGGTGGTCTATACTGTTTCAAGATCATATCCAAGAAAGGTATTGAAGAAGCATATTCTTAAAATTGCCTACACCCCAAGTAACAATTTGACCACAGATGCATCCATACTTCTACATGAAACATTGTGCAGTTTCAAGTCACTAGGGATGGATCAGCGTGACAGATATTTTTTTGGAGGAGGGAATCTGTGGCTGTTTTAACTCTAGCATCCTAACACCAGATTGAAGTTGCCAGCTCTGTTCTGTGGCAGCACTGTTAGTTAGCAGCTTCAGGTCCAATCAGCTATTTCAAACTCTCTCTTGGCTGTGGCTTGAAAAGAACAAGGGAGGACACAGTGAGGCAGAGGATACTTAAAATAAATCTTGGCTGGTGTGGTGGCTGAGGAAAGAGTTACACCACTTTATCACATACCCTTTGTACAATGTTAAATCTAAATTAATTAAATAAATCAGTTGATGAAATCACCCTATAAATGTGACAGCACATCATAATTCACTGCAGCTGCAAGAGCAGGGAGCAGATGGAAGACGCTGGATTTTTCTTCGAGCTGAAGCGCCATTTCGCTGGTCCCACTCTATTCCTTTTAAGATTACTACAAGCGCATGTGTACAAAGGGCCTGATTCTGCAGCTGCTTCTTGCACAGTACTTCACTGTCAGGAAACTTTCCACGAAAACAAAGCAGCTGCAGAACTCTACCTTTCACATTTTGTTCACTCATACGAAGAAAATTCTGGCCTGTATTACGTTGGTGGAAGTGAGGACAAAAGTTGGCTTTAAGTTTAATTGTAGTCCATTAACAAGTTAAATGATCCTCCCTGTTTCCCTCTCATTATGAACTGTACATTAAACAGAGTTCTTTTAACACAGGTAATTGTTTCCTCTGAAGTTCAAGCTTCAGTACCAACAAGTGATCTGCATTTGGCTCATCGCAGGCAGCGCCTCAAACAGAATACTGAATGCTTTAGGCTAGCTAGAACTGAAACGTCTTCATTCACCTTTACACCATGCAAAGTGAACAAGGAGGAAGGGAAAATATTAAATAAAAAGGATTTTAATAGTCGATATGTCCCAAATGAAAATGGAGGCGACTTGGAAACTGTTTCAGCAACAGCTTAGGGCTGTGTGTAGGGTGGAGCTGCCAGCCAGGCTCCCAGAAGCAGGCTGACCACCTCAGCCAGCAGCCTGTGCAAGTGGATTTACCACACATGGAGCCGCATGCTGCTTGCAGTGGTTCTGGCAGCTTGCTGGAAACTGCCCGAGCTGCTTTGTTCTGCGCTTTCTTCTTTAAGTCATGACACAGCGATGTGGGAGAACAGGAGTGTGGTTGGTCTCTGTTTTCATCATCAACTCTTGGTCTCCATTTTCATCGTCAGGTTCCCAAGGAAAAAGATGGCACAAGGCAGAACAATGTGTGCTATCCTTATCAGAGGAAGCCAGCATGCCTGCTGCTCCCCGTCCTGTGGAGGGACAGGAATGCTGAAGCATCAAATAAGGTTGATTTGCAGCCACTTGTAGTCTCACCCAGTAGGGTACTAAAGGCAATACAAATCCTTCTGTACACATCGCTAGATTTGAGTTTATGGGTTTTTTTCAATTCTCTCTGAAAATTGTCATCAAGCTCCAATGAGTACCAAAGGTCATCTCCAAAACATGAATCACATGGGAAAGGAAGACAAAGGAATCCGGAAAATGCCCATATCTAGGTACCATACTCTGACAAATGGAAACGATTCCTGTAGGGTACAGGCTGAGGCTGCTAGAAGGCTGGGACTCATCTCCCCTTCTCACTTAAAGTTGGCCTTAGAAATGAAGATTTAGAGTGGGAATATATAAAACATTATCACTCTTTCTTCCTACTCTCTTATTTGTTAGACACATTTGAAAGATTAGACTTATAAAACCAATCCCTAAACACTTAAAGATCAAGAGTGAATTTTAATTGACACTAACATTACTACCTCAGAACTACAAACCACACATCCAGAACATTTGCTTTAATATTAATTTTCAGATCTCATAAACTTACTACATAATTGCAGCCTATTTATAATGGAAGTTGAATAGTTATTTTGTTTCTCTTTAACCAAGGTAGTCAATAGCCTATTAATCAAGATCACCGTACATTCAAGAGAAAGCAAAACTGCTTAACAAAACCATCTGTTGTGTGGTCTCAGTAAAAGACCTTAATGATTACTTCTACAAGAGACTTCTAAACTTCATCAGTTTCAGAAAAATACAATAAAAATTTTCCTTTCTAGTCTTTCTTTTTCTTTTTGGGGGGTGTGGAGACTAATGCTAGTTTTAATTTGCATCAATAGCCTGAAAATAAGAAGGGATTGTGCTTGAAATGGTTGATACTGACCTGTTGAAATGAGACACTTTCATGTTCTGAGAATAGTTACAATAGTTTTGAAATCAAACCTTTGGGGTGGGGTACAACTGTGAGGGAAGAGGACAGAGGTTCTGGAATTAGGGAATGAACAGAAACAATCGTTTCCAACAGTTCTGCATTTCAGCCACTAACCTGCACATGAGAACACATGCAAGAATGGACTAAAAGGTGACTAATGTAATGAAGAGGTAAAATTAGGGTTTTTCATTGCTATTGGGCTGGTTTGGGGTTTTTTGTGTGTGTGGTGATTGTTTTTTGTTTTTGTTTTGGGTTGCTTGTTTGGGTTTTTTCCTGATGTATTATTCTCTATTTTTAAATGTCAGTTAAAGTAAGCTCTTTTCTGTGTTGGGAAAAAAAAAATAAAAATTTTCCTAGTAGAAACATATAATATTGAAATAGGTTAAAGGTGGTGCTCAATGCAATGTGGCCTTAGTGTGCAGGTCACAATTTGGTTAAAATTTAATATTTAAATGCCGAGCAGACTTCTGATCTTGGCTTCCTAAAATTAAACTTGAGATCATGCCACTGGTACAGATTGCATCACTCTAGAGACACAATATAAAATAGCTCAGCTAATACTGATTTTTCTAGAATAATATAATATAATAATATGATACTACTATGTTTCTGACTTGGGTGGATATGCCAACAATGCGCACACATTCAAAACAGTGCGAAGCTAAAGAGCTGACCTGTCTATGTGCCAAGCCATTTCATATTGATTTGCGGGTTCAGAAGTAGAGATTCGAATAATAAAAACAACACACACCCCCCATTAAAATAATGCCACATACAATTAATAAAGTCATCATCTTCAAGAAAAAAAAAACCAGCAAAAATGGATCTGCTTCCATTAGAGGGGAGTCCAAGCAGCCTAATTTAAGTATGAGTTCAAGACTAGTTCTCAAAAAGCACCAGTGAAAGAACAGGGAGATCCAGATTTGACTGCCTGGGTTACATTAATCTCTAAATTACTTAGTTACTATTAACAACTGTCATGCAGAATGTGAGAGCAAGTTTTGCACAGAAAAAACCAAGACTTTCCTATGTAGATTTATCACAGGAAAAAAAGAAAGATTGATGGCCAGCTGTGACTGTGGGAACCCGGGAGCAGTCGCTCATTTTTAACTTTCTGTCCCTCACTAGTCTACACTGTGGCATAATAATACGTCCATTAATGACAGCAGATTTCAGAAATGGATAAAGTACCTTGTGAACTGAGGAGAGAAATTCCCTTTATCATGTTTCAATGGTGATTTTATCCCAGAGTAGTAGGTGATGGGAGATCTTGCTCTTTAAACCTTTCAGTTGCTTGTCCTGCTGTTGTGGCAGATGGCAAGCGTAGAGCACTGTGTCTTTATTTTACGAGAGTACTGAAAAAATAACTGAAGTGAACAGATAGACCCTGTGCATGACTTTTGTTTCAGAGCAGTCCTCCTACTCTGGTGTAGAAAACCTTTATTGTGGGCCTCCTTCATGATCCATAATATTGACTGTAGGTTTTTTACATACCTAATCCAGCAGTTTCAAATTAAGCAAAGAACACTGCACCTGATTTGTGAACTGTCTTAATATGATGACTAGCTAGAAATATCTCTATCGGCCTATTTAAATCTAAGCTTTACACAATACAGCTTGAACTCTCACCTATTGTTGCTAGAAATGCTGTCTTGTTAACATTACGTACATCTACTCATCATTATGACAGAAAAACAACATGATCATATTTACAGCAAGAGTCACAGCTGTGGGTGTCCCTTACAAAATTAAATTAGTTTTGATTTTGTGTCATGACAATGTTCATTAATGACATGTACTCTAAAAGGGCGAGATCAGACAGATCCATGAATCACTGCAACAACAAAAAATGAGGATCTTAGTGAGGGCCCACAGCCTCTCTCCTCTATGTGACTTCTCACATATATTAGATGGTCTTCACGTAAAACTGCTGGAATTTGACTCTCTCTGCCCTTCAGGGAGGAAACCCATGAAATACAAGGGTGGTACAATAAATACATATATTAAACCATTAACAAAGGCTCAACAGGCCCTGTTGACCACCTGAATAAAAGTGCTACCCAGATGGATAATATGATAAAATCTAAAAAAAGCAACAAAAACGGCGCATGGCCCTATGCCTCACCATTTTTTTGAACTCATGCTAGAAATAATTCTACTATCAGAAATCAGCTAGCTCTGAGAAAGCCCTTAGATGAATTTGCAATCCGAGTTTAAAATGCCTTATTTAGGAAAAACAATTTCAGCATTCTCCGAGAAGGTTACATCTGAAAATCAAGTTACCTAAGTTAAAACATATTTGAGGCAAGATGCCCTGCATCTGCAAAATGTCTGATAAGTTCTTGGGAAATGGATAAATAATAAAAATTACTATGATTTCTTAACTTCTCAAGCAAAATTTGAACATTTTAAAATCCAGGCAAATCTACTTATCTCTATGATGCTGCGATAACAAATATTATGTAATTTATAAAGACCATAAATTGCTATGTGAACCAGAAATACTGGAAACACTGAGATAGTATTAAAACTGATCTTCATAGGAGTACTGAAGACTACGGGCTAGAGATGTGCACAAATAAGTTTCAGTTTAGTTGCATATAAAAAAAAGTTAGAAGATAAATTTTAAGTAAAATAATTAAAAGGAACTCCTTTGGTGTCTAGTTGATTTTCTGTCAAGATTATAATTGCAGTAAATTTTTTTTAGATTTGGAGGCACAGCCTTTCTCCCTCCATGTTTAAAAGGGTTGAGTACAGCTGGTACACCATGTGAGGAAGGAAATGTCACAGCTTTCCTCACCAAAGGCTCTTTTTTTCCTTTTCTTAATTTAATATAAAATAAATGTAAAAGTTCTCTAGTTGAATTAATGAGTTTATTATTTAAAGGATATCTTGATTTTTTCTTAATTTTTTTTTATTCAAAACAATAGATTTTGTAATTTTAATAACCAGCAATATTTATTTGCTTTTCAGAGCAAATTTTAGACACAAATTGGATTGGCCTAATTCTTGAGAAACCAGTTCTAATGTGCCCTGGATAAGCACTAATGGGGAAATGGGACATTAGGTCATAATTCTCTAGATTTTTCAAGTCAATTACTTTGCTGCTGAGAATACAGATTATTTACAGGACTAACAGTTTAAAAAACGCTTGCCCTCAGCAATGAAGAGTAGGGAAACTCATAAGAGATGGTAGGAAAAGCCATACATACATTATGATCTGACTCACTTTTATTCTTACCAAAATAACCTCACAGTTCATTAGCTTCCTTTTGCATCAGCCAATTCTTTAACCAATCAGGTAAGTTAGAATTCTAGTTTGTTTCTCATTGTCTCAGAGCCAAGTGGAAGGTCTTCAACCATACTTTATTCTCAAATCTGTGTGAAAGTTAACAGGCCCTGCAGGAATGATCTGCTATCTCGTTAGTGAGGTTCATAGAAAATCTTTCATTTTAAATATCTTTGTAATTACCATTCCTGACACTAAACTTATAATAAAGCTGTTTTATTTTCCTTGAGAGACAGACACCTCTCAATAGTAGTTTGTGAAACATATGTACATATCTATACATACAAACACCTATTTCTCAAATTACATAATAGCTTAAAAAAAGAAAACTTATCGTTAAGATTCCTTATTTCAATTTTACACTGAAAAAGAACAAAAATGCTGAACTTCGTATGCTTTGGTAGAAGACTGGCATGTAGTACAAAAGATAATCTCCCAAATTTGAAAAGGATTGCAAACATAAAAATGCAGTCAGTGTCCGACCAGCCATCGCTTCCTCCTCCACAGGTAGAGGAGAGACGGTAACACTACAGTTTCTGAATAGCTAACATTCACTTCATACCTAATAAGACAGAAAGCTTGATGCAAGAGTTAATTGCTACTGCTCAGTAGGAGTGGGTCAACTAAACAAGAAGGTAGCTGTGCTGAAAGGTTGTGCTGTCCTGGCCCAGCCACCTTATTTCATATATTCTTTTGGCAAATGAGACTGAAACATCCGTTCAGAGGGTGAGAAACTACTTCAAGCAGGCATGCTGCAGGCTCCAACAAACTTTCCAGAGCCACTGGGAAACTTCTGGTAGGAAATATAGTACTGGCATAGTAATAACCCTCCAAAAAGAGGGAAGAATGACAGAAGAGGAATATATGATAGTCTCTGGGGCTGTTTCACATATGTGCTAATCAGAAATAATTTCACTGAAGTCAACTGATATTTAGAAGCATAATATGAAAGTAAATGGGAAGAGCATTAGACTTCTCCTAAAGACGTAGTTACATGTGCATTTATCTTGGTGACAATGCATGTTAAATAGCTCTTTCTTGGTTTTGCCAAGTGTTTATTTCTACTTTCCAGAATTATAATGCAAAATACTTCTTAGCGCTGGCCTCTAAAAAGCATTTATGTAAACAACTATACACATACATGTGCTTACAACATAAAGCCACATGACAGGAAAGAGAAACTGGCCTACTAAAATGATTTTTAAAAGAAAGACTACAATCTTTACCAGTAGGAAATAATTAAAAAATTAAAAAAAAACCCCAAGCCCAAACACAAAATAGTCCCCAGCAAAAACACAAAGAATGTTTTCTATTGAGCAATGGTTAAGTGAAGGTTTTTGGAAGATTCTTTAAAAATATATGGCTGGCTTCCTCTGACAGGCTACATTTTCAATTTCACACATTATGGGAGCTTGTGGATCAATGGCTCAGAAATTTTCCTGTTCACTCTAGTCAGTTGTGCCCTGCAGTCTTGTTATGCTATGGCTGGGCAGGCACCCAATTCCCAGCTTGCCACCTCCCTGACAGATATTATTGCCAGGGATGTTGATAGCTTCTAAAGAAAATGCCAACTTAAGAGCACTCAGTAGTGGCCATCTTGCCCAAAACAAGTTTGACAGAAAGAAACAGAAACCAGAGTGATGCAGTGGTCAATTCAGAACCAAGGAAGTATGGGAGAGAAGAGAGAAATGCTTTCCCGGCAGCCGAGGTGGGTGACAGGCATCCTACGGAGCCTGGGTCCTACGAGGTGCACTGCGGGAGCAGCTCCTCGCCCCTCCTGGGAGCCATGGACCACTCCCCAGTCCAAGGACTACTTACAAGGGAGAGGATCTCCAGGAAAATTACAGCTTCTTTCTTGCTCCAGACAGATGTGCTGAAGCAGGAAGCCTTCAGCCTGGGGCCCTGACAGCATATGAGGCTTTGAGGCAGAAGACGAGTACTCGTACTGGGTATGATGTCATGCGGGTAGGTGGGCCCTTGTCACTGGTACGTCAGTGCCTCATACCACCGTGCTTGTAAATCACTAATGAATAAAAGCAATAAGGATAAAATAAGGTGAAAACTCTGAAGACCAAACAATTCTTACATGGAACCAAACAAACTTAATAATATGCCTATAACTTAAACTGTACTCATGGGCCAAAAATATTTAGGATTTTTTTCCCTTTTGTTCAATTCACTGTGAATTAGACTTTGACTTTAAAGTAACCAAGACTGTCATGGTAACTGATTGACATTCAACTGATTTTTTAAAATTGATACATCGATTATTTGGGTGTCATTTCACTAAATGACCTGAAAGACAGTCATACCTTTCCTTCTGATGAAATGAGTTTGAAGGAAAAATTTTCCAGGAGTTCACCTCCTCTGTGACACCACTGAGAGAAGGAAAGGCAATTTGCCAAAAGAGGAGGTGGAGCAAAATCTCTTGCACGGCAATGCCTGGAAGCGTACACTCATGATGAATAACATGTTGAGGAGGAGCCACACTTTGTAATTTCAAATCCAGAGTCAGAAGTCCATACTCTGAAACACTTTCCCTCTGATACCACTGTAAACCTTACCGCATCAAGCAAATCTACCAGACTGTCATTGGCAAGTCACTTCAAACACAATATATAAATGCAGTTGAGAGGTCCTGAATGGTGGCAGCAGAGACAACACGACAGCTGGTTTTGGAGGCACAACCAGAGGTACAGGCTCTCTAAAACTTCTTTCAGACTCTGCCCAGCTCTTTATAAAAGTGCACCATGCGTGCAAGTTGTGTCTTTTTTTTCTGCTGAGGTGACTACTGTGTTTGCCAGCTTGCAAAGATGTGGTAAAATTGATTTTAGTTTTGTGCCTAATGGCTGTGACGCAAGTGGCACCTGCACGCCGAGGAGCAGAGCTCCCCCGGCGCTGACCTTCGGCCACGGCACTCATGGCTCTAAATGGGCCTCAGCAACCTACTATTTTGTGGAATGGATTGTTAGATGATTACTATGGAAATACAGGACACTAGCAGAATATTAGCATAATAAAATATAAGCCAATGAGTACAGCAGTTGCTTGTTGAAACAAAATTTCCAGTCAAGCAACTATATAGTGATACAAGCAAAACAAAGCATTGACAGTTTCTACCTCCTTTCACATATTTAGCCTTTGAATCTTCTGGAAAATGACATTAAGATTTTTGGTTGGGCTTGGGGGTTTTTTTTGTACGGTTGTTTTTTTTTCCTAAAACACCGCCAGCTTGCTCCCCCCACCAGGCTCATAGCTCTTATTTCTCCCTGACAGCCTACTAGCTCAATATCAAACAATCGCTGTTGATTAAGTTTATAAAAATGGAGTTCCTCATCTTCTAATCAATATTTTTGTTGCAACACTATAAATTTTCTTGGCCATTTACTTTATTCCCCTTCCCATACGAACTAACCCTTCCCAACTAGTAGTTAGGAATGTAACCTATTCACACATTAAAGTGATCTATTGCCCAAATCCCTGGGGTGCTGTTTTCTGTAATAGATGTTTAAGTACCAGACTTTATATGCACACACAAATGCACATGAATGGATAAATCACTGAAATCTTTTTGAGGTTCATCCCATTGAAATTTACATATTCTTTAATCCCTCCCAAAATATTGAGCTTTAATTAACCTGAGCCACAAATGAACATGCAAATCTGTATTTACATTGCTTTCTTTCAAAATAAAGATGCTCTTAAAGTTGCCCCAACATTCCAAAGCTATGGAAGCAAAGCAACGAGTGAATATTCACGTATTGTACCAACTTCCTTGTGATCAATATGCATTATGTTTCTGTCTCTATGCTGTATCCAGTATTTTTCTATTTACAATACCGAATGAAACTTTGTAAAACTTCTACCCACCTTGCCATGGTTGTATTCAGCTGCAGCATGAATGGGAGTGCTACGGAACTGACTGTGTTGCTATTTTCCCAGAAGCCTGCATCGCATGGGGTACTAAAACTTTAACTGCTCTCCCTACTCCTCCCTCCAGTACGTAAATGAACTCCAGACCACATCGCATATCACCAAGCTTTCTTACAAATGCAGGATTTCAATTGCGCACGCAGTAGCCTGCCTGGGCACTGTGAAGTGCATGACAGCTAATGACATATCTAGTCTTGAATACCATGACAAGTACATCAACAGGCCACCAGTTTTAGCACATGGTTAACTGAACAAAGATTGATGCACCAAATGTCTTTTGTCCTATGTTAAACCTATTCTTCAAAGGTGCTTATATTGCCGCCTTCACTGCCACATCTGCCCAATGCCATGACCTCTTCATAGCTATGTCAGGCAGGAAAAGTTGTATTAACTCTTCTTCTGAATGTGCTTTAAGATCCATATATTATAAAAAAATATAATTTAAAAAAAAAAATCAATGATTTATCTTGTGCAGCTACAATATGAACAGCTTCTCACAGAAAAAAATAATCAGTGAGTAAATACTTGCCTTTTATGTTGACTCTATTCAATTCAGTCACCTGTACTATATGAGCTAAGGACCCCCCTGATGGAGAGCAGAGTCAAAGGGATAAGCTGTTGCAGAAAACACTACCAGCTACCGGTGGCAAAACACTTTTTATGACCTACAAGTGACGTGTTACTCTACTAGGATATTACTACAGAGAAGACTGTATGTTGTTACACTTACCAGAAATCTCATAGCTTTCCTCTGTCACGAAAGTAATGCCACATCCCATCAGCAGAGTAAAAGGGAGGAAGGCATCCAAGTGTATGCAACAATATTGAAGTCAGGATGAAAAGGCTGAGACTTGAGAACCCTGGTACCTGTTATCTCTTTAATTATGTGGAATACACTCGTTCAGTCCTCACAGAGCCTCACAGAGATGCCCCAATATTTTGGGGGGATTTTGCTAGCTTTTGATAAATTCTGTTGTGTATACAATAAATCAACTGCTCAGTTAAAATACACTGAACAGTATAAGAAATATGTTGGAAATATGCAGAATAGTATTTACTTGGCTTAGAGAAAATCATGATCAACTGTTTCAGAGGATATGCTTAGCTTAGCATTCTTGATTATTCTGTTTTTAGAGTACTGAGTGTTAAGATTAATACACACCCAACTGTAATTTTCTGAATTAGCTTACTATCACATGAGAAAGTGCCATATTTCATGTCTGTGGATGGAGAAAATGCTCTAAAATACATACAACACTAAAAATCTTACCACAGACCTCAACCCTTAACAAATGTCGGTAACACTTATGACACCAGAGTAAATGTAGGCAACAAGAGAACAGAAGTTATTATTGCAAGGAATGTTTTATACCAAGCAGAGAAGTATTCTTAATTGAGAACTGTATAAACTCCTTAAAAGACTCAAAAAGGAGGTGGCAGCGGGAGGCACAGAATCAGGTACCTTCAAATATATTGTGAAAAGTATTCGATGCTTAACTATGCATACTGTCTCTCTGCCTGACTTCAGAGTTTGTGAAGCTTATTATATACTCAGATGAACTCGTCAAATAATTATGTCTCAGATTAAGATATCTGGGTGAAAAGACACCTGATTCTCCTTCCAGCTCCTCCATTAACTTTTCTGTGATCATTGGCCTATTATCGAGATGGGATTTGTAACGGGGCCTAAAGGAATTCCACAGGGAAATTCCACTGAAATTCTCTGACAAAAGGGCATCTCGCTTCTCTACACTTCAAAAGTCTCAGCCATAATATTCCAGGGCATCAGTTTCACCATCTGTGGAATAATTTAGTTCTTTGACTCACAGGACTCCTCTGGCAGAATTAATATGCAAAAATTACTTCAACCTTTTATCCTAAGAAGAGTATACTACAGTTGGATAAAGATGCACATGTATTTGAATACATATATGAATAAAATTATCTTAACTCTAATAGATATACCTCAGCATATATGTAGAAATCTATTACAAAAGATTATCATCTCCCCAGTGCATTTCACTGGTGCCTAAAGAAGTTCAACCCATTAGGATATGAAGCTCACTTGTGCTAATGAGAACACAGCACCTCTCTCAAAGCTTTATGATATTGGCCATGGAAAAAGCAGAGGTGCATAGACCAAGAAAGAGACACCAGAGAGGTGAAGCAGGTCTGTTTGCTGAGCTCACACAAGTAGCAGTCTACTTGGGCCTCTGTAGAAAAATATTGTGATCCAGTCTTTGATTATATGGTTTTTCCATACGTTTTCTTCCACCAGACCTGCTTAATTTAGGCTGTGGGTATATTAGACTGTAGAGTCTCCTAGGAAGAAAGGGAATGGAGAAACTTTGTGAAGAAAGAATTGAATGTGTCTTGATATTTTGAGATTCTGTCTGTATACTGACCGCACATGTTGAATGGCATAGAAGCAAGCATAATAACATTTTGATATAGTTACTTGCACTCCAGTTCCCATTAGGGTAATGGTCACTTTGGTTTTATGCTTTTAAACAGCCCTTATGATAAAAGTATTACTGAAAACTGCAGCTGACTTCAGAGTACACGCTGGAGGAAGTACAAACAAATAGCCTGTCAGAGGGAAAAACACGGCAACGGCATATTTAAATGGCAACATGCACAAGTGTAGTTAGAAGACCAGAGTCAAGGAAGGTTTGGTTGTTCCAAGTTTATATGTTCATGGCTAAGAGGAATGTTTGGATGACCAGTTACAATAAATAAGTAAATTGTGGAGTAGAAAAGGATTAAAATTATTTTTAAATGCAAAATATGGCCCTAGAGTCACATCAATTAAACTACAACAGAATTATTTGGAAAGATGCAGCACAGAGCGTGGCCTTGCTAACCTCACTGTTCAAAATGACTTCCATACACAGGCAACAGAATTAGACTTCTCCCAATAATCTCTTCTTTTCATTGACCGCCAAAGAAAGGCTTCTGATTTGCATATGCAAACATGAACATGCATAAACATGTGTGCAAACACCCACCCACATATACACGTGCTTAGGAAAAACAGAGTGGAGGTAAGCCTTCTCTTGCTGTCATAAATTAGGACAGACAGAGATCTTGAATACTCCTGAGTCATGAACGTTTGAACTAGAACCACGTTATCATCCTGGAAAGCATGTCTTATGGAAACTGCTATTGCATGATTAACTAGTGTCTAAATCCCCCCTGCAGGGGAAGCAAAATTATTAGTCTTAGCCGTAGCACAGTTACTGTATTTGTATTAACGGGAGGGAAGAAGAGGACCATCTGCAGAGCCTTCTAATAGGCAGCCACAGTAAAAAACCACCCCAACAATTTAAACAAGTGCATTTTTGTTGCTCTCTCAGAAGCCATGAAATCCCTGCTTTGGACATCGCAAGGTATGAGAGCAAGACAGTCCAAGTATGGACGAATTCTGCTTTTGCTTTTAGCATGAGTAAAGCAGCAATACCAATTTCAAAGGGGAAAGTCAGAATGATGAGACACACATAGCTCGGTGGCTATCAGACAAACCCTGAAGGAGCAGATACTTACAGGATTAAGAGAAACTACCAAGGAATGGGAAATGGATGATTTGTGTCCACTTGCATGAACGCTTAGTTGACAAGTCAAAAGGAGCCAATGGAAACCACGGCACAGAGCACTGGTCCTCAGTCTCTCTGCATTGTGACCTGGAAATTCAATGACGGCTTCAGAGCTATTTAAAGCATATGGTTCATACAAATAAAAGACAAACAGCATTTCAACATAGTAGATGGTCCAGTATCAACTCTGATGTATAACTCTTTCAAAGCTGTTTGAAACACAGCTCCATATTACTTATTTGTAAAGACATATCTTATTAATAAAGATAGAATGAAAAGAATGGATACAGATATGCATATAAATTTATTCTACATTGAGCTAGGTTGCTACAATGTAAAACTGTATTTGATGTAGTCTAATTAGAAATATTGATTAAAATTAAGGCAGCTCACTGGAAGGATGATGATAATAGGCTAATAATAACAATTGATTTTGCTTTGATAAATGAACCAAAATGCGAGCTGAAGGTACTTAGATTTTGACCTATTTATGGCCCACACTCCCTTTTCTTCTTTGCCTTGTGAGTTTCTGAGATTTTTCCAGAATATTATTAGAATGATAAATCTGAAAAACACATAATTCACAGAAGGATCTGACAACAGCCACTTCTATGATGGCCCATTTTGAAATGCAGAGTTGTTGGGTTCCCCCCCTCAATCCACTCCAGCTTTACCGAATTGCGTGTAGTGTGTGAGCAGCAGTAATACTAATTAAAAATAATGAGGCCTGCTAGGTCTGCTAATTCTATTATCTTTATAGCATCAGGCTTCAAGCAACTCACCAGCAAAACAGCCCAGATGAGAAATCTCTTCAGAAGGTTCTGTGGTTGTTTACAGTGCAACAGGATAATATTTCCAGCCTGGAAATAAATAAATAAATGTAATCAGAAAACAAAATCAAAAGCAGACTTTAGTAGACATGGTTCATAAAAAAGAAAAGGTTAATTGGTTGATAATTGGCATAAAACTACTCTATTTTATTGGGGTTTTGTCCCTACAAAAAAAACCAGTGGTAACTAAATAAGGTGCTGTACCATTATTTTTTTTTATTTCTTTGCAAAACCCCTTATTTCTTCACAGAGTAAAACAAAGAGTAGAATTTTGCATACTCTGACTTTCTGTGTACCCTATTAACTCAGTGTAAAAACCACAACATTTTTCAGGAACCTTCTGCTAGTTTGAGCTTCGATGGAACCGACAACACTCTTCTAACTTGCAGGGTGCTAAGAAGTGGAACTGAGGTGTAGGGTCTAAAACAGGACTATGATACAGTAGGTCCTACTAAACACAGAATTTTATTTTATTGCTGCTGTGCTCTGATGCTGTCTCTGAGCCCTACATGCTACAAATGATCACTAGGAGATGTTTTCTGCAGCTCACTAACACTTGATTCCTTACAAGGAAAGTGACAGCCGAAAGAGCAGAATTTCAGTTCCTAGGTTTAACATTTGCAAAACAACTTTCAGAAGCTGATTGAACATTGTGCAATCTGCCTGTTTCTGCAGGCACGCAAAGCCAACAGCCTTGTGGAACACCGTGAATAGGCACCCCCTGACTCTAGAGGCTCATTCAGCAGCTCGTTGGCGCTCCTGCATCACCAGCTCTCAGCTCATGTCCTCATCCACCATGGCTGGAGGCATATTTTCAGCATCAGAGATGAAATGTGCCTCTGTGTGTGTGTGGGCACGTACAAGGGGCTGGGGGGGCCGGGAGCTTGCAGTACTTACAGTATCAATATTTTTTGCATCCTGTATCACAAGGTTTTTCGAAGGAAGACAGCGTGGCTCTGATTACAGCATTTGGCCTCACTACAAGCATCCTCAAATCTCCTTTGAATCACAAAGGTGACCAATGTCATTAAGAGACTAAAAAAGTAGCTATTTAAGGTGATGATTGCAGTGCATCACAGTTTAAGCACACGGAAACTACATGTTACTATTTATAAATGTTTCCCAAAAACTTGATCCTCTTGCAGCAGAGTTTAGAAGGAAATCCAAACCACTGCGGTAGCAGATATTACTTGCAAACTTGGCATGGGGAATAAAATTTAAAGTAAAAACAGTCAAGAAATGGAACCAGTATTTTGCATGAAAGTCTAAGTCTAAATTATTAATTTTTTTTTTATTTTTTAAATGGAACAGAAATGGAAATACAAAAAGATAATAATTTCTCTCAAGTACAATTTCATGTTATTTGGAACATTATACAAAATAATGCTAGTGACACAAGATATCTTTTAACTGCTATTTAAATGGCAAAACTGAAAACCCCAAATATATTGCAAAACAGTTGGGTTTGGGGGGTTTTTTTTGTTGTTTTTAAAGTTGTGACACCACCCTCATTTATTTGGACTGTTTCAACCAGCTCCAGGGCTTTCCATAAATTGCTCTAGGATATATTTTAAGATATGTTTTGGTTTTAAGATAAATATCTTAACAATAAGGGCTTTGTGGGTTTACTTTTTTAAAACGTATTTTTCTTCTAAGGTTTATTAAGGTAATGACAGAGCATACCTAATAATTCTGAAAAAATGCACTTACCTTAACAGACAAAAATACAGTGAACTTCTGTTTCAGGGATATGTTTGTACTCCTGGATGAGCAAGATATGCAGCTAAATTCAGTACAAGGTTGCTTAGTTAAGGGATTAGTAACAATAAAATGACTGCATCTATATCCTGTGTAACACTGTAAAAAAGGTAAAAGAAACAAATAAGAAAAATTTAAAGCTTTGCATGAGAAATAAAAGAGAAAACCACACGCTTAACTATTCAATGTACAAGAAAATGGACATTAGCCTTGAAACAGTTTTTCCTATGTTTCTTTTTCTATTTTCTACAGCAACAGAAATACATGAATAATAATGCAGATGATATTTATTTCAATAAACAATGTCCTTTGCTTAACTTGCTTTCTCCATGATTTGCTGCTATTCTTTCAGTGTTTATACCTTCTACTCATATTTCTCGTACTTCTATAAAATCATCAAATTCTATACCACATCATTTTGATACATACAGTACGTACGCAGTCTCTTCAGAAAACATTGCCATCTGTCTGTGGATTCCTCCACATCAGAAGCCACAAGGAGGTAACAGCAAAAGCAAAGGTCAGAGGCCAACAACAGAAACTGTGAGAGCTCTCATATATATTTCTATTAAATAGGTAAGAAAAATCTTAAAATTCAGCACAAATGAAAGCAAGAAAGAGTGCTCCCTACCTGACCTGTGGTAATAAACCCTCTGGGATCTGTGCATCACTTGCTAGAAACAGCAGGAGCTGAGGGGGACCTGCAGGAGATGCTTGCCAGCACCTTTTGCATCCAGCAGCTGCAATATCGTGAGACTCTTCCAGCTAACCTGGGCTCTTGACCTCCTTTCCTTCAGAAGTGCACAACCCCGTTTTCCTGGGACTCAGGCAGAAATCCACTGCCCCTTCTCTTTTATATCCCTACTATCAATATGAATGTTATTTAGTGTGGATGTTACTTTAGGACAGATTCACACAAGAATCTTCACATGGTTCTCCACACAGCTCTATATGAATGTGGACTTTGTTTCCATCTGCTTGGCCTTGGTTCTCACATGCAGAAGAGCAAAGACCATTCAGTACTGTCTGAAACAGACTGAGGCAAGTTCAAACACAGACTTCCCGAGAATAACAATCAAAGCACTGGACATGCAAGCACAGAAGCAGAATCCTCAATGACTTTAATGGGAGTTTTGAAGAGACTCTAAGTTCAGACCTGTTACGCATTTGATTTAGCAGTGGTTGTTTAGTTTACCATCTCATTTTTTTATCCTCAATACTCTCTTCCAGTTCTCTCATATACCATACTCATAACTGGTGTGAATTGGAGAGTACCATACTGTGGACCGAATGGAAATGGAAAGCATAGGGGAGGAAGTCACAGGTAATTACGCTGGTTAGCATTAGTCAGAGTCCAAGGTAGTGCTGGCAGAGAAATGCAAGGAAATATGAAATTGCTTTTCAGGCCAATGCTGGAGAGTTGCCATATGGAATCATAGGGAAGGTGCTCAGGGAAAAATGTATTAAAAACCAAGCAGTGTGTTCCAAAGGGAGGCAGCCCATCCCTGCTTCCTTTCAGGGATTCACAACGGAGCACTGGAACTCCTAAAGGAAAAATGTGGTAATTTCAGCTATAACTTCCGAACAAGTGTATAAACAACTCCAATGGAATTAAAAAAAAAAAAAAAAAAAAAAAAAAAAAGAGAGAGGAATAGACCCTTCTAAATATGTGGATTTAGGCAACAGAAGCAATCAGTCTCACCAGTGCAAGAAAAGAGCACAGGGGAAATGTGTGACTCCAGCAAAACAGATCCTATCTCCATTCTGATTGGGAACTTTCACAGCAATCATCTGCATTGTCGTTACTTTTAATCAAACGCACATTAGCACAATGGTGATAAAGGGCTTTTATGAGATATGAGCAGAATGACATCTTACAGTAGTCAACATGGTTTGTTTGTAAGGAAAGCATAAAAGTAATAATTAGGAAGTTAATTATAAAATCATCTTAATCAAACGTCATTACAAGCTGCCATGGAAAGTGTGGCCTTACCTTCTGTCCCCAGTTCTCTGCTCCTACTTTGGGCTGATGGTAATGACCATGCGACTGTAACATATGCTGGATCAGGAACCTGATTCAACCAAAAACTTACCAAGTAAAAAGGATTGGTTCTCTGGCTGGATCAGGTCCCTTGTTCTAGGCTCAGGGCACGATCACACAGACACTTACTCAAGCATGCAGGAGGAACAGGGTGAGCAGCTGGCAGTGACAGGGAGGGAGGCTGGGACTGTCCCTTTCAACAGCACTGCAGAACTATGCCAGATGGAGTTGGCTGTATAACCTCAACCTGGGCATCTGATCTTCTCTGAGGCTACAATCAGACAAATAGGTTCTGCTGAACAGAACGTGTTCCAACATACATGCATCAACCGTACATCCTAAAGCACTTCTGAAACCTACAAAGACAATGACTTCTTGCCTCTACCAGCAGGAGAGGCAAAACCAAGTCTTTTCAAAGTTGTGAAAGAATTACAGTGAGAGGAAATGGCCAGGCAAGAACAATTAATGGGTTTCTCAATCATGCCTTGATAAAATTTCATTCCCCTCCCCCCCCACTATCTACTTACTTTCCGGATGATAACAGATTAAATCAATCTGGTTAAGCATGTTTTGTTAATGGCGCAGCAGGAAGGGTATCCACAAACCTACAGTGACCAGATACAGCAGCTATGCAGGTGAACTACCTCGGCAAAGGACTACGGAAAGTGCCATTTTTATATATACCAATTAGAGCTCTTTCATATAAAGAACAGACAAGCAATATTTTTCTAAATGGCAACAGCTTCTCATAAGGTCCTGACTTTTGCTACAGCCCACCTCCTTCCACCATTATCAGCCTCATGAAGCCAGAATTTGTCACTTTGGTATGGAGAGTCTTAGCTTTGCAAATGGACTGCTATTATAATTGCTTTCTGGCTCTTACTAGTGGAAATTTTAATTTACTGAGGTTACATATGCCACAACCGGTCATTCTTTTAAAAGTAATTTTATATGTGTTCCCCAAATCCTACAATAATAGACGGCTCAGAAATCAATGCCATTGTGGGAGTCCTACTGAAGACAGCGATAGAAGGAGGAGCCAGATTCCGGACTTTAGTCCCCAGCATTGCCCAATGGTGTTTATTGAGGATCCTTTCAAGTGGGTCATCAGGAGATTTTCATACAGTTGAAAATAAATCAAAATATCATTGACTAGTGGTTCCTATTGGCCCTAAGACCAGGAACGTGCTTTCTCTGAATATGTGCCTAAAATGCTTTCTTTTGTTACTCAGAAGATTGGAACTGGGTTCTTTACATATCATGGATATATCTGTATGCCTCAGTTTGATGCCTGTTAAGTAGAATTAAAGCTTATTTGTTTTGTCTGAATTACTACGTTAAGTTGAAATAGCTCTGCCACTGAGAAAAGCAGGTGCTGGAGCTGACTTTCTGAAACTAAAGGCAAAGTCTGCCGTGAAATATAATTATGCCTTTTTTTGTCTTGTCTTTGTACCACTGTGTCCTACATCTATACCTACTTGTAAAAACAAAAGTAGTATCATAAAAAACATTTGCTGTACTACTTGCTGAAAATAACTTACTGTATCTCAGACTGAACACTTTAATCTGTCTTCAACATAAACATGGACATCATAAAAATAAAAGCCTGTACTCACGTCCTTTACTTTAGCATGCCTGCCAAATTTTACAGAACCTTATGAGATTCAAAACCTGGAAAAAGGTTTTACCATTAATGTCTAGTTTTACCATTAATGTATAGTGTGCTACCAGAGCGGAACTGAGGTGCTACAAGCACTCACAGAAGTCACCTTCACAAGTGAAAAGAAATTCAGCTGTTCAGCCTGGTGAGTACACACCGCTGAGGGCACCATTCTGGTCCTGGCTTAGCATGAGCCGAGTCCTGACTATGCCAGCCCTTTCCTCCTCCCTCCTACTCATTCCTACTTTTCCTGTTTGTTTTCACTGCCACACACACAGCCATGCCAAGAACTGGGTTCAGGGAACTGGTTCAGCTGAGAATTAGCTGAGGAAGAGGAGGAGAAACAGGGACAATGAGGGTCAACAGGAGCAGCCTGCAATTAGGTTGGCTTAAACTAATCTTGAAACAATGCTCTTAGTACCCAAAGAGGTTATTTGACTATTCCTCTCTGTATCTATCAAGATGTGCGGAGAGTCAGCTACCCCATTTAATTGCATAGACATAGCTAAAAGCTATGAATGAGAGAGGAAGGAGATAGCCTTGTCTGAAACTTTATAATGCAACCTGGTGCACTGTAGACATAATAAAATTATTTGCTAAGCCAGTCCACACATTAGAAGAGCAGCTGCCTAGTGCCTAACTACGAAATTACTCTGTAAATGAAAAGCAGGAATAAAGAGTAGCCAAATGGAAAAATACTTCCTGACCCAGCCAAAGAAAATTTACAACAGTTTCCCAGCACAGATAAAGAAAAAAGGGTGCCTGCACAACACTAAGATGTAGAAACTGAACTTCAGGGTAGTCGGCTCGGGTGTTTTAGACAGTTATCTGGAGGAAGAAAAGGTAGACTTTTTCTTTTTACCTATATGGTTTAATGAAGGAGGATATTCAAGATCTAAAATTTGACATGTAAGAACAAGCAACTGACACTGTATTAATATTTATATTCGTGTAAAATCATCTGCACCTCCATACCACCTTTCATCCAGTGATCCCCAATTTCTTTACATATGGCATACAACCGGTGCAAACCAAGGTTGATTCCCCAAAGACAATAAAGGGACTTTTTTATAAAGTTAGTCCATCCCTAAATGAAATTTATAGCATTTCATAGGCATGGAAACAGTCACAGATTTGACCCAACACATGGCAAACAGAACGATCCTAAGGTGTCATTCCTTCCCCAGTGAAATAAACGGCAAAAATTGCACTGGTCTTCCCTTGTGTTTTTCACCATAGTAGTTTGATTCTCAGCAAGTTTAAATTATCTTAATTTCAATTAACTTAATGGATCTATAGCAATTTACTCCTGCAAATGATCTGCCTTAAGTATTCTGATGTACCCATTCAGCTATAACTAGGGGAATTCAATTCTAATTATTACTCTCACTTTTTTCCCCCCCCCCAAAAGCTGGTTTTATATTTTTGCACATAACAGCTGCGGGACTATCATAAGTAAAAATAAGTGCCTGCCTTCTTAATCTTGTCATCACATGTCTAATTAAAAACACGTCTCCATTTTGGAGGCCCAGGCCTTGGAAAAACACAAGTTTTGGCAGACTTGTCCTAGCTGCTAGTATATATTTATTCATGTTATGCAGTTTTGGATTGACAGCGTTCTGCACACAAGAGGAACAAGAGACATAATATTTTCTACAGATTTACATGACAAGAGCTGAGAGTATAATTTGCGCAGTACTGCCCACACTGTACTCTTAGCAAGAAAAATGCTCTTAAAATAAAAATTCTGTACCTGGCTATGGTCAGGTTTTTTTCTTTATTTTCTTTTTTCAGCAACTATCAATTTAATAGAAGCCTCATGTATTTCAGATGAAAGCTAAATATATACAGATTGAAATAAACAAATACATGGACCACATATGGTCTGTTGACCCACTGATTCTCTTGGATGCTGCAACTGAAATAAGTATTACTGAACGTTATCCCTCAATCACCACAGGACAACCAAGAAAAAATTTTCTCAAAGTCATATGTTAAGATCGCAGCAGAGGTGGGGATAGAAGCCAATTCCCCCAAACTTCTACTCTGCACCTCAAGCTTTTGAGAGCTGTGTATTTTTAAAAAGAGATCTGGAGTTTCAAAGGAACAACAGATACACTGGAATTGGTGGTCACTGCTTCAGATAAGGATCCAGCTCTCCCTACCTTCCACATCCCGTTACAGGATTTTTCTTTGCTTAAGTTCCATGAGGTGTGAGAAGTTCAAGTCTTGGCCCTCCATGTGAACACTGGAAAAATTATACCTGTGAACAAGCTGGTTTCAGTGACTCAGCAGGAGATGACCTTCCCTCTGCTACAATCTACAAAGAACTTCATTCACAGAAATAAAAATAAAAGCTTTCATTACCTTTTAAATGTCATCAGGAAAAAAACAAGGACACTGAAATATTAAATCCATTCTTACTTATGCATATTTTTGTCAGAATAAGAGTGCTAGCCCTCTTCTCTATGTAAATTATCACTTTAGAATTTGTCTACAACAGTTACATCATCTGCACCATAAGCCAATTCAGCAGGTTATTTGGATTTCCTGTGTAACAAAAAAATCATGTCATAGCGCTATTAATAGTGAAATAGGTGGTATTATCAAAGGTTATGACAGTATGAAGGCACATGTTCCCAGGACTAGATAGAACAGAGTATGGAGAAGCAACAAAAAAGATATTTAGAAACCAGTAATAAAAATTAGTTGATATATGCTAATAAGAGAAGGTTTCTCATGGCATTTACTGTTTCTTTCCCCTCTTCCACCTGTAAGCCAGGAAAAACATTGACAGAAAAAAAAACATAGCAAAAAAATAGTTCGGTCATGCACAAGAAAAAATAAATTCTAATATATATATGCATCTATCTTTTATTTTAGACATTCACCTTTTGACTGCTTGAGATGCCTGTCTGGAAATGTGAATGTTTGGTAACCACATCTACTGTGGAGCAGGCAACAGAGACAAAATCTTTTCCTACAGAGTGAAATGGAATGAAAATGAGTTCTATAAGCTCAGTTGTAGATCGCATAACCCAAAGCTGACTCAATTTCCTTCTACAGTTAACAAATTTAATCAACACCCTGTCACCAACTGACTTTGAGAAGACTTCTGAGATTTAATGAGCTCCACTTAAAAGTGCCAATGGACCAATATGGATGTGGGAATTAGTCAAGACTTCTGCAAAACAAAAAAAAAAAATTACAGAAAACATACTGTTTGGCAGAAAAGGAACTCAAATTTATCTGAGAATATGGTGCTGTCTGGATAGAAAGTAATAAAGAAAGCATTAAATTTTTGCCAGTCCTACTGAAAAATTGCCAAGTAGAGACATTAATGTAAATAACAAATTAAATATAAGTTTTAAAAGAAAAAGAAAAGATAGAAATTTATTCCTTAGTGGTAATTTCTTCTTATATTCTTTAAAATTCTAGTGAACGTAAAAAAACTTGCGGTGAAGGATGGATGTTTCTTCCACTAAAATCAGAGGAGAGGTGGAGGGAAACCATATACATCTTAGCAAAATAATTTTCCTCTTACTCCAAAATAGTCCTCCTCTTAGGAACATCTTTTTACACATCATCAATGTTCTACTTCACTTATTCATGAATTCAGCATTTAAACTTTTCTGAAATGTTTCTCTGTACATCAGATTTTGCAGTGTTGATTCATAATAATAATGGATTCTTGCTATTTTTATTCAGAGACAAGACACAATATCAGAAAATTTGAGAGTCTCTATTCTTAACAAATGATACAACTGAAAAATGCAACTATAAGTTATTCTTTCAGGAAATTTTTACTGGGATACAACTGATAATGGCCCTTCAACAGGAACAGAATTAGTGTTACAAATTCGAGAGAAATTTAAAGAAAATGGTCTGTAAAAATAAATTACAGAAAAAAACAGCACATAGGTTTATTGAAATGAGGATGGGTGATACAGTTAAAGCTGAATGAAATATCCAGTTTACAAGGAAAAAATTACAAAATACCATTTTTTGCTACCTGTTAAGCTTTAAGAGATACTTAAACCCATTTGAGTTACCACAGCGTGTGGGAGTCCAGTCATAGAAACAGCCCTGCTATAAACTGGGCAAACTCTAAGCAAAGGAACAGTCACCCAGCCAAAGTATTCAGTGTGAGCAGAAGATGATGGATACAGAAGGACCAAGATGTGGCTTTAAAGCATTTCAGCACTTTCATGCTTTCTGGAAGAGATGATTACAGTAATAACTGGTTGGTTTTGTTGATATTACTGGATGAAACATTGCCGTACGTGACTAATTTTCACTCAGCTGAGCTGCCAACTGACTGTATGGTCGTCGTTCAGTATCAATTCAGTTTTGGCCCAGGGTTTTCATGATTGAATTTTTGTTTGGATAGTCTCAGATGCGGTGAGAATGTCAGTATGCTAAGGTTTCTGTTGGAAGGCTTTTTATACACGTTTATGGGAGCTTGCATGTTTGTGACTTCAAGCAGAGTATTATTCAGTGCTACAGTGAGCGTAATTAAAATGCACGACTTAAAAAATTTGGTGGTTTTTTTTTTTCCTAAACAAAAATAAGACTTACCAGTTAGTAATGCAAAACATTAATAAGAGGGTTCATAGTTCGGGGAAAACCTACATTAAACCCAGCTGGGTAAAATTAGAGCATCGCTCACCTCTGTCCGGCACGCGGTAACCTCACTTTTGCCACTTACCTCCTACCGTGGTGGGAGCACACTGCGACAGTTTGTCACTGTGTATTGGACTCCTCTGAACGCCAAACTCAAAGTCATCAATCAGTAGGAGCCTTTTGGCACTCTGTGAAGCCGTAGCAGGAGCCAAAACAGCCGTTAGTCATTGTTTAAAAAGCTTTTTAGTATAAGTGTGGTGAATGATACTTTTCAGCCTGCTTCCACCTCCTCTCCCCAGGTTTCCTCATCTCCCAGAGAAAGGAACCAGAGAAAAAGAGAAAAACTAGTAAGGTACAACATATGGTAGCTGATATCCCATCACTGACGCTAAAGTGGGACTTCAAAATGGTGCCTCTAGTTGTTAACTTAAGTCCCTCCAAAACTGCCGCAGGGAGAGACCAAGGCATGAAACTCACACCAACACAGAGAGTGGCGTTTTTCCTTTCCCAGTAACTCAAAAATTTTAGGTCTTTTCTTTGTCTTTTCCACATCTTTTTCCCATTAAGAAAATCTATCCAAAAGAATGACACATTATGATTCTTTTAGCAGCAAAGTAAGTGCATACTTGTAGCAGTACGGTGGCTGACTAAGACAACTTCATAACATATTTAAACTAAGAATTTTTACCCACATCCAACAGCCAGCTATAAATGTTTTAACACTGATTTGAAAAGCAAGCAAAATTTTTCATTCTTCCACTATCACCACTAAGAGACATGCAGGCTAACTGTGTACTAAAAACTTCCCTGACCACCTCCTTCTCACATAGGTATTGCAGATGTAAGATTTGCCTGCAGTCTCATATTTGCGGTTTGTAAAATTGTTTGGGTCTTTTTCTTTGTTTTGGTATTTGGGTTGTGGGTTGTTTTTTTCATTCAAAACAACTGCTAAATCAAGCTGCACATGTAATTACTAGATCAAGTGTGTGCAAACAGCATCTATACATCAAGCAGTTTGCACTATCACAGTCAGAGTAAATGGGCATGAAAAGCCAAGATTTTGACAAACACCTAGAAGTCTCCTTCAATAAAATCCAAAGGCTCTTTACTCAGATATGTAACAGTCCTGCACATTTACCTACAAGAGAGGCCAATTTGTGCATCCTGCTGAGACAGTTTAATTTAGTAGCAGTTTAGAATTTACTTATGACAAATCGCAGGATTTGATTGTGATATTTTAGTAACAACCATCAGTCGATTAACAAAGTGATTAAACAAAATTAATCAAAACAGCAACTTAGTTAAAGTTTTGAAGATGGCTAGGTTCACTCTGTTACTACACGGAAGAAGTACACAAAGGAAAAATAAGTTACACTTGAGTTAGAACGATTCACAGAGAGATGGTGGGTGCAGGGGATAAGGAAGACCCTCCTGTTGAATCACGAGCTTCAGAATAGACCCCCTTGCTTTCTGAACTCTGTCTCAGAGAGAATTTTAGGTGTGGCTAGGTCCAATCTTAGTCTCCGACTTGGTCAACAGTTTATGTCTAAGGATAACATACATATATCTAGCAGCAGTGTAAGACTCACTTTGTAATTAAATCATGCATCTACAGACTACTTAAATTGATTTACACGTGCATACACACAAAGATATGAGTATATATGTACACGTGTATATAAAGGTATACCTGTTAAAAATTTCCCTCAAGTTCAGTGAAATATTCACATTGAATATCTTGGCATTTCTCAACGGGTGAGTTGAGTTTCAAGGAGTGAAGGGTTTCAGCCCAGGCTTCACTGTTCGTCTTCGGCAACAGACCTTTGATTCTAGCAAACTTTAAGAGTTTGCTGTCTCTGAGAGGTGTCCCACTCAGAGGGAGATGCTGGCTGCAGCCCACTACAGTCCAGGAGAGCTCAAAGGGCCTCACTTATGACTGCTGTCATATAGGATTGTGAGATGATTGGCTTTAGTCATCAGTAAATTTTCATCCGAGCCACAATCCAGGTCATTAATCACTGGAATTCTGGTAACGATGGTACCACGCCGCTTGGGCTACGATGCAGGTAAAGCATGTTTCAAGGCTGCCGGAGGATAACTGATTGGTCCCATTCTCGCTCCCTACCTCAGCCATGCAGAAGTTTCTGGCACAGATAGTGCTGCTCCCCGCCTCAGCCATGCAGGAGTTTGATAGAATTAAGGAGCACCTAACTGACCAACTCACTACATCAAGGCTGCGGTCTGGCAGGAATTCCTAAGGTCATAAAGTGGTCAAAGAGAGAAAAAGTTGGGGGGGGGGGGGGGGGGGGGGGGATGCACCACCACAATGTTTAGAAGGGCTCTTGCTTAAAACAAATTATTATCACTTTCTTGAATGTATTGTAGACTTCGGAATTTTTTTTTCCCCAAGAGTTTGATTACAGGTTAATTCTGCTGACCTGCTTTAAAGCACACATTCCCAAATACTGCCAATAAACAGGCCAATAACTTCATTCAGGAGGGCAAAGCCTGTATTTTCTATATACCAAAACTGATCCTTCTGTGAAAACAAAAGGAGCAGGCAGCTTTGTTTTAAACAAAAGACAACTTCATCCTGCAGGCTGCTCTCTGCAGACATTAGATAACAGATTTTCTATTTACAACTCACGATAATTTATGTCTCATCGACATTGTAAAGGAAAAATCACCACAAAATTAAATCCACACCAATGGGCAGGAAGGGGACACCATTTTTCTTCTCCCTAGATTTGTTTTTACATTGCTCTACAGTTTCTGTGCACCTTCCACGTAACACTGAAAGAAATAATTAAAGCCCCTAGTGAGGGCTTTCACTGTTTTCCACTTTCCAAGGTGAATATGTTGGTTGAGAGAGGGATTGGAAGGATTTAGAGACTTGCTCTGAACTGGGGAACTGGTGGCCAGAGGCAGATACAAACTCATAAGTAGGGTAGGAGCAGGCACAGCTCAGAAGTCCAGGTAGTAATGTAAATTAGGGATATGGCCCCTGCTCCTGGGTCTTCAGAAGATTTGTGCCATTCCAGGGAGGCTGCTCTGCAGTGCTGCAAACACAGGGTAAGTTTTTCAGTTGGATTTTTTTCAAATATAATGTGTATTGTAATGTAAATTACTGATAATTTATTCCTCACATCAGTAAAAAATGAAAATGCAGTATTTACACTAAAATAGTGTGATAGGACACAAAAAGAGCACAGCGAGAACTTAATATAAATGTGAACAAATGCATACTACATGAGTTCATCCTCCAAGACTTCAGACGACTAAAATTTTAACTGAAAACTCAATACGTTCCTAAAAGCCTAAGAAGGAACCTTACAAATACATATGCTACAGATGGAATGGAAAACAGAGGCAGTCTCAATGGCTAGTCAAAAAAGTCAGCAGTAAAATAAGTAGACAGTGAAGTTAATCTATTAAGCGTTCTCCTAAAGTAACTCTCTAGTCACTCAGAAAGGGCCTGGCCGCCTGCATGAGACCAAGCATTGTCCCAGGGAAACGAGACACAGGCATGAAGTGCTGCTTCAGTTTAGAGGGAAATCCTAACCAGCCCTTTGGCTAATGCTTTGCACATATGTTAATGTCAATAACAAATTTCAAAACAAATCCTCTGTTGGGTTACAAAAATGCTGTGAAGAAACTATACCATCAAGTGTTCTTCCTATTGGAGCATCAAAATCAGTAGCAGTGACTAAACTAATTTAAAATCACACACAACACCATCATGCTCATATATACAACCAGAAACATGTGGAGGGTTTTTTTTTTTTTTTCAACAACTGTGCCTAAACAAGGCAATATTAAAAGGCACTGCGGGGGGGAACATCCTTTCTCATAAATAGATCAGAAAAGCAGTTTATAATTTTTTTTTAAAATTGATTAGATTTAATTTAAAATTCAAAGTTGTGTTATTAAGACATGAAATCAATTGGTGAAATCATTAGCAACCAGTAAGTTAAATCAAAGCAACTTGTTGCAGAAACAGTTTGGAATGACAAAGATTCATTAATAACTTTAATATTTACTGTGAAAAGTAACACACATTGAAAGAGGAAATTACTTAAGAAAACAAACAAGATTAGGAAGAAAATGGTGAAATAAACCTTTCTTAAAAAATTAAAACAGCTAAACCTGGATGAAGTATTAAAGATCCAATTTGGTAGAATACTTCAAAATATATTTTCAGTTAAATCTGAATCTTTCCTTACTGCAACTCTGTGCTTTATATTTTTATATTGCGAGGGAAGGAAAGATGTTTTCCTATTCACAGGTTTTAGGAAAGGTTAGTTAGGTTTCTCAAAAGAGACAGGGCTAAACCAACAGATTTAAAAACAACGTTTGGGAGCTAATTCATCTCTTGGGTACAACGGGTATTGAAGGGTCAGGGACACTTTCCTTAAAAACAAAGTTTGTAAAACAACTCTACTGATATTCAAAGTTTGGACAAACCCTGCAGTATAGCTTACAACTGTGCTGCCCCAAGAAGCGTGGCTGCACCAGTGTAATGTTTGGTAAAATTAATAAAAGAAATAAATTTCTTTGTAAGTTCTTTAAAAGTTCTGAAAAAAAAAATAGGGCAGCTCTGTGTCTGGATTTAGTGTTGCTGCAGCACGCAGCTTAGGGACTCTAATCAAACTATCTGTTTTTCCAAATGGAGCAGATGCACATGAATCAATCAATATCTTCCAGTCCACAATAGAAGTATTCTTCCTAGTGTTCTCCACTAAAATTAATACTATACCTATTAATGAGTATGAACAGTGCTTACAAGCACCTGCATTAGGGTGCAAAGTTAGCTTTAAATGTGTGTGCCTGGTCCCTTATCAGTGAGTTGCAGAGGGCAGTTGGTGGTTAATGTCTAATCTCGTGATGAGAACTCAGGATGAGCAGTATCAGAGCCACTGCGAAAAGGCTTATCACTAAACCATCATGCTTCCATCTCAGTTTACCAAATACAAGTCATTTTCCATACAGGGAAGAGAAAACCAGAAGAGATTGACAACACTGGTGGATCCTTTACCATACGTATGGGAGAAACCTGCCATTTATAATAATTTCAAAAAATTAATCCAGTTGGCTGAAGAAAGAGTTGTAGGGAAGAGAGGGACTGCCACTAGCAAGCTCTGCATAACTTTGCTTTAAATCTGATTTGTCCAAATAATCTTATACTGAGCATTCCCTTGCCTGTTAATGTAAATGTCTAAAGCCCTAGAAAGAAGCATGAAGCCATAAATAAGTAAGTGATATTTAGCCAATAAGACATGACACACAAATAATTTCTGGACCATTAATGAATGTCTCAGGTGCATTGTAAAACATGGGGCCAAAGGTCCAGATTGTCTTATCTTTCTCATAAACCAGGAATTATGAAAAATGCGGGAAGGGGGCATCAGGGAAGAGTCATACTCCTGTGTTTCCAGGGTTAAAATATGGCTCATAGCCAAGATGAGAGCTCTATTTTTGGTCAAAGACTAATTAATTTCTTGGACATGAAAAGTGACTGTATCTTGGTTTAGGTTTAAATTTAAATTTAAAGGTTTACCCTTCATCAGTCACCAAATTAATTTAGAACTTCTCATGCAGTCTGGCACAGGGCTTTGAGAGCTTTCCACTCACATTCATATTTATCAACAAATCAGAGACCGACCTAAACTATTGAAGAAACCTCTATAGAAACAAAAGTTGTCAACTTTTTACAAAGCTATACGGGGGACAGTTGCTCAGGATAGCAAGGAGAATCTTCAGTAGCAGAACTTTCTTGAGTCCCGTGAAGCATTTTGATGAAATATATAGTCACCATCTGCATTTCTTCTCAATAGCCAAGTCTGCCACTGGGCTTTGTAAGCTGATCCTTTTTCTTCTTGTATTTACCACAGGAGCCTTTGCGTCCTTCCCTTTTGCACACTCGCTACCTGCAGGGACACCTTTCCCCCCTCTCCCTTGTAGCTACACCACAAAAGTAGGGTGTTTGCAATGTCATTACAGCAGTTTGCAACTTCAATGTTGCAATCAAAATCTAAAAGAAACCTTAAAAACTATCCCCCAACTTCTAAATCTTCAGACAGATTGATTCAATATAGAGATTTATTTCAGTAGTGCAAATCAATAGTAAGTGCAGGAAAGAAAAAGAATTTTGCCCTTTTATTTGGGCAACATGGCCATTTTCACATCTCAATACCCATATTACAAAGCAGGTATGTTACACACTTTTTATTTACCACTATACTACGGAGGGAGATAAAGATTAGAATTAGCACATGATTGGGATTATCAATTTGCCTTTAAAAAAAAAAGTAATGGTTTATACTAATTTTTAACAGGGAACTAAAAAAAGTAGGAACCTTTATGGATAATTCAGCCCACAGAGCATTCAAATTCTTATGAGATGCTCTGTTATGCAGATCGCTAACATGTTCATTGTATATAAAAGATTATTTTGTTTGACAGCAATAACATTTAATTGCTAGTAAGCGACTTGTTTCACCTGTTTAGCTGTAAAGAGCTGTGAGAAAAACCCAAAAGTAAAATATATTCTTATATGTTTGCCTTTAATTTCAGCTACAACAAACTACCCAAAGGATTTTATCTGACAGGTTAATCTCAATATTGATTAGGGGAGATGAAGGAATTTGTTGAGCTTATTTTTAAACTGTGATTTTCTACAACATCGACATTATGATTCCCATTTGTTGGCTGTCTCAGGCACAGACCAACAAAGAAATACTCAGCGGTAACAAACCAACCAACCTCCACAACCACAGGGAAGAAGCCAGAAAATTAGCCCCCATCCTCAGCCAGTTCTCCAGGTAACCTGTGAACAGAGCACTTCATTAAATAGATGTGACTGAGGTTAGAAGTGAATAACCCTTGCTCTGGTCTCTATGTAGGTGAAAATCCTTGTATTATCCAGACGTACCCATTCCAGAAGAGAAGAAAAAAACACCTAGCGAAGAACTGTATTCTCTGAATTCCACATTTCCTTAAATTCTACATTGAAGCAATAGTTGACTACTGACCAGTAACTTAAGAGTACATAAAACAGTACATTGATAGAGTAACTTGGAAAAATGTTACATTTATCACAAGATTTGCATCTACTTAATATTTCATATGCCTAAACAAACGCGTACTGGCCTTTAAAGCAACAAAACAGTTAAAAGCGCAAAGCTGACACCAGGCTGGATTAAACAATTTCCCAGCAAATTACCCAGCAAGAGTCTGCAGGGATTTCTAGCACACACCATGATGTCAGACAGCAGCTGTACGGGAGGGAGCTCTGCTGAAAGGCCACTGACAACACACGAGACACGCTGGGGAGAATGTTCTTTCTGACTTGCTTGCTAAGCTTCCTCCTCACAGCTGACAGCCCTGACACCTCGGACAAGGCTGAAAATAAACTGTCGTTATAAAACCAGCGAACAAGAGCCTCGTAAAGCTGAACAGGCTTTGAGCTTATGAATTCTGCTGGCAACTCGTCTTTGAGCAAGGGACTCATAAAAACTTCTTCTAAATGCAACTTTTCTAAGAATTAGTGTCCCTTTTTCAGAATTTTTCAACAGAGGTTACGGGTCTTTCTCTCGTTTCACATTCCCATGAAACAAGTCATCTGCTAAACAGCTTAGGTCTTAAAAAGGCCTGAAAGCAGAAAGAGCACATGCATTTTTCTTCTAAAAGCCCCAACTGAGTACATTTTAGGATTATTCTAATTAGGGTGGAATTTCGCTATTTTGAGAAAGCAAAAAATATCTGTAAACAGTGTTTATGGGACAAAGTAAATGTATCTTTGCCAGAGCCTTATAAAAGAAAAACAACAGAAACAGCAGAAGCCTGAGTAGAGAAATGGCCTCCTAAGGAAGGGCTGCTGGACAGTATTCTGCCACAGAACAAAAGCTACACGTGCGTAGTAAAAAATGGGTTTTTACAAATTGCCTGAAAGTTGTCCTGGAGGCACCAGAGGGCAGACGAAAGAAGGTGCTGGCTAATGATCTGTGGAATTATGAAACGGGGAAATGAAGGAGACATATTGGGTTGATATCCAAGTGCAATAGCTGTACATGGTTCCCTAGAGTACATTTTCCTGACATTTTTTTCAGTCTCTTTTAAATGTCTGAACCTAGTGGGTTCCTATCTCTTCTCTTGAGATCCAGTTCCGCTGTCTAATAAAACTTCCTGCCGGGAAACCTTTCTTGATGTTCAGCCTAAATTTCTCCTTTCTCAATGACAATACATTATTCCAGGTTACAACCTCTCATCCTTTTGCAAGAAGAGAAGTTATTCTTCATTTTTAATGTTTATCCTTCATAAATAGTTACTAACAACTATGTTTTTAACTCTCTGTCAATTGGCCAAGCTTTAAAGATATAAATCCCATAAATCGGCTGTGGTGCCAGGGTTTTTGTCTGCAGTCCCTGCAACTGCATTACATTTTTTAATGCTGAGATTCCCATACAAGGGGGGAGGTAGGCAGGTGGCTCATAGGCTTTTTTCCCCCAAATAATCCTATTTGTTCCTTAAGCAAAAATTGATGTTTTACTGGGGAGGGGAAAAAATATATTTTTCCACAGTTGCTCTATCAGGATTCTGGTTTCTCAGTCTCTGTTTTGAACCTAAGAGATACACAACTTCCTTCTAGTTTATGGCAGTAATTCAGATTACAATAGCCTTTCCACTAGATAACCATGGAACAGAAGCAAGTGGTTGACAATATTTCAGTCTTTAGTCATTCTGAGCTTTCCTAGTGCTGTCAGCATAACTGGAATACAAATAGCTGTAGTTTGCTGCATGAGTATACACTGTATAAACAGTCAAAACAACTACTAGTAGTGTATTAAATATATACACAGGTCTTGGCAGGAGACAAAAAATCCAGCATGCAGACACACACTTAATGGAAAGTCTTTCAGGACTGATCTGACACTGCAAGTGCAGTTTAATGGCACTAGGTTTGTGGGGTTTTATTGAAACATACTTTGTATTTTTGTATGTTCTTTCCCAACACCCATTCAAATCCAATTCTATCACAATATTTAATTGCATAATTCCTGACATAACCTTGGCACGCATAAAATAGGGCACAGGTTGAGATACACCATTTTGAAGCAGCAAATTAAAATGTATTTAATTTTTAATTTGCAAAGCAATTTTTCTTTACCAGCTTGGGTAATGTCTTTGGAACAGTCACCTACATAATAATCTATCATAGGTGTTGATATTTTTAAGCAATAAAACTTAACATCTGCCAAAACCATGGTGTTCATTGAAGGAAAAATAGTTCCTTTGTGCACTATAGTCTATCAAATAAGCTAACTGAATAAAGATACAAAAATATTTATGAAATCTATCAAGTTTTTCAGATTTTTAATATGTTTTTGTTTTCTTATTTATTCCTAGAAATTGTAAACTATGGATACTGGTGAATTATTTATTCCTATAAGTTGTAAACTCTCAAATTTTTAAGGGTTTTCTACTTGACACTGAAGATTGAAAAATAAATTAGAAAGCTATACTTATATTAGAGATACCCAGCTTTTATATTGTTTTCTTCTCATATATTCAGTGAGAGTCAGGACAAAGGAAGCATTAGGGGAAAAAACCACCAGCAAAAACTGTATGCATTTATTGTTGCTCAGTTACAGCCACACAGAAGACCAACAGACAAAAATTTGGAATAAGCCTGAACCAGCTGGAAAGGGAGGGGATCTTTGCTCAACAGGCCAGGTGCATTGCAGGCTGGCTGTCGGCTTTGTCTTTTTTTGTAATGCTGCAAACAGGATACTTAGCCATCAATAGTTTTCTGTATGAGTCTTTCTATGACTTTTTTCCAAATCTTTACCTTATTTCCCATTAGGCTTACAGTATATTTAAACAGCAATTTCATTTTGTATATAAGACCATGAAAGTAAAGAAAGAATAAGCATCATTGCAATTACCTAAAAAAGGGTTATAAATAGGAGTGACAATGAGAAAGCTAATGGTTTCATTTACCTGCCATGAAAACCGAGTTGACTCTACCTAAAACACCTTCAGGGTCAAAAGGCTCTGCAGTTTTAGTCAGTTCCCGCAACAAAGAAGAAAGAAGCACGTTGCTTGTATTAAGCCAACACAATGATGCACTTGCAGTGGAAATCTGAAACAATGACAAAAGAAGACATTAGGAAATATTTAGCTCAGCCACCTTTACAAGAGAAATCTGTATACAAATTTACAATGAAGAGGATTAAATGGAAGCTTATTTAAGGTCTCTGCTAATGCCATTGCCTAAATGTATGTTTTCTTTTTTCTTCAACTCTTCTTTCTCCCATACTAATTCTACTACTTTACTGGGACACAAATGTATTTTAATTTACATTTAGCTAACATTAACTTGGAAGGATTTATGCAGTAGAGAGGAAACAGAAAGCATATGCAAGCATCTGAACAGTTTCCAGTTCTTTTACCTTCTGTACTTTGTGCTCCCTCTGTATGCACACACACTTAAATACCAACTTTTTACATTTAATAATCTCTGGTTTAAAGACCTCATGCAATTACAAAGGCCAAATTGTTACAGCAGTAGCTAGAGCCAATTTGGATAATTAGGCTTGGGTGAACTTAGATGAACTAGTTTTAATGATAGGTAAAAATGCCTCAAAGAGAGTCTAAATATATAATGTTATACAGCTACATCCAAATGTATAATGGAAAAAGGCATGCAATAACACAAATATATTCAAAATCTTAAGCTTAATCCTTAACTGAATGTTGGGAGAAAAGGTGGCATTATTGTAGAGGAGTGGCTGAGTGAGAATGGGCATGATTTAGTCCCATTCAACAGCCCCTGCTCTTAAGCGGATGTGGGCGGACCTATGACCGGAAGAGAAGGTGAAGCCCCTCCGCTGGACAGATGACCCGTCCCAGTCACAGTAGAGATGTAGGCGTGTGTATAACGGTGTTCTACCAATCACAGTGTGACATGTGTGTATGTTATGGTTTTCGGCCTATATATGCTTTTGTTAGCTGCGCAATAAAGGAGAACGACCATACTCATATTGAGATCCATTGTTTAATCCGGGCTGGCTTCCCCTTCCGACACATTACCATTATTTTTAATGGATGGGATTGTTCACCTACCAGACTGTGTACATGATACGTGAGGAGCCCTGTAAATGATCAGTAGGGTACTGAGGTCATGTTTACCATGTTTCTGCAACAGCTCTGCACAGACCCATTTCCCACCCTACAGGTGGGAGAGCTGGAGCCCGGCTGAATGCTGGCTGTCCTCACTGCAGCCTCAGAGGCAAGGCAGCCTGGCAGCCAGCGAGCGCTCAGGAACTTGCAGGACAGACACGGGCCAGATTTCTCCCTCTGAGGACAAGTAAGCTCATCGCTTTTGTTGGCTTTTAGTATACCAGTGACTACTTTTTTTCTTTTCCCTTTTAAATTAGAAACACGCTCACAAGAATTATCTTGACAAATGTCTGAAGCAGAGGCCAGAAACTTAATTCTAACTATGCCTAACCCTAAATCTGATGATAATTAAGATCTAGCTCCCTGTTGTTTTCCTTCTTTTTGACACAGTTTATTAACCAATATCCACCTTCATGGATCACTGGAAGAACTCAGTAGGCTGCTGAGTAAAGCTGGAAGGCACAGACCATTCTTTGCTTCCAGTCCCGCAGCATTAAAAGTGTCATTGTATACAGTTAAAAGCTCCTGACCATTCTTTTTCGCTTTGGAGAACACAATACAAAGGCCTGCTCCAAACCTCATTGTGCTTTCTGGATTTGTATTCATTTGACATTACACTACTTTTGAATCAGGCTTTACATCCATAAAATATCAGAGAGTATTGCTGAAGAAAGTAATGAATGTGAAGTGGCCTGCAATCCTTGAACAAAGCAGAACTTTCTCCCCCCTATCATCATTATTCACCCGGCATGGCAGAATGAAGGGCTGAAAGGATCAAAGAGCAGAGCAGCAGCAGTATCTACTAATAACTGACAGCGTAAGCAACACCACTAATCAAGGCCAAAATACAGGACATCGTAAAGGACAGACATTCAGGTTCGCTGGCTTAGCTGACATCATTTAAACTGGGATCAGTCCAGTAAAATGAAGGGAAGTCCTTTAAATATAAGGAAAGTTTTAAGTACAACAAGCAAGAGCAAAGTTGCACTTGCTAAAATTAAAAGTAAAACCGAACACAAACTGAGCTCAGCTAACATCAGGCTGCACTGATATTTTCTGAACCTTCTCCTTACCAGATAACTCGTTTCATGCATAAAACCAGGTGTAGCTTGGGCAAATTAACACCACCATTCACATTTTACGTTTTGCATTTCTTGATGCTTTAAATCCACCATGCCAAAATAGCATGGGAGGGGGGGGGCAGTAGGTAGGAAGCAGATGAAAGAAGTCCACTGGTACTCTCCATGACTGTCAAAGGAAATGGTTGAAAGGAAAGCGTTGGCTGCTGTCCCGACCAATATTGACTTTCATAATCGCTTTTTCCTGAACTTAAGTGTGCTTGTCAATTCAACCATTTCTACAGAAGCAAAATGTCACTACATTTTAGCTTCTAATTATTTTATATCTTAAGACAACAATGAATTTACTCTCATTGTAGTCAGTAGTCATTGTCTTTAACGTTGAATGAGGAAAACTGTTGTCCAAGTGTCCAGAAACCTCTGATAAAAACTAGTAAAACATTGGCAAACTATGAAGAATTGTGTTCTCCTTCTCCAAGGAACAAGGGAGTCATTTAGATTTACCAACATACTTTGAACTTGACCCAAAAAATTCAGCTCTAGCAAAGAAGTAATTTAGTTTCTACAGCTCATCCAAGCAAAATGTTTTCCAGCAATGAGAGCTAGGACAGCCAGCTATATAGTGTGAACCTTGTGCTTCTTGCCTACCAACTAATACGGAGGTTAGCAGAAAAACAGTATACAATATTTTGTCTTTACTGAAGTAAAGATTTTAGCCATCATCAAAATACCCATATTTTGCAGTAAACCTCCTGAATAATACAGTCCATATTCCAGGAATAAAGCCAGTGTCCCCAAAGCCAGTTCTCACAACTTCTAAACACTTGCAGATGCATTTCAAGCATTTTTACCAGATAAAGGACAGTGGGATAGTTTGCTATTCTGAAACACACCTCAAAAGAATTTCAGCTGAATGGACTAAAATGAAATATCCCATGGTCTCAGTTTCAACCATATTCTGTTATTTAATTATTAACTCCAAGGATAATTAAAGTTGCAAGTATCTGAAGCCTTCAGACTACCATGTCTCACAGCAAGGAACAGTAGACAAAGAACAATTTGTCATTTTCATGGTTGCCCTGGAGCCACATTACATTCCCAAACCTGGTTGAGATCGATGATTGTTTATAATCACTATATGCAATATTCCCGATAGTTGAACATACCCTGATAAAGGAAAAAAGCTGAGAAATAGATGACAGTGAAAATAGCTTAGCCAAAAGCAGAAGTGCCTGTTCCAAACATACCTGGCAGAAATGCATTGGCCCAATAGCAACAGGAACTTTAAAATATCAAGAGCTGTCTTACAATTAAATATTTAGAATGATAAATGAACTATCATACTAAACACTTAGCATTCAGGTAGCAAATGACTGAGAAAGCCACTTTTGCCCATTTGTGGTTATTTGAAAGAAGGTCAGCTTCATCTTCAATATAAGGCAAAACTCATTTTTAATGTAATTCATTATCCATTGACAAAGAGGTTGCAGCAGGAATAAATGTGACCCATTTCCTTTAGAATCCCGCAAACTCCTTTGCTTTTCTTCACAATAAGACAGAATAGCCTTCCAAGCAGCAAAATGCAAGCACTACTGCTACTATTTTACTGATTAAGGATCTGTTCCAAATAGAGACATCACAGCCTTAGTAACACAAACATTTTTGTGTTTCTACTTCTTCAATAGGTGCTGCGAAATCAACAAAGATTTAATCCTTTTTCTTATAATTCTAAGGCTACCCAAGTAATTGATGTGTAATCAGTGTTAATTGTAGCAGTTAACACTATACCCTCAAGTTACTTGGCCGAGAGGGCTTAGCTGAGTGAATTCCTAGTATTCTGTTTTCTGAGCCAGCCTGTAGTTTGCAATGAAATACTACTTCACTTTGCATTATTATATCTGAAGATTTTAATGCAATTTATAGAAAACTGTTTTCCACATCATAACAGATTTGGGACAAATGAAACTGAAGTAAGCATACTTCTTCAATTCAGTTTTGTGGTCGTGCCATTTCTTTTGCAAAATAAGCAAACACAACAAAGTTAATGTTTTTATATTTGATTATTGTTTTTTTCATGATAGCATGCCTGCCACGTCTGGTAAGTGAGCTAAGAAGTTTTACTGTATGAACAAGGTATTTCAAAATTAGAGGCAAAACAAATATCTTGTAACGCACACAGTCAGGTAATCCCTTCTACAACCAGTTGCCTTTCACGTAAGGCAGTGGAAGATACCACCAGCTCCTGAACAACCTGCTGCTTCTGCTGCACAATTGATGTATTTTCCACCATCCCTTCACATCCCAGGTAACTTCTGCGCAAATCAAACAACATTAATTTCAGCTATCAGGTTCCAGCTCTTGACATATTTTGTTACATCATCACACTGATATTACGGCAGGAAAAAATTAAACAGAATAAGCAGCTTTGCTTGCCATTCATGGTTACTACTTAATGTAATACATTACTATTTTGTGCAATACCCAGCTTGATGATAAAAGAACCAGAAAAAAATCCTTTGTTTTGTTATGTTTGATCTTCCACTCAAACTGAATTTAATTTAAAAGTATAATAAGCCAACAGAAAATATTTTTCCCTAATTGAGATGTACCATCTGCTGCAGTAATCAGCAAAACACATCTCAACTCATTTGGATGTTGGATGCACTGGTTTTGTACAACTGACAACAGGAAATACAATCATGATTAGAATACAAAGTAATTTTTGTCCTAGCAGTATTTGTTTTACATACACACTCAGTGGAGCTGGTTCTGGTAAAGCTAGCTTGTCCCGCTTTTCTCCAACCCCAAATATGCTTTATAGGTATTGCATTCTCAGAGAGTCTAAAATACAGATTTTATCTTCTAGCTACTGCAAAAATGAGTTTAAGTGGTGTTTAGATGGGGGATTATCTGAAAGCAGATATTTTTCACTCAATTTTCACACAGATTGCCTGTGCTGATGACTCATAGAAAGCTCCATTCCAAATTACTTCTCTGCAGTTTGAATTTTTTTTCCATTTTTTTTTAACTCAAATGCTCTTATTAAGAAAAATATTTAAAATTTGGAAGTGGATTTGCTAGTTTGAAATAGGATTCACTCACTCCACTCACCAAACCAAATGTGCTTCAGAAGCGTGAGCTTGAGGTCCATGCTACTTTAGGTCAAATTAGCCTGTCAATATTGATCAAGCCTTGAGACCATTTTGGCCCATGTAGAGCACAGGACTTCTTCCAGAAAGACAGTCTGCACCCTGCAAAGTGTATTAGTTGTAAGAGGAGGAGGTGGTTTTCTGAACAACCCGCATCTGAGAGAGACAGGGCTTCTCTACCAGAGAATCATTTTAAAAATTAAGGTAAACCAGCTGAAGGAGTAACATTAAAGAGAATATTTTGAAGCTGCTCTACATAAATAAATCTTCCCTTGCAGGAGGATTAATTTGCAGTGAATCAATGGCATTTTGTCTTAAACTCCTTGCGTACCTCGTTAACAGAAAAGGATTTTGTCTTGTAGGAAAAGTATATGACAGGGACATTTAAACGTCACACAAACGGAGTTTCCCCTTTGTTGCCTGTATGAACTGTACAGGAAACAACTCTTCCATTCCTCCTAAACGATTAAGGATCACTGGCAATCAAGACAATCAATAGGCATTTTCTGTTTTATAAGACAGTTATAAAGCTTGCTGTTCTCAAGGGCTAGTTTTTCTGGGAAACAGAAATTTTAGCTCAATTGAATCATTGATTTATTTGAATTAGTTTGAGTGTGAAGTTCTTATTTTAAGTGTACTTTTATTTTATGTGAGATTATTCCAGATTTATATTGAAAAAGCTTTGGGGTTTGTACGGTTATTTTTCACGTTCTTGTCATGAAAGAGGGACCAAAGGCCGGCACCACTTCTAAGGATGGAAAATGGATAAAAAATAGTTTTTCAAGCACTGGAATAGCTCCATAATGATCAATTTATGTTTTAATTCTTCTATAACACAAAATAATCAAGAGAAAAATAAAAAGCTACACAAAAATTTCCTTTTCTTTATTTTCTAGAATCTGTGCAAAGGAAATAGGACTTCAGAGCTCTGGCTCCCTTAAGTTCTCATTTTCCTTCTTTTCTGCCAAAACCAAGCATTGTTTTGTATTTGAATTATCCCAGTTATAATATGTGTTTTGATTTGAGAGATATATGTAGAAAAAATGAAGGCGGCTTCAAGAGGAAGGAAGATGGTGCGAGGAGACTTGGGGAGGTATATGAAGGCTCATCTAGTCTTGTAATATCTGAGTATCTTCCAGTAACAGTAACTCTCAGTACTGTGCTTTTCTACTTCAGATCTCAAAACCTGATGGAAATGATTCGGTCTATTTTAGACTGAACAAATGTGCTAAAAGCAGAGCGGTTAAATAGCAGCAGGGCTCAGAAGAGAATAGAGTTGTCCCCTTCTCCCACTGAGTAGCCCATCAAATTATTCCAATTTATGTTAATCATATACAGTTAGTTGCTAAGATAACAACTAGTATAAGTCAAACTTTTTTCAGTTCATCAAGTGATAAATTTCAGAGGTTTTGTATCTTAACTGACACCACTGCTGTGAAGTTCAGCAGTCACTGAGATAATTTGTTGCGGTTCCATTTTAGGGTTTTGTTTGCATTAATACAAGATATTTCATATTTTCAATTTTGCAGTGAGGATGCACTAAAATTGCAGATTTCTGTAAATTGTCTACTCTCCTTTGCAACTATTATTTAGCTGTGAGCATCTAGTATTTTTTACTAATTTCTGGAGAATGATAACATTCTTCATTGAACTCAAGATCAAACTCAACTTCAGAAACAAAGGAAGGCCAAAAAAATGGAGAAAATTTGCTATATTTCAGTATTTTTAATGTGTTTGAAAGAAAAATTAATCCCAGCTTCACAAACTCCAAGTTCTGATGCAAAGGTATAAAAAAAAAAAAGTATCAGAATTTTTTTGTTTCTCAATTTTCCATTGCAATTGAAAGAAAGCAAAGGTGCTTCCATTTGACTAGACATTTATATGTAGAATAACAAAAAATGGAAGTTTTAATTTTTTTTAACTGCCTATGTTGACTCCCGTGTTCTGTCCCGTATTCTATGACTAGGAAAAAAACAAAATTTTTTTTTTTCTTTAAATGCAGGTATAGTTACTAGAATTATAACTAATTCTTTGCAATTACCTTTGTACTTTTGTTTTTGCTTCCACAGCTTCCTGTCAAGTTGACTTAATTCCACTAGTGAAAAATTACAAAACACGTACCTGATATTTGGACCTCTTCTGCTCCTTTCCATCAGGGAAACTATTAGCATGTTGGTTGTGCATAAACCTTTGCACATTGTCATCATACAAGATATTTGATTTTGCTTAAAACAAGGCTATTAATTTTCTCCTGCTATTGATGTAATTCTCTCAGAGAGTATGGGACAGCTTAATCGCCTTCATATTTATGCAGCTCAAAATGCTTATAGATTATGAACATCTCTCTCTCATCCTTTTTTGTTCTGCTGTTCCCAATCTGGATTCTTTCAAATTTCAACTACGGGAAGAAAAGTAAGTCTTAAGTGAACATTTTGTTAGAGCTCATATGTGCTCTTACACGTCATGCAAGTCTCTTATATGAAAAAGCATGCTTTATGTGTCTGACTCACAGCATCAATAAGGCTGGGCAAAGAAAGAGTCAGAAGAAAAAAAAGAGAGAGAGATCCACAATGATGTCTCATGCATGAGGACCAGCGCCAGCTTTAAAACTCTCTGTGGAAGCATGGCAATCTGGCCATACAACAATATTCCCAGAAACTGAGTTCTAGACTTCGATGGGTCAGATGAGTTTGAATGATGGATGTTAGTAAATTGTATACAAACGTCACATCTTCCATAGTTTTCTTATTAATCTTTACATATAAGTAACTCACAAGCAGGCCACAAATCTGCTGTATCTGCAATATGTTGAGGTCTCAGCTGTCTCCCCAGACAATCTGTGGCAAAATATGCCAAAGTCATTGTCACCCACAGGGAGGTGAATGCTAGCCTTGTTTTCAGTGTTTCAGGGTCCTAACTTGGGACCTATTAGCAAGAAGGCAGACTGGTTTATTATTTGAAAAGCTGTTCACTGTGATTTATGGCCTTGTATTAGCCTCCTCATCTTGAGATATTAGACAATCATACTTTGTCATGGACAATCTGAGGTGAGGAAAACATACAGCATTCATCTTCTCTTGCCATCTAGGACACTTCTTTTCATCTATTGTTTTTTCCTCTGGCATATCATTTCCTTCTAATCAATTTAAATTGAAAACTTTAATGACCTTCCCAGAGTGTTGCACTGCCTTTTCACCTACTCTGAGGGTTTTTCTGCAAAGAAATTAAACCCCCAAAACCTTTTAGAGTTTGCAGCATTTTCTCTACAAAAAGGCACGCAAGTCTCATTGGTGATTATCAAAGGGTTTTAGGTAATAACCAATTAGGCAGACCCAAAACATTTTGTGTAAATATTTCCACATTTTAAGTTGTAAAAAATATTTTATTTGCTATAAAAAGAGGCATAATGTTTTTAAAAGTGATAAGATCTCGCCCTCCTCCCCCCACCAAAAGGAAAAACAGAGTAAAAAGAGGGTTCAGAAATCAAGAGTAAAGGTTTTTAAGACCATAGCTTCAGAAATAAAAACCTCTTCCTGGGGCTCCAAGATTCTAAAGAGCAGGTACAGTTCTAAAGAGGTTATTGCTGACTGGTGGTGGGGTTTATGCTCAGTTTTTTGTTTGTGGCATTTGTTTATTTTTAAAAGTCAGCCACTAAATGGCCAGTAAACAAAAAATAACCATCGTACAATGTTGTTTTGATTCACTGAACAGGATCAGGTGCCAGTAAAAAGGCTACATACAAAGATGTTCCTGCACTACATTTTAAAACCTCCATGTTGAAAAGAATGAATCAAAGATAGGTTTAGTAAATCAGGTGCAAAAAATCAGAAGTATGAAAAAGAGCAATATATTCATAGAGCAAAAAATGTAATTTAATCCAAGGAACATATAGCAAAGACTGAAGGGAAAAGATAGCACCACACTCTCTACCTGTGCGTTTGGACACATTCTTCTCTGGTTTAAGGGATCATCTCCGGACAGATGAATTTATATGTTAGTAATAGAGTGATTTGTAGAAAAAATAATTACCTCTGGCAAGAAAACAGAAAATTAATGAAAGTTAATGATTTGAGGAGCCTGTTGGGGGACAACAAACAAAAACCAGAAAAAACCCCAACCATTTCCCCATTGGAAATAACAGATTTTTGTAATGTGGCGCCAGCCAACAACATTGTTGCCATCTCGGTCTATCAAAGGAAATGTCAACATTATGCTTTATTCTAAGCTAACAAACAACTACATGCAAGATAACATGCAGAATGAAAACAGATACTGATGTTGGAAACCACTGTGCCACAAAGCGACTGCTCGCCTCAGGCAGAGTCTGCTGCAGGTCATTTAAAATGATAAACCAAAGGGTCACATGGGATATAATAACTGATCTTTACAATTGCCTTTCTGAAGGATGTATCACCTGAGGACACACACCAAATTGTTGAACGGCAGTAGTGGAGTCACAGCAATGAAAGCTCAATGAAAAAGTAATGTCGGAATACAGAAATATAAAGACGTTATGGCTGTTATTATGAAACCTGGGAAAGAAAAGAGAATGGCTTTGCTGTGGTGGGGTAGATGGACATAGGTTAACGTTTTGTCTCCTTACCCTTAAAATACAAGAGGCAATTCACTGGGAACACCAATCTATTCCTTCATACTAGGAAGAGAATAGGAGACAAAAATCTGGTATTTATAAATTTAAACAAAACTCCAATCATAATAAAAAAAAAGAAGCACTGCCATAAAAGTGGAGTTTTCTTGCCAATCACATTTTGCTTCTCCTCCCATCCTCGAACAAAAAAAACACTGGTACAGAGACAGTCCCCAGATCAAGTGCTCTGTGATGAAAATATCCCTCCCCCAATGGCAAGAAAGCTGTGCTGGGGTGTTTGCCTTGACGAAGAGCATCTGATTGAACCGAGGACTCCCATTGCCATGTGAGTGTCTCAATACCAGGCCATCAAACAACTCCAAAGTGCCTTCCCTTATTTTCATCAAAAGTTTCTGTGGTGACACCTCAGAAACCTCTCCAAAGGTATCTGAAGAAACATGTCAGTTTTTAAAAAAAAATTTACGTTTCAAGCAATCTTAACCATACTAATGCTGCATGGGATCAGGATTTAGGTTTTCACATCTAAAATACATAACTAGCTGAATTCAGAGCAAAGGAGGGAAATAATACTGAGCATTTAAACATCCTAGAAGTTCAAGTGTGCCACTTAGAAAACCTGGGCTTTTAGGACGTGAAGTCTGAGTGAAATATCAAAAGGATTTAAGTCTGAATGTACCACTGATACTTTTGAAATTATGCTTCTGTCTTCTTTGCACTTAGTTTTGCCAATTATACCAGACCACCATGATTCATATAGCAAACATCCATCTTCAAGCTGTGTTAAGCAACAACACAAAGTTGTCAAAATCATTTCAGAGACCTAAAAAGGCTAAACCAAAAGAGCATCAAAATTTAACCAGCTGATTGATAAGGCATCCTTATTTTGGTTTATGACATACATGTAATAAATGCCTCGGTGAAATGATTAAACCAGAAAAAATTGTCAGCAATTCTGTGAGTACATTATTTTTGAAAACAAGGTGAAAACTCCTAATCCGTTTAGTCATTTTGAGACGGCTATTTCTCATCAGCCAAAAGGTGCCATGTAAATTGTGCCATTACAGATATTCTTATGTCACCATAAATTTTTCTGCAGGCAGAGACATATAAAAAGATTACTTTTGAGGTATGCTCTTCTGTTCATGTAAATCATTCCCACTGAAGTCTCAGATACAGAAATAGCCTTCCTCTTGTCCTGTGTGTTAACCCTTTGAACTTACTTAAAATGTCTTTATATCAAGAAGCCTCGAGATGGTTGTCTTGCTGAAATCATGTGGTTAAAGAGTTAGGCAGTTTGAGAGGAGGGTGGATAATGTGTTCACATAAAACAGTCCTGGGCTTACAAACATCACTGTGAATCCAAGTTAAAAAAAAAAAAAAAAAAAAAAAAAATTGGTCTATATTTTCAGTTGAAAAACTTTAAAAACAAATCTGTAAAAATGAAATAATATACTTCATTTTGGTGATTCTTTTTGCTTCAGTTACCTTGAAAAACCCAGTTGATGGGCATCTTCGTGGTTTAAAAATAAAACTCCTTTTTCCTGGCTCAAATTAAATATTTTATCAACAAATAAAAGACTAAACTAAAAAAAAAAAACAAGAGAGAGAAAAAATACATTCTGGTTTTGCATTAGTGACATACCTGAAATACTTGGGTGCCAGCAGGAAGGATGTCAGCCAGCCACACCGCCTGGGGAGCAGCACTGGTCAAGGAGGGATGGCAGCCCGGATGAGAGCCCAGTGGCTGCCGGTCAGAAAAAACACAACAAATATTGTCAGAGAAACACAGCTGGAGAGGTCCATCTGGGCACTTTAGAAAGTCTTCACATACACATCAATATTTAAAACACTGTCTCCTTTCATGCGAATCAGCAGGAAAATCTGTTTTAACCAGATTACAGACAGTCTGAGAAAGCAGCAATTAAAATCTGTTATCCACATCCTATCACTTTCACTTCAGGGATTTCTTTTCCCCCCCACTCTCCACAAAACTAAAAGCAATACAAGGTTTTGCCTTTATGATTGAATGTTGCAGGGAGCAAAGAGCAGCCTGTCAGTTTTCAGTGTTATGGCTGCAGTCAGGGCACAGTTACAGGTATGGACTGAGGATGAAGTGAAATAATTCCATGTTGGGACAGTTTCAAACTTGCATATACGCAGGCACACAGCACACCACTCAAAGTCATGCAGATGAATGGAAACCTTTAGAAGCTTGATCTTCTACCACTATCACCTTGGCTCCATGAGGCTGCAAAAGAAATTAAGGACACATCGTATTGATAATTCGCTTAGCGATGGGTGCAGAGGCTCTAATGACAAAACTCAGAAGAGGAACAGCAACAAGAGGAGCCCTAGTGCAGTGAGCCAGCGGCAGCGCAAACCATCACAAAGCATATGGAGAAGACTGCTGACTACCACACATTTAACCTGGAATTTACTGTTGAAGCCAAAGGACAACCAGTTTAAATCACGTCTGTATGTGGGTACAACATATAGGCTAAGATCCCACTGCCCCAGCCTGGAGTGCTGTTGACACAGGGCCATACCTAAAGTAATATTTAAGTGTGCTCCTGAGAGGCCACAGTTGCGTAAGCAAAGAGCTGCGCTAGCACAAAGTGGGAAATAGCTTGTGCCTTACCGGGCAAACAGGCAAGAGAGCTGAAGACATGCCCACATAAAATATTTCCCTTCTTAACGTCCCCTGCACTCAGCAGAGCTAGCTGAATCCTCTAACAAATATTCTGTGAAAAAAATGCCAACTGCTGAGCTGTTTGAACCTCTCCAATTTGACAAACTTTCAGTAAATCAATAGCAAATTTCTGAAGTATTTTAGTTAACATTTGCAGCCGCCTTCATCCTAATACTTTCATACTAATACAATAAGCACAGTGCCCAAGAAAAAAAAAATATAGGTTATTGATCCAACTGCTTTGAGACATAACTGATTATTAACGGGAGCCAGTAAGAAATATTACCTTTTGGTTCAGTGCAGTGTAATTAAGGATATTAATCAAGTCCACATGTTTTCTTGTGCAGATTCTTGTCTTTGCTATGAATAGTAGCTTGGGATCCAAAAGGGTAATGAATACTGTAGGAATAACTACATTGAATATGGAAAAACACAGCCATCAGTTATCAAATGCTGGTAGGTTCAATCATTTCATTTTCTTCCAAAAAAATTTCACTTATCTTTGAAGCACAACAAATTGTCAGCATTGGAAATAGCAATGGTAAAAAGCAAAGGATACTGGTAAGCAACAGCATTTCTATAGATGAACACAAGTTGCTAGAAACTTTTTAACAAATTGCACATCTAAACAGTAAACCAACATCACGCAGGAATCAAAGACAAAAGGACACTCCCTATCCCAAAATATTGTCTCCTTGGAAAAATAAACAAACACTGAAAACCAGATGGCACTTCTAAAAGGAAAAGAAAGAAAAAAGAAAAAAAAAAATAAAAGGAGGGGGGGAGGAGGGGAAATCAGCTCTCAGGCTCTGGAAGAAGTTCCCCAGGAAAAGCAAAGAGGATAAAGCTGATTTTTTGGCCCAGCCCTGTTCCCATGTTCCCAAAACTTCACAGAAAGCCTTTCTCCCTGATGCAGTTTCTTAGCAGCTCTCCTCCAATGCCAGGAAGTTATTTCATACCTCAGTATGTCCTGGTGCTTGTCACTTCGCCATCTGCAAATACACACCTTTTGATAAATCGTTATTGCATAAGAGCTACCACCATTTCCAGACTACCTTCCCAGACTTTAAAGTGCATACCAATGTTACATACGAGAAAGAGAACCTAAGGATTAATCAACAGGGTTCATACCCTTAAGTGTTGGGCTTCATCCAGCCTGTATTGTCCACTTTGAATGAAAGTATTCCCATCAGTACATTACTGCCATTTATTCTTAATGTACTCTTAAGCTTTTGTTGTGCAAGCATAAAGGGGACAAAGATGGACGAGGATGATCTTTCAGAGCATTCAGCTTTCTAGTTTTTCCCCGTACAGAAGAATCTCTGTGCATAAAGCACAGAGTAATAACGTTAAGGGTATCTGACTAGCCAAGAAATATTACTTACACCAAATAACCCTGACTTCCCCTATTCTTTTCTGTGTAGTTTTTCCTCAAGTATTCATGCATCCATTAGAAAATCCCCTTCAGATTTCATCTGGAACAAGCAGCATAAAATGAGATTTCCAGGTGAAAAGGCATGCCAGCATTTTGGTACAAAAGAAAACAAAACTCCATCATCATTTGCACATAATTTTGTTGTTCCTGTACAAGATACCAGATATTTCAGACACAACTGATAACCTTGCAATATGTGCAGGGAGCTCCAGTTTCTCTACGTGTGATCTGTGAGAGGTTGACATCTGATCTCCATCATCCCTTACCAAGACCTCTCAAGCAGTGGCCCACAGGCCGGGGCAGCAGGCGACCCGCTGTCAGCACCAGTTGGGTTCCCCTTGCATGTGACCCACGCATAAACCTCTGCAGCATAGGGTCAAAAGTAGAAGGATGATGTGCAGCCGGCTGCAGTCTTAACTATATGTAAGTTTTATCTTGTCCACGCAATAAAAATAAATTGAGAAATATTCTTTTATTCATATGACCTCTGTATAGTCTAATTTTAAATGAAATGGAACAAAACAATCCAGAAAAAAAAATCTCCTAAAGTCTGAATGCCCTTAGGGTTCTCTTCCCTGCAGATCATTCAGATCACAGCTTAACTTTCATATTCCCATCAGATAAAGGGGGTGGGGAAGTTCTTCAGAAAATGTCTCTAGTTCAACACAGGTCTTTACTACAGCTCCACAGTTCTCTCCCTTACTTACTCCCTTATAGTAACATGAGCATTAAAAGCATTGCTATCAACACGCATGGCTCAGGGCATTGGTTCTGTAATATATATACACTTCAAAATTAGGAACAGTAATTCTGATAAACCACAGCATAAGATGACCAACTACCACTGCATTATGAAACTTGGGATGTCGCTACATTAGCATTCATTTCAGGAACACGATACTTAACAGCGTCCCTGCTGGGAACACGCTCAGGAGGAAAGGACTAAGCGAGAAATGCTTTTTCTAGTTCATCAAACTCATTTTTAACCAAATTCAGGAACCTAAGAAGAGTATGTGCAACAAGTCTTGCACCATACCAGTACTGTAACATTTAACACAATATTTGGCATACTTACCTCATTTATATACTTTTCCTTTCACTGGTAGGGTTTCATCAGCTCCTCTCAATACAGTTTATTTTCAGAGGCTTGACTTTCCTTTAAGTCTACATTGGAACACTTGGCTCTTTGGCACTCAACTGGTAGAATAACACTACTGTATCTAAACATACTGCTATTCACCAGGGGATCAGCACTTCATTGTGCCAAAGTATTCTAAATGACTAAATTCACCCTGATTTTCCCCAGTGGCAGCTAATGCCTATGTATCAGCTACCGGCCAGCTGGCAGCTTACTCAGAGGAGAAAGTCTTTTCCAGGACATGCTAATAGTAAGAAGGACCAGAGAAACAGAGAATCGCTGGGGAAATGGAATGCACTCAAATCTGTAGAGCATGCAGCAATACTTAAACAAGTGTGATACAGCAAACTGTGCAAGAGAGTCGCTTAGTGTGCCAAGGCTACAGAGGCCAATACACACTACCTGGCTGTCGTACCAGTGCATTCCACCCATGGTAGTGCTGCATCCCTGGAAAAAGGTGCAACAACCTTCATTTCCCAAGGCAAGCCTAATTCAGTCACTGTTCTAAATGACATTAATAGTGCATGAGTATTAGAGGCAAGCATTTGATCTGTGCTATATGCTACCTACCATTTAGAAATTCATAATCGTGCCAGATAACACATTGGTTTGCTTATAGCATCTAGTTATACAGCTTTCCAAACTGAGTATCAAAGCTTAGAGAGAAAGCAGTGGGTTTGATTCCTGGTGAGTTAGTCAGCTAGGTTTATGGAGGAGGCTACATCCTTGCTCTTTTTTTGATTCTGCAAGCCAAATAAAAATTTTTTCAATACTGACACACATTTTCATTACTTGAAATACACTATCTATAAATAAATTTAGTCTTTTTCAGAAATATAACTAATAATAATTCAGCAAAACCTAAACATGGCTTTTGTGAGAGTTCTATTCCAGAAACCAGTGACCCAGTTAGTCAGGTCTGACCTATACACATTGTGGTTCCTTAACTGTATGGGATGCAGCAATATCAGGGATACTGATGCATTTTCCTGAATCCAGCACTTCCTCCTCTCTGCTGTGAGTACTGCAAAGCACTGCAAGGATAAAAGTAAATTGGCTGGTCTTTGGAAGTTTTGAACATCCCTGTCCCCCACAGTTGAAACAACTGGGACATGTGAAACATCAGAAAGTCCAATAAAAAATTCCTTCTACAAGATTCCTAGAAAAGCCTGGATTTTGCTGTTCAGATAGGGATTGTCAATACAAATTAACTGAGGCACAAAATATCTATGTGTTGCTTTGGAACTCCATTTCATACACGGTCCCATTTCAAATAGATGATTCAGAGAATCACACCACACAGGGCAAAAGGAAAGGCAAGAGGAAAGGTTCAGCTTGGGTTACTCTTCTCTTTCCCATCTCCCTGCAGAGCCCACTTGCCACAACACTATCCATGTTCCTTGGACACAATTAGTCTAACTAGTAATTAGGTCCTTTACGACCCTACTTTGAACTAATTAGGATTTTTTGAACCTGCCTGTACATTTGTTACCTTATCACTAACTAAAGAGAACATCCTTTCTTCTGCTGGACATGTGCCCAGCTGTTCATCCCCCATAAATGAATACCTAAACCAAAGAATATATGCTGCCTTCTTGCACACTTATTCATAGCTGTCTTCATGCTAATCTGCTACAAAAGCTAGGCATAAAATTACTACCATCATAATGAAAAGGGGGTGAAACCCCCCCATGAAGCATATCCACTGATTACCACTGTAAGGGATTCAGAAATTTGACTGTTTCACAAAGCTGCATATCGCACATCTACTGACAAATCCTTACTCTGGATTTTGCTTTTGCTCTCTTAGATGCTGCATAGGGTGTATCAATCCTCTAAAACTGTAGTAAGGTGCAGCTCTCTTGAGGTTTATTGTAATTGAGCTTTCAGTAAAAATGTATTCAGTCATCACCTACAGATCTTCAGCACAAGTCTAAACCACATTTGTCTGCAATTAAAGTGCCCAGTGGTAAAGTTTCATAAACCACAGTGAAAGCAAGGTTGTGAAGTATCAATGGAGGGAGAGTCACTGCACTGATCTCAATTCTAATAACATCTCAGAAAAACTCCTCTTCTGAAAAGAAAATCATGATGGAGTTTTAAAAAATTCTAACATCAGACACTTTTTCAGGTTAGGTCACCCATAAAAACTAACCCAAAGCAGTTAACCAGTCATGTTAATATGGCAGGGGAAAGACCCACTGTGGGATTCCTGATTCAGGAACAAAGAAAGGAGATATGAACTCTTTCTATCACTTCGGGGCTATGGGGAAAGCCCATGTGCATAGAGGAGTTAATAACATAGAGATTATATAGCCCTAGGGTCCACGTCTGTGCATCCCTCTCATGTAACACTTCACACAAAATATCTTCCCCTGCACACCTCGGATTAGGCCTGTATATGTTTTCAGCAAGGCCTTCTGAGGCTCTCCTGGCATTACCTGGCATATATTCAATATAAACGTCTCCTGCCACCCAGGGTTTGTTCGCTTCTGGTATCTAGAGACGCCAATACATGAACTGCAGAGAGTCCCATGGGAGCTACTCATCTCCTGGGTACCCTCACCTTCTGTTGGCTGCCTCCTTATATAAAACCAGCCTGAAGAAGCCACTCAGTGTGCAATAATGAAAGTGCCCTTCTCAGCTCGGTGGGATTGCTATGGCAGCAGACTGGCACCGGTAGCTTACACAGTCAAGAACTTACAGGACGCACACACACAGTGGCAGAAAGTCACGTACCACTGTGCTCGGTCACCATCTGACACGCATTGCTCTAAGGGAACTGGGATGGGACGAACCTATGCCTCGGCATCAACTAACTCTCCCTCAGAACAATCTCAAGTTCTTTACTGAGGGACACCTAGGAAAGATGAAGTTTTGAGACTTCCTAACAAGTTTCTTCAGACACAGTCTGACACATTGCTCGGATGCTTTAGCCATTACCTTTCCCCTTGGTAGTACTGGGTCTGACTCATGGCAAATCCTGGCCGTAGCTATGCTCTCGGCTACAACTTACTACAACCTACTCATTCATGCATAGCTGCTACAAGGCAATGCCTCCTCTTTATGTCAGAAGCTTTGTGGTTTACATCTTACCCCAGTTATGTACTTTCATTTCCTTTCCATAAAAAGAGCTGCTTTGTCTGGGATGAACAACAGAAACTGAGCAAAACAGCAAACAAAGAAATGATTCAGTAGACAAATAAACCACTAACATTAGCAATACTATATATATTGGTTTCCCAAAACAGTTTCAATGCCTGAAGGCTTTGCCATGGGGGCAGCAGAAATGATACACCATAATTGTTTTTTCTGAAAGTCTCCAGATCTGATTATTGGCACTAAAAGTACCACCGTATTTTACTAAACTGAATTAGTGAGCTATTCTTGCTGGAAGCGGCAAAGTGCTAATAGCTTGTTGTTACAATTTTCACCACGCTAAATGCCTGGGCTTTGGCAGACAATAACTACCTATGCTGCTGGTAAATGCTGCCCACCGGCCCCCGCAGCATATGGCGATTCGTAAAGGGAAAACACGGTTTGTGAATCTGCCCTAAAGAACGCTTACCAAACGCCAAGATTTGAGTAAAATATAAGTATTATGCATGTGTTTAAACTTTTCTATTCCTTTAAAATGTCAACATTAGTGGCCCTCTAGCAAGCAGCAGTATCTTAGCCATAAGTTAAAGAAAAACAGTTTAAAGTTACTGAGAAAACCAAAGCCAAACCCACAGTTTACTAAAATGCAGAAGGACACATTCTCTTGTAAGCATGCCTACTAAGCCAAAATCCCATAGTTTTGGACTCCAGAATGGTAAGATTCCTGTGCCCAAAGAAAGCTCATAGCACAATTGATTTGACCTAAAGGAACAGACACAAAATTACAGTCCTGATGTATAAGGAAAAAAAAATTGCCTGGACCTACATGTTTAATGCAAGTTTTCAGTGCAAGAACAGAGTAATCTTTGATTTCTCGGTAAAATTTCCCTTCCCCTCACAGTTAGCCTCAACAAAGTGCACAAAAAAAGATAAATTCTTTAACAGAAAGTGTCCCTTTTCCAGGTTCATAAGACACCATCATCTTAAATCTTTTCTAAATACTTTTGAATGCAAAACCACATATTGATTGGTTTTGAAATTATTATTTCAGGTGGATATACAGAGATAAACTTGATGCTGCTGAACCATCCCCGCAGCATAAAGTGCTCAGAGAACTAACTAGAGGTTGATAGGAATGTATTTTTGTAGAATCTTGTTTGAGATGTTAGTGTCACCTGGTTTGCATCACATTAAAACCAAGCTACTTCCAATTTTCAGAAAAGAATATGAGTGGCCCCAACCCCCCAAGTGCCAAGGTCAAGGCAATTACATAAAATGAACTTGAAGAAATCAATATTAATCCAACAAAAATAGTCAGTTAAATATTCCCAGAAAACTCAATTCACATCTCCTTTAGACAGCACAAAGTTTAAATAGGAACAGCAATATAAAAGCAAAATTCCCTCCTGCACTAGCATTCCTTTTCACCATTTCAGGTCATTTCTACTCGCATGCCACTTACTGCTGAGCAAATCCATTCACAAGAACAGACAAGGGAATTCAGTCATATTGAACAAAGCTCCCCTTTCCAAATCTTCAAGTTATCTGTTTAAGTAAAACAGACACGGACCTACAATAATTCAAACCAACTAAGATAAAATAAAGATACAAATAATTTTTAAAAAAATTAAACAAAAAATTAAAATCCTGTGTACTGTTCTAGAGAAGGCCATGGCTTTGTGCTCATTCTCAGCTCACTCCTTCCAGTGGACACAGCCAGAGACTTCTGTGGCCGGAGCTCCAGACAGGGCGCAATGTCCACAACAGCCAGCTCTGCCAGGAAGGCAGGCTTCCCCTGTCACCAGTGACATGGCTGTCCCCCATGTCTACATACATACTGGTTGGGCTTCAATCACTTCCCTTTTTGACACTGAGAAAAAGCCAGAGCCAATGAAGTCTGAGATGAAAACTGACCGATGATAAAAGAATCCCATCTACCTCAGGATGTCCCATTTGTCATTTTTTCCTGCAGTTTAGAGATTTCAGGTTCATAACCGAAGCAAGTCCCATAGTATAGAAGGAATTTTATTCTGCTGTATGGTTTGTGTTCACAAAGAAACAGAAGCACTAGCAAGTTTTATTAAACATCAGTACTTCAATAAAAGGGCTCCAGATGTGCGAATAGAGGATTGGTGACTAAATAATTTGTTCAGAAACATTTTCATTTTACCATGTTCTTTAACAAATATAATAAACTGTAAATGAACTTGTTTTCAATTATGTGTAGAGCAATTTAAACTTTGTACAATTCCCCTCATCTGTTTTGTACTTTAAAGCTCTTAATTCTTGCCTTGTCCCATACCAAAACTGCTTTTCAGGAGACAAGTCACCTCTGCTGCTCTGAAGATGCACCTTCATTTCCTTCTCTTGATCACATCTCTTCCTTGATTTTTTTCTATAATACTGACAATATAGCCTTAATGCTAGCACAGCTGCATTACTATTTGCCTTTCTTGTCAGTAGTTCACCACTTGTTCTTATTTTAAATGTTGAATTTTTACAGCAGCTGAAACCATACCTGTTTAATGGCTGACAACTACTTTTGCTGCTTCTTTGTGTTTACTTTTAGTAGTGGTGTAGCTTTGCACTCTTGTCCTTGGCTCAGCTTGCAGAAAAATTTCTCATTTATAGCTACATCTGTTGGCACAACCCATTCTATCCCTAGAGAGAGAGGATGGGACAAAGAGTATGAAAGGGAAAGAGAACCAGACATGTCGCCCAGGACTTATGGTTTGGTCTGGCACAGCCAGTCAGGCATCCAGACAGCACACAGAAGGAGAGGGATATAGAGCTTCAGAATAAGCACTAACAGAAATACAGGAAAAGGTTTTCTTCCTCCCTCTTATCACTTAAAAAAGAAAAAAAAAAAAAAAGAAAAAGAAAAAAAAAACATCTTGGAAACCACATCACTGAAGCAGTGAACACACAATAATGGATTTTGCATGAACAACTCAGTTGGGGTTTCCTGTGTGGAATTGACTTTCCAATCCTTGCAGCTGCACAGTTCGGGTCACCCTGCATCTCCTTTTTTGCTCTCGCAGATGTTATGATGTATATGGCAAGCGAATATGATCCAGCTCACGAACCTTGCGTCACTCTCAAGTCTGATCCTGATGGACATCCAATTCCTCCTCAGGCAGCCAAAAACCACATTCCACTGACATGCAGCAGCCGCTGAGGAGATAAGTGAATATTCCCTGGCAAGCAGTCAGGTCACCTGCAAATGCCGTTGAATCAGAGCAACACAGGCAGGTAGGAATGCCAGGCAGAAATGATGGCGTAAAGATTCCCCCTGAGCTCCACAGGCTCTGTGCCAAACATAAATAGGCCTTTAGCATAGCCTTGGCCAGCCTGGAAACGTTCAAATCTCTGGCAGTACAAACCTCCACAGACTACCCTACATTAAAGGCAGAGGTACAGCAGCCTGATCTGTGACCAGAAGCACTACAGCACAGAAGCAATTGATCTTGCTAAAGAGCTGCTTCCAGCCTGGAGATAGGGACAGGGAAAACGATGGTGACATGAACATTGTAGTACGAGCACATCATGGGAAGCCTCTGTACGTGTTGCCCCCCACGACCTAGTGTGTGTTCAATACTCTGATGTAGGGGGGTCCCAGGCGTTTCTGTATGGCTGCTCTAGCCCAGCCTTCATCATTATCTCTTCACCATCCTGAATACAGCATGCAAAGGCAGTACTCTCACATTTACAGCACATGGTTCACTGTCACAAGTCACTCTCAAGTTCTTGGACCTCCTACAAGCAGTTGTGCAGACCACAAAGTGAGTATGAAGGTTATCACCACCAGCAAAACCCGCCAGGCTGGTGCCATAGCCAGCTGCTGGATAAACTCAAAGATCAAGTGCAAATTACACAGGACGATCCCAGCACTGGTACATGACACATAGATGTCACTAGCTGTAATATTAACTACAGGTGAGGACACGTGCAGTGGGCCAAGCACAGATGGGGTATTAGAAACAAAGACGACCAGCCCCACAAATGTTGCCTTCCAACTCACCTGACTGCCCAGGGACCTTGGAGGCAAACACAACCACAGAAATTTCCCTCAGAAACATCTCTTTGCAAGTGAGCTTCTATCTGACAATTTACATGGCAATCACACAGAGAAATAAACAGAATGCAATCTGGAATATCAGAAAATGTACTTAAAGGGTATGTTAACATCTAGCTAAGCCAGTTGAGAGAAGAAATGAGCTGATCACATAACACCTTGCACCAGATAAAATCTGATCCAGCGGATGATACAGATACAGGTAGATCCTGCATAATTGGTCAGGAAACTAGAACCAAAAGTCAGTCTTCCTCTCCTGAGTTACCATCTTCCTGTGATGCTACATATTATAAAGGGCACTACAGAGCCAAACAGAATTTCCTCCCAACCTTGTGACATAACATCCTATAGAATTTGCCATAGAATTTACCAGCTAACATTCAGGGTAGTCAGTGACCATGAGGGGTTTTCCACACACCACGCTTGCCCATCCACCTGCATTAATTTATATGACTGCCATCAGCATCTGCAATTTCATCAGCTAGAAATAAAGACAGGAGCTTTCAATACAAATGTTACAGAGCATATGCTGATCGTGGGTTGGTGTCAAGAAAGAACATACCCTCCTTGCACACTGTTATACAATTACAGGTAAATGTATTATAGGGATTTATATCTTCATTTGAAGCATCTGGTATAAATCAACATCATGGGCAGGATACAAGATTAGAAGGCTCATTGGGGCTTTCCTGATACAGCAAATAATTTGCTCCATATCAAGTGACACACTTTTTTTTTTCTTCCCCAATTCCAGTAACTCCATTCAACAGCTTCAATTTCCCTTGAATTGCTTTCTTGCAGCCTCCTCAGTGTGTCAATCACAAAGCAGAAGCTAATAATCAAAAAATGTCTTTTCCACCACCGCAAACAGCTACTGAATAGAATTCAGGCAAAGAGATTAAAAAGCTAAACTCAGCAACTTGTTCTGACTCTCCCCATCACATTCCAGTCACCAAGGGGGTAATTCTTTTTGCTTCAAATATAAAAAAACATTTATAATGGAGTTTATTTAGACCTTCTTGCTTTAAGTAAGCAAGTTTTTAATCTATCACATACATTCCTGTAATGTAGGTTTGATGTTAATGGGTTGTAAAGTGGGTAATAATTTTCTAACTGACCTCTTCAATCAGATTAGATCATATTATTGACCATGCTGTTTGTTTTATAACCACAATCATATTGTGGAAGAACATCTCTTGCAAGTAGCACATTTGTAAGTGCCCATTAAGGCAAAGGATGACAGGTCTGCATGTTTGGCACTTTTTTAATATTTCTTTTTACCTTGCTGGCAGTATTCCCATTGGCATCCTAAAGCTATCCATTTGTATGTTCCTGGGTTCCTACTGTCTGGGGTTTTTTTTGTTAAGATGCTGTGCTATGGAAGCAACAAAATCTAAAATATGCAAACTTGGTAACTTAAAAATAAAATAAAATAAAAAAGGCAAAAGGGCACCCAAATCCACAAGGCATTCCTCTACTTTTTGAATTGTTCTTTTGGTCACTGCAACATTTCTTCTTAAGAGTAAGCCCTGGACATTGTTTCATAGTGACACTTAACAGGAATTTTTCAAGCCAACAATTGTAAGAAAATGACCGTTCGTGTGTTCTTTTCAGCACCCACTTGTGCATTCAACAGCTGCGTTTAGCAGAGATTTTTGAGCTCCTTATACTGCCTAAACAGGAACGATAGCTTGTGGTCAGGCACTGGACTGGGACTGAGACTGATCCCGTAAGTCCCCAAGCCCCCAGGGGCAAAGTCAGCCAAAGAGCGTTTTCAAACCTCAAGTTTCTCAGACCGTGGTTTCACTTTCTTTTATCACAGTTCACTGTGTCTTCTGTGGGTGCCATTGCAACTTTCTTTGAGGACAGACTGATCAGACAAATAATCCAAGTACAAAACCACAAATCTGAAGAACAGCAGTGGAGACAAGCAGAAAAACAAAACAGACTGGGAACTGGTTTTGCTGCTAGAAGAAACAGAACGTCAATTTTTGTCATCAAGCCCTCTAGTGTGGCTTTGGCAAAAACACTTTTCTCCCAATGCAACAATTGTTCCTCTTTAAAATGGGGATAATATTTTCCCTCACTACCCTCACTTGTTGCTTTGTTCATCAAATTTTAAGGTTTTTCAAGACAAGCTTTACATTCATGTACTGTTCAACATAATAGGATCCCAATATTAGCTGTGGATATTAAAAACGAAAATACATTCCCATAAAGATTTCAGTTTCATATCACGAGGATCCCAACTAAAACAACTGCAGCATTTATGATGGGCAAGCAAGGAAAAAAAAAAAATCCTGTCTTCCATTTTCATTTTATTACACTTCACTGAGTCTCCAAATTATGTTTCAGAGTCGCAATTGAAATGATAAGCACAGAAAAGTAAAGGCAAATGCCAGAAGGAGCAGTAGTCATGTCAGCTACACATTCTTCTTTTCTAGCTGTTATTTCTAGTAATGAACCAAGCTGTTTTCCTCCAGTTCAATGAATATAAATATCCAGATATTCTCTCCCTCCCTAACACTTTTTTTCTGAGTAGGTTCACTATGAAATGACTGACTGATTCAGAGTTGTTAGCTTTTTATTTCAAGTCTTCTTTCCATAAGATATAAAGATTTCTCCTACTGCAGTTGAAGTAACTTTTTCTAACTGTTGCTAAATCTGTTACTAAATCCCTACTGAATTTTAATGCAGAGTAATTTGAGTAATCTTTACCCTGCAGTAACTTGTTCATTAAGCTGAGCTTTTACACACCTAAATTACCCAATATAATTTGGATTTGTGGAAAGTATTTCTTCACTATGTACATAGAGATTATTCAGTTCTTAGCCAGGAAAACATCAATTAAGAGTTAAACTGAAGAACTGGAAGTCAGCCCAACAACTGCTCATTGTTCTCAGTTTGTTTAAATCAGGCTGCAACATATTTTTTAGGAAATGCAAACATGGTACGAAATACAGATAGAAGTAAGTTCCAAAAATGTGCATTTCTAGCACACTACAGGAGAAACATCTGTCAGCCATTTCCATAGACTCATGCAATCATTTAGGTTGGAAAAGACCCTTTTTTTACAGTAAGGGTGGTAAAACACTGGCACAGGTTGCCCAGAGACGTGGTAGATGCCCCATCCCCAGAAACGTTCAAGGTCAGGCTGGACGGGGCTCTGAGCAACCTGATCCAGTTGAAGACATCCCTGCTCATTGCAGCGGGGGTTGGACTAGATGACATTTAAAAGTCCCTTCCAACCCAAACTATTCTATGATTCTGCAATCATCAAGTCTGACCACAAACTTAGCACTGCCAAGTCCACCACTAAACCATATCCCTTAGCATCACGTCTACCTGTCTTTTAAATACCTCCAGGGATGGGGACACAACCACTTCCCTGGGCAGCCTATTCCAATGCTTGACAACCCTTTCAATGAATAAATTTTTCCTAATATCCAAGCTAAACTGCCCTTGACACAACTTGAGGCTGTTTCTTCTTGTCCTATTGCTTGTTACTTGGGAGAAGGACAAACATGCAACTGCAGTCAGCGTACTTTCTAGGAGCAATAAATACTACCACCAGGCTACACTTAAGTGGCCCATTGCTCCAGGATGACAATACTGGTTTTGGTGCTAGCTCAGGTAGAGCCTTTTATGCAGTACCCAGCGTCCACATTACAATGTTCCCTTCTATGCCCCTCATTCATTAGCTTAATGGTAGATTAAAAGAAACCAAAAGCAGAGAAAACATTTTGTCCCCACCAAAACTTGGGTAAGTTCTCCTTGAGAACACCTTGTGCTCACTCAGCGTTAGACTGGAGGCAGCTAAAAAAAAAAAAAAAAAAATTACTAATGTCTGTGCTGCAGAGTTGATTTCGAAAGGCTTTATGGCTCGGCATAAAACAAAACACAATTAATATATAGGAAACAGTAAGAAACTTCCACTTGAACTAAATATACAATGCTTAGAAGATAAAGGAATGTAAATCTCTAAATTCAAGTATCACTTCAACATTGAAACCTTCCTGCATTACATTCTGTAAAGCTGCTTTGAGTTTTTCAGACAGAAGCAGAGGTTTCTATCAAAAGCTACTTGGCTTTACAAAGCAAATGTTTAAGCTAACTTGAATTGAATTTTCAATTTTTATCATTTTATTTTCAAAACTACTGATTAGAAAAACATTGTTAAACATTCAGATTCCCTGCCTTTTCCCTCTTTTCCCTATGCCTTTGAATGCTGTAGAGTTGTGTAGAGTCTCTTTTCTCTCACTCTTTTCCAAACATTTCTAACACTGGAATAGCCAGAACAGATATTTCAAAACTTACAAAGTAGCTGAGACTGTTCCATTTTACCAGTCAAAATCCACTGGTGAAAGTAGCAGGGTTAATCTGCAGATGTATGTGGTTTTCCAAGATTAAAATATATATGTGATTACTGTGTATGTTATGAAGGTGGTGGTTTATAATCAGAATAAATTGATTCACGAGTCTGAAGTACAGCAAGAAGCAATTATTGTACTTGGCATCCGACTTACTCATTTAACACACAGCTTTATACCAGGAACCCTAGATATATGTTGCTGAGACTTTTGGTGATGGTAACTTGATCTTAAAAGCTTCTCTTTAGCTCTCACATGTCAATACATTCTTTTGAAAAGAAAAGATCAGCAAAACTGGGTGGTTACAAGCCTTGCTCAAACGTAAAGGTAGTCTTCATAGACAACACACCAAGACTATAAAATTAAAGAATGAACTCCAGCTAAATAAAGTAATGGTCCTCCAGTGGAAAGACAAAACACAATTAGAATTCACATACTTATTTCAAGATCAATATTTTTCTACTGATTTGCTGAGGAGGCTTTTATGAAATTTAAGCATAGTTCACTTTTAAATACTCTTACCGCCAAAGGGTATGGTAGGCTGTATTAATTCCGTTCCTTTTATAAATCAATAATTAGATTGCCGATTTGCTTAAAGTGACTTGGAAAAAAAGGAAGGAAAATGGAAGCTATATTTTACCATTCTACAGCACGTGTTGAAAGGCTCAGTAACTCACGCCATCACACTTAACAAAGATCATGACACTCACAGACTACATGGAAAGAAATCAAAACCAAATATAAAACATTTTCCTCACAAATTTAATGAAGAAATAAATAAATCAAGGTTCACTATGGCAGACAGCACCCAGACCTGAATACAGTTCTTGGGTGAAGTCCATCTTCCCAGTGTAACTTGTGCACCATAAAGGTGGAGATGCAAGCTTGGAGACTGAAGCAAAAAGATATTAAGAGGATGACAGCTTCTTGAGTGTTAAAGTGATACTAGTATGATTTCTGTTAGCTAGAGGTAGAGGAGAAATGATGCATCTCTGTGCATCAGTACCATCCAACCCTATTCACCATGTGGGACTCCAGAATTGAATATGCTACAGGATCAGCAGGAGCAAATTTTGTTACAGAGAAGGACTGTGATTTGGAGAAAGAGTACAAACAGTGGAAATTGTCTGTACTTGTGGATAAATAACAGGAACAGAGTCAGGCTCATAGAGAGGATTAAAAACCTCGAGAACATTTGGAAGAATCCTTTAGGATATCTGCTAGCATTAAGCTTCCTGGGGTAGGCTGACTCTTTGGGAAATCCCTAAGGAAAATTATATTATCTGTGCCATCTCTAAAAGATTTCATGAGAAAAGTGAATATACACTCCTTTCCGATCATTTCATTCCCTCCTGAAAGACGGTAAGAGACAAAAGGGTATTGACAAAAATTTAAAACAAAACAAAACAAAAAACAACCAACTTCTTTTTCTTTCCATCAGTTAGCCACTGAAGTAATAGAGCATCTGTGGCCAACGAGTGTCTAGTTTGTCTTGCAACTATCCTTAAAGACAAAAATTAGGAATCTTCACATCCAGTTCTACTTTTTTACTTGTGGTATTTTCAAAGTATCTTATTCTGTAAAATAATTTAAAAGAACCCATATTTTTTCTTTTTTAGTCGTTTACTGCAATCTTAAAGAATGTCAGAACTTTTTAATCATTCTTCTTGCTTCCTAAGAAAGTGTATTCAAGGCTTAGCTTGATTGCAATACTCATTCTGACTTATTTTAACTTAAAATGGACACATCTTTACTTTCTAAAGTAAAAGAGGAAAAGGCCATTCCTTTAGCTTTGTTGAAGGTCCTGAACGAGAAGAAACCCAAACAAAACAAAAAAAGCAATATTTTTAAAAGTTATCAGAAAATATCAGCATGAACCATACAGAAAATAATTCAATTTCTGGAGCATATATTTTACTTGAGGTTTTTCCATGAGGAATTGAGGGTTATTAAATGAATATGTTTTATTTGGCTCAGGAAATCCCACCAAAAAATGATTGGAAGCTGGAATAGTATTAAGGGAAATTATCAGAGATATTTGCTCTCATCTTGCATTCTTCCCGAGATGTGTGGGTTTGTCCCTAGGACATATAGGACACTGGATGAGATGGACCTGTGTGTGCGATACACTCATGGAATAAGACTGGACATCAAAAAATCAACTTTTCTGCAAAATTAAAAAGAACCACAAATGAACACTTCAAGTTAGTATCTTTGTGTCAAAGCTAAGGTTGCCAACTGACAAAAAAGTTCCATAGTGAAAAACTTAAGATAAGGATATTGTCCTGATAAAAAGAGCAGATGAGCACTGAAGTTTTCATGTGAATTTTGCACTACAAATTCATTCTGAAAAAGAACAGTGGAATGACAAAGGAGTCATTGGTTGAAAGATGACAGGAGGAAGGCAGAAAAAACTTGGGTTTTGTTAATAATTATTTACATCATTAACACATTTGCAATAATCTGAATTCCATGTTAACTAATACCTAGTTAATACATGAAAATATTGGTGTATTAACATGTAATGATATAGCAAAACAATCGCTTAAGTTCATAACTAGACAATCAAGCCAATGATATTGTTCAACCTTTCATTAGGAATCAAAAAAATTAAGTAATTGTAATTCAGCACAAACTCAATACTCAGTATGCCTGTAGGACTCTGTATGACCTACTGCATCCTATATGGGTAAACATACTCATTCCTTCTGAAAGATCCTGGCACTACAGGTACTGCCTTGAGGTAGGAGTCTTTTGTCCTATGTCAGTGGGCCCCATACAATCCTTAAAAATCTGAATTGGATCAAAGGAGCACAAGTCAATCATAGTTGGTGAGGGAGATGTCTTCCCTGATACACCACTGTGTGCTCTGGCTTCTTTCCTCTATTCTACCATTTCCAAATAAGTTGATGCAATAAGAAGAAATTATGACTTTGTTTCATGTACTACTCATGGAGATTAAGCCTTCTGGGAACATATAGGTGCTCCAAAATTGCCCTAATGGGTGGGCTGGAGCAGAGTCTGATACTAGAGAGTCTCTTTTACGTTACACAAGAATCACAGATGCTCCTCTCCTATATGAATGGCAGGTCCTGGGTTGCGGATCCCTGCAGCTTCCTTGCATTCTAGCAGCAATAAAGAAAATAATGCCTAACCTTTGCTGGCAGATATCTGCATAAACAAAAACCCAGTTAGTAATGAGCAGCAGCTTTCTGAAAGGAGAGATAACAGTAGTTGCGGAAATTGATAATTTTGCAGGTTTTGTTTAGGAAGGAGGCACCATCCAAAGCTTAGTTTTAATCTGCTTTAGAGAAAAAACTATATTGCTTTTGGCATCAGATAAATACAAAAAGGAGACTGAGAAAATTAATTAGTTTTAGTTTACTGAATGCCCTTCATTATTATTGTTGGAAAAACGCACTTAGGCAGCTAATAAGGAAAGTATTTTAACTCTAATGGACATAAACATTGTATTAGGTTTTGGCATTAGAAAATGGAAGCAGAGTTGTCTTAAGGCTGGCTGACATATTAAATACTATCTTCTATTCTTCCACATTAGAAATGTTAATTGAACAACAAAAGACATCAATACACCAGTGAAGTTCTCCTCAAGTATTAGCAACTTTCCCTGGTGACCCAACAATGCTGGATAGGTGAACAGCTGCTCAGGAGTGCAACCATTATGAATTTTATTCCACTTAATAGCAGATGCAGGAAATGGAAGGTTATATTACAGATCAATACAGAGGCTAAAGGGAAGCTGACAACCTTTGGTTAGAATCACAAGAATAAATGGCATTAATTAATTCGCAGAGTTGTTGAAAAAAATACCATCTTTTTGTAACTGAGACAGACTAGAAGTGCTCTGCTCTGAAATACAATATTGATTAATGTGAAAAGCAGCCTCAGTTACAAGTATCCTGCCACTCTAGAACTTGTAAATTCTATTTAAGCAGCTACTTGAAGAAATCTTAACTATTTCTTTTGATCCTCAAATTTTAGATAACATGACAACATCTAGCTGTACTGAATATACTTCCTATTTTAGCAATAATGTCACTATAACATCAATTAATTTTTAAAACTATATTTCATGGCATTTGTAATTATGCTCATATATTTACAGCCCCCTAATTCTGAAACTCTAACCTTGAGTATCAACAGTGTGTGAGAAACTACAGCTACAAACTCCATTTATAATCAGAGGTTTTTAAACTTATCACTTAAGAAGAACTGTATAACAGAAGTGTGACACACTAATATAGCACTCAGACAGCTTTAGCTTCTGTATGCATTCATATGATATAGGAATGTAAAAGGTTGTTTCTATAACAGGGGTTAGCACACATTAACTCCAGAGTGCTGTACAAAGGATGCTGAAAATGGGCTCACTCAATGGTTTATTAGCAGGGTCCACCACTGATGGCATATATTGAGTCTAAAAGTGAAAGTTGTTTGGGGGGGGGAAAGAGGGAGGAAAGGAGGGAGGGAGGGAGGAGAAAAACTGGAGTATCTTTGATGAGGGGCAGCTGCTGCATGGCTGGTTGACATTAAATTCTGTACAGAAAAGTTATTGGGTCCCCTACTGCAAAACAAAAACTGCAATCAAGGGGTAGAAAAAGGGGTACAAAGGGGTGACTTGCACACCAGTATGAGAAGCTGCCATAACAGTAATATCAGAGTTTACAGCTGCAAGGCCATGGGAGCAACAGCACAAGAACTGCAGGGGAAAACTACCATCCTTTTGCCAGATTTGGGGTTTTGAGTGATTAAATCAGTGCTTTTATTTGGGAAAACAAAAAGGGAAATGCTGAACTGTTCAGAATATACATCTAAGATAAAATGTCATCTCACAACACGATCACCTACCTCGACAGAAAAACCTCTATCTCCACACCTCAATATGTACCTTAATAAATCTAAGCTTCTATTTCTATTGAATGTTTCTAGGGCTTTTTCCTACAGCACTGCTCAATCCTTGCCCCCAAACCTTCCGAGAGTACAGGGGAATCTTCTGCATAACTAGAGTTTAGCTACCAGGAAGCACCTGCTAGCAGAGGTGACTCAGGAGAACCGTTTTGAATCTCTGCACAGAATTTGATACCGACCTATCAGAAACATACCCCCAAAAAGCATGAGCATGACAGGAAAGTGAAGAGGCTCACTTGTCAAGGTAGTTCTTGATGAGACTTGTCCCTGAAGTTGCTGAACTGTCTTTTCAAGGTAAATGAGGACCAATCCTGCCTTCCATGTCCTCACTGAACAAAGATATTCTCATTTGTTCCTGGGGATAGGTGGCCTCTCTACCCAAGCAAAGCAGTCCCAAGCTGGGGCAGTCAGCCTTAATAGATAATGACAAGACACAAACAAAGCAAAGGAAAAATAGCCTGAGTCATTCTGACTCGATCTTTGTGAAGTGCTCAGGGAGTTCTCTATGCATTATCAAAGATAGATCTAAATATGAACACCACCATTAATGCCTTACTGTTCACTGGTACAATGCCATTCTCAGAAAACCTGCAGAAATTCTGTGTATACACCTTGTACTAAAAGAAGGGACATGAAATCACATCCTTTACACTCAGCTTACTGGCTATTACATCCTTCCTTTCATAAACTGCAGGCCATGTAGTCAAAAAGGGCTCCATGAACGCATAGGAAAAATCTACACGGGCTTGTTTTCTCCATGTCATTCCTCCAGCATGAGCAGCTAAGATTGCTTGACTATCTTCTGAATTCCTGACTGAAGTAAAAATCTTCCCAGGTCAGTGCTTCTACTTTCCATCTCCGAACACACTAGGGCAGGATGGGAAATGGGCAGGCCAGAGCAACCTCAATACTTTATCAACCTATTTGACACTTGCTCCTGTCTTCATATTTTTGTCCTTCACTCACAGTAGCACCTATTCACAGCCTGAAAGGGACAATTATGTAATGTCTTCTCTTCCAGGACAACAACCACTCACACTTATTTGTAATTTGCTAACAGAGCCCAATGCATTCTGGTTTACATCATCATCTCACTGAGCCTATAATTTTAGCCTATTAGCTCTTTTCCTATTGCTATCTTCAGTTCATGTATTCTTTGTAGCTTTCCCCCTACAAATATAACTGGCCTACAACTATTTAATCTTCCCTTCAACGCTTGGCTCCTTGGCCTCCAAGTTTCCTTTCTCCTGCACTCTCCTCCCTCATATTCCTGTGGTGTCATGGATTTATTTTTAGGCCTTAAAGATTACTGACAATAAGAAATCACGTAGGCCTGCCCCCTTACTGTGGACTTGTTCTCCGTATGCTCTTTGTGCCATATTCTGGGAGGGTGGGTGTGCTTCTGTCTGCCACTACCTTTAGAAATATTATGCATATGTGAAGGAAACATGTTCAGAATAAAGGTAGAGAAGGTACCTGGTAAAGTGGAAGACTGACTCGGGAACCAGGGAGATGAGAATGCCCTTCAAATCCTCCTGGTGGAATAGAATCATTTGCGGCTGAATACCACCTAGGAGTTCTGACCATCCTGAGCATCAGAGGCCTCATACATACTTAAAAAATAATCCAAATCTAAAAACAGAACAAAAGTGAGTCTACATATGATTCCTGGTTGACCATTATTATGAACTCCAGAAGTGATTCCGTTATACTGATCTTCTCTCTATGAGCATCCTAATGGGAAACTGTTCCAGCATACTCTTTTAGGGATGAGCAGCAGGATGACCATCCAATTAAAATTCATGGATAGTATTCCCAAAAGCCTGGCACATTAATCTCCTGTAAATTTTATGCAGCAAATACTGCATCTGGAAGAAGTCATACAACAGTCCTTCCATAACCATAAGTTTCCTGTAATTTTGTCCAGGTTTTCCAGGCTTGCCTTTGATTTTATCAGGAGCCATCTGGTAATTGTCTTTTCAAGCTGCATTTTTAGTTAGATAAGGGAGTTTTAATGTTATTATTACTGCCTGTAGCCCAAGATGACTCACAGTCACCCTAGTAAAAGAATTCTTGTAGAAGTGGCTATGGACTTCAAGTACCGCCATATAATTTTACCAACTGCTGAAGTTCATGCTGGTCATCTTTCTGAGCTACAAATTCTACTATTTTAAGCCCACTGCTCATTTTCTGAAGTCCTTTCTGAACAACTCCTAACAAATATATTCTCTTCCAGCCACGTAACATAATGGATATGGGTTTGTTCTTCAAACTAGGTAGTTCTAGTACAAGAGCAGCAGCTACAGATTCAGAGGATGTACCAGGGGAAAACACATTCATCCAAAATAACCATCATTAGCACCTAAATACTCTGCCCTGTCCCCAACAAGCTACAAGATATCATTTCATATCCACCCGCCACATGGTCGACTCTCCAGGAACTCCCGAGCATCACAGACTCAGACTCTCCTGACTGACTGTGAGGCTGTGCTCCTAGGAGCTGGCATATCAGGAAATCACCTGGTTTGAATGATGCACATTCCTGCACAGTATTACAGCTCTCAGCACAGTGCTCTTTTAAATCTGCAAAGTAATGTAGCTTAAAATAAACAATTTTGACACAGTAATCTCTTGGAAAGTGACAATAGTATACAATTCAGCAAAGCCACCTTCCTCATTTTAGGGCCATGAGATCATTTTGGTTTGGGTTTTCATGAGACCTTGAATCAGCTGTTCCGTTTGTGACCATGTTACTAGGTATTTTCTGTAATTAAAATAAGTAAAAAACTATAAGTGATGGATTGAATCCCTTAAAGTGAATCCAGAAAGCAAATACACAGATTAAACACAATTCTCACAGCTTGTGTTTCTACAACACTACATATGTCACAGTGATAAACATGTGATAAGTTGAAAAGCTATGTAATTAAAGTATTTTCCATCCTCTTTTGTCTGCCTTGCCTGCTTTCTGCCCTCTAAATTATTTCCCACAGGACTCTTAATTTTTTTTATACCCTTAAGCAACTTTAAACAGCTGCAAACTTTAAAGAATAATAATCAGCTAGTCCCAGAACCGTATTTCTTCAATCTACTCTCAAAAGGGGTTTCCTTCCAAACACTCCCCAAGACCTCGAACGCGTGAACTTCAGTCATGCAGCCGTGGCATGGTTTTGTCAGCCTACAGGTTAGTCAGGCATCATATCTCAAGGTACAGAGAAGTAAGCTTTGCACTTTCTTAGAGAGAAAAGAGTCGATTTCCCACACTTTTGCTTTTAACCTGGAAAATCCCCAGAATAATGGGCTAAATAAACTGTGACACTTTTAGTATTCATAAACTACAATTTGTTCCTACATGGTTCCCTGTGAGCTTTGCCCAATTAGGGTAATGAACAATTGAAGGATAAAACAGTTCCAGCTAGTCATTTCTTAAAATATTTCTTCCCCCTCCAATACACATAATACATTGCACTGTGCATTCTGCTGAACAGTTTAACATGTTACTGACACCTACGGTTATAACTCATTTGTGCCCAGCTGCACCACAGAGCAATGCAGCATGTGTAAAATCTTCAGGACCACACTGTAATTCCCCTACCATTAAAACAAAAAAAAACCGACATCCTTTTCATCTATTTTGAATAGTACTGCAGAGAAATTTTTAAAACTATGAATAGTGTAACTGTGATGATATAACACACTCTAATATTGTTTTAATTGTTAGGAGAAAAAAATAACTGGAGAAAGATAGGTCTAGGCAGTAGTGATTTTTGGTTGGAATTAATAAGAAGCCCAAGTTGGAATACTCAAAGTCTGATGAGTTTCTCATGCAAATGTAGGTTAAATCTTGCAGGAAAGAAGATTAGAAAGAAGAGGCGTCCCTCTCCTTCTCCCTCTCCCTCTGGCTGCTGATGCGCACAGAGCTGGTCTTAAGCAGGTTGTTCTAGGGAATATTACATCCTTCTCCTCAAGCCTTACTGTACATTTCTCCATTCCAAAGGAAAAAGAAATGTAGTATTAGCAACAGAGCATACCAATAGCACTAAATGAACTTTCAAGTTAGACTTGAGCTTATAGGCTTCCAAAGGTCTCCAAATTGCTCTGATCATTGGTGTTTCTCAACAGTTTTGGACAGAAGCTCAGGTTCTTTCATTTGGAAAGCCATAAAATCAAATCATGCCATTACAGCTTATCTACCAATAAACTGGATTTTTCTAAATGCAGAATTTCTATACTCAAAAGGGAAAAAGTACCACATGGATGGTTTAATCCACCCTTTTTTCCAAGATGAAGAGAAGACAACTGTGAGCAAATCAGATCTGCCAAACATTAGAATTCGGCTTTGCTTTGCCAAAATACATATGTTGCAGAGCCACTATTTATTAAGTGTGCAGCACAGAAAATTTTATACAGGAATAGACACCTACATTTTCTTCAACTCAGCATAGTTTAACAGGAAATAACAAGGTTTCTACAGGCCTAACAGTAATACCATTTTACAGATTTTGAAGTGGCTATCAGCTGATCCTGGTTTTACAGGCACTGTCACATCCAGATGTACTATTTAAAATGTAAGATTGAAGGATACGATTGCAACTAAACACCCCTGACACCTGAGCAGATTTCATATACGGCATTCTCACTGCATACAGTTTCAGAGTGATCTTCACACACTGAATAGGACCATTCAACAATGGCTATCGCAGACTGGCTTCTAAGTAATGAGAATTATATTGCAAACCATTCAGAGCTAATATGTTGCAGATCTATTGGTATCATTTCGCTATATATGGTAAATGACATTCATTGTAACAATAAAGATAAAGTATAAGCACACAACATTTTCATTTCAGTAGGTATGTTACAATTTTCAATAGCTAAAGATTAAACTGTGTACTAAAAATAGGCGCTTTTCACAGTTTTATTGATTTAAACTGAAATTGTTCATTTAATCAGACTGGCAGTTCTACTAGTTGAATTCCTTTTTTTTTTTCACTTTTCTTTCCCTATTCTAATTTTTCAGATTTTCTTCTCTTTCAAAACCTATTTAGTCATGATATCCAGCAAATGAATACTCTCTTTTTTCAAAGCCATTTAACATTTTTATTTAGAAGTCTGTTTTGCCAGAATTCTATCTCATGTTGTCCTTCTTTATCTAATTCACAAGGGACATGTTGTTATGTGCATGAGAAACATAAGGATAAATATTCGCACCAATTGTTAACTTTCTACCCTAACGCTTATGTACAGAAGGGTGATTTATTAACTATTCTATTGAGATTAGCAAGTATTTTTCATGCTTTTGGGGGCTTTTACTAGCAAAAGTCAACTTGGAGAGAACTAAATATTTTCCTTTAAAAAGTAATAAATATCAGAGAAGCTTATCCTCAGAAGATAGTGATTGCAAATGCATATTCTGAAATAGAGGCAGGTAAAGAAGATGGCACATACCTCCTTGGTGAGGCAAGGCTGCACGTAGGCAGTAGCACAGGTAGGAGAAGGGGCTGAACAACCCAGCTGGTGCCGGGAGCCCAGAGTTACACTCGCTGAGCAGTAGGACTCAGCCATCCTTCTCCAGAGGTTTTTGGCAAGTCTGGTCTTCAGACTTGGGGAAGCCAGGTCATGCAGTTTCTCCTACTTCAGTTACGCCAACACAACTGCCTGTAAGGCCACGCTCTGAACTCACTGCGCAATAACTGCACCTAAGAGCAAGCAAGGCCAGAGACATCTCACACCACTGTGCCATGGTGCAGCTGCAGTGCAGCTTCCCTGAGGATCTGTGGGGGAGTAAGTATGTCTGCCCTTTTCCTGGTGCTGTTTATATCCTCTGCTGACCAGCACAGCTATCTGGCCAGCACGTTTTACAGCAAAGCCTGCAAGAGATAAGGGATAAGAGCAGCCTTAGTTCCTCCCACTTCCTGTGTCTGGTTGCCTTTCATCTGCTCCTGTAATTACACACGCACGTGACATTTGCCTTTAAGTCCCTTCCCACCCTCTCTGACACAAGCTCACATACCTCACTAGGCATTTTGGAACCTGCTCATCTCAGCAGACTTCTGCCCATGACGTGGGATTCCTCCTCCTTGATTTGGGGAGATCACCTTCTCCTTGCCTGCTTTCAACTTCTCTTTCCACCCTCTAGACAGGTGCTGGCATGCGGTGGAAGATGAAGAAGTGGAAACTGCATTATAAAATTTACATTTTGAGAGACCTTTATTTTATTCTTAATGTCTCTAATGTAGCTTTCTGAGTCTTGCTTGTTTAAGCTTCCTAAATGTTAACATAAATTACATATGTTTCCACAGAGATGTTTTCCACATATATATATAGATAAGGTGGGAATGGAAAGAGGAAAAGACCCACAAAAGTCCAGAATTTATTAAAATCTCCACCACAAGAATGCAACCTTCATCACATCATTTTCCGATACAGTGGCCTTTCACAAGTCAAGCAAGTTAGACTGTTTTGGTCAGCCAGCCATCTACCATGAAGTTCAGTAATTTCAAGGGCTTAAGAGTTCTAGACTCAGGGCCCAAATGTAGATGTCTCAGTAAAGCTATTTATACAGTAACTGCTTTAGTTTCTTCTCTTTTAAAATGTTTGCTGAGTTATATAAACTATTGTCAATAACTTTAAATGCAGATCATTAATACTTAAGTGATTAGTGGTATTATAGCACTAAAAGATTTTCAGTAAAACAACAGAATTTATCCTTTTTTGCAAAGCCTTTCCTTGTCTCATTGAAAACAGAAGCATAATGTAAGACTAGAGAGTAGTTTTTAATGGCTCAGGCTTTTAATTTTTAAGTTATAGTTGGTTTAGGAATTCTGTAAAGCTGGAATAAAATTTCTTTCCAGCGATGTTTAAAAAAAACCAAAATGAAAACCAAATATGCTTTGTTATTTGTTTCATTCCATATGATACTATAAAGTAATAAACTGCACAATTTTTCAAATGAGTCTTCCTGAATGCATGCACTAATAAAGGAATAAAGAAAAAGCAAACAAGCTATGTGATTAAGTTGTGTAATAGTTCATGTGCCTCTCTTTTCCTACAGCTAAGTACTACTCATTCTGCCACTTCATTATTCTCCACAGTCTTGGCCTATAGAGTACATCGCGTGCATATAGAAAACATAGGAAAGGTAAAAAAAAGCTGTAGGAGGAAGGCCTCAGATGACCGAATCCTTAGCTCCATATACGTGATTGCACAGGCTTAAGTCTATGCTTCTGAGGCCAGTATTTTGGACTGTCATGCTGTATGATTACATTCTGTTTATTTTCATCTTTAAGAGCCTAAATATCAGAGATGGATCAGGTCAGTAGGAAGTGCGCAGAATAAAGGGCACTCTTTCTTTCTTCTCAGTAAGAATTTTAATTTCTTTGGACCCCCGTTCCGCATATTTTCCAACAGAAAAACAACATATTAAACGTTCACTTTTGGGTTTCTCTCATGGGGGAGAAATAGGGCAAATCAGACAGTATAGAGTCTACCACATGGGAGGCAGTGGCAGGCATCATGTCAAGGACACCTGTTAGGCTCTCTTCAGAACTCTTAAATCTCTTTCAGAAAAATATGCCATTTTATCGTAGGGCCCATGTTCATTATAAACCTTAAGATTCAGCAAGTGAAGGAGGAAAAAAGTGGTTTTCCTGTTTTTTGTCTAAAAACGCAATTCAGGATACTTTATAATGTATGATCTAATTCTTAACTCTTTGCTGATTCCATATAGATTGGTGATAAGATTCCATCAAACACATTATTCTAAATCCCAGTAGAATAACCACTGCCTTTTCCAGATTATATCACAAGTTATTATACATACACTACTGCATTAATGAACTGGAGTAAGTATGACATCATAAGGTTGTAGAGTCCAAACTGGAAGGTTTTGAAATGAGAAACAGTACCAGAAGATCAAATGTGAAGACTGAACTTAGAACATGGATGAGACTTTTGGATATATTTTACTAATATCATATTTTAATCTTTTAGCATCATCATACCCCAGCAATTTAAAAAAGCTTTAGGCCCTCCACTTGCTGTCTACATACACCCAGTTACAATTATGTCCATTAGTTGCCTTAGCAACCGAGGCAGAGGTTAAGTCATTTTCTAGAAGAGGCCCAGTGCAAATTATGGCATTATACCAACTTATTGCCAATCGTTTTAATTAAAACATTTCGCTTTCAACTCAGCTAACAGCAGAGATCAGTAAACAGGGCAGATCAAATTACTGATATTTAAACTCCCCTGCTTTTGGAATGGCCCGCTGTAGCTTAATTACTGTTGGGCAGGACTGATGAAGAGAGAGCAGAGAACCAAAATCATTCAGGTATGGCTCAACATACTAAAAATACAATATCATCATTCTAAATGTGTGCAATACCAAATGAAACTGATATAATTTTTAGGCACTTACCACTGTGCTGTGGCAGCTTCCATGATACTGGCAACAAGAATACCTTTTTCCATAACGCTCCTCTGCCATTTTTCTGCCTCTTTCCACGAAGCAATTGAAGAGGCAGAAGATAGACTCCCCGTTTTGCCTCTGTTACAGTGAAAACTAATTTCTGGCATTGCCAAAAAAAACGTGATAGAGCACAGCAAACCTAGCATACCCAGGCTCACGTATCTAGGGACTCAGGGAATACCTTGCAGCCACAGAAGGAAAAAAGAGGGGATCTCGTGGGGGTAATGGATTTTGAAGAGGATACAGCATATACAGTGTAAGTCAAGAAATAGGGAAACAGGCAAGGAGGGGACCAAGTCTCAGCACAGGCAGAAAGCAGAAGAGAGAGGGGTGTCCAGCAGTCAGTCATTACTGTGGGATAGTCATAGTATCACAACACGTGATAGCCAGTACGGAAGGAATCACTACCCGGCTCTTTCCCACCCTGCTTTTGCCATTCTGCTCCCACACATCATTACATACCTACAGGAAAAAAAGTTATCCATAGACAAAATTCCCCTGTTTCTCTAATGCAAGCTGTCTTTAAACCTGGATGCCAAAAAAAAACCAAAACCCAACCCTGCAATTTTTTGTCTCTGGCATAATATTCTGTTGCACTATTAGTGAAACACGATTACTATTTTCAAAGGATTCAGGAAGAAGGGCAAAATCCTATGAAATATATAAAGCAGGTGGGACTCATCAGATTCAACTTTGCCTGCCGAAAGATCAGACATCTAAGTGTGCTCCATCCAAGAGTAGCTAATTGCCCAAATGCAGGGACTTCTCTTTTTCAACTCTAAACAGAACTTTGGTCAGCTTGCTCTGGCTTCTATATCTAATTAATAAAACCATTCTTATGGCAGTAAATCCTATCTTTGGCTTCTGGAAAATATAACTTTGCTTTTCAAAGCTTGTACAAATCCCTCCATTTGATCTAGAAAAGTAAAACATACTTTTCCCATCACTAAACATATGGCATTCAGGAAACTTTTCTTTTTTTTTTTTTTTCTTTTTTTTTTCTTTTTTTTTTCTTTTTTTTTAAACAAACATATAACCAGCCCTCATTCACATAGAACTACTGCAGTCTGATTAGTCAAGATGGGCAGGTTGGTAAGAGAACAGTCAGGCCTTCTGAGGACAACTAGGGAGGATTCTTTTTGCATCATTATTAAAGCTTGAATTTCTTCATGGTAATATAGCTGAATTTATCTACAAAAAAAAAATGCTAAGCAAGAGCAGAAACTCTGTTGAGTTGAATATCTGAGAGAGATTTAAAATTTCTCATTGACACAGTCAAACAATACCTCTTCACATGTGGGGAATGGTAACAACATTTTAAGGCTTACTTCTATGCTTATGAGAGTTTTAGAAAATGAAAGCTTTAGTTTATCATTTCTGGGGTTTACACAGCGCTAGCTACTTTCCTCTTTAGCTGAGTGAAAAATTGTCTTTATAGCACAGAACAGAAAAAACAAAGGTGGAAACACTCCCTTCCATCTAGTAAGCTATACTGTCCAGGGTAAAAAACTTCAGAGTCTCTCAGAGTCTACTTAAATACTATTAGAATAGAGAAAAGGACATTTTTCTTGTTCATGGCAACAAGTGAATTGCAAAAGAAATTATGCAGGCAGATCACCTTCTCCTAGCTCCTAAGCAGACCAATTATTCTGTCCAACCAAAATTCTTAGGGTTCTATATTTTTATTATTAAAACACAGCTATAAATCTATTGCTAATTTATTGTAAACTAACACACTTTTTTTGCTGAGTGAATGAAGTTATAAATATATTATAATAGTTACTCATTCATGTGATGGCAGATTTCTGAAATGCACTGGCATATACCTTATGCTGGTATTTTATTATAAATCTCATTTTGATGAAAAAGTAGATTCAAAAGAAGAGGGTTAAATCAGAGTAAGAAGAAAATATCCATTAAGGAAAGGCCATTATTCTTCAGTTAATTGCAAAAGCTAATCAGAATAATTAACCTAAGAGGAATCATAAAAAGACACCTACTCTCTAAAATATACAAATGTATGTAAAAAATCCAGGACTATTTCTACAGATGACCTTCTAAGTTATCTTAGTAACTACCGTAGCACTTCCATGCAATCAGAATACTGGTAATTTGTAAAGAGAAAATTGGCAGAAAGAACATAAGTCTGTCCATAAAAGCATCCAAGGTACTGCAAGCCACTGAACATTTTAATACTTTATTTTCTCTTCCTCTGCTAATCACCTGCTGAGTACCATACACAGTAAGATCAATTTATATGATTATTTTGAAGCCCCAAGAAGTTTGCCACCTGTTTTTGAAAAATAGATGTAGAGTTTTGTCACAGATTACAAGACAGCTGAGCAGAACCCAGTGATAACAACATGAAAACCACAAAAACAAGACACTATCTGTAAAGACTACAGCATTTGATATGATAAATCAATTTTTTTCTACCCCAAAAAAATACAAGACTCTTGCAAGCTTCCACCTACCAGTGGAAAAGTCTTAGATGCTGAAGTCACATTACAAGAAATCTTGCAAGAATAAGAGCTTTTTTTTTCGAAGGCAATTTTTAATCTTCCTGTCTGTCCAGAAAACTGAAAATGTAACTCCAATCTCTCAGCTCAAAAGCCTAACATTAAAACAAACAACCAAAAAACCCCACCACCTGCTCAATTTTGCCTTTATTATTTCCAGATTGATAAATTGAAATTAGAATTTGGGAGGGCTGATATAACAAAATCACATCATTCTTTTGTATGCTGAATTCATTAGCACTACTACTAGTTAAGGAGAAATTTCAATTTACACCAAATACTGATACAATAAAACTGACTCTCTCACTTGCTCTTAACACTAACAAAGATAGCACAGTGAAATGTTGATGTTTTATTATGTTTTTTGTTTTATGACATTTTTTCAGTCCCTTTAAATGAAGAAACTTTTTTGTTTAGAATTAAGCGTCAAGTTCTCCCCAGCTCTGCAACAACAGACTGGAAAATCAAAATTTCCTGATACCAGACCCACTTGACTTCGAGTCAAGTTCTTAATTATTTTGCCAAACCAAGGCCTTGCATCCTACAATATAATTTTTTTCCAACAGATCAGTACTTTGGAAAAAGTAGGACATTTCATCCATCCAGTCCAAAGACTGTAAATGACTCCTGTTCCAAATTCATGATAATATTCTGATGACTCAACTACTACTTTGTTGAGTTTTTTAAGCCATTGATTTGATTGATTGCAAGGTTTGAAAATATTACAGGAAAACAATCAAATGAAGCCTGATAAGGAACAGTTCGAATTGAATTTAATCACAATAAAGACGCTCTTAAGCCTACTGCATGCCGTTCCAGACTGTGTGTGATATCTGAGGTCACTCAGAACAAATCTGTATCGCCAAAGGATTCTACTTTTAACTGACTCATAATTAAAGCATAGCTTCTTTTAAGAAGGAAATGCAAATGTCTGAATTCTATTGCATTTAGCACTCTGGAAAAACACTGGAATAAAAAAAACATTAACAAAGATTATAGGCTTTCAAACCAATAATTTCTTGTATGCCTAAATTTACTAATATTTTAGTAGCTAAAAAAAGACAGTTCCTTGGAAAATCTTATTTTACTAATGAGTTAAGTGATTTACAAGGGTCAAATGGATCGATACTTAATCTCTTGAACCAAGGCAAAGCCTTTAATGGGGAAAAAATGCAAAAAAACCCCTCCAATCAACCTCCACCCACACTCCCACCACTGGTACTCTAAAGGGCAAAAAGAGGCATTCTTAAATTAACCTTGTTTCACCTTCCTCATCACTAGGCAGTCTGTCTTGTACAAGGACTTTGTATACTGATAACACACAGACACGTATGTATGGACATACCCACGCTCTAGTATGGCTTCATAACGTCAAGTATTTGATTGCAATACTATAGCCTCAAAAAGCCTCAGCTTTGGGCCACCTTTCCATTCTAGAAGGAACAGAAAGAACCTACTATAACATTGCAATGTAATTTATATCAACAAAATAAGAGTATATATGTCTAAAAGTAACATTTCAATAAGAGTCATGATGCCGACTTGAGATACAGAAATTGTATATTTAATTACTGCCTTCATATGATTTTATATGGATTTAGTGTCCTCATAGAAAATGGAAGCTTTACAAACTGATTCTTGTGGATTTTTTTTTTCAGTTCCAAAATGCTTAATTCCCATAAATTATCCTGAATTTCAACTTCATCCACCAAAATATCTATCATCTGTTCTCTGAAGTCTGTTTTCTAACATCATCTTTGCTTCAGCAACAAGATATGCTGTAAGGTTGGAAGTCTTCTTTTCATCATAGCTATCTGTCTCTTGGTCGAGATACCTAACCTGTCAACCACTACCTTGATATAGTGATTTTGGACTTTTGTACTGGACTTTTATATGATGATATTTTGCAGTCTTCATTTAGATTGGGAAATTAGTAATTTGAGTTGTGTGTACTGGGATTGCTTTGGTTTGCATTTGCTTTTAACTTTTCCTCATGCAAAGCCCCTAACCCAATAAAACAGAGTCTGACAACACATGATATTTCATTCAAATAAAAATATTTTGGGCAAAATATTTGATATAGAATAAGAACACCAGGATGTACAAATACGTTGCTCAGGGATGGTGCACTCAGACAAAGAGAATTCTGAAAATCCCAAGATCCTGAATCAACCTATTAAAGAAATAAAAAAAGAAATTAAAAAAAAGAATTAAAAATGAACACATAAAACTGCTCATGCACGAACTATGAAAGCAATTCAGTCTCCTAAGGACTGTATTATAGGAACATAAAACAAAGGGAAAGGAAGAAACTGTGACAGTGTAAACGCATATGTTGCCATGAACAATCACATCTTTGAGGCAACAGTTTTTACATGGCTTTTTTTCCAGTTACATTGACAAAGAGTAGCTCATGTTGGCAGCAAAATACTGCAGGGTTAATTTTTTCACTTATTTAGAAGACTGAAAATTTATCCAATAACACAGATTCTAGGTGGATCAATTCTCTTGTGTTTTGGAAATTTTCGGTGGGAAAGGGAAGAAATACAGAGCAAATCATCCTCCTGCCCTTGGGGAAGGCCCTGCACACTACTCCACCTCTCACTCTCACCCACTCAATATGTAAATGTGGATGTAAATGAGAATCACCTCAAACCCGAGACATGCAGCATGCGCTGCTGTCCAAACATTGCATGGATGAGCAATAGGAGACATGAATTCACTTCCCTGCCCTCAAAGAGTCAGAGGGGGAATCCGAGCTCCTATTTCAGTAGCTAAGGATGAACCAAGATTGATTAGGCTTTAATGCATTTTATTTCTACCCACAAGGAAATAAAGATGTCTGCTGCTAATACTAATGGACCACCTGCCAACAAGAAATCTTAGTAAACTATGCAACAAAGGATACAAGAAACCACCCTGCAGATCACTGAAACTCTCCACGAAGTATAAGTCCTTTCACATCTCAATCAGGTGCAAGAATGAGCCATTCTCTCATTTACAGTTTTTTCCCCTGAATACCTGCATATATCTATTGCTTACTTCTTACTGCTCCTTTGGGAGCAATGCCTGTTAATTGAAATGGCCCCCCTTTGTAACAGTCAGCAGCTGGTTTGATTACTGTATTCCAATAAATAATAAGGCTGTATTAATTCAGACAGAGCAATTAACACACAGGCCAGACATTTTTACTGTGTCACTTTTACTGTATACTACCAATTAGGTGTTTCTAGCTGAAATACTATCCCCGATTGAAAGCCAAATAAATTCAGCTACAGTCTGATCTTTCCAACAATTGTATTCCCCATTAAGAAGCATCTGACAGCACCTTTTAAACCATTCACATTGATCCTCCCTGCCCTGAACTTGCTGCTGGATTCACGCTCAATCCTTTGTGTTTGCATTTTATTTTTAAGGAGCAAAAATAAATGCTGATATTTTGTACGAGACACTAAGAAAATGACATTGGCTAATTAGATCCATGTTCCACTTTCTGTTATTTAGATTCACCACAAGTGTCATTCACATAGAAAGAAAATAAAATTTACTCCCTAGAAAAATTAATTTGCTAAAAACTAAAACGCTAAAACTTTAGCAGATTTGGAAGGGTGGGGGAGAAGTGGAGGTATTTGTAAACCACGGTATTTGCATAAGAGCATCTCATCTTCTTTCAAAGACGTTGCATGGCTTGTCAGAAATTTAATTTTCAAGAAAACAGTAGTTTGGTAAGTTGTGTAGTAGCTGAAACCAAAGGGATCACAGGACAGATTTTACTCACTGCTTAGAGGTTTTCTGAATCAGAGTTTGAAAATGCTTTATCATTCTTAAGGAGGATAAATGATAGATGTATTTATATTTTTTCTGTTCTTTTAATTGGTTTACATTAAGTGGGCTATATTACAAAGTTTTTGTATGTGTTTAAGAAGTTAAAAAAGTTCTTTGTATCCATGTTCCTCTCATGATAAAAAGGCTTTACTTTTCCTTGCTTGGACAGTTCCTTGACAGTTTCTGATGTTTTCCAAAGAGCCAGTGCTATTAATCTAATTAAGACATATATGAAGCTGTTATAAAAGCATATGGTACAAAGAAACTGAAGCTGTACTCACATGTAAGGATATTTCATGCTTACCAATCATGCATTCTCTTCAGTTTGTATCTCTAACATGGAAATAAGAGTTGTCATCATCGGTTTTCCCTGGCTCATCATGTTCACTTGAATCCTGGTCTAAATGGCTTCAGGAACAACTGTTTTTCTTTATTTATCTGTTGATAATTGAAAGAAAATCACTACTTTTAGCAATATTCTGAGTACCCTGCAAAGGGAATGCAAATTAAATGCACAAGAATAAGTCCTTGCTTGAGAGGAGCATGTTACGTATTTTTTTACTTTTTAGTTTGGAGTAAACCTTCATCACACAGTCTCTTGTTTTGGCTTATAAAATAAATACTGAAGTTTGTTATTAAAGCTACTAAACAGAAAGAGAAGGAAGTAATAGTGGTTTCATACTTCAGAGACCTGAACAGATTATTGGTTATCCCCCCCACTCAGTTACATGACTATGAAGATCTTTAAGCATTACACGGTGTAAAGGCAACGCAGGAACCAGAAGCATTTTATTGCATGATTTCTCCAGAAATAGGCTTCCCATCCTTCATTTGAATAAAAGCCAATTTGCAAAAATGCTGGATAGAAAGGATGAGATACCAATCATGGTATAAGATATTTGATCCTGACTGCTCTCTACATGCTGCAATTGTGCACTACACGCTGTCCTGTTCATTCAAAACATCCAAATTCTAGTTCATGCCAGATTAAGAAAGTGACAAATGCTTAATAGAATAAAAAAACCAACTGTGAAGTTACTGGGTACACTGCCTTTTTCCCTGAACTTCTCTAATTCCTTAAAGCTTTCTTCAACTCTTCTCTTCACTGCATAGCCAGGTATCAGCTTTCTCCCCACAGAGCCACTGAGCTACGCTCCCACAGATGGCAGCTGTGAAATGAAGCAGAGCCAGTAAGTGCAGTAGCTTTACAAGTCTTCTTAAGGAGCCCATAGAAGTGAGTAACATAAGTGCCGTGAGTAACATAGAAGCAATAGCTTCTGCAATGTCAAATCTGCCTCCTGGAAGCTTCGCAGCAGCCAGAGGAAGCAATGTCATCCAACAAAGAAACATGTGTAGACCTACTGCGACCTTCCATTTGGGATCTCCTGTAGACTCCTAGATCAGGTATAAGTCAATGTAGATGTTTGTTACAATTGCTTGAGAAATGAGGGGAGCCTGTTTGCACAAGTCAATTGGTCTTTAGCATCTTCCAGTCACCTGACTTGTTAATTAGTTCAGATACAAATAACCAAGTGCTCATGTGCAGAGAAACTAATGCTGGTTTGAGATATTAAGAAAATGTAGCAAGTTTGATGTTATTTTAAAACCAGGTGAAGTTCCTGACAAACTGAGTGTTGACACCTCTAAGCACAAAGCTCAGGAGCATGAGGAACTTCCCAGGAGCAGGAGTTCCTGAGCTGGAACTGGCAGGAAGGTACTGCATTCCCACTAAGCCAAAAAAAAAAGCAACAAAACTCCTTTGGCAGAAAGTTAGAGGGCAATTCTTAAATATCTGGTTTAAGAAGCTTCTGGGATTTTCAAAACCTGCCTCTGAACTACATAGAATTACCTCCCCATACATCCTAGGACAGGAGGAAACTGGGGTGAAAAGGAAAGGATGCAACCCCTCAAAAGCATTTTCTTCCATCTGTAGCTGTGGTCTTCAAGGACTCCCCTGACCACAGTCTGCCAGTGCTGCCCACATATTTGATCTGCTTGTGTGACTGGTCCCTACCCTGTTTCTGCTAAGGTCAATATGCTACCTTGGAATGCCCAGCCTACTTCTGCTAACTGAAGGCATCTCATGGTAGAGGATGCTGGCTGCAGTGCCTCAAGCAGTGGGTGGCAGGGACAGCGTGAAGCAAAAGACAGTCAGCATGTCCACAGCGGGAAACACCCGAAGTGAATTTCAGAGTCAGACTGCAGAACTTCATGTAAACCTGTTTTTTCCTTTTTTAAATTCATCAGGTAAAGGCTTTAAACTTTTTCTGTTAAGTAATAGAAAATACCACATGATGATCACTCATTGACTTAGCTTAAACAATCAGCACTGGGATAAATATTGTGCACTGGAAACAATTTACAACCAGGAGGAAAGCCAGCATTTGCACAGACACACCCAGAACAGAGAATAAAACACTTGAATTCTCTGCAAGCCCTTAAAAGGGGAATTAAGAAGGGGGTTGTGCTAACTTCCTTTTTCACCCTCACTGTGAACAAAGAAAAAAAATTCTTCAGATCTTCAGATCAAAAAACTTTATTATTTGTCTGTTTTATGAATTACAGGATCAGATCTAGACTACCCCCTCTTAGCACTACCTTCTTGATCCTTCACTCTTGCACATTAAGCAAATGAAAAGATCTTCTCACAAGTCTTCTCAATAGCACTGGAAACGCTCTCCAAATAGGCTTTATAATCCACTCTCATATTCATTTCAGTGCTCCTATAAAATTCAAGTCAATGCTCTAAATATGTTAATTCTATTCTTCCACTTTTCCCTGTCATCATAGGCAACACACACAAATGAAGAGCATAGCCACCTCAGTATATAGAGACATGGAGGAAGGGTAGCTCTCTAAGGACTATAACAATGTTCACTCACATAAACCACACAGATAATGCCAGACTTCAATAATACCAGAAGAATCTGATCAGGAGCATGAAGTATCACAGTCAGTTTACTTTACATTGCATGTCTTCATTACCTTCAACTCCTTTACAAAACAGAACACAGAAATAGAAAACATCAAAGAAAAAAAGTTTCTAAGATAGAAATATTATTGTAATTAAAGGGTAAATAAATCCCAGTAACAAGCAGTGGCCTTCCTTCCATCAAAAGCTGAGTGCCTCATAACTGCATGATTTAGTTCAAAGATGCACAAAACCTGGGGAAATCATTTCAGGGTTCCTGAGTCTACTATAATAAATTAGAGAAGAATATTAAAATAAATATCAGCTACATTTGACAAATTAAACTTATATTCTGGCTCAGTTGTGCTTCTGTAGTCAGTGCTAGAGCTGCTCATTATTAGAAAAAGCTGTGAAGTCCCTCATGTCATCCCTCTGTCCCTCCTGTTGTTTCTCTAATCTGTTTGGAGAACACCCACAACAACAGAGGCTTCATAGGCCAGAGCTTTATTATCACCACCTTCAGAAAGCTCTTCCCAAATTTCAACCCAGATACTTTAACTCCCTCATTTTCTGTCACGACAAAATGGAGAAAAATTATTTGTGGTAGCCTTTCTGCATTTCTAAGGGCTGCTATCAGGTTCCTCCAAAGCCTAAGGACTTCAAATTCAGTCTTTCTTGATAGGTTTCTTATTTACACCACTGCTCTTCTCTGGATTTCCGGTCAGGCCACATTTTCTTGAAACGGTGGGCCACAAATAAACATAGTTCTCTGCTGATAGCTTACCAATGCCGATCAGGGCAAGACTATATCACATGTCATGCATGTTATACATCTGTTTATAAATCCCTGTTTAGTGTTTCACATCTTCACAACAGCATAACATTGTTGATTCGTGTCCAATTTCAACTGAAAACCTAAATCCTTTTATGCAGATACTATTGGGTAGCCTGTTTACATTTGTTCTTAAATAATTATTCAACTGTGATGTTAGCAATTTTTTTGTCACAGCAGTTCTGATGAAGTAAATATGCCTACTGCAAAGACATTAACCAGAAGGATCTGAATTTTTTAAGTTACATGTGCCACAACTTAATACAGAGCTACTGGCAGCTCAGACTAACATAGAATATCATATGGCCTAACTCCTTTTTAATTTCTAGGAATAGTATCTCTATTTCATAAGCAGTGGCACAATAAATATAACCATTTGTCACATGAAAGAGAAACATAAGGGAAGTGTATATTATGTATATTACCTTCTTAATCTGATTGAGCCTTTAGAAGAAAAGACGTCAGTCAAGGGCAGCAGGACCCTAGCTTTAGGACTGCTACAACCCACCAGCTGGCTGGTTTCGGCTCTCTGTGGGCAGTGCAATTTTTATTCACCTGCAGCTGAGCACTAGAAAGTCTTTTGAACCTGTGAAGACTTTGCAATGTGGTGATAGTTTTATGGAAGACGCCTAATATAGGATACTAAAAAATATACTATGGGTCATTTATTCATTGACTCCTAACCTTCAATCCCTGCTACTTTAGTTTTGTTGCATTATTTTATAATGCATTGCTTCATTGCATTTAGTAAGATTCAAATCCATTCAGAATATCAAATCCAGAAAAAATAATTTCATTCTGTCAAGTTGAACCTGGCAGCTCAATCCATTCCCGAGTGACTTAAAAAATTAATAGTCCCCCTAGACAAAGTGAGATAACACTACAGTACCTAGACAGCACTGACAAGGGAAGGGTATGAGAGCAGAAAAGGAGGAATCACAAAATGGAAAAGAAATAAAACAAAGTGCTAATGACAGCTTTCTTAGTGCTGATCCAGAAAAAACATGAAAAGACATGAGATTGTTTCACCAATGTTTTCTCTCACAAAACAATTAACATCCTTGAATCAAAGCTCTTATTACCCTTGACAGTATAGCAATATCATGGGATAAAACACTTCACAATCAACCTTGTTGCTCTTTGTATTATTAGCACAAGAAACACACACCATAAATACTGTTTAAAAGGTGCAATAAATAGCACCCAAGAGACGTTTTTGACACATAATCAGTCTTGACAAGCTTTGGGCTGACTTTGCTGGCCTATTGACCCTGCCCATAGGCAAAGCATGTCTCTGCCACAGCTAATCTTTTCTGGATACCCCTGTCACAGTGCAACTCCATTTGAAACAGCTGAAAAGGTCAAAGACTGTCTCTCCACTTTCAGAGTGAATTCAAGTCAATTCATATCCAGGCATCCAAAGTGCTGCGATTTGCTACCAGATCTTTGCACATGCACTCTCTGTCCTTTTTCCATTCCTTTCCCCCATGCCTCCATCCACCACTTTCTGAAGCATGCTTGGCTTATTCATATACTTATAAAATTCTTAATTAAAGGCCTCATTCCTGCACTTTGTAAAGCTGTGCATGCCCTGCAGATAACAACTGAGGGCAAATTCAGAGAGTAGGCTCATTCACCCACCAACTTTTTAACCACCTTTTACCTGGACACAAAATACAGAACTGTGATTATAGCCTCTGGGCTGCATTTCCCCAGCCTGGACCCCTACGGCCACTGCAGCCACTGGAGTAATTTCCAGCCATTAGAGCAGTAGCTTGGCACCTACAGAAGTGGAAGTCAGAGGACATCCACTGTCCAAAGAAACTCCTTCAAACAACTCTACTGACTGTCCCTTGCAGCTGTGAATGTCTTTCTGGGCTCCTGAAAGCCAGAGAAGTCACCAGTTATTTACTGCTGCTTCCAATTCTTGCCACTAAGAGGAAGAGAGCAAAAACAACTATTGCTTAGACTAGAAAAGCCATCCAGTAGTACAGTATTCATTACATATTTGTAGTATATTACCTACCTGAAAGAACTGAAAGCTAAAAGTTATCCTGAATGCTCGATTTACAACTGGAAAACCAAAATTAAAAGTAATAGAAATCATGAAAACAGCATATAGTTGCAAAAGTATCTAATCCATGAAGCATCATTTTAGTTAATCTTATCTCCCAGTCAAACGTTACAGGTTGGTGAGCTTTTAGTCAGGCTTGCCATAAAAGGACCTGTTTTGCCACAGAAGCAGCAGCAAATTACCTTTGACTTAAAAGCAGGCATAAACCACTGGAAGGATAAACGAACCTTTGATCAATATAACACAAACTGTGGAAAGAGGTGTTTTTTTCCTCTTCTTAATCACAGTTTTCTCATTTTTTTTCCTCCAACATGAAAATTATATATACAGTCCAAGATGTATCTTTTTCCAAAAAGTGAGAAAAGTATTTAGGAGATCTTCAGTTGTACATGCTGGATTTCTAAAAAGTAAAGAATTTTGAAGCAAAAAAATTAACAAAACCACCTTCAACTCTGACCTTGACTAGACTAGAACAAAGGCTATTTTCTAGTGTGTAATTCAGTAAAACACATTTTAACCTTCTGTTCTTAAAAAGATAACAGGATGACTTCCAAACTCACAAAGCAAGTTAGGCCATTAGGCAATGTATTTTAGCATTCTAGGAGCTCTTTAAAATTGACCACAGAGAGAATAAAGTGTACCTGTCTTCTGATTTCTATTGCTTTTCCTGCCCAAACCCCCTCCCTAAAATTGAGTCACACTCTGCTGCTTAGGTTTAACCCAAAGCTCACAGATGTCACTGGAAAGGGACTTGGCTTGTCCATTTCTCATGGCCATTTTTACCTTTCATCAAAAGTGATGTACAAAGAGAGAAATATCAACAGAGAGGTAAATTTTTGCTGAACACAGTGCTTCCCTCCCCCAAATATGTTGAAGCAAATTTCATTTGGGAAAAAAAATTATGAATTTCCTAAGTTTATAATTCAATCACTGGAGAACTCTGGGAGAAGCTGGCTCCTGTTGCAGAGTCATTTTGAGCCTACCATCTCACAGGTACATGCCAGTAGCTTAACTAAATGCAAGCAAGGCACACAATTATCTGTTGTCATCAGTGGAAGGCAAGGGGTAATACAGCAGTGATAACAAAAGCAAGTGTAGTGTTTTCATCATTCCCAGTGGAGGTACCATGCAGCACTTAACCTTCATTATCGCATTACTGTTCCATGGTAACACAGAAAGGGGTTTGGCCCGAGTACAGATTTTATGTCCAAGTCCAAAGCAATCAATATTATCCATACACAAAATCAAACTGTTCAAGTGTAAAATTCCCCTTTCAAATATGTAAGGTAGATTTTACTTCAAATAAGTATCCTCTTCTTCCTGAAAACGCAACACAAAAATGAAGGCAAAGAGGAAACGTACATGGAGAAAGGAGGCGTAAGAGTGAAATTTTTCTTTGCAGATCCTGTTTCTTGAACCTGAGAGGAAGAAGAAAGAACACTAAAGTCTCTTGCAAACACTCTAGTTGCTTTATCTTTTCGTATTTCCTAAAAATAGTTTCTAAATAATTTGTATCTTTTCCCTCTCCAAAGTTTTTGAAGGAGCAATCAGATAAGACAGTTGGTTTTTTGCAACACACAGAATCAGCCTGGTCCCAGGGCTATTCCCAATGCTATTGCTATGCAACGTCAGCACAGAATGACACCTATGAATAAAAGTTACTGATATCTTGCAATTTCCTGCTGTCACAAAATGATGAAGCTCCTCTTAAAGTGATGGTTCTGCTCTAGTGGATATATTCCCTTCTATCTGGAGCACACACAATATATAATAATATAACTTGCTCCGTACACACGTGACACTAAGCCTTTGGCCAACATAAAGAATTTGAACTGGCAACCTCCAGACTTGCACATCTGTCCTGTTTCAGTCTGACTTTAGAGCCAAGCAGCTGAAAGTTAGCACAGTGCATATCCTCTGTAGATTTACACAAAGTGGACTTAACAACCATTTGCTAGGATCACATAAAAATTGCCTTTTACTACCAAAAATGTGTTTATTTGATCTAGAGCCTTGTTTTCATACCTGAAAATAAATTAAAACACAGATGTGAAAAATCTATAGGCTTACAGTAGGCTCCAGGTCAGGTCCAAACTCTAGAGCATAGCCCTACTATTACATGGTCCTTTCAGATTGCTCTTATCTTCTGAAGATTTTATACATCTGATCCTTCCTTTGGGATTTTTAGAAAAAAAAGGACAGGACTTGCATTAATATTTTGCTGTAAATTTGTTTTCCATAAGAGAGTCTACCTTAATTAAAGCTTATCTACTCTTGCCATGATTGTGAAGGGAAAGCAAGCAGAATTGTATATGATCAACTGTAGGCACTGTAAGGTTACTTTATATATTTCAATTAAAATAAAAAGCTTAAGACCACATGAATTATTTGCAGTTGTCTGTGGTGCTGTAGGTGAGGTTCAGTATGTATGCTGGCTGACAATGGGTTTCCAAAGAGTTAACATATTGCAGCCAGAGCCCTCTCTGCCAGCGATTGCTTTTCTGTTTAGTTCTATAAATGAAATTTATTAAAACCATTACATGCACAGTGATGCCACAATATCCAGAGCAAAGTTACTAAATCTAAAAGAGCTTTTATTTAATCAGGAGATAGCTAACAGATGTAATGACTGGGGGATGAGGAGGAACCTGGTTTTACATTCAGACCCTGACAACATGGTTTTATCACTTCCAATAACGTGGATTCCATATTCCTTTGAATCTATTACTTGAAATAAAAAGCTATCATTTCTAAAAATGTCCCATTTATTACACCCAAAACTTTCTGCTCACGTGCCCAACTGGAATAAAATTTTTTCTTGTCTTCCAAAAACCTACCCCAGTCATTTCTTTTTATTTAAATGAGCAGTTCTATCTCCCCATCTATCTTGTCTGCACGAAGGAGGGATAACCTGCAGCTGAATTACAGAAAGCCTATTCTCCCAGTGGGATCTGAGATAAGATAGACTGCATTAACCCTAAGATTCATTTCCCAGCTAGGAATTTTTCCTAACTCTTTTAAGAAGATCACAGGAAACAGGCTGGATAATGGTAAGAGATCTATTGAGTGCACTTTCATCACTAGCTTTCATGAAGAGAGAAATGGTAATAAGGTCACAGAAGCCTCAAATGCTGTGGGTGGCTAGAAGATATTTCTCTAAGTACACTGGCATTTCAGTCTTGATATACAACACAGTATAGGCCCTGACGATCCAGACATCTGGGATACTTTGTCCCTATATAAGATTCATTTCAGATACATCCATTTCACTGATCCTCTCCGTACAGTTTGCTCTCTAAAAGGACTCATCAAAAAGTTACTATCTATATAGGATTTAATCCTACTAATTGTTAATAACTGCTATTTTTAAGACACAGTTATTTGAAAATTTTTAAACTTTTTTACAAGCATAAACATTCTTACCTACCATCCAGTACAGAGCTGTCCTCTATGCCACAAAAATCAACCAAATATTTTGCACCATACTGTCAGCGTCTAAGAGTTCCCAAATATTTTCTATGAATTAAAGATACCACACAAGTCTTAACTTGTAACAAAGGGATTTCAAAGAAGTACTTTCTGTATCTGTGCAGGTTTTATCAAAGTACAGAGGAAGATGAGTACATAGCAGTTTAATGCAAAACCTACATTATAGAAAGTTGTCCTGCTTTCCCTCTCACCCCCTAAAAACATACAGCCCATATGAGAACACAAGCCAGAAACACTTATTCCCACAATAGCCTACAAGCCAAGTGTACTGTATATTCCATTGATTTCCTCAGCCTAACGCAATACACTCTCCCCACATTTCACATTACAATGAGAACATCAAACTGCAAAGACATCAAACTTCTCGCTTCTGTTTCTCTGATCCAGCAGCTTGGTGAAATCTCAGAACAAATGGAAAACATTATTTTGAGAAAAGGTCTCCATTTTGAAAGCAAATAGAGGGTGAAATAATTTCCTCATTATTGTCTCTGTTGTAGTCATAATTAGCCACCATCTTCTGAAAGTAAAGCCAGTTCTGTGACACACATTTGGAAAATTCCAGTGTGTTTAACTGGCTCATTTCTTTCCCTGAAGCCTAGATACTAAGATACACAAGGAACCAGGGCTCCCAACAAGTAATATTATGAGATGGCTTTTACTTTTATTAATTTAAAATATAAGTAGCTATTGAAAATATAGTTAACATAAAAAGCAATAACACAGTTTTGATACAGCCCAGTTTCAGAAAGGAATTAAAGACCTACTTTATAAATACTGCTTGCATTTATAACCAGTAACAGGACAGGGATGAGACATTGGGTTATAGTTATTCTGAGCCATTCCTTCTCTCCTCTCCTTCAACTGGGATGGACAGAATGATGGGACCAAATTTTTACCTAGCTAACTCAACACAGTGTTCACCTGCCCACCTTCCTGGTCAGGTCTTTCAAGAGTACCACAAAACAGATAACTAAGTTGTGCACTCATTAGATAATTCACCTTGTTTGCTCATCTGTTTGAGTATACAACAAAGTGGTTTAAATGATCTCGAGCTTAAAGCTAATGATTTTGATTATTAAAGTCCTTACATCTGCTCTGCAGATGTCTTTTCTACAAAATCAATAGCACAGCTGATTTAGTGCCCTCTAGGACAGCTTCAGAAAATTCTTCTACAGTTAATGTAGATGCAATTTTTCTCTGCTCCGCTTCTGGCTGAGAACACAGGAAAGGTGCAATGTCAGGACAAATCCTCTGATTCTCAGTCACAGGCTGACCTCCATAAACTCAACACGAATTAGAGCAACCGCTCTGAGCTGCGTGATCTGTGACAGTCTCTGCACAGAGGGAGTCCAGCTCCATCGCAATGCATATGTAGAGCGACCCTCTCCTCTTCTGCAAAGGGAGGGTACATCTGCAGGCCTCGATCAAAGCTGTGACAAATATTCTTTGTGTGAAGGTTGCTCTCCCACTGCTGAGAATTATTTACTGAGCACTACTTTTATGGATGGTTTATAGCAGCACAGTGCTAATAAATAGGAATTACGTAGTGAATCCTAAAGAGTCCTTGCCTCAAAAATTATATCATCCATTCTCTCTTAAACCATCATACAAGGTTTCAGCTTAATAAATACAAGAAAACAAGAAAGTGACAAAGTGAGCGAGTACACTAGTTTTGCTCCTTTCTTGATAAATATAAAAATAATTTTCTGGGAATTAGCCTTGCTGCTACTTGCATATGCTTTTAAATGCAGGTGACCCTTCTCTTATTTACTTCACTAAGTGGAAAATATATAATCTCTCACACCTCAAAACAAACAGCAGTCTGGTTTACATCATCCCAGTAAGACTCATTTGTCTGGTGAAAGTGAGGTTATAAAATTCCAACTTTGCCCATGGCTAAATACTGTCAAAGGATTGGAATATAAATAATGTTGTATGCATGCTATTAATGGGAAGTTCTGGGTTTATTTAAAGAATATTTTTAATAAATATGCATCAGAAAAGGTCACAAGTGAGGAAGATGAGAGCACCAGGCTCTCTCCCCTCCCTTAGGAACTTTAGTTTGAAAGCAGCTCAAAATATTATGTGCAATAGGTTTGGCAAGCAGACACTGATAAAATATATCCTGTTCTCACCATACAATCTGATGCCCTGTACTTGGCAACATCTGCCTAGCAATGGACAAGAAATATATTAGCACAGAGGCTAAATGACCCCAATCTCACTCAACAAATTTAGTTCCTTCATATATGGATCGAGGTTACTGGCAGAAATATTTGCACTTGAAATCCACATCCAACCAACTATGTACATTATTTATGCATGTTCTGGATATTGCAAAAGAAAACATCCTCTCCCGTAAAAAGTTAATCAGTTACCAATTCCTAAATCTTCTGCATTTGCAGCAATATGCACTGATAACCCATTCTTTAACAACTACTTCACATTGCACTAAAAAAACCCCCAACAAACCAACAAAGTAAAACTCCCAATTTTTTTGCTGCTTATTGTGTAAAATCCCATACCATAACACATGATTTCTACTTCTCTGTATCTCACGAATGATTGCAAGCACAGCTTTAAATGAAATGTTCAATGGCCATTTAAATGTGCAGGCACTTTTAAAACATAAGAGGTGACTACCTACTCTGTGTAAATACCTTTGAATAGAACTTATCTGACAAACTGGATGTAGCCTCTACTTGTAGCTCTAAAACTGCCAGAGGGACTGTAGGTAGCATGATTAAGCTCGGATGCTAGCTAAGAGCTCCCAACTATTGAAGGTGGCAAGCAGCAAAATCAGGTAGTTAAACTGCAAATAGTTTAAATCTTATTGTGTATTTTCTTAAGTATCCTAAAGGCAACAAGTTTGCTAGAACTGCACAGAAAACTACAGGGATTAGCAGAGGGTACGTTTGGAAAGACCACTGTCTCAAAGGTTACTTTTAGAGAAGAGTTAGTGGTAAGCACCAGCAGAGAGACACTGTCAGGCTTTGCTACTCCATCCATTCTCTACAAGTCCTACGATCACCCCTTGACTTAAACTTGCATCCTGTCTGTAAAGAGTTCCACGGGATGCAAGCAGACCATGACACACATACAATGCTGCTGCACAAAACCACTTTGCTCCACGCCTTGCATAACTTCAATACTAAGCATGAAAAAGGAGCATCTGTTGTACTTTGGAGCTCATACGCGCTTCTCTTCATTTCACAATGAAGCTAAGAAGCAACGTGCCCTTCAGTGAACTGCACCTTTAACCTGGTCAAGAGTAGCATGAGATAAAAGGGCAAAATTCCATGAGAGAGAGTCAATTACATAAAATCTTGTAGTTATTCAATCTACATCTTCTCTAGCAACTCGAGTGAAAATCGAAGTCCCCTGTAAACCATAATGGTTTTGCTAACTACAGGAACCTTAACTCTGTATTTCCAAATTTTCAGACACAGTTATCATATTATAAATCTTCACTTCCCAGCTGGTTAGCTCAAGATGATAGGTAAGCTAATCCTCCCTTGTGTGTCTTTTTTCAAACAACAAATGTCATAAAAAAATTAGACATAAATTTTGCATGCTATCTTAACAGCATCACTTCCAATTCCTGTGGTTAAACAGTGCCAAACAAGTCAGACAGTTTGTGGGTCTACAGGTAACATTTCACCCTGCCCACAGAGAGTTCAGAAGAGACAGTGTCACTTTGTACACCCGATCTGAGGGTGTATGGCGGGCCCAATGTCTTCTGAAGACAGAGTTACAGGTGGGGCACTGACTGTTCCAGTGCTGCTGTACATTTGACATACTCTAGTTTTGCTGGACTAGTGCTCCCAGAGCTGCAAATGCTGGCAAAGGTGCTTTTACAATCATTTTGCCATTAGCATCCTTGTATCAACATTTATCACATTTCATTTAAAGGATTAAAAAAAAACCCCACACCCAAACTCTTGCTGTTTAGCTAGTTATTGTCAAGTCTGACACCTGCTCTCAGAACTAATTCCACACAGCCCCCTTTGCATAGGAATACTTTAAAAGTACTGTCAGGAGGGGGGAGGAGGGGAGAAGCTTATCTTCTTTGCTACAGCCAGTCCTTTTGTTGTGAGGATTTTGACACAGATAAGGACTTTACTAGCTCTACTGGGAATTAAACAAATTGACTCTAATAGGTTTTAATGTATAATGATTAGCTCGTTTATAAAAGATTCTACCCAATCCTCAATTATTCAGATATGGGTCAAGATCAAGGGAGTACATCAAAACAAATCCTGCACCTGCAGAAGAATTCAGATGTTAATTAAATGAGAAACAGATCGATGGACTCTAACCTCATACAGAGATGTAGGAAGAAGCGCATTAGAATTCAGGAGAGTCAGGACATCACCACTGCATGTAACACTATTTCAAGTAGTATCAGCTGCTTATAAAGTGCTTGCTGCTTTTTCCTTTACCAGGTTGCATTAAATAGAACCATGGATCATGATCTGTGATTCACAGCCTGTCATAGGTGGGTGACACTTGACTCTCAAGAAAACATTAATATAAGCAGTTGAGCTATAGATTGATAAATGCATCTTATGCAGATAAATTGAAAGAAAATTAATCATGGCATATGTGTCACATGATGTGTCATTAGGTTGAGATTCGCATGCTAGGTTGAGCTTGAGATTCAGCCCACAAGAAACGGTTCAACAAGTCAGTTTACTGGTTTCATATTAGTCTTTCAGTCATTGTTCATTGAGGCAAAGTAAAAAAATTGAAATGGAAGAATATAAATCCTGAATAGAAGAAATTTAAGCAGAAAGGATATCAATAATAACAATACTGAAGCTCTGATCTCATTTGGTTCCTTGATAACTTAAAAAATTAGCCCAGAAATGCAATTTCACCTTCCGGATTGTCTGCACTTCCTTTCCTTCAGCTATTTGTTTTGATCTGGATAGGACCAAAGTTTTTTTTTTTTTTTTCTTTTCTAATAAGAGCCACACTACCTAAAATCTGAATTGGCTTTCCATATAAAACCAAAAGTAAACAAAATTTTCAGTGATTCGGATGCCATTGCCCAATACTTTTAAAAGATCTTAACAAAAGATGAAATAAGTTGTCAAAATGTGTAAATAAAGTTATATGCAAATTAAATTTATGACTCTCTTTCAAGTTCTAGGTCATCTTTCTCTGGGCATCTGACTTGCTTATGGATGCACACACACTAAAAAACATTTAACTCCAGTGGAGGTAGTGGTGGGCCATATGTTTGCTAAATGGCAAAAGTTGACATAGTTATTAATCTCAAAATGCATCATCACATTTTTTTAACATCTTAGTAGCAACACTGGGGCAGAAGACTGATAAAAATCTTGAACAATGAGCGTCACGAGCAGCTGTATAGCTGTTTCAGCCAGCCGCTACCAGGGCTTCCCAGCTGCCAGGCGCTGGAGCAGCACTGGCACTCCCACACTGAACAGCCCCATCACGCAGACACCACCACCCCAATTTGCATGGCAGCCCAGCTCAGTGCACAGCAGGAGTTTGTTGGCTACAAAGCACTTGATCCAAGAAGCCTTGAGGCCTTCAGCAATACCAAGCTGTAGAGTAAAAAAATAAAATAAAAAGCCTCACCTATATTTAATTTTTCAGAAAACATTCTTTACACAATGTTTACCTTTCACAATGAAGATCTATCTTGTAAAAAGAAAAAACCCAAACAACCCAACCAAACAAAAAAATCCACTGCATCAAAAAGCCAATGTGTAAGGATTTTTCCCCATGAGGCAGAGAGCTACCTGAAGGATCCAGAATATCTACCTGGAGTTGCTGTGACTCAGAAAAGCACAGCCAAAGCAGCTCTCCCTCTTCTCCACTGACACCTTGCACCTAGACTCAACACTAAACCTTAGAGCACCTTCTGATTCCATGAATTAGTACTGTATCATCAATAATTTAAAAAAATAGTTTTAGGTTTGTATATTATAAGTATAAAAGACCACTAAGGGTATAAAAATAAAAAAATAAAAACTTTAAAAAAATTTAGTATTTAACTTTCCTGCAATTAGCAAATGGATACTTGTCTAATGGATACATAACATTCCCTGAAAACATAAGTGTCTTTTACATCATTAATTTTAACTTGTCCTAAGGTTGTACAAGGGATTTTGTCTAATCGTGCTGGACTATTGGTTGGAATAGAGAAATAAAGGATCTGCTTCCACACATCTATGAAACAGGACTGGCTTATCAATCAGAAAATAATCCAAGCAAAATGTCAATGTAAATGCAAGTTTCTCCTATTGGCAGCACATGCTGCTCCCCTAAGATCGGGAACATTAAGATGCCTTTGTGCCATGTCTTAAGTTACACAAAAGCCATTTATTGCACTTCAGCAACAAAAGAGGGGAGCTGGACAGAACAGAGCACTACAAGAATGAGAGAGAAACAACCCTCAGGCCTTGATAACTTCTGAGCCTTATTTCATACCAAAGTGAAGCTTCACAGTGAATTCCAAAATAAAGGAGAAATGAGGAAAGTGGGTTTTATAAATACCTACCTTGTGCAAAAACACAGATGTGGTTACTCATGGTATTTCACTCATTACAGGATAGATATATAGATAAAATACAGCTTAGGCTGGCTATGTAATCAACAGAGCTTCTGAAGATTGATGAAGAACATGTATTGATGATATGAGAAGCATGGCTCCTAGCTCAGGTACGTAAGCAAAATCTGCATCACACACACGCTCACACCCTAAAGCCAGCTGATGCTCTCACCAAGTACATACTCCTTGTGGGATTTTTGAGGACCATGGAGATGTGAAGCTAAATGGAATTTCAGGAAAATATTTGGGTTTTTTTTTCTAGTCATATTCCATAGCAATGAGCAGATTTGCAAGCAGTATTTTCAACAGTTTAGTTTCTCCGTTGAGTAAACCTTTACTCAGATGTTATTTTCAACTGGGATGCTACTTTAACTGTGATACGTCTCAGATGTAATACTTCAGTAGTGACAGGATCAACCCTGTGCATCCTGAAGTGAAACAGAATGCTATATACATCTCTGAAAATCCAATTAAGCCTCAGTGAGGCACTAGACTTTCCTAAATCATGTTTTTCTCCTTCATGTTTTACAATAGAAGATCATTGTTCCTATCGAAAGCAGACTTGTATCTCCATCGACCCAGCAGGCCTGCATAAGAAACCTAAATTGCCTCATAACCAGCTCATGACCTCAGTGCCTTTTAATTATGTGGGCTTCCCTGTAGCCTTTAGTTAACGTAGACATGTGGGGCAGGAAAGGGGAAGGCTACAACCCATGCAGAAGAAATACAGACAGACTGTATATTTGAAATATACAGATCTCAGATCTTACTTCTGAAACATGAACACTACATAAATTCAATAGTGCTTATTTCCAAACCGCAGTGCTCCAGTTGCTAGCCAAGAACAGCCTAATTACACCACTGCTGCTGCGACTACAGTATCCTGCAGACACACCTAAGCACACTTGAGCCTAGGTAGATCATGCATCAGCAGTAGCAGAAGAAACACCCAAAAGGAAAATATTTGGGCAACTATCTCACGCTGAGCACTCTGGTGCTGCAGCACAGCCAGGATGCTCTCGGCATGGCCAAATCCCACCTTAGTCTTCAGAAGGATGCTTAAAGTGCCTCTGGCTACTTTACTTCCTAATAGAAGGTGTTGGCATTTCTTTTCAATCTTAGATTCAGACTGAACTAGCTTATTTAAGAGGAGTGCATGCATGGATAGGTAAGCTCAAACGAAGTACTATATTCACATGAGAATACTTGCTAGCCACAAAAGGTTTTTTGTTAAGTTAGGGTCGTTTATGGTAAGTTTCACCTCTATTTCTCATTATTTAGACATCCTAGTATGTGTTTATTTTTGCCACTTAAAAATCTTCCCCCCCCCGTATTCCACATCAAATTAACATTTTTACTTCCCACAGCATTCTTCTGACAAACTTCTGACTGTTCAATGACTATCCTAGTCTAGTTTCATTAATGTATCTCTCATTCCTTTGTGAATCTTAAACCAGAAACTTAAGAATTTGGGGTTTTGCTTTCAAATTGCCCTTATCAGCATTCTTCAAGAACAGGCCTGAAAAAAATCAAATAAATCTACCAAAGTCTACAGGTGATTAATATCACAGAGCAAAATTTCTCACATATACCTCCTGTTTATCCTTTTACAATGGCTGAAATCTTACACCTTAACACTTTCTGTTTGCAATGCTGTCCTGTTGTATCTGTATTTTACAAATATTTTGTGCAAAAAAATTATTAGTAAATATCTTTATTGATCCAAGAGGTCAAATATCCCCTACCCCCCTGTTAGGTCCTAGAGAAGGGCATCCGTTATTCCCATCAAATCACTGACACACTTCTAGGTCGTGTGTTTCTCACTTCCTTGCCCTGTGCACCACACTTGCTGTTGAGAGTGACTTCAGTTCCCCTGATGTTTTTCCTGCCTGGAGGATGTTCTGCTAACCATGGATGGAGAGCCCCCTCTGCCAGCAAGTGGTAGAAACTCTCCCTACATTTAAAAATATTTTAATTGCAAAATCCACACCTACAACTTTTTTAAAATTATTTTTGAAATAAACACCAATTGTCTCAATCCTTTGTGGAGATCCTTTGTTCTCAAAAAGTTCTAAAACGTTTTGGTTACATCCATTCCCCAAGCTGTGGCAACTGCTGTTCTGAAAATGCACTCACAGGATTTCAGCTGTTTGCGCAATGCAAGGTGGCTGTCACAGAGCACCAGTGGTGAAAGGATTCTTGTAGCTTTCCCCTGTCCCAAATGCAGGCATAATATTTAAACAAAGCTGCAGACACATCAATAATGAAAATCTGGTGAACCACTTACTCTTGACTCTTATAGGAATGTTGAATGCAGAATATCCATTAGTTTCCTGACAACATGGATTATTTATAGGCAAGTCTGATAGCACCACCTGTTATTAAGATTGCTCAATACTTCCTATTATATGACCCCTGATTTCAGCCTTTTTATACCTTTGCCACCTGGGATGAATATTGCATACTGATGTCTCCCTTCAACAGTTCTTGCTGAAAGTTCATCCCTTCCAGGAGTAAGGTTATTGAGAAATAAAGTGGTTTTGTCTGTATTTTACAGGAATCTGGAACCTTACGGCAATTTGTTATCCCTTATTCTGCAGGAACTTGAACTTTGGCAGAACAGAGCCTATGTTTTGTGTTTGCATGTAAGAAAATCCCCCAAATATGGCCAAGTTATAAGCACCTGAAGGGGGGGGGGGGGGGAAAGAAATACCAGGTTTCGTATGAACATCAGAACAAAAACCTCTGAAGACCTCACTACCAGTGAACAGTTGCTATGTATATATGAACCATTCCCACCTAATAGGCATACATGTTCTAGCCCAAGCTATGGGGGTAAAAAAAGGTTTGGTTTCTTTTCCTGGAATGGTTGGTCTGCAGTGTCCAAAAGAAACAAGTTAATGAAGCACTGGACTTGAGCACATTGCCTGAGACTTGAGAGCAGTATTGTACTACTAATGCTGCCACCGTCTTCAGTGATGATGTCAATTTATCTACTGACAGAGAAAAGCCTCTCCTCATTATCTGCTGCTTGTACCCTGAGCACTTCTGGGCTTTGGGTCAATTAAGTCATTCTTCCAGTCTGAAGCCATTCTTCCAGTCTGGGTCTTCTACAATTGTTGGTTTCGATTGCAATAAGGAATGAAACTGCCAACAGCAACCTGAGACATTTTCTGATCCTACACTGGAGGACTACACTAAAAATGTTTCAGATTTGGTAATGAGGGTCACCCACCTCAAGGCTGGGCAGCAGGCTGTTGCGCTGAGGTCATATCACCCCCAATTACAATTTCTTTTAAAATGCTTAATGCTTAGAATCTACTGCTGACATGCAGGTCTCACTGAGCCAGATTTGCATGTCAGACATATGGAGAAACATAAGAAGAAATAGTTCCTGGCATAAACACCATAGAACACAAACCAGATAAGAGATCTAATGCATCCAGGGCAGCAAAAGGAAATGAGCTGTGATTCCTTGTGCAGTGTTTTGATAATGCGAATCATAGTTCCAGTGCAACCACAGCTCTGTTGCCTTCTGCGCTGTGCAGAGGAAGTGATCTGTGTATGTACACACCCCATAGAGTAACAGCTAGAAAATGCTAAGAGTCAAATACCACAGCACTCGAACGTTTACTTCAAACCACAAAGCAATCTCCAAAGAAAGCTCCAGCACAGGAAAAAAAAAAAGGTTAAACAGTTTTCTTTTTAGCTGCTATCTCTCGTTCTGCTGCCAAGAGTCAGGCAAATTGACCTGAGCAAGAAGAATTAGACACAGCCAAACATACCAAACTTCTGGGTAGCTTAGGCAGTACATGCCTATACAGGCATGAGCAGCATGGAAGAAAACCATGCAAAGGCATGTGAGTGTTTTCTATATCACACCAGGGCAATAGTAATCTACAGAGGAAAGACCGGCCTGCTGTTCCCATTCAGGAGAGTAATCAGGTCACTTTTGCAATGCAGTTGGCCTTCACTGGCCTGCTGCCTATGCTGGAGTCATCCAGCTGTCAGAGCACCATACTGCTCCTGCTGCAGCCTTTCATTGCTGCCAACTCCTGAATTACTGGAAAATTACTTGGCAAAACAACACGTGGATAAAAAAAAAGAGAATCCCAGAATTTCCCCCATCACAGATGAAAAGGAATATTCCATTGCTATCTGTGTTCTCTACTAAAGAAATTGACTCACATTACCTCATTTGTGTATCATAGTTTTTAATAGCTCTTACATTAGATGAAAAAAGTGAAGTCGCTGGTTCACAGGTGAACTAAAGAAATATGACTTTGCACTAAACGAATGCACTAGTAAGCTAGGCTTTACTGCTTGTGCTGATTTCCTCTGTCCAGTTTCATTCCAAGTGGAAACTCAGTTTTCAGCATTCCCCAAGGACTTTGGAAACTAGCAGAGGTTAAAGTAGGGAATGGAATACATGCCTCAGGCAATAAAGCCTGAACTTAGTTTTTGCAAAAAATTCCCACCATAAAGTTTGATTCTTGAACTAAAAAGGCCCAAAGACTGAGATTTGTAAATCAGCTTGAGTTAGTTTGGTTTTAAGACTGTGTGCCCATATTGAACTTCAGTGAAAAAAGAACAATGAAATTTTATTAAGAATTAACAACTCTTCAGAAATTTCAGATAAATGATCCCCTTTTTAGAAGACACTCACAACCTTTATTTTTTTAAAAGCATTCCTACTACATCATTTGTCATAATTTCCACTACATTGATACAGAACATTTAAGGATGTTTCTGTATCTTTCATGGCTTTTTATGTCTTCATCTTTAAAATTCTCTTGTGTAGTAAATGGAGACAAACCCTAAAGCCCTGTCCTGGTTTTGAAAGTCAAAACCGGCACAAGCCCTGATAAAAAAGTTTTACCTTCTAAATGGGTCCTCAGGAGGAAGTAATTCATGTTTAGGATTCTATTCCTTAGCTGATCTTTTACCAAATCCTGAACTGTAACAAGAGGAACATACTGCTTTTTACATACTGCCATTTTTATTGTCAAAAAATTCACAGAATAATAAAGACTCAAAATTTCAGAAATATTTCAATTTTTTTTAACAGTTTTACCCAAAAAACCCAAGAGAGGTTAGCATCCTTTTGTGACATGCTAGACAGATAAATGAGACAACTTCTACCAGAGAACTTACAATCAAGACATCAGGCATGACACGGACAAACAAGGGTGGAAGAGAAGTAATATAGAATGAAAAATAAAACAACTAAAGTCAGATGATGATATCCTTGGTCAATGATTTTTTGCATGAGCCATTTAAGGGAAGCTGTTAAATGTCCTATCCAAACAACAGTACCTCCAATCTCTTAAGTGCATATGTAGCATAAACACACTCACAGTTATACCAGCACTGAACAGCAGGTATGAAACAGCGTTCCAGGGAGAAGAATAGAGCATGGTAGAAAAGTTATGCTGGGTTGGGGAATTTTGAGTTCCTTCTTCACACACACACTCTCTTACATCTTTACCTAATGTATCTCATGTACATACAAGTTGTCATTGTACTTTCAAAGTATCTTATTGATATAAAAAAAAGTAAAAAACGAAAAAAGCAGAATGTCTGAATAGTCTTATCACAGGCCACAGTCAGGATAGTACATAAAACATAAATAAGTTCCCCAGACAAAAGCATATAAACAGAATGGTCACAAGAACAATCAATGAAGTCAAAAGCAGACTTTTCAAACCTTCCATGCTACCGACAGCTCAAAGAAGTTTTTCACAAACTCTCTGTGACACTTCTAAGTCTCTTTTCAGGGGTATACCTAGGCATAGGGTGGAAATTCAGTCAGGATCTCTGGAGCAGCATGGAAAGGACAATTAGAAAAGTAGCTGTGGAAGCCTACAGAGAGTGTGGAGAAGAATCCAGTAGAAGGAGAGCTTCAGATTTAGCATACCTTGATAAATAACTCCTGTCATATACAATATGCCTTTATAGCTTTTATATACATAGGAAGTTTACATATTAACGTTTGCATGATGGTAAATCGGAGGACTGCTTCATTAGATTTGAAGGAGCACTTCTCCTCAGGCCAGGCCTCTGGTTTGACTCAGATTGAATTACAAAGCTAAACAGAACAGGAAGGATCTGTGCTCCTAATTCTGTTTGATAGATCTCTTTGTCATTTTCAGATGCCAGATTAAAGATAGCCGCCTCTTCCTTGGCAAAGAACAGCGCTTTTAAGCTCCAGGCTATCACAGAGAGCAAGCGCCTACAGTATGTGCACAGACTGAGAGTTGCATTAAGATATTTCCTGCCGTTTCTTTAAAAACTTATGACAACCTGCTCATTACTAGCCTTCTGTAGTTGGAGGTAGTTAAATTGGGCAAGATGAAGTAGAAGTCACAGCTGAAGGTGCTCTGGGCTGTAGCACAGCACAGTAACCACGGCACCTCTGCAGATGTGCTGACTGGGGAAGTCATCCTATGGGAGTAGGAGCAAGGTTTAGCAGAGATTACGCAGAATGATTGGGAAAAGTCTTCAGGAAATTAGTTTTTCCCCCTTCTTTCTGAATCTGAGGGGATTCAAAAGCACCTCATTATCATAATTGTTTCATGTTTAGTTATGGTTATCGAAAACTCTTCTCCTAATTTGCTGTACAATTCTCAAATTGCTGATTAGAGAAAAAAATAGACAAAATGTGAAGGCAGACCTGAGAACATGTGGAGCCCATTAACAGAACAAATTCATGGCTTATTTTCTGTTATCCATATTTAGTGTTTGTAGGGGGCTCTTGCTTTCTGCAATTTAGCAGGTGCAAGCTGAACGGATATAAAACAGACTTAAGCCAAAGTACGTGTCCACACACAAAACTATCAGTTAAAGTAACTGCAATACTATGTTCACTATGGAACTACTGTACCTCAGACACACAGCTAAAAGCCTGCCAATTCTCTCCCCTACATCATGTTTTCTAATATGCTAAGCAACAAAAAAATTGGAGTAAAAATAACAAAAGTTTTGGGAGTTTTCAGGGAACCGGTAACCAACTGCTATTCTGCTTCAGCCATAAGGGACGCACAGGTCCCCAAGGCTCACTGGCAACAAAGCTGTAGAGATTTCTGGTATGCTATGACAATAACAACATGCTGCTCTTGCACAGGACCTGTCCCCAGAGAGAGACACCAAGAAGAGAGGAAATATTAAACTTCATAGGCCCTTCTAGAGGTAAGGTCAGTATTATTCCCATTTGACAAGATTCATATAACCTAAAAATCATTGAAATAATGATACCTAGTCCTCACTGAGCATTTTTCAAAGATCTCAAAACACTTCAGACATGAAGCCTGGTATTTTGGTATAGAAGGATAGAAGCAGTTTGCCCAGGCCAAAGTTGAGAATCTAGTTATAACCCCACCCTTGTTCAATTTTCTAGCCCCTATCCTCAACAAATTTAAGTAAATTTATTCACTGTTTTAATAAAGCCTTAATTTCTGCAAATATTTATTTTTACTCTCTTAAGACAATTATCATGCAGAATTGATGACCTAGGAAAATAAGACTCAAATAAGCTGCTCATATTCAAGAAACTACATGCACAAGAACTAGCACTAAGATATTTGCAGCTGCTGAAGAAAGCTCCTTCACTTGTTTATTTCCAATTAATCAGACTGTTAACTGGCAATCAGGTTGGGAGTTTGCAGCTGGGGGGCAGAAGCAAGAAGGGATGAAAATCTTGCTGATTTGAAATAAATCATTGTCTCCTGAAATTATTTACGAACAGCTGGAACATGCAACCACTCCAGTTTAAGTCTAGAGGTGAGATTCTATCCCTAAAAATGGATAGACATGAGTGCATAGACATGAAGCGGGGCACATGAGCTAGACAAAAAGAAAAATAGATCACATATTCCCTCCCAGTAGTCCCACTTTTTCCAAATCCTCACCATTTCAATAGCAGTTCAGAAGGCTCCTCTAAATCACGATTAATCTTTAATATATCATCTTGCCTTGAAGTTTGCTAACCTGAACATATTCACCATCCAAGCTGATACCACAATGCAACTTGAGGACTTATCCTGAGGTATCCTTTGCTTTAGCAGCTGAAAAGTCATCAGCTCTAATGAGGAATCTAGAGAGACTCAGTAAACAGCCAGGATCTCTCCAGCTGGGCCAGTCAGAAGCTTGAACTGTAATTTAGGAAACAAAAAAGTTTAAACAAACATAATTAAATTGTTTGTTTATTTGTTCCAAAGGGACACTTAGAGAACAATACATAGAATGTCCATGAAGTCAAATAAGTAACATGACTATATAACAGACAAATAATGCAAACAGGGAATTCCCAAATCCACATCAGCATGTGGCTGGAATCACCCACAAGCAGCACCACAAGTGCTGGGGGGGACTCGTGACCGGCATGGAGGCAGATCAGCCACAGCGGGCTCAGCTGACAAAGCTCAGGAGGCAGCCAGGCTTGGAGGCAAAGTGTGGAAGCACTGAAGAGCAAGATTGGCTGGGTGACCAAAGATGGGCTCGTGCTCTGCAGAGTAATTCTCTTTAATGACTTCTTAATCCCTTCTTAAACTTGGACCGTTTGGGGAAGAGGTTGTTGGGGTGTTTTACGGTAAAGTGCAATGAATGTGTTACAAAGGAGAGCGTTATTGGGGATTTGACCTTTCCTCTCTCTAAATCATTTGATCATTTCAAATGAGGTCAGTTACATAATCTGGAAAAAAACTGATGTAGATGAACCAGTCTGTTCTGCCCTAATCTATTTGTGGCAATTTCAATCTTTCAAAATACACATAATTTCATCTCCAAGAAAAGTAAACTCAATATGGTCAATCAGCCTGCACTACAAGATCCTGAGGCTGTGATAGGGCATCTGAGATAACACATCAAAAGTAAGTCACAAGTTTCAGCTTTACACTTAGACCACTTTAAGACCCACAGTGCAGCTGAATTTTTTTCTTAGTTTTTTTTTCTTTTAGTTAGTTTATCTGCATGTTTTTTGTAATCCAGCTGACCACATGGCCACACACATCATTTCTAGCACAAAGGAGGGAACATGTAGCCAGAGGCAGGGGAGTAGATAAAGAATTATGAGTTTTCAGAAGAGAACTATCTATTTAGATATTCTAGAGATTTGTTTTGACTCAAAATTGGTATGGGAAATTTTTAGACATTTATATTCCTGAGAGATCCTGGCAATTCACACAAACAAAAAGCAAAAGGCAGTATCATTTCACTGATCACAGCTACCCTCAGCATTTGCTGGACAAGTAAATGACATTGGTCACTTGACAAGACCAGGAAGGACTCTAACAGTTTACACAACAAGATAAAAGACAGCAATTGCATTTATTTTCCTTGTCCACATATTTATTCATATCACATTATTCATAGTGAGAGAATTACTACACCTCCTATTAGAAATGCTGTTCATTTAAATTCAGCTAAAACACCCTTTTTAACAACATAACAGAGCACATAGAGTATTACAGCATTGTGCCGTAGCTGGAGGGTGAAGGAACTGACCAAGTGTCATTCTGACAGTAACTGGCACGGAAATTAGGCATACGTAATAACGCATATAGCGCATGGACAAGGACCAGATGAAATCATGTATTACATTACTGTTATCATTTGAAAGATGTTAGATGTTTATGCCATTTATGTGAAGCCCTATGAGTAGTAAAATAGCTTGTACCTTACACAATCTGAAAGTTCATTCCTCAGCCTGCCTTAAACTTTCTTGCCACAATAGTTTCCTCAATGACTTAATTTGACTTGCCGTAAATTTATTTATGATGAAAGTGAATACAACTCTGCTTTTAAGTTGTGATTTTTTCCATTCCTTGTTGCTGCTAAGTTTAAGACTGACCAATTTTTCATTAGGCAAGCCTACTTATTCACAGCTACAGAAAAGTAGATAGAAATCCATATAGTTACTTGCGGTTTATTATTCAGACACCTTTACAGACAAACCAAACAAGCTGTACTCCCTGGAAAATAAAAGCTATTTAGCTGTGATTAGTAGCCATTTTCCTTAATAAATGGCTCTTGTTTAAACTTGGCTCCACCTATTGTGACAGGAGTAACCCGGAGCCTTCTTATGGAGGGAATGGCAGATGTCACTTCTACACCAAATATTTTATTATTACAGTGGGATTTGTATCTGACATGCAGTGCACACAACTTCATTTCTGATCGCATTTTCCATTATTGCTTTTCCAGACTGAAATAGTATAGAATTTTAGATTTCATTTAGAAAAAGAATCAGGAACTGCTCTAGATGGAATTTGAGAAGTTTAATCACTTAATATATCATGAGAAAGTGGGAATTCATTGGCTATAATTTTTTTCAATAATTTGGTAATCTATTTGACAAAGAGATTCACTGAGTACTTCAGTGGAAAAGTACACATCTTTATTACAAGTTTTCTGTAATGTGCTAGAGCACTGGGACTTGGCATGCCTGCCTTTCTCATCTAATAAAAAAAGAGATGATTCATTGATAATGGAAATGGTTCCTAAAGTAAATTGCAGCCTCTGCTGTGCTTTGGTATTTGTAAGCAGTAACTGGAAACTGCTGTGGTTTTGCCATGAAAAAAGATAATTATGTTTTAACTCAAATATCTCTGCACAACACATCAGTGTTAGTGAGGGGCTTCATGATATGCGCACAAGCAAACCCTTCACTCAAACATAATTACTGTCCTGTGAAAGCTGGCCACAGTACCACACTAGTGACTAAAAAGGCAAGAAAATGCAGTGTTCTGCGAGAAGGAAGTTGCTACTGGTACAGGAAGAAAGTCTGAATGGTCAGGAAGGTTATCTTCACCTTTATTTGTCTGCATTTTGGTTTTCAAATCAGTCCTTGGGACAAATCCTAGGTTTTGTTTATTGTTTACAGTACTAGTATTAAAGACTTCAAGGGAGGAATTAGAAAACCAGCTCACTGTATTAAATGGAAGGCATTAATCTGACTAAGTGTAAGTGAAACGCCTCTTGCCAGCAGGAGGGAGAGAACTGCGCTGTCAGATGCCACAAGAGAATCCTCTGCCAAAACCTTCCAAAAAGATATTATGTTAAAAGCACTGCATCATCAAAAGCTCACACTGGCAAATCATCACTCCCCCTTGAAGCATTTCTGTCCCAAGGACACCTTCTGCCCATGAAAGCAGTACCTCTGTATGGGTTAACCCCTTCACAGATATCACTCATTAAGCAGGAAAGAGCAACATCTCATGACAGGATATGGCATGTCCTTAATTTCTAGATCATGCTTTTATTGAGTGAGTTTCATTTTAAAACATACAGGACTATGGGTTTACAATCAGTGCTATCTCAAAATGTACGTAGTTTGCCCCTTTATTAGTGCTGAAGTTGAGATCAGAATCAACACACCAGACTTGCTGAGATAAAATCTGATCCAATACCCAAGGCTTACAAGTCATATTTATTATGTTTCTTAAATAGAAGAATGAATAAAAATTCTTGACCATTCTGCATCTGGATTTGAATTTCATGCATATTTTACAGTTTCCAAACAAAGCTAATGGGTGCTGCTATGAGTCACATTGGCAATCACACCACGCTAAAAAAATGCCCTTCAGGATTAAGTGCCTGAACTAGAGGGCAGACTGCATCCCCCAGAAACTCAATTCCTTCTTCTCTTGATGAATGTTATCACTTCCTATATTTCAGTTTTATATTATTATATCCACCTGATCGACTGAAGCCCATTTCAAACCAGATCATAACTCTGATCCATATTTCTTATGGAACAGTGAGAATGAACATTATGAATTAAACTCAGACTGCATCACACTTTAAAAATGACCTAAATACTCACATTCTGTTGTTCTCATTACCTCTTTCTCCTTTCCAACCAGTACTTTTATGAAACTTAATTTATCACAAACCAGAAGCGTGCCATACCCAAAGTTGCCCAAAATGTGCAATACAGTAAACCTCATCCTGAATAGAATGTATTTTTGCATTACCAGGCATGCACACCAGCTGCTGAACGGCGTGAGACACACACAAGGCCTACCTAAAGCAAAAGGCTAATAATCCTGATCAAACTGAGTAGTTGGATTTTTTGTCTTTAGCATTGATTTGGTGAAAATAGGCTCCCATCTTAAATACTTATTATATAAATCTATAGAATTAAATACATGCATTAAAAAGTATAATTTTCCTCTTTTGTTTGAAACTATTTGTGATGCCCACCAATGCAGACAGTAAGGTATCAAAGATTTCCCATATGACCACACTAGCATGATGAGAAGAGAAAAAGAAAAATTAACGCCATGAAAGCCAGCCATGAAATGCAGAATCAGAGAACAATTTAGATTGGAAAAGGCCCCTGTCCAGAGGAGTTCCAAGCATTTCCGCGCATGGAGACTCTACCTCCTCTGTGGGCACCCATGAGGTTTTGTTTAGTTTGGTTTTTTTTCTTAATGTCTCACAGGATTTTCCCCTGTTGCCACCTGTGCCTGTTGCCTCTCATCCAGCTCTGTCTTCCCTGCACCTTCCCACTGGGGAGCTCCAGCCCTGCCGATGAGCCGGAGCGGCTCCCCAGCCCACCAGCAACACCAGGCAGCCCGGCTGCCCACACCACCTGCATAGCTTAATCCATCCTACAGCAACACAGCAATGGCTATGAAACATCTTGCGAGTCAGATGCTCTTCTGCCTCTCCTCTCTCTGCTTCCTTTTATAGATGGTCCTCACTGTCAGCACTCAACCTGGTTATAGACATTTGAATATACTAATCTTGCAGGATTAAGAAGAATTTATCTGGCACAGGCCCAGAAGTTCAAGCGTGTATCAGCTTCTGAATCTGAACCACGTGTCTGTATTGACAACTTCTAACAAGATTCAAATTAGAAAATTGGACTCCCTCCTCAGTATTTCATAAGCAATTTTTTTTCTAATCAACCCTAGAACAAAGAGGCCATGATATAAATTGGTAGAATTATGTTAAAAACTAGACGAGCAAATATTTCCAAACCTTTGAGAAAACATTTTATTATAAGCTCAATTTCTAAAATGTTTTAATAAAATCTTTGTTTATTTATCATTCTTGTTTGAGGCTCACCTTTGACATTTTCTCTGAACTGCCTTTCCTATTTCTACCTCAAATTTCATTATATCACAAGAGGCCAGATTCAGACCAGATGTTATCAGGCAAAAATCAACCAATCCTTCAGTGAAGTTACACCTGCTTCCTATAGGACCAAACTTAGCTCTATAAGTTGTCACTGGCAAAAAAAAAAAATGGTGGTGCTGTCTGCCCATCGCAGCCAGACAGAACCGTCCTACTGTGCAGACACTGAGGAACGTCAGATTTCCCACAGCAGGAGCAATCTCCCCTGGATCTCCACGTGGTCGGCAGCATGCCATTAGAGCCACTTAGGATAACAAGCCCTGTATAAACAGATTATCTAACAGAAAATTTTTGCCAAAATTGCTTTGTCTTCTAAAATATACAGTTCTAATGTTGGTTTAGTGCTGTGGAAAATGAATAAAAGTCTAGAAGAAGCAAATCTAAAATCTTTGAATACATAACATGTATTATGAAAAATAATATTCCAATGCATAACTCAGCCTATGTAGCTGTGACAGTAGGTATTTTATAGGTCTGGTATTTGATAGTAAGGGAAGTACTAAGCACATGAAAACATCGGCAGAACACAAGTGAGGATTTTGTTCAACAGGAATTCCTATGAATTTTTCCAGCAGAAAGAAGTTACAGCTTTCCATATGGTCCACTTGAACTGAACCAACCCTTACAGAGTGCGTTGTGGAAAACAAACTCGATTGCTAAACAGCTGTACTCCAGCTTTCATTAATGCAATTACCTAAGTCAGTTGTACTGTATTATTTATCAGGGTCTGCACAATACCTCAGTGGAAAATACAGGTCTGTCCCCATTTGCTAAAACGCACCAGCGTTAACCCACTACCCATGAGGCAGTGGGAGATGCTCTCTCCTGGCAGACTGCAGGGCTCACCTTGGCCCCATCATCATTCCCAAGTCAGCTCCAATGCCGTCGACCAGGGGAGTGGCAGCACCGCTTCCCTGTTGGCCAAACCTCACTCGTCCCTCCTCTAGCCCCATCTGCACCAAAACAGCTACTTGCAGGGTTGCAGAGGGCTGCAAAGCGAACAAAACCTAGTTTGAAAATAAACAGCTCATGAGGGCAGTGAACTGCAGACTGTCAGCAGGAAAAGTGGCTGGGAAGCAGGATATCGGGATTTTTCCTTTTGCACCTGAGAAAATGTAAGCAAATCAATGCCTTTGTGGCCTTTAAGTCAACCAAGCCCAGCTCAACAGAAATGGCTTAAAGAGCACTTGTATTATTGACACCCCAGAGAAGAAATCTATCTGCAGCTCTACTGAAAAGCACGTAAACCGAGTGTACCCTTTGTTCAAAGAGCAACATATCTGAACTAAAGCCTTAAAATCCTGAAAGCCATAAAATTAGAAAACAACAGTTAAAATTCTGAGTTAGATGTAAGTATATTTAGAATTGTTGCTGGTTTAAATAAATCAATTCAAATACTAGTGCCTTAAATATACATTGTAATGTTGATTATGGGCTGTAAAGTAATACAATTAAAAGTTTTTTTGAAGCAATTCAGACCCTCAAATACAGATGGATTTGTAATTAAAAAACAACTTTTGACCCACATTTTTTAAATTTACATCCACTTTGGCAAATTATTTTGATTGGAAAAGGGGAATACGTCAAAGTTCTGCTGCAATTATTTTCAAAAAGGAAAACTGAAGCATCATTGTAAGGCCAAATTTACTTCAGTTTAAACACTTGAAAATTAGAATAGTATAAAATATTCAGGTTTTGATTAAATATTTGAAATAAATATCCTATTAGTTTTTATTACACCTTGCATTTAAAATCCTTTCGTGTCAACATAAAAAATGTTCTATTAATATGTTTTACTGGCAAGGAGGGAAGTTCCCAAACGATTATTTTCTACATATAGGAGGGATAGTTTGCAGTATACTTGGCCAAAAATTATTCTCATCATTCTCTCCCCTGCTGCCTTTCAGCCAAAGTTTTTTGCTTCCTGCATACTCTGATGATTTCTCAAACACACCACCAAAAATATAGAACACACCTTAATCTGCGTATTGAAGTATAACAAAACTGCCTAACAGAAGCAGAGGAAGCATAAAGCACTCTCAGATGCATTCAGTACTTTTACTGCACTACAGAACGAAAGTAAGTTTATAAACCCTCATCCAGATAATGTTCTCAAATCAAGAGCAATTTTTTTTCTTTAATTTCAACAGGAACAAGCCTAGAGCTGAACAAAATCAGAAATTATGGACTTGATGTAGATAAAATTATCTGGCAGCTGTTACGTGGAAAATTATAACAGATTATCACAGTATTGCCCAGTGGCCTTAAAATCCTTGAATTTATTAAAACATGATGAAGAGATAAGAATTGCAGTCAAAGCCTTAGAAATTAAATTTAGACACAGCAAACACTCAGTTGTTTGAGTCCCTACCATGTGTTTGCCACTCTATTTCAAAATGGAAGGAAAAAAAAAAAAAAAGACATTACGATTGTTGTGGTTTAACCCTGGCTGGCAACTGAGCCCCACGCAGCCGCTTGCTCGCTCCCCCCACAATGGGACAGGGGAGAGAATCCAAAGGGTAAAAGTGAGAAAACTGGTGGGCTGAGATAAAGGCAGTTTAATAGGGAAAGCAAAAGCCACGCATGCAAGCAAAGCAAAACAAGGAATTCATTCCCTACTTCCCATGGGCAGGCAGGGGTTCAGCCATCCCCAGGAAAGCAGGGCTCCATCACGCATAACGGTACTTGGGAAGACAAATGCCATCACTCTGAATGTCCCCTCTTCCCTCCTCTTCCCCCAGCGTTATATACTGAGCATGACATCATATGGTATGGAATAGCCCTTTGGTCAGTTTGGGTCAGCTGTCCTGGCTGTGTCCCCTCCCAGCTTCCCATGCACCTGGCAGAGCTGAGAGCTGAGAAGTCCTTGGCCAGTCTAAGCACTACCCAGCATCAACTAAACCATCAGTGTGTTATCAACATTCTTCTAGTACTAAATCCAAAACACAGCAGCACTATGCCAGCTACTAGGAAGAAAATCAACTCTGTCCCAGCCAAAACCAGGACAATGATTTACATACACTTCTTGGATTGCCTAAATGGTCAAAGCTCCACAGAAGCCAAAGAAACCATGCCGACGTATGCAGCCAGCATATACACTTCTCATATGGAAATGCTCTATTTGCTTTCTGAATGTTTTAATTTTTAATAAAAAGCTACAGTAAAGAGGTACTCTGTTCTGTGAGCTATCCTAAATGAACCAAATTTAGCCCTGTCTTATTTTGACAGTATGAAGATGAAATGTGGTAAGAAATATAAAACCAAATTGAATTTGAAAAAAAAAAAAATAGAGTGGAGTTCATACATGTCCTACTAATAAAAATATGGGACAGAGTGTGGTCTTCCACTGCTCTCATTTTCATACATAACTAAGAAGGAGCTCTCCAACAAAGTATTTGTGTGTTCCACCACTCAAAGTAGAAAAATCCCATTTTGCCATCCAGGCTATCATGTGGCGTTCATCCATATGGCAGACAGCTGGGGAGGCCAACATCTTAAACCACTGCTGCTGGATTCACTGAACCTGACAGTCCTGTGTTCACAGCATGTAAAACACGGAAGATAATTCTTTCTTTCCTTTGACTGTCTGTGTGGATTATAAATCCTTCATGGCAGCTTTTCTCTCAGAGTGTCTCTCTATGAAAAAGTCTGCTCACATAGTAGGATAAGGGCTGCCGGACTGTTCAGTTCAGAGCTTCTGGGCATCAAACTATGACTACTGAGATGAGGTGTGGTTACGTTACTCTTCCTCACTTCAGACAATAACTGCAGATTCCTGTTAGACTGACTGGACGCAGGCCTTTGCGCACATGTAACAAACAGGGGTGCTGCAGGTCCCCATGAGCTGAACATAGTTCATTGGCAAAAAATTTTAGGAGACAAAACCAAGCATGTGCGAAGTAAACATAACAGGCAGTTAACACCTAATGAAAAATTAGCCAGAAACACCAGAGAGAAAAGTATCCAGAGTCTATTTAATCCAAACAGTAATCTTTGCTAGGATTAGTCTAGACCCTTATTATCTTATATCATTTCCCTCTTACCTGCCCTGTTTCTGTTCATTTCTGTCGCCATCAACAGCAGAAGCCATGTGGCACCATTCTCATTGCCACGTCATTACCTGCTGCAGCAGAAATACAGCAATAAGCAAACACACACCCCTGCTTTTTTTTTTTTTTTTTTTTTTTTTTTTTTTCTTCTGACAACACCTCTACAGAGGGAGGCAAAAAACACAGAAGAGCCCCCAAGCAATTTAGTCGATGAATATGACTGCTATCAGTTACGGCACTGGAAATGTTGTGGGAGGTTTCCTGCCTGTTTGCAGATGAGTGTGTTTGTTTTTACAAGGTTCTCCTCCAAGAACAAAACACCAGCAAGCCTTGTGTCTCCCTGTAGAGTTGATTATATTAGATCATTTTATCTTACTGACGGAGGGGAGAGACAGGCTGGGGGTGATGAATGGCTATTGTTATACCCTACCTGGCCACCCTGGCGCCCACCCAGGCACGCAGCCTGATGGCAATCAGGTAGCCTGACTCACATGATACTTGACAAAGGATAGGTCAAGATCCTCCCCATCTGTTATCGGGAAAAGCCTTCTGTCTACTTGCAGCAATACTGTAGTGTTAAATTTACCACTGAAAAAAATGCGTGGAAATAAGACGTGCAGTCTATAGGTTTCCCTGCTATTGTATTTACATGATTAAAAAAGAAAAGGAAGCACTTGAATTGGAATAAATGGCAGCTCTCTTCTGTACAGCACAGCCCAGAGAACATATATGTTTAAAACAGTATTCTTTATCATCGCCAACACAGTCGAATGCAAACACCTACAGTTAGCCACCCATACCTGTGCTTAGCTGCCTAAATTGTGAGCCTGCTATAAAACTTCTGTAGAACTGATACATGAGGAAAATTTTAGAAGATACCACAGGTCTTAGAGCCAAATGCTGGGATTTGTGTTATCTGGTATAAGTAGCTGCTGCTTGAAAACTCAGAAACGGGAGCATTTCTGTTGTGAGAGAAGAAATTCCATGAACCGAAATATGTAACTGCATAGCGGGAATTACTAATACATTAAGTAAAAACCTTCTTCTGCCTCTAATGACATGAAACAAAATACAGAATGATAAGCAGTAGGTGCATCTGCACAACCAAGCAATATTTTAGTTTTGGATCTTCTAACCCGAGTATCTCGGGACATCTAACAAGTTTTTCGATTGCAACAATAACCGTGTGCCCTTGTGGGAAAAGTACTGAAGTACTAAACCAGATCTTCAAGCAGTCTAGATAGTGTATTCCCAGTCATTCATATAACCTGCAATTTAAACAAATTATAAAAAGAACACGTTCCACATTCAGGGGTAGAGTCACATCTAGCTCATGTGTGTTATGCCAATATATTAATCCTACTCAGTATGGGAACTGCATACTTGCAGGCAACTTTGCTCACCTTCCCCAGAAAATACGGTAAAGTTTTTGCTACTCTTCCTGTATAGGCTTCATCATTTGTCAATTTACCAATTTTAGCAGAAAGAAATTTATTACAATAATTAATATCCATTAATAATTTATTACTAAGAATTATAACAATTTCTTTTTCTGTAGATAGTTTTCTTGATAGATTAGGCAGGCACATACTTTCCTACTCTTAAAGCTGGCCTTGTTGCTAGGCAGCAAACAAGACCACCACCACACACTTTGGAAGATCTCACCAAATAAATTATCATCTCATTTTTTTTGACCTGAGCCCAATACTGGTATTTCTCTTTATTAGTTTTGTGGGTGCTTTGGACTTTGCTCATTTATAACTTGAGGGTCTCATTTTCTTTTTATTCCAGAAAGCCATATGCAACTATTTCCTGTCTCTGCAGGCTGAGGACAAAGCTGATCAGCTGCAGAGTTTTATTGCTAGTGAGCTCAGCCAACAAGCAATGTCTGTTCATCAACTGTATCGTGCACAACCACAACCACACATAATGTCACCGGACAACTTTCAGCAAAGCTAAAATCCCCCGTGAAAGTGTACGGTAGCCAGGAGGCTGAGGGTACAGGACCTGAGCGCCAAGCTTGCTTCTTATCGCTGCATCGCCGAGAGCCTAATTCGCAACCCTTGCAGTGCCAACAGTTGAATTTAGTAAAAGTTGGAGATGAAGGCTGGACCTTATTTCAGCATGTAATTGCACAGATGTTTCTAGAAGTTATATATTGTAATTATGCTGCACCACATTATGTAGGTGCTTACATATGTTATAGCAGCCACTCGAATATCGAATCGTAACAGCACTCCAGTACAACAAATGGAGTAAATCATCTCTAGCATGAAACTGTAATATGGCACATCCACAGAGTTCTCCAACACAGCTTTATTGCCCTTTACAAATTACTAGACAGTTAAGAGACAAATAACTTCTGGCAAAGTCCATAGCGATAGACAGCATGGCAATGAATTCCCTTGTCATTTGCTACTGATTGTCATGCAGTTTGGCTCAATGAGAAGCAGCAGATTTCAGTGAGGACCTTGAACACACACAGTTCCTCAAACTGGGCTTTTCTTTCATTTCTGTAGTTAAAGCTGAAACAAATCCCCATACTACACCAGAAAAAACAGTGGCATACTATTGAAAAAGCTTCCCCTCTTCCACATGATGCAACGAGAGACATGGTATCACCACTGAATACTGGATAAACAGTAGTTTTGAGCATCGGTGCAACCCTTGGCATTTGTGCTGAGTGGACCATAGGTCCTCCAGATCTAAGCAGAAATGTTCTACACCTACTTTGAACTTTCTAGGTGAACGCACTGTGCCTAAGGCAATGCAGAAGTGCAAATGTATACAGCCAGTAAACATGCAAGACCTAAGAAACTTAAATAGGTAGGATACAGAACCACAAGAAAATGGGTGAAGCAGTTCTCGTCAATCCAAATTACTTAATATCAGAAAGTATTTTTTTTATGCCATTAAAATTCATACACAATCCATAAATCTGCCCTTAACTACTTTAATCCTGTGCAAGACAATAAAGACCTTTCTCCTAACATTTTCTACCTAAAAACCTAAGGACCATTTTACGTACCATAAATCATGCGTGTCACTTTACAAACATCCTCACAGTTTTACTGCATTTTGTATGGCAATTTCTGCAGTTAGGGAAAGAAAAATTACCATTTTGAAATTATGAACTGAGGTAACAGGATTTCATATCCATGATTACACAGAAAATAGGTAATTATAACAAAGCAAGGAACCAAACATAGCCCCTTAACATGTAGATTATTATCATCAAAATCTATAAGTCTAGCACATAGAATATTGCAACAAAGGGGAAAAAAAAGTGCTTAAGACTAAGCACCCTTGGATCTCTCCCTGGCAAAACAACACTCCAATCAGACACAACTAGGCTTCACTCTGCCACCAGCTTCTAAGCGAAAAGATTGCTGCAAAATTCTGTGTGTTCCTCTCCCTTAATTTCAAAGCAGATCAGTTTGGATAAAGTAAGATTGATGAGGAGTGCAGATTCTTATCAATGAAAGATCTAAAAAGATAATTTTCTAAGGTTCAGGAAAAAGGCAGCCAAAGTCACCATCATCATCTGCTCTGGCTCTAGAAACAGCAACAATACCATGAAAAAGACTTCTGTGAAATTCTGATATTTGAATAAAACAGAAATCCCAAATCAGTTACCTAGAGCATCCCAGAGCAACCAAATAAATATATCTGAGGTCACACTTGCCTGTTAGGCTCACTCTGCAGACTACTGCAGAAAGAGGTTGGACCCCTTTTTTCTGACCACCCGCTTCTGCTGCTTCTCTTTCATCAGGTTTGACAATCAAGTAGTCAGAGGGCAAATCTGTTCAACAGAAAGCTGATCTGACAGATACTAGCCCACAAAAAAATATCAATGAAAGAACAGTTTTCACTCAGTAGAAGGCATCCTTGAAGCTGGACTTAACTGCTCCTGCATTAGAGTCGGTGAGGGATATTGCAGGCCTCAAACACTCAGCCTCAAACAGTTTTTCAATGCAGTGGTCCAGCTGAACTCCCCTCAGTTGCAAAATTAAATCACACCATGGATGTACAGTCACTAAATCTGACCTGAGGGGGACAGAAGGAATGAGTAACAGGAAAAAATACTGATCAGCAGAAAGCCACAGTTATACCAGATACCAGTAGAAGACTATCTTCTGAGGTTATGTCTGCCCAGCATTACAGCAATTCACACACCCAGCCTTGACTGAGTATTTCTTTAGTAACAGCAAAAAGAAATTCCTGAATCAGTGGTTATGAAGGTGGGCTTAGTGAAGAGTAAAATCGTAGGCCTCAATTCTGCTAAAACCTTTCTATTTCATGGTTTGATTAATAGTAGGACTATGTTCTTATTAAAGCAGATGTTTATAGCTATTGCCAACGTTTTTTGAAAAGCTGTAATTCTCTTTCACTTATGCTCTGCCTGAGATGAGGTTTTATGGCCACCATGGTAGCTAATCATGCCCAGCTAGTTGGACAGTAATGCAGTTTTCATGTCATTCATGTTCCCTTTTGCTCAATTCAGATGGGAACAAATCCATGGCTTGAGACAAGGCAGCATCGGCCTGGCTAATACTTGGTACAGATCCCAGGCTTCAGCTGCCCCAAGAAAACACACTGAGAAAAATCAGCAGCAAAACACTTTCAGATGGAAAGAACTGCATCCACAGCTCTCATAAAATGTGGAAACAAGAACTGATGTATGCCTGTGATACAGAGGGCTTCTGCACTCATACAGACAAAGGTTGTGTCAGTGCAGCTGAACAAGTCATACAGTACTTGTACCGGGAATAGTGTCTGTACAGCAACAGTGCAAAGCAGCAATTATGGACAACAGCACAGCATATGGGCAGGTATGGTATGCGGCTTATTAAACTATGTGCCTCACAATAAGCATAAGCCTCCAAAGACAGCTTTGGACTTAAATAGCAAGTCCGGTATAACATAATTTTGGGGTTTTGTTTTTTTTTCCTTTAAAAAAATTTTAATGGCTTATTCCTAGAATTGAATGTTCACAAAAATAGGAAATGAATCTTACAATATGAGTCTTGATCTGGGATTCAGAAAATGATGGAGTCAAATACAAAGCTGCACAATCAGGTTTATATTTAAAGTTTACTACTGTTTCTTGGGGCATTTCCCACCAGATAAAAAGGTTTCTAATTATGCTCTCAACCAAGGCTCACACATCCTCTTCTGGAGTGCTTTTGGCTTTGCATTGACAGTCTGGGCCCCCAAGGGAGACTCACAGGTAACTATTCCATCATGCACAGCCAAACATTTAGAAAACATCAAATTACGAAGCAGCCCAACCAAAGCAAGGGGTGTCAGGCAGCTCACACGACACACAGACAGACACAGCCATGGCCAACAACAGTGCAGGCAAACGTATAATCCCTTATTCTTAAATAACAAACATATGTCCAAATACACCGTTCATCGCAGATGTATATTTATACTCAGCTATTGAGGCAGCATGTGATAATCTTGCTGTTTATTTAAAGTACTATTTTATATACATTCTATCCGTATAGACCAGATCAAAACTTGTGTCACTAAAAATGCATTTTTACAATGACCTTTGAAAATATATCTAAATTACCACACCTCCATCATACCCCACATCTCCCTCCCCCCCCCAAAAAAAGCCTCATTAAAAAAATTAGTTCAAAATTTCCACACAGGATGTTTGGAGTTTAAGTTACTCACTGCAAATTAAAAATATTCATTTTATGGTCCTCACTCACACCATAACATTTTAAGTCTGTGACATCAAACAGGCCCAAGATCTTCTGTTTCAGCAAACTGATGTATTGGTTAAACTTGGCACCTACGTGCTAGAGAAAGCAATGCTACAATAAATTAGTAATGTCATTTCATAAGAAAACTGCCCAGCACTGATAGGAAATAAGTGCACATGCAATTGTCTAGCTTGCTTAGGAATTAGTCTGTCTGTCCAGTGCCTATTCCACAGTTAATAAGCAAGGTTTTTACCCCTTTTGTTGACATGACTTTTACTAATACTTAAAAGCATGCTTCCTGTAGAATTTCATTTGCAAGGTAACACAAAGCACAGGAGAAGGAAAATACACTATCCATATTTTTTTTTCTGGATATATTATGTTTTTAAAAAAATTGAATGATTACAAGCCCAAAATCTACACATTGTAACCAAATATTCCCTTTGAGAAATTTACAGGAAGAAGTATGCTTTTGAAATAATCGTATGCGTAAATAGTTGTCAGAGACACGACAGTATAATCTTCTGCCTGTATTAGTTTAAGAACTCAAGTTTCTATAGGGAAAAGACAAACCTGCAAAAAACTGTACTTCATATTACATATTTTGTTTCAATTTAACTTAAAGATAAGAGAAAAATAGAAAAAAACCCAAATATGATAGACAACTCCCATATAATAAGACAGTTTTATGCAGTCTGACCACACTACATAGTATCTGGTGGCACTTTACCAGAGCTATAAAACACACTAACAGTGCTATTAAGCTTGCCTATACCATCTCCCAACACAGACATAAACTTTACCTACATGAAATGCTCTTGGCACAGTTTTGTACCTGCCTAGTGCCAAACCACAAAGAAACTACAGAAAAGACACAAGAAATAGAGAAACAGATGCGGGTCATAAGGTAGAGAGACATGTCAGCCCATAAAAGAAACAGCGCCCCCTGAAGAATGTTAGGGCATACCAGAAATAGTGGATAGAGTTAGAGGATAATTCATCAAAAAGCATTCTAAAGACAACTGGGTAATTACAGGATAACTGGTAGCGCACAGTGGCAGAAAATCAAGGAGGAAACAAACGTTTAAATCACAGCCAAGCAACAGTGGTGATACTTGACTGTGAACCACAGAAGTAAGCAGAGGACAAAGTTGAAATCAGAACAGCCTCAAGGAGCTCAGAAGGACTAACAAGAGGCTCCTAAGAAAACAGCAGTCAAAACGTACCACTGATGCATGCCCAGCTGCGAGAACTGGGAGGAAGACACCAGCTCCTCTGCAGTTCCAGGTACTTTACTGGTTTCTACATTAGTTTAACACCAAGGAGAGAAGCATAACAGCAGACTGATAGCTCAGCAAAACCCTTTCTTCTGGATCCAGAGATAATCAAGAAGCAAAGTAAGCAATATTATAAATAAGAAAATAAGACTGGAATATCAAGTTTCGGAGAATGGAAAATTATTATTATGGTCTCCTACTGTTAAGTCCTCATACTGCTTCAACAGATTTGACCCCTTAATCAAAGTAACTGCAAACATTAGCCTATGTGTTTCATAGCATTTGTTCAGGAACAAAAGGACATTCAATGAAACTAAAAATGTAGCGAGAAATATTTATCTGAAAACTCCAAATAAATCCAGAGACCCCACTGATGAAAAACAACAGCTGACAAAAAAAAAAAACCAAACCACATTATAGGAATTGACAACAAAGTGGGACTTCAAGATCTTTCAGAATGGTTACATTTATTTGACTAGTGTCTATTTACCAGTATGCATCATACCAATGCTTTAATACAAATTTGCAGTTTACTCCATGCTTCAGAGATTAGGAAAAGGTAGTTCTAGAACATTATTGTTATTTCTTAATGGAAATAATTTTTAATCACTTAAAGTTATCTCTAGTTAACAATATAAGCTTATGAAGTTTCAACAAACCTAGCTGTCTAGAATTTCTACTGGCTCAAAACAACAACAAAAACCAAAAAAGGATCTTTAATTTTCCAGCAGTTATCTCATGTTCTCCTTTATTTAAGTAGGCTCTATTTTTTATTTATAATAGTTAGTTCTGCACCATCTAGAGTAGAAAGCTGTCACAAGGTGTTCAGATTATTACTTTAGACTAATATGCCAAAGACTAAGCTCTGAATGCATGTTCGCAGAATATGGAGACTTTAAACAGATTAAAATGCACCCAAATTAATTATTCCCCTTTGAATTATTTCTATGGCCAAAATGTTTTATGTTCCACTCCTATGTATTTCCCATTTATCTATTTTGTCCCAGTGGAGCACAGATGTTTTGCTGAGATCTACTGCAAATAGATCTCACAAAACATGACTAAATACTGTGAATTAGTAATTTAACATAACAAAAAAATGTAGATAACACATTATAAAAACTATTGCAGATAATATCCAACCACAGCTTTAACCTTTTCTATGAAGATAACACAGCTACTCTATACTTTATTGGGAAGTACACTTTAACCTCAAAATAAGTATCCTTAGCTAGTCCGCCTGCTCTCTCACTCGCTGCAAATCATAGTTCCTGATAAAAATGAAGACCTGCTTTTGCTACGTGACTTCCAGGAGCATCTCTCTAGATCAATTAGCATTTGCATTATCATTTCAGGAAGTGATATATAGCCCTGGCCACATTTTGAGCGATCTCTTGGAGAGCCTACATTCAAACCTTTTATCCCTCTGTCAACTCAAATGTGTCTGCTCGTGAAGTTACTGGAAAGAATGACTCAACATTAATTTCAATTACAGCAGAGTGAAAGTCCATTCATAAATACTGCCTCTGACAGGCTTCACTTTGCTTCTTGAAGGCGACCTTGATTAACTGGTACACTCATTACATTCCAGAGAAAAAGTATCAAGACTTTGCAACATTGCTTTAACTCAGCACACAGTGTTTCAGAGGGAAAAGAAAAAAAAAATGCCATTTTTTCACATTAAAAAGTTCAAAACAAGATTTCATTATATTAAGGCAATTTCCATCAATCATGCCATCTCCCTAATGTCCTTTTGTATAATTACCTAAGGAGTAGTGGAGATGCGCTAAAAGACAAGATTTCATTCATTGAGAGACACACCTGATTGAATCTTAAAATACCAGTATCACACTTTTTTTCCTTTGTAAAAATGTGAAAGAACTCCGAAAAGCACATAATATGTATACAACATGCACTATATGGACAGAAGATTCCCACAAAATGAAGAAGTCCTTCCAAGTGCAATTAATGACAGGACAGCAGACAGTGAGTAAAGTTAGTTTTCCTGTACCATTAGCATCTTTTCCCTGATTGTCAAAGTGCCTCAGGGTCCTTTGAGCATTTAACAACAACCCAGTAAGATAAGGTGAGGAAGAAACACAAGGAGAGACTAAAGTCCAAGTCTGAAAGTATCTAGGAGCACAAGGATCATGGATTACTAAAGTCACGGGGGCTCAGACTTTTAGTTCTTTGGAGAATCAGGCATATATGATTTTCCAAACTGGCAAAGAAGGTTTGAGGGAATGAACTCCCACCTCCACCTTCTGTGCCAGCCTGAACAATCACCCTTTGGTTTCTTGTTTCATTTTGTCTTCATCTTTCAAAGTGCCACAGCTGCCAGATGATGAAGCTAAGCACACCTCTTCAAACAGACAGTCACGAGGACAGCCTTGGCATGGTTGTCAACTACAAAATTCACTCTACTCTGTCCTAGCGTACAGGGCAGGATAAATACTGTTCAGATGATCTGTAAGAGGCAGTTCAAAAAAGGCCACAACTTTGAAGAGGCATCCACTTTATAAAAACAAATATGACTTCTGATACCACGTTGTCTTCATGGTTTGACTTTCAGGTTTATTCACATCGCAGTTAGTTACCTGAACTGGATTATGTGTTGTAGCCCCATCCAGCATAGCCAGATTATAAGAAAGGGCTTTTAATGCCAACCATGAGACAATCCCCTCTAGAGTCTTTGTGGTACTGCACCATGTTTAGTTTCTGCCCAAAATCTTCATAGATACCTTTCAGCTGTTGAGCTGGTTTCAAAATAAATATAGTATATTGGTTAATTTATTTAAGAACTGAATGCAAGATGTTCTCATGAGTCTATATGAAACCAAAACCACTAGAGTACAAGGACAATACGCTGCTGAGCTAATTGCGAATAGATCTAAAAAGACCTTTATTCTAATTTAGCGATAAAAATCTATTTCCCAAGCCTCTACATTTCAGTCAGGTGATATTTTCTGTTGAGATGTTTCCTCTGTGTAAAGCTGATAATCACTAAAAGCAATTACTGGTATTGCCAGAACAGGTACTGAGGAGCAGTGGAGGAGCCTGCTGTTGTTCAGGCTCTCTCTCTGACATCAGACTGGGTGTTTGCTCTGGAGGGGGTTAAGCCCCACTGCTACAAATGAGCTGAAGCCCTGTGATATTTTGTCTCCAGTACTTGCACAGCAAATTAAGCCATCAGATGGAATACAATCCACCACAAAACTCTGGAGTTGGCAGCATGGGCCCTGCATCCCCCCACAGTAGTTTCTGTGGCTCCACTGGATACATTGCTCCTCAGAGAGCTCCCACACCTGCTTTGTCCTTCCCCATGGCCCCTTCTCACGTAGCTCTGATGACATGTCCCAGCCTACCCAGCCACTCTCCTTAGCAGCACCCCGAGCACCTCCCTGGGGACAGGCTGAGGCCAGGCCAGCAGCGTGCCAGTGGGCTTAGCTCGACAGGGCCCCTACTTGGCATCCCTCCACCAGTGTTGCCATCCTAATTTAATTCACTGTGACTGCTGCTACTTAAGTCGAAAAGTTGTAGCAGAGGCACAGGCTCCTGCCCGGAGCCAAGCCAAGAGCAGCCTCCCCTCATGCTGGCTGCGGAGGGAGACGCTCGAGGAAGCAACCGCTGCAAAGGGCCATAAAGTTTCCTGGCACTTCCACCTTTCTCGATTGCTTCATTTGGTTGGTTTATAGGATGAATGTAAACAAGGTGCCTTGCTGGAAGGAGTAGCTTAGGTTTTCCTGCCTATCCCATATCCACCGTTTTCTATTCACGTGATCTCCTCCACCACCTTCTCTCGATCTGAAGATCAGCACTACCACTTTGCAAATAAACTTATTTTCTTACAGCCTCGAATTTAGCTCCTTCACAGAGTCAACTGAACGGCATTTTCCATTTCTAAAAAGCATCCTAGTGGCCCTGTAGAAAGCACCTTTCACTCAAGGCAGTTTGTGATCCAGCTGTCACAGGCTGTCGTTGGTTTTCTAACTTTCCTCATGCTCCTAAAATGCGTGCTTCATCAAGGCAGGACCCACCCCCTTATAGCATCTTAGATCACCTACCCTTATAATATTCATGGCCAGAAAGGTATAATTTTTCTGTAAATACCTTTTTTTTTTAATTCCTAATGCAATTCCTTGTTGATTTCTCAGACACTTTGTTCACAATGTTTTCCTGCATCTATTTTAGATCCATTGTATTTTCTGCTTTTTGTGGGAAGCAGAGCTACCAACATCCTTAACAAATATCTCTGTCCAATTTTCACACTCTTTAACTCTAATTGGCTTTCTGCCAGCCAGCAGTCATACCACAATAACTGACTTTTTACCATGAAATATCTCGCCTGACTTCAGGCTCAACCTGAGAATATAAATGCCTCTTTGAACAATTCAGCAGCTACAACATAAATACCTTAATTAGTAAATCTATAGAGGATTTTCCTTCAGTTTAAGGGAGTATGTTGGAAGGTGAATCCCTTTGGCAATGTATTTTAAAAACATTGTTTTATGAGCCACAATGTTTTCTTCCCGAATGATACCCAGTGATGCTACCAATACATTTGCTCAGCCATACTCCTAATGAAATAAAGGCCATGGAGTAATTTGAATAATATAATTTCCTTCGCCTCTTTCCCTAGATTGGTGTGTACCTCTCCTGGAAAAATCCAGATTCCCTACCACGCAGCACTGGCCTCAAGAAAACAGCACAAATTCAGCTACTTGTTCAACTCTAATTTCCAACCAGTAGAAACAGAAACTGTATTAGCGCTTTTCAAAGCCTTGCTGAGGCTTACCAGCATGCAGTCTTCTTCAGGAATTTATCCATCAGAGAAAATCTCCCAGCATCTAACAGCAGAGACATTTCACAGATGTTAGTCAATTGATTAACTATGCTGTTGCAATGTAATAGCCCCATACATGTGACCAGGGAATTGTAACTTGCAGCTCTTCAGCTGTTTGACACTGTTTATTGATTAGAAAAACAGATTGCCATTCTCGGTACTGTAACATAATATTTTAATTACTGCCATATAGAGCATCTGACCTTCAGCCCATTAGGATAAAATTATCAACATGGTGTCCAAGTCCTCCTCTTCCCCTCAGTTCCTAAAAGCTGATTTATCAGTGATGCTTAGTCAAACATGATTCTGCAGCCTTCCCCTCCTCCCACATCAGTTTCATCTGCTTTTATCTCATTTTGCTACGGAAAGACACAATCGGATGTGTTTATAAGCAGCAAGCTAGTCGAATGCTTTTTATTTCACATTCCTTGTAGAAAGTTATAGAAAATGGAATAAAAGACCTATAATACAAATACTTTAAAGCCAGTAACCCCTATACCTCTAGATTATCCCTCTTGTGCATTATCTACAAGCACCTACATAGAATCTGGCAATGCTGTTCATCCCACAGTATCTGATCCCCTTTGCTACAGGAAGTAGGAATGACTAATCTTCCAGTAGATTTCAAAAGTTACTATCAAATCCACCTGCTAAAGACTGCAAGAAGCAGGCTTTGGAGTTTGTTTGTTTTAATGTTTTATTGACTTTTTTTTCCCCAGGATTGTCTCTAAACAATCCTTTTCCAGGATTGTTTAATAGTCTGTGTGGGGAGAACTGATAAAGAAATTTTTACATGGAAAGCAATGGACCCAATACCTTTGTAAGCAAGCTCTTCATGCCTTAAAGTGACATTTGTGCAGAAACAAATAACCCAGAACAATCCCAGCCATAGGATTAGTCATTAAATTGCATTATAAAGGCAGCATTATAGACATCCTTATACAATATCTGTATGTTTCTGTAGGAAATACACATGGAAAAGGAATAGATATTATTCAGATGCTAAACACATTTATTTCCTGCATTTATGTTTCTTTACTATGACTAATCCTTCTGCTTAAGGAAATAAAGAGATCAAGTACAGATATATATAAGATAGCTCTTTTTCTTTTCTGCACTGTGAAGGCACATGGCAAGTTGAGCTACCAGAAAATCAGTTTCTCGAGAAACAAGTACCTAAACAAACAGTATGAATTGGTATTCATATTGCTTAAAAGGCAGAAAGGGTGAGAGAGGAGGGAAAGCAAGCATCAGCATGTGGCAATGGTTTCCAGTGATATAGCCAGTTACAGCACATGTGTGTTGCCATGTGAAAAATAAAAGCGTGCATCATAACTGTGCAATTCACATCACAGAGGACTTAAAATAACCAAGAGCGTTGTCCGTTGCTGTACTGTACCAGTAATTAAGCAGGAACATATCTAAAATGTAATATTTGAAACAAAGGCAAAACTATCACAATTTAATTCCTTAAACTTTGAAAATGAGATGCTGGCATATAGACAACCTATTTGAGAGGTTTCAAGCCACCACATCTGTACAAGTGTTAAAATTGCATATGCTATGTATGAATAAGACATTTTAACCCTAAAGCAGATTTAAGCACAGGAATCTGAAAAGAATCTCAACTATCTACATATATTTATTCCAAAATTCTCTCACCTAAATTTCAGTGAATCATAGAAGTCCACTCTCCTATTGGAAAGGTATTATTTAGACTGATACTGCTCTGAAAATAATCTCATGTGTCACATTTCTCTGAATGTCACCCATCCACCCATTTGTCCTTTAGTTCATCTCTCCAACATGCCAATTGCCCCAGGTTCTGGTGGATATTCTTCGGCTTGTTAACTGACCAGCAAGTCAGTCTTGCCTTAAGGCAGCATAAATGAGACCACAGCCTGCGTTGTTAACCAGTAACGTTTTATAGTACACTTGTATTCCCCCATTCCTATCTCACCACTTGTATCCTCCTGTTTACACAATTTGTTCTTTAAGACAACACTGGTTGCTCCTACCTTTTCTAATACAATAGAGATTTGGCCCAAAACTAACATTTTTTGATTACATATGTAATTGAAAAACAATTATAACATTAGAATAAATAGTATATTCCTCCTTCAACATAGTAAGTAAATATCACACTTCTAATGCAACAGCACTCCCAGCCATAATCAGAAAAGATTAGACTCTGGGAACTGAAGTCAAGAAAACCAAGATATACCTGGTTTGCATTCTTTGTAGCCAGGGAGATGAGCACAGACCTTTCAGATCTAATACCCCAGCTACCAGAATTTGTAAAGCTTCCTGTCTATCTCCCTCCATAGTAAAAGAAATCCAAACTTAAGAAAAGCATGTTACAACATTTTGACTAACCTCAGTTTCCTGGTGCATTTCTACATCAAAAAGTATTTTATTTTTCTCTTATAATAAAACGCAAAATTGCTTCCCTGGGCATTCCTACTATGCGTAACCCAATTTGTCCTTTTACTCAACTGACTAAATTCTTTTATTACAATACAGGTGTTTGCAGTCTGGGACTCAGAAGAATGCCTTCAAAACCAGAACCATCCTCAATGTCTCTCCCACCCCCGCCCCCACAAAAAAAAAAAAGGGGGGGGGGGGGCATGTGTTGTTTTCTTTTATTTTGTTTCTTTAAGAGTGTCATAAGTCTTACCAGTTGAGGATTCTCTGTTACAAGCTCTTAGATTAAAGCGTATGTCTCATGGGCGTATAGAAATCAGAAAGTGGGACTTTAAGCAGCATACAAAGGCTGTTATATGACCTATTAATTCAATGGCTTTACAGCATTTTCTGCTCTGCTGGGTACAAATGAAAGGAAAAATTACCTATTCCAAGCCATATAAAACTTGCAATCCCTAAAAAGGGCTGGCAGAACCTATTCTGGGAGATATTGTTTGCATAAGTAAGAGGGATCATTACTTTTCTGCTAAAAATTCCAGCTAGAATTGAAACTGAGGAATAATTCTGTTCTTTCTGGAACCAAACTCAGCTCTACAATGACCAATTTTCAGTCCCTCGCTTTTTAAATTTTGCTCACTAGAAAAAGAAACTCGCAGACAGAAACCCTGCTTTTGTCACCGAGATTGATTTCAGGCTGGACTCCACTTTAGCAAGGGTGACACATTCCAAGCCTTTAGAGTTAGGTTATGTCTTCACAGAAGGCAGCTGAGAAATAGTGTCAGTGACAGTTTTATTTCTAACAAAGGGAAGGAGCTTGGAAATAACTGAATAAATACAGAGAGGAACAAACCTAAGGATTCTAACCTCAAATGCTGTACTTGGTTGACCACGAAATCTTTCCTTATTAACGTAAGAAAGACCACAAATATCACCCATCAGCCAAAAGTTTGGGCTGCAAACTCTAAGCGAAAAAACACATAGGAGCTAGTATCAGGGACAACCACAGAATGGGAAAGAAGCAGCTAGAACAGGATATACCAAATATTGCAAACCTGAATAGATTCTGGAAAAAACTATCGTACTAGTAGTAAATTGCATTTTAAAGTATATAAAAAGATTTAATTTATACTATACTAAAGAGAAAGTCAAAGTAAAAAAAAAAATATTTAAAGAAGGTCTATATTGCCAGGCTTGTTCTCTATTACTTTAACTACAGCACCTGTAGAGAAGCATGCATTTAATCTATCTACATAAACATTCTTTTCCAGGTATACCTACAAAGCATCTACTGATGGAGACTGTAAAAGAGAAAGTTAACCAGGTGTAATATTTCAACAGTGGTTAATTAAAATCCAGGTGATCATGAAAACATAACATTTAACAAAGCACAGTGTTCACGATAGAATAGTTGCTTAACGAATGAATGCAACTCAGAAAAGGCCAGTGTCAAATGGCTTCATCAGAGACCATGTTTATAAGGAACAAAACATGATCTCAACTACAGGGGTTATAACAAGCCAATCAGCTCTGAAAAAAAAAATACATACGTAAATATTAATCTCCCTGTGAAAACACATCCATATTATCAGGTGGCACATTTTGTACTTGTTCAGAACAATACTTTTTCAGAATATCCAGTCTCATACACTAGAAAGAAGTACATTAAACATAGGTGCTTGAGTGGAAATATTCTATAGGTCCCCATGTGTGAGATTAAATTTAAAATCATTAATTAAATAATTAAATTTAAAAGCAAACAACTGGGAGTTAGACTAGATGACCTCTAGGGGTCCCTTCCAACCCAAAACATTCTATGATTAGGAGATCCAGCCTATGAAATGATAATAAACTAAGTAATAGGTAAACTTCATCACTGAATAATTTTACTAAAAGAAAAGTTACCTTTAAAAAGGCACGTTAGCATTAGCGATTTGTTAAAATGTGCTGCAGCTTTTCAAATAGTTGCAAACAATAACAAATTGTTAAAATTCACTTTATTCTAGCAAAACAGAATAATGACATTAATATGCTCATCTGTATTGAGAGCACAACTTGCCCATTTATTAAGTAATGTATGTAACAATGAATGTAATGAATTTTGTAATCAAAAGGAAATTACTATGCCCTTTTAACACAGACAATGGTCTCTATGCTCTAGCAAGAGTGAGATCATTGCCAAAAGTTCCTCTTTTTTTTTTTTTAAATAAGACAATAGCAAAAAACCCTTATTTATCAATACATTGATCCCTGCAACACACTGTATGTACAGATACTTTTTCCCAGGAGGGCAAGGCAAGGTGATAGCTGTCATTCCTGCATTACACAAGGGGAGTTTCACCATGACCTCAATGTGATTTAAATAACTCCTTTAAAGTTTGCAGAAGCACAAAAGCAACAGTCTGCCACATTTCACAGGCTTACATATATTTGCACCTGCTAAGCTAAGTTAATAAAATGCTTCCTACTTCCCAAACAGAAGTTCACAGATCACATCATGTGAACAGAGAGCTCCCCTAGGTGACCAAGTGTGCCAGCTCCACAGCAGCTCTCAGACAAAAATTGTTTAGGAGCCATTGTCTAAAATTACCCTGAAGCCTTCCCAACACTCATAAGGAATATATACACACACACGTACATATATATTCAGGTTAAACATTCTCAGAATCAGTATAGAAAACAGCAAGCCACAAGAATTAAAAACAAAACCACAACAAAAGTGGCAACTCAGGCCCCAAAATGCTCACATTTTATATACATGTTATCCTGTTACCGACAACTTGAGTCCTGCAATCAGGGTATGAAAAGAGATACAACAGCAGCTGGAAATGCAGAAAAAGTGCCTTTCAAATGCTTTTTACATATAACACATGTTAATACTTGGAAAATTTAATGGCATAGCTGAATTAATAATAAAAGATAGTTTTAGTTCCTTTCACTTCAACTTTCACAATTAGTCTGATCAGGTAGCATGTGGGCATGCTTGATAAAGAAGCATACTTCTCCATTTCAAGAAGAAATTGCCAGCGTGTTCCCTTACTCCATCAACTAAAGCTCTTCTTTTTTTCAGGCTAAATCCCTGCAGTGAAATGGCACACAGATGACAGCATTCAATTAAGTTCAGAATTAATGTAGCATGAAAGCACAGTCTTACCGAGAAGGCAGAGTGAAATTGAACAGGATTGCAGGTATTTTCACCATATTTTACTGCAAATGATCACTCATTTTTCCTGCCATGGAACAGGTCAGTAGGGCAACAGTCAATACAGAGTACCCTTGGAAAACAAGCGGTTGCCTTGAACTCTGTAACATATTAATTCAGCTCTAATTCTTAATATTCACCAATAACAGAGTTTATCTATATGCCCCTGGTGGTATCAAATTTTTCCTGAGAGGAGCTTTCATTTTTCAGCCAACTCTGTGGGTTATTGAATAATACTCCAATTTGCTATTTGTGAATAGTTTCCATAAATTTAGTTATTGGAATTAATCTCTTTCATTGCATGATGAAATCTACTAGTTAACTTACTGCACATGTATACATACTCATAAATATATTTATAGTATATGCATACTTATGATTTTTTTTTTGTGTGTGAACCAGCTGTCCAAGATGAGTTCAGACACTGGCCTTATGAAAGAACAAGTAAATTGAGTTTGCTGAAAATTATTATTCCTATCTCATGAAAACTGAACGGGGACAGTGGAATATGCGTATGATTAAATCAGAAGAGTTAAATTTTGAAAAACTGAAGACAAAAATACAAGAAATAAATTAAATTGTTCTGGATCATTTAGATTCAATCTGTTTAAACATATCTAGGAGTAACTTGTTTTGAAATAATTCAATATGAACCACTGAATATATGACTATATTATATGAATATCAAATTAGACACATTTCAAAGTAATTGGCTATGGAAAAAATATTTCAACTATTAGAAGTGTTTTGAAAAATCTGAAGTTCAAAACAATCCTTTTCTTGTGAGAAGTTTCAGGTCTAACTACTCTCTTTCCCCAAAAGGCTTCATCTTTTATTTTCAGTCAGCAAATGAGTCTCTAAAAATCACCTGGCAAATCTGCAACTACACCAGATTTGACAGTCTTTATTCCCCTACACACAGTTAAGTAGTAAATAGAGTAACTAGAATTTCAATACAAATTACACCCAGTTCTTCTTGTTTTGAATGCACATAGGAAAATTACAGAATTTGTTGATTAGCATGCTAGCTTCTCCAAAACCCATAGAAAACCTCTCCTCTCACCCCAAGGCGTGCTCTGCGCCATGTGTGATTCAAAAGCACAGACCTTTCTCAGGTTTCTCAGCTTCATAAGGAAAAGGCTAAAAATCTTGCGAGGACCCTTTTAAAGCACACTGTTCTCCACCTTGTTTTCCTTAGCACTCTCTCTTTTTCTTCCGATATAAACTCTGTCATCTTCCAGAGGGCATTTACAGTAGCTTTGAATTTCAAGTGGGGCCAGGAACCACTCTTGTTGAAGTCATTGCACCATCACTTGCTTCTGTCCCCAGGGGTAAAAGGAAAATCAGTGGCACCAAAAGAAAGTATAATGTTTAAGAGCTCTATTGAAATTTTTCAGACAGGACCTTGTTTATCTTCACTAAAATTTCAGAGAGGCAATGTAATTTGGAGTTCAGTGTGGTGAATCAGAGACTGACAGGTTAAAATAATTGAAAAGGAGCTTGAGTTTTCTTGCTAATTGCATGCTGCAGAAAAAATCCCGTGCTGCAGCCTCGCATCGAATCAGTGAACAGAGACCCAATATTTACTATCAATCAACATTACAAGCATTTAATAAAAAGTTTTCATAATGGAAAGGTTGATGGAGCAGAGATGGATCATTTCCATTAACCAACTCCTCTCCACAAACTACAACTCCATTACCAGAAGCAGCAGGCTCCTGTTCTTTTAAAGCTCAGTTTCCTCCTAAAAAAACCAGCTTCTGCAGCACAAAACCACAAAAAGCAACACTTTCTTGCATCTTCATCAAGGTACAAGAAGCGAATTTTGGACAAAAGGGGTTTGGGGGGATTTTTGTTTGTTTTAACAGGGAACCCCCAGAGAAGAACTGAGAGAGGTGCAAGGAAAAGTATGGAATAAAACACTGGACTCAGCCAAGCCAGCCTTGATTGACAATACATTTTAAATTAATCTAAGTAAAACTGCTGAACATGGAACATATGTTCCTGTACAAACCATTTGCTTGGCAGAAGAATTTAGCTCTGGACTGCATGCCTGGCAAAGGGAGCAATAACAGGACAAGTCATCGTTATATACCCGCTTGTTTTCCGCATTAGGAGTATCTTAAGTTTGCAAATGAAAAATTAACTGAATACAACTGAATTTACCCCTTAGTAGAAGCCCTTTAACCTCAGGTGAGGACGTGCAGGAAAACAGGAAGCCTTCAAAACAATCTAATGTACAACAGTCTGGAAATATCCAGTACCTACCAACTTCAGCATTCAAAACAGACTGTTAATGTCAGGTCATGAGTCTGCACTATTCCATGCTCAACTGTTGTACCTGAAGTTATCCATGCCCAGATGCTATGGATAACCTACTCCCGCAGTATGTATGTACACATTCATAGTACAGATCTCCAGAAACTCACATTTTCTTACTCACATTCTGCATTTGTTCACAGATCCATTAAATAAGAAAAGGATCAGTGAGTATAAAGCAAGTGAAGACTGCTGGAAGGCAAGAACATAATCCAAAGTGGAGAAGAGGAAGGAAGAAGTTCATAAGCACTTACAGAAAGCCAAAACACAAGCAACAGCTCACGTCCCCAGACAAGATGAACTGTGCATCAGCTAGCCTGTCTGCATTACAAATTAAGTGTTTGTCTAAGCTATCTAAGACCACAGAAGTTTTTGATTTATTGTCATCATATATTTTCCACATTTTTTTGGCAAGAGAAAAGAAACCTTTGAAGGACTCTCAGAGACTTTAGTCAAAAGGCTGATACTGTCTGTTCTTGGCTAGGGTTTAAGCAATGACATTAGAAAGGATTTTTAGAAACATGTCCAGCATTAAGACGAATAATCAAGTGGTTAAATAGATATATGTTAAATTCTAGTCTATATTTAATAATACAATTTTATTCATACAGATATTTCAAACAAAACTAAGAGAGGTTTGCAGAGAATATATTAGCTAAAATTCCATAACCTAACTTGCATGTAGATGTCTAGGGACATCATTATCCCTGAAGTAATGTCAATGAAGTGAGTGAGCTACAAATACATTAACTTGGGTCAGTCTTTATCACATATTTGTTTTTCTTCATTTATTACAGGAGGAAACTCAAGCGGCTCAGTCATGTTTATGGTTGTTTTAGAAGAAAATAATCAGGGAGAATGATTTTTCAAAATGTAAATGCTTAGGCTATATTGTCTTTTCCATTAAATGTGTCATTAGGAGAACAAAAAGCAAGACAGATAAGCCTTGTACTAGCCCAGGAGAATCAAAGTGAAATAGACCATCAAAGTGATGGAAAATGACAATTCTAATCACCAGTCCAGTAAGTCTAAAAGTAGAGCAAATTAGCTAATTAAAATTACTTTTTTTTTTTTTTTTTAAAGTGTTATTGGTAATGTGGAAGGATCGCTAAAGACCATTTTATAAACCTTACTGGTATATTTATCTTCTCTGTGTACAAATATTTGATATTTGTATAAAATATCCCCAAACCTGTCATGAATAATTGGAAAGGATTGCTTTTGGTAGTTACGTCAAAGACCTAATAAAAGTTAACATGTTGAAAGAAAGGGGGGTCAGCGGAAGACAAGCAAATCATACCAGGCACCTGCAAGTGCCTGGGTGCTTGCTTGCAACTCTTCAGCAATCAATTTTGCTTTTATCACAGCCATTCTGTGGGGATCCTGGGCATGCTGATCGGATATGTCACCTGACCTTCAGCCTTTTGTTTTACTTGTCTGTAAAATTACTCTGATTAAAATACCATTAGTTCACACACAGATTGTGAGTCTAACTTAAGCAACGATCTAAAGCTTGCTCTGATACAGCATCATCTTTAGAACCAGAAGAGTTATGTCTGTAATTCAAAGATACTAAAAATTATATAAAAACGAAACACTGGGTATCACTTGCATTGCTCTTTTTGTCCTTTGAGGTCAAGGCGACCAAGCAGAAGATCTGACATAACCCTTCTGAGTAGGGATTTCCCCTCTAATAGCCTCCACAGTGCATTTTCTACAGCAGTTTAATGAGTGCAGTAAATGAACTCAGTCTCAGGAAAGTTACCCACGTTTTTGGTAATAAGGGTATTTTCAAAGCTAACAGCCAGCAGGCAGCTGCTGGGACAAAGTAGGTCTGTCTGAAGCCGCTTCTAGCTCTCTAGGGGCAGATATGAAATAGTGTAATTCCTCTCTGTATATTTCTGGTTATTATTTTTTTATTGGACTAGTTATAGCTGTGTTCCAAGAAAAACAGGGCTCATCCTAAACCAGGTGAAAGAAATAACCATTTCTAGGAATCCCTGGGCATAAACCTTGATGAATGTCAAGATTAAATACCGCACTGATGTTTCTTCTTTAAGAAAAGCAAAGCAATATTTGTGAACATGAATATATTCACACACAAGCTGTGACTTTCCAAAGGAGACAATTCATATTTAAAGATGAAGGGGAGTGGCAGGTGAAAAATAACTGAAAATAAGAATTCCAAAATGGTGGTCCCTTTAAAATATTTTTGGTTTAAATACTTACATGTGCATGGGGAAGGTGGGGGTGGCTTTATCATGATTCTCCCTGGACTGGTTCCAGGTCCTTTGTTACTAAGTGCAGCCAGTTACAGCATCTCTTAGAAACAAAACAAAAACAAAGGTTTCTACAATTTCCTCAGCTTTTCTTTGTTACAGAGCATATCTATTCCAGGTCAGGCATAGGCCACTGTGTTCCCAAGTACTGCCTGTCCTCAGCTTTAAAATGTGATATTTTCTCAGGTTTCTAATCAAAAAAGGTCTTTGGCAGCCAGGAATCCCTAAAGATTGTTAAAAAAGTAAGTGTCCTTTTCTACACTAGGCAAGAAGTTTTCACAATTTATCCATCTTTATCACCATATGGTCAACTTTTCCAATTAATTCTAATTAAGACTACATCCTAATTAGATCTATATCTTTAGCAGTTACTATTGTGCAGTGGGTCTGTTCACCAAGACAGCTCTCTCCCTAGTTTATTTCCAGAGGAAGCTCAAAGTGCTGAGGCTGAGAGAGATGTATTCCATCATCTGAAGATTTTCAGCATTTTTCTGTTCAATAGCCTGAAGAGAAACCAGATGCAAATCAGGGTAAGATGATACTTGGCTTTCTGAGGGCTTAACACATTGCAGGGTGCGATTACAAGTAGTGCAGTAGAATACAAGTTGTGACTAGAGGTTTCTTTTGAAGGTGCTGTCCTCCTTTCCTGTGCGTGTGAAGATTTGAGCTTTCACAGAAAACTCTAAAATAAAATCCAGACCTGCCTCCAAGGAAGCATACCCTTCCTGCTGGCCCATGGCTCCGAGTTTTGAATTCCATCATTAGGCTGGTGGCTGGAAAGAGACAGAAGTCAGGTGCAAAGAGGAAGAGCAAGGAAGAACAGACATACAGGAGAATCACAACTTGAGTCTACTATTCAATTCTGCCTGGTTGTGTCTATAACACCAGTGTGACTGGAGTTAAAGTCAAGCAGAGAGAGTAGCTGCGCAGATGCTGAAGCAGGGAAATTCAAATTATGATTGCTGGGGAATGTGCTCAGCTGTTCATACCAGGTTTTCTAGGATGAACACAGTGCTCCTGCAATGACCCAGCAGTTTTAACCTAGTTCTGGAGCATCACCAATACATGACAGAGCACACCAGCAAAGCCACAGTGAGGACATGCCCCTCAGCTTCCAATTCTATAGTAAGCCCACAGTCATCTCGCCATATACCATACACTGCTTACCATAAGCACAAGAAAGTAATCCATAAAGGAAATTAAATGATTAGGTGTGGACAGAGGTAACAGAGAGGCCACTGCTGCCTTTACAGAGCACCCCGAACTGCAGCCCAGGGGACCCTGTGAGTGACAAGAGCCTGCCGAGCAAAACACTTCCCTTCCCTGTACCTGCTTTTCTTATGAGAGAGTTATGGATAATAAGTAAGAATATGCATGTATTTTTTGGCAGAACACTGTATAGAAGTGCAGTATTTGTAACCCTACTAAACTTATTAGCATTATTAATTACTAATATCATTACTGTTAGATTTTATTGGCAAACACACTTATTTAAAGCTGTGTTATAAATAATGGCATGTAGTACAATGTCTCATAGAACAGACACACGAGTTTATTTCCTAGGGCTTTTCATTTTATGCGAGTTCCAAACGATCTTGAAATATTCATATTTTCAGGGGTTTTGGAGGAGGCGCTTGGTTGAGGTTTGGGGTGTGGGTTTTTTTGGTTTTGGTTTTTTTTCAAATTTGTTTTCTTTATTTCTCACCCCCTGGATCTCTGTCTAAAGTTCTTAAATGCTATGAAGAGTATTTACATGCCTTTAAATGAACTACACATTTCACACTGCAGTATTTAATCTTCCATGATGTCAAGAAGATGCACTCTGTTCTTTGAAGGTATCAGTACATCTTACATGTTATTACTAGAAAAGGTCATGAAAAGATCAATACAGGCCTTATGCTTACATTCTTACTATAGGAAATTGTCCTTTAGAAGCAATATAAAAAAACTCCCTTAGAAGGAAGCAGAATCGTAAGGAATAAAAGTGGTAATTAATAGAAGGCAGATGGAACGCCTTGAACTTTCAAGGTTTGATCCTGTGCAGCCTAAGAGGAGATAACATCCATAATAGACTCTTAATAACACCAATCACAGATGTAAGCAGAGCTGACTAACTAGGAAAAGCAGGGAGGGAGTGATGAGCTGCATGTTTACTTACTGAGAAATGGATGAGAATATAATCAGTAGATTAAGCAAAATTGCTTCCTCCTAATGCCCCACCCATGCATTTTTTGTAAGAATGGTGTCATTCCCTGCTCCTTATAAGCACTGACTGCATATCAGGGCCAGTGAAGATTTTACTCAATCTCCAATTTGAAGGAACCAGGTTGCAAATACAATTTCAAGTTCTGGTGCCAGTCACCAGTTGGCCCAAAGTCTATTTGAATGATGTGTTGTTACTGCTTTTGTTCTATGACTTCATTTCTGGTTCAGGGTAGATGGGCATAAGAGTTAACCTTTCCTATTGTATCAAAGGCCTTTGTCATCATTATAGATGACATTTTAAATCTGTTCCCTTCCATCATTTACGCATGAACATTTTGGGCAAAGAATTTTATCACAGCTTCCTTCTTGCATGGCTGTAACCACCAGGAAATCTGCATACTACTTAATCATTTATGTCTTTTTCATGCACAGAAGAATTAGGTACAAAACAAACCAAGTCCCAAGAGGTATTTTTGTATTGAAAGTTCGAGTTACTGGAATGTAGGAATCTAAGCCAAAAGTATAATCTTCAAAAGTTCACTTAATGCCTAAATTCCTCTGATATGTTAGTTTTCAACACTTCAAATTCCCCATCTGCACATCCATGTTGGGCAGGTGAGGAAGGGTGAAGAATTCAGAACTTCACATCTGTATCTTGTTAACACATATAAAGCAAAGTACTTCCAAATATTTTAGCTGAGGGGGTGGTCTAGCAGGCATTCCCATAGTACACCAAACAAGTTTAACTCCATAATAAAAGTAAGGTTTATCTATCAACTACAACCCTCATGACATGCCTTATTCATTCTTTTATAGGATATCCTAGTGATGTGAGCACTTACCCAGAAAAGAAAAAAGCTCTTGTTCTGAATACTTCATATTCAGAAGAGGTTTTATAAGAATCATCACCACAAGGACAGATTGCCTCCTACAGCACATGACATTCCCACCATTCCCCTTTTCCATTTACTTTATTTGAATTCCTAGGAAAAAGACCAACTTCAACAGGAGAGATGGGTAACACCTCCACACAAAACAGCCTCCAGTCAGACAAGGCACAACTCCAGTGAGGGTGGGGGCTGAGCCCTCACCAGACAGAGGGAAGGAGGACAACACTAGTAACCCACATACTGTGGACATCTCTAGTCACTCCTGTTTCACAAAAGAAAACCATTAAATAATCTAGTGCTTCCTTTTAAAAAAAAAAAAAAAAAAAAAAAAAAATCGCTGCAGTATCAGCAAAAGGATTTCCATTTACAAAATCCAAATGGGTTGGGCAGCTTCTGGGAGGGAAATCAGTTTTAGTGTACACTTGTACAACTCATCTGGCTTGTTTACTCCCTTCATAGAATAGCTCAGTAGGCACCCATCTCCATCTGTTGAATTTTGTGTGTCTTGCTGAGAAACCAAGGTTTCTTCTCTAAGTTTGCAGGGAAAGGTTAGGACTATAAATTTTCCCAGTAGGAAAAGAAGGGCCAAAGAAATGTCTTGTTGAATCCCCACCTCTTATTTGTTCTTGGTAACTTGTGTATCTCCTCTCACAAAGGCACTGGGGCTGTAACCCGTATGCCCACAACCAAGACAGGGACAGCTTTCAAAACTGGATATTCAAGCTTGTATACTGACTTCCAGGCATTTTCTCAGAGTACTATTGTTCTGCTCCTTCTTTCATAGGTTCTTGTACATTTTGTCCCAGTTAAGTGTATCCAGCTGGACTGTCCAGGCAAGAGACTCTTACCAGTTTGGGAAACAGTTCACCATACCCAGCTGTGACAGTTCTACTTCAGCTCTGATTCAGATACTTGTCCAAACAGATGGTGTTAAAACAATGGCCTCCGCCTGGCAGCAGTTTCAGTGAAGGCTGCAGATCTGCAGTACTGCAGAAGTTAGAGCCCAAAGCCAGGCTTCTGAAGGTGGCAAATGCCCCTGATCCCAGCTCTGCACCTTTCAGGAGTAAAGAGGATTTTTACCCTCTAATTGCTTCCAAAGGAAGGTCACCTCCCATGCATTGTCTACAATAGATTGTTCTGCCTTTTATTTTTTTATGGCTCACAACATTTAACTAACTAAATAATAGTGCATTTTCCACAGGGTGCCATTCATATCCTATTACTACCGAGTAACCAGTTGTCAGCATGTGGCCATGTTTACTTAAGCTGTCACCTAGAAACTACTGTGTTTTTTCCATTTGGAGCTCAACTATATTGCAGCATAGACAAACAACAAGATATAAGCATGTCGGCAAATAAGAAGCAGCCTGCCTTTAGTGTTTTATACCTATTGTTTCACTTCCCATAACCAGTGATTTTTGTTACTGAAAATAATTTTGGCCCAAGACATCCTGTAGTGTGACTAAAAATCAATCTGTTTTTCCTTAGGACTCTCTTGGAAAACATTCTATAACCTCTTCTGCCCTTTCTCTTGGAACCCATAGTCCTGAACTGTTTTCTTATTATTATAGGTGTGAGGTTTTATTGTTCAAGTTTAAACCTAGAGGTAACTTGAACCAAGACTGTTTTTAAGATGAGGTAGGCCTGTCTCTAGTGAGAATGGAAACAGAGTCAGTTCTCATTTTGTGTTGTTCTTTGGAAGGAGTGCAAATACCTCAAAACGCAGGTTACACTTTAGCCTCTCTCTAATAATTAATTATACACATCAAATCATAGATTAATACCTATGGTGTTACTAAATAGGTGTATTGTAACTGCTAACTTCACTTCATGTTTATCTAAACTGAGCACCCAGCAAAGACTGATGAGAAAAGCTAAAGTGAGCAACCATTCCTGGTGAAAGAGCAGTCCCTTCATTCACTTTAGTGATTCAGAGGAAGTTGGGGGAATTTAAATTAAGCAAACCATTGATTTTTAACTTCCATTATTTCTTAATCTTGGTAGCAGCTCGATGCAACTTAGACGCAGATTTTCTTAGGCACTGAACAGGCACAAACAATTGCCCTTTTTGTGTTTGTCACTGCAGCACATCAGGCACTGAAAGCAATAGAGAAATCAATACCACCTGCAAATAACTTTCCTGCTGAACATAGGCGAGCCCCATGCATGTGCCTGGGCTGAAGGTTTCCTTCCAATCCAAGTGTAAGGCTGAGACTTCACCAAGGTAGAGATATGCAGCTCCCCAACGCTATGAAAAGCAATCGTCCTACCAGACACTAATGATAGAGAGGTCCCAATCACTAAGCCCAAGGCTTAGTTTCCTTAGATTAGCCTAGGTAGCCTCTGTTTTATTATGTGTAGATATGGACAGAGAAACCTGGGTAATTTACTCTGCTGCTAAACCTGGTTAAATATATTTTATTAAGGTTCCTTCGTCTTTTCTGCATTACAAGCCTCACAGTCTAGATTTTATAAGCCATTTCAGGCTGCTAGGAGAGAATATTCAGCAGCTTCAGCAGAGGTGAACTTTCCCTGAATCTGCATTAGACCACCCCAGTCACTCAGCAATTTTTCCATTTGCTTCAGTTACGTAACCACTCTTGAAATAACATATAGATTTACTATAGAAATTCAGTTGCTCACACTGACTGTGTTTGAAAGTGAGCACAATCATTGACCTTGAAATATCTCAGCAATATAATTCTATCTAAGCATCTAAGAAATGAAAATAAATATTCTTTCAAGTTATGGTCACTAGAACAACTCAGATACTTAAGCATATGTCTTTGCCAAGAACTACGTTGCATGCCAAACTTTGCTTAGGGTGTACATGGAAGACTTGTGCCTAAAATAAGTCCATATATTTATTGCACTTTATACAGGTGCCTTAATCTATGCAAGAGTGAGTTTTAGTGTACAAATGAGTTTGTCTTGTTCTCAGAGCAAGTTTAAGCTGTTAAACCAGCACATCTGGTCAATATTTAATTTGGAGCAGACGACAATGCAGAACAGACTGATTATGTGCCCAGTAGTTGTAGGCAAATTATGTACAAAAGAGCGTAGCAGCAAGAAAAAATACAAATATCGGCTCTTTAAAACCAGATAGTTTCATTTTTTGCTTCTCTGGCTGAACAACTAACCAAAAAAATCAATACATGCAAAGAAAAATGACCAAACTGTGACACATACCCATTGCTTGATAAATATGTCTCCTGCTACGCTAAGCTTACATTGCATCCAATTTCAAGTATCTGAAGATCTTCAGTGAAGGTGCACAGAAGCTATGGAATAATTTTGAGCTAGTTTGAGGATATTTGCTTTCAAAAATACGCTCCATTTCTGTATGTACCTGAAAAAAATAATATTGAGAAATTCACATTGAATGTTCCTGGTATTCCATATGGATTAGTAAGCAAGGCTGAGAAAAAGCCCAAGAGTGACGTGGATGAGGCACTTTGAGGTAAAGTGCAACAAATAAATTAGCCAACATTTTAGGAATAATTTCACTAATAGGCAGGAAAACACAATAAAATGGCTTTTGAAGTATTCTACTGATATTCCTTGAAAACATGGTTATAACCAAAAAAGTTTTTGGTTTTAAAGGTCTGTCCATGAACATTTCTTAACCCCCCCCTCCCTTATCCCTCTTGTTGTCTACCCATTCACTTTTTCCCCCAGAACAGTCTCCTTAACCTCTATTCACGTACTTTCTTTCCCAGACACTCTCTCTTTCTCAGTTTGTTCTGAGACACAAAAAGTAGCCTGCATATTGCCCAAAGATTATTAGCTTATAGCTAATAAGTTCTGACTGGTATAAAAGACTCCAAGGGCAACAGTTCTGTAAAGTGGGAGAGAGCATGCAGGCTAATTCAAGGTTAAAATATTTAAGCTTGGCCCACCAAAGAGATACAGAATAACAAAAATGCACATATTTCAACTTTAAAGGAATCTTCAGCCTCCCATTGTCTTCCATTACACATTTTACAACCAAAATTTGTCAGGTTTAACATGCTCCCCCCCACCCCCAGCACAAGACAACTTTACTTAAGAATCCAATTTGTCTGCCATTCATCAATGCCCTCCACATGAACCTCATGGCATCACAGAGACATTTCTATCCCCTGCATTCACAGTGCTGGAGTCTCTTGAGCCAACAAACTGTCAAATTAGTGCCAACTCATGACAGCTTTATGATATGTAATCTTGTTCACCAGCAAATGGTCTGAGACCCCCTGCTTGCTACTGCTGTCAAACAAGAAATGCTTTTTTGTGTCTCTCTGATAAATTTATATTTTGAAAGCAGATCCCAGCTGGGAAAGTAGTGGGTTTGCCTCACAAAAATCTTGCATAAGCACACTTAACTGCTTTCTCCATGTGTTACTTAAAAAGAAGCTTTTAGGTTTTTGCTTGAAAATTATAAGTTAGGGAATAGTAAATTGGTTAGATTAATTCACAATGTACATTGTCCTGCTGATTCAAAATACTTATTCAACTAACAAGTAACAAATCCTTACTCCTTCAACATTCAGTCACAATTGACGCAGTGCTAAAAATATTTTGCCTGATCTATGTGGGCTGCAAAGCCCACATATCAAAAGCTGAGGTGCAGATAAACCCAGTTTATTCAAACAGATTCAGAAAGAGGAAAAGTTGAATTCACAGCGAAACACTTAAGATTTCAAGATGATGAATGCTGGATGGCAGAACATGGTGGAGAAGTTAGAAAAGTAACACACATGCACAGCCCCTTACGTAGAGAGTTCTTGGAGACAGGAAATGAGTCCTTCCTTTACATATCTTTACAATAACTTTGTTCTATTCATTGCAATATAAAACAACAAGAGTATACTAGCTGAATTGTTATATGTATCCTGAAATAATCAGCTTTTACATCCCTCTTTATATAAGTGATCTGATAGTAGCTGCCTGCATTTATTTCTTAATTGGTGGCAGAATTAACCACAAGAAGTAGCCAAAGGGAAAAATTACTGTGTGAGAAATGCTTAAAAGCAAGAACGCTATTTTCAATTTGCTTCATTTATAATTCAACAGATACAAAGGGTTCAATTCTGCAAAGTTCCCACACAGAGTACCCTAGCAAAGTCAGTGAAAACACAAGGATTTACAGGAACAAGCCTTGTAAACAGGGTCAGGAAAAAACCAAATAGCCCAAGAGCGGGGAGGGACGACAAAAAATGGGGCATTAGGAAAACATCAGTGACTACTTTCATTTTAAAAGTTTACGTTTACAGTCCCCCCTTCAAAAAAGGTCTAACACAATTGTGCTAGAAAACAGTCTCTAATATTCTTCTACTGCATGCTCCTCTGCTCTACAGAGCACCAGAAAACATTAGCACTTTTACTTAAGAAAATCTATTTTTAGGTGCAATACACATATCTGAACTTGAGCTGATAGGTTTTAACTAATAGAGTACTCGTACATGCCTCTGTATAAAGTCTATCAGGTAATATCCCAAATTACTCACATAAGAAACAACCTGGACAATTAATGGACAAACTTTCCTCACCATCCCATTAATCTAGCTGTGTTTGGGCTTGCAGAGACTACAAAGGCCACATGAAACAAGGCATGCAAATGCACTGGATCCCTGGCTGCACGGCCACTTGACACTGAATTTGTGGCTGTGTATATCAGAGAGACTGCTGCAAAATTGTGTGGGGCGATCCTGATCTTGGGAACACAGGGCTGCTGGAAGGGAGAGCATCCCCAAGCAGAGTTAATAGTACTGCTATAGACAAGCAAATAGCGTGTCTGGGCACGAATGCCTTCACATGAAGATAAAAAAGTTACTCCCAATCAAAACGCCAAGGATGATTCCTAAAACTCACCCGCAGTTGCCAGCAGCCAGGCAGATGCTGTCTGAGATTTCCAACAAGAAACGGAATAGCTTTGGGGTAATTACTAGGTGTTGTCTCATGGATGAGGATTCCATAGGTTTAAGATCAAAAATCATTGCAGATATTCCACTATTATTTTATAATTGAAGCTAAGATACTTGGGGGGGGGGGGGATGACTACATACTTTCTAACATAGCTGATATTAAAGCCCAATAATTAATGGAAGAGAAGAATCTGCAGCTCATCCTATTTCAGCTTGAGTTTATTTGAAAACATTTCTTGTTCTTGTACTCTGGCAAACTAGTGCTACATTACATAGTCTGAAATTGGTTTAGGTATCAACAGAAAATTTGACAGCACAACCAAGCAAGTTTCCACACAATATCTAGCCATACAAACTAACCAATTCAAGCATACAAAGCCCACAGTCCTTCCATTCTTGCTCTTTCTGGAAATTAAAATATCAACAAGAATGGTGACAGATTTTTTGCAAAATCATTTGTCCACTGGAGTTTCAATTAGCAGAACAATTGCCAGATACTATTTGGAATGAAGTATCGCAAAGACAGAGCCTCAGAATTTGTTTACAATCCTCTCAATTTCGCCCTTTATGCTAGCATTTTCTATATTCAAGTAAGAATTTTTAGATTATGAAGAAAAGAATATAGTATTTCTTATGTGGTAATTCATACTAATATGACTTAAAGTTATCTGAATTAATTTTCTTAATCAAAATCTCAAATTCATTTAAGTTCATATAGCCAGGGACTTGAATGCAACTAAGAATTTGCCATGTTGCAAGAATCAGAAGCAACATGCCTAAACCCAAGCAACCTAGTCAGTAGCTCTGCATATACCGCTGCCTGCCTACAAGCAGCTAAGACGCGCTACTTGGACTTTCCTGTCACACATCAACTATCCATCTTTCCATTTACCTGTCTAATCAGAAACAGAGAAATGACCTTTCCACTTGCAAGTTATCAAGTTAGAATAGCTGCTCACTTCACAGAAGGACAGCCAGAGACTTGAGCAAAATAAGTGATCTACAAATGCATTTCAATAATGCAAGGCATAAAGTCAAGCAGAAGACGCTTTTTTATTAGTCTCTTTTTTAGGAGAGAAGTCTTATGCTGTAAGCCAGCTAAATCCCTGTCGCTCCTTCCTCTGTATCAGCACACAGAAAGGTCCCTTTCCTCCTTAGTGCCACTTTACAGTCTAACCAGAAATGAGGAAGAGAGGAAGGGAGGCACACAAGCTTCTTGACACAAAAAGAAATGGAAGCCAATCTCTGGTGTTCCTACCGAGATGCATCCTTTCACCCTCACTGAGTGACCAAAACAAATATAAAGGCTAGAGGTATTGCAGTGTATTCAATATATAGTACAGTTTGTAATTATAAATAATACATATAACTCAAGTATACTTACAAAATATACTTAATCATTGCGGTCTGTGATCCTTCCATGAAAGCTGCTGCTATAGAGTTGCATAAAGCATCATCTTTTAGGGACATGGTTTAGTGGTGGGATGGCAGTGCTAGGTTAATGGTTGGACTCGATGATCTTAAAGGTCTTTTCCAACCGAGGTGATTCTATGATCTGAGTACAGGCTGTAGCAACTAACATCTCTGCAGTGTATAGGTGAGCTTGAACCTTTCTGGGCATGATCTGTGTTGGTAAACTTGTGTTTGTAGTCAAGGGAAGACTGCACAGAACTTAGTATAAAATGTACTCAACCTTCAACATTCACAACAGTTATAAACAATGACATTCACAACTGTCACCGTCAACTGTCAAATAAGTCCTAAAAAAAGAGGAATGGATCATTATTGCAGATTTTGAAGAAAAGTTCTCTATAAATCCTTCAAATTCCAGTCTGCTACAGAAAAGTAGTAATAACCAAAAAAATAATAATTTAAAAAAATTAAAGAGAGAGGCAAAAAAAAGCAAGCAGGAGATTATGGTGCATTTGTTCTCTAGTGCCACCTGAGAAAGACTCCTGAGAATAATCTGTATTTATCATGACTGCCAGACTCAATTAAACTTCAGTGTATATGTCTTGGGTCCTGAGAGCAGGTAGATTGCTTTCATGGAGAAGTCAGTTCTGCAGGGAAATCAGATCAATAAAGCCCTCAAAACGTGCCACAGTTTCTTGCTAATTTTCCATTGCTTACCACTCAATAGATGAGCATTAGCCAGCCTGCCTTTCCCTGATCAAGCATGTAGTTAACTCCCCCTAAAAGTAGTAATCTGCTACGCCGCACCAGTCGTGCTTTCCTCTAGGGGATCAGAAAGAGCCAGCGTTCCAGGCATCACTTCTCCACTTAGAATTGAATTTGCATTCAGACTTCAGATAAAGCAAGAAATGAAAACGTTACTTCTAAATAAAGAAAAGCATGAATCTCATTCATGCTCCCTTTCATGGAAAAGCATTAAAATTAATTCTCACCACCATACTAATGCTTCACATTCGTTTTCAAAAAGCACTGTTCAGTATTACTAACAGATGCTCCATCCAACTAATCCTTCACATATCCTGTCATTTGTTTTGGCTTTCAAGCTTGCTGCTCTTAATGGATTCTTTTTCCAAGTAATGCACATCATCCTAGATGCTGTATCATTGCAACAGACGGAGGTGCCTCTCTTCTCTTCTTCCTCCCTGCTACATGCACATTTTCTGATGCACCTTTCCCAACCTATTACCATACAGTGTTAAAGATAATACACAAAAATAATCTTACTTGAAAAACAATATATTGTACCTAGGGGTGAACAGTGAGTTAAATTAAGCGTGGTTTCATAGTTAAGACATTGGAACAGAACACACAAGACCTGCATTTAGTTCAAGACTCAGCCAGGATTCTTACAGCCTTAGGTAAAATTCATAATCCTTCAGCTACAGTTAACTCATCTATAAAATAAGAATAATGACATTGTCCATATGGGTTGGGGTTTTTTTCTGAGCAATTTTGAAGCTTAGAAAGTGTTCTGTATTTGCTGATGCCTAATATTTAACACTTCAGACTACAGCTTGACAGAGGTCTCTCAAAAACTTAAAGGAAGAATAAGAAGAATGAGAACAAAAGCAGAAAAGAATCCTTGTAAGTCAGCCTATTTCTTTTTTAATTCATATGTATTTATAGAAAAACTAACAGTTTTCATTCTTTCATGCCAGAAATTAAATGGGATACAAACTCTTTGACACACTTAGACAGGAGGAATCAAAGAGTGACTGACAGTTCCCTTCATGAAAAGATTAGAGCCACGGTTGGAGGCAGGATCATCTCATTGCTCCTTTTCACTGACAAGATCTGCAATACATTGCTAAGTAAATCTCGCGCTCTCTCGGCGAATAATTATATAGATATTATTTGATTATATATATCTATATCTATCTAGATATAGATAGATATCTATATAGGTATATAAAAATCGCACACGAGCAAAACGTGTCAGCAATATATATCCTGGTAACCTTTTAAAGGAATATCCTTTTATAAAATCAAAACGCCATTCTGCTTCATAAGACAAGTTCTTGAGGAAAAATAGTGAAGCACTATTGAGTTAATATAGAAATAAACCCATATCTATATGAAATGTTCTGATATATATATGCGCACACATATACACATATACTCACACACAGAGGATATATATACACATATATAGAGAAAAATGCATGTTTAAAAGTCCAGAGCGGGACTTCCCATTCACTAGGTAATATCACTGTTAAATTTGATCATTGCTGCTTTAAAATAACTTCGTAAAAGTACATATAGGATGCGCAAGAAAAGGAAATCTGACCATCATCAGAAGTTATAGTCAGTGCAACAATATTACGAGTGTCCTACATGCATATCCTTTCCCTTTGATTCCTTCGACTAACGTTGTTCCAGGAAGGTGGCACACGATCTTCATATTATTGCAATCACCAATAAACTGACAGTTTTGTAGTGGATATATCCAGTTCAACATACACACAAAGCATATGCTTAACTTAAATCCTACATTCGAAGTTAAACATGGGTTTGTGTCCTTCATCTAGGCAGTTTAAAAAACTATCAGAAGGAAACATGAATTTTGCTTCATCCCAATTTGGGCTGGATTTCTACAGGTTCTGTGCAGAGCCCATCACACACTGAACTTTGTTACCCCCTTAAAAATCAGGTATGATATTTGAAGTTATAGTTTAAAATAAATAAACAAACCCACACCTGTTACTAACAAGGGCATACCAGGAGGAAAAAAAAAAGGGTAAAAAATACACAAGTATCACTGACAACTGCATGCCATTTTCTGTGTGTTTCACAGTCTCCGAGTTAAAGGCACCTGGAAAAGACAAGCTTTAAGCTTTTGATAGTTACCTTTAGTTAGTCTTTTACATCCCTAACTATTCGCATTTTACATCATATAATGCGGAATGCCTGAAGGAGGAGCAGCACCAACACATGCAAATACATATCACTAACTCAATCCAATTTCTAGGGCACCCAGAGTCCCTTGGTTCTGAGAAACTCCATCATTTCACCGTTCTCCAAGGTAGGAGAGACAAAGTTTAAGAGACACAGGGCGCTAATAGAGAGAGATGTCTGCGACTGCCAAGTTTCCTGTTCCTGCGAGCACTGGCATCGCTCCTGGAACAGAGGGGAAGAACAGTCTGTTAAAGTACTATTGTCTCCGATAGCTCAAACATCTGCAGGAATGAGGGGATATGCTCCTGTTTCCCCTTTCCTTTCTCCCATTTCTTGGCCACTTTCAACTACAAGCACTTGTGATTTTTCTGTATATGACATACTGCAATATTGACTTAAGTCTTGACTGAAAAACCCCCAGCTTTTTTTTGTTTTAGCTCATGGCACTAAATGTAGCAGATTTTCAAAGCATTGTACTGAAAACTCACAGACAAAAGAACATTTGGAAACCTTTTTTAAAAAAAATTGATCCCAAGGAATAAAAAAAAGCATCCACATAAGATTCTATTACATGTAACTGGCCATTTTGCACTGCTGAAACTAAAGCTTTGGAGAAGGCTACAAAATATAAAACTTAAGTCATGTTTCTGAAGTAGCTTAAGAAGATCCAGAATCAAGCTGAATACGTGAATATACTTAACACCAATTTCTGTTGTGAGTTTTGCTATATGTAATTAAAAACACTAACACAGACTCTTTTCTATAGTTGTATAGCTGATATGTTACTGTAGTAAGAGGTCTTAAACCACTATTTTTAAAACATACATAGGGCTTCATCCAGAAACATACAGGATTCATCTTTTGTGAATAACAACATATGCTGAAACAGCTTCTCGATAGCCTCAACTCTCCCCCAGATTTTTTTTTTGAATCATTGCAAACATGGAATTAAATTAATATCATGGAACTCTAAATAGTTCTGAACTGCATTATCTGAAGCGAGATACAAGCATAATCCAGTTTGTTACCCCGTGGCATACTAGCTCATGTTCTGTGCATCCTGATTGTAGTGAAGTATGTGTGCTCTCTTCTGAGGGCACATATATCTCAATTTCTTAGCCATTAGCATTAAAATTAGTATTTAAGAGCTGGGAACAACTTGGCATGTAAAGAGGTGAGTTAGTCCTCATACAGGACTAATTTAAATAGATCAAGGATGGATATCTGCCTAAAAAGTATGCTCAGCCACACATGATAGGCTCAGCGAAGAAGTCCCAGGATGAAGCTCTGTATCACCGACTTCAACAGCAGATTAGACCATAATATTCCCTGCTGTCCTCAAAATCTATTCTTTTCAAAAGAAAAAAAAAAACTCCAAAACACCACAACACAAAAACAAGAGACAAACAAAACAAATACCACCAAAAGCACACACACACCACCCAACTCATTTTCCTATTCTGTAGTTCTATTTAAGAGTTTTGTTGGCTTAGGACGGGGAGTGGGCATCTTCCTCATTATGATAAATCCAGTTTTCATCTCAGAGAACTTTTAAAACACATTATCTGCAGCATTCAGACATGAAAAGAAAGCGTCTAGCACACACGCCCTGACTGTATTAGATGCGCTTTCCAAGCTTACATCTAAGAGTTCAGTTCCCCTCTTATTTCTCAGGTCAGAAAGGGTTAACGGTACTTCAAAAGATAGCACATACTCTCAGCTGGATAAGTTCTTTCACCGTGGGGGGAATTATGGTCCCAAAGGAAGCTCCTTTCTTCTATTGAAAGGAGCATTTTTGGCTGCTGAGGGAGGCAGAGCTGTGGGAGAAGATTTTTAATGAACTCAAGGAGAAGTTGTGTGAATTAACAGCTGTGTCACTGTACTGGGAGTCAGGAGATGTGTTTGCTATTCCTGGCTTTGTGACCTCAGGCAGATCAGTTTTACTTCATAATTACTGCACAAGTAATTGCTAGCCAGAAGATCTTGTAACGCAATACTCACATAGTACTATTAGCCATTTTATGTTGCTTTCAGTTTAGTAACAAAGGAGATGGAACATGTCCCAGCCCTTCTGAAAAGAAAAAGTGGAAACAAAAGACAAAACTCAGGACCTGGCTCGCTGGGTGCCACATGCATGCCCAGTGAGGAGCAGAAAGTGAATAGGCAGACAGCAAGTGATAAAGAAATCCAAGCAGCAGGATTGCCCTAGCCATACTGACCAAGCAAGGAATAGCATCCAGATCATCCTATTTCCTGGCATTTCCCCTTTCACTGGGCTATGAAGCCTTCTCCACTTGCTGCTGTTTCAGTGGGCCTCATGGCTTGTGCCTGAGGTTGTTTGCCTTCTGTTTAATCCTTTACAAAAAATAATGACAAGCAGCAACTACAATCTCCTTCTACTTGGTCTTTTCAAAAGACCTGAGGTGCCTCTTACATCCTTTTTTAGATCAATTCAAAGCAACACAAAATATCCAATGGTCAATACTACAGAAGAAACTGGAATAGTGACATCTTTTAAAAAAAAAAAAAAAACCAAAAACAAAAACAAAAAACCCACCAAGAAATCGTCAAGAGTTTTAACACCACAAGTCCAATAAAGTCACAGAATTGTCTAGGACTTTGCTGGTCGTAATGTCAAGCATGTTTAAGGAAACTAGTGAAGTATAGCAAATTGTACATGCAACCAGTCATATCTTGCCTTCTGAAAGCAATGTGGATGGCTTAAAGTTTGAAAGGGGGAGAGGATTATTAATCCTCTGTAATACTCTGTTATTACAAGACTATCAATCACTTTGCTATATGTTATACAACGGAGGCTAGATCCCCAAAGCCTAATAAAATTTAGAAGGACATTCTGCATCTTCTTCCTTTCTGTTTTTGCAGAGTCTTTCCCCAGCTGGTATTAATCCAGACAACCTGTCTTTTTGCATTAGCCCTGGGCTGCCTCTAAGCTCTCGGTGCACCCTGGGCAAGAGATTCCTGTTCTCAGCCTACACCTTAACCAGTAAAGTTTCTAGTTCTAATGTCAATATTTTCTCTAGGTCAGGTCAATATTTGATATCTTGGCTTTCTTCATAAATGAAATTAATACTGCAGCAAGAAAAGGCCCTCTGAGTTTTATCAGTTTTGAAACATAAGCTCAAAAAAGAAATCTCAGGTGTCTTTTGAAAATGGAAGGAAAATATCCCAGCTGTGAACTTTAGACAATGACTATAAATTTTAGTATCTACCTATAATTACAATTCAAAAAATATTGTATCTAATATTTTTCAAAAAGCTGCCCCCAAGTATTAGGATATATTAACCTCATTTTCTACAAATGAAAAAAAAAAAAGGCAAGAGAAACAAATGATCAGGTTCCTACTGTGCCACATCATGCAATGAGGTTGCACAGAGTAAGAAATGTAGGATATCTGTAATAACCTCTGCCATGGAGAATTCAATTGTAGAGAAGTTTCTCTTTCCTATCAATCCGCAAGTTGGCAGGCTAGATATAGGATGTATAATGTTTGCTCTCTCTTTCTCCCTCCTATGTATATTTATGGGGCTAACGAACTTGATAATCAAAAAGTTTGTTCATCAGAAGAATTACCTGATGCCAGCATCCCCTGTTATACTAGACATCAGGCTGAATTAGCAGGGGTTTACCACAGTTCTTGTGTGTGGTGTCCAGTTTGCCATAGTGAAAATAAAAAGGTAAAACCAAAACAAAGAACCCACACAGCATTTTTCAGCTGTAACTTTGCTATGCAGAAAAGGGTGAGATGTCCTGTTGTGGGGTAAGAGAGGCATACAGCACGTCCTCAGCTTCAGGCAGTGAAGAGCTATGACTTGGCAAGCACAACTCAAAGCTGGGTATCTCCGCACTGTGACAGCGCACACACTCAGTACAGGTTAGCTCTGTTCACCCTAAGATCAAATGCAAAAACCTCACGGTCTGAAGCCCTCTTCTCTAGAAACATATCATCAGCTTCAGCACCTAGAAAGCATTAGCTTAAATCCAGCAGCACTAGCTTAAATCCATACCAGCTTGGTAAAATCAGACTGCTCAGCTAAAGTAAAGGCTTTTTTTTTTTTTTTTAATACCATTCAGGAACAATTAAGCCCATAATGTACTCAAAGTATGAATTTGTAGAAATCTCGTATTTAGTTACCAATATAAAGCACATCTTTTTTTTTTTTCCATTCCTTTTATAATATTCATCACCAACTTATAAACAAACTCCGTGCAAAACTACTGAAAAACAGCAAGAACAAATAATGTTTAGAAGATATGCTTGCTACTTGATGGCAGAAATAAAATTATAATGGAGTTTCTAGAGCCTGAAATATTTCAATTATTTTTTGTGGGAGTGAATTTTAAGTGTTTTTTACTTTTCCTACCCTTTCTGCCTATATGCATGAAATCAGCCTTGGCTTTTCTACAAACCAGAAAGTTTAAAATCCTGTCTCAATAGGAAAAGAAACAAATGAAGAAAGTGCTAGAACTGATGGATCACGTGTGCTTTCTACTACCTTCAGTGTAAGCACCAGCACGTTGTAGGCAAGAGAAATTCTCTAGTCCTATTTTCCTTCAGTAGTACTTGCAAGAATCAAGTAAATCTCAACCACTTCTCCAGTGACATGATAAATATGAATCATGCCCCATAATCAGTAAAACACAGTAGCACCCTGGGTACAGTGACGGAAGTCAGCAAAAGCAAACATCATGACATGGAAGCCAGGCACAGCTGAGAGCGCCCCATGCCCGAGGGCTTGCCTGTGGCATAAGCCAGGCTCAGCTGCCCTTCCTGCCATTGGCCTAATGCCTACCATATGTTCTTTCATACCGTGAGTTTCCTTCCCAGAGCATGGAATAAAAAGATTACTTCCGTCGGCCTCTGTTGCACTTTAATCCAGCTGACCAGGGACATGCTTTAGCGGGTAGACGCTCTAGTTCACACTTCACGAATAAGCAAAACAAAAAGCAACTACAAGCTCAATGTGTAAAGCTACACATCACAGAATAAAAACACCTGGCTCGCACCCGCTCAAGAAAACCTAGTATTAGCCAAAATATAAATTACTAGTATAAATAACCTCTGCAAAGAGCATTTCTAGATCTATTTCTCAGTGCCCAGCAGGTCACAAGACACTTCCATCTCACAGAAAGAAGTCAGCCTGACTTTTCTTGCTGTTTTGAGGAGGTCCAATTCACAGGACCAGGAAACAGGCACTACAAAAACACCCATGACAGCCTTTCTGTTGCAGGCAAGGGCTCTGCACATGCTGCCAACTGCAGAGCAGAAGGTAACCTCCCCTGGTGCTAGCCACTGCTGCATGTGGGGTGAGGAGCCTCTGGGCATCCTGGGCTGCCAGTAGCTCCTGCTGCAGGGTGGAAATTCCTAGAAGGGAATTTCACATAACAGCAGCATCTGGGAAAAGAAGTAGCCTGTTTAAGTCTGTACAGACCTGATTTCCTTCCTGATGCCCTCTCCTTTCTTCCCTTCAGTAAGGCACCTCTCTGTTGTTACTTGGCAAAGGGCAGCTTGTTCAACACAAGGGCAATTAGCTTAAATTTTTCTGGGTAGGAGCTCAAACCAGCATTTGTTAGTGACCTCTAAAATTCAAGTTGGGTCCTTGTTGCCATCAACAGTGTCCTGACAGGAGGCTAGAGGTTCAGGGCAGTAATAAGCAAACCAGCGCTGCTTACTTACTGTGTGTGCATCCAGTGACCAGCCAGCCCAGTGCTCCCACTTGCCAGGTAGCAGGGGAACAGACATTTGGGACTTCAGCTACCCATTCAAGACAGAGTTGAAAAATGAAAGTCTCTCAACAAGATTTTCCCCTTTCTTAACACAGAAGGGAGAAAGGGACTTAACTGAAAGAGCACTCCTCTGCCCTCAGATCACAGTTTAAGAAAGCATCCTAGGACTACAGTGAGGCTGTAGCAATTACTTAACTGCTGCTCTGAAAAATTTGTAGCCTTTGCGTCTTGTGGCCCTTTCCCTGCGCTTCTGACAAAAGCCTTCCTAACAGGAGAGGAGACCCGACATCTTCATTTCTTCTCATTAATGAAATACTGCTAAGGGTAAACACCTTTAACAGAAATTATGTGTTATCATCAGCATGACCAAATATCATAGACAATGCCTAATATAGCGTCCTGTAACAAGACATGGATCTTAACTGTATCACATGTGTTTGTGCTAACATTTATAATGGAGATAATTTAGGAAGATGGAGAAGATTTAAAACAGTTCACACAAAAACCAAGCAAAATAGCAATCAGTAATAAACCAGCCGCAATCCAGGTCTCAAGTGTGCACAACTGGTCGAGGCTTTCAGCCTGTTACGCAGAAACAGTCTTTCCAGGCAAGCCCAGCGGACACGTAACCAGAGCTTTGCTGAGGGGCCAGAGAGCAGAACAGGAGTTTGCTGAAGCCTGGGACGTATGGAAACAAACTGCTTCAACGTCCAAACTAAAAAGCTGCAACAGAGACAATGAAGGGTGTTGAGGTTAAAATGATGCTTTTAAACAGAGATCAGTTAAAAAAACTATTTCAGCAAACTCCTATTACTCAGGTGAATACAAAAAGATGTTCCTTCAGACAGGATAGCACTTAGCATGACTGAGCTCAGCAACGTCAACCCACTCAGCCCAAACCCTTCATTGAAATCAGAACCATTTCTCAAACTATTTGACAAAAACACCTCTCTTCCACTCCACTCTGGAGTGCCTGACCTAATTTCATCCATGGCTCTGCTCTCACACTTCTTAACCCACTCTGGAGCTGTCTGGCTGCACACCCTGGTCACAGCAAGACGTATACATATGTACATACATGTGCTTCTTGCCAGTCAGGATGTGTGGCTTCATAAGTACTCTGCCTTCTCTCACCGAATAGGCCTGAACATCAACAGATGGGTTTACTGGTCTAGAGACCAAAAATGTAGCTATTAAAATTAAATCTTAAACTTTTTCTGAAGGAGAGGTTCAGGCTGATGGTGCAAGTCTCCAGGCCAGCCATCACTCTGCAAATGCCGTTTCCCAAGAGGCAACAGATAAGCGTACGCTGGCCTGTTTCCACCTCAGATTTATTAAACTCTAGGAAGAATAAATCTTAATATATTAAGAAAAAAAATCAATGTAAACTTATTACAAATGCACAGTTTATGAACTTATTTTTAGAAGTTGATCAAAGTATCAGAGAATTTTTCTTGATTAAGTTTTGTTTCCTTTTTTCACCCCAAATGTGCCAGTGATTTGACTAACAGGAAGTCAGAGAGAACAGTGAAAGTTAGTTGAAACAGTACCTCCTCATTCCTGATGTAAAAGCTTTAGTAAGGCAAAGTATTTCCTGAAGATTAAAAAAAAACAAAAAAAAAAAACAACAAAAAACCCCCCAGCTTTATTATACCAAGACAAAAGAGTTACATTTGCCTGCTATTTACTCATTACAATATTTATTCCAAATGTTCATGTACTTGGACACACAGCTGAAAGTGCAACACAGACACTGATGAAGGAATAAACACAAACCACAGCTTTTCCTTACCACCTTACATGCCACATCAGATGTCGTTCCTGCCCCAATACTCAGCCACCCTGTGCTGCTGCCCAGGTATCACTGAAAGTTTGGTGTGGGGAAGGGAACCTCAACCAGAGAAAGAGAGAAGGACCTGGAGATCTGAGGTCTGGCTCTCTGCCTGCTCTCCCAGTTCCAGGTCTGCCAAGACACGTCCCCACATCTCCCATCGCTGAGCACAGTTACTGCTCCTGAAGCCATATTTCTAGATTTTTCCTCCTAACAATGTCCCTTTGCCATCCATTCACCAAAGGCAAATGCAGCAATTTCTGCACCAGAAATCGCTTCAGACCTGCATCATAGTTGTAAAACAAGCCTTCATAAGGGAAAAAAAGAAAAAAAAGAAGAAACAAAAAAGAAATACTCATCCTTGACTCTTAAAATATATTTTTCACACTATATTATACCAAACCAACAGGCTTAGAAAGAAGGGGGAGGTGTGCCATTCTGTTTGTACAATTTATTTTATCCAGTGCACAACATTTTCTACAGTTGCAGCACCAGATTCTGCAGGAAGAAATGCAATACAAGCATTCTTAACCTCCAAGAAAGCTTAGGTTAAAGAGCCCTCTACCGAAACCTGTGTTTTCTCACAAGTTTTCTACGCTTCATAACTCTCCTTTTTCCTCCACATGTCTCAGAACAGTTTCATTGATTATTCAAGCCATAATTTCATAACCTCTCTCCATAGCTAATACTGTCAAACAGTCAACTCCTGGAGATATCCTCCGGTTTTATTTAAAATGCTTTCTCTTTCTGCTGATGGAAACAGTGCTCACTAAACCTCAACTCTTAATCACTCAATATAATCAGAGAACAGTCTTCAAGGCCTACATTTAGTTAACTAAGTTTACAAATTTACATGCCCCTAGGTGTTCTTCAGACAAAGAAGAACATGCAGTTCTTCATACAAAATTTTTACAGCACATATAATTCCAAACATTTTACTTGGAGGGGGAAAAAAAAGTAAAGAATAAGTTATGGAGTAGAAGAGTGTGGATGGTTCCAAATTTTACAGAATTAATCCTTTTCAGTACAAAACTCAATGTGAAAAAAGATGATGAGAAATGAAAAACTAAATTGCATGCAAGCTTTCCACTGGTGGCAACTGAAGACTAAAACAGTTATCTGACACAGAGAAGGTTAAGAGGACAAGAATGAATTGGGTGGACATGAAAAATTGAAGGAAAGACAAATTCGGAACTGATGTCAGGCCACACATTTTAATTGCGGAACTGCATGCCAGACATTAACACAGAGTTGGGGTCATTCAGAGAACGATCAAAGGGCACTTGGGGGACATTGGGCACTGGGGTGCAGCAACTTTCTACAGAAAATCTTGCTAGTCTTTACTTACTTGTACTATTGCTGTGTTATTTGAAATAGCTAGCATGAACTGTGGTGCTCCTTTAGGAAAAAAAACAAAAAACACACCACCACAAAAAGAAAGAAAATAATCTACCATTGAGGTTGTCAATCACAAGCAAGAGAAACTACAGGCATTCAAAACAAACTGCCCCTTCAGAGCTGAGGTCACCTCGTCAATATCAATCTTCTCGTTTTGATGCACATTAAGAGCTGTTGGAGTGTCCCCTTTTATCCTGTGACTGTGAATTGACCTTACTGACACTACTGAATACAATATGGTCATTTAAGGATGTGGTAATTATTGGTAACTGCACTAACTAAGTTAGTAGCACACAGGGCATCATTACTCTGGCTTGTAGTGCCACCTGGCCTTTATCTTAAAGAGATTTACTCGTATTTCATGTGCCTTAACTCAAATTATACTCACTTAGTCCCTTATTTACAGTTATTTTCCATTGAACTCCCATGACAACTTACGCTAAAAAGGAGTATTTTTCACCTGAAAAATAAGCTGTTGCTTCACAAATTTTAATTAAGCCTATAAAAGCTCATGCTATACAAACACAAATACCTTTAGTCTTCTAACCTCATCATAGACCATTTTGCATCCTCTATCTTTAAACATTATATCAACACACCGATGGAAAACCCACTGCACTAGTACTATCTTGCCACTTGTAAAAGAGAAGACCTTATTGGTCAGAAAGGCACACCTGTGCAGCATTACTGAGAGTGCAATACGCATGCCATTATGCCACGATGCAAAGTGCTTGCTGAACTTTTAACAGAAGCACTGAGATTGTTTTAACTAATTTAAACTGGTGCTACCCTGCAGCAGGCAATGTGTGTAGGACCCACTTATCAGTTTAAAGCATGGAAAGAAATGTAGCCTATTCAATAACATTTTAAGATATGATCCATGCACAAAACTACGACTTTAGTAAGACAGGCTTAAAATGTGATAAGAAAACAACAAAACAACTCACTGTAACTGTGTGTTGTTTTGTATGAACTTCTTGATTATGAGTGGCAATTCTCAAAAGGGAATACTTTGTGTGCACTACTACCTTCAGCATGGTATTAAAATGGTCTTTGTCATCTTGCATTTACTCCTTCTGCCAAAAGCACTTGCAAGTAAATCAAACAAGACTTCTGTCAAAATACAACAGAGGAACAACCACAGCTGGGTCAAGAAGGAGACCTCCTGCTGCATGTGTCACAGTCTGTCACTACAGGTGACACAACACGCACCTCAGCGCCTCTGACATGCACCAGCTCATCAGAAGCAAACCCCACCAAACTGCAGCACCCTTTCTGCAGGATCATACTCAACTTCCAAAGTGAATCAAAATGTAAACCAGCCTGTCTCCAAGACTTGAAATCAGGCAGGGCAGGTACCTAAGATATGTATACATGCTCTTTTTTGCATGACTTCCAAGCAGCCGCAGCCTTGTGAGCCCAAAACCTGTCCTTGCCAGGAGGACACCAGTCAACCTGGGCACACATGCCAGCTGGCACACCGTTGCCAAACACAAGCCACAGTGCTTCCTTGTGCGGCACCTTCCTTCGGCCTGAAATTGGCTTTACTGATAAAGATATATAATGTGATCACCATAAAGATGACTTTTTGTTAAAAGGAAAAAAAAAAAAAAAAAAATCAATAGTAGCTTGTGGTAGAAAGAGACTTTGGAATTGATTTGGAGATGACATGCTGGGCTTGGGCCCAAAGCAGAGATCCTGACCAAACAAAGTCTAATGCTTTTAGAGTTCATTTAAAGATGACCCCAAATTAAATTTCCAATTGTACGGGCCTAATTCACTCCAGCTTGTTTAGAAAGACTGTTGAGGGAAAAAAAAAAAAAAAATCCCAACACAAATATCCTTCTGAGGTTTGGAGTTCAACTTAATAAATTTTTAATCAGACCTCGTATATTCTTCCATGCTGGTTCAATTTTGTTGCTATAGGTTGTCACATTCTGTTAACCCAGAGGATCAATAAGGAGGCAAGCTTCTCTGACAGCTTGCAAACACTACTGTTTTCTTCACACTGTTTCTATTCAGCGCTACTTCTGCCACAGATACACCCACATTTTTAAAGCTATTTATTTTCCCCAAAAATAGATACAAAATGCTGTAGCAAGGACAAGGCACAATACTCCACCTATTTAAACTGAGCTCCCAAAAATATCTCACCTTGTTCTGCTGTATCACAAGCCAGACTTGAGACTTAGAGATTGCCATACATTCATCCCTCCAGACTGCAGCAGTCCCATCTAATCAGATTAATCTGCAAAGCAGTCTTACCTGCGAACTGTGCCAGCAGCATTTGCTTTGCAACTGTGAGAAAAGCGAGAATAAACCACACGCTGATGACCCATCAAAAGGTCACTGAACCCGGCCCTACTGTGAAATATCACTATAGACATCCAGGAAAAGAACCAAAGCACCAGAAATGCAGCGGTGATAGAAAACCTGTCATCTGCTATTCAGAGTATTTCAGCAGCTCCGGCAGCCTGAACAGCACCTTTGCACAGTTCTCAATGCCAAAGCCCTAGTGCTTACCTAAAGCATCATTCTACAAAGATAAGTGTGTGATGGGGTGAGCAGGGAGCGAGGAGAAGGGGAAATAAAGGTGAAAAACACTTCTTTAAAGTGAGTCATAGTCACTTCGACTGTGGCTTCAACTGTGTCTTGACAATTAATGCTAGATTTTCACACTACCACCCGTTTGGCAGAACATATTTAATCCAACACAAAACACAGATCAGATTTCAAATTAGCAAGATCACCAATGAATTATATGATGAAAATGATAGCAAGCCTGTGCTGGCACCAGGCTTCGGCATGCCACCTGGTATTCCAGATTGCACTGATCCTAGCCTGTGCTGATCCCCACCACCTGGTGCATTGCAAAATGCCTCTTCTGCAGTACTGCAAGGCTTTCTGAGCAGCCCTCGTGGAGAGAGCTTATCCATTTCCAAGGTCACCCACATTTCCAAAAAAACAGCCTTGCAGAAAGGCTGCTTGGCTGGATCAGACCTCTATTTGGATCTCAGTGCTGCAAGAACTGTACACTTTTTTTAGCCTGCTGACTGACCAGTGCTCCTGACACTACACTCATTCTCATGACCAGGACTATTTTCTCATGCCCATCCTGCATGTGGAGAGCAGCTATACTCCTCCTGGACACAGTCCACAGCAAGCACCACCACCCCAAAACAGCATGCATGCCTTTGCCCAAAGCAGCTTCTCCTTTCTGCTTCAGTGCTACCGTAACTTCACTACATACAGCATCGAGCATCAATTCTCCACAAGAGAAGAAGTTAAGGTGGTCGTTGTGCCCTCACAGCTCAACAGGTAAATTACCCTTATGGACCTTCTCCCCTATTGAGCCAGTTTACACAAAAGTTCGTCCCTGTTCCCTGGTCACAGCTGGGGCCAGACTGGGAGGGAATGAAAGCGTACCCAGACATGCCCTGCTCTTCGCAGAGTTGAGGACATCTTGTGCTGTATCATCTGACCAAGAAACAGAACTTCTTAAGTGTGAGCAGACAAATTTGCTACCCCAGAAACTGCCCAGGGGAAGGTCTGTTGCTATATTTAGCTACAGATAATTTTTTAAGTCCAAGCAATAATGAAATGATCAAGTGTACAGCAGAAGAGGTCAGATGCCTGATCTGTATTGATGGGCAGAGGGCAATTGTGCAAAGGTCCAGCCCAGCTTCCCCACAGAAACCTCACTTTTAGTAGGAACAAGTCACCACTATTGTTGCACACAGGCAGCTCTGCATTGCTATTTATCTTCTTAAAAGCTGACAGCAAAAAGCTCCAGGGGTAAGGACTGAAGAAAAATGGACAGATGCTGCAAGCCAGTGCCCCTCCAGGAGTGCTCACAGGGACACAACACACTGTACCTGGTGCTCCAGCCCTTGCCACCCCCTGCCACTCCCCAGGGACATGCAGCCAGCTAGACCCCATACTAGAACACAAGGCTCAGCAAGCAGCACCACCTACAAAATCAGCCCAGCCCATCCATCCCCTGGGACTGCACATAGCAAGTACCAGGACTGATGCAAAATTCATAACAGTAGCAACATATTTGGCTTAGAAAACCTTTTTCATACGTTAGTCAGTGGCTCCTAAGGAGGCTTCCAGCAACACTAAGGAATCAGTAGAGCAAAGGATCCTTCTTACTTATCTAACTTCATCACCACCCTCCAAGTGCAGCAGCTTTTGTGACTGTGCTCAACCTGTATATGGACCAACTTCAGCCACCCGACACTGAACACCTTTGAGGCTGAAACACCTGCAAAATGAGGTGTAGCAGATCAGTTATCACTCACCTTAATTAGAAAAGCCTGTGTCTCATCTGTTAGGCCACAGAGTCCCAGAAAATTTTCTGGGGTCTAGCTACCTTAACAGTGGGGAGGGGAGCCACGGGACTGCCAAGGACATACAGAGCCCGCCTGTGTGAGGCACAGTGCTGGCACAGCAGCTGAAATCTTTGGGTAAAACAAGCACAAGAGAGCTAGAAGTGACTTGTAAAAAGATTGGTGGAAGGTCTGGCTGTATACTGGAAAACAAAACAAAGAAATGCATGAACTCAAATAAAACCTGCTAAAATGAAGTTAAATTGTTACCATTTTTTTTAAAAAAACCCACACACATTTTAACTGATAGGATAAAGATATATGGAATTACTGCTCTGTGTCTCACAGGTACGATGCTCCAAATCCACTACCAGAAACACTAAAGCACGCTATCATGCCATTGCTCTGTTTCCCACCTTGGCAAAAGGAGATAATTTATGATCTCTCCCCTATCAGAGTAGTGTAGAGGCTTCTTACACTAACATGAGTAAAAATCGTCAAGACTCTTAGCATGGAGGTAGAATAAAAATGCAAAATATATTAACTCTCCACATTAGCTATGGCTGGAAGGAAAATAGGAGGCTCAGCAGACTAATTGCTTTACTCAGTATGGCAAATTATCCATTCCAAGAGGCAGCTAGCAGCATGAAAATAATAAGTGAATGTTAGAGGGCATTAGCAGAGGTGCAAGAATTCCCTACCATTAACAGTGCTAGTTTATGCTTTTAAGTTTACAGCAAATTAGCCATACCCTTCTAAAGCTTATCAACACTTCTCTCACTAGAAATTAAACCTTGAACCCTAAAATATTGGCATCTCTGCCTTTTCATAATAACAAACCTTAAATGAGATAAACTAATACTTTTCTGTAGCGGTTAGGAAAAAACACTGATTCAAATAATTCAATAGTAGCTTCAAAGGCAAAAGTCCACTTATCCTTGCCTCTCCTAATATATGCTCATTTGCTTCAATGAGCACATTAACATTCAAGAGCACCCAGATCTGCTTCACCTGCTCCAATTTACCAGCGAGGCTGCTCTGGAGTCACAGCTGAAACCCCAGTCGCCCTGGCTGCCCTCAGCAGTGCGTGCCATGCACACACGGCCAGCGGATGCTCTGGCCCATGGCATGGGCGTGTGTTCGGGGGCCCCCTTCGTGGCAGCAAGGTGAAGGAGCGAGGAAGGCTCTCAGAGAACGTGTTATGGGTTTGAATGGAGTAAGTTACTTGGTACTGTGAGAAAGTCAAAGAGAAATCACTTTTAGGATGGGGGAGCAAGAGGCTGGGGCAGGTTCTGCTTTACGCAATTAGTTAAAAGAAGGGCATGCTTACCTCATGAGCCCTTTTACCCCTCTAACAACAGGATGAATTATGTCCAATATATATCCCAGTTCACTACTTGAGAAGATTAAAATGGCATCTTTTAGTTTTACAGAAGTGAAAGGCTGGATCGCTATCTTTCCCACTTGCAAAGCTTCTGGGACTAACAGGCATCACTCCATCTGGGAGACAAAAATCTGCCCTTTCAGCCGAGACCATAACCCATGAGTATTGATCAAACATCCACCTCCCTTCCACATAATAGAATTTCCCGGTGAGCTAATTGTTTTTACTTCTTTCATCTCCGTAAATGAGGTCAATGGCAAGGGCAAAGAAAAGAGAATTAGCTCTAAGTGTTCTTGGCTTCAAAGCAAGAGGAGACAGAGATTCCAGATTTTGGAGAGTGCCGTACAGGGTTTGTAAAACACCGTGGGACCTTCCAAATATCTGAACTTAGAATTGTTTCAGCTTTGGTCAAGGCTTGCCTGCACTGCCCAAGGATTTATGCTTTTTACACGTGCCATTACAGTTTGGCGATGCCACTTCTGGGTCGATGATGGACTTAATTCATGCTGTCCCTCCAACAGTGACCGGCTCTCAGCCACAGCTCCTAAAGCACTTTGCAAAAGTGCATGAAGCTTCACAACAGATGTGGAGGCAGGCAAGTACCACAGAGCATGTCAGTACCTCATCCTCATCACCATCTGCCTGCAGTGACAGAGCTGAACAGCACCTCCTGCCCTGCAGCCCCACGTTGTGAGAGTATAAGCGAGGCAAGGCAGAGTCGTAACGCTGCAGATTTGTGCATGCAGATATACACCAACATCAGGTTTACAGAAAGGAAAACCAGCAAAGATGCGAATGGCAGAATTAAAACCTGACTCTCAGGAGAAAAGTGGGTCCTGTGGCTTTCTCTCCCAAAGCAGCAATGATTCTCTGAGGTCTGTCCTCTAGCCCCCTCACTTTACACGCACACACACACACACGCGCGCGCACATGTCCTAAATCAAGGCTTTCCTTTGTGCAATACCGCAGTTTCCTGCAGTATAAAAACCCTGTAGGACCCGTTAGTGTCTCAGCAAAATAATATTTTATAGCATAGTTATCACAGGCAGAACTATTAAGAAGGATCAGGAATGATGGCCTGAGACAGGCACTTCTGTTTGTATGGGTGGGGAAGCAATTAATTTGCTGCTGAACTGTTCAGAGTTACTTCCCATATTTTGGGAACGGCTAGAATTGGAAAGAAATCATGCTGCTATTATAAACAGCAAGAGCAAAACTTCAGTTCTCCAACAGGAAGATTAGAAAAAACCCTCAAACAACCCACCTCAATTATGTATACAGCGCCATGAGCTGAGTCCCAGCCCTATGAGACTAGCAGCCCGAATGCAGGTTGCATGTGGTGAAGCCTCTGGCACACTCAGGGCTACTGCAACATCTGCTTTACAGCCCTCAGGTTATAACTGGTTCATAGCTGCCCAAGTACAAGACAAGGTGGAGAAGTCAGAGGAGGGCTGAGGCTCTGGGAGGGGTCAGGTCAGGTACGGCCTCACCAGACCTTGCTCCTGCCAGTCTGCAAGGAGGACGCTAGTCCCAGCCACTGCCTCTGCAGAGCAGGCGGGAGGAGGGCTCTCATCTACCTGGGCAGCCAAATAGCCAACAGGTAGAAATGCTTTCACTCTCTCCTAATCGGGACAAGACAAAACTCGGTGCTGGAAGTCTCAGCAGTTTGTTGTTGCTCCCTAAACACTAATGCTAAAAGCTGTACAGAACAGTTTTGTATTCTGGAAAGATGCTTTTTAAGCCAAGCTCTGGTTTTTTTTGTGGAGTTTGCAGAGACCACCTCTCAAGACACAGAAGAGATCTAGCAGACGTTACTGCTCTTGAAACACATGTGGTACCCTGTCCTCAGGGGCCAGCCCCCCCTTAACCAAAAGCTACAATACAAGTAAGGTCAATAGTAGCACAACGTCCAAAATTTGTAAATGAATTCTGCAAAGCAAAATTGTTATGGGAATCTTCTTGACACGTCTACATATGTTTTCACCACATTATTGCCAGAAAGGACACCTTATAGAATACAAAACTATCCAAAAACATATGCAGCTCAACTCTGGCAGTAATTTTTGAAAGTCTGTTCCTTCCTGGATGCAAGCAAAGGTTACTATGTGTCTAGAATAGATATAGTCTAGACAGATGGAGCATCATGGGGGGAGAAGGACTGAACTCTCGATCTGTTTGTTTCCTGAAGAGCCTTTTGTAATGAACTTTGTAAAAAGCCTTTTCGTAAATCCAAGTGAATTAAATTGCTTTATATAGCACTGGGATAAACAACTTACTGACAATTAGATTTTTTTAAGTTACTTAAACAATGAATGTTGGAAACATGAACAAGCAGGAAAATTTTGATAAAATAATTTTAAAATACACATATGCCAGTAGGCTGGAAATTAATTCTCTTCCAAAAAAGTGGTTTTAATTTAAATCATATAAGCAATCCCATCAAAGTCAGGGTTTTAATATTTTCAGGAATAAAGATCTCAATCTTTCTTTGCAAGCTATGACCAGTGTCAGATCACAGAATCATCTATCAAGAGCCTCAATAATCCATCTCTTTCCCTGTGTTGATTACTGTCTGTAATGAACAATGTGCCCTAGAAACCATTGCATGATCCGAAGACCTCTGAATCTTTAGCAGTCTGCAGCCTTGTAAGATTTGCAGCCTCTGGATAATTTTTGAAAGAGCATAAAACATCCCAAACACATGCTGAAAACTCAGGCATAAAGAAGAATTCCTATAACATAGTTCTGGTTTTGTCTGGCATCATATATATATTATTTAAAAAGAAAAAAAGAAAAAGAAAAAAACCAAACCAACCAAACAAAAAAAAAACCAAAAAAAAAGCAAGGAACTTACGATCATGCAGCCAAACCAGAGAAAAAGAAGACCTGAGACAACCTTAGCAGGCCTGATGAGACTTAAATGATTTTCAGCTACAAGTAATGTTATTTTAACCTATCTTTGTATCACTTAACTGTGATGCAGCACAAAAGCCATGCTCTTCTTCATGCACTGAAATGCCAGGTTTGGTGCAAATCCCAGAGGGAAAATAGGAGCATGTTTCAGTTCAGTCCCAACTATAACATACCCACTTACTAGCCTGCTTCGTCTCTGGCACAGTGGGTTTACCCCTTCCCCATTCACATCGAAGGAGCTCCAGCAAGGCAGAGTAACAGGGTCATGATCTCTCTTTTAGCTCTTTCCCATGACAAGGTGGTAGGACTTCTGTCTTGAGATCCTACCAACAGCTCTTCTCATGGGAAAACAAGAAAAATATTTGTTCAGACAGTTCAAAGTAAAAACGTGCTGCAAATATACAGTTTGTGTTTGAGTTAACTTTTGAGTTAGCCAGTCTTTACCTTGTTTTGCTTGCATTCAGGCTATATTCTCCTACATGAAAAAATCTTGGGAACACCTTCACAGATATTATCCACAGATAATTTAAAATGAGGCTTAAATGGCAACCTGTTTATACCACAAAAGGTGAAATTAGTAAATGGATGATATTGTAAATAATTCAACTAGCTTTTAATATTTAATTTCTATGGATCATAAGTTTGTTTCATAGTTCCTATGAAACCTGCCCTTACTATTAAGTAAAATATAATTACAGTAGCATTCTTCGAACATATGTGTATGCATGGTGATTGCACTGAGCACGACGGGCTGCGGCCACAGTTCAATGAGATAGTATAAAAGTGAAAACTGGCTCAATGATTTTGCCCTCTCCTCTACCTCCTCATGAGTTTTTGCCAAAGCAGATGACACACCGAGTTGTGCCATACAGCAAACTGGAGCATAGAATTGATCTGAGTCAAAAGTACCTCCCCTGTTTTTTCCTTTAGACACCACTGATGAAGGAAACCGGCAGCATTCACTTGGGATTACTATCCAAATGCCCACATCCTTAGGGCATAGTCTGAAACTCTGATTTTGCACATAGGAAACCTGGCGTTTAGCAACAGAAATTCAAAGCCAAAGAGCCAGTCACTCCAGACTGCATCTTCACAGATGACCCATCTCAGGTTCACTGCTAAGTTATCTTGCTGCCAAGTAAGTTTTCACTACAACAGCCTTCCAGTGCGGGAATTTAAGAACCTCCAAAATAGGAAAAGATAACCCAGAGGAAAAAAAAATAAATGTAAAGACAAAACAAATCCAACTATTCTCAGCAATATCTTGGGGGGAAAAGAAATGGATGAAGGAAAATGTTGTGGATAGCTCTTTACTTGATTTTATACAATCAGCATAGAAATGCTTTATCATCCCTTACAATACAAGAAAGCCAACATTTTTAGTACTATATAGAAGCAAATATCTTTTTTGTACTAAAGAGAATTAATTTTGATCTATTTACTCTGTTTCCTCCATTCAGGCAACTGCTTAGTACATTGATCTTCCATGCATTTCCATTTTCTCCACCAATACATTTCTTATAATTGGAACGCGCTCCTCTATTAAGCTTCTTAATAGATTCTATGTTCTCAAAACCCAATAACTTCAGGACAATACATTAAAATAGACAACAAATTAAGCTTGGTGTTTGCGAATGCGAGGTGCCATCAACAGTGACCTTTAAAGCTACAGGAAGGATGCTGCTTAAAATTGGTTGCAGAGAAACCAGCGCCTAATGTGTCTAATTGCATTAGTTTGTGTCAATGCTACAACACCCTGAGACTCTTTGCAAGCAGTTTGTTGGTGGCCAGAAACAATTTACAGTCCTGATGTGAAGCAGCAATGGACATATGCAGATGTCAATGAATTCTCTTAGAGCTGTGGGTCCGTAGCAGCTGTGAAAATGACAGGGCCTGTATTTAGCTGCATCACCTAGTACAGACACAGCCGAGTTTGAGCGATGCAGTCATTACTGGCCTTAGCTTTGTATATGCAAGCAACACTGAGCATTGCGCACAGCACAAAAGTATTTTGACAGTCTAACATAGTTATTTTAATTATACCAATTGAATCCAATAACTATGCTGTGATATCACATTAACTTAGTTTGAAACACAATGTGAATGGAGGTTTTATTTGCAAACGATTACAAAATGTAATTCCATTTTAAAATAGCAAATGATATAAAATAATTCTCTCAAAGCTACTTAGCCCTGGTATGGTTCCTACATCCTCCCCTAGCTATACAGCCAGCTACCTTCACATTTATTTCATACCATCTCTTAAGTCAGTCAGAGAGTTCTCCACCACAAGTAGAGAACAAGGTGACCTGACAAAGTGTGGGGCAAAGTCTTGAACACATGATGAGCAGCTGGAGCCAGGGGATGGGGACGCCCAGACAGACACTTTGCGAACCACCAGAGCAGGTATTTGCCAGCTACCCACCCACAACCCAGCCTCTAGGACAGGGCATGAGACCCCACCTGCCTCAGTATATATCCAGTATCCAGAATATATCACCAATTCCAGTTTGAAATCACACTGAAGTGACCCAAGGAGTTAAGAGGTCTAATTATTGTATAATTAATCCAGGTAGTCAACCCCAAATGGAAAATATTTTTCATCTAGCTTTATGCTTCCTAGCTAAGGTTTTATTTAAAATGCCAGCTCCTAGCTGCTCTTCACCTAGCATAGCCTTTGCTAACCATTTGCACAGGCAGCGCTGCGGGTAACAGACCCCCGTCAGCAACACGACTGCCCTCTTGATTGTACCCCATCACCCCTCGCATCTCATCTATTTATAATTCTAATTCAAAACCACATATGGCCTGTTTCTTTGCAATTTCGGTTTCTCTCCCAAGTTACAGATTTCTACAGCCTCAGAGGTTGAGTCATTGCTGTTGAAATCCCCTCGCTCGCAGGCAATTAGCATCCTCTCCTAGGTGAAATATTTTGGGATACAGTTCATTTTGCACTACCCTGCCTGGGAGACCCACACAGTGCCTTCTGCCAGTGGATTACTTTTTTTTTTTCTTTCCCTTTACCATGAAAATCATTGTACAAAAGACTTTGCTTTTGTTACAGGTTTTCATGTTTGCCTAGGACTTAACCACGAACAAGACTGCTAATTATTTGTACCTCCTGCAGCGCTGAGTAGGTTTATCCGAGATAAGAACAGCTCAGCCCCTTGTTCCACCACCTGCCAGCGCAAGACTGTTGCCAGCAATTCCCACCCATAAGTCAGGCGCTTTTTTTTTTTTTTTTTTTTTTTTTTTTCAGCTGACAAGGAAGAGTAAATATTGGGTTTAGGTTTCCTAGCAGGCAGTTTGCTTGGTGGCTGCAGCCAGGGACATAGCCCGCGGGGCAGGCTTTGGCCTCCTCTCTACTGGAGGCCCTGGCAAGAGGGAAGCACAAGCCACAGGCCCAGCCCAGTGGCGGTAAACACGTATCTGAGGACCGGGCTGGGGGGGGGGTGGGGGGGGGGTGTCAAGTCGTTTTGAGGGCTGCTTAACACAGTGCGAGGCCCTCGCTTTCTCCAAGGCCAGCAGCTTTCAACAGTGCAGCACCAGGGAGGTGTTGAACGCTCAGCCAGCTCGACTGCCTCAGCGCTAACCACTGCCCTTCCTGATCCCAGGGGCAAAACTAAAACATTCAATGTTAAAAACAGGCCAAAAGCATGATTAGAGGTGGCTGTTACTACTAAAGCCAAGGGTTTATTTAGTCTTTCTGGACGAAAACGCAAGTACCTTTGTTACCGGGACCCTGGTAGCTCTGCCTCCCAGACAGCACTGACGTCTCTCCCAGGTGTAGCACGGTTGCCATTTCCAGACAAATGCAGCAACAACCTCAGCCCATCCTGTGCAGAGCTCCCCTCCGGCTGGAGCTGAGGATTTACACCCACCTTCCCTGCACCCCCGCGGATCACAGCCCAGGAGCAACTAGCAAACGTACGGCCTGGTGTGAGGCTGCCTAGGGCCAAGGCAGAGCCAGGCTCTGCTGGGACAGTCCCTAAACTGGTTCTGTCTCATCAGTTTCCAAAATAAAGTCAGCACTGCAAGAGATTGCAAAACCTCTGCCTTTCTTTTAGCAGGGCTCACAACACACACCAGCGCTCATCTACAACCCACTGCATATTAAACTTTTTTTATTAAAAAATAAAAATCAGTTAAATTTACAAAATTTTTTCTTGTCTAGTCTTCACAGGTGAAACATTTTCATGCTCAAGTTGGCTCTCTGACTGGTTCTCTCAACAACAAAACCAAGACTGAAGTCATCCATTTCCCCATTTTCATCTTTGGCAGAGCTGTTATGAACAAACTAGAAAAATTATTTTTCATCACATATAAACAGCAGATGTGAAACCTTAAGACAAGTGTTGCAGTGATAACTTCTCAGGTGCTCAAAAAACCTACAACTACTTTGTCACACATGAATACACAGAAGATGCTAACAACAGCACATAAAATGGAAATTTGCTCACAACAGCATAAAGAAATGGGATTAATAAGAAACACTTCCTTGATGGTTTAGATTAGACCTAGCCTAGCACAATATGACAGAAGAGGAAACAACCCTGCAGAACAAAGTCATGGTGGACCACCCTGTGCCACTCTGTGGGGCAAAAAAAAAAAAGCCAACAGCTTTGTTGTACATCTCTGAAGGCAGCGGCTGTTCTATTCAGCAGAGAATCTTCAATTACTTAAGCATAAATCATGTTTTCATATTCACGTGACCTCAACTGAATCTCATGGGGGGGAAAAAATTACTGACAAATTGAGTCAGGCTTCATCCTAATATCATATAGGCAAAGACAGATGTATTAGAATTTCACTATCAGTACACAGAACATTATGAGATTAATTAAGAAAATCCTGAAATGCTAAACATCCACAAAAAAGTCTACAAACCCATTCAGCAGAAAGCTTTTGTGTGAGGCAGCCTGATCCCACACAGGATCACCCATCTGAGATAGCAAATATTCCTACAGTGTAATAATAATAATGAATTTTGGCTTGATAAAGAGTGAACTCATTCAGGAAGGAGACCAAGAAGTTACTGATGTTATCTGAGCCACTGCCTGTTCAAAGATGAAGTATTAAAAATACGTATATCACAGTAACTATTTGACACCATATATGGCATAACAAAAATAAATTCCACTGCTCTTCCAACAGGATGATTGTTCAAAGCCTCTTGTCATGCCAAGAAAGATTTCAACTCTCAGTTTAACATGACTGAAACAATCTACTACCTCTCCTTTCCATTCATCTTAAGAAAGTCTTAACACCATATCATCAAAACAAGCTGGCTGGACATAAGATGTTCCCAGAGGAAGCAAGTTACCCCATCTGTGCTTACCTCACAGAAAATCACAAAGTAGTTACACACATTTGGGAAGGGTCTGATACTACTTGCCCAGAAAGTTGCAATCATTGAGGGATCTATTGATAGTCTCACTGTGCCAAAACTGGTCAAGTAATAGAAGATCTGGATGGAACACTATTTTGAAGATCTGCTTAATATCTGGTGAGAAGTGGAAAAAAACTGAGATGCTTTCATGCAGGACCACATGATTTAAGCACAGGAGCAAGCTACTCTGGTGCCATCTGCTAGCGCATCAAAGCTAAAGAATCCAAAACTCCTGTCCAGTAACAGCTGATCTTCATGCCTTTTAATGGAAGACTTGCCAAAGCAAAATTTAGGCAATGGTTCAAAGTACTACAAACACAGAAGCACATTCAGAGACATCCGGAGGAGTTCTCTCTCCCAACAGAAGTCCACTAGTACTAAGACGAAACAACTTACAAACAATATTCCACAATTGACACTAAAATACTTTATTGGCTAGATAGAATGTGCAATATGGATAGAAATATACTGAAATACAGAGTCCTCTGGAATATCATGTAGAAACCCCACAATCCATACTTCTACATCTTATTTATATACATTGCCATATTCAAGAGCTTGAGTAAGGTTATATTTGCATTTTTTTCTTCTCTTGAAAGCACATCTAGTGTAGTCCAAGGCCTTTTTGTTTCTTTAAAAGAAAATTGCACAGCTACCCTATTTCCTCATTTGGTCTAAAATCTGATGAGATTTTTACATATTCTTCTCTCCCTTGCTAGATCCTTTCAAGCTTGACTGCTGCCTCTTTTTCTCCCTTTGTCCCAGTATGCGATAGATTTTTTTCTTAGCCTCCTTTTGCCTCTTGAATTTCTGTTCATCCTCCTTCTGCTTAACTTTAAGATATTCTTTAAGCTGTTCCCGATGTTTTACTTTGGCTTTCTTTATCTTGTAATTATTCACTGTACTCAAAGCACTGAGTAGGGCCGATATCTAAAACAGAAAATAGATAATCAATATACAAACAGTTCAGTTTTGGTGAGCAAGAAACAGTTTAACCCCAGCACAGAGCCATATAATGAATCAAAGATTCAGGGCGAGTTCCTAATTATTTCTGCACCTGCTACCCAATTTCTAAAATGGTTTAATCATTTCTCTTGTTGGGAAGTTAATCAAAGGCTTAATTTTTGTGAACTCTGATTTTTGGTTAGATACTATTTAAAATGCTATGCCTAATTGCTACTATAGAACACTTAAACTGAAGTTTGGATCTTCTTTTGCCTTTGCAAGCACTCTGTAATTCTCCATTTTTGAAGCAGAGTATTTGCTTCAAGTCCTGTCTTTGTTAATAACGCATAGCAATGACAAGTCAAATAAAAGACCACAGCTGCCAATTTAAGTCACCCATAATGCAAGAGCACTACATTCAACTGAAATACCTTGGAAGTCCTGTGACAAGGACAAAAGTCCTATTCAGGCTTCAGGTGACCTACTAGTTTAAAAAACAGACACCGTCCACTCAGAGACAGTTCCATATATGTACTGCATGCCAAACAGGAACAAAACAAATTGCAAGTGATTATTTTTCACTAGGAGCATATAGGTCTTTAGCACTAGCTGCAGATTCAAGTGCTAAAACAATAGTTAGAAATGGTCTAAGTGACACGTTTACCCTTCAGGAGTCCTTGTTTCAGAGTAAGTGATAATTACCTTCTTTTCATGAGGCTCCCTGATAACAGCTGGTCTCCACTGGTCTTTTGGAGTCTTGCCTTTCTTCTCAAAATTCTTAGGCTTGTTCTTAAAAGGCAGTGCCTTTTGCAGTGCTTTAGGAATGTGGAGCTTATTGAAATGCCTTTTCTCTCTCACAATAGGCTAAAAGAATTGATATGGAACATACGTAAGATTCATGATCTTAAAAAGCTTTATTTTCCATCTTTCAGGAAAGAAAAAAAAAAAAAAAAACACAAAACCCACCAAACAAAACCAAAACCCACCAAACACTCACAAAACGTTCTTCAACATCCTTGCACCAAACCGTGACAGCATGTTCATCCCTATTTTACTATGACAGAGGTCTCAGTAAGCTTTTGGAGACGACTCCTCCCCTGAAAATTACTTTATAAACTCTCATAGACCCACAACAATCTGCTTTCCACTGCTTTATTCCCATCTCATACCAGGAAAGACTGTGCCTTTTAGATAAAAAATATGAAGTCACACATGCATATGTATGAGCAGGTATTTACACTACATTCAGTCTGCACAGGTCCGAGGCAGAGTGCAAATTTGACTGTGATCCCTAGTTTAAAAAAAAAAAAAAAAAAGACACATTAAATATACCTTATAGAGAGAATCTTTGTTTTGTTTCAGTTTGATGCCTCGCTCATGCCTCAGCTGGCCTGTTGTCTTCATTCCACTCCAACTATCCTTCTCACCAGCTGGCTTCAGCAGGGATGTTACAGGGTTATAAAACATTGGGATAGAAACAGGATACCAAGTCCTCACAAAGACAATATCTGAAAGAAAAGGAAATTTACTTTGCTCAAACAACACAGTTCATCACATCCACACTCTAAGCAAATATTGCCTGAATAGACATCTAGACCACATAGAATCATAGAATCACCTCGGTTGGAAAAGACCTTTAAGATCATCAAGTCCAACCGTTAACCTAGCACTGCCATCCCACCACTAAACCATGTCCCTGAGCACCTCATCTATCCTTCTTTTAAATACCTCCAGGGATGAGGACTCCACCACCTCCCTGGGCAGCCCATTCCAGAGCCTGACAACCCTCTCAGTGAAGAATTTTTTCCTAATGTCTAGCCTAAACCTGCCCTGGCACAGCTTCAAGCCATTCCCCCTCGTCCTATCATCTGTTACCAGGGAGAAGAGGCCGACCCCCACCTCTCTACAGCCTCCTTTTAGGTAGTTGTAGAGGGCGATCAGGTCTCCCCTCAGCCTCCTCTTCTCCAGACTAAACAACCCCAGTTCCCTCAGCCGCTCCTCGTATGACTTGTGTTCCAGACCCCTCACCAGCTTGGTTGCTCTCCTCTGGACATGTTCCATCAAGGCAACATCTTTCTTGTAGTGAGGGGCCCAAAACTGAACACAGTATTCGAGGTGCGGCCTCACCAGCACTGAGTACAGGGGCACGATCACTTCCCTACTCCTGCTGGCCACACTATTCCCGATACAGGCCAGGATGCCATTGGCCTTCTTGGCCACCTGGGCACACTGCTGGCTCATATTCAGCCGGCTGTCAATCAGTACCCCCAGGTCTTTTTCCACCAGGCAGCTTTCCAGCCACTCTTCCCCAAGCCTGTAGCGCTGCATGGGGTTGTTGTGACCAAAGTGCAGGACCCGGCACTTGGCCTTGTTGAACCTCATACAATTGGCCTTGGCCCATCGATCCAGCCTGTCCAGGTCCCTCTGCAGAGCCCTCCTCCCCTCCAGCAGATCAACACTACCACCCAGTTTGGTGTCATCTGCAAATTTACTGAGGGCACACTCAATCCCCTCATCCAGGTCATTGATAAAGATATTAAACAAGACTGGCCCTAAAACTGAGCCCTGGGGGACACCGCTTGTGACCGGCCGCCAACTGGATTTAGCTCCATTCACCACGACTCTCTGGGCTCGGCCACCCAGCCAGTTTTTAACCCAGTGAAGAGTACATCCATCTAGGCCATGAACTGCCAGCTTCTCCACAAGAATGCTAGTACTGTGTGTGGTGTATATACACCAAACCTCTTCAACATTAGGCAAAAGCAATGAAACCATTTGTATACTTGGATTCTGCAAAACCCCATGAAGTCATAAACAGTAGATACTCCCAAAGAGCAGCCAGCTGAATACTACCCTATTCATTATTTAGATTCAGTTAAAGAATTAGCAACAGAGTTCATATATGTATCTGTGCCTCTACTATTACTGACAAAAACTATTTGCTTTTCTTCTGCCTATTTTTATAAACTAACTCACTCTTTTATTTTGCACTACCCATAATTTCTATGGGTTTAGGAAAACAGAGGTCATATAAGCCCAAATAAGCATAAACTCATGTTCTCAATATCACGGTGACACTCAGCAAACACAGGAGATCATTTACCCCTATCCCTTGCATAATTCTCCCAAAAGGCTAGGGAAAAAAGTTAACTAGAGTTACAATGCCACTCTGGATTTCTCAGAAAAATGTCCTTTTAGCACTTGCACCACTGAATACAATTCATTTTCACGTTCAAGGAGAAAAGCATACCATGCTGTGTAAAACACTTTAAAACACTCAGAGAAACGGGTCTCCAAGACAAACCTTTTCATCTGCTTACTATATGACTTCTGAGTACAACTGAAAGAAATCCAATAAAAAATGTACTTTTTAAAAATTTCATTCTGCATCTCACCAGATAATTCATGCTCTTTGAATTCACATCTCAATTATCAGATTCCAGAGATTCTGAGACACAGCTTTTCAATCTGTGAAGCGGGATGAAAGTTGTGTGATAACTTACATGGAAAGCGCAACTTACCACTCATCAGCAACTTGTCTTCAAATGTTGCTCTGAAAGCACCTACTGGCGTTCGGAGGGCCTTTTTGATCTGTCCTCGGATACCACTCACAGTACGAATCGCTGCACCTTCAAATTTAGCCACTTCCAACTGAGAGTTAAACATTCCCTGAAAGTGTAAATTACCCACCATCATTCAAGATGCTAAGTCTCTCTCTGTGACCTATGTAGGCCACAAAAAGATAAGTAATTCCCACAAGCGTATCTTAAATAGGAAGAACATAACATTGTCTTTATACTAACAGTGCTGATCATATCAAAAACCTACTGAGCCGACTTTAAGGTAAGCTACTAAAAGCAATCTACTTGAGAGTCATATACCACAGGCAAGGCTTCTTAGCATTAAATATAGGCATTTAAACTTCTAAACCAGAACATAAACATTTAAGAGAATCTGTCCAGTTCTCTTTTAATGTCATTTTCTGGAACACAGCATACCTTAAAAAGCAAGTAGGATGTCTTAAGTTTAAGGCTAGCTGTGAGACTCTAATACAATACAGGTCTCCAAGGTTTCTGCTTCTTTCATAAATCACAAGGAACTCAGGAAAAATTCTGCGTATGCTTAGTGTGAATACTTGAGCGCTTCACTGTTGGGATCAGCGCTTAGCTGCTTACTGCCCCAAATGCAGAATAACCTAACCTCTTCCTGAGCCTGAAAGCCCAACTAAGAACAACTGGAACATCAATGAAATTCACTTCTGCAACACTTCCTGCCCCAAACACTTTTGCAACTGTAATTGTGAAGTCCTAAGCACTGCTAGAAGTCATCTTTGATCCCACAGCTGAAATGCAGTGGGTTCAAACTGCCTGAATGACACCAGGGACAGGTTCACATTTTCCAGAGGTGTCTGCCACGTGGAAAGCTAATCAGTGGGTTTGAGGAAGGAAGGGACGGGAAGGGGAGCCCAGAATATGAGCCAGGAGACTGCTGCAGAATTTTTGTCTGGTTAACAATAATTCATATTCACTGGCTAACAATCAGAGACCACACTGAAGAGAGCTCAAAAAACCCCAAGCAGCTACTGAGATCCAGAACACTACTATGCAACAACTACAGCAAACTTCTGCCCCGGGAAAGACAGATGGAGTCCAGGTTGCATTCCTTCCTAGCATCAGAACATGTGGTTTTACAGTATACATACCTACATACCTACCTTAATAAAAGAAGTGTTCTTAAAAATTTTGAATGGAAAACCGGTTAGCTTTAATTTCTTTACAATAGTTATGGATTTATCTAAATCGAGCACAACTCCTGTCGCAGCAATCCGGAAATCAGGCTGAAACATACGGAGATGAAAGACACTGCTGAGCAGATATTTACCGAACAGTGAAGAAATCACTTCGGAACAGTGAAGTAGTCACTTCACTGGTACAATTTCACTGCTTTTTAGAGTTTGAGTTCAGAATTTACAACCTTTACAGGAGTACAGCAGTATGACAAATGCAAATTGACCTCGTACAGACTAGTTGAGGTGCTGCTGACATAACTTTCCTACCATTCACTAATGGTATTTTCAGAACTGCCATTCTGATTATCTTGGAAGCAATCTTAAGGGTCCTTGTTGTCTACCTCACTGTGTTCTCTTTATGAAACAGAATCTTACTCAGACAGAAAGTCTCAAAGGAAAAGTGCTTCGTGCACTGCTGTAAGTCACTGTATTATGCTAGGGACACATGATAAAATAGCTTTTTAATACATACAACAAGATGACTGTGCAACAGTACTTAAACAAGGAGTATGGAAAGAGATAATAATCACCACTGATTACTGTCATGCTCATTCATTACAATGCCATACAAAGCTTTCATTATATGTTGTATGTAAACATAACTCTACCCTTGGATAAAATATAAGCAACAAAGATCATATTTGATAAATACTGCTTTAACACTTTAAATTAATTCAAATACCCATAAACATTCTAATAAGATGCAGAGAAATCACACTGAGGACAAACTTTTTCAACAGAAACATCAGTATCTCATCCTGTAAAAATATTTTAAAAGTTATTGAAATACTTAGCACCTGAAAAGCAAGTAGGTATAAATCCTTCTACAGAAAATACAAAGCAGTATTAGTCATTTTCAGTGTAGCAGAGTAAAATTGTCCAAACAAAAAAGCCTCCACCTAGTTTCCTATCTCACCACAATACACCTTTCAAAAGTTTGGGTCCACCTACTTTCTCAGTTCCTACAACGTCACTACTTTATCTTACATAAACACAGAATCACAGAACAGTGATCTTCCCCAAATCTATGTAAAATATCCAAAGACCCATGGAAACCAGTAATCAACATTTTGTGATAACAAACCTACCGTTGTGCCACTGACAGATTGAACTGCCAAAAATCCTGTCCCCTGAGGAGTGATGGGCCCTACAAGAAAATTAAATTAAAAAATTTATTACTATACAACATCTAGCCTCTACTTAAAGTCGTAAAGCTTAGAAATATGTGCTAAATATTTTCAATGAACAAAACCAAAGAGAAGTTTAAAGCATTCAACCCACTACTCACATATAGAGCCCCATGAAAGTTAAAGGAATGGTTAACAAGAAGTTACTCGTGTACGGAAGCATTTGCAGGACTGGGCTCATAATGTGTGCAAGTGTCTCCTGCACACAGCCGACAAGTCAGGTTCCTCTTTGATACAGTACAACCTAGCAGAATGCTCAGAATTTGATTACAAGCCAAATATATCACAAAAAATAGGCAATTGCATGTTTTCCCATACTATTTGGCATTATTTTACATTCCAAGGGGAACATACTTTTTTAAAGACTTCTCATTCCAAAAGCTGTTAGCTGTACTTCCTGATACATCCTGTAAAGCTTGAGAATTTTATAATGAGTAAGTGGTACAGGATAGTAACTCCAGGATGCCCTCACCCCAAAAAGTTGCTCCACAATGCATATGTTGTGGTGTGTACTTCAGAAGCCTGTGACGCCCATTGTGATCTTCAATGTAGAACATGGGGATAGTCTGAAATCGCCTCCACCCTAATGAGAGGATTAAAGGATCACGTGTCTTAAGTATCTTCTTATACCATCGGTGCTTCTTCAGGCGCAACTAATTAGAAGAGAAGATGAACAATGCTATTACAGGACAATATTTCCTGAAATACAAGCCTTAATTTTCAGGAATGATTGAAAGCAACTTCCATCTACACTAGAATTGTTTATTCAATAAGCTCTGTATCTTCAAACATTAACACTAGGTTGACTGGAAAGATAAAGCTAATCAGTATTTCACTCACTCTGAAGTCATGTTTGCATGCATGCAAGCAAGTATTATATTAAAAAAACAAAAACCCATATATATATATATATGCTAGTAATTTTTCTATAGCCACTTGTCCATTGACTATGAACCTCAGAGCACAGCTTACGTTTGCAATTTAGCAATCACAGTATCAGACCTCAGTCCTGAGAGATCTCTGCAGATGAACATGAAACAACAATAACTACTTCTTCCAGTTATCCAGTTAAGCCTGCAAAAATCCAGTGTCTGCTACTACAGAGTTAATTGCGTCAAAAGCAAGTCCCCTATTCAAGGGACAGAGACAAAGGTTTCTCTCTGTGCTTACTGTATCTTTAATAAACAGAAAATAAATAATAACTCCAGACACACTGAAACACACCTGTACTGATATAAAGTGCATTCACGGCTTTGGCTACATACCTGTACATATCCGACATTTCCTTCACTGTTGCCTAAGCCACCAAGGATAATAGGATAATGAGGGTTAAAATTCAGGACAAATTCACATGGGACATTCTCAATCTCTATTCGAACATACATCCCAGGCCGGAAGCCCTCATACTGCACCCTGGTCTCATCATCTTGATCTTCAAATTCCGCTCGATTAAGCTATGTGACAAAGAGAAAGTCACCATGTGTTTTACAAAATTCAGGTATTAACAACTTGTTCGTGAGGTGCCAGTTCTATTTAAAACATGCTAACGTTATATAAATCTTTTGGGAAAGATCTGATAGGTTTTGTGACTTTTTACTCAGAGCAAGATCTCTGCCACCATGAATTCCTTCCAATTTGAAATCCCAAGTGGGCCTGTTAGTCTACTTGAAAGACAGTACCCAAGAGAAGCAAATGACTGAGTGACTTCTGATATACCTTTCATAATGGTGACTTCGGATTTTAAAATTGTCAAAAGTACATTTTTGATTTAGGAGCCCAAGTACCTTTTAAAGTTAAAGTCCTGATCTTTAAGGTGTCACTTTATGAGGAGGCTGGGCTCCTATCTTACTCAGCAGCTTAAAAGATATTTCTGTGCATCCTCACACTGTGTATCATCAAAAGGGTCTTTTAAAGCTCTTCTGTGCCATATGAATGTAGATTCTGCGTAAATACTTAACAAGATATCCTTGAGAATAACAGAAGCCTCACCCTCCTGTTCTAGCTCCTGATGTTCAGATACCTGTAAGATGCCATGTTTAAGCAAAATAATTATTGATTTCATTTCTCAAGGTATTGAGATATGACACAAATTTTCTGGTCCAAGTTTACTTTTCTAGAAGCCTTTACACACTCCATTTGAGATCCTCCCCTTTCCATCCTGCAGCAGAAATATTGCTGGTATGTATTTCTGCAACAGACCCCAAAGCGAAACAGTTGTAAATTGTCTCGTATTCTTCTACTGGAATGTCCTTTACACTTAAGTGCTCTTAGTACCAGAGCTCATACAATCACTTATGACAAAGGCTAATGCGAGAAGTTGACAATTAATTTAATGACTATTTAGGGCAAGATTTTGTCAGAAGACAGTGAAGTTATTAGCAATATAAGGCAATGTTCTTCCAAGTCAGCCAAAGAAAGAAGCTACTTCTAAGCTTACAAGATTTTATCTAAAAAAACAAGGCCTGGAACAAAATCAACACCTCCAATTCTAGATACAGTTACCTACCACATGTAAAGAGCAACAGTCATCAATTATTTTTTCCTCATAATAACTTGACAGTTTAATGAAAAAGACTGCCACACAGAACTTACTTACCCCTTAATAACATTGCAAAAATTCATACTAAAAATAATACCAGGAAAACATTTGACACAAATTAGTACAAGAAAGATTTTCACCTTCCTACACATAAAAGGATGCCCTTCCCCCTCCCCCCTCCTTGAGGGGAACCTTCTCTCTCATGTTTTAGGGGTTTTTTTGAGACCTGTTGTGCTAGTTCCACCAAGGAACAAATGGATAACTGTTAAAAACTTTTAAGTAGCTATAGTTTAGATGACACATCTTGACTTAGTCAGTGATTTAGAATATGGTTAATTACTAAAGTCAATTTCGATTAAGCTTTCAGTTGTTTGGCTTGTTTGCTCATTTTTCTTCCCAGCTAATGCAATCAAAAAGTTCAACCATAAAAAAAATCACAAGCATGTATTTCTTTGTGTGCGCTTTCTGAAGTAGCTCCTGAACGTCAAATGTTTCTCCAGGAAAAAACCTTTGGGCAAACTCTGGGGATATTTTTGAAGACGTATAGCCAGATAAATTCCTAAGTTAACGGCTTGTACCTGTGCTTGTCTATGCATTTCTTCTTTAAGATCATCAAAGTATGTGGTATCCCCTTCATCATATTCTGCATCAAACATTTCTTTCAGTTTCCGTTTCTTGTCCATGCGCTCCTTTTTCTTTTCCTCCTCCTCAGGTTGTGTTTTGGACATTTTTCCATCTTCGTCCTCTTCTTCACTTGCAGACTAATCAACAGTAAGTTATCAAAGATGTAGAACAGTTAACTGAAAACAACTCATTCTGATTAACAGTTTAATATATATTAAGTAATATTTCCTCACAATGCAATTAGACACTTTATAAATATTTCAGGTTTAGACAGAAATTAGTAAGTTATTAATACAAGAAGAGGTAACTTCTGCAGCGACCAAAACATTTCATGATCTAATCATATCCCTTTTCATCGAGAAAACTTCTTAACATTTATTTTAATGTCAGGGAACAGACCCTAGGATTGACCTATCTGTTATTCTACAGCTAGAATAAGCACACATAATAAAAGAGGAAAAAAAAGTAATTGTTGATAGCATTGAGCACTGGAAGGCAGCACTCCAGAGGCCGGAGAGGAGGAAGTTTGTTCACAGACCATTTGAAAACTGCCAAAAAGATGCCAATACCCTCAATTTTACAATGAAATGCAAAACCATCAAGTTGCTCAGTCCAAAAAAAAATTTGATTTTCCATCTGTATTGTCACAACTACAGCTTTGTTCTTGGAAGATATCCAAGTCACAGCATAAAATTGCTTTCACCAGACTCTTTTATGCAGGTAAGAGGAATGACTAGGAAACTGTGTCAGTTCCACAATTTGTTGTGTTTAAACAGAGCTCTATAACCTTCCACATCAGATGAAACAACATAGTACAGTTATGATCCTATTTGGTTTTAAAATACTTCTCTCATACCTCCAGATGCTCCAGCTCTTGATTAAGCCTGACACCTACTGTTAAGTAAGTGATGCGACTTCTCCTACATAATTAACTTCCAATGACAATCCAGTTTGAGACTAAAAACATGCCATTCTAGATATTTATAGGTTCCACAGTCCACAATACATACACCTTTTCTTCTTGTTCCCACTGATTTCTTTCCTATTGATTCATGAAAACTAAATTTATTACATAGGACGCCTAACACTTGATTACAAACTCATATACATGTATGTTGCTAAGGAACATAAAAATACAGGTCAGACCTCATCTTCAGAAGCAGGCTTTCCTTTGTGCACAACACCAGTTTCAAGATCTTCAAAATCTCCATATAGTTCTTCTGCAATAATAAGCACCCAAGATATCTGAGTTAACCATTCTGTTATATTGCAGTTAACCATTCTGTTGTATTGTTCCATACAATTTCTCTTATTTTCAGTATTGTGTTCTTCTCAGCACTGCTTTGTAGATTAGTTTCAGCCCAAATATTTTTCCTTCCCATTAACAGTTTTATAAGCCTATTCTGCCCTCTCTGTAGTTTCAGCTGAGAATTTTCAGCTGAACTCCAGCAGCTCCTCCTTTTTCCTCTCAATACCTTTATGATCTCAAAAATGTAAATAAAGTTTAGATCATCCCATAGGACCACACAGCACATTAGTCAGCATTCTAATGACACAAGATACCAGCAGAGCAACTGAGCTCCTATCCTTAATTTTAAAAAATAAAACTAACTTAAAAATTAATTATAGCAGACAATTTTTAAGTTAAAAACAAATGCTTACAGAAGCCTGCCAAACCACAATCATTTTGCATATGATACAGCTAAATTATTTAAATTTTCTAAATATTTCCTAATTTAAAAAAATATCAAACAAAACCAACACCTCCAGAACATCTGAGGATGGATCTCACTTTTCAGCAAGATGAGAATGACCAGTTTGCATTCCCATTAAAAAGGAATTTCTGCTTACTTCTACTGAGACTAGCTAAAAGAATAAACCATACACAGAGGATGAATAGCTAAACTCAGGTATGTAACTCAAAGTTGGCATGGCCAAGTGTTCATTAAGGACTCTGTTTCCTAATTCAAATTTATACCCTATTTTTCAGAGTAAATTTTCGGAATGTATTACTTGCCTACTGTTTGTACAGAGATTTACAGCAATGTTTAATTATATTAGTATAATATATTATGCAACAGTTTGAAAAAATTTGCAAGTGTATCACTAATGCAAAACGTTCTACATATGTAACTACAGTCATACTTTTCTTAAAAATCATGTATACATTGATCATTTTTAGAAGTCTTACACATACCATCCTCCTCCAACAACTTTGCTGCATCTTTATCATCTTCCCACTTTCCAGTAACAAAGCAGTCTCGAATACTGCTCATAACCTGCAATATAAGTGTAATTGCTTTGTACAATTACAGGTTATCAACAGAAACATTCTCCAATATGTTCCCCACTCTTCCATCAGAGATGTCACCTCTGAGATAATCTGATATTCTCACACACAACTCCACATCAAGACATCATTACCAAAACCACACAATGCTTCAGCAAAAGGACAAATATGAAGCCAGCTCGACTCCTGCCCAAAGGTCTTTACACTAACAAGGTCTCTACCCTACATCATATTTTCACTCATGATTCCCCTGCTTTTTATTTTTCAGTAAATAAATAGCAAACTACGATCCACCAAATAGTCAAGAGAGGCAAGCATTACATTGACTTATTCCAGCTTTCCACTCTTGTAAGAACAGACCTTGGAATCTGTTAGCTAGTAAGTACTTCTAACAACAGCGAGCAGCAGAAGATACTGGCTGTAGCTCCCATAGGTCTGTTTCAATGACAGCTCAGTAGCACAGACAGGACATAACCAGTACAGGATATGCAGAAGCAATGACCCAATGGTATTACCTCTTCTAAATTCCAATCTTGCGGCTTCTCTATCAGAAATTTGGAGCAGTCAAGAGCATTAGCCTTCTGTTTGGATGCTTTGTCTGGACGGCTGACATGAAACAAACCTCCAAGTTCATCACCTGCATCCTCACTCTCATGGTCCTCGTCCTCAACAGCTAAATAAAATATACAAGCTGTGATTATGTCCCCCACAGTACATGAATTGCATTCATTAACAACCTCTCTTCTGCCTTATGTTTCACAATACCTGCAGTAGTTTGAGGAAAAACAAGACGCAAACTAAAAATAGTTTTAAATACAGGAGACTGAACAAAAAGGTACACTGATCCAGCATAAGAGTTAAATTAATACTCTCACAAGGACAAAATAAGGTGAGCAGCAACCAGGGAGATACTATATACACTGTAATCACAATGAACTTCAGTCGTACAGTTGTTCCATACGGAAAGATGCAATTCTTTCACAAATTCCACGTAGTTCCAATTTCTTTGAAAAACCTGAAATCTGGTTCTATTTGCATAACTGGAGTCATCTGAAAAAATATTGCCCAATAAGTAAACACAGGATGCTCATTCAATATCATAAGTAGAAACAATACCAAAATAACCTGTACATAGAAATGACATTAAGCTAGTCAGTAAATCAAGAATGCCAGACTTGAGCGTCCGTCAGCAAATCTTCCCCTTCCTGCACTGTGGAAGGTTTACAAAAGCCAAATTCTCATTGTGTTCTACAGAGGTTCTGCATGATGAGGTTTGTACACTCAGTCAACTACTGGAAAAACTGTGAATTAAACAGGACAAATTACATAAATAGCAATTTTATCTTCCTTTAAAGCCAGACAGCTTTTTTTTTTTTTCCTCGACAAACACCCTTATTACAGACATGATAACACTAAGTCACATCTAGGAGAACATTCCACTCTCAGTCACTGAGACAGAAATCCCTGAAAACAGCCAACAAACGACATCCCTTTATGAAACACATCAGTTACCACAATGGATTTACATAATACCTACCAGAAAATTATATAAATGAACGAACTTTAAATGCTTGGTGGGGAAATAGTTGCACCAGAAAACATAAGAAACAATCAAATAGCCTGGAAAATGAGCTCAAAATGCTTTTTATTGGAAAAGTAAAAACTGGTTTTATTACAATTTTTACTGCAAACTAGTATCAGTAATTAAAAAAGTCAATTAAATCTCCCCAGTCCTCCTACCTAAAGATAGCGCTCAAAGACTCAGAAGACTTGAAACTTGGCAACAGCTAAAAAGCTGCCATATATTATGACAGTGAAAGTTTCCAAACAGATTTGTACCTGTTCCATATACAAGTTTACGAAGATTAGGGGTTGAACGTTGCTGTCTTAGAAAGGCCTCAGCTGCCTTCTGTGTAAGGTCCTCTTTCCACTTAAGTGCACCTGAAAAGGGAAAAAATTTGCAATTCTACCTCCAAAACATAACAAGAATTAGGACCTACACATGTAATTTAAATAAGCCTGTTGTGGCCATGTCCTTAAGAAGTGTAGACACAACCCACAGTTTCTTTCATACTCCATATATACACAGAAACATAAATTGTGGCTAACAAATTATATCACTGATTCTTTTTCCGATCAGTCCTAAATCTAGGACAAAATTTTAAGATATTATTAGCAATAGTAACAGATTTTATTATTTTCGTGATGATACACGTCTTCTTCACAGACTTACAGAATGGTTGAGGTTGGAAGGGACTTTTGGAGGTCATCTTGTGCAGCCCTGCTGCTCAAGCAGGGTCATCTAGAGCAGGCTGCCCAGCACTATGTCCAGACTGCTTTTGAGTATCTCCAAGGATGGAGATTCCACAAATTCTCTGGGCAACCTGTTCCAGTGCTCAGTGAGTAGTTAATGTATTATTTTAGTAACGTTCCCCCAAGAATGTTTTTCCTAAATGTAACAGAGCATCATAATTTGTTTTAGGCACATAGCCAGAGAGATTAAAGTTAGAGAGCAATGAATGCAGAATCATTGAAGTTTATAAAATGAATCACTTCCATTTTAGAGTACGGAAACCCAAGACCTGTATACTACACTGTAAATCAAAGGCTTAATAGCAGATAATCCCAGGTTTCCCAGCTTGAAGTTTGCCACTGAACAATGATATATATATTGGAGGGGCAACATTATATAATATTTACTAATTATAATATCCTTTAACAATTAACCCAATTAAAAAAGGATGGTAAAAATTTTTAACATTTAAAATCTACCTGTTGTGTCAGCAGAAAAATCTATTTTTTCTTCATATTCCTCTTCCTCTCTCAGTAGATTCTCCACATCATCATCCTCAGCTTCTACAGCTTTAAGTTCAGACTGTCTAATACCTGCAGATCTCTTCTTTGCTTGAGCATGCCCAAATCCCTTCCTATTTGACTCTTCAACTTCTAATTCATCGTGTGATCCTTCTACATCATCACCCTCTTCAAGGGAAGAGTTTTCAACCTCAGATTCTGATGCCTCTTCTGCTGTGCAGTTTCCTGAATCTGTAATGAGCACTGCTTTTCTTTTCAGACTGTGATCTGAGATTTGTGATCTCATTTCTGTATCTTTACTATTTATTTCATACCGCTTAGATTCAGCTACTCTTTTGCCTGTAGCCTCAAATTCACTATCTGAGCTTTCATTTTCGTAAGTCCTTTCCTCCTCCTCCTCCTCCTCCTCCTCCTCTTCCTCATCTTCCTCCATCTCATTCTCTTCAAGGGCCATTTTTCCTTCTTCTTCAGAACTCATCTCAAGATCATCATCACTGTCTGCAAATGCTGGCAGTTCATTCACAGCTTCTTCTTTAGCCACCTCTGTTTTCAGATGTTTGGCTCTCCCAAGAGCTATCTCTTCCCCTAATAGCTCTCTGTCACTTTCTTCCTCAGAGTCATCGTCTTCATCACCATCACTTCCATCCTCAGACATTGGTTGTTCTTCTTCTTCGTCATCTTCCTCATCACTTACTGCATCATTATTTTCTTTCTCTTCATCTCCCAAATAATGCTTTCCGACGTACTCTTCCAGACTTCAAATCAACCTGTCTCTCTTCTTTTGGCATCACAAACCTGTTTTCCCAAAGATCACATTTGGGGTAAGATGGTAAAGTGCAAGGAAATTTTAATGAAACAATGAAGCTTCAAGGTTTTTTAAATTTTAAAAACAGAGTGAGGTTATGGAGAACACTAAAAAGGCAATTGAGTTCTTTATGTACAGAACGCCTCTTAATTCAAGAATACACCTTCTGTTATAGCCATAAATGATTCCATGAAATTTCTTCATTTTCCATGGAATTAAAATAGGTTATACAATGAATTTTACTGAAGATTTTGACTGCCATTCTACAAAACTCCGAAGAAAACCAGAAATACGTTACTTAGGGCTATATCAACAAGGAATTCCTGGAAGGCAGGACAATTCTGCTTGCAAAACTTTTCTACTATCAATTATTCCTATCTCAAAATACACATGTGGCATATGAATAGTCTCAGAACAGGAAAAACGGGCAATAAGCCATTTTACTAACTGTGCTCTATTGAGAATTTTTCCTAAATTAGAGCCTAAAATTAGAGATTCATTCATGCTCAAACACTGTTCAGCATTCAAAACTTACTCGTGTCCTACATCTTCTGAACCTAAGGGTCTAGAGTCCATGAAGAGAGAGACCTTGCTTGACGCCATCTTAACATCAATGGCTGAATGTGTGGAGATGAGGCTCTGAACTAGTTCGTGATTTGGTCTCAAATCCTCCTGGAAAGCCAAGATTTTTTACTTTTCAATTAAAATGAATAAACAAATGTCTAATGAATAGCTAACAGAGTCATTAATCTGCCTAAAACAGCAGAAATATGCATATGCAAGAAAAAAATTCCAAAGCATTTTAAGTAAACATTTTCTCAGAATAACAAGGTCTCCCTTCCCCTCTTCACATTTCAAGAATGCCTACAATATTAACCCAAAAAATATTAAAGAGGGTCTCCTTCACAGTATGCAGCCACTACAGTAAATATCAGCAAGCACACATTACCGCAGACAGAAACATATTTAACATTTAGCACAATACAGGGGAAAACAGCTGAATTCAATCTGTTTGTGTGGAAACGTTTTCCACCTCTCCGTTTGACCAGTCATATCCTCTAAGTGTTCTCCCACAATCACCCTGCCCTGCAAAATAAGAGTGATAATATCCCAGTACCAGGAGTTTTTATAAATCTTAAGTGAGTGTTTGGAAAGTTTATGAAACTAACTTTAGGTACTTATTAACTGATCCTTCAAGTGTTTGCACAGTATTTTACACAGAGATAATAAAAATATCCCTCCTCTGAAATCACTAGAGGAAAAGCAGAAATATATATATAAGCATTGATTATTTTAAAGAACCTTATTTTTAAACACTTTTTTTGACTGTAAGGATAAAAACTATGTTTTGCAAGAGAATTCAAATCACCAACAGCATTCCCTTACCTCTTCTTTTTCATGAGCATGGCTTCCACCAAGGTCAATATAAACAGCATCTTTATCATACACAATGCCCCCAACTCCTGAAAAAGGGGCATAGACTAGTTTCTCTTTCTCATTTAAAGAACGTTTCTTCTGCTGTTCAGGTAGAGCACAGGGGTCTGGTAGGAAACTCACATCACTCACAGTAAAGTCTCCTACACCTGGGATAACAGACAAGGGAAGCAATAAGGTTTTCACAAAGTTTTGATTCTGAAATTTGTACGATTCAGTGAAAAAAAAAAATACTGTAGCATTAAGTGATTCATCAACAGTGAGCTCTGTATCAAACATCCAATTCTTCTGCTTCACCGCTGAACTTAGAGACGCATACGTAAGTTTACCAGAATACTGCAAAGCTTTGTGTTTGTTTGCTTATTTTTAAATGAGAAAACTAGCAACTCACTTCAGAGTAATTCTGTAAATTTATTACTAAAATATTTCTGAATTTAAGCTTTCAAATAATTAATTTAAAATATTACATTTATTCAATGAATATGAGAAATTTCACATAAGCCAAATTTACGTTTCACTGTCAGGACTGGGATGTTTTGTACTTCAAGCATCTTTTAAAGTGAAAACACCTTTGAAAAACTTCAGACACTGTCAATATTGTGTTTAACCCTGCAACAAAACTGCACAATTAAAAGCAAAACTATTTTCAAGGATTTATTTTTACAAAAACGTGCGAAAAAAAATCTATTTTACAAATGTTCAGTTTAAAGATTGAAAACATTCCACAATAAAAATAGGAAGAGCTATGCTGTTATTCATAGATCAGTACAAAAGCAGTTTTAAGAATCTGATAAATTACCTGGCATATGAATTTGACTTTTGTTTTTCAGGTGTGCTCCTCTCAAGTATCCATAAAGTGATATCTTCCTATCACATTTGGGATTGATTCGAACATCTTCTGGGTTTGTCAATTCTTCCATTCTACCCAACATTAAAAAAAAAAAAGTTAGAATATCCAGCAGTCCTAGTAGTAACTTTTGAAAAAAGGTAATTTAAGAAAAAAGGTAATTTAAAAAAAGAGAATTGCAACATCATTGCTGCCACTGCTCACTCTCCAGACTCTAATAATTAAAATGGAATGATCATAAGAAAAAAATCCATGTATTTTAAGACTTGTATAATTGCGTTCAACAATTAATTTCCAGAAGACTTATTGACAGTTTACTAGACACGTACTGCTTTCTTAGCACATTTTAATTACTGTTTATATGCTTTCCACACACAACCCTCCTCAAATCAATTTTGCCATTAGAGGGAAAACAGAATAACCACCCTAAAACAGCTGAAAGACACATTCCCTTCTTTTCCCTAATCATGGTGGTGAGGAACACAAAAACTACCACAGGAAAGGGAAGAGGGAAAGACTGTCTGTTTCCAGGCAGATTAGGGCAAAACTCATTCCAGAGCTCCTTTCTGCACTACACAAAGGAGGCAACACGAACACCCAGCCAAGAAGCAGGATGGGGTGTGAGTTCTGGCTGCGGATCAGCTTAAAACTGATGCACCAACCAAAATAATTGTAACAGTTACAGCAACCTAAAACAATGTTACTGAAAGACTACCGAATATTCTATTCCTCATTTCCCTCTGCTTCGTGTATTTTGCAGGACTTTGCATGACACTTATCTACTTCTCTGAGAATTTTTTCTAAATAATCAGAGCTTTGGAAGACACTTGTTCTAGGCACCTTAGATTCTTGTGGGAGTTTAGTCATAACTGTAAGCATTCTGACAATAAAATATGAAAGGTGAGATAATTTCTCAGGTAGGCACAGCCACCACCAAGATTACTTTAATGTTCCAAAGGCACATGAAATTCAACATAAATCATCAAGGAGGATTATTTTAATTTTTTTTTTTTTTTCTGTGTTTCAAAAGTACTTACAACATATCAAAGGCCTATCTCCATGATCCGATGCAAGTGAAAACTGAATGGCCGAAGTTACTGGCACAAACCTGAAGAGTACTCTTTCGTTTCCCCAAAGCCATCTAGGTAACACTAAATATCCAGGCACACATAGAGCTGACTGGCTCTAATATTACAGGGTTTTTTAAACAACAAGGTGCTGTCTATGCTGAGATTGAAGAACAGAGAGAAAAGCACACACCTGTCTGCGAGAACGTAGGGGTGAGACGTTTGCCAAGTAAGAGGTCGAAATTTCATAACTGAGATAAAACGCCCCAAATTGTGAATTTCCTGCTTTTGATATTCTCCGTGAACCATCCCAGACAGATAAAACAGCTTAGCACCCTAAACAAATTAAAAAGACATAAAAACATTAAACATCAATTTAATACCTACAAAACTAAAAAAAGATAATGCAGTTCTAATTTGTAAATCATAATCAGAAATTGAAGGTTACAACTGGTTCCAAAAGATCAGACTAACTAGTTTACTTCAACATGAATATTGCCCCCTACAACTTAGGGGAAAACAATTCACATCCAGAAAACCTCATACAAAGGTTAATTTGTCTCTCAGGCCTACAAGCATAGCACCTGCGTAACAGACCTTTTGACTAGTATCACATGTTTAGTAGCTAGTCACACTGGGATAGAGAATAATTACACAAATATTTTAGCAAATAGAAGAAAGATTACATAATCTGATACATCAGCATTGCCCATTTATAGCATTATTTAGAAGATGGAATAAGATAATAAAATTTAAGTATTGGCCCACTTTTAATTTAGGTTCCATAATGCAAAATACATGGAAAATCGAATGTTGAATGTCATACCGGATACACTTCAGTCCAGAATCTGTGCTTTAATTTCTTTTTAGTCTTCTTTAATTGTTTGTTGTTCTTGAATGTATCCAGGTGGGTAAGAACTCCCATAATTTTGGGAAAGCCATGTACCTGACAAATGTTCAGGAATTCAAATGTTTCCATCTCAAATCCAAAGCTGGCATCAATAAGCATTAGAACCTGGAAACACAACATCAGCATTTCACTATAACAATACCACAGTGCCCACATGAGCTAATTTCATAGATGACACCTTTGAAGTCATAAGCTTCTTGGGAACCAAAATCTTCCAAAAAATGTTGTTCTTTGTTTCCATATAACCCAAAAATCAACTTTGGATTTTTAATTAAAGCATGGATCTTCGCTGCTTTAGAAGTTAGTGGGGCTTAGGAAATCAAGTCTCTTCTATATACATTTGATTTGCTCATTGTCTCCGAGAAAACTATGGAAGAATAAGGCTGCTCTATGAATGCAGTAATATACAGTATCATAATAAGGTCTTAATAGGTGTTTACGTAGTGAACTTAAAACTGAGTATCTTCCAATATTTGCAGGAATGTCTTCAAGAAAATTAATGACATTTTTATATCTGTGTCTTGGATGCACTAATGCCTCTAAGGCCAAGTCTTTCAGCAAAATGAGACAAACTTGCTTCACACATTGCAATTATTGGTATGCATCACTAAAACGCATTGACACAGGAAAACAGCACCCAACAGTCACATGAAAATGGAAGGGGAGTTGTATTAAGACCTCAGCAATTAAGAACTTAAAACACATGGAAACTGATGACAAGAGATCTGCAAGCAATTATGTAATCCCGGCCTCCTGACAATAAAATCAAATAGATTCTCAGCATCAGCATGTGCATGCAGAATCTCAAACATCTGTCACATCTACTAACAGAAAATTTTCATTTTTTTTTTTTAATCTATCTCCCTTCCTCAAGTAGAAAACACGCAAGTAGAGCAATAACTGGATTAGTGCACACATGTATTTAGATAATTAATATTTAGAGAAGGATCTCAACCCCTAATCAGCTATGAATAATATACTCCAAATCCACATGTAAAGTAAAATTCTAAACAGACAAATGGATCGTGCATTGGGTTCCCAAGATCAGTTGATGTAATCCACTGAACCAAAAGTTAAAAGTAAATTACAATGGTGACCACGCTCCACTGAAATCAATAGTATTACTACACAGCGATCTTCAAAGATAGAGACGTCAGACTGCATCAAATAAAACCAACTAGTAAACTAATACATATTTCTACTTTATACATTAGTTGAAAACTTCTTGACTAAAAACCATTTTCAGATTTTACACTGTTTGACCAAACCCCTTAATGAAGTCACTTTATCGCCTTGCCTTGTTAGATCTTCCACCAAAAGTTTACCAGTTGCATTAGCAGTGAAGTTCAATTGCAATTGCATTTCCCTTCTTCTACATCCTCCTCACCACCACACACACACACTTTATTTTCCCCCCAGCCTCAGGGTAAGGGAAGTCCTAGGGCTGTCCCAGAATATTAGGTTTATTGTCAAGCTTAGTCCTGTTCCCTCTGAAACCAAAGACAGTTCTGCCTTTGATGGCAATGGGTAGAGAAATTAGACATTGGTGCCGTCCAGTCAAGAGTAGTATTTTCAATATAAATTGAATAATAGTAGACATCATGTGCCATTGTTAACTTACCAAATCAGCAACTTTAGCCAGGTCAATCATTGTGTTAATGTCACATCCACATTCAATAATAGTTAGCCTGCGTTTTTTACCTGAAAGCAGAATGAAGTTCAAAAACTGAAACAAGAGGGAGCGAACTAATTAGTCCACTGATTTCTTTGCAGGTCACATTCCTGAAGTTCCTAAAGAGTATCTGGGAACTCAAATTCTTGTCTAGCATATAGATCATCCAAGCATGCACCAGTGCAGAAGTGCCTTTTTTCAAAAGTTTATAGCTCTGCTAAATTTCTACTTTTTGTTTAAAATTATCAGGTGGAGTAAAACAACAAAGGAGTTGTTCAGCCTTTTCCAAAAACAATGCTAATAAAAAACCAAACAATATTTTTTTGCTTTTTTACTTTGGAAAAAAAGAATCTGTTTCTTTTACCGCTAGTGCCCCAGAGTTAGTACTGTGTTGGGTTTTTTTTACCACACGGTTTTGTTCTTTTGATATCATCAGAAAAGATACACTGTTCTAGCTCTTAAAAAAAAAAAAGAGTAGATTTACGTATCAGAAAATTTCATAACATGCATCCAAATGAGAAAAAAGTATCCGCTGTTAACTTGGCTTGACTAACTTGAGTTAGCTAACGGAACTTCAGACAACAGGAGTAGCAACTTCAAACAGCTATAGACAACAGCTATCATGGTTTTTTAGGTCATCAATTGCAAAATTCAACCCTCGAGTCCCAGCAGCCCAAGTAGGAAATCCAATTTAACACAAGAATTTTCCTTTCCATTTTTTCTTTCCCATATTTGTCAATTATTCCTTGCAAAAAGGAGATTAGTTAAAGTCTCTGAAGAGTCTACCTGCACCAAACACACAATTGTCTGCGTCCAAGCAAGATCTCCCTTACAAATTGGTTCCTTCAGCTGCTGTGGGCTAAGCTCCCCCTAGAACTTCAGTGATCTCCCTGGTAATATTCAGGGAAAAGTATGAAGGGAACAGACTAAGACAAGTGGAAGCTGGGAATAAAAACTTAACTAAAAGTAAAAGGAATTGGCATGGGGATAAGGCAGAGAAACATAACTGGAAATGGCTAGGCGAATTCATTCTTGGCTTAAGAAAGAAAGGAACACAGAAACAGGATTATGGGACAGGGAACCTGAAAGAATGGGGAATGCACGTAGAGGTTTGGATGAAAGCAGAAAAAACAGTTCAAAAGAGAAAACAGAACCCAGTGGAAAAGGAAAACTTGGGAAAAGTTTGGGGGATGGAAGAAACTAGAAAAAAAAGCCAGAAAGGAAAAAAGAACAAACAGAACTGGGATCCCAGCAGGGTGGAAAACAAGTTCAGAGGGACAATTCCCCTAAAAGCCTAAATCTCACTATTCTTCTACTGTTAGTAAGCATGCCTGGTAACATATCCAAATGATTTCTTAAAAATGACCAAAAATTATGAGAACACAAACATGTCCTAGATCTAAAAGCAAGACAAATAAGGAGTGTGAAATAAGCACTTCCATTTCTCACATCTTTGTTCTCACCTGAAACAATTGTAACAGGACCCTGGATTTCAACCAGTTTTTGCCTTGTGAAGTTCTTAATGAGGCATTTTATTACAGTGCTCTTCCCAACCTTGGGAGGGCCAACTACAACCACCACCACAGGAGGTGGTTCCAACGGAGTACGGTCAACCACAGGAATGTGATGTTTTTTAGTCTTCAAATCCTGAGTTCTGAGAAGAAATTTGTAGCAAATAAATACAAGAACTTAAAAAAATGTAAAATTTATTCTTTGAAAGTCTTCAGTATTTGCAAAAGCTTGGACGCAAACATTCACCAAGAGCCCAGATACCAATACGTACGTAGAACTCCCACCAAATCTAAGGAGCTATACACATTTTTTCCCATTAAGACTGACACAGCTGTACCACACTACACAGATGCAGAAAACATCACACTGCTGACACATGCATAAAGAACCACGTGACAGGGTGAACAACAAAAGCTACATGGCAGTGAAAATTACACCGTGACTATTTCTACACAAAGTAACAAGAAACCTCAGCCAGCTCCTATTTGTCCAGCCAACCCTGCACGCTCAATTCCTGTTTCTTACCTATGGAAAGTTCTGGCCATCCGCACGGCAGACTGGACCGTAAAGGCTTTGGGGTTTCTCTTCCGTGCATTCTCCTCATCTCCTATCCCTAGATCATTGAGATAACGTTTCCTTTTCTTTTCTGCCTTTGGCCCACTATGCTTTGCACGATGCTTCTTCTTCTCTTTTTCCTCCATCTTACTCTTTCAACAACTGTTTACAATCAGTATGATGTAGATTGCTTCTGCGTGATACTGCGTGCAGCTGGCACAGGAAGAAAACGCAGTTAGCACACACTACAGCATACGCGTAGAGCATACCTGCGAGAGAACAGCAGCACCGCCTAAACACCCCTCGGCCATCTGCAAGAACAGCTAAGTTACACCAAAAGCGCCGCGGCCCACCCAGCGCAAAGCAGCACTCCCGGCTGACCCCGGGCCCTGTGCGCTGCCCGGGGACACCACGGCCGCAGGGCTCGGCCCAGGCCGGGCTCTGGGCCGGCGGGCGCGGCTCTCCGGGCCGGCCGGCGGGACGCTCCCGGCGGCGTGGGCCCCTCACACGCTGCGGCTCTCCAGGCCGGCGCAGGGGGAGGCGGCTGCGCCTGGAGTTCCGGGAGAAGCGGCTGCGGCGGAGCACTATCGACGGCACACACGGTGGCAGCCCGGGGGGCGCGGGCCCGGCGGCGGAGCGAGGCGGCGGCGGCGGCGGACCGAGGAGCCGGCCCGTGGCTGCGCCCGGCCTGGAAACCCCGGCGGTGGCTGTGCGGCGGCGCTTGCCCCGCAGCGCGGGGGGCTGAGGAGGCGTGCGGCCCCGGCGCCCCGCCCGCCGCCGCGCAGCCCCCGGGGCTGGGCCCGGACGAGCGGGCTGCTGTGGCGCCAGAGATCAGCGGGAAAACGATCTTTTTTCTAAAAACATAAATCCTTACCAATGGGAGGGCAAACAAGTCGTAGGGTAAAAACCTGTGAAGGGCTTTCCGGTGCGGTGGGCTCGGACGAGGTGTACCTGGGTGGGGGCGTTTTGCAGATACCGAGTCCGCCCCCTCCCCGTGAGGACGTGACCGGGCGTGCAGGAGCCAGGGGACTCGGGGTGTGAAGTGGGCATGAAGTGGGCCTGTGCCTACGCCTGAAGGCGAGTCCTCCTGGAGTCGTTTATAGGTACAGGGCTGCCTAATGAAGCCAAGAGCCCTCTTCTCCGGGGCAATTTGCCTTGTGCCAAGAAAGAGCGAGGAGCAGGGCTGCTGAGGGGGTGTCCAGGTGATGAACTGCTGTTGCCGTGATGCTGGCCGGGGCTGCCTCCCCGGTGGTGGCTGCCAGCGAGGACTCCTCCAGCTGTGGGGCCATGGCGTCACTCTCGTCCTGCTGCCGGAGGAGGTGGCTGAGAAGAAAGGAATGTTACAAGATAAAGAAACCCAGTAACTTGCAGAATAGCTCTACCCTGAGCAGTAGGCAGCTATGTGACGGGGGAACAATTTATTTTTTCTTGGACTAGCTCACCAGAAGTATTCCGAGTGTATTCCACTGCAGTGTTGGAAATGTGGGTTTGCTACTAAGAGAAGCAGATGTACTTGTAATGCCTGGTAGTATTAGAGCAGCCAGAACTGACAGCGCAACACCCAACACCAACTGCTGCCCTGGTGTGGCTTTGTGAGCTTTGAAGAAGAGGATGGCTACAGAGCAAGGCGGGGAAGCAGCCGGATGCGCTGCAGAGACCCAGTTCGCTGAAGAGCATCTGTAACACTCACCCTCCAGTTGTTTACCTCAGACCACAACTCAGTAAGAGGGCGCTGGTTATATCACGTTGAGACCAGCAGGGAGGATACCGTGGGAAGACCCCGTGCAGCCAGCCAGGTGGTCACTGATTCTAGTGAATCATTCTTTCAGATGTCTTTTTTCCTCTTCCTCTTTAACTCACTCAGTCTTTATGAAGCAAGGCTGTTTTGCTACACACTTTTGAACACCAGTTTCTTGTCTTTTTTCATGGGTAAAACTATTATTCTTGTTCTGTCTGTGCCTAGGAACAAGTCTCACTTCTCATTAAGTAGGTCTTATGAGGGAGAGGGTATATGTAAATAAGTCTTAATGCACAGTTTTAAAAAAGTTTACTAAAGGAGTCATATATACAATGATAAATACAATCATCACCTTGTACTAAGCTCAGATACAATTTTTTGTCTTCAAAGTGCCTTGCAGCTATTGTCTGAAGCTATGGTTCTTCCATAGTACTTGAGTGTGTTCCAATTCTTCAGGTCAAGGCAGCAAAGTTAAATGACTTCTTCACAGCCACAGCTAAGAATTACTGGCAAAGGTCAGGACTAATTTTCTGAACTTCTTGCATACACATCTCAATAGATGACAGCTTCATGGAGATATCAACTTTATTAATAAAATAATGGTCTGTGTTTAAGTTTCATTTTTATTATGGTTCTCTTGTTCTATAAACAATTAATAACATGTATTAAAATCTAGGCGTACTTAAAATATTCCAGAGCCATATTTTAAACACAAAAAGGATTTGCATATATAGTTTTCAGCATCCTAGGCCTGATACTACTTTAATACACAATCACGGCAGCTCTACAGAGATGGAACACTTCCATGATTACATGGTCTTCCAGACGGCCATGGATCTTGAGAAGTCTAAGAATAGGCTCAATGTAGGAATGCAAAGATGGCACACAATTTTTTTTTCCTGTGAGTGCAGTTCTACAAGTTCATTATTACCCATGTAAAAAACCTTCATTTAGCAAATCGAAAAATACAAATTGGAAAAAAAAATTGAAAAAAATTATACAAAAGGAAATCACAAAAATATTGCCTTTTAAAAGGCTACACGTGGTCATTTTTAAATGAAAATGCTATACGTTAAGTTCCTAGGAAAAGATCAGCAGTGTTCTTTATCAGGAGCACACCTAAAATGCAAACACACCCAGTGAGCCATCCCCTGCCACCACCAAGGCTGCTTTTCCCGTGCCTGTACCCCTCTCGTGTTAACACCTTCTCCAATAAAAGCTATAAATAAGTCTGTTTCTGTTTTGTTAAGTTAAAGTAAGTCAATTCTGACCAGAATAGAAACAAAACTCAGTGCATTAAGGCCACAAACCCAACGCCACACTCCTAAGCCTCCCGGCAGAATTAATCCAGCGCAGTCTGAACATCGAGTAAGTCTTCAGTACTGATGTATTTGTGAAGATCAGTCTGTATGTGCAAGTTAACGTCAAGCTGCCAATAACCAAATGCATGCAGGAACACTGCCAGCAGCTTGGTGACAGCTCCCGCAGGACAGGGTGGGGAGGCAGCCCATGCTTTGCAGGTTATTCTCCTGTAGCCCTTGCTAACTTTGCTTACCTTCCTTCCCCTTCCAGGCACCACACAAAACTGCGCAAGCACTCCACACTTAGACCCGCAAAAACCTCTAGCCACTTTGGACAACACTGCCAATCACACACAAAAACCACATTTTTTTTCTATCAGGCAAGCAGACCCACTGTCGGTTTCATGTGTGACCCAAATGACAGGTTGAACTCTGGCCACCAAAAGCAAAGAGGTAACTTTTTGGCCCACCTTGCTCCCCATTTTGCTCATTCTCAAACAGCGAATCTAACCCAGTTCCCAGAATTTCATTTCTCACGCCTGGCCAGTGAGGGTCATAATCGTTTACTGCCTCCAGCAGCTGCTGCCCGTATGACGGGGTGGGAGCGGCAAGCGTCCCTTGATACCCCCCTTCATGTTTTGGAAGTACCAAAGGAGGACTAGCCTGACTAGCCATGGCCAGAGGTGGACTGTGCCTCACCTGCTCGAGCTCAAGCTTAGATTCCCATTCACCACAACTGAAAGCGGAGCCCTTCCCAAAGGGAGAAGTGTTTGACTTGATATACAAATAGTTCTCATCGCCCAGGCCCTGGTTAGCATTCAAGTAGCTTAAGAGAGGCCTCCCATACACGTTCTCTTTAGCTGCCAGGTACTGGTGATCTTCTATGCAAGGCTGGAAAACATCTGCATCTGGGTAGTAGCTTTCAGGGAACGATTTCTTCAGGTATGGATATTCCTGCGCCTGCTGCACAGGGAGTGAGAGCGGGGGGGCACTGCCCACACTCCCCGCACCGAGCGGGATCCCTTTTCCCACACAGTCCAAACCGAAGTGAGCTGGGGTCTGACCTGGGGCCACAAAAGTGTTGTCCAAGCTCCTGAAATGCGTATCGAGCCTCGAGTACGGCTGCCCCCAGCAGGGCGACGGCTGCCCCCAGACGCTCTGGTTTCCTGCGGGTAGGCCGGGCTGCGGCTGCAGGAGGCTCCGGTCCGGCCCACAGCCCTGCGTCGCCCGGGACCTCTCCTGGCAGCCGCCGCCGCAGCGGGTCGGCTTTGGCTTGCCGCAGGCCGGCTTGGGGTAGGCAGCGGCTTCGCTCTTCTTGTGGTTCAGCTGCCGGGCTCTCCTGTTCTGGAACCACACCTGCGAGGCAGCGGAGACTGAGCGCCCGCCCCCGCCCGGCCGGGGCAAGCCGCCCCCCGCCCCGCCGCCCCCCTCACCTGGATCCGGACTCGGGGATGTCGGTGAGGCCGGAGAGCTGCTCCCGCAGGGCGATGCCGGGGTAGGGTCCTTCTCGAAGGCCGGACCACTCCAGCTGGGTCTTGCTGAAGGTGGTGCGCTTCCGCCGGCCGCCCTCCCGCCCCGCGCTGGGGCCGACGGGGCGCGACCGGGCCTCGCCTGCGGGGAGAGGAGAGGGGAGCGGCGGTCAGGGGCGCCGCGCTGAGCCCCGAGCCCCGATCCCCCGCTGCTGCCACCACCACCACCACCAGCACGGCTACCGCCGGCCCGGCCGGCCCTCCCCGGCCCCGGCCGCGGCCCGGCGAGGCTTACCGGCGGGAAGGCTGGCGAGCTCCATGCGGGCCGAGGTCTGCGGGCGGTGGGGCGGCACAGGCCGCTCCCCGCCTTATGAGCCCTCCGCCCCGGCCCTGAGCGACCCCCACCCGCCCGGCCCGGCCCCGCCAATGGGGCCGGGGCCGCCGGGCCCCCGGGGGTGACTCACAGCTGTCTCCCACACCCCCATTGTCATCCCATCACCAAAATACACATAATGAGGTCTCGCCCCATCGAAGGAGCCAAAGCGTCTCCCAGTGAAGCCCCCGCCGCCGCCACAAACCCATCCACCTTTCTTTAATTCAAATGGAGAGTGGATAATTTAATGATCTTTCACCTTCGGTCCGGCCCTCTGGGAAGGCTCCCCTTCTCTGCACACCGCAGGCCTGGGGCTCCCCAGGCGCGGGGCGGCCTCCACGCCGCCCTTCTCCCACAGGGAAACCGCCCCGGCTCTCACTGCTCCCGGGCCGTAAGCCCTTGTCTTCCCCGTGCGGTTACCCCGCTCCCGTTCCCACCCGTGGGAAGCTTCTCATCGACTTAACCGCCCTAAATAAAACGCCGGTGGCTTTACTAGACGTTGTCACCGAACCCCGCCGTTCCCAGTCAAGGACAAAGCCTCCCCCGCAAGGTTCTGCGGCCAGCGGGGGGAGAAGGAGCAGACTCCTTCCCGAGCGGCTGCTGAAGAGCTCAGCACAACCTTTTCCTTTCCTAAGGCTGCTTTTATTTTCCTCCAGACAGCTCTACTCATCCAAGTCATGTACAGAACAAGCAAGGCTGTGCTTTCAGCCCAAGGTGAAATCACGACCAGTGTATTAATGAAAAGAGAGGCCGGAAATATTATTTAAGAGAGCCAAGAGTGACATAAGGACTCACAGGGAGCAACAGTTGCAATGCTGAAAAGGATTAGATGTTAGTACAGGTTTAGAACAGCAGCAAATCAATTAGTTAATGTAATAATTTGTCAAATGAGGCCATTAATGGCTATCGCTGAAGGTGTTCAAGAACAACAGCATCATTACTTCATGTGTGTTTCGTCTCAACATGTCCCCATTCATTTTTCAGCCTTGGGACCCACTCCATCTTGTTCTGAAGCTGAAGGGTAGAGGGACAAAGTCTGGAAGCTGCTACATACTCTCTGCGTTCTGCAGGGACCAGTGTGCCTGCCATTCAAGCAGCCACTTTTGGGTTGAGCTGGGCAAGGGTTTATGCACACAAAAAATTAATGCCCTCCCAGAGAGGGGTGACCATCAGCCCCCGTGAGTCTAGTACTCCAGAGACTGGATTCTGTTAGCAGCTCTGTCTGTAAGGCAAGGTAAATGCCCTCAGAAACCACTTTGCCTAAATAATGTTTTCAAGCAGAAGTGTAGATGAAGGCACTGAGGATTTCTGAGGGATGATCACAGTGTGTAGTCCAAAACATCTGGAAAACACAGCTTGAAGTATTTTCTCAGTACCCCTCCCCTTTTTTCTACCGTATCATTCCCATAAGCCTGGACTGTCACAGCATACATACATCCCACAAGATTTCTTTTCTCCCCCAAAGCTCCAAGATAGTTTGGAGTTTTTCCTTTCTATGTAAACAATAAACTTGTATTTAAGCAAGAATTTGCATTTGGGAGAAGGGAAAAAAGCAGTCAGGTGGCAAGTGATTCAGCAGTTCTAGGTACGGTCAAGGTGCACTGCTAGTCCTTCGGTTTCCGTTCACTTTTAATACTCAGATACATATGTAGGGAAGGGTGGATGAAGGCTCAGACACAGTGAGCAGAAACAGAAAGCTTGGTGGCACAGTTTTATTGACAGTCTTCTCTACGGCAAATCCAGCTTCAGCTATTCCCCATTCTAAGCATGCAGGGTGCAATTTTACCTGCCTTTAAGCCCTCGTATGGCTTCACACACAGGCCTGCACGTGCCACCTCCAGTGCACACTTCACTAGAAAATGAGCCATCTCGCAGAGCTACGGCTTCCAAAAACTGATCACACTTTTTTTTGGCCAGGTTAGTTTTTGGCAAGCTCAGTTCAAGCAGCACCATGGGATGGGCATGCACAGGAGCAGAGCGTAAAAGAGAGTTGGGGAGCCCCGAGTTAAACTGGCACATGAAAGCATGGAATTGCCTATGGCCTTTCCATCTCTCTGCAATTCCAGTACAACTGTCCACAGGGTGCATTCTAAACTGGATCAAGGATACCAAGGATGTTTGTAGGGTACAAAGAGAGGTTGCTCGTTCAGTCTGGCCATGGGGAAGGCTAAAACAAATGCTGTCATTTTTCTTTCCAGATTCCCAATTTTCATGGCAGAAAACATCCTCCCATAGCAGTAACTAGAACACAAAGCTGACCCTGCAGGCAGCCTGCAATATTGATTTCAAAAGGAGAGGGAAGCCACCCCCTCCAACACAGACTTATACACCTTATAGCTGCCGCCAGTGCAGAAGAGATAAGGAGGAGTCAGCGGAGGCTTGCACTGACTTGCACTGCTTGCGAATAGTGGCTGTCCATCACCACTAGCTAGGTCAACTAGACCAGGCTTTTGTTAACGACCTCTGGCTATGGAGGGAGCAGTTCACACTTCCCGGAGTTATTGTTTCAGGCACTCTGCCAGGCAGCCTCTTTACACCCTTCATTTTCAGAGATTTTCTTTGCAATGCTAATTGATAGAGACTTAGATTGCGAGTTTTGTTTTTAAGTGAGATTCCAGGAAAGAAGATGGCAATCTTTGCCTCCCCCTCCTCTTCCCCTTCTTCTGCTGAGAGGTATGGACTTTGCCTAATGTAAGAACTAATTTCTGCTACAGCGACAGTTTGACCGACCATACCCTAATCCAGGCAACAACGCTGACCAGCCCTTGCTGCCCATGTTCCCTTGGCATCATCATGCTGTTGCACGTTGGTCATAATCAAAACAAATATTTGTGAGCTCCCACATCTCTTCTCTAAACTGTATCTTGAAAACAGTATTCCCCCCACCTGTATTTTTGATTAATTTCACAAATAGGGCAATAGGAGGAGTGTGGGGAAAGAAGCAAGGATGCCCAAAGCAGCATGCTTAACTAAACCAGCATTTTTTCAGTTCATAGATTGTCTTCAGGCTCCCAACAAAATCCATGAAATTTTGCTATAGGTTTCAGTGGAGTCCAAGTGTGGAAACCCACTGTGTCCTCTACCAACATTCCTTTATGCCAGGGTTGTGGTGTAAGTGCATCTACAGAGGAATCCAAATCATATGTGGAATATGCTGAAAACACAACAAAAATGACGGCTATGTATGTAAAGGAAAATTAGGAGAGACAACACAGTTGTTAGACAAGGACTAACCACAGTGCTCCTTAAAATGGCTCACAGAAAAGGTTGGAACCTGTCCTAGTCCAGCTCAGGGCATCAGGAGCTCCTCTCCTCTCTCCCTCCAGAGCAGCCCTAGTGTTAGGAGATGCAAAGGCGCCCCCAGAATCATGCTAGCATGAAGGGGATGCAGAATTACCCGGTGCGGCATGGGCTCCGTCTCCAGGCGCCTGCCTGGGGAGTCACAGGACAAGCACAGCCCTCTAGAAATCCCTACATCAAACATTTTCTAGGGCAGTACAATGCTATTGATGTTTAAGCAGAACTTTCATCCTGAAGGAGGCAAGATCAATTTCACTAGTTGGTCTTCAGACATTAACACCTCATAAAAAGGATGCTCATGCCCTGCTTATCTGGGGTGCATCTTTAATTATCTCTTGGTACACCTTTTGCAGCCCATTACTTACCAGTCAACACTGCTTTAATTATGGGCTTGGCAGTAACAGGCAGCTCTTACATCACTGAAATAAAAATGCTACAAAGCAACTCTGGAGAACTGCAAAGAGATTTCATGTTCAAATGGAAAACTGTGGAATTCAGCAAAACAACGTGGATTCTCTTCCACAAAGATTTCTCCCTGTGGGCAGTACTGTCGTAGCCAGACCCACCCAGGAACCCTCAAAGGGCATGAGCAGCCAACTGATGGTTGTGCTCTCACCTGCTCTTCAGGGAAAGGAGCATTTACAGCAGCCTGTCTTGTTTGGAAAATAATTCAATGGCCAGATATGCACACTCCCATGGTGTGTCAGGGCAAGCGGGACGGAGACGTACTTTACACCTCGAGCAAAAAGAGAGGAAAACTTGTGATAATACTTGCTTTCTAAGAGCATTCGTTCCGCAGTCCAGAACTGTCACCACCACCACTGAGCTTTCCCTTACAGTAAACACCTTTCCTATGCCAAAGCATTGCTCTAGCCTTTTTTCCTACCTGAAATGAATATTGTTTCTAACACCTGAAGGTGGAGGAAAACAATATTGCTGAAAACAACATGAACTGTTAAGCTGGCTCTGACTCAGTTCCCATTAAAACAATAGATTTTGAGGTGAAAAAGGCATTAGACCAGTTTCACATAACTTTTGAATAATCTCATACTTAAGCTTTTCTTATTTAACCCTTAAAATAACTCATGGCACTGCCTGTAAGTATCTGAAATTTGGGGCAACTGTACAAAAAGGGCCATACGTGCTAAGACCAAACGTCTCTCTCGCCTGATACTAAACTCTTCAGCAATGGCCCAAAATGGATACCTGTCCAGGGATCGTAGGTATCTATAACCTGCTCAGTCAGCAACGCACTGGTACTTTTACCCAGTAATGATGATGATGATGACCTCTGTTATTTTCAGCCCAGAGACTTCCTGAGGTGGATGAGTTTTTAAGTATACAGAAAACACAATATGCTTATATCTTGTGAATTTATCCAGTCAGTTTTGAGCCTGTTGTAAAATTTTAGCTTCCAAGGCATCCTCTGACTAGGACTTACACAGCTTAACTACGTGTTGTATGTAATAGCACTGACTTTTATTTGTTCTTAACATGTTGCCGGCTAGAACCATTTGGTGCTTGCTGCTCCCACACAAGAATGTGGAATGACCTTCACTGGTTCCAGCAGTTCACGCTACCCATTTTTTCATCAAACCCCATCACTGTCCCCCTTTAGCCACCTCTTTTCCAGACAAAAAATCCCATCTTACTCACGGTAGCTGATCCACAGTTACTTGCCCTATAGTGACTGCTCCATGCCTTTGATCATTCGTGCTGCCCTTTTCAGAACTTTTTTTCCATTTCTACTGTATTCTTCCTGAGATAGGAAGACTAGAATGACTCTCACTATTTAAGATGTAGATGAATCATGGTGTTTTAGGTATCATTATGATAATGCCGGTTTTTTTCCATTTCTTTCCTAATAACTCCTAATGGTTGTTTTGCTTTTTTGACCATCTCACAGAACTATCTATCAAACTCCAGGATTCCATTTCTGAGTTCTAATGGTCACCTATTGTCTGAACCTGAGGATGGTTCCTCACTTGTACTGTCATTATGCTGCCTACTGGTCAGTTTTTGAGTCCTGTGACAATCTTGAAAGAAATTGTCATCCCTTTCAAAGAGAAGACCGCCTTAACATTTAAAGGAAATAAGACCCCAGGTAAAACTGAAGCCAAAACATTTGCAAACTTTGTGTCTTTTATTAAATGGTAGCCGGCAGTGTCCAGTAGCATTCATTTTTCTTGTGGGCAGCAGAATAAAAGTCTTGGGAGCTGGATGTATAGCACAGGCTTGCTGGGAAGGCAGTGATCAGTGCTCCCGCTCTCACGCAGTCCAACATCTCCTGCTCTGCTGGAGGGAAATCTCTCTGCTGTGGGACAGATCCATTCACACAGCCACATCGAACAGTCATCTAGAGTTTGGGCAGGCTGAGCCTGAGCCTATAAAGAGTTAGCATGACCACAGGGAAGGGCAAATCAGCAGAGCAGAGTCCGCACCAGCACAGGAATGGGCTGCAGTAGGATTTCCATTTGTAATAAGCCTAATGCATAGATTGTCAGTATTCTTGCACCCCTTACAATGCTGAGTAGAAAAACCGCACAGGAACCCATGTGGTAGCAAACCTGTGTTCACTAAAAACCTGCCTTAAGAAACATCAAAAAATTGTGTATAAAATATCCTCCTGAAATCCAGCCTGGGCCCCTGGAGGATTACTGAGTACGGTTCATTCTGGCAAGCCCTCGCCTGCTCCAGCACCGCCGAGATAAATACCGTTCCATTTAAATGCAGCAGCAGTTCATGCCCAGCATGGTCAGGTTCACAGTCTGCATTACTTTATGGAAATCCCTTCCCTTGTATTCCCTGCCACCTCCTTCCCTGTCTCCTTTCCTTTGTAAGAGACTGGCTGTCACCGTCCTCACCCGTGCTGTCTGTCTAACTGGCAGAAGCCCTACGACTGATCAGCTGCAGAAACACTTGTGGGCTCTTAGCACCTGAGAGGATCTGACCTCTGAACAGCAGATGTTTTAGGACAAGGACTGTGGCTTTTTCTTGTGCTGGCAGAATACAAACACACCCACGTGATACTATAGAAATACTACAAAATCACAACATCATAGTCTGCCGAACTTGATTATGATAACTAGTCGCCTAAAGATGAGTGAATTTGGCCTTAAGGCTAGTCTGCTGGGACTGGAGACAAGTTGTCTGGAGTCTTCTCCTCCCCGTTCAAAGAACTATTGCTCTAACCTCCCTTGTCAGTCCTATTCCTTCTCAATTCCCAAATAACATCCCCACCCATGTGGTTGTACTGAAATGTGCTTCCCACCCACCTCACCCATCTGCTAGTGACCCCACTGCTTTGCTAGATCTGTGCTGGCTTTTTTGTACTGCAGTTAGCTCTTCCATCACAATATTCCTATTCCAGACACATAGGAAAAAAAATACTCAGAGCTGGGAAACCTTGTCAATTGACATGACTTGTTCATTAACCGAGAAACATGATAAAGATGCATTAGCTGGTCCCAACAGACCCTCGAGAACAGTGAACTAATTGGAAACCTTTCCTTTTTCCCAGCACTGCACTCCCCTGTTTACTACCATGCACGTGAAGAACTTGGCAACCTAAGGCAGGGTCTTTCAAAACAGGAAGCAGAAATAGAGTTAGGAATTCCTTCAGAGAGAAACAAGGAGCGATCTCAGAATCTAAACACTATGTATTAAAATACACACTCACTGGCACTGAGTGATTAAGGGACAGAACAAGGCATCAAAACGCTGATGGTTTGCTGGAGACTTACTCCGTCAGCCTGATTCAACCACTCAGTCTGTAATGCTGTAGGACGCTGGTATGGGGAGTCGGGGACCCTTATCTGTATGTAATACAGTTTTGAGCAGTATAAGCTACTCAGACATTTTCCATGACCAATATGAACAAGGCTGTCTGGTCACAAGCAATTTATCCTTGCAAGGTACGATCAGTATCATTAAACAGTCTCCCCAAATGACATATTTTTTTGCTGACACATCTATACAAAAATCCTGCCAAATATCCATAGCATATGTCCAATTTAAAAAATTCCACCAAATAACTTGTAGCATGAATCCAACCTTTATAAACTGAGATTTCAAATGGATGTTACTTGTTGCTCTTTAATTTTTTTAAGCTACTTCACACAATAAAAGAAAGCCATCAGAGATGTTCACAAAATACTTTTAGTAGGACTAAGGGTATTGACTTCCAGCAGACATCAGTAAAAACAAATACAGAACTGTAAAATGCACAACTGAGATCAAAACTGAAGCTCTCTTTGCAACCTGGACTTCAGATGGGTGAGCTTTGGATGTCTGTTTGGAAGGGCTTATTAATGCAATGTTGGCTGAAGCGCATCAGGATGAAAAAGTCTGCTTCACCTTTCTGTTCCTTTTTAATATCAGAAAAAAGCACACAGTGATAGCGTTAGGATGAGCACACAGGACCCTGACATAAATTCATCTCTAAAATTCACAAACTGAATTTGTAGCAAAATGAATGAGAAATTCATACCTTTATAGCTTATAGGTACCACTTAGTTCTTCATCTCCGCAAAGAATCAAGTATTTGGATGGGACCTTTATAGCTGACAATTTCCAAGACTTGAATTATGATCCCAATTGTGTTAAAAATGTGTTTTATCAAACATTCAAGGAATCTGTTTACCTAAGAGAAGGATACAACAGAGGTATGTGCAAAGGTTTCTTTACTTCCAAGTCACAAAGCATATTCATTACAAGAAGAAGCAGAATTACTATACCCTGTTGTTTCTTCTTATGCATGTATCATTACTCTTTAAAATTGTTTTGTAAGTATGGGAATCTGCTGAAAATCTTGAGCATTACCCTCAAAACTAATGCTTGTCAAACTGCAACATGAAATATTTTTAAGACCGTACTTTTCCTTAGCTTCTCTAGTCTTAGAACTAAAAGATTAAAGTGAAATGATTTTTAACCCCCCATTAAAAATTAAAAATGACAGAGGAAGAGTCACGTTTAGTAGTCACATTAGGAGTCAGACATTGCTTGCAGTGGTTTCACTACAGCACTGCGTCATTTAACTCTGATTAAAAAATATTTGATTGGTAATTCCATCTCCCTAGGTAACTTTCACTGAATGCATCTCATTCTTCTATACCAGCTTCAAATCCAGTTTAAAGTTGGCTGCAGTTCATTTCCAAGTAACTTCCTAAAAGGAGCCCAATCCCTTAATCCTTACTTATACAGAAAGTTCTGTTTACACAAGTCACATCACTGACTCCAGTAGGATGACTCATGCCATAAAGGTTGGTCTGAATTAGACTAATCCTCCCCCCCCTCTTCTTTTTTTAAAAAGAATTTTAAAGGACACAGAAGAGCTAACATGTCTCTATCTAGTCTCTGGCATCTACCAAGAACACCAAACAAAAGAGGCAGACTACCTGGCAAATACCCTTTGTACTTCCCGATGAAAGTGAGATAATCAATATCTCTAACTTAGAGATAGCAAATGTTTCTGAACCGAAGGAGGAACAAGTTTTCTCCACTACTAGGTACAACAGAAGCTTTAGTATTTGAAAATCTAAGAGAGCGATATACTGATACAAACGGTGTGTGAAATGGGCCAGCTATGTCTCAGGGATTAGGCAGGAAGAATGTGCGGGTCCATTCTATTGTTTTCAGCAGAACGAACCCATCTCACTTTACACACCCAGTCACTATGGAGACCTCAGGACCCTACGGACACAACTGCAGTGAAAAAACTTATTTTAAAACTAATGTAGTGGTCTTTGAAATCTCAAAAAGGATCACACATTTTCATGTTATTGTACGGTTAGCAACCTTACCTGTTGATCTCATAACAAACATCTCTCTTGGTCTTAGATTCTTAAATTACTTGTGGCTTTAGTTACCAACCTAATTTGAAATCTAAACCAAGTAATGCAAGTGCAAGAAAAATGTTTGTATGCAATTATGAGGAAGCACGCTCTTTTTCCTTTCCAACTTTTTAAGATTATGCTTTCTCTCTCTTTTCTATTGCCTCGACTTCTACAAAAATAGACTCAGTTTAGCAATCTGTGCAGCCTGAAGCAGGGGCAAGCTAGATTAGCTCATCTTCTTCAAATGCAGCTGTGCCAATTGCTGGCTACTGGTATCTCCATGTTCTCTAGCAGAGGAAAGGCCTGAGAAAGAACACAGAGCAGTGTTAATCCTGTCACAACACAGATACGCACGTTCCAAACTATAAATCTAAGTCTGCCTTCTAGTAAGCATGGCCAGAGAGGCCCAAGCTGGCTGGCCACACTTGGCCTGGGTGATATTTTGGTGTGCAGTCTGCTACCGAGAGCTGCCAACTCGTAACAGCGTGCCAGGTCTTCAGTCAGTCACGCTGTGGCACTGATGAAGAAGAGAGGAAAGGAAAAAAGTAGAAATCTCAGAAGTTACGGTTGGTGAAGTAAAGCATGCAGAAATAGTTTTATTTCCTGTAAACTTGGCAAAGTAAATTGGTTCTGCATTTCTTCCATAATTCCCGTAACTGTTTGGGACTTGTAGTTTCTCGTTTAGATTATACTTGTCAATAAATGCAATTCCCTGACAAATAACATTTCCAGTGTTGTGGTCACAAAGGCAGGTAACCTATTGGTGCAAAATACGAAGGCATAAATTCAAACATTTTGCAAAATATGATAGATAAAGCTTTTCAGCTAGACTCTGGAAAATGACTCCCTCAAAATTAGTTGTTAGGCACATACTAACACCACCTGAGAAACACAAGAAGGGCTTAGCATTGAAAGCACTGGAGTCTCTGTCTTTTGATGTCTTCAAAGTTAAGACAAAATGCCCCTTGAAAGGTGTGCTTTAAGTAAGTGCAAGTTACTGAGCTCAATTCAGAGAAACCAGGTAATATTTCATGGCTTGTGCTGGCCAGACTAGATGATGCTGTGGGACTTCTGGCTTTAAATTATGAAACCTGGAACAAACTCTATTCACCTTCTTAAATACTCCAAAGCCTCCTCTCTGTGTCAAGAGAAACAGCCTTTTTAAAAAAGTCAGGTCAAAGCCACTGCCCTGGACTAGAAATGGAACTGCTGAAAATTCTGCCCTCCCCCCCCCCCAAAAGGTCTGAGCAGGGAGCTGTCTTCATTAACTATTTCACTTTCAAGTCCAAGGCTGCAGAGATGCCCAGGGCTGGCAGAGCGACCTGTGTCAACACGGCTGGCAGTGTGTGGGGGCTACTGTTGTACACGAAGACTGGCAGGCTACACGCTGCACTGGCTGGTTTTGGGATCATGGTCTATCCAGGCCAGGAAGACTATAATTTAATGTTAATAAAAAAGGTAAATCAATTATTGTTGGTGAAAGAGAAAGAAGAGTAAGCCAGCTACCCCTCCTCTGCCCAAGGTGACACAGTGCGGGCAGCCTTCACTGGAGCGTGGCAGAAGGGATACCATGCCACCGCCTCTGACCTCACCTGGCTGCTTTGGGCCACCAAAAGCCAGTCTAACAAAGCAAAAGTCCACAGAGATGCGTGAGCAGCAGAGACGTGTGTGTCCCTCCAAGGGGCAGCAGGAAGGAGAAGGGTTTGACTCCGCACCCCTGGCTGCCGGTCACACGCCCCACGGCCGAGATAGCAACACCTTTCTCCTCCCAACACCCTTCTGCTACAGCAGCACCAGCTCCTGACAGCCCATTTCTTTCCTGTGTACTTGACTGCCCTCTCCAGTCGACTCCCCGCAGCAGCACATCCATCCTTTTAACAAAAGCCCGCTGCCTTTTGTTTACATTCCAATAAAAGTGCTTTAATTGTGCCCTTAGAAGTTCTTCTTGGTGCGTGGGCAGAGCTCCTTGTGTGGGGTGGTCCTAGGCACTTCTACCGCAAAGCTGGGAGCTCCTCAGGCTCTCAGCACAACCTTTGGTCATGGATTTACAGGCAAGCAGAAACAGTTTGCACAGAATATTCTAAAGAGCAAGAAATTAAGTAATGGGCTACAAAAAATATGTTGAATTTTAGAAATTCCTGCCAGATGCCAAGACGTTGTAGGTGAAGCAACACGCGCTCTTCCCCTGCATCAGCAAAGCAACCCAGGCAACTGTATCATGCGGACGGTATTCCACATAGCCAGCCTGCCTGGTTTTTATGGATGCCCTCCCAGCAACAGTTTTACCACTGCAGGAATTTCCTATCACACTCTCCAGTGATCTCCACGGAACACCTCAGCCAAAAAAGCACAGTGCTTTGGGCAGGAATAGCTGGGGTAAAATAGAGACAGGGAAAGAGCACGGTCTCGGGACAGAACAGAACTAAGCCAGAGACGTGTAAAGGCAATCCCCTCTAGCGCGACCCTTTGCTGCAACACAGTGCTCAGGCTGGGAAAATGTCAGGACTTGCTGCATTAGTTGGTGAAGAAAACAGCTTTACAGGCACGTCATTAGCACGTGGTTAAACAAGCAGCTGTATTTAGCCTTCAGGCAAGGAGAGAGAACAGCACAGTCCACATTTCTCACCATTTATCCTCTACCCTGTCAAAGTCACCGTCAAGCAAACAGGTAGCAAAGCTCTAAGGCAAGCATGAGACACCCCCCCCCAACATTTCTATCGGTGGGCACCTTTCCCATGGCCCTACTGACTTCTCTGGACACGCTTATCACGGAGTCCAAAGTCCCAAAATGGCAGAGAGTTGAAAATGCTGGATTCAATACGCTTTGAATTGGTAGTTTTCAAAAGAAAAGGTATTATGTAGTGTTCTAGGAGTGTCACACACACATATATATAAACACAGCATTGTATAGACACGTTTTACCAGTAGTTCAAATCATTTTTTTAATACAAAGCATGGGTCTCAAGGTGCTTTATAACCGGTTAAATCTCATAAACACAGGAGAAATTCGCTCAGTCCCCTCTAGCTCCTCTCTTAGTTCTGCCTTGAGGGCCGCCTCGGGGCACGATGCGCCCAGGCTTGGGCCCCCCCGCGGCCGCCCCCCCCCCCCGGACGCCTTCCCGGGGCTCCTCAGCCCTCCGCGTTCCCTCTGCTCCCCCCCCAAGGCCGGGCTGCCCCGTGACGAACGTGCTGCCCGCCGGTGGCTGCCGATCCGCACGCCCTCCCGGGGCCGGTGACACCGCGCACACGGGTGCGGTTGTGCCGCAAGAGCGCGCGCTCGGCCCGACGGCGTCACGGTTCGCCCCCGCCCGCGGCGGAGCGGGGCGGCGCTCCGGGCGGCCGCGGGAGGGCCCGGGCGGGCCGGCGGTGCAGGCCGCGCTACGGCCGCCGCCCGGTGGCCTGCCTTGAGCGCTCCGCCCCCCCCGCCACTCGGGAAGAGGCGCGCGGAAGGGCCCGCTGCCGCGCTTCGCTTCGAGGCCCGCAACCGCGCTTCGTAAGCTGCAGCCCTCCCCCTCCGGCGCCAGGGCCCCTCGGCCCGCCGCACGGCTCACCGGAAGCTGCTCACGGCCGCCGGAGCCGGGGGCGGGCCCCCCGCGAAGCCGCCGCCCTGTCGGTCGCGGCGCCGCCCGCTCGTTGCAGGTGACGCCATCGGTCGCTCAGGGTTACTTCAAGCACGGCCGCGTTGCTGGCTGCGACGGGCGGCCCCCGCAGACCCCGCCGCGGCCGGGCCGGCGGCCCCGCCTTGGCCCGCCCTCCCCCGCCGCGACCTTAGCGGCGGCGGCGGCGCAGGGCACGCAGAGCGGTGGCTGGTACGGCGGGATGGCGGCGGCGGCGGGCGCGGAGCGGCTGCGCGATAGCAGCTGCCACTTCCAGCGCTCCCGGCTCATCTGGATGATCGCCATCGCCTTCGGCATGATCCTCCTCGGCGTAAGGAGCGGCGGGGGGCGCGGGCCCAGGGCAACCCGCGGGCCCTGGGCTGGGCTGCAGCCACGAACCCCGCGGACCAGGCCGGGGTCTCCCTGGGTTTGCTGCTGCCGCCGCCGGGGCGGCGTCCTCGGCAGGGCGGGCAGGCAGCTGGGGAGCTGCAGGGGTGTGGGGCAGGCGTCCGTGCGAGCCCCAGCGCCCGCGGAGGCGCCGCTTTCCCAAATACACGGGGGGAGAAGGGGAACTAAACCCGCTGCTGTGGCCAGGTCAGCTTGTGAGGGCGCTCAATGCATCCGTGAAGGACGTTCAGAGGAGAAAAAAAAAAAAAAAACAACTCGAATTGGATAGGAAAGAGAAGCAAGGCTGTGTCACCGAAGGCGTACAGCATCCCTGGGTGTGATTACAGCCTCCCCAGCGCTGTAGCTTGTGTCACGAGTTTGGATCGCGGGTAGCCTGCGAAAGCGTCTTCAACATTCACAAAACAGAACCTGTGTTGTGCACCAGTAAAACTGGCTGCAGGACCACTACCAGGTGTAGCTGTAAGTCAGGTGCATTTCCAAGTGGTGGCTTGAGTTACAGACTGTGTTAATCAGTAGTGGTGGCAGAAGGCAGACTCGGTCACCGTGTTGTCTTAATTTCTAAAAGTGGGCTTAAGCTGAGATAGGTCAGATTACTGGAATGGGGAGATTAGTGACAGTTCTGATATATCTGACAAGTTTATGAAGGTCATCCATTGACTTCCACGTGTTGCAGTTTTTCTTTAGATTTTCTACACATCAGAACCATCACTGAAAAAAAATGACGGTCAGGGCAGGCCAAACAGCTCACAAAACAGCTTTTGGCCCATTTCAAGAAACAGAATGAGCTTTAAGCAGATTCCCCCTTTAAATCCATCATCGTGCCATATCCTTGGCATAGCTAAATTTACATACTGTTAGAAACTGCACCATTGATACCAGAGGAAAGTTAAGCCAGCATGAACTGTGGCCCAGCTTAGTGTTTAGTTCCTAGCGGAGTCTAAAGTGCGTAGCTCACTGACTCCCTGCTTCTCCCTGTCTTGTTAAAATAAAGTTAGACAGTGATAAGCACTGTGGACGACTCAGTGACAGGGAAGATGCCTGAACACTGTGTGCACCTTTGGTCTTGGGCTTCGTGCTCAATTATCTTCTGTGCCCTGTTCAAAATAGAAGCAAATCTAACATTTTCTTCTTTAAGGGACAAAAGACGAAAGACTGATTTCCTCTTATTGTAGATAAATAGTTATTCCTCCTTCTCAGGCTAGCCATTGTTTGAATTCTTCAGGTCAGTTGCATCAGATTAACTTCTTCAGGACAGAAATGGTCTTGTTGAAGAATATCAGTCTTGGACAAGGTTAATGGAACGCAAGAGTTGAAGTACTATGAATAGATGAGCCCTAAATGTTCGACAGACATGGGTGGCGGGGGCGGGTGGGTGAGGAGGGGAGTGAAAAGAAAGCTAATTTGAAAGTTAAATTGAAGTTATTCTACCTTGAAGTAAGCTAACTTTTTTTTTTTTTTATTTAAGTGGGTAACGCTTTGGCCTTCAACTATACCATATAGTTATTTGGGAATATTTGGTAGATTCCTTAATTATTTAGTGGAAAACCACCACAAATGGGTATGCTATGGGTAAGTTATATTTGACTGTATAATTACTTTGCATTTCTGCTGTTGCCTCTCTCCAACTCTTCTGCTTAGTCTGTGTTAACAAGCTTTCCTGTAACCCAGTTGTTAATTACATTTAAAGAGCTCTCCTTTCAAGCTCATTACAACTAAGGGTGTGGGGTAATAAGTACGTAGAAGACTAGACAGGCTAAAACCAGTATGACAGTTTAAAAATTCAGCTTAGAATTTGGCATCTGTGTTGTTATAGTGAGAAAGGAAAAAAAAAGTAAGATACTACTTTTGGAGACAGTTATTAGTCCGTATGTAAACTTATACTTGTAACACCTCCTAAAAGTGTTGTGGGTTTTTTTTGTCAAATTGTTACTCAAGTAGTCTAATCCTTTCTTTAGGAGTATTCTTTTTCCAGCTTCAATTGAAGAACATTTTCTACCCTGCTACTAGCTTATCCTGATCCTGTCCTCATGAGAAATAGCCTACTGAAGAAACTGCATAGTGCTAAGTCTTGCTGGGTTACAAAACTTAGGTTTTGTTATTTTAATTAACAAGAGATCTGGAAAACAGTTCCCTGTAACCAGGTCTCTCACTTGCTGACTTCCTGTAAGGACAGGAAGACAGTGAGACTGTCTTGTTCATCTCACGATGCATCATGGAGAAGATAAGTCTTTGTCTTTGCTCAGAGCATCTTTTGCTTTAGCGAGATATCAGATTGATTCTAACTGAATATCCTGTGTAATTTCTTTTTTAAAAAAAGTTATAGACTGAGTTTGATCAAGTCATGTTATATATTCTGAATCTATACACACAGTTGTTCTTATAGAACCAAATCTATAAAAACTTCAGTAACTCATTAGGACCACTAAAAATACTTGTGTGAGTGACAGGATAGATTTTTGTATGTTCAACTAAGATTAATTTGTACTGCTTTCACTAAGCATTCGGCTTTTTGGTTTAACCTAAGTGCTGAAAGTTTTGGAAACAATGCAGTGGATACTTGAAATGGCAGGTCCAGGCATATCGCATGAGTTACAGTTCCTCTAACTTTCTCAGTGGACTTTAGTTTCTTTTAAGACTACGCAAGGGTTTTTTTCTAAGCTAAGAAACACGCCTCACTTTCCAGGGTAAAGTGAGATGTCACTTCTGTTCTTCCAGTTCTACATTCTCTGCATAATGCATCTTGGATACAACAGTCTTCTCCCTAATTTTCAACAAAATAAAACATGTTTTCTTTTTATTAGGTTCTGGGTATCCTGGTTGATTCACGTAGTAGAAGCCTTCTACAGTGTTAAGTTATGCCAGTAAGTTGTTCCCTCCCCTCACCCCAATGCAGATTCTCTGAAAAGGGTATCCGATACAAGTGACATCAGCTACAGACTGATTTTGGTGGTTCTCAGCAGTGATATTAGTTCAGAGGATACTGATAAAATTCTTGCTGCAGTGATGGTTTGCTATCCTCCACAAGAGGTTACTGCAAATTCTGCTAGTGGTTGCTGTTGTACAGGGTGGCAAAAGCAAGGGATGGCAACTTGCAGAACTGGCAGCAGCGAGGTTTGCTGGAGCATGCCTGTCTGCCTCCGAACGCACAGTTCACTGGGTAACCTTGGGATTTAGGAAGCAGAGGGAACAACAGATAGTGTAGAAATAACTTCAGGTGTTATAGTTTCATTAGATCTTACTTCATCAGAATTTTGAGACTGCAAATTACCTGATTAAATGATTGCATCTGTATTGTAAGAATACAATTGGACACTTCCACTTACTACTATTTAACATCTGCTTGTATCTGCAGGTTTGTAGGATAAAACACTCTTGACTAATCAGACTATAAAAGTAAGGCCAGCTAAGTCTTATGTTAGGATAACATTATTTGGAAAGGTATGCGGTCCAAACATATCATCCTTCTGTTCATTTGAATTTTGTCTGTAGTAATTCAGTAGAATGTAGATACTGGTTTTTGTCCTCTACAGAGTAGATGGACAGGCTCTTTGCCATTGTAAAAATGGTGGGTTTCCACTTCATTTAGTTCAGTTCACAGCTGTCTGTCACAGACTTCTCGGTTAACATTTCCTGGAGGCAAAGGGATTTTGTTCCATGGAAAGCTATTTAAGGTGGTTTTCGAGACAATAGGATGTGGATGAACATTTTCTGCCTTTGGAATGGGAGTTAGTAATAAGTTTTTTAGCAGGTCCAAGTTTTAAATTACACAGCTTTTAAAGTTAAAACTTTAACTCTGATTCGGCAGATATATACAGACAGGTATATAGGCTTAAGATGATTTTTAAGTACGAGGGAACTTGATTATCAGTGAATGTACCAAATAGGTGTATTGTAATTAAGTAATGAAGTTTCACAGAGTAGTGTTAAAGCCCATAAGAAAGAGAGAGCATAGATTGTCTGCCCATCATCATATCTTCAGGCATACTTCTGTAGATTACTGAAAAGTACTGTGAGCACCAAACACCATATACTTTTTACTGGTGTAAAAGTGATGTCTGCTTATGAACATCACGACACAGGCATGAGGAAGAACTAGGGAGGAAGCAGATACCAATTTGTTAATCTGTAGTAGTACTGTCACGGGCTGTTAGCCTGTATTTCTGCATATGGTCTATTCAAGTAAGCTTGCTTTATGTAAGCAGGTAAATTAAGCCCTGGTTTTCCAGTTTCTGCATTCATTTGGAAACACTACAGCTAGGATTATAAATAAAATGGTTTTCACGGCTGGTAAGACAATTTAAGAATGAGCATTAAGAAATGTTGTGTTAATCAACACTTGCTGCATGATCATTTTGTACGTGTAGAGGCTACGGAACAATTAACAGCTGAACTGTTCTAGCAAAGGTCAGTAGAGGGAGCTCCCTTGTAAACTAATGAGTTGGAGCACAGTTATGCTTGACAACATTGTTTACTAGGAATGCAATATCCATTGGTTTTGCTGTCATGTTTATACTCATTCTTTTCTCTGAAAATTCATTAGTATTACTCAACAACAAAGTGGAGGAAAAAGTGACATTTTCTGTAATACACAGAAAAATTCACGTATGCCAAGCTAAAACTGTCTGACATAGGAAGGTCTCTGCTTCATAAGTCAAGTCAGGTATCTTTAGCGCCCTTACCTGTATTTTTCTAGCCACAAATTCGGGTAACAGTGCTTCTCCGTCCTGCATTGCACAGTAATTGTCAGGCCTCTGCCCTGCTAGCACACAGGCTACCTTCAGTGACTGTTGTCAACAAGAAGTTATATACAGACTTGTGTATTAAGATTAGCATTAAGTTACTCTAACATCTTGGTTCTTTGTACATAAACTTCTAGGATAAGTCATGTCAAATAGCATAGACTGAGATTGCAGTTTATATATTATTGAGGAAATTGTATGCATGAAATCTCTGAAAGAACCTTTGTTCCATAGAGAGCTTAAAATCCACTAAAATCACAAGAACTGGTATGTTTAGTTAGTACAGGAAATAAGTCTCAGAAGATTGAATTTAATGATGCTAAGTTCAAATGTATCACGGATGGGTAGAAATATCTAACCTTACTTTGTGAGTATCACAGGATAGTCTGCAAGACTAAGTTTTTTTGACATATTTTATGCTTTTTTTTTAATGTTACAGATCTAAAGGAATCACTGACCCGTCAATTCAGTTTCAATGGTTCATTCAGACACTTTTGTTTGGGTATGCTTCCTTTGGTCTTCTGGTGTCTTACAAACCTTCAGCCAAGAAGCACTAGTAGAAGACTGTGAAAGAAGTCACTTCTCACATTCTTCATCCTCGTTTTTCAGAAAACATCCTCACTTATATGTCTAGGTGCTATAATTAGCTAAATTACATTCCTGCTACATGATGCAGTGCCCTTCTACCCAAGTAACTCTTCTCTTACTAAAAAAAGACAACTATAATTCACAGGGCCCTGTGGATAGTTCAATAGAAATTCAGCCCTTTGGTCTTGGCACTGCCAAAGTTGAATCCCATTTATTATGCAAGAAGCCAAAAGTTGCTCCTCTGCAGTTTTTCACATAGCTTGTGTACTGTGATTGTCATTGAAAAGTCCCTGACAGCTGGTAGTAGTGGTTGATAAATTACTGTTCCATGTGGAGGAATTTTTCTTCTACAACAGGGAGAGTTATTTACGCCACAAGGCAACTTGCACCTGTTTTGCAATAGGATTTAAATTTAACTATATTTTTTTACAGGACATTTTACTGGCATTGTTGTTTGTTGTTAGAGCCTTGTCTTTGTACTTTGTTTTGTCAACTTATTTTCTTCCACAAAGGACAAACCACTATTGCTGCAGGCACGTTAAAAAGACCAAGTCTCAGTTCAGGTTGAGGTGTGGTGATGAGCTTGGGTACACAAACCATTCTAACTTTGTTTAATGCATGTGCCTTAAATTTCATGCAGCATGACTGCATCTTTTGAATGAAGATTTTAATCTTTGAGCTAGTAGAGCATAAAATAGTGATCCTGTAGCTTTGAGGGCAGCTTTTTGAAAAAGTAATTTATTATCCAAGAAAAAAATAAATTAGCATTCCAAAACCTAGCTGCAAATTTTGTATTTGTGAAGGAAATTAGATGTAGTGAGTAAACATACACCACTGTTTCCTGGGTGCAATGTCCTGAAATCTATGGTTGAGAGACCATCTTAAGCACCCTCAGAGTACTTCCTGTATGTGTAGCAAGCCTCTTATCATACTGTCTTTTGAATATTTGAACAAGAATTTAACCTGTCTTGTTTTAGCACTTTTAAAAAAGTAATAACTATTTAAAATAGTAACTATGGTATGGGGAGAAATTTTACCACACCACCCATGGTGCTACTGTTTTGGAAGAAAGGACAAGAAAAGATTGTTCTTCCTCTAACAAAGAGCTCCATGAGGCAGTAACAAACCTAGGCCTTGTGCAGTACCTACAGACTAACACTTCTGATGGAGAAGTCTTATTCAAGCACAGGTACATAAAGTTTTTGCTTTTCAGTGGGTACTAAAAACATGGAGAATTAAAGGGTTTGAAATGGTGGTTTGTTTTGGTTTTATAAATGGTGAACTGATAACATTAACGTTTTGTAGAGAGGTAGAAACTCATGTTTAGTGGCTAGAAATTGAACAGGAACATCAAGACCCTAAGCTATGTTTTACTGTATAACCTTTTATCTTAGTCTGTTACTCTGGAATAAAGATTTTTAAAAGAGTGAAGTTGTTCTTTGTTTTAATTTATCCTGGAAATAATTGTCTACAGAATATATAGGCATCATCTTTACACCAATACCGGTGTTCACAGTTGGAACATACAGGATCAGCTGGCTATGCGCTTTCCAGACTTAAGCCCTGCAGAAGTCTAGTATTTTTATCAGGGCAAGGTATTGATGTGACTTGTGTCTACCAAAAAAACTTCACGGCACTAAAACATGTCTGGGTGTAATACTTTGTGTTTCAAGATGAATTCTAATTGTGTGCTTAATGAGCATTAACTTAAGAATGTGAAAGGATAAAAGGAATAACTTTGGTTCAACATTTCCTTGATAATATTCTTGTTCAAAGGAAAAGGCGTAACAACACCACCAAGGCTAGTCAAAGACTTAGGAAAGGTGGTAAAAGACTTTTTTTCTTCTTAATAGTTATTTTTGTCTGTTCCTGTTTGCCACCATTCACCTTCAATCAGTGGAGCTGTAAATAAGGAAAAATTACTATGCTAGCTTCCCCTCCCACTGCCAGTCTGCACACCAAGCACGCATGATGCTCTCCATCACAGCTTTCACAGCCCTTCTATGAGGGCTGTAGATAAATCACAGCTTTGAGAAGCTAACTGCCTGCTGTTAGACTCAAATTAATTAGAAGGGCTTCTTTCTAGAGAGGCAATGATAAAAGTTTTTTTTTTTTTTCTTGGGGTTGGTTTTTTTTTTTTAGCTTGACAGATCTCAGCAACTCTGTTTAGAGGTTGTTGGGCATCGCTCCTCAAACTTTCTAGAAATGCAACTACGTTGTATGCATCTACCTTCAAACATTTTCTCTTCCCTACTGTCCTGGTTTCTGCTGGGACAGAGTCAATTTTCTCCCTAGTAGCTGGCATAGCACTGCTGTGGGTTGGATTTAGGATAAGAATGTTGATAATGTACTGATGCTTTAGTTGTTGCTGAGCAGGGCTTACACCAGGCAGGGGCTTTTCAGCTTCCCCTGCTCTGCCAGGGGCACAAGGAGCTGGGAGGGGGCACAGCCAGGACAGCTGACCCAAACTGGCCCAAGGGCTGTTCCATACCATATGACATCATGCCCAGTATAGAAACTGGGGGGTGTTGGCCAGGGGGCAGCGATCGTTGCTCAGGGACGGGCTGGGCATCGATCAAGGAGTGGTGAGCAATTGTTTTGTATATTCTGTATATTCTCTTACTATTATTATTATTATCATCATCTGCTGTTTCATTAAACTGTCTTTATCTCAACCCATGTGTTTTACTTTTTTTTCCCCAATTCTCTCCCTCATCCCACTGGAGGAGGGAGAGAGAGTGAGTGAGCGGCTGTGTGGTCTTCACCTGCCTGCCAGGTTAAACCACACCACCTACCCTTGCTGGCAGCAGTCAGTTTTTCCACTTGTTCTAAAAAAACAAAAAAAATAAAAAAAAACCAAAAAAAATATTTATTCTCAGCCTCTGTCCCACAGCTGTAAGCAGCACAGATGCCCATTTTCTAATGTTTTTGAAGCCCACAAAATCCCCAACTCAAAATCCAGGAAGCATGGGATAAGCAATGCTGACTCGCTTTTGACATAAAATAGCCTTGAGGAAAAGAAAGAAACCCGCTGAATGACAAGATTCAAAATAATACTGAGAATATTTGTTTACAGTGTCCCTGACATCACAGCAAGATAAACATACCGTAACACTTTACAAAATTATTAGTGAAAAAAAGCCTGAATCCAGGTCAACAGCTCACTAAGCCCATAGAGATGTACATTTGTGGCTGGTAACGGGTGCTCTTGGTTACACCAGGCATAAGCCCTTCTCCAGGCTATCCTAGTAGCAACAATAAAGGCGACAATAAAGGATTACTCTTAATCACCTAGAGCAATTCTTTCCACTGCAATCAAAATGCCCTTTCCACAGCAAAAGGGGAGAGCAACAGAAGTGCACCCTTCTGTTCTTACAGCAGCACAAAAGCTAGGCTGAGTGTCAAACCATCTCCCACATCAACACCCAAACCACCCAGCCTGCCAAAAGAAACCACTTGCAAATGTTAGTACTTCACTGTAAGAAAAGAAAAAGTTTCAAAGTATTACTTCCCACCAAAAGGAAAACCAAATGAAGCTTACAGAAGTGCTTTTTAATATTAAAGAACACCACAAAACAGGAAGGTAAAACACCGAAAAAGCTAAGCTGACATTAAGAAAGGTGAATTTCCGGATGGGTATTTCTGCCAACTAGGCTGTTGACAGTACTGAAGAGAAATAAATACTGTTTAGCCATCCCTTTCAAATTGAAAACATAAGAAAAAAAACCCTTGCCCCATATGAAAGCCTATGGGCAAAACTGGGTATGCTTTATGCTAATATGTAAAGTAGACGCCGAGAAAATTTAAAGCAACAATTTAAAGCTTGTTTTTTTCTAGGCATATACAAAAATAAGTCACTATTTATTTGACCTGCATTGGTAATCAAAGGAAATAATTTATACAAGTCACAAATAGCCACATCACTTACAACAGTGTTTTTATGCTTTGATTGCTTGGTAGCTTTGTTGCAGGAGAAAACACAAAGAAACTACCCAGACCCATTTCCACCTTTAAATCATAATATATGGGAATGAGCATAATGCACTTCTTAAAGTAAGGCGAGTAATCCAGATCAGCGTGTTTGGCAAATGACTGCTCAAATCAAGCTGCGTTGATGAGAAGCTAGGTCAGAAATGTAGCATCAGCTCAGAAACTTTGCCAGGTCCAAACAGAGGCAATGAGATGCCTTCCATCTGTTTCCAAGAACCATTTCTAAAGCCTTAAGGGCTGTAGCTCATTTTTGCAAGGGAGTGATGAAAAACCTCTCTCAGAATCACAACATGTTGCCTACGTTGCCTGTCTTTCATGCTGACCTAGATTTTAATAAACACAACAAGAATCAACTGGGCCAGCCTTTGGAAATACCCAAGTGTTGGTTCATTAAGGACATTTAATTTGCCCTGGGGCTGGGCAGCTGGTCCCCCGAATGGCAACAGAGCCCAGTTAAAGCTGGGGGAACAGCCTTGTTGACCATGGTCATAGAGTCTGCAGAAAGTTTGACCACTACAGGCAAGGTCTTTGAAGTCCTACAGCCTGCTGCTGGTGGGCATTCTGGCACGATCTCTGGGGTGTGGGGGCAGAAATTGCAGACCTTCCACAGAAATACAGTAGGTTTTAGAGGAACATGTTACAGAAAGCAACTGTTTTTTCACTGATTTTAAGGTTTCCTGGCAAACGACCTTTGCAAAGAAAAAAGTAACTAACGCAATAATGTTTCCATTACTGAGAGAATCTGAATTATTTGTTCCTTCTATATTTATACATCATGTTTGAATAAAGAAAAAGGAGCATCAATTCACATTTTTTAATTATGGCACTGTTGTATATGAGCCCTCGTTAATGAGGCCATCAATCTCACTTCACTATTTACAAGGCTACGCAGTTTAAAAAAAAATCTCTTGCTTTTTTGCATGTTAATTACAAGCTTGTACATATCCCTGATCTCCACATAAGAAATACAGAGATTTTTCTAGATTTATTTTTTTTTTTTAACAACTCCACTCGTTTGAGGACTTAATGAAAACTTTTGGCGTCTGGCCAACAACCTATACATTCAGTTTATCTTGTCAGCCACATGTTTATTCAGACTGGTGCCTGTATGCAAGGCCTGCATGAACAGCTCCAGAAATCATCCTTGTTTGTTGAAAGCAACAGAAACGAAACCCATTTCCCTTACTATTGCTCTTCAGAGGAGAGGCAGTAATATGGCACAAATCACATGCTGTACTAGACCTTACAAGGCCCCTGCAACTCCAAGCATAACATGCATGACTAGGAAGGAGGAGGGGAGAGGAGGAAAGAGAGCCATAAGCAATACCACTGTATCATTTATCAGCATTCTTGGAGACTGTTGTCTCAGAGCAAAACCTCTTAGGTGCCCCTCAAGGGAACGGAGAGGGAGACCAACTATCAAATTTAGAAACCACCCAAGTTAAAATCTCCTCCTAAAGGCACTCTAGACTTCTTATCAAAAGAGAAACCACATACAAACAGCACCCATTTCCACAAATTTTAGAAGCATGAACAATTAAAAAATTCACAGTTGCAAAAAAAGCAAGCAAATAAGGGTACCTGCATCTAGAAGAGCTTTCAGACAACACCAATAGCACAGCTGAGCCCCCTCACCAACAAACCCTTCCCCCTAGGATCAGGGCAAGCCCCTCATGTCCTCTCTGTGGATGCACTCAGGTGTGGTTGATCTGGCTCAGCCCCTTAAAGACTTGCCCAGCTCTTCCTTTCTTCAGTGAGACAGGCTGTATGGGTTTTGGGAGTCAGCTGTTATCTATGACCATTATTAAATTACTTTAAAACATTCATATTTTGTTAGAATGTTTTCCAACCACAGCCACTAATTTTTGCTGCAGCTTTATTTAAAATAAATAAATCAAGTGCTTTTGAACAATGGGAAATTCATCAGCTCAGGAGGGGATGACATTCAGCAGGATTCCCCCTCCACTGGGATGTAGCAACAATTTGGGAGCGCATGAAAGCAAAGGTTTGTAATAGAAACTATGCAAACTTCAATATCCTATACATGGCAGACTGCTTACAGTTAAACAAACAACAAAGAAGGTGACAGGAGAACCAAGGCCACCAAATGATTGGCAGGAAATACAGCCCAACCCCGGACTCTTGCAGTTTCCCTTTCCAATCACTAAACCGCGTACCTAGGTCTGGATCTAGTAAAAGTTTGATAAAGCACGTCAAATGCACTTACTGCATTTTGGGATGGGAAGGAGGAACGCGTGTTTCTAGATATTCCAAAAATAGTAGGCTAGATGGCAAAGTGCTGCTTGTGAGGACGTGCCACCTGCATGGGGAGATGAACTTCTTATGCTACGCAAACATGTAGTGGCAGGGCTTTAGATGTTTGTCCAGAGCTAACAGGACCTGGCTGAAGAAATTAAGGAATCAATGTAGGAAAATATTTTGTTTCAATTAAAGATATGCCTTGCTTGCACCAGTCCTTGGAAGAAGTTGTGCTGTGTCCCTGGCAAACCTTGTGTTCATGGGACCACTCCCAAAGCTAAGTAGCTCAGCTCTAGTGGAGTTACCTGGGTCAAAGCATCCTCATCCACTGGAGCCACAAACATGCCTTTTAGCTGGTGGAGTCTGCTGCACCCTGACATTGAAGGACTGGTTTACCAAAGTTCACAATATTTGTGATGAGTATCTCCGAGATCCAATTCACCAGGCATCGTGGACTTAATTCACCTGTACAAGCCTAGCCCAGGATACCTCTGCACCCGGACTCTACGGATTGTCCAGGAACACAGCCAGGTACAAGCAAGGTGGCATTTGCACCTGGCCCAGTCTGTGAAATGGAATCTCTTTCCAAGCCAGTAAGGGGAGATGCTCACCCAGCTGTGCTGCTGCGCTGTCTGGCATTCCCCATCCCGCTCCACGGGGCAAGAGCAGCAGCCTTGCCCAGCCGTGCTCGCCTCCCCGGCAGCCCAGAGCTCCCTACGCACAAACGACGTAGATTTCGTGTTGAGGGCAATGACAGAGAAAGGAAAAAAAAAAGAACTCTGAATTTTTTATGCAAGGCTGCTCCCAATAGTATATAAGAGAATGACAAATCTTTCATTGCTGAGGTGGCATAGCATAATTTTAATTATCTTTCAAATAAATACAACGCTTAGATTTACATTTTTCCAATTTAACAATCTGTGAAATTTTTAAATTTTTTTTAAGGTACATAAAACACTATATAAAAATACTTCTTTAAATAAAACATTTAAAAACACATTATGAGATCTTTGAAATGTCATAGTCGTATTATATTTCATAATGCAAAAAGGTTAGCAGCACAGATATTTCAGCATTCTTTCCAATTGCATACATTCATTTAAATGTTTAGTTCTGATTTTTTTTTTCCCCTTGGAAGTATTTCATTTTAGCTTTAAAGCCAATGGACTGGCAAAAAAGCAGTATAGAATGGAAATCAACTCTGGTATCATTATAGTTACGTCAAGTGTTTACCACTGAAGAGTGATTTATAATTTGTGTTTATATTGAATACAATAAAAATAAAACCAAACTGCACATATCATGTTTGACATTTTAAGTAACTTCTAGACATCAATCTCCTTTTTTTTCTTATTTGTTTTTCCTCTCCCCACCCCCAACCCCATTTTCAAAATCTTACAGTGATTTTGAGTGCGTTGATTTTTGTTTGCTTTATCTGCTACCTCTCTTGCCCCAGTTTTGGGAAGACTTGCTAAATGCAGTTCCCACTGATTAAAAAAGAAGTTGTTAAAGCTCTGAGCTTCTAAAAAAATAAAGTCCAGGATAATGCAGGACAGTAAACTAAGGACCCGGGCAGCAGAAGCTGTTGGCCACTACTGAGAACATTGGTTATAAAGTCCCATTTTTTTTCTCACATAGAGAAATGAGACATCCTCAGAATTTCCTGAGAGTTTTGCCAAAAGAGATGAGAGGATAATTAGACCCTTATTTATAGTGGTTTTACATCCCCAAATCTGCGCTTCAATGATGTGCTTCAGTTCTCGTTTCAATGGAAGTAGCACGTACACAACATGCAGTCTGTCATCACGTATTGCTATACAGATTTCTTAAACTCTTCTGACCGTGAAGAAAGGAGTTGTGTCTGACAGGCTGTGATTTACAGGACATGTTCTGGAGACCTAGCCCTATACCCACCGTTCTGGATGGCAAGAAGGGAAAGAAACAAACCATTGGGGCATTAATAATTTTTAGTTCCATGTACAAACCAACATGCTCCTTCCAAAACCAGACCAAATCAGTGAATCTCTGTTATTTGTCCGCCATTTGTGAGAGTGTCTTCTCTACTCCTGCTCCTTCATGAGCCACAATAAGAAGGAACAAACAGACTATTTCCCAGCAAAAAATACTGCAGTGCCAGAATGCTGCCTTCTCTGTCCCACCTTGCAGGCACAAGTTAAGTTAGAGATATATGTGGATACCCATAAGTAGTGGACAGTCCAGATGAGATCTGCATAAATTTGGATATGCAGTTCATTTTTTTTAAATTAGTCTCTGTTCAGGTTGCTCTAACTCTCTGGGTGATGCCCTTCCTAGCCTACGGATGGACTAGCATCAAGAGAGGGCAGAGAAGTTTTTGCCTATCTCAGGGCATCTCCTCTACCACATGTGACTTCTTGCTTCTGCTTTAGAGACAAAAGTTTCCCACTACAGAATCAGGAAAGGAAATGTATTAGCAAGACTATTCCTAATTGCAGAGGAGGACTAAAGACAGAAGCTCAAATTATAAATCATAATATGACAACAAAGGAGCATCCCTATGGGCATCTGCCCCAAAAGTTGGTTTTCATGGACACCTAGCAACAGCTGACCCAGCTTCTGCACGTGGGAACTGGAATGATTTGTTCCCACACAGCCCATAGAGATGCTCACTCTGACCTTGCTGGATTTTCAGCTGGGCTCTGCTAGAGCACTGCTAAATACACCATATTTATTTTACATACTTAATTATCAACTTGATGTGCTAGAGGCAGGACTCAGACCTCTCATTAAAATACCTACACCTAAAATTTGGGTCAATCCTGGTTAAATTTAACCCAGTATGGTGGTATGTATTTGCTCTGTTGCAGCTGGCCTTACATGGAATTTGGCCCAAGTGGAAAGGCGACTGTTGTATGCACACCCAGGAGTGGGCCTGAATTTCTCTTACATTTCTTGCCATCCCATTCTATTACTTTATCAGCTGGTCTCTGCCTGTAGGGAAGAAAATGGTATCTAGGTCAATGTGTTCTTTCTTAATTGCATTAGCCATGTGCCTAAGACCTAGGCTTCCTCTTCTCCCAGCACTGTCTTTGGCTATTAACATGTGGCCTTTAAATATATTTCACTCTTAACAGTGTACTTAATCTGTCAGGTGAGATGGATAGAGTCTGGTTTAGGCAGACTAAGATGATCAGTGGAATGCTAATTACAAAATTCACATGGGTGGAGAGACCCCTTTTTATAAAGAAACACAAGCCATTTTATATGCTACTTTTTATACTGAGTCCCCAAAAGCAGAGGGAAGAATTACATTTGTGTTCTGTATATGATTATATTTATGTGTATGATTATATATAATTATATTCTGAATACTTTTTTTTATTGTTGCAACATCTTTTGGAACTTTACAAATAGGATCATTTTCCCTTGAAAAAAAAAATGAATACAAGTAGTGGCTTTTATCTTCCAAGGGGTTTTTGGTTTTGTTTAAATCTCATTTTATTAGCCTATTTTTTCCTCAAATGATAGCAAAGATCAGAACAGAAGTGTGTTTCAAACTCACACCCGCATGCATGTATATATCTCCTGAAGCAGATGCAGCAAATGGAGAACTGCTTCTGGCTTGGAAATGGAAAATTGCTATACAAGTAATATGGCAAAGTCCAGCAGAAGGAGCTGCATTGCTTTAACTAGGGGCATCAAAATCAAAAGACCTTTGAGAGATCTATATTCAGATGTAAAGAAAAATGCCTTCTCCCTGTTTATTTGTTGAACACCACTGGATTCTACATGCTAGCCAAAATCCAGACAGGCAGCTGATAATGAATTATTGAATTCCAACACCAGCAGAGACTAGAAGTTTCCCTTGGCTAAGCTAAAGTTCTGAGTTTAACTTTATTCCCAAGGACATTCACTACATTTTGAGCAGGAAATAAATATCCTGAAACTATTCACTAACTGTTCAGCTTTCAAAGATAATATTTGCCCTGAATGCCTCAAGATTAGGGCCCTGTAAAATAACTTGTCAGAGGGCCTCAGCCCTGTCCCTTGCGCTGTGCCCATCACCGCTCGGTCCAGGTGGCTGTGGGGTAGCGCTCCAGCAGCACGTTCCTCAACTGGGCTGTGTGGATCTTGTCTCTGGTCTCCACGGTGCAGGTGACCTGGGAAAAGAATTAGGAACATTCCTGACGGCATGGCAGCAATCTCAGACAAAGGCATTTCCAATGAAATCCTAAAATACACCCGTAAAAGCAAAATGATCAGTTCAACGTAAAAACTCTGGACTTCACATCCCCTGTCTACGCAGGTAAGAAAACTGACATTGCAGACATCTGGGGTTCTTCCAGCCCTTCTGCACCATCTTAAAACCTTCCAATCCTCTCCTGGCTCCTGGGCAAGTACTTGTCTACTGTTGGCCTCCCTGAAGTCATCCGTTAGCAGCTTCTCTGCTCCGTTCCCTGGGGTACGTACGTGGTGCTGCTGCCACCCACCCACCCACCTCTCACCTCACCCCATTTCCCACATTTCTGGGCAGTGTTTCTTCCATCCTTCGAGCTTTTTATGTTCTCCTCCTCTCTCATGGAGTTATCCCCCAGTCCTTTATCATCTCTGCAGTGTTCTGGCTAGTTTCATCTACTGACACACCTGCTTGTTTTACTCTGTTTTTTGTTTGTTCATTGATTCATTTTTTAAACTAAACTCAGGCAAACCTAACCTTGACAGTTTTCTTTTTATTCTTCACTTGCCTCCACATGTGTTACTGACAATCCTGTCATGCAGCCACTGAAGATGATAACTTCAATGTCATTCCTTCAATTGTTCCTTAATCTCTTCTTCTCTACATACTTGCCTCTCTACAGCATCATTTGAAAATCTCAGCACTACCAAAGGTGAGGCATCAATGCAAAGGTGCAGAAGGAAAATGACACTTCACAATTTTAGACTAACAACTTCCATCACCGCTGACCCTGCTGGAGTTATCACTGACGATCAAAGTGCCACATGGAAAAAAAGACCTCACAGAAACACGGAAATCTAGTGAGGAAGGGATCCAAGATGAGTCACGGTGCAACAACAGAGAGTTTATTGTAACCGGCAAATCTACAGAGAACAGAGGAAAAACTGGTCCTGGTAACCTTAAGGTGGACTTCCAGAGACAGATGCACTGTATAGTGTTCCTGTCAGAGCTGCATCCTTTACAGAAAGCAACATGGCAAAAAAAGAAAATTGTCTCTGCTCGAAAACGTTTATGAGGATGCTTCTAAATAAGAACTTTGTGAATTCATGTTTCTGGGAATGAGCTTAAAATAACAATAAACCTTTAGCAAAACTGTTGAATGAGAGGATAAAACACTAACTCCAGGTTATTCTAAACAGCCATGAGCCCACTTAATTAGAAAGCTGGCTATAGCTTCTTAAATATCCATCAGGAAATAAGCCAAATTTCTGATCAGTTTTTGTAATTCTTCGCCTCTTATCCTGAACATAGTGCTATCCTTGTTTGGTTCTTTGGAATACAAATTAGATGCTAATTTCTTTCTCCTCTGAAAAAGTGGGATTTAGTCTCAAGAGAAGGACAGTCACAAAAGACAACTAATAATGAGGGAAGAGGAGTGAGCATAAATATTGGGGAAATGTATCTAAAGGATATCTAGGCACCAAATTACCAAATACCCATTTATGCATTCCATGCGTCTTATAAAATCCCTAAAGATTTGCAGTCATATCTTCAAGAGCACATACTTATCTCTCACTGAGTCACTCTCTACTTAAAAAAAGCAAACTTTTTCCCCTTCCACAGCAATTGTGGCTATTTTGTCCTGAGCAAATCAATTGCTGCACTTGGAACCAGTCCGGACTTGCCAGGTTCAGCTTTGAGAATTTGGCAGCAAGCAGTCACTCTGCCCTGGGAGCAAGCACAGGAAAGCATTCTGAGTTATAGAGCCAACTATCCTCCTCTCTGCCCTTTTCTTTCACTAACAATTGAAGCCAGACAGACTTGGATAGATTGGAGCCAGAGAGCTTGTAAACAGTTTGGATAAATACCGTCTTTTTGTTCTGTGCATGCACAGCATCCAACACATGATACGGCCACCGATATGCTGCCGGGGATTATAAAAGTAATAACAGCAGCAATAATAAACAGCTCCAGAAATGTACCTGATTTCCCACACTTGTCAGCTAGAAGAAGAGAGAACATTTGCTCACAGCAGGAGCAAGCAGAGGCTCACACTACGCTTTAGAGCAGCTACAGATCCAAACAGCAAGGTTGGCAAGAATTTGCTTTCTTGCTCAGATTAAGCCAATTTGCACTGTGGTTTTACCTTCACAGAACTTCTCTCTCTTATTTGCTTCACCTGGGAAGTATGAATTACACGAGTATCCAACAGGGCAATCTTCACATGTAGGGGGAGGTATATGAGGAGGAGATTTATCTAGCATGAAGGGTCACCTAAGTACTACTGCCTACAGGAGGCTGCATGCCTACTGATGAACTAAAAGTGCTCCCAATTCGTCTTATTTAAGAACAAATGACAAAACACATTGCCTGACGTTTCTTATGCTCCAGACAAGATAACCCATGACAACTAGAGAAAACTTTAAATTTGTTTCAAACCCATAAGCCCTCAGGACTAGACATAGGCTTTTTGATCCAGCAGAGCTCTCACTGACTGCAGGACATTCAAGACCAGGTTGGACGGGGCTCTGAGCAACCTGGTCTGGTTAGTGGTGTCCCTGCTCACTGCAGGGGGGTTGGACTAGGTGACCTCTAGGGGTCCCTTCCAACCCAAAACATTCTATGATTCTATGACCATGTTTGCACAGCAGACCTTTCATTTCTGTGTATCAAAACCCCCCACAAAACCCACCACCACCACCAGAGTACATTTTATGCATTTTTCTCCTGCATATTATATCCTTTCTGGATTAAGAAATAATAATAATAATAAAATTATCTGCCTCTGTAAGACTGTTAAATTAACCAGCCAGATGGATTTTTTACTGCATTTAGAGTTCTGCTCTCTGTGGCAGGAAAGACTGATTCCAGCCGAAGGGTTTAGTTAGCCTGTTGGGTTTTTTTACAGCAGGCCTACAAGTGATGGAAGACAGAACAGCCTTCACTGAATATTGATATTTTGTGGGTTTTATTTAATAACCAGAAAAAAAATGAGGGAGCAGGGCAAAGGCTGAAAAAAAGATCAAGGAAAAAATTGATCACAAGTTATTGCTCTGTGCAATACCAAAATCCAGATGCATAAATTAAAATATTCATAGGAATTAATTCAATTTCAAAGAGAGGAAAGTTCATAACTTCACAAAAGGAGGAAATTTGCAGAGTTCTCTGCTGAATCATTTGGGCAACAGCCGGCACCTCTGCTCCCCTTGAACTTCAAGTCTCATATGTGGGCACCTTGCCTTTTAGATCATGTTTTCCTAGATATTAAAAACTAATTTGGCATGCCTCTCAGCTCCCTGATGCCTGATGTCTGTAGGCTGTGTGTGCAAATAAAGGTATTGGGTAGACATGACGGGCCAGTGCTAGAGAGCAGAGGAAATGTGAGCAGTGTTGCTCAAGCAGAAGAGTTCAGCCTCTTGTGCTTTTCCAGGCTTCATGTAAAGATAGATCATAACCAGCTATTGCAATTTCTTATGTCCCTGACTCATCCATTGAACCTTTGTATCCCAATTCTTTAATCCTAGAAACCATATTCACCACCGCCTTCTAAGCTGTTGGTCTCGAGGAGTCACATAACTTAATATTCATGATGCACCATGCTCAGCAACAGTTTGTTTGCATGAAAATCACCGGAGTTAGAAATGAAAACTTTATTTACATGTGCTGGTTTCAGTTCTATAAATAGAGCAAGGCTTTTAATTTCTATTAAAAAAATCAACAACCGGGCAATTTTCTGAATTATTCAGTAAACACCCAGCGCAGGTTACTGCACATTACAGATTATGGTTTGGGGATCAGCTGCCAGATAGTTCCCAAGGTCAGTGCAACGCAACGCTTGAGAAAGAGCATAACAGCTGCCACAGCCGTCACTTGGTTGTGCAACCTGGGCCCTTATCTTTTGGCATATTCTTGCGTTCAGGTTGGTGAGCACGAGCACGAACAAGTTGCCATCACATTACGTAAGATAGGTAATAAGCCAACAACTCTACTCTTAGCCTCCCCAGAGTCAGGTTCTTATTTCTACAAGTGCGGCAGGCTATTCTGTACCGCATTAGTCTGCTGTGGAATGCCATCAAAGAAAATGACCAAATTCTTTTGGAGGGCCTCAGGAGAAATGTATTGTGGAACTTCCCACTCCAAGTGTTTCCATTTTGCACATGGGGAAGGGAAGCACGGAAACAGTGCCTTGCCCAAGGTCATGCAGGAAATGCTTTAGGAATAATAGCGTCCTTCTCGTAGCTGGACAGCTGCAGGCTCTTCTGTATTCTCTTCACAGGACCATAACATGGAATATGTTGGCAACTGGGGACTCTAATACAAAAATATTCTCCTCCAGCCTTTTACAAAATGTGAGTTGGCCCAAAGGAATTTACTCAAATTGACCAGAGCAGACTAAAATAATGTAATGAATTCTGGCCTGAGGTGAATACACTGTATGGAAAAAACAGGCATTACACCACACAAAGTGAGCTAGGAAACCCAGCACCACTGGGACAATGTGTAATGTTATTGTAAAGAAAAAGAAACATTCGATTTATGAATTAGTAATTTGCTGCATAGTCAGAGGGAGAAGTAATGTGATGGATGTTCTTTTTACAGCTGGTCTCTTCTGAGTTATTTAAAACCACAGCAGAGTTAAGCTCCTGAGAGGTTTGAAGTGAACAGACCAGACAACCCCATAAAGTCAAACAGGACCCAGGTCAGAGGGAAAACTGCGACCACGGCTGCTTCTCTGCAAAGCTGCTCGAGCAGCTCAAGGCCTTGCAGGCTGCTGCTGCCCTGTTCCAGGACCCTCCTGTACTTCTCAGTTTGATTATGCTGCAGTTTCAGTGGTGAGAAGGCGGCTTTTCTAGAAACTTGATAAGCACAAAGATATTTTTTTTCCCAGTTGAGTTGCCTGAGTCCAAATATGAGACACTCATTAAGAAGGCAAGCTGCTGGAGCCTTGCCTGGCTTCATAGCAAAGATAGTTCTTACCTTATTAAGTCGCTTATTGATTTTGCTTATTGACTTCTCTCTGAGTCAATAATAATATGAAATTAAAGGGATTTAAATGGTTATAAAGAGGTTTACTGATGGAAGCAATTTAAGTGATAAATTGTCCCACATCGAATCTGAGGAATATTATTGATAAAGAATAGGGAAAGTTCACAGAAACAAGTTGTACCTTCCTCTCACAAACTGGGTAGTCCTTTAGACCTCTATATCCAATTAGCTGGTGATACTAGATTATTTTTTCCTTAGCTCTGATCTTTATTTCTGTCTAGATATTCCTGGTCATCTAACCTGTTTCAATAGCTGTAAAATGTGAAGCTTACCAGGACTGGTTATTTGGATGATTTGCTAAGAGTTATCTATTGCAATATTGGGACTTCGGAAGTCATTTCCTAATTGCTCAAGTAAGAGTGAATTAGGGTGTAGTCCTCTGCAAGCCAGAGATCCAGTATGAGCCACAAGGAAAGAGGGGGTATGAGCAGGCAGTAGCCAAAAGAAACTCCCGTATTGTTCCAAAAAGTGTGACCAGCAGATCCCACTGCACAAGGCACTTCATTAAGAATCAACTAAACCTAATGTAGCCATACTACTTTTTTTTTGTTTAATTAAAAAAACCTCTTATTTTTGCCAGTAAAATGTTCCAAAAGTTGTTTTTCCAAAAGTGTCGTTTGAACACAAAGCTTCATTTTAGAAAGTCCTTACTACTCCATGAAATCAGACTATCAGCAAGGGTCTTCCCATGGAGTGTTCCAAGTGTGCAGCAGATGAATAAACACTGACCCGCAAGGCATTTCACTAGAAGGGAAAAAAAAAAGCTCTATCTTTCTGGTAAGCAGTGACTAGAAGCCAAGTTTCTCTCCTTTGGAAATGAAGGGATAAATCTAAAAGGATGATTAAATATGGAGATGACAACCCTGACAGGACTGATTTAGTGTTTCAAATAAGCCATTACACTTACTGCTCTGTTCTTCCAAACACTTAATCTATATCCGCAGTCAGAAGTATGTACTAGAGTGGAGTGGGTATGGCTGTAATACCTTTCTTCTTATTGCCACCGACACATAGTGGTTCTTGATCCAGATTTAAATGCATGCTTAATTTAATGTGCCATGATTTACACCGATGAAAATTATAGAAAGTTCCTTGCAGGTCTGCTTTAGTAGCAAATGCTTAAAATGCTTTGCTGACACAGGGCTTTGGCCCTTGCAAGGAACAAAGAAAAAAGCAAAACCTCCCCCACGCGTATTATCTTTACATGTGCATTTTTCTATATCTAGTTAAAGCAAACTCATTTTGATGCTTAAGGATGTGTTCAATATTTTACCCTTTTTGGTTACCCTTGTTTTAGTTCTCAGATTCACTAGGTGTCAGCAGATAGAGCTGCATCCAAAGTCACTGAGGTCTATAGATCTGGATCACTCCTTTGTACTTCACATCTTACTATCCAATAACCTCTCCCATACTGATTAAAAGCCATCATGCAAATCCAAAATCCAATTAAATTATTCAGGGATGCAAATTCCTCGCTTCAACCCTCTTGTACTACAACACTGTCAGATTCTTGAAGTGGACAGTCAGTGAAAATACAGTGTGTTTAAAGTACAGACGAGCACATGGCACTTTTCCATTCAGGGACTGTATTTACTACAGATTCTGATAAAGTTGCCTCATTGGAAGAGGTTTAAGAGCAATGGAAAATTGTTTGAACATTCTCAATGAAAAACTAAGATTGGATTTTGTTTAATTTACTTAGTAGCACTAATAAAAACTACAAGCCTTAATTCATAAAAATCACATTGAAAACTTTAGAAGAGTTACAGGGTTTGTCAAATCTAGCCTTCAATAAAAGGGTTTTCAGAGCCAAGATAGTTGCTGAATCAGAGGGATTTGTCTACCCCATGCGGCATCACGTTATCCAAACCAGTAAGCCGGGTTATTGTTACAGCACGCTGCGGAGCAATGCGGCTTTAGTCCCAGCCACTTGAGAAAACTGATAATATTGTGTTCTGAAAGACATTCATGAACTTCATTGTAGTCCTTTGCTATAGTCGTCTTTAATCTAACCAATTCTTTATACCCGCAAGTAAAAATACCGAGATGGTTTTTGCATCTAGGTGAGAAATTAGATTTAAATGCCAAAACTGAAGAACTTGCTCACTCAATAAATAGCATTACTGAATTCCAGTTATAAGCCTGTTTAGCAAAGATCCCTAATCTGACTTCCACCTGCGATTTCACAAGCTAAGTCAGGTTGGACTCGGACAGCAGCAGCATGAAATCAGTGGAACCACACCTTTGCCAAACCGGTTGAAATAAGAGAAATGCCATAAGACAAATGATCCTTTTAAGAGATGCCATAAACTGATAACACCTCCTCACTGTTACTGTATCAAAACCTCAACAAAGGAATAAGGATTTTGCTCTGTGCTCTTTGGGGATAAGGTACAAAACTGAGGTCCTAGTTAAAAATGAGTATTCCTTAAGGGTAAGGGTGTTCTCCACATCGCTTGAAGGCAAATTCATCTCAGACAATTACAGCCAGCCTACACAGCTGGCTCTTCGAGTTCTGCACCCGGGCTCCAGCACTTGCTCACCGCTGCGGGCACACCACCACACACGTAAGGAGGGTTTGCCATAGTGACAGCTGGGGTGCTTCCCCCCAGTGTGGCAACAGCAGGCAGAACAGGTCCTCTGTTATTGGCGTGCCTGCTAAGTGTTTGGTGAGGCAAGATGCTGTATAATACAGAAGAAATCATCTGTCACACTGATCCCCAAATCACTGCGCACGCTCTGCTGGACTTCCTCCACATAGTCATGTAGAGATATAGGAAAAGAGAATAAACTAGGGGAGGTCAGTACAGCCAGAGAAACTGAAACGGCGTCTCGTCTTACCTCAACAGTGAAGAGCTCAGATGTCACAAATGTGCGTTCTTGTTTGATATCCAAAACTCTAGATCAAATAAGGGATAAAACAGAGATCACAACAATCCTTTGTCATTGTAAAATAGTTTCTGTGTTTGGACAGTAACTATCTTTGCTGCTTTCGGTATTAGACACTTACTCTATGCTGCAAAGGTGCATTCACAGTGGAAGAAAAATAAAGGAAATAAAAGCTTTTCTGAAACATAACAAGAAAAAACCCTTTGATATAATTAGTTGCTTACAGACTTGCCTTCAGAGAACATTTGGAAACACCTTCAAATCTTTAATGAACCTTGTGCAATTCTGTGATTATATTTCCCTACTATTAGCCTGATTTACCTTGCTTCTTCCCGAGCCAAAATCTCCAGCAGCTTTGAAATGTCTCCTGGGCAGTCAGAAAGCACAAGGGAAATTCTGCACACTCGGTTATCGAGGGTCAGGGCTCGAGCTATGCACTGTTGCAGCAAATGTAATTCCAAGTTCCCACTGCATAGAACAACTGCCACTCTGAAAACAGAGAGAAAAATAGGATTTGGGATTAGCACTTGTCTGTGCAAAGGAACCAAGAATCGCAGACACTGTGTTCAATATCAGTTTAAGATCTGCTAGGACCGCCCTTCGATAAATATGTACTGCATGTCAGAGGGGCTACTGGCTCTCAGCATCAGTTGTGGGCAGCCTAGAAGCTGGCTGCATTAGTTGGTCTGAAACGCTGTTTTCATTTTGCATTTCCTGGAGATTTTAGTTTTTGTTAGAGACAATTAGCTGGAGAATTCTAGGTCTGTTTCAAATTTTTAAAATGTGACATCATTTTCCTCTGGAAGTTCTGAGTCTCAATCTCTTAATGGTTAGACAACATGTATGTTCAAGGCTTTGTGTAACCATTAATTAAATCCATCTCAACACTGCAAAATAGCACAGAAATGCTTGAAGAGCAAGTAAAGAGCCACATTATCCATGATTATGAGTCAAACCTGACCTCTTTAAAACCCAACCTTTGCCTTTTCCCTTTTATTTTAGTTGCACTGGATCGACATTTGTAGCTGCTTTGTATGTATTCTGTCCGCCTCTTCTGAAGAACTGCCTCAGCAGCATTTTAGCGTACGATGCTGTGCATTGGAAATTCTATTTTACCTCGAGCGCGTGTGTGTTTAAATACATTCTGGACTATATCCTGAGCCAAGGCTCGATCCACTTAAGTACTGAGTACTCAAGCCCAGATGCAAGAAGGCACTTACCCGCATGTTTAATGCTATGAACAAGAGTAATCCCGTTGATTATCTGGGCAGCAGTTCCCAGGGCTGGGAGGCAGGTGCCACCGAGCGACTGCAGAAGACAGCCTAGCTCCTGTCCCACCACAGGTAGGGCTGATTTCCACAAGTGGAATGAGAGAAGGCAACAGGCTGACAAGAGCAGGCTGCTGTCCTGGCAGATGCGACCATGCCTGGTGGAGCTGCGTGCGACTGCCTTTCCCCCAACCATACGAGAATACAGGAAAATGACAAGATTTGTCAGGTCTCCAGGCTGACATTTGTCTTGTTCAGCAAGCGGTCTCTTCAGCCTGGAGCAGATGCCACAGACAAGCCCACTGCCAGTTCAGGGGTGGGAAGTGCCTCGTTGCTCATAAAACAAGCAGCTTCTCTCCGTTTTCTGGGACCAAGGTGCTCAACCCCATGCTTTTGCCCCTGTTTGCAATAGCTGCCATACCTTTTACCCTTCAACTCAGGCAGCTTCCCTGCAACCAACGCTGCAAGCCCAATGGCCCCTTCTGCATCAACTGTGGCTCGTTCATACTCCAGCAACCTCAGCATCGAAATGAGGACATCCTCTTCCCTGAAGGCAAAAGAGTTGTGTCAAAACAAAACAACACAGCTAACAGAAGCAAAACACAATACTTGTATGCATAACTGGATTTCTTCCATCCTCCCAGGTACATACAACCCCAAGGTGGTGTTACAGAAAGCCGTGCTGCCGAGGGTGAATACATATCTCAGTCTTGCTATTAACTGAAAGACAGGATGGCTTTTTTTTTTACCAGAACTGCCATGCTAGCTAAATCCTAGTGGTAAGTATATTGTGCCCGCTTGGCTTTTCCGTGAAGATTTAGAAGAGTTTTGTCAAAGGCTGCCTTCAAGTGTTGCAAGACATACCAAGGACAAGTTTTACACCCAGAGTATGACCAGGTACTAGCAGCAGGTGAAGTTTTGGCCAAAGGGCATCTGGACAATGCTCTTAGTCATATGATTTAGTTTTAGGCAGTCCTGCGAGGAGCAGGGAGTTAGACTTGATGATCCTCTATGGATCTCTTCCAACCTGAGATATTCTATGATTCTATGATATGTAGGATTGGATGCAGTGTCTTCAGTGCCTGTCTTGGGATGAAATGCACCCCACCACCACCATGCTCTCACAGCGTGTGCATGATGGCAACTCCTGCCAACCTGCTCTCCCAACTGTACCTGAAGAACACCCATACCCTGGTGGTACAGCACATTTTTCGTATACAACAATGTTCACCCAGTACTATTCCTTTCACTGTTTTCCTTCACCTACCTCACAGCAACAACTTTATCCACAAGTTTCCCAGTCAGCTGCAAAGAATTGCTGCCAAAGCAAAGTCCGCTCACATCTGCAGATTTCAAAAGACAAAAACATGAAGCTGGCTGCTTTAGACAAGTTCAACATATTTTAGAGTCCTGTCTACTTTATGCCCTTAATGAGTGCAGCACACTGCTGTTATATGACCTTAAGTTGCTTGATTTTTTTATATGACAAAAATGCATTTGGCAATGAAAGACCAAATCAGAGGAAGCAGGAAGATTTTGCCATTTTGGACCCCTTTAAGAAAATTATGATTCTTCACTGGCATAGCTGTACTGCAAGAGCAGTCCTGCAGTCCAATGCTTTTCACTGTTCAATGAGGCTTGAAGGAGAGAAGAACCAAGTGTGGCACTGGGTTTGTCAGCTACAACAGGACAGTGGGCAAAGGAGTGCAGAGACAGGCAGAGCTTGCTGACAGAGTTAGGTTGTTTGTCCCATTTAACCCAAAGCTTCCAGAGATTTGAACATCATGTAAACAGGATATTCCTACACTGCTTAACAGCTGAGGTTTTTTGAGCAGATGATATGGAAACAACCAGATAATTTATAAACACCATTGTTCTGACAAGAGTTTTGTGGGACTAAATATTTAAGCACTGCATTTTCCTGCCTTTTCACAAATTAGTCTTTTACACAAGAGCTTTCCCATTGACTTCACTGATTAAGATGCTGCTTGCGAGCATCATGGTCGGAGAAATACTCTCATATTTCTAAGTATTCACCTGAACATTTCACATGCACTGAACATAGCGTTGTACCCCAGGGTGGTGGTAGGGGAAACGTGGCAGAAGTTGCTCTTACATCTTGAATTGAATTCTAACTCTTCAGAGATTTAATTTAAAATATAGTTGAATGGTATTAATGAGAAAATAATAAGGCTGGAAAAATCGATTACAACCTTTATTTTACCTCCAGAAGAGTAATCCATTTTCTTACCTCCGTAAAAGTGATGATTGCTGCAAGCCTGGTCTTCAGTTGGGTGGCCAGCCTTTAAGGATTGTTGCAATACAGGGAAACTTTCAGATTCAACCCCCTGGGGAAGACAAGTGTCACTTTTCTTGATCCAATTATAACAAAGTCACCACTGAAGTGGACACGAAAAAAAGCTACACAAAATTTCCTCTTCAAATTAACAATTAATTTCAAATTGCATAATAACTCTGCTATCTCTAAACTTATCCTGTGGCTTATTTAGGGCCAAATTTTTCCTGTAAGAAGTTATTTCAAAACACAGAACTGGATTTCATTTGCTTTGGAAGAGTCTTCCCATATTTTGTTCTTAAATCCAGCCAAGCAGCCAAGGGACAGGAGGCTTCCCAGGCTCTCAGAGGCTCTTCTCCTAGGTGAAGCCACTGGGATCGGATAGTTCCCGTCCCCAGCACATGCAGTCTCTGCCAGTGCGTCACCAGATACCAGTGCAGCATTATCACTAGATACCAGTGCCTTTTGAAAATAGCTGTGGTGAAAGTTGTCAAAATGCAACACTTTACAGGTGAAAGGAAACTTACAATTACAGAAATATGCGGGTTGAGGTGTTTAAGTGCAGCGGCCGACCCTGCCAGCAAGCCACAGTGGCCTCCTGCGGGGAAAATCACTGCATCCAGCTTTGGCACCTGCTCGTACACCTCCAGCCCCACGGTCCCCAGGCCCGACAGGTAGACAGCACTGTCCTCCCTGCGGGAAGGAAGGGCACAGCTCAGCGGGGTCCACAGCTGTCAACGTAATAATAGTTCAAGCTACTACTTTAAAGATATCACTCAGCAGAAAAAGAGTTATGTGAGAGTAGATCACCAGCACAACAAGGGGTGGAGGCGATACAACAGGACACCGCCATCAGAGAGACCACTGCCTGCTGTTACCTACTGGGAGAAAACCTGTGCTGTTGACAAACCCCTCAAACAGCCTTGGGGCTGAAGAGAGCTTATCTCTGTTACCAGTATCAGATGTTTACGGAGCTGGTGGGACAGAAGCCATGTTTCCACTGCCATCACTTCCCATAAATTTTAAATGCTGCGGTCCAAACTAAAAGCAAAGCCTCAAAAGGAAATCTCCTTCTCTTTATTTATAAGTGGAATTTAGTGTTTGTGATAAATGGGAATTTTTGTGAAATTTAAGCACTGCTTTCAACCTCACAAATACCAAACAGATTGCTACAGAGTTAAGTCTTTCCACAATCCAGGGCCAATATCTGATACCTTCACATTGCTCTGGAAGACTCTGGAAGGGTAAGAGAAGCATTCAGTCGTGCCAAAATACTCACTGGTAAAACACTTTCAGGCAAAATTTCATATAATGAGCAGAATAGGGACAAACAGAGTCAAAAGATTGAAGAAAAATCCACTGCACAGTGACACAGTTGACTTGGATCTATTTCTAAAAGCTGGTTTGCATTTTATTTAAAAGTTAATGTAGAATGATATATGAACAAAAAAATACAAGACCTCTGTATGCCTGTATGCTATGCTTTTTTTCTGGCAAATGGATAAGTAAATAGGATTATAGACCCAGCGGCTTCACTTGATTCATTTGAGCCAGGACGTTGGGTACAAGGAAGCTCTGCTTTTGTTACTGTTTACGTGTGCAGAGAGGCTCGGCACAGGAGCACAGAGCGCCTGCAAGGTGGAGGCCAAGGCCCTCTTGGGAGGTCACCTCACACATATGGCAAAGCACAGCAGATTCCTCAGGGGGAGGGTCTGTATGGCTGTACACAAAAGGATGGGATGAATGAACTTTTACTCCTGTAGCACAGCTAAAGACGAAGGCAAGAAATCATAATGAGATGGGTAACTGAACCCTTGAATTTATTGTCTTTATCAAGATACAGAAAGAGCTCTCTCCTCCCTCTTCTATGTGGCAAAATATATCACTGGTCTCCTGAAGAATTCTTCTGGAGCCTTATTCGCAAATTCAGAACTGAGTTTGTGGAGTTACCCCTGCCATGGTTACATGGGAATCCATGGGGACCTGCAAAAATGACTGCGGACCTGGGATATTCAATTTACGAGTAAAAGTTCTGTAACAACTGAAAATTCTGGCCAAAGGAGACTGCTCTGGGCATGGAGATTTACTAGCAGTTTGATCGAATGTTTCAGATAATCACGTTTTCCTTGCTAACATCTAGTTAGAACACCAGTTCACTGATCAGCCTTCAGCTTTTTATAATAAAATGGGTTATTTTATTTTCACTGTGATTGATTATTTTTGCTTTGTGAAAGAAAACACATTTCTTCCAGTACCATATGCCATTGAAGGAAAATCAAGGAAAAGGTCAGATAAATCTAAAGACTGTAGATTTAAACAAGCATTTTTGAGCCAGAGCTAGAAATTTGGCCATTTGCCTTCTGAAATATGTGATACACCAGCAATCAAAGACGGGCTGTCAGGCTTCAGTTTCCCAATGGAATTCTGATGTGGCAGCTAGCAGGCCCTGTTCCCCCCATTCCCCAAATAAAGGGCTCAAAAGTGTTGGCTGTCCTTCCTAGAGTAAGAGACTAACCAGATTACAAATGACCAAGGGTCAGGTCTGATCCGTATTTGGATGTGGAGTTACACAAGAAAAAAAATGGGCTTTCAAGGAAGGAAGGAATTTGTGTAATTCAACTGTAGCATTCTTACCTTTCTGATTCACAAATCAATCTTTCTCACATCATCCCACAGGTACAATATTACTTACTGGCAATATTCACATTGCATTTATAATGAGGTCCTGAACATCTATAGTTATTAAAAATCCCATGTTACCTAAGCAGCAATTAGGTAGACTTAATGATTGAATTCCAACTTGAAAAATCACATTTCCTTCCTGGAGTTTCACAGGAAGTTGCAGTTGGATAAAAAGTGTCCTTCTTTTAATTAAACTCTTGCATGATCATTTTCATAACACAGTACTTTAATTGCACTCAAGAAATGGGAAGAACTGGCATTGGCACACCCAGTTATGGGACATTACCCATGCAGGTGAAACCAAAGCGAGTCACGTAATGCCTAGTTCAGGAAGGAAAGAAGAAATCGTTGGTTAAGGAGATCCAGAGACCAAATTGCTAGGGATTTTATGCAAGCTAGAATTAAACTGAAATACGATGACATTTCAGAAGTTCCATTCTATTTTACAGGCAGCTTTGGCAAGTGATGATGAATGTGTCAGACACACATTGAAGAAGACTGGCTGTCCATGCACACATACATCTCTCGGGGAAAGCTCTCTCAGTCCACACCTAATCTCAAATGTTTCAGGCATCCCGTTATGAAAAGGCTCACAACTGTAGTGGTGGGTTTGGGGGTTTTTTTCTATTTTTTTTTTTCTCCAGAGTGTGAAAAGTTGCATCTGCGAGGTTTTAATTAAACATAACAACAGATTGAATAATTCTGTTTTGTGTTACTTGCAACATGAAAGCTGAAATCAATCAGAGTGCTTTGATATTATTAATGGTAACGTGTACATCTAGAGTTCCTCAATGCTAGATGCTGAAGTCCTTCACATGCATTGTCCCTGGAGCTTTGAGAACCTGGAGAATATCTACCTTATGTAGCATAAATAATTACCTGGGGAGGAGGGGAAGATTAAACATGCAATTACAATAAAATAATCTAGTTCTTACGTGCAAATGTGATAGCTGATGCAAGCCACCTGGGAGTTAACACATCGACTGAAAAATGGCTGACAGAACTCTGTAAATCACAAAGTTACGGAAAGCTGTGGTTTTCAAAGAGAGCCCATGGGTCTCTCTTTAAAGGGGTTTAATATTCAGTGGGATCTAGGGCACCTCATTCCCTTAGATTTCTTTGAAATTCTCAGTCTGGGCCAAGGTTGGGCCCACAGTGACACACAAGGGACACCAACCAGCCCTGTGGGTCACTTGCTGTCGGCAGAGCTAACAGTGCAGTTGAAGAGTACAGTTTTTAATATTGCCTTCCTGATAAACCAACTGGGAAAGAAGGGAGGACTTCTTCCACTCTGCTCATTCTGGGATCCCCTCTCCAAGCACCATTACTTGTTATTGCTCCGTTTAACGCAGTAGCGCCCGGGAGCCAAAGGGGAACGGGCACTCACTGCGGTGGGTGCCGTACAAACACAAAGTGGTCAATGAAGCCTGCACAGAGCTGGCGATGGGGAGGGAGAATAAAATTCCAACTCAGTGCCTCAGAGGGACCACTGGCTACCACATGTTAATGATTCACTCCTCTGCGCTTTTGGAAATATTACTTGAAAAAAGGTAAGAAAAGAAAAGGAAGGGAAAGGCAAAAGAAACTGCAGAGAGAAAAGTAAATAAAAGGGAAAATGGATCAGTTCTAAATATTTTTACCTGTCTTATCTTACTCTAATCATGTTTTTATTAGATTTGGCTTGTTCAGTGACCTCAAATAGTTCAAAGTTAAATGTATACTCATCTTTAGCTAATTTAAAAGTATGTGCAAAGCAGCCTCTTAGTCATCTTTTTTTCAAGGCAGAATCCCAGTTTCATCACTCACACCAGATAGGTGAGAATTTTACAGTATTAACCTCTTGCTCTACACTGTGCCACTGAACCCTTGGCACTGAAGATTAGCTTTTACCCAACTTACTCCAAACAGACAGATGAAAAATGAATGCTAGCCTTAATGCTTTCTGACAGGGTTCATCAAGAGTTAACATAATCCATTATCATATTAGCCCACCTAATTCCTAATCAAAATGTTTGCCTAATTTGGGAGAAGAGTGTTTCATTTTGGTTTCCATCCCTAACTGCCGCAGAAGGGTTCATGATTTGTGCCTGGGAATATGTAACTGTCCGTACTCCAGGTAATGGGAACATTTTTATTACCTATGATCAAGTTTTAATGAAACAAATTGTTTTTACAGAGCTGTGCGGGTATCTAATCTGATCTTTCTAATCAGCCTGACTTTCCACTTACTCTTCGAGGTAGAGGTAACCGTTCTCCTGTGCCAACCTTCTTGCGTGCGTCTGGGAATCCTTAGCTGTACTGCCATAGGATATAACCATGGCACCGTACTCACGGCACATTTTCACTCTGGCCGGGGATGTGCTGGTTGACATGATGACAAACACTGGAATACGGAGCTCTGAGGCGTGGTAAGCAACAGCCATGGAAAAGTTACTGTCCGCAGCCACGATCACCCCCTTTCTTTGCTGATCCTAAAAAACAGGGTTTCTTATTGCACATTATGTACTGTCACAAAGTTGTCCTGTATGATCCTGGATCATTCTAATGGTCCGACTTCCTTCTTTTCCTTTACCAGCTGATCGTATTATGATATCATGATACAGTATACGCATGTCTGGTGTGATCTCAGGACTTAGACACAGAGCTAAGACAGCACAAGGTCAATCCCTGTCCCTGCACTCCTCTGGTTTCAATTCTTGTTCCATTGGAATTAGCTGCAAAATTCCAGCTGATCCCAGAAGAGCCGATGTCGGACCCCTCAGAGCCGATATCACGTCCCTCTTCGCTGCCTGCGTGAAATTATTTCATTTCAGGTTTCCCTTTAATAGAAGGATTTATTCATATTACAAAAGTGCAGGAATAACCTCTGTTCCTGGGCTGCTCTATCACGCTAATTATAATAATTATTGCTGCAGACACTCAATAACCTCCTACAACAAGTGACAAACAAGCTATTCATGTAATGATACTGAAATTCATTACAAAATCAATTGGTGCTTTTCTCATCTCATTCAACAGATCCTTCTCATCACCCATTGCAACTCAATTTCATCATCACTTAGGGTTTGGTGGTTTCAACACACCAGAACCATAGTACGTATACAAATGCCACAGAAAATGCTGATGCTTACATTTTGTGAATTTTTCTTACAAATATTTTTAAGCATTTCACCAGCAGATCAGCCAAGCATAAATAAAGTAGCATTTTACATTCAGATACTTGCAGACCCATCTATGTTGTTCAGCACAATGGTTCAAAGGGCAAGGAACACTGCAATTCCATGGGCATTACGGGTAAAATTATCTTTAATTTTGCTCACTTTTTGTGAAGCAGAACTAATCTTTCCTTTTGAACACTGACATTTTGTTATACCTGAGGCAATGATGTCAGAAGGTAAAGTACACCTCGTTCCTTCACAGATCCCGTGTACTGGAGGAACTCTTTCTTCAGGTAGATGTCCATTCCATACTGCTTGGATAGCCTAGAATACTGGTGGATAGAAGTGTTATTATGGGGATGTATCTAAAATTAAGAAAAATCTTCCATGCCCCATCAGCTCCCTGGTGAGGCATGCATTCAACTATTAAGTATGAGCTCTAAAAAGTAAATCTCATAATTTGTTTCTTCAGAAAAATATGATAGCGTGTTATTACCTACCAGATTCTTCTGGTTTATGAAAGTCATTTTCAAACTTAGAGCAGTGAAATATGTAGCCCATGCCATTATGAATTCTGAAAATAGCACTTTTTTTGGTCTCACGGTTCAAATACAGATATTAAAATATGTTTCTTCAATTATTTCAAAAATCACCCTATGGTCTGATATTTTAGCACTTGCCAGAACTGGATATTGAATACCCCAAAAAATAAAGGTCATGTCCTAATAGGTACAAAAGGAGTTAGAAAATTCCTCCTTGAGTCCCATTATGACTCTGCTATGGTTTCTGCCACTGATTCACTACTGAATGTTGTCCATTTTGCATCCTAAGGCCAGTCCAACATTAGTAAAGACATTTCTTATTTGAAGAATGACGGAAATAATAAAAAATATTTGCCAGGATGGCAAGCATAAGCAGCAGTTGTTTGAAAATGCTCAGCATTTGGACAGAAAGGATCCCTGAGCTGAGAGGAATTAGCAAACACAGTACATGCAGTGTCCAAGTGCATGGGTTTTTTAATGGCAAACTTTTATCAATTTTTATAGTAAGACATGCAAGACAGCAGGTATCCCCATATTAACTTCCTAATACCATATTATCTAAAACAAGAGTTTTAAACAAGATAACTTATGAATAGAGGTGTGGTAAGCCTGTGGGTTCCAGTTCCCCAGGCTTACTGCGTCTCTATTTCATAACTGGCTCTGTTTCTTCCATTGGCTGCCAAAGCAAAGGAGGACCTGGGGATTTAGGGGATCAAGCCCTCATTTATGGTAAATCACAAAGAAATATAGATTAAAAGAGAGCATGACAATATCCTTTAAATATTTATCTCAAAAACTATCTGGCAGTGTCATGCACGTGGTGTATATAGCGTACATAGTAATATGCACTGACATATTTTTCAGACTGTGGGACTTTCAAAGTAAATTTATATAATAAACTAAATATATCTGAAATAGATGCTTGCTTTAAGGTATACAATTAAACTAAACCTTTCAGAGGAGTGTTTCAAGGCTTTTTAGTGGATTTACAAGCATATGGTCAGCTCCTCACCCATAGGTGGGGCCAGATTCTCTGTTTTGCTTCTGAAAATCCTGCAATAGGAGCTACCACTTGCTGCTCCTTGGCAGATCTGGCTGCAGAACTGAAAGAATGGAAAGTGCTTAGTGCACTAATAGGATAATAGCTTCTATCCTAAACAGCCTAATCTATGGAAAATGCCTATGCAAAACAGAACACTAGGCAAGATACACTACTTTACTGGTTCTTCACATACCATACTAGTTCTATCATTTTTAGTTTTGTAGAGAATCTTGGATTCTAGAGTGAGCAACAAGAAAAAGGATTTAAGGAGATGAATCCTGCGACTTTATAAAGCTGCTAAGTCTCCTACATTTATGTATAGGTATCATTAAGTCACTCTTTACCACAGAGGTGGTGTACTTCAGATTATTATTATTTTTCTTTCCTTTTGATACTCAATAGTTTAAGTCCTTAGGTTATCCTTTTCTGCTTCCTTTAACTAAGGCTTTTTTTCATGTAGCCTAAATATAGCAGTTACTTCTAACAAAGGAGTTGTCAGTGTTATTTTCAGTTCACTGACCTGACGCGTGACCTTGTAAGACTCATTGAACCAGCCTGCAAGTTTTCCCTTTTGTCACCATGATCTTGTCTAAGGACTACGGATACCGTGTCTAACCAACAGCACACAGCACAGCCTCCATTTGGCACCCACAAAGCTAACACAAAACAACCTTTAAAGTTCCTGCATCAGTAACCAAACCAAGTGCCCAATTTAATGCTAATTCCGTGTTTTCCTATACTCACTACCGCTGTAACTGCCAAGGCTGACCCTCAGGCTCCCCAGTCCTGGCAGGTAAGCGAGCAAGCTTGGAGAAAGGATGACCCCAGGTTAGGGATCTTTTAATGAAGCTGGACACCCACAAGTCCATGGGCCCCGATGGAATGCACCCGCGAGTGCTGAAGGAACTGGCAGATGACATTGCTGAGCCACTTTCCATCATCTATGAAAGGTTGTGGAGAACAGGAGAGGTGCCTGAGGACTGGAAGATAGCCAATGTCACTCCAGTCTTCAAAAAGGGCAAGAAGGAGGACCCAGGGAACTACAGGCCAGTTAGTCTCACCTCTGTCCTTGGAAAGGTGATGGAACAACTCATTCTGGGTGTCCTCTCCAAGCAAGTAGATGAAAAGAAGATCATCAGGGGTACCCAGCATGGATTCACCAAGGGGAAATCATGCCTGACCAATCTGATAGCCTTCTATGATGGCATGACCGGCTGGGTAGATGAGGGGAGAGCGGTGGATGTTGTCTACCTTGACTTCAGCAAGGCTTTTGACACTGTCTCCCATAACATCCTCATAGGGAAGCTCAAGAAGTATGGGTTGGATGGGTGGACACTGAGGTGGATTGAGAACTGGCTGAATGGCAGGGCTCAGAGGGTTCTGACAGGCGGGGCAGTGTCCAGTTGGAGGTTGGTAGCTAGTGGAGTTCCCCAGGGCCAGTCTTGTTCAACTTGTTCATCAATGACCTGGACGAGGGGACAGAGTGTACCATCAGCAAGTTCGCTGATGACACAAAACTGGGAGGAGTGGCTGATACGCCGGAAGGCTGCACTGCCATTCAGCAGGACCTGGACAGGCTGGAGAGTTGGGCAGAGAGGAACCTGATGAAATTCAACAAGGGCAAGTGCCGAGTGCTGCACCTGGGGAGGTCGAACCCCATGCACCAGTACAGGCTGGGGGCTGACCTGCTGGAAAGCAGCTCTGTCGAGAGGGACCTGAGAGTCCTGGTGGACAACAAGCTGACCATGAGCCAGCAGCCAATGGCATCCTGGGGTGCATTAAGAGGAGTGTGGCCAGCAGGTCGAGGGAGGTTATCCTCCCCCTCTACTCTGCCCTGGTGAGACCCCACCTGGAGTACTGTGTCCAGTTCTGGGCTCCCCAGTTCAAGAAAGATGAGTAACTCCTAGAAAGAGTCCAGAAGAGAGCAATTAGGATGATAAAGGGACTCAAACACCTCCCCTATGAGGAAAGGCTGAGGGAGTTGGGCTTGTTCAGCCTGAAGAAGAGAAGACTGAGAGGGGACCTCGTTAACACATACAAATATCTTAAGGGCAGAAATCACGAGGACGGAACCAGTCTCTTTGCTGTGGTGCCCAGTGACAGGACAAGGGGCAATGGATACAAATTGAAACATAAGAGGTTTCAGTTGAACATGAGGAGGAACTTCTTTACTTTGAGGGTGATGGAGCACTGGAACAGGCTCCCCAGGGGGCTGTGGAGTCTCCTTCTCTGGAGATATTCAAAGCCTGCCTGGATGAAGTCCTGTGTAACATGCTCTAGGAGAACCTGCTTTAGCAGGGGGGTTGGACTAGATGATCTCCTGAGGTCCCTTCCAACCCTTGCGATTCTGTGATTCTGTGTAACAGGTGTTACAATCATTCATGACACCATATCTCAGCTCCTGGCAAACACACACATAAGGATCCAGGACACTCCATCCATGGTCTCACCTGCAGATTAGGAATCACCCTGCAAAGTGTTTCTCCATTCAATTAACTGAGTGGGTTATAGTCACGCTCACTTGAGCAAATGTCTCTGAAACAAATGTCTCTGAAAGGGGCTCTTACCTCTCAGCAACAAGTTAAAACAAAGGTTATCTGTGTTTTTCCTGACACCACTCTGTGCTTTCAACTGTTTCCTTTTGAATCAATGCATGAAACTTATACTAGTGACTTCTGTGGGAACATTGCTTTGAATAGCAACAGTCATGGGCTATTTTCACGCTAAAACAAGTGGGGATATAGGTTTTCCACTATTCTGATCATCCAAAAAGCATAGTCCATAAAAATGGACTACTCCCTGGTAACTGATGATAGGACGAGGGGGAATGGCTTGAAGCTGTGCCAGGGCAGGTTTAGGCTAGACATTAGGAAAAACTTCTTCACCGAGAGGGTTGTCAGGCTCTGGAATGGGCTGCCCAGGGAGGTGGTGGAGTCCTCATCCCTGGAGGTCTTTAAAAGAAGGATAGATGAGGTGCTTAGGGACATGGTTTAGTGGTGGGATGGCAGTGCTAGGTTAACGGTTGGACTCGATGATCTTAAAGGTCTTTTCCAACCGAGGTGATTCTATGATTCTATGATTCTATCAGTTTACAAAAAGTTTTGCGTTACATGGATTCCTGGGGGAGCAGCAGATGGGCTCAGTGGCGCAGTCTCGCCTTTTCCTGCATTAGGATGTGTTGAGAGCAAGGCCGTGGCGCAGGGGATGGGGCTGAGAGAGACTTTGTTTGCCAGAAGTGCACAACGCCTTGAGCTGCAGGGAAGGGGTGAACTAGGCTATCAAAGGGTACGGAGCTAGCTAGTTCTGATTTCCAAATTAAGCCCTCTTCCTGCCCATAGACCTATTGAGATTAAACCCTTCTAACAACTATGACCAGAGTTAGAGAGAAGTGCAGTGCTCACTACCTGCAATATCAATGCAAATCTTCTGTTCCTGGGCCAGTCTCTCCACAAAAGCAGAAGACTGACGCTTCCACCTAGAGCACTGACTCTGCTCTCAAGAGTGACAGTCTGAGAGTTTGGGTGACAAACCATGCAATGCGCAGGCATGCTCCCCCTGTTCGCCCAGGCTCTGGCCCCCACTCACCCATGCTGCACACGTGTTTGCTCACTCCCCCCGCCGCCATCCTGAACAAGCCAACTTTTCCACTCTGAAAGGAAATCCAAGTACAGCTGGCAGGGTGGTATACTCACAAGTCACGCTGAACAGGCAGTACATGAATGCAAAATGCACCCAGTTTGACTCCCTGCACTCCAGCCAATGGCACCCTGCAAGTTTTTTGTGCCACCTTACAGCCCCAAATGGTCTTGTGTCATGCCCTTTGCTACAAGACACACTTCTTCAGTAGTATGCTACAAAAAAAACCACAGCTATCCTTATTTTGGGTACTCTAAGCTAAAAAACCCCACCAAAAGTAATTAAGATGTCTCTGGATCAGCAGGTACCATCTGGGAACCAGGAGAACTGCTGCACCTTGCAGACCCAACCACTTTGCTCCAGGGACCGTTAACCCCAAGCAGGGGCTCAGACACCAAGGTCCTTTCCCTATGCAGGCCAGAAAGACACTCCACCACCGGTGAGGCTGGCGGGGTGCCTCGGGCCAGCAACAGGGAGGGGTTCATCGGGAGAGAGATTTGGAGCTGCTGCTAAGAATTGCCATTTGGCAAAGACACTCTTTTCACCCACTGCGGGGCAAAGAGGAGATTAGCCACAGAGTGCCTACAGTAGCCTTCATGAAGAGTCCCCAGTAGTAGAAATACACTACAAATTAAATAGCTTGCCACGGTACTTCTCTTACACTTTAGCAAATGTTATGCATTTATGGGAGTTTCTCAGTCATTTTCACACCTAGGCTGATCGATAGGTGCGTATGTTTGTGTGTGTATTATCTTAATGTCCTCGTTTTGTTGAAGATGCACGTGGCAGAACCACCTGGTTACAGAACTTATCCAGCCTTGCCAGGTTGGCCAGGCTAGGAAGGAAAATCTGTACCTTCAAACTCTCCAAATCTGAGGCCTGGTTCCAAACCAGACCCTCCCACAAGACTGCTTACCCAAACACTGACAGTCCACCATCATCTCCAACTCAGGTTCCTTGTAGCAAGAGTTTTTCACCCGGAACAAAATACCACAGTGATTAAGTCTATGCCTAAAGTGGTTTATCCTTTGTATACAGGTCACTGCAATCTTTGAGGTCTTAGGTTAGTGTAAATAGGTAAGAAGAAAATGCTAATTGAAAGATAACAACAACTAATATGTACATGAGTCATCCTACACAGATCTATCTGCTGCAATTCACACATACTTTTCATTCATTTCTGATCAACTTTTATAAAAAAAATAAAAGAAATACTGAGAGAATGCAAAGCCATATAAACTCCCTACCATGCAGGGGGTTTTCTGAACACCGCACTGGATTTTGAAAGCTGCTGCACTAATATCTTCAAATCGAATCAGCTTGTTACAGCTTGACAGGCTGGTCCTACTGCTTGACTGAGGGATGCGGGAAACGGCATCCCTAAGTAACTCCTCATTACGGCTCACTATCTTCATTTCCCAGGTCTTCACATCCCCGTTCAGGTAATCCTCCTCACCAAAATCTTTCAGTCTCTCAGGGTTGATAGAGGGTGTCTTCTGCCCAATAAGGCCATTTCTTATCGGCCCATCCTTACAACCCTGAAGATCACAAAGTGCTGGGGCATCTTGTTTCTTTATTTTATTGTCATCCCTAAAAACAAATAGAAGAAACCTGTTAGGAAAGCTTGGATGATTAAAGGCTTGACATTTAGCATTTAAGAATGATGCACATCTCAGTTGCTCTTTGCAAGCCTCAAACAGGCAGACTGAACTATTGCTGTCACATTACCTTATCTTGTCGGTGGATTGAAAGCTAGTGTAACCAGCCAGCTTTCAGAAAAGCCACATGTAACCTGGCATGTGGACAAATTGGGAAACTGTCATACCCAAGAAAATAAGAACGATATAATCCATGCTGTCTGGGCAGCTGGACCTACTTCAGTACTCAGTCTCAATCTGCCACAATCCCAGTTCAGTGCTTCCAGAAATTTTGGAACAACTGGAATTGTATTTGCTGCATGCAATTCCACGCTTTTCAAAAAAGGCAAATAGCTGCTGCAGAGCATTCCCTAATACTATGAACAGCAGTAACAAACGTCATCACACTGTATGCAAGAGGTCTGCTTCTCTGCTCTTGCTTACTTGCAGAGCGTACTCTTGACAGTCGTCAGCTGCCTCGTGATGGGAAGGAAATTACTTTGATGAGGAGTAACAATTATATCCTACTACAGAGCTATAGAACTAGGTCTCCTGATCCAAGTTATTGCTTCATAGATAAAAACAACTGTAGATAAGATGACACAGTGATGCGACACACACCTCCTTCCCCAAAAAACTTTGGAGAGACAACACTGCTACAAAAATTTGCCAATTTTCCTCACCTTCAACTGCCTTACTCTATGGTCTACAGTGTTCAGGAGTTCACAAGGGATAAATACACTGTAGTGCAGGAGTTTGCAGCCCTACTAACAAATAAATGCAAAACTTCTAGGAATTCCAAGAATTTGGAGAGTAATGTGAGGAAAAAGGAACATTAAGCAGAAGACGGTGATTTGGAAAAGAGCTATGATTACACAGATGGTATGAGACCCTCTACATGAATGACTCAATACTAATCTATTTGGAAGAAAGGGTTTTCTAAAAAACATACATGTTAAATTATGTCAGAGATTTCAGCATCATCTCCAACAAAAAATATTTGCCATTTTCACAAAATAATTTGGATTTAAGTTACACCCAGCAGGGCTGGGTAAAGCGAATGTTGCCCTACTTTTGCAGCAGGGATCAGCACTGTAATATGCATCGTAATCATTTCAAAAAAGAATTTTAAAGCATTTAGAAACAGCTGCTTTTTGAGCAATTGTTCCACTTTTGGCAGTATCATCCATTTTCTTCGTGGTCCCCATAATCTGTGCCAGTAGCTCTGCTTCCTATTACGCTTCCAGTTGTTCCACAGAGGACTTCACATAACAATATGGGCAACATAAAAGGTTTTGTTATTTGAATCAAGTTAAGTACCAGTAGCATCAACCTGCATATCCTCACAGGAGACAAAAAAGGGCAATTTTTGTGGCAAGGTCTTCTCTTGCCGAAGTTGATGAGATCAACATTGATTTTCTAAGATAAATAAATAAAGTATTTACACATTTGTAATACACATTTACACATTTGTTTATGTTGAAACTTGTGGTTTAAAATATGTTCCCAATACCATATTTTAAAGCTGATACCCCCAAACAGCAGGCATTCTGCCTTCAAATTAACTAGCTTATCGAGCGGCTCTATTCCATACTTCTCTGCATTTCTGGTTCTTTGGGGTTAGAGGTTTGGAACACTTCATAAAGATGTTAAGCTTGTGGTGTTAGTTCTCATGCGTATTAGCTAGCTTAATGCAAAGATGAGAATCAGATCAGCCTATCTCCCCGTGAACTTGTTACAGCACAGCCCCTGGCATAAACAACAGCTATCATCATCGAAGAGGCCAGATCACTGTCAGGAGTTCATCCCCTACGTCCCCTCAAAAAAAAAACCCCAACATTTTCCATATCACAGTATCCCATAGCCACTCCAAAAAGAGAAGAACATATACATCTTATGTCTAAACATATTATCTACAATGTTTAGCAAGCATTAGCAATGAATGATATTTCTTACACTGGCAATGGGTTAAAAGGGTATACGTAGGGTAAAATACATAGGTAGATCAAAAAATTGTGATTTTTCTAGGTCAAAATTTTTTTTTACTGACTGGCCTTTGAGATAGGAGATGAATTCACTCTTTTTCCTTGCATCTGTGGCAATCGACTGCAAAAAGTCTATAAAAAACCCCAGCCAAAGATGACCTCATCAATACATACAAATATCTTAAGGATGAACATCAAGAGGATGGAGCCAGCCTATTTGCAGTGGTGTCCAGCGACAGGACAAGGGGCAATGGGTACAAACTGAAACATAAGATGTTTCAGTTGAATATGAGGAAAAACTTCTTTACTCTGAGGGTGACAGAGCACTGGAACAGGCTGCCCAGGGGGGCTGTGGAGTCTCCTTCTCTGGAGATATTCAAAGCCCGCCTGGACAAAGTCCTGTGTAACATGCTCTAGGAGAACCTGCTTTAGCAGGGGGGTTGGACTGGGTGGTCTCCCGAGGGCCCTTCCAACCCTTGCCATTCTGTGATTCTGTGACCACAAAAAGACCATTGATGAACTAGGATTCTGCTAGAAAGGACAAACTACAGGGTAATGCTGCACCATACTGGTGCCATCAACTGTTTTTATCTGCAAATAGAAAGACCAAAATGGGATATGGCTTTTTGGCCCTACTCTTGGCTTTCCTTTTTTTTTGGCAGAACAGAAGAGGGAAGTAAATCAGATTCTCCGTCCTTGATCTGCAGCACTGCTCTCATGAACGCTGAATATCTGCTCAGGACCCTGAAGGCAACATCTTAAGACCATTGGAAAAAAAGAACAAAAGTCAACCAGCCATAAAATATGCATAGGCTTTTCAAGCTTGAGATAGGTTTAAAGCACATCTGAAACATTACCATCCCAACAGTTAATATGGAAACTTTCATCCATTTACATGCAAAAGGCCAGCAGCCTCATCACCAAAGGAATGTCATGCTATTGTATATGTATGTATAGTATACATTTATTTCAGTTTAATTTTTATTCCATTCTATGTACATATTTTTCATTTACTTTACCAAATGGCATTTTTCCCTGTTGAACCCTCCCGGGTGTGCCACAGACCCACAGAGAGCTCTCAAACTCCCAAGGTGAGCACTGGGTTGAGGTCTGATGATCCCTCACAAACAGGCAACTAATAACCCTGTTTGGTCACATGCATTGATCTCCTCAAACACAGTTCGTATGCTTGGCATGGTATTACCTCAACATGAATTTCTTTTGCAGGAACAGTCAAAGCAGGCAGCAACACATGCAAGTGCTCCCAAAAAGACAGCATGTGACTTCTCATGCACAGTGACAACATATGGCCCCTATTCCAGCGATTGTGCCCACCAGAGGAAAATCTCAGCCAATATAAATACAAACCCCAGCATTACAAAACATTGCTCCTTTCAAATGGATCGCTTTTCCTTTTTTGGAGTTTGTCTGGGAAAGTTTTCATAAAAAAGTCTGTTTATTTCCAGCCATAAAACAACTATCCAGCTGACAAGCTTTGTTACATGGTTATAAATCACATTTTACCTTTAAAGTGATTAGTAGAACCAAACATGAAAATAGAGTATAAAAACCTACTTTTTCAAGAACAGCTGCTCAGCATAACTGCAAAAAATAAAAGAGAAGATCCGTATGCAGACATTCCATGAATAATTAAGGAACTGGAAAAAATATCATTTGTTTAAACAGATAGATTTACATGGTTTAAAGTCTCAAAGCCAATGCAAAGACAGCGTGTGCTGAAATGTACTCTTAGAATGATAATAAGCAACAACTCTGAATGAATAATCTTTCTGTTTCCAATTTGGTTTTTTGAATATACTGGTAATTTTGATCAAGTAGCGCCAAGGAAAAAAGTTTGGAAAAATAGTAATACTAATAAACTAAGAAATTAATAAAACCAACATAAATCATTTTGGGAAGAAAAACTGGGGGGGGGGGGGGGGGGGGGAGGAGAGAGAGAGAGAGAGAATTATATATAAAAAGACGTATACCTAAAGACCACAACTGTTGCCTTCATTACAAGGAGAAAGAAATGCCCACGCAGTTATCCTGCAGCGATGGGACAATTGCACACCCCCATCAGATGGAGCATGTGCAGATTGCCTTCCTCAGGATCCATGCAACAGGCTAAACAGATTAAACTGATATACTGGATCTTTTCAGCTTCTAAAACTGAAGGAGCAAAAGAATCTAAAAAGTCACAGATGTCCAGGAAATGGCAAACTGGGAAGGATTAGTCACTCTTTCTTCCAGTATAAATGTTGGGGGAAATCATATGGAAGTATCAGAAACTGTAAAGTTCCCTTCTTACAGAAAATAATTATCTCACAAAACTCATTGCCACAGGATGCTATGAAGGACAATGGTAAAAACGGGTTCCTAAAAAACCTGCAACTATACGGAAGTAGGTCTAATCGTGACCAGTAAACACATAATTCAAGAAGCAATCTGTGATTCAGGAAGACCCTAAGCCCTTACTGGGCAGACTCCACAAAAGCATATGTGAGAAAGCTTCTTAGGTGGCTTTTGTCTTTCTCCAAGCTCCTGTAACTGGCCACCATGACAGAGAATACACAGAGGCAGCTGCTCTTTGGTCTGCCCCAGCGTTGCCATTTTGATTTGCAGACGTACCCAATGTCAGCCCTTGGCCCATTTGGCAGCTTTCACACCTCTTACCAAACGAGTCACAACAACATGGGTTTTTTGAGGCAGAAACGAAGTTGGAATTATGGACATACATTCCCACGTTACTGTGCTGCTTCACAGATAGGAATTCAAGTGTCAGAAAAGGAAACAAATTTTAGTATAAGACTGAAAACTCATAATTTCTTTGTCATTTCTACAGCAGTTTTTATCATCTGCATTCAGAATAATACACCCTCACCATGAAGAGGGACCAACAGTATGGAACAAGTTCTGTAGAGTATTTTAGCATCCTTATAGGTCTATGCCATGACAAGAATTCCAAACTCCAATGCCTAACTCGGAATGATCAGCAGCATAGTGCAAACTGGCAAAGCGTTCTCGAATACCGCTTCAAACCACCCAAGTGAATTTGGGGCTAGCCTGCAATTTACTCAGCAGCACCCATACACACATATGCACCTGTTCTCTCTATGTAGATTTTTTAATTTTATTCTTTTTTAATGTTTTGGGGGCAGGGGTTTCTTAAGCTCGTAACTATATGCTGCCCTCATCTTCAGGCTCCCTGAACACCTTCCTGGAGCACACCGAGCAACAGACATCAGTCAGATACAGTTTTAGACATACTTACCTGCTTTCTGGATAAATGGGCTCAGATCTTATGCCTGCAAGTTCATAATACTTACTACAGCAAACAGTGATCCCTATAAAGTCACTGCTGTCTCATTCCTCAGTGTCAAGCAGAGAGGGGTCACGTACTGGGGGGTGCGGCAGGGGGAGCAGCCTGCTGGGCTTATGATTGAGATGTGACTAGGGCTGGGGGATCTCCTCTAAAAGGAGTGAGAAAGAGGTAATCCCAGGATATGACAGAGAGGACCCCTTCCCTCATCCAAATCCCTTTTTTACCCAGAGCCTCCCCAGTTCCATTAATCCTTCTTACCCCATGTCCCCAGTCCTGTCTCCTCTGACCCTTTTGGATGCCTGAGCCTTCCCCACCCCTCTGATACCTTCCCCATTTGTTGCAATCCTCTTTCCCAATAGCTCCTAAACATTCCTGTTTCGTCCCAAGTCCTCTTTTACTTCTGGCCCCCCTCCCCCCCAACACATCCAAATGCTGCAATAGCCTTTATGAAAGAGAAACGATAGAAAAATCGAGGCTTGCAGAGATGCAAATGGCAAGAAGCATCATAAGAGATGTCACCTTCACTGCTAGTAATTCTAGGTTACTGCCAAGTGTCTGAGTGTCCTCTGCAGGACTAGAGGGTGACAAGTAAACTCCCCCAGGCATGGGGAAGGAACGCACTAGATCTCTCTTTGACAATACAGTTCAAACAGACAATACTGCACTCAGACGTGACTTTCTCAAATTATCGTTATTTTGTGTAACACTGGTACTTAGAAACAGCCCTTTGAGGCTGTATCACTCCAACGAATGGCAATTACAGGATGTGCACTGAAAACGCATCTCTGACATTTAGTTACCCAAACCCCACACAAAGTGATTGTTCCTAAATCGCGCAGGAATCACCAACATCTTCCCTGAAAGAGGAAGACAAATTCAGTAAATATTTGCACAACGTTATTGATAGAAACTGGGGCACAGACAGATTGAGTGACTTGCCTGAGACTGCCGCAGGAAGTTCATAGCAAGGCTGCTTATCAGAGTGTCTTAAAGAGAAAGAGATCAGGGCTTAGTTACCAGCCCGTGTGACACAAACGTTAGGGTATGTATGCACTGTGCCCATCCAGCATAGATAAGTACATAACAACCAAGCCCTGAGATTGAGCAGGCATTTATAGCTCTACTCGCCATTTACAGGTCTGACAAAACTGCGTGATGTTACACCAGCAACAAATACAAAGAAAACTCAGGCTCATGCAGGGAACAACCAAGCTGCATTATCACTTCTGATAAAACATCTCCCTACTTCCAGTAAGTCAGATTTACCAGAGCCTGAGCCTAGTTCTATATCTGCCTTCATCTGTGGTCATAATCCGTCGCCAGTCTTCTGTACGAGCTACTGAAATATCATTGCTTACTGCTGGCAACGGCAACTGGGTCTCAGCTGCTAATTAGAAACATGAGAAAAAGTAATCTGAAAGCAAGAACTCCTTGGAAGGTCACCCTTCTTGGTTACCTCTGCTTCAACGCCTTCCAAGCGTCCCTCAAACAGCCCCATCCCACGCAGCAGTTCTTACAGCACATTCATGGTTGTGAACATCAAATGTGCGCTATCAAACACTGCACACAGTTTGGCAGTTAAAACTCTTAAAATAATTAAACTTTTTTCCTCTTTAAGTTAAACACATTCTGAGTTTAGAGGTTCTCTGGTGATTAACATATATCCATAATTCACTTGTAATAAAGAACAAATAGCATAACCCAAACTATAGAGGAAAGAGTGGTCCTGTGAAGAAAGGACTGGTTTAAGATTCTCAGTTCGGTGCAGAACACCCCACATCACGTGTGACTTTGGGTAAGCTGTTTTTCCAACGCAGAACTGGGATCTTGTCTTCCCCGCTGGTGTTCCATGAGGGTTTATAAACAGTATCGAGCCATCTGAAACAATTTATGTTTTAAGTATTACCAACATCTGCAACTATTGGTGGGGTGCAGGAAATGAGAACTGCCCCTTGTTTATACCACATCTGGCAACATCAGGTGGTGATCTTGCTAGAGCTGTCCAGATAATAAAACTGGGGGAGAAAACAACTATGGAAAAGGTTAAGAGCGAGGTTGTGCAAACACAAGCATGCCGTACGGGTGCACACCCCCAGCTGGTGCTGCACAAGGGCACAAGACGTCTCCTAAATTCCATCTGCACCATCCAAGCCTGAAAACAGGAATTCAAGGTGACTGTAAGCACCATAACAAAGACAGCCACAGAACACCTGTAAGAACAGGACCTGATACAGGCCACCCCAAAATAAGTTTTCAGCAGTCTGTCAGCCCACCTAGGGTTATTTCTAATACTGTACTTATGAAGAAATAAAAAAGCTGAACTCCACAGGCTTAAAGTATGCAAATCTCCAGTGCTTCTGGTAGATGACTCCAAGAGCAACTCATCCCCACAGAACCCTGACAGAGATTGGAAAATTACAAATGATTTCTTTTTTTTTTTTTTAGAAAGTAAGGAAAGGAAAAAGAAAGTATTACCTATACAGCACAGCGACTAAATAAACAACGAGGTGAAGCAAAACTCCAACTACGACACCGTAAGGAGGCAGGAGGGGTCCAGGGGTTGTCATGTCCGTGGGCCTGGCCCTGGGTGGACCCCGAGGGCTGACCATGACCCCTGAGGGGGAGAAAGGAGCACTCTAGCTCTAAGTCAGACAGCAATATTCTCCAACCTTTGCCAGAAAGGATCGTAGTCTTCATCTTCCCTGGAGTGGTCCCTGGGGCTTCTGTTTTTTAACACCCTGGAGTAGAGAAACTGCGCTGCAAAATTCATTGTAATTCCTGGTGCAAAGCAAAGCTGGGAGGCTGCGGGCAGGGGCCACACTTGCCTGAGAGAAGTGCCAGCCCTGCAGTGCCCGGGGGGGAGCAGCGGGCGGTGTGCTGGAAGCCGCTCTCCAGCGCTTGCCGGGGGAGGGAAGCGCCTTTGAGAGAGACGGCTGCTGCTATTTAAAGAGATTATTTCAGAGGCCAACCTGTCCTTGTCAATTTGAGTCAGGGCCTGGATTATGCTTGGGTGACGCTCTGTTAGCAGGACACTTGAAGCTTTAGTTACTTACTGCTTAGCTGTGGAGCATGATCCAGACCTGCCGTAGGGCCCGCGGTTTGACAGCATGCACTGGGGTAGGCAGAGGCAGCGAGAAAGGGGTGCCTTTGCGGTGGTGGAGTCACCTGCAGGGACCTTTGAAGGCAGCCCCAAGGGACACCGGTCTTCGTGACCAAGGCGCCGAGGAGACAAATCATTTCGTTCTCTTGGCACAAGTCTTTGTAGCAGAAAACCAGAGATATCCAGCTCATACAGTCAGAAAAGTTCATCTAGGGAAAAGACTGCAGCAACAGATATAAAAATACCTCCATCTAAATCTGTTCCTCATTGCCCTGAGAGCGCATTAGCACAGGCAGTGCCACATTTCCGGATACAGAATGGCTGTGCAGTGGGGATGGGAGCAGGGGGTTCTTCTGTGGTTCCTCTCCTCTGGAATATAGCCTTGATGGAGCACATGCTCCAGGCTGCTTGGGGACCAACCAGGGTCCCTTTCCAGGTATTAGTGGTCCCTCAGTACCCTCTGCTTTCTGCTGATAGTGTACAAAACCTTAACCTGCAGGACAGAGAACAGGCACATCGTAAAAATCTAACCCAAGCTGTGACCTAACCCTCCCCACAGAGTACCATGAGAAATATTATAATCTGCTTTATATGGGAGAGTCAGAGCAAATGGTCACACAGTCTGCTGGGATCTCTAGGAAACTCTGAGCCGTGCTGACGGAGCCTTCCCTACACTGGTGTGGCAGACAGGTCCATGCTCCCCTGACTTCATTAGTACAGACGAAGCTCCAGTTTCACCATTTTTTCCTGTTTCTCCCACCCAACCCCCTTTATCTTTTATCCCTTTCCAGGTGGTGGATGTGCAGGTTGCAGAGGTGGCACATGTTACTCGTGGCCACAACCTAGCAGCACGCTGCTGCCAGGCATGAAGAGACAAAAATGCTGTCAGCTGCTGCCAGCACTTGCAGCTCTAAGCCAGAGCGAAGTTCAGGCCAACTTCACCGGTGCCTTGAAGCCCAGAGGGAAGGCGGGTGGAGTTTATTACTTTGCTCATGACACATCTGAAGTGCAACGGTGGGCAGGCATGGGAACTTAAAAGTAGTGAAAATCACAACAGCTAGCTTTCATGTGTCTGCGAGTCCAGACCGATAAGCTCAAGTCTCGACATGAATTCAGCTCCCCATAAATGAGGCCCTGATCTGTGACCGGCACTTGTAGTCCACACAAAACCAGTAAAGGATTTTTGGGAAAGTTTGGCCAAGCAGTTGGAAACAAATTCACCAGGTTGTTTCAGGACATGAAAGAAGTACATGAAGCACTGAGATGCTGTCCTTCTAAAATACTCCCAAACAAGCAGCCCACTAGGGAAAAAGTGTATTTGGAAATTTCTGCTGAAGATTTAGGCCCACGTCAAACAGTCGTTCAAAGCCCTGACCTAAGTGTGTGCTGGAAACGCTGACTGTGCAGTGTCTTAGAAGGTACTGCACCACTTAATTGCTGTAAGTTAACTACGACCGTTTTCTGAGCTGCTTATTTCCTTAATGAGAGATAAACGGTTAAACACACACTATTATTAGATGTGTCTTCCTTTCATTCTTGCCTGTCAAACTTCATCGTCCTTACAAGCTTCTTACACTTTGTCTGCCACTTCAGGTATCCACCTTCCCTGTCCGTGCACACCGAGAGGATAGCATTCAGCAGTCCCACTTTCTTTTTCTAGAGCAATTGGATTTTTCACCTGTCACAGGCACTGATTTTTTTAGTATGTGTGTCTTTGACTAAGGCATCTCTCTCTGTTGTTACTTGAATCCTTTAAATAGCTCAGCCACCTTCATCTAGGAAGTTAATCTGGTCTCCTACTTCTTTGTAATATCCTTCTCCAGGAAATTCCTATTTATTTCCTATGACTTTACTAACGCAATTATTAGTAGGAGTTGGCAGATCTGCTGCTCCTGTCCAAGAACCAGAACTCTGCAGCAGAAGGCAATACTCCAGTAAACAACATTTTTTAGGGGCAGTCTCACATCGAAATCCTTATGCGGGGGATGAACCTAAGTACTTTATGCTTTTTGATTCAAGGTTGAATACACTTGAATTAGATTAACCCATAGTGTAAAAGCTATTACAAGAATGGTCTGAGGGAACTTACAGCTCTTTCCTGATTTCCTTGCCTTTTCAGACTTTTTCTCCAAGCAGAGCACGGTGACTGTTAGAGGAGCTTTACAGCTGGCAAGGTGGGAGCAAACAGAGAAAGTCACAGCAGCAGGGTGTCACACAGCCTCCTTCCCACTGCCACCAAGAGCATCTGCTCAGGTGTGGGGAGGGAATCCAACCCCCGTTCTGAGGGAATCCAACCCCTGTTCCTTACAGTGCAGCCTACTTCATTTACATCAAAAAGCACACTGGTCATGGTAGACCAGTTATGCATGGGAACTATTTGGCTATAAAGGCCACATCCTATTAGTGCTTTCCCTAATACCGTCTTCTGTCAATCCCTTTTTCAGACCACATCCCTCCGAATCAACTGGCTCCAAGGGCTTGTTGTCAGCTGCACTTGAAATTCCCAGGATGTCCTCTCTGGTTTTGCACTTTTGCACATCAGCAAAAAACTTTTCTAGCCTACCATCTTTTAATAACTGATCCTACAAACCTTGCACATATAATCTCACTCTTGGCTCATAGCTTTGAAAAGCCAAGTGCCTCTTAGAGCTAACAGACTGAAATGCAATATTTTCATTATATTTATTCATCTTGAATAGCAGCAAGCAGACCAAAACATATGGAGAATGAACAAGTTACCTAAGTATCTAGGCATCAGTCCACTAACTGCCATAGCCTATTTGGAGAGCTGTTATCTAACTTCCAAATAAGCCAAACTCCTCAAATAGCCATTTCCCCACTTCTCTTAAACCATGACCTGGAATAATTTAATACAGCCACTTCCAAACCTGTTCACAGTGTTTCAAAAAACCACCACAACTACCGCAGGAAGGAAAAACTACCTTTCATCTTTGACTTTTTCCTTTTATATGAAGGGGGGAAGGATAGGTAAGGTGTAATTACATTGCTGGTATGGTCAAGTGAAACCCAACACAATTGCCATGAAACTGTCAAGGACGACACTAAGTTACAGGTCTTCGCCAGGTCACTTTCCCCTCTGCCCCCCTCCAAATCTGGAGTTCCTTACCTTCTTCCAGCTGCTTTTTGGTGGGTCCTAAGGGAAGGAAGCCAGCATCTCAGTGCTCTGTAGCTTTCTGAAGGTTTCAGTTACATCTTCCGTGCTGCCACCACTTGCACTTTTTGTGTTTGTGCAAGAAATTGGTATCTGCACATCTTTAGGCATACGTAACCGACACCTCAGTAAAACCATCCTCTCTCAGGGGCACGGTATACATCTGAAATGGCAATTAGTGAGGAGTGTTTTCACCCACATCATCATACAATGTTATTATCTTGTACTTAGATAATTTTGAGTCCAAAGAAAAAAGAAACCAAACCCACTTTAATCAAGGGGCAGAATTGAAATTCAGTGCTCATGTGCTAGTGTGTAATATCAAGGATTAGGACTGGAAAGAAGAGGAAAATCCAAGTTTCAGAGTAACAGTTTTACACTCGTCAGGTCGTATATGACTGCCTGCCTTCCTCCCTCAGCCCCTGGCACAAAAGCCATTAGACGATAGCATCACGTGGAAAGTAACAGCTGCTTCTTTCCCTAGAAAATTGTCTAAACAAGGTTCTGCTGCTTTTCCCCCAAACTGAAAAATAAAATAGGACCATTTTGCCATGAAAATAGTAAATAGTGCTTCATTCTCTTGTAACCAGAGAGAACTCGGTTTGGACAGCACTGGGAAAAATAGCTATTACCATTGTAAATAAAGACTTCGCTGGATTACAGGACTCAAAAGATAGTTTTGAAGGGTTAGCCAAGTTTTTCCCCACACTAAATAAAATTAATAACATTTCCAACCTCAGTGAGAACAGCAAGAGTGGGAAGCAATAGTCTACCCAAAGCAGAGAATTCTTTGCAGAATTTGGTCAGCTACAGAAGGCGAGAGAGCAGAGGCAGCCCGCAGTTAGGCCAAGAAAAACAATAGCAGTTTTTCAGAGAGTAGCAAAGCAGAAAACCAAAATGATAATTTAGGATTACGCAATGCATCGATGCAAATGTGGTGGTAAACCACTATAATAATTAGTATGGATAAATAAATATAGACAATTCAAAAAGAATCACAATTGAAAAAGAAAAAGAAAATGAAGGAAAAAGCTTCACATTTCCTTCTAATTTAGCATACTGATTTAACTTCCATCTCAGTTTTTGCATAAATCAATATTTATAGAGCAGACCAGAGTTTCAGCCCCCAATGTTTCTATCTGTCAGATAGCAGGTGACCCAGGTAGCAAAATGTTATCTTCCTATTTGTTCTCTTTATGGAGCTGAGAAAAGACTGAGAAGGTAGATTGGAATCAGGGGAAACAGATCTAGCTTTCTTACAGTATATTTTGCGGTGGCTGAGCAAAAGAACAAGCACCAATTCAGAGAGTGCATTTGCTGGCACAAGAGGCTGGAGGGAAGCCTGGGTGTGCTTTGTGTAAGGTTACTACATGGGACAAACTGTATCTGCTCATCAGGTAAACATTTGGGTTTGCAAGACAAAGAGCAAACCTTTGCATTGGAGGTCCAAAAATTATCTCCCCAAAACAGTATTTATATTCATAAGCAGTCAAATTGTAAGATACTGAACCAATACATTTCAACAGCTGAGCAAAAACTGGGAACTCCGGCACAAAACTTGTGCTTTGCTGTTACAAAAAATGCAGACTCTCTACTTTTGAGACTAAATAACTGATAAGAACCAGCAAAAGGTTGTGCATTGCTATTTGGGATGTTTAGCTCTGTCATATCCTGCTTATCTCAATTTCGAGTTGTAGGATAACATTCTGAATACATGCAGAGGCAGTAAATTAACATTGCAGATGCATGAAAGCATCCAATAATTCATTTGAATCCACGTCACAAAATTATATTCATTAGCAAAGACTGTATCTAGATATCTTTGGGTGATATGATGAGATGAGATACCTTATGTTATCACTGACTCCAGGCTTTTTGTCCTTCTGGGCCGAAAGAGTTGGTCACGCGGTTGTGTTTGCGCTGGAGGCAAAGTGCACCAGCTGAAGGCCATGCAGTGAATCCCTGAAATATGTATTAGTTTGTCTGTGCAGAGCACGGCAACTGTGAGCGGCAGCTTCACCTTCCACTATTTCAGATGGCATTAGAACACCACAGCAGCGCTGTACAATTTCAAATTACTACTATAATCATTAACTTTATTTTCACTAACACAGATCACCAAGCATTCAGATGGCAAGAGAATGTGAGCTGAAATGCAATTAGCTTTTTTTTTTTTCCCCCACAGACTTACTCTCAAAGGCATTCTGATTTGCCGCAGTCCATAGATGACTACAACATGATGCTTTCAGAGGCTTAAAAAGCCTTCGGAGATGTTTGGCATGTCACTGATTAGATGTCCAACAGCAGTAAAGAATGGACAATGGTTTCTGCTGAATGTAAATAAGTGCTTCGCTGGGGTGCCGCACGCCAGCCGCTCTTGGCATCGGCACTCACGCGAGCTCCTCTGCTTCCCCGCCAGCCGAAGCACAGCCAAGGTCAAGTACGTAACGGTTCAGGGGCTGTACGTTGGCCTAGACTCTCGTTGATCTAAATCCTCTTCCCTCCCCTCCCGCTGTGTCTAATTGAAACACTGAACTCTCGGTTGCAGTTCACGCTGTGCCGGAGATCGGCTCAGCCGGGCCGTACCCAGCCCAGCCCTCGGCTTTGTCCAGCGCCGCTATGGGAAGAGCAAAACGAGGGAGCCACCTGTGCCAAAGACAGGGTGGGAGATGGAGCGGCTCCTGGGGTAACCTGGTGGCCACGCAGACAGAAATAGGTCACCTCACCGGCCCTCTCACTGCCGGGTGACGATTACCCATGTTAGCCAGCCTGCTCCCTGTGCTCCATTCCCTGCCCGTCTGCCGGGCTGCTCCTGGCTCTCCTTCCACCGACCCCATCAAGGCTGTGCAATCACATCTCTCCCAGTGGTTGTTTCCTGGTCTGCGTAGCTAACGCCAGCAGAACACTTTCTGCTCCCTGGACTGGTGCAATTTCTTCTTCTAAATTCAAACCGCAGGCTCTTGTCCTGCCAGCTTCTCCTAATTCACTTTCCTAACAGTAGTTTAAAGAAAAGAGATTAGCTTGCAATTATTTATAGCACCTGATGATTCACATGACTTCTCTATCCTCACTTCTGATGCTCCTTATTCCTTGAACACACGCGATGAGCCCTCCATTGCCCTTCCATGTTTTTTATCCTCTAATTTTCTCTTTCTTCTTTTCTCAATGTTAATTAGAAGACACCTTAGATAGTCACTGCTGCAAAACAGAAAATTATCCCTTTGTTATTGTGTAGACGGCAAAAAGTAGTATCCAGGAAGGAAAAACGTAGAATCATAGAATAGAATCATTTAGGTTGGAAAAGACCTTTAAGATCATCAAGTCCAACTGTTAACCTAACACTGCCATCCCACCACTAAACAGAATAAAAATACAAAATTACATAGATGAATATCTGAAGTAAGAAATAACGTTTCTTTCATCTTTACAACGAGTTCCAGTGGTGGGTCTGAATTAAAGAACAGTTGGGACAGGTAATTTAAAGCATTTTATTGCATCTGGACAGAGTCCTGTAGCAGGTATTTTAATACACTTAGAGCCAACTGTTCTCTTAAAGGAGGGTAGGGATGTCCTAAAATCTGGTGTTAGAAACAGCATCCATGCTGTCCTGATTTCCTGCAAGGACTTTGTTTCAGGTGATAATTCTTGCTCTTATTTGTTTCACCCTTAGCACTAACTAGAATATCCATGCAAATGCGGCAAACTAATAGCAGGTGTAACCACCATCAGCCTCCCTCCTAAACATATATGGAACTGATCACACTTCAAGGATCTCATTAGAAAAAAATTCAAAATAAGGGGTGAAGGACAAGAATCCATAGTCCACATCTGTTTTCTAACAATCTGAATCAACGCCCTGCTCCCAGTGCGTGCTAACCTTGTTAAACTATTAATTCGTTCATACGCTCACAAGGTTTTTCAAGGCATGAAACTTTCAATAGACCTTTTTTCACGGGCACTTCTCTTCCCATTCATGATTACACAATTTCCATGTGGCAACTACGACATATTCTCCTATTAAAGAGTGGCCTTATGAAATATTTGTCTTTTAATGCAGTTTTGCAGCTGGAATTAAAGAGGTGAGAAGCCAGTACCGTACACTAATAGCAAGCTGTGCTGTTGGGGAATCTTGTGGGACAGGATCCGCCATGTGACTAACTACACAGACAGCAGGATGAAAAAGTTCCTACACATTCTTGTTCAGTCTCTGCCTAGAAGCATGTGTCAGAAGTGTGCTTGAAGAAAAAATTGTAGCTAAAGAGGTGAGGGAATTGTAATAACAGAGGAACTACTATCATCTTGCTACAGTATTGTATTTCCTCTGACACACGTATTTTATAATGAGTCTTAACCTGGGACTTTTACTACATTGGCTGCAAAATAATACATGTACCATAAATTTTCAGAGGAATGACAGTGGAGAGATTATCTTGGCTTCTCTCTCTGGCAAGTGATTCTTTCCCTTGCATCTGTCTGTGACCTCATGGTAATTAAAAGGAAAGGAGAATAGGCTGACTAGTAATTGAAAATGGGATTTATTTCCAGTTATTTCTCTGTTTCATTAGATATCTCCTCCACAAGTCCCTCATATGGTAAATATTAGTTATATTCAAAGGCTTCATATACAAGGCTGATGCATTGCCTAATGGAGAAAGGTACACAGATGTTAAGTAACACAGACCTTTGCTTTACTGCTGTTTGTCATGACTCGTGTTCAGCAAGGTGCTATTCAACAGATGAATAGCTTCTCAGATATTAGCTGCTCCTTCACAGAATGAAGATGTTGGTCCAGTTTCAAGTAATTATCTCATTTAATTGTTGTGGTTTGCAAGATTGATCTGCTAGAGACACTAGCTGAGTAATTCTAATTTGGGAATAATCAAGTACTTCCCCCCCAGTATTATTTTCTAGGGTATTATCTTCCATGGACTCACAGATCCATTTCGCATTGTTATGTGACTCAAAAGGGTGGACACAAAGTTACAACAGCAATGGGATGCAGCCTCCTGTGATAGAAAATATAGCATATGTTACCAGATCACCGTGTGTGCAATACAAGAGTGGGAGTCAGGAGTCTATTCCTGAGTCACTAATTTAGCTGGGGATTAGTTAACCCAGCTTTGTCAGGACAAAGTTTTCCTTTCTCTAAAATGGGCAGGCACACCTCGTACCATATTTCATAGGGGTTTCTGAGGCATGGCCAGGCTTCATAAAATGCATGAAATCTGTCAAATGAAAGGCTCTAACAACTGGTTAAAAATACAAACCAAACAACACCATTCACCAATATTCCACGTGACCCACCTTTTCCTTCAGCCTTCTGATTCAGTTTCCTCGCAGGTGATTGCTCAGGAAGCTGAAGCCACAGATGCGAAACAGCCTGAAGCCATCAGATGCTTACCTAATGCTAGCAAACAGAATCCAGCCTAGTGTGCTGGCACCGAGATGACACAAGAGAGTAAATTCCTGTAGCTGACTCACTGTTGGCTTTAGGCGTAGTACAAAATGTATTGTTTTGAAGGCGGCTGGATCGGAGTTCTCTGCTCCGTGACACATACATTTGTGAACTTCTCCAGGGAGGGTGCAATTAGAGACAGAGCTGATCTTGACAGTACCTCATACCACCAACCATGTGATATATATTTTTTTTAACAGTGTTAAAGATTATGCCTCTGTGACTTTTCCATGTCCCTTGCAAATCAAGGTAATAAATACTAGCACAAGTTGACATATAACAGCTTCTGCTTCCCTTAGAAGCAGCCCACAAGCTGCGTACCTGCTCTGCGGAATCATCCTCTCCAGGTAACAAAATTCTGCTCCCGCATCTATCCAACTACCATTTCAACCCAGCAGCCAGAAACCGAGTAAATTAAGAGAGTGAAAATATTTACCCTCTTCTAAAAGGATCATGAACCAAGCCTCACTTTACATAAGGAGTTCAACAGCCTCCAAGTAGCAAGAACAACTGGTCATGAGCAGCTAGCAGCTATTAAGCTTGTGACAAGAGCCCAGAGAATCTCCACAGTCCCCTAATGGACACAAATCTTCTCCCAAGGGCAGGTAGGCAGGGCACACGAACCTTCCAATGATTTTGTCATCCACAAGCGTTAAATCCAGGATAGAGATTATTGTCTTTCATTTCCTTCTCTTCAATGTAAGGTGCTTTCCTCTCCCTACAGGGATGGGTTTTCTACCATATTTTTGTTCCCTGAAGTAATCTCCACTTAATTTTCTGTCTCACTTAAAGTCCCAAAGGACTGCAGTACAGCACACTCCAATTTTTGCCAAGTGTGTGCTCAGCTATGTCCCCTCTCAGCCCATGCTGCAGGATTTCATGCCCAGTAACAAATATGATCTTTTTCGCATGGCACACATGTCCTCTGCTGACACATGCCCTTTGTGTATTCTGTTCCTTCTCCCTGTGCACTCAGTGGGATCACTGTGCTCTTATTTATTGCTTTTGCCAAGCAGTTGACTCGTCCAAGAAAAAGATACGGAAAGACTGTACAAAAAACCCCGCTCCCAAAACAGACTTAATCCTTATGTTTACTCTCCCTTTCACCAGACTGCCTCTTGGCAAAAATTCACATCCCTGTTCACTGGTATGCTTTTTTTGGCTGCTGGTATCTTGGGAACATCTCAACAGCTGGATTTCGTGCAAACCTATATTCATATGATCTCATTATATTCTCATATATGGACATTTTCAGGATGAATGTGCTGAAGAATGCTTTCTCTGATGGTAAACAGTTACTGACCAACTTTTCAGAAGACAAATAGGTTTGTATCATATTCTTTCTGCTGCTCTCAAATCTTCTGTCTTGCACTGAAAAAAATCTACTTTGCAGTTTGGTGATTTCTGTCACGCACCCTGGATTTTTTGTATTTCATGTCGCTAGTTAAGCAGTCTTCATCTGTAGCTTCATTCTGAGTATTCATAAATAGCAAAAGCCATCTCAGGTAATTAACCAAGATCATCAAAATTCTCAGGACAGGTAGTCCTACTGAAAACCAGGATCCCACTTGGCAGAAGTATTCCTTCTGGCTGCATTTCCCTGCAGTGGAAAAAGCTTCTCTCTCATTACAGAAACAGCCCCTGGAGTATGATACTAGAGAAAACCCTCACTGTTTTGTTTAGTTCTCCATGGCTATCAGACCAGCACCTCGCTATGGTCAAACATAACACAATACATAAAAATAAGAAGCAAGAGCCTTGGAGGGACTGAACCCTTCCAGAGCCTGAGAGCAATTCAGGAGGAACCTGGAGGAAACGTGCTGTAAAAGGGGTGAGTGACCTCAGCAGAGGTGGTCTGGCATGGAAACTGCATTATTTTTTATAGCGTGTTGAAGGCAAAACTGATTCAATGAACGTTCATTGCTTTTTAATAGTATGGTATAGAGGACAGCAGAGAGCATGCAGAAGAGCATCCACAAACAGACTCCCTTTGCAATACAGAGAGCACATTGGGTGATTCTGCTGAAGAAAGGACAAAGTTAAAGGAGAAACACATTCAGAAAACAGCAGCCAGCTCTTCATAAATATTCTTCTTCTGCCCCTCAGCCTCCTCTCTCCAATGGGCAGACAACACCCAGATAGTCTCTCACTTCAAAAACAGTAGCTCACCACATCAGTGTCTCGTATTCAAACACAGAATAAAACAGAGTGGACTCACTGTTACCTCTTGCAGTTCCTCTTTAAAGACCTGTTTATAAAAAAATTGAAGTTTACATAATTTTTCAGCAGGAATGATCAGTTTTATTCTCAAAACAAGAATTCATAAAAATTGTAGTATTTCTGTGTAGTGATTTAAGCCAAAACACCCAGAAGAACACTGCCACTCTAATTCTCATAGCCAATTTCATTTTTATTTCACAAAAATATTAGCTTACTAGCACCAGCCCTGAGGGCTCGATACACACCGAGGTTGTTCTGTGCCTTGTTTTGCTCAGTGCCTCAATGAAGTTACTGGCTAAATTCCAATCACAGAATCTTTATTACTGAGGCTATTTTGCCTTGTAACCAAGTGTACAATCTAACTTGATTTGGGAGTCACTGAGGATGATTGTACTTTAAACTCTATGATAGCAGCTCTACAGGCTCACTTTCAGATATCTTATTCAAATAACCTGATTTTCTGACTGCTAGAGAGGTGGTAAAGACTAAGGAAATCTGTTCTAGCTTTCAGGTTATATTTTCAATAGTTAGAACACTGTTTATCCTAGACAACAACCTCTAGGATTAAGTAAGACACCTTAATGGCCTTTTACCTTTTAGTTGCAATAGTTTGAAAAAAAGGTAACTCAACTTCAATGAATATGAGGAACAATACCTTCAGTCTTTGAACACCAGTCTAGTGGGGTCAAAGACTGATACTTACCCAGTCAGCACCCATGAACCCTCAAGACAAACAATTAATGTTTAATTAGGGTCCTGCTAAAAATCACACACGCTGTTAGAATACCATTAGCAGCACTGTTTGTGCACGTGATGTTACCAAGTCTAACCTATTTCAAAACCCTGCCAAACTGAAAAGAGCTCAGATGGCTCCTCAGGAGCGCCGACGATACTGTCCAAACACAAAGCACCACAGACAGTCACCACCTCCCACAATGATGCCACGCTTCATACTGCCCAAAAAAAGGCGTTTCTGCAGTCTTCAAAATGAGCAAATAACGGAAAAAGCCCTGTAAGCTCACAAGATCTAAAGATACCATGTTTTCCAATGTTCCTGCTTTCCCTGCCCTAGATGAAATCCTACAGGGAAAGAAACATCCAGCACCCCCTTCCTCCTCCTTTCCCTGTTCCTTTTTTTGCCTCACTTGCTGTATTTACAGGATCCAAAGCTCTTCAGCACATTCCAATTGTAGTCTGTGTAAATAAATAAAAGGGTTAAAAAAAAAAACCAAACAACTTTGGGGAGCTTGGACCACTGCCAGCTTGCCTGGGTAACCGGACTTTGTGTGGAGCTGGAAGGGTGTTTTTTAAAAGGAGGGAAGCAGAAGAGAACAGCTCAAGAATCTTGGCTCAGCCTGGGCATATTTCCTCCTAACTCTGGCTAAGCCTCAGCACAAACGGCTGGACGGAGGAGTCGATGTGAAGCTGGGGAGGGAGGCTGCGGGGCTCGCCATTGGGACTACAGCAGAGCTTGGAGAGGCTGGAACCATGCTTTTCCTTTGGGCACTGGCGTTTATGTTAGTCCTGCAGGAGCAAAATCTTTTAGGTAAGTGATTCCGAGCTTGCGAAGCAGAAACTATAGCTTAACTGTGGCATGGTCAAAGCCTTTGCACGGGGTGGGAGGGGGAGGTAAAGAATTGATTGCTCTATGGGTTTCATATGAAGGTGACACAGGTATGTGTCAAAATTCTGTGGGAATATTGTTTTTAACAGGAAAAACTCCATTTTTGTGCTATTAAAGTCCGTCCTGGAGGCATATTGCTTTGGTAGAGATTTTTCACTTCTCGTGGGAGATGCTATCGCTGTATTTTCAGAAATTCAGAACTGCATTCAGGTGCTGCAGCCAGTGCCCTGCATTTCCATAATTCCTGTTCTGGCAGCCTTATTAACATGCACACTAATCCACTCAGAAATGAGAGGGGTTTTCCTTTATTCGAACCCTTCTTTTTAGATTTGCTGGGAACTCCACCACATTTTTTTTGTCTTCTGCTTTGGATTACTTATTCCTGAGATTTTCAGGAACGTAACACTTTCTTCAAACACCTTGGGAGTAGGAAGTATAAACACAGAACATGTGATAAGTTTGCATCTGAATTTTACTTTCATTAGCAACAGATTAGTGCTGGAGTAACCTGTAATCACATTGTAGCTGACTGTGACTGAAAGCTACTCAGTTTGGCTAGTTCAAGGGTTTATAGTCCCCGTGTAACCACAAACCTGGCTTCCCAGCCTGTTTGTATTACGTGTTTTCTGCTAGATGAGGCCCAGCTTTATTTTCCCTCTGCTCTTACTTCTTGACAACATACAATGTTTGTATTTCATGGCAGGGCAGTGAGTTTCCATTACAATCAAAACATTTCCTGAAAACTCGTGGGTCCCTTCTGCCCCCAAGTCTAAGTCACTCTCCCTTGCCCTGACCCCCTCCCACCCAACTGGCTTTGTAACGTTTATCACTGACGAACTGAAATACCAATACCCCAGCAAAGGCACTCTAGCTTGTTTTCACTCCACAGGTACTCCCTATCCTCCTACTTTCTTTGTGAGCCTCACAAAAAAATTGTGAAATTAAAGAAGAAAAAAAAAAACCAACAAAAAAACAACTGCTGGAAGAATGTTTTCATTTATCCCCCAAAGTATGGTTTTAAACTGAAATCACTAGCAAACTCAGATAAAACCCAGAGAAATAGAATAGTACTTGAACAGTAACTGCAGTGATTTGTAACCAGTATCATGCCAGGTGGTAAATAGTCAGGGAACCATTTTCACTGTCCCAATGGTGTACTTTTTGTGAGATGGGAAATTTTGTGTCTGTCATGGCCAGGGAGTACCCTGGCTGGCTGACAGCCTTAAAAAAAAGTCATCCCCAGTGTCTCTTTGCTACCTTTGAGTCAAGGAATCTAACTTTTGACTTCCTTATAGATCCTCCCTCCCACCTCCCACGGGTTCCTCTCCAAAATGGTTTAGAGTTGGCCAAAGTAGAATTTATCTTTTAATTCAGCCATTAATACGAATAATTTCATAGAGCTCAGCCTTCAAACAGCTCAGGAGGAGAGGCTGGTGTGGGAGCCCTTCTGGATGCGACCACGTGCTCCTGCCTAATGGCCACGGTTTCCATTCCTGCGCTGTTGTTGCTGGGTTAGTTTGTGGGGTGCTGCTCAAATGTAGCATACAACATAGCCTGGGGCACTGGAGCATTCAACACGTGCCCCACTTAAACGTGTTTCCATTCTTACAAAAACCTCCAGGGAAATTGTTCCGAGGGGTGCAGCACCCCAACAGCAAAGCCTTTGCTGCGTGTTTATGCATGGCAGAGAGGTGACCTGGAGTCCTTGGGTAAACAAGTACCTGGCAGCAGGCTGGCCCCACTGATGCGCTGCACTTAGCCGAGCAAACCCCACACGGAGCCTGCTACTAGGGAGACAGCAACGGGCAAGCTCCACTGGAGGCATTGCTGCTCTCCGCACTGTGCTGTGATTTGGTTTTGAACAGCCAAAGTTTCCTTCATTTTTAACTACAAATTAAAGTAAACCAAGTGTAAGAATGTTTTTCTTCATTCAGATAACATATTATGACTTCTCAGAATATTTTGGATCCTCTGATATCCACAAGCAATTTCAAAGCTGAGAAGATCTGTGAGCCAGACCACGGCCTAGAAACTGGAGAGAAAAAAAAAAAAAAAAATCCTTTCAGTACAGCCTACTTTTGCCCCAAATTGATCACTTGCATTCTCATGGAACAGCATTTTGCACCCAGGAGATAAAAATATTCCATTGTAGAATTAAATCCACAGTAAAAATTTGTCATAGAATCATAGAATCATTTAGGTTGGAAAAGACCTTTAAAATCATCAAGTCCAACTGTAACCTAACACTGCCATTAAGTGAGATCTTAATTATGAGAGATCTTAAACCAGACTTGAGCTCATATTTCTCTACTAACAAACTCATAGTGGTTTAACCTATACCCCATGTTATAGGTATTTTCTGTCCTTATAGAAACCTACTGGCATTATGGTCTCCTATGCAAGGATTACAGTCTTTGCAAACACTCATCTCTGAGCTCCAACAAGGAAGGAGAAAAAGTTTGTCACAACAAAGAGCACTCAGATGTAGGTGTGCTTCTTAAGACCACGAGGCACCTGAAGATAGGGGCTCTGTGCAGAAGTGAGGTTTTTTACAGATTTTTTATATTTTGTTGAAAGGAATTTATTAAGTTCTGTGGACTTCACAAGCTCCACATGTAAAGCAAAGGTTAATACCAAACTCCAAAAAAAGTCAGGGGTTTAGAAATAAAGGACTCCTGCTGTTCATCTGCAGGATGCAACTGCATTTATAAACACAGCTGATCTGCTCTGGTTGAAGTGGTTGTGAGTCTTGGCCAGGATCTAGTATGTATGTACATACGCGTACATCTCTCTCTCTCACTATCCTACTTCCTGAGTTGCTGCAGAACACACGAACTGTCTGCCAGAGAAAAATTTATCTTCAACCAAGTTCTTGTTTAAGTATTAGAAAAAAACTATAAGGATATTCCTTCATTGTACTATCATATTTCTTTCTACTACCATAACTTACTCATACGCAAACTACACAACCCCAGAGCTGACTAATAGGTGACAGACTCGCCTCACCCACTCCCCATGACCGTAGCTCCTATTACTAAACACAGACCAAAAGCCACGTCCTCATAAAATTGAACAACTCTTTATCCCCAGATACCAGTGGTCATCCTCAAATTGATGGTGCCATTAAATACTCATGTATCTCACCTCCTCCATTCTCAAACCAGCCTTAAGCTCACTCATTCTACATAACTTAATCTTCTTTACATATGCTACAGTACAGCTCCTCTTGTTCCTAAAACAGCTCATCCCCTTCTCCACACACAAATGTGTCCTACACAGCTACTGGCTATAATCCTCCTAACACTTTGCCTTAGTTTCCAAAAAAAATATGTATTCACACAGAAATAAATACGTAGTAATGGGAAACTTTTGTTTGCATCCCAAAGCAGCAGGGTATCCCATCATAAGCTACAGCATGAATTAGAGTAACCTACCTGCAAATTACATGGCTCGCGTCTCTTATCGGTCCAGTTCCCTGCAGCCATTTTCCATTGCAGCAACAAGCACGAGAGGATATTCCCCAGCTGCTTGTTCACAAGACCGGCATGCTGGAAACATATTTCAAACCAACAGCTCCTTCACAGGAACATTTTATTGTTATTCTCCTTCCTTTAAATGAAAATATACAAAACTTAAGTGCTTCTTACAAACACAAATATGGTAACACAACAGAAAAAAAGTGGTTTTTCAACTAGTAATTTTGCTTCTGGTAGACAGCCATGGCAAGGGCCCCAGATTTTGTGGTGCCTAAAAAAAAAAAAAAAAAAAAAAAAAAAAGAGTGTCCACTGGCAGCACAAACTATCCCTGGCCTTGTACACTCCCTCTCAGTCTCCACTGCTGGGTAAGCAAGAGCTGAAGCTCCCCTGTGAAATGACATGGGTCACGATAGCAAAAACTTCCTCCAACCGAAGCAGCTTTACATAGAAATACATGGCAGCCATCTCCTAGTCAGGAACCATTTTGATCAAGTCCCGTGTCTGATTTTGCATATTTCACAAGCACAAGTGAGGCACGGTAGGACCAGAACACATCACAACGTGGCATCTCACATGTAGGTTGATGGGACAGACCAGTTAGAGACATGAAAACTGGTAGGCTGATACCCTGACCCACCTTCATTAATGCAATACATCCCACAACACACGATCTCCTCTTTGATCCTTATCTTTCAGGGGAAAAAAAAATTAAAATAAGTTCAATCTTAACTGATTGAAGATCTGAAATAATATTCAAAGCAGCATATTCTAAATCTTGATGAACAGACTATGAACCAGGTCTGCAGGTTTGGAACTTGGCTTTTTGCTATGGCTATTTAACTTCGAAAATGAATACTAAAAATAATTAGTTTCATGGAAGAAACTTATTTCAGGATGTTTCCATTATTATCAGAGGCTCATGAATCTTGAATACCAGAGGAATCCCTAGGAAATTGTTCCATGTTTGAAATCTTTCCAAGACTTGGCATTCAGATATCAGTTGAAGTATACAGTGAATGTATAGATTACAGATTAATCCCTAATCAGGTATCAAAAACTTTCAATCTACTTTCTTCAAATGATTTAAAAAAAAATAACCCAACAAAAAACCTAAACCAATCCTTCCCCGCCCCCCAAATTCCAGAAAAGCTTTCTATTGTTAATTCTCCAACATACAATCCCTACCTTCCATCTCCCACTTTGGATATTGCACATTTGCCCTGTATGGAATTTGCAATGTTGTTCTGCCATAAAAGCTAGAGCCTAATAAAGGTGTGTTTACATATATATTTTTGCATGTATGTGTGTGTGTGTATATATATGCTTTTTTATATATATATATATTTTATATATATATATATAAGCAAACCCCTGGAGTTGCCTCCAGTGTAAAGCGTAGTAACCTATGACAGTATATAAGAACCTAAGAAACTTTACATATTTATTACAATGCCTACAGTCTTTATTGCAATCACTAAAGATGAAAATTCCCTTATCTTTAAGCAACTAGAAACTCTAAACTCTAGAACAAGGTTCAGAGGTGCCTAACTCACATCTAAGCATTAGGCAGCGCTTTATGCATTACAGCCTGGAAGGTGCTCTATGTCCAGTTATAGATGTGCTGCTGAGCTTGCAAGAATTTGAAGATAATCTGTGCATTAAAAAGCATTTCTATACAATCCATTCTATTCAAATCAATTATCTTTGGTGTCCCTACAATAAAATTTGATACGGATTAAATTATATATAATACAGTTTAAAATGAATTTGGGCACTCTGGTGATAGTGAAACCAGTAGTGGTACAGAAAGTTAATCCAGTACTTCCATATCAAAGGATGCCAACATAATTAAGGGTTGACATAAAGGCATCAAAGTTAGTTTCCAGTTAAGAACAGCCCCCCAAATTAAATGACAAACAGTCTTGTCTTAACATGGTCTTAGATCTGAAAGCACTAATACTGATAGTGTTAGCAGCAGTTCAGGTTCAAAGCAATTGAACCTTTTCTGTATTCAGCTTCACAAACCACTTCCATAAACCGTGTAATTTCTTGAGCTAACACTTCAAAGTTATATCCACATGTTAAAATGAAGTCCAACACTTGTATTTAGACAAGGAATAATTTAAGCAAGGATCAGCAAATCTCTTCAGAGGTCTGTTGCATTCTTCCCAAACTGGTTGGGAGGTTCACCATTTGAACTTGATACTCAAGCTCACGATCCTGTTGGAACATAAATCCATTATTACCCCCTTCATTTTCTCATTGAAAGCTGTCTGGCCACCTTATGCTAAGAATCAAATGATAGTGCTAAACCTAAGGCAGTGCAAACAAGAACACACAGCATAGTATGTTTTCTTGAAGAGTTGTACATGTTCTTCTTTATTCCCCTTGGTCTATCACGTGATTTCAGGCTTCCTTATTTGTCGTCTGGTTCCTGTTTCAGTCTCACTTGCCTTTCATTTAGCTTGTGGCCTGTTTTGGTTTACTCCTTCCTCCCTACCAAGCACAACATGAACTCTCAGTTAACTTTCAAAATCACACACTGATCATAGAATGATGCAAAAGGAATTTTATAGACTTTAAGACCAATAGGGAACATTATGGTCACTCAGCTTGACCTTCTCCATAACACAGAAGAACCCAACCCAGTAATTTCTATATCAAGCCTGCAACTTGAGTTTGACCAGTAATGCACCTTTAGGAAGGACACTTACAAAGACCTACCAGATCTGTATGACTGCGTACTTCAGTTCTGTCAGTCTTAGTGACAGCAGCAAATGACAGTGAAGAGACAGCTGCCTGGGTTTATTCTGATGCCTAACATTAGCAACTACTTGGATGATCAAAATGAACCATTTATCAGCATCTGGATAAACAGAATCCTGATGATCCTAGAAGGGGAATTCTCCAGGGACTGTGCAGAAGCAACATCTTGGGGGCTTGGGAGTATATATCAAATGTACAGGAGGCAGAGGAGCTTAACTGAGAGGTATTCTGAAACTAAGGCCTTTGCTCTTAGCCTGTTTGCTAAGGTTGTTTTAATTCTTATTTCATTGCTCTTTCTATCCCCTGCTATATGATCAAGTTCTGTACAGTAAGGCTGACCATGATACATAGATCTTTACTCTTCATCATGCTACTTCTTTCAAACATTATGCATATTCTTCTGTTAAATATATCTTTATTAGCAACCAACTCAGAGATTCTCCATTTTCCAGCTCCATCTACCGGTGCCTGGCTGTATCACAGCACAGGGCAGTTAGAACTGCCCAGCTCTATGGGCACCATGAGCGTAGCGTAGAGAACTTCATCGGAGGAAAAAAGGCACCGGTCGTTTCCTTACCTTGAACAAGAGAGTTCTGATTCTTGATGGAAAATAACTACGTATATATCAAATAGAATGGACTTTAAGAATTGAACTAGGCCATCTCACAGGAAGCATCAGATGGGAATTTGCAGATAGGAAATTAACTGAAAGGTAACGTTCTCTCTGCCAGATTGAAACATTTCAGCAAGTATCTGCCTGAAGTAGTCCATTAAGTTTTAAATGAGATATTTAAGACATTGCAATATGCCTTCTACATGCTTACTTAAGATGTCAGAAGTTGCAAATACCCACGCATTTTAAACACGTAATTTATACAGCATACAAAGAACAGTTTACTCTTAACAGCTGTCAGTTTTAAAATTTACTGTCAAAGTTTTCTGCATTTATGCATGTGCTTTGACGCATAGGCAAGTAAAAATTCTAATTTACATTTTAAAAATGTTTCTTCAGCAGCAAGAAAGCAAGTTCATGGAAGTACCCTAAAAGGCCATTAGTCCTTTGCTCTCATGGCTTGCAGCCTTTCATTCTTCCCTCCCTTTGCAAGGCGGCTGCTATTATTGTGTGAGGTAGAGATGCTGCTGGAGAAGGCCGGTGCCAAAGGCAGCCTGTGTCATTTTCTTTCACCATCTGCAATACAGAGAAGGGCAGCACTCCTAAGCAACATGTGATTCTCTCTGAGCACACAGAAGTTACTGCTTCAGCTGAATTGTCTGACCATCATGACCCAGAACCGTGCCATATTTACAAGGGACTGGATGTGTCCTGTGAACAGCCCATCCCAGAGATAACGGCTGTGGGTTAAGAGCTAAAGCCAGACAATAAAATAACCACCAGGGCTTTTAGCAGCCAAAGCCTCAAGCCAAGGCTCAGAAAACAGAAGAAAACAACACTGACCAGAGAGCACTGGCTGCCCAGCCAGCAGCAGCAACCACCCACCTGAAGTACCCTGTTCCAGCACAGTGGTGAAGGGGCAATCCCAAGTGCAAGAGCACCTGTGCTCCAGCGCGAGAGTTGCTAAACAGACAGACACACAGGCCCTGGCCGAGAAGGTGTCTCCTGGGTCAGCCCTCAGCCAACTCCATGCCGAGAGGCCTGGGAACTAGACATGCTTTGGTTTCTACTAACTCTATCACTCACTAACAACAGCTATCAGGTGCTTCCTGAGACACTTAGCCTTGGACTACGTGTCAACTTTTTTAGGCGCTGCACTAGTTCTGTGGTTCTGGGTAACATCTTACAGTCCTGTCAAAGTAGGACAAGACACTTCCTCCTCCTTCAGTAAGCCCATTAGTTGATAACAGCGATGTGCTCCGAGTGCCTGAAAGCTGTCTGTCTGCATGCCAGAAGAGAGGAGCCAACCACCCCAAGGAACCTAGCACTACCAAGTCCTGCATTTCACAGCAACCCCTTTACCTCTTTCTCTAGACATGCACATGCACACAAAGCTGTGCAGGGTTTCTGTAACTTCACAGTGAGATGCAATACCCTTACGTTGGCTATACATACCTATCATGGCACACCCTGCTCTGAACAAACGACAGTCATCCATCGTGTCTAATCTCCCCATCTATGTGCACCTGCCTAGAGCAGCAGTCAGCACAATGCTGAGGTTTGTGCTGAACAGAATCCTCTTTTACGTAGAAGGGCTAAGCTAAAGGAATGATTAAAGTGGCATTTTGGGTAAGATCTTACACAATTTCTGCTTCAAAAAGTCACTTTGCAGATTTAAGGTCCTGTATCACGAAAAAGGAGCCCTGCACAGTGCCAACAGGCATGCCCACCATGCCATTAGGCAGTTTGGAAAGGCCAGAGAGTCTCTGGGTCAAAGTCTGATTCGGGTAGGACAGACAGCTACTCCTGCTTCCCCTACAGCAGAGCTTTGGGCTTTCTTTAATGGACCAGTGTGATATAAGATGTATGATTAGAGAAAGAGAAGTGGCCAACACTAACTTGAGCCATCCAACATTAACCCTCTTGCATTTCCATTTCTAGGGAACGGACAAAACTAAACAAGCCTGGCATGTAACTTAAGGGTGGCCAAAAGCTCCTTTAACAACTGCATACCACTGGTGCTGGCCTTCACCCAAACTTTCCATCCACCCTTGTGATTCAGCCATCTACATCTAGGTTAATACAATGAAAAATAACTTCCTGGGGGATTCTTAAATTCTTCCATTTGCTCTTAGTCCACCTAATGATTTCTGCTGCCTCTTTTCACCGTTCACTTGTAGTTTGATCTGGGAGTGTTCCCAGCAGCCAACAACTGATCTGCAGTTACCTCGTCACCGTGCCTTTCTGGCCCTTGCCCTTGGTCCTCTCTCCAACACGATGGGTGGCAGTTCAGTGCACAACTGAATCGGGCCATCAGGCTCAATGCTGAGAGCTAGAGCTGGGAATATTGGAAAGGTGGAAATTTTATTAATCTCTGACAGTAAAATGGAGATTACCTTGCTAGTATCCTACTATTAGGAAAGCCAAGGTTTGTAGACAAAGACCAGCCACTGCTTTGTAACCTCCTGACAAGGAATTTGAGTATTTCCATATTTCCAGCCATACTGGAAAAAACATGTAAATAAACAAAAATTTTGAGAAGTAGCATGGTTCACTTGACCACTAAGTTACAAGGTAACAACACTCCCAAAACACCACCAGGAGCAACAAAGGGGGGAAAAGGGGCAACTGCAAAGTAGCTAGTGTCTCAGTACCTGCCATATTTCAGCAGTCTTTTGTAAACAGGTAGATTAATTTTTAGGGATTCTGTCCTAACAGCACCACCTCCTGGTGAATGCACAAAAAAACCCCAAATCAAAATCTTGTTACAAATAAACCCCCAAAAATTCTCTCTTAAGCTCTGCCAAACCAATTTCTAAATAACACCTAGTACATCAGATCCCATTTTAATCCTCTCCTTCTCCCTGCCCCCCAGTTTCAGGGATACCATTCCAACTCAGACCACATCTCTCATCCTATCATGCTGCAATGGCTACAGTCCTTACTGACATGTGTTTGCCATCATCTGATACCTACAATCCAGAAATCTTGGCACAGACTTGCAATGAAGCACTGCAGCAGTTCCAAATCACTGCTCTTGCACAACAGCGCTGAAGACAGAACTAGTTGCTCTTAAACATTTCTTGCTGCTCATTATAACACAACCTCACAGTTTCCTCTCTGTCTCCGTCACAATCAAATAACAACCGAATGAGTTACCGCTGCCTTCTCATTATCAGAGTGTCTTCAGGCCTCAAACAATAACAAGACCTAACTTTACATGGAGCGAGATATGTTATCACTTTAAGTGGGGTTTAAAATACTCTGTTACAGTTCCATGCATGCATATTAAAATTTAAACGTTACTGAATTTTGCACAGAAGTTATGGAAAGGAAATTGGCTCCATTAAAGCATGGACGCCAGCAGGTACTGACCTTTCGGGGAGCAGAGCCAGCAGAATGAAACTTCCAAAGAGCAAGAGCTCATGAGTACTGAGCGGTAAATACAGGTAAGTGACAGAGATAAGTGACTATATATGTAGCACCATATGCGAGACACTTGGTCAGCAAATGGCATCAGCTGTACACACTTTTATTGTTTCCCTTCCCACTGCAAAATCAGACTATTATGGACAAGCTTCTGGCACAGTGGAATCACCAGCTTGTATCTGTATTCAGGGCGTAAGTGGGCAAACTTTGCTGCTCTTCAAAGCTTTAATGTTCCAGCTGCTTCTGAAGAAAGTCGAAGAGGAACTGACGTGCAAGGCAGATCTTCCCAAGGCTTCGGTTTTATACTTGTAGAGAAGAGTTACAGTCTATAAACTTACCCTACGCAGGTAGGAAAAAACAGATTGTGTAAAACAAATGCACAAACAAAACAAAAAGGTACCCCTGGCAAGGGAGAACACCTTGTTTCAATCAGCTGCAACAATCTGTACAGCCAAGGAGACTTTCACAGCACTGGGGTACAGCTGTAGTTATTGGGAGAGAGGCTCAATTTCTACCTAGGACTCCTATGTTGGTTTCATAAACAATGCTGTTTAGTGTGCAAAATGCCACTTCAGAAATCAGAAAGGAAAGGACTGCTATTAAAAACCTCCTGCTAATTAACTGCGGCTGTTTTTCCAGCTGCTGCAGACCCTGTCAGTGTGTTACCTGGAAGCCTGGGAAGAGGACACTGGTGTAACGAACATGATACGATCCACGAACGCTTAGATATTATTGAAGAGGTAAGAGCTGTTGCGCTGGCTCCTGGACCTTACCAGACCTCTGCCCCATCCTTTTCACCAAAGAAAAGAAAGAAAGAAAAATGATGTTTCTAGATGCTGTCCCTTCTTGATTTTATTCTATTCAAGGTCTGACTATTTTTTTTCAGATGTCATGGTTTGTAACTATCCGTAAAGCCATTATTACCAGAGACGTGCGATTCTAGGAAAACTGCAGAGTTTTAATGTTTTTCCCTGGCTGCTTAAGCACTCACAAGATATGTGTCCAGTGCTAACTATTCCCAGCTGGGCAGCTGCCGAACTGCACACAGTCCGTTCTCAAATACCAACGTTACCTCTCTCCTGCTCTAGTCCCAGCCCTCTTCTTTCCACCCCAACAGCTCCTCTCATCTTCTGCGCAGCTTCTTTTCTTGGATGTGATGGTGGCTCAGAAATGAGAGAGAATTAAAAGCAAGTGAATGCAAAGCTCCCTCCAAGAAGTCAAACGATGGGTGATTCTTTATACAGAGGTGCTATAATTTAACTCTTGCAAACAAAATTTTAATACTTCATGCCACTAGAGGCCAGCATAACGCAAGGAATATTTAAATCTGCAATGCGCAATATAAATTAAATCAGCTGTTAGCATTATGGGACATTAGATTTGCACTTCTGCTAACATATTTGGTACAACTCCTTCCACTTGACTCTTATGACTACCCCCTTTCTCCACCTGTCTCCCTTGTTTTCATTAGAAGGTAATAAAAACAGTGGAGCATCTAGAATCAGAGGTCAAATCGCTCCTCAACATCATCAGTGAGACAACATCGAATATCCCCATCGCTCCGGGAACCCCACTTATAGACATTTTTGATGGTAAGTACCTAGTGGGATATAACCCAAATTGAAAACAGTGTTGCACATGTTATTACCAAATATGTCATCTTTTCTCCCCCCAAGATCTGAAATAATTCCTTTGTTCAGTTCCGTGCAGCTAAGGCCTCAGCTGAAATACTGGGTCCAGTTTTGAACACCAGGTTTCAACAACCACTAAAGAGGGAGGGGGAGAAAAGGGAAAAAAACCTGCACCAAACCCCCAAAAATGCAGCCAAGGAGCTAGATACATGAGCTACACAGAAAGGTTGTTAAATTGGGGATGTTCAGTCTAAAGAATATCAAAGTAGCTCACCAGAATGAGTAAGGTTGCCACAAAGATGAAGGCTGTGTTTTCTTCCCCATTGCAAAAATGAGTAAAACAAGAAATAATGCAGCAAGAAAGACTCAAGCAAAACACAACGCAAAGCTTTCTTACACAGACAGTGAAGCACCGAAATGATATGACTGCAGTTTCCCCAGCACTGGAAGTGTTAAACAGGCACCACACCTCAGAACAGCAGGATGGACTAAGCAATCTCAAGGTCCCTTTCAGTTTTAAGATCCTGTGATTCTTTAGTTTCATGTGTAACAAATGAAACAAAGGAGGGCAAGAAAGTACAAAAATAAGTTACTGGAAGTATTACCATTTTGATATCTTAAATCCAATTTTGACACGCAAGCCCCTCACTCACAACATACTCCTGGATAAACGTTTTTGGAATAAATTAAACCACAACAGAAATTATTTGGATGAGACCACCTGTTCTCCACAGCTTCTTATAACGCTCTGTCCTCTTCATTCTCTGCCCAAATATCAACAGTGCATTTAACAAGGTGAGAGACACTGCTGGTGGAAAATAAACCTCTTGTGGAAAGGTATGAGCATCCACAGACATGGTTATGAAGTCAGTTTTTTCAGTCTTGGTTTTTTTGTTTGATCATTTAAGATAGCTGTATATGGGTACATATACACGTGCATACTAAAGTGCACTTACAAGATAGAAGGTCAGCTCGAAGTAGACAGCAGTAAAGTTTATGTTGGTTTTTGGTTCTTGCCATTGGCTGTATGGATCTGGTCACTATGACTGATACGTCCTCACCAACTTTGTTATTCATTAAAATTCCCAGATTTCTGTGAGGGGCAGTTAATAGGTAACAATTAAGTTACTCTCCTGAAACAATAATTTATTTAAAAAAGAAAAGTATTCCAGTAAAGTGTTACAGTGAATTTAAGATGGAAATCCTGAGTCAACCTTGGCACATTTGCAGCACATCTATAGTAAGTACTATTCAGATGGAGCTTGCAAAAACTGCCAAATGGCTCAAGAATTGCAGATAGGACCTTCCTCCTGTGATTTGGTAAATCGACGTGACAATTCCCCACTTGAAAGTAGCAGGATTCACGTTTTAATGTTTATGCACAAAGATTGATCCTGATCTTATAACCAGAAGTAATTACATCAGCTCTTCTCTATACAGATACCAGCTGAGCACTGTGAAGACAGAAGACAGCTGAATGTAACAGTATGGTTGTCATTAAAGGTTGCACTTTTGTTCATTTAATAAGCTTGTGTTTCCAGAATTTGAGCAGGGATGAACAATCCTCAGCTGTAGTTTGCCTTCCACGTTCCTGTGCTTTATAATAAACAGATACTTGCTTTTAGACACTATTTCAAAGTTTTATATTTTTAAATCTTTCAGCAGCCCTGCTTTATCAAAACTGCATTTCAAATACAGCATTCTCAGTAAGGAAACAAGATCAGGTGGGGTCCGGGACTAAAGCACAGGTAACAAACTTCCCTTGGTTCAAAAGTTTACATTGTAGATCAACGAAGATACACTTCCAGCTGCAATTTGTTCTCAAGATATGCTTAGATTGACAAAAATGAGTGTATGGCGTGGTCTGGCTTTGGACTTGGTCCCATTGCCACCACTGACTGAAACAGAAGTCCTACCTGCACGTCCTAGTCAGAATTGGGACGAGTCAGAATTTGTCATTTGCACACACCCCCACCTTATTCTGTAACCTTTACACTCCTCTCCCTTGCCATAGAATCAACACAACCCAGAATTAATTCCAACATCCACCCCCACAACACCCCCGTTTTCTTCCACGACAAACAGCAACACAACTTCTTCTAGGAAAAAGGACCTGCCTGACCTTTACAGAACGGAGAGTGTGCACGTATGTGTGAAATAAGAGAAGGAGTTTGCACATTCTCGATTAGCAAGCAGTCTATTTTCACTGACCTAGCTCCAAACCCTACCCTTGTACTTCTCTTTTTTCTTTACATGTTTCTATTTTGAGAACAATGAGCTGAAGAGATGTCACCCATGCTAGCAGGGAATAAAAATTCAGAGCTCCAAGAGTCAGAGAAATTACAACATGCAAAACGAAAATACTGAGCAATAACTACAGATTACATATATCACGTACAGACAATTGCTCATCAACCGCACACAAGTACCAAACTCTTGTCAACACAACAATTTCTGAATAATTCTGTGGATTCAAGCAGAGAACTTCTATGGAAAAACTAAGTTACATAAACTGAATCATCACTCACATGTAAATCAACATGAACACCAAAAAGAACAGTCTGCAAAGAGTTAGAAGATAGACAGCTTTAATTTCATAATCTCTTCTTACATACATATATTTAAGGCACAATCCAAAACCTTAAAACATTGACCATAGAATCTTTACTACTGTCAACATTACTACTGCCTTGGGACAGTTGCCCTAGTGAGAATGAAATGTGGAACACATCTTCCTTAAAAACAGTCAATGAAAGCAAACAGAACTTGACAAAACTTCTTTAAAACAGTCTGAACTGGACACAAAAACTCAAGGCTGTTCTCGCCACCTATCAGGGAGTAGGTTAGCATGAGTTCAACTCTGCATACAATATATATAAAACTTGCATTAAAATGGCACGTAATGTTTACACAAAATAAAACCTCAAATCATACAACTGTGATTTTGTTCCATAAAACAAACATACCTCAGCATAATATAAGCAGAAAAGAAATAATGACCTGTCATTCATGGATTGCTGAGAGTACTACACAGAATCCTGAGCAGATGGCACATAAGCTTGATATTTATATTTTTTTGGCATACCTACTTTTTTTTCAACTGAAGATATATGCAATATTAGCTTTTAAAATGTAATTGCTTTGTGAGAAACAGGTCATTACATATTTACTTTTGGAGAAAAAAGATGCTTTTAAGTAAAAACATGAAAAAGCAACTTTTTTAAGAAAAGCTCAATGCTCCATTTAGTCATTTCCACCACACAGCTTGAGTAGGATTTTCCGGTAGTCTCCTGAAGTATCACCCTGGAAAGAAACCCAGAAAAAGAAAAGTTGAAGGCTTGTGCCTTAAAATAGAGGAAAAAGAAGCGTAAGCTTCCTAAACACGATTTTAATGACCAAAAGAGATGAAGCCCAGGCTGAAAGAAAGCAGGTGTTAGTCTCTTAAAAAAAACCAAAACCACCCAACAAAACAACCCAGAAAAAATTAAAAAGCTTGCTAATCAGAAGTCTCTCTAATACAAGCACACAGTAGAATCTGCTTCTTCCATAACTGGAACCAAAAGTTTCCATAGAGAATATATTTCTTTAGCAATCTGAATTTGGTATACATGTTCAACTACGTACCTGGGAATAGTTCAGTAAAAAAATCTCACTGAATCTCAATGAAAAGCTGCCTTCTGGCAAAAGGTATGAAAATATGGAAAAATTAATACATAAGTCCTCTTCCTTGCAGTCAATGTGGGTATTTTTCCAGGGGCAGCAAGTGAAAATTTACTCTTTACTATGTTTAAACATTACAACCAATTCCCTGATACCAAGAGATCTAAGGGGGTTTCTTCCACAATGAGAGAACATCTCTTTCATGTTGTGGGCAGCGGAAGTCAGTATGGATGCACACACAAACATGCCATTAATCACAAGAGGCCCCGCTAGCTGAGTTTTGCCTGGTGCTCTTATGAGTAAAAAGTGTTCCTTGGGAACCGCTCATTAATTAGTTTTGGTTGATGAAGCTTGCCAATCCTTTTCACAGAAGAGTTTCAGCTAGTGCATTTATCTCATCTTCATCTTCAGGTATGACTGAAAGCTGTTTTGTCCAGATCAAAATTATTACAATAGTGACAAAGAGACACTTCAAAGATCAGGATAAAGCAGAGTTTACATACACATAACTGTGCACATGCATGCCCCATATTTATTGAAATCAAGTTTAGAATAGGTTCAGCCCATTAAATGGATATGGCCTGTTCCTGTTTCTAAACAGTAAAATTATTTTAATGCCAGATCAAAAGAGAAGGGGGGGCAGGAAGAGACATACAGCTTTTCCACCAATGTCTCACTGGTTTTTGCTCACACATTGGTGGTTACAGGGCATGTAACTACTGTAGTAGAAGCACATCTTCACTCCAGAGTTACACACTTGGAAAAAGCTTCTGCTAGGTGACCCTCCATGGCGCATGGGCAGAAAGACCATATAGTTGCTGGTGGAAGACTCACATCAAGACTTTTTGGCATACACTATCCTTCACTAACTTTGCAGGATTCCTTCCAAACACCACCAAGTTGCAGCTGCTCAGTGTCAACAGCAGAGAGAATAAATAAAGGCTTAACAGATTCAGCACCTTCATTACAAGGTAAATGAAAGTGGCACCACTCACTCTCTGCCAGCTCTTATTACCCTCCGCATTGGCTAGGCATCCTCTTGACTGTTGCTACAGCTGTTAACAGCAGCAGTAAGGTGGATCAACTGCTAAAGAACCTGAAGTTTAGTCTACTTCCAAAATCTGGTACTTTCAAGAGAAAGAGGAGGCAATCTTTTAAAAGCATATTAGGAGCTTTACACTCTTTCAACACATGCATGAGGTAGAGCACCATAATTACCCAGCTGGAGGACTAAGTGGTTTTTACAAGATCACGTACAGAGATTGGGAGAGAGACCAGACTTAAAACCAGGTCTCAAACCCCTCTGGACCAATTTCCCTTTCTTTCCTTGTCTGTCAGCTTCCTTCCCATCTCTAGCTCACCTAGCCCCTGCACGAAAGCAAGTGCTGCCTGCTCCCCGGCACTCCCAGCCTCCACCCTCCTGACAAATTCAGCAAACCAAACACAGCCAGCTACACTCAGTGCAGTCAACAGCTATCCAGTGTAAGGATCCATGTTTTACTAGCAGAAAGGATGTCACAGCAGGGAAGATAAAAATCTCCAAGTCTTACAGTGATATCTGTGTAAAGGGATCTGCCATACATCCGCTTGTATTCTGCACGTATGTCCAGCAGGTCAACCTCGCTGCGTGATACCATGATTCGAATCAGAGTTCTGTCTTTTGTTCCCGCTCCCTGAAACAAACAAAACAACAGTGTAACACATTAATAATGTGTGGAAGTGCTGGATGATACAGCACTAGTAAAAAAAATAAAATAAAGTAAATCATCACCTCACAAATGGACATTTACTAACACAACCTCATTGACTTCAATAAGCTTAAATAGAATTTGGCCTATCATGCTTTAATAAATTAAATTTACTGGTAGGACACTAACAGTCATTTCTCTGCACAAGAACAGTTAGGAAAAAAAAAAAAAAAAAAGAGGGGATTGCCAGAGGGACAGGGGGTCAGGAAAGTTTGGCAAATTTAATGGCCTATTTATTGCAGCTAGACCTCCCTACTTAAAAGGTATCCATTTCACTGAGTCTTAAGCATATTTGTGTTTTCCCAAGTGAAAACTTTCTTTGTTTAAGGTATGGTTGTACACATCTCTCTGCTAAGTGGATCAAATCAGCTAGGTTCTTCCAGCCTTTCATAATAATGACTGCATCTTATTAGTCATCTGCCCACTGACAAATGTAATACCTTCAGCTGAACAATTCATTCCAATGAGCTGTACAGCATTTAAAAAAACAAACAAACAACCTATACTATAAGTTTATATATCTTGTCACAGGCACCTACCTTCATAGCATTATGTAATCTTTCTGCAAAAAAAGCCGGCGTGTTCTTGAGGCACTTAACTGCAAAAAGAAACAGTATTACAGAAATCAGGTATTCCTCCTCAATCAGAAATCACAGTCATTTTTTGAGTTTACCCTAGATAGTTACATGCTTTAATTTTACATAAACATACACTCGATACAATGCAGCTTCCACTCCTTCAGTTAGCCACTGAAATGATTTTTGATTCAAACAGTAGTGGCAATAAAGTTAAATAACCTACTGCACTCCATGGCTCAAAGCAAACTTTTCCATCTCTAGAAACCATCTAGCATGAAGCAGCCATAATGAATCTTTAAAGTCTAATGACCAGATTCTTGCTAATGAAGGGAAAAGAGGGGATGGGGAGGGGGCAGAAGGCTTGAAGGAACACATAGTGGTGCTCCTGGCTTTTTCCTAATTTAAGAATTTTTAGGCCATGCACCTGCAAGGTACAACAAATTCAAATTCTGCCCTAATACAAGAATACAAGTTGGGAAGCCGCCTATGACAGAAACCCCACCCTTATTTTGAAGTTAGTTACACTTTTTTTTTTTTTAGCCACAAAGTTCACCAGGAGTCCTAAAAAATTCTCAACGTGCTTAATTAGTAATGACTGGATTTTATATTTAATTAGCACATTAGAAATCTGGAAGAACAAAATCTACATCAAATTACTGTCATGTTAATCAGGGTAAGGAAACAATCCTCCATCACTCAGCGGAATTAAAATCTATATATTTATCCTACATTGGTTATGAGTAAACAATCATGCAATCTGTGGCAAACTACAGGGAAAACAAACCACACCTGACTTATATTTTATAGTACAAAAAGGTATCAAAAGTAATCACATAAAATCAATACAGAACAAAAGGGGTAAACCTAAATACGTATTTCACAGCAACACACATTCTGTATAGGAAAAATGACTTTTCTGAATAGGAAAATGGAGATGAGAAATAGCAGTTCACCACACACAATTATCGATGATACGTATAATACAATTCAAAAATGAATGACAAATGAAATGCATGTTTCTTTATCATTGTAGTTAGCTAAAATAACACACTTGCACTGTAAGAAGTTTGAAGATGTTATTGTAAATTACCAGTTGTACAATCCAGAAAGCTTTAAAGAAAGCAAAATTAAATATTTTCAATTAGAAAACCTTTTTTTCCTAAAAATATGGTTCACAGAACAAATGATGCTAAAATCACTGAGTGATACGGATACATATGTGTGTATATACATATATATACATATAAATAAAAGAACCAAACCAACCCAAAATCTATTCAATAAATGAGTTATTCAGTGAATATTAAAAACAATTCTTGCTCAAAAGGCCATGGACTTGTTTGCAAGCTACAGTCCCAATGGAGACCTGCCGAGTGACTGCAAAGCTCCATGAAGTCAAAGGACTTCCAAACTCTGACAGTACAGTTTCTTTACTGAAGCAATCTTTTTCTATAACCACTGGGAAATATTTCTTTTCCCCAAGTTTGGTTTTCTAGCAATACTTTTTGAGGTGACAAATTCTGAATCCTGGAAAAAAGTCTGCAAATGTATTGCACCAACAGAGCTGGACCCAGTCTGGGTAATTAAAAGGCCACTGTAGTGACAGCTTGGCCAAGCAGAGTAAGAACAATAGTTACACAGTTCAGATATGCAGAAGATAGGAAGGAAAAAAATGTGGCTTTTAAAATTGATTTCCATTTAGCAAGATTTTGTTCGAAACGTCCATGAAAAAAATCTGTTGCAGTTGAGCCAAATGTCCTCTCCCATCACTTGTTTCCAAGTGATGCAAAGTACATTTTTGCTATTTATTTCAGTAGGAGGTTTTTTGGATTTGGGGTTTTTTTTTGTTACATCACTTTTCTAGTCACTACCATATTCAACCCAAAGAACAACACTTTTAAAGCAGCAGCTCTAGATACCACAGTAAATTCACAGTAATAAACAGAAAAAGAAATGGGGATGTAAAGAAGCAGTCTTGTCTGAGAGATGGAAGACAAAAGATGAGAGAGAGAAAGAGGTCCACAATTTTATCTAGAATAAAACATTCCAGATAAAACTACTGCACAACAACTTGAGGCCTTGTCCCAACCTCATGGAAACTAATGACTACCTCTCAAGGGACAGTAGTAGACGAGGTAAGAGTCTTTGCTCTTCAGAAGTACTGGAGGCACTTAAAAACAAAGATTTAACCAAGCTGTAACCACAGGAAATGTAGAAAAAAATAATCCCTTTGCAATCAAATTTAAGTTGTTTTTTTTCTACTAAAAAGAGGTAGAGGTAACTAATTAGAGGGTTAATGCCTCTATTTTGCTCAATTTCCAAAGCTGTCCCAAATATTCCATTCTCAGTTGGTACAAGTTCTTATCACTTCTGAAAACAATGCCAAGTACAGTTAATAATTCTCTCCCCACTTTAACATGTCAAATTTAAATTCTGCAGCTGCCTGAAGCAAAAGCTTCATCTGTCATTTTGAGGTGAATTAAGTGCCCTGCTTTACTAACCACAAGTGAATTCACAGAAAGCTCAACGAAAAAAGCAGAAAATGGGAATTATTACTAAGAAGAACATCCTTGGCTGGAGTCACAGATGCCACGATCTCAGCCAGCTGTAGTGGAATACCAGGAATGAACCTGCTAAGACGACACATACCTACTGCCAGCATGCCCTTTTCCAGGTCTCCAGACATTTCACGACATATGCTTTTTTCAATGTCCCGGTTACACATCCTCTGGTACTCGCTGAAGACTGGTAATGGAAGAGAAAGATTTCAAGGAGTCAGTCTCACAAAAGGAGGTGGCACTGGCGCATGCTGGATGGCTTCACTTCAATCACACTTCTCAACTTGATACTACAGTATACTCACACAAGTTTTAACGTCCCAAAGACTAATACTGTGTTATCAACTATACTGTTCCATTTACATGTCATCATGCTCCTTCTAGCTTGTCTAGTTCTGTCCTTATTTTTAAAGCGCTAGGCCAAGAAACTACTGTAAGGGAAATACTGAAAATTCTTCTAGGAAAGCTTTAGGTGCCAATAAAATTAAGAAGAAAACATTCAGGTTCTCACACACACCCATCCCTTTCCTGTCCATAGAAGTGCTGCAACATGTAGCACATTTCAAAAGTTCTACATAGTTACTAAAACAGTTCCACCACTACAGACTGATATAACATCTGATCACCAGGAAGTACAAGTGGAAGGACTGCAAGTGTCTTGCACACACAAGCATGCAAAATCGAAACAATTCTAGTTTTTCCAATTCTTTTATCAAAGAAACATTTGAACAAGCATGACCTCTACCTGCTCTGATATATAAGAAAGTTGATCATAATGTGTAGCTCTTGTGTACCCTTCCCCTCAGCAGAATTCACCCTGCTTTTCACTGAGGTATCATTACACTCGTTTTACAGACAGGGGAAATTCAGGCACAGAGCGCTGTTGTACATTTTTATCATTACATACAACAGAATCAAGTTCCTGTTTATGTAGAGGACACCATTACCTGCTCTGAGGTGGGCCCTGCTTCTGGCACACAGAATGGCATTGAATTTGGATTCGTCAGTTCCTAGACGGTTCTCTCCAGCTGCATATAGCTCCTAATCACAGAAGGGAATTCACACTTCATTACTCAGAAAAGCAGTCAGGCTGAAAAGCTGAGTTACAGATCTGCTTCCTTACAGCCTCTCCTCCTTTTATACTTATTTCTTAGCCTACGTACTGCTGGAAAACAGGAGCAAGCGATAAATAACAACTAGTTTTAACCTTCCTACAATATGCTGTGCTTGCAGTCTTCCTAGCTTACTGATGCTAAGTGCTCAAACACAAGAGCTCCAGATTACTAAATTGTTTAAAAAGTACCTGAAAACTGTTCTTCCTAACAGGGCTCTACGTCTAGCCTTTTTTTCTGTGCTTCTAGGTATGCTCTGGGATGTTCTTGTCTTTTGGCAAAGGCATACTATGTAGAAAGCTAATTATATTACTATTTACATGACAGCCATGAGCTGAAATGATCCAGGGTTTTCTCTTTGCTATACGGTAAAATGGAACACACAAAAAAAAGTAACAGGGTAAAAGTTACTAGGTCCAGCTGCCTTATTTGCTGCAAAACCCCAGAGTTCCTTAAATAACAGGCAAAGGCTAATGCAGGTGTTGAATAGATTAAACTTTAATCCACACACATATCACCTCAAATCTCTTTGGACTATGCCCTTAACAAGCAGCACAATGGAGTCACAAAACACCTGGAAAAGCCAGGGAAGCCGACAGAATAAGAGAGAGAAAAAACCCCTCTGGACTCTATTCCCAAGAGCTTCATCTCTGTAATGGAACTGCATGGCTCTAAACACTCTGTCAGGGCTTTTGATATCACTTCCAGAGTAAGCAGAAACCACAGTCAAATTTCAGTGTATTGAGTTGTCTATATTTAGAAATGAGGAAGAATTTCTACTGACCTGCACATCTTTTTGGACAAGAGACATGTCAACAGCTGTACTTTCATCTCTGTTTCCCTGAAAGAATTTGAAGATACAAAAGTGTTACTGGTGGGTGTTTTTTTTGGGGTGGTGGTGGTTGGTTTTTTGGTTTTGTTTTTGGGTTTTTTTGGGGTTTTTTTTTTTTTTTTTTTTTTTTTAAAAAAAGAATACCCTACACACACACCCACCCCAAACCCAAACTCCAAAATCCCAGCATGCAAGTACCTGAGAAAGTGAAATTAAAAGCCTCTGAAAGTGTCCAGATGTGTCACTTTTTATTGCTTCCTCCAGAGTTTTCTTAAATTCTGGAAGAGAGACACAGTCATGAATCAGCATACTCGTGCTCATTTCCTAAATTCATGTTGTCAGTCAATGATTAAGGAAGAAAAGGAAGAAAATTTTGATGGAACTGTAACAAATCTAACCTGCTTTATAAACCCTGTTGAGTTCCCGAATATGCTCATTACTGCGAGAAGCTAAGATTTCAATCAGACAATTTTCATCTGTGCCAACGCCCTAAAAAAAAGCGTAAGAAAACACACTCTTCAGATTTTCATCTTACTTCTACAACTTAGTATAAAAGAAATGTAATAAATTATACAACAAAGTACAATTCAGAATATAATCTTGTTACAGAAATCAAAGCAAGTAGTTTAAATGCTACTTATAACATGTTTCCAAAACACACATACGTACTGAAGATACAAATTGAACAGTTAATTAAAATAACTATGAACACAACATTTCATTTTAAAGTGTCATCCTTCACACCAGATTTTAGGCATTTTAAGAATAAATTTTTTCTACCATTAAAGATAAATTTGTTAATTCTAATAGGTAACTTCCACTAAGTAATAGATAGCAGTTGCAATTACAATACAGCTAATATTATTTCATCCTCCTAGCTGCTTTAAAATTGTGGCCAAATAACACGTAAATATACGTACTGGTTCAGTAACAGAAATATTTATTTCACCTTCTTTTAAACATTGTCTTGACATACAAATGTTTGATCTGTTTTTATTTTAAAAACCTAAATGTTTATAAAATAGTCTGATTGCTTTAAAGAGAAAGTACACAATACTTCCATAATAGTTTAGAAAAGGTTCATCATGAACTAGGAAAATACACTTTTGAGGTAGGGGAAAGGTACACCCTGACCAAAATATTCATGAATCTAGTTTTCTGAACTGTTCTTAAGCACTGAGTGTAATCACTGGAAACTCTAAGGTGAGTGGTTTTATCACCAGTTCCATCACAGATGAAAGCAAAAACCCAGAAACAAAGGCACCCCATGCAGTGGCTGGCTTAGAAGACAGCCACCTCAGTGGCTGACTCAAGACTATGTAATAAATGAACTGCAGAGACTGTTAGAATGCAGTTTCTGCCTTTTTTACTGTATTTATTTATCAACATTATTTTTGTTACAACACAAACCTATTAAATAGTCATTACCTTTAACCTACAGGAATAACATTTCTCAATTTTACTACCATATACCTCCAAGAAATGGGGTACAGATCAGACAAACAGTGGGTTGAGTATCTGGACAGAGAAGAGGGAATGCAAGTTGAAGCTTCCGAATGACTACCAAAAATTTTATCAGCTCAAATATTTCCTCTAGCTTATAAATTTGTATCTCCTACACAAACCTTTATAGCTTCCTTGATTTCATAAGCATCAAACATCACAGGTGTCTTCATCATTGCTAAGATTGTCCTCTCAAAGTTACCTGATAGCTCAGACTTGAGATCCTTGATCAAATCCTAATGAGAAGTAAAAACAAGGAAAAAATGCGTAAAGACCAAGATTGACAAACATAAGCATCAAAATTACGTTTAATTAAAATTCTTTATGCATCAGTAATATATCTTCAAACTAAAGCTATTCCACTTAACACTAAAACCAGCATAACGTAATATGTACATCTAGGTAATTACGGTCCAATTAAATAGACTGCACAGACCAAAGAGTCAAAGTAACCATTTAGCAGAGAAACTGCTTTATATGTTTCACCTGAAACACTGCGTGAAAAAGTCATGAGCGGGTAAAAGCAGAACCCCTAAACAGGCTATGACTTGTAAACCATCTTCCCCTTAAGCAACTTCCAATCTGTTTTTCCAAACACTAAGTTCTCTGACTTCCAGTAAAGAAATGTAGGCTCTTATTTCTTCTTCCTTCCATTCTCATGATGTATTTACCTTTCCATAAGCTGTTTTGAAGGACAGGATGATCTGCTGCCGTTGCTTGTTTGAACGACTTCCAAGACAATCAATAATGGCCTGCTCATCGGTTCCTGTACATGCACACAGACACCACAGAATGAGCATGCATGTTGTGTGAGGACTCAGCTTTCTGTTTCCATTTAGTCCTATCTCTTCTAAATCCAACCGAAGGACAGGTATGCCTTTAATTCATCTACAGTATCTGCTCTTGTGTACGACAGAACTTCAAGCTCTACTCCCAATCACAAACACAGTAAGAACAAAAAAAAAAAATCAAAACCAAATACCAAACTCATGACATTGTTTATGCCTACATGAACTTCCAATAATTCTTCTGATAAACAAGGATAAACCCACGTGAACCAGCCCGTTCAGTACACACATAACAATGGAGAAAAATCAGTGCTAAATCAAAGCTGCAATTCTACTTTTAACTGAAAGGTAAATCCACAGACTGCTCACCGAAGCCCTTCATGGCCTTCCTTAAGACTTCTGCATCCTTCAAAGGGTCAAATCCCGGTGCATCGGTGATCGTGCCTCGGTTTCCATGCTAAAATCAGACCAAGTTGAGCTGCATATTAGTGGTAATCAGTAAAAGACAGTGGTTTACTACTTAGGAAAGATGACCACTGTTACAATTTTCTGTTAAAAAAGTAACAGGGAGAAAACTCAGAAGAATTGCACCTTAAACAATTTGTCCATTTCTATACTCAAATTATGAGAAAATGCAAGGTCAAGAATGTTAACTGATATTAAATCTGCTGTGCAATTAATTAAGGTTTGATGAAACTGTATATATAATTAGTAATACTTTGTTAAGTTAGGAAAGGCAGATTTCATTAAATTTGAATTCACGTCAAATCTTTCTTCTTGGATAATGTGATAAACCAGCATTTGTTTCAAGTTGTATGAGCCTATATTGCTTGCACGTGGAAAGGATCCATCTCTCTCTTTAGTCAAACTTGTTTTCATTACTTTCTTTTCAATTTTAGGGTCAGTTTACACTTACATATACGAAGAAAACGTAGAGGAACATATACATGGTCACATCTCAAAACAAAAGCACCGAATGCTCTTACTGTTAGAGAGACCACGGGCCCTGTAGTTCCTGGGTAAGAGGGCATAGAAGGATTCACAGCTGGGCCTGGTGGATAATTTGGCATCGGCTGCTGCCCTGGGTAAGTTGCTGGTGGTTGTCCTGGGTAGCTCATAGGCTGCTGACCAGGTGGTAGTGTGGGCTGGCCTGGCGCAGCACCGCCTGGGTATCCTGGGTAAGCTGGCATTCCTGATGGTGGATTTCCTCCAGGTGGAGGATACCCTCCATAAGAGGGCTGTTGTCCTGATGGAGGTTGCCCAAAGCCACCTGGAGGGACTGGGGGATAACCCCCAGGGGTTGAAGGATATATGCCTTGTGGTACATTTGTCCCTCCAAAGGTCCCTGCCAGGTTGGATGCCTGCAATGACAGCCAATAAAGCAAGAGACAGGAAGGTGCACAAACAGTTGAGTTTCAATAACATGCTTAACACAATACAACCCTCCTCCCCACCAACACAGACAGGTAGTTCTGCATCCACAAAAGAACTTTGCGATAATCATGTCTTACTAGCAAGCAAGATGGAAAAAAAACTGTGTTGAGTTGACTCTTGCTTTACTGTAATCATCAGCTGCCATTCATCACGAAGCAGAACCAACACATACCTGCCATTGCATACAGCATTACACACCACTCACATGAAAAAGCATCAACAGCCACACATCTCTTATTCTAAAAACTTACACTAATTAATCCCAGAAACACAAAACTATGCTTACATGACCACATGGCTGCCTTACATGACCACAGCGTCATCTGAGTGCAGGGATTTACTATGAGCAACCTCTGGCTGTTTTATGATGCACTAGTAGTTTACAACTGGTAAGAGTTCCTGGACTACATTTGGAAAGAACCTGCAGAGACTGCTACAAAGATATTCCACTCCACGTGCAGTATCATCTTCCCACATGACACACCAGACCCTCCTCTACAGAGGAACCAGAAGAACTGATGTTTGATGATCGCAGTGTTCTCAGAAGCTAGTTGTTGTGGATATTGCTACATGCACCCTAGATAGTTTGTTGCTCATTTTGACTGCTGGCTGCCAAATCACTTCATTTAATCATTGCCTCAGAAAGGCATCTATAATGCAAATGTCTGCCTACAAACTGTGCATTCGTTACACAGCATAACAGATTTCTAAAGACTGAGTTGTCAGAAGTGTCACTCACTTCTACTCTATGCAAAAAAACCCAAAACAAACCCACCACCACGTTGGAAATGTTTGCATTTTCTTCAATCAATATAAAAGATTTTTACTGCCATCTGTTAAACATCAGTGCTTGTAAGAGACAGTGGATCCCATATTCTTTTCAGGGATGAGTCATTGATACCTCAACCTGCACAGCCTTGTTCCTTATTCAGACTGGCCAAAATCCAGATAATAGGCAAAATCTGGACTGTTTGCCAATGTGAATATGTTAACAGTGGATACTCCGTGTTAATAGTCTGTTCCCCTATTCCTCTGCACAGCAAAAGACAAATTGTATTACTTTTATGTCCATGACTTTTGAAGTTAGGCTCTTAAATCAACATTTAACTAGTGGTCTGCTTTCCTAAAATAAGAAATTGCTTGCAGTAACCGTTTTCTCCAATAGGCGATAATGAATGCTCAACACCTAAACAGACTGGGCATAAAGGCACCGAATTCAAGTGATAAACTTCTCAGTGGCAATACCAGAAACACATCTTTGCACTTAAGGAAGTCACAGTAAAACACATTAAATGAAAGCAAACTCACCATTCCAGCCATGTAGCTGGGATTGAACTGATTGGCATAGGCAGCCACATTTTCTAGACCAATTGGAGGCGGATTTGAAGGTGGATAGGCAGCACCACCCCAAGGACTGCTACCTGAAATCAAACACAGATGCACTGAAACAAGAAACACCTTTCTAAACCTATTCCTTACTACTTACATTTCTAATATAATGTCTGTTCAGCACTAGCAGTTTGGGAGAAGGAAAATCAACTGAAGAGCTGCAGGGTAGCAGTACAATTAGGATATAAAAAGAAACCTCACTGGATTTTTCTAATCACGTTAGTTATCATTGAATCTCATTTAAAACAAGTCTAAACATATTTGAAGGTTAACACTCAAGAGGTAATACTGTAAACACCATATTTTAAGTAGCTTCTCTTAAACTACAAAGTTGTCTGGGTATTCCAGTAGGAAGGTATTATTAAATCCTTTCAGGCTGCTAATCTGAGAGATGTCTACAGAGCACGACACAGTATATTCACAGCTATCCAAGTCATAAAACTTGGCTGCACACAGCAGTACAGTCTTGTCTGCACACAGCAGTCTAACTAGGCCAGAATATTTCTGCTGAGAGATATGATTTATCCTCCCAGGCCAGTTTGGCTTCTCACTGTACACTGCTTCCTCTTCCCAAGTTAGCTTGCCTAACTCCACATTTCAGCATACCCATATAACTCCAGTCCTTTCTTTCTACCAACAAAACTGTAACGTTCCTTACCAACAACTAGAAAGTTCACCCTGATACCAAGCAGTAATTACGCATTTAATCAGCTTTATATTATATATTATTTATATTATTATAATTTATATCCTTTCTAACAGCCCTCTTCCTCCCATCTGCCTAGGAACGGTGAATGAGGGATACTGTCATAATTAAAGCCCTAATCTTTTGAGGGATATGGTTTTCAGTTGTGTGACTGATTTCTCCCTGTACTCATTTTTCTCACCAGATGCCTTCAAGACTTAGTACTGACAGGGCACTATTCCTTGATTTTGGTCAAATTACGACCATCTCCTAGTGCTGTGTGCTTCATTTGAGATGAATGAAAATGGACCTTATATAAGCACATGCTTGAGCACGTATACTATATAAATCAGAATCCTCAGCCAAGATAAAATGGGACTTAACAAGAGAGCACAGAAAGCTTCAGTGAGTCAAGAAAACCCTCCACAATCTTGTTCTTCATCCATGCCACCTTTCCACTCCAGATAGGACCACTGCTGCCATTCAATGTTTACTTCATCTAAACAACTTACCTGGGGCTGCTGGTGGATATCCACCCGCTGGGGGATAGCCAGGGTAACTCATTGCAAAGATCTGAAAAGAACATGTGATACCGTTATTTTCTGTAATGCTTCACTAATTACACCACACAAAATTAACAGGCCACATGTTTGCAGTAGCCAGTTACCAAAATTTATACATAAACTGCACAAGTCGCATGGGCTTTTCCCAAGGAAGCCTTTTCCCATTTCCTTTTGCTGGACCAACAAACAGGTTCAGATATCTAAGCAGTTGTAGAGCCACTCCTCAGACTATTTTTCTTATTAATTTCCGTAACTACTTACTGCTCACTTTGTCTATTATGTCATTAAGGATGCATTACTTGAAAATGTTTACTTGATGGTGCTATTAAAGTATCCAGAAGTTTGCAACCTACACAGAACAGTGTTATTAATTAAGAGTAGACAAGCAAGCCATGTCTTCAAGTGAGTAATTGTATGAGAAGTGTTAGAAGGCATTTAAATGCAAAAGTCTGCAAAAGTGCAAGGTCAGAGTAAGAAGCCGAAGGGATACACTTCAGGCTTACTGCATTGCCATAAAACATGAAGGGTTTACTGAAAGGACAAGATCACGAGAACAAATTGGATCTCTCAAAGTTGATAGTGCCTCTGTCAGCACAGAAGTGCACAAAGTCATTAGCTGCCCAAAACAGAAGTGGAGGTCAAAAAGGAAGAACAGCTAAATGAAGGACAAAAAAAAAAAAAGGGTTTTCCAGAATACAGAAAGCCTTATTTTAAACAGAACAACTATCAGGGAGAATGGTAAAGTAACTGAAGGAGCTTGTTCCAGATGAAAACATCTTTTTTCAAGGTTTTTTAGTGACAATTCACAGTCTATTTTTGAACTGCTGTACGAACAGCATCCCTTTCCTTTCTTTCCTCTCTTTCCCCTAAAGCACTGCCTTTTGTATCTGACTTGTTTTGCCCTGTTTTGGATTTCAGCAGTGGAGTTTTGTTTTGGGTTGGGGAGGGTGCTGGTTTTGTGGGATTGTTTTTGGTTTGCATAATCATGTTAACTTCCCTTTCTGGTTTGCATGGCTCTTTTGCATAGTAATAGTGGAATGGAAAAAACACTTTTTTTTTTTTTTTAAGGAAAATACAATTAGGAATGCATCAGATGCTTACAAGATGCTCTCCATAACATGGTAAATGTTTTTCCAATATTCCCTTCAGCCTCAGTTTCCAGTGAGATCTTTCCCTGCAGTGCTATCTAGGAGTTTTGGTATAATTTAAATAGCAAGGCTGCTACAGCTGAAAAGAGAACAAGCTTTTGATTATACAAGCACTTCTCTACATGACTAAGCTCTATGTAATTTTTCATTTCATATGCAAACACAGTGAGTAAGAACTACAACAGCAAATCCAGAGTACAGTTACTGTGCAATATACACAAGGGAGCAGAAACGCCACACACAGCAGTCATCGGGGAGATCAAGTTTATTTTTCCAGGTGTGTTCAACGCATATTCTACATTAAGATTTGGTTCCTGTCTGTGTCCCTTTTTAATGCTAGAAGCTAAATCTCGGAAAAAGGTCTCTCACCGTCATCCCTGCAGTTCAGCAAAATAATGGATTTTTACTTTTGAATATTCACTGATGCTAAATAAAGAGTATAAAGGTATGGCAGCAGCTGCGTGGAGCCGTTTCAATGCTCTAGAGAGACAATGTTCCAGCCTGAACATCTTCAAAATGCCACTGAACTTCACTGCAACTTTACAGAACTTGATAAAGCCATTAAGGTAGATGCAAATTCAGGTTACAAAACCCATCCAAAGAGCACTTGCAAGATATTGCTATCCCAAGGGAATCATAACTGCTGGAGGCAATGCCTGCTGTTACCCATACAAGGACTGTTAAGACTCCAAGCTCATGAGGCAAAAAAGCGAAAAAATCAACATTTCTGGTTAGAGCTGAAAGCAAAACACGTATTCTCCTCCTCTGCTGGAAAAAGAGCAGGCAGCTTCCTCCCCCCTGGTGCTTCGCCATGCTCCCAACAGCCTGCACACAGTCCTGCTGGATTGCTGGAGGGAGCTGCCAGGCCCCAGCCACACGCTGGGCTGGTGGCCGGGGAGCCGCACAGCCCGCTGCCTGCACTGCCCAGGCTGCCAGCTCCGCTCCACTGCTGCTCCCGGCAGGTACAGTGCGTGGCGGGGGAGAGAGGCCAGCAAAAAATAAAATAAAATAAAATAAAAAATTAAAAAAAAAAAAAAAAAAAAAAAAGGGGGAACGCAGCCTGGGACTTCAGAGCCTCACTACTTCAGTAATTTGCTTTACACAGCCATGGTATTAAAATAAAAAAAGAACAATTTTTACTCAAGTCACTCAAAAACCAAACAAAAATCCCCACAACCCAGATTCTTAGCATGCAGAATGCTTATTAGTCAGCGTGTACATTTTTGATACATAAATTATTACAGCATTAAAATGACCTTTTTTCCTTCATGTGCAACCATTTTTTTTAAAAAAAATTATTTATTTTTAGCTTCACATGTAAATATAATAATGACAGGACACTCCAGAAAAAAAAAAGATAAAATGCCTTTTCAATAAATCTTTAGGTACAAAATTAAAGCAAAAAGGCTTAGGTTTTGGTGGTTTTTTTTGATGTAGAGGGTGGGGAGCAATGGGATAGGCATTTTTCTTCACAGGGTTGTTTGCTTGCTTTTAATCCCATGTAGAACATTCCTTTCAAACTGAAAAAAAAAAAAATAGAAGAGCCTTTTGGCAATTAAAGCTGAGGTTGAGAAATAATGGCTAACTTCATTAGCAACCTGAAAAGAGTGTTACTATATATACAAAAATGTTCCACTTGCTTCTTTCAAACACTGCATTTATCCAGGACCTTTCCAAGGGGAATTTTCCCCACACTGGTTAGATTCCAAGCAAATTAGATCCACAAACACACTGACTTCTCACGTTCAAAAACTTCCCTGATCACCACCTTTTCCATACTTCATCGAGTCTCTGTTGGCCATTTCTCTAACTCAGCAAATATTTACCTCTCAAAGTTAACTTTCTCAACCATTCCCACAACCTTGTCTCCATTTCATCTTCTAAGCCCATCTTCCCCAATTTCTTCTGCTACATCCATAACATCTTACTAAAATTGTTAGTGATGAGCAGCACTTGCCTGCTGACAACAAAGCGGTGACAGAGGCCAGGGAACAGAAGGTAGAGAAGTCCACCCTGCTATACAAATACTGCATGGGAGGATACAGGAACAGCAAGGTCTGTGTTTGCTCAGCTATAAAAGTAGTAATGCATAAGACGAGGAAAAAATCCAAACAACCAAACCACACACTGAAAGAGGGAGCGCCTTGAAGAAAACACAGAACAAATGCTGTTAAGGTCCTCTCTCCATTCCCAGCGTTCACCATCAAGGTCCACCTCATAAATAAAGATCTGAGGTTTTACTCTTGCAGTGAACATTGCTATCTTGCTTCACATTGCAAGCCATGAACTGCTCAGGCACTTGAGCATTTTCCTGCTGCTTTGGCAAAGCTAGGAGGGAACAGACCTGTTTGTAAGAGATTAAACCTGTCATATACTTTCAGTGGGAATCTTGAAAATATGCTCCTCTCAGCTACAGCACAACAGAAAAGGACTACAGCTGGAGATATCTATAACAAAAATACAAATTACACAATGAAGGCAGAATTAAAGAATAAAATTTTAAGGCTGCCAGAAAACACCTGTTTCAAGGTGCAATAGAAATAAGTTCAGCAACTGCATTCATGCCCATTCCTGGAATTTATTTAGTGGCTGCTGTTCAGGCTCCAGCTATGCCAAGGTCCAATAATTTGAGGTCAAAAAAAGACAAAAAGACCATGACCTATATTTGTTCAAAATAATTTGTTTAATTATGCCTGTTTCCCAGGGAACACCGAGTAAAGTTGAACCTTGGCCTTGACTCCTCTTCCAGGTTAATTACCAGGATGCAGTACAAAAGGCTGCCTAAAGCTATAAATTACAGAACCTGCTCCGAGAATGATCCCTGATTATGAAACCAGCAGAACAGAGTTTACCACCTTACAATATGCTGTGGATTTTCATCAGAGGTGAACTGAGGCACCCACCACTGTGCTTTTACAAGACAAGGACAAGCCGCAGTCAGCACCATGCTAGCTAACTGCTATTTTACCAGCCTGAGCAAGATTTATCTCCGACTTACACGCTGCAGCACAGAAGTTGTTCTCTCCTGTACTAGGTGTAATATTCTTCATCCTGACAGATAAGAAGCCCTGCAATTTGGTTTTCCATTAAGTCTTCTGTGTATGTGACTCCCTGTCTAGTGTTCCTTTCACTAAGAAAAACCTGATTTAGTAGAATGGCTTCCCCTTCCAACAGGGCTTAATGTAGCTGAGTTCATGCCAGCCAAAACTCAGGAATCCTCTTTTACACAGAACTTACCACTCAGAGTTTGCCTTTAGGAACCTTTACCGGTTGGTCTTCATTCAAAAATGTATATTTAAAGAGTACTAACACATCATCCATTTCCTACAAAAAGACGTTTCCTTAAAAAAAAAAAAACCAACAAAAAACAACAACCCACAGCTCTGAATAGATGGCAAAACAGAACCAAATTCAAGTAAGGGGGCTTTTTGAAACTATCCATTTAAGCTGCTTGATAGTAATACGAGTCAGGAACACTGGCAGTTTTGATGATCTTTCTATCTAATTCAATGTCATCATCATCATTATTATTACAGAAATACTTTAGTGCAAGATAATCTAGCGGTTTTTGACCTGCTGCGGTAAGCAGTGGGAAGCATCAGAAAGGTAGCATGGACAAGCCTTAGACAAAATAAGGTAGAGCAGAAGAGAGATGCTATGTCCAACCAAGAACAGCTGAATGGAAAGACAGACCCATAATCCACAACCGAGCTGTGAAAATGTTAAATAAGAACATTCACGTAACTGATAATTTTCAGTGACAGAAGCATAAACCATGACGTCACAGCCTTACCACTGCAGGAGATGCTAACACCAGATGATTCGGTCAGGGATTCTAGACAAAAGTGCAAATAATTGCACTGCAACTCTCAAACCTCTAGCAATGAGAAGGTATGTTTTAAAACCACCACTCATAATTTAAATTACATATAAGATTATCCCACTTCAAGTATTTTATACTGTTAAACTCTGCTTGAAGAGTAATTTGAACAGCATGATATACGCTCCATGCAACAGAGAAATGCATGAGAATATATGACCAAAATAAGATTCTCCAAGATAGTGAAACATACCTGCACCAGTACAAACTTTGTATCCCACAGAATAACTTCGGTTAGAAGGGACCTCTGAGATCATCTAGTCCACAAGGAATTTCCCAGATGACTCACTCTGACCTACAACCAGCACCTTTTATTGCTTGCTTTTATTGGCTGGTGTCCTGGTCTCGGCTGGGATAGAGTTGATTTTCTTCCTAGTAGCTGGCATAGTGCTGTGTTTTGGATTTAGTACGAGAAGAATGTTGATAACACACTGATGGTTTAGTTGTTGCTAAATAGTGCTTAGATTAGTCAAGGACTTCTCAGCTCTGCTGGGTGCATGGGAAGCTGGGAAGGGACACAGCCAGGACAGCTGACCTGAACTGGCCAAAGGGATATTCCAGACCATGTGACATCATGCTCAGCGTATAAAGCTGGGGGAAGAAGAAGGAAGGGGGGGGGGGGGGGGGGGGGATGTTCAGAGTGATGGCATTTGTCTTCCCAAGTCACTGTTACACGTGATGGAGCCCTGCTTTCCTGGAGATGGCTGAACACCTGCCTGCCCGTGCGAAGTAGTGAAGGAATTCCTTGCTTTGCTTGCGCACGTGGCTTTTGCTTTCCCTATTAAACTGGTTTTGTCTCAACCCATGAGCTTTCTCACTTCTTTCTCACTCTTCTGATACTCTCCCCCACTCCATTGGGGGGGGAGTGAGTGAGCGGCTGCATGGTGCTTAGTTGCTGGTTGGGGTTAAACCACGACAGCTAGTGAGAAAACAAAACAAAAACACCACCACATTCAACTAAGACCTCAGAAGCCTGCAAAGGCTAATTCTCATGTAACTGGCAACTCAGCCACTTCATGACAAAGTTCTTTAAACACCTAGCAGCAATAACCAGCATCTAACGTGCCACAGGAACAAATAGGGACCAAAAGTTCCAGTGACCAACCCCCTTGACTCCTTCATGAAACAAGCTTGTCCTCTCACTGGTACATCTCCTTGACAACTCAAGACCCACATCCTTCACAGAGGGACAACTTGAAAGGGCAAGTAGGCCAACCTCATATTCTAGCTGCCAGCAGAACCAGGTCTGCTGGAGATGGCAATGTTAACACCATTCACCAGGACTGAACTTGCCAGAGATGGCAAGTGGTTGAACAGAAACACTCTTCTGTGCTTGGTTTTATGGACATCTGTCTTAGGGGTCCAACCAGCAAACAACAGGGGAGAAGGAAAAAAGATAGTATAACGTTACCACTCACTGGCAGCATTTCACCGTCGTGAAAATCCTGCTTATGTGGCTAAACATTTATTCCCCCAGCATATGGATTCATTCAGCATCTGTGACTTTTCTCTGAAGACCACAGACCTCTTTGGGTTTACATATCAGTCCCTACATATATACTCAAGGCGACAAAACGTAAAGAACTTAATTGAGCTGCATGCACTCTTGAGATCCACGTGCAGTGAAAACATGAGTTAATTCCAGGAGGCCAACTTCACTTTGGCTTCCTACTCTGCCCTGATCCAAGTGTCTCCTTTTGTAGCACACTCTTGCAATGTTCTCTCTGGAATATTTACCGTACAGACAACACAGATAAAGACACTTTCCTAACAACACAACAAGCAAGAAATAATACCAAAATAGGTTTATGAGATGTTTCAAGAAATAATAGAACGAGGCTGCTCTATTCCAAACTCGTAACTCGCCATATAAAATAATTTGTTGCAAAAACCAGTCATGCTATAAATAGTGTGTTATGTTCTCAACTGACTAATGCCTCAGGGATTTATACTCAGCTATTTTAAGTTCTACCATGCAAGAGCAAATTTTTACATCATCAGTGCAAGTCAGAATAGGTAAATATCAATTACTCCATTTCACAAAGTACATACTGTTGGGAAATCCTACAGAACTAAACCCATAGTGTAACCTTCAGTACTCTAAAAGGGTTACTAGAAAGATACTTAATCGTTCATTTCATGCCACAGATTTTTAATTCGCTGCTGCGCCCGAGCCTGAAGCGCAGAGCCAGGGAGTGGCCCTGCTGCACAAGCGGAAGGCTCCAGCCTTCCCGGCCCTGCAGGCAACGGGAACAAAAGGCAGACAGAAGTTTTCCATTGGGTCCTCTGCCAGTACTGCCTATGTTTACATTGTTCGAGCTGCAGAGGAAGCCAAGTAACACCGAGCTGCTCAAGTGATGACTCCCTAAAGACAGGCACGCTTACGGGACCTCAGCTAAAAGCTGTATGGATGCACCCTATGCTGCGCACAAGACCTCTGTGCTCTGCACCAGGCTGACAGCCTTGGGACTCCCCAGCTGAAAAAAAAAAAAAAAAAAAAAAAAAAAAAAGAGGTAAATATGAGTGTGCAAATACATCAACTTTTTCTTAAAGGTGATGGCTTTCATGCTTTCTAGACAGTAAAGGGCTTGCACACACAGCTGAAGGGCAACACTGGGAAGATTATTACTCGCCAGTGAGCAAATGGCCACCCTTTGTTCATTCCTGACTATAGTGGAATACTCATTTTCAGCTGATCACTTCTTTACAGGAATTGACTTATTCAGGAAAGAACCGGTTCAGTATAGTGAACCAGAAAGCCAGGAATTTCACAACAACCATAAACAAGCAAAGTTAAAAGAAAGCAAGACTACGGCTTTCAAATCTAGTCTGCATGTGGGATCAGCAAACTTTAGTCCTTAAAACTTATTACTGAAAAAGAAGTATTTTTTCCCCACTAAATCCTAACATTTGTAAAATACTTCTTCTCCTAGCTAATGGAAAATGGAGTATTTTCAAATCACTGCCAAGTGCAGCCAATAACCAGTTACTTGGACCATAGATGGCTGCAATGTTTATAGAATGAGTGCAATTTTACAAACTGAAAGTTGTTCTCTCTAGCAACAGTAAAAGGGATATTCACACTGTCTGCTTTAGGCAACTTAAGCACCTAATTTAGAGCAACTTGCTAGGCCAAAGTTAAAAATCTAACATGCTTTTTTACCCAAGTGAGAGGTCTCTGGGAATGTGAATTAGATGCATAAATTAATCACAGCAAGTATCACTTCACATACACATTGACTGAATGGCTATAGTAAGGTTTAGCACAGACAGAGGCCCTGCGAAGATTTAAAACTCATTTGGATATTTAATATGGGATTAATTTGGTTGACAGTCCTTACGTCTGCCAGCAGCTAGGATTCTAAAGCTTGAATCAGAGGCCCACCTCTCCTAAGGATGAAATGAATACTAATTAATGGGTCTGAAGAAGGAAGGAAACTGTGAAGTCCAGTGACACCTTCCCAACACCCTCAAAAAAAAAAAGCCCCAAACCAAAACACCCATGCTTTGTAGTAGGAAAAAAAAAAAGCTTTTAACCTTCCCTATTATTAAATAAGACAGCATCTTCTCTCTCAAACAGACAATTCATTAGGGAAAAAAAAAAGGAAGCAGTATGTGGGAAGGACTTCTTTCCATTTTTTCTTTATGTCTTAGAAAAGAATATTGCTACCGATCGGTCAGCACAGTGATGCTCTGCACTGTGCAGGGAACAGCCAGGTAGTGGGACTGTGTGGGGTTGTGTTTGTAAAAAAAAAAAAAAAACAACCCCACGTGAAGCCTATTCAGCCTAAGTTCCTACAATCTAATGATTAGCACTGGTCCACACTTAGCATCTGTGACAGCTGCATAGTACGGATACAATTTCACACACACACACAAAACCAGCTGCTAAGCGTAGGCAGGATTGGCTGCCTGGTCATCACAAGCACATAACAAAATTGTCTCTTAGAAGGTCACCAGTAAGTCCCCACTCTGACCCATAACTGGCTCCAGGCTTGCCCCAGCCAGGATCTAACCTCCTGTCAAGGTTTTGTAGCGAGCTCTGATAAAATCTTGAACAAACATGGAGCAACAGTAGAAGTAATATGCTGTAAATACTTACTGCTGCCCTTTGGCTTACTTATCTACCGCTTGCGGTACCGCATTATGTTCTTCCCAGCTTGGGGAACCGCCTGAAGGAAATCCAGCATTTACATCCAACACACCTGCTTTCAACAGCCAAAGCAAAGGGCAGCAGCAAAAGCAAAGGGACCACCTCAGCTTCGGTGCATGACAGCAGCTGTCAAATGGTGAAAATGGGTGAAAGTGCTGCTCACAGGAGCATAAACAGGCAGCCTTTTTTTTTTTTTTTTTTTTTAAAGAAAGGCTTTTGCTACCAAACCAAAAGTCACTACATACAGCTGACAAGTCTCTGTCCTTATTTCCAATAGTTTATATAATACAATTTAAAAATATATCCAGTAAGAAATACATGTTTCAGGGTAGCAGACAAATGCATGAAATAAACCAAAGAAATTACATTGGTGCCATTACTCCGCTGGACACCTAATTCAAGAGAAGCCTGTAACCACAACTTGAAGCTGACAGAGAACCTTTCATGGATGATTACACAGAGCCTTAGCTAAAAATAATTAAACTTTTTATTTGTTAAAAAGCCCTACTATTTCTGTAGCCATTAAGCCATCTGCTCTTTTTGACTACATCTCTGCTTTAACTATAGCTTCTATTTTTTTATCCCTAGACTGCTACCAGAGAACTAAGACAGGCTTCGTTTTAGCACCAATTAATGCAATGTTACTGAACAGCCCCTCTGCATGCTCCACCTTTTGAAACTTGCTAGAGGTCTAGGAAACAGCATCTCCTGTAGCCTTCACACCAGACAGACTTTGGCTTGACTTTCTGCAGTAGGTCAGATTATGTGTTTTAAGTTACCTAACACTACAGTCTTGACAATGTTTTTTCTTTAATATACTGCATCCACTACATAAATACCTCCATAAAATAGCTCCATCCCACTATGGTGGTGTTGTACCTTTCAGTGACTTCTGACATTTGACAGAATTTCCAGTCTGACAGCTGAAAGCTTCTGGGGACTACAAGGAACAAGCTAAAGAAGCGACATGGCACATGAATGAGTGTGATAACTACTCCAGAAATTCTAACTCCAGATTCACAGAGATGTTTTGCCTCCTAACCTTGTATTGAGGTCAGGGATGGGAAAGGTGCATAAATGTCATTGTTGACATAGACATAAAATCATTAGGCCCTTCAAAATCTTGCTGAAGCTGTATTATATATGGTACACCGTATTATACATGGTGCTTTGGGGGTGGGGGGAGGGAGGAAGTCACAAGAGTAGCTACGGAAGCACTTTCAGGGAGAAAAAAATCAGCAGAAATGCAGCAGGGACCGGGCCATAGGTAAAACTGGAAGCAATGCCCACTTACAAGTTAATCTGCTGCATCAGTGGGAGGAGAGCAGTCCACATGACTCTTACGACAGCTCTAAAACCAGGAAATTACAGAAATAGCCAAACTGTGGGGAAAGCACCCACGCACCCAAGCTTTATAGCAGCCAGGCACTAGCCCTGCTTTTGTAGTGTTTCTGGTGTTACTGTCCGTGCTCCAACAGAAAATACTGTGTGCTGGGGGGTGTCAGGGAACGAACCCCCACCTCCTGCAGCAGCCAGGCTTTCAGATGCACAAAACCCTACCAATTAGCTCCTTCATCAAAACACATTGCACCCGAGCTTTTTCCTCTTGTCAGTCTGTTTTCCCTCCACACCTCCACCTCAGTCTTTCTGTCCCCATTTTTGGCTGAGCTGCTTTTCACACTTCTGCCGCTCCCTTCAGAAGATTTCTTCTTCGATTGCTCCTCCTTATGAGGAAGAGGCTTCCAGGAACAACCATTAATCTGATAAACAAGGAAGAAACATCCCAAGAAGATACTGCCCACGGCCCAGCCTCTCTTCTAAGGAAATGGGATGGGGAAGAACTCTGCTATTCCAAATATTGAGATGTTTATGCTGCGTTCTGTCTTACACAGTTACACGTTCTCTGTCTTACACAAGGCACAGCAAGAGTTTAAGAGTTTCCGTTTTAAGACATTTGAAGTACATGCAGCGTAAGACAAAATAAAGGACATTACAAGCAGCTTGTAGAAAGGGATGTTTGGGGGAAAAAAAGCGTTGTGTAACAGCTCTGACGAGACAACCATTTTAGGCTTCTTCCTCTTGTTAACCGTACGCGTCAAAGTCAAAAGTTCAGGATAAGCTGCGGATACGGGCAAAGCACCGAACTGCCAGAACACACACTCATTTTCCTCGAAACCACCTCATTTGGCCAAGAACCAAGGGCAGCTCTCTACGAACCGCGGAGCTGCTGCGGGCCCCGACCTCCCGCTCCCCCGGCCCGCGCTCCCGCCGCCCGCTCCCCCGGCTCGGCTCGGCTCCCGCCGGCCTGCCCGCCGGGGACACCAGCCCGCCCCGCGGCACCGGCTGGCGCTTGCCCCCTCCTCCCGCCCCGTCCACGCCGCGGGGGGGGCTCCTACCGCGGGTCCTCGGGAGGCTCGTTCGCTGACAGCTCGGTCGCGCTGGGAGCGGCAGGAGGGCGGCTCCTTCCGCCCGCCCCGCCGCCGGCCTCGGGAGGGAGCGAGGGAGGCAGGGCCGGGGGCGGGGGCACGCCAGCAGGGCCCGGGCGGTGGAAAACGTGAGGGCTGCGGCGGGGCCCGGCCCGGCCCGCTGTGGGGCGGCCTCGGCGGGGAGGCCCTCGGCGGCGGCTGGCGGAAGCGAGGTGGCGGGTCCCACAGAAGGGGTTTGACACAACGGCGGCTTCCAGCGAGAGGTCCGCTGCACAAAAACCAACAAACAGGAAAAAAAGTGGCTGCGCCCCGCCCGTGGGGCCGGGTGCCGCGGGTGCGGCCGGACCGAACCGAGGAAGGCAGGGTCCGGGTCCGGGTCCGGGTCCAGGCCGTCAGCGCTCGGCAGAACATTGGGCTGAAACCCAGAAACGGGCGGCTCCCACCAGGAGTTCCGAAAACAGTCAGAAAACGTTTTCCAGGGAAGGGGGGACAGAACCCCCCCATTTTGTTGCCTATGATACACATTTCCTTCAGTAAAATTCTACGTAAATTTTAGAGGATGGAGATTTTTCATGGCCGACCTTTTCTAATACAAGCCACGCTAGCTAAACGCTTCAGTAAACATCTTTTTTCCTACTTGCATTCTTTAAAGATGAGTGAGGTTGCTCACATGGAAGCATTCAGAGAGACAAAACAAAATAATAAAAATGAAAAATAAAAAGGCCTAGCATTTTCCAATTAAATTTCTTTTGGCGAGACACTCGTCAAAATACCCTTGCTGACTGAATCACAGTGTTACACAACTTGGGCAGGGAATAAACTCTTCTTCGCAGCTGGGATTTTTGTGAACAGGGTCTCAGAACCTCCCTTCCAATGCTTGCTTCCCTCATACACGTGCTTTGTAACCAGCAGCTTCGTTTAGAAATAAACTGATTTTGATGGATGTGTTCACGCTTCTCGAAGCATACATCCTGCTCACCCACCAACTCCTTTCAGGCTGTTTTCTTCTCCTCCTTACAGCTCCAACGTACCATCCTGACCAATCATTGCAATGCAACAGCTGTGATGGAACTAAAGAAAAATCCCTTTCCCTCCCCCCATCAAAATTTTAACTGGCACCACAGAGGCCAAGGTTGCACCCATGGGAGAAACCTAAACTTAAAGTAGGCCAAAGCAGCTGAACACATATTTTTCAAATTAAGAATGGCTTACTGTGGTTTAGCATAAATTAGGAGTTTATTCACAGCTGATCTTAAGCCTCACTGATAAAGACATTTCTGATTAATAGGCAAAGCTCAACATCAATGCAGGGTTTGATGCAGAGTGTAGCCTGACATTTGCTATGCAGGCAGATGGAAAAATTAAGATGCATCCACAGAGTAGCTCAGATGCAAGGAAGGCCAGGGATCATTGTGCTCCTGGTAGAGCTCCTCTTGGGAGTTAACTTCCCTGACTGGTGCCAGCCAAAAGGGGCCACGTTACCTCTGACAGGACACTTCTGTAAGCCAGAGGAATTTTGACTGAAAGGGGTTAGGAGCCATTCAGAGGAGCTGCTACTCCCATCTGACAAGGGAGGACACAGTGACCTCTACAAAGGGTTACTTTTTCCAGCAGGATTTGGAAAATCACATATTTCTGCAACTTAAGTACTGTTATTTTCTCATGTAGAAAAGCCCTTTGAGTATCATGCTTAGGCTGGAAGGGACGTATGAGGAAGCCTGTACTGCTGTAACCAGCCTGGTAATTTATTCCTGACTCGGTTGTGCTCACTTTGAAGCCAATTCAATGTTCCATGGATTTACCTAAGGTCCAGGTTTGGCTCACTTCTAGCCACCGAGGCTGGATAAATAGGGGGATTCATAGAAGTCCCACACCTCTGACTCTGCATTCATAAACAGAAAACTAGCTATGGCAGCATATGGAATATTTTTCTGACAAGGAGACCATTGTATGGAAACCTCATTCACTGCCATATTCAGACAGTCAGGGATCGAGGCATTTGCTTAACATATTTCATTTCTGGAAATTTTTCTTTGGGAGCTTTGGCTGGAACAAGTCCCTCTTCCTGCAAAAGCTGTCAGGGGCAGCAAATGTTCTTGTCAGCAAAAGAAAAAGATACCATAGTGCACTAACTTTGGTGGCATGCTTTATCGGTAAAAATTCATCAAGTTGCATAACACCACCATTAAGGGAAAATTTTCTGTAAAAACAGATGTTTATAAATAAGTAAGAGATTAGAACTTTTTAATATATTGGGAATGCTTTGTAAACGGTTAGGGTGAATTTAATTTTCAGTGGAACAAGGGGAACTGCTAGGAGGGCCACGTGAAGCTGATGGATTAAAGCCTGAGACAAATGAAGTCTCTCATTAGAGAGACTGGTTTTGATTCAAGCTGTAAATTTGCATGAGTATCTGTGAGAATATTTATAATTTTGTTAGAGAAGGGTAGAGTTTTGAAGAATGGAAAAAAGATTCTGCTGAAACTGAGTCAAGAAGAAATCAAACACTCCTGTATTTGCCTGTGCACGTGCCTCTGACTAAAAGATTTATGCTGTTACATCAAAATCCCATCTTATGTGTAGTTTTTCTGGTTATGAAAACAGACAAATTAAAACCTGTGAAAAGTGATCCCAGTGTAAGCAATAGTATAGCCTGCTTGGGAAAGTAGGTGGCCCAAAACAATAGCTTTAACTTCCATAGGCATCTTGATGGAGTCTGAATTCCCAAACTGCCTCTGAGGCAAAAAATAAGGACTAGGAGAAATTCTGTTAGCAATAGGAATGTTGTGACTAAGGCGTCACTATTCATTCAATGCCACGTTCTCAGGCTGTTGGGGTTCTTACCTGCTCTGCTTCTCTCACACCTCCACAGGGGAGAGGGATTCCTGATTCTCTCGGAGAAAAGAACACCCATCTTTCCACTCTTGGAGGAAGACACGTCTCCGTTCTTGGGAGAAGAAAGCAGATGACAGCAAAGCCCTTACTTTTTTTTTTTAGCATAGAGCAGAGAACCTTGTCCCCTGCTTTGTTCAACCCGACAAAAATCATTAAACCCGCTGAATTTAACAACATTCCTGGGCAAAAATACAAGACCGTGAGACTCACAAGAACAAGTACATAAAGAAATGATGTTTTCATATGTACCATATATTTTAGACACACTCATGAAGGAATTACATGGCACAGATATAACAGTTTCTGAAATATCAAACAAGATGCCCATGTGTGATCGTAAGTATTGGTTATGCTTGTGATAGGTCCCTCATAAAGTGGCTCATGATTAAAAAAAAAAAAACCTAATCAAAAACCAAAAAATGTCACAAAACCAGAGATCACCTGTTTTGGTACATTACTATGTTCCTTTTTCTCTGGATATGTACAGTTAAGTAGTCACAAGTCACACAAGTCAACATTCAGGGCTTTAAATACTAACAAGTCATTCTTGTGTATTTTATGCAAGAATGAAGATCTAGCTCCAGCAACGTAGTTATGTAATTCCTTGACCCACTATTTCTTCCCTTTGATTCTATTTAATACCTCATAGCTGGTTGGTTCAAACAAGTGGCAGAGTATAATCTGAAAAGTGCCAATTTTTATCACCCCAAACATACAAAGATATACAGTTACATGAAACATGGAAAGCATTTTCAAAGGGAGGATATGTGAATTTCTACAGAGCTAGACGTAACTTGCACATTAAATTATTGCTTCCCTTAGAGTTTATTAAAATAGAAAGAGATGTTAACAGGAACTCTGTATAAAGCCCACTTCTGCTCACCTTCAGCAGCATTACATCTGATAGTCCCACAGAGATGTTCACAGCATAGCTGCTGCCAAAAAGGGGCAAGGCCACTCTCTCCTTTCCACCCTTCACTTCCAGCCAGGCTTTCTTTGATCCTTGTTAGATCAGCTTAGCTGCAGCATGGATTCCTACCAAGAGGGTAGATCTAAGAGCCTTAAGATTTCCAAGTAGGGCTCTCCTCTATATCTTTGTAACACATTTTGTCTCAAAGGTACATTAAAACACTTTACTGGTAAAGTAAATATTTATATCACAATTTGACTGACTACTGTATAGCGGAATGTAGCTGCGGCCATTTCCCTTAAGAGTTTACAAGAGGAAAAGTATGCAGAGACATGCAGTATAACATACTATATTACATATATTTATTATATGTATGTTATATTATATAAATACCTTTTAAGACTGGTTTTCAGTCAGCTCAGTTTAGGAAACCTAACCCCAGCCTGGAACTGGAACCACTCCAGCACACAGTTCCTTAGGTAACCATAGAAGCCATGCTGCGCAGCTCATACAGAGAAGAAAATGAGAATATTGTCTCCAGTTGAAATTACAGGAAGCCTACCAGCAAGTTTTAAGACCAAATCATTTTTTTAGTTTTTGATGTTTTAATAGCTAAATTGGTATTTAGCCAGGATAGAACCCCCAGACCTCATGTGTTACGTATGCATTTTGAACCGAGGTTTACTTTTACTCATATTAACAACTGTCATTCTGTATTAGGATTTCAAACCAAGTGTGTCTCACAGTGATGCCACAGCATCAGACAGCAGCAAATGAGGCCTAGCATCCTTGGTGTCGGGATAGGCAAGAGTTTGCTTATCATCTCAAGCACGGCCGAACTGCTTTCTGACATTGTGCTGGTGTTGACTCAGTACCACTTCAAACGGAGAGGTCTTTGTGGGAGAACCCACAAAATCACAGCAACATTTCCTGCAAGCGCTGCATTTTCCTAGTGCCTCTTCCAAACTTCAGTTCCAACCTCATACTTTTCCAAGTGGATTTGTGCCATAACAGCATACAAACCAGAACCGAGTGATGGAAACTAGGATGTTAACCCAATACAACATCTGCACCCCTGATTTCACAGGTGCTTTCTTCTTCCTTTTTCCATATCCATTTTTCAACATTTCATTTCCACCACTAAAATATTCCATTGGTGAAAACTCAGAGATAAAATACCCGAGAGTTTACACACTAAAAGCAAGCAGAAACTATATAAAAAAACAGATGTCTGCAAGTATTATAAGAGTGTCTTTCAGGCAGCCTAGGAACCTAGAGTACCAGCCAGCCTGTGGTACATTTTTGGGAGCGCTAGCCTGGAACCTGAGAGGTCCAGGTTACCCCACAGGCTTCCTGCATGAACTTGATCGGGTTCAGATCCTCTGAAGATGCAGGTACATACAACTTACGTTGATTTTGAGCCCTCAGCACCTGACACACATCAGTTGCCAACTCCCCCTTGTGAGGAAGGGAGTTCTCTCACAGTCATTCCTGCGTATAGTTCACTTCTTTACAGTCCTCTTAGTTGACGGAGACTTTGGAAAGACAGACTCCCAAATGCTTTCATTCTGTTTCACAGCCAACAAAAGGTGTTCATTTTCCCTCCTCAGTTTTGTTACTACTCCTGAGCATTCCTTAGGTTTTATACTTACTTTTTTTGGCGTGAGTTTTCCAAATCATGCAGTTTGCAACTCTTCTATGCACCTGTTTTCCTCCTTAACTGGGCCTTCAGTTAAAACAGATCCCTTCAAGACTGTATCATTTACTTGTATACCTCTCCCCTGCTTGTTCCTCTGCAGAATCTTTGTACCCCCTAGCATATCAGGCTTGATGGTATTTAAGAGGTAGCATTGGCCTCAATCTGTGTTACACTCCTGAGAAAATTCTACTGCTTAAAATCCATTGCTTGGGGGCAAGCTTAGCTGAACTCATTTCTGCAGTCCAGCTTCATTTTTCCAGTGCATTCGTGTTGCAGTGGGAGACAGCAACGTTTAATGACTTTGTATTGCCTCTAGTCTGGAATATAGGTGATACAGCCTATGGCTTGACTTGATGTATGCTGAGGAATGCAACAATACAGCCATTTCATAAACTCAACCAGGATTTGTGAGGGACCGTACAGACTGTGTTATCAAAGGGCATCTACCTTAGCCTGTGTAGGTCTTTAGTACACAGGGGGTTTGCTGAAACAATTTTCTTGCACATATTCTGCATTTTCCCCAAAACTGTGAGATTTGATCTGTGGGGCTGTCTATCTGAACACCTTCTGCTGTTACTAAATGCATTCAAATTACGCTAAGAGCTAATTCTACACTCCAGGATATACAAGTTATGGAATGTTGAGCGTGCATTTCTATGTAAGCCATTACCCTTCACATGCAGCAGAACATAGTCTTGAAATAAACAGTTTCATCAAGAAGTAACAGATGGAAGTGCTTTAGTTTCCATTCCTTATTAACACAATTTTTTCATTAAAGTGTTACAATTGGATAGCTTGGTGTTTTACTGCTTGGTGGATGTAACCCAGCTTGCTTTGGTGGGCTGACACCTTGCGACACACGCTGACGCAAGTCACTAGCTCACTTCTTTGCAAGTCAGATTTTCTACAGGTTGTTTAGATCTGCTTTGAGTTGTGTCTTGCACAAAATTGAATTCTGAACTCCAATTAACATCTAATTCCAAGTAATAGAGTTAGATAACAGGAAGAGGAGCTCACAGAAACGATGGAGCTAGCCTGGGCATGCACACCCCACCTACACCTGCAGAGGTTAAACTCCCAATATGGACAAATAGATAAATATTTTCTAGTATTTTTAAGTACTTCTGAATGCAATTCAATCAGGTGACCAGGAAACCCATCTGAGTGGGCTCTAGATCAGCCATTTAACCCTACGTGTCAACTGTGGCAGTTTGCAACTTGAACTCTTTGCTTCATCACTGTAAATGACTTTCCAGCCCCACAAAGTTTCGGGTGAAACTTAATATGAGTTATGCACAGATACCTACCTTTTTTTTTTTTTCCCCCCATCTCCAGAAAATGAAGAGTGAAGCAACTCAGGCAATCCGACACTCAGCAATGTCACAGAGAGTTTTCAAATCAGGTCAACAGTCGAGCAGAGGATTTCCTCCCCCTGGGCAGAAGAAAAGCAAGGTTCTCTGACAAATTCACAGGAAGCTGAAGAGACTTATGCAACCTTATACTGTATTTCAGCAACACATTTCAAAACATTACCTTTGCATTTTCAATTGAAGGATATTTGGTTTGCAGCAGAATTTCTGAGAAAATATAAACCAAATGTGAGTGGAGACAGTTTTTCTAGCACTTCTTTTACTCCATTACAGTCAGCACAAGGCAGGGGGTTTGTAATAAGCTGGCAGCAGGTAATTCCAGTGATTATAACAGCTACGGTTCCCTATAAGCTGTATTAGATTCATGCTGTTTGCTACTGGTCTTTCGGTTATTTTCAATAGCAAGATATTGCACTGCTTTTCCTATAACTCAAGCACTACCAGTTTGTTTGAGGTTTCCATACTGCAAATGCAGATTAAAACAGTAAAGAAAGACTTTCATTATAACTTGTATGTAAGCTAGGGAAGCATGAGCTATTACAAATAATCAGATACTTGACAATCCTCATGTTTACAGACACCATGCTCCATATTTCTAGAGGTTTAGAAGAAAAAGGTTATTGTCCCACAATTATTAACAAATTATTAATGAAAGGAAAAGTGACGATGTTTTATGAAGTCATGCAAGTGACATTTTGTCCTCTTAACTGACCCTGATTTCCTTATGTTGCAGGTGAATTATTAAGAGAAGTCATCGTTGTGGGGTTAACCAAAAGGTTTTATTAAATGATGATTAATCAATTATTAAATGATAATTAAATGGCAATCAAATACTCTACTACTTACTACGCTTCTAATAATTAAGGTAGCTTGTATACAGTATGTTTTAGATCTAGTATAAAATGTCGCTTACCTCTCTGTAGATATCAGACACCCAGTAAGGGATCTCTCAGCCTTGACGAGTAACCCTGAGAGTTGTCCTTGCCCAAGGGGAGATCATTGCCATGCGGCCCGCTGCCGTGCAGGAGAGCTCAACGGGCTCTGGGGGCTACCAGGTATTTGTAGCATAAAGTGATTGATGCATAGTCAAACTCCCCTGTTGGCATACATGCAGGCATGCAGCTGTAGCAGTTTTAGTTTCCTCTGGTCCCAGCTTGGGCTTGGTACTGTTAGTTCCTGAGAAGACGTGACCTAAATTCTTTAGGTTCCTGAAAAAAATATGGTATAGCACAATTTCAAGGTTTGCACAGTCTGGTTTGCTGGCTTCAGTCAGGCCTATTTGTTGGTGATGCCTGAAACAAAGTACTGGTAACTCAGAGCGGGTGCACCCATCACACTGTACAGTCTGGGAAACAATTTTGGAAAGTAAGTATCTCAATTCTTATATCCCCTTGCCTCCTATGTAACTATTCCATACTCTTGTCTTACAGCAATGTTTCTGTGATTACTTTCTCCTTACCTTCTCATCACTTTGTGCTTCTAATAGAAAAAGAAGATGGGATTGAGAGTCACTCACAAAGCTCTGTTTAGCCTCAGTTCCAGCTTTGACACCTTACAGCTCCTCCTGTCAGGCCAAGCATCCACAGCTTTTCATCTTTACTGTGCTACTCACTTGACCTGAACCCTCTCCCATATCTTCTGCTCTTCTCTCCTCACCTTTAAATCCTATCTTAGGATACACAATATTGAACTATCCTTCTAGTCCCTCATCTACTATATGCCCCTCTTCTTATTTGTGTGGTAATTTTATGGGGAAAGGAGTGCCTATAGCTTATATATTAAGTATGTCAAAACAATCATGGAGCTGGAAATACAGCTACTCAGTGAACATCAAGATGTGCTTAATTTTGGCTTACTATAGGCCTAGTATGTGACTTTAGCGTGCCCATGCTTCAGATTTTTTTCCCTAAAATTGGAGATAAATACCACTGCTCTATCCTCAGTATGAGGCTAAAAACCAAAAGGACTACATAAAGATAAATATCCTAGGTATACAATTCTTCTTTGTAATTATTAGTCAAAATTGAAAGGCTTAATAAAAAAAAAAATCCCAAGAACTACAGTTCAAACTGTAGTTAAAAGTGTAACTTGTCAGACCTTCTGGTCATCGAATCTAATGCCTGCGGGGGGTCACCTGTGCACAGCAAGGTCCAAGGAGCTCCTTCACCTCCACAGTGATAGGGGTCAGCACCTCCTCAAATTGTGTCTCCAGCTGCGGCAGCATCCTGCTGTGGCAAAACACTTCTTCGGGCATAACTCTTGGAACATAACAAACTAGGTCTCATATGTTGAAGTAGCATAATCTTCCCATGACTCAGCCCTGACTCACTCAGGAGCCTTCCCCACATTCAGGGAAAACCGTGTCATTCAAACCATCTTCAGCACAGATGATCTTTTAGGTAAGATTGCTCAAAATATTCTGCAACCATTAAGAAAAGTAAGCACTGAAAGATTGCCTTCCATAGGTGTCCAGCCTCCTGGGTAATCTCCCTAACCACGGACTAGGGACCAGATCCTGAGAGACATGGGTGACACAATATTTAACTGAAACTGAATAAAATCAGTTTTATGTTCTTGGCAGGAATGAGGCAGTGTTTGTATAAAGGGAAGAAGGTAAATTCAGATCTAAAGTTAGAGAGTTTTTCCCACAATCATTGCCTGCTCAGCTGGTACTTTAAATCAGTACACATTTCTTGCCTTGCCTTTAAATTACAGGCAACGAGAGTCTCCTGGTGGCGGGGGAGCAGCGCGCCGGGACAGCATGGGTGGCTGTGCCACATCGCACAGGCCTGTTCCACAGCTTCACCCAGGATCCCAGCAGTGTCCTGTCACTGCAGGGAGCCAGGGGAAGATGGGCAAAACACAGGCTCGGGTGTGATGGTAATTCACCCTTGCCAAGGAGTTCTTCTCTCTTTCCTTCTCTCTCCAACTCGGCCAGTCCTAGGTGGTTACGGTTGACCTCAGATGCTTTTTTTGTTTGTTTGGTTTGGTTTGGTTTGCACCCCTCACCCTTACTTTAAGCCCTGCAAACTTCCTTTGATTGAGGTTGTACGGGAGGGAGCCTCATTATATCCTGAGCTAGACTTGCATTTTCATATTTAGGAGCAATATGAAAAAAAAAAAACACACCTTTGTTGATTTTTACAAAGCAGCTGCCATGAGCAAACCCTATTATCTGAGGTGGCTCAAAGCACAAAGGAATGACAGTTCAATGCTAACATGTAAGATTCAGACCTTCAGTCTATTAAAATACATTACATGGTGAGTCAGAGCCCTCTCCTGGAAACAGGGAAAGGCACTTTATCTTTTCTTTAAATAGTTGTGCTATTTCACCTCCACAAATATTTAACACCCACAGATATGAGCCACTGACATTCCTGCTTCCTTCAATTTTAATTTAATCCTACAGCAGGGAATTAAAAATATGTTAAGAGAAAATGCTGTATGTGATGCTCAGATGTAAATATACCAGAATTACAGAGTTGTGAAAGTTTGCAGTTCAGTTGCAGATTGTGGCTAGTTGGTTTTGTTTGTTTGTTTAACCTCAACTGCATTAATCGAATTGCTGAGATTTCACAACATTCAAGTATCCCAGGAAGATATATACAAACAATAATTCTTATTTTATCTTATAGCTGCACATAGATTTGCCAATAGAGGGAGTCCTTTTACTGTCTACCAAAACTTTATGAACGTGAATATTCACAGAGGTTTCAAATAATGACTGTGTCCCTGCTGTGCAACTATCATTGCACTAATAGAAAGAATGAAAAAGGTTTGCAAAATAAAGTCACCTCAGGGTATTTAGCAGATCAAAACATGGGGTAATATCAGCCATCCAATCACTAGAAGTGCACTGGAGAATTCAAGTGGCCGTTTGTGTCATTACAGCAATTATATCTATGGGCACAGCTATGAAACATCTATGAGAGTAATTACTTTTAAATGCATTGAGAAGAATTATGCCAGATAACCATATAGTTCCCCTGTGTTGGCAAATCAATGTTTAACTGTAAAACTGAGTTCTTTCCTGAGGTGGTAGTCAGAGCGTGTCAAACAGCAGCTATTCAGTTAACCCTTGCTGTGGTTTGGAAAAGAAAAGAAAAAAAAAAAATCATCTTTCTTCTACATTGTAATTTTATTAAAATGTTGTGCAATTTTAATCACAACCAAACAAACTTGTACACAGCCAGACCTTCCCAACTTCACTTACTCTTTCATCCTCTTTCATCACAACATGAACCAAACTTTCTTTTGAACTCTGGAAATATTAATTTAGTATTCTGGAGTCATTGTTTGGATCGTTACAGGTTCTGCTGCTTACCCACTGCATGAAGTGGCCAGTTCCCTTCTGAGCTGATCTGACGATGATGATGATGGTGATGTGAATCATGTTCCAGATTAGCTTGGACTCAGCATCATGGTGCATTGAAGGAAGACAAAAAATAAGCAGAAATAACTTACACTTACTACAACAAAGTAAAATCTTTACAACTCTTACAACAATATATTGCCAGGGCTAGCAGAGTTCTGTGGAAATATTAAGCAACCAAACCAAGAACTGAGGAGCAATCGTATTTACTTGCCTAGAGGTATGGTGACTTACTAGCAGTATCATAAGGACAATATGAGGTTATGGTCACATTTGTGTGACAGTGGCTCCTCCCTTCTCACAGGAATTGCCATTTTTACGGCAGTTAAGACTTAAGTGCTCATGAAACTCTTAAACTTCTGGGTTTTTTTTCAGCTTGACATATCACAGTGAGCCTTTCAAAAAAAATTTTAAAAGAAAGAAAAATAAAAATAGAAAAGTAGTATTACCTGCATCAGTCCCCTCCCCTCCTTTCACTGGGACCTGGGTTTACACTGAGATTCCAGCAGCAGTCCTAATCCCAACAAATTTTCTTCTGAAATCAGTTCATGATGGGCAAACCAGTGCCAAGGAAATTCAGAACTGAAATAAAACTGAACCTAATTGTTGATGGGAGCCAAATATGAGATTTCTTTCATCTTTGCTTCCAAGTGAGCAAAACTCTTCATTTTCTACTCCTTGTTAACACTGCAAACAGATCAGCTTTGCAATTTTTGGATGTCTGGCCATTTTAGATAAACATTCCAACCTTTTAAGTGTTTACAGACTAAACTGCAGAGCTAAATGTTTATGTTGCCCTGAATAACTTCAGCATTGTATTTAAGAGAAAGGCTGCTAAAGTATATTGTTTCAATCAGTAGGTGAAGGCACGCGCTACTGAAAACAACCAAAATTTTAAAGGAAGACACTAATACTAGTCCATCTGTAAATATTTAGCACATCTCTATGTAGTAGGCTTTATAGTTGGAGTATATAAAAGTTCCAAAGTTTACATGGTTTCTAACTTTAAATGTATTCCCAGGCCTTTTGAAAAGAAATAATTATAACTATTAGCTTATATGAAAACTAGAATATAGCTTTTTGGGGGTTCAAATAGTGTATACCTCCCCTAATTCTAGTTTAATATGAAATAAAACCTTGGCCTTGTATTTTAAGGCCTGTGGCCTGAGATATCGCTAGGAACAGGATTTGGATCCTCTTGTTGCACCTGTGCAGGACAGGAGTGAAATGCCACTGGGCTTTAAGAGCACCCTGTGTTCATTCTGAGAGGGGCACAATGACATAGAGGGGAGAACTGGCCTGGCCCAGAGATAATTTCTGGAGCTAAATATCTGTTCTCATTCAAACCTCTACTCAGTTTTAACTAACAATCTAGCTTTTGCCTGCTCAGGTTAATTTGAATCATGTCTCTTCCTCCTTGGTTTTTACATTTTTCTTACTTTTTGGGGACAGCAACAACATCTAATAGTGTGTAAATCTGAAAGTATGTAATTCACTCCAAAATTCCACTTTGCTTACAAAATGAAAACACACTGGGGGACGATATTGCTTCTAAGAAGAAGAAAACCAACATGAAGAGAGTTATGTGGCAGCATCAGCTCGCAGGCTGAGTTATTAATCGCTCAGCTTCTCATAGAAAAATTTTTCCCTGTTAAAGCAATGCAATGCAGACAGGGTTATTTCTTAACTTCTGTGGTTAACTTGTATGGTTCCATTTTACTGCGAGATTTGGATGGATGTGTTTTCTGCGAGGTCAGGAGAGTTTGCCCTGGATCGGCTCCTCTGGGGTTCGTGCCGTTACACGTTTCCTGTTTTGCACATGACACCACAGTAAGCTTTTTCAAAGACACGAGCTGTACGTATAAGCCTTCTGAGCTGATTTACTACTGTCCTATTGCACCATAGTCAGACAGCACAGAGCCGAAGGAAAGCACTCTTGACTGAAACCTTTGTCATCTTTCTATCAAGTCCTTCAGAACCTGAACTCAGGCCCACAGCTGAAATGAGTCAAATTCAAAGAGCCACCACCTCAGGATTTAACCCAGGTTTTCAAATCCCTAAATGTAAAGTGATCAGATACAGCATTTGAGTTTTCCCTTTGTCCATTGCTTAGTCAAGGCGATTTTCACTGCATCAGAATAGCCCCTCTAGCACTTGTTGAGTCTGGTAATATGAAGTTGCCAGAGACTCAGTCCGGGCATGTCTTTTCTACCGAACCCAGAGATATTCAGGCAGCAGTTCCTGAATGAGCTGTTAAAAACTGGCATCAATATTCCTTTTCCACAAACTGCTTCCCCTGTGCTCAAAACAGCAGGCTGCTCCTCACCCCATACAATTTTCTGAACATTCTGACTTATTTAGAGGTCAAATATGTCCAATGATTTACCATAACTCTGTTTGACTGCTATACTGCAGATAAAACAGTATTTTCAAAGGAACTAACATCTTCAAGAGTCTTCCGCTAATAAGTTGCATTTCAAAAGGATCTTTTTGAAGAGAGGACACCACCAAAAGCATAGAAATTAGAGAGAGAAGCATAAAGGAAATGACAGGTGAGAAAAACAGGTTTCTTTGGGGTTTTTTTAATCAGTTCAAGTGGAGATGCAATTTAGACGTCCATCTGAAAGGCCTGATGGTGATCTATGAAACTCGTGCAGAGGAGAGGGCTATAATTTTAAGATGGTTTATATCAGCCAAGTATGGCTGAAATTACACCTGAAGACTTGGCACAAGTCTCACTTTTTCCAAGATTGCTGGAATCACAGTTCAAACCAGGATGACCCATCCCTCACGCACATTCCTGTTGCTATCTGGCCACAGAGCATCTTTGGAGCATCTTAAAGATAATAAAGAAATTGTCTGAAATTGTCAGGTTTTGTCCCGGTGTGGGACATGATCTTGAAATACAGCTGTTCTCTGGATGTGAAACTGAATTATAAAGCAGGGCTTTTGACTAACTAATAGAATCTGATGGTCCCCAAGACTGGGATCGTTACCCATGGTTAACAAAACTCTTTCCTATGAGAAAACTCTTGCAGTGTGTGGGACGGAACAGCAGGAGGGGATGAAGGCCGCCTCCATCTGCGGGAGCTGCAGCCCCCTCCGCCAGCGGGGAGTCCCAGCCATACAGGGCCCGGGGCACGGGCTGCTCTCCCCTCCCTCCCAGGGCTTTGCTGGGTTATTATTGCCCCAGAGGAAGCTCTACACTGGAAGTGCCTGGCTTGCCTGCTCCTGCGATTGGGATAGGAGGATGTAGGGAAAGCTGAGCCAGAAACAGTGCGTCATCCTGCAGAACACTGCTCACTAAACATAACTTTTCGGAAATCGATTCAAAGCAAGAATTTAAGAAAATTTATAGAAACATTATCATTTCTTTCTGGCATTTCCAAGGATCCTGGCACCAGAGTATTTCATCAGTAAGCCACCAGCCTTATCCAGCTTCAAAGATGGACCATCTCACTTCACGCAGAATGAAAAACAGCTACAGGGACCAACGACCTGATGGCTGCTTGAATCCCTCAGCCAGCTCTGTGCAGGCAGGTCCATAAACAGGGCACAGGGGCTGCTCGCATGAAATTCAGTACAGGACTGGAGCTGAATTCTGTTCTGACAGCTGTTTGGTAGCGTGCAAGACCCTAGCTGGTGAGCTCAGATCAATCCTCAACAGGCACATGCTCACCTCTTAAAATAGTACATTCTGGCAATAGATTGTAAAAAGACCACGGATATACATGCTATAAAACCTAATTACAATCACAGCCCACATCATGGCCTGCCATTGCCTATGATGCATAGTAAAGGAAGGTTTTACTCTCCAGGACTCTGACAGCTCAGCATGGTGACTTTCCACCCCTGCAACACACTTCAGGAATATATCAGAGGAGAGAATTTTATCTATTTTTCTATAATAAGATGTTTTAACAGGAGTGACATCATAAATTCTAGAAATGGGGAAGAAATATAATTGATTCTTCTAAGCTGCATTCCATGCCAAAACAAGACTGATCCGAACCGCACATTTACTCATGCTCCAGCCAAGCTACTGTTGTGTCTGAAAAAGTGGTTCCACTGCCTGCATCTTCGCAGTCTAACAGAGTTCACCATCCGCAAAGTAGAAAAGTTTCCCTTTCCTGACTACAACCGGTCAGTCTCTATTATACCACCATTTAATTACTCACTTCATTCACCCATGTTTGTGCACATCAAGTATTTGCTGGCATTTACCTTGAATTCTCTGCAGGGAGACTTCACCTCTTTGAGGGTTTGAAAAAACTGAATTCCCTATTCATGGCTCTAGTAATGTACTAAATGAAATGCTAAATGGGTGCTTAATCTTTCCTCTGCATATATTTTCTAGTCTGTCCATATTATCCAAATATAATAACTGGGTACTAAATAGCAATTCAATGACCAGTTTTTATCACTACCTTCTACATCTACAACCCCAAGCTTGCATCATATGTATTTCATTGCCAGAACATAGAACAAGCACATATAAGCTATGACATTATTGCCACCCTTCTGTATTTTTTCATTTCTAACTATTCTTCCGTAAAAGAATGATAGCATATAAGCTCAATGATCCATGGCAAATCAGATTTGTCCGTTTCTTACTCAAGCATCTTATTTCCATAGTTATTTCTCAGACCATTCTAACATTAACAGTTTCCTCTCAGTCTGGTATTACCTGACTATTTTACTAATATTCCACTCCTGTTTTCTTTTACAGCAGGCTCATGATGTATTTTCAATTCATGTTTTTAAAAATCAGTAGTTCATCTATGTACACAAGATTAAAAACCAGAGTAAACATTTGTTCAGTGTTATCTCCCATTATACCTTGCATTTGCAATCTATTGCTTCTAACCCTGAGTTCAACTCTAAATTTATTATACTCCAGGCTTTTAAAATTTGTTTGAAGCTTATCAATTGAAACTCTACAGTCCTAGTAGTGGACGCTTAAGAAACCACTTACTTGCCATCTGTGTCAGATCAGACTCTCACTTCTACTTACATGATCAGAAATAGAAGAGTTGAGCAACTTCATTTTTAAAATCTTTTTTCCAGGATCTGGGCGGGGGCTGGGGGGAGAGAAGGATTTAGTAGTGCAGCCAGGTTACCAGATACAAGTTATTGACAGGAATTAATTACCTTCTTTACTAATATATAAGGAGTAAGACACTATTTGTTTTTAAAGCAATCTAGTATTCTTATCAGCTATTAGTGTCTAATAGGTAATAATAGATTAAAGTGACCAAATCACACAAAAAACAGGCTGAGTTTTGTGGGTAAGAGGACTTGCTTCAGAATATTCTGCAAAACAATTCCTGATGTTTTTGAAGAACGGTTACATTCAAAATCCACTTGGATTTCTAGTCAGGAAAGGCCCAGTGAAGTGGGGGAGATCTCCCCTCAAGATAACCCTTTAACAGCTCTCCCTCAGAAACTGGATATGCAGAGGGATAGGAATAGAGTGGCAGAGAATGCACGATTAGAGCAAGAGAAAATAGCAGCTGCTGCAGTAACTGCAATACATTTCTGCTTGTAAGACAGCTTGGAAGTTGCACGGGAGTAGTAAGCACTACTAACTTTAAATAAAAAAAAAATAAAACCTCTAAATCAGTGCCTAATTCAGTGTGTGTAATTTTAACCTCTGCTGAATGACCAGCTGGACGCAACGAAACAAGGACAAGCTAAAGAGAAGTCACAGGAGATTTAGGTGGGATTTTGAGCAAGGTTCTAACTCCACTCCCAAAGTTAAGTGAGCTCTTACTAATCCTATCCTTAATAAATTACCATTTAAATTGACACAGCTACTGATCCTATTACTGGTTACGTACAAAAGCCACTTTATTTGTGTAATAATTCCAAAAGCATTGAGGTTTCCATTCACCAGGCCTTCTAATGTCTGCAGTTCAAGACTGGGGCACTGCACTTTTGGCAAGGAGGAAAAATATCTCAGTGTAACTGGAATAAATTGATAATTAACTGCTTAATACGGTGTGTAATGAAAGGTCAAGGGCAAGGTGAAAGAAACTACTTTCACCTCTGCTACAGTTTGATAGCAGGAAAACTCCTTTGGATCCTACAGATTTACATAGGCTGTTGGTTGAAAAGAAAACATTGTGTGGATTTCTATGAGGCTTCTGTGAGAGGCAACAAAAGTTGTCCTTTCTGAGAAATGTACCCAGAATGAGAATATCTCCTGCTGGACAGCTTGGACAAAGAACTGGAACTGCCAAGAGCTGAGGAAAGCTGCCAAAGGAGAAGGAAGAAAATTAAGCAATAGAAAAGTGCTAACATTTTATCAACAAAATCTTTAGAGTAGGGAACAGCAAACTTACAAATACCGACAGTCACCGTACACAGAACACTCTGAAACAGGAAAGAGCCAGAAATTCCAGCTGGGGAGCACAGTAAAAGACTTTGAACAGGAAATGGGGGGGATCACATTACCGTCGTTCAAAATGTTGGTTTTCAGAGAGGGCCCAGATAGACAATAAAACAACCAGTTACAATCCTATAACCCCTTTTAATCTATGAGTAGTAAAAAATGTTGCGTACGAACTGGAGTTAAGATGCTTCACAGTCTAACCTGCAAGCATCCTTATGGATTACCACCTGTAAACTGCTGGAAATTGAGTCTCAGACTTCACTCGGTAAAGCGTGATGCACACGTATCAGACTACAAGCACTTTCAGGTAGCGTTTTGCTGCCAGTCACCAATATCTGGGCTTTGCCCAATTATTTCCTGGATTAAAAGAAAATTTGTATCAATCGTTGCATGAAAACAACAAGACTACAATTATGCCGCCACTCAATTATTACGACAGTGACTTCAAAAGTAAACAAAATTTTTTTTCCTCCATATCCAAAATAGGTAGAGAAACCTCAGAAAACCAACACCAGCATATTCCAGACAGGTTCCAGAAAATACAACCCATGGCAAGGTACTGGTGAAGCAAGAGAATATCTGAGTTCTGTCGTCAAATAAACTGCCATTTTTCTTCATTCCAAGCAAGCATTCTCACATATGCTTTCATGAGTTTGGGAAGGAATTTCAAAGAAATATCTTTAGTTTTTTTCCACTCTCATGTAATCAGGCCTGACTTTAACAAGAAGTTACACCTGACTGTTGAAACTGAGCTTCTGCATTACTGCCACAGAGAGATTAGATACTACTAAAATTAAGAACGTGGAGCCACATGCCATGCTTTGCAGCATAGTTACTTCTCTCATTACAATCTTCAGCATATGCTTCTTCAGTAGCATGCAATTTGGTGTAGTTACACAGAGTGTGTGTCTATCCATTTGTATTCTATATTCCAAATAAATGTGGCAGTTATCATATATATCTGCTATTGGAGTTTTTATTTTAGCTTTAGCTGCACATGACTAGTAGTATCCTGTTTTACCAGTCGGAGTGTGCAAGTAAGAGAATAAGAAAAAATGGCAGCCATTTATTTGCATGATTAGTGAAAGCAGTCCTGTGTAAGAATCTTTTGATTACCATTGACTGTATAAATTATTATAAAAAACATACAGTAGCTGGCACTGAACTCTACGTGGCAGTAATGTACCAGCTCAGTCTGTACGGCCAAGGCTTAAAATAGGTAGGGGATTACATGATGCAGGTGTAAATTAGGAAGGTATTAGGATTCGGCCCTGTGAACTTTGAGGAAAAGAAATAAACTCTGAAACAAATGTAAAGAATTTATGATTTACCGCAATTTAGGGAAAGCATCTCCCCCTCTCTCCTCCGCAACTAGCAAAAATTGCCCTTCATCTTTCTGAGAACATATTCATGCTTGGTACAGTCTTAAAAATCTACTTATATTTTTGAGGTCATCCCGTCTGGCTTTGTAGGATCTTTTGGAGTAGAGCTCTGCAATTTTCCACCCTAAGACATCTGATAGCTACACTAAAAATAGCCCCGTGGCAGTTCCTCTGTTGAAGATACACCTACTGGTATGCATCGTGCTGATCATAGCTTAGAATCCTCTTGGACCCTCAGACTACTGCTGATGCCCTAGGGCCCATAACAGAATGAGTCTCAGTGTGCTCTTTAAATGATCATTAATAAGTTATGCCCATAATAATCCACATTAGAAGTGTATCTATTTTCTGCACATCAAGTATATACAACTTACTCTGTTCTCTGACCGCATGAGGGGACGGGGGAGATGCAAATCAATGAGGAGAGGGTATGAAGAGCATCTTAACATTGTTTGCACAGCTGTGGTGTCATTTTTTTCTCCTTGCATAATATTTTCCAGTATTCCTTTCCCAACCAGCTAAATACTCAAGAAAAATCAACAAATTACCTCTGATAATTTATTAAGAGCCAATAGTTAGGAGAGCTTGACAAAGTCCCACTTCTATGAATATCCACTCAGACAGCTTAGAGAAATTTGAAGTTGACAGTCACTCACTAGGGTTTTCCCCCAAACCCACCTCACGACAGTAGGGCTGCGAGGACGTACAGTAGTAACTCACCCTAGTACCTCAGGATAGACTTCTAGAGTTACCCCATGGCAGTTAGCAGCAGTGAATGCTGTTGCAGTAGGGAATGCTTCCAGGCGGGATTTGCTTTGTATTTTTCTTCATATACATCCAATAGTTGCATTCTGTGTGTAAGCAGTATTGGAGATTATATTAAAAAGAATAAAAATGCTTGAAAAAGTTTAAGTGCAGCTTGATAACTTATCTTAATTTCTCCTTAAAGGAAGCTGTATAGTATCTAGCTTGCTATTCTGACTAAAACATCTTTTTTAGCAAAATCAAGAGAGTGCAGTGCTAAAGGCCTAAATTTCTGCACTGCAATACGAGCCAGCACTTTCTAGTTTGTTTACATCAAAAAGATGTTCCTGTTTTTTTCAGCTGATAAAATGAAATTTCTGGAGCAAATAAACTGATTAAAAAATAAAAAATAAAAAATCAGTCCTCATTATTCTATCACCTTCCTGTAGCCTGAAGATGTGAAGACACTATATCCGAATTAGTCACTTGATATCTCCAGTCTTGCTTTTCTTTCCACTTATGGTTTTTAGTAGTATAATCATTGCACAGATGAACTTTCTAAATGGAAACCTACAGAACAACACGGGGAGGCTTGGAAAAGACTAGCCCATTTCCTTCTTTCAGACACAAGTTTGTAAGAACTGTCTTATTGGAGAAGCGTGGAAACTGAAGCCACCTCACAGTATGAGCAAGAACCAAGCTAATCATATTGACCATAAGCTAAATTGTCATGAAATGTAATATGCACCAAATGCGAAGAGAGTAATGGAGTAGGTAGGGTGAAGGGGAGGCATCTTGAAAAGTGAGAGCATGTTTGATAGTATCTTCCCATAAGGTGTAGAATATCACTCCTCTACCCTATGAGCCCTTCGTTATTGCTTTCCAACTGCTGGCTTCAACCTGGAGTGGAGGAAGGTTACCCATGTATGTGCCGATTTGGTCAGTTTATTCTCTAAGAGTTGCTTTCATTCAACATAAACAAAACAAAGTCAAAAGTTAACAGTTGCATGTACTGAAGTATATCATTCATCTTCCTATCTTTCCATGCACTTTTTTCAGGTGTGGTGTGCAACTCATATTATTATTACCTGGCTTTAAACTGGTAACACGGAGAAGGTCTGTCTCGGCATTAAAACTAAGGGTATGGAGACACAGGGAAGAGAAGTATATAGAAGTTGTTAAAGGATTCAGATTCTAGAGACTTTAACTTCAAGTTTTACTTTAAGATGTTTTTTGAGAAGGCAGATGATAAAAACACCCATTTCCTCCAATCCACTTAATTACCTGCAGAAAAAAAAAATAATTCCTGCAAGTCCCAAAAGGTATACAAAGCTCTGATATCCAAAAGCAAGAAACACAGCTGGACTGACAATTTCCTATTAAAAGGAATTTAGAACCAGCACGATCCTTCCATCTGCTCCAGGCAATCCAATTTCTTGGATATATAAACAAGAGTAGATGCCCTGATTTTTAGTGGGAAAGTGATTTATCTCTATATATGGTTCTGATGAGGTGACCTAGAATACTGTCTATGTTTTAATGAGACCAGCTGAAGTTTGGAGAGCAGGGTAGCAGAAAGGAAACACTTAAGAAATTAAAATAAAAAAGCTTCTGAATTAATTTTTTACTTAGTAATAAAAGACCACAAACTATTTAATCCAGCAAAATGAAATGTCCATGTGATTACAGGACAAAAGAACCTCCACAGAAAGAAAGCACTGTGTAATTAAAAAAAACCCCCAAAACTCTTTACCTGGGAGGGGGAAAAGAAAAAACAAACAAACAAAAAAATAAAACTGATAACTAGTGACTGAGGCCACTTTTAATGCAGAGGTTGATCAATCACTGGAGTTGATGCCCTACTTGTTGCAGGGATGTTTTTCAGATAAGGAAGATATTTTTAGTCAAAGATATTAAAAAGTTTATACAATTCTTGGCAAAATTCAGTAGCCTGCATACTAGAGTTGGTCAGAATAAACATTTCCATAGCCTCTGCCAGCTTTAAATTCTGTGAAGAGTTAGACCTTCCCCACAGCATTTTGAGGTGAAGTTCTTGATTCACTTTTCTAGACAAAAACCTGTTATCCACTAAGGTATCTAGTAGCATCAAGTGTATTTTTAATAAGGTGGCTAGCTCACAAGAGTAGAAGGGAAGAAATATGAGCATGCACAACAAACCAGTTAAACACAGTGCTAAAATGCAAGCTTGAGGGAACTGAACCATATTCTAGCCATGTCTGCAGGGCTGAGTGGGCAACTAATTAGGTAAGTCTTTTTGTAGGCAACTGATGAACTCATATAACAAGGATTATTTTTTTTTTTTCTATTCCTTCCCAAGAAAAATACTGAATACACTGAAAAGGAATAAACCGCCACAGCAATTAAATACAACAGGAAACACTCATGAGAAAACACACGATCAAATCCTTGATCAACAGGTCTTCTGTGCCTGCACAAGGCTACAGACTACTGCAGACATGGGGGGGGGGAAATATTTGAGCTTGGAAATACCCAGGATCCCATCATGAAACCTCTTTACATGTTTAAAAGTTCTTCTCTAGGCAATTCAAGAGCCAAATGAGTGGCAAGAAAGAGGTATATGGGTGAAGGCAGCAACCTGAATACCTACATTTGACTACCAAAAGGTAAACAGCCTGTATTTTCTGAGTATGATACATAGCATTTTTTTTTATCACCTTGTTTTTCCAGTTGGTTATTTCTGACCCTGATTCTTCTATTTGTTTCAGAAAGATCAGCCAGGGCAAACCCTGGCACGTTCCAGGTCAGATGCAAATATATACTACGTGCTCTTGATAATTTGAAATGGGATGAAGAACTGATCAGTTTAGGGCTTTTTATTTGTTTATTTTTTCTTTCTTTCCCCCCCCCCCCCCCCCCAAGGAGCACCTTTTACTTTTTAGTGCTCTTCACCATAGACTGTGTTTTTCAAACACCAGAAAATACTTCAGCAATATTTGTCAAGCCAAGGAATTAATCTGAAAACATTTAAAAGAGCAATTCATTTTTCCTTCCTATTCCTCTGCACTACAACCAACATTACAGAGAAGGAAACCTATTACCCTGCTTTTCATGTCACATCTTTTCCTAATCATGACCCTGCTAGGAAGTATCTGCTGCATGTACTGCAGATGAGAAGACCCCCCCAGCTAAGTTGTCTCTTTTTAAAAAAGAAGTATTTGCAATCCACATGGCATAGCTAGCGCTCACTGACAACAACTCTGACCCAAAGTGGAGTACCACAAAGCTGCCTTATTTTACCCCAAACCTGTACAGTCAGACTGTTACCAGTGTACCCAATAACGCACAACAAATTTTGCATATAACTTTAAGGCGTAGTAGATATGAAGTTAATTTTAAACTGGAGTGTTCTCTGTGGCAGGTTTTATCTTTAATCTTCCCAAACATCTAATTGTATTTGAACACCCTGCGTCTAGCCTCAAGGTAGGGAGGAAAATTTAAGCTATAAAGGCACTTTATAACTTCACTCTTCATCATAAAGCAAAGCGCAATAAAATGAAATAGCTAGTTCAAGGCAAGAAGGAGAATGGTGAACCTTAGATATCCTATCAACACCAAACCACATGATATGATCGTTTCTGATCTTAGAAACTGACCTACAGGACCACAGTAATGGCCACAGTAGATGGACCTACATAGATGTGACCGGACTATCCAGCCAGGCCTTGTGCTCAGCTTGGCAAACAGAGAACAAGAGATAGTCTCTTGATAGAAAAGGACAGATAATCTAACTACAAAAATGGACCAAGGAAGCAAAAAGAAACAAGTGAAGGGATTTTCCTAAGGTCATAGAGCAGTTCAGTGGCTGGACGAGTAATAGGAAAAACAGCTCTTCCCAAGTCCCATCTATTGCCCTAACCACAAGATGTGCTGCTGCATACCAGCAATTATTCTTCAAGATTAAGACTTTACTGTGTATTGATTCACTATTGAGAAGCTGAAAACAGACAACCAGTTCAGAAGTGTAGTAAGAAATCAATGAATCACTGTTAATTTCCTTCCCAGTACCCATTGTTCGTTATGAGATGCTTCAACACAGCATTTATGGGAGCTCTCTAAGCAACAATGCAGCCCTTCTTAATCCAAGCAGTAACATACTTTTCAAAATTTAATTTCCAAGAAGATACTTTAGCAGCTAAAAGGTTTAAAATTTCTTAGTTTATCAAGCTCTTTGGGGGGAAAAAGAAAGGATTGGCAGGCACAGCAGTGAAAACAAATTCCCCAAAGAAGGGGAGAAACTTGGGCACTGAATAGAAAGTGGAAAGATAGCCAAAGCATGAGCTGTGAAAACTCAGGCTTCTAGAGAGTGTCCCTACAAGATCCCACATTTTTTTTTACAGACAGTAACACATCTAGAGATATAACAGTATTCTGAAATAGGTAAAGATAGCCCTTTCCCTGCAAATTAGTTATCCAAGGTGGAAGAGAAGATAACATTCCCAAATCCCGACTTTTGCTGCAAAACTAACAAAGTCAGGTCAAATATTTTCCAGTGTAGTTATGAAATTCATTCAAAATAGCAGGCTTTACTAACACACAATGCTTTAAACATCCTGCAGAGAAGCAAAAGGATTTTTTATTTAAAAATCAATCATTCATCAGAGGCCCACTGTACACAGTACTGACACCAAAACTCAGTTCTCTGTGTCATATAACTACTGATATATACTCACCCTGGTTTTGCTTACAAACATAAGTAATTTGTATTCCTACAGCAAAGTAAAAAGCAAGAAAGAAATTTCTTCTTTCTTAGAGAAAGAACACATCAGCAAGTCCTAATAGGTAATTACAAGAGGATTACACTATATTAGCAAATATTTTACAGAGCGTTTTTAATACGAGTATAGAAATAGATGCAGTATTTTTGGCCAAACTATTTCCATGTAGATATTCATTGACTGTTTGCTACTGTAGCTAAGGTTAAGAATCGATATTTTAAGAAAAGCAAGTGGTCAGAACTCCAAAGCACAAGTGTCCATGCATTCATTTGGCACAGTCATGCAGCTGTACAGATGCTGTGTACCAGACACTGTTAGAATGACACGTTTTTCTCTTCACACTGGAGAAGCGTGGTCCTATAAAAGTAAGACTAAGGTCTGTGGTTTGCCAATTGGAAAAAACTGCTGTGGTGCTGTCTATATAAGCTGCATTGTGGCCAATTCTTGGCCAAAGGATAAATATATATGGTTTACTATTCTACCAATACATAGGCTCCATTGACACGTACACTCAAGAGGCTAAACTAAACTAACCGACTTCATCTCAACATCTGTGCAATTTAGCAATGTTTCAAATCTACTGCTAAAATGTAACTAGTGACTATTTTCAAGACAGTAGAGCAAGACATGCAAAAAAAAAAAAAAAAAAAAAGTCATGCACAGAATCATGTGAATAATGAATCCCCTCATGTATCCCTAGAGAACCTCAAGTTAACAGCAAATGCAAGGGATTTTGGACAAATTCTGCAAGACACTCTAGCTTCAGCTAAATCTCAAAAATTTAGTATGATGTGTCAGATATTGGACAAAGACAGTCAAAGAACGAAAATAATATGAAAGAAATATGTCCATGATAAAATATTCTTTTTCTCTTAAAAATTAGAAACTGATTTTTTTTTCTGGTCATATTCGTACATCATTTTTCCACAGAATCTGACCCAATCATAAGTTACTGTAAAGATAAAATACGGTCTGTTACACTTATACCATATTTTGTGTTGGGTGAAAACTGAGAAGGAATAGCTGCGTTGCATGCTGACCGATCATCAAAAGCCTTCCAGGAACTAACTTACTGTCCCTATAGAGCAAACAACCAAATCACTGGGTCTTCAGTAACAAGTGATCAAAACAAAAGAGGAGGCACCGTTCCAATAGCCACTTTTTAAACCTGAAAACAAAAGATATTGGCAAATGTTAATTCTAATAATTGCTGCTGGATAAAGTCTAAGTGATTCTCATTTTATCCTTAAGCCAGGTATAGCCTCAAGCAGGAGGCAGCAAATTCAGGTATTTCAAAGTACACTGCTTCAAAGCAGAGGAAAATACTTTGTAAGTTTTTAGAGAAAGGAAATAACAATTTTAAAAAAAAAAATCTATCCTAACAATGCACATTAAAATTTAGCAGCCGTTTTAAATTTTTAATTTGTAAATTGTTTCAAGAAGCACCATGAAATAAATGCTGACATCCTTTACTTTTGGTTTTGTTATTTTTAGAATAACCAAGACCAGTTTTTACATAATGGTGATTAAAAATTCCCCCCCACCCTGAGTCTTCTTCCTCAGTGTTCCTTCTAGGGCTTTCTTGATTTGTGTTGCTAAAAGAAAAAATAAATCAGATGTAGGAAGATGTCTACTTGATACTTGGAGAAAGTTTGTCAGAGTGTAGCGCTTCAGTCAATTCAAAGCTTTATAGCATAGAATACTTAAAAAATTCTAGTTAACTGGAGTCTATAATAAAACATTCTTTTATAATAATCACAAACATTTTAGTGGGAAACTAGTGAAAAGTTATTAAGGACAGCGTAGTCCAACATTGAGATAAAAAGCATCAACTGCTCAAAGCAGTGTGGTTTCTTTAAAGAAAATCTGTTCCCTCCCTCAACAATTTGACTACACTAATAAGTTAACAGATTAGGCAACAACAGAGTTTATGTGCTTTTTCCACAAGGCATTGTGAAGCGTTGTCTCACAAATATTAATGAGGAGAATAAATAGCTGCGAGCACACATGCATGTAAACCAGACATATACATGCATATTCCTGCTAGGGGAGAAATAATATAAAAACAAATTCTATTCTTCTGTAGCTTAAGAAAAATGATAACTGGCATAACCAAATCTCTATTTATGATTTATATTATTGATACATTTATTAAAGATTGGAAAGCAGCACAAGAGAGTCACGAAATGAAGGTGTTCTGAAGGCCAGGATTTCCAAAGTAAAACTCAATAATTTACTCCAATCTTAATTTTTTGTTAAGTTTTGTCATAGTTTTTTGCAGATGTATTAATTTCTCAAAAACTATTTGCCAAGTCCTTCCTAGAAATAACTTTTACACTGTAGATCATATGGGAGCAGTATATTACAAGGATTGGCTACTCGTTATAGACAGCTGGCTTTGTTGGCAATGTAAATCACTGGGTGTTTTTCCGAGTATGCAGATTTATAGGAGTTCATACAAATATGCAGAGTATTGACAAAAAGCGCATTTCAGTTCCATTCTCTCCCTCCCAAGGCTTCTCAGCAGAAATTACGTGCAAGTGAAGACTTACATGCAGATGACAGAAAAATACCAGGCATCCTGCATGGCCAGTGCAGGCCTCCATCAGCCAGAGCGCAAACGCTACACGGCCAGAGGCCTCCTACAGCAATGAAGGTGCTGATGACAACATAGCAGGCAGCAGTTAAATGGAAAAAAAAAAAAAAAGCAATTATGAAAACTACACAAATTCAATGCTTTAGTGAAACAGCATAAAAGCAATGACTTACTAAGTTTTGTGCTTCATTTTGGACTGTACCGTTTAAAAAAACGAAAGCGAAACACAACTACGTTTAATGGGACCAATGCCTCTGAACTTGTGAGCCAGGTTATTGGGTCACATCCAGCCTGCAACTGGTAGTAACAACATGCTATGTTCTGTGAGTTACCTGTTATCTTTCAGAGAGGAAATTTTGAGACAAAGTGCCTGAAACTGTTTCCCATGCCTGGATGCACAGAAGTGCATCAGAAGTCCAGTGAGTTTACCAAAAGCAAGGAGGATCAGCAGAGATGAGATGGAGAAGCAGCAGCCTGCTCAGCAGGGACCCCTCAGGACTGCAGCCAGACACTGCTGCACCTCCTTCAGCCACACCGAAGTGCGCTGGTTGGGGAGGCAATAAATCTAATACCTCCTGTAACTTACACATTCACGTTTTTCAGACTCCTGGTTTGAGACAAAAGCTGGCAGTTTTTCTCTGCTATAAAATTAATAACAAACTTTTCAACTACGCAGCACTTTTTGCCTGGGATTTCAAGATTGTTATTGTTCTCTAAAAAACCAAAAAAAGTCCCTAAAAATTGCAGATACAAATCTGGAAATACTTATACCAAATCTGTCAGGGTAAATAAATACACAAAGCAACTCTTATCTAAAGAGAAGTAGAAGAACAAAGGGGATCAAGAGAAAAAGTACATTCTGTGTTGTCTTGTATTGAAATACACTATAAATACTTAAAATGCTATTATGCAAAAAGACAGAGCTTAGGGTTATTAAAGAAATGATTGTAAAAATATCTCTTAATTAAATCTTTTTAAATCTCTTAATTAAATCTCTTAATTAAAATGTCAATGGGCATCAAGTGTAAATTCAAAACCAAATAACTCTGCTTTATATGACAGTAAGAACTGTTAAGTCCTGAACCCTTACACAGGTATATTTGAGAAGGTAAATCTTTAGTATTTTTAACAACCAGAGCTATGCACTGTGGTTTGCAGAGCAGACGCTGGACTCCTTCCAGGAGATGGAAGCCCTCCAGGTAGAGCCAGGATGCTAGGAGCAATTATAGCAGACCCAGAGCCTTCCTCTTGTTAGAAGAAAGGGTGGCTTATTAATTCTGGGAATGTGTCACGACCAGCCAGTGGAAAAAAGGGAGCTGGAGATATTCCAGGTAAGATGTAGCAAAAATGGTTTGCAAACAAAGCACTCGCCGCAAGCTAGGTTTTTTTGTTGGGGGTTCTTTTGTTGTTTTAATTCTAAACAATATCCTCCAGAAATACCAATATCCCAGTTTAGCCTGTACCTACATTGCGGCGCGAGCAGAAGTTGGACAGTAACTGTAGAAATTTAAGTGAAAAAAAAAAGTTTAAAGTGCAAAGCTTATAATAAATGACTAGCTTACGCTTGAAACTTCAGGGTCTGGGCAGACACTTAAAAGCCACAAACGCACACATGGCCAAAGAAACCCAGACTACTGCAGCGATCCAAAACCACCGCTGGAAGTTTGGGTTTTCATTGCCTTCACTTAGTGATGGGTTCAGCTTGAAGGGATATCAGCGTTAGATGACATGGTGCAGGGAGGTGGCTGTAACAGACACAGCTGGTCCTGGGAAGAACAGGAAAAGCATTATTTTTGTTTCCCACAAGTATTCCACAGGCAGTGAGTGGGCTTAAGGTTTTAAGCCTATCCCAGCCTGAATGCCTAGGTGCCAAAGGCAGCCGGGTTTTTTAAAATAGCTGCTTTGCAGTGGGGCTGTTTCTCACTCTTAAGAGTGCTGCAACTTTACAATGCTGTCTGAGCAATGTCAGAAGAAAGGAATAAGTGAAATGAAGGCTTTTACAGTTCCCCAGTAGTGTCTGTCACTCAAAACACAGCCACTCTTAATCCCAGTTGCAATAAACAGTGGAAACCATTCCCCTGAAATTCATGTTGCAAGGCAGGGTAAAGGGAAGGGTTCAGATGACCGCCTTGCTCCCGGGCCCCAGGGGATGCCAGCAGATTTAGCAGCCAAGTCAGCTCATTAGAAAGGCAGAAACTAGCTCAAAGGTAAACAAGACGATGAAATAAAGGAGAAATACTCTTCATGTGCCCAGATTTTAGTCAGCCCTTTAAAGAGGATGAAATTCAGTGGGACAAATATATTGCAGAAGCAGGCTAGCTGATTAGGATTTTTTTTTTTTCCGCTGAAAATTGTTTTCATTTCAGAGGAAAAGGCAGGATAGGACTTTGCATCCCAAATGCAGTATGTTTTTTTTGAGAGAGGGCATGTATTTCAAGAGTATCCACTGTTAAAGCACACACATCGAATCCTTGCTATGTGGGTTAGTGGTTGGCATAAGAAATTCGAGGTCACAGCTTCAGCTGGCTCTGCCTGCCAGGGGTTCATGTTTATCCACAGTCAAGTCATTTAGTTGGTCCAAGTTTATGTACCTACAGAGCTGGTTTTAATAACACCTTTCAAATGGATGCACTCATCCTTATTTAATATTGATAAAGTACTTAGTAATTCTAGAGTGCCATTCAGCTGAGGGTCATTAGAGAAAAACATGCTTTTTAGAGCCTGAAGACAATGATATAGGGAGATTTTCTTCTTCCCTTGCTGGTTGAAACTTGGCCCACACCACTGATAAAATCCTGATTTGATGGCTGTTTAGTGTCCTGTGTCAAATAATACACTGTTTTGATTCCATTCCAAGCAAATAAGTGATCATTGGAACTACATTGGGCCACTATTCATGATATCAATCCTTCTGGAAGCCTCACAGAAAGGATAAATAGGCTACATAATAGAAGAAAGATAAGAGTATGAGTGAAGGCAAACTATTCAGGGTCTCACAGCATGAAAACATTTTGCGATTACTGAAATGCCAATATATCAAGCATTCATATAATATTCTGTGCCCTTCAAAAACACAGGAGTGACCCGTTACCATTTTGAAACTCTTGCTAACAGCAAAGCTCAGTTGAGAGCCTTCTTTCATACCTCCACAGAGGAAAAAGCATAAAAAGCTATGTAACTGGAAAAAACCCCAAACACATAAGGAGGAGAACTGCTATAATCCATCCTAAATGCACAGGGGGGGAAAGGTAGGAATTTGCCTTCAGTCCCAGGACCAGCACAGAAGAAACAGAATCATAGATGAACTTGATCTCCTTCTATGTCAAGGTGACCCACTTAATGGATGTGGGAAAGACTGTGGATGTTGTCTACCTAGACTTTAGTAAAGCCTCTGACACCATTTCCCACAGCATTCTCCTGGAGAAACTGCTCATGGCTTGGATGGGTGTACTCTTCACTGGGTAAAAAACTGGCTGGATGGCCAGGCCCAAAGAGTTGTGGTGAATGAAGTTAAATCCAGTTGGTGGCTGGTCACAAGTGGTGTTCCCCAGGGTCAATACAGGGGCCAGTTCTGTTTAACATCTTTATCAATGATCTGGACAAGGGGATCAAGTGCACCCTCAGTAAGTTTTAAGACAACACCAAGTTGGGCAGAAGTATTGATCTGCTGGAGGGTAGGGAGGCTCTACAGAGGGATCTGGACAGGCTGGATCGATGGGCCAAGGCCAATTGTATGAGTTCTAACAAGGCCAAGCACCGGGTCCTGCGCTTGGGTCGCAACAACCTCATGCAATGGTACAGGCTCGGGGAAGAGTGGCTGGAAAGCTGCCCAGTGGAAAAGGACCTTGGGGTGTTGTTTGACAGCCAGCTGAATACGAGGGGGCTGTGTGCCCGGGTGGCCAAGAAGGCCAACAGCATCTTGGCTTCTATCAGGAATAGTGTGGGCAGCAGGAGCAGCGAAGCGATTGTCCCCTGTACTCAGCACTGGTGACGCTGCACCTCAAATCCTGTGTTCAGTGTTGGGGTCCTCACTACAAGAAGGACATTGAGGTGCTGGAGCATGTCCAGAGAAGGGCAACAAAGCTGGTGAGGGGCCTGGAGCACAAGTCTTGTGAGGAGCAGCTGAGGGAACTGGGGTTGTTTAGCCTGGAGAAAAAGAGGCTCAGGGGAGACCTTATCACCCTCTACAGCTATCTGAAAGGAGGTTGTAGCAAGGTGGGTGTTGTCTTTTCTCCCAAGTAACAAGCAATAGGACAAGAGGAAATGGCTTCCAGTTGCACCAGGGGATTACATTGGATATTAGGAAAATTTTCTTCACCGAAAGGGCTATCAAGAATTGGAACAGGCTGCCCAGGGAACTGGTTGAGTTGCCATCCCTGGAGGTATTTAAAAGATGGGTAGATGCGGTGCTTAGGGACATGGTTTAGCGGTGGAATGGCAGTGTTAGGTTAATGGTTGGACTTTGTGATCTTAAAGGTCTTTTCCAACCTAAACTATTCTATGATTCTCCCTCACCCTGTTTTTATTCACATCTCAAAGCACACACAGCGTGCTCTAAACACAAATCTGCTCTAAAACGTGCTCTGAATGCTGAAGGGCATTTGGTCTAGAAGGCAAGACTAGATCTTGCCCCAAGGAGAAAAAAACCTGAAACGACTAGAATGTGGATGCCAGGTCCATTTATCCTCCTTTAAAAAAAAGAAGTCACTGCTACCAGGCCACAGTACTCACTAATGCAGCTATAATCCTGTATGCTATCCACTACTTCGGTTGGACCGTTACTTCCCCAAAGAGCCTTTCAAAACAATAAGCACCCAAACTGTTACAGACCAAGAAAGGGAACAAAGAGTTTACTGATAAGGAAGAATTCAGTAAGGGAAAGTGGATGATTAGAGAAGCATGTTGAAAAGAATGAGGCCTTTTCCCCAATCTCTGGAAATTACCACAAGCCAAAAATATAAGTTTAAGAAACCCAGGCAGGATATATGACTCTCTCAATTTCTACTGACTTAAAACTGAATGTTTTTCAAGCTTTCAATGGAATATGCAGGTACCACAGAGCCATAATAGTCCAATTAAAAATGCATTATGGATTCCAAGGAGAGTAAGTTATATCTCTGGGTAACTCAGTGGAATTTATTAGTCCTTGCAGACTGGCTGCTATTATGATCAACAGCAATTATTCATGTTAAAAGTGTGACTGTCTGTTTAAAAATGTCCCAATGTAACCCAAGCTTCCTGCTAACATACAGTCTTCAAGCTCTCCACGAAACAGATCTTTAGGGGTTATAGCATGAATTATTTATTTATTGGCCTTCTAGAGCCATTCTTTAAGAAAGAATTATAATCACATAACTATGATGGTGGAGAGAACAAAGAATCTTTGAAGTGCAGAAACAGGACAAGATAAAGGTATTTTAAGACAGAGAATCGAACCAAACCTGAACCCAGTTCAAACTGTCCAACTACAACTGAAAATGAATTATTATTTTGGAAGTACTTCTGCCAATTGCGCCTCCATCTGACACTCCAGCCACAGTTAACCACAAATCAAAGCCAAACCACAACATTTTACTGGGGGTATTACTTGTCACTGTCAGTTCTTCTCAAAAGATTTTTAAGAGAATCGTAATTTTGGCAATGTTTGCAGCACAGGCATATTTTCAGTCTAAAAAAGTCTAAAAGAAGTTAAACAAAGGATATTATTTCTAATATGTTGTTATATTCTTTACTAAAAAGTTTAAGCCAAGTGAAACTTTTTGGTAGCACTTGGTTTGCCAAGAGATGCCTGATATTTTTCTGCTGACACACAAAAAACACAATACAGATAAGTGTTTCTTTCTCTAGCTGCATGAATCCTCTTATCTCACCTCAAGACATCTGGCAAGATAGGAAAACAGATGCAGGATACTGACATCTTCATTGAAGTCACTCATGACCTCAAAAGAATCTGACTGAAAACCATGATCCTTTCTTGTTCTGTGCCTTACTGTGTATATGTTACTATTAGTTAACCCCACTTTGCTATATTTTGATATAAATACAGTCAAAACACATGTGCTTACACCAGGGGCAAAATGACTGCCATGTATTACATTACACCAGTAATGAAGCAGAACATGAACTTTTTTTCTGCGAAAACCTACGGTTGCTCCAGACCTCTCCGATCCTCACTAACAAAGGACAACACCCTGCACCCCTACTTTCAGACCAGAAAAAACGGAATTTGCATCTGCTTCTTTGGAAGTAATCTGTGTTTTACAGTGTCCTAATTCTTAAAACAGTAGATAATAACCCATTTCTAACATTTTAAGCCTTTTTTTTTAAAAAAAAATTCTTTTCTCTGAACCCGAGAAAGGGGAGGTGAACACACACCATCTAACAGCAGTTGAACTCCCACTCACCACCATGTCCTTCATTCAAAATACATTAGCAACTAAGTAAAAACAAAGCTACAGAGAGAAGGTTCAATAATTTCATGTGTACTAGAAGTGGTAGTAAATAAATTGCATATTCCACACATGTAATATAAATAAATAAATACTAACTAAAACTTCAACCTTTTTGCTTTTTGGAAAATTTAGCTGGTTTTTGGGACCCAGAGACTCAACATGCTTGATTTTAATTTAAGTTCTTCTGTGCAAATATTGTCAATGAAGACAGAGTATTTTGTATGAGAATTTTCACCAAATCAAAAAGAATAGTTCAGTTTGCACAAGTACTGTTGTTTTTCTCCCCAGAACTGGAAAAACTTTTGCTGAATAAAATTCTGCTGTAGCATGCATTTATTAAAATCTTTGCTCAGGGATGGGAAAAATATTTTTGATGAATGCAATACATAACTGTGCCATTAGCGAAGCTGGAATTTGGCAGTGGCAGGAGCACGACGTACCTTTGACATCACCAGTATGGCATTTGTGCTGGTGAGGTGAAGCCACTTCCCTGAAAGATGTTCCACCTGGAGGTATGAAGTGCAACCAGTGTAGAGAGAAGCCATCACAAAAAGATTTCAGCTGTGATTTTCTATGCTTATCCTTTATATATTCCCCAGTGTAAAAATGTGCAAGACCTTTTGCTATGGTTCATAAGGTGAGTGTTCGGATTATACTGGGGCATCCACCCATTTCTTGATGTCCTTATTTACCTAGCAATTCAGTTTTGACATACTTTTAAGGAGTGTCTCTGTCAGTGTTGATGGGGGTGAGTGTTTTTCACTTGGAGGTTTACAGTGACAGGGACATTGAGGCAGAAACCGCAAGGTGGACGCATGTCAGCTGAAGAATGTGTTTCTGTAGCTACACAGTCACATACATGCTCTGTAGTTGGCCCTGGCTTACAGCTTGGGCTGAGACAAGTGAAGGAAAACAAGGTGCAATCAATATTAAAAGTGGGTGAATAAACTCTGCACTTTTTTCACCAGTTTATCAAAAAAACCCACATCATCTGTTTATTGGCTCTTCACATTTCCTAGCAAATATGACATTCCATAAGGTAGAAACACTGGAAAGTTAATTTTGGAGCAATTACACCCTTGACTTCCTCAGTTTTCATTTTTACTTTTCATTCAACAAGTTATTAGCGTTAATGATTCCCTTGGCTAATCCCATCCTCACAGGACCAGGTGGTACATGTTAACACCTTCAAATTAACAGCTAGGTTTAAGACAGAGACACTAGTATGTTTGTTCAGCCCTTTACATGAGAAGAAGCTACTTGGCTTACTAAATGGGAAAGGGTCAGGCCAGTACTTGTGGGCTGGTACCAGCCTTAACTTAGGAGGTTCATTGTAAGGGTCTGCAGTAGTGTTTAGATGAGCATGGAGAGTAAAAATAAAGTTTCATGTTGGCAGGCAAGAAAAATTTCCAGAAGAATGGTATAGCTCAAAATATTCCAGTTTTACACCAAACAGTGGGGTATATTTTCCCCTACAGCGTGAGTACCTATACCATTCCAGTTCATTTATTTACCATAAACTCAACTACAACTTCATCCTTCTTATTTAGGGTTGTATCAAAGAAACAAAGAAAACATGTCTTCCTAGAAGTTCTCATTTTGCCTTTGGTTGAATTAAACAGGGCTAACGTGAATGTGCGTTTGATCAGGGACAAGCGACTCTATACCAAAAACTTTGGTTTTATACGGGCTTTGGAATAGCACTTTTTTTCCTTGTGAATCTTTTCTTTTTCTAGGTGAGTGATTGGACTATAGTACATAGAGATTGGACTATAGTGCTTTTACTAACAAGACATATACATGGGAAAGAATGACGTTTGTCAGTTGTATTAATTAAGGTAAAAAAACAGCCTGGCTTAAAAGGGAAGACGGATATTAATGTTGTGAAGTAGGGGTTTTAGTGTTCCATCAGCAGTGCTAGTTTATGCAATATCACTGTGATTTTTCTCTATAATTGATAAATGTACATATATGGAAAGTTTTTTCTTTTTACTAGGGTAGCTTAGTCCATATTTATGCCTACACCAATATCATTGTTCTCATAAAATCATAGACCAAAACTGATGTAGTAAATCTGATCCAAAACCTGTATACTACATATCTGTTATAAAAGCTGATGACTTGTAGGCCCTGGATGGGATGGTACTAGGTGACAGCTTCTTCCTGTCCAGAGCTGTAAATGGATCAGTGCTTACTGTCACTCCACTGCCTGCATCGCACTACTCAAAATCAGATGATATGCAAGACGAGTTCTAGATGATCCTGGAGAATTTCATACATGTGAGGTGTGCTGACAGAGGCAAGAACTGAGCCCTCATGTAAGACAGAGGTCCAGGTTTTGAGACGTGAAAATAAAAATCTCTTGTCTTCAGGCATCTGCAGTTCATTCCTTTCATGTAAAGAGCTGCCTAAAAACCTCCTTGGAGATTTTCCAATTCTGATATAAATAACATGTCAACTCAAAGTAACTAGGAAACAAACTTTCCTGCAACAGGGTTAGTGCTAATCAAGAGAAATGCCTGCTCTTGTATCAACATGGCAACTCAGAATGGATAAGATGCATACACTCGTGAAAAAATGAAATACTCATTCTGTTATCCAGCCTAGTGGAAAGAAGGGATAAAACAGAAAAAGCAAACCCACAGATAATCCTGGGTATGTAAAGAAGGTGTTAAGAAGAAATCAGTGCGACTTCAGTGTTGAAGCAGGCAGTAGCGATATTCTCTGTGACAGCTGTGGTGCAAGCAGACTCCCATACCATGAATAAAATACTGGCTCCAGACCTGAGCTGACTTAAGGACAACCAGTACTTTCACAAAAAGCAGTCAAATAACCCATTAATCAGAAGCTAATTGTAGATGCAATGCTTCCAGTCCCACTACAGCCACTCTGTTCACAGGTCCCACCAGTCCCCTCTTGCCCTCTTCATCTCCCATTAACCACCATGACCTGTGCCGTCCACTAATAATAATTTCATTTACCTGTATCTCTGTCATTCTCTTCTGTCTTCTGCAGTTGCTCTAACTCTTATTTTCTCAAAGCCTTGTTCTACCTTGGCAAGCAAACTCAGAGAGGTTATAGTTATCGGAAGAAAGAGTCTGGTGGGGCTCCCAGGGAAGCACAGAGAAGCAGCAAACAATTAGGCACTATATCTGGCTCCTGGAGCTTGCTGTACCATGGATTTAATGAGAAGCAGGTGGGCAGAGATACTGCACACAGTAAAGACACGCACAAAAAGGTAGAAATGAAACCCTCCACACATTTGAAAAAAAAATAAATCTAATAGTCATCCTTCCCCTCCTCAGGCAGTTGTTAGAGTATTTTTATTGCATGCTTTAACGCCAAGGTCTTTAAGGAGCTCCACAGACAGCACCTATCTTCTCCAGTTTGTAGCCAGTTACAAAGCACTGAGGAGATTCAAGAAACACCCTCAGTGAAGGTTCTCCTACAGCATAAGGCAGGTTAGAGTGATTCCCAGGTGACAGTAACTCCCCAGGCCTCCCCACTTGCCTGCTGTTTCTCTGGCTAGTGAAGCCAGCACCAGCAGCAGTTCTTACAGGAGGATCTTATGCCAACAACCCGCTTGGTGGTTTGAGTCAGTCTTGCAGGAATTGTGCTTCACACACTACCCAGCAAATCATAACTGCATGTGGTATATATTTACCAAAATTCTACATACAAATGAGCTGTAAATTCATATTCATCCATTTCCAGAACTTTCTATGTCAAAGCTATAGGAGGAAGAGTGGCTTAGAAGAAGAAAACGGGAATTCTGACTTTTGTGCCTGAGCACTAGGTTGCAGCTGAGCCTTTAGATAGGTGCAGAAATACGTGATGCAACATACACAAGCACACGCGTTTCCTAGACTTGCTTTCACGAGCTTTGCCTTATGCTATGTTTCATTGCTGGCAGCAGAACTGTTGTACCTACAGAGCAAGCACAAGTGGCTGTAACGTCCATAACTCAGAAATGCCACATGCAGATGTACTTTTACAGTTTACAACTCTGCTGAAATGCCTCCTCATAATTTGAAGAGCGCTTACACACTGTTCCCATCACATAGCTAAATTATTTCATAATAAGATAAGAATCTCTGCTGCAGCATATGAAAAACATTTGCTTGGAATATTCCAGCTACACTGCAGCTGAATGGCCCATTGCATTATGTATATCCTGTATATATCCCGATTACAGAAACCAGAGAATACAGTGGTGGGTTCAAGTTACCTGTTTTCTGTAGTCTCATTGACAGTTTTGGATATTCATTCTATTTTCCATTCAGAGCCCCGTCTGAATCTAGAAGTAGAAGACAACAACAGCAATTCAGACCAAGACACCTTTGAGCAAGAAAGAGAATGAGAATCAAAGATATTTGCTATTAGGGCACATTCATTTTTAAAATATGGAGTACCATAAAAAAAATTAAAATCGCATATGTAGCTTGAAGGCTGACATCATCTAAAGGTATGAACACTGAAAGCAGGAATATAACTACATTAGATTATGAAATAACATGTCTGGGCCAGAAGCGGAAAGTTACGTTCCACACTTTTGCAAAGATGCCTTGGGAAGAGAGCAGCCGCAAGAGGTCCAGCTCGCTAAGCGGACAGGCTGAGTGAGCAGCTCTAAAGTAATTTTGAATAAATTACATGGTCACCCACTACTTAGGGAACCGGACTGAAGATGCCGGCCCTTATATCTGTGTTTGCCTTTGACCTGTTTCAAGGCTTCTATTTCCCAAGTCACTTAGGACATACAGATTATTTAAAGCTTCATGTTATGGTTCCAATTGGTTTTTTACTTCATTAGCACTACTCATAAATAAAACCATGAGGATAAATAAATAACTGTTTCAGCAGACTGATGCATAATCCATATAGTTGATGTCACTTATAGTCCACCCCAACGTAATGAATAGGAAGGGTGCACATGTCCTGAAAACTTCTTGCAGCCATTGGACTCTCACTGGGCAGCTTTGTCTTGAATATTTTGGACGATGACAGATGCAATTGACCTGGACAACTTTTTTTTCTCTACTGCAATGTATCTGCTAAGTGGACCATTTGTACCAATCTTCTCCTCGCTAACCTATGACTTCTACAGGTGAAGAAGAAGGGGACTTACAATGAAGAAAAAATAACTATCGTGAACATAACTGGGCTGTAGCAAATGCGGCAGCAGCATTTTGCTAAGCTAAGAGCAGTATTAAGTCCAGAAAGGGAGGGGAACTGCCTAGAAACTGTTTTCCAGAAGAAACTGCAGCAGAAGACCAAGATGACAACTGACTCCCAAAGTGTGGGTGCTCTTTAGTTACGCTATTAATAGTGGAGGCATTTGCAACCTGTCCCTTTCTTGATATGCTAAATAAAGCATCTATTCAATTCACTCATTCCTCTCTGTGGTTACTAGAAGCCACCAGGGCTACTACCAAGGGGAAACTACAGCCAAAACCTTTCAGCGTTCAGACGCGTCGTGGGGGACACGTGGTACCCTGACGTCACAGGGGGCTGCTGCACCTCCGAACGCAGCTGCCGTAACAAATGCACTCGCTGTGCCTTCCCCTGCCCCGCCGCCATCCGTACTGTGCGGCCTAAAGTGCTCAAAGCGCCTAAAAACTACAAGGAGGGCTATATTCAGTTTGGAAAGAAAAGTATCAAAATGTACAAAACTTCTTTATCCAAAACATTGTATCACCTCCACCACTCTATATTTTGACCTCTGTTGCTACAAGAGCCCTGTTAGGTTATCTTCTCTGCTTGTGCAGAACTCCCATTTGCTTCACAGCATCTTACTAAACAGAGTGGAAAGTGGAGCTGTCAAAAATACATGTATTTTGTTTTAATTTATCAAGTAAAAAAAAAAAAAAAGAGGGAAGTGATGAGAATAGAAATTGTCTTTAAGGAAGGAATTAGCATGCCTGCAAAAAACTCCACAGCAACAAAACAAGCAGCTTCAGCCTAGTTCCCCCTCCTAGAGTTTCTACCATATCCTGACTTTACTGTCACCATCTGCCAGGAAGGCAAGTTCCTCAGATGTGTTCTGTATTTCTTGTTCTTTTTCCATTTACTAGCAAATCCTGGAAAACCCTCCTCCACAGTTTATTAAGTCACCAACCCTCATTCATCATGTTGCTTCTTTAAAACACTCTGCAACCATTTGAGTTTGGGATGCGATTTGATTTAATGCTTCTTTCATTATGATCTATGCTGAGGACAGTTACAACGTTACAGAAAGCCTTTACCCTGGCATAGCCTGTTCCTTCTCGTGCTGATACGCACACGGTTAGATGTGCTCCAAAGGGCTCGTAAACCAAGACAGATGACAAATGAGCAAACTGCGTTCATGCTGCAAGGACATCGTCATTTAAAAAAAAAAAAATAAATATATATATTAGCACTGCTGAAGGAGTTCAGTTTGATTCAGCTGTTCCAAACTCTACCTCGCCTTGCAGTTCTGGAAAGTTACAGTCTTCATCTTTGCTTAAATTCTTGCAAGCAGAGAGCTTCACTGCCTTAACTACCTGCTCTTGAAAGTAAAATGTATCCATCTTTGGTGTTTGCAGCTGACAATTTAATAGCATTTCCTACTGCATGTACGCTGACCTGCATTTTCTATCGCTGGTAACCATACCTCTTCAGAACAGCGACTTTTTTTCGATCTTAGCAGAGATGTATGGCTCATTACAGCAAACCTAGATGCCAACTTTGATGTTTCAAAGGTCAGATCTTTTCTGTTATCTAACCAAGGAAGGCATTTTTTCCAAGACCATACTAGGAAGACACATTAAAATTTTTCACCTCCTGTCACTCAGGAAAGAGCACAAGGAGCTTTGCAGACGGAGTTTTTAAGTTACCTCCTGGGAGTTCCTTTGGTTTTAAAAAGAAAACTCCTAGTCTGATTGCTACAGTGTTAGTACCGAGGCGAGAAATAGCTGCCCTGCTCTGCTCTACTCCACTCGTGGCAGGGAAGAGTTTACGAACTGTAATTACCAGCTTACCCACTCAGGCTCCTTCCTAAAAGGAGAATCATTCATCACCCTCTTTTGTGCTACCGACTCCTTAAAAGGCTTACTCAGCTTTAACTCCAGTGTGTCCCACCGCAGCCAGGCTCCCCCAGAGCCTGCGCCAGGGCTACCTAGATGGATTTCAAAGGGAGCATCGCGCCGCTTGCCTGCCTTATTTGGGAAACCCTGACTCTGCAAGGCTTGGCACAACCTCAGTGGCCGAGCAAGCCTTCCTAAACCTGGAGCTCTGACAGAGATTTAATGACAAGGAACCTCAGATTACGATGAGCTCCCCAGCACCGGCAAGAACACAGAAATGAGAGTGGTGAGGAAGGGCGGGCTCGGTACCGAGCAAAACTTGCGAAGTAAAAAACCACGCTGCAAGGGCCCGGCGAGCAGCCCTCGGAAGGGCTTTGGCGTAAAAATCTTCAGGAAGGAGGAAAAGGAAGGCCGGGGAGCGAGCGAGCCGGCGCAGACCAGGCGGGCAAGTGGCCAGCGGCGCGGGGACACCCCCGGCCGGCGGCCCGGGACCTCCGCCGGTGCGCAGCGGCACGCAGGCACGGGGACAGGGACAGGCACAGAGGCTCTCACACACAGTCTCACACACAGAGTCTCTCTCACACACACACAGTCTCACACACACACACACAGAGTCTCTCTCACACACACAGAGTCTCTCACACACACACAGAGTCTCTCACACACACACACACACACAGGTCTCCCCCCGCAGCACGCTGCCGGCGCCGGCAGCCCCGGGGGGCAGGCACGGCCGGGCGGGGAGGGAGAGCGCAGAAAGTTTCCTGCGAGGCCCGCGGGCGGCGGCAGCGATGCCCGTGCTGCGCGGAGCGCTGGGCGGGCGCCGCCGGCCTTAGGGGGAGCGAGAGCGGCGCGGGGCCCGGCAGCGAGCCCCCGGCCCGGCCCCGTCCCCCCGGGCGGCGAGGAGGAAGCACCCCGGGCAGGGACGGGAAAGCGGCGCCGGCCGGAGCGCGGGGAGTGGGAGCGGCACCGCGGGGACGGCCGCCGCCGCCGGCAGAGCCTGGGGGAAAGATGAGCTTGTTGTCAGCCATCGACACCAGCGCCGCGTCCGTCTACCAGCCCGCCCAGCTCCTCAACTGGGTCTATCTCTCGCTGCAAGACACGCACCAGGCCAGCGCCTTCGATGCCTTCAGACCCGAGCCCTCCTCGTCCCAGCACCCCGACCTCGGCTACACCAAGAGCACCCCGGAGCTGGGCTCCTCGCTCAGCTCTAGCTATCTCAACAGCTTCTTCCAGCTCCAGCGCAGCGAGGTGAGTCCCCGCCGCCCGGCGCGCAGCCCCCCGGCCCGCCGCCCCCGGCGCCCCCCCCCCGGCCCCCCCCCGGGGGCGGGGCCCCTCCCGCTAACGGGCCGGGGCCAGCCGCCGGAGCGGCATTGGCGAAGCCGCCCGCCGCCTCCCGCCGCCCGCCAGCGGCGAGGGGCGGCCGTGTTGACAGTCTGGTAAATGGTTACACCGGGCTGCCGGGCGAGGGGGGACGTGCGAAACCGCTGCAACCCTAAAAACGCGCAAAAAATTCCCCGCCCCCCTCCCCCCCCCTTTTTTTTTTTTAAATTTAAAGCGATCCTTAAAGAGCTTAATCTAAAGAATATACACAGTTCGAGGTCAGAGGCTGGCGTTATTTAAAAGGAATAAACAGGAACGTGACAAAAACAAGCGTGAAAAAAGTTTTGCTCACGTTTCGTAACACAAGAGCAAGGCTGAATGAAACCAAAGGGAAGGAAACCGAAAAACTGGGGTATGCAGAGACAATTCACTGTGGAACTCCCTGTCACAGGAAGTTGTTGAGGTCAAGCACTTCTGCATTGGAGGGACTTCACGCGCGGGGAGGCAGTGCAAGGTGGCACCTCGCACACCGCAGCTCGCAGCCTCTCCAGGAAAGACCAAACAATGTTGTCACTCCCCACCGCAGAGCTCGTGCCACAGATCTTCGACAGTGGCTCCATTTGACAAGGCTTAGATGGGCTATGCAGCTGACCCGCTCTGGCACTTCCCATAGAATGACATCTCAGAGTCCTCCAGCACCACTTACGTTTAAGCGCAGGTTTAAGAAGTATTCTCAGTCAAAATACATGTTTCTGTTCCATCAGCAAAGGTAGGGGGGTTGTTAATTAAAAACAAATCAAACTCCCCAACTGCTCTGGTGTTATAGCTGTTAACAGTTAAAAGCTGGAGTTATATATACACAGACATTCTTTTTTCCTTAATTAGAAATTCTTTCATCCTTCAGAATTTCACAAAGCACATCCAGTCTCAAAACAGACACTATTTTTAAAGTATATAGTTCAAAACCCATTCAGTCCAATGTACTCAGCCTTATTAAACACAACATAATGTACCCAGTTTAAAAATACCCAGATTTAACAAGCACATTGATTTTGCTAAAGGACCAATGGGAGGTGGAATTTAAACTTCCAGCTACCTACCTGTTGATTACAAACTGTAGCTTTTGCCCCTCTCTGCTTGGCTAACGAGCTTCGTGGTGCCCAGGTAGCAATAAGACTCCAGGGGTTTGGCCTACATGGACTCTCTCCAGACTGGGACTCCATTCAGGTCTGTGTTTGTTCAAGTTGGGATACATTCTGCTCACAGTGGGTCCTTTTTCTTCTTGGGAGAAAAAGGAAAAACAAGTGAATGGAGGCTACGTCCAGGAAGCCTTTGAAATAGCCTCTGAGAAACAGTTTTCTTTTCCTTAAAGTTGCCCCCGAGTTCATTTTCGGCTTCTACCGTACTGTTTGCAAGTAGGGGCGAATCCTTTTGTCACACTCTCTCCCTTTCCACTTGGCTGATGTTTCTTTCCATTTTTTTTTCACCCCAAACTGTTTTCCCCTTTCTTCTGGAAAATTATTTTCCTGGCATGCCAGGCCTGCTCCAGCTCCGAGCGGTCAGCCCCTTCGCAGCCCCCCCCCCAAGCCGTGCTGCTTTCAGATCCCAGCACTCACCTTTAGCTGCGTTTCTGCATGGATTCCTATCATCAGTGAGCTCTGTGGATGCAACTTTGTTCTGCTCTTTTTAACCTCATTGCAGTTTCCTGAGGCACATGAATAACAACAACTGAGAATGGCAGCTCTGTAGAAAGCCCAGAGCATTCACCCTTCGGGGAATAAGGAGCTGTGTCATTCTAGACAGGTATTTTAACATTTTTAAAAGATCAGCCATATTAGTTTGTTCCAGCCTGTGACAACAGCAGCGTTGACTATAGAGACATCTCTATATTTCCAGTCTTTACCTGAACTACGTGTTAATACAGGGTAACCTGAAAAGAGGGAAGGGGGCACAGCCATCTCATACGGCATGGGAATGCCTTTGCCCTGCTGGATATAGCCCGAAGTAAGTAAGGAACCCTTTACTTCCCCAGGCTAACACTGCCTGCTTACACAGCAGCTTTCATTCAAAGGTTTAGAAGGTGCTAGAGATACTGTTGCTCAAAAAAAGTTCTGTTGACGTTGGATGCTCCGTTCTCTCCAGAAACTGGAAACTAGACTGCTTTTTTGGCAGGACTCACCCAAGAGTTTCCTACAATGTCATGTTCTTAATTCTTGGGATTCTAACATCTGTTTATTTGCAGATGCCACTGGGTATACACCACGTATTTCAACTGCGTAAAAATATTTTGGGGAGCATTAGTACTGTATGCTGCCTTTGCATCAAGTGGGCTTATGCTATCTTTGGAACAACACATAGCTTTCCACAGTTAAACTGTTGACTGTTTTCTACACAGTGCTTGCTTCGGTTGGCGGGTTTTTTTCCTCCCAGTTTTGTCCTGGGTTGGCTTAGCCTGGAGCCGAGCTGTGACAATGATTGGCACATAGCTGTACACAATATTTGGAAAGTGACCTAACGAGGGGCCAAAATAGCAACAGATTGAGAAACGATAGGATCATAGGGTGTAAAATAGTCACACGTCCTGTATGTTGCCTTGCAATTGAAAATTTCTGGAGGAGAACGCTTGGGATAAGAGACAGCACTTGTTAAAAGTTGCTATTATACAGGGTTTGCAAGTCTGCATGGCAGTGCCTGTGTATGTGACTTGCATGCTGACCAAAAGAACTGGACAGAAAAAAAAAAAAAAGTGCCAGCACCCACAGAGTAGTCTTGCACTTCAAGATTTTTGTCCTCCAGACTTTTTCTACTACAATGGACGCCTTCTAAATAAACATGATGAACACAGCTGTTTGGTGCATAAAAGCCCATTGTACCAGTAAAAAAAAAAAGCAATAATAAAGGTTTAAACAGTAAAGCGACAATGAGTGTTTTGTTCCATATGCAAGGCTCATTTTGCAAAACAGACCCGCTTTAAATAAAACTTTACTGCAACATTTATTGTCCTAGATATGAAACGAAAGCATGTTAGAACATTAAGATCCATTAAATTGGCTATTGAACTGAGCTCCACCCTCATTATAACACCATCCATCGGAGCCAAGCATTTGAGGTTTTGTTGTGGGGCTGGTTACAGGGGTTTTAATGTGTTTGAGACACAGCCAGGTAACTGTGGCTTTGTGTCATTGAGTGATATAATTGAGAAACCTAGAATAAGGGTGTAAGAGACCCAGATGGTATTTTTCTATACTCGTAATAGGCATCCTACCAGATCAATGCTGACTTCAGTCTAGAAGATACAGCAACTGGTAACTACAAATTACCGTATTTATTATAATCAGACTTGTTTCTTTGAACCTAGAGTGCCAATTCTGGTGCAACCCAATATTTACACATGAGAAGGAGCCTGTGTCCTAATGAATTCTTTGCCCATGTGCAATACTCTGCATGTCTTTCAAGAAGGGAATTCCTTCTAGAAACCTCTATGGCAGCCACTTTCTGGATCTAATGCAGGTCTTATTTAAGCACAAATAACTGCATGTACTAGACTAGAAAATAATAACTCTTAAAAAAAAAGTAGTTAATGTTTCTGACTCGGGGACTTCCAGATCCAGTCCCTATAGACAAGAGGGCAGCTAACTGGGAATGAGAGAACATGAGCTAGTTCAGTTTGCTACAGTAAGGTGCAGGTTACTCACTTGGACAGGAAATTTTGGGGAATTAAAAAAATTAGAGTATACTGTGGCAAATAACACTCAAACCCCTGTGGAACAGAAGCAGGTCTGCAGCACTGGGATAGATATTGCTTATCAGGCAGTTTCCCAAAGAAATAAAGTTAATATGGCAGTGATGTTCATATATTAACAACAACAGCCTCCCACAAAACACTGGCAAGAAGAGCAACGTATGGAAGGAAGTTGGCACATTACAGAAGATACATTTTATATCAGACAAACTTTTTTCCATCTGTCCTTCATAGAATTTGAGGAATACACACTAGCCTGATACTTGATGAAGAAAGACCTGGTTTTAGCCTAGATTAATTAATTTGGAGCATGATAAGATCACAGAATCACAGAATTGCAAGGGTTGGAAGGGACCTCGGGAGATCATCTATTCCAACCCTCCTGCTAAAGCAGGTTCTCCTAGAGCATGTTACACAGGACTTTGTCCAGGCGGGCTTTGAATATCTCCAGAGAAGGAGACTCCACAACCCCCCAGGCAGCCTGTTCCAGTGCTCTGTCACCCTCAAAGTAAAGAAGTTCTTCCTCATATTCAACTGAAACCTCTTATGTTTCAGTTTGTACCCATTGCCCCTTGTCCTGTCGCTGGGCACCACTGCAAAGAGTCTGGGTCCATCCTCTTGACTTCTACCCTTAAGATATTTGTATGTATTGATGAGTTCCCCTCTCAGTCTTCTCCAGGCTGAACAAGCCCAGCTCTCTCAGCCTTTCCTCATAGGGGAGATGCTCAAGTCCCTTTATCATCCTAGTTGCTCTCCTCTGGACTCTTTCTAGGAGTTCCTCATCTTTCTTGAACTGGGGAGCCCAGAACTGGCACAGTGCTCCAGGTGGGGTCTCACCAGGGCAGAGTAGAGGGGGAGGATAACCTCCCTCGACCTGCTGGCCACACTCCTCTTAATGCACCTCTGGATACCATTGGCCTTCTTGGCAACAAGGGCACATGGTCAGCTTGCCATCCACCAGGACTCCCAGGTCCCTCTCGGCAGAGCTGCTTTCCAGTAGGTCAGCCCCCAGCCTGTACTGGTGCATGGGGTTCGACCTCCCCAGGTGCAGCACTCGGCACTTGCCCTTGTTGAACTTCATCAAGTTCCTCTCTGCCCAACTCTCCAGCCTGTCCAGGTCCTGCTGAATGGCAGCGCAGCCTTCCAGCGTATCAGCCACTCCTCCCAGTTTTGTGTCATCAGCGAACTTGCTGAGGGTACACTCTGTCCAGGTCATTGATGAACAAGTTGAGATTTAAAAAAAAAAATAAAATATTCACCATTCTCATAGTATCAGAAGAATACAGGGATTGCCATACAAGATCAGGCAACTGACCCACTAAATTAGGTGTCATATGTCTGAGAACAGCCATGAATAAAAGACTTAAAAGATAAAACAAATACCTTGTAAGAGGCTGCTCCCAACCAGTACGGTCCTAAGGCAAATACAACAGAGGTACGGATTAGCAGAAATTGCCATATGCTCTAAAACATCTCCGATCCCCTTCATTTTGTGCATTATTAGTTATTCTAACACAGAGCATGTTTCTTACCCATGGAGTGTTTAATGTGCTCAGCACTGCAGTCAGGACTTCTTGCTTTTCACTTGCAGACTAAACAACCAGAGTGTTATCTCCTCTTATTTAAGCATAGTTATTGAAAGTCAGAGTAGTGCAGCACACAGGTTGCTGGCGGAACATGAAGGCATCCTTTAATAATAGTGATTATTATTTGATTGATTTCCTCATCTTCATTTTTCTCACTATTCTTGCTTTATGCACTAGGACGTCAGTGCCCTTATCCTTCTACAAATTGTATTGAAAAGGCAATAGCTCAGCAATTCCTGTGTTGGAGGAACTTGTGCTCTCTGCCTCGGGACGATTGTACATTACAAACATTTTGTGGCTACTTAAAAGTGCCAGTCAACTAATTTCAAACTGCTTTTCAAGAAGTTAAATGTCAGTTGTCACATTGGTCCTTATAAGAGATTCCAAGGAGCTGAATCTCTGTTGGTTGGGAGACAATATGCGTTTGGGGATTTTGGCGGCATCAGCCTCCTCCAGCCTCCCACACAGCCAGCTCTAGAGCCCTTCTGATGATATTGCCTCAGCGCACGAAGCGCAGCTTTCACAGCCCACTCCCTATTCTGGACTCAAAGTCTCAGATCCTATTACAGGTATTTGAGCTAACAACTACTCTGTTTCCAACTCCAGTTGGATGTGTGCTTTAAAATGAAAAAATTCAGTTTTTTAAGTCTAGAAGCATTCTTTTTTGCTCCCTGTTCTTATTTCTGCAGCCATGGCCTCCTGCTTTGCTACTTCTGTCTTTGGAAAACACCCTTTTTTGCCAGGAAGACAAAAAACCCCAACCCCATATATGAATGTACTATAGGAAGTGGAGTCTGAAAATAAGATCTATATTTTGTATAAGTAGGAGGCTCAAGTTATCATACAAGTTATACTCTTCCATTTGTATCCCCTAGGTATGGCTTTACACTTTTTTAGGGCACTGTACTGCATATGGTAGATACCCTTCGTATTCTTCACACTGAAGCTGAATTACCTAATAGCAATTTGATTGCAGAAGGAAATACACAAGAGCCAAATTTGGTTCTCTTAAGCAACTACTCTAGATACAGTTACGTTGCTTTTACTTGGGCTTCCTTATCTGAGTAAGAACAGCAGAGAGCTCCCAGAAATAATAAGAAATGGAGATGTGTTGAAGTTACTCCAACAGCCAGATCCTCTTCTGTTGCTTCCTTACCCTCCCCACACCTCAGGCGAACGCTGCTGTAGCTCTGCAGCACACCTGCACTACCTCTAGCTTTAACTAGTTCAAACATGATTTACAGCTGGGCTCTAGTTTATGGCAACAACAGTATTATCCACCATAGTCTTCTGGAGCTGTGTAGTATCCCATTAAAGGCTGAACCATGTTTGGAGAGCTGTCGAGAACTAAAATACTAATTGCTGAACCTAAATCAAGTCTTCCAGAAGAGGGATATGGGCTTTCTGCTTTACCATTGATTTCTTTTTGATAGGCACAAAAAAAAAGCTAGCAACAGAAAATAGACCAATTATATGTATTCTTCCTGATCAGTTGAAAATTACTGCCAACTCGTCCAAATCACTTGGGATTTTGCATTTATGCAAATCCTCATTGAGAGGAGCATTGGCATTCACTTTCTGTGTCACAAATACATCCATGTCTTGAAAAAAACCTACCAGGCAACACATAGAAAAAACCCTCAACCCATAATTGCGGGCAAAAGCATGTAGAATTCTTATTACAGTTCTATTTCATACACACAGCTTTCAGTTACAGTTATTTTATGCCTTTACTGCGTCTTCCATCCCAAGGCACCCAAACAAAGGGGTGATGTAACTGTGTGTTGGGTAATGATTTTTCATCCCTTCCCCTTCTGCTCTGCAGACACAGACTCAGTTATTCAGAATAGAAAAGGAAGATGCTTCTCCAATGAACTGCACAAATGATCAGAAAATCAAGTCAGACTTGAACCAATATATTCATTTATGAAGTGTGTGGAATGAATAGCTAACCAAAAGGTGTACAAAACTGTTTTTTTTTGTTTTTCTTTCTTTTCATTGTTTGTTTGGCAGATTTTGTGGAGTTGTATGAAACAGATAGCAAACAACTTTTAGCAATGGTCCTGTTACTTTGGTAATAAAAGATTAGAAGAAAAGATCACATTTTTGACAGTCACTAAGTGAGGATTAACGTAAAGAAAAATTTTCTAGTTCAGAGTTTAAGTGGGCCATAAAATGACTCTGACAGCTGATTTAGGCGATATTTAAATCTAAGAACAGTGGATTTTTTCATGCTACTTTAAGAAGCATGAAAAACAGTGACACAGTGCAGTTTCAAAAACGTCCAGGCACAGATACTACGAAACTAAATCATGCAATACTGATAATATGTATTTGCATAGAAACAAACCCAAATGTATTCAGTTATCAAAACTGGATGTATACATATAAATGCTGCCTAAAGAGTGATACTGGATGTCACTTCAAAGCTTCTGAATGGTTTAGTGAAATATAACGGTTAATACTTGCACCTCTCCTTGGTTTCTTTTCCCCGGGAAAATTGCCAGCAGCCTGATGCCCATTTTGCCACTCTCCTGAATTGCCCTTCTGCCTCTTTTAGAAAGCCACAATGAAGTGATTAAATTAAATGGGAAGAATGTAAGTCTTTGCTTCATGGCCATTTACTTCAGCTTCTGTCTGGGTTCCAGAGAGGTTATTGTGGATCAAAGGAACTGATTAAGTTTTACAAAGCTATTAAAATCTTACAATAATGCTGACATAATTCTGACAGTATTTCATAAGTGTCACAACTTACATCACTTTTTTTTCCCCTGCAGGTCGTTTTTTATTCTCAGAAACATTGCAAACAATCTGTGATCTACTAAAAGTAGAACCTAAAATTATAGGCAGATTCACTTGAGGAAAGCAGAATAAATGCAGGTTTACGAGGCCTGGGCTCTGTCCGTGTCCCTCATTGTCTAGCCAGGCCAGCACAGCTGTTGGGAGTTTTGGTGGTTTTTAAGTTTTAACATATCGCAAGCCTAGCCTGTTACTTTCTGTCATGAGTTTTGGTGTAAGCATATACTAACAAGTCCAATACTTTGACTAAGAGCAATTTTAAGGAGCCTCTTGTAGGGCCTTTTTCTTAGCTCTTTGAAGTGCTGCTGATAGGAGAGCTGCTGCGTGGTCTTCCAAAACCTGTATCTTAGGAAATACATTTTGTGTTTCTACAGATTTAGTTTGAAGATCAGCCAGTGCCCTCATGGTCTGGGGCTCTTGCCCTCCTATCCAAAGCAGAAATATGTTCCTGCTGTATTAAACAACCACCCACACCTACTCCCTGCACATGGCAGGATTTGGTGTCTCTCTTGAATGAACACAAGTGCAATACCCTAGAAGGATCACAGGAATCTGGAAATCTATATTTACATCTCATCCAGCTAACTGCCAGCCAAGCAAGCATTTTAAAGGGATCATCTTGCTCCCATAGGTTTCTCTTGCCAACCCAGGGGTTCCAGGTTTCTAAACTTGTTTGAGATTGTAGCAGGGGAGTCAGAGCCTGTATTTCTTCTCATTAAGCCAGCTTGCTAGGCAGTTATTTGTGTGTATTCATTAGGGCTGTGGATACCTGTGGCTGAACGGAAAGCAAAGGAACTATTGAACAGTCATTGCATCCTGAAAAAAGAGGGATTAGTAAGAGCTCTTAAGAGTGTTTGAGCATCAGTGGCCCCTGAAGTACAGAGGTGTTCTTCTAACCATCTTTCACCAACATACATTGCAACTGATATTAATAGAATAATACATTCATTCCTCTAACAGATCCAACCTGGGCGGCGGGTGTGTGTCCTGCAGTCTACGTGGAAACCAGATTACTCGATTGTTATTTTACAATTTATCTGAAGCAGATTGCGAAGGTTTAGGTTTACTTGCTCAGATCACACTTCAAGCTGTGCTGTATTACAACTGATTAAGAGCATGGCTATAAATGTAGATAAAACTATCTAAAAGCTGGAGTCACAAAATGAAATTCCAGCCTGTCATTTGGTACATGGAAATAAATTATTTTCCTCACTATATTCAATTTAATAAAAGTTTTGTCTTCCCATGAGTGCAGGAACTGAGGCCCTAAGCGCATTGCGAGGGGCCCGTTCTGGGCAGATGATGTATTGTTTCTACCTCTGACAGTGACCTTAGCTTTGCCTCTTTTAAACTTTGGCAGCCATCACAGAGTTTTCTGTGCCAAGAAGGCATTACTGAATGTAAATGATATAAACAAAACTGTCTCAGACTTAAAGTTCTATTTAACCCAAAATGGATATTTCTTAGCAAAACCTTTCATCACGCAAGAGCTGCACAGAAGGTAAATGCTTTCCTAAGAGTGTCTTAAACAGGCACATATCTATTTCTGGGTGTTATTTTTCTTATGTTTGGAGTGTCAAAAGACCCACCAAATGAGAGGAAACCCGACTCTTGTTTTTCAAACTGCAGGTCAGATTGAGACAAGATTTCCTGCAGGAAACAGAGATGTTAACAGAAAGTGCAGGGGTCAAAACATGTCCATCCGTTTCTCCCCTCACTTTATGCTGTACAGCCTTCATAATCTCCTCCCCACCCGAGAACCCTGTCTCGACATCCACAAAATAGGCTTGTTTTTCAACCACGCGAGGAGGCAGTGGGATTGAGGTGTCTGGTGGAGGCCATCCCCACGGCCTGCTCTCCGAAAGGTCAGGGGGTGGTGGATTGCAGCCTGGGGGGGTGGAACTCAGCTGCAGGCAGTTGAGGGACAGGCCCAGGAATGAAAGCTCCTGTGGGGATGTGTTAAAGTAATTTGCAACGTGATCTCCGTTGTCCCTAATATAGTGCTTGTGTGTTAGAGCTTCTCTTTAACATAAGTGGGCTGTTGTTTAGCATTCAGTGGATGAAAAGGATCCCTGCAGAGCTTGGTGCAAGATTTAGAAAGTTCCTCCAAGACTGTGCGCCTCTGGCCAGAAGGAATCTCTATTCTCTCCTGTCCCACCTTCCCACATCTGCCATTAAAGACTTTTTGTGAGGTACCCTTACATCGTGTAAAACAAGTGTCCTCGCTGACATCCACAGAAAACCTTTCCCTGAGGCTGGAATAAAGAGGATCACACCACTAACAGAGAGCTGAGAGGCCTACCTGAGCTTCAGCAAGCCTGAAGATGGTGACTGAGCAACTCCTTCACTGCCAGTGTTCTGTTACTTCTGAACCCCTGTATAGTAGATGTGGAGCTGCATTTTTTTTTTAATATCTGTTAAACTCATGAAAGCTTTGGATCAAAATGTTAAAGATCAGCATATTTAAAGCAAGGCGAGATGGTGGCATGCATTGCTCTTCAACCTTGCTGTGAATTGAAGGTATGCCAGTCACACACAGAGGAGCGTGTTGCACCACTCACTGTTCTGCAGAGTCTCAGCCGTGATGAGCAATTACAGCCTGAGAAGCCACAGCCAGCCAAGCCGTCGGATCTGGAATAACTAGATGAGATAGATCTATCCTCTGGATTAAAGATTCATCACCCTAGCATTGACTCGCTTCAAAACCACTGGCGAGTCATGCCACATTCATGGTTATCTTCTTAAGATACTGTTTCTGCAAAAGGAAAGTCCTAGTACCATCTATCTGAAAATATTTAGAAGTAGCCATTAGTGTTAGCAGTTTAATATAAGCATGTATTTGTATAAAATCCCCTACAGAAGAAGGATGAATTAAAGTATACTTGGCTAATCTAACTAGCCAGGAATGTATTAATTAAGGTTTACTTGGCTAATCTACATTTATCTGTGTTTTTAGATAAAGAACTTGAGTAATTCACATTTTACTAAAGTCAGCCCAAAGACAAGACTTTTTGACAGCTGACTTAAACATTGACTTCAGAAGAAAACATGAGCCGGGGTCGTCTTTTTTTTTTCTCCCCCTTTCTCTAGGCAAAGATTTTCTTCACTGAGTGATGAGCTTTGCTTGCACTTGTCCAGTGATAAAATGTTACTGAGTAAACAAACTGTTTTCTGTAAAAGTATCTATAATTTATCAGAGGAGCTAAAGCAGACATAAGCCATACAGGAGCAGTTTTTGAGGTTTTCCAGTTCAGCCTTGGTAATTAAACTTCTCTATTTCTTCTGGCTCAAATTACTACAACTAAGTTTACAACAATATTTTCATTTAATCCCTCTGTTTTCAGAAGGATTTGATGTTGGCCATAAACATTGATCCTGCATTGAACGTTTTCTTTGGGGGAACTGCTTTGACAACTTAGAAAGAGCTGAAGCACAGAAAAGTCACAGATTTGAAGTGCCCTTCTCCACACGTGATCGTCTTCAGGTGCAACTGTTGCGCTTTCACACATGTTGCATGGCTCCACAGACAAATCCTAGGTCAGAAGCAAGCCTGGGGCACCCGCAGAGAAGACAGATATAGGCCCTCAGGTTAAGTTTTGTATGTTAGCACATACAAGCCACTGAATTACCATTTGGGTAGCTTCAGATTTCCCTCTCCTCTGACATGAAAATCGCAACTGAGTGAGGGCAATGACTTGTCTATCCTACTGTTTTATTCATGACACAGCATGGGGAGGGTACTCAGTTCTTATCTTCATGAAAGTCCAAGCTGATAACTTAAGCACCTTTTGACGTTTCAGTGCAGGGCTAATAATTAGCATGGCTAGCCTGGTTACCATCATACACGGTTCACAGACTGGAGAATGTTTATAATTTACAGGATATGAAAACCTTACCTTTTCCACACTGATGATAGGGCAACGCAACTCCTTTTTCCAACAAACTTGAAACAGCCATGGCGCCTGTTGACTTAACTGTGGAAGTTAAGACTGCTTTATTAGGTTGGCAACATACTAAAGCAAAAATAAGTCGTCCAGAAATTCTTTGCTCATCGCTTTTCAATTACAGACTATTTCATGTAGTGGAAGAATTGATGACTGGGCTACGTTATAGGAATATTGAAATACTACAGGACCTCACTTAAGTATGTGCAACTAAAACAAACATGGAGAGAACCACTAGCACAAATCTTACTAACTCTGGCTTGATCAGGTTCTTTCACAAGTCCTTTAGAGAGACTTTTAAACAGCTGTAAATGGGGAAGAATTTTTTAGTATTGGACTGTTGTGAGGGTTTTTTGTTTGGGTTTTGCTTTTTTTAATGTTAACTCACTGAATTTCAGGTGGGATAGTCACAATACCGATGCCACATCCAAAGGAAATTATCCTGCTAATGTGGAGTAGTCACCTCTGCCAACTTCAGTGTTAAATCCCTTGACTAGCAGGAACAAAGAAGGACATCTTTGATGACAGATACTGTGCACAGAATCCAACAGTTTGGGAGCGTTGCGTGGCTTCTCCTATCCAGTTCTAGCTATTGCAGTTAAACAGCAGATGACTGCAAAGAGGGCAAGAAGTTGCATTTTCTTCATGCTCATTTGGCCAGTTTAAGTATTTCTTTCTCTCCTCTGTTTTAGCTGGTGAGACACTTTGTAGGGTTACCACTATAGTTTGGTTTGTTTTTTTTTTTTTCAGGGGGGAGGGAAATGGTTTTTCAAAGTATGGTTTTTAAATTTAAAAAAAACAACCAACAAAAAAAAAAAAAACCCAAAAAGAAAACAACCAACCTCAAGAGCATCAAACAAATACACTGGCTGGGTGCAGCCTATCAACCACTTCAACCAGCACAGGTCATTCTAGCTTCAGGTAACCAGTCGATCTGTACACCTTTATCACTGCCTTAAGGGTCCAGCAACCACAAACTGAACTTAGGGCAGAAGCTGAATTTTCCAGATACGCTTCTACATTTTCAGTCCTGTGCCTAAAAGCTTGCTTCTTAACTTCTATAAGTCCTAATAACAAGGCACCATTCCCATATAAACAAGTTGCCATCACTTATTAATATCAGCAGTTCTGGAACATAGGTAATCCTATCCCTTTGGGCAGAATTAAATGTTGTCATAATTCAGATACTATCATGCTATCAGTGCTTTCTGCTACCCATTAAAAAAAAAAAAAACAAAGCCCCAAAATCTTCACAGCTAAAGCAGGAGCCACACTAGTGGGACTGGTTCTTTGTTCAACCATTTCATTGCATATTCCTAACAGTACCATTGCCTCTATTTTCAACATTATACCATTGCTAAAAAAAGAAGCTAAAGAGATAAATTCTGTTTCAGTGTTTCCTTATCCACCTCTTGGCACATCAATCCCCAAAGCTGTCTCTGAAAGGCAAGGACCAGCCAAGGGAATCAAAAGCATTTGCCAGATCATTCACTTAACTAGGAATTTCTTAGAGGTGAGTTAGATGCTGGAACTCTTGAGTCACTCACATATGTTACCCAACTGGAAATCAGAGTAACAAAGCTCTGGAAGACAATAGCGCACAAAAGACCACACTGCAACCTTACAGATTACTTACCCTTTAACTGGAAACACTTAGCAAACAAATAACAAAGGAAGCCTTACTTCCCAACACCACTAACACATAGAGTTTAAAGATCTACTGAGCAGAGAGGTTACCTTTGGAAAGTACAACACCACATTTTCAGTTTGGTTCACATTCAACTCAGTCAACAAGTTTCATAGGAAGAAAGAAAAGAACGAACAAACAAACAAACTAACTTACATTATCAGCTCGAACTTCCCACCAAGCCAGTTTCTAAGTTTTAACACCAAGTTCCCCATCCTCCCAGTACAGCAAGATAAGGAAATCCTGGATTCATTGCAGCTGGCCTGATGAGCCTTGTAATTAAAAGGACAGGCAGTGTGGTCTTCGGCTTCTTAAGAGCACTAACCCTTTCACTGCCAAATCCTTTCTATCCTGTTACAGCTCAAAATGAGACTCCATTTGAGAGGTAGTATTTGTCTGCTTTTTAAAGAAATAGGTTGGCTTTACTGGTGGCACACTATGAGCACAAAACAGTCATTGCTTTTGGTGGAATGCATCAGAGGAGCAGTATCCCTGCCACCTCGCAGATGTGTACCAATAGGCTTGAGACCAGAATGAGTCAGGATGCATTTCCCTCTTCCTCTCTATTTTTCTTTCTACTGTCATCTGCCTGAGACCATCAACATTATCCTTGTCACTCTGATCATCCCCTGGACATCCCCTTTGAGTGTGAAGCTAATTCAAAAATTTTGTTCAAAACCTTTCTTAAAAATCCCCTTTGCACCAGTGCAAACAGTAAGGGCTGAATTGCTGATTTGCTCAGTTAAGTGCCCCAGACAAAAAAACCCCACCCTGTTTTATGTATCTCTGCAATATTCATTCACCCCTTGTCTTCTACAAAGACAGAATGGACCAAATCATCGTTTGCTTTCATCACCTGCATTATATGTTCCTGGGCTTCTGCTATTTGATTCCAGGGGCTGGGATGAACTTCCCCACCACTACCCTCATTATGTAACTTGGCTTTTTGGAATGGCTTTTTTCCTCATCTCCTTCTGAAGAACTGGAGACTTCCACAGCTAGGAACAGGATGTAGAACCATTTGCACTGGTGCTCTTTATAGAATCTTTCAAGTGCCAGATTGATGTGTTTTTCACATTGATGCAGAGTTAAACTGATTTAAGACCATTTTCCAGGTCAGATTGGCAGGAACTGCTGAAGCAGTTTGCCTGACTCTATACCAGGAGGGATGGGCTGCATCTTGTGATCGACTAGGAATTTTCCTTAATGAATTCATTGTTCTTTGAAGCACCAGTGACGTTGCCAATGTCCGTCTTCTCCTTCACTGTCATCTTCTAGGATGTTATATTTGTGTCTTTTCCTTTCTTAACACTGGGCCTCAAGTTGATTACAGGGAAGTGTTTCATGGTGGCTTGTGTAGACTGGGCATTTTGGCGTGTCCAGCTTTGGCACGTGTCACGCAGATGCCTTGCCGGCTGAACGAGGTGGCCACTTCCAGAGCTATGTGTAATGCTTTGGCCACGGAGCTGTTGGTGGCTGCTAAGATTATGATTTAGCGTCAGTGCAGCCTGTCGTCTGGTGGGATCCTGGCCTTTGACAAGGCTTCTGGTTGCCATGCTTGAAAGAAACAAAAGTTTGTAAAGGTTTGCTGACAGAGCGGGCAAAACCGTGGTCATTGCAACCCTTACATATGGACCTGAAAGACCCTAAGAAGGGTCAGTGGAGGAGGGAATTACATCATATCCAGTCATGGTGCCAAATTGCTTCCTTATAATGGGGGTAATAGCTCAGTGTAAAGGATATGTAGAAAAGAAAATAGTCACCGCTGGAAGCCATATGTCCAATTGGCATTGTCCATATGCCCACTGAAGGCAGCAGATAGGTATGTCTTGTTTTGTTTTGTCACTGGGTTGCCCCTGGGAGCAGAAATAGCAGCCTCCTGATGGGCAGCAGTTACATATTCTACATTCCCAGGGGATGTTCCAGATTTCAGCACTGGGTAAAGAATTTGGGATTTCACACATTCTGTGTGTCCATATACCCACACTTCTATAAAAGTCAGATAATAGGGAATTTGCAAAGTTACTGATGGGTGTAATGCATGTGAAGGACTTTAAAAATCTCTTGGCAAGAGGGGCTCTTAAAAAGAAAGATTTTTTTATTATTCCAAGTGTATGTAAGAGAAAGTGGCTCCTAGGGAGACAAGAACCTCTTGAAGACCCTTAATTAATACTGTTTTGGCATCCATAGCACTTCCCCTTCCTTTTACCAATTTGATGCCAAGAATTGCTCGTTCCAATAGCGTCCAATAAATCTTAGAAAATAAATTCCACTGACCGTTGGAGGTATCTTTGGTTGCTTGATGGCTAAAGCAGCTAAAACCTTTTCATTAGGTTTTGAAATGGCTTTTCCTTTTAAGATGTATGGGTTTAACTCCTGAAACAAAGTGAGCGATTCTCCTCTCAGCAGCCAGAACATCTTGCACCAACACAGAGCTATGCTGTGCCGGGGGTACAGCATTTCAGTGCCAGGACACGTGTGAAGCCCCCCCTGAGAGCAGACTCTACTCTGTGGCCCTTTGAATTGATCCTGCTGCCGTGCACCAGCTTCAGCTTTGTAAGAGGCGTCTGTGGAGCTCAGCACGTTGTATTTGACTCCAGTGAGGGTGGGTAAAGCAGATTACCTGAATGGCGGTGGCCTGCCACTTAGGCTGAATTTTTGTTTGCAATATACACCGTCTGCCATGGGATGGGATTCAGTGATAGCTAGGACTCATCCAGGTAATTGTGCCTCGAGCTGAAGCTGTTGACTGTTACCAAGCAAACACACTCATGGTGCAGATATCCTGAATGTTTGAGATCTCCAAGATAAATATAATTCCATTTCAGATTTATTTCACAAAATCTCTAAATAAATTTCAATGTGTCTTCAATGTGTATATAACATATATAAACATATGAAAACATATATGACATATATAAAGACTCCATTGAAATATTTGGATTTAATAGCACAGAAAAACAAGGTGTCCACAGAGGCAGAGGTTGGACCTCTTCTTACCTTGCTTTCCCATAAGCAAGCAGTAATTCTCTGATGCCAGGAGAATAACACGAGCATTGTGTTATTGTGAGGTGTATCAGATCTAATGTAGAAACACACTGTCAAATATGGCCCATCATTTCAGGGTGGAGAGGAATTGGTCTTGTTTCTACAGTAATGCATTACCATGTTTGGGGTTTTTTTTAGGTTATTATTTCCTTTTTAAACTCCTACTACACAGTTTCTTTTGAGCCTTAACACATTAAAGTGAATGAATCCTTGTTATCTTCATTAGGGAGATCAGCTATTTAGGCGATTATGGGTTTCCTGCTGTTCTAAAACGACAGAATGGCAAATTAGGAGCTCCTGATTTTGATTTGCAGATTGAGACAGTGAAGGTCCTATTGAGTTGCAGTAAAAAAACCTGGGTATTTACTGTTTATCGTGAAACGTTTAAATCACAGCAGGTTTACCGTTAGAAAATCCAAGACAGATATAGATCTAAACATTTCTTATTATTGTTTGAACTTGGGACTCAACAACGTTGACTATCTCATTAACCAGATTGGAAGTTAAAAATTACTTTACATTTTTCCTGGTGTTCTTTTCCTTTCCCTGACTTTGTGTAAGTAGTTCTGGACACAAAAACATTCCCATTTGTGGGTTGTTCTTCCAGCATTTTGCCTGAGTATTCTAACTGTACCACAACTGTGGTATGATCCAACACAAGAAAGCAATTGTTGCTTAGTGGAAAAGCTGGACTAAGTGAACCACGGCAAGCTCAATAATTTGCTCAGCAGTGAGATGACCAGCTCCATGGCACTGCCTTCAAGAAGCCTCCTTATTAATGACCTGTGTATTGCTCTTCTCAAATAAACAGTCTTGTTATTAATGAAAAAAATTTCACCTTTTTCCTCCTATTTTTATCCTTCCCCTACCCAGTTCAGTCTCAGAATAATCATTAATACGGTACTATGTTTCAGATGACTTTTTTTCTTTTCTTTTGCAGGCTCTGAGCAGCAGTCTGTACAAGAGTGCATCGCCTTATGGCTCTCTTAATAACATTGTGGATGGGCTAAGCTCCCTCACCGAGCATTTCTCTGACCTATCCCTTTCTTCGGAAGCCAGAAAACCCAGCAAGAGGCCACCTCCTAACTACCTGTGCCACCTCTGCTTTAACAAGGGACACTACATCAAAGACTGCCCACAGGTAAGGAATATACAATATTCTAGAAAAATCTTCATGAAATTTTCACCATTCCTTAATTTAAAAAAATTTAGATTCCAAAAAATTAAAAACACGATAAGTAGATTCTGAAGACTTTAAAAATGGCTACTATGTAATTTTCTATCACAGAGTTTATATAAAATACATTTTCAAGCAGCACACTATATAGTCAGTTTGGCAATGGCACTTAATAAAACATAACAAGTTACATATGCTAAAGGAGAAGAAACTGTTTCACTGGATGAGGACTTTGAATCAGTGTTGCAGTGACACCAGCTCCAGGTATATCTGGTGCAAAATGTCTTCTGTCTCATAGAAGAGGTTTTGCTATACTTGGCAAATGTGGCCGTCTTGGACTCCCAGAACCTTTTTGTAGTGGCAAAACTGGCAGTATTTATTTCCTTAGAAAGAGGTATAAACCACTGTGCACTAAAACTGCTCACCAATCTGCAATTTATTTTTTTTTTTCTGAGGCTCCAAGCCACAGCATGCAAGGTTTCTCCATCCTCTCAGGTTTCAGCTGGATGCAGGCGTGTTGCTGGCTTAAACTTTCACAACTCCAACAATATTCTGTGTAGAGTCCCAAGGAATTTAAAGTGCTGCCAATACTCTAGAAATACAGATGTGGACATTACTGGCATCCACTTCACTATGGCTTTAACCTCCTACCCTCTTAATGTGTGGCTTTCGGCCAAATTAATCTGCATAGAATTAACTATGGTTAATTCACTGTTGAGGATGTCAGACATCTATAAGCCAAAGCAGGCAGAAAAGCATCTGCCAGCTGAGCAGGGTCAGCTTGAAATCAAGTCTAATGTCAGATGAGCTTCAGCTGAGTGTATTCCTCCTGCTGTTATGCATAGAGTAAACTGTTTTCTTCATAGACTTTAGCTGTATATCTTTCATTAATTCTAGCGAAAACTGTGGAACTAAAGTACATTTGCAGTCTTGGGTGTGGCACTCGAAACTATTTTTACTTCATATTACTTCAATATACATTGTGTAAGGCAGTTTTCTTCAGGAAAAAAATATGAAATTTTCCTTGCTAGGACATCAAAAGTACTCTGGTTTGTATACTTCTGTGTTTAATGTACTTAGTTTAGCATGTTACAGCAAAATATAGTGATAGGGCCACATAATAGCATACATTACTTAATAAGGGGATTAAAACTACAGCTACTAAATATGTGGCAGAGAGAAAGAGGGTGCTAAACTGTGGGAGACAGCTGCGCCGCGCTGTGTAAGAAACCAAGTGAGTGCAACATGTCCCTTGACGATCAGTATGTGCAAGATGCAGCTTGCAAGACGGTCCCAAGTGAACGTGTCAGAGTTGGAGCAGAAATGCATTATTTACTTCATAGGTATTTGTACAGTTTGCAGCACTAGAGAGTGAAGAACAGTTAATGAAAATTGGAGACATACCCACAGAAATCCAGGAGATGCAAACAAATTAAGGTTCCTGTAGGGAGATTAATTTACTTAAATTGCACACTGTATGTAACTTTTTAAGATTTCACTAGTAATGTCTTCAATTTCTCTGTGAACCAGGGAAAAGACTTCCTACAGAGCATACTCTGTGGCTGGCCTGTGAGCTAGTAAGTAACGAGTGAAGGAACGCAGGACCGGGAGGCATCTGCTTGCTCACTGCACGCAGACTTCTACAGTTACAGGCAGCCATATCATACAGTCCCTTTCGTAAACCGATCAAGCTTTAGTTGGGAAACATTTCAGTGTTTTACCCTCGCTACCACTGATGTGCGAAGCTGCTCCCGGAACCTCAGTCCTCTTGTAATTAGAAATCTTCCAATTTCCAGGATAAGTGTAATTCATGGCCACTTTGTAGTCATTTGTTCTCCTGCCAACATTGTCCTCCACTGAAATAGCTCTTCTCCCTCCCTGGTGTTTATCTCAGGATGTATTAATAGACTGCAATCATATCCTCTCTCAGCATTCATTCTGTAGGACTAACTGACCCAGGTTTTCTCAGTCTCCTCACAAAAAGTAGGCAGACTGTCTATTCCCCAACCCTTCTCATGGCCATCCTCTTGTGCTTTTCATCTCCTTGCGCGTGCGTGATTACATGTATGTATGGCATCCCAGAACAGATCTCATCAGTGCCCTCTGCTCTGTGTGCACATATCTGTTTCTATAGATCAAAGTTTATGTTACTTAAGGAACAGGTGATATGAAATTAGTTCTGCTTTATTGGAGATTTCAACACAGCAAGTGTTTTATGGTCTATTCCGCATCTAAGTGGTTTCTTGAGAAAGAGCAGACTTAAGCATTCACAGAAACTTAAGCACTTCCCTTATTTTATCTAAATTTGAGGACAGATCTACAGGGAGATGGCCCTGCACGCACAAGTTACATTCAAAATGTTGAAAACATTGTGCACAAGAAGGGAGCACCAATGGCAGGATCAGGCCTTTGTTAGAAAGACCCCGTTTGTTACCACTGCTTTTGACGATAACTGATTTCTTAATTTGCACGCTATATGCGCTACTTGATAGCTTAGATTTTGATGCTTAGTTTTCCTAGTGCTGTCAAAAATGAAAGTTGTTTTGCAAATCCTACCCAAAAAAGGGCTATAGCTATGCATTTTTAAAGTACTTAAATTTGGATAGAGAAAAGAGATAAACTAATCTGAATTGGACAGAATGCACATCAGTAAATCACACGGTATTTTTATTTTCTTTTTATGTAACTGCCTAATAAGAAACAGATTTTGAAATGGGGTGTTTTATGGAGTTTTTCCTGCATAACAAAGAAATTGTGTAACAACTTTGAGACTTTGTATCCTCCCTTAATTCTGCTTGTTATAAACATTGTAAAGACGTGTGTTCTTTTTCTGTTGCTGTAAAAGTTGATGGCATACCGTACTGATAAAAATACATGTATCAGTTCAGATTTATATTCTTAAGTGGTGATCATATTCTAGGAGGTTAAATAATAATAAACACAAAAGTTTTAGTATTTGAGTACCTCAGGTATCTGCAGTTTGTCCAATATCCTGTCCAATATTATCTGTTTGGAAATTGAAATGGGATTTAACAAACTTCTATTATTTTAGCACATAGTTTGTGTGATCCGTAGTGATAGAAAGTGTGGTTTCTGTTTTAGAAACTACCAGACATGAGAGCAACATTATGACTGCAATTCATCATTTCCAATTTGCCTACGTTTGCAAAAACTGTTGCAATTATTTTGTCTATAAAAAACACAGCAATTTTTATCTTTAGTGTCATCTTTATAGCATACCTACATTTTCTCTGCACTAATTTTTGAGTTTCAGTGCCTTATATGATAACATCTTACTGATACCTCTCTGATGTTCTTTCACATGCAGAACTCTCGTTGACTTGAATGAACTGAAAAATGCCTGGAGAATAATGGTTAGAAGCAGTGCTCTTAAACTTAATATAGTGGCGCTCTTAAATTATCATTGCCAGTGCTGTCAAATATACAAAATATTTCTCTTTAAATAGCAAGGAAGGTGAGGAATGATACTTTTCCTATCTTGTTTACTAGTGGTTAGTTACATGATATATAAATATACACATATACAGATTTGTCAAAACTTTGTTTGCTTATTTGTGTACTTGAAGGTGCTGTGCCAGTGTACATCTTACATACACATGATAACCATAGGTTTTCTTTCCCTTGTCAGGACAAATAATGATGAGCTCTGGGACAGTAATAGTTAAGATATATGATTCTTTATGACATTTACGTATCTAGCAGATGGGGAAACATAGAAGACCTTTTTTAAAAAGTTACATCATCACTGCAGTCTATACTTTTTAATTCAAGAAAATATAAACAGGGTGTTTGTTTGTCCTATGCATGGCCTCTACAAAACGAATCTTGCTCCTTTACAGTATAGGGATGTTATTGACATTACCACCCTTCCATGATGTCACCACCCTAAACTCAGACCTACCATATAGGTTTAATATGCAGAAAGTACAGGATAATGGGGTATGGTGTTAGATACAGTATATATGGACGTTTGTGAATAAAACACCTAGTTCAGGTTCTAAGAAGTTGCTGAGTGACTGAACTTTGCCATGGCTCAAAATCTTCTTTGGGAAGGAAATATGTGGACAGAGATCCTAGACCTCACTTATTGCATATGTCATTCCTCTTGTTAATTTGGGCAGTAATGGATTAACAGGCAAAGGCAGAAACAAAGTTTGTACTCACAGATGTCCGCGCTCAGAGCTCCAGCAAAGCATCTCTGTATTCAGCGTTTCCAAACTGCTCTGCCTCGTGTTTCTGCCAAGCACCAGTTCCATCTACTGGTCTCTCTGTCCTAACTTTATTCAAGTGCTGTCAAATCCTTTTGTGAAAATATGTGCAGGCCTAGTCACTCAAAAAATGTTTTTCTGAATGGTGAGCAAGGAGACTGCTCTGATCCCTGTATCTGTGCCAAACTCTGGAAAGGTCTTCCTGACAATTCCTGTAAATTTCTACACAGGCAAGGAACTTTCACATCATGGAGACTTGTCAGGCAAAAAAAATAGGGGCAAATATCACCGTTCTGCAGTCAAATCCCTGGTGCACTACAACTATTTAGTTCATTCACTGGGAGATACAGAACTGTTACACAGCGTGTTCCCCAATTTTACACTATACTCACAGAGGAAAATGCATGTGCATGCTCGTAGAAGTACAGACATGCTACCACAGACGTATATGTCATGGGAAACAATATAAGCCTCATTTTGCACTGCATTTTTAAATCTGTGAATGAAATGTATGGCATGATCCAAATTAATGAGGCCAACAGTGGGAATCTTTCCACTGCCAACAGGGATTTTTGAAGCAGATCCTGTAAAACTAAAGTACATTGAGAACGCATATTCAAGTCAATGGGAGTAGTAGGTAATTACTGCGGCTGCTTGAGTTTGCATAGATTTGCTTTTGTGGTTCCATGCAGGATGTGGAAGAAATCAGTGTCAAGCTGAGTTTAGTGCTTTCTTCTTAGTCCACAGCTTGGTCTGCCAGATCATGCTGCCCCGAAGCTGTCCCTCCCTGTGGTCAGATATAGTGGATCTTTGGCAGTAGAATTGGCTCAGCAGGCAGCTATTTGGCTGCAAGATTGCAATGACTTTCATGCCTGAAGCATTAATCTGATTTGTCTTGTGCCTTATGGTTGTGCAAGGATCTCAAATGTCTGAAAAATGCAAGGAGTCCACAGCTGTGCTTCCTCCAGGTACCAAAGGCTGGCTAAGAAGGCAAATGATGAACAAGCTGCCATCTTTACAAAGATAGAAAGATGTTACCTTTCTGGGTTTTGACTTAGAGATCTTAACAAACACAAACCTCTTGAAATTTATTTTTCTTTTTAAGTGGAAGATTATGTTTCAGAGAGCTCTGGAATTAAAGGAGATCACAGACTTTGAAAAATCTTAAAATTCACTCTGAAAATAATAATTTTTGTCAGTGGCTATATTCTACAGCAGTCTTTTGGATATTGGGTGATTGCTTCCCAATAAACACATCTTTTCTTCATTGAACTGAGTGAAATACTGGTATTCTTATTCAGTTAGAGGATGAGGGGTGAAGCTTGCCTGTCCCTCAGGAATGTGCAATCCTGTATGGCTCAATTTTCCAGGTTCTGCCATAGTTTTTGATGGGAATATACCTTCTGGGGTTTGTTACAGTGCTGTATGGGTGTCTCTTGTTTGTGCTTCAATTCTGTTGGCTTAAAGTTATTAGAGGTCTGGCTGCGCAGTCCCTGACACGAATGAAGCAGTATTTGAACCACTAAAATTAGTATTCTTCTTACAGAGATAAAGATGAAAATATGGGGCATATAATAAAAGAAAACAACAGCTAAATTAATCTCTGGTGCCGTAGCACTGATTTTAATAAGACCAGTACTGACATAGAACCTGTATGCCTGCGTTACAAGGAGGAAAAAGCTGTTAATCTCTACTGTATGTAATTATTTTCAAACTGTGACACTCCAGAAAACAAATCTCAGTTCTCTATCTTTGAAATACATTTTGATGCATTAACCTGTTTTATATAGGGCATATTTCTTCACCTAAATATATCTCTATAAGAAATCATAATTCTTAGGTGTTTGTTCTGTAAATGTCTACACACATACTAAACTTCCACCTCATGACAAACTAGAACAATTTGAGGCTCTCAAAAGTCTTGTTTATACACAACATACTACTTTCATTTATTCATATTTTTCCACTCAGAACCTGCATACAATTATTTCAGATTATTTGGACTTGGCTAAGGTTTTTCAAGTTACTTTTTTATCACATGCAGCCACTTTGACAACTCCATAATATCAAATATACTACAAAATTTATTGCAGGGTTGTTTTTAATTTTTTTTTCTCATATGCTTAAACTTAGTCCTGCAGTGTTCTCAGAGTTCCCGAGTTTAACTGTATATATTTTCTCTGATAATTTCTACTTTTATTAAGACGACTTGCAGAAATCTTCTAAGAAAAGTATGGTGGGCTGTAATTTTGTCACATCCATGTTACCTCTGGAAATGGAAGCTGTTTAAGAGTCTGAAACATCAGAAAATACTCATTTCTCTCTGTTTTGGAAATTCTGAATAAGCTGTGCATGTCATGGCTTTAAACCATTTATCAGAGAGGCAAGTAACTTGGGCAGCTGTATGTGGCAGAGGGGATCCAAACAGCCCTGATTTGACACCATGCTCCTAAAGTACTAGTTTTGAAACTGTGGATATAATATGTGGCATTTATGTCCAGTTTTTTGATAAACTGTGTGCTTGGAAAGAAGATACTGAACCCTAGAAAACCAGAATAAGAGCAGTTAGATAGCGAAAAAGAAAACAGAAATATTTAGTGACCTGTGTCTATGCCCCTTTCCTGCCTAGCACACTACGCGATATTACATTCCCAAAAGTCTAGAAGACCAGCCGAAACCAAACTCCTCCTTCAGCACCGTCACTAAGCTGTTACTACTGTGGTTCTGTCTTTATTATCCATACAAGTTCAAACTTTTTTTGCTGTGGGAAATGCAACATAAACAGATGCAATAAAGGTGAGTACTGTAAAAGGCCATGCTTGCTTGGTCCTTGCAGCAACCTCGGGGTGGAATCTCAGGTCCTGCACGACTGTGTGACAAGTGTTGGAGGATCACCCGCCACAGAATTTGAGGTTTTGTTGAGGTTTTCCAACTTATTTTTGTTTACCTTTTAATCTCATTTGCATATTCATTATCTAGATAAATTCAAGTGGCTTGCTCATTGCCAACAAGGGGGATATCAGGAAAGGAATGCTGTTTAAATGTAAAACCTTATGGATACCTGGCATTTCAACTGAATAAGGTTTCGGTATTGGTGAAGCCTCAACTGGGTCCAGGTTCAGCACAGTAATTCAGGGAAGGCTGGAGAGAAGAGAAATTAATTTGGGATCTCTGAAACATGACTTCTGTTGAATGACTGAAGAACCAGTGTCGTTTGCTCCCACAAAAAGACATACTAATAAGTTGCAAATATGTAGAAAACCTTGCATGAAGGGCACAGTTTGTTTTCCAGATCCACAGAAATGAGTCCAGAGTACTGGACTTCAACTTGGCTGCTCTTTCTAACCGTGAGGTGTTGAAATAGAGTGCCTGGGAAGGCTCTTGGTCATTGGAAAACTTTCAGAACAGTACAGATAAACATACATCAGGATTTTCACAGGTGATCCTGTCCAGGGGCAAGTGAGAGAATGTCCCAAAGCATCTCCCAGCCTCATGTTTCTACTATTGTATATTGCATACAACTCATTATCTTAAATATGCATGATTTATATTTAAAAACCACGTACAACAGACCAGATCTAAATGCAAGTCACTGGGAGACTTTTATAAACTCCTTTGAAGTAGACTGAACATTACATTGGTCTAAATCTGAACTCTGTTTACCAACAATTTGGTATTTGCTTAGTTTGCAGCAAAACTCCCGGTAAACCATACTAAGTGCTCAGCTTGGAAATGAATGCTGCAGGCTTTCCTCTTGAGAGGGAAAGTAACGTCTGGTTTCCAGCCCTCCACAAGCCGATTTATAGATAATGTAGAGAGAGAACTACCAGGTCAAAACACATGAGTTTATCAATTCCTCATTCACACTGATAAGAAAGGAGTAATGAAAGATTAAGTGAATCACGTTTTCTCACTTTTGGTTCAGTGTGAAATACAGGTTGTGGAATTTTCATCCATGCTTGGAAGCGTTCAAGACCTGACTGGACAAAGTCCTAGGAAACCTGACCTGAACTCAGTGTTGGTCCTGGTTTGAGCAGGAGGTTGGACTTGGTGATCTCTTGAGGTGCCTTCCAAATTTAACGATACTGTGATTCTATTCTATGATAATTAACTAAGTTTTCATGCTCTGCAGTAACAGATCTCTGATTGTTCTTCTGGATCTCTGTATCTCCCCAGCTCTAATGTCTACCACAATCCTTCCTCAACATGCTTTTAAATAAAATACTCTTGCAAAATACAATACAGCTAAAATACAAATGTTGAAGCAAACAGGCATTTATTACAACAACAAATACAGAAAACAAAAGACCCTAAACCTTGGAAATAACACCTGTCAAAAAGTCCATGCACAAACACTTCCTGTAAAAACGTAGCTTCATTTAATCTATATTTAGAAAGTCAATCAAATAACTTTTTTTTTTCCAAAAGGAATTTTCTCTAGGAAAATATCTATTTCAACAAGGTATTCAGCTGAAAAAGCAGAAGGTTGAAGCAGAAGAAACGTTCTTTGATTTGCAATGTTTCATAAGCTTCATTTACTCAGATGAACATTTATATCTTTTATATATTGTTTCTCACAAGTGAAAATGCATTTTCCGATAATCCCCATGCCAAATTAAAGAAGGCCAGCAGGGTCTGTGCAGAGGCTGGGATGGTGTCAGATAAGCGGGGCATGCTCTGGCTGTTGAAGAGAAAGCGACGGTCAGGGGAGTGAACTGCCTCACCTCTCCATCCCTTTTCCTTTTAACTTACTGTACCGAGGAGGAGGCTGGCAAAGAGATAGCAAGAGCAGTGAAGAACAATAGCGAATTACTAAAGGCAGAGCAGCAGTTTCTGCTGGCAACAGCTGGCAGCAGCAGCTCACCTTCTCCTTGCTTTTCTGATTGTCCCAGGACAGTCTGTAGGTTGTGAGGACACAGTCCCAACCCAAGGGGCCCCTCTCTTATGTTCCTGCTGTCAAGATGTACCAGTCAGTCCCACCTTTGCCTCCTGTTACGTCACTTCCCTCAAGAAATTAAAACATTAAATGGAAATTAATTCCTCTTTCATTTCCCTGGTATAGCACAAGTATTGGTGCTACTTTGCTGTATCTGGCTTACATCAATAAATGTAAAAGGAGCCTTATATAGTTTGATACGGCCCCTTTTATAGCCATAAAAAGGTCTACTATGAGATGCAAACAGTTTCTCTCATAACTAGTGCCCATCTATGCCTTGGGGGGGTTTATATATCCTTCAGACTGGCTGAGCAATGTAGACCAGAAGCAGGAGAGAAGGCAGCACTGCATGGATCAGGAATACAAGTCTTGGTGCTATACTGATGCATGGATGTCAACCTCTCGGACATCAAGCTCAGGAGGCATCATGCAGTCTGATTAAATTGTCCAGATGATGCTTTTTGGAGCAGTATTACCTACAGAGTATACTATGTGAGTTGAGTTCACTTATAATCAGCAATCCTGTGGCTACAAAGGAATACCTGAGGATTAAAACAGGTTTAAAAGTCATTGCACCTATTGGAGAGTAGACAATTTGATGTTGGTAGCGATGCTAAGATTCAAGGGCTTGTTTAGCATTCAGTGTGTAATCCTAAAGAGGCTCTCCTTGTGTGTTTAGAGTAGCTCTCCAGTCACTACTCCCTCCCAGAAGCAACACGTTTTGATACCGCTGCCATTTGCTGCCCACAAAGCAAAAGCCACACGTTTTAGCCTTACACTGACGGTATTTTAGAGCAGATGGCATAAAAACGGACTGCAGGTTCCTTGTTGCAGCAGCGCCAGTCGGCGCATACCTGTGAAAGGGTAGTGTCTGTATGTTTGCTGAAACACCACACCTGGAGACTTTGAAGACCTGTGAGCCTAGTCATGCTAATTTTCGTGCAAATTCAAGTGAGAACAGAATCTGTATTTATTTTTAATTTGGTTTTTTGACATAGGGCCATTCCTAATGCTCTCAATGTTATAAAAACTGTTGATTCCTTAAAATTAGTACCATTAAGCAGTTACTTCCATAATTTTTTTTTCCCCTGTTTATATTCTGGAATTGTTAGCTCTGACTCCACTCTACATCCAGAAATTCAATATATTTATGTTTTACAGATGTATAACGTGACCTTCAGAAACCTAATAACTTCCCCCACTGTTAGACTGAAAGAGCTGAGAACAGAACTTCAGTTCACAGACACAAGTCCTGGTTTAACTCCTAGGCTATTTCTTTGCATCAGCTCACCAAAACCAATACTAAATAACTCAATTTTTTCTAATTTATTTTTAATAGCAAAATACACCTTGCAAAAAAGTAATTGTCAGATTTGCTGATAAGCTTACTATAAACATAGTTCCTTAACATTTTATATTTTACACTAGAAATTATCTGTCATGTTACTGATAGAAGGCTGTTATTTAAGAGGACATTTCCCAGTTTTGTAGAAGCTTGGTTTTTCCTTAAAAAACAAACTTTTTCTTCCAGTTTTCCTTCATGGGGCAGAAAAGCTAAAATGTTTGTGTAGTAATTAGAGAAAACAAAGAATAAGCCCTTCATTTCAGAGCCCGGTCAGTGCCAAAATATTAGCTAAGGCAATAAAGTCTGTAGACGGGCACTTAAGCTGAAACATTTGGGGTTTTTAGCAGCAACAGCAGACATTTTGGAAATGACATAATCTTGATTACTAGTTCATCCTCAGATTTGTGTCTGATTTTCCACAAGGTACTTGCTACTCTTTGTTTCTAACTCATTCTCTGTGCAGACGGTGCAGCAATGTGCATAGGAGTACAGCAACACCTTCTGAGATCTTCTGTATTACTGAGCCCTGTAAACAACTCCTTTTCCATTCTGCGAAGAGAGAGCACATTTCAGCTACACTTAGATGTTGTCGTAAGCTGTAACTTTGGACATGAGTTCAGAGTAACACTGATCATTTCCCAGGTTCAAGGGTTTCATATGCAAAACACTGGTTTCGAGTCCATTTCTAATTTTAACCCACATTGCAGGTGTGCAGCTATAGATAAAACTCTGCCACAGCACGGACAAATCAATACTTCCACCTGAGCCAGCGCACCCACACCACCTGGCAGGCAAGGACACCCAGCCCAAGCGCACACTCAGCCCTCCCAAATACTTGCCCCGTGGGTCTTATGTGGGTGAGGAAAGGAGACCCGCAGGAGCCTTCGTGAGAGCAGAAAGAACTTCTGAGATGGTTTTATGTAGCAGTCATGTAACTCTTCCTCCTAAATGCCTGGTGACACAGTTGAGGAAATTAGAAGAGCAAAATGTAGGGCAGAGAAAGACTTCTTTCTAAGAAATGGCAAACGAGGCTTTCCCAGAAGAGCAAAGGAGATTCATCATTAAGGTAGAAAGATAGCTTTGGTGTAAACAGTTTTAAAAAACAAAATTTAATGGTACTCATTCCAGACTTACATTTTGTATTTCAATGCAAGTTAGAGCTCTGCTTTTTAAAACAGATTTTTGTAAATCCTGGCTAAGAAGTTTAATAGATTAGAGCTAAATGACAAAACTGCTTTGCTGTCGACATCATTTTTTACCAAGAATCATGAAAAGTTCCTCCTGTAATATCAGGTTTTGTTAGGCCTGATTCTCTGTACCCTTTACACGAGGGCAAACCACCACCAAAATGGTCATGCTGGCTTTTGTGCTGCACTTGCCACTTCTCAAAGTGCTTACACAAAACATGGGAAAGTAGAGAATCAAGCCCTGGGATTTTCAGGTTTCCTTGTAAATGGTTACTTACATAAATTTAGGCATTCATTTCTATCCTGAGATTGTTATATGGCTATGAGAGGTGAAACACATGTCCACCTGCCTTTCATCTGTCATGGCCATATAACTTTCCCAGGACAGGTGATATCTGTATCTCCTGAGATAGCATAAAGTGCTGTTACACATATAAAACTAATCATACTCCAATTTTAGAGCATGCTACTCATTTTTGCATTAGTGACTGAAAGTTTCTATCAGTTTTCTGCTGATCTAAGTGTATTACACAGTTGTATCCTACACGATGTAATGTGGACATCCAGTGTGTAGGCTGAAGCTCTGAAGAGGGGACAGAGACCTGTTTTAACGATGTATGAAGTTTTCTTGAGGTGACTTGCAGGGGAGCGCGAAGGCCTGACTTCCACGTTCTGCTGCCCTCTCAGCTTTTCACCATTTTGTAATTTTTTTTGATCCCTTATCCTAGACCCATCTGATCTTCTAAAACACACCCAAAGCTTCTTGTTGATCTCTCTTCATCTGTGTGACCCGGTCACAAACAATATTTTGAGTCTCCTCATCTCTGCTTAGTGCCCTTAGAAGATGGGGATTTCTTGACTATATAGCATGGCACTCGTGGTCTGAGAGCCAGAGGTCCTTGTGCGCTGGGGAGGGAGAGGAAGATAAGGAGGGCTGTAAAGATGGATGTTGTACCAGCCCTAGAAAATAAGAGGAGATCTAACAGTCTTCCAGAGGTTGTTAGCATAGCAGCATGTACAGGACTGACGGACGGTTACTGCTTGTATTACTATTTCTGTCGTTCAGTAATGAAAGCTATGGTAATTAATAACAGTCTGACTTTTAGGCTGCTGCTAACACTCCTGTTAAACTTCAAAAAAAATGTCTCTCTTGCTGGTATCATTAACAGCAGTCTCCTGAGCAGCAAGTTTGTAATTTTATGGTTGGTTTGTGATAAATTATTTCCTTGCATACTATACTGCATCTATTTAAATAGAAGTCAGGAGACACTTTCTATAAACATGAAAAGTGGTGGTATTAATGTGAAACTATTGGAAAGGCTTTTTTTTTTTTAATAATGTTGACATATGTAAGTAAATAATACAATGTTCTCCTCTATAGCTGCTTGAGGCACAATATAGCCAATATTAGTGTAAGTGGGTACAGCTAATAAGGGCTGTACTGTTTATGGTGAGCTCACAACGTGACTCACATTTGTGTTTGTTTGCAAAGTTGGAGAGGAGAACAGGGCTTTTTTTTTTTTTAGCATTAACATAATTTTAACTCTCATCTGCTTTCTTCTGAGCTCCCATTCCTGATTCAGCACGCATGAGTCTGCTAATGAAATCCAGATGTCAGACAAAAAAACAATAAGCTCTCCCACCCATCTGGTGGATCACATTTCTCAGGGATTGGAAAAAAAAGAATCGGGAAAGATTCCTAGAATGTCTGAAACTTTAGATTTCAGTGTGTTTTCAGAGAGCAGAGGGCAGCAGGGGGATGGATTGGAGGTAAAATTGATAGCGAGTCAAGATTCTCGGTGGAAAAGTGAGAAGAAATTGAGTGGTTATGTTATCAGTTACTCTGAGCCCTAAACAGACCTAGTATATCCCAAACTCAGTGCTGCTACTGAGACATTACACTGAGCATCACAAATAGCAGTTCTGAGTCAGAAATAAAAAAGCTATGTGATGTAAACTATGGCATTGTTTTATTCCTTGACTTTGCTGTTTCAAGGTCCTAATCCCTCCAGAGACTCAATAAACCTGGGAGGAAAAATGATAACGTCAGCCCCAGTTTACTTTGGAGGATTATTTGCAGAATCTCACAGCTGTGACTCTGGGCTTCCTCTCTTTCAACCGTCACCTTAAGCCTAACCCTCATCCTAGATTGAGCTGTACACAAGGTGCCCAAACCCTTTCCAAGACCAAGACTTGTCCTCAGGGGACAAGTTTTTCACAGCCCTCAGCTTCTTTGGCAGCCTCTTTCCAGCCCTAATCCAAGAGTAGCTTCAGGTTTTCTCCTTCTCTTGACCCTCGTCTTGACTATAAACCTAAGCTTTAGACAGAACAGTCCAGTCCTTCCTACAACTGAAGCTTTGCTTTTTTTTCTTTTTACTGTTTTTCATTTCTAGAATGTATCATAATACTTGAAATTTATTACACCTTAGGCCTGAGAAGAAATGGTCAGAAATTTCTGTACCAAAAAACTTGGGCCTAATAACCACTTGGGAAAAGAAATTTGTTTATTTTTAGAGGAAATACTGAACAAAAATCCATTTTACTCAAGCTTTTAATGTGACTAATTCAAAGGAATGTTCCCAGTAATTTTCAGACAAGTGAATAATCGAAATAAAAGTGGTGTCTTCTGTACTTCCAATGACATTAGGATGCATCAGGGTTTGCTTTGACTCCAAGAGTTGGGTTTCCATAGGCACAGACGGTGAGGCATTGCGAGCTTCCCTCATTTCAACTGTATTTGACTTAAAGCAAGCCACAAAGTTGCTTTTATGCTACTTTTGCATCTACATTTCCACAGCCATGCTCCTTTAGATTGGCAAGAGAGAGAGAAAAGTTTTATAGGTTGCTCTGCCAACTCTGTTGCGACAGCAGACTTCTTTTCTCTGCAGGCGCTTCCCTCATCTGTGGATAGTGGGTTGATGGCCTCGCCGTAAAGGAAAGCTCCCTCTCAGGCACTGTTCACTTCTGTTCCCCTTTCCTATAATTTAGCATCTGAGTGTTTCTGTTTAGTAACTGTTTTCCTTAAACATCAGAAAAATGAGGTCAGATACATGTACATTGCTCTTGGGAGAGGACTCCTGGCGAGCTTTAGTTCCTGTGAGAGCATGTATCATTGTCTCAGCTCAGCTTGTAATCCAGGAAAGCTCCCCATTGCCTCCTGGTGAGTGCTGCTCCGCTGGAAGAAGTTTCCATTCTGCTGGAAAGGAGAGCGGTCGGCAGAAGTGGCCTTCTCTCAGTGGCTGCACCTCTCCTGGGCACGTCTGACCTCGGTGCTTGCAACCCTGGGCAGGTTCTGCCTCTGCTCCAGGCCAGCTGGCCTGGGCTGCTTCTGATGCAGAAGTCCTGTAACCATACTTGTTGAGATGTAATACAGCGTTCTGTAGGTTCGGGGTTTTCAAATGCTACAGCTTCACATCTGTGAATGTTGTACTGTTCTCCATGGAGGACTGTGGTTATACCTGTTATGATGGAGATAAATCCTCTGACCATCAGGAAATGGCAGAATTGCTCATGGATGCTGCTCAGTGGCAGTTTAGCATCCGCACAGACTCCAGAGCTCTCTGCTGTCAGACTGAACAGAGCTATTGAACGTTTGTGCCTCCTACAAAGGGAACCACTCTGTAGCTACAGGCACTTCAAAGTACTTGTTCACTACTGTGTATTTGGCCCAGGGTATCGAGCTGTTCATTATTCATGAGCTGGTCTTATCTAAACCCTGGTTCACATTGGTGATTACTTGTGATGATGGATGGTTAGAGCAGGGTGCAGTCTGCAGGCTTTGCATTAGAGCCCGTGTTGTTTTAAACAGTTCATCCAGTGGTTGTACATGGAGACTCAACAGGATCAGTGTGCACAGAAACTATAGTGGGGACCAGTGGCAGAGCTGTAATCGGTCACTGCTCTTGGGGAGGGCAGACTGAGTGATCCTTTCCATTAAGGATGCAAACCACCTCAGCGCAATCCCTTGGACCCTGCTCATCTTTCTCAGGAGGAAGAGCAGTATCTTATGAAAAACTGACTCTTCATAAACTTTTCTTATCATGTCTTTTCTCTCTACCCCATAGTCTTCTCTCTTACAAGCCCCTAATACATTTGATGGCTGATAAGGGCCAAAAGCAGAAGCCAGTAGAGATAAGAGCCAGGGAAGTGTGAGAAGTGAGAAGACAGCTGTTGCCTGAAGACTGCCAGCTGTTGAAAAATAATCAGAGGGGGCAGTGTGCAGCATCACCCTAAGGTTAGTTAAATAAGGACTTAGTCTAACTCCCATCTATGTCTGTGGAAAAGACCTACTTGTTTTGGCAGGAGCTGGAGACAGACATAAGCAACTTTGGATGGTCAGCCTTCAGAGACAGGCCGTTGTCCTGCTCCAGCAGAATAAATTGGAGCCTGTACAGAGGGTCTGACCCTCGTGAGCCCACGTTCTGCATCCTGTCATACCTTTTCTTTATCTCACCTCCATTCTTGAGATTCTTTCCCAATCAATTCCCCTCCTTATCCAGCTGCTAGAGTTAAATCCCTCATTCCTTTTCCAGAGTATCTAAGATCAATATTTTGACCCATTCAGTCTCCTTTCCAAGGTTCTTTCCACTGATGGAATGGATATTTGGCACACCAAACAGACGTAATGGGGAACGGAAAGCACAGCTCTGGTATTCCTTGAATGTAGTTCCCAGAGACACAAGCCTTATCTAGCTTTTCCAAACTCAACCTTTTTTCTGATATTTTTCTCTTTTAATCTCCAGTGGCTGTCATTTCATTCGTCACTGTCATTTTATTAATCAATCTAGAAAACATGTTGTTATCTGCTTAGCACATCTTGCAAGTTAAGACAGCGGTTTCGTCTCTGGATATTTTTAGCCTTTTGGGTGGTTATGTTACAACAGGAACATAGCCAAAGTGCAGCGAGCCCCAAGAGCTAAATCTATAGATTTAGATCTATGGAAAAGTGTCTCAAAGTTCTTGAAAAAGCCCATAGTAGGTTTTAGGAGGACTCCCTGAGTCAGACTGTCAGCCAGCACTTGCATATCCAGCAGTGAATATTCACTGTCTCCTTGTAAAATTGATGTGTTCCATACTGCTGCTTAAAAAACCCAATTCCTGTTTCCTTATCACTTAAGGCCATTCTAGCCAGGATGAATAACTGAATTTGGACACTTTAAGAAGTACCATACTGTACATCTCCAGAAAATAAATCTTATTGGAGCTGATTTTTCTTTCAAGCCCTCCCCTGACTTTTTCGTTGGAGTACATTACATGGACTGATCAGATAAACATCCCATGGAACACAGAAGTGGTGTTCCACCACATGGAGCTGAGCCTTTTCTGCTAGTGTAGCCTCATTTGTACAGGGAGAACTAGACGACTATCCTACAGAACACAATATAGCACATCAGGATAGTTTCATTTATCATCAGTTTGGGGGAAAAGATTTTGCTTTGAGTTGAATTTGAACAGTCTGACATAGTTTTAACATGCAGCTAGATTGCCAGTATTCTAACATTCAGGTTTGTTGCTAAACTCACATGATACTCTTCCTTGCAACAAAAATAGCAATATTGCTTTTCCAGAAGTATTGTAACAGGAAATGTGCTTTCTCAAATTTTTTGTAAAAACTAAAGGTGGTTGAAGACAATTCACTAAAGATCAATATTTAAAGAATAATTTGTCACGCACTCAATCCTCTTCAAAATCTAGTCTCGCATACTTTTGCAGTCATAAATCAATCAAAAAATGGGGTCTGCAGCACGTCTGTATGAAACTTTTAAAGTTGAAAAACCCCTGGTGTTTGCAAGCTTCCCCACTGTTCATACTAAATACCACTTTTGTTCTCCCCGTTACTTTTCAAAATGCAGGTACTTTACAGGAAACATTCCACATGACTCTGGAATATTAAACCACAGAATCAACAAAACTGCTGAGGCTGGCAGGGATCTGGGCAGACTGGCTAGTCCAACCCCCTGATCAACACCACTCGGGTATTGAAGTTCTCCCAGGATGGAGACACCACAACCTCTCTGGGCAACCTGTGCCAGTGCTCAGTCACCCTCACAGTAAAACAACTTTTCTTATGTTTAGATTCTGGTATTTCAGTTTGTGCCCACTGCCTTTTGGGTCACATCTCCTCTGTCACTGGGTACCAATGAGAAGAGTCTAGCTCTGTTTTCTTCAATCTCTCCTGTGCTACCTACCAGCTGCACAAAGCAGAATCTGGGGAGCCTTTTGAATTAAATATTAGTCATGCTGAACAAGTTTTCAGTCTGTGGGAAACCAGGATGGCCACGTGGCATGTTTTTGCCACCTGTGATCCAAAGTCTAGCAGGGTTGATGCTAAAATATCTGATTCATAGGATGTTAGAAGTCACTTCGACTTAAAACTCTGGCTGGGCTCAAAACAGTTATACCTTACGTGACACAGTGCACTGCCACATAGAGAATTAGGGTTGCATGCATCGCAGCATGCGATTTCCAGTTCTAGAAGTAGCTCCTTCAGAGTTACCGTGATACAAATTTTCTACCTTACAGGACTTGTAGGCTATATAAGAGGTATAGTCATGGCAGATTACCCAGTGGAAGACAGCTTTTTTTTTTCAAATACTGACTACACTCTCTGGGAAAAAATCCTGTCAATTGATTGAATAGATTTTTGCCCATCTAAATAGTTGATATGGAAACTTCTTTTAAGGCAAGCAGTACATTTCAGATGCCGGGGATGATGAAGCTCCGAATACGTCAGATTAAAACATGTGGAAGTAATGATCTAGAGTGAAATAATGACCTAAGCAACATTTTGACCACCTCAAATTCAACTTTCTCTGTCTCAGTTGAATGGAAGAGGGGGAAAAGAAAGAGAAGCTAAAACCAGAACTCCATTTTAAGTCAGGATATCTGCACTGGCTTTAGTATTTTCATCAAGGTCTTGACAAAGAGTGTTCTTTGTACCACAGATTTTGTGTTGCAGGTAGACAGTTTGCAATTAGTTCTCCATTTTAAACGGAATTACAGGACTAGGGTTTTCAAAATCTTTACTCCCTCTTCTCTGTCCTTGTTGGGTTTTACCTCACAACCTCTCCTAAATTCTCAGCAGTGTTTTATGTGTTAGCCCTTAAGGCTTGAGGCAGAGCAAGCCTAACAGGGGCAGCGCTCAAGGACAAATGAGCGTGGTTCTGTTCAAGTCTGCGGGGATGCATCTGTTTGTAATATTGGACGATCTGGCCCACAATAACAAACAGGAAAACCCAGGTAATACTGTTAGCCGAGAATTCCAGCCCGTGTGGCATTCTGACTTTATTTAGCTGTTGTTTTTATGCAGTGGAAAGAACTCAAATTGTGCAATGGATATATGAATCTTGAGTCAGAAGTGGCAAGGCAACTCCCTCAACCATGTAAGGTACCTTACACTTTTCTACACATTTCCACATAAACCAAACATTTCTTATTCTGTACAGTGGCCCTCACTAGAAAGCTGTCTTCTTCTTTCTGATCCAAGGCTGGAGATATCAGTTTTGAGTACCTGTATCTCCACTGGCACCGAGACCCTTGGGTCAGATGTACCGGCAGTGCTGCAGAGCTGGCCTGCAGCGGATGCGTGCTCTGTTCCCAGCATTTTACTGCCCACTTAGGTCCTTGGAAATAGTAAATTTTCTGCTTGTTTTTGCACAGCTGACCTAGTTGCTCAGAGAATTGGAGTGCTTTTTTTTTTTCTAATGACTACTCTTGAGTACAAACCAAACCAAAAGACAGTGTTGTAGTGCACAAGATCATCAGCGATGAAGAATAAGTTTAATTTTTTTCACAGTGTCACACTGGAAACTCAAGTTTAGCTGATTAACAGCAGTGGTCCAAATTAGTTTTCAGAATCACTCTCATGAGAAGAAACCTGTACTTATGGTAACGAGTTGTACCCCTCAAATGTCACATTTGGCCATGCAAAAACATGGTTGTGTGCAACTTACCCAACAGTTGAGATCACTGTATCAGTTACCTGACCTCTTCATTATTTACCATGCCCCAAACACTCTGTCCTCTGCAGAATTTATTAGTCCTTATTTTGCCTTTGTTCCTCTTTTTGGCTACAACTCAGTGTGATATTATCAAACTGAAACAAAAGAAAGGTGTTGCTTCAGCCTCCATGTGTTAAAAATGATAAATTTTTGTTTTCAGATTCACCTCACCCCTAAACTGCTTTTGACAGTGTGAAAGCACCTCGTTACAACCAATTCAACTATGGGGATGATTCAGGGAATGGTGAATTTGTGAGACTGAATTACTAGTCATCACTATGAGTAAGAGTCAATGCTGTTCTAGTATTTTTTCAAAATATAAAAGCCTTTCCAATTTTGAATGTTTGGCTTTGAACCAAATCTATATATAAGTGTTTGCGTTAGTGTAGTTCAAATTCTGTTTACAGTCCCTCATCCTATAGGAACACTGTATAATCACAAGCAGGTAATATAATGTCTTAAAGGATTAACTATGAAGACTAATAAATAAAAATCCTAGAAAAACCTCTGCAAAAAAGGTTTTAGATGAAAAGCACTTTGAAGCTGCATTTGATGAAAAATCATGGGATTTTTATGCTGTGATGAAAATAGCAAAACTAAAAAAACTAACAGGGTTGAAACAATATAGTTTCTGTTTTATTAAATGAATAGAACATTTAGAAATAAACTCAAATATTATTTTCTGAACATTTTTTTTTTATTCAAACAATTTTGGCGAAAAGTTATGTCACTGGCTTTGATAATCACCCAATGATGTCTGAATTTGTGATGCTAGTAGTTTTGCTATTCTGGTACAGAAGTTTCTCCAAAACCTTTTTTCTCCCTCCCTGTTTGCTTCTTACATTTTCAGTCAAACTTTGTGGGCTTACGCTAAGGCCAAGATTCCTTTTTAAGTCCTACAAATCAATCCCGAACACCTTTCACACCTGTAAGTATATATCATCACTCAAACTAATGGTTTCTAAATGCTGACAAAAGTTGTCACTGTTCTAATTTCTCTCTCACCATTAAATCAACCCAACTAAGATTTCCCTTTCAACTTTGTATTTTCAAGAGCTGTGGCTTAAGCTAGTCAAGACGTACAGGAACTAAGGACCAGGAAGGAATAAGAAGCAGTTACACTAAACAGCCGTATGTTTGGCACTTATCATTGTGGTGAGCGAGTTGTATCATGGTGGTGATTCCTTCTAGAGCCATTTACGAGAGTATTTTTATCTTCACCTTTAACTAACACTGTTTCACTCTCGAGAAGGCTAGCTCAGAAAGAGAAGCAGCTAAACATAGCAAAAGTTCTGCCAAAGTTTGAGGGAAAGCAAATAACTTGATGGACTGTGGGACTGGAACAAACTTCTTACAGGCTACAGACACAGGTGCATTTGAACAGCATTCTGAATAAATGCTACTTTCTTGTACCCTTTTGGTCCTGGAACTTTTACTTACTTCTCATTCAAGTCAACCTCACAACCTTGCTTTAAAAAATGAAAAATGTTGTCTTGGTGTCTTCATATATTTTATCATGAGTCCAATTCTCATGACCTTTCCTCTTTGGAAGACACTCTCCACCACCATAATCATCAACAGTGAGAGAATACCTTCAACAGAAAAGTTCAGCATGCACTTGTGGATTGTTATTCTCTGGAGAGTCACTAAAGGTACCAATCTCAAGATGGAATCCACTTATGAAAAATTCTAGCCTAGAGATGCTAGTCAGTGTCAAAGTATGTTTCCCCCATCCACCTCTTGCAGGCAGTTGTTCACCTTTTGGATGTCATATTACAAGACTGTATAATTTCTATGTGTCAACAAAAGAACAAGCATCAATGTGCTTCTGCCCAGGAGTCTGGGCAAGTTCCATCTTTCTGGAAAGTGAGTAGGGTATGTTCGACATTTGACAAAGCACATGATAATCCATTTTTATGTGCTGCATCTTAGTTATGCATGACGATCTTAGCAACGCCATGCAGAGGATGCTGGCTGAAGAATGAACAAAGAGGACATTGTTATAAAGCAGCAGTACTGTCATTTGCTTTAAAATTCTGTTTTTCATCAAAACTTCAACCTCCTGCATTTTACCACATTGCAACAGCATTTGCCAGATATGTCATGCAAAGCTGGGTACAACATACATCTTCCTCTTTTCCAATTTTCTCTTGCTACTCAATTCCTCCTGTCCACGAGAAGATGTCGTGAAAGTAGTATTTTTGCCTTAGATCGTTTCCCGAGACCAAATTGATCAGGGCATGCATGCTCTGTTTGTGTGGAGCACTGACTGCAGTGTGACCTCCTGCAAACATGAGCAATTGACTGATCTTGTGCTTCCTGGAAGGAGGAGCCAAGGTAATGCTTCCCAATGAACAAGAAGATGGAGGAGGGAAGACAACAGCAAGAAAAATCAAAAGTAAGTACCTTGCCTGCATGGATAAAATACCTATATATCTCTAGTGAAACATGGTCTGAAATACCTCAATAGCTTGCTATAGGGGAAGAGGTGGAAGCAGGTTCTGTTGTACTCCCCTGCTAGGGACGCTTTGAAAAGCTGGACTGACAACTTTCACTTCTGGTGCTAAACAGCTTTATCAGCCATCTTTCTAAAGCACCATCTTATTTTGATTTGCTGTTAGTAGAAGTAGAGCTGTAAGTCTTTCAGAGTTATCAGTGAATCAGTGGAGTTTTAAAATAGCCACTGGTCCTCTTACATCATTGAAGGGATCCCTGCATGCCCTGTTTTCAGACTTCATCCTTATGAATTCCCCCATAATTCTGATACATGAAACAAGGAACTACGGCTCTGGAGACAAGAATGTCAGCATTAGTTTCACCAACCGTGCAATAGTCATGTTTTTCTCCTTTTAATCTGTGGTACTCTTCATAATGTAGCAGTTCACAGCATTTGGCAAACCTGGAGCTCAAATCCAGCTGTAATTTCTTCTTAATCAATATTATGCTTATATTGTCATCAGAAAACAAAATAAAAAGGAAGATCATTGTGCTGATTACCTGCCTCAAATTACTTACTACATGTTTTGTTACTCAAAGACAGCAAAAAGTGTGCTCTTCCCCTGAAGTACATAACCCCCAGGAAAATGTGATTGACTCTTTAGCACAAATCACCATAAATCTTGCATGATTCTGCCTGGTAGGATCAGGATCTGTCATGGTTCAAGTGAACGCAAACTTTAGTGGCTGCGTGACATCCAGCTTTAACCTCCAAATGCACTGCCTTACAGCCCAGCTCTGATCATGCTTCTATCGACAGGCCAAAGTGGTTAAAATTTAAATTAAGAAAACACACATCACCCAAAGAAAGACCACATGCGTATGTGTACACACACATGTGTGTGGCTGGCTGTGAGGGGACAGGGAGTGCTAGGGGAAGGCAGGCTCGGGGAGGCAGCACACTAACTCAGCTTCCCTGAGAAGGAAATCAGGATGAAGAGCCGGAGAGGGTTTTCCTTCCAGCTGCACAGAGCCGTGCCGAGGGATGCAGCCTTCCTTCTCATTTGCTGCTCAAACAGAGAACTTCCCTTTTCTGTCACTTGCCAGCCAAAAATGAACTCCTGTGAATGTCTCTCTCACCAGAAAATACTAAAACACAACACTGAAAATCTTAGTCGAAGTGAAAGAGCTGTAAATTTATTGCTTGGGTTTGAAAGAGGGTCACTAGCATTCAAGCCCTTTCTCTGATGGCCTTTGGTGTATATATATGTGTGTGCTATCGGTCCATTTATTTGTGGACAGGCGTCCATAACATAAGGGCCGTTGTAATGGCTGTGGCACCATTATTCACACCTTCAGTAGAAGGGCCAAGAATGGAAACAAAATCATCCCCTACCAGCTCTTCTAAAGACGCCCTGTGCACAAAATGGGGGGAGATATGCCTACTGGCATATAGTCTCTCAAAATCCTTCTAAGAGGGCTGGTCTGAAGCACCCCATCTCATGTTGAAATGCAGTGATGTTCAAACTAGTGACAGTACTGCCCATTAAGGAATTGATTACATTCTTTGGGATGGTAGTAAGTGTTTTCGGTTCTGATCATGTAGTTTTAGTTGATGGTGTATTTCTGGAAAGAAAACCAGCGCAGCTGGCGGATAACTATGGTGGGTCTATGGAAAATATTCTTCAATCAGAACCCTACTAGTTGAAAGCATATGTGCTTAAAGCACTTGGGGATGGTTAACCAACAGAGAAGAGAGATTCTGGAAGGCAATGGTTTGCTATTTCGCCATCCAAGTTAGATCTTAATTTCTTACTTCTTTGGAGGAAAGTTGTAATTCTTGGGAAGTAGATGAAACTAAGAACATAGTGGAACCCTGAGGAATGCATTGGTCAGCTAACAAAAGCTAATATCACACTTTTTTTAAAAAAGTTGCAGCCACTGACCTCTTTTATCTAGAAGTGGAGCAAGAGCAAGACTATTAGTAATTTATAGCATGGTCACTTGTCTTGGATTCATTCTGCTAGGTGTTATTCTTCTATATAGCCACAAAGGTCCCTAGTTCCCTAGGGATGGGAAATGTCAACAGTGGAAGAGACAACTACTTTACACAAAAGTAACAAGGAAAATAAAAGTTAGAAACCTTCCTAAAATATCTCAGGTTTTCTATGACAGACTCTGGTCTTTCTCATGGCATCCTGCGTACAAGATCCACTAGTAACGCTTTGCCTTTGTACTGCCCCAGTGTGGAATGCTGCATCACAGCATCGTTAGGCCAAATTGTGGACTACTTTTAAATACTTTTTGCTCTTTGAAACTGCCTCGCTTATTAGAGCCTAGACAGTTTGATTCTGCTCAGTAAGTTAGGAAAATATTATAAGCCTGAAGAATGATAATCCCATTCACTGTTCAGTGGGGACTGTCCCATTTGCTATTGTCTTTTGCAGTACCACATATTTGCCACAAAAATACAACAGAGAGATTGTGTGTGGACCTCCCCAGTTTAGCTGCAGTGTGCAGTACGCTCAGGAATTTCGGTCACAAAGAAGATCCTTTTTTACAAGAAGGCGGTAATGTGCCTTTAGAATCCATTCGCATCACGTAAAACAGAGCTGTGTTTGTTCTGCCTAATGGACTTTGCATGGGGCATCTTTCTAGCACAGTCAGAAACATATTCCTTGGCTCTACCAGTTTGCCCTGAGGCACTGCAGTACCCCACGCATTCTCCCCAGGGAATTCAGGCTTTTCAAAATCATAGCCAGGTCCTCCTCAGTAAATGCATGTGTCCCTGGAACTTCAGCCTGGCATGTTGCTACTGGCTACGTATCGTAACTGTAAAATATAGGTTGGAAACAGCATGGGGGTTTTGTGTTATTACTTTAATGTAGAGAGTGACTGGACTATGTGTCTGTAGTTCATCGAAGTCAGTCATTATTGCTTATTGCATTGAGGAAGGGGGTTGTTTAATGGGAATCACGTTACTACTTCAATTACACTATGGCAGCTAAAATAGCGAGCTCTGAAACGAGCAAAATATCATGGCTTTCAGCAACTGACACTGAAGTCACAGAGAAATTTCTGGAGAACTCGACTTCCACACAGGCTCCCTGAGTCAGCAAGCTCTTCCAGTTTTCTTCCCTTTCTTTGGTAGTTCCAGCACTCAACTTGAGAGTCGTGTATTCTCAAAAATGTATCTTTTTCTTCTGCAGGTCATCATTAGTTTTACAAGTTGCAGAACTTGGGAGTTAAGATTTATTTTTTTTGTCTTTTAATAAGCACAGACATTGTGCATATTGACTTTAAAATCAGTTCTGCTTACTGTCTACCACAGGCACAACAATAGGACATACAAACTTATGTGGTTGGAGTGAGTTAGGCTGATTGTGAACTCACTGAGGCAACAGACTGAATCCCAGCCAGTTCCCTGCACAACAGGCTTTTCAGATATTTTTGTTTGCATTTAGACTTCTTGTAATGTGTAGCACATTCATTTGGATGTGAGAGAATGGTCTTGTGGTTTAAGCTCTGGACTGGGATTCAAAAAATCTAGGTTGAATGCTGACTAGTTGTACGTGCTTGGGTTATCCGTGTTTATAGATGAGGAACTGCGGCAAAATCCCATGTTACCTATTAGAGTCTAAGCTCTTGTGGCCAAAGCATTTTTCTATCCTTTTGTACAGCTCCTGTGCAATACACTCAGAATCTCTGCTTAGTAGTAAATGATAAATAATTTTTAGATAAGGGTTGAAAACCACTTCAGTCACTGCTGGTCTGCACAGGTCTGGGGATCAGTGTATCAAGTTAGCACAGCTGACATGCCACACGTTTACAGAGTACTATTTACAAAAGGCATGGGAAACCAAAGAAGAATTCAAATATGGTTCAAAACTTCCAAGTGGAACCTGGTTTAGCCTCCTGGACGTGCCAAGCGGGGCTGGAAAGCAGACGAGAACAGCCTTTCATGAGATTTTCCTACTTCTCGTCAGGCCAGAAATTTTGCAAGAGCAGCCTTTCTCATGATATTTTGGCACTTTTGCTTCTGGTCTTGCCTGAAGCCTGGAGGCAGAGCCATGTGAAAACACTAATGGAAAAAGCAACTTCTCTCAATGCGTTTGATCTCCAGCTACAGCCTGAAAGATTCATGTTTTTTCTCATACTTTACCTATGCCCAGCTGTTATTTGTAGGTCTCAACGTTTTTTAACTCATGCCTCCTTCCTTTGTGGCTGTAAACGTGCAGCCTCACATATAGCTTAACCCTTCTTTATCAAAATCGCAGGAAGAAACTGAAAGCATAAAATGATGTCTCAATCTTAAAAGAGATGAATTTGAATTAAGGAGAAAATGTGCTGTCTGTAACGCCAACCCTAAAACTACCTTAACACCACTGTCTACTTTACCCCAGAACTTCCCCACTTGATGCCAGAACAGTGTGGCTGACTTGAGTGTGGACTTGATGTAGCCGCTGTAGTCAGTAACAAGACTACAAGAGCTGATGCCACGTGCTCTGCAGTCCCTCAAAACAAAAGAGTCCTACACGGTTTCCTCATCCTCAGTCTATGTCATTGCCTAGGGGATAAACTCATTGTGGCACGGACTGACTCTATCCATGAGTTTCTACCAGGTCTAACATAACAGGCAGCTTCTCACAAATAGTGACCAATAAAGTTAATACCAGACCTTTCTCCTTTGGAGCTTTTACCCTCCATGTAATGTAGAAAACCAGGGAACACACAAGGGTTAATAGGAAAGGATCTCTTACCAGGAAGCATTGCTTCTACCCAGATGAACAGAGTCTCTGCATTCTCCCTTTGACAAAGGAGATGATTTTGACTATGGCTAGCAATCAGAAAAAAAAAGTTAAGATCCCACTTCCCTTCCCCCCAATTTTTCTGATGATACTGTTCCCATGAACTTCTTATCTAACCTGCTTATGGCTATTTGCAGCATTACTCTAAATGCAGTGACGTTTGTGCCAGCACGCCTGCCTGATTTCTCTTTCACCCTCTTTTATCTGCAAACAAATTCAGTGCAATCATCTGCCAAAAACAAAAGTAGAGGTTTGGGGGATTTATAGTAAGAAACTTTGTGGTTTTTTCTGGAGTGGGGAGTAGAAGGGAATAGGAGATGAACGGACTGAGCCTCTCCATCTTTCTTCAGAGTAGCACAGAGCATTGTCCTCACCTAATCATTCTCACCCCAGAACACATGTATGCATATTAGGACCTATCGCATGTGTTCTCAGACAGTGTCCTGGAGACAGGTGATAACCATACTTTGGACCACTGAAATTTCATTTAGTCTGCAATTTATTTCTTGCTTTAACTACAGCTGTTTCTCAGATGATAAAAATAGCTTCTTGTGCTGGTGCTATCTCTGACTATTTTGATTAAAACAAGATGCATGACTAGATCTTGTTCTGATCCACATGATCCAGAATAAGGGAAGGGTGAAACAAAGTTTTCTTTCTAGCAAAATTATGGGGAAATGGAGTGGAAAATGATCAAGCAAGAAACAGACAGTTAATTCCCAAACTTTCAAGGCTTTTTAAGAGCCTTTCCTAGAGTTTGCGAATTGCAGTGGGTAGAACACTACACTACAGTTGTCTCTACCTCAGTTTAAGTATGTATTAATAGAAGAAAGGTACGTGCCATGACAAAACCATTAGCCTAAGGGGAAGTCAATGGTTGATCCTTGCTTGTCCCTGTGACAAGCGCAAAATAGCACTGCATAGTTCTGCATCAATGTCAATACGCCAAGGGAGGAGTTAAGGACTGGAATCAGGTCTGGCAGCAAGCTGGGCAGCAGTTACCACAAAACAGTGATGACTCTCGGGCTTCAGGTGGACTCACCAAAGCAGTCACTTCCACTGCACTGTTTTGTTCCAGGTGGTGATACTCTCAAGGCCTGTGCTTCTCTCAAATTATTTTACCAAGCAAGAGGAAAAGAACTTTGCACATTCAGAGGCAGGTTCATAATGGGCAGAACTGGAAAGGAGTAGGATGGAGAAAAGTTCCGTAGTTGGGTACCAGCAAACTTTGTACTGTAACAAGAGTGGTAAGCCTTGGCAGAGGGTGGTGAACCCAGTCTGAAGAATGTATGTGTCGTCTACCCAGGGAGCAGAGAGAGGCAAATACTGTGCACAGTGCCCTGTTAGTTCCAGTACTGATGAATTTCCTTCCTACAGAAGTCATCGTTCGAAGACTTTTTGTACTGTTTTAGAAACTCTGCAGTAATACCTTCAAAAAGAAGATGTTGAAACTAAGATTTCAGGTGACCTTTAGTTTCAGTGGCAATACTGTACTTGGTCTCAAACAACTCTAGATAATATAGGTGTTACTTTAGAGCTCATTGGAGTGGTGCAGGACAACAGCAGCGATTGGAATTTAGGAAAGAGCATAAGGCCAGCTAGGGAGGCTCAAGGAGTCTTGCAGTTATGTGCCTCAAACTTGATTAGTGACCTAATGAACAGCTTATGCTGTTTTCATGCATCGTTAGGTGCTGACTGTGGAAGCAGCACAAGAGGTTACTGGTTTCAGTCACAGAAGTGAGAATACCCATCAAGAATTACAGCAAACAGTTGATTTAATTGAATCAGATAAAATGTTACGATTTGCAAAAGTCCGTATTGAACCAGATCCCAGCCAACCTTTTACGGAGCTCTGAAGGAGCATGGATATTTGGCTTTGCCTCATCCTGTTGCATGTTTGTAGACCTTTGCTAAGCTGAATTGCAGAAGGACAGGAAACAGGCATGCCAAGCAGTACAGGAAAAGTTATTATCAATTTATTCCATATGACCAGGGTACAGGTGTTAGTAAAAGTCTTTCATCTAGATATATCCAACTCACTTTAGTAGGCCTACAAAGTTTTTGGTAGGAATCTAAACCTGGGAATGTTTATCTGAACCTCTGCGGATTCTGCCATTAACAAATAGGAGTAGAAAAGAGAAATAATGTAGCGCAGACCAAAATTAAGAATATCAGGTTAACTACTAGCCCTGGATTGGTTTAAACATAAGTTTCTTGAATCCTTACTCTAGAAAAGCAAATGACTTGGATTGTGTGGAAAGGAGTTATACTAAATGCCCAGAGCCTCTTGATAGGATACAGAAGAAAAAAAGAAAAACAGGGAACAAACCCTCACAACACCCACCCACCCCCAGAGTAGTGTTGCTTCTATATCCTACACATCTTTGTAACTGGAGATCTTTGATCATGAAGCACCTGTTGTCCTTTAGGATTGAACGTGCAATATTGAAAAGAACGGAACACCTTATTAAATTATTTACTTATGGTCTTTTGAAAGCATTTCGTAGTTCGGCTGCCTGGATTGCTTTCTGTCTTAATCTGGCACAGCTTTATCTCACAGCAAAAGGTGCTAAATCATCAAGTGTGTTCAGGCACATCTGTGATGTCATACCATATGCAGTAAGGATATATTTATTATGTGATGTGGTGTGCATCTGTCCTAGTAGGTAATTCCTATCGTTGTCTTGATCAGCAACACGCCTTTTTTTTTTTTTTCCTCTTTACATGTGCAAAGTTTTGTTTTACTTTGAGAGCACAGACAGCTTTGGCAAGGACTCAACTTTGAAAGTTAGCAGTTGCATGGACCTAACTGGACAAGTGAGCCGATCAAAACCAGGAGATAACAGTGCACATTTATAGGGAGATAGGCTTATGGAAACCTATGGGAAAGGCCAGCTTCCTTTTCAGAGAAGACAGAGGTTGTGCATGCTCATTACAGCTTTGGGAAGTTTTCCTGTTATCATTTTTCTTTATATTCTGAGTGAAAGTTAATTGCAATTAAATTCCTGTTACTCTTGTTCAGCTCTAATGCTCTATTAGGCTTCATTTTAATACTTAGACGTTGTTCCAAAATCTTTGGGACAAATTCTCTCCTGGCTTAACTCCACCAAACGCAATGAAACTACATTAGAATGGATTTGGCCCTACAGTTTATCTTTGGTTTTTTCAGTGCTGCTTTTGCTTGGCTCCGTACATGACCAGAATGTAAAGACAGCAAGCTTACATTAGAAACAAGTCACTAGCGAAACCGAGAAATCTTTCTAAGCTATCAAATGTCTTTTCATGGGGTATAAATGACAGAACAGTTCATTTCCTTTCTTTTCAATATCTTCTGGCAGGAGGACAGTGCTAACTGTCGTGTAAACATCAAGTTTTACAAAAGATTTCTCAAAAGTAAGTAAAATACTAGTTTGTGTTGCTTAGTTCATTTTCCCTGTTGTTTATACACAAACCTGAAATTCCCGTTACAGAATTACAAACATAAACAATTACAACCCCCAAAAAGGCTCTTTTCAGAGGGCGTAATCTGTTTCAACATATTCATGGTCCACATTAATGTTTCAGCTGGTGCAGCAGCCTCCTGGGTTTTTTCCTGATCTGCTGTGCAGCAGACCTCTAGAAACCCTGCCAGAGAACGCCTGCTCAGTCATCCAGGTTAGCGCAGTCCTCCCCTAACGCAGGATTTTCCCCCTCTTGCTGTCCTAGTTTAAATGACTCGGTGATGAAGCTTCCATGCTTTGCACTGAAGTCAATTCCACATTCTAATTAATGGTTTGCTTTTTTATGATTATTTCTTTCCAGGGTTGAAAGAGAACTGCTTTTGTAGCCTTAAGGCACATGGCAGGAAGAGATGGAAACATTTCTTTCATAACCTCTTTCTGGTTATAGAACCCTTTGATCCCAGAAGATTTACATTCACGTGAAAAACAAAAACTGAAACAAAACAACCATATGTAATCACTGGTCACTAGTACAACTGGGAGTATCTTATCAGGCAGGCTAGTAACAAATCAGCATAACCTCACAGACACAAGTACAGGAATATCTGTTTACCAAATTATTTAGAAAACACAGTGGAGGAGAAGAAACATTTCCAAGGTTTTGGCTGCGTTGTGTATTTGAAAGACAGTGTTATCCTGTTAGCGCAAAAGAATCTGAAGATGACGGAGACCTGAACACCAGGAGAGCATAAGATGACACAATGACAAAGTGGTGGCTTAAAGTTAGACTTTTGCTAAATCAAGAGCTGTTGGAGAGCTGCATAGCACGTAAGACTGTGTAAATATAGTTGTGTTATCAACATTAGTCTCATACTAAATCCAAAACACAGCCCTGTACCATCTACTACGAAGAAAATTAACTCTATCCCAGCCAAAACTAGGACAGTATCTTAAATGCTATTGGTAGCGTTAAATTAATGATTCCTTTTATGTTGTCACATAGACCTCACTCTCACCTAACCTGCACATGTGTATCTGTGCCAAGATGGTTTGCTCCTCTCTGATGCTGAACCCACTGACTTGGGAACCGAAGCATAACTGTTTGTACAACTTGTCCAACTAAGGGCGTGAGCAGGATTGTCATGTCATCTTTGGCAAGTCTTTGTCTCTTCTGATGAGGAAGTGAGGGAATCAGAAAGTTGACACACACATGAAATTTCATGCTATTTAACCATAGTAGATATTTACACAGTTCTATCTGCAAGTGAAAGTCTGAGCAGGATGGAGAGGAAGGATATGGTTGGAGGCTTGGAGGAAGCGACAGTCGCAACCCAAAATGGAACAGCCCGTCAAGTTAGCCTTGCCATTTCCTCGACTGATGCTGCTGTGTTTCAGGCAGTATATTCTGAAGTGTTCCATGCATTCTGACTTCAACTGGCTGAAAGAGTGGCATGTCTGCCATTTCCTACCTTGACAGCTATACCCTACTGTTATGAATTTTCTTCTTAGCCATTTAAACTGAAATCTCACATATAATAATAGCAAGAACAGCAACACCTACCACTGCTTACTTTATGGTAACCTGATACTCTTCACTTACAACTGCCCGCAGTAATTCTTTACTCCCTTGAAACTTGTGTTTGATATATCTACTTCTGAAATGTACAGAATATATACTTATTTATTAACAAAACATCATCTAGACTAGGATTTTGCCACCAAATCCTACTGCAGTTCCATGAAGTCAAGTACTTGATACATTAAGGCTCCCTTAGAAAGCCTGATGACTGTTTTTTCCTTATGGACCTTTTTCCCAAATTTTATTTGTTACTTTATAAAAATCCCTTTTTGCTTATATCTATCTTAATCTGTACTAGCACAGAAAGGAAAGAGAAGAAATCCTGAGCAACAACAGATCTTGCCATAAGTTGCCACATCAAACTAGGATTCCCATGGTCTGAAATCCTAAGCACCAGCATTTTGGAAACTCTGCAGGACTCTAAAGCCACCTCATCCAGTCAGGCATTCTGCTTTGATGACCTTGGGGAGCTACTGCTGTTTTAAATGTCAGCTACCAAATTCCCAAATCAGTCACCAATAATTTATTTTCCTAGCTACAAAAACACCTTTTTCCCCCCAACACTTGGTTGTCAAAGCACTTTTTATCATTTGCTAGATTCTTAACTTGAAAGAAGAAAACAAAACCTAATATTTTACTGACACTTGTGGAGCTTTCCCACCCTGCTGGGGAAGCCTAAATACAAGCAGATTGGAGCAGAACAAGGAACAAAGAAGCCGTGCTGGAGGAACTTGCTCTAAAAACACAGCTGAGCATGCTGAGTTTCCAATGCACCGGAGACACAAACAATAATATAAAGTGAGGATGGAAGCTTTTGTTGTGAAACCTCTTGTCCCCTGCATCTCTAAGAATATATCCAGCCCAGAAGTATTTACATGAAGGCCAGCGCGAGGCTGCACGGCTCGGAGATACAGCCGCATAAAGCCTTTTGTGTTTACGAGGGGCCAGTCTTTTGCTCAGGGAGCCATGTCTTATTGTTTACCCACTGGAGTGCTGCCTGCTGCTCCTTATTAGGGCCCCTGCCTCTACAGGCATTTCTTGGTACAGTCAGTGCAAGCATTTTTTAACTATTACTTACAAAATGGCAGTGGCTTCCCCAAGGCCATATCTTTGTTTCTTTGTACAATACTGTGATTGTGTAAATTGTCTTGCGTAAGCACATCAGCCCACTCTGGAATTCTTCCCCCTCCCCTCCCCCCCCTTACAGCCTTTCATTGTTGTTCTTTTATGGTGGGATTTGTTCTTTTGCCATCTTGTCACAAATCCATTCCTGTGGCTATGTCACTTTTAAGGAACAGCATGGCTAAGTCTGGCCTTTCAATTTGTCAGAGGTCTGGGGAGGGGCTACTTCTGCTGAGAGCGCTGTTGCCAGCAAACTGGACAGGCTCTCTTGCACTGTCACACAAAACCACAGAGCCCCCAAAACCATGTAGCCCACAGCAGCCACTTGTAGTTCTTCTATCGTAGTCCTTTCCCACATACAGCTCAACAAATTTTCTTCTGAATCTAGTGTTGTGACTTGTGACATCAAAGCTGTGGAGTAAGAGAGAGCTTCCTCTCCTAGCATGATCAGGCAAGTAAGTCCTTGCATCATGAATGCAGACACTGCAAGCCTCAGCATCGCGTACAGATATTTCTTCTTTCATTTGTATACAGAACAAACCACAAGTGAAAACCAGAGACTGTGAGGAACATGCAATTTCAGTTTTTTTATGATTAGACAGTGGCACAGTTCTTTGGGTTATCTTTGTTTCCACCCCTGTCTCCACCTTAGCTGTAATTCCACTTCAAGGATGGCGTTAGTAGTGTACAAGATCTGACTCTGGATCATGGATCTGACCCCTATTTCCTCACCTTCTGATACCGATCTGGCAAGTTATAAAAGGGTGACCTGAAAGCCCATGTAGAGGGCTTCCCCATTTTCTTTTGCTACAAACAGGAGGGGGTTGGCTGGCCACTGGGCTTGGAGCCCATCAGGAGATGTCTATTGGGGGGGGGGGCCTGCTACAAGACAGATCCTCAGGATTTGTTACAGGCCATGTCTGCAGAAACCCAGAGACATCCCGGTTGGCACTGACAGTATTTCAGAGGCTGCCAGATAGGCCTGCGGTAGCCCCAGTTGGGCCTCAGGAATACAATAGTACCCAACCGACGTTGGGCAGGAAAGAGTTAGCTATCAGGCTTTATTGGAAGAAAGGAAAATTGCACTTAATTACCATGTGCCACCTAGAAAATTTGAGTCTATTTATGTTTTTAGCCAAAGACGCACTCAAAAGGAATATATAAATCAGGATCAGTATTGTTGATTTGCCAGGAAGGTTGTAATCCAGATCCTTGTATCCTAAATGTGTTGGTTCATCATTAAATACAAGACCCATGGAAGTTACTTCTTATCACTCGTATAAAGGTAACCACATACTCCACTGCGTGACCAGTAAGGAACAATCTAAAGCCTGACTTAGGGCAATGGAAAGTCCATTGGCTTCCAGCAGGCTTTGAAATGAGCCTGGATGGATCAGACAGACTGAATAGACATAGTTTTTACCTATATGCTTGTTTTAATACAGTCATACTTTACTGGACACTGTTGCAGGAATTAAAATACTATGTTCAAATACTCTAAGCTACGTACATAAAGTAAATTTCTTCTATTAGTCGTTTGCACTTGCAAATCTATTGTATTAGCCACACTAAAAAAGAATTGATATCCTTAAGGCTTCAATGCTATAAGTGTTCAGATCAGATATCGCAGACCAACCACAAAGCTTATTAAAAGATGGGAGAAATTACCTTCCTATAAATAAACTGCATCATCTTCAACACTTAATAATTTAGAAAGAGTTTACCTCTTAATGTTAAGTTCTATAATATCACTTAATAACTATAATCTCTGAATGAAGCTAGATATAGGGTTATGCTGCTATTGTCAAGATGAATTAAGGAGCTTGATGTGGGTTAGAAGTATTTTCCTTTTCTTTGAATGCCATGACCTTGATATCATCCCTGAGTATAACATTAGTTTTTATTCAAATAAAATCAATTAGCATAAAGCATAAATACTGCAGATAAAGTGGAAGCTGCCTTTGTAGCAGTGATTCTCCAGGACTGCCTCGCTCCGTTTCTCCCCCTAAAGGTACACAAAACTGCTTGTATGCTGGAAGAGCTACAGTCCCCATTTCCTGAAAACGCTTCTGGAAGGCTGCAAGTTTCAATGATCCAGAGTGAAATACTTTTTTTCCAGCATAGTGAAGAATAGCTGTATCAGCTCTTTCTCTTAACATGTGTCAGCCTCATTGCTCATGTATAAATATCAGAGCTAAATGTTTTCAATCCAGAATTGGATCTGAAGCCTCAGCTGAGTGAAGAGATGTTGTAGGGGACCAAGACATTATTCCTGAGCCTCAGCTTATGCCTCTGAGGCTGTTTGGCACGTGAGGCTTGAGTTCGGTCCTCGGCTAAAACACTTCATGTTTACTGCTATTAGTATTATTCATGTTCATTCATGTCCCAACACACATGATCACTGAATTTCAAAGCAAACTCAAAGGAAAACTGTGGTGTTGGTTGCTAGCTAAAGCTGATGAGCGGCTGCCTTTATACTCTGCTGTTGTGGTCCCCCTGCAAGCACTGGGGCACAGCCTCTTCATCACAGCTGGACTTTCCTACTAACAATGATAAGAGGGGAGCGTTGGGATAAAAAAATTTTATCTCTCTGTATTTCTTTGAAGCTTGGCCTAGCAACCAAGAGGAAGATTTCTGTCCTGTTAGGAAAGGAAAATACTGAAAAGCAATAAAAATGGAAATAGCCCATTTGGAAATGACCTGATTGGTCATGTTGTTTATCCAATAATCTTAGGAAGCTTGGAAATATTCATGCTACCTATTCTTTGGCCTCAGCTACAGCAAAAGATGCTATTCATCTTGGTCTAAGTAATGGTGGGAACAAGTTTAGCTGCAAAACTAAAATACACAGAGTAAGCAGAAAATCCTGAAATACTCATAGTGTGAAGAGATCTCAAGAGAATATGTGCAGAGATCAAGTATATGTCAAGAAACAGAAAGCACAGATCACCAGAAAGGTACAAGTTCACTGCTATACGCAGATCTTGGCAAACGGGAGATTTAAACCCTTATTAATCCTAACTTTCAATGTACTAAAAAACAACAAAAAAAGACAGAGAGCTTTATCTTCCAGTAGTAGTTTCCTCCCTGCCTGCCCAGGTCGGTGCCATGCCAAGCCAATGCAGCCAGTGACCGATAGTGCTCTGCACCATTTGATGTGCAAAGCTGGCAGGGAGCCAGCAGGCTGGCCAGCGGATGGACGCAAAAGGAAAAGCATTCATTAATCCCAGGGATGATGCTTTTGGGATGAAACTAGTATATATTTTATATTACTGATCAGAGGGGTTCAAATGGCTTGTGTTACATGGAAGGAAATGAGTAGTAAGGAATTCTCTAGAAAGGTGAGGAACTAGACTTTTGTTTTCTTCCTGGCAAACAGGCAAAACAGATTTGCATGTTTCTTGCCAGGAAAACTAAAAGGGAATTAAGCTATAAAGCAAGTCCTCATTTTCCAAGGTGCTCAGTGAGGATATTATTCTTGAAATTCCCATGAAGTAAAATTTTTAATTTTCAAATGGTGTTTCTGACACTGCATATTTATAAATGGGAATCGGACACAGCATGAAAAAGGCCCAAGTATTTAAAGCCTTCAGACATTTGCAACTCTTTTCTATTTCCTTTCATTTGTTTTTGATGAGGCTGTCCTATAAACAGGCTTTTCTATCCTCTTCAAACTGAACGCGAAGGACTCTGAAGTTAGGAGGAGAAGGTAATCACCATACAGATCAGTATAACAAAAAACTGCTGTTGAGGGTCTTTGAGCTAGACCAAGAACAACTTCAGTGGCCAGGCTTATGTGCTGCTGAGCCTGTTTAGAAATAGCATCTCAAAACTGTTTACTTACACACCGCGTAGCTTAAATTTTCAATAATTAGCCAGGTGCTTAGCTCATCAAAATAACTATTAAGTGACTGTTGATATATATATCCCCTTCCCAAAGTACATGACCTGGAAATCAGTGTTCTACTAGGAAATCCCGATGCATCCAAAGAACTGATTCAAAAGCCATCAACCCAATCGCCTACCACACCTTTCCAAAGGAGTTTCTTATTTCAGAAAACAAAGCCCAGACACATCCCTCCAAGTCTTCTTAGGCACTAAGTTCTTTGAGGTGTCACCTGGAAAGGGGCAGGAGTTCAGTACACTTGTACAAAAAAGGAACAAAAGATTTTCCACTAGTGCAGGGTGGATTTTTAGTTTTCAAATACCACTATGATGCAAATATGGGCTATTTGGAGTCAGAGGGATGTTTTTTCTGCCCTCCATGTCCCAATTCTTTCCCCATTTGAACAGGGAAATGTGTAGATGGGGGGTATGTGGGTGCCTGCAGACAACTCAGGGCTGTGCACGGCTTTGCAGGCTCTGCTACAAACACCCTATCCCTTTTGCTAGAGAGCAGCTAAGAGGGCAGGGTGCCAGCAGGGCGTGGTAAGACACATGTACACATGGTAAATTCTTTTCAAAACTCTGTTACAGTTTTTAAACACCAATAGGGACCAGTCACCAGGTATGCATCACCCGTGAGAGAAAAGGAATTCCGGTTCTTTGAAGCGGTTGAGAATGAAATCAACCTGTAACTGTGCATATAGGTGAGAAAAATGTACACATAAAGCTGACAGTTTTCTCTATGGCCTCGGCAAAGGAGCTACAACTTTGTTTCGTACACAGATGAAGATTGCTCAGTGTCCCCCGCTCCTTTCACAAGTTTCAGTAACCTTCACGCCAGCTTTTCGCCAGCGCATGCATCAGCAAAACTAACGGGGCAAAGAGGAGCTCAGAGCTGAACTAAAGGAGACTCCAATTGTCCTGAGAACTTTTCCCAAACACAAATCTTGGCCTTGCTGGACTGCAAAGAAGGCTATGGGAAAAATACACGCAGCACACAGGAGGCCAGGAAGGCCGACACGTGGTAGCATCCTATGGTCTATCTCTGCCATGACTTGGAGAGCTGCTCACTTGGAGGGGCTAATGAGGTCACCTTGAAATTGTGGTCTAAAAGCTTTTTTCCCCCTCTTTCTTCTTCTGAGTCCAGACTTCCTTCCAATAACAATTCATCTTCCAAAAGAAACAGTCCAAACCTCCAGGTTTAAAGGAAAATATCATACATGAAGGTCTATAGCCCAACTGGAAAATGAATAATGATTTATTTTTTTTTTAAGAGGTTAACTTGATACCAACAAATCTTTACTTGTAAGCCTAGGGTCACAAAGCCCGAAATGTGTGCGAGGGTCCCACTAACTCCAACCAAACTGCTGCACAAGGCTTTCCATCTGCATTAACCTTCATCGCAGCCCCTGCCTGAGGTGGGCAGCGCATCATCCCTGCCACAGACTACGAAGCGGCACGTAGAGGAGTAAGGTTCGGTCCCAGGCATCTCCCAGGAAGCTCCCTTTCCAGCCCCATCCTCAACCACAAAGCTTTTGCCCCAGAATGATCTCCCCCATATGCACACTTCAGTGTAAAAGCAGCATTTGAAATTAATATTACAGAAGCTTCTGTTCTTTGAAAATTACATCTGATATCAGCCTACTGGCAAAATGCTTCAAGTGTAGGCAGGGGAGAGGGGGAATACAAAGCAGAGGATGTGATCTTCCACAGAGCTCAATCGGAGAACTGTTGTTATCATTGGCCTGGGTATTGTGGCTTTAAATTACAAATTACTTTAAATTGTAAAAAAATCAATAGCAAGCCCTGGAGAAGAATCCCCAGAATGGCAGTAAATAAAGAGTATCCCGTCCCTCTTTATGCCACGGTTAATGTGGGAGGTGATATAAAATCCTAGCTTGGCAAGTGCTGCATGTCAGAGTTGGTGAGTTGAAAGGATGTGCATGTGGACAGACAGAAACAAAGAACTTTTAGTGCATAGAAAAAATTACTGCAGTAATTACCTTAGATATTGAGCAGCACAACAACATTTGCTCTGTTACTTTGGCCTAGTTCTCCTGCATTTTTAGACAGGCTCCTATTACCGTGAAGCGGCAGGTGGCTTTGCGGGGATGCTTGGGGCTGGCGTCATGGGGGAAAGTTAAGCTCACAAAGTACTTCCTTGTCAGACCCCTCACCACCCTGGGAAGAGGACAGATTTCTCTCTCTGTTTTGTCCCGGGTCCGGAGTCCTTGCCTGGGAGTCCCACCTGCTCCTGCAGCTCTCATCCCCTGAAACCAGACCCCATCCAGCAGCTGCATAAATCATTAGGAACAGGGCTGCAGCAGGGTGTCGAGCAGTTGGCAGCACATGGTGGAGTGGCTCCCTTCTCCCTCGCACGCCTCCATCTTCCCCTAAAGTAAACAACAGCAGTCCCCACCGTGAACTCGGTTGCGAAACCACGCGGCACTGAACTTTATCTCCGCGCCGAATGGGCCTCGCAGGGGCCGCGCGGCCGAGAGCGGCTCTTCTGTGTTTTCCTGCTGCCTTCCAGGCTGCTGCCAGCCAGGGAATTCTTTCCACAGCTCATGCAGCCGCCCTGGGAAAGGAAGCCTGCTCGCAGACACGCGGATGAACGTGGTGGTGCGGGCAGCCTAAGGCCTCCTTTTTCTGGGGCCGAGTCAAGTCTGAAAATGCATTTAAATAAATTGCTGAGACCCGTTTAGATGCAGTTAGCTCCATCAACGTTTATCCCATGTCAGGTAGCTTTTATTTTCCCCTAGAAGTTCTTAGCATAAAAAGGCAATGCAAAAAAAAGCAGGCCTGTCAAGTTGCAAAGTCCAGTCACAGATCAGAGTAAGAACTTCCCTCTGACAAGATAATGCAAACGATTTTTGGTTCAGACGTAATTATAACAACATGTTATAGACGCTGATGCGTTGTTTTGTTTTTTTCAAGCTGTAATTTCCCAAACTGGCAAAAGCTACCACATCACAAATGAGGAAACCACTCCCTTGGTGAAGAGATGGTGGTACAACATTAAATCAGGGGAAAAGAAAACCCTCAAAAAGCCAATACATTCATTGAAGCTATCCATACGCAGAAGTGGTGGTCCAGGGATCTGAGCAGTAATGCTCTGCAGATGCCTCATGATCCAAGTCATGTTTAAAGGAATTCTTAAAGTCTCACCCACACAAGAGATTCTGGTTTAAAGCCAGCTCCAGAAAACAGCACTCTGCAATGTTTCTTCCATATAATGAGGACTTTTGGGGGTCCTCTTTTTTCATTATAGCGATTCTAGCAGCCAGATAAAGAATCAGGACACAGCTCTGTAAGCTGAGAGCAAGTTTATCTCTCTCCCTCTAACGATCACTCTCCCACCAATATTTTGGTTAGACTCATTTATCTTTTGTGCTGGGACCTGAAGGAAGGATGCTGTCTTGAAATTTTTTTAAACTATCTGCAATCATGGAACCACCACTTGTGTTATTTATATGTGTTCTTACAAAACAGGAACAATGTCTCTCATCTTGATTTAAATTTTCTAACTTAAGAGTCTCATTATAAAACACTAAACCACTGTTTTGGTTGAAATTCAGCTTTCAAGCTGGATTTGGGCTTTATTACTTGGGCCTTTTCTTTCCCATCTGTCTAGAAATACAGATATGCGTGTGTATTCCCAGGCTTTAAGAAGTAAAACTAATCTGTATGTGTCAAGGGGGAGAACCTGACAGGAAGAAAAAGAGGGCTCTAATTGTGATTAGAACTGAAAATCTGTTAAAACCAGGAGAGAAAGAATCGGCTTCAGGAGAGCCGGTCGTGCTACCAGAGCTAAGCCACGTTTGACGTGCAGGCTCTAAATCTCGCTCTAGCTTACCGAGTCTCACGTTTCAGAGCCCTGGAAGATTAGCAGGCTAAGCGGTGGCGAGATGTTCACAGTGTGTTCGTTGGGCCCTCGGGAAAGAAATCTGCTTAGTTCTGGTTTTGTAGTAGGCTTTTTGCCTTTTTCCATCCCTTTGGATGTGACAGTATGTAAATTTATTACTAAGGTAAATTGAACTGGGCTCTAGTTTTGTAGCGGGGGGGAAATGGGAGACAGCAAACCACCTGCCATGGGTGCACCTAGACACGTAAAATGTCCGAGTGAAATTTGAGGTGACGCACCATTTTAGTGTATTTTGTAGGCCATGTTCCAAAATGCCAGCTGTTATAATGTGTGTAATCCTCCTGTAACTGCAATCAAGCCAGTTGCTGCTCACTAACTCTTTGAAATTACTATCACTTACTATCGCTCAATCTCGTATTTCCTCTTCTATTGGTCATTTCACTAGTAGGGATGGGGAGGCATTGGATGCCCCAAGGCCTTTCCACTTGCCTAAAATCCAGGAATTTCCCAGGAACATCTGCTCCTGCTTGTGCTTTCCTACCAGTTCCAGAGAGAGCTGTTTCATCCCACACATATCATCTAGAGGGAGAAGAAAAAAGGAAAATATATTTCCTCTCTTTCTTCCTTTCTTTCCACAGCATGAAAAAAAACCCACTAACTGGGGTGGATAATTTTTCGGGTCTTGTTTGTGCAAAGATAGCTTGGCAGCGTAAGTCAGTAGCCCTGACATGTCAGCAGGGTAGCTGGCATCTTTGGCTAAAATGCATCTTCAGAGGAGTATTTTTTTTTATGCTCCCATTATGTATCTCCTTGCAGTTAGATAGACTCCAAATGAGTACAGATATGTTGGATATATTCCAAAAAAAGAACACTCCTCTCCTGCAGTTGAGGTGAAAACCTGCTTGGCACAGGACTATGTACTTTCAATGCATGGCTTTCCCCAGCTTCTAATGTAACATTAAAAAAAAAGAAAAAAAAATCAGCTCTTTTGGAACACAATCTGGTGCCAGAGGTTATAGCAAATTCTAGCAAGTGGACAGAAATTTTCCTCCCTGATTTTGTTTTCCTCAGGGAGCTGTGGTTTCCACGTAAACACTTCATGAGCAAGCCCTTTGAGACATGCCTGGAAGAATATATATTCTGCCTAACGCATATCCACCATATCTTAGAAGCTAAGAAAAATAATTCTGTGGTCTCACTACACTTCATCACTATCACCTCAGCCTGGCTGAGCTAAAAATTAGAATAAAGAACAAAGTAGTGTAGGTACGTTGAGAGAAAGTGACAGCTGTTAACTTCATTGTTGTTTCTGGATTTTGTCCCGTCTTTTATGCTAGATTTCTAGCTTCAGAAAATTGTGTTCGAAACCCATGAAATATGGTAAATAAGGATAGGGATAACATAACCCAATATTCATTCACTTCTCATTGCAGCATGGAGCAGCAAGCAGCACCAGCCTGTGACACCCAGAGAATTCGCTCTAAAATGTAGATCATTTCAAAACATTCAAAGGACTTTTTTTTTCTCTGTTTTTGTGTAGGGTCTGATACACATTCTCTTACTATAGAAGATCCCCTTTGATGTCCATGCGTGTTCCATAAGCCAAAAGCAATATAGTTAGGCTCTTGCAGGACAAGGGGAAAAAATGTAAATGTAAGTTATTCTTGGAAATAACTTGGATCTCCAACTCCAGACCAGAGAATCTTTGAACCTGCCTGAGCAAACCATTCAGTGTCTGAGCCCAGCCCAACTCTGGATTTGCAGTTATAAAAAGGACAGAATCCAAACCATGGACCTGGATGCTCATAAGCTCCCGGGCAGTCAATATTTCTGGATTCATTTTTTTGTTATCCTGAGCCCACTCCTAAGTATTTATAGAAGACATCTCTGAATCTTTTGGTTTGGGTTTTTCCTCGCGTCAGCTCACTTATAATGTCAGAATGCTATTAAATATTTGTAATACTTAGTAAGCAAAGCCCTAAGGAAAGTGAGTCTGGATCAGAGCACCCAGAGATTTCTTCCACAAATTCCAAGCAGTTCTGAGATTTACAATAGCAGGATGTTTATCTTTAAGGTGTGCACCTCCCGCAAGCAGGTCCTGAATTCATCTTGCACATAATCATTAACATTCTTCCCTCTCAGCAAAATAATAATTCTTTATCCCAGTGGAACAAAGGGGGAGGCGAACAGAGCAGAAGAGTATGTGGATATGTGCAGAACAGCTTGCCGTCTGGTCACTCGGTGACTCAAGGACTGCAAAACAGAAACTGAAGCTTAGCATGACAGGACGGGAACAGAAGAGCTTCAGATCCAAGGGGTGAAATTCGAAATGAGTTGGGGTTTTGGGGGTTTTTTGTTGTTTTTTTTTTTTCCTTCAAACAAAACATTTATCTGGGAAAGTTCACTTCCCTAGTGGAAACCCAAGCAAGCCCTAACATAGCTAAAATAGCCTTTTCTCTCTCCAGTTGGTCTCTGCTTCGTGGCTTCTTGGAAAGAAGGATTTTTGAGCAGGAAGTCATGTTGGTTAATGGCACAGGGCAGAGCTTCCAGAGGAAAATTCACCTACAGCCATTTTTAAGGTTGGTAATGAGGTGGTTTGTGGCCCTTTCTTTTTTCCCTAGAGAACAAGACTGAAAACCAGATCCCGATCCACATCCCGCAGCTCTTAGTTTTTAGACAGCTGACCACTCCTTATTCCCCACAAAGCGTCCAAGAGGTGCTGGGTCTCAGAATGATGCTACATACAAAAAACTTCCCATACTAAAATTTCCCAAGGAACCTTAAGGAACCGGACACTCGAATCCCACTGTTTCCCACAACTGTTGTCTTGCTTTCAGCTTGCAATTCCTTTGGTTTATAGGCACGCCACATCTGTGTCTTACACTTTGTGCTCAAGCAATACATCTCCATTTTCTTGTACTGCCCTAATACTACTAAGCAAAACGGTACGTGTGCTTTTGGCAGTTGCTGCTGATTTTATATCTGAACCTTGTAGTTCCAGAGAGTATTACACCAATCTGTAGAGCTTTAAAGGAGTAGGATAGATTGGGATGTTAACTGGCCCCTTATCTATAATCTAGGTCTTTTCTCTAGATGTGTATCAGTAAAGACCCAGCTCAACAGCCATAAACTTCTGCTCTCAAGCAGTGCATGTATCCTGCTGTGTAACAACCCTTTTGATACTAAAGATATCTCCTGTCATGTTTTCTCCACTGCCAAGCATCGATTGTTGACACAAGCATTTCATTTAATAAATATTACCAGTGTGTATGAGCATGAGGGAATGATTCAGCAGTGTCAGGGGCCACGTGGCAGCAGTCCTAACAGGAAGACAAAAGTGATTGCTCCATAGCAAATAAATCAGGCCCCAAATCTAGACAACTTAGAGAAACATTGTTTCTGCGCTAAACTGTTCTGCCTTGACAACATATGCATAAGAAGCAAGTTGTCCGAACAGGCATTTGCATGTCTGCCTGTTAAAAGGAAACAGACGCCCGAAATCGGAATGGAGCCCAGAGCCAGGACACCCGGCTTCTCCTCCCAGCCCTGCTCCTGCCCTGCACATCTTTTCCAACCATCCATGCCTCAGTTTCTCCTCTGTAAAATGGGCATCATGACATTTACCTCTGTAAAGCAGCCACTGGGTCTATGGAAGCTCATTACAATAATCAAAAAACTTTTTCTGTGCTCTATCCTATCAGCCATACCTTTTTAAAGCCTTTCTTTAGGATCAAAATTATTGAAACCTACCAACTGTGCCACCTACAGCTGACTTTCCTTGGCAACCAGTTAAACACATTAAGCATGTGATCAAAAACTCATAGCCAGTCTTGGGGAACTCACTGTGATCCTATTCCTTCTTCTTTTTTTTTTTTTTTTTTTTAAATGTAGAAAATTGATAACCAACTTCCACAGTTAAATTCATAAAATCTGTTCATCCTTGAACTGCTATGCCAAAGAAGATCAGCCTTTTATAGCAAAAATGCTGCATGTGTAAATATCAAATTACACAAATAGAAGTTTCCACTACTGTTCCTTACTTTGGTACCCAAGGACTTTAATTCAGCTGTTAGGCAGTCATAACATTTTATCTAACACACGGAGTTTCTGTGAGGTATTAAAAAATAACAGAGAAACCACAGTTTTATAGGTGCCCACAGATGAAGATAAACGACGAGACATTTATTCATTCAGGAAGACCACATGCACAAAAAATAATTGCGTTTGCGTCCTTGTGGTTATTCATGAATGACAAAGCATTCAATGAGAGGAAAGAACATTCAGAAAACTTCCCTAAAGAAATCCAAATGTTTAAATTTTGTTTGTCAGCAACAGACTGGTTTGTGGTAAGAGTGTCTTTCAAATTCATGAAAGGTAACTTTGCGACATTACTACTGGATGAATTCCAGTGAATCTTAATTTGAGGCTGTTTGAAGAATTAAATGGTATTTTAATTATTAAACATCTGTGTAAATCTAGTGTAAATCATAAATCCTGTCTGTTCCATGTAATTTTTCTAATAGACTTGGGTTATAGTTACTGTTAGATTCCATAATGTATGTTGAATAGGTGTTGCACTGTTAACTCCTGTGAAAAGTGCCCTTTCTGTTACCTGATACAGACAGGACTGACCCCACTGCAGACCCCAAGTCTTTGAACATTAAAATCTGTCTGGGCTGGGAATGCGATGTGAGCAAATAGTGGAGCCAAGTTAGACCTGCAGGATTACTGTGTGCTCTTGCTGGATAAAAATTCTGTTTTTAAATTGACTCTGAAATAAATATTTAGCTATAGGCCTTTGAGAGTCCTGGTTTGTTTGGGTTTATGTCCTACACCAGCACGTCACAGTATTTGGTAATTCGCATCCCTTGGGGTGGCTTCCTACTTAGACCATTACACAAAGAATGCATTTTCAGGCTAAATTTCCAGTAAATAACCCTGCAGTTCCAGGAGATGGACTAAAATAGCAGCATGCCTGCAGCTCAATGCCACTTTAGTTAAGTTCACATCTCTCTCTATTACTCTGATTACATCCTCTTCTGTCCCTCCCCAACACTAGCATCTTTGTCAGTGTCCTCTTCCTACAAGCATCTTGGTTTTCTCAAGGTTCTCCACAACCCCATCGTTGCTCGCAACTATACTCTCACGGCATCCTGCACTCTGTGTTGCTCGATTCCTGCTTCCAACCCTTTCCCTAGTCTCATCATCTTCCACCATCACATTCACAACTGCTGTGTGTAAGTTCTGCCAACGCTGCCAAAAGCCTGGAGATACCCAGCACCTTTTCTCAGACCATTAGACAAGGAACAGCCTTAAAAGAGACATCACTCTTCATAAAAAGCAATGACTGAACAGATACTTCAAGAAGTTTTAAAAAATCCTCTAGTGGGTGTAAAATCTTAAAACAATGTGACAAAGATACACTTTATGAGTTGTAGTTGCCACATGTCCTGCAGAATAATGGTTTTTATTAATTGCAGAAGAGTTTTAACCATGCCTAACTCATTGTTCTCGCTCTTTATAAATCCCTGATTCTGGTTTTGAATCCAATTCGGCTCAGCCTCAGTGAGTGCCAAAGATTGGCATTATGCATTGCGTAATGCATATTTCCTTTAAACCTTTATTTTATAATTCAGTTTAACATCTTCCTCTGCAAAAGAACTAGGAGAGCTTCCAGTTTACCCACTCTGCACTTCTGTCACGTACTCATTCACTTACTATGTCTGAACAGTCCCAGTGTTTATTTGGCCTTCATAACAGCCTTCTGAATCTCTACATGTTATTGCTACCTGTCTACAGATTGCTTCAAGCGAAGTTATTGACACCCACTGCTCTCCCCTCATCCACAAATCCAGATACTTTCTCACAGAAGGTGATTTACCCTCGGTAAATCCATGCTGACTGTTCCTTGTGACCTCCTTCAGGTCCCCAGAAATGGCTTCTAAGAGGACATGCCCCATGGTTTTGCCAGGGACTGAAGGGAGGATGACCAGCCTTTATTTTCCCAGATCATCCTTTTGACCTCATCACAGCCCAAATCAAAAGAGATAGCAGGGTCTCTACAGGCTTAATCTACAACAAGCAGGATAACCAATGCAGATTTTAGCCCTCTCAGGAGGAACTGGCCAGAAATATATTGCCAAATTAGAGGGAATTCTGTGCTGGACAACTCAAACTGAGGATAAGTCTGAAGAAATATTAGTTACATTTGTTTAACTTGCAGACTAAATGAGCTCTTTGGAGGCCTTATAGTTTTGCACACAGATATCGTGCTCGGTTCGGCCATTCCTAAAATGCATCGTTCTCCTCCTTTTTGTCAGCTAGCTTACTCCTGGACAGGGTGCTAACTGGCTGGCTGACATATCAGGGCGAATTAGCAACGTGTTATAAGTGAGAAATGTAAGAAAAAACCCAGAATGCTGAAGAAATGTTATTTTTGGTCTTGTTTTCATAGCGTTTTCTTGCAGTCCCTCACTTGCCACTTGGTTTTCTTCTCTCTCCTCCTTATTTTCCTTTCAGCCCCGAGTGCTGCTTCGCTCCTTTCACTGGCCTGCATTGGCAGGAGGTATCACTGAGCAGAAGAGAAGCCTCTCTCTCACGTCTGTGTAGCTTTACTACTGCTCGCTTTTCCAGGGCAGTACTTTCACTTACCCCATATTTCACTCCGCAGAGACAGTTTGGCCAGAACGCAGCACATTTTCCAGTCACAGATGTCTCTATCGGATTCATGCCTGGTTCTTGGAGATGTGGTGGAAGGGATTTTTTTTTGTTGTAATTCAACTAATACAAATGATCCCAAGCCACTATAAAGCAAATGTCTTTATCCTCGTTGCCTCATACTGGAGATCAGGTCTTTCTGACCACATGCATTTGCCTCAGTACTTACACGAGGAAAGGCTGATGTTTAATTCCAAGTAAACAATTACTACATATTACATTAAAGGAAAACGACTGAATTTCTAATACATTCCCTTTCAAATATCAAGACTTGTGGCTACAGCTCCGGTCTTACAGTAAGTGACAAAAGATCCATTTTCAGGGTCATGAATTTACAGTCAGATCCTTGTGTCTGTGAAGATTTTCCCTAAACTTCAGGGGAATTTCCAACTGTACTACAGGTCATCCTGCATGAATCCAATTGCAAGACTGGAACCTAAGATTATTATTTTTTTCCCCAAAAAACTGTAGCTGACTGGTTTTAACTTTTGAAAGAGAGTGTGCAGTTCCATTGTAGAATCTGAGTACTCTTTAACAAAAATATGTATGTTTTCAGAAATCAGAACACTGCAGATCTATTGCCAAGAAAAGACAAGACAAAAAAGCCAACATGAAGACAAAGCACAAGATATTAATAAGGTGATATTTAAAACACTGTTTTCTCTGATCAGAACTGGTTGCTGAACTGGTCCCAGCTTGTGATGGAGTATTCTCATGCAGAGGTACCAGCAGCAGGTCACAACAGTCAGTTTGCATCAATGCAGCCAGCAAGAACATTTGCAGACCTACAATTTCAATATTTTTTAAGGTACAGATTTTAAATAAAATGGGAAAAAGCGGTCACTTAGTCTGATCATATCACCTTCCTTGATCTTTTATTTTTATTCCTGTCTTTCACTTTCCTTCTTTCCACCACTGCCATACAATGGAAAAAGGTGCAGGGAGAGGAGGGAAAGAAAGAAAGAGAAAAGAGCAGCGGATTTTCTTGGCTAGTCCGATTCAGGCGCATTCAAAGAGTTCTTCTGGTCAATCTTGTTTTATCTATAGCCAGGATCCAGAGAGCAATGTCCTAGTGCTCCACAGTAAAAGGGGAAATGTCACTTTGAAACAGGCTTTCTGTACTTGCTGTTATCTTTTCACAGCTTAAGAGCTAAGATAAAGTGGAAAAGTAAATTGGTCAGTTTGTGCGCAGGCACGGTTTCCGAAAAGCAACACTCCCAAGGGGAAGCAGCGGCTGTAGCAGAGGACAACCCACAGTCGGCATCAGGGGGCTCTGCAGGCAAGAAATGGGATGTCTGCCAGTTCTCAAACTGAATGAGAGCAAAGCCATAAGTATAGAGTCTCTAACTTCCACAGCTGCCGGGAAAGCCTGTGTTACATCAGTAACATTCTAGGTCTCCTATGACTGCTCATCCCAGTCAGTGTAACAGCTCTGATTTTAATTGCATCTGAAGTGAACTCCGCAAAAAACATCTTTGTCCTGAGTGATGGACAACTGTTTACTTCCAACTCTATGTAACTCTATATGCACGTCACAAGAAGAAAAAGATGGCACCCACCCTCACCAATCAGTCATTTCTCATGGATGTGAGCAAGCGTTATAAAGTACTACAGCAAAAACTGCCACAAAATCCCAGTCCCAGTGAAACAGCTGTAGAGCCTAGGAATTAGTTATTATCATGTTTGTTTACCCTAGCATCCATTTGATTTTAATGGCTAACTTAACAGGGGATTTTTTAAAAATACATTTTTTTGTATAAATAAAAGGCAGGCTTATCCATTCCTAGCACAGTTTGTCTCAGAACAATTATGGACTTTGTGGCATCTTGCAATCTTGGCAGCTGTGTTGTCGTCTTATATGGGAATATAGATGCATGTTTGTCTTGAGAGCTCCCAAATCCCCACATTCTCCATAGGAAAGAATAGGACAGGAAATTTCTGGGTTACTGGGCTCTTTGGCGCAGCTGTCTCTTCTGCTTTCACACGTATTTCTACAGCAAGATGAGAGCCATCTTAAGCAATGGAAACAGAGTCTCATTCAGCAATGGTTCTTTTCTCTTTTGTCTGCTCTAAAATAGTCTGAGTGTTAGGAGGAGCATCAAGCACTGAACTTTTCCCCACATACGCAACTCACACAGTGGAATGAAACTGGGTTAAGATAAGAAATTATTTTTTCTCTCTTTAAGAAAAAACAGTTTAAGTTCAGGTTCCTTCAAATTAAGTTTACTATTAGAGTCGTAAGACCACGATCCAGCAAAATTTACCTGATTTCACTATAATTCTTCATGTGCTTTCGATGTTAAATATGTATTTAAGCACTTGCTCGCTTGGGTGATTAGACTTGCGACAGAAGAGAGACCAGAAACGCCTAGGTCTCAGCTCTCATGCCCACAGCGTTAGGTGTCAAGTGCCTTTACATTCTTGAATATTTTGCCATATTCTGCAGTCCTTAATCCTTAAATTCAAAGAGAGCCTTCCTTGTTCAGTAACAGAACTTAATCTATTTTTCCTCTTATTTGTGTTCTTACACTCTCTTTTTATTCTGTTTGACCCACATTGCTATAATAAGAAGAGTCTAAAATTATTAACTTTGCCTTACCACGTTCCTGTTAAGCCAGAAGTAACTAGTAATCCATGGGGAAGCGTGAGGAATAAGAAAGGCAACATTTCCTAAGTGCCATAGTGGAATTAAACCCTCTTCCCTTCAGGTCCTGTTCTAGCTCCGGAAGGGTTTTCTCCCCTAATACAGGTTCTCCTTCAGCCATATTTTGTGCTGTATATCCCAAAAATATAGGTAGGTGGGGGCCTACCATGAGAAGCAGAAAATAACATCTACTCAGTATTTTGCATAAATAGTTTCTGAGTAGAAGTTTTGGCTTTTGTTTTGTGACATAACCTGAGAAACAACAGTGGCTTGCTAGAAAAGATAAAAAATACATAGAAAAGAAAGAAAGAAAGAGGCAACCAAAGTGCTGAAGATGTAACAAGACCGCAGGCATGACTTTTCTGGAGGGGCCACAAGGCTTAAACACACACACACCCCCCCCCCCCCGCACTGATACCACCCAAGCAGCTGGGCACAGCTCCGCGCGATGAAGAAGCTGCTCCTTAAAAGCTGTCTTAAAAATGCACAGGGACCGAGATCTCCCAGTGATTATCACTCCTCTCTGAAGAGACCTGTTTTATACATATTTAAGATGGCCTGGGAGAGGATGCTGAGTGACTTCCAGAAAAAAATCCGGCTTTTTGGAGGGGCTGACAACACAGTGCCTAGGAGGTGAGGCGCTGCCATGCAGGCTTAGTCCAGAGTGCACAGGAGAATTGGGATTTCAAAGTAATATTTTCACAGTACTTCAAGGAAAGCACAATAACAACAAATGCAAAATATTACTGGTAGTCCTGAATTCCGCATTGGTTACGAGGCCCTCACTAGAACAAGTTTTAAAACTCCTAATCTCTTAGCACTTTATATTCAATTCTCCTCAAATCAGATACTGCTTGCAAGTGAGAAAATGTTACTGCACCTCTATTTAAGTTCATCCCTATGGGAGCTGCATCTTACTCCCATTGACTTGTACAGCACAACTTCTGCTGCCAACGGTGAAGCCTTGTTTTAAACCACATGGGTCATTCGGTGCTCTGCTATCTGATTTCCCCCTGGGTTATTAGCAGCATGGTTTTCCTGTACTGTAATCTGTTCACGCATTCTGACGAGAAAACGCACAGCTCAAAAGGCATATAACATAAACCACCATTTTAGGCCTGGACCTCAAAAAAAAAAAAAAAAAAACACATTAAACAGTTACAGCAGAAATAGCCAACATCTATATTTTGGATGGGAACAAGATAGTATCTTAATGTTGAATATTTTAGAACAATGTAACCATCTTAAAACTGCTCACATTTTAACTGATGACATTTTGACCACAGCATACAATCCCCAGACGTGCAATTTACTCAGTATAAACAAAAGAAGAGGGGAGAAAACTCCTTAGAGTCTGCTACATATGATAGACACGAGCACTGCAGAAATCTGCTGATAATCCCCTTTTCGGTCTGTGTTCACAGCTAAATCTACTTCACTTCCTATGATACTGAACATTACGCAGCCCTTTGAGGTCCACCACTAGCCATAAATCCCAGGCAGGAAACAGTTTTCAAGCCTAGGAGGAAAGACAGCATTTCATTTTCTAAAGCCAGACCAGAGTAACTGGGTCAAACAAAGTTTGGAATTGAAGCTCTTGAAATCCAGGATATAATTGTGTATGTTTTTCTGTTTGTTTTGTTACCGGTTAACCGGATGCAACAAATAAAACCATTTTCCTTTCTTATTTTCTCTCTCTGTCTGTCTCTTTGGGAGCTCCTCTTTGGGAGCCAGCCTCTCCATAAGCCAGTGCTTGAGGTCATAGCTCCCTAACTTTAAGACATCTGCTAGGTCAGATGTGCTTGAAGAGATTCAGCTGCTTGCAGCAAGCACATTATTAGCACACTGGAGCCACAGACAAAATGTTGAAGGTACCTCTCTCCTTTTTTGTCTCTCTAACAAGCACATAGATCCATAGATCCCATTTAAAATTTCTTGTCTTGATCAGAGCTCTAGCTGCAATGCCAATGCAGGGCATTAGATTAAGAGTTCAAACTCTTAAATGTTTGAGTTGTAAGAAAAAAATTACAAACCAAAACATTACCTTCACTTTTGGCACTAGGTACTGAATTCACTCTGTACTGTATTCCTTCTAAGTTTCTGAAAAATCAAGGAAGATACAAAAATAACCCCCGCTAATTTAGTGTGTTGAACACCTGAAAAACAGATTGATAAGCTGTACTTTGTGAAAACAAAACCCTCTCTTGATGTCTGAAACTGAACATCCAAATCCAGAGATCCTCCAAAAGCACTAACTGCTTACGAAGCACTTGGTGTCCCTTCCTACATTCATTATTTAAAACATTTCAGTGGTTTCAGTAGCACACATAAGAAAAAGGCAAATAAATACCCAGGATTCATACTCATCTCTCCAATAACAAAAACATATATACAGATGAAGCGGAAAAACATATTTAGTAAGAAATGATTTCTTCTTTTTAAGCCACCAAAGGCTTGTCCTAGAGCTCCTTCAAGCCACCTTTTGCATACCATAAATTAAATGTTATTCTAAAATAGAGCAGTCAGTTTTTACAGTAAGGAAAAAATCTGCCTGGAAAAAAATACACCAGGCTTGATTCAAAACTTGCACGCTGGAGTGCCAGGTTGGCAGCGGTTGAAAGTGCAATGGAATTGAAAGGTTTCCATCTTGCTGCTAAGCTTTAGCACAGCGTGTTGGATGTTCATACTGCTTTGGCAAAGACCTGCTGCCCCAAGTGCACTGATTTCTGTCAAGCTTTTCAAACTCTCATTCAGGTGCCCGAAAAAGCAGAAGGTACAGGGGAATTGGTAACATACCCCTCAGGGAGTACCTAAAAGCCAGTCAAAATTGCGGTATCTGTATTTAGGGGATTGCAGTAAATATCCTTCCATACAGTTTACCTCTATAATAGATTTTAAGAGGGAAATGCTAGGAGCTAGATTCAAAGCCATCAAGCCGCGTTTACCCATTTAGATCTGTTTAGACTAGCTAAGGATCCGTCCTCAACCAACTTCACCAAATCTAGTGTTATGAAAATAAATAGGAAAAATCATCATATATTAAATGCCCTTTTAAGCTCTGTCCACGTTATCCTCTGTCATCCAATACACTTTATTACTTCCATGTATACTAAGAACTAATTTCAGTTATGCACCAATTCATTTCAAGTCTGCCAAGGCAGGAAACATTAAGGAGGCAAGGTACACGCAGAAACTGATGCAGTCTCTCTACAGGACTGTAAGTCTGTCTCTATGCTTTTGCAGTAAATAAGGTCTTAAAAGTAAGAATAAGGGAATAAACAAACAAATGGAGCGCATTCATTTAAGCAAGAGTTACGCTTTCTATTTCACAGTGTTTTCCCTATATTTTATTCTGTTTACGTCATAGTAACAAGATCAAAAACTAGTTGAGGCTTAAGTTTTAAGTTTTTATTTGACAGCCCTAGGGAAAGCTTTTCTGCTTGTCTGCAGAGACTGCACGGTCCCTGTGGCGGGACCACCGTTGTACCTCACCACCCCGGCTGGGTCCAGTCGAGGGGAGCCGGGGCAAGCTGCCCAGCCCTGCCTGCAGTCCCCTCTCTGCCTCGGGAAGGTCGGTGCATGGGAAGAGAGTGAGCTCTGGTTGTGGCTTTTGTCTGCAGGAGGCTGTCTTTCAGGAACTGGACTGGAAAGTGCGTCTCAATAAGCCACCAACGCAAGCAGCATGTTTAAACCGAGACACCTCGACAGGGAAAATGGAGCCTTTTATAAAAACATTCTTGCTAATCTACTTGATACCATTTGAGCCTCCAAAAAGTGCAAGTCTGAAAACAAAAATATCTTTTCTATGCTGACAGTAAGTCATTTTGGTTCTATCTGCATCTTTCAAGTTAGAAGGCAAAGCACAGGGAACGTAAGGGTTTTTACAGAGCATTTGACAGTCGTGTTGTTAGTTATCTCCACCCGAAATAAGAAATACAGCATTTAGTTACTTGTGATTTTTTTTCAGTGGAAGTGAGTTATGAGCTAATGCTGCCACTCGGTTAGCGCATTCACAGCACCATTATTCATTTGTTCTTTCGTCAGCTGGGCTCTGTCAGGTACAGTACTCTCAGATTATATTTCTGAGAAGCAAGGTCAGAATGGAGTTTGGAAAAGGATACCACCTCTGGCTCAGGGCATCCCCAAATTACAAATGGGTGGAGGCTGGGAGAGCGTAGTAGGGTGGTTTATGCTTAGCTTGGTTTTGTGCTCTCCTCTGACATCCACTGCTGGCCCTGCCGGAGTTGGGACTAGCACCTTTGCCTGGCCCAGTACAGCAATTCTGACACATACATGCCTGTACAAAATTAAGCTCTTTAATGAAGGAAATAACTGCCTTTAGTTAAAAAAAAAATAATAAAAAAAGTCCAACCCCAGAGAAGGCGATACGGTTACCATAGCTACCAGTAGATCTACATTAACAAAAAAATAAGGTATTAGGCATGCTACACTGTAAAACAAAATCTTGACACGGAACCACCTGACTGGTTGCTGATAGCAGGCACCATTCACTATGTGACTTGAATGCTAGGTAGTAACAACCTTAGAAATTCTTTACAGTTTGTGGAGAGGGAAATGGGCTTGCAGCTCATTTATTTCCGTGTTCCCAAATAATATGTAAGGGGCTAATTAGAAAATCACAGGGAACCTTTTTATTTTCAAATACAGTTTAGATTATGTTGTTTTTTTAAAAAAGGGGAAAAACAAAGGTTGAGGCTGTACTTCATCACATCAGGGCGATAAAAAGGCTGTATGGTTTTAGCATTCAGCATGGACTGATCTGGTTTTAGAGTTGGAAAGTAGCACAATTCTTTGACAAAATAAGACAGTTAATGTTTTTAGCATGTCATCAAACAGATATGTAAACTTACTCATCATGTGCCTCTCAACTCGTTTCTGAATGGGTTTACCAAGCGTGTGCATTGAGACGCGTGTCAGCGCGGTCCTTCACTTGTCCAACACGGGGAACGACTGGGCCTGAACCGGTCCATGCACAAACACACCCTGCTCTCGGTTTCTGAAGTACCAGCTCACGCTCAAAGTCCTGCTTACAGCATCTGCTTTCTTAACCCCTCTTTGATTTCAGGGCTGTCAGAATTCAGCTCCTCTGTGTTACTGTTAATACATACAGTAAGAGGAAGAAAGGGGTATACTTAACACTAAAAATCTGGGAAATGCACACTGGAAACAAACCAGTACTCCTCCCTGCATGACGTGTTTTTATCAGCCCTACACGCAAGGACTACTGGATCGCAAAGGGGAGAGATGTAAGGGCCCTTTCAGCCTGTGCTTGGGCCCTTTAATCATACCTTAGGCCCAGAACATCAGTTTTCCGCATCTTTGGGGCTTGTAAGAGGTTGTTTGGAAGAGAGTGAACAAGCAGAGGATGGTAGTAGCAGGGGGTCTGAAATCTGGCCAGCAGTTTGCCAAAGGTTTTGAGTATAGACCAAGCTTGAACAACGATACAAGTGGATTTTTACACTTACTAGTAAATCTAGAATTAGGCTTGTAGATTGTTTCAAACTTACTTTCTTTTTGAATGGCATTTTTTGCTAAAGTTTTATTTTAGCAAATTAAACTCTCTGCAAACACTACATCAGAGGAGTTTTTTTTTCTCCAAAACACCCATTCCCATGCACTTACCGCCCCTCTCAAGAGACATGAATACTGCAGCAAAGGCATGACTATAGCAGATACCCTTCATTAAAACAAAAGGAAAGGCACAACCTGATACTTCTAACGTGTGAACAGGACAGTTATCTCATCCGCCATCTTCTGAAGGCAACAACAGGAACTCTTTCATGGATTTCCACAGTCTCTGCCCAACCCCAAGTACATACGTACACGTAGGTGCAATGTAGAAACTTGCTCTGACTCAGAGCGTTGGCAGCCAAATTTGACGAGAATACACGTCTCCAAACACTGAAGTCCTGCTCTTAGACCTCATCTTTCTGGAAGTTGAGAATTAATTACCAGGAGGGTTTGGGTGGGTTTTTTTATTATTTTACATTCCCTTGCTCTTCCCTGCTTTCTGGCTTTGCCGGTTAAAGTGCCTACTGCTCTCCCGTTCTTGCTCCCCTTCCCTGATTTCTGTGGTTCAGATGTTTGGAAACGCTTTGTAGAATTCTGCAAACTTCTTCCAGCCGTGCCAAAGCAAACTTGAACTCACAGCCTTCTGAGGCTTTCTCATCACTGCTGACACTCTCTTGGTGATCTGCCTGCTATGAAATTTTTGCTGGGGTTTTCTGACCATTTTTGCGCATCTACTGTGTTACAGCTAAACGAACTATGGATGCCAAAGGGGGCAAAAAAACCCCTACATTGCTTTCCTTTGGTTGGTTGCATTACAGCGTTGTTTAAAGACAAAAAGGCAGAGAAACAGAGAGGGGAGAAAAGGGCAGAAAGAAAGAGAAGCAGTGTGCACATGTGTATTTGAGAGAACAGGGGAACTGTAAATGAGGATGATCTCAGTGAAAAGGTGTACTGTCTCTTTAAAAATAAAATGAAAAAATACCCTCAGTGTTTTCTTTAGTCTTTTTCATTCTTTGGCAGCTTCCCAAAGATTTCACTGTCCTTGTCTCCAGCATCTGGAAACCATCAGGGTAAACAATAGAGTGCTAGGAACTGGAACCCCTGCCTCAGCTCCCGTGGGACCTCGCTCTGGAGAACATGAGAACACAAACCATTGGACACCATGTGGTCAATTACTTCAAACTAACAAATCTGTGTGCCTTCCTATTTTCTGTTTTCCTTGGCACCACATGACCCTTTCACAATGGAACCCAGCTGTTGAAAAAGCCAGACGTTTTCTTTTTTAACCTCTTGCTTACTTTTGTGCTTACTTTCCATAGCAAGCTTAGGGTTGGCATGTGCCCTAGGTAAAAGCGTCCCGCTTATTAAAATCCTGGCTGGCTGCAATGTTTGCCTGTATTAGTCAGCAGAGAGGCTCGAGAGTATTAACTTAACAGGATCATACCGCAATGAGGACTCCACAGGTGGTCCTGTGTTTTCTGGGTTTCCTGACGTTGCGTGCCAGCACTTTAAGCAGATACACCAGGACACTTTTATAGCCTGCCTGGTTTGTGCAATCAATAATTGCATGTGCAGTCGTGACCTACTTTTTAAAATTTGTTCCTAGTGCAGGTGCTATACTGGCAACTGCGAAGAGCTAAAGTCATCTCAAAACTAAAGACTGTTGAGGGGGGCTGCCCCTTTCAGTGCTATTAAATAAATTTTGCTCTGGAATCACCATGCTCTGGATTAACCATGGACTGAAGTTGGTGGTCAGGGGTAGGGGCTGACAGGTCCTTATTCTTTGCAGGCTGCTGTTCCAAAAGAAAATCTTTGAACTGTGTGAAATAGTCCGGTGTTACTGACCACACACAAGCCAAGACTTCTATACTACATTTAGATGCATCTTCTTATTCTGTGTGTTTTACTTTCATTAACTTCCTCCAAAGAGAGGGGATGCCGAACAGAATGGAATTGTGTGAGAGATTTAGGGCTTCATCTTTAAGTCACCTTTAAAGTTGCTGAACATCCCTGGCACACACTGAAGAAAAGCAACTGACATTTCAGGTACAAATAATCATACACACTCCCAGATGTACAATTTTATTTCTGGGAGAAAGATAGGTACGTATGTAATACTACAGCTAGAAGACAGGAATAAAACAGGGACATGCCATGCAGTTGGATCCTTGCAGCTAGTAGTGCACCCAGAGATGTGGTGGCACACGCATTTTAGCACCCAACTTCATCAGCTTTGACCTCAAATATGGGATTGCTTAACTGCTGAGCAAAGACAGTCAGTTCCATCGGTTTGGGAACATTAGGGAGTTAGCACTAGTGTGGTCAGACTTGTTCAGGGCAACTAGATTCACAGGGCTGGTTATTCTGATCAAATCTCTATGCCAGTGTGAAAGGGCTGTTGCACTGAATTGGCCCAACCTACCTCCACGGGTTGATCGGCGAGGCTGGCCTTGCCTCTGACTACAGGAGGGTCTTTCTAGGCATTGGCCATTCAAACCCTGACATCTTGACTAAGCACGGAACACTAAGCACACTTCATTCATTTCCAGGGTGCTATATTAAACTATGCCACCTTATTTCTATTAAGATTACAGAATTCGTAGAAACCCTGCCAATTTATTTCCACTTCCAGGGAGTAGGAGAGATTTTTATTTTCTTTCTTTCACTCTCTTTGGATTTATACATAAAACTTTTTCACAGTAATGACCTCACATTAAAACACAACCCAAGTAATGCAAACAAAATGAAACAAAATAATAATATACATGTATCTGCTGTGAGCTGCAGACACCAGCCATAATCTTGAAAGTTGACAAGTTTAAACTTAAAAGGCAAACAAACCAGGAGACCACTGGGTAGGCTGAATAAGCAGGGGATGCTTTAAAATGTTACCTGCAAGCTTGTTAAAGATACGTTGCTGAGCCTAAGACTAATGAGATGGATGCCTGGAATTGGTGGAATCTTGTTACTCCCCTTTCAGGGAATTGCAATCTGCATTTTGTGTAAAATTTTATAGTTACATTTCTTTTAAGAGAGGTAAAGATGAATCATTAAATGGGTTTGTTGGAAGAACTCCTACTGCAGGATCTAGGCATGAAGCTGTTTTGTGGCCAGTAGTATAAATATATTTTTTTTAAAAACCCAGATCCAGCCTATAGCTCAGCAGTAATACTAGGGAAGTTTTTTCCCCTTTTCTGCCAGTGTTTTTTGATCCTAAATGTCTGCAGAATTAATCAGCACGATACTAAAACGACGGAAGCAGGTATAGGGGAGGGGGAAGGTTAAGACAGTGCAGTAGCAACTTCAACAGCACAGCGCATACTTAATCTTTTAATATTTATGAAAGGGTTGGTTAATTGTATGGCGTAAGTTCAAATCAATCTACTACTTCCCTACATGAGCATCTTGGACAGCTTCTTGTCTGGCTGACAGATACTCAGAAAAGTATAGATAAAAATACAGTACTTTGAAGGAATGCTCTGCCTGTGGCAAGAAAGAGTGTGTCTTACAAGAGTTAAGGGAGTCTGCCTAAGCTAACTGAAGCAGTCCTAGCACAGCTTGGACACAAGCCAGGATGCAAATGAAACCACTATAATGGCACTGATGGATGACCTCCTTCTGGCAATGAAGAGAGAACACATCCATTCTCTTCACCCTGCACCTCTTTAGCGCTTGACACTGCTGGCCACGAGATACAGCTGTTGCACCAAGAAAAGGTGGCGGACAACCAGTGTAATGTGTTAAGATGGCTTCAATCTTTTTCAACAGGAACAGCACTTCCAATAGCTGTCCCCCTTCCTTGGCTCAGTCTTGTGGCATCCCACGAGAATCAGCTTTCCCTCTGGTCTCTTACAGTATCTGCGTGGTTGCATCTACTAGGTAGGATGGTTGCATTTAAATGCCAGCAATACGTACATACGTGACACATAGCACTAGCTGGTTGTCACAGCCTGCAACCATATGACTTCTACATAGTCAGCCTATGCTCAGTGGGGTGAATTGGATTCATGGATGAAAAACAGCTGCTTGAAGCTGAACAAGAGCTGATGCTGGCAGCCAGAGGAGAGAGCTTTTGGAAATATTTTAGGACTAATGCAATCTCAAGAGTGGTCAAATTTAGTCACTCTTTTAGGACTATTATATCATTACTCCCCAAGACTAACTTGTCATCATTATCAAGCAACATTTTTCTTCCCTTCTCCAAATGCTGCAGTTTAGCCCCTCTTTGCAGGAAATGATCTAGCCTGCTTCACTCTCATCTTCCTCGCCTCTCTGCTCAATACTCTGTACCTGAATGTGATGCCTACACCTCTTAGGAAGCTAAGGGTATTCGAGAAGAGTGCAACATGTGTCCCTAGCAATTCAAGAATCGGCTTGTCTTCTACAGCTTTCCACAAAACAGAAGTACAGGCTGCATCACATGTCTTACAGATACTTTCACCGAGTTCATGGGATATTCTAAATATCTTTGATTATGTGGTCCATAAAATCCTCATCTTTGAGCCGTTTCAGGAACTGGGCCATGTTCCATAAAGGCACCTACCATTCCCGTGCTAGGATCACCAACAACTTCACTAGCACTTGTCCCCGAGGGCAGCAACCTTTTTAATGGGGGATTCTTAACTTCAGGAGTAAGGGTGCTCAGGAATAGAGTATTACCACAAGCCTCCCTGAGTACAAGGTGTGCACATTTTGAGCTTCTCTTCGAGTAAATATGTATTGAAGTGCGTATTTTTACAACATATTTAGAAAAGTCCTGTCTAGAAGAAGATTTCCACCGCACTAAAAAAGGGTGGAAGAGATTGCCAAATAACGTTATGACATAATGTACTGCGTGGAAGTGCTCTGGTCTTAATGCTGATTATCCCAGGATAACAAACTTCCTACGATATTTTCTTCCATCGTTCCATTCATATTTTCTTTCCATCTTTCTATGCATCCAAAGGATGGATATCTTCTTGCTGGTTTGGGATAAGCACAGCACGCAGAACACTTCAGGCTCTGTGGTCTCTTTACATGTATTAGTAATATGTTTAATACAAGTTAATGTTTGTCTGTGCTCTCCCTCTTTGAGATAACCTCTTTTTCCATCAGTCAGGAGCATTTTTTTTTCCCAGTCAAGTCTGGGAAAGTGATTGCAATTCTGATGTTGTAAGAGAGGTAAAAAGGCAAATTTTCAAGTTCCCAGCAAGTTGTTAGTACTGTAAACAAAACCATCATCTACGCTCATTTTTGGTTTGAAATTCAGAAGAACCCAAAGTGCAATATTTTCCCATCTACTACATTTCTACGCTCAGCTGGGATCTCCTGCTCAATTTTAAATGGAACTGGTAAATCATTAATTGAAAACAGTCTACTGGTGCAATTTTGTGTTTAAAAATAATTTGCAAGCTCTATGTGGTCAGATTTCTGTGACTTTTTCATTAATTGCTACAGTTTGTGTGTCTGTTTCTACTATACATTTTAATAAGCAGGTCCGTAAGCTGCATTTCCTACAACTGCCTATGGTACAGTCCTACATATCACCACTTCTGACAGATCACATAGACTATAAAGTTATATTTCTGCCTCCCGGAGCTGAGTTATTACTAACCACCAAGCCCCACAGAGAGAAGTCTGTTTATCATAATGTGACTAAAAGGAGCAGGGTAGAGGACAGCACAGAGGTGCAACTGGAAAGAAAGCTTCATTTGTAGATATGATAGAGCACTACTTTTCTGCAGAGAAGAATGACTTAGATGAGATTTTGCACATACTGTTTTTTTCTTTACTCTTAAAGTTTTTACACATTAAGAACACTTATGTTGAAAAGAGAAGGAAAGAAGAAAAGAATAAGGAAGCGCATGAAAGTCACAGCAGGAAAGAAAAAAAAACGTAAGAGAGTAGAGAACTGTCAGTTAACTACTAATAAGCGCAGACTATCTGATGGTCATTTCACCTCATTTACTCTTCTGTTTGCTGGAAGAGAACTGATCTCAAGCAGCTGATCCTCAAGAAGGATGTGCATGTAGGCAAGGCTGAAAGAACCGATAGTGTTGCTCACACTGTTTCTGCTGAGGGGAGATGGGGGCACCGGAGTTGTACCTGCCTTTAGCACCAGTCAGCAGTTTGGACAGCTCTGTTTCTCTGTCAGGTGTAATACACAAACTTTTTTATTTCCATTTAACTGACCAAATTCCCCACCATCTACAGCAAGTGTACTTTCTGTGTCTATTTTGCGACATTTGGTCTGCAACACAAGGTTTCAGAATATTCCCTTCAAAATCCAATACTGCACACTGCAATTTCTACTATAGAAAGGGCCAAAGAAACAAAGGGGGAATAACACATTGCATATAATATGGGAGAAAACAGTGTTCAGTTTGCTGCTTCTGTTGCTGCTTTAGGGCCTTGGTTTAGACAGTGCCACCTGAACAACCTTCGTTTAACTCCGGTTCAGTTAGCATCTGGGCTTGTTTGTTTTCAGAAACATGTTTACAGGACGCAGTGCTTGGCTTATGGAAAGCAAATGTGCAAACAGTGCAGATGCTGCAAAGGGAAGTTCATCTTCACACTGGCCAAAACGGTCACAGGCCCTTTCCTCCTATTATATACCTTGCCATGGTCGTACATCATTAGTCCCGGAATTTCAAGGCAGCTGTAGGAAGTCAGTGTGCCTTAGGTGCTTAATTCCTACTGCAAACTCTGTCTTGTCTTCAGTGTAAGGGGCTCCTTGGCTCTCTCCATTTAAGGGAATGAATATATCCTTTGCTTGTGGGGATATTAATCTCTATCTGAATGGCCTAAAGACAATTACCATATTCAAATGAGTGGAAGACTCTGTGCTCTAGGGCTTTTATTTATTTGTTGTAGTAAACAGGTTTGTGAATAGTTAGCCTCTATTTCCTGGACAGAAGAAAAAATTTCCATCCTTTATTTATATGTCCTTTTACTGGCAAGGTCCAACTCTTTCCTTTTGTCCTTCCTATTCACCAGTGCAAATACTAAAAAGACCCACTCCCAGCTGCGGGAAGCCCCGCACTGTCCCCATCCCCCTGCCAGTCCCATTCCCAGCCAGGAACCAGCAGCTGTTCTGTGTACAGCATAGGCACCGCAGGCTCCAATCCAGGCAGTCTCCATCACTGCTTTCCTAGAGAGAAGTTTTGAACTGTGGTTTGAGAAGCTCTCACTGCCAGGCAGGAGCTTCATGTGCAATTTTACTTCCATTCTTTATTAATCCGTAACACTGGTTAGCAGAAGAGATGTTACTTTTTTCTCTTAGTTAAATGCTTGTAGTATAATGCACTTTTAGCTGAGCTAATTGTTTGAGAGAGAGGGGAATGCAAATCCTAAACTGGCCCCACGCGCTTCAACAGCCTATTGCTAAGTTGTGGTTGAAAGCAGTTTCTTCTGCAAGTTTACAAAACTGACTTTGCTGTAACAGGGCTGCCTTAAATTTTCAGCGCAGTTCTCCTTATACAGTGTTGCATGTATCCTTCAACAAAGTCCCAAAACATTTTCCAGTGAATGTGGACAGAGAGAACATTTTGCAAAGAAGCAACCTATGCAAAAAGCTGGGAAGTTGCGTGCATGTTAGCTGGGACAGACCACCCAGCTTTAGGAGGTCACTAAGGGCTGCCGTGGCCCACCCCAGTCACCTGAGCAGGAGCTGCAGACATCTGCATCACAAGCAGCGTGCCTCCTGCCTGCTCTGGCTGCGGGGAGCAGCACCAAAGCAGGGGTGTCTGTCTGCCCCCCCCACGGCTGATGAGTGCTCACCCACTGACGTGACCGGACCTGCGGGCTGGGCAGACAGGTATCTGCAAGTTGTCCCAGTGACAGATGGGTATGGACATCAAACAGCAGCACTCCTAATCTGGTGTCCTCCACACTACCTTAGGCAGCAAGCAGAACTGAGCTCTTCTGCACCCTCCCTGCAGAGCAGTGCTGCCCACCAACAGTGACTGTACAGCCTGTAGAGGTCATAGCTGTAAAATCTGAACTAGTAATCTTAAATACCTATCTCCTTGGTTAACAAAGTCCTGTTAAAAGCAGATCCACCTGCACACAGAGATGGCTGCAAACAGCTCCAACTTTTCTGCAAACAGGTATGAATAGTGGTGCTAGAAGTGCTCCAGTTGTTTGCAGGCACTGTGAAACAAAGCAGTTCAGTTTAAAATCAGAGATCAAAAAAAAGATTTTTGCAGCTGTTCTCCTGCCCTGGAATTTGTTTTGCATATCTCCTTTTTTTGGAACACTTCTTTGTTTCACAGTGCCTTCAAAAATATGCTGTCATCACAACCTTCTTGCCAAGTACCACTCCAAGCTGGTCATTCACCCCTGCCCCTTTCCCAAGTCAAACTGTGCATTTCTAAAACACTTCTCACAGTCATCAACAGCAAGCAACGTTCTCACTCTTTCAGGCCAACCTGTGAGCTAATCAGCTGATCTCCGTTTCCTCTATATGAAGCAATGAAACATCTGTTTCATGAGAGAACTGAAAGATTGTCCTTGTGCGGTTACTTCTGGCATCAAAAGCCTTTTTTTTGTTTGTGGTTTTTTTTTTTCTAAAGACACCTCTGGTTTGACAATTTAATCATAATAGACCACTCAACTGGCACTAACCCCAGGGTGTCATAGATATAAACTAATTGGGGGACAATCCCAGCTTCATTAGAGACTCGATTTTTTATTAAAAGGTTTGGGTAAGTTCTGTTATATTTCCCCACCTACCCCTCCTTGGAGAAAATATTTATATGATTTAAGCTTTACAAGTTTTATATAGAAGAACAATATGTTAAACTACCTGGATAAAGCCTGAGAAAAACAGCACAAAAGACAGGCATAGTAAGAAATGAGCTCCATCCCATCCCCAGGTCACACACATCTACCCTAATACACTGAATAAGCTGTTAGATCATAAACCTAAATAGAGTAGCAAGGATTCCCTGTGTTTAATGGCCCTGGGATGTTTTCAAACATCTATAGGAAGGAAAAAACGATGGCTGTATTAGCAATAATGGGAAAGGGAGTGAATTCTGAAGGCTGTTCTTAAAGCTTTCCAGAAGTTTTAATGCATTTAAGAATGCTAATGTCACGTGATATAGAACAGTGAATTTTTTGCCATTACAAATCAAACTGAAGCACAGAAAAAGCAAAGAATTAAAACTACATACACAGACATAGCAACTACTATTTTTACTTCAAAACACCGCACAGTTGTCATCCCACCCATCCTGCTAGAGAAGAGCACTATTTGAATATGAAACATTTTAAGAATAGAGCCCACTTAAAAAAAAAAAAAAAAAAAATCAATGAAAGAGCAGGAAACTGATGCTGCAAGAGCATGGCTGTGCACTTCTGCCCGATGGGCACATCTATCTCTGTGCAAGTTTGTTTGGTGTTAGCACTCCACTTCCTTGCTACGCTGCAAATTACAATGAATATGTGATTCCACACTTCTTTCTTATCTCTCTCTCCTTCATAACACATTATTATATTTCTATTTTAATCCACTCTTTCTATTGACTTCACTACAGATTATGTTTATAGTCCTTAAATTCTCTGTCCATGCACTCTTCAGAGTTCTCCTTACTTGTTCTTCATATATTGCTAAGCAGAAAGAGAAAATATCTACTTCACTCTCTTATATCCAGTGGGGAATATAGGGCAGGCAAGGGAAGAGTTTCTCAAGTACTTCTTTGCCTGATGTTGAGGACATGACTTCAGTTCATGCTGTTGAAACCCAAGTCCTACGTGATGATTTAGGAATAAGGCACTTAACTGTGGATGATTTAAAGAAGTGATGACACTCTGGATTGCCCTTCTATTGCATATGCAGGTAACAGGATGAAGGAGAAAGCCTTTCCTGTTTATATCCCAATTTCACATGCAGAACTGTGTCCTTAAAAAGAAGCAGGTGATGGGCAGTCTCTACAATGATTTCTTGCATGTTTCCCTGAATGCATCCTGAAAACACGGAGCATGCTGCCCACAGGCCAGTCTGACAGCTGTAGCATCTTGTTGTACAACCAAAGCACTTCCCACAACCATCAGAACAGATTAACAGTGACACGCTTGACACATATTTCTTCCTTTTATCTTCAAGAAGAAATTGGAATGGCTTAGAACACAATTCCTCCTCCCAAGCCGGCTTGACTAGGCCAGCCTTTAGGATGGGGTCAGCACCTGAGGCAACATCCCAATGTCCCAGAGTCTTCTCTCTCGATTTCCATCAGCTCTCAAAATTTAGTATGGAGCTATTTAACTACAGCTGCACTGATGATCCATCTAGCAATAACATTATATCAAAGTGAACTATAACATTCACCATTTTAAGGAAAATTCCCTGCTTAGTTCAGTGAATTGTATACCTCACACTAAACGTAACACATACTCTCCTTTTGTTTCCATTTATGCATGGAAGTTAAATGCCTAATGAATTCTTATCTTTCTATATCCTTTTCTTATTGCTGCTGTTATTAATCTTACATTTAGAGTAATTATGCATTTTGATAAAATTGTTTCAGTTTCTCAGAACTGATTCAAATCTCACTGTCATTAACACAGCCTTGCATTGGATAACTATTAGAAAGAGCTTCTTTTCCTGTAGACCATACGTACTGAGCAAAAGATTTATTATCGTGAAGAGTTAGCAAAATGCAAAGCACAGACTGGTACTGCTCTCCACCCCAAAGGCAGCTTCATTTCCATACCAGCAGATCTACTCTGTGTAATTTGGTGAGTGCTCTGGAATGGGAGCAAGTGGGAAATAGCCCAGGGTATGTTATTAATGCCCCACAAAATTCACCTAACTTTTTACTTAAACACAGCGACCTCTGCAGTGAGGTATGAAAATGCTTTAACAAAGCCTCATTAGAGGACAATTTAAAACAGAAAGATAAGATTGTCTGAAATTATTAAGCCTTCCCAGATCTCCATTGCAGCGGTCTTCATAACGCAAATACCCCAGGTTTAATCACCTCTGTGCATTGCTCCAAGTAGAGAGATTTCTAAGTGAGTTCAGTGCTTGTGCCCAGCTAGTAGGTAACGCGATATTTAGGAAACCACCATATCTGTTTTCAATAAAGTGGAATACTCTTGCTTATGCGGTGCTATCCTGAGCCATCTACTTTAATTCAACGGCAAGAGGAGGCAATGCTGTTTGTGAGGAGAAGCCGGCTGACTCATTGAGCAAACTGTCAAAAGGGCTCAATCTCTTCCATAGGTGGTTGTTGTCATATTTGTCTCCAGTGGAAATGTCTACTGTCCCTCAGCATCCTGCAGGGCTTACTAGGATGTCCAAGGAAGAGGCTTCCCCTGCTTCGTCTTGCTGCTTCTCACTGGTACCTCTGATAGAGCTCAACTGTCCCTTGCTGCTGGCAAGGAGCCTTGTGTTGCTAAGTGTTGGGCAGGAGATACACATCTCGGGTATTAGAATAAACTGCATCTGTGTATAAAGTAAGCGTGAAGATAAATCCATTTTTTATAGGTTCAATTTTGCCAAGCGAGAATGAACCCAGCTGAGCAGTAGAGTTCTACAATTATTAAAGATGGGGCTGCCCTGGAAGAAAGGCCATTTGTTGCTTAGTCAGCTGTCCTAAAAAATAAACCCAAATTTGCACTGCGACCCCATCTGACGACGTGGTCTGGTCAGACCTGAAGACAAATGGCAGCTCCAGTGAAGTTCAAAATTTGACAGAAGAACGTTTTCTGTCCCCTTAAGGGGCTTTTCCTGAGGCCCTCTGCCTGTCTCCCGCTCGATGAATGCTCTCTTTGTTCCCACCAAGTTGACAAGTGCCAGCGTTACGGAATAAGGATGACATTTCTGCTGCAGTATTAGGGCTGAGAAAGGGGATTATTCTGGCCAGTGCCGGCCGGGAGGCAGTGCACAAGGGAGGCTGCACGATGCCGTTGTTTGTGCCGTGACAAGGAGGCCCTTCAAGGCCGTGGCCAAGACCGAACACAAGACCTGTGTGTGGGGAGACGTGCGCGCGCACTCGAGGCAGCGTCCCCGGCCAAGTCCCTGGCCCCCTGGCCCACCTGTGTCAGCTTCCTCCCGACCCTCCCCATTATGCCCCAGCGCACAAAGAGGCAGCTGCACCGGGGCCGAGGAGCCCGTGGCGCTGGCTCCGCCGGGGAGACCGGAAACCGGGACCGGCCGCCTCTTTTGTCGCCTTTTAAAAATCAAGGGTTTGTCTTGAGCCTGCAGAGGATAATGAGCCTCTCACCAGGCACACAATGAACGGCACATCCCCCTGAAACGCAGAGCGGATAAAGTTAACTGGTCCTCGGAAAAACTGAAAAAAAATAAATCAAGGGGCTAGAAGACATTTGCTGCTGTGCCAACCTCTGCACAAGAGTCCGAATCCATGGCTTACCAGAACAGCACAGTCTTGACGGTACCCCTCAGTTTGGGAAAATAACACCCTTAGACTCAGAGACCTTATAGTAAGTCAGGTGGGATACACTTCTTTCTGTTAATCTTTTATTTTATCCTTCGATATTGATTTTTTTTTTTTTGTTTTCTCTTAAATCAATAACACTGCTGAAATACTCCCATGCAATGGAGAAGAGTACCTTAATATGAAAATCAAAATCAAGGAGCGCTGATAAGGTTTTCCTAATGGTTTGGAATTTTTTCTTCCCCTCCAAGTTCAAGGCAAATACACTCCTCCTGCATCTCTGCAAGCAGAGCAGGCACAAATCTATCTTTAGACTAGCATCTGCCAATGGAAAGAGTATTAGGGTGAAAAAGGAAAGAAGAAACGGTAGCAAAAGGGATAAATCTTCATCCCACCTCTCCAATCATCTTCTGCAGCAAACTCTATGGCAAGCATTTTATACCAGATGCTTCTTGCACAATACCCTTTCAAAAATGAATAGTTTCTTAGCCTTGAGCAAACAACAGAGAGAGAGAGACAGCATCTAGTAAAGACATTTTGCAGCGGCCTGTTCACTGTCTGTGTCAGGAAGACTGCCTTAGACTTTAGACAAGTTGAAGATGGCCTTGGTCACAAACACGTTCCCATGAAAAGTACCGAACATAGCACAAAGCCTTGTCATGCCTTCTGTGCCCTACAGCCTCTTGGTGGATCCTCTGCTCTCATGAGGTTTCTATTAGAACATGTATTCATCCTTTCCATTGTTTGATAATGAGCTTTTCGCTTTACTCGCCTGTGGGTATTGAAACTGTCTGCTAGGACAAAAGTGGAATCAGATATTCTGAAAAAGGCAATGTGGATAATCTTTAAAATAGAACCAGCACCTTCGGAAAAAACAGTGCTCCTGAACATGTGCAGTAGCTGAACACCACAGCTGTCCTTCACGTGTGCTTTCTGGTACACCACGTTCTTTGCTAGTAAGAGTCCTGAACTTGGTGGTAGGGTTTAGTCTTGGTTTGGTTTTTTTCTTGAAAAAATTTCTCCCTTTGGGGAGAAAGATTATTTACTCTGTGAAGCCTGTTCATCTCTCAGTCCATCTCCTGACGGTGCTTAGGGTCAGTATATGTCAAAGAATATGTAACTACCAGTTGGCCTCAGGCTACTCCCCCATTTTGGTGAGCAGCTAGCAACAGATCTGGGGTACTGCCAACACCATGTGCTCAGAGCAGTCTAGCGTGAGACTCCTATGGTGACAGCCACTTCTCTGTACGCAGGCAGGAAAGTGGTGACTTTCAGGAAGCGAGATTTGAGGTATCCATGATAAGGAAATGCTACGTGTGAGTGTCTGAAAATAAAATGCTTAAATATAGGACATGCTGTCTGGGGCCACTGTACAAACACATTGTGAAGCTTGCAAATGGTTGAATAGTTTTGCTTTTTAAAGAAGGAATAGGCAAAGAGGTAATGGAAAAGGAATAGAAATGTGATCTACTTGCATTAAAGGAAATGGTGATTACAACTCACTTGTTTAGACAGTTACCATTTTGTTTCATGTTTCTGACTATATTCTGGTGATAACAGAGTTTCCATTCAAAATTTTTAACAGCAATGATTATCGTAATCTCAAAGTTCCTGCTACGCAGCTGTACAGAACAAGCCTAAAACATAGGTGTCCAAAAGACTTAATTTCTTACAGTACAGCCAGGCAGCCTGATGAGTCAGACATGAGTTTCCTGTTTCAGCACGTAAAAGATCTTGAGATTTTCTCTCAAAAGCCACAGTTATGGAGCAAGACATACAACATTCATGGTCTGATTCAACCTATGACCTTTCTGTTTCCTAAAAAGTTTCAGACAACAGTCTTTCTCTTGGCTTGTTTTGTGACAGATTAGAACAAAATAATTAGTAGTGAAGAAATAGAGAGTCAGTTAAGTAACTTTTTGGCAGAATCTGAATCACTGAGAAGGCTAACATTTTATTCTGTGTCTTTTCTGTGCATCAGTAGTCTCCTAGATGCCACTTCTCTCCCTTCAGTCTAGCCAGAACTCTGGTGTGAGAAGTGGTCTTCACCCGACGCTTTGACTGTGTTGTGCTCTCACCCATCAGATACCCTTTAGCATTCTCACTTTGTACGTATCGATTGCAGTCCATTCTTCCTCACCTACAAGGCACTGAATATTTCTGCATGCGATGAAGAAAGATATTATGGAGGGAACCAGTTTGCCTCAGTTCCTTTTTGTAAGAGTTTCAGTAAAATGCTCAAGGTTCTTGTAACACTACAAACATCAACCACAGAATGGTTAACAAAGTTTGGCAGCTGCTGATGCTGTTATGGTAGCATGACACAAGTGATTCTGCAGATGATTCAAGCTAACTTTGCACATAGTGGAAAAAATGAGCAAAGGAACACAGTGGAAAATGCAAATACAACAGCATGAACAGGATGGACTGGGAAGGGAGGGAAGGATGGAAGAGAGTAGATGTGCAGATTCATACTGTATTATTGCAAACATTACACCAAAGGATGGTCATCTTTGGGTCACCTAAAGTACAGGTGTACAGGCCCGTAAGTTTTAAACATAACCACAGGTTTGCAGTGAAAACAGTGAGACTTTTCTCATGCACTTCAATTAACACATTAAAAACCTGGTCTTTCATAATAGAGAGACTGAGCCTACAGTAGAAGAAAACTCTAGCAAGGGGTTCCTCCCAGACACCTGTACAGGCACAGGGATCCAAAGCAAGTGAGCAAGCGAGGAGCTCTCAAGCGATGTCAAGCACACGAACTAAATCAGGTAGCTGGGATTTCAGGGCTCTTGAGATGCACAGACATAAGCATGGCTGCTGTGGGCAGAAAGGGTTGTTTTCTAAGACTTTCTTCTACACATCACACTCATGCGTAATCTGGCAGAATTATTTCTAGAGGAAAGAATACTGGGAGCAGGAAAAAAAAAGTCTCTTTCACATTATTAAACATAGTAAACATTTATGCAGTTTAGATAGCAGCAGCTGAAGTCATGTTTCATTTTGGGGCTATGCATAGCATGTCTTTTTCCAGGCTCAGAAAGAATGCTGTAATTTAAAGCAGGCTGACTGACTCAAGCGGTGTTTTTAGCATGTCATCTTGGAGACAACGGGGAGGGGGGGGAAGGTGGAGGGAAGGAGGCTGAGGTGGAGAAAAGGAGGGTGGTTGCTCATCTGGTCTTTATTTCCTTTCCCTGTTTCTTAATAGTTCAAGCAAAGGGCCCATTCCAGCTAGAAGCAATGACACTCTTGCTGTGGTATTTCATCTTGGAGGAGGACAGGCCACAGCCTGCTCTATCTGCGAGTCCTGGGAGCCCCCGCCACTACGCTGCTTTGGGGTGGGGAGGTCAGAGGGGTGCGGGCAGTCCTTGCATTGTTTTTGTTACAGCGGGAAGATTTCTAAAGAGGGCCCATGCTTTATCTTTTGCATGAAGAATTGCCTAGCTAGAAATCCTTGTAACAGCTGTATATGTGCGTGCCTTACTTTCTGCCACGTAGTATTTGTTTACTTTTTTTCATGATGTATCAGTGGAGATGTCACAAGCAGTTAATGAAAAATGGTATTTCTGACTACTTTTAACCAACCAGGTTGTAGGGAAAACATAAAATATATGGAAGAAAAAACATCTGTTAAGCAGAGTCTTTTAAAAAATTGGCTGAAGAGGCGAGGTCAGGTTTGCTGGTGACAGGCCTGTAGCAGTCCTCATTCAAAACCTTATCTGAGACTTGTGTAACTCAAGACTCAGGCGTACAGCTCACTTTGTAGTAACAAACATTAATTACACTCCCAGAGCATGAAGTATGCTAGTACTGCCCGTACTCCAGATGAAAAATTGAAGCACAGGAGATCAAGTAACTTGTCCACAAACCCACAGAGAGAGATTGTAGTCAAACCAGAAATGAAACCCAGGCTCATGGAGGCCCAGTCCAGTGCCGTAACCACAAGACCACATTCTTCTCATGATAAGCACCCTCCTGTTGGATCTTTCTTACTCTAGTTATACCTATTCTTACGCACTACACAGGATATGCCATGAACCTGGTCTTGATTCCTTAAGGATTTAGTGGGTAGTTGAAAGAGATCCTGTCCCTTTCAGAGCAGAAGGAAGGAAGAAGGCCGAGTTCTTCTAGAAACATCCTTTCCCCTGAAACTCATCCTTATCGTATTAACAGTATTTCCTTTGCTTTCCAAGAGCTGTTTTGTGAAGAAATAACACCTTTACAAGAGCAAAAGCATTTTTGATTCAGCCTAAAAGAAATCCATCATTATTATGATGGATTCACACAAATATGAAGGGAACAAGAAAAGAGTGTCAGTCCAGAGGGTGCAACAAGCAGCGTAAAATCAAATCGGAGCAAAACAAGCTGTTTCCTGAGTGGTAGCACTGCTAAAGTTGCATTTCATATTGCATTGTGCAATCTCATTGAATTAAAATACTCTCTGCTTTGCCTCCTTCTCCTCCCTACTCTGTGCATTCTCAACCTCCCAGCGCAATACCTTCCCCTGCATACTCCCTTGCCCAGCCTGCAGAGAGCAAAGCACTCATCTTTTGGCCACCGTCAGAGCCCAGGATGGAGACTATTCAGGAAACTGCATAGGAACTTGATATGTTTCTTAAAAATATCTTAATTAAGGATATTAAAATATCTGTCATATCAGGTTGACCTTGCTGTGGGCTACAAATTGCTAAGACAGAAGAAAAACAGATAATGCTTTGGGATGACGCAGTTTCATTTGGAAACTGTGCAAAGAAATTAGTGGGGTTTTAGATACATGAATGATGTCAAAGCTTCTAATTGAAATAAAATCATTATTTATTGTAAATGCCTCATTAATGTCACCTGAGTCCTACAAAACATTCTGCCTCAGAGGAAGAAGTACCTTAGCATAAAGCAGTGGTCTGTCCCGATATCCCTTGAGACCAACAGACTTTATTTCTAATGAGCATGCAAAAGCAGCAGATTCCCAAGTTGAGGTTTCTTAAGATCACTGTGGTATTAAAGTCCCTCCCAAAGTACTTTCAGCAAGTGTAGCCCAGAAGATATATGGCATGGAGGAAAGCCACAACAAGTCTAGATTTACAAAAGGATAAAGGCACCAAAAGATACAGATAGTCATACAGCAGGATTTTACAAAGCCACTTGAGCAGCAGAGGCGGCTATTTCTCTATTGCTAGAGCAGTGCCCCAGCTGTGCCATATTAGCCCTAGGAGAAATCCAAAACCCCCATGAAGCCATCTGAGATGGACCAGTTAAACAGGTCCAAAAATACACATCATGACCTCAACTTGGAAGTAGTAACACCTGATTATAGCAAGGGTGCGACCCTCACTTCTCCAAAACTCTGATTCCAGCTACTGAAAAAAATGCCAACATATTTAATATGCTGTGCTACCAGAAGAGAAGGGGGAGGGAGAGAGGAGGAGGGTATTGCCATTGTAGGTTTTCAAGCAACGGATGAAGAGGGACAAAAGAGTCCACACATCAGGAAACTATTAAAATGAATACATTCCTAGTTTCTTCATAATTAATTCAGCATGGACAATTTTGTATCAGAGAAGGGGAAAGAAAGATTTCAACCACTTCCTTTTATCTCAAGCTGTTTGGAAGAATAAGATCTTGTAACACTGAAAAGAAGTGCCTGACTGCATCCCAGCAGGCGAGTGTAATTTTAACTCTTCCACATGCCTAATTTGATATGCAAATCCTTATTTTCTGTATGACATACAATACTTAAATTATACAACAAAGACCTAGGTTCATTTAGGCACTACCCATCCCGCTTTCTAGCCCCACCCCCCTTTTTATTTCATATGGCATTAAATAATACATTGGAAACAGTTTTTGCTGCACAATTCCCCAAGAGAATTTTTTTCAGTACATTTGCTTCCTTCTGAGAGTTAACATTTGGTTCACATTTTGATGGTTGTCTTCACATGCATAAGGAGCAGAGACCTATTCTTTCCCTGTTCTTGACATTTTAGGTTCTGGGTTAGGCTGAGTTATGCAATACTTTCAAAAGAAGATTCATTAGGTAGCTATTTATATGCTCAAGTAATTCCATTGTTTTCAAAGTCCTACGGGAACAAACATTAAAGCTGTGGTTGGCCCCAAGTATAGATAGTCAGTCTGGGAGCTCTTTCACAGTCATCCAGCAAGCAAAGAGTAGCATGCACAGGTAAAATAAGTCCTTGAAGTACAGTTAATGAAGATAATTATTTGCAGCTTTCCTTAATAGAAAATTTGGGAAGAGTTAGTTGATCTCTGTGGCTCTGAAAGTCTACTAAACACATTAAGCACTTGGTCATTGCCTGTTGCCTCATATATAACATGTGATATAACGGAATAGACAAGCATACTTTCTAAAGCCTGGAAAAATCATGTGAACATTCAGAAAAAAAAAACTGAGGTTAGACAGACTTGTGAATGCAAGGGGCGTTTCACCATCTATTAAGACTCCACTAACAAGCTTCATCTAGAGAGAATGTGTTTCTGTGCAATGCACAATGCACCAGATTTTTCTTTTATGAAAAAGATTGACTGGAAGTTTTGTGAACGTTATTTGCTTGGTATGTTATAACAGCACTTAGATGGCCCAGATGAAGTTGAAGGTTCCATTATGGCACACAAGCTACATCACCATACATAGCCCAAAGTGATCATGCTATGTCACCAGAAGCACCAAAATGGCAGGGAAAGCAAAAGGACCTCTCCCCCCTCCCAAATGAAGGGCTGAGGTACAGTCTGATTACATGACCTGACCAAAACCAGACAGGCAACCTGATAGGGCTACATACTCGCTCTAGATGTTGGAAGTCCAACACCAGTCCTGTCACCACATTACCATTCTTCCCAAATATTTTTCTGTTTGCTTGTGTCAATACCTCCAAGTCTTTTTTTTCTTAAGACAGAGGCCTATGAAAACACCATACTATTATTTAGTCAATACAGTTATTTTCTTGGATTGTACGGTACTGAGCTTTTACAAGTCTTCTATTTCTACACTAGCTGTGGAGTGATGACTAGGATTCGCAAAGAAGGAAACCCACACTATCAACTTCTCAGACCATTTGGTGTTTAGTAATCGACACATCAGATAGTAACTAATATTTGGCAATTCTGCAAATATTATGCTTCAAACTGACTTAGCACAGAATTTAGTATATCTTTGGCCCAAGGATGGTTCCAATGATCAGCTCAATGAGGCATTTTGTAGCAGAAGAAAAGCCTTTGTTCCAAAAAGCATGGCTAGGATTCTGAAAAGTCTGTAAAACCAGATCTTGATTTAGATATTAGAATGTTTGCCAAGCCAGCTTCTTGGATTTCTAGACTTTGATCAGCATGTCCATGACAACCATGCCGATTGCTTTAATCATCATCAGAAACCATGTGTGTGTTATTAGTAGCAAATACTGCCAAATCTTACTCTGGGTTTACCATTGTGGAAACGAGATCAAAATCGCAGTTAACATACAATATGTTGACAACATTGATTTTTCAAAGCAACCAAGAGATACATACTCATGTATTGAAATGACAAACATAAGAGTCTTCTGCCATTTCAAAATTTACCTATAAAAGGGCATTGACACAGCTTAATCTATACACTTTTAAATGTTTCCCTAGGAGTAAGACTTGGGGGATGAAAATGTTTGTAACAGCAGAAATAGCGTATTTGTTCAAGCAAAATAAAAAGACTAACATTATTTTGGATTGCGCTCTACACATACTCACATCTTTTGTTTAATGCTCTTCTCCTTGGAGAACTGTGTTCCATTCTGAACACCACCCTCCTAGAAAGACACTGACTGCAGGGCTGAGAAAGTAGAGGACTATATTTATGCTCAGTAGAAGTATATGTATGAAGAGGAAGTAAAGAAAGGAGAAACGTGACTTCTGTATATACTTGACTGTGAAATTGTTGTCCACATAAGGTGACAGAATATACTACTAGCAAGAGCACAGTATATGTTGATCCCTGGAGCAGCAAGCAGACACACAGAAAGCTTAAGCAGTCTTACCCGCTTCTAATTTTGTTTCTTTGGAAGGCCAGGCATCAGCTCCGACAACTCGTTGTCCCCTTTTCCCCAGCTCAGTGAACTGACAGTGAGCAGGAAGGCTACAATACGCATACTGCCCTAGAGAAGAGGTGCTGAGAAATCCTACCAGCTTTATCAGATGCTTGACTGTAGCAGTTTCATCGCTTGGGACCTCAGTACAAAGCCATCTCCCACCTTGGTCAGAATTTAAGAGCAGAAGTGGTACGAGTGTGATAGAAGGTTTCAGATCGGCAATAACAACAGATGAGCTTTAACTGCCGTGAAGAACAAGCCTGTTTCTATGAACGCAGTAAATTCCTGATGCTTCCAGTGAAGATAAAAGCCATACAGTAGACTCCCCAGTCAGAGGCTGAAGTAGCCCTAAGCCCTGGGACAGACAAGACCCCTAAGAAAATCCCAGTCAAATAAAACACATACTGGCCTCCTCTGTTAAGCTACACAAACAAGTTCTCAAGTTTTCTTTATTTTTCACCCATGTCTTGCTCAGATATAGTTTTATTTGTCATAAATCCTTAGTCTGGAATATCCAATGCATCTAGAAATTCCATAATATCTATTGTTCAGTAAATCAAATAGAATTTTTTATTTAAATAGTAATGCTGTAATGAGGAGTCTGCTTTCTGGCAGTTATCCCCCTTTTCCTTTAGCTGACCCATATCAAGTAAGAGTTCTCATCATATCACTAGTACACAAATAATACTAGAGACAAGAAGGCTGAAAACAAAGCTTTAATTTGGTTTCTGTATCCCCTAGATGCTCTTCCTGTATTGCATGTACTAATTAAAGACGTAGCAACAGTTCATTTAAATACCTCAGAAGTCTTCAGTGTCACACATGAGCAATATCATACACCAGCAACATGGACTAAACTCAGCAAGAAAAAAATAGACCAGCTATGTCAGAGTTCATTTTTTAAACATATAACCTCTGTATCTGTATGTGTATTCTGTCGATACTCAGATTTAAAGGAATACAACAGTCAGGAAGGACAAAGAATAAAAGTTGACCAATCTAAGGATTCCCTTTTACGTGCCATTTTGGCATAAGCACGCAAGCGTGTCCTCATTCTGTACACAGCCTACGCAGAGCTGAGAAAGGTCAGAGGACTTCAGTGCATTTCCCACTCTACAACTTGCTGCAGAGCCAGGGCTAGAATGCCAGAACAGCCAGTACACCAAATCAGTCCTAATACTTTCTCTTTCCTTTTCTAATTGAACATTTGGGGTATGCTTTATCATCATCATTTCATCTTTCTCAAAACTATGCACATAGAGTAGCACAAAATAAGAGTGCCAGGTTTTTTTAACGCCATCTCCTAGTTGTGCTGACTTACAATTGAGAGTGTCAGAGGGCTCACATTTCAAAATAAAACTTCAGCCCTCCCACTCCTGCAAACCACTTGGGAGCTGGTCAGTGCATCAAGCTGTTGTTTGCTTTTATTGTTTTTTGCTTTATTTGGTGAAGCATCCTTATAAGCAGACCCTTACAGAGTTCTTCTAGGAAGGGGATCCACCTACCAGTGTCATGCTGGCTTCATCTTCCCCCTGTGCCACACGCCTTTCAGCTGTGTGACACAAACTTGGGGGAAGATGAGGGGAAGAAGAGCATTAAACACATTGTTCCCCTGCATTTCACTTTGCGGGAACTCTCTGCCTGTTGTTGTTTATAATGAATCTAGTTTTAAGCAGGGCATGAGGGGGGTCATGTGGTGTGTTTTTGCTGACTCTGCAAACTGATACTTTGAGAGAATTGTCTGGGGAGAGCAAAGAGTCCTTTATTATGTCTGTCACTGCCAAGTGATTTGGCAGATTCCTCCATGAAATGCACAATCCAATACATTGTGAGAGAGCTTGGCTGGCCAGTTACCAGCAGAAAAGCTCAACTTAAACACTTTTAAAATCTTATTACGGCCAATTTGTGGGTTTGGCTGAAGAAAGGAAGAGCATGAAAAATAGAGGCAGCTGGGTATCAGTGAAGGATGGAATATCAATGTCATTTTTGTTGCTGTGCCACACAAAAGACACTGGCTTTGTACATAGGTTGGATCTAGCTAAGGCAAACTCGTGTACTGGCTAGGTAAACCTGCAAAGATGATTTCATTTGTCTTAGCATTTGCCTGGAAGACCGAGGTGATGTATTGCCGTCTCATGAATCAGAGGGCAAGGTCCTTTCCTTTGGCTAACAGCTAGTGGACATTGGGCCCAGCGAGGGCTTTTACAGAATCCATGCTACTTCCCAAACTCAAGGCCAGAGGGAGTCCCCTTCAGCCTCAGCACTAACACCACCAGTCCAAGACTGGCTTCAGTTTGTGCTTGAGGGCCACAAGGAAGGAAGGGGTTCTGGGCCACCACAGCTCCCACCCCAGGGGTGCCTTGGGGAAGGAAGGCTCTCCCTTCTGAAAATCCCCTGCTCATTTCCAACATCAAAGCAGCACAAAATCTGTTACGTAGGCCTAAATCTGGACATGGAGACAAACTTCAAGTAATAGCTAGTTTCTGGTCCTCCTCAAAAAATCTGTTCAGTTTTGATCATCCCCAAAGGCCTACCTGGTCCTGGCTGCATTAAATAATCTTTGAAATGTCTGAATGAAGATACATATAGGAGTTGGAGAGCCATACCGTCACATAGGAGGAAAACTGTGGAGTGCTTTGGTTTTATGAAGTAAGCCTGTTAAATCAGCGTTTAAAGCATAAAATTGTTAACTCCCCAGACAAAAAAAATGCTGAAAATGTAAAAGCCTTGTCCACAACATTATGGTTTGTAACCTAGTTTGAATATTATTTCAAACATGGTAAGATGAACGCTCCACAACAAAATATTTTGCCATTATGAATAGGGGCATAACTTTGCCAGGTTAACTCAGAATCTAAAGAAATCCCTATCTGCAGAAAGGGTAAGAAAAGATAATGCCCAGTGAGGGAACTGCAGGACCTAAACACCAACCAAGGTTTACTATTAAACACCATGCAAATCCAGCCAGGGTGGGGAGGAAATAGGAGGTTAATGGTTTAAAAAATGTAAATCCTACACTTTGTAAAATAAGAGTATTTAGGTTAATACCAAAAGACAAGATGTGTCTTCTTGCTCTTTTTTGGCACTTAGTTAAGAGAAACCTTCAGTGAAAACAGTTCTTGCCCTCCAGCTGGATGAGCACTGAGACACCTCTGTCGCAGAGCGACCGGGTGCTCGAGCACCCTGCTGGGGAGGGCTGGCTGCTGCTGTGCCAAGGAGCAGGCTGTTTCTTGGAAATGTTTATGCAATTCAACTCTGCTGCTGCTGAAGCCACAGACACTAAAAAAAAAAGCACACCCAGCCTCAGACCTCTCAGGCCATTAGTGTATCTCACTTGGGTTTTGCCTTCCACCAAATACTGTCAAATTTCTGTTTTGTTTGGACCTGAAGGGTGGAGGGAGTTGGAGAGTTGTCTTTGCTGCTGTCAGTGCTTCCTAATGATGTTTCTCACTAGAGAAAATTAGCTTGTTTGTTTGATTCCTATTCCTATTCCCTGTGGGACACAGCTTGGGAAACTGAAGATATGGGAAGGAAAATAATATCTGTTAGGGCAAAGTATAAACATCCATAAAGCAGAATAGCGTAACACCTACAGAGAATGTTGTAGCTTTGCCAGCAAACTAATTAAAGTCACTGACTGAGCAGGGAGCTATGACAGCTGAAAAGTTAAAATAAAAATAAATCAGAAGTTTAGTCTAGCAATTATAACAGGAAATTACCGCCGGAGTCAGGGCTCCTACATTCTTTTCCTGGTTCTGCTTCCGATTTACTGAGCAAGTTAGAGAAGCCAAATTTTAAAAGTAGCTTCTAATTTGGAAAGCCTCCATTTCTGATGCCCCGCTGTACACACAGAGGACTTCACTGACTAGCATCTTCAGTGCCCTCCTGTGCATTTGTGAGGGCACAGCATTTCGGGGCATTGGTGTCTCTGCAGTCAGCTCCCTGCCCTGGAGAAACGTGCAGGTATCGGCCCGTTCAAAGGGCTATCTCCAAAATTTCCCGTCTGTGAGTTGTGGCTAGCACAACATATTGCTGTGGGAGTCTGATGTTTAAATGCTCTTCATGGCTGGCATAACATATTGCAGTGGGAGTGTTACGTTTAAATACTGTATGTAAACAGTTACAAGACTTCTCAGACACGCTCTGTCTCCAAAGTCAGAGCTATTAACTTTTGGAAATAATGCACTCTGACCCGCACGGTTTCTGGAAGGACTGCTGCTTAGAAGGGGTAATGAAGCTGCATATCCAGGTCTGACTGCAGGAGGAGTTTGAGCAGAGCGCCACTGAAACCGAGAATCAGAAATAACTCTTGCCTTCTGTTCAATAACATAGCCCCAACTGAAACTACAAATAAAGCAATCTGTAATGCCTCAGGAGGAGGGGGAATGTCTCTCAATCATGGGAGCTCTCTGTACACAGGGTTCCTATTTAATGCCATGAGAACTTCTAAATGAAGAGAGCATGTGGCTCCTTCCTACACTGACTTGAGTTGTGCTACAAATTCCTCAGAGGCAGAACCAAATTAAGTGTCCAGAATAAGGATGTCGCCATAAATTGACATTTTCCTGCCCTACATTCAATTAGAATCTCCTATCTTTATCAAGGGACACCATGGATCAGAAGATTACACTCTGGGTGCCTGCCAGTGCTCATTTAGTCATGGAAGTCCAAACATTTCTCATTATACATGAACACTTCTTTTCTTCTGTGCAATACTTCTGTAAATATGTGTTCCTAGTGTCAGCTTCATCTTTGCTATGAACCAGAATATTTATAGTGGCTTGTTAGATTCAGTGTCATGAAGCAAATTATTATAGATGTTTGCCTATTTGTAACGGAGGTTGCTACTGCAGCTAATCTTTTAAAGAAGAATATTGCTATGCTGAGAATAAGCATGAAAAACAGAGAATGTTGTTTACTGAAGCTACAGGGGAAAAAAAAAAAAAAGAAAAAAAAAAAGAGAGGCCAGCATAGGTTTGGGGTCCTCCTGCTCCTCTTCCACTTGCCAGTGTGTGGGGTGGAGCACTTTCCCACTTTCTCCCACGTGCAACCCTGGAGGTAACAGAGCATACACCATCTCCATCAGCCACAGGAGCTCGATTCTCAGAGCTCCTGCCAAGCTCAGGTCTTCTGCCAACCACCTGCTTTTTCAACCCATGTTTTCACATAGAAAGCAATTTGGACCTACACACTGAGAAATCGTACAAGCTCCCGAAACAAAAACAAACCCTTTCCCAGCATGATGGGTCATGTAACTTTTGTAAACTTCATCTGGAAACCTTAAAAAAAAACAGCCACAGAGGCATGACATGTAAATAAATGACAAAGAATCCTTTGATAGGTGATCATACCATTCTGCCACTACACAGGAGAAGTATCTCCCTCTGGGCAACAATAAGCAAAATACAGTGAACACATGGGCAGTACTTCAACACCTGCTGGAGACTCTGGGAAAATGGCTTCATCTTTACATTAGGACAGGTGTATGCAATACTCTCATCCTCACCTTAACATACTAGCAGATTATGTACCTTACTATACCTCTGTTAAGTACAATACACAGTTTTAGCGAGTGTATTTAGAAAAAAATAAAACCAGTATTTGCATAAGGTCATTTCCCACTCTACTAGCTTCCCTACATAAAAAGGCTTTCTTTAGGGGACATTTAATGTTTAGACATCACAACAGTCTATTTGAGAATCCCTATTGCCTTCAAAATGTAGAAATCAGTGAAACCATTTACCAAGAGCAAGAAACCAAGTGAAGTTCATTAAATTAATTATTTCCACTAATCAAAAACAAGTCTTCCTTTCATACTCAATCCCAGTTCATGCACTCCCATATGATAATGCATATCCACATACTAATCAATTGCCAATATTTCATTGTTTAGAGGCTGCGCAAAGCTGAATTGTAAGAAGTTTTCTTAATGATAGGTTCTAGTGGGGAATAGACAAGGATCTAGTTAAGAAATATAGTCCTATAGTCCTTTACCAGTGAACTACTTCTCCAGATGCTATATGTAATACTGGCAACATGTACTCAATAGAGACGATCTTACCATAATGAAACGGATATTAAAACTATTCATTGCAAAAAGCACATGGGCATATTTCTAAATACTAAGTTCAGCGTCACTTACAAGTGTTACAGATCTTGAACTTTTGAATGCTGCTTACAGAAGTAACTCTCAGAACTGTTAAACTCTAGCTTCAACATACAAACTCTTCATTAAGGGGATAAGGACTTCATGTCCACCTCCAGTATCTTTTGCCCAAAGTTTCCTAATTAAAAACCCCTTACTTATCTACTACTCCCCCATGCCCCTTTTTGGTCATTCATTGCTTCTCCCTTTTGTTTTGTAGGCTCGTCCAAAAGGAGAGGGCCTGACTCCATACCAGGGCAAGAAACGCTGCTTCGGTGAATATAAGTGCCCCAAATGCAAGAGAAAATGGATGAGTGGAAACTCCTGGGCTAACATGGGACAAGAATGTATCAAGTGCCACATTAATGTTTATCCTCACAAACAGGTAGGAGAAGTGCAGACCTGCTGGCATACAGGCTTGGAACTGGGAATGCTCTTGACTTTGTAAAGTGTGGGTAAGACTTAAACAGGACTTGACATGGACTACAGCCTACCACAAAAAAGTTGTTCCCCAGATGAGATACTCTCCTCAGTCCTGGAAACCTGGACTGGTGTCATCAGGGTTGCAAAATTCAAATGTTCTATTTTTCAGTAGAAATGCCTCCAAAAAAAAAAATCTTTACCTGCCTTTATTATAGAAACAGACTGTGGGGCCTCGTTATCTGAAATTAAGTAAAACCAGTTCAGCAGTAGCAACGGGCCTCCTAGTTCTTCTGATTCTCTTCATATTTACACCAATTTAATGTTCCATTCCACTGGTGTCAGTGGAGTTATTTCACATGTGCACTACTTTTTTCACCCGTTGAAGTAAGATTAGATTTGATCAAGGGGCTATGTCTATTTATAAAGATTAGTGATAAAAGAGAATAATACTAAGATGACTCCTGCCTGCAGAATTCCTTGGTTGATGATAGTAAAGCAAGACAACCTGGTTAAAGAGAGGTTTCTTTGTTTCCGTAATACCAAGTGATGCCCAAGCAAAGATGTGGTGGGCTGACCCTGGCTGGACACCAGGTGCCCACCAAAGCCACTCTATCGCTGCCCTCCTCAGCCAGACAGGGGAGAGAAAATACAACGAAAGGCTTGTGGGTCCAGATAAGGATGGGGGAGATCACTCACCAGATATCATGAGCAAAACAGACTTGACTTGGGGAAATTAGCTTAATTTATTACCAATCAGAGCAGGGTAATGAGAAATAAAACCAAATCTTAAAACACCTTCCCTCCACACCTCCCTTCTTCCTGGGCTCAACCTCACTCCCGATTTTCTCTCCCTCCTCCCCGCCAGTGGTGAGGGGGGACAGGGAACAGGGGTTGGGGTCTGTTCATCATACGCTGTCTCTGTGGCTCCTTCCTCAGGGCAGGAGTCCTCAAACTCCTCCCCCGCTCAAGCCTGGGGTCCCTCCCATGGCAGACAGTCCTCCACGGACTGCATTTACCTGCATTTCCAGCTCACAATGAGAAAACTGACTGTCAGTTCTTGCTTGTATCCCACCAGAACTGGTCACAAGCAATCAACCAGTTAAGTGGTCTTTAGTGGGAGACAGACCAACTGCATGAGGTCCTACCCCTTGTTTCCCTGACAAATCAGGGTACAGACTGGCTGTTAAAGCTAAATTTTCATGCAGAAAGTAACTTTTCACAACCCCATGAAAAATAAACTTGGTCATAATGGAAAAATTTGAGGGGGATTTTGCAATATTGTAGAAAATTGTTGTGGATGGAAAAGGTGAGAAGAGTTTGGGAGGTGTGATTTGCCTCAGGTATAATTCATCCTAGCTGAATCTGAGTAATAAATAGAGCTCTGCGTGGGTCAAGTTACCTGCTGCCCACTCAGAGAGACGGCTCAAACCATAGACAGATCATTTGGATGTACTTGCAATAGGTGCAAAGGAAATTCCATCAGGAGCCTTAGGTGTCTCATTAGTTACCTAAGTGCTTGCAAAGTTCCCATAAAAAGCTCTTTCCATGGGCTCATAAGGAACACTTCATACCATTTCATGATATTTTGGAGGAGAGTGTGTCAGGGAAAAGAAAATCCTAGAGAAGGATACTGTGACTTTATTATGATGAAAAGACAGGAATACTGAAATTCACTGCAACAAGCAGGAAGAGGTACAAATAAGTTTCTTACGCATTATCCCAGCCAGGAATATCAAATAACTATATTTCCTCCTCTTGTACATATATGCATGTTCATCTAATTCTAAGTGCAAGATTTGGCTCAGTCTCTATGGTAACATTGTATTCCAATACACAGCCAAAACATTGATTTAGCATTGCTAGTACCTCGCAGCAATACGAATTGCAGTTAAAATATAGTGTTTGAAGCTTGCCACGCTTGTGGCAGAAGCCTTGGTTTAAACTTCACATACTTCACTACGAGATGATCATCCCTTCTTTCCATCATGAGAGTTCCTTGCCTCTGTTTAGACAGCTTGTGTAGACAACTGCACCAAAATCCAGGCTGAGCAATGAAGTCATTTATCACATGCATGGAAGTATAGTCTTGAGGGTGAGAAAAATTACAAGACCACTGATTTATAACACAAGTTTATAAATATTTACCTTGTTCTTCTAAATTCTTTCCATCATTTATGTTACTGTTCAAAGGGTCACATGAAATCGCTCAAGAACTATCCCATCCACACTATACAAGAGGCATTGTAGGCTTGGGAATATGTATATTTTGTAGTAAAGAAGGTTTGCAAGTAGTCCCTTGGGCAGAGATGGCCCTCGTGGTAGGGCTAGAGGGGTCTAATCCTCATAGCAGTACTGAAGTCAAAGACATATTGTGGAAGGGTTGCAGTCTACAGTGCTTCCGTGAGTTGTGCTTGCCTTGGAGCCATATACATGGTGTTTTCCAGGGAATAATCACAGCACGCGCAGTGCAGGTTTCCACAGCTGACCCCCATTACTATGTTTCCACGTCATTCCCTAAGGATGCCATAACTCAGGATGTGGAAGAGCTTTGCTCTTCTTATCTATCCGTGTGTTCATCTCCCACCAGTAGGTGTTTCAGCTATTTGAGATCTTCAAGACAAAAGTGCATTTCACCTAGGCTTCCAGATATAAATAACTTGCAGCCAGTCACTAGTGCTCTTTTCCAAAATTTAAACTTACAGCTTTGAGTGAAAGATTTTATATCCTGTTGCCTCTTCCTCACGTCAGCTTCTATTTCTGTGTTATCGTCATTCTTTCTATTTTTTTTTTTTCATTCTTACAGAGGTGCCCTGTGCTGCTTCCAATTAAACATACCAGCAATAGCCAGACAGTAAAGAAAACAGCATCAGTTCATGCACAGAGCCAGCAGCAAAGGAGAGCTAACATAGGCTGCAATGAGGTCAGCGCTGCTTCTTGACAGACCCTGGTGTTTGCTAACCCATACACGTTTTTTGTGCAAGCATCCAGCTCCACACCAGACTCTCTCTAAACATTTCTCTGTGTGGTGTTATTCTGCACCATTTTGGAAAACATGCTCTACCCAGTTAGCAGCATTTTACAAAACAGAGATATTAGTGTAGGAAGTCCAATGTTTCTAGTTTGAGAATTAAAGCACCAAAAATCTTACTGTGTACATAAGATTGTTTTAGTAGGTTTTTTTTAATTAGCAGTGCTACACTACCTTAGCATTTTCTGTATGTATCTCCTATTTACTCTTTAGATTTTGATTACTTTGTTGGCACCTACCATAGGAGAGTCCTTTTTCCCCACCTCTCAGTGCATTAGTGGATGTCCTAATTTTTACTAATTACATGCTCCTATTGCCTTCATTATATGAGATCAGAGGATTTTCACTCTCATCTGAATCTTCCATTAGACAGTTTTTCCAACTTAAACAATTCATCTAAGAAAAGATGCCGCCTCTCCCTAGAAGCCATGTTTCTCTTGTGCCATTTTAACTCCATTCAAGAAAAAGAAATCAATATTGCTTTGTAGTGTCTATTCTTTCACTGCGAAGTCGCCACACTGGGATGTGATCATAGTACAAGTAACCTGTAAGTGGATTTTTTTTTTAGACAAAACCCAGATGAACTGGCAGACAGAAGTTGACCTCCGTTCAAGCTCAGACACTATTTACCTCTAGTGAAATAAATTATTTCTACTTCAAAACAATTTTGTCAGTATTTCTTCTCTGCAATGCATTGGAAATTCATTATCTCCTTTTCTTACTCCCTTCCCTACCATTTGGTAAACATATCATTGCAGCCTAACAGATAAAAAAAGTTATCTTGAACATTATTAAAAAAAATTAATGGTCATTTTATCAGCAGATGCAAATCACTGTTGGTTCCTCAACATTAACTAGCCTTATGTCAAGTTACAAGAGCCTCCAAAACTACAAAAATTACTTAACTGCAAACAACTTGGACCATGTCTAAAAACCAGTTGGGTGCTGCATTTCCCAGGTGGGGGCATATTATAAAAGTCTCCATTCATAATAGTGCATACAGAATGAAAACTCATTCCAGATCACATCAAACTCCTCTATTCCACATCTGATCCTGGGCAGTAGAAGACACTTACAGGAAGGCATAGGTATAGGACAAGACACAGGAACCACCTCCTAGGATACTTTTCCATCCTCTGGTATTGCCAAATAAGTATCTCTGGATTCCCCCAGTTTCTCACCAAATAAATCAACCTGTCGAGTCTATTCAGTAGCTGAAATATAACCACATGGGCCACAAAGCTTTGCTACATCATCCTGAATATTGGAGATTAGGATGCTTTTGTCCAATTTAAGAGAAAAAAATTTAAATCCTTATATTCAGGATTGCTTGACATCCATTGCAGTGAATTAGGAGCTTATTCTCAATTACCAGGCTTGCCCTTTTCTCCAGTCCTCATCTCCATCCCTCTTTCATCTTCCCCCGTTACTTTCCTCAATCTATGAACTTTTCAGTCCTGTAGGGCTTGTCTGCATTGTCTCACAAGGGATGGTTCATACCCCAGCACTCCTGTGTAACTGGCACAGGCAGTAAGATCAGAGCAGTAAAGGTAATCATCTCCGCACTGGATAGCTCTGGGGCAGCCATTCAAGCACAGATGCTGGGTCTGTGAATGGCTTGTGCAGCTATGCTCAAATCTTGATTTCCTATGCATACCTTTCCTTAGTGGGTCCCCGGAGAGGAGAGCGGCCACACTTCCCTGCCACCTGCTCTTTGTTCCTGGAGGCTCATTTCACTCAAGGAAATAATCCCGTGCCAATTCCCCGCAAGGAATGTCTCAATTCAGCCCCGCGCTCTTACTCCACATACCCTATCTGTGAGAACGAGCTTTTAATCTCTCTGGGGCAGGAAAAGTCTTCTCAGCAATTTTACAGCTGTGTATATACTTCAGAGTGCTCTATAAATACAGCTCTAAGTCTCTGCATTCAAGAGAGACGGCAGAGCATATATTACAAGAGCCTGATAGAAGGGCTGCTGTCATTCATTCCCCAACTCATCCATAGAGTGTGGAATCAGGTGGCTCTCGCACCTGAGCTGCAAAACTGCTCCTTGTCCCCAGGAATCTCTGTATGCATTTTTGTTTTCGTGACTAAATTGTGCCACTGTGTTCCTTCTTTTGCATTTCCACCACATCCCTTAAGCAGTAAACCGCCCCATGGGAGTGCTTACAAGAATTCAGAGGACATGGGGCAAAAATTGGAGGCCAGTTGAGCTCCAGCCCACTTGAGGAACAGGAGACCGAAGAACTACCCTAGCAAAGCTGCTCTATGGCTATTCCAAAAACCATTTCCTGGGTAGTTACTTTAGCTACTCTAAACAAACACAAGCGTCAGATGGGACCTACACCTACTTTTTATTCTTCCAAGGTATTTAGATTTTGTAGTTGTTTAAGCTCCTTCTTACCCTGCTCCAGCAAAGGAGCCAGTCCATATAGCCACTCACCAGAATTCTTGGCACTGTAACAGCCAGATGCCAAGCTTTGAATTCTCATTTTCTTCCCCTGCCTGCTATTAGCGGCAACATCTGTGCCTGTGGTTGCTTCCTGGCTGGCCTCTTATCAAGGCTTCTTCTCTGACTTTGTGGCTAACTCCAGTGCTGTTTGTGATGACAGCTGTTGCACTGGTGCAGAACCAGCCATCTGGTGACCGACTTGTCCCCTTGGACATTATTTTCTTCCAGCTGTCAGGAATTTACTGTTGGACTGGAAATAATTTGGTATGTAAATACACTCTTCATGATATCCAAGTTTTTACTTCCATGGGCAATGCAATGGTCCCATCACAAGTCCCATACCTGGGTGCATCCACAGCCACCTCTCTTCTCTCAGTATGCAGAGGGATGGGTCCGATCACTCAAGCCCAATAAACTTTTCAGCAGTTTCAGGCCTACAAGTATGATCTTTTGACTCTTTGGATTAAATAAACCCTCCCCAGCACACCCATACTAGTGTGCTCCAGCAGTGGGAATACAGATCACCCCAGACTTCTGCTTCTCTGAACTCTAAACCGAGATTTTCACCATTTAGCTCCTGCGGCTATCGCTCATTTCTAGCTGACTTGTCCCAGAGGCGTGCTGCTGACAGAGGCTGCTTGCTCTCTCTGAGCACCCAGCCTCTGATCTGCAGCCTTCGTACCACTGCCTCTCAGATCCACGACTGAGGGCCTTGTTAACATCCCTGTTTCCCCCAGGCAGACAGAAAAGCAGAGGATCTGCTGCTCAAGAATGCATCTTGCATTTCATCCTTTTTCCCCAGTGCTTAATTTGTTATTGGACTAAAAATTTACAAATTCATGGTAGCACGTGTGTCTTGAGGGAAGCAAAGCTAGCTATAGCTCCATAAGACCGTTAACCTAACAATTATCCTGCCAGCTATAGTTGTAGAATCCATTTCTATTCACATATCTAATCTATCATTTAATCATCTCATTTGCTCCATTAAGACTTGAGGTAATGTGTCCAAAAAATTATTTGTGTTTTCTTACATTTGAATTTTGATGCAATGCTTTTTCCATCAGTGCTGCAAACAAATTGTTCCATTCTCCAACAAAAAAAAAAAAAAAATCTTTAAATACAAACATAAGCAGCTACATTATTCCATTCTGCTGCTTAGTGGAAGCAATTTTCTTCAAGGATGTCCTAGTGACATTTTCTCTGACACCTAACACTTCATAAAGGTGAGCTTTTTGTTTTGAGGGTTTGGGGTTTTTAACTGACTTGCAGGGAATGCCGAGTTCATTCAGTTCATGTAGACTGGGACAGCAATAGTTTACAATCAAAAGATAATTTTCAGGACAGGAATTGCTATATAAATTTAAATTTATTTCAGCTTCTGTCCCCTGAGGCAACAGCTTTAGTCACTACTACCAATGCTTTCCTGGTGGAGCTGCACAAGATTATTTCCACCCGGCAGCTACCAGGAGAAAATTAAAGAAAGATGCACAAAAATTAAGAATGCAAGCGTGCCCATCCCTGTAGTTTTTACTGAAAATATGGACTGCCAAATCCTGGATGCTTGCATTTAAAAAAGACAATGAAAACTGAAGTATTATATTTAAATTCTCCATTTCATGGAAAGAAGCATACCTTTCCCAGAGCAACATAGCAGGATTTTCTGCTGCTTTACAAGCTCCATTTCACTTCTTTCTAAGAAAAGGAATTATTTTTCCAGCCAAATAGCCTGTCCCCTTCTCCACATCCTCTCCTCATGGCTGAGTTTTCATGCTACCAGCCTCTCAGCAGCAGCACAGAACTCTCGCAGCCCCCTCAGTTACTCAGAGCTCCTGCATAGTTCAGGCAATCCCCAAAATTAATGCATGGTGTGCAGCAGCCCGACCGTGCTGCATCCCTCTTGTGGCAGCATCTTCTTCCCTTCTGCTTCTACCACGCCAAAGCTGGTGAGAATTGTCCAAGGTCATCCTGTGCCAAGGAAGTCCAACCTTGATGGACACACAGCTCTTTGGCTGTCTAACGTCCTACCCTAACTACGAACGTCCATGGTGTAAGAAAGGTTGCAAAGGTGCAAGGCGATTACTTTGAAGCCCTCCACCATTAGTAACAAATAGCAGCAGGACAGGAACAGTTGCTTCTCAGGGTGTTTGAAGGGGGTTTTTTGCCTTACAAGAAACCCATGAAGAGAAAACAGCAAACGGAGATAAGCTGGGACTAAATTTTATGCAAAAGTTGGATTGAAGTGCTTTTGGGACACAAACCACGCAAGCACACTACCAGTTTCAAAGCCTGAGCCCTCCACCACCTCACCAGAAACACAGCCCAGGCTCGGCTCAGCTCTGCTTCTTCCAGCTGGCCCTTGGCAACCTGCTTTCCTGCATTTGTAACCCCTCTCTCCCCATCCTCTGTGTTGTAACACGCTGGTAACAATAACATTTCTGAAATCGAATGCTTTGCAGGCCAAAAAGCTGAGCTCAATCAACGCAGGGGGAAAGCAAACCACGGAGAGCTATTGTTTCTGAAAACTGTCCAAAAACTCTTGGCACTTCAAGCCATTCCCAATGTCCTTTGCACTATTTCCAGGAAAAATGATTCCCAAGGCCTTGCATATTAAAAAAAAAAATCTGGCTTATATCAATAAACATGATAACTGCTGTATTTTTTCTCTTTAATCAGAGCACAGCTAACATGGAGAAGCAATCAGAGCTGAGTCAAATAGCCTGTTTTAAGTGTAGCATTTCAAAACTCTCAAATTCTCTGTTCAGGAGCATAAATTAACTCCTGGGACTCCTGAACCTGAGCATCATCTTTGACTAGACTTATGTAATACAAATTCTTGAAGAGCATTTGTGGGCAGATGTTGGTGGAATAAGTGGTAGAAGAGGCAGAAAGGGCAGTTTTTCTGGCCAAAAAAACCTCACCCAACTTCTGTGTGTTGTGGCAGAAGCATTGACTGCACCGGTGGTTGGTTGGGTGGCAGGCCTAGAAACAGGGCTGCTGGTTCTGATCTCAAATCCCAACATACTGACTTCCAACAAGTCATTCAAAGCTCAGTGGGGTTCCAAGGGGAGGTTAAAGTATTTAGAGGAGATGAGGCGTTCATCTACCTTCATTATCCCGTACCTGCTTCAGGAAATCCAATTTGCAATTAAACTGTAAATGAAGTTAAACTCAAAGACGTACAATACGTGACCCAGGAAAGACAAAACTTCACGCAATATCATGGGTAAGAACATTGAATCAGTAACAAACCATCGGCAATCACCACTGAATTACTCCCATATATTGTTTTTACTAGCTGTGCAATAGAAGACAACTGTTGCACTTATAATCCAATACAACCAAGCAAGAATTTCCAGACATCCCTTGTTCAGGATAATAGAATATATTTTGTCTCATCTTATTCAGAGATCTGAGCCCTTCTATTCTCTGGATTATGAGCTGTTCTTGCAGTGTTGCAGATGAATGTCCCTGTTCTTCCTATCCATAGGGTCTCAGGTGGGTGGCTTTGGAATGAAAAATTTATAAATGCAAGCTTAGATGATCAGGTGTACTTTAATATTTTATGGCTAAAGGAAAGTCTTTAGGATTTAGGAAAGGTGTGAAAAGATATATGGCCATGATTTCATAACTTATGGTTATCCACCCCCTACTGCAAGAATCATATTTTGAAGAGATAAGGAAGAATCTAGGATCCCTGTGAGAACAGTGAGGAGTGCACAGCTTGTTTTCAGATTTCACGTCACACGCTGTCCCTACCACAGTCCCATAGAACAACCGCTGCCTTCATGGGAAGGCACCGTGCAATGAAAGAGTCCTTCAGGTACACTTCACAAAACCAGAGAAATTACAGGGTAGGGAATTTTGTTTGTTTTTTCAAGCAAATGATGCACTTTATGGTGTTCTACCTCACATCTCTATTGCCTCTCTATCTATTAGACTTCCCAAACACTTAACCTTACTGCAATATTTAACATGGGTATTTTATTTTCAGAATGATTGTGAAACCCTTCACATGTCATGGAAAATTAAAGAATAAAGATCTACTGAAAATAAAGCAGCTTCATTCCCTTGTTTAGCCAAATATACCTCCAACCCCGTGATTTCACAAATATTAAAAATACATGGTCAATTTATTACTCATGTTCAGGGCAAAGGGTTATGTTGTGAGGTTGGGGGTTTTTGTTTGGGGCAGGCGGTGGTTTTTTTTTTTTTTATTAATACCTTTGCAGCTGCTCTATTTCAAAAATTTCAGCCTCAGAAATATGGGACTGAGTATTGGGAAAGCCTCATTTGAGTACGTAATATCTGTGCATGGGTAAAACAGTTTTCTTGTCGTAGCAGCTAATCCTAACACTGGTAACCCCTGGGTATCGCGGGGTAACAGGATTCCCATGCTTGAGGTGTTAATGCCTTTGGGGCACCTCAGTTACTGGAGCCAAGAGAATTGTGAGGCCCCTCTGAACCAATCCAGAGCTGAAAAATATATTTCATCCTTTCAGGAAAGAAATACGGTACCTTTATAATTACTAGGAGAAAGCTCAGTTAAGCATAGAAGTAGGCTTCACATGCCTAATAAAGAGTAACAGCGACAAAGCCTTGGACCTAATCCGATTTCCTTCCCTTCCCCGCAGAGACCCCTGGAAAAGCCGGACGGCCTGGATGTTTCAGATCAAAGCAAAGAGCATCCCCAGCATCTGTGCGAGAAGTGCAAAGTTTTGGGCTACTACTGCCGCCGTGTGCAATAAACCTTCAAAGTGGCCTCTTCCCGTCCTCATCATCCTTAAACTCCTCTGGCAGCATGCGATCAACAGCAACACAACAAATCAATATAAAAGCTAAAATAATTGCCAATATTGCCTATCTAATAATATGCCTTACCATTAACAGAATGTAACATTTCTCCTGTGCGTGCGCACGCATGCAACAGGTATTTCAGGACTATGATTTTACACACATATATAAAGCATTACTGATAGTGTTCACAACAGAACTGCGGTTGCAGGTTCTGCTGATTGTTTACACAGACCCTATATCATGGCCAGGTGAAATGAAGTACTATTCAATAGGCAACGTATAATATTCACAAGGAATATATGTTATAGGTATGGCTTTTGCAGAGGTAAAATAACTGTGGGGCCACTAATTGGAAGCGCTCGCCCACAACGTGAACGTTATTCCTATTATATGACAAGACAGAGGAAGACGAAACAAGCCACAGCATAAAAGAAGGAAAATCATTGTTTCCCCAGTTTTAGAAAGTCTGAGAATTTTGTGCTGCTGCTTTCTTGGACTTTTTCTATTTGTTACCAATGCTTAGGCAAGGCTTCGGCAAAATCATTTTTGCAGGATGTGGCAAAAAAGTGAATAATTGTTTGAGGGTGTGGGTTGGGTGGAAAGGGAATGCCATAATGGGACCCAGAGCGTCAGGAAGGATTCCAAGAGGTTTTTGGATGGGACAAAATTGGCTTGCTTGTGCAACTAACAGATCCTTCTCTTGTCATATAATCCCGCTGAAACGGTCCCTGTATGCATATAGGCTGTTCATTAGGCCACAAGCACACTAAATTTACTGTGAATAAGGGGGGGATAAGAATACTTAAAACTGCCTCCAAAACCCTTAATTGAAAGATTAGCCAAACTTACTATTTATAATAGTTTTAAAGCCACTTTCTGGAAATATTTTTATGTCCTGTTTTCTACTGTACAAATTTGTTATAGCATAAAACTTGTTAGCCATAGGGGTGTTACGAGGCATGAAGAACACTCGATATAACCTTCCCTCTTTATGTCTTCCAGAAACACCTACATACCTGAGGAGAAATGTAGGCGTTCTATTTGGTTGTCCCGTTTCAGGTAGAACTTTGTGCAGGGGCATCCTGCTGCAAAGAAGTATCTCAACAGGGATTGGGAAATAGCACGAACTGAAAGTACCTCGAGACAATATCCCGTTTGGATGTCTACGTAAGAGTACATTGGCAAAAGGACACAACAAGCAATTCACTTGCATTATCACTAAAAGAATTACAGGGATAATGTTTGTTTAGGGGGAGTTGTAATCAATTTTTATGAAGTTTCCTTTAGAGAGATTGATTTGTGTGACTGACACTTAGTGGAAATACTTTACATTCTAAATAACTTGATGTGAATTAAATTTCTTTTGAGGATTAATTCCATGACGCTAAGACAGAGGGGCTTTATGCCAAGTTATAGCAGGATGTTACCAGTATGTACAGTCAAGCTCTTGTAAAGCAAATTGAAAACTTACAGTGAGCATTCATATAGGAAATGTGAAGCTCTTTACAAATTTGCTCTAAAGTGAAACTTTTGCCATTTCCCTGCTTTGCTATAAGCAGGGCAAACTTGTTTCTGCTTATTCTGGTGGTAGTGTCACATACATATCTCGCCAACTTCATTATTTATAGGTCGCCCAAGTGATCCAGCCTACTGGTGGGAACAATGGATAAACATCGGGAGTCCTGGCTTCTGAACATGGCTCTTCTGTTAGCTCCCTGATTTTGGGCAAATCACAAGATCCTTCTGGACCTCGGTTTCCCCAACAGCAAAATGGGGATAATAATACTTTGGTATACCTACCTCACAGGAGAGTTGTGAGGTTTACTTAATATCTGTAGGTGTTTTGACATCACTGGATGAAAAGTGCTACGTAATGCTAAAATACTATTAACTACATTGATCACTTCAAGACTAGTTTTGCCCAGCTGGCAATTCCATCGACTAAAATAGCTGAAAATAATATTCTTGAAGGTTAACACTAATAACAGTTCAGTTGCCTCAGTGAAGGTATGCAGGTTTAGTGTTTTCAAGTGGAAACATTCATTTGCACAGACTCAAAAACTACCTTAGAGACAAATTCTCTAAACAAAGCTACTAATCTGCCCATACAAATAAGAATATACAGGCAGATCTAGGGGTGGATTTTCAAAGCTTGACCTCTAGTATTAATCTCAGTAGTGTGTTTCAAGCACAAGTAATTTTTAAAGAGCCGCATACTAAGCTAGATCTATTTTTTCCTCTTGAGCACTTGAGTACATGAACAACAACAACAAAAAAAAAATCACTTTGATGCTTCACATCCAGCTAAAGGACATGTACAGAAACCCTCTTCAATGAAAATAAGGGAAAATGTTATTTTATTTTCTCCCTGAAACTAAGATGTTACTATCAACCATTTTTTTTTCTGTGTTGAAATAATTTCCATTTTACGATAACCACTAGATCAGTAAAATAGCACATCCCTTGGTATAGCTACTTCAATATACAGCACACCACCAGGTTCTGAACGAAGGCCAACTAAAAGATACCTTTATATGCAATTGTTGCTATTTTCATGACAGTGCCCCATTAAAAATTGTTTGTCCAGATTTAACACTGCATGGCAATGCCTTTAGCGTATGGATTTTTAGGTTGTACTTTAAAGTAAGGTTCCTGAAAAGAGACATGATCAACTTTAGAACAACTAATGTCTGTAGGTGTAGAATAAGAATTCTTAAAAGCATACTTATGAGAGTTCAATATTTATATCATTGATATTTTCCTAGGCAGCAGACATATAAAGTATTTAAGTAATATTTAGCGTATTTGAAATAACGAGGAGAACAGATTTTCCTCTTCATTTACGTAGGGGAAAAGCAGATAAAGAACAAAACATGCCGGAAAGCAAGAAACAACACTGCCATCATTTGTACTGCCCAACTTGTAGACCGCAAATCTGTCCCAGTGCAGGACACGGATGCGATCAGGCCCGGGGCACCCCAGGACTGGAAGGAGCCTGCTCACCTTGCCATCCCTGCCAAAAGCAGGGTGGGGAGGGAGAGTGACCAGGGTCCCTAGGAGGCCGCCAAACCCTCCCTCCCCTGCAGCCAGGGGGCTGAACTCTGGCTTCCCCCAGCCCTGGGGGACATCCCCTTGTTTTCTGTCCTCACTGCACAGGGCTTGAACCTCATCTCCCTGACGAGCCAAGCTCACAGGAGGGGAGCATTCCTCCATCCCTCCCTGCCCAAGGCTTACTCCTGGGATTGTAGCATTCAGCCCTGGGAATGTGGTCCATGCTGGCCTGTATATAGTTTGTGGGTTAATGGAAAAACACGTCCACATAAGTAATGTACAATAGCTTATGATCATTGGCTTTTAGTTAACGGCACAGAAGGGAAATTTCTGAATTTTTATTTCAAAAAAGGAAAAATACCCCTGTTGATTAAAAAATGTAAATTTCTTCTCTTCCCCCCAGGTAATTATTCTATAGACCTAACTCACTCTTTCCAAATTAGAAAAACCTTAAAAACTCAGATTTTTTTACTGGAAAGATGAGTTGATTCACCTCTTAGATTTTTCTGAATGCTTTCTGACATTCTCTTTAGCCAGCTCTGCATTTAGAACATCAGCTAGTAATCCGTGAAGGCATTTTTAGGCAGTGTTACCAGAAGCAAAGCAAGCATCAGTAAAAAGTTTTAATTCAGTACAGGTCTCCCTAAATTGAGTGCTCTTTCTGAGAGAAATTTGGCTCTGTGCATTTATTTGGCAAACTGGATTTTTAACATCACATGCTTGCTGTTGCCTGCCTACCAACCCATCCAGCACACACTTTTTTTCTTTTCCTCCCTCTTTAGAGACTTTAAAACTTTAATTTATTTCTAAAAAAAAAAAACCTAAACACAATTTGTTTCCTCAGTCGGTCAGAACATTTCACATGGAATTTGTCCTTGGCATCGGCACTGCTTGGGAGAAAAGTATCAGTGATTTGATATGTGTGGTGTAGGTTTTTAGCTGCTTTAACTTGATGCGGCTCCAATGAAGTTGTTACAAATACTTCATTTAATGGTGAAGAAGAAAAATCCCTGTAGTTTGAAGGATGGCCCCATTTTAGCCAGTTTCTACTGCTGCTACCACGAACGTAAAATGATGCCACACAAGCAAAGTTTGAGGCCTTTTTGCCTCAAAGTTGCTTTTAATTTCAGATAAATACACAAGAGTATATATTATTTCTAAAAATAGGTGTATTTTGAGGTTCCCCATTATATGGGACTTAGTTTGTAAACTAAAAATGTGAAGTTACGTATGTCTGAGAGAAGCCTTATACCCAGAAGTATTCTCTACATTTTACCTTTTTGTGTAACATGAAATTCAGATTATACATGGGTTGCATACCTGTGATGCTCTAGCAGTTATTCCAAAAATAAAACTACTTAAAACATGAAAAGCTAAGAGATTTTGGAAATGTCAGACTTAGATTAGTTCTCTTTGTCCTGCAGTCATGTTGAATATTTTTTTCCTAGTGTGGATCCTAGGAGTTGTCCACCAAACAGTACACAATAAATCATCAACATGTGTTTTGCGAGTTAAGTGAATTGACATACATTTTCCACTTGCCTTTGCCAAGATTTTTGAAAATGTGATGGAACTGTCCCCATACAAAAATAATTCTTCAAGATATCACTCCGCTCCCAATTGGGCTTCAACCTGTATCTCTTTCCTATCTGCAAAACCACTGCTGTGCATTCAGTTTGCTATATTGCTGAAGTGCTCAGAGGGCTGTGTGAGATCTTAGATATAGGGATGATGGTTTGTGTTTCTAGGATGAATTTCAAAGGGACAATCGTGTGCAGTTACTAGCTATAGATGATTGATATAAATGTTTACCCCTGTATGAAGTATTTTACAGTTTTACTTGCAGATGTGTATTTATCTTGAGTTATACTTGACATAGAGTTTCTTTCAATTTTTTTTTTTAATACTATGTGTGTATTTTGGAAACCTTTTTAGATGTTAAAATTTTTGAATGGTTACAAATATTTCTTGTAATACTGAAATGTTATCTTATCTGGAAACTCTTTGCAGTAACTTTTTTGTATATATTTGAGGGCCTTTTTAAAAAAAGTATTGTTTGTTTTTTGGGGAAAAGTTTTTACAATTTGGAAGCTTTCGGAAGGGCCTTCCTCTCAACTAGGATACTAACAGAGGTAAGAGTTTTCTTAAGTATTTTGCAGAACTAAGGATGTATCCTCAAGAAAATATTTATGGAAGTAATTTACTTTTTTTTTTTTACAATGCTTTTGTCTGTATAAAGTATGCAACAGAACTACATTAAGAAGGAAATTAATAAAATATTAAATTAAGCCATATTGTTTTTGTTATCCTTGGATGAAAATATCAGTATTAAGTAACCAATATATTATTCAAGTGCTTATACTTATATGAAAATGCTTATACAGTTTATTTATGTGTATTTGGGGAAGGATTGCTAGAAAAAGCTATCACTAGACATATAGCAAGTGAGGAGCAAATAACAGTATACTGTCACTTTATGGCCTTGTGAGAGACAGAAGATGCTGAAAGCACCGTCAGGACTCAGCTTTCAGAAACTCTGAAGCACAAGCATTGGGTTTCAAATGGTGGTTCTTTCCTTTCCCATAACCAGAGGGGGAGAGAGCGGGTTGGGATGCTGTTTGACAACTTGACTTTCACAACTCTTTGCAGACTGTGAGCTCATCTATGCAGTATCGGCTACAGCAATAATATCAGTCAAAGGATGTAAGAGAAAAGGATTGAAGTAGATTATTGTAGGGGTTTATGTTTATTTTAATTAGAACTCATAGCAATATAGAATATGCATGTGCACGTATTTGAAGCATTTTTACACTTTACATTTTGTGTAGTTTGATTATATTATGAAGGATTGGGTTTTTAGTTTGATATTTTACCATGCTAAAATGGGAGGTCTGCCCAACCCTGTACTGGATTCTTGTTTCCTTTAAGAGGTTTTTTAGTACAGCACTCACTGCGTTGTGTACTAGTGCTAAAACTAACACTGTATCTTATGAAGTTCTTCAGCTTTAAAAAAATTAACCTAATTATTATTACATTTGTTTAGCTGTACCCACTGACCTTGTCAGATTCAGTTGGCGATTTGTATAATTTCTTTTTCTGTAACTGTTAATAAACTTGTACAGCCAAAACAAACAAAACCTATGGACAAAGGCCTCAGAGGTACCAGTTCTGCTTCAGCAATCAAGATGACAGCTTGCTCATCTGGTGACTGCATTGCTAAAGAGACTGTAAAACCTCTGTTGTGGATTGTCCATAAAATGGCATTCCGACATGTGCCTTATTTGCTGGATAGTATACAGCTTTCCTCTAGTATTCTAGCATTTTAATGCTGTATTAAAGTACTGCAAAAAAAAAAAAAAGCAAGAGTGTGGCATGGTTTTCTTGAATGTTCCTTCCTTTGGAGGTTTACTACATTGGGTTCCTGGTTATGGACTGGCCAGCTACAGCTTGGGGTCTGCGGTGCCAACCTGCCCCACATTGCATCCTGGGGGCAAGGAGGCATCCTGGGTGAGCAAGCATCACCCAAAGTCTCCTCTGCTGTCTCATTTTTGGCTAATGGTGCCAGCTTTTAGTTTTTAACAGCCTGGTATTGTCTAGCATTCTTCTGAAGGAAAAACCTCCTATAATAAGACAAAGTACACTTCCACCCTTAATAGTTGGGTAGGAAAGCTTAGGTGCCAGAAATTTGCTATAATGAAAAATAACATTTGTCATTTTTAAATGCTGTTAATCTATATCACTTAAAATTTAGGGAATTGGATCTAATTCATTCTTTGCAACCACTAGAAGCTGGTAAGAACTGGACCTACTAAATGCTTGTTGAGTATTAGCAATGCTCTTCTCACATCCCCAACCCAAGTTCAATGGCAAGCAATTTTTCTATTGAGACTGCCAATACAGTCGTGATTGGAAGCTAAAATAAGGATGTCATGAAATTAACTTTGGACTTTGAGTATCCTGCCTCTAACATGAGAGATCCCCTTAATTTAAAACAAACGGAAAATTTTTAGTAGATATACCAGCACAGAGTTCTTCTATGCCTGATCACCCCTACAAACATGGTGCATGTTTGACACTTGGAGTTCTTTACCACAGCCACACCATTTATATCTCATAGCGAGCCTGATTTCTGGGAAGATTTGAGGGCTCTTCTCATTCAGTCTTCATCAGAGAGAGCAAGAAAACTGCTCTTCAATATAAAGCTTGCCAATAGCACTGTTCCCATAGTAAGCACAAGCTACAAAGCCAAGCTCAGAACTGAAATACATCTTTCCACCAGAAGAACTGGGGGCCCCCCAAATGCCGACACATCAGATTTAGCACTCCACCGAGACCAGAAAAAAAAAAACCACTGAGTAGACCAACTGCAAAGTCCTAGCTCCCTATTACCACATTTACTATGATTCCTCAAAGAAATAACTTTTTTCGTATATAAAACAAAAGTAAATTAACACAAACAATATGGTGTCAACAAAAATTATTTAACGACTTTTCCCTCATTTTCCATTGCCAAGCAGTTTGCCTTCCTGCTCTATGTGAATGGGGTCAAGAGACAACACGACACCCTGCTCATAACAGGAGTGTCAAATAGTTCCCACTTTAAGAAAAATAATAGAGATTTCATAACAGGGATTTCATAGAACATTGATACTTTGAAATAAAAAGCTGTTTCATTATTCTTCATGGTAACGCAATTTAAATGGTACACCAAGGTTACCATTTTTAAAGTTAGTCACATCAAAACCCCTGTCTCAGATCCTATATATCCTATATTGGATATATTATATAGATCCTATAATCCTATATTAGCAGACATACAAACTAGACTTAAAATCTCAACTAGGAAGGACAAACAGTCTGCACGTTACACTTGTACAGTCTTGCTCAGAGCCCCCCTACGTGGATCATTCACTACTATATAACACAAGTCAAACAGCAAGTTAAAAAGGCTCCTCTTTTCTCCGTATCCCTCTGAAGAAGGATGTGCGCAAGAGAGGAACCCGAAACACTGAGGGCTGAATGCTGACAGTCAGGTCTTTCCACGAAGAACTAAGAAATCAAGACCTAAAGAAACCTCCTAACTAGAAGAACACATAAAATCCTTACTCCTGAGAAGCACCTAGTACATAGTTTATGATCCTGAAAAAGCAGAATACAACATTCAGATTTGCTTTTCTCTACTAATCACTTCCTGAACGTGGAGAAACAGAGCATTGGCAAACCCCCATCTCGGTAACACCAGCTATTGCTATTGGGCCCACAGCTACACACCGAGCACTTTTGTTTTACTGAAAGCAATGCAATTGCTCTTCCTCACCACTCATATCCCAAAAACACTTCAGAAAATAACAAAACGCAGAAAACTAGTCTTGATACAACCTACCCAAACTGCAAAACCTCATTCGAGCAACAAAGATAAATACCTCTCACAATCCTTTTACAAACTTCAGGAGACATTTTTAGTAACTAAACGTGCTGAGAAACACCTACCTCAGGCAGCATTTATTGGGTCTTTTTCCGAAGGGTCAGAACTGAAGCTGAGGCAATGGCATTGATGAGGAGCGAGAGCATCCCTGATTTGCAGCCCAGGGGAGCAGGTGCAGCCAACACCACTCTGCAAGAGAAGGGAGCACCATCTTTAAAGCACTGCCCAGGCATGGGGCTCTGGGGCCAAGGCGGAGACCACAGAGGCAGCAGCAAGCCTGGGCATTCTTTAGAGACTTTACTTCTCTACCATGAACTCAGCTAAATAAAAATGCAGTAATCGTTGACTATCCCCCCGCCCTTTTTTTTTTTTAATAAAAGCTAAAAATGGAGCTTGCATGCCCAGCTAACCCAACCAAAACCCATGCCTACAGGCAAAGCAAATCATAGCCAAAAACTTTATGGATGTTTTAAGTAGAGTAGGGTGCAAGCCAAAGACTTTCTTTTATTTTCTACTGTGGCCTCCTTTTCACCAGCCAAGAACAGAAACTAGAATGCCAGAACACCATAAGAAAGCTTTCTTTTACACAAGTTCTGAACACATCTAAGCAGTAGGTATGGGCAACCTAACTCCAGCCAGCTTTTTATAAGGTTTCCTTACATTTTTGCAACACAGCAAGAAGGTACAACTCAATGGACTTCCAAGGAGCCAGGCATACTTATGCTCCATTTGATTTCAGCCAGCAAAACTTAGAGAAGCAATAATTCAGGGAAACACCGCAGAAGTAATAAGAGGTAAGAGCTCAAAGCTTGCTGTCTGCAAGTACAACAGTGATAAACAAACACCACTAGCATAGGAAAAAAATACCTTTGTTGAGTACCTCCAGGTAGAAATCCCTAGAGCTAGCACCCATGGCCCCTGGAAAAGGGCTCATTTCCTCTGCCTCCCTTAAATTGGATGCCGGTCCTGATTGCTGGGGGCTCCAGCTGTGCAGGGGGTGGGGGGTGCTGGGGCACCAGCTCCTCCCCAGGTGCGGGTGCTTCCCACCTGGCTGTGCCTGCAGCAGCACAAAACCCAGCAGCCCTCTCCAACAGTGCCACAGGAAAAAAAGTGCAAAGACATCAGTGCCATCAACTGGAATCCTCATGGGCAGCTGGGGGCAAAGGACAGTTCAATTTGCATCTAGGAGAGACAAATAACACTCATTTTTATGCGCATGGTAATTGAAATCTCAACATGGTTACGTCTTAGGCAGCTGTAGAAATTCCATCAAGGAAATACACAAAAGTGAGCTTTGCTGGACAGAAACTTGAATAATGCACGTTGTAATGAACCAACTCAAACTGCTTTCCAACATACCCTGCTGAAGTTTCTGAAGGCGTCAGACAATTTTTGAATACAGTGATTGCGCATATCAGGTAATACCTCGCCCAGCTATTTGGTCTAAGGTGTAGTTACTTTCACTGGCCATTTGGCTGCCCCATGTGTTTGCATTGCTTTAATCAAACTGAGGCAAAAGTGACCGAGTTAAATAAAGACAACCAGTACTCACTTGCAACAGCGTCTTTCAGGACTGGAAGGAACAGAACCAACTTCATGAAGGTAGTCTTCCCCAGGGAGGTGAACAGCAATTCACTGATTCAGGGTAGCAAAAGCAAAACCAAACATGAGTAGTGGCTGACAGAGTCCCTGATGCTCAGTGAAAGACATCCCAAATGGTGCATATTCAATAATAGGTTTTAAATTAGCTATTAAGAGTCAGGAATAAGCACACAATGTTATTTTGGATAATTCAAGTCAATCATTGTAATAGTTAAAAAAAAGAAGCAAATATAAGATTTGGAAGCAGGGACAGGAAACAAAAGAGAAAACATCATTATATGAACCTTATCACTCTAAAAGGATAAAACAGAAGTCAAAAAATCAGGAATGATGAAAGGGAAGAAATAGTTTCCCTGTAAAAAGAGACTTTGTGTACTGGGCCTCCGTCTCCTGGAAAAGAGATCACTGAGGGCGGATGTGATAGTGGCCTATAACATAATAAATGACACGGATAAGGGAGGAAATATTCATTGCTTCTACAGTGCTTTCCTTCTAGAAGAGGGGAATTTTGGATAAAATTATCTGAGGTAACATAATTAAAAATTTCACACAGCAGACTGAAATTCATAGTTATGGGATATTCTAGCTGTCAAAAGAATAACTGAGTTCAAAACCAATTACAAAAACACATTAAAAGAAAAAAAAAAAAGGAATCTTTTCAGGGTTATTAGCCATGAAGATGCAACCCTGGCTCCAGAAGTCCCAAAGCACAGAAGTAGCCAGCAGCAAGAGCTGACGCCAGCAGGCAGCTGTTTGCCGATGTTTAATATCTTGTCCCTCAGTAAGCTCTTGTAGGAAAGAAGATAGCAGCATAGGTGCTGGTCTGATCGTCGGGCTGGTCTGAGAGGACTATTTTTTGTGTGACAGTAGGAGCTGCAATATATGAATGTAAACGTACTTTTAGCCCAGTATGTAAGGAAACTCTTGCATGGCACCCATCAGGCACCTGGCGGCTGTCGGGGCAGGCTTGGGCAGACTCGCCCAGGGAAATACCCGTTAGCTCCCCAGCATTCATGCTTTGGAAGAAAACCTTGAGACTACCAATGCTCACACTCAGTTGGGCTAATCAGCAGGAAACTATTTGAAACACCACTGTAATCTGTAGTCTACAACTGAATATTGCACTACTGTAGTTAGTTTGGTATCTTTTTTTTTTTAAATTCATTACAGATACTTTTGTTTGAAAAGCTGGTCCTAATTAGAGAGTTTTAAATTTATTTCAAATGCATCCACACACCGCATTCCTGCTTGCTGGGCCATGCCACCTGCTCTTGCTCTCCAAGTGGCAGGAGAGGGTTTAGCCCCCAATAAGCCTCACCATATGGTTTTCTGGGGTCACAAAGGAATTTACTGAGTGAAGTAAAATTTCTAAGAGGTGTTTAAGCACCTCCTAGCATCCTAAAGGCCCAGTAAATGCAGCTCGTAAGGATGAGGTCGTAGGCTCTGGCTGAGCCATGTGCAGTGCCGCAAGGGGGAGGGGAGGCAGCCAAGCCATGTTGGGCTTCCATGATGGGTTTCAGCCATGCTACGCTATGCCCTTCTGCCCAGCACCGAGCCAAAGCCAAGGACATCCCGAATTAACATGAAGGTTGGTTAGCCTGCACCCATGTTTCCCCATCTACTGATCTTAAATGATGTCTTTAACTCCAGAGGTACAGCTTCACACCCAGGCAGCCCCTCGTGCTGGTCAGAGTCCTGCGGCACTCTTGTATCAGTAAAAACACACAGGAGCTTGTGGGGAAAGCACGAGACGTGCAGAGCTGGATTGAGAAACACTTTACAGTTTAGCTTTTCTGCCATAAATACCTCTGCCCATCTTTCTACAAGGGGAGGAAACGTCAGTCTGAGGCAGACAGAAATATTCAGACCAAAGGAGTTACATCTGGAGGCTTTTGTGAAATGAATGTAGCCAAGAGAAGAAAGTGAACTTCCCTCCCCCCTCCCCAATTTCCTTCCTACATTGAGCCCTGTGCACCTCCCCGCAAGAATTTAGCACAACAGGAGAAGAAAGAGAGGCTCAGATAAGGCTTTACAGTCCCAGGAAAGGTGAAGTTCAGCCTAAGGTATGTGTGATTTGCTCCCTCAAGGGCTGTACATATGAAATATAGCTTGGACTTTTTTTTTTGTTTTAAATGAGAATTTAATACACTTCCTAAACCTGATCTTCTCTTCAACACCTTACCAGCAAACCTGGCAGATTTCAAACAGCTTTCTAAATATGAAAAGTAGGGGAAATTTGTCACCTGAGTTCTTTTAGTAAAGGTAGACAATACAGCCGGTAGTGTTTAACTACAGTACTGGGCATATAAACCTCATGTTCACTACTGGCAGGTATTCTTGTTTTCTTAGGAGTTAAAAACTGCTTTTCTTTTAACCCAGGTACTGCCTGGTCTCTAGAGTGTCACTGACCCCTTTCAGGGATACCTAAGGGAAAAAAAAAAAACAAACCAAGAAATCTTCTATTAATTCACTCCAAAGCTGTGCCCTGCTCCCCAGGTCAAACCAACCAACAAACAAAAAATGCCAGTAACTACTCTTCTAAAAAACCCAGCTGGTTAAAATCTTTTCAGTGCCTGGAATGAGACACGTATATTTAGATTATAAAGTTGATCAGCTTTGGTAAAGGCTCCTTCACCTATAGATTTAATTTGTAAGTGACTGTGCATGAAATAACTGGAACTGTAAACTTCAAGTCCCTAGATGCATCCTACCTCCTTGGCTGCTCTTGCTTCTCTCAGCTCCCCACTGTTGCCTGTATTTCACTGTTGTGGGTCTTTTGTGGCCTCCTTATTTCAAGCCTGAAGTTATGTTACATGCTTTGCACCACTCCTGGTTTTTCAAAAGCAATATTTTGTATTACAATAACATGCTGTCTCCTCCCCACACCCTTAATAGCATTGCCACACACATCCCCACCAGCCCCTGCCCCATGCTGCCTGCAGCATGGGCAAAGGCCCTGGTGCTCTCCACTGCCAGTGGTACTTGTAAGTAAATTATTTGTTCTATGGTGTTGAAAAATGTTTTGGGGTCGTTGGTTTGTTGGTTTTTTTGTTTGGTTTTTTTTTTTTTGAATGAGAAGCATTTATTTAGGAAGCACTGAAAGGGCCTTAAGTTTGTTAGGAGGACACGGAGAAATGGCAAGGCCAACTGCTCAGGCTTCACCCAGTGCTGAACCCTGGCCACCTCTAGATCAGGAGGAAGCAGGTACGTGACCATGGCTATTTCACTGCCCTTGTGGGAAGCAAAGTGAGGTCTCTGCAATCAAGTCATGGTTGTGGTTTCTGGTCTTTCTCACAGAGTCCTGGGCACTGGCTCAGCAGGGAACCAAGCATGCCATGTAGAAGGCAGATAGCAGTACTTTGCAAGGGGCAGGAGCCGAGTTCTTGCTTGCCCTTTTAGTCCCCAAGCGTGGCCACCTGCAGCTGGGTTACAGCCAAATAATTCTGAGCTTTTCTTCTTCCCAGAGCTCCTTCTGCCACTCCTCAGATAGCGCAATAGCTCTAGGAGGCCTTCCCATCAGGGATAAATCTGATATTTCCACCCCCTGAATGGCCTGTTGGAAGACCTCTTTGTTTGGCCAGGTGGAGCCACTGAACAGCTCTTCAGGGTGGAAAGCACATTGCTTAGGGGAGCACCTTGCTCCCTGAACGTTAGGGGAGACAAGTGACGCGATGCACTGGGTTTGCAGTGCAGCAAAAAAAAATCCCACAGTAAGCCGGGTGTTAAAATGATCTTCTTGATTTCTCCTTTTAGCACATTTGGTTGCCTAGTGAGAAGGAGCCCGAGACAGAGTTAGCAGACGGGTCTGCAAGATCGGTGCTGGCAAATATGGAAACTTCTGCAGCCTCTGGCTCCGGCCCCAGCTCGTCCCCACTTTCCATGAATGCCTAATTGAGACTGCCTGGCTTTTTCTGCAGAGGTGGGAGCCAGTTTCCAGGCAGGGCATATGGGTGTATTCTGTAAGTCTTTGCCTTGTAAAGTTTTAGCACCCAAAAAAGCCTCCCATCTCCAGTATGATTCAGTTGGCTGGCAAGGGAGTGGCTGACAGGCAGGGGTGATGGTTGTTGCCGTTGGCAGGAGAAACCAGAGGGTAGGAGTGGGGACAGAGCGGCTCTTTTTAAAGAAATTAGGCCGACAGCAATCGTCTCATTTCGTATGGGGCACGAAACCCTCTCAGGGTACTACACTACAGCCCCCGCAAGACAGAAAACTCGCGTACCGCCACGGCACAGATGACAGGCAGCAGCATGAGGGTGTAGCTGTTCTGGCTGTCCGCCCCTTGACGACACCCATGGCATGTCCCCTGGTGCAATCCATGAGCAGGGCACCGTCAGCTGTCCCGTCCCCCAGCCTGGCGTGTGCCGGAGACCACCTGCAGCAGCCGTGGGACTTACCTGGCGCTCACACCTTCACCGGCAGCACCTCAGCCTCTGGACCACAACAGCCTCCGGCCACTGCCGCTCTCTCTTCTGGGGCCGCAGTGCTACGCTGTGGGTTTGGAGGTGCAGGTCCCAGAAGAAGAGGCATGCCTATGTACCACTCTGCGTGGCAGTGGCTCCCACGCCAGAACTAGCTTGAGCTGCTCTTTCCATGCGCAGAGCAGCGAAGGGCCACGGAAAGCTACGGCTCAGCATCTGGAGCAGGACAGGGATGCCCATACCACAAGCTTTGCCCCCCACTGATTTCCCTGAGTCAATGTTAACTTACGCCCAGCCTAGATAGGGAGCAATCAAAAAACACCCAGCTAGAAGCTGTCCAGGCTCCCCAACATGCCGTGTTCACACTATTCCTTTCTCAGTGGGCCAGACCCTGCACCTGCCAAACATAACGTGAATGATGGAGCGGCCTGGCCTATCACGGTTGTTAGGGTTTTATATTAATCACATGGAAATCATTTTTGACAATTAAGCATACAGATGAAAGGCCAACTGGCTGCACATGTTGTGTGGAGCATGACCTAAAAGCAATCCCAGTGACTGAGATGATGTAGTGTGAAAGCTGGATTAAACAGGTCAAGTAAATTTGGAGCAGCTAAAATAAACTGAACTCTCTTCCAAAACATATGTTGTGCTTGCCACATAATACTGCTGTACTGTGGTAGCATGTCCCAAACATGCCAAAACTGTGATACGCTTGTTCCAGGGTCACAGTGCCAGAGGGAGAGAGCAAGGATGGTTGCTTCGGAAAAAAGCTGGTCGGAAAGTAGTTCTGAGAAAGTCACAAGCACTCCTGAACAAGCTGCCTGATCAGGCTTTGCGCGTCTTCCCCGCAGCCAACCTGCCCAAATACCCTAAGCCCTAGGAAGGGATCCAGGCTCCCACTGAGCAGTCAAACGTGAATGAATGTTTTAGGTTTTGCTCCCCCCATAAACATTTTCCAGCTAGTGGTAAGCTGTTTTGAAAGCCCCCAGCAGCTTGGCTGGGAGCTGGAGACATTTTACAACATCTGGGAATGATTCCCAAATCACTTCCCCGCATACACCTGCACTGAACTTAATTTGCAGCCAGTTTGCTGTGGAAAGCCAGCCTGCACTGCCCATCCAGGGCCGGGGCCGGGGCCGGGAGGGCATCGCTGCCGGCCGGGATGGCCAATTCCAGCCCCAGTGTGGCTTGCAGGGGTCTGCAGGGGTGGCTAACGCTGTGAAATGCTCGGCATTTCTCCGTGCCGACCTCACTTTGAGCCATCCCCGGTAACACACAGAGTGCAAAACACTTTATTGGAGTGATACGGCCATGTAGGAAAATAAAACAGCCCTCAACACTCACAGGCAGATTACCTAGGCTGGGCATTAATCACACTGGGAACGTAGGGAGTCCAAAGTGAGTTGCAAGAGGGCTTGGATGAACCACAGCCCTCTCCCATCATATAGTCCTCCGTGGCCACCCCTGACCAGGTCAATGCTGTTCCATCTTCCACAGTGCTCTTATTTTATTTTCTTACCATTTAATTGCCATATGCTTTGTATTACCTTTGTTTTTACTTTGTCTTGGTCATCCCAATCCTTTGCTACACCAGATAATCAAGAGTTGTCAGCAGTAAGCCATTAGATAGTAAAACACGGCACTTGAAAGATAGGAAATGTTAAGGGTCGATGCTTCCAATTCTTCCTTGTATGGAGCCCTGCAACATGTAAAGGGTTTTATCCATCTTGAACTCATCACTGGAGAAGCATTTTTAGCTTGTATGTGTGGTTTCAGTGCTGTTCTTTTGAATGGCTGTATTTCAGTCTCGTTATTAATTGTCAAAGCACTGCCTCATTTGCCGGGGCCGTGATGGATACTGCTCATGGCATGAAGCTCCCAGAGAGAGAGAAGGCAGTAAGGGCACGCTGCCCCAGAGGCAGCTGGACAACACACTCCTTTTTTTCACTTTCGCCATGAGAATTTGCAAGTGTACCAAAGTTCATGAGTTTGCAATTACTGTTCTATATATGAAGCATAGAAATCCATGGAAAGCTTTGTGAAGGAAAGGCAAACTTCTCCGAGAAGGTAAATAAGCTGGCTAGAAGCCTGGTGATTCCCAGCTAACCCCGTGTGAGCGAAGGGAGGCATTTGGAGTTGCCACGCTGACCGGTTGGTTGCGTGCAAAGCTCCTGGTACCTAAACACCTGATCAGAGGCAGAGGAGAGGGAAAAGGGAAGGTCAAAAGACAGAGAAGTTCTGAACCCCAAATTCATGTGATTGTGTCTGGAATTCAGAAATATCCTCTGGAAATAAGGGAAGAGAGGGTGCGAGCCTTTGACTGCAGCTCCCCAGGGCTCCAAGCTGGAGAAACTGTACTTGGGTAAGAGGGGAGAAGAAATCTACTGTTGATGGTCAAAGTTTTGGGTTCTGTGCTTTATTTTCTATACCCCTCTTTTTCTATACCTATTTTCTAGAAAACCTTCATCTGAAGGCTTACTAAATGACCGTTTGCTTTGGTCCAGTGCCAGCCCCATTTACCTGGCAGCATAGGACAGAGAAAAGCAAGACCTGCAGGCGGCCTCATGACCGCAGGAGCATTTGGGCAGTGCCTGGGAACATGCCCTGACCGCCTGCAGAAGATCAGAGCAGGTTTTTGTTGGCCTTTGGAGGACTGCTCCTTGGCTGACACAGGCATCCCGGCTGTAAGGAGTGGTGACAGTAACAGATAAAACCCAAAGCCTTGCAGGGTTTGTCATACATTTATTAATGATTTATAAAGCAAGCGTGGGGCTGACTGCAGCATAACAACCCACCGCTCTTCTAAAGTTACACAAGTATTTGGGACCGTTCCTTAAAAACAAATTAGATGGCCAGCATCAGTGCAGCTAAAACCTCAGTGCATCAAGCCTTGTTGGCCATCAACTGGTTGTTCCGGGTGAAAATCAGGTACAGCCCCTATTTCTGAGTCCTGCGGACCGATCCTGTGTTGGCAAGGAGGTTGTAGGGGTTTCACCACCATCAGGGTGAGCCCAGCCAGGCTGATTGCTCCTTGGGTACGCTGTCGTGCACCCAGGATGAGGCAGGCAGGACACAGCAAAATGCTGATGGCTTCTGAGAAACTCCGCCTGCCACCTCCGAGGCCAGCCCAGGGCTTTGCCTTCTGGCTGAGGTGCAACTCACTGGCACGCACCCAGAGCCATTCCCACATCTCCCAAACCCCCTGGGCCCCAGGGCTGTGCCAGCAGCTTGTGCTGGCACCGGGGGGCTGCGGCGCTCCCTGGGGGGCTGCATTTCCAGCCTTTCCATCGCCCCACCAGTGCCACGGGACGCTCCGCACCACCGACCACAGCCTTTACTCCCTGCAGCGCGCGTTCCAAGCCCTGTTACGTGTGCATGTGCTCACCGAGGCCTGTTTTATTTATATCCAGAAGGATCTTTTATAAACTCAAACATCTGAACAATGTCAGTGCTGCGTGGTTATTTTCTCAAGGCTGGGGCAGTGCATTTCTCTGCTGTCGTGTTTCTCCAGAAGACCTTTGCCAGACGGCTATACATGGCTGTGGTGTTACTGAGAGAGCTAAACGGAGACCTGATGCAGACATCCCCTTAAAAACGCCCATGCATTCAGTTTGCCAGAAATACGGTGATTTTCAAGCTGAACCAGAGTTTTAAAGACGAACCCGAACTTTTCTAAACATGTTAGAGCTTTTCTCTTTCTGAAAAACAAATAGGGGCTGGTGGTTGAGTACTGCAATTACACTGTCAGGCTGCCAGGCTTCCGCCAGGATAACATCTATCATTTTGGTACGGCCGACATGACCTGAGCAGGAACGCTGCAGTGCGAGGTCAGGCCAAGGCTGAGCATGCCAGTTTCTCCACCCCATCAGCTGCCTGCCAGCCAAGGGAAGAGGTCCAGTGGGGAAGTCAGGGGATATGTTCAAGCTCTCCTGTGCTGTAGAAAGGAGGAGAGGGAACCCTGTAGGCTGGAGACTGGCAGAGTACAGGGAATTACCTTTGATGGCCACCTTGCCATCCCGTCACCTTCCCAGTGGTCGAGGCAGCAACGAGGGTGGCTGGAAGCACAGCACCCCTGGCAGTGGGCGAAGGCTCCCACAGCACCCAGGTCCCCACAGAGTGAGGGGTCAGGTCCCCAGCGTGGTCCCTCTTTGGCGGCACTGAGGTGAAGCTGGTGAGGAGGGACCCTGCTCCAGGCAGTTGGCCGAGGCAAAATCCCCCCATCCTGATTCTGCTTCCCACTCCCTTTGGTAGATGATTCCCACCCCTGACAGGCCTTATGGTACAAATAAGGGACCACTGCTTTGTAGCTGAGTTTCTACAGCACTGACAAATACCAGATCGCCACCACAGTTATTTCCTCTTGTAAGTAAAAGGGGAAACTGTGGTATCTCACACACCTCTCGGCAGAAATAGCTGACAAATACCAACTTCTTCACGGTGAAGCCCACCACTAATGGCATTTGGGCCCCACTTTGAGATGTTAAACTACTAATTTCAAATGCTGCCCTGTGATGTGAAACATATTTATAGCTGGAACAATCTCGGTGTTTTGAGAGGACTTGCCTTCATAAATAACCTCCTGGCCTAGACATTGGCATGGGTTTTACAGCTGCCACCCAGCTCCCCGAGCTCAAGGACAAGATCAAACCATGGCCCAACTCACTGCCCAGCTACTTGTGCAACACAAACACGCACAAATTAACATCTCCGGACATTTCCAGGAGCAATGGAAACTAATAATTCTTTTGGACAGGATGGATTTCCTGCTGAATTTAATAACAACAGTTGGAGACAACCGTCTGGATACTTGCTGCTTTGAGATAACCAGCCAGTAAAATAACTGGTGATTTTCCTTGCAGAAAATTTGTGTGTGACAGCCAGACTTGTACTCTCTTATTTCCAGTCATCACCGTGTATATTTTATAGAAACCCCATCAGAAAAATGCTTAAGATGAAGGAATAAAACTCAAGACATCCCACTATCAGCAAGCTTGCTTTTTTTATGAGATTTTCAAAGCTACACTGAATTTCAGGGCTCTGGGCTGAGGCTTTCACAACATCTGCATTTGGCACCCAGTTCCCTTTGAGTTCAGATGAAGCCGGGAGGCTAATTCCCCTCAGGACCTTCAAAAACCCTGGGGTTTGCCTGCAGTGGCAGAATAAAAGGGGGGGCAGGGGGGAGAGAGAGAGAAAAAAACTCCTCCAAGAACAGACCGAGAAAAAGAGTAGAAAGAACCGATAAGGAGTGCTGGGAAGCCAAGATTCACATCAGGAAAGAGGGGTTTAAATGCAGTTGGAGGCCAAAAGGGAGCATTAAAGCATCTCTTCTGACAGCCCGTATGCTACAAGTCATTAAATCTCAGCCAGTTACTCTCATATTTAGCCTAATAACTCTTCTGGCATGTCTTTGAAGAGAGGCATTTTGTCTTGACTGGAAGACCCACATCAGTTAGTGGCTTGGTCCAAAGCTAATCATCCTCACCAGTCAGACGCTGATCCTCATTTCCTATATTAATCTGCATGCCTCGGATTCCAGGTGTTGTGTCTTTTTGTGTTTTCATATGGTAAATTAAGTACCTGGTATTTTTTCCCACATTCCGCTTATATAGTGTAATTAAGTCACTCTCACTCCTTCCCCCCTCCCCCCATCCCCCATTTTATTTTCCTTTAAGCTAAAAAGTCTCATTTTATAAGGGATTTTCTTCTAGTCCAAATAATCTCTGTGGGTTTTTTCTGTGACTTGCCTAGTTTTTCGGTGTCTTTTCAAAATAGTCCCTGAACCACACAGACCCACCTTTGCTTGTCTCTCCTTTTAAAAGCCAGAGCTTCCCCCTCTTTCTGCACCCTACTCCCAGCAAGTGCAGTGCCCCTCTGCCACAGCACCCTAATGGAAGCTCGTGCCGAGTTTTGCATCCACCTCAGCCCTTAACTCCTGCAACCATGCAGGTTTTAGGATGCAATACTCACTCTACCTATACATGCTGCCTCCGTGTTCTCAGAAGTAAAGCTTTGTAGTTGGCTATATAAGGAACACTTCTGTAGACGTGAACGCATCAAGTCACTCTCATTACTGTGCCTGACATCATTACCTGTTTATCGTCATCATTCTGCCCACAAGTTTTACCAGCAGTGATTTTATATTGGTATTGATGAAAAGGATTGATCAGGAATCTGTTTAGAAGTCCCAATCCTTGTAAAATGCCACTGGCTAACCCCCGCCCCAACATTTGGTGACTACTTCAGGAGAGCTATCAGGTATCAAACTCTAATTCACCGCTCAGGTGCTTTATTGATGTTACAATTATTTTTCTTCTTAAATCAGAAAGCCATGATGTCCTAAGTCACACGTGGTACAGAAGGCAAAGCACGTTATGTCCTACCCTTGCTCGCAACCCCCAACCGGGATTCCCCGGTTTTGGGTGTCCCGGAGCCGCGCCAGCCTGCACAGCCTGAGCCGTTGCATTTGCCGCTTCTGGCGTGGCGGCCTCAGCCTCCACCTTCTGTGCACACCAGGACTGCCTAGACGTGACAGCCAGCGATAGCCCCGAGGCGGAGGTTTCACATCTCACGGGTACTCCAAAGCCCCTCTCGCAGAGCACTGCCTGCCAGCTCTCCGTGCTGCCCGGCCAGCCCAAGCAGGCTATTGCTGGAGGCACCAACATTTCAGGCAATAAAATCGCTCTCTAAGGTTCAGTTTTGCCAGTTATATGGTACTTCTGCCATTAATGAGCATTTCTAATTTGTCTCGCTTGTTATTTGCGTGGGTATATCAGCTACTGGAAAAAAAACCCAACATCTTTGGGATCCTGTCACAAGCTTCTGTCCCTCCTGCTGCCTCCTCCACCTGGGCAGGCCAGGCAGCTGCCTGCAGTAGCACACTCCCTAAATACTGCCCGCTGCAACCGCAGCCTCTCTGCTCCTTTGGGACTGTAGGATAGGAAAGCAGAGCTGTTTCTGCTGTCCTGCATCTCTTTCTGGCAGCGGTACCAGAGCGGTACGTCCCAGCAGTCCCTAGGCAGGGACGCATCAGCCTGTGCATACCTCAGCATCGCCTACTCCTTGCGGGGCCCAGGGTGGAGGTCATCTCCCCGGGACACAGCTATATTTTGGGTGGGTGCAAGGGGCAGACAAGCCCATCTAGCCCTGGATACACGACAAGTATGAGTTCATGAGTAGAGACTGCAGTTACAGCCCAGCCTTCCTCCTCCACCGAGACAAAGTCCAGCAGCACGATGTGCTGCAAGACAAATGAACTGGCTTCCCCTAGGAAAGCTTCTAAAAACTAATGGTGTTTGAGGGAAAGCATAGCTTGAAGGAATTAAACTTGGTTCCAACCTGACTGCAATCCAAAGAGAAAATTAATTCCATTTTAAATACTAGTTTGTTTTTTTTTCTTTTGGTTACTGAAGCAGGCTCTAAGCTGGACCATCATCTCTTTTACTGGGCCCTCACCCACTAGGATCAGAAAGCTTGCTCTTACAGCTTTTTATTTTTCTGACAAGGGTTACTTCCCCCTTGAACTTCCTTATGCTGAACTGCTGGAGCAGATCATGGGGAAGAAAAAAAAAAAAAAAAAGAAATCTCTAGGACAGGCTGGTAGGGAACCCAAATAACAGAGCAGCACATTTTCCTCAAAACCAAGCACTTCTGCCAGGCCATTTAGAGACACCTTTGACAAAACACAAACCTTCAGGAAACCTCTGGGTCTGTGGATGCTCTTGGTCCATCTTTGGTACAAAAGGTTCTCACTAAATGAGGTCAAGAGAAAACACCGTTACTGCATATCAAGACTTATAGGTGTCATTTCCATCACTGCAAACCCTTCCCCTCGTTTTACCAAACCCATGCAGTAATTCAGCCGTGTCTGTCAGTAGCTGCTTTTACTTGAAGCCATTCGTTTATCACTAGAGATTCCTATCTCTCCCCAAACCACAGCGGCACCAGTAGCCTGCCAAGCGATGAAGCCAGCGGCGGCTTATCTGCAGGGAGGGCTGGCCAGCCCCCGCTCACCCCAGGGCTGCGTCCTCCCAGCCTGAGACTTAGCCCAGTGTCTTACCATGGGAAAAAAATGACAACATATAAACAGTGGGGAGACGCATTACCTCTTTTTAAACAAACTCTCTCTGCGGGAGTTGTAAACACAAAAAGCAGCCATCTTTATACGTTGTCCCAGACGACCATCGCTAACCTAACGGCGAGGGTAAGCGGGGGTGGGTTGGTGTGAGCGGTGCTCAGGCAGGGGCGAGGGCTGCCACAGACCCCCCTCCCAGGTCGTGGTGGAGGTGCCACCAAGAGCAGGACCCTGGGGACAGCAGCCTGATGGCCCGAAGCTCCTCCTGATCCGGCAGCTTACAGGCAAAACCTGGCAGGGCACGAACGTGGCGTTATGGTTCGCAGGGAGCACAAGCAGCTCCTGGTTTGGCCAAATTGCAGCCCGGAGGTTTACTAACCCCTGGCAGCTACAACAGGAGCACAAAGCACAAAAACCAGCCCCCCGAAATGCCAAGTCAGCAGTTTTCTTATCGGAGGAGACTGAAAAACAGGGCTCTGAAATACACTGGGAGAGTTTCCACTAAACATCAACTAGCAGGCCTTTATTTATAACTTATAAAAGTAATCACATTTCCAATCTGTCAAGGGAAAGAGGGGCTGCTTTGGCTTTTTTAAGCTGTTAATTTTGTTACCAAAAAACTGCTGTATTAAGCATGAATGTTGATTATTTAAAAGCAAAGCCAATAAAAATGATCCAGAGGACAACATTCCTTAATGGAGACCATAATACAAGGACAAGGGAAGGACAACTTGGAACAAAGTGATAGGAAATTAATACCTTTTACTGCCAGTTAGTCTTACAAACAGAACAAATCACATCAATGGACTTAAAAAACCAAACCAAAACAAAACTTTCAAACTCGTCATTGATCATACATGTTTGGGAAAAGTTTCAAGTGGGATTGAATTTTAATCCTCAGGCACTGCTAACCACACTGGGTGTTTTGCCTTTAACGTTAGTGGGCGAGGATTTAAGTTAACCCATGAACCTAATAGCTTTGTACATCCAGGTGTGAGGATTTTTGACCACGTAGGAAACTAAGGGAGGAGAAATGAGAAGATGTTTGCTGTTGTGTTGGGCTTGGTTTTGGTTAGAGACCAGTTTTCGAAAGCTGCAAGGTGTGGATGCAGCCATTCAGACATAGTCAGGCAGAAGTTTGGTCTAGGTCCATTTCCAGTTTTAATAAACCAGTGGCTGTAATAAAGGACAAGGAACTTGAAAATGTGCAGGGCTAAGATATAATATTTTATAGTTCATCCTGCAAGGCAGAAAGTTGATATCTCACTAATGCATATTAGAGGCTGCTGGAGAGTTTCCAAAACTAAAGGACCTAGCTTATTTTTTTGGTTTTGTTCATTCTTCTCTGTAGTCTGTGGTTTTGTTTTTTCCAGCTTTCCGTTGTTCTGTGCCAGCTAGTACAAAATAGGTGTAAAATACTGTCTGTCCCCATTTATGCTGCTGGTCTGCTGGTGGCAAAGAAGCCACTGCAACACTGGTACCCTAACGCTGATACCCTGCCTACGTGACTATAGAAAAAAGCTGAGACATAACTGGCTGCAAATTGATTCCCCAGGAGGAAAGAGTCTTGTCCTAATAAATTACACTGGATTGAAACAGGTTAAAAATTTCACTGATTATAGAAGATCTAGATCAGCTTGAGGATTGCACCATATGGGTTTGAGTCATTTTGCCTGGTGTTTTTCCCTGCTTTGGGACCACCACCATTTCCCAGCACATCCCACTTACGTGATTAAACAGCAGCGATGGACAGAATCAGCCTCAGGACCCTGATCAGCAGGGAACTGGCTCACCAGGTGAACGATGTCAAATACAAACTAGGTCAGAACTGCCACTAGTTTATCATCCAGACACGTATTTCTGCCAGGCTTTGAAAGGGTGATTGAAGAATCCACGTTGAATCTATGACTTTAGAGATGGGAACACTGAAATAATAAAATAGGGGGAAATTCAGGATAACAAATCACATCAGTGGAACAGGAACAATTTGGGGTCTTGTTAAGCCTGGGACCTTAGTCAGCAGTGACATGCTGGGCCAATATTATTTCAACCCTTTGACTCCTTGATAGAGAGTTCAGTCTGCTCTCTGAGGGGCCCTGCTCTCGAAGAACAACGGGGAACAAACCTGCGTTATCGGCAGGCTGCTAGCAGCCATTGAGAAACCGTCAGCTTCATTCCTGAGGAGCTGAGGCAGCTTCTGGGCGGACAAAGCTGGCACAGACCCTGTTCCAGATGCCCCAAAAGGGGGAAATAAAGGAACAGAGTTCTCTTAGATGGGATAATAACGACCGCAGCTGCAGAGTCCCACTGAGAGCAAGGCAGTGCCTTCAGGCTCTAAGTTTAAGTTATATTTAAAGGCTTAGGAGGCAATGCTGCCGCAGGTTAACTATTTCTGCAGAAGCCTGACAGCTGGACGGGAACCACCAGCCCTGCTCCCAGGGTGACCTCCAGCCCTGCCGGGAAATCCTTGTCCCACTGGCTTCATCCCAGCTCCAGCCAGGCAGGAGGGACGGAAAGCCTCCCGCCACCCAGGTCCGCAGAGCCCCTGGCTGCGGGTGAGCGGGGTGGCTCAGGCTCAGGCCAGAGGTGTGGAGACCCCTGAGCCAGCACTGGCAGGAGGAACGGGGACATGGGGATGGGAAACGGCGCAGCCCTGCAACAGTCGCAGGCAGCCGGGTGCACCATCTGTGTCTCCTTCCCAGCTGCAAGCTCAGGTACACAGCTGATTTCCCAGCTAACATACCAGCACTCTCATCTTTTCAGTTTTGTGGCTCCTAGAATACATTGGTTAACCTGAAATACTGTCTCAATTCCTCTCCTATAGATATAAAATATTCCTTTCTTCCTGCAGCACATTCTAAGCTGAGCTGCTTTGGTTTCAGAGCTGTTTCTGTTTCACCAACCCACCTGGCACTTTGCTGGGTGTTACCACGGCTTTGTCTCTCTTGAGTCTGGCACCCTTGCTCTTTCACCTGTGTTTTGAGTGTAGAAAGCAAAGAAAACAGAAAGTGGAAGGAATACGTTATTCTGGCCCCACAACGCAGGCTGCTGCTGTCGCACCCCAGGTGTGACACGGGCAGCAAAGGACATCCCTGCCTCCACTGCGCCTCGGGCGGTGGCGGCTGGAGGTGCCCCCTGCCACCCTGCTCCTCAGACGCCCTCGCAAACAGCTAGGGAAGGAGATGATATAAACCTCATTAACTGGGGCAGTAATTAAATGGGAGTGAAAATATCAGCAGCAGCTGGGAAATGCTGCTGTGCTGCCTGTGGGCAAAGGCAACCGGCCCTCCGGCTCCCTGCACGCCCACTGCCTCCTCCACCTTTCTCAGGAATCAGATCTGAATGGCAGAGGCTGCCATTTGCATTGGCTGCAAACTTCAAAAGTCACATTTTTCAGTGTGGCCAAGAAGCAGGGTTGTAAAAGTAGGAGGCTGGCCACAGCTTTTGGGTTTGCATGCAGCAGGACCCCACAGGGAGGGCATGTCATCCAGCCATCAGGGTACGGTTTGGCTGCCCTCTCTTGTGAATTGTGTGCTGAGCCAGATGCAGTTTTATAGCTCTGCTTAAGGCAATCTGGGCCAGGATGGTTTCTGGAAAATTATTTCATATTATTGTGAAGAGAAAAAAAGCATTTCCTTTCATTTCGGCATGAAGGGAATGGTGCTGAAAAGGTGGGGAAGAGCAAGTTGTAATTATCTTCCTCACTGTTCCACACCAATTTCTACGCATTTTGTAACTAACCATCATACAATCCTCCAGTTCACCCATCCTTCCAACTAAAAGAGGTATCTAGTTTGCCTTCATTATGCACTCCTGCATCTGTCTGCATGAATACTATTTTCTGAAATCCAGGAGCATCAAACCACTTTCCCAGTGGTTTCAAAACAACTGGACAAGAAACAGAATAAAAGCATTGGAAAAATTAACTGCTTTGCCTTGCACCAGCGTGAGACAGTCAGTTCCAACAAGCAGTTTGTAACAACGGCTACCCCAGAGGTGGCCAATCCACAGTCTTGTGTTTCGAGCCCTCAAGCTCTGCATGATCAGAGAATCCCAGAACCACAGAATGCTTTGGGTTGGGAGGGACCTTTAGAGGTCATCTAGCCCAAACCGCCTGCAGAGAGCAGGGATCCTATTCACCCTGCGGTCAAAGGAAAGCATTTAACAGAGAGTGGTTTAGGTTTTTTTCTCCGGTATATTAAAACCTTGCACCTCTTTTAGCTTCAGTGATCTGGGATCGATGCTTTCACCCAGGCAGGCCACATGTCCCATAGAGGGATGAGCCTGCAAGCCAAAGGGATGCGGGAGCACTGCTCGGAGCAGGACGGTCATGTCCACCTTCATGCTCCAAAGGTGGGTCAGAGACAAGAGCCCAAGAGCTGCAGCCGTGCCAGGGCCCCCTGGCTCCACATTGGCAGGTGGGAGCCCCGCAGGCTGACGGCAGGCACCCCAAGCACCCCCTCATCCCCAAGCAACCCCTCATCCCCTGCCGGAGGCATGGCCACTGCGTGGGGGGCACAAATGGGTGACAGCAAACCCCCCACATGCCTGGAGTTTGGGTTCCCAGTCAACATCTGCCTTCACCAGGAGGCTTACTAGCAAGAAGATGGTACCAAGGTGTGATTCCAGGTGGGCGGCTCACAGACAGTCGAGGGAATGGCGAGCTCTCGCTGCAGGCTAGGGGAGTTACTTTAGTACAGGGCAAGGTCCAGCTGGACGTGAGGGAGAGCGTGTTCTCAGGCACCCAAATGCCCGCATAAGGAAAGCACAGGCAGCAGCACTTGTGTTCGCAGAGCCCTGTGACTACCTGCCCAGCGGCAGCAGCACCACAGTGGCCACCATCACATCCCCCACCCATGCCACCTGCCTGGCCCCACTGCCAGCCCGGGGAAGGAAAACCATGGGGAGCAGCACCCCCAGAGCCACCAGCCTGCAGCCCTGCACCCAGCCCCACCTGCAGAACCTCGGGTGCTGCAGCTGCCAGCACGCTGCTCTGTCGGGAGGGGGTGCGGGGACAGATGTGCTTTCAGAGTGGCTCTTGCATGAGGAGCTGTGCCGCACAGGGGTCATGCACACTCCCTCCTCACAGGGCATGGCAAAGCTCACCCAGCGATGCCGCGGTCGCAGCCAAATCTTCTGGCAGTGGGCTAAATTGCAGCTCCCCTCAGGTTTCCTCTGCAGGGCAGATGGAGCAGATATCTCAGGGGGCTGAGCTGCCCAGCCTCAAATCAGAAGCCGAGGAAGAGTTCTCTCTGCAGCTCCCTCGCTCTGGACTCTCTGTTACTTGACATCACCGACTGTGTGCAGAGGAGCGCGGGTGATGGCAGGAGCAGGGCGGGAGGCATCCGAGCCAAAGGGCTCTTTTTTCAAGCTGCTTTGGGCCAGGAGCTGCTCAACCTGGTGTACGTACATAGTGCCCTGCAAAGTCGGCCCCAGCTCTCCATCCGAGGGGCTGCCACAGACCCAAGAGCAACCTCAAAGACCTCCCTTGCCAGCCCCGGGTAATTAATGCTCGCAGCGCCTGTCACGGCAGCAATCTGCGTTGTTTCCCCATTGCGCAGGGCCAGCCTATTGTTTGCATAGGCCAGTGAGCCAAGGGGCCAAGGGTTAGTGGGTTAGCAGCTACATAACGTCACGCTGCGCTCAGGGTGGGGGACACGGGCTGTAGCTCTGTGTTTGGGTGTAACTGTGTGCTGGCCCCCAGCTATAAGCCTTCCACCCCTGCCCAGCCAGCCTGCCCTGGCTCCGCTGCACGCTCCTCCCACAGCCTGTACAGCCTCGTACTGAAAAAAAGAATCAGACCAAAAAATGCAAAGCTTGAGCTTCTGCAGTTTAAACAAGGAAATGTTCTTTAAAAAATGCAGCAAAAGCGTTTATAGGATCCTGGCCACATAAGCAAAGCACGCGGCAGGCTGCGAGGCCGAGACTGCGTGCTGGCATCCCCCGGTTTTTAATGTACAGAATCACGCAGCTTTCTCCAAGGACACTTTGCACTTTGTTTGGCCTTGGCAACCACCAAGTTAATAGCAACACTGCTTCCAAAAAAATAAAATCTGAACCAAACGCTGACTTTTGGCAAGGAAAAAAAAAAAACCTTAAGACACTGCATCATTTGGAGCATGCACTGTTTAGTATGAACACAAAATTTATTGCTCCGGCAAAGCCTAAACACTAGCAGCTGCCGCCTCCTCCTCACACTCCTCTGCATCTCTGAGGACCACCTCGTGTCAGCGGTGCCAGTGGTGGAGCCATGAGCCCTCCGAGAGCCACTTGAGGTCAGCTGTGGGCTCCTCCTCGGGGCCGGGGTCCCGGCGGGGGCTGGCATTGCAGCTGCCACACATCCCTAACAGATCCCCTTTGGCTCGGCTGCAACAGTGCTGGTTATTAGAGAGACACCAGCGACACGAAAGCCTCTCCAGAGGAAACTGCAGCGAGCTGGGGATGAGGTAGGAGCCGAGGGGGAGAGAGTGAGCAGGAAAACCACAAGACACTTGCGCCTGCTAAAAATGATTTGCACCTAGTAATTTTAGCAGCTGTTGTGTTTCTCTGCCTACCTTCCTGGATGAATTTTAAGTAGGAGGTGAGTGAAAATGAGAACGGTGACAGAGTTTTTCCCCCCCCAGACCTCTGTATCTGCACATTTTTAACTTCTCCCTGACCCCATCTTAAAGACACAGTCCATTATTTTCCCCAGTTATGTGGGTTTTGTCCTGGCTGGTAAAAAGAACCAGGAATTCACATCAATATTTCTCAAGGGTAGTTAAAAACAGTGACTCGCCGGAGGAGGATGGAGCTGCACCCGCACCCTGGTCCAGCCCTGCACCCGCACCCTGGTCCAGCCCTGCACCCCAGCCCACCTCAGACCTCCAGGTCCAGGATATGGATATGAAAAGAAATGCAGCTTCCTAATAAATAAGAAATGACCGAAGCCATTGCTCCTTCCTGCCTGGCGAGGGACGGTTTCTCTCCGGCATGTGCCGGGGTGGACCTCAGCAACGCCCTGCCTCTGCATGGAGGTGGCCCTGAGGAGCAGCAGCGCAGGGCGGTCGCAGGGCCTGTCCCCTCACCCTACGCCCACTCACTCGCAGCTGCAGCGGCCACGTTTGGAGAGGATGGGGGGAGGACGACTGGAGCAACCCTCTGAGCCCTGTGGTTAAGCAGGTGCTCTGCTGAAGCACGCACACGTTGAGGCCCTCACAGCAAGGGCGGCTGTGCGGCTGGAAGCACGCTGACATCCACACACAAGCCATAACCTGTGTTTTCATCCTCAAAAAGCTATACGCCTAGTGAGCACGGGCTAACACCAAGCAAAGTGCACGGTGTGCTATCAGACCAGGTGAAGGATTGTCCCCTCAGTGGGGGCAGGTAGACCAGAGAAGCAGGTTTAGAGCTTAAAGTTCGGTTACCTGCTCATTTATGGTGCTCTTTTCCGGGGCCTTTGTGTCCGGAACGTTCTGCTGAATTCCTGAGGGATGATGAGGTGTGCTGCTAAATTTTCCTCCATTCTTCTCCAACTCCATCAATCTCAGCGATGACCGAATTTTAGATTTTTGTTCACTTAACCAGCTAATTAACAATGAGCAATTTGAAGTCAGCATTAACCTCTGAACTCAAGTCAAAAACACCAGCAACATTTTATTTCCAGCTATGTCCCAGGACATCTCCCTCACCGCTGACAGAACAGGCAGCAGGTACTGACAACCTTCTGCAGCGATGTCCCTCAAACCCTTCTCCATTTAGGCACAGCATCTGAAGTCAAACAAGCCTGTCCTCATTCAGGCCCCCGTAACAGAACCATCTCCCTCCCTTGCCCCAGTGAGCTCTCCTGCCTCACGCAACAGTCTCCAAGTCCCTTCACCTTCCACCATTTATAGCTAGCAGCAAAGGTCCTCCTGCATCCCAGCTCTTAAATCACGCCTTTGCCTGTCCCCGACACCCTTGGCCTCAGCTCTGACAAAAGAAAAAAAAAACCCCACCTCTTTGCTCCTGCTTGCCTCCCAACCAGCCAGTCACCTGCATCCCCAGCTGCAGCCTCTCTGCCCTTCGGCCTCCCCAAGCCCCCCTCTCCCCCGCGCCAGGGCATGAAGGGTGACCTTGTGCAGGCACGGAAGCTCCTTTCTCTTGGAAGTTTAGGGAGAAGAAAAAAAACCCTGCTAATCTCTGTCTGCCCTCACCCAGCTGGGTGCCGCTGGGAAAGCAGTTCAGCTCACATGAAGCCGACTGTATGCAGTCCCCTCCCACGAGGATGGAAATGATGTGCAGGGGAGCGAGGCAGGGGCACGGCACGGCCCCGGTGTGGGGCTCCCAGGCCTCAACCAGCGCCAGGGGAAGGAGGTTACACGGGAGAGGTACTTGTGTTTCCTCGGGTGCTGTGGCTCTTCTCTCCCACCGTCCGGCAGTTCACCCAAGGCTACTGTAGGATGCAGGCTCTGGTGGCCGCAGCACCCCGTGCAGCATCCCCTGACAGGTGTAGGGACTGCATGGAGGCAGGAGGGCATGGAAAAGGCGTATCCAGAGCTGTACTGGGAAAAAAAAATCAGAGAGCTGATAACTGGAGAAGGAAAGTCAAGGCTTGGGACAATTGTTGCCAAGGTTGAGTTTTCAGTTTGACAGTGAGACAAATTGATGGTTTGGGCTGTGAAGATTTGGGGCCAAAATTCACCTGTGATTATCCAATGTTCATCCAATGTCTTTAAACAGAGTCAGACTCAATACAAAAATCTGCAGTTCAAAAGTTTTTCACTTGAAGGTCAATGTCATTTTAGCCTGGTTGCTTCTAAATTGGGTGGAAAGCGGCTGTCCAAGTGCAAATTCTCAGCTAGCAGCAGGACATCCCGATTGCCCTTGAAATGCCACAGAAAATGATTTGTGCTCTAAGCAATTAACGTCTTTGAGGTTCTGATTGTTGATATATTGCTACCAGCAGAGTATAGAGCATTACAAAAGAGAACAACATTTATACCTCTAATGTCTTGACTTCAAAGCATTTAAACTTTATAAACAAAGAGACATAGCCTCAGCCTAGCACCAAAGAAAGCAATTTATGTAAGCAGAAAGTCTGGAACAAATAATTAAAACATGAGACTAAACAAAAACATTTGTGAGTTTGTTGAAACAACTTTGAAATATAAACTCATTTTTTTCTTTGTGTATTTATTTGCGCTTTACCTAAGGGTGCCCTCCGAGCGTGTTATTTCTTACTTGTGTTGCATTTGGAAGTACCTCAGTGGTCACCGTGGCAGAGCTCACTCTGCAGGCTCTTCTCTCACCCCAGAAGCCGCCTGGCCGTGCCACGCGCAGTGGCCACCTCTCTTCCAGTGTGCAAACTTTCATTCTAAGCACTCAGGTGAAGACCTGCAGCAGCAGAGCTGCCATCCCTCAGCTCATCTCAAAACCACAGCTCCCTAGTGGGAACCTTCCTTTCTCTTCCCTGACCTGTTCGAGTTGCGCAGGATTTGCAGTCAGCAGACCCCCAAAAACCTGTTTCGGACAATACACTCCATGTTAACATCTTTTGCCATACCTCAGTGCCACCGACCGTGGCAACGTGCGGTTGCACTTGGGAAAGACATTACTTTACTGATTTGTCTCCTCATCCCGCAGGAGCCGAAGCAGCCCCGGAGGGGTGGCGGGGTTTGCACCCAACGAGCTGCGCAACCGCAGCGCTCGGTCCGGCAGGAGTAATTAAAAGCAGCCCCGCTCATTCCAGCGTGGCTGCAGGAAGCTGCAGGGCAGCGTGCTGCCAGCGCTGCTGTACCTCGGCCCGAATGCCCACCGGAGCCCGGCGGTGCCTCTGCTCTCCAGCTCCTTCACTCGGGTTTCCGGGTCAAAGCCGCCGCTGAAGCCGTCAGCGCTGGCGTCACGGCGGCGGCCGGGCACGCCACGGGCGATCGCGTGGTGCCACCTGGCGGGGAGCGGGACAGCAGCGGGGCTGCTGCGGTGCCCCACGCCGGCCCCAGGGCGGAGGGCGGCCCGCGGGCAGCGGCGGGAGCCGAGGCTCAAGGGGAGCGGCGCGGTTACAGCCGAACACGCCGGGGGAAACGCAACTGCCCCGGGAGCAGCACCCCCGAACAGCCCGCCGGGCCGGGGCCGGGGCCATCGCACCGTGCTGCAGCCTGCGCCGCAGCGGGTTTTCACGGGTTTAATATATACACGAGCAACGTGGGTTACGCCGGGATCACTCAGCTGCTTCAAAAGGAACCACGTTGTGAATCGCTTTGAGATCAACGCTTTTTACCAGCAGAAGACAAGGAAAGCGCACCCCTTTAACATCTAAATGCATTCAGAAAATAATTTTGGGCAGTTTCCTATCTCCCAGTTGAGGTGGATTACCTTTAGAAGGCCAAGTCCTTTTCTGCACATGACAGAGCGGCGAGGCAGTTCGGTGGTGTCCTTACACAGATCGTTTTGCCAGGAAGGGGTACAGAATCCTGGAGTGAGGAAATCACAAACAAGCGGTGGCGCTGCCGCACGCTCCCTGTCCTAGCCCATGGTTTTGAAGGTGACAAAACCATCGAGCAAGGCTGCAAAAGGAGAACCCTTTCCTCCCAGTAGCTGCTTGTGACACATGAGGGTTAATGGGAGCGAGATGGGCACTTAGGATCCTGTAGGAAATTAGATGCTGGCAGAGAATTACTAGCAAAGGCTGATTTCAGTGTACTTGGCCATGAATTGCAATCCTGACTTTGGGTTGCGTAGGGAAGGAGACAAGCTGAGAGAGTTGGGGTTGTTCAGCCTGGAGAAGAGAAGGCTGTGGGGAGACCTGATTGCAGCCTTTCAGTACCTAAAGGGGGCCTATAGGAAAGATGGGGAAAATCCTTTTAGTAGGGCCAGCTGTGTCAGGACAAGGGGTAATGGTTTTAAACTAAACCAGGGTAGGTTTAGACTGGATATAAGGAGGAAATTCTTTACAACGAGGGTGCTGAAACACTGGAACGGGTTGCCCAGAGAGGTAGTGGAGGCCCCATCCCTGGGAACATTCAAGGCCAGGTTGGACGGGGCTCTGAGCACCCTGATCTGGTTAGCGGTGTCCCTGCTCACTGCAGGGGGGTTGGACTAGATGACCTCTAGGGGTCCCTTCCAACCCAAACCATTCTATGATTCTAAGCTGCCCCAGACCAACAGCCACAGGACCACAGAGGGCCAGGTCCTGCGACCCCTGCTGTGGTGCCACAACCACCTCTTGAAATTAGCTGGGGTATACTTACTACAAGCTGTAGTTGTGTTATTTCCAGTATAGAAACACTCTTGCAGTGCTGCAGGTGGCAGAACTTATGCTGGAATAGAGCTCTGTGCCTTTTCTTCTTACATGAAGGGGAAGAAAAAAAGAAAACCAGTAAGAACAGAAGCCTAGAAAAATTCATTTTGAGGAAGATACTTTATAGAAGAAAACTTTAAGAGATTGGGCTGCTTAGGTTGTCAAAATATTAAGGCTCACATCATGCTGCTGCAAGCGCCCAGGCAGCAAGGCCTTTCGGCAGAGAAACGAACGCAGAGGGCTGGTGTCTGGAAACCAAAGCCAGACCCACCGAGACCCTGCCACCCGCGTTACTATCGCAGTGGTTCTGCAGCTCTCGGTATTTATCTTCTAGTCAAGACTGATGGAAAACTTTGGCTTTTACATTTCACAAGTCAGGGCATAACTGTCTGTAAAAGCCACAGCCATAGGTAACGCACCACTATAACACGCATACTATTACTTATTTTAGGCATAACACAGCTCTGAGAAAATGGACTGGTTTGTGGCAAAGCCTCTTCCATTGGGCTTTCCAGCCAACAAATACCGCTGATACACAGGGAGATGCTAAATACTTAAGGTCATCTCTGATCACACAGCAAGGAAGGAGCTTTTCCTCAGCTGTCCCACAAAAAGCTGGAACTACCAACTTTTCCAAAAGGAATTTGGAAATTTAAAAAAAACCACCCACAGTAAATATACACTTTCCCCATCATCTCTGCAAATTGATGGAATAGATCAGACAAGAGAACAGTCAAAACCTGAACCGCTATCCATATACCAGGTGGTTTGGATTCACCAGCGAGAGGCAAAGCTACCCTGTCTCCTGCTGGCGGCATCTCCAAAGGACAGTGCGGCTTCTCGACACCACTAGATCAGACCCGTTGCAAAGCAGAAGGAATAGAATAGCCCGAGTGAACACAACAGGTTTCAGCTTCTCACACTCCTGCTTTCAAGTCAGTCATATTTTAGAAAGGAACAGACTTTTTTTGTGGTAGAACTGTATTTATTTTTCATATACAAATCAAGAGGACACAAAAAAAAAGGTTATTCTATCAAACTGAAAGAACCCAACCCAGCACAAATTAATATTTCAAAATACTACGAAGAAATATGAAACAGCTATAGTGCAGAGAATAAAAAGCTTTTCAATTCCATTTTCTGCAGAATTACACTCTGAATGCTACCTTGTGCACACAAGAATGAAGCCCTCAGTGGAAAAAAATCCAGTGCAAAATAGTTTTAAACCCATGTATTATCAGAATGCAATGGAAGTAAATTCACATTTGAAGAGAGCCATCACATTTTATTCTTCTCTTCAGTAACAAGATTATTGCACAAAAACAGTCAAATGTTTTTTCCCACAAGCATTAATACTTACAGCCTTAATGATTCTGAAAGTGATGTTGAGGCTCCAACATTTGTAGCTGCTCAAGCACTCCACATAAAACAGACTGGTTTATACAAACAAAATGTGTTTATCTGATCAGCTGAATTCTTTCCTTCTCGTGCATCAACCCCAACAATAATGACTCTGCTGCACCGATTAGGCCTTGTGATTTCGTGACGACCAGTTTTGACTTCTGCTGATGATGCATGAGAAGAAATCAAACTCCAAGTAATACCCAAGGTGGGCTGACTTGGCAGGACCAACAGGACAAACAAGGAAACCCGTTTCTCACTCAAGCAGGCTCTCTATGCTCTGATTATATTCTCAAAGTGCAAAAATAGGCTTTCTATTAAGAACTGTGCTGTATTCCTCACAGAACCAGATCTCAGAGCAGACCTGCACTTCAATTAAGTTCACAGTCGCATAATAAAAAAGTCCCATGATCTTTCGGCTCATTTGTGGTCTTACTGCCCAGGTAGAGCTCCAGTAGTAGGCTAACTCAACTTAAAGTAATTTACTTAACCCAGAAGTCAAATAGCTCCATTGAAGCAAGGTAAGGTAGAGTTCAGTGGTCTGAGACTATGAAAAAAAAATTAAGACAGAATTAATTCTTTAAAAACCCACAACCACACATTAATTCTATTGGACAGACTTAAGTTTAGACACAGAAAAAAAACATCTGACAGCCGTGTTGCGGACAGCCTTGAGAGCACTAGTTAGTACTATTTTTTCAAAATGAGATGAGCAACAGAATAGGTGTTTATTAGCACCAAAGTATTTCTCAATTTATACCTAACCCTCACCTATAGAACACTTAGTTGTCAACTCCACCACTGATTCTAACACCTGAAACATCCACGTATTAAGAACAGTATCAACACTGCAGTCAGATATGCTCTGGGTTGTCGTACCGCTTCTTCCAAAACACAATGGGACTCTACCAGATCAGTGTGACTACCAAGGCAGCTCCATTAAAACATATTTCAGTTATTGTTTTATGCTTTTAATCAATATTATTCAATATAAGTATAAAAGCTGGACCAAGTTAAATAGAAAATATGGTTCCATAGGTGCTACTCATAGGATCAGAAATGTTTGGGGTTTTTTATGGTTCATTTTTCACAGCATCAAAGTTGTCCTGAGTGGTAGGGCAGAAGGCTAGGACAGCTGGCCACAGTCAGTAATGACAATCTTTTTGGAGGTCTTGCCACTCTTGGAACCAAAGCTCTCAATTTTTTTCACGACGTCCATTCCTTCCTTTACATGCCCAAAAACAACATGCTTTCCATCTAGCCTGTAAAACAAATAAACAAAGGCAGTTTTACTTAAAACGACATGAAGACAGAACCAACCTGAGCTCAGTAAAGCGACATTAGCAGATCTTCACAGCTCTCACCTGCTGACCAACTCTATAGCAAAGGCACAACTGCTCTACAAGTGACATGCAATACATCTATCTCTGGACCTTAAAAGCATTATGAGGGGTAGCGACCTTGTTGCCCTCAAGTAGCATAAACCAATTTATTTTCCATCGTAAGTCAAGTAGTTTGGAAATCAAAAAAAAAAACCAAAAACCCACCCCAAACAAAAAACTATCAACCCACAAACAAAAAACAGCTCTAAGAAAACCCTAAGAAAACCCCAAACCCTCCAGATCCATGCATCAATTCATCAGGTTAAGATGCAGGGCTGAGAACCTACCAGTCCGTTTTTGCAGTGCAAATGAAGAACTGAGATCCATTGGTATTGGGTCCTGCATTGGCCATTGAAAGAACACCTAGAACAGCAACAGTAGCAGCTTATTAGATTGGTGTAGCAAGTATGCAGTGGAGAAGACCATTTTCCTCTGCACATTTAGACTAGAGATGGACAGAGAGAAGATGTGATGATCTCACACTGTCTCCAAATGATTTCTAATGCCAACTTCTGTCTCTGACTATTCCCTCAAGCCCAGCCTCCCTTCTTTCCACAGCAAGAACATTAGTAATACAATTAGTGGCACACATCCTGAACGTAATTAACATCAGGTAACCTCTACTGTGTTTCAATAGCAGCAGTAGTTTCCTGTGATGAGGAAGGAACAATCCGAAAAAGAGACTACAGAATTCAATCAGATGTTCTTATGTATAGCTTTTCCTTTATTTTTTTTCCTCCATTTCATTTGAACCTAAAAGGACATGCCTCTGTTACCAAGTAAGAAATCACATATTGCTTTGTTTCAATTCTGCAGTAGTCATGTAAGTAAAAATTCAAGTCTATGACTTACGAAGAGTAAAATAAAAGCAGTAACTTCACCTTTGTAGAATTTGTAAGAAAAATATAAAAACCCCATACTTTATTTTGCACTGTCCCTTTTATAGTAAGAGCGAGAGTGGCAATGCCAACTGTTACAGGCTGACTGATACTTGCACAGTAATCTACACAAATAAACACATGCCAGGGAAAATGTATTGTTAAACTTCCTTGGTATTTCTGTAGCTACTAAGTGCCCAACACATCTAAAAAATCTTGTTTTTTTAAAATACATCTTCATAAACAGTGCTTCATTATAGGTTATAGTCATCCAAAGATAGAAAGAATATGTTTATTTACCAGGTCCTACATGCTTAAGTATGAAATTTTCATCTGGAAATCTACTGCCATAAATGGATTTTCCACCAGTTCCGTTATGATTTGTGAAGTCACCACCCTGAAACAGAAACAGCTATTAGCTTTACTAGCACACAAGCATTATTTTACATCAGAAGTGATGCTACTGACAATACAGTCACTTGCTTTAATTTAAAAGTAATAAAATCAGCACATTTTCTTCACGTTAAGAATGAGCATGGTCACATGAAGATTTAAAACCATGTAACTATATGAAGATACAATCAAACCGAAAGCAAATTTCTACTACAGATATTGCTGATATTCTCCAACTGACATCCACAACTCCAACAATCATCTTTCTCCCAAATGTGATGCAACAAATAGCAGTAATTTTAAGAAACACCTCAAAGGCCTCAAAACAAAATCACCCAAATTCATTACCATAGGCAAGACCTGAGAACTTTTTTTTCCTCCCCTTACCTGGTTCAGGTATAAATACTGGTCTGGATCTCCATTATTACCATTTGCTATTTCTAGGTTTTGTTGTTTAAGTGTTACACCTGAGCTATTTTAAACTTCCCTCAGCTACACGCTGTTTGCTGGGATAGATGTGACCACCTGTCTTAGGTTAGACACATAAAACCCAACAAACAAACAAACCCCAGCCACAGCGACTCCCAAAGGTGGCTGCTAAACACTGCTTCCAGCAATCTGCCATCCCCTCTCCCAGAATCGACACCACCCATGCTGGCAAAGAACTCGTACCTAACAAGTATTTCATGTGATGTTTGCATTTCCATTCTCACCTTGAGCAATCTCTTACAGCTACTCCTACACAACCCCAGAAGTATGCTCTGCATGCCACATGGAGCCATCTGAATTGCCAAGTCCTGGGTATACTGACCTCCATCCAATTAAGCTATACCAATTAACACTCCATCTCAACAAGTGTTGAAAGGCCTATACTGTTTTCTGTCACTGTAAAATATTTGAAACCTATGACAGTATTTCCACTTTGGTAATGACTACCAAGTAATTCCTAAACATCAGTTCATCATCTCACCGTACCACAGACTAAACCACCTAATATCCTCATTTTGGGTCCATTTGTGGGGACAAAACAGGGAGGCGAGGAGAACAGACTTACACAGAACTTCACACATTAGTGGTAGAACTGAGAGTAGTATTTCTATTTTTCTTACATTTATGTATTTCTGACCCCAGCAAGACTTCTAAACTGTATCCCTTTGTCAGTATCACAAAATCTTAGTTTGCATTTCAAAGGCAAGAAAATAGATCCTTCACACCACACTGGTGCCCTTTCTCAGGAACAAGTCATAAGATTAGGGCCTCTTGTTCTGACAGCTGTATTTTTAGCTTAAAAAAAAAGTGAGGAGAGGGAACCATTACAGTCATCAGTTAATAAGTAAAGCACGCTTACTATAACCTCAAATTTTTTTAGAGCGCCATTCTACAGTGCAATGCTGTTGAGATGTAGCTTCTTTTAAGGGAAGAGAGGACCACCAGGAATCATACAATCCAGTGCGCTACAGCAGCTGAAATCCTGCTCATCTGCCAAGCACAGTAGAAAAAAGGCTTTCAAAAAGACTTTTTCCATTTGGTTTTTTTTTTGTTGTTGCTGCTTTTTAAGAAAAAATTGCTAATGTGCATGGACTTTAATCCAGAATTTTGAAAGATTCATCTTTTAAATCAAAACAAAATCCATTTCAGGTACGTCATCCCCAAAATCTACCCCAACCAACCCTTCTGGTTCCTCCCTCCCCCCCTCCATATTGGGGAGATGTTCAGAAAAAAAAATATTTTTTGTAAAAAACACATTCTCTATTGTGAACAGATTATTCTACTAGGAATAAAGAATGGACATGTTGTTTTCTTAGCTCACTTAGAACACAAGGCTGATTGTCATTCTACCCACAAAAGCTTCTCCCAAGCGAGTGCCATTTTGCAAATACTCCTCACACTAAAGTACACTGCTACACAAAAGCAGAAGGCCTTAAGCCAGTTTTTTTTAAGACAGTCTACACATAAATTACGTTTATTTGTACAAAAGGTGTGCTAAGCAACAGCCATAGCAAAAAGATCAGAAAAGCAAATCACACTGTCACTTCTTTATTCTGTAATTAGCAAAGGTTAGAGCAGAGCCACTTAAAACGCTACTACTAGTCTAACTGGTTCTAAAAATATATAAGTAACAGAGATACATTTAATAGCAAAAGTAAAGAAAAAAAAAAATTACCTGGCACATAAATGAAGGAATCACTCTGTGAAAAGTTGATCCTTTATACCCAAATCCTTTTTCACCAGTACAGAGAGCTCTAAAGTTTTCTGCAATAGCAAAGCATAAAGTATTATGTTGCTATACATGATACATAATATAATCCAACACAACTAGATTAAATATGTCCCAAGTTTATACGCTTCACAAATTTCATAGTATCTTTAGGGTATTACTGATTTATTAGTTTTCTCCATGCTTTAAAAAAACCCTGTTACAAAGCTATGGAAAAAAGGGGTTTTAGCCTTAGAACAGGGTACAAACACAACCCTTTTCCATCTCATCTCCCTTTTATTTTGCTGTTATATCTTAACTCCAACCTCCCTGCTTGCCCAAACCCACCACTCTTGAGTCAAAGATTTCATTTTCTGACTTTTATGCCTTTGTTCTCTATAGTAATTGTGAAGATAATGCTTTTGTGGTGGTTTTTAAGTATATTCATGTACTTTTCTTTCAGTTCCCTGTAGTTTTTCAGAACCACTAAATAAACAGTTGAGGAAGGAAGCACGTGATGAAACACAAAAACTTTGTAACATGAATGCAGTGATCAGCTAGTGACAAGAAAAACAAAACCCTGTATGTTCTTTGAAGACTCTACGAGACACCATCCCTTTGCTTTACCCTTTCCCACTTACTTCGGGGTTTGATTTTAATGCAAACAAATGTGGTTTTAAACATATTTATTCACCACTGACAACCAAACATGTGGGCTGTATTGTCTTGGCACAAATTACAAAGCAAAACTATTTGGAACAACAACAAATTGTAATTCCTCACTAGCAGTGTTCTGACAAAATTCATATTGTATTTCTCTATTTAACAAATAGGGATGGAATAGGGAAATAGTTTCCAAAAGGTAACAGAACATTCTTGTTCCTGAAAATCACAACTAAACCTTAAAAGAAAAATAAGCAAACAAATCAGTAAGTCAGCTGTTACGTATGTACATAGAAAAACTTCTACGCAGGAGGCTGGTACAACTGAACCCTCTTCCCAAGGTGATGAGCGATCTGAAATCACAAGCCACCCAAAACTCCAAGAACACCTTAAGACTTTCCAAGCATTTGGCTAGTAATTAAAAAAATCCCCTCAGTGCAACTTTTGGCTAGTTAATGAAGAGCAACTTGAGCACTGTCTAATGATTTCATTGATCAACACAATAACTTAGCAATAACTAAGAAGAATCTTTACGATGGACTCCAAGGATCAAAGCCAGTTCGGATACAACTGGAGAGATCAGTCTCCCTAGCACAGAGCCATCCACTGGAATCTGCAGAACAGGCAAGGGAAAAAGAAGACCAGAAATTGTATATAAAAATTGACTCATAGTGTTACATACGCATTTGTTACCAACAAAAATTGCTTATTTTTATTTGTACGTATCTTCTCACTAATCTTGAAAATGTGCGGTATTATAATTGTCTAGGAAAAGTGACATAAAAATGGCCATATCAGGTCAGACCAAAGTTTTATCTAGTTACACATCCTGACAGCAGCCAGTAGCAGATACCTAGAAACAGCATGGCTGTGGCAAGAAGTTGATGTTCCCTCCTCTCCTCAGATGCCTAGAATTTGCAGCTGAATCTAACCACAACTTAGCTACAATACATTCAGATATTCTGTAAACTGGGCACACTAAAAATCTTTAGCATAGAAATTAAGTGCTGCCACAAGAAGTACAGTAACATTAATGCTATTTTTTTTATAATACCAGCCAGCTATTTACTAAATCTCACTGATGAATCAGGAACTTGCACAGCAATATTTTTACCTATGACTCCCTCAAACGCTACCTCCCGAGAACGTGACAGCTGGTAATGTCCAATTAATTTATATGCTACCGCTTCCAGTGAAGAAAAATGAATTGGGCTTAAGCGATACCCTTTTAGAGAGAACTCTCATGAATTACACTTAAAAAAAAATCTACCAATACAGACCCAACGCGGGCACTGGAGGCAGAAGGCCACAGTGCATCCCCTCCGCAGGCAGCAATTCCTGCCCAGCGCGCGGTTCTGGAGCACAGCCCTCACTCCTTCCTGCACACAACACGTTTACTCAGAGGCACGTGCCCGGCCCCAAGGATACGCGGCACACCACAATTAAAAGTCTCGGCGCTTATTGGCGTTTTTCGTAAGAGCCGAGCGTACCGCAGTTTTCCTGTTCAGGCCTTCTTTAAATGTCTGAGCAGTTGGGAGGCTGGTGACAGAGCTGGCTGCTGGCCGGCTGTTGAGCCCGCTACCCGTTCAAACAGAGCTGCGCAAACCTTTCGCTGCGCGCCAAGCAGGAAGCTCAGAGGCAGTTACCTCAGAAAACCACACACCGAGAATCAATGGGGAAAAAGGAAAAAAAACGGGATGAGCCTGGAGGAGCGGCTGCAGGCCGCTGCGGGCGCGGTACCGCAGGAGCGCGCCCCCCCCCCCCGCTGGGGCTTCGGGCGCTGTGCCGCGTCTGGAAGGGCGCGCGCTGCCGCGAGGCGAGCCGTACGCGCCAGGAGCTACGTTCACCCTCGCTCAGTTTCAGCTTCCACGCCGTGGTTCAGAGTTTCCTTCCGCTGAGGGTCCCCGCCACAGCACGGCCCAGCCTGAGGGGCCGCGGCCGCCCCCGAGCACCGAGCGCCGGCCCGCCCGGGGAGCGGCGCCGAGCGGCCGCCAGCCCCCGGGCCCCTCTCACGCCCGCAGCGGGGGCGGCTGTGCCTTCCCCGCCGCCCCCCCGCCGGCCTGCCCTGACCTTGCCGCTCACCAGCCGCCGGCCCGCCCGCGCGGCCGGGCGCCGGTGCCGGAGCAACCGCGGGCACCGGCCGCCCACATGCGGGCGAGCCCCGGCGGCGGCAGCAGGTCCCCCGGAGGGCGAAGCAGGCGGCGACGCGCAGCAGGGGGCCTTTCGCCGCGGCGCTACAGCGCCCGCTGGTGGCGGCGAGCGGCGCACAGGGCAAAATGGCGGCGGGCGCTGAGGGGACAGGCGGCCTGGGGCGCCGGAGCTGCCGGTGCCCGCCGGCTGCCGCGGGGGCTCAGCGGGCGGGGGGGAGCCGGTGCTCTCTCCTGACGACGGGCCAGGGCGGGCTCCGGCTGCCCTCACGGCTGCCCTGCGGGATCCGCGCCCTCCTCTCACCGCCTGCCATTTTGCAACGATGTTTAGGGGCTGTTGGGGTTTTGGTTGCTTGGGCTTTGGTTTGGGCTTTTTTTTTTTTTTTTCCCACGTTTCCTCACAGGCCCTTACCCTAGGGATCAACAGTGACGGGAGGCTTCTAAAATTTTGTAATTCCACACAAGGCCTTTGGGCTTGTCCCGCAGGCGCCAAGGGGAGCACCTCAGCAGGAAAGGCTGGGCTGCCGCCATCACGCGCGTGGAGGTAATTGGGTGCAGCGGAGAAGTGGGAGTCATGGGCTGCCCGTGCAGTGTTACTCACTGACAGCACCCAGGGAATTACATCATGACACATGACGAAACAGATAGGTGCGCCTGAGCACATACCTGTGGTGTCACCCTGGCATCACAGACCCCCGGGGGCGCCCACGACATCGTTTCATAGCCTGACCTTGACTTTGCCAGGAAACCTGCCTGAGGGATTACAAAAGTGAGTAGTAGTTAGTCCAGGTTAAATGGTTTATAAAGTGAAATTTTGTTCATGTTTTATATAAAAATAACAACATCATTTTAGTTTTTCCAACTTAGTAACTTAGATCAAAATCTGTAGTACATACTTTAGTCATATTCAGATGTTATTTTCAAATCCTCTCCAGTTGCCGTCCTGATTCTGTATATAAGAACTTTCAAAAGTTTTTCAAATTCTTGATGCTACAACATGTCTTTGGTTTGGTTCTGGTCTGTGAGGTCAAAGCAAGCTCTTCCATCAGCACACCAGCAGCAAGACAACTCCTCGTATAAACCAGTATATATTGTCTCTAGAAAACTAGTCCTCTTGGGGTATTTTATAATCTGCATGCATTTTATTTCATCCAAATAATTAATGGTGCAGTTGCACACTGCTAGGTGAACCACAACCTACCATTATTGTATCAGCACTTCTTCAACCAGCAGTCATGTCACTGATGCAAGGCTACTGGTATCAGAAATCAATTTTTTCCACAGAATCACAGAATTCTTTGCGTTGGAAAAGACCTTTAAAATCATTAAGCCCAACCGTTAACCTAGCGCTGCCAAGTCCACCACTAAACCATGTCCCCAAGCACCACATCTACCTGTCTCTCAAATATCTCCAGAGATGGGGACTCAACCTCTTCCCTGGGCAGCCTGTTCCAATCCTTGACAACCCTTTTGGTGAAGAAAATTTTTCCTAATGTCCAATCTAAACCTCCCCTGGCGCAACTTCAGGCTATTTCCTCTTGTCCTATTATTTGTTACTTGGGAGAAGAGACCAACACCCACCTCACTACAGCCTCCTTTCAGGCAGTTGTAGGGAGTGATAAGGTCACCCCTCAGCCTCCTCTCCTCCAGGCTAAAGAAGCCCAGTTCCATCAGTCGTTCCTCACAAGCCTTGTGCTCCAGACCCCTCACCGGCTTCGTTGCCCTTCTCTGGACACACTCCAGCCCCTCAAAGTCGGTCTCATAGTGAGGGGCCCAAAACTGAACACAGTGTTCGAGGTGTGGCCTCACCAGTGCTGAGTACAGGGGCACAATCACTTCCCTACTCCTGCTGGCCACACTATTCCTGATACAAGCCAGGATGCTATGTGCCCTCTTGGCCACCTGGGCACACAGCCCACTCATATCCAGCCGGTGGTCAACAAACACCCCCAGGTCCTTTTTCACTGAAAACAAATAGGAAAAGAAGTTCTGTTCTCCATGACAAGCTCATGCAAATGTGCTACACCTACAGTGTTCTGTTCTGTTACACCCAAAGGACAGGACACCCAGGACGCCTGATGCTTTTCATTTATGATAAACCTTGCAGTTAATGGGACACAACTGGACCACTGAGTCTCTGCAAAATGAACTCTGCACAGACATGACATTCTGTCTGCTTGCTCTGCTCTTTCAGCTTCCCAGATGGAAATAGGATTTCTATTAAGACGTTTCTAAAAAGGATGCATGGTTTTATACAGATTATTTTAAGGTAGTAAGTCACCAAAACTAAATCGCATTTATCTGTAGTATTGCAGGCTACCCTTGTTAAAAATTACAGCCCTTGAATGTGGGAAAATAGCTCCTAAAGTGATTCTCCAAACAAAGAGAAAACCAAGGGTGATCCTTGTAGTTATGTACCTGTAATCTTCACGTTCCTTGTATTATAAATTAAGTTATTCTAATGAAGGTTAGAGTAACGCAATCATGTAATACAGTATAACAGAATCATGCAAAGACTGCCCCTATGCGAGGAACTTTCAATCCCACCTAAGTTCTTTGTTGTCAAGCAGCTAAAAGTGACTTTGTCAGTGACATTTACTGAATCGTCAAAAAGTTGTCAATCAAGGCACTGCCCTGACCACAACGTTCAGGGCAGAACTACAACATACAATTACAGACAACTGAGAAATCCTAGATGAGCACCGTTTTTCAGGCACACACTCCAGAGAGACCCATACTTCATGCCCATTAAGTGGAAGGACATCAGGGGTAAATTTAGCAAGTTAAGAGTTTTGAGATAGCAACTCAACAGCTGGCAGTGTTGCAGGGATAACTACAGCACGTACCATTCTTTATAACTACAGAACCGTATTAGGCTATGCCAAAGGGTCTGTGTTGTCCTGAATCCCGTCTCAAACAAATGCCTAAGAGTGAAAACGGGAGGGGTGTGTTATAGGCCAGTACACTTTCAATGTCCTACTGCTTCCACTTCAGAGAACTTCCTGAGTTGGATGTGACTTTGTTATGTAATAATATTTTCTTTTTTTTTTTTTTTTCCTCTGTGTACTTATTCACTCATTGGACCTGTCTTAGCATCAGCAGCTTCCTTGGCAATGAATTGGAAGCTGGCCTTCCACAGGGCTGCTGCCCAGCACATCAAGAATCTGTTTCTTTTGAATATGGCTCCCATTAGCTTTGCCTAATGTGCCCTGCTTCTTGTACTGGAGGAGGCAAGTTGATTGGTATCCATCCCTGTCATACTGTGCATGACTTTAGACCTACATCTTTTCTCCTCTCAGTCATTTCTTTTCAAGACTGAGGTCACAACCAACCCTATTATTATTTATAAGAAAGCTGTTCCATGTCTTCGGGATCATCTGTATTGACCTTCTCTGATAGGTTTTCACTTTTATGGATTTTTTTGAGATGAGGGGATCTTTGCACAGTATCCAAGATAGGTGTGAACAATGACTTTATACATACAGTGACACAATGGGGTTTTCTATTCCTTTACTAATAATCTAAAGGTGACTTTTTTGTTGTTGTTATAGTAGCTAAGTCAGTATGAATTTTCTAGTTACCTCATTGTATCCTCCCAGCTTCAAGTCCATTTTTGGGAAATAATAATTTCGCTTAATCTAATCATCAATCTGCTTATTCTCTAGTGACCATAAAAAACCTCACACATTTTAATGTTGTTTTAATTGTAGTAGCCACCAGAAGCCCAAACCAAAATTAGCACTTGGGTGTTAAGTTCTGTCCATACCTGTAGCAACAGACAGTTCTGGCCCCAAAGGATTTATTATTTAATAACAAGACAGAAAATGAGCAAAATAAAGTATCTTATTTCACACTTGGGAAACACCGGCAGAACAGCTTTGAGCTGTTTTGCTAACAGTTCACAGGCGTCTTTGGTAGAGCAAACAATGCACTTTTCCTCACTTGCAGGCTTTGGTGAGACGGCAAAACAACTTGCTTTCTTTCACAGTGGTGATTTTTTTAATTTGGGAATATGGACTGGATTATTATCTCTAGGCTTACGCAATAAGCTACTAAATCACTCGCTATGGTCTACTCTGGCAGTGTCAGATGAATTAAAACTCACGCAGACAGTACAACTAGGAACTTCTGAGTTACAGAGGTCACTTTCCAAGGACAGAAAAAAATGCTCCAAAAACTCCATCAAAGGCCACCCTAGATCACTACCAAACGAGGCTTAGAGCTAGCTCAGCAAACTGAAATGGTTTTAGAGGAGCTTTGAACACATCCATTTCAAGATCTGTTCATCATTGAAATTCTGCAACATCTGGTTGAGAGAAATACATTTGGCCAGAGAACGAGGGCACCTGGCGTCCCTGTGCTATGCAAGATGGGCAACGGAGTGTGGCGGCACAGACAAAAGTCAGACGGATGCTTCAGCAGGGCCGTCAGGGAGATGGGTACCCACCCTGCAGATTTCATCCTCCTCTCTCCCTTCCCCCAGTCTCAAAGGACAACATAGAAGTTACAGATGGATAAACAGGGAGGACCCTTTTGATACAAGTTTCTAAACAGGTATTCTTAGAAACACACCTGTTAAAGGACCCTTCTTATGTCCTAGCAGAGAAATTCCTGCATAGGAAAAAGAACCTTAAATGATACAGTAACAGTACTTCATGTCGATACATTGCTTACAACTCAATGTAAACAAGACTGTGAAGTAACGGAGTAAGTATTACCACCATCACGCCAAGATGGACAGGAAACAACAACAGCAGTTAAGTTACTCTTCTAAAGAAACAGAAAGGATAAATGCATGAAACATCACCTAAATTTCGGAATTTTGATTTCAAGAGGCCTCAAGTGGTGTTACCTCCTGATTCTAACTGTCCAACTGCGTGCCTACTTGTTTGTGACACAGGAGCGTGGGTTAATTGCATTATGCAGTCTTGGATCGCTGCTGTCAGGTTGATCTTGGCACCTGTGGCAAGATCACATTTTGCAACCTACTGACTGCAAGAATGCAATGCCACACAACTCATCTTTGTCTGTGGCACACTTTGATACGCTCTTCATGGGGCTGTATGCCTAGGCCATGCAAATAAAAACTCTGTATAGACTGCAGCAATCTACCAGTAAGCGGATTTCACATGAACATCACTTGATACTGTGATGCAGGGAAATCCCGTGGTATTGATTTTAAGAACCCTTGCCCATCTGGGGCCTAGCTATCTCAAGGACTCTGCTAATCCAGCCTGTTAGTAGAGGGAAAGGCCATATGGGGACTCAGCTTGATTTTAAGTGGGGAGCGTGGGAATTTGCAGCGGGCATCCCCACCCTCCACCTGCAGAGCCTGGATGTGCTGCACTTCAAAACACTCAGTGTTATTTTTTCTTCAGGGTTTTGGCTAAGCTAGAAGATGAGTTGGGAGCGGGAAAGGATTTCTGTGATCTATATCTGTGATACATGTTTATTTATGAATGGGGACTGGAGTGGGGGAGATGGTGAAAGACCTTTCATTTATCCTGAGTGATTGCAGCATGAAATTAAATCATACAAGAGCTCAAAGGGCACAGAGTAGCCACACGGGTACATTTACAGATAAAATGAAAAAACGCTAATAAATATTTCCCCCGATCAAGGTTTCCTCTTAGGAACTTGTAGCAACCCAGCTCACAATGTGAACCTTCTCTCCAGCACACACTGTACATAAAGGAGGAGTTTCCCCACGTGACTTCATACTAATTACCTACAAATAGTCATACAAGAAAAACCTCAATCCACTCATGCTCTTTACAGCCGTGATTAGCATTTCTGTTTCAGTAGTTCTGAGTGACATTTCTTGCTCGGAATTCATTACTCAACCTCCCTGCATAATGTATGGAAACTCACTGCTGATATGTCAGACTACACCGTGCCTTTACTCAGTGCCCAGGGCACCTTGAAGCTGCCTGCAGCTTCCCAGAAGATTGTCCATACGCCACCAGGGCTGGTCCGTGAACGTTTATGGGTAGATCACAACTGCCTGGCGAGGCACGTAGGACATTTTCAATGTACATTTTTAGGCTAAGAGAAAAATGCAGCTGTTACTCCCAGTGGGCTCACAAAGCTTGAGAACATCTGGATAGGTGGCGTGTCTGTGGGTGGGTGGGGAGATGCTTTGCCCACTTATGAAATGGCATTAGGATACAGCAAAAGTTACGGGAGCCCTTCTATCCTCTAAACCACAGAAATTTCAGTTCTAACAGAACTTGAAATTTATAGGGATGGGTTCAGTTTATTTACCTGGGAAGTACCACCTCTGGTCTGAGGAACGAGTAACACGGTAATAGTATCAGAGATACTTTTAGAATTGTTTAGTCATGCTATTTCATCTTGTATGAGGAGGATGAGTCCAGAGCTTGGGATGATCTTACTGAAAATGGAATTGCCCAGGAATTACTCACCAGAGGAGACTCTTAGCAGCTTCTTCCCAGGGAGTGGAAGTCAGCACCGCGTTGCCCCCCCTCCATCCCGAGAGGCTGTTGCAACACCCGCTTGCGTAGAAACCTACATCTGTTCCCTCACCGTTACCAGCTCCTGCCATGCCTTGTCTTTTCTGTCGCTGCGTGACTCCATTGACCAGGTCTCCTTTCTGTGATATAACAAATACATAACCGATAAAACCAAAACCAGAGGAGTATTGACACTCCTTACAACCACTGTCAAGAACACTAGAAAATGCAGCCTGGTGAAAGAAAGGGGAAGAACATCAGGCATTTATCATTTTAAGACTGACAGGGTGGTAATACGACATTCTAGGTTGAGCTGCATTTCGGAAGTTAGTTTTACTTGCAACTCAAGTGTGAAATGGTTGCAGTGTTCACAGGGGCACAGGCCCATGTGGGACCCATGGTCCCATGCAGCACAGCACCAGCAGCACCCCAGATGCCCAACTATATGTTTTTCATTCACCATCCCTGCTATAGTACTTGATTTTTTTTGAATTATTTTCTCATGGGTATTTGGCTTAATTTGGTCCCTTTTCTGATCTCCTCCCCTCCCCTATATTCAGCAGCTTTCTACACAATTATCTTCCTTACATCGTCATGTCTTTATGACCTTTCTTCTCTATGCCATTTCTCAGGAGCTCTGCTTTAATCAGCTGCCTGGTAAAGCCTTGGGTTTTCCTTGGGTTTGTCTTGTGTGTAAATCTGAGCGATGACTCTTTGAGGTAACAGCTGCCTCTGTACCTTGCACAAGATGAATTATCCTGTCTGTGCTAAACTAATTCTAACAATAATCATAGTTTTGAGACACGTTTTTTAGTCATACAACTTCACAACAGGAGTTGAAGGCTAAAAGTGGTCAGATAGCATCAGTTGGAAAAGAATCACCTGGAAATTAAAAGCTTCGCTGATGTAACAGGACTAAAAATATTCTGCCAGCTTTCTTAATGAACAATTCAGCTGGAACCGACCTCACAACACAGAATCTTTCAAGATTCCTTTCTGCTTTTTCGCAGTTTCACTATGGAAAGGATTGCTTACCATCAGGACGCAACAGCATTGCTGCATTAGCTAGCATGGAACATGATGACATACTTGCGTGACATAATTGCATGTGACAATCATCTGAACACACAATGTCCCACTAAGGGAGCTAACAAGTTGTCAGATGCAAATTACTGCGTGTCACATTTACAACTGAAGAACATAACTTTTGGATAATGAAATGTTTGGTGAAATACCTAAAAGCTCAAGAATTTCTCTTGGCATTCAGAGGAGGCAGGAGCCCAGGTTTCCTTAACCTTTGACTCTGTCTCAGTGCCACTCTTGCACATTTTGCCATCAGTTTGATGGTGGCAATAGGAAAGCAATGCTTCTTCCCAGAGGGACCATCATTCATAATTTAGGAAGGAAAACTGCTAGCCAAATAGGATTTCTTGTGAAGCAACATATTCTGCATAACTTTCTGAACTGGGTATTTGAAATGTATGGCTAGTTGGTAAATATGCATCAATTTAAATATGCCCAGTAAGACTTCAACCCTAGCATTTCATTAAGTAAGTGTGGGGTATTTCAATAGTTTTGCAAACCAAAGAAAGAAAAAAAACCCAAACAACATAATCCAACCCTAGCAACAGTCTGAATTTTTTTTTTAAGTATTTCACTTTTTCTAGTGCTTGACTGGTTAAAATTTATTAAAATTAACAGCCTGTCTCCATGTTGACAACAATTGATGTGTTGGTATGTGAACAAGGTGACAAATGAAACTAAATGGTTCAGAATAGTTCAACAAAATAAAAAAAAACCCAATGTCATGGAAGCCTAGATGGTTAAGATTCAGTTAAAAATGTAATTGGTCAAAACTCTGACCTAGGGGGGAACAGAATTGGTAATCCTAAAATTGTTAGAATGCCTAATAAAACCAAGAAAGCATAGAGAAACCAGTGGTAGATTCTAATGTTTCTAAAGAAGCTAACTTTACCGTGTGTAACTGGATGTGTCAAAAAAATACAGTGAGTTCAGCAATTGGAAAGATACTGGACAAACCGAGCAGGCAAACAGGGGAGAGAGCTTAATCTTGTCTAGTCCACACGCTTAGAAAAGAGGTTTTTAACAGAAGAATGGACAGAAACCCAATTACTATGATTTAGGCAAGGAGGTTCTGGAAATGCAGATGAACTGGGCAGCAAGCACACCATGCTGCGTGCCAGCGCCTGCAGGAGTCGCGACCTAGCTGCTGCCTGCTTGCTTTGTAAACAAAATTGCACAATTCATTAGGTTCCTTGTGGGCGATTTTTACGTTCCCCTTGAAAATTCTGTAGACCGATGGAGACAAGATACCTCAGCAGAAGATTTCGGAGGTCTGTCTGATACAAGAAAAATCCTGTGTTCCTTTCAGAGGGAACAAATGCGAACAGTGACACAGTGACAGACGTTAGGAGCAATACCCTACATAGAGTCAGTAGGACTTCAGTGACACAAAAAAGCGGAAAACAGTAATAAGGTGACATATTCTGGTAATAACGCAAAACGTAACAAAGAAAGGTAATTGTTCACGACTGGAAGTTCACAATACAGGAAGATTTGTACAGACTTGGAATTTAAGCAGATAGGAGGGAAGTGGGTTCTGGTTAAGCATACGTACAAATAAAAGACTAAGTACACAAATGTAAAATAGGTTAATTAGTTTTAAAGGGAAACAGAGAAGGACAACAAATGAGAGCATTATACATAGCATAGCAGGTGAGAGTTTTATATGCTGTCTAGCTGACTTCCTTAAAGCAAGCAGCTCCCTTTACACACGGGAGCCCCAGCCCCATTGTCCAAGCAGAGAACCAACAGAGGGTCCTTCTTCCATCTGCCTACTTGTTTCAGGTCTCTCGCTCCTGTAAAAGGCATGGTGAAGTGCATAGCGACAGAATACGAAGCACATAACCCAAATAATGTGATGCAGAGAACCATACTGACTAGGAAGAGTAGAGGAAAAAACACAGAGAAATGTTCAGTGCTCTGAAGTTGTTCAACATCTGGTAAGCACACTGATAAGCAGAGAAGTCCTCGGCAGGTACCCATGTCAGCGGCTGCCTGGAAGCACACGCAGGGGGCACGATGCACAGAACACACCGCCAGAACGTGGGATGGAAGAGAGCAGCGGGCGTCAAGTGGATACAAACACCGTACCTATCCTGGGGTCCGCTCCGGGTGGCGTCTGGGAGAAACTCCACTTTCAGAATTGTTGTAGCTTCCTCAGACTTCAAAGTAAGCTTGAAAAATGCACAGCGCTTAACGACGTCACTCGAGCTCTTCGTACTTTTCTCCATCCATACAGTGCCGAAGCAGGTTTGCACACTGTCTCGCTGACACTTCTTGGGAGCTTCCAGGAAAACAGAACACCAGAAACAAAATAGTTGTTACTTATCAGCTGGAATGGATAAATGTTTGTTTGTTTCACTACTGATTGCACTGTAACTCTGTCGTACTACGTTATCCTAAAAGCCCATTGCAATGGGTAGTGCCAGCAAGGAAGCCGTAAGTTGACAGTCAGAAACAAACCATTTTTCCCAATTCTGAGAAAATAGATCTCTAGTCTAGATTCGAGAGAGGGGTGTGTGTGTGTGTATATATATCTCTATCTCTCTATATATACTTGTGTGTATCTCAATCAACAGTAAGGACTAGTGTCCTTGTGGAGCCGTGAAACAATTGCTCTATCTGTTACATGTATAGATACATTCTGAAATGGTTAGGTTGTTCCTATGTATTTGAATGCATTTCAAAGGCGAGATTAGACTGAATGCTTCCACAAATGCCACACACAAATATAGATACTCAGTAATTCTCTATTAAAACAAGTTCTCAGATGCAAAGTGACTGGCACCTGTGGCCGTGGCTAAGTATGGGTGTAGAACTCGCCGGGACAGGACCTGTGCATGCCGCGGCTGTTGTTGATACAACCCTGTGGGTATTCCTTGTGTCAGTCTGCTTACAGTTAAACAGGCAGATAAATTAAGCAGACTCTGTAACTCAAAGGCTGCGTTTTGAAACCGAGCCCTTCAACTTTAAGATGGGGGTGCATTAAAAAAATCATCTCATTTTAGTCACCCTCCAAGGTGACTAATTTCACTAATGACAAGCTCCAATTGAAAGAACAGCATCAAACTCATGAGGATTTAAGACGACGACAAAGATAACCATCTGCTGAGTCGGATGGTTAGTGCCTCCACACGTGCCAACACCAGAGACGAGCCCTCCCCTTCCGTTATTCCTATCATGCAAAGACTTCATTTCAAAGTAATTATTATTTGTCTATTACGCAGTGCCCAGCGTACAGAACGGCAAGTCACTAATACCTTGCCCGACAGGGATTTTCTTCTGTGTGATCCCATGCCTATCAGCAAATTTGCATTCATAATCTTTTATTCTGTCTCTCTTCCAGGGTGGCTCACACCTTTCCCTTCCCGCAGCAAGTCCTGCTCCCTGAAAAGGTACGTCCTGCGCAACCGCCTTCCACGTTAACACAAACCAGGCAGGGCAAAGGGGAAGCTGGGTTCAAAAAGAAACTCAAAATTTACAAGCAGCTCTCAACCGCCTTGCACGTTAACGCAAGCCAGGGAGGGCAAAGGGGAAGCTGGTTGTTTAAAAAAAAAAAATTTAAAGCAGCTGCCAATTAGCCAGACCTTAATTTTGCAAATTTATTTAGGAAAAAAAAAATTAACATGAGCAAATGAGAATACTTCAGTGTTACAACAGAGTATATAAATGTCTAGCAATAGTCAAATAATTTGATCTTTAAATACAAAATAACCACATGAACACCTAATATACAGGTTTCATCTGAATACATATTTATTAGATAAATATTAGGTTGTCACATCATCTAACTACATACAGTTTTGCAAGACTAAAAATCACAATTATTTTTTCTGACCAGTTTAAAGTATGAAATGATTGCATTGTACTGTACATACAATGTACAAACAAAGACAATGGCCATTTTTGCATGTTACTTCGGATTGTACTTTTTTTTTTAATTCTCCTCTGATCGTGATATCAAAAATTGTACAAAGTATGAATTTGGTTACAATTTTTTTTTTAATCCCCGTATTTTTCTTCATTTTTTCTGTAGCACCCTAAAAATACACAGGTGATAGACTAGTACACGTAAGCTAAATATTACATGTAGATAAAACAAAACAAAACAAAGGGTCAGAGTATATTACAGAAGTGAAAGTGAAACAAATGCTGAGACTCCACAAACGCTAACAAACAGGATTCATTTTCCACATAAGATGGAGCTTCAAGCTTCTTTTTTTCCTGCGAAATAAAAACAATGCACATTCCAAGGAAAATGAATGCATTTCTGTTAACATGTCTCTATTTGTCATTTACATATGTACAGCTGTCCCTTGAGTCTCCGCTGCAGACATTGGCGTGTATCTGTCAGTCCTATAATAATGTCTTGGCAGCAGAACTGTAGATCTCTGTGGGTTCTTTCCCAGATGAACTTCCATAGGGAAACAATTAAGAAGTAAACAAACAAAAAAAAGAAGAATAAAAATACTACTGGAATTTCATATAATAATTAAGCTTTAAAAGAAAGGACTGTGATTACCCTATTTGCTAGTTGTTTTTTTTTTCTCTAAACTTTAATACGGCAGTGAACAGATAAAAAAATAACTAAATTTTCATTTAGAAGCTTTTTCATACTGACTCCACTATACAGTACCTGATTTTAGCTGACAGATGAGTTTTAAAACTGTCTCAAATGTCCAACATTTGGGTGATGGGTAAAAAATTGTATTTTCTCTCCCAAGTTCTGCTTAGAAACCAAACGTTTCTGTAAGCTTAAAAATGTCAACCGTCCACTTTAATTCGTTATTACTGTACAAAGCAGATGCAAACACTGCTCCAAACATATTGCTAGTATCCACGGGGTTCTTTTTTCCCTTTATGCTTTCCAACAGGTACTTTTAAATGACACATTTTAAATACTACCAGTTAGCAAAAGGTCAATCCTTAACATACCTGCTTTAAAATAATAATGTTGTGTTTAAGAGAAAAATCATTTCAGGTGACTAACTTGGCTGCTCAGGAATCAACAGAGGGTGGAACATTAAATAGAATCAATTTAAAAAATCTGAGCAACCAGTTACAACTAATAGCGAGAAATCTTCTTTATTCCCAAACCTATGGCTTAAGAAACTTCTCCCCCCCTCCCCAACCCCCAAACTCTAAGGGCATAAAGTCAGTTCATCATTAGCCACCCCTGCAAATGACTTCAACACCTATATAAACGATGCAGCAAAAACACAGGGGGAAAGTACTACAGTAAAATGGCTACAAAACACATCTGTAACTGAAGAACGGCCTTTCCTCGGAACGGTGTGATAGCAGCACCACACCACAACCATATCACCATGTATTACACCAAGGTATCTTTAATAGTCTGCAGAGATCCTCTACAGGTTGTCAAGCCTACGTAAGAAAAAAGACACTTCTAAGCAGAATAAAATATACTATACTGTTTCCCTCCCCCACCCGCCAGCATCCCCCTGGTGTTAGGGTGCCCCGGTTCCAGAGGCGGGAGCGCCAGTACAGCGGTATCAATACGGTACCCCACACGCTTGCTGCTTGCCTCTGCACACCTTCACCTGTTCAGCCAGCTGGCCCTAGGCCTTCTGCTCACCGGGGCAACCGACCAAAACCTCTGCCATTACCAGCCCACAACCACCCACGGTCAACAAACACCGGTTGGTCAGCTGGGTTTTGTTTTGCCCTAGGCAATCACATATTGTTGTGTTTCCATGACAGAGCTGGGCCCTGATTGTCCAGGTACTGCCTGATGTATCAATTCATTCATCACATAAATGGATATGAAATTTGGGCTAATTTATCAAAAGAAAACAGGGGGGAAAAAAAGAAAAAAAAAAAAACCAACTCCCTTATTCTGTTAAAGAACCCTCGATTTTCTTTTTTAAAAAAGGACCCATAGTTTTCTTCAGACAAGGTATTTAAAAACACCAGCAAAAGTATAACCAGATCATGAAAATGTTGAATATTATCAAAGACGATACTAAAATATTCACAAAGATATTTACAATAGCAATTCTTAAAATAATTGATTTTGCATAATGAACAGCGCCTTTCTTAAAAAAACTTGAAACAGGAAAAATATAAGTGTGGGACCATCTCTACATAATATGTTTGACAGATTCAATACTCCTACTGGAAAATCAAAGAACTAAACCGCCATTTCCTTTAATATCTACAGCAAGGTGCTGCTGACGAGCATATTATATCATGATGCATGTACAGCAGTAGTGGGAAACGTTAACAAAGAGAGCAAAATAAAACAAAAACCGCAAAGAATTTACAAATACGACTTTGGTGAGGAAAGCAAATCCGGAGTCGTAAGCACAGAGCATGCCATTTACAGCATTGCAAACTAAACACAGAGGGCTAGAAAGCTACCTAGTGAAACCAACAGGAACAAACAAAATTTTGCCTGGCACTTCATATTGTGGCGAGCAAATGAAGGGTGCTTGAGTGGATCTGGGATGAGGAAAAGGAGTAGGGTCAAGTTTGCTTTAGTAACAAAAAGAAATGAAACCGATAACTGTACAGTGGGCAAAAGCTGAAATGTTGCACCACGAGGGCAAAGTTGGCACACATGCACTTCTTACACAGCTACTGTACATCGTTTATAAGAGAGAGAAAGAGAGAGAGACGAGGAGCACAGAAATGGGCACAGAAGCAATAGGAAGCTCATGCAGGAGCAGCAACCACACGAGAAGCACAGATCACAGGGCGAGACAGTGATTGCGGCAGCAGGGTCTCTTGAGGGCAGTAGCAATCTACCGACAGTTGCTTATTCTCCCCACGCCCGGTCCTTCAGGAGAAAGAGCTCATCCCAGCAGCCAGAATTTAAAAAAAGAAACTGAAGGAGGAGAAAAGAAAAAGGCTGAATTATCTGTAACAGTCACAAAAACGGAACGCAAAGCAAAACAAAAATGAAGCTTTAAGATGTCTGTCCAATGTCAATGCCCCTTCTCAAGCCGACTGTTAGAAACAGTTATGCAGACAGTGATGTTACTCTCCCTCCATCCTGCAATGATTTCCTGGCTGCCTTCAACCCAGCTTGTCTGACTATGTATTGTGCAGCGCAGACAGTGGCATGAATGCTCGGGGCACCGAAGGCTGTAGGTGACAATCGGGAACAGTTTGGTTTGCATCCCCCCTCCCTCTCTTTTCCATTCCATATGGCATACATGGCAAAAAGATCTATCGCAGCAATCTCAACAGCTGGATGGTAACGCAGCCACAAATGGTACTGATCTGAAACCAAAACCACAAAAAAAACCCCTAAACATTGCAAACTTCTTTTTTTTTTTAAAATTTTTTCCTGGGTGTTTCCAATCTGTGTGTTTGGCCAGAGGAATCTTCCGCAAAGAGGTGGTGAAGATTCCTGTGCTTGCAGAAATAACCAAGACCCACGGCTGCAGCCTGGAGATTCTTAGGACTCCGCTACCGAAGTCGCATCAGCTAAACTGCTGGCTCCCTCTGATGGGCCTGTATGTCTGCCCTACCTTTGCCATGCGACTGTAGGATTTGTGCTTTTTTGAGCTTTGTATGTGTTTTACTTTCTGTGTGTGGCCAGGACAATCACTCCAACACAAGCTTGTGGTTGGAGGGGGGCAGAGGGGAGGTGGGGTGGAGGGAGATACAGTTTCAAAAAAATGGAAGAACACGCGTTGGAAGGACACTCTGAGACGGGTCAATTAAAGACAGTTCCATTTTGTTGCCTTTTCTTCCCTTGCCAAGATTCGGTTTTGCCAAGATACTTCACACTATGTTTATCACAGAACTCTCTCTCTAGAGGATGAACAACAAATGGGGTTTCCAATAGCTGCACAACTGTCTATGCTTCTTTGTCACGTGTAGCATGGCAGACTCGGAGATGACTGCATTTATTTATTTTTTGTGTTTTTTTCTCCCGTCACTTTCGCAGTCTTTGAAGCTGACAAAAGCAGTTCTGAGATGAAGAAAGCAGGGAGTGCACCATTGGATCAAGTTGTGAGGTTTTTTTTTCTTTTCTTGTGGAAAAGGAGTGTTAAGATTCCTTGCTGTGCAGCCACACACGTGTGAACAAGTGAAAGGGGTGGGAGAATACGTATGGTTTCAGTTGTTCTCAAAGAGAGACAGAAGGTCATCATTGCTATTGCTTGGCAAATCAGGAGGATCCAGGTACGAAAGCAGCTCATCTGGATTTGTGAGTTCTGGAAGCAGCTATAAAATATAAAGATAAAAGGAAAATTACAGATAACGGAAACACAATGGGGAAAAAAGGGATTAAACACCACACATTCCTGGCAACTGGCTTTCATGTGTATATATCCAAATAAATCTGAAGGCAGCGACACAAACCCACCCTAAGGGGATGCAGCATCCACTTGTTTCTGAAAGTCTGTATTACTCAGTTTTCACCTGTGAAGTACATTACCATCTCAGCTGGGGTTTCTCAATCAACCTCCCCATCACAAAGGTCATCAATAAACAAAGCCTATTTCCTGGCTAGCGATGCTGACAAAACCTTCTCAATAAATGCTCATTATGTACATTAGTTTCATATAAAACACTGAATAAGAACTTCAAACACGCCGTTTGAGTAACACTTATTTGAGCTTCAAGGTAGATCAGCGACGAGGGGCCTATCTGCCTTGCAGACACCAGGGCGACGATCACCCCAAGCCCTCAGCCCTGTCCTTTCCTCGCCCCTCAGCCCCCCCTGAATGCTCCTGTGCGCTGGTGTAAGCTCTGGGGCAGTCAGCTGGCATAGAGAACCCACCCAGGGTTAGAACTCGCCCAGAAAGACAAAAAATAAAGAGGAAAAAAAAACAACTGAGGAGGAGCAGGGGGAGAGGAGTGGCAAGGCAGGTGGGTGAGTCCTCCTCCTCCTCTCTGCAGCAGCGAGTTTACAGCGACTGGGAGTACCCAGTCAACGACATCATTTCGTGCAATCCCAGACACACCGAAGGGTCAGGGGCATAGCACCCCACCCAGAAGAAGGTGCGCTGACTCCCACAGTGTTTTAAAGGATCAGAAGCAATAGTTGGGGGGTTATTTATATTTTTATTAATACTGTGTTTCAATTAGAAAATTTTGGTTTTCCAACCATCACTCTGATTCTTTTTGATCTGACAGATGAGCAAATTTTAACTCCTGGGCTGTGTAGCAGGCAATGTTTTCTGCTTTATTCTGCATCTCGCCATATCCCAGTCAAAAGTACAAGCATCCCATATAACAAACAGCAGGGAAGAGTTTGTAATGAACTCCCTTTATATTCATTGTTGCGTTAAAGCAGAGACAGAAAAATATGGACTGCTTTAACAACCTTAATAGTAGGCATGAGAAATTAATTTTAATTTGTTCTATGTTTTCAAGTACTATAAAACTAAAATTGGCCGCATCACATTTAGCATGCAAATACTGTATTTATATGCTTCTATTACTCCTGTGCAAATGCAGCTCCATCTTCTAACGTTATATGGATGAACACATTTTTCAATAAGCTAAACATGAAATGCGGAAAGAAGTTTATTACTTCCCAAGCATTTTTAAAAAAAAATGCCATGTCAAGTTTACATAAACAGAATCTCCCAGAAGGAATGCTGTTCTTAAAATAGCACCTCCTTTTATTCATGGTAAAAATGTTCTTGTCATGGTACTCAACTCCAGAGAGAAGGTTTTTAAATGTATTTCACCTGCTATCATAGATTTTTTATGAATACCTAGTACAGAAGCTCAAAAGAGAACTGTGGCCCCACCAAACATGTAGAAAGTAAAAAATGGTTGAATTCATCCTACAATTTTACAACTCAATTCTTAAGAATTTAACATAATGTCTCTGAGACTCATTCTTGTATACAGGAGACTTTTTAAAATTTTTTTTTAAAGGTGGAAGTTTTAAACAATATGCTCAGTATCTCTGAAGATGAAGCCTCCTAAGTCTTGAGGATGACCTCGGCTTGCCTTGGTCCAGGGCAGCACAGCCTGCCCAGGTGGTGTGGAGCCAGAGCCCTTGGAAAGGACCGGGTGGGGGTTGGGGCGCTGGGCTGGGGCAGTGGTAGGAGACAGAGGAGCGCCGGGAGCTGCAGGCGGGCAGGAGGGACGGGGGCAGAGGCGATGGGAACATGTGAGGCTTAGGGGCAGAGTTTGGAGAGGTGCACCCAATGCTCCTGAAGCGAATGCTTGAGAGGTCTAACCAGTGACTTGAGTCCTGTGCCTCTGCTGTCTGAGGTACAAGTGCAGATCACCTGTACCGATAGCTGTATCTATACAAGGTGTATCCTTTAACCCAGGTTAAACCTTAGACTGCCACATGCTGAAGTCCTAAAAATTAACATGACTGTGCCAGTAGAGAGCAGACCGAGTTGCCCACGGTACAGCCCCCTGTTTGGTTTGCTGCGTGGGACTTGTTCAGCCTGGTTCCGCCACACAGCCCCTGGAAGTTAAACCCCTTAAAATAACCCACCTGATCATGACTGAGGCTCACAGATATTTCAAAGAACTATATGCCCCACACTGCACAGCACTTGCCTTCTCATTTAGCTAAGATAATTTCAGCCCCCCGTTAAGAATCCAGCATGCCTCCACCAGGGCTAACCATGTACTGTGATAAACGTACAGGTTTCTCTACTTTGCTTTTCACCAAGGAATGAGCACCTGACCCATAACAGCATAATTTATGTTGCTTAAATATTTGAAGAAAAAAACGACATTTTTATTTCACCTATTAATATTGCTCATAGGGTTAAGAACTCTGGCTGCCACATGAACTATCGGCCCCAAAGGGCGTGCATGTGACCGTTTTGTGTGAAACGGCAGCAGTCTGGTTCAGAGAGAAGTTACTCTGCTGAGCACCATTCCTGCAGCTGGAGCATCCATCCCTCCCCTAAGCCCTTCCCTCCCTTCTGCGAGGCTACCTGCCGGGACAGTGCTCGTGTGTGACAGGGAAGACATAAGTATACAGCAACAGTAAATACAGATAAAAATCTGAGGCACAGAGGTGAACATTTCTCTAAGAAAATTACACTGTGCAGGAGCAGACTTTGGAACAGACAGAAGATACACATACGGGAACGCACGACTCAAAACGAAAATCCAGTCCTAGTGCTAAGGAATTTATACTTTGGGAGAAAGGTGGTTAACCGGAGAGACACCTCAGATAATTTACTTCTGACTCCACTGAATGGATGGTAAGAGATGGAAGATTACTTTTGGCCTTAAAATTAGGTTTATCTGTGTTTAGTTGTGAGCTGCCTCCCATCATGGCTAAGGAGGCAGAAGACGTCCTTGTTGTTTATTTTCCTATGTGGCGTACCGCGAGGAAGAACTTGTGCTGCTGAGCTACCCTCACGAGTGGGTATGGAGGGGCATAGCCTGGTTTTGGCTGCAGGGAGCAGGGACAGTGCCACAGGGTGGGCCAGCACAGATCCCCCTCCCACTGGCCAGGGCACGCTGCAGGGCTCAGCGTGCAGCTCGCTTGGCACAGCTCCGCCACAGAACCACACACAAAGTCCTTCCTCTTATTCAGGCACTGCGATGGCATCAGGGTCTGGACGAGCACACGGGAGCCCCCATCCAGCGATGAGGGGGAAGGGAGGAGATGGCTCCCAGCCTGGTGCCTGAGCTGCCATCTGAAGAAATGCCTGCCTTGGTGCTGGGAAGAGGCTACGGCTCGCACGCCATGCAGCTACTCAAACCAGAACCATCCTCCCAGCAAGCCAGGAGCCCTGTCACCTCAACTGCAGCACCTGCGCCCATGTACCAAAGCATGAAAGGATGGCATGTGCTGTGGAAGCGGCTCCCCATCCCCGCGCCCTCCCCGCCCTCCCGCCGCGATGCGAAGCACACGCTATGGCAGGCAGATGATAGTATGACACAGACTTACATCCAGCGAGGGCTCCGGCATGTCGGGTGCTCCCTGTCCACCAGCCTGACCCTCTAAGGCTGAGGAGGGATTAAAGGTCAGGTCACTGTGTGGATGGTTGCTAGAAGCGGCCGGGGGCGGCTGCCGGGACTGCTGGGTAGGAGGCCCGCTGTGATGTAATGGCTGCCCTGACTGGCTGCTGGGGTGAGGGACGTGCAAACCTTGCTGCATGGAAGTATGGGACTGATCAGTGCTGCCGGGATGAGGGATCTGCGGAGGAGGAAAAAAGCAGGAAAAGAAAGTGAGGCCACAAGGTACAGTGCTCGCGGTGCCTGACTCTGTAACCGCATGTTACAAAAAGAAATAACTTAAATAAATTTTTAAAAGACACACACAACCAAAAAACAGAACAAAAACCAAAAAAAAGACATAAAAAAGCGCAATCGGAAAAGAAAACTCCATATCCCAATGCTGGAGGAAGTGTTTCAGCTTTTTGAAGGTTATCTGCCAGCAGGAGATAAACACATTGGATTTGTGCTGTTGGTTTGCTTCCTTGTGATGTGGGAAACTGAGCTTGAAGGTGCAAAATAATGAACCCCAAAGAGGAGGCTTATGGGTGCTGCCCAGCATTAGCAAGGCAGATGCTTTTGCCCTAAAAAATTCCATAAATGAATGGAGAATTTGCTGAATTACAATCCCTATGCCAGGGAACTGATTAACCAAGAATGCATCACTTCTGCTGAGCTCCCTTATCGGGTAGCTTCCTGACACCGCTCCCTATTTGTGCTTCAGCTCATTACAAACATCTTGCAAACACCAGCCCTTCCCCACTCCTCCCCTCTTTTTCTTTTCAGAATGCAACACCCCTTTTAAGGGCTGAAGATTTTCCTCGCTGGTATTCATGGCTTCTGACGGTTGACAAAACCCAAGTTGGCTCAGCTCACGAGCTCCCCACCCATCAGCAGAGCTGCTGTAGGTGGCTGCATACCTGCTGACTGCAAAGTACGATGCAACAGCTTACAATAAGCTTATGATCACCCTTCTATTTTGTATTCATGATGTGGATAAGTTCCCTTGCAAAAGCTTAGTATTTTTTATGTTTTCCATGGGGAATAAACTACCAAACTGCAGGCATCTTCCAAACCCTGTTATGGAAGAATGGGGGAAAAGTCTTTCTCGCATGACAGAGAAGCAACAAAAATGCACAAGTCCAATTCTTCCTTCCTTCTGCCTCATGTCACGTTTAATGCTAGTGGATTCTTTGGGGCTTGACCTTGGTGCCATGAGAAGAACTGTCTGAACGCTTCAGAATCAGATGTCTCATGTTAATTGGGTATATGGAGAAGCAAAAAATGTAAACATTTTTGAGGAATGCTACATATTGCCACAAAGTGGAGCTGAAATAAAAGAACAGATACATACAACAACAGCATGAAATTCATCCAGCCAAGCCAACAGAAACCAGCAAAATGCTATGTCAGCATTGACCCTTTCATACCACCATAAACTGCGAGGTTATTTTAACCTTAGTCTTCAGTTTTAGAAAGTGAAAGGGAGGTTACTACAAAACTTAATTAAAATGTTCCCACAAAATTACAGAAACAAGCATTTAAAAAAATACATTTCATGTATTCCTTCTGAAAACTGAAACCTGAATACCGATCCATTGGGACAGTCACACTCAGCTACACGGAGGTCCTTTTCAACACTTTGGTAGTACGAAGGTTGGTGGAAATGAGCAAGATTTTATCTGCAACACTGCGTTTGGGCCTCTTTCCCATATGAGAGTTTAAAGTAACTGTTAGAAAGTACTGATACACAATTATCCCTCCATTAGAGTCACAATTTGACTACTTGAAAAGAATTCTGCAACGTTATTTTTGTTACCTTAGGGGTAAACTTGTACAAAATCTGCCCACGGACCACACCTTAATGTAAATTAATCTGCAGCCTAAAAACTTAGCAAAAGTCCAAGTGAAAGTAGATGTCTATCCAAATAGTACTGTTTCCTTCTTCAGTCACCAAGGACATGTGCAACAGAAAGTGTAGGAATTAAGAAAGCTTAATAATCAGAAAAAGTAAAAAGCAATTTAAGACAGTGTTGCTAAAGTGAGAAAGCAGTTTCCATAAAAAAAACCCCAACAAACCAAAACCCAAAAACCAAACCAAAACAGGATTATCTTGAACGCATGTCTTAAATTTATCCCTGAATGCACAAAGCAAGAATCATACTGGCATGTCTATATCAATAATTATTTAAACCAAGAGGCATTCATATGTTCTCAGCCATATTTCAAAACAAATAAGCAGGTTAGAAATTCTACATTATGCTTATATATAGGCAAGCATTTTATCTATGTAACTATTTACTCGATAAGGCAGTATCTTGGGTCCTGAGATAACTACGGGACAGAGAGTAATTGTTCACTGTAAGACTTAAACAGCCATCGCAGGTTCAAAATCCACCTGACTTAGGCCACGGACTCCACCAGCCTACCTGTGAGAAAGCAAAATGCTCAGGACTTCAACATTTTTCTATTTGCATCCAGCTAACTAATGGTAAGTTTGCCATGGTGCAAAAACATTCTAAGCAACACACTTTGTGTACATTCAGCTTGCCTCTGCAACTCCCATCGTTTTATTTAAAAACACTAACCCACACTATGAACACGGAGTCTAGCAAAGTCGCCTTTGCTTACATAGCAAGGTAATTCCAGAGCTGTTTTTAGAAGTGTAAACTTTGGCACTCTTAAAACGTTTACAGTCTATAAAAGAAAAGCTTATAGCAGACACAACAACATCTTCAGCTTAATAGCACAAAACAACGCAACTCTTTACGAGCCCAACAGTGACCTCTAGGAGTGCCAAGGCGTATAGCTGCAGCGCAATGGGACCTGCCAGCCGCAGAACACTATGCCTTTCATCTCAGGAGAAAATCGATAGTGGGAAAAAAAGATCAGCAGGTTAAGCTGATGGTTTATATCTCTCTCCATTACTGAGGTCATACTTTTACCAACTCTTTTGCTGGGTTAGCTGGCAGAGCCACTGAGAGGTGCTATCCTGCCCTGCTGCTTTTCTCAGCCACTTTTCCCATCCGTGCCTTTGTCATCGGGTGCATCCTTGCAGACGTGCAGCAAACTCAACTGGGGAACAGACATGGATCAAAGCTAAACTCCTCCCCTGCCCCACCACCAGCCCTGAATTAGTGTTCAATCACATCAGTACCCGGATCCAGATGGCTGCAATACCACTTGTGCTGGTATGAGAGAGAGGAAAAGTGAAAATAGAAACAAGAGCGATGAGTTCTTACAGTAGCACCAGCTCCTATCACCTCACTGTGTATGTGACACTATGGCGCAATCCTGCATTGCTCAGGCAGGCACCACTCCACACACTCTCTGCAAGAAGCACTAAGTTAGAGCTAACTCTGAATTCACCTTTGTCTAAAACTTGTTTACAATTTCTGAAAACAAGCATGATGTGATGGTGGCAGCTACTTTACAGTCATCTTGCGCTGACATAGAAGCATCTGTTCTACAGTTCTCACAACACTTTACACTGGGGAAGAGGTATTACTTCTGGCCACGCTTTGGGTCTTGATTTTGTCTTCTTCCACAGGAGCAGAATCGCAGTGTTGACAGAAGGTAGTTCTGATGATCCAGCCTGGGCTACCCAGCCCTACCTACATTGCGCAAACACATCTGCACTTCCTGGAGTGACCTATGGAGTATGTCTGGAAGGATCAGCTTTCTCTGCTTACCATTATATAAGGGCCACCACATAAATCTTCATAATAGGAAAATTAGGAACTTCCTCAGCAGCATTCAGCTCCAGTTAGAGACAGACCTCGGGTCTAAAAGGACCAAACATGTGATCCTGACTCACCTTGTAAACATGAAACAGTCAAAGTGAATAGCAGACAAAACCAAAATACGCCTTAAATGTGCAAAAAGGAAAGACAGAAAGCCAGACAAGAGCACAGGCAACATCTTAAAACCTTAGTTCAATTATGCAATGCGATTTATAGTTATTTTCGTACAGAGATGTCTGTCCAAAGACATTCAGCTACACAATCTAGGAATGTGTTAATGGCATGCATTTCTCTAAAAGCAGTACTCTTAAAGCTGCCTTTCCTGACTGTCTGCTACAGACAAACAGTTCATTTTTCAGAGAGAAGAAAGGAAGGCGGAGAAAAAGAGAGAAAGAGGAGAGCAGAGACTTTATAATACTGAAAAAGCTACGTGGGAGCACTAACAGTCCTCAAATGTGACCCGAAGACTATGTGGCTACGCTGACAAGGTCAATCTAATTCCTGAAAACTGATCCTCATGAGAGAAAATCAGCCATTGACACAAACTAGGTGGAACCTGCTTTAGCGCTGCTTCCTGTTCCCAAACAGTACAGCTTGCATATGATGACAGATGAGGGAGAAGTGAGGCCAAGGTTTACTTTAATTGCCAGCTATCATAAGTAAGTATGAGATTTGCTACCGACTGGCCCACAGAAGCAAAAATCTATTAACATGTGCTCAAATACTCTCTTGCAGCTCTGGAACACGCATAGCCTTAAGCAACTTTCACCTTTGCTATCATCTGTAAGCAGTCCCATTTTCAGAAAGCCACAGATTCTTCACTTTCATATGCAACCACTTCATATCCTACCACTTCAGAAATTTCACTGGGGCAACTACTATAGCAAGTTAACTGATGAAGTCAAGAGGTAGGTGTTAGGTAATGGGAGGCAAAGAATAATTCCCTGTGGCTTTGGTTCAAAGGAAGGCAGCTGTGAGTGGCTCAGGTTGGTGGTATTTCCCCTCACTACTATATTCTAATACTGTAGGGTTGGTTCTGATGCAGATAATTCAGACTGCTCTTTAAGCTGGGTATGTGGAATTTGATAACGTAAAATTAAGTTTACAGCATGTCTGTTCTGTCCTTTATTAGCCTGTAAAGTGGTAAAGTCATTACGGTTTCTGGACTCTTTACTTTGCAGACAGTCTTGTTACTTGGGCTCTCTCCAAGCTATACTAAGAACTCTCTCTCCCCTCTCATCCTATTTCTCACCATCCTCCTTGGAAAACCCACTGCCAGCTAGAGGAGACATTGACTGAGTAGGCTTTTGCTGAGCATCTGCTGCCACATTTCCTCATTACATTCTGAAATTGTACTTTCTAGTATTCACTAAAGACACGGCACAGATGACTTGTCAAGTTAAACATCCTTCCTGTGCAGTAACAGCACACTATAAAGCCCCTGCCCTGTAACTTAAATGAACATAAAAGGATGCATACACACACCCCACACACAGAGTTAAAATAGCTGGCTAGCCATGCCTAAGAGCTAAATGCTGCTGGTAGCTTTTCTATCACCTAGCTGCTGCAGTACTGCATTTTCTGGAAATACAGAAAGTTCTGTATATAAAACTCAGTGCTCTGAGCAAGCTGCTTTTCCAAGGCACAGTTCTGCCTCTCCACCCGAGACCTGAGGAACCTCCATTTTTCAGTCTCATACACTGATACGCTTTCAGACCATTGGCAGCATTTCTCCTTGAAATCTACAGGCTTGTCCTATTCCCAACAGCCTAAGGTGCCTTTCACGCTACTTGGGTAGAATTCCCCCTCAAAATGCTTTGATGCAAATTTTGCCCTCAGGGACAAAGCCAGGGAAGATATTGTCCCTGCCTTGAAGTCAGTCAATGTCTTGCTGTAATAAGCTGTCTGCTGAAGATGGATATTCACACACCCTGCTGGCCTAGGGAGCGAAGTCTTGTTTTTTTCAGGTGTCAGAGCAAAGCACAACGATTAACACAAGCACGCCGAGCCAGGTTGTCTCTTTCAGATAAACAGGCTTAAATGACAATTCAAAAACCTCAGAAATGCTTCTCCAAAAACTCGAAAAGGCCAGAAAGGAAGAGTGGCATTTTTGGCATTTCTCAGGACTACTCTATTGCACAAACTTCCCAAGTGAGGAATCCACAAAAAGTCAAAGCAGTTCACAAGGCAAGTCCGTTAGCTGGATGAGAGCTCCTTACCCCCACAAAGGAAAAGCTACGTCCACAGCACCATTACTTACAGATTCCTGCATGGGGTGACTGAGAGGTTTGTCGAGAGCTGCCATGCTGCTCGGCATGTCTGGGGGATGCGACAGCTGTGGCCCATGCATGAAGTCATTCATAGATGTGCCACCGGGATTCCCGTGCGGGAAGTCAAAATTGCCGTGACCTTGGTAACTGTTACCTAAAAGAGAAACAGATGCGATATGAAAGAAACTATTTGTTTCCCAACATTGATCTCTCAGAGAATCTTGTAAAAGCTGTGTGGCATGGCATCCTCCCTGCACAGTGCAGGGCAACTGCAACGTTGAGCGCGACGACACCGTGCTCCCCACTGCTGGAGTGAGCTGGAGGAATGGGGAGGAAGAAACCAGCCCTCAGCTTCAAATACTGGCTGCTGTAATAATTCACATGTGTGTTGTAACTAATTGAAAACTGCTGACATTTTGAAAAACTACTGTCAAGTCACCACATAAACTTAACAAAACTGAAAAGTGGAAGGGATATGAAATTCTATGGAGTATCTGCATCCGGAAGCATCTCAGTGCAACTGAGACTGACTGCCCAGGTCCAAAATTATATATAGGACGCCTGTGTTATTTATGCCTACACTTCCAGTTCTCAGTAAGATTGCAGCACTGCTTCAGTTTCTGATGAAGCTAATTGACAGAACTGCGTCAGGAAGATGCCACAGTACCTGTTCCTAGCACAGCATCTATTTTACTTCTGCAGCATAAACAGGCAATTTCCGTTAAGATAATGCAGAAGAGACCTTCATGCCTAATTGGGGTTTGTGATGTAGCTCTCCTTGCTCCCACAAAACCTAATAAAATTCACTTGACTGTCTGCCAATATAACATCAGTTTCCCCCTCTTGTATCTATTCTTCTCATTTTCAGAGTTACAAACTGGCTGCCTGTAGCCTGTGTTTCAGCATGTGGATATGCACGCTCATAACAAACAAATAGTGAATTTATTAAATCTACCTAACTTCAGCCCAAAATGATCTTCTCCAAAGCACCAAAATTTCATACCAATTTGGAATAAATTATCTGGAATTACGCCCCCACATCTGCCACCTAGCTGCAAGCCTGGAGTCCCCTGCTGATCTGCAGGACAAGTACTGTATGTCCATTGTCGGTATGTTTTGATCCGTCCCACCCCAGCCCAGTGATCTTCACTTAAAATTCTAAAGCAAGCACGTATCCCAGTACAGGGATTTTACTCTCTGTATTTTTTCTGTCCAGACCTCTCTGTTAACACTTCCAACTGAGATACCAACTCTGGTGGCTTATTTACTACTAACAGCAAAAACCGAACTAAAGCCACTCAGCTATTCCATGTAAGCAACTGAACTGGATGATGCTGAGCTCTGAAATAATAGAATTGGAGCTTGCACAAGAGCCTGCGGTTCGTCAGCTGAAGTAGAGCAGCTTCAAATGTTCGAGTCAAGAAGGGAGTTTGACAAACTGAAGTAGCTGCATCATTTGCTCTTTAGCACAGCTTCACAAGCAGAAGCTTAATCTCGGAGGAATAGAAGTCATTAGCCATGTAAGAGTATTTCTCAAAGAAGTCAGGACTTTGATCTATCATGTAAATACTGCAGAGCCTTACTAATTCTCATTTTGTTAATCTGCAAACTGGATGAGTCCCACAGAATATAGCTGGTCTTGCCTTGCTTCTCAGGAAAGATTTAATAGCAGGGAGCTGGAATAAGGTCTTGTATTAGTGAGTACTTATTATATTTGCAAATTAAACTTCAGTATGCTTACTGTCAAACCCAAATAAACAAACATAAAGCACAGTAGTAGTACTACTACTACTTTGCTCTAGAATATGGTTAATCAGAGGGCGTTACCTAATTCTAAGCACTAAGTGTCAGTGCATGTGTTGATGGAGAATGAAGATGCAAGGCAGTATGCTCAGGGACTTACAGCCATGCAGCAGCATGCCCTTCTCTGGGGCAAGAGTTGTGCCACATGCGGAGGGACAGACCTATAAAGAGATTTAGGATAACCTGGTGCTCTGCATTGATACGTCTGTTGCAGGGGAAATAGGAGAGCGTGGGTTTCACCTGCCACTGATGAGTCAGGGATCTGAGAAGCAATGACTACCTCTGCTACAGGATCCACAGCAAAAGGCAGGCAAATAACAGTCTAGGAAGCAATCATTACACAAACCCTAAGCCCCACTTTACGTAACCACCCTGTCTGTTCCCGATTGTGAGCTAGAAAGATGATGAAGAATAGATGGCTCTGTTCTCATGCTCTGACTGCACTTCACTCCTACTAAACGAGTGAAAAATTTGTGATTCAGTGCTCTTGGCTTTGTTATAGTAATCATTCATCTGTTTGAAAACCTACAAAGTTTTATCATCTGTCATCAGTTTTGCAGTCATTGGAGCAAATTAACCATATTTTGCATGGAATCTGTATTTTTCTTCAAACGCCTGCAAAAAGCACATATATCACCTTGTAATCAATTTGGGGATTCTGATGGTGTGAACAGTTGGTCTTTTCCCAGAGCTGAACTGAGTCATATCATATTACTTGCAAAAGAAACAGTCTCTGGTTTCATATTTTCAGAATTGTCACTATAATTGAGTTATTCACAATATACCAGTCATTTGAAAACTATCTCCACTGCCTGTATTTAGTTCCCTGTTTCTCAGTCTGGCAGCACATGGGTAGAGGAACTCAAAAGTCATTTTCTAATGCAAAAGTGTTTGCAAAGCAGTTCAAAATCTCTTTTAAAGTCATCCACTTTCTGAGTGGCCTACCAAATGCCAACGCACCAGCAGGGTTAATGGGCCAGGTTCTCTGCCTTGTAACTTCTATAGCACCAGGAGCCTTCACTTAAAGGAGAATGGAACAGAAGGAAAATGGACAGAAAAAATGAGTAAAGATGTATACTGTGGCAGGCCATGAATATATGAGGCAACATACAATGCTTGTTGATTCAGGGAGGACTGCACGGCAATAAATATGACAAGCACCAATCTCCTTAGTAAAATATATTTTCCTCTGAACAGATGAATCTCAAATGACTGATGCAGAATTTCACAATTGCAGCTATATAATTTGCTTTCCATTTGTGTCTCTGAGAAGATGCACTGACATACCTGAACCACAAAGCTGACCGAACCACTGACTTCTAGAGTGACCACCTGGGTGCACAAAGCTGGAAAACTAACCTTGGTTACCATATTCAGTGGAGTTGTTGCCTCCTGGAGGAGGGGGTAGGGATGGGTAAGGTGAAGGGCCAGGACCCAAAGCTGCAATCATCTCCATCACATTTGGCATGATCATCTGGCTTGGACTCATGGTCTTAAATCTTTTTGAGGGAATGCCATCTGGATCATCTTTGATGTGAATATCTGACTTTATAGGGACCGGCCTCCAACTGCAAGTTGGATCAATGGTAACTTCTTCAAACTCCGAGCTGCAAAACAACGTGAAAATTTTAGCACATTAATCGATTGTCTTTTGCTGAAGTTTCCATAAGAATTTGCATGGTTAAAAGTGCTCTAAAATGCTCCAGTATAATACAACCTCAAGATCTTTCAGTCCTCAAGTGTGTGCTGGAAGCAAGTTTTAAAAAAAGGCAAGTGTGAGAGCACATTTCTGTGTTTATCCACACAGCCAAATCCAAACATATCTATGTGGTCTGCCATGTGTGAATCAGAGGGACTACTGGTAAATATAAGAAAGCATTTAATCCTCCATTCTCACTCTTCCCTCTGCTTCATTGGTGAGGCTGCCATCAATAGATAACCCGATCAAGATCTATTAAGTAGATGGAAACTGATTCACTGTATCACCTGCTCCACCAAGGAGCCATGAAACAGAATATTCAAGTTCCATCACTAAGACCTACTTTGGTGTGACTATCTCAGTATTCATTAACATATCTCCCAGTTACTTATTCTTGGATATCAGAAATGAGTAACTTCACTTACTTTTGTATAGCGTTCAGAATACCCCACATATACTGGTCAACCTCCAAGCCCTCCAGCAGAGCAGTTTTACTAGGAAGGAAAAAAACCCCAAACCTCAGGTTAGAATATTGCTACGCGTGTAGAAGAGGTATGGAAGAAGGACAGGTTAGTGATGAAATCAGCAGACTGGGATCCACCATCCATAACACATAATTTAGGAATGATTTGGGGCAAACAAGTTTTAGTTCTACATCTGCATTACCAGGATAATAGTATTCTACATCAAATAGATGAGATAAGGATACATCTACTTGTGTGTGTCCACAAGCTGTTCACATCCTTTAAATAATTTTTTTTAGCAAAACATATTGCGAATGTAAAGGCTTTTCAAAGCTAGCAGATCTCTCCTGTGAACATCAGCTACATCAGCTAGCACTATTTTTTTTTTTCAAAATGGATCATTTTTTTTTTGAGCTACACAGTAACATGGCTTCAAAGTAACTACATATTATACCTATTTTACTTAAGAGCAGCATAGATGGGGACAGAACAAAACAAAAACGGAAATGATTTAGTTATGTAGGCACTTCAATCTGAATGTAGGTGCTCATACTCAGAGAAATAGGACAAAAGTTTTGGCCTGGATGTACAAATACATCAATTAAGCAGCAAGACATCCAATTCTTGTGATATTTTTAGCCTAACTTAGAAGATGGGAAAGATTCAGGTAGTTCAGAGAAAACATTTGCACTTTAGGCTATGTATCAATTATGGATAGTCACTGAAACAAGCTCATCTCAAGCCTGCAATGTCCACAGAAGCAGACAGAACTGAGAATCTCCACTCCTGTTCATACCTAACATCGGCTGGTACAGCAGGGGTTGAACTGGAGACTTGCAGAAATGAAGTGCAAGGCGCTACAGCTACAGCTGCTTGAGCTAAAGAACCCGGGCTCCTCAGCTGAGGCTGGAACAAACTCGCAACCCCGTGGACTCAGCACAGTAGGTTAAAGACACTGAACTGGCCTGCAGACATTCGGCAATTCTCTCTGCCCAGTTAAACATAAGAATGGGCAGTCTGTAACCACTTCAAAGCTTTTTGTTCCATTTCTTCCACAGTATACTAGCACTCTGGTCAAAACATAAGGTTGGAAGTATGTCAAGGTATCCCTCTTTTCCTTTATGCAATCACTCCGAACTCCTGCTCCTCAGAAATCTTTTACCATTTTTAAAATCAGCCTTATTCTGGACTAGAATCCTTCCTGCCTTCTGCCCTCACTTTAACTTGCACTTGATGTTGACTTTGACCTTGGAGGATCAAACTTCATTTCCTACCTAATTACTGGGAAATGCTGCAGTCTCCAAAATTCCCCCTCTCCCTGAACACTGCCATTAACTGTGTATCTATGTCACTCAAAGCACAGTACCTGAGACAGTTATTTGGCATCCTTACTTAACGTTCAGCTGGATGCTGAACCCTTTAGTATCAACATATTTGAATCAGTAATTTGGGCATTACAACGTTAAAATTATACAAAACTAACTCTAGACTAGACTATCCGTTATTTTGCCATGGCGTGTTGTTGTCTGGAAGTTACTTATATGTCATAATCTAGGGGAAGACAAACTCCCAGTTCATTCATTTATGTAGATATCTGTCTTATCAATGTAAATATTTGAGCTTCTTTTGAACTCTACACAACCCCTTGATAGCCTGTAATGAGAGCTTGCAGATTATATGTTTTGTGAGAAAATATCTCATTATCTGTTTTTAAATTTCTAATAAACCAGGGTGTTCCCTCAATTTATGAAATATTGCAAGAATTCTCATTGGACTTTATGCTATTAGGTAAATGTAATATATGCATCTTATTTCCTAGCACTTCCTTCTTCTCCCCCTCCATGACCCTAAATATGATCTGAATTTGGTCAAATCGTGTACAACTGCATTTCACGTAGCACGGTTGCACTTACTTGCATACTGGACACCTCCAAGTTCCTCTTTCACAGTTCAGTTGCAAGTAAGATTCCAGATCAAAGCACTAGGTATCGGAAAGAAACAAGGAGGGGGAAAAAAAAAAAAAAAAAGAAAAAAAGAAAAAAAGAGGAAGTCAATGGAAAATACTGTATTAGCTGCATCAGCTGGACAAAAGTAAAACTGCCGTGAAAAAAAAGCCTACTAGCACTGAAAACTAAGCCAAATAGCTTTTTTTCTCCCTCTACATTAAACATATATATAGTTAATTATTTAGGTTGATAGACACAAAGAAATCCCATTTCATTAGGTGCTCTCGTATGATAACCAAGCTAAAACAACTAACAACACATGGCTGAGGGAATACTGCCAGGCCACTGGCATCTACTCACTTGTACATGCTTGCAGTCGTGACCCCTTGCTGGGAGCTGAATCCGCCGGAATGTGATCGGACACTTCAGAGACACTTTAATAGCAGTTTGCTCTACTCCATCTTCCCCGTTTAGCGTCGCATTGCCAGAGGAAGCTGCTACACTACTGAAGTTCCTCTTTACTGTTTAGGAAGAAGGTACACAAGTGTACTGTAAATTCTAACACAGAAATCTGAAAGACCAACCTTTAAAGGCCAATTTAATGGTGTATTTTGTGTAATTTAGAACATTCTCTGGAACAGACAAACCATCACACACGCATGTCAGCTATACCCTCAACCAAATAAAATGCCATACAAGCACTTAAAGCAGCCTTAAATAAATAAAGAATAATCTTTCTATATGGGGCTTTTAAGTAAGTCAAAATCAAACATGCGGGAAAAGCTAGAGAGATTCTCCTGGAATGGGAACTAAGCTTGTGTCCTTGGTACTTTGTTACCCTCACCCAAATACCCCGAACATTTAAGGATACTGAAGATTTAATCTACGCACATGATGTTCTGGAAATTCCTGACACGTACAGCTTAAGGTTTTCAATAAGCAAGTAAATCTTGTGTTGAAATAGCTTATCACAACTGAACATACCCATTCTGGAAAGTCATCACCCACACAAAATGAAAACTCACTCTTAGTGATACAATGTTCTGCTGGGAGAAGACGTTTCTTCAGTAGACCTTGAAGTACGGAGCGAACTGATGGCCGGTGTACTAACTGCAACACGAACAAGTGTGACTGAAAGAAAACGTGTTTTGTTACCAAGAGAACCAAACACACAGGGTAAAGACACTGCTGAACAGAGCTGCATTCTTCCCTTGGACACGTGGCTTCTGTAAGAGCCTGATGCTTAAGTACGAAAGCTGGTTCTGCTCCACTGCGCACGCACTCCCTTAGGGATATTCTGCATGCTGCGCAGTATGTTGGTCTGGGCTCCAGGAGCATAACGTATGCAAGGGCTTTAAAAAAAGCAAAGATTTTCTGCATTTTCTCCCTCCTTAATATTCAGAACACATATGGCTGATGTATTCATCTCTGACATCAGGGTTTATTTTTAAAACCCTGGATTCTTTGACACAGTCTAGCCTACCTGCCTGCCCTCAGACTACATTGAAAGTTGCAAAAATGATTTGCTACTGATGTGTCTGGAACCAACTGAATTTTTTTCCCCAACACAGACCTCGTTGTGGATTCACAGGATGCTGCCCCTGCTCTTAGCCACCAGATAAATGACATTATGCAGAGAAACATCACTGTGAAGTAAAGCGAAATGGGTGGATGGTTTCTTGTCAAAGTGCCTCACACTGCGACCCTGGGAGATGTAGCAGCTTGCTTTCTTGTCAGTGACAACAGAATGGTCAAAAGCTCAGACTGTATGTGTGCAAGTCTGCATTAAAAATACAGTACTCGCCCCAGAGAGTACCTAAACCATGGAAAAGAAGAAAGGGGAAAGTTCCATGGTCTAGACTGCATCATGGAATATGAGTTTTTAATCTGAAAAGGTATTTGAAAAATCATCTCACCACCACCAATTATTATGGTGTTGAAGTTCTCATGTCAAACCAAATACAGTTTAATACACTAGGAAAATGAAATTAGTACCTCACAGCAGTCTGCATCACAATAATCTACTGCGTTAATACACTTTAGCTGCCTTGTTACACAGGCACGTACTGAATAGGCAGGAGATCAAACTCCCTTCCTCCCCTAGACCACAAGACTTTTCAGAGACATTGGAAGGACACCACTACATTCTGAAATAATTCCGCAGCAAAAATTTCTGTATTAGCACTCTGACTGTATCATCAAACAAGCACCTTACCAGAAAAATGCATGGAAAAAGAAAAATGAGAGTAAGGCTCTTTCAGCTAAGGCAACATTTGCAAACTGTACTAAATAGCAAACTCAGCATCAGCAGCTGCAGCCGTGAGCTCAGTGTACTTACACAACAGCATGCTGTGACTGTAATTTGAATCGTGTTTCTTCCTGGCTGGCAGACGTGCTTTAGGTGCAGAGGTTTATGAGATGTCTTGTTGTCACCACGTTCGATGGTAAGTGGGGTTGCATTAACGCTGACCTGGACTGAAGCTGGCCAGTTTGTGTTCATTTGTCTGTCTTCATGGTGATAGCACTTGAACTGTAATTCCAAGTCAGACCTGTACAACAACCAATAAACCTTCCTTTAACTTTGCTTTCACATTGCAGAGGGAGGTTGGTTTGATGATAAAGAAAAAACGTTTCCTAGCAATCAGATTATTTTTCTAGAATTATTACCGGTAAAGGATATAACATACTTTCTTCATAAAGGCCCTTAAATGATGTAAGCATGCCACAAAGTTTTTGTTAGTATTTTTCACTTAGAAAGGAAGTGTATTTTACACTTACAAAGGGAACATCTCAAACCGCTTTGTAAAACGAGACCATGCAGAAAGAAAAATGTTAACATCAGGTAGGTCCTTCCTGTGTGTTAAGAACAAGAAAGTGATACACTGCAGTGGGTTGTGCTGGAAGACTGTGGATTCTCCACTACTTCAGAGCGTTTAAAAGAGCATTTGAATGAACACTTGTCAGACAAAATACAGGTACAGCTAATCCTGCCTTGGAACAGGTAAATCAACTAAAATAAAATAACCCCTGTATCTCACCCCCTGTGTTTCTGTGATTCCAAATTAACACAGCTGTGGATTAAATCTGCCCAATTTAGACCTTCTTTCAGAGCATGAATTCCTCCCACCTCTCCAATAACTTTCACACACTATTTAGCTCCTCAAAAATTAGTTTTATAACACCTCCAAAAAAGGAAGAGGCCGAGATTAAGTTTATCACAAATTAAGTGGGTAGAGACTATGACTTCAGTTTCATTAATGGATGTTAACCTTGTGTTAGGAATGAGTAATCTGAAGAAGAAATTTAAAAGAACATGAAGAACTGAACTGTCAGGATTCTGCTGTTCATGACACAAAAAGACAGCTGAACGTTTATCTTTTGTGCTTGGAAATCTAGGTGCTCATTTCTTCATCTTGCCTGAAGAAGAGATCTTTGTAAGATCCATGAGGAACAGCTTATTCAGGAGATCACCACGTTAACTGCCATTTTCCTCATCCAAACTCAGAGATTTCAATTGTGACTTAACATCATTTTTTTCTGGATTTCAAAACATCCAGATTTAGTGCTGGATAAAACCATGGAGGGTTTTGTTTTTGTTTTTTTTTTAAAAAAGGTATAGAATACAAGTTACTTGACCATAATCCACCTATATTAAGTCTTTCCAGGCTTTTTTCCAATATTTTATTAACAATTTTTTGAAAGTTCTCTCTGCAAGATCCACTGGAGATTCTCACCTCACGAGAACACACCGCAGTCACCCAAACCCTGAGGGAAGTAGGGCTTGGTCCCTCTGATATAAAACCCAAGCAGATTACGTGTGTTCCTGAGGACTGTGAGCAGGCCTGCTGAATGTCACAGAGCGGTGACAGAGCCCAGGAGACCCCCATGTTCTCAGCACGCAGCGTCTCCACCGTGGGACGCTATTAATAACTGAGCAGTGCTAAGACTGAACCAGCTTCAAGGCGACATTTTCCCTGCCTTCAACCTTTCTGTTTCTCGTAACCAGGAAAAGTTCCCAGCAGGGAGAAAAATAGTTGCATTGCTATTCATTATGTGTGTACACGTGAGAGGTTTTGCCGAATATTTTAACTGGCAGACAAATATTAAGAATTGGCTCAATTCCACCATTCTCTATAAAACCGAAATCCATCCACACATGTGACTAATTCATTTTTCTGGAATCCATCCAGCCCTGAGTTAAATGTGAAATGACTTCATTACAGGACCATCCGCTCTCCCCACTATTAACAAGCTTTTCACAACAGCAGACCTGAGCACAGTTTACCTATGAGTCTTCATTAAAATAAGTTTAAATAAAGGCTATGTGTTTGGTGAGCTAAGGAAGAAAGAAAGAACAGATATTAAGAAACAGCCTCATGCCTCAGTGCAGCACTATAAATCTACTGAATGAGCCAGCACAATCCCCAGTAGTGATTACTTATTAATAAGAACCAGCAAATAACTGCCAAAAGTCCCTCTGCTGCGAGTACTCCACGATAATGAAATGCAAGTAAGCAATAACTGACCTCAAAGTTAGGTGTTAATTATTGGATGTGGTCTGCCTGCAATCTCCCTCCCTTCCAACCCCCAGGCTACCTCAGGGTAGGGGGGCACCGTAGCAGCAAGGGCTCCTGCATCCCACATCAAGCCTCAGCTTTAGAGCCAGTCCGTCCCTGGGGCAGGAAACTGAGTGCACCTCGCCGCCCACCTCACACCCTCCACACCATGACAATAGAAGTCTCAGGTGGATTCCAGTGAATGGGAAGAAGATCCTCATAGGGAAAAAAAGCTCAAACTGCAAGTTATCACTCCCATTAGGATCAAGGGGGATATGGTCCAGGCTCAGGAAGAAACAAAGTGAGGCAGGCGTAATGGAAAATGTGCTTAGGATGCTGCACTTTACCATCTCAGCTGCTACACCTGTGAAACAACTTCCATACAAGATCCTGAGCAACTAACCAGCCTCCACAATGCCAGGATAAACACTGAGATGCTTTCTGAGAAAAGCAGAACGAGGAGACAAAATTATTCTGTGGTATTTGAAAATATACAAATAAAAAAAAATTAAGACTCTGATTGTCATTTGATCTAATGCCCTTCCATGAGCACAGTGGAATCAGGACATAACCTGAAAGAGCTTATGCAGATCTACATTAAATGCAGGTAAGTACCACCTAGGAAAACTATTCCTCTGTGCTGGAAAGTAGTACTCCCTGTAAGTGAACACCAGAAGCCTTTGTACGTGGAAAGCTATGCTCCGGTATTTCTGACCTGTCCTTACTTGTGGTGTCACAGGAGAGGAGGAATTTAGGAAGTTAGTTTCTAAAGTTTGAAGGATTTAAGCACTTGTCTTTCCAAAGCATTTTACCAAGCCTCTAAATCAGGTCCTTTGTTTTTCATTATCAGATACTCCACACGATTTAATTTAAGCATAAACTGTAACAGCCCTGCATAGTTACTCCTGTAATTAATGTTTCACAGGCCACAAAGCACCTAGGACTTCAGAGTCTCCCAAATGGAAGTTTGTACTGGCGTCAGTCGTGCATGTCCCGCACCCATTCCACCCAGAGCAGAAAGGATGGAACAGTCGCACTGATTTTTCAAACACTGCATGCCGTATGCTATCAGCAAGGAGATGCAACACAGATCAGGAAGCATTTTAGAACATGTTGTCTCTGGTAAGTGACAGGTGACAGCATCTGTGAGTTTAAAGGGTATTTTTTCCTATCTAGGTCACAATTCTTAAAGTAAAATTCACAGCAAACCTAAATGAAGTTCATCTGGCCTGCCACTCCTCCATCACTGGGTGCAAGACTCCCTCGCAGCAAGGCTGAGCTTACCTCCACATCAGTGTCTGATGAACAGTTGGCCGTAAGTGAAAGACATGGTTACTGACTGCCAGGTTGTGTTCCAGCCGGAAGGGCTCCAGTACAACACCATCTCTCACAGGGAACGTCAGACGCAGCTCATCATTGTGGTTGGCTGGGATCGAAGAGGGAGAGAAAGCGTGAACTTTCCCTTTAGCATCTGCAGTGCAATAATAATGTGTATATTTATACAGAATAGTAACAAATGGCACAGTGATCTGCTACTGGGTCTAACTTAGTAGGTTCATACACACAAATAAGAAAACCACAGGTAACTACATCATCTAACTGATACAAGTGACAGGGCTCAAACTGATAGCGATGGCAAACCAAAGTCTTCTATTCTCCCACACTTAACATTAGGACCTTAGCATTCCGGCCACAAACAGAAACCAGGCATGGTAAGAATTCCTGGGTTTTATTACTGGATAGGTTCTGTGTCCAGGCTCACTCTGTTGGCAGAAAACTGACAACAAATCTCTTAATTACGGCAAACTGTGATAATGCTCGTTTTCCCAGCTTTGAACTGGGATCAGCATTACCCGATTAGTTCCAACAGTTTCATCAGCTGAAACTATCCAATGACCAAAGACACTGGTATTTAATTACTATCTGATCTCATAAAACAAGGTTTTGTGGTGACTTACAGCTAATCTATGAAGTCCAAATGTCTTTAAAAGCTGTGTGCTTGCCCACATAATACTGCAGGCCACCTCCTTCTACTTCATTTTTCAGCTATCCTGAACTCCGAACACCAGTTGCAAAGTGCTAATGCAGCAGCAGTTATTTTACAGAAAATATTAAGGCTCTCCCCATTCCCTAGTAAATGATATCTCCTATTGTTCATCAGTCAATTCAAAACCTCAAACATCTTGTGCTAGTACATAGCCAGAGAGATCTTGTTATTCCTGCCCTGTTCCCAGCCAAATGTAGCTGTGACGTTGAGTGGCTTTGAAAGGAGCATGTATCAATTTTTGGCATACTGCTGAATATTTTTAAGAAGCCTGTATGGATCACAATAGAGACACCACTATAAATATTCACATTTTATGCTATTCTGCATTGACGTTCAATGAATGGCTTTGCCCTTGAACAAAACAGACCACAAAAAAAGTTCACACAGTAAACAAGCCTACCAAGCACACGTAACGCAATCCAAAATCACGTGTTTTATCCTCAGGAAGCATATCAAAGGAATATTTCAGGAGTCAAATCCTAAAATCCTTAGAAGTTTAACCTGGAAGAACTTTTCTGATACTCTATTTCAGGAGGGGATAGCAATCTTTTTTTTACTGTCCACTGGCTCCAGTGAGCCTGTACCGTGCATGCCACCTACCACAACTTAGCAATCTGAGCCTCCAGAGCAGCAATCAGAGCTAGCTTCCAGACTTGGAAATGGATGTGGCAGAGAACAGAGGGACAATAAATGACTGTGGGGGCATTCTGTTTGCTACTCACTTGGAGGTGGTGGTAAAGCATTGATATTTGGTTTAATATCAGGTGGGAATGGTGGTTTGACATCCTGGTTAGGTGACAGGTATGGAGGAATATTGCTCCCTGGAGTCATAGGTGGCGTGGGGTTTCCTGGAACAGGTGAATGAGGGTAATTTGCCACAGGTACAGGCCTTGATGGCTAGAAAATAAATAACATCACATTGTTATTGCAGTCTGAAAATAAAAATAATAAGCCTTGTGAACTGTACTGCTATCAAACGCCAAAGACGACGAAGAAGGTAGGGAGGCCCTCCACACCCAGAAGGACAAGAAACCACAGGATGTCCCATGAGGCCTTTGGGAAGAGGCAGACTAGGAGAGAAAAGCAGGGACTGAAACCAGCAGACCAGCCAGCTTAGTTCAGGCAATGACCAGATAGAAGCAAGGCTGCCAAGAGGCTTATTGCATTCCTCTCAATGCTCTTTTTCCAAAACCAACTAGTCATTCACTTCAGTTTTTCCACAGCACCCCAACCTTCCCAGCCCTTTCTATCTCTGGCTTCCTCCCAAAATAGCCCCAGTGCACAAAAGCCTACATGGAAAACAAAGTCCAATTAGAATGTCTGTGTCCCTTTTACTTCCACCTATCCTTTCTTCCACCCCGTCCAACTCATCTACTCAGAATGAAAGCTCTGGGGGGTCAAGGAATGTCTTTTATTCTGTGTGCCTACAATTTGATTCTGTTCTTAGTTTGCTGCTGAATAAGACAGTTTAAGAGAAAAGGGATAGTTAAATATAAATAGTAGCTACAGTATTAAAACACCATTGGTTTTGTTTCTTGTAATTAAGGGGATGGTTGCAGTTAACAGAATAAACCAATAACAATGACGTGAAGGAAGCTGACGTTAAACAAAACTGCAACTGCATGGCACTCTCTTGTAATAGCTTGTGTACCATAAGCACATATACATGAGAGGGTCAGATGAAAAACTTTACAGCCAGCCAAAGTATCAGGACTTCAAATCTGATTCTGTATCTAAATACTGTGCTGCTAGTCTAGCATGCACTAAAGCACATAAGAGAGCTGCATTCTGAAATCTTAAAACATTTACATTTCCAACCATCTTTGTTTTTTTCTTTAACACATACAGTTACTATCTCCACAACCACTACAATCAAAAGGTTCAGGTCCTGTCTGTGGCAAGCTGGAACTTTTCCCCCAGCCAGGATAATCTCCTTTCTTAACAAGGTCTCTTGTTTTCTAACTGTTTCCAGAATGGTTGATACTTGAATAGAAGATAGCATTGGAAAGACCACAGATTCTTTCTTAGAACTAACCTGTAAATAAAAAACTTAAACCCCATCTAAAATAAACACATGTAAAATGCATTAAAAAGTCTGTCACTTAAAAACTTCACAGAGATCTTCTGCTGTTATTTTAACATAAGTGACTGCACTGGAATTACAGTAGTTGAGGATCTATATCTTCCTCGTGTTCTTCTCGGCACTGGACTGCAAAAGCTGCCATGATGCAACAGGCATTCCTTTGGGTACCACAGTGGACAGCTTGGCTGCACGCAGAACAGATGCTCTGTAGTAAAGGGATTTTTTCCCCCTTTTTTCCAACAGTGTTTTCTGTGTGAATCACACCAGAACAATTCCAGTTCAAGAGCAATGTGCATCTTAGATTCTGTCAGCCTACATTCAAAATCAGAATGTGGTCCAGAGACTTCAAAAGCTCATGCTTTAAGAGCAGGTCAGGCTATCGATGGTCCTCTCCATTTTTATACTCACTGGAGTACCTGTGTGCAAAAGATCACTTCTGCGTGCCCTTCAAAGACGTCAAACCTCAGCAGGCCCTCAGTACAAACTCCGCTTGGATAATACTAAGTACTGAAGGTGTATCCATAAAACAGGTTTTAGGCAACATTTTTACAATTCTAAGTCTTGCCCAAAACAAGCAGCACAGGAGGAAAAAAAGGAGAAAAGGGGAGAGAGAGGTTGGAGAAAGTCACACAAACTTCAGTTCAAAGACGAATTCTATAGCTGGAACAGCTTTTAAGTTTGGGCTGGCTTAATCCAACAGTGACCACTGTAGGTCTGAAACTGGAATGCTGCAATGTGGAACTTGGTTATTACAAAATTCCAAAGTTGTATTCTTGTAGGATGCCATGAATAGGTGAAAATACTATACCTGAATCCCATTAGGTACTTCTTTTTACATGCTACATTTAAAGCGAAACCAACATTTTATTGTAAAAGCCTCTAATGAGCTGCAGTAACATTCAGTTTTCTTTATGAACTGAAGTTACAATGCAATTTGGCTGATTGACTTGATCCTGTGATATCCAAAACATTAGTAAAAGCACTGTGCTTTTTTCTCTCTTTCCTTTAATTATGTAAAAGCAGTTATCTATGAAGTCATTAATGTGACTTCCTTCATAAATGTCTACCAGAATGCAACAAGATAATCTAAAAATTCTTACCTTGTAATACTGCCCCATGTTGACCGTTGGAGGAGGGTACTGCCCTGTGTTTTGCTGACTTGGCATCCTCTGTCCAGGATAGTTGGGAGATGTAAGGGGTCTTGGAGGGTTGGGAGTGGGGTACTGACCAGGCTGGTTTGGAAACTGGCTATTTGGTCCATACTGCTGGTTTCCATAATTCGGCTGTTTCATGACAGAGATGAAAGAAGACAAAGATCTGTTTCATGCAAGCAGCTGTCTTAAATTGATTGTTAGCATACATTCAGTAGTGGAATCAAAACAAACAAAAAACCAGGTGACTACTCCTCAACCTAGGGACACTCGTGCCTAAGCCTGCACCCTGATGGCTGGAGGTGAACACTCACTCAAAAGCATAGAAGTCCCGCAAAACAAAGTGGGATGAAAATAACCGTGTACCTTAACACACACACACACGCGCGCTCAGCCTTGCAGTGCTGTCAAAGGGCACTGTGTTTGAAGAAACCAGAACTACAACCAGATGCAAAATCTCTGTGTTTTTTTAAGTTCCACCAGCCCCATCCCTGGGGCTCCTTTTCCAGATGGAGAATGAAAGCACAAAAAGAACAAGTAACATTAAAAAAAAAATTAAATCCTGGAATAGGCAGAGAATAGAAGCTGTGTTGTCCATGTCTGTCTTCCCAACACAACTGCTAAGCTGGCCCTGTGCTGGAGTGTTTAGCAATACCCATACAACTAAACAGAAGCTATTACCAGTCATGAACACCTTGCTAGTGCTAGCCAGTACTGTGCTGCAGTTTTGGAATAAAGCCCCGAAAAATGGAACTTTAAAGGTAATAAAATGTCAAGTTTGAGAAACCAACTGATTAATAAGAAGTTTCCATAAATTAAGCTTTCAAAAAAACAACAAGCAAATAGCATCTATGGACCTGCAGAATTCAGATCAGCAAACCAGTGACATTTAGGGCACTGCTCAGTACTGACTCCTTGAGAACATGATCATATTCACTTACAATGAAAAACCTGCTTCTGAAGCAGCAAAAGGGGATTTACAGTTGTCCTAAAAATATGAAATCTGAAGATAAAAATTATCTAAACAAGCCACATTGTGTTTTCTTAATTGTAGAGGAAGTGGCAGTATTTACAGAGTGAAAAGCCTTCCCAGAGAAACAACTCCCGCAAAAGCACGTAACTTTTTTTGTTTCTGATTTTTTTTTTATTTAAAAAAAAATAGTTCGCAGATCAGGAAAGAAATGTAGCTCAATAATATATGTTTGCTATATTTTCTGCATACCACTGTACTCTTTGCTCTATGTTTTCTATAAACTCTTACTACCATTATTATAGTCAGGGCAATATCATAATATTCAAAGCTCTACACCTGGAGTTATAGCTGTTGGTGTAGTCTCAGTTTAATACAGAATTTTACCAGGAAATTATCTCTGAAGCTAGTAACGGGTGGCTAGATTTGTAACAACATTTATGTGCATATAGATGCTGAGAGAGAGTTGGCGAGATTCTCAAAAGCATCTGCTGCCTGACTCACATCAAATTCGAATAATAAAATGCATTAGTGCTTCTTAAAAATCCAAAAGCTCGTCTGTCTACATCTTCAGATGTCTAAATTTCTTTAAAATTCTGACCCTAAGTGTTTTGCCCAAGGTCATAATACAAGTCAATGGCAATGTAATTTTGTCTACAAAGCCACTCAGATCTCCTAACAGCATGGGAACTTAGACAGAAATACCACACTCCAAATAAACTTGTATTAGATAAATGCTGACACAGAGGGATTTGAGTTCAACATGATTTATATTCATCTCAGTGCCTATGAAAATCAAGCCTCAAGAAGTTTGGAAAGCAATTGGTCTTTAAAATAAATGTTATTACTATTGGTGTTTATACAACATATGCCCTGTATTTCTTTAGAACAATAAAACATCCAAGAAAATGCAGATCACATATGTATTGGGCTCAAATGAAGTATTTCACCTTCAACATCTCTTTTAAGTTGTCATGTTAAATAAATCCACTCCTGTGAAGGAAGTCTGCTTACAGTCTATGAATTCACCATCTAGCATGAGAATCTCAAAGTGACATTTTGAGGGCTCAGCCAGTTTTGGGACTTTCTTGGTTTTAAAGACTGTCATCTTGACTAACATAGCAAGGCCCAACCTGAATACTTTAGAAGCTTAAAAGGAAGAACTGCTGCCACACATATTTTAACAGCAGTATTCCTACCAAGGCTAGAACAAAGATGTACCTATCGTACAGGGATGCACACCACACACTACCCCAGCATGTTGCAACTTCCAGTCAAAACAATAGCGTATGCAAAATATGATTTATTTTATTACCTCTCCTGGGTACGGTCTCTTTATGCCTTGTATTGGCAAAGACTGGGGGCGTGGGCCTGGGTAGGCTTGCTGAGGCATCCTCTGCCCATGGGTGCTGAAGGGACTCATTCCAGGAGGCCGAGGCTGGTTCATCCCGGGAGGCGTCATCTCCTGCTCCCATGCTTGCTGGGTTCATGTTGCCTGGCATAGAAGCAGGGCCACGAGGACCAGGCTGGTTCATAAACTGGTTGTTGTAAGCCTGAGTTGGACCCATCTGGAAAGAGGAACAAACCTTCAACGGAAGAAGAAGAAAAAAAAAAAAGAATAAAATGCGACATGCATTTAAAATGGGAGGAGGGAGCTGAACATGCTTTTGGGGGAGGGAAGAAGGGGAGGTTTTATGTCGCATTTTCTTTCGATGTTCTCCAACATTTGATGGGTGGTGATGTTATTTATAATAAAAATTTAATTGGATTGTAGAAGGCTAAGAGAGACAGACAGACAGACGCAAGTCTAAAGTGAGCCATTAAACTGGTTAATTTGGCTAGTCTATTACTGTAAGGTAACAGGTTAGGAAGTTGGCTGTGTAAGTAAAGCACAACATTACAATTTCTAAGACATCGTGCTTCTTTACATCACCATATGTATGGTATATGGGCCCATATACTTCAAAACTCAGAGAGGTAAAAAAGCTAAGGAGGAAAAAACCTGAATTGATCAAAGCCTTGTTTATCTTAAGAAAAAATTATTACATGAAGTCATGACATGCTGGAGGCTATGGATCACCATGTCTCACATAGCTGTTCTCATAGACAACATTATTAAAAAGGAAATCTCTCTTCTACTGTTGTTTCCTTGTTTGAAGGGAGAAAAACAGCCAACCAGCTGTAGTTGGCAAAATAAACAATTACCCAAGCGGCACAAAACCTATTCCAAGATTCTGGAACATTTCACCGGGTACTCAAATTTAGAGGTTCACGGGGCTGGCAAAGGCAACAATAATACATCATGTCAGATGCAGCCGTCACTTTGGGCAATCTTCAATTCTTTTAAGGGGCAATCTCCAAACTACAAAATACACTGAGGCAAGATTTATTGGGAAAAACACGGGAGACCGACTCCTACCCACATACACACATTCCAGCAGTTTCTCATAAGCATTTATAACCATGCTCATGCACGAAAAAAAATAATAGAGTAGGCACCCTAATAAACAGGGGAGTAAGAAGGACAGCCCAATTCCCTGTTATGGTCCAAATCAGGCAAGTATGAAGACGTAAGGGTTGCTCTCTTACCGGTCCATACTGGTTCATGTCCTTATTCTGCGTTTCCTGAAGGGCTGCCACAGTGGCTGTAGCTGTAGCTGTGGCTGTAGCAGCTGCAGCCGCAACTGCAGCAGCGGCGGCAGCTGCAGCTGGCTGGGTGAAATCAGCTGGCGGTCTCGTGTGGGGGGGAATCCCCATTCCTGCAGGGGTATTTGGGCCTCCAGGGTAACTAACAGGGAAGAAAAGAGAGAATTAAGACATGCCTGGTGGATTTTGTTTTGAACATTGGTGTGATCCTCATCTGGAACTGTTCCAACACCACGTATCAATGCCTAATGAAAGCCAGCAGGATGGGGAATGAGGTGTGTACATGAGACACAAGTGTTGCTCAGGTGCAACAGCCATAGGGCTGCCACTGGGATTGCAAGGCACCACTGTCTGTTGTTTTGGGGGCGGTGAACTGCTTTGCAGCTCTGTAGTTTACTGCAAAGTTGAACTGAAATCCTGCAAGTTAATGCGCGCTCCATTTCCCGATGGTGTAGGGAACACTGCAGCGTGAACAGAGAGCTTCCTCCACTACAGTGCACTCATCTGCCTCAGTGGTGAATTATGCCAAATGTTCCCAATGTTGTAAAGCATTCCTCCCTCAACCTCAGCAGAAAGGCCAGGAGAGACCCAATGCAATCAGTGCTACTGGATCCCACACAACGTATTTTGCAGTTCCTACCCAGCTCTCTTACTGGTCATAAGATAAATTAAGCTAAACCATGCCTTTCCCACTCCAAGACATCAACTAGCTTTATAAATATGGTTCAGTATGCTGTGCCCATTTTCAATATTAACACAAAGCTAAAGAAACTTTCTGACTTGTTCAAGGTCACTCAGTAGATCAGTGGCAGAGATGAAAGGAGAGAGAAGTTCCCCGAGTCCCAGGCTTATATTCTTCACACTAGATTGACTATGCTAACAACCTTTTCAGCAGGCTTTGCAGAGGGACCATAAATAGTGGTTTCAGTTAAATGCACTTACCACCCTTGTTTACAAAGCATAGACACAGAAAGTCAAAATGTAACAAAACCCAGGCTATTAGTTTTGGCTTATTTCACTAATGCAGCATTTACTTCCCCAAAATAAATACACAGCTTGACTGTCTCTGAACAAACATCCTCACCCCCAAGCCTTTCCAGATTTCTGCTGTGGATTAAGTCTTTGGGCAGAAATATCCCATTGCATAGGAACCTACTTTGCCTCATACTCAAGCTTATTCCTCCATACACACGTAGAAATTATACCACCAACACCTTTCACATCCTGGCCTTATTAAATGTTAATCATTCCTAAGCTTGTGGTCTGTTTAACAATCTCTCTTAATTAAAACTTTATTTTGGGGGTTTATTAGAGCTAATTGATTGACCTAAGCCATTTCCATTTACTGTGATGAATTTCATTGCAGTTTGGGTAGCTGATTTCCAAAGCCGTAAAAGCAGTATGCACTTCAGTTAACCAGCATAAAATAGCTACTGAGACTTTCTATCATTAAAATAAGCCCGAGACACTTCTGTCAGGTCACTAAAACAAGCTTCATCAACTATTTACATCCATTTTCCACCTCAGACAAGTAAATCTTACCTGCCACCAAAGCCTCCGCTTCCAGGATAATTGGGTCGCCCATACATGCCCTGCTGTATGTACGGCTGAGTGGAGCCCGCCTTGGCTGAAAATTGTTGCTGCTGTCCAGCAAACTGAGGGGAATTGATTCCAGGGTTGCTGGTAGTCATCCCAGAAGCCATGGGATTTCCTGCTGGGTTCATAGGGTTATTAGCATTTGCCATTGGATTTCCCAGCACCTGTGAGTAGAAACATGAGAATAAGGGGCTGTACCTTGAACTACATCAAGCAAATTAAGTGGATTTGCTGCAATTGATAAATTACAATATAACTACCCTGTACTCTGAACTTGAATGAACATACACCTTGTTGATACCTAGGTGCACATTTCTGGTGATTTCTCCTTTTCTTTTGCCATTTCCAAACACAAGTTTCTGATCTTCTAATCATCCTTCACACGAGATTTTTAACTAGATGGAACCCAAACACACACGCTTATGAAAAAAGTTATGATAAAGACCAGCTAGAACCATGCTCTGGTAGGTGGCAAATTCATCCGACTAAGAGAAAGTACATGCTTTTTCTTTCTTTTTTGATGTGGGACTTTGAAATAACTTGCAAATATTCAGTCTCATCGGCATACTGTAAAGAGTACCACAGATGCAAAACTGTGAAAGAATGTATTGCAGTGGCTTAACCTGTTCTTGAATCCAACTCTCTAAAGCGTACAGAAGCCTATCAGCTGTTTTTATTGCTTCTTAGAAAAAAAGTCCTCTGTTCTGTTTTTAAAACGACTTGGTTTGCTTGTTTGAAGCTTTTTTTTCTTTTCAGTTGAACAAAATTGCTACCATTTCCGTGGAGGCAGAAGCATGGCTGTTAAGGGATCATCTGCATGGAAATCTGTCTCCTACTTGGGAAGAAATTTGGTGGTCATAATTTTTGCAGACGACCAAGTCATCAGCTTTGGGAATTTGTGAAAGGGAATGGTGAGCCCGGCTCGTTCCTTTCCCTTGGGGAGCACAAAGACTTACGGGAAACCCTGTCATTCACTTCTCTCTGCTTTGAACAGCTACAAGCAAGCTTCACGTTTCAGAGTTTCACCCTTCCCTTGCAGTGATTCTAAAGAATTTTCTCCTTTTTACCAAAGCACTTTTTTCTTTTATTGCACATTCCTCTGAAGTACGAAGAGTTCAAGTTACATTACAGTGTTGTTACGATAGAACAAAACTCTGAGTCTTTTTTTTACCCCCTTTTGTCTTTCTAGGTGTGAAAGATATTCACAAGAGACTGGATTTCCATTTTCTGGCCAATGTATAGACCTACCTGCTTACTCAGGTGTTTCGCTCCCAGATGTAATGCCTTTTCCGTTTTAAGATTTTTAAAAAGAAATCAACAATAATAAATGAAGTTATAGATCCTGCAACTGTTTCCTTTATTTTTTGAAGAAATGATTTGCCACAACCAGTGCTTATGTAACTGCCATGTGTGTATCTATGACTTGGCCCCTCAATGATTTCTTTTTCAAATGGCTCAATCCATAACAATATTGGTTTTAATTTTCTGACAAGAATTAAAATGATAAAAAAAAATCCACAGAAAATTCCGTATGGGATCTAATGTCACTCGATTTGAAAAAGGTAGAAAAGACAAGTTAGATTTATGTACCGTTTGTACTCATTAAAGATGGTGACGTGTTTAGAGCACTTCATCCGTGGTGTAAGAAAAGGCCAGACTGCCTGAGAGCTTGATTTGTGCCACATCCCTTGGAGAACACACTATCACAAATAATTCCTTCACTAGGCATTTCCTTCATTAAAGCTGCTTCTTTTTGTATAGCGTAATTCAATATACATTGCAGAAGAAAAAGAGAGGTAAGAGAGGAGAGAACCGAATGAAAATCCAGTAAGTATGGCTCCCACCTGGAAGCCAGGAGCTCATGCTCATCCTCCAATGCATACTGAAATATTTTTGCAAAGTAAGGCAGCATTAACAGGAGAGGGTTGAAAAGAGTACAGCCTGTAGCTGGTAGTTAGCTCCTCAGTGCTGGGGTAGACTTGGCACTGGATTTCACCAGCCCACAAGTACGACACAACGCCAGGTAAAATCCACAATACCTGTCATTTGGTGAATCTAGCTAGAAATTTTATTTTTAATAAAACAACTCTTCAAATCCAATCTGAAATTCCCAAGAGGTTTGGGATTACTCCAAAATCACACTTTTAGTGTTGAAACCGTACAGTGCAAAATACGGCCTAAACCCAAGCCTGACATTGGCATGCAGCTAAACCAGTCACTGACTCAAGCTCTCAGACGCCTCCTTTCCGATGCTACCAAAGAGGACACGACTGGAAAAAAAATGCAGCATGTACAACAAAGAGAACACAGACACCGTTATCGATCCCAAGAGGATTTTCCAAAAAGCTTTCCATTTTGCAAACACAAGTGAAAACCCACATCTACAGGGGAAAGAGCACAAAAGGGAAGCTTACCTGGCTTTGAGAGGTGTTAGTCACACCCCATACTGTGGTGACCACTGATAAAGAGCCTGGAGGCTGGTTGGTATTTTGCTGCCAGGGAACAGAATCGTAAGGGAAAGACCCATCACTGCAAAAACAAACGTTTAGGAGGGTGAAATTTTGGAAGTTTAAACAGTGGCAAGTTGCTGGTGGGGACAAAGGGATTAACACCTGATGTTACCTTAACTCCCCACTCCTCCTTCCATTTTTAGCCTAGTATTCTCAGAGGCATAAAGTTTCTTTAATAGCAACACAATCATATCAAAACCACACAGAACTAATGAATTCCTTAACTATATTGAAGCACACGGCTTTTACCATAAAGGACTGTAACCGATGAAAGTAAAAATAAACTTGGGGGCAGGGTTTCAAACAAGGACACTAAGCAAGTTGCTCAGAAGCACTTATTTTTTGCAATCCATCTCAAGCTCTTCAACAATCACTGCTTCAGCTGCCTCATATCAATTCAATTAGATTTTGAGACCAGACTGCAGCTCCACTGTCTGCACTGGGTCCCCAAATGGCCAGAAAAGCCTTTAGAGGAATAGCAGTTCAACATCATTTTGAAAAGTAAATTGAAATTCAGATAGCGTTCTCCCACACGATGGATAAGCTGCATGCCAAAAACAGTATTAGCTAATCAGCATTCTATAAAATCAACTGCAGATATACAACACATCTTTCAGATAAATATGTGGATGAGAGGATTGGGTTTTTCCATTACCTTTGTCCACAGATACAAGCAAACATTTCTTACAGTTCTTTTCATACGAAAGCACTGGTGGTTTCAAAATGAACACAGGATAGGTATGCATCTAGTGTAATTAATGAAATACGTTAAATCCAGCGAAAGTAACTATTAATCCCATAACTGTAAAATATATCCCACTTGAAATTTGCTCCTTCTCATACTATTAACTTGTAAATTAGATTTCTATTTGCATATATGTACACATACACACACGTGATCTGTCCTCATCTAGATACATATATACCATTTAATACATACACACACTGCTCTCGTCTTCAAACGCCACTGCTTTGCATTTCATATCAAGAACTGCATTTTTGCCTGGACTACCAGCTATTCCTGGAATTTATACAGGGCTACCTTGCCTAAAGAATCCATACAGGCTCTACGAGCGCTGCATCCACGTGCTTCAAAGCTGGCACCACAAAGTGCCACACAATTAACTCATACAAGGCTTGGTGAGACAACCAACCTCCCCAAGTCCTAAAAAGGGCTCTGTGGCAGAGGGAGCTGACTCTCCCATCTCCCCAGAGAGCCCTCCAGGCCTGGACCACTTCTCCTTCCTTTTGTGCTGTGAGCCAAAATCAAGGACTTCCTCTTCGTTCATTCTTTACCCTGTCCGTAACACTTAGTGTAAATCGTTTAAGAATAGCAATTGCATTGCACAAACACGTGCGTACACATGATAAAAACTGCCTATGTCCTAAGCAACCAAGAATCTAATGGCAGCAACAGCAACTGTCTAAGGTAAAGTGAAACACTGAATACATTTTACAAACAACTAGGAAATTTCAAACCAATTCCATAATGCTGTGCCAGCACAACAGCACTGTATTAGAACGTAACTGTGAATTTGAACTGACCTATTTGTTTCAAAATACCCAAATTGAATTAAGAAATAAAATCACAAAAAAATTAAAATAAATCCAATTAGGGAAAAGAATGATTTCCCCTAACAAACAATTAGGGAAAATTAATGGAAAATAGTAATTCTCTACAAGACGCTTGACATGTAATGTTTACATCGACAGCATCCATATAAACCAATGTGTGATTAAGGGCATATTTAACAGCTTGCAATCAGTAAGTCCTCCTAGCCCATGGGGGTTTTTTAAAATTTTCTCTTAAAGGCTGACAATCTTCCCCCTCTCATTCAGAGGCTCAAACAACGGCTTCAGTGACTAATATTTGCAAGTGACACTATGTTTCAGCAAGTCCCCTCCACCGGCATGGAGACAAATGATGACTAACCCAGAATGTGTGACTGCTATGAAGCCTTCCTCTTTTTTCCTGCTCTGAATGATGCCCCCTACTTTACTTCCTTCTCTGACTGTTTTTGATGATGTCTGCTCTGTGATTTGTTTGGATATTTATGGCACATATGAGTGTCTGTGTACTTCAATGACTACAAACAAGCTCCCTCCGTGACATAAGCAGTTAAAGGACTCGCTGCAGCCATTTCTCTCTATTCCCCACTGATGTGCTGTGGATGGGTAATAAAACCTGAGGGACAAGGCAAATATTTTGCAAGTGTATGAGTAAATAAGAAGGGGAACAACAGGCAGGGATCGAACCACAGAGTCACTGAAGGTTCTTCTGTATGCTTAGTGGAACTTTGAGCTAGCAGTGCCTTAGCCTGCTATTAAGTTATAACCATTTCTTCACTTTCTTTGCCTCCAAAGCATGTTTCTCTCACCCATTCCTCTCCTTTACAGCACACAGAAGAGATTTAATATATTATTCATCTGTACTTTCCAATGGTAGAGCATTTGTTTAGGGGAAGGCTGCACTGGGTTCTCAAACACTATACCACACTTCATCTAATTACAAAGAAGAGTGAATCACTGACTTTTTACTGTATTACAGTTAAAATGGGTGACGCCTCAAGAACCCATATTGTTGACATACAATGAAAGCCTCTAGCACAGGACCCAGCATAACACATGAAAGCCAGAAAAAAAAGACCAGGTACAGATTTGTTGAGAAATATTCATCATGCACACTAAATCACCTGACCATTACGTTATCCAACACAGGTCTGCTTTAAATTGCAGACAACATTAGTATCTGAAATTACGGCAACACTGAAATGGTGATGGGTGTGCCTTGCAGAGCATCAACTCATACACCCTAACGTACACTAACTGCACTAGACCTCACTTCAAACTTCACTTTAGTTACCCCAATGAGAAATACACGGCATTCTCGTGGTCTGCACTCCCCAGCATGACACTCTGGCCCATCACCAAATGGCGTATGACTTTTGCCATAACGGACACAATACCCACCCTTCCTCCACCGCGTGAAGGCTTCTTTGGTTTCAAGCAGTAGGAGCTGCTGAAACACGTGCCGCTCAACTAAAGGATTACTTGTCCCTCCACTTCGCTCTTTCAGCTTGCGCTTGTGTCCTCAGACAACCCAAAGGAATACTCCCACCATCAAAGTAAAATCCATGTAAGTACCGTAATGAAACGTGACCAATCCAATTCTCATTTGCAAAAGAGCAGCGGCTTTCCGCTGTTATTATACAGAGCTGTGAATTATTCTGGAATCCCTTTCTTTCAACTTGAAAATGGCAGCCAATAGAGAAAGAAGCTTCAACCTCTCCAGCCACCGCAAAACACTGCCCACGACATTGTTCCTGTTGAAAGGTACAAGGGTAATTAAGTCTCTCACTACACCCTGGAGGGCAGTGAGTCAGTTCGGGCTCAGCTGGAGTCCACTAAAACAGTATTGACTAAATTTATAATAGTGTTAATGAACCTATACATACTACTGGTCAGCATTAAAGGCCAAACAGCAGAGGAAGCCATAGAGCAAAGAGGATGGAGGGAAATTACTTCTCAAACTATGATGTAGTGAAACTGTAATCAAGGAATAAGGAGGAAGGATTTCTTGGCTGCTGGCAAATGTACTGAAACCATCGGTAATACAACACTCACGCCAGAGAAGCACATCGGTACTTAGGTCTAAACAGCTTCTCTTTGTCTCAGTACTAGGAAAACAGAACCAGACAGCTATCCAGCCTCTTTGGAATAGTCACAAGCTTCATGTCAGACACAGACTGTTAGTTAATTCTAATAATAGTTGCTTAATAAAAAGTGAGCTCTGTAAATGAATACTAGTGAATTACCGTAGTTTATGCACAATTTGTGGCATTACTTGAAAATGCTGTATTTTAAATATGTTTATGTTTTCATTAAAGCAATTGTCTGTGTATCTGATACTCTGTTTACATGTCTTCATTGATTGAGGAAGGAGAGATTCACATGGTTTAGTGAAGTACGCATCCCTGGAGCATCGGTACTTTACATGTTGTGGAGGAGGGTAAAATCTGGAATTATAGCTTCCCGGTGATTTTCCACATCACTTGTTGAGAAGGCCAGGTGTCTGAAACACTACCTTTAAAAAGCATCCATCTCCCTTTTAAACACTGAAAATCTATCAACTACTGAAGAAAAGCACCAGATGTTGGCTTTCTCAAAAAACCTTTTCACTCCAAGCACTGCAATCAAGTTTCTCACAACTGGGCTTTCAGTGACTGGTTTTTCTTGCTTACCCTGAAGCCAGCTTTACACTTTTGCAGGGGTCTGTAATGTTTCTGAAGCACAGTCATCCCACCTGACTGGTAGCTGACACACACACAGAGTCCTTTAAATCTACAGACTCTATCATAACTTCTTCAGCTGATGCCAAGATGAGCAGGTAATTGCCAGTGTAACACTGCCTGTCATTTCTCCCATGTCGGCTTTTGTCACCCACGGACACCTAGAGAGAGCATCTGACAAGGAGCAAGGTGGCAGAGATCTACTCAGGCCAAATGCTCCTTTGCAGCCAAAGCAAAACACACGGCCAAAAAACAGAACCTTCCAAACACAGCCCAAACCTGGGGCTCCTGATCTGTTCTTGCCCGCTGGCACCTCTCCGCGTCTGCACCTTGTTCTGCCCCTACAACTGCCTCTGGGTGCGTGCGGGCTCAGGGTGCCCAGCACCCCTCGGCTGTATTCTTGGTTGAAGCCTCTAGGTGACACTACTTTAATACAAACTAAACCGTAACAGTCTCCAGAACAAGGCTCCTTGCTCCCGCCTCACCCCTCTTTTCCCCCTAAAACCTCATCTGTCTGCAGTGGAAAAACATCACAAATCCCACAGCCAGAAGGGGAAATGCAGCCCCAGGAAACTGCAGCACCAACACAGGCGACTCACGCCCCTGCTGTCGCACAAGTTAAGCAGCTTGGCTTCTTTCACTCGGGTTTAGTTTTCATTTTACTTGGGTTTCTCAAATGAACACCACTCACGTAGCTTTAATTATTAATATGGATTCAATTAGCAATTCTTCTTGATTAGGGCACCACCATAAACTTATTTTAAGCATACTCAAGAAAAAGACTGTTTTGCATGGTGCACTGCAAATACTGAATTTGAACCACCGTTTCGGTGTGCTCATGTTATGGAACAGGCATGAATTTCACCACATTTTTATAATTTTTGTATCAGTATAAACACAACCTAACTACTTCTTTAAAAATAAAATCACAAAAGCAGATGGAACACCATTAGCAGTTTCCTGCAACACCTCAATGCTCCAGGAAGGACTGAAGCTCATTTTTTCCCAATTCGATAAGCTAGGAATACCCAACAATCTATTCACAAATAACAGATCAAATGAATTTTTTATTTTATTTATTTCTGGTCAAATTTCCACTGAAAATATTGTTTGCCTTGACTACTAGTTTGAAAAAAGCAGTGTGACACCTGAAAGCCAAAATTTGGTTCCTCTTACTGACAATCAAAAACATTTCAGAGATCTGCTTTTGTTTTCTTTTAAAAAATCCCCTGACATCTAGAAGGAAACAACTGACTTCTCATTTTTCATTGAGATTTTTTTTCAGGGGAACAAAACCAATGCCTCGCCAGCTGAGATACATGCACCACCTTCATATGGCTAAAGTGCTTGGCTGAAGTGTTTCAACTTAAACACTTACAAATAGTTTTTAGCCTAGTTGACAGATATTAAAATGCTTTACTATCAAAAAATTTTTGTAACACAGAATTTAACCAAGTTATCCCTTCACCTTTTGGGTTGCGTTTTCTGTAGACTGTAGCAACCACTCTACACAACCCGTTCTCTGTTCACACAGAGGAATATGGCAGCGCAAGGAAAGGAGCCACCCGTGTAGGAAGGACACGAAGACTGCTTACAGTCAGCAAGGCAACATGAAGACATATTGTAAAGAAAACTAAGAGTAACTACCTCTGTACATCACAAGCTGATGTAAAGCAAACTAAAAGCCCATGTTGTGTACAGGTACCCTAAGGTGTTTACATTGAAGGTGAGGGGGGAAAAAAAAAAAAAAGAGGGTGGTGTACTAAATGCATATAGCAATACTGAGTTTGGATGGCTAGCAGTAATTTACTTTTGATTGGTGCTGCCTATGTGATGCATGCCTTCCTCAAATACATTCCTCTATTTACTACCATTATTTGAAGAAGTTTAAACGGTACTGGCATAAATACGTAAGAGTCCCATCCAAGTCACTGGGTGTATTTATGTAATGCAAAAGTAAAAAAAAAAGTCAGTTTGGAAGCATTTTGCGAGACTTTATTTCCCTCTGCTTCTTAATGGCAAGACTCCAAACATTCAGATCTTACAGAGAAAATATATAGCTCCAAAAATTTACCCACCCCACCCCCAATTTCTCAAGTTCTTTGTTTCCCTCCAATCTTTCCAACTAGATGAATATGTTCTCTAACACTTTGGAAAGCTTCGATTCTCCCAACTCCAAATGCACAGAGGATCCATACCCAGTCCTTCCCTAGCAAGAAAGAATTACCTCGAGCGGTGTTTCAGTACTGTGTGTTGCCTGTACCGGGCTACGAGCAATGTAAACTGAAGAGGAAGAGTGAAAGCGGTTAGAAATGTCATAATTTACCGTAAAAAGAAGGAAGGCTGTTTTCTGGCAAACGGCTTGAAAACACAGGAGCATTCTGAAGCCGTTCTAGGTGAGCAGATGCAGATGAAGCAGTCAAAAGGTGAAAGCAGCAAGCCATTTGTCAGCTCGGTGGTTTGGATGGCACCTGCAGCTAGCAGGTGGCTATCACCCCCTGCCTCTGCTCTTTTCAATATCAACACACGTTTACAATAACCGTTCGTGCAGCCACACACATACGCACAATGCAGCCACTTGCGCGGAGACTGAGACGGCAAAATTGAGCCGGCAGTTCAGCATGTGATGCGAAGTACCTCTGGAAGCTGAAAGCCCTGAACTTTTTCTTTATCGTCCTGACAAGGCCTGTGAGGCCTGGATGACTTATGACCGCACGAGGTGGGAACACTGCCTTCCATTTCACACTGGGTTGCTGCAGGCCAGGCTGTGACATGCTTGCCGCTGCTTCCTGGCGCCTTACTCTATACACAGTCTCACCAGTTAGAGAGCCGTGCCTGCAAAGTAGCACGCTGCTCAACAAGAGTTAGCGCATCTGAATCTAACCCCTGAAATTAGAAAAATGCATCAGGCCAAATAATGAGATCAATTCAGAAGTTTCTGAACCTGCAAAAGCCCACACCCCCCTGCATACAACAGAGCCCTGATACGTTATAGATTTCATATATGTCCATGCACATGCGTGTGTGCGCACGCGCACAGAGACACAGAGATAACACAACTTATTTCTGTCCATGTGGAACAAACGATCACAGCTATGCAGGTAAGAAACAAAAAAATGCTGAGACCCGCTCCTGCCTCAGAAGAAGCTGAAGGGGTTACCGTCGTCTGACACATGGGACTACAGCATCCATCCGATCAAAGGAAAAAAAGATTAAAGCATCACACCCAGCTCTATTGTCACACAAGTAGACCATGCAACGCATTACTACAGCCCAGATTACAGTTACAACATCCACCGGTAACAGCCTTGCTATTAACATGCCACCTGTTACCTTTTCCAAAACGCTGAAATTATCTTATGATCGTTTTCAGCTTGACAAATGCAGTTTAACCTTTATTGCATCTCACAGCACAGACCTGCTTCATCCATGTCTTATTTATCTCACGTGTGTCGGAATGCAACCCCGAGCCCTCAGTCCCCCCTGCCACCAGGCATTCCTTCTGCTCTGCTTTATCAATATACCTGGGTTTCCATATCCGACTGCTCCTTTACAATAAAAAACACACCCACCCAGTATTCTACCATTGCCTGTTGCCTTGGTAATCCAAATGCCTGGGTACTCGCTGATTATCGGCGAATGAGACTCGCATTGTTCACACCGCAGCGCGTCTGCTATGTTAATGTGAGATAATGGCAGCCAGAAGACTCCTTTTGTTCCCAGCTTTGCTGTTTATTCATAGTGCCTGGAGGTCAGCGACTGCTACAACAACCGGGGAAGGAACCGCTGAAAGCGTGAGCAGATTCCACTTCTGCTTTTGCCTCTGAGACAGGGGGAAACACGAGCAAGCCCCGCACAGCGAGAAGGGCACCGGGAGCTCTGCAGTCTGACTCACGCAAGGTGTAGCAGGCGGCTAGGAGGAAGATTTGATGGACTTGCACTTCCGAGATTTTAGATGAAGCTGATTTACGCTCCCCGACAACAGAAAAAAACCCGCTTTCTTCAAGGGGGGGGGCCGGCCGGGGGGGGCGCCGGGGGCCGGCAGCCCCGGGGGCAGCGGCCGGGGCGGGGCGGCAGCGGCTCCCGCAGCGGGCCGGGAGGGGGAGCCCGGGCAGGGGGGGGCCGGGCCCGGGGGGCTCCGGGCAGGGGCAAATGACTTGGCCGGTGAGGGACGGCTGCGCTCGGCGGCACACACAGGGCAGGTCTGAGAAACGCCTCCCCGAGCCGCCGCCGCCACTCTGCCTGTCAAAGTTGTTTGGAAATGCTGTTGCTGACACGGTGACACGGGCAAGCAAACCATCACATCGTATCTCCCCTGACGTGGTAAGTGGGAGCGGAGAGCGTAAACAGGCTGTGGTACCGTCCCCGCGTTCTCAGCTTGGTGGGGACGAGGGCATTCAAGACGACGCCCCGGCTGGCGCGCTGTGCCTCCTTCCTGGAACAGCCCTTTCCCGGGGAGAAACCCCCGGCTCCTGCGGAAGGCGCTGTCAGGGCACCCTCACTGATGGCACCCACCCCTCTGCACAGGGCGCTGATGGGCTCTGGCTGTTCAGCAGGCTTTGTCATCACCTCTAGCGAAAACCAGTCAGGAATTTTTTAGCAAGCATTTCCAACCCATTTTATTTTAGGGAAGCCATCAGAAAAGCCCTCCATCGCTGCAAATAGTAATGACTATTTCCTTTTCTTCCCCCTGCATTACATACTAAAGAGACTTGAGAACCCAGAGTGTACCGGAACGGCAGGAATAAAGAGATGACAAAATCATGTATCAGGAATTCACTCCTTTTGTAATGTATTTGCAGGGAAATCCGGTGCAGGGTCACATTTTCATCTAATTGAATGAATGACAGATGTGTGTAAAGAAAAGGCATCAAGAAAAATGCCAGATTTTAGACAATACACACATCTGTGTTCCTGTTGCCAAATTACGCAAAAAGAACAAAAATCTTTTAAAAAGACAAGGTGTGCGCCATCATTTATGCCAGTACTTATTTTCTTCACGCCACTGAAAACGTCGCCAGCCTGTAAAGCTCCCTCGCCGGCTGGGAGCCATGTCACCTCCCAGCAGGCAGGCTGGAGCGGGATGCACCCAGCGAGCCGCTGAGCCCACCCTGGGCGAGCCACGGGCTGCCCCCCCCAGCCCTTCTGCGGGTGGACAGGACTGCTAAACCTCTCGCCCGGACCTGACCCTGCAACGGCTGAAGGGCACCGACTTAGTTCTGATGTTCCCTATCCAAAGGTACTCAATCCCGTTAAAAGACTCCCGATGATTTTAATGAGTTTTGCATCAGAGAGCTAGGCGAAGTATAGCTTTCAGTGTCACCACGCAGTTATCGTGCTGACAGCCAAAATTGGTAAAAACTAGGGGTGTTGCCACAGCTGAATGATTTTTAACTCCAATGCCATCAGAAATGAGTTGGTTTCATTGAGAACAAGTGACAGAGGGGTCCTTCCCAACACACTGGAAGAGGAAAATCACCCAGACTCGGCACGAAGCATCTACTTTTGAGAGCAGCCCTCACATAAAGAGCATGATACTACTGCGATTACCACTAAACAGTAAATTGCAATCAATTAGACATTTTCAGGAACTGGATGTTCAATATGGCCCAAACACGAGAATGACAGCTGTCTTTTCAAAGGTGTCGCTTATTGTATTGTAAAAATCAGCATAGGCAGAGCAAAGCGGGAGAAGGTTAGATTTTGCCTCACTCAGCAGATATACCTTAAATAATATTTGCCTCGTCTTTATCAGGATTTTTAAAAATACCAGCTGAGACTTTTTAATAATAAAATTAAAAAAATCACAAAACAAAACCCTAAAACTTTTTATCTAGTATATACAATGCTTAGAGGAAAAAATGTAGAGTACGTAACACCTTCACGTATTTATCAGGAAAAAAGTGAGGTAGTTGTGTTGCTACATCTTATTCTTATTGCAACAGCACTCACTTTGACTCTCTAATCAATACAGAAGCCCTATTTTCACACCTGTGCAAGGTGCTGCATACACAATAAAAGATTATCCTTAGCCTACACCTTTCACCAAGCACGTGAAGAATATACTTGTAGAGAAGTTAAGCTGCCCATTACTGCTTTCAGAGATCATGTCTCTCAGTCTCTCCTGTTACCACAGCAATTGACCACAAACTTACCTCACCTAAAAGGAAATGCAGATTTTCCACATGAAAATATTATAGTTTTAATTATTAACAGCTAATGGTTACACGCTATCGGTTTTCAGCTAGAGAGTACTAATAATTTGCTTTTAGCTTCAACGTTCTTCCAAGGTTTTCTTCCACCTCCTCCCCATAATAAGTGTATGCACTAAAACCAGTATCAGTGGTTTCACTTAGAGGACAAGACGGGCAAACAAGTCTTGGGACAGTACTTTCGAGCAATTATTTTGGTCTTTATAATGCTTAGAGCATCAGGGGCCTTACTTAATACTGTTCTGAACAAATCTTGAGGTTTGTTTTTCTCTTCCTCTAAGAAATGGCACTTCTGCAGAAACGTTTTTGGATCCTGAACTTTTCCCTTATTTTCTCCTGATAGTGGATTCTAACATTTCTTGACAGAAAGGAAGACAAGAAAAAGAGAGGCTGCTCTTGCAGAATCAGGAGTAACACAGGTTGCTTTACTGGGTATATTCTCTTATATTAGGATTTACCATCTGTTCAGTCCCTAATTATATTTATTTCACAACTTCACAAACAGAAAGATGAAAAGGCTTTGAAACAATCTTATCTTTCACCTAAAGTTTTGAATTCTTTTGCAAAGACTGTTCCTGTATGCCACAGCCACGTGCAGTAATGAAGCGATCCCCGACTTCAGACTGATGCACGGAACACGCACAAGGTGCTTGTTTTCACAGAAGTGTGTATGTGCTGCACCTGACCTTTTGCTTTAACCACTTCTCTCTTCCAGACATTTTTAAAGTGACTATCACTGCTGGTCAAAAGCACCTATGATGGCGTTTCTACGTTACAGCCAGATCACTCCTGATTCTTAACAAACGATGTAAGAGCCAATCCTTACCACCCAGTAAGAATTCAGACACCAAATTGCCATACTTTTCCAAGAGCTCCTACCGACATTGAAAGTTCAGGTCTTAGTAAAGTTTAAATTGGAAGAAAAAAGGGACAAAACAAACACTAAAAATGAGCACCTTTGTAAAGCACGTCTAACCAATAAAAGGTATTTATGGCAGTTGCCTGAACATAAAACAGTAATGATAATAAATAAAGCACCTACCGTAATATTGAATTACTACTTAATTTGATCTACTGTTTAATTTTCTCAAAACCTCTGGCACTAAGTAACTTGTGATAAAAATAATTTTATCTTCGTATTTTTCATCAATATTGACTGCCCTATACAGACATTACTACCCTTTGGTCACTAACTGCAAGACAGCTGGCAATTAATACAGAAGACCGAAATTTGGAGCAAGAGAGAAGACAGTAAGAACCCGACAAATGCTCATGACAACATACCAAACTGCAACTAGCAGCTCTCTATTTTCAGGTGGTTTTGTTGACAAAGTAAGCTTTACTACAAGCTATACAAGAAATGAGAAGCCCTCTAGGGCTTGCATGGGTCAGATCCACCTTAAACTGAACTGGAGTGTAATTCCCGCTGGGACTGATGGAAGCTGTACCCATTTCAACCAAGATTCAATTTGATCCACATGTAAAGGTCCACCTCTTAATGCAATGAAGTGTTAAGTAGGAACTTGATCAAAGCAAAGGAAGGTGTATAACGACAATAATTTGTACTTACATAACAGCATTTGCCAAAGACGTTAAATTCATTTAAAAGTAAAAAAATCTGCCAACTTGAGTAGCATCTGTTACTACAGACATTATGTCAGATTGGAAAACCACAACACAAAGAAGTTACATTACTCCCTGCAAGCTAGAAAGCATGAAGTCTCACTCCTATACAGAAGGGCCAGCCCAAAGACTACTGGCTCTCCTTAAGTCCCCCATAAATCCTTTAAGTAGGACTTAAATTAGAAGTCATACAGGATTAAGGAGGTGGATAGGTGTCAGACTGGTCCTTCAGTACAGGAGTTAAGTTTAGCCCCTAAGTTTTTTACTTAAAAAAGTCTAAAACTAAAGTTAAAAAAGAAAAAAAAACAATATCACACTCAAGTTTGAGCTAACTATTATGCTGCACTGACTTAAAAAAAAAAAAAAAAAGGTTGAGGATTTTGGGGGTTTTTTTGAGAATCCAGTGCTGACGCTGTTCATAAACCACGAGTGCTTGTAGCCCAACCAACCGCCCTACATTAGGAAGTAAGTATTTAGCTGAATTTTTGTTCTATATGCAACACTTGATCTTCTGGTAATGAAAAACTGAATTTAGACAGAAATTTGCACACTGCGGTCCCTACTCTGAAAGCATTTGTTGCACGCATGCACATGCTTGTATAACACATATTCTGCTCTCTGTAAGTGCATTTGACCAACAGCATCACTATCAAAGCTCTCCTTGATCGGTCTACTTCAGTTTTCTCCCACAACTCAATTAACTTTTTTTAAAAATAAAAGGTTGTCCCTAAAAATAGGCCAGACCTGAATTCCCTCCAGTGTATATACTCAGTTTCTTAAATATGAATCCTTAGATTTAGATTCTTGTGATACATTCTTGAGTCAGAATTTATTTTAAATATCCGAGCCCTGTTTCAACTTTGAGACTAAGCAGCTGTGTTTCTGTAGCGCCAGGTACATTGGGATTCTAGGCCCTGACTGGAGTTCTGGGTAATTTCGTTGCTAGTAAAAGCAACAGCAGAAAAAGCTCGAAGTGAAGTACTCGAGATAAGGGAAGGGTGGGGGTTTTTTGTCCAGTGATATTTAGGCTATGTAACTTTCCTGAATACGCTCTTGGTTGTTCTAATTTAATATCTAATTCTTTTACAAAACTTGAAATAGCTGGCTACATTAATTTCTTGTAAGAAATGCAAAGCATACTTTTTTTGGGGGGTTGAATTCACACAAAACCCTTGTGAATTAGAGATAAGAAACTGCAAACTTTAATACTAAATTTTTGACCCAAATGTAATCTAATGCAAATACCAATGTTGCTTCATCAACACCTTTATCACTGGGATTGTGCTTAATGGCTTTTCATCTTCGATTTAACTCAAACAGAAAACTAAATTCTTGTTTACCCCATACTTTGCTACTGTCTTATAGACTGATTATAAAACATCCATGAAAATTAACAGTTCCAGTTGGAAAAAGAAGTTGGAGAACCACAAGATGTCTCATTCTAACGTACCACCCGAGAGATTTTGAGCAGTCATGGTTATGGCTAAATTACAGAGGAGACAACAGCAGACACTAAAGCAGTGATGCAGGTATTCCAGATCCCTAAGGGGCTGCTGCAGTTATTATAGATAAGAAGTTATGCCACAGAAATTATGTTTCTAGAGGGGCATCTCATAGGTAAACAGCAATAACTTAGAACTGACTCCCAGTGTCTTCCTCAGGAAAGCATTTCAAGGGCGATACTCAAGAGAAACTAACAGGGACTGGCTGATACTGGGCAGGATGTTCTACTAGTAGGTGGAGTATTGGGTAACCCGGTATTGCCAGAAATGCTGGTATTTAGGTTTAGCAGAAGAAAGTATTTACTTTTTGACATGTGGCAGAGTTTCAGGGAAAACTGCCATGAAAGAAAAGAGTTGTGCCTATCTTATCTAGTAACATAGCACACAGCCCCTGTGAGATAGAACAGTGCTTTCATCCTTACTTTACAGACTCTAGGGGAACAGAGGCTAAAAGGTCGGATGAGAATCAGGCATCTAAAAACTACAAAACTACACCTACGAGAGCGAATACACTGCACCACGCTTTCTCTGCAGGCTGGCCACTCATTTCACCCTGGCTTCTGCAAAGCTTCTCCCAGGTGTAAAAATAAGTTATTTTAGAACAGAAGGTTTTCTGTTGAGTTTTTTTTGTTTGGTTGGTTTTTTTAAAGTGTGTTTACAATCAATCATTTCATAAGCAATTGAAAAAAGAGGCAATCCAGGTACTCTGAAAAGTCAGTGATATTACATTAGTTATACTACAAAAAAGGATTTTATTCTCAAGGGCTATAATAAAAGGCATAGCATTTGCATGGTTTTCCCATAAATATAACAACAAGGAAAAAAAAAAAACAAGCCAAAACCAAAAGTGGTTTCCAGATGAATTCACACATTCTAGCACAGACGTTCAAGTTACTTATGCTACCACGGAATCTAGGTACACAGAATTTAGCCCTATCCGCACTCTCAAAATCCTTACTAACACAAGTGCCCCACACTAAAACCAATTTATACTATTTGTGATTGCTTTAATGTGATGCTGAGGGAAAAAAAGCCTTGAAAACAACTCCCAGAAACATAAAGCATGAAATGAATGTTTAATCCTGTCTACACTTATTCTTCAGCTTTTGCCTTGACCTCTGCCAACAAGAAATACAAATACTGCTCCTCTACATAATTTGGTAATCAAAGGCTTGCTTCACACCTTCAGCTTCTTCTAGTGTCCTTTAATGCTCACATTTTCTCTAAATTAACATAAGTGCTTTGTGTTCCTCACCAGATATAAGGTAGTATAGGACATTCTCCCATCTATGGCTACGCCCACTATACAATTGCTTTGTATACAATACATTTCCAACCACGCTTACAAAACAGAACATCAGTGAAATGTTTTCAACCTCAAGAAAAGCCAGCTGTATTTAAATAAACAGCAGGAAAATGTCTGGTGAGAGACATGTTGTAGAAGTTTATCTCTAGGGCACAACTTGAAGTTTGAAAGCAAGCCCACTTGATCTGAGCACAGATTTGAAGATGGAAGCGTCACCTCACTATGCACCAGGCAATAGCAAGACAAAACCTGAGTTTATTTAGTATGTGCTGTAATTATAGATCCCCTGTTGTCTGTAGTGCTGCTCACTGCATGAAACGGTGTAGCTTCCTCCACCAATGGTAATGAGCATTTCAATTAACAGCTCTGTCACGCGGTACATCTGTACAGACTGCCACTCCTACGGACCGGGCTGAGACTCACCTATGAGAGAGGGTGGGTTTCATGGAGCTCATAGAGTTCATGGGGGGTTGCATGGGTAGCTTCCCTGGAGGATCGTTCTGCCGGCTTTTCTGGTGGCGAAGCAGCAAGAGCCGTCCCAGCTCCTCACACCACGACGAAAGCAGCGCTGTGCAAACAGAACACAATGACAGTAAGCGCACAAGCGAAGAACCGGCACAGCCGAGTGCAGACACAAGGTACAGTAACAGGAGTCACAATCCGAACAGACAAACCCCAGGAGTGGAGAGCTTGCCCATGAACCACCACTCACATTATCAGCCTATCAAATTGAGTCTGTAATTGCCCTACACTATCATTACCATGTTTTTACCCAAGTTACAAACATTCTGCACAGCCCAGGAGGCACAAGAGAACTTGTCTGAGCTGAGCGGCACAGAGATGAAGAACGGATGAGGCACAAGGACATGGGATAGCTGTTGCGAGTGAAGAAAGATGCAGAAGAATTCATTTCACACTAATAGAAATGTAACAAAAACATACAGAAGACCATTCACAGAGGGGAGCAAAGAACAAGAAGATCTCTTTTCTGTTTGGCTATTTTTGTGCAAAAGATTAGTTGGAGAGACATGAAGAGAAACCCACGTGCAGGAATTAATTTCCAAAACTGCTATTAGCAACCAGTCTTGAATAGATAAACCGGAGAATATGGCCATGCTGATGTATGGATACAAAGTTAGGCACTTAAATCTATATTTGACCCAGCACAACCCCTAAATGTGTATTTCCATTATGTGCCTAATCTTCTGGTCAATGAGGGTAATTCTGTGCTTACAGGAAAATCACGCTTATGAACTATGAGGATGCAGAGATTTCCCAGAGGCACGAAAAGCTTGCAACTCCCTCTGAAGACATGAAAGGGGTCATTATCTCTGAAAACGTGGCCTCTCCCTTACGCAGCCACACTCAGAAAAGACCAGCCCCTGTTGCAGAAAGCACCTACACTTTGCAGTAAGCAGAGCCCCAGAAAGTGACTGTGGGTGAAATCTGGCTCCCGTGAGCGCAGCCAGCCAAGACACCCCACTGAAGCCTCCAGCAACACCAAACTGAGCCTCAAAGCTGCCTGTTTAATTCCAGTGTCAGAAGTGGCTCCAGTAAAAAGTCACCAAGGTATGACGTGGTGAAGAGTTTCACCAGAACAAAGTGCAGACTAATTGCAAAATTCTGCAGTTAAAGAAACGCTCTCAAGTGGAAGCGCTTAGGGTTTTTTCTTCTTTAAAGTATGCTTTACAAAACCCTCAGAACAAGAAAATGCTTTGTATTTAATTTTTAACTAAGTGCTTTCCTGAGGTGTTATGAACTGAACACAAATCAACAGATTGCACAAGTAGGTGAGAAGCAGAAGACTACTCAAAACCCAAGCTGCCACAGTGGTTTAGAGTAGGAGAGCTCTGCATGTAATTTTAGGCTTGCTGGTTTAGGAGAGACAAGTGCAGAATTCTCTAAAATTGAGGCTTTTATTTTCATTTCTTATTTTTCTAAGGGTTGTCTTTTCACCAAGTAACATAAGCAGTAGCAAACTATCATTTCAGGGTACACCACCTTCTTCTTCCAGCAGCTACTCACAGGTACTCTTAACACATACTTCGAACAAATTCCAAAGAGACTAATTGTAAGGTCGTATTTGTAGGGGGGAAAAAAGGAACCTGCTTTGCCAAGAACACCCACAAATATGATTTTTCAGTATGAGAAACAATTAGAAGTTTAACAACCACACAAGAAAAATACTTAAAGCCCAGGCCATTCCCGTGAATTAATCACACATTTGGACAAAGGAGAGGTAGTAATTTCATTGCATTTATCACGCAAGAGCAAGGTCAAGAGCGGTGTTTAGGGAGGCATTTTAGAGTTCTGCTGTGACAAGAAGGGGACACAGCTTCTTTATGTCACTAAATATGGTCACTCGGAAATTGTCAGCCTCACACGTAGCCTACAGAAAGCATTCCCCCGAGCTCTCCGAAATGTTTCAGCAACGAGCGCTAGTCTAAGCTGCTTCTCTATTAGCCAAGGAATCTGTCAACAAGCATTTGATCAAATTATACTCACCTTTTATCCCTGGCATATCATTACTAATGTGCCAGTGACAAAGCCCCCCCTCCCCCTTTTCCAGCTGCCTGGAGATACAAATCCCTGCCTCGCAGGGTTTCTTCCCGCGCACCAGGGCCACTTGAGCTCCGAGAAACACGAACAAAGTGTTCTGCCCAACGCTAAACGCAGCCGGCACAGAGTAACAGTGGATGCTGAGCTCTTCCACAGCCGAGTGTAATTACTACAGTGTCAAATGGAAATCGTCCATCTTAAACGAGGCTTTGATGGGAGGAGGGAGCTGCTCCTTCTGCACACCTATATGCACTCGACAAATAAGATGAAAAGCAACAACCCGACAGGTCTGAGGGCATGAATCCGCAAACAAAAGCCAAACCTCCTTGGAAAAAACCCCAGTAATTCCCAGAAAAGGGGGGAGTGAGATAGCATTGCTTTTTGGTGAGGTCAAGATAAGAAAAGATCTTAACGAGTTATTTATTATTACCAATATCCAATACACACATTTATAAAGATTAAATGTAAACTATCAAAGAACAAAGAGGTCCTCAAGATAAGCTGGACTGTTTCACTCGACAAGTTATCTGGGGAAGACTCATTCTGGGGAGGAATTTTTAGAAACTAAGAGACTGCAGGTATAAAACGTAGCAAATTTACTCATCCCTATCACAGCACTCATTACGGAGAGGTTTAACCTTTCCTCCCCTGGGACATTTCGACTCATGTACCATGTATAATAATCGCTCTCTTCCCTGCGTCGGTGTTTGTGCACGGAATGAAAACAGAGCTGTTTGTAGGCGCCTGAGGAGTTACCAGTCCCCCTCTACCCCGCTCAGCAGGAGCGAGAACCCTCTAAAGGAGTCTGCTCTCCTCTGCTGGAAACGCTGGGGCGGCCTCCCTTCTCCCCCGCCCCATCCACCTCCATTGCTCTGCTCTCTGCTTGGTAAGATGAATATATACCCCACATGCACATCTGGTACAGCTGGCTTCTGGAGAACATCACTTCCTGGGCTATTCAAGCAAGATGAAACAAACTCAAAATGAATTTACAGATTACACTATTCATCTTTAGTGTACTTAGTTACTGCTTTTTATGCTGACAGTATTAGGCGCATCTCAACTCATTTACACTCAAAGCACGAGAAATTCAGTATCATACTATAATGAACAGATAAAGCAGCAAGCACAAAGGACAGCTACAGATGGTGCCAACAGTCAGTCTCTCCCTCTCATAGCACAGCCAAGCAGCTGCTTTTTCTCCCCCCTCCGCCCCTCCTCCTTGTACAACAGGAGCACAGATTTTGCAGATGGACCATCCACACCGTCTCTCGCAGCCTCTTGCTGCGACAGTTTAATGATCAGATTTAAATCGTGTTCCTGTGCTGCATTGCTACGATGTCCCTTGCATATAATGATGTGGCTTTCCTGCTCAAGTTGAAGTCAACTGTTGCAACGGGGGGGAAAGGAAAAATCCTTAAACATGCACACCCCCCCGCCCCCGTATGCAGCCCAGGTGTAAAATACAACCTGGTTAATACACCAGAATTGACGTTTTCAACCCCTGTTCAGTCACAGAGGGCTCTGCCAGCTCATGCCAAAAGATGCATAAATGGCAATCAAATGATGTGCTGACAGTTTAAGTGTATTCGCACATTTATTTGGCTTAAAGTGACACACTCTGGGATGACTGGTGCAATATTTGACCTACTTTTCTCCATTTGTACAACCGGTATCATTCTTAATGGGATTGCATTTTACTTTAAGCATTGACGTATTTTCATAGGAATAAATCAATACTGATTTGCTAACGATGACTGCGTTAAGAAACCAACACAGAAATGAGCAGCCTCAGCTTTCACATTTCTGAAATAGAGAAAAAACAGAAAGATGTAAACATAAGAGAAATTTCGATTACGAGTAGCCCAAGGGGCTTCCCCAAGGAAGCGAGAGGAAAAAAAAAACCGTACCCAGTCACATTTTTGTTTCTCCTTTCTCTGAAGAGGACCAGACGCTGCAAGAGTGTCTCTCTGCACAGAACATGACCGACCTCTCCTTAAAATACTCGTAAATACTCCTACGCACCCAGAGTTGGCCACACTTTATGTCATTCTGGATGCCTCCAATAGTTTTAAATGCTTTTCATTGAAAAAATCGTAAGACATGGCAACGTATCCACACTGGGATCCTGGGGACAAGGAGAGGGAACAGGGCTGGAAGGCAAAGATTTTTTTTTTTTTTTTCCTCTTCAGCCCGAGTCACGTTTCAAGCATGTCTCCGCAACCACAGAGCTAAGCCTTGCTTGAAAGAAAAAGGAAGCAATTGTTATTTAATCCCCCGCCTCTAGGAGCCAGGTCTTTAAGAACGTGCCAAATATCACAAGATTTGCAGCACAATTATTAGGATGGGCCACATCCCCCAGTACTGTTCCTTTCCTGCTAGGGCCCTTTTGTGCCAAAACCCTGCCAGGCAGTAGGGAAACAAAGGCCTCCGCTCCCACTCTGTGGCACCTTCCCGTCCCGTCCCTCAGCGCCCAGCAGCAGCATCACAACCGCTTCAGAAGCACCGGGCCCTTCCATGAGGAAATCCAAGGAGCTCGAGTGGGGGAATCCACAGATCACGCCCAGGCTGCCCACGCCGCTTCGTACTTCTTGACGACAAATGATGCTGGCGGACTTGCAACAATTACGTGATGGTTGCTGATGATGCAGCTCGAAGGGTAGTTTATAGCCGTGGCATCGAATACTGGTACAGCCCATTACAAGCCCTTTTGGGCCAGGGAAGAGAAAGGGGAAGGAAAACAGGCTAAGCGATCAATGCTACCCCATAGACTCACTAATGCATTTCATTAGCTGCATCCACACACCAGCACCGATAGCTGCAATCCTGTGGCTGACTGATTTAACTCAGCGCGGTGCAAAGTGCTGTAGTAAGCATCTCCGAGTGAATGAGCCAGTGGGCTCCCTAGAAAGCAAAATACAGAGAAGCACGGTGCTAATCTATTTACCTATTATGATACCCTAGTATTAGTTACAGCTTATCACCTCAGTAAATCACCGCCTCTTGTTAGGGAACATGCTTAAAGGTGCAGCAAACTGTTATTTACAGGCAGACACTATATTTACAGCCACAAAGACAGGTGAGGAGGGGATAGGACAACAGCTCAGTAATTTCAATGCCTTCTGCTTCCCGGGAGACTGCTGGAGGAGCACAATAGGATTACCGCTTCCTTGCTGCAGTTAAGCTGCAGTAGATAGTTCAATAGGCAGACTGGCAGGCCCGTATTTCTTACTCACTGCAATGAAAATATTAGGAAAAAAGGAGGAGTTTGATTCGGAGAACTATCTGTTCAGCACCGTCTCGCTAGTTTGGTTTTGTGTCTCAGAAGGAAACGCATTTGGCCGAAAAGATATTTACAGCATAAGTAAGAAAATTCAGCATTTTTTCACAGATCATATCCATTAATTTTATATTGCTCTTAGAAACATATTCATATTTTTTACATGGAGAATTCCAGATAAGCGGAATACAGAACTACCAAGGGCTTTCTATCCTCTTCTAAATGATAAATCTAAATACAGTTTTTTATAAATCATCCGGTGAGATTATTTGGTGGGGTGGGAAGAGAAGCAGCGAAGAGAAGGAGAGGAGTGGAAATAACTATTGTCTTGGTTATTTAAGAATGTTATTCTTTTTACAGAGAAAAATGGAGACTATATACCCTTTGGAAACATATGTTAAAAATGTTAGCTACCTAAAGCTCAGTGTGCTGTATTATTAGAAAAATAATTTCAATTGCATTAAAAGGATGGAATCTTTGTCCGCAATTTTGGGAAGCAGTAAATCGGATGTTTTCCTCGTGTTTTAAAAGCCATTTTGCTTTTGAAGAGCTGGGAAATGGAGAGAGAAAAAGAACCTGGTCATCACAAACTATTTCAAGGATCGATTTTCCTGCAGCTCTCCCCCTCGCACACTCCAGCAGAGCCTGGCAAAAGCTGGCTAACCCCTGGGACAGTCAGTCAGGGCAGGACAGCAAGGCCACAAAGGAAATAGGATGTCACCATCCCCTAGGAGAGATTCAGAGTATGGGTGTTCCCCCCTCCTCTCTAGTTCTTTCAAGGTACAGCTATGTGTCCCTGCGACAGACGAGCCCGACCCCTGCCATTACACAAGCTTCTCCTCTGTATCTGCCTCAATGCTGAGAGCACAAAAGGAACGTACGTATAATGCCAGTTACAAAGCAGAAATAGTAATTTCTCAACAGTCTGACTGTTCGACATGGACCAGCAGGGGTTCCCGGGGAGCCCAGGGGTTCCCAACACAAACCTGCTCCACTAGTAGTGTAGTGAGGAGAGCAAGTTGTATCTTTGGCAACACCTCCAAATGCACACAGGTTTACAAAGCGCTAGTCCCTGCGACTGCGCAGCAATCTGCGTGGAACCCAGCCCCAGGAGAGCAAAGGGGGGCTGGCTCAAACCCTGCTTTGGGAGGCAGGAGCTGCCCTGCTAATCACAACAGGAATGCAAAGTCAACAGCCCTGGTTCAACACTGTGAAACAGGGCATGATGCATGTTTCTACCACTAATATCCAAGTAATGTCCTTTACCGCCAATGCCTCCATCATTACTATAGCTACAGCTGTGTCCTGCAGAAATCCCCAGCTTTGCCCCAGTAGGATCTGTAATGCAGTTACATATTATCATTAAAGAACCAAACACTACTCATGTTTGTAAAAAAATAGATAATGCGGGGAATGCCTAATTAAACTGAATGCAATAGCAAGTTAATTAACAGAGGTTTTATTCAATAAACCCCTTACTGCAAACCTGAGAGTTACCCATCACATGCCTTCAAGGCTGCTGCATGAGAGTGACACCAGGTACAAGTCTGGTCCTGAATATGGGTCCAGCTTGCCTTGGCATACCTTCAGCTCTTCAGAAATACCTCCCAAGTCACATCTATATAGACTTCCCCAAAAGCTCTCGCCAGTTGGAATAGTACATGCTGGAGACACAGATTTGAATACTGCTATCCTTATCCCATGACTTCAGTGGAACCAGGATTCCTCAATTTCCTTCTCCGCTTGCCAAAACTTGGCAGAGCATCTTACCAGATTCACTACATTAACTTTGAAGTAATACATTACAAAACAGAGCAACAATGGCTCAATTTGGCAAGCACAAAACACTCTGCGCAGATACAGATAAAATATGTAAGCATCTCATTTAGGCTTCGATGTACCCACGTTGCTACATCTGAAAACATGCCCCATTATGAAGAGAAGACAAAGCTGGTGAAAGGCCACCAACAAGAGAATCTTGGATAGGGCTTTCCAAAGGAAATGCACTCCAATAGCATTAGGCTGCTTGTTTCCTTACTCATCCAATTGTTGGTTTCACTGCTTAGATTTCAAACAACAGTGTCTTTCATTACTGCTGTACGCTTTTATTTTGTAATGCCAGTTCTAGTCATCAACAGATTTCACACATAATACAAGCATCTGAAACTTGGAAGTGACTCACTTTAACCCATCTTTGGCTAGATCCAAACCGGTGACCTGTAGGTGAGAGGCTCAGTTTCACGTAATCCATCCTGAGCCCTCCAATTACTACTGTAAACAACTCCTGAGCTAACACTACTACTAACACCCAAAAGTGCCAGGAAAAAAATACCGGAGGCTTTTAATCAGGGTTTGAATACAGGGAATCCATGCACAATCAGCAGGACGATGAAAGTCTGGAAGAGGGAAAATCTCATGGCTATCTTCAAAAAAGGAAAGGAGTAACTGCAGAATTGGAGATCCGGTTTCCTACTGGTGAAAAATAACCCAAAACATTCAAAAGGGTCAAGAGGAAAGTAAAAAATGAGTAAGAATCAAAATGAATTTTCAGGAACTAATCACGCCCACGCTTCTGTACTTTCTTTACGGTAGCAGAGACCTTGAGCATAGATTAGTTTGATTTTAGTGAGGCTTCAGTGCTGCTTTACGTGACATTCTTACAAATAAACAAGGGAAATAAGGTCTAGCTGAACACAACACAAACCGGCTGAAAACTTAAGCTTACCAAACTATTAAACCAATGGTCACAAGTGTCACTGTATGGGTTTTTGTGGGAGTTTGTTCTGGGCCTGAAATTACAGAATGCTTCATTTACGGATATCCATGATGTGGATGGTTGAAGGGCCACAACATGTCCTGGGGCAATTTACACAGAGAGTAAACTGGAAAGAAGCATCAGCTCATTGCAGAAATTTGGTGTTGAAATAATCTTGAAAAGCTGGAGAAATGGTCTGAAACTACATCCAACAGTGACAAATACCAAGTATGACACTGTGCACCTTCCCAACAACGGCGTGAGAACCATCTCCAAAGGCAGGAGTTCTCGGAAGCGGAGCTGAAGGCGGTAGCTGTGCAGAGGCTGAGCTGTGCCGCGCTGCCGCAGCAAACTCAACCAGGTGCCTTGGCTGGATGAGCAGGAGCCAAGTCTGAAAGATGCACAGGTCTCCTTTCTCTCTACCCCACCACAATGTACAACCACAGAAGGGGCAGAAGAGTCATCAGAATTATTAGGAAAAAATCCATCAATATAACCTGCAAGAAAAGATCGCATAGGGTAAGGTTTTTGGTGGTTTTGGTTTGTTGGTTTGGTGTTTTTTTTTTAGAAGAGAGAAGATTTACTGAGCGACGAAGCATTATCCATATCCACAGTAAAAACACCAAAAAATAATATACAAAGAGATAGAAAAGATACACATTGGATATTAGGAGCATCCTAATGCTCCTAAATACCCTAAGGGGCAAGTTGCAGAATCTCCAGGAATGGAAATGCTGATGAAAGGTCAGATAAAACATCCCACAAGAATGGCATTAGGGATTCTTCAGGCAACAGGGCATGGCATAGATGACTTTTCAAAGTCTCTTACCATCAACTGAATCTGTGATTGTGAACACAGGAATTTCAATTACCCTGCATTGCAAAAATATTTAAATCTGGCTTGTATTTATAATTATTCCAAAAATACAAGAAACATAGAAAATACTTAACATCTCAGCTAGAGAGTGGGGAGTTCCTGCAGAGACTGCTGAAGTGGCCATCCCGCTGCGTGGCTTGCTGGCTAAGTTTTAAAGATGAAAGAAACTGAGAGCAGGTGATGTGCTGAAGGTCATACCATTTGTGACAGAACGAGTCCCAGAACAGGGAGGATCATACACACCTTCCTCTCTTTGCAAGGAAAAACCACAACTACCACATCAAGGGTTACTGCTCTGTGCCCGCAGTTGCAGTGCCTGCCATGGAACATTTTCAAACAACAATTGTAAAACATCTGGAGAGGCTTTCAAGGAAGGAAAAAAAAATTACAAAAACCACACAACCAAAATTTATAGCAGGAACGTGTTTCCAAAGTTAACATTGCACAGCCAGAACTTCTGAGAAAGACCAAAAGCTATTTTAGGAACTTTTGCTGCTTGGTTCTGCAGTCTCGCTCTTTGCTTTAATTTTACATTATTTTACATTTTTATGGGAAAAGAATGTTTTATCAGGTGTCCTCAGAATTTTTTTATTTTCGTACAATTAGTGCAATACAACCTTTGCCAACTTCCCTTTAAGTGTGGAAAGAAAAAAAATGTTAGTTTTCAAAGCTGGGGGTTGCAGGACCATTTTTCACGTTATACAAGCTTTGTACTTGAACAGAAAGCGCTCTGACCCTATCCTTGTATCTTGATTTTCATTATGAAAGAAAATTACAGCTACATATAAAATAATCTGTATGTGACAAACATGAAAACAGTTAAGGACACCAGCAAAAAGAAAGTCAGCCTACAGGGGTTTTTAACTTACTTATTTCTGTTCGAACAATACAGAGCAGACCGATGTGTGCATGTGCTACTATTTCAAGGCAGCGCTGTTTCCCATCTCACTCCCCAGTTAACGCGTTAGCTTTTTAACAAAGTCATTACTTCTCTTTTTCCCCTCTGTGTCCCACCAACACCACAAACTGTCATCTTCCCTTTACTAGCAACCTGCTCTGCTCCTCTGGTACCAATCACCTTTTCTTGAGAACTGCCTAATTAATTAACATTCAATTAACATGCCAAAGTTAAATGCCAAATAATTGTTCCCAAGCTGCACTGGGAACTTGGTAACTAATTCGAGCAAGAGCAGGACTTCTGTACCCTGAAAGTTTGTTTCTTCTGGCTGCGTCCATTGGGCTAATGGACGTTTCTCACCTCAAACACGGTTGTATTAGAGGAGCAGACTTTGTGAGACATGGATGCTCTTGTTAAGGCATTCTGATGCCCTTTAAGGCACAACCTGGATGATGCTTAGTTCATTTATTACCAATAAAGCAAAACTAGCAGATCACCTTATGCTCTGTTACAGTTAGGGCCACATAGAAAACTCAAGTTGGCGTAAAACAAGAAAAATCTGTATAACCCTACCCTGATCTTCAGACTGTTTTGACTGTATTTTCATGATGTGAAGTGTTGAGCAGCAGTACTGCCTTCAGGTAGCCCTGTCTTCTGCTCTTCTGCTGCCTGTGCCCATGCCCCGCTGCGGCTTGCACGCTCCCAGCCATGCCAAAGCATTTCTTTGCATGACCACCCTGTGAACCTGACCAGGGATCTGATCTGACCGGGGTGGGTTTTTTTTTTGTTTTGTTTTGGGTTTTTTTTGGCAGACACTTATTTGGTTTTGTTTTGTGTTTTTCCCCCAGCTAGACGAATTCCCTGCTGCGGCTGAGAGCCTGGCCCCAGCACCAAGGCTACGGCACTCTGCAGAGGCGGAAATCAGCCAGCTGTTCCTCGGCACGGGCGGTATCGGAAGACGCAGCTCCAGTGCACGCGTACATGCCTCCGCTCAATTAGCTGAGCTACAAGCACACAGCAGTTTTGAACATGAGACTGCTTTATTTAAAAAACCCGCGTATGAACATCAGTTTTAGATTAGAAATTGCTGTTTCCTTGTCTTCAGGGGAATGTTTATGGCTCTACACAGGTAGAAATAGGTTACCTATGGAATAGGGGAGAGGTAAAAAAATGAACATGGCTAATTGCTTTTTACATGCACCTAGGGAAGAAGCCAGTAGAAATCACAGCCCGCACTGATTTTTCAGTACCTTTCTTTTCTCTGTCTGAAAATAAAGAAGAAATGGGGAAGAAGGGAAGGGTTATTTGCGACTACCTCATCCTATGGACATTTACAAGAGAGCAGCCTGCCTAAATTCTCATAGAGGGCATCTGGCCCCCTCTCCCCGCACACAAGTGCTATAATTTCAGGACTGGAGTGCTATAAGATAATGCCATCACTGCTCTTGCCATCTATAAATAACAACTGCATTTGGATCCAGCTGAGTCACGTGGAAAAGCTGGCCAGCGATACGTACATGTGTGTGAGCACGCATTTGGAAACCCAAATAATTCTAATAATCTTGCATGAAAATAAGCTTTAGCTTTCCAAATTTAGCTCTGGTCCATGCACTCTCTGCGGCTCGCGGAGGACTGCTATTTTTTTTTTTTTTTCCCCAATACAGTTCTTCCCTTGGAAGCTGCTGACTAGGGCATTAGCGGGGTATTGTGCTAAACCGTATCATGTGCTGCTGCGCAGACAGACTGCTTGGAGAGGCAGACAAGAATCAATTCCTCCGGCAGCTCTGCTAACCCTCCCTCCCCTCTCATTGACATCTTATCTCAGCCACTGAAAAGGCGAATGGGCCCAGGGAGGCAGCCGTGGGGAGGGGTGGGCGGGTGAGAAAGCGAGACAGACAGCACAGCATGGATGCCACACGCTGGAACAGTTTTCCGATCTTGTGCCGAACTGCAGCATGAGTCTTCCCAGCCTCCTGTGAATATTTCAGGAGGAGGACTGGGATGACAGAGAAAATAATACAGCCCTAATGACACACAGAACCAGGTTTCAGCACTGATTTTCTACTGCAAATCTCTTAGAGCAGTGCAAAAGGATGATTTTAAAAAAACCCCAAATCTACATATACAATTTGGATGCTTAAACAATCCCACAGCGTTAGCAACTAACACAAATAGGAAACCATTTCAGATGAGTTGTATGCGATTCCTCAGGGCGTTTTCTGGGAAAATGACTAGAATACAACCTGACACGACCAATAGAGCCTACAAAAAATGTTGTTTATCCAAGACTGTAACACCCACAAGACATTATTCAGGGGTAAGATTTTCATCTTTGAGAGCTAAAACTGAAGCGAGCATACACTGAGGAGGAGAGGAGAAAGGAGGAGGGAGGGCAGCGAGGGACTCAGAGGATTTCCCAAGACCTCAAGCCCCGTTAATTCTGCAGAGCGTTTCACAAGGACAGCATTTCTGTTCACAGCCTGCAGAAAAGCAGCGGTTTATTCCAGCACTGAGCAAACAGCCTGTCTAAATAGCAGCCACGTCTATTTTATGTTCTCAGAACATCTGGATAAGAAGAATCAAAATGGACAGCAGAACACCAAATATTACTGTAAAACACATAGTAAGATGCTATCCAAGCAGATGGTAAATAAAATTCTCCATTCTTGGTCAGAACCATTTTGGATTAGCTCCTGCTCCTACTGAAATTGGTGGAAAATAACGTAAACAATTTTAGTGGCAGGAAAGCTGAATCTCTTTTGTGTTACATTTACACAACCTCTAACAATCCAATCCTTTTTTTTAAAGTACACCATTTTAAGTGTACTTCATGAAAAGTAACTTCTTTATACACTGATAACTACATTCATGCTAGTCTAGGATAATTTTAATTTTAGCAATGTGAACTATGAGATTGTGTGGGAAAGTGGCTAGAACAGAGGGTCAAAACCAAGAGAAATGAGAGCAAAAGATAAGATAGTATGTTATAGATAAGGCTTCTGTAAGGTTGGAAAGATGCATTTATTGCCTACAGACTGGCTACTTACTGTCTGGGGACTACATAAATGGCCTTTCACAAGCACGTAAGAACTGGCTCCTTCCATAAAGAACTTGAAAGAAAGGCAATAAAAGCTCAAAACCAAGATGGCATGGGCAAAAAATTTCTCAGGGAAATTAACACAGGAATGTTTTCTGGAAGGAGCTGGTTACTTGAAGGGCTTGAAAGAAAGAAGGGGTTTGCAGCCAAGTATTAAGAAATTTTCTCTGAGGGGAATAGACTGAAGTAATTTTGAAAACACAAGGGTGGGGGGAGAGACAAGGAGAACCCTCAAGAGCAACAGAAACCCAGGGAACAAGGACAGGGAGGAACAAGGAACAGACCCGAGGGCACTGGCTGACTGTTTAATGAGAAGGGAGAATGGGTAATTACGTGGGCTCCAAGAAGGTGTGATTTTTTTTTTTTCCCCCTGCATACTTTTGGTCCTGTATTTTACTTTGAGAACAAGTTTCCACTACATTTCCTTCCTGCTTAGAGCCTGCATATGTACCTCCCCATGGAAGAAAGCCCCCAAAAAGCCAAGTTGTCCAAAGTTGGCCAAATTCAAATAACATCTTCATGCAATACCCCATTCTAATCTTGTCTACTGCAATATAAATCAATCTGCATCAGCAACCTCCAGTTTGGTGCTATGAAAACTAGAAAATACAGCATTTCAAGATTCCACATTTTGTGTCATTTCATTGATGTCAGAGAAAAAGCTGTTAACTGGAATTGCTCCTGCTCGTATACTACACACACACATCATCCTCAAAGAAAAAAAAAAGGCCATTGAGGAGGACATCTGGTTTCTTCTCTCTTGGATTTCACGTTGATTGTTAAGATCAATTCAGGATACCAGTTCCAGTTCCAAAGGCTGTCAAGGGGGGGGGAAGAAAAAAAGGGAAAAAAGAGAAAAAAAAGGCAGGCAGTGCAGCTTGACTGTGGTGTTGGCCAAAAAAAAATGGTAAAAACCCCGTTTTTTAACTTCCTACACATCATAGTTGTTCTCCCTCTGTCTTCTGAGTCATATCTGTTCGTGTTACTAAGAAAGCCCCACAGAGCCAATATTGCTAGGGAAGAACAAGATGTATTTTCAACAAGACTGTTAGCTGATTCCAGCTGCTGCAAAACCTTTATTTTCAGAAATTATAAAAAAAAGCAGAAAAAAAACCACTGTGAATTTCAGGTTCCAGATCCTTTAATTCATGAACCAGGGATATCTGGTGTGGAAGGTAACAGCAGACATTTGTCTGTCTGTCTAGCAAGATAACTCTTGAAGGATGGCATTGTGCTTCCTTCCACCTTTATACAGTACTTACAGCCATTAGGCCAGAAACGTTATTGAAATTTCCAGCATGACCACAAAAATCTCATGTATTAACACCAATTAAAAAAAAATTAAAGGTAAGTAAAAAAAAAAAGAATAGGGAAGTGTATTTCCAAATTGCAAAATGCTTCGATTTTCAGGAAGCAGGATTTAATTCTAAAAATATGCACATCTTAATATCTGCCTGTAACAAATGATTTTGTAGCAGTATCCTAAATCAGGTGTTTTTCAAATGCAGAGTTGAGCACTGCCATGTGATCAAAACCATGTAGTCTAGAAGATATACATGTAAACAAAGCACTTCTTTTATCTGCAAGTAGCTGATAAACACCAGCTAATCCTCACCTAATCCTGTGAAGAGAACATCATCCTAGTTTCACAAAGAGGGAAGCTAAGGTAGCGAACTAATCCTTTGGGGAAAATACTCAGGTCAGAATGCCAGAGAGACTAGTTATTGTCTAAAGGTACAGCAAAACCACATCTCACTGCTGCCAGGGTGAGGGACTCTGAGGCTACTGACTGGTACGTCTACGTGAAAATTTCTGACGGTTCTGATACATTTCTGCTGCCAAGACTATCCCTTCTCCCTGAGGGACCTTTTGGGTGACTGTTGACAAAAAGACCAGGAAGGAGAGAATGGGTCTGGACATCAGCATAGAAACAGGATTTTCACATCTATAGGGCAAGGTCTTGAAAGGAGAGAGGAACTGCTCTGGAGGAGGATAATGCCAGTCATTAAGGACATACATTCACAATCATCCATAGCATCTCCTGAAGAGGAGGGGATCAATGCACTCAACATCAGATGCGGGATTAGAGCTCAGAGGCTCTTTTCCTAGCCTGGATGCAGACCACTAGACCATGCTAAACTGACAGGAGGAGTTCCTGCAAGGCAGCTGGAAAAAAGCACAGATTCATGTTGCAGAAAATAAAACAGGGATTCTAAAACCTCTTTGCAAATTCTTGCCCAAGCGAATGTGCCACTGAATGCTAGAGAATAAATAATAACAAAATAGCAAAGGCTAAAAAATCTTCCTGGGAAAGTGTTCGACTCTGCAACCTGTTTGACACCCGGAGCAACAACCGCAGAGAACTCCAGCACCAGTCCAGAAATGTGAGCCAGAACGTTAAACAGAGAAAAGAGGGTTCAAAGCCGAAGCCTAGGATCAAGCAATCAAAGCTTAAAAGTGAGACAGTCTAGTTCACTGCAGTATTTATAAAAGGTAGTTTCTCAAAGCTTTCATGGAGTACAGTCTAAGCCCCCGCTATTACAGACTGGAATAAACTAATAGAGAAGGTATGTTTAAGGAAGCCTTGTAAAGCAAAAATGTGTTTCATCCTGGAAAAAAACCTACGAATCAAAAAGGACAGCAGAACACAACATGAGTAAACCAACATGAACAGCTCTGTAAGATAAAAGGGATGCATTCAAAAAGGTATAAAGACTTCATGAGGGAAGCCTGGAAGAATGTGACATGATCTACAGCAAACACTATTCTGTGGGTATCATGACAAAACAAATGACAGCCTTCCATCAGATGCTTTCTTGACTAACAAGTTTATGCAGATAAGACACTGATTAAAAAACACAACCAGCAAAACCCGCAAGCTGGACCTTTGCGGATTAAGGTGAGGAAGCAAGAGCAGATAGGAAGCACAGTCACTACACTAATGAGAGAGAACAACGGAGCAATTAACAAAGACAGTTGTAATCCCTTGAAACTGATCCTGCAACTGATACCGCTGGGCTTCAGACATTCATAAAGGACTAGAAGTCATAAGGCCTTTACTACAGACCTCTCTTAGTAAAGGTGAGAAACTACAGTGGATCAATCCAATGGTCTCTTGCGTTCAGGGAGTATTTTCATCTGTCCTAGGCAATGGAGAAAGCCCGTTCCAGTGTTGGCACAGACAACATCAGCTCAGAAACTTAAGATCGAAGAATAATCTTCCCTACATGTAGAACTGAAACCATAGCAATCTCAATCCTAGCATATGCGCAGGCAAGTTGTAATTAATCCCCAATTCTAAACAAACCTTTAAAATACAAGAAACATTCCTTTCCAAGAAAGGACCACCCCGCAGTGTTTCACTGGGCACTGGGGTTTTTCAAAGTCTTTGTCTGCCAATTTGATGATACATTGGGATTTTTTTTTTTTTTCTCTCCTTAAATCCTTTGGGAACTTGCATTTGATCAAGATAAAAATTTGCTATCTAAGTATCACTACTAGAACTCCAGAGAGGCATGAGTGGCATAGAGATCCATTAGATAAGCATATCTGAAGTGCAAGAAAAGCAGCATTAAGAAGTAAGGTGAAAGGACTAAAATATAAATCTGCTCCACTCTTTGGAGCAGACACTGGCTCTTCAAATGTGTTTGTACAGTGCTTAGCACAATGGGCATTCTGATTTAGATATGAGCACTAACCAAATAGTAATAACTAATAATGGCAAATGCCTTAACCTCAATAAAACAGCACATCGGTAACTGGCATTTTTTAATGGTGGAAAGAATCAGGATCATAAAAAACACCTGTCCTGTGAATGACAGTGCCTAAATCTGGTGAAATCACATAGCATTCTAAAATACTATCAAAAACGTCAAAAATACTATGTTACTATGCGTTGGCTCACAACTTGCACCATGGGGACTCAGCAGTTCTGGCTTTAGCTTGTTCAGTTCAGAACTCCACATTAAGGAATGCTTTGGCTACTAACAGTAAAGTACACTCAGAACAAGACAGAAGAAACCAGTGACATTGGCTACAAGAAAAAAATTAGCTGCTGTTACCTTGCTTAAGACATGGTAAATGCAACTGGACGAGCCAAGGACTAAACCAAAAACAATGTGCAAGAAACATAAAAAGTAAACAGGAGAAAGCACGGACACAGTAGGTGAGAGCATGATTCCCATGCACTAAAAAACCCAGACAGGAATGGGCAGGAGAAGTAGGAGGGCACTGCTTAACTTGTGTTTGGAAATGGTACACGAGACAGATCTGCCTGGGGGAGAAAGGGAGAAAAGGGGAGGAAAAGCAGGAGAGAAATGGGGGCGGGTGGGCAGCGGAAACTGAAACAGCCTTGTGTTTCATGAGCTCTCCCATTACCCCCTGCATGCATGCCATGGTCCCATTGGAGAACCCTTTGTCCACCAAGGAGCAGAAAGGAATGAGCGCTCAGCTGGCCCTGGCATGGGAGGACACCCGATTGCCACCCTACTAACCCCAGCAGTGGCCTGAGAGAAGGCTTGGGTTGCAGGGGTGAAAGCTCAGGACATCAACTGCCCAATTCCAAGGGTTATATTTTAATTAGCCCATGGTATTTTTACACATGTAGAAGTTACCGATGGCGATTTCTTCCTACAAAGAGTTATTTCACTGGGGTTTTTGAGGATTTACAATTAACCCAAATTTTCAGTTACAAATTCAAGTCTAACTGGTGATGACTGAACCTGAGAAGACTAATATATAAAAGCACGCAAACACTTTGGATATTTGGCCAAAAGCCGATGATACAAGGCTTATTCTGAGCAGTTACTGTGGTTCTGAAAGCAGCCCGACCCCGTCTAGAGTAGAATAAACTGACAGTAACTGGAAGTTGAGCCAGAACACAGGCGTATCTGAGCTAACCTGCATTACTTGTACAATACCAGCCAGAGCTCCAGGCCACGAGGGAGGGATGCGAGGGGGTGCATCCTGCTCTGTGTACACTTCTAACCAGCTAACTCACAGAGCAGACAGGGAACTGATGGAATAAATGACACCGGAAATTTTTGATCCTTAAAGGAAAAATGGAGATGTTGTTTCACGTTATTAAAATCAATTCCAACATTTCTACGGCTATCAAAATGGTTTCAGGTTTTACGGCTTGCTCGTACTAGAAAAATTAACTACGAAGAATAAAAAAATCATTTATCTGAATGCTTACCCTGGGTATTGCTCCACTATTTGCAAATTAGTATTCCATTTTGCACACTTAAAGTAAAGTAAGCTGCATTCAATTTCTATTAGATCAGTTCAACAGTAACAAATTCGAAACGGTCCACCTCAGCAATCTCGCAGCTTCCACATTGTTTCAGGTGGGAAATACCTCATACTTCTGACAGCAGAACATGCAGATGCCCTGACAAGCACCGCAGGACAAGGCATCTGCTAGAGTAAATGCTGTAATTTTTCTGATGGATATATTACGCATCTGAAATCCAAACTACTATGACTAGACACTGATAATATGACGGATTTCTGTTTTCAGCATGATTCGTAATAGCTGCCAGAGAGGTCTGGCTTCCCTGGTGCTGCCTGGCTATGCCTGCTCAGCTGGTAAGTCGGGCCGGCGCCTGAACACTCTGGTTAGCAGCCAAAGCTGGGAGCAGTTCAAACATGGTCAGCCACGAGGAGGTCTTCTGAGATTTTCTCTTCTCAAGTCAAGGAGGTCTCGTGTGAGTACTTGCAAACCACAGTCATTCAGCTGTGTATCAATTTAGCCAACTCTGGGTAGATTTTTTTTTTTTAAGTGGCATAAAACCCCTGACAACTTTGCTACTCAAAGACCAGCATCTCACCAAATGGGAAACACACTATCTAGAAGGAAAAGGTCAACAGAATTTTTTTCCATAAACAATGGTCTAGCCTGTTCTCTGAAATGCATATAGTTTTAAATGGTTTTGTTTCTTTCTTTCCTTCCTCTTTTTTTTCCTTTCCCTCTTTTTTTCCCTTCAGAGGCAGACACCTACTTTGTTAAATTTCAGCCTGAATTGTTAAAACCCAGCAAAAGGATAAGGATGCAAAAACAGTCTCATGATGGGAAACACGAGCCCTAACGATCCTGCCTTTGTTAGAAATATACCTGAAGTTGAGCTCCAGTGTTATCACCTGCCCATGTAAGACTAATTAAAAAATGCTCTGACAACCACTTTAAATCCACAAAGACCGAGTGGTGAAATTATCTTTGCAACTGCTGAAATCATTTTGGTACTACAATGCTGCTTAGAGCACATGGTTTAAAACCTTGACAAAGATTCCTGTCTGGTTATTTATTTTGGTCTGCCCTTGGTCAGGTCAGCCTCTTCCGGACTACACTTCATTTGAAACAAAACAAAACCACCACCCCACAAACACCAACCTTCCCTGGATACAATTTCCTAAGTAATGAAACTCAGCTACTCTAGGATAGGGATCTTGTTAAGAGCTTCATATTAAAATCCCTTTTCCTCTTCTCTTCACAGGTGTTACAAACCATGATGGCGCATCCCATAATTCTAATACATACAAAGTCCTGGGAGGTGTTTTACTGGTGGTGGCAGCGATGGGATAAGTTCAGGTTGTGCCTACAAGCTATAACGTATGGTAACATTCCCACTAATCCCCACCAGCATGCAAAAAACACTGACTGTTGTTATTTTTATTTCTTTTAAACAAGTGAAAGTTCAGGAATTCGTGACAGTTACAGCAGTGATGTTCTTCGACATGATAACCTCTCTTTAACTGGAGAAAAGCTCAAGAAGAAAACCAAACAAACCAACCTCCCTGTCACGGGCTTTCCCCACCTCGTGCGATCACTAATCCACCAGCCTAGTTCAGGGGCCAGCAACACTGGAGACCCTGTGGGTCTCCGCACCCACTGAAGCCCAGTCCCCTTACTAGGGCACCAACAACGGTTCCCAGATGTTACAGCACATCGAGTTGAAAGCCACACACCCCATCCACTGCCAACGGGAACACGGTCGGCGTCTCGTTTGAAAGGGGGCATCAAACTGCTGCCCTAAGTCAATGGGCACCTGCATGTGAAGCCTTGGTAGCCTTGGTACATTAGTCTGCTAGTGATCTTCTGTCAGTACTCGAGAAGTGACACAGAAAAGAGGTGGGACCAGATTCAGTGTCCAAGTGGAGATCTTAAACCTAGAGCTGTTAAAACAAGAATGTAATTCCACAAGCACTTTTAATAGCAGTGCTATCTTGCAACCTTTCAATGCTCTGCTCCTCCCACTACCTGCTCCCACCTCCACGACCAGTTTAACTGCAGAGACCCACTGACTAGAGATTTTCTTTTTGACCTCTGCCAGTGATGCCACCGGAGAGATACTTCTTAAACTACAGTGCAAGAGGGGTCTCTTAATTGTAATAAAATGTATTTTTTTAGAGTTGCCTCAACTTGTTGGACTGCAATTTTCACTTTTAACAAGTTATTTTAATTTTTTGTGAGACATCTTTTAATCTTTACAGATCAGGAAACTGGACTTTGCAATGCAGGTGTCCTGAGAAATGACCGGCGAAGCCTGTAAAACCATACTGAAATTGATAAACACACACTTGTATTAATAGCTCTTAAAACACCCTGTAGTTAAAAAAATGATTACATCAAAGTGTTCTATAAAGGCCAGTAGATTTTGTCATCTTATTAGATTTTACTGCACATGCTTTTTAAAAATCAAAAATAATGAATTCTCACAAAACCTACAACAAAATTGTTTTATTCCCACATGAAAGTCGGGTAGGCTAAACCACAAAGGTATGAATTCATACCTGGAATAAGTAGTAGGATGAAATACAACTGAAGCCAAGCAAGCTGGTACCCTGTATCAGACCTCCACTGCCTCCAGAAATTAAAGTTAACTTATTTCAATCTGACCCTTCACATTAGGTCCCAAGGTCATGGAAGGCCACATACCCAAAGGAGCTGAGCGTGTGTATTACATTAATGATCTTAATTCAGGATGAAACTGTACAATTTTATAGTATTATTTACAAGGCACAGTTTTTGAGTTTCTTTGCAAGCATGAGGCAGTTCTCGTAGGAAGGTGAGAAGCCAGAGAACAAAATTTCTGCTAACACAGAGGCTCAATGGGGCCTCGCTGCCCAGGAAGATGATCTGCAATACTACTACAGACAAGACCAACTGGACACTGGATGTTTGATTCAGGCCCCCAGATCGCTTTCAGGCTGTCTATCATTATATTTTTAAAATAATAAAAATAAATAGAATAAGCACAGAAAGTGTGCTTTGGAGAAAAGCCAGTTGTAGCAAAAGTTGCTTTGTCTGCTAGTCCAAAAATACAGCCTCATTCACTCACAAGAGAAACTATTCACAGACAGAAAGAACACTGAATAATTTGTAGGTCTTTGCAGGGTTTTTCCCACCCCCAAGACTCCCTTTTCCTAGAAACAGCATGAGCCAGACAGAGCTTTTTGCCCCCCTACCAGTCTTGAATATTTTAGGTCTTGTATGAGTGAATCGTAAAGAGCTGTGACACAAAGTTCAGTTTAACCAACTGCCAAACAGGAAAGCACTCATTACTCGTTTAAAAGCATCCTTTGTGCAAATGACTACAGTAGAGCGTGACGAATTTAAAAAAAAAAAAAAAAAAATCCCACACAGGCAACATGATCAGAGTCCATCTATCCAGTGTGGTGCAAACAGCAGGCAGACACTACTGTCTCCTTTATCTGCTCTCTCAAACTGACCTTGTTGATCTGCGAGATGGCGAGGCAGCGTACCATATTTATAAAAACAGAGGGCAGGGGCAGACAGCTGACTTGCGCTAGAACGTCAGCAAAACCCCTGCTTTTACTTTGCCTGCAAGGCTTTTATTGCTGACACGAAATCTGAGTCTTATGAGCAAGACATTTGAAAAGTTTGTTCAAGGAGAGGTGCACCAATTAATATTTGTTAATACGGACAGTTACAGCACCAGGCAAGAGCTCCAGGAGTTCAATTTACCACATGCCTTAAAATTACAGAGGATATAAATTACTTACACTCTACGTCGGCAACAGGGCAAGCAGCAACAGTAACAAGAAGGACTGTCCTTTCTCACAGAGCACGGAGTTTAGCTGGCCATTGAATGCTATCGCTTTCTCTAACAGTGAAACATCTGATGTGTGCCGAGTCCCGGTTTAGAGGGTTTCAGATCAGTTAACCTTAATTTAATACTCGGAAACACGTAACTGAACATACGACAGAGGTAAACCAGTACAGCTCTTTGAAGCTGTCAGCGAAGACGTTCCTGAAGTGAATCTCATTCGTGTAACTCAACTGCCCTTTTGAAGAGCCTTGGACAAAGCTCCCAGCAATAGACTATCAAGAAACTCAGTAGCCATGGGATCTGTGGCAAACAGCGCTGTCATCCGCTTGGAACTGCTTAACAGAAAGACAAACAGAATCAACAGTCCTCAAGATGACCAATGATTAACATGTGAGTGGGATCAAAATCACATCAAAAATCAAAGCTGTTTAATGTATTCACCCAGTCTCTGGAAAAAGAGTTTGAAAGTAAGATGACAACATTCTGCAGAAGGCACATTTCTGGGTGGGACAAAGACAAGATGGAGAAGAAAATAAAAGTGTATGGTCAAGTGGATGCCACACTACATTTTGTTTTGACGAATAGGACCATTTGTACCAGTGTAAAACATGACTGGGTTCTAAACCTCTACAGCCTTTCAGGATAAGAGCATGGCACTGTAAAAAAAACCTAGAGGAAATCATCAATATATACTAAGAAATAGAAGGACGGGACCTAAGAAGGAAATGGCAGTAACACTTTAATTACTGCTATTTAAGTCAAAGGCTCACTGTCCAATGGAATAAGAGAATGTAGTTTTGGCTTCTCTCCTTAAAAAGCCAAGCAAATAGTTAAAAGATTCGGAGATCAGCAAACATGACTGAAGAAACACAAAGACACCTGAAACAGTAGAAAACTGCATTATTGATAGAGAGAGGAATACAGAAACATCAAGCTTCATAGAAAAGATACACTTGATAGAAAAGGTTTCAAAATTATGTTACCAGTATTCAGAAATAAATACATGTTTTTACTACTACTAGTTTTCTCTTTCACACAGCTCTAACAGTCAAGTTCATTGAAATCCCTATTACAAAGTATTTATGAAACAGAGAACAGAGCGGAACTCAAACTAAAATTAAGCTTTTATATGTACGCATACTCACTGACATTAGAAAAGCTAAATGACATAAATGGACATTAAACATCAGCTCTTGTTCTTAGAGGTATAGCAAGTTTCCTTCTTATCACATGTGACATCTAAGATTGAAAGTTGAAGGAAAAAAAAAGTCATTTTCTGAAGTGTAGGATAGTAACTTCAAAGGAGACCCAGAAATTATTCTTACCTAATGATTCTCTTCAGTGTTTACCTCCACAAAGAAAGCAACACTATCAACTTCTTGTACTAGTTAAAAAGGCAACAGGCTTAGCTCAAAAAAAATGACAAGCTGAAAAATCAGGATTAGCAAACTGAAGGCCAGAAAATAAGAACTGAATCATACAAGCCTGCTGCCTATACAAAGCACTGGAGCAGTACATTTTAAATCAATCTGTTCATCCCAGGCAATATGTATATTGGGACAATTATTTGTTTTCCTTTCTCCAATGTTTAGTCACCATAAAAACCATCTACATGAAAACAGCTTGTGCTTTACAGTTCTGATGAAGCTCATAAAAAATTAACAGAATGTGAAGAAGGAAACACGATGATGCATAGAGACTATGCGACCAAAAGATGAGGTATGTGCAGGTCTCATTGATAACATGCTTTTAGTTCATTTTCACGTTTGAGGCAGCATTTTAAACCTAAAGGTTGAATTATAAAACGTGTATCAGGAGTCGTTAGCTATCATGCCATAACTAAAATGCACATGAATTGGAGAGAATTTATTGAATAGTTTCTCTCGTTTATGCGGAATGGGAGAAACAAGTACAGGAAAATCAACTCCTGTGGTGAAGTCTTGAGCGTGTGCAGGAGAAGGGCAAAACCTACATGAACTCCTGCAAGGATGGGATTTTATCTGCTAGGTAGGATTCCAACTACCTTCCTAAGAGCCAAGGACGCTGACACTGTCCTCTCCATCGCAAAGTGACCCTTTGGTTTCTGGGCAGAGTAGAAGCACAGACCTTTGTGCCGGGCCTTCAGCCCCCCTCCGCACCCCCAATTCCACATGTGTATGCTTCTTACGGTGGGCATGAGGACTTGACTGGGCCACTTAACCACTGCAGTGCATCGAGGAGGATATACCAAGGTGCAGAGCTTATCCTCGTGCTTCACCCTGGAAAGCCAAGTGGGTTATTAAGGAGAGAATCCCACAATAAAGTCGCTCAACAGTTTTCTCAGCTCATCTGGGATTTCCCTATTTTCTCCCAGCAACCTTACACAGTATTGCTCTTTCAAAATTGTGTTGAATCAGACCAGTGGAACTATTTTTCTACCTTCCTAGCAACAGATGCTAAGGTGTATACTAAATTGCCTTCTGATGTCCTATTTACGATACACTATTTCCTCCTAACACCTTAAGAAGAATTATAAATACATAAGCAGCAGCAACAAATCAGGTTAAAACCAGTCATGGAGAACGTAGTCTAGAACTGTGTTTGTATCATAAATCCTTACCTTATGTTATCAATGTGGGAATTAAACTCTGATAAGCAACTATAAAAAGGCCTTTTTAAGGTTCCTCATTTATCCTCCTTAATCTTAAGACTGCCTGTTCTAAAACACATTATGAGAATAGGGAACTACTCTGCTCATTAACACCAAGGGTTGGGGAAGAAAGAGAAATAAAGTGCAGGTAGCAAATAATGAGAATCCCGCTCATGTTTTAGATCCGTACTTGTTCATAACTAGATGTGGTAAAACTAGCAGACAAGGAAAAAGAAGAAAAAGATCAGATCCATCATAGTAGACACTGTTTTCAAAGATATTCTTCTCTAAACAAAAAATAACCTTCTAGACTTCAGAATTGAGGATAAAATAAAAACCAAAAGAACTCCTCCCGGAGAGAGGAAACTACACCTCTCCACTTCGTACCTGAAGGGGGACGTCCTACCCCTTCCAATCTTCTGACACGCTGCTGATAACTTGTTGAATCAAATCTGTGTAACTCAACAATATATTGTGTAACTGCCTTTGGATTTCTTGCTGTGAAGTAGCTGTCTACACGATTACATTTCCAGCTGCTGTTTCACTGTAATTTAATGCTAATTCCTTCATGTTTATATTTGATGCTTTTAATACCATTGTTTTCTAAGGCATTTCAAAAAAAGTATTTACCTCAATGAGTCTGTACTGGTGAAATTAAATTAAACAAAATAGTTACATGAGCCTCTCCGCTGCAGAGACTGACTAGACGGTCTACAAAACTAATCTGCAACATTCCTGAAGCATATTAGTAAGCAATACACAAGCCACTAAGCTCAAAAAGGATGGAATTACAAACGCTAATGAGTCATAAGCAGACAGATAGGAACTAAAATTACAAGTTGTTTAAAGATACCCTTCCATTGACAGGGACAGTGAAAGGAACTGTACGGCACGTACTAATTCAGTTCTGTCATAAACTGGTTAAGACTACTGATGTCAAGATTAAGCATTTGAGTCTTGTTCCAAATCGTTCTTCTGCTTACGCCATTTTGCTGTTCACATCTGTCCTAACAATTATATACCTGTTTATTTAAAGAAAAAGAACATATGGCACCAGAGATACTGAGATAGCAAATGCAGACTAATGGGTACAGCTGTCACGCAGGGAAGTCAGGCAGGCACCTTCGCCCATCTGCCTGCGCACACAGCCCCACCGTAACACTGGTCAGCCCCTTCCCCGAGCAGGAGTAGGCTCACACTAGAGGCAAAATCTTGCTATCACTTCATACTTCAATTCTGCAGAGGTTTTGTTAGCTGAACTTTTCAAATGGCGTCATAAACACTTTTGCCAAGTATAAGCTTGCAAAGCAAAAAGCACATCTGAACTTCAATATTGGTATTAGACATTTGATTTTCCCCTCACCTGTACCTAGTATCTTCTTTAACTTAGGGAGTTCTTCCTCACCCCGAGATCAGATTCAGGTGTATTGCCTACCGTGGTTTGTGTATTGGCATTTTGTTATTCCTGTGTTCATGAGCTCCAGCCATCCTGCTTATTTTTTGGGTGTTATAACTATTTATTCAGCTGTCTTTATTCTGGAATTGGATTACTGACAGCACCTTTAGTTCTGCAGCCCAAAAAGACACACAACTTCTTTCCTGCCGACAGACCCAATCCTTCTGCAGAGAGAAAAGACATTACCTTCTCGGGGCGGGTGCGCTGAGCGAGCGTCTGCCCATTTCAGTGACGTTGTGTGCGGGGATCGGGACCGCTGTGCTGGTTACTTGCACACAGCGGGTCCCAGTCCTGACTGTGTTTCACCTAACCTGAGCTTTTTGTAGGACTGCAGCTGTAAGGCTTTGCCTGCACTTATATTCTCCCACTTTTTCTGTTCCAATGAAAATAGAAACTTTTTAAGACATTAACAGAAAAGAAAGAATTCAGTTTAAACAGCTGAATTCTATAGTTAATAAAACCAAAACAAATTACTGATTTGTTTTTACTCTAAATTGTTATTTCAAGTAACCAGCGTGCAGATGAAAACACAATTAATTCCCAAATGGAGAAATTACCTACAGCAAAATAACCAAAACAACGTGTGTGTAGCTCCCTGCTCGCAAGCGCACAGTGCCGAGGACTAGGTCAGAATGGACAAATGTGACATTTCTGAGGTCAGCGCAGGCTTCCCCAGCTAGGGTAAGTACACTGCTCTGCAAACTGGCTCCACATGAGGGCAAATCCTAGCCCCTCTTTAGGTAACGGTGTGGTCAACCACTGATTATCATTTTATGGTTTGGATTCCCTTAACTGTAACATCAACAGTCCATTACTGCTGGATTAACAGGATTAACAAGGTATCTGAAGAGGCTAAATGTGATACTCCAGACAAGTGTTTATCAAATGCTAGAAATAATTATTACATTTAAATTGCCAGAATATGGAGAGCGGTTGTCCCATGTTATTGTCATTTGATCCAAATACTGGTTTAGTTGTCAAAACCCAAAAGATAAGTAAAAAAATAAACAATCACATTTCTACAGAAGCAAACCAACACTGGGAAAAGACGACCAGCAGCAATATTTATCTTTGAACAGATCTTCCAAAACCAGTTAAAGAGCATTTGGCTGGAAAAAAGGGACCACATCAATTTTGGTGTAAAAGGCATAACTGCGTTTTAATGCATCTACAAAAAGCTCACAGATGTGGTTTAGACAGGAGTTGCTCAAGTTGCAAATATGACTTGCTCTGGCAAGTCCCATTTTTTTTCCAAAGGGTAGGTCGCTGCATAGAAGAGCAAAAAAACCCAAGCAGCCCTGGGAATACATGAAAACCAGTCTTCACTTGGAGCTAGAGTTGAGTATTTTTATACTGAAACCAGGCTAAACTGCTTCTCCGGGAAATCATCAAAGGAAACACAGTTGAGGTTGCTGAAAGAGCAAGAGGGGTTGGGGATGCATTTTGGTCAACAGTTTTGGGCAACTACAAATTCAGTGAAGAATATGGAAGATGTTGCTGTTAATACAGTCAAGCCCACTTAAATTGAGTTAATAATTTCTTTGATAGTTCTTTGAACCAGAAACTCAAAATGAAACTCGGGGTGGGATGAAACCCTTCCGGACTGAAACCTCCAAATTACATAGAAGTCTGCATCAGACTGATCCCAGCAACGACTGGAGTAAAACTTTATTTATGCATTTCCATAAGGCTAAGACGACTCTCATGAACGAGTGTATAACATTTTGGTGTAGTTCAATCGCTTACCAATCTTTTTCAAAAGCCAGCCTTTTTTTCCCCTACAAAATTTGTAGACTAGGCAGGTTTACTGGTCTTCAAGGATGATCCATGACACCAATTAAAATGATGCTATGGGGAAGAGGACTGTTCCAGAGGAAGATATTGAAGAATAGCCAGGAGTGAAGTCTTTGGAAACAAATTTGCTACAACACACACCTCAACTGACCTCATAAGCTACCAAGAGGTTTTCACACTAACTACACGGACTAACTAAAGGCACCATCTGAGTTTGAATACGCGGTATGAGACAGCAACAGAGCGCTACCCAGAAAATAGCGCTTAGTGAAAAGGTTGGAAAGTTCATATAAGCAGTAAGAGATGTAGCTACTTCCAGGAGTATGTTTCTTGCCTCTTCCACTCCTTGTGACCATTTCAACAGATATTCTGCCAGCACAACCACCCTCAAAAAGTTTGATATACATGCCTATTGCAAATACAGTTTGTATCAGCAAAGAAAAGTGATCTTGCTGGTTTATAGCTTATAATAGTAATTCCTTGAGTGAAACAAGCTGCATCAGCAAAAGGCCATTTTTGTTGTAGAACTATACCTACCCTAGCACTTTTTCCTGTATTGAGAGTTGTAAATAAGCACAGTCCTTAACGACATCTCCATGCTCACACGAGCTTTATGTGTAGATCTCACTTCAGGTGATCTCCTCATCACTCCACAAAACTCCTTATCGCTGTAGCTTAATGCCTTTCTTCCAGGTTTCAGAAAAACTGCTGAAACCAAGTAACAAACTATGTCCCAAAAGGCGCACGCCTTTCATGCCATGCAAAACTAAAGTTCAGCAGAGAGTAGGTTAATGTTCAGAGCTCAGGTTACAGAAAAGGGAAGCATATGCAGCTCTGAGGGAAAACCTGAAGGGGTTGTACGAGTTAGGCAGAAGTTACCAGTCTGATGGCTAATTTACAGCAGCTGAAATTAAACTTAAAATGTTAGTAATTCCATAATTACCAAAGAATTGTTGGTTTGGTAACCTTTTCTTCCCCTCTCTCTTTCTTTTCTTTTCCCTGCTTACTTACAGTACTGTCAAACCAGAACACAGACCTATTCTATTTCCTAATCAGGTAGAGCTATTTTCCAGCTTTTAAGAGAGAAATTACCATCACTGGAGGAAATCTGATCATGGATTATTTTGTCACTTAAGTCAATACTGGTATATGTAGATATTACTACTCATGCAGCATGGTAAGACAATCTTCAATCTCTAGTGTAATTAGGAAGAAAAAGGGGAGTTAAGGACAGGCCAGAAATATCTTAATCATCAATGAAATCTGCAGCAGAAGCTTCTGGAGAGAGCCACTTAGATTCCCCCCCCTCCCCGCCGGGTCCTTGATTCATGCAAAACTGATCTCAAAACAGATTAAGCAAACAATGAAAATACATATGGGAAAACTCAACTGTAGACTCCAGTTTCACATGGTGACAACTGGTAAAAATTTTTAAAAATGCCTTAGTCTGTTAACAATCTAAAGTCCTCCGAAGAAGACTGAAAAAAATTTGCCAAATACTATGAGTGAAACTACAACAGCTTGAAATGGCATAAATTAGAAGGGTGGCTTATGGTGATTCCACTGATAGAAAACAGAGCACCACAATTAGCCCTCAGTTTAAGGTAACAAGCACTATTTAAAGCGAGATTTTTGAAAAATTATCTGCTGTTTGACATCCTTTGTGAAGATCAAGAAATACAGAGACATTTCAGCATAAAGACAATGAATACTAAATACTACTTTCATACTAAGACATTAACTTTCATATTGCAGCCAGACAGACATTTTGACAGCCAAGGTATTCCACAAATGCAGGCACAGAAGCACAAAGTGAGGCAATGTTAAGGGAAAGTGCCATTATATATTAAACACAGAGTTGAAAGCTGCAGAGGAACTCGGGCTACTACTGAGGACTCCACTAAACCAAGAACTATTTAACTCACATACAGTACTATTTTATCACCAGGCCCTGCTTCATTCAAATAAATTCCCTCATTTCAGTCTGCTTTGGGTCACCCTGACAACTCTTGCAATTTGTACATCCTTAAATTGACTAAATGGCTGGAAAACCAGGTGCATATTTCAAGTAAAGTATCTGTCACCCAGTATTTTGGATGACTTAGGTAAACTCTGAGTGTTCATATGGGTTAGGCACATGTGCTCTGGCTACAGGAGAGACACAACTGAGAAGTAGGAAGCTCAGAGTAAACATACTGGTAACAGAAACCATCACAACTGGGAATCATCACTGAGGATTAAATAACCTAAACATTGACAGAGGTCCCATTTTCCAGTGATCTGCATCAGCTTTGCTTGACTTGACACTAAGAACACCACAGCAGAGAATGAGGACTGATGAGTGTGGCCCTGTGGAAAGCTGCTTGCGTGACGGCATAAACTGATTTTACCTTGCTGTTTAATAAAAACCTATCAGAAAGTAGATATCTGAGGTCTTTCTGATCCAGCTAAATAAATAAACAACAGAGTACTGAAAGGAAACACTCATTGCCCCCCCCCCCCCCTTTTTTTTTTTGAAAGCTGTTATCATGCCTTTGCCATGAAAGTAGAGATAATAACAGCTCAGGTACTTCCTCTTCAGACAGCTTTAAAACATCCATTTCCCAGGAGCCAGAAAGAATCCCAGATTTTCACCAACAGGCAGCCGCTGCCTGGGAGGGGTCCGCTCCTCTCCCTCCACTAAGCAATTAATCCTAACCTACTTTGAACCCTTCCAAAATGCTGCGGACAATTTTATTCAAAAAGAAAACTGTCGATGACATGTCTGTCACTCGTATCCCAAGACAAGCACAGAAAGCGGTGTAATGTCTGGCTTGCTACCACAAGCTCATCATTTTTGCATCTGCTAGCAACAGCTGATGAGATCATTCACTAGACTGTCATGAAGTAAAAATACTACCCAGCAATATACTCAAGCTCTTGGATCAAAGGGACAGCCCATCTCATGGCACTCTCCAGGGCTGCCTGATGACCGATTTCATTCCTACATCTCCATCACTACTTGCTTAGCGCAGTGGGGGCCCTGGATGATTCTTGGGATTTGTACACCGAAGAAAAGAGAAGTACACCTGTAACCTTTGGAGGGTCAGGATTTTGGAGCATTCCAGCTCAGGATTTAGTGCTGAGTGCAAATGCACTAAAAAATGAAACAGGAGTTAACTTTTCTTGGAGGATGGGTATTTGTCTATTTGTCCTCCTTGCTCAAAGGCCAATTTGTTCCAGCATCTATCCCAATTTATGTCACCTCAGATAAGCCAAACTTTTTTTATAAATTAATTTTATTTATGTGACTATTGCCTACCCAGAGTTTAGTAGCAGGGACTACATTTTCTTTTACCTTGCTTGATTGTGCTATATGAGAACAATGGAGATGTAAAAAAAAAATGTAGTAGAAGGCCTTTTCCTTGCAAATGAAATGGCTGCAGTGCATTTCCTCCTATCACTTATGTATAAGACCTTTAACAAGACTTATTTTCAAACAGCAGCAGTTTTATCAGCTTTCTTCTCTTTCCTCACCTTGCATCACCCCGCTGGTGGTAAGAAATTGAGTCAGCATGGCACTACTTCAGAAACCAAAGTTGGATCACCCTTTAACTAAAAAAGAACAGTATTAACAACTTGCGATAATTTGAAGGAAACAGCTCAGATGCAGCAACCTCACAAAGACAGGAAACTGCTCTGAAGTGGGACTCAGGAAACAGGCTCAGATAAGGTGACTCACCAAACTCAGCTACAGGCTGTGTACGACGTGGTCAAATCGCTGCTTCTACTTCACATTTCATTTTCTATTGGATATGACACATGTAATATCTCTGCGTTCAGAAACATTACAGAATCTACCATGGTGTTAATGACCACCAGGCACTGTGTTGTAATCACAGGGAGACCACCAAGGTGCTACAAAACCACCTTCAGCATTTCCACAGGTAACTGAAAAGTAACTAGCAAAAGGTAAACCACCTCGCACCTCCAGCACTATCCTCTGCGCAGGAGAAAGCACAGGGGTGGTAACACAGGTAAGGAACCGTGCAGCGTTGCTGTCCTTCCCACGCTCGCTCTGCACAGGACATGGGTTTCCAGAGGTGTCGGTTCAGCACCTCCTGTGGACACTAGGCTGAGTCTGCCCCCCCAGGCAAGCCTGACATTCCCTCCCGGCTTGTGTCAGCGCCCCCTGCACACTGACTAACACACGTAATGGAGCATCCTTATTCCCTTACTTAAGGAAACAAGTTCCCATTGAAATATCTGTAAAGCTTTATCTACAAGTGCAAGAGAGAGAAAAGAAGCCAAAAATGACATCTGGGACAGAACTGAGGAGACTCCATGTTTTTCCTCATAAAGATGCCAAGGAAACCATGGTTTTGTTTTTCTTCCTCCCCCCTTGCCACCCTGTTTTTAAAGTATTGGTAGGAAGCAAAAACAAAATAAGCAAGAAAAAACTCCTCGACCAGGTCAAATATGTGTTCAAGTGGACCTAAGAAACCATGTAAAGGTAAAGCTCTCACAGGATTATAAGCGCCTCTGACAGGTCTGATGATTTTAAAGGCCTAATTCCATTACTGTATCTGGCAGCCTGCAAGGGCACATTTTACTAACCAGAGGCCACTAGGTCATGATAGATGTTGACAGAAAACATTAAAGGTTAAGTAGATGTAAGACCATAAAACATTTCAAGCTGTACAGTGCCAACAATGTTAACTAGCAACCATGGCGCTGTTTGAGAGGAGAAAAAAATATAGTTGGGTCTTCTTACCAGCTGCCGTCCCAGGGAACCCTAGCAGCATCAGGAGGCCAGGATGGCCAGCACCAGGCACGCTCCAATGACATGAAAATCCTCTTTGCTATGTCAAAGCCCAAATTTCATGGGTTACTTACAATTCATAAGGTGCAAAATCGGATTAATTAAGGTTAAGAAAACATACCCTTACAATAGATTTCACTACTCCTCTTCAGCTGGGAAAGGCCGGCAGCTGCTGTGTGGCCAGTAGCCGTGGCAGTGCCGCAGAAGAGCAGCAGGCAGGAGGCATCCTGGCAGCAATTGCCTCTGTGGAACTGTACAGCATTCTGACTTTGAAAAGTAGCACTCAGATCCTCACCGTGATGAGAATGTAAGCCCGCAGTTAAAACAATTTAGCAAGACACAATGATTTTGCCTTAAATCCCCTGCAAAACTTATTCAAGAACAGCGGTGTAATCACTGCAGGTGGCAACACACGCTTCAACCCTGCCTCAAAGTATTGATGCAACACAACGCATTTAAGCGGTTGCAACTCCAACAGGTTAATTTTGATTGCTTATTCCTTAAAGGTGTCTAGGCACAATGACAATGGCCATAACCACAGAGTTAACCTTATTCCAGTCATTAAATATAAACCCTAGTATTTCACATTCCCAACTAGTTAGCAGAAAGGAAGGTATCACACTGATCACTGCGCACGTAGAAAAGGCTCGAAAGCTGTCCTGCATACTCTCTTCTATAAGGCACTATGAGGATATTCACAAATAAATCTTCACTTTTCTTTTTTTAAAAGACCTCCTCTGAGTGACATCTATCTGGATAATAAATTGCCAACATCACAAACAATTAAATGAAAAGCTGTTCAATATGTAAAGGGGAGGGACTTGACTACTGACCAAATCTGACATACAAATAGCTTGCTAATTTGTCAGCGAGCCAAAATAAATGGAATGGGATGGCTACAGGTGCAGGTAAATGCCTCAGAAATAGACATCAATAAATCATTTAGCTCTCTGTAACATTGTAAATTACAGTCATTTAGCAAGAAGGACATTTTTGCCTTTGCAACGTGATTCGTAAGTGCTTCAAGTGAGTCATTTTAAGTCAACACTTAAGATAGGACTTTAAAACTTCCTTTTTCTGACCTCTTATAATCTACTCTTTACTTAGCCAAAATTATTAACTGTATCTTCTGTTCTGCTTATGGCAAAATACATAATCCAAGATTATGGGGTATTATGTACTAATGATAACTAACTCTCCAAGTCCAAAACTCCCTCGTTGAGAGAATAAATCCCCCCTGATATTTTTTGTAGATGGAGAGACAAAGCAGCAGCTTGCTGAACGCCCGGCAAGCCAGAAGGCCAACATCCTAGTCTCACTAAATGTAAAAGTGTCTATGCGGAAGGGGGGAAAACAGCAGGTCATCGTGTATTAAACACGTTCCTTACCAGTAAATCACTAGGGCCCAACAATCCTCCATCTCAAATATTTCTTCTAAAAGCCAGCCACTGGCTATCTCGTCTTTCTGCTCAAACACCATCTGCTGGGCCCTTTTTCTATGAACATGATACAAGGAACCACAAATAACAACAGACAGAAACTTAATTGACGTTCATAAGAAGGTCACCCTCATATTAAAACCAGAAATGCAAATACACAAGGACCATCTATGTTTCTATTTTTCAAGGAGCTTAAAGGTATATTCGCAAGCCATAAAGTCATTTAGTAAAAAGATTGAAATCTCTGGTTTCTAATGGACTAAGACCATATAAAAGCTTACACGAATGTTTCTGTTTTTAACCCGATTCTAATGCAACTTTTGTCTAATGAGGCGTATTTCTTGACAGCCACAAATTACTTTAGATAGTCACTTTGAGGACCTTCCAGGTAAATTGGTCAATTAAGGAATTACAGTGTTTCCACCCTGAGGAACAGTTAGAAAACCTATATAGCCATTTTGAAAGCTGATGGGAACAGGACAATTTAACAGTGCCTGTCTATGTGCAAGACGACGACATGCTTTAGAACTTTCTTCCAGACTAACCTCTCAACTGGCCTGTTGCTAAAAAGCAATAGGGATACATATGGATAAAAAGGTATGTAGGGAGACAAAGGACTGGTGCTTACTTCCAGAATTATGCCATTTTATTACACCTAGGATAGGAGGAGTTTTTACACACTTATGACCTAACGTGACATCCAGGTGCTCTGCCAGACATGCGTTACAAATCAGAGCTAACAGCCAAATCTGGACAGAACCCCAGTTACAGCACTGAAGTTCACTAAGCATTACTAAACTTACCAAAAAACACAAAGGGTGGGACACAATCCTGTGGCATATCTGTCTGAGCGGGAAGGTGGGAGCTAAAACTATCGACAGCAGCAAAGCGAGAACGTTGAGAAATATCCATAGCAGACCCTGTTAACAGAACCAGGGAGACCTAAAAGCTGCTCAAGGGAGTCAAATAACAGCCTGTGATCAATAGAGGCAAATACTGCTGGCAGATCAAGCGGGATCAAGACTACATAAGCCACTGCAATCTGTATGAATAAGTAAATCATGACAGGCTCCTCTGAAAGCTGTGGTGTTAGGGCGATGCTTGAAAAATGCAACTTTCTTGAACAGTTGGATAGTGTCAGTAGATAAGGCAGTGAAAGTACCGTTAACACCCTTCTTAAAAGTCTGGCTAGAATATGGATAAGTAAGTGGCAAAAAAAACCCATAGTATTTTTTTCTTTTCCTACTACTTACTCATGCGGAAATAAGGTTGTTAATAAAATGTTAAAGATATTAAACCACTAAACCAAACAACAGGACAGTAAAGCTGGTTAGCAGAGCTAACTGAGTACTGAAAAGAGTCCTAGGACAATCCCCTAATAGCGCTCTGTTACCTCCTGGGGCTTAAGTAAGACAAGATACCCAAGAGTAAGTAAAGGAGTGATTCTCATGAGCATCCCAGGTTGCCCTAGTTCTGCTTCTGCTGAACCTCTACTCACTTCATTTGGAACTAAGTTAGGCCAGAATGATTTTGAAAATCCAGTACAAATCGTTTTAATGACAAGCACACCAAAGAAGGAACCCATCCAGGTACTATAACATTATATCCAAATAGCATTCTAATGAGCTCCTATTTACCAACAACTGTGGGGTTTTGGTCTGTTTCCAGGATGCCAACACAGACAATCATCCAGCTTGCCTACCTCCTGAAATGTAAGGCATTTAAGAGATCTAAGGAGCATTGAGGAGGTAAAAAGAACACCAACTACTAACAACAAAATTCAATTAGAGGATTAGAAGTTGATAAACAAACGTTAAAAGGTTAGTCATCAAACTGGTGAGAGCTGTGCTCCAGTTATAATAAACAGAAAGAATCAGGAGCTTAGCTGGGTGTCTGAACGTGTTATTGGTACTAATAAAGACAACTGAGAAAAAACTTTTCTGCAACAGGTAAGACTGCCACTGGTCACACTGGATTACTGCAGCAGAATGAACCCCAACAAGCTAGGAATCAGGATTAGGAACACGCTCCAGAAAATGCAAGACATTTGAGAATGGTTCAGGTTAAGAACTAGAGAAACGTGTCGTATTTATTATAGGAAGGCTGAGTAGCAGCCTTCCACACTGCTGCAGTAATTACTGTCCCCTATCACTTATTTTATAACTATACCTTATCTTGATTTTAAGGAAGACAATTCTTCAGGGAACTTCCAATTACAAATGGGGAAAATAAGCTGTCTGTGTTCTTTCTGGGCTTCTCTTGTCTCCTTACTGAATCCTCAGTGAAAGAGCCTACGCACGTGCCAGACTGGCTGGCTGCTTTCTCATTGATGATGAACGGATACGCACTCTTCACCATGCCTTAAAAGCTATTACTGCTTTGCTTTATTGCACATTGGTGTACCTCTGATAATTACTGAAACAACCACTTCATTTGAAGGCTAGCTCATCCTCTTACATTTTGGTTTAAAAGGTTTTGTTCAGGAACTTCAAATCGTTCCGATATTGAAGAAGTTGATTTTTGGTTACTTCTTGAATGACTGCTTTATATACTTAGACATCCTTTTGCTAAAGCATTTTAGAAGCAGGTATACCTGATGGAATTTTTGTCCCTATCCTGCCATGAGAAGAGTCAAGAGAGATTAATACAACATATTTTTTCCAGTGTGTTAACTTGTAGCTATTTTTACAGGGACCTGTTTGTTTTGGTCCCTCCAAAGAAAGGATCAGTAACTCCACACTACAGTGAAACAGATGCCATGTCCAGTGTTTTTTCACAGAGCTTTCTGGTTTCTTAAAGGAGTGCAAGGAAAACTACCACAGCAAACTCTAGGAAATTTAGAGGACAGGCAGCGGGGTCATTTGTTACAGCAATAGTTTTAAAACTCCCAGGATATGTCTCTGCTGCACTTGTACTCTGCAAGGCATTGGAGGCAGTAAGCCATCCACTCACCTGCACAGCCATCCACATGGCCCAGCCAGGCTTCTGATACTCAGATGAGACCACCCAGCTCTAGCCTGGGTAGCTCTGAACTACAATGCAGTAACAGCTCAGCAGCGCTGGGAGGAAACCTTTCCCCCCCTCCCTTGAGCCTTGCTGTCCAGCTGCTTACACACCGTTTCATGGTGATCTGTTAACAGCAGCTTGTTCCACCCAAGATGAAACAGAAGCTCCACTTGCAAAAGCAACCTCAGAGGAAGGTATTTCCTGTGGCAGTCTCTGTTTTCAAACGGAGGGAAATGAAAACAGAGAACATCTTCACTGAGATCTCTGGAACATCATTTTAGCAATGTTCCATGTGGTAAGGTTTTGGGTTGGTTTATTTTCCCCTGGTTAGCTCCTTCCCTAGTTAGCTCTTTTGCTGTTGAAAAGAATGTTCTGTCTTTTCTTTCCTTGTGAGAGAAAAAAGAAATTACAACTGTAAAACCCCAGAGAGTGACAGTTTCCTGTTGGCTGCATTTGAGTAAGATTTTTCATTGCTGTTGGTCAGTAATATCCTTTTTGCTGGTGTCCTGGTCATGAGAAAGCAGCCTTGAATTGTCACAGCCCCAGGGACAACTGAGGCTAACATGGGAACTTCTGTGCCCTCAGCTTACCTTGTGACATAGAGAGCCACTATTCTCTTGTTTGGGTTACACATCTTGTAACTGGGAGGGTTTGGGGGGTTGGATTCAGAGACCCTCTTAATCGCATTGCTATACTAACCTTTATGGCAACAGCGGGCCTGTTTTGCCAGACCGTTCCCTCTAAATTATCTCACTGTAATTAGTACAGTACCTGTTACTACAACAACAAATGGTTTATTAATTGAGCCCAAAGTATCCTCTATTATTCTCTCACTGTTAGTTTGCATGCTGTTCTTTTTTGCTTTGTAGCCAACAGCTGTCCCCATGCACTACATGGGGACGAGTGTTCTTGGGTGTTCCTGGAGCATCCCACATAAAGGTTCCAGGACTAAATGCTACTTTCAGCACAAGTAATACCAATAAGAGTGAATGTGTTTCACTGAAGTGTGAACACAGCAACATTTCTGCCAGGACCCCTGAGACATTGACATGCAGATATCTGATGTTTGAGCCCATTCTACTACAATCTACGCAAGATTAAAGGCTGAAGACTAAGTTTCAAACCTCTCTTATGATCAGTATTTCCAATTGCTACCATGAACCTGGACCTTGCACATTCAGATGACTTCTTTACTAGTGAAACATCACTGCATTTGCAGATGTATTTCCTCAGAGGTTTTCTGATGGCTCCTCCAGAAAGGGGTAAAAGTGGGGTGGGTGGGAATCAAATTAATGTTAAGTATTTTTTTTAAATCAAAATTTTAATCATAAATTCAAAACTGAGCCTTTGATAATGCTCCTCTGTTGGCTTAAACTCAAACTGAAGCGTTACTGAGTTCTTCTGAAGTAAATTTACATAAACCCAAACTTTTGTTCTCAAGTTCTACTGCACTTTAACTGCCATCTTGATTTAAGTGCTAAGCAAAAAGAGGAACAAAATCCTGCTAAGCAGATTGGTGACAGCACAGAGGAAACATGCTTTTGCTTGACTGAGAGGAGCTTCTACTTTTATGCATGGTTAGCTGCTGATAATGACTTTCTTTACCACTCTAACAGTAATAAAGTTTTAACTTGAGGAAAAATTAAAGGAAACACTGGGTAACTTAGAGCAATTTAAGTTGGATCTTAATTTTATGTACTTCCATTTCCAGGTAGTGTTTCGGCCATGCTAATTGTTTCTCTTAGGTCATCCCAGCCTAAGGACCTGGTTAGCTTAACCTGACTTCTTGAAAGAAACGGTCTCCACAGTAACTTCGCTCTCCAAAATCTATAGATTTGCACAACAAACATCATCTTCTGTAGTTTTATGAGCCAAGATAAGCTGTTGTCATAAAAGGGGGTTCAAATTGGCCATGAGATCTGTTTACAGAGAGCATTTAATTCATCAAAAGTTGACAGATACTATGGGATTTTCAGGTGGATCTTATCATGGGCTCACCCGAACTTAGGAGAAGCAGTTTGTATGACTGAAGTCAGCACTTGTTTTGACAGTGACTTCAGTGGACACAGGATCACTGACACTACTTTAGGCAAAACCTATTTCACCTTATGCAGCAATTTTACTGATTGAAGACCTGCTACCTACAAGAGCAAGTCTCTTCCCCCAGCAAAGTTACTATTTACTTTAATCCAAGTAACTAGACCGAAAAATAAACTGACATCCCAAATTCTGCTCTGGCATCACTAGTTTGAAACTTTCTGAAAACTCCATAAATCATATGCAAATTAAATAATCTTTTTAGTTTTTACACAGGCAAAGAGATAAGACACTTGTTACTACACAACACGAGGGGCAAAAAACTTGTCGACTTGAATACCTGAGACTGCCATCGATACGAATACCTCTTTGGGATCTTGTCTGAAACCACTTGCCACAGACGTGAGTTCTGCACGGCAAGGTCTTTATAAAGACAGCAAAAATGAAATGGTGGCAGCAGTATTGTCACGGCTGTTCGCAGAACAGCACGTCACGTTTTGACAGTGCCAGACAGGCTAAAGTTGGAGAAAATGCCGCTGATAATTGCCGCTGCCTTTGGGCTTTATGAGTGCCGATGCAATAAGCAAGGTTCTTGTAGAATTTAAACAGCTCACCCCCTAAAATAAGAATATGGTAAAGCCCAGCGAAATTAGCAAGCCATGAATTTCCTCCTGGCACCCCCAAATGTCCTAAGGGTCAAGCACCGCGAAGGGCGGCCTCATGCAACCCCGTGCCAGCGGCCACCCCCCTGACAACATGCGGCACTGCCCTACCCACAATGCACCCTCCGCCGCACACGCACCCCCGCGCACCCCCACGCGGGCTGAGGCGCACACACACACACACACAGACACAGGTCCCCACTGACACACGTACACCACCGCCCCCCCCCCTCCCCCCCCGAAACCAACTTACCCACAAGTTCTATTCCATTGAACCCCCCCGGTCTTCCTCTGCTCCCCCGCCTCTGCTCGCCCGCCTCTCCTGCGCGGCGGAGAAAGGCCACATATGTCTGCAAACACTTCTAGGCAGAAACCAGCCAGTGCAGAACAAAGACAGCCGGGGTTGCCTTCATCTCAGCACAAGGCAGCCAGGAGCTATTTTCAAGCTTGTTCGCTCTCCCCCCTCGGAGGGCACCCTGCTCTGTTCCTCCCTCTCTCTCTCCTCTTTGCCTGTCCAGCTACTGCACAACACACATCAATTATTCATTGCTTGTCTCCCGGTTTCCAGGCAAAACCAATCACAGATGGAGTCTTGCTAATGGGCTCATGCCGTACTTGCCAACAGGCTATTTGTGCTCAAGCTACAACCCTCTAGAGACAATAAAGAGAATCAGGTTAAGCTTTAAAACTTCACACGTACGCGAACAGACCTAAAACGGCAATATACATGTAAGCATCCCTATGACATTGCTCAGGAGTACGTCTTCAGCATACAGCATGGCAGAGGGCTGCTTTAAATCTTCTGAAAGGGTTTTAAGAAAAATCAAACACTCAGAAAAATCTCACCTCAGCTGCATGTTACTGATATTGATGGTTTTCTTTTCTGGCTCTAGTGATCCATCTCTTGCTTTCCCATCACACCTCTCCCTCCTCCTCTCATACTCCTGCACGCACGCACACACACACACACGCAGCCACAGCCACTTTGCCAGAAGGGAGAGAGAGAGAAAGAGAGAGGAGGGGAGAGGGGGGAGAGAAAAAAAAAAAAAAAAACCAACCACCCAGGCAGCTCACATTTCAAACTTGCAAGGAGGGGTGGTGCTTAAAACGCTAGGACAAAGCCTCTGCCTCTGGCACCCAGCCAAAACACTAAAATAAATCCGCTCGATCAATTAATTGGAAGCAACACTTGTTCGAGTCCGCGTAACAGCCCATTTAGGGCACCGGGGCTGAAAAGCCTTTAGATTTGGGAAGCCTCACGCACTTGTTTCCCCCCTCCCTGTTGGCCGAATGCTGTTGACTAAATCCATCAAACTAGTCATGCTAATTAGCGTCCAGAGCAGCCTCGGCGGCGGAGCAGCGCCCGGGGCGGGCGGCCCCCGGGCCGGGCCCCGGGGGGGGGGGGGGGGGGGGGGGGGGGGGAGCTGCCGCCTGGGGTGGCCGTCAGCAGCGGGACAGCCTCCTCCGGGGTGCCTGCTTGGGATGGGGGGGTGCGGGGGGTAAGAGCTCAGACCTTCCCCCCTGCCGGCCGCCCACCGCTCCGGACGGCGTCAGCCTCTCCCACGCCCCCCCGCGCCCAGCACTGCCCGTGGAAGAGTTTCAAACCAGTTCCGCGCATCGAGCCGCGCCGCCTTTGGTGGCCAGCGGTTCAGCTGACAGTGTCAAAGGGGGAAAACCAAACCCACAAAAAACCCCAACCAGGAAGCTAACGTGACGATTGTTTTGTTCCTGCTGGGAGGGAAAGCTGGCAGTTTGAGTTGCGGCCGGCGAGCCCCCGCCGGGCGCAGCCGCTTCCCTCCCGGCCGGACCTGCACAAGGGCGGCCCCGGCAACCCAACGGGACAGGAACGACAGAAGAGGAGGGCCTAAACCAGAAAAACGCTGGCTCTCCAGCAGAATTCCTTTCAGCGAAAAAATGGCCTCGGCTTTCCTTGCCATGCTTACAGTCACCGAACCGTGCTTCGTAAACACCTTAGCAGAAAGAGTGCGACATGACAGATTGGAGCGGCAAACTATCACAGATATCAAAGAGCAGCTCTTCTCTGAAAAGCGATTCCACAAAAAAGCATTGTCAGGTTTCATGTTCATTTTTTTTCCCAGGGAATCCCCTTCAAACACGTAGAAGGTGCGCGTGCTTTTCACCTAACTTCCACTCCTGAAGTACCAGCCCAAGGTCAGCCTGTCAGACAGGGTTATTGCTTTCTCTCCTCAGCCGCGCTGCACACCAAACCCTCCGTAACACTTCTGCAATCTCAGAACTGCACAAGCCCGACTGAAGGAAGACTGACTTTGGAACAACATGGCTACTACAGGTGGTACGACAGAGAGCGCTGGGCCGGTACCTGCAGCGGAGAGCCCTTCCTTCTGCTCGGTCCCCAGAGACCCAGGCGGACCCATGGGGCTGCTGGAACAAACTCTTACGCACAACATAGTTTCCATTGCAGTTGATCAAATCTGAGATGCAGTCACACAAAAGTACAGAACCCCATACAACTGGTGTGACTGCCCTTCCGAGTGGATGGATGCTCTAAGGAGACGGAACTGTACAGCTGGGCGGGCAGAACAGACAGAGTTTGAGAGGACTGGCAAAGCAGTAAGAGAAGTGTGTCGACAATCCCAAACAAGGACCAGATCCCCTACTAACATACCTGCACTGGGTTCAGACTTGGTGGACGTGAATGAAGTTTATAATTGACTGTAACACCAGACACATTCTAGACTGATACAGAATATACATTTTTGTGCTTGTTTTGGGCGTTACTGCATTTATAAAATTTTCACACAGCATAAGCTATCATCGTGTTATTTCATGTTTCGAAAACACACACAAAGCAACAACAAGAACGTATCAGGCAGTTGCGCGGTCCCGAATATTGAGGCTGGCTTCCTCCTCATACAAGCCGCAATGAAATCTTACTCTCTAAGGGAAAAAATAATTTTATTATTTCTGTATAGAAAACTCATATTCCCTGGTATCCTATGCTTTTCTCTCCAACTACCATCATAAGTAAGAGGATTGCCTTTTCCCCCCCTCTGCAATTAAATGCTCTTTCTAGCGTAACAGTGTAAGTTTCTCTTTTAAGCTGCCTGTCTTTTCAGCGGAAGTGGTTTAGAGTAGACAAATCACTTATCTAAAAATTATGTACTTACTTCTCCTTTGACAAATCTTCAGCAGGTTTCTAATCCCACCCTGCCACTTGAAATATCACTTTCTGTGATGACATTTGAGTCACAGTTGTCAGAAGCATCAGGCTCTGTAGTTAAATGGATTAAATCACACTTCATAGCATGCAGTATTTTGAAGAAGGAGTGGTTTATCATTTGTAGAAATTAATCATAACAGTTTTTTCTCTAGGGCAAATTCCCAATCACTTTTAAAAATTACTATGTTTAAGCCCCACTGACAGCAGTGTGTCAAATGACATCACAGGGAAGGTTATCTCAGGCAGCGATAACTATTAGCAAGACTCACTGAAGACATCGACTACTGGAAGAAGCAGGTCCATACTGGGGAAGCGCCTTTTAGTGCAGGAGAGGGGGAGCAGGCTCTTTGGCCACGCTCTGTGTGGCTACTGACGCCCTGGGGATCCTGCTGGCCGGTGGTGTGTCTGGCCACACATGTCCTGAGCGGCTGCTCTGCCGCAGGCCAGCGAGGTGCTCAGCCCCACGGGGAGGGGAGACAGGGGGTTGGGGGCATCGTTCAGTCCTACAGGGGGGGAAGAGGAGACACTGACTTGGGCCACTTCTAGCTGATTAAGGACAAGAGTTGAAAGATTTTCAAAGAAGTCCCATTTACCTCGAAGCAGGAGACAGTGTTTGTTTAACGTGTGTTGTTGATGCCAAGCAATATTACTGATCAGATTGCTCCCAAATCTCAATCCTGTCACCACTCTGCACGGAAACAAACCACCACCAGTACATCCATATGGTGCTGCTCTTTGCTCTCCACGCCGATAAGCTTCTCTCTCAAGGAGTGTATTTTTAAAAAGACAGAAGTCCATCCTTAAGCCATGATGGCTAAACAGAACTGCATGCCCATGGAACACCAATTTTCACGGTGATAGAGAGAATGATGTGGACCGATTTGTATGTTTGGGTGCCTTTGATCGCTCAGCATAAATGGCACAACGCTTATCTTGAACTAGTTCAAATGAGGTAGCCTTGGGTGTAATTCTTGCTTTTCTCCCTCCTTGCTCCTCTTTGGCAATATTGCAAAAAAATGAACCAAATACAAGAGCACCTGTAATACAGACACAGACTGCCAAGAGGAAAAGAAGGAAAGGCTGCAGAGGGGCGGAGATCAAATCCCCCATTTGGATGCTTCAGTACCAAGTAGACTGCACAAGGAGGGACATCATCATGTTCTACTGTAATTTCATTATGAGAGGTGCGAGAGGAAAGAGCAGAAAAGTTGTTTAGAGAAAGAAAAACACAAGGGGTAAGGAAATTCTCTTCAAGTAGCTGCAATACCAGTTATTGCCCACTGAGTCATAATATAACCCTTTAGCAATGCAAATTTTCTACGACCAAAGATTTAAAGGTTTATCTTGGGGACCAATCTTTATTCATCAGAGTTTTGCTGCACTGCTGAACACAGCAGGGTAGTTCCTTACAACATTTGTCTAGAGCAGGTTATTTGCCCAAGAATTAGTTCCCTGGATATATATACACACTTTACTATTGATTCAAAGGATTCAAAAAACTCTTTAGAAGGCTTACAATTACATAGTTGAAATACACAGAATACATGCATCAGTGGCCTTGTGGATTTTTCCTAATGTGTCACAGTAGGCTGAGTCAGTTGAAGCTGTTATAAATCACAGGGCTGCATCCCAGTCAGAAACCATGTACTTGGGGGGGGGGGGGGAATAAATCCTTTGACTCTGCATCAAGTGTCTTTCATGCATAACCCACTTTTCCAGGATCAAACCAACTCCATCCAGAGAGAGGTGTGAGAGGAAAACCCAGAGTAAAAAGCAAAGTAAGAAAGACACTTTTGTGTGGTTTAGTCCTGTCTTGTTTAAGTCAAAGATTACTGAAGTGCTTACCCTTCGTTTCCCTTCTTTGTCAAGCTTTATAAAACAAAGTTACAAAATGTAACAACACAGCCTTTGCCTTTCTCCTGCTGCCCATGACCACATGTGCCCTTGGTAGATAAATGTTTTGATGGACCCTCTGATCTGGACTACACACCTGGCAACACCGAATGCTGTTTTGGGTGCACACAATTGGACTGAAACACTCAAAATCTTCTGAAGGAGATTTATACCCTTTTTAACTTTCAAGACATGGAAATACTCATGTTCTTGTTACCCCGTTATGAAAAATTGTTCCCCCAAACCTATGCAGAGGCTCAGGACAGACCTGTAGGCAACGCAACGAAAAACACCTCTGTCAATTGCCATAATCTTTGGAAAAGGAGGTCTACCTTAAACCCGTCTGATAAAATGCAATGTTGCAGTTTTCTAATCTCTATTTCCTTCCTTCCTTCCTTCCTTTGATTAAATGTCTTTACCATGTGCAGGAAAACAAAAAGATCTGTAAAATTACAATGAAATATGGGGGTCGAGGGAACCAGAGTTACAGAGTGAAGCCGCATTCACCCTATTTGTATCTTTGGTTCTCTTCACAGCTGTAGTTCTACAGAAAACTGAGAAGCAAAAGTAACCAAACCATGGAGAAATAAAGAATGAAGTACACTAAGGAAAAATCACATCTGTAATGTAGGATGACAGTCAGAAGAGAGGCTTTACAGAACTAAAAATAAATAAATAAAATGATTTTAAAAAAAAAATCACTGTAGAATGACAGCATCAGCTCAGAATTGTCTCCAGCACTATTTCACCAGCAACTGAACTACTGCAGCTGCCCGCTCCCACACCTACTTGTCTGTCAGGCAATTCTAAAGACAGACGGAACATATCCCACCTGTGATGCTCTGCCCTTCTTTTACTGTACCTATTTTGCTACAAATACTAATGGATGTTTTTGAAACTGCTTTTTGTGACATGGGAGCTTTATTGTTTTTCCAAATTTGAGAGATGTCTTAGTATTTAGATAATTTCATTCAAACTCCTTGGTAAATTGGAACACGGCACGAACGGCTTCAGTGCATATCTCCACTTCAGTGCCTCTTTTGGCACCTGGGCTAGAGTTGATGACATCTCTTCTAGCAAATCAGACATAAATAGAAATTAACTGAAGCCCTTTCCATACTAAATCAAATTTTTTCAGCACGATCAAGTGGATTTCTGAAACATTTGTGGTTTTTACTAACTTTTGATTAAATAGATTTTTATACCGCATCTTGCAAACTGCTATATTTTCCTCATGCAGTTAAGACATTTTTAGCCTGCTACCACTTTGGGGAAATATCTGATTAAGTGTTTCTTTAGATTTCAAACTCATCTTTAGCATTCATATGTCCTGCAAAGGATTAAAAAATTTGTTATAGATGAAGCAAGACTTTCAAATGCAGTGAGCCTACCTCTCTTTCTAAGAAAGTTTTACTAGGTACTTTAACAAAACATACTTTTCTGCTGCTTTCTGAGATGCGGAAGATTATATTCTCAGTCAAAATACTTAGTTTTATTGAGCATGTAGCCATTTGTAACCGAAGACCCAGGCCACCTCTGGCAACCTACGGGTTAATTACAGCTAAGCCTCCCCTCTCCCTGCTCCCCAGAGCAAACGGATGAGGGGGCAGCTCTGAAGACAGCAACCTCATCAGGTCTCACTGAAAGAAGGCAGGGAACCATCAGAACAGCAGCTTTCGAGGCTGTGTAGGACTGAAGGAATGCAAAGGAGTAAATGAAACCAAAGCCTGGAAAGCAGAAGCCCTGCTATGGCTCCTGGACTTTCCTTGCATTGTAAATCCAGTTTGTGCTGGTTTGACAGTTAGCAATACTTTTCAGAAATATAAGTTACAGGACTATTCCTCATTAAGGTCTCAAAAGAATAAGCCCTCCATGAAAACACTCTATCCCAGTGACTATTTTCCTTTAATTTTTCCTTCTAGTTTACACATGCATTCATGCCCCATTGACGCTCCTTACTACAGCCCCCTGGAAGTGGTGCTGTGAGCAGAGCTGCTCTGGCTTTCCGGGAAACGTCTCAGTCCCAGTTGTCCTCCCCTCTGCATAATCCTGTTGGCCCCATTTTACTGAGCCGCCCCTAATCCAAAAATGGGTTTGAGAGGAAATCTAGGCTATTTGCTTATATCCTTTTTAAATCACTACTTTTTAAAAACAATCCACTGAAATACGGAAGGTATCAGTAGTGAGAAGGAATATGCGATACAAACATCCTGAGCAGGACATAAATGGAATAAGAAAAGATGTAAAGAGAAGGTATGTCCTTCATAGCCACAGTATTTACACTCTATACATAGGAAAGTTAATGACAGAGCTGTTTCTGTGCTATGGGTAAACTGTGAGAGGATTCAAATAAGGAAGTTGAAATGCAGTGTATCTTTTTTAATTAAAAAAGCCCGAAACAACTATGAAACCAACACTGAATGTCACTTTCTCCAAGACAACTGCAGAGTCTAGGAAACCATCAAAAGTGCATATAGAAGTTTAATGACACCAAATCTAACATATGAGAGGTTACATAAATAAACAACTAGATAAAAGTCCAAAGTTACAAATTAAAAGAAAAGTTACAAATCGGTGGCTATGCATCACTGTCTTGGAAAGCTTCCATTCTGGAATACAAAGACATTCATCATCTGGAGGCCAGCTCATGCTTCTAGCTTTGTATTTAAACAAATCCATGTACCATCATCATACACTTTTTATATCAATCTGCCAGAAAGCCATACAGAGTTATTTTTAGCGGACTGTGAGATAAAGTACAGTTTAGCTTGCAAAGTAGCCTAATAAGGCAAAATGTTCTTGGTGAAGACCAAATGCAGTCACTGTCACTCTTCCCCCCATACAACTGTAAGAGCATCCCTTAATTTTTCCCACTTACTGTGGAGGATTACAGCATTAGCAACAATGAGATAGAACTAGGGGGATCTTTATTGCTTTGTCTGTTTTGATAATCAAATACACAGTGATTGCAGAAGAAAGGAAATGGGTCTGAAAATAATGTTTTTGTTCAGATTCATCAAGGAAACATTTTGGTAGAGAATCATTTTAGGAGAAACAACAGCTTAATATCAGTTTTTGCTTTCAGAAACTGGCAAACTCATCTCAGTCAACTCCAAATACTTCAGGACTCGTGCTTTTTCAGTGCCATATTTCCTTCCACCACGTTGGCAGTGGAACAAAGCTTTAAAGTGGATATAAAAGATTCTCAGGGAGTATGTGTATGCTGAAGTATTAGCAAGGATGTTCCTAAAACTAAAAATGTTCCAAAATCCACTAGATTACTTAGAATCTGAGAAAAAATATAAAAATTTTGACATGTTGTTGCGGGGGGGGGGGGGGGGAATAATTCTGTAACAATTTATGAGAACAAGATTAAACTCAGCAATTAACACAGTCTTCTATCTTTAGTAATTATTCATATACCTGTTTAGCTGATTATAAGTTGTAGCTCCAGGCTGTCTGCCTGCATTGGTAGGACACAGACAGCAACCTTTGCTAAATTGACTCCATTGGCTATGCTCATGCTGCAAGAGCTATTTTCAAGGACAGATGTACAATGTTATGTGGGTAAAGAGACAAGCAAATTAAAGATGGGTGTTCTGTCAGGAAAAGGACTGAAGAACTTGTGTCAGCATTTCCCTACATTAATAGTACCTCAGATTTTTAACCCTTCAATCCTTATTACTCAGATTTAAGAAGCACCTTCCTTATATAGATAGCACAATTGCGTCTTCTCAGATAAAACCATGAAAATACAATAGCTCAGAACAAAATACAAGGGCATGCACTATAGATAACCATATATCTATATATAGATATAAAGGGATTCATGAAGAGCTTTTAATCCTTCTTAAGCTGTGAATCATTTTAAAGCATCATAGCTTGTGGGTTAAAGAAGCTGAGAACAGTAGAACATGAAGTTACCAAAAACATGTTATTGCCACAACACAGAAGCATCCCCCAAACTGAGATCATCAATAACTGTCCAGCACATTCCTACCAAAAAGCTACACTCACATTTTGGTTTTTCTTTTTATCATCTTAGTTCTGCATATTTCTGTTTAAAGCAGTATATGTATTTCTCTAAATGAGGCTGAAAGTCTTGTAGACATACTTGGGTCTGAGAAATATTTAGCAGTATAACCACAGAAAAGCGTTAAACTGGCAGCTCCTACCAAGCATAGACACAGTTCCTACTGGCAAGAGGCTATGTCTTATATTGCCTTTACTGGCTCCCCATTGAAATCAAGTTTACAATCAAGGGATTACGTGATCTCACCCAAAGAGGGCTTCCAGCATGTATATAAACACATCTTATTTTACTAGAGGATTCCTAGCATAGAGCTAGTCTACATTGAGACTAAGAGCAAGTCTACACCTTGCAACAACATGAACTACAAAGCCAGGAGCCACTGATAGGTCCCCATGCAGCAAGGCTGTCCTGTACTGTGACACTGACTTCGGTCCCAAAAGCCATACAGGACTATTATCATACTGTTACACCAGGGACTGTAAACCCTTCTTCTTGGCAGGGATGATGAGCTTGGACACCTCACTATCGACCATCCCATTCCTGAATCCAGAGCTCGGTTTGCTGCCGCAGTCTCAGGGCCTACTACATTGTGCTGCATCTCTACTGAACTACTTGCCTTCCCTTCAGAAACGCCTCTCAGTAAAAGTTCCTATTTGATTGAGAAGAATCACCAATTGTCATGTGGGACCTGCTCCTTTTCATAGAAATGAAAAATTAAAGAGCTTTTCAGAACTTCACTACGGACAACATCTTTCCAGGAAACCGACTATAATCTAAAATAGCCCTTAATTCTCAGTGCAGGGATCAAACAAAAGAACAGTGTCTTTCCAACAGCTATAGCTGCTGCAAAGTTTCCAATAGCTAGACAATGCAGGAGACAAAATTAGAAGGTAACGCATTATCAATGTTTTCTCTGAAATGAAATAACAATTATTATAACTACTGAAAATTACCCCCACTCCCTGATGTGATCAAAAATACGCCATGGACAGCCATAGGAAATCTAACATAAGGAACAATCCTACACAGGAAATTTGACAAAAGACCTAAGAAGTTTCTATTCTTTAATGTAGTGAATTTCTGCATTCATGAAACAGCAAAGCAAATTGAGGTTATCGTCCCCCAAAACAAAATTACACTTCAAGATTTTTAATAGCTTCATCCATCTGTTAAATAATTTACATTCTGCTAGAATATGCAGCAATAGTATACTATGAAAATATACATTAAACCTGGAAACTATCCATCGGTGTTTAACCCTATTTCTTACTTCTCTCCTGCAACACTGCATGGAGAGTTTCATGAAGCAGTGCTTTAATGATGTACAGGCAGCAGAAAGGAATCTTGCTCATAAGAGATGCTTTGAAATAGCCTGATCAAGTCAAGAATCCTTCCACTTCCACTGTGAATGACAGGAACCACCCTCTTTTTAATCAATATGCACCAGATTGATCTTTCTGTCCACTATATTCAACACATAACCTTGATGGGCTGATTGTCCACAGCCAAAAGACTGAATGTTGAGAACTGAACAGTTCAAGACAAAAGCTTTAGGATGGGAGGTTTGATGGCGACCTATTTTTAATGAAGCCTTCAAAGTAAAAATAGGAAGAATTTTGCATGTTCCCTTAAGCTGTAAATGTGCTTTTGCTTTTTGTTTCGTATTTAAATCCACTGGTAAGTGAACATTAGAGCTGAACATATTCTTTGGAAGATTAACCAAACAACTGTATTTTTAATCACAATTTCTTTTAATTTCTTAAAGTACTCGGAGAATATACACTGAAGCATCTCCCCTTTAACTACAAAAGCTGAAGTGAAAGCCCAGGTGTAGTGAGACTCACTTAAATGAGAAAGTACAATTTGGAGAAGACACTCAGAAGAAATTAAGATTTTGGATCCTCAGCTTGAAAAAGCATAATTCTCCTGCAGCTAAAAGTTAAGCATCTTCTAACATATTTCCAGCTGAGCATCCAAGAACTGAGTAATCACCGATCAGTAGTCTGCTTTGGGAATTCTGGCCTGTAACACCACAGCTCTTAACTTTTGACCAGTCACTGTCAGCTCTCCAAGCTATTTACTGACTAGCGTACCTTTTATCATCAACATTGTAAATTAAGAAGTGCTGGCAGGTTTTTTAAATGAGGCTTAATAAGCGTTAGTGTTACTCTGCAGGCCACTTATCTTGGCCTGGAGGACTGCTGCCTGGAAAACGCTGTGCAGTCTTGAAAATGACTCACATCAAAATCTTTCTTAAAAAGATGTAATATACTTTCATACCTGCAAAGAAAAAATCAGTAGATTCAAAGCAAATTGCTTTTACCAAAGGTAGGAGAAGTAAAGTTAGAAAAGATACATTTCTTTTTACTTTGGGAAAGGGAATAGTAGACATGCTTACAGGAATATACGTCAATGGAAAAAAGAATCTGCCTTATGCTTAAGGATAGTTTCTGTGATGATGGATTAGATACTAAATTTTCAGGAGGCAGAAGGTTTTCCAAGAAGGAAAGACAAAGATCTCACAGCACCTCAGATCTCATCAAAATAATTTCTGTTTTCTCATGCACAGGATGTCCTCTCCAAATGGCCTTTCTCTTGCTTTGAATCACCATTACCTTCTTTGAAGAATTCTTCTGTGTGAAGGCCTATAATTTTAATATTTATAGCCCTGACAAAATTAGGGTTTATATTCTAGTACTATCTCCACTCTAACCTGCCATCACTTTCTGGGATTTAATGGTAGCTCTTATCTCTGCTGAAGGAGTGAAGTTCAGTGAACTAAGTCTCCTCACTTGGAGCAGATCAGAATCAGAGGGGTCCGTCATAAACTCCTATGCCAAAAATCATAAAGGGGAAATGGAAGCCAGCTTAACAAAACTGGAACAGAAAAGTTAATGAGTACCCTTCAATACCACTCCGCAACAGCTTCACCATTTCAAAAAGAGAAATGACTGCTTCAGCAAGTGGAGAAGACTTGTATGTCTTCTAATGCTCTTGGAAATCTTCTCATGCTCCTGGGAGTACTGGGGAGAAAGATGGAGGGAAATACAAAGTTGGTTCCTCACTTATTTTTTACATCGGTGGAAAGCAGAGGATGGGAGAGAGAGAACCCTAGTTTCTCAATAACCCTCAATGTGTCACTTCTGTGCTCCTAGTCCCATGCCAGACACATGTCACTCACTGCAAACCATCTCGTGGTACACTATCAGCAAACTATTTCAAGTCCACAGCACAATTTTCTTTTTCCACATGAGGACTTTTTCTTGGGTTCTCCCTGAAAGCAACTGGGATTTACTTCACTTTTTCTCATTTTTGGTAACAGTTCCTCTACAGAAAAGATTTTATGAAGGACGGGAGTAGGTGATGCGTCTTGCTTAAATTTTTTTATTGGCTTCCAGGGGAAACCACACACAGTAACACTCGGTTCACCTCAGTTGACCTGTGCTCTCTCCACTGTCCTCAGTATGAAACCCCCCCCCACGGTTTTTCTGTTGCAACTTAATTTCTGTTACTGAATAAGTTTTCCAAAATGAAGTAGCAGATCAATCAGGAAAAAAGTGAAATTTCTTTAACTTTGGAGTTACTTAAAAACAAAAGAAGAAAGCCCATACATGTAGCTTCTGTACTCTGGGAGTAAGCATGCAAATCCCATCAGTTTACAATGAGGAAAAAAGCAGAACATTGATCAAATCAACATTTTGTTTTGTCTTAAGCATCACCACTGCCACAGGGAGACATTAGCTAGGCAGAAGTAGTATGGGTCCAATGTAATTGATATTCCTATGACTAATCACTGGCATTACACTATTGCCCGGAGACCTAAGGAGGACTAGAATATCATCGTAACAGAAATAATCAGTACTATTTGTTAAGTTTTAGCTTTAAAAATACAATAAAATTCTTAAGACTTTGACACTGCCTCGTATAATAGCAAGAATGTTTTATGGGCATTCAGCAAGGAAAAAAAAAAGGCATGAATCCTACAGAACACCATAGGAAGGCAAGGAATAACCCTAAACCTACTAAAATGTAGAACATAATTTACATGATTCTTATAAAATATTTATGTTACTTTCAGACAAAGTATTGACTGAGATATCTGATTTCGTCAAAAACACGAAAGCATTCTCTAAATAATTACATCAGATTAAAGAGCTGATATTTAAGTAACAACGCTCTTTGAGGGTACTCATCCTGCAGGCAGAGGAATGCAAAGGTAAGAAAAAAAAGGTGTGGGAAAACAACACTTTTGTACTGTGGTTAACATTGCTGAGGATGACTGTCAATCAGCTGTAACGCAAGCTAGCAAGTAAGTTCAAACGCGGACTGCAAATCTGAAGGAAAATCCATACAGTCTTTTAACTCTTGCATTTAACTACCAGAGCAGCAAGTGGTGCCCTTGGAAGGAGCAACCAAGACAGGGGGAGCAGCCGCCACCGCTGCTGCCTTCCAGAGGGCAGAGCTGGGAGGTGGCAGCATGGGGAAGGAGAAGCTGTCAAGACTGAGGTGTGCTTTGGGGAGGAAGCCATGCTGGAAATTCCTGCAAATTAGACACAACCCTCCCAAGTAACCTGGCACACTTTCCATCCTGTGTTTGTAAATGAAAAAACGAGAGACATAGAAAAGAAAGCACGTTTGCCCAGAAACTTAAAATAAAAGCAGTACTCAACCCCCAATACAATTGCTTATATTTACAAAGACAGTAAACAGAGAAAAGGGAAAGAAGTCACTGTGTTGCCATTTGAGCCCCATTTGGGAGGAATTCAACACATTAACGTAATCGATTATACTAGTGCATAAAAGCAAATCCACTGCTCGTCTGCTATCCTCACCTTCAGGGAATGAACGAGCAATGGGGGCTGCTGGTGTATCCCATAGGCAGGAGGCGAGGAGGTCGCCTTGCTCTGAGGGGCACAGTGCTGGGTGCTGATAAACAGCCCTTAGACCCCAGTGGCAAGGCTGGCCCCCTTCTGCCACTGACTCCATTGCCCTGAACCATAAACCATAACCTGATCATAAAAACACAATCCTTAAACTAAGGTGTTTGGTTAAATTGAGTTTCTGACTGCTTTCAGGCAAGAACAAACAGTGGCAAATTGCAATTAGTCCAAAAGCTCTTGTAATTGAGTTAGCGCTGTTCATTTCCACAGGAAGTTCATCGCTTTTAAGAAGATGACACCAAATCCAGGAGGAAGCCTCATGACTACAGTAAACTCTTTACCCTCTCTTTCCAAAATGGCAGTAGCAGAAAAACAACTGCCTGATCAAAGCAGTTGGGAGACTCAAGACAGCAGTTCCCACCTCTTCCTCCCCAGCCCTTGCCTTCATTTACCCCCTGTCTTTCCTGTCTACTCCAGTTACAAGTTCTTCAAAGAAAGGACCTTCAAACTGTGTGCAGAGTTTCTTAGAGCAGCTGGCCTTGATCTCACTTGGGATCTTTGAGAGCACCAGTAACATCAACACCACAACCAACCAACACTGTGTCAGGGCACCAGAAAAACCAGGCATCAGATCCTTTTCAAAGTTCTGCACTTTCATCTCTGGTGACTGAGGCAGATGAGGTTACCTTCTTAGGACAGAGAAGACTTTGACTACAGCCAGTACTTGGTATATCAAATACTTAGCTACCTAATGAACAGATTAAGGCAAGAATTAAGGTTTTTGATAACTTGTTTAAAAAGGAAACATTATACATTTGTGTATACGTTTAATGTGATTTTTTTTTTCCTTTTAAAAAGATGTATTATTATAATCAAGGATGTATTGGAACAACTGAGTTCCAGATTTTAATTTGGTTGAGTGGCCTTTTGCTATGGTTTGGGTTGCAGCAAGGCCTGGGTTATCTCGTTACCATCAGTAGCTGTTCAACAGCATATACGAAATGAGCGCACTGGTCACAGTTCAGCTCACATGCCTACATTGCCAAATTCCTTATCTTGAATTCAGCCTCTCTGAAATCTATTTTGATCAAGAAGTAAAGGATTTAAAGAGATACTGCCTGGTTAATTTGTTCAGACCTACATTTCTTTGGAAAGTTTGCTAATCTTTTGCTCATGTTGCAACTGTCCACAGTTCAAGAGAATTTCATACGTAGGGATTCTGCTTTGAGAAACGTTACTTTTTTTGAAAACATTTCATTTTACATCTGATGCCCAATAAGCTCTTAATCTTAATTAATTAATCTCTTAATAGGCTGCATCTCTGACACATTATCCCGTACCTGTAATCTGGAATGTTTCTCATTTAGTGTTTTTCCTCTCCACTAAGAATCCTTAAAATAGTTACTTAGCAGGACCGATGCAGCAAAGCCCATCATGCTTTTACAACCCATTTGCACTTCTGCAGACTAAGATGCAACAAAAGAAGTAACACACTACAGAATGTTATTATCTAACACCACGTGTGTCAACAACATACACACACAAACTAACTCTCCCCGTACATGTTTTAATTCAAGCTGATTTGCCATACATGTTTTAATTCTAACTTAAATTGCTGAATTTCCATCAGCAAAGGTTTTTCTGTGCCACTGTTTGCTTTTTGTTGGTTTCTCTCCCGTAGAATAAACGAAGATTTTTCTTTGACATCTTCAGAAACTCATTTCTTTTAATCTTTTGTTACCTCTACCTAACATCATCAATATTCAATATTCTGCATTTGTCAACAACAAAAAATTCTATTTTCTCCACTCCTCTCCCAGATGTAGTACCATTCTTACCATTTATTCATAGTCAGTTTTCCTCCTGCATACATCTACTCTGCTGCCATCCCACGCAGAGACCACTAGGCATTGAGTGATCAAAGGATGAGACAGGCTACGTGAATCTTCATTTGGTATGACAGCCACACTGCACCAAGTTTTTAAAAAATTAGTTTTTTCATATTCCCTCCAACTAAACAGTAAAGTCAGCAGATCAGCTCACACCACTACTTTTGATCTAAAAAGATCCCGAGTGGGACAGCAGATAACCCTTAGGTAGTACAGCAAGTGACATCCTTGAATAAGAGACATCCAAAAGATTTACAGAGATCAACCAGAAGCAGCACATTTTTAAATGTGTACTTAAAACCGGCACTTAGTCTCCCCCATGGAGTTCAATAAGCAGAGCAATTTCTCACCGTCTGTGCATTAAAAGCCGAGGCAAGGGAAAAAAGTTTCTCTTACATCTACTAACAAAAACTGTTTGTGTATACCTTGGCCTTTCAGACATATGTGGTCTTACACTTTGTCACTTCAGAGCAGATGTTTAATTGGGAGGAAGCGATTCTAAACATCTGTAGCCAACATCTGAGAAGCTGGATGAAGACCACACAGGCCTTGAGGAAATTAAAAGTGCGTGCAATTATGTCACTTCCTAGACTGCATATTTAGGAAAATTAAAAAAATAAACAAAACCAGAAGTTTCAATAGAGAACCTTTAAAAACCTTCCTCTTCCCTCATTTGCCGCCTTCTGCCTCAGAAAAAATGTGGGTACTTTAGGAGATATAAAGTCCATTAACTGAGTAACCAAGGCTTGACCAACAAGAGACACTGCATCCCCTGAAGGAAAAAAAACAGGGAATAAAAACCAATTTAGTATCAAGCCTTTAATCCTGTAGGGAAACAAACCAAACCAGAGTAAATATTTAGAAGATGAAACATTACTCAGTTCTAGTGGGTCTCAGGTGTACTGCCCTAACTCAGGTTTAGCAAATACACCTGCAGCATATACAATAGCCAGCATCTTCCACCAGAAAGAGCCAGGGGACAGTCTCTCCAGAACCCACGTCCCTAACTTGCAACAACATTGCTGGTGGTACCCCCAGACTGGAGCAACTGGGCTGCCTCCTTATCTCTAGTTACATCTTTCAGAAGCCAGGTTCTTGGTTTCACAGAAGAGCCTAGATAAGAAAGAGTATTTGGCTAAGCTTTGTCTGCTTGGGTAGCTGCTACAGTGGGAGAGGAAAACAGAAAATGAGGTGGCCAAACTGATCAGTTCCCATGAATGTGAGGGGAGATGGCCATGAGATTCAGCTCCAGTGATCGTTCGGCGAGACTTGCATTTTTCCAAACTGCTTTGCTTAAACAGAGCATCATCTGCAGAAATCAGAGAGTTACTAAATTTCTAAAATTCGGATTTAAAACTGCAAACTTTAACAAAATTAAGAGTATACTTAAACAAAATGCACCTTGGTTTTGCTACCCTCCTTTTTTAGAAGTCATTTATTGGTGTGCTATACACAGGTAGCATTCTGTTTCCCAACCTGAATGTGAAAGTAGAGACTTTTTGTGTTATCAAATACATAAAAATGAATGTCACTTTGCTAGGAAGATTACTGTTTGGAAACTTTAAATTTAACTAGGGTCAAGACAACAAAATGCTAATGGCTCAGCTCATGCAAGGTTTGTACAACAAGAGGATAATCACAATGTTTCACAAAAATTATAAGTGACCAATAAGTATTTTTCTAAGGCCACAAAATTGAGCTCTAAAAATATTCCTCAAGGGGACGCCAAACCTTTCGATCTACTCTCTGAGAGCAGAGAACCACTATGTAAAATACACTGTAAGCAGCATTAGTAAACTATTGGTACTTAGGAATATCAAAAGAACTTGTCAGAATTTGCAACCTGCAAAACCGCTAGAGTGGCTCCAAGGCAGAAGTGAAAGACTAGAGGCCAGTATGGTGTGTTCTGCCATCATACATTCACTTATATAGCTGACATGCTTTGACTTGATGGTAAAAAAACCCTACAGAGTACAGCTAAAAAAAACCCAAAACAAACCACCAACAAAAAAGGTAGCTCAAAAGAGGAAGATGCTGTTTCACAGCATGCATTGGGGAGGATAAGACTCCATACTGTTTGGAAGCCCCCTGGTCTTAAGCCTTCTACGGAAGGCATCTGTTTCTCTGGAACAGCAGGGAGAGCACACCTGATGCTGACAGCTTTATGAGAGGTCTCTGGACCATGAGATTGTCTAGACACTTCTCTGTACAAATCAATGTGTAGAGATTGCCAAGCTCACACATCCTGAGCATCAAAACCACATACCATTTAAAAGTACCGTGGTATCTTTATTCTTTAAGTCCTGTAACTGGAACTTGGTCTTTCCCCCCCGGGGAACAAACCCAAACACAAGTAGCAAAATTTCCAAGAAAAAAATATTGTTAAAAGCTCTGTGGAAAACTTCCATTTTTGGCCTGCATGAAAATGATGCATTACCTCAATTTGTAGCACATACAGATCTTTTAAAAAAGTCAAAAAAAACCCCCAAAACAACAAAACCCAAACCTTAAATAAATTAATTGCTATTAATGAGCAGCCAAAGACAGAGAAACAACCATGCTCTCTTGTCTCCGATGAGTTATGATGACCCACTCAAAGCTGACTCAGGAACTAATGTAGTTGTTTCACAAAACAAAATAGCAAAAGATTCAATCTTCGGCAGCTTTTAAACCATCTGTTCCACACTATTTTAATCACTTCTGCTCAGTACAGAGATTATGGGTTTCAGTTCATTTGTGGTGGAAAAACAAAGAATGCTGCATTTTTGGAGCACATGGGGAGAAATCCAGAATCCTCCCAACTACTCTGAAACTGGGGTATTTGAAGAAAGCAAAAGGCTCACTGCTTGCACGCTCGAGCATGATAGAACAACCCTCCCCCTCCATGCGGGATTCCTCCTGTGCCTTGAAGCAAACACAAATTGGAATGTGCCACACTGACCAGAAAAAAGGGGGATGTGGGGAAGGAGCTCCTATTAGCTATTTTATTATGGCAAAACAATTAGTATCATTCTTTCCAATGGAAGAACCCAAAAGTTTCCATTGCTATTTGTTGTGGGAAATTGCTTATTAACGTGAAGAATGTGTTTCCTCAGCTCAAAAGTTACAGACTTCCCATGACTTCCTTGTGGTACTGCGAGATAGTAGGGCTGAAGCAGTAGGTAGGTTTGAAGTGATGAGCATATCTTCTCTGTAACACAGCGATTTCTCTTCCTTTCTCTCCATCCCCAAAAGAAAAGCAAACAGTTCTCTGAGATGATGAGCAAATGGAAAAGGTAAGTCTCACAACCAATTCAAACAGATCTTCAACTAAAAGTATCCTCTGTGCAGGTAACTGGTGGATCAACACAAGCACTTGTGTTTACCTGCCTGAGATATACGAATGATTATTCCCCTGCACTATTTTCATCTTCCCCAAGGAACTGTACTGTTACGGGTTCCACTTCCTACTGTGTCTTCTTAGCACTTCTAAAGGAGATCTGACGCAGCTCTTTGTGCCGCTCTACACTGAAACGGCACGCCAGTTCTTTCCCAGGGCACCAAAGGGAAATATGTCTTCCCCAACATCAAAAGCCCATGAAGTCTCCTTGAAAACACTGAAAGACTTATCAGGACATCAAATGATTTAGCCTGTGATCTGACCAAGATGTAGGTAGGCAAGCAGATTTAGTGAGAAGAAACTTGATCTCTACCTAAACATGTCAACTTGCCCAAGCAGAACATCCCACTACAAGTTTTTTTTGTGTTGTAAAGATTAATTCTCAGTATTCCCATGTGATCACTTAACTCCCATATGTTATCATTTAATACCGATATCAAAGGAGCAACTCAGCTACATGAAGGTCAGCACGCGGATTTGGCTAAACAGGGTTGGTGCATTTGTTTACATGGCCTTGGGTGACTCTAGCAGCGTTGGTTGGAAAATAAAGAAATAAATAAAATGCATTATGAAATTTTTCATTTTCATTAACATTTTTCAACCAGTCCGTGTAAATTCACACTTAACCTTTTAAAATAGAAGGAATCGAATGTATTCATGAAAATGCTTTACTTTTGCAAAATCAACAGTTCATCTAGACTATAAAATACATCCAAAGAATATAAGTAGTATGACTAAATATCTATTTTACATCATTAGAATACTGATAGTAAGTGCTATTAAGCTACAACATTTGTTATGGTGCAGAATAAACCCATATGCTTGTAGCTAAGAACATAATAACTCTTAACTATGTAAACTGAGGAGATAGAAAAGATCCCTTGGTTTACATAGATTTGTACAGCCACTTTTCATTGCTGAAGGATCCACTAAGTGGATTAATCATCTCTGATCTCAGCACACTCAGATTAAGCTAAAGATTTCCACAGGAAACGTTTTCTGTACTACAGCAAATGAAAGCACAGTGAGGTACTTTCCTTCCTCTTTTTTCACCTTATTGGCCCAATTTGGGGCCTTTAGCATTCTGTCTGGCGTATCCAGCTACTCAAAACGTCCGCAAATCAGGACCTGAGTGAATATTATATACCCACAGAGGTTGCCGGTCTGAACCAGAAAGGGATTGTAGTGATCTATTTTTAGGACAGAAATGTCACAGTCAATAGTGAGGCAAATATCCTGCTTCCCTCTGCCCTGGAGGTAACAGCTTTAAAGGTCAGAAAGCAACGCTTGCTGGAGATACTCCACTTTAGCTTCTCTAATAAGAATGTGTGATTAGCCTTTTGAATGAGAAAGTTATTTATCAATAGTGGGAGTACTTCAAAACCACACAGACCCTGCATATACCTAACACTTCGGATGGTTGTTTGCCACAAGCACTTAAGACAAGAGATTAGCATTGTTTCTTAGAGTCCACAGGATGCCTTATGCTCTTGCTCTCTGTGACCTGAGTATGAAAGACAGATCGTACCACTTGATCTTAACTGTCCCTTCTTAACAGCAACCCCAGAAGATGGTAAAAGGGAAAGAATGAAGAGCGGGAAATGGATTTGCTCCTCAAAGAACTTGCTAGTGGTCAGCAAATGACCGTTTTCTCTCTTCAAATGATTGTTTTTACACAATCTCAAATACTTATATGTGAGATGCTTCAAAACAAAGATTTCGAAGTCCCCATGCAAACAAGAGATTGCCACCGGCTATCCCTCTAAGAATGGAAATCCATATAGCTAGCTGTGAAGAAGAGAGACACAAAACTTTAGTGAAGCCCCAGTTGTAACTCAAGACCTCTGGTAGCGTGCTCTAACCATAACTAAATCTGCCCACTTGGATGATTTTATTACAGGTTCTACTGTGACCTGTTATCCATTTAGAAAACTTCTATGAAAACCCTTTCCTTCTGTTATCATGATGAGTGTTTCGGATATAGTTTGACACTTTAATCCCATTTAGTATGCAAAATATGGACATATGACTGAACAAAAACATCTCAGAAAGAAAACTGATAAAGGAATATCCTGGTTTGAATTAATTAAATCATCATCTCAGGGAGACACATCAGATGCAGTCAAGTAATACTCCACAAAAAAAAGATGGTAAAAATATCCACCATTCAGGACCAAGTCTTTCTTCTACTTTGCTGGCTGAGATGATGTCCAGCAAAAAAGAGAATTTGTCATATTTTCATGAGAAAGCTGCTTGCATGATGGGCTGCTTCCTTCCTCTACCTCCACGCACACAACTTCAGCAGCTGCAGTAGCTGTTCTGACTCTCTACAGGTTATGCTCTTGACCTGCAGCAGGATGAGGGGCTGCTGCGGGAGAGAGGAGGATACTGTGGGAGATGCCCAGCAGAGGAAAGCCGATGCTTTGTCACTGGCAGTAGGCCAGCTCTCTTGTTGGAGAACGGTCTCCCGTTCACTGCTCCAACAGCTGCTCCCTCCCTCTCTCTGACTTTACCTTACCTAGCACAGGGAACCAAGTCAAACTGAAGCTCCAACTTGACTTACAAGCCACCTGTTAGACCATGCTCCTCCAGACTGTGAATACAGCTGCTAACTGGCATGCAATAAATTATGTGATACAGACAACTACTGACTACAAGGTTACCCATTCTTCATTAAGGCAGCCTACACAGGTCAGGGAGCACTTTTCCAAAAGCAACAGCTTTCAGTCACTATTGATGACTGATGCAAAAGTCATCAGGAGGGAAGGTGATTTTTTTTTTTTTTTGAAACCACAAAGATATGAATACATAAATGAATACATGTCATTTTCTGGTATCTAAAGGAAGATGATTAAATTTAAGCTTTAGATTCAGGCAATCATCAGCAAATAGTGATTAGAAGATAATGTACACATGAAAAAAATGTTGAGTACCTTTTAAAACACAAGTCTAGATCTATTTAGCTCTCTTGCCTGCTTTTCTTTTTTGAACTTATTGCTGTTGATAACTTTATTACCTTCCCTTGCAGCCCCTAAGTCCCCATGGCATAAGTTCTACCAAGTGGAAGAAATCCGATCTTTTGCAGTGCGCCTCCCTGATTAATCCCTTGCCAGTACATCAGGGCAAGTTTACTGTGTTATTTAGGCAGGGAGCACAGTTAAAAGCTCACAACCAGCCCCAGCTCATTTACGAAACGTGGCTGAAATTCCCATATGCGTGTTTCTGTGTAAGAAGTATCATGTTGTCCTTCGTATTCCTACAGGGGAAATTCTTATTAGGCCCTTAATGATTCAAGACCAACAAATAATGGGTTATTTATTTATGACATCATAAATTAAAATAACACATGAAACCAAAGGAATCAAAGCTTCTTCTGTGTAACAGGCATTATTCATGTAATACTTCTGTCTACATGCTTTCTTCATTTCTAGTTTTGTTATGAAAATAAGCTGGTAATTTGGCTTTCAGGGACTGGACAGTGGGATTCATTTTGTAAGGGCAGCATCAGGAAAAACAAAGCTGAAACGATTACTATGTTGGGCACAGTCCCGCCATGCTGCACAGCATACTGCATGGAGGAAAGATGCCTTAAAAGTACCAGAGATCCAACAGTCATGTTTGAGGTGCTGTTAGCAAACACTCTGAGAAACTTTAACATATTGACACATGCCTTCACCACTGCGACTCGAATAAAATGCCAGCAGGCAGACCTCAAAAGAACTGATGGAGGGAAGGGGGAGTTTAAACTCCTTCCCTTCCACAAAATCATGCTTTGGACCAGCAATGCTGTCCTACTATTTGTTGGCTCAAAAATACTGATTCAGCAAAGAATTTAAGCATGTGCCTAAATTTAAGCAGTTTAATTAACTTTGACGTCAGTGAGCCTACTCGTGTGCTTATAATTAGATATGTGCTTGCTGAAGCAGAGCCCATCTGAATAGAATCTCGTTGATTTTAATTTGGCCCTTTGTCTTTGCCCCTCATTTATTCTTTGCAGTGACTGAAGGATTAGTGCTAAGGTTCTGATTCAGGAATGCACTTCAACAACTCATCTTCACTCACAACATGCAAAAAGAGGCCAAGCATGTCTCAAAAGATAAGCATGGACCTAAGTGCTTTCCTGAATAATGACAATTTCATGATTGAAGAAAAATGAGGGGAGAGAGATATTTCACTCATACTGTAAACTGGGTGGTCCAGTTTTGTAAGTCAGATTTTTTTTAAAAAAAGATACAAAATTCCTTTTCATGTGTGTAAACGAAGAGCAAAAAGTTGTGCTCCACACACTATAAATGAAAATTTAGGAGTAAGCAGCTACTTCACAGAGAAATTAATGATATATAGGAATCCTTTTTCACTGTTGTTAGTTCTTGCAGTGCGGAGGAGCCTGCTGTAAATGTCTTATTTGTTCATTTGAGTGACGGCTTTTAGGTCCTGATATCTGGGGTATTTTAAACCATGTGAAAATAAACACAAAATAATACAGCATTAAATTTAAAAAAAAAAGCAAAAACCAACTGCATAAAGAACGCTGATAACATGAACACCACTCATGCAGACAACAGAAATAACAGTTCAAGTCCTCCGAGGTCAAAAGACAGCTAGGTGCCTCCACAGCACACACACCAGAGCAAAGCAGCAAGATCAAAGCCCCAACTCCTGCCAGGATGCTCTGCTAAACACCTCTAGAGGAAAATCTCATGTCTTTTAACATGCCCATGCAATTGTATTCAGCACAAAGATAGCATCTTGAACAAGCCTTTTAACTCAGATACTTCAGCCTATTCTTCTGTGTTTATGGCCTTTTAAAACCTGGAATACATGACAGCCATTATTAACTGCAGGCATGCTACAATTAAAGGCGGATTTGGAAGGATGCAGCAGTGGAGGAGGAAGAGGAAAACAGAAGGAAAACCAATAAGTGGGTTCATTATGGAAAACACTACAGAAAAAGTTACTCAAAATAAACAAGGAACCCTGAAGAGTACTTCTGAATACTCTCTGCCACCTATCTCAAGTCCTCATCTACAAAGCTCACCATGGGTTCCCCGATCCTCTGAACCGAGATGCTGCAGTACGCGGTGGGACAACTGCGCTGCACACGGATAATGGAATGGCTGTCAGGTGCCCGAGCTGTGCCGAGCAACTGGGACAGCAAAGGATTTGTTACACAGTTTGCATTAGTTGTACTGGTGAATACACAGCTAAAATACCGACAGGTCTTTGAAAAATATTCAGGAAAAACCCCATCGATTTCATGACTTTTCAGAAACCCCACTCACAGCCGTCTGTGTGTAGTGAGATGGCTAGTCCATTATTTACTCAAAAACTGTTGGCACGTACCTAATGTTCTGCTTTCAAAAAAGCACTGGAAGAAAGTTTAAAAAGATCCAGCCTCAAATTACACTGAAGAGAAAGCCGATGATATAAAGAAATCAACTATCCATCTACTTCATGAGTGCATTTGGAGACATGAGAACAGAGTGAGAACATACCAGTTGGATTATTAAAGCAATATGCTTTAAGTGACAGAACTAATACAATTCTTTTAAAGCCGTTTAGTTTGTTAAGATAGGTTGACATATTGGGGTTGAAGGAGATGTAGGAAAAATTCATTTAGCTAGTAATTTTAGTTATGGGGGTATTATTTGCTTATTAACTTGCGCATGCCATAATGAGAACCACATTATTACCTGCAGATCTCATAAAGCTTCATTATCCCATTCCCATTACTTTGGACTTTGCATTACCATATGATTGGGTTTCCCTGGACACATCTAGATTTTTCATTCTAAAATGTCTATTTTTAGCCTACGATCCACGCTCTCCCACACTAACTCATTTATCTGGAATTTACCAGCTTTGCAGGCAGAGCAGGCATACGCTGTCCTTTTCCTCTGCTCCCGTGTTGTGACCTCTCCCTTCTTTGCTCCGTATCTTTTTGCTGCATCAATAAAAAGGAATAGACCTATTTCAACTCTGTCATCTGTACTCTTCTACTGCTTTAAAAACTTACTAACAGCTGCCAGAAGAACGGACAATGTTTGATGTGCAGTGATGTTCAGTCTGGGCACACTGAAAACACTGAATCTACTTTCTCACCATCCTGTGCAACCAGCAATCAAGGCTTTCTCTCCAGAGAAGGGGAGACTTAAGAGTTCAGAAAAGTCATCACTAACAAATAATGCTTCTAGACATGGAACCTTAAAAAGTAATGCCAACATTGCCACAGAAGACAGCTATTTCTGCATACGTGAGCCTTCTCAAGCATCATTTTATATTTTCAATCTCTCTGCAACCTTTATAGCTGTATTGACCTCATGATAAGTAAAGAGTTTTGGACAGGGAGATGAAAGGCAGATAAAACCATCAACCATGCAAATAAATACAACAATAGAACAATGATCCTTCACAGACTTTTTTTTTCCCACCTTTGTAGACTAAATGGCACCTGCAGAATAAACTGTTTCCTTTCATGGGGCAACATATATAATTAATATCTGACTACTCCAAGTTCCAGTACGTTTTCAAACCACAGTCCAAATATATTTACTTCAGAATAGATGCACATATATGCTCACATTCCTTCCAGATCCTCAGTTTAGTTTTATTTTCTTCTCTACAAAATTCCCCTCTGACATGATTTGTATCACGGAGAGACTGTCAGCCATGTATCAGTGTCAGCTTTTTGAAGACTATCCTTAGAGGTCATCATCATCCTTCTATAGAGTTTAAGTCCACCTGATTGACAAGTTTAAGATTTAATTAAATGTGGGGCCAATATACTTCCCATCCTGCCTCGATTTGAAAGCATAACGCTCCCCAGAGTTGGAGACTCTGGCTCTTCCACTCTGCCTGAGTGAAAGCAAACATTTGTCACCGATGCACGAAGACGCGAATTCTACCAGATCAAGAAAATATGAGGAACACAAAACACACTTTCAACTGTGGAAGTCTGGCAGTCTGTAGTGCTGACTGAACCAATGGGGACTGTGCCAAGTCAGACATGGCAGTCAGGATTTCCCCTCTGTTCTTCTAACATCACCTTCAACGTTTGCTACTCCACACATTACAATCCAAGAAAAAAAGAAAAATGCTGAAATGCCTCTGCATACGTAGCTGTTCTAAAGGGATGCTGAAAACCACTCTGCTGTCCTTTGTGAGGACTGAGGTCTGTTTGAAGGTTAGCTCCCACCAAGGACTCTACAGGGAGACTGGCTGCTGAACTCTGCTCAGCTGTCTTCTCTGCCCTGACACATGGTTTGGGTTCTCATACTAGCGATAAATTCACTCGGTTTGGACTAAGCTTGAATTTTGGTGCTTCTCAGAGTTATCTTTTAATCAATAATCAAAGGATCACATTGAGCCTCCAGCAGTGGTTTGATGATCCACCAGCTTTGTGTTACAGGGTTAAGGACTTTGCTCTCAAACGTTATTCTTGTTTCTCATCACAGCTTTCTGTCCCTTTAGAAGCACTGAATGATTCTGGGTGGGGGGGCTGATCCCGCTTATACAAACAAACAGGTGACACAACATTTCTTTCCACCCTTCTATCGAGACTCTAAAAGGCGGATCAGTCCCCAGATGCCATGCCAAGCACATGGCTTCATGCAGTTGTTTTGATATAACAGAGAGCAGTGCAGAGGCAGGAACTCCTTGAGCAGCAGCTATCATCCTGTACTGCCACTGCCTTAGCTGAGGAGCTTCTGCCTTCCCATCTCTGTCACTGCAAGTTGGGAGCAATGTTTGGCTGCAAAGAATCAAATGAACGTAGAATTTGCTCTAACCAAAGATTTTGTCTTTACCCATTAATTCTTCCACACACTGAAAGAAGAAAAAAGAATCTCTCTTTTGGAAGAACATTTTTTCTTTCTTCCATTCTGACAGTTGCTAGACCACTATGTCATTCTAGCCCTTCTCCAGCTCACAGCAATGGTCATCCTAGGTGAATGTATATTTAGCTAAATTGCATTAAATTTTAAATCACAATTTTAAAACAATTTACTGTCCTGTAAAGCATGCTGGATGTAATAACAGAACAGAGTGAGGAGGTTTACACAATTTTGGTTCTAACAAAAATCTACCTGAAGTCTCTGCTTTTGCACTCAAGACAGCACAACAGTGACACAACTCCAGTGCCTGGTTGTTTCTTTCTTTGGTCAAGGCACAGTTACTGTAGTTTCTGCTAATTATTTGAAACAAACATATTTGGCTGTAATACTAGAAAACCTCCAAAGCAAAACCCCCTTACTGCTTGTGATGGTATCTGGCTTTTCAAGACCACTAGGACCACTCCAACATTACCTGTGGGAGACAGCAACTGTTACAAATTTCCAACAATTTACATCTCCCCATCTCATTTTAGACCAGCAGTGAGTCATTTTTCACACTGAGAACCTAGAGGTCTCTCTGGTTCTTTGCCTTAATTGAAATTGCTTCTGTAGTAAACACACTAAAAAATTTCATTTGTTTTTTCTATGATGGAAAGACAGTATCTTCCAGAGTGAGCAAGATTAATGTCATTTGGGTCTGACCAGACAATCATAGGGGAGGCTGTTACACAAGAAGCAAATACCCTGCTTTGTACACCGGTGCTCAGTGTTCAGTTTATCTCCTCAGGAGCAGCCCCTGCTCAGACTTCTATTATTGAGTTCAAAGTAATATTTGCCTTTAAAAATGTTTAAATTTATGTTTCCTGTGAGAACTTGCTTTAGAAGATGCACATTTTAAACCAGGCTGTGAACCTGAAACTAGGGATCAGTGTCTGCAGGTTTGAATCTACAAAGCCCTAAATGGGGCTTTGGGAATGACAACACAGACAGGTAGGATTTAAAAATCCGTAACCTGTTCTGTCCACTAAAATTAGTAACCCTAGCACACTTTAAATGCAGGCATTTCTGAAAGAAATAAGTAATGTATTGAAGGGGGTTGCATTTAACCGTTAATCACCTATTGTATAGAATCTAAGTTTCTGTACGAAATGCTACTATTTTAAGTTTTGCTGAGAGTGATTCTCTGAAAGCGAGCAGATCCTCAGTTCATACACAAACACAAACACTGGCTCTTTGTAACAGTGCACAGAAGAAATATGTATGCACAACAACAAAGAAAGCGTAGGTACAACAGAGATACCTACTACACAGACAGATAAAAGAGTCAAAGAGATTTGCTTACGACTGCACAGTATCTAGGCATCTTAACGTTTGCTAATTTTTTCCTTCCAGCAAATTAGGAAATCCCATCTATAAGCCCTGGCCCCAACAACAACTACGTCTACAGAGACATCTTACAGGAGCAGAGACACACTCACCATCACAGACACGTTTCTTGGACTTCACATCCAGACTTTCATAAAAGCCTGGTGTGAGTCTCAGAAATAAGATTCAAACCAACTTACATTTCTAGTTTCAGATTCACAGCTTTGGGGTTTTGTTATTGTTAACTAAACTTTACGACTTTTTTTTTTTTGAGTGCAATCTTATTTCTTCCACTTATTCCTCAAGTCAGGTGTTACTGATAACTGCCTCAAAGCATGATTAGCATATACAGATGTGTCAGGAATAAATAAGACAAGTATGGATTTATTAGGATACTAACAGAAGTTCACAAGACACACATATCCTTGAAGTTTTAGTCAGACTATCAAAAAATAAAACGGAAGTATTTGCAGGAAAACCTGCAGAGGAATGCCAATTTGATGGCTTTCTTTACATGTGCTGTTGAAACTGAAGTTGAGACAAAAAGAATCCATAAAATGGAAACAGTCCAGAAGCCTTATCAAACATTAACATAGTAACCTCTACTGAACTTCTCAGAAAAACAGCACACATTATAAGGAACAATACTGCATTTGTTTTGGGAAAATATTACTTAACAGCTCTCTTCAAAATCCATTTTCTGTTATTCTGTGGTCTTTCTCCTTGAATACCCTCTCATGAAGAGGCACAAAGACTAATACAAATTAGAACAATCTATGATGATGAATCCTTACAATTCTTTGATTATTCTTTAACTGATATTCAAATGAATGTATTTTATCACATAGCACTTATGTAAATACCTTGCTATCGGCATACTTTAACAGGTGTATTTGAATGTGAGCATTAAAAAAGATGAAACACCAAAAAAACCCAGTTCTTCAGTAAAACTTCTCAGTATTGGAACTCTTTTTTTAAAAGAAATCCTACTAGGCAGTGTGTTTCACAAAGTGTAGTCTCTAAAGTATTCGTAGCAAGAACTTTTCTTAACAGGCTGACTACATGCTGCAGACCAACCTGCAGGAATTAGGAACGGATCTGAAATTTCGACCAGTGGAATCTCAGTTGTACTTAGGAAGTGAACTTGCTGTCCTGGAGCTTGATGATCCGATCTGTTCGCACAGTTCATGCTTTCAGTCGTTCAGCCCTCCAGCAACAAAAAAAGCTACCAATCCCCATGGAAGTTGCTATGTTACTGTTCTCATAGCTGGACTCCTCATGAACTTCTTTGAATGCCTCCAAGACACACAGGCTGGTAAAAGAGCACTGGCAGTGAGGTACATTTGGATGCACTGCAGCTCAAAAGGGAACACATTCAGGACTGCATGCTGTAAGCTGAGAAAAGGTAACTTGTAAAGGGCAAATGCCATTCTGAAGAGTTCGCTTTCTTCTCTCCCATGAATATATGCATGTTTTCACAGCTGCCTCCCTTCTTACTTTCCGTCTGTGACTTACCTCACGTTTGGAAGCACAGATATTTTACTCAACACAACAACAGAAAATAAAACATCAAAATTCACACCAAGACCAAGCCCTAGTCTGTATCACCAAATTTTCAGTTGCTCTCAGCACATATGGGGTCCCTGAAGCAAAAGACAGAAAACAGTGATAGAAATCAACAGAAATAATCTCTGGAGAATGCCAGTTCCAGTCCAAGTGCAAGTGTGCTGCACACACTAGGATAAGATACTGCATGGGAGTCGCATGATGAGCTAATTCACTATAAAATTCAAATCCACAGCAAAGTGAGCATTCAGGTAAGTACCAGCCTCATGAAAATCCAAGGCACAGACTAAGAAAACAGCAGAGCTAGCTTGTTGCTGTAGTTGAGTCTCTGCAGTTTTCCTAAGTCCTACAGTAAAGGCATTAGCACAAAAATATTCCAACCTCGCAACATAGTTTTACTGCTACATCTCTCAAAGTCAGAACTGGTGCCATGGTAACACAGACCTGTCAAATGTCAAAAAGTACAGGCCAGATAAACCACATGGTATTTTGGCTAGACAGAAAAAAGAAGCAGTGGCTCGGCCATGCAACCTCCTTTTTAAACATAGGTGTTCCAGTGCACAGCAGAGCAGCGAATGCTGAAGAGGAAGTACATGTCCATTCCAGAAAAATAGTACCTATCTACATAGGTATGTCATGAGGCCTTAAAACTTAAAACATTAAAGAGAAAGAGGAATTGCCAACCCAATGACAATGGAAGTCTGACACAGTATGATTGTGTTTCTTCTAAGAGCAGAAGGCAGACCAAACCCGTCAACAGCAGACATCTCAGAGGAACAGGAACAGCTCCAACACGTAAGGCCCTGTGGGGAAGAATCTCTCATTCTGCAGGCTCTTCAGATGTTCCATCTCAAGATGTTTGAGAGCTGACAGTTTGAGAGGGGTGTTTGAGAGACTCCTGACAAGTCTGCCACATGCCAAGCCAACCTGACAGAGGCTCAAGATACAGGATATAATTTTCCAAACTGCAGGTCTTTGAGTTTTGTTCTCAGTATACTCATAGGCAAGACAAATGGGTAAAGTCCACTGTGCCTTCCCTGTGATCTCCTTTTTTGTAGGCAATGCAAATGTGGCTGTCACAGACTACAGACATAAATTAATGCTGCTTGCCACTGAGCTATGACTGCTTCTGACTATGCTTCCCTTTGGTCAAGGGGAGGTTATATACTGACTATGCTTCCCTTTGGTCAAGGGGAGGTGCTGACTTCATTAGCAGAAACTCACAAAACTAACCCCACAATCTGAATGAATTAAGAATGAATTACTCATTTATTTGCAGTATCCATACTATAAATCTTTAGGAAAGAGAGCTGTAGTTGCCGATACGTGTTCCAGAACAGAATTATTTTATCTGAATGATAACAAAGCGTAAGCGTCCCAGCTGGAATCACGGCTCCACTGCACTGGATACATACCTACAGGGAAAGAGGTAGATTCTGTCCTGCATAATATCAAATTTAATTAAACCAGACAAATAAAAGTGACATGGAAGGTGCATTATAATCCTTGCTTCAAATATATAAAACTACAAAACAGAGAGCAAAGCAGCCAAGGGCACACAGGGAGAATCTGTGCTAAGAGCTGGGAAGGGAACCTAGAGATCACCTGAAACGTAGCCAGTCTTCTGCATCAAAAGCTGTTTCAGAAGGTAACAGCTAAAAGAAAATGATGCCTTTAGCTTAATGAAGAGCATCAATTGGACAGTTTTAGGACACTAACTCTAAGTACCACTGGATCAGACAAATGCATGAAAATGTAGCAAGAATTCAGAAATACACAGATAAAAAGATTCTTAACCAGCTTCCAACTACATCAAGAACCACATTATACAGTCAGTTCCACATGTTCATTGAGTTTTATCTTTAAAAAGGTAGTTTGATTTTCCATTTTCTTTCCCTCTGCTGTCATTCTAACTGAAAACCTATTCCAAAGGCAACTGCCCTAATAGTTCAGAATTTCTCCCTTATTTCAATAATTTATTCAACTTACACCTCTATGCTTTTGTGCCATCAGTGTCCTGTAGCTTCACAGCTCTTCTTGTTCCAAGTTGTTTATTTGCTAGTATTTACATGCGTTTCCTAACTCTGCTCGTTTTCATTTCAGGAACAACGCAAGCCAAGCTCTTCTACTCCTCTCTCATGAAGCTGCCTACACCTTCTTATCAGCCACTTTCCTAACTACAGGTACAGCATTTCTATTTCTTCTCCAGTCATACGAGACCATTTTGACTTGACTGATTTGCTGAAAATCTTCGGTGTGAGGCATGAGACTGACAATTCATATGCTATTTTCTTTCCAAGTGCGGGCATGTCGATCATTCAGTCCCTTCAAGCTGGAAGGATGCCATCAGCCTTGGCTGTAGTAATTTCCATTCTGTACTTGTAATCCTTTTAGTTGCCTCGCTTTGCCTTGCCTCCACAGATAATGTGAGCATTATTATTAGAAACTTAGGCAAAGTGTTCATCTGGCCTTACGATCCCCCCGTAATCTAGAAGTTATCCTTACTTAACGACCTTTTCCTCCTTCATATTGCAGCCTCATTTCTTCTGTCCTTTTTCTCTCATTTCTGTAAGTTTTATTTGATAATATGCCAAAATACACTTTGCCCAATCTATACTCTTGCTTTGAAACAAGGCAGTAAAACCTGTTGGATGATATACCCTAATCAGGACATACCTTAGGTCTCAGTATCTTGTCCAGTGATGCTTTAACACCACCATTTGCCAGTACTCTCACTGCAAATCCCTTTGTTAAAGTATTGGGATGCAATTTATTCACAGCTTTGGTATCAGATCCACTAAGAACAGCCCTATTATTTTACAGTCATATTACAATAATTAAAGCTAAAGAAATAAAATTTAATGTGAAATCCTCAAATACCATAAAGTTTTGGTTTATGCTTCATATGAAATTAAGATTATTAAGTAATACTGCTCTTGAAAAGTAAAATCAAAAGCACACCAGGCATAGCCTAAGGGACTGAAAACAAAGTGATATCTAAAAGGGGTTGCTATCTCCGTTATCAAACATCTAACACTTAGCTGCCCATCCAAGCTATCACAGCATTTGTTTGCTGTGCTTCTCTGTGATTGCTAAAGTACCTTTTCTGCACAGTTCTGCCCTCGGGCTCCTTCCTCCCTCTCTGTAGAGACACTGAACACTGTCCTTTTCTGACAAAGCTCCCTGTATGATCTCATCCTGTCTTCCCCTTGTCTGGCCTCAGCTTGGCCTCCTGACAAAAGCAGAAGTAGCTACAAGAGCAACAAAGTTCAGTAGCTCGATAAAGCATTAAAAAAAAATACTATGTCAGAACAGAAAATTATTCCCCCATCTTTTTTTTTTTTAAACAAACACTCTGATTGGTGAACTCTGTTTTACTTGAATAGCATACCTTAAACTAAAACTACCAAACCACTTAAAATCTTCTCTAGGAAGGACAAAACCAGCAGAGATCGTGCTCAGAAAAGGTCCGAGCAAGCACTATTCAGCAATAGAGTCTTCTTAAGGCTTAAGGAAGAAAAAACAGAATAGGCAAACACCCATGAACTCACATACTAAGAGCGACTGAGGTTGCTGCAGTTTGAAAGCAAGTGAGCAGGCAGCTAACCTGCTGGGCCATTCCCTAAAGGCATCACAACAAGGCAAAGGAATTTGCCGTGGAAGGTTTGGGGAGCAGCTGTCACCAAAAGAGACATATATATAGTTTTAAAGGCTTTGTCATTTGTCTTCAGGGTGGAAAATGCTGTACTTGACCTCCTGCTGAGGCAGCAGCCCAGATGCAGCAGCCTGGGCTAGAAGAATAAAAGGAGGCACAGCTATTATTTCAGGTACAAACATCAGAAAGCAAAGACAAAAGGCACAGTCATTAAATCATCATTACTATTTCAAAGCACACATGACAACTTTTTAGTACTTTTCATGCCACACAGGTCTCCCCTCAAGGCATTCTCCAAAACAATTTGTATTAGCTAATTGTTAACTACCTCAATGGCTGAGTAAAACAAGGCAAAAAAGCAGGACATCATACATTGTCTTGGCAACACCAAACAGTCCTGGGTGGGAAATGCTAAGGAGGCGACAGATCTTGGTCTGTTCCCCTGCCTTCCCCCAGGGCTGAGGCTGTGCCACCTGAGAAGGCTGCTGTCCCACCTGACTCCAGCCTCTCATCTCTCTCTACTTCCCCCCATGCTTGCCCATACACCGACCTGCCATCTGCTACTCCTGTAAGCACTCCTCAACCTCTTCAGCTGAGCAGGGAGCTACCACCAAAATGGTTTAAACCAACTGGGATGAAATGGCACGGGGCCAACTGCATGAGCCAGGGGTGTGGATTTCCCATAGAGTTGAGCTAGTTCAGCAGCTCAGGCGGCTCAGGCCTCTTCCATCAGGGATAACCAACGCCCTCGGGCACTGCCATGGGGACCCTCACTCTCCTGGGGCCCTTCAGAGAGCCAGCTCAGAGAGCCAGCAAACAAGCTGTAACAGCAAAAGCTCTTCTGCCAGTACAGGTCCCTAAGAAAGCTCAGGCTGGGAATCGCCAGAGAACAGGAGCAGTACTACTAATCGCACTGTTCAGCTGCCTCTGCAAACCAGCAGACCTGGGCCACACCAGGCTGGGGTGGTCCACCTGCTCCACACAGCAGAGCTGCAAAGCCTGGCAGCCACCACTGCCAGGCTGCTCCAGGGGTCCAAGCCTGCAGGACATCAGTCAACAAGCCTTGTCCTAAGCTGTAGAGACACCAATAGTGGATGGCCCTTGAAAGGATTTGGTGCAAATATTTTTCCGTGTTCACCTACTCAAATGTGGTTTTATTAGAAAAGGTTTTTTCTCCTTACAGTTCCGAATGTCAGACACTAAACAATATGGATTAAAAATGTTTCCAGAGCAATCTGTTTGGCAGCGTTGAATCCATACTTGGATGAATGAATTCAAACCATTGTAAATTCCCCTTAAGCCTGGAGAAAGGGAGAAAAAATGCTTATTCATTAAAAATAATGCCATTTGGTATCTACATCAGGGACTTCTGTAGAAGAAGTGTTGAAGGTGTCTTTCAATAGATGTAACAGAAAAAAGAATGAGTTACTCAAAGCAACATGCAAGAAGCCTTGACAACAACTTAACCACATCATGAAAGGCAGCTTTCAATGACGCACAATGTTTACAAAAATAGCAAAGGACAATCTCAACATTTTTACAAAAACTGAATGAGGGAGCAGAACCATTGCTGCTTTAGAAATTAGAAAATGTTAATACACACAGGTGTGGAAATTAACCCTTTCAAAAAAGTCAGGATGGTCTGAAATGACCTTACACTTGTAATCCCAGCCTGTCAGCCTTTCCAGTTGGCCATTCAGTGACATACCTCTTGCAGATCATATGTGAATGTGACATCCTTAGAGTAGGGGCTGTATGTGACATTTCACAAAATATGTTATGGTATGCCCCAAAATATAGGTATTTAATACAGACAGTGAGAGCAGTAAAAAAAGACAGTGTGAATGGGCATGACGAAATCCCTGGAAAGTGGTGAAACAACTGCATACATGGTAAAACTAAAGTAGTTGTGAAACCAAATATTTAAGATCATTGGAAATAAATCAGTTGTATATACAACTAGGAAATAGGAAGCAAAGGACTGAGAAGGTTTTTAGAATACACTGAGAGAAGAGCACATGATTTCACTACCAGTTTTCCCAGTATTGTATCAATTAACAACGGAAAGACTGAAATCTGTACAGATTGCTAAGGCAATGAGTTGGAAAAAAAGAATATTCCCAAAAAGTAATTACTGGTAGAAATCAAACACTGACACTGGGCTTTTCTAGGACATGATGACCGACCAGCGGTTTTCAAGACTATCTCCTCACCCAAGCCCTAAAGTAAAAGGACTACAACATGGAAAGATCCAAAGACACATGACCTCACCTTCACTAACACATTGACAGAGACACAGCTCAGGAAGAATTGGCAAGAGAGAGTGTATGACTACATTTAACAGGTATATTTTCAAAGGAAATAAAATTTTAATGTGTCACTTAATGCACTCATACCTGTAAATCCTCATTTGACAAGCTTTTTAAAAAACAAAAAAAATGAGAAGAGATGTGATAGCTAGCTATTGGAGAAACTTCCTAGAAATTCAGAAAAATGGGAGATCTTGCCTGGTCAACTGAATGTTTCATCTTCCACACAGTCTTCCCGGATGAAAAATCAGACCGTTTATTCAACATTTAGTAAAATTAATGATCCCTTCCCATACAAAAGATAAATCAGTAAGTCCAGTGAATATGCCTTGATGTAAAAGCCGCTTTTGCACAAGGAACTGCTTAGAGCACTTATGACAAAAGGTAGCCATGAGTAAAGAAGTCTGGGCTAATAAAAACTGAAAAGGAACATGAAAAGAATTGTTAACACCCAAACAGCTGACTACAAATTACTGTTTTGGAAGAAGGTAACCTTTTCGGATGTTCTAAAAAGGGGACTGCATACCCATTTAGTACTAAGCAGAAAAGTTATCCTTGCTCAGTCTGAACAGAACAGTCATCTGCCTGTTTTCCAAGCCAGTGCACATTATGTTGACATTCATCAGCTAAGAAAAGGAGAACCAGAATTAAATGCTCCAGTTAAACCAAACATGTGAGAAGCAGAAAGACCCTGAAGTGCATTTTCAACTTTTACTATACAGAAAAGCAATGGCAATACATCATGATCAAATACTGCTGCCTGATCAGAACCCTGTAACAGATTGTTGACGTAAAATACTGGAAAAAATGGCTCCTTAATACCATACTAGTAGCATTGCCATCGACTCTTGGCTCAAAATTATGAAGTTAAAGACTAGATGTACAAGAAACCATGGTGGTACTTTGTACAGACATATTCAGTCAAGGAACAAAAGTTTGGCAATAGATCTATTGGGGAGTGCAGAATGAATGTGAAAAATTTAGAGGTTGACATGCGGCAGAAAATCAATGGTTTACCAAGATGGAGGCGCCTGAGCGTGTTCATTCCCACCATGAAACTACTGAACATCAGTGCTTCTGGAACTAACATGTCATCTATAAGATCGAACAGGGCAACGAACAGCACTAGTTGGGGAAAATAAAAATTTCCAAAGTCATGTATCCTAAGGACAGCATGCCATCGAAATGCTAAAAGCAGCAGCACTATTACCGCCAAATACGTGTTTGGTTTTGGTTTTGTTTTTCAAAGAAGGAAAGACAGTCGCAGATAGCATTTATTCAGAATATGACCGTCCCAAAAATCAGTAATACACCAAAAACGGCTTTTCCTACCAGCTGATTTTGGAGTGAATTTGTCCCTGTTGGCCGCGCATACTGCCAGTAGCCTGTATCCAAGATCCAAGTCAAATCCTTGCTGCGCTGCCACTCGACTAACCACCTGCAAAGGAAAAGAGAGAAAGCTTCATTAGGGGTTATTTGAGCTCTTTGCAAAATTACATCAACCTGCTTATCAGAGCTAATGTTAGGCAACTGAATTCACTGTGATTCCCACAGTACAAACACAGTGTGAGGCATTGCTCTCCAGTAGCTTCCAGTGCAAGCACAGCAAACTGAACACAGGAGCCTTCTGGTGATCTGGTTATTTGACCACCCACCAGAAGAATGGCCTAGTGGTTCCACCAAAGTTGGAGAGACAAAGCTTTTCTAGAATGCAAGAGAAATATATGCAAAGATTGTACGGAATACATTTGACTGTACTTGAGACTTCAGGATGAGAAGTCCCTATCTCTGTCACAAGCAGTTCCTGGCCCTGTTCTCAAGAGCAGTGCCCAGGTCCTTAAGGTTAAAATGCCCTCCTCCACACTGATGGGCAGCGTTCTCCTATGCTGTGATCAGTGTCACAGTTGCTGCATTTCAACAATACCGTATTGGGAAGCACATTTACTAGTTTTAGAATAAATAGGCCTGTGCAAGAAGTATATGCTAAGCACATTAAATAGGGAAAGAAGATTTTTTTTGTTTGGTTGCGTGTTTTTTGGTTTTTTTTGGTCTTCTGGAAATGGGAGCTGATCTATAAGGACTAGCAAAACAAGGCAAATCAAAGACTGGGGTTAAGGATGAAAAGCAGTCAACTGTTTCTCCAGGCCAGCAACTCAGCTATCAGCCAAGAATGTATCTGCCTGAAAATCTGCATAGTATAAACACAATACTGAGGTCATTCTGGCAAACTATGCTGAAGTTACACACAGCAGAGCTTTTATATTGCCTGCTAGTGGCACAGGATGACTTCAGACTCAGAGGCATAGATAAAACATTATTCTTAACATTGCCATTACTGCTTTGCATTGAAAGCAGTCAGTGGAGGTCAAGGCAATGTCTCATTAATGTGTAAACATTATTTAACCTCCTTTAGGCATCTTCTACTGTACCATCACAGAGGAACACATTTTGGAGTGCTACTCAGGTTTTTAAAATAAAGGAGCAAGGACCCTCCCATGTTCTGTTTTGAAAAAGCACATTATGACTGAACTATTTATTTTGAAACTGGACAGGACCAAAGGCAGATACACCTGCTCATCAGTGAGCACACGGTAACTTAAGAAACACATCGTTTATATGCTTGGTTCATGTTAAAATGTGAAGCTACGATACTGAAGACCATGGTGGCCAGAGGTCAAGTCACTACTCTCAACTGACGTCTTGCTAATTATGGAAAAAATTCTATAAGGTAATTCAGGAAATACAGAGAACTGCAAAACCCTGAGTCCATGGAAGCCAATCTATGCTTGCAATGTCTTCACTGAATAGATTGCAAAGTCTGCGTCAGTACACATCCTAACAACAGGCTGAGGCCTAACCTGTTACACTCTCATTTAACATCAGTTTCCCTTTCTTAATTTCCTCCACCAGAGAAAGCACTGCTCTGTACCTCACCGTGGCCAAAAGCAGAGCTTCCAGATGCCAGGGCATGCCGCCCTGACACTGACTGCACCCTGAAGGCCATGGCATCATCCTGCTAAAGCCTACCTCCAAGCGGGTGAAGCTTAGCAAGCAGTGCAAGCAGAAGACTAAGCACGAGAAGGCAAAATCTGAACTTGCAAATCTAGAGAAGGCAGCCAGTTAATTACTTATTGCTAAATTTTTCATGAAAAATGTGAGGGAAAATAAATTGCAAATTAATTTTAGCTTAAGAAAAAAAAAGTCTAAATTTGAAAGAAAGTGCTTCCACTGACGAATTGCACAAAATCCCCTTCCTCCTCTCAAAAGAGCTACAACAAAACTCTCAGCTACTTAATAGAAAACTGATGTTTCTAATAAAATTTTCATTTTGCCAAGAGTCATTTTGCACCTAAATTTTTCTTCTATGCACTTTGGTAAATGCAGAAAGAGGCTCTGTAAAACAAACTGGTCTTAACTGTGCTCAAGAGGGCCTTCTCTGGGCTCTTCTCTTTTGTACACCACTCCTCAGCAATCCCCTCCAAAGACCCTGTTTCAGGTTGTCTAACAACCGAAGTCAGACAGTGCTAGTGAGCACTTGGAGGGCTTTCCTCTGGTGAACCTGTATGCTAGGGACCTCCTGGCCTTTTAAATAAACACTGAGACTTCTCAGAAACAAGATGACAAATGCATCATAGGAACATGATCCAGAAAACGCAAAGAACTAACTACAAGACATTTGGTAAGTTTAATATATTCAAGTCAGCAGACCCTGCTGAAATTTACCTTCGAGTGCCTCAGAGGAACTAACCTGGGCAAACCTTGTAATTGCTACTGATGATCTGCAGCAATTCCTTCAAGACAGAGACCTTGGAGGAACATGAAATCTCTAGTTTTAAGATGGTAAAAAGGTACATCTCAGAAATTACAGGTACCCAGACAGACAACAAAACAAATTACTAAACAAACATTAAGTGAGTAATAGAGAACATCATTGTGAATCTGTCAGCACAGTGCGGTCTTGCTCTTTGATGGGTTAACTGGCCTTGTAAGTGTAAGGAAGACAGTGGATGTGACATATCTTAACTCTAATACGCCTTTTGACGTTACCCTATGTGACACTGTGATAACAGGAGAACATAGCCCAGATGACAGTAGTATAAATTTTACTCAGATTATTAATTAATAGTCCTCTGTCAAATCTTAACTTGTCCTGGATACAGGTCATTTCTATGTATTCAGTCGTGACTTGGGCAATGAAACAGAATAAATTGCAAAACTTCTAGATCATAACAGGCAGAAGAGTCTGCAAATACTTGCAGGATAAGAGCTTAAAATAATCTTTATAAACTGGAAAAATGGCTAAAACCACATATCAAATACTATAGATGGGAAAGAAAAATCAAATGCCTAAACAGAAAATCTGCTCAGTGTCCAAGTAACGAAGGATAAATACTGGAAAACTATTCTAGGCATTAAAGATCAGCAAGCACTGGAACAGGCTACCTGTCAGTCCCTGGGGTTTGAAGGGTAAGGAGATTTATAGTAGACTAGAAAATATCTATATGACATCCCAGCTTGGGGAACAAGAGTAGAAACCATGGACCTTTAGGTTTGTCCCAAGCCAAATCTCAGCGATTCCAGACACCTGCTGCTGACTGGAGCCACCCAGCTCAGTCTGAACCCTGTCCCAGGAACTCTCCCAAGTTTGAAACCACCTTTGATTTTGATCTTTTGATCTCAGGTAACAGTGCTGATCAGATGGGATTGAGTCAACACAGTTTCAGTTACCCATTCAATGTAATGGGTAAGTGGTATGACACCACTTGCAAACACACTCAGGCTTTCTCTAGCTGCTAATTCAAGCTGAGAGCATCAGCAAAATTCAGATGATATGCAGGTGGCACCATGTGTTCAACCATGACTTCATTCTGCAATGCTGTAAGCATGTATCTTAGTTGACCTAAGCATCCATGCCATAAAATTCAGTTGAAAAGTAGTGCATTTTAAAAAAATAATAGACATAGCTGCCAGTGATACCACAATCATAAATTGAGAAGATCATCCTTTATCACGGCAGAGAGAGGTGCTTGGCCAGCCCACGGGTCAACACTTAATATTTCTGTATGTTATTTTACAATAAGGGTTTAGACAGTTAGACCATATAACAGCTAGCCTATTTCCTACAAATGCTTTTAATACCTAGCTTTTATTTTAACTTGGATATGATGCTGACAACTATTTCACACTGTGTCGTTAGGGGAAGATATACCGTATTCGCAAACAAACACTCTGTAAGATTAACCGCCAATAAGAAAATCTGATCACCCCAAACCTTTGAAATCTTTAATCTGAGTAACATTGCATTCGTAACTGAGACATTGCATTCACTGTCTGTGACACAGCTCTGCAGAGTTCCAGATGCCTGAACTCTCAAGGGCCGTTGATAGTGAGGGAAAAACGATGACAGTTAGGTTTTAATAATGTGAAAAGCACAGAAATTCAGCTACCAACTTCTTTTCTCTTTGCTGAATTTAACTGCAATATTTTTTTTCTTCCCCCCCCCCCTTTCTCCTTTTGCAAGCCTAAGGAGCTATACCATGGCTAGCTCCACTCCCTGCCCTTCTTGTCATCACACCAGGAAGTACTGGAACAATGTACCTCTTAACCTAACAGGCCTGTTAATCAAGAGAGCTATATGACTGCTTATTACAAAACTCCCTTCCCATTATGTTGCACTTTCAGTGAATCTCTTAACTAGCAGCAGTCAAGAGCACCCCCCCCTGCTGGCATCAGAATGAATTTTACCAATTCAATTTGCTGGCTGCTCAAAACTAAAAATGCCAGCTGATTGCTAGTTCAGACAGCTCTGTGTTCAGCCACTTGTGCATACTTGAAATTATCTGAATGCAGTTTGAAGACTACAGCAGAAATTTTGTAATTAGAATTCTGCAATGTAGATGGTAATTTTTCCCCCTCAGTAACACACAAAGATCAGATAAACAGGAAGCAAATTGAGGAATTTTGCAACATGAATAGTGATCTGCCTCAAACAGGAAAAAAAAAAAAAAGAAGAGGGGGAAAGGGAGGAAGAAATCTTTGTGATCTGAAGTCCTGATCTGACGAGGCTCTTACACTCCAGTTGCAGGCGGGCTGCCTCAACAATACAGACAATCAAAGCAAGTGAGAAAAGTTATATATCATTAGCTAGTTTCTTGCCTTTGATACTTGAAAACAGACATTAAGTAGGTTCTGCAAATGCAAGAGACTCTACAGAGCCCTTGTATTCAAACTAGGGTTTTCTTAAAATATATTTCCAACCCCACTAGGTGGATAAGGACCATATTCTGAAAATAAAATAAGCCAGTATCTCTGTCATCTACTGCTTTTCTTGACACTTCCTGCAACAGAGAAGTAAACCATGCTGAATAAGAATATCCCCTCCTTTACATCCTCTTCCTCTGCTCTGGGTGTCTCTAACAACCATAAACATAGGAGAGAAGGTCACTATACTCAACCCTCTCCATCTGAAATTTTCTCCCAGAGGGAAAGATGCAGGGATTTTGCTTTGATTAAGCCAGCTGATCAGTGGGTCACTGCAATACTGTTGCCACCTGAGTCCTGGCAGACTTTGAACAATGATATGGATAAAACATACAGCCATCACATGAAGCGATACAGGAATTCCAAAAAGCGTTTTAATTTGGACAGCCACACATCTCAAACAAATATTTTAAAGTTGTAAGATAACCCATGTCTTGACTGACAAAATGAAGTTAAAAAAAGGGCTTTAGGACATCATGAGGCCATACGACAGCCAGTAATACTGAGTTATTTGGTAGCATTATGAGTGCTCTGAAGCAGAGTGTTCTGTGCCTGCTGGCTGTACTCTGTCGGTACAGCACGTACACAGCCCTGCAGTGCTGTGATGCACTGCAAACACATAAAACCGTGTGCTTAACAAATGCAGGGAGAGGACGATGGAAGCAGAATTTCTTCCACGTGAACTTTTTGCTCTGGAAGTCTTGGATACAAAGACTAAATGCAACATTTCTAGGGCTCTAATGGGCAGCTGCATCCTGCGATTTTCTGGGTATAGATATGCTGAACCAACTCTTACATCTGTAATTACTCACATTCAGTTCCTAACCTGATTTGAAATCTGATTTTTGAATGTCACATGTTGATTTTGATTACATTTCTGCATTAAATAGAATGAACCCAGCCTGGCGTGAAGTCAACGTAGCAGCAGATACCTCGTGAACACATTACCATTTGCTTGACTTTGTTGATTTTGCTGTCTGAGGCATCCTGTCATGGAAACTTGACATTATTCAAAGATACCGTTCTCACCTTTTTTTTTTTTTTTAAAAAAATCAATTATATTTTTCATTACATATTGGATGAGCTAAAATAGATTTCTGTATCATGAAACTGAGAACAGCTATTTTTATTTTTCTTAAAATGACCTAAAAAAATCTCAGTCTGAATTCCCAGATTTTCCAAAAAGAAATGCAATTCAAAGATTACTGTACCATGTATCAGTATCACTAAAAAATGAACCTGTAGCAGATACTGCCATCAGTTTAACACATATTCTTGCTATTTCAGCAACTCTCTTCAGCAGTACAGAGACCTAGTACGAGCTACAAGCAGCACAAAAGATTTAAATTAAATCCATAATCTTCAGATAGAGTGTAACTAGGACTACAGCTTCGGGTGTTGGGTTTTTTTTAAATTTAAAGAGAAACATTTCTTAAACAAACATGGGTGAGTTTCCCACATCTGATAACTGAGGTAGACCCAGCATTTGGAGAGGAAACCTAGAACATTAAGGTAGTGGGGAGAAAAAGGCATTTTTAATGACTATTTCAGCATACCTTTTTATGGAAAAACTGGGGTAGGAACTCTTGGTTGGAAACAGAGACCCTGGTCCTAACCACAGTGGTCAGGGACCCCACTTTTCACTAGACAAACTGTTACATTCCGTGCTTTGGCCAGAAGAGCCAGCTCAGGTAAGCATACCCTGCTTACCTAAATTCCTCCTACTGTCCAAAACCCTTGTGGTGCTGAATTTTTATTTCTTAGACTAAGTCTACAGAGTAACTGCACACAGCTGTGCTTCTCTCGCCCTTTTATTTCCTTTTCAGGCACGCTGAAGAGCCCTGAAGAACAATGAACTCGGTGCCCCTTGTAATGCTGAAGCACAGTAAGAGAACAAAGCAGTGCCTTTATTGTCCTTCGCTAAAGACAAGTCTGTAAATCTGTCCATTTTGCTCTCAGCTGTCCCCTTGTTTCCATTTCTGCTGCAACGCCAACACAAAAGATAGACAATGCCCTCAGTAAGATCATTTACATGTTAAACTGCTTGGCAAGAGCAGACCTATGGGATGAGATTGGAGTGGATCTGAGAAAGGCAGAAGAGTGTGAACCTTGTCCAACCAAACTAGGGTTATTTTTTCTAACTGTTGTGCAGTAACCGAAGCTGTTTCTTTCAGAAGACAGTAAGGTAATGCCATATGCAGTTCATTTTTAGAGAATGATGCTTTTAAATTTATCAAGAGTATTAGCCTTACCATAATATAATCCCATCCCAAAGTGCTTTATAAACTATGAACACCAGAATCAGAAGCTGTTTCAATCATAATAAAAACATAGCTGTGTCTGGTTTGTGGAAAGTGGAGGTTATTTTAATCAGCTCCCTGTAACACTATGCAAGAAGTAATGTTACATACCAAATAACACCGTATCCATTGCAATTTCAATAATTTATAGAATCAATTATTTCAATTATAATTCAAATTTCTGGCCTACAGACAGTTCTATTTGATTTGAAAATAACTACTGCTGAAAAATAATACCTAGCTTTCCTTGGCAAGTTAGAAGAGACTTTATTGTCTCTGAGAAAGATGATAATTTGTTTGTGTGAGTTCCGTGAAAGCTGTTTATGGGAACCTTTCTGTAGCCTGTAGCTTGCAAGGAAGATAACAGAGTCAAAGCTTACCTCTCCCTCCTTGACTTTTTATTTATCTGTCAAAATGCATTTTCTTGATAAACTTGTATTACCCTCTCACTTTGGTGATTTTCTATAATGGGTGAGCACAAAAAGGTAAGCTCTAGAATTAGTGTCTGCCAGAACTGTTTGAACATAACGGTGATGCATGTGCAGTAAGATGCATTTTTACCAGAAGGGGCACAGCTTTTGGGGCTTAGTTCAGGAAAACAAAACAAAACAAATTTTATAGCACAAGCCACAGGTTTACCCATGTACCCTAAACCTTTTCTCTTTGACTGCACTTTACAGAATTATTCCCGTTTTATTCATAGGCCTCGACAGCATCAGCCTGAGTTCTTTATCACAAGCAGAAGTTATTTCACCTCTAGAAGTGCAATCATTTAAAGTATCCTATATAACAAACACAAAGATTTTAACTAGCTAAACAAAGCCTGTTTACAGGCCTTATTAGACACCTCTCTGGTAAAATTTCAGCTGTTGTACCAAATCCTGAGTTTGTTCTTGAGATAAGAAAACCATTCCTATTATCTTGCATACAATGTCACTGGAGCCCATAGTAGCAAATCTAACTCCAGGAATATCAAGTACTGCTGATAAGTCAAAATTATTATCTGCTGCTAACAGCCAGTATGCATACTGTGTACACGTATTATTCTAAAGGAGAAAATCACCAAGGAAAAATGAACGCTAGAAACGTGCTGATGTTTAACATGCGCTGTCTAGCTAACTCATGAAATTTTAAAGTCATCAGGATTTCCCTAAGTGCTGGCATTACAATTTAAGAACAGAAAACCTTCCGTAACAGCCTATTCTACACATTATTATCAAAACCAGTGATTCCGTAAGTGAAACTGTAAGCTTTTCTGCTGATGACCAAGCACAATATTTCCAAGACCATTCAGGGCCTGTTAGAGTGGCAACAGGAATAAAAACATACTGGTGTTATAAAGTGGACCAGATATTACTGAGAGGGCAGATATGAAGACGGTGTGCAGGATAAACAGAACTACTTTCCAAGAACCACTTCTTAAAATTAAAGCCCAATTTCAAGATTTTGATATTTTTTTCCTTCTTATTAATAGATTAAATCTAATTGGTTAATTTTTGCAAAAGTGTTATAGATGAGACTTAAATGATGTAAAGAATCTGTTATACCAGAGGTACCATTAAATTGGCTATTTATAACACAACAGATGTGTTTTGATGCTCTGTCATTACATCTGGTGCATTTAAACTCTTCAGCGTATGAATGGTTTGTTCATTCCTCAGAGAGCTTGCCCTTCTGCAATCATGACATACTAATATATTTCAATCTGGATTAGTATATACCATGTTATCCACTAGTAGGATATGATGATTTCATATCCCTTGATGGTTCCAGAACAGTTTAGTACACCACTTTTTCCCTGGTCAGAAAGCTAACAGAACAGAAAGTCATAAAAGAATAATAATAATAAAAAAAAAAATAAATCCTTCTGTACACTACAGAGGAGGAGCTGTATAAGCAAGCAAGCATTTTTAGTATTTGTAGAATTTCTGTATTAAATGCACTTGCCTTTAGGAATCCACACAGCTCAAATGTTGTAAAGATGGTAGACACTACTTGCTTTAAAAAGCATATCCAAAAATACGGAAGTTTTAGGGGAATTTGTTTTTTCAGGTCTTTTTAAAGACTGGCAAAATAAAATAATAATCCTGTTTTAGTGGTTGAACAGACTTTCATACTGATTTTTCATTTTTCTTTTACCATAATCCTCACAAAGAACATTGATAAACTTTGTCAGCAGTGAGAAAAATCAGCTGCTGATAGTACAGAACATGCAGCTAAGCAAGCTAGTGTACAATTTGCTCATGATATTCCAGTATTTCAGCTGCCTTTCACTTATTTGCAACTTTCTGAACAATTTCCCCGGAAACAGACTGAAGTTCTACCGTGCTTATTACACAAAGGTAGACAAACACATTTTCCTGTAAGAGGACAACAAGCCTCAACATTGACCTTTGCTAAATTCTGAAGAAAAAAGCATCATTTAGAAGGAAGTTATATATGAGCAAGCTCAGATAGAATGAATTTTTAGAAGAAAAAAAAGGAGACCTTGTCCACTGTACTGCTATGTATTAGGAAGAAACAGGGCATATCACCCTCTTGGGGTATAACCATGTAGTTAAGCCGGTTTAATGGGAAGCAGGAAGAGGTATGTACACAGTGAGAAACTAAGGAATACCTTCCTTAGAGGGCTTTTAAAATTAGGAACATATTCACTGCAGTTTATATGCATTCTGCAAATCCTGTGTATTTAGCCAACACAAAACAAGCCAACTGGTTACGTTCCTGTGTTTTTCCCTCGTTAGGAATATAATGAGATTACAACATGCGATAAAGATGCTGCTGCCAGTCAGTCCTACACTGCAGATAGTGCTCTCTCATAACAAGCTTGGGAAAGGGGGATTTCATGCCACCCTGTTCAGATTTCAGGGAGGAGTATGAAGCAAAGCAATACATGCTGTTCAACTCTCAACACTACTTAGATAATAAGGATTTTTTTCTTTCTTTCTTTCTTGTCAGAAGAAAGATAGTATTTTCATTTCAAGAAACTCTGATAACCAGGTATGGTGTGTTTTACCTCATTATTTTTCATGGAGCATTTCCTTCTCGCTTTCCCTATGCTCTGAGGAGACAGTAAATCAGTAGCAGTCAGACCTTATTTTGACCCTGCACTTGGGCAGCGCTGCAGGACTGCTTATGTAGAAAGAAAAGATTTAAACAGCAAGGAAGTTGCAGGTCAGATTCACAATGTTCTAGCATAAGTCTGCAGAGAAATACCATGCACAAGCTGCCTAAGTATACTTGAGCTGAATGTCTCCTTTCCCAAATGCTGACCTGAAAATACTAGCAAAGTGTAAATAAAATATATTTATGGTCACATCAGATCCTACGTACAGTTTTTCATGAAAGAGGTTTTATACTGAAGAAAACTTTTACTTTAAACAGAATCATTAAATATCTTCTCTTTGGACTCTACTAACATTTCTATTTCTTTTTCTAATTGGAAGAATGATATGCACCTCCTTAGATCACTGGATTTATTCTAACTTTTTTTACAATCTGAGGGATGCTATACACTTGAACACATTAAGATGGAGCCATTCCTTAACATTTGGATTTCTGGCAACTAAATTTCAGTCTTAGTGTCTGGTTTATATACATCAGCCACATAGTGCATGAAAATAATCCATGCACTTCTGACCCCCAACAAATATAATGATGGTCTCCTCATTAATAATTTTAAAATTTCTATCTCCTTTGTGATTATTTATTTATATAAACTTGTTCTGCAAATCGCAGTGAAGCTTTTGAACACTCCTATTCCAGTCAGAATTTAATTCCTCTAAATTCTTGACTCCAGATAAGAACTTTGGACTGGATCCTGCTGCTGGGTGCATGGGAAATAAAACTTTCAAAACAAAACAAAAAATGCTGTTGTGTACACAATAAAATACATTTTCAGTGCATTATAGTAAAGTTGCTTTAGGAACTGCAGTCGTCTTAATAAAGAGTGACTGGAAAGAAAAGCACCAAAGCCAATAAAACTGTTCCAATTAGTATGTCAGGATTAGACCTGCAGTCAAAATACGCAACAAAGCCAGCCGAAGAGGCATGTCAGAAGCACCGTTCGGCTGAAAGTACAGCATACTTGGGATAGAAGCCAAGTAGCCCTCCAATCCCACCAAAAACGAGCAAAGAAAAAAAATGCCTGAAAAGCCTGCTATGCCATAAGAACGCAGCTCACTTAGCAATTTCAAACCATGAAAATAAATATTGTATGTGTATATCAAGTAACCTAGCCTGTGCACTCTTAAGCAATTGAACTATAAATGTTTTTCCCTTTTATGATTTAACAACTTCTTACTGCATTTTGCTTCCTGTTAAGTAATGGAGTCAAACAAACAGTTGTTAGGATCTTGCATCATGTTTTTAAGATAAAACAACAAAACCCCCCATAAAATGCAGATTCTGCAAATCAAGTTCCCTTGGCCACAACAGGCTGCATACGGTATAAAACAGGATAGGAATCCCTGCCACACAGGGAGTGGACATACCGTCAAACAACCCATCAGGCTCTGCTCAAACGGTCTCTGGAAGGCTCTGGGGTCTCCGCACCAGTCCAGGAGCTCTGTTGCTGCATTATGGAAGTTTGCAGGGTTCTGTAAGTGCTGGAAAGGGAAGACAAAGCAACACGGTAAAGAACATACACAAGTTCTGACAGTCTTTTTCTACATTGCATTAATGCAAAGTTTGGGAATAGGAACAGCATATAATTTGGCAAGACCCCTTAAATTGTACAGTGAACACAAAAAATCCTACTTTGTTCTTATTAACACTTATGCAGATTTTCTAATTTTCTAATATGAACTCATTAGTTAGAGGCGAGCTGTAGTGGAAATACCAGAGCTCCCCTGAACTCCTTCCTCCATAACATCACCTCTCCCACCTGCAAAGCATAACGGATTCTACTTTGAAAGCAGAACTGTCCAAGCCCAAATTGAAGGAAATTTCAGTCTTAGGTTCAACATCTTTGCCTTGGGCTTATGCCCCATTGTCAGAACATGCCAGCACAGCCATGCCTTCCAACACATCAAGATTTTAATCTTTGCTGGCCAGCCAGGAGGCAAGTACAACAGTCTCAGTCACCAGTGACAAGAGCAAAGCACACTCACTATGCTGATTTTTTTCTAGGAGTTTTGGTTTCTGTTCATCGTAATGTATCATCATGAGCAATTTGGGTGATCAACTTTGGGATGATTAAAAGTAAGAGGATTATTTCTTGACTGAAGTGTGGTGGGGATGCTGCCATGACTGGAAATGTTTTCACATGCATAGGAACCACATAGAAATTTCAGAGTGGAATACTACCTCTCATGAAGAGGCTGGCATAATTTTGAGAGAAAAACCTGGTTTTGTTTTGAAATTTGCATGGGCAATGTAATTTTTTTAACTGTTACATTCATCTCTGCCTTTGTACGGAACAACCTGCAGACTGTTTTTAGAGGCATTTAGTAAACTTACCTGATACTATTATTCACACTGTCATCCCTCACTGTGCTACATTGCCAAAGTATTCCAACATTTTAACAGGAGCAGAGGGAGGGCACAGTAAAAAAGGAATGCAATTTACATGAATAATATTGCTACTAAATGCTAGATGCTAGATGTTTCAATGAAAACTCCAGAAACAAGAAGAAAAGAGTGTATTTAGGAATCGTTGGTATCTTTTTAAATAGTAGCTGTATAATTCTTAGGATTGCTGAGAAACACATGAAAATGAGTGGAGCGTTTTATCTAGGAGGCACAAACCCCAAAGGCATAATTTTTAAAATACATCGTTATTTTTGAATCAGTTGCATAATTTGGGAAAACATGACTGCTCATTTCTAAGCATCTGGATTAATAATAACATCCACAATCTATTTTTTTCCCCCTCATCCCCTTGTGCCTGAGAATGTGCGGTGTATATTAACTCTACGATAAATGAAGGAAAAAAAATTCCTCCCATGCCAGGTTTTGAGGAGTTCCCAGTCTGTGAGCATTTGGATCACGTTACTGTAATTCTTATTCAATGAAGGCTCTTGGTCAGAGGCCTTATTTCAACAAGAGATGACTGACATGTGGGGCACGGATTTTTAAAACAATGGCAGAATTTGAAAAAGCAGACGCGCATTGTGCAATGCGGTTTTCTTCCCCTGCTCTACAAACACGGACTATAGCTCACGCTACCATCCAGTTTGATAGCTTTACCTAGGCTGTGTATCAGAACAATTCTTCCTTGCCAGCTAATCATCTAGTTGTTGGAATCAAACTATTGTGTATATAAATTAAAGAGAAGAATACAAGTAAATGAATGTGAGAAGCCATATTTTAAGGCTTCTTGCAAAAAAATGTCCCATGAACAGAGCCAGCCATTTGGGTTATGAATCTTGTAAGTAAAAGGGAAAGGGATGCCTTTTTGAAGGCTTCATTTAATCCACCAGAGAGGTGATTGCCTGACACCAAATCTCTCAGCGTATACTGCTCCTTCCACGCACCACTTTTATCTGCAGGGAAACAGAAGTTGGTTCAAACCTGTCTACAACAGGCACGTGTAAGCTCTGCTACTATCAAACATACAATTTCCAGAAGGCAGGAAAGGTGCGTAAAGCTGGTGAACAAATCGCACAGTATCGAATACACACTGCAGTGGTAGGACACAGGCCACAGACCTCTCAGTAGGGAAAAAAAACCCTCAAACCAAAATCCTCTTCCACACAGAAACAACGTAAGAAAAAATTCACTGAAATTATTCAATTCTGTACTTGAAATAGTCTTTAATAATCCTTCCCTCCTTGAGAAATTAATTGAGATCTGCTGATGAAGTGCCCTAAATAAGAGTTAGATACTATTTATTTTCACTGGTGTTGCTGTTTGCCAGCTACACACATGACATCTTCCACCAACGCGTATGGTGAAATTTCCCCATTGAGGAACAGAACATTCCCCATTGAATCAGAACAATTTTTATCAGTTTGGACTAACAAATGAAAAGCAGAGCAGGACCATAGCCATATGCTTCATTTTCAGTTTAGCACCACCTAATGCCAATTTCTACTCACCGTGACACCACTGAAAAGCAGTGTCCCTTTCCTAGAATAAAGGTCCAACATGTATTAATTTTGCACTTCTCCAGGGAAGAAGAGGCTCCCTCTACCTGCCTGTGCCAAAGTAGGGATGACCTCAATGACTTGATTTGTTTGCTCTGTAACTCTCCATCAGGTTATTTCACTGCATCAGGACTGAGCATTAAGGCACGCTATCATAACCCACGTCTTAAATACAGAGGGGATGTTGAAATCCTGACTTCTTAAATGCAACTATGCAGCTGAAACTAGAAACTCGTTGGGCAAGACAAGCAATTCTATTAGTTCCATTATAGGCTAAAAAGCCCCAAATAAACAGTAATAAAAAGTTGTCAGAATACCAGTGGTTTCCATCTCCGTGGACTGGATTTGAGTAGCTTCTGGGATGAGAGAAAAGCTGGTCTTGAGGGGACGCTTCTAGCAATGTCACACGCAGTTCTGTCTGGAACTTATTTCTCACAGCTTTCTGCCTTTTTAATATTTTTAAATTAAGATTTTCCTCTGATTTTTCTTTTTCAGATTAGAGAGGGCAAGGTTACTTTTGTGGAAAACAAAGAAAAGATCCAGCATGAACCAAAGCATGAAGGCAGGTGCAATTCTTTCCCTGAGTTACAGAAGAAAACATTCCAAATTTTGTATTTATTGACAGCTTAAACACTGCACCCAGGGCAAAAAGCCCTGACGTCATTCACATCCTCACAACAAAAAGCCTGCTTGGGAAGAATATTACATATATTATATTCATTGAACAAGAAATTAAAGATACTTTCTTAGCTCTTGATCCAAGAACAGAAGTACAAAACAAAGCTTATGCCAGAGCCATCCATCAGCTTTGTTGTGAAGCATTTCCCATGCGTGGCTCCATCTTCTTCAACTGAAATTATTGGCAGCATTTTGACAGAAGCAAGGCATGTGCCTGAAGAGTCTAGTCTGAAACTGTGCTTCATGTAAACAAGGAAAATAAAATCACCTCATTAGTAGATGGTTTAGAAAAAAGTGACCATGAACCAAATCTTGCTATGATGCACCTCGGTATATCATCAAAGCTACTAGTGAAGGGCCACCTAATATCACCATGCTTGCAAGCAATGGTGTTTTCAACAAATGGAGAGGATTTGTATGAATAAAATCTGGAGCAGAGATGACAAAGACAGTGAACTGAATGGATTTACCAGATTGCTTTCACTATCGTCTGCTTTTTAGAAGGCCATTAGTGAAACACGACAATTTCCATTATTTCAAAACCTACAAAAATTTTCAGTCTAATAATTTATAACTCCAAACCCCTAATATTTTCTAGCCTGAATGGAACAGAAATCAGAAATGCTTGATGCACGTCAGTCTATCATTATTGCAGGGATGACCAGGTGGTGCTTCGAAGAGACAGTCTCTCAGAGTAGTTCATTTTTTTGTCTTGGAAGGAATCTTTGTAGCAGTTCAGTTAACAGTCTGGTGCAAGGGGATGGAGAAAAAAGCAAAGGACTTTGCTCTCCACTTTACTATGTCCAGCAAGAGCGAATTGTACCAGCAAAGCCCCTTTCTGAGGACTGGGCTGACATTTGGACTGGATTCTGGGGAAGACAGGAACACCTACCTGCTGCTCGTGACCACTTTTGTCTTAAACGTTTTATTTACATAAGGAACAGACCATCTTTGTAACTTCAGAGTGGGCATATGGGCAGAGGATGCAGAGGACACCCAAGTTCAGCAGCTTTCACAGCAATTCTGTGTGTGCCTGTTCCATGGTTTGCTGCTGTGTAGTCATCCAGGGGGTGTGTGTGAGGAAACCAGCCTTCACATGGGGAGTTACGCACAATGGCTAATATGTGGCAATTTTTGGTGCAAAGAATTTCAAAATACAGCCGCTTCTTGAAATTGTTTCTCCCTTCCAATTAGATGGCAATCAAAAAGTCTCGATATGCAATAAAGTTTTGCAATAGGCCCAAAAGTGTAAGCTTCATACCACATATGAATTCAGGCACCTAGGAATAAAGATCTTATTTTTTAAAAGGATACTAAAGCACAATGAAGTACTTTCAGTCTACACACCCACACCAGAGTGGGTGCAAACCACTTCCTGCAACCAAAGACTCAGTATGATTTTAGAGACAGAAACCAATTATCCATGTTGAAATATGGCAAGGACAAGAGCCTTATACAGAAGACACAAGTGTACATCTGGGTTGCAGTATCTTAGACAGAACAGTCTAGTAAGTAATGGAAGAGTAACAGCCAAAATTAAGCGCAATTACAGAGGGTAAAGTTATCTCATGCACACATCAAGAAATGCTAACATGACAGCAATGGTATGGAGAGTGAATCATTTAAACATGGAATCCATATGTTACAGTTTGTTGCTATAGAAAACAAATGTAGAATTTCAATTTACAAATGACATATCTCTGGTGGAGAATTTTTTTCGCTGTTTTCTGTGGAATACATCAGACTGAAGGCACAGACCTAATTTGCCACAACTTAACCTATTCAAAATGAGATGTCATGCAAATAAGTTTTTGAGCGGCAAACTGCTTAACTATGCTAAACAAGTTATTGCATTTATTTACGTGGTGTCGCACCAAATTATGAAGGCTGACTCAAGTTGTCTGTTTATTTTGCCGAGTTATGTCTGCTCTGTGTCTCACTCCTTGATTTAATTGAGCTGCTGAAGATAATGTAACTTATCACACAGACACTATGCCATGTTGCTAGATTCTAGGTTAATTAACAGTAGCCTACAGTCACTGAATTTCTCACATGGTTAGCCACTTGGACCCTGTCTACTGTCTAGCTTCACTAATCAACGAGTCTGGGAATTTTACATTAGCGATAGAACACACTAGCAGCATACGGAGCTTTTGACTACACAGAAAAAGAAAACACGGCTAGATGGCAGGTAGCCTTTTCTATACTCCAAAATTAACCCGTTCCTACACACCGGGAGGCAAGGCTGCATGCTTGGCAAAACTTCCGGTACACCAGTCGGGGAAATTAAATCCAGGAGGCAGCTGCTCTCCTGCAGGACAGAAAGCTATGGCTGCTGTTCCACAAGTGCTGCCAGCTAATGCAAGCACCGGTGGCTGCCAGCCCTGAAAAGCTCCTGCCTCCCACGGCTCTGCCTCCTCCTGCCTGCTCTCCTGAACGGCCTGAGAGGATGCATGGTTGCATGGTGAACTAGCCTCATCCTATACCAGTAATTTCAGCTGCACTGGCTCTCGCAAAATGGCACGCAGTGCGGCTCCTTGAACCTCAACTAGCAGGGGAGATAGCAGCAGCGTGTGTCAAGCCAGCAGCAGGCCACTCGGGAGCTCATGGGAATGGTAACGGGTTACAGCACATCATCTTTTCATGCCAATACTAGGCTGAAGTTGACTAAGGATACGTTTTCTCGATATGCTTAGTCTCACGGCAGGCTGCCCCTGAGAGCTTCTTCCCCAAACCACATGCTTCTACCACTTCCAGTGCATCAAACCACGCTTGCTCTTCTGACCATGAACTAACCTCCCAAATACTGATTTTCAGTCACCACTTCCAGTGAGATTCCCTACGTGGCCACATGATCGTTAGACCTGACTCAAAGAAGGCAGCAGCGAACACAAGGAAGGTAGGGTGGGGAAGGTACCAGGGCTCTGCTCTCAGCAGCCCACACTTTGGATTAAACGCATCACAACTTCTCCCAAAGGTGGAGCTATACCATCAATTTAAGAGGAAGACAAAGTTCACTTCACAGTATAAATACTCCTCCTGCCTCACACATCCCCCACCCCCCTTTTTTTAAAGTAATGGTACTTTCAATTATTTCAACCTAGAAAAATATTTTTTGTTATCAATATTCCTCATGATTCTTTATAAAACACAACACATACAAAGAGAAGTGCCAAAAGCAAGTAATGATTTTTAGTGTTCTGATATTGTACGTATTTACTCTTGGGTTAATCCTCAGACTTCAGCCAAGTTATTCCTAGTTTAGACAACAGGTTCATCTATGAGTCCTGCAAAACCTTGCAACAGGGTCCAGAATTTCAAGTGATACAAAACCCAGCACCAAACCCATCTTTTCCAGATGATGAGCCAGATATTCAGCATGCCATAAATTTTGTGTAGAGCTCATGACATTTCAAATGCATGTATACAACTCTGAAGCTCACATGACCTGCTTGCTATTTTCAGCTGCTGGCATGCAGGTTTTCAAGCCTTTCTCCACAACAATTAAAGTTAAAATTCTCATATGGTTGCGAAATCTAGGAATTTAAAAGCAAAATGAAACAGACAGCAGTTATGGAACTTTTTATATAAAAATAAGGATGCTCAAGACTATTAATGCAGAAACCTTAGTTCCTTTGGAACTAAACCAATTGATACTGGTTGAGGAAGGAGCTGACCCACTCTTTTCCGTGCCTACATGACTTTTCTAACTCTGGTGCACACCCACTCTGACCCTTGAGAGACAGGATTTGTCCAGGTGCTTTGGCAGGCTCTGCCAGGCAATTCAGCCTTTTTTTTGTCTATCTTAATATTCATCCAGACATGCCTGCAATCACATGTAATGAAAATGCACTGTTGTACTGAAGGGGCATGAAGAAGGGAGTAGGAAAGAAAGGGACAGGGAAAGGGAAGGGATGGAGAGCAGAGATTGTGTGCCCTTCAACTGAAACAACCCAGGAGCAGAATTACTGTGGTCCTGCATGTTGGGCAAAGGGCGTTCAGCTCCCAAACGAAAACTAATCACCTATCTAAAGAATGTAAACAGGATTCCTGGTCAGACACCCTTGACACTGCGTAAGCAAGGGGAGACAAGGCTCGTCTCTGTGCATTACTCAGCGCACAAGTATGTTCCCACTAGACCTAAATTTGAGAGCTCACTCAGCACCATAAGCAAGCAGTAGAGGATCTGCAAATTGGCAAGGGTAATTTGCTGTAATACATTAATAGAGCCTTTATTTCTTTAAAACCTGAACGGGCTCCATGAGTGAGCCCAACCACCAGCCCCTCTCCCCCTCCCAGGCACAGGCCTCTACTTCAGATCCCCATCCACCAGGAATTCTCTCTCCCCCTGGCATGCCCTCCACTGGCTGCAACAGACCTCAGGGCGCATTGCAGAAATACAGGACACTAAGAGAGGATACACTTTAAATGTAGAAAATGCTGTAACCTGAAAAGGGTGGTTTCCCTATTACTGTTTTTTTGGGGTTTTTTTGTGGGTTTTTTTTTTTTTTTTTTACAGTCAAGTGTGATTATACAAAGGCCTTACCCACAAGCAGCTATACTCAGTATATTAAAAACTCATCTGCTATGAAGATTCAAAACAAATGGTCTTTTTCTGTTTAAAGAGGATAGAGGGGAGTAGTGAGCTATTCTCTGTCTTTTGGGAGAGTGATTTTTGTTTATCTGGATATGGTTATATATAGTTCAATTCTCTACAGTGCCCTTCAATATCAAAGACTGTTTTATTTATCAAAAAATTAAAAGGCTCAAACTGTGCATTTTGTATTCAGATAATCCCCCCCCTCCCAATTTAGTGTTTGTGAGATTGAGAGATCCCTAATTAATGGAATTACCTTACACTTACATGGCTCATTCCATTGGAGGCTTTATAAATATTTTATTAAGCTCACATTTTGAGAAGCACTAGATACACTGAGAGATTAAAACCATGTTAGCCATGCCTACTTATAAAAAACAGAATGAAAGGAAGTCACCTTTGCCCCATTTGTCCACCATGGCTTCTTTTTCAAAGGAAAACAGTAAATACTGAGCAAAGACCAGCACCTCTTTATCAGACATTTTAACTGCATAAAAATACTGGGCAAGACAAGCAGGGGAGTCAACACTAAAGACAGGAGATCACATGTTAAATGAGAAAAAGAACAAATAAAACCCATGAGCATCAATGAACTGCAAAAAAGCAAGCTGTCCAGTAAGGGAACAAACCCCGGACCAATGCAGATTTTCATAGATGTTCCGTCTTTCATACACTTTTAGTAAAAATTGTGTGTATAAATGAGTATTGGTTTCAGAAAAGGTAAATGCCGGCTAATTGAATAGCCTTGTTCTGCTGTCTGGATCTCCTAATACCATGAGATCTGTGAGGAAGATTGCGTATCTACGTGCATGAGCTGGAGGAAAGGTATTGCAACCTTGGCTTGTCCGTTAGTTTTACTAAAGTATTAGAGATGGATTCAACATCCTGATCCTCAAGCACTATGCACAGAAGCTGGAAGAGCTAAAACAAGAATCGCTCCTTAGGTCTGCTGATCAGAATTACATTGCCATCTTCCTGCTCTGTACCTTTTATATCTACATAGCTGCAGTGTATGTATGATATACTTTGATAAAGCTTTGTGTTATATAGGGGAATACACAACAAATTAAACTTCTTTTGTCATAAATCCATCTACTGCTGTTCCACCTCACCCTCCCCTGCCCAAGAGGAAACTGTGACTTAGGGGTCTAAAGGCTTTGATCCAGATCTGACTGAAGATGGAAATGGGGCGCGCTGGTGGCAGTACGTGTTTTTGGGTATCTGTCAAAAAATGGAACAGTGCACAGTCCAATCTTTGCCCCCTTCTTACCACCAGCACCTGGACTGCTATTATGCCAGCTGAAAGCACTGAGAACAGTGTGGTTTACAAAAGACTAAAAATAATCAGAGGGCTCTGAATTATATTTGCTTAATCACTCTCCAAGAGTGATTTTATGGGAAAAAAGTCATGAAACAAAGGTATGACTGTTTGTTCTTTCTCTAAGGCCATGCTCAGTGATGCAAGGCTCCAATCTATCTTTAAATTCGCAACTACAACTCAAGTGAATTATGAAATCAGTTTGCCTAACCAGTTCACTCACTCCTCTTGGCAACAGAAACAAGCCATTTTCCATTAGTATCCCCCTGTCCTAACATGCTAGCATAAGATGTCTCTGTATGCAACTACAGCAATGATGTTGAGGCTTTAGCTTTATCGTTCCAATAAGCAATGTAACGATACAGGAGCTTTCTTCTCTAATGCCCTTGTGATTTTCAGCAAGCAGTTTCAGTCCTAAATATCTCGACATACCAAGAAGTTCTCAAAGTAGCAGCCATGCTCTTTCCTTTGGAATACTATTGCACTATTAATGATCTAAATACTTACTTAAATTGTTAATAGTTTCTACTGATGAAAATAGGCTTATTTGTTCCAGGCTTGTTACCTGCCTTCTTTACCAAAAAAATCTAGCTTCACAATGTCCTTTAGTAGAAGACTAAGTGAAGAATACAGGCAAAGTGAGGTCTACATAAATAATTCTGTGTTATGAATCATTTAATAATTTGAGGTACATACCACAGTGTTTTGGAAAGATGGGCTTGGTGGGGCTTTTATGCAGTTCTTTCCATATCAAGGTGTTTTAAAGACATTAATGAAGTATTACAACATCCCTCGACTGGAAGATTATTGTCAATAGTGCATCATTTAAAAAGAAATAACACTACTGAAGAGTATAAGGTGAGCTGATGGCACAAGGGAAAAAAAGACTCAAATTCCCCTGACTTATGTACTGCATCAACTTTAAAAAATGCATTTAAAATAAATACATTTATTAATTTCCTAAATTTCAGGAGAACAAATGCACTGATTTTGAAAAATAACCAATAGTCTTTAGTATACCCAAACAGCAGCACACTTGTTGGACATATTTTGTTTTCCAATTAATTTTTTGACTCATTTGAGTTACTTACTCACTGATTGTGCTTTTTATAGCACTTTTAATCAACTGACTTAATCTTTATTATTTTAATCTCTTAATCTACGCAGAGATAAAATCTCAAGGTGACTATTTAAAATGACCACTACATGAACTGATGCCACCATGAAAGATGTAAAATTCACACAACCTAGTCTCATTGGTCCTACCAGCCAGCTAGACATTACTGAGATATTTCAAAGTCAAAAGGAAAAATGCTTCCCCATACATCTTCTTCATTTGCATGTGCTTACAAAACTGCCCACAGCGCATGCTTTGTGACCTGACCATGTACAACGTGAATGGCTCTTCTTGCATGGTGCACAGAAGTAGCAAGAAGCGAATACTGCCAGTAAGGGTGTTTTCCTTCACTGGATGATGGTAGAGGTCTGCACAGCTGAAGGCTCTTGGTATTAACAGTACTATCACCACCTCAAACAGCTTTTCTAAAAACACCTTTTGCTTTACAAACACGTACAATGGTCCTTAAGTGCAAATGCTGTATACCTGCTACGGATTTGATGTTGCACTAATGCATGCAACAGAAGGAGCTCAAGTAGTAAGCACATAGGTATGAAGGAAGAGCCAGAAATGGCACAACAGAAGCCAGAGACATGTTACCAACTACATCACGTGTGCTGCAGTTTGACCCAGCTGCTGATGAAAAGGATTTCCTATCCTCATCTGACACCAAGGTGATGCCATGGATCCAACTTACAGACTTCTAGAACTTTCAGATGTTCATTCTAACTTACCAAATGTCCATACTTACTTACCAATAGGCAATTTTAAGCAATAGGTCAGATTAGTTAGCTGCACAGAAAATAATAGAATTTTTCTAAATACTATGGGTACTGGAAGTTTTAAGTGTAAGTTTAAAGCATATGTATTTTCTCTCTGAAAACAGTTAACAATACTAATGTCCCAGCACTCAAGGACAGGTGCTGCAGTAAAACAAGCAGCAAAATTGGGAAGGAGAGAAGTGCACCCACACCAACTTTACCAGCCTGCCTCAAAAGAGGATGGGTTATATTCCACCCACTGGAATCCTGTCAGATACACAAACCAACCAAATAGCGCAAACATCGAGAAGGTACTTTTTTCCCCCCTCCCCTCCAAAAGTACTTCTAGCACTTTGCCTCTTTGCTCTTTCCCTTGTGGCCTCATTGCCTGAGCCAGAGCAGCCCCTACCAGGACACAGGATCTAACAGGGCAGGAATGTTGATTGACAAGTCTCTAAATGGACTAGAGGAGCCAGGAAAGTTGGGCTGCTGTCAGTTTTTCCTAAACATACTTAACTCTAGCAGAAGAATATTCCAACAGACTGAGCATGAAAGCAGACAAAAGAATTTGCAGCTATGGGTCTCAAAAAAAAAAAAAGAAAAGAAGTAGCTACTAAGAAGGCATTGATGGACCATTCAACCAATAAGGTGTTAACACTTCAGGCCCACTGGAAGTGTTTGTATGAAAAAAAAGGTCTTTTTTACCATTTGCCTCTGTTATTTCATATTTAGCTGCTGAAAAGCCTGTAACACTTATATGGGCTACAACCAACAAAATATGTATTCTAAATAAGTGTGCCCTTCATAAGAATACTTCTCATTTTCAAAGTTCTTGAGGAACAAAATTTTCATGAAGCTTTATTAAAACCTTTTCAGCTATAATTTCATACCAGTCCATACTAACCAGTCCAGAATATTTTAAGATATGTTTAGGACTGCTGAGCATTTACATGAGTCTGCAACAATAATACTGAAGAGCAGAAGAATTAGTTCAAACATTTCAGGGCTTAAATGCTAACCATTATGTAAATATACAAAGAATTCTATTTTCCTCTGAATTGCAAGCGACCTAAAACCCAGTTGCTGAATGATGAAAGAAACAGGCCCATTTGTTTCCAATTTGAGCAAGAAAAGATCAACACAAACACACAGCAATTACAACTTCTAGCATCTCTCTCTGAATGGCTGGGTAGGCATTATAGAGCATCGCAACTACAGCAATTCAGCAACCTTTCTTGAAGGAAAGAGGGGAGAAACACTGTTGCTAGAAATCAGCTATGTGATGTGTGCCTCCAGTTAAGTGGGGTTCCCTGAGCTATCCAGCATTGTTTGATGATATTGCTCCATGTGTCCTGATGTAATGTGACACAAGCAGCAGAAACAACCTTCTCTATTCCCACCATGACCAAATACTTTTGACACTAGAGACTCTTTTCATACTTCCCTTTAACCTGCTACTAAAATTTCAACACAGCTCTAGTATGTACCCTGACAACTGTCCTCTGCACGGCAGGAAGATATCCATCTATTCTGGAAGGCGTGGCTTCCTTGTAACTTCAATAGAGAAAGATTTCCTCCATCTTCCTCTTTTCAAGCATTTCAGAAGAGATGTATAGAAACCTTACAAACTGACTGACAGCAAACAGAGACAACAAAAGGTAGAAGTCCTTAGATTTAAAATAGCTTCAAGTTTTCAAAGTGGACCTATCACAGTGAGAGTAGAGATGTCATGCAACCCACTGATTTTGCCTGGTATTTGCTCATATCACATAAGGAAAATAATGGAAGTGTTTGATTAAAGCCATACCTCTGGTCTATTATGAGGAATGTTTTAAAAAAACCCAGTCAATTCTCTGTCAGGACTTCCTATGGCGTGGGAGCAAAGCTGGCTCCTTCAGAAGGCTGTGCCTGTGCCCTGGGCACCAGGGAAGCCCTGAAATTCAACTCTGTGCCTGCCCGAGCCAGCTCCTGCTGCCCCAGAGTTCCATGGTGGACGGTGCATCAGCCACGCAAGCCATGAATACTCAGCAGATAAACAGATTATTACCACAGCCTTGAATAGGGCAGTTCTCAGGGGCTATCAGACCTTCACTGAGCACAGGATCATTTTGTGGTTTTGTTTGTATGGACAAAGAATTAAAGAAAAAAAGCCTGGCCCCTGAAGATCCAGCCTCCTTCAATGTACCCTGAAGAGTCTCCCATGTCATGACAAACTAATTGCATGTGTTAAGGGAAGGCTGTTATTTTGGCTTTTTCCACTGTACATCAAAAAACCTATGTTTGATTTTAAAGCACATACACTTACAAATACTGAGGGAATCGGCTACAAAGAGACCACACAAGCTGTTCCAGCCTTCCACAGAAGTCTGGGTTTTTTTTAAGCGTAAGTACACAGCCACCTCTTCAGTTTGCCCTTTCATCTATTCTGAAACACTTCTTAACACACACACACACACACACTTCATTTCCTAACTAGCTGATCATATACAAGTTTTGGGTTTGTAGCTTTAAAGCACTAAAAAAGATGAAGGTAAAACACAACCTTGATCCTGGAACAGAAGTCAGCAAGGATATTGTGGGTGTCTTACAAGTCACAGAGCTGGGGAAGAAAGAAGCCTGTCTTGACCCTGTGTTGAAACCTGATCTAGTTAAAGAGGCACATGGATTACCATTTATAGCGATTCTCAGGGGCTGGGGTGAGGGGCAAGGAGGGCGGCAGACAGCTCTCGGTCTGGCTGCATGAGCCACTAGCTGCCAGCAAGGTTATAAAACATGCAGATGCTGGGCGCCAAGGAAGGATGGCTTTCCTCCCCCTGTTGCAGTGCACCTTCCATGCTGCTGCTGTGTTAACCACCCTGAAAGCACACGTCCCTGCAGGAGAACAGCAGTAGTGTTTGTTCAGAGGCTGGGAAGAAAAGATAAAAAGACTGGAGACGGGTGGAGAAAAGGCAGGCAGATTTTTGTCTGACCCTGCAGTTAATCCCCCAAATTGGTGAAGATACATTGATACGGCCATGCAAGGTGCTCCTTTGCTCCCAAACCCAACACGCATATAACAGTGTGTGGTCCAGTTCTCTATGGGTGAACTGGAAATTACTCTTTGTGGTGCCATGTTAATTTTGCCAGCTAATGACCTGTCTCAAAGAACAAGGTAAATGTCTCTACGCTAGAAATTCATGACCCCATGACAGAGAGATGAGTCTGGTCCAAAAAACTAGTCAGCGACAGTTACTGTCTCTTTCTCCACTGCAGCTAAGGTAACAGCACAAGATTTTGGAACTATGAAAAAGCAAAGAGCAGTCTCTATGCTAATTTCTTCAACAACAACAACAACAACAACAAAATCAGCCATTCGTCTCAAGCAAAACTGCAAGTATTAACCACCTTCACAAAAACCCCCTGTCTTCTATGTATTTTGGTATTCAGCTACTGTCTTTTTCATGAGTTGAAAAACTTTGTCACAAGCTGAAAACAAAAGCATCCCTACTCTCTTGTTTGGGCCTGTATAGAACACAGAACACAGGTACCATGAATTCACAAGTGTGCCCAGGTAGGATGCCTCCTCGTCAGTCATCCTCTGCTGTCTAACAGAACAGAGCAGCAATGTAAGTATGCCCCTGCCCACCAGCAAACCCCAAGCTTTCTTCCAGAAGGGATCAAACAAAACTGAGAATACTCCACAAATGCTGGGAAGTCTGACCTTCCTCTCTTCCCCTTGACCTTCATTGCTGAAGAAATATCCTAGCTGCCTATGTAAACCAACTCTATGTATAACAACGTTAGTGGTTTAACTGACAGAGTAGCAAAAATTTCTCTTTAATACCGTACGAAATGTAATTTGATATTCTTTTATCTAATTAAAATACAAATTCTCTATGCGCAGAAACAATAGCTCTAGAAGAAGGAACTGAGCAGCACCTTCCTTTTGTCTCCACTTGATCTAAAGGTCTGTTCTTACAGCAGGAAGGTTAAACTGTTTCTGCAAGTCACTTCATTCTTCATCCTATGGGCTAAGATGGCCAAAAAGGACACCAATTTGTGCCAGCCAAGAGCCTGTTTTTTCTGAACCAGACAGTTGTTTGTAAGAAACTGGGATGAAATCCCAAAATTCGTATTTCCCTCAGGCCTCTAAAGGGCCATGAGATGCATTAACTTTCACCACAGTGATGAAAGAGAGAGCCAGCCACCACAGACCAAGGCTAGATTATGACCAGCAGTTCTGGAGGGACGGATTCCTATTTCTGCTCCTTGACCTACGAAGTAGCTTGCTTTGATTCATTTGAAATCCTCCCCTATAAAGAAAACATGGGGCAAAAAAATCAGCCGGTTTAGGTGGAAACTCTATTCCTTTTTTATATCTCCAAAACCAACTGCATGGTCAGACTTGCATATAAACACACATTTTCTGTTCTTTGCATTACAACACATTCTAGAAAATATAAACCTTTACTAACATCTAGGCAAACAAGAAAAAACATAATGATGGACACTGCTGAGACTAAGAGAATGGAAACAGATAACTATAGTATCGTAGAATATGTCAGGTTGGAAGGGACCCTTAAGGATCATCAGGTTCAACTCCCTGCTCCTCGCAGGACTACCTAAAACTAAACTATACGACTAAGAGCGTCGTCCAGACGCTCCTTGAACTCTGAACAGGCTTGGTCCCATGACCACTTCCCTGGGGAGCCTGTTCCAGTGACTGACCACCCTCTCAATGAAGAACCTTTTCCTAACGTCCAATCTGAACTTTTCTCCTGATGTAGCTTCATTCCATTTCCTAATGTCCTAATGTCCCTGTCATCAGGGAGAGGAGATCAGCACCTTCCCCTCCCCGCTGCCCGGCTCGAGGAAGTTGTAAATAAAAGAAAACAAAATTTAAAAATCTAGACCGATCCAATACCACACCCATGCTTATTTTTTATCATTTCCTTTGATTTAGGGTACTTGTGTCTACAACAAAAAAACCTATGAACAGGGAAATGCTGCGCTCCCTCAAGAAGCAATATGCACATGTCCCACAGCAAAAGTAGACAGGGAGTTAAACTTAGTTAACACAAGCACAAAACTGGAAAAGCAGAACTCTGGCCTCTAAACATGCTGTGGCCTGAACTGACAAAGGAAACTGCTCAAACAACAGGAAAAATGGTTTGGGAACATTATTTCACAGAATAATGTCTTTCTGTTTTTCCAGTGTAATTCCAAAAATTTCAACCAGTTCTGAAGAGATGAACTTTGGACCTCATCTCATGGATCCAGCTGGGATAACCAGTCTCCAAAATACCTGTGTGCTGCTTGCATTTATGCACCTGTTTGCTGCATGAATGCATCAGTTTAGAGAGCAAACCAAGAAACATCAACATGAGAAACCATTCTCTTGCTCGCCTCCTCTACACAAAGAACCATTGCTATGAATTTTCTGTAAGGATTCTGGCGTACAGAGAAAAACGTATGTGAGGGGAAGATACATGCTGCCTGCAATGCCGGAGAGCAAAGCTCACTGAGAAGGGTAAAGCAGGGGAAGATGGCATCTGCTCATTCCATCCTTGCCTTCGTAGTTTCACTTGGTTGTAAAAGCGTTTACAAGCACGGTTACAGTGGGGAAATCTGTAAATGAGACTTCGATCCCACTGCCCTTCAGTGAGTTATCAGGGCCCTTCATCTTCACAAACAGATGCTTCTGAAAATTTTACCTTGCAAAATGGAAGTTTTTACATCTCTGCGCAAACCGATTAACCCAAGCACTTAAGAGGTATGCCAACCATCCAAGTTCGCATCTCCAGGTAGTGCAGGTCTCAGGTCAGATACTGGATTAGAATAATAACCGGCCCATCAAAATTTTTGATTCCTGTGCTTGGAGTACAAGTACAACGGCTGCCTGCTGTGACACCTTCAGGGCAGAGCTGGCAGGACTAGCACCGCTCTGCTTTCAGCTGAGACAGATTTGGTGAGTCTCCAGGCTGAAGTTTTCTTAGAAAGGTGAATGGGAAAGTTTAGCTTTTGAGGTTTATACACCAGCCTTTGCAGCAGATATTCTTCTCTTCAATGAGATTATAATGTCTCACTCCTACCACTCTCTTCCACTCTAAAAGGCAAGGATATTCATCACGCAACAGGTAACCGCCATGTACAACACACCCTGCCACGCAATGCTTGTCTAGCAGCAATTATCTCCACCTTCAGCTTACCTGTTTTATGCACTGCAGCCGGTCATTGGTCTGCTGTATGTGCCTGTCCATAGAATTCATTTTGATTGTCTCCACTTGGCCTCTACCTGAAAGCCATTAAAATCCCTCGATCTGCAAGATAAAAAAAGACAGTAAAGATCACTGAGCACAGTCCATACACTTGTACCGCCTAAACAATTGAGCAGAGCTGCTTGCAAGAAACCTCTGAGCACACTGTAAGATACAATAATAATAATCCCAGTAACAATGACACTCTGGCTTTTACAGGGACAAGGGCATGGGGATTCTTCCTAATCTTCATCTATGAGAAAATATCTCCCATAACTATTAAATGAATCAGGTATGGCAGATTATAATATAGCTAAAAATCACACAAACATGTTATGAAGACTCTGGATTTCTGTATTGAAAATAAAAGCAATAGGTATACTTTGGACTCTCTTCCAATCTTAAAACTAGCAGACATATTTAAAGAGCTCGTGAAATGGCAAAGATGATGGTGAGTGAAGGACTGGGATTCACAACTCAACCAAGACTCTCAGAACAACTAACGATTCCAGATGCACAAGCTAGTGTGTATGGAAGAGGCCTGATGTTCAGACCAAAGGGCTGAGCAGTTCTTGCCTTCAGGAAAAAATTGGGCTCTTTAAGGTATACATAGCTGAATGAACTACTTGTTACTTCTGAAAAAACACATCTTGCATTCTTTAGGCCCATCTCTAACAAACTGTGTAACTTAAGGCAAATTAAAACTTCCCTGTGACTTTAAAAAAAAAAAATCTAGAAAATGGAAATGAAGACTCAGAGTGGTGTTAGGAGTTTTAATTCATGTTGCTACAGCTGTACAAAATCATCAAATGAAAACCGGCAACAAGTTACGATGATCTAGAGAGCAAACCCCGCAGCCCCCTAAGCCCACCACCGATGCTCGTCATGCCAAGTTATGTTTGTGGATAACAGCTTGGTACACACTGATGCCATCGAGACGAGCCCTGCTCGATGTATTCATAAATGCTTTTTGGAAGCCATGCTTTACATCATACTCCATGATCACACATAAGCGGCTCTTTGTCAAGATACCGGTGTATGCCTGAGATCAAGACCAATGCTTGCAAGAGGGGAAAACGGTAGGTGCTAAATCAACATGCACACATCATGCTGATTTGCCATCTACTCTCCCTCATCCCTGTGTTCAGACTGCAGTAAGGGGTTACCCATAGCACAAACAGCTCTGCTAAGCTGATAGGCAGGAACGGCCAAAATGCCACTCAAGCTTGGACCAAAAGCAGGACACTAGAAGCACAAGTAAGCACAAGCAAGCCTCCTGGTGTGGGCATGGTTTGCATTTCACTGGGCCCCTTCCACCCATTCCCCCTCTCTGGCCTGGCCTTATAGTTTTCTTGTAGCAGATCATAAAGACAAAGCCAACAACTCACCAACATTTTCACTCCATAATTCATATCACCAAACGGTTTGCACCGTGACTTCTACTGATTTATGTTTTAAGCAGAACTGCATGAGACTCCAGCCTGTACTTAATAAGCCGAGCAGTTCTAAGTGCTTTTTTCTAGAATTCACTTCTCAGGGGCACAGAGATGTTTCACACACGCATACATATACTATGCTGTTCCAATCACTTTCACGGCTTCTAAAATGGAAATGAAACCGTAGATATTGTGCACTGGAACATGAAAACAGTCTGTGCCTACAAATTCCAAAATCCTTTCACTGCGACAGTGCAGTACAGCCTAAAAAGTTGTATCCTCATGCTCACAAACAGGGAAGCGGGCACAGATTCAGAAATACATACCCAAACGCTGTATTTATACAGAACTTTATACTAGCACAAGCAAGGTCCCACACTTGCACAGAAACCTCTCCCTCATGAACCTCTTCAGTGGCACTGAATAGGTCTGTTATTCAGAGAGCTGTCCATGACAAATCTCTTTTCCACTCCCTACATACACATAAGAGACAGCAAATTTTTCAGATAGTTATTTGGTTAGAGAAGCTGGCTGCTCACCACTCCTACTACACATGACTCAACATCTCTTCCGTTAAAGCACCTCTGCAAGTCCAGCAGTATCCGTACTCAATCCCCAGAATGAGGGGTTCCCTGTGGTGGGAACCGTGACTGCCTGGCTGTCATGGCAAGACAGACTCCAGACCACGGCATCCGTGTGCATCCCACACATCGGAGCTGCCTGAGATTTCTGTACCTCACTGATAATGTTCTTCCATGGCTCCTGCCGGATTAGAGTCAGAGAAGGAAATCTTTTCTGCTAGACAGCTAAATGAGGTCTTATAACAGCAGCTCAAGTTCCTCATCTCCACATTCTAAACACATGAGGGTTCAATAAAGCACTCCTGTCAATAAATTATAATACTTATAAGATGGAGAAGCCAGTTTCCCATACAAGTGTTATCATTTGATTATGCTGCTGCCACCTTCTCAACAGCAAATGCCATCCAAAGGTCCTTTAGCAAATGTAAATTGATATTTTTTATTAAAAGCAAGTAACGCAGCCTTATCTGCCTGTAAGACCCCCAAAAAGTCCTCAGTAGTCATGAAGTTTAATCTCTCAGTGGACGGCAGAGGTATTTATCAAGAGATAAGCTAGCCCAAACATGACACCACTTGAGCAGTGATCCATCTTACAAGCTGGGACACATTATCTGCATTTTAATTGAACATCAGAACAGATGGAGAAGGGCATGTTGAAAACAAATACAAACATATACATGCACATAGATTTTTGTTTAAATACTAGAAGAAATATAAACTGAGGCTTTTTTAAAGAAGTCAGGACAATTTTACTTAATGAACCAGTAAGCAAAACACCGTATTTCTGGTTGATTTTGTAACACAATTTTTGTCTATTTTGGCATTACCTATTTGATCTCCTCAGTGCCATACAGCCACACAGAGAAACCGGGAGCGAAGTTGAACAGAGTGTCTAGCCCAAGCAATAGATATGTAGACATACTCTGTGCTGCCAGAAAACACAATTCTCAAGTAAAGCCAGATACACCAGCACCCAGACTCATGGCTAGTGGCATCAGGAGCTGCCTGTGGTGTTACTGGCAACATACTTCAGGGCTGGGAGACTGCAGAGAGATTTTACAGAGACAATGACAACAACTTGCATTCATGTACTGTCACTCATGCTACCCTGCATGTTGATTTATGAACTGTATGCATAATACCACCCCAATTCCCTGCCTTCCAGTTAACCATAAACAAAATTGAAGTTTGCTATCAGCTACCTGAACCACAGCTTACTATTGCACTTGTCCAAACTGCCATTTCTCCCACACAGCATAGCTTCTCAAAGCCTGCTTGGAAAAGCAGAGGGCAAGGTGCACAGAATTAACTCGCACAACTGAGCAGGAGCCCGATGGGGCTCTTGGACTGAGAGTGCAGTCCCCTGCTCTCCTACAGAGACGTGCCATACAGTTTCTGTTGCAAACTGATCAAATTCAGTCTTGAAAATAGTTCTGCTTTTAACACCCAATGGCTCCCATTGAAAAGCACTCTCTGACTCTCACCCTTCCCTAGAAGCTAGAATTATTTTCACTTCCACCCTCAACTCTACTTGTCCTCACGTCACTAGCGTTCTCTGGCTAAAACAGCCTTTCCCCTGCCAGGCTCCCTCCACCTCTTCCGGCTCACCACATGGATGGACACCCACCAGCCCCTTATTGCCACCAGTTTGCTACTTCCACCAGCCCAAGCTCATTTATTCTCTTCTGGTCAAGACAAGCCCCTCAGTCCACTAACTCCCACGGGGCAGTAAACATTTGCTGCATGAAACAAGCAGCCAAAATTGTACGTATGAAGCCTCACCACATATGATGACATTAAAACTTTGTACTTGGAATTTCCTTCCTCACCCCCGCAAGACTCATTTTTACCTTTCTCTCAGATACATCGTAAAAGCATCAAGTAGAGTAATTCTGTCAGTGAGCACTAAGTCATTTCTGGCATAAAAAAACCACAGAGCTCATTAGTGGGAAAGCATTATTACCTGGAAATTATTCTTTCATAGAGCTCAGCAAGAATTAAAAGATTAAATGTGGAAAGTGAAAATTATCATTTGGATCTGTTTTACCAAGGTAGAATAAGCATTTTCACGCCAGACCATTTTGCCTGGAAAAGCTACCAGCAGAATTAGATTTCCAGTAACTATACCTACTACACAGGTACTGCTGTACACTGCTCTGGTTCCCCATGTGCACATCCACATCCTGAAATTTAAAAAAATGCCCTTCCTGTCGATCTCGCGCTATTTGAAAGGTAGCGGCAAGATCACCTTCCTTGAAAATAATGGTGCTTAAGATACAGAAAGGCCGTCAGGGCCACATAAGAGCAGACTTCTATTCGGTTAAGTGCCGAGCACTTATCAGGTCACAAGTGAAAATGACTTTGCAGGATCCCTCGCCAGCCTCTGGTGTACCTGCATTAGAAACCATGCTAAGATTCAGGTGCTGCGAGCAGCTCAAGAGACAGCAGGGGATGTTGCTGATCGGGATTAAGGGTACTGGCAGAGCGGGATAAAGAAGGGAATTTTACCTGGTACTTCATAACAAATCCCGTGTTTGGTGCACATATCAGCCAGAAAGGTCGTATACTACTGCTTTATACACTAACTCCATCCAGAAGAATAAACAAAAAAAAGAAGTGTTCCCAGCACTTGCTGGTAATTCAGTAATAAAAAGCCGCATTCTTCTGCTGTCTTTCCTGAGGTAAAGACCCAATCTCTCTCTCTCTCTCTCTCTCAAAAAAACCCCCCAAAAAAATTATGTGAATTATTCTTTGCCTTCCTTCTTCCCTCCCCTCTAGCATGCGAGTTTATAGCCCTAGGCAGTAATTAAAGAGCCCTAATTTACATATTTATGATGTCTCAAAAATGGAGACTGTGTTTTTTTAAAGGAACAGATGTATCAACCTGTTAAGACTTTTTTTAACCCTAAACATACTGAATCTTTTTTCTTAAATAATTAGTACAAAACCCTCTTCAATATTGAAAAAAAAAAAATAATGAAATTATGTAGTGGCTATAAGAAAGAATTTCACAAGCTCCTGCTACGCTCTTTGCTGGTTGAAAGTTCAAGTTAGGCGTTTGCAATAATTATATCAGAAATCCAGTAATGCATTTAAGAAAAGCAATTTAGTAAAACGTGGTCCCTAGTAGTTCCTAAGCTAGTCTCATCAGCCTCTTGAAAAAACCCAAACATTTCAGCACTGCTTCAGAACACTGACATACCTAAAAACGTACTGCAGTTTGAAAGTAAGTGTGGTTTCAGTTCTGCCCTGGCAGGAGCCCTCCTCACAGCCAGGGCTGCCATCCACGGCAAGAGCTCTGCCATGCCGGGACCAGTAGAGCACAGAAACCTGCTCACCTGCGGCCACGGCCGACCTGAATCACCAGCTGACGCAGGCCCGACCTTCTCCCGGCGTCGAGAGAGCCCTCACGCCATGCTTTTTGCTCTTCCTCCCCTCGCATGCGTTCTTCCCTCGCTGCCAGGCAGAAACAGAAGTAGAGCAGAGCTCGCTGGAAGCGCTGCCTGCTGCCCAGCCAAGGGGGGTGCGGGCCCCACAGCCCGGCCAAGGCTAAGCACTGCCACCCATCCCTCACCTGAGCGGGAGAGTGCCATTTCTTGAGAAATCAAGTTTTTAGTGGATAATCTTCCCACCAGAGAGCTGTTTTGCGAGCAGAGAAGGAAAGGCAGACCTTCCAAGGGAGAGGGGGCGGCAGGGAAAGGGCCGCTGCGAGAGGCGTTGGCGGGCCGCAGCAGCAGGTTACAGCGAGTCTCTGCTTCCACAGGGGGCAAGCACACTGCCGGCCGCCCCCCGGGGAACCGCAGCTGCTGTGATTAGCAAGGTCTCATCTGGAGCCACTTCCAACCACTCACGGGAAGACAGACGAAAACCCCTCATCAGTCAAGAAATCCCTTTTTTAACGTTACTGAGTAGGTGAGAGGAAGAAAACCGCTCCCTACGCGTGAATTCAAGGCAGCAGTTTTTCAGGCGTCCCTCCTCCTCGCCCCCCTCCCCAGCCCATCCCACCACAGAGCAGGAGCTGGTTAACGCTGTTTATTCCATCAGCCAAAACTAGTAATTCCCTGCATGCCTCCAGCGCGCCGAGGGCCGCGCGCGAGGGCAGGCTATTTCTGCCTGGTAAGTGACTTGGATCAAGCAACAAGACGAGCTAGCGCGAGGGCCGGAGAGGCCTGCGCCGGCTACCGGCTGCGGCAGAGCGCGGGGCGGGGAGGCCGGGGCCGCGGCAGAGCTGCCGCCGGCGGGGCGGGAAGCACCGAGCGAGGGCGCGGGCTGGGGCCGGGCCGGGCCGCCGGGGCCGCGGAGCTCGCTCCCCGCCGCGCCACCAGAGGGCGCCGCAGCGCCACCGCCCGCCCGCCCGCCGCGGGGCGCTGGGCCCGGCCGCCGCCGCCGCCCTGAGGGGGCGCAGGGCCCGCCGTGCCCGGGGCGCAGGCTGCTGCCCGGCCCTCCTCTGCCGCGGGCGCGGGGCACTGCGGAAGCCGCGGGGCGGAAAAGCCGCGTTCCGTCGCCTGAAAGCCCTGAGGAGACGGGTCAGAAACAGCCCAGGAGCTCTCGGAGCTCGCTGCCTCCAACGATAAGTTTAGGAAACATCACTGCCCTCAGCGCCCGGTCCTGGCAGTCAAACGTGGCAGGCCAGAGCCAAACCCCACCTAATTGCACTTGACATTTTCCTTAACGGTAGACGTCTTTTAAAAAGTTGGGGTTTGAACTATCAGAACACACCTCTGTGCATTGTCCTGGTTTCGGCTGGGATAGAGTTAATTTTCTTCACAGAAGCTAGCATAGTGCTGTGCTTCGGATTTAGTGCCAGAAGAATGTTGATAACACGCTGATGTTTTTAGTTGTTGCCAAGTAGTGCTCAGACTGCTCAAGGACTTTTTGAGCTTCTCCTGCTCGGCCAGGGGCATAACAAGCTGGGAGTACAGCACAGCTAGGACCCAAACTGTCCAAAGAGCTATTCCATACCATATAACGGCATGCTCGGGGGGGGTTAGTTGATCGGTCGGTGGCAGGCAGAGTGGTCACAGCTCGGGCTGTGTGATCGCGGCCCGGGGGGAGTGATCGCGGCCCGGGACGGGCTGGGCATCGGTCAGCGGGTGGTGAGCAATTGCATTGTGCATCACTTGTTTTATATATTCTGTATATTTTCTTACCATTATTATTATTATTATTATTGTTATTATTCTCTCTTATTAAACTGTCAACCCACGGGTTATCTCAACCCACGGGTCTTACTTTTTTTTTCTTTTCTCTGATTCTCTCCCCCATCCCACTGAGGGAGGGGGGGGAGTGAGCGAGCGGCTGCGTGGTGCTTAGTTGCCAGCCGGGTTAAACCACGACAGTGCATATACACAGATAAATACTATTAATTGTGTATAATTACATTAATTCTCCTTTTCAGTGTTAGGCTAGTGCCCTCCTGCAGCATAGCCAAAAAAAAACCAAACCACCCACACCCACAAAAAACCCCAAAACCAAAAAAACCACCACAGGCAGTCCTGTAGTCAGGCCTCAAAAGGCAAAGGTACGACGGGGTTCAGCACGTGAGCATTTACACAGGCACAGATGCACAGGCGTACGTCCTCACGCTCCCTCACACTAGTAAAAGGTCTTTAAGTCTGCTTTTCAGTAAGAGAATTTTCAAAGATGCTCTTAAAAGACTGTTTTCCTTTCAAGAAGAAAACTGGAAAAAGTTTAATATCCATCCATGACCATTATTTTATTTCCCCTGCTAGATATAATACTTGGAAAAAAAAGTGTAAAATGTCAGGTGAAAGGCCATTTTAATCGTTAAACACTTGAAAAAGGAAGTTGTTTTAATAAGGATTTGTTTACCATAAGCTGCTAAATAGCTACTGCTGTTGGCTTGGAGCTATTAAAAAGGGCCAGATGTGAGACAAAGCAGCGTTTGTTATGCTGGGTGAGGAAGAATAGATATTTGTGCTGTGCTGCTTTCCATTGTTGCTCTACAAATGTGCAGTAATCCCCAGAAGACTTTCTATCATCTTTGACTGCGAGAGGGGGAAAGCGAGCGAGTGTGCGTGTGCGCGCTGCCAACAGGCACAGCTTCAGCGAGGTGGGAGCGGGTTCTTGTAATTTATGGTGGCTTGAGCTGCAAGGGCTGGCAGTTTTGTCGGGTTTAAGGAAGCTGTTCCCGCAGCCGTGTGCTTGGGAACATTTTTTATATACAGAACCTATTATATGCAGGCATGAACAGCCAGCCGGATACACACAAAAGCAAACCCACAAATGCTTTTGAAAAAAAAGACAGCATGACAGCTTGCATAAGCAAGCCTGCTGGACTCCTCTGGGAGGAGGAGCGGCAGTGCGCAGAAGTTGTTCAATCATGAAGCACATCTGCAGCCTGATTACAAAAGCAAAGGTGGCAGGGCTAGCTGGAAGCACACACACAGCACTGGGATATGACCTATGCTTAAAGTACAGACATAAAAAAAACCCCAAACCAAACCCTGACAAAAAAACCCCACTATGAGTGGGATTGCAGGGACATAAAAATACCACATCTCTAGCTAAGGAGAGTGCTCCTTCGAGCCTGGACAAGTTGGTCACCAGCCAGCACTAACCGTAAAGCACATGAACTGCCTCCTGCTCTGGCAGCCCTCACCTCCAGCCCGCTGGCTGAAATGACTGGTTTCCTCAGACCGAGACAGCATCTGCAGATCCCAACTTCGGGTAATTGCCCTGCTGCATGCTTATATTACAAGGTTGGTTTCCCTGCATTCCACCCAGCTCCTAGTGTCATCAGCTCTGTCAGCTTGTTATCTTTAGGGAGAGCAAGGAGGGGAAAGGACACTGCAGTTTAGAACAGCAAGAGGTAATAACACAAAATTAAAGGCAAAAGTGCATAGAAGTGTGCTCCTGGGGAGCCAGGGCTGACAGACCTGCTGTATTGCTCTCAGAGGCTTTGCACACTCCAATATAGACAGATCTGCTAGAACAAACATTGACAGTTCCACAGCAGAATCCACTGATCCAGTGGTTTATTAAATGTACTGTAGCTTGCAGGTAAGAAATGCTAATCCTCCTTGGGACAGCTACAAGCAAATGAGCCGTCCCTAAAAGCTTGCAGTGTTGCACTCAAATAATTTCATAACCAGTGTCCCTGATCACTCATACAACAATGCTGTAAAAAACCCTCCCTGATAAATTGCAAATTCCTAAACCGAGACAGAATCTAGCATCTCTTTCCACCTTTTGGGCTCAGTGGGAAGATTGCAGTGGAAATCAGGTGAGCATAAGAACTGAAGAGGATTTGCATGCTGGCATGTGATGCTTGCTTATTTACCTAATGAAAGCTCATTTCTTTCAGAGGTTCTATGGTAAGATGTAAAGTATTTGTTGAAAATTCTTTGTGTTTGCCTACCAAATACTGCAATACGCATGAAGCATTCCTAACATCACCTGGTTTACATGCATTCTGGCAGCTGAGCCTATAGAGTTGCTACAAAGAATGTGTATGAACTGTAAACTTTTCCTGCTCTTGCTAGACATTTATCAGCTACTGAAGAAAGCCATCTGGTCTGGACATATTTATCCAGGCTATTTGCTTAAAACCTGAAAGATGAGCTACAGAAGACAACCTAGTATGAGCATTTTCTAAAGGGTCAGAGGAAACAGTAACACCCCCAATCAATCTGTACAAAGATGGTCTCAGAAGCAGGAGAAAAGACAGAGGAGAGATGGCACTAGCACCAAGTATTTTTAACAATTTAACAATAACCTATCAAGAAGCAAAGATGGTATTTTGTATTTGCTATGCCTGGTAACATCTCTCTTGAAGCAGACAGCCTGCTATATAACAAACAGAGGTCAAAACCTCTTGGGCCAGCCCAAAGAAACGCTCCTATCAAGAAACATCTCAAGCCCACTGTGAATTAGAAATGAGAAGGATTTGCATTCTGACACTGAATGCCCTCTTACTTATCTGATGAAAGTAGGCATGTTTTGGAAGTTGAACTGTAGCATTTGAAGGAAATTGCTGATTTCTTCTTGTGATACTGTGTCATCACAACCTATATTCCTCATTACTGGGTGGCCACAGGAAGAACAAAACGATCCCCCATCCCCAAACTATATTGCACCCAATAAAGGAATGAGGATAGGTTTAGAGTCCTTTTTTTCCCCAGTAAGTTCAGCATTGTGAAGATGGCATATAGTCAAAGTAGATGGTAGTTTCTCTTCATGGTCTATAAACATAAGATGTATTCACCTTTACCTTCATCCTACTAGAAACTAAGAAACTGCTCCCAAAACCAATGATTTCTGGTAAGCCACCAGGGAATGCGTCGCTCCTCTGGAGAAAATCACTCAGGGAAAGGGAAGGAGAGGAGGAAGAAAAGCAGCATTGCCTCAATTAACAGAGTCTCTAGAGAACAGAGCAACTGAATAGCTGCTTTGGGATGCAGGCTCTAATAACTTTGATATCTGCCATTATCCTGGTCTGTTCTGATAAAATTTAAGTAAAGATTTACCCCCCTTCCCAGAACGGAAGCAAGATAAATTCCAGGAGGACCAACAAAATCTGTAAAGGTTAAATATAGCTGAAAAAAGAAGGTAGAAATTGGATGGCTGTGAATTTTTGTAGCCAGAGAAAGAGAGTAGCTACCGGCGGCCACATAATATTTCCTGGGCAGCTTTCAGTGGCTACCCAAACGTGGCTTCTCTCAAACTCCCCGCTTACTTTGAATTATGACAATTTGCCATTTTGTTAAAATAATTTAAACTAAAGGTATTGGACATCCAGACACAACAAAACTACCGTTCTGGCGAGCTCTAGAGTCTATTTTATCATCTTCATTTTAAGACAGCTGATTGAAGATCCACCCATATTAATCCTTCTGGAGCTGTAGAATGCACATCAAAAACCAAGGTACTTGGCTTCATTGGATTGTCCTGCAGACAAACGTCCAATATTTCAAGTCACTACCAAATTCTAAATGATAAGAAACCGTGCTGACAGTCTGGGTAAAGTGATCCAGAAATGGACAAGCAAAACAAATTACTCTGCATCCCTCCAGGAAAACTTTTTTATACGTACACAGTGAAGCACTGTGTGAACACAATATATTGGGAGGCTTGAAACGTGACTGCTATTTATGTTAGTCTCAACGGCTAATATTCAAGCACCTGAAACACAACCAAAGTGACAGATCCACTGCTACCGAAATTTTATGAAGCTGCCCAGAAATATTTGACATCCTAGAGTTCATTTTGAAAACAATGTAATTTAAAAACTAGTTCCAACTGCAGTGCCTTCATTCCAAGAAACTCAAAGCTACACACATCCCTACTATTTGACTATCTATAATGTAGTCATTGCTTTTCCTGTTTTCTAAGTGCTCATAATTCCAGTAAGGTGGAAATTCTTCTAGACACCTGGATCACAAAACGCTGCAGGAGCTTTACACAGCAGTCTGCTGCCTTCAAGAAATATTTTAACTGAAACACCCACGATCATCTGCACTGCCCCATTCTGTTTTCTCACTATCTTATCACTTGAGATGACCTTTATATCTAGAACCTGGTCTTTGAGAATTGTCAGTGTCCCAGATCTACTTAACAGGCAAATAAAGAGAAATTTACACTTAGCAAGGAATGTTTCTTTTACCAAGAATCTTAACAGACATTCAGTTTGCAAAGGTTCGATGAATTCCATGTTTAAAGATCTGTCACCTGCTCAGTTCACAAACCTTTCGGGATAATCAGGAACAGATTCAGTAGCATTTCTCCTGAGAGCACAGACCTCTGTTAGCTGTATCTCCACTAGGGTCTCTCACCCTCCAGTGATCGCGCGAGCAAAGCTGAAACGGCATTTGGCAGAATACAACACAGACACCGAGCAGGTGTTTCAAAATCCTCTCAAGTATTTGAAAGCAGCAACCATACAAATGCTAAATTGGGCCTGAACAAAGCCACCGTGATGGAAAGGACCAGGAATCAATGTGATGTCCTCTGTTAGGAAGAGGAAGGCACAGTTCCCATCATCACCACTGCTGATTCAACTGGAACAGGCCGGGAACAAGCCCAACAACTTATGAGTGAGAACTGTCTTACAAACTGAAGCAGGCAGACTTCCCATTTTTATTACAGGCAATGTAAACAGAAACACTATTGCTAATGAATATTTACAGTGCGGTCCATAAATTAAGACACATAGACTGTGTTTCATGCCACCATCATTATTACAAAGTATCTGCCCAGGAGCTTTTTCCCATAACTGTAGGGCAAAGTCAGGCCTGTGAACAGAGACCTGAGCTCTTCTCCTGACTAACCACCACCAAACGCTTCCCTTGGCTCCTTTGGTTTTCCACTTACATGGAGAGCTCCTCAGGGTAGATGCTATCTCCACCAAATACACATAAAGTGCCTAACACAAATCACAATACAGACTGGGGCTACCACATGCTAGTTTAACATAAACAACGAAAAGTGATATAATAAAACCTTTAATATACATACTACTCTAAGCTAAGGATATCTAACACCTAATATTACCCTTCCTGCAATTTCAAGACAAAATTTCCAACCTTCAGCCAGACTTCCAAATGTAGAATTAAATTAACCTGATAAACTTACACCGTACATCCAGATGACATCTGGATAAAAGCAGTTTAAGTCCAGATGGCATTTTCTTTTCTTCTACTCATATCCTTCCTTTCTTATTTTTTGTTTAAGTGGTTATTGTGACACAGTGTATCAGACCTCAAAAAGCTACACGCTTTTTCTTCTTTGTTCCCAATGGCAACACTACAGACTCCGGAGGTCAGCTTTATAGCCTTCAAGTTTTTCTGAAGCCCTGCCTGATTAGACGTACTCGGGAGCGACTTTCATTCTGATCAAACGTGACGTGCTGGCGACAGGCATACAAAGCTGGCAGAGCAGCCGCGCAGCAGAGCCTTCAGCGGGCAGGAGTAGGTGTAACGTCCTACTTGAAACAATGCACGGCTCCCCCGAAAAGGAAGCAAGTATCCCCTTTGAAAAGGTACGTATATAATAGTGGCTGTGCTTTGAACGTAGCCCGACACGCCACGTTTTCATTCTGATGAACTCGAGGAGAGGCATGTTGTTGTGACGATTTCAAACCTTGCAGAGAATAAAACTGCTTCTGCCCAACTTCTCGCCCTTTGCTCTTGATTTTTGTCATCCTTGAGTGGCTGCATTTTGGCACCTTTTTTTTTCCCCGAGTAATGGGGGTTCACTAAATATGAAATTTGGAGGGATATCTTTTGAAAGACAGTTCATTTTTTAAAAAGCCTAGCTGCCCACTATGCCACATTATAGGATTTAAAAGGTTTTGCCTATTGCATGGCTGATCCAAGCAGGGATATTAAAAGGAAAGGGCAGGCTGGCACAAAACAGGCCATGCTGCAGGAGCAGCCCAGTTGCTCCTGCCCCATCTGGGACAGGGGACCAGATTCAGGCAGTTAGTACCAATGTGAGAGTTTTTGTTTTTTCTGATTTTGCTTCTCTTGATGTAAATCAGCCCATGAAGAAGGTGTTAAGTAGTAAACAGCAGCTCTTCCTTCCCAACAAAAAACCACCTCACTAATTTGCACTACTTCAAATTAAGGACTTCTTTGAGCCATCCTTTCCTAAGTTTTCCATAGGCCAAAAATTGAACCTGGCTCCAGTGTTCTTTATAATACATTCAGACACTCACCAGTCCTGGGTAAGGAAATTCCTACTCTCTTACCTTTCTATGCTATCAGCTGGTTAAGAGTCAGGCAGTCACACAGTTCTTCCTCCTAAGGTGACAGTGGTATTCAAAAAGGCAGACAGTAAAGTACTAAATAATGCAGTGCTCTGTCTTCTATCTCTACACTTCTCAGCTTATAATTTCATCTTTCTGATAGTACAAAGTATAAGAAGCAGGCAAACACCACCATAAATGTCTTCTACCAACAACTGACTTCTTGGCTACTGGCAAAGAGCAAAGCGGCAACAATTAAACAAGTCCTTTAAGTTAGCTGCAGGCAAGTAAGAATAATCTAAAAAGCAAAGTCTAAGAGAACAAAACTCACCAACCTTTTTACAGGTTGGCACAAATACCAGAGATGTACAGGCAAATGGGATATCTATAATACATGACAAAATACAGTCTCCTCCTACTTCTACGAAATACCGCGGGAGAAAGCATGACTTTTCGGTTCTTTCCAACTACTATTCTTTAGAAGAATGAGAATTGACAACCTTCTCTTTTTTTTACCAGCTCAAATACAGAGGTATTACTGTAATACAGATGGTCATAAACACCTAGTATGGCAGGACAAAATCAGGGCATGAGCCCTTTCTTGACTCCAGAAGGTTTTGTCCAGGAAGGAAGCTGTGTGCACAAGTAAGAAGTAAGCCACATTATGTGCAGGCAGAACCCTCCCTTGAAGAACTGGGGACCTGGACCTGCCCAGAAAGATGCAAAACGATGTGGATTGAAAGTCATTTGTATCAGCAAGCAAGGGGAAAAAAACAGATTTAAAAAAAAAAAAAAAGACCCTGCCACTAAGTTTGTAGAGTGTAAGTTAAGCAAAATTAATCACTTTCCTTTGCAATCATTAAAGCATTATAAAGATCTTTGTAAGATTTCTGGTAAAAAGATCAGTGTTTATTAATCACCTAACCTAATTCAATCTTAAGCTCATTAACAATAAACAAATAAATAAATGGAAACCCTAAAATGCCAATCCTGTAACTGTAAAAATACTATGCATTAGTTCCTCGTAAGATTGATTCAGTCCCTGAAAACATCCCATGATGCTACAGATAACAGTCAAAAGTCTGTGGATCCCGGCTCCACAGAATTATGAACTGTTACCACCTACAAACATCATAAATCCATTGAACAAGCTAACTATTTTCAAGCTTGCTCCCATTTTGCTTTCGATGAGAAGTGACCCAGTTTGCACACAAATTTCTTTTTTACTGCCTTCAATAGGCCTGAAAAAATGTAGGGGGACACATATGACATCATATAGCAATGTTAGGGCTTATTTCCACCACCGAGCAAAAAAATTATATACTTTTCAAAAAATGGTACGTGGGAAGGTATTTCACTCAAAGGCTGACGTTATTCTAGGGAGCCAGACTTGCTCGTTACTCCTGTTTTTATAGTCTGGTCTCTTCTACAGCGGAGATGTACTGCAGGAGCCCAGCTGCATGTTCTCTAGGTGGCTTGTCCAAGGTGACAACAGAGGCAATTTTGAACCTTTCATGTAAGCACCAACCAGCATCCTAACACCTAAGTCTCTCCTTCTTCATCTATCATAAGAACATAAAAACCCCATAGGCTGTCCTACTCTATTTCTAGCTGATGTTAGGAATGGAAATTCATTCTCTAAAACCAGTTTAGATACCCATTTCCTGGGGTGACATTGATTTTCAAGTCTCTCAAGTACCACTAAGGACCTAAGTCAGTTTATTGCTGCCACCCATTCAGACTCAGTAGATCACGGCTGCCATCTTTGCTCTTCTCCTTGTTTTAGATTCTGTTTATAGACTTGTTCAAAACTCTAGAAAGGATTGATTTATATTACCTGTAACTCAAGTTTCTTTAAATCTCAGTACCATAATGCAAGTGCGTTTAATACATCACACCTGTTCTAGAGTCAAGAATTACTAATGGGCTGCACAGCAACTGCAGTGCTATTACACAGCTATAGGAACAAAACCTCTGATGGACCTAAGAAGCAAAGTTCCCGAGAGCTTTCCGACTGCCCTGTGAAAAATAATTCACCAGCACAAAATTTTTTTTGAATCAGCCTCTTTCTTTGTGAAAACCAACTGAGCTGCTATTTATAAGGTTTTGACTAAATTAAGACACACAAACACATACATAGCACACATCCACAGATACAAACAGGATGAAATGCTGGGGAAGAAACCATTTATATAGACAAACACACGTAAATACTTTTCTTGCAAGGTTGAACAACAAATCCAAAGCATTACGGAACACATGAGAAAAGTTTGCATAAGTGATATTTAGTCGATTTGTTCCAGAGACGGGGATTATATTCTGCAATTTAATTCACCTATCATGCAGAACGTGCCTAGCTTTGGCCTAGGTTTTTATGAATCATCCCATGTACTAAATTATAAAGGGAAAATAATGGGAATTATGATACATTTTGTATCATATTGCCATGTCCCTACCTGCAAGAAATTGAATTTTCAAATTACTTTAAAACTTTCATTTAACAAAACCTGTTCAAGAACTGAACAAGCAATTTAATACTCAACAGAATAAAGCAGCATTTAACACCGACGACGACCTGGTGGGCCTCCTCGCAGGTTCAGCCAAGCACGGGCTGCCTTGTCAGTCTCTAAGAACGAAATGGGGCCGGTACATAGAAGCGATCCATTTAGGACATGCACTGGCAGGGAAAATATCAAAGTTGGAAGGTCATACAAATTGCTAGACATGGAGACAAGATCTGTCAAAAAGACAAACTACCTAACAATTTTAACCTATTGGCTAGAGCTGCCCATGTCAGCATAATGTTAACATACATTATAACCTCATCGCAAAAAAATTCGTGAAGATGGAGGAGAACTGCAGCAAAACTCCCTCCCTTATCTTCTGTTTAGACAGGAACTCATTCTAACAGAGGCTTAAGGAAATATTTTCTCTGATTTTTTTCATCTGACCCCAACATATTACATATATCACAAGTGAGAGAAAAATTGTTAATGTTAAAAACACAGCTGTCGATTCCTCTACAGAGTGTATCGAAGCATCCATCACAAGCACCTCTGGTTTTGGACAACAGCAAATTTTTAAATTATTACTATTTTATTTATTTTTTAAGGAACAGCTTTTCTGAATAGTCACTGAAATGTCTAAAATAGAAAGGTGGGCATTTGCTAGACAGGAAATTAACTATTTTGTGTTTTAAATCATCTGCATTTTTTCAGCTATTACAATTCAATCATAATTATGGAGCTGTGATGGTTCCTCTACCAGATGTTGATCACTCTCCATTTTTAATGTAAAAGCATTTCACTATTTCACTTCTGTTGAGAGCACTGCAACTTTTTGAGGCCACGTGATTTTTACTTGCCATCTCAAAGCTCCACTGCTTTACGATTTATTGCTTTTGTCATCTTCCCCCTAGCTTTATTTGGATCAGCATTAGAGAGAAGGCCTTTGGGAAGGCCTGGAAGTATTTGTCAAGTTAGTAGGTGGGACGCTTCCCTCTGAGAGAGCATTAAGCTAAACCTCCAGGAATACTTTCAGGGAATCCTGATATTGTTAATCTCCCAGGGTTTATGCATGAAATGTGACATTTGAGATTAGTTCAGAAGGATCTGTTCATAATGCCTAGAACTGAACCTCCAAGAATGCACCACGCATCATTTTCAGGAAAAGACACCTCCCATAAAGCTTCATTTCCTTGTTGAGCCACTAAAGCAAAAATCCAATGATTATAAAACTGACCCGTTTCTCAAATCATGAGCTGCTAAGTGACACATAAAACCTAAATGACAAAACTCCCTGCAAGTTAGGTCCGTTAGGTTAGACTCCACTTACGGCACATACCCTACTTCCAGTAATTTTTTTTATTCTTGGAGAGTAACTCAGGATATGTTCTTATATGTCAATTTTCATAGTAACTACCCTGTTGAGCAGCTGACCAATGAAGAAAAACAAAGTCAGCAAACAGAAAACAAAGTTTTCTGGATTTCTGATTTTTTGTTTGGGTATTTTTCTGTTTGTTTTTGTTGTTTGTTTGGGTTTGTTTTGTTTTGTTTTGTTCCCTAAACACAATACAAGCAAAAGCCAGCTCTGGTGGATTTGTAAGGGCAGTGTATATCCCCTCCCAGCTATTCAAGCAGGCAGTAGGTATTCAGGAGTACAGAGAGATGCACATAATTATGCCTGAATGATTATTTATCCAGAATGAAGAGCAACTGTGAAGCATCTATCACTCTTTGTTCCAGGTCACAAGTTTCAGCTAGCCTTTTAAAAAGAAAAAAATAGCATAATGTGGATGAAGCAACCAGTAACATACTGAGCACCATGAATACCGAATACACAAATCAAAGTGTTTCAGAAACACAGAAGCTCTGAAGTTAGAACTGTTTGTCATGTATTGCTGAACACAAAAAATGAGTTTGGGTTGCAGAAGAGACATTAACAAAACATATTAATTCTTTTAAAAGATGCATTATATACTTAGGGTAGCCATTTCCTACCGATTGTGATATATATCCTGTTTAATTTCTTTTAACTAGACACTAAGCAGGATATACCCAACAGTAGATCAAGCCAACCAAGGAGATTACGCTGAAATATCGAATAGCGTGCAACAGCACCTGATACACTTGCAAGGTCTAGTTCCTGTATTCCAGATGATCAGAAAGGTGTTGAAGAGCTGTAACACTTAGTTTCCCATGGCCCCTGGGTACAGAGCTCTCCAGCGTGTGTCCATTTCTACTTCTAGGCTGGCATAGCACAGAAAGGAGTGACCTTGAGGTCAGTGGGTATCTAAAACCCCTCCTGTGAACGTCACCTGGAGAAAACAGGGAACTAATTTCATTTGGGTTTATTCTATTCTAATGATCCTAACAACACACATACTTATCAGGGCTGTTAAAGAATGAGTATGTATTAATGCTGTATGATACTTGACAAAAACAAATAGTGAAAAGGCTTGAAAATTCCTATCACTCGAAAAAAACCAAACCTTTGGCATACTATGTTTGGTACCACACTAAATGGTGCTGTCTAAACTGTGACAGTATGGCCACACCTACACCGGGGATTTGAATTCCCTGCCACGGTCAACAGCATTTTACATGGAAAGGAAAAGGGTGTGGGAAAGGACAGGACTCTGGCTACTGCTTTGTAAACCTGCAGCAAGACATGCAATTTTACCGAGGCATTGCTCTGGATGCCTGTGGAAGCATGATGGCCTGTTTGCACGAGGGCCTCTAGCATTAGCACTGCTGGTGGAAACAGTAGCAGTTGGGGACAACTGCCGTAAAAAATAGTTTGTCTGAAGTAACCAAATTTACGCCTCATTCTTCTTTGGTTCTGATAGCACAGCACAAACCCTCATCTTGCTTAAAAACAAATCAGTGGGACGAAGGATGGAGTTGGTTTGGCTAACTTTGCTTTGCTGACTGGATGTGAAAAAAAGACCATGGCAGAAAGCTGGAATTAATTCAAAAAGCAGTTGGTTTTATCCAAGAGCAAGACAAGAAAGGAATGCTAACAGACTCCTAATCACAACCAGGACAGTTTAAAGCTAAACAACTGCTCATTTTTAAATATGTCATCTAAGAAAACAATGAACGAGTTAGGCTTTAAACTTGTTCTTTCTTCAGGGAAAAGAAATAGCAGAGGTATTTAAAATTAAACAGGACATTCACAATTAATCTGCTTTTTAATTAACTTACTCTGCTGCTGTAAGTGATTCTGCATTTACTCTCATTCTTTTGAAAATTCCAAAGTGCTACTTCTGACCTGTGATTTACTGTTGCCGTACATCTTTATAAGCAGTACTTTAGTTTAAGTGGCAGTTGCATATTAATTACAAAGTTAATTATGTGCTATGTAATCATGCTGTAATTCATTAGTTTACTCCACAGTGTGAAAGGATAATGCTAAATGGAAGACCTGATGCAGAGTATTTTAGTAATTTACATTTTTCCATCAAATATTCAAAATATTAACCAGAAAACATTGTCTGCAGTTAAGGGAGCCTAACAAAATGCTCATCGCATTTCTACTAACAGTTACACTTAAACTTTTCCTCCTTAAAAAAAGTCGTAGCAATTTTAGCAGGTAAAATATTTTCTCTAAAACCAAGCACACATCTAACTGCTGCTCAGACCAGGGCAAAATATCAGAAATATTAAACAAGTTCAAGTATCCAAATTTGGTAGTTTTTGACATGACTCATCCTCAAAAGACTGGTGCTCTCTGCTTTCTGAAGTCAGATTTCTTTAAGATGTTTCAGCTTGAAAACCTAAACACTCAGGCATCCAGTAGTACCAAACACAGTCAAAGATCTAGGCTACAGGCTTTTATGATTCCTAATTACCACCACTTTGCATAAAGTACCTATAGCCAGAAAATTTACTACTGGTTTCTGTCCGAAACTTGCAGGGAAATGCAATTCCTGTTTGAACAGGTCTCAAAATAAGTCTGTTACTACAAATCTATGCTTCCCAACATAAGTATTGAACAAAAGTGTAAATATTTATTTTTTAGATAATGATTTTTGGTGAAAAATGAACTAGGCAGTATACCATAAAGCTGTCTCTCTGTCCCAGGTTTAATTATCCCTGCAACTATCCAGCGTACTCTGATCAATAGAAATACAAAACCTAATTTTTACAAAGATGCTCTTAGTCATGAAGAATTCCTTTTTGGCTTTCAAGCTTCTCCCCACCCCCCTTGGAAGTATTCCAACATTTACTGTTCTTCATCAAGAATTGCTGGTTTTGAACACCAATTCTTCACAAGCTGTAATCTTTTTTCCTTCCACTAGCTATCACTGTGATGCAAAGTGATACTCTTCGTGTGATATTTAGAAGTCAACAGAGGTAGGAGCATTGCCTCCTAAAACTAACCAGAAAACCCATGATAAAGAGCACTTAAAATACCAGGGTAAAAATTACAATTGGAAAAATTACTATGCAAAGGGTCTATGTTCAGCACATACTTGATCTCTGTACGTTGGAGCTCGTTTCACTTAAACCAAAAGCAGGGCTACTTTAACTATTGATAACTCTGGAAAAAAAAATAAAATCAAGACACATGAACAGAGTTGTCAGCTGCTGTGCAGTGTTTTGACCACACAATCGTTATCATCAGGCAGACTGCATCAGCAGAAAGGAGCACTAATTCTCCAAACAAACATCAGTGGATTACCATATCCATGACTGAGTTTGCAGCACCCCCGGAATTCTGTCTCATGGGCTGAGCAAGTTTCCCTTTGAAGTCATTTGGGAAAAAATAAAGAATTTGTATTTTTACAGGAAAATTATGACAGTTGAACTACTAAGAGCTTTTCACTCCTTAAAATTCTTAAAGCTTTGTTGATAAAACATCATAGGGACCTTAACATATAAATAAAATGCACAAAGAGTAATTAAAGTTCCAGGGGAAAAAATGGAATTAATGATATGGTACTACTGAAAATTTAAATATAGCAAAATAGCAAACTGTTTCATGCTACTGCAATTTGAGTGCTATATATATAATTATGTAAGGTTTGAGCTGGTTACTTAAACTTTTTAAAACAGCAATTAAAGAAAACGCACACGCACCACTGACTTTTTAAAAGACAAACTTGAAATCTATGTAAAAACCTTTATGTGCTCTGTAGCCTCAGCTAAAAATAAACACTTCTCTTTCTTTGAGCACTGTGGTCATGGATTTTGCACTAAGAAATGTAGTTAAAAAATTAATTTCAAGCTCTACTAGAAAAAGGAAACAATAAATATTTTGTCCAATATGAAAGGGAAAAGACAAATCGGCAGAAAAAGTAATTTTACTTGCAAAGTTATACGCAAGTACCACAACAGCTAAGAAAAATGAAAGCGTTTGCTCCTCCCTTTGGAAACAGCCACAAGACATTTAACTTTGTACGTAAGGTTAGTATTTGCTGAGCTGTGTAATTAATTTAGGTCTGCAGGGACTGCGTTACAGGTTGTACAGACCTACTATCATCTTCGGCTTCTATTTTGGAACAGGTATCTAACGCATGTTATTATTAGAAAGTGTATGGTATGGAATAGATCCCTACCTTTTGTGTTTTATAGTATCAAAAAAGGGGTTTTTTTTGGATATATGATGATACATCCAAAATCCAACAACAAGATAAAAACGAAACAGTTCAAATTCTCCTCAACATTTTAGCCCATGGTAGAAAGTACTAGTCTTCCACTTCTACATGGTGGTGTAAAAAAACATTTTAAAGCTTTCAAAAAAATTAGGATAATTAATTTAATTTAATTTCAATAGGATATGGTTATATGGTTGACTCATCCTTTTAGGTTCTTCATAGATTTCTGCACAGGAAAAAAAAAAAGAGAGAGAGAGAAAAGAAACTTTTGGTTTGGTTAGTGACTTTTCTCCAACGTTAGCATAAGGACCAACAACTCTACTTTCACCTTTTCAGAAATGACTTTGGTAGGGACCGTTAATGTTAGCCATCCAACAGAGAGGCTGTAGCCTAAGCTAATCATCCAGGCCCCATCAACAGCCGATGGAGGCTGCTACTTTCAGAGGGCAGTTTGTCCCTTGCTAAGGTAGATGTCAAAAATGGGTGGCATAAATTGCTCTCTGGAGATACCTATTTCTGTCCATTGATTATAGAGCAAGCCTAGATTGTTTCTTAAGAAGCCAGAGTCTTCACTGACTTGGAGGATGATGCAAACTCTTTAGTCCCTGCCACACGTTCGAAAAGGAAACTTTATTTCCTTGATTCTGGAAATTGTGTGCTAACGTTATGAAACACATTAATTTTAATTTGGGAAGAAATAAAAGTATCTGAAAAAAGTCCTTAATTCTTACACAATCCTTGGTTTCTCACTACAAAAATATTATAATTGTTTCTTACTTAATTAATAAGACCCATATTTTGTATTTTATTGTAAATTGTATGTAAATGTGTTACTGTACAATCTACTTGCCCATTAGTAAAATGTAATATATGCATTTCCAAAAATCGCTAAAAATATAAGTACGGTTGAAGAGACCTTCCCAGAGGCTTGAGTTTTGTAGGACATGGATATTTTATATAATATATTCAGTAATTTGTATGAGCCTCATTCTCTACACTAACATGTGCAAATGTATATATTCTTCATATATAATAAAACGGGAGGAATTTATCTGTTATTTGGAGCCCTACTCAAGGGATCTGGGAGGCTGCATTCAACTCCTCTGTCATTCCTCCCATGGAAGCCTGGGCAAGCCATACAGTCTCCCTACGCACTTGTTTAACAGCAGTGGAATAGGGATAATACACCTTCCTGGGGTGCTATGGGAATAGATACATAAAAATTACGAACTACTCAATTAGTCCAATCACACAGGTTACATAAAAATATCTAGATGAAGTATATTGCAATACAAGTGTTTTCTTTCAATTAATTACATCTCTCTCAGCTATGCACAAAGCCAAATAACAAAAGCTCACTTATATGAAAGAAAACAAGCCTGGAGTCCAGTATGATGTATTACCACCTTTAATTATTAAAAAAAAAAAAAAATTACAAGGCTCTGAGATTACTTAGGCTCTTTGTCCTTATCAGAGAGTTTATTCTAGCACAAATTTTTAAAGAGCTCGACACTTTGGGCAAAACCATTAGCACATTCTTGTTTGCCCTGGTACAGCCTTAATAGAGGAGAGCGCTACTGATTTACAACTTTGAAAGTAAACAGAATTGCAAATCTCTCACACATATCTTCCTTATCACCCTTCTCAGGACATGCAGGCATGTAATGAATTCCCAGGAACAGACAGGCCACCACCTCGTCTCACCTTTGCTAACCTAACGCTTGCGCGTCTCAGTTGCCGGTGGCTGCCTGCTTAGCTGTCCCCGTGCATCTTTTCTCTTCAAAGGGCTCACAGCTCCTGCAAAGGCAGCCTGGATACACCAACTGCTGGTTACAAAGCAGTCTTTAGCTCTGCACTGATTACCAACCACTGGGCAATCAAGATGATACACTCTTTTAGCTAATTATTGACATCTGGATGAGCTGTGTTATTAAACAAAAAAAAGGCTCCATTGTTTAGCAGTTCCTAGTGAGTTTGAAAGCTCAAGATTTGTTTCCAAAAAAGTCATATATCCACTAATGGCACTCTAAACCCCTCATTTTCCCTCATTCATGATTTAAGATGAACTGCAAACCTGGTTCTGCTCCCTTCAGAATTTAGCATCTTGGTCTTGTTCTTACATGAAATTCCTCATCGAATGTCATTTCTGCCCACTAAGACCAAGTTTTGGTTACTCCTGTTACCATTGAACTGAGTGTAACAATTATGGAGAAAGAAGGAAGGCTGCGCCCTTGCTCAGTGGAAACACAAGGTTTCAGACAACATGCTTGGTGTGAAAAGTCAGCAAAAATTCCCTGACCACTTTCCTACAGACATCTGTATCACAACAGAGTTAGTAACTTTTTAAAAAAAAATTGAATCACAAAATACCATCTCCAAATCCTCCAGCTCAGGATGTCTCCATATATTTACACTTACCATCTTTTAAGGTTCAATTCTCTTCTTCCTATGAAAGCATCTCCTAAGACTTTCTTCTTTGTGGGACACTTTCTTTCAAAGGTTTATCAGTCTCCACAGTCAGGGTGGAGTCTCCAAAGCCACTCAGGGAGCTTGCCCCAGCACCAGCAAAGAAAATAAAGTTGGTAGGAGAATCTTTTTAATGCTAAAACCAGGAGTGCCCTCTAGTGAGATTCCACAGGGAGCATGTATGACTAACATTCGCCAGCTAGCGTGTCGTTATCTTCATAGGTGGTCTGATCTGCTGGGAGTGTAATTACTGTAACGGGCTTCCCATAATGCAACATCGAGTATGGGAAAGCAAGAGGAGACTGTCTGGGTTTATGCAACACTGATGGGCCAGAAAACTGGTTAGGGAAGCCCAGAGCTAACGCACAGTGGCAGAAAGTCCCATCACGTACACGCTGTAGCACTACAGAAGGCTATTTGCTCCGTAGTGGAGAATGCCTAGGCTCAGACACAGTGCTAGTTAACATGAGTAAGAGTTTAATAAAGAGACATGAAACACAAACTCATCTAACAATATTTACCCTCTTATTATATGCTTTGAAATGCTCGCCTCTAATCTTTCAACCTGCTTTATTCTGCTGTTCATATTTATAAGACTACAACTACCAAAACTGGAAGTGATACCTAAATAAACAGATCCAGACACCACCTAAGCAGATAAAATGCAGTGCACACGATCAGACAGGCAGATTGAGAAATCCTGCGTCCTGTTGTTTCATACTACAAAACTGCTGATCCATCAGCAACTTAAAGCAACTGTGAATCTGGTAGCATGCCTGGTAGCAGTGCTTGCAGCGCAAGCCTCGGGGTATTTTCTAACTTAGTAGAGACCTTTTTTGTCAGCTCACGATGGCAGTTCTTTGTAGGGCTAAGTAACTTGCATATCCATCTTTGTTACGTCTAAATAGAAACATATTCATACTTTAGAAGTCATGGATTAGTAGGATATATAATAATATATCCCACTAATAAATAATGAGGAAAGGGACAGAGCAAATTATGTACTAGAGGCCAAAGAGTAATGAAAGTGGTGGCACGGTACTGTATATTGCTAGTTACATGCATAGTAATTTTGAAGAGACCAACAGGCCTAACAACACTGAAGAACAAGTCATGTTGTGCTGTAGGTGGGCAAGTCAGAGAGCGCATAGCAAGAGAATCAAGGGAGTCACTGCTTAACAGGAAAAACCTTCTCTCAGGAACCCGTTTACTAATTATGTAAGCAAAAATGAAAGCATGAGTATGAAAAGTTTAAAAAAAAAAAAAAGAGAAAGAGTGAGAAAGATTGTGGTTTACAACAGGAAAATGAAGACTTGTTCCTGAGATAGAATCTTGGACTGTGTTTTTGTTAATAGTTAATTTTTACTAACATGAGACACTCTTTAAGTAAGAGGCTGCTAACATGAAGAGTTAACAGAGTTACTATAACAATAAAAGAAAGAACAGATGGAGGAGAAATGTCTTTCTTTCCTTCACATATTTGTGAAGTGTTTGCCTTCAGACACATCCCAGGCTAGGTATCACAACTAAAACTAAATTTGATGGCTCATATTCCTAATAGGATGCAGTGGCCTTCACCTTTAGGTCAAGAGTTCAAATGCAAGCCCAATCAGTGGTGACCAAATGTTGTCACCATCTGCCTGTTTAGTGGCCTAGATGAGAAGAGAAAGGTTGTTCAGCTCAGTCCCATTGTTAATGGGCAGGTGTCTCCATCACAGAAACAACCATCACGAGTGTCACTAACTGGAAGTTGAGTCAGAGAGGTCAAGAACTGAATGGGCATAAAAACTGAATTAATAGATTAAAGAGTCCCTCTAGGTAAGGGTCAAGGCAGTTGTGTGCTTGGTGTCTAGATAAAGAGCATTTCAGTCTTCGGGGCTTGCAGTCACATGCCTATCACTGAACCAAATTAATTTTTAAATGGAAACAGAATTGAATAAAAAGATTTATAATTTGATTTCAATTTAGCTATTAGGCTGGTTCCCATTTTCTTCAGCATCAGCTGGAGGTATACAGAAGCATATGCACATCTGGGGCCTATACAGCTGCACTGCTAAATGTCAGCAGCCTTCTGAATGTTGAGAGGTGTCCAGGGCCTCCTGCCTGACAGGCAGCAGTCGTGGCCACAGCCACACCACGGCTACTTCACACAGCACTACTGGGTTTCACACAATAGGCTTGAAAAGCCACCTGGGGTTTTAAATGTTGAGATTGGTAGCAACAGCACTGGAAAGGTGCGCTGTTTTTTTACCAGTACTATCATAAACAAAAGGGAATACAAATTTTTGTCCTTTTTGCAGAATGTGGTATTTGCAAATAAAGACAGAGCTACCTTAACGGAACTCTTTATATTGATACTGATAAGAAACTTTTCTTAGCTTTCATTCTACTGCCCGTTTGTAATTCCTTCATGTACACCTGTATTTTTAACAGTATTTCAAAATGCTAAGACTTTATAGACTTAGTCCAAAATGTTTTTCCTTCCACTATGCATACATGCATTTTTTACTTCTGCTTAGACCCACTGAAAGCAGATGGTGATTACCTTGTTTTGATTCTCACAGTAAGCATTGTGCTGGAGTCAACAGCGAAGCAGGAAGATGTCAGATGCCCAGAGAAGATAGCTTGAAGCATCAGCTTTGAAAAATTCTGGACAGATAGTAATTTGGCTCTCCTCCCTGCCAGGGGAGATAATCTGAGCCCTACGCAATTTAGAGCATGTATGTGCATACGTATTTTTGGGAACATTAACATGAGCATGAGGTTCTTCCAAGGAGGAGGAGCTTACTCGGGCTTGCCCAACAATTCCCGTACTACAACTGCCATGAAGCTGTGCTTTTTGCAAATCAGGTATTTCTCCTTGTCATAGTACACAACAACAGCTTTCAACACCACTTTGGGAAACATGAGTTCACTCTCTTCTACCCTGCAACTCCCACTGTTTCTCACTGCTATCTTATTTGGAGCATGCTTTTGGATGCTTTCCACAATTCATAAATACGAATATTATTTAATATGAAGATTTAAAACAAAAAAACAAAGCAAAAATTCTTATTCATAAAATTAATTTTAAAAAAACAAAGAAGAGAAGGACATAGGAACTTGTCAGTCTCTTTACAAAGTCACAATAAATTGCAGCTTATGTAATTCTCACCCAACACTGACACACACCCAAGTAAACTATATTTTCTTAAGGTAGAAAGAAAACAAATTCTACTCCAATTTTTTTTCTTTCATCACACTTGAAGGCAGTAATGCAACTCCTGGGAAATAGCTGTCCTTCATAGATTATACCTGTGTTACGCAAGGCACACACATGCGTAAGTGCATGGGGGGGTGAAGGTATGAGTCAATACGATAAATTAGAAGAGGTGTCAGTAAGTAAGAAAGTATTTTGGACAAGAATTTATCTCCAATTACTATCTACATTCCAAAGAAGACTGAGAAGTAGCAGGAATGGGCAACGTCTTCATTGACACTGGTAGTGTCAAACAGTCTCCAGGATGAAATGGGTCATTTAAAGAAAACAGACAACAGGTCAACTGTGGAGTAACAGCATATTATCGTTTATGCCCAGGCCATGCCTACCACTCGGCCAACCACATAATTTTATTTTCCCCTACTGAAAAGCTTCTTTTCCATCAGGAAGTAATTTCCATCCCTTTATCCTTCATCTTCTGTGATACAATCCACACGTCCAGTAGCTTCCTAATGAGTTATGTTTCCAACTTATTCACATTCACTACAGGTGAATGGATTTGCTGTGTTTCCAGCTTTATCTCCAGGCTACAATATAATCCTGGAGAAACACTTTTCTTTTAGTCCCAATACCTTGTTTATTCGGACTGTCCCTTTGGGAACAGGAGCAATCCGGTATTTCACGACTGTCAGACACAATTTGGGCCACAAACTTCTGTGAAGCCTCCTATGCTCTACACATAAAACATATCCTAAGGTTCTCTACTAACTGCTATATAAGAAAATAAACTCACAAGTTACTGGGATAATATGCACAGAGAATTGAAAAGTTCCCACAGTTCGACATCTTCAGCATCACCTCCTAGAATCTAAGCAGTGAAACCATGAGCGCTGCCACCATACGGTGATAACAACAGAGTTTGCTGGCTCCCATTTTATTCTGCGATGGATCAGACACATGTACAATACATGAAGTAAATCCCCTGATGCCTACGAGTCGAGCGTAATGATATGGTTGGCGTTTTCTGCAGAAGGCTAGTTTCAATGATCCACATTATCCCTTCCTATTACAAGTTCCCAGGGACTGGATGCAGCAGCCTGTTTTGAAGAGTTAGGAGCAACTTTCTTCTATTTCAACCCAAGAAGTTTGACACTGGTGCTTTAGCAGGGCCCCCCTTATTCAGAAAGGGCTTCACTCTGGACACTCCTCCTGAGCGTCCTCGGGATTAAGTGCACTGGAACGTTAACATGGAAACTACCAAACCCTACTGAAGCAGTAAGGCAACCGGATGAGACAGAGTGTCACTGCCACAAGGAAATAAAAGTGATCTTACTGCCATGTTTTGGATTGTTTCGCTTGCTGTGCCTCTTAGAACATACTCAGCATGCCTTGCTAAAAAGAATCACTGACTTCATTCTCCAGCTCATATTTAGCAAAAGAAGGAGAAACTTCTAACATTTTGAACAGCTCCAGGTTAACTATTCCTTTTACTATTCTTGCTGCTCATTACCCAAAGCATTAAAACATTCTAAAATCTGGTAACTAACTCCCTTCTAAAACATGAAAAAAGGAGTTATAAAGGAGTTTAAAAGGAGTACTCAAAAGCTGCCCATAACTGTTGTATCTAGTCAAGTAATTTTTCAGTGAAGCTACTGAATTACAAGCTCCACATCTAACCAAGATCCCCCACAGGAAAATGAAGTATCTGTCTAATGACTGCTTCCGAGGCATACATCCATCATCTTACCCAGCTGCTCAACCTCTAACGCTGTTTCTTTGTACTCTGCCTTTGTATTAGATGAGGTTTAAGCTCACTGAGGTACTAACACCAGAAAACACAAGCAGAAAGCATGAACGGCCGAAGACACAGGAACCACATCCTGAGCCCCGTTAGCGATCCCTACAGAAGGGTGAGGAAAGCTTTGGAAAAGGCAGGCCCTAACTATGCTGTATAACCACCACTGCCGAGGAACATCAAATGTTTCCTGTTTCCAAGCTCACGTCACAAGCAATGGTTGTGGTCTAGAAGGCAGGACAGCCATCCTCTGCGTTTCACAGGCTCAAAGCGTAACTTCTCCCAGGATGCGCAAACGATGATGAAAGGGGTTAGGTACGCTGGTTCTCAGCACAGCTTTGTGACAGGAGGAACACTGTGTGTGAGAGGTGTGGAGAGGCCCAAACCAACCCCACAGTTACGCTGGAAATACCTGGAAGATATAACCCTGATCCCGTTACCACAACAGACCGAACCACAATCCAGTACGCACCAGCTCACACACCTCGCCTCTAGAACCTGTTAGCGTGTTCGCTTGTGTTTAAAACCAGCTTTTTCAGAATAATTGTTAATTCCTTGCAAGTAGGAGAGAAACACGCCATTAATCACAGTCTAACTAGGCTAAACATACAAATGTCTGCTCTACATCTGTGGTTTCTGATAAACACATCAAATCCATTCAAACTCCTCAGAAAATATGGCTGGAAGTACATGTCCAAACTGCCCACTGTCAGTCCCCAAAATCCTCGCAAGGCACAATGCTCATCAGGCTGCTAATTGAGAATATTTTAAAGACAGCGCGAACCCCGCTCTGTTCATAACACTGCACAGATAGCTATGGATCACTCTCTGCAGCACTAGATAAAACAAGAGGGGACCCAAAGCCTTAGAACACGCTGTGCTTTCATAGACTAATAATAGTATCACCAACAAGAAAATAAAAACCCTCGTTTGTGTGCGCCTCTTGGCGACTTTCATAAACAAAAGCAGAAAGGAAGGTATTGCAGCATCGTATCTTCAGAGCAATCAGAGTCACATCTATCGAAGGCTACAGCCGCCAAGCCGGCAATAGCCTCCACTACAGAAGTGAAAAGAACTTTTTTGCTATCTACAATTCAGACACAAACTTCATTAATTTATGTGTTTTACCAAGGAGACAAATCTAATTAGTGGAAGCTTAAATTGGTGTGTATATATAAAATACACAGACACATATATACACACAGATAAAATTAATTGCAATTTTCTGAATCTGCCTATGATCTCAGCCTTGCAACGGTGGCATTCTCTGTTATTCATCACTTGTGTTAGATGCGTTTGCCTTTTGCCTTTCACTTTCAGCAAATCCATCTTTGTTCTTTTGCTCTGAAGAGAGACTAAAAGATGTTTGATTCACCTCCATGCAGTTCCTTACTTCATATTCCCCCCCCCTTCCCATTTAGTTGTCTTCTAAACTCCATACATCGGTCTTCAATTTCTCTTCATCTTTCTGACTAATAATTTTGTTGCCAGGATCTACATCTCTTCTATCCTGTCTATTCAAAACCAACCAGAAAATAAGTTTTTATTCAAGGTGAGATGACCTGTTTTTCATCTTATAGTATTTTCAGCATTATCCTCCGAATGTTTCCTCAGTCCAAATTCATGTAAGTTCTAGGTGAAACAGCTTTTGTACTTTAAGTATTTCTCCCCATTCTGGGGAAAAAAAAACCAAAACCCATTACACTAATAGAAACTTTACTGGTGAGAAATTCACCTTGTTACACCATTCCCATTTGATTAAGATAGGAACATGCCTTTGTGAACAGCCTGAAAATACACTGCATTATCGGTGATACATATCGCCAGTATTGTAACACAAAGAGTTTTCCTTGACATTTGCAACTAATCACTAATTACTATAACCCCTTCTTCGCATACACAGGCTATGCAAAATACAGCAGTGAAAAGTGGTGAGGTTTGACAGACTCCATCTTCAAGACCAGCTCCCCAAGATAACAATTTTCCTATTATTAGCAAGGGGTTTGATCTCTCTCTCACAAGGGCACCTTGGCTCCAAGTCCCCAGCTGGTACAGCACACCCTTCGTACCATCGCACTGACTAACGTGCCTAGACAGCGGCGAGTTGTGCGCCTTATGTATTGTTGCAACTTCCCTTTTCTTGAGCTACCTACCACACAAAAGCAAATACACAGGAGAATTTCTCCAGGACCTCCCAGGAAGGGATTCAGCGATCCAGCCGATCACTTGAGGCAGCCTCCAACCCAAAGCGCTCGCTTAGGTAAAAGACGACACAGCCTCCCATAAGCCATCCCATTCCTGAACCTGCTCCTGCCCCTTCTCTGCCCGTCGCTGCGCTGGCTGGTTGCAATGCAGCCTCTGCACGTGACGGCTATTGTCAAATCCAGCGCCGGGGCCAGGAGAGAGCCCTTCATCGCCCCACCGCTCTCAAAGGAAACCTTATAAGCACGCTGCCAACACAATGCGCGACTGGTGTATGCTCATTTTCTTGCCTCTGCCTCTTTGTGTCTCCACACATTAGACAACACTGAGATCAGAAACAGTACTTTAGTCATAAAATTATTATTTAAATTTTTGTGTAGGACTACGGAGAAAGAAAAAACAGTTACACGTACCAGACAAACACACATACATGTGCCTCATCCCCAATTCAAGGCAAACATTTCACAGTCAGTTTCTTGGCACTTTATGTGAATATATATTAAGTCTAACCGGGTTTTATGTTGAACGTGTCAACCATGTCACACATAAAGCTGCATATCACAGTCTTTCAGGAGCAACAAAATGGTGAAACAAACATATCGGGGGCTCCTGACTACCTTCAAGCGCCGTTGAGTAATCTGTGGAGGCTCACGACCAAAGCCATGTCATTTAGCTCGTCGATAACAACCTTGGACAGGCAAGATGCTCCTTCCCTCCTCAGCGCAAGCTGCTGCAGCAGAGCCTGCCTCCCGAGCGGGGCCACGGCCACCTCTGCCGGCGGGCACTCCTGCCCTACCTGCCCTGCCCCAGCCAGCCCGGCCCTCGTGGCACGACTGCCGTGCCGCCAAGGCTCTGCACATCAGCTCCCAACACTTGCGCCAGGCTGTGGGCAAAGCGTGGTTTGTCTCTTTGGCTCTCTCTAAATTTTTCTACCTTAAGAATCATCTTTCATGATATACCGCCAGGCAGAAAAGTTTAAGATTATGATAATTTTCTGTTATTTTTCTCTGGCCATGTCTGATACTTTCTTATCTGCATTTCTTTTGCTAAAGACATTTGCTGATCTTAAACCTGGCTTGAATGAATAGCAATTGTTCCCTTCTGGTTTTGAAGGTACTTTGTTTGTCTACCCCATTCACTGGCCTGAAATCAGCAAGGCCTCAGATGGCTGTTGCTATGGCAACTCTGTTCATTCAACACTGGCATATAATGAAGACAATGTGTTTTCCATTTAGATGAGTTTTAGAGCAAAAGAGAGAAGACTCCTGCTTAACAGTCCCTGAGAATGCCAGGGTAATATAATCAGGGTTTCTGTAGTACCAGTAAAACCACGATGTGCAACTAAAAGAGGGAAAGAAAGAAAGTTACGTTGATATTTCACAATAACTACAGCACTGGGCAAATTAATCAACAGCGTGACTGCATTTCTTTACTCTTTAAGACCTTCTCCACCGAGAATAATTCGGAAATAAATCTGTTGCTTGTACTTTTTCCTAGCAAAGTGGCAATTTGGACACTACTGACCTGCTAATAAGAGACCTAAGAGCTTCTCTCTGTCCCCCCCCCCCTCCTTCCTTAAGGAAAGGGACACTTTGGAAGCACGAGGAAGACGTGTGGGTGTGTGCTTGTTTTTTAAAGAAGTTTTCATGAACACTGACAGGCAGAATGACCAACGCAACAACTTTCTCTGCCTCCTCTCATCTGCTGGGTACTGGCTACACAGGCAATGTCTACAAGGCGGAGAGGGTCCCCCTACAGCGGCGCTGCGGATCCATGCTGCTCCCAGAAACAAGGAACAGAGTTATTAAAGAAAGCGTTCTTGGGATACAGAGATGATTCACTTTTCTCATCTCTGCCCTAAGTTTTTCTGCTTACCTCAGTGACGTTAAAAGTAAGTGTAATTCAGTGTGTGTCAGGAGAGGGGGGGCAGAAAGGGCTCTGCTCACCGGGAAGGAGGGGCACGGGGAAAGGCTCCTCTCACCCACTGGGGCTTGCCGTGCAATTACTGCTGCGCATCGTTACTGCAAGCCACTACCGAGCAGGGTAAATCAACGAGATTCTTGAAAACGCAAACACTTCCAAAAAAAATATACCACAGAAACTGGTTTCTTCTTTTGATCCACAAAGTCCGGACACTTCCCCGCTCTCCCTCCCTCTTCTCCATCCTCCCTTGCTCGCTCACAAGCCTTTTCCTAACTTTTTATCTGGTTACCTTGTAGGCTTCCCTCAGGAAAAGAGAACAGGGATTTTTGAGATCCCCAGCAATAACAACAACAAAGAGGAAAATGGAAACTAGGCATTGTAAGTTCTTCTTCTATTTACAGTGGAAACACTGACTTGAAAAGATTTCTCTTTTCCACTGTTTTTGCAGAGCAGCAGGGAGCAAACACTTCCTGAAGGGAAAGCCAGTTTTCCAAACTCAAATGAAGTCCAATGCTTTAAAATTCTTCAAACAGGAAACATCATGTTTTCAGTTGACATGTCCTTCATTTAATCAGCGTTATCTCCTCCTTATTTCACTCCAACGAGGTGAGTGGGTTTGGAACAGAGTTTTTTCTTTTCTTTTAGGAATCACATTTACGTCATTTTTTAAAATGGCAAAGTAAAAAAAAGCCTAACAGCAAGCTGAAAGTTAAATGCAGGACCTGCATTTATCTACCTTCAAGTTTGGTGGTTTTTTTGGGGTTTTGTTTGTTGGTGTTTTTTTTTCATTGCTGAAGTTAAGATTTCCAGGAGTAAGGAAATCGCCTGTTTTAATACACAGGAGGCTCTCTTCACACATGGAAGGGTTGTAGAATCAAAGTCGAGAAATTCTGGGCATTCTTGGTGATTTCAGCCTTTGCATAACAGCATTTTGTGAAATCGTGCACATTCACTGCAACACACAAACCATCCCAGGATTTTGAACAGCTGTGCCACCGGCTTGCTTAAAATTTTTGAAAACTAAACATAATATTCTCCACATAGACATCCACAGTAAGACACCTGATATTTCTAATTATCTCCCAAATACAAGGTTTACGCAGGTGGAGCCAACTAATATTTCTCTGCTATCCAAGTGAGCTGGGCTTTGATGGCTTATAAAACTTGGTGACTACCCACAGATTTTGTAACGCTATCTAAGGAGGAGGAAGACGTATGTCAAGATCTGTGTTTGTTCCCTTGCACTTCTACAGCTGAAGAAAGCAGTCATGTTTACGTCTGTCAGATCTTTCCTGGCTCTTCACTTCTGCTGACAGCCTACAGCCTTGCTTCAGTTCCTACAAAGCTCAAAACCTGCAGCTGCACTAGCTGGCATGCCTTTTCTCGTTCCTCCCCTCTACCCCTTATCTCCCCCCTTCCACTCCCCCTGTCTTTATTTCTAACTTTTTCTTTTTTTTTGTCTAGATCAAAAGCATATAGTCGCCAAACCTGACTGGGCTCCAAGAAGAGACAAAGACTGAATTTTAAGGCACGACTACAAATATGTTGTACATGCGCTCACACACGCACGCACGCTTCCCTCTTCTCATTTCAAACAACCAGCCCCTATTCTGAAGGCTGGCTACTGCGCTGACCTCACTTATTGTCAGAATACCAAAAAAACCAGCCATCATTTATGCAAGGAAGACAGCAATATAAATCAAGACCAGCCCAGAGTACTTGAATGGAGATTCATTGTCACTTCAGACCTTGAGACGCAGCCCTTTGGCTCCTGCCAGCTGAGTCAAGATTCAAGGTTACGATTCCCCAGATAAAATGACAGACAAACCCATTTTGTAGCATCAGCCCAACCGAAGGGAAGTTTTGTTTAAATCCAGTAACACAAGGTTCTTAAAAATATTGTAAGAAATAACACCAGCTCTTACAGGAATCTCTGTATTCCATACAAGTTACAAACCCACAACCAGCTTTTATAATTTCCGTGTCTGCGTGAACTGTATTGCAGAGTAACTGTGCTGGCAAATGAAGTTATGTTGAAGCTTTTGAAGCATTAGAGGTAAACACAATAAAGTTCAGGTCAAATTATTCACTAAAGGATTAATTTGTTTTCTTTCCTCCACTCTCCTCTGGAGACAAAACTACTGTAGAACCAGTGGTGAGTGGGGCAGAGCTGTAAAAGAACAGGACACAAACAAAAACAGCAGAGCATGCAACAGCAGTTCAGAAGGGAAAATTTGCTGGTTTTCCTAGATCCACAATGTCCTGGTTAATCCACACAGACAAGACAGCAGCAACAAGCACTACTCCCTCAGAAACAAAGGCAATTCCAAGAAGATTCAGCAATGAATCTGCAGCATACTTCAGTAGGACTTGTCAGTGTTTGTACCACGCTGGCATCTCCAGGCTCTCGGCACAGCCCAGCCCAGCACACCAGCGCAGGAGGTGCTGCAGGGGCCTGACTGTAAATGCAATAATCCCACAAACATCGAGGGATTATTCTCCAGGTTCAGCCACCTCAGTCTTTGCACGCGAGGTGGGGGAGAGGATAAAGCGGCTCTGCAGCCTGTACGCAATGCGTGCACATCCAGCCGTGCGACACGGGGAGGGCACCAGCCTCCAGCTAGGACCGTGTCCCCTCATGGAGTTACTTTAGGTGCAAGCAAGCCTAAATTAATTCGTATGTCCTTGTGTGCAGAGCACCCCTCCGCTCTGCCAGCAGAGGAGCCTGTGGCTCAGCGTAGCTGCTGAGCCAAACTTAGCAGGTCAGGCTGCTGCACCAGCAAGAGCTCCCCGAGCCGTGAGGAAAAGGGGAGCAAATGCCAGTAAGAGCTCCGGCGTTTATTCTTATGCCCTGCACAGGAAGGGGAATCACTGGAAGATGGGGCACAGCAGGGTTGCTGCTCTTTGAGGTATTTCAGACTCCTAACTCTTTTTACCACCGCCCCCCAATTCATGAGCCTGTGCCCCCCCCAGCAGTGATGCTGGTGCTGGGGAAGGCCCAGCACGGGTGCACCCCTGCGCCCAGGGGAGCGGGGAGGGGAAGCCCCCGGTCCCAGGCCAGCAGCGAGAGGTGAAGAGACAGAAACACTGGAGCTGAGTAAGCAGAAGGCCAAGTCCCTTGCAGCAGGGGCAGGCAGAGAGCAAAGGGTGGAAAGATGGAGAGCTGCGTAGAAGAAAAAGAGGCAGTGAGCCCCTCAAAGATATGCTGGGAATTCCTGGTGTCGATGATACTAAAACTGAAAAATTCTTCTTTATACAAACAAAAGGAAGTAATTTATCAGCCGTTGTTTATTGCCCTTGTTCCATCTACTTCTGTGACACTGTGATAATGTGTATGGGCTTATGATCTGTCCCAAAGTAGCAGTAGTAGTTTTTTAATCTGCACTGAAAGAGTGCAGGTTCTTGAAAAAGAAAATATTTTCTTTTTATTTTTAAAATCATTTTTCCTTTTACCATCTATGCATGTACAGCAGCTAGCAAACTGCAGCCAGGTCGTAGGTGGGGTGGCCTCCTAGTAATATCATAAATAACTGAAAGAATCATTGCAGCACAGTTTGAACAGTGAAAATAAATTTGTTCTGTTCACTAACGCACTAACAACTGGCAACAACAACAGAAGCAGCAGCATACATTTGATGATTCAATGTTTACAGAATTACAGTGTTTGCAAAAATTGCCAGGGAACTTTTAAAATCAGACCAAAAAAAAAAAAAAAAAAGAAAAAAGGGGTTTACTTTGAGACTTTCAGCTGTCTCTAAGCAAGCTGACTAGCCCCTAAACGGCTGGAGTGGCCCTGCGCTGGTTTTGTTGGAATGAACTGCTGAATACAGAACACTGTCCTACCAAACATCCCCTCAGAATATGACATGTTCAAGTAAAATTAATTAGAAGCACTTTTTTCCTACCATATTCACCAACACAGATGATCATTTTCACTTCATAAATTCTTCCTCATCTCAGGAACAATTACTGAGCAAATTGGAAGCTGAGATTTTCAACCAAACAACAAGGATTTTCATTAAAATTATACAGATATGTACAGAAGTCAACAGGATCTAAGTCTTCATCAGGTAGCTAAGTAATTTAAATATTAAGCACAAAGTTCTTAATATTCTACATTCTTGCTAACCATAACGTGAGTCACCACTATGATGAGAATTCTGAGCAACAGATAATTTTTTGTAGGGAATGGGATTTACTCAGGTAGACGTTCCGTAGCTCTGTGATATTCCTTCTGTGTTACACTATAGCGCACCAGCTCACGAGCGCTGTCTAATAAAGATATTACAACCCTAGCAAACATCATGGCTAAACTAAATCCTAATGTAAACTACTGTTAGAGGGGTATTACATTGTTTTCATTTGCTCTGCGAGTTGCAGACTTTAGGATAATAATATTGCTCGGTAATAGTAATAGCTTAATTTCATGTTGTAACACCCTAATGACTTTATTGTTTCACTCCCATTCCAATTCCAATAGCTATTACCATTTAAACACCTGTATTATCAAAGTGTTGTGCTTGAGTACCTTCTGGATAATTTACTTATGTTACAAAAGACTAATTCAAAGGAAAGCTATACCTTTCTCTATCTGTTGCACCATTTATCTTTTTAGCGTAAGCAGAATCCATCAGAAAAGCATGTGTTGATTAGAACAACCAGCCTACAGTCATACTTCAGCTCATGAGCAGGATCTATTTCCTTCAACATGATGACGAGAGACAATCAGTTTTTACTTTTGAAAGCATTTCTAAAGAATTTCCAAAGCAGCAAGTCTTTGTTACACACAAATCAGAAATTCAAGCTCCTCAGAGAGAAATGTCCAAGTACTACCTTTAGGTCAATGGTTTAAGAATTAACTGCTTCCTCCATGGAGGCAGGCAACCAGTATGCAGACCTTAATTTCATGAGTGACTATGAACAGTCAAATTCTTATACACCCAGTGATTTGGACACCAAAAGAATAAGATAAGCTGTATACAACTTACCAGATAAAATATACCCTTATTGGTCTTCAATGACATTAGATGACCAGACCTGCTCAAAAAATTCTACTCTACTTGCCATTGATAAATACATTGAATTAAAATGTCTTATCTTCAACCTTTTTTCAAAACAAGGTTCAATTATTTATTTTTTTTTCTTCACCTTAATCAAGAAATAAAGTACCTCAAAGAAATGGTAAATCACTACTAAACCCCACCAATGCTTAAGAGGCATTTTCAAAACCAACTATTTTCCAAACAATTAATTCACTGAAATGTCTTTCATCGCAATCTGTTTAATATGGAATCTCTCATGGGAGCGATGTGAAAGTTTGAGATACTGGCATATCAGTAACTTCTAAAAACCAGCTGATTTGAACTGGGGACTGTTAGGGCTGGTGACCCCAGTACAGGTAAACATCCCCTATACAGCAATATGTACTATTCATCCTTTTATGAAACACCATGAAAGTTCTGTTGTATTAAACATACTATATTTTGTACTTTTAAAAATGTTGGGCTTAAGATTTTAGTGGGCATAATAAAGCTGTGGTCAGTAGGCTCCCTGTAGTGGTTAAGTTTGAGGGGAAAAAAAGCTTACCTTAACCCTTTCTACTTCATTTTGTACTCTCTGGTCTTACTTCATGACTCAAATGAATTTGATTTTTACAGACTGTTATCCATACAAGTGAACACCCTGCACTTGCTTTAATTGCACGTTACATAAAAATACTATTCAAGATCTACAAGGCACCACAAGAAAGCTGTACACTGAGATCTAACAGTAAAAGAAAAAATAATTTGAAAAGTCTCCTTTCTGATCCCAAATATTTCAGGCAAGTCTGACCAAACACTGTGCTCTCTGCTGCTTTTCTGAAAAATTTTCCATATTGATATATACCAACAAATACATACTAAAGCTCTATGAACTCTTGCAGTCAGTACTGAAAGCAGAGAATCATTTTTGAATCGGAAACTCTCCCTGTTTAAGCTTCCATTAAGGATATTTACATACCTTCTGTATAGCTTTTTTTTCAGGCATGTAACTAAATGAGGTTTTCAAAATATAAACAGAACATGTTTTTGCTGCGCCATCATGAAATGTAAAGGCTAAGTCTGGTTAAGAGGTGCCTGAACTTTATCTATGTGTCTCCAAATATTTGCCTCAACTGCCAACATTTCAGTTCATGTTTTCTTTTTGCCAATTCCAGTAGGATCCAGTAGGACTTTGCCAACCCATCCAGCTAAAATCAGTCTCAAATACACCCAGCAAACCACCTCCGATTAAAAGACTAAGGCCAGTGTTTGTAAAATGTATATAATTACAGACATACTCATCTGCTACGTGGATGCTTATCCTCGTTCAACCAAGATTTTAAAAAGTTTATACAATTTTTATCTAATATTTCTCATGTATTTAAAGAAAACACAGCTTTAAACCACAAGGTATATTTTGAGGTCTACCAGAAAAAGCTCATCCCCTGACAGCTTTGCTGTAGAAGACAGGATAACTCAGAGCATTTATTGTTTATTATTAATATATATTATTATTTATTAACTCAAGGACTCCTAAGTTCAATACCTGTTCGTGGCACTGACTCACAACATGCCCTTAGGTCGGTGGCCTAATTATTCTGCGTCTCGCTTTGTTGGGGGTGAAATCTTTTCTATTAGAAATGTTGGAAAGAAATTTTTGAGATCCTCGGACCAACATCCCTTCTGGAAGCATTGAACAACAGTCTTGTAGTATCTGAACATGGAAATGGAAAGCAACTTATCAATTAGCTACAATTAAATTCTTCCTGGCACAAAAAGGAAGAGATTTATGTTTTACTGAACTATGTGCTCAAGAGTCTCATTTTTGTTTTTACTCTCCTTCACAGGTGCTGTCATTCAAGTAATTTTCTTTGCTATCTTCCACCAAATACATTGGGAAAGGACATAAAGAGGTTAGAAAGATGACGAGAGGGAAAAGGGAAAAAAAGCCATGAGAAATTATTAGTTCTACGCAATACTCAAACCTTGACATTGATTAGTAAGTCAGAATCAATAGTAATTTCTCTCATATATATTATTATTGCCATAGTATAGTCATTATTTCCATAGTCCAATACCCAGGCTTATTCTCAAAACAGAAAGATGTTTACATAACACTTTTGAAGGGAAAAAAGATTATTTCAGCCTCTTCTAATTAATAGTATTGAGCAAATTATGGTGGTTCATTTGTTCTCCTACACAGAAAACAACTGCCCTCTGGTTAAAAAAATAAAGTTATATTAGCTTTTAATTTCAGTTTTCAAAGGTATGTTTATGGAATATTTAAATCTGTAATAATTTTTCCTAGCACACATAATGACTAGTGTGTGTTCTCTCTCGTGCTCCCCATTTGCCCACTCCATCTACCCTCCACCCTGAACCTACATTATAATTATAAATATAATTATAAAATTGCATTATAATTTAGGTATCTGTGTGAATGTTCATGTATAATAAATGGAATCACTCCACACAGAGAAAAAACTAACACTGAATTTCTTTGCTTGTCCTAAGAAATGCATGAACTTGGTTCGGACCATGTGAAAGGACCAGGATGTGGGATGCAGCCCAAAGCTCTAAAACTGGAAAAATGGCTTTTAAAAATACTACTTCTACTACTTATAGTAGAAAAAAATAACATTGCATTTCTTGGGAAGAAAACTTATTAAATAAGGATTTTGCATTTCATTGGAACAAAGGTTCTTAAAGAAATTCATATGCACTGAGTTAATTACTTGAATTGACCAGCACTTAAGCAGGCAACTTCCTAAGGATGCAACAGCAAAGCATGCTACCATGCTTAGTGTGACGTGGAGTTAGGCACAAGCTCAGGCTCAAGAACTGTACTAGAGCCTCCACATGCTGGAATAAGTCACATCTTGATGATAAATTTCTAAATGGAGAGAGGGAGAAGGGGGAGGGGGGAGAAGAGAGCATTGCTTAGGCTAAAAACTGCTTCCTTCTAAAGGCAAAACATATGGGTATCATCAGCCAGCCTCACCATGAAACTCCAAATGGTTCTATTGAAAACATTTTGGTGCAGAGGAAACCTACAAAACTATGCATCAGTTGATTCTGTAAACCAGTCTTTTTCTTTCTCTGTCTCAAATTCTTAACTTGTGCTCCACAGCAAAACTCTTCCATCTCGACATCCAAAGATTCCCACCAGTTGCAACTCCCAACCCAGATGTAATCTGCTTAACATTCAGCTTTGCCAACATCTGCACAAGGAGACAGCTAAAAGGGGAGGGGGGGAGGATGGACGGGATGACACCAAACCCCACTGATATAGTTCACTATTGTTTTCTAATTGTACTAATTTTTTTCCAGCACAGCAACTTTAAGGAAACTCAGACATAATGAACAGTCTCTCTCTCTCTCTCTCAAAAAAAAAAAAAAAAAAAAAAAATCAAACCCAAACCAACCAACCAACCAGAATCAAATTTCAAAGAAGGCATCACATCCAATTTTGAAGCTTTCTGGTTCTCTCCAAGCCAACTTGAACTCCGGATATTGAAGTGTATTTGGCACCATGGCCACTGGGGACAACCCAGGACTCGGCAGGCTTCCCCGGGGCAGGATGGTGGAATGATACACGCCAGCACAGTCATCTCACCCGCACCACCTAAGTGCGTGCAGGAAATTTTGGCACCTGGAACACAGTTGCAATTCAGAAGTTGCAAGTGCATACAAACATCTTTGTTCTGGTATAAAGCTAACTGTGAGACTAAAACACAAGGGAAAAAACCTAACCCTGATTCGTAAAAATACCCTGATGAAAGCGTACACGCTATTTTCCTTTTCTCATTCCTTGGAATAAACAGCAGCACTAGAGCACACGCCTCCAAAGGAATAAAGCCAGACAAAAACTTTGATTTTTGTGACTCTCACAAACACTCTCCCAGCACTTCAGCTCTCACATGGCTTGCTTCCCAGCCAGAGCCAGTTATGGCTGGAAGGGAGCTGATAACTTCTCATGCTTCTCAAAGCAAAGCAAGTTACCTGAGCTCTCACAAGTAGCTAGCCTGTGATAAAGGCAGGACTGAGGAAAATGATGTTCCTATTTAAAGCAGCAAGGTAGAAAATTTACCACATGCATACCGGCTAGAGACGATTTTGGTATCTGTATTAGCAACACCCAAAGAACAGTTTAGTGTAAGATTCAGTGAAGCCGGGCCAGAGACAACGGACGCTTACACCACCAAGTAAGCGACTTGCAAACAGACGGGTTACTAACCACGTGGCAGCTCACTATGACGCAGAACGACGCTGCCAGTCTGCCCAGTAACCTCCCACAGGACCCCAAGGTGAGGGAGCGCCCGGCAGCCCATGGCACAGCCATGCCGGCCAGGGCCCACCACCACCCAGCAGCCTCAGCCAGGCGGCACCTCCTTATCTCCCGCCACCAGAAACCTTGTTGGGGTGCCACCAGGCACAACGGAGCTCAAATCTGACTCGTGAAGCATTCCATGCCAGTAGTTAGCCCAGTATTTAGGAGATTCATTTCCCCTGTGGTATGCCCAGACTGTCACACAGATTAGTACCTTCAATGAAATGTTGCAGTTAAACACCTTCCAGTCCAGCTTAGTTTGTTCCAACCTGATTCTCTGAAAATTATTTAATTATTGTAAAGGAGCTGGTCACAGACCTGATAAAGCACTGCAGTCCCTAATTCTCTTGACTTGTATCCAACCTTCCAAGTGAAAAGATAAATAAAAGAATCACTCTCCATGGTGATTTCCATGATGTTAACAGTTTTCCACAACTTGAGGAAGAAAAACACGATTTTGCATAACTGCACAACAATATGCAGCCAGGAACAGCATTCACCTATTGCTGATTTAACCAAGTGGATCACGTAACCATGAAAAAGTCTAAGACCTCTATTTGGCGGAGACTTAAATTAAGATCCAGTAGCTTACCTAACTAAATTAGAAGATAATTTTTTGCTGTTAGATATAGTGTTTGTTTACCAGGAATCACAAAACTAAACAAGAAAGCATTAAACTTCTTTTAATATTCTAAGTTTTCATTTAACCCTGGGCAGCAAAGTAAATTAATTTCTCAATGCCCGATAGTATTTCTGCAGGGTATCCAATCCTAACTTTACACATAGCTCCTATTCTTTATTAATATTGCCAGAAATTGGGGGGAGGGATCGATTTTTTCTTATTCATTTCTCCTTCCCAAAGAAGAGGTGGAGATAAATTACATACCTGTTAGAACAACATGATTTAAAACTTTACAACGGAACGAAGCTCCTGTTGTACCATCTAGTTAATAAGCTGTCAGTTCATTTATTAAGAGCTATAGAGATCTGATGGAATTTGGGGAAGCAGCTGACAGCCCATCATATTTCTAATTCTAAGGTACATCCTGTCTTTCAATAAAGTTTGAATAAAACAATTCCACATGCCAGGTTTGCAGGTGAGCTATACCAAGAACACAGGCACTTGGGAGGAAGCTTGTAAAGATCTAAAGCTTTGCAGAGTGTATCTAGAGAAATGTAGCTATAACCAGGCACTGAATCAGTCCCATTTCCCCTGCTGCCCTCCCCAGTGCCTTTTCTCCTCCATCCCACCCCATGTTCTCCAGCACAAAGAGGTTTTGAAGCAGGTTTACAGAAGGTAATCACTGTTGGGCGGGGGGGGGGGGGGGGGGGGGGGGTGGTATAGGAGTTTTTCCATCTCCAAGGCTAAACGGATGAAGCTGATCTTAATGGGTAGCATCTGCAACTGTTCTCAGGCTGAGCCTAAGAAAAAATGGTGGGGACAGAGGGAAAGAAAAAAAAACCCACAACCTTTTAGTTAAAAAAAAACAAATCTCAGCTTAAGCCAAGAAAAAATGGTGGGGAAGAGGGAAAGAAAAAAAAACCCAACCTAAGAGTTGTGATTCCCAGCTGTCCAAAGTATCCTTTGGAAAAAGGAGTCCTTACCTTACAGGAGCTGAAAGTGACAAAAATGTAACTTTTAGTACCCTTATTGGATGTTTTACTACATCCCCACCAGGATCTTCATTAAAATCCTACTTAAGATTAAGTCAGTGGCTGGTTGCAATGGTAAAGTGGCACCCCAGGATGTTGCCCAATGTGATTAAAAAGCACACAGAGCAGTGGCACAAATTGTAGCTTTTTCAACTTGGATCTCCCTGTGGTTTTGTTTTCATTTTTAAAGAGACTGCAACAAACCTTTTGATTGAAAATATACCGACTATTAGGAAATACCTTCTGTTAGAAAAGGTGTGCAGTACGAGCCTGTGGGACCAGCGCTAACACAGGCAGCTCTTCTGCTTTGGCAAAACAGCATCATTACCAACAACCTGATAGTTGGGATCAGGGGAACCACTTCTGTTTCTGAATGTTTCAAGAGTAACTGTAACCTTTTTTGGAATGCAAAAAAGCACAACAGAGTCTTCCTTGTGTTACAGCAATGCTGGAAGACCACATTTGAATAATGTTCAGACATATTTAAAAGATCCAAGTCCATCTGCTGCTCAAGTCTTTACGTGCCTCGGCTTTATTTTCAAGACTGTCAACTGGCAGAAGAGAAATAGTTTCACCTCTGTTGGTAGGACAAACACTAGAGCACAGAAAGATCCAGTAATTTCCTCAAAACCACCCAGAAGAGTCTGATAGATCCAAAACTGAACCAGCATACCCTGGTCAGAGTAGGCCAATCAATCGCAAAACCACACCTATTTCTAGCTCTTGCCACAAAAAAAGCGTTTTGCCAAGATCCTCTGACTTGCAAGGCTCCAACAACTGGAGTTCCTGGGGCTGGCGTAAGCTCCGCGGCACGACTAGTCCTTCTTCAGTTATCTGACTGACATCATAGCTCTGAGCCAGGACTGCACTACCAGACGTAATTAGGTTCACACTAAGCATTCCACAAAATAACATCAAGACTAAAGTTAACCACGTGTTCGTGTGCCTTTCTAAACTCTAATCTTAACAGTGATGCATGAGTAAATATTTTTATAGCTCAAAAAAATCTCAAAACCTTTTACAGCTCTTTTAATCCCTGCTGTTTTAGGCACTATTATTTAAATGCATAAAATTTAGTTATTTTATATAAAAACAGAGCATACCAATTTCTTTGTTATCATAAAGATACAAGCATGCTTCCCTTTTCATAACTGTAGGTAATGCACAAGGGACCAGAACTTGAAGACATTTTATCACTGAGCATTATACAACAGCACTTTCTGAAATTGCAGTTTATTCTCCTCCTTAAAACCAGACCAAATGCTGATAGAACAAAAGGGAAGATACACCTGCTCTCCCCATGCTGTAGTGTCTTGGGGGTTGGTTTGTTTTCAAATGCAAGCTCCATAGAAGAATAAGCTAATTTGCAGAAACAAACTGACTCTCAATTGTTTGAGCTTAAAAATAAGCAAACAAACAAAAAGTGACTGCAAAACATGGCATAACACTTGGAATATTTCTTCCGGTAAGTTATTACTAAAACTTTTCTTAAAAATTGCTCATCAATTATAAATTTTGCCAAAGCAAACAAGCTTGCCACACAGCCATTAAAGCCCAGGAGAGGAGAAGTGTAGTAATGGGTGAGTCTCTTGGGACCTCCCGTTTCCCTCCTACCTGCTGGGATCTGCAGGACCCCTGCATGGAGGCCCTGGGTCAGGTCACACAAAGCTGACATCTCCAGAATGGTTAAAAAAAGTCCTAGGGGAACCTAAACTGAACGGCTTTAGCTCTAAACTTCTCGAGATACCTTTTAGAAACTCATCAGTCACTGAACCTTCATGAAAATTCCATACGGGCAGGTTTCTGCTTGCAAGCAGTTCCTTGTTGTATCAGGGCCTGGGATTAATGATTTGTACAGGCTTTCCTGATGAAATAAATTTCTCTCAGAAGGCACTGTTTGAATATGAAATATTTTTTAAATACTAAGGCTCCCTGCCTTAGATACTGAAAGCTTCACAGGTCCGATAATTAGCAGTATCAAGACTTGCTCTTGAGTCAATGGCTACGATAACCCGGGGTCTTGGCCAGGACTGCCCTACCACTGCGGCTCTCAGAGCTCAAGCAACTCTGCAGGTACCCTAATATTTTTGTTACATAATGGTGGCGTGGCCAAAGCTCCTGAGAAATTGGATGATGACAGCATTCTGCTTTATTTAAGAGACACCAGTTTCAAAGTGATTTTTTTCTAAAACTTTTTGTTCACAGGGAATTTGAAAGACTTTGGTTTTCCAGTTCATTTGAGATGGAAACTAAGACTGCCTGAAAAAATCCTGTTTATTATCCATTTCTCAATTACAAAATAAAGAATTTTCAAGGTTTTAAACTCACCGTGTGTTCTGTTATAAACACAGGATGACAACATATATGAGAATAATCAAAACATGCAGGATATTTTAAAAGTGTTACCATCATCTTTTATGACATTGAGGTGCTAACGGGGTTAAACGTTAGAAGAAGTGCTTCTTCAAATAAGTGAGCAGAATGCTGTTCAGAATCTCATGCTTAATATGTCTGCCATTCGCATGGAAGTATCGCCAAGTCTTCTCTTCTCAAATCACTTCCATAACTACAGTGCTGTAGATTTATTAGGAATAGAAGTGGGTGGGGGGAAGACAGGGTAGAAGAAACCAAAAATCATCCTTCAGTTCTCAAAATGCTTTAAAATATGTTATGTGTTATATATCACAGCAAGTTTTCCTTTTTCAAAACCCACAACATGCATCTTTTTTCAGGCATCATTAATTACCGCTAGCACTGTGCAAACCTCCAAACTCTCAGAGGTTTGGGCTGGCTTCCAGAAGTTGACATGCTTACCAGCATCTCTTTGGTCTAGAACTCCTGGGAGAGTTTCAATTCTTCCTGGTTCCCAAATGGTCACAAATATTTCAAGAATAGCCTTTTCTGTGGTATTTCTCTTTCCTCTTCCAAACAAACCCAGCAGTTCAGAGGCATGTGAAAAATGCTGTAAAATGCCTCTTGTACCTTCCTCAACCACCTAAAAAGGATCAAAGGTTTGGGTAAAGGTTTGCTTTTTGATGCAGGATACGCAACAGTAACCCACGACAAGCATTACAAATGCTCTTTGCTAAAGTTCGCTTCCCACTACAGCCCAAATGGGAGCACCTCAATCTCCTCTTCCTGGAGTCGCAAAATCTTGTTGCACTCGCGCCTCTTACAGCAAAGGTCAGAATCTAGGAGAGCCACCTACTATGCTCTCTCATTCACAAAGAGGGAGATCTTTTTCCATATTTCCCTCATAGGAGTTATTGGAGCCCGTAGCAGATTTGTACCTTTAACCTTCTGATAACCTTGCAACAATACCACTGCCCTGCAAGCAACTGGGCCTTGCTGCTCATTGATTTCAGCAAGATGCAGGTTTTGCACAAGGATGCATTATCTTCCCAAGACTGAAAAAGATTTATATAATGAAACTTTGATAAAAATCAGCTCTTGAGAGCAGTTACAGGATAAACTCAAAGGTCTGAAAAACTCGAAGTGAGGCAACAAATAGGCTTAAAATCATGTTCGATATAATACCTACCAAGGCCAAACAATTTCACTGTATCACGACTAATTTCAGCAGATGTATGTTCCTATGCTTGGCCTCAACTATAGACCCCTTGTCTTTAAGAAATTAGGGGATAACCTAAACTTTTCCTGACCTTGTAACAGAACAGCAATAATGCAAGAACTTTGTTTCATGAAGAGAGGAAACGTCAATAAAAATAGGTTGCTTTAAATAAAATGTAGAGTCTTTTGCTGCCAATGACTCCATATTTTTTTCTAAACTGTCCCCAAGTAGTTCATGGCAGACTGTAGTGATTTTGGCCTTTGCTGAAACGCGTTCCCACTGAAAACCATCACTGCATCATCGTCATCCTTCTGCAGCAGGCTCAGCTCAAGGTTTAATACAGAAGGTTTAGACAGACCGCTACTGCAAAGTCTATTCCGTCAGCAGCACTGCTTTTTGGTTTACTTTTGTACGTCAGCCTGCCCTTCGCAGCAGGTCAGCAGCTGCTTGGTGAGCAGCTCTGCCAAGCCCGCCGCAGCAGGGCAAGCTTCCGAGCAAGGGACCAGACAGCTTGAGGTGGAACCAGCTCAGCCGCCCCAAGACAGGCCACGCTTCCTCATGAATCACAGCCATTCGTCACGCTTCTACAACACAAACACCGTGGATTTGAACAGCGGCGTGCTTTGCTGGGGACCAGCTGCATGCTAACTTCTACAAAGGTGCTCATTAAAGCCTCCATTGCCTTTTGTCTTTCGGCTCTCCCAGCGCTCCCGTGCCAGCCTGCTATTGAAAATGACACTTAGGCTTCCATGAAAGCTTTGGCTTTTGGAAGAATAAGATGGGTTGTCTAAGCAATATTTGGGGCCTTTCCAAATAGCCGATCATAGCTGAAAGTCAGCGTAGATGCAATATGGCACATCCCCACTAATACAGGCAACCCGCAACGGTTCTGTGGCATGTCGGCAAACACATTATTAAACCTGCCTGTATTACAGCAACGCAGTAAGCTAATGACCAACTATTTTAAGCACAAAGCCCCCGGCCCCACCACAACACCCCAAGACCCCCTGCTCGCACTCGCTGGCTTCAGCAATCTGGTCGGCAGTCTCGGCTGTCGAAGAACTGCAGCACCAACTGCTCTCATCCAGCGGTTCTGGGCAAGCGAAAAATCTCAAGTTTAACTGTAAGCCGATTAGCATCTTGCTAGCACCACCTTCATATTTAGTTATATTTAGGAAGTAATTATCAGCAAATACCTCAGTCAATACCCTCACAGCTATTAGCAAAGTCACGCCCAAGGAACAAACAGGGACAGCAGAGAAGTATTATTCAAAGCAACTTGAACCGCATGAACATTACATTGTATTCATGTCAGGTATGCTCTGTGTCTACTGTCTCAATTTTTTACTTTTTAAATTACTGCATCACATGACGTCTTTTAAAAGCTTCAACAAATTAAACAGCTTGACAGAAATATTCCTGGAAAGGAGACTCCTGGCTCTATGCGGGAGCGTAGATTAGACTGACATATTTATCCTTTCTGACATTATAAAACAATTAAAAACTAATCTTTCTTATGTTATTTTGAATTAAAGTGTTACTTTGCAATTAAAGAGTCAAGCCCTAGAATTAAGTGACTATCACCTGGAAATCTTGTTTCTCTCACTTTTTAAAATCTGTAGTAGCAAAAACCTTGAAAAAATATAATTCCGGTGTCCTGAATGCATAAAAGAAAGGAAAAAAACCCCAAACAAACAAAAAAAACCCCCAAGCACCCCTACAAACCAAAATGACTCTTCTAAAAAAAAAAAAAAAAAAACACAACACCCACATCAACCCCCCCAACCCTCCTTAAATAGGGAAAAAAAAAATTTGCTCCTCCCCATTTGCAAGCTTTTCCAGAGAAAAGCTGACAGAGTTGCAATCAGAAGCAAGTAATGTTTTCCTCCCAGTGACGTGCAAACGTATGAAATTTCTAATATTAAACCCCCCAAAAGACAGATCTGAATTCCTACAAATCAACCGCGCTGCTAATCACACTCGGCGTCGGAAAGAGCTCGGTCTGTGGCCAACCAAGCTGGCAAAACCCCGGTGACACGCTGGGTTACACAACGAGCTCTCCTGCCACGCGGACCAGCAGCTTCTCCGCATGGCAGCGTCAGCAAGTGGCCTGGATGCAAGTCAGTGAACTGGAAGGGAGAGCCTCCCATGTGAAGTTCCTTTCCAGCGTCAACGCAAGCATGAAGGGTATCAGTTCAAAACGAGAGGTGAACTGGAACAAGAGTTTCATCACATGGAATAAGCCAGCTACTTCCCCGAAGCGGCGTGAGCTCTGCTTGTCAGCATGTACGTGGGTAACAGTTATCACATTGATCGGCTGCTTCGGAATGACAAGCCTTCCCCCGAGGAGGCATATATTGTGACCGCAACTTAAATACACATCTTACACACCAATGCCACAGAAAAATCTCTAGTTTAATCTAGGAGAAAACATTCCAAGTAATCATATATTGGTTTTTGTATTTTATAATGCACTTGCAAAACTTTTCAAGGGCTACACAGTCACTCGCAACATTTGTTTATCTGAATAAACAGCAAATTTCAAGTTAGGGGTTTTTTTGCTGGCAAGAATCAGACTAGGAAAACAACAGAGTGAAGGAAAATTTTTGCAGCTGAGTTGCGCACCAGAGCTGTAGAGCAAGGTTAAAAAGAAATCCCTATCTCCATCAAAGGCTCGTGTTCCAGAAAAAAACCCCAACCCGCTACCCTTATTTCTGTTATTTGTTTTACAATAATATCTATAAGACCCTTTGCCAGATACAAAAGCCAACTGCGACAAGCATTCTCCCAGCGGAGATTTATAATCTAATAACAGGATATGGCATAGGTGAAGAGACTTGCTCAAGGTCACACAGTAGATACACGGCACAAATAAGGATGTCAATACTTCCTGACACTCTCTCCAGTCCCCTGCCATCTAATTCACATTGCCTCCCCACACCTTTGGTGACAAGCAAAGCACCTATTCAGGGCAACAGGAGGGGAGATGATCCTACAGATGACTATGAGCCTATTTTGCTGATGAAATAAAAGGTTTCCATTTACCTTTATAGGGAATAGTTCCAGGTACAGTCTTTATTTGCTATTACCACAAAACCAGGAAAAGTTATATTAATAAATTTAGTTTTACATCATTAATTCCACAACAAACAGAGGTAAAAATCCTTCTAGTTAAAGGTTGATACTTAAAAATAGTGAAATCTAGACTGATCTTCCTTTTGTGATATTTGTTGCCGCTAATTTTCAACAGCCACATTTTAAGGCGATCTAAAGCATTAAGAAACATAAGCTTAACTATCTTCCTTCCCTGCCTGCCTTTGTTTACCATGTAAATTGCCACCCACACACTTTCCCATATAGAGCACAGTGGGGTACTATTCACCAACACAGAGCTTCAGCAAATGCAGCTCCTGTCCCCAGCAGGAATAAGGTTATGCCTGGAGTTCACTCTTTAAGTCGCATAAATTTATCTGGGGGTAACAGGAAAAAGAGGTCTGATAAGAGTCACTGAGCTAATCCGAGTTATGCCTAATGGACTTGAGGGTGGGGGAATGGAGGGAGATGCGGAACAGAACATGCACAGAAAATAGATCATTTCAGGGAAAGTCATTTTAACCCCATGAATTTGTATTTTGCTGGGGTTCCTTAATGACACACACAACCTACGTGCTATACTATGCATCCAAAGACGTATTAAATCAAGAAACCAAAAAATAACTCAAAGATCCAGAACTATATAGGTTTAAACTCTCAATGCAATGGGAATTGTTGACAAGTATGAGGGGTCTTGTCTTTTAGAATATTATTTTCTTCCTTTCAAAAGCCTTAACAAATGGTGTGCAACCTCAAAATCCATTTATAAGTGCTGTCCTACCCCTGTACAGACACTCAGTGAAGGCACATGATGTTGCTGACTTTCTCAGATAAGCGTCAACATTCATATTTTTATGCACTCACCACCCATCTGGGCGCCTGTGAGCCGGGGTTTATCATATGGGAATGGAGCCCCCGGAGCAGCTTGGTGCTCTCTGCTTCCTGCAGGAGCCGCGGGAGGGAGAGGGGGTAGGGAAACCTTCACATGCCTCAGTTTTCCTTTGGTTAAAGTATTACCAACCCCAAGAGAATAAAAACTGTAAGACCTCTACATTACGGTATACCACAGCCTGTGGAGGAAAAAACAGAAACACACACGCTTTGCACAGGGAAAAATATTTTATTCCAAGACCTCAGTGCAAGGTTACTGCAGGAGAAAACAGGCACTAAAAAAACCACAAGGAAAGAGCAGAGAGAAACAGAACCAAAACATTCTAGCTTCGCCATCTGTGATTCCTCTCCTTTCAGAGGTCCACATGGGCACACATGCACAACCAAAACCTCTTACTTTCCATCAGAAGATTAAAAAAAAAAAAATGCACGCTGTGCAAGCATACAAAGGTATCACCATGTGTGCACGTTTATCAGAGCTATGCTCTTATGTTTAAAATACAAAAATTTAATCCAACGTGTACGTCTGAGGATTTTCAAGTATCACTTCTCCAGTCATCTCAGTAATAACTTTTGTAATTTTGAACTTCCATGATGGGGGGTATCCCTTGCAGGTTTCAATTAGTAGCCTTTACTGTCTGAAAGTCTTTACTTTAATCTAATTTTTTTCCTCCAGTGAAATCTTTTGCCATTAAGCAAAATGGAGGATTAGGAATAATCACAATTAATGGAGCAAATGTTTGTCTAATGAAATCATGCTTGTATCAGCAGGCAAAGCGAGAGGCTCAGGATAGCCTTCTCCACTCTTGATTTTATACTGTGCAGCCTCAGATATTACAAGAAAACAATTTAGAGTGAAAGATTATCCTCTGGCTCCTGATCTGGCATTGTGTTTACTAAAGACAAACAGAAGTGATGTTATCCCAAGTGACATGTTAGGCAAGCTTAGAACTTCTATTTTGTTCTGCCTCTTTCTTTCTCCCTCCCTTGAAAAGGTTTGGAGGAATATGGATATTTTAAGAGGTCTGACTACCAAGGAGTTTTGTGGCTGAGGAATTAAGAAATTAAGTTTCCCATTGTCCAGATACCATATTCTTTCAGAGAGATCGCAGGATGTTTTTAGGTCCCTCCTCTGAAACATCTCCTTTTAATATCAATTTCCTATTATTCTTTTATCAAAATGTTTAAGCACCAGAAGGGATCTATGGATTAGACTACAGGCTTACTGCATAGTCAAAGTTTCACAGGCAGGATTCAACAGTAAGGGCCACCTTCTAACTTCAATGTAAACAGTTACATGGGAGCTACGCAGTGAGACTACAGCTGCTGGGAAACTTCAGAGTATTCCCTCAAAACCACTCCTTCAACTATTCCCAGGTTAGCTTTGCCCCTGGAGTGGCATCTCCCGTGCCCAGCGTCTACGCGGGAAGTGGCAGAGACCAAGCAAATCCCCACAGGGGAAGGAACAAGGGAAGGTCAGTTCTCATTGAGAATTTAATGCTGGTCTTTTAATTTAAACTCAGTCCTTGCAGAACGGGTGGAAACCAGCCTGTGCTGCAACTATCAGTACCTAAGGGTCTTGTCTGTAGTGCCAAGATAACCATCGCTGTATGGAAGAAGCTGTGCTTGGGAGTTTGACTCGTTGAATATTAAAATAAAGACACGAATTCTGACGGGAAGCAGAAGTCAAGAAAAAGCTGATTCAATAATCTTCAAAGGAATTCAGTGCATAGCTCAAAAAACACCAGCAGAAGGTAGATGCCTTTACTGCAGTAGGAAGACAAATGAAAATAGATATTGGAAAAGGGCGCTTGCTTTCTTTAGGAACTGTCCTGCGAGTCCTAGAGGCCATTGTTGCCACCTGGGCAGAAGTTAGGAAGCTTCAATCCCCTCTGCTGCCACTCAAGTTCTAAAACATACTCTAGCAGTATTTCTTTAAGGTCTAAAGCTCAAATTGTTCTTGAGAGTTAATTTCTGATACTTTGAGAGACCAGTAACATAAAATATTGCCAAGAACTCTGCTGGTTTGCCTGTGAACAACCTACCATTTAACTTCTATCCTCTCCCTGAGAGCGGGTGGGTAGCATACCCAAAATACTGCATTGGAACGACATGACGCGTGTGCACTTTGCTAAATTTGACTTCTCTGCCCAATTAAGTGAGACCACTGAACCCCGCTTTTATATAAATACCTGAGCATACCACGTTTATTAAAAAACAACAACAACAAAGCGCCTGAATACTGGGTCACTATATAATTTCTTCTGACTGTATTTGCCCTGGAGCTGGAAGGGATGGTCTACACTCGGGGCTGTATTTTTCACATGCTAAAGAACTCCAACAAATTTTAAGATAATATGTGCACACACACATGCATGCAAGTATGCTTTGTTGATTCTTTAAACTGTTCTAAATTATTTTTCTTTGGAGTCCCAAAGACACATCTAGATTTAATTTAGTTCTGCCAGCATGCCTGTACAATGTATTTCTTGAAAGTAGTATGTCTTGTGAGGTTAGGGTTTGCTTATGCTTTCACTTAAGATTGCTGACATCAGTACCACATCAGGGGTACAGAAATGAGGACTGGCGATTCTGGGGATGGGTACTAGGTTACACTGTGCCTTTTATTGGTAGAGTTAGTTTGTTCCACAAAGGTACAGTCTAGATCTGCTCTCCCATATCCAGACAAATTTGCATTTGAAGCTTCGGTTTGGACCCAGTGTATTCTAATTAGTAGCAAAAAGGTACAACTTGCACACTAGCATACTCGCAGATGTTCAGCAGAAGAGTTAAAATGCAGACACACTGTCAAAATGACATCTGCGATTGCTCCGCGTTTGGATTTACTCGGTAGCACATGCTGGAGGGCAGCAGTCCGCAGCCGCCACCACCAGTACCGTCCCTTGTGCACAACCCCTAGCAGGCATGCCAACCCGGCAGCTGGCTTCTCCGAGTCCCTTGCCCCCAATGAAACCAACTGAGGAAAGCAGAGAGCCAGCTGCCACGAGCTCTTCCACCAGCAAGGAAGCCTGGATGCAGACCATTGCACGGCCCCGTAACGACCTGGCATACAAAGGTTTCTGTGCAAGCCTTCATGCACTACGGTTCCCGTGCAACTTCCACGACAAAGGACTTCAGAGCATTGAAAGAGAAACAAAGAGGGCAATGGGGTCTCTAGGGATATCAGCTGCAAAATTGACTTGTGATAAAATTAGTCCTCTCGGCTATACACACAAGTCTTTGGCCAACAATGCGTGCCACATCCACATGAATTATTTTTATGGATGAATAGTGTTTTACAGTTCAAGTCTTCTGAACTACCCACTGAGTCAAACTATTCAGTGCAAACAAGTTCTCTCACAAATTCCAACCATGTTTTGGCTGGCTCTTCTTGAATGGTCCAACAACAAGATTCATCATTCATAAATACACACTGAAGAGGTTACAAATCCATTTCTAATGGCAGTTTGGGGGTCGCTTACCTTGTCTCCATGCTATTTCCTTATTTGAGGTGTATGACTGGACACAAAACAGGCAGTACGGTGGCTACTCTAACTTCATAGCTAGCAGAGAAAGACCAGTAACTACGCTGCCTGTTCTCCTTCATCCTCCCCCTTCTCTCTCCCTCAAAAAAGCCTCAAAACCAAAAATATGTTTCAATACACATTTTCAGGAAAACTATTTATGCTAGAATCTGTGGAACTCCCTCCCTCCCTGACACTGTAACAAAGAAGCCCTGCTTATCCATGTACTTCAGAAAGTATTATGACCCTAGGCATAATTTTATACTCTAATTTAGTTGAATATTTTTGTGTTACTCAACAGCTTTTATCTAGAACATATTCTCAAGCATACATACACAACATTGTCTTGTTAATTACTCAGTCGGTGTGAAAGTCTGTCAGGATTCTTACCTTTTATTTTTAGCCACTTCCAAGTACTTTTTGTCCAAGTCTGAATCGGGGAGCAGGGAGCACAAATTTCTATTAATCAATCAATGATGGCAGTGGTGGTGCGCTCTAGTTTTTCATTCTGACTGCAAAGCAAAATTAAAAGCTATATTTTGCAAATTTACGCATTATAGATTGTAGCGGCAGCTGGTGGACTGCTGCTGAGACAGACCGTCTTTTCCCTTCCAGTCCCCTGTGACCGAGATGGAAGAATTACAGGACAGCACTAGCAGCTGCTGCTGCTGCCCCAGAAGCAGCAAGCCAAAGTCTCTGGAAAAATAATTGGGGAGGCGGGGGAAGGGAAGAAGGGGGACAAAGAAGTTGGGGAGGGGAAGGCATTGCCAAGGCTGGCTGCACAAACAACACGCTGCACCTTGCCCTCGAAAGAAACAATTGAGCTGGTTTGGGCTTCCTTGGGTAGACACACGACTCTTACACCATTATGAGACTTTGAAACACTAACAATTTCTGATAAGGGCTTTCAGAGATTAAACAAAAAGTGAGCAAAGGCAATGTTCCTTCCAGTCCGGCGACTGCAGCAGTTTGCTCTCGAATCCTCTAAAAATAAAGCGTAGCATAATGAGAAACACCCTTCCTTGCAGCTTTTGAAAAGCTTTAAGACAGAGTCGTTGTACGGAGCACTCTCCGACAGCGCAGGCACAGCCTACAAGTCAATTCATGCTCTGTCTGTCTCCTGTAAAACGGGGATAACCAAATCCCTTCTCACACACATGCAGTCATGAAGATAAATAATTAATGACTCCAAGACATCATGTGCAAACACTAAAGATCACTCGTTTTATTAGATAGATATGAAAGGGGAACTAGGGGGAATTATGCCAGTTTGTGAAAAAAAACCTGCTCAGTGCAAAAATCATCTCACCGACTTCTCTGGTCACCTAAGCAGTGGCTCAATGCAGGCAAGCAACGCCTGTTCATGCTCCTCACCACGCTAAATATACAGAGCATCCCAACAGGGCTGAAAAACACAAATACACTGACTGACCAAACAACATCTACCCAGGTCTCACAACCTGAATGAACTCCACCCCAAAGCTTTCACCTCTCCTGGTGGATCTCCCAGGTTCAGCAGCTCTGTGCCCACAGCTGACCTCCGGGGCTCTAATGCCCCACTGAATGGGACAGCAAGAGCCCTCCCACCGCAAGCCCTCCCGTGAATGAAGAGCACCCAACACAACAGTAACTTTTAGTTTAACAGAAGTAACCCGTGAATGTTCCATTTTCAAGAGATACACAAACCATAAATGGGTCATGTGTGTCTTGCTGTTCCTTCTACCAGACAAATGCAATGTACCAGTTGGTCCAGTGGACGCTGCTTCATTTCCACAGTGGTGGCAAAGACTTCCAGATTAGCCACAAAACATTAAATGAAGAAAACATTCAGCTATTCTAAAAGAAAAAAAATGCCACTGCCACCACCACAGATGGAGTCTCCTATACCCTGTACACAAAGATTTCATAGACAAATTCATAGTTTTATTCCTGTGTGGGAGAATATGCTTCAGATTAAATATATATCTTGTCTTTTAATTGCAGGACCTGTTTTCATCCACTATGTTTTGTCATTTAAAAAAAAAAAAAGGAAAATAAAGAAAACATCAATTTGTCTTTGAATTAGTCTCATGCACAAAAACCAAGAAATGCTTAGGGTCAGAAGAAAGTACTGCTGGCTGAAACAGTTTCCATTGGTTTTGCTGTGTGTCAGAATCCCTTTCAAGATAAACCCAGAACTCTGTATACAAAACCAGCACCATTGTAAGCAGACACAGCCTTCTCTCAGTGTTTGAATTTCACATTCATTTTGGGAAGCTAAGCCAGTGATTGCTATCTGAAGAAACAGCTTTTGATATACCATCAATTTCCTGAAGAACATATCAATTTATTGAGCGGGGGTTTTCAGACTCTTATATCTCATTCAATAACATTATGCCTCACTTTTTTTTACATTTTTTTGAAAACTATAGTTAAAATATTGAGGTGCCTGCAGAAGACACTTACTCCCTCAAAATCTGCTGCCAAGATAATCAGGGACTCAACCTGTTAAAGTTTTCTAAAAAAATTAAATAAACCCTTCCTCCCTGGCATATTAGATCCTACCTTGTTTCTAAATCCAGAGAGTATCTAGTCAAGACACTTGGACATGTGTCTGAGATTAAGCCCACCACAACTTTTATGTTTAACGCATCTAGGAGAGGACTCTCGGCAACATTAAACCATTCCTGCTGCTACAAATGCTTCACAACTTACCATCCGATCCCCACTCTTCAGGCCACACAATCGGCAAGGCTACCTTATCTCACAGCAAAGGTATTGGCCTCATGATACAATTTCCCTCAGATTTCATTCTGTGGTAATCTTTGAAATTATCAAGTCCAAGTTCACTAAAAACCATACCTAGCTAACACAAAAATGAGTTGTGTACCTCAGCCTAGGTCCTGGTGCATGAGAAACCACCTCACTGAAAACATGGCCAGAGTTACAGAATCACAGAAGGGCTAAGGTTTGTGCCCACTGCCCCTTGTCCTGCAACTGGGCACCATTGAACAGAGCCTGGCTCCATCTTCTTGGCACCCTCCCTTCAGGTATTTATATATATTGATGAGATCCCACCTAAGCCTTCTCTTCTCCAGGCTGAACAGCTCAATCTCTCTCAGCCTTTCCTCATACAAGATGCTCCAGCCCCTTAATCACCTTTGTGGCCCTTTGTTTCACTCTTTCCAGTACATCCAGGTCTCACTTGTACTGAGGAGCCCAGTGCTGGACACAGCACTCCAGGAGTGGCCTCACCAGTGCTGAGCAGCGGGGAAGGATCACCTCCCGCGACCTGCTGACAGCGTTCTGCCTGATGCAGCCCATGACAGCATTAGCCTTCTTTGCAGCAAGGGCACGTTGTTGGCTCATGCTTAATTTGGTGTCCACCAGGACCCCCAAGTCCTTTTCTGCAAAGCTGCTTTCCAGCTGGGTGGCCCCCAGCAAACACTGGTACCCAGAGCTGTTCCTCTCCCCAGGTGAAAGACTTTGCTTTTCCCTTTATTGAACTTCATGAGGTTCCCATCAGCCCATTTCTCCAGCCTGCCAAGGTCCTTCTGGATGGCAGCATGACCCTCTGGTGTTATCAGCCACTCCTCCTGTTTTGTGTCATTTGTAAGCTTGCTGAGGGTACACTCTTCCCCCATCATCCAGATCATCCAATGGAGATGCTGAACAGTATTAGAGCCAGTACTGAACCCTGGGGTATGTTCCTAGTTACTGGCCTCCAACTGGACTTGGTGCCACTGCACTAGCACTCTTCCTGGCAGGCAGAGCCGAGGGAGCCAAAAATAATGGCATAGAAATCAAATTACTCTTTTATTCCCACTAGGGACTTTGCAGATCAGAGTTGAACAGTATAATAGTAAGACACAGCTGGAAATAGATGTTTTCTAGCTGGTCATGTTCTATCAAGAAAAAAAAAAAAAAAAATCCTTACATAACATCTAGTCCCAAGAACTGTCACCCTGACGTTTACCTCTAGGATACACATTTCTCACAAGTTACCCAGGCTCTTATTCAGCCTTTCTTCCTAGGGCAAGGAAATTGGTAAGGTTCAGAGAAACAATGTCAATATTTGCAGTAATACTGATATGGCCCTATTTCCAAACCAAGAGTTTTAGTCAAAACAACTTTTTCTATTAGAAAACCTTGTTTTGACTTCAGTTTTCTGTACGGTTTGACTTGACATCTCTTGTATCCGTTACAAAAAAAAAATTTCAGGCATGACTTCAAGGTGATGCAGTGGTGATGAGGCTTGGCGCATGCGTTCAGCATTCATGCCAATTTATAAGCGAGCTTTATAAGTGAGGGTACAGTTGAGGACAAGTACAAGGGTTAAATTACATAAGAGCCTTCACTGTCCTCCTAAGAGCCTTAACCAGTTAAGGAACAGGTTTTTTCCTCCATAATTCATTAGGAAGGATTTATAGAATGGCTTGGCTTATTGCCACAAGACAACCAAGGCATGTGGCCTCAGAAATCCCAGCATCACACAGATGGAAAAAGAGGATCAATAGAGACCAGTAAATAGGGTATAATGACAACCTGCACCCAGAGCAGCCTCTTTCAGGTATTGATTTCAGGTAGCTCTATACTGAAAATATAAGCTGAGCAGGCCTCTTCCTAAGCAAGCAGTTCTCTCAATGACATCTCACACACTCAAACGTTATCTGAAGTTACGCATCTCAGCGACTATACTATCTCCCCTCCTCCCTCCCTTTTGACCCAAAGCTATTTTTGAACTCAAACCTTCTTTCAGTTCCTCCAGTAAGAATAAAGCCTTTGATTCTTCTAGGGGTTTGGAACCATGATGGAGAGGTGGGCACCGTCCATGGTCCTTTGCGTATGGGCTCTCCTTCTATTATCTCTTTGTCACTCATGTTTATTTACCCACGATTCACTTGTTTAATTTATTTCACAGATCACTATACCTGTATGTTCCCTACCCCTCTTGGCTGGGAGGCCACTGTTTCACACCACACAAACTTAAGAGAACCACTGACTTCACGAAAATCAATTCAGCAGATGTTTCTCCTTTGCAGTAAGTTAGCTCGGTGCAAGTGGTTTTACACCTACTAAATATAAACCTGTACGGAGGAATTTAAGGTATTCTGTCATTCACTCCACTTTTAAAGATTGAGAAGTTTCAAGTTCAAAAACATGAAAATTCTGTTTTGAAGATAGTGTGGCCTTACCACACACACTTTCATGAGACACCTGAAAACACAGACCATGCCTGTACTTCACATTTCATAAACATACATACGGTTTGTACACTTGAGCAATTATTTCACATTTCACGCAAAGGGCATTAGAAATACGATACCTGGGCTCACATGTTTAGCCTGGCACTTCAGGCTGATAATGCGCTTCGTGCATGTATGTGTGCATGCACATTGCCAAAAACCAAAAAAACCAATTAACTGCAAGCTTGCAAAAGTAAGAAAGCAGGCATACTGCAAAGTGCAGCGTCTCCATCAATATTACAGTTCTGGTCGCTTGCACAGTACATCCATGTCACAAGTAGTAAATTGGGTTTGCGTGTATTTATATCCAAATAAATAAATTTACACCAGCTACAAGGCAAAACCTTTCCAAAAGTGCTGGGTGTTGTCACAGGTATATTCTTGACCAATATTAAAACTGAATCCAATTCACTAAACTGTTTGCAGAAGTCCAGCTACCTTTGATCAACAAAATGAGCAAATTTGGTAAATTCCCTGTTTTTGTGTATGAATCTATAACATCATCAGGTTAAAACAGAGCAGTTACTGGTTACTCCAAATCTTTAATGAGGCATAATTTGAGACCAGTACCTACAATCCTGCACCACACTGTGGAGGAAGGGAATAAACACTGAAATGACACTCCACAGCAGACGCTATTTCTAAAATACCTTCAGTTCACCATTAAGGTTCACTCTGGGCAAAGAATTTTCATTCTGCAAAGAACTGGGAAGTGAATTGGTATCAGTTCAACTTCAGATAAACACTGCTAATACTTAAAGCCCTTTGACAATGGCTGTTAAAAGAGAAGTTCTATTTATGCCAGACCTATTATTGAGGTTCCCTACTGAGGAACATCGTAATTTGCTGGATGGTTACTTTATTGTGTAATTATTCAGAGCTTATTACACACACATCATCTCATAAGATAATGTGGATTGTCCTACAATCTTCCTATCCCTCCAACCAGCCCTTCTATGAAGCCAGAGGTACAAGTTGGTTTGATGATTTTCTGGATCAAGACCCATAGCTGGCAATGGTTCAAACTGATTGCATGCAAGAAGTCACAATGGACGCAGTGGCCAAGGACAGCAAAGCCTGTGCTCCAGATGTTTGCCTTCAATAAGCTGGGAGGAAAACAGGCTTGAGCTGCGAACCACCAGCAAGAGCAGCACATGATTTCAGTTGAGAAAGGCAGATGCTGAATTATGTAAACCTTAGTGCAAAAAAGCATTGCAGCCTCAGCAAATCCATTGAAAAGGCAGTACAAGTGGCACAGTAACGTTAAGTGCCAGGCCACTGTTTATTTCTAGTGTGTATAGTCTACAGCAAACCACCTGGTATACGGTATGCACTTGATAAACAAAGATCTCTCCTATCCTGAACTTCATGGTATTCCTCACTGCTGCACCACGATAACAAGCACATGTCCCTTATTTAGGAAAAGGCGCCCCAGAAGATTTCCAACGTTACTGCGTTTAACAATATAGCTGGAATAAAGCTCTGTCTGCAAGCTCATAGCCTTATGGGTTCATACATACTTCCTCAAGAGCAAAACTATTCCTCGTTGTGCCACATTACAAGGAAAAATGTGCTTTAAATCTATTTTTATCTACAAGCTTCTGGAGAGCTAGTATACAAATGTACATTTCTTGTACTTGCGTATGTAATCAATATTTTACATTTTCTATTTTTACTTTAAAATGACAGCTCACAGAAGTTAATTGCTAACAGTACAGATCAGTAGAGACCCACTCTGGAGAGTTCTTTGTCTATGGACGTTTTTCAGGAAAGCCCACTGCCTTTAACTTGAAAAAACACCCAACAGAAGTGGTGGGGCAGAACTGGCCTCCTGCTGTACATTTTAAAAAATACGCTGGTGACAACCAAAGCAAGATCAAGACAGCACAGTCCTCAAAATCTAAGCTGAAACTTTAACCTCTGTGAAAGTAGGCTATATAAAACCCATGAGAATATTAACATAAAAGCTTAGTCTTTTCTCATGTAAAAAAAGTAGAAGACCTGAGAATACCCTATGCTTCTGCTGTTCTTGATGTAAACACTGAAAATACAGTGTGAATAATATTTTAAGTATTGTTATATACCTGAGTGCAGTAGGAATAAGACGTGCCATATGGGATTAATCCAGTCACCTATCTAGCTTAATATTCTGTCTCCAAGGATGACAGCAGAAGATACTACGTAGGCAGGGTACACAAGCCCAGCCATTACCTGTAGAGTTTATTGCCTTTATTCCCGAGCATCCGCAGACAGATGTTAGTGGGAACATATGCTCCCTTTGGTGTCTGTTCACAGACCTGTTGTCCATAGCCGTGTTTAACCTGCTGATCTGCCTCTGCAACCTCCTACAGCAGAAGCTCTGCCAGGTATGGCAATTCTCCCACACGCATAGCCAACGCTTCTCTACAAATGAGTCTTGCACCATTCCCTAATAAGAAGTTAAGGCTATTTTTGGAAAGAAGACCCATAAAAGTGATTTCTAGCACCCTCAGCACTCCTTTCGAGCACTGGTATGCAGCAGCCAAACACACCTCTCGTCCCTGAGACTTTTCCAAGACTTCACTTGCCTTAACTTGTCTTTTTTTTATTATTGTTTTTATTTTTTCCAAGTGTTCACATCACCCCAAAAGCTGTCGTTAAAACTCCGTGTAGGGAAGACGAGGGAAGACTCACGTGGTGATATTTACTATCAGCCAGCTAAGCTACTTCTGTGATGATTATCTGTTTCTTGCAGAAAGAATGATCCAAAGCTACTATTTACATGTTTAAACTAACCCAGCTCAGTTTGCCTCTAATGGGGCACGGAATAATCAGGTGAGCTATCTAGCTAGCAGATCGGAATGGCAGCAACTTCTGCCAGAGGCAGCAATACGCTGCCGAGAACACATGCTTTTCACAGCCTAATACCGCTCTCTAAATTCAACCAGAGCTGTCTGAATGATGAGTGCATTTGAAAAGAGGATTCAGAATCATTATGATGGGCCACACACATGAATTTAGAAGGAATTTCTAAGGCACAAAGGGGAGAGAGTTGTCCATCTCCCTCGGCACATTCAATTGCAAGAGTGCCCCTGCCTCTCCAGAAGGTTGGCATTAGGGACCTGCTCTGAAGAATGCTCATCTCGGGGCTCAGCATTTTCCATCATTCTGGGCACCCGCTGACACCTGCCACAAAAGCCAAATACTTGGGTTAATGCTTATCTGTCAACTGCCTTGATTCGTACAGAATAAAAGCCCAACCCTCAGTACACCGCTTTCTCCGCTTACATCGTCAGCCATTTGAGCCGCCTATCCCTACCATCCCCTTTCCTTCGGTTACGCTCCCAGCGTTTGCTGATAGTGCAAGTGGTGCACAGGTGATCAATATAGTGGGCTGAGACAGAGAAGGAACACTGGTAAGTTAGGTGTAATTGGGTGGGGGTTTTTTTGCTTGGTTTTTTTTTTTTTTTAAAACCCCTAATCTAAATATTTGGAGAGGCAAAGAAACAGAGATTATACGATTCACCCTTGACATTCTGCCAAATAACTTCAATCCTGTAAAATGCCCCCTAATGACCTGAATATAATACCATGGTGTTACAGTGTCATTTAAATACTGCAGGGTTCTTCCACTGGCAGTGCAGTCTGCAGACTTAATATGTGACGTACAGGATTATACTGCTACTAAAATATTACTTAGTGCTGCTGAAATTTCTAATTAATTCTGGGAGCTAAATCATTATTCAACTCTGCCTTTGCAGAAATACATTCCCCTGGTTGTTTTAATAACAGCGATTTTAGAACTAGAAGGTTGGTAATGTCTCTTTGAGGTTTGCTCAAATGGAGAAGTGGCCTCTAAACTGTCAAGCAAATTAATGCAGCAATGCCTGGATGTTTGTGACCAAGAAAATAATTTGAGAAAAATGGGCTCAAATATTAAGAGAGCTAACAGTGATGTGGCTGATGACTCATTTTATTATTTCATATATAAAAGAGAGACTAGTCCAGTTTTCTCTATATTTATATACATACACACTCATATGTTCTCACCCACCACCAACACTCCTCCACAGACAGAAGATTTCTTAATATTTGAAGGGAAAAATTCTTGCTGAAGTAAATAACACAACTGTTGGTAACTGATTAAACCAATCTATGCCAGCTGAGGATGTGGCTTTCAAGACATTCTGAGCTCTAGTTTTCCAAATCTAAATAAACAGACATCAGCTTTTTACAGCTCTGGGTTTCTTTTTCCTGTATAACTCCTGTTACTAGTGAGTACTTTGTACCTTTAGGTAACTATACCACTTCAACACCAAGGTGTGCTGATTCTTGACACTGTCTTATAGCCAATGTACAAGCTAATTTGTTAACATACTGAAGTAAGGGAAAGACAAAAACAGAGGCTAATCATAAAGGCAAATTTCTTCTCCCCTCTGAAATTTTGCCCATCTTTAACCTTGTGTTTAGATTAGTTTCTGTTTCTTAGTGAAAATACCAGGCTGCTCACTTCTACAATGAAGTTTCTTAAATCTGGGAAACGTTCCCAAGAAATATTGTTTAAAAAAAAAAAAACAAACCAAAAACTGAAAAACAACAAAACCAAACCAGTGGTAAAATAAAAAATAACAAAAACAGTGGTAAATGAGGAACAAGATGGGGCCAAATACAGGGACCGAAAACAACTTGTGGTAGTGAGTCTACATTTGGAATAATCAAACCTCCTCCTTTTTAAAACTGTTACCTACTTCCTCATTCCTTAATATTGTCCTTGTTTATGCTTGCAGCCAGGCCAAAGATTTTCCCCTCCCTCCAAATATAATTTCCTGCTATTGACAGACACGTTCAAGTGCTGGATGTGCGTATGTCTACATGGCACACTGCAGGCAGCGGCGAGCCTTCTTGGCCACCATCCAAGCCAGCTGTAAATGAGCCAGCTCCAAACTGGAAGCTGTGTAAGCACAATTAGCACAGCAGTAAGCCTGATCTAACACATCCTGCCAAGAGACCGAGCTTATTAGCTTGAGCTCAACACAATGCTCACAATGGATATGCGGCTTCTGGTTTGGCTCCACACAGAACGTGGCCAGCCGAAGATGAGCAGATCGAGCTCGTGTCTGCCCACGAGATACAGTGTAGGTACGTGTTCTTTCGGGGTATTCCGCTCTACTGCAAGGACTATTTGCTTCCCTCTATACAAGCTCCCAAAATGCTCTGACTGCAAACCAACAGGACCTGAGGGCTGCGAGCAGATGGAGGGAACGTGGGTCTCCGGATGAGAACTTCAGAGGAAGCAAGAGAAAAAAAGCCACCAGGCAGGCGCTAGGCACCAGAAATGCCAAAGGTGTGAGGGAAGGATAGGGCAAAGAACTGCAAGACCCTATGAACTGATAAAGAGCACTCCACCTCCAGCTCCTCAGCTTCTAGCAGGTCCAGGGCAATAATGGCCAAAGCAATCCATGTTACCACATAGTAATGTTACGTGGACTCTCTGCACGGGCAGGCATCCATCCCACCAACCAATGAAGAATCCACTCCATTTGGGGGACGTTTGAAGAGTCCAAAAGTGGAATGTGCTCAGAGAAGGAAATCTGTTATCAAACTGGGACCTGAGAAAACAGCGCTCCTCTGATGCCATAGTTTATATTAAAGGACCAGTGATAATCTGGTGGTTGGCAATAGTTTGTAAGAAAAAACTTAAGGATTCAGAGCAAAATGAGACAAAAAAATCAAAGGGTAGCAATGAAAATCATCAGGGCGGGGGGAAGCAGGGAAAGCACGTTGTAAGAAGAGCGCCTGAAGAGACTGGGAATGTTTACATTTAAAAGGACAGTAATAAAACGGTCATTGCTAAGCTATATTAAACAGAAACCAGCCTGCAGAAGTTAGTGAGCTTCTGCCCACCCAGCAAGAGAGCACATGAGCAAGAGGAAATGCCATTAAATTAAATAAGTGCCCCATTCAATAGGCAACAATAGGAAACACCTTCTTATTCAACACGCAATTATTTTGTTGAGTTCTCTGCCACCAGACTGTTGCTGTGGCAAAGGTGGTGCTCATGCCTGTTTTTCTTCTTCCTCCCACGGTATTTTTAGTTTTCAGTTGTTGGAGCTTTCCGCTGTACGGGACAGGTATAAGCAAGCGAGAGAAGGGACCCCACGCGGTTGCAGACACGCTCCTCCGCGTATTTACATTCTGCAGCTCAATTAGGTTTATTTTCACTTGTGAGATTTTTAGATTACATGGACATTTTCCATGCTTTGTTAGCTCAAAATCTCTTCTTTGACGAGCCTTAGTTTGATCTGCGGTGCAGGCTATACGTTCTCAGCAGAGTACGACTGGTTTAAATACTTGGCCCGGATCACCAGTTGGGGCTATGCACCTGCTGGCATTTCACGCAGCAGTTCCCGCACTCTGGTAACACAGACCTCAGTCGCATGTATCTTTGCGATTCAAGGCAGCATTTGAATCACTGATAGGTGTTTCAAAGGAATTTTTCCCCCTCCCTTTTCCCTGTCCTTTTATAAACTTCTAAAAACATGAACAAATCAAACTGGATTAATCGTACCAGGTTAAGAGATGGATTTAGCCATAGACAAAAGAAACTGAGAGCTGAGATTACACCTGCATTGTTCTTTTGTCGTGCGAAAGAAATAAATTCCTCTTTCTCTTCTCCCATTTGAAGGCCTGAAAAAGAGCTGTGCTATCAGAAATATCAAGGCCTAATAAAACGTGTGAAAAAACAGTTGTACCTTGAATTTTCTAACTTCAGTAAGATTAAACACAGGAATTTAGTTAAATACTAAATGAACCATATTTTAAAATCTGCAACAGTATTATTGCAGGTTAATTTAACCTTATTTAAAATTTGTCAGTAATTTAAAAATACATACATAATGTATAATTGTCAACCATTAACAGGCTGTTCTGAAACGAGATCAACTTACACACATATCTAATATATCTAAAATGTGTCTAATATATACACTATACATATGCATAAGTTATGCAAGTCAAATTAACCATTCAGTCCTTTTCCTGACATATGCTTTCACGTGAAAAGATACAAATTCTTGGCTTGTAAAGCAGCTGATCTAAAATACCCCAGAAGAACACATTTCTAATAGTTGGAAGAAAACACTGAGGAGATAAACAAGATTAAGGGGAAAAGAGAGGGTAGAAAAGTAAAATATTTGCCAGTTAGCTACAAATACTTCTGTATTGAGCAAAAAAAATATTCAATAAGCGTATTATTTCTTTTGGAAATACTTCTTTGCACAGAGGAATGCAAGCTAGCATCCTTTATAAGGCTGTAAGAATCTCGTCCATATCACCATAAAATAGGTTTAGTATAGGATACAGCAATCTCCCATGCAGTCACACAATAAACAGAATACTTGGATACTGACTCTTATTTGGTCTCCCTTCAAAGCAATACTTACTTAAAAAATAAATAAATAACATAATAATAATTTTTAAAAAAAAAACCAAAACAGAAGCCATCTGCCAAAGGAAGTACCTCAGATGAAAAGGCCTGCTTACACTTGCTGTGTGTACACTGCTTTTTATTTAGACAAAATAAACCCAGGATAAACTGCAACATGCCTGCAGAAGGTTCTTCTATTTTTAACCAACACTGTCCTGCCAGTACCACTTCATTCAGATAGAGAATCCTTCATTAAAAATATAATTTATTTCACTATGCTGAAGCTATACCTTTCCCAACCACGGTTAAAGGCAATTAAGAACACGGAGTTTTTGAGAACAAGTTTCAGCCATGATTCCCGTTGGCCTGCCTAAACAAAGTTTCCTTATGAAGGCTTGGGAAGCCTTGGATGGCAAGGGGCAAAGCCAAATGGTACGAAAAGTATTATTCAGATATATATATATATATTATCATTGCAAAATTGACTGTAAAAAGTCTTTGCACATTCTCAGAAAGGCACAGAAGCTACAAACCAGTGAGATATACGATGTAACAGATAAAACACTGGAGCATCTCCACTATTTCTGCTACCTAAAGAGATGGGTTTGTGCCCATTTTCCCCTGAAACTTCAGGCGCTATAGCATTCCTCTAAAAAGCACTGCACTGAAGAGAACTCAAGTAAGAAGTTACCAACATTTTACTCAGTTACACTGTGCAAGATTTCTTGGTTCTTCTCTCCGCATTTTCACTTGTTCACTTGGAAAGACACCATATACAAGCAGATAATGCTCAACTTGGAACACAGTTTGCCTTTGAATCGTGGCTTACTTTTACAAAAGATAACTTATAAATACTAGAGCATTTATATTTAAGCTGATCATTGAAAGTGTTTTTCTCCACATATAGCAGTCCAATAGCTTCAGGACTACTCCTTAGCTCTGTACCATTCCCTCTTTAGTCGACTGCTCTAGCAACAGACCAGTAGGTACCACCGTTCTAGACTAGACCAACCCAGAAGACTTTGACCAATTATCATAGCATGTGTTTTATGTCACGGGATCCAAGAGTTTTCTACTGATAACCACTGAGGTAAGCAAGCGAAAAAAGGGCTCTCCATTCCCCAGTCCCCACCCCAATACTGACACGACAAGGGGCAGAGCACCCAGAAAATGGCGGGAACATTACCATTTCAGCTGCCTACCTTCAGACTCAAAGTGTGCCTCAACTCAGCTTTACAGATTTGAAGTTGCAGAAATGCAAACAGAAGAAGTGACCTGGACACCACTTGCTGTACCCCATCTGCCTGCTCCCACAGCACGGAAGCACTTCCAAAATTAACACTACAACCACCTCAACCAGTTCTTCCCATCTTCCTTTAGACAGGAAGATGATTTTCTTACAGCTATTTTTGTCTACAAAGCTGGTTTTGGGAGGGACAATTTCTCTTCCTCAAACCTCCAGCCTTTTTTCCTGCTGTGTCTTTGCCTTATTCTTCCTACCCTAAGACCTTCCCGGATACTCAGTTCATGATTTTGCTCCTCTTCCTTCTTTCCTTTCTTCTCTTGTCCAACATGTGTGTTGCTGTGTCCACACAGGTGTGCGGAGGTACCCGCAAGAGTCAGACAACATGGCACCTGTGACAATCGGACATTACATATTTTATTGAAACAAAACGTAAGTCTTCCTTTAATAAAGTAATGCTACACTTCCACACCAGGGGAATATCATTAAATAAGTAGGCACACTTAAAGACGGGCTTCAAAATGTTTGGTAGGGGAGAGAGGAAGGAGCAAGGAAGCCCTGTCAAGCTGCAAAACCCAAGCCCTTATTCAATTCCAGCTCTTCCGAGGCTCCTCCTCGGTATGCCAATTCAGGGCCTGGGGGGGGGGCACTACTGTTTCATAATTTAAAGGAAAGCTCCAACACAAACTATGCTGCCTTTTTGTAACAACTTACGTAATTAATAATCTGACTCAGCAACAAGCCCATCTTGATACAGTTATAAACCTTCCACTGGCCGTTCCCTGAGCGGCTCATTGAATATGCGGCCACATCGCTGGGGGGATTTTTGGCAATGGCAAGGCTGGAACAAGGGGTTCCTACCTCTGGCTCCCCTTGTGCTGCCCTCTCCCCACCCCTCCCGGTAGCGTGAGGGCAGCTTTATGGCACTGGGTAGCAAACGGAGTTGGTTAAGCTAAAAATAGTCCATTCATCCTCCCCTTCCCTCCCCATTTTTGCCAGGTTATTTTTAAAACGGATCAGCTCTCTGCCCTTGTTCAACAGGCAGCTCGGCTCGTCGGGAAGGGGAAGGGGGGAGGAGGAGGAGGAGAAGACGATGCATCTCTGCCAGCCCAAGGGTGCAAGAGGGACTGCAGGGTCTCCGCCAGCCCACCTTGCCACCAAGGCAGAACACATCCATGACGCTACAGACTGACACAGACGTCCTCACAGTCCCAGTTCGAGCTGGCGTTTGCAAAGTCTCAGAAGGAGCGTGTGCTATTCCTACCGTTAGAAAGCAGAGGTTTGCATAATCTTAACCCTCATATCCCAGGAGCCAGAACTAATTCTGTGCTTTTCTGATTTGACTTGGGGATTCTACGCCGCCGCAGCAGGACTTAGGAAATGGCTCTTTGCTGTAACCTTGCTCGAGTGCTCACTTTTGTTTGCATTACTCTAGCTTGCAAGGTGACAGCTATCAAGTCAGATTACTGAATGCCACTCACAGTGACACATGCCACAAGTAAACCATTAAGACCATCTAAATAGTGGAGTTAGGCTTAATATGTAGGTTGCCAGGTATTACATTAAGTAACAAATAATTCTAGACAAATTCAGCAATTAAAAAAGTGCCAAATATCTTTTAGCTTTTTTCTTTAAAAAAACCAGATGAATTCTTAAAATTCATTGGACTGGTCAAACAAAAACCCTTCTGAATTCCTAAAAACCCCATTACTAAAGTGTAATGAATTTACACTGCCAAAGAAAAAAAGGTGGGGGTTGGGGGTGAAGAATATCATAATTAAAAAAAAAAAAAAAATCCTCACCCCCCTGGTTCTTTCTGTGTGTTTATGAAGCCTCCGGAAATACCATGGCAAACATTCCAGCTCTACAGCAGTGAGGCCACGTGACCCGAAGGCACAGCAAGGAACTTCTTTCCCAAGTTACTTCATGGAACAGAAAAGTGATTTTTCTTTTAATTTTTTAAATCAGGATGCAAATCTAGGGAAATCTCCAGGGAATTTTCAGGAACACAGTTGTAAAACAGGGTGGGTTTTGGTGTGAGGATTTTGAGGGGGTTTTGTTTGGTTGGGTTTTTTTAATTATTTGCTGCATTTCTATGCCTGCACACTTTACTTCTATAATAAAAGACCAAAGTCTTAAACCTATATTCAGGGAGCATAAAATACAGTATAGTCTTTAAGGCACCACTAAAAACTATTTGCAACGTCCTCTAAATCTCCTGTTAAAGTTACAATCAGCACTACTGTATTTCTTAATATAGCCAAGATCTTTTCCTGGTGAAAATTACAGCACAGTTGAAACCTCTCCTCCTTCTTGTCTTCCAGTATGGTTTCAGTTAGAACTATTAATGAAAGGATTTACTATTAATGAAAGGATTTATGCACATGAGCTTTGCTAAACATTATGAAAAAGTACTCAGAACGTGAACTTAAGTAACAACCTTCCATTTTTCCAAACAATTGTGTGTAAGTAATTGGAGGTAATCATTTAAGATGTAAGAGTATGGATGAATCATAACGTAATAGTTGAGTATCAGCTGAAATTTGTGTTTTGTCTTAAAACAAAATAGAAGAAAGCAACACCATACAAAAAGGAAAACAGTCCTGCAGCACAAAAGCACAGCAAATGGCAGGCACACACCACTAACTTGCTTTTGTAGCCATGTCAGAAATGCTTCTAATTATCAAAGGTAAAAGAGGGATGGCATTTCTGCTGGAAGCAAGTTTTACACTTTAGTCTTTCCACTCTCTTTCAGCCTATAAATATTAGTCTTACACATTTTTCTCCCATACAGCTCTTGAAAAGGTTGAGTTTTTCAAGTCTGAGAGCAGACAGAAATGTTCATCAAGAAATGCCTTCAGGTCAACTGTCTGTAGCTCATCAAAGTGCAGCACTGAAAATATGGATGAGGGGGCGGAGGATTATGCATGGTAGAGCAGATTAAAAAAATAATCTATGTTCTGATGATCATTAGCTTTTTTCCTTTTGGAAATGGGTTCAGTTATCCTCTGTGCACCCTCAGTGGCGATGGGCACAAGGGTACCCACTCCTCCCCCCCTAATTTCAGCTGCATTCAAAACAACTACAAATACATCAAAGTGTCTTTAATGCTATTTCCCAATATAAAGAAATGCCATGGGGATATGACAAGGAGTGAAAGTGGAGATGACCCACATAACAGTGTAAGGAAAGGCAGCTGGTCCACAAGAAAATTAAGATGCAGACCAAATTCTTGAGAAGCTCTGAACTACACTGGAAATAAGGCAAAAGATGAGATTACCTATTGCTTTATGAAATACTTAGAATATCTAAAAAAACCCCAAAATAAAACAAAAGCAGCAATAGAACAAGTTTGCAAAGATTATTTTTCTTAAGGGGGGGAAGGCAACAAACCTTGTAGTGCCCACTCTGGCTTTTTTTTTTTTTTTTAATTCTGTACAACAGCTGGACATGAGCTATTGAACACCTTATTGAAACTACTGTTCATTTCTACTCAGGGTTTTCTACTTTGTTTAATATAAATGCACATTTATTGGCAGCAAGTAGAACATATTATTGCTCTGTTTTATAGCTCGAATGGCTCATGCAAAGAGTAATTTGTTTGTATTCTGCATCAGGATCAATAGTGTACCAGGGATAGCCTGAGGAATGTTTACACTGAGGGCTTTGCTTGCAGTGTTTTGTCGTTGCAATCAATTGACCAAACACGAATGCTTCTTAAAACAACAAATAAACTTTGATAGTGACCAGATCAGCTGTTAAAGCATAAAAAACGATGCAGCGTCTGGAAAAAGACTGAAGGCCCACAAGTGTTTTTACCGCCTGACAGTCCATAAAGCTTTCCTACCTGAATATTTCCCACCGGCCTTTCTTCCTCTCGGTAGCTGGGGACCGTTTCCTCAACGCCCTCACATAACAAGATCCATTTTCCTGCAATAAAAATACAGACACATCACGCTTCCGTTCCCCTGCATAACACGGCAGGGTTTGAAGAAGCTCACTGGACAGACCTGAAATGAATGAAGAGCATTTAGGAGTCCCAGGACCAAGCCTGGAAGACCAGATCTGAGGCTGGGTTGGGGTTCCAGCCCAGCCCTGCCACCCCCAAGCTTTTGAGACTCACTCCAGCAGCTTAAGTCTTATAGGTTTTCTTGCCTGTAACAATAAGATGAGGAAAAGATAATAAGAATCCTGTTGAGGTTTATATCAAAATTTCCTGAGCCAAATGGTAATTTCTTTTTCAGTTAAAGGTCATGCTGGAGTCTCTTTTATTCTCTTTATAAAGGGTACTCGCTGACTGTTGTGAGCTACGTGCCACCAAAAAAATAAACCAACCCCCAAACTCTGCTTAAGTGAACACACCAAAATACCTCAAAACCACCATCCTGTCTGTAGCAAAACAAGGCAAGTTTATGAATTATGTTGGCACAGCACTGCGACTTCTAGGAAATCCTTTTTAATTATAAAGCAAGACTGCAAAGGGAGACAGGGGAATGTTTACGGGCAGTATGTATTTGGTTACATGCTGTTTCAGCAGGCAGACAAGGTGTCCTTACAGCCTTATGCTACTAGCCTCCAAAACTCAGCAGATATTGAAGAAAGGAACACAAGAACTATGTTTTGCTTCTCTTTTCACTAACTTCCAAATAACTTTTATGCAAAAGAATTTTCCATCAATCATGAAAAAGCAAGTATTAAGAAAAAAAATAAGGCACACAATTCACAGCCAGTCCAGGTTCCTCCCCAAGGACCAGCTGTGGGAGCAGATGCTTCCATAACAACTTGTATGATGCAGAAGCCACAGGTGACTTAAGAAATGCAGAAGAAAAACCTCAAGTTATTACAAATAACCTGTCAGTCACATTCAGTATTTTTTCTGCAGTCATATTTATTCTGTTTGCTGATAATCCACAAAGAACAAAAAACATATCAGAAACCCATGTTAGAAACAGTCATCCCACCCCGACACGCACAGTGCCACCAAGTGACTGTCTGCTTCAGACAGGAACTCTGCTGGGTTTCTTGTCTTACAACGAATGGCAATTTTAGAGAAGTTACATATTGACAGGCACCCTGGGTGAATGATTGGCTTTTAAGGCCCCATTGAACTGTGAATGTTTTCCCCCACAACATATTTATTCTTACCCAGAAGTTTTCCTCAGTGCTTTTGTTCCGCTTATACAAGCCAGGAAAAACATGTTAATTGATTCAGATTTAGTATGTGTTAACACGACTTTCTCAGCTAATGCAGACTGGATCTTTAATGAAGTTGGAATTAGTTATTTATCCAACTTCTAAGTTTGTTCCTCCAAAGGATAAACTTTTGTTATGCCTGCCCCAGGAGCTGGGTACCGTTCCAGGTGCGACACGATGGGACTTTGGCACATCGGGCTGTAGCGTTCACTTGGCAGCTTAAACTTTACCTCTCACTTCTCTCTCCTGGACGCTTGCTTCCAACCCTGCATTTGTGCGGCTCCATGGTTGGTAGCTGGATCGGGGGAACTAATTTCCCTCAGCATGTTGTCTCGTAAACAGCTGTGCCAACACAACAGCGGGAGCAGGCACTGGGCAGGAGCGATCAGCCGTGATGGCAGAGGGTAGGGGCAGAGGCTGCTTAAACCGGCTTAAACTGCACTGCTGCGACACACAGAGCCAACGCTCCGCTCCCCTCCTCTGCGCTTTAGTCCTGCCCATCTGTAAAACTGGCACCACAATTCCTACTTTGTTTTATAAAGCACCTCTTAAAAGGGCTATCCCATTAACATCTCTGTGAATTCACATTACAGACCACCCACCCCTTCCACAAATCAGGTCCAAGCTTATTCTAAGGACACTGGCACTGTCCCCACCAGCATCTGCTCCCTGGTTTCACCACGCAACCTGCTCGGGGGCCGTCCCACTCCCCCACCGCCGCCCCAGCCTGCCCCATGCCCTGCCAGCACACTTCACAGGGGTTTGCTCTGCACTGCAATCTGTTCCTAAAAATAAAATCAGCTTTTTACTGAAGCCTGATCCGTTCTCTCATCCTATGTCTAGGACGATCCCCCGAACAGTCTTACCGGCGCAGTTTAGGAGCAGCGGGCTACACCTGAAAATGCGAATAGATGTGTAGGGAAGAGGAGACAACTGGAAACACCTTAAACCTGGCATCAGCCACCCTTCCAGGTGTAAAACCATGGCCTTGCTGGGGAACAACTCGATGCCACACCACCTCGACCCTTTACACGTTCATACCTGGTTTGTGTCCCGTGATGCAGCTGCATGAGCGGACACTGGAAAGCACCGAGTCCTCCCCGCAAATACCCACCGGTGGCCGATAAGGGAGCTGCCGGGTGGGAATTAGGGAAGAGCGAGCAGGGGAATTGGCAATGCTCTGGCCAGTGAATATTTCCTGCTCTTCCAGATCCAGCAGAGGGAGCACAAAAACGCGGGTTGTTTTGGCCAAATACTTTTTTGGCTATGATCTGCTTGATGCTTGAAATGCCAGGCACTTTGTGTTAGATTATTTCTATAGTAATGCATGCATGGTGCATTACAAGCGCATAACAGACAAAACCCTTGCTCTGAGTAGATTACACTGTAAAAATCAACATGGTCATGGAGACTACCATCACAAGCCGGGAAGGCTGCAGAAGTTGAGAGGAGGAACGAGAGGCAACACTGCAGGGCTGCCAACTCTGGCGATTTTATTGTGTCTCCTGCAATACTAGGAATTTTTACTAAAGACAGCTCTCCAAAGTCTAACAAAAAATTTCAGCTTTCAGATTTTTATTTGTTTGCTTTAAAGGACGTATCTCTAAGCTTTCAAAGTTCAGAAGCAAAGCTGTAAAGGTGATTAAGCTGAACCCCAACGACTCAAAAACTGGAAAAGTACAAGAATCCCCAAAATTTGTTGTCTGTACATTGCAGGCAAAAAAACCTCACCTCAGGGAATTTTACTTAATTTTACTTTATTTATTGCCAATTAATGCACTTTTAATTACTGTTTCAGGAGTTGAAGGAAAAAAGGAGACTAAGCAGTTCAGCAAGCACTGAGGGAAACTCTTTTCCTCCCCCTTCCCAAGGCTCAGCATCAGACAAACACCTTTTCTCCCCCGGCTTTCCCAGTCTAACTTCCCTTGTTTCTGCCATGCTTACACTCAGTCCACCTCAGCACCACCAGCAAGGCCGTGGGTTGTGGGTGCAACAGTTTCTGTCGGCTCCTCCTTGCTTCTCATTTGCCCTTCCACTGCTCCTTGCTGCTTCACTCAATCTCCCCTCTCCCAGCCCGGACTCCTCCTCCACTGGTCCCAGTACCCCAAGGACATCCTTGCTCAGGCCTGGGGTGGCTGCAGTCCCTCAGGGGCGCCCTCGCTTCAGTCTGGGAGAGCCATGGTCCCTTGGGGGCATCCCTGAGGGCAGCCCAGGGGATGCCCCCACCCCTGCAGCCCCCGCCACCAAACCCAGCAACTTAGGCCCAACATGCCACATGGTTTCAACCTTTTTCTTTTAACATGGCCATCTGGCTCTTAGTGATTTTGCCAAGATGAATCAATGGAAAAGGTCAATATACATAAGGGAAACACCCAGAGCAAACTGTGCATCACGCCAAGTCTTAAAATTAAAGCATGGAAGAAACACTGAAATCCAACAGGGAAGCATAGAGATTTCGTCCTTAGGCTTCCTAAGTCTCAGCCATACCATTGCAATGGACTTGGGTCAAGCACAAACACCTTCCCCTGCTTTCTTCATGCCCTGGTCCCACCTGGTGGCCATCAGCTTTTAGAGACTGGACTATTCCAGCTCTTCCTCAGCCTTATCCTCTGAGGAAAGCAAGAAGCACCCCAGGGTATCTCACTTGTCTACACCAGCAGTGCTCAGCTTAAATCACTGTAAATAAATAAAATTCTAAGGGTAACCAAGAACAAAACCTTCAGTTTTCATATACAAGATGCCACTTGGCTTCTACATGCCCAAACAAGAATGAAAAGATAACAAATATCAAACACACACAGAAATTCTTGGAAAACAGCAATACTGCAAAGACAGACAGTGAAGTATGTTGTACAATCTTCTTACAGAAAAACATAAGGCAGGTGTACTTCAGGGCAATTTTCTACTTTCACAAGTTATTTCCAAGTTCCAGCATTATTCTCCTTCAACTGCAGAATATGTTCAAACTCAAAATTCCTGTAAAACCACAGCGTGTCGGCAATCCCAACTTCTCATTTATCCAGGGCTGTAACTGGATTGTAAGTGAAGAACACAAAGTGCTGCTCTTCCTAAACAAGCTTACTGGTCAACAAGAATACTTCTGCTATATGGGAAAACTTACAGACATCTACAGACTGTTTAAATATTATATGGAGTCCTTTTTAGTTATCATAGTCCTCTATCAACTCAGGAGTTTTTAGGAACTTGGGCTTTTCTGAAATTCTAAAGCAACATCAACGCTGAGTGTATGCCTGATGAGCATCAGATGCTGTCCTCTGCGAGAAAAGGTGTGGGCTGCTAGTTTTATATGAAAGAGAATTATAAAATGTTGCTAAACTAAGCACTGCAAAATAGGTGGGGGGGTTGGAGGGGGAAAAAGAGAGAGAAGGACGGACTAAGCTCAAAGCAGGCTAGTGTGCCCCTTTCCTGGGCAGTGATTGTGAGGAAGGAGAGAGAAAAGATCTGGAGGGACAGAAGGGGAGGGACTGCAGCTTCAGACTGACAACTTTCAACTTTGCCTACACCTAGACTTGGTCCTCAATAATCCTTATTAAAACAAGAACCAAATTGCACACACGCACATCACACCAAAATGCAGCAGCCCCATGGCTCTAAGACACCAGCATGCATCCGATGGAACACAATGCTACCAGGGTACAGCAAAATCAGAAAAAAACCACAGTAATAAGTATTTTATTTTTTCCTTGGTTTTTCCCCCCCCTATTTTTCAGTGGGGTAAAAGCAAAAGTTTTGTTTCTTCAGTCACCGTTTCCTTAATCAGTTTTCCTGATTTTTAACAAAAATTTATCTCTAATTTTTTTCTTTGCATAACAGAACTTAAATCCATCTTAAAACTGTATTTCACAATATTTCAAAAGTAAAAAATAATTGGAGCACACTTTCTCAGATGTAGGAAGCCATGAAGTTGTCATTTCCTCGCTTTGAGATGGAAGAGAACACTAGGTTATGTCATCCCCTTCATGTAGAAGGCCTAACAGCAGCAGTAAGCAGTATCATGATCTTCAGTTTATAACAACCACCAAATCCTTTCCTTCTCACAACTTGTTCCACAAAATTCCATTACTGGAAGAACCGCCTTCCCAATCCAGCTCTCTCTTCTATGCTGTATGTGAATCATAGAATGTTTTGGGTTGGAAGGGACCCCTAGAGGTCATCTAGTCCTCTCGAGACCTAGCGCACCTAAAGCCACCAGGCCAACGTTGCTGTTGTCCACAGAGAGAGCTGTCTCTGCTCTCCGGCCACAACGCTGGAAACCTTCAAGTTTGTGGGGCAGCACTGCACCCCACCCCCCTCCTGGGCTCACCCCCCAGATTTAAGGGGCTGCAGGAGATCCAGCACCAGGAGGGAGGCAGGGGTGTAAGCAGGGACAGGGAAATAGGACTGGGAGGACAAGCATGTTGGTGCATCTTTGCAAAGACACACACCACAGCTTTGCTGTGAAACAATCACCTGGCCTGAGCTGAAATACGAGAGATTTGGTGCGCCCACTCTGTGCAAGGGAGTCAGCCCCATGGATCCCCGTGCCCCCCAGCCCGGCTGCTGCTCCCCCAGCCCTCACTCCGGCCCAGCAGGGCGAGCAGAGATCAGCCCGGGGCAGATGAATCCAAAACAGTTAAAGTCTGAAATTCCTCAGCATTTCACAAGTGACTCTCGCAGTAATGGCCCCTACCTAGTCCGCATCAGACAGCGGCACGTTGGACTGCATCTGTCCATAGCAGAGGGCTGCCTCGCCAACGCGCAGGCACGGGACAATGAGCACTATTAACCTTGGCTGAAACTGAACCATTGTTCTGGAGATTGGACATCTCTTGTAAAATCCCATTATTAGAGACCATTTGCCATCTATTTCCGTAGCAACTTTTTTTAGTTTGTTCTGTTCTATTTTAGAAAATTTTTCCCCTTCCCTTTTCCTTATATCCTATTGTACTTAGAGAGCCTTAAACAATACCTACTCAGGCACAGCCATGGAAGTGGTTTGAAGGAACAAAGGCTGCTTCTGGCACAGCCAGCGCCTCTGACTCTCCCTACATACAGCTGCCTGCGTATCCTCCGCAGATTTGCAGAGCACCAAAAGCTGCCGATTTCCCTCCGCTTCTGCTGTGCGCAGGATACAAAATACGCTGCAGGCAGGAGGAGTCTGCTAAAATTACAATTGAAGCATCGGCTAAGAGTGCAGGTGAGTCACAAGCAAGTTCTGCAGCTAATCTTGCTAAAGGAATAGGTAGGAGAAGGCTGACCTGAAAAGAAAGCGGTATGCATGAACAAGACAAATGTTAAAAAAAAAAATAATAAAAATCTCTAACTCCAGGGAGGTGGTGCAGTGGAAGCAGTGTCTCAGGCTCTGCTAAAGAAGATTATTGCCACATCTAGCAGTTAGCACCCACCCAAGAAGTGTGCCATCAACTTAATTCTCAAACGAGACTAGCAGAACAGCGAGACAGGATTAGACATGCTTGTTTTTAACTATTCATTTCTCTCTCTGGTGGAATACTATCAGCACAGCACTGGTATCAAAATTACTACCCTTCAAAACATGCAGAGCGCATTTTTAATTTTACATGTAGCAGTTATGTCATATGGGGTTATTTATTTTTTAATTTAAAGTGGTAAAACATATTTAATCTGTTTTGAGAAAAGAACAAATTGATTTAGCGAGCAGTTCAAGGCTCTCCCTGGAGACACTCAACCACACTCAGCAATCTGGATATAAGTTGAGACTTCACTAAAGTAATTTTAATTGTAGGTCATAAGAAATGTCAAGATATAAAACACCAAGGAATACTAAAAATTAAGCCATCATCTCCAAGACTAACAAATGTCTTCTATGTGGCAGTAGAATATTTTTTTAAAATCTTCGTGGCATTACCATTTAAGCACAGTAGCAGAGCAGATGGCTTAGAGCTGCACGGCAAACCTGCATTATTTTTGCTGGGGGGGAAACCCCAAAACCTATGTTAAATGAAAAATACTGGGGTGACAGAATCTTCGAAGACTACACTTGTGATGGCGGTGGTGTGTCTTTTCCACTTTGTTTCATTAACACTAAACATCTTCTGTTTTTAAACACGAAATTTTGTTTCATCTGGGTCAGAAAACGTTTTTCCCTAATACAGAATGAAAGAAACAGGGTTGCGTACACAGCAATGCACGGATGCAGAAAGGGAGCACAAAGGGGAGGAAAGGTGGCGTTTAAAGAACGTTTTAAAACCAACCAACCCAAAACCCACAAAGCCTTAAACACTTTCAGAGCTTTGTGCCCAGATTTTATAAGGAAAAACTCTTCATTTCTTCTTAGCTAAAAAGTACTTTTTAAACAGTTTGGTTTCACGTGGAAAGTACCCCCAACTTCTGTCCTGTAGTTTTGAGCTGGATCCCCCATCTACTAAAATCTTTTTGTAGAACTTAGCTAAAATCCCCAAAATTTTCCTTTGTCCTCTTGCCTCAAGTAACGATGACAAAAAAAAGCAGCAGAAAGCAAAACCCCCTCCAGCTTAACTTCTTAAACCAGAGGAAGTTAAAAATTAGGTGCATTTATTTTCAAAACCAAAGAATGGCATCTAAGAGCTCTTACGAAAGTATTTAAAAGAAAACATATATAACCCATCTTCTTCTCCCACATTTTTTCTATCTAAAAAGAAGTTTAAAGGTCAGCAATGTGAAATCGGGGCAGATTTTTTTTTACCATTGCTAGATACCTTTTAAACTTGATCAATACACAAATTTCCATTCGTGCCTTCCACTCATGGGAGCAGAGACAAGAAGGGCATTTCCCCCTTTAGTTAAATCAGAATGGAACTCACCAGTAAACAGGTATTTGAAGCAAAAGCAGTTCAAGTGATACACTGAAGACCCACGTGTGCGGAAGAAAACAAAAAATAATTTTAACATCCTATATTGCTGCCAGCCACCTCAACTAATTAATAATTACAAATGCTAATTTCATTGGGTTTAGCCACTGTCCCTAGCAGGTTGGCCACAACCTATGGATGAACACGTAACTCTCTAAATGCAAAGCCAGGCATTTCACGCAAGCTCAAATCTATCCCCTGCCAAGTCCCTTTTCTCAACTGTGTTCACATCGGCTCACTGATAACTACCCTACTCTAACCACCTTCTTCTGCAAGATTAAAAGCCAGGTACTTGCGCACACATGCAAACCCACGTCGGCAGCTGGTGTAGCACGGGGGCTGTCGCCTGCTTTGCCTGTGCGAGCGGTGCTGCCGTGCCACGCAAGGCAACAGCAGGAAAGCTGAAACACCGTGACCCAAGTGAGATGCAGGCAAACAATTTTACAGATCCAAGCCTTTTATCAAAATAATGTCATAGATATAAAAGCACCAAAAGGAATAGTTGCACAGATGCCTCAGAGGAAGAGTCGTAACTTGGGATTTAATAGCTAGAAGCAGTCTTCACCCCCATCTTCCCTGCAAGTCATTTGGTCTCTCCTTGCTGTCCATCACGCAAGCCGTTACGCAAGTACTCCCAAACTGGTAGCCCTGGATTCTGGCTCCCTGGTCCCCTGGAGGGCTGCAGGGCTGGGTCCAGGGCCTCCCCTCGCGCCAAGCCCTGCCAGGCTGCCCACGCTGAAACTCGAGGCTGTCGGCAGCTCAGAGAAGCAGCCAAGAGCAGGGAATGTTGCACAATTTGTGTTCTGTGTGGACATCTGAGCTGGAAAGACAGTCACATTTCAAAACAAGCTGAAGTTTGCCTCAGGATCTTCTAAGTTTTACTGCAGGCTGTTCTTAAACTCTTCTACTGATAGCATTTGTAAAACTCAGATTAATTTTCTGTGACACTGGAAGAGGCGGGGAGAGACCCTAAAGAAACCCCCAGCCCTGCCTCACTGACTTCACTCCTTACATCCACACAAACAGCCACTCGCTCCTCTCCTGTCCTCAAAAGCCCTTGCTCTCCGACACGCCAAAAGCTTTTAACCCATGTAAAAGCCACTCGCATCCAGCCCCGCTCCGAACAGGGGCTGCTGCGGCAAAGCCAGAGGTGAGCCCTGGAAAGTCTTGCTCAGGCACTTTGAGGTGTGGCTGCCGCTGACTGTCCGCCACGTCCCGCTGACGGAGAGGGGGCTCGGGGCTGGCGAGGGGGTCCTAACCCGCACCTCTGCCCAACACGGGCGTGGGGCACTTGGGTCCAGGAAAGCAGGCTTGTGTTAAGACAGTGGACAGAGAGGCAGAGGCAAACATTGCCTTCTGGCAGCTCCTCTCCGGGGGTGGGATGGACATCCGAGGAGGGGTGAATTAGAGGCAGAACAGCTGTTTGCTCAGTGAATGAGTCACAGGACTCGGCTATTAATTCTTCCTCCCAAGAGAATATGCCCCCATGCCAGCCCACCCACCATCCCATAAAACAAACAAACATATAATGGAGGTCAGGGAGGGGGAGCTCAGCAAGAGGAGAGGAAATAAGGGGAAAAAAAAATACCCAAGCATTTAATATTTACATAGGAATGAAATGTTTCATTAATTACATACAGAATCAATTTGCAGCTATTTTCCTTAAATTTCTCAGTCAAACCCACAGATTTGAAGCACTTTGAACTGCGCTGTGCCAGTAATTGTGGATGAATATTTTAGATCAGCCTTGAATCACTGTACCGCACACACCAAATGAACTAATAAGCTGCTCATGTGTGGACTACTAATGTATTTTCTTTCTTTCCTAGACAGATGGAGTGCAGTCTAAAGTCAGTTGAAATGGCTACTGGGAATCTTCAGAAAGGCTTAGAAAAATCTTTAGTTCTACTGTTTTAGTAAAAATACCACTCAATAGCCTGCATGCATTATAAAGGAGCCAAGAAGATGCAGAAAAACCCAAACAAGTTTATAAAGATACGAAGGAAGAGTTGGACATTTCACAGGACTACAGCAACCTCCAGAGAGCGACAATGAAGAGAGCGTTGTGAAATGTTATTGCAGGACTATCAAAAAGATGGATGTCCTTGCCACCTCTATGATATTTATCACAATACATCTATTTATGGGCACTCATTTTAAATCACATATAGTGGCATATCAGGCATATCACAATCTGGCAGATGTGTTCTAGTTTACAGAAGCATCTGTTGAGTCATCAGGACATCAGAATAGTTAATTGCACTTTGGGGATGCTTTCAGAGATTAAAAGTTCCTTTATTTCAAGCAAAATTTTTAAAATCTATGAGGATACTTAAAAATAACATATGCACCCACACTCCAGCAAAATTAATGTATGAAATGTAAAGAATAACTTCCTTGAGGGATTATCTGTTTTCTTCTGCCTCCTGTACGCCCTGCCTCACACTGTGCTCGGCAATGTGGAACAGAAAACAAAGATCCGACTTGAATCACACCTAATTCTGAAATATAAACTAAGACGCAGCCTACACTGGCTGGGCAAAGAATGCAGAAGAAGCTGCCTTCAGTCAGTCAAGAACTTTTAAAAAATATGTAACAGCTGAAAACTGCTAGATGATGTCTGCCATCTCTTTTTGGCAAAATGCTTATTAATTCTATTTCAGAAGCTTTTATTACTGTTTATTCTAAAAGAAATGCTGTACAGGCTGTATCTTTCACCGCCACAAGGGTACAAGACAAGCCAGGAGAACCACCCACAAGATGAAACAGGGGCTTAATGACATTAAGCCGTCCCCCCATCTGAAACTGTACCAATTGCTGCTTATGTGCAGCTGGGGACTGGAGACAAGCAACCTCCATTCACAGACCTCATTATCCAAATATTTGAATTTAAAAAATCAGAAAAACCTTGTGGAAGACTCCTGTGAGCAGATTACATCTTTCCCATGCTTCCAACCTGAATTTCCTTGCAACCTTCTGGCCTTCATAGCAGTAGGAGGCTTAAGAAAATGTATTCCCTAGGAAGACTGATCCATTGTATAAACTTTGTTTTAAAACAATTTAGCACTGGATTTTTTGTTTGGTTGGTGTTTTACCGAAAAAACCCAACACAACAAAATGAACCAACCAAAAAACCTCTGTTTCTCAGAGGTGACTGAAAGTGTCTGGTCTGTAACTCACGAACAACAGGGTTCCCATGATTAATTTAATGAACTATTTGATTTCACTCAAGAAGCGATCATAAAGCTAAAGTGTGAGTGCACAACCAAGAGCACCATACAGGACTGCAGATACCAACACCGTATCCGAGTTTTGCTTCCTATAAATCCTACCGCGCCAGCACACCGCAATCTAACTAGACTGTTATTCTTTAGTGCGGAGGAAATCAAACTTGAAGTGAGAATGTAAAAGTTGAGATAAGCATTGCAATCGTGACCACGCTTTAAAAAGGCCCCTCATACTTTTGAAGTTACAGCATATTCCCTTGCCACTAAACCAAACTGAGACTGCTGTCTCAGTTGCATTAAATTATTAGCTAATTAGCCCCGAGTAAGGACAACAGTGTGTTGATGCTGGCAAGCTGTGAAAAGAACACTTCAGCAAAGAAGATCAATAGCATTTTTGTCTGGCTTACAATAAGAAAACTGCTGGCCCAGGTTATGAGTTTAAGCCATTTTTCATTTGGCAGACAAGACAGCGCTAGTGACAGATCAATACAGTAACTTTATGATAGGCTGCTGCTCCGGCAGATGGCAGGACCATAAGCAGGCATCATTTTTAAAGCCCGGAACAATCCATTACTTAGACAGAAACCACCTGACCTTTTGTAATATTTAGACATTCCTACACAAAAATGAAAATCAGAAAACAAAACAGAGGGGAAAATCAGGAGGATTAGCTGTCCTGTAAAGCACAAGGGAGTATTAGCTGTCTGAAAGCCAGTATTTAAAGTAGCAAGCTTCTGTGCTCTTTGGGAGATCACACTAAAGCCACAAGGTGGGCACCAGGTAACTACTTGTCCCTTTGAAGAGAAAACGTTATTGGGGATCAGTGTTCTCTAGATTGTCTGGGGTAACGGTGAAACCTATTTATTAATCTTAAAAGAAAAAAAAAAACCAAAAACAAACCAGCAAACTAATGTGTCCTTAAAGCATTGGATGAGTCACTTTAACACCTGCAATTAGTCAGCGGTTGAGAGAATACAGTTATAAGTGGGTGGTTATTTTTCCCATATTGCTAGACACACACTGTAGCGTTTGCACGTATGGTTTGTTATTCTGCACCAGTATTAGGATGGCCAATGCTGTTCCACTATTTTAACAAAGGCAAAGGAAAACAAAAGGAAGGTTTTATAATTCCAGTGCTTTTATGGCAAGACCTCCAGTTGAAGAGATTGTAAAGGATAGCACCTTAATAAATTATTCAGGCCAGATCTTCAGCAGAGGACACAGGTGGAGCATCTGGCCCTATATTTACAGTCTTCTTTTTACTATAAACATGAAATAACCACAGAACAGGGTGAATTAATCATACAACCAGCTTGCCTCTGCCTCCCCGTCTGAGGCTGGTTTGTGTCAATTACTAGAGAAATATCTGCTTAAGCAGGAAACTAATTTTATAAAAGCACATTGGGTTCGCGGGCTTTCATCAATACTTTTTGGTTGCTGCAAGTAACTAATTAACATTAATGTCAACATAAAGGATAGAAGAAGGAGGAAAATATTAACGAGGGCAATATAAAAACTGAGCTGGCTGCTTCTTCCCCATACGGTACTGCCATGCAACTGGTTTCCAGTCCATGCCTGAAAAATGAGTTATTATTAATTTGGGTACTAATTTTACCTTGCATGATGTAAGCAAACAGCGCTACACTTTCCCCTTAACTAACGCCAATTATGCACAGCTTTAGTTTAAAATACAGCAGAATAGCACACAAACCAGAAGTCTTTTGACTGGGCTCCATTTGTGCTAAGAATAACTCGCTGCACACATACACGATGCTAAATCTGCCATGATCTGCTTTGCTCCGAAACTTTGTCCCTGCGCCTTCTACAAGACCCTATACACATCAACCTGTGTTAAAGCAGGAAAACTAGGTACTGAATCTATTTTTAAAACAAACTGAATTTCTTTAAACTCAAAGGCAAAGGATAGTCTCAACAGTTTCACATTTATAATCTCACCTCTTTTCAGTATGCACAAGGGTTCTTTATACCCAACCGCACTTAGACATGTTGGCCACCGCGCCTGCCACCCAGAGACTCTGCCAGCCTACCGCAAAATCACTGGTGCAAACACACGAACCAGCAGCCCACAATCCCGATTACGCAGGACACAAAATATCCTTAGAGAAGATGCCCCCGTTATCAGGCTAAACAAGACGGTAAATCAACAGAATGGCTTGGGTTTTGTTGTTTGGGGTTTTTTGGTTTTATATCTTTTTTTTTTTATTAGCTTACTATGCTTTTGGTTGCAAACCCCCCACATATTTTTAAACAAATATAAAATTGCAGCAGTCAGAAATACTTACTGATGCTTCTTTTACAGTGCCTCAATTATATTGTTTTAATTTGAAGATAATCCAAAGCATTTCACTCACGCCACAGCGTATGGGTGCAGGTAGTGAGCCCACATTGGCTGTTCCAAAACAGCGGCTCAGCCTTGGCACACCTGGGAAGCACATCCCCTTTCACCTTGCTGCTGCCTCCAGCAAGGAGGGAAGGGGACTGGGTCTTCAGGAGCTTGGCGGCATGGACACTAGCCAAAAGCAGCATTGGGAGAAGCAATCACCTAACCTGGCATCGGACTAACCGAGGCGCATGTTCAAAGGGAGGCGAGGGCATCTGCCTAGAGTGAAGGGGAAGAGAGCCCGTCGCCCTCAAGGAGGAGGCGGCCAAGGCCATGCTCCTCCTGTGCCCGGAGTGATTATTACTTGTTTTTTGGTGCAATGACTCCCTAGTATGTATTTTCTTTAGTATGTATTTACAGTTGGGCTCGATGATCTTAAAGGTCTTTTCCAACCAAATGATTCTATGATTCTTCAGCACTTCAGCCACTTTTATCCCACTCCTCCACTGAGAGTATTCCTGTATTTCCCTTTTTTTTTCCCCCCTTCTTTTCCATACATCCTATTGGATTTAAGTTCCAATACACTATTTCCTTCTCAGCACGGTCCTCACCATGACTTTGACTTTTTCTTATTTTTCCTCTGTCCCTGGTAAAATCTAAACTACACCCTACATACCAGACCAGTCTTCTGCAGATTCCTGTCTCTCCCTTCTTCGACCATATTCCCTGGACTTTCTGTACTGCCAGAGTTTTAGTCAATAGTGACTTTAACTCTCCCTGTTGCTATCATGCTATTAAAACGACATGATCCTTGATCTGAAGATAGCACCATGTGAACTGCTTTATAGACTTTAACATTACCATTGTCAAAGTGAGACCTCATTGAGGACATGCACAATTTCTTGTTGAAGAAACTCTATAGAAGTGACAAATCCACAAATACAAATGGCCACGCAGCAACTTTGCTACTGTTCTAGAGATTAATTATGTTGAAGGGAAAAAAAAACCAGACAGGCTTCCAACACCACAGCAAACCTCTTTGTTGTTGTTATGGTTCCAAGACTCCAGATTAGCTACAAAAGCCATACACAACGCCTTATTATCTATTTTCCTTCCCTAGCAAAATCTTGCTTGGAAAGCTATGTCTTAACATTTGCTTCACAACCATTGAAAAAAGAAAACCAGCTCTTCACTCTGTATTTTGAATATTGCATTCGTGTGAGATACACCCATTGCAACTTAGATTTTGCCCCTGTAATAAAACTATAAACTTGTAGTTGGATAGTAAAGCATTTGTGAGAGGCACCATCTATTCATTATGTATAGTGCCACAATCATATTTAACTGCACGATGGTGACCAGAAGGCAAGATCACAACTCACATAATAACACAAATAAGGAGACTAAAATAGTGCATGCACATTACACATTGTTCATCCTATCCTCCACCAGAGCCAATCCTTTTGAGTGTAATAAAGTGAAGGTATTATAATTAGAGAGTTCATAATGCCATTTAATCAAGTGCGGAGCTGGAGCACAGTGGGTTGTACACCAAAGACAAAACCACATGAAGCAGTACAATGCCGAGTGCACGAAAGGGCACACATATTCTTCAGGGAAAATAACAAGTTACTACAAAGCCATGTTTGTTTTCAAGTACTCAATCAAGAGAGTTTGCATACTAGGTAATTTTACATCATGAAAATAGGTTATTTCATAAACTGCAAATGAAATATGACCACAAAAGTGTCTTTGATTCTTACAGACAGAAACCCCCAGATTTGCGAATTAATTCTTCATAGTTTTACTGGAAGAATTAATTGTGCTTCAACAATATTATAATTCTTTTTCCATTACTGCTTATTATTTACAAAGTGCTTTACAATAACGAACCAGTTTTCATGACACCTCTAGAAGTCTCCATGTGGTGAGCATGACAGGAGTATCCTGAGCTACCAGGAGCAGAACAGCAAGGGCCAAGTGAAATCAGGAGTAGAAACGAAGACTTTTCCATAAGCAGGCCATTTTCCTGGGGGTGATGGTATCCTTGGCACACCTAGCACAAGATGCTTCTCACGATTAAGATCAATGCTACAACACCTCCTTCCCGTGTCTCAAAACCAGACTGGAAACTACCCTGGATCCTCTCCAATGAAACAGAAAAATGTAGGCTTAAAAACAAACAAAAAAACAACCCAGAAAAACCAAAACATAGTCGGAAAGCACCCCTACAAATGAAAGGGATCAGACACTCACTCATGTGTTTTAGATTAGCCTCCTGACCAACCTGACAGATCTGGCACAGCTACCTGCCTCATGGTGTTGGTTGGCAGGAGTGAACACCCCACACAAGGAAGGACCCTAACGACAACGGTTGCAGCTACTACTCATTCCCCTCCTGATATACCAGAGATGTCCAGCATTATTCCCTATAGAAATGGAGTAAAGACTACTCCTGTCCTAAACAGCTCTTGTTTTTAACCATACCATAACATTTTTAGGAAAACATGAAATATAGTTTCCATTTTACACATGGAGAAACTTGCTTGACAAACACAGTAAGTCAGGAGCACAACCACTGAATGTTCCCAGAAAAGTATGTGGGGTTTGGGGCACAAAGTGTTATGGTGCAATTGTTATTTATTCCACAGATGCAGCTAAGAAATCCTACAGACCTTAGCTTGATCTTGGTTTGGGGTCTTCAGAGCCCAAATAGGATTTTTCATTATAATACATAAATAACAAAAAATATACCTAAGGTACATACCCAAGTTACCAGGTATGTGCAACTTAACACACAAGTAACATCAGGAAAATTAGAGAAGAAAAATGATGCAGCAGCACAGAGCTTTGAAAATCACTTTTGGGCAAGCAGGCGTCTCTTACTTAAAGATTTATTATGTACGTAACAGCACATTCTCAAAGAACTGCCGATCAAGAAACAAAAAGGTCTGAATTAAAACAGGCTCTGATTTAAAACCCATTAAGGTTGCAAAAAAGACTCCCATTGGCTTTCAACAGAGTTTGGTCGTACCCTCATCATGCTACTACACAAGTTTCCTGCACCTTTCAGCTTATTTGTACAACAGCTCCACAGCTAGCCGTTCCCAAAATAGCAAGATACGAGCTTCCACCTGCCTGGATATTCTTTATGGACAACAGCTCGACACTCCTAATGGCTAAAAAAGGACTTCGCAAACTAGGAGTCAATTGTACCTGTAGAGTCCCACTCAACCTTTGCCATCTCCAGAGAAGCACTGTGATCAGGAGCCATTTATCTTACCTTATTTTCAAAGTTCTACAGACTGGTTTCTTCCTTCCATACCCATCATGCTGAAGTCCTTTCTCATAATTGCATGTCAAAAGGAAGAAAATCGCAGCGATCACCTGCTGTTATAACTTATTCCCAAAGAGCTCATTAATTTAAGAACTTGCAATGATTTTGTTGGGTCATTTACATATTTAAAATACTTGGGTGCTTAAGTTCTGTACGAATGAGCATCCCAAAACTTACTCTACTATCATGGAGGGGAAATGAGACGTTTGCTTCGTTTCTTCCTTTAAAACATAAGATTTAGGAAAACTTTCCCCTCATCTATACTTTAAAAATATTCCTGAAAATGTGGGAGAAGGCTCAATATGCGTAAGACAAATACAAACTGAAGTACAACAAACAAATGACAAATAGTTTAATCCTCACTCAACAGCTAAACACCATAATTCACAGCTTTGAAATGGATGAAATGCAAGTCTATTCTTTGTTAGTGGAGATAAAAGTTTGTCACCTTAATCTCCAATATGCTACTCTTCTGTAACTATGGGGTATATTCCCAGGCCAACCTGTGGGAGATTTAGGCAGACGATGTTAATCCTAGCACAAAACTTAAGGAACATGAATCAAGTCTAAGTGTTGCAGAACATTTTAGCCACAAGCAGTAGCTCCCATCAAACAGGACGGAGTCAAGATAAAAATCATGCTGTTCCAATATCCTTAGGGCTCCATCCTGCCAGCACTAACTGGTAGTGTTACTTAGGAGAGATACCAGCAGAACAAAGCAACAGTAAGGACAAAAATGTATCTCAAATCCTTTATTGAAGCGAGAAATTTTAATGAACGCTTCATCTCTACCGCTTTTGGATGAAACTGTGCCACAATATTAAACTGTTTGGATTCCCACCTGTTTCCCTCTGCTCACATGCGCAGTGTCGATTCTATAAACATCCTGCAGGACCGTGTCCACCAAAGAGTTCATTTGCTGTAGCGATTACAGGCTTCAAATGCCATGCATGTCTGTCTGTCAGAAAGGCTGCAGCACCTTGGTTTTGAAAATCAAGCTTTAAGAGATGCAAACTGAAAAATCAGCACCCAAATCTAAACCTGGAGTTCCTATTTCCTTTTAATAGAAAAATTACATTTTATTCGTTTCTATTGCTCTATTCACTTCTATTTAAAATATTAGCCCTTTACTTGCACCACAATTTCTTGTTAACACTTTGGTCAAAGTGAAAACCAGACACAGTTGTTTGACATGAACCAAAACTGTTTAATATCCATTACAAATAAATGGGTGTTACACCTAAATGCATTGCATCACACCTCTTAATTTTTTTTTTTTCAGTCATTCTAATTTTCCCTAAGGCAAAACACTAGAATAAACACTTTATTGCTACATTTACTGACAATGACCCCCAGAAGGTGGTAACATTTTGATCCCATTTGATTACATTAGTCTTAATAGATCCTAATGGAAACACAAGTAAATCCTCTTTCTTATCATTAATTTCAGCAGCCACTACAACTTAACCATTCAGAAGGCTTTAAAGACACACCGAGTATAAATGAAAGAACTTGGCACTGCCTTTCACTTGCACCTTTAATCTTGTTCACCGAATGAATTTAGGGTAACTCTAAAAACAGAGTCCCAAGGGTCCCCAGATTGGTCTCAGTGTCAGCAGGGGTTAACACTGCTGCCATGCTGACAGCGCAGCAGCGGCCGGCGGAGACCAGACCCAGGAAGATTTCCACCCAAGAGCTCACAGTCTAAGCAAAATCGAATAGACGGGATGTACCTGGAAGCCCATAAAAGAAAATAAATATGACCATTATTATTGACTTACTTCCTTGTGACACTGCAGAAGTATTGAGTCGTTAGGCAGGATTTGAACAGAGCAAGCAGGGAAGAGAACATCTTATAAGGAAGCGTGTCCCATGTGCTGAAGGTGATGCCAGCAAAGGCGTGAAGACTGTCATGGGAGAAGCAGGTGGCCAGAGCATCAAGCCTCACACTGCTGAAAGAACAGCCTTCTGGCAAGGATGGTCACCTAAAGGTGGTCACATCCACTACGCCCAAGATCGCTCTGGCAAGTGAAAGAGAAGTGCACAGCTTTGGCGGGTAGCTGTCATCTATACTTCCCTACCTGATGCCACCTTTAGAAAACAGAGGTCCCGACGTGAGAAATCAGAGTAGCCCACAAATGAGCCAACTGTGCTGAAATCTGGTTTGACTGCAGAGGTCAGGACAGCTCATCAGCCAGCTGCTCTGCTATGTAAGTGTAACGAGACACCCGCGGCTTGCTGCCCCTCCAGTGTAATTGCACATCTTGTTCTTTGTAATCATGCTTACCACTTATATACGCTGCTGTAGAGACATAACTAATCCTCACAGATCCCACTGAGAGGCAGGCAGAAAAGTATTACCATCCCCATTTTACAGACGGAGAGAAATACACATTACCGACAGGAGTCAGTTAATGACTGGAATAACCTGATTCACTTCCACAGGCCTGGGAGGCTTCAGCCTCATGCACGCTGGCCGCCCACTTGGCCAACAGAGGTCAAGTCATTTGTCAAAAGCCATAGGGTGCTACTGTGAGATACAGGATGAAAAGTCTCATGGCACCGAAGCCAGCTTTGTTCTCAGGTCACCGTACAAACCATACCCAGTAAATACCTGTGGTGGGCTGGTTCGGGGGTTTTTTGGAGGTGGGTGTGGGTGGAGGTTTTTTGTTGTTGTTTTGGGGTTTGTTTGTTCATCCTTAAGCCAACCCAAAAGGGATTCCAATTAAAAAGAAGCCCAAATAAACCCAAAACCTTTGCTACAGGTCCCCAGGTGGAAGGAAACAAGCTCCCCACAATTTGATTAATTCTGAAAATAATTACAATTACTACTTGTTTTCTGCAGCATCCAGAAAATACCATGGTAGCTGCTGCCAGAAGAGAGACAATTAAAAATGAAATACATAACATGTGAAAAACAGAGGACAGCAACATACAAGGGACATGATATATATGCAGCAAGTAACACAGTGAGGACGCAGCACGATGTGTTTTTCCGTCTCTTCTTACTAAGCTACATATGTTATTCTCAAACACCATGGTAGGTGGGAAAAAAGTTTCAATAGTAATTTTCTATCATTTTTAAGGTCTCAAATTTAAAATCAAGCAAATGTAACTAGCTATTTCTGTGTTTAAAACTGCAAACGATCAATAATAATCCATCAACCATCCAAACTTCCAAGACAATCATGAAATGATGTTATTTGTTCTTTCAACTCTTCCGATATGCTTACATTACATTTTCCATCTTTCTTATGGATTTAGCATTGCTAGGAGCTTCAGGAATGGAAAACGATCTTATTAGTTTGGTTTGGACAATCACCTGACTCCAGAAGGCAAGGTTTTAAATAATATTATCATCACTAGGTCAAGAGCCAGATTGGGGAATTGACCCCACTATTATTTTCAGATCCATTGCTATCGCTCAGTCCCTTTTCAATGTACATTACCCATCAAAACAGGAGTTATATGGCTCACAACCCTGCACTGAAGTTGCTTCTCATTAGCAGGAAACATTCACAAAGCCATTTTAAATCACAGATTGATGTTTTAGCCAGGTCCACAGACAAAAACATCAATACAGTGGCTAACTAGATGAACTTTCCCCCCACACCGTCTTCGCGCTACTGTGCACTTTCCCATCCTTTGGTAACATTCACTTTTTTAACACTCTGCTTTAACAAGAGGCAGCAACGTTATTTTTCATCATCCTGAAAGGAATCCACTCTACCCGTTTTAGACTCGGGTGGGAGGTGAAAGGAGAGGTTTTACCTCAAAACCTAAGCTATTTGCTGTCAATCTGAGCAGCCAGATGTCCCAGCCAGGCCTTCCTCAGGCGCCAGCTAGAGCCAGGCTTCCCAGCAATGAACAAACAGTTCAATACCTGCTCCTCTCATGCATCTGTACAAAAAACCCAAAACAAAACAGAAAAAGCTCATGATGCTGGTTTGTCAGTAGCTTCTTTTCAGGACCTCTGCTGAAGGACGTGTTAAGGTTTCATGGAAGGCACCACACTTGGGCTTATTCTTCTGCTTGAAGATGCCAGCAGGATTCATTACTGTTAACTAAGTTTGCTCTACCTATATGTCAAGAAAATAGTTTTCTTCAGCCTTGAAAGTGGACACAGGATTAAATATACCTTACACGACTGAACTTAGAAGACATGAAGGTGAATTATGTGACACTATATATCCCAAATCCAACTTTAACATAAAAAAAAAAAAAAAACTGGTTTAGATAATCAATCCAGCTTGTTTACTAAACTGGCTAACAGCCAAAAGACCGCAATTTCAAGGGGTTTTATAGATTCACTCAGAAAAACAAAAATCCATTTTCTAGCAGAGGACTCGCAATTCACCAACTCCTAAAGTCAAAAGAAACACGAAGGAATTCTGCCTTTTCCAACCTTCTGTTACACAGCTTTACAGTCAAAACACACATCTAGGGATAAATCAATTTGCCTGTTTACACTATCTTTCACGTTTCCACGTGCACAATTTGCCTACCAGTTTATAGGGATTATGTAAATAGTTATTACCATCATGTGGTTTCAAGTAGTCAGAGAAAATCCCAGATAAAATTGCTCACCAAATGACCTTTATAGCTTTCCTTTAGCACGCAAAATTAAGCAAAAAAGTCTTGTAATGATCATATGTGCTTTTTAAGTAACATTATTCAAAAGGGAAGAATGACCTATGAAAATTTTCTTTTTAAAGAAATTAAGCTGAAGTTGCACAAACCATGAAGACACTCGGCAGGCAAATCAGAGGACAATCTCCAAACTATCTAGTATCAAAGCACATAAACATAAAACACTTCAACACATTTTAAGGCCCCCAAAGGTTACAACAGCGGTCCTCTAAGCTGAGCTCCTCTCCTCCACTCCCACTCACGATCATTCAGCACCGCAGGTACCTCCAAGCCACAGTGCAGCAGGGTCGCGCTTGGATTACATAGCGCGTAACAGATTTGATAAGCTTGCTACAGATATAGTTATACTACAGGTGATTAGAAGCCTACTAAGATGAGGTAAGAAAATTACTCAAAAAATACAGTATTTTTGTTCTTTTACAGCATGAAAGTATTGGCTTTTTTTAGTGAAAAAAAAAAAATCTGACTTCTCACTGGAGGACTGTAAACCAAATTCATCATTTATTTTTTTCAGCAAGCAGAATTATTTTGGGCCAAAAACTGGAGAGAAAAAAAAAAAGAAGAAAAACTAAAAAACCAACCCAAACCCACACAGGCAACTTGAGATAGTGAATAGGCAACCTAATGTTTTCCAGCTCCGGCTGCCATGTCACAACATGGGAAGTTTTACACTAAGAGGATCTCAGACCCAGCAGTATAGCAGCAAAAGGGCCAAACCTGTTGTACCATGTCAGGTGAAGCCAGCTGTGCCCAAGGAAAGGGCAGCAAGGCAGAGCAAAGCCCGCGGGTTGGCACCCGGCTGCAGCCATGCGGGAGAACAGGACACGGAAGCCTCCTGCCTCAGTTTCCCCACCTGAAGCAACAATATTTACCCACCTCGCACCAGAGCACTGAAAAGGTTAACTCCTGCGTGCAAAGGGCTTTTAAACCAAAAGCACACTTTATTTCTCTCCTTTCAGCGACAGCAGTCCTCCTCACAGAAATCTGAGTAGCCGGGAGCTTCCTATTCAGCCAGTTAGAAAAGTCACGGTTCTCTTGATAGCTCTGCATGACCCACTTCTCCACCTCGAGCCTGCTGCGGTATTATTTAAATGTCGAGGAGTTTATCAGTATATAACTGAAACGTTAAGGGGGGAAGAGTATTAGTGGGGACAGGAAGAGGCAAAATTTATGACACATAGAAGGCACTGCTTATTCAGATTAAATTTATTATAGCCCATTTGAGTTAAAATACCACATATGTATGAAACCGTAATCCAGACAGGAGCAGGGAGAAGACCAAGTGAGCTGTGCGCTTGTGCAGAAAGAATTTGCTCCTGAAGCCTGGCAGGCAGAGACGTAACCGGCTGTGTGTCTGTGTACGTGTTTGGGGCCGGCATCAGCAGCGCAAAAACAAAGATCCCTACAGCCCTGGAAATTAATGGGGGGAAGTGAGTTGTGGGACAAACCAGCGAAGGAAGACATATCAAAGGTTTCAAATGTATTCAGTGTTAGACATTGTGGGGTAAAGGCACAATGGATCACAGCTGATCAGCGCTAAGACTTGGCTCTTACTGCCTGTGTGCACAGCGAGTAGCAAGACAGAAACCTAAACGCTGCGGGAAGCTTCAGGGGGTTCCAAGACAAAAACGTGAAAACCACCACTTCCATAGAAAGGGGTCTTCCACAAATTGCTTAAACAAAGTGGGTTTAGTCCATTCCTTCCCTTTTGCACAGAGCAGCTGCAGAGGTTTCCACTTACCCTTCCTGTGACTGAGGCACAGCTACCCTGCTGCTTGTTTGCAGATGAAGGAGGAGGAAGATAGCAACTGGATTCCTGTTTAGTCCCATTAACCATACAGTGGTACAAGCAGAGCGCAAGGAGTCTGGCCACTGGCCCTTTCTGCTGACTCACTAGCCAAGACACACGTACACACACACAACCCCCCCCAAAAGACGCACTGAAAGCAGACTTTTGTGTCTCCTTTTCAGAGACTTCTTCCCGCACTGCTGCCTCCATCCGCTCTTACCCATCTCTGACCAGCACAGGACTGTACAAGGCAAGTTTGTGTTTGTAGCCTGCTGCTGCCATTGTTTCAGAAGTAAAGGCAGCAACATCAGAAGACGTCAGCCTAGCTCATTTCACAAGTTTTAAATTCCTTCAAAACCATCTTTCCCCTGTAGCTGACTTTGCAAATGCAACATGTGCTACACATAGCTTTGGTTCAATTCACCAATAGTGCTACTGCGTGAAAAATTTCAAATACTGAGCTAAGGAAGTAATGGTTCAAAGCACCTATTATCAGTTGACTATGTCGTCAAGAAATATCGTTACTGAATATTTATTTCCTAGATTAAATCATGATCAAATATTTCTGGACAGCACCACAGACCCCTTTAGCATCCGTTAACGAGGAAGCCTGAAGCCAGTGCGACAGCAGATGTAGGAGCCACCACCGCAGCCGCAATTCACGCATGGTGCCGCGGAGAGCAGCAACGGCGACTGTCTTTGTGATGACCACATGAACTGCTCTCCTGGTAAGGCTTCTCCTGGAACTCGCTGGCGTGCTCTATCTCATCTCACCCCAAAAAATCTTCCTCTGTTTCTCGTCTTTATTGAGAAAATAATTAAACCACAAAAAGTTATACTAATGCTAAAAGCTGGGACATAAAGCAGGACATACGTTCCTGCAGAACACAAGACAGATGGTTAGGGACAGACCAACTCAACTGTAATTTCCTTCATTTTAAACAAAGTGAAAGATTTTCAGAAAATCCGTATGAGGAGAATTAATAAACCAATATACTGAGTATGTTTGGCTCGTGTCCTTTTATGAGCCTCATACTTGGTTAAAATTGTAAGCTGTTATTAACAGTGTTACTTTTGAAATAAGTAAATATATGCATTATTCTTCAAACTGTAAACACATAGCAAATCCCTAAACTAAGAAATATAGCATAAGAACCAATAGCATAAGAAACTCCCAGGGATGTATTTCTGGGCATCCAACTTCAGAACAACTCGTTTCTCCACACGTACACACAATTGCGGGTACAGCGCGAGCCACGTCCAGCACACAGGACAGCATTAGCAACAACGGGCAGAATTTAGGAAGTCTTGAAATTAATATGCTGTACAAAGAACAGAGTGTTGGCAGCTGAGCAGGTAATAAGCCATATTAAAATGCAAGTTAACAACAGCTGAACTGTATTTATACGTTGACATTACTATTTTATGAACTATAGCACGTGTCTCCTGTACTGAAAACATTAACTTTTGGGAAAATAATGAAAATTCAGCTCAGTGTCAGTGAATACAATCAAAGTACAAGAAACAAGATGGCTTAGCACGGGCAAATATTAAAAAAAAAACGAAACAAACAAACCAACCCCCAAATCCCAGCACTATTCTGGTTTTATCCTCCTCCAAGTTCCTTAATTCAGCATAATACTGGTTCTAGTTGCTCTGAATTATCATGCTGAACATATAATTTCACCATGAGTTTCATTGTAAGCAATGTTTATATCCACTGGAGATTGGTCGTTACCTGAAAACTACTCCTTTCACTCTTTTTCAGTTTTAATGCACATTTTTGACCTTTATATTTGCAGGCAGCACCTAGAGTATGTGCCCACTGAAGCCATAACAGCCAGACAAAGGATTTTCCTCTAGACATCTTTCTTGAAAAATTTCAGTAGCTTGACTTGCCTATGTGCAAGCATCAGACATTGGTAATACCGTTTGGTAAGCGGTGCTGCCTCTCCCAGTCTAGACAAGACTATGGTACCATTTCAAAATGCCTCCAACAGGGCAAGGTGTCCGACCCCTGGCCAGCCGTGGGCTTGGCGGCACTGCCTTGAGCTCTGCAGTAAAACAAACAGCTCACTACTGAACTTGGAGGTTTTAGCGTCCTTTTTTAAACTCTCACTCAAATAAGGAAGCACCCCTAGATAGGCAAAAGAGCACACACACACACACTCACAAAAAGTAGATGCTGTGATTTGTGCCGAGACAGAAATAGCAGCATGACCGAGACCCAAGTACACGCCATGACACGTGCAGCTGTCCAAAGAGCTCCGCTGTCGGTGTCACCGCGCGCTAACGGCATTCCCCTCTGCCTGGCCTCGCCTCTCCGATTTACACAAGAGCTTAAAAATTCAGGCACTTCCAGCTCCACCTAGACTGAACTACTCACTTAAACAAATAAGAAAAATAGCCACGCAACTGGTTAAGATTTCACTCACTCTGGAAAGGATTCAAGAAGGTTTAGATCACATGGCAAGAACCCAAGTATCTCTTATTTCTGCAGTATTAAAAAAAGTGGTGGCAAATCTTTATTTTCTTTCCATCTTTGTGAAGGTCTTTTTCAAAAGAAAAGAAGGAGAAAATATAAAAAGCACATACAGCAACAATTGCATCCTGTACAGCAATAATTAACGTAATATTGTGAAAATACCAGCAGAGGAATCTCTAAATGTTTACCTGTCATCTCCACAAGCCGATGTTTTACTGGAGAAACCACTTTCTGGTCATGTACTGCATGTATTTTATGCACTTCTTTTATGTTTGAAATGCCCTAGGACAACTTCAAGCACATGAACATGAATTAGAAATATCCCCAATGCTTTACCAGTCCAGCAGAGGTACACCACGGGGCTGTGATGCCTCCTAATTTTGGTTTTTCCTTTGAGATTTCCACCTAACTCTAATTGCATTGTAATCCCACCATAATGTGGTGGATCTAGCACTCCTGCCACTTCAGTTCCTTCCTCATAGCACCCATGCAACCAATAAGATATTAAGAGCTAAAAATATCAGTCAAAAGACCTTTCTTCTCTAAGCGATTATGTGTCCCTGGAACAGAATCTACTTAATGCCAGCAAAATCCAGACCAAAGAATTTTAGGAGGTTTTGGGAGCATGCGTATTTTGTAAATTCTGGATGCCATCACACGAACTTGGACATAGACTGCAGTTTCAGATTCCAACCTGGAACAAAATTTTGTATAGACCAAGTCAAGTAGAAAAGGAGAAGCTTATTTGTGATTTAACTGTGTCACCAGAGTATTAGAAACTAGCTAAATACAGCAAATTACACACCACTTTACTAACCAACAAGAAGGGAGCTAAAACAGAGAAGTATTTATTTACCTTGTTAGCCTAAGATATTTTTAGTGAAATACAGGTCTGTCCCGGGTCTGTAGCCCGCCAGACGGACTCTGCTGCGCACAATGAACAGAGGAGCTCGCGCCGTGGGCATCAGGGATCAGACACTCCGGGCAAGCAGGCACTGAACAGCACATCAGGCACTGCTGCACCTTCTCCTAAAACATCTAGATGGCCAACAGAAAGCACCTTCTCACAACTATATTGTTTTGGGTGTAGTTGGGACTCCTGTTCTGCTGTGGGCTTTTGTAGATGTCAAATAAGACATAGCTGGTCAGCCCTGGACACGAAGGCTTTTTACCAGCTTTGGATTTTCTTCAGAAAATATCATTGCTTGAGAGGAAGTTAAATGTAGACTTCAAAAACAATGCAGAAAAATCACTTACCGAAAGCAAGCATCTCTTTGCCAACATATTGATAAAGCATGAGGGTTTACAGACACTTTTTTGAAAAAAACAAACCAAACCACCCTATATGTGGCTTAAGAGAACTACCATATACAGGTATGCCATTAAAGACTGAGCCATTCTAGCTCAGGCTATTAGAAAAAACCATCACCTTTATGCCCACCACCTACCACACAGCTCAGAGCCCAGGATTTCTGCTCGGCCTCGGCTGCAGGACATTTATACCCCATGGAAGGAGATGAGGGTAACCTGCACATTGCCCCATTTGGGCTGCTGGCACTGCCCGGCACCGGGGCAGAAAGGCCAGTGAGGGTGGAGAAAGGCAAGTTTGATGGAAACGCTCAACATCTGTGCAAATTAATGAGTTCAGTGTAATTACGTCCCAACAGAAAGACTAAATAGGGTGCCACTGGTGATATGAAATCGTCCTAATGGGTTCCACTGCTTGAATCCACCACTCATCAAGGTGAATTGATTTTTAAACAGTGGAAATTCAAACAACTCCCATGAGAAACTAACACAACTCCCACCTCAATCAAATGCTTTGTAATAGTTACATATAAAATGTGATTTTTGAGGCAGGAGAGTCGATTATTTCTTCCCCTTTCATTCCTATAGGAGACCTGGCAAATTGATAATTTTATCAGAACAAGGCTGGAATACCAGCACAAACTGAGGATGAAAAGCGTACAAGCATACAATGACCAATATTTTGCAAATAACTCAAAACTGCATTTTTTAATAAAAGCAGTAGCTAAATATCTTGAGTGCTTAAAATAGCAGGACAGGCTATTGTTAAATTCTTTATAATCCAAACCTTCCAGAAATAAATTTGCAAGTATGCAAATGTCCTGGAAGTAATTCAAGATAGCAATTAATTTTTATTTTATAGTATGTTCCCAAAGCAAAGACTTCAAATTTTGCTGCTAATTTTGAGTATCCAACTGAGCTACTTCAAGCATACCTGAAATCAGAATGTGCCATGAATCCTTTACACAGTTTCTACTTGGGCATGAACAATTTTTGAGCAAAAATCACTACTGAGTTCAAGGAAGTTCCAATTTCAGCAAAAAAAGACTGTGTGTTGTAGTTAAAAAAAATAAACACTGTTGTACAAAACCAATCCCCATGTTTTCACATGTATAAAAGAAGATTTCTACATAAATACACAAAATATCACACAATTTTTTGGAGAAGGCTTTTTGCCATGACCTCTGAAGATAGACTCAACTTTCCACTTTATTCATCAGAAAAAGATTGGAAAAATATCTATCTAGAGCTGAAAATATCTATGTAGAGCTGAGATGCTGCCTGACAAGTCCTATCTCACAAGTGATTAATGCGCTGACAGTTTGCCAAAAAAAAAAAAAAAGGGTCCGTTTATCCACTCGGTGGGCAAGCAAACATTTGCGAGGACAATTGGTATCTATGCGAGGCGGCCACAGGCTGCCTGGTCATCAGGTGTTAAATAGCAACTGACATTTTAAATGAAATCCAAGGGCCGTCAGCAAAGGTTCACTGAACTGGAGCAACTGAAAGAAAAGCCAAAGGAAGGGGAGCAAACAAAACAGCTTGATGTCCTCTCAGTGGCAGTTCCCAGTGTTTAATTTTATTTTTGCTAATCGATACCATAACAATAAAGCATTTCCAATATTGGTTTTGTGTAATTCTTCATTAAATCATACTTGCATGAAAGGAAATCAAACTCACGCAGCTTTCGAGTGAGGCTCTATTCCAGGTGATATCAAAGACTAAAACGGGGTGGGGGGGGCGGAAGGACAAGAAAAAAAAAAAACCACCCTGCACTATGTTAAATACCTAACAGGAGATGACAAATCAAATGGGAATTACTGTGATAAAAACATAATTAAAAACTTGATTGAAGTTAAACAGAATTTACATAACACTGCAAATTAACTTTACGCTGCAAGTATTCACTGGGAAAGCAATAAAAAGGCATTTCATTAGTAATCTATATTTAAACAATATGTACAATAGAGTTGTTCTAATGAGAAACGTAGGGGTTTTAATAACACCAGTTTCCAATGGCTGCCAAGAGACACCGCTATCACTGAGATTTCTGCACACAAACACTCTTTGGCAATGCCACGTGTGGGTTGTAGCCACGAGACCAGCACAGGTTGGTGCTCTACAGCTTCTCCTTTTAAATTAGCTGCATTTCAAACACTAGTGCAGCCCTGGGCTACCCATTTAGCATGGGCCTTCTGACCCCACATGAAGGAGCAGCCCAATTTCAGCAGAATGTATTAAAGAATGTATTATTCTTAAAGTTTTCAGGAACACACGTCTGTCGCTATGACACTTCGTTCCCATCTCTTTAGGGACACAGACTATTGATGATAGCAATGAAGAATCACGTTGCAATCATTAACTAAGTCACATAACACAGTGTTACTGGTAAGATAGTAATAATGAAAATAGTAATAACAGCACATTAACTATGAACTACCCAAACGCTCACCATTCATTTCCAAATGCTAATGTCAACACACATGCGTAAGAAAGACGCTGTTACAATCCCAAGATGGAAACTTCCTACAACATATGATGGAGAACATAAATTCAGTTTATTCCAGGTTTCAGGGGGAATCCAAAGAGATTCCGTTCACTTAAGGATTTCTCACTTCTTCCTTATATCAGACAAATATGTTTTGGTCTTCTTCAAGCCACAGATTCCTCACAAATTCTGCTGAAAGTTTAACAGGCTTGCGGCAACAACCCTGCTTGGTCAACTTTTATAAATAATCTGGCTGTCGTCTCAGGTCACCCAACCACAGCCTTAAACCCATGCCATAAGGGTTTACATAGTTCACATCAGTATTGTTTCCATAGTTTTACTTTTCAAACCAAGTGACAAAGTCCGTAATTTCAAAAAAGCATTAAGCTGCCTTCAGGTGCAGTTGCACTTTCTGACTAGAATTGGGTTTTCAACACTTAAATGGCAGCTTCCTTCTCTACCTTCCTCTACTGAAAACTCTTTAGAAAAGTCCATCCCAGGCAACAGTGACTCTGAAAGAAAAATAACCAATTGAGAGAAAAAAATTAATCAAAATCTGTGTTAACAAAAACAAAACACAAAAGTTTCTTCTGACAGAATTCTTGACCTAACACAAGTATTTTTATACCTTTCCCGTAGATATCTGCTGTGTGGTTTGGGTACTATAAAGTAGTATCTAGTAAAACAAAGGGACACCAACACAAGCAAGGTTTGTTCTGTATCTTGGAATGATAAACATCAGAGTGCTGCACACTAAAAGAGGCACTGGATACTGTGAAACTATGATGTTGAAATCGATGCTACCTTAAATTAACATGCTCTAGGATATTCAGAGCAAGAGACTTGATTTCTCTAGTTGACATGTTTCCAGATTATATAAAAGGACTTAAGTGAAATGGCTATAAGCCAAGCGATTTATTTCCCAAAGTGCCCCAAACACAAGCCCCAAGAGTAGAAATCAAGGGAGATGCTCTGCAGACTACCCTGGAGCCTGTAGGATAAGGAGCTCTTCCGAGCCACAGGAAACAAGGATTGCAGGCTTTCTGCTTGCCGCAGGACCACACATTCGCTGAGAGATTGTCTACACACACACACACACCCCGGTTTCATAGATCTGTATTTTAGGAATCAAGAGTTTTATTTTTCTATGCCATTAGAAAGAAAAATCTTTAAAGAATACAAGTGTCTGAGATGTTTTCCTACCAAATTTGAGTTTGCTTTGGGTTTTATGTCAATAAGAAAGAAAACAAGCAAATGGTGTTTCATCCTGTTTGGGCTGCTGAATTGCATTAAAAAACATATACATAGAGATTAATTTCCTCCCATTTGTTGAAAATTTGGTATATAACATTTGTTGAACGCTTCTAAATCACTCCAGTTCTACTTTTTCTGTCCAAAAAACTCGAAGTTCTAGAATCTTTTTTTCTCTAAAATCTGAGAGTTTTTTTTAAAAAGAACAAAAAGCAAAACATATCAGAACACTCTATCTTGCCTAGGCACATGAATACCAATGTCATCTCCACACACGGGGTAGGAGACAACCAGCTTACAAAGATGACAATACTTGCTAGCCAACGCTAACTACGGTGAAAGGCAATCTCAAATAAAATACCATAAAGATAAGAGAAGTAGCTGGAAGAGAACCCCATCGCATTTACTTTTTCTCAGTGGCTGCTAGAGTATGCATGACATAATTCCAACAACTCGCTAGTGACCTAAATTGTCAAGTTATATGTTGCTCGTCTGCCAAAGGCTGCACACAACTTCCAGATTTAAACTATTTCATGCAAATTGTCGCATCCAAATAATATCTGACATTATGCATGAGAGATATGCATATCCCGCAGGTTTTCCATGGCATTCAACAAATTAAGGTCATATTCCTTCCCACCTTCTGAGACCTGCACCCATTCTGCTGTTGCATCAAATTGCAGAAATCGCCACAAACCAAGTTCCTTTAGAAGAGAGAGGGAGGGGGCCCCACATCTCCCAAAGTAGATGGCCAGTCAGGTAAGCTGCACAGCAAGTAGTGTGATAAACCTCACCAGAACCTCTCTCCTGGCAGAGCAGATCCTCCCACGGGGTCAGCTTGTTGTGCCAAGGCCAGATTTCTCCAGCTGGCAGAGAAGGGCGGGAGGAGGCACAGTGTCCTGGGGCTCACCCCAGAGCGATGAGCTCAGGAGAAAGGAATTGCCCCATCAGTTCCGAGAAGAGCATCGACACACCAGAAAGCAAGCTGTGCTCAGTGCTTTTCCTTTTTTAACACGGTGTATTTATATTCAAGAGAATGCAGCTCACGCGCAGTATCCACCCAGGTCGGAAAGACTACGCTTTCACCACAGAGGGCACAGAGAAGGCACATGTTTCTAAAAGCCTTTTCTATGCTAGGCTTATTCTGTAGCCTCAGGACAATACCCAGTCTAAAGAGGATGCTGGATTTGGGGGCAAAAGGACATAATTAGAGCTTGAGGTGAATACAAAATACAGAACAAAATAAAATTGTTTTGCAGTAAAAACTACAAACCCAGCCAAGACTGCAAGTCCACTGTGCTATGCACTGTGCAAACACAAGAGCATGAAACAATCTTCATTTCAAAAAACTTGTAATTTAATGAAAAGAGAGGAGACCCATAGCATTTTTTTAAGGTTACTTATAAAAATATGAATGCCCAGAATACACCAACAGATGAGTTTTAGTAAAGCTGTTGCAAACTTTATATTTGTCTTTGGACAATGGCTATCAAATTAAATATACTTGGGCTATTTGAAGAAAAACAGTACTTTACGTACATATGTTTGGAAAAGGGATATTGTGGGAAAACACAGCCAATGATGAGTGGGAAACTGAATATTGAAATATACTCTTAGGATTACTGAATAGAAGTCATTGACACAGCAGGAAAGGCTTCCTGAAAACCTCTTAACATCTGTGCCACCCTACCATGCACAATGAAGGTCCATCCTCTTCTCCCCGTTCCAAGGGCGCGCCACGCTGGCCGGCAGGTAACTACAGTAAAGCCACGAGCTTAGACCTGGAAACAGGATACCTGTGGCGTACAGTGACGCTAACCGCCCCCTTGAGCTCATACAGGGCCAAGACAGCTGTCTCTGTACCATGGTACATTTTATTTCTAAAGCTGGATCAGTCCATACCAAACCAGCTCAGCTGTATCTATGCAGATATCCTAAAAAATCAGAAGCAAGCACTGCTTTCTCACACATCAAATGCTCAAGACAGTCCTCTTGCATCATCTCAGTCTCCACGTTCAGGTCAACCAACACAGAGTACTCAGTAGCCAAATCCATTCCAAGTGAAACTGATTAAGAGACAAGAAACATAAGATTGCTTCCTTAAGCAAATGAACAAGAGGACACGATGGGGGGGTCCTACAACTGTCACCTCCCTTGAGGTGACCTTATTCAAAGTAACACTGTTTCTCAGAACAAAGGAAATTCAGTTTCAAACTCCATTGAAAATTCTGTTTTCCAAAATCAGGCCAGCAAACCCAAATGACTAACAGAAGCCAAGTGTGCCCCAAACTTACTATTTGCACAACTGTTGCCAAACACTCCAGCTTTCTATCCTCTTTCTTCTGTACTAGGACAAAGTGAGAAGTAACGTAAAAACCTTCTGCCGTAAACATCTACCGATGCACATAACAACTTGAAACTATCAGCAACCCCCATTGTAGCTGTGGAGGCCCTGTGACAGAAGAGCAGATCAGGGCACATTTATGACTTTAACACACCCATTTATTATCTTAAACCCATCCTATCCAAAATGAGGACAGGGATAGCGGCACAACTTCTGCAGGGGCATCCAGGATAGCTAGACCTGCAGGGACACAGCAATAGCCACTACTGCAAATCCCTAAACAGAGAAGGTAACAGAAATACGAAGAAGGTAAAACGAATACAGGTCTCATCCAGTGAACTGGGAAGAATCCAGAATATAAAGCATGTCATACAAGTCCTCTGTTCTCACCAAGTCTGAGCATGGCTGCTGTCCTCTTACTCAGTTCAGCTCAAAATAGTGAGCATCTCCAGCCACGTGCCAAGTCCTCTCAGCACCAGCTGATTTCCAGAGGACCTCAGAGGAGCTGCCCAGGACTCCACAGTGCCCAAACTCTGTACCAGTATGAGTGCCTATCCCTTCCTCTTTACCTTGCCTGCGGCTCAGTTCACACGACCACTTCTCATCACTGCAGGCAGCATTTCACGCAGCCAAAGTTCCTGGCAGGCAGCTGCTTGCAACCAACTCCACACGTGCACAGGAGTGAGGTCAGGAGCTGCCCTCATGAAGGTACAGCTGTCTTTACGAACCATAGGTCTGAAGGCAAAGGTAAACCTTCCAAAAACGTAGACAGTAGCAGAAATTAAAGTCTAGACTAAAGATACTCTTGAACTAGATCCTGACCAAGGGACACAGCCAGGCTCGGCATGGCATCCCAGGATGGAGCAAATGCTTCCCTCTTCCTTGTCATCCAAGAGCTCAGCAACACTTACTGCAGTACAGCAGTCACAGACACGATTTAGGTGGAAAACCAGAACATACATACAAGTGCAAACCAAGTACACTTTAGTAATGTTTTCATAAGAGGAGGAAGAAGGCTTTACCTTTCGGCCGCACAGCATTTAGCATTTAATACTATGTTTGGTTTGAGTCACTTGCAGGAGGCTGTTGGCAAAACAAGAAAGTTGAAGACAAATGCATCTCACACATAAAAAAAAAGCTTTTCATTAAAAACATTAGAAGTCGCAACAAAAACGAAAGCATGTTCCTTCAGAAGACAGATCTATCTCTATGTGCAGATAATCTGTATTTTCATTTAGTGACGTATTCCACGGCTAACAATTTTTCATAAACTAAGAAAAACTGATTTCAGTCACTTCCCAGATTATATTCAAGAAAAAGAAAAAGTAATCTGTCAGCTTTGAAACTGCTAGTCACCGTGAGAGGCCTGAGCATACAAAGCTTTTGCTGTCTCTTCCCCCAGCCCAGCCTCCGAATCGTCTCGCGTAACAGCCACCTCCAAAACTGTGCTCTGACGTGCCATTAAGTTCTTTACTCGTTATGAATTAGCTCCGAGATTTTTTACTGACACTCTATGTACATCTGTGCACAGGAGAGCATACATGACTGCATGCATATTGTGTGGATTTATTTCAGACAACGCTTACAAATAAAAAAAATATGTTAATGACGTCACATAAACCTCTTGTAAATGCTCTCTTCCCACTTCCAGCAAGCTTACTGGAAATAACATCAACTCAGCAGTCCTTGGGAAGTGAGAGTATGAGTTAGTACATGTTAGCTAATTCCAAAGGTCTTCTACAAATCTAATAATTATACTTAATTTTATATACAAAGGTCATCATTAAACTCTTTACAGTTTTGTATTTCAACAGATTAATACTTCAGCAGTAATTTACTTAATATAAGGAATAATACTAAAACATTAATTACCTGCAAAGAGCAACACTTCACAGATTTTAACAGGGTGCATTGGAAGCCATACAATATTTAGGCTAGTGTGCACACACTTTTGGCCATTTTTAGATCATGGTGTCTATTCAAAAAGAAAAAAAATTCCAAATCTAACAGTCTCTTTTAGTACTCCAAGTCAAAATAAATTAGATTAGTTGAAAAGCTGAATAATTTCCAGTTATGAGAGAAGAGGAAGCGAGAACTGTAACTGAGGTTGCAAAACAATGACGCAGCCAGCTAGAGCAACGACACAACAGGGCAGTTTGCATAAAAACCCGAGTCAAAAAACTCTTAGGAGGCATTACTGCACAGTTACAACATCACAACAGAGCACCGTCATGACCTAGTAAGAGGACCTCAAGTTTTAATATGTCTGAGACAGAAGAAAGGGCTATTTATCCCATAAAGATCCTGGCTTCCCCACCTCTAATCTGCAGGCCAGGTTGACAAACCAGAACTGACAGAAATGCCACATGAGATGAAGCAGATTGCGTGACTACCACGGGACAGACCACAAAAGGCTGGCTTGCTTATGAAAAGGGGAAGAAGAGGAAAAAAAAAAAAATGTGTGTTGGCATCATTGGTTAGGCTTAAAAAAAAGCCTGTGCTGTTAAAAGGCAAGGTGTAAGGGAATACCTGGAGACCCAAGGATGCAAGATTACTTTAAAGCAAAATCGGGAAAAGCCTATTGCCTCCCAATCTCAAGCATGAGCATTTCAAACTTTGACCCTCTGAGCTTACAGAGTCATATCCAGATCCATTTGCTTCTGTGTTTGCACTGACAGGCTGAAAAAAAAATATGTCCCTTCCCTCTCATTGGGTCTAGCACTTAAATATTTAAAAGACCTGAAAAATGCATTCAACAGCCACAAAATCATGCAACATTGATCTTGACCTTCTGGAAGTGGAGGAGAAAGTCTCCTAGCTGGTACACAATGAGCAAACTGAAATGGCACCCCACCGGCACAACGCTGCCATATTTGCCTTGTTCCTTATGAAGCAGTCATGGAATTGAATTTAAAAATAAATACGATACACCAAGCAACTGCTAGCAACGGTTTAATTTTCATGCAGGACAACAACAACAAAAAAAATCCTGATTTCATTTTTTCCAGTTGCACAACAGTTGGATGGAGAGAAGCCTTGGCCCCAGCAGAAGACACATTGCCTTGCTGACTCTCCCCCGAGGGTTGGAGGTGGAGAAGGTGCACGTGGGCTGGGGGTGAGGGGATGGGGCTGCGTGGGGCGTTTGGGAACGGGGAGAGGAACTTGGCTTTCCCAGACCAGATGGCTTTACCACACCGAGTTCAGGCCTGGACGGCACAGCTGCAAGGTATAAATGTCGAGGCAGGCCAAGGCAAGTGGCATCCCCTCCGGGCTGCCAAATTCCAGGCAATTAGAGCCAGCGGCACCCTGGGCTCCCTGGTGGGTGCCTGGACAGAGGCGCAGCAGCAGGGAAGAGCTTGCTAGAGGGGAGAGTGAGCAGGGAGGGGAGGAGCACTCGTTTATGGCAACGTGGTAAATCAATTGCATTTTTTTTATTTCCACTGCTGAATATTATTACGCTCTCTCCATGGCTTTTATGAGTGTTTGCCTTACACCATAATGTATTTGCCAGAAATCAATAGTCTCTTATCCTTGCAAACTAGTAGCCAATGTCACTACCCTTCCAGCTTGCAGATCAACTAGCGCTGCCCACTGCATCCAGAACAGGAAAACTGGTTTCTTACTTGTCACATTTCATGCAAATCTTTAGCTAGGAAATTGGAGATAAATACACCTATTTCAAGGCAGCTGCCAACAGCTTTTAAATCAAAGCCTGTGCCTTAAAGTATGCTTTTCCAATGAGCAAGTATGGAGGGACCATTACGGGTGCTCCTTAAAGAAACAGCTCATACCAAGAACATGAGCATTTTGAATTGCCTCATCAGGATGTGCTAGGGATGGTTTACTCTCAAGAGCATTGGAAGGAAGTGGAAAGATGCTCTTATACAATTCAAATAACAGCAGCAAAAATTACTATTCTAAATACAAGTAATATAGAGAGGACCAATTGTGAAAGGTGATGCACATCTAGGTAACTCATATGAGCCAAAAAAAAAAAAGCAGAAGCAACACCATGCCTGTAATTAAGACAAACAAAGACATGATACTCTACATGCCTGATAGCTTTCTCCACAAAAACTCCCTTTTTTCCTTTATCAGTCCTCTGCTGAATCATTCAAATTCCAGTCTCCATCCTTTGCTCCAAAGCTCAAGCCAAGTTCCCCAGAATCCTCATTCTGAATTTAAAAAAGCTTATCGCAGTTTCCCTCTTTGCTACAGAACCTCCAAAAGCAGGAATAACCTTTTTGGGTAACATCTCTATATCCCCTTAGCCTCCATACTCTTTTCAATTTTGCTTTGCTTGGTTTAGAAAGAATTTCTCTGCTGTACATAGGTTAACAGCAATCTTTTCACCTTCTCTAACTTATCTCCATTTACTGTTTATCCTCCTATTCTGGATCTGGCTTTCAGAGCTTCACACTGCTCCCTCTGATCAGAAGGCCAACCGTACCCTGGGCTGCACCAGAAGCAGCGTGGCCAGCAGGTCAAGGGAGGTGATTTTGCCCCTCTAGTTCTCTCTGGTGAGACCCCACCTGGAGTCCTGCATCCAGCTCTGGGGCCCTCAGCACAGGAAAGACATGGACTTGCTGGAGTGGGTCTAGAAGAGGCCACAAAAATGACCAGAGGAGTGGAACACCTCTCTTAGGAAGAAAGGCTGAGAGAGTTGGGGTTGTTCGGCCTGAAGAGGAGAATGCTCCAGGGACACCTTACTGTGGCCTTTCAGTACTTAAAGGGGCTTATAAGAAAGATGGGGACAGACTTTTTACCAGGGCCTGTTGCAATAGGACAAGGCATAATGGTTTAAACTAAAAGAGGGTAGATTTTAGACTAGATATAAGGAAGTAATTTTTTACATCAAGAGTGGTGAAACACTGGAACGGGTTGCCCAGAGAGGTGGTAGATGCCCCATCTCTGGAAACATTCACTGCCAGGTTGGATGGGGCTCTGAGCAATCTGATCCAGTCAAAGACATCCCTGCTCATTGCAGGGGGGTTGGACTAGATGACCTTTAAAGGTCCCTTCCAACCCAAACTATTCTATAATTCTATGATCTCCCAGTGGGCAGCATCTGAAACTGGTCTTCTGCCTCCCCCCCACCCAAGCCCCATCCCGAGTTGTGGGCAGCTCTGGGGGTTGTGTGGAAGGGCTCTGCCGTGGCTGGCTTTCAGAGCTTCAGACTACTCCTTCTGACCCTTCCCAAAATAACAATTTAGTGTCCAGGTGATGGTGCCTCAGGGGCTGCAAGAAGAGCTTTAGCAAGAAGGGCTTGCTCATCACCCAGAATAGAGGGTATCTGCTATGGAAAACGGCAGCCCTTACTGGGAAGTATGAGACTGCAGGAGGTCCCCTACCCTACACATGCAAGTAAATCCCTTTTTCTTCCCAATGACACTATGTCTTAGCATAAGTTCCTATGACTACATCAACAGATGAGAAAAAAAATAAATCAAAACTTAAGAGAGTCACGAAGTCCACATGTAGTGGAGCAGGAACTTTCCTCTCTGCAGCACTAAACAAGCCGAGTATGGATTCTATATACAAAAATTCACTTAAGTAGTGCAGCTACTGAACTTTTATCAGAGATGAGATACAGTTCCTGCATGCACAGCTGTGTGTGCCCTCAGCCACCTCACTGAAGAACACCTGCCCTGAACCCAGCATGGAGGTGACCGTACCCACCATCCCACCATGCTCACTGACCACGTCGGTCCCCTCCTGAGAGCATTGCCGAGCCAGAGCAGAAACGATCACCCCATGCCCTGGCCCAGCCCTGCGGTAGGTTAGAAGCCCAGCTGTTTACAGGACTGCCTTTTCCTGTGACCCATCTCCGAGCACAAAGGGTGAATTGTAACCTTGCGGCTGCACCAGGCAAACGTGGGAGAGGAAGCGCCCGCTTGCTGCTCGTGTGCGCAGCCCCCACGCTTTCCCCTGAAGGGACTCTCTGTTGCTGTCTAATAGTCTTCTGCAAACAGGCAAGTGCCAATTTCCACTCTGTTAGGACTAGTAAATTTTATGTTTGTAATGCCTGGTTGGTGAAAAGAAAATAACAGGCTTGTTCATGAAAAGCCCAGGGTTCGTAGTGCAAAACAGCGAACCAGGAAGCTGCTTTGAGCAGAGCTGGACCCGTCAGCCCAGGCTCAGATTATACCTCTGCAAAGCCATAAAACTGCTTCTGTGGGGGAGAGCCATCATTCAAACGACAGCCTGAGATAAACCACAATCTGATGACTGTCACAGTCCCTTTGACACCAACACTTACCATCTCCTAGTGTTTACAGACTAATCAGTTTAGCCTTCCCAACTGGCTGCATACAAGGCAGCTGCTCATCACGGCTTGCATTTTCTTAAAGCCTCCCAGAGCAGACACCCAGGGCTCCATAATTTACTCTGCTCCTCCTGGTCAGACTGCCCAAAAGGAGAAGAAAACACATTCATTTTCACAATTCCTGCATCGTGAAAAATCGTTATTCATTTCTAGCAAATGCTCAGGATTTGATTAGCTATTTTTAACGGAGCTTTTCATATAAACCTCAAAGTCAACAGTTAGTACAGTAACAATTCTGTTATTCTTTTTTATTTTAGATTAAACAAAGTATTTCAAAAATATTTATATTGACGAATTCTAGAAAGGTTTTCTCAGACATGAAGTTGATATAGTTGCAATATAGACAGTCTTGTTTTATTTCTAACTTTTTTTTAATAAATAAATTATATAAATAGGCTTCTTTGATTGCTCAGAACATCCAGCATTAAGTACCGGGGCATAGCTTTAGGCATAATTGTACCACTGAATTCATCAGCTGCCTAATCATCATTCATTTTGCATCTATTTCTGCTAATTAAAAAGAGAGAAACTCCTAACAACTTTTACATAAATACTGTATTTGTTCTCTGCAAAAGACGCAAGGCTAATTTACCAGTGATTAACCGATTATCTCATTTTATAGCTGTCACTCCGCAAGGCCCAGCACCCTGAGACACCAGGAAAGGAAATGAAAAGGCCAAGCGAAGTCCGTCGCCCCTCACCTGCTGTCACCCGCGCTCGTCTGACCTGGGGACAGCAAGGGTAACAGCCTTGGCCCCAGGCTGCGCACGTGGGCTCTGCTGGCCCCACAGCCACTGGGGGTAAAGGATGGGTCCTCAGTGGAAAACCTCTCAGCTTCTGTGAGCGCTCAGCCAGGCACTACATGACCCAGCAGGAGAGCAGAAGCCTGCTGGCCACAAAATATCTGGCAAGGGCACCACACAGAGCGAGAGCTCAGGGTGGTTACGCAGCCTCATGAGACCTTCTGCTGCAAGCGGGAAATCAACTTCAGTGCATTCCCTCTGCCCTCATCCCTTCACCTGAAGTCCAGTATAATGCAGGCTCTGCAGCAGCATCCCCTCTGCTTAGGCCCCTGCTAACACCAAAATCTTTTGTTTTCCAAGAACCGCTGTCAGCATTTAAAGATCTGTCCTCTTCCGAGCAGGAAACCCAGCCAGCTCTCAGAAGCAGAGGGAAGAACCCCCTTAGGTACCGGCTAATCCCTCCAGGCACGCGTGCCATGCTGAGAGCAGAACCCAACCATGGCCACATCCCACCGACCGCGCAGACCCCCAGGATGAGCTGACAGCATGGGAACTGCAACGCTCAAGAGGTGATGCAAAGCATCCCTACAAGGAGCAGCTTTTTTTACCTCATAATCAATCCAATTATATTTAATTGAGAAATCAAACAACTTGGAGGAAGTAACTTTAACCTGTGCAATTTTCATAAATTTTCACCAATTTCAATGCATAGCTGTTGCTAACCTTGTCCTGGTTCCAGAGGCACATGTGGCACAAGCAGGTGTTAAAGCAAGAGCGAGCAAGGGTGACACCACCAACCTTAGTTTTGTAGGCAAATGCTGTTTAGCTCTCCATAGATACTCTATTAGAGCATTAACATTACCACTCCCAAACCCTCCACTCTCCGCAGGTGATAGCAGGATAGGCAAATTAGTTCCACAGGGCAGGGATAGGCATTTAAGATCATTATGGCATCTTGGACTTTTGTCACTACATATTTCAAAAGCAAAAGAAGAAAACCCAGCATAGTCATATTCACTGTTCATAACAGACAAGGAATCACTTTTAAAAACTCCTTTTTTGACCAAACTTAGTAACACCCTCAAAGGGGAGAGGAGGTAGGAGAGAGAATGTGCTTCAGCTATGCAGAGACATGAAGTCATCTGCTTTTTTAATAAACTGGACAGAAAGAGGTAACTGCGTATTTGGCGAGGTGCAAGAGACACTCATTTCACTATCAGCCTGATTCCTGGACTGAAAACTTCATTCTGTACACAAAATAATATGTTCTAGCATGTATACCAAAGCTTTAGCTGTCTATTTTTTGAAAACTTTTTTATTTCCCCAGTTACATAGCTCTTTCTTTTGAGAAACTCCAGAGTGAGAATCTAGACTTGCCCTATCAGGAGAATTGATTCAGCTCTCATGTCTACTCCTTCTTGGCACCCTTCCTGCAACAGAGACTCTGCCACAGAATGGGCAAATTATTTTGGACCTCGGCTTTTCTCTCCCAAAGCTCCAAAACCTCCCTCTTGCTATTTGACTGAAAGCAATCCCCATCCCATGAATGGCACGAGCAGCCTGCTCCCAGCACTCAACCAGGAGAGCACGTCCTGGGACTCAGCACAGAAGCACCATGCCCGAGGCACGGTTATATGGCTATCACCAGTTAAGTTTATTGCATGATAGTGGACCAAAACTCATTATACTCCTACAACAACCATACTGTGCTTCATGATCAGTACTGAGTCATAACATCTAATCCTCTACTACTTTTGAAGGCGTTACAGAGTCTGCCCCAACGAAATTTTCATTATGAGGGACTAAGTTACTCCTTTAGAAATACAATAGAGACAAACCAGATCATTTACCTTGGTAGACTTCTTTGCAAGTGCATAACAGGGCTGAGAGGATGTTGTTGTTTGAGGAGTGGGAAAAGAGGTATTTCACATAAAAAGAGAATCTTAGGAAGAACTGCATGTATAGACAACAGTAACTTCATGCACCAGAAAAGGTGCAACTCAGCACAACTCTCCCAGGAGGATCTGCCTAACAGCGCATGAAGTTAAGCATAAGCGTGAATGCATCCGTAGTGGACTAAAGAGAAAACACCATTTACAGCAGCAGTTTATTGTTCCATAGTTAACACAGTTGCTGAAAACAGCTTCACTCCCATAGGGAATAAAACCCACTGACACCTCTCCCATACCTGAATACCAAGAATACTGAAAAGCACAGCACTAATTGTGAACTTTATTAAAAATATGGAATAAAGCATGATGCTATTTATGAAAGCTAACTTCTTTGCCTCCACTTGATACAGAAAACACTTCAATGGAACTTTAAATATGCAAAATTAACTGAAAATAGAAGATTTTGGCAGCTACCATTTATATAACACCACACTGAAGTGTGTTCAAAAAGACAAAATGCAGAAGAATTAAGTACAGGTTTTCATTAATATTTACAGAAAATACAAGCCACAAACACTTTAGACTATGTATTTACAAAACATATTACATTTATCTGACTGTATAGCCCAATTAAGGATAGATTATAATCTTACTTTAAAACTTGAACAATAGATAAAATCTTAGATAGCAACTTTTCAAAAAAAAAAAACAAACCACCTCCTAGAGGATATAGAAACAATTTCAGTAGGTTTATGGCTGAAGGAATAATGACTAAATTCTCATCAAGTGAGAGCAGATTGCTTATAGATTTCAAATCAGATTTTCTCCACACAATTTGTTCTACAAAAATTCAGTGTGTTTTCAAAACTTAAATCTAGAGACATAAAACAAAACTAGGCACTTTACTTCATAAACTACAACCATGTGCTGCATGTAAAACAGGCTGATTTATCTGATGAGCGAGATATGTACATTTGCTCAAGTGGCTCTACCACTCTACGCTGATTTGTGGGTTGCCGAGCCGTGTACAAGTGCTGGGCTGAAGCAGAGAAAGAACAGTTTTGGTATATAGATCAATGGAACTACAACATCCAGGGTTCAGTGAATTCATTCTAAATTTTAAAGCTAAGTCAATGTATGGTCTGGATGCAGGGAACGGGGATGTCGGGCTCTATCTCTGCCATGTATTATTACATAAATTACAGTGTGCTTTTGCACCTGCAGTATTAACCTACAGAAAAAGCAATTAAACCATCAAATATTCTTCCCAACTTACTTTGGTAGTGAACACTCCAGACAAAGGCAGCCTGTTCCCAGGTACTAATATGGGCCCTAGAATGACAAAAGAATCTTGAAACTGCTGGAATATAAACCACAGTGGTAAATTTAGGATTGTTTACATCAAAAATGCCTGAGAGATTGGCTTTATTACCCTTCTGAATTAGCTAAAATTTCTATTTTTAACTAGAAGCAATTTGAAAAGGTATGAAGTAAATATATTTTATCATCAAGCGTCAATTCAGACCCTAATTTCCAATCACAGTGCAAAATACTGTGTCAACGACCTGAATTGGAAGACAGGAACTTGTGATAACAGGATAATACAAATTTTAAGTTTTCGCTGTTCCTTTTATCACAAATGTTGTAATAATGGCTACTTTAAAAAAACCTGTCAGTAAAAAAAAATACACGCTTATTGATGGTGTTGAAATTGTATTTTAGAATTATAATGTGAGATATCTGAATATACACAGAGCTGATCAGAAGTAATAATATTCATGAACATTTTATTATGATATTCCTTAATGGAAATAATTTCTATTTAATACCACTGTACAATTACAAATTGTATAATAGTATTGTTAGATATTATAATAGAGTGAAAAGAACAATTTAAACTTCAAGAATCTTTGCAATAACATTTCATGTCACAGCACATTTCTTAATATCCTCATTTTATTACAATTACAACGTTAAAACTATAGGGTTCCCCAACAGTCACGTGAAATCTGAAAGCTGTGAAAGGAATAAAATACACACTGAATATTGAGAAAGTTTTCTTCTCTTTGGTACAGAAAAGTGAAACACGTACACAACTGCAGTATCGACCTTGTCTCATTTACTAAGCAATCTTTTACACCTCTCCCGTTAACTCCTCAGAGGCACTGACTGGATCTTCTTTTGGATGTTAAATTTGTTAAGTGAAATCACTGATGGACTGAAGCCAGTGGCAAAATTCCTACAGCAACTTAATGGGGCCAGAAATTTGATCCTTAAAATGCATTATCTCCTCTCTCAACTTTGTAAGTGGCAAAGTCATTCCCAAGCATGAACTTCTTTTCAAAGGCGGTCGACATCCTCCCACCCCAGCAGCAACAGAGCTCACCACATGCAATCACATATGGTGTTCAAACCTCCCTGCCATTTGAAATCCAACAATTAATAGTTACCATGGAACTGGTGGCGTTTCTAACACAGCAACATTGCCGAAGTGCTTTATCGACTCAGATTTTTATAATCCTTTGAAGTGCATGCTTGGGTTGCGAAAGAGAGCGCCATCACAAACGCGTAAGTTTTCATGTCTCCAAAAGCTGTACCTCATGGTATATTTCAAATCCTGTACATTTAGTGGGAGAAAGCAATTAAAGAGATGGAGGGAATAACAAGGATTAACGCGTACGCTCTTTATTTAAACAGACTGAGGCCCCGCGAGGATTTTTTGCAGCAATTAGTTCCAGCCTACAAAAGGCACAGACATCGATACCGCATCTTCGCATTCTCCTTGCCAAACTAGACACCGTACTCTGATCTCTTAATTTCTAAAATGAGTTCACTTCCAAATATATCCCCTGCCATGCGTGCACACAGGGGCACTCACACATAGCCCTCCATCCCCACCTAGCCCCGTTCCTGTACCAGGGCAGGTTGGGAAGGAGTAGCTGCTGGTCTAGGACCTGGCTGCACACGAACACGTCCAGCAATGGGGGCTCATTCCCAAACCTGGCCTGCGAACAGCGCGGTTTGTAGCAGATGGACATAAAAGGTCCCCGCGTGGGGCTGCTTTTCAATCTGCCCGCTGGCCTCAGCAAGAAGCCGCTCAGTGCTCCTTCCAGGCTGTCAACACAAAGCTGCACGAGGCAGGAATAATCCCCTCCCGCAGATCCCCGCATCCGTCTTTTCCTACAGAAACCACCTCCACATTGCAGGAGAGCCCTGTGGCAGCTGCAAACATGCAGGGAGGTTTCCTTCACATAGCGAGGAGGGCTTAGACAGGACCAGACGCGACTTGGCTTCTCCCTCAAACTGCACAAGGGGGAAACCAAGAGCGCCCTCAGATGCGTTTGGACCAGGCAATCCTGCTCCTGGAGGCTTCTCTGTGCCTTGGGCAGATGGCAAAGCCAGCTTCCAGACTGCAGGTGCAGAAGCAGCAAGCCAGGACTCTCCAAACATTCAGCAGACATCCAACATCCCTGAGCGGACTTTATGCTCTGCCTGTACGTGCTGATAACCCTGGGTGTACCTCCCCCGGGGCAGACGCTGTCATCCTCAGTGGTGTCCAGCTCAGCTAGTGGGAGATGCTGCTGCTCGTAGTGAATAAGAGTCATCAGCTGGAGATCAGTGATCACCAACCCCCCACTCTTCTGTGGGAAGAGAAGATGCAAGTACTGAGCCAGACATGCAAAATCAGACAAATTAGCTGAACTCCACTAGCAGCTTAAAACAACCTGCCTGCCCCTGGAAGGGATTTGGGAGCATTCAGAGGACTCCTGCCACAGGTAGGCTGTGGGGAAGGGGATACGCAGGAGGAGGAGTGCTGCGCAAAGGGAGATTCTCCGTGTCCTCATCTGTGCTTCGCTCTCCTTCAGTCTTCACTTTGTGGTACGGCCAACCGTGCCTCTGAGGCCCATAACACACATATGGGAAAATATGGAGGATGCATACTGTGAAACTCCTGTTCTTAACACTGCATGCAAAATCAAGCTGGAAGACTGAGGTTGTCGCAAATGAGACAATCGAAAGGCTCACTGCTGTCCTAAAAGCTGGTCCCACTCCTGGCCACGCTCTTCTGCTGCCAACCTTGTGTTGGCTCTGGCACTCGACAGACTATAGAAACCTATTCACTTTAACTCAGCAAAGAACCAGCTCAATAGGATGGGGGTTTTGACAAGTTTAGTGAGCTGATTCAGCTAAATACCTACCCAGTATGAGTTAAGGGTGGATAGCTAAAAACTTACCAAACTAAGAGAGCAGCACCTACTCAAGGGGATTCAGTGGAAACAATGGGGGCAGGAGTTCATCTTCCCCTTAGTTGGTGGCAAAGTTATATTGCTTCAGTTATCATACAAAACTTCACTCCTAAGTGCTGAGAGATCACTGTCTCACAGCTCCTTCCTTTGCCCTGAGCTGAAGTACTTCCAGTATGCGAAATAGAAATAAGAACTGAAATGATGTAGGTTTGCTGCCTGTACCTGGTCCTCCCACACCTCTCCTCAAAGCGTAGATCTGTACTAGAACATCAACTAAGCTGTTCATGTATCACCTTGCACAATAGTATCCTATTTTTAGTCACATAAAATGACGGACAATAAAGCAGGCAATATTTTTCCCACCATTAATATCTTCTTTTGCAGTTCTTTTAACCTCTTAACTCCTTTCCTGTGGACCAATACACTTAGAATAGCTAAAGCTTTTTTGTACCTGATATTTCCCAACCTGCAGTCCTTAAACTCTCAAATTCTGCCCATTTCCTTTGCTGAAATGGCTGGCAAACCTCAGCTGTTACCTTCCACACTTTTTTTTTTCCTTCTTTTTTTTTCCCAAACAACATTCTAGCCAAACCAGTCAGAAACCTGCTCTTTACAAGTCTTACTGATCACCATACAGTCTTCTTTCCTGGGTGTTCAGACTGCAAAAGGAGATTGAACAGAATTCTCCTGCCACATCCTCACGTTAATTCTTATGGGGTTCTGATTTCTCTGGGTACACTGAAGCTCCTACTCTTGGGAACACCATGTAGACAGTGAGTTCAGGAGAAAAAAAAAAAAAAAAAAAAAATCACTAAAATCACACCAAAATTCACATTTTCTTTAAACTTCTCTATGCTTTTACCTTCTTGCATTTGAACTTTATGGTTTTGAACAAAAACAGAAAAACATTATAAAGAATATCATCGTTTACATTTAATCTCAGTAGAAGAGCCAATCTTTCAAAGGCAAATACTTGAAATAATAAAAAGCAGCATTCTAACAGGCAGCCCAATTATTTTTAAAATTCCGTGGTATTCCAAGAAATATTTAGTTGAGAACAACTACCAATTTCAATAGTCCGCTGTTAATCTTCCTATGCTTCCACAATTATAGCTTTTCCTTATACAACATACAATATTGCATGTCTTACTGCCAGTGACAGATTGTCTGTACCTCGAGTTTCCAGTATGGGTACACCAGGCTTCGAAAATATAGTCAGGCTCAGAAAATATAGCGCATAAAAACCCCAGAGCATATAAAAGTTTGGCATATGTGGATAATCGATAGTAGACGGAAAGGAATGGCCAAAAGCAGCACAGGCTGTTGCCAGAAGGCACACGGCAGCCCCACTACCCCTGCAGCAACTCTCCACATTGGCTAAACAAGAATAGTAGTATCAAGGGGAATATGGCAGGCAAGGTGGGAAGTTTTCCAGAACCAGATTCACAATCCAGCTATTTAAATACACCTTGCATAAGAGTAGACTAAAAGGGGTCAGTACAGGGCCAATACTCTGCCAGAATCAGAATGTAAAAATAAAGCAGACAGCTTGAACGTGAAGTACAATTAACACACCGTTACAGAAAGAATCCTTGCTTTTCCAATACTGTGTGATATTTTGTCTTTTCTAGAAACCTATAGTTCATTTTCCCCCCACTGCCCCAGAAAGAGCTATAAAAATCTGTAGCAGGGGAAGAAGGGGAGGGGGGCTGGAAGGGAGAAGGCAGTCTGCGATGCACTGATTATTCTGAGTTTACAGAAGGTAAGCGGTGGGGTCAGGCCGTGAGCGGGCGCGCAGGCAGCCCCGGCTTTCCCCCCGGCCCCGCCACCCAGCACGGGGCTCTCTGGCAGGTCTGGTGATGATCAGGGCCCTGCTGACGGGGCACCGCTGACCCCAGCAAGATTATTCTCTCCGCCACCGCGAGTGCTGCTCTTTGTCATTTTGAGAGCTCACAGTCTCTCACGAGTACCACCGAATTTCCAGGCTGCTTCTAACTAAAGGCCAGGATTAATGGAAAAGGCTTAGAGAAGCCAGCAAGAACGGTGGGGAACAGTCATGGCTGCTCTCACCAGCCACAAAATTAGTGTCTCCTGAGTCTCTCCCAGTGCTATTCATCAACTGTGGGGTTTTTTTTTTTCCACAAGGCTGTGAAAAATCAATTATATTTGCGCTGCAAACTGATCATTATGACAGGGAAAGCTCTGCAATGAAATTGATTTGTTTAAGTCTAACACCACTACTTACACTCCCCCACAACTTTGGGGGGCAGACCCTCAAGATCTCAGAAAAAAAGGTACAAGGGCTAAACCTCCTTGCTATGCTAAGTAAATGAGTCTTTTTTTATTAAAAAAAAAAAATTGGCTTCAGACCAGTTAAAATGAAGGCAAAGCAGCTGAGACATGGAGTGCAAAATGGTTCAGTAAGTGAATGAAACCAGATTAATATATTTTATAAATTACATGCAGCAGCAAAGATTAAAGATTCTGATCTGTCCCCTGAGTTTTGTCCTCATTTCACCTTCTCACAAGTGTAGCACTTGACTAGCAATATTTCCATAAAATTTCAAACACTAAATATGGAAAGATTCTAACATGAATATGGAAAAGAGAGAACCATAATGAGACACAAAAAAATATTAGCTGTCATTTTAACTCACAACTATTAGTTAAAGTAGCTCCTCCCAAAAGAAATCCACCCTGGAGTAAGCACCTTGGTGGGTTTAGCAGATGCACCGGACAACAGACGGAGCATTGGAGTAGGATTCGAGAGCTGTTTTCTGTCCTTGGTGCTTCTGTTTCCAGCATGACCTGGGACAAATCACGTCTCTCGTGAGTGCCTATTTCTCCTTCCACAACTGTCAACTCAAACGATGAAGTTTTGGGGCAAGGACTGCCTATTGCTTTGAATAAGCAGAGTGATTACCATAGCAGGGGTCCATCCTCAGGTGAGGATTAAGCACTGTTATAATACCGCTAGTAACAAATGAACTGCAAGGGTGTCTGGTCATCTGGCTTGTCATCTAAAGCACTGAGCATACAACAAAGTACTCGGGTCCCAGCTCTTTGAGGGAAACAACACACAGGTACCAGAACTCCGTGACTTTTAGTACCTATACTTATAGGGGCATCAAACAGCAGGCCCCAACTAAGAGCTCAGACACGTTCCAGCATTTGGAAGCAGGACACTACACACATCAAAGTGTTCCACGCGGTTAACAGATAAAGCACACATCTGAATGGTATCTACCTAGCTGACTCACAGGTACAAACAAATACAAGTCCAAACACATGTGCTGTTGTAGATACAAAAATCCTCAAAACATCACACAAGAAACAGACATGTGTTTTACCCTCTTCCACTAACTATATTACTAAATCTCCCCAAATCCTAACCTGAAGCAGTAGAAACTTTACTGCATAGTAAGATAGTGTTACAGTTAAATAATCACAGTTATTATTTGTACAATGAAAGTTAAAAAAACAACAACAACCAAAACCCACCCAGTTTCATTAGGTTAAACGATCTTATCACACAAGCTTTGCCTCCGCTGCCATTAAGGAAGGAGATTCAAATCATGTATCAATAACAAGGTAACCAAGTCCAACGCGATGGTTTGCTTTGCTCCCAGTCTCTTTAGCTTCCCTCCATTCTGGGTCAATTTGTAGTCATTCTTAGAGAAAAAACACAAAATAAAGGCAGAAGAGTGGATATTATCACAGGACACAAATGTCTTTACTAACATTTTTTTCCTCCTATTACCATACTAGTAGAGCTCAAAGATCGCGCCCACCACTCCTCAAACATCAGGAACATATTGTGCAAATGTCATCAAGTGAAGAAGAGAGTTCAATTTCCCCAAGAGATACTTCCACAAGAGAAAATGATAGACTTCATAACAAGTTTGCAATGCAAATAAGCAAGTTAAAAGCCTTAATGGTATGACTCAACACCATTTTAAGTGGGCAAGAGTGTTCTGTTACGTCCCATTGCTAATTTCTTTTTAAACATTAATTATACTCTAGCAAGGAGATTATCTGTATCTGCAAGCAGGTATCAGTGGCCTGTTGAAATAATCATGCTGCAGCACATTTCTTCACAAAAACAGAGGAATTCCTGTTCTATGAAGAGCATATTAATTGGTACAAGCGCACACATACATATGTATTCATGAATACACAAAACATACCATATAGCCTCTTTGGTCAAGAAATTCAGGAACAAAAGAAGTTAGACATGCAAGACTCATTTCTGTATTACACGTTATCTTTCCTTCAGAAGCGACTGGATTAGTGGACCCCTGTGCAAGAAGATTGTTCATTTTCATGGTGAGCTTTTCAGCATACTTAAGAAACAGAAGGTTTAAATACTGTGTTTGCAGCAGGTAAGAGTCATAGCAAGCAGCTTGGTGCCTCCAGCTCAAGAACAGACTATAATGAGGAACAGAGCACAAACACAGCTGAGCCTCAGAGGAAATGGAAGGAGTTTCTTAGGGACAGACAGGACTGCGCAGAGTTTTATGCAACTCAGAAATTCACCAGGCTGGATAAAAATCTGCTTTCGGGTTAAGACCCACCTGCAGAAATACAGCAGAAAACAGCAAGTTGCTCATAAACTTTTTATTTCCATTATTCTTATCTAGCTGCTTTGCATTTTTGCTATTTAAAAAGTTAATTATTCCAGCACTTGCTCAAATAAAATTTCACTTTCAGAGATTAAAAGCTCTTCAGTCTTTTTGGAGGAGTTCACTATAGAAAAAAGTCTAAGCACATCCAACTCAAAGCTCTGGGTAATTCAGGGTCCTGTTGGTTCCCTACAAAAAAAAAAACCCAAACATATATAGGGACCTAGGTTGGTCCTAGAACCAAAGTCCCAAATACACAGAAGCTGACAATTTTCTTGGACTATATACTTGCCACATCTGTATATAACCTGTAAGTCCAAAATATTAACTCAAATGAATGCCTGTAATTATGACCTTGTCTTTTTTTTCAGAAGTTAAACTGTTGTCAGACTGGATTTTGCAGCATTAAGGAAATGGAGAACCCTGAGCAGGATCTCTGACGAGGAGAGGGGTAAGTGGCAAACTTGATGTGATTCCACAGTTGAAACCAACAACATTTCAGTATGACCAAATTCATAAGGCTCAGGACAAACGCAGGACATCTTGCTTGTCATTCTATACAGCATCCTCAAAACAGATGAACTAAGATCAAGCAGCCCAGGTTCATGAGATGTACATGGGACCCCATCAGGGAAGCATGCTATGAGAGCTGAAGTAGCAACACCAAACGCTGGCAGAAGCCAAGCAAGTTCCCCTCCTGTAGACCTCAGGTAGATGGCTACTCTGCTGCAATATGACCATGTTAGTCCCAGGGCAATACTAGTATTTCTGTAAGAGGTTGTGCTATGTGAATGTACCAGAGGAGGGTAGTATTTGCTTGGGCATCTCGCCGTGGCACTCCATTGTGATGCTTAGGAATGCCCTAAAACAACTGCTGAACAATTTCACTAATCTGCATGTCAATTACTTACTCCATCTGAGAAGTGGTTTGGTCCCACCGAGTCTGGTATCATCTTTTAACCTTTTTCATCTCCAGATGCCATCCAGTTTGGAAGAGTATATTGGGCAGTCAACCTTCTTCCAACCCCCCAACCCCAAAACTTCTGATGGCAAGTTGATCTTTAATATACTGCAGGGTGTCTGGTCTCCCATTTTAATTTCAGGATATTTGAAGGCATCTTCAACATACTAACTTCTCCCAGTTAGGGAATTCACACACACAATTCTTTGAAAGTCTGTCACCTCTCACTGAAAGTTTCAGAACAAAATACACCATTTGTACTCCTGTAGAACCCTCCTTCCCTTCCTGTGAAAGGACACTACCACTTCTTATTCTTCTGTTTCCTCATTAAAAGAAACACTGGGTTTTATTGAAATCTCAACAATTATGAAAGCAATCACAATTTACAATCAAAATAAGATAAAAACTGGTTAAACTAATTCACTGTGCTATTTTCCTCAAACATGCAAAAGCTAGCGGCATGTTGAAATACAGCATTCTCATCACAGCAGCAAATGTTCTTTGCTTTATGCTGCTCTAGCAGCTGCAGCCCATCTATTTGTTTTATTTGGCATTTTGAACATCTGCATAACTTGCATTCTTCAGATACTAGGTTACTTCTTTCTCTGGATGTGGGGGTGGAGAAGAGGGGAGGGGGGACAGAGCCCTACAGTTTACCTGGTTTTGAAATCCACCATACCTGAAGTCAGACACACAGATTAATGTGCTTTAGATATTTTGTCTCCATAGGAAAAACAAAGAAAAAAAATTTCGAAGTAAAACTTTTAACCATTCACTTGTAGTTTTTCTTACTAATAATTTTATAATACGTAACACCTCAACAACAGCTCCAAAAGCATCCACTCAGCCAACTCCTATGGCTTAATGGAAGTTCTACTCTGTGAAGAACTAGAATAATAATTAGCAGATCATCTCTGACCTCAAGTCTGCTAATTATTACAACCAAGTCCCTTAGCACAGTGATAGCACAGTGAATGGGCATAAAACTTGCAGGTCTTGCCACAGAAACTGTTTAGGACTACTGCAACCACTTTGTTAGGAGAAGAGTGGCTCAAACACCACCACCTAGAATTACTTGCTTTATTTTTTTATCCAGCCAGTACTCCCATATAGGCTTCACTGCTTGCTCAAATGATTTGTGACAAGTAAAGGAAATGAGAGAGAATGAGAATTAGTGATACTGGTGACAGAGGAAGCCAGGCAGTGAAGTTTACAAGGTAGAAGTTTGCTACCATTATTTGCCTTGGTGTATGAACTAATACTGCACCAAATCACACTAGTTCCTACCTACAGTCATTACAAAAACCAACAAAAAGATGCTCTAACCTCAGAGTCAGTATAACGTACTGAAGGAGAGCTCCAATGGATAAACTACAGATCAGATTCAGAGCCACTATGAACAATCAAAGTTCCAGCTGATTCACAGCAATTTATGTAATTTGTCTTACAAGTTCAAAAAATGGTAATTTACCAAACTCCTAACACAGACCAGCAAAGAGACCAGGAGAAAAGCCTGAAGTTAGGGTAGGCAGTGCCAACTATCCTGGAAAGAAGGACAGGCATACTCTAGAAAGGAAGAAACAGAGCTACAGCAACAGTTGACATTTCCAGAAGCAGCCATGATAAAATAATACATCAAATTAAAACCACATCTAAAAAAGGTCAGATTTCCCACTATGATGCAATCACATTCATTTATTCAAATAGGCTTTTACAATAGGCTTCAACTTCTTTCAAAGTTACACCTCCTTCCTAGTTAGTCACGAAGATCAGATTACAAACTCTCTGGCCTTTTCACACATTGCAACACTCATTAAGAACCAATGACTCCTGACCTTGGATTAAGAAATCTGAGGCAGGTTAGACTGTCAACCTGAAATGAATGACACTTAGTTGCTCCATCAAAACATTAAATGTAAATCTGAAGAAACATTCACAACCAAAGTTTATTTTTCCAACTATGCCAGCTGACCCAATTAAAAACCCTCTACCTACAAATCTTGTCCTGCCAATTAAACAGAAACCCCTCTGCCTATTTAATTTTACAGTAAGTACTAGTTTTAAATTTCTAAAGCAGAGAAACTTCAAACCAAAATTGTTTCTTAAGGTAAATGATTTATTTCTAATTTTTTCTAGCATTACTTTAATGAACAAATATAGCCCCTGAAAGAAGACAGTGTCTGGATGGAGGTATTACAACTGTCTCTTTTCATCTGGCAAGAAGGTAATGCTTCAAACGTATTTAATTTCCTATAGCCACAGGGGACTTCAAAGGAATATGAAAGAAACTTCTAGACACTACTGAAAATCATCAGTAATTGCAAGAGTCTTCCGGTTTCATCCATATTTACCATTAGCATTTTCTGTCACATAGGAAGAGTGGTTGTATATGACACCAGGCATTTCAAAAACAGTTTCACATACCTACCCCTTCCCTCCACACAGCCAGTCTCCATGCATGCAAGAGTCGGATCAAGAATTCTTACATAAACGACAGGATATAGAAATAGGCCAAACGGCAATTCCCTGTGTCAAGGACATTATGCTAGGGAACTGGGGAAGTAAAACCTATTACAACAAAAGACTGAGAGAAGACCAGTCTCAGGTAAATTGCTTGAAGTTTCCTGTATTTATAATTAAAGAATTCTCCATCTGTGTAGATGTGACGCATAGGGATGTGGTTTAGTGGTAGACTTGGCAGTGTTAGGCTAACGGTTGGACTTGATAACGTTAAAGGTCCTTTCCAACCTAAAGGATTCTATGACTCTATCTGGGAGAGGTTGTTAGGGTAAGGCAAAAGAAACACAAGAGAATACAGATGAATAGCTGATTACAGAAGCAATTGATTTAGACAACTTAGAGAACAAATCCGAAACCTGCAAGTGGGCTGCTACCTTCATAATGGAAATGCTGGTCGAGTCTAGCTGTCCTCATCTGCAAAAAAAATGGCATCAATATACATCCAGTGTGTATTTTGATATTAGCACTAACACTTTTGCACTACTCTGTTACATTTCCCTTTTTCTGAAAAAAACCCTGTTTTTCAATCAACTACAATCTAATCCAGTTGCAGTATCTTGATTTAAGAAACATATGAAGGATTTTGATTCAATTAGTTTTATTTTCAACCTCTTTTAGCCTGTTTGATTATATGTAAAATACTGAACTCATTTAACCAGTCCCTCACCACTTCATTGGGGAACATATTGTTCACGCTTCTGCTAAGCGCAGCGACAAACCAGTCTGATGAGCACCAGAGTGCTACAGCCACTGATGTTATAAACATTGTTTTATTATCATGGCAGCAAGACACGCTACAAATTGCAATAAAATCTGTTAACATTTTATTCAAATTCACAGTTGTATTGGGTCAAGTGCTTGTGAATAAACTCTAGAGGATGAAGGACTGGCTTTAAGACTGTTGTTACCAATTGGTTACATTTTAATAGATTTATTATTCAGCTCAAATTGTAGAGCTGTGACTTAATTTCACCAGGGACAAAATGTTTATAAGGTAAGTTTGAAAAGACCAAGAGGGAGGAAAATAAACACGCGTCTATGTAAGTATCATTAGAGTCATCGATACCACATTAGATGAGGATGTCATTCTGGTAACAACGATGCCACGCTGTACACGTGCCTTAAGTTACTTCATTAGTAACCACATTTTGCCACACAAAATGCAGAGCAGTGTCATTGATACAAGCATTTACAATCTTCAGATATAATAACCAAGAGCAGATACATTTGTTTCAGATAAAATTCCTGTAAATACCGTTTTTCCTCAAAGATGTGGTACACAGTGTCTGTATTTCTTGGATACTGAATCTTGAGATTGTCAGCTCCTCACAGGATAACCAATCTTGTTTTTCTGCTCTTAATGCTCGCCAGCTTGACAAAAGTATTATTTAATCTAATTATGGAATATATTTCATAATATAAATATTCCAAGCTCTACATCAGGATTCCATTTGTAACTCAAAGTAGTGTAAAAACAAGAGTTAATTGCCTGTACAAATATTTCAGGGTAGTGTTTACGTAATCTACAGTACATTAAGTACCGGAGTTGTGCTCCACTGATAGGTGAAAGAACAACTTTGAAAGGCAACTGCGATGCCAATTAGCTTTCAACAAATATGTACACAAGCTGTGCTCGCAGGCTTGTGCTCGGCTTCCTCATTCTCCCCAGATTGCCTGCTTTTATAATGGTGAACTCCTTTCTGCTCAAACACCCAGCTAACTTCGCGCTGCTGGAACAAGGGAAGACAGCGTACTTTATTCAGCTGGAGCTGTAACCCACCCAAATCTCACAGTTTAAGATCACGATCTTAGACCAAAGCAACACTCCAGTTGCAAGAATTGAACACAAAACCCTTAGTTAGGTCTGAGCAGGAAGGGGGGAATAAAAAATTTTTTTAGAAGTCTACTATCACAGTTAGTCCAAAGTGGATGAGAGCTTGTCTGTATCCCTCAAACACATACAGACATCCCACAAGTCCCATCTCCTGTGTGTCGGTCCTCCTCAAGGAGGCTGAGCCAAGAACATGTACGTCCACGTGCATGCTCTCTGCGGCAACACCATGTTTTTGCCTAACAGAGCCGTACACAAATTAAGAAACAAACCCAAGTTCACAAAACCACATAAAGAGATTAATGTTGGCAGTCGTTGGGTATATCTGCATGGTGCTCCACCCAGAAAACACTTTTTTCCCCCTAACTCAGGAAAGCTGATTCCCTTGGACTGAGCCCTGCACCTACGACACTGTGCTGGCTTTGCTGTGGGTACCCAGATTCTGTCACTCAGCGCTAGTTTGGGTATCACTGGACAACAGCGCTCAAATCCTTCCTTTTTTCTTCATGATTTGCTTTGTAGATTACTGCTATCGGCATTATAATAGACTAGGTCGAAAAGATATATTTTGTAATTAGCTTTCCAGTAAGTGTTAAAACGTGGCTTTCTGCAATGCTTCCAAGTTTCAGCCCTTTTCATAAAATATTTTTTTACACCACCCCCACCCCCCCAAAAGAGTTATCGTTGCAGTTACTAAGATGGAAACAGCCTGGAGAAACAGGAGAGTTAAAACAATTCTAGAATTCTGCTTCATAAATTCCTTTAACTCATATAATTTATGTTATATAAATTGTAATTTTGATAATAAGGCAGCTGAAAATAAGTCTAGTCTTGTAAGTTGTGTGGGTGTATGGTTATGCTTATATAAGTTTAGGTATCCACATTACTTTATAAGCATATGTTTAAGTATGCTTTCGTGGATATCTGTGCTCTCTGTGTGCAAGTTTTGTTTCAGTATTTAGGAAAAAATATCACTATGCCATATCGTGTAAAGCTTGTGAAATCTTTTTGTTAAATGAAAGTGAACAAAGCCAGTTTTTCAGCTTGTACCCTCATGCTATTAAACTGGCTGAAGAGAAGAAAGCGACATGGTGAGGCATGAAAGTACAGCTGAGACCTGTGTGGCCTTGCTACTGGTGATTTGGAGAAGTAACTTCTGTTGCATTTTCTATAAAGTGGTTCACATCTGGATTCTGTTACAACAGGAAGGATTGCCTGACAATCAGTCACAGCCAGCCTAAAGATACCGAAGAATAAACAACTGCTCCTTTGATTCATTTATGCCTGATGGACAGCTTAACATACTGAAAATCTGTGGGTCTTTTGTTTACTAATGCAGTGTATGGCACAAATAAGCACCCCTACTTTTTTTTTAAATATATTTAATTCTTCCAGAAATGCACTGGTCTCGGATACAGTATGTTACCAAGTTGGATGTCCATTTCCTCGAGTGGCTTATCTGCCCAACAACGTCCGCCTTCCTCCAAACGGGTATTTGAATTTCTGTTGAGGGGTAGAGGACATGACATGCATTTCACTAAAACAGTAAGGTAAGCTTACATTTACATTCAGATGCAGCAGTACCGAAAATCAACTCAGACCAGCTTGTATAGCTCAGTGCAGGCAGCCTGAGCAAACGAACACCTCCTTGCTCCCGGGTGTGACTGGCCACTGCCTCCAGCTAGGGAGGACGAGCAACGGCAGCCTGGGCACCACTGAGCTCCCACCACGCAAAAAGCATTTGGCACCTCTTCACTTGAGAGGAGAGCAAGCTGAACGTGGTGACGCTTCCTCCAACAAACCCACGGCTTTTCATGTACCTTTATGGAGATCTTCAACAAAGGGCTCCAAAGCCCACGTTCACCTGTGAGTAAGGAAGGGGATTTGAAAACTAATTTCTCATGCACTTCTCCCAGATTATGGAGGGCTCTGTATCAGTAACGTACCCACACATATGGTGGGTTAAAGAAAGAAAGAAAAATAAAAAAAGCTAAATACTGCTTACAATACAAATGACTTGGAATGCATTGCTATAGAATCAAAAGACTGACAATACAGAAGGAGACTATATTAAATTAATTATTAAAGGAGGACCATATGGAGAAAAATAATTTGCAGGAATAATACAAGCCTCATAAGAAGCTATGTTATGTTCACATCATTTTTAAGGTTCAAATTGTGCGTGTGTATATATAAACATACAGCTTCACATACCATACTGTAGTGTCTCTTAAGTGGTCTGATTTTTTATTATCATCTCCAATTATTCACACAGTAAAATACATTGTTCTGGTTTAGCTCACATTTAGATTTACAGAATTCTGTTCTGCGATGGCACTTCAAAACTATCCTGGCCTTCCCCACACGTTAGACCTTTCCAATTACATCAACTGCACTTTTGTTCATATGTAATGATGGCACAACTTGTGCATGATTTATACAGAACTAGCCATGCAGCAAACTGTATTTCCTCCTCCTAGAAAAAGGTCTGAAGATGAACAAAAGATTTAAGCTGCTGCTTTAAATAAAACATACTGGTATCCTTCACTTTGTATTTAGAATTACAAGTACCTGTTTTCTGTAAGAAATGTGTACTTTCAAACTTGTTTAAAAAAAAATTAATTTCCCTTTATGTTTGTGTACCTGTCATGTTTGTGATGTTTATCATTATTATAGTGGGCAAAACAAAAAGGGGGAAAAAAAAAACCAGACTTAAGAAATATGTCAACATTTCCAGTTCCCTGTCATTCCCTCCGATCATTTAGAGCGATATAACTTCTGGTTAACACTAAACATCTAGTGATATTGTTGAAGGCAGCGCTTAGCCCTATCCATATATCTTGACATTTTTAGTGTTGCCAAATTTCTCTTCTTGCTACCACAGCTAAAGAAAATCCTCAAACAAATAAAACAAACAAGCATGCAAAACTGATTTCACAAAAGGCTAGACTGGTTACTCGTTTGCAGACCTGCGCAGTTGCAATCCACCCCTAGTTGGGAAAGGTCCAGGTACATACAAATTGTCAACCTTGCCCATCCTTGACTATTTTCCATTATTATTCAATATACATATATTATATGGAGCCCACTGCCAGAAAAGACAGGCAGGATAACTGTGCATAACCTAAGGGACCTTCCCAGCTTTGTATTTCAACTGTTTAGGATTTCACAGAGACATTAACTACCCCTTGTTTTGCTCACTGAGAAACAAAGTATTCCTATCATCATGCAGAAATGTGGGGAGGAGGGCGGTAGAAGGAAAGGAACCTTTGTTTGTAAAACATAAACCCAACAGCAAGGGGAAAATGCTGGAGAACTTGGTTGTACACTAAGTACGCTCACACACATGAGGATCTTCAAACTCTTTAGAGTTGCATCAAGTTCTACAGGCAACACAATAACTTCTCAAATCCTGAACAGCCAGAAATGGTGCTAGCCACCGTAACCAAAGCTTTTCCCTGGTAGTTCACTCACCAATACAACCCCGCACCACTCTCCCCCCGCAGAGCCACGACTGCTCCACGTTGATCATAAAATCACCTCGGTTGGAAAAGACCTTTAAGATCATCGAGTCCAACCGTTAACCTAGCACTGCCATCCCACCACTAAACCACGTCCCTAAGCACCTCATCTATCCTTCTTTTAAATACCTCCAGGGATGAGGACTCCACCACCTCCCTGGGCAGCCCATTCCAGAGCCTGACAACCCTCTCGGTGAAGAAGTTTTTTCCTAATGTCTAGCCTAAACCTGCCCTGGCACAGCTTCAAGCCATTCCCCCTCGTCCTATCGTCTGTTACCAGGGAGAAGAGGCCGACCCCCACCTCACTACAGCCTCCTTTCAGGTAGTTGTAGAGGGCGATCAGGTCTCCCCTCAGCCTCCTCTTCTCCAGACTAAACAACCCCAGTTCCCTCAGCCGCTCCTCGTATGACTTGTGTTCCAGACCCCTCACCAGCTTGGTTGCTCTCCTCTGGACATGTTCCAGCAAGGCAACATCTTTCTTGTAGTGAGGGGCCCAAAACTGAACACAGTATTCGAGGTGCGGCCTCACCAGCACTGAGTACAGGGGCACAATCACTTCCCTACTCCTGCTGGCCACACTATTCCTGATACAGGCCAGGATGCCATTGGCCTTCTTGGCCACCTGGGCACACTGCTGGCTCATATTCAGGCGGCTGTCAATCAGTACCCCCAGGTCTTTTTCCGCCAGGCAGCTTTCCAGCCACTCTTCCCCAAGCCTGTAGCGCTGCATGGGGTTGTTGTGACCAAAGTGCAGGACCCGGCACTTGGCCTTGTTGAACCTCATACATTGGCCTCGGCCCATCGATCCAGCCTGTCCAGGTCCCTCTGCAGAGCCCTCCTCCCCTCCAGCAGATCAACACTACCACCCAGTTTGGTGTCATCTGCAAATTTACTGAGGGCACACTCAATCCCCTCATCCAGGTCATTGATAAAGATATTAAACAAGACCGGCCCTAGAACTGAGCCTTGGGGGACACCGCTTGTGACCGGCCACCAACTGGATTTAGCTCCATTCACCACGACTCTCTGGGCTCAGCCACCCAGCCAGTTTTTAACCCAGTGAAGACTACATCCATCTAGGCCATGAACTGCCAGCTTCTCCAGGAGAATGCTATGGGAGACTGTGTCAAAGGCTTTGCTGAAGTCCAGGTAGACAACATCCACAGCCTTTCCCTCATCCACCAGGCGGGTCACCTGGTCATAGAAGGAAATCAGGTTGGTTAGGCAAGACCTGCCTTTCGTGAACCCATGCTGACTGGGGCCTGATCCCCTGATTGTCCTCCATGTGCCTGGTGAGCACACTCAGGATGAGCCTCTCCATAATCTTCCCCAGTACCGAGGTCAGGCTGACTGGTCTGTAGTTCCTCGGATCCTCCTTCCGGCCCTTAATGGGCAAGGTGAGTATGGTAGCATGGCCTCAAAAATCACTTTAAAAACCAAACCCACCTGAAACCACACAACTATGACTCATCATTTTGATAGCCTCCTCCAGATCAGAAATAAGCTTACATATATTTGAATACAGTTAAGATGGTTGCTGGCAGATTAAAGCCAGGGTTGCTTTGATTTGGCTTCCTGCTTCCCCACCCCACCGCCGTGAAAGATGGAATTACCTCACTGTAAAAATACTGTCAGGGGGGATTTGCACCAAAACAGAGGCTGCCCAGGCACATGCTGCTCCCTCCCTGACGTTGATGTGAATGGGGAGTATCAGGCATATTTTCTTCTTCCAAACTGAGTCCCCCCCCTTGATCTTGTACTAGCAGGATCCAAAGACCTTCCACCAGGTCACACACAAGGCCCTGGAATGGGCCATCACCTCTATCTCCAGCAGATCGAGAACTGGGCTGCCACAAGGAACCAGAGCTGGATGGGGACCTCAGGCTCTCTGCTTCTTGTGGAATGACCCCAGTGGCTTCTTTGGCAGGATGCAGAGGGCAAAAACCACAGGAAGGAGAGCAAATAGCAAGAACAGCAACTATTGGTCACAAGGATTTCATGTTCTTTCTACATGCAATTAGTGCATAGAGAGAATAGCCAATTTTAGCATCCTCAGTCTTCCACATTTAGTTGCATTCCTTCTCTCGTATTAGGTCCTCCCATCTTAACAAACAAACAAAAAGCCACAGAAAAAACACCCCAGATATCTGCCTTTATTTATAAGTCAGGAAAACTACTTTTGCTTTAGTTCCAGGACCCAAAGTTGCACTAAATTTGCTGAATTTTATCTGAATTTCTGAAGCATCGCATTATTTTTAGACTGTTAACATTTGTATGTCGGTAAGACTGACCTCTAATTGTGCTAATTTTAGAACAATTTGAGTCAATTCCAAAACCAGGACGAAACTATTGAAGCACCATAGATAAAGCTCAGTTAAAATCCTGTGCTGGCTTTTCTAAACCAATATTTGAAACCACACACCTCATCAATATTATGAATTAATATTGACTTTTACTTTTCAGCTTGCAGTATTTCTCCAGCTGTATTTAATGGTTATTACTACAATTATCTGCATTTTAATTTTTCAACATTCAGATTTTTCTCCTACTCCCTCCAACACTTTTTTTTTTTTTAATTTTTATTTTTTTGGCCCACTGCCCTTCCTCACAGTGTCCATAATCCGTGGAGAAGAGATTGCTGATGGCGTTATCACAGGCAAACAGAATGAAGCTAATGGTAACAGGCACTCCTTGCTAGGTAATTATTATAGGAGAAAGAATGCAAATGAGCCCTAATCTGTCTCACACAATGGCAGAGGTCTCGGATTTGCATTAAACCTTTTGCAGCACTCTCCCAGATCGGGGACTCTGCAGATAACAATGCATCTGCAGCCCAGGCTGCTCCTTCCACTCAGCGCGGTTATTAAATCGTGTCCCCAGCAGGTACAGTTGTCCCTGAATGACTTTCCCCTCCCCCTGCATTGCTCTGGTCCCCTCCTCCTTCCCTTTTCCCACCCCCCCCACCCCCACCCCCCTCAGCTTTGCTGGAAAAAAAAAAAGCTAATTGTGCATGCCATTTGGCCTGATTCATGTTTACAATGAAGAAGAAGAAAGCGCTGTTTGGTAATTATAAGAGGGGAACGGACATCAGGAAATCTCCGTTCTATTCCCAGCTATGTCATTTACTTGCCAGGGGACTGCAGGGAAATAACTTTGCTTTTCTGTGCATCCATGTGTTCAGCTAGAAATATTGGGTTGACATTTGTAGTGGCCCAATAGACTCTTTCATTTTACAATGGCATCTGCCGAACACTTTCAGGAAGCAAACGCTAGACTTTGCTGGAATCAAGGTTGAGTTCACCATAAGCTGTGGTCCTTCAAAAGAACCACTGCTTAGATCTCAGTTCCCCACCTGATAATACGTTTTAAAGAATTATATTCTTTTCCAGCACTATGTCCTGCTATAAAAGGACCTAAACTAACACCTGCCAGCTGGGGCTGTGCTCAGTGCCCACAAAGGCGTCTGCCCACTAGCAGGTCTTACAAGGTGGTGGTGTAGGAATTATGTTTGAGATGCTCTTGATCAGAGGCCACATGCATCAGGACAAAACGCCATTTTCTCAAACCTTATCATCTCCAGTGTCTTCCATTATGGCTTGTTTGGATTAGGAGCATGGGAGTCCATGTACCGAACCCTTCCCTAGGGAGTCCCCAGTTGGAAGGCAAACTCCTTACTAGGATGCGAGGTGGAACAGACTTTTTCCAACACAAGTACCTTTTTGAACACTCATTTTCTCCTGAGACATTTTTGTCAAGTGAGATTAAAATACAGTAATATTTTCTTTTCAAAATTGATCTTCAGGAATCAGAAAGTATCTGCCACAGAAGCATTTTTTTTGTGTATTGACTAGAAGGTGGAGACCACCAAACTCTCTATAAATGAGTATATACAGTAACTTCTTAGCACGTGAAAGAAACCAAACCAAACACATAGACATTGTGAGGAATGGTTTCAAAATCAAGGTGAACCACCAAATTCAGTAGCACATCATCACTACTATTCCAGTAGCACTTGTTTAGTTTTGAATTTTATATCTGAAATACTAACCATGTGCAAAGACTTACTTCTTGGAAATGTTATTAGGCAGGTTTCACACTAATTCAAATTAAAATAATTTCACAAATAATTAAAAGATACTTGCTACCAAGTTATTGACATAAGGTATAAAGTTAATTAAGGTGCACTAAGTGTATGGGGACCAATGATAGCACTATATGCAACTATTTTCATTTCTTTTCAACCAAGAATTTGTGGACGCCTGTAAGATTGTATCAAACAACTTTAGAGTCCTAACCACAACTGGGCACAAGTATTATATGGTACAGTCATTACACCTAAACAATCAGTAGCTAGTTAAAAAAGAAGAAAAGCACTTATTTTTAAACGATGCTTCAGCTCTACTACATACTGAGATTCCCCAAAAGGATCTTCTCCTGTTTGCACTGACATTTAAGGCTCTTGCCACTTTGAGGGACTGATGTCCTGGTTTCAGCTGGGATAGAGTTAATTTTCTTCACAGAAGCTAGCATAGTGCTGTGCTTTGGATTTAGTACTAGAAGAATGTTGATAACACGCTGATGTTTTTAGTTGTTGCCAAGTAGTGCTCAGACTGTTCAAGGACTTTTTGAGCTTCTCCTGCTCGGCCAGGGGCATAACAAGCTGGGAGTACAGCACAGCTAGGACCCAAACTGTCCAAAGAGCTATTCCATACCATGTAACGTCATGCTCGGGGGGGGGGGGTTGGTGGGTCGGTCGGTCGCTGCTCGGGTACTGATCGCTGCTCGGGACGGGCTGGGCATCGGTCGGCGGGTGGTGAGCAATTGCATTGTGCATCATTCGTTTTGTATATTCTGTATATTTTGTTATCATTCTCATTATTACTATTATTATTATTTTCTCTTATTAAACTGTCTTTATCTCAGCCCTCGGCTCTAACCTTTTTCCCCTTCCCGATTCTCTCCCCCATCCCACTGAGGGAGGGGGGGGAGTGAGCGAGCGGCTGCGTGGTGCTGAGTTGCCAGCCAGGTTAAACCACGACAACTGAGGTGGTACAGTGTTATGAATGAGCAATCTTTAGATCAGAAAACCAAACACTGTCTTGTGTCTATTGGTTCACATAAAACAAAAAGGAGATTTTCATTCAACTTGTTCATAAAGCCGCAAACATTTTCCCACTTAATCTTTGTGCTAAGTTTCCAACGCTAGAAAGCATTTCATATGGAACAGAAGGGGGTATTTTTAAATGACCAAGATAGGACAGGTATTAGAACCTACAATTTCTTACATTTCTAACATGCTCTGGTCCAGATTTGTCACCAATCTCAAAGCTGCTCCTCCCCGGTGACCAGTTAGTAGCCACTGCCTACTGGTGCCATTTTTATATATGCATAGAAACCTTCTTCCAAATCCAGATGCAGTTGTAGAGAGCCTCAGATTAGAATCTCAGATGCTCACCCTCACTTGAAAAACCAGAGATTACCATGCTGTTGCAAGACCAGCAAACGCATCAGAGCAGAGAAAGTCAGGTGGGACAGCCCACACCAGTCTCCCTGCCACCTGACTCTGCCTGGAGGAGACAGGGCTATCTCACACCCCCTCCCACCTGCAGGTCCGGGGGGGGCAGCCACCCTGGAGGGCAAGGAGCAGGGAGCACCCATGTCTTCATGGTGTCTTCACTGGGAACTGCTGCTCCCACCCGTGATCCTCGGCCCATGACCCAACTCGCGCACTTCAGGACCGCTCTCACATTAAGCATTAACTCAACCGTTTCAGCTGTGTTGCTGAGTAGCCAGTCAAGTATTTACAAGGTTTTCAGAAGGTGCTAGATTAACCTCATCCTTTCAGTATACAGACAAGGTCCAAGATTTCGTACTCTATTTTGCATACCCAGAAGTTACACTTCTGAAGCTTTGAGACTCGCAACACAAAGTCGTTAGATAGAAAAATCCAAACAGGAAAACTAAGAGGGACTCAATGCATACTGTAGACAAAATATTGGCACCACACACAGTGCTGGCAAGTAGAGCAGCATGCTGTGTTCCTGAGGGGGACAGCAAGTAAAATCCAACTCCTAGAGCTGGTGATTGCAACCTCACCTGAACAGCAGCTTTCCCTTTGTCAAGATCCTCTCCAGGTCATTTTATGGTAAAGACAAAAATTGCTAGTCCACTTTGAAGGATCTCAACAGCTTTTCCCCCTGCCATTCTCACCAGCCTTTTGAGAGTTTCCCTCTATAGCAGCATTCTCCATTTCAGGGATTCAACCTTTCAACTGAAGCATGTGAGATCACTTATACTCTTGAACCGGTGGAGCTGCCAACCTCCCCTTTGTTGCAAAGGGATTTACACTTGAATGGCGGTGGGAAGCAGTCTTTTAAGGAAAGGCTGGTGGGGGGAAGACAATTTACTTGCCAGCATCCTATTCTCAAAATCATGTTATCTACCAGCTCAACGTCTCCAGTTCACAGAACTACAATAACCTTATCGCATCACATGTTCATAAGGAGTTTGCTGTGAGTTGACTTTTATGAATAAATTGCTAATTTGAGTTTACTTCAAAAAGGATCTTTATACATAGTTGTATGTGAAGTTAATTTCAAGCCCAAATGTGGACACTTACACTAATTTAATTTAGCCCAGAGTAAATGATTTCATCATTCCACAAAGCTTCCCTCTTTATACATGTGCGTTCTTTTGGTCATTCACTTCATCTAGGACTTTTCAGGTATTTCCTATAGTAGCCCTGCGTGGCCATGCACATTGTAGCACATCTGATGGCTTCTACAGCTTTTCAAGAGAAACACTGGGCCACACCACAACGGCACAGCTGAGGGCAGAAGATCATTTGAACAAGAGTAAGCAAGTCTGCTTCAGTTTAACAGCTAGCGACACGCTGACTTTGGCCCTCCCACCTAAACATATACACAAGTAGCACCTCCCTGGTGCATTCCTGTTCCTAAGTTGCAAATTGGTAGATAACTACTGATTGGTTTCAGGCTATGTTAGCAGTTACCAGGCAGTATCACATTGCTGCCTTTCAAACAGCTTCACCCTCTTGTAAATCCACACAGGGTTTTTGTTTGCTTGCTTTCTGTGTATGGATAAAGCCTGCTATCTCCAAAGAAAAACAGCAGCATCCAAAGTATGAAAGTTGGCAAATGCTAGTCTCTGGCGTAGAGAAGGATCTGTAAGGAACACCACTTCTTCTGTTTTTAAAATGTTATACCTGCTTCTGATTTGATTTGATCTCCTGCATGCTGAATTGGCCACATGCTGAAACACACCGAGAGCACGGCCTGCAGAGTGCAGAAAGAACAAGACTCGCGTACTCCAAAGCTGGTGGCAAACCACAGTCCCTATGAAAACCGCATGTGCTAGAGAACAAATATTTTGTATTTTGCTTACTGCTAATAAAGGCGCTTCACTTCATTAAGAGCAGCTTATCATTTTATCTACTCACTCGGATTAATTAATCTTTGGTTAAAATGAATGAGCACTTGATTTGAGGATTCTATTAATGTGACACTGGTGAACCACCACTTTGCATACTTACATCCTTTTTCTTTTATTTTCCAATCTATATACACCAACAGTGTTTTATTAGGCCATTTGGATTGACACCCCCAGCACCCTTTGAGCATACTACAAACGCTTTTATAGAGATATGTGAGGAAGGAAAGGTCCCACAGTCCAAAACTCATCCAAGGCTCAATTTCCCTGCTGGAATATACAGATGGATATCATCTACTTCGCACTGTAATTAAGATCACAAGCTTGGAAAGAAACAGCATGGAAAGAAGAAAGAGCCAGGGAAATATACTGGGTTGCTGGGAACAGGGGAAAAACAACAGTACCATTAATACATACAACTTGTTTGTCTTTCCAAAATAATTTTAAATATGAAGCACAAACAGCAGTTAGTTCCACCAAAAACCTGACTTTCTTAGAGAGCAAAGAACTTTCTCCCAAGCCAAATACCATGTGCTGTATATGAATAGACAGCTTCTGCTACAGTATATGCCTACAGATTTCACAGTTGCATATTACCGCCAAAATCTCAATTTCTAGCAGCAAAAAACTTATGTTACCATTCTTTAGCCAAGCATCTGAAGACTGAAATATATCATAGCTGCTCATTTTGCTGGCAAACAGGGTTTCCCTTCATATACCAAATTTTCATCCCTATTCAACTGATTTTATGAATGTCAAAATACCCAAAGGTGTTTTGGGAAGTAAAAAATAAGACCACCACCCAAACCCACACCCACATTCCCTTTTTCAAGTTAAGCATCCATTCTTTTGCAACAATATCCACAGAGAGGATGGAAAGATCATTAGGCCTAAGATTGTAACAAATTCATAGTTTGAGGGAGGAGTGGGGGAGAAGTTGAGGGGAAGTGGATATAAAAGTTCCTGGGTCACCCTAACATTTGGGTCTAAATTCCTGTTCCTGTAAACCATAGGTAGAATATTACTAAAGCAACTGGAAACTTTGTATTTACATTACAAGCAATTCAAGAGATCTCTTTCAAGAGAAGAGCGTGTTTAGGTTATGAACCACTGAGTATAAGCACAACCCTGAAATTCACTGTCCAGCCAGACAAAGCTGCATGCTGGAAGGCACCAGAGAAGATCTGCTTTACATCACACGGCAGGGCAGTAAGTGACCATGAGTCACTGATGCACTTCATCTGGCTTTTAAGGCCATCAGCACTGGATCAAAAATGTTTCAGACCACATGTTACAAAGCACTTCCCAGTATAAATTTACTCAGCCACTTCAAATCTACACAATTTTCTAGACAAAATTTCTTTGTAACACACGGCTTCCTGCAGGATCAAATATGTTCTGTCCTGCAGCTGACAAGGTGTTAGTACAGCGCTCTACTATAACGCTCAGGGTAACTGAAGAGGAGTCTTCCCGTGGGGTAAGCCCAAAAGGGATGAAGCAGGATGCTTGATCCTGGCACCACCACCTGAGCTGTGGCACCCAGTCCTCCCAGTGCCCCAGGGAGCACCACATTTTCCAGACCTTAACCATGGGTATACCAGACACAGTGGAACAAACAAAACTGAGAAACATGGTTTTGAAACATCAATTCATGACTTTGGTTCATACTTTAAAAATACTTATTTTAGGGAAGAAAAATTCTGCTGGTTTCTTTTTTGAATGGGCAAATTATTGAAATATGTAAGGAATTCACATGTATCTTTGCATAGCTGGAGGATGGGTCATTCCCTAGCAGAAGAGAACAGTCATCACTTGTAAGGAAATCAGGCAACAAACAAGAGTCTTTTTCCATTGCTGACTTCAACAACACTCAAACCTGATTTGGGCCTTCCAGCTTTCTTTGAGGGACTAACAGATATTATAAGCAAAAGCAAAATACCAAAACCTGCCACCTACACTAATACCCACATGTTACACTTTGTTCCTCTCAGCCACTAATTATGGATTAGCACCACAGGCTCTTTCCAAAAACTCCTTCCTGCAGACTGTCGATTTGCACTCCCACTGCTCTGCAGCGGCCACTGCAAGTCACTCAAGCCAGAGCTCCTCCTAGCAGGCCTGCAAAGCTCCAGAGAGCATAAGAAGCCACCTTGGTGCTGAGGGCAATTACTTACACACCAGGGGTGATGGTGGGCAGACATCCGGCCGCCAGAAGCATTCCTTCAACCCCTGGGACTGGATGCAAAGAGGAGTCGAGCAATGACTAAACTGCAGTTTGTCGGGGTGGTAGAGAAGGAAAGGAGGGGAGGCCCCAGCACAAAGGAACACGCCACTCCACATAGGACTTATTCCTAAATAAATAAACTCAATTTTATATTCAGAAGTAGGTCTGTATACCTCAAACACAATGACTGCGAGGAGTACCTAAAACTCCACTGCATTAAGGACAACTGAGGCAGGGAGACCATAACTGCTGAAACTGCAGGAAAGCCAAGTGACCCAGAACGAGTCCTGTGAACACTAAAGAACTGAAGGGGTTTAACCAGTGACAACAAAATGGTCATTGCCATAGCTACACCACATGGGGAAGACAATGCCTTGGAGCCCTCCATACAGACACAGATGTCCCGAGGCAACCCGTTGCAGTCTTTTCACCACCTCTCCCCCCAGCACTATTCACTAATTCACTCCGTGGGACCTGTGAAGCCTGCCCTCAGAAAAGGGCTGACCCAGACAACCGAAAGGATAAGAAAATTCAAAAATCATGGCTCTCAGTACCATTTTAACCTAGCTTCTTGTACCTAGGTATGCCAGATTTTTACTCTGCTTCTTAATAATTCTTAGACCTTGTATACAAAAGAAGTGATTTAAGAAACAGTTAATTTCAGCTCTGAACTCCCCGCTTTCTGTGTATTGAAAGCCATCAAGGATGTTTAAAACAATCTTTTTGGAGGTACAAAATAAGCATCCAGCTTACTGATTGTTTTTTTTTTTATATATATACACTGCATTGTAAACAGTTTCTAAACATACAAATTACCCAAAAAATGCAGTGCTGGGATGAAAATTGTTTTTCTCCAATAAATTTTTTGAGATTTCAATCTTCTCCATATCAGAATAAAAAATTAAAACCCATAACCTTCATGAAATGGAAATCAGAAAAATATCAAAGGTCTCATTAAAAAACAAGCGAGCACAGACTCATTGTTAACATAAAGTTAATTAAGTACTTATAGGTCTTAAGCAGTGGTAAAGTCCTGGTTTAAACTGGGAGACAGTTAAAGCTTTGCAAACTGAGGACTCTGGAAGAACCTGTCAACCTCTCATAAGGCGCAATATACCTTTGACAGACACTGCATTTTACTGAATACAGTCACTGAATGAAAAATCCTAACCCCAAACTTATCTCAAAGGATTTGGGGAAAAAAAAAAAAGATCCAAGACTTGAAACAAACACCTTACTGAAACACTCCAAAGGCTCAAGAGCTATGAACTTGATTTATATATGAAAAGAGAAATACAAACAAACAGGGTAAGCTTCCCACCGACAACTAAGTTATCACAGGCATAATGGTTAACATACACAGCGTCACCCACCTGAAATGTTAGCTAGCAGCAGTATCACCTTTCCTTTGGAGATGGTTCAGGTTGATACAAACGAGAGAGGAAAAACAGTGGGAAGTAATAAGGGAAATAAAAATTCTTTCAAAAATCTGTGCAAAATCATCATTCTAGATGCTCTGATAAGAAACACAACTTCTGAAACTATGTGAATGGAGGTATGGTTACTTTTTCAATGAATAAAAAGATTGAAAATGATCTCTGCCCAAATTTAGTCAGAGGAAACGGGAGCAAAGCATAGCATTAAAAGCAGCAAACAAAACACAGCAAACCGTGGTCCACTAGCCAGCCTGATCTGGTGTTGCCTTGTCCCTGCCCTTCCTCTCCCCTCCTTTCTATCCCCCTTCAACATTTCCAATCTGGGAAAGCGTGTAAGCTTCCCTGTCCTCCACCTTTCCTGAACCTGTTCTAGTCCAACACATGGGCAAGATTTTCCTTTTGCTTTGGTTCTCAAATTTCACTGTCACATCCAGCCTCTCCTCCCAAAGCTTTTCACCCTGAGGAATAATCTGCATGACTGCATTTGATAATACAGACTCTGCTGCTTAAATACCATACATTTGCAGACAGTTAAAGCATGTTTTACAAAGGTACCATAAAGGAGTCTAGCAACATACATCTCCTGGGCACGCAAGTCGCTGCAGCAGCTGGGAAGGGACCCTGTCCAACACGGGGACAGTTTCCCTCTCCTCGCAAGGCCAGAAAGGAGCACACAGAGACAAGGTATTTGTGCTGGAGCTGCTCCCAAACCACAGCTTCAGAGGGACGATCCATCTGACATGCTGCAACTTGGGAAGCACGTGCAGGGGAAGAAGGAGGGGAGCAGCAGGCAGGGAACCCCCTCCAAATTTCCAGCACCGTGCGAGAGGTACAAACAGATGTGTCCAGCCAGAGAGCAATGGCAGCGGGCTGTGCACAGCCTCTCAGGTGACCCTATGAATTGAGCAGAGGCACTCCCTCTGCACAAGACGCATGCTAGGAAGGAGGCAATAACAACAACTGATGCCCACGATTCTGCAAAACAGCTTGCAAATCTTGTGTTTCCCTCAGCCCCCAGCCCAGGGAGTTTGAAGGCATTCAGAAACTGTACAAAAACTCAGCTGGAGCTACAAATCTTAATAGCGGCTTTCTTCCACACCTGCAGCTCAGCCAAGCCTCCCACATCTCAGTGTGCCCCAAATTTCTGTGTTTCAAAGGAATTTTACAGAGCCTTCACTTGCCTGGGAGGAAACGGGTTCAGAGGCCACAAGGCAGCTTCTGCGGGCCCCTCCTCTCAGCATGCTGCAGGCAACAGCAGCAGAGGCAATGCCTGCCTGCAACAGTGCAGGCAGCGGCGTTATTTAGTCTGGCACCAAGGAGAAAAGCTATCATCCATTTTTAAGTTAGAGTCAGGGAACCAGCTGGGGACCAGCGATTGCCATTTTTGAAGTGCAAGGAGAGGAGTGTAACCAGCCTTTCCATAGTAACAAAGATTAGCGGCCTGGAGTCTGACACTCCTGCATTAAAAGATAGGAGACAAAGCGAGAGACAGGTAATTACATAGAAGGAGCCCTGGGGAAATTGCAAACTCCTTGAGAACCCTTTAGCTAGTCTGTGTGTTCCTCCTTGTCTCTGCTTCAGCTGAAGGTCTCCAAGAAACATTTGCCCATTAGGTCATTAGCTTTATTGCAGAAGGTAGCCAAGGCAGCTGGTAGCGGCCATTCAATAAAGACTTAGCTTGCCTCTGTGCCGTCAAGAATGAGATGGAGAATGAGAAAGAGAACATCCCAAGGCACATTACCTGTCTGCAGCTTATCCTTGATAAGTTAGTGTACTTAGTCAGTCTGAGGGGTCTGACAAATCTCAGTGGGGCAATTTAAGACATTATTGCATTGCAGTGTCTTCCCAACCCCTTCACAAAGGTTAGCACCACAGAGCAAATCTGGCAGAAAAATTTATATCATGCATTGGCCTCCCCAATTCAGAGCCTAGCAAGTTAGCATAAACCCCTTCTCAGAGCTGGTTTATTAAGTTAAGACATCAACTGTAAAGTGGAATGGCTGAGGTCTAGACAGAAGATATTGCCTCCACTACAAGGAGCATTAACGTCTATCACGAAGATGGAATGGGAAATGACATCTCAAAGCACTGCAGACAGTTCCTAAGCAAATACAAATCTAAACATTGAGGTTTGGTACTAAAATATATATGCAATTTGTCTAGCAACTGACTTGAGTCTACTCATGCAGCTCAGGATGCTCTACGAATCACAGCACTGATTTTTTGTACTTTATATATCCTGACACATAAATTGAATGTCTTGAAGTGGAAGACTGACATGGATTACATGTGCATCACATCACCAGATAACTACAACATTTAATTGCTTAGAAGTATTACAAAAAAAGGCGCTGCATTTGAACTCTCACCCACCACATTTTGCACTTCTGCCCAAAACTAAAAAAAGCCTGGAGAGGTGAAGAACTGCCATCTGTTTCCAACTCTTCACAAAACACACCATTTGGAGCTAGAGCTGGGGTTCCTGCTGGTTCCTATCTTATCTCTCAGTGGTACAACCAGCTATGAAGCCATGAAGGACCCCAGAGAAGACAATCAAGTTTAAAAAGAAAAACAAAACAACTAAACAACCAAAAGTCTCTATTTATCTGATCAGATGTATATGTGTGATAATAATAAAAGAAGCACTTTTGGAGACACAGTTCTTCAACTTGGCTTCTCCAGACCTAACTCACTCTCTTTTCGTCTACGCTGATATTCAGACAAAGATTTAGTTAATCAGTCTGCAAAACAACAGTTATGTAATTTTTTTCTCTGCAAGCATTTAAGATGTATCTCATCCTCTAGTTTTTCCCAAGGGACTGTATCCTGCACGTAAAAGTAGAGCGAGAAGCCCATGAAGCTTCTGTTTGCATCACACTGTTAGAAGGGCAATCCACATGAAGCAGAAGACTTGTCTAAGCTCTATGTGACCAGCTTCTTCTAACATCACCCTCCTTTCCAGAAGGAGCCAAGCAGGCAAGTCACCTCGAAAAGCAGATAACAATTACCTCTTACCTTTCTGAAGAGGCCGCCGCCAATTAGCACATTCCTGGAGCTTCTAATTCAGGCAAGAAGAAAGGAGACAAGAAAAAAAAAAAGAGCAGGGAGCAGTTTTCTTCCTCAGCACAACACTCGGCACAACACTCGGCACAACAGTATTTCCTAAAGGGTGGGGGAAAAAAAAAAGAAAGAAAAGAAACAAATAAGTATTAGCTTTTGTGGTTTTTTGATGAGGCTACAGACTACAACTACTCCTCAGAAGAGCTACTGTGCCTCTCTTTCTCCAGCTCCGAAATACCAACTCAAGCTGTCCTGTATTTTCTGCTTCTATCATCATCTTATCAAAATAGGGAATATGAAGGTCAAGTCACCTACTACAAAGAAAAACAAAGATGGACTCACATCAGAACAGAAAAAGTTCCATACTAGAATGGGATAAATTCCCATTCAAAAATACTTTGAGCACTCATTCTTTTAAGAAAATATGCTTCAGCCAGGCTCACACCCACTTCTGTAAAAATTCAAATGAGCCACATTTACTATCAAAATAGTTGGCAAAAGGCAAATTCCAACATGCATACTGAACACACAGGTATATACTGACATTCAAGTGCTTGTGTACTCTTCCCTGCAAGGATCATACCTAGAATTACGAGGTATATGGAACTAATCTTAACTTCTATTTCTTTGCAAGACAACTACTCTTTTTCTTAAAGACCATTATTTTCTTAACCTATTCCAGCTCTATTGAGTCTTTCCGGGAAAATAAGAGAAAAAACTATTAAATACCAGAATGAAGGGAGAAGGGAACCAAAAAGCCTTTTTGTGGCTAAAGATACCATTTAGAAATCCAGCTTCACTCCCATAAAATCATAATCCTTCACCTCAGACCCTCTCTCTCTCTGCCCTACTCCTAACATGAATTCAAAGAGCCTTAGAGACACCCAGATTTAATGGGCCCCTCCCTACCTCCAGTACCTGTCTCTGATGAAAGGCAGGAAAATCAAGTGGAAAATTATTTTGAAGGGTGCATGCAAGGCATTAACATATTTGAGGAAATGGCAATCAAGGTTTTCCATGGGGAATGAGCAAAGGGAAACACGTCCAGTCTGTTCTCCATCACATTTTGTTGGCGTATATTCATACAGAAAGCTCTACCTTTTTCTGTCCCCTGGAAAATCTGAATGCAAGTTCTCAAAGTAAGAAAAATAAGTCTACATTACCTTACATTTACACACACACCTCTATTACCCTCAAAAAAGATAATTATCCCATCTGCTAAAAGCACACAACTACATACAGATCCTAGTCTCCCAAAAGACATTTTATACAAGGGGCCCCAACAGATAGGAAACAACATAAAAGGCAGCACTCCCACCACAGCGTCTCCCTCAAAGCCGACCACATCTGTCCAATCCTAAATGGCCACAGTTCCTGCATTTCTCTAGGGGACAAAAGCTCTCCTCTTCTCTCCTCCTGTCAGCAAGACTTAAAGCTGCAAGAATAATTCTGTCCAGATTCCCCTCTAGATAAGCAATGATTTAAAGAATTCATGAAGTAACACTGGCAGTGTAAATAAACAATGAAAAACTAAATAAAGATCACAGAAGATGACATACAGAAAATGTGCACTAAGGAGAGAAAGAACAAGATCAGTGATTCAAAACCTCTTCTGCCTTGTTACGTTCACCCATAAATAGGCCTAGCAATAACATGACTGCAAAAGAATGGATCCTGACACAAAAGTGTACCTGCTCAAAATCCTGCCTCCCCAACCTGTTCCCTAAAGGCAAACATTCCCACGTTATTTAATTCCACTTTCTCCGTGTCTTACACCCCCCCTCGGTCACATTTCTGCTTTCTGTCAGGTTTCAGCCCTCTTGTACTAATTGATGCAAAGCAACTGAAGGCAACACCTGGAGTACTCAAATCATTATATTTTTTAAATGAGGGAAACTGTGCTATAGCCCTCATTGTGGGGACAGAAGCAGTAGTGACCCTCAGTGAATTGCTCCTGACATGTACATCCCGAGGCTATGTGCTAATCGGTACTTACTGAGCAGCTCAGCACAGACCAAAGACAAGAAAAAGAATTGTATCCCCCTCTCAACTGCACGCTACTTTTGTACCCCTAAACCAAATGCATCATTTTCTTTTCTTTTTCATTATTAAATCAAAAGGATGCTTTAGACAGTATTTTTCTCCCTGCTAAGAGAAACCCCCCACATACGTCAGATGAAGTCCAAAGAACTGATATACTGGTTACATTTCAAGTGCTTAAGAATTTTACACGTTCATTCTCTTACTGGTAGGAGAAATAATTTAAAGCAGATGTACAAGATTTGGAGGAAGCAAATTTTTAATCAAACATTAAATGAAGAGGTGGCAAAAAAAGAAGGCTAAGTGCAAAAACCTAAAGTTTATTAACAACACTCTCAGGGAGACAGAAATCTGTCATAGTACCACTTTGGGATGTAGCTTTGACTCAGCTTCACTTGCCCCAAAGAAAGTGAGATTGCTCTGTTCTCAAATCCTCAGGCAAGAAAAAAAATAAAGTGAAAGAACGCATTATCCAAAAGTCAAATTCTATGTGGAGAAACGTAGCAAAATGACTTACGATACCAAAAGACTTGACTAAATTTCTGGCAGGGCCAGGGACAATTTGTATAAGAAAAATGTCAAAATGTTTTGGGTATAGAGCCACTACAGAAAGGAAACAAACAGAAAACTGGGAAACACTGTATCGAAACCCAACAAATCATTGACACCAACATTAGATAAATGAAGAGGCATATGTTAAGACAAACACCCTCAGATGGTGTGTGAGTCAACTTCTGCAGTGTATTTAGCTGAGTTGCTTTCCTATATCAAGCTTAATAAAAATAATCCTTGATTCCACCAGCCAGAGCTGGGTTTTCACTATATCTCACCCTATGTGCGCTGATTCTGGACAGTACCCCCAAGCTAACGATTGAAACCCAGACCAGGAATTCTGAAACATGATCTTGACTAAAAAAACAATCCTCCTTTCTGGAGGATCAGTGCCAGATTTATTCCTCCAGCTGCACAATGGAAACATAGTGTTTTTCCCAGGTGTTACCCAAATCTAACCCACTTCCCACAGCTAAACGCAAAGATTCTGCAAGACATTTGCCAGGATCTAGGTCATAATTAGAGACTTTCTAAGTTCAGAAAATAAAGAGTTTTGGGAAAGTAACTCCCCTCACTGCCAGCCTGCACCACACAGCTGGCCAAGAGCTTGCTCACCTTATCCTATCTGACTCTTGCCAGGAGCCCCCATCAGCGCTTTGCGAACTACAATGTTAGAGGGAGCCTCCATTATACACAACCGACCTGGATGATTTTCTAGTTTATTGGATTTTCCAGCTCTATGATGTTGATTACTTCCATTACAACAAGAACTAGAGACAGGAATTAGGTCAGGGCACTGCTGTATGGAACAGCCCCCTCCCAAATCATGTTCACATCATCAGGCAGAGCAGGGTTTAAGGGGCAGACGGAGCACATCACTATCACTTCACCCAATTTACCGGGGGGGGGGAAGGGGGCAAAAAGTGTTCTCAAGGTTCTTCGGTCTATGTTTAACAAACAGCTACTTTTCTCCAGGTGAATTACACGTGCACTCAGTGTGCACTAATAGAAATAGGTCGAGTTTATACTATAGTAAAAAATTGTTTTCATTTTTTTTTGTCTACTTCTCAACCTCTCAATCTAGATGATGTAATAAAATAACTATTCCATGAATACCTATTTAGGGAAGAAGCAATCTCAATTTCTCATTGTAAACAACAAACAAGGGAGTTAAGAAGATAAAAAAATACCTGTTCTTAACCATCACAATGAAACAGAAAGAGAGACCTCCTTCCAGATAACTACATGTTGTACAAGAAATGTAAAATGTTTCTTAGAACAGTACCACAAGCCTCTCTCACATACCTTACTAAAATATATTAGTCTGTAGTCTCTCTGCCACTAATGGCAGTGGCACCTCCCAGGTATTTTGGGCACACCCCCCCCTTAACTCTCAGGGCAGGACCCTAAACCCCATGTTTTGAAGCCAGGAACCTCACTGCTTCCCACAGCAGGTTCCTTCTCCAATCTTCTTTCCAGAATCTACAGTTCGGACAGAGTCAATACGAAATGAACCTTGCATTAACACAGTACTTACCTACAACAACATAAAGAGAACAAGCTAGAAATTAACAAATTCTCATTTAATTTAGAATGAATTAAAAGCATATCCCTGTTACTCATGCATATGTGTGCACATGCAAGCATATATGTGTCTGTACACACAGAACAGGGTAACCACTTCCACCACAAACACCTGTACTGGAGGTATCTGCAAAGAAACAAGCTTCTTCAAACATAAATACTGTTTTCCCAGAACTGTATCTGCACAGAGACAGGAAGCTCTTCTCAAGTATCTATTACAAATAGCCAAGAAAAAGTTATCAAAATATTGTTGCAGAAGTACAGACAAAGGATAAAAGCATGGTAAGAGTGAATCAAAACACAGATCTCCTAAATAAATTTTCCTTTGATTTGCCCAGGTCCTAGTGAACTCCTGGGATATACCTATCAATATATGTCTAAATAAAAGACTCTGCACTTAACTTACATGAAATATAGTTCCTAAACAATAAGCGTAATTTTTATTAATTTGAACCACCTTTATTCAAACGCCAAATGTATTATATTTCTGTATCTTTTAGAGGTGTTCACACAATTCTTTTCTGCAGCTTAAATGTTATACCTATCTGTATTTCCCATCTGCCTTCTTCGGATCCTGAAAAAAGCTCTTCCCAAAATGACACTTGTCCATGTGAAAATCTAAGTTTACAGAAACACTATTCATATGCATGCATTTAGGTAGCATGCTTATTAAAACATACCAACCTATGCATGATTATTTACCTACCAGTCTAACTGCAACCACCATCAATAGTGAAAAAAAATTAATTTTCTCTTAACCACCAAAAAAGATACATACCTAGCACAAGTAAGATTTTATAACCCATATTTTATATGCAAAGCCTCAAGGACCAAACCCAGTGCACCCAAGCACAATGGAAGTTGTTCATCACTTTAAAAATCTCATCCCTTCCCAAGCAGCTGGGGGGTGGAAATAATTTTTCAAAACATTTATTTTCTCTTTTAAGCTAGGTCTACAAGGAAGCAATTCTTTCTCAAAAAGCCATGCTCCTCAACCTCCCCCAAGTGACTTAGCTGACGGGATGCTGATAAACCAGCTAAAACAACAGTGCTGTGGTGAGTCTCGGGACCTGGGGCATAAGGCACAGGCAAGTCAGGCACATGGCCACGTTCTGGAGAGCATCGTCCTGCTGGGGCTCCTGCATGCCACTCTCAGTGGGCCACACATTGACATGACTCCAGCACCTTCTCACCCAGCTGGGCCACCCCTCTCCACAGGGCAAGAGCGGCCACCTGGCCCTACACAGCAGCCTGAAGGATAAGGGGGTAGGGAGGGGGCATGCAGAAACATTTGTTTTGCAAGATCCATCTCCATCTTTCAAGCCTGATTTCACATTTTCCCGTCTTATTCTTAATTAAAAAGAGGATACACTTCATGTCGGAAATCTGTATTTTTTGTAGCTTGAATCATTTAGCCCATTAAACCCAAGCCTGTAATACGGGTGTTATTTCTTAAAAACATACAGTAAATGCATTAAATTATTGATAGTCATTAAACAGGAAAAAAATTTAAACAGCTCTCAGCTTTTATCAATCATTAATGCAGTTTCCACTTGCGCATCTCACTGGGTTGCTATCATATAGCACAGAGCAAAGAGTACAAATCCTGAAGGCATGAATTCATTTTCTCTTGATGCAGAGTAAAAATATTCTTGGCAGCAGGAGAGAGGCTAAAACATGAAGCAGAATGGTTGAAAGGAGGCTTCTGTCTTTTGCAGTAAACAGGTATCAATACAAGGGAGAGGCAATTTTAGGGAGCGAGGCCCATCCACTTCCCCTCATCTCCTGTAAGGGCCAGTAACAACGTCGTCAATCACCTCCAACACCCAGCAGCCTAAAGCAGTTATGGCCACCCCAACAGCATTTACAAATTTGATCTCCATTTGAAATATATGTTAATTCAATGGCATATGGGGGGGAAAAGGAGCGTTGAGGTCAATTGTAAAGCATCCAGCAACTTCAGCAAGAGAAAGATTTCACCCCGAGCTGCTCGCCAGCTAGCGAGCCAGTAAAACAGATAATGTGCACAAAACCCCAACTGTCACCAAACTGACAGCCTCCGCTCAGAAAAATGACAGAGACTGAGATAGCCTCTTGAAGCTATTGTGAACCTTTACTGGGCCAAGTTATGACTTGACTTGATGTTTTTATCAGCTCTGAGTGACTCTTGTCAGTACGGGGACTCTGGAGATAGATGCCAATTGGTGGCACCTTGCCTGGCTGCGATATGCCAGTCAAGGGAAGTGAAATCCCACTTTTTGTCTATTTTATGCACAGACTGAAGACCTGTCTTACAAAGCTGCTCTCTCAGCTTTCGTCCCCTGCAATTGTATTGAAATTCGCTGGTTTAAAATGCAGCAGAGAGAGAACAGAGTCTTCAGTGACAAGCCAGGTCTGATTGCAGCATGCAAGGACCTAGCTGACCTACCTCTAAAGCAGCCGCTGTAGGTGAGCCATAGCCATAAAAACATCAATATGAAATGCACAGGAACACCAGCTCTGGCTACATACTCAGCCAGTGAAACCTTAGCCCTGCAGCAGCCCTGCTACTGGAACCCAAATTAATTTGTTTTAAACTACCTTGTCTCTTTTTAAATGAGCTGTAATAATAGCTCTGGAGCACGGCACAGACACATGCAATGCTAAACACTATGCTGAGGACTGCTCCGGAGAGGCGTGCCCACACCCGGAGCCCACTTAAGAGAGCACTAGCAGGAAAAACTCCTCAGTGTTCCACTCCCCATGATGGCATAAATTCCTTCAAAGAACAATTTCTTTTCATGCAGAAAAACACCCTTAATGATAAAGGTTAAGAAAAAATGTACAGAAGGTATCTTTGTCTACTCCCAAAATCTAAGTCCTATGGAGGTTTGGGTTGGTTTTTTTTTCCTGAAAGTGATTCAAGAATGCACTGAGCCGAGCAACTAGATAATGCCAAATGTTGATACCAAAGTAGCCAGGAAAAGCTGCTGTCACTGGAAAACATTTTCTAGCCTGACTGTTTACAGACAACTACATTATAAAATACAAAGATATTTATTTCTAACCATCATTAGTGCAAACCTACATCATTTAAAAAAAAAAAAACAAACAAAAAACCTACCTAAACCAAACCAACCAAAAAAAACAACCAACCAAAATTCATTTAAGAACATGCTTATGTCTTATTATACTGAATCCCAAGGAAGGTAATACAGTATTTAAAGTAACAATAGAAAAGCTATTGCATCACTGAATTGATTTATGATATACAATAACTAAGTAATTCACAATCAATTTCAGTATAATTTTAATCTTTATCTAGATACAGAACTGTAAGGGTAATAGCCCATGTTATTAATGTAACACACAACCACTACCAGCTTTTGCACTGGTGCAGGAACCAGCGTCAGCCCCAGAGAGAAGATGCTTGCCTGTCCTGCAGGCCACAAGCAGCGTACCACTGGGCTAACTGCGAAGATGAGGGGAATGGCAATCAGGACACCGGCATCAGGTGCTTGCACTCGCTCCACGGCCGCCTGCACAAAGCCACTGCTGCAGCTGAACAAACCGCAGGCTGAGCAGCCAGCTATGCTGGGGCTGACATCCCCTCCCCACCGCCATCGGCCTCCCAGGCAAGACAAGGCAAAGGGTCTGCTTTGCTCTGTGCTCTTCGTTCCTCAAGATACATCGAAGGAACGTCCATGGAGTTCTGACACTCGTTTTAAGCACCTCCCTGCAGAATGTGTTAGGAAATTGTATGAGGCCAATTGTATGAGGTTCAACAAGGCCAAGTGCCGGGTCCTGCACTTTGGTCACAACAACCCCATGCAGCGCTACAGGCTTGGGGAAGAGTGGCTGGAAAGCTGCCTGGCGGAAAAAGACCTGGGGGTACTGATTGACAGCCGCCTGAATATGAGCCAGCAGTGTGCCCAGGTGGCCAAGAAGGCCAATGGCATCCTGGCTTGTATCAGGAATAGTGTGGCCAGCAGGAGCAGGGAAGTGATCGTGCCCCTGTACTCGGTGCTGGTGAGGCCGCACCTCAAATACTGTGTTCAGTTTTGGGCCCCTCACTACAAGAAAGATGTTGCCTTGCTGGAACAGGTCCAGAGGAGAGCAACCAAGCTGGTGAGGGGTCTGGAACACAAGTCATACGAGGAGCGGCTGAGGGAACTGGAGTTGTTTAGTCTGGAGAAGAGGAGGCTGAGGGGAGACCTGATCGCCCTCTACAACTACCTAAAGGAGGCTGTAGCGAGGTGGGGGTCGGCCTCTTCTCCCTGGTAACAGATGATAGGACGAGGGGGAATGGCTTGAAGCTGCGCCAGGGCAGGTTTAGGCTAGACATTAGGAAAAACTTCTTCACCGAGAGGGTTGTCAGGCTCTGGAATGGGCTACCCAGGGAGGTGGTGGAGTCCTCATCCCTGGAGGTATTTAAAAGAAGGATAGATGAGGTGCTCAGGGACATGGTTTAGTGGTGGGATGGCAGTGCTAGGTTAACGGTTGGACTCGATGATCTTAAAGGTCTTTTCCAACCGAGGTGATTCTATGACTCTATGAAATTATTATTTTTTTTTGTCCAAAAGTACTGATTACTTGTAATGCACCCTTCTTGCCAAACCTTTTTTTTTTTAAATACTTAATTTTTTTAAACCACTCAAGTTCACATCTCTTCCCTACCCCTCACTAAGAACTCATTTTTCAAGAAGCTACAACTGCTATTAAATTTTGCCTAGCCTGTAAAGCACATTAGCTTTTCAATAAATTACCTGGAATTTTTATTTTGACACCACAATCTGGATCTCTAGCTAAAAGATGTGGTGGGAGCGTACATGTCCCTAGCATTTCCCCTTCCTAACCAGAAGCAAGGCTTTTACGTGAAGACATAAGGGCTGCAAAACAAACTTTCTCAGATCCCCAAATGTAAGTCTCATGGCAACTGCAGCTAAGTCCAAAGGAAAGCAGCTCTGAAGTAACAGTTAATGCCTTCCCAATTCTCATCAGTATTTTTAAGGGATATGTTATCAGAGAAGAGAGATGCATTTTCTAGTATAGTATTGCAAGTTTAACTGAATTATCATAGATCTACACTTGAGGCTTAACTATTTGACTTCTTTCAGTTTCAGAGACAGGACCTTTCTGTATTGGATGTTTGGGTCTTACATGGCAGTATCTGCGCACACACACCACCCGGCCCCCTTCATTTTTATGAACTGATTCCATGATAGAAGTTGCTTAAAATAACAAAGCCAAACAACTGTCAAGCCACCACTAGTACGAGCTTTCAGACAGGTTTCCATTTCATAAATCATTTTGGTGATCTAGTTTCGCACCACCCCAGGGAAAGTTACATGCGTAACAGAGAAAATTCATTATCAATATGCAGAGATCATTTGGCAACAATATCGCTACCAGTAAAGACTTGTGCCGTGGCACTGTGATTTCAATGCATTGCATACGCAGTATGGAAGAGCTGTCTAAAACCCATGGATTAGCCCTCGGTTTGCAAAATCGTCAAAAGACAAACAGTTCTGCTTCAGGTGCTCAGTCATCTACTTCCCCCTGAGCCAGCACATGGCGGTGTGAAGACAAGAATAGAGCATCAACGGTGGGTACTAACTTGCTTCTTTTGCTAGGAAAGTAATTTCAATCATTTTAAGAAGATTTGCTAATGATCCCAAGAGTCTAGCAAGACCTCAAAAATGGAAGACTTCATTCATCTATTAGTTTAAACTTGTTCACGTGCAATGTTCAAAGACAGTGCTAGGACCATTATTTTTTTCTACACTACACACATTTCCAGGTATTTATTATATTAATGCTCATATTATTTTGTAATAACATACACTTTAACTACTTCTAATATTTTCTTTGCATCTTAAAAAAAAAAAAAGAGCATTCTCTTGTTCTGTCAACCAGTTCTGATGTTTCTTTCCTTTGTGAGAGGCTTCTGCTATCAGCGGTCAATGGCTGAGACTGAACATTAGTCTCCCAGGGGAGCAAGAAAAGTCAGTGAGCCACAATCTGGGTGTGCATATATATTTGGCTGTATTTCCCACCTCTAGCACATTTGCTTGTCCTGAAGCTCAGATGGTCACAAATAGCTCTTAATCAATGCTTTTCCTCTGGAAATTCATCCAAGAGCTAATTTCTTGTGACAAGAAATTCAGCCTCAGGAATTTAATCAGAAACCAAAGCAGAGGGCAACCTGACTGTCTCCAAAGGACCCTTTACAAGGATCATTTCCTGAATGACAATTCCGCAATTCTTAACACTGAAGTACAGCTGTACTATGTGGATGCCTGATACAATATGGATGCAATTCATGACTTACATAATAAAACCTCCCCCCCCCCCCGTTAGGGCTTTTCCACGGTCGTATTTCCCATGTGAATTATTTCCTCATCTAATCAAAGAATTTTAAATACTTGAAAATAGAATAGGAATAAGTTGAGTGAGAAGTATTTAGTAACTGGTTATCTGAAGTTCTAAAACAAGTTATTTTCACAGTAATTACAGCTATAGCTAATGTGAAACACAGAACTAGGACTCCAGTAAGAAGACTTCAGTTGAGCTTTTTCTGTGAACAATAACCAAAAATGCAGTACTAGAGAGAGGAAATTCAGGATCAAGGATGGAAACAGGTAAGCAGTGGAGCAGTCAGATGCTGAAGCACATAACAGGTAACCGACTGCCTTTCAGTCAGAGGCTCCAAGTCTGTAAGCAGCACCATGGCAAGAATCACTTGACTTCCCTGGGCTTTGTACAAGACAATTAGCAGAAACAAGGCTTACGTGGCTGATCCTGCATCTCCTATTCAGTTCATCCTTACTTTCACATGTCAACAGTAATCTCTTACAAATATCAGCTGGAGTTTATACTCTTAAGTATTCCAATTAACGTAGATCAGAACAAATGCATTTCTCCAAGTCTTGCATACAAAATCCCCGGCTATTTTCTATTGTATCACCTGCTCCTCCCAGCCAGCATCCCAATGTACCTGTCACGCACCCCACGCTACTGCAAAGGTCTTGAGCAGCTGGAGCAGGGACAGTTTATGGTTTTGTCACCAGCATCTGAGAGACCAGTTTAGAACACAAAATTCAAAAGCTACACTAGCTACAGGTGCTCCATTTATGCTGTCTGTGTGTAAGAAGTTGAATCAACGGTAAAGAGTTTTTAGATAGAAAGATACGGGAAAAATTTTCAGTGCTACCTATGTGATTTAGAAGGCCAAATCTCACGGTGTCTAAATCATTTAGATATAATGAAAAGCTGCTCCTGGGCCTTTTGTTGTTATTCTATTAGATGTAATTACAAACTGTTACCCTAAAATTTATGCACAAATATCACTTGTCAATAGTACTTTAAGAAGAAGAAAAAAGGTGCAATTTTTGCCAGTCGGACTGAGAGAATTTCCCATCACGCTGTGGCACGTATGCAAAGCTTCTCAGCAGCTTGTTCCACGACAATGGATTTGCAAAGCAAGAACTGAGGGGATTATTTGATTCAGCATCTACTCAAGTGGCCGATTCCTTCAGCAATCAATACTAATCAACAAGCTAAAGCCTTGTAAGAAAAAGTCAGACAGCATTTGAATCCTTCCTGCTGCAGCAAGCAGGGCTCTGAGGCCTTATGGTCCAACAGACACCTCAGATGCTGCAATTTTGAAAAGTCAATTTTACCTAGGATTTAAAAGACACCCTATGCTTCTTTCCAAATGCCAAAACACAAAGCTCACCCTTTCAATGAAATTCTGAGAAGAAAAATACATACAAACACCTTGGGTCTAATATAATCTATTTGCTAATTCACACTTCAGCTGTGCAGAAGAGACCATAACAGGAGCACGGGGGCAGGGATTAAAAGAGCAATGCATTTTAGAGCAACACACAAGCCATCTGCACAAACTCAACTTTTGCGTTAACAACAACAGAAATTTTACTTTTTCTCTATTATTCTTATCTTGCAAGGCGTGTTCAGGGATTCTTAAGAGACACAAATTACACTGCTCTGACAGCATACACGAGGAAAGCAGAGTGCAAAAACTTTGACAAGAACTTAGGAAAAAGAATATCTTTGTGTTCCTTTGGGAAAAAAAACAAAACACTAATAACAAAAAAATAAACCCCACAAAAGAGGTTTAGGTTAGGTTTTTAAGTGCCCCCTTTGCTCAGTCAAAGCCCATGTTCCACACATTTCTATTTTCCTTTGGTATCATGTTAAAACAGAAACCTTCAGATGATCAAGCAGACCAGAGGGTCTCTGGCATCCGTTAAGACCCCGCATTTGAGTTGTGTTTTAACAATCCTGTGAGCCCTCTCTCATGAGCCTTTGAGTAGCAGAGAATACACAAATCTGTTTTCCCCTCCGTTATACAGTCACTCCAAATCCGCTGCAATTACGAAGTAATTCTTGGCATAGCTGTACTAGAGTGACCAAACCCAGACTCAAAGAGAATAAATTGGCAGGCAGGCCGTGTTGACTAAGTGGAGGGGGAGAGCTGGGAACACAGTGTTTCCAGGAGTGCCACACACTTCAATGATAGGGTAGAAATGGGACGATACAATGATCCGGTAGAACAGAAAGGCTTGTCTGTGTTTATCAGGGGACAGCTTGTTTGGATAACAGGAAGCATAATGATTCCAGGCTGTATGAATAGCCAGATTCAGAAGGAAGAGTACTAGGGTTTGGGATTCCTAGAAAATAGCTGAAGGAAAAGGGCAATCTGGAAGCGTGTACTGTTCTGCAGTGCTAAGTCTGGCAACAGGGATCAGTTGGGCAAATCTGAAACAACGGCACCAGCTTTCACAGAAATTCACCTTTAGACCCAGAGAAGTTTGACACACTGACAAAAGCAGGATTTCGTATTGGAAATAAAGCTTAAGAGCAATTCAGACATCTATTTAAGCTACTGTGAAAACTATATGACCAGACCTTAAATCCTCTATGCTGAGCGCCACTGCTGATCTGCTAGCAAACCTGATGCTCAGTTCCGTGCCCTACTCTTCATCTGCCAAAACATACAGAAATCATTCCCAGCAGACAGGTAATTTCTTCCACAGCCCTTCTAAATCTGCAGACAAGTGAAAATAAGGGTGTATACATTTTTAGATATATCCATGTTTTTAAAAGTTTAACGTATACTTTGTACCTGTTTACATGCACTTTCAATATACATTCACACTTTATGTGCAATAAAAGCTCAACGTTTCAGAAACGACCAAGTTACAGGTTTTGCACTAGGCAATGATGATTAAAACCTGAATATTTCATAGTGGTGAAACACACTGCCAAGTCTCTAGGGACCAGGGCAATTTGAATTGGCATAAATGAATGTTTCCCAATCTTCTGCTGCTTCTGTAATGAGTTGTGTTCCAGCCCTGCCAATCATTTCTCGGAAGGCAGACCCATCTCCAGCTTTTCAGCTACATTCACTGCTCACGAGTGCTGGGAAGGCTGCACTTGCTTCCACATGCGCGGCTGCTGCTGTCTCACAACAGCAGCCCATCTGTACTTTGGACCTTTCGCCAAAGCCGCCCATGTGCTTCCTCAGCATGTTCCTGTCCCAGGTCCGTGAGGAGCAGAGGGAATGAGAAGCCTCGATTCGACAGAGCCCATTCTCCCATCAGCATTTTATCTTCCCAAATGACCAAATAAAAATAATTCCTAGATCAGCAAAGATAGAAAAAGAACACAAACAAAAGCAGTTTCAGTCTTTGTACCCACATTTAAACTGGCTGCCCTCTAGACCCAGACTGGGAGCCTTTTCATGCCAGTAGCTCTGCTGAGCAAGTCTCTGGAAGCTTTCTGATCTCAAACGTTAACACATTCCCCCACTGATACAAGTTTAACCTCAAGAGAAGAGAGGAAACAAGCTGCTACTCACAGATTAGAGCTGATGAGCAGTAGGTAATGACTGGAGCTGTGTCAAATTGCGGTTACAACAACTTTTTTTTTTTTTTTTTTTGAAGGCACATATGGGTTCACACACTGAAGTTTTCTTTGAGCTTACTGTGCAAATACCTGAACTTCAACCAAAACTGCCAGAAAAGCACTTGTAGGGACTTGCCTGAATGGCACAAGAGCCTTCTGGCAAACGTGGGCATAGTTTTGCTTGGAGGGTTCAAACAAGGACGCTTGCAGATAACTAAAAGGAATAGGAAGTTAAACTGTAGACTACTAAACTCAGATAATTTTTTTCTTCCAAAAATTGACATGACATTGCCAATCTGTTGTACAGTGATGTACTAACTCTACAGTTAATGAAGACATTAAAAATGTTGTTTCTACATGAGCTAACAGACCTAAGACAAATTTTGCTGATACCTAGCTTTGACTTTTTTTTTTTTAATCTCCCACAGGTCCTCAGCCTCTAGTTCTAGCAGAACATTTTTACTTCTACCTTAAATGACCTTATTTAGAAGAGTATTAAAATTGCTGACAAGACACACTACTTCTAGCCAGCATCCTCACTCCTAGTATCACCAGTGGATTTATATTATCAGACTGCTGGTTTTTTGTTTTTTAGCTTTATATCTGGCCATTTCTTAAGGACCCATAGCACAGAAATCAAAGGTTCAAATACTTTAGGCCAAAGTTCCCAAACATTGACGAAAAGCACAGAAGTGTTTTGATTTAATAAGATGTAACAGGTGCCGTTGCATTATGAATACAGTGATTCTGAGTGTATGCACATCCCAGTACGTTGACTCCATCGGTTGCAATTAAAAAGTATTTTCAGTCATTCTAACACCACCAATGTCAGTCTGTAAAATTATTGTATCGAGCAGAGGAGTTATCAGCAATTTTTAGTTTTGTTCGTACACATAGAAACAAGAGAAAGGGGAACTTGCAATGGAAATTACTAGAGGTAATAACCTAGCAATAGAAAGTCAGGAGCATTTTTCCTTTATGTCAGCTCCCAGCACCCCAAATGCTAACAGCTGCCCATTAATCCACCAGTCTGGAGGTCTCATAAGCTACCTCTGCTCCTTGTGAGTCTAGCTGCGCAAACACAGAGTAAGCATTGGTATCTCTCTGAAGGATCCACTCCTCTCAAACTGTTTTCAAGCCCCTAGGAGTGGTGTTTTTTCCCTAGCCCTTCTGATTACTAATATTATTTTAAAGTCAGATCAGGATGGACTATTTCCGTGATCAAATTTTCAAAAGTTTAAAACTTCAGCAACACCCTCGGAGAAAGCCTGAAACACCAAAATGAATCAAAACCACACAGAACTTGTATCCAAAAGAGCTCTGCTGTCCATTTCCCAACGCCTTCTATCTATCCAACAAATTACAACCAATTAAGTCTTTTGCAAGGGAAGTTTTTGTTTATAGTGATGCTGAAGGAGGAAAAAAAAAAGAGCCAAGAGGCATTACTCCAAATGTATTAAACTAATTAGTCCCTCCACAAACACCACTGGAAATTGCCTTGGGTTTCTCCAAAGGACTTGAGTTTTGTTATTGTATGTAATTATAGTAATCAAGAGTTCTTAACCAGGTTCTGCAAACATCAGGTTGGTTAAAATAGAGAAGGCTTAAGGAATTGTATTCTTTCTTACAACTTCTACGTCCTTCCTTTTAATTTCATGCTCAAAATGCAAAAGTCTATTTTGCCATCATACTTTTAAAATAAATTATTAAAAAAAAAAATATCAGTAGATCAGCTGTTTTTCTAAGATGTTTCCAACCTAAAAGCCTCACATATGCCAAAGAAAAAACAAGCACACAACTCTATCACCATCTTACTGCAAGAATGCTAAAGCCAAAGCACAGCTTCTATATGGAAGTTAAAATTCATAGCCACACATCCAGAAAGCTTACTTTGCTCACCAGCCAGAAGGTAACTGGACTAACAACCCTAAATAACTATTTCAGAATATATAATATTGAAAATGTGAGTCTAGCAATAAGCAAGCGCTTGGAACTTTCCAAATTCTAAAATGTCCTCACCATTAATCTAAAGACTTTATGTTCCTGAGAAAAACTTCAATTAAAACCACAGTTTAACACCTGATGATGTAAACAAACTTTATTTTCCTTGCAAGGAAACTGTTGACATTGTTGAATACACAGGTACTTAAATTTACACATCAGATCACAAGCAAAATCCCTGCTGTACTGGAGTCAATCGCATTTTTGGCATCGACTTCACTAGAACCCAGATTGCAAGTGTTGGCTGCATCAGATCAATAGTTTTCAAAGCTTCTATGGGTTGGGGGTTTTTTTATACCATTTTTTTTAAAGTACAAGTAAGATGCCCTGACACTCATGGCTTTAAGAGAAAACACAAACTGTTAATTTTAACACAGTGAAAGTGTTAATCTAATGGTCAAATCAGAGAATACTTTTTGAAAAGAGTCATCGTGATTACATGTGAATTACCACTGATGAAAGCAGAGGTCACATCATAATATTATAAAGGCCTTAATTCACAGTATTCCACAACCTATCAAGCAACCGCGTCTTTCTTGAAGAGATTTCAATTGAAAGAGAGGCATAGGAACAAAGCAGAGACCTAATCATCACGACTCGCAATAGCCACCCCAGAAGTCAGTAGCAGAACCAAGCACATACCTTATTGCCCTGCCTCCACTGCTTCCCCTCGTATTGCACTCACCTGTGCCGTGTTAATGGCATAATACACATTAATGGCTCCGTCCGAATCCAGTGCTACATTTTATACTCTCCCAGACAGAAAGTAATCATCTCTTGGATGTAAACACTCCATTTGGATGCACATAACCCACGACTCAGGTAACCTCCACTGCTTTTCAGATTTTCCTGAAAGCAGATTCTCAGATAACTGTAACCGAATCAGGGCTAGGGAGAAAAGCAACAAACAGTAGCAGCACATCTTGCAGAAGCAAGAAGGGTGCTCTGGGGTAAAACTCCTTCTGTATTACCTGCATGTTCCCTGCACTCTGTTTAATAAGGGCATTCATCTCTAGCCTACATTCAAGAAAGCACTGTAATATATTCAAGAATATACATTTCAAAATACTGTTTAAGCCCTCCCAGAAACTTCTACAAATCCTATGTTACAGCCCTTTAGCATCAGTAAACAGGTTATGGGTCCCAAAGAAAAGCTAGCTTATTTACACAGAAGGGCTACATATGATTTCAGATGACTCTGGCTGAAAAAATCCAGAAGAGTGTTCTGTTACAATGGTACTCCGAAATTAAGGAATTAAGCTGCAGAATTGAGCATTCACCAAAATGCTTTGCTGGGTGGAAAAATAACAAAAGAATTATATATATTAAATTAAAAACAAACAAACAAATAACTCCCCACACTGTCAATCTTTTTCACTCCAAGTAGCATTTGTAAGTAGACCAACAGACTCCAATTCTTGACTTTCTGCCAGAAAGCTTTTGCAGTATGCTCCTCTCCTAAAAATTTATCTCTGAAGGTTAAAACAAGCTTGACAATAATAGTCAGATGGCATTTATCTGCACAACGAACTCAGTTACAAGCCATCAATATTTATTAGATATAAATCTCAAGCCCTCTTGCAAGTTATAACAAGTTATATAAATTAATCTTGCTCAAGATTCTCATCAACATTTTCTAACTTTAACATCATTAAAACAGCATTCACCAAGTACCCCTTGTCACAGTCAGCAGCTGTTTGCACTTAGCTTTCCATACTTTAATCTTATATTTGGCTAAACTAATGAAATTAATATCCTAGCTTCCTTTCTCTTCTCACACTTAACCTCTAAGGCAAAACTGTGTCAAGTTAAAAAATGTAAATAATCATTTATTACTAAAGTGTAGAACTTGCACACATCAGATGAAAACAGAGCATTTGCAGCATAAAATGCACTGGAGGTTTTAAACAAGTGCAACAGATTTGGAAAGGGCTTTCAATTACAATTTAAATCTTTGGATCTTCCAAAGAACAGCTGCGCAAATATTTGAGAAAAACTATAGCAAGTGCTACCTTTAGAAAGAAATAATAAATTTTTATAGTGCTCTTTTAAAACTTCAATATTGAATTGTACAATGAGCTGATATTTTCACCACTAATTAAGTCACTACATGAAGAACATAGAGCTGCAGACCCGGTTCCCTGGCTTCCCTTAAGCCCAAAACAAGACATCATGATACACTTACAAATTGCTGCTCTACTCCTAAAATTCTTATGCCACCAAAGTTATTCCTACACCAACCTCCTGTAAGGAGGTACAAAGGCTGCAATAAAAGCAAGCCAGCAGAACACCTGAGGGATTTCAGAGTTTAATTCAGCAGCTGATGATATTTAAGCATATGGTCAATGTAAGCACTTTTCTGAATAAGGACAAAAATCAACATGTGCTTGACTGAACTTGAACTCAAACAGACTTAAAATTGGACTCAAAACTGGCTGAAATAATAGTCACACAAAACAGACTTGAATACACTCCATCTCTTCCTACATACTTAGATTTTAGAGTAAACAAAACACTGTCCTGTCTTTTTATAGGTAACCATCAGCATTCACAGATTGCCCCTACTGATGTAATGTAAGAACGTTTTTGAAGAGAAGCACATATCCCCCCACCCCCAGACGATCCAACACTGAGGATTTATCTCCAAGTAAATGGCTCAAAAGGCAACAATACTCACTTCATTCTTCCCATGCAACACAAAGGCTGCAATCTGCAAGATGTTTCTTCCACAGGAAACAAATCCAATCAACCATCTAAATTATTCTAAGCCATTTTAAGAGAAGTTAGGTAAGCTTTACTGGTTTAACATCACAGTGAACCTTATTAAAGAAGTAAATTTTAAACTTTCACCCAATATAACTTCTGATACCTCTAATAAACACCCTTAATGCACTCAAAGACTTCTGGAAATACAGTATAGACATACACACATATGTTCTTTTTAAGATATAGTGTATGGGAGCACACAGTGGCTGGAGGGCAACAGCATCGTTGTGCAGTGCCAGTAAGCTCAAAGAAACAATTTAGACACCTAAGCATTATCTTCTGCTTATCAAGAACGATCATTTAGCAGTGTTTCTCATTCCTGAAACACCTAGAGAAAACAAAGTTCCAAGGACACGGATTAAATAATGTATTTTCAAAAGAAAAAGAAGACAAAGGCACCTTCATCTTATTCTAGCCATTCTCCTTCTTGGAGAAATCTGAAGTTTTAAAAGTTCCATCTCTTTGCTTGTTACTACTTTGTCTTTCCATCTCAAAAAGATATGAAAATCGGTTGTAATTCAAGGCTAATTCAGTCTCTAATTAGTTTGGAATCTTAATGGCCCTGATCCCATGTGTTAAAACTAATTTTTATCATGTCTGATACTTCACGGATGTGTCATGTTCTTGCTAATCTGGATCAGCACTTTTGGCAAAATTTTATTATGAATAGCGTAGTACGGAGGCAAGAAATTTCAAATATCAGATCATCTTGTGACAATGCACCAGAGAGCAAACAGATGGAAACAAAGCAGCTGAGTTTATTCAAGGGATGGAAGCCTTCTTCCCGAAAGAGAATTTGGGAAGATAAGCTCCAGTCCTTTCAGAATTCTGCATATAGGTTGGCTTTTAACCTTAGTAAGGGAGAGAAATACATATCAAGACAAAACTATTCACTAATAGCTTTTCCTAGATGCTGCACTTGAGAACTACACAAAGTAAAACAGAACAGAGATCCTCTTTACTCTCATACCTGGTTTCTAATCAATTGCAGCTTACAGAATAGCACAGGTAGATTAAAAGAGCATGAAATAGATGTTTTATTGGAGCAAGTTTGGTTTTCTTGACATGATGGGTCTACTTGTTATGGCTGTCTTGCTGGCTGAGATTGCATTCAACCCAATGAGATGCAAAATTTTGTATTCACATTACATACTCTCATCTTCTGTCATCAGCAACTACATGAAAAGCAGCTTCAAATTTACTTTAGTCTGAGCAATTTAATTTGGATACATTTTAATATGTAAGGATGTGCTCAACTGATCAGTATTATCTCAGTGTAGCAGTAGGTCAGTGCAGTGGCAAACCACTTTGCCTCTGAAGAAAAGTTTCTTTCCAAGATGTGACTGATGGAAGCCAGCTGAACAGCCACATGGTCATCAGTCCCATTACAAAACCTCCACAAGGCTTGGCACCACGTGCAGTGTTTCCAGGAAGGAAGCCAGATGCATATTAATACGGATAGAAGTAACCAGATGAAGAAACACAGGCCAAGGCAGTAGAGATACATCCTCTGCATCACCCTCTCACTAGACCTACCTCAAAGGGATGACATTCATCCCATCCTTCATATCACGTACTGAGAAACTGAAACCTGGATACAACAATTACAACTGAGGGTGGAAACCTGGGCTCCTGTTTGCTGCTCTGCCCTGGCTTGTCTTGAACCCCATGAAAACATCCACTTCAAGTATTGTACAGGCCAGAGATTTGACCGACAGATTTCATCTCCACCGAAATTATCATGCCATGCCAAGGCGTAACTTCACATGGTCTGGGTCTACACCACTGCAACGGACTGTGTGCAATGACTTTCTGCCTATCTTCTAACCAAATCACTCATTCTAAAAGAGTGGTTCCACAAACCTCGATGAAAGGAAAACAAGAGGACAAGCACATATATTCAGTCTAAACTGAATTTTTTATTATGAACAGGACTCCATGCTTTCTTTCATGTAACACTCAGCAAACTGTACAGTTCTATAAGGTGCCGGAGGAAGGTATTTCCTGTTATCCAAAACACATCACTTCTAGAGCACATGAACGACAGCTTGTGTCGAGTTTCTACAATAAACTAAGAGGGCTGTCAAGTTTGATGGCATATTAGTTTGTCACTTGTAACAGGCAAAGCTGTGTGAGCAGATTAGACAATGCTACATAATTTAATAATTTTATCATCTATTCTACTTGACATTACCAGCTATTCCTCATGATTTCATCTGCCTATGAGACTATGTGCCAGATGCAGAGCCTTTGTACTAAAATGAATATTGTCTACCCATACACAAACACCACTGTTTAACCCATAAAAGGCAAGCTTGGCTTTCAACACCAAAAAAACCCCTCCAACTTTAATTCCTGGAAACTCACATGTACAAGTTCAAAGCAGCTCTTCTAAAGGCCCAATATGGAATGAGACCTATTCAGGCAATTCTACTCACATTAAAATATAGAACAGGTACTTACAAATCTTTACTCAAATTCACAGACGCAAAGCCTTAAATGCTGACCCTCTGCAGGGAATGAAGCGTAAAGAGAAATTGAAAGGTTAGAGAGAAAGAAAAAGAGAAAAAAATGAAAATCATACCATACCAAAAAGCCTCAGACAGAGTCATTTTAAGAAAGTCAAATACGTAGATGGTATCAGAAGTACTATATATACACACACTTTTAAATGTGTCCAAATATCCTGAATTAAGGAAATAGTTATCAAAAGAGTAGAACAAGAAGCACCTACATTTAAACCAGCAATGTTGTCTAAAAAGCAAGCAGCAAATCAGCCACATGCATCTATTTGCAAGAAAAGTTTCGGCTTGCATTGTAGTTTTTTTTCCTAAACACAGCTTCCAGTTCTAGGGCTCCAAGGAAAGCAGGAACAGATGAGAGGTGAACAGATAGATTTAGGACCACAGGAGGAGTTACAGACACACTGAGTAAACCAGCTACAACTGGAATTAAAACCTTCCCAGGAAATACTCTTTCCAGCATACTTCAAACTGCAGAAGGGATAAAAATCAAAATCTTTTGCTCTGTTTCTTGTGCACTTGGCCTACAATCTAGGAAACAAACAACTTCAGTAGTCAAATATCACTGCTTTCATAAAATAGCTGGAGAAAAAAAGATAATTGGGGGGCACTAATTTTTTTGGTCTGTTGACCATAATCCTTTACTTTACGCTGTTGTGGGATGCTCGGCACGAATATGCACTACGAATATTCCTGGGACACACAAATTACAAAATCATTTAAGGCATTCAACCCACAGCTTACAGATGCAGCAACCCTGTCAGTGCTCAGAACCAATCTTCTGTTCTCCCTGCCCAAAACTACCAGCATGCCTGAACAGTCTCAAGTATTTACAACCTACAAGAACACCACTAAGCTACACTGGGCGTCAGTGAATCAGCAGGCATATTACCTTGCCTTCTCTGCAGGTGTTCAGAACTAAAAACTGCCTTTGTACAGATGCAAGCAATCCCAAGGGGGCAAAATGTGCCAAAGACTTTTGCTCAAACTTTTGCCAGTTGACCACAGCTCAAAGAATCCTCGTAGCTAAAATGGCAGCAAACACAGGAATGTGGGTAAGGTATTAGCCAGCTCTGAACTACTGAAAAAGAGCTAGATTATGCTGAAGAAAATTCCTCTAAGTCTGATATCTGCCTACAGAGAATCAGCCTATCAATTTTTTAAAGGGCATTTCTTTTAACTAAACTCCTGTAATATATTTTATGCAGGATTACTTTACTAATAATTTCCATGGGATTTCAGGCACGAGAAGTACCAGTTACATCCTCCCTGGAAGAATGTGGGGAGGTAGGAAAAGGGAGAAATCATTATGCTTTAGAGGTTTATGTATAATGCATCTGCACACTCACTTTTTTCCTGTCAAAAATCCAAACAAGAAAAACATTTTTCCCCAAAGTTTGCTGAGATCAGAAATTAACAACAACTCTGTGCAAGGGGGCATGCCCTCCCCTGCAACAGTGCAGCTCAAAGTGCACACACTTGTCCTACGCAGCTTGCAAGGAATTACAGCTGGGAAACTATTTCAGCCAACTTTGGCCCAGAGCCACCCAAAGCTATTGCTAATGCAACGCAAAGTCACAAACTTATCCCTATAATGGGCAAGGGCTTGCTTTGTGTTTCTGGAGACCTCATTTTGTTGTAAGAATGTGAAGAGAAAAACCTCACACCCCAACTTAGTGAACGTGTAAATCAGTGTAGCCCATGACAAAAGCTTGTGTTCCTCACAACGCAGAAGTGGATGGTGTTCAAATTCAAACATCCTTATCAGTATTTACTCTGAGCAAACTAGTTTGTTTTTCCTTTATGTTGCAGATATTTGTGCCACCTTCCAGCTGTTTATATAATTCTGACCTAAATCAACGTTGACAGGGATTTGCAACATACCCATTTGATTTTTTTCAAGTAGCTGCTCTAGGTCTAAGAAGTCTTTCAAATGGGTTAACCTAAAGATAGGAGAAATCCTGAATTACTAAGCAGTTTAAAATATAAACATGAAAGAAAAGAGTCAGAAGGACTGGAAAAGCCATTCGGACTGGTTCTCCTGATGCATCCCCACTACAGGTTGTTAATTAAGACACTAAACAACTGCCTTGCTGTTGTATTCATGCAGGTTCCTTGACGACTAGTTCTGCTTCCAGTTCCATCAGAATTACTATCATGGCTAATGAATTACTAACTGTATAATAGACAATTACCGCATTACATTTCTGATGCGATGCCACCATATACAGAACAACGTATTTAAAAGTGAAGTCGGCTCATCTTTTAACCTCTATCTCTATTACTAAACATTAAAAAGGTGCAGTTGTCATTTCAGTCACCACCAGAAACTGCAAGGAAGACCACATATGTAGTGAGCACAGGAGACAGAAGTGACAGAAATTGATAAAAACTTCATCACATGGCTGACACCCCATATATCAAAGCCCTAAATCTCATTCTCTGCTTGCCTCCAATTTCCATCAAAGCCTGCCAGCTGCACATTTATTGAGAAGTTTGTGATCTGACAGCCACTGTATTACCAACATTAATGATGCATCAGTCTCTAGAATTACTGGGGAAACAGTCCAATTGATTTTATTATTATACAGAGTTCCTCACATTTCATTTCAGGCAGCTTCCTACCACAAATTTTAGCAATAACTGAAAATGCTACACAGCTGATGCACAAAAAGCTAGGGCGAAATATGGTTACCACAGCTTCATGCCACTCTGTTCTCCCTCCAGGAGAGCTTCAAATCACTCCAACACCGCTATGTAACCCATGAGTTATTGGTCCATAACTAAAAGGGCTTACACATCATGGTGTGATAAACAGTGCACCACTAATATTCACTAATTTGGCCAAGAAAACTACAGACTCATAACGTCTTCAGCTCCCCCTGCAAAAAAACAGTTTTCCCAAAGTCTTATAAATCCCTGCTATTGACACTAGGTAAAAACCACCCAGGGAAGGGTAAGGGGGGGGGGGGGGGGGGGGAGAAGATAACTTAAAAATATATTGCCGTATAGACTGAAATTGTTTCCACAGGTACCATAAAGAACGAGTACACATTTTCTTTGCAGCAAAGAGCCCACTCCAGTCTGTCGTTTTCATCCTAGAAGGCTTTCTTCACTTAAACAAAAAAACAACTATTGCAGCTACTAAAAAGATGCAATAATACAGTACAACAAATCAAGCTTTTTGTATCATAACCAAGTATTTTAAATACATATGTAAGTTGAAGTTTCCAATATCAGTTGGGAAAGGATCTCCATGAAATATCCAGCACCTATTCTCAGAAGTCCCTGAAGTTACTACTTTTTTTACTTTTTTATTTTTTTTTTCAGCAAGCCTGGTAATGACACCTAACAGAGAACTATTCCTGTCACTTTCTAGCTTTGAAAGAGAACAAATAAATGCTGTCATAGTTTTAAGAAAAGTCATTTTAAGGTTCCGTATCTCCCAAAAAAAAGCAAGAGAGAACCACAGTTTTCCTCCTCTATTTTTAATTTCTTAGCTTCGATTTTTCCAAAGGTCATAAACAAAAGATTTTCAAGCATATGTATTAACAGTGGTTTACTCACTTATTTTGATAGACAAGGTCTGCAACATAGTGACAAGAAGAATACCTCAGACGGAACAAACAAGAACTGCTGCAGAAGTAGAATGAGATCCTTTCCCATTTACCTTTTTTCTTTTTTCACCGACAACAGCAATTTAGTTATTTTGAGTTAAGAAATGATTTTGAGTTATTAGAGGAGATAGATTTTCAAACTGATCAATATGAATGCTTTAAAAAAACTGATACAGAAGAAAGTACTGTATCTGCTTCTACAGAAATTCCTCCCTAACTCCATAGCAAGATCTCAAATTGCAATCACTACAGAAAAAAAAAGCTAATCATTAGTGAATGCACCGAGAGTAGCAAGCTGCTTCCAGATGTGCAATGCAGCCCAGACCTTACACAAGTCCGGAAATACTGCTCCATTTTTTGTTCTTGCAGTCCACTATCTGAGAGGCATGCAACATATTCACCTTTGAGGAACATACTTGAAGTTGGCTTTCGCCTGCATCCTATTCCCAGGCTCTGCTCCCCAAGCAAAGAGTGAATGTATCTGGACAGAATAATTACCTGTATTAATTATGGATTCATCTAATATGGATCCCAGTCTTAACTGTGCTCAGATTCAGAAGTTTAGAGGTAGAGCCCTCCTCCAGACTGCCCACCTGACACGTGCCAGAGGGACAGTTCATCTGCTATTAAACTCTTACAGATCACAGCCTGCAAACACGAAGGGTAAATGAAATGGGTCCTGGTTCACTTCTGTACAGCAAATGGTTCAGCAGCTCTCAAACAGGAGCAGAAATGTCGGAGGAAGGGGCAGAGCAGGCTGGCCCTTCAGAGCAGGAAATCGAACAGACAAGCCCAAAGCAGGAGGTTTAGTGTGGGCTGTTGCGGTGGTGGTGGTGGTGGTTTTTTTGTTTTTTAAACACTATCTAGTTATCCACTTACACATGTCTAAAACTTTCACGCGTACTTATATCTGGCATCAGATGTAACAGGTACTTTGTTAGCATTCCCTTTTGGGGTATCCAAAAGAACAAGCCAGCCAGGCAGGAAAACACAATTGGTTTGAGGAACTTTCCAAGTATCCTCCTGACAGCAATGTGCATAAATTTAAATATCCACAGACAGTTTAGAGGACAGTCACAACCAAACCTTTCTTACTCTACTGGCACAGCTCACACAACACACATATTAAAAAAAAAAACAACCCACCACCAAAAAACCCCAAACAAAACATCACAATCATTATTTTGCAATACATGTAACAGACTGAATGCAGGCAACTCTAATGGGGAATTCATTAACTTGGGAACAAACAGTTCCTATAGTTAGTTACCAGAAAGTATTCAACATGCATTTACAGGTTTATTCTTGAATCATTAAGTACAACTCTAGGCACTAAAAGGCTGAATACCTTGGAGGGGGAGAACAAAAAACCCAAAGTATTTAAACTACCACCAGTTACTCCATTATTCCCTAGATCAAGAACCATGTGACACTTACACTGTTTATTTGCACATACAGCCAGTCCTGTTTGTTAGAGAGCTGTTTTCCAACATGCAAATTGATGACTTCTGTAGGTATAACAACTAGCATGAGCAAGCTGATAAAAATCACGTTAGACTGGGACTTTTATCTCTCTTACACAGCTGGTGTAGATGCAGGCAGTCATACCGCTATTAATGTTTCAGATTATTAGAAAGACTGCTTAAGTGGAAAGTACTTAATATTCATGAAGTCTCTTTAGAATCTGATTAGGTTCTTCCTCTTCCTCTGCCTCATGCTTCATTTATTACATTTTTACCTGGGCCGAAAATGCAACTATGAAACCACCTTTATTTCACATTAAGCAGACACTAAACGCTGTTAAATAGAAAGGGATTTCTGTCCTTTTGGAAGCCAGAAAGGAACATTTGTTCAGCAGAGAAACATACCCAGGCTTTCAACTTAAACCAACAAACGCTTTTAACGTACATTGACTTATGGTAAAAGCAAGTTACACTAACGTAATCTGGTCTGATAAGCCATTATTATGTATTATTATATTAATAATTAGGCTCCCGGGAACGGGCAGGAAGTACACACTAATGGAAGATGGGCCCTGGGAGACTGCACCGACCAACGGCAGCCCTAGACCCCGTGTCCTCAAAGCAAGGGTTCATGACTACCGCACGCAGATTACATGATGTCACATAAATCACACCTCATGCCAAATAAATCCCCAGGGAGGGAATGATGACAGGAAAAACCCATGCCTAACAATGAAGGCCATGATTTGACCAGCACGTAACAGCACGGTGAATTTTATTATCACAGTTCATGCAGCTTTCTGAGAGCTTAGTAAGTGCATAAATGTCCTTAAAAGTATCGACTTGATTTCCTAAAAAACCTTGTTGCATCAAAACTGCTCCTTAAACTGCGCCCCTGGATGAAGACAGGCTTGTCTGTGTGCAAGTGAAAACCACGAACCCGAGCCGCGTCCCCATCACGTACCCCTTTGAGCCTCCGGGCCTTCCCCCGCCAAAGCGCGGGGGTTCCTGCTATTCCACCTCAGGAGGCTAACGCGGGGCTGTGGCACCCCGAGCCCCCATCACCCCACCAACGCCATCTCCCAGTTCACCACAGCCGGCCGGGCACAAGAGCAAGGCCTTGGCCAGGACGGTGCCGAAACCCTGCATGGCTGGCGGGAGGGCGGGCCCACACCTGAGGAGAGCACAGCCCTCGCGCGCGGTTGTGACATTCGCGGGCCTGATTTTTGACCCCCCCACATGGCATCTGATCCTTCCACACGACTGTTTTAGTGACCTCCACTGCTCCTGCTCCCGAAGTGCCCTGGGGAGCCTCACACCCTCGCCACAGGGCACAGAGGGGTGTGGGGTGCCCCAGGGCACGGGTGGGCGGGCGGCCGTGGGGGCCAGCAGCCGTGCCGCAGCCCCCACCACCCCCAAGAAATGGCTTGTCTTCATCATCCGTTAAAAAATAAGCGAACTTTAAGCTCTTTTTTAAAAGAAATAAAGTCTCCATTTTAAGAGTTAACAAAAAAAAAGCAACCCCCGCATAAAAGAGGTGAAGTAGCTTTAAGTTCATCTCCTCAGTGGTAATAAATAAGGCCTAAGCATGGAGGCAAAGTTAACCACAATCCTGGGACTCGATCCAAGTCTCCCATGACAATAGGAAAACATTAGAACTATAACATTCAAAATATTATTTAACTTTTAAAGTCTTAGCGCAGTTCAAAGTCTCCTTTGTGGAACAGTGCTTTTGAAAATGTCGGTTGCCTTCCAGAGCCCATTTCCTCCTCATCAGGCCCAGCATTATTTAAATAGCGAGGAATACCAGCAAGAATAGGAATCGCTTGGCTGAGCCAGGGAGGGGGAAAGTCCTTAAAATGACTGCAGAATTCTTAAAAGCTGGTAAAAGGCCTAATCCTATATAATTATTTACAAAGTGACAAGGAAAATAGATTTACTGTGACAGTTTGAAAGGAGACCAACATAAATAAAATTATGGCTCACGTGGTCGCAGTCTCCCCGCCGCCCCCTTGGCGGACAGCAGCACTGACACCAGGAGCCCTCCACCAAACTGTGACAGTTTTTTTCCACCTACCCAGGCTTCCCTCACAGCCAACACCAAGGAAAGGAAAAAAAAGAAAAACAACAAAGCAACTTAAAAAGCAAATTACTTGCTCCAGAGTCAGAAATTCTTTCCAAGCCACAAGCTTATTGATTACCAGCGCAGCAATTCACACGTAACACCTCTTTGTATGGTAATCCCAGATTTTAAAAAAAAAAAAAAAAAAAAAAAAGAAAAGACAACAATTATCCTTCTCTTGCCCCACAAAAAGAACAACAAAAAAAAAAAACCACCAACAAAAACTTATACCCAAGAGCTTTGAGCTTTGGTTTTATTCATTAAGATCCCAACTGCAGCACCGCAGCTGCAGTACGCAGAGGCAGAGCACAGTGCCAAGTATTTGCAGACCAAGCAATGCTAAACATTTCTCTGGCCAGTAAGTGCGATGTGGGTCAGGAAGGCCTGGTACTACTTATTCACGGCTTTTTTGATAGAAGATGCCCAGCCACGTTTAACCATTTCTTCACCGAAGGGCAGCGGAGGCAGCAGCAGGACTGCCAACCTGCATGTCCCCCCGCACCAGACCCCCTTTGCCGTGCGTCGGTCTGCACAGCGCAGTTACGTGGGTGCTGAGGGGCGAGCTTTCCTCTGCTGAAGCGAGGCCATTCAGCTTCCAGCTGCACAGCAAAAAGCACCCGAGCACGCTGGCGAGGGACCAGCTGCTCTTCCCTGCCTCCACAGCGCCAGGCAGCTGCGTCGCTGCCACCGCGCGCAGACCCCCAAAAATCCGCCAACGCCACGCCTTCCAGCCTCCTCCCCGGCTTCTGCATCGTGTGAACTGAGGGGGGAACCTTCCTCTCCCCCCCAAATGGAAGCTCCCTCCTCCTCCTCCAGTACGCAGGGTCCCTTTATACTGCTTCACTCGCTGCCTCTCTGCAGCCAGTGTCGAGCATCTCCTTCCACAACGTGAAATTACTGAATAAACATGATGAATGCCTCCTCCCCACCAGAGCCATGCCAAAGACTGTAAGCAGATCATTAACTGCCAAGGTCATCTTGTTTGTGAAAAAGAAAGGAAAACATTATCATTAAGACTCTAATAAGGTAAAACAGCAATGACAGCAACAAGGAAATAATCTTAGTGTTTCCTTTAACCCTGGCTTAAAAATACATTTGAAGTCATCTGATTCAGCCATATGACTTTGCAAATTACCATTCATTGAGATGGTTTTGGGTAGGTTCAGCCCGATTTCACACTTGCACCACACAACCCAGGGTTTTTGTACAGAATCTCTTGTTAAACCTCATCTTCAAGCAGAAAGCAATGAATTAATCTGGTGTTTTGCAACTTGGCATCAAGAGAGCCACCCACCCTCTCCTGCCCATCGGCTTTTCAGCCACAGTACTGCACCTCTGAATGGCCGTGTGGGACCCGCCAGGGTGCAGCAGCAACACCCCCCTGCCTACCCAGCAGACTCCCCGGCCCCCTCTTTCCTGCAGCAAGCATATAAATTGTTCCCCATCTGAGTCTTAACTACTGTTTGTCCGCAGACTTGTAAAATACACTAAGAAATGCCTAATGAGATGCTGATCTGGCATCCAAATGTTCTCCCCCATCCATTTCCCCAGCGGGCCATTGCCTGAGCAGCGCACGCGTCAAGGCTGTAATTTGTTTGCCAGCTCTCCAAGGAAGGAAGGAAGGGAAGTGGGCGGGTGGGCGAGCGCCGAAGCCAGCGCGACATCAGCACATGGCTGGCTTGCACGTGTTTTCAGTCGCTCACTACTAAGAACATACAAACGTACACACACAGCCCCCCCCAATACTCTGAAGGCCCAAATGAAGACAGCAGGTTGCTAGGATAACATCACTTCCTTCGCACCAGGAGCTAATAAAGTAAGTAAAAACCACAGCTCTCAAGAGAAAGACTGATACACGCTGAGCTTCCAAGACCCTGCAGAAACACAATCCTTCCGACTTCCAGGCAGCCCAAACGCCTGTACTTCCAGGGACCTCACAAATTACTTGTCTTACAGTAGCACTGTGAAACTAGCTTCTGCACAAAAACTGGGGAAGACCAGGCAAGAGATAGAAGATTGCATAATTAACCCCATTTTATTACAGGGACGCGCAGGCACTTGGGAGTCTAAGCAATCTGTTCAAAGTTACTCGAGAAGTCTGGAGGGGAAGTATTAGCTGAATCAGACAACCGCAGGCCTGAGTTCAGTGACCCAAAGCCAAGCCTCCTGTCCTCGAACTGAACACTTAACTCTTGCCGGAGAGAGCCCGAACACGCAGACAAAAGGCTCCCACAGGTCGGTAAGCCAGCTGGTACCTCGCCTGCTGCTGCCGAGGAGGAGTTACTCATGTGGCCGGTTTTGCATTCTCTGAACGCATCTTGTTGCAGCACTGGGCCTGGAAGTATTTTTTCCAAAATAGATTACAAAAAAGAGTATTTTTGAAAGTACTTTAAATATTTTAAAAACCTGAAATAGGTTCCAGACTGCAAATATTTACACACATTCTTAACTTTATGTGCAAGGAGTTCAACTAAGTTTAAATAACCATTTTTATGTCTAACCTTAACTATGTACATAAATATTTACAGGATTGTGACTTTGATTTTCCTCCCTTGTGCTCAGTGCATCACCTGGTTTTTGAGTAGCTGGGGTCAGCGAAGCAAGCTGCTTTCTCAGTTTCACGCATTATCCCTACCCTGCGTTGCCTGGCTTGCAAACAGAGGAGCAGCAACACGGAAATCCAAAACCTAAAACCCCAAACTGCTTTTAAGTGGTTAGCGTTCTGCAAAAACACTGTCAGAGGCTGAAACTCGAATAACTGTACCTATTTTGAAATCTCACACTGATGAATTTGAGCAGGGTACTAAATGGATGCTGTAAACCCATTTTACTCTTTTCCCACAAAAGCTTACATAGGAGTTGGCAACAGGGCAGCTCATGTGCCTCAGTGGTGATTTCCCTGGTGTGCACGCAGCTAAACCCTTGACCTCTACGGGCAGGGGGGTTTAAATGAGTTTCAGGATTTAAAAAAAAAAAATTTTAAAACATGAAACTTTTAAATAGTCTAAGTTTTATTCACAAACAACAATTAAAACTTGGAAAGATACAAAAGAAGTTTTGGGAGCATGAGCAGCAGCATTCCCTTCCCAGATCCCCAAGGCAGGGCACAGCACTTAACTCCTCGGAAGCAGGGCTAAGACTCCTCTTCGCCTCCCTCACTGACTTGTGGAATACAAAGGGTGGGGTGGGGGGTAGATTTAAAAAAAAACAAAACAAAACACAAAAAAAACCACCACACCACACAACTTGGCTGCATGCAGCTCAACTTTCCAGTTGTTAAACATCATACTTTCTAGCCTCTTCCTTCTTCAGCATCAGTCATAAGAAACATTTAAAAATAGTAAGTTAATGATGTTAAAGTGAACGTTACTTTCAGAGGTTTGTTTATGCGTTTGATAGCTACTTTAACTATTTCCTCCTGTACAGCAGCTCATCTGCCAGTTTCCTCTGTTTGTGTAGAGCCTTTGATAGTGAAATAGGACAGAAACAAAATTAAATGCTTGAAAGTGTATGCATTCTGGCTTTAAAACCACAAAGCCCGGCAGAATGATTCATCAACGGTCAAAATCCCCCCAAACTATTTTCTTTTAAAAAGAAAATTCAATATTTATTTTGTGCTTCGGTATAATGTCTTCTGTAACTTTTTATTAATTTGTAATACACTGAAGTCTCACCATCAATTTCTGAAATCCGTACATTTCTTGCAGCTACCAGAATACAGCATCCCATCAAATTCTAGCCCAAATTTCCCCAACGTGACAATAACAGATGCCAACAATCTCTTGCCTTGGATAAGGCTAGAGAAGGAAAACCAAATGTCTGTATACAAACTGATTTCAATAATATGCTACGAGAGTTTAATATATTAATGAAAAGGATTTTAAACAATACAATTTAACTAAATTCAATCAGTGTTGCTCAACAGATCAGTTACAAAATATCATAGTGAATATTAACGGAAGAGGCTTATGCTATGTTACTCAGTATCTTGACACACAAAGATTTTAGTATGGTGATTTGTTTGGAATATAATTAAAAGTACCAATCAGGAAAGGAAAAAGCAAAACCTCTGCAAAAATGGATTTATGTCCTTGATTTTTAGAAATGGTCTATAAACTCAAGAAACTTTAAAGCATTTGGAGGTTTCTAGATGCCTTACTTCATAGTATTAGAAAACGTCAAATTTTCAGAAATAGCATGCATTGCACTTAATGGAATAGGGGCCTGTTTCAGGCATTTTCAAGAATGAGATGATGTATAAAAATAAGCATTTTTCAAGAACTCAGGTTTTACATAAAACCAAAATTTTGATAGAAAATGAAGGCAAGACATGAGGATACTCACAATTTCTGTTTTCAACCATAAGTCCTTTTATTTTGCTGAGGTCTGAGAATAATTTTATTTTTAAAAAATATTCAAAAAAGTAATTGGAGCTATTAAAAGCTATTTTACAACAAAAGGTGGCACTATAGAATATCTGCATACAAGGTAATCAGTTGTATGTCATTTTGAACATTACTTACTTCATCAAAATCTTTATGCAGTGTTGTATCCCAAACAGCAATCTACTCAAAATCTGTTCACAAGACCAGGACAAAGTCTAGACCCAGGTCACCTGTATGTGCATGCACTCCTTACCTCCAGGTATTACAAATGTTTCAGAATACTTCACTGAGATTGCTTAAAGTGTCCATAGTTAAATGCATGCAAATACTGGCCACTTCAAGATTCTCACTTGCTTTTATTTGGGGAAATTTTCTCTAAAAGCTGAAGATGACTATTTTATGCATTTCTGTTCAACAGGTCTGCAGCACCTCATTAGCAAAAGGCGTAAAGGGAAAGAACACCCTTTAATAACTAACATGTGCCAAATAATCAAGGAGGATATTTCATTCCCTCGGACCACGAAGCGCCCCACAGATATAACTCTTCTACACCCACAAGCCAGCCAGAGCAACTTATTCTACAACCCCAGGGCCACTTGCGGGCTGATGCATTAGCTCAAGCCCCCACATTTGGAGCTACAGAATACCACTAAAAACAAAGAGCAAAGAAACATGGCATGCCATGGTCCTTAGGGAGCATAAGGAAAAATACTTTAAAAATCACAACTGGCATTCCGACACCACGCTTAGTTTAATAACGAGGATTATTTGTATTATCATGGTGCGCAGGAGATCCAGCCACCAACCAGGGCTCCTCATCACATCAGGCACCGCACAACATGCAAAAGGCACCGCTTCAGCATTGCTCCTTCTGTGGCACTTCAGCCCCCAAATGAGGCTCTAAAGCTGCAAAAATTGAGCAGGGAGCGAGAGAGGCACAGAGCCAGGGGCTGCTGCCAGCTGGTCTCGGTGGAGACCGCGGCTCCCGGAAAGGAGCCGCCTGCGCTGGACTGCCTGCCCCGGGCAGGCACCAAGAGGGGGTCGCCCACCAGCCGCTGGCTCCCTGCAGGAAGGGTGGGAAGAGCCAGTGCTAGCGGGAATACTTCAGCGCTGCCAATGGGAGCCCGGCTCCCCCTTCCAGGTTGTAGCGCCTTCAACCTTACTGTGCACTTCATGACAATACATTGCAGCTTTTTCTGCCAGGGATGGGTGTGCTAGAGGTAGCCTTTAGAGGTACACCAGCCATAGGAGAAGAGTGGCTTCAACCTTAGTGCTTCCTCCTGCCAGACTGCACAGTGTAAAGTTCCCATGACCCAGATGAACAGAAAAGGAAATAATCCATTACAGTTGAAAAGCAGTCTGTACACACACACACAAAACAAAAAAAAATAGAAGGAAAAACCCAACATGTCCCGTAAAATCCACATTAGGGCTTCCAGTCTATGGAAACCAGAGTCACCTTCCGCAAACATTTCTAAGAGCTGCAGGGCAGGGGGAACTTCGTCCGAACTGGAGGAACTAACCAGTGGGATATACCACAGCTGGTTTCAGTGCCAGCTCACACACTACCTCCCACCTTGCAAGAGGTACGAAGGACCTTTAAAGGGCTCTGGTCCTCCAGCAATCCCAAACTACCCATCCCAATCCTGGAAGAGCACCAAGCAACACCAAAACCAGGACGCTCCCACGCAGCCCAGTCAGGCTGCTGGTGGACTGCTCTCTGTGGTGGGCAGCCCTGGCCCTGCCACGCTTCCCCGGCACCCTCAACCATGAACCAGCGATACAGCTGGAGACTGAGCATTTCCAGCATTACCTCGTTTCTCCAGGCCGCACCGCTGGAGATGGCAGAGGCCTCCAGCCTCCAAAGCTCATACACCTGATGAATGGCTTTAGGCGGGAACCAGCCGGAGTCAGGCAGGGGCACGGTCCTGCAGAGCTAAGCTCTCTTTGGCTGTTTGGTTCTTCTTTTCAGGACTCCTGACCAGTCCCAGGAGCTGTACTAACAGACAATAAGCGATACCCAATGTTACATGCAATTTATGTTTTAATTTAATGCCTATCTACCTGCCCCCAGCAACAGATGCTCCGGTACTAATAGGAAAACAAGTTTATGCAAATCGAAATACTGTGGTTTTAATCACTTGATCCAATCTATTTACAAGCTGAGTTTATTATTTTCTGCTAATTGTGAGGTTGTGGATCCATCTGACTTTTCTAGGCAGGAGTGCCAGTTAAAGCACCCTTCCCCACCTCCACGCCTGCCACGCAGCTCGGCTTCCCAGTCCTCTGCTGCTGCCCACCTGGTGCTCGCAGGGCAATCTGTGCAGCCAGATGGAGAAGCAGGCTGGGGAACCCATCCAAGGGGCTGGGGGCGAGAAGGAAGAACCTATGCAGAAACACAAAAGGGTTTTTTGTTTTCATCTTCATCAGTTCACCAGTCTGATTCATCCTGCACCTGCACAAACATTGATGCTAACACAGCGTAAGGGTGGGAATAACGTGCAGCAGAGAACCGAGAGGCTTAAGTAGTCCTGACAGTGCGAAACCACAGCCTGAGGATGGAAACAAGGATTGTCCATCTTTCTCACAGACTAGCATGTTTATACTGGACATCATGGTGCAGCTCTCAGAGTATTAGCAGTATTGTTTATTCCTGGCCTGAAGAAACGAATGAAGAAAACCATAAAAGATGCTGCCCCATACTCAAGACACCCACCCTGGCATAGCAGTGGCCCCTTGCTCCCGTGTCACCCTACCTTTCCTGGTGCCCACCAACCCCATGCTGGTGGCACGGCCAGCACCGCCTCCGAGTCACATCACTTCTGACTGTTTTCCAAAGGAAGAGACAAGTGGCACAGGTGGGACCCTGCGTACCCACACGCCTTCCCTCTAGCAGTTCCTGTTGGCAGAGAGGATGGGGGAGAGGGCAGGACCATGGCCACGCCAGGGACACTGCAGTCAAAGCCCTGTGCTGCTAGCAACAAGCTCAAGCAGTTGCATGCACTCCAGCTTATTTTCTCAAAAACACCATGCCACCAGCCAACGAACGGTACCCGTCAGCAATTTCAGTATTAAATCAAGTGAGGCTGCGAAGAGGTATTCGGTTCAACAGGACTTAGACAAAACCGCACATGAACATGTGTTTGAACACATTAAGTATGTTACATAAATTACATAAAAACACAGAAAAATAACTTCTCTCGGACACTTGTCAACTTCAGAATATTCTGTAGAATAAAAAGATAAAGCATTCCCAGAATACCAGGTTTGTTTACTGTTTTGAGGTACGTACAACTGCTCACTGCTGTTTGGGGAAATTGCAAGGTGGCTGGAGACCCTGGGGGAAGCATCAACAGCCTGCAGCCTGTTGAGCTGAGCCCAAAGGGAGAGTCCTGGTCCTCCTGCCAGCGTGGCTGGGGTGTTCCCAGCCATGCCTTTCATCGATGCAGACAGGGCAGTCATGCAGACAGTGGTACCAATCCTAGCTAATTAAGCTGAAAATGAACCTTAACAATATAACAAACAAACAAACAAGAAAACAACCCAGCCACACAAAAGAAAACTAAAAACATCTCAAAAAACCAAAAGCCTTTTCTCAATCAGTGACCTGATACTACTGCCCAGTGTGCGTGTGTGTGTGAGTGCGTGTAAATTAGGAAGCACAATTATCCCATATTTAAATGATTCTGTTTAAAGGACTGCTTCTTAGGAATATTTTATTTGTGTGATTTAAGTAAACAGTTTAAAATACCAGAGGAAGACAACTGCAGTCTAACCATAAGCATAGTACAGCAAAAGCAGAAAGCACCATCTCAACTCCTTGAAGATACTCAAGTACTACAGCTTTTACAGCAGGGATGGGATGCCGCTGCCAGGCACACTCCACTGCCATCACATCTAGAGCGTCAGAAGTAGTGGCGGTGCTTGTTCCAGCTGCTGGTGCGTAGGAGACCCCTGCCTTCAGGACCCCTGTGCTCCGGCAAGGAGGGAGCCAGGTGGAGCCCGGCCCCTCCGCCAGCCACCCAGCTCCCCGCAGCTGGAGCTGCCTGGCCCACTGCAATCACAAGCGGCTCACCTGTGTTAGCAACCTCTCTCCTGTCACAGACAAACCAAAAGTGCATAAATTCAAACAGACAGCCTTCCAAGATCACATATTAAAGCTATGAACACCCACCAACTGCAATACCTTTTTGGAGCGCAGCATCGGTCTCAAACTCGCCTGCATACGGAAAGCGGGAGTAACTTCTGGTCATGTCCTGCTTTTGGCTAGGATGGAGTTAATTTTTTTCCTAGTAGCTGGCATAGTGCTGTGTTTTGGATTTAGTATGAGAAGAATGTTGATAACACACTGATGGTTTAGTTGTTGCTAAGTAGTGTTTATACTAAGTCAAGGACTTTTTCAGCTTCCCCTTCTCTGCCAGGGGCACAAGGAGCTGGGAGGGGGCACGGCCAGAACAGCTGACCCCAGCTGGCCCAAGGGCTATTCCATACCATGTGACATCATGCCCAGTATAGAAACTGGGGGGAGTTGGCTGGGGGGCAGCGATCACTGCTCGGGACGGGCTGGGCATCGGTCAGTGTGTGGTGAGCAATTGCACTAGGCATCACCTGCTTTGTGTATTCTGTATATTCTATTATTATTACTTTTCTTTTAGTCTACTCTTTTACTAAACTGTCTTCATGTCAACCCACAGGTTTTACCTTCCCCCCCCCTTTTGATTCTCTCCTCCGTCCCACTGAGGGAGGGGGAGTGAGCAAGTGGCTGGGTGGCGTTCAGCTGCCTGCCAGGTTAAACCGCAACATCATCAAAACTTCTAAGCCTTTAATTTATCAAGATTGAAGTCAATTAACCAAAAAACAAGAGATAAAGGTTGAATTTTTTTATATAAAAGGACTACAACATTTTAAAGCATATTCTGTTATGTTATGCTTTTAGCTATAATTACTGTATGGGACATGTGTTTGACACTTATTTTTTAGTGTTCAAAAAACATTTCAGTTGCTAGCCCTTTGCCATCTGTTTCCTATCATTATTTAATTAAAATATTTTCATTTCTCTCACAGTAGAAGATTGTTTTCTGGGTGACTAGATTGTTATCTCCTTTTACTTAAACAGTGTAATTCCAAGTTTTTTATTTTTTTGTTTTTGAGAGAGAGAGGGGCATGTGCATCTCCTCCCAACTAACCCCCCCCCCCCAGCAAGGGCTAACAAAACAAGCTAGTTTAAAACCAGCCAGAATACATCCCCTTCTCTCCACCTGTCAAGAACACTTTTCCAAAGTCTCTGAGGAAACTAAAGTAACGCATCAGCTGCAAAAAGCACGGGGATTTTCCTCCCAGAAAGAGGAAACTCGCACTTGAATACACCTTGGATGAAAACCAAGGTCCAGGGTACAACATGCAGCTTACACCATGCAAAACACTTACTGTTCCCAGCCCAAATACTGGAGCTGAACAGCTGACGCCCCTGTGGCTACCCTGCGCAGGGGCGAACTCGGTGGCGTACAAGGCAGAGGTGGTTTCTGAGCAGTTATCAGGAGCGAGCGCAGTAATTCTTACCTGGAAAATGGTGTTTGCAGCTGCTCACCGATTTGTTAGCACACACGCTGCTCTCGCCTCATGATTTACGATGCTCTCTCCAGCACTGAGACTTCTATTACTGTCCTCGTTTATTGCCTGCAGCTGTCATTCTCACCAACAATTCTACAGTTTTTTGTAGGTGAGGTATCAAAGGTATTTAGTGTGCACCTAGAGATGTAATTTTAATCAAACCTACTCACAGGCAGTATTTAAATGTTAGAACAACTGCACAGAGTGCAGCAATTAATGTGGACTTGACCAACCAAAATTATGACAGCCAGAAACGTTTACTCATAAATGCCTCAAAAGGATGGATGTCCAACAGGCCTGTGAACACCTGCTGATTTGTAAACGAAGATAAAAATAGTACCCATAGATCACAAAGCCTTCCAACAGGTATTTGAATGCACAATAAATATATTTAACACAAATTCAGCAATTTCATTTTCTATGGCCAAAATGTTGGTAGGCAGTAAATCCAGCTACATCTTTCTCACCACATATTTTTCCCAGCCAGCTATTTTCCCCTTAGACTAGCCAGGTCTTCCAGCATCTCCTAAAAACCTGCTGAATCTGCCCATTTTAGAATAAGAGCAATGTAGGGGGAAGCAGATTTTACATCCAACAATTCCACTTCTGAAAAGATCTCTCTGTGTTATCCAGACATTAAAAATTTCCAAATCAAAAAGTTCTGACCCAATGCAGTCCTTACTTATCTTTTGGGAGAGCCACAAAATGCTCAATGATTTCCAAAACAAGCAAGCAGCGTTACTAAACATGACTACCAATTGTACCACCCTGCTTTGAGAGAGGGTGGCAAACAGCCTGCGGGCGTGAATTGGACCTACCACCACCGAACGCAGCATGAAGTGCAAGAGAAAGGAAAAGAGGAGTCCTGGAGCTAAGCCTAGTACTACTTTCACATGTACTCTAAAGTTCCAACTCCTCAAGTCAACTGACTATAACACCATCTCTGTTTATCTAATGAGTTTCTAGCGCTTGTGATTCAGGATGAAACTCAAAAACATGAACCCTAAACAAGCCCCACAAAGCAGGTTTTGCAAAAGCATGCAAGTTTATTATTATTTAAAATTATTCTATAGGCCTGGCTTCTGGGGGCCGAATACTTTAAGGCTGGCAATCTTAAATTAGTCTCATCGGTACTCTAAGCACTGAAAGCCGCTTTCTGGATTCCAAGTTCTTGTCTTCAACACTGTCCACACTGCACAGCTTGAAAATGACACACAGGGCAAAACCAACAATTGTGAATTTACAATCAAAAAGGTAACCTGAAGGCCATCACTGCCATAGTCAAGCTTTATTTATAGCTGAACAGATAGAGTCAAAGTATAAACTACAAATTAAACACATAACTCTAAGAGGAAAAAACGATGATGCATTTTACTCTATCATGATAGAGTACCAAAGAATCTCTGGTGTTTGGAAGTTAACACTTGCAACGTATACAGATATTGATTAATGCTAATATCTCTCCATGTTCTAGTCCCTTCAACTAAGATGACGGGGTCATATCGAGAGAAGAACGCAGAAGCCATCAGTCACTACTTGTGAGCCCACATTAAACCATTAGCTGGTGTGCAACAGCCTGCTTTCAGGTTGAGAAACAAAATCTGCTTTTAATAGAACACTAATTGGAGCACGTTTCAGAGTTCAAGAATATATGACCTTCCAACTATTCCGAGGATGCATTTCAGTCATTTAAATCCACAATATACCATTTGTCTTCCCATAATATTTATTAGGAAAATAGGCCTGAACTGGTCATACACACTTCACTAGGAGAAAAAATCCACCGCGCAAAAGCTGAACTCACCTGTTTTTATACTTTTTAAAAATAATTTTTTAGTTCAGCTTCTACTCTATCTCTTGACCCCCCTTCCTACATGTAACTGCAGAATGTATGTATTTGGGTGGAAATAACATATCTCTAGAGAGTACATGCAGTATGTGCTTTACATATGTTAGCTTTGATCATAACTAATCAAAGTTAAACTTTAATCAGTTTAACTATATCTCTACACTCCTCTGCTGTGAAAGATCCATCCAAATGGAAAAGTTGCATCCAACTACCTGGCACTCACCTGACGTGACTGCAATGCACGGCTGTGTCTAAAAGTCAGAGACAGAGGATCCTGACTGCTGAAAGCATCCCTGAGATTCCTCATGCCAGTCACTCAGGAATTGGGGAACAAAAACAAAACAACAAACAAACAAAACCAAAAGAATACCAAACAACAAATGACACCAAACCAAACCAAACCCCTACAACCACCACACACACAAACCCCATACACCAAAAACTTGAAACTTCCTACCGTCAATCATTACTGCACTTTTCTTAATACTGGACAAGAGAGTATTTTACTGGCAAGGGGCGGGGGGGGGGAGGAGGAGGAGGAGAAGGAGGGGAAGTCTTTCCCCCCCCCAAACCTAACACAGCTGAGAGGACATTTAAACTATAATTGCTCTTAGATTCAAACACAGGTTCCCATCCTGTCCTCATCAGATGATGTCTTTAGGATCTGATCACTCGTGCATATGGCTCTTCACTGACAAACAACCTGACTCCTCTACTTGTGCAACTTGCATTACTCATAGGAAAGCCTTGGCAGAGGCAGGCCAGCATATGTTAATTACTGGGTTGCATTATAATAGGTCTAACATCTTGTTTCCCATCCAGGGTTTTAGAATAAATGGAAACAACAGTCTCTTTGGATACAAAAGTATGTATTTTTGTATCTCAGGCTAAAAATATTCTACGTTAAAACACACAAATAGATCAACTGCCAGAGAATTCCTGCCTCCTCAGTGTTTCTTTCAGGGGTTTTATCCTTATTAAACAAAGAAGGCAGGCAATCTTTAAGAGAGGTTAGCATACATGCATTCATCTTTCATTTCCTACAAATTATCCTTAAGTCAGGTGTAACAGTGAAAAGGGGAGCTTGACTCGCCCATCTTTTGTTTCTTCTATAAACAGTTCAACAGGCAAAGTTGTCTACCAGCTTCTACAACAGAATACAGCATAAATTCATGAACATTGAAGAGCATGAACAGAGCAAAGATACACTTAAAAAGGTATTTTTCATATGACAGGAGACATGTACTATGTTTCTTCATTTTATGATTTAATACACTGGGATATCGCTAGGACGAGATGCTGGCAACATTACAAGTATTTCCAATTTACATTTCTCTTCATTGAGAAAGAGGCATTGAGGGCTATAGCTGCCATTTCAGACAAAGGACCAAGACTACACTGAGACGCTGTTTCTTTTTGAGTGACCAAATTCGAAGTTTTCAATCTGAATTTCAAGTCATATGATGCATAGAACTGCCAGAAACACTAGAAGTTTCGCTGAAATTTTCAAAATACTAGTATTTTAAAGATAGGCACTGCTACAAGACTTCCTTTCACAAAAGGTTTTGCAAAAAGTTCATGCATTGAATAAATAATTTATACATGCATTTCGGGTGCAAACCTGTTTAGGATACAGTGAAAATGTGGTCTCAACATTTTTATTTTGGGTTTTTTTTTGTACAGGGATTAAACAAATCTAATGACAACTATCATGCGACTGGGACCAGAAGTCTGCCAGGCATCATCCTCTCCTCCTTCCTTACCCGAGACTCCCCGCGCTGGGTGCTGGGCTGAGGCAGTGCTGGTCCCCACTCCCGACAGCTGAGCGCCAGCCAGGAGCGGACAGATGGTGGCCAATAAGGAAACTATCACGTCGTAGTCGCCATGGCAGAGCCTGGGTGCCGCACAATAGCAGCCTATCGACTACTTTACTCCTCATTTTAGCTTGTTAATATGTTTACCTGCGTATGTCTAGCGCTCCCAGCTATAGGGCAAATCGCCGCCAGAGCAGTATTGGGGGTACAGCGTCACACAGGGCTGGTGAGGACCCACCACAGCTGAGAGCAGCGCTGAGGCCAGATATCCAAAGGCTGCAAACCAGCACACTAAACCCCGCGTACTAACCACCGCTCCGTGGAGTGGTTATGCTCTGGGTTAGCCAAGAGGAAACAGGCCAAACTCTTCAAAATGGATGCTCAACATATCAATTAGTCAACAAAAGCAACTTCAAAAGATGAATCTTAAAGTTCACGTGGTTTTTGTATTTAGAGACAAAACGACCTTGATGTCTTGCTGAAGGATAAGACAAGCACAGTCCTGAATTTAAGGTGCCCATCTGCTTCCCCCAAATGATTCCTCAAACCCAGGCTCTGAACCCTCCAGCAGCCACCGCCGCCTCCTCTCCCCTGCAGACCCCACACCTCCCAGATCACTTTACAAAGAACAACCTGCCACGAACAAAGGTAGAAGAAAAATGATGGCAAATATTTTCAGAACCTGTTTTAACCAAAATGGGTCTGAACCGCTAACCATCCACAGCGCCACCCTGTGCGGGAAGAACCACCGCTCGGCCCAGGACCGTGCAGCACCGAGCACCACCTGGCCCGTGCCTTGGGAGGGCTTTCTGCCCTCTCAGCCCCTACCGCCCCAGTTAGTGCCACCACCGGCGGTGCCCGCCACCTCCGCATGCTCTGCTACACATACATCAGAAGACACAGCCATTTCATGTAAAAGTTTTAAAATATTTATCTTGTGTCCTGGTGCCAATTCCTTGTGGAGTATGAACAAGGCCTTCTCTTTCGGTGTAACTCATACCTGAGGATCACTCGGTATGCAAGGTTTGGTCTTGACTGTATACCCCTCAGAAAAGCCTGAGTATGGCATCTTTCACGTGCAAGCTATCTCTCTGTTAAACACCAGGATTAAGTATTTGTCATTAACAAACATTTCAAAGGTTCCCCCAGATTTATTCTGCACTGTCTCTTGCTGGTCACGAACAACTGCTGTCACAGTTTTACTCGTCCTCTGGTAAAGAGTAACAAGGCCAACTGAAACAGCGACTGCCGAGTTACTCATAAACAAGTGGGTGCCTGCTGCAGAGGTGGGACTTTGTTTACCGCGGCTTTGAAGCCCTTCTGGGCACCCACCTTCCCACCCAACTCCTTTCCCCCGCTGCCACAGGCGCTGCGGCAGAGCCCGGAGCAGCTGGCTCGGAGAGCCCCCAGCCTCCCCTTCCAGTCCCACCCCGCAGCAGTGGGGAGGGCGACAGCCGAAAGCCAGTGCTGAGCAAGGCTGAGCCTTCCCCCCGAGGGTCCCCACAGCCGCTGTGGCAGAAGCGGGTTCAGAGCCGGAGCTGCAGGCAAAGCACAGCCGAGGGCAGACGATTGGGAAAGGACACAGCACCCGCACCCTTACGCTGTCAAAAAGCTACGGGAAGAGGATGGGAACCCAAACACTTTAACTCGCAAGGGTGCTTTAATCAAGTCTTAGAAGGCTTCGCCAGTGACCCAAAATAACTTCTCCTTGCATAATACTGTTATGATTTTAATGTGCGAGATGTCAGAGTTTTACAGTGCCAAAAGCCAAAGCTATGCATTCAGCTGGAAAGCTAGCAGGCTCCCATGTCTAATGGTATCAAACTCCAGCTGGACTGCAACCCAATACTTTTTAAAACAGCAATGTAAATTTTGGGAGAAATCTCATACTTGAGAGGAGGTCAGGAAAAGACTGAAGTACAGTTCCTGAAGCAAATTTCTTAAAGAAGGACTGATAGCGGCTTTAAGTCTCTCCAAGTGAGACGCATCAGAGATCTCTCAGAGGCAAGAAAGAAGGGGCTTGTGAATGGGGTGAAGCTGAACCTTAGTTTGTAGAGAAACAGGCTTGCTAAAGCAACACACATGGAGTTCACATTTCCAGTCACAGAGCTGCTACCCACATGGGTACCCACTGCAACTCAGTGTCTTGATTTTCTGTATCTCAGTGGCAAGGTGGGACTTCAGGGGTTTGTAAAGCACCCGAAGGACAGCGAACTGAACATACAGATAGACAGGATCCCAAGAGCATTTGCAGGATGACAGTTTGCTGGCCTGGAGTCTTTTTAGAACAAGCATTCCAGTCTTTAAAAAAAAATAATTGTTTAATCAAATGTAAAGTGCATCAACCTGTGCTAAGTGGAGGAGGGAAGAAAAAGCTTTCTTTGAAAAGGCTTGGGGGAAGCATTGGGTTGCTGTAAGGGAGGCCAACAGAAGCCATATACCAGCTGTAAACAAGTTAACTTCTGTGATCCCATTGCTGGGAAAAGGGTTACAAGAGCATTAAACAAACACAGAATTTACAAGAAGGACACCAAGAGATTGGGTAGACTGCCTGACAACCACATCATTCTTCTTCCTCCCTGCAAACCTGCAGGATAATAAACCCTTCTCTCTTTCACATATAGATAGATATATAAACAAACTGCTCTTCTGAGAATTCAATGGCAACAAAGTCTCTAAAACAGCTTTTTAAAGCTTTTCTCCTGTCTTTTTTTTGGGGGGGATAGAGATAACCAAATGTGTCTTCTGTTGACCTGTGAATATATTATAGTTTTAAAGTGAAAAAGCAACGGTGCTTGTTGTCAAACTACTCTAGCTGCAGGAACTTGTATTTTTGCAATGTATTTTAAGCAAAAACATTGTCCGAGAAAATTTTCCTGTTTATAAGGCTTTTTTGTCATTTACAACAGCCAAAACCTTAGAGCTATGTGCAATACTAAGGAAGACTAAGGTTTATGTTAAAGCAGTGATACGCAAGTTATTTCTTATTTTCAAACCATCTATGGGGACGTCCCACCTTCTGGCTGCAGGAACAGCAGTACTGCTCAAACTGGGCACAGGGGCAGCAGGACAGCAAGCTGGCGAGTTTGTCTGGCTGCCTTCAGAAAGTGGCTGTAGCTGGAGGGGTGGGGGTCCTGCAACTGAAGACACGAGCCTTTCCTCACTGTCACTCAACTCTTTTTGCAGTGCTTTTTTTTTTTTTCCCCATCACACTCTTAACACCATTAAAATAACCAACAGCGGATGGTAACCTTTGAGCTGGAGGACACCCATATACCAGGTGGCTGTTGGACAACCACCATGCCCAAGAGAACAGCACAGGGGAAGACTCTGAGCTTCAGTGATACGCTGAAGAAGAGTTGCAAAACCACCTTACAAGCTTAAGACAATTTCTGCCTTTGGTGAGGTAGAAATTGTGATCAGACTAGGGAAACCCCTCCTTCTCAGAGTCAGTGTGAGACCAGGCAATTTCCAGGGAAGTCCAATTTTAAACCCTCTTCATTGGGTTTGCATGGCAAGGTTTTGGTAGCAGGGGGGCTACAGGATTGGCTTCTGTGAGAAGCTGCCAGAAGCTTCCCCTACACCCAATAGAGCCCATGCCAGCCAGATCCAAGAGTGACCAAAGCCAAGCCTTGGCCAAGCCCATCAACAACTGCACCTGTGCAATGGCAGCCATAGAGAGGAGTGAGAAGATGTGAGGGGAACAGCCCTGCAGACCCCCAGGTCAGTGCAGCGGGAGGGGCTCCAGGTGCTGGAGCAGAGATTCCCCCGCAGCCCCGGGGGGTGCAGCCCAGGGAGGCCCACGGGGGAGCAGATCCCCACCTGCAGCCCAGGGAGGACCCCACACCAGAGCAGTGGGGTGCCCAAAGGAGGCTGTGACCCCATGGGAAGCCCGCACTGGAGCAGGCTTCTGGCAGGGCCTATGGCCCCGTGGGGAGGGGAGCCCAGGCTGGGGCAGGGCTGGTGGCCAGGCTGGTGACCCCGCGGGGACCCACGCTGGAACTGTCTGTGCCTGAGGGACTGCACCCCATGGGAGGGATGGACCCACGCTGGAGCAGTTGGTGAAAACTGCAGCCCGTGGGAAGGACCCAGGCTGCAGCAGTGCATGGGGGACTGTCTGCTGGGGGGGGGGGGGGGCTAGGGTGGAGCAGGGGAGGAGTGTGAGAGTCCTGTCCTGAAGAAGGAGCCGCAGAGACAGCGTGTGATGAACAGACCCCAACCCCCACTCCACGTCCCCTGCACTTGCTGGGGGGAGGAGGGAGAGAAAAATCAGGAGTGAGGTTGAGCCTAGGAAGAAGGGAGGAGTGGGCGGAAGGTGTTTTAAGATTTGGTTTTATTTCTCATTACCCGACTCTGATTTGATTGGTAATAAAATAAGCTAATTTCCCCAAGTCAAGTCTGTTTTGCCCATGATGATAATTGCAGAGTGATCTCTCCCTGTCCTTATTCTGGACCCACAAGCCCTTGTATTTTCTCTCCCCTGTCTGGCTGAGGAGGGCAGTGACAGAGCAGCTTTGGTGGGCACCAGGTGTCCAGGCAGGGTCCCCCCAGCACAGCCGCTCAGGCACCAGGTGCCCCGCAGCAGCAGCAAGTCAGCCTCGGCACTGCCCAGCACTGCTCCCCATCCCACCATGCCCTTATTTACACAGTAAGCCTGTATTCCATCAGTTCGTCTGCTTTTGGAACGGGTGTTCAAAAACAAGAGAGGAAGAGTGAATTCTGCACTTCAGAATTCACGGATGGAGACGCAGGAGGTGTGCATTTCAGGGCAGCCTAAAAGGCTCTGCTGTTCTCAGAGGGAGTCAGGACTACAGCCAAAAAACAAGCAGATATTCATCAAGGGAACGGGTTTTGCTACTAAATGGCCAATTGAAGCCCCTAGTATTCTGTCATATATCTATGTCACTGCAGCCCCAATAAATAAACCCTTCTGATTAGTTATGAGACTATCTAGAAATCTCTGCGAGACGGATACCATTTGCTTTGCCAGCTGGTCAGTCACTGCGGCCCTGCAGTCTCAAAGGAATTAAAAACGAAAAAAATCTAAGACAACACAACCTTTTTTTTAACGCATTGCTTTTTCTCTAACTCCTCAAACATATATGTTTTTACCTCATCAGCAAAGATGGCGAGTGATATTTCACAGGTACGAAGAGCTGCAATATGAACAGGGCAGAGTTTATCCACGTTTGTGCCTTAGATCGGCCAGTTACTATTCTCTAATTAATGCTATCCTGACCAAATTGACTACTAAAATAAGTCACCAGAAGAGATTACCAGTTAGCAGACAAAGACTTGAAAACATCAGAACAAGAAAGATCTGAAGACGACCAAGTCAAGACAACCAACAATTCCCATACTGCTTTTCCATGACGCTGTCAGATGCACAAAGTCTGTGGCTTTCATTCTCATGCTAGCTTTGACAACACATACATATTATCTATAGGTTAGAGTTGTTCCCCTTTCCGAAGTCAGACCCACAGCAGCGCTGCTTTTCTCCGGCAAAAAAAGGCTTACAGCAGCCACAGTCCCTCCAGTGCCTGCAGTCAGTACTGACTACCAAGGAACTGGAATGTGGCTCTACAGGGAGAGCCACCACCACTGCCTATGGATCAGCCAGCCAGGGGATCTCCTGGGAAGGTTTCACAGGATGGAAGAAGGACGCCTTAGCAGGAAGACATCAGTTTTAAAAATCAGCTCTCCACCATCCCCTCACATATAAATATTAAGTCAGGAAAAAACAAAACAAAACGACCCCCAAAAAATCAAATAACAAACTCCTTATAGAGACAAGCAACGAGCAGTAGAGGCAATCCAAATCCACAGTTCTATGAAATTTCCACATGTTTCTAGCATCATGCATATTAATGGATCGTGAACGATTTCTTCTCCTCCCTTCTCCTCCCTTCCCCCCCGTGTTAAGCCAACGGCCTTCTTGCTTCACTTTGGGAATCAATTCAAAGCTGCTCTGCAGAGTCAAAACAAATGCTGGATTATCAACCAAGGGATATGCTTCCCACATTTATCTTAATGGAATGCTAACGTGATAGCTTGTATGTGACTACCTCAATATTAATACACTAGACAAAATACAGAACAGCTCGATTTATTGAATTATCCATGGAAAGGACAGAAGTCTCTTTTCAAGCTTAGATATTTCATTAGATCCTAAACCTTATTGAAAAAAAGCATCAACCATCACCCCTTCCCCATTGGAAGGAATTGTGTTTGGCTGTTCGGGGATTCAATACAGGAGTACAAAAATTACTCCTACCCTCTGCTACAGGTCTAAAATGTATAAGCAACTCAAGGAAACTATAGGTGGCCCAGATCAAATGCTCACCTAGGTGGGCCTTCAGAAGGGCTGGTTCTTTTAAAAGCGAGTCATCCCCTGTGGAGTAACTCAATTTCTGTTGACACTTACAGGAGAAATTAGATGGAAAGTGATTTTGTCTGCCTAAGAACAACTTTCTTTTTTCTACTAGATACATACTATCCATACAAATTTACCCTGCTCCATAAAGGGAAGAGAATAGGCACCGTACTGAAGCCAGCAAACCTCACCTTTGCAGGCAATGTAAACTTCAGCATATCTTAAACTATTAGAACCAAAAATAACATGTAACAAGTGTAAGACCATCTCCTACTCTCATAATACACTACTGCCTCCAACAGTCAAGCTGTGGAGATCCATTACAACCCATTGCCTGGACATTTCTCTTGCAGCCTATATCACCCTTAAAATATTTTAACATAAACCAAGCTGAATGGTGATGAATACATGAAAACCAACGGAAATAAAGAAATTGGAAGTTGCTATGTAAGAAGTTTTTGCTTTTAGAAAAAGAAGGGGGGGGGAGATTCATATAACAAAGCAACATTTTCATTTACAAGCCTTTTGTTTTTAAACCAAAGACACCATGTTAAAGCAGAAACGATTTCTAATACCACTGACAGCCTCAACTTTTCGTCAGCAGGAAAGCTTACATACCCCTAAATTCAGTGAAAGGAAAACATACAGTATCTGAGGAGGAGGTATGGCAGTGCCCATCCGGGGTGGTCAGTATTGATGCGCTGTTTGCTGTGCTTTCCCATAAAGCGCACCTAAACGGATAAAGAAGGCTCTCATGTTCCTCGTCCCACAACAATCAGTTGACAAGAACAAGCATAAACCAACTCTAAACTTTTCAGCAATATTCTTGCCGCTTCGCTGTAATACCGGATAGGATTTCACAAAAATTGGTCTAACTAGGAGTGAACAAATCAGCCAATTGTATAGCGGGCGAATTTGTTACCACAGGCATTAACTGCAGTCCTACTTATTTATGAGAAACAGGCTTCCCAGGTAAAGCCGTAACAATCCCAGCTCCCTCCCTCTGCAGCATCTGATCACCCACGTTGTTACAGCAGCACAGCAGGCACCACGAGCTCCTGGCCAGCCCCCACATCCATTTCCCACAGTCACATTATCTTCCGTGCGACTGGAAAAAGGCTGGATCCCCGTTGTCCTGCAGCCTATCAACAACATTGTGGAAGGCAAAAGGAATTCCAACTTTGCTTCCTTTCTGGGATCTATTTTTCTTCCTTTTCAGGAGAGAAGCCAGGCTTTCCAGGCTGCTAGTACAAACATCAAGTTGCTAAAAACCAGCAAATGTTGTCTCCAACTATAGTACCGGTGTTGTAACCGTCATCTGTGAAGGTTTGCTGGTTTGGGGGTTGGTTTTTTTGTCGACACAAAACCTTTGGAGCCTATAAAAGTGGAAGAGATTTGGGGTAAAGGGCAAGCAACTCCCAAGAAAAGTTATGAATAGAAACATGCTACAAAGCCTCCTCCTTCCCACCCCTCATAACTGCTGCTGATCAGGACAAATCTCTCAGACGAGGCAGAAACTGATTCATTATCTTCTGTGGGTTTCTTAAAATATTCTAAAAACAGAATTGTATGCTGCATTAAGATCGCAGTTTTATTTCATCTCAGACAGCACAAAACACTCTCTGTATATACACACAGAAACTCACTTCTTGCCTAAAACAAAGTTTTCATTGATCCTTTGCCACAGACTCAATTATTGTTTCTAATCATGATCAACGTTTATTTAAGGTACTGTGGACTGTAAACAATAAAAGCATCTGTCCATGTTGACATGAGTGTCACTGGCAGGTTAGATACCTATATCGACTGGTCCTGAGGGCGTTCTTTTTAAATTCTGAAAGCCCAAAGTAAATTTAAATTACAATTTACAGAACAATCTTTAAATCAGCCACCTTCTGAGGTAGCGTTATCTTGAGTAGATAAAAATCACAATCTGTCAGTTAAATCCCAGAAATTTTTCATTGTTTTAAAACGTAATCCTAAAGACACACTTTTTTTTTTTTTTTTAAAAGTGGAAGAGTCTGCAAAATTCCTGGTCCTCTTCACACCCACAGGGAAAAATAGTCTTCTTGTAGTTTGGCAATTATAGATACACATGTAAAGAAGTAGAAATTGAGACATTTTAAGAAGACATTTAAAAAATAAAGATAAAAAGAAGAAAGGTCCTTGACTGTGGGATATTTAGAGGATTTCAAGTCATGTTTTCCATAGCATAATTTTAAAAATAAGTGGCCTTTTCTTTCTCCTCCCCCCCCACCCCAAACTCCGAGGAAAACGGAGAAACCAAACGCACTCAACTAGCCTCAAAGTCACACGTGCTCCATTGCAGATCTTGCTTTCAATGTGTCTTTTGTTTGATGGCTGGTGTTTCAACATCCTCAACTTGAGCAGAAAAAGGTCAGAGCGAGTCTTCTGGCATTCATAGACCTGCACCAGGCCCCGCCAAGAGAAGATTGATGCCACAGTACATTTCCCCCAGCCGAGAGAAGGAAGTAGAGGTTTGAATCCGAGACCAACTGTGTTTGTTTGAAGGATCCTTATTCTCCCAAAGACCATCAGTGGTGTTTAGTTTTGCTATAGTCTTGCGTGAAACTTTTCTGCTGGTGCTGGTCACCTCCGGTACTTTTGAGGTAGAGTTCCACCACCATGCCTGCCCGGGTATCGCGACCTGGGCAGGTTCCCACCAGTAAGAGGTTTCAGCCGTACATCCCAGCATAGGTTTCTTTCTCCCCCCACCTCCTCCCACCCCGTTTTTGCTTCACCTCTCAGTTACCCCAGTGCTCCCACGCCTGCTGCCCTCACCTCCGCTCCCCTGCCCGGGGAAGAGAGGCTGCTCCATTAACCTGCCAGCGCGCAAGGCCAAGGTCCATGCTGCAGCTAGGGAGAAGCTGTTGCTAAAGATTCCTTAAAAGCTTTGGCACTTCAAGGCAGTTGGAACTACTCAAACCAGAGCTGGGAGCCAAAGCTTTGCCACAGCATTAATGGGCTTTTGCCCTTTTAAATTTTATAAGCCTGTCGCCTTTCTGATGCGCGCAGTTTTATTCAGAGTCCTAAATGGCCGTTTCATATTTAAAAGAAAGCTTGCATAGGTAGCACCCTAAAACTACCCCAGGTCATTCATCTCCCCCTGCTCTCCTACTGTCTCTTAGGAAACCTTTGATAGAGCATTTGTTCAGGCTGCCAAGTTAAATCCTCTTCTCTCATGTCAACGCATTGAAAAAAGCAGTCAGAACACCAGCTTCACTCAGGCCTGCTGAAGTAAATGGAGAAAACCAATTCCTCTGGCACTACAGAGCCATTAAGCCGCTCGCAGATTATTAACTGAAGCACAAAAATATACACGGCGCACAACCGGACGGCAATGCAGAGCTATTCCTTAAGTTCGCTCCGCTCCCGACAAACTGCCTGCACGGCTGCGATGTGCAATCGCGGGTGCAGCTGCCGTGACCGTTCCGCGGGACCCCGGCAACCCCAGACAAAAGCCGCCCCGCCGCCGCCGGGCACGCTTCCCCTTCCACGGGAGCGGGGGCTGCGCTCGGAGGGGAGAGCCCGAGGCGCCTCCCCACGCCGGTGCTCCCCATCGCCGCCGCCGAGGCAGCACCGAAATTTAAACTTTACACGTGCAGAACAAAGTTTACAGTCTAAAAACCCGATTACGGCAACAACTTCCTCCCCCTGCCCGGGGCTGCCTTACTCCCTCCCCGCTACCGAGCCAGCCCGGAGCGCTATCCCGAGCGGAACGGGGGGAATAAAAGCGTGGCTGGATGGCTCCTATTTTTATGTTTACATTCCTGAAGTGTCTTTTAACTGACTGCCGTTTCCCCTCTCCCCGCCAGCAGCTCCGCCAGCCGCCCCTGGAAGCGCTTCCCCCGCTCCCCTCGCACAAGGCGGGCGGCGAGCGGCGGCCGGGCCGGGCCCCCCGGCCCCTGCCCCCGCGCCCCCTCCCCTCCGCCCCGGCGGCTTCCTGGACAGATGCACCGGGGGGAGGGAGAGAGGGAAGGGGGGCGGGAGGGGGCTGCTCCTTCCTCCTGCCTGGCGAGAGAGGCCCCGGTCCCAACTGGCTCCCAAAACCCAGACACAAGGAATTTACACCCAGGCAAGCTCCCCGCAGCACAGGCGCAAGCTCCCCCACGCGTCTCCCAAACCCCACACGCGCGGCCGGGCACGCAGGGGCAGCCGGCCCGCCCGCCGCCGGCCCCCCCCCCGGCCCCGGCCGGCCCGGGGGGCTTTCCCGGGCCCGGCTCGGCGGCTCCCCGCCCGCCCTCGCCCCGCTCCCTCGGCGGGGACAGCCTGCCCCTTTAAGAAGTCTCCGCACATTTTCTCCCCTCGCAGAATAAATATTTTTTTTTTTCCCCTTCCCTTTCCCCCTGTACACCTATTTCCCCAGCGTGGTCGCTCCATTGTTTCTGCTCCGCCGAGACGCAACCCCTGCCCGGCCGCGAACGGGGAGGTGCGAGCCGGGAGCGCAAATAGACGCGAAACTTACCTACGGATTGCAAAGCAGCCTTGCAGCAGCAAAATAATAAGGAAGAAGGCAGGCAAAATCCTCTCTCCCCAACTGATTTGCAGCTCTACTCGGGTATTTTTAAATATATAATTTTGTTTATTCCCCCCTCCCTTTCTTCCTTCTCCCCCCCGCTTTCTTTTTTCTTTCTTTCTCCCCCCCCCCTTTTTTTTTCCCCCTTGCCCACAGACAGTGAAAAGGAGCTCAATGTTAGTGGGTGAGTAAGTGAATCAACTAGCAGAGAGCACAGCAAGTTGAAGTGTCAAATTACATTGGCTATTCTATTACCAAAGGGCCATGCTTTGTGGCTGCTGGCAAAATCTGTCCCAGATTCCTATCTGAAAGGGAGCTGCCTCCTACAGGGATGTTCTTCCCTTCGCCCTCTCCCTTTCCCTCTCCCCCCAGCAACCTTCCCCCCCCCCGCCCCTTCCCCAAATCACACAAAAGTTAAAAATCTTAGATAGGAGTTAAAACACAAATATCGTCTTACAGTGTATCTTAAGGCGGGGATTCTCGTTTTAGTCTTCCCAAATACCAGGCTCTCGGAAACCGAAAGCAGGAGAGTATCTATCCTCCCTTCTGTATTTTTGTATTATTAAATAGAGGAAAACCACCCTGGACCCAATATATACTCTCAAGCATGCGGTGCCTCCGTCTGTACCGTCTTCACGGGGGAATTTTTACGGGGATGGGAGGAACAACCGGGCGGGCAGGGGGATCGCACGGGAACGCCGAGGTATCCCACGGCGCCGGGTATTTCACTTCAGCCCCCCCCCCCCCCTTTTAATGCCACCCCCGCCGCCCCGGGGGCCGCTGCTATTTTCAGAGCCTGGAGCTGCCGCCACCCAGGTAGGAGCAGGGTCCTCCCGGGGGTCCCCGCCCGCCAGCGGGGCGAAGCCAGGCGGCGGTGCCCGGCGGGGCGGGCCGGGCCGGGGAGGCGGCCCCGGCGGCGGGGGAGGGGAGCGGCCCGGGGCGGCAGAGGCCGGGCCCCCCCGCCGCCCTGAGCGCGGCCCGCGGCGGCAACAATAGGGCGTGGGGGGCTCCCCCCGCCCCTCCTCAGGAAGTCCAGTCCGAGTGCCAGGGAGAAAATAACAAGAAACCGTCCTTGTCTGACGAGCACCGATCTGCTAAAAAACATCTCCCTCGACTTCTCTTCCCCCTGATAAAACACTTCCAGGACAATCAATATTTTATGATGAGTTGTTAATAAGCCTAATATATTCATCCCTGCTCCAACGGGGCTTGTTAGATTATGCAATTAAGATAAGCAATTTAAACAGCACCGTGCAGCTTCTCGCTGGCCACATTCGTCTTGTTGTTGTTGGAGGAGGAGAAAGATCTGGACTTTAAAGGGATGCCGGATTGCTCGGGGAAGGGGGGGAGGAGATTTTTTTTTTTTTTTAAATGCGTGCAGCCGGAATCGCGCGTTAATGTCGCTCTCCACGCCGGTAACCCCGCGGGCCTCCCCCGGGGGCGCTCCCGCTCCCCCCCCCTTCCCTCCCCCGCGACGGCGGCCGCCGCTGTACGTACTGATTTGCATGGGGCGGTTCGGGCGCGGGGGCAGCGGGAACGGGGCCGCACCGCCCGCTCCCGCACCCCCCCCCCCCCCCGGGCTGCGCCCCCGGGCGCGCCCCTCCGCCCCGCTCATTTACGCCTCCGTGGCTTCCCCAGAAAATACGCTCTTCCCGCCGCTCCTCCCTCTCCCGCCGGCCGCCCCCCGCTCGCCCCGGGGGTACGGGGGGGGCCCCAGCGGGCGCGCCGCCCAGCCGCAGCCCCGCGCACGCCGCCGCCCCGGGCGAGGAGCAGAGCGGCGGCGCGGCCCGCCTCGCCCCGGTGCCGCCGCGGCCGCGGGGGGAGCCCCGGGCGGGCGCGTCACCCCACACCCCCGCGGGGGCGGCCGGCGCCTCCCGCCGCTCCGCTCCGGCTCCGCGTTTTGCGTGCGGCCGCGGCGTCAGCCGGGGAGCGCCGAATAACAAAGACAAGTTTGAGAGCAGCCGCCGCCGCGCAGGCCGCCGGCGGGGACCCCCCCGCCCGCGGCGCCGTGCCCGGGTCCCCGCGTCACGGCTCCCTCCCGCGCCGTCCCCGGCTCCGCCGGGTCCCGCCGCCCGCTCCCGGGCCCTGGGGGGGGTAGTAACCGAGCGGCACAGCCCGGGGGCCGGGACCTCCGCGCCGAGTTTGGCCCAGGTGCCACCCGCGGCTGCTCCGACCGTGACCCCCTGGCTCTGCCTTCCCCCCCTGCCCTGCCCCCCGAGGGCCACACCAACCCCGGGGGCTTTAACCCGGGGTCCGCAGCCGAAGACAGTGCGTACTGTTCAGCCGATGCAGCCCGCAAGTCATTCCGCTCCTGCGCGGCCTTTGATGTCCATTATTAAAACAGGCGCTGAACAAACCCAGCCTTTTAAGTAACCGACAACGGCACTGTAGCAATATAGTAATTTCCTGATAATCACACAGATGCCATTGCACCATACCTGAACGGTAAATTAATTTGCAATATTTTTGAAGGTATCAAAATTTCTGTCTTGGACACAGGCAAAAAATCAAGGCTTGATGTTTCCTTGCTTCAAACCATTTTACAGATACAGAAGATGAGAAAATTAAAAATATCTCCGTGCAGAAAAGCAATTGCAGAGGCACAGCCTGTCCACTGTATTTAAGCGTAACTTTCACTGATGTCATCCAGGCAGACAACAGATTGGTAGCAACGCATTTACTTTTCCAAGCTTTTTTGTAGCTTTGCTGCAGAATACTTTCCACATCACCACATCGTGCAGGATTTACCAGCTGCATCATCCTGCTATCTTTCAGAAACTCGGCTGCTTGATCAGCAAGGAAATTAAAGCTCTTGCTGGAAACAGGGTTGGGGGTTCAGCAGGTGCCGTTGGGCCCTCTGAGCCTGTCTGCACGAGATGGGTGTTGCCACAGCCTGTTCAGGGGCACCGAGGCGGCTGGAGGACATACCTGTCCAGAGGGGACGCGCAACTGCAACAGCCCCGGCCGCTCGCTGTGTTAGAGATCAGACAGCACTTGCAGTGACAGCGAGCGTTAAGGGGCCAGATCCTGACTGTTACACCTGCCCGTATAGAGCCCTTCGAGCTCTCAGCTGCAGGAGCCGTCCCTCATTGCCTCCATACGCTGCGTTAATCCACTGTGAGGTTTTGGCCCAGAAGCAGTTGCAGCAGTCAGTTTATCTAGTATATTTATCAGTTTGTTTGTAAATTAAATTCAACTCCCTGAAGGTTGGGAGGGCCTTAGTTTTCTCTGACCTGTGCCAATACCATTCGTGAAGTTAGAAAGGTGCCTCTAACCCACGCTGATGTGCTTGCTTTCAGCCAGGGACTGGGCTAATCCACGACAAAGAACACAGCACCTTTAGAGCTGCTCCAGTTCACTGCCAGTTGCCTGCTGGGGCATAAAGGGTGGACTGGCCACTTGGATTGAAAAAAAGGGTTAGGAGTTAGGGCTGGCTTAGGTTATTCAGTGTCGGCCCAAGAACAGCTCTGCAAAGAAAGTGCTCAATTAGGCTGATCAGCCTAATTTTCCAACTCCATTGCAGTGTCAGAGCAAAGCAAAAGCAGCATTTGCAACACGCTCAAGGATTAGGCCCTTTTTGTTTGTTTTCAGAGACCAGGCTTCTTTTTGCAAATGAGCGCTTTTGACAGTTTTAAGACAGGGAGTTGCTGTAACCAGCCTTAAAACAGAAGCTGCGCAAGCTTCAGCGCTTGATCTCAGACCCTGGCTTAACGGCGTTCTGCTGCTGCAGTTAGTGAAGCCATCAGTGAGCAGGCAGGCAGGCAGACAGTTATCCACGTTATTCCACACTCTGCGGTGGGCCTGTCCACAAGGGATTAGACCAAATCTGCTAACCTCATTTCTGTTATATAACCTAAGACAGATCTGAACTCTTTGCTCCAGAGGATTGTATGTTAAACCAGAATATCACCTCCCCCTAACCCTCTTGCGCTGTAGTTCAAATTAGGTTTTGCTGCTATCATAATTCATACGGTACCATAATGAAAGTGGAATTGATTGGGGTGGCACGTAGACATTGTGTCTAGACATACCCAGGTTACTTGTGTATGGGTTTTGTCAGGTAACTGCTATTGGTGCAGCTTTTTGGAGCATAAGGTTTAACGCAGACCAGGGTGACCAAAGGGAGTAAGCGCTTAGATCCTAAGTCCTCACTGAGCTATTGGGTGCTACAGCCATTAGTAACTAAGCTGCCTAGTTCAAGAGCTAGCTCAAGTAAGCTCAACATGGACTGCAGGTGTACGATACGCACAAAAGGCTGCCTGTGATCAGTGCCGACTGCATAATAGGGTCCGACACCACCGCTGCTTTTCTCATAGCTACTTGCGACAGTCGCGTCACAGTCACACGCGTGGCACCACTGCACCCGGTGCTCCCCAGACATACATATTTTAAGTCTTCTGAGCCCTCATGGAGCCATTCGTGCATCAACACAGATTCTGATCTACTCTTTGGTCATAACCCATGGGCTTACTTCATGCAAACACTTACTCAGATCAATGGTTATGCTGAAGTTTAGCTAACACTGCCACAGAATGAGGGAGAACAAGTCTTTTTCTAACTTAGCAACAGCATAGAATGCCAGGAGTAATATTACTGGTGTAAATGTGAGATTAAGTTTAAGTGAGGTGGCAGTCAGGCTGTACGCATTTCACTGTGCACAATGAGAAACTGGTACAGTTTATTGAATACCATGTCCATTTTGTATGGGAAAGACAACAGGGTTTATTTGGATTCTCAAATTAGAGATGAAATTGCTATGCAAAGATATTAAGGAAATTTGCAGTTATGCAACTGGAGTCCTGGAGGAAAAAGTAAACAACTTTACTGAGGAAAAACAAATTGAAAACAATTACGAGACATGAAGAGGGAAGTGGCTGGAGGTTTGGGCTTTTTCTTTTTTCCCCCTTCCCGTTTCCTTTTGAGGTCTGAAAGCATTTGCATATTGTCTTAAATCTGATCCCTCTTTGGTCCTCCTCAAGCTGTACTGCTTAAGTCACATAGTCATCGTGACTAAAATGAGGGTTTGGATGCCTCCAAAGGAGCTTCAGCACAACAGGGAAGGAAGGGAGCATCGTCAAGGCACTTCTTAGTCACTGAAGAAACACATCTTTTATGGGAATTTACACTCACACCTCCTTTTACAGTCATTCCTTCTGAACCAAGCCGCTATTTATGCCAGTCTTCTGCAAATTGTTCCATGTGCTCAGAAGCCTAAAACTCTTCTAGGGGCTCTTCAGGGTGCCATGGTAAGACAACGTATACACTTAACTCTCTAGTCTTGTCAACACAAGACCCAAGTCACCATGACTCTGGAGTAACCACGGAGCAACTTTGCACCCACGGGGCATACTCCGAGAAGGATCAGAGCTGCAGTTTACAGCATTGTACCCAGCACACTGTGCTGGAATAAGCAAGGTGATTTGATTAGTTTGGCAAAGAGAATAAAGCCTTTAAAAATACGATGTAGGAAGATAGCACTGAAATCCAGGATGTATGCCTTCAAGAGTCAAGGATACAGCTTGAAAACAAATCCAAAAAAGATCTGAGAGATTAGGAAGAGAAGGCATGCCATGTGCTTACAAAATACTGAAAAGGAACTTGACATATGTGAGCTGAGGAAACGCAGCATTGTAAACATGCTATTTATATAGTGCCGAAAGTATACTTTTACAGGGACATAAACATTAGTCACCCCAGCGCATACAATCTTTCCTTTCTAAAGAAGATAAAGACACTACCCTGTCAGAGCCAAATCAAGTCCAAATTCAAGAACGAAGCACGCCTCAACTTTGAGAAATCTCAAATCAAAATTTGGTCTGGGGTAAAGTCACTGGACTCATGCAAACCTTGCCCATAGAGCAAATAACTTCCAAACATTGCACCCAAGACTTGTAAATAGGGACTTTAGTCAGTTCTGTTGTTGTTAGACTCTTTTCTAGCTACACCACACAGTTTCAGGAGGAAAAAGTGAAAAAGAAAACAAAACCTTACCCAAGTTTAAACTCAGGGGAATGTATTCAGGCAGAATATAATTAGCAAAGCTGGAAGGTGGCCAGACTGCTATGTGCAACATCATGCTCTTACAAAAAAAAAAAAAAGCAAGGATTTTGAATGACCGCAAACATCAGGACCTTGTTTTTAACCTGCTCTGAATAATGCAATCGGGTAACCTTACGTAAAACCAGACATGCACGTAACTACCTGAAGAGCCTTTCACTTGGTGCGTTAACAGAGGTACCCATGATGTGGATTCCTGTTTCATAGATGGTAGAGGAAATACTACTCTGTCTTTCTGTCATTTGACTACCAACTGCCAGATTTTAACAGTAAGCAGCTCTTCTTTTAGCCTCACTGAATTTTAATGGAGAAAGGTAACGAGATTTAAAGAACAAACGCAGCCATGTGTAGAGCATGAATGTTGAAATCCGAGTCCTACTTTTGTTTCTGCCCTTGTCTTCAGCTCTTATCTGGCCCAGTCAGGAGGCAGAGATGACAAATAACACCAGCACCAAGTGGAGAACTCTTAGGTTGAACTCTGGTCTGAGTTTCTTTGAGAGATTTTAGTCTAAACTAGCCAGCCTGACAACATGAAAGGAGAGCAAACAGCAGTAAAATAAGATGTTAGTATAAGGACAGTGAATATTGCTTTGTATCAGACAGAGCTTGCCAGAACATTATAATGCTTCGTAACACAGCTAATCACGCTAAATAAAGTGTAGCCTTAAACACGCTTAGGACTAGATTCTCAGTGGGTCCTCCCATTTAGCATGCCGCGTAATATTTTTTTTTTTCCTAATGAACTGTATTTTGTACCACAAGGGATGGTTAATACAATTTTGGAAAAAAAGAAAAAGTAAATTCATAAAATATGAATAAATAACCATAAGTTGTTTACACAAATAAACATTCTGGGGCATGGGATTTTATTCAGTAATTGCCATATTGGTCATAAAACATGCCCAAGAGCCCAAAGTATCGCTTTATTGCATTTAGCGGCAACAATTAGCCTCTCCATTTTTCACTGCTTTAACAGACAGTATGGCTTTCTCCTCCAAGAGGTAAAAAATAAAGCAAAACCCAGGCTCTTCCATGTGGCTGTACACTCCACAGGCATGCGTGCAAGTGGCACAAAAGACCATCGAGGCTCGAATTGTGATCTCAAGCGCAGGAAACAAAACCAAAGAAAAAGCAGCAGACAGTTTTCCTTCCCATTCTGGGGGACTACATAGAGCAGAGGGAGCAGTGCAGAATTTCATAATAAGGCGCTCTCACAAAAGTACCACAGGCAACAAATTCCTTACAGCTGAACAGGAGAATAAGCGCAAAACTGAAGACAACAGGAAGAGGTGTGGTCCCTAATGCATCATTTTGTATTTTATTGTCTGGGAGCCAAGAGAAGGAGAAGGCCACAAATTCTGGAGAACAGAAGAGCTGCTGAATTAGCAGGCTTCCCAGTGCTTGGGATTTTTACATTCAATACTTCCTATAAGAAAGGAAGGATGTGTTTTGCAGGAGAGTGCATTAATGAACTGAAACCTTCCTTCCCCCCCAATTCAAAGATTAATTAAGATAAATAATATAATTAAGTAATTTGGAAATGCTTGTGTTTTCCCCAGTAGTAGGCATTCGGCTAAACATGGCAACCAAGGGGCATGTCATGAAGGCTCCAGTCATGCAGCCACTTGTCACTGAAGGAAGAGTGAAGATGTGATAGAGATTTGGGAATTCTGTTCAGGTGAACTACAGATGCGATAGAGGCTGTAGATACTGATGCAGCGCAGTTACCTCACAATTTGGTTAATTAACCCATGGGTAATCAAGAATTGACAGTATTACGCTAACTGCAGAAGCTACTGCATCCTGGAAACATTGCTGGGAATATCTATCTTGTATTTTCATCTCACTAGAACGCTAATTTAGACAGCTTATTGACCTACTTTCAGTATGTCACTGCTTTCAGCATGTTAACCCCCCCATCCCCAAACACTCACGGCTATTTCAAATAAGGGCAAGAAAAAGAAAGACAAAACTACAGATGTTGCTTGTGCATACAATCACTGCATCCCTCCCCCACTAAAGTTTAATAAGGATTGTTAGTACATCATTGTAGCTGGTAATTGTGTAGGTACACATGGTAATTGCATGTATTTGCACTAATTATGTAAATGCACAATAATTAAAGCTCCAGGGTTTTCATGGTAAATTTTTAAGACACTCATGGATTTGTCATGGCAAAAGCGTCAGTCATGTAACCTAGCGGGAAAGGGGAGGAGGAAGAAGCTCAGGAGAACACACTGCTTAAAATACAGAGATTTTTACATAAATAAGTGGATAGAGGACACTACTTCATCATCAAGCACAACTGTCATGCCTGGGCACAGCTTCTTTCAGAATCTCTTATCAGACTTAAAAAAAAATTCTAGAAAAAGATCCCAAACACATTGAATTTTTCATGGTATGTTAAAACTAAAGACCAAGTATTCCCTTCACTTTCTCCACTTAATGTCCCACTTTTCCCATTTAGCCAGTGAAACGCAGGAGGAGAAATGAATTTGTGCTCCCTTTTTGCTATCATGGTGATCACTCGCTACTATTACCAGTTTGCTCCCTCTCCCAGAGGCCTTATCACACTCCACTGAATACGTCAGTGGAAATATCCTGGCGCTGCTTGGATTTGGATCGATCTCCCGGCACGGTGTGATGCCTCATCACAGGAGTTGTACACTGGATGTTCAAATTCCTTCTGCCTCGGGGTTTCTCCCCTTTTCTACCCTCCCTTAAGAATTCAGCCATTCCCCCCCTCCAGCCTGAAACCTTCAGAGGCAAACTTGAGGGTTTCACCTGGGGAGCAGCAGGGCTGCCCTGCAAGCGCTTCCCCGACACGCCAGGCGGGAGCCTCCCATTCCACCACGCCAGGCGGGAGCCTCCCATTCCACCACGCCAGGCGGGAGCCCCCCATTCCCCACGCCACGCCAGGCAGGAGCCCAACAGCAAGCGTGCCGCAGCACAGCTGCTCACCAGAACCTTTGCTGCTGTACTCCACGGACCTTTAGGGTCCTGGGGAATTAACCACTCCTTAACAACTTCAGGCATATGAAGGAAACGCAGCTTTAGAAACACGCAGCGTACACCTCCTCACTCAAGACAGCAAAGAAGGACACGCATTGTCCAGCTGTTTAGCTGGGTTTAGTCACCTCCAACAGCACACCTGAGCAGCTCCCCAGACCAATCCCATTATCCTTATGCCAGGAGCACAGGGGGCTGTTCAAGAAACACAGAAATGTAACATAAAGTGCTGTGAATTCAGAACACTACCAGGCATTTCACACTGAAAAGCTTTCAGTTTCAAAACACACCAAGTTCTTAATCACTTAAGCCAAGTGCTGGGGTTTTTTAGTCACCAAAAGGTATCTGCATTCATAAGACTTGGAAAAAACCACCTGGAAAGCATCAACCTGACTTGTACTTAATGCAGAAACATGCTTTACACACCCACCTTGATTTCGGGTGTGCACATTGGTCCCTACAACACAGCTACAGCCTCACTTGTTCATACACAGCTACCCATCTTCACTCATGGACAGCTCACCAGATAGTCAACACTATCACCAGGAAGAGTTTCGAGCTACCAAGGCTTAATAGCTTAAGGCAAGACACAAAAGTGAACTTTCTTGGGGTTTGCAACAAAGCTATTTAAACCTAACCCTATAAACACAGGTCAAAAAGCTCTGTGTTCATAGCACCTACCTTTACTGCACCCCAGCACACCACCAGCCCCGCTTCTTACCTGTAGGACTGAAGACAGGCCACTCCAGGGTAACAGAAGATACAAAACCATATCCTGCAACCTTGAGACACCCACAGGGCTGCCCTACAAACCTCCAAACCCTCCCCTAAGGCTCCATACAGCATACGCAGCTCCTTATTTCAGGTGGGTTTTTAGTACAGCTGTTTCAAATTGGCTACTCAGCTACAGCTGGGGCAATAATTAGTCCTCTCTTTAATACGTCCTGGACTGGAGGAGTTGTCAGGAACTCATTTTTTGGTTGTTTTTTAAATTTATTTTTGAATATGCGATCTGCCAATTATTTTGTGTCTTAAATAAAAAAAAAACAAAACCCAACCTAAACGCAACAACCCCTTCTCCCCCCAAACATCCAAACCCCCATTTCTGAGAATAGGACTAATAAATGTTTCTGCACTTACTTAAAACATAAGGGAAAGAAATTATGAGAACTACGGTTGAATTGAAATAGCATGTTTTTCCTGATGCTCTAAACAAGTTTCATGTGATTCAGGTGCTTTCTTTTTTTTTAAAATGTGGTTTTGAAGATACTCTTTCCATTTTAAAGCTAAAATTAAAGAAAAAATATAGCTCTGTGATAAAAATTGACAAAATTATTTTAAAAGCAGCTTTTAATTGGTGAGGTTCAATCAAGCAAAAGAAGCTGTCTGGGACAGAGGCTGTTTCCTACTTTGTTTCTAACAACAGATACAGTTTCAAGGGGTTTATTTCCTATGTTAGTAAGAATGCCTATACTCATCCTTGACAGGGATTAAAGACAGTAAGGTGTCATTTTAAAATTGTCAGTTTGCAGTAACATGTTTTTTAATTAATTGAGAATCTTGTAGGAGTACAGAGGATTTCACACCAATGCAGTCTTTCTGAGAAAAGAGAAATATTGCTAAACCAGTGATCTGTTGTATTAATTTCCTTTAATTTTTCAGTAAATTAATCTGTTCTCAGATAATGGATAGTGGATGTCTAAACCATAGAATGTGAAGTTTGTGGACACGAATGGAAAGCAGGCGAGTTGGGTTACAGCTGGAGCACATTTTCTGTGTGTCTGCAGGGAATTTATTTCAGCTTGTCTCTGTTGTACAGCAGCGTTGTGAGGCTAAGTTAGAGCTTTAACTTGTGTTAATGTAGGACCAAAGGTCTTTCAGATGTTTATGTCTAGCGGCAACTTGTATGATAAACACTTGCTTCCAGCATCAGGACTACCCGAGCTGAGTAAGCCTGCAATCCAGTAAGGTCCCTTGGACCTGATGCTCCTCCACATGCTGCCCAAATATATTTGCATAGGCAGGAAAAACCTAATACATCCATCTGGGGAAGATTTACAGGTCACAAGGAGAAGAATTAATTTGTCTGGGCCCTTGGGATTTTTTAAGGGACTAGTGAATTGAAGGCATTTATGATATCTACTGGTATTATTCATATACGTCCTTTTGGTATCCCATACTCCAGGTACGAGCTGCAGTGCTCGTGATGCGAGGTCTGGTGTAAACACATCTGTTCTCTTTGTATTGCCTGAATATCACTGTTGCTTTTCCAGTATGTTTCAAAGATCTTTTTACCAGTGAGGTCAGTACCAGCATCTCCATTTCACAGGTGGGATAACTGCATTATCAAAAGGTGAACTGACCACAGTCACCTAGAAGGCCAAAAGAAGGAGGCAACGTAGGTATTTTGGTGCTAGTCCCGCTCTTTCTTTACTGCTCCAGTGCAAGCACCTTCCTCTGTGAAGCATCTCTCCGGTCAGTGCCTAATTTATGAAAACAGTTTTGGTTAATCAGATTAGCAAAAGCAGCCTGCTGGTACAGCTGACATTTGCATTCCTCAGCAAGAAGAGTTGCACTGTTAACTTGTCCGAAAATCATGTCCACAGTGTCTCAAATAGATAGCGTGGGCATGAAAATGTCTGCAATTAGTGAACAGATTATTTAGAAATTAAACATCTGTGCAATTCTTTTGGCTTGCGTGAAAAATATGAATAAATGTTGTTAAATACAAGTAGAACTAAGTAAATACAAATATATGCATATCAATGTACATCACAGGTGGTGGTTGTGAAATGAACTCCATGCTCTGAGATCCTCACACAAGAAATGCTGACACAGCAGGTTACCTGGTAGGGGCTGTTGGAGCATACTAACCGGGGCTGTTTCAAGCCTGTCTGTGGTGAAGGTGCCCTTTATTGGATATTTACAACCCAAACATTTGCAAGATGTTCTTGCAAATCTAGGCATCCTGATTTACTAAAAAATCAGCAGCAGATGCACGACGAGAACCTGTCTCTGAACCTGTTCCTGACAGTGAAACTGCATCGTCAAGCGCCTTGTTCCAACAAGTCGGCAGCCATGTCTGCATATTTTAAATCCCTGTGTTGAGTCATCATCATTTAAATGAAACTTAAACCACCTGAGTGTGTCATCCTTACTAACCTGCTACAAACTGCTGATGGAGTTTTCCCATCATGGAGCAGGTGCAGCCCCATAAATTCATCCCGAGCGTGACCCACCGCTGGGCAGTTATCTCCTAGTTGCTGTATCACAATATATGGCTACAAAGGGAAGCATACAAACAGTTGTTTGTTTGCTACGCGTGTTCTTTTTAAGAATAATGATGCTATCATTCCAAGCAGCATTACACTTGTTCCACTTTCCCTTGCCCTCAAAAATTTAAAAGCAGAAAAGCAATCATTTAAGCCATTTCTTTAGCTGAGGGGGGTTTATTTTATTTAATCTCTATACATATACGTTTTTCCAGTATACACGCTGAAACAGCAGCCATTTGATTTCCTGTTATTGTTAATGATTCTACATTTTTTGTGTTTTTTTTTTTTTTAAGCAGAGGCTCATGCAACAAGTTTGACTTGAATTAATGGCTTCCTGACTTTTGATGAAATTCTTTTTACGCATGCTACTTTTCCGTATTTCCTTTTTGGAATTTCTTCTTTTCTTTTGGCAGCTGGCCTTCAGCAGTTAGACCTTATCTGACGGGTAGGGGTCAAAATAGTCTCAGTATGTAGAAGTGGCTTTAAGACCACTTATTACTACATAGACTTCGCCTTTAAAAACCTGGAAAATCTTCAGACCCAGCTGGAAGCACATATAGCATACATTGTATGGCTACTACTATTGGGTTTTGTTTAAATACTGAATAAAGCTTGTAGATGGAACCTAGCAACTAAAATTATTTCTGTTCAGACTCCATAATCTCCTGTGAAGGGGAGTTCAGAGGTTATCAGCGACACCTCCAACATTGTGTCCTACACTGGCTTGATGGGGCTTGAAGATTAGATCAGTGGAGTACAGGGTACCCTCACCAAAGCCCTGAAATCACAGAGCACCTTTGCTAAAAGAAATCTTAGTGAGGAGAAAGTAAAAATTCTCATGCTGCCTGTGCTGCTCTATCATTTTCCCAGGTGAGAGAAATCCCAGTTATGGGCAATTTGTGCTAATGCAGCCCATCCTTTCCTCGGTGTTGACTCCTTGTATCATATTTTAGAATCAGTCCCTGGGGACTGAAGGGAGACTTTGTCTGGCCCTACAGAGTGGGGAAGAGAAGCAGAACAACTGGCCTCTCAAATGATGGAGATGGGAAAAAGCAAGAGAGTGATAAAAAAATTCCCTTAGCCTGATATTAAACATCCCTCCTGTCTTGTTTTAAATTGATCTGGAGGAAAGGGTAGAGAGAAGTGACTCCGATCTCTTCAAATATATGAACAATCTTTTTGCTGTTTTATAGGTATGTGGAAGACACATCTTGCCAGAGCTGAATTAATGTCATTCATGTAATATTTAGACACCTGTAGTGAGATTATTTTTCCTGTTTTAATTTGAAGAGCCTGCATTTCTTAGTCTTTTTGCTGTTGAGACTACTGAAGAACTTAGCTATTTCTCTGGGGAAAACGTATGCCAAAAAACCTGGCAGTCTGGCCCAACAGTACTTACATTCCAAGTGTTATAAAACATAAGTAACAAGAAGGCTGTTGCTTTCTTTTCAGGGAAGCTGAACAATGAATCCCACAGGGCGTCAATGGGAGCAGAGTCAAACCTCCCTCCATTTCGGTGTTTTTTCTCCGCTTTTGTGACACGAAGTTAAGGCCTACTAATTCCACAAAATGCTCAACAGGGAAACTCGTGCAGCCCAATGGCTTCCCCGAGGCACCATTTTCATACAATTTGTTGCAAGATTAGGATCAGAGGCTCTTTTCTCCCTGCCTGTCTACCTCCTTGTGTCTTATTTTTCCATTTTTATTTTTTCTTCTAAAATTATTTTGACTGGAGTCAAGTAAAAATTTTTGGTACATTTTAAATCAGTGTCCACCCTGCTAATTGTTGGGCTGTCAAAGATCAGCTGTGGAGAGTTTGACTTCAGAGAAAGGTTCAGGCTCAAGGAAACAAACAACTATATTATATGAGATATGTAAGGACCCAGTTCTGCAGGACTGAATCAAGCCCTAAATGATTTGACCAAGAGTACAGCAAAGCCATGAGACGTTCACGGTGAAAATGTGGCATCCAACTTAGCTGTCCTCCTTCCGCAGAGGTCAGAGCATTTATGGACATCAGTGAAGCGGAGTAAGAGCTGCCCCTTTTAGCCGATCTATTACCATCCATGGGTGCCTGATAACACAGAGGACGTACTTCTGCTCTCCTGGAACGATGCTGCAAGCTGAAGCAAATCCTCTGAAGTCAGTGGAGTTGCTCTGAGCCTGGCTGCCAAGTGGTATACGTCTAATCTAGCTGTACATTTTAGTTTGACCGTAAGATTTCTACTTCAGAATTTGTTTTCATTCAGAATCTGAAGAAAAAAGTCGGCACGTCAAAGATTTCTCGTGAAAATTTGAAAAACCATGCTTGTCATCAAAATATTAACCAGTAATACCAATGTTGCAATACTTAGTATACCATAACATTGGAAACAAACGCAATTGAAATGAGTCAGCGTGAAATGTTTTCCTCTTATCAAAATAAGTAAGAATGTCGAATTAACGCATTTCTGCTGTCTGCCTTTGAAAATGTCATTGAAATCAACACGTTCTCACAAAAGATTTGGATTTCACTCAAAAGCGCATTTTCCAACTGAAAAGTGTATGCTCTCCCTCAACCTAAACGGCTGCAGGAGGTAGAAGGAAATGGTAAAGCGGGGCCTTTGGATTTCCACGGGCGCGAGAGCAGAATGTGCTGTACAGTAGGTGTTAATGGGTGTTAATTCAGATGTGCCTGCTTACAGAGATCTGTGGGCAGCTCCGAACCCTGCGATGTGGCTGCTTGCTTTCTGTATGAGTAAAGAAGAATATGAATACTTGAAAAGCCAAAGCCTGCTCTGGAGTAGAAAAGCCAGCCCTACTACAAAGAAATTCTTGTGCCTCTAATTACCCTTCTTCACCTATAGGTGGAATTTCCACTCCAACAGCTTTAGCGAGGAGCCTGTTAGCCTGGGAGGAGATTTCTGTTTGTCTTTGTACAGCAAACACTGGCTCTGTTGTGCAGCACCAGTTTCTGATTCTAATGATTTCCTGAATTCATTCTCTTCCGTACCTCAGGGAAGGAAGAGGTGATCCGCTTGAAAATTCAGTTAATTGCTTTTATTTGATTTTTATTAAACCTCATTCAAGAATAATATGATGGCTTCTTTTATTACATTGTTCATCACCGTGGCATTTTTAAATTTGCTTTGCTAAAAGAAACAGTTTACTAAGGCAAAGATTTAATCCCAGGATTTTTGTGGAGAGAAAACTGCGAGCTTTTTTTGAGGTCATTTTTATTTCAGAGACTTTTGTAATATTGATACCTATCTATTATTGTCTCCCCTTTCTTTCTTTAATAGCCCAGGCTTCTTGCCCAGCCCCAGCACCCAGAGCGTGCCGCGGTTTGTTGCGTATGCACCAGGAGCTGGCAGGGCCGGCTTCGCCCCAGCTGTGCCTGGCTGGCAAGGCAGTGCAAGGGATGCTTGGCAGTGCAAGGGACGCGAGGCAGTGCAAGGGAGGCGAGGCAGTGCAAGGGAGGCGAGGCAGTGCAAGGGAGGCGAGGCAGTGCAAGGGACACGAGGCAGTGCAAGGGACACGAGGTAGTGCAAGGGACACGAGGCAGTGCAAGGGACGCTCGGCAGTGCAAGGGACACGAGGCAGTGCAAGGGACGCGAGGCAGTGCAAGGGACGCGAGGCAGTGCAAGGGATGCTCGGCAGTGCAAGGGACGCGAGGCAGTGCAAGGGATGCTCGGCAGTGCAGGGAGCGAGGCAGTGCAAGGGACACGAGGCAGTGCAAGGGACGCGAGGCAGTGCAGGGAGGTGAGGCAGTGCAAGGGATGCTCTGGCAGTGCAAGGGACACGAGCAGTGCAAGGGACACGAGGCAGTGCAAGGGACGAGGCAGTGCAAGGGATGCCTCGGCAGGCCAGGGACGCTCTTGCGCCCCTGCTATGGCTATCGCATGCCTGGGCGAAGCTGAGACCCGCCGTCACACGCGGATGGCCATGGGGAAACAGCGGGCTCCGGCTCCGGCAGGAGGTAAGCGTGGGGCGAGGCACGGAGCTGCCACGGGGGTTATCCCACCATGCAGCCGGGGGAAAGCCACCCCCTGGTTTGGGCTGAGTCACAGGCTCTGGGGTGGCAATTCGGTCTTCCCGCTGGAGAGCCAGAATGTGCGGCAAGGCCCCCTCCATCTATCCGTCCCTCTCTCCCTCCCTATAAAACTCTTCTGTGGCTGATGTTACAGGTATTCCCATTGTACACATGGGGTGACTGATGAGAAGCAAAATGCATGATCTGTGCTTAGCAGAAATAAAAGTAGCCAAGCAACTAAAATTCAGGACTGGCAACTTCATGTCGCTAACACTGAAGAATATGGGTTCAGAAAATTTAGTCTATTTACCTCTTTGCTGCCAGCATGACATCATCTACTGTCCATTAATAAGTCACACACAGAGCTACTTGATGTGTGGTTTTATGAGAGCTATTATTTTAAGAGTTGGTCATTTAAAGATAAATGTTTAGGAACATGAGATTTTCATATACTTTTAGAGCAAGTTTTCCCCTTTCTCCATTTTATCACAGGAAATAACGTCTCAAAACACTGTGAAGACTTTGTGAAAGGCTCTTTTTTATCTCAAAAAGTTTTTAACAAGAATCCAGTCATCTTAGTTAATCCCTTTAAACCATGTCAATATTTACTTTTAAGTGGAGTTTTAAATACTCTCTCAGCTGCACTCTCGGTTTAATCGGGACAATTCCCATTGACGGGGAATTACGGCTGAATACTGCAGGGGCTTACCTTGAGTCTTCATCGTTACAACTTGTGATGGCAGCAGGGATGCTGGGATGTCTGTTGTTAGCTTACGCATCTGTGCATGAATAAGTGGGTCCCCCAGGACTGTTTTTAGTCAGCTGCTGGGCTCCTGCCACATCTGTGGCGTTCTGTACCCCCCATGAGGCTTCAAGAGGAGCCCACAGTCATTAAAATAATCAGTGTGGGATTAATAAAACAGCATGCTCACCCTTGTCTGTTCATCCATATCTTTGGGAAGAAACGTGGCAATTTGGCAACAGCTTGACCCCTGCCCAGAAGGGTGATGGAGAGGGCCAGTCGCAAACCCCACCACCCCGCAGAGGGTTGCATGCCGCGAAGGAGCAGCTCTGGCACGCAGCTGATCCCCAGCCGCAGCTTTGTCGCTGCAAGTCTGTAAATATGAACAGGACCTCAGCAGCTCTTAGGGGATAACAGGCAGCTACACCTGGTTGAGCATAGGTGTCCTTGACACAGCTAAAGACCCTTAATAAGCACTGCAGGCACTTCCCGTGGTTACCTGCAACCTGTAATTTGTGAGAAGTGTATGTTTAATGCTAATGGCACCTAGACTTTTGTTTTCTAATTTTGAGGCAGTAATGGCAACAGACCTTGTGCTGCAAGACGAAAGGCAGGCAGATGGAGCACCATGTCATTATATAGTTACCCTATTTCACCCTCCCTTTCTTGAGGCAAGGGCCAGGTTATTTCACACCACCTGGGATAGCTTGGTTTTGCCCTTCTCTCACGGCAGACATGTTTGGATCAGAGAAGTTGTCTGGTCCAAGACGTGGCTGGCATTACATTCTTTAAGGTATCTGGTCAATGTGTCCTGCTCACATCCTCAGAATTAAACTGATCCCCAGTTTTCTGGGCAGTAATACATTTTACTTCCATTTAAAACTAGCTTTTCCTTTGCCTTTTTCTGTAACATGGAACACAGTTGCTGTCTGTAATGGTTGGGAAGTTTTACTCAGTAGTTCCTCCAGTGACACAGGGTATCCATAGTACCTCTGATCCCCTTCTTGCATGTCCATGGTACATCATAAATAGGCTTTTTTTTTTTTTTAAACTAGAGGTCTTAGTTTTCCTGAGAAACATTTGGAAGTGTTTTCTTGGCTGAGGATGTGGAGTCGTCATTCTGAGGAACCTCCTGTCGTTGGATAACTCCTGCACCATTGTAGGGATCGCTTTGGATGACACGGGTGTCCCCTTCCAGTCCCATGTCCCCAGGTAGGGGAGATGTTTCCTATCTGGTGATATGGTAACAGGGAAAGGCCTCAGCTCATGTATAGAGGAGGCAATCACTGAAATAATTTAAATCTTCTCTGGCTCCTCAGGGTAACTAGGACAGCACGTTCCTTGTAATTTTCCTGACCACATTCGATCCTATGCTGTTTGCACTTAATGTTAGCGCACTGAAAATTATAAAGCTATGGCGAAGATCAGAAGGCAGAAAAAGGTGAGTAAATATAAACAGTGAAGTGAAAGAATGTGACTAGAGAGCGGTGAGCGCTAAATGCTGTACTTCACAAGAAGTTGAGCGTGCGCTTCCCTAGGGTCTCTGCCACACAGCTCTCAAGTCTCCAGCTAGTTACCTTTTTCCTTCCAGTTTAATGTTCATTTTAGGACACCTCAGCTTTGGCTACTGCTGGTTCTAAGCTATTTATTTTCTGAGAGACTGACTTTCACATCATGTAATAAATTGCTGGGATATACAGTGCATGCAGAGAACTGCTGGGTACATTTCAACTAAAAAACAGACTGGATCAATCTCTCTGCATAGACATATTTCTTTTCTGGAAAAAAAGAAAAAAAGCTATACATAATTTTGTTGGGTTTTTTTTCCCCACAACAACAACTTCACAGAGAGAAAAAACAAAGTGGTAGCAACCCCTCTTGGCTTTTCTTTTCCTTTCTGGTAGAAGTTTGCTAAAATTAATCATTTTCAGAATTAATTTAAGCTTAAATAACTGTCCTGATTTCGGGATAGAATTAATCTTCTTCCTAGTAGCTGGTATAGTGCTATGGTTTGGATTTAGTATGAGAATAATGTGATAACACCCCAATGGTTCAGTTGTTGCTGAGCAGTGCTTACACCAGGCAGGGGCTTTTCAGCTTCCCCTGCTCTGCCGGGGCACCAGAGTCTGGGAGGGGGCACAGCCAAGACAGCTGACCCCAACTGACCCAGGGGCTATTCCAGACCATGGGATGTCATGCCCAGTATACAAACTGGGGGAGTTGGCTGGGGTGGCAGCGATCACTGCTCAGGGACGGGCTGGGCATCTGTCAGTGGGGGGATGAGTGGTTGCATCACTTGTTTTTCCTGGGTTTTGTTCCACTCTCTCTTTTGTTGTTTTCCTTTTATTCGTTGTTGTTGTTGTTATTATTATTATTAATTATTAAAACTGTTGTTATCCCACAAGTTTTCTCACTTTTACCCTTCCAATTCTCTCCCTGCTCCCACTGGAGGGGGGGAGTGAGTGAGCTGCTGGGTGGGGCTCAATTGCCAGCTGGGGTTAAACTACAGCAGTAACTTAAAAGTAGATCTGGATCTGGAATTTGACTAAATCAGAATCTGGAATTTGACTAAATCAGAAATGGAAGAAATGTTTTCTCACTGCTTCCTCCTGATGCTAAAGATTTTTTCTCCTACTGTGATACAATATCCTGGGTCTGTGAGATACCCCGTAGGGCGACTCTGGAGCTCCCCATGCACTGTCACAGCTGTGGCAGTTCCTGCCATAGCAGTTTCCTTAGGGCTCAAGACCTTTTTCCTGAAGACCACACCACCCACCAGGCTACTGGAGCGTGCTTGTCTCTTCCTCTCTCCTCCCCCAAAATTTCCTTTTGAACATTTTGAGTCAGTTATATGTTTCCTTATTATTGTTTGGTCTCATTGTTGGTCAGAAAACAGTCCCCTGTTATGATCTGCTGTCCCTTAACAGCCCTTCAATAGATGACGATCCCTTCCAGTGAACAGTGGATCCCCAGTCATGTTAACATTCAGAACAGTAGAGCAGCTTTGCAGCAAATCTCTCCATCTTCCCCATTTATCCTGTGCTGGTTTGATTTGCTGTTTTGGTCCATATGAATCATTTGGAGGAAACTAAACCAGAAGCTCTGCTTCAGGTGCACACCAGCGGGGCTTCAACCCCTAGTAGAGACAAAAGAGATCTGTAGGATACATTTGAAACACATGGATTTGGGATGTCCAGTCCAGTAAATCAAACTAAATATAATCTGAAGTAAACTGCCAAACCGCCTGCACCGTAGACTTAGAGCCCCCCCAGCCAGCTGCACTGTCCTCCTGATCTGTTCTGACTATGCCGAATGGCTTGCTAATGTAGGCAGTGTCGGAGGCGCATAAAAGGTACAGCAGTTTCACGTCATCAGCTTCCTGAAATCGATGAGTTCACAAGTTTCTGAGATCATTTAAGCTCATGACTTACATCTCTAGGCAGCTAGCAATACGCAGGTGGTATAGTCTACGGTACCTACAGAACTGAATTTGGTAGGTGCCTTAATTTGGTGTTACAATAATTAATGGATTTGTATGTGATAAAAAGATGGGGTGAGCAGAGAGATTATCTATCAATATCTCACCTATTGGGAGCTGTGATTAAGTCCTCGAAGCTTTGTGGAGATGCGGTCAGGCTGTAGAGCAGTTTAGGATAACAAGTGAAGACTGTTACCAGGTCCAATTACTCTCAAAAGGAAATTAAGAGAGGCAGAATATAATTACTTGAACTGGAATGGAGCCAGAGTGTTGGGGTGATCATTTGCTATATGATCATTAATGACTGTGGTAGAAAACTGTGGATTTAATGCCACGAGGTAAATATTCACTCTCATCAAAGAGTATGCTCGTTAAGAATAATATGGATGCAGCCATAAAAGAATGTTAATTGAATCCTGTGTATGGGTGAGCATTCATCTTCTGAAACCAAGTATCAGCACTAACATCTCTCAAAATACATAGAAATGCTGCTTAACATCCAGCAGGGGCAGGGAATCAAAAGGGCTGTCTATCATGGGGTTTTGGTTCTGATGATAAGGCATAAGATGAAATGTCCACAGTCAGCACAGACTGGCCTCTTTTGGATACTACAGAAGCAAATGTATAGGGATGCAAGCAAAACTGCTAAAGAGTATGGATTTAAGGAATGGCTTACCAGAAATTCTAGATTTGAAAAGAAGCTTTTGAAGTTTCATGGAAGCCAGAGTGTTTAACAAATGATGTACTATCTTGTCTTTTGTCCTTCTTCTGTCCTGAAAGTAATAGCAAGATTTTGTATGTCAGCAGTGTCTTTCATGCATTTAGATTACCCTTCAATTGAGCTTCATAGTACTCCAAAACAGAAGGATAAACAATATATGATAATTGCTTTACCTTTTACTGCAGTGCAGCAGATACATAACCACATTATCAATAGAGGTGTGAAAAAATACCAGTGCTTGACAATGCTTAGGGAGTTTGAGAAGGTAAGAACCCCGTTTATACTTTTAACATTTGAGAAGAAAAGCTTATGTGCAATACTTAGGCCATCAGCTACCAGGGTGGTTACACATATCCAACCTACCAGTTCACACTCAATTCCCATTAGGATGCTGGGCACTACAGCAGCTGCCAGACTTTCAGGGCTTTTAAAATACTTTTCTAGTGAGAGAGAGTTTGCTTAACGAGCGCCCAGAGTGGGCAGTGGCTCTGCTTCACAGCTCACCTGAAGAAGGGCATGTCTACCTGCCCGTAACGCCCAGGCTCAGTCGGAAAGGTCCCTCTGCTGAAACCCCAGAGCTGCATCCACAGATGCTCCTAGGAGAAACAGATTAGAAGGGACATCTCTGAGTCTTTATGGGCTAGATGAGTGCTTTTTTAAGAAATAGCTGCTGAAGAAGATCCTGGAATGATGTCACTTGAGTCAAAACTAAAACCTAACATCCAATAATGTAGTTTATCACAAGTATCTTTCCTTTAGTAGAACCGAAGTTCCTCACAAGGTTCCTGTGCTTGCCAGTGTTTTGCAACGAGGTCTTGATAGACTGGGAAAAACTTTAAATCCAGCTTGTGAAGCTCCTTGGTAAAAAAAAAAGGCCACTTAAAATGCATGAGGCTTGATCCAGAACTCACTCAAGTCCATAGGATAGTCTCTCTCACATATGGAGGCAGGTGAGGCTTTCATTCAAACTGATGAGCTTGCAGGAAGGTTCATCCAGACCCACAGAAAACGGCAAAGATGCTTGTGAACGAGACCAGGGGAGCGAGAGAAGTAGCAGTGTCTCCTGTTACTGCTTTCCTGGAAGTCCCGCAAGCCTTTCTGTGCTTCTGGAAGAGTGAGAGGTAAAAGACCTGCTTGCTTTGAATCAAAAGAATCTTGTTAAAAGTATTCAAGCCTCTGAGAGAGCTGCTTACATTAGCATGGTTATTTAGTCTGGAAAAAACGCCTTCATTGCACTCGTCTTTGGGAGGCCCAGAGTGCCAGCTGCAACTCCTGAAAAAGGAAATTCCAGCCAGCACAGAGTGCTCCTGTTCCCATCGCCTGGGAGTCGCCTGCTCGTGGCCAAGGCTTCTGGAGGCTTCGAGACCCTCTCACTTACTGCTCCTTTACAGAGCAAGCAGGCAGCTCTTACAAACAAGTGTCCTTTCTGGCCTTTGGAGGCACCACTGGCAACTTCAATAACCTATCTGGCAGAAGACAACAAGAAGACACCAGATCTGGAACTGGCAAAGAAGCCTTAAGGTCAGCCCTGTTTCAGCACATCACATTTAATAAGGGAATGGGAACAATAAATCCCATCACATCTTTAATAGTTCAAGACCTTTGCATGCTGGGAGAGGAGAAAGTCTGTGGTGAAGTGCATCAAGTTTTATGTCATTCTCTTACTTGTGAGCCTGCAAAGGCAGCTAACGGCACTTAACCTAACACTGCTGCTATTGATAAACAGGAAAACATTCATTAAACAGTGGAACCCTGAGGAGAAAACTCTTAATTCACCAAACCAAGTTCATCAAAGGGGATCCTTTACAGCATCGTTACATGAAAGTTATGGGTTTTTTTTCCTTTTTAACTGAAACTGTGACAGGCTAATCCCTCACACACCTTGTAACAGTGATAGCCATCCCACAGGTTGTGAAGGATTTTATTGACCACTAGGCATTTCATACCACTGCCTGGAATGAAGAGAAACTTTATTCTAGCAGAAATATACAGGATATAGTGAGCAAACATGGGAGCTGGAACATGATGCTTTGTACAGGGAAAAAAGAAAAATCCTGTGAATCTACTGCAGTAAGTTAGCTGCTCCGTTGACCATCTCTGGTGCTTTGTGGTGTTGGGTGCTGGGCATGGGCAGCTGAGACGCAGACACTTGGTCCGGCATTAGAATATGAGTTTATGAGAAGTAGAAGATGAAATAAGACCTGGAGCAGGTGGGTTGGCTAGAGGGAAGAATTTGAAATGTCATTCCAGTTCCCAAATTTCCTGATCAGAGCAGCTGGGATGATTAAGAAGAGAGAAGGAGGCACCTGACTGTTTACAGATATGAGCTTATAGAAAATTGCTTCTTCCACATCCTTCTCCTCTGAGCTTCCAAAGATGCTCTGCTTCACTTCTATGCTATTGCAGCCCAGTACTCATACCAAGGCCTTGGAGCAAAGGCACAGCCTAGCTTTTATTTCTAGCCTCATCGTATAGATCCGTAAGTAAAGTAAACCCCCTTATGGCAGCGTAATCTTCAGGAATGCCTCAGCCTGAATAAACGTTTATAGCAAAACTATAACCCTTTCCTTGCAAGTCAAACGAAGTTAATCTGATTTACAGCTTTTGTTATTATCGTTATGGACCACACAGAGAGTGACCAGGTTCCCCCATTTCCTGGCAGATGAACCACCACGTACGCAAGGGATGGTAAGGGCAATTCAGTGGAAGGGACAGTGCCCTGGCCAAAGCCCTCCCGGCACGGGCAAGCTCTTGGACTGCCTGGTCAAGGCACGGTCACAGCTGCTTGGGGTTTCTCTGCCGCCTGCCGAAGTCCATGACAAAACAAAGGGAAAATCAAATAGGAGGTAACATTTAAGTTTGGTTTTAAAATTAAGATGCAAATCTGCTACACAAATATCCTACAGCAGGCAAGTCCGAAGGGAGCACGTTTCATTTTGCATCGGCTTAAATTTCTTAAACTAACTTCACTGACATTTGTCTTGTGCTGGTTAATTTACTTACGTCTCCTTCGCCATTCTCGCACTAAGCATAGATAAAGTTCTCCACGCGAAGGTTTGCGCTAGCATGACAAATCTGACGCTGCAACAAAAAATATTTTTGTATTAAACTTTCCCTGTGCATCGGCGACAGCCAGCACTGCGTGTGGTTGTTTGTTCTTGGTGGAAAAGGGTGAGCGGCCTTTGCTGTGTCACGGGCAGACTGTGAGGAAAACGGGAGTCACCCTTCTGCCAAGGAAGATGGAGAGCAGGCTTGAAGAGCTGAGGGGAGGGCTGGAGGCAGTAACCAACTTGCGGGCAATTTTTAGTTGATCCCAGCTATCTGCTTTTCACCATAAAATACTAGTTTATGAGATTTTGATCAATACGGGTATTAAAAACATGGGAGGATTTCAACACCCTTTGAAAATCTTAATGATTTCAGGAGTAAAAGGATAAAATCTTAATGATTTCAGGAGTAAAAGGATAAAATGACTGTCGAAAATTAATCTAAAAAGTTATTTTTTTTCAAAATTATCCTTTTCTAATCAGTTCTAATCCTCTATTTATAAAGCTGGAGGAGAATGTGTTTTGTCGAGTACTTTGAGGAAGGTATCAGTTCTCAGTCTTCGTTTACCAATCCCCCCACAGCCCAAAGAATGCCTTTACTTGCAGAGTTATATAGCTCACTTATTAAAAAGGGGAGTTTTAGAGTCTCCGTTTATGATACACTCTTTCATCCGTAGTATCACAGTTCCTATCGCTTCTTATGACTGCTTCTGCCTTTCACAACAGATACATAGATAAGTATCAGCATGTTCTAGTTTCCCTTTCTAAACCATTAAAAATACACATAAACAGAAAAATAACATCAAATAACTCTGCAATTTTTTTCCCCTTCCACTGCAATGATCAAGAGCCTGTTGGGAAGCAGCAGCAGCCACCAGCTCCCCAGGTTGGTGACTGAGCGTGGTCTGCAAGAAGGACAAGGGCCAGTCTCCGACCTTTGGGGACAGAGGGGTGGAAATGCTCTTGCTCGCCTATGGGCAGGAAGGAGGCCAATTTTTTTCTGTTCCAAAGTTAATAGCAACTTCAGGTTCTCTCTGAATACCTTTCAAGTACCTCTGCTACAAAGGCTTTGGAGCCACTGTTATTTACAAAGTAGGAAAGTGCAACCAATGCAGATTATAAGAGCTCTTTTCTGAGAAGAAAGCAAGAGGTCTGCACTATTCCAGCATCTTACCAGGGTTAAAATTATGGTGATTGCACTTGTAGGCAGGCAAATAGTCATTTAGCATGCTATTTTGCCTGTACAGTCATGGAGCCTGCAATGATTAATGGGTTGGTTCATTCTCTACATTTCATTTTAAAGCATTGGTGCTATAGGGCTCTTCTGAATGTCTGGAAGTTTAACCATTTTCAGCTGCTTGGCCGATACTGGATCCTCTTTCATATAAATAAATAAAGAGACAGACAGACAAATAAATAAAGCCCTTCTGGTTAGTCCTCTGCATATTACACTAAGTGCAAAGACATCCCGATATACACTGTTCTCAGGCACTATACCACAGTCACTTTTCAACTTTACTCCAATCTTGACCAAATGGAGCAAAGGAAATGTACACCAGAAAAAGCCCTGCATTGTCTTGGTCTTCTGGATAATTTTCTCCTTTCTAGTTATTGTCCCAGATGTCTACTTTGCCATTACTTTGCCTTTCAGCTGCTGAATGAATCAAGTTGCTGGTACTGTTCAGAGTGGTTTCTTCCTCTCTCAGTTGTCTTCCCACAGTTAGTGTTAAGTTTTCTGAAAATATTTATTATCAGAATCCTTCATTTTTAGCATTTAAAAGTAATTGGGCCAAATCCAGAAAGGAAACAAATAGGTATGGATCTGACCTATTGTCTACAATTTAACCTCAAATAATACATGAATAAGCTGCGTATATATGAACTCCGAAACCAAAGAATTAATCTGCCACACTCTATATAAGTCCACTGCACCCATGATTTATTTTAGATGTCTTTGGGTAGGGTCACCTTCTTTTGGCATGCCAATATGCATGACCATTTGTGCATGTAGAAGTCAATCATATCTGAAAGAGCTGTGGTGCTGGGATGAACCCTTTCAATTCTTTTAAGGTGCACCTTTAGATTGTCTTTACACCAAGGTTGGTACCTACATGAAATGGAGGCTGCATAAGAAAAGCCTCGGAATAAAGGCAGGAAAACTGGCAAAAACTTCATGTCCACTGTGACCTGGTACTTTCCCAATACAAGAAACAAACCTGGACCTCCCTCTCCCTGTTGCCCAACATGGTCTACCATGCAAGGTCCTTTATTTCACCTGTAGCATTTTTATGATGGTTTATTCCACTCAGTTCTGTCGTTGCAGAAGGATAAGTGGATTTGCTAACTTCTAACATGCCCCTTCCTCGGGAGGTGCAGACTACTTTAAACAGCTAATCAAGTTGCTGGGAGTTAGACCCCAAACCCATGTGTTTCTTTAAATGCTACCAGGCATCAAGGTTCACCTCCAGCTACCTTTGTCATTTTGGCCTAACTCTGCACTCATCACTCAGAATATCTGTGGTTGTGGAAACGGTCAGCGTTACAGCGGTATAAAATTCAAACCGGCTCTGTGTGGTGGTGTCTGATAAGATAAGAAAAGTTATTTTGTGATTTCAAGATAGTTTGTCTCCTCTGACAGCTTTCATGTCAGTGTTAAGGACTTCTTGCACAGCATTTGTCTACATTTATAGGAAACAAAGAGCGTTTGGGAAACAGTTTACTTGATTTTTTTTGTCTAATAAAATTAGCAATGCTGATTTTTAAATGAAATTAGGGTTCTCAAACAAAACCCCACCTAATTTCCAAGTACGTGCATTTTGCTACTGCATTTCTATCAGGTTTCACTTTATTTCACTGAAAAATATTTGATTAGGGAAGAAAAAAAAATCACGCGATAGAGCTTTCACCAAAATGCTGTTATTTTTGTGGTTAGCTGAAATGTTGCAAAATGGTAGTGAGGAAGAAAGTTTTGAAAATTTTAGGTTGCCTTCTTGGAGACCTGGTGTCCTTGGGATGTTACAGAAAAAAATATAATCCCCCAAATAAGGCTTTAGTTCTGCAGTTTCATTCTCGCTAACTTTTCTGTAAGGACATCATTTTCTGCTCAGGAGAAGGCTCTACCTTCTCTTTAACAGAGATGGGCCTGTTCTCGTTTTCTTTATTTTCTGCTTATTTTGGACCAAGACTCCCATGGTGTGTTACAATCCTGAGGACATAATACAGGCTTTACCTTGTGCAAGCAATGCCCCTCTGTTCTGTCTGTATCTGTTCCAGGATCCAAAGTTTTCATCTAGGCAAGGTGAGTGCAGCACGACCTTTCAAGTGCCCTGGAAGACACTATTGCAGAAGAAATCTTGGTTCATGCTGTCATAGTTTGCAATCTTGAATGTCATCTTCAGCACCCAGTCTTGCATGAGGACTCCTGCAGGTCTACACCATGAAGTGGTGCCACCCTGAACTTTACTAAACATGTTTGGGAGCACTCATTGCACATGCGATGCCCTCTGTTCTGGCAGCAATAGTGGTCTCTGCTCTGCAGGGCTGTGCTTTTAAAAAATAAGTCTCCCAAGGAGTAGGGGGGCAATGAGCATGTAAGGCTGCGAGGTGATACGTGGCCACATGCTGCTAAAATATTAACGAAATCAATTGGAAATCAATGTAAGTTTTACTCCCCACGTCAGTGCTAGAATTAAGCTAACCTTGAACCTTCTGAAATACCTGAATGTGCAAAGTTTTACTTGGTTGCAAGGAAGAGCCATGTATAAGTGGATTGCCCCCCACAAATCTGTTGCTGAGGTTGCTACACTCTCTGACAACAGCATCGACTTCTACAGGCTAACTCTTGTCCTGCCTTGTGATCATTTCTAGCAGTTCTTCTCCTCCTGCTGCCTCTACCACTGCGGTATAGCAGTTTGCTCTGCCCCACATCCTTGCTAGGTTCCCGCCGTTCCAAAACCCATGCAAACAGCCGTGTTAAAAGGCCACATCTCAGAATTACCCTGCGGGGCACCGGTGCTAACACTGGCCCTGAAGTCCTCACTGTCAGGCAGGGACAGAGGTGCGCTATAACCTTAAGGTACTCCTGAACATTGAAGGAACTACGGCTAAAAAGATTAAGAAATTTTCTGTAAGTCCAGCCATGCCCCTTTCCAAGTTTTCTCTGTTAGAGAGAAGGCAATGCGTGTTTTTTTCTCAACAGGACACGCGTGCTCTGTTCAATGGTGTGCTCTGGTTTACAAACTTTTGCTGGCAGCTCAGAAAAATATAACAGCATATTTACATTTCCTCAGTACAGGTCCTAACATTGTGTTGGGGCAGGTGAGTTTTGGAAATTTTGGACAAAAGTACTGAGGGCTGCTGGAATCCATTTTAACAGCTACTATGTTGAACTTCTAAGTAAGTGAGATTGCGTCGGTAAATCTTTTCAAAAGATTGAACAATTTATTATTACATTGAAGATTTTTTTCTTTATCAGAATGAAGAACTGAAGAGGTTTAATAAATGCTCTTCTCCCCAGAGTCTTTTCCCTTTGAACGTTTTACCTGCACTAACATCTAAGGGTCCAATTCACAGACCACAGAGTTGGTGAAAATGTTCTTCTTGAATACAAGGAGAGGTCTGACCCAGGCCCGGGGGAAGAAGACCCAAAGCCATCATTACATGTGATGCTCATCAGCCGTAGGAGCAGACCATTTTAATGGGTTTTGTGCACGGGGTTTTTGTCTTCTCTGTTTCTGCGGTGCGTGACTGAATTGAACTGTATAAATATCAAACAGCCCTGTGGTCAGGCTGCTGTGGCTGCAGCATGTACAAGGGAAAAAGTGAAAGGGGCTGTTTGAAACTTATAATTTTCATCACTTTGTTTTCTGTGTATTGAACTTTTAACATTTTAATATCTGTGTCTATCTTTAGAGGCAGCTGCCGTCCCTTTGGCTGTGGCACTTCAGCGTGCAGCCGCACCGTGTCGGCTCTGATTCACCGGCTTTGTCCTCTGCTTATTTTTCCTCGGGTAACTTTTGCATGTAAATATATTTTGCTCCCTGTGCTGTAAAAGCGAAGAACCACAGACTGGCCAAAATGGGGGAAAATAGCCTGCCAATAATACGTGGGTTTTTCAGAAATGTGATTTAAGAAGTCTTGACTGGAAATCATTTAAAGTCCACCACGGAGTATTTGAACTTCAAGACTTTTTATCATGAAGCTGAAGCAGGAGAAAACACGATCAGGGTCCTTTGCAATGGAAAGATCCAGTGTTTTTACAAAGAGATAAAAGAAGACTTTCCAAGGACAGAATGCACTCCCTCAGACTTTTGCACAGGATTCAGACTAAACAACCTGAAGTTAATCAAGATTGTTCTTTCTCTTTTCATTCTCCTTTTTCACTAAAACCAGCAGTCACGCCATGCAAGGTCTGTGTGGTTTGTGTAAACAGCAAAATCAAGATGTTTTCTCACATTTCTAATAATAGTTCTAACCACTAGTCTGCATACGTCCCAAGGTTGGGGACATCAAGGGTACTGTAACTTGCTTGTCCCATCTGTGTTATCTTTCCATACACAACTGTGCTTGTGATGTCTGATAAAAATTCAGTCTATTCATTACCTAAAAAGGCTTATACCGAGGAACTAGTGCTGGCAGCCGCATCTTTGGCCTCCCGGCCCACCCTTAGCCCACCACTCACAGCACAGGGCTCTGCTGGCAGCAGGGCCTGCTGTACGCATTGATTCGGCCATCGAGTGCAGAACCTGACCATTGTGTGATGAAGAGCCAGAGAGGCAGGGGTTGTATTGCAAGTCAGCACAGGACTGTGCAATGGTCATTTCAAGCCATTTGTTGTCTAATTGCTCGAAACTCTCTTGGAGATCTTTGAAGCATCTCAGAGGTGTTTTAAGGGGATGGCTTTAAAAGATTAGTGGTTAGAAATTAATAAATGCAATGATTTATGGGTCTTTTGCCCATTTTATTAACAAAAACCTAGAGCAATTAATTTTAACAGTTAATCACTGCTATTTTTTTTTTTTTAAAGAAAGGCCATAATGTATTTTATGTGGGTGCTGAAGCACAGTGCCTGCACTAGACTCTTTCCTGTTACCCACTCATGGGCAAATACAGTGAAAAGTAATTTTTTCCATTCTAGGGCTCTCTCTTCCATGCTTTATGGCCAAATATCTTTTCCCCATGGCTTAATATCCTAATTCACTTAATATGGACTCATCCTCAAGGTCCAAACCTTTCAGGTGGTTTGTAGGATATTATTTAGTGATGAATATAAAATATAGGTGACAACGTATCACAGCCACTGACAAAGAGTACGAAGCATACACAAGAGTAGTAGGGTTTGCAAGAGAGTGATACCAGGCTGCAATACAAAACGAGAAGCAACGTGTGACACAGTTTTGCACTGAAACTTGAACTGATCAATGTTTGTAGTATAGATTTAAAAAAAAAAAAAAAAAAAGAAATAAAGGCCAGTTGGGGAAATAAATGTCTGGTGGAGGAAAAGTGCAAGAATGGGAAAGGCAGTTCTCTGGGAGGTATCAGGTTGCACCTGGAGAACAGATAAGCTAAATTTAACCAGCAAGGAGAAATTTGCAACAATACAGCTTAACAGTGTGGTTAAGCAACATAAAAACACTGAAATCCGCCAGAGATTCAGGTATCTAATGCCTCATGTCCCAGGAGCTGACTCAACAATAGCACAGTAATATTTCAATGTACATTTTACAACACATTTCCCTTGCCAATGTGCTTAGGACAATCTATAATTAGATATAATAATAAGGAGCATGGTAATATATTATTTGAGTTGAGTGAATGTCTTGCAATAGAGACACATTTCTTGCTTGTTGAATTTTCCTGCAGCAAACTGGATCTTTCTTAGAGAGTGCCAGAACACCTACTTTGATTACTGCTTTTTCAGTTTTCTTGAATTGGAATGATTACTGTTTGTCTGGATTACTCACCACTCTATCCAAATCTCAGTCGCCTACACTTCCTCAGGAGCTAATCCTTAGGTAAACCAGGCATACTGTTGATGTTGAGAGTTTGAAATTTTGGGTTGCGTAGTCCCATTACATTATGGATATTACATGGGGTTTTTTTTGTTGTTTGGGGTTTTTTTTGAGGTTACAGCTCTAAGAAAGTGAGGTCAGATCTTTGTGCCAGGGCTATCATGTAGGAGTCAGAAGAAATTGTTCTCTTGACATGTTTTATAGAGGCCACATCACCTCCAAGTTTGTTACCTTCTGCTGGCTGCACCACGGTCACTGGAAGAGGAACTGCATATGGACACAGGTCGGGTCCAGCTGCCTCCTTTCTCAGAGAAGGAGGGGTGATGGCAGGGGATCTCTCTATGTTTATCAAAAGTTGCTCAGTACAATTAGCCATTTTAATCAAGAGTTCTGGCTACTGTGATTAGGTCTTCCAGATTTTCCAAGCTGCCAGAGAAACATGAATGAAGCTTGGGGAGGGTGTGTGGGGGGGTGGAAGACAGAAATCTTGGAAAGGCAGTAGTGTTCAGGGGACAAAGTTTAATCCTCATTAGGTGGTGTAATGTTGAACATGATTTGCTGTGCTGCAGCTTTGTTAGTCAGCTAACAGCTTCATTTTACAATCGTGCTCACATACAGTTCACATTTTTATTTAAGAAATCCCAATAAAGGTTATATGTCTTGTGCTGTAGCTATGGCTTGAAAAATAACTGAGTTAAAGCTTAGTTTCTTTATATGGCACTTAAACTTTAATAGCTTTTTTTCTTTTATTGATCTTTTGAACACTTCATTTGATACCAAAACTAGAAGCAAGCTGAATCGCCAATTCCAAATCCTTAAGGCAGGACTGGACAGTCCAAAGCCTAAACTGAAATCTGAATATTGAAAGATCACCTTTCGTCTACAGTGGGCTAAAACAAAGCCTCCGCTTCCTCCCCATTTTCCTGAACTTTGGAGCGGTCTGACCCTGTCAGCCTGCATAGAGGCTTTGCAAGAGAACATATGCGATGCCAAACCTTGGCTACAAATTGCTGCCTCTTCTAGACAAGACCATTTTCTGCCATATATCACAGACCCTCTGCTTTTTCTGTGAACTAATGAAAATGATGTGGTAGAACTCAAATAGCACAAACACCCTGTATCACTTCCCCGCCTGCACCAAGCGTGGTTCTGGTGACGGTGGCACTGTCCTGCTTTGCCATAAGCGCAGCCATTCAGCCAAGATAGGCTTCCGATTTCTCACCCTGGCTCAGCTACGCAATGTGATTAAATTAGATCTCTTACATTGTTCACTGACTTCTGTTAAATTATACCTTTGATTTCTGGTCCAATGAAAAGGTGCTAATTACCTTTTTAAGTGCTCATTTAATGTTCTGCAGTGACATAAAGCATGAGTGCAGCCGCCTGCATGCCCGAACCTTCCAGAGGTTTCTCCCTGGCTGCTCGCTCTCATCAGCCTTTTTCATCTTTCCTCTGCTCCTTCCCTCTGTCCCTCCAAGGCACCTGCTGTGTGCGAGTTCTTCTACAGCTGAATAAATCTACAGCATTGTTTGCTGCAACTGGCTCCATTTTAACCCATTAAAAAAAAAAAAAAAAAATCAGCAACCTGTCTGGGTCTTACTGCCCAGCTCACACTATGATTCTTCTTTCAGCTGGAACTTAGCAGCTCTCAGTTTGCAAATGGGTTTCCCTACTCTTCCCACAACAAAGAGGTTTATATGGGGAAGCATGCACCTCCCTGATTTATAAATGCTTTATAAATGCTCTCTGCTGTCACCTATGCCTATGTGGCTAGCAGCACTCAGAGGTCAAGGCGGCCAGCCCACCCACCAGGCCTTGCCCACACACACGGCAGGGAAGCTGCAGGAGCCCGGGGCTGTTCTCCCTGTGCCAGCAGCACACGGCCTGGGCTCCGCGTCTCCGAAGCAGCGGGAGCCCGGCGTAGCCCACAGCTGTCCCTGGCTCTGGGACAGCGCCTGAGCCCCGAGCCGGGCAGGGTCTGACTGAGGCTCAGGGTAGCCCTGTCCCTAGAAGGTCCCAGGCTTGTGCAAAGCTGATAGCCAAAAATGTTTCATTTTTCCTTAGTTCTACAAATGGGAAAAATCCGGTGTGGAAGGGTGGTGGCACAGATGGCTCCCAGTGCCCTGGGATGCTGATGAACCCGCACTTACACTGGAGACGGATCAGGCTGAGGTTGTTTCACAGGAGGTTTTTCCTTTCCTAGTTTAAACATTGTTAAGCCTTCCTGTGTTAGCTTTGTTTGCCACAACCTGCCCGTTACAGCTCAGCAGGAGCTCTGCTCACACGTAACGTGCACAGCCACGCTCCCGGCAGCTCTTCCAGGACAAAACACACTCACGGGGCACAGCCACGGCCGGGGTTCAGCAGGGCGTGTGCTCATCTGCTTCTATGAGATTTCTTTTTAAAAGTACACCAGCTTATTTTTTGTTGTTACTTCCAAAGAAGATTAAATATGCCCTGATTTGAACTTGAAGAATTATTTTGCTTTCACTCAAACATCCAGCTACGCTGTATGAAACCCAGGCTCGTGAGGCCATTGCATGAGAACCACATTGCCCCCACCTCCCTCCCACAGGATCCTGCTGCCAGAGGTTTTATTCCCTAAGCATTAGCAGGACAAATATTCCTGGGTGCGATGGTGAAGCTCAGTTATTAAAAAAAGAAAGAAAAAAAAAGCCACAAATCAGAGATTTTAAACAGCAGTTAACTTGCTTAACCATCACTTGCTTGCTAAGTGCCTGGGATCCTGTAGATATTTATGGGAGGCAACGCACAGCAGTGAGGCTGCTCCATCTGAGGCACCTATGCCATGCACTTGCTTTGGCACTCTGTTTTGTTCCTAGACCCTTCTTCTCCCATTGCCCCCACCGTCACACATGCTGTTTGCTACCGCACTCCTTTTTGGAGGTAAAGCCCATGCAGAGCGGACAGCATGCTTCATGCCCAGGTGCCACACCAGAGACAAAAGAACTTGGATTATATTAAAGTTTGTTCCCTAACCTGAGGCTGGGCAAACAGTATCTCAGCAGGGTTTGTGCCCTCAAATGCCTCCACCCCTCATCATGCCACACAACACACCTCCATGGGAAGCTCGCTGTATTTCTGTGCTGCTGGTGGCCGTCAGTGCAGCTTCCCGCCATCATGGGCACTTTGAACCAAAACATCTCTTTTATGTACGTGTGCTAAAGTCACTGTTGTTGTCACTGGACAGCCTGGTGAGGCACACAACTGTATTTTGACATGGCCAATCCACTCCAAAGGACTGAAGCCCAGAGCATTGTGGGTACAATTCAGCGCAATCCAGTGGACCTGTGGTCCTGACTTCCCTCCCTGGTGGGGTCACTTGGGATGAGGGTGAGAGCATTTTCCTACTCATTGTTGTGATCAATTCTTCCAACCTAGACCTCCATAAACCCTTTCCTGCACTCAGCCCCTGCACATTGAAATAGAGTTTCCAGACATTCTCTAATTAGGCCAGGAGGATGTAAGGATATCCAAGGACCGAAGTAAAAGATTTTTTTCTGGAGCAACACTTCTCCTTTCCAACCGCTTTTAATATGTCTCATTGAACAGTAAAACAAAGTTGACCTAACACTGTTAGAATTCAGAATTTAGTCTTTACCAAAACTTTATACAGTCCTTTATAGCTTGTATTTCTCTTCACAGGTCTGAAATATGCAGGATCAAGCGTAAACATGACTATGTCAAGAGTGGAGAGATCTAAAAAGACATTAAGAAAGTTTATTCTATACATATATCTACAGAAAATGATTTGGACTGGTTTTTTATTTAGATGTGAATTGGGGAGAGTTGGTCGGTAGTCATGATGTTTATGAGCTATTTATGGCCAACTTGTGAGGTGTTGTAGGGTTGGGTTTTTTTTTTAAAGAAGGAAAACCTTAGTGCATTAAAATATGGGAGTGTAGTTGAAATTCTCTTAAGCATAATTTTTCTCACTAAAAATGTATTCTTACGTTCCAACTAATGTAATTTGGTTTAAAGGAATACTGAGAAGGTAAGCCATTCTTTCAGAGTAGTAAATTACTTTCATCCTGAGAAGCTATCAGGGTTAAATTGTTAATACACAAGTTTTTTTGAAATATGAATGTGATATATTAATGACCCAATCCGTTCCTCCAAGGAGCCATTTGGTTTTTAGCTTTTTAACAACTTTTTTTTTATTTATATTGAGGAAACAATCAAACTCTCATCTGGGACTTTTTCCATTGACATCAGTATGATTGCTTTGGGCTTTTATAAAGGAGAATTAATTAAGAGCGCTGATTCATAATTGAATTGGATTCAACTTTGCTGGCTAAAGAGGTTACTGCTGAGGTGATAACCTCAGCTCTTCTGAACCTGACAGGAGCCATGAACCAGAGCCCCCTCCTGCCGCAGCTCACAGCCCAGCATGTTAACATAAATTGAAATCAATGGCTGTTGGAGTTAATACACCATGCTGTGAACTGTGATGGCTCCAGAGCAGAGAATCTACCTCTTCTGCCACCCCTGCTACAGCAGCTTCTGCCAGAGAGGTGGGATGGCCACCTGGGAGCAATAGCTTTTTCAGTGGCCCAGGGCCTGCAAATCCCCATCTGTGTCTTACCATCTAGCTACAGTGTGAAAAGCTGGATATTAAATATCAGACTGGGTTGGATTCTTGTTAGATTTCTGTATCCGCTAGGCTTGGCTAGCACTGCCAGTCTGGTTGAGTTCAGGAGGAGTTTTGTGGAGGTTTATGGCTCTGCAAAACAATAAGCTAAATTCTGTAAAATTTTACTTTGAAATAAGCCAGGCAAAAGATACTCTTCCCAGCTCATATCACCATTCCCTGCACAATAAGTATTTTATGCATGATTTTAACTTGGAGGTGGGAAAAGATCCAAGAATGAGTTCCCAAGGTATACAAAACCTTACTAAATTGGAGCGTAACACTAGGAAAAAAGTGCACATGCAGATGTGAATTCAACTGATCTTCAAGGGGACATTTGCTTTTGCAATCCTATTCTCATTTCTACAGCTGCTGGTGATTAAAGCCTAGACCATTGTAGCTACTGCCAGTAAAAGAAAAGCCTAAATTTAAGTAGTGTCTCCAACAGAGGCAAAATTGAAAACAAGGTGCTAGTGTCTGGCTGTTAACACCTTAGACAAAGACCAGAAATACAGCTGGAGAATTTTTTCAAGTGAAGAAGAGACTTTCAACTCAGAGGAACATTAAAAAAGCACAGTTCAATGCCAGTCAAAGTCAATTGTGAGTTTGTGTAAAGTTCAGCAAAGTAGGTTCTGCACATTTGCTTGGAAGAAAACAACATGTGATTACATTCCTCAGATGTTTCTATTTTTGTTTAAAACTAAAGTTAAATATCTTAATAATGAAGCAAGGAAAAGACATCCAAAATAAACTAGATGGTTTATGTACTTTTGAAGGAGAGAAGAGATAGGAAGCTTCTTTCAACTGCTTTTGTTTTCAGAGCCTGACTTGTATACTTATAAAGTACCAAAATGCTGCAAGTTGTGCCCCTTTGCCATTCATCTCAATTCCTGACAGCTTTATATGATGCATACGCAGCCACTCATTATCTTAGCTGAATTTGGCCCAGAAACTTTTACCAGAGATTTAACCTGATATCTGCAGACTGCATTTGATCTCATACCTGCCGTGTAGTCATTTCAGTAAGAATATGCGACGACAAAAATGTACAAAGTTCTTATAATTAGGCATCATAAAACATTTGTAAATTAGGAACCATATCTTAAAGAAGCGAAAGACTCACCCAGGAGAGTATCCTCCATTGGTTCTTCCTAGCTCACGCTGATTTCCGTCAGGGGTCCAGATCAGGCGTGGGACTGATTCGTCCTTATCTTAGTAAGTGTAGCCCTACCTCTGCTCACTTTTACTGGAAAGAGCAAAGCAGATGAGACACAACTGAGTTCTAACTCATGAATGACCAAAATACCCCAAGTTGGCTTGTTTTTGACAGTCTTCTCAAGACTGCAGTTGAGGACCGTTCCCTGGGTAGCCTTGCATGACTTGCCAAACTTAATACCACTCAGGCCATGGGATTCATTTTAATTTAAGAAATATTTAAGGTTTTGCTGTTTACAGAGGACTGCACCCGTAATGATCATGTTTATATCTGCAATAAGCACTGCTGCAATTCTTACTGCTTTCCTAGCAAATGGGGAGAGGTACAAGGAGTGGCACTTCATTTCTTATTTCAGTTATGAGTCATCAGCTCTTACCTTAAATGCTAAGGTGAAGTCTCCCCATCGAAGAAAAAATTGCTCTAATTGGGAAAGAGAAGCACTCAAGCTTGGAGAGAAGGCTTAAATTGATAGTTATGAGAGGTTTAAGTAATCCCCATGTTAATGGGGCCAAAACCCCTAGAGCAGATGATATTTTCCTTCTCTACAGCAAGCATGAATTTTGTTGAAAAAATCAGGGACTCTACTAGCTTAGAAAGGCCATTAGAACTATGCACACACCTGTGACCCTGCAGCATCCCACAGGACCAGAAAAGTTCTCATTTTAAGCTGTATCCTTTCTGAAAAAACGAAGGGTTCTGTTTCTCTCCCCCATCATCTAAATAGCAGCTACGTCTAGAGATGCTAATTCTCAGCCTTCTGGAAATAAACTGCTACTATTCTGAAGCAGAGCGCGTACTTTGGCTTGCTAGACAAAAGCCCTGTAGGATCTGGTGCCTGTACAGAGCTGCAGACGAGAGCCACTGAACCAGCTCCTCCACAGCACAAACCGAGCCAAACCAGGAGAAAGGCAGGCAGGAACGCTGATTTATACCATCTGAAGAGCTGACCCAGAAGCTGGAGTAAATGGGCTTGATCTAGCAATTCCCAACATCCTTGCACTCCAGCAGTATTAACGATCAATTAGGAGGCACTTTGTTTCCATACTGCAGCAGCAATAGCTTTAGCCCTCCCATGAAAGGGCACGAAAGGGCAGAGGGCAATAGCAGAGCAGAGAGATGATAAAATAAAGTGGGGAGAAACCAGGGACTTTTAGGAACCTAACTGCAAATCTTGTAACAAAATGCAATTGGACAGAAGGGACTTGGTTTCAAATGTAAAGTAAGCTAAATAGGTGAAAGAGTTCTCTTTAAACTGTCATCATTAATTTAAGCCAAACTTAATTAAAAAAATAAACTGAAACAGCTGGGTGTAGGAAGTGGCTGGCTGACCTCAGTGCTGGGGCCGTTTTCCTTTTCTCCTTTTAAACCATTGTTCATCAGCTTCCACTTAAAGCAAACCAGAACCGTTAGCCTAACCACAATCAAAACCATAGGGCTTGCTTGCATCTAATATTTCTCTCTGTGTTATGTCACCCCTTAAAAGAAAGAAAGAAAGGAGTATCTTTGGAAAGTCCCTCTTGCACGTTCGCATGCTGCTATACTGTGTTACCTGAATGAGAGGAGCAATGAAATATTTAAAGGCTCTAAAGCATCTTCTGATCCAAAGGAACCTTGAATGTGTGTATCTGTTTATGAAATTTGGAAAACTCAGTTGCTACTCCTCATTCTACATAAACTTCTGAATAAAAGCAAAAATACTGCTTCACCCCTGCCTCTTACCTTAGCCTGCCTTTGTCAGGTTGAGATAAATAGTAAGCTCTTTGGGGCAGGTACCATCTTATGTTGTGTGTTTTCAGAGCCTCTCCCCCTACACTTCTGCTTGATATATCCATGCAAATATGCAGTAAAAATACATGCTAACAACTGAAAGGCAGCCTACTTCATCTCCAGATGGAAAAGAGTACACAGTTCCTCTGGAGGGTAATTAAAGAGCATCATACAAAGCATCTTACTTGAGATAAGCCAAATAGTGGGAATTTGATAAGCCTGCCACGAAAACTTTCTGGCCTTCATGTCACTCCTGCTAGTCCAGCCCAATGGTAAGTTCATTCCTGCACAGCTATCATGGTGGAGCCCTCTCAGAGGGAAGGTCTACCTACGGCTCACCTACCATTGACTTTCTGTGGTAGGATGTCCAACAGGGCATCTGTTTCTGTTTGAGAATACTACAGTGTTATTGAAGCTCATCGGAGATTACTAACATAAAGCTCATTCCTATACACTTCAAATACAGATCAAGTGATAGTTTCTGAGAGAAGTTATTCCACACGTAATCAATTACCCTTGTGAAGGAAACAAGTTTCTCAGTTTTGTTCTTAGCTCATAGTCATCTGTGCCCTAAAGCACATCCTTTCTACCTCAGTGGGATTTACTAATATGCCTGAGGTTAATAATATGCTTAAGACGCATATTTCAAGAGTCTGAAAGGCTTATATAATGTAAATAATCATCGCACCTTCACAGGGCTTGTCTTAGCTGGCTCAGGCATCAGAAAGTCAGTCAGGAGCAGCTATGTTTTACCATACAGAGAACAGAACTTAAAAAAAATATAACACCAGACACAAAAAGCAGGATGGACCAATGTAAATTTTTGTGGTAGAGAGAAACCTTAGATTCATCCATCATGATAATAAAATCGTGGCTACATCACAGCTCCCATTGCAGAGGGGAACACGTGCATACACAGGCGTCACATATACGGATATACACAATTTTTTGCAGTTTCTTGGTGACATATTGCCACATTTTTGAATTCCTAAAGATGATTCAAACTAAATATTCCAATTTGCAAAACTTTTATTTTATTTCAAAGCCTTTTTTTTTTTTTTTTTTTTTTTTGTTCACTTATCATGTCTGGTTTCCCTGTACCACTGTAGCAAAGCAGGAGGAGTTTCTGGTGGTTTTTTATGAGTTCTCCATCCCTTTTAAATTAGTCTAGTTAATGCATTTTTATCTCAGTGACACTTGTCCTCCCAGCCCACTGCCATGAGCTACCAGACTTGTCTAACGGCTTTGAAAAACCTACTGTCATATCTGAATCATTTCACACATTTCAAAGGACCATCTATCCATTCACCATTTAAAAAAAAACCCCACATCAAACTCAAACCCATGATAGTTCAGTCTGTAGAAAGGAAATGATGATCTGCCTATCCACAGGATTAAAGTTACCCCGTTTCCTTCTGTTCTGGTTAACTCCTAAAAATCAGCTACAGTCACTGTGGATGCACTCAGAAATGTGCAAGCCATGGCAGTGGGTCATGGTGATGGAGATGGGAGCTTGTGCTGTAGAGGGCAAAGTGCTCCTCAGCACAGCCTCTGGGGACATCCCACTGTGGGCTGAGGGAGCACTTCCCTGGTGGAGCTGCTGGCTTGGAGCACCGCTGGACAAGTCATAGAATTGTTTAGGTTGGAAAAGACCTTTAAGATCATCAAGTCCACCCGTTAACTTAACACTGCCATTCCACCACTAAACCATGTCCCTAAGTACCTCGTCCATCTGTCTCTTAAATACCTCCAGGGATGGGGACTTGACCAACAGAGCTTCTGTTCCAGACCTTATGTCCCTGCAATGGCAGGGGGCAGGAATTTGGATTTAGGCCACCCAACAACCTTGGTCTTGCCCAGCCCTTGCTGCAGGGGAGCTAAGGAACCAGAGGATTAGCAGCATGAGCTGCCTTCCCAGGCTCTACAGTATCTAGCACAGTTGGAGCAGTGGCAGAAAAAAACAACCATGGGATTTTTCTCTAAGAATCTTTGAAATCAATGTTGCAGTAATTCATCAGATTCTGAAAAATAAACAGGTTGTCCCAGGAAGGAGCGATTCATTTGTTTTACTCTTTGACCTGTTAAAATGCAAAAATTGCCGTGGAATTTACTCTGTGGTGGCATGTTCTAGCAATGGAGCAATCTCCATTAGCACTAGTGTTTTTCTAATTACAGCTATAAATAAAAGTTAACCTCCATCCTGATTCAAAATGGATTCCATAGACTGTCAGGTGTATAGGTGATGCAATGCAGAGAGATGAACGCAGTGGCATTTGCATCATCATATTGACTTACAGCTTGAGGGTTAATTATTGCATTCTTTTGCCATGTATTGGGGCAGCCATTTTTAGTCATCTGCAAAATGCTAAAAAGAAACTTGACAGCTTCTCATTAGATTAGAATAGACAAGCTGCTTGAATCAACAATGAAATTTTATTAGGGATGCTCAAGTACAAAAACAAGAGCTTTTCATTTTTATATTGTATACTTTACACTGTATTGATTTGGTTTTATTGATTTTTAATAAAAAAGTGTAAGTGTTTTTCCAAATGGTGTAAATTAATTGTTATTGCACCACAGAAAACAGAAGACTGCACCACAGTAATTAACATTTCCTGGCAAGGAATCTAAGCGAGCTTACTGCTGAAATGGGCTTTAAAGCATATTTTGACAGTACCACAAATGCTAGCATATGTCTGTGAGGCAGCGATGTGGCAGGCATAGCAATCACTTTAACGACTCGGATAGAAGCAGATGCCCTCCCAGGTACACAAGCCCCCGTGTGCATGAGCTCAGTTGGGGATGAACAGGCTACCAGCCCTCCTCCTCCTCCTCACATCCTTCCACAGCTGTCAGAGGGCAACAGCATGGATGAAAGATGGAGCATACCATTCATGTACCAGCTTCCTGGGAGACTACTTTCACCCAACTGTGGAAGCATGGCTCCTATATCTTCCTGTTTCCTCCACCTCTTGGTATCCACCCGTTATCTTTTGTCATATCTGAGTCACCTTCTATATGTAAGAGAGGTTCTTTCCTGCTTGGGACACACAGAGCTCCTGGCTGGAGCAGCCAGGCACTGGAATTGGCTAAGGAGCTTGGTCCTACCAAGGCACGTACAGCAGGTATCTGCAATGTCAGCGGGAACACGGGTACCAAAGAAAAGCACCTCTTCTTCTCCATGAGGCAGCTTTAGACGACTTGAGCAAACATTGGTAGAATGAAGTCGATACAACCAACTCCTAAAAGATTACAGTTTAAGTAAGAGGGGGGAAAAAAAAAAAGGCACCTTCTTTCCATGTAATCAGTAAGGAAAGGGAGGCACAGATAACTGAAAAGATTAATTAGCAGCTGGGAGAGGAATACTTTTGTGTTAGCTGCTGCAACTTAAACACAGCACAGTCCCTTCTTTTGAGACCATCCGAGTTACATGGTAATTGTAAGTTATGTGTTACAAGAAAGGAAGCTCTCCTTAAATAATTTAAAACACATCAAGTGATAGTGATAAATCAATTAATAAAAAAGAAAACTCTATATACCTTTTTCACACAATCAATTCTCTTCTTATACTAAGTAAGCTAAAAGAAAATTTTATCCAAGTAAATAACATTTTTATCTTAGTCAAATAGCTCCAAATCAGTACAACAGTAAAAAAGCAGGAGCTGGTCTGCATACACCATCAGACAGAATGTAAAATCTGCTGGTGGAGACTAACCCTACAGCTGGAAGCAGCAGGGCACATCTTCATTCAAAGGAAACTCTATATGAATAAGAGCATCTTTGCATGAAGGGAGAGCCCAAACCAACACCGACTGACTGCTGTGACCATCCAGATCATCATACTCACAGCTAAGAGAACAGCCAAACCCTCTAACCCAGGAATCAGCATCTTTTCACATCTCAGGCACCTGATTTATAGCTCTTCTCCTAATCTCCTGTGCCAGGGAAGCTTAAACTGTCATTAACTCCTTGTTTGCTAGATATCAGGTGAAGACCCTACATCCAGGCAGAAGCTGAAAGACATTTTGTAATCAGAAGATTGCCACAATTGTGTTTTCTTTTAATTGGAAGTGGTATAAAAGTGCACATTGCTAGTGCTTTATGTTTTGTTTGGAGAGGCAGGGGTAACATGAACAGGTAAATCTGATCTCTCACCTATTTTTCCCAGATGTGTTAATAAAATTCAGGTTACTTCTGTATTTTCCACCCCACCGCTAGCTTTCCCTCTTGTGCAGATCTCCACATGAGAGTCTTGCTGTGGCATGCAAATCAGGCTCAAAAAGCTTGTCCATATGTTATTTATGCTATGGTACATTTAATCCGAGAAGTACTGATGTTTTTGTAAGAGCACTGGTTTGGTTCAGCTATCCAGAGCAGAATTCAGTTCTGGGGTGTGCTAGAGGTTCCTTTTTGAAGTTTCTATTAAATGTGTTTAAAGAATTTTTGATAATTGAACCAGATACTTCTATCAAAATAAAATTCCCTGGCAAGATAATATCTTGCTGTATATTATTCCTATTGTCAAATGTTAATTTTTTTTTAATATAAAGGGAAGCTACTGGTGTACACATATTCCCAAGTAGTCCAACTCTCCTGCTTATTGGTTGTTAAGACATGATCCCACATCAGACTCAGATTCCCAAACCTTGAAATTTAGGATAGATTTAAAAATAAGGTAACAGGTAACACCCCCCTTTTATTCCATCAAACTGGTCTTTATATTAATGAGATTAGTTATAATCAAAATTTTATTCTTTGAGTACTATTTTCTGCTCTCAGTCAATTTTCCAAAGGCCCTGCTACTGGGTGAATAACTGAGAAAGCTTTATATCTGAAAAGCACGGGTTGTATGAGCAGCTGGTGCAAATTAAAGGAGTTGTGCTATATTATGTCAGCTGGGTATCTGACATTCAGATTTTTGTCTCTGTTTTCATAGAGCTGTATTTGATATGAGGAGCCTAAATCCAGAAATTAGCAGCCAAACTCTTACTGATATCGGTAGAAGACTGCAATGGGCAGGACTGCCTTGGAACAAACTTGATGGAAGTAATCTGTCACAGAAGTGGCAGAAAGCATTAACATCAGACTGAGCAAGATGAGACCTATATGGCAAGAGCAAAGCAATGCATGGTTCTAGAGCCCTGTATGATCACAACTTGCTTTAAAGTTTAGGAAATTGTATCCCAATGGGCTGGGATGAAATATATCTGTACCGTTAAGTGGATTAAGACATTATGGTGTTAGTCATGCAGATAAGGTTTTGTTACCCTTATGGTGATCTGTAGGAGAAAGAATTTCCTGCAGAGGAGATAAGACAGTAAAATGGCTCTGCTCTTGTACTGCTGTGATTCAGTGGTCAGGAGCTATTGCCACTACTGAAAAGTTCAGGTCCAACAAAAATCCTCTGGCAGTCTTAGCTAAGTGACTTCACGATGGCTTTGGACAAAGCCCTTTGCTTGAGATGGGATATGAATTGAAACAATCTGGTGAAGGAAAACATTGAGTCAGAATTCAATAGAAGTGCAAATTTAAAAGTCTCCCCCCACCAGACATATTTTAATGAATGCATAGTTACAGGGTGACTATGTTATCTCACTTTTCTTGTGTCATTAACTGAGAAGTGAGTTTAAAAAAAGTGTCCCCACAGAAATCTTATTCATATGTTTTATTATATGCTCCAGCACGGGCACCACTTTAGTTTAATGGTGTGTTGGATGATGGTACAAATTTATAGCCAAAGGTTTACATCACAGACAGCTGGAATGAATAACAATAAATTAATTTAAAGTGCTACAAAAGTGCTCCCCATAGTATGCAGTGCTTATGTGCTCAAGGCTAATAATTTATAAATGCACGTCTTTTATAATCCTGATCTAAAGTCCTGAAAGCAGCTAGTTAAAAAGCAGTCACATGACATAAATTATTTTTATTAATATTTCAAATGCATGATTAGGGTGGGCACCATGGTCATTAGCATTAGATAGCTTTCATTTATGACCAAAAGTGCAATGAAGCAATAGCCAGAGACACAGAAACTAGCTAAGCAATGCACAGCAGCCATTGGGAGACTGGGGGGGGTCATATGCTGCTGCTTCTTCCGCATGATTTTTATACGTGAGTAATCATCACAGCTATGGCTTTTCCATTGCCTTTTTGCTGGTCTGTGGTGTTTATCACATTAGATACTCATGAGGCCTGAAGAATAAAAGTACATGCTGCTGAGCGCAGTCAGAAGCAGCAGTGCTCCTCTGGGTGGCTTTCCTGCCATCCCCAGGCGCTGAGCAGCAGCAATGCGTAATGCAGCGAGGGGGCTGGCCAAAGGATGCTGTAACGACTCCCCTCGTTACGGCAGCAGCACTAATTTGAACCCTCAGCTAATACTAAACATTCATACAAACTCTTGCTTGGATAGGGTAGGTTGCTTTAAAGCATTTGGTTTGCTTTGAGAGAACACCACCATTTTTGGCGCTGTGTCAGGGGGAGGAGTGAGAAGCCATGCCTTCAGGCAAAAAAGTATTTGCAGAAAAGTGTTGTGGAGCCTAAGGATAAGGCCAGGCCATAAGCTTCTTTTTTGGGGTGAGGGACTATATTTTTTTTTTTTTTTTGCTACTATAACCCAATATCTAGCTGCAGTATTCTCGGGTGAAATAGTATATTCACTATTACTGGTGAGGGTGAAAGAGCAACCAGCTCAAATAACTCGGGTAACATTGCATCTTTTTCCCCAGTGCAGTTCCCAGACACCCCCCACTGCAGGGATGTCACTTGTCTTAATACCACCCTTATTTTCTCCAGGCAAATTTGGTCACATCTCACTTTTCTTGGAGAAAATCATTTACTTCTTAAATGTGGAGTCATTAAGCTGAGGTTATAGAAGGAGTCTTTCACGCTGAAAGAGGGATCATGAATAATTTCTGTGTCTCTCGTGCTGGGCCATTGCCATACATTAGACTACATACTTGAGTCTCGGCAGATTGAAAAAATACACACCACAAGCAACACCATTCACTCCAGTGGTTCTTCTAGCAAAGTAAGTGGAGTGAGACACAAAATGGGCAGGAGCAGCATCATCTGGTCCCTCTGCTCCCTTCTTAAAAGAAAAACAAGAAGCTTTCTGCATTACGCAGAATGCAAACCTCTAAGTAACCATTCGCACTCTGTATTTTTAATCTCACAAGCCTCTGCAAACTCATACTCTCCCTTCTCTTCCTTTCTTTGAAAGCACTTTATAATGTAACACATTTTTCCAGAGGTCAATGGGGGCATATTTGCATTTCGATACATTTCAAATTTTTGCCTCCAGCATGCCACTCAAAGGCACTGTGCTAATCAGCAGCAAGTAATGATCTCCCAGGTGCTTGAAGCAGGCAACTGGGCCTGTGAAAGCACCTCAAAATGCAAAACTGGTGAGAGAGCAATACATGGTAAAAATAAATAAATAAATAGAAAAAGGGGCGATGATGCCGGCAAAAGCAGTTTGGCTTTGTAAGCTGAGGGTTCTGCCTGGAACAAGCAGCTAATGGGGTTGTGTGCACCACTGAAGTGATAAGGGGATCCTGGGGACTCCTGCCTCTGCTGGCTGCACTGGCGGACTGCGGGTTCCTCTGAATGCATCGCTTGTACATCAATGTGCGCGGATGATGCATAAGCATTTCTGAGGGCTTTTTATACCGTCAGCGATACCTCGTGTTCTGAACAACCCAAAGCCAAGATTAGGCAGGATCTAGAAAAATGGGGCAGTCCCCAAAGCATGGGTTTATCTGCATGGAGGACTTTTATTTTTAGCACAAGTGATAGGTTTACACTCAAACATGCCTGCCCCAAGGGGGGTGAGGATGTATGGTGGAGAAAAAAAAGAAAAAAACAGAACTCAAGAGATTATTTAATTTATTTATTTATTTTTTTAAGGTACAAATATCTTTGATAGACAGAGTTGCAAATAAACATGAGTGCTTCCTCACTAACCACTGCATCAGAAGAAAAAAATCCCGAAAAGCAGATGTTGCTCAGGCAGCGATCTGTTAGGCAGCGTGCGTGCGTGCAGGGGAGAGGGATGGAGCTACAGCCAGGCAGGCTGCACATAAGGCACTGTGGCGAGTGTGTGTGTGGCTACGAGGGATGGCAAATGCCTGTGAGAACATGACACATGAGCAAAACCGAGCTGCTCCTGTGAGCATTTTGTACATATTTTAAGAGAATGCAATGAGAAGCAGCCAGGGGAAGAGAGACTGCAAAGATGAGGTAGGAATGACTGGGCAGTAGCGTGGCTGGGCTAACAACAGCGTGAGGTAAGAAACCCAGGCACCAGGGAAGGCATTTAAAGCCGTATTGATTGGCTTTGGAGGTGAGAAAAAGCAGATGCACTCGGCTGCTATGGAATGGCTCCGACAGCAGCTAGAGCCACTTGATCCTTTAAAATGATTTCTTTTTATTGTAATGACTTTCACTGACAGAACGCCCATGCTGTAAACTCAAACCAGCCTGCACCCCTCGCTGCGCCCACCTCTCTCCCCAGCACCAGGAGCTGCGACCAAAGCCCGCCCGCAGCAGGGCAGCGCCTTCAGCCAGCCAAAGGAACCCTCGCCGAAAGAAAGTAGGGGGGGGAAAGAGAGGGAAGGAGGGCAGGGAAGGGATCAATGCCTGAAAGTCATCGGCTCTGGCCATTTCCCAGGAGCGGGGAGCATTCAGAGGCAGCTGGGCAGAGTGGGAGCAGAGCCCATCCATCTCCCTGGACAGACAGCCGCCCTTGGTCGGGAACGCGGCTGGGCCTCTGCCCTCAGTGGCTCACAAAGTGAGGCTGCAAAGGGGAGAAGGATCCAGCACCGTATGGTGTTGGTTCTTGCATCTAGGAAATAGGAGGGGAACTAAGCATGACACAGGAAAATAAGGGGGTTTAATATTCTGTAGGAAATCCTACATTTTGGGGAAAAGAAAGAAGGGGGTTTGTCTACATGGAAACACTGTCAGGTTTTGCCTGCATGGTTTCCAGTGAAGAAAACACTGTGTCATGCTGGGGCCTTGCTCTTTAGATTCAGGCAGAGACCTTAACCCAGCTGGTTATATTTAACCAATTATATAATTGTAGAATTAATACAGAGACACTGTGGCTGAGGTCTTCAAAATATTGCTTTTCTGGGAGCCAGATACCTGTGAAGGTCTGGCCTAGGTGACTTTTTTTCAGTCACAGAGTGAGCCTGATCCTCAGGTGAGGTTTTTGAGTCTTGCTCAGATTCAGATTTTTCTCATGCAGTCAGCTTATTCATTGTGAAAGGCGGTTTCAGGTCTACAAAATTCAGTTCAGTCTTCATTAATAGCTACAGCTATGCAGTTCAACATTTTATAACATTAAAATTTTTCATTTTCCATTTAAAAAGGAGCTAGACTGCACAGCAGCCAGGGTAAGGGATGCTCAGGAAGGTTTCCTTGAGAGTCAAAATAGTACTGGTTAGTTTAATCTGAAATGAAATTTGGTATGGTTTTGTTTTCCTGGAAACAAAACCTAAGTGCACCACTGAATTAAATTCCAATTACTCTCATAGCTCTCATACCGCCTTAGCTACTACTGCCCATCCTTCCTATTTCCTACACCAAGAACCTCAAATGTAACCACACGGGGATGCAGGTGTGCTTGCTCTTTCCTGAGCATCTGCTGAGCAGCATCTTATTTGTATGAATTATGAGTTTGGCTTAGAGAAGGTCAGAAAATTTCCATCAGAATAGTTTTCCTAAAGGAAATACCTTTCAGGTAGATGGAATTCTTTGTAAAAATATAACATTCCATTTTTTCCATGGTGTAGTGGTTTAACCCCAGCCAGCAGCTCAGCCCTACCCAGCTGCTCACTCTCTCCCCCACAGTGAGATAGGGGAGAGAATCGGAAGGGTAAAAGTGAGAAAACTCATGGGTTGAGATAAAGACAGGTCAATAGGGAAAGCAAAAGCCATGCACCCAAGCAAAGCAAAGCAAGGAATTCATTCACTACTTCCCATGGGCAGGCAGGTGCTCAGCCATCCCCAGGAAAGCAGGGCTTCATCATGCGTAATGATACTTGGGAAGACAAACACCATCACTCTGAACATCCTTCTTACACCAGTTTATATACTGAGCATGACATCACAGAGTGTGGGACATCCCTGGGGTCAGTTGGGGTCAGCTGTCCCAGCTGTGCCCCATTCCAGCTCCTTGTGCCCCCCCCCAGCCTCCTCGCTGGTGGGGTGGGGTGAGGAGCAGGGAAGGTCTTGGCTCTGTGTCAGCCCTGCTCAGCAGCAACAAAACCATCAACACCATTTTCAGCATAAATCCAAACCCTAGTCCCATAGTAACTACTATGAAAAAAATTAACTCTATCCCAACCAAAACCAGCACACACGGAAAATGTGAATTCTGTTCAAAATTTAATATACGCTTCACTGAAGACGCATGTAAAACCAGATTTTTTTTTAATTGCAAATGAAAAAGCTTCCATCATGTTTTTAGTGAAAAACAATGTTCTAACTGGCACTAATTCATGTTTTATATTTTTTACATTCATCAATGTAACTCCAAAGTAACTCCCTTGGCCTCAGTGAAGTTACTCTGATTTATACTGTTGCAAATAAGATCGAAATCTCAGTCTATGTGGCTGGTTCTTATGATGAATATCTTTGCTTTCTAGGTACATACATACATAAAAAAAAAAACCCACAGCCAAAAAACATGAGTCTTGATGCATTCTAGGTCCGGACTGTTGTGAAGAGTCCTAACTCTCTGTGGATTCATTTTCAATATCGCTGGTCAGAACATGTAAAAATGTGGGAATTTATAATTAAAAGGAAGAACATAAATACAGCTAAGAATTTAAAAAATAGTTGACAACTATTTTTATCAGCTGTAACTTGAAAATCATCAGTTTTATGCAGAACACTGGCTCAATTTTAAAGGGTAGGTCCATTTCTTCCAGTAAATTAAACATATCCTAAAGTACCTTTAGATCTGATGACAGATGAGATTAACAGCATTTTAGGGATACTGAAAAAAGTCTTTATAAGACTTTAGATTTATTTGTAGACCAAGATCCTTTCTCTTTCACTCTTTCAAAAAAAAAAATAAAATACCCCTTTGTCTTAGATAAAGAAAAAAAAGTTGCCACAAGACAGGGCGAGTGTCTTGTCTTCAGAAAGCCACAGGCCATTCCCACAGAAGCCCAACACAGGCTACGAAGTCTTTGTATTACCAGAAGTACTTCAGGATCTGGATTATGAGTTGATGGTAGTTCCACTGCATGGATTCAAGTGGAGAAATTGGGTATTAATATGCAAATGCTACTTTTTATTTTTAATTCAGCTGGTTTGCAGGCCAGATCATTTTATCTAGAAGTATCAAGTCAAGCTTTAGGTTGGCAGGTATCAACTTGAGCAGGAGCTCTTACAATCAGCTTTTAATGCTTTTTTCAAAGGGGTGCCAAACTTTCAGACCTGATAAATAAGTAATTGTGGGTAATGCTGGTTTCCAAGGCAAATAAATAAAGTGAAGAAAACAGGATGAGGGCAAATTCACCCCTGGTGTAAACTCACTGACTTCAGTGGTATTACATTAGAAATAGTTGCAGAGTAGGATTTCTTATGCAAACAGTAACACGAATTGTGTTAAATAAGAGAGTACCTTAAATCATGCCTTAGGCAAAATAGCTTGGTTAATCCCAAAATGTTGTTGCAAGAAAATTCCTTCCTTTCCACAGTGTTCTAGGGGAGCTAGAAGGTATATTAACATAGCCAAGCTTTTCCAAAAAATTTAGATTATTTCTTTTCTTGCTTCAGATCAGCATGCTATTTTTGTGAAGCATTTTATTGGTTAATTTTCATATCTACCCCTGCCCCCCCAACCCCCTGACCCCAAACCAGACTTACAAGGTTGCTTAATGCAAAACTTCATGTTTTTGTCAGTTAGCGCTTGCATATGTTACAGAAAACGTCAACTCTGCTTCCCTGTCTGTAAGCACCTAGGATAATCTATCCCCCATTTTAAATCTGCTTCTGTGAAGTCAGGGGACATTTTCCTAGAGTTACCAGAGCACTAGGTAACAGAGTTACCCAGGAATAATTTTTTTTTTATTTCAGTATATAATAAAACCAAAAGAAACTGAAGTGAAACTGCCTGGTGTAAAGAAAGGTTGGCATTGTTTGCTTTGACTCAGTCAGAAGTTAAGGTGCTGATTTTTTACTTTCACTTTGCTGCTCTACACTTTCTGAAATCAGAGAAATGAAACACTGAGATGACAATATTGAAATAAACCCCAAAACACATCACAGTGGTAAACTTTTTTTGACAAAATAATGTTTACAGGCAAAAAGGATTCTGTCAAATAATTTTCAGCCAGCTTCCAAAAGCAACACCACTGTGGGGAAAAAAAAATAATCATCAAGATTTTTATTTTATCCTGCTTTATTTGAGAGCCCAATGCGGCTGTGTGTTGTGACCATGCCCATTTGTGACTAACCCTATTACCAGGAAAAGAAAGTAATCACTCGGCACTGGGGCAAACCCAAAACTATCAGGCAATTGCTCTCGTTTCAGGAGATAGCAGCTTTCAAGCTTTCAGGTGAGCAGAGCAGCCAGCTCACAATTCCCTTCACAACACCTCCCTGTGCAAAACAGCAACCGCAAAAGCCAGCTCTGCACCACGCACCAGAGGCTGAAATATTGCTGAGTGGGGGCAGCAGGAGCAGGATCTTAACGATTTGCCCCCTCCCAATCATTTGGGTTCATTGATTTCTCTAATTAAATATGCATTCCACTTCACCATTATTCCCAATGATCCCATTTAATCTCCACGACAGGGCCAGAGACACAAGGGCCTTTGCTTCCAAACTGCTTTTGGCAAGCCCTTCTATTCTGTAGGGACTCTTGGATACCTCCAAGTATTAGCCCAGTGCCATTTGGCTACGTCCCCCTTTCCTCATTGCCCTGTTTCCACCTACCTATTCAGGCCTCTCTTTCTTCTCCCTTTCAACTGATCCTTCCAGTTTAGTTTCAGAGGCCTGGAGCTGCCATTCTGACTGACAGTTGTGTACGTAAAGCTGATTTATTGGGCCAGCGTGGCACCGCGCCAGGGAAGAGGCCGTCTGAATGGTGAAGCTGTTAAGAAACTAATTGTGTGATGAACTGCAGTTACAGGGGAGTCTTCACTGTTTGCTTCATCTAATCACATTTGCTACCAAGGTTTTTTCTTGTTTGCCCCTTTTCCTTTGTTTGAATTGGAAGAATACCAGGTTTACACCAGGGATGGTCTTGGCTGATTGGCTCCCAAGCCTTTATCATTAGCTTGTAGGTCCCTTCATTTGTTAAAAGGCTGAGATACTGTCACTGCTGTGAGTGTTCCCTTGCTTTCTCATCTTGGACTGGGAGGCTTTGAACTTGCCAAGATCCAAGTTCAGTGCTCGTGTTTGTTCTGCTTGTGTCGATGAAGTCACTAATCCCTAAATGAAGGGCAGGGAGCTGCTGGGGTTAGCAATTTCATCATCTTTAAGAGAGAAAACAGAATCCCTCACAACACAGGTGAGTTAACGAGAAAATTATTTCCCTCTGGCTTGCTTTCAAATGTTTTTCTGAGCAGTGCGTCTGAACTGAAACCTTGGGTTGCAAATTGCAGCCTGTGGGAAGAGCAAAATCAGGGAAGAGCTCTGCCACCAGACTACCAGGTCACGCTTGCTTCCTTTGCAAGCAAACACACCTCATTAGGTGTTTACCTAACAGAAAAGCAGCCATACAGCTTCTTGCCTTTGCTCTTTCTACCCCGGGAAGAAGTGTTGGTAAAGGGTGGACCTAGTGATAAGCTAAATGATCCCCATCCTCAAATGACAGCTTCCACAGGGCCAGTGCCAACCACTTTTCCCCAGTCACGGGTGTCCTGCATTAGCACCAGAAACGTCGCCTCAGATAGTTTGCTACTCTGTTTGTAATGCAGCGTTGATGCTGTTTGCATGTGGTTGGTGGTCACATTTTTAATTTGAGAGGATTTTGTTGATTTTGCTTATAGATACCAGGTTCAAGTGAACATTGACTCATTCTAAACTAGACAAGCTTGAGATCAAAACTTTGAGTTTCTCCTGATTCCAGTGCAAAACTTCCTCCACAGTTGCTGCCTGCCTCCTGGGGAACTCGTACCGAAGCCTGAGCCCGGGCCAACGGCTGGCATGGGGGACGGCTGCAAATGGCACTGTGGATAGTTTGCAGGGCCTTTGTAAGAAAGGGTTTTAGAAGCCCATCTTATTTAAGTCACTTTTGGATAACCTTTACCTGTTACAACTATGTTTGAGATTTGACCTGTATCATTCAGAATCTGATTCTTAGCTGGTGTTAGTCTATCTTTTTCTTTGCATACAACAGAACTGCACTGCTGGCGTTGGTCCTTATGCCCTTCCTTTTGAGGCCAGTGGACATGCTCCCATCGACTTTGCTGAGCACTGAACCAGACCTGCTAAACTTCAATTCTTAGGGCAATTTTCTCCCTCCTCCCTGGCCTCATTCAGCAAAGGCACATTGAAAGCAGCGTACTTGCAGGAGTCTACCTGAGCCTTAGGAGCTGCACCCTCTCAAAAGCCAAGAGCTTCGAATGGGAGCCTGCACCCAGCGGTAAGAAACAGCAGGCAAAAGAAAATGACAGATGGAGCTCAATGCAGGCAGTCAGCCTGACAGCTTCGCTACATCCTCCCAAAGAACTCAGAACAAAACTTTTGTCAGCCGAAATCTTATTTACAGCCTCTGTTTTTTTTTTTTTTTTTTTTCCTGCAAGGATAGAATAATTCTTAAAACAAGATAGACTGTAGCCTTCTCCATCTCCTAAGGTGGCCACCAGTAACAAGCTCTGCAAACCAAGTAGTCTCAGGTTATTGTAAATTGCTGTCTAGTTTCTTAGTTCACAAATTTCAACCCAAGCTTAGGAAGTTCAAGGACATCCTCCTAGATCTTCCCCATACAATTCCTAGTGTTGGAAGCTGACAAACCTTCCCAAACCCCAGGTAATTCCCCTCCCTCTACAGGGCTATGCTCTTCTCAGCAATAAGGTGCAGGATGACTCAGCCAACAGAAACATTTACAACACTTGAACCCCTGAGTAGGAAAGGTTTGGGGAGCAAGGGTTTCTGGCAAAAGCAGAAAAAAGGAAATCATTACAACAGGAGCATGTATTGAGGCTCAGTCTGACATATCAAATCATAAGTTGGGGGGGGGGGGCAGAATTCAGCTGTCCTCGTGACATTGCACAGTAATGAGCCAGGACTGCTCTGTGATACTCTGCACAGATTGGAGCTTGTGTGGCTCTCCTTGTCCTGACTGTGAAATTTTCAACTCAGAGAGCGATTACAGATTAGATAAACAGGAAAATTATAAGAAAAAAAGTCAGATCAGGAAGGAAACCTATATGCTGCCTGGTGGGATCACATTAACAGCAGATACAGGCTTTACGGAGACTGGGGACGGTCAGAGTGTTGTAGAAACGCCACAGAAATGAGCCGGTGGCCATGCCACTGGGCTCGTGGCAGCTTTGAAGAAATCAGCTCAATAGAGCAGATTCCTTCTACGCAGTCAGTACCAACAGTACAGAATGAACATACAGAAACCCATTTTCCATCACTGGCTGCTCACGTACCCCCTCCAAGCCCTTGCAGTTTGACTGCCGCATCCTCCTCGCATACCACACCCCCCCAAAAGATCATCAGCGCTTATCATGTGTGTGTGCATGTGCCCATGCGCCCCATGGGCTTGGGCAGGGAGTTACCGTTCAGCCCCCACTCATTTTTCTGGGTCCTCCTTAAAAGCAATTAGCAGCTACCCCCTTTAACATCAGAGAGCAAATTCAATCGTGGAATAACTCTCCTGCAGTCGGTACAATTAGCAGGAATGCGTTTGACCTCAGCTTCACCTTCTCTGAAATGCAGTTCCTGGTACAAAGTGTTGCCCTGTGTTTGAGAGTGACATGTTAGGAGTAACTGGATGTCAGGATCATCATGTAAAAACAAACGAATCCCCAAATAACTGGGAAGTCTTGAACCAGAAATTGGCATAAATAAAGGTAGAAATAATTCCTACTCTCACATGTTTTTTTTCCTTTCTTGTGATCCAAAACCAATGCAGTGCACCACAGCCCTAACCCCAAACACGTGCCATTACCTACAGTGTCTTACAAAAGCACAGCCAAAGTGGGGATTTGGTGGCCCCTGCAATGTGGAAATGTAAATCTCTCCTTGGACAGATGTCCGAAACATTTACCCCAATGTCGTAAGGAAAGTGAAACCCTTCTATTTCATATGAATTTTTTCTTACGGAGCAGAATATTTTAAAATTTTCTTTTGTTTAAAGAAACAAGAACAAAGAAATCTTCTGCTTGGGCTTGCACTGCTTCTCCATTCATATGCAGATACAAACCATCTACCTTAAAGCTCAGACGCCCAGCAGACCTGCAGTGCTTGCATGGTGTACCCGGTCTCACCTCTGGTTTACTCTGCATCTCTGGGAACAATATTCTTATTTCTTGAGAAGGATATGGCAATTTGTGAGGCAGTTACTTTTCATTAGAGGGATAAGGGGGGGGAAAAAAAATAAAAATCTAAGGGGAGCCAACTCCTCCATCTGTAGGGGAGTTGAGGTCAAGATGACAAAGTATCTCTCTGAGATACCGCTATTTAATTATTGCCCAAAGTATTTGTGAAAATTGTGTATTCCTTTAAACTAATGAGTGGCACAGTGCTCTGTTTTGTCTGAAAAATTTAGGTGTTTGGTTGTAGAATAATTTTTATTAGGAATACAGCCATTTCTTTCTTTCTTTTTTCCCTCCTTCCATGACGTATGTACAATGACCTCTCTTCTCCATGTCATACGCCATCTAATCCTTTTCCTTGAGCATCATTTGCTCAGTAATCCTTTTCCTTCTGTGACACAAGCACAAAACTCCCTTTCCTCCACTGTCACTTGCAGAACAATCCCTTACTTCCACTGTCACGCAGGCAGTAACCCTTCAGCTTCTGTGCTGAACACAAAACAATCACGCTCTAGCTTTCCTTCAATGCAAGAGTGATGATGCAGCCTTTATGGTAATTGCATAAAGAACACGCTACCATCCTTCTATTCCCAAGTGATCCAAATATTAACCTTCATCTGCTCAGTGAGCAGTATGAAATCCCATGGTGAAAGAAGCAAGGTATACAGCCCAAATTTTTTTCTTTGCTTTGAAAAATTTCAAGAAATAATCCCATTTTTTCCAAATGCTTAGAAAACAGACACAAATGCATATACGATTATTTTAGCATTTTTTCCCATTACTCTTTTTTCCTCTTTGCTCCCCTCTTGCAAGGGGCTCTGATATAACAAGGTGTGGGGGGATGGACAGGAAAAAAATAATAGAAAACTGGAGGGGAGTCAGAACTTGAACCCAGACTTAGCCTTTTAAATAGCTCTATCTTGTGTATTTCACAGGTGAAAGATTTTTTTTTTTTAAGTTAAAAAAAGAAGATAAAAAATGCTTTGGCTTAGACCCCCCCTTCCAGTGAGGCCCACCAGTTACCACAGCAAATCAGAACGAGAAGGCAAGAGACCGGTGACAAGGACTGCCAGTTTATATCGACTGAGCAAGTCTTGGAGCCTGCTTTGCTTTAAGCCTTATCCAAACCCAACAGATACCTGTTTAATCAGGGCTTTCCAGGCTCCTCCAGGCAGAAGACCCCTGTCTGTAGCCCATCCCCTGGGCAGCCACAGCAAGACTGGAAGCTGATGGGGCTTGGGACTGATTCCCCTAATTTGATATTCCTGTTAAACAGCAGCATTACATTTGGTGATGATTTGGGCTTAAAATGATCCTGTTTATGTCTTTGGCCTGCCTATTTGCCGCCCTACTGCCACAGCATGCTTTCAAAACAGGGCTCAATTAATTAAATGCTAAGCCTGACCCTTTGCAGAAACGCTGCATTTAGACCCATTGATTCTAAATTGGTTTCATCTGCTACTGGAGAGGCAGACATTTGCCAGGATTGGTTAGCTACACACAAATTCGTTGTCACAGGAACACTGGATAATACCTCTAGGTGCTCCTGCACTTGTAATATGCTTTGACATCCTGTGTAGCTGGTGCATTTGAAGCACGAGATTTACTGTGTTTGCTCCCAGAGTAGCTGCAGTATGTGCCATCAGCTCCCCATCGGTACTAGCTGCAACGCTGCCTGAACAAAATTCAGGGTGGAAAACCACCACCACGTTTTTTGAACAAAGATAGTAATTATGGTAATCGTATCGCTTTAGCATTTTTCTTGCCTGTGTTTATGAACAAGTGATATGAGAACAGCAGCTTCTTCCCTTCAGATTAATTCCTGCCTTGGAATAGCAGGATAGATACGATAAGATTTTCAGTTTGGTATGTTTTCTCCTGCATCTTTTCAGTGGTGCATTACACATTCACCACAATTCTTCACCTCTACTGTCACTTTTATGGCAGTGTTTTCCTTTTCCTCCTCTTCAGTCATGGGCATGCTAATCTCCTGTGTCACCAGCAGCACGAGCCCTCCTTTCTATGGCCCCCCTCCTCCCTGTGCACGGCCCTGGATTATGCAGTTAAAAGAAAAAAATCATTTCGCCTACCAAACGTAAAACAATGTAATCGTTGCCGCTGCTATTTTTATTTCTGTTAACCACTAAAGCCAGTCTGGACTGAATAATTAAGCAGCTATTTGTATCATGGGTTTCGATGCTGAACATAACCCATTAACCCCATAGGAGCAAGGTCCTTGAATTCTGAATAATTTTGGGAGTAAACTGTGATGAATCAGGGCTGAGATAAGAGCCAGGCATCTTTAAAAAAATCTGGAGCATGTTCTTGGCACTCAAGGTTTGCTCTGTGTAGCAATCAGTTTCTAATCTTCCTTTTTCTTATTTCCCCCATTCACCTGAATCCCATGGGAAACACAGAAAGACTCTTAGGAAAAGCGTTTGTTATAGTTCATTCCCTTATTTTCTGATTTTTTAAATTTTTTTTTTCCATTGAAAATATTTGTATATAAAGAGCACCTTACCATTCTTTGGGGCTCATCTGTTCATACTGCTTATTCTGTACTTGAAATTGTCATAAATCTCACTCTAGTCTCATTTTTTCCCTCAAATAGAGCCTTGTTAGCTGTAACTTGTCTTGGACATGCTCCTCTGACACGGATGCAGCTGGTATAACATGGTTCAGAGAGCACAATTAGTAGTAATATTCCTGGCACCAGTATAAGTGTGCTGGCCTGTCCTTACCTAGCAAGCTGCGTGATCAAACTGGTCAAGGCATGGGCAGCTCTCTCCTACTAGCTCAGCTGCTGCTGGAAGCAAAAGACTGCATTTTTTTTACATGAAACTATGTGTTTTAAGATCTCTTCCTGAACAGGTACTTGGGAGGCAGAATGACCACTCTGCCCAGAAATGCGCAGCTCTGCAAAATAAAAAAAAAAAAGAGTTAGTACCCAGTTACAGTCTACTATGTGTGCCTATGGGTGTACGTACCACCCTCCTCGGGTAAAAAAATGTGAGGTTAAGAGAGGCCAGCATTTAATCTGGTCTACTGCATAAAAGCAGCCATACAATTATTTTGCCCCCTAATTTCTGTATCAGCCCCAACCGCTTCTAGCTGAATTGGACTGTCCCTTTCTGAGAGATGACCTGCTCTGATTTAAGGACTGATTGACGGAGAACTTTCCCACATCCCCTTGTGATCGGTTACAAAGTTTAGTGAATTGACTGCTTGCTGTTCTCATGCCTACAAAACACATATCAACCATCTCGTATATTGACGTAAACCCCATGTGTAGTCAGCGATGCGAACAGGGCTTCTTACATGAGTAATGGTGGTGAGAGCAAGCCCTGCGCTGGGCCTGTTGATTCAGGAAATGCTGATTTTCAGGTTCAGAGGAGGAACAGCCTGGGATCACTGCTGGCCAGAAGGACTGAATCCACCGCTTCATCCAGTGCTCTTCGGTGTTGGAAACTTTTGTCCTTACTGACTCATCTTCCTTTTCTCCATCTGAGACCACAAACTATTCCTCAAATTTAAAACTGCTTACCTGCTCTGGTTGGAGAGCAGATGAAAATAAATATATGTCAGATATCTGAAAATATATCCTCAGTCTGAAAAACAGACTGAGCCAACGTAGCTAGATACAATCAGTTAGCATTAGTAATGCTATGTAAGCTGGGAGTAAGTGCCAACACTTAATGATTGGTTGTAAGGCATATTCCAGAATACAGTACATCATTAATATTGAGCTTTGGTTTTATCACAGGAACATAATAACTGCTAGGAAAAAAATACTGAAGAGAGGTAAAGGAAGAAAATGAAACCACTCACTTTCAGGTCACAAAGAGTCTTACGTTTTCTTATAGTATCTTTAACTGAAGTCAGTTTTGAGCAACGAATAACCTAACACTTTGCAGGACAGCATACAACCGCAGCCTGATGATGGGCAGAAATGAGGGCCGACTAAGGAAATGTGTGAGCATTTGCAGGAGAGGTACCTTTTCTTTTTTAAGAAAATTCTGTGTTATAGTAATGTGAAGATAAATTGCTTAGGATACCTAACGTGAAATCGATGAGTATGGTGGTAAAATCTTGTAGTGAAGTTTAGAGATCTCTGCGATATCCAGAAGCATACTTTCCCCTTTGTCTTTCTCTTCTTCAACATCTCCTTTTCTCTCCCTGAGGAAGAAACAATAATTTAATTCTGACTAATACACAGAAAGTCTCCTACGACCAGGTTGGTTAACTTGTAACGAGAAGTTTCATGAGCCACAGCCTCGGCTTGACTAGATGCCTTCTGTGCAGCTTTAGCTCTGCTTTATGGACCTGTGAGGACGTACTTAAGGCCTTACCATTTGAGCAGGAGCTGTAGCCAGCGCTGGAGAGTGAGGGAGTCTCCAGAAGCAAGCCACTGGCCTTGGGAAAACTGCACTGGTGTGAAACCTAGAAGAAAACACAACACAACACAATCCAGTGCGCACATCTGTGAGCTGCCTCCTGCTCCTCATGAACAGGAGCTATAAACTCATTGCCAAAAATTGAAAAAACCCTCAAATAATTCCCTAAAAAAGACCACTGTAAACAGCTAAGAGAGCTGTTGTTTGACTTGTACAGGAAACCCCATTTTCACTTTCTCCACAGAAAGAGCAGGAATGGAGAAGGTCTGATGCTAACAGGCCCCGTCCCTGGCAATCCAAGCCCACTGACTTACTGGGGAGGCTTTCGGTTGACCTCAGCCACCCTTGGTGTGGAAACACAGAATAACTGAAGTAAAACACCACAAAACTAAACTGCTGGTCTACCCAACCCAAGCTGCTAATGGCCAATGGCCAAACTGGATGACCCTCTATACAGCAAGTGTGGGGCTGAGCTGGGCTCCCCCTGTGGCAAGGTGGTGCTGAGCCTGGAAGGGCTTGGTGCTGCGGTGCCGCGGGGCTCTTCCAGTGGAGCGCCCGCAGGTCGGGTTGCTCTCAGCGGCGTCTGTGCCCCGAAGCGAGCCCCTGCTCTCTTTCGCCACTGTAAGCGCCAGCTCATTCTCTGAAGGACCCTGGCTCAGCCCTGGGCTAAGATGGCAGGTGCCACGCTTCCACCACTGGTGCTGCCACTGGCGTCACCCCCACAGACCTGGTGCCAGTGGGTGTTTCACTAAGCGGGGATGCCGTGGATGCTTCTTGGGATGTACGGTCAATAAGCCGTGCCTTCACATATGGAAACGTGACATATGTTTCTGAAGGGCTGGAGACTACTAACAAGATCCCCTGCGTTGTATGTTCCCTGCTGCAGTGACAGGCTCGTACCTAGCCAGAGAGATGTGCATTGCTCAAGGAGTAAGTTACCATCTGGGGAAGCACTCCAGGGGCTGGGCATTTACAGAAAATGGAGGAAGGCTGTGGCGTTGGAAAGGAGTCACGGCATGGTTGCACATGAGTCAGTCTGGTATCAAAGTATTAAGAGAATAAATTGCACTGCCCCCAACCTTAAGGACTGCAGATAATGCGCAGCAATGAAGTTTTATGTGTGCTCAAGCACCTACTTTTTATGCAGCTAAAGCTACGTCGCAGATGTTCTTCACGGGAATAGATTTTGCCTTTGCTAATCCTGTGTTAATCTGCTGGCAGAGCTGTATCTGCTCGGTATCCTTGTGGAGCTGAGCGTTGCTGCTCGCTGGGGCACGGGCTCCTCTGCGTCCCCCTTTGGGGAGCTGCGGCTGGGGGGGGTCAGGCTGGGCCGTGCCGGGGGGAGCTCCCCGCGCAGCCCCCGGCTCTGTCACCACTACAGTGCTCTGCCAGGAGAGGGAGCTAGGACTCTGAGATTCAGTGGCCTTTGATGTTTTCTGCTCACAAATCATGAAGGTGTTACGGCTGTCCAACACTAACACAGGCTTTCCTCTTCGGCTGGGTGGATATTCAGGGGGCTCATGATTTTCCATGGAGGCCACGTGCTGCAGAAGGGGTTCGGTTCCTGCTGGATCCCAGAGGGCTCTGATGCTCCAAACCACATTTTGAGGCTATCAACCAGTCACGTTTTCTGACTGCTTCACCAGGTGAACTCCAATGGGAGTTTGGACTCAATGAAAATGAAGTGAAGGCTACAGATTCTGGCATCAGAAATGCAACCACCACTGGAGTGGAAGTGGCAACCAACGGATGCATAGCAAGGCAAGCAACAGCTGGGAGGAGGGAATATTTTGGGTTAGGGCTACCAGGTGGCATACAGATGTTTGACAACATTTCTTTTAACTTAGAAACACATCAGCTTTCTTCCCCCTGCAGTATATGTGTTTCATTTTGAACAAGTAACCGGCAGCTGGAGAAAGTTATTAGAAAATGTTAAGTCTATGTTCCAGCACTTGCTACAGCAGCAGAATTACCTGTTTCCTATTCTGCCCAAGCTTTCTGTCTCCTTTTTTTAGATACTGTTGGCCTCAAGTCAAGTTTTGCTTAAGTTATGTATCAGAAGAGGAATAAGTGGAGCTCCGAGCTTGTTTAAAGAGTAGAAAAGGGAGTTTAAACAAAGCTGGCAGAGATACCAACACAACTATTATCTAGGTTCTGGATGTGGTTGGGCCTGCTGGTGAGAAAACAGGAAATAAGGGAGAAAACAATTCTGAAAAATGTGAAAACCAGCCAATTCTACAGGGCTCCACTCTGTGCTCAAATGTCTGTAAGTGCTGATAAAAGAGTGCACGTGATGAGAAAGTGCTGTGTCATTATCAAAGGCCCTTTCAGTCTCATTTTCATTTCAGTTTTCTTCAAGTGCCAGAGTCTGGCAAGGGAAGCAGAATAACCTCATTTCTTCTTTGACTAATGAAATGTGGTCCGCTGACCAGTCTGCCCTCTTCTCCTTCAAGATGGTGGATAGAGTTGTGCCTCTCTCCTATTTGCTACCTGATTTGAAAGTAAGAACAGAGAATTTTCATGATGATTCTGGAGGCTAGAAGAAGAGCACCTCAAATGGTGCTGGGCTCTGTTAGCCAGGATGTGCCTAGGAGCCGAGCTAGAGAGGGGATTGTTGAATGCGAACACGGTGCGAGCAACAGCTGGAAATTGTGAATAGTGAGGGAGGCTCCTTCATAAGAAGCGCATTTTACTGGCTCTGTTACGAGTCAGAAAAATCCTGTGCCTTTCTGATGCCCTCAGCCTATGCTAGCCCGTGGTCCAAGGCACTGCAGAGCGCTGGGAGAGAAGCTGCTCCCAGAAGCATGGCAATTAGCCATGGGGGTGCAGGAGGTGTTTGGTGGCTAGGCCCCCAAATTTACGGCTCTTCACATTTTCGTCCTTGCAAAGGGCTCTACCTGATATGGATGAATGGTGTGGAGTTTTGCATGCAAGAGCTGTGGTTGTGATTTCCCATCTCTGCACCAGCCAGCAAGTTATTATAAAAATAAATACCTCAGTGGCAGCGGCAGCAGCCCCAAGGGGCTATTTACTTCCACTGGCATGAACTAATTCCTGCAGAGGAGCTCAAGCCAAATCCTGCAGAGACCGGTGGGAATCTCTCCAGGCTCTTGCAAAGGCAGTTTGTGCACTGGAGAAAACATTGGTGCTTGGTCATATTTATCGCCATGTCAGTTAAAACATGCTGTCAGTTAACACCTTTTCTAACACAACATATATCTTCTAAAGCTGAAGGCAAGTGAGTTTTTTTACCTCCTTTTATTTTTCAACTAGTTATTCTGATTTACTTCTGAAATTGTACAACACAGTAAATGGTGGCTCATGCAGTGGCCAGGAATCAATTACTATCTTTTCATATGCAAACTGATCCCAAGGTATCTATCGGTCTCTTATAGTCCTATCTCCAGAAGATATGCCCGATTTCAGAAAACTGAAAACATACAAAGGAAGCTAAGGCAGGGCGACATTAGCTTCCCTTGGCTTGCTCCCTAGAAGATGTTTGATGGGTGAGTTTATTATCTGTAGGAAGACTGAAAAGCCAATACACCCTTTTAAAGGTTTGCAGGTGCCTTAATGTAACTTGCTCATTTAATTTGGATCTATACACCTCATGAGAAGGGCAGAAGATTTTCATTTTCAAGGCCTTATTTAGCCATAAAAGGTGTATCACGTTAGCTAAGAGCAGGTCTATGAATTTCATTTTGTTTGGTGACAGGAGAAATAGGGATGTATATATCATCCTTTCAGTAACTGCTATTAAAAGGTGCATGTTTCATGAAGAAACAACGTATTCCATGTCATAACATCTTTTGTGAAATAAAATTCAGGGCATTTGTAGTATACATATATGAAAAGTATCAGTTCACTCGTGCTAAAAATATGAGGAAAATACGAGCCTGTTTTGTGACTGGAGCTGGTCACACCTGGAAAATTAGAATGGATTTTGCTGGCTCCAACAAAGTCAGTAGGAGATTTTCTATGGCCTCAGTGGGGCCAAAAATTCTCCTAGATTTCATACTATTATAGATATTGTACAATTTAGCCACCAAGGTCATTAAAATGCTGTAATCCCTAGTGTGATACATGTTGGGGTAAAAGCACTTACAAAGGTATTGCTTTCCAAACTGGTGTAATTATGGTAGTAATTCCCAAAGAAGGAGTGTTGCAAATGCATTTCCAGTTCCAGTTTCTCAATTTTTTTGTCTGTGTTCATTACAGTAGTGATATGCTTGTGTCTAAATCTTGTTGATGTCCTTCCAGAGGGCACTAAAAACCCTAAAGTAAGTAAAGAAAAATTTAGTTGGTGATTCTGACTGGCTGTTGAATTGCCGCCTTTTGAGCCCTGTCCCTCAGCTCATAATCTATAATGTTTGCTCTTGTACTACACAGACTACTCGCTCTTTGTTTATATTAATCCACTTACAGTTTGTCTAACTTAAAGGGAATTAGGGGAAAAAAAAAAAAAAAAAAGAAAGCCCTCTCCTCACCAAACTTGGCTGATTTGGTGCTCACAAGCCTAAGAGAGCTGCCAACACTTAGCTGTATTTTCACTCCTTGGGAAGTTTGCAGCTGGGGTGGAGCTTCTTTGTGGGGTAGTGCGGTGTGGGGCAGTGGGGGGGGCTGGTGGGGTGGGGGGCTGGCTTCGGTGGGGCTGTGGTGACAGTGCATGGTGCTCGGGCACCAAATCTCAGGGCAGAGGGTCTACCCCTCCTGGCAGTGCACAGGGCAGAGTCCTGAAAGCCTCTTAAGGCACCGAAGAAACATATTGAGTCGTGAACCCTCCCTTTCCAGTTTCAAGAAGGAGATGGACATACAGGTCCCTGAATTATGGCAACAAAAGATTCAAGCTGAAATAAACACCGAAGTCTCACATGGGGCGAGAAGAGCACTTGTCTGGTTCCTGACGGTGATCCTCTCTACGGTGATGAAAATCAGCTAGAGGTAAGTAAAATTAAATGTTCTCTTTATGATAAATGAAAAACCTGATCTTAGGGCCCTCTTACTTTTAACCTTGTAGTTGTACTCTGTTCCTCAACAACCAGGGAGAGGCAGAAGTGCTAGAGGCTCTGGTGTTTTGTTTTCCCCAGGGCTTGAAATTGATCTTGGGTGTTCTGTACATGGGTGATGAATACGTTTCCATCTTCTCTAAAGATGTCTAACATCTGCATTTTCCTTTGCTCCATAAAGCCACCTCCTTTCCACTGCTTAACTAAGCTCTCAGATGTTATTTGAGCAAAGAAGTGCTGTTCTTTAGGCAAGAAAACCAGAAAAAACCCCAGTGTATTTATTCTCTTCCTTTGAGTGTGTCAGTCCTTTGACTAATGATGACGAGAGTTCTGTTCCTGTTGAGTTGCTGCCTTCTTCACAGGTGCTACCAAATAAGTACATCAGTTTGGAAGATGATTTCTTACAACTGTCTGGCAAATTGCAGTGACACAGTCAACTCATTTCTCATATGCCTTTATCAGATAGCTACCAGATTAAAGACTAAATGAACAACACCTACTTCGATTGGATACCAGATTAAAGTTCAAATGAACAATACTTACTTGGATTAGATTTGAAATGGTCACTGGGTTCACTGTGATTTTATATCTCCTCATTAGCCCCTGGAACTATCCAGTCACCAAAATAAAACATTGCAAAAAGGAGCTTGGTGTCTTCTAAGCTAGAAGGAAACCTGCAAATAATATTTCATTTAAAAACATCCCCTGAAACCCCAGTGGTGCCTCCAAAAGATTACCAGTTTGGACTTTAAGAAACCATGCAAATCAGTGTTTCTTACTGATGTTCCCAAACAATTAAAAGCATACAACATTTACATCTCATGATTTGATAGACGCTTTTATAGTAAATAAACCTAGGAATTTCTGTTTTTCTAATGGAGAATTTTGTTGATGTTTAGTACATTAAGTGTATATAGTACAAACAGTAATCCGTGTTTATGGCTTTTTTGAAAGACAACAGTTAAAGAGACACGGAGGCGAGTGGGTGTAACACAGAGCTAGGATTCAAAGTGTTGTCACCATGCTCTAGAAGAGGTAACACTGATCTGTCTGTGACAGACACATTTCTTCCACAGTTTTTGGATTTGATTTTTTTTTTTCTTTTTGACTTGTCATCTTTTGGCTAGTACTGCCAAGAAACCACTGCATTCTAGGCTGGGATCTCCAATATTTACACAGTGGATGTTGCAGCCCTTTGGTGAATGTGGCAGGCAGTAGCCTAACCATCTGGAGAGGGTGACAAGATTTAGCATGAATAGTTTTGTAGTTTGATCCTCCAAATAATAATAATAAAAAAAATACGTAGTAATATAAGTTATCAGCATTATTCTCCAGCTTATGTTCCTTCTACACTGAAAGAAGTTATGATGAAGTTAACATATAGCCTAAGGCTGACTATGATGGCTGTTTCTTTGGCCTGAAAACCAGTGTGTAATCATCATCATTAACATCCCCCAGCACTAGATTGACTCAAATATCTGGGTAAAGATTAATTACCCAAACCTTTACTTAATGCAAATGAGGAAGTAGATACCTCAGTGTCTTCTCACATCAAAAGAAAAGCTCATACCATAAAGATTTTGCAATGAAGTCTCCATCTTAGAAAGACTTACAGAAGAGCTGAAGTTGTGGCCTCACCAAAATATAGGAGACAACTCAGAGGGCCCAGCCAGACAACAAGGGTTTAGCAGCTACTGATGGCCATGTGGGTCAACAGTGCATAGGTCAAGCACTTTAAGAAAGACTTCATGGAACAGAGGGCTGCAGTATGTTTTACTGGTATAAAAGGCTTTCACAACTGGTGTCTTTGGCTGCTAACAATTATGCTGAAATTAGTGCCTGATACATTAAATAATTTCTTCATGATGAATAATCTGATCAGTTCTATAAGAAAGAAAATAAACTTGATAGGACATATAATCTGCTGGGACAGCAGGAAGTCTCTTGTCATTACTCGTGTATCTACATGGGAAACAAGAAAGCGAGAATATTTAGTGCTTCAAGCATATTCTAAAAGCATTATTGTGCAGAAAAAAATATCTCAACACAGAAATCAAAAGGTTTATAACAGGGAGAGGCAGTGCCTGCTCTGCAGTGACAGCTTCATGTTTATTTATTCTAGAAAAAATAAGAAGGAGATACTGAAGTAAAGACAAGATAATTTTATTCCCAGATCAAATAAAGGAACACAGAGTGTGTTCTCATCAAAGTGATTACTTTAGGGGGAACTAATACAATGAATGTTATTAAATGAAACAACTTCTTTATAGGGCATCTCACATCAAGGATTTTAGTGTAAGTAATATTTCTGTCAGGCAAAGTGATGCAAGACAAAATGTCTTGTAGAAGATACAAAAAAGACCTTTAAGAAGGTGCTAGGTAACGAGATGTGAATATGAACCATTGTGAGAACTCATATAAGATGGCATTTTCTCAGAGAGTGCATCATTTATGCATCCTTATAGAGATATTCCTTAATAAACACGTTCTTGTAAAATGTATTCTATTTACTATACTTCTTCTGCAGCAAATTATCCCTTTGCTTAACAGCTCTGAGAAACAAAGATGTCAGGAGCAAAAATGACTATTGTCCTTTCACTAGTTGCTTGAAATCTTTTATTTTAAATTAGCTTTTAGGTGCTGGTATATGTAGAGGTAAAGTAAATGGCTGCTCAGCACAGACAACTGGGACAAATCCTCAGCTCTGTAAGAGCTGTCTTCAGTGCAAATCTGAATGACTTGCATGTCTCTCCTTCCATCATGCTGGAAGATGTAGGAGTAAACCCTCGCAGTGCTGGGCACGAGGTGCAGCCAGGAATGTAAGTTTGTACAGATACCATGCCTTCTCAGTACATTTATGCACATCGGCACTAGCAATCAGAGCGAAGAAATGTGGACCTATTGCATCTTTTTGTATTCTGAAATGGACATCCGTATATCAGCACACTTGAAGACCTACAGCTACATTTTATTATCCTAGAATCTGTGAGGTCTCAAGGGGTAATTATTTATAAAATGACTAAAACATCTTGCCTCGGGTGCAGAGTTCTGGAAAGCCACGTCTTCTCTCAGGGTCATGAGAGTTAGAGATGAAAAAGCCTGACTGCATCATCTGTATTGTTCCCTCCAGTGCCTTTGCTAGTAATTTATCAAATCTGTATTTATCTTAGAATTTATATATGGCTCCCATTGCACCACTTTGCAATATTCAATTCCTTTATTCTCACAAGGGCCCTATCTGGTATATTCTGCATCGCATCTGATGCAGTCTTGAAGAGAAGGTTCATAGCAACAGAAAATGACAGGAATGTAGTCCCTTTTCCTTATTTGCTACCTCACTCACTAAATTGTGGTTTGATTCTCATCTGATGGGGCTTCCATCTCTCACATGGGGAAGATGAAATGAGGAGGAAAGTAGGTGGGAACCGAGTTTGTTTCGAGATGTGAAGGGCTCAGAGTTGTCCTCTGTTTTCTGCTACTTTCTTCCACAGTATTTGGGACTTTGCAGGAACTAGTGGATTTACAGAATATCTCACTGCAATTATTTGGTCAGGTTCCATGGCTTTTATTATTCAGGAGGTTTGATTGCAAAGTGAACATGTGCTTTTTGTTCTGGGATATTATTTTGCTTTCATCAGGCACTTGCTGAAATAAGACCTGTATGTTCTAATCCTAATTTTTTTTGTTTTCTCCAATTCATAGATTAAAATTACTTTAATTTCTCAGTAAAAATCCACGACAAAAAGAAAACTGAAAACCCTGAAGAAACAAACAAACAAGTAACCCTCCCAACCCTTTTGTTTCTCTTTGCATTGGGCAGTTTTTCTAAATCTTTTAATCCTTGCTATGACCAAACATTATCAACCACAAGTGCTGAAATGCCATCTTCAGTGGCCAGATGTAGAGCTACTAGAGCTTTCTTCTCCAACCCAACTCCTCTCTTGAACGAGAGATTTTGAATCTGGGGGTTTCCTGAAGTATTGGATAACCTAGAGAAAGGCTGTTTGGGTTGGGTACAGAACCAAGAGCAAATTGTTTGGCAAGTCAGTGTCTGCTTTTGTTCTTTATAATTCTCTCGAGGAGGGAAACACAGCACATTCTAGTAGCTATTTATGCTCATTCTGACTTGCAAATGCCATGGATGGACACAGCCAAGCGACACATGGGAGAACAGGACTTGAGAACTCTGCAGCCCTAGGAGAGTTTGAATGATAAAACCAGTACCCAAGAATAATGGAGGGTACATTTTGCATGGAAAACATACTGCTTGTAGACCTAGACCCACTTCATTATTAAACTTAGAATTCTCCAGGTTTTTATTACCAAAGTGCACTGTTGTCAGTCGCAGCACTTACAGGCAATGTCAGAACCTGCTGGCACAAATCACCAGTTCTGGCCTGAATGGCTGATCGGTCATTTGTACAAGCTATCAGCAAAAGTACAGTGGAATAATAAGACAGAATATGAGAAAGTCTGCTAGGACTCTCTCAAAAATTTAGAAAGTTACCTACAAATACGGAAAAGGAGGTGCAAGCGCTAGCACTTTCATGTCTAACCCTCAAACAACCATTCTTTCCCCATCAATTTGATAGCAATACAAGTTTTGAATAAAAAGATCTTAAGGACTTGTTACAGACATTTTCTCAACGGTCCTAATCCAGACTGGAGGCTGGAGGCTTTGGGTACAAGCTAATGGTTGATTCTTGTTTACCCTCTGGGCACTTTTCACAGTTCTGGCAGTAGAAAACAGCCTTGAAGTGTTTGTAAAATATGGTATACATTTCCATTGTAGCAAATGAAGAATGAGTCCCAAAGTCTTTAATGTTAACATTGGTATGAATGTAAATTTAATAGACCTGCAGCTTTTTCATAACAGCCCCCATACTTTCTCTTTGTGAGTCACAAGAGAAAACAATCATTCGATAAAAAACATTTTTACCTTAGAACCATACAAAGAAGTATTATCACTCTTTGGGAAGAAAAAAAGCATAAATTCAGTGTTGTTTTCCATTTATCTTTTATTTTACTTTTTACGCATAATTCTTCCTATTACTCCTATTATTAATATACAGAAATGTTCAATAAAAAGAAATTGGCTCCAGTGATGAATCTCTCTGACTTGTTCTAAACCACGGATGTTGATTCCAACACTGGTCCATTAGCTGTATCGTTCTTTCATTCATGAATGTCTAATGAGAATTTCTGGGGATACTGAGCCTCCTCTGACCACATATTTTGAGAAGAGATGAGGAGGACAGATGCTGATCTGACTTAAACGGTCACCTTTGCAGACTTCGTATTAAGGGTTTTGCAATGCACATAAATGCTTTTATTATAAATAAATGCACAAAAAATGTATTTTAAAAATCTCAAATACCACACATCCATTTCATATCTTGTATCTTAGTTGAACTTAAATTTAACCATGGCAAATGAAACTGGATAAACCACTTCTCACCAGCTTTGTAGTTTCACACAGATTATGTAATTTACTTTGCTGGAATTTTCTCATGGACAAACCTGAAGGAGTAGGCTAAAAATCATAGACTACCAAATAGACAGCAAAAGTTTCTTCATGCCATGTAAAGGACTCTCCTAAAGACTTTATTATTTTCTTAAGGGCTGCTCTTTTCCAGCCTCATTTTTAAAGTTTATTCCTCAATCTAGGCAAAGTAAAGATGAAAATAAATAATGAATTATATTTAAAGTTTGTAAAGTTTCTGTATTTAAAGTATGCAAGTAGTATAGCTTTGTCAGTTCTTCAAGATGCTTGAAAATTGAGCTATAAAGGAAACTAGACATCCAATCTGAAATGGAAATATATAAGATCATGAACTGGATTTAATGAGCTCCAGTAAATCATAACATTCATGCTATTGCATGATACTTCACCTTAGCACCAGGTTAAAGAAAACCCATCTCAATTTGAAAAACATATGCTCTAAACCCTCCAAACTTGAGAATAGAGCTGTGCGAGCCATTTACTGTGAAATCTATAAGCATATTAAGCACATCTGACTTTTGGTTTCAGTGCAGACATGAAACTTGGATGAAATATTCTTAAAAATTGTAGTCTTTAGAATTAAATATAGGAATTTTCAGGACTAACAGACCTTTATAGATTAGCACATTGGTAGCAGCTTTAAAAAGAATTGAAGAGAACCTTTGTTTTTTTCAGATGAAGAAACATAACCAATTTCACAAATGCCTTTTACCAAATCATCAATCCAGCAGAAAACACAAATATCACACAGAGAAACAATTAAAAAACTTATGAGTTGTGAGTCTCAGATTATTAACAGCTTAAAAAAATTTCTAAGACTCGGTAACTTTATTAGATACATCTATTTTGCCTGGATTTTCTACCTGGAACTGCTATCCCTTCTTTGAAATCACCTATCATAAAGACAAACAAAATGATAAAACCGGCTCTCATTTGTTTAAAACCCAGTGGAGATTCTTCAGGGACCTCATTCGTCTGCTCTGCTTTTTGGTTTCTTTTTTAGCAGGACTACAAGTTAACTATCTGAAATTGTGGTTGCAATAGAAGTTTCTGTCATGTGGAATGGAAAGGAAAAAATATTTTGGCAACTGAGTAGCTTTAACCCAGAGTGTCTCCATTACTTAACGTTTCATGAGAGTATTATTCCTAAAGTTCATCGACATGAAAATGAACCCACCTTTTTGGGAGCTTCCAAGTGTGAGCTAGGAAGGGGTTTTGTACAATTTTCCAATTGCATTTTGAAGGACAAGGAAATTGTAGCATTCACTTATTTCTGGCACTGAATCTCACTTCAAAACTACAGAAGACACTTTTTCAATCAAGTGTTGCACATATCATTTAAACATAACTCTGAAAAAGGCAATTAATTTGTCAACCTGGGAATCTAGCAAAGAAAGAGAGAGATAAAAAAAAATATATAAATGTAACAAGCCATAGAAAGGTCGCAGAAGTGCAGGCACAATTATGTAATATGCATGCTTAGGATAAAGATAATCCAGAAATTCTTAGTTGTACTAAATATAGAGACTTGATTGAGAGAATAAAGCAGAAAGCAAAGCCTCCAGGACCAGATTGGAGTGAAACAGAAAATTTCATCAATCCTAAGCTTGCATTTGGAAGGGCCAGGCATGTGCCCTGGTGCCTCTGAGCCCCTTTGGAGTGTGCTCAAAAAGCCATTACGTCTGGGCACAGAGAAGGTAACCCCTACCTCTACCCATGAGGGCTCCGGCTCTGTTTCTGGTCCATGGTCTCTCCCAGGAGCCACAGATCCGTTCCTTCCCTCGCTGGAAACCTTAGTCACTTATGAACAGTCATGCAAAGATCTAATCTTTTCCCCTTGTTACCAGCCCAGTGTGTTATTAGATGCTACCTAACACACAGAAAGAGAAACAAATAATACACAAAGCTCATGGAGAAGGTTTTCAGCTACAATGGAAAAACCTAAGCCCTTGAACATAGCCCCTTCTAGTTCTTAGGTCTGCACACACACATGCCGTTTATGAGCACACACTCAGGTGACAGCGATGTTCTTGGACAAAGCAGGCACCTTTTGGGTTTGTAACTCCTCCGAGGGATGCTCATTACACAGGTTCCTCTGCAGCAGGACAGATTTCCTGAAAGAGCCTCTTTCCAAAGTCTTGACAGATTGGATGTGGGAAAGTCGGCGTCACTGTTTAGTAAACTTTGGCTAAAGGAGGTTGTTAAATAGCCATAGAAGAGAGTTAAAGAATTCACTGTTTCTTATTTCTAGTAGAAATAGAGGAGTTTCTTCACACTTCAGAAAGGGGGATCTTCTCTGGCTGAGATGGAGTAGGGAAATGGGCAGCAAGGACAGAATCACAACAGCTGACTGCCTGTGCAATTTATGGCATGGTTTTTCAGAGAAGTACCCCATCTGTGCAGACTAAAGAACCTGCCAGCACTAGAAACCAGCAGGGTTTTTTTATACTTGGAGGTGCTGGTGACATTTCCCACTTGAAGCTAGGGACAGAAACATGGGGTGGAAAAGGAGTGGTAGAAGTATTCCCTGGAGTGTTTAAACATGGTTTTAACAACACTAGGGCCAGGGTCACCTAGGCCATCTACATTTTTACTGCAACTGGGCATTTGGTTTTAGCATGTTCTGAGAGTTCATACTGGTAATTTCCATACTTGCCTCACCCTATGCAAATGCCAGCCTGTTTTCAACTGTCAATACATGCAAGTGGTGAATTTGCACTCTGACTCGTGTGTAAGAGGCATACCAGAAAGTAGATGAATTTTGTCTTTGGCAGTGCAGTAGAGCTTTTAACGTGTGATTTACTTACTAGCCTGACACCAGCCTTTAAGAGCTGCTGTGGTTATTCTTTACCCTAAAAATGTGATGTCTTTTCCTACTGTCTTGCTGGTATGACAGAAAAGGACATTACTCAGATTTTGCCTTCAACATCTCAATAGTTCAAAGGAGTAAATAAAAAAGAATTACATGAAACAAAAGGAAAATTTCAAGCAAACTCCATAGTTATTTTCTCCCACCCAAATAGCCTTGCTGGCATTTGGAATTTTCTCCTCCCATCAGGATAGCACCTGGGTTTTCCTTCCTGTTGTACGGTTTAAGCTTTCTATAGTTTTTGTGCACCCAGAGCAGAAATATCTGCCTCTGTTCCCTTGCAAATACTATATAGTAATTAGAAATGAACTGACAATACAGTAGGACATTGGTGGTTTCCCAGTGAAATCAAAGATGGGAATTGCTGGGAGAGTTTGCAGTGGGGCAAGGCGGAGCAAGCGAGGGGGAAAGGCGGCTCTTGGCCAGTTCAGAGGTGGGAGCTTGGGCCCTGCTCTACGTGTGTGACAGATATTGTGCTCAGCCATGGTCACCATGCTGGAAATGAGGTGGATGTCGGCAATACAACTTCTTTTTCATGTACCACAGGCCATGGAGTCAAACTGAGCAAATCCAGGAGGCTGGGTAATCTTTGGGCAAGTCGGAGTAGTTATCATACCAGTAGAACATATTGTAGTATTGACCTTGATTTAGGAAGACAGTGGGTTTTGTCCGAGTCACTCAAACACCAAAATATGTGCCTGACTTAAAGCCCGGGACTAAATCTCACTAAAATACTGTTTAGGGCACTGAATAATTACCATCAGCAGTCCTATGTAAAGCCAGACTGAATTTAGAGCAATAATATATATGTTTTTTAATAAATGCAGGTAATGACACCTAGCAGAATGGCAGGAATTGTGGCTGACCAGATGTGTTTGTGCAGCCGGCTTATAAGAAAGATCTAAATTTAGACAAGAGAAAATATAAACATAGACAATATGTAGCAAGTTTTTCTAGCCCATTGTCATAGTTTAACCCCAGCCAGCAATTCAGCCTCACCCAGCCGCTCGCTCACTCCCTCGCAGTGGGATGGGGGAAAGAATCGGAAGGGTAAAAGTGAGAAAGCTTGTGAGTTGAGATAAAGACAGGTCAATAGGGAAAGCAAAAGCCATGCATGCAAGCAAAGCAAACCAAGGAATTTGTTCCCTACTTCCCATGGGCAGGCAGGTTCTCAGCCATCTCCAGGAAAGCAGGGCTCCATCACACGTAATGGTGATTTGGGAAGACAAATGCCATCACTCTCAACATCCACCCCTTCCTCCTTCTTCCCCCAGTTTATATACTGGGCATGATGTCACATGGTCTGGAATAGCCCTTGGGCCAGTTGGGGTCAGCTGTCCCAGCTGTGCCCCCTCCCAGCTCCTTGTGCCCCTGGCAGAGCAGGGGAAGCTGAAAAGCCCCTGCCTGGTGTAAGCCCTGCTCAGCAACAACTAAACCATCAGTGTGGTATCAACATTCTTCCCATCCTAAATCCAAAACACAGAACTATACCAGCTAGTAGGAAGAAAATCAACTCTATGCCATCTGAAACCAGGACAACCACTCATTTATATATGCCACACTTTTCTCTCACTCAGCATTTTGCTTTCAACCCAAAATGTCAATTTGGATGCTGCTTGGTTTCTTTTCTCCACTGGAAGGACTAGATTTTCAGGAGGTGCTGAGAGAGATCTGTTCGAATTTATCTTCTGCCAGGAATCCATAGAATGGGGGACTTAAACTATGGAAATGGTGACCCTATTCTTAAAACTTTATTACACAGACCAGCTCAAATACAAACTGTAAGTGAGGAGTTCTGCTATTGGGAGGTATATGTGCATGCCAGCTTCATGCATTCAGAAATCCAGATTTAGTCTTCCATAATGATAAACCTGGCTTATAATGTTCTTTAAGAAACAGATGTTTGTCTTGACTATTACAACCCATACAGAAACTGAGCTTTTAGTAAGAGAGTGAAGGTTTCATATGTTTAAAGAATGAAAAAAGCAAGGCCCAGTTAAAACTATCTTGACATCTGAAAAATGAAGGAACGAACTGGCAAAAACAACACTATCTATATTGTAAATATTCTGGATTCTTTCCTGGAAGGGAAAAAAGGAGGAAAAAAGGCTCTTCTGTAGATGTATGTTAGAAGCTGAAGGTTTTGATTTGATCAGTTACTGGCATGATGCCATAAATGACAAGATTCTTCAATAACTTAGATTATCCAACACTAAAATCCTGATATATAGGGTTATTTAGATCCAAAGTCTTGCTGAAACCAAAGGAATTTAGGATCCAGTCCTTAATTCAGTTTAGATTTACAAGGCAGGACTCTCTGTAGAGCTGAGAATTAATCCTGCAGACAGGTAGTTCTGGCACCATTCCAGCTCTTGTAAAAGCTGTGATGTCTTTTCCGAGAGGTCCAGAAACCGCACGGGATTCTGGAAGTTCATCCTTTTGAAGATACCTACTGCGGTCACAAATGCACCCACTTCTTAGCCCCCACTGAAAGAACAGCACCTCTTAAAAACAGACTGCTGATAATAAAGCCTCTGTCTTAAATGGAGATTTAGCTATCAAGTACAGAAATGGTTTGAACATTCAGAGCTTTTACAATCTCCTTCTACCTGCCCAGCACACGCAGTTCCACGATATACCTCTTCTTGCACATAAAACAACTGGTGCACCCTGTTCCTCAAAACTCGCTGTCTATGTACTTGTCTTCATTATGAAATTTTGTTGTATTTGGACTTGACACAATGATGATGGTAACTGACCTGTCAGTGTAGATCAGAGCAAATCATATTCAGCATGGCAGGTAATTGTGATTAAACCTTGCTCCTATTTCCTAATAAGAACAAGCATCTCAAGACCTGACTTGGAAGGGTCCGAATAATCAGACCTCCATTTTCAAAGGTACGGAAATTTTGTCAATATAAGACAATAATAGGGAGACAAGAGTTTTAAAGATCAAAGGAATGAACGTGACGTATATGCTGCAGACTCCAGTTTAATCTTTAAAAAACACAGCTATCTGCAGCATTTTTACAGAGGCATAAGAGAGATTTTTAAGGTAACCAGTGAGAAAGGAAGGTATAACTTCCTTTCAGAACATCATCCTGTACCTTTAAAATCACTGTTGGAACAAGCCAGTATTTTCAAGCTGCTCTCTGCCAAAATGCCTAACGTGTTCTATTATCTGCAGCAGCGTGTGCTATTCTTTCACAAATCAAAGCAGGTATTCAACGCTGGACACATACGAGTAAAAGGCAGAATTGTCACATGCAGTATTTTCTGCATGTGAATGGAGCAGGACCTGAATATGGCCCAGGAAAGGTTTTCAGTATTTTCAGATCAGAGTGTTTTATTCCTTTGGAAGCTATTTGTTGGTGCTTGTTTTTTGTGCAACACAATATTCTCAGGTATGGCTCAGAAGATAGCACCGTAACACATAGGAGTGAATGGATCTACGTCTGCATGAGATCACTAGATTTTGATCGTGCCTTCTGGGAATATGCAAGAAAAGAAAAGAAGGATTTTTCCCTTTTAAATCTGTGTTAGGAATGATACAGTCCTCCAGTGGAGCCCCTAGCTGGCTGTATGTGCTGCTTTGTTTCCTGTAGGGAGAGGGATATAAAAAGTGCAGATAACGAAACCTAACTAGAAGGGTAGGCCTCTTAAAAGTATTCATTGTCTGGGGAAAGAGGGAGGAAGGAACTCACCTGACCTTGACCACCCAAGCTTTTAACACTCAGAAAGACTTTCAAAGCTTTCTGAGGGAGATTTACAGCCGTGAAAGGATGCTGGAATTACACTGTGGCAGAAGGAATATAATTTGCTGTTGCTTCCTCCCCTCCCCCAAAAGCACCCAAGTCACTTCTGCATTGTTAGAAATGTAAATACACTGTTTTGGGAACTGATTGACAGAATCAAAGGAACTCCTGGCTTAATACCCTCACACAGTCTCTCCCTCCAAATTTCTAGCACTTCTCTTACACTGGCTGCCTTTGCTGCGAGAGCCAGTCCCCATGTTCCACCTCCCCGTTCCCTCTAACAAATGAACCCGTCACCCAGGGTCTGTGACTGGTGCCATTAACACATTACAGCTGTGCTAAGTTCCTAAAAGCCCTTTTCTTGCTGGCAAAGGTAGCTGTTGTGGGCAGGCCACAGTTCTCAGCCTTCTGGACTCACGTTACCAATAACAGCCCGGTCTGGATGCCTCCTTACTAAACTATGGCAATATTATTGCTGGCTCTAACCTCAGAAGGTCCAGATAGGGTTAGAGATCCACAGTGCTGCACACTCAAAATTCACAATGTCTAAATTTTTGACGATATTATTATTGTGCTTATATGTCCAAATAGCAATAACCAACGAAGATACCTGTTTCCAGAAGCAGTGAGGGAATTACTCCAGCCACAGTAGGTTTCCCTTGGAGCAAGTTCGACCCTGTTCAGACCTCCAAGAGAAGCTGGTTTTGTCCAAGATTTCTTGAATAACGGGGAACACACAAACCAAGCTCCTCGAATTCTCAGCATCCAAGGATCCTGTTTCAGTCTTAATATACACAAACACAGGATTGTTCTGGTGGCAAAAGCAGGTGTTTTTTTATTCATATTGTATTTGAACAATTTCAGGGTCTTTGGGGTTTTAGTGCCTCAGAGCACAAAACAGTGATTCAGTGCCTTGGAGAGCGTATCTCTAACAGTTCCTTCCAGTCAGACACACCACAAAACCAAAGAAAGTTTTCTTTTTTACACTTTTTTTCATGCATCAAGGAAATTATTAGAGGCTGGGGCAGCTTCTGGCAGGTGCAGCTCCCAAAGGGGCCCTCTGCTACTTATCTCCGTGGTAGGCGGCGTGTCAGATACCACGCTTAACTTCTTCGCAGAATCCCAGCCTGTCTTACCACGCTCCTGCCCAAAGAGGTGTTTTGGAGTGCTGGGATCTCTGCATCTGCTTTGAAATTCTTTCCTGAAGGTACGAAAAATCACGACAAGCTACAGGAATGTGATCTCTTCCCTCCTCTCCTCTCTCTCTCCTACGTATTTTAATGAACATTCTGGGCTAGATCAGTAGAAAACCCCTGAATATAAGCCTGTGTGAAATGCAGGAATAGGGGATCTGAACTTTGCAGCTGACTCCTGCACTTAAAGTATCAAAACCACAGGTAGGACTGTGTCCCTGATTTGGGGGAAAAAATGTACAAATTTACTTGAAAGCTTTACAGCTAGGATCTTCCTGAATGATTTTATTCATTATGTTTCTTCTTTACAATCAGTATCCTTTTCATAAGTCAGTAACATATGGGATATATCAATATACTCAAGTGAAGATGACATGCTCATAACTCATGCAGTTGTTTTTCCCACCTGAGACAGAATATAATGCTCTGTACCAGTGCTCACCCACAGCTGTACCGCATAAATAAAAAAAGGAGAGTGTGAGGAAAAGAGAAACAAAGATTTAGAAGAAAATTCAGCTTTCTAGCTGCAGGTTTCTGCACTATTCGTTAGGAAGGCTAAGCATCTGTTAAGCACAGTTGTGAGAAGTTATTATTCCGAGATTAACTCTTTCTCAGGGAACACTGCACTGCTGACTATAGGCTGTGTGATTTGAAATGAAATGTGTGAGATGGCGCATGGGAAAGCAAGCACCACGGGGAGAAGTGACCGTGCCCTGGGCAGGGAGCGCTCCCAGGAGCCGCACTGCATTCCCTGGCGTTGGTGCTTCCCAGGCTGGGAGGAAGGCGCTGTAGATTTTGCTGCACATGTCTGGCACTTTACTGAGGCTCATTTGTATCTTCAAGACCTAGCTGCAGCTCTCTAGGGGAGCTCAAGGAGCCGTGACCCGCGTCCCTCACAGCCTCCCTTCCCCGAGCAGAGCAAACTTCCCTTTTCACCATCAGCCACTTCTGCCGAATGCTAAAACCTCCCTTTCTTGTCTTCCCTCCCTCCAGCATGTCCTGCTCCCCAGGCAATGCTCAGAGACAGGAGCCTTCGCTCCCCTGGCAGCACCCAACCTTGCCCTGGCCCTGGGGCGGCAGCCGCGCTCTGTAAGTGGGTGGGCAGGGAGGGGACAGGGTCCCCAGGCCTCAGCCCCCTGGCAGCTCCCCATTTCCAGCAAGGCTCAGTCTCCTCTTAATATTGCCACTTGGTTATTCTGCTTAAGCTTCCTCGTGCTGTGTGGTTGTGGGGGTCATCACTACAGGTCAAATTCTGACTATTTTGTTCAGAGTACACAAACACCTCAATACTTTTTGTAAGTGGTTTCCACTCTTTTTTGCCAGCTCTGATTCAAAAAGATCATCTGTAGAAAGAAAGAAAGAAAAAATTTTGTCTTTTAAAATATCTGCCAATTCTGAGACTTTAGAAGGGAAAGAATTAGCCGCTGTTCATATCCAACCTAGCCAGGACCAAAGCTGTGTGTTCTTGCAGCAATTATGTTAATAAATGCCCCGATCCCAGAACAGCGCTGGCCTTTGTTGATCATGTTCGCGAACAAATGAAGTAGCAAACAGAAAGCTCGGTAATGATCACAGTCCAGCAGGAACAGCCAGAAAGCAATCGATCTTTGCCAAATAGATTGGGAGACAGCTGAAATTGACCTTTTTCCAAACTTTTTTTGGGGTCTAACAAAATAATGGAGGCCAAAATTACTGGTAAAATTCATCTACTTAAGGGAAAAGGTTGATGAAACTGCTTCCTGCTCCTTGTTCCCTGCTGTCTGTTACAATCTATTGCAGACCTGTGACAGCATTTAGGAGTTTAATGCCCATGGAATAGAAAGTTGTCACAGGTTGATGGGCTCCTGCTGCTAGATAGTGTCCACATCATTAATCATGGACACTTATCTCCTTCGCCTCACAGGAGAGCCAGTAGTGACACTTGCTCACTGTACAGTGGAGGACACCAAAAACTATAATCTACCAGTGGTAAATTTACCATGAGATTGTGACAAGGATCATAGACGAATACGGGCCGCCTGGCAGCCCAGGAGCACATTTATCACCCAATGGTGGTGCCTTTGGCTGACCTCTGCCCTTCCCCACCGTCCCTGCTCACACCTGCAGGCTCGACGCCATCACGGGAATGGGGCGGTCCCCTAACCACCGCATCTCGGTTTGCAGTTTGATCTGATGGACCAGTAAAAACAACAACCAAGTTTGCTTTTGAACAGAAAGGACCTTTTTTGATTTGCATTAGAAAACCCCTCTGCTTTCATTGGACACAAAAGAATTTTGCGTGAAAAAAAAAATGGCTTTATTTTCTTAAAGACATTCCTGATGTAATTAATACAAATGAAGATGAAAGGCTAATTTTACGCTGCAATCACAAGACAGAGGTGGAATGAGGGGTTCTAGTTCTTCTTAGACTCAGTTCCCCAAGTGTGTGGAGAAGTAAAAAATGAGTCAAAGATGCTGGAAACCCAGATCAGCTGAAGTTCTAAGTAGGACTTGAGTTTACAACTCCATTTTCGAAAGACTATCATAACTAGTGTATTATAAAGTATTCTATCTGCTGTTAGCATTTTCTCTGTCCAACAGAGGAAGATTTCTTAAATACTCATTTAACGAGAAAAGAAGTGAAAGACAGGTACTCCCCTTACACTCTGATAGTCAAGTCACTTGGAGATTTGGGAGGCGTGTATAAAACCCCAGCATCTGCATAAACCAGGGCAAATATCTGAATCACGTTCTACCAAGCTACCAAGGAAAGATGCAGATGCACACAATATAAAGTATCCCGGGTATTTCTTTAGCACTAGGTAGAACAGGGACAGGAACCCATCGTATAACATCATAAGGGAGAGAATAACACCACTGTCATTCATTCCATCTCTGTTTTTTGGTGCTTATCCACAGAATTTTTTAAAAGCCAAATTCTTCTGGTAAATGCAACATAAATTCTCCAAATGGGATGAGTTATCCTGAAATCATAGTTTCAGCAAACACAATACAGTTAAGAAGAAAAAAAAATAATTACTCACTTCTATGTATTATTGGAGGGAAGGTAGATGGCAGCAGGTTTTGTTTCTTGAGATATCTAAAGTTAACTACTTTTACACAAAACATACCCAGAAATGTAAAAGAACTAGATTTGAGTATCTGGGGAGAATTTTCCCATAGGTGGTTGGGCTAACTCTCACCCGTGAAAGGGTTTTTAATCAGTTGAACAAGACTTTGTTTCTACATCTGAGAGTTTTAATGTTCTGTTGTACTACTCACTGATTAATGAAAAAAAAAAAATCCTACACCTAATATATTAAGTGGTGTTTTTGTTTTTTTCCTGGAAAAAACTTTTTTTGCAGGTCATTGTTTTCTGTAGATAGTTGATAATTTACCTTGGACACTTCCCATTACATGAACCAGGATTTCCTTAAGATCTGGAGAAGCACTAATGGAGTATGACAAGTTTATAGGCAAATGGCTCTCTTGATACTTGCAGCTCATATCAAAAGGCCGGTCAGCGTTTCCTTTAGTTCCTTTGAAGCAGCTTTTGCTTTCCATAGGCAGAAACTGGACATCTCAAATACCAAAGAACATCACAGCTGATTATGTAATGACACGGGGAGTATTATTTTTCTTCTTCATTATTTTCTTCTCTATTGCTTTTACCTGTTTGTATGATCAATGATGTGCCCCATAAATAGAAAAAATAAGCCCACCTGTACTGCTTTTTAAAACTGAAAAAGGATCATGTTAGAGAGCTGTTCAAGCAAATGAAAGGAAGAATACACTGATGAGGAGGAAGTACTTTGAAATGATTTTGCTTAGAATTTACTGTTACAAACGCTGAAGGTGGGATTTTGATCCCACTGTGGCTTAAAATTGGTGTAATTTTGCCGAGTTAATTTGGCTATATTGAGACATAACTGAGGTCAGAACTGCATCTTGATGCAGTTGTGAGTGAATAAAGGATGAATCAATATTAAGTTTGTACTCTCCACATTTGTGGTTTTTTGATGGCCTGTAACAATAAGACACCAGTGTGCTGCTATTATCCTTCATAATGAAAACTTATCTTGGCTTGGACTTTACATTTCAGATCTTCCTTTTGATATTTTTCAGATAGTTTCTCTGCAAAGATATGCATACCAAATTTATGTTGAAGGGGAGCAATAAGATATTGTTCTAGCTGAGATGCTGACAAAGCTAACTCATGCAATTTATTTTTTTCCCAGTTTTGCCTTCATGAAATTCACATTGCTTGATCTTATTTTGAAAAGGAAGTAAACTCAGTGATACCAGATCACAGAAATAAAAGATCCTTTTTCTTTCTCTCCAGAAACCACTTAATTCTTTGCTGTATAACTTAAAAGAAAAACATGCAAACCACACACAAAAGAAAAAAAGATAAAAAGAAGGGGTATGTTCTTAGGTGATTCTGACCTGATCAGCTATGATTGCTGAGATACAGATATATTTTAATCTTTTGTGCCATTTGGTGCCCGTATTATTGTGTTGGATAACTAGAAGCAAAATGAGTGACTGGAGAGAAGTTGTCTTTATGGCAAAAATGGAAATATTTAAGCAGAAGACAATCATCAACCTTTTCAAAAATTTTGAATGTTTGACTATGAACTCATGAGGTTACTAGAAAAATTCCATTCACTTCTATATTTTCCCGATGTTTTCACTAGTTCCAAGCTTTCAGACATATTAGCCTACTGCAGGTACATTTGTAACCTCCCCCCATGCAGACACTGCCTAACGGAGACACTCGTTTCTTGCCAGAGAATTAATTTGAAAGATATGCTTTGCCTATCTTAGCCTATTTCAATGCCAGACATATTGTAAACCTTTATTAGTGATTATGGCTCAGAGTGGTAATGAAACAGTCAAGGTAGAAAGCAGGAATACTTGTTCACCTTGAATTTATTTCAGGTTTAGTAATTTTTCCCATGTTTGAGTCTGTTTCTCTTCATCTTGCAAACTCATGAATGAAACCTAGAATTAGCGCACATGAATAGTTTGATGTAACCACACATGATATGGGAAAGCAAAGCCCAGGAAGAAAGAATAACATGACACAAATACACCTGCCTTTCTGACTTCAAATGTCATGTATTCCCCTGGTCTGATAAAATGTTGTATTTGTAGTGCAGTGTTCTGGTAGCTATGTGCTCCTACATAATTCCGTCCAGTTTCTTTACAAAGAATACACCGAATCAAGGAACAGCTTGTGCTTTCTTTCTCATATTTTACTTGAGATATTTTATTTACTTTTAGTTATTTTCAATGTTTTTAAAGATTAAAATGTGGGATATCAATAAACCATTACCATAATTTGGGATACATTTTTTTCTTTATTATCTTTTGTGACACTCCTTTGCTCTCAGGTTTAAGAGAGCTGCTGAAAGGCAGCAAAGCTGCATCCCTGGGGAAGGACCAAACACAGCTCTCCATTCCCCTGGTCCCCTTTCAAGCTCTGCATACCATTAGGAATATCCTCCCTGCACCGAGTGCTCTGGCTTGGGACCACGGGGGTAGGAGATTAGTTCAGTTTCTGTCTATTAAATTTTAAAACTCATAATTGTGTCTGTTTAATCATGGCTTCTGCTGAGATATGATCTTATGATCTTATAATTTTCTCATAGCCTGACACTAATTTTATAAATCTTCTGAAAAATGAAGGAAATATGCTCCCTAAACTCTCTGGATTAAAGAAACTCCTAAACAGGCAGAAGTCTAGAAAAGACCAGGATAAATCCTCCTCTTACTTCCATTTATCTCTTATTGAAGTATTGGTTTACTCTGTGTGGCAGCCTGCTGGATGTGTTGGCCCAGCATCTGCATTTTAAAAAGGGTGTTGAAAACCATTTGGAAAAGAGATACCAGAATGATTGAAGTATGTAAGTGTGCATTACAGGTATACAGAGGGGTAGCATTTAGAAACTGAAACCTGGCTAATTCTGACTAACAAAAAGTAGAGCTTTCAAACTTACAAGGTAATTAACAATTGGATTGATTTACCTGGGAATGCGGTAGATGTTCATGTATCCAAAGCCTATAAATCAATATTTGGTGTCTTGCTAAGAGATCTCTAACAGGTTAAATAGAACTTAGTGCACTAATGAGTGAGATTTAATAAAAGGGACTCAAAATGTAGCACTGCAATGTCCCTCTGGGTATGAATTTGTATAGTTCTTTAAACTCTCTGAAAGCTGTGTCCGTCTAATGCCTGTTCCAGTATTCGCAGAAGAAGCCACAAACTCTTTGTGTATCGTTGGGCAGGTGCCCAGCAGAAGGGGGCCCCAGCCCCCAGGCATGACTGCAATACAAACCAGGCAACACATCCCAGTGACCACTCCTGGGAGTTGTTTTCACCAGAAAATCAAGCAGTCCTAGGGAAGTGCCTCTAACAACATCTTGTGAAGCACAACATGCAGTGCAGAGAGGTAGGAATTTCATTTAATAGGGTATAATCAGCTACTTTTATTTAAAAAGATCAGCTGCAGCATTCCCAGCAACAGCATTTCTCATACTTTCCACCATGCTCTCAGGCAATCAGAATCCCAGAGAATTTAGTGCATCTCACAATACTCGCTTGATTTCAAAGTTTGAAAATCCGCTGTTCAAGAAATCACCACCCTAGAGCTGGGTTGTGGTAACACACCACATGAGCGTTCCAGGTCCATCTCAGCACAAAGTAAGGTTGCTTAAATTACCTTTTCACAATGATTTTATGTCATTTCTGCAGGCTTACTCCTTTGAAAACCCCAGTCATCTATGCTGAAAAACTCATCCTATATCCTTCTAAATACTCACAGCAATAAGAACAGTTTGTATTTTATGCAACTCTTTTACGATCCCAGTAGCAATAGGTATGAGGAAGTCTGTCTTACAGAGAAACCCTATCATGTTGGATGCATGCAGTCCTCCGTAACAACAGGGTTACATATTCAAATACTGAGAATTTTTGACATCTTATCTGCTGTTTTCCTGGGAGACCAAGCTCACTTAAAATACTTGGATAAATATTTAGTTTATCTGAAGGAATATTGTGCCTTAAGGAATAAAAATTAGTATGAAACACCCATAATCTGAAGATTATTTGTGAAACCCAGTCACATTTGCATTTTTTCCTCTGTCGATTGATACAGGGATGTTACATAGCACTTTAAGTTTGCAGATAATTGAAGGGAAATAACCACAATAATGAAATCACTGCTGGATTACATTCTGGTAGGTGACAAATCAATTCATTTATGATACTTCCTTTGTCATACTGAGCCATTTTATTGTGCAGAGGAAACCTCTCAAATTAATAAAACTGCTAAATCCATAAAGTCCCATGTACTAGATAGCACATCATAGAAAAAAGTATCAATCATTAAAAGAATAAAACTGACAAATGCAGGAGATCATCTGGGAAAAGAATCTTGCTTTTAAGAGGATTATGTTATACAGTAATACTCCACAATACGTATATATGCTTATGACATCAGGGTGTATACATCTGGAGATACAGACACATGTAAGTACCCAAACTGCTGTTGTGCACATCTACTATCTGTTTCGTGCTGTAGTAGTTATGCAGGCAGGTACCAACAGCATGGTACAGAGAAAGAGCATGGTGAATTCCAAACAGTTGTATCACAATGTTACTTAATAATGTTTTTGTGGTACTTTGGCTTTTTAAATGAAATATGATTTAATACCAAGAAATAAAGCTGTTATTAGGCTCCTTCTAACGTGATTTAGCTCAAATGGGATTTTGTAAAATTGCTAAACTTGCGTAAAAAGGAAAGAGATTAGAGAGACTTAAAAATTATGTAATAATACATTAATTCATTCCTCCCCAGCCTGTGAACATTTGCAAAGGACTCATTCATGTTGCATGATACACTTTAAGAGGTGATAATGAAGCCACGACACCAAGCACCCTGTCAAAGATACTACACAGTCAACCCTGGCAAATACAGAATATAAAAAGCTCTAAAGCAGTGACCTTAGTATTCACGGTCTCTCTTTAGCAATCCCACCACTAACATTCATTTATTTGGTTAATGGCAAAAGAAATTTTTTTTTTTCTTTTTTTTTTTTTTAATACAGTGCAAAGCAACACAACACAAACCAGGCTAGGATGAAAAGCTGAGAGAAATTACGTATCCTGAGGAAACAGAATTATTAATTACTGAAAGACTGAAACTGCCTAGCCCATGGGTCAAGATTAACTTTTAATTAACTCTTTAATACACAGTTAATGTTTTTGCAGTTTGAAGGCTCTCAAAGTACGTGAGACAATAGCGTTAGCTAAGGTTTTTCAAAGAACAGCTTTTGCGCTTTAAACAACAAAAAAAAAAAAAAAAGAAAAAAGAAAAAGTGGTTTAGTTCTTTCACTTTAGTACTTTTTCCAGATTTTCAATTTTTCCAATTTTGGATGGCAGGTTTTCAGTTTACCACTTATTTTTTAACAGAGGAACAAATAGGTGGGCAGACAGAAAAAGGGGAATAAGGAATCCCAAAGCTCACTCTCAATCCTGACTGCACTTCACAGTTACTTCAGGATAAGTGATGAAACCTATAGAAACTTGCTCAACTTTTTAAAAATGAGATAGAAATGTCTGGGAAATCTTCATAGCTATATTCTCCCTTGTTCAGGCATCTCTCTTCAGATTATTCGCTTAATAAGTCACCCGAACAGCAGGCTCACCAGCAGCACAAATCCTGCTGGCCCAGCCCGCGCGTTGCCTCAAAGGCAGCAGCACAGCGTGAGGCCAGGCAGCTCTCCTGCCCACCTGCTCTTTGACGCCTCGGGAAAGGGGGCCTGGAGTATTCAAAAAACGGAGGAGAGCCTCTGCTAGCAGTAGCCCAGTCTCCTCCGAGGTTGAAGGAGTTCCTCACTAAAGCAATAGCACTGCTTTCTCTTGGACCCCCACCTATGAAGCTGCCAACAGAGGCGGGGTTTACCCTGCTAGTTGCCTTCCAGCTTGTGTGCAGACCTTTATTATGCAGAGACAGAAATCTGGATGGCAGGGATTTGTACACCTTTTAGAAGCTTTTCATGATCCATTTTGGATCAGGCATTCTTACATTACTTGTCATGTCACAGGTTTACCTTTTAAGCACTCTTTGAAACTGTCATGTCCTATCTGACACTGACACATCCCCAAGTCAATGTGTATAAGATGAGCAGATAGCAAGAGCAGTATTTTTTACCATACGCATAAAAATTCCCAGCACTGGCAGAAAGGGCAAAGACAACGCGTATGCTAACACACTGAATAGGCCACGAGATTTTTTTCAACAAATTGCAAACACTTGCTAGAGAATCAGTAGTTTCCCAGTAAGTAAACAACCAGTAGTTTCACAGTGATCCAATGATTAGAGTACCTATCCAGCAGCCCTAAAACTGAAGCCTTATAGTGTATCCTGGGCCATCAAGACCAAATCTTAATCCAACAGAATATACGTTCTCTAAATAAAGGAACAGCTGAAAGATGAGAAATTTCTACAATAACTTTTTATTAAATTGATGCTCTGTGAATATGTTTAATGTGATGCCAAAAGAACCTCAGCCTAACTTAAAAACAGTTGAGGAAAACATGAACTGTACTGTGGCACATCAGCTGGGGCTGCTGGTACGGGAAGCTCGGCTTGCTGGACTTCGCTGGGATTGCAGGCACCAATGCCAGCCTCGATTTGCACAGACGTAACTTTGCTGAGTTTTAAAACAGCAGAAGCATACATAATTCACAATTAAATATGTTTCTCTTTCCAAATGCCACCGTAACAAAGGAAATGTCTTTATTTAGGCCTTTTAAAAAATAATTTTTATTTTAAATGGAAGCACATAATTTTTTTTTCCACGTGTTTACTTCTAATGAAGCAGGGAGGCAACTGATCTGTTTTACAGGAATCCATAGCACATCTTTTATAAATTCTTCTTTCAAAACCAGAGGGTAGGGGAGGCTTTACCTGCATCACTTGTGGCAGCGATCTGAAGGGAGGTGACAAACAGGCATATAATGAGACACATAGTTTATACCTGACAATCTCGCACATAAAGAGTGTCAAGTGTATCTGACAGAATGAAATGAAACTAAAACATTAGCATTAATTGCTACTCAGTGCTGTATTACCAGCCCCACAATCCAAATCAATTATGAAGATTTGTACCAGTTGGGAGACAAAAAAGATTTTGGAAGCCTGTCAGCTCTAGGGTGTCATTACCTAATGCTGATATGACTTCTCTGGGCTCTGCTCAGAACAGGGAGAGTCACAACCACCCACTTTCAGGACTGCAACCAAAATGGCACAATTGGAGTGTTTTAAAGGGAAGTTGACAGGTGTACGGTTAAACATCATGGGCTGGAACAAAAAGATGCACTTCCCACATGGAAACCTCAGACTGCTTACTGGAGTACCCCCCATCCCCACCCCATCTCAATTGAGAATTACTTCTGTGTGCTGCCTCAGCAGCCATTGCATTTATTTGATTATCAAAATTAAAGCACTGATATGCTGAAAATGACTTATTTTTTCTTAATATTAGGTATATTTTAGTACCTTAAAGACACAGTTGTGTGAGAACTGATCCAAGTTTGCTGCCTTGATGAATTGGTCAAGGGAGTAACTCATCAGTGGTGACAGTAGAGACTGATAAAGCCTTACAGCACATTCCTGTTAGGTGAACTTCAAGCTGCCTTTGTCCCTGAGGAAAAAATCCATCTTAGGAGCCATGACATGGGACTTTTGTTACTTCATTCCAGCAGTGAGATCAAATAGATGGTGATTTAGGGAACAAGAGGAATGTTTATGTTAAGGAACAGTAGATGTGGCTCTTTCCATGGGCCATCCCACTGTGCCTGCAGGAAGACACACAGCACTATACTCAAAGGACTGCTTTTCTTCAAAACCAAAAGCTTCCTCCATTTCAAGGGACTGAATTGCTCTCACTTTGCAAATGTAAAATGCACAAGACTGTCTAGGAAGTGTTGACTCCACTATCCCTAGTGGGCAGCGTATAAAATCTCTGCACAGCGCATTGAACTCCTCTGCATCCCTATTGTCATGTTTCTTTTCAGAGACTCCTCTCTTGTAGCTTGAGGAGGAAATACTAACTAGAGCAAAATATTTTCTGCAAAGCAAATCTGCAGAATGGAAGAAAGATAAGAGCAGAGTTACCCAGAGGCCCAGCTACTTTCCACTCACAGGGTTTTTCCTTTCCAACCCATCTGAGCTGAGGTGACGCAGCGGTGTGGACGGTCGTTACTGCTGTGTTGTTTATTGGCCTGGTGCACCAAACATCATCTAGTTTGAAACTGCAGCTTACTGCACAGCATTAAACACAACTAACCAGTTAAATCATGCAGTCTCTGAGTCCTACTAAGAATAACACACCTACATCACAGGAGAAGGGAAAGGAGAAGAACCTGTCATCGAAGCGTGACTTCCTGAGTTCCCAATGGGTTTTGCTTCTTGTTTTTATTTTCCTTTTTTTTTTTTTTTTTTTTTTAAAAATGCGATTGAAATCTCTTAGCCTAGATATGTCCTATCTTGTGAAACATATTTAAACTATCCCTACCTGTCCCTGATCTTGGCTTTATACAAAAAGAAAAAATAAGTGCCAAAGATTCAAAGGTGAAAATATCGGTTGGAGAGGGATTATCATTTTAGAAATAAGTAGCTTACGAAAAAGAATGTTTAGCTTTTCTTTCAAGTCATCAAAGCATATATTATTCTTTAATGGAAAAATGAGGAAAACTACTTTGTGTTATTCTGGACTTCGAGTTTACTCAGAGTTTACCAAATAAGGATGATGTTTGGGTGGTGCTGGAAATGAAAGTGTTAATATCAAAGTTGATTGAAGCCCTGTTTTACCATATTTGATTCCCGCTATAGGAAACAGGCTCTCGATTTGCTGCTTGGGACTGGCTTACCAGCACTTGTCCCACCCATCAATTATCAGATGTTGACACTACATTCTGGAAGACAGCAACTGTTCAGGAAAGATCACGGAGTGAAGGAACAGTGTCCTTCATGTTCCTTAGCACAGAAGTCCATTGTCTGCTTCACCCCCCATCACCAGTGCATATAACTGCAGTCAACAAGATTTAGTACTTCAGAGTATTTTAGTCAGCCAAAGAGGCACTGGAAAAGTGAGGGAGAAAATGAAATCAAGAGCAATAAAAAATATGCTTGGACCATGTTCAGTAGAAAAAGGATGTGAGACCATCACATGGTAAAGCTAGGTTAATGTTTATGCATTTTCAGTGGTTTTTCCCTCCATAGATAGGCAGTATAAAGGTTAGTCACATAAGACTTGATTTTTGCCCCTCAAAGCCTCTAAACAGACTAGCAGTACAAAATATTGATTGTTGAGTCCTTGTGAGGGCTAGGCTCTGAGCCTGCTACAGAGCTGGAGCCCTACTGAAGATTGTGTTTTTAATGAGCTACATCAAAACTTGTTTTAGCAAAGTTTTCTAGTTCTCCTGACTCCTTTTCGTCTGAACCACAAATTCACAATTATGAGAACAGTTTTATATAGGATACATATAAATAAGACAGATAATAAAAAAAGGGATAGAAAAAAAGTAATTACTTTTTCAATAGCATTAAAATAAGATATAAATGTGTAAATGTGGAAGGCATACATTTATGTCTTCCAAACTGTATGCTACAAAGTATATTAGAGACCAAGTCTGAAACCCTGACCTTATTATTTCTAGTAGTCAAGGACGTACCAACTAAAGAGACTTTCAAATTTACTGAATCTTCATAATGTCTGTTTACACATATTTCAGAATACTACTACTAAAATGATCAGTGCTAACTGGCACTGGTTACTTTTGAAATTCGCCTTGTGACCAAGACATTAACACGTTTTGCACATATTATCATGTTAAACAGCACAACAGCGCTGGTTTTCTAATAAAATTATCCTTGCTCCTCTACTCCCCCGACCCCAATTTAGAATCATCGAATAGTTTAGGTTGGAAAAGACCTATAAGATCATCAAGTCCAACCATAAACCTAACACTGCCATTCCCACTAAAGCACGTCCCTAAGCACCACATCTACCTATCTTTTAAATACCTCCAGGGATGGCAACTCAACCACTTCTCTGGGCAGCCTGTTCCAATGCTTGACAACACTTTCGGTGAAAAAAATTTTCCTAATGTCCAACCTAAACCTGCCCTGGTCAACTTGAGGCCATTTCCTCTCATCCTGTTGCCCGTTATCTGGGAGAAGAGACCAACACCCACCTCTCTACACCCCCTGTCAGGCAGTTGTAGAGAGGTCTCCCCTCAGCCTCCTCTTCTCCAGGCTAAACAACCCCAGTTCCCTCAGCCGCCCCTCAAAAGCCTGCTCCAGACCCCTCACCAGCTTCGTTGCCCTTCTCTGGACATGTTCCAGCATGACCTTTCTGGTATCAACATAAAAAGTTAGCAGTGTTTCTGAGAAAGATTTTTAATGGTTACCATGTAATTTTTTTGATTATTTCTTATATTGCATACCTTCAGACTATAACATCAGGTGCTTAAAAAGAGACTCTAGGAGAAAGGCTAAAAGCATGTGTTCCACTAACTTCCCTGTGATTATGGGGTATTCTGCTAATCAAGAACACATTCATTCAGAAGTAATATCTTGTTATAGACTTTCTAAAAAAACTTGTTATACAGGGTTAGTTCTTCAGCTAATAAGCGACTATTTTGGTTTCTTCAGTAATTCCTGAAGTCCTTGGGGATTCTTTTTTAATTACATCTTTGAGTTCAAACCAAACCAAGCCAAGCAAGTACACAGCTGTTTACCAGAAGTAGAGCCTCTCACATTTAGTTAGTTCTGCCTACAACTACAGGAGCAGACTCTGAGGCAGGCTGAACACTGCAAGCTACCTCGAAGGTTATGGGCTCTCCGGGATGAACGGTGCATTTTAAAGACTAAGATTCAGAAATGCACCCAGTTCTGAGGAACTGAGCACCACAACACTGTAAAACAACAGACTCTCAGGAGGATGAATAAGAATCTTTGTCCTGGCCTTTATTAAGTCACAAAGTCTTAGTAAAATGTTGCCAGGAGAGCAGCTGCAGTTCTTTCCCATTATAGCATCTGAGCCTTGTGCATCCAAAAATTCTGATTCTTCCTCTGTTTGAAAACAACACTAGTTACTGGTGTTAGTATCAACACCATTGATCAACAGTGTTCATGTCTGTAAAGAGCTAAGAATTTTACCTGCTTTCACACACAGCATTACCAAATCCTTTACTGCAATTTTTTGGTTTTGTAGTTAGGAATCGTGATTTGTGGTTGATTCACGGGATCCAGTCTGCTACTAAGAGTTTTCTGTTGTACTTCTGGGCATCACTCACACACAGCAAGTGACAAAACTTGGTGCAAGGCTATTCCAGGGAGAGACACCACCGCTCTGAGTAAATCCCTGCGCTGGGACCCCAATGCTCCTGCACCCGGCCAAACCTGAGGAGGGCTGGGACCTGGGTCTTGGCAGGGTGCCACCAAGGGGTGGCCGCAGCAGCGCCCGCTGCACTCCCTTGAGACACTGCTCTGCCTTGTCACCGCCTCGGGTCATCAGCGAGCACTTTATTCCTACAAGCACCCAGCTGCTTAAGATATATTCCCTCTGAATTTCATGTCTTGTTTGAATAGATTACTCAAAATCAATGTGGAAGACAAGCTAGGAAAACAAGTGTAGCCAAGTAATTTCTTAAGCACAGTTATCTTTACACGAAGAGAACACTAGGGAGTTACTAATCTTTACAAAACAAAAAGGATCCCTGACATGTTCTGCTTCTCTCTGCAGCCCTTCAGCTGATATATGAGTCCAAAGCCTGGTCAACACTTAAATCCAGACAGACTCCCTCTTGAATTCTCTGCTCTGGCTGGCTGTTTTTCTGGCAAGTTGCAGTGGGTCTGTATTCAGCCCAGACAGCATCTTGCCTTAAATACATTTTTTAATCCTGTTTTGCTACACATTCAGCCTGAATAATTTGAATCCTGAGCCTGGGGAAGCAACCCAATAGAATAATTACTGAGTTTTTCATAAGCGGTGCATTGGGCCAGGCTGTCTCAGTAAAATCAGTTTCTAGCATCAGCTCCCAGTCTCTGTTCCTCCTTCCCCCAGCCTCCAAATCTAGCTAGTTTTTCAGTAAAAAGATGCCCAAATGGCTTTTCACAGACAACCAAAAAGAGGATTAAAACCAAGAATTTACAAACCAAAACTGGTATTCAGTCTGATACAACAGAACCTGACTAGGACGTACAAGCTTCGCTCAGCGTTCTCACTGACTGCTTCCGGTCATTACAAGCACCGGTTCCCGGGAGTGCTGGTGCCTTTCCTAATCTGCCATATTTCAGTGCAGCTCAAGAAATTCTCGTTTCCAAAGCTGTCTGTTCTCATTTCAGCTGGACAGAGTATTTATTTACTTTAGGAAGCAAAATTCCTGCTCAAATTGACTGTTGCAGTGTATGTCAACAGCATCTCCATTTGATTCCAAGGGAAAGAAAAACATATGAAGAAATTCTGCTTGCTTCAGAAAGAGACTTTAAACTCTTTAGTAAGAGGAATAGTGAAATAAATAATTTCCATTAAAATGGCTGTTACAAAGAGTAACAAAACAGGCAGATTCAAAGGAAGTTTACTTTTAGGCCAACTGGGTGACAAAATATATTGCAAAGATTTTAGTGGTGACACCTAGAATGCCTGCAGAATGCATAATGTTGATGTACAATTTATCCAGCTATCTTTTCCTATCAATTTTGAAAACCTGGTTTTGTGAATTAACATGACTTTACTGCTGCAAACAGTATTTCTTCATGGATTAAAGTACCTGCCACATGGCCATTATCTGAGGGACTGTTCAAATGCATGCAACAACACAGTTGCTGTCTCAAAGAGCCCACAATTTTTTTTTCCTCCAGATGAACCTACTGATTTTTCATCAGTTCTAGTCTCAGTATTCAAGCAGTTCCCACAGGTAAGAATAAAAAAGGTGAAACTCAAGACTGCTGCCATATCTCTACTGCTGATTTTAAAATTTTGCTGTATTTCAGGACAGTGATGGTTAGAATAAGCACAGAATGCAGCATTATTTTAACTCAACCCACTAATTATATGCTTAAAGAAGTAAGGAATCGCTTTGTCTTGTAACAACTGTAGTGTCTAGTGTAAACTGTTGTAATAAAAAAATAGCTTCTAGATTATGATCATAAAAAAGTCGTTTAAAATCCACTGCAAAATGCAAGTAATTTAAAGACCCTTTTGAAAAAGAAGAGCTACTCTGGGCAGATCAGTATTGTATTTATTATTGTAACCATGGAAACAATATAAATTCCCATCTGTTAAGGTATTCATTTGCTGCCTGCAAATGATAAATATACTGTACTCAATAGGTGAATGAAATAGTTACAATTTCAATAAGTAGCCAGATTTGTGATTTTTGTTCTCTGTAAAATATAGAAGAGAGCTCCTGGGTATGATTTAAAGCTCTATGAAATGTTTGGAATGAAACCACAAACCCTGGGAAATTTGCCTGGTTCCAAAGCTTTGTGACAAACCAGAAACTCGGATCCTGTTTTATGAAGGTTCATGCTAAGTTTTGAGAACCTGGGGGAGAGAAGGGAGATGGGAAAAATAAAAAAAAAGAAAGAAGGGTGGGGTGGGGGGGGAAGCCAGCTTAAAGAACTTCTGTGCCATCACAACCTGGTGTCCTTCACTGAGTCCTGCTTCAAGGTTGGGGCTCATGCAAGGTGTGACTAGAGCCACAGCCTCTGCTCCAAACCCTTCCCTGGGACTTCTCAGGGGCTCAGTTTTGGATCTGAACTCCACAGCTGGATCTCACTGAAATGAAACAGTTAAACTCGGCACTCCAGAAGCGGATTCAGAATGTGGAGTCCAGGCCTATTTCTGGTTCACAACTGAAGTCAGGAATTCAGCTGTGCACTTTGTATTGCTATTTTGTGGGCACACTTTGAAACACGAGGCACCTTCCAGACATTCAAAAAGGTGTAAACTTTGTCTGTCTGACAGGGATAGACTGTGTTCATCTGACTCTTTTGTCTTAAGGGAGCCAGGAGCTAAAAGATAAGTAAGCTGACAGAAATAAAGAAAGAGGAGAGAGAGGAGGAAAAAAAAAAAAAAAAAAAAAAAAAAGAGTGTTTATAAAAGTCACTAAATTCTAAGTAAGAAGAAAGGTTTCTTTGAAAGAGATTCCTGGAAACATTTGGGATTTTGCAAATAAACTTCATACTATAATACAGGTGCAATATGGAAAAAGGGAGGCATTGAGAGAGCAGCCCAGAACTGTTGTGTGATAATCCTCCTCACTCTGTGTACGTACTTACAGTTCTGAGCATGGAATAGTGATACAGGATGGAGGTGTCTATTGGGCAGGATTTTTCTGAATGTTTGAAAAGGTTGCTACTGAAGTGATCAACAGTCTCTGCTTTGATATACAGTGCTTGTTACTTCAGGGGGGAATCAATGCTGCCAGCAATGACTCTGGAATAGTCAGAAGGTGAAAGTGCTGAGAATGTCTGAAGAGCGTTATCGACCAACAACTTCTTTCCCTTTCATAACATCACCAATGATATTTAGTATTAAAAAACTACTTTAAGTGTACTGTGAGATATTCACTCTCATCTAGAAGATTATTTTTCATTAAGAAAAATACATTGAACATCAAAGAACTGAAATTGAAAAGTAGTTGAAAAGTGACAATGAAAAAATTATACATTTGTTAAATGCAAAGTCTCTTTCTTAGTGTTTTTCAATCAAACGGCCTAAGAGTAAAGTCTTAGGATGATAATCAATGGCACCATGTAAAAATCACATGTATAGTTTTGCAAACTGGAATCTGTTCTGCTTTTCACATCAAAGGATTTATCAACGGAGACTGGAACTGTTAAATTTTTTTGGTAAAAATACCTAACACAGAAAGAAAGCAGATTGGTTTTCAGATACTTCATGGAGTCTGCAGAGCCAGAATTTATAGAAAAAAACCATAATTCTTGGATTTTGAGATAGAGTGTGGGACCTGACAAGCCACTTGAATATAAGCATGCATTAAAAAGATCCTTTTTACCTATTAATTTAAAGGTTGTTTGAGAAATCTTCCTGCTTTCTCTTACTGTGGTTTTAGTCCCTGCATATAAACAGATCTTGAAATCTAAGAACAGTTGGAGGGAAAGAAAGAGTGCCACTGGAGCGCTGAAATACACTCCCAGAATTAAATTTAGAGGGAGATTTAAATTTAGAATGTCCTCTCTGAGCAGGTAACTTTGAGAGTCATCTTCACCATAACAATCCAGAAAGTACACCAAGATCTCGTTGGCTTTGGTCACGCATATGCTATTAGATTAGAAAACATATGCCTTAAATAATTGTCAAACTTTTTGTGGAATATCTTTGCAAAATTTGTTGAGCATCTATTCGTACATTCTCTGTGAATGCAAATGGGTATTTACATGTGTTAATGTGCAGTTAAATGTAGAAAGATGCATTTGGGGAGCAGCAACAGATTTTGTGAGCATATTTAAGAATGTTAATTTGAAAATGTGTGTTACAAACTTCGATAATTTCAGAACAGACCCTAAAGAACTGTTAAGTGGCAAACGAAAAACTCCTACTCAAAAAGGAAAGAAAAACAAAGAGCACATCAGCTCCATTATAGGCAAGCAACTGAGCAGAACAGGAAAATTACTGGGGACAGTTTTACAAGACTGAATACAAGAATGCCTTGAAAGCCATCGCCTACTTATCAGCCATGATTGGTTTATTGTCTGTGGAAGGACACACTTAACTAATTTAGAGGAAGGTATTCTTTCCAGTGATAACTGCTACAGTAAACGTGAAACAGATACTGGTCTCTGTACATTTTGATTCTCACGAAACCTGTGATATTTGGTTCCAGATCAGAGATTACTGGGTTTGGTACTGAGACATTAGGTAGGGTATGAAACCGTCTGTTGGTTAGGGAGCTGTATTCAGCAGCAGCTTTCTTGACAGAAACGTGAAGGGGGGATAACACAGGATTTGAGAAAGGCTCCCCTCTCTTTGTAATATATGCTAATGATTGAGCCAAAGAATGACACTTTAAGCTATGAACTATGAGCTAATGACAATTTTAACATTACAAACAAAATAAACTGTGTCCCATAATATTCTCCCCATGGTGATAGTTGTATCAGGTGGGGAACCACAGGCATATTTTATGCACCCCTTTCATTGAGAAATACTCATGCATTTTAGAAGATGGACAAGCACAAACCTTATTCAGATGGAGAGACTGAAACAGACCGTCCAAGTAAATAACAAAGCTGGAACCGAAATACATAGAGGCTCTTCTGAGAAGTCCTATCTATTCCTCCTAGAATCAATAGACCCTTACCATTTCCCTCTTACTGCAAACTGGAGACCAGATCCAGGTTCATTTGTCACATCAGCCATGTAGACTTGGTAGCACTTTCAAATTCAAATTGAATCCAAGACCTCCAAACCCTTTCTGCATCCATGATCACTTTAGAAATCTTTAAGTATATGAATGTTAGATATAAGTAACACAATCTTTCTTCAAAGTAACTAGAGAGAAAAAAAAAAATCATTTTACTTCTCTGAGATCATGGAAGAGGGTATTACAAGTTAAAGGCTTTCATCTTGACTGCTCTGACCATGTGTTCTAATAATTTTTTAAAATTTTATAAAACACAGCAGTTGTCTTGAATATTTGTTAATACAAGAAATTATTTAATTTTAAAATAAAAGGTAAGGTTAGAAATAATGCCTGCCTTAAATCCACAATCTATTTAATAAATCACTAATATAAAATATGTGTCTCAGACTATTAGGCGTTTTATAACTGGTAGGAATTCTCCCAGGAGTTCTTGCTCTCAGTGTAACATTTTTCTGTGCATAGCTAGATTATTCTCCAAGCTGTTATCTCCTTTTTGCCCCATCAGGTGTTACAGGCTGTTATCTGTCTTTCAGGGATTTTGAACACAAAGATTTTTTTTTTTAATCTCATTAACATTAAAATAAGTTAATTTGTCTTCTGCTTCTTTCTTTCAGAGAATCAGATTTGATTTGCTCTCTTCCAAAACCTGGAGAAGAAGGGGAAGGACAACGTCTTACACTGCAACACAGAGGAGTTTGTCAGAGATTAAGCATGCTCTCTAGTGCCTCTAGAAGTGTCTCAGTTTTGCATCCTAATGCAAAAATCAACTCCTCTCTCAAATCCAAATCTCAGGTACAGGGACTCTAAGCAGGCTACAAAGAAAGAGAAATGAAAGTTTACTTGGGTTCTCTATGACCTGGGGTTGGTAGAACTGGTTGGAGTCTCTGCTGACTGATGGCATTTCTCTGCTGGGCTTGGCTCTGCGACAAAGGTGATGGGTAGGTAGTCACCTCTGCTTTCAGTGCCTTCCTAATGATCTATCGCATGTTCTCTTCACCTTGTCAATTTTCAGAGAAAGTAGGTGTTTTGGATGATCCTAGGGTGTGTGTGCAACATGTACTCAGCTTGTACAATAATAAAGACACGTGCAGGCTTTGCAGCACAATAAACTACTGTAAAAAAACCCCCATTAACTTCCTCTCAAAATCAATAATTAAACTGCTTCTGATTTCACAGCTAGCATAGCTTCTGCTTTGAGTCTTTGTATTGTTCACCATTGCAAGTGTACGCATCCTCCTGATAGGTTTATGTCTACAAAATGCTTGCAAAAACTTCTGTTATTGGTCACGATTGCTGAAGGAGCTTTTGCTAAAAGTAGAGCTAGCAGTCACCTGAGGCCCCCAAGACCTGGGGAAATACTCTGTACTCTGATGAGATGCTGAAGCTGTGAGATAGGGCTACAGTCTTTCAAAAGACAACCATACACATCCAAGCAGCTGCTCCAATGTGTTCATGAAATTGTATGAGCTTACGTATCTGCCATGTCTTCCTCCCTCTGCCCCTTGACCATAGCAAAATGTCAAGCTGTCTCTTCATAACCAAATATTTATTTGGACCCTGAAGGGTGGAATCAATAGGATCCATTTAGCAGCTGAAGAACTTCAGCTATTGACTGTTCTAGTTTATGTTGGGTAGCTCCTAACATCACTGAGTAGCTTTATTTAACATGGTGGTAATACAGGTTGGGGGCTACAGGGAAAGGTGTCAGAGAGGCATTTCTGGATAAACACGAATATCCTGAAGAGCCAATGTGTTCCTCTGAATTGCTAGAGAAGAAATAGGATAAGTCTGGGAAAAAGCTGAGACCAAGCCAGCTATACTAATGTTTTTAAAAGCCCAGTAAATGCTTTCATGAGGTCACTTAGCTGGATTTGTGTGGCATGGTGCTCAAAAGCAAAATGCAGGAAGAATGGGAGGAACTGATGTGATACTCCCACCCTAAGAGGAAGGGGTCTGTCAAGGGTGCTCTGTAGAGGCTCCTGAGCTCTACCAAGTTCTTAGTTAAGGAACAAGAGTCAGAAAAAATGGGCATCCATGGCTGGTTTTACTTATCCCACCTGGTGTATGACAGTGAGTCATTACCAGAGTAAAGCCAGAATTCAGGATTTACTTCAGGTCACACAGCTAGGAGAGAGTGCCAGGTTTCTCATTGTAAAGGGAAAGTTGAAGGGCTTAAAAAGCCAACTGGATCTTTGCAGAGACACAATTAACAATGAAGGCGAGAAAAAGATGAGGAATACAGCTTGTGGAAGGAGGGAAACTCCAAAATAGAAATGCCAAAAGCAGACCTGCCGCATACAGGCCAGTAGGCCCAAATCAAGAGATTTACCTGCTACGGACTTGTGCTTAAACACCGGTGTCACCAGTTGGTAACCATTTGCAACTTCATTAGAGTCTGACATGCCAATTCACCTTGAAAATTCATATGTATGGGAAAGAATCACCACAGGAAGGAAACTGGAGAGATCTAATACCAGGTAGCAAACTTGTGTTATGATCACAAAACCAGAAAACAGTTTCAGACACCTTCTAACTAGCCTGGAATGACACCCCCTCCCTCAATCCATTCACACCTCAATCCCTGTCAAGACTGATTGATTTCTGACAGTGTGAAGAAGATGCATTTATCCAAACATGCTTCATTTCAAAATGAAAAAAAATTGCAGGTGATGCAAAGGTGCGTAAAACTATCAAGAAGAAAAAACACAGTCAATATAATTAAGGTTATGGCCAGTCATAATTAAATGAAACAAAACCAAATAGCTAGTCAAGATACTTTCTAGAATTATGTGTGAAAGTCTATGAACACACTAATCTTGGCCTGTTCAAGTTCTGAGATACTGATGATGCTAGACAGAGATGCCATTGAGGTTGACATCTGTATTGTATTTGTTCAGCAGTGTGGAGTCAAAGAAAAAATACTTATCAACTTCTTCATTTTTCACAAAAAACCCAAACCAAAACAAAACCCACAGCAGTTTTTACTTGTACCAAGGGTCTAGTATAATTAACCCAGCAACTTAACCAACTGCCCCAACACCAGCTAAGATATCTTTTAGAAAAATAGTGCACAATGCTAACTTGCTGCCCTGGAGATCTGGCCTAGACAGTGGTGGGTAGCAGGAGGCCAACAAGCAGAGACAAGTACCAGATCCTGTATTGTCCTTCTCAGTTACTGAAAGAAAAGACTGTCAGACCTTTCAGAGAAGACTAGGACAGTATCAAGTTGTGACAGAGAAGCCTGAGGGGCTATATTAAACCTCCTGCAAGTGCTGCATCTACCCATGCAAGGGCAGTACGTTGACCTTGTATCTGCTTGCGTTTCTGAGAGAATCACGCCCTGAATTTTGAAGGCATTACAAAGCAGGAAGGCCGAAGGTGAAGATGTTCAGCTACGGGACCTAAAAGTTCATACAATGGGGACCCTTTCCCTCTAGATAAGGCCTGAGTAAAATGTTCTTATGTGCATGTTATCAATATGGCAACTCATATTCCGTTATAACCGCCCATACAGACAGGCATGTAGTTCCTCCTCTCTGTGATGCTTCTAGGATCATTGCTTGTCACTGATAGGGATAGTTCATACCCCTATAGGGGCAGATGCTGACATAGCACTCTGGAGTGATGAGGTAATGCTTCCCCTTCCTCACACACAAGATAGAAGGAATGAACTAACAATTACTTCGTGTTAGAAATAACTAAAAGCAGTCCCTAGCAACAATTTCCTCTTGCTACATTACAAAGCATTTATGTGTCTGTTGCCAAGATTTACCAGCCCTTCCCTCAATAATTATAATGTGCCTTCCTTTGAGAGAAAAGCAAAAGATCATGACCTCATCGTTATTTCTAAAACAAGATGATTTTTCTGCTTGTGTTTCATAGTGGAAATCCCCGGTACTATTCCCACACTGTAAACAATACAACAGTACTCTTGTATCACTTGATGGTTTCTGTGTCAGTGTGAGTAGCAATAATTTTATATGACAAAAATAGAGAGGAATGTAGCTCAGGCTCTTACATTCCTAGAAAATGCATTCTTTTTAGAAGCTCAAATTTTTGAATGGGACTAGGGCAAGTATATGCAATTAACATTTAAGACATAAAAGAATACACAATCAAATCGCTAGTAGTTGCAAACCGGTGCAGCTTCCTTGATACTTCTGCAATTAGATCCTGGAGAGACCCTCCCCTGACATTTGCCCATGCTGTTTTGTTCTGTTAATACAGACAAGAATTACCATGCTAGATGAGAAATACGGTCCATCCTAACGCACTGCTTCAGGCCATGGTGATTCAGGGGACAGTGTAATTGCTTTGCATTAGGTACTTGGATACTCTGTTCAAATCAGTCACTAATTGCTGGAAATTCTGTCAAGTTTAAGGACCGTAACTGCCCATCCATTCCATTTAGGTGCTTCTCAAAGCTTACTTGATTTTTTGTGAAATGTTCCATATGAAATACAGATTAATTTCTTGAGTGTGGATGGAACTTTTAACATAAAAAATGTTCATCTAGGTTATTCTGCTACTTTGTATGTATGGTGGTATAATTTCATAACTAAAAACCTGCACTATGGCTTCCTTCTTTTTAGGAATATTAAAGCTATTATGAAAAAAGAGTTAAGATTGCAATAGTGACACTTATCTGAACCAAGAAATTGAAAATTCTGGGGCCTATCAAAATTGGACAGAAAGACAGTACTGTATTGCCACAAGAAACCTTCTGATACTACGAAAGCCACTGATGATTTTCAGCAAGAAAAAAATGTAGACAGGATAGTTCATACAACTTTAAAGTCTCTCAGGGAAAGCTTTGTACATAGCAGAATTTACAGAAATATTTTTTCCCCCCTGATTTACATGGTATCCTGGAATTTCAACATGAAATTTTTGCTATTAGGAAAATACTATTATGATAAAAATATTGGTTTGGTTTTTTTTCTTTAAGAGGACAGAACACAGCCAAGCGTCATAATTTATACTGATAACATTTCTAGAGGCATTTACAACTTTTTCTTCCTTTAAATGATGTTCCCATAGCCTTACTTAACATCTTTGTACTATGTTTTTCCAATAAACACTCATTTGTTTTCAACAAATGCATACCCTGAATAAAATTTGATTTTAAGTATAGGTGATGAAGATATAGAAACATTTATAATTTTCTTTTGTGATAATGATATTTTTTTTCCTGAAACTTCCCACATCAGAGAGAGAAAAGATGACCTAAGGATTATTAACTCCCGTAATCTTTCCTTAACCTCCAACGGCCTTTGACCAAGGCTCTAGACCCGCCGTATTCCGTTCACTTTCAACAGGTTTCCTTTGAGCATATTCTGTTCCTGTGTGTTTTATGGTATGTGAGTACCACCAAGTCTATTGAACTAGTGGTGAGGTACAACTAATTTCTGTTTCAGTCTTTTGAATTTCCTCACATGAAAATTTACCATCAATAATTTCAAGCTATTGCCCTATTAATGCTTTATTAATCCAATATTAATCTAATTTTAACCCTGTGCATAATCTTTATTGGCCGGAAGAAGGCGAGCTTTGGGACCACGAAGAAAAGGAGTAGTAGTGATGTAATTTATTACCAACTTTTCTCAAGAACAATTTCTTAGACTGTTTATCTTGGCTCCCAAGTTATATCTGAGGGTAACTAAATCCGTGGAATTTAAAATTTCTTAGTTTCTTAGACTGAAACAACAAGACTGCTGATTCTCTCAAGTGGAACTTTCCATTTTGTTCAGTTATCCATATCTTCGAAAACAGTACATTACAAAACCCCTCACATGCTAAGTCTCACAGTGCACTGTTACATAGATCACTGCTCTAATCCAGTTCTGAAGGATGTTAAAGAGGCCCACGGACTAAATTTTGTTAACAGAATAGATCTGATTCAGTCACATTTCAGGAAGGTCCCCCAAATTATTTTTTTTATGTCTTTACCTCAAATGCCCTAGGATCATATCACAATCTTCTAAAATCAGAGAAAGTAGACTGAACTCTGCATTTCTAGTACAGCAAGGAAAACGTTTAAAGCATGATGACTATTTCTTTTTCCAAAATCTGAATTCAGTGCATAAATTGGGAATTCCAGTGTAACTCCAGAGTTAACCAAGACCGAGAGTTAAGAATTTAAACACAATACACAAACCCAGTAAAGCTGTACCTCTTCAGCAGAGATCTTAGTGGCTGTCTTGTACCTTGCTTACCAGACCTTCACTAGGAATACAAGAAGTATTTTTACTGGTCCAGGATAAGTTTTCCCTGTATCCTTTTTCCTTTCTACTTTTCTGCTTGGAACTCCTCAACGTGAAAGGGAAGAGACCTCTTGCCTTATTGCCTTTATCTGTGGGTTTGAAAACTAGGTTAACTAAAGAATTTCTTTTTGAGACAGATGTACGATACCAACAACTTTGGGATCTGAATTCCTTAGGAACAAAAGTCCACAGTGGTGTTTTACATCAGTGGTGAAAGTTCCTGGATCCTTTTGACTACATTTAGTCAGCCTTCACTTTTGATTTTGTCAGGGGCTAACAGAAAACTCCCAGAACACTCACTAGAGCCTCTTTTCAGACAGTTACTCAATTCCTTCTCCCTGTCCCCATGCGACCACCTCCACCTGGGCTGCTACGTCCCTGTTCCGCACTGCTATGCCCATTCTGATCTCATGACCAGGAAGCACTAACAAAACGGATACAGCTGGTGCAGTATTGCTCTTTCCCTTCCCCCACCTCTGACTTCTCATGAGTAACGTTCACCTCCAAAGCCATAACCGCACTGACGCTCGTACTGTGAAATGAACAGCGAACGCTGCTACAGATGGCCTCGGAGCGGTTAGCTCCTTAGCAATCGTCGGTGCACATGCTGACAAGCGTTATGATTCATTTCTGAGTGCCTGGTTAAGGCAGGTCACTTATTGACAGGGGACAGAAAAAGCAATCTCTTAACATCCTACTATATGGAAACGGTAAAGAATTAAAGAAGAAAGGCAACAACATTTCTCTACCAAAAAATTCTTTAGCAAACACATGCAGATGATCCTTTGCAAAGGGGCAGGGGAGGCTATTGGAGTGATATATTTCAAAAGCAATGGTTCATTTAAAAGATTCAGACTAATTTCTGTTAGAAAATCCTCTTACACAAGCAACATGTTTTTAAAAAGCGCTTGAGGATTTGGGTATTCCTCAGTTTTGGGGTTCCCATTTTAGCAAGCTTCTCAAGAAACTCATTTTTTAGAAGAATGTTTTTTTCAGCACTTTCTTTAAAAAAATAGGTCACTGGCTTTCTGTCAGCTTGGGAGCAGTGAAACAGAGCTTAAAACTCCCTAAACCAGGCAGTTCTGCAAATGATGGCATTGGGGCAGTGGTTGCATGATCGCATTACAGGGGTGGTGTGGAGCTCATGGACCTCCAGTCCAGGACCGGGAGACAACAGATTTGGGGCCGACAAGGATGGGAGCTACGGATGGGGTAAAAGGCATGGTGCAGGGGTGGGGGGAGGACCGAAACTGACTGGGTGCCTATGTAGAACTACTTATCTTCTTCAGAAAGTTAGGAATCACGGACTCACCTCTTCTTGAAGCTGATGGAAATCTTACAGTGCGCAAGAGGAGCTAGATCTGTAGTTCAGTTATTTAACTTTGAATACGTAGTTTCATTTCTTCTCCCCTGCAGTGAAAAGAATTGGCCACACTATTGCATTTTACCATTTGACAGTACTCTGGTGAACCACGCTCAAAAGTAACACTAGGAATACTTTTAACCAAAATGCTGATTTACAACTGCTGAGTGATAGGAAGTAGCCTTAACGCAAATGAAAAATCAAGTCTTATATATTAGCTTATCTTTTTTCTTTCTTTTTTTTTTTTTTAAATTAACAATCTCCATAGCTGTAAGAGAGAGAAATTAATTACGCCTGGCCTTACATCATGCTCAATGTGTACTGATGCAAATGCACCCTATTTTAATTCCTCTGAATGTTAATAATAGAGTAAATGAGCACTAGATTATGTTATACAAAAGCAATGGAGGTAATTAAACTTCATTTAATAAAATCATCAGGGATATGGAAGCATTAATGACTTATACTCTTCCTCTTCAGGGAGTGGAAGACACATTGGTACATAGGAGCCTGAGCACCACTGAGATGAGAGCAATGTAAATATATAAACAGGAATGCTAAGGTAAGTAATGTATCATATATGAAAAGTCTTAGAGTGAAAGCCCCAAGCTACAATAAATTATTTACTTTAAAGCACCGGGAAATAGTACCATCTCAGGCAAATGACAGCAATATTTTCCATCCTCTGAGAGGCAAAGCATCAGCACTGAATTATATTTTAAGTGCAAAGCTGGTTAAATGTTGTACTAACAGTGTTTGAGGAAAAAAATATTTGAACTGTGAATGGTTGTCCATTTTGGACAGCCCTCTCTAAATTTATATTCACAAATAGCATTGTGTTTGTACAATTCTTGTCTGGAAATGCTGTTAGCTCTGTGAATGCTCTCACTTGGCCACAAAACCATATATTCATTTTTTATGACCATGGACACTGGCTGATCACCATTTATTCCTCATTTTCACCCATCCCCAGTCATCATTTTTCTGTTAAAAAAATACAATAACTGTCTCCTAGTCAGGAAGAAGGAAAAGTACCATCTAACTTAGTTGATCAATGGCGTACCACAATAGATAAGCTGTAAAAACTGCTTATCAGCAAGATAATTTAAAATCAAAAGGAGCTAGATTTGAAAGAAAAAAAAAAAATTAACTCCCCCATTAACAAGTAGTAATATTTTGTCTTCATTGCAGTAATGGAACCCACTTCTCTGCCACAAAAGCATTCCTACAAAGCTCCCTATGAATATTAAAACTCCAATGAGTGCAAGAATCTGCAGAAAACAGATCTAAGTAATAATAAATATTTAATTTTCTTTGGATTGTGTGGTTTTATTATAAGTGTCTTGACTGCCTACAAAGGATTAACGACAATTGATGGCAGTAATAATTGTATTTCTGTAGTTTTTCTATAGAGAAAAATCTTCCTCTATGCGCGAAACATTCATGGGAGAAAAAAGCAGCAGACGTCAGAAAGATGTTTTAGATTTTTAAAGTTTCTATGTAAGCCTGGTTACACATTTTGCGGTTCTTTTCAAGCCTTTTTCAGAAGGTGTACTCAGTCTAATGTAGTGCAGTGGCAATCAGCTGCTGTGGCATCTCACCAAGAAAAAGCTACATTTTGCAATTTTTCATAAATAAGGCAGCCACCAGTGATTGGTATGAGAACTTGCCTTTTTTATTTGAAATCTAGAGAAAACAGGTTCTAATATTTTGTACATCATCATCTGTCTGTAGATCACCATATTAATTGATAAGATTTTTTTAAGTCTCTCCTCTATCTCCCCACTTTTCTCTATTTTTTTTTTTTCAAATGCACAAGCATTTTTGTTTATCTCTCCCTGGTAACGGACGATAGGACTAGGGGAAACGGTCTGAAGTTGCACCAGGGCAGGTTTAGGCTAGACATTAGGAAAAATTTCTTCACTGAAAGGGTTGTCAGGCTCTGGAATGGGCTGCCCAGGGAGGTGGTCGAGTCCCCATCCCTGGAGGTATTTAAAAGACGGGTAGATGAGGTGCTTAGGGACATGGTTTAGTGGTGGGATGGCAGGGTTAGGTTAAAGGTTGGGCATGATGATCTTAAAGGTCTTTTCCAACCTAGATGATTCTATGATTCTGTTCTAAGTTTAATCCATCTTTTCACCTTGGGTATATATTATACAACCCAAACAAAGGTTTACAGGCAGGGCTGAAGGGATTTGCCCTGAGTTTAGCTATGTCCATATCTGGCACTTTCTAAAAAGAGTTGAAGTGACACAAACTGAGCATAAAACATCTGTTGCACAGTAAGTGGCAGCTGAGTTATGGGATGAGGCTTTATATGATTTCCTTAAAAAAAAAAAGCTTTTATGAAAATTAAATGTTAGTATTACTGCTCATAATGTGTTGCAGAAATATCAATACATTTGGCATGGATATGACCATTAAGAAAATGTATTGAGACTGTGACATACACCAATGTTTTGCATTATAAGCATCAATAATAAATAATAATAAATTTTCACTTCTGCCAAATTGCTCAGCCCTCTTTGCAGCACTGGTGCATTAGATATACTGCTCCTCATTAAGCAAGAAATAAAGGTTGGAGGCCAGTGGCTGGAGTCTGACCCCAGTTTCACAGGCCAATGTTTGGAGCAATTCCTTCAGCTCCCAAGGAGTTACTTTTGGTTTGCATCACTGTGTCCGAGATCAATATCTGTCCCCACCAGTACAGCAAAGGGTGATTTTCCTTCACTTGATGTGCAAAGAAAAAGGGGTCATGCTAGGAACACTGTTCTCCTGAGGAAAGACAACAGCAAAGAAAAAAAAAAACCACACAACAGCAGGGAAATGTTCAATCAATCCTGCGGAATTAAGGTGGCACATCAATTTGTGCAGCACCCGTTGTCACCATGTGGAAGCTGGCATTGGTGCCATTGCTTATCCAAACAGATTTGACTTATTTTATGAGCAAGAAAAACTCTCACAGCACCTAGGACCCCCTTCTCTGCTATGAGCAAGCTGTATTATTATTTCTATGACAAGAGAGATCTATTTCAAGCTTGAGGTAGGCTGGATGAAAGAAAGGAGCTCAATCAATAACAGGATTCCTTTCCCACTTAAAGAACGATTGAGGAGTTGTTAAAGACAAGTTGGTAAAGACAATTTCAGCAGTATCTCTGAACTGTTGAGAGACAAAACCTGACTTTTTTAGCTCCCTCTGACCAGGAATTAAATGTCTTCTATTTTGTCAAATATGCAGTGCAGGAAACAAGACTCTGGAGGTGTCCTCAGGCTTATATCAGTGCGATTGTGATCCGTATTATTATCAGGATAGTGTTTTTAGATTGCTGTGCTTCTGTAATTCCCATTGAAGGGCATCTGTTTGAGTAGGTACAGTAAACAGTACCTATTTTAAGAAGCTCCTTACATTCCTCTACTTGAAATATTGATGACTGTTTTAAACTGTTACAATAGCATACCATATTTCATGAAAAGTATTGCAAAACTACTTAGGCAGATAACTACCTAAAGTGATCTTCAAGGCAAAGATTACAGAGGCTTTTAAGAACAGCAAGGAATTGAGAGAGTTAGTGCCACGGGTATGACTCATTTCAGAGTCTCCTTGCTGAAGTTTTCCTCCAACACAGACCTTGTCCTTGGCTCTGCCCTGGCGGTGGAGCACACCTGGTGCATCAGGCACCCACTGCTTGGAGAACCCTTCCAGTCCAGCCCCACGGAGGGACAAAGGGTGCAATGTCGGAACAAAGGAGCACATATTTAGTCTCAACTGTATAATTCTGCATTTCTGTAGGTTTAATGCTAACATCCATTCTTCTACCTCATTTGTAACTGGTGAGGCTACATGTACTACTATATATTTCAGACATATTGAAACGGCGGGTGATTTTACAGACCATATGTGCTGTAATCTCTAGACACGTCGCAGCATGTTAAGGATGGAGAATCAGATGCAGTCCTCAGATTGAGGTTTTGGTTCTTTGGTGTTTGTGGGTTTATAAAAGATTCTCCATAAAGTTAATTGAATTTTTCCTTCATAGGGCTTTACACAGCTGGGTAAGTAAGAATTTTTCATGGAATGCCTCAAGAATGACTTGAAGAAAAAGGTGAGATAGCCAGCAAAGGATTGTTCAGAATTCAACCAGCATCAGGATTAATCATGTTATTGGTTCTTAAGTCACTTTGAAAGTTTCAAAGTCATCATCCCCTTCCATGTTGCCACCAGAGTGCAGGATACTTAGCAGATACTATTAATTGCTATTTTTGAGCTCTCTGGCATGCACGATTGGCTCATGAAGCGACAACAGTTTTAGACTACAATGTAGAAAGAAATCAGTATTACTGTGAAGCCTTAGCCAATTTTAGAAGCAATCTCTAGCCAAATCTTTCTTGAATTTTTGGTGAGACACTCAGCTTGATTTTAAAGCATTAGCAATGTTAAGAACTTCACATATGTTTTAGAGAACTAGATGAAGTGCACAGGATTCTCTGCATGGATCCCAGCTCACTTATTTTCATATCTGGCTGCATGTAATTATAGAGAGTGACCTTTTTCATATTTTGCTTTTTACAGAGCTTATTAAAAAAAAGCAAAAAGATTCAACAATTAGTCAAATCATTTTAGATGCCTTTTAGTTATCTCTGCAGATGATATTTCCGTAGAATTAAAAAGTCATTTCTCAGAAGACCCATGCACAAAGTCTCTGGTGGAAATAGAACCTCATCTGATAACAATTTTGCAAGACTGTTCCCCATCATCATTTTATTACAGTAAGCATGCCAATGGCATGCAGATACAGCTCAGTCTCTGCCCCAGACTGACCTTCTGGATGTTAATGGCCTATTTTTGCCTTGTCTTACTGGTCCATTTTGATAGCATTTACTCAATCTAAGTAGTTCTTTTCTTCTTTTTGAAAGAACTGTTTCCAGAAGAACACTTCTAGTGTGGTTAAACAGGTCTTAGAAGAACACATTTAACATTTAATGTAACTAAGTATTATAAGTATTGAAAGGAAGTGAATTCCAGATGAAGGAATACAGAAACAGAAAGCTTCAAGGATATTATCATAAAACTACAACAGATTAAAGAAACCAGAAGATTCTGACGCAAATGGGTGTTTAGAAGTGGGATTGCTACCTATTTGCACTAAACCCTGTCCACTGAAGGAAAAGCTAAATATTTCAATTAATATAAACTCAGCAAGGAACACAGGTTTAAAAGCTGCATGTTGAGTATTGTTCATGTAATGTTTTATGTCCAATGGTACAATGTTAGTGTTCAAACTTCAATGACTTGGTAGGGTTGGGTCACGTCTCACCCCGTCCCCCCAGTCTTTCACTTATACCTGTCTCTTGTTGATTATAAACTGCACAACTTTGTTAGGCTAGCAGCCCGACAAATTATTGAGACTACTTATATTTTCTTTAAATTATTACCAGTGTAGTGGGTTAAATGAGGAAATTGCATCACGAGGATGTAACAAATCTGGGTTTTCTCACTTATAGATGATGACTAAAATGTATGTGTTTTATGAGGCTGACAGGGAGGGCACAATTCTCTGTAGAAAAGATTTAGTTACAGTACCTTTCATATGCCACAGACCAAAATATCCACACTGTAAGGCAGAAGGTAGTATTGGTATACTGGTGAGACATGGCATACTATTATATCGTGCATCAAGTGTAGTTTATTAAACATGTCCTCTACTAAGAACTCCTGCACATAAGTTTGTGTATTTACTAAAAAAACCAAACCAACCTAACCACCCAACCAAACCCCCAAACCATCCACACCTACATGATCATTACCATTCGTTTCTTGAATTGCCCTGGACAGATATAAACACAGTAAAAAAAATAATAAAGTTAAACAGAGTACAGGAGACCTACTCAGTGTGTCACAGCCAGCACTGGATCGCCATCAAAGGTGCTGGGAGTAGAAGCTGAACTTGGTTCCCTGAGTTAAGCTATAGGAGTGCTGTCAGCTGAGCTGCTGGACCAGGCCACCTATTCCTGCTAGCTAGTAACCACACACAGGTATTCATAGACAGAGATTTGATGCTGCTGTTCCCGTTGCTAAAAAGTGCTACTAAATAAAGCCCTTAAGCAGTGTTTTACCAATAGAGACCACGTGCTGATGCTCCAACCCACCAAAAAAACATGTACACACAGACAGCAACCATCTCGTTATTACTGAGCACTGTGGAGAGGGGTGCTAAAAAACTTATCAAATCTGCACATGGGAGGCAGCAATCTAGCCAGTGCTGTTTCTATCCAGCTTAAGTATTTATAAGGCATCTATCACCTTGGTATGCAAGCAGTGCTTAGGCATTTGTGAGCCAGTGAGACATTTGTGGACCAGTGTTATTTACAGAAGCATTTTTGCTGAATGCGTGCATTTGGGCAAGACACTTCATAGATATTCTGTATATGAGATAATTTTCCTGACCATGCAAGAACACTTACAGGAAAATGCACATTTATATCCAGCAATGTGAATTGGCACAGCTCCCTCCCCAGTGCCACACCCCAAGAGGCACTGGAAGCTCTATAACTGGGGAGGAATGCCCCTGCCCCCAACCACACCACCATCTATCTTTGGAAGTTACTGGGTGCCTGTCAGCTTTAAACTGGCCAAAATTAGCTAGTCGTAATGTGACATTGCTATTATCACATATATCAGAATATTCTGCTCTCCCTGCCCCCTGAACAGGTCCACCTCATATTGTCGTGTTTGTGAATACAAACTAGAAGGTATAGCTGGCTAAGATGGCTTTTAATGTTGTTTAATTTTGCTATATGACAATTTCAGGGTAGGACTATGCCACCTTCCTTTCCTCCCCACCCCCATTAGACACACCCTTAAACTAGATGATAGGTCTTAAATTAGTACAACTTTTTTTTTCTCTAGAGATGTAAGTAAAACTACATTTTGAAACCAGAATAGTTAAATCAGCAAAAGCCCATAAGGATACTTTTATTTTAAGCCAAATACCTTAGGAATTGTTTTTGGCTAGGTAAAATATGCTACTCTTACAGTACAATCTAGGGGTTTTACATCTGTTAAACCAATTCCGCAGAAAAACGTAAAATGCAGACAATGAAGCAGTAGACAAGAGTCTTTAGTGCAGTTATTTTCATGACTTCCAGCGTGTTGGTTCAGGTGGTTTCTCACAGTGTAACTCTTATCCCAGAGTAGATAAGGAGGTAGAAGCTTTTATGCGGGTGGTGGGAAACAAAAAGGAAGAAGCCAACTGAAGAAGATTCACAAGGAAAGAACTTCAGTAAAAAAAATTAGGCTAAGGATTAAGCTGTGTGGCTGCCCCCAGTGCACTTAAGCACATGTATGTTTGTCATCTGGGAACTGGCAGAAACCAGGAAGTTTTACTTGCAGCATGAAAAGAAAGAAAAATGGTAATTGTAAATATGCCCATTGTAAAGTAGGCCCACTCAATACACTTGTAATTATTAATTAACTTTGCAAGTGCTCCAGCAGCACATTCAGAAAATTAGTAGGGAAAAAGACCATTCCCTACAGGCTTGTGTCTCGTGGTTCAGCTGCGTGCTTCAGAGCCCTCCAGATCCGATATTTGGACAGAAACAGCTGTGGGTGGGTTTGAGGACTTGCCCTCGCTAACTGGTGCTGGAACTGAGAAATAACATGCCAAAAATCTGGATTGAGAAACTGGAGAGAAAGGAGGAAGCAAAAGGAAAATGCCAACAATACCCTATACTTCTTGCTCACACATGAAGCTTAGTAATTCTATTAAATGCCATTAATTAAAAAAACCCCCAAACATATAAATATGTACACATGCACATGGAGAGAGATATATTTAGTCCAAATTGAAGACACAACATTTTATGAGGGCTTGGAAGCCCACAACTGGGAAAGTACTATAAGCTTTTAAATTTAAAATATGTGTTTACGATGATCAATATTTAGCAAAGCTTACTGTAACACACAGTAAGTCCCACTGACGTTAATGTAGACTTCATCAATTGCTTCTGATCTAAGCACATGTTTAGCTGACCTGGATGTACAGAAAGATGAAGCTTGCAAACAGGCTTAGGGAACATATCTATTAATGGTTTAGCATCTAAGAACACATGGAGATGGAATTAAATTTCTGTTCAGTTTTAATATTCTTTACTGTAAAACTAAATGCAGGCTATGTCCATAAAAAAACCAAACAAACAAAAAAAAATCACCACATGAATTTGAATTAGAACATTTCCTCCAGACTTCCCTCCTTAGGGGCAGGTTCTTTGCTGGTGCAAATTTCCATAATTCAAATGAGTTACAATTGCTTACACCAGCTAGACTTAGTTCCATCTATCTTCTCTGTTATATAGATAATGTGGAAAATAATCTGTTCAGAGTTTTCATTTCCAAAACAATGTCATGTTACAATTCTCAGCAGAGTCAAAAGGCTCCCCAAAGCCATGTATGAAGAATAAACTGTAACCTTTTAAGATTTCCAAGCTGTGTGATAAATAATACTGAACTAATATAACTCAGAGAGAAAGAGAAGCACTGTTTATCTTATTTTTCTCCTTTAGGGGAAAGAATCTAGGTAGCAGATTTTGTTATTATTTTATTGCTCATTTTCAGTTCTGCAGGTTTCTTTCTTTGTTCTCATAGATTGTAATGACTTTTGCAAGAGAAATAAATTGTATTTCCATGGGAGCACGGAGCCAGGGCATTAGGCAAATTGCAAAAGATGATGATGAAATTTGGACTAAGCTCACAACATGCTCTAGGTCTTGATGATTTAAAAACATTCCTTTAGTAATAAAAATCAAGTCCTTAAGTGCAATCCTAGCAGCCTGCATGAAAACAAAAACATATACAGGATTATTCTGGTTTGATTTATAGTGCTTTTGCCTACTGGAAAACTTAGTGTGAGAAGCTTGCCAAGGTCAGTGCTTCGGCTTTCAGATTTCTTTATGAAAAAGGAGAAAGCAAGCTGCATTTTCATTTTTTTTAAAGGCTCTGGCACAACACCAGCCACTAGGCATTTAAGAGGTGTTCTGTAATCCATTCAACTGTAACATAAAGTTTTGTTAAAGGTATGCTAACGTATTCTGTGCCAGCTGTGTTAATCAGTAATGTTCCGTTAAATTGGCCACTGTCATATTAAAGAAAGATCTGCACACTTTGTGCCCTCTTGTAACAATAATATTTGACAATAATTATAGTGATACCAAGGTGTAGGTGGTCCAGTTGGCAAGAATAGCACAATATTTCTTTTTAATAGCGACTTGATCAAACACGTATGGGTGTTTTGTTGAGGCTCGAAGGGGATTATGACAGCCAAAATAAGATGAGATAATTTGCTGAGTTTTTTCTTCTTTAGAAGAACACATCCTTCTGTGCAAGTGTGTGTGTACATGTACGTACCCACACACAACCACCTCCCCCTGAGAAAATAACCCTTGTGCAGCCGTGCACTGAAAAAGCTGGCGAGGTGGTGCACTCTGGCAGAGGGAGGACAGAAGGCACGCGGGGCTTGGCCCCTTTGGGAAGAGGCTCTAACAAACAAGGGCACTGCATTGAGGTTTCTGCCCTTGACTGAAGAAATGGCGACTGTGAAATGGCAGGTGTTGTTCAAGGATACCTTTTTTGTAATACCACAGGGCCACCCCTCCCACCTCTGGATAGTCACATCTGCTGCACACCACAATTAAGCCAGCACAATAATTAATACAAGTCAGAGCACCGAAATGATCACCATTTAAGATGACAACAAGCCTCTCTATCCCCACTGCTCCAAGAAAACAGGAGCAAGGCACCAGCAGCGAGAGCTCCCAAGTGAGGGTGTCCCCCCAAGCACATGGATTGCCCCCTCCCACACTGGGCCCCCAGGTTCAGGGCCCACGTATGTCACTGGGCCAGACTGCTCTGCAGTGCAGCCCATGGCTGGGGTCCACTCTTACCAACAGCGTAGCTCAGGCTTTCTAATGGTGTCCTGACACACTGCTGTGTGACAAAGCCCTTCTGCATCCTTAGTCTGCTCTGGCATGGGTGGCGATGCCAGTAAAAAACAGCAAAAAGAAAGGCTGCTGCCGCTAGAATACGCGGTGGAAAGGAAATGTTGCGAGTATGGGAGTTGGACTTGTGGTTTTCGTATGATGTGGAGTTGTGTGTGTCTGCAAAATGAAAAAAAACTAAGCTTTTATAAAAAGTTCTTCAAGAAGACACAGGGACACAGAATGGTTGGGGTTCTCAGGGACTTCAGGAGATCATCTAGTCCAAACCCCCTGCTCTAGTAGGGCCAACTGGAATTGGTTGCCCAGTACACTGTTGTCAGGTTTTGAATATCTCCATGGCTGGAGACTCCACAACCTCTCTGTTCAACCAGTGTTTGACCATCCTCACAGAAAATAAGTGCTTTTTTTTTGTGTTCAGATCGAGTTTCATGCGTGTCAGCTTTTCCCCATCATCTTTGTCCTGTCACTGGGCACACACAGCCTGAGCCCAACGAATGCTCTGCTGGTCCACACTTGGGCTCTGGCTTCATGGAAGTCTGCACAGGCACAGCAATCAGCCTAATGAAGAAACCTGTCCAACTACAATCTGTCTGAGGGGGACTGTGTTTTCTCCTCCATTTCTCTCCACTCCTTTCCAGTATGTCCTCTGGCCAGTTTATCAGGAAAGCCTAGTGTGGACATCTGCACAGTTGACAACTTGAATGTATTGAAGCGCATGGAAGAAGTGGATGTGGGGGTTTACTCATTGGTGCAGCATGGCAAGGATGCTACCTGGAGCATCTATGGAGGTGTCAGTGTGTCTTCAGCTGTACATGAAAGGTGAAATCAAACCAATGCTTCAGACTCCAACTTGCTTAGCCATTTCACAACCTAGAAATGAATTTGTACCGGTATGATTTAAATCTGTTGGTAATTTCTTTTTTCATGGGAGGAATAAAAATTAGTGTTCTGGCCATTTCCAGATGTTTTATCCCCTTCTTAAAACAATACCATAACTAAAACTGGCTGCTCTGTTTCCACGAAGCCCGGTACTCAATCGCTGGTAGTGTGTACCCACTGCCTCTAGCATTTTCCAATGCAAAACAGTCATTTGCAATCAGAAGAGAAGCCTTAGCCTAGCCTCAGTAGCTATAATTTCCCATTATACTTGTACTCGCGGTACCTTATGAGGTTATTAAGAGATGATACGTAAGTTCTCTCTCATCCTTTTCCTCAGTGTCTCATATGTGCACTCTTTATGGTATTCAGAGGCAACATGCTACCTAAGTGCATACAAATCTACGAACGTTCACATAATATGAAAGCCCCATCACACGGACTTGGTTATACATTATGACATTGATTTAACACAGATGCAGAGAAAGACAACTGCTGTGTGCTCCAGCATGCCCACCAGCTCCCAGGTGACCGCTGAAGCTCTCCAGTCCAGCTACTGACCTCCCTACCTGATGCTGTACACAGGGCCTCACAAGACCACAGCCTGGGGTAATATGGCCACAGGCATGTTTTCTGCGACTGTTCTGTTTCTCACTTCCACCTTCACTTCATGCCGTGAATACTTTCCTTGGAGACAGTGCCACAAACTGACAAACCCCAGAAATCCCCTGGTACGGTTTCTGCTCCGACTTCCCTTCTGTCTTATCCCAGGCAGGACAGGACATCCCTTTATATGGGGTATATGGGCTACAGCTTCTTGCTCCCCTCTCCCACCCCCTCACATCTGCAAGACTTCCCTGGGTAACTTCCAGCAACTGTCCCATAGGAATAAGCTTTTCTCTCTTTGTCTTAAAATACGTCAAAATAAAGTGACTGTACCAAATTAAAGAAGTAGAGAGACAGCAGTCACCAGTGAAGGATCATGCAAGTTGGTCACTGGTTAAAACAAACAGGCCAAGTTTTAGTTAGTCTTCAAAGATTTAAAAGAAGCCCTTTACACTATTAATATTACATGGTCAGTAAGATGACTTCTGGAAATTTCTAGGGAAGAGAAATTGGAGATACAAATTTTTATCCCTTCCGTGATTTGTTAATCCTCAATAACCAGGAGGTGTGAACAGGACTATTATTAAAGCCATCTGAAAGCGTGTAACTGAATTTTAATTAGATGTTGTTATGATTGTGTGCTAACATTGATAAATGTTTTGGCGACTTGGTTTTTTGAAACAACAAAAAAATATTTTGTTTCTTTTAAGTTTTAGTGTTTTGATATAGTTTGTCAGCTCAATAACTCCAGCCCATGTTCCCATTCTGTATATCATCTAGAGAAGATCATATAAAAGAAGTGAATATTCTTTTTCCATAGTTATAGCTATAAAATTGAGAGAGTTTTTAGTCACATCAAATAAAGTAATTTGCCATTTTGCAAGATAAAACCCATCAACAAAACAGTCCAATATTTATAATTTGGAATAAGTATTTGGAGAGAAAGCTGATTCAGAATAAAAAGCAATTCTAAATCTAGTTCGTTCTTTGTTCATTAAATGTCATACCTGCTTTAGTAGGCTAATTTTAAACACTTCTGAGATACCATTCAAAGTATTGAGATCACATTTAAAGAGTTCATCAGCCATCATGAAAATCTCTTTTTTTTCAGTTATTAATGGGTGCTTGAAAATAAATAAAAAATAATAGTCTGTATTTTTGTCCTCCAAAGAGGAACTAACAGTGGCCATGCCAGAACAACCAGTTTTCACAGAGGAGCAGATAGTTCGATTTGGCCTATCTGACTGCTCAAGGCATAAGACATCCTGCTCAGCTGAAGGATGCTCTGGCCTCCACTCTAAATGACACCAGACATTTTGTTTGCATAGGTAGTTAAGCTTCATGTGAGGGTCGAACAGTCAGAAACCAGGGCACCCACCAGGTGGGAAGCCTCAGCACCAGCAGCAGAGCACCCTGCATGTGCCAGCAGAACCTGCCTTTTGCTGGAAAACAGGAGCAGCTCAGCAAGCGCCAGGCAAAGCTTCTTGGGAAGTTTACACTGGTTGTCTCAAAAAAAGCCAGCTGGCCACCATCACTGGAAACTGAAGCCAACGCCCAAATTAAATCAGACCACAGGCAGAGATTTATCTATGCTCCATCTGTAACATGGGGATGACATCGAACTGTGCAACTTTATATTTGTGAGGTACCTTGCAACTGGATGAAAGGCCAAAAAGCAGTGCCAAAGATTCTGCAACTATGCAGAGCCACTCAAAGATAAGTAAATGTTGATGGTAGCAAAAGCATCAACTGCCAAAGCTTTTTTTCTTCTTCAATGAACTCAATTAATTTACATATGAAATATATCAAATGTATTTTCTTTTGAGAATGGCAAATTATCTTACTACCAACTAAGTACAGATTGCAGAAACCTAATTGGACTTTAGCAACTTGTGAAAAATTCTGAATGTTATATTTTGTACATGTAAATGTTTGATTTTGTTTAAACAACAGTCCCATACCAAAGAAAAAAAAATCAATACGTTTTATGTAAAGGAAGCTAAACATAAATGGCCCTATTGTAGCCTCAATTTGTATATGTAACTTCCATCGGCAGAAATGGATGCTGTGTACATATCCAACTGAGCAAAGTATTGTGTTAGCAAGAATCTCACAATTACATGCAATTGCCTTGGTTTTCTTGCACCTGGTGCTTACAAGGATTCTTTGTTAGTTGGATTTCTTGAGGAAGGAAAGATTTTCTGTATGTAAATCTCTACTCTCCTGAAGTTAAAAACCCCCTAAAACAACAACAAAAAAATCCAGAAGAACTACAAGAAACCACAAACAACTCTTAGAGCACCACCATGAGAATAAAAAAATCCCGAGCTAACTTAAATTTTATGAAAGTAGAGGAGCTCTAGGTGTAGGCAGCTTCTCTGCTCAGAAAGAGAAAAAAAAATAAAAAGGAATACCAAAATAAATACCAGTATTCTGAGTCTCTGGTTTATGCAAACAGGTACTGCAGGGAACAGGTTCAAGAAATCTTTCTCCACCCACTTTTCTGTGTGTGTGCCCCCTGCAGCAGTTTATAACAAGTCAAGTTTCAGCACTCAGGTAATACAAGAGTTACCCCTGTTCTTCAAAGGATGGAAGAGAATGGTCTGCCAAGAGCTAATGACCCTTATGCCGAGATGCTGGTACACAGGACATGGTGGTATTCAGTCCTGACATCCAAGTTGAACAATAATTTCTGTTGTTAAACAAACTTAGGGTCTTTTTTGAAAGACTGCAACATTTCCACCACTTAAGGCAAAATGCTAAAAGTTGACAGTGACAAAATACCTGTGATTAGAGACATGCTCTTTGCTCAACCTATATATTCCTCTACCAGTTTGGATAAGTTATTAACTTTTGAACTTTGCCATTTACCCTTAAGCATTTGCAATACTCTATAAATTTTGGGTACTCAGTCAAAACCCTAACAAACACTGTAATGTTAGGTTCATGCCACTGCCAAAGTAGCAGCAGCACCACATGCTGAACTGGGAATACCTGGACACTGTTACAGCAGAGAGAGATAGAGAGGGAAATAAATAGTGTCCCCTCCACCCCCAGAGATTCTTCTAACCTCTGTCCACTCTGACACATCTGATCCTGTGGGCTATACTGAGCTCGCTCTCTCTTCACACACCCCACAATAAGCTCCCTTTGGGTTTCCTCGATGAGCATCCAACGCTAGACACCTGATCCCAGGAACTAATGGTTCTCTTCAGAATCACAGTTTCTTCTTCTGCAAACCAATTTCAGTTTAATTGCACTAACTGGAATTCAATAGAATATTCTTTCCTTGAAAGAGTATAAAATTACATACACAAAAATATATTTAAAATAACCTTTCTAAAGTAAGTTTAGGTACTTGAAACCTACAAAGTGGCAGATCAATCTGGCACTTGACCTCAACTCAGCCTGCTTGCATGTACAGGGTGTGATGCAGTCTTTAATTATATGGTTACATAATTATATTTCCACAGAAACCCAGATTTCTTCAGTGGAGTGGGATATAGAATGAAAGCATATGGCTTTAAAAATGTATTTATGGTAATTTAAAGAGATTAAAAAACAACCAGTACTGAAAAGATCATTTATCTCAGCAGTAGCAGATGGGGCTCCTGCTGAGATCAGGACTTCATTGTGCTCTGCTCCGTACATGCACATTAGATCAGACAGCAGTTGTTCCAAAGACTTTGCAGTCTAAGTAGGGCAGTCAGGCAAAACTACAGGAAAAGGAATTATTTCCTTCATGTTACTAACAGGGAAGTGGAGGTACTGAAGCACACATAAGTTAAAGCAAGGTCAAGCAACTGAATTCAGTTTTGCTAAGGTGCAAACCAGTTTTAACCCATTATCACTGGCCTCCCGGTCTTACACTAGTTAGAGCTACTGGTCTATAAGAGGAACGTACTTCTAGACATTCACAGATTTTGAGGTTAAGAAGTATTATTACCATGAGCTAGGCTAGTCTCAGTAGTTTCCCAGTATCCCACACACATTGCTGTACTTATTTATCAATGTTACAACTGTAATAGTTTTGCTTTTCCCCTTCGCGGCCAAGTCAAGCTGAGCTGCTCAACTAACACTGTCCAAGCAGGTATTTTAATTTCATTACGTAAAATTTAAAGTTATCAACTAACATTTCCTCCTAAGAGAGAAAAGTTCAGAAATGGCTTCACAGAATAGGCTTAGCAGCCTTAAAATTAATAACTTACCTGGTAAACTTGTTACACAAGCATGACATGGTCCGTTTGAATTAACAACTTCTTTGCATAGGGGAGGTAAAGAACTGCTAACAAACAGAGTGCTGCAGGTCAGGGCTGGGATAATTTGCCTCTGCTAGAATCAATAGTGCCTAATAAAATCATGAAGTGGTCCACTGGATCCTAGTACATTGGATTCAAGAATTTCAAGATCTGAAGGAATTTCATGAGAGATGACCACCAAAGTTTTGCTCATCCAGGAAAAGTTTTGTCAAACAACAGAGATTTCCTCTAAGCCACTAAACCCCTTCAGTTCACAACTTCTGGACAGTCTGCCAAAAGACTTCTTAGTTCTCTTTTGTCTGCTTTCTCTCACCTGAACAGGCTGAGGAACAGTTAGAGGGAGTCCTTTGGAACGGTACGTGCAGGTTAGAGGAGATTCTCAACAGAGAATAATAATGAAATGTTACCACAAAAGAATTACTCATTATGTTTGGTTGCTGATGTGGTCATCCGACCTGCAAAACTCAGCGTATTTCTTCTGCTTTGGGAAAGTTGGAGCTAGGGTATTTTTATGCAGTTTTTGGTGTGTGTTCCAGGTAAAATAATTAGATACAACCCATTATTCAATTCAATTAGCAAGGTTAAAAAAAAAAAAAAAAGTTTTGAAATCCAGATCTTGCATTTCCTTTACAGATATGAACTTCTAAACTAAATTTTCATCTGTAAATCAATATAATCACCACAGTGCTTTTCAGTCAGCGATATAGGTAATATAGAGAATACAGCTAAACTCATTTGCTCAAGCAGAAAAATCAGTCTCATTCTGCATGCTTCTAACCATCTGTATGACATACTTCAAGACATCTTGTCCTTGTAATATTCTATAATTTGTAAACATTACTATATCTTTCAAAAGAGGAAACCTGATTCACTGTATAAGGAAAGCCGTTAGTCAAAATAGACTTATTCAGACCTTTTATAATCATTTCTACCAGACCTTGACTCAGAAATAGCATTCCTAATAGGAGTATCTTAATGAAATTGTTAGAAGATTCAGGGTGAAGCCTTTGAATCTATAAGAAAAGCGTGAAGCCCAACTCTGTTTCTTTCTCCCAGCCCTTTGTTATAATGGATAGAAGTGTCAATATTTCTTTACACTTAGCCTGCACAGGTCTGAAAATGAGACTAGCAGGTTTAAATGGAATAGGAAAGGGTGTGGGGAATGTAGAAATGCACAATGTTGGCAAGATCCCAGCATTTATAGGATGGACATCTAAAATTGTCACTTTTGGTGCAAACTGTTGCAATGAAAAGCAAATTTCAAGGGATATGAAAGTGACAAAACAATGTCTGAAGTCTTGCAGTTGATGCAGAAATTAAGATTAATATAGAAGAACCAGAAAAGACAAAGAAACTTATAGATGCCCAGTATTTCAAAGGATTTTAAAAACTGACTCTTCTTCAAGCAGCATTAAAACAAACAAACAAAACCCCTCACTACCAAACTAAGTTGCTTGTCTATGTTTTCTTATGTTTAAAAAAACGAGCCTGGAACTCTTGTAATAACAGGCCTTCTTTTTTGCAGTAGTTTTATTTCTTGGTAGAATGGCTGGGCTGGAAATGTCTGTAAAATCTCAGTAAACGCCATTCAATAGCTAAAAGTTGCAGAGTATCACAGTGTAGTATTCTTACGTACGTGAAGTTCTGTTCTACAAGATATTCCTGAACAAGAGTATTTGAGTCTGCCCCTCAAAACTAAGCTTTTAGTATGAGTCCTCAATGCAGGCTTGAACACTTCAGCAACAAAACCATGAACAAAGCCTTCAAGAAAAAAAAGATACACCACTGTCTGCAAAAGTTAGTCACATTAACTGCCTGGGTAAAATAATCTCCCATCAAGTAGACAGAAAAGATAAGAAATTCTACTTCAAGAGCAGCACAGTCATTGTCTTCAAGTAATTTGGGGCCATATTTTACTACATATAGATAATTTAATTTAGCTATTGCAGTGAAGCTGATATCATCATGGTCACTAGTTTGGTTTTTACTCTGAAATTTCTGCTGATTAAGAGACTTCAAAGACTATGTTTGTTTTCTCAACAGCTTGTCTTTCAGATTAGGAAAAAATAAAATCTACCTATCATTCACATGCGTTACCTTAGCAGGCAATTAAATGTAAAACAATAAAGGCTGCTCATCTAGCTGAAGCGAGGAAACTATTATGCTGAACAGCGAGGGATGATTGGCTCCTTGAATACCAATAAAGGATACAAGCAGAGAACGTCAGCTTTAAAAAATAAGCAGTCACAGCATCATCATGATGTATAGTTAAATCTTTAGCATAAAGAAATAAACCACTATGTGATACATCATCTGTTAGACTGAAGATGGTTTCAAAGCAATTGTTCGTTTTTATCCTCAGTATAACTTTTGCTTAGTAGATCACCCCCAGCACAGATCATCTCCTTCACACCATGAATATTTATTCCATAACTGTACCATAAGCCTACGTTGTTTTGGTCAGCCTCCCTACTAGCCAGATGTTTCCGGTGATTCCCAGAGGAACACATCTGCTCACAGGAGATGAAGTCACACCTCACGCTCTGGCTAGGACAGTGGTGGTGTCAGACCCTGCTAAGCAAATGGCAGCCAGCAACCGCTACCAGCAGCTCTCCTTCAGGGTGGTCTCACCAACTCTCTGAATTAGAGAAGATCAACTGATTATTTTTTTGTTTTGGGGGCAGCAGGGGAGTTGGTGGTCTGATGCAGCAAACTGGAGAGAAGATGATGGAGGTTAATTTCTAATACTTCAATCCACATTAGCTATACCAAGAGCATAAAGCTAAACTGAGTAAGCCTTACTTTTAGGGTATCTTCTTCTGTCGGTTTTCCACGCTGCTCCATTTGTACTATGGGGTTTTATTCAGTCAGTAGTGTTTTGATAGTTCTGATCATTTATATAATTGTTGCCCTTAGCTGTTCATTTCTGCCCCTGTGCTATCCCTCTCTCACACCAGCACTATCATTTTTGCAGCTGATTTCCTCAGCTCACTTTACTGTGCAATCTGGCTGAAAGTTAGCAGGAGAAATTTTTTTTGTATGAACCAATTTCCTGAACTTGTTCACTCTGCATATGCAAAGAAGGAAAAGGAAAATGCAAAAAAAAAAAAAAAAAAAAAAGTAGTGCTACCGAAGACCTAAATTCTGCCTGACTGAAAATGGAAGGAAAAGCCTTTCCAGTATTCTCCCACAGGGAATATTCCAAATTCAAAGTAATAGACAGCTTGCAGTCACTGGCTCCTGAAGCACTACTCCGTTCAAAAGGCCCCCCAGAGTCCCCGGCACAGGCCCATCCAAAGTGGTAATGGTTATCACACCGGTTACAAGCTGACTGGTGACAGCTCCGGTACTGGGGAGGAGAAGACCACAGCCCCAGTGGCGTTGATGGTGCCATGACATGCAGAATGTGCGGGGCTATCCCCATTTGTACCAGTTCTTGATCTGGCTCAGTACAAGGGAAGGGAAAGATTTATTCTAGATTGGTTCTAATTTCATCTGCCTGCATGAGATTTCACGTCCAAGAAGGGCCAGGGAAGCAGTGAAACACAGTAATTCAAATGCTAGCGTTGCTAACTCGCCAGGAGAACAATGGCCAAAGCCATCTGCTGCAGTCAGCTATGCATTCACCCTCATCTTTGGGAGACTGGGTGCAGGGGGGACTTCTATAGCAGAGTAAGTCCTTTCTGCTCTTTGCCTGTCTTTCATCCCTTGCCGCTACTCTAAAGATCTAGTTTCTCCTGCTAATATAGCTTAAAAACATGACTGTAATAAGACAGTGTTTTTCTTTAACTAAATTTCATTTTAAAAACAATTCTCTGTATGTAAAGTCTAGCTAGATTTATTTTTCTATTGAAAATTAAAGTTTACTCTTGGCAGATGATGAGGGAGAACAGGGTTAGTGGAAAGCAAAGACATATTCTTCCCTTGACTTGTTTTGTCCGGTGATCTTTTCTCCATTTGCCAGAAATTACAAAGCGATTGAGTTCAAAGGCACCACACATCGTGAGTCAGAGACTGGCTTTCCAGTGTATTTACCTTGGGTGTATTTGTATACTGGTTGTAGCGGGTGTTGTGGTCCCACGCCAGAGACAGGCATGCCTGCACTTCCACTTGTAACCTTCCAGCACCTGATGAAACAGGAATTCCCTGCTGGGTGGGACTCCCTTAAACCCTGCGTGTTAGGAAGAAGAAATTTTCCTATTGGCGTAAAAGATTCCTCATTAGTGCTATGTATTGTTAAAGCACAGCCGCAAGACCCAGGGCCAGACTCCAGGCTGTCGTGCGTACGAATGGTGAGCGGCCTCGGGCAGCGGTGCAGCCGTGGTGGGCGCGCGTGGGTGCCCAAGCTGTGGTGCTCCCGCCGGCTGTTCCTGCCTTGGCCATGCCGGGAGAGGCTGACACTGCATGGCCTTGCTCCAGGGACCATTGCAACCACTGCCATGGCCTGGGGTAGTGGCAGGGCAGCATGGTGTGCCGGTGTGCAACTAAGCCAGACTAACAACGTGCCTCACCCTGCTCCCCGCCCTTGGCACGTACTTCTGTTGTTTTGGCTTGAGCCAAACCTTCCACTTCTCTAACCCCACAGTGAACCTGCTCAGAGCACTGCACTGACAGAAAAGTCGCCCTACCACATGAACAAATGAAAACTTGATTGGGGTTCCTGCCAGCTTCCCTCCCTCTGCCACTTCAGCCAAGTGCTGGCGCTGTGGCAGCCAGCCAAGGGGCAAGGAGAGCAACGCACTCGTCATTAGTACAGTCATGTTTTGATAACACTCGGCATTGGCTCAGCTTGGTTAAAGTGTCAAACTGCACCCTGATGAGACTCTGACATTCTTCTTCACCTGCCATGACCCTAACGATGGGATGGGCAAGCATAGCCTTGACCAACATTGAGCGGTGCTCTTGAGCAAGGCTTCCAACAGAAAAAGCTGCCCTGACAAGACTTCCACCTACAGCGGTGGTTAAAGCTGGAAGATGAGCCCTGTACTCCCTTTGTAAGCAGGGGGGAAAACCAAGACCCTTTAATAAGCAAGGGGGTTAGAAATAGAGGAGATGCCCAAACAAGAGAACAGATGCTATGGCAAGGCCATTTTGGAAAGCTTTCCAATTTGGATTTTTTACAGTTGTATTGGTGCTCCTGTGGATGTTTGAGAGAAACAAGAGAACACACAGATGTGGAGAAAGCAATAGCCACGAGAGTGACCCCAGGGAAGGGCAGGGGGGGAGAGCTCTGTAGCATGAAACTGGCTGAGAAAGTAAATATGGAAACTAAGAGCACAAGAGTACCCATTTGGGGCAGAAGACACAGCCTTTAGGTTTGGTCAATAAACAGCCACACGGGATACACACACCCAGTGTGCACACAGAATCCTCCCCTTCCCCATTTAACAGGCATGCTTGGGCCAGGAGCTCCTCTGGACTAAATGCTTAAGCCTGAAATGGCAGCGCTGGTGTCGGGGAGACTGTTGCCATTTCTTACAGCCCTGCACATTCCCCGGGCTGTAACCAGCATAGGCTCCATAGGCAGAATCCAACCTTTCAAGAAGAGGATGTCACACTGCAGCAGAGGGCAACCGAAGTCACTGCTTCCTCCGCTTGCCATCCAAGGAAAGTTAAGGCTCTCATTTAATTTTTTTGGATGCAAGCAGCTTGTGCTAAACAGCTGCCTTTATTTCAAATGGAAAGTGTGATCAGTGGGACGGGTTAGTAACTCATGTTGTCCTGTTTCTGACTGGTATCGTGTTATCTTGCGCTAGTGCCTGCAGATGACATGGACACAAACACAGCTTTTGCCAAAACACTGTATTAATCTTTGAGTTCTTGCATGGCAGCAGCACTAAAAAACAACAGAGCTTCTCTTTCTCTCTGTGAAAGAAAGAAGGAAAAAAAAGAATGCATGTGTGTGCGTAGGAAATCACCCGCCTGTAAGGTCTCTTTTCCACCCTGACAATTTTTTGTGTGTGTAAACTACAGTAGCTTTTTGTATTCTTGAAAACTGGCCACTCCTAGCTGATGAGCTCACTGCTGTTTGTGTCCTGAAGGGACATTAGGGCAGAAACTCAGCAACAGCAAATTAGCATAGCTTCACCGAAGTAGAGAGAGCAGCGGTGATTTATGCCAGCTATGAGTCTAGATTCATCCTGTTTAAAGACACAGCTTATTCCAGTAAGGAACCTCACTGCTCACAGGCAAGGAATGGAGCAGCATTTAACTGTGGGGGGCGGAGAACCACAGATATTTCCAAATGTACAGAGAAAAAAACCCACCCAAAACACTGAACTTGAAAGACATGTTGTAAAGAAGTCACTGGTTACACCAATACACCAAGTCCTGAGAATTTTTCAGAAGAGTCACACGGGCCAGGGTAGCATTTGATTGCTTCACAGAGTGGGTATAAGAACGCACGCCCAGGAGCAGCAGCGAAAGCATAGCTCCTCAGACAGCAAAACCCTTTCTGGAGCTCCTTGGGGCAGGCAGTGCGAGCAGCGCAGGGTGGCGTGGCTGCAGATTGCAACACCCACTGAAGAGGTGCCCTGCGATTTCCCCTGCGGGAGGAGAGGAGCACGTGGAGCCCTCCTCTCAGCGGCCACCCTTTCCCTTTGGCAGGCACACCTCATTACCAGCTCCATCTCCCCCCTTCCCAAAGCGCCTATGCCACAGATGCCATGGGGCACATGGCATAACATCTTGGGGAAGCAACGTGCTCACTTCTGTCGTTCAGCTGACAGTAACTGCACGTGCTCATCGCGCTCTAAGAACCCTTCCTTGGATCAGCTATGCCGTTACTACAAATATCAGCAGGACTATAACATACTCTGTCATTCTTGCCTGCGTTTGAATTTCATTTTGCATTCATTTGGTTGGTGCAGTATTTCCCACAGAATCCAGGAGGCCACAGTTAGTTCTCATCATCTTACTCAATACAGTTATACTGGGATTTCTAACTGGTTTAGGACAGCAACAACTTGTTTGTTTTTATTTTCCCCTCTCTCTTGTAGGTGTGGCCATTGGTTTAAGTATGCTACAGCTCACACTTGACAGCTGTGTAGGTTTCTCTTCCAATATTCTAGAAATTACAGTTTGCCTTTCAGAAATCCTACTGCATGCCACTCCTACTACTCAGTTGTTAGGCACCAAAGCACATAAAAAAAATAAATAAAGAAACAGAGGGTGTCAAATTATTCAGCTAAAAAAAAAAATAAATTCAGAAGAACATTAACTGCAGAACCATGTCGCTTAATTATGGTTCAGAAAAGGTGATATTCATACCTGGGCAACAGTGCGTTTAATATTGCTACACCGTGCAAGGGCTTTGTGGACCTACACCACAAGGTAGCGCGCCCCTGCCACGCTGGTGCGGGGAAACACAGTGACACACTGTCGGGCAGTCATGGTAAACTTAACACTTTGAAAAGGTCATTTCTTCAGCAAGTAGCTCACCACTAGGTAGCATCCTATTTACCTGGATTTTAAAAACCCATTTTGGCATATGTCTAGTTAGTAGGACTGGTTGAAATATTCTGTAGCAGAAAGAATTGCTATGCAGAACTGTTCTTTAACTGAAATGGAAAGGTTTTTTTTCCCCCGGGACAGTAAATTTTTACTCAAGGTAGGTGGTGGCAATAGAAAAAAAAAAACCCAAGAAAACAAAAAACCCCCCACAGAACCAAAGAATTTTTCATTTTTTCCCCACATTCTGCAAGTGTTTTGTCTTGACACATTTTATTGACAGTGATTTAGAAATTATTCAAGTCTGACATTATAAAACCTAAAGTTATTCCGTATTATAAACTATCTTGGGAGGGCAGGTGGGAAAAGAGGATCATCATGTCTGAAACACACAGCTTATAATTCCAAATTAGAACACAAATAGAACAAATAAAGGGGGGAAGGGGGGGGGGGGAAGAGAGATCTCGGAGTAACGATTTTGTCTTCCTACTGATAATTAGCTTTTAAGGTCCCTGCATTTTTTTTGCTCCATGACTGATCTGCTGAATGGCCTTGTACAAGTCACTTACCCTCTTTATGCCTCAGAGCACATACAGCTGAGAGAGATCTACACCAGCTATAACCATATGTCATTATGCCAGTGCAATGCAGTGTATCAACCCCAGTATTATCTTGTTCTACCTACATGGAGTACATCCATGCATATTTCGCTTACCTAGACAAGTCTCCTATTTGCAATTTGTAATAAATGGGGTAAGGAACATTTACTGTAAGTGGTCAAAGTTTAGAGGAATAACCCCTCGCTCCCTCCCCCAAACAGCAATCATCATCTTTCCCTCCACGCCCACATCTGTGAATCTGAGCCTCGGAGCCAGAGCTGCACACACGCTGCTAAAGGCAATGGGCAGTTCTTTTCAAATATCCGAGGTACTGCTTTCAGCTGCATAGGATGTTGTGATCTGCTGTTCCGAGGCAGCAAAAAAATTCAATACCTGTTTTTATGCAATTGCAGAGGGATGTTATTGAAATGGCAAATACACTCTAAAAAGAGCGGCCACTTCCTAGGAGGGCAGGGGTGCACGAGTATGTGGGCAGCAGCCCTGGGGGTAGGGGTCTGAGCAGCAAGACCACATAAATAATGTTTCCAGGTGTATTATTTTCAGCTGCCTCTGAGATCATGAAGTTGCTACAGCTCTAGGCACTGCAGCTAAAATGCATCCTCCGGTTACGATGCTTCCCTCCTGGGGAAGCTGCAGGCTTCGATGAGCTTTCCTGCTCAACTGAAGACCTTTCCTGCTAACTAAAGATCTACGTGTGTGTTATCAATCGCACCACCCTGGAAGCACTTCTTCTATTAACAGCAGAGCGTTCGAGGATATTACTGTACACAAACACAAAGTCAGAAAGATTATATTAAGCACACATTAGGACACCCAACATTAACTACAGCATGTTTACACAGTATATCTTCCCACAGCTTGCCTGCTTTAAATGCCTTTGCTGAAGTGGCAGGTTCAGCTTCCACAGCTACCTGATAGAGATGTGAGCAGGAAGAGACTCTTGAAGCTGCAGCTTTGTGCTAGCCATATGTTACTTGCAGATGCAGAAGACTTAGCTATTAAAATTCAGAGCAGCTGTGTTCAATGATAAAATGATAACTAGTATCAGCTCTTTCTCCTGGGAGCTGAGCCACCATCATCTGTATAAGGGAAAAAACAGTGAACTGAAAGGAAAGTCACAGGCAGCCAGAGGAAGGACATGGAAACCCAGGAACTAGTTTTGTTTGCAACATTTATTCATGTCAGCTCAAGAGGTAAGGAATCCTTAAAGGACTTGCACGCTCACAAAATCAGACTTATTCGAGTACATCCTCAGCACTTTCTTCACCCTGTGTGCACAGAAAGCTCCCTTTTAAAGTTGCCATTCTTACTGGAAGCACTTTTATAATCTTACCGCCTCCAGTTTCAGCCTCAGCTCAGCACCAATTATTTAACCGGCAGCTGATCCTCTGGCACCATGAGTAGCCAGCAAAAGGTCTTCCTGCTTTTCTTCTGCTGTTACAACTGGAGTTAAAAATGAGATCACATATCAAGAGATTCTGGCCTGGATTTCAAATCTCTTGGTATTCAGGGCATCGTTGATTCACTGGTTTTGGATTCCAACCACTTCAAAAAGTCAGTAGCCAACAGCTCGCTTCACTTCTGGATCTCAAAGTTCCCTCACCCAAACTCCCAGTATGTTTGGATACATGTTCCTTATCCATTTTACTCAGAATCAGCTCTTAGGTGCTGCCCCTTGCCATGATGACAGGTCTCTGGTAGCATTTGATAGTGACTTCAATATTTGCCCTTGCTTTGCTCTCACAGTTGCTGTTGCCCTTTCCACCATGGCAACAAGAGGGTGTTGTGTGGGCCAGCTGACCCCTTTATGCTGGGCTGCACGTGCTCTGCTCCCGATCCATATTCTCTTGAGTGATACTGTTTTCATTAAGGATTCAAATCCATTAGTGGAGAGAGGCTGGGGACATAATGCATCTTCAACACGTTTCTTTTTGTCAACACTTATTTCCCTCCCCTCTTGTAATTCTTCGGTTTACTTTAATTAAGCCCTGAAACAAAAGCACTCGGGCTTACTCAGCAAGTGCGCCTCATGTTTCTGAGCTGAACCTTCTCACCGGTAAAGCTACTACCATCCATCCGCGTGGGCATGTATGCCAGCCTTCTGCCACCGAGGGAGACAGCCTGGCAGGGGCTGCCGGGGTTGGATGGCTAAGAAACAAACTCCTTTTTCATGCCACTGCACACAGTAAGCTGAAAGCTGTGCTCTCTCCTCTGAGAATTTTAGCGATTTCTTTGTTTCTGCTCCTCTTGGGCAGTGAGTCCAGAGTGGGGTGGCAAGAAAGAAGAATGAGTCCTCGTTCTTTCTCCCTGCTTTGGGCATGGTAGCCTACACCATCCCAATGCGTAGAGCAGCTCCATCTAGTTTTCTCCAAGATCTACACTCTTCTGCTGTGGGAGGTCTCTGCTGTTCTTGGCTCACTGTGAGCTCCAGATCTAAAGTTGCTCTCACTCTGTGCCTGGAGAACTCTAAGTGACTATCAACAGGCTTTTGATTAGGGCTTAAACAACCTGAAAACTAAAGTCTCAAAAATGAAAGATTTTCCCCACATGCTGTATTTTTAGAATCCCTAACACAAACATAAAAGGCTTCAAGATACAAAGCTAGGGATGAATGGCTGCAGTGGACACAAGACCATTCCCACAAACATATTATAAATGCAGGGTTATTGCTTTTTAAAAATCTTGTCTTTTGTCAGATCAGACTCACAACCTTTCCTTCATTTAAATATATATTGTTGCCACAGGACTTCTAGGTGACCGCCTAGGCCTTCCACAAATGACATTACCACTCTGACCAAAATGTGAAGGTACCATACCATCCTCTGCATCTCTTTATACAATGATATTTGGCATTCATTAGTTTTAGATGAGAAGTGATGTGGCCAGAAACCTTGCTTGATTTGTAGCCAGTGCCTACCAGTAACTACGTAGTAATTGGTGACTGGGAGTAATGACTGTTTTCCACAGAAACGTGGAAACCAACTAACTCAAGGTGTGTGTAGTCCTTGGAATTCACCAAGACAGCACTCAGCAGGTCATAGCATCGCAAGTAGGCACATGCTGGAAACTCTACCAGAGCACCCAACATTGTTCCAGTTGCTAGCTCTTAGTAATTCTTTTATTGGATGACAGTTCAAGCATCCTAATGACACCAGTTTTGTGCTAGAGTTTACTGATATTTTGTGGCTGTCATCATGAAGAGCAACAACTGTTCTTCCAGTTTACACCCTTAAGCTATTCTCCACGCCTACTATCCTTAGCTTCCTCAAGAGCTAGGAGTCAATTATACTACTTTTTCTACTCTGGAGATTTACATCCTTGGTTTTCACTCATGTAACTGCTTTCTCTGACTTATCCAGTCCCCACAGATGTTTCCAACCTACATATAATTTAATTTATTTCTCTCCTCACCTTGTAAGTCTGGAACATTTTCTGAAGCCTGTCTCTCTTGTATGGTCTTGTGCCAACACAAATGCTGACAATGAAAACTCCATGGCTTTTTGGTTTTCACAGCAAGCTTTATCACTTCACTCTTCCCTTACCAAACAAACAAGCAATGCAAGAAAAGCTTCATTTGTGCCTTCTGAACCAGGGCCCAGTATTGTTGTGCATACAATAAATTGCTATCTGTTCAGAGAAGCCATGAAAAAAAAAGAGCAAGACAGAAGAGCTGAAGGGACCAAAATGCATTTAAAACCAAGGGAGCAATGAAAAGACCAGCTGAATGAATAGTTAGAACTACTCAGTACAGAGGCTGACTTATGTTTGTATTCAACACGTATTTAGTGTATTCTTCAGGAAAAAAAAAAGTATGAAATTCTAATGGTCTGAGAAAACTCCACTAGCTGTTAAATATTATGTTCACTAGGTCTTTTGCTTTGCAGACTTAGTAATGTTCCCTCCCCTTTGCAACAATGAAATCTAAAACCTGAGAAATACCAGATTTTTACATACTCATGAATCACTTCAGAGGCAGAAGCACAACGGTTCTCACAACTGAACAGAGTTGTAAGAGCTAGAACAAACTGAACACACTTTAAGAATAATATCTGCAAGAGTAGATTTACAATAGACATATAGGAACTGTATTTTTTTAATTAAAAGCAGATTCCATGTAGAGGATTTTCTATTTTCTTTTGAGACACAGCTGATCTGAAAGTGAAATTTAGAGGCCTCAGAGTGGGAGGGAAGATGGGACACTAACCCTGCTCCCAGACCACAGTTACGCAGGAAGAAAAAGAGAAGATACAGTAATACGAAACTCAGTGATTATTTCCGTTTGCTTTCTCTTATTTTGTACCATTGCTCAGGGACAAGCATAGCAGCCAATGCTGCAGATAGATACATCTTTAAAAATTACAAACATTATGTCGCAATGAGGCAGCAACTTCACAGTTACAGAATATAATCATGCAAAATAAGTAAAATACAAATCTAATATAAACTGTTATATAAGCAGTGCAGACGGAAAAGACAAAAATTGTAAATGGGGCAAAGAGTGAAAGAACATGGATTACTAAAACATTAATATGTAGTAAACCTGTAGTTAATTACTTGCCTCTGAAGATGTTTTCACATCAGTTAAAACAAAAGTTGAATGTCTCCAATTGCCGTTCTGGTTTTGGGTGCAGATTGACTAACACTAACAATGGCTGCTTTTTAAAGAAAAAAAACCAACAAAAATATCCAACCCTCCCCCCCCCAACTATTTTAACATGAGTCTGTGAAATAGAGTCAAATTCTATAATTAGAAATACAGCCCTTACTTTTGATTGCAGTTTCTTTTCTATTTTATAAAGTGCACAGAAGACACTCAAAGTCTTTGGGGAGGAAAGAAAAAGAGTCTCAAGTGTTTTCATGATCAGAGAATTCTGGATGTAGTCAGAAGATCTGGCAGGTCAGCCACGGAAGAGTTTGGAGGCAAATGTTTTATTTGCTCCTGGAGATAGTCTGGATTGTTCAGAAGCAGAAATTTAGTACTGGCACAGAGGGGACGCAGCTGATTTTCCATTATCCGCTATTACTGGGCAGCGGAGCTGCAAGGAAATAAAAGCGTTCAGGTCTGCCAGATCTCAGGCAAGTTAACCTCAACCTGAGTGCCCAGAATTGCAAGCTCCTGAAAAAGATCAACAGCCTCGTGGCCTCACCTAGCCCCGCACCTCCATTTCCTCGCTCAAGTGGCAAGGGCAGTAACAAAACAGCACTTCATCATTGTGGAGGGTGAGGCTCGGCTGCAGATGGGGAGACCCATGTTATGAAATTATGAAGCCACACATAGTGAGCACAGGATGCAGCACTGCTGACTTTGTTTTCCTTTTAAGAAGGAAACAAATTCTTTCGAAAAGAACTTTTGCATCAGCCAGCAGTAATAAACTCACAGAAGGCCTTGATGGATCACCGGCACTGCCCTTATTCCCTTAAACAATGGGGCACACTGCAGCACCTCAGCTGAAAGCAGATCGGATTTGGAGAAAGGCAGATGAGCCAGTATCGGGTTCCAAGGCAGTGGTCAGACTCCCACATCTCAGCCAAATCACGTATGTCTGGCTTTTCAGATCTCAGGTCTCACTCAGCCAGAAGACTCCCTTCTTCTAGACATCTAGCACTCATAAAAATAAATCTTCTCAGGACTTAAAGTGAAAGACTAAGAGAATTGTACACCACCAAACTTCAGCGCAGCAAGGAAAAAAAAAAAAAAAAGAAAGGAAAAAGGGGAAGAACCTCCCCCCCCCAGGTGAGCCTTAGCAACCTGTGTTTTACCCTAGAGGGCCTCCAGGTCCTAGACCTGGCCAACCACCCTGTGATGAGAGCAGGGGAATCCGTTCACTGGCAGCAGCTGACCCAGCCACCCTCAGTCCCTAAGCACTGGCCAGTTGGTCCTTGCAGCTCACAGAGACCACATTAACTCCTTCCTTGTCAGCTTATGGTAGGGAAGCATTGTTTCTCACACAGACTTTGCAGCATGTAATTAAGTTATTTTTTTGAGACCTTTATTCAATCAGAGATACTCTGCTCAGTAAAATATTATGGAAGAAGCACCTTAGATTCCAGTTTCTCTATCATTTGTACATGATGTTAGTCCAGTGCACTGGCTGAACTGTAGCCTATGTTTGTATTAAATGTGACTGTCAGTTATGTCTGGATGGTCTTGTGCCTCTCTGGACAAATTACAGAGCATGTAGCCAACTGTTCATTTACCCAACTATGCAGCTAGATGCTGTCAGTCATGGAGAAAGTTTTTATTGATTCAGAAATGAATGTATTATCTTATATGACAACGCCTGTGCACACCGCAAAAGGTACCAAGGCAAGCAACAAATGTCTGAGCAGCACAGAGAGCTCTGCTCCCTAAATAGATGGCTCCAAGTCACAAATCCAATATTCCACAGTTCCCAGCCCATAAGAACACCTAAACACACTGGTTTTACAAATTTAGAAAAAGAGAATTTTAGTTATGAGGAAGTAAAAGGACATTGATATAATTGAAACCCTAAAGGCACACAAGATTAATTTTACCCTTGTGTGCAACAACAAAGTCTCTGCAAATTGCAGTTTGCACAAGCAAAATCCATCGTGTATCATGGCAGAGCAGTTTGAACTGATGGGCACAGACTCCAGGTTAACGCATGCACCTGCAGAGGTGCAGCCAAACTGCAGCATGAGCACTGCAGGCAGGTAAGGCTAATGCTGAGTTCTGCCAGCTCTGGGAAAGAGCTGTATACCTGAATTATAGCAATCGTAAGGCTGAACATCAGCTGAAGAGGCAGTAGCGGTAACACCCCCTCGTTCTAGGAGTTCTGGACTCTCTTTTGCACCACCAGTCCTTATGGCTCAGCTGTACCATCCCAGTGCCCTCCCTTACAGACATATCCCAAAGAAGTTACCCAAGACTAGCTACAGAATTAGTCCTGTATGACTCAGCAATATACCAGCAAACGCTTTTTCATATCTATATTTCAACATCTAACATTATTATTAAAGGTATGAAATCACCAGTGAAAGAACAACAAAGTTTCATTTATCCATGACTAAGCATTTAGCCAGTTTTAGGTAATTCTATAGTCAACGTGGGTTTCTTTCACCCATTTGTGGTATCGCTTGCTTTACACGTCCTACACTGATCGAGCGCATGGTGCTTCTGCTGATGTCAGTAAGAATCTCAGTGGAGAACAAGGATATATGCAATAAAATTCTAGACATCAGACTTTTGCCTCTCACAGAAAGAGTTCACTTCTATTCCCATTGAAACGCATCCACCGCAGAGGGGGCAAACGGCAGCTGTTCAACAAACAACAGTTTAAGATGAGAAGGTAACACTGATTTTCTACCACCTTCCAGTTTACTCAGCTTGACTTCTCTTGTGCTTGAACAAAAAAAGGCGTACAACAACATAAAGTATTCTACAATAAGTATCACAGCCAAATATATCACCATTTGGAAGGGCACCAAATAAAACTGATACAAACAGTTTGATGAGAGAGAGAAATCAGATTACTTACAGCCCTAGCAGCTTTCCATCTTCTTCTACAGCAGAGTGGTTTCCAATTAAAGTTATATATTTCAGTAAAGTTTGTTGTTTGTGTTAAAAAAAAAAACACTATAAAAAAAAAAAAAGCACAAAAATCTGTTTAGGATTAACCCCTACCTTCAAGGTTGTGGTGACTAAAGTATTCCAATGCCCTGCCTAACACGACAGGGCTCTGAATAGCAAATGAGCTGTGTCATCTCTCTCGCATGCAGGGTAAACTCACAACATCTGGCTAAGCAATAAGATATTCTCCCACCAGAACCTCATCATGCAAAGCTCTTGCAATTAAGCCAATCTGTTTTACCTCAATACTGTTGTAGCTCAGCCCCACTGTTATAACCCTTTGTGTGGCTCTTATTTCTGCAATGCAAATACACATTTTATGGTTGATGGGCACAGCTATTTTTTGAGAAGGGATTAGATCAGTTGCAGATAGCAACAGAAGCATGTGAAATGAGCACAGAGGCTGCAAAATTGAAATTACATACCAAAGCATTCATTAGAAAGGCATCCTCAAGGTTGTAAAGCCAGGTACTTTAAAAGTTACAAAATACTAAAATTAAATTTGTTTATGCAACTTTTTGGGGGGTACTCTTGTGGATATATAGTATGATAAAGTCCTTAATTACATGATCTCATACAATTGTCTTTCCTAGACCCCTGTCTCTTTCACTGCATAAACCAGACAATGTTCACTTAACCAGAAGCTATTCAATCTTTTGTTTTTTCTATATTACTCAGTATCTGGCCCATGCCTTACAGCACAATAGTACAGCCCTGCCATAAGGACGTTTTCTCCTAGGCTGTTCTATCTTGCTTATTACACTGGCATCCAGGTATCCCACCGGCAAAGTGTATTTAAATTTACAACACAGCCCTGGTATAAGAATGAAGGAGCCAGCTTGCAGATGCAAAATGGGGTCAAGAATTGGTAAAATACAAAATATCCCATACTTTTTGGTGTCTCATTCAAGATGTGTATATTCTGGTTTTCTTCATTCCCTTCTCTCGATGGCTGTTTACACAGATTAAAGCAGGAGGTGATAAGCACAGCAGTTCGTGTAAGCACCTGAATATTGGAAGTGAAATTTCAAACAAGCGAAATGTTACTGTTGCACCACTCTTATTTTGTGAATGAAGAAAGCAAGGTTAAATGCCAATTTAGGTTAAATAGTGCAAACTCCTATGTGGACACCACCACAGTGGTAAAGTGGACTTCAGTATTTTTATTACTTCTGCAACCGTCGATATAATGTTATTTGTTATTCACACCTCAGCTTTTATTTCAGACCACAATAAGGAAAGTTCAAATTTCTGTAAGGATTTCCATAACCAAAATAAATTTTTAGAAATATTGCATGATTGAGCTAGATTGATGTGACTTTGTGTACCCCCTGCAAGACCATTTACTTTCAGAAGTCTCCACTTAAATCACTTAGTAGGTTCCCACAAAGTACTCAAAGCTGTTCCATTTCTAGCTTTGATCATTACTGCCCTATTCAAATCCACCTGAGCCCGTAGTTTCTTTATTCTCCTCTTAAAAACAGTTTCTGGTATAAGACTGTTGTCAATATATCAGTCACAGTGTTCCCGTTCCGAGTGCTTCTGGGGTAGATGTTGTTGGAAGCTCCAGTCTCACGGCATCAGAAGCTCAGGTCGGCATTGCATTATACACCTGCCAACTCATACACTTCAGTTCAGCCAGACTGTTTAAGACTTGCATTTGACACAGCCCTTGACAAATGGATGGTGGCCAGAAACAGCACAGTGAAAATCAGAACACCGGATGAACACAAAAATTGCTAGTAAGGTAGGAGATTGTAGAGGTTTCTGGGGATATTTTCCAAATGAAATATTTTCATGTCCGCTATGAATTTGGCTCACCTCCCTATCGCTGAACATAAAGACTGGCTTTAGTCATCAGTGAGTTATGTGGTTTTATATTGATCCAGAATCAGTGGCCTGGAGCTTTCCTTAAAGATCATTTAAGAATAACAACACTGTTTTCATCTCTGCCTTCAGTCCTGGTTCCTCTCAGACAGACAGTAACAGCTTTCAAGAAAATGTCCTTTGGGCAATGGGAAAAAGAGGAAATATCCTCTGATATTAGGGATGGTAAATTTCAAAGTTAATGATAAATAAGGTAGCTTGTCCAATACTTTGGAACCAGAAGATGCTTTGTCTTTTGACCTTGCATGCTTAACTAGGCACCATCTTGATTATGATACATTTTATTTATTTATTTTTAAAGGAAGCAATGGAGCCATGAGAAGTATAATGTGCAAGCCTATTCCTAAAGCAGAAGGAATGGTGGGTTGATGAAGCACAGGACAAGGGCTCAGGAAGCAAAACTTCTGTTCTGCCACTCACTGCCCAACTACGGGCCTATCACTTCCCCCTCCCTGCTGCTTCCTTCCACATCTCTTGTTTGTCCCGGTCCCTCAGTCTAAATGTTCATTTCAAAGTCAACTGATGCTGGACTCTGATGCAGTTGAAAATGTTTTGGATCCAGCACTTGGAGAGTAAACTACATTTAGGCAAGGTATAATCAGGGATAACTCCGCGTAATTACAGGTCAGCTTAACTTGGCCAGGTATCTTTAATTTAATGAGTTATGGGCATAAAATGTAACGTAATGCAATTTCCAGTGCACTGGTTTATTAAGAAAGGCAAGCAAGTCAAAGCCCACTAAATGTCGCAACAGCTTATTGTTTTAAATACCAAGTGGCAACATCTGCATCCATCATGGGTTCCATGTCTGTGTTCAAGTGCTTATATGACAGTAAGGTAAAGCTTATGAGCAGGATTTTAAGAAAACCATTTAAAGCTGCCAGACTCTGGGAGCTAAAATAGCAAAGAAAATTCACTGCTTCTCAGCACAACTTGTTATACAATTAATTTGATCTAGAAACAGAGTATTTACAGGGTAATTTGCAATACATAAACTGTTAAGCACAAAATGGCACTCTTTAAGTCATTAAACACAATTCACCTTCATTACAGGCACAGTTGGGATCCAGGGATGTCTTTTTTGTTAGTGTGAGCAGAAAAAAAGATTGTTGCCAGGAAGATGACTTCTGTAGAATTTAATCAAGTCTAATACCAACTATAAGTGATCAAAATGATGTTTGATCAACACAACTCACAAAATACTTCTTCTCAACAAGACTCTGATATAAACTAAGCTTATTAATGCACCCAGGAATTCACCTTTAAAGTGTAACTCTAGGAGCACAAAGCAGTTAATGCAATCACAGTCAAATAGCAATTAGGTTTCATCAAGACTGATATAATGGTATTTTCCTTCATGCAAGACAAACTGTTAGTTAAGGGACTATATCATTGTTTCACATGCTCTCTGGTTTTAATAAGCATACAGACTTGAAAAAGCTCAGTAGTGGCTGCTTTTTAGCATGTTTTAATCAGCCCGAGTAGTAATTTCTAAATTGACGTCTAAGGCTACATACAGATTTAACTGTTTCACTGCATGGTTTTAAAGATTTAAATTAAGTTTTTCTTCCTCTGATTTACACATGTATAAAAGCAAACACTTTCCTAATGATCCTGGACACAATTAAGTATAAATTGTCTTGCCTCTTGTGAAATCCATGCTGATTTCTACCAGTAGAAAGTCTGGATGCAAGTATCAAACTGTACAGTTTTGCCTATAATTTTGAAAATATGCATGGGCCAATGGGCAGGTTCATTTGTGTGTGTAGTTTCCAAGAGAGCTCTCCCAGACTAGATAATTGCAACCTAGGCATGTGGTTTCCCGTCTGTGTCCATGATCTAAAGAATAAATTCAATGTCCCTATGACACCGTTGTTTTGTACAAACAACAGGAATAGCCCTGGTGCCAGTACTTTTCTAGAAGACAGTAGGCCTGAGAGTCCTACTTATGTGGATGACAAGAAGAAACAAGAAAAGTGTTTCCAACTACAGGAAACCCTCAAAAACCAGGTAAAGTCAGCCTCCTGTATGAACTCAAGAGGCTTTCACTCAGAAGTGTAAAAGGTATAATGAGAAAGTAGAATTTTCTTTTCTTTGTTAATGTGAAGATGGAGTCACCATTGTCTTACCTTCTTATTTGGCACAAATATAATCTAGTGAACCTAGAGCAAACAACTCCAACTCAGAAATCATTAGACAAAACATTATTTGCAAAAAGAGAGAACTGACGACTGCCAGCAATTTTGATTAAGTAAAGAGGAAGAAATAACTTATTTCCCAGCATCCAAGTGAAATACAACTCTTAGCTCCTGGGCTTTAAGAAATAACAGTAAGTATTTTGATATCTTCCTTGTTTCTTTTTAATTTTAATTGAAGTAATTGAACTTCATGATTATGGCAGGGCAGTTTTTAAAAAGTTTTTGTATCCTAGCTTATGGAGTTATTCAAGTCTCTAAGATTTTCATCTGTTGTATAAAAAATTAATAGAATGACCCAGATTTTTTGAGAGTTCCATGTAAATTAAAATCACAGAAACACAGGACTAGAAGGGTTCTCAAGAGAGCACTTAGTCAAACTCCCTGCATGAAGGAAGAATCAAGAATACTTAAATCATCCCTAACATATTCAACAGTTCTTAAAACTGCTGGTTAAGGAGTTTACCAGAATGTTGCTATGTAATACATTGTAATTTCTGAACACCCGGAATTCAGAAGTTAAGCAAATTTATTTTTTGCCATCATTGCAGGCCATTGAGCATAATTATTCTCAACTTTAAAAATCTGGATAATATTTGAAAGATCTGTTTTTCCTCTAAGTCTATTTTCTGTGATAATTAAGCACTGTTTATTCAAACTTTTCTCATATGCTGTACTTCCTAAACCTCTTATCATTGTTGCTGCTTCCCTTACTAATTTTTCTAAATGTATACATCTGTTGTAGAGTGTGGTGTCCAGAATTACATACCAGCTGAAGCCTCATCCATGCTTACCAGAGCAATACAGATACCTCTTATTTCTAATGTGACACTTCTGCTAGTATACCCCAAAACAAGAGCTGTCTTTTTTTTTTTTTTTTTGCAATAGCATCACATTCCTGGCTTATAACTTAGACTGCAATCCATTATTACTCCTATCATGCATTCTGAACTTTGTAACTGCTCTGTTTTTGGCTACACCTATTGATTTTAGTCTTGTTGACACCAAGCCATTTCTCCAATTTATCAAGACAGGTTTGAATTACAATTCTGTCTCTCAAAGTTCTTGCAGCCAAACTCTTGTGTTTTGGTGTCATCCACAAATGATGTAACTATATTCTATATTTCATTGTACAACATACCAGTGAAAATAATAAAAGAGCTGAGTGTAGAACAGGTTCCTGTAGAGATCCACTTGAAATTCCCCAGTATTTGAGAGAATCTTTTAACAAGCTGTGCATTCCCATTATAGCCATCATATCAGGACTATACTTTTCCATTACCCTTTGAGAAAGAAATGCTAGAAAATACCAGATTCTTTATGACAGATATTTCGCATCTACCACTTTCCTCTGGATCACTTACCACAGTCTGACAAAGAAGGGAATGGGATTGGTTTGATACTTCTTTCCCATGAACATATCCACCTATATTTTAATTGTATTATTGTCTTCCATAAAGAAAATAGTTCCTCGTAAATAGATCATTTTAGAACATTTGTGGAGATTGAAGGGTCTCTAATTACTCACATCTTCATTTTTGCACTTTTTTTTTTTTTTTGAAAGGGAGGTTCCGTGTTCATTCTTTACTGGTCTTCCACAAGTTTGCAAAATTACTCAGGGGTTATTTTGGTAAGTTTCCCTATGTCTGCTAGACTTAACATCCTCTATTGACTTGGATCTTGTCTAAATATTCTTTAAAGTGCTTGCTCTCTTCTGCTTCTCATGTTAAAGTGATTTTTTAAAAAATCTGGTCAGAACAGACCTCAGAGAAGATGGAAAAGGTGGCACTGAAGGTTTTATCTGCCTATGCCATTAGCTATTTGCTTTCCTGTTCTGTTAAAGAAGTATCGTCCCTTTCTCTGGCAGTTCTCTTTCTTACCTAATACTTTTTAGGCCACTTTCTTTTTTTGCCTTTTAGATCTTTTTAAATTTACATTCATGCTAACACGTTAATGAATAACAAAGGCAGTTCTTCATAAATAGCGTTTGCTATCTTCAGGATGCATTGGAGAACTTCTCTTAATGCTAATCTTACTTTCCCCTTGTCTGGTTTTGAACAATTCCTCCTTCCTACAGTTTATATCAAGGCATTTTATAACATCTCAGTTTCTGGTGACGTGCTTTAACTGACTGAACCGAAGAGGTCTGGCTACCTGTCACACTGTTCCACAGGCTCCTTGCTCTCAGCTCTCCATCATGCAGTCACTGTACTATAAGCACTGGTGGTTTCACGCACACTGTGCAATAGCATTTCTCTTGAAGCCTTATACTCTGCGACCTAGTGAATATGAGAGCATCTTTTTGTTTTCGGTTATAACCCCAAGTGCCTTGCCCTCTCTGGTTCTGTAGGAAATCACAGTGTAAATAAATATGAAATGTCAAATTGTTCAATACTTACATAATTATATATATTTACACTAATGGCTTGTGTGAAGTGATGTAGGAACTCAGGAAACAAATTACTCTTCAATTACTACTGTAGTGACAGAACACCACTTGTCTGGGAGTGAGAGAGAGTTAAAAGAGAGAAAAACTAGAAGTCAGGATGGCAGACAGTGTAGAACAAAAAAAAGTGTAGATTGTTCTTGCTTTTGCACTGTAGTAAAAGTGCAATTGAAATTTTAAAACATTACTAGTTTTAAGTCCAGTTAAATATTTACTAGTAATAAAAATAGTTTCAGCTGACGCATTTGCCCTAGAATCCCTTGATATGTTTTTGGTCTGCAACCATATTTTTGTTCTCTATTTAAAAACGATTTTGTCCTCGTGCTCCTCCCTTCCCCACCTTGGACCACAGGGAGTATACTAACTGAGTGAACATGGAGCAAACAAAGGGGAGAAAATTTGTCATGCAGAAATTATAAGGAATCTCTTTTATAGAGCAAACTAGAAATTCCACTAAAAACTGGAAGAACACGATTTCTGGTATCATTCCCACTTGCAAAAATTCCCATGGAAATTTCTGGGCTTTTAGTTAAAGGAAAATGATTTTCATTCCTCACGCTTTTTCTCCTGGAAATATACCCTTGATAACTGAAAGTAGTCTGCATGTTAAAGTATTTCTAAGTGTTACAATGTCCCTTTATTTAAAGACAGCTGAAGTCCCAGAATTTCTCTGCCCAATGAGTAGAGTACAAGTGTGCATAAGTAATCAGTGGACTATTTTGTACAAAGAGAATTCTAGAAAGCGGAGGGGAAGGAAGAGGAAAGGTAGGGATGGTAAGAGGATGGACCGATGATCTCTGCACTGTGCAGAATGAAAAGAAAGAAAACTGCCCCTTCTTCCTCTCAAAATCAACCCAAACTAAAAATAAAATCAGAGACAACAAAACACTGCCAGAAGTGTTTACTAGCAGTTTTTAGTACTTTTCCCCCAAATTATCTGTTTACTTTTTACGTATCTGATTCAACAGTCTCTTCTTTTACAGTAAACAACATATGTTTAAATTTAGGCCCATATGTAAGGCCTAATGATATCAATGAGCTTATGCTTTTTGCGAAATCATAGTCATACTACATACACAATATTTTTTTTCTAGAGGTTTTTAATTAGGGACGCTTTTTCAAAGTAACCAGAAACTGCTAGCATTTGGCCTTAACATTAACTGTTAGCATTTTCCACAGCCATAAATACACGGAGTTTAAAGGTCTAATTCCTCATCTACTCAGATGGTCATTGCAGTCATATAATAGCTTGTTGTCCTAGCCCAGGTCGAGTCTGTGTAAGCATAAAGTGTGTCTGGCCACATATTCCCTGAAGTTATGAATGGCACGTCCCTGCTTCCAGCCCTGAACCCCTGTGCGATTGGCCGTAAAATGGCAAGTTTCACAAACCTAAAAGTGGCTATATTTCAGAGAAAAAAAGTAATATAAATGTAATTCTGTAAGGAAAGTTGGGATCTTGGGAGTACAGAAAAGGATGTCAGCATTAGGAATTATTTCAAGGGCTACAGTCACAGGATCACAGATATTGTAGACGCTGCAGACTTTATAAATGATTACAACTTCAAAAACCTCTAAATATTTCATGAACTAAATTGTATAAACTGGCCAACATTTACTGTAAACCAAATAAGTAACTAAGCTGACCATTAATTCAGAGAGCAGAGTGTGATAATAAAAATGCTCTTAAAAATGGGAGTCGTTGTGAATGACTGCTTTTAACGTTTTAATAAGCATCATTAACTTCATATGAAAGGTTTATAAACATTTACTTTGCAAAACTTCTCTACTAGCAATAGGATAGATTTCATTGCTTGTTCTTATAGAGGTTTCTTTCTTAAATAGTGAACTGAAAGTAGGCAATGTGTAGCCCAAAATTCACTGCAAACCTTCAGACTGTTTGAAATATTACAAACCACCTCCCATTCCTGGGATCTAGTTCCAACACATGCCATAAGGTGGTCACTTATATTCAACGGAGCTCACTCTGCTTTGGATATTTTCCTTCTTTGTCTGTTGCACATCAGGCAAAACCTTCCTTCTCTCCTTATTTAATGGGATAAACCTATTAGCAGTCAATCATTAACTCCTAGGGGCTCAATTCAGTAAAGGAAAAATTACCTCCACAGTTGCCTGCTGTGAGATCTCCTGATGGCTCTGCAGCTGAAGAGTCTGATCAAAATAGCTTATGTGGAATTAATAAAAGGAATACCTTGCAGTTATGTGGCAATTTCTTACTTTAGAGCCCTCAGGTATTAATTAATAGAACTTTACAAACACCTGTGTGGAGCAGGTAAAGACTTACGAACGCTTCATGAAAGGATAACTGAGGTACACAGGGTTGAAAAGCGCTTCCAAGGGAAAACTGTAAATTGTTGCCAGACCTGGGATTAAAGTTACTCAGGAAGTCATTTTGTCTGTCTACGCAGTTTCTGACATGGCACTGCATCTCTGCAGTTAAAAGGTTTATCCATGCACAATTTTCCTTTATTTTTCCTGCCCGATGAACCTGAGTTCTTTACTCCTCTTTCCTATGCCCCTTGCCTGCCCACGTCCACCTCAGGGCAGACTCCACGATCACAGCACCATCCATACTGAGCAGAGGAGTGTCACCAAGTATGCTCACCATAGAAATCTATATACCGTGTAACCAACGAGTGTTATGGAAACCAGAAGATTTCAAGGAACATCGAGTGCTTTGTGTGCTGGACTGGATTGGAAATAATACAACTAAATTTACTGTCACAGAATTTCTAATTAAGTCATTGCCCTTATTTGTTCTCTACGGTGTGATCTGTTGCTGCTGGGAAGCCATTTTTATCTGCAAATCAAAATTAGGCCAGGAGTGCTTTTTTGCTGGTACTAAGGACACAATCCTTTAAGAGATTTAAGAAATATTGGCCAAAGTCTTACTGCAGACAAACCACTATCAAATTAACGGTACTTTTGTCAGTATCACTTATTTTGCTCACAAACCCCTGTATCAATTACACTGTCAAACCCACTTTTTTTAGCCTGGTCCCTAAGGAAAAAAAAATGCATCATGCTACCAGCCTGTCTGTCAGTCCTGCCCCTAATGATCTTGAACCTGCCTAGCAATTTCAACCACGTCTGACAATGCCTTTGGGATAGAGGTCTCAAAAATCTTCCTCTCCTAGGAGTTTAGTGAAAATCAGGAGTCGGTAGAGGAGAGATAATGACTATATTAATCCTTTCTCTGAGGAAAAGACATGGAGAAAGGAGGCTTTCTTCATTCAGTTGGCAGCGGCGAGCTGAGCAGTCGCACATGTGTGTGGACTGCCTGATCAGCAGAGCTTGCCAGCCAGCACAAATGTACGTACCCCAGACTCATCATAGCAGAAGAGCCAAAATGTATGTTGGAGGATGGGCAGGGGATGGGAAGGGTGGCAGAACTGCAGGGAGCAAAGGAAGAACGTGTGGCGTCACAACAGGGAGTGATTTTAGGAAAGTGAGATGGGGGGGGGTATGGACAGGGATTCAGGAATTGGGAGGAGGGAATCATAAGCATCTTGGGGAGAGGGGGGGAAATGGGGCACTGGGTTTGTGGGGGAGACCTGCAGATGCTGTAGTCAGAGCTGTCATGGGCTGGCTTACTGAGTGGAGGAGATGTAGGTTAATTAATCCTGCTGCTTCTGGAATAATTTATTAAGTTACATGCAGCTTCTGTACTAGAAAGGTTGGCTGGTATATGCCTGGATAGCATATTGTGTAGGACAGGCTTTACACAGGAGTGGCTTTGAAATACAAGAGGGGCATTAAAGGACCTTGCTTTTTTTCTCTTTTTCATGGTGGGCAAACAGGCAACGAGTCAGTTCGGCTAAGGGGAAAGATTTAGTGATTGATCTAAGTGTCAGGTTTGAAATCACTGCTGTAGACTCCTTGAAACTACAAGGTCATCTCAGCCCTTCATTGTTCCAAGGAAGAAAAATTAAGTGCCATGCAGTTACCACATCTGGTCCTTTGACTGAGGCCTTTAAAAATGAAGGCCTATTTGTTCTATGTGGATTTGAAAGAATCTGAGTTATCTGCTCACATTTTCACACCATTTAGTGTCATGTAGCAACCTGCACAACAGACATTTGTGTATTTACCTACATGCAGCTGATAAAACATATTACAGATAGATAAAATATATATAGATATATATTACAGGTACATCTGTAATATATATGTTAGCATATGGATGAGCACAGGCTCTGCACTGAAAAATGAGAGACACTGTTAATACCGGTGCTAAACTTTAGTTCTCTACACTGTGTGAACAGATTTTTAGATCACTGGCAATTCACCCCTGCCCTGATACACACACGAGATTCGCTCCTTCTCTTGCTTCTTTACTAGTATTCAGAGTAACAGTATAATGTTCAACTATCAGAATAAATTAACCTACGATGAGCTCTGTGCCACAATGGCCATCACAGAGATTCAGCCCAAGCTAACACGGTAACACGGAGTTTTAGCTGAAGTTCATCCAAAGCCACGCATTTACCTTTTTGTGAAGAGCCACGTGCAGAGAGCATACCTTGACTGAAAGCACCCAAAGCGTGTTTGTTTTCAGATCTGTGCTGTGTGTCAAGGTGAGCTGCACACTGGCCAGACATGGACTTCAAACGAGTCTCTTACTACCAAAGGTTACCTCGCCGCTGTCTATCCTTGCTTCTTACCCGTACAGTCCACATGGTACAATGGGGTCCTTCTCTGTGGCTGAGGCTACAATGTATTGCAGGAATTGTACCTGTGCTATGGTACTGGTAACAACCACCGGCCTCCGGAACTGTCAGTGCACCAACTTTCCACCCCGGCAGTATGCTCACTATTGTCAGGTGCTCACTGTTAGAGGAAGAAGTCAGGTTCAGCCATTTCACACTGAAAACTAATAAAAAAGAAACAACCCAAAGTGGAAAAATTAATTTCATGCTACTTTAAGAATAAACTTAGCAGAAGAGAGAGTAAAACAAGTAATAGCTACTTGTTATGTTTTCTGTAAGCTACTTTGACAAGAAATCAAAGCAAGTCAGGGAAGCATGTTTCTCCAATATTGAGAATGTAGCTATAATAACTGTTACATTAGCCAACACAAATTGAGAAAGCCTCCAAATCTGTGACTTGTCTCCACATGTCAAAAGGAGCATCTGGTCCTGTGATTTGCTGAGAATGAAAAATACGGCTTAGCGTAGGGGGAGGGTTGTAAGTGAGTGGTGAACAAAGGCCACAGCTATCGGAGTGCAGAAGGTGTCTGGTTTAAGTTCAGTTTAATCATTGCTCTTGTGCCGCCTTTGTTTGAATCTATCCCTGCAGATGGGGGAGGGGGAAGAAAGTCTAAAAGAAAGGAACATCAGGTACTGTTGAAACCCATTTAAATTGCAATCTGCAATGGGTAGGGACTTAGGTTGCTGACACAGTTATAGCATCTGAGGGGCACGTAGAGAGGAGCCTTAGCAAAAATATGTGTGCTTTTGATCCCAGATAAGGCTTGACTTTTTTTCTTACATGGTCTGTACTCTGTATGGCGTCATTGCTCCTGAAAGAGGGAGGCTAATAACAAGGAGGTGAGCAAGGCACAGAGCAGACAGGGAATGTGCCAATTCCCCATGCACAGCCCCGCAAGAAACCTCCGCTGCTCCTGCTCTTCTAACCCAAAGGCTTATAGAGCTGGTCTGAGCTTCCCAGCTCTCCCTCTGAGGGGACAGGCAATAAATACCCTGTGAGAACATTCACATGGAGATTTGCTCATGAAGCTAATGTGCTTCAAAGTATGGCCAGTTTATCCACACTTTGCTTATACCCTAAAACACATTAGAATTGTCTCTCGTTTTCAAAACTTGTCTTGAACCATATCTACATTTCCTTTCCAGCTTTGTATCACTTCAAGACCACTTTTTAACATTGACCTATAATTTCTTTGCCTTGATAGGACTCCCATGGTTGCTGGTTATTTCTTGCTCCCATCCTGTTTTTTCCACTTATCTGCAAAACACCTTCTCACCTTCCTACTCCAGATGGCTGAGCTAGTTCTCACATCAAACTTTCCTGTTTGCTTCAGCCAATGACTGGCTGACCCTTTTTGTCTTTCCTTTCCCTTTCCTTTAGAACTAGCTTGCAAAAATCCTGCTTGCTTGCATTTTTTGCTATTTGAAATGTTAGTTTTCTTTCCTCATCCTTGGCTCAAGGATTCTTTTGAAAATTTTCTCTACTTGTGCAAAGCTGAGCTTTGCCATACCTAGCTCTGCAGAAGTGGTTTTATTCATTCACTTATTCTGTGAAGGAATAAGAGATGTCTGTTCCTTACAAAGCTGGTGGGATATAAGGTAAAAAGCAAGGGAAATGTAGTAACGTCCTATATGGAATATGAAGGAGGAACACACCTTGCAAGGAAAAGGAGCCTGGAGAGTCTCTGCCAGGAATCAGAACATGTGCCAAGGGCTAAAAAGACAGATGCAGTTGGTTTCTTCAGTAAAGAATGCCTTCAGTTTTACAAACATGGACTCTCTCATGCTATTTTCTAGGAGGGGACAAAAAGGAAAAATGTGGATATAAGGATAAAAAGGTATATCCTTATTAATTTTCAAAATCCTCTTAACATACAACTACCTTAAAGCACACAATTCCTTATCCCTGCACTTCCCAGCATATCCAATCTTTTCCACTTTCATGCAGTTTTGACTCAAAACTAACGCACAAATAAAATAAATGTATGCATTTCTTTTTTGATGCCCTCATCTGGCTAGCTGTACCTTTTCACAGGCTCTTAGAAGTCAAACATCAAGACTTCAATGTTTAGCTGCAGCCTAGCTTGCGAGATGCATTTATTCCCTGCAGCATGTGTAGTAAGGGCCAACACTGAAATGCTTTTAGACTGAAAGAGGCTTGGAAGAGGTTAGAAACCCATCACTGATCTGTACATATTGTTTCACTCAACTTTGCTCCCAGTATCCATGATCTTAAACATGCAACTACCTTCATTTAAAAGTGCTTCTGCATTGTTTATCCACATTGTAATTCATACTGATTTCAAGCAAGAGACTATCCAAAAAAGGGGAGGGGAAGGAATATACATCAAATCTTCAGCTAGTGCAAAGAGCTATTGCTTTACAGAAGCTGACAAAACTACGGCAATTTACTCCACGTGAGGATCTAGACCAAACCCATGCTTGTCATTCTCAAGCTGCATGGCACTGAAATCCAGGTGTTTCTGGATGTGCTTTGATATGGATAGGAAACTATTTTATGTGCAGTGACGATATCATGACTTGAGCAAAAAGCACACATAATGCTTTTGAGTTTAGATATGAAACCACTTTGTGGCCTCATTTAGTTAGATTTATTTCACTGCTGCCTCCCTTCCTGTACATTCAATCTAATACTATAAAAATCAAGCCCGTCATATTGGAAGAGTTGATGTCCTCCAAACAAACCTGAAAAGAAATATGATTAAAAAGGCCTCCCCTCCTCCTAAAACAAAACAGTAAATGGAGCTTATTTTTTAAAATTATTTTTCAGTCAGCTCTACTGGTTGTTTTTATAGCATCCTGTGTGAATAGTAAATCCTGTAACAACAGATGGTCGTTAGCCCGTGTCTGTTTTAAGGAGAAAAGATAGCCCAATCTAACTACCAGTAAACATTTCTATGCAGAGAAATAAGACAATGGAAAGTAGAAAAATTCAATGGAGTGATGCTTCTTTATGCATTTTAGATATGTATTACTTTGTCTATACATTGATTGCCTTGAAACAGGGCATGAACAATTACCCTATATAAGGCACTACGTTAGTCTGCTTGCACGAACATTTTATTAAGATGCTGATGTAATTTAGAAATAAGGCTATTTCTTCTGATATAGTCCCTTCTTTCTGATCCTGCCTGGACAAGGACACTCTCACCCAAACAAGCATCCATTGAATAAGCAGCGTCACCTCTCCAATAAAAAGTGCAATGAGCCAGGTTCTTCCAAAATGCAATAGGTTATTATATGTGCTCCACAAAGTGTTGTTCTGGCTGGGGACAACTGGTCAGAGCCATGGGAGTCCAGGTAGCCAAAAGCATCCAAGTGTGACAGAGACATAAAATAAAGGATTACCCCCACCCCGTGTACTTCAGTCCTATGTTCATCACAGCACAGAAGTATACATTCGGGTGAAGTGTTGAAATGTCTCTCTTGAAGCCAGTGTGAGTTTTGCCATACCTTGAGCAAGGAAAATATTTCACATTGAAGTATATTTAAAGATTAGTAGATACTGAAATATTTTGCTGAATCCTTGCCTTTTTAGGCAAATATGAATGCTGCTTTTTGGATATTTTTTTTCCCCCACAGGAGATCTATTTCTGCAGCCTCAGTGTCATGATACTGCTTTTCCCATTTTCAGGAGAGAGTTCACATTTATCTGGAAAGTAGCTAACACTGGGACTAATGAGAAACATCTGAGAAATGCTGCTTTCTTATTGCAGTAGTGCCAAAAAACCTGAAACAAAATAAACTAGCTCCTTTTTTGGGTATGGAGTGTTCTCCTTTATAGGGACCGTTTCACATTTTATGTGTTGAACGGAGCCAGTCAAAAAATCAAACCAGTTAATTTTCTACTTTTATATATATATCATTATTTGTCATTTGTGAGACATTCAGTTAACTGCTGATTTATTTGAGACAATATTAAGTAAACCTACAGAATATAATTTAATTTTTTCTAAGTAAGTAAGAATTCAAAAATTGGTCCTAAAACTGGCATAAGAGCTACTTAATCTTTCCTTAATCAGCAATGCAGTGTTTAAAATATTTGAGTGATCAAATCAGAAGTTAGAAACACAAAACATTTTGACTAAGATCAACAAGAAAAATGAATTTTTAAATAACCCAGAGGTAGTTTATTACCTGCTTAATAAATACAAATAATAAACATATAGAACCTAAGATATTTGTTAAAAGTGGAGAGGGCTAGTTTAATACAATAATTTATTTGTAAGCAACAGTTCAAACAAAATTTAAAGGTTGCTAACAATAAACATTTTCTTCATTAGCACATTTGATATATTGAGAGTGAGCTAGTAACAACTCTTTACATAAGCAAGTAAAAAGCAAATAGATTTCATATGGGTAGTCCCTGTAGCCACCACATTGCCCAAGCAACAAAATCAATTAAACTCTTAATGTGGCTGCTACAGAACCTGTGCCTTTCATTGTGCCAACACTAGCCTGATCTCTGGCAGATTTGTGACCTTGTTTATTAATTAGTGAATCAGCAGATTCAGTATTTTGAGTGGAAGCACTAAATACTTAACATAGAGGGATCTTTACGGATCTGTACTGAGCATAATTTTCAGATAGGTTTTCAGGCTCAAAACCACTTCTGTTCTCAAACCAGTTAATGCAGTGCAAAACCAATGAAGTTCAGCAGAAATAGTTCTTGCCAGCCTACAAAACTTGTCCCCTGCTAGCCAGTCATCTTTACAATATAGCTACAAAGATTGCTCTTTGAAAAAGTCTTTATTTTAGAAAATGTCCAAGATTTTGAAATAATTTATAGGTTTGTTATACTTATTATTAACTTTTCATGTTTATAACCCCCAGCCTTTTCCCCCCATCCCAGGTTCAAACTTCTCTATCCGACAGTATGCATATATGGGCCTAAAGGCTTCCTCCTCAGGACAGCCTGAGGCCATTGCTGTCTATACAGTTGACTGAAGTCAATCGGAGGTTGTGTGATTCTCTTTTTTTCAGTAACTGTATTTAATTTATCTGGAAAACAACAAAGATTTTTATTTTATAACGTCTAGTCTCTGCTGCCATTGATTTGTCAGTAGAATGGAATGGAAAATGCTACCAGGCTCTGGCAGCTGAACTGCAGTGGTGATGAAAGGTTGCCCTGCTTTTACTCTTTATTGCACCACTCACTACCTTTCCAATGATGATTTGTCTGCACTATCATTTTTACTAGCTGTGGTGCAAAACACAAGAATACTGTTCTCAGGTCGTAGCTGTAGTGGAGAAAAAAGTGATCCTTTCATTTCCATCAAGGAGTTTCCATATTAGAACTAGCTGAGAAGGAAAATCCTCCCAATTTAATTTCTATGGAATCTCTTGTCTGGCTATACAGCACTTAAAATATAAATGATGGCGAAGGTTATGGTTAAATTAAGCAAGTTGAAAACAGTAGACAGAGAGAGAAAAAGTTTAGAGAGAGGAAAAAACCTCTGTTCACCATGTTCTTATCAAGATGCTCTGTGCATAAATATTGGGACTATCCCTTAAATCTTGATCAATTTTCAGTAAAAAAAAAAGAGCTGACATATCCTGAAACACTTAGTGTTTCTGAAACACTCAGAACATATGTTTATGTATATTTTTCATACAACAGTAGCAGGAGAAAGAGTTGGGAAATCATTCATAGATGTTGCAAGTAGTCCACATCCATAGGGATCAGTAATAGTCTCACTGCCTAGAGCCTGAGCCAAAGTTGTTCCTCATTTCATTCTGCATCTCCTCCAAATCGGAGCGTCTTACTGAGCAATTGAGGAATGTAACAAAGACATTGCTTTTGGATTGAATTTGTAGCTTAAAGTTGCTTCCAACTCTGAAAAGGTCTTTATTTCTTACTATATTTACGGGCTTTTGGGGAGCAGGCAGGAACATTGCGCTCAGTATGAGAAGGAGGAAAGATGGAAAAAAGCGTGCCTCAGACAGTTATTAACAAAGCTCTCTGTTCTGTTTCATGTGCTTGAAACTATGGGTCTGTTGCCTGGGTATTTACTGATGCTGTGAAATAAAGATATAGATGTGTGCATTTAAGGTCAAACTGGGCTCACACAGATAAGGGACTCAGTCTTGTCAGGATGAACTCGTGGGAATTTTTACTCAGGAGAGCAATCCCAGTGAATGCAAGGGACGTGCTCAGAGGAGTAAAGCTACCGCGACACCGTTGCTGTGGCCAGACTCATACAACAAAAAGACTCCCATGTAAAATAGCTGATAGGACAGAGGCGCACGTGCCAAGCAAGCACTGATAGTGCTTAACGAAGACCATGTGTATTAGCAGGCCTGAGCGCAGGAAATGAGAGATTTCCCCCTGCTATTCTAATGATGTCTAAGAGCGAGTTCTGCGTATAGAAATATTTCTTTAGGAAATAGCTGGCTGACTGGAATCCTTAAGAAAAAAGGGACAGCTTTCCATTACTTTTTTCTTGGATTAGAGGCAGTCTTGGTTTCTGCTGCCTTCCCAGATTTCTTAAAATTGTTTTCCAGACATTCCCACGGTGCTAATGTCAGGCCAATATCTCATAACTTTTTCCTGAACTGCTTATATTCTAACACAATATCTTTCAGGTCAAAGGGAATAATCCAATTCTGTTATTCTCCCAGCCAACGCTCAGGACATCCAGAAAAGCCTTCCTGCTTCTGCCTAGTAGCAGATGCAGGTCTTATAATGGATTGAGACAGAAGTTTCCAAATGCTAACAAGTTTTCATGATGTGTTACTGAAGTATATGTTTAAATTACAGAGCCTAATCCATACAATTAGTTTATAATGTAAATTCATGAGCAGTTCAGGTTTACTAGTACAGAAAATTATGTTTGTCACTATTTGTAGTTAATTATTGAACAGAAGCTGGAATATTTATTCTCGTAGTGTTGTCCATTGTCACAAGTGAAACTTCAAGCATAGTCATGATTTTTCATTGTTATTATTTTATTGCACTATCAACATAACTTGATTTTATTGAGATGTGTCATTGCACTACCAGGCATTAGGTATAATTATAGGAGGAAAAAAAAGCAAGTTATTCCCAACAGCTTGTTTATTAGACAACACATCAACTTTCACTAGCAAATAAGACAAATTATTTTGGTTAAGCAAGGCTGTGTACAATATTTATAACTCTACTACATATGCAATTTTAGCATACCTGCTAAAAAAGAGATCTTGAGGGAATCCAAAATTTTGTGGAGCACATTCACGTATGTAAGTGCCATCTATCTTGGAATACCATTATCTACATTAAGATAAAATCCGATATTTATTGTCTGCCTTTCATACCAGATTAATCAAGATTTGTCTCTATATATTTCTAAGAGGTCCAAGAATTTCATATATGATCCTAGCCCAAATCAGGAATAATGTGGCTTGCTCTTCAAACTGTTTTTATGGCTTTTATACTTTACCTGTTTAATACTTTGCAAATAACGAGACAATTTCTGTGGCTTCATAGATCTTAAATCATAAACTCAACTGCTCATTAAAGAAGATGGTTTATGTTATTCTCAGGAGTTAGAATAGATACAAAATATGTAAAGCAAAAATGACAGAACGCAGTTTATTTTAAAACCTGTTAAAAAGCTGGTAACTGTCACAGAGAAAAGCTAAATCAATATGGTGATCTTCAATTTTCTGTTGCCAGCCTTTAAAAAAACAAATGGAAACCCCCCCTGAATATTCCTGTAGAACACAGTGACAGTCAAACAAAACTACATAGAACAGAACATAGAAAGCAGTTTTGAGGCTACTCCATTCAAGTATTTGGCCATGCCAGCTTGAGTCCACATTGCTATGCAAAGTTCCTAGTAGCACTTGGCTTGCGTGATCTTGATGCTAGCCCAAATAAAAGGTTGCTCAAATGTATTATGGTTATTAATCTGATTTTTCTTCCCTTCATTAAAAGGAGTTTCTGGACCTTTCTTGATAACTTATCTTCTCCGTTAGCTCCAGATCTGGGCAGGGAAGATATCCAGCTTTCTTTGTAAAAGTGAACCTTCAGAAGCATGGAGATTTGCTCTCTGCTGGACAAATTACTGTTTACCTATTTATTACTTTCAAAAGAAAACATTTAATATGGAACGGCTTGTTGAAATACTTCTTCAAAACCAGTGTTTTCTTAAGAAAAGAAATATTTTTGTCCAAACTTCTTTCATTTAGTGTGGACCACCCCCCACCCCCCGCCAATTTCTGAACAGTGGTAGTTTATGCCACTAACAGAGGACCTCCTCATTTTTAGGACACTGTTGCCAGATATGACCAGCTGTTGTTGAACTGTTCACCAACATGATTCCCAGGTGGATCCTAGAGGAGTTTCTCCAGAAAGATTTATGTAATATGTCCCAAGACTTTAGGAGCTTTTCTTGGAAGTGGGCAAGGCTATTTCAGCAAAGCCCCAGTTTTTCTGGGTATGATTTTGTAGCATATCCTCATATCTCTACAAGATTTTAAAAGCATAAAAATGATGCAATAGGTAAGATGATCAAAAAAGAGAACATGCTTAGTTCAAAATGTAGGTGCTTTCAACTGAAGGTTCTATTTTTTAAATTTCCTTTTTTAACATTTTTGCATTTCAGTTACAGCAACTGTTTTAATGTTTTGAAGGTACTATAGAAATGATGATACTTTCCTGTGGCCAAAAAATCTGTGTTTTCAGTAAAATAAGGACTTCTGTGATCATTTTGCTAGCATTTGCATATGATTTCAACTCAGATGGCAAAAGAATGCCCATAGAAACTTTTTTTTTTGTTGATGATTTTTAGCAAAGATACTCAGTTTTGAATATGAAAATATTTTTAGTGGAAAATGTTTCATTTAAAGTACCACAATTAATTTCTTTGGACCACTATTTATACACATGAATAAGCCCAAAGCTAACATAAACCAAGACCCTTGTCTTTCCTTTAATTTTAATAGGAAATGGATTGGGGTTTTCATACTTCTCAGAGAAGTCTCCAAATTTTTCAAAGAAAATCTTGCCAGTTAAGGCAGGCAGATGGACAGCATCACCATACCCCTACTATGGGTGAAAACCTGTGCATTTTGATGCATATATTTGTGGTAGGTTAAACCTGGGTGGCTGAATGCTGCCCAGTGTTACTCCCACTGCTGTTCTGGAGCACGTTGGCTCAAAAACTATGGGGGAGACAGGATCTGCCCTCGTGCCCTGCCTGGTGTTGTGCTGCTTCCCAGGGAGGCTGCAGGCCTCAGCGGGGCACCTCGCAGCGTAACACGGCAGGATCCATCATGAGAAACTTTTTCCAGAGTCCCACAGGGCCAGGGAAATGGCGATAATTTTTATTTCAGGAGGCTGGAAGTTTTGTATTTTATAATGCCCACATCAGGCTTCAAACAAATACTCACATGCGTTCTTCAAGCAGTTATAGTGTTCAGTAAAGCAGCAGGCATGAGCTTGTAGCCTGGAATACAGGAGCAGTTTTAAGAAGCTTGATCAACTGATGTATTCACAGTAAGGAGAAAAAAACACCCCAAGAACTGCGATTATTGTTATGCATTTGGAATTACTGGCATCATCATAAATTCTCTACCCAAACTGGAAACATTAATGTTTAAATTTAAAAAAAATAATAACCCTAATACTGCAATTAAATAAAGAATGACTCTTTGTTTATGAGAGCTAGAATCAAAGAGCCACTGCAGTTTTTCAGATGGTTTTGCCAAGTGTGATCCTATGGCATAGAATAGGTAAGATGGTCTGAACACAAAGACTCGCAGCATGGGGAGAAATGGGAAAAATACATCAGTTACGTGTCTGAATTTCTTCCAGTGGTGACAATGCTTCCTCGTTTCATATAAATTACTTCATCCATGCTTGAAAAGGGCATTGAAGGTCTTAAATGGAGATTGCAAGGGAGGAGAGAAGTTGATTTCCTAATGGGTATTTCCCAGTCTTTTGCGCTACTCATACCTTAAACTGTAATTTCCTTTTATAGCGAGTGTTCCTTACTGCAATCTAGACAGAGAAAATTACTTCAAAGTGTGTTTGTTACCTAGAGTATAATCTGCTGAAATGTCTTGGAATTTTTAGTTGGTTTTAAAGTATCCAAGTTTCAACCTCTTGAACAGTCTCTCAGATTCAACTTTCTAACAAGTTATTTATACCACTTCCATTTGCATTCTGAATTCTTTAACAAATTTAATGAGGTTTGGTTATGTGGACTTTTTATTTTTCTTCACAGGATGCCTCTCTGGATTTACCTTTTGCAGTGTCCTGGTCTGTAACCGAGCAAGCGACTGCGGGTCTAAGTTTGATCACACTGCCCTGTCTTTGGGCCGGACCACAGAAGCTGGTGCAGACAGTGTGTGGGCGAACTGGCCTGAGGTGATGGAAAAAGAATCACCAAAGCTTCCTTAATGTAGAAGTGACACTTTTTTTCTTTTTTTCAAATTTCCTAGGTGTCAGACGTGTGTACGTACATACACACACACTAGGGACCCACTAGAGATAATGAGACAGCAGCAGCCCAGTAGTTGCTTCTTTCTGTGTCATTTCTTTTGCTCCTACTCCAGCTCTGGAGACCTGGGCTGTTCCTCAAACCCATCACAGACCAGAAGGTTTGTCTGGGTGCACAGATGCAATACCTGGAGGCAGCAGGAGAGAGAGGTGTGCCTCCTTCCACACAAAGCCCCCAGCTCTCCTCCATGAGGATCAGCGCCCTCAGACAGGCCTCTGTAGAGTCAGAGGCTGACCGCTTCCAAAATCCTTCATCTCTTAGTCATTTTACTTGTAAGAAAACCCAAATAATCTTGAACACGATGGCCATTTAGCAATTAGCTCACTGCCTCATCTAAAGTATAGACAGTGAAGGAAACCTTTAGGGGCTTCTTGGTTTCTAAATGAGAAAATACAAGGTATGCCAAAATATTCAGCAGGTTGAAATAAATTTGTACTTTTGCGGTGTAAGTGGAAAAAAAGCCATCCTCAGATCACCTCCTGCATGGGCAATATTGCTCATGCAAAGCCCTTGGCAGACAAAACACCGAAGCAGCATGGAAGCAACAAGGAAGGATACTGGGTGCCAGGGGGAATGATTTTCATGTTTGGATTTCAAGAAATCATCCACTCTTTTGGGTGGATGATACTGTCCAGCCTAAACAATTGAAAACCAGGGCATTCACTGGAAAAAATGGTAATTGCATATAAATGCAGAGAAACTCATGAAAAATAATGAATATGAACTATACCACAAGTCTGACATGCAAACACTAGGATAAAATCACTTGAAACTGTGGGCAACAGCTTAGTTTCATACCACCAAGTGTTTTGCTCCAGCAAAAAGGCAGAGTAAAAAGCACACAGAGCAGACAGGACTCTAACCCCTGCGAATGCCCTGGCATACGGCAATCTTGGTGCCGGCCTTTAGGATCTGCTTCCTCCAGTCTACACCCACTTCCAGTGGAGCAGCTAATTGAGGAGAGACACACTTTTTTGCTGCTTTACACTTCAGAAACAACCCGAAGGACCACAGAGTTGAGCAGATAACTTTTTAGTTGATGCTTCACTGTGTGCAGAAGTTTCTCCTGAAATCCCGGTCAGGCAGGCTGGCTCCAGGTGCCAGCAGTGGCACGGGAAGGGGGGCCCTGGCACCTCGCTGCAGCACTGCAGGGCATTTTCATATCATTTTCCAGGTATGGCTGCAACAGGAGAAAAAGCAGCAGAACACGAGCCTGCACGTGTGCCACTGCAAAGCCCAGCAGCTCAGCATTAGCCGACCTCAGCCAACATTTTCAGCTGAGGTCCTGGATTTCCTACTGAAGAGTTACAATACGGGCACTAAATTCCTCCTGCTGAAAGTAAAGGGAAGTCTCAGGTAGAGAGGCGGACTATGTAACTGAGGTCAACGTACCTTAAAATTCATTGGCAAGATCTCTGAAAGCTTATCACCAGAGCTAAAGCTAATCAGATGGCAGCAAGTCATAGAGCTACCTAAAATTCACCTCTTGTGGGTTATTTGTACACTGACTCAATTAATTAACAAGACAGCCCTATCTTTAGTAGGATGCAATGCTCAGAATTAAAACAGGAATGTCTCTGATGATACCTATTTGTGATGAGGAAAATTAGTGTCATTATGAGTAGTTCAAGAAAGGAATATTAAAAAAAAATGAAATTGAAAATGTGTTTTACTGTCAGAAAAATTACATCCTGCTATCATCTAGCATTCTCATAACAAACTAATATCCAGCTGACATCCTTACACCAACCCTAAGCTTCTCATGTTCTTCCACACAAACTATACAGTGAACATGAATAATTTTTAAGAAAAGCAAACACAGTATTTCCTAGGATTATACGTAGAAGATATAATTAACATCCTGCAAATTTATACTTCTTTACTGCTTAATAATAGGATACCCTGTAGAGCAAGTGCTGTTTCTTACATATGAAGTCCATCTCTCCTATCAGAAGCAAAATAACTTTGTGAGAAGTTTTGAATGCAGGTTTCTTCTTTGCAGGATGAACTACTCTGAATTTATGTGGGTTTTATATGTTTTAAGCGAGCAGACCTTGCTTAAATGCAAAACCTTTCACTGTGTTATGGTTCTAAACTAATTAATCAGGCTTAGCCAAAAAAAAAAAAAAAATTTTCAGTGATGTTTCAGACTAAGATGGCCTGTTGTTTGAAAGTGAGCCTGGAAGAGAGCTTGAGGTTACTTTTTTGCATGTAAGTATTAAATGTAACAACCAGCATCCTAAATGCTTGCCTGCAAGTGACTTTGCCTGTACAGCTGAATGGAAAGTATTATTTGTTCTAACTGCTGCCTGCAGATGCTTTCTTTGTGGTTTCACAGCCTGGTCATAAGGCAAACCTTTTTAATTTTTATTTTTTATTTTTACAGCTGTTTAATTGGGACAGTCTCCACTCTGGTATTTATTTGTGATGTTTGTTTACACAGGAGGCTTTTAGGTTTGCAAAGGCAGGGTTTGCTGGATGGAGGGGCCAGGTACAGTGTTTGTGCAGCTGGTCGCCAGGTAACCCTCCCAAACACTGCTGGAGACCTCTAGAACCAAGCGCAAGGATCAGTACTGGTGCTCTCCTTGGGACTATTTGCATCGCAGCACAAGCTCAGATGTTTGCTCAATTTTATTTTTTTTTGATGTCAGGCAGAATCATAATTCTACTTTGAAAAGATAAAAGCTGTGAAGCAGCAATTAACTCTCTTCAATAAGAACATGTTAAGCAGAAGAAAATTAACTGTGGGTGGGGAAAACCATGGTGGTTTATTAATAAAATTTCAGTGTATGGTTGATGCCACGTAGCCGAAAATCCCAAGTCAGATGCCAAATATCAAGAGTCTTAAAAAAGAAAAAAAACCCCAAACCTCAAATTCATTCTCAAATAATGAATTTGAAACTCTTCCTTTGCTATGATTTTGGAGACTTTAGGCTTAAATTGCATCATGTTTTTGAGGTTTTCCTCTCTCTGGTTAAGGCAGCTGAGAACACAGGCCTGATTATCAGCATAAACCGTGCCTCCTGTCCCCAGGATTAGACACAGTATGTATGTAATTAGCAGCCATCTCTGTCTGAAAAGTGAGGTCCTGCTGTACAGCAAGGCTTGCTGGTGCTGGCAGAGCTGGGAGCTGGAAGAGCCCTTCTGGAAGGCACAGCTCTAGTCGAAGTGCCACTGGCTGTTGATAAAGACCTCTAAAGCTGGCAGTTCTGCAAAGATAGATGGAGCACTAACAAGAAAAGGTTTATCCCAAAGTGTTACAAAATATGTAGGAAAAAATATACACCAGAAAAAATATACAGCAATTATGGAAGACATCTGAACAGGTTGAGCATGGTTTAATCTGGTTGTGAGCCTTTACAGCTCTGGGCATTTGTGGATCCGGACTGTAGTAAAATGCGTAAGAGAAACCTAGCTGTGTAAAATTTAACTCTCCCTTTCCCACTGCCTTCATTATGCACTTTCTGTTAATATTTGCTTTAATTCTAGTCTGTGTGCTTTTAAATGACTTCAAAAGCTCAAAGAAGAGCTCATTCAGAAAGGACAAGTTCCACCAGTCCTGCTTTTAAAATTTACCCAATGTACCTTACATATCATTTCAGAAGCAATGTTTCAAATCAGCTGAGGTTGCCTCTAGAAGTTAACCAATGCTAGCAATTCCTTCTGAAAATTTGAGATGGAAGGATGTCTAATAAAATCATAGAATACCAGAATACCAGGTTGGAAGGGACCTCAAGGATCATCTGGTCCAACCTTTCTAGGCAAGAGCACAGTCTAGAAAAGATGGCAAAAAAAAAAAAGGGAAACCAACTAGATGCATGTATTTGGAGACAGACATAATGCAAATAGATACACACACATTTCTCGCTGTCGATACAGAAAAACAACTACTATTTAAAATGTGCACATGAACATCTCAGAGTACTTATACTACACATGGTATACATAAAACAGGGTTCTGTAGTTTCATTTAAATTGCTTGCACTCTAGGATGAAACTTATCTTTTAAAAGTGGGGTTGTTACAAGAGCTGCATTGTCAGGGATTCCCCAGTGTCTCATTTCTCCTAAGCATTTCTCATGGTATGTTTTAGATCATGGATTGAGGAAGAAAAGCAGCAAGTTAATGCAGGCCAGGAGAGGTGTTAGGATGACGCTGTGGGAGGATAGCCATAGACTTTCTCTTTGGCACTTGTTACTTGCTCAGTTTTGCAAAGAAGATTTTGATTGTTTGTTTGTTGGTTTTAAAGGCAAAAAAATGCCACATAAGTGGCACTTAGGCAGACATTTAAAAGGAACAATGATATACATTCACATGAGTGCCTTAAAAAAAAAATCTATGATCTAAATATGGAATTCTCTTTCCTTGCTCCCTCCTTTGAGCCTGTTAGAAGAAATTCACTCCCCAAATTACTTGGGGGTGTGTGTGGTGTTAAAGAAAAAAGGTTGAGATTTTCAGGTAGTCATATGCTTTCAAGAGCTGCAAATTTAAAAGAATATTTCTCACCCTGGTTGCCTCCAAGTAGGTTGGAAATTGGTGAAGCAGCAGGTTTATTTGGAACCATGGGGAAGAAAAATAAATGGAAATAATATTTCCTTTTGTACCTTAGAAGAGCTAAGAAATATCAAGACAGTCCAATGCACATTATCAGGTCTCTAACTTTTATATAATTCTGCATTTCATTGTGCGTGACGCATTTACATTTTGTACTGCATCTGTAGTATTTCTAGTCCTCCCTCTCTGAAGTCTGAACTGTCATAATCCCACTGCAATTCTGCGTTAAGTGTAAGATAGCCATTCTGCATATGGAAAACTGACTTAGAACAGTCTTAGTCTTATGTGAAATATACTCTACAGAACATGTTTATGTGCCTGTGCACACTGCCCAAGGCAGTGAAACAGCAGAAAGACCCAGTCACACCCCTCACCCTGAATAACCTATATGGTGAATGCTATTGGGTCTAAATTTCTATTTTCTTTTACCTGGATCAATCATTGTGAGTATTTTTCTCTTTTATCTTATAGTCACCATTTGTGCATTCATCCAGATATAACTTCAAATAATGGCTTCCACCAGGGATTTTTTCCTTTCTCCTTTTCAATGTAGAGAAAGAAGTTAAAAAAGAAAAAAAGGGTTCTGGGCAAATCAATGAAGCTGAGGTTAGTGGCTTTTAAAAACAACCCCCCCTGTAGTACTGATACTAGTGGGTAATAGTAACTTACCAATTTGTTTCCATTCCCATAGAAACTATTCTAAGTGCCATGGTAACAAACCTAAACAAACATAAATATTATCTTTCCTTCTGGTCCCAAAATTTTCACATTTAATGCTGTCCTAATAAATAGCTACAGTAGCAGTTCCCCAGCTATTGTTCACAAAGACATGCTACAGTAAAATACATTCTCAGTGTGCTTACCAGAACATGCAAGCAGTTGCAGGGCTTAATAAATAATGGCTGATTATACATACATAATTGATCTTATTTAGCAATATAGGTACACGTAACAGTAAGTAGCATAAGTCAATGAAACAGCTTTTTAAGTAAGACAGGTTTGGTGAACTTACTGGCATGGCTTATCAGTTTGTTTGACAGTCTGAAAAACTAGAGCTGTTTTCCATGTTCATAATACCTGTCAGAAACATATTATGTGATTAACTTGTGATTGTAAGGAAAATAGATGCCTTTAAAAATTATTATTCTAGTGGAAATTCATCTCAGAGCTCATATAGGCACTTGGCTCTATTCTTCTTGATCTGTTTCACAATGTTATATGCTTTATTATTCACCCACGGTTCAATTTTTGTTTGGTAGTTCCATCATGTCAAATCTTAATTTTCTAATACAAATATACCCTGCTTCTATCTGCCAACTGAGCTTTCCCATATATGTTTTCTAATGGCTTTGTGAGCAGACAGAGCCTCAGGAGGCCGGTCTTTACCATGCAGTGACCAAGCGCAGATCGTCCACCCTGCCGTGACTCAGACCCCGGCTACTCTCAGCAGCCGAACTGTCCCCAAGCAGCGCCTCACCTGGGGGTGCTGTACTGTCCTTCTCAAAGGACTTGGATCAGCACAGCCAACTTTAGGTATTTGTCAGAATATTATAGACGCAGCTCATTTCACATGCATGTTTTGCCCAGGATTCTGACCAGACAACTTGCTTTTTAAACAGAGAGGAAGACACCCCAAAATAGTGATTCTTCAGAAAAGCAGTCTGAATGCAACAGTTCTTTCTCTCATGTACCTTTCCCTTAGAGAGTCAGTGAGTCTGACTGTGTTCAAAAAGACAGGGATACACCCTGTTTTACAAGGCTCCTGGAATATCTACACCATAAAATAGTAAAATTGGCCTCCAGAGCTGGGAGGCTCTTGCCCTTTTGTCATGTTCCAGTCTGCCATCACGCAGGTTTGCTCAGCATCTCAAAGCAAGCACAGACCTTAGTGCACAACCTTGTTGACAGGTGATGTCTTTCCATACAAATCTGTTTTCCAAGGTAAAAGTCTGCCTGTTCTCCAACTTAATTTATTTCAGGGGTAGCCATCAGCTCAACACCATGAGTTTTCTGCCTCTGGCCTTCAGTATTCTACCACAGAGATAAAACCAGAGAACAAAGAGCTGAATATTCACAGTGGAGTGTGGGGTCTGATTAGAACACATGCAGAGATGTCATAGGCTCAGGCAGATTTACACCCAATGAGGAAAATAGTTCCTAACCTGTGCAAAGGGAAAGGGCAGAAAAAGCCCAGCTGAAGTATGTAAGTCCAGGCTCGTGTCTGCAACATTTCCAAAAGGATAACTGAAGCTACACAAACACATTGGCCCTTGACCCTAGGCTTGTTCATTTGGAGGTCTAATGCAAAAGCTGTTCTCAGTTCTGGTCATCTGCTCCTTGGCTTTGGGCATAACCACAGCTTTGCATGACCTCATTTCATCTGGAAAACTCTTGGAGTTTTGGACAAAAACAGTTAGTCTTAAAATGACAGATTTTCTGCTGTAGATTTATATACTTTTTGCAATGTCTGGTTTGCCAAATGTCAGCAGGGCTATCCAGGAGAACTGAACTTGTTGCCTGTCTTGCTTGATCCAGTTCAAAGCTATTGGAGTTGCAATGGGAAATAATTTTCCAGTGAAGTAAGCTATTATTTTTGCATAATGTTAGCAAAAATCTATTGACTGATAGTCAATAGTTGGTGCTCACACACACAAGAGGCAATGGGCACAAACTGAAACACATCCCATCACAACACATTTCCATCTGAATTAAAAAAACCAAAACAAACCATTTTTATTCTGAGGATGGAAGAGGTTGTCCAGAGTGGTTGTAGAGTCTCCATCCTTGGAGATATTCAAAACCTGACTGGACACAGTCATGGGCAACTTGCTGTAGGTGACCCTGCTTGAACAGGGGTGTTGGACCAATGATCTCAAAAGGCCCCTGTCAACCTCAACTATTCTGTGATCCCTGTTCCTATGCTAGATATTGTGCAAAGGTAAACCAGGGAAGGAGTGATCAACCTTCAGAGAGACTTTCTCTCTTTAATTTTCTGTGGTCAAAAGCCAGCTAAAATCCTTGGGGTTTGGCGAGTCATAGTGTAGCACTTCCCAATCCTATTCTCAATTTGTTGATACAGAAGCCAAAATCCACTGGGACTTCCAAGACAGATGTTTGCGCTGAAGAGTATATGGATGTCTCAAGACAATTATTTTTCTTTCTAAAGGTTCTTAACTCCCCCTCCCTGCCCCCTCCCCCCCCCCCCCCGCCCCCAAACAGGTATCATCACCTAAAGACATCTGCTCTTTGCAGATGTTTGCAGACTTAGAACCAGAAATAATGTCTAGAATGTCAAAATTTCACAACAGTGGATTCCATCCCCCAGGGATTCAACTGGAGGCTCTATTTGCTTTTCTTTGAAGCCTGAAGCTCAGTTACTTCAGCAATACCACTTAGATTGCATTTGGGAAACTTTCCCTCAGTTTGTCAGCTTTTGTTTTTATTACCATTTGTCTTTGTTGCTCTTTGTCAGCTACCACCTCAAAAAAGTTTCAACATCCAAACATAAAATAAAATTTAGCTTTTTCTCAAATCCAAGTTAACAGGTGCGAAGACAAAATCCTAGACAGATCAACAGATAGTTGATGTTCAATCCATATACATATTTGAATAATTCATAACCCTTTTTTCCTTTAATTTGGAAATTAAGAAAAATATTTTCAAGTGCCCTAGCTAATGTCTCCAGATACTTGGTAGAAAAACGCATGTGTTTGATTTGTCTCTCATGCAAGCAGTCCTGGTTTTCTGGATTCTAGACTATACATGCACTCTCAAGAGAGTGCTCTGAGGAGCACAAGGACAGGAACTGAAGCATTTGTTTAACAAAATGCTTAAAATAAATGAGAAAATCTGACATACATGTGCATATATTTGTTCTCTGAGTTTATCTTTCAGGCTCTTAAAGAACAGAAATCTTGTTACAAAGGTGTATAAGCGTCTGTATATGCAGTTTGAAGGAAATAAGAATGCCTTTTATGGAGTGGGACACTGCAAAGAATCAAAAGTTTTTTATTTCATGTTGTAAATTAGGAGCAATGCACATTTTACACAACTTGGCCATAAAGAATTAATTTTTATTAGACTCTAACGTGCTGTCACATCAGCTAAGTGCAGTCTATTCTGGTGATTTTACTGGGACTAAGTTGCTCCTAAAACTATGAAATCAAAAACCTAATCTGAAAAACTTCCTGTCAACTGATGCAAGCAGACAGCATTGACTGCAACAGCTACTGTTCAGTTTGCAAATCCCTGACCACATTCACATCATTTTTAGCCAGCATGAAGTGGAAGGTCCAATTCTGCTCAGGCTGCAAGCACATGATGGAGAGAAAACAGCCACATGGTTCTAAAGCCTTACAGCTTGAAAACCATGCTATCAATAATCCTGTAACTCCCAGACAATGCCTCAGATTTTCTTATTTTTCTCAACAGCCTGGTGAACATATTAGAGCCAGCTTTGAGCAATGTAGCCCACCATTTACTTTGTACTATCATTTCCTATTTGTAGATCTATTAGCCATTAATATCCTTAGCTAAACTGTGATATCAGAAAAATCATTAACCACCCTCAAAAATAACAATAAATGTGAAACTGAGATTAAATTTGCAAAATGTACTTCATAAAAAGCTCAGGCATTAAAGAATTAAGGTATTTTGAACAAAGAAACCATGACATTAAGTAAACTGAGAAATGCTAGGAGTAGAAAATTTGAGACCAATACTGTAGTCTTATAGATTTACAGGAAAATTAAAAGACATTTCTCTCAGTCACCACAACCAGAATTCCTAGGACTGAAACTTGCTCCAAACACAAAATTTTTATGAAATTATTTCCAGGTATACTCTTTTGCTCTTGAAATTCATAGCTTTAATAGTTTTATTTTCAGTCTCCTAGTTACTAAAGTTCAGCTAAGGAGGATAGCTTCTCCTGTGTACATGTCAGCAGCCATGGATTTCTATCCATTACCAGGAAACCTGAACCCTGGGGGAATAAAACTGGGACCCTGGAGGGAGAGAGGAGGACCTGAGCTGCCTCCTGCCCCTTGGCACTGGGTGTTCTCCTTTCGCCCTCCTCCATTGTGGAGTCTCTCTTATTGCAGAGTTTCTTTCTGTTGCTAGAGCAGGAATGAATAATACAGATAATAAACTTTCATTCATTATTCATCTATTCATCTGTCCCTTATGGCATCACTAAAATATGAGCTTTGAAAGGTTTTGGTGATGGTTTGCTGACGCCAAGATACAATGTGTTGTTTTGAATGGTGGCTTGTATTTTATGCACAAATATTACCAGGAGAAGCTTTCTCTTTGTACCCACTGTACTACTGAGAAGTAAAGGAACTGTGTTTTCTCTTACTCAGAACTGGATGTAAAAGAAGAATGCTTTTAGTGGGAGCAGGATGCAACTGCAGCTTGTTTCTGCTGACAAGGTACAAGGCATTACAGTCTGACCCCTCAGAGAAAGATATTTCCACAGCAAATACACAAACTGTTTACAATGGCAGTGATAAAGCATTTTATGCTCGTCTACTGCCTTCCTTGCTTAGACCAGCAGCCAAGAGAAAGGCTGATGCTCCTGGATATTGTGATAGTCTGGAAAAAATTGACCATAGGAGGCAGAAGTTCACTTTAATAAAGTGAGTCAAAGGCTGCGTTGGAAATTTTTGTCCTTGTCAAGCTTGTACTTCTTAATAGTTAGGGGATTTGGGTTATACCAGTAAGTATTTATTGCTGGTGATTGTTGCATTCATTGTAACTGGTGCTGCTGGAGAGGAGCAGAAGGCAGCAGCAGAGACGTGAGGGCTAGCTTCATTGCAGGAGGCACGATGAGAGGCACAGAGCGAGTACAAGCTCTGCCTCAAAGATCCGGCCAGACGGTCTGGGAATGAGAACGCCGAAGCACAGAGAGAGAGTGATTTGCCTAAGGTGAGCCAAACATAGAGCCTTGCAAACAGTGAATAAGAAAAAGGATAACGTAAGCTCTGGTAGCAGCTCGCACTGCTGCTCATCCAGCAGCCACAGGTCTACATTTACATGTCTGTTACTTGAATGAAGGCAAAGGAAAAAGTCATTTTCATAATTATGAGGCAAACTCTCCCACTCAGCTAGCTGCCTCATCTCATCCTGGCACAGTACACCACTTATCACATCAATAAATGCAAAAAAATGGAACAGTAAACGTAGCTGAACATATTCATATATATTGGAAACTTTCAGCTTTGCTTTTTTTTTTCTATTTCACGTTGTTGCAACAACCCACATCCCTGCTGGGCTTTGATTGCAGCTTTAGCTAATTATATTAGTTGAGACATTTTGTCATACAGTGAATCAGATCCTCAACTGATTTAAATGAATGCAGCTGCACTGATGTTAGTGGAGATTTGCCTGTTCTTACCAATTATTCATTATCTCCCCAAAAATGAAAATGCAGACAGCCATACCCTAAAATAAATGTTTTAAAGCAAAGGGATATGCCTTTAGTAGCTTTTTCCAATTTATTTCCTAGAACGCATTGAGAACTCCATTTGCACTCTAGAAAGCACAAGGAAAGTGCGACAGCTCACGAAGAAATGAACTGTGCCTTCAGTACATTCTCCAGATGTATCTTCCCATAGAAATAAGACCTCAAGACTATTGCCACATCCAAATCTATTGCATATATCCAAGAAAGCAACAAGCATGGAAGACTACTGGATGACTATTTTTATATACAGCATAAGAGAAAACGGAATAGGGAGGATTGCCTCACAGTTATCCTCCAGACTAGAACTCATTGTGGATCGTCACATAGGAACAACCATAAAAATATTATTTTTCTTAGCCTTACACCAGTTCTATTTGGTCTGGAAATGGTCATAAGTTCTGGCATGTCAAAACATTTACAAAACTAATGAATAAATCCAGCTAGAAGCAAACTAGCTTTGAAAGGCTCCAGTGTTCTGCAGCTATTGGTGTTTAGGGCACTGGATTAGCTTTTTCAAATACTGTGGCATGAGATAAAAGCAGATGACTTCCCTCAACCAGCTATAGATTTTCTCAGTCTTCTTGCACAGATGACTGTACAAATTCTTTAGCTATCAGCACCTAAACATCAAAATTCTTTCTGGCAACATTAACTCAGGTTAAATTTCAGCTGTCACTTCGCCTTGTCCCTGATGCCTAGAGATGTGTCTTTATAGACCCACTCATTTTCCATAGCCTTAAACCTTCTGGGGGAAAACAAAAAAAGGCAGCCTAACAGAGGTTTATTTCTGCTTTGGCATGTGGCTTAAACTTCATATATCAGACATTTAATGACTTGTTTTCCACAGCGTTGCTGGCACCAGCCTTGCTGCTGCCGCCTCTGTGTTTGTGCAGAGGTTCCTTAGAAATGCACGGCTGCTCTGTAGCTGGCCAAGTTGCAGGAGGTTGCACATGAATCTTGCAGAGGGAATGCAACTCCCACCCCGCATGCGGCCCGAGCCCGCCCTTGGCACGAACGCAGGCTCAGCATGTGTTCTCCCCTTGGGAGCACAGAAACAGCTCAGAGAGTTGCTGCGGCTTTTCCAGCCCCGGCACGGACGCTACAGTTTGCTCATGTGTGCTGCCACTGCCTGTTGTTTTGCCAACGAAGCTCTTGGCCCTCGCCTTCGGCAAGGAGGGAGAGCAGCCCCCTCAGCAGCCCAGGCTCCTCACCCCGCGAGGGCTGTGAGCGCCTGGGAGTTGGTGCCTTCCCCATCACAGGGGCCTTGTAACTTGGGAGGGAGAGGAGGCTGCTGCCGCCCCACTTACTGCTCTGTTAGCACACAGAATTGTCAAATGTTTGGGAACGAATCCTCCTGCCTGTGTTTGCTCTGGCGCTTTTTAGGTACAAATAAAAACCTGCAAATTATTCAGGTGACTAATACTTTTTTTTCCCCTTTGCTTTCAATTTTATCTATCTCAGTGTTCACAGCCCTTCTCAGGCAAAACAATTAAATTAATGACAACCTATAATGGTCACCTATACCTTTTTCCCAACTTTTCCCTTTCTCAAGGGAAACGTTAAAAGCAATCCTTCCTACTATATCTAAAGTGAGAAAATGTTTTCCTCTGTTCTTTCCTCTGACATTCTTACACTCTTATCCCCCACTGAGAAAGACTATATTTATGAGACTGCTATTTGTTAAATGGTGATTTTGCTGATTTTTCCACCATAAATGCAAATGATTTTGAACAGCGCAGTGTTTGATTGCCTGATTGTGAAACTCCGGTGTTAATAGGATTATTCATGCAAGCACTCTCCATGTTATGCAACAATTGCGTAATCACTGCCTGAATATTGCCTCAGGTTCCAGCTCCAGAGCCTCCAAATCTCATCCTCCCACCCCATTACAGGTTTTAATGCTGCATGCAGCTATGGCAAAAATTCCCTCCAATGATTACTGAAGATAAAGCACTTAAATTTGGATTGCCCCAGCTTTCTAATGCACTTCTTAGCACTAGAGCTCTAGACACTGCTTGATGGGATTTTGGGGGTTTTCTCATTTGGTTCTGTGGTTGGTTTTGTTTATTTTTTTGTTTTTGTTTGCTGAAAGGAACAGAAATGGCAAAGACAAAACTTTCCCCCAGTTTCTTCCTGCAAGTGAAACAGTTTTGTTTTATAGCAAACACAAATGGAAGTGCAACTGTTCAAAATGGATTTCTAGACTTTGCCATTCTGAAATGGAAATGGGAAAGCAAGGTGATCGTTGCTGCCTTTTCTTTGCTTCTCACTCTCAGACTTCCCTTTTAGGCCCTCTCTAATAATTTTACTACTCTTCTAATAATTACATTGTTTCTATGTGGTCAAAAGGTGAATAAAAATGTTCAGTGTTTGGAAGGCGTATTGCTCTGTAGGGACCAAGACTCATCATCCATACTAGAAACAGTAGTAAAATTAGAGACCATCTGGCCTATTTACCTGCTCATGGAGAAGCAACAGTCCCCAGGCCAGCTGGAGCTGTGTTTGCCAGCATTTTGGAAGTCCCCAAAGCTGAAATTAATGACCAGATGTTAGTGGAAGCTCAGCATCACCACCTCCACTTCACATGCCCTACACCTTTTTGTCACAGTTTCAGTTGCCTTTGGGTGCATGGAGCATGGAAAAACTGGCCTTAGATACTCTTTGAGCCCTGTTTCAAGTCTTAGAATAAGCTGATTTTGCACAGTGGTAGGGAAGGGATGGAGTGTGTCCATGAAACAATGTCTGTGACAGTAAATCCAATCTGAACCTCATAAATATGCTTGTTACTCTGAGAGCTGTATGTTTGAAAAGATGATCAAAATTCAGATGCTGTATACTCTCAGGCTCTATCTGAACTAACACATTTTCAGTTTTTCTGTACAGTATCAGTAGCAAGTGTCCTGAGTCTAGGCTCTCCTGTCTCTTTATATTGCTATGTCTGGCTTCCCGTCTCACCCCCTCTCTTTTTTCCTTCTGTCATCTATATCACAGAACTAGGAAAATACAGAAGATTTCAGTGTATGCAGTCACTATTTGCTGGCTCAGTGACACAGATTCCTTCAAGAGACAATATTATCAAATATATTGTAACACTTTGTGAATGCACTTGGCCTGCAGCAGAAGCTGTTGAGATGGGGAATTTGAAGCAGTGCTTGAGTGTACCTGATGCTGGAACCAAACCCCTCAAATCTGCTGGTCTTTGGGAAACAGGATGATAATCGTGGCCTGGTGTATCAGAAGGCTGCAACTACCAACATGTACAATTATGGGGAATATTCATGGCACGGACAGAGCTGGAAGCTGCATGGTATTACCTTCCCCCAGTCAGCCTCTCCTGCCACCTGACATCCAGGTAGAGACTAAGGAAAACTAGACTATTAATAGGTACTGCAGATATTAATAGGGACTACAGATTTACATTACAGATGTTTTCCATATTATTTTCTGAACAAACTGTAGACTTCAAATACCCAGTAATGTTAATTTGACTTCTTTGCGGATTTTTTTCCCCCTTATGTCCTTGTTAAAGTCAGGATAAAAGCCATCCCCTTCTCTCCTAGTCCACAGAACCAGTTATTCCATCCTGGTAGGTAGGCTACCAGATTGGTCAGGCACAGTTTGCCCTTGGTAAATCTATTCTGGCTGTTCCCAATCATCATCTTTTCCTAGATGGAACTAAAGATGGAAAATACAAAATGGTATACTGGTGACAGATTACAGCCCACACAGATTCCTGAGGACTATACATAATTATTACAACGACAGGGGTAGCGATGACAAATGTAAGATATGAAGTTACAACTATAACACCCCTAGAGTCTATTAAATTCCCCCAACACACTCAAATCCCAGGAAATTGTCAATATGCATCCCTTTTTTGTACATGTAGAATAATACAGACCATCATATATTTCCTATAGCAACCACTGTTTGTTAGAGTAATACATTCCCAATCTCAGAAATTCCATCCTAATATAAACCAGTAAATGCCAATAGAAACCCCGCCTTCTCTCCATTTCAATTGCTTCCAAATGTGCACAGTTTATCTCAAGGTACATGGGGCATCTCTGCATCTCCCCATTTGGTAGTGCTTATGCAAAAGAAAACACGAGACGCTGACAGCTACATCATTTTAATAGGGGAAATGCATTTGTAACTCCAAAGCATCTTGCCTGTGTTGAAGTCTTGACTTTACTCCTTTCTCAATGCTTACAGCTTCCTTTGCTCAGGCATGCTTCTTGTTAGATTAAGAGTAAGGTATTTCAGAAGCTGGCCAGCAAATCAGCAAATTGGAATGGATTCTATGTATCAAGTCATATTGCCCTTTTTTCTTCATAACTGAGCTGGCATGTTCTTAAAAATATTAAAGCTGGTGGTTGTGCTTACCTAAGGACTTGTCCAAAGCTCTTTAGAATCAATGGGAAGGATTCCATCAACATGCATTGGACTAAGCCCCTCCCGCTCAAGTGGTGACTTCTGTGTATTGCAGGATTTAGGCAAACCCCAGCTGTGTATGCTGAAGTTGCAGATCTTCTAGCACAGAAACATGTGCAAAACCTTCAGCTGGCTAAAACAGAGAGGCCCCATGTGGAAAGCAAGTCTATAATGGGGTAGGTGAATGACTTTTTCAGGCCATCTTCTGACCCCCTACTAGAGAAGAAAAAAAAAAAAAAAAAAAACCGGTCCCCATAAAGAGATGTGGGTTTTATTCTCTGCATGTTAAGAAGATCTTAAGGGTATTTTCCTCTCGCACTGCTTTTGCGTCTCTTGGAATTATTCCTCTCTATACTTGGTCAAAGGGGCTCTGTTCTAAAGAGACCAGTTCTGGAAAAAAAATAACATGCTGAGATGGAAAAGTGAAGCAGAACATCAAAAATTAGAGAGACAAAAATTCATGGTTATAGCTATAAGAACTAGTCAAAAAAAGTAGTTTCCAATTCCCAGGAAATATGCCTGTTCTAGAGTTTGGGTTTGGACAAATTTGAGTTGACAGCAAGACATTTTCAAAAACATGTTTCCATAGAAAAAAAGTTCTCAGAACCCTGCAGCTGCACCAGCTGATTCATTTACTCTAAGCTTTGCAATTCTCAAAACTGATGGATTCTAGACAGACCTGCTGGGAGGTCAGCCCTGAAGTCGCAGGATCTGGACAACTAATCCCACATTTTCAAGTCTTCACCCACGCTTTGCAGTGGGAAGCTGCACAGCGGTGGAGCCAGGGCTCTGGCTGCTAGGCTCTGTGCCATGGGGTCAAACTTGCCGGGGCTGCCACGGGGGCTTCCCACTCAGGACAGAGCTTAGAGATTCTGCCATGGCAAATTCAGAGAGAAATTTTGCAGGCCTATGCCCAGCCTTGGAATCTGCCTAGACTCCAAAGACTTCACTTTTGGGGCAAAATCGTAGGACAGCCAGTTTTCCAAAGGTAAGTATCAAGTACTTTCAAGATTCTGGAGTAACCTGGATGGGATGCCCCTGGCTTCTGTGGTCCTAGCTTCAGAAAGGACTTGCAACCAACTGGGCAACTTTTTGGTTTCCACAAACTCTCTTTTGGCATTTGTATGTACAAGAAAACTCCTTTTGCCTGAAACACCTATAGCTTTATTTCTTATTTTCCTCCATGAATGGGTATAAATAAGCTAAAGCTTTACCTATCATCCTTGTGAGCTGATGGATCACAAGCAAAACCCACGTACATCTAATTTAAGATCTATTCCATCAGTTCTAGTACAATTGTTTTGTCTTTTATGTATGTATTGTACTGCATTTATATTAAATTTATTTCAGTTCATGAAATGAATTCATGAGACATTTACTGAATGGCTATGCTTTGCTCCCAAGATTTAATTAAGACCCGATCAGATAGCAGGTTGCACCTTCCACACAAATATAACCACTGACCAGCAAACTAATTTATGAATATAAATGCCTCTTTCTATTAAAATGTGTTCTTTCTAGCAGGTACTACTGTGGTGTCTGAAACCCGGTTAATAAATATGCCACTAGATCCTATCTTCACTTTACACATGGAAGTATGCGACAGTACCCTTGCATATTAGTGGCAAAGCCATAAAAGCAGGGCATAGGAAAGTTTATACATGAATGAAAAGCTTTACCAGGAACAGAGGAGAAAATGGAGTCAGCGGGAGAGTTTTCAGCAACAAAAAAAAATACTTAGAGGAAAAACATTTTGTGTGGAATGTTTAATTATTTCTTCAGTGAAAAATTTGGTCCTGTGCTCACCTGTGCAAAACATGGGGTATGTACTGTAAATAATTATTCATAAGAGTAGAAATTTGTCCAGTTTCTTCATATTTTCTCTCTGGTGTTGTTCCTTATTTTCAGTTCATACAAAAAATCATTATGAATTTTACAATGGGTGAAACCTTAAGTTCTGTCTCATAATGATATTCCACTCCTAAAATAAATCCAAGTATAAAATTTCTATAGGCTGTAAAAGCTTTAATGAAGCTATTCTAGTGTTAGTATGTTTGTTTCAGACATACGCATGGATTATTCTCTAACTAAACAAAGTGAAAACATGGATGAAAAATAGCAGGAGCCTTTGAAGCAGCACTGGTCTACTGAAGTGACAAGGGCACGGCGCCATTGTAGAACTGAGGTTTTCCAAAGCACGCTGCAAAATTTGTACAACTTTCAGTGATAATAAATTTGTACAACTTTTCAGTGATAGATACATAGTAGATACTATGTGGCTGCAAGCTCCATTTGCCACTCAAAAGACCTGAGTTTGTCTCAAGAGTCTTAGTTTATTTTTAAAATAAGTGTTTTTAATTCTTTTAAAAGTTAAAAGGAGGCAAAAGTAAAACACACCTATTCCTATTTTCAAACAATCCTTTTCTGTTGATTACTATTTCTTTTTTCAGAATGCATAAAACAAAGTCCATAATATAGTCACAGCTACTCCTCTTAGTCTCTGCAGCTGGGAGGAGAGCACAGAGAAGATAGCTGAAATACCTCAGCACCAAGGCTGACCGCATTCCCCACCTATGGCGTAGTTCAGAGTAGTTTACAAGCTGCTTTAACACCACTGACTGAAAGACTTCAGACTATTGCCTGCCTCCTAACAGTAAACAGCTGAGGATTTGCTTATAGCAATGGATATCTCAGATAAGATTCAGTCTATTTTTTTTTTAGTATAAAGGACCTAGAGAATCTGATCCATTGTCTTTCCATTGTAAAGATACATTTACTTGGTAGGTATTCTGCCAAAGCTCAATGCTCAGTTTATATATGAATTGATAATTTTTACTAGATTTGTTAGCATTCCCTTGTTATCACTGACCTGAAACCTCTAGGAGGGATACGATAGTTCCAGCTCTGGCTTTCTTCACCTATCAAACTAGCCAAACTACCAACTAGTGGTGCAAATCAATGATCTGACAGAGATATCCATAGTGGACAGAGTTGTCCACAGAAAATAGGATCCAAATTCAGCTTTGTCACATAGACCATTCATGCAGTTTCTATCTAATTACAAAAAAACCCAAAAAAGTCAAAGAAGAGCCTGAAGATGAAAGTTCTGATGTGCCTCAGTTTCAGAACTGTGTACTTATATCTGATAACGCAACATTTGCCCTGGCACCTGAAGGCTGTGGCTTATTCTGACATAAGTACTACCTTAGAAGATGGCCGGTCTGTACAAGAAAGGTCTGTTCATTTCTTTAAGTAAATAAATAGAAGAAACCTGTAGATTGACTTCAGAGCAGTGGAGCCATGATATAGAGTCATCTACAGAAAGTTAGTGAACCTGGTAAATGCTTGGTCACTAAGAGGATGGACATTAAAAATTGAACCATATAGACAAAATGAAATAAAAAAGCTTTTACTTTTAATGGAATACCCTTTTGCCAATTATATAAGCAAGGTCAGCATGTAATGGGATAAAGCCCTAGATACACAGGAAAGAATAAAATTTTTACCATCAGGATAACAGTTACATACTTCAATTTAACAACATTGAGTGAATGCTTAAAGTCTAATTCTGACCTTCTTCGGGTGTAGCCACTATTGACTTCAACCCACAGTATTTGGATTGTAATATGCTTTTTTCCTTTATACACACCAGGGTTTGCTGTGACACACTGCTGGTGCTACTATAGCATTAGGCATGGATTATGGAACTGCATTGGAATCCCTGTTTTCTCTGCTACAAGTTACTCAAGAGAATTTTTTCTCTTTGGTGTGCCAGGCATTTTCTTCCATTCATGCAGTGATTGATATTCAGCTCAATTATCTGATTCAATGGTAAAACTTGGGAAGCCTCCTTCTAAAAGGAAAAAAAATCTGGATACCCTCCAGAAAATACATTATCCTCTTTTCCGTTCATCAAGATCTTATTCCTCACTAACACTGCTGCAATTCATTGTTGTACTGTTTAGCATCTCTGAAAGAAGAGTCTAAACCTTTGTGTTTATATATCACAGGGAAGATCTGTATCCTTTTTTTTTTCTCCAGTTTGTGAAGTTAGAATGAATTGGTTTGAGGTTGAAATGTTTCAAATCCATTATCATTTACATTTTCTTGACCCTAAACAAAAAAAAACAACCAAACCGCAAAACCAGTTTCCCATTTAGATCTCTTCAAAGGGAGGAAGAGGAACCTTATTACGTTTGCAAAGCTTAACCTCCTTGCTTTAAAGAACCGTGGAATAGTTTCTTGGGATTTGTTACAAGTACTTTACAAAGATGTGTTAATTATCTGATCTAAGTTTACATTTGTTTTATCTTCATTTTGTGCAGACTGTAGCATATTCATTACATCCTGCCTCTTCAACAATGGTTGTTAAAGCTGCAGCTGAGTTTCAAACAAATTCAAGTCAACTTCACACTGAACACATGCACCAGTAGCATAGCACTGTCCAGTATCCCCCATATGAAGGAAAGACAAGGCCAGTGACAGGGAAGGAGAAAGAAAATAACTCATCCAGTGTTGGAGATTTCTTTTAGAGTAATCGCTAATATCTGTCTGCAATAATTGTCCAAGGAGAAAATTTTCTACTGAGTACAAAACTTGTTGATTTTCAGTAAGATCTGTGTGTATAGCTCCCTGGGGTATTTTGAAAATTATTCATTTCAGTGCCAATAAAAATCTTTGTACATTTTCTGCTAGCCTAAATAGCAAACTATAAATTTGTTTAAACAAGTACTGGGCTTAATGGAAATTTACAGAGATCGTACTTGTACTCCCAGTGTCCAGACGTTACAGTACCACAGAAGGCAAGTGGCCATGTCAGCAGGTTTTCGGGTATTAGTCTACCTCTGAGAAAAATTATTGCATTGCAGGACACTAGAGACAGCTGTGAATGTTTTCCTTCATATGAGGTAAGGACAACTGAGGAAAATGGATGAGATTTTTCTTCATTTCTGTCAAAGTCCATACACAAAGAAAACATTTCATTTCTGAACAGGGTATGAAGCAACCTGTCTAAAATAAACAAGTCTGGCTTAAAAAAAAAAATCAAGTATGAGACAGCAAGGACTGTTGCTAGCATCTATAAGAAATGATCCCACAGAGTGGGTAAGGTACATTTGAAATGACAGGACAAGATAAATATAGCTGTGTGTTACCAACTTCCACTGACTCACAGAATATCAAATCCAAGTGTAATGTTTTCTTCTGCTGCAGTTGGTCTAAAACAAGCCCTTCTATGACCAAATATTTAGAGGAAAGGGCTGGGAAAAGGTAGAATTCTACTCGTGAATAAGTTGCTTGTTTTTCAACCTTGGTGATCTCAATTAAAATTCCTGCCTTATGAATGACTTAATTGTTTTAACTTTCATGATCAACAAACCCAACCTGTGCCTTAAGATTTCTATGGCAAGGAACTCTTATTTCAGGGTTAATGGAAAATACACACAAAAATAAGTTCCCTTTGCACATCAGGAGGATACCAGATTCCAAAATGAGCCTTCTAGGGATACTTGGTGTGTTGTTGCATGTACGCACCGCGTGATGAAACCAATGTTCTTCTTGTAGCTGGACTTCACATTCTGACCATGAAGAACATTTTGCACATTTTCAACAGTAGTGCATATCTGAATGCCAACAGCTACGACCTGGGGCTTTGCAGCTCAAAAGCAGCCCCCAGGCCCCAAATCTGCTTTTGGGGTAGCGAATCACCTAGGCTAAGAGCTCACTGGTGGTGCAATGAAATTCCAACTCTATCTGCCTATACCACATCCAAATGTAAAGAGCTCATGAAGAGGAACAAACTTGATAATTGGCTATAGAACTACTATCAATATTGACTTGTAATACCCTTCTTTTTTACGGACCATGCCAGAAATCTGTGAAGATGAACTAAAGAAGTTTCACCGCACAAGGAGTTTCCAGGTGGATATTCCAAAATGCTTGAAATTCCAGGCTGAGGCATGGAGTTAAAAAAACTGAAAAGGGGAGTAAAGCGAGGGGTTTGTAAGTACCTACACAGGTAAAAGGCTCTCTGATGTGGCAGAAAAAAGCACAATAAAATCCACTGCAAGATATCCTCGGGCAGAGTCTCATTTGTGGTGAAATAGCATGCATTTCCCACAAAGGTGGCAAAAATGAAGGTACTGAAAGAGATGTCAGGAGAAGACTCTTCTGATAGATCACACCAGCCTCAGACTAACAACTAAATGGAAAGGGATGCTGCAATTTAAGGCTCTTTTCTAAACAGTAATCTATAAAATCGCTATGAAATAAATCCCTATTTATTCCAAACTTGAGGGTGACTGGCTTTGTACAAGAGTTACTCTGAAGTTTGTGGAGCCTGTGAACAACTTGTTTGAAACAGCACAATAATCTGAGGGGTCAGCTCACATCTGGGGCAGGAGTGACAAGGAATCTGCAGAGCTGTTGTTCCATGAGCACTGGAGCCAACTACATTTGGGTTCCCCTGGACTCTAATCTTATAGCTAGTCGCCTTTTTAGCTGAATATTACTGCAGCGTGAGCTCACCCTACCTCCAGTTGGTGTTAGCTGGAAAAATATCTTCAATTACTCCTTGTTTGAAAATAGATAATTCATACAGGAAAGAAGCTTTAGTTGAGGAGGGGATTCTCTAATGTCTGAAACCGCAAAAACTCCAAAAGATGCTTCTTTTTTTCCAGGTGGTTAAGCATTCATAAAGTGCTATGCTGTGTAGAGTTTTTACTTTAGTAAGAATTTAAGTTATACTTATTTTTCCACTCCCTCCGGTGGGTATACTAATAGGATATTTGCTTTCCAGGAGAGCTTTCTTCAACACTTATTAGGAATGTAATATGATTAAGAACTCTATTCACAAACATGTCTAGTTAAAAAATGGAAGAGAGGTAAAGATGCTTACATAAACCTTGTTTCCTTAGGAAATCAGGATTGAAATAATTCAGATATGCAGAGAGGTGGAAATAACCTGAGGGACTGGGTAAACTTGGAATTCACAGTGGTTTCCCAGTTGATTAGTGAATCTTACTTCAGCATTCCTTACAGTGGAAGAACGATTGTCCTGGGAAAACCCAAATATTATTTCTGTGATTACCGCACCACCATCTACTCCTTAAAGAGTCTGTGATCCATGTGAACAAAGAAAGGAGGAAATATTATTTCTATTTTATAAACAAGCAATTCCGACACTGTTGCCATTTACGATACAGATTTCTCTGCATGTTTGGGGACACGCGGCTTAATCTCCGAGCTCAGATTTCCAGATCTCCATGCTAATGCCTTAAGCACAGAACCATTTTTCCTCCTGGACATACTCAGGGATACATGAACTCTTCCATGTGAGCAATCTCAGCAGGGAAAGGCGATACATCTGTGCAGTGGAACATGGTATCTGGCAGATGGCCAGCAAACCCAGCACTGGGGATTCTGGATGTCGTTTATAAGAGAGAATGTAGGCTGCCTGATTAGGTTCCAGATTTTTGTCATTGTGGACTGCAACAAGATAGAGAGAGTAGTCAAAGACACTGCTATGTGGAAAATGGGAATACTGGGTGAAAGAGAAAGGCACAGGCAGCCTTTGCATGCTTGAAACAGTGCTCCACTACATGGATAATGACAATGGAAAACTATTGGGAGGAAAATTTTGCTATCTTCACTGTTTAATTTAAGGAACTGTCAACAGAATAAACTTAAGGTTTTAATATGGGCATATCCAGGAGAGTACCAATGTGCTCTTTTTTTTCTTTTTTAATATGCGTGACAACTACTGTGGTCTATTTTAGAGAATGACTCAGCTTTGAGATAAAGTGAGAATGTGCTTTCTAAATGTTGCCACTCTTTTCAAGTGATAACCTTCTTTAGTATAGATTCCCAGCCACATACAATTTCCACTAAACTTAGGTTCCTTCTTTTTTTCCCAGCTCACAAGTGGTTTTGTTTCTTTTAAAATGAATATAAGTGATAAATCTACTATGAAACTATAAAGTCTACTAGAAAGACTTCAATCGATTTCAAAGGGGTCCAAATCAGACCCCGTTTGGCTGCCAGGCAAAATGTACTTTGCCATTTACACCAGAGAACACAAATTAAAAATGACTAACAAGTAGAAAAGAATGAAAAAGTTTCCTGTCCTGCCTTTTATACAGTCAGAGAGATGTGTAAACAGAACAGAAAGAGAAAGGTGTTATTTATTCCAAACAGAAAAAAGCAGAATTAGCTCAGGGTAGCTCCACTAATTATCTGCATTGACAGGTGTAGGAATTATGTAGCCCTAGGAATTTTCCAAGGTATGAGCCCTAGAAAAAACTACAGTAGTTAGCTAGCCAGCCCCATAAGCTGGAACCAACACTCAGTTAGGGGGGACTCAAAATTTCAGGTTAATGACTTATTTTGTGGCTTCTGCCTTTTTATTGCTTAACTGCATTAGCTTTAACCTGTTTTTAAGTAAACATCTCCTAAAAATCTCACCTTGTGGCTTAAATGGCTTCTAAATTATCTATGCCAGCACAGTACATCCCAATTCCACTGGCCAGCTGGAGAGGGAGCAGCTCCACCCTTCCAGTGCTCTGCATCCTGACACAAGGCAGGGGGAAAAAAGAGAAAGGTAACTGGATATTCCTCTTCAAAGCTTCATGGGCAGCTTTGGAGATCACAGACAGTACTGGACATTAGCTTGGGACTGCCCATCTCGGTGGTGGGGAGGAAGCTTCCCAATTATCACAAGCACAATCCAAATGGCATGAAAACACTGGTGCAGTGCCCTCATCTTCACCCCTGTAGGGATGAGCTGCTTCCCAGGGTATCAAGCAAGTGCAAAAGCAGTCCAGTACTTTCCCAGTACTGCTGTTGTGATTAGAAACAGGAAACTTATTATTACCAAATAATATCAATTACATAGAGCACATGCAGGAATTTAAGAATGATAGCTCTCATAGCATAGGGAACAAGGAAGATGCAAGAAGTCACACTTTCTCCTAGTCCTGGTTACAGTGTACTTGCTTCTCACTTTTTTCCCAGTGAGGAATGGCTTCCTTTGTTCCTACAGTTTTATGCAGAATGAGTGCAATTTTCAAAAAAATTAAGAATTATATGAAGAGGTAATAGACATTCAAACACTACCTTTTGTCCTTAAATTTGTTACTTTGTAATGGGGGAAGAATGAAATCAGGACCACCAGTGGAGACTGCAGAGCAGAAAAGAAGAAAATCTTTTATCTGCTTTTTCCATTTTTGAAGCTGCATTGGGCAGCTTCCACCACATTAGTAACAGCAAAAAGTGATGTCATTTTGCACTGTCTCCACCCTTCTATCCCAGTCTTCAGGGAGCATGCTCTGCTACTGGGAATTCATAGATCAGTTTTAAAGACCTGCAATCCCCAAGAGCTAAACCCCACAGTTTTTTATTTTTTATCTCCTTTGTGTCTGGAAGATGATGAAGACGCAGATGCCCTCTATAGTTGAAAAAGTCTTGTCCATACAGTTTGTCAAAACCTCTCTAGGGACACACTCCCTGACACAAATAACTTCCATAGGTACAGAAGGAAGCTGATGCACATTTTCTGTCTGTTCCACACAAACCTTGCAACAGCTGCTGTGGAAACAAAAAGCTATTAGGTATCTCTAAGTAAAATAGACAGGGAAATCCCAGAGCCAATCTTTAACAAGATACATTAGACACAGTTAGTCATGCTCTCCAAAAGCTATATATGCAAGTAAATACATGCGGAACAGGCTGAGCATTTGATCCTCACTCTCTGCATCTGCTTTTACACATTTTAGGGAAAACTCCAGGAAAAAAAACGGAGAGTCAGAGTCCTGAGTCCTTTCTACCTTCTTAGGACAGTATCCTGATTTGCAATCTGTTTTTACTCAGTTTTAGAGGATCCTAGAAGAAATTACAGTCTTATGGTGCCACTATGCAATATGGAGTCAACCCTGTGGCACTTGGTCGAGGCACAAGCATAATAAACTGACGATTCATTTGTAAACTTGGCAAACTCTGTTAAACCCTATAATGCAAGTTCTTTCTTTGCAGTCAAACCTATACACATTATTTCTATCAGTGATGCATTCCAGGACATAGTTTTACATGCAGATACCCATTTTTAGGCTCATCTGAAACAGCTGGCTCCCCTTTTTAAACATCTTCTCACTCCTGATTCAGGACGAGTGCCACCTACTGACAGCAAAACCCATTTCTATTTGCCTAATTAAATTCATCAAGAATTATGACCTGAATTGCTGTTGTTTCAGGAAGCTTTGCTTCAAGGCTAAATGGTGAAAATAGGCCTCAAAGAAAAAGGAACATTTCATGAATCTGGAATGGTACATGCCACATTCTCATTGAAGCCTGCCTGCAGGTGAGGCTGCTGACTGATGAATTCCCTAGCACCACCACCAAGAGTTACTCTACCAACCTTTTCTGCAAAAAAATAAGCAAGTCGGACAAAAATATTCACCCTCTATGCATAATCAAGTATTGAATGCAAAAGGTGAATTAGAAAGAAAAGAAATTAAACATAAGAGCCAAAAATCTGTAGAAATATGCCTACATCTGGACAAACCTAACAAACCTCTATATAAAGGAAACTGAGTGTTATAGGATGAATAAAAATACCACCGCATTGTAAAAAGTCAGCTGCATGGCTTCATCGAAAAGTCTTCTGGAAAAGATTTACTATATATATAGTATACTCTATATACAAGCTTCATAAATGAAGTATAGGATTTTAAGAGACATTATCTCTTTCTTTTGTCAGGTCTGGAGTCATTAAACAGAGATTAGCTGGATAAATAGAGGAAGTGATTTTTAAACTGTTTGCAAACTTAATGTGAAGAGCCCAGCCTTGCAAATTATCACGTCTAATCAGAGATGCACGCTTCACTGCTCCAGTAATTGTACTAGTATTAGTCAAATTCTTGTTGTCTCCTCATTAGCCATGAAAAGGAGACTCAAGATGTACTTCATTAAAGTATCCTGAATATAAATTGTTAGGGTAAGGAGGAAGAGATGTATTACATACTGTACTGTATACAGAAAGAAAAATATTAAGAACATAAAACATATTGAATCATTCTGGTGTTACACTGAATATGACTTTAACAACGAAACCCCTCTTCTCTCTTTTCATTTTTACTGTCTCAATCCCCTCTTTTATTTGCAGTGAGAGCACAGTACTTGAAAATGTAATTTACAACCAATGCCATAAAAAAAAACCCCAAAACCATGGTGTGTTATGTAGCCATTCCTACTTCCTTAGCCAGAAGAATGCAGCTTAATCGAGAACTGTATCTTTAGTAGAGACATTTGGTAAATTCTTGGCTACTGGATATCAGATAAAGGTGATCTAACTCTCATTAAATATAGATCAAATCAAGAGGTTTGCTCCTTTGATCAGCAAAGCACTTAAGCACATGCTCATGCCCTTCTTTATTCAGCAATGCCCTTAAGTACATGCCTCTATATCAGAGAATTTAAACACATGCCTAACATATGAAGCATGTGCTTAAGAGAATTGGGGTTTGAAAAATCCAGCTTGAATAGGATTTCCAAACAGGTCTATTAGAATAGTAAAAGTAAAAACATTTCCAAGAAATTCAGCAGAAGCAGAGGAAAAGCACATTTTCATGTCTGTTTTTTTCATAGCTATTTTTGTTGGTGTGAATCCGAGTGAAGTATTTGTATTACTCAACAACATTTAAGGGAAGCTGCAAATGAACTGAGCAGGTCACCAAAATGCTACCAATAAATGCCTTCTACCTCTCTATTTTATCACAGAATTTAAAAAAACCCAAAAGGCAAATAACATGCAAAAACATGCCCTTTCACCCCTTGAACTACAACACCAAATCATCATGAAATCGGACGTCTGAAAACTGAAATCTAAGCCAAATCTGGTCTAGCATTCGTTTGTGTGGAAGACCTGGTATGAGGGCAGTAAGTAATTCAAAAGGGGAGTTAAGTCCCTAATGTATTGTGCAGGTACCCTGCTTGCTGCAAGAAAATAAACTGGATTTCTAGGCCTGAGGTTTGATCCCCATTCAGTTGTGTCCTCTCAGAACACAGCAATATCGTCACCCAACTTCAGCTCTATCCCTCAGCAAAAGACTAGAATCTTCAGCTTGTATTTACTGTAATTTACACAGCATGCATGAGATCATCATGGAAAGGACCCAGTCTTGCTTGGTCAAGATATCCTGGACAAAAAAAAAAAAAAAAAAAAATTATTCTGAAATACTTCCTGGTGCCTCTTTGAACAATATTAAAACACTTCAGCAACCTTTCATACAGAATTAATTAACATAAAAACCAGCCTCCACAATGCAGCAGAGCCCTAAAGTGGTTTCTGGAATTTAATTAGGCTAACCTTCTTTTCTCTACATTGGTACCACTCTATAATAAGTGCAAATCATTATTAATTCCTTTGGTGTTCACTGTAATAACATTAATCATGATGAACTCTTTTGGTAGTAAAGTGTATGTAATACGTAATTCCATAATAATTTAGTATTAACTTGAAATTAATTTATAAAATATACTATTTGTCATCACACACTGAACATTTATAAAATTCCTCGTCATTAGTATTAGGATAACTTGCATAAAAAAATACATTGGCTACAGACTCAAGAAGTTCATAAATATATTTAAGAAACTGAGTGAGAGATATTAGTGATCATTTAGCAACTTTTCCTTTAGAAACTATAGTAGGGTCATTTTAAGAGGTAATAAAATAACATCTTTTGTGGAAAACACCCTGAATCCTTTTTCATTACTAACATTTGTGCAACACAGATTCTAGTTTAAAGCTGATTAAAGCCTGGAATTTAAAAGAGAGTTCAAAGATGTGTAGTAAAGGATAACTTAGCCAATTAAGAGATAAGAGAAACATATATAGAAAGAATTTTGACTGTAACTTGAATGTGTTGAAACAACTAAGTGACATGCAAGAGTACTGCTCTGTGGCAAGAACCGAGCAGGTAATTTATGGTAGTGGGAGACAATAGAGCTTGAAGTCATTAGCTTTTGGTAAATTATTCTTACTTTATGGAGTGACCATGAGGTGTTGAGAGTTGGTGTGGGAAATGTTAGCAACACGGTGTTATAGGCCAGATCACACCTTGCTGAAGCTAATACCTTTGACCAGTCTCTTTCCCCCCAAAATATTACAACTTAAATCACTGTCCCAAAGCAAGAACAAATAGGATGCTGCCCACTGATTAAAATTATCTGGCTAGAATAATTTGGCTATACATAATTTTGGAAAGAGTTGTGGAGAGGAGGCACTTCAGTGCAGCAAACAGAAAATGAAAGCAAGGTCAAGCCCACTTGGTACTGGATCCCCAAAAGAGCTGTGATACAGTGGTTTGTGGTTCAGCACCAGGTTGAAAAAAATGATTATTTGAAGCAAGAAAATTGTTTCCCAATTTCTCCGATTTCTCCGGAATGGAAAACAAATCCATAACTTGTGTATTGTTTGTAAATAAACCATTTTGCATCAGAGAACTTCACCTGTTCATCAATTCTCTCTACCTATTAGACTAGCCCAAAGGACACTGAAGTTTAGCCAGCGTCCTCAGGCAGGGATTTCTATGACTGTGTGAAAAATACAGCGTGATGATTTCTAATAGATGGGCTTTGGAGCTTGCAAATAAAATAAAAAAAAAAAAGGAGAGGAAGATACAAAATAAAAGTGCTTGTCAAGTGACATATCTTTTTGCTACAAATGGCAAAGTGATTAAGTTTAAGATGCGATCAGACACTGAACATATACAAACATCCGCAGTGAGTGATACTAATGGAAAAACAGTTTTGTCTTTCCACAGATGATTTGTTTTCATCACTGGACAATGCAAAATCTCTGTATTAAAAATTCACAAAGGATGCATTTGGAACCCTTTTATCTGTCTGTCTGAAGTATTTCTAAGGTGCCAATCACTATATTATCTAAATGCATTAACAGAGTAGCTGGCTTTTACTAAATATAAAAAGATATTCCAAAAGAATTCAAGATCAAAACAACTTCTTACTCAGTCTCAGAAAGCCTTCTCAGTGCTGGGAAAGGCTTCTCCCCAGCTCTGAGGAGCTCTCTGGGGCAGAGTCCAGAGGCAAGCGACACTTGCACAGCCCAGAAGCTGGTGGGAACACATTTATTTACACAGTCTACAGTTCTACATACGTTCTGAAATTACTTACATTATACTTTTTGGACTGTGCTATAACTGACGTAAACTGTGTGCAACACTGAAGCAACAGAACGTGTAAGCATATGCTATGAGTGGGAATGAATTTAAGCATGTGTTTATACACTTGGCTGAATCAGGCCCCTCATCACTTGAGCAGCTCTTCAGCGTATTTTATATCAACATTACCTCAGCAGAGTTGCCTCTTCTTTAAATTGGTACCAGCAAAAAGCAAGAATTATGCCCCATAAATTTTGGGTGTATTGACAGGTCTTTCCCACCTTAAATGAAAAATACTGGGCATGTCTTTTACTCTGTGTAATTACTTTTCTATAATACTAGGTATTCATTGTGAAAAATGGTTATTTAAACAATTTCTTCTAGCCTAATATTTAAAACTGTATTTTGCTCTTAAAAATTTATTAACTTAATTTACACAAAAGGAGATTCTGCTTTGGAAAAAGTCAAGGATCCTTTGTCTCATCTATTTCCTGCAATGATTTAACGAAGGATAAAATAGACAAGAAGGATCAGATCTTCCCCTGGTATAAATGGTTAGCTGCAGACCTTGCATCATAAATATCTTCCTCTTTTATATTATTGTTAATGTTAATTACAGGAGACTCTAAGAAGTTACTTCTTAAAGAAGTATCAGCTGCGGTTCAGTCTGCACTAAGCTTTGTATTTAAAACATAACATTCAGCTATTTAATTACATACAATGAATTCAGTTTATTTCTCCCCAAATCATAACATTTATTTTTTGAATGCAGAAAGAATTTTTTAATAATGCATGTTGAGACCCAAATGACTTCCATTTAAGAAGTCTCCTCAGGCCTGCTGTTTAAAGTTGGACCTTGATTGAATTCCATTTATGTTCAGTGTCAGTGATAATTCAGCGATGATTCACCATGTGCTGGAAACAAAGAAAAAATTACAGCTTGGAAACATTACTTAAATATCAAATACACAAGGAGAAGAACATAAGTGTTTTCCTGGTCATACTGGAGAGCTCTTTCCCATTCTGAACTTCTCTGTGTGTTTCCCTCATCAGTACTGGGATTTAACCATCAGAACTGGAGAGGGACAAATTTCAATTAGTCCGACAATCATTATGAGAGCTATCAGGGTTCTTCTGTGAACTGCCACAGCTCAGCACTGGTCTAATTCCAGCACTGCTTCTTATGCTTTTTCTCTTGCTTGCTCTACTCTTTTTCTTAATCTTATTCGCTGTTTTTCATATGCTCTTTTCTGTATAATTGCCCTTGCAGTTTGCATCACTTTTGCATCCTTCCTCTAGCCTTCTCTTTCCCCCTGGAACCACTATCTAGCCATCAAACCTCACTTCTTTTTTCTCCTCCCTTTTATTTTTGTTTTCTCTCTTCAAGTTTTCCTCTTTAATGAAGACCCTCCTTGTTTATCAATCAGCATTTAAAAAAGAAGCCCCAGAAAATTTACTCTTTGTACAAACAGATTTTCTTTAAAAAGACCATTTTTTATTGCAACTTAAAGTATGCCCCCACTGATACCACAACTTCACTCAACTCAAGGTCATAAAGAAGTAGCTTATATATTTTACCAGCCTAGTGATCTTAAGTGTTTATTCTCAACAGATGTGAGCCTGAATTAAAACTTCCAGAACATGCCAGAAATCACAGGTATTGCCCCAAACAAATTACTACTCAAACAACTTCATGACACTGGAAAATGGTATTTCTACGTATTGTATCAAAGCCCTGGACACGCAACATTTGAAGCCCTGGTCAGAATGCTTTATGTACTCTATAAAAGTACCTTTCATCCCCAAGTGTGGTGTTTGGTTTTTTTTTTTGTTTGTTTTTTGTTTTTTTTTTTTTTTTTTTTTTTATGAACCATCCCTATGTAGATGTCTTTGGGGTGGAGTTGTTGGACAAAAGTATCCCCAGTCAAGTATATGGGGTTAGCTTCTTATGGAACAAATGATGCAGGATCTCTAACATTTCTGCAATAAACAGAAAGCTTGTGATTTCAAGGCTCAGTAGAAAAATACAACATTGCTCGCTTAAAAACTGTACAATTGTACAATGTGGAAATAAATGAAAATAAAAGTGTTTGTTTTTTTTTTCTTAATGAAAGATTCCTTGGAAGGCATTCTCAACAACTGGCTATGATTTGAAACATCCTTTTGTGTGTGGAATTGCATGCAGAGGAAAAAAGCTAAATCAATTAATTACATGCAGAAATTGGGCCAGGTAACATTCACACCACAGTCTCTTTACATAATACAGAACTCTCGTGTACATGAAAGGAGCAGGAAGCTTCCCAAAATTATTATATCAAACTCTTGGCTGGGCTAAATTAGCACAGCTCTTTTATGCATTGGAAGTGGTAGGAATTTATATGGCTAAACTGTTATTTAATCACTGATTAATAACAAGAATCATGGCTCAATGCAAGACATCATCCTTCCATCTAGTCTGCCGCTGTGGTTTATAGGTCTGCCTTCTGAAGGAGAGCCTAGCCAGCAGTTTTCTACAGCTTCCACCTCTACTCCATGCTCAGAAATAGTGGACTCTCTGTCCAACACCTAAGTTATTGTAGCTGGGACCATTTATTCTAGCTAGAAAAAAACCTGCTGGGAGGTCTCCCACCTCAATGAAACATTACCACAAGCTCCTCTCTTCCGTTTCCCTATCACACAGCAGCAGGGCGATTAGGCTCTGTATTTTCTCTGTTCAGGAATCAGTTCCTCTTCTCTAACATCAAGGGGGTCACTTACAAGACTATGCATGTGTCACACACGGGCTTAGCTCTACAGAGCAACACAGCCCTTCAGAGCTGTGGTTTGTTGCTGTTGGTGCCCAGAAGACACCTCCCACAGCAGGACTGTGCCCCACACCTGGGCTGCTAGATAAGCCTGCCTGGGAAACTGCAGGTTTACTACTGGCAAAGTAAATACTCCTGCCAATAAGTCTGCACATTATGTTTTCATAAACACAGCTTGCTCCTTGCTCCTAACCAACCCATGTTTCTTCCTTTACAAACTGTTTGGTTGCCTGCCTAAGCTTTTTTTGAGTGTTACATGTACTAATTCATTAGCAGCATTTTCATGTAATCCCTATCTAGTTATACATTCCCAGCTACATCAAAACCAAACTCAGATTATTAGCTAGAAATTACCTAAAAGAGGCAAATAGGTTGCTATCAGTGGCAGGGAAACAGGGGAGGAGAGATTAACAGGGGTTTGCCCTGGCCTTGGCTCATCTTTTAATAATAAACTAATTCAGATAGCAAACACACTCAGATTAGCAATGAAGCTGGAGTACCAATGCATAACAAAGATTAATGTAAGTCAGTTTGATGCTGTCAATTCACATTTTTTAAAGAGCCATGATGGAACCAGGGGCTTAGAGCCACTTGCAGGTCACTCATCCAAAACACAAACACAAAAGCTCCTGGATGCTGCACAGGTCTCTGCCTGGTGGCTCTTCTAGGTGGGAATCACAAACTGAAAGTCAAGCTTCACCTATATTTTAGTGAAGCAGCAGTGTCACCCATATCTCCTGCAAAGTTCATGGCAAGTCTACTGTGCCTGTATAACATGATGAGAAGAATATTAGCCTCTGCCATTGGAAAAACATTATTAAAAAGGCTAGGGTTGATTCACCAAATCTGGTATTGCCTTACTGGAGAGAAGGCTGACTATACACTTTCATTAGATTTGTCCATTGCATTAAAGGATGTTAAATCACAGTCTTATCTAACTTTCTCAGGCTGCTTTTGAAGAGGAAGTTAACAGCTTACTGCATTTTTCAAAATCATTGGGTTTAAGTGAATTTTGCCACTCCCTAGGAAGCTTCAAGAGAATTGTCTTGATAGGAGAAGGTTTTATTCTCTGTTTTGGGCTCATATAAGGTTACAGGATATCAGCACACCTCTTCAAACCAAGCCAAAATTCAGATACAATTATGCTTTTCACAATTAAAGATACAAAACTCTCTTCCCAGATCCTCACCTGCCTGGCCATTCCCAAACCTCCCTCTTGCTGCTGCTGCTAGAGAGAAGCTATGCACTCGCAGCTCCAGGGGGCTGAACACTGTGTGTGAGGGTAAGAAAGTATTTTGTGTGTTCACATCACTCTTGCTTTACAGACATAAATAAAATACAGACATAAATAAAGTGTCTCTCTAAAAATTTGTAAAGGATAGCATACAACCAGTTTGCCACTGGTACTGCATCTGATCAGAAAAAAAATGCTGGGTTCAAATTGCCATTTCTTTGATGTGTAGGAACAGGCCAGACAAACTGCCAGAGCAGTTCCGACCAATACACCAACAGGCGCTTATAGCCTATCGTGAAAATCATTGTATTTTCTCCTGTCAAAACTTTTCTTCTCCAAAATGTTAGAGCTTAGCTTCCATTCAAAGTTCTTGCTTATGATCTGATATTGTTGATAATCTACCTATGTCCATGGCTCATCCCTCTCGGAACATGTTAAACTACAGCAGCACCGCATATGATCACTCGTGTTTCCAGCCATGTAAAGAGGGAACAACACAAACCAAGAAAAAGTGTGAGGGCTTACTAAGGAAAACAAAGAACAATCTGAAACCAGTACCAGCTAGCTGCTTGGGAGAAAACATGAAAGCTTTTTGCAATTTTATCCCACAGTATATTAAAAAAAAAAAAAAAAAAAGCCCCAAAGATTTAGAAAGAGTTTAGCTATCCTTCCTCCCTTGTTATTTCAGGAGCCCCCACTTACCTGAAGCCTGAGGAGTTATGGAGAACTTTTCTTCCCTTTTCACTGTTTTTGTTACCTCTTGCACCTGCTCAGAGCAAGTGTCGAGAGTTCCCATTTCGGCACAGGTGTGAATACTTACACAAGGCTCAAGCAAGGAGCCCGTGTGAGCAAAGGTTTGTCAGCTCCATGAGAACCCCAAATTTCTTTCTAGATACGGTCTTTGGATTCCAGTAGTTCAGATGTATCTCAAAAAATCTGACTCAGCAGGCAAGTTGTCCAACCTAGAACCCTTGCTCTGAACTCCTGACACAAATGACTTAGAAGAAATGAAAAGAAACTTCATAATCTTACAGAGGTGCCGAAACTATTGATAAATAGCTTCTGATTTTTTCAGATAAGGAATTCTGAAAGCCTTCCAACCAGGCAGGATGAAACCAGCCTCTACCAAACTATCTCCTTCTAAAAGCACAGTTCTTGTTTTGCAGCCACTATTATGCTTTTGCACGATAGCAGCATTACTTGGAGGTTTCTAATCCAAAGGTTGAGCTGGCTGCCAGCGAAAGGACTGAGGCAATCGACTCAAACCCATTTCGGTTCCTCTTTGTTTGTTTTAAATTGCACCTTCCTAATCCCTTCTTGCTGCTGCTGAGGATTTCCCAGCCCCTTGCTGCTGCCGTTTCTCTCTCCCCTCCGCTGTCCCCTGCCCGTCTCGGCGGCGGCTGCCGCACAGCCCCATCTGCCACACTGCTCTTCCCTTCCAAAGCTGTGCGCTTCTCCCTCCACGCTGCGCCTAGCCTGAGCAGTGCTGTAGGAATAAACTCCAGCATATAATATATAATCTAATCTAGTGGGTGACAAAATTCAGTTTAGAATTGTTAAACCCTCATCTTAACTCCTTTATACTAGGTATTTTTGAACAGGGAAGGGAGGATAACAGTAGAGTTTTCCTTAATTTTTTTTCATTTTTTTTCTTCCAGTCCAGCACTTTAGACAAATTATTTCCCACAGTGCATGTGTGATGAAAAAAAAAAATAGCCACCCTACAGTAAAATTATAGGCAGGGCCTTTCTTTTTAATCAGATAAATTATCGCCAGCTGACTGATGAATCCACTCTTGGAGAGGGCAACATGACACAGTTTACAACCTTAAGGATTACAGTAGTCCAGATGCTATCACCTTAATTGGAAAAACACAGTGTTGCCAACTGTCCATGTTAGAAAATGGAAGGTTGCATTATTATTATTTTTCCTTTGCCTCCACCCCTTTCTTTTCCTCCAAATAGGCAAGAACTATTAGATCCTTTGTATGGTTTTCCTTACTGAAGTCTTTCTATCAGTTCATAAAGACAGCCTTTTTGAGGCAACGTAAGTCCCACTGCATGGGAGCTGTGTTTTCATTCCCAACACTCTAATTTTCCTATCAAAAAGGGGAAGATACCAGAAATGCCTTTTCAAACATTCAGGTTCACCCTCAGAAAGTGCCTGAGCTTAAGCTCCCATGTCAATAAAGCAGCAATTACATCATATGTGATTGGTCACAAACAGTAATTACAGTGAGGGAAGAGGGATAACGAAGTAGCTAAGGTAATCATCCACGAGTCACGAACTTCCTGGCCTGACTTCTCTTGTTCTCCTCTTAGCTGCTTGCCCAGAACACCAGCACAACAGTCTAGAGCACTTCAAAACTTTTTATGTAATTACCTCATACTACTGTGAAAAAATACAATTTTCTATTTAAAGCATCCAGGGACTTTCAGAAGCATCTGACAAGGCACTGAATTAAACCAGGGAGGCTCAAGCTAATGCTGTAGCCATTGCTCTTTTTTTTTCTGTCCTTGGGTGAACCACTTAAATCACACTGTGTCTCAATTTTCCATCTGGAAAAAAATCCTATTAGATTGTAGACTATGTCTCACCAGGTTTGATCCTTTTGTGGGGAAGGTACAGTCACAATACATAACTACATAATGTAAAATAATGCCGGTTGCTTTTATGCATGGGAAGCAGCTGGTGAAAACCTTCCTTAGCTCTTTCCTTCCTCAAAGTATCCAGCTTTGATTTTCCCTTGAGCAGTGGCCAGTTTGGGAAGGAGCAGGGAGAAGGGAGAGGGGGCTTGAGCCAATGTTTCGATGCAGGCAGTGATTTAAGGGACTCTGTCCACATGCAGTCCAAACGTGGTTCTCTCCTGCGAGATCACTAAACAGAACAGCACACCTCCCACTGCTGGAGAGCACTTATAATCCTGCCTCAGAGGGCAGGCAGCTAGGACAGGCTTCCTGGGTGGGAGTTTCAGAAGAGTCCAAGGGACAAACCTCTTTGATGTCTTAGTGGGATTTCTGCTCTCAAATTCCCTAGATACTTTGAAAATAAAACCTTTGCTTTATATTTTTCACTCTTTTTAGAATACATGGAAGAAAGTTTGCTTCTAGTCCATCTTCTGTGAGATCAGAATTATCTCACAGCATTTCCTAACAGGAGATCTGTCCATCACAACTGTCCCATTCCAGCCAATTGAATTGTACAGGTTTCTTTGTAGAGAAGACAGTGAGGATAGCAAAAAAACAGTGAGATACTCTGGGGGTGGTGAGGCCTTTATGGGCTGATGAAATTTTTACTAATTCTGATAGGAAGAAGAGAGATAGAGCTGCCAGTGCTGGAAGCACTCTGGAGCTGTGCTTGTAGGCTAAAATGGAGAGCAAAATACACATGAAAATGAAAAAGAAAAAAAGGTACTAGAGCAATTAAAATAAGAAATGAGCTATTAGAGGGGTAGAAAAAGTCTTAGTTCAAACAGCATAAAATTACATAAATAACACAACATAAGATAAAAAACCAAATTAACAAGTCCAAGATGTAAAGGTCTGTGGGTTTACCCCAGAAGTCATAACACTAGATCACTCATGCCTACTGCAACCTTCATGCCTGACTTTGTATTATGGTTGTTATAGTTTGTATGTAGAACGACTGTGGATGTAAAACAAGTAACTCTTTCCAGCCTTTCAAATTCTCATGTCCTCATCTCAAAACCAGACACAGAGTAGAACTGACAAAGGGAAAGGTGATTTAAGGAATGGAATATTTTTCATACAAGCAATGACCACAGCTCTTTCACCTGTAAGAGACAGCTGAGTGAGTGTATGATAAGGATATTTAAAACATGGATGAAATGAAGACAGGAAATAGAGAATCAATATTCATTGTTTTTTCCAACACAAGGACTACAGTGCATCAAATGAAACTAGCAGGTAGAAGGTTTAGAAGAAGGAAAAGATACTACTTTGTCATGCAGCATAGTTGTAGAAGTCCTAACAGGGCCCTTATAGATGCTAAAATTTACATTTGTTCAACAAATGATAAACTCATAGAAGAAAAATCTGTAAAGAGCTATTGAAGAGTAAAGCAATACATTTAATCTCAGAAAGACTGAACTGCAAATCGATGAAGGCTGGGAGAGTATGTGGACAGTATTTGCTTGCTCTGTTCTTACAAACTTGTGTGGGTGCTAATGGTGTTGCGGGTAACAACTGAAAATCCAAACTAGTCCCGTCTAGCTCAGCATGGCTCTTCTCAGGTCTCAGTTTCTGAGGTTGCAACGTGTGAAGTCATTTGACCGCTCTAGAGTCAGCTGTGATGGGTCACATTTGCTGCTGACTTGAGAGGGAGCCTTTGGCACAAGTGCCGTCTTGCCTTCAGCTGCAGTTCGGTGCTGTGGCCCATCCTTCCAGTGGTCTCCCTCCCACTTGTCTGGTGTCAGGGTGCTGAGCTGCATCTAGCACATGAACCCTTAAAGGGAGAGATGTTACAAACTGTCTGGCAAATGCCTCAAGATGTGAATGTAGCACCAGGGGAACACAAGACCAGTCAAACATAAAACTGAAACAGCAGCTCTGAGATTTGACAGAATTGCTGTCCGTGCGCAGAAGTGGGGTTTGGGTCCGAAGGATGGGAATGAAGCTGCAGACCGAAGTGTCTGTATAGAATATATTTTATTAAAATGAATAAAAGATGATCATGATAGATGATTATGCTCTGTTCATCTCCTTATTGAGGTACTCAGAAGTGAGTAAACTAATATATATTCCTTAATATTTCCATTTATAAAATGTAGCTAATGTTATTTAAGCTTTCATGGTCCTTTCTGCTTGAATTCTCCCCACCCCTCCATATGTGGTCAAAACCCATATTGTGTGTGTTCTAATTAACCTTTTCCTTAATCACTGAAAATATGCTTTAAAATTTCACCCCTGTTGGCACTACAAGATTGGACAGAAATCTCTGTGTGACAATGCTGAAAACAAGGAGTCAGTGTGAAATGGGAAGGGGGACATTGTGCTCTCGGGGAGAAAGATGAATTCGTGATAACATAATCAGTTCAGTGCGACTGTTTAGCTAGGAGGTACATTCAAATCAACTGTCTATCTTACAGCCAAGCAATTTTCCCTTTTTTTGCTGCACTGTGTTGCCAAGTAAATCACATTGGTTCTCTTCACAAGATGTCTGACATCTGTGTCTGCATTAAAGATGCCAGCTTGGTTTTCTGTGATTATGAAAAGCCACAATAAATCCAACACTTCACACCTTTGCTTGCTGAATGATGCTGTGCTTTATACTACTTTCTTATAAAATATCCCAAATGAAACAAGAAAAAAAAATTAATAGAACCTCCCTGTACAGATTTAAAATAAATCCCACAATTATAGTTTTATATCTTTGAGTTAGGTAGATGATTATGAAGACCAATCATAGGTCATACACTCCTTCTGTCATTAGCTGGAGTGGAAAATATTCTAATTAAAACTTCCATAAGAAAGCCTTTTGCAAGTTTTCAAAGTTCAGCAGACTTGGGATCTTATGATGTGCTTAATAACGAAAAAATTCTATGGAGAATTTTAAGTGAAAGAAGAAGAATCATCCCATTTCTTAATTAGTCTGTAGCCTCTTTCCCCATTGGGCAACCCTGCCTCTCAAAGCACTTTAAGTAAAGCAAACTGAGTGGCTGCTTCTGCTACATACACATCTTTGTGTATTCACTGGATGGGTGTTTGATTTGGCATTTGAAACCCATTCAGATTCAAGAGACGAGGAGGAAGAAATCACCATCACCATTAAAAATGGAGAGTAACCAGCAGACATTTCCATTCATCTGCAGTGTTAAGACCTTCACCAGTTACTGAGATGTGAACATTTGAAGCTCTTACTATTGATTTCAAAGTGGAGCTGCACAAGCCTTTCAATCTGGAGAAACATACCAAACAGAAAATGCAGATCCTATCTATTTACCTTCAAAGAAAAAGCGAGAGATACACAAGCCTTGGAAAAAAAAAAGTAGAAAGATGGAGACTGAAAGAATCAAGACAGAAAAAAAAGGTACATTTAAGGAATGGGAAAGATGTAAGTCTAGAAAGACAAATCAAAAGGAAATATCTTCAATGTTATTTTCTTGAAGCATCTATGTTTTGCAACTCTCCAACCATCTAAATAAGTTACCACATTATTTTCTGTATTTTCCATTTTCTTGTGTAGTTTCTCCCACCCATCATCCCTGGAGTAGAACTGATTGCCAAAGGGAATCAACATAGATCAGGCTTTGCTAAGGCTTACTAAGACCAATCCAAATTAAAATTCAGCCACTTTTCATAATCAAAGTGAGATCTCTGACTAAATCCTCATGATCCCAGTATCTTTTGCTCTGCTCTTTATCTTTCAGCCTTTTGTTTCCCCTTTTCTTTTTTCTCACTGTCTACCTTCTGTCTTTCTTATATAGCCCTATTTTGCCTTGCTTTTCTTCCTTCATGTTCAGCCTGCAACCATAAAGTAGAAGTGGCAAAACCATAACCTGGAGTAAGCATCATCAGAGGGGACCTAAGAGCTATTAACTAATTCAGTGGCAGTGGGACCAACAGCACACAACCATGGCAGACACTAAGAAACAGCAGGAGACCTCTGCCACTGTGATGGTTCTCAGTTATTGATGGCAATCCAGTCAGGATTTTTCCATCTGATGGCTGTGTTCAGAGGTATCTGAAGAAGAAAAACTTTAGCATACAAAGACAGTTTAGAGCTTTGTAACTTTTCTTACATCTAAGACCAGGTCCCAAGCTGCTGTAAACTGGCCTGCTTTAGTGGACTACATACAAAGTTCAGGAGATGCATGGAGGAAGCAATCTTTGGTACATGGTGACACGAAACCTTATTACTTCTACAAGAAGCAGGAATGATGACGTATATTCTTCAATGCCATCTGCTGGCACTCTATTTAAATAGTGAATTCTTCACAAATATCTACATTTTACATTCTTACAAAACCAGGTATCTGAAGATTCATATTATTTAGCTTTCCATGGCTGGACATAGAGAAACATGAATCCAGATTGCTCGTGACCACTGCTCCAATTCCCCTTTTTACCTTACAAGCTATCTGAGGGATGCCACAGATGTTTTTCAATGGCAGGAATGACTGAGCTATTTAAAGTGTTAATTCCACCTTAGGGGATATAACTTTTTTGATTTTATTCACAAGATTTTAATGCTAGCAAGCATTTCATACACTAACTATACAGTAAAAATATTCTTTAACCAGTGGCCAAGGTGTCTGAGGTACTAAAAATTTACAGGGGATTTCCTAAATGTATTTGTATATAAAAACAGTGAGAGTACTAATAATTACAAGTAATGTGCTTGCAGTCGGTGTTTCACACACCGCCGTTAACTAGACCAAGGAACTGGATTCCCTTGCTCTTCCCCATGTCTGTAAGCCCAGCACACAGAACGAGGGCGTAGAGAGGAGTTGGTTGTGACATTACAAAGCAGAGAGCGCTTTGTAACAGGACCAACAGCTGAAAAATACAGATGACTTGTAAGAAGCTTAATGTGCAATAGAGCTTGATGCTAGGGGTGAAAGGGAGGGCACTGGGACAGCTAGTGCTTCTGATCTCTGCCTGCTCTCCCTTTAACATAATGATAGATGATCCTCAATGAATTCTACATTATGGACTCCTGATTCTACTTAAACTATTTTGAAAGCTTAGATTTATGTTAAATTAACACTTTCTCATGATTTCTAGAATACGGCTGTCCAGTGCTGTCACAGACTGTTAATGAGGTTCTGCAGTATTTGGGGTTAGTCCTGTCTGGTCCATGTTCGGCAAGAAATTTATCAAGAAGCTATGCTGCTAAGATTGTTTTCATACTCCTTCCACTTGAGAGGAACAGCAAGGAGGTTACTTAATATTGTTGGCACTTATTGTATCCACCCTTTTGTGTATTATTTTAATTAATTGAAGACAGACACAATTCAGAAGACCTTCTTCACAGTAATCTGGCTATATGAGTCAATGCAAATTATTAACCTATTAATATTTTATGTTTTACTTAAGCACTTCAAACATCATACATCAAATTCTGCACTCACTTACCGCTGCCCTTTTTTAGAGCTTTTTTTTTATTTTTTACGTCAGCAGAGTTAATCCAGGAGGAAGATGTGGCCCCAAGTCACAAGGGACACATCCAGACTGAAATTGCTTAAATAGCACAAGAAGATTGGAATAGTTTGTGACATGTAGCATGTCATTCCCCATTGTCTTGCACCTTTTGTAGTCATTTATATCAATACATTTATACCAACATCTGCAGATGGCAGACACATCCATGATTGTATTCCCAGGAAACCCTATGATACCAGACCCCATTCTGCACAAAGAAATGGACTACAATTTATACCCAGTTATTCAGCTATGAAAGACTAATGTGAGGTTCAGACCTGTGCAATATTCATATCCTTTTAAGTTATGCAAAAGCTGCTCCTTTTTAATAATAGTGCCTCTTACCCATATTAATACTTGCACTTTTAAAAAAATATGTGGTATTTCTCTGCAATGAATTCCTTTATTTTTTGAAGATGCACGGACTTTTTAATTTCAGGGCTGAATTCAGTATCAAACTAATGCATAAATCTTTTCAGGAAATGGGCATGTTAAGGTACAGAGGTAACCATTACGCTCCAAAGAGGAACAAAAAGAAAAGGGAAGAAATTAGAAGATACAGTCAAATGCTTGTTTGTCAGACTACTGATGACCCTATCCTGACTATGTTTTACAAGCTCAATTCCTCCAATTAAAGCAAAACCAAACCAAACCAAACTATATTTTCCGAGTCCATTGGATGTATTTCCTGTACTCTCACCAGTGAGAGACCTGCAGAAGTTCAGTTACTGAGTTTCAGAAGAAAGAGCACAGGCACTTGTTGATTGGAAAGACTGAAACTTGTACCCACAGATTTGTATCACAGATAGAACTGTCAGGCTTTGGTATCATGTTCAATGGTGCTAGTCAGATTTTTTCCAGCTGGGACCTGACTCTAGCTGTGATACAACTATTAAGTCAAAAATGAGGACTGAACAATCCTTGATCTGGCTATCTAATAAGCTCAAAGATAAAATCAATCAAAGTTTAAGCTATTGGAAAATCAACTCCTATTTAGGAACCCCTAATTTAAAACCTTTTTGCAATTATTTTCAGGCATGAAGCTTTCAAGAGGGAGCAGGAAAGGATGTATCCTGCCCTAAAGATAATAATAGAAAATGAATCAGAGCTGCTGAGTCTACCAGCAGAACCACCAAGGGAAAGTACCAGATGCGGCCACTGGCAGAAACAGTGTATGATCTGGCACAGTGCTATGTCGTCAACAATTTGGCACAACTTTATTTTGCACTGTCAAACTCTCCTTATGACAGCAAGTGAATTGTCCCACTAGAATTTAAAGCAGGTAAAATAAAGGGGGAAAGCAGGAAATACATAGCGTTCCTCATGACTAAAGTGGTAAACTAATATACTCTAAAACCATACAGGCTGAAATCTGCCTGTAGTATAAATCCATAGGGTTTAATTCACGGATGAATTCAGGGAGAACATTGCTACCTAGCCTCAAATTAAAATAAAGATTCTTCAAAATAGAAAGCACAACAACCTCATTTCATTTCATGAAGCTACACAGATTTACATGCACCTATCATTTACTCCCTTCTCTTGATTAGAAACTGTTTAACTTTTTTGTGTCATTCTAAAATCATCTGGGCTTTTCAATTCAGGAGATCAGCAAAAATGTGTGCATTGATTTTTATGCAATCCATAAAGATGAAAAAGAAAAAAAAAAGGAAATAAAAAACTAAGAGTGAAAAAACAGAGAAAGCATCAGGGAAAGTAAAACTAATCAGTAAAGATGTAAAAAGTAGGCTGAGGCATTAGGATAAGAAAAAGAGCATACTTTCCTTCTGGGTCAGGCTTCACCTTCTCAAGTCCCTCATAAATGGGTACTTCATTTTAGCTGGACTTTTTTTCCTGCCAGTACAGTCAAACTGAAAATTTAATGTTCATTAAATGAACACTTGGAATCAATGGCAGCTAGAGGCACTAACTTAAAATAGTTACACTGAAATGGGTTGCATCATTCACAAACAACTTGGTGATCCTTTGGTTTTGATAAAATTATCAGTATTTTTAGCAAGGCAGGAAACTATTTTGAACTCTTCCTTTCTCTCCTTGGAATTACAAGTGAATGAAGGAAAAAAAAATAAAAAGCCTTTTCCTTTATGAGAATTAAAAAAAAAAATCACTCGGAGGCTAAGATAAAAAAGACTCCAGTAGAGTGGTTAGGTTACCAGACAGATAATTCCTTGAACTAAATGGCAAGGAATACCTTGCTCAGAGGGGCTATTCTGTTGCAGGACACTGGCCCCATGTACCACAGCGGAAAGCACTCCTGCCCTGCAATCAGGAAAGTTATAGGGGCTATTTCCAAAAGTGCCTGCTATGTGGATAAAGTCCATTCTCACTAATGTCAGTCAAAATTTCCAGTCGTATTAAGTTTTTAAGCCTTCTAAAATGGAAACTGTAATACTGGACTTTAAAAAAGAAAAAAAAAGAAATCAAGCCCAAGGGACGGCACTGAGAGAACCACAGTATGGAAGGCCCTAGAAATACTAAATGGTTTTCAAAATCTACATTAATTTGCTCTAACAAGCCAAAAGTTAGAAATAATAGCTTAATATTATTATATTACAATAAAAATTTCTATCATAGTAAGAACCACTGCATCTCTATAGCATCACGACAGTGTATTAGGAAAAAAAAAATTCAACACTTTCAAATTACTTAAGTTATTGTTTGGGTTCATGAATATTGGGAAAAAAATCCCAACAGCAGGATTTACTAGCATATAAAATAATCCCTTAAGTGAAGGAATCCACTATCATTTATTAACTTAGGATTCATAGGGCATAGCACTAGAAGATGTCCTGTAGCAAACAATCTTGTACAAGATGATCTAATGCGTCTTTTCCATAAGCCTGTGATTTAACCAGATGCTCATAGTTAAAAATACTCATCTGAGGGTGACTACTAAGTAGAGCTGCAAGTCTTTGGGAAAACCTGTCTCATGAACAGTTCCATTTTTAAAAAATAAAAAATAGAGCCCCATGAGTGCACCATATTGAAAAGTCAAATTAAAGTCACTGGAGACATTACAAGCCAGGAAAAAAAAAATAAAAATAATCAGAATGATCAGTTGTTAGGAGATGGACTTTTTCCTTTTTTTGAAAATGCTTCAAGTTTCTTTCCAGTGTCCCACTTAAGGGAAGGCTTTTGGATCCCTTCTTGCTCCTGGGCTGTCTACTTGGTGTTACATTTGAAAACTAGTTGGAAATTCTTGGCCAGAGCAGAAAAAAGATCATCTTCCTGGACTGTAGGGGGGATTCAGTACAGTTATACAGAACGATATGTAAGCTGGCTCACTCTGGCTACCTCAGAGTCCATATATCGCAAAGTCCTGCTGCTGATGCGTGGGTTTCTCTCTTTTACATTATACGTAGGATCCTTTAGTAAGAGCAGGCACTGCACTTTGTGTCACATTGATCCAAACCACTATGAGGTATACTACAGCACCGACACAGTGTTTCTAGCAGAAATGTATATCATTGCTCTAAAAAACACAGTTTGGATGTGACATGCAACCTTCTCTGAAGGCACCATTTCACAGGCTGAAGTATTTTTTTGATGCTGTTGTTAAACCCAAACCACAAAAGCTGGTTTGCTCAAAGCAGCTGTTTTCAGTTTTCAGTCAGGCACACCCACTTCTATCACCTACCCAGCAAAGCCTGAGTTCATTCATTGCCAAGCATTTTTGACTTCTCTTAACTCCATTTCTGTGAGCTGACAGCCCACACTTCCAGCATTTGGATGAAGCCATGTGTTTGAAGCAAAGGCTAGAAGTGCCTTTAAGCTGATTTGTCTTTATTGTTTTCTATTGTTTAATGCAATCCTCTTATGTGGGGCTACTTCCAGAGATGACCTGCAGGTACATTTTGCAGGCAGCAAACACTGTGTATGTAGAACTGGTGGCAGGCAGAGACATGTCATGCCGCAGGAACATGTGCAGGTGCAGGATGCTGTCTGGGCACTTCACGGACATGGGTAAAAGTGCCGGGCGTTTCTGAACCAGCCGAGCCTGCCTAACTGGGACGAATTGCAAGAGAAAGGCTGTGGTTCGTGGAGGGTGATGTTCAGCAAGATAAGTGAAGAATTCTTCGAGCAGCTGAGATATCACTAGAAATACTTTGATGGAATTGATAAAGGGGAAATTTCAGTCTAATATTGTGAGACTCTCATCAGTGTCACCAGGACTGGTGAGACTTGTTCAACTGTGTAATAATCAGGAAAACAGATGAAGTTTTGTCACGTGACAAATGGAAGAATAATTTGACACCTCATTCAGATGTATACGTTCTGAAACAGTCCTGCACCAGCAGGTGGATAGGACAAACCAGCTCTTTTCCAGACCTGGGGCCAGCTCCTTATCAGCTGTATATCAGCATTTCTTCTCTGGAATCAGGAGAGCAATTCTGCCTTACACCTGACAGCTTGACATTGAATTTCTGTGAGGCTTAGTGTCTACCTACAAAGCACCTCCACTGAAGTCTCGTAGGGATTTTGACTCTGCAATTGTGTGACATGAAAATTTCCAAAATAGTAATAGAAAACTCAAACACGCTGTAAGAATAAGTGATTATTTCCTACTAAGATATCTCTATGACAGTGCAAGAGACCTGATGCCTGTGAAAACTCCGTGCCAGTAGTGGAGGGCAGAACACAATCTAGTCCTCAATGGAGTTAGGAGGAGAAAGGATGTTTAAAATCATGTTGAAACATTCCTTTTCTTAAATGCAAAGCAGATTTCAGAAAAAAAGTTGTTTCCCATTTCAAAGTATTTTGCCTCTGAGCTGAATTCTTCTCCCTTTAAGAGAAAAGACAGCTCTGTGCTAAAAGGAGTTGATATTAGGATACTCATTACAGGGCAATTACAGTCTACAGCAAAGGTAGTTCTGGAACTTCCATGAAAATCCTCTGCCACTTCTCCACTGGACATAGATCACATTTTCCAGGCTCAGACATCAGAAACCTGATAAGTGAGCAATCCTTAAAGAGTTTGCCTTCATCTTTGGCAACCTGCAGGGAAAGGGCTTCTCTGAGATCCAAAAGCTCACTGATGGTAAACGGTTCAGGTGAGACCATTTTCTCCAGCAGTTTTATCCTCACTGAAGTTAAACCCACTGCACTGAGTACTCAGCTGCTGTTTGAAGGGGAAGGGAAGAAAGGAAAAAGACTAAAATGCAATCTTTCTGCAGCTCAATCCAAACGCCTTTTCTGTAGACCTTGGAAACTGATTGCAATTTGAGTCAAAAGAGCTTATCTGGGGGAGGCTGCCTTTTGCTCACAAAGCATCCTGACCAAGGAATTGTGTAAAAAATGCCCCCCAGGAGGATTAAATCCAGGTGGGAGGCTGGCTTCTCTCTGTTGCTTGGTTTGCTCCAGAATCGGAGGGAGTGGTACATTGCAGACTGTTATCAGCAAGGATAGGATCCACCATCTTAAAACCTTGCTTCACCTAGGCTGTGAGAAGTGAGAAGCAAGGCTGGAGCTCTCGCCATTCCCCTGCTTGGGCACATGCTTGACAGCTCAGCCAGGCGTTTCACCCACGGCATTTCATCAAAGCTTCCACGTCCCCCAACTCCAAACACATACACACACAAACACCCACGGAGTTTAGGAAATAATAGCAGCGTGCTGACAAAGGTTCATGTGAAGCATGCTGTCATAGCAGCAAAGGCCTTTCTAAATCCACACAAATGTTTTCCATTAGCAAGATCTAACTGACGATGCTTACTTGTAGGAGGCAAAACTGACAGTAAAGGAAGGCAAGGTAAAAAGAGGAGATCATGGTTAGACTATGCGATATTGCAGAAGGAGAAAGGGATCACCCTCTATTGGCGAGTAACAATAGATTTATGTATTTGGGTAAATTGTTTTTTCCACTGCTATGTTTCCACTCGACTGCGGAAGAAAGGAGACTGACATCTGTGGTCTTTGCATTGTACTTTCCTAACAGCAGGACATGTGCAATAAGATATGTTTATTTTACTTGCCACTCATTTATCACCTCAACTGGAAATATTCCTAAAGAACAGCACTTGCATTGTAGCAGCCGACTGAAGGTTTTCCTCAGCATAGGCGTATGAATCTCCACCTTCCCCCAGCCCTGGGCTCTGCAGAGCTGCTGTCAGCCAGGAGCCGCGCGCGGCGTGCCTGCGTGGAAGGGAGGGATGCCAGCGTCAGTGCCGCGGGAGGCCTTGTCACCGCGCCGTGCACGCGAGAGGCAGAAAGGGGAGCTGGAACACGTGTCCTAACTGAAGGACCAAGGGTATGAATTTCAAATGCTTCTTTTCCTAGAGCCCTTGGGACAGATCTTAAGGGGAGGCTGGGGATAGAACTAAACAGCTCTTTTATAAATCCAGACAAGATAAGAAGAAAATAAGGTATGACTGGTTCTTGCAGGATACTCACCTGGCTAGACAGTGGGTCCGAGGCCAAGCGGTTATTCCTTTACATCGTACATTCTGACAGGTATTTAAATGTATGCCCTCCCATGGCTAGGGGAGACAACCTCTTGATTTTTGCTCCATTATAAACAGACCAAATAAAATTTTTTGTCATCCATTAACTCTCTAATATTTTCATAATTTAATCTCTTCCACTTTCAATTATGAAAGCCTTTGAGATTTGAGTTGTTAGTCAGGGTGCTTCGTTTAAGGGCTTTTTGCAATGGTTTAATTAGCAATCAGAGGCTTAGCTGCTTTGCTCAGAGACACTGTCAGAAGAAATAGTCATCCTTTGATACTAAGTTTGGAGAAGCAAATTTCTACTGATGTTTTATGAGCTGGGATAGTTCTGATTTTTTTTTTTCATTCAACACTACTATGACAAATATCTCAATTTTCTTGTTCTCCTCCAAACAGGTATTCTTTCTCTCCAACCTTGGATAAGCAGAACTGAAATTTTCCTTACTAAACCAACAAAATTCATAAATTCTTGAGATCAGAGATGACCATTTGATCATGTAATACAACACTGTAGGAGACATTCACAGTCAGGGCTGTATATAAAAATTATGTTGTAAACTAACATGGCAATAACCAGAACCATATTTTATAACCTCATGGCACCAGGACGTGCAGTTAACTGCTTAGATGCTTATGATCAAGTGCACGTGCCAATTAACTATGCATGCATTTTTCTGCCTTGATTTCTAAACATATTTTGAAAGATGTAGGTACCTGATGCACTTTAAAGTACCTTTTCCTCTGTTGAAGAAAACAATTTTCATTATGTAAAAATCTTTATACTTCGAACACTTCGTTTTAAGATGTAGAGCCCTTCTCCTGTGGGAGGATAGGGATAAGTTCTTCTGGATGAAGTTGCTTTGTTTCAATGCATGTAGTGTTATTATGGAAGGGTTGACAGGAGAGTTGTTAACTGAATATTGTAGATTTTAATACAGGCTACATGTATATGTTGAATTTTAAACAAGCCTGTGTATCCTATGGAAACATAATTCATCAAGCTTGTTAATTAATGCTTAGAGATAGCTGAAAAATAAATGCTAGCTTACTTCCTGCAGTAATGTTGACATTCGGAATTATTTTCTGTTGTGGGCCTTTTAATGCAAAGGTATAATCTGAAAGGCTCTTAAGAAATATTTTTTTAAAATTCCAGAAAGCTCCGAATGAGAAGTTTTGAAGTACTTTATTGCAATATTTAGTTTGAGTATTTTCATCAGAAATATAATTGGCTTTTTCTTGTGGAAAACTTTCTTTTAGGGAATCCTTATTTGCTGCTGGGAAAACTTTCTGCCTAAAATATTTTAAACTGTGATACTTCTGATTATTTAAAGTTTAGATATGCTATAGATACTGTGAAGTATCATACATAAAGCGGATAAAAAAGTAGAATCCACATCATATGGCTTTAAGGCCTTTTCTTCACGAACCACTAAAGCTGTTAAAAACTGCTTTACTTGACTGGAAGTGCAGCCTCTGGGACCAGCAGAAATTGTCACTAGGATTTCAGATGAAGTTAAGACAGCTTAAGGCCGTTACAGGTCACTTTTCTAGACAGCCCAGGATGCTTTCAGCGTCTCAAGCATCATGGGGTACCAGGTACCGAACTAACCCTGCCCTTTGCTGCTTTGGCCAGATGGCTGGAGAGGGGATGGGAGAGAAAGATGAGCTGCTGCACTGGCTCTCTTCCTTACATCCTTGTAGCTGGGGAGGAGACACTAGCTGGTATATCAGCTATTTTCCCAAGGACAGCTTGCTGAAGAGGGGGGTAAATGAAGTGGGAAGTATCTACAAGATGGCCAGATCCTCAGCTGCAGAACATCAGTATGATCCCACTGAAATTTAAATTATTCTGCATGATACTATCTAAGCATCTGTGTTCTTTTGGTCTGGCCAGCTTTAGGAAGCTAAATTGATAGATTTAAAGCACATTATCAGAGCAAGAGTAGAAGACAGTGGCAGTGATTAAAACACAATGATCCACATTGTGCCTTTTATATTTTAAATAGGGTGAGCTAGGTCATAAAGTTTAAGTACTCTTGGTCTATAAAACAGAAAAAAAGTTTTAAGGCAGCAGCACAGAATGCTGTAAGAGAGACCCTTTCAGAGCTAGGAGAAATACAAGTAACCTAAAAGGCACTGGCTATAATTGCACACATTACTGCAATTCAGTCTTTGGGCTTCCTGCTAGGAATGCCTGAAAGAGTGGCAGTGATGGTCAGTTGTGGATTTATGTACTAGAAGCATGCTGTCAGGGCGAAAAAAAAAGTATATTCTGCCCTTTGTATAAGGCCTCAGCATTACAGCAAAGTATTTTTAATAAAAATTATGCTGACAGGACTGCAGAAGACGTTAATATCAATAGTTCTTCTAATGGAAGCAAAGTAAATATCTGGGCACCTGAGCTAGGTTATTGCCAGCCTGTATCTGTGCATGTGTGAATGTGCACGTGTGTGACTAAAATGACCAGTTTCCCCTGCAGAATGCACCACTGGGGATAGAATGATACAGGGAATGGCTTATGGTCTCTGTGTCTGATGGTAAAAATCAATGACTTGCCTTACTGAAAGGTGCCCTCAGGGGCAAAAAGCAGTGAATAGCTTATTAGTTTGTGTGTGCATGCTGGCAGATGATAAAGCAGCATTGAAATCGGTCATAGACCATAATAAAGTACCCATCCCCATCTTAAAGCTAGTGTGTACTTCTGTCTCAGGGGAATATGCCTCCATTAACCCAAACTGCGCAGTAACTCATCTTTAACCACAGTACAAATATGCAGCAGAAGAGGAACCAATAATGATTTCTTATGGTTACTGATGCAAAAAAAATATAGTGGATAAATTACTGGTGTGCAGGGCAAGATTCTTTTTGGTGTAATATTCCATAATTCTATTTTACTACTATCTGGAATGGTGTGGATGGACTCCAGCTGAGGATCTGGCCTGGTACCAGAAATATTTTACTCATTTCCAAAATAAAAGAGGAAAACATGGAGTGATGCAATATAGAAGAGATGCAAGAGACAGAATGTTCTGACCTTTTTTCCCATCCATGAACTCTGCTTCGGAGTATATTCAGGTCATCCATTCAGACACATAGGAGCCCCACACAACTACATTGTCACTGAAGTATTTATTGACCTTAAAATGTTGTCATGCTAGGCATTACGTGTCATGCTCTGGGATGCTTTGCTTTGGTGGCATACATCTGATTAATGCCAATAATGCCTTCAGCAAACATAACAGACATTAAATGTGAAGCTTTCCCGTAAGATCGCTAGGCTAGATCCAGCCTAAGAAGTAGAGGTGATGATTTCTCTTGGTTGCAAGGAGAAAGTACTGACTTGAGTAAGTATTTTCATGCTTTAATTATTTCCTAAGAGATGCTGAGAGCATCTGTGCTTGTATCCATGGATATCCAAGACTAAGTACAAAGTGTGTCTTTTTTAAAGGACTTGACACTTCAAATATGTAGTATTTTGTCTTGAAATATGTCATAGTGACGGCCATATGGGGCAGAATAATTCCCTTAGCTGGAGTAACTGATGTGTAGCATTTATTAAACAGATGGATAGACACGTGTACACTCACACACAGATCTGCTAACATTATGTTTATTGTGGCACTCCCTGAAGGACCTGCCTCTGGAAACCACAGGCAGAAATCCTGTCATCATATTGTTATGTAGAAAGGTGCTAATGGCTTCCTTAATGGAGCTTCTAATGAAATGCTATACAAAAAGAGTTAAGCGTGCAGTATAGCAATTGCATCCAGAAAGTCAATAGGGCTATTGCACCGCTTCCGCACTCGTTGTCTTAGAAATTTCTGAACTTCCCATTGCAGCAGCTGCTGACAGAAGAGCAATCGGGCTATCTTTGCAATGCTGCTGGTCCCAAAGGAGCCTGGCAGCAGGAGTTTCCCATGTGTAAAGTCAAGGCAAGCAAGAGGGAAAATGTCTAAGCAGCTGGATCCAACTGAGATTTTTAAGTGCCCTGGAAAGACGTGGAGGAAGTATTGGTGGGTAGAATAGAGGTACCCCAGTTGAGAAATCTACAGCTAGAGGTTGTTCCCTCTTCTAAAGGAAGCAGGTCTTATCAGGTACAAAATATATGCCTCTTACATTTAGAATAAACCTTCACACTTCATCACAATGTAAAAGATTATTCCTTTTCTACTGTGGCAGATGTCTAGGGCTTTACTGACTGTACAGAGTAATTCAAATGAAAAACAAGAAAAAGCAACAGAAGTCCCCATCAAAATCATCATTGACAAATTAAACTTGTGAAAAACAAAGGTGATAGCTCTCTATTAGCTACTCACAAATCTGAATTTGAGAGAGACAACACATCATGATGCAACCTGAAAAACTTTCACAAAATACAGCAGCAGTTGTGAAAGAAATGTGATACATCAGGTGGAAGTGAGTGGCTGATATTTTTCATTCTGCTTTGCAGAATAGCAGTTGCACAGCCTGATGCAAATTTAATCTTGTTTTTGTTTCACAGGTATGCGTGCAGCATGCTGCAAAGTACTGCTGAAGAAATAGAGCACTTGTGCTCTTCTCTTACTTTGTCTTCTTCAGAACAAGTCGTATGTGATATTAAGCTGCAAACATTTACAGTTATTCATGACTTCATTCCCCTGTATAAAGGACTTTTTTGGGGGTGGTCCACATGTGAGAACTTGGGCAAGCCACTCCTTGCATGGCATTTTCCCACCAGCTATGTAGGGGTAAAAATGTTTATAGCACTAGTGTGTTGTGAGGACTGATTGTGAAGAAAGATTGGAAAATGGCTCTGGTGATATGGAGCACATATGTACCAGATCAATAACGGTGTGCTTTATGGGATATATTACATAAAACGTGTTTGAAATTTGTCAACATTGGACTGCTCCATTAGGGATCAATCTTTTCCTTATCACTGCATTTTCAGCTTTCAACACAATCATGAAAGGATTTCAAATAACACTAGGATAATAGCAAGTGAACATAAAGGAATTGGAATTGCGCTTGGAAAAGGAAGTGGAGTCTTTCTGTAAAGAAAACTGGCTTTTATCTCCTCACAGCTGACCATGTGCTATTGCCCAGCTAAACACGCAGCAGTGAGTGGCAGATAAAAAGTCAAAAATGAATCCAGTATTACTGCTAATTTTTTAGAAGGGAAACCCAGCTTCCTCGTACTGGTCCATAGTTTCTCACAGTTTCTCTAGTTCTTTAGAAGATACACAGTAGTTTTGGATTTGTTGCACTGCAGATTGAGAGAGGGAATTAAAATGACTGTGTTGCCAGTATGGACAATTTTCCAGGAGGTTTCCCCCAACCAAGAGTAACATGCAATCAAGATCGGTCACTGTACACTTGACTGTAACACTTCCTCCACAGAAAGTTCACACCAGTAACCATACTTGTCTGGTGCCTCAGTCGCTCCTAACTCAATTCTCTTGAAAGAAAAAGGGCGACTGATGGCCTCATCTGAGGACTGATCCAAAGCCTGCTGAATTCAATGTGTGCATTTATGTTAACATTTCAGGCGAGGTAAGGCTTATCTCTTTAAAACAAATCTTCTAGTTTCCCGCATTTACTGTGCTTTGGTTTGCTCTTGGAGAGCACCGGATTCCTTTCAAATGAAACTAAATGGGAAATGCACTCCAGGAGCATTCCTACGCATGCCAGTTCGTGATCGGAGGTCAGTCCATGAAACTAGACTAGAGCTAATCGAAAGTCATGCTCCTTTCCCAAACACACGCACTGTAGGTACCAGGTCCTTAGCAGCCACTGTTTCAAACTGCAGATAGGTGCCTACCGGGCTGCCCTCCTTGTGAACGCAGATACAGCTAACGAGATTCCCTTCTTGGCCCCTGCACAGCCTGATAAAATTGAAGAGAAACCTGCCCAAAAGAAGTGGAAGATTGGGTAGCATTATAAGTCATGACATAGGTTTCCAGCTGAAATGGGAAAATGCATTTTGTTTTTCTCTGGTTGCATCTTTCCTCAGGAGCTGCAATTTCACACAAAACAAAAGAAAATAAATGCAAAAATTATTGTGGACCCTAACACATCTTTTTTTTTTTTTTTCTTTCCTAGGAAGCTTATAATAAGACTATCCTGATTCCCTAAGGATGTAAATTTGATGTTTCTCCAGTGTGAATCTAGACCCCTTCTGGATATTAATCCACTTCACAAAGTCATTACGAATAATTTAGCATAAAAGCAGCCTTTTTCCTCACAAGACAAAGCGCTGAGGCTGAAGCATTTGTAGAGCAGTGTGAAAAACATACTGTAGCTGCCTTGGCTCCATTTGGATGGCGTATAAATAAGGAATTTTGGCTGCAAATCCTGTCAGTCTCTTAGTCTTATTTAGCACAAATATTCAGGAAAAACAATGATAATATCATTTGGCTTCCTTTTTTTTCTTTTTCTTTTTTTTTTATAGTGCTAAGTCAATGCATAATTACTGGAAAGCATTTCTGACTGAATTTTAGATGAGCATTTTGACAAAATATAATATTGGAAACAATCTTTATCAAACATTCATGTGTAGTGTGAGAGATAAAAACAGGAATCCATAATTCATACAGCAGAGTGTATTACCAAGTGTGAATAAGAGGCTGAATTTAAATGAGGAGGTCTGAACATTATTTTCTGCGAGGCATCTGCTTTAATCATTTACATTATTCACTAGGTTTTCCAGAACTGTAAATCTTAAATATATATTTGTGTTTGTGAGAATGTGTATGTAAATACACACATATATGCACACATACACAAAGCATTATACACATCCGCACACCAGCACATATTCACGCAGAATCAGAAATGTGTTTGTATACAGAGACACCACAGCTTAGGGCCTGATTCTGAAATCATTCTACATGAATGAGAGGACTCCTACTGACAGTGATGGATTTGGGGATCAAGACCTTAGTGCCTTGTTTTTTCCCCTCTTACCCTGAGTTTGCAGTGCTATGAGTCAGGTTAAGGTAAAAGGAAAGACAAGTCTCTATTTACCCTAAGGTAATTGAAACATTTACTTAGTTGACGATACACATTATAGAAAAGAAAAAAGCCCACAGAGAATCCCACTTACGCTGAGGTGAAATCCTAAGGACCTTTCTGCCAACCATGGTATCTGACTGACATTCTTACCCAAATTGTGTTTTCAGGACTGGCTCCCCATGCTTCAAGGTACAATGACAAGAAGGACCCTTGGGTGAGCATCTGTGTGGGGCTTGATCACGGCCTGCATGGGGCCCCATCCAGATCCAAGGCTTCCCTTACCCCACTGACCTACCCTAACTCAGACAGGAAGGAATTTTTATCTTCCTCCCAGGGGCTGCCCCTGCCTAGTTTGACTATGCCTATGTCACTCAGATGTTAACTCTTGCCAAGGTAGCAAAGAGGGTCACCTAGTGATTGCTGGGTGATCCACTAAAGCCTAAGCAGATTTTTGGCCCTTCATGATTAAGCAGGCCCTCTTCTCATTGGGCTTTCAAATCCCAGAGTGGTTTTCTTTTTTTGTTTATAACATAATAACACTTAGATTTCACATAAACTTACCTACTTGCTAATCATACTTAACACTTTCATACAGGTACACTTTAACCATAAAGCAGTTATGACTTGTAAGAAGGCGAGTGAGGCTGATAATGAGTTTGATGGCTTGCTGTTCCCCACCCCTGTTTTGGAGGGACATTAAGATTGTGGTTACTGTGTACAGTCCAGCCCTCTTATTGAGAATCCCTTTTCAGAGACTTGCTTAGGACAGTGTAGTACCTGAGGAATATTCATGGCTGCTAATAAAAAAAGGCAAAGGCCACCAGGTTGAGGGTCCAATGCTCACATATCGACTCTGACATTACATCCTATGTAAGGAGCATCCTCTGTGCCAGCTTCTGTGTAATTATGTAATCTGCATAACTAATCCTTTTATTTCCATGTCCCAGTTTAGTGGCTGGTACAGCAATGTCACAAAGCTGTGGCTGTCACTTTGTTCAGGAAAAGGCCACAGGACTAGCTGAGCTCTACTGCAGGGACAAGGTCCACCTCCTCTGACGGGGCTCAGACATTGCCTGTTTAAAGAAAACTGTCTCTGCTCCTTCCCCTACTGTTCATATGTTACAAACAACCCACAGTTTTGGCTGTTTGGGGGGTTTTTTTGGGTTTTGTTTTTCTTCCCAGTAGAACTCTGGATGTTGCTTTTTTATCCCTTCTACTTCTCACCCCCTTTCTATTTCATAAGAATGTGTTTCCTGATTCTAGCAGATCTGTTTGCCAGGTCAGGAACAGCTGGTATTGCTGCACAGAAGGGTGCCTTACTCTGGTATGGTTGTGTTTATTTAAATAATTGTTACTTTCTTGGAGGGTAACAGTGAACAAATGACAGAAGAAAAATACCAAAACAGTGCAATTCTTTCTCAATACAGCATTCGCTGAGTTATGTAGGGCATACTAAAAAAAACCCCACAAAGTTTTTAATTATGTACAGCAGACAAGTCGATGAGGAATCATCCATGAAATCCATGCACTCTGAAGACCAATGAAAAGGAATTTCACCTCTTTTTATGAAGCTGAGCCCAAGTGATTAAAATGATTGTGCCCTATCATTTTAATTCTCTTTTCTCTAAGCTTTCTTTAATGGTGCCCTCTTCCATGCTTAAGCAAAATGATGAATTAATTCAGTTTCTCCCCTGTGGGGCAGAAGACAAGCAAGATCCAACACATCCCATTCTGCCAATATTTCCTTCACAAGGCACATTACATTTACCCATTTTTTCCCTCCTTGATTGTTTTATATTGTTATCCTGAGGAATGTACACAGATCATAGAATTTGTGACTGTGAGACATTCTGATAAGACGAAAAGTCAGATGTACTGCAAAATTATGCAACATAATTTGGAACAAAGCACTGCTGGGAGGATGGGGAAGAAGGGCAGGCACAGATTTGCTAGAAGAGAAAAAGGGGCTGAGCTCCCCCTCCGTTAATACTGTCCTGTCTGGGGTATATATTACTGAAGCAGCTGTATAGCTCTTACAGCTTCCACTGTCCTGGTCACAGCTGCATCCAGTGATCTTCCTTTGTGATATTTGAGAGTACTGAGACACTTGGGAGTACTGACACTTGGATATTTGGACACTTGGGAGTGCTGACATTGCCCAGCTTCAGCCTTTTAACTGAGATGGGAACCTAGGCTCTGGCTGTGTCTCAGCTGCCCCTTTGTATCATCTGTGATGGTATCCTCAAGCCAGAACATGGATCCTTTTCAAACACCTGGTCTTCACATCAGCATCTAGGTTCACTGTAGGCTTCTTGTTCAAGGGACAGGGATGGGAGGCAGTTTTGAGGTGGGAGGTGATGTAGGTACTTCTCTTCAACAAGGTATATTACTCCTGAGAACAGATTTTAGAGAGCTTTTCTGAAACAGCCACTTTCATTCAGGGACTTAGTTTAGAGTCTTAGATGAAAAGCACTTTTGTATCAGAGTTATCAACAGAGTAAAGTTGACAGTAAGGCTACGAATAGTCACTCCTACTTAGATTTGGATGCATTTCTGCCTCAGGAATGAGCAACCACTGTAGATCCTTATCAGGGAAGTTGCTGTAGAGCATATGATGGTACATGATCCCAGAAGAGGAGGGCAGGTATCCTGTATTTTGATGCTGACATTTCCAGGGAAGAGAATACATCTGGCATACTGATATGGCTGTGGGCCTCCTCCAACCAAAGAATGGCCACCAGCCAAAAGAAAGCTTTTGATGGCCTGGCCCATGCCAAGTTTATGTAGCCTCTGTAGTGCATCTGTCCTCCCAAGGATGACTGTAGACCTCACTCCAGTCAGAGTTGCTATTTAGCACTATGTGTTTGGCCAATAGGGCCATCAGTCAGTCTCTGGTCCATTTAATGACCAGGACTCCTTCAGGTGGAAGTAGGTCGTCCCCTGTAGAAAGCATGTCAATGCTTCCTTATGTCTGAATGACAGGTAGCTGCTGGAAGTCTTGTTTAGGGGTCATTTGCTGTATCTTCTCTGTAATGTCTTCCTAGTGGAAAACCCCTTACATCTTCTTGGAAAAACCTCAGTAGCAAATAAGGAGTAAAGCAGGATGCCAGTGAATTTTCTGGGTTATTCTGCTCTCAAAAATAGAAAGATTTGAAATGGGATTTGTTTTTGAACCAAATATTGGTTACAGAAAAGTGGGTAGGGTAAGGGACCTCTATGTTTGGGTCCAAACTGCATCATCATCCGTCATTCAGACTCTTGGCACAGGGCAAAACATTTTCACTTGGTGCAGCCTTTGTCATGATAATTGATGACTATATTGTCACATCTTTTCAGTAAATCACATCTTTTCAGAAACTGCCAAGAAGGTCTGGGTTGAGTGCAGCAGGGTCTTGGAAGTTATCAAGCAGGGAGAGAATGGATTGTTACACAGAGAATGGTAGCACAGGGCACCCATATGTTCCTGAAAAACATCTGTTTGAATACCCTTTTTTGGGAGGGTAAAACAGTGTAGAAAAATGAAGAACAGAAGTGAGTAGGGACTTGGATGCATGTATTAGGCAGATGAGTGAAGTAGAGGTGAATCCTAGAAGGGCCTTGCTGAGGGAGCTTAAAGAACTTAGCCATTGAAAGGTTTGTCTACCCATGTGATATGTAGATGGGATTCACTTTGCGTAGGTAGTTGTCCTAAAAGTTTGAAGTGTGAATTTGCAAGGGTGCTGCAGCTCAGGGAACAATCGCTGGTGGAGACCCCCAGCCAGTGTCAGCGTGACCATTAGGACTAAATGATGACCCACAAACTAGAGATAGCTAAGGGACCCCTTTCACTGACCTGCCACTTTTACCTTGGAGAAGATGAGAGGTAGCTTGAGGACAGCAAGAAAATCCTCCTTTTGTGCTACAAGTCTCAGCTAGGCAACAATAAAAGAAAGAAAGTGAACAATGCCTTCAGATGTTGACCAATAAAACAAAGGAGATGCTCTTAATTATGTTTCCCAGCCTTAACAGTAGCACTTCAAAAGGAAGCAATTCTAATGTTCTGAGCAATTGAAAAATGATCCAGCACAACTAAATCCATGAGAACATAACAACAAAGACTAAAGAAAGTGCATGCTACTTTTTTTGGATGGCAAATAATTGTAAGGAAAATAATTCAAGCCTATATATACATTCATGAAAGAACAGATTTAGGTGAGACATTCTGCTACAACTTGAACAAGAGCAATGTAAGAAGGTAGTTTTCTAATAAAGATTCCACCCGCACAAATAATGGCTTACTGCAGCCTAATAAACCCACCCCTCCTACATAATTATGTAGGAAGTATAATACTGTGCTGCCCTGTCCAACATTCTCCTCCCTGTCACACACTCAAACACACACAGATTCCATTTGTAATTAACAGGAAAATTCTCTGTGTTAGTTTTCTTTGCACTTTATAGAATAACAGAGAGATTAATTAAGAGGTCTGTATTTCTATTTCAAGGTTCAAGTACTTTCACTGAGCACATTGTGCTTTCAGAATCTGTAGTGTCAGCAAAATTCCCTACTTCAAATCACAGACATTTCTCTTCTTTAAATTTTCCTTTTATATATGCAATTACTAAATGATTGTGAGTAGTTAGGAGGCCCAGACCACATTCTCAACTTTTATAAATCTAAGGCCAGAGTCTGCAGTGCTGTGGATGTGTGCAAGGGAGGCTGCATAAACATTATAAGACCAGGTGATGCTGACTGAAGAGGCCCTTAGATCTTGGCTGTAACCCTCTAAACTGTCCTGGAAAATCTGAGCTGGTAAATCCACCTATAGCTTCACTGAAACCAATGGAACATCCCCATACCAGCCCACATGCCTCCAGTCGTACTACTATAATTTAGACGTGCACGGTATCAGAGACATTACTGCCTCTGCAGCCCTTGATGTTCATCATCTTTGTATGCTGTGCCTGTAGACAGAGACTTGGACAAGGTAATGAAACCTCCTGCAGCAACCTAAAACCTGCCACCTTTTTGTTTTCCTATTTACAAATCTAAAATAATTTTTCTAGTCAATATCAAGGCTCACCCACACATCAGAAATGTTATCAGGGTTTGCTCTAATGACTCAAATAAATTATTTCATTAATTTTAGAAAGTGCTTAAAAGCACTCCTATACATGCAGTTAAAATTTGCTTGGCATGTACACATATACATAGCAAAAAAAGAAAAGCTTTAAACAATGCTCATATATAATCAAAGCATACTGTTTTCTTTAAATATAGCCTTTCATTAACAAACCAGTCAGAAGAATGGAAGAACACTCTTTATTCTCTAATTATTACCTTCTATGACACCTTTTTCTACTTTTTTCCAGTGGGTGAACAGTCCTATTGAGAGGACTATGTATGTAGGTCTTAATCCTAAAAAATATTTAATTTTGTGCCTAATTTCTGTACTGGAGTAGTGACACTAGGTGTGAGAGTGAGACTGAACAACAAGGGCTTTGATATAAACCATTTAGTCCTGTTCAGTAGAAATCTTTAAGTTTTGCTGACTAAGTTTACATCTTTCCTTAAAGACAAACAGAGATTTAAATGACCACCCTGAAGAGGAGCCTTGGTGTCTGCAAATGAATATACAAAGAGCAGAAAACAGCAGAATTATACTCTTCCACTTGTGCCCAGAAAAATATTTCTCTGCTGTTGTGCTGTAACTGTAGTGCTGTGAAAGAGGAAGTGATCTCTCTGGAATGAGAGATGTTATCTCGTGACAGAATTGGACGGAGACCATGGGCCTGACTTCTGCTTATTTAGTTCCTAAGCAGCTGAGTATTTTCAGCAACTCCCATGGAGATCTGTAGGCATCAAGAACACTGACTTACTAATAAAGGCACTGGCAGTCAGGTGTTAAGGGGCAACGTTGTTCAGCGGACTCTTGTAACCAAGAATTTAAACTCAAGGTCAGAGTTAAAATGAAGAGAGGAAGGGAACAATTTTCCAGCAAGGCAGCGGCCAAGAAGCTGCTCTTTGAAGTTGCAGCAGTCCTTTCATGAAGACGTTATTGTTGACATACGGAGTTCTCAGGAGTGACAAAAGCACTACTATTAAAACAAGAGGAGTGCCAGAGGCAACTGATCATTCTGGGATGTGCTTGCAAGGGTGCTGTTTTTGTCCATCAAGGTTACCTACAGGCTTACTTTGTATCACCTTGCATGATGTTCAATATAATATAGCAAATAATAGCAAATGAAAGGCTAAGCAGCATATGATAATTGACAGACCTAGATCCATCAATTTACTTTTCAGTGCGTCACTTAAAAGGCCCTGAGAAATAAGGAATGCCTGTATTTTTAAAACAGATTGCAGTAAAGTGTAATAAAGTCAATACAAACTGTGAAGAAACTCATAGCTCATATGCAGCATGTAAAAACATCTGGGATCAGACTCCATGATGAGTTCAGCACCTACCCACCTTCCATTTCATGGCCATGTATGGCATTGCTTAAAAGCTGAGAAAAGGAATGTGGTTGACATGTATTAGCAAATATGTTTTAAAAATGTTTTAAAGGCCTAAGGCAACTGAGTGTATGATAAAATATTCACTGACTGCTCCACGCTAGATGGTGTGAATATATTGGAATACACCAATTAGCATAGGATAACTCCATAGCTTTAGACAAAGACTGGGTGGTAAAGATAACCCAACAGCCTAGCTCTCATTCAAGAAAATGCAGTGGACATTATTTCCCTGTAATTTGGAAAGCAGCTAGAAAGCACTGAGCACTTTTTAAGTTCTTTACACCAGAGAAGTAAAAGACAAGCACTAAATCAAAGAAAATTTAAGAATCACAGAAATGAGGCCTGGCAAAAGAAAAGTCTTGCTTCTGTGACAGAACTTGCCATGATGTTGACAGGTTCCTCTCTTGCTCAGCCCCTGTGCTACACTACTGTAGTCAGCCTTGGGCTGCCTTGGGCATTCAAGGGTGATACAATTCAGACAGAGAATCCAACCCAGAGAGGAGAATAGCAAAATAAGGTAACCAAGCTAGAAATATCAAAATACATTTTTTTTGAAGGATGGATAGATTTTTGTGAAATGAGACTTCTTGTTTCTGGAACATATGCTTAAATATTTTCCAATCCAAAATAATTTCTAATCCAAAATAATTTCTGAAGCAAAAATTTTTGATCATCCCTATCTGACATGCATTGGAAAAGCTCAATTGCTCTATCAAGAAGTGTTCTGTCTGAAGCTTACTTGTTCTGCTTGAGAAAGATCCCCATGAGATAATGTTCTTCAGGTCTTTTTCTAATTTCCAGTCATGTTCTTAAAGATCAGAGCACCACTTGGCAGTGCCTGCCCTCATTATTGAGAGCAGGATTTGGAAAGCATTATTACGAAAATATTTTTTTAAACTATAAATAATAATAATAATTTCTCCATTGTTTATACGTTGACTTTAAAAAAACATATATTAAAATAAGATTTGATGCCTACACCAAAGAACTGTTATAACATATATAATTTACAGAAAATAATTCATGATAATTTAGTTAGCTCTTCATTTACCCTTAATTCACCACTGAACTGTGAGACACTTCGTCATGGATCTGCAGAGAATGAAAAAAATCAGAGATGTAGAGAAGCATGTATTTTGGAAAGTAATGAAAATTTTGCCCTAAGTAGACTTTAATAGCCTGTCATGCAAGGGAAAATCTAAAATCTAGTCTTCTAATCCCAAACAATATTTTGGGAAAATCCTGTCATCTCTTCCTACTACAGCCTCCTGTAATTGAGACTAAGAACTGTATTCAGTTAATCGTTGGGTCCACCTAAGTATTTATCACCCTTTTAAGTCTGCCTTTCAAGGTGCCTGTGTAAAGTTTGCTAGTGTTTGAAGAGCAGACTGTTAAATCATGCTCTACTGAAGATTTCTTTATAAAAACAAAGGCTCTCTTAAAAAGTGAAAATAAAACAGAAACCAGAAGTATTTGTTCCAAGTAAGGGAAACTCCATCTGTCTTTAATCAGTACATGGACAACAAAGAGATGGTGCAGATTTTCAGTCACGTGCTTTTGTGCAGATGTGTAAACCAGAGATTGTGGGTGCGTAGGACACAGGCACATCAATAGCCCTGTTCATAAGTTTATCCCCACGCACCTCAGAAATTATGCACATGCACAGAATTTTCTCACCAGTCTGCACACAGGTTTGCATGGCCATTAGATTTTTTTTGTTTAAGCCAGAGTTTTTCTGGAATATCTCATGAAAAATCGTTGTTTCATATTCATTTTTTAGGATGACTGAGAGAAAAAATGGTCTTTTAAAAAAACACCGTGACAGTGGCAGTAGTTAGGAGGTTAACCTATTGCTAACATGACCTCACACTGAGAACGCTTTTCATCACCAGCTCAGATAGGAGCGAACAAAAATCATTATCTGTCTGATGGTTGCTCAGAAATCTAGGAGGGCATGAGCAGAGTATCTCATTCCATTTCTTAGTGGATAAATACAGATTCACAGCATGCAAATGCTTCTTGTGCTGTCAAAAGTCACTAAATTAGCTGTGATCACGGGTTGATTAGGAATCATAAAGGATAATCATCTTTTTTCCTCATCCAAAAACCTGCTCTCTACAGGTCAGCAGTTAAAGGATGATGCTAGCTTTTTTATATGTTCAATAGAATTCAACAAAATACACTACAAGCCTGAACCTAAGGCTGTTTTATCTGGCATCTTTCTCACAATTGCATTTGTACTTCACTAGAACTTTGTAAATTAAAGTGTCTTAAATCATAGCTGGTTAGAGCTGATGTTTAACCAAGCCTTGCTCCTGGATCACATTTAGTATAAGAAGAGAAAACTTCTTGTTTCCTGAAGCTTTACCAAGCATCGCTCAGACCGCTCAGGCCTGTACTATCTGTTCATAGTTACTTGGCAGGGCAATGAAACGTGTACTGGCCATGCAATCTCCTCCACTGATTTCACCTCTCCTTCTCCCTCTAATCTCTACTCCCTTTCTCTCAGCCCTTGTGCCCTCTCTGTTCTTTCAGGAGCACGCCTGGATTGCTCTGTGTCTCTAGATGCATTTAGTTACACGACTAACCTATGACAATATTAATCCCACCCTGTTACCCAGAGCTTCCCATATATTGGCACAGGTTTATTTTCAAAGTGTGTGTTAGATGTTATATTGAGTGCATTTTTTCAATGGGGAGTGGAGAACAAGAGAGCAGTGGTCTTAAAATGTTTTTGTTTACACTTATTTTAAAACTTTGGTGTTCCAGGAGGTAGGAAAATAGGGTTATTTGGGTTTTTTTTTTGTGGGGGGGATAGGAACAGATCACTCATCTATCTTCCGGCTGTATTCTTGGGACTGTGCCCAGTGTTTCTGCACATTGCTCAATTAACATACTTCATGTTTTACGAGGTATAAAGTTGCACCTCACGAGATGCATGACCCTAAGCCCAGTGGGATGTGGCCAAACTTGTTGCATTAGTGGGCTTTCAGAAAGCAGTGCTAAATTCATTGCTTTTTTTGCTGTAAACCCGATTCAAACTCAGGTCTCAAGCTGAGAGGCTGGTGTATTAACCTAATGTGCCCACTTGACTCTCTCCTAAGTATCATGATAGATTTCTTTTAATCTGCTGCAGAAAATAAATTGCTGGAGAAAAAAAATAAAGATTTGTACTCTTTAAAGACTAACCACTTTCAGGCACTGTATGGCAAACAGTGAGATTCAGAATGAATCCTTTTACTGCATTACTCATGACAGCTTACAACCCAGACTATTAAACATTCATCAATAAAAATTTAACATCCCATCTTCCCTTTGATATCCTCAACTGCTCCCTGCATAAGACAACAAGAAGGCTTTCCACAGCTCAGTGTGATGGCAGGACATCAAAGCAGCCTCCACAGCTAGCCTGCTTCGAACGGTTTCTTGTATTTAGAAAGTAGAGTTGTCACATGGGAGGGGAAAAAGCAATGCAGGAGATTCTCTCTGGTTTGAATATATATAATCCCTCCCAAGGGGTGCAGTAGGTCCATGTTGTGGCTAAGCGGCAGGTTGCAATTCACTTTTCTTCAGATAAGCATCTGACAGACCACACAGAAGCAGGAAAGAGCTGGATATTTCCATTTGTTAGACAATGAGCACTGCATGCCAGGACTTTAGCTGCTGGAAAAAAAAGCAAAGGCTTTTGCTTAAAAAAATTACCAGGTTTTATTATACCCTGAGTTGAACAATTTGTTGTAGCTACCTTTTGCTGGAGAAGTGAAGTTTGTAAACAAATAAATCTATTTGCTTTCCTGCTGCCTTAAGAAGATTCGTGCTTGACTTTGAAAAGCCAAATAGGAAATTTTCAATGGGCAAGTCCAGTTCAGATCAGCAACTTCCATTTTCAGCTACATAACAGAAAAGAGCTGGAAAATTAGAGCCTGAAATTAAATCTAGACAACTCAGAGACAAGTTCACAAGAGAAGATTTGGGGCAGTTTCTGCACCTCCAACCATGCTGAAATGTCATTCCCTAGGAATTTTTTTTTCTCTCTTATGTCTGAAGACTAGCCTAAAGAAAAAGGACTTGAATTTGAGGGAGAAAAAACTGGCTCAAACTTTAAAAAGTTCAGTCTAGGCTGAAGGTTCAGCTCAGTAATATGATATCCATTTACCCGCTTCAAATTTGGGTAACATAGATTTCACCTGTTCTCAGTCCCAACCTGGAACACCAACAGGCCAGTTTACCTACTTTATATGTACCACTATACCAGTGAATCAGCTGGAAATAAAGATGATATTAAAAAGAATTATTTTATCCATTTGCAATGCTTGTTATAAATCTTTGGTTTCTTAGGGGAAAAAGATGGAATTTATGGAATGGCTGCTTGAAAACATACTATTCTCAGGCACTGAACCACATTTGGAAAATGATAGTATCTTCCTTGGAAATATCCCACTCCATTTCCCTTTCTCTCCATTTACACCCCTCCCACACAAATGACGCAGGTTCCCTTTAATCTATTTGTTTCCCTGGAACTGAAGAGCTGTTTAATCTTGTTTAAAAAGCACACCCTTTGGCCATGCTGGGGCTGAGTGCATCTTGTCCCTCGCCCTGAAATTGGGTCCATTCCTCTTGGAACAAAATTCATTGTCACTAGGTAGACTGTATGCCAGCAGCTCTGCCAGAGCACCTGGCTACACCTTCTCCCCAGAACTGCTGGGCCTCAGTTGTATTTATTCTCCTGAACCTGACTCAAATCCCCTTGTAATTGGAAGATTTCTGTGACACAGGTCGATTATGGATCAGGTGCTAAACTGAAAGGGACCTTAGGGTTGCCTGGATTTAAGTTTTGCCCCATCTGCCTTTCTCTGGCTTCTGCATCCTGACACTGGTCATTTCGATGGCCTGCTGCCCACCCGTGGTGGCCTGGGGTTTCAGGAGCAATGCTCCTGTCCAAAGTCTGCCTGTTCCAGAAGTGAGGGGTCAGAAGCTGGAAAACAAATCCTGCAGCGTGCATCTTTTCAAAAAGTTAGCACCTTCTCAGCCACAGCTGCGCTAGGATGAGGGAGGTACCAATGGAAAAAGGAAGACAGCTAAAAGAAAGAAAACAATATTCTTGTGGTGGTAAAAATCTATTTTTCAAGACTCTTGGATTCCTTCAGTTTTCTTTTATCAGGTGACTGATAACTTGCAGAAGCTGTCAGTCAGCAGAGCTTTTGATAGCACGTTACAGTATCAGCTCGCTAAATAATGTTTGTCAGCAATGGGTGTGGAAGGCAGAGGAAGCATTGCTCACAATCATGTGTTAATTGACCTGGCTTTGCTGAGTTCTTAATGACCTGTTTGGGAGGCAGAGTGCTGCTAAGGAAGCTCAGAAAGAACACGTTCCCTGTTATCCCCCCTGTCCTGCTGCATTATTAGTAGACAACCAAAGTTCTTCAGATTCCAACTGCAATTGCACCAGATACGAGTGTTTTGCTGTTGCCTTTTACTTTGCTTTAGTTTCTCTCACCTAAAATTCTTTGCTCTCTGCTCAATTATAGCACTGAAATATTTACAGATTATTAACAAGAAACTATGTTTAGAAAAATGTGATAAAGGCAATAATTTGTTTTTTTCTGCTGTTATACTGAAAATTAGTTCCCAGTATTTTGAAATGTTCTCTAGCAATAGCAGTACCGATCAAGATCTTCTGTTGAGCTGCACAGGTGTCTCAGTCCTGGTGTATTCACAAGTATGCTTCAGAATAATTTTTAGGCAAAAAAAAAATGGAAATTGATACATTCTCCTATTCTGTTCCTACTCTTTAAGAAGTGCATTTTTTTTGTTGATGGTGGTTGGGGTTTTTTTCCAATTTGGACATAATTCTTTATTCTATTACCCAGGACCTGTCTGCAATTCACTCGGGTTTTCCATTGACTTTCAGGCACTAGCTGTGAAATAAAATGGGGAATGAAATGATCTAGGTGGGACAAGAGATTTCATTTGGTTTTAAGAGTCAAGAAGGACCAAACGAGGAAAATCACAATTTCCACTACACCTCTTCATGTCGCCTCAGAGATGTAAAAGAAATCCCACAGCTGGTAGCACAAGCAGTGGCAGAGATGCAGCTTTGAAAACAGTGCAGTGCTTTGTATGTCTCGTAGTACACTGTGATTGCTGGTTTAATGCCGGTTCATCCTACACTAGGTTCGTCTCTGGAACAGACAAATATCTGAAGAAAATTTATTCAGAATGAAAATTACTTATCTTATGAAAATTTTGGACCTTTCCTAGTGTCAGTCTTGTTTAAATAAAAATGCTATTGCTAAGCATACCTGCACTCCTGAGACCCGTTTCAAGAGATATTTAAACAAGTAGGACACACACAATTCACCCAACCCCAGTTTTGCCAGGATAGTGAGACTAGCACCTTTCATTCCTCTGAAGTTCCATGGAAATTTCAAAGACAGCTTTAGCTGTCACATTAGCATCTGCCCAAACACAGCCATTCTTTCAGCAGTCTCTCTCTTTCTTGCTCTTTCACCCAGTTTCCATTACATTCCTGAGCAAACACAGTGCAAATACCAGGATTCTTGGTTCTTCGAATATGCTAATACTCACTGCTTAAGGGGGTGTGGTATGTGGGTTCAAGTCACGTGGATTTGATTAGTGAAACTTAATTGACTGAAAATTGTATGATAAACATTCATGTTAATAATGACTTTTACTTCTTTACTGCAGAAACTGGTGCAGTAGCCATTTCTATTTTTAAGCAGGGTATATTCCTAATATAACAATCATATGATGTGCAGAATAAGGCTTTGCTGCAGGGCAGTGCTGCGTCTGTTATCTCAAATATGTAAGCTGTGACTATAATTTTTAAAGTGAAATGATCTCGATGTACTAGCTGTGCATACAATTTTCCTTCTCTTGAATTAGATTCTGGATGACTGTCTGTCCTAACTGCAAGGCAATTTGAGCAAATTCTCAGCCCTTTGGTCAAAATTCACACCTGTGCAGAGAGACTGCACAGACCAATCTGTCGTTCAAGTCCCACTCAGGTCCTGTGAATCTTGTCTCTGCTCTGTTCCTAAAAGACGGTGAGAGGGGAAGGTGCTCGGCACGTCAGGAAAGCAGGCACATTCTTTTATGGTGGGAGTTCACTGTTTTCAAGTGGCTAGGCTAGGTGTTTTGCACAGTGATGAAAGAATTCTCTGGTTTGAAATTCAAATTTGGAAAAATCTTTAAAACTACCAAGGCACAAGTCTAGCTGGTTATAATTCCACCTTGAAGAAATTTTAGCTCTAAATTTGCAGGATCTTCTCAAATTCATGTCATCTTTTCAAATTTGCACCCAGCCATAAGTATCAGCAGGTGTATATTTTACTAGTGCAATTAGTAATTTTAAGCTCAAGAGGTGTTAGTGACGGTATTATAGCAATATAACAGCAGTGAAACTGTAAGCTGCTAGTATTAATGTACCACAGCATGTTGACACTGACTTTGCCATTTGTGTAGCAGAAGCAGAATATAAAAATAACTCATGACAGTAGTGGAATAAGAAAAACATCAATGATACCAACATAGCTGGTAGATTGCATAGGTTCTATAGGCAATGGGGGGAAACAACATGTTAACACATAGAACCTCATTTCCCTGCTGGTAAAAGAATCTTAGGGTTGTGATGTCTCAAACATCAGCTATCTATCCATTCCTGGTCCCCAAATTTCAGTGAAAAAGTCCTGTGCATACAACAAATCGTCTTGTCAAATTCTGTACTCTCACATACTGCAATTCTGAACTAAGAAAACGCAAACCGCGAAGTATAAAATTTTCCCATCCATTTGATTACCAACCACTTTCTTCCAAGAGCTGACAATCAAAAGCACATTAGCTGCTGTCAGTCACCATCACGATTTTTATCATGTTGATATCTGTATAACAGGAATTCAATCAACATATCAACTCAGTTCACATATGTAAACACACAGAAGCTGTTTCAGTCATGATAACCCTAACTATACTAGAGGTTTTAAAATAACTTCATTTTCCCTCCTCCTGCTGCTACTGAAAGATATTACGAATGAGAGCATTCAAAATAACTCAAATACTATCCTCAGTCTATAGGTAGTGAAGTAAAAGAACAATCTATGGGATTAAACAAGCATCACCTTGAGAAAACTGTGATTGTCTAAGTTATGGTGCGTGCCCTAGGAAGAAAGGAGACCAGGGAACACAGCATTGACACTGAAACCAGTGCATCTCCGCGAAGTCGGCACTGATCAGCAGCACTGACAAAATGCAGTTCCCACAGAGAATGCCTCCCTCGGATAACTCTGAAGTGAAAACTATTAACACACCCCGCTGCAGAAGATAAGAGAGGTTTTGTTTAATTACAGCAGTGGTCCCACAAGGCCGTGCTTGCAGGCACGGTTGGTTTGAAACTGGTCTGCCTGGGAGTGACCACTGGAGTGGTACAATGACCCGTAAACTGTCCCGAATTACTACTAACCACCGGCATAATACTAAAAGTAACAGTGCTGAGTCTTGAGCCAACTCTGCATTCCTTAAATGTTTGAATGTTTCTGTGTGTTCATTTCAAACTGAGACAAACAGCTTGAGATTCAAATGTCTCTGTTAAGGGGCTACACCACAGTTGCTTAATCCTGTATTTGAGCTCACCATTCATTCACCTGCTTCTCCTCCCAGGATGGATTTGGTGCACAATGTGCTGGTCCAGGGATTTCTCACTGCTTCCTCCACACACGGACACACATTTCACACTAAAGCACTTGGCTGGTGTTGAGCTCTATGCTGCCATGAGGACCACTGGGCTTTCTGGGCTGCAAATGCGCCAATAAGGAAGAAATTCTAAAGAGCAGGAATGGAGAGTAGCAGGCATTTAACACAAAATATCTGACCAGCATGCTTATATATAATGAGCTGTCAGTAACAAAAGTAAAAAAGTGGGCAATACCCTCAATAGTTCATTTTAGTGCAATTGAGTTGTTTTGAAGAAATAATGGTGGCGCTGGTGGTTAAACACTGCTCTAGACATGCTACAGATGTAACCAAGGGCTTGTAATAAAACCATGGAGCGTCCTGCTGTGAATATTGTCCATTATTTGTTGAAGCATCACTTCCCATATAGCTGGAAGAGGGAAAGACAGGCAGTACTCAAATAACGATGTTAAGGCACAAAAATCACAAAGAAGGAGTCACAGCTCTATATCTAGGGTGACATATATTAAAGACACACTGTCAACATAAGACAGTCCACAGTCTAGAGCTTAAAATCAGAACCTGGATCTTAAGTTAGTCACACATCACGTTAAGAATCTATTTGAAATGGTTTATAGGGGTTAACAAGCGGTTGACAGATCCTTTAATGCGTATGGCAAGCCCTTGCAGGTTTTGTGGTGATTATAGATGGCTGAAGATGGTTCCATGCAGATCAATAGTAAGTGAATGGCTACAAGTCACATTTGACCCTTCTATAAACAACCTATAATTATTTATTAAAACATCCACTAATAATTTAGTAACTTTTCATACACTATAAATGGAACTCTTGGTTCCACAGCTGGCTTGCTGTCATTTCTCAGAACATTCAACTTACACAATTATAAAACAAATAAAACAAAATTGGAAGTTATGGACCTACCTACCTAAAACACTATCTAACATTAAGGTTCTGCAGCACAAGTTATGCAAGCCAACTTGAGTTATGCAGTTCAGTCACCACCACGATTCCTTTTACCCTTGTTACAATCATACATGTTTATTTGTCACAGAAGGCTTCCATGATACTTAGTTTTTGTGAAATAAATTCAAAATCCTGATTAAAGAGTCACAGTCATATTTGGTTATAAAGCACCCACACAACCTGTATATTATGCATGAAAAATAGACAGGCAGTACCAGCCCAGAAATGGAAAGGATTATGACTACCTCTCTTTTATGTATACGGATCTGAGACATGCAAAGATAAAGGACTAACTTTTCCTGAGAGATCGCTGTCTTAACCTGCAGAGTGTATGCCACTGTGGGAAATGCCTGGCTTGATTTTTAGAAGATGAGAATCAGAATAAAATCCAGTGCTCCAGTTTCCCAGTGCTATGGGACATAGTCGTGCTTTTACAACAGGATCATCCTGTCACTCCTTGTGAATATCAGAGATATATTTAGATAAAGTCATCAACCATTCAGGGCTGAGGACACCTGGGACATATTTAATCCCATCCTCTTTGTAGATTTCTCTTCCTACTTCTGTCAGTCCCAAATATTAAAAATAATAAAAATGTGAGCCGGGTCTCAAATTGGTGTTTTTTTCTTCAGTTTTTATTTTTGAATTATCTTAAGAACCTATTACTTTTTATCGATGGGTAATCACATTTTCCAAGCTTTCTGATTACATCTTCCAAGTGCAGGAGTTGGAACCTTGCTTTGTAAATTTTCAAATGAAAGCTAAGTTACTTCTGAAAAAACAGCAGCTGCCTCAAGACTTGCTAGAAAATCAAAAGAGGTGGAAATACTGTATTTTTTACCATTTCTGAACATAAAATTTTCCTCCTAATTAAACCAGACATGCTGTCTAGCAGATAAGTCTCAGTTATACCCGACACCAAGGGAATCCAGGGACCACACATTCCCACATCTTTCGTGTCAAAAAAAGTTAAAGTAATTTCTACAAATTCCTGTATGCCATCAGACAAAGATCCACCCTAGCATTTTCATCACTTTTATTTTTGGTTTTAAGAAGACCCAAATAGTATACAAAAAGAAACAGAAAAGAAAACAAAGCTGAACTATTTTTAACTCAGAATTACTTGACTGAATTTGATTGAAGTACTGGGCAATGTTCCAGTGGTGAAGTGTGTGTTTTACACTATTCAGGCTGCCCTGCCCTTTACTTCACATAATGCTAATGAATAACAGAGCAACTTGAAAATCTGAGCACTGAGGTGTGCATGCATTTGGGTTAGTCTATTCCAGTCTTAAGAAAGATTACAAATTGGGAACTACAGCTCTACTGAGGTGTGGAGCTGCATTAATGGTTTTATATGTAATACTAAATCACTAGACCTGTTCCTGGGATTTTTAAGTATCAGACTACGTTTGATTCCCCTCTCAAACAGTTAAACTGAGTGTCTACAATTCAGCAGAATACAAAAGAGCAAAGGCAAGATATCAGGTGTTAAGCAAGAAAATGCCTGTATACTCTATCTACGCTATGTAAATAGCCAGATTTTTGCAAACCATCCAAGAAGGAAATCAATGCCGAGTGCGTTCTTAGTACTACTTGTGAGCCAAACAATATTACCTCTTCTCTTCTGAGGAAAGTGGCTAACAAAATTGTTCTGGAATAATTTTCCATGGAGATGCTATATTAAAATTTATAATATTCTGGAGTAACTTGTCTAAGATGACAGTGATTTCTACTTTGGAACAGGAAAGCCATGCAGTTCACTTTTCCAGAACAGTTTATTCTACAGTAGCTATGCTGGTGTGTTTCCTCATGTAAACATGGACACTGATGGATTCTCATCAGATGATTAAATCCTAGTTATACTTCTCTTAACCAAGGGAATGTTTTCATTCTCAGTTAAAATTGACCAAGTCCATGGTTCTGTTAAAAGGGACAGTCCCGTCTTGCCTTTCAGTTGCATAAACCTGATACCTTTCTTCTGTAAACACTAGTGTTTTTATGATTGCCCAGGAATCCAAAAGGAAGAATGACAATTAATCCAAGAAATAAAAAAGGGATATTCATCAGGATCAATACCTGATCTGTCTGCCCACAAAGGTCTGCAAGATGACAGAATAAAAGACGTTGCATGTGCAATGAGAGTGGGGATATCCCATTTGGTATCTGTGTGAATTTATATTGGTTGCAAGTAAACATGAAAGTGCACCCTGGTGTAATTTCCCTTGAGATCTGCTTTTCTTTTAAAATTATAACGTAAAACCTGGGGAATTCACAATTATAAAACAAGCAAGTTATATAGGAACATAGAATTCATGTGACTTTTCCTTTTTTTCCCTATGGGTAGTGACTTTTTGCTACTGAGATGAATTCTTATAAAATGGAAAACCTTTGATTTATGCATTAGTTCCAAAATGCAGATTATCTAATGTTGTTTGCAAGACAAATGATGACAGCTGGGCTACACAATGCTAATACTTTATTTTACTTCACCAGTGGACACCTACTGAGTGACTGGCTGTTGTCAGGTCTTCTTAGTCCGTTATTTTAATACAGCTTGAGGCTGCATTTCGGTAAAATTGTGACAGAAAGGGAGCAGTCATAACACTTTACTTTAGGCTCCTAACTCAGGTGATGAAGTGAGAAATGACTTTGTAGATCCCTATAGACTCAGTAGAGGGAGAGAAGCTTCTCTAGAATTCAAGTCAAAGCAGGTGCTTAATGAGGGTATTGTAAATGACCAAAGCACTCCCTCAGTTTTGCTTGTGACTCTACAAAGACTTGACTTAAAGGAAAAAAATGTAGCTCTTGGCTTTATCATGTTAATAAAAATAACAAACGATGTATCTTAGACCTTAGTGGAATGAGTTTCATAGTACTAGGTTTCACACTTGATTTGTTTGAAGGTATTGGATGGAAATGCAATAAGATAGAGAGAGTGATACTCTTAAATCATAGGAATTAAGGGTAAGGAGGGGAAGCTTTGATTTTCAATTCAACAAGGTTTATGAAGGAAAATGGAATTTCCAGAAATCCAAGACAAAACTGCTTTACAACAAAATAATCATTTTATCGAGAAAGATTCTTCCCTAGACTTTGACAAGTGTCTCTCTGTATTGAAAGAAGACCACTAGCTAAGACCATGGTACCACCACTTTCTGTCTTCTTGAATCTTGTTCTAGGTTGTCAGGAATCCTGAGATTACGATCTTGAAAGTTGTCCAACAACTGGTTATGCTTTCTTCTTTTTACTATTTTTGGCTTGTGTTTTTTATTAGCTGAGAGATGGACAAGGTTTTTATCCTTTGATTAGAGAGTGTGAAAGTGTGTTGTATGTACGTACATCTGAATGATCCTATAACATCTAGACAAGGAAGACATCAGACAAAGGTTTAAGTACTCTTGAAACAATCTCATAAAAATACTCAGTAAAATGGGTCCTATATTCTGGGTTTAACATTTCTAAAAAAATATAAAGCTGTCAACTATTGTATTTCCACCAATCAGAGTGTTCTTTTAAGACCCATAAAGTAATATCTCTACCAAGGGGAAAATGAAGGAAAGGGTTAGCCATCGCAATATAAATTCAAGAGTGGAAGATTTCTATTTGGCTCTGATTCTGTGGTTCAAAAATAAGACAGTAGTTGGATTTCAGCAGAAAAGTACGTATTCATCCTCAATTTACATTTGGTTGACCCAGTTAAAATTATTTTTCCAGTGTTTCTAACTCTGTGAAGAGCCATGTTCGTAAGTCGCTCTTCAGAGTTTACAAGACTCATTGGTACTAATCTAATATTGAATTCTAAATTAGTATTAAGACCAGCTCATTGATTTCCTCATGGTCTGATTTGCATCATTTTAGAAAATGTTTATTTTGCAGCTTTGATTAGGAGCCTAGCACTCGTGACAGCATTTTCTTAATGTTCATTTTAAAAATAATTTTAATAAAAGGCATAAAAGTGAGTTTGTGTTTCTTTCCACCAGTAATGTGTTTTGGGGATCTTTCAGACTCTAGTTAGATTAAAACAGCTGTCCTGAAAGCCATGACCAAGCGTGGACGCTCATGCAGAACTAACATCCATTCTGTTATGCTGACTACATCTTCAGGATAGGCCTTGGAGCTAATGCTCAAGCATGATAAACAGAAATTCAAATTCAGACTTGTTTTCCTGCTCTTCTGAAAATGTACATGAAACTTTTCTCTTGCATTACACTGGTCCCAGACCAAATATTATCTCAAACACAGCAGATATAACCTATGTGTAGCTAAACCAGAAAAGCCATGGGTGCTAGCAGCATTTGTATTTTGCATACAACCAGTTGCCTCAGGCCACTAGAGGCTACTGCAGGCTAGTAGTAATACAGTTTCCAGACTATTCTGCCATTTACTGTTTAAAAAGAGGGGACATGGAAACAGAAGTTAACACACCTGATACATTGAAGTAACTTGAAAAAACCTAAAATTAAGGACATGTCTATAAGGAGTGTCTTTGTCTACTCCAAAAGATTTCTGCCAAGAGTCTGAACAGTGGCATTGATTAAAACCATAAATTGTTTTTTACTGAATAGAACAAACTTTGAATCACCTTGTCCTCAGGGTCTTCAAGCAAAATTTAGAATTTCTCTTTCCTAACCCTCAGAACCTCACAAAACATTCTGTTTTGTTTCCAAACAAATTTCTAACAAATACAGTAGAAACAACTCACTGCATGCATGGGCTTTGATGAATCCTTTAAACAAAAGCAATTGATATTAGATTGGAATTGGAAACCCTCACATCTATTTTATACTCTCTCATTTTCATAAAGGTCATAGAGACTCAGGACTGCACGTCCTCTGTATGCTTTAGAAATTCTTTGGTTTGTTTTACCTCAGATGTTTCTGCACTAACATAACTTGCTATTTACAAAGACATGGTGCATCTACACTAAGCAAATGTACTCTGACCTAAGGAAGTTCAGCCTGTTCCTAACGCACATTGGCACCAACACTCCTCACTTCTGAGAACTGGACAGTAGTTTATAACAAACAAGAAGTGAGAAAATACATCACTTTGGATGTTTGATATTCTTATCTGGGCTATGATTTCAGGCTTTGACAAGTGAATAATAAGCAGAATATAAAAGTAATCATTAGCAGCCTTATGTAGAACTGTTCATCAGTTCATGAACGTATTTAACATTAGCTTTTCAAGGAGACTTAAAATGAGAGATGAGCTGCTGCAAAGTGAAATTAAAGGACACATGGCAAAAAAGGATTAGGAACTCTAAAGCTAAAGAATTAACACCAAACTGTTGCTGCAAATTTACTAGATATTTGATGCTTAAAGAATTTGCAACAGAGTCACCTAGTAAAATAGTTTTAGAAAGTTAACCATATTCTATATGTTGAAAATGCTGATGTTAGTGGTCACTCCAAACCCAGATATTGTCCCTACGTTGTGTTTGTACAGTAGCTGGCACAACAGGGGTACAATCCTCAGCTGGACTTTTGAACACTGCCATCACACAAGTGAATAGTTCAGGAAAGATGATAGTACAGGTGCACTAGCACAGGGGAAACTGAGTCAGGTTGTGCAAACTTTTAGGTCATTGGTCCAACTGACAGCAATTAACAGATTTTACTTACAGTATTTTTTAAAAACTACCTGCTCTCAGTTAGTTAGTTGCTGTTTCAGAGGTTTCCAATTCCGCTCTCTGAAGCAAGTGGGTTTTGTCCCCCCAAGATAGCTTTATCTTATCTTGTTTTACTCCCCATTTTCCAAATAGGCTGTGTAGATACCACTGGCAAAATAATCATGCTAGTACCCTTTAAGGTATGGAGGTTATCAACATCATAACACAGATCAGGAGAGAAACTGGACCGCTACTTGCTCAGGGATTTATCACCAGCTGGGACTGTGAGCAATGAATGGCTTCAGAGGAGTCACAAATCCTTCCCAGTGAACTCCTGCCAGAGCAGGGTGATGCAAACCCCATTTGGGCTCATGGCCCATGCCTGCTCTGCACTAACAGGCGCTGCCATGGAGCGATGCCCACCTCGGGCTGCAAGAGCAGGCAGGTGCAGAAAGGTGGACGCTGTGCGCTGCTGGCAGCGTTAGTCTGGAGAAGGTCCAGAGATAGCTGATGGCTGAACTGTTCAGGATCCAAATGGAAAAATCCTACTTGAACGGAACAGATGTTAGTGGTGCAGGAGGTTTGAAACAAAGGCTATGTCTGCATCCAAGTCAAGTTTTGAGTTACGCACGCTCTGATCAGGACAATAATGAATTGGCAATCTCCAGGGCAGAAAAGTAATCCTGGATTTTTGGATCAAGAAACTTTTTTCAGATATCCATGAACTGTCATTTAAACATCTTTCAAGAACATTGTGGACCATAATCTCTGTTCCTATGAATGAAAAACCACTGAAGGAAAAGGAGTTGCAGGACATTTTACTAGTAATGAGTTTGGCTTTAAAACATCATTAACATAAATTACTGACACACAAGTTTCCTAAGGGCTTTCCAAGCCTTGACGCTACCGCAGAGCAAAGAAATGAACATAATGTTAATACATCTCATTCTCACTGTATAACAGTAGTAGTTTGCTACTCTCTTGGATGCTCACTCCTGAACCTTTTGGTGATCCAGGCTGAGCTGGGCTGGCCCCACAGTGTCTTACTGACATTGCAATGTACTTTTTGAAGTGTATGACAAAGTAGGTGGTAATTATATTACACTGGTGTCTTCTGGAGAAGGTACAAAAGGGGACTAGTAGAATCAGTAGGTTGTTTTACTTTAAACTAAGTTAATGAAAAAAAAAAATGCCACTCAGACAATGAGACAAAATGGCCAGCAAGTCTGTAGAAGAGCCAGGGACAGAACCTGAACTACTCAGATGTCTGTCCTGTGCCCAAAACAAGGCATGGTGGTGGAAGGAGCATTTTGCAATTTTCATTTTCCTTGCTTTGAGTTAGCAAAACTATCCATGAAAGTCCCTGTTATGCAGTAACATTCAGTCACAGACAAGAGTGGATTTTTCATTCTGAACTTGTGACTGAGTTTGAAGTTTGCATTTTGTTGTCATTTCAAGTTATATAAAATTCTGTTCTGCTCTGTGAAGATTTTAGTAGGTCATTCATTACAATTAACCTGGGAAAAAAGGGCACATACCATGGCCTGCACTTTCTTGTTTGTTTCAGATAAAAAACTTGTCAGCAAAAATTGTATTTTTAATGCAAATGTATTCTTGTTTCGACTCCATTGCAACAGAGATGAGACATTCTTCCACAAGAAAAAGAGGAGCTTGCCCGGTAGATAACAAGAAAAAGACATTATGTTAAAACAAGAAAAATAAGTAAAGTATCTGGAAGGATTAAATCATGCAGAGAAACTCTCCAGTCAAAACAAAGTTGTCCTTTTGTAAGTTATTTTGTTAAATTTAAAAACAGAGCTTATGTTGTCTCAATTCTTGTTGTTGTTGTTGTTGTTTTAAACACCAACTTCAAAGAGCATTAAATATAAAGTATATCTTTTGATTTCCGTTACTGAACATAAACCATACATGGAAATGAGCAAGAAGACTGGGCTGAAGGGAAATGTAATTTCAAAGATCTAGTGTACGCCAGCATGAAACTAGAGGATTTTTGTTCCGTTCCTATGGGTTACTGAGGATAGGATTCTATTCTGTGGCTCCCTTTTCCTTTATGTGGAACTTGCACAAGCTGGAAGTGCAGTTTTCCACCCAGGGGAATGACAGTGGCATTGCATTCTACTTCATTCACTTCAGAAGTCCACCTCTATTCTGCAGGATACTCAGGCAAAAGCATGACTTTCAAACGTAGCCATTAGCACATAACTCACGTCTCCCCATCCGCACTGAGCCCTACGGACGTGCTGAAAGACTTTGCTGAAGAGGGACAAACTTAAACATGTGCCTAACCAATTTTTCAAGTTGGGATAGATTGAAATGTAATCTGTTATAGCTCCCTGAAGGCTAATTTGTAGTAAATTTGAGAGATAATGTTCATATGATAAATAGAAAAGAGATCTAACTTAAAAATTTAGTGATAGTTTAATCTTTGCAATATTGTGTCAAAAGGTTTTAGGGAAAACCAGAGAACTGCTGATGAAAGTAATTTTGATTCCTTGTTGAACTTTAATCTCAAAGTATGATACCCTAGTTCTTGTTACAATATATGCCTGTGGAAAGAAAATTTCCATTGTTGGTACTGGACTTTTCAATAGAAGATCACATAAAGGATGGTAGTAATAATTCTGATTTCAAACATCTTAATAACCAAATCTCATAGACTGTTATAATGATTCATTTTAGGGTCGCAATAAGGAGGAAAAAAATTTAAATAAAACACCTTAATCATAAGTCATTCAAATAGGAAATGTGAAACAGATTCAAACCTTACATCCAAGTCTTTTTGATGTTATGTGGACAGTCCTCTAATCTGAAGGGGTTCCTGATACAGCAGCTATGATAATTGTGTAAGTCAGGGACATATTAATAACTGTAACTGCATAGTCAGCCATTAAGAGCAGCTCATATTTTAAGAGGTGACAAATGGGTTTGAGTGTCTTCTTAGTATTCACAAAGAGGATGTTTCTCAAAACCACTAATAACTTTTTAAAATGCAGATGGTTAATCATAATGCATTTATAATCATACTATATGGCTAACATTTATATTATGCTTATGCAGACAAGGTTATCAAAAAAGTTATGTGAACTGACTTCTAGCGAGAGTTGGTTAAGGATAGATATTTACATTCTGAAATTATTTCATTTTCACCCATATAGACCTAGGTGTGTAACATTAGGCAGCCATTTCAAGAAATCTTACCCATCATTTACAAAGTTCACCACACCCTTTGATGACTCTTTAATCCCTGAGAGGATCGGGCAGAAAAGGTTTTGCTACATAATACAACAAAAGGAAAATGAAGAATTTGTAAAATTCTTCCACATTCTAAAGGCAAGGAAGAAAAATTCCTGCTGAGATTGTGGCTGGCAATTCACTCTGATTTTCCAATGCATTTCCCCAGCCTCTACCCATTTCAAGTGGCTTTCAGACTTCACCGTTGCTAATATTGGTATTAGTGCTGTCAGTTAGTAATTTTTACCTTGCTGCTACATTGGTGATGAAAATAATGGCAAAATTCAACTGTAGGAAAGGTCTTCACATGCCATTAATGTTTATCACCTTTATAAGTCAGCACTTCTTACCACAGAAGTGTTAAGTGTGTATATCCCCACACTGAACCTTTAGGATCTGAAAGGAAAAAATCAACCAGTCCTGGGGAGCAATCGATCTGTTATAACATACACTGACTAAACCCTATGTTTTTATTAATACTAAAGAAAAAATATGAATACAATGCAATGTGTCAGGTTAACATTAGAAAGGAGAGGGGAAGTGGCATGTATTAGTCATTGAGGTTAGCTTTTTGGCTTTCATTAAAATCAGAGGAATGAGGAAACTGAAACTGCTTCTTCAGTACAATCCCATAGTTAAGTCAAAACTCACTGAGAGGAAAAGAATTTAAAATAATGTACTGTTCTAGCAGAAAAAACATACAGTAATGGAGTAAGCCAACCCTTTGTTAACAGTGATCCTCATTTACATACTTGGATCAACACAAAGGCATCATTAGTAATTTGTATGAACATGTTACTCTGTATCATTGGGTTTCAGAAACAGTTTCCAACCCCAAAGAAAGAGTAAAACTTTAATCACAGCCAGCCGAGTTCAGCGTAATGCAGGACGAAAAATTATGATTAATTCTATTGGCCCAGGCACAGGTGCCTGAAAAACAGATTAAACAGGTCCACTAAAACATCATTTGCCCTTATTAATGCTGAAGTCCCATACTGCATATTCTCTAATCACCATTATTTTCCACAGTTTAAGTTAGATGACTAAAGCTCTTATATACCTTTAAAAATCTCATCTTCTTAGTTCTTTATTTTATTTTTTACTTCCTCAGAGCAAATCTCTCCCTCTCACTGCTGAGAGATTCACAATATAAAAAAATTCTCATACTCTAAAAATTTGCTCTACTTGGTCAATTGTCAAGAATATGTTTTAGTACTTCCTGATTTCCTTCAAATGCCATCATGAATAGTGAATGCCCATATTCCTTTTTGAAATGTCATTACTGTTCATATAAAATAAAAAAAAAAAATCTATTTTTTGGAGACTATTGCATTTTCCAGTCAATTTGTACTGTCTCATTTTCCATCATTTGTCCCAGGTAATCACGTTCCTCAGCCCTGATTAACTTGATTCATAGCTTTTAACATATCTTAATTGTTTATAATTGATTTTCATGTCTTATTAATCATGAAAGTTATTTCCTATATATTGATCTCAAACCTCCGTTCTTCACTAGTTTGCTGCCTTAGTTCAAGGATTTGAATGCTTTACAAAAGATGGCAGTGTCTTCTCTGGGACTGATGGCCCTGTTACTTGGAAATGCTTTAGCTCTTTTTTTCCTTTAGAATGCAGATTCCTTGATCATTTTCCAATTGCTTTGTGTTTTGTTGATGGATGGATTTAGTCTTCTGGAGAGTCTTCTGGAGTGTGGGAAGTTTGTGGTTTGCATAGATGGCCTGGAAAAAGTAAAGTGGCAGAAAAAGTTACAAAGACCCCTGGGGGATGAAATAAAGTCTTATGGCAAGACACGAGCTAGAGGAGTTCTGATGCTCATCTAAAGTATTCTGGGATTCAAAGTGGCCCTGAAACATCTTGAATACCAGAAATAATATGTATGATTGACAGGCATATTTTCTACCCTGCCCCCAGCTGTGCCAAGTGCAGCTGATGCTCTTTTCCAAGGAATCTGAAAAACAGAATTCCCTAAATTGAAGATGTCTCTGCTTCTATCTATTGTCTCTGGATAAAGCAGAATTTTCAGAGATTATTATAGAATCATAGAATCATTTTGGTTGGAAAAGACCTTTAAGATCATTAAGTACAATTGTTAACCTAGCACTGCCAAGTCCACCACTAAACCATGTCTCTAAGCACCACATCTACCAGTCTTTTAAGCACCTCCAGGGATGGGGACTCAACCACTTCCCTGGGCAGCCTGTTCCAATCCTTGATAACCCTTTCGGTGAAGAAAATTTTTCCTCATATCCAACCTAAACCTGCCCTGGTCAACTTGAGGCTATTTCCCTTCATCTTATCACTTGTTACCTGGGAAAAGAGACCAACACCCACCTCACTACAGCATCCTTTCAGGTAGCTGTAGAGGGCAATAAGGTCTCCCCTCAGCCTCCAGACTAAACAACCCCAGTTCCCTCAGCCGCTCCTCATCAGACTTGTGCTCCAGACCCCTCACCAGCTTTGTTGCTCTCCTCTGGACACTCTCCAGCACCTCAAAGCCTGTCTTGTAATGAAGGGCACCAAACTGAACACAGGATTCAAGATGTGGCCTTACCAATGTCAAGTACAGGGGCACCATCGCTTCCCTACTCCTCCTGGCCACACTATTCCTAATACAAACCAGGATGTCATTGGCCCTCTTGGCCACCTGGGCATACTGCTGGCTCATATTCAGCTGGCTGTGAAACAACACCCCAAGGTCCTTTTCCACTGGGCAGCTTTCCAGCCACTCTTCCCCAAGCCTGTAGCATTGCATAGGGTTGTTGTGACCCAAGCGCAGGACCCGCCAGTTGGCCGCGTTGAACCTCATACAACTGGCCTCGGCCCATCGATCCAGCCTGTCCAGATCCCTCTGCAGAGCCTTCCTACCCTCAAGCAGACAAATATTCCCACCCAAATTGGTGTCATCTGCAAATTACGGAGGGTGCACTCGATCCCCTTGTCCAGATCATTGATAAAGATATTAAACAGATACTATTATTACGATATTTTAATCTTAATATTTAAGATATTACTATTTAAAATTGTTCAATGAAAACTTAATTTAAACATTGTTTGTTTGCAAACTCTTCATAGATTCTGTATGAGATTCAGAACTGGGACATATTATCTGTTCCTTAATGAATGGCCCCTACCTTTCTGCTTTCACTCGAACTTGTTCTGCTTGTGACAAATAAATTTTACTTTCTTACTAAAGGCCATTTTGGCTGCTGGCCTGATACAGTTATTTATGAAACCTGTCTTTTAGAATGTCCATGGATGACATAAGCTCATAGCTGATTCCATGAAGGGCAAATGTACAAATGTTTTCTCTTTCTATTTCTCTACCTCTTTAATAAGCCTGAATAATCAAGAACAGCATATTTGTGTTGCACACTTAGGAGTTAATAGAGAACTGCTCAGTTTTTTTTCCTAAACATTCCATAGCACTCTAATTCCTCTTATGCTTGGATTTCTTTTTCAAAGCTTTTATTTAAAAAAAAAAATCTGTGACAAGTAGCATTTTCAAAAAGGAATAGTTGTTGCATACCCAGATCTGTTGCAGGCAGCAATGTTCAAACACTCTTTAATGTCCACTTGATTTATACACCTTTCCTCAAGGACTCTACCTCTTGCACAGTGAATAAGCAAGGTTTACAGTGTTTTCATTCCACTTACAACAATAATCATGAGGCAGAGGGCAAGCACTAGCCAATCACAAGCAATACGATTACTGTATAATTACAGGGTTTCTAATAAATAGACTTCAGATTTTCTCTCTTGAAATAAAATAGCATGATTTAAATAAACAAATGTAACATAACGTTAGTAATTGATATAAAAGGAGCACATTCTCTCAGCCTCACGCTAGACTGATGCGTTCCATTAGTGAAATCAACATAACAAGTCGGTTGTTTACTTTGTGTCTGTCATTTTGCAGTTTTGACAAGTAAACATTGTTTAAGTAAAGAAATGTAAATATTTAAGAGGTTTGGTTTTGCTCTTGAGGCTGGGAAATAATCAGATTTACTAAACCGGGATACAATCACAGATACTACATTGCATGGTGTCTGCGCCATAGGCCTTGAAAACCGAAATGGCTGTTATAATTAAATGTGACACTTGTTCACCGGAAAAAAATCATGCCTGTGAACACAAGGGCTATGCAAAGAAGAGCATAAGCATGTGCCAGTGTAGCAGAGACAGTTAACTGAGAGCCAGCAGGGCCCACCCAAAGAGAGATTTTGCAAGTGGGAGCATGAGTCACAAAGCAGTTACACAATGGGAATTTGCACACTGGCACAAAAGGGAGAGTAAGCGAGAGAGGCTTGAAAATGGCTTACAAATACAGGAGCAAACCCAGTGCAGCTAGAAGTTAAACAAAAGCTTTTGTTGCACAGTACTGGAGTAGAAAGATAGTACACAAGTTCAGAGTTGCATGGGGACTAACCTATGATCATTTAGTGGTACTAGAGAAAATGAGGGACTAGCAATTCAGTTGCAAAACCCAGCAGTAGCTTTGTGGGCTCAAGGAAAACACCTCCCAGATTACTAGATCAGCATGTCTAGCAGCAGCTTGCTGCATCCTTGGAGAATATGCTTGCAATACATCACTGCTTGACACTACAGGCTGTCAGATATAAGGACATGGTGTGCCTCCCTTTCTCTCCAGGCTTTTTTGGGACTCTGACATAGCTGTTCACTCTGGCCCGAACAGCTCGGCGGGATATTAACTCCGACTGGTGTGTGCCTACAAGGAGGTTTCAGCCCCGTGCCTAACTATCCTCTTTGGACATACCCATGTAGAAGCGGGTACAGTTGTACATCTGTCAAGTTCAAGTGGATAAAAAAAAAGACACCTTCTCATTTATCTTTTTTTTTTTTAAACAATACCACAGAGAATTTCTATTTTGTGTAGAAAAGCTATTCCCTTTGTTGAATAAATGATTTGAACACACGTATGCGCGTGCGCACACACACACACATATTCACACCCACCAATCTCAAACCAGTCAGATCTACAAATCAGAATGTCTTTGGAGGGAGACACCAAAGTGTTCAGTGGCCTGACCATACCCAAATGTCTACCATTAATCATTTTCAGCTGCTCCTCACTGCACCACTAAGAACTTTTTCGAACCCCACTTTCACAAAAATGTAGTGAGATATTAATTTTTAATTCCTGTGGGCAAAACATAATAGGTCATGCATCTTTACCTTCTGTATACTTGTTATTTTTACATCGTTTCACAACGTAGTCATGTCACAAAATGCTCTATTACTGTCATTATAATGAAAGAAGAGTTGGAAAATTGCTATTTCATGCTGAGTGAAAGAGTTACCTTTTTTCCTAAACTCAAGGGGGTTTTGTTGCTGTTTTTTTAATTAGTTTGGCATTTCCTTAACAATCAGTTTAATTTTTACTGTAAAGTAAAATAAAAATATTAATTGCCAAACTATATTTTTCAGAAAATTTCTATTTTTTTATTCAAATTGAAACTTTAAATTGGTGATACTTCTTGTAGAATAAAACACAGATGTTTTGGTCAGCTTTACACTTCCATTGATCAAAGAATGGCACAATAACTGAATGGTTCAGTCATTGACCCTCCATACAAATAAAAGTTTTATACAGCTTCCTGCAAAGAGTGCTGCCTGTTTCAGCTCAGCTCATATATATGTTCATACTTTCAACTTTGCTGGTCCCTAAGTTTGAATTAACATCAAATGCTAGTGGTTAGACCTTGACTTGTAGCAAGGGAGGAGAAAAATGACACCTGCTCTGGGCTTCCTTCTAACTTGGATTTGGAATGAGAGCGAACATCTCTTCACACTACTCACTTTTCTTAATGTGGCATCATCGAGGCTCTCTAGAAATGTGGTACGATGTGTGGGTCAGGCTTTTTTCTTTGCTATTTCTATCACTGAATTTCTTTTGTACAGATTTCCATATTCTAGACCGTATTATGTATTCATTTCATAATTTCTGTGAACAATTCCTGGTATCTCTGTCACTGTTCATTTTGACTGGACAGAAGGGTCACAAGCATCCTTGATTAAGTAACCATGTCACTTAGTATCAGCTGCTTGGAATAAACATGATTCTGAATTAGGAATTCACCTTCCATGACTCTTCTGTGATATTTCTTTTAAAACTGGAGGAACAATAAAGGCACTTGTTCCTGGAAATGAATACCCAGGAATCCTTAAAAGTCAAAGTTTCTAACATTTAAACAAACAAACAGCCAAGGAAAAAACTGAAGTATTCCTACAGCACTGTGTTCCAACTGCTGTTGTGCTTCTGATATAAGTATTTGTCCAGCGTTCAGAATTCTAACCATTAACTTCTGTTATACAGAAATAATAAAATGAGCATCAGCTGGACTCATGAAAATATCTGAAATGTGACAAGCACTAAATGGTATGTCACAAACTTTTATTTGACATGCTGAATTTTCAAAAATTTGATTTGATTACTGAGTGGTAGTTTTTCAGATTGTGACATGATATTTTACTTGTAGAGACTTTCTAATGGCTCATTCACTTTGGTTATCACATACTTTATTTGCTTTGTAATAAAAATAATCAGGTCACAGAGCTACATGACAGAGGAATGATGTTAAATAAATACGTATGCCGCACGAGACAAAAAAAAAGATATTACAGAGCAGTATTCAAGAAGAGAATGATGGCACCGTGCACGTGAATGATACTAGGCTTGGCAATGCACAAAGGCAATAGCAACCCTACTCTCGCTGCATGGAACGATGGCTGGAATTGACCCTGATCCAAGATTAGCAGTCAGGCATGTCATCAGAAACTTTTACATAACCGTATGACAGATGTCAAAGAGCATACATGGGATGAATGCATCGTAAGAGTCAGAATAAGCTGCAGTTATAACCGATGTGCAGTCCTTATGCTTTCCAGGATTAAATAAGATGAGTTGCAGGGTGAGCTCAGTTGTTGCAGCATACAGTCGAATGGGCTCTCTGATCTCTACTCTCCTTTCATGCAATTTAACACTGGAGCTCTTACTGTGTGTACTTTCAACTGGAGGAAAACTGCTCTCCATTCCAGATTTTAAGATCTTTTTTTCGATTGATTCGCTTTGATTGTTTTTACCACAAAACACCAATGTTACAGGGAATCAGTCACCTGCAATAAAATATTGCCATCTCCAGGAAGCAGCTATTCTGCACCTGCATAGCTTCATATTAGCATTCTAAAAATCAGAAAAAAAACCCTGATGAACTTGGGACCATAAAAAAGTAATGGTATAGACAAGACCCTAGGAATTATGTCCTATATCATGAGAAATGCTTGAAAATCTTTTACAAATTGGGATTGTTTTATATTTTACGCAAAATTATGGTATTTCCTAAACCCATCCCAAATATAAGATTTGTGGATGAGATTATAATTAATATTGACTCAATTTCAAGATAGAATTTGAAACGCTCTTGCTTTTGCCCTCTGTCAATAGCAAATTGATCAAGAAACAATAACTTCAAAATTAATTGGCCAGTCTTTTGCATTGGCTAGTGATTTAACCTGCACTACCACCCAGAATTCTTTGTGGAGCAAATTTTTCTCATTCATAATAGGAACAAATAAGAAGAGACTGTGGCAATAGAGCAGCAGAGGACTGGCTGCTTGTAGTTCTTAAAAGACTGCAGAAGGCGTGAATGCAGTATGAAGTTTAAAACTTGGCTTGGTCTAATACTTTACTATGTCATGCCATAACAGTCAGCCTCTGTGTTTTTTACTTGAATGTTGCATTTCACAAATGAAGTGCTGTGGACTTTTTAGCCTTGCAAGAAAAGTAGACTCGATTTACTTATGCCATTTAAAGAGCTCACAAAATAAAGCAGTAACTAAAATTTCCTTATGTGAATTCCATGTTGACTCTTTTCCACATCTAGTAACAGACACATAATAATAACAGAACAAAGAGAGAACTATGAGGAGCCCAATCTTAGTACAAAACAGGAACCTACCATTTTAAATACATGGCTTTTTACCAGTGCAAAACTGGTTTCTCAACAACAGTATCAACCCAACCATCTACTTGACAAGTGAGATCATAATCATCTAAAAAGTCCATAAAAAAAGATAAACCCTCAGCATAACACATATAATTTCTTGTCTCAAAAAAAATATGTATTTTACATTGCTTCTGATATTTCTTTTGGTAAAGGTGATGTGCTATGGAATACTTAAAACAAGAAAAAGCTAGGCATATTTGTAGGATGAAGCATTTCCACCAGCACAGGCCCACAGTCACGCTAACTAAATCAGGGAACAGAAAACTTCAGTGCTGATAACAACTGTAACTGTAATGGTCTAGCTAAGGAAGGAGAGGGAATCCCTTATGAATTCTCTCAGAAAAGGATTGCATGAATAAAAAAACACTTTAGAAGCAATAGCTACTTTTCCATCCACACACCTCATCAGAAGTCAATAAGCAGATGTTGCCTCTGTAGGAGGCTCCACTGAATGAATAAGCGAACAGCCATATTCTGTAGTATATTTCTGAATCACTGGTTTGTTTGATAGTACTTACTGAACCCTTATACAAACTTAGAGTCCTTAGTTGAGAACTTCAATTACAAGGAGGACAAAATGCAAACGGAACCAGAGGTACCTAGTTAAACTATTTAGTATAATGTAACATTACAGGCCATAAAAGCCTCTAATATCTTTTACTGAAAATTCAATTTTCAACTAAGAAAAAAATTTCCTTTAAAACTGTCAACAATGTTTTTCATTTGAGGTGGTAGAAAATCCCAGTATTGCTAAGCCTTGAACACTGGACCTGGACACTTGGAGTAAGTCTTGGAAGCAGACCCACTAACAATTGTTTTTTAAGACTCCCCGAAGACTCAGACACATGAAGGGGTACCTAGGGAAAATGCCTGAAGCCCTCACACAAGTGACAGATGAATAATTTCACTGTGTGAAAAGCTAAGTCTTATGGAAAGAGAGATACAGAGTTAAGCTAAGTAAATGCCCCCATCCTTGCTAAAGTCCACTAAGGTCACTCTCTTAATTTGAAAAAAGTCATACAACAGAAGAACAGGTAGGATCGTAGGACACAAACATTTCTTTCTTAGGTTAAAATTTAAAAGTTTAGTATTGGCTGAAGTACCAGAAGTTTTTTAATTCTAGCCAAACCCCCTGCTTGTTCTCTAGGTTACTGACCACGTTATCCACTTACACTCCTGTTATGGTCAATGGTGGTTCATAATCAAGTAATACCTACTAACAGAACTAAAATAATCAGCAAGAGCCCCTGAATTTTCATCACCCTTCCATCAACTGTAACAAATTGAGCTGGTCCTAAGTTTGGTCAGGGCTGAAACTAAACTGACTGCATGCACTCTTTTCCTACCCATGTGCTACATTAGGAAGCCTCAAATTAGCCTTCTAGCCCTCCCATCCAGTTCATACATATGCTGAGCAGCCTGTGGCACTCATTACCATTGCCCCATGCGTTACGTGTTCTCTGTCACACAGCAGGAGGCAGACTGAATTGTTGCACAGTTCCCCAACAGCACTGTTATTTCAGACACTCCTGTATATGGCAAATGATGTTTATTAGGCTTGTGGGTTGTAGCAGTATCTAAAGCCTTCAATGCCCTTGAGAAACATGGAAGAGAGAGTGTCTTCTTGTGAAACTGATATTACATGAAAATAAGCAAGAGTGGCCAATTTGAAATCCAAAGGAGTTCTGCTATCTGCTCCAGCAGAGCTGGAATTTCAGCAATGGCCTACAAATGTAAATCATATAAACTGTTATATTCCCAGGCTGTATGCTCTCCTGTGCAGACACTCATGGTGGCCATGAAACAATGTGAAATTTCTTAGGGCTCTTCCTTCTCTAACAAACATATCCACATACCACCCTGTGGGCCTTCCCCAACAAGGTAGGGAAAAAAATCAATGTTGTGGATGTGGCCTTATATGTATAGCTCCTCAGTGCTTTGATGATCAAAGATACATCAAGGTCTGACCTTCCCGGCCCATCCATGCTCATCTTGACTTGATGTCACTATTGTTATAATAGCTGCATAACATCCTTTGTGCCTCCACAGACATTTGTCTTGTACTACACAAGTCCATGCAAAGCTATATTAAGAGCTGAAAGGAGCTCCTTTCGGACTTTCCCTTAGAAAACCTTGTTATTCAGTGAGAGTGTGAGGCTATCAAGAACTCCTCACTTCACTATAACTTAATTTTGGCTCCCAAAGGAGACAACAAGCGCCTTACAAGAAAGGTCTCTATGACCCTGGGGGAGAAAGGTTTGGTAATGTTCTAACTGTAATGCCAAAAAACAGAGGGGTAGATTTGTCTGGGTTTTATCTGTGAAGATAAAGATGAGATGAACTTGCCTTGGAATCTTTTATATTTTTTAAAGCACCTACCCCTCCACACTTCAGCTGGATTGCTATTCCCAACAGGGTGTTGTGAAACTATTCAGATAAAATATTTAAAAGTGTAGATCTGGTCATTTTATATTGTGAGTTATGAAACCTTTATTTAGGTTATACCTTTTATTAACCTCCAGGGTTCTCCTACTGTCCCTAATGACATTATATTGCATCAAAATAAAACAAATGTTTTTTACTGGGAGCTGTGCTATTTCTTGTGACTTGGTAATGCTAATGTTTAAATTCTGAGTCCTCTTACTGCTGATTAAGCCTCCAAAGACTACAGCAGAATTTCCGCTTCACTGCTAGAAAAGAAGAAAACCAGCACAGTTTGTACCAAAGAGATCACTTGAAGAATGTACGTAAGGTTACTGCATTTATGAATAAAGCAAAGCATTATCATTTTTAATAGGAATTAAACAGCTAGAGGGAGAAGTAGGGCAATGCTGTGATCAGTGCAAAGGAAAACAATCTAACCATTTTAATTAACTGTATTTTAATAGCTTTAGTTATAATTGAATAATTTAAATACCAAGGGAAATAATTAAATCTCCTAAAAGCCTTCTTTTTATTTACATTTTAAATACAGTTCATGGGGAAGGGATGGCACTGTGAAGGCTTAAAGTAAATGGGTGGGGAAAACCTTACTAATTTCTGCAGCTGCTGGACCAACAGGAAATATTTACAGGATCTTAGTCATTGCTCTCTGCAGGAGCTCCAGTCCAAATCCTAATTTATTTTCTACTTTTCTCCCCACTTCCTCAAAATATTACACAATCGCTGGTGCTATTGCCCTTGACTGCTATAACCATAAAATGCACAGGAAGATAAATGTGAAGCAAGGATCATCTAATCAAATTTTTTTACATATGCACCAGTGAAGAAGATCACTGCAGAAAATAAAACTATTGGTCAATGCAGAATTTAATTTAGACAGATTATAATAAACCGACACACACATATTTATCTTATATATAAAAACCAATGCCACTCATAAACAGAGACCTTCCCTACTATACTTTTCATGTCACCTGTAATGATGGAGATCATTAACTTACCTGGACAACATTGTGGGGAATTACTGTTTTGCAGGCTTAATCTGTTATGAGGCTCATGCTTCCTCTCACACAGACTTTACCACTTCAGGGTTTCACTTACTCTGTTGCATTACACTAGTTTAAGCAAGAGGGGCAGGAGTCCCCATCTCTCTGTCACTCCATCAGTCTCTGAGACATACCATACCATCCACCGAGCCCACTGCCCTGCCTGCCACGGTGGCCAAAGGAAAAGACCTTTGCAAGGTAAACACACAGCAACATCTCTGTGGTACAGTCGCTTTGCAGTCAGCACTTTTTGCAGTTTAGGGACCTTCTGAGCTACAGGAAATATTTCTGTATTTAAATAATATAGATCAGAGTTTTCTTCCAGTGATGTATTTACATGACTTTTTGAAATTATGTAAACTTCTAATGCCCAGAGTATCCTACAGTGAAGCCTCTTTGTTATATCTCTTACAATAAGAAACATCGTCTTTTGCTGTTTTGACCCTGCCATTACTTGAGGCCAGTTAGTTCTGGTATTAGAGAGACAGTAATGGCTAATTTTGCAGTCACTTCTCCACACTGGTTGGGATTTAACAGACCTCTGTCATATTCCCCCTCACTGATTTCTTTTCCAAACAGAAGAATCCTAGTCTGTTTAATCTTTTTTTTGAAAGCTCTTCCAGACCTTTGATCATCCTTTCACATACCTCTACTTCTCTAGTTCTCTTAAAACCTTTTCAAAACCAGAGAAACTATAACTGCAGACAGTATTCTCTTCACACATTTTTACCTCAGCAAAATGGTTTTCTTTTTCTGTTTCTTTTTTTTTTGTTTGTTTTGATTGCATGTAAAATATAGAATGTATTATGCATGCACAGCATTTGGTAAGGACAGAGGTAAAATTAAAAAATATATGTATAAATTAAAATATCTGAATATTCTTCATCTAAATATGTAAACTCAAACACAATCAACTCAGGAACAGATCTTACTTTTTTTACCAGGTGTCATTAATAACTATATTGACTAAATGAGATTTCAATCAGAGTACAGTCTTACTTAATGGAATTATTTAGTAAGTGTTCAAAAATCCTTATCCAAACGTCACCCTATAAATTTTGATAGGCTCAGATTTCAAATTCTGACTCATGTGTTTCTGGAAATATAAAGAGAAGGATATTGAATCTCAGAGTTATTGTTTTTACTGGGTGCCTGAAGTACATTAGGTGCCTCACAGGCAAGTAAAGAGATTGGAGTCTGTCCCAATATGCTTCCAATCTAAACATGCAAATTTGATTAAGAGGTTGGAGGGCGGTTCCAATGTAAAAACAAGATGATCAGTCTGGGGTGGTTGACATTTTTCATTAGAGGACGTTTGGCAATACTGTAACTTTTTAAACTCAGTTCTTCTAGATGTTCTCACGTCTTTGACTCCTAAAGACACTAATCCCTCATACTCATCAAGGTTAACATTATCCTCAGGTTTATTTTTCTTTCCCTCATTGTTGGAAAAGTCATGATGCACCACCTTGCTGTAGCAAGCTGTACATTTGAGGAAAAATAAGGAATAGGATGCTTTTGTTGCCATGGATGACAAGCTGAAGAATCCCACAACTGGGAACTCTGACAGGATTCCAGAGGACATTTGACTGCCCCAGTGTACAAAATGTGATGTGAACGTCTAAACTAATTTATATCTTATGCCTTGCTATTACTGAAATACAAAATAAGAAGAAACATAACATGCTTCCAAACTTTCAATCTTGGTTTGAATTTCTCACTGATTTCACTGGAAGTTTTACTAATTTTTATGAAATACCAGAAGTTTTAGGAATACAACTGAGCTTTTGGGCAACCAGTTACAACACCTTCTATTGACTCAAACTCATGTAGATTTAATTTTGCATATATTCAACACAGAATATAATGACAGTTATGACCTTGTTCTCATTCCTGAAATTCATGATTCACAGTAAAAACCAGAATCATAAAATAAAAGAAAAACTTGTTAGTAAACTCTAAAGAACTGTCATTCTTACATTTTATTATGCTCTAAGTGAAGTTTCATTGCTGTTTCTGTTTCATATTTAACAAGAAATATTTTATGCATCAGTTCTGAATTCCACCTGGCAACAATGCACTCATACTATTTATTTTTAAATTTAAATTCATTCAGAATGTTTTTTTGTTTGTTTGTTTTTTATTTCCAAGTCAGGCTTTGTTTCTGAGAGGTAGAGAGAGAAGGCCAAAAGTGGAGAATTATTATAACAACTTGATAATACGATATATGACAGAAAAAAACATCTAGAATCAAGTCCTTTCCATAGGTGGACAGCACTAGGAAGAACAAGTATGTTCAGCTGGACGTCGGATGGGGAATTTTTACACTTACTAAAGATGGTCTGTAAGACCCTGCCAGAGGGGGAAAGCATTTTCAAAAGACAGTTACCACTTTGGAGTTATTGCAGTGAGCAGAAGAGACCACGAAAAATGGCAGCAGGAAGAAATTCCATGTAAGTGAGAAAGTAGAGAGGGGGAAATCTTGAGTTTCTCAAAAGGGTCAGCATTTGTCCTAATATTATTAAATACCAATGAGTAAGTTGAGGCAAGATAAAGGATAATAAAACTTTATTGTTTAGCATCTACCTAAGTATATTAAAATAATTTTGATAGAAAACCTGCACAAACCCCAGCTACGTATACAAACCGAAGACAAGGCTGCCTCCACATTTGAGGCTTTAGGAAAATATACATTTATGCTGCTGAGGAATATGGAAATGACAAGTCAGCAGTAATCCTGTGGGACAAGGATTTCTATGTCTATGACAACATGTAGCCCACATCTCTCAATCAGATCATGACATTCTACCAATTACATTATGCATACAAAGACAAACAGAGCCAAAAAGTGAAGCAGAGGATGCAGACTAGCTAAATAGATACTGTTGACTTACATGAATCGGAGCCCTAAGTCTGACATTTTAATGTGGGTGCCATGAGTCTCTGACCCATTTTTCAAATCTGCAACCCACTATCTTATTGATTAAAGTTCTGCAATCTTCCCCTTCTTTCCCTGCTTCAAGTTGCTTTGGGTGTCAAACAATACACTTGTTAGGGATCTGGCCTAATCCCCAATGACACATCTGGTAGGTGTGGGTGGCGCTCATTAGAATATGCTCTCCAATAAGTGATCTGCTGAGGTTCTGACAAAATACATGCTTATTTTCATTATCAGTCACTTAATCCCTGCCACTTCAAATGCACATCCTCCAAGGAATGGCTTCAATCCAAACTGACATCTGAATTACAGTCAAGCGTGATGCCAGATTTTAGTTGTTAACATGAAAGTGCACACGTAAAAGTGGAAAACTGAAATAGCTATTTACAATATAGAAACAGCATCAAATGTGAGGGCAACCAAAAGAAGAGAACAGTGTAATTAGTTACATAAATAAAGGTTTTTCAAGAAAAAGACCAGAAGAGAAAAAGGAGTAAGAATAAATAGCAGTTTGAAGAGCCTAGCTAGGGACTGTTCAAGTGAGTCCCATCTATCAGCACAAGCAAAGAGGAGAAATAGAGTGATAAGAGCTAACTGGCTTCATTATCGGATTGTCCAGCAATCTGTTAGCAATATGTACAGCTGATTTCATGCAAAGTCTACATCTGTCTTTCTGAAGCTTGTCAGTAATCAGGAAAGGGATGCAAAAGAAAGAATAATCAGGGAGCGTGTTTGTAGAATTGTAGTTACCATTAGTAGGGGAAGCTGGACATGCCGAAAATAAGTATATAATTCTTTTTGACATAAGACTAAAAGTAATGAAAGAATGTTTACAGTATGACTCTTTCTCATAGGGGAGAAAAAGATATAGATATGATCTAAGCTGTATGACAGATGTCAAGAAGACTGATGTGTGGGTTAAGAAGATCTTTTTAATGACATGCTTGCAGCAGTTGGAAACAACTTGTCAGATGAATAGCAATTCTTTTTACTGCAGACCAGCCCAAGGAAATGGAAGTTCTGCCTTGGAAAATAGAGGGGAGAAAGATTTGCCTTACTACACGCAAACAAATCACTTTATTAACATGAGAGCAAAAATTTTCAGAGTGAAAGTTTTAATTTTTATCATCTTCAGAGTTCAGGGTGCAGTGGTACATGTTAAACTGTATCAGTCAAATGCTTTGGACCATGATATTTTACTCTTCAGCAATAGCCATGCACTGCTCCTCTGTTTCAAATTCCTCAGTGAGTAAATAAGTAATACTAGATCCTACAGTTTAGAAAGCAAGGCATAAAGAGACTAAAGGACTTTCCAAGGTCATACACCAATTTAACCAAGTCTCCTGAGTCTCATTCAATGCCCTAATTACGAGATCTTCCATTTCCCTTTGTAGTGAAACATGAGATTTACCTGGTGTGCTGTTGTGTTTGAGTTAAGAAGCCACACAGAGTTTCTTACAATGTAGGCCAAAAATATGGGAGGGAAGAAAGCAGAGGATAAGAGGTTTTGTCCTCCGCTCTTTCATGAGCCAGGGTGCGATGTTCAGAGAAACTCCTAAGGCACTTAAAGGAATAAAATTAAGTAGGACTGTAGCAACCTCTAGAGAGTATTCACAATGGGGTAGTAGTAATTGGACCATCTTACTCCTGGATAGAGCATGAAATCTGAGATCTTTCTTCACATTTTAACTGTTCTTTTTTAATAAGACCTTAGACTATCTACCATGGTGAACAGACTAAAATTCCAAGTCCTTAGTTAATTCTGCTTACTTATATTTTTCCACTGTTCCAGCTGCAGTTGCTGTTTTACTCGATTTCCTTTCCTACTTCATAGTTTAATGTTGCAATGCAATTTTAAACAGATGGCTATGCTTCAGAGACAGGTGACTTCCCCAGAAAGGTCACCAGTTACACACAATCCTTGGAGATGGAAACAATTACTTAAGTGTATTCTTGTCTTTAAAAGAAAACAAATACATGTTTTCTGCAGACCCTTTTGCAGCAGTTTTATTCTGAAGTCTCTTCTCACCTTGTATTTCAAGAGCATTGCTTTCCTTCAGAAAGCAAAGTTTTCATTCATTTCTCAGAACTTATTTTTTATTTTTTAGATGCTGGAGCATTCAGTACAGATCAAGGCTCTCTTATGCTGATCTCTGCAAAGGCCTTTCTCTAAAAAAAGACAAGTAATAGTTAAATAGATCTTGAGACTTAAAGGATTTGTTCAAGGCAATGTAACAAACCAGCAGTGGAAGAAATAGGACCTGAAATACCTCAATTTAGGCAATGAGTTATGGATATGGATATTGGAAATATCTGATTATAGTCAGTATATTCATATTGTAGACTTGAGAACAAGTCTGGAATGCAGTTTTCTCCTCATTTTCTCTCTCTTTTTCTTTTTTTTTGAAAGAGGACATATAATAATTTAATGATTTTTTTCTGCAAATTAATATCTTCAGCAATTTATTCCCCTCCCCCGTTGTTTTTTTTTTTTTAAAGAAAAGGACTAGTTTAGCTTGAGGAAAGTAAATAAAAGCTCTATGCTTAGATCTGTATTTTAATGGAAGTCTCTACCACAAATGAGTCTCAGATCATAGCTATGATCTATTATTATGTACCACTGAAAGTTCATTACTTTAATGTGTAAAACATGGATTAAAATGTGACAGGAAGCAACTACAAAGTACTTAATGAATCAAGTGAAACTGGACCAAATGCTAGCGTAAACAGCATAAAAATAAATCTTCTGAAAATTAAAACCTACTTTCTTACTTAGCTTTGGGGTTTATTTTAGTTTGTTGTCATTTCCATGTAGTGAACATTTCTTTTGGGGCAAAATCCATTCCCTAATAAATTCACATAATGTATATTTGCAATAAGAGAATGACAATGCAGAATGACTTTTACTGTTTAAGAATTTGAGTCCTTGTAGCTGGCTAACATTTCAGATGTAAAATTTTCTTGACTGCAGGCAAAATATCTTATTTATAGATTGCAGCAAGTGGAAGATGAGTCCTGTGGTCAAAGTACAAGATGTAAGTTATGGAGCTCATGGTCTTATTCCAAGCTGTTCACATGTGAAAATAAATGAGTCATGAACTCATACATTTAAGGATGAGTATTAATTACCATTATAAGCTGAAGTTTTCTGAACTGGAACACGAAGTGTAGAAAGACACTATATCTTTTAAATAGGTCTCACAGTAACTGGGAACCATTTAATGCTACATTTTTATGAAAAAGCTAAATGTGTCTGGGATATATTAGCCTTAGTATTTCCACCAGAAGTGGGGAAGTATAAATTGCATTGTGCTATGTATAAAGTATAGGTACAACTTACTCTGTTTTGCAGCATCATCCACGTTCAACAAGGATTAATTCAAGTGCAAAGAGTATGTAGAAGGTCTTAGCATGACTAGGAAATGACTTGGAAGATCCTGTCTTCCAAAGGAGTTGAAGAGAGTTTGGCTTGTTTATTTTTTTGAAAATTAGTAGCTATGCTTGTGATCTATAAACATATGAAAGGAGTCAAATTGGTCAGCAGCAGAACTTTCAGTGCTTGAGTACAATGCTGGTGTAAGAACAAGCAGTGGTAACTGGACAGAAAAGCTTTGGCAGAAAACTAGACATTTCACTCACTAGAGAAATGAAGTTTTTTAATGCAGGAAAAGAGTTGGTTTAAAGATGGAGTTTGATGAGTCTGTGAACAGGGTTTTATACTGCTACGACTGTAATAGCAGCAGAGTGGACTTGATGACCCAGAAGTTCTGTTCCTGCCAATGCTGTAATTTCTCTGTAAATCACCTCAAGTCCTATGAAATCAGGATAATATTCTGCTGTTTCCTCTTTGAGTAAAAGTCAACATCATCTGAAAAGTGTTCAGATCCTGTAGTGCTGACTACCGTACTAAAGGTTATACATAATCATACCCTACCTCATTAAACCATAAATAAGATTTGCAATAATTCAGCAATACTGAGGTACACAAACTGGTTGGACTATTTATAAGGACTTCTTTATTTCATTCAGTCAGGTTTTCTAGTTTTGAATCATCTACCAACACACAGAAATTCACTAAATACATTATGGCAGTATAAGTATTTTCCAAAATAATTATTTAATGGGTTTGAGATAAATTTGTGATGCAATATGAAGTTTGCATTTTCACTACTTCCTCACCTTTGTGGTCACTCATTCTTCCACAAAAAACCAAACTTCACTAGTAATATTTGAAATTTTACTCTCAAATAGGCTTGAAAGGATTTTATTTAATATAAAAATGACTGAAGTCAATAGGAAGACTCCCAAACTTCAGAAGAATCAGCACAATACAAGGAAGAGCTTTTATTCACATTATTATTCCTTTTTTTTACCACATGTAGAGGAAAACAGCCATTAACATAAGCCTTATTATGCTAGCTGATATATTGAGGCAAGAAATAGTGATATGCAGTTTTGAGCATGATGATTATTTGATGGGATTGTTCTACATTGTTTATGCTAAGCTTTCGGTTGAAGCTTGCAGATTTAATTTATGGAAAATGCCTAGAGTGTTTGACAGATGCTATAAAATCAAAATGAAATAATTAACTTGAGATGAGAATAATAGGTCTAAGGACAAAGACATGAAAAGAACAACAAAGTGATTCAAGGTGGGGGAGCAGGGAAAAGCAAAAGCAGTGGGGTCCATCTAATTAGAGTTTTCAAAAGATGACTGAAGAGTGGACTCATTGCAAAGGCGTTGTAAAGGCAAAGAAAAGGCTTTACAGATCTAGAAGATGGAGATGCCAATATTTACTTGGCTGAAACTCAAAAAACTTGACCACTGGTGAAGATTTACCATTGGAACAAACTATCATGGCCCAAAAAGACTCACTTGATATGTTCAAACAAAGACAGAAAGCCTTTCTTGAACAGACATATTGCTCAAGTACAAGCTAAAGCGAACAAATTACTGAACTGACTACACTTAACCATGTAAAGCACAAAGGTCTGTGAAATACAAGAGGTGAGATTATAACGTAATACTAGAAGGGAGCACTATAATCACTTCCTGTGTACGACAGGTATTGTGTGAATCAGACAACTGGCAGTCCTTCAGATTGAGGCGCTAATGAATTAGTCTATGATCTGCTCAATTTATGTGCCTCTTGAAATGTAGGACTGCCCTTCTAAGAAGATCTGGGCATTAAATTGTACAACTATGTAATATTCCCCCCTCCTGCGTCATGGACAAGAGTCCCATGCTATTTTGATGGCAGCAGTAAACTCAAACAGGAGGTGAACTGCTGATGCGGTCGGTACAGCAGATATTTGAGTTTCTTTACAATAACTGCAAGGCAGAGCTTGAAGACAATGCAGTGGAATTCATTAAATAATATAAAATGACAGGGAGGTTACCATCACACAGCAATTGCACCCTTAGGTTCTTATGAGGCATGAGGCAGAACCAAATGCCTCCCCAGTCCCTGCAGGCATGATTATTTTATAATAACCATGCCCACACCCTGCAGTTGCTGTTTGCCTTATAAAATATATTTCATTGTCCTGCAGTGAAGAAAGTAATTGTCATTCTTTACTAATTAAAAATAAAAAAGGTGGCAGTTTAAGCTGGTAAGTAACAGCTATAGTAGACCTAACATTTAACATGAGTAGTCCAGTAAAGCCTGCTGACCCTTCCACCTCATATGTTTCTGAGACATTGGTGCCTGTTACAACTTACAGCCTAGTAACACATGAGAGAGAGTCTTAGTCTGACCTTCTAAAACTGGGTTCTGTGGCTTTGTGGGGTGCTCTGAGGCTCTTCAATACAAGGCCTCTTCACACCTTATAAAGAAACTTAAAAAAACCCCCATGAACCTGTTTTATTGTATCCTTAAAGCACAGAAGGCTAAATCTCCATAGTGTAAGAAAAAAAAAACCTAAATCATCATAAGCAAGGGAGGCAAAATACTGTCAAGTGCCACCTGACTTTCATGAGTAGATTCTGTCCTCTGGAAATATTACCATACCCTTGCTGTTTTAGTTCAGTAAAGGGATGTTGATAGGAATAAGGACCAGCTAGCAAGCTGCAGGAAACTGGGAGGGTTCCTAGTCAACCAACAGCTTGTACATGGGCTATGCAAGGAGGAGCCACCTCCATTCACCAGTGGCTTAGTAACTTCTGTGGTTTGCAGGGCTTCCCTTGCCCCTTTTGGCTGCTTATTCAAGTTGTTTGTAAGAAGTGTTCTGTCAGATGCTGTTTTCCTCCTGAGCCTGCTGTACAATCAAAGTGGACTTCTGGTATAAAGCATTTACCCAGCAAAAAAGGTGAGGCCATAGTTGCAGGATTGTGATGTCTGTGCTGCACAGGATAAAGCAGAAAATACACTGAATCCAAGAAAAACTTTCCATATTCATCTAGACACATATAATAGCAAAGTAAATATAGACATCAAGCAGTAAAAAAATCACGATATATGAAGATGGGGAGGGGGCATAGACATTCAGTTTTGCCCCAAAGTAAAAGCCTTGTCTCAAAACAAGCAAAAGGGATGCACTTCTTATTGTGATGAAAAAAAAAACAAACAACCCAACAAAACAACAGTTTAGGGAAAACCAGACTTGCGTAAACAGAGCTGCTTGAGGGTATCCTTACTATTCCCTAGCATATGGTTGCCCACTATTTCTTATAAAATAATTAAGCTCACATAGTTGATACAAACCTGTTACCCCCAATAAATAAATTCTTACTTTCATAACTGCTGAGTGATGTGACTGCCCATTTGGGAATATCCAGACTCAGCACAGCTGAAGCTGTTTGTTCAGGTAGCAGGATACAAACACCACAGCCAAATAACGCCAGAGCACAAAAGGAACTAACAGGGCTACTTTCTAATGCTGTTTTTCAAAATACCCTTAATCAAATAATGGTAAAGCTTCTGTACTACTAGAGTTTGTTATAGGCTATATAACCTCTCTATGGAGCCTGAGAACTGCTTTGAATTCATCAGACAGATTTAATCTTTCAAATGACTACCAAGTTCTCCCCCTCCTCAGCCTTCCTTGTATTTTCTTAGGTAACTTACTGCCTCTAATGGAGCATTGCATAATAGAGCAGCAGCTTTCCCTCTAATCAAGTTTTAGAAAATTATGCCTGACACCATTTAGACCTAAAGGCAAAGAAGAGTAACTTTACTTGATAGAAAGAGCATGAAGTTTCACGACAAGTCACAGTCACCGAAGCTAAACCTGAGACTAACTTCCCCAGCTTTTAAGAGGACAATTGGCTGGGAACCCTTTATTCCCTAATAGAAGCAAGACCTGAGAAAAAAAACCTCTTCGCTTAATACTACTAACAGGGTAACTCAGACATACACCCTATCTGCCCATATATAGAAGCTTAAAAGGAAAACCTGAAAAAACTTTGTGCAAAGCTTGAATCTAATAAAGGGAGAAAAAAAAGCAAGAGAAGGAGGGTGCTTTTCTTTTTAGCTCATGTTTTCCCCTGCTGTCCCTCACAAAGCATCTAACTCCTAATAGGAGCCAAACCAACCCCATGGAGCACCCCTCTTACAGAGCGCTGAGGAACTACTTAATTCTTGACAGCTGGGTCAGCCCAGAGGCTGGAAATCCCTGTGCTTAGGGGATGCAGCTGTGGACTTCCCCCAGCCAGGGGGAGCGTTAACTCTTTCCAGGCCTGTCTCCATTCAGAATCCATACACGGTCTCTGCTCATAAAGCAAGATGGCACTGTGCACATGTCTAAATGCTAGAGTTCTCTGCAAATACTCTGTTAGGAAAGTATTTCTTCAGTCTATGTCACCAGAAATCTTCCTCACAGATCTGTCTCATTTTGTCCCCTGCAAAGTAAACAGATTTTTTGAGAGATTGGTTTATGCTTTTTTGCTCTCAGCTGATGTTCAACTGAAATCCAGCCATGCTGATTAATAAATTAGTCAAATATGTAACACTAAAGTCTCTGTACTACTCACATTTGGAGAAGAAAAGAAACTATTTAAATCCATAAACCCCAGAGGAGTTAATGACAAAGTGATATTGAATCAAATTAGCAACCTAGGGGCTAAATTTGCCTAGATCCATTGCTCCATTAAACTTTTTGACTGTGTGGGGTTACATGTCAATTAAGCAGTCCAGCCTATTTAGTATTATGAAAAGCAAAATCGGATTGGGAAGCCAGCAGCTGAGAGGAGCTGTATGATGCAGAGCCCTTTCATTTACTCATTTGGTCATGGCACAGGAGCAGCAGGAGGAATGCCTCACCCTCCTCACATCTTTGTATGCACCTAGGCTGACTCCAACCACTGCAAGAACATTTTTCCAGCACACGCCTCTATATATGTTCATTACGATGGGCTCTCCAGACCATTAGGAGGCTGGATAACCAGCCAGAGGTGCACAGACACAGTGGTCATTACCCATTACACACATCATTACCCATGCTGTGGGAATCCTACTGTGCTGCTTGGCTCGCTCCTCCCACTGGCTCTCCCCTTCCTCCGACAGGGGCAGTTACAGAACCTGCTATCAGTTATAAGTAAGAAGCTGTGGGTCGAGATTTTGCCACTACTGCATCCAGACAAAACTTCTGTGTCTGTATACAATGTGGTATGGGACTGGGGTATAACGATATAGGTATGCAATGGGTATTTTTTAGATATACTTATTTCATATATAATTTAACTAGAGTGCATGACAACTCAGCACCTATTAAACAAATTATAGATATTTTAACTGCCTCTATAACGATTGCAAGCTATGCTGCCTGAGTATCCCTTCAACACCATGTATGCTGGACATGAAGCTCATGAAAATGGCTTCCTGGGCCATCAAATCCTGTTTCTCTGGAATACCAGCACCCATTTCATGTTGCCCTTTCCATAAAGCTATGAACCTCTGACAAAGTTTATTAGACATCGGTTTTATTCCATCTACAAGGCTGTTCCAAGACCTCCTCCTTAGGTAGTAAAAGCCTCTTCAAATTTCCAACCTATTTTAATTCATGGCAAGCTTAATTTAGTTAGCTCTTTTGTCTCCATGATGTTTACTCCTATGAAGTATTTCTATAGTGCAATGATGTCACCGCCAAGGAGAGAGAATTGACTAAACCCAAGCCTTTCAAAAAGTGTTCAAAACTGTATTCTTATTCATTGTGTTGACTCTTGGCCTTGAATAAAATACACACACATGAACAGTTCCCACAGTTTTTAAGGATAATACAGCGCACCCTCATGGGCTACCAGCTGTAGCTCCTTGTCTGTGTACAAGACACGTGGAATTTGAAGCTGCCAAGGCCTTCATGGTAAAAATAATCCCAGGTGTATAGGTCCTTTCTGGAAAAGTTGATCTTACACTGGTAAAGGCAGCAATGAGACAGTGTTCAGGAAAGGTCCAACTAATCAAATATTTTGTAAGGAAAAAAGTAAATCAACTCTCAGCCACAAGGAAAATCTTTGTTATTTAGAAACATGCAGCAGTATTTCACTAACAGACAGCAGAAACCGTGCTATGCAATACCTGCTTTAGAGCTAGGGAATCTGCCACTAGTTCATTAGTGGTTTTCCTGCTGATTAATCATGGTAAATTGGTGCAGATCAAATCAGAATGGCCAAACCATCTCATACTGTTCTCAAAAATACCAAAAGTTAGCCCCTTCCTAAAGGCCCTCCAGTTAGGTTGGTGTGTAAGCTCATGAAAAGAAATGCTCTTACAACAGCCGTACTCACCAGGAGACAAAGCACGTAGTATGAAGCTTTTATTCAGATGTCAAAAGAAAGCTGTATTACCCAACAGTCAGCCATTTGCATGATGATGGAGAAAATGAAGGAGACCCGTGGAAAGCAATTCAACAGCTTACACTAGAAAATTGTTGTCTGGTACTGTGCATCTAAGCTTTGGTCGCAAATTTATGCTTCAGGTGGATTGTGTTATATCTCTGAATCTCCTTCTCTTGGGAGGGGGTAAAAATGGAATTGGATTTATATCCCTGTGTTTTCTGAACCAGACACTGTCTAATAATATAGGAGTCTAGGTACAGAATGACATTAAAGGCTGTGAGTATTTGATGTTAATCAATGGATGGCTGTCTCAGTGGGAGTTTGCTCATTTCTGCCTTAAGAGAGCTAAATTGCTACATCTAGCTATGCTGGGCAGTATTGAAACAAGCAGTCAATACTTTCTTCCAGAATCAATATATAAAAACGTAACTCAATGGAAGCGACCTGAGAAATGCGCTAGGAGGAGGAAGGCGAGAAGCAGCCTGTCTCATGCGAGATACCTCATGCTGGTTAACCAGACAAAAACATACATACACCTGTAAGAGGATACAGGGTTTCAAAGAGAGCTTGCTTGACCCAGAATTGTCTATGTAAACTCCTGAACAGTAAGACTGAAGATTAAAAGCAGAGCAGGCAAATATTCCCCCTTCCATTGACACTTGATACAGAAAAGCACTTCATCATTTGCTTAAGCCTACCCCAATTCAGCCAAGCTGTTAAGCACATGTTTAAGTGCTAGAAAGTCAATAGGATATAAGCATGTGTTTAACTGCTTCACTGAAAGGGGCAGTTTGTTGCTCAGGGTGTGAAAGAGGTGACCTGAAACACTGCTTTCTGCATTGGCCTTTGCCCAGTGCCAAATCCAGCTTTTATGGGGGGCAGTGGGATCCCTTTCCATCCTTAAAGGGAGGGAAAGGTAAAGATGTCAAAGTTGTCACCCCTGAGAGCTGCTGAGCACTGGGAGTCTTCCTGCTCTGTCTCCAAGGGAGTAAGATCTCTCCACAGGAAAGAGAGGGGACAGGGGAAAGTCACTAAGAAATACCAATAGCCAAATTTCTGACCCAAGGTGGAGGATTGCCTTGCTGAGTCTGCTTACCTCTGCTGACTGTCACCATTAATCTGATAGTTGGAGCACCATTAATCCAATATTTGGGGAGCACTGGAAGGGACTTACTGCTGGTTTGATGGGAGAATAAAGAGTCTTCCTGATGTGCTATGGTGCATTTCCCTGAAGCAGCTGGAGTACCAGCGAGACCTGCAGAATTCTGAGTACAGGAAGGCAGGGATAATGCGCAGCGCCATGATGACACTGGAAGCTCGCAGTGCGGGTCTGTGTGCTTGGGTCTGCGTGTTTACGTGCAGGAGGAGAGCTGCACCTGCGCCTCAGTCCCAGCAGCTGCTTTATTGATGGGTCATATGTGGGCTTTGCAAAAACAGTTGTGTTATGTGATTTGCAAAACGCGAATCCCAGGAGTTTTTTAGTGGAAGAGTAGAGATGCACGACACTGATTTCCTGATCAAAAAGTAAACATGGGTGGGGGAAAAAAAAAAATATATATATATACTTCAGAATTAACATTGTCTTCTTATACGAGTCTAAAGGAAATTCAATTCATTTCTCACAGTCTCAAAAGAGCCAATTAAAGTTGCTGTATCATAGGTTCCTATAAATTAGGAAGGAAACGGAGGGTTGTAATGATGTGCTTTTATCATCATTTCTACTAACTTTTGCTAAAAGCTCTCTTTATATAAACGGAGAGGCAAGACAGAAGTGTGCTCTGAGAGGCAGCATCCTGGAAATGAAGCGTACCTCTGTTCTTCTGTCAGCCCATGTTTTTGTGATACGTGCCAGAGATCTTAAGTGGCAGCTGGAATTTGGGGTCAGATTTGTTCTTCAACTGATTTTGCCATATTTCTTCTATAGTTTTTTCCCAATATAGTAGCCAAAATCATGGTTTGCTGGAATAAATCTTGTGTGGGTTTTTTTTTTTTCTTAAGCTTATCTGTTATGAAAAGTGTGAGTGCATGGAGCAAATGCATTTTGGCTATTGCTGTTTCTCTGGAAGTGATTAAGCTCTATTGGACAGTATATGTCAGCAACTCTTCACCTGAACCAGCAACCCAAAAATAAGCTTAGGAGTCTCAGGCACAGGAATACATCTTCTCAAAACCTTCAAGGACTATTTCAGGTGCTAACATTCTCAGGCAGCATGTCCTAAGAGAAAAGCATTCTCTGGGCAAAACCCATTACGCTTCTGACAAGAAGCAGCGACAAAAAGAGCCTCAAAAGTTGCCCATGGCTGATGAAAAGAGGTGAGTGTTATTGGATATGACAGAAAGTGAGGGGAAGCTGGTTGCTAACCAGGTGTATAGGCTGGAAATAGATGATTAAAAACACTGTGAGCCTTAAGTATTGGATCAAAGGAGTAGATGGTTTTTCTCAGCAGCTTTTTAAAGCAGATGAGACACAGTTTTTTCCAATGTGACAAAAATAAAGCAAAATTTATTTTGGTTAGATCCTGCTTAAGCAGTGGTCTTTTTACTCAGGACTGTTAGAATATGATGACACTGTTTTCTGGCTCCAGGTCATCAGTTGTACCGATAGCACCAGTCTGAATCCCTCCATTAAGAAAAATCTAGTTCAGCTGATGTACTTTATGCTTCTCCTCTAGAAGCCGCTTGTCAGTCACCTGGGATAGAGGTTGAAAGCAAGCAGAAAAAAATCATGCTTTGGGTGGTATGAGCAATCTATCAGTTTAGGAAAACTTGAAAAAAAACCGTCTTTATATGTATTTTTTTCTCCGGTCTTTGTTACATGAATCTTGTGCAGCTTTCCAATTAGTCTTCAACTCAGCTTAGTATTTAAAGAACTAGCTTAACTTTAGGATCATACTTCAATAACATAAATGTAGGGCATGTTTAAGAGTTGGTTTTCGCCATCTATTGAACTGTTGAACTCCATAAAAATCTACAATAATAAAGTAATTGTTTATTAAAACATCTATAAGAATTTTGCTAATGCTTCAGAAACAATTTGTAACCTTAAATTTAATATAAAATCAGAAAAAATGTGACAGAATTTCAACAGCAGGGTCAACATAGTTCAGTGAACATTTAGCAAAATATGCTTCTTTTTATGCCTTGTATGTCTATGCACAAACATGCTCACAATAAAAATGTGGTGTTTTCTGAAGCAAAGTTAAATCTGGTTCCCAGATTTTTATGTTAATTCTGCAGCTGTGTATTCAAAGTTTCATTTAATGCATATCATATTTTGAAAATGGCAATCATTTACACTAAAAATATAGCTTGTAATTTAAAAATTTACTGTAAAAATGTATCTTCACTATCTTCATAACTGTTTTCCAGTTCACAGTAATTACTCTTTCCCTATTCATGGTACTTCCTGCCTGGCCCTTATTCTCATAGATGGTGGCAATGGGGACCAGACACTGTCTACTTTTGATTATTTAGGTGTTTTTAAGAATCTAAAATTTGGAGCCTAAATTACCCATACAACACATCTGCACTTCTAAATGCCAATTCACAACATCTGAATTAGATGTTTAAAATATGAAACAGTAAGTAGTCCCAAAAGTTTCAAATACAATTCAAAAAGTTAAGTGAAATTTTCTCCTCTTTTCATATCCAACCTTACATACAGTCACTTTGTTTGGAGAAGCGGTTTTTAAACCTTGTAATGAACAAAATGTTTTTTTCTTTGCTTGGGGGAGAAGCTCTAATATCAAATAAAACCCCACAAATAAATTCAGCCATAAATCAAAAGCTGTGGTAACATCAGGGTTACAGTGAGTATGTTGAAAATTTGGGGGAAAACTAGAAGATGAGTGGTGTAAAAGGACATGTAGCCCAGCTTTCTACCAATTTGACACATGCCTCTCTAAACTGACAGTTGTATTGAAAAATAAAGCTACCGGAGTTCAGTTTCATTCTCAATACACCAAAATGAGAACCCAGTATTTGACACAAACTGACTTTCCACTGTTGAGATCTTGTAACACTTTAACTATATCACATCTGATCATTATTCTTATATCCTAGAAATGTGATCAGTAACACTTCTTTCACAATTCTAGGGGCCTCTACAAAGAATCAATTTAAAAAAAAATCCACAGCTACCTGAGAAACAAGTCTTTGTCATATGCCTCAGGGCATATAATTGATAATACTTACCTCAAATGGCACTTATTGCAGAAAAATGTAATCAGCTGCACGGCAATGAAAAATCATGATAGGACTTCCTTTTACATACCAGTGCAGCCAGAAACATAACCTGGAAGGTCCCATTGGCCATTAAAAACTGTTCTGACTGTAGTGAGGTCATGTTAGGTCAGCATAGATGCATATATTACTGACTTTTGTATTATAAGTAGACATTAACTTGAAATCAGATGGCTATAACCCACAGGAGATTAGAATATGTGTCTACGCTTCATACAGCTGGAAAGGTGAATGCAAGGAAGCGGTGCACAGGACTATAGTTCCCATCCAGGAGGAACAGCTAGCAACTGGGTCAGAAACCAAGAAATACTACAGGCAACATCAACATGAAGATGTAAAGAGTTTAACATCCTCCTGGAGGGGCACTGGGAAAGAGAAATAAATCCAGCCACTAAATCTAATGGCATTTTCCTTCTTTGATTGCACATTACACAATCACTATCAGAAATTAAAATCCAGTAATTTCCCAAATTTCAAAATGATATCCTGGTGCTACTGGGAAAGATTCAACAAATTCAGGTGAAAATATACACAAATTGAGAAAATCTCCACACAAAATCATTATCCCATCATAGGATCATTAAATTAGATTAACTACTGGTCAATAGAATTAAATTAATCATGGCTAATTGATTAAAATATATGTATAACTTTTGCAGAACTGTACCTTCATTTGAAAAGGAACTTAGTTTAGGTATGTATAAGTGGGAAATGGGGAAAGGTTAGGAGAGGAAGGTGAAATTAAAACAGTGCAATGTATTGAAGGAAGCCAGTAAAGCCTGAGAAGTAAATGCAAGTAAAATTTGGGGGACTTAATGTTTTGAAATTAGAACATTGTACCATGTAAATCCAAAAGGACGTTCCCAGCCTCTGGGTGAGGATCATATAATTTTGGGACCGGCTAGTGTAAACACAGGGTGTTCTGCAAGCTATGTCTCATTTTGGTTGTAGTGCACCTGTTATCACAGACTGTTTGGAAGCAGCTACTCTTTGAGCATTTAATAGTAATTGGAAACTTTCAAAAATCAAAAGCAATATGAGTATACTAATATATTGATTTTAGTATTTTATAGTGCCCCATTTGGTTTCATTTTCTTGAAAAAGGAAACACAGATTTAATATCCTAATTCAGCTAAAAATAAAAGCAACCATTTAATTAATTAAAGTTCATGTCACTCAAAGGGTGAGTTTAGAAATCAGCAGACCATTTTTATAGGTTTATAAAGCTATCATAAATACTTGCTGTAGGCTGATTTTTTTTGCAATTTTTAGCTTAAACTTTTTTTAGTAACTCTAAGAAATCCATTTTCCATTTTGATGTTAGGAATAAAAAAGAAAAACGCATCTCAACAAAACTTTTAAAGTGTCAATTTTTGAGAAGAGGAAGTTATGAAACTGGCTTAGAAATACTAACAGTACACCAGTGCTGTATAATCTACAGTAGGTTTAATTTATTCATATCTCCAAGAGCTAAATACATCTCATTCTGCACTCAGGCCAGTCACCCTTTACACATTTCAATTACAGTGTTTATCTATCCCAATTTCCCCCTTTCTGGATAGAAAACATATTTATACAATGGAAACACAGAAAACAGTAGAGGAAAGGACCTTGGGAAAAAGAGCTATACCTATGTAATTCCTGACAAATACATCTAACTTCTTATAAGGCATCAATCTCATTCATTGATTCAAAGCCTCTAGCACTAGCAAGAAGTTTGCATTATGCATATAACGTAATGCAAGCTGTTTACATTAGTGATTTGGTTCAGAGCAGTAGTACAGTTTTCAAGTCAATGTCATGTGTTATTTCAGTTCTCAGAGCATTTTTGGTGCTCATAAGCTAGAATCCATTTGGAGAAAGCTGATCTGAAAGACCTGCTACAGGTGTACATCAAATGTACACCAACACCTATGGGAAGAATATGGGTTTGAACAAATGATTCATTCTTCCTGCAGTTTCAAACTTCATAGATAGTCAGAATGCTCACTCTAAGGGACCAGACTAAATTTAGCCTAGAGGAAAACACCGAAGTGCATTAGCGTAGACATAAAGGCTTTAGCACCAACCGTTTAGATCTATTGCCAAGGCCCTATTGTGCCTAATTACCAGCTAACGAAGTTATAGCCTAAACCCTTTTGCTTTAATTTAGGCCCCTGACTTCTCCTTCTAGACAGTAAAACAAATTATTCTCTGAAAAACAAATTATTCCCCTTCTCTTTTAAAATAACATTTGCATACCAGAACACCGTATCCATGTCTTCATTCAGTCTTCTACAGACTTCAAAACCTAATCCTTCACTCCTTCAAGACTTTTCTCCTTGCTTTCATCTGGAACTGCTGTAAGCGCTCCACACCTTCGTAGAGGTGCAGTGACCAGCCTTTATCGGCACAGTATGAAATGCAAGGTTTATTTCATGTATTTTACAGATGGTGCTTCTCTTACACATTCCAATACAAGATCTGCATTTGCTCCAATGTAGGAAATGGACATAATGCTCATTCATACTCGCTTAAGATCTATTAGAAGGCATGGATTCTTTTCTACAAAATCACCACACAACAAATTATTCTCCAGTGCATGTCTGTGAAGCTGATTATTGCTGTCTAAGCTCATAATCTCACACTGAGTTGCCCACAAAGTTTACCAGTAGAGCTCTCTGAAATCTGGATTTTCCATTTTATGAGAATTTTTGCTTAGATTTCCTACAATAATTTATTAGTGCTTCATTTCATAGGAAATACCATCCTATTTAGACTTTAGAAACATAAGAAAAACGCTTGTGGTGATAAACTCAATATATTTCATTCTCATTTTCACTTGATAAAATTATGTATCATAGTCTATACATAAAAGATTGAAATACTTATTTCAAAGGGAAACATGCTTTTGAAAAAGTCTAAATGAAAGGCTTTTAGCAATGTGTTTACAAACTTTTAAAGAAATGCCATCAAAATTTATGTGCTTCAGCAAAATGTTTAAATGAGCTGACATTTTCCTATATAAAAATGTATTATGCCAAATAATTTTTGACCAGCTACTCTCTGTGTGATATCAAGGATAATTTTGTTCTGGATATTGATTTGAGAAAATATTATGCATTAAGAAAAATCTCAAAGGTTGGTAACCATGAGTGGCTGGCTCTATAAAATGTGGAGGATAGTATCTCCAACTGAGATAGGACCGTATTTCACATAAACAGATTAGAGAGTTTAGAGACAGTACAAGCTGGCCAGTTATTAAATAATGTGAGATTATGCTACAAATGATCAGTGTATGAAAAATGAAAAAATGTCACTGAAGACTATTTTGCAGACAATTTTGAATAACCTTTCTTTTTTTTTTGACAAAGTTCAACAATATCTCAGAACATGAGGTGTTATTACATAATGTGAATAAAATATAGTTAAAATGCATGGAAGTGATGAAAAATTAAACTTTTCTTTCTAAAGCCCATGTGCTGTATTTCTTTTTCTTAGAAAATGTTGAGAATATATGTTTTCATTCTGATTACTGATAGTTCAAAAATCTCAATAAATGCTGTAAAGGTAGGGCCTGACTGTTTCCCCAAGGCCTACAGTGTTCTCTGTATGAAGCAGAAAGCTGGTGACACCCAGAAGGGCTCTGGCTGCTATCCTGCTCCAAAAACAAGGACAGCTCCAAGGTAAGAATTTCTGAATCTTGGTGTTAGGGAAATTCTGATCTGGGGTTGTAAGATGAACCCGTCGTGTTAATCACGCTTTGTGGTCCATACAGTAATGGAGTATTGAAAAAATTGAGCAGAATTCATTCATCTTGTATCCTCAAAGCATGACACAAACATCACTGATTTAATAATGGTAAACAACTAGATAAGCATCCTTCTGTTTCATACATGAATAAAAATAAAACAATTTAACTTCCTTTTGATAGCTACTCTTTGATAATTTAACCTACACCTTTTTTAAACAAACATTAAAAGTGACATATGTTAATTACATATGAAATATGTAATAATAATTACTAGTTAGTGTCATCCATAGTTGTTGGACTTTGTACTTGAGGCAGATGAGAAGTGTTCACACACTGATCTGAAGCTGAAGCAATCACTCAGAACACCCAGGAAAGAATGAACCATAACTGAATTACTTTCCATGCACTGCTCTTCTACGCTCTCAGTCATACACGACTGAATACCAAGAGCAACCTTCTCTCCTTTTAAACTCTCTATCCACTTTGCTCTCCATTTTGTCTAACTACTTCTCAAAAACCAAACTGAACCCGAGGCTATGGATCTCACCTGAGATTTGCTTGCACTAACCTGCATGCTGCTTTGTGGTTATGTATCTTTTCCTGTATATATTTTTATCTATTTATTTTACAAGTGAGAGCTGGGTCTGTCTGCCTCTCTCTATGCAGAGCCCAGCACCATCAGGCCCCACTCTCTATCAGCAACTGTGAAAATCTTTTCACGTATCTGTAGCTCCAGTACAAGTTTTGGAAAGCAAGGCTGCTGCTGTGTGTTAAGAGAAGAAATACAGCAAAGTGCTACCACTTTGGTATTCACTTTTTTCTGTTCTTTAGCTAGCTTACTGTGCACTAAGATAGACTATGGGTCTGCTTCTCAGTTACGCTAATAATGCTTTGACAGCATGAGTGCTCTCAAAGCGGATGTAAACCATTCCCTGAAAATACACCTTCTATGGGGACCCCTTATCTTGCAGCCCCTGCACAGCATCAAAAGGGCTAAGGGGTTTTACAGAAGCTTCCAGACCCCAGATATGGGCAAAACTGGGGGCTCAAGCAGTTTCAACCTGTCGACTGTACTTCATTTCAGGGAATCTGCTAAAGAAAATACGCGTTTTGTCAAGCTTCAGTCCTCAGTACACAGGTCATACTTCCATTGGGAAACCCCTGCAAACTGGAAGTGATCAAAAAATGTCGCAATATTGGTCTTTGCTTCCATATTTGGCCAGGGATAACAGAAAGTAAATTCATGTACAGAAAGCATAGGACTCCATCTGTGCCAGTATATAGGTGTTTTAAAGTCCTGCCTATCCTCTTCCCACTCTGCTAGCTGTATTAATTGAGATTCAGGTGCCAGAGCATGAACAAAAAATCTGGATTGTGCTAGTGTGTCCTATCAAATAAAAAAAGCCATCTGCAAAAATAGGTGATTAAAAATATCTGCTTAGAAATATCCATTTGAAAGGTGATTACACATTTGTGTTTTTTCTCTGACAGTCAAATGTGGCAGTTTATGGAATATATATGCTTTTCCTCTTCCAAATTCCTCCCAGTAAGTAGAGGAGGTCATCTGCCTTTATTGCTAGCATTTGATCTACAGCAATTCACTGTCCTTTAGCAGCATTAAAAAGCCTCTAATCAACTGGTAGTGGGGACCCCAGCTGGAAAATGCTGCATACAGTAGTGAAGATGGTACCTGTTCAGAATGAAAATGTACTGCTACACTTGCTTAAAGCTACAGGTAGAAAATCACCACTCCTTGTGGGTTAATCGGTTTGGATTTGATCTTTAGAAACCTGAGGTTCTGAGAATTTGCAGCTCTTGGAAGGTACCAATGTTTGCAAGAAGTTGGCTAAAATGACCAAGGATTTGCATATAACAGTCCTTTTTTTCCCCTTCTATTCTTTTGAATAATTCATGAAAAGAAAAAATATACACTTCTGAATGGCACCCTATTTAACCGACAAAGAAATAAGCAGAAGATGTAAAGCATGCAAACATTTTTTTTCGTGTATAATTTTAGCAAAACAGTTGTTGGCAGTCTCCCACAAACATCTCTTCTCAGGCAGAAATTAGTCACTGGGAAATACACAGGCTTTATTGTTTACCAGTAAGAACAGGACCCAAGACATACCCTCTATAACTATAGCGTATGACGGTACAGTTTGTTGCCTGAAGATGTCTTCATGAACGCACTTAACAGATCTATCAGATGGGATACTTCACACACTAATTTCTTAAGGCATTGTACAGAAGAATTAATCAACTGTATGCAGAAAGAAAGATGCAGACAGCAACTATAAAAAGAAGCACACACATGCAATTCTTACATTTATATGTCTTTTAGCAACTGCAGTGAATGTTGCCAGATAACAGAGGTTGCCTCTATAAACGCACCCAGGAAACCGGTGACGGTAAGTGAAACCGTGCATAAGAGAGACGGCAGGGAACAGCCTGCAGTCGGAAGATGAGGATTTGCAATAATATAGTCAGTAAAGTTAAAAAAACCTAAAACCCAACCCAACCCAAACCCCATCAGCTGTGATTAGACCACAGCACCACAACCACGCTAGTGAAGAAGGGGACAAAGAAAGACCCAGTCCATGACATTCACTCAGATGTGAGGTAGGGCTTTGGGGAACTGTGGGGCAGGCCCCAACCTTCTGGCCCCATTCATGCACAGTCGGTGAGGAATTGAGGAAACACAAAGGAGAAAGCTAGTTGTCCACACCATGTACCAGGCCCACTCCACATAAATACTGAAATCTGAAAAATACTGAAATTCCTGCCTGTGAAAGTAGAGAGTAAATTCTACTAGGTTCTGCTAAGATATCTCAGCCAAGAAGAAACCTGAATAATTTTACATGTGGAAACCAAATACCTATACATAACACTTTCTTTTCTGCAAAGAAGGAGAGGAAGAAACAGATGTGATGAGGCAACCCGTGCTTTCGACACTCTCCTTATCCATGTTAGCTGTACCCTGACCCTTCTCCTGAGTGGTGCTGCTGCCTTGACCAGTCACTCCAGGAACAGATCTTTTTGCTGCATCTCTGGCTCATAAGCTCATTTGTGTTACTACCTGTAAAGATTTTTTTCCTCTGGCAGACTGTCAATACTTTATTAAAATAATTCAAAAAGAGCTGCCTTATAAACAAAGCATTATTTATTCATTCGGCCAAAGCACTTAGAGCAAAATGATAAAACAACACACAAGGACTAAATATTTTTTCCTTTACAAAATGCTTGATTTTTCAAGCATTACCACCCTCTTTTCATTACGGCTACTCCCATCTTTGGCTGGGAGAAACATATGGTATATCATGTGAGACCATGAAGCCCTGTCAACATTCACAGACATTTTCAGGGCAGTGCTGGAAAACTACTCAGCTCCCTTTCTCCCTTTTCATCACCAGGGCAGGGCTGGGAACTGTAAAATTTTTCTAGAAAGTTGGAACCAGGATAGCAGTACTCCACCCCATTAATAGCTTTCCCATCGTTTCCCTCAGGACATCAGGTATTTTCTAGATTATCTTTGCTATTACTGCGTGTGGGGAAGGAGGGAGGTTTTCCCCACAGTCTTCATTGCTTTTAACTCTTTACAGAGAGGAAAATGTTAGAAATGTAAACTGAAGTACACGTGAGAGAGAGATATATAATAGTTTTTTGTTCTATTTTCTCTTTATGCCCACACTTTCCATGATGTCTGTGAATTAGTCAGAGGAACCCTGTCATGCAGTGTACGAGTAGGAAATTCATGAAAATTTGTTTGATTTAAAAATGACATAGACAAATGCCTAGCAGAGAAGTTCTTGTTCTCTTTTTTTTTTTTTTTAAAAATAATGATCCATAAATTCTTGTTTGTCTTTAGAATACAGCGAAACCCTAAGAAAGAATGACGTAGCTCATATTTTAAATAACTACTATAATAATCAATTTCATGGGTTCTCCAAGGTTGAGAGCAAATTAACCAATCAACCTCCACTTTAATCAACTCTTAGGTGATTAGGGCAAGTGATTTGCAAGGCAGCACGAACAACACATATCAGCTTGCTGAGTTTCTGCTGACTCAAGAAGCCTTCTGTGTTTGCATAATAGATCTAATAAAGATTGAGAACTACAGCTGTGGAAGGCTGCCTGATATGAAATATTCTGTGAAGGATGTTATGATGATAATCTTTCTACTGCTGTCATACAAATAACTCAAGTTGGATATATGTTTTGTTTGCACACATGCCCAATTACTGGCTAGTACCTCCTAGAGTGCAGCTTTTCAAAACAATAATAAAAAACATAGGCTGCCTCTATTTAACATTAAATGCCTAATATGACTAATCAAGCAGTTCTGTTAATTGCCATTGTGCTTCTTCCTCGGATAAAGCTCTTCTGAACATCTCAAATATCCTCCTGAGAAAAAAACCCCAACATTTCTAAATGTGAAGAGTTCCTCAGGATCCAGTCCTTACCTGATGACATAGAGAGATGAAAGATACCTGGTGATGCTGTAACCAGTAGGTGGTTTAAATGTGTGCAGCATATTTTCCTGGGAACTGAAATGCCAATATATCCTGTGTTAAGAAATTGTTCTCTCCAAATGTGAGATGGGACTTGGGGGAGAACTACATCTTTGAATCCTGACAATATAAAAGGGTTAAATCCAGGATGCAGTCTAAGTTACCCAGAAGCCTTTGCTATGCTGAACACCTGCAGACTCAGGTGTTCCCCCAAGAAAGATGCAGATGTTCAGTATTCCCAAGGATTTCTCCTAATAATATTAATAGCAACAGCAATTGTTTGGGTACTTTCTCCAGAGAAAACATGTGCAGATAAATCAAATAATTATACAATCGAATCTAGGTACTTAAAATAACAGAAACTGCTTGTAACTATGCAGTGCCTCAGGTACACATGCTCAGTTCCTCTTGGCTGCAGGACAGTTTCGTGCTGCAACACACGAAACACAACTGACCCTTTTACTAAAGCCATCTTTTCTCTCCTGCCTAACAGTTATACCTCCTGCCCCACTGAATCTCAACAGTACTTTCTGGTCTCTTTTTGCCTCAGACATATCCTCAAAGTCATAATCTCATATAAATCAACAACGAGGTGCTGGGTAGTCAGGTGTCTGGTCCACTTGAGGATATGGGAATCTCAGCTACTTTCACAGGCTCCTGTCGCTCTGGGTTTCAGTGAGAACAACAGTTTGACAATGTGACAGATTGTCACGTAGTATTTGTCTGAATTTTCAGACAGTCTCAGCAGAGAGAATTGCTGTAGTTTCTGAAGCTAGACAAGAAACTTCCATGCCCCAAAGCTGACTAAATCCTTAAGAAATTGCATTGGGCACTACCGAGGTGGTTTTCACAGGGACTCCCTCCGACAGCTGACAGACCTTCTGGAAGTTCCTGCTGCTTAATGTCCAGCCAAACTTTTCATGTGTTGTGGCAGTTAACATTTTTTTGTCAAAACTGACTTAAGTACCTTGTTGCTAGCTTCCAGCCTCTAAGGTAGACATAGCCTAGGGCCCAGTCCAACACCCATAGAAATCAATAAAGGCTCCAAATGTTAGAAAACAAATGAAGGGCTGATGTACAAATTTCCAGCCAAGAAATGTTTTTTACTCTGTATAGCACCCAAACCCCATTTAAAGAAATAAATTGAGATTCAGAGTCGCCGAACGCTTTAAGAACCAAAACTGAAGTTATGCTATGCAGCATTACAAGGACAGTAACACTTTTTCCTCAGGAACTTAAAATATAAAGCTAACTTTTACCGCAAGATCAGGCTGAAATTACCAAAGGAGAGATGGGAAGGGAATACAGCGTGCCTTCTCCAATCTGGTATCCTTGCTTCACATATTAACTGCATTAAATCCATGGTGAAGTAGAGGAGCAGTGGAAAACTCACAGCTTGTGATGCCTGGGAGAGTACAGCTAAGTAAGTAGTTAGTACCAGCCTCACAGAGGTGGGTTGTTGCACGGGCTGGATAGTGCCCAGGTGCGATGCAGGCGGCCCTGATGTCTGCTCATGCCCGGGAGGCAGCACCGGGTTGAGCCCCGCCACTCTGACCAGGGCGCTCACCCTACTCCCTGGGCACGGATGTTCAGACTTCTTACCCAGTCTGAAAAGGCTGGAAGAGGAACACTAAAACCACCCATAAAGTGTATGGAAATTATTTAAAAACTGCTGGTCATTTTTTTCCGATTGAAACTGTCTAACCTCTTCAGAATGACCAAAGGAAGAATCCGGGTTCATGGACAAACTGTGAACCACATAACAGGATTTTAGAAAGGAAAGCTCTCTCTGTACACAAAATGTACACATATGTGCCTTTGCCAGCATAAAGTCCGAAACAGGAACAAAGGCAAAACACAGGAAGAAGCACAAACTACAAAGAAAAACACTTGAGTGAATGCTGCTCAAGAAAGGACATCCAAATGGGTTGTGTAGGTCAAAATTTGAGACAAGGAAAAAGGATTACAGTATAAAGAAATAATATTTATAAAAATAAATATTGTAATCTTTCATTTCATACTGTAACCTTTCACCTCAGGGCTTATTTTTACTAATTAGGAACTTAGGAGTCTGTCAGTATGCAAAACTTAGGACAGTGTGCAACAGTGTGTAACATATATCAGCACAATATTGCTGCATATACAAAGCATATACACAATACAATCCCAGTTATATTTGACATATAAAAACAACATTCAAATCTCGATGTCTACAGCATTCTTTTTTCTTTTATATCCCTCATACAAAATTTAAAAAATACCCACAAATATAATAATTTATTTTAAAAAAGAACAAAGCATAGGTGGCATAAAAGAGACCCTAGGCACATAAAGTTTTCTTCATCTATTTCCATGTATTATTATTCCAGATATCATTAACAGGTCTTCATTTAATATGAAAAACTACATTTCAAAAAATATATTTAAATATGCTTGATTTTAAGCATTTTTTTCTTAATGTACATAGAATTTACATGTATATTTAAGTAGTTTTTAAATGGAACTGAGTTCTTAATGATAGTAAAAAATCTAGCAAAATAAATCTACTGGAAATTTAGAGGATCTACTTCTGAGTGGCATTCAGCTTGCTAGCTAGTAACCCACCAAAGGAGTTTATAATAACCTTCATATTGGAAAATAATATCCATTTTATAAGGAATGCAACTATCTTCTTATGGCCTTCCCAGGTATGTCTTTAACAGAAATTCATGAGTTTATAGGTGGATTCAAGCAGGTGGATATCAACAGTCTGCAGAATGCATTACAACTGGGCAATCCATGCTGCTGGGGAACCACACACACACGAAAAAACAACTGATCTTCAAATCCGGTGACTTTGAATCTTCTGGGGATATCAGTCCATAAAAAATTAAAATACAAATAAGCCTCTATAAAATTATCAACTGAAAAACATTTGCCTTTTCACAAAGAAAAGCAGTGGAAGACATTCCTTAAAAAGTCGCTCTTCTTTTTTTATCTATATTTATTTACAGATTTGCATGTATTTATGTTCAGAATGACTGTTCTCAGACTTAATCAGATCAACATGCTTGTAAAATGTGTATTTTTTTTCATAAACTTGTGTGGGCTACTAATCTCTATAGCTCTAATAAAAAGAACTGTGTGGCAATTAGCTCTAACCCACCCATATATATAAGCACTATTACATACTGGGAGCAAATTATCGGGGTAAATCATTAGAGTTATAATAACAAGATCTGGAATATATTGAATATCTGGTTACATTAACATGCAATCCAGCATACCTTAGGAAATTAAAGGAAACATTAGTCAAAGAAAAATAATCAGTTTATTTCTATTGTAATACCTTCATTTTTCAAATCTTTTCTCGTTTTGTCACACAAGAAATTCTAAAATCAAGCTGTGAAACAAGAAATACTAAGTGGCAAATCTCTCAATCACCTTTATTTTCAGGAACTTGAAAAACAAGTCCCTTGTAATGGTTCTTCAATTTAACTTTGTGGAAGAGACTAACTTTCAATTAGTGTTTTGAAAGCGAAAAACCAGACAGGTACCAGAGCCAGCACAAAAGTAGTTGGTGCAATAAAATAGCATCTGTCCAGAGAAGTCTTTGGACCCTCACAACTGCTCATGTGAACAAGCTGTTGTGGCTTTGCACTATCTTCAGGGCAGGCTGCTACTTCTCATGAGAACAAAGCCAGGAGGATCTACTCCCCACCTGTTCCGTAAATCTTCACGCACACAAGTAGGAGAGCCCATGGTGGGAGGACCTGTGACCAGGCCACTTCGGGGCTTGGCCACATCATCTCTGGCTTCCCCCCTGACTGCCCTCTTACAGAGCAAGCCCGCAGCCAGCCCAGACCATGGAGATCACTAGCAGCACAAAACCAAGAGTGGACTGGGACGTCTTTAGGCTGTAGGAAGAACGTCAAAGGAAAAATGCTCAGGGCGCTTGGGAGTGAGCCAGGGGAAAGGAAGAGCCTACAAATCAGCACGAGAAATTACTCATCAGCACAATAATCACCCACAGGGCTCTCAGGGTTAATCAATTAATACTCTATGTAAATCACACATGAACCTGTCACCTGTTTGCTGGCACTGTGGTCTTTAGCAGTCCGCCTGTACTGGGTTATTTTAACATTCTCGTGAGCCTCGTGACCCCATAAGGGTGCTGCATTGTTGTACAGTTTCAGACCATGCCTGAGCTCAGGAGCACTGCAGAAGCATGAAGCGATGTACCTGCCAGCATCCTCATCTCACTAATCTTGTTGATGCGTACCCAGAACTGCCCATTCATTACAGCTCCACTAACAGTGGCATATATTAAAGCATTAATTTCAATACAACCAGCTGCTCAGGTACAGAAAAGCCACTTCCTTTTAAAATAAAAATCACAGTTTAGTTACTTATTTGCTGCATTTTGATTTAAAACAACGTTTGTATGGAGCTGTTTACTTTATTCCTACTCACAAACTCTGTTTCCTGGTTATCTGAAGCTTACATTATTTTGAAAATAGGAAATAATGTTCTCAGTGAAGGGACTTGATAACTGAGTTGAATTCTGTAGCTAGACAGACAGAGCATGATAATTTGTTCTGCATACAAACTCGCCACCAATTCCAAATTATCTTCTTTAGAAACTACATTAATAAGTCAAGGCCACAGACCATGGCTCCACACCTAATTGAAAGTTTGGCCTTTGCTCTCAGAAGAACTTTCCTCTTTTGTTGATGATGACCAGGTCTCAGCTTCTGCCCTGAGGAAACATATTCACCAGAGGAGTTTGATATTTCTGTTTGTTCTCCATGTTTGCTCACACATGCAAAGGTAAGCATGTGCCTAGTCTCTTCAAGGCTTGAAACCTGTATTATTTGCCCAAGATGACAACATTAAGTCCTTATAAAGTAATTATATAAATTGTTTTATGTAAAATGCTTTTAGTTACATAAGTCTTTTAAATCATACCATATATAAAGGAAACTAGCCAGAAGTCTTTTCCTGGGACTTACAGCATTAACATCAAACTTTGACTTTAAGTCTAGCCTTTAATGCATATTCTTTAAAACATGGCAAAGAAGCTATATATCTGGCACCTTCATTCTTACTGTATCAATCTGTTCCCATCCAGTAGGAGGCCTGAGTTAAGGAATCACTGATGCTGGATATCATCCTCAGGGAAGTTTTGACTTCATTGTAGTGTGTTTTATATTGACGGCATGGTGCTGCAGAACTAAAACAAACACCTGCCATGGCTCAAAGACATGTCTTTCACATGATTCAACTAATAAAGTCACATGAATAGGAATTTATTACTGAATTTTATGCACACTAAAGTCACCATCTATCTAGTTCGAGACTGGTTCAATCCTTAAGATGCTACAGTATATTATCTTGCAGTGCTGTGCCAAAAATCTGAGCTGGCTGCAAGTTAGCCTGGGTACCAGAAAGAGTATGGCCATATTGCCATGCTGGTCTAGTAATGCATAATGTCCTGATCTACCTTTTTACCAAGCTGATATATCAACGGAAATTATTTTGATGGAAAGTTACTCTGATCAAATTACTACTGCTTATATTATCTAAGTTAAACCAATACATAGCAGGTATGTGGGTATCCCTTCTGAGTCCCTGAAAGCAAATACAATATGAAAAATACCATCAATGCAGGGGTTTTCTAAACAGCAATGTCTCGGGTCCATCCTGCACCAGGCACTCAGCATTCAGTGATTGGTCTGACCAGGCACCAAGGCTAGAGACACCCTTACAAAACTCTGTTATTTCTCACCTGGGCCACAGAGTTTTCTCTGAACTTCCCAGAAGGAGGGATTAAATAGGTTAGTAGAACAGCTTCCTTTCTTGTGAGCCATCCAGCACAGGCCCCAGGGAGAGGAGTGAGCTCAGGAATGCTGATGAGATTCCACATTTATCTTCCTGCTGAAGAGGTTGTTTCTCCAGCCTCTTCCTTTCATACTGTTTCTGCCTTTTCAGTCCTCTTGCACTGCTTGCACTCAGCCAAGGTACTCATAAAGACAGTGATCTCATTTTTGCCCTCCTCCTGAGACCTGGACCTCAGGGGGTTACATGCTTTGTCATACACAGCCAGGCTGCTCTCGGTCTCGCTCAGAGCGAACAAGCGTGGCTGCCTGTGTGCAGGAAGGCAGTGTGCCCTGTTTCCCCCTCACAGCCGACCTGCTACTACCGACTGGACTGCCGCCAGAGGGATAACCCTGCTGCACGGATTCAAAACAGCAAGCGAGTCCAAAGAAAAGAGCCCATCTGTTATCCTCATGGGGAACAGGAAGGGGTTTAATCCACGGGACTCAGCCTTTACTCCCTATTCTCGTGGACAATCCCTTTTGTGTTCTTCACAACAGAATACAGAGAAGGACTCAATGCAAGCAGATTTCTAGATAATAATACCCATTCAAATATATTTTATTAGAATTCCCCTGCATATTTGCTTGATGGCTTTGTGAGGCCAAAGTTGAAAGAGGCTACTATTTTAGAGGGAAAGAAAAAGTGTCAGGAAAATATGCTGGCTTAGCATAAGAGCAAACAACATACAAAACTCCTTAAAAACCTGCTGCTATAACAGCTCCAAATCAGTGTCCACCGAAATCATTGCTTCCTGCACCAGTCCTTCCTTGCTAAAGACATTCAAGGTTCTTATCCATTCTTGCCACTCTTCAAGATCTCACAAACCATTATTGTAGCCACTGAATTAGGACCAATGTTTAGTTACTTTTTATCACTAATCTCATGTTTGTCTTAACATGTCCCCACCATTTTCAGTCTTCTTTACAGTCTATAAATAGAAAATTAAAGAGAAGTGTTCAAAATTCCTCACTGAAATTTACTGAAAAAGGAAAATAACGATGATGCAAGAACTGTGGTCTGGTGCTGAACAAATACAGTTATTAAACAAGTCAGGCTTATCAGGCCTCCAGTACTAGACAAGACTGAAAGCATCAACATGTCAGCTCCAGAGAAGGATGGCACAGACAGGACCTGACAAGGGCTGGAAGCTGTAAGTATAAGAAATAAACTGCTATTTAGAACAAAACAGGTACCATTTTATAAATTCTATTACCTCTCTACTAGATTTATTACAAGAAAACAATTCCCACTTTCTCATACTTACTGAATACTTTCCTTGATTTTTTTTTTTGTTCTGTACACGTGCATGATGTTTTCACTGGCATTCTAAGTCACGCAATAACAAAAACAACACCAAAAAATAGGATAGTAATAAAAACGTTTATTCTAAATGACTTCTCAGAATCTAACCTTCATTCCTTCTCTCACCCCACCTTGCTTTCTTATCGATATGATAGGGCATATAGGGCATAATCTCTATTTTAACCATACCTTAATTATAGCTGTAAAATATGTCTCTAACTTGCTTCCATGGCACTGAAGTCCCATCTAGTAAAGGAAACTATAACTACAGAGAAGTTAAAAGTTTTAGCTTGCTAACCCTCCTGATGACTTCATACGATTAGTCTTTGTGTTAGTAGGATGATGTTAGGGTGCTGATCTTAAACAGGAAGAGCCTGTTTCAGAGACAAGTCTATAAGCAGTCATTAGCAATCTAGTTGTCCAGCCTCATTTAACAGCCGCCATAGTTTCTTAACCCCTTTACTATTCTAGGACAACTGCTTCAGCAGAGTCCTGATTTCCAAAACATATGATGCCCTGTTGTAATTGTATTAGTGTTACCCTTAAAGACAAATAGTCCCATTTCTTTTCTGGCCTTTCCTTGTAGCAAAAAGAGCAATCATTTTCTTAGGCTAAACAAAACAAGCTTTTTTTCCTTCTTTTATGGAGTAGGATACACATTTCCCTGTTCATCCCAATAAACCTTTTCTGTCACAACCGAAATAATCTTTCTTGCTTAAGAGACCAATATAATCACCATTCTGAAAGATATCTTACTTGAACTTACTGCAGTGCTATCAGTGCTTGCCCATATGTATTATTTTATCAGACACACCCTCAGATCACACCTTTTCCACAACTGTATTGCACTGGTGACTCATAATTCTCCTGTGATCAACTAAAAGGCCCAGAATTTTTCCTTCCCCCTTTGTTTCCATTTGTATAGCTTCTAGATTATAGCATGAATTCTTGCTTTACAATTTGAACGTTAAATTAAATCCCACCTCTGTTAATAGAGAACGGCATCCAGTTCTTTTGTGACATTCTCATCCTTCTGCTTGTAGGCAATGCCTCCTTATCCACTCCTCATCAACTGTCATTAGGTCATGTCTATTTTCTGTGCCTGCGTCATTAATGAAAATATTAAGATTAGTCCTAAGAGTAGTCCTTGAGGAACTACCTGCCTGTAGCCTTCCTTCCCCTTTTAGCACAAACCTCTGTCCGTTCTTTTTAGCCAGTGCTTTATCCACTTTACAGTCCTTGTACTAATCCCCATCTTACGTGCCTTCACCAATAATTTCCCATGTGGCACCATATCAAATGCTGTACTGAAGGCCAGGAAGATTAGAACTACCACATTTCCCTTGTCTTCAAACAAGCTATTAGAGAAATCTGGGAACCAGGGGTTGAGTTTAGATAAAAATCTCAGTAAGAAATACATACTGTACTGGAGGGAATAACAGAAAACACTCATGTTAGGGAGAAAAAAGGTAGGCATCAGGATGCCTTGGGCCTCTGAGCTAAAATAGGCAGCATTTAGAATTTCTGTGAATGAGTGTGAAAAGGTAGAGTACAGTAAAAACATTGGCTCCTAATTTTTTTTTTCAGGATAATGCGAGTGAAGGCGATTTCGAGAAGTACAGAAATAAGGTGAAACTCCCCACGAACAGTCCTAAGCAATTACTCTGCATCATCTGATGATAAGTGAGAGTTGACCCACATGTGTTTCAGGCAGCTAGTGCTGGCCTTTTCTGATGCATGGATCACTAACAGTGATGAAATAATTATCCATCTGTGTGACGTGGTTATACTACTAAATTAAGCTAATTGAGGTGCCTTGTCTCTCCTTTGATCCTCAGCTCCTGAGTCTTCCAAGAGTATCCAACAATTCTTCTGACAGAAACAGATACTTCAGCTTTTTCTGCCTCGCACGCTGTCCCATGCACACACACAGTGCCCAGCCACAGTGGAGGGAATGGTTTATACCAGATAACTCACACAGGCAATTTAGCCATTTTGTTTTCCCTGTTCCTGATTTATTCTCACATAGATGAAGAAATTGTCCCTGGTTTTCAGTGTGGGCTTGTTGATCTGATGTATTTAAAATGAAAAGTAATTCAAATTATCATAGCAAATACTTGCAATTGTATATTTCATTGCTGAATGGATAAATTCTTGAGTATGACATCACATTTCAACTATTACTTCACATGCTTTTGGTAAATAACATTTTTTAAATGGACTTTTAGAAAATCAAACAAACAAAAAATATTTGAACTGAAAAGTAGATTTTGGCCCATATTCTTTTCAGTGAACATATTAAATGCAAATTAAAGTTTTAAAAAATCAAAATTTTCTTTAAAAAGTGACAGGTTATTTTTGAAATGGACTCAGTCCATCTAATTCTCTTGGGGTTTTTTGGACAAAACCTGACATTCTGCCACATACTCAAGTTTTAAAAAGAAATGTGCACTTGTTTTCAGTTGTTGAGTAGTGTTTTTTTTCAAATGGTAGGTTCAGAGGGTTCATATGAAAACAAAGGCCCTTCCTATCAGCTTGTGCAGACAATAGAGCAGCATAGGACATTATGATCTGGCAAATGATGTAAATTCACATATCCTGCATGCTACAAGTGGGAACTTCATTTCCGACCTGAGTAAATTGGCATGGCAGAGGCATTAGGGAGGCAACTTAAGGAAGGAATCCTAAGGACCAGCCCAGTAACACAAAGTGGCCTCAACCCTTTTTTTCCAGCCTCAAGAACGAAATAACAGATGTCAAGATCCTTTGTTATAGCCCTGTTGTGACCTGCCTATAGATTGGGATGTTTGAATTTCATCTCCCTGCCTTCACTAAGAGTCTATTTGAAAGCCTGATGACATTAGCTTTGTGTGAGTGAGGTGGATTTCCCCTATAGTGCATGTCAGCACAGTAACACTTGAAATGCAAAACACAAACATTTTCTTAACAGTGCTAAATGTCCTCATCATTAAAAGGCATGGAAAGAGGCCAGAAACTCTGTTCAGATTGCCAGTGAACCATTCAAGCCAGCTGTACAAAGTAGATATTATAACATGTGAGAAGCTGCAGAGAAAAGTGATGACTCTGGTGACTGTAGGAACAAACGCAATGACAGTATAGATAGTTTATAGTACTTAATCCCTATAATCTGAAAGGTGAGAAAGGATCAAGAGGACTGTATTAATTGAAATATATCTGATTTTAAGATTATGGCTGCTGCCGAGAGATAATCAAGCACACATTTTTAAAAAGAATGAATAATTTCATACCTAACATTGGAATTACTTAACCCAGAAAGAATAATGTCTCAGATGCTGCCTGACCAAGAAATGGTGCAGAAGCAGGGAATTTGGGGTTCTTTCATGTCCTTCAAAAGACAATCAGTACAATTTTAAAGAAAACAATATTAAAAGAAACGAGTCTCAATGGGCTGAAGAGCCTTTTTTCATTCCGACATTCCTGATGTTCTTCATAATGTGTCTTTTCTTAAACATTACACCCCTCAATTAACTCATAATTGCTGTCTGTATGAATTATGCAGCATTTGATGTAAATTCAGATTCCCTGGCACTGAACAAATCTAAGGGCGTTTCAGAACCTGGTGTAATTACAAAAGTAATCCCTGTAGACTGAGGAAGAAAATGAATATCATCTACTCTTTTGATCCTGGTTGGTTTGTATGGTACTCCTGTGCTAAGTTCCCCTTGGGCTGCCATGAAAGTGCAATAGCAATGAAGATCCTAAACTGGTGTAAATGAGCACAGTTTGGGAGAAATCAATGGAGCTAGTCCAGTTTACATCATCATCAGCAGCTGTGGCTCTACTCAATTTCTCCTGATTCAGCTTTTACCCTTGGTGAGTCCTTTACTGAAACTCTCTTACTGAACTAAAATCTGGAAAATACTACTGACAAAACAAGTCTTGCAACACACTATGCTGTGAATTATTCAACTGTTGAAAGATACCGCATTTACCCAAAATAGCAGGAACAGTAGGATGCTGCAGAAAATTACTGCCCTGAAATATATAGCAAATTGTAGAACACTGGACAAAGGAATATTTCCCTAACTCTTTATGTCTGTGTTTATTTCTATAACCGTATTTTATAAGAGATAATAAATAAAATATATTAGGAGGGAGTCTAGATTCTAAGTAATTTCTGATGATCTCTGAACACTAAGAATCTGTCAACAAATATAAAAAAATAGTTATCTAATAACAATTCTGTACATCAAACTTTTTTGAGTCTACCTAGCACACAAAAATTAATTTCAGAGACTGGTCTGAGGCTAGGAATATATTTGATCACCAAACATCCAGACATTTACTATACCTTCCAGATTTAAAAAAAAACTCACAACATATTGTTAGCCTTGATATCAAGGTGATCGGTGGGAATTTTGACTAAATACAAGATGAGAGAAAACAAACTAACCACGATAAGGTGCTCAAGATGGACTTCCATACACATTTCTTAGCTAATGTGCTATTTTCAGTTTAGAAAGGAGCAAAGTAACCTATCGTAATTCTCTAACTTTCCAAGTCTCCAGATAGTGGCGAGGTGTGATGCAAGGGGAGAGGAGATCCTGGAGAAGCAGAGTCAAGGAATGCTTGGAGGAGCAGGAAGAACAGCAGAACCAGAAGGCAAAAAACAAGGAGGGGAGATGATATCAAGAAGAGATTATGACCAGTATCACAGGTGGCTGGCATGTCAAATCAACCGTTCTTAAAGCCTACAAGCTTTCAGTGTGCATTTACCCCAGGTCAAGGGAATTGGGCTAATGCAAAGGTTTGCATTTAAGCAAATTTGACACTGAGCTTGACTAAATTCAATCTTGAGCTTTCACAATTGATTTTGCCTTCAGTACAAGAAGTTATAAAAACGCAAGATGACAGTGAAGAGAATTCTGGCCAGAAAGACCCAAATCCCATACTAGCAGTTGACATATAGAGGTCTGGGGAAAGTCTAGTAAGACTCTCTTCAAACATATTTTTCCCTTAGTTTAATTAAATATTTTCAACACAACCATCAACATAAATAAAACCAGTTCCCTTTCAACTACTCCAGTTTAACCATAGCTCAAACAGATTCACTGATTCAATTATATTCTTTTATCTTCTTAATCTATTCAGCAAAGATGTGCTGTAACCAGCGCACTTAAAAGAAAGCTGCATATCTGAAATACCCCAAGCACACCAATACAACTAATAAGATTATGATCTTCAGCAACTTTGTCATTGTATTGGCTGTGCCCAAACACTCTAAGAAACTTCTGAGGCTGCACAAATGGGAGGGGAGATGGGTTATTAGGCCATGAAGCATCTGTGTTTAGCATCCTGCTATTGACCATGCTGTCAGGGATATTTATGCATGCCTTCTGATGTATTACCTGAGTAGCTTATGAACTTTAATACAAGATATTTATGAAATACAAAAGTGTGAATATTTCTACTTTTCAGAAGATAGGTGAGAGTCAAGAAAGATGATGTGTTCCTGAGACAACTCAAGAAAAAATATTAAAAAGTCTGTGAAATCAAGGGTACTGAATTCAGCATGGCCAAACTTAGGCTTCCTCTTCTACAACACGGATTAAGTAAAATTCTACCTCTAGTTTTAATACAGCAATCACACTCATTTATCTAACAAGTTGGGGGTGGTGGTGGTAAGAATCCAGCTCATTTGTCAATATACTGTAAACACAATTTTTTGCAGGAATAAAGATCTGAAGAGTCAAACTGAATAGATAATAAGTGCCATACAATTTTAAAAAGTGACTAAAAAACTTGTTACCAATGTTCCTCATCCTTAGTATTTCTGGCTTCTGAGTGGTTGGTATTTCCTCGCTGCCTGTAAAGGGAATCATTAATATTATCCCTGCTTTGCTGCCTCTTTGTCTCCCCCTCCCCCTTCTTTTATCTCTTCTTAAGTGCTGTAGTCTCTACTGAAAACTGAAGCATAACCTTCTAATTGTTAATCAGCCAGTAGAGAGTGGCTGATAAAGCAAAATGCCAGGTCGACTTCCAGTTGAGAGTGTAAAAAATTAGGCAAAATTGGTGTTCAGTGTACTTTTACCATAACTGCTCTTTCTGGGTACTTATAGCCTTAAACCCATATTTTTAAAATCAAATATCCTTTGTTTTCAACAAACATTGTTATTACAAATTGGAAGCCAATTGATGGTTTGCATTGACTTTAACAGGACCAAAAGTAAAATGTCTTGCCCAAGGTTGTACAGGAAGCCTGTACGAAGATGAGGAAGATTTTATTAGCTGTGTACATTAACATTTTTTCTCTCTGGCTGTGACAGCTCTAAAATGTGCTGCCAGTTCCTAGGTAATACCCTGTATTTCTAACCTGAGATAATCTGAAGCAAAATTATTTGCTTTCAGGATATTTTTAAATACCCTAAAAAGATGAGGGAATCTGACTTTATTTCCTGAAACTTGGAAATGAAGTTGTGTTGCTACTGAAACAAAATTCAAGAGCAATTATGTTTCTGTCTAAATATTTATCAGTAAAGCTTTTCATTCCCTCCTCCCCCTTCAAAGTCTGCTCCATTCAAAATAGTTAGTCACACCACGGAGCAGAGATTCCTTTCTGAACATTAGCCATCCAATCCAGCTTTTTTTAGAAGCCACCAAGAAAACGGTGACCCCTTCCACACACATATAATACAGACAGTCACTCATGCATTAACAGCCATAAACCCCCAAAGGTCGTTTCCATGACAACCCCAGGGTCCTTAATGACCCTGACAGTTCAATGATTTTGTTTTGTTTGAGAGTGAAGGAATAATAAGTCTTCTCCCATCACCCCCTACCCCCTCCACTGCACTGATACGCTGTTCATTATCTGATCCTAGGCTCAGCCCTGGAGACAGAGTGGCAGCCAGCTCGGAAAGACAAGAGCCTCGCTGCAGACAAAGAGCAGCGAAGGAGCTGAGCGTGCTCAGCATACTGCAGCAGTGCCAGCATCATTAATTCCATCACTAGCCCAACGAGTTTAAGCGAGTGCCGGGGGTATTACAATAGTTTGTAGCAATATGTTGCATAAGTGAGCCCCAAATCACTGTACAGTTATTTAGAAAGTACATTTTGCATACCACTAGCAGGAGTGCTTTTATTAATGATGTGTACCAGAAACACAATAAGACATTGTAGCTAGTCTGCAGCAAGACCTATAATTTTAATGATGTGATGAATAAGGCAATTAATGTACTTCAATCCATTTCCCATATGCATCGTATGTAACTTCAGAAAACTAAAGAGATATCCAAGAGAAAGATGGATAATAATGCAATGAGTAGGCTATTCCTAATGCTTTGAATGCACATTTCTTAGTTCTGCTCTTCAACTAAACCTTCTATTCTTTAATTAGAAATCAGCTACAGGCATAAGCAGACTTCCATTCCCAATATTAAACACAGTGTATTCATTAAATGGTCTAGAAACAGGCTCATTGTTGATCCAATGTCATTCTTTAGGAAATTCCACTAAAAGCCGCTTCCATTGTTTACATGAAATCATATACATTCATCTGATCACATTCCAGCATTATCTCATCACCACTATGCTCTTACCAGTGCCATATTAAACCAGCTCTTTGGTGACCTATTTTATGGACGGATGGATCTAAATTGCCTTTGTTTTCCTTCACTTCATAGATTAACTGTGCATTGAACATAAATGGTATAGATTACAGCTTCCAAAAGGTTTCTCTAACTATTATCAATGGCCATTGGCCCTACAGCTTTCAGAGTGGCTGCAAGTCGCAATCGTGTGGAGAGGCCACAGTTTGTGTCTTGCTCTTCCTACTTGTACAGACACCTTGGGGCAGTATGCTCGGACTGAAACACTTGGTATGGCTGAAAAGTCCCTGGGTTTTTTATAGGTAAATATGTTACTGTTAGGATAGCTTTGTATCTGTGACATAAGTGGTGATCCAACCTTTCTAATGACAGAGAAAAGTTTTTAATGTGCATTACATCAAATTATATTAATTTCTCTGTATTCAACTTTATTGTATAAGTTCCAATCCTTTGATCTAGTGAAGTCTTTAACTCCAGATGGCTTTAGGAGAAATTTGGTGTGGCTCAGGGTATGCCCATCCTTCAGAACACAGGTTCCATAATGTAACCATCCATAAGGACTGTCCCTAACTCTTTAGTTCAATACTCTGCCTTTTATCCAGAAAAATATTTTAGACAAATAAGTATTCCCAGAGAAGCCATCTCCCTCAGAACTTGAAGTCAATGAGCTGCTTGAATTTTTGCTGCTAATCACATGCTTACACTCAGTCCTTATCTGGGCAAAGTTACTCAGTACTCTGTGGGATAGAAAAATAGAAAAGAAAAATATAAAACTTTGCTTTATTCTGAAGAGCAGAATCTGATGTGAATCAAACTAGTTACGGAGGAAGTCAGAGTTAGGACTGGAGCACAGGCATTAGACCCTTCTGCACTTTCCTAGCACTCAATTTCCACTCCCTCAAATATAATGATACGCCTTTTAATCTTGCCTTCACTCAGTTTATTCCTCTTCACTACAACCTAATGCAAGGTCACTGGAAAGTCAGAGTAAGAGGCAGCACAGCAACCTCCAAGCCTCATGCAGGAAGGAAAAGAGATTTAAAGAAAAAAGTTAGCATCTTGCTTCTACAGCTAATCGTTCTCAGCAGCATGTCTTGATTGTATGCTACAAAGGAAATCCAAACTATCGGTTACAGACGTACTACAGCCTATGTGCTCCCCAAATATGACATTTCCTCCTACATGACATCTACGTTTCTCTCCATGTAAGCCAAGATTTCCAAGTTCTGCAGAGCTTCCCCACAGAGCAATGTACACGCCTTCCTAAACAAGTCCTTTGCCTCCCAGGTTTATTACCATGTTCTATGCGTACCCCATGTTATGCGGAAGAAGTCTTGGTCTGATAGCAATTAAATATGCCCAGAGGCATGGATTCTCTCCTCCAAGTATGCATGCAGTTCTCATTAATGTTAATGGTGGCTATGCACCTTATCATAAGGAGGAGCAGGAAGATTCCTAAAGGTACCTAACACTTGGGGAAAACCGAGCTGGGGAGCGCAATGATGTTGTGTGCATGTACATAGGATGCAGCCCTCTGATTCCACCTAGTTTTCATAAACAATATAAAGTCTTAGGTCACAAAGGAAAGAAATTGAGCACCAAATATGTCAGGATTCTTACACAGCTTCCAAATGTAACTAGACTGTTTCTGGCCTTACAGCAGTATAACACAGACAGCTATGAAACACAATGTGTAGCCTGCAGAAATGCGGAGAGTTTTTATTATTTTTGTCACAACTAGAAGTACTCAGAGAATCTGGATGAGATTAGGACCCTACTAAAGGGTCTCTCCCCAGAAAACATGTAGCATAAGCGTCTCTTCCCCAGTAAGCTTAGACACGAAAGAGGCAAGACAGACAAAAGAAGTGGTTATCTCCATTTCACACACTAGCAGCAGGGGCACGCGCAGATGAAGTCACTTGCCCAAGTTTACAATAACAGGAAGCAGGAACAAGCAGCAAATTTCCCGAGATCTATTCCAGCTCTTCCACTACATGAAGGTCTTTCCCCCAATCTGAAAGTTTCCCCTCCCACCTCATTCACTTCAACAGTCCATGAAATAAAATTGCTTCCAACAGGATTTTTTGCAGGATCCCCTCTTTCTTACATTTCATCTTGTCACAGTCAAATAGCACATAGTAAAAAACAACATTTCAAATTCTTTTTCCAGCAGGGAACAAAAGACTCCCACTGGACCAGGTTCTACTACCTTTTAGGAGGGATACCCTATCTAGAAAGCAAAAGATTGAACCAATATGTAAGACATGTCCCTGCAGTTTTCACTTCTGTTTACAATCCCAGTTTGCCAGAGACAATTCTAAAAGTTGTTATTGTACACAATTATGTACAAAACAAGCATGGTACAGAAAGAAGAGAAGAAAAACGTGGTTTAAATTGAAGGACCATGTGGGATGTGGCACATATGAATATGTACGAGGCAAGCCTTTCCCAAGAGAATGTTAGTAATGAGGGGAAAAAACTCAACAATAGTGTCTGCAAACCATGATTCATCCCTTCCAACACCACAACTCTTAAGTATAATAATATTCATTTATTTGGAAAACTTAGGATTTCAAGTTTTCACACATATACTCTCTTGTGAAATAAAATTGCCACAAAGTAAGAAGATTTTAATGGCTAGAGAAGATGTCTAGGAGTGAGAACTGGAGGATTCTGTTCTTTTGCTATTGACCTCCTATATGAATCTGAGCAAGTCACTTCACCTGAGCTTTTGTAAAGCATGTCCTAAAGGTCTCAGGTGATGTGGAATGTACTTAGGGTTACAAAATATTTTAAGATAACCAGACGGATGATGATTCAAAGTGAGGATAAGTGTAAGGTAGTCTTAGCTATGCATAGTTAATTATTTACTTTAATGTAGTATCTTTCTTTGCTTATATATAAAATAGTGTTGAACCAAAGAGAGAAATGTCTTTAAGTGGTGTAATTTAAAGAGCCGTTTGAAACTCAGAAATATGCATTTCCCTTTTTTTTTTAATGGTACTGCTCATAGCTATAATTTCCATGGTAATGAAAAGACAGGCACCTGAAATGAAAGTGTTAGAATAACAAGCCTTTTCCATTTCATTGTTAAGAGCAGGACAATAACTGCTCAAGTTCAGATACAGCAGACCTGAAAAAACATTTTTTTATTACCTGGCTTGCTAAAATGTAATCTGTGGCAATTTGCCCAGGCCTCCTAAGGTTGAATCAGAAGACACTACTGTTATTCCTTCCAGTACTAGTTGTTTGTGCTAGTCTACGCACAGTTTGATGTCAAGAAACAGGCTTCTGCTGCCAGGAGGACAGGTATTTGACACTGGAATAAAATATACTGAACCACAGTAAACTCAAGCTTTGATGCTCCTTTATATTGGAATTATCATGAAACTTGGACATACACTGTACTTTATTAAGGCATTTTGCCAAGGACACTATCTTTTCTTTACTTTTTACCGACATAAAGAAGTTCTACTTTATTTGCAGAATTATTACCAAGTTAGAGATTATTTCTTTAGGTTCTGCAACTAACAACGAGCAAGTATTTTTTTCCTCATACAACAAAAGTATTCATCATTAAATCATAGTGCTTGGCACAGTACAAAAAGAAAGTGCCAATGGGGGAAAAAGGCATTTAACAAAGGTAAAATAGAAGGTGTTTATGAGCTGTAAATCCCAGGGATTATATTTATTTATTTAACAGGAACTAGAATCCTCTTTCCTAAAGTGATTTTGGCACTTTTAAGGACAGGTTTTTAGAGGTTCTAGGTATGAGTAGAAGCAGCCTTTTCATTACACACATCTACGAAGAACAAGACACCTGGGCTGTGGTAGAGAAGGGATTGTACCCTTAGGTTGAATAGCGTGAATTCTGTCAAAGTTCAGTATCAGGTATTTTAAGCCCCCTGAGGTTCTGGGCCTGCTTATTTTGTGGCTGATGAGAGAATATTGGTAATCCCACATGTCAGTAAACATCAATTAGATGCCAAAAACTAAGAGATGCGTTTTAAAAAGTGAGAGATTTCTGTTTTCAATTTTGGAGCTTTATACTGTGAGACAGAAAAATTTGAGAGTTTGCCACACAGAGAGAATTTGGACATAACAAACCTTTTCTTCATTTTGCAAGTAGTTATAAAATAGTTCTCATGGCAGCATAACACTGGAAATAAAGGAGGCAGCTAGCAAGCCAAGAGAGCACTAGCAAATCTGACTTAGAGGTAGAATCTGCTTTATTGATGTTTTTCACTTTTGTGCTCTGTAACACAGCTGAAAAGGAACATGCTGTAACACCTCTCATATTTTAACCCAGGGCATTCAGCGTTTCAATTAATATGAATTTCAATGATCAATCTTTTTAGATTGTTTATAAAATGCATAAAAATATAATTTCTACTATAAATGTGTCTGTGCCTGCACATATTTCCATATCTATCCATTCACATATGTTTGCATAGGAACATATATTTCAGTAGAAACCATTTTGGTTAAAAGATTCTCAGATTACTCACCTATTCTGTCATACCCAGGACTAAATTTACCATTTCTGTTACCCCGTGAGCATTGCAGTATGCTGCTACTGATTGCCATCAGGAATGCATTTTGTAAGCAAGGCCACGCTACACTTGTGGACCAAATGGTGTATGCCAAATGATTATGCAGGCCTTGAGGCACTCTGAGTGTATAAACATTTACAGTACAACAGATCTTTGGCCAAGTGGCCAAGTAATTGATTACAGGGCTATGAATGTCACTGGATTTTATTTATAAAAATCCCATAACACTGGCTCTACTTCATGCAGAACTAGCACTGGCAGGTTTTAGAAGTAGGATGCTCCTAGGTGAATTCAGGAGCAAGCAATCTTTGGAGCAAATCATGTAGAACAAATAGGAGCAGGTCTCACCCCAGCTACCATTTTTCCTGAATTCATGATATCTGACAATTAGGCAAATGTATTACAAAGACACCCTGTCTTGCTCTAGCACAAGTGAACATGAAAAGGACTTCTCCACAGGGAATATCACAGGAAAAGCACAACATTGAATTATGTTAAAAATAATTTAAGAGAAAAAAGATAAACCGCATCAGAAATAAAATAAAAGCAGCTAAATGTTAGCTTTAAATTCAGACATTGACTAGAAAATGTCAGCTGCTGCACAGAGGAAACATTATCATAGGATGTATTTTCTCAGTACTATTTATTTTTTTTTGATCAAATTTTAGTTAACTCTTTTGAAAGGTAAGGAAAAATTTCTGTGGAAAAGCAGAACGACATATAGTGATAGTCAGCTGTATAATTTACATTAAGAGTCAGAGGCACCATTTTTATTTCCAGATATGGCACTCTTAGATACACATACGGCAATAAAGAGCCATGTAGAAGCATGTTGGCCTTTAGTTTTACATTTGCAAAACACAAAGTCCCTGATCCATGAAGTCATACGGACAGTTAACTCTGCACACTGTGTTAAGCCTATTGACATAGCACCTCGTTCAAAAATGCACGTAAGGGCACATTCAGGTGTCCTTCTCTGGAACTGAATCTGCTCTCCTGATTAATTCTCAGTTTAAATCAGGGTGGTTTTTGGTTTTTTTTCTCCTTTCTCTTGCTGCTTAGCTGGAAGAAAAGAATGTGCAAGTGCTCTCTAATCTGCTTCAGTCAGACACAAAGGGTAAACTCACCTTAAATGACTGATAGACAAAAGCAACCTCTAGGTTGGAGGCAACGACTTTAATGATTCCAGCTGTTTGTAAAATGACTGTCTAAAACCTACACCTTTGCAGAGCTGGTGAAGGATGTGTTACACTCCACAGCACTTCTCACAAATCTGTTCAGTCTACTTCTCTCAGAAGTACCAACTCTAAAAGTGGTCTCCAGACACTGGTCCCTACAGGCTATATGATTCCAGATCCTCCTCTTTCTACTTTCCTTGAATCTCTGCACTATGGGTCTAGCTTCCTTGTAAGCACAATCTCCACCAGAGATAACACATTTCTGTGAGCAGCAAGAGGGAAGGGTGAGCTTTGGCACATTCAGCAGGACAGCAGCGGGGCAGGAAGCTCATTCCAGAGTTCTGAGCCCACCAGGTGACACCACCCCACTGGCTGTCTCCAAACCCAGACACACTCTGAGAGAAAAATTAGGCACTGTTCAGAGTAAGTGAACAGTAAACAAACATAGATTTGTACAGTTCTTGCTATATTTATAAATGGTTAAAAGCAAATACAGTTAAAAACTGAACAGATAATAATTCTGTGTCTCAGTTTTGATTGCTCTGGCAACCTTCTTCTGAGCAAAACCACCCAGGAAGGATGGGGTTCTGGGCTTAATATCCAAACCCACTTTTATAGAACACTGATACTAATAGTGGCTCTGCTACTAAATTTTGCAATTTAAAATGAAACAGATGAATTCATCTTACCCATGATACAACCAGAAAATAAGTCAGGAAGATATGTGATATGTAATACTTACAGAACAACAGCACCCACAGTTACAGTAAAGACTGTTCACGTACTCTATGACTGTTAGGAGCAATGCCAAGCTACTTCCTGGCAACTCAACGGACCTGAAGAATACAAAGGTGGGTTTGGGTCTGCTTTGCTTCCCTTGAGGTCCTGCCCTGAACAAAGGTTAGCCAGACTACATCCAAGGTCTCAGAGCAGCTAATATGTTTTTCTTTGTGCAGGATCTGTAATTGGAAAGCTTTTGGAGCAGCAGGAGGGCAACCATGCAGTTCTGAGAGACTTGCTAGCGCATTTCATCTGTCACACAAACAAAAAACAAATCACTTCCAGTGGTAAGAAGCCAACAGCAGCATCTCTAGAATAGATATGGAACAGAACTGCTGCTGTTAGAAATGATAAAGACCTATTGATCTGCTATCCCAGCCACCTGCAAATTTAAGACTGTACACTACAGGATGTCTGCTATTGTTTTTTTTCTAGACTAGTTTCAAAAGACTACATATTGATGATCCCACCAATTCCCTTGAGGTTTGATTCCAATTTTCACATATCTCCCTGTCAAGGGGAGGGGGAAGGATTGCTTGACATCCAGCCTAAATTATGAGTTCCTTAGCCTGTAACTAGATGTCCCTTTCAATAATTTCTTGCTTTCTTGATGTTCACTCTGTTACAAAAAGGTCTCCTTTTTACTTTTATTTACACAGCTTTGGTGTTGCCTCAGAAATCAGCCCTCCCCTGAATGGTCATGCTGGTCAAGTGACCAGCACTGGTCATTTTCTGGTTGCCCATTCCAGCCTGGTAGACTCTTTCTCTCCAAGCTCTGTGGGCAGCACAATTTTAGCAGTCAGCTGCCCGGGAAGACAGACACAGAGAACAAGAGAAACCCAAGAGTGGAAGGACCTAATTAATAGAAAACTAGGAGAAGCATGTAAATGCAGGGGTGTTGGAGCTTAAAATGAAAATGGGGAAAAACATGTTGGTTTTTTTTAGAACCTTTGTAATTGTTTCATGTCAGAAGTGCCCAAGGCTAACCAGCCTTTAGTGGATTGATAAAGGACCAATGTGTCGGGTCTTATTTAGTGGAAGAACCCAATTAATTATTATAGGGAATTAGATGCCATTTAGCATTGCTTATATTACTGATGACTTGCTAATTTGGCTGGCTCTGATGTAATTACAATTAATTTACGTCCTTAATCCTAATGCTCTAACCTGGCTTTGATTTAATCAGGCGATGTGGAGGTATCACAATCAAAGCAACATTGAGGAGCTCACTGCTAAAAAGAGATAATTACACCTTACAAAACATATCCTTCCTACCACTCACATGTCCTGAAACACTGAATTAGAACAGTGAAAATTCTCAGTCAGAAAATGTCAGATAGCAAAGCCTGGTTAAAGTGCAGATAAGAGCGGAGGACGCTGCTCAAGATTGTTCTTTCCCTTCTCTCAGAATATGCAAGAACAGTTCTAGTTATTTACCTGAAATCTACAGATCTCTGGTTAAGCCTGAAGAACAAGTAAATCTTCATGCCATGCCATCAAGAATGGAGAGGTGACAGACAGTAAAGCTGAACTACCTATAACATCTAGAAGAACATATCAGCGCAAATGAAAATAACAGCAATGACAGAGAGCTCGATACAGGTTTGCCTTGGTGAAAAGATGAAGCAAAAGCAAGTAATGATCCCCCTTCTTCTGGGAATGCTGGTCTTTTGCACCTGTTATGCACCTCTAATTGTCAGCTCCCGTTGGCCCTCTAGCACTGTTGCAGCTTGGAGATAGCTCTCCCCTCTGTCTCATCCCAAAACAACTGGCTTTACAAGGAATCCTACAGGTGAGGAGAGACAAACAAGTCTCTCTGAGCCATTTCTGCACTTGCTAGAGAGGTCTCTTCTTGTCGGTTTGTTCACTGGTGCAAGGGAGACAAGCAGTTTTGAGGAATCAGTCTTAGTCTTCAGGTGCTTTCTGAGAAACTAGATATAAGGCAAGCCTGGATCCATAGCATGCCATTTTGTTGTGGATTTCCTTCCCTCATTACCTTGCTTCCAGATTTCCCATTGGGCTGTTGATCTGCCCCCAGACCCCTGCAATACAATGTAGTCTCTCCTTTATTTTCTCCTATTACTACTCTCTTTTTATACAGCTGTGTTGCACGGGTCTGAGAAGTTTCCTAATCCATAAGTCATTAAGTTAATTTAAGTAATTCTTGGGGAGGTATTTTAGCTATTCATTCACTCTTTAGCATATAACTTATATGTGCTCCACTATGAAAAGCTTCTTTGCTACTGCTGATTTGAAGGGAACAGAAAGTCTGTCTGTCTCTCTCCCTTGCAGGCCAGCCTCACAAAAAAACAAGTGACTTCAGCTGAAGAAAGACTACCAGAGAAGAATGCACATGGGGGCAATGCAAACCTGGTTATTCCTTTGCAAACAGCATGTTTTCTTTTGGCCCAGAATAGCATCCATTAGTGAGGTTATCAGAACACTGGAAGTGAGGCAGTTCACAGGCTGGAATGCCAGAAAGCATTTAGTTTCCAATATAGGGAATTTAATTTCAGCTACCTTGGGTAGGTTGTTTGCAACCATCACACTATTCTTATTTCCTATAACCATGTTGCTGTAAGCTGGAGTACAGTTACAAACCACTAAGCTTACTGATGGCAACCGAAGGAACTGTCATAACATTGTTTTGTGTTTTGTTAAAGAAAAGCAGGACGCTTTTATGAGAAAGAGCATCAGCTTCCACTTATGCTTGCCTGCTATGATACCTTCTACTACATGCAGGGCCAAATTTGTGAGCTCTTGCGAAAGACTGTCTTTAAATGACCCTCATCTTCCCATCTCTCCTTTTGTTAATTCATAGCATACAACCTTTGCCCAAGTGTAATGGAGAGAATGTGAGCAGGACTCCTCTCTCCTCCCCCTCCCCTTGGCCCATACATGTCATTGTATTCAGCCTCATGCACACTCAAGTCATCCCACTTAATCTCGTCAAATACATGCTTAAGTCCTGCTAAGGTCCCCGAGAGTTAAGCATGTGTTTGTATGCTTTGCTGAAAAGAGACAGGCTGCTTAAGCAGAGCCTCAGAGACCAGCCTGCATCCTCTTCTATGTACAGCTCGGGTCCAATTTGTTGCAAGCACTTGCATTATTCAGTCTCTAAGACAAGCCTGACTTTATCAAGTCGTCACAGTTTGCACAGAGAAAGAAGAGAGGGTAGTTTTGAGAGGGGGGAGAGCTGTCCCTTCCGTATATACGAAAACATCTCCCCAACAGCTGAAAGAACTGCAGATGTGTTGTTTTGAGATGCCTTCTCTACAGCAGGCATGCTCCAGAGGAGATAATGGCTGCCATCCCACCGAGAGCCCTGTTATATGATCCTCTTTCAGTTATTTGAAATATGGACTTCACTCAGAGGATTCTAGGAATAGCTGCTCCAGCTGTTCTGGAGAGATAGAAAGCTGTCACAGGAGACATCGTTAGACTCTGGTAAAATCAGCAGCTGCACTAAAGATCTCACATAAACTCCTTAATGGTTTGTACCATTCAGTCAGGAGTCAAGGAGAAGTGAAATGTGGTCTATAACTATAAGGCAGTTTGTATTCCATGCATCAAGGCTGTGCTTGAATTTGGCAGACGGAATAGGAAAGACCCTAAACGGATCCTTTTATCAAGTGTCTGAGCAGTTACTTGATCTAAGAGGTTTGTATACCTGCAACCAGCAATGTAAATGTCTGAGACAAATTACAAGGCAGCAGTAGTGTTACAGTGAAGGATGAAAGTGCACACAGAAAGACAAACAAGCAAAGCATTACAACAGCCACTTAATGGCAAACACATTTATTAACATCAAGTGTGATGTTTGTAGGTTTTCCCTGCCACAACCAGCTGCAGATGCCAGCTACTTAAAAAGATGAAACAGTGCAGTGAATAAAATAGAGGGGGTTTTTTTCTTCTTCTTTTTTTTTTTTTTTTTTTTTTTTTCCCCCAGCATAGTGTGCCTGCATTCTTGGCAGGGGAAGCAGGCTCTTAGCTCTGACTTCGAAGGAACAAAAGCCATGCTGGCACACAGCGAGCAACTTGATTTCACAAGGCCTCCTGGGAAGACTGTACAGGAGCATGGCTCTGTGTCTGGCAGCTGCATCCTTGAATAAAAAGAGGAGGAGGAAAAGGGCACGAAGGAAGGAGCACACAAGGTCTCCATACCATACATGAGGAGCTTTTACACATAATCAGACATCCTTGCCCCAAAGTATTCAATAAAAGAAGTGTTCAAGGTGAACCACAATACTTACCGCACACCACCACAGCACATTTCACAGGCTACTGTTCTTTTATTAGAAACACTTCTCAAAGGTTTTATTGCCACCCATAGATTGTAAGCATTCAGGTTTTTTAAGCATAGGGAAATTAATGAATTAGTAGAACTAAATAAAAATTTGAAAATTCAAGATACTCTCTAAAGCAAAACTACCATTCTTTCCTTTTACTTTTTGCTTTTACTCTGGAGAAATATGCAGTCGAAACGCCAGTGAGGAATGGTCATATTTCAGTGGAGTACATCAGTTTATTTCAGTTGAAGGGATTGATTCAAAATAGATATTTTATCATGCCAGTGGTATGACATGGACAGAAAACAGCTACAGAAATGAGTGCATGACTCAATGGAAATTCAGACAGAGATAAAGATATTCATATTAACACTGGATTAGCTCTGAAATCTGAGAGTGCGAGGCAAACCTTCCTATGATACTGATTTTGCATCAAGACCTTGATCTGAGTAAGTAACATACAAGTAAAAGCTTGTTCACCTTAGAACCTTAAAAATATTATGAAGTTCAATGGAGACAGGACATTTTCCTTAAAAGGTACAGAGTCTCAAGGATTTTCTGTGTTTCAAAGTCCTAGAAAAGTTCTAGGCAAATTAGAAAAAGAAGAGGGGAAAATTACTATTACTGTGATAATATTGGTGTCTCAGCACATTTCCAGGATTGGTCTTTTCATTTAACTCCAGTGTATTTAGACTCATGCAGAGAATTAAATTAATCATTATACAATGGAAATCAGGACAAATTTCCTTAAGGGCGTATTGACATTTTATCTCTCTAGCTCATTGGTATAGATGTAAACAGGAGCTGCAGAAGAGTGAGAATCTCTTCTTTTGCCTATTTCACATTTGTAAATCACAGTAGGGCTTAATCTGACATGCCCGTTCTTCCAGCAGGGAAGGATGAGGGAGGGCATGCACTCCCTGAAATTACTAGGAAAATTAACTTTGGTTAAAAAAACAGGAAAAAACCCCCACTAAAATATTTTTCTTTAAGGCAGACACTAGCTCTATGTCTGAGTTCCTCTTATTTTCTATTCAGACCAGAGGCTTTCTAGGCTTCATTGTTCTGGGTGAAGGATGTTCATTCTTGATGACTTGCAAACAGAAATAAATAGAAGATACATCTGGGAAACTGAGGAAATGGGAAAGATTATAGTTCAATTTAATTATTAGTTATGGGATGGAAAGAACTGTGGGTTTATCCAGTGAGGATATCCAGAAGGAACAGAGAATGCTTTAATATATTTATTCATTGGACCCCTGATAAAAGCGTGAAAAGAGGTTGCTGTGAAAAGTTTTCTGTACAAAGTTTTGAGCCTACTCTCTCTGAAACGTGTTTGAAGTGGACCTCACAAGTGGTACACAGGGTTTGCAGCTCCAGCAATTCCCAACATCTGTTACTAAGCAGTTACATGGGAACCTCATTTTCTACTGAAATTTCTCTCTCTCTTTGCAAGGAAAGGCATCAAGAATGTGGATTGAGTATTCAAACTCGAGAGCTCAAAATAGTGAGATCCAATAAAAAATACCTAATGTTAACAGTCTTATGATGATGATACTCTAAAAAACATGTAAAAATTTTTGTACACAGGATTCATAATTTTTGAAAGCCTGTTTTTGCAAAACTGAACTGTTTTAAGTGAACTGTAGAATAATAATTTTCTTACTTATTACAACAATAAGAAGGCCTGTTTGCTTACTTTTAAATAAAATTACTATTTTCTAAAAAGCAGCTCAGTTCAATGAATTTAAACCATTTGTGAATCCATTATCCACAAGTCCTTGAGAACTCAAGGATTTGTCCAAAAAAAGTATAAACTTTATATAAAATATGTACATTCACACAGTAAATACTTAAATAGCCATTTTGTGTGTGTATTTGACCCAGTCTGACTTCAGTGTTCAGTGTATGATTTCCACATTCCTGTTTTAGACAGATGGAAAGTCTTATTCTGAACAAAGTTAGACAGGCCAAATCAGAAAAGTCAGTTATTAACCTCTACAATTCATCAAAAGTAATGTAAATACCCTTTGGTTAAAAAAAATGCGATACAACATAATAACCTCTTAAAAGAAAGACACAATATACATTTCTTAGGAATTGCTTGTTCACATAACTGAAAAAAAGAGATGAGCAAACAACAAAAGCTCACCTGTAGGGACTAAGCTGTACTTCAGTATGTTTGCTTTTGAATTCACTTTTGTGAGAACTTCAGCCAAGCTTCTTCAATTTAGAGAGAATGGCAATCATAAATGTAGTTAACAATATTTTCACAGAAAATGAAACTTGAATGAGCCAATGTGGAAACTGGGTCCTACGAACAACTATATTCAATCAGGGGGAAAAAAGGTCTCCTGTGTATGCAGTCAAAACAATTCAAATTGCAAATATAAACAAGAATAGCAAATACTCAAAGGACCACTGACAGAAAACAGTTTGTCAGCAATTCACTGCCTGAAATATATTAACAACAAACATTTGCTGAGTAATTGCAATCAACAAATTTGTTGAAACACATCCAGTTGACAGATAATTTATCAACAGGAAAAAAAAAAAAGATAAACATATGAGAGAAGTCTTTATAGTTCTTTCATTAAGCTTTGTGGCCCAACATCACAAACTTGAAATTCGAAGAGTTACCGCTGGCTCTCCTGCCTCTGCCGTGCTTACACTAATTCTAATGCTATTTACAATATTGCTAGCCAAATTATTTCCATACAGCTAAATAGTCTGTGCCTTCAGGTTAAACTTTGTACTGCAAGGTTATCACTGACAATACTTTATTTATTTGTTTATTCTAAAATTATGTATGTCCTTTAAAAAGAGTAATTGGGTCAGATGAACCACTGGAGAGGGAGACAGCTCTTCCTGGAAAAGAACAGAGCCTGATCAAGCTTGGAAAGCTAGAACAGCCTGTGAGAGGTGGCAGGGGAAGAGAACAAGAGGATCATTGCAAGGAACAGGGGACCTGATGCTCACAAGCAGAAGAAAAGTGTTTGCTGGGAGTCCCAGGGAGCAGATAGTAATGCACCACAGGACAGCAATTTTCAGGGGGGATTGGACAGTCTGTTGCAATTCAGAAAGTCACCACGGTGTATCTACAGAAGCATTTTAATAGCTCAAAAGTGCATTTTATTTATTTTTTTTTAAAGCAGATTTCATGATTTTCGACGCTTACCCATGGATTGATTCACATCATAAAGCTGTTTTGGAACATGCAAGTTGTATTCCTTTTAGATGAAATTAAACTGAAAAATGTTTTCCAGGAGCACCTCTAATGTGCTCTGACAGCTAATGAGCTAGACCAAAATAACCCCCTGAAATGTGTTTGGGTGGATGTCACTGCCTCAACATCAAATATTTTGCTCTACAAAAACACTCCCCTTACCCTACCTACAGTACCTGTTAACATGGACGCAGTCTGAGGTGACTGAACCAGCCCAGAATTAAGGATACCTATAAACACACAGTAGGCAGGATGAGATTGGTTTATAAACCCTGTATTCTGTCTCACCTATCCATTTCAAGGTTTTCCTATAGTCTTAGGATACTCACACAAGGAAAAGTTCCACTTCAAGGTTCTTACTTAACCATCATTTGGTCATCTGAAGGTCATTCTTTCAATGCAGTTGGTAACTCCTGGAAATGCTGTCTTCACAAACATGAGTACAATAATTGTTATTGCTCCAGCATTCTAACTCTTTTGTCATGCCAAACGTGGTATTTGTGCTTGCATCTATCTATCTATAGACATTGTCCTGCTCATATGCATACACTAATAGGTGACCAGCAGGTTTATCTGGTCCACCATTCCTAAAGTATTACCAGAATTCCAGCCATGCACCGTAAGCTGCATACCATAAGGAAAGAAAAGGGGATTAAAACCTTATTTACATATTAAAGAATGAACTAAATTCTCATAGACTTAATAAATACATTGCTGTACCTGGAAGTGATATTCTTTTACTTCTGAAATGTGGAATATTTACATAGAAGGGAATAGATATGTTAGGGAACAAGTAAGTAGTATGAATAAAACTAAAGAAATCAGAGAAGACTTGGCATAAATAAGCCAATTACACAGGCTCTTGAACTGAGATCTTTAATAATGCATAAAGTAAAACACAGACATGCAGCAGAGCTAATGCTTGCAAACGAGTAAGTCTGTGATGCGTAAACATTTTCCCAAAGCGAGGATAACATAAAGAATACAGTATCTAAAAAAATCTCTCCAAAATCCACCCCAAACCAAACCAGGAGCTGGAAAAGAAAGTAATTTAATAAAATAAAATAAGATTAAGAAAAAAGTCTATTCAAATTGCATTTAGAAAAATTTCAACAGAGAAAAAAGTTGAAACCTAGTGGAGACCAATATATCATAGTAAACCTACTGTAAATAAATTAGCATGTTTCCTTACAGTCCATGTTTTTCGCTCAAGCTCTTTGCAGCCCATCCTCTCTGTTGTCACTCAGCTAATTTCATTCAGTCAATATGGATGTACGCAGTTAGTTCAGTTCACAGGGGGTCCTGGGGATAGCTCTACTGTTTCACATTTCCTGCTAAATCTGAACTGCTGTGAGGTTCTGGAACTGCAGGCCTGAGGACTAGAAATCACCCTACAATTGCAGAAGAGCTAATACAGTGCAAGTTCCTTCTCACTAATACAGAAATGTATTTGAGTAGGAGACTGCAATTAGATGGCAAAGGGCAGTTGGATCTCTCTCAATTCTACCCCAGTGGCCCACCTAAGGCTACAAAAGGATTATGGATTCCACGTGGATTGCATGTGGCCGGATGAGGAGATGCTGCAGACACACCATCAATTCCCAACAGCTGCTTTGCACAGCTCAGTGCAGGCAGGCTTTGTCACACACAGGTAGCCCTCCTAAATTCACCAGGGCAACATATGGTTGTGGAGAACTGTCATTACAGAATACAATACTAGAACTGAATTATGTCACAATCTCCCAGGATTTTTAACACAGAGGTCCTTTGAGTAAATACATTTTCCTGTTAGTTTATGTCTCCTAGCGTTTACAGTGCTGATATGAACACTGGAACAAGAGCTGAGAGAGAAAGCCAATGCTCCTCGCACAGAGTTCCACGACCATCTTTTCTGACCATGAGCAAATGGCTTAACTTTTCAGTGACATTTGAAATCTATTACATAGAATTTGCTGCCTCATGAAATGTTTTAAAGCTAAAGTTATATTTATAAAATATGCCATGAGAAAGTATTTATAAAATACTATTTAGTATGTTTGGACAGAAAATGTAGTTCCATCAAAACCAAAATCCTACCCTACAACTCTGACTTTTATCCACACAATACACCACATTTGAAGAAAAAAAATTAAGTTTGTATCAGTTGAAATGTTTATGTGATTAATTTCAAGATGTTTATCTGTGCTTTCAAGCATTTTAAAGTTTTAAAACACTTCTGAAAATTTTCCAACTTTTCAGAATGAAAATTTGATCTTAAGTCATATTTTCCTGCTTGCAATTTTGTCTTAGGCAAATTGTTATTTTCCATATAACCCCATATTTGGGTAGAAAATGCGTCAATGTTTAAACAGAGCATTCCCTATTCTGTTAAGTCAAGACATAATTATTTTGTGACTACTTTCATATCTCACTTGAGGTCACACAATGCAAAGGCTGTCCTCCTTATAAATATTTTACCTTTTGCTTTATTAATGAACACAGAAGTGGGATATTTCAGGACCTGACCTGTTGGCCAAACTTCCAATAGCAACTGGAAATGGCAACAGTCATGGCAAGGTTAAATGTTGCTGTTTTTTTTCTCCATCTACAGATTGGCAGAAATCATCTTTATTTTCTAATGTAGTCAGAAAGAATTCCCATTTTAACTAGGCAAGAAATAGTAAAAAAATTTAATGCTTCTTACTACATGAGATTTTCACTGTTTGGGGAATATTTCACAAATTACTTTATGTTTCCCAGATGTATTTTTATTCCATAATTTTGTCATGTGAATGATTTTAACCTGGTGCTTGCATGCCACAAATACAGGAGGGATTAGTATTTTAAAATGTGCACCATACTGCTTATTTAATGACACAAAACACTGGTGAAGTTTTGGCTTATCTGAAAAAAATCATTGATGTCACTGCGTGAGACCACCAATTTCAATCTGCAAGTTTTAAAAAAATTCATCCAAAACCTGAGCTGCAAAGGTAATTACATATTACAGACAAGGAAGTCATGCACTGATTTTCAAGTCTCTTGTAATTTTTACACTAACAATACAGAAAAGTAAAAATTATGGGGCTTTTAATATCATAATCTAATCTCCATTCACAAGTTTTACAATCATTGGTTTAAAAATCACCTTTATCACTACCTTGATACCTATTAGTACCTGAAGCAGATCCAAGATGACAAAGTTCAACATGCCCTAACGTCATCTGCTGGCACCACAACCGCCTTGAGATGAGTGGCAGAAACAGCGATGGCACGGCCAAAAGCTGAAGCGGTACCTCCCTACCAAACCCACTAAGTCCTTGGTCTAGTATGAGTCTTAACTAACAACTTGATCTGCTCTTTAGCTGAAACAAACAAAAATATATACTCTCTCAGACACGCAGTATTCCTTTTGGGATTTCTGAAGCCCCTTCCTCCAGCCTCCCTTCATTACCTCAGCCTTCCCCGGTTTGTGCCGTCAATGCACATCCCGACTACACGAATACACGGTTCTGACCGATACTACATTCCCACTTGGTCCTTTTGTTTAGGGACCTAAAATCAAGACGTGTCTGTAAATTTTAAACAACAAAAATGTGGTCTAGCCATAGTTATCGCCCTTATAAATCCCAACTATTTTCACTTGTCAAAATAATTTCTGTTTGCTCTGGAGGGATTGCCAGGACATTACCTTAGGACATTTGGATTCAGAAGCTCCAGGCTATACCATTAGTCTGCCAAGCAGCTTTGGAAAACTTAACCTTACTGCACCTCAGTTTACCTATTTGTTAAATGGTGGAAATAAAAGTGTCATTTACACGGCAGTCCAAGATCTTAGACTGAAAGTGCCATATAACATCATCTGCTTGCTATTTTTATTTCCTGTAAATAGGTATTTCTTATTCTTAATCTCACATTTTAATCTTATTAAAAAAAAATCTCATAATAAGATGCCAAAAAGCATCCAGGTTAGCTACAACATGTACCAACTCAAAAAACTTACATAGAAAGGAATGAGCATTTTTCTAGCCTGTGATAAGTCTCTCCACAGTTCAAACACATCAGGATTTTTCTGCTTGTGGGGTTTTTTTTAGGATTTTTGTCACCATTTCTCACTATAATCTCACAGATGAACACTTTAAAATAGGGGGTAAGAATTAGAAAAGCCTCTGCAGAAAGAAATAATGAGAAAAAAAATTAATTTCAACTAAAAATTAAAAGTCACAAAAAAGAGACATTTAAAAAGAATGGAGGTTTGGGGGGGAGGGTAAGGAGAATAAAAAGATGTGGCAGGAAAGAAGAGAATATAAGAGAGAAGACTAAGTGAAATGACACAGAGAATTTAAGAATGGTACAGGGTATGAAAAGCCATAAGAAAAAAATCCACTGTCAAGCCAAGACATGTAGCAGAGATGTAACTGTTCTTATCTGCACTTGAGGGCATGAAATAATTCCTTTTTTAATTTTGCCTTTTTAATCCTGTCAATTGGAGCTGTCACTATGGATGTAATAGCAAGTATCCCAATCACAATATCAAAGACTCTTCACTGGCACTCCTTGAAATAGCATTAATATCTGCTCACTAAGGGTAGTACATTTAAATGTTCTCGTGCAATGCGGTAGCTCCCCTTTAGTCAGGTATCAAGCTGCTATTTCACGCTCTGCTTGTAAATTTATTAACAGCTGGCCTAACGTTAGATCAACTGGAGTATGGTTTGCTAGAACAAGACAGTGCTTAATAAGACTATTTCCTACTCTATCAAGTTATTACTGCCTTTGTATTTCCAAGTATCAGAAATTACCTCTGAGCCCAAAACAGGATCTAACTTTTCCAGAGCGACAGGCCTGAACCAACATGTCAGAATTCAATTTTGGGGAAAACTGAATTTAAAATCCAAACCTGGATCCACAAATGTTCTCTGCAAATAACAGGCTCAGTAAAATCCAGGTAAAAATGTCATGGAAAAAACTCTTGTTCTTAGCACATTTTATATCTTGTGTTAAGGAACCTTGAAGTGAATGACAATAAAATGAGAAATTTTCCAACAAAATGTTTTCCCCTTGGAGAATTCAAATCTTTCCCACTCCTGCCTGTCTTTGGGTACAGGGGTTCCAGGCAGTGCTGTCTGCTACTGGCAGCTCAGGGCTTTACAGTCTAAAATCTAAACGGCTCAGATTCGAACTTGCCTTGAACACAGTTATTAAATTCCAAACCAGCATGTTTGTGTGGTCCTCTTTCCCAACACAGAGAAAACTCGTAGGGCAGCAGTTCTGGAGCAGTGGAAAAAAAAAAAAAAAAGAAAAAAAACCCACATCAACTATGCATAATTGGTCTCTAAAGCCAAATGCTACAATTTAGTATTCTGAACTACATATCAGATCGTTGTGATGTGACTTGCAGTGATGGTTCAGCCCTTCAGCCACTTCTATCAGAAGAGTTGTTATATTTGTTCAAAGCTAAATGGTAAGAAGGAAATGTATTGTGCAGGCCTTAGTATTCCCTGCATGCGGTCAAAATCTATCTGCATTTAAAGACATGTTCAGACCATTCTTTTATTCTAATAGTGCTTAAGTATTTTGGCATGTTTATTTCTTCTGGAACAATGAGAGCTGCATTGTTTTTTACTTAAAAATAACCATTTGATAATGAAGTGTTTGACAAATTGAATGTAGTCTGTAAATGCATACAACATGCTGCAGTCAGCTCATCAAGAAGAAAAGGATGAAGAAAATGTTAGAAATGAGTCAAGAACACGGCTTTTATTTCTTAGAAATTTATCTTGCTTCCTTGTGTGGAAGCATTATCTGCCAAAAATAAATTGTTCTCTTATGTTTAGAGTTAAGATTCTGTGAAAAGTATTCTAGGGGTTAAAAAGGATCTTAATTCTGCAAATTATCGTTTCCTCTTTACTCTTATGTTTCCTTGAAATGACCAGTGTGGGAATTACTAAAATGTCACCAGAAAATCCTTTTTGTAGGAAGGTCAGAGAAGGAACCACAGAAGCAGAAGCCCGGGAGATCTGTATTAATATTATAACTCACATACGGATTCTTGTGATGTAAACACCATTTTCACTGACTCCACATGGATTGTAACAATGGATATCTTATGAGGCACAGGCAAGGCTTCCGAGCTGAAAACGCATCTTCTGCAAACATTTCCTGCTAGCAGAGTGTCTGAAGTTCCTGAACACACTGTCATGAAACAGGAAGCCTGGAACAGCAGGGCATCTGGCTCGCAGCCAGTCCGTATCGGCCGTTGCTCTGCCAGTCGGTAGTCTGAGCTGGCAGCATACCTGGATCAATCAGCTCGAGCAGGGGCAGGCAGTGCTGACCGACAGGCAGCGGTCTGTGGGCTGCCGCAACACTCAGCCTGTGATTTCTTTCCCTCCATGCGACCAACTGCCCACATCCCATGCTTGTGTAGGTGGAGGGGGAGAAGGCCATGGGCGAGTATAAGGGAGGAAAATGAGGGAAAAATGAACACACAAAGACCAGCAGGAAAAAGTGAGCGTAGAGGAGAAACAGCCAAGGGCTAAAAGGGGAACGAGGACATAGTAGGAAGCATCAGACCAGCCAAGAGGGAAAGTTCAAATATGAGTTATGAGAATACTTTCATAATTCTAAATATAAAATGCAGCATATAAGCCCGATTCTTCTGTTGAAAATGCCTTACCATACTATGATAGTTTGATGCAATTCAAACCTACGTTATTGGTATAAATTTTCTGATGGCTACTTCATCCATTAAGAAACCAAATAAAGCCTTTCTATACAAAGAATTCATTTATTCAGATGCATTCAGTACTGAATTGTAAATCTGTAGTAATTACTACACAAACCCTCCAAAAATACACATCAAACATTTTAAAATCCTTGTGGCTCTTTGACATAGTGCGTCATGTGTTGATGGTTTGAGTATGGCAAACTGTGACCATCCCTAAGAGATACAACGACACTGCCTTGGCTAATGCTGTTACACGACCACCCTCATATCTTCACTTTCACTCCCACCTCAGCATGCGAAAGGGACAGGGTACATGAAAACTTAAAAACTACAAAACTTCACATAACAAGTCAGTAATTAGTAAATTCATGGACAATTATGTAAGAGAAAATGAAATCACATGATCTGCTGAGGTCAAGCAGGTACATAGAAAAGAGTAATTTTATACCTCAACATAAGTGGGCTGCTTTAAAATGCTACAATTTGCCTTTAAAATGCAGATGATTAATACTGAATGACCTATACTCTCAAATCTACTTAAGGGATATAATACCTAATTGGTTCATTGGATAGCAAGCAACCCAAAGTGGATCTCAGCTCCATTACATTTTTGGTATATATTAGAAGTATGATAAAATAGATTACAAATTTACTGCTTATATGAAATATTTGTCTAGGTAAATGATAAAGGGAAAGATAAAACTTAAATACTTCAAAAGCAAGTTAAAGAAGTATATAGGAAGAGACAAAATAATCTATACTAAATTCATTTGGAAAACATTACTACAGAGTCATGCCATTATTATTTCTGTCATTGTGATTTCATTAAGAATTTCATAAAACTTGATTAAAATTTGGTGTGTGCTAAAAGTTTTTCTGTAGGAGCTTAAATGGATGAAGTACTTGTGATCTTCAGTCTGGATGAGTATGTTCTGCTTGGGAGGTGTAAATCTGAGTCTATGCTTACATGCTCAGTGGGCTTAGAGCAATCTTTTTTATGGTCAAATACTGTTTTAAAACAGAAGTAGACATCAGTTCAGTGCTTACATCATTATCTTTTTGAAAATGCACCAAATTCAAAATTTCCTTCATTGCTTACCAAGGTACAGAACTCAGATATCAAGGGACTGATATCTTACACATGTTACAGAACCATGAGAAGCACTAATAACAAAATCAAGGGATAAAGTGTAAGAGACGCAACTATCATGAATCATTGCAATTGGGGAGGTGCACAAGTTAATCTGACAAGAAACATCATCTGACAGTGAATGAATTTGCATTCATTTACTAATTTGTAATGCACATTTCAAGTTGATTGACATAACTCCTAGCCAGGAAACTCAGTCACTTGCTGTATTTAGTAGTCTGGCAGTATTAAAAAAAAAAAAAAAAAAAAAAAAAAAAAAAAAAAAAAAATCTAGGGATTTAGCTGAATAGCATATTAAAGACTTGCAGATTTTGAGAGTGTGTTCTGTGGAACAAAGAAAGCCTCTAGATATTGTGAATTATACCATCTTAATTCTGAGAGATAGTAAAATTTGATATTTACATGCACACCACAAAACAGTCATGCAGAAAGTAGGATACCTGTTTTCCTGATAACACATTACTTCTGTGTCATTCATCTTTAGTAAATCTTTTCCACTGGGTCTAGCATTCTTAATTTTGCAAAAACCGCTGTGGAAACCTTATGGGATCAGGGATCTGTACTTTGCCTCGTCTCCAAAATATATATTGATACCAGTATGTTACACAACAAATTCAGAACTGATTGAGAAAGGCATTAGCAATCTGCTCTATCACAAAAATTACTTGTTTTCCATACACATCTGCCACCCACTTTCAGCTATGCTTGACGTGGCAGAGCTCGAAGATCTAAGCACGTGGGTTGTTTGTGCAGGCTGAATCCGGTGAGAGCTCAGGAGCTGCACCAAAACCTCACATCTCTCTGCCCCCTACCTCTCTCCCACTGCTGCATGTTCTGCACTCCTCTCCATTCCCAGACTTTGGCAACCCACCCTGAGCTCATCTCTTGTTTTTCTATGGAGGATAGAAATCATTATTATACCAATATTTAAAGTTGCCTTAGAGGAATGGGAACAGTACTACCTGGAGATAGGTATTGTACTGAAAGCTGTTAAGTGGGTGCCACAGGTTGTTTTTTATTTTTATAGCTTCACCCAGTCTGGGAACAATTTAGAGTCTGCTGATCAGATAATAAACAAAGTTACCTGTGCCCCACCTTTCCCATGCTTTCTTAAATTTTCACTAAAAAAACCCCAAAAACCTCAATGACGCACTTACTAATTGGCTGGATGCAACTTTCCAAGTTAGGAATTTATATCCAGTGCAAGCTCTCGTGCTGTTCAGCCAACATGCAAAACACATAAAACACACATGTAAGAGGGGAATTAGTGTTCTGAAGGAGCCACTTTGTATTGCAGAGGGTGACGCTTGATCATTCTCTGGACATGAGAGTATGTGGTCTGCAGACTTCTAATTTGGTGACGTTACATTGCAATTACTGCACTGCTAGCAGGTAGTCAGCACAACTATGAGGACAGCTAAGTACCATAAATACCATAAAATAGTTCAAATTTTGACTCAGGTAGCTTACTAGAAAGTTGAACAAGCCCATGGGGTTATTTTTCAGCTTAGAGTGATGATGACTGTGGCCTCACCATGGCTAAAACATCAGCGTATCTCCAACACTCAGAAGCGACTACCATGTATTGGCCTCAACAGGAACAGCAAAGTCCAGAATTAGAGCTCAGTGAAAATACAAAAAGTTTTGGCAGAAGATATCCATGAACAACATTCTGCTAGTGGTGCCCGTGCTGCCACTGGAAAAAAATTACATAATTTTCTAAAATTTCTATTTAGAGAATCTCAAAATCAGTTGTGTGTCATTTTCAGGTTTTGTTGTTCCACAAATTAAAGCATTCACTCTGTTAAGGAAGTGAATCCATACAAACATAGTTATAATCAAAATATTATTGAATAAGGAGCAGTATTAACTATCAATGTACTCTCAATATAACAGTGTTCACAAGGCATGAGTTAGCACCTGGGCCCAGATCCAAGACAGAAACCGAAGCAAACGGACTCCAGAAATTATATGATTATGTCATCAAAGAAATGTAAACTATATGCTTAGTTCTGATATTTTGTATTTCAGTGCCTGGGATGGGAGGTGACTGAAGCCTTCAAGACCAAAAAGTTGAAGGGATTTTCTCCTTTCAAATGAATTAACCTAGCTGCATGTGTGAGAAATCATTTTGCATCCCATAAATCTAAGTGCACAAAACATACTGAGAATACCAACATTAGTGAAGATTCTAACATTAATCAAGGTAATTGGCTCTGAGATCTGCCTGACGTTCATCTTTGTAGCTTATTGTCAATATACAGTGAAACAAAATGTTTTTATGTGTATTTACGACTTGCAACAATGATTTAATTTGATTATACAGTACAATATTGTCACCATTTTCATCTCTCTTTGAAAGCAAAATCTAAATTAATTTAAACAAAAATCTGATATGATAAAATCAGAGGTGTCTCTTAGAGAGAGTAAGCAGAGGTCTGCAAGGCAACAGATTTAACAAGAATCTGAATGGAGAAAGCATATGAAACCAAAATATCATTTGCTGTTTTAAAATGTTACTTATGCTTCCCATATCCCTGTAATGCAAAGCCCTTACTGAATATTACAAACAATGTATCCTTGGTAAAAAACATAATCACGAATCAAGGTTTTGTATTAATATTTGGCTCTTAAAGGGTATTTGTTTGTAGAAAGCCACATTTTAGTGTAAAAACAGCCTTAGCAAAATATTTTCCCCTCCTCACACTCTGAATTTTTATATTTTTGTTTCAAGAGCTCCTGAATGTTTTCTGTATATGTATGGAAACAAGGGACCACATCAGCAGCACTTTAGATTTTTTTCAGTCTTGGCCAAGATTTTGAAAATAAAATTATTATCTTCTTATATATTTAAAACTGATTTTTTTGGTAGTATATCTGTGTGATTATCCCAAGCAGCTAACAGGCAATATAGTATTTACTGTTACAGCAAACAGGGTTCACACTGATTAGAAAGATGCTTCATGATATGGCAGAAGTGTTTTTATACATGTTCATCTGTGATAACTCCAGGCATCATTAGCATACCGAAGATGACAGGATAAGGAATATTCATACAGCAGAACCTAGACTATTCAAAGGTGGAAGAAATGATGAAAAAACTTACGGTATTCAATCCAAGAACACATGTAAACTTTCATGATGACTTCTCTAGTGCCTTTTCGGTGCCCTAGAATCAAGGACAAAATACCAAATTTCCTTGTACAAAATTAATTTTTTTGAAACTTCATTGCTTAGTCTCCCATCAAGTGAATGAAATTTACTGAATTTACTGATGATTTTTTTTTTCTTTTTTTTTTTTTTTTTTTTTTTTTGGAACAGACTTCTTAAATGAAATTATTTAGTTTGAGCTTCCAGGTCATTCACACTAAGGTTTCTTTTTTCCTGTTGTTTTTTAGTTATGAGTATCACAGAGCCAAAATTGTAAGCTAGTAGGCAATCTGTCCCAATTAAATTTTTTTCATAACTGTTAAGTTTTCCTCCTATGCTGAATACAAGCAAAGAACACTACAAGGCTCAGAATCCTTTCTTTCTTTAGGACTAAATTAATAACACTGGAATTCAGTGATGTTTCTTCTTCTTCTTCCATTGACTGCATTTATAGAACATGGTTTCTACATATTTCCAAAAAGATCCCCAGAGGACTGGCACTTGAAGCTTATGGCTAAAGATTGAACAATGAAACAGGTCAGCTTGTCCTAAGAAATCAGGTCATTCAGCTGTATTTCATGTTATCATTTTGACAACAGGGGATGGGGGAACAGACGCAGCTGTAAGCCAGCTCTTTGGAAGAGCCACTTACAGAACACAGTGAAATAGAAACACTTCTATTGTAAAAGCAAAGTTCATCTTTAATACACGGGCCAATTATTATGGGTGCTGGTCTCCCTGGTTTTTCTCCCAGTTTTTCTCTATTTATGAGAAAAGCAACACCTAAAAATAATTTCAGATTGATGATCACATGTCTTGGGCTTTTTTTCTGGAGGGAAAGCACCACTATTCAAATATTCACTATGGAGGACATTTTATCACTGTGGATGTTTGCAAGAACAAATTGAACAATCACACATTGAACAGTCACACGTTTCATCAGAGAATTGCAGTTTGTGGTAAGATGCCCAAAGCCTGAAATGAGAACTGTTCAGTATCTATACACTGCAAAAAGAATATCCATAGGGCGACAGAATTCCCTTCATTTAACTATAAACTACAGAGTACATACAAGCTTTTCTCTGCATACACCCACAAATAATTCCAACTTCCTCTGTAAAGTCACTGAAGCTATCCTGAGGTGGCCAAATGCATAGTTCTGATATATTTTCTTCATCCACAGGTGAAAACATAAAGTGAAACCAGTGGAACTGTTTGTTACATAGCCTCCAACTACACAGCTGCATAGATGGTAGCATCCAGTGTGAACAAATCGGAAGGACACCAAGAAGAATTATAAGGATGGCTGATAGCTGCAATGTCCTCCGTGGGTGCCAAGAGAGCAAGAAGCTCGGAAATGAACTTGTGATCTGCTGACAAGTTGAAACAGATGGAAATTGGAGACTTCTTCAAAACTTTTAAGAGTTTAATTAAAGCCAGGCATTTTCAAAGCTTTCCCAGGTTTGTTGCAAAAGTCTATACCTGAATCTAGATCTACTAACAGAACTGTTTCTAGTCCGTTTGTAGAAATTGTCAACTGTGTCAAGGCCTTAACTACATTTCTGAATACTATGTCTCTAAAGCTGTGGCAAACATATAAAGCAAATCACTGCAGTAAGAATATAAGAATTTTTCTTTAGTGGGAATAGGTTTTTAGTGTAGCATACGTTGTTAGTGAATCCTAGAGCTGACCAGCCACGGAAGGCACCATCAAAAGTCAAATATAGGTAATGGAAACCTTGAAAAAAAAAAGTTTTGGCTCAATCATCATTATTTTTGGAACCTCTGCTGTAACTCCTGTTGACAGCAAGCTTATGCACGTACACGTAAATATATACACACACTACTTTGCCAATGCTTTTCTAATATGTGCTACTTTTCTCTTGAAATAGCTGCTTAAGCTCATTTTGTACTCAAAAAATGGGAAAAATAACAGTTCGTGTAATTGCAAATGAGAGAGAAGGTAGGTCTGTTTGAGACACTCTTTACAGAAATGCAATCGATACGCTTAAAGTGTTTCCAAACTCCCAGCTGAGCCAGTGCAGCAGAACACAGTCATATGAGACATCCAACACACCAACTGATTCCGATTCTTGGCTTACACCTACTTGACTGTAAACAAGTATAAGTGAGAACTTGGAAGTTATGAAATTGCTTTCAGGGCCATATATTGGCCTAGAAATTGTAGATTTGGTCAGAGGAATGAAAACAAGAACTGTAAGTGAGCAGGACCAAGCATGGTTTGAAGAACATCACATACTTGGTACCCAGCTCAAAGAGCAGCTGGCAAGCCAGAAAATTCTAGGCAGGACAAGAGCAAAACACATGTACTGGGGATACTAAGGACTGTATATCTGTGTGCCAGATACATGAACTGGCTAGGTGGCCAACTAGCTATACACTGCAGTAGAGTGTTGGGCTGTGTACTGTATATTAGGACAGGAGTAGTTGAGGCTATTTGCTTTCTAGTCTCTGAACAGTCAGGCCCTACTGCATTGCTCTGTGACCACCAATGTACAATACTTAAGTGCAACTCTACTCACAAAGCTTCCCGAAGAAATAAAACCAAACTAACAATCTGTGTATTAAGTCAGGCGTCTCCCTTAAGGGTTGCATATTTTTGGCCACTGGAAAGATCTCAGAAGGAAAAGCCCCAAGTTGAATTGTTTGGTGGTTCGGTTTTTTTTTCTTTTTTTAAGAATGGCCACATATATCAAGGGAAGTTTTTCATTGCAGTTTAAGTAAATTAATATTAATATGAAAGAGCTTGTAGAACTGTCCACTGAGACACTGACCTAAATCTTTCACTAGAACAACTTCTATGTTTATTTAAAAGTTTGCCTACCTTGCTTTTTCTCCATCTTTTAATTCTGCCAGTTTCATGCAGCAGCTTAAATACCAGGCTACATTTAAAAAAAAAAAAGAAAAAAATGTTCCTCCTGTCTGTTCCCAGATGAACTAGGAACTGAAAGAAACAAATTCCAGTTTTCAGCAAATCTGAAGTAAGACTGCTTTAGCAGTTAGTCTCTGACTAGGCGGCCAGGCCCTAAGATATCTGTAATCTTTAAATTGCCACCAAAAATCAATGGAACTATGCTTAGTTACACCGCCGGAAAATATTTTCTCTCTCTGCTTCCCAAAGATGCAAATCAATTGAAAATACACATTTCATCTACATCTGGAGCACTTTGCTAGACCATTTCCTTTGATGGTAACTTGTTCTATATTGCATCGACCATCAGGCATTCAAAACGCATGTTGTTCATGAGACACCATATTAAAGAGGGTAAGAAGCAGTTGTACTGTGATAACTCAGCCGGCATTTGGCAGTAACCACGGCATTCATTTCAGCAAGCTTGTCTTTTAAAAGTCTATTCTTCCCCCATTACCCTGGGGAATTCACTATGACTATAGCTAGATGCATGGAGAATACAAAATACCCTTCAGCATAGCTGTGAAATTCTAACCCCAACTCATAATAAAAAAGGTGCAGAAAAAACATCTGTGGAGCTACATGACAAAGTCTTCTTAATATCACAAGCACTCTGGTCAGAACATTTGGAAGATGCATTATCTAGATAAGCATTAACAGAAAGGCCTATCAGAGAAATTTCACCAAAACTACCACATTTTATTAAACCCAGGGGAGATTTTAAAATCACCCCATTATTGTGATGGCTTTAGAGAGCCTCTTTTCTCTGGCTAAAACATGCTTGAATGTAACATGAAAGAGATCTGGCTTAACCCTAGCATTAAAATATGTGGAGAACTGCCTTAATGACAGAGCCAGATTGAAAGAAATATTTTCATCTTGGCAGACTTCACAAAATCAGGAGTAGTGTCTTTTGATCAATGTCAGCCTAAATGCCAGCTGCTTGTCTAGCATTTCAGGATTGAGCTCCATATTAGACATACTTTAGCCTTACCCACACTGGCACTTATTTAAATGCCAGGGATCCCTCATGGAATTTTGGAATTCTAAAGTCTGGACCATCTAGACTGTGCAAGGTTAAAAAAAATGGTCCTAGGCATGCAAAACAGTTTGCAAGTGGAGAGAAAGAAAATAAAACTCTCCAGAAAGGTACGTTCCCTCTGTATCCAAGAGAGATAATGACCACTGGTTTCAGTGCAAAACAATAATGTGAAAAATATCAACAATAAAAGAATTTGAGATGACACTAATCTTTTTTAAAGTGAGGAAAACAAGATGTGCACAACCGTGGTTAGAAATTATTCCAGCCTAATTTTAAAACATCATTTCTGTTGAAATCACAAAAGCTCATTTGGCATTTTCTCAGCAGGATTATTTACACCTTTAAGATGAGTAAATGCTTAAACATTGAACTGATTTTGCAATTTGAGTAGAAAGGTATCTGTTATTTTAATTTAAGTGATTGCATGCACACAAAAGAAAATTTGCAGATATACAAGGTAATATATATAAGAGTATAAAAACCAGACCTCCTACATAGGAAGGTTTCGAAAGGATACTACATAATTTGTTCTGAAGAAAAAAACCTCTTTATTAACAAAAAAATCTAAGAACAGCTACATTAATAGCAGAAGAATGCGTGATCTTATCACATAGCTTAAATTTTGTGCCTATCAAAAATCTTTCTCTTCTAAGTCTTGCTAAATTCTCTGGAATGACCTCTCATTCAGCCTGCTGATCAAAATTTATTAGATATATTAGATATAAAGTTGACTCAAGCTGTATTAGAGTTTGAAATAACGTTACACTTAGCACAAAAGTATTAACACAACAATGGGTTAAAGTTTACCTGTTGTCCACACTGCCCTAACAAAATGTTGTGCATGAAGGCTGACACCCAAGTCTCTATCTACTTAAGTAATTTTGCCCACTGAATTAACTGAGTCATGTGCCTTACAGTTGCAGATATGAATTCCTTAAACACGAGGAATCCCCCAGCTATCCAGAGACCTACCATTTCCAACATTGCTCTTCCTTAAGTCAAGGCCAGGATATGCTGGAAAGGCTCTGGAAGAGTAATCCGCAGTTTGGCAACACCTATCCTAAATACCATTCCCGAGGGAGACATTTATACGTTTTACTACAGAACAGGCCTACGATCCATCTTGTGTATACTATAGGTGTAAAAAATAGAAAGGCAGGACCAAAATTTATAGCATACCACCCATGCAGACACACAATCCACCTTGGACAAATGCAGTTCAGAAACAGCACAGAATCCAAGCCAACTTGTATTTTCCCAAAAGTAGCATGGTAGCATGTTGAAGGTAGAAGAGGAAAAGGACTTTTTATCGCAGGGCTGAATAACGTTGGTTCCCATCAAAGGCAATAAGGGTAGGTGTTACTCAACAGTCCACCCACAATGCTTAAAATATATGATCTGAGTTATGACAATATTTGGATGAATTGTTCTCAGTGAAACCCCCTAGAGCTCTTCAACCTGAGCCCATTACTGTAAACATAAAATAAAAGTAGATTCACTTTTCAAGTGGAATGGTTTTGGCATCACATTAAAATTGAGTCCACATCCTAAATCAGTTTGAGACATAAATGCATTTTCCCTTAACGTCACAGATAAGTTGCAGTTTCAAACAGGAAAAAAAAAAAGTTTTAAAAAGGTGAAAGGCATTAATAACACATCCTTCACTTTACTTTTGAACATCATCTGGTCCAGACTAGAACAGCTAGTATCAGGGACTTGAAATGCATCTTTGCCTGATACATAAATTCCCTCCGAGTGTGAAGTTATTTTAACCAAGGGAAAGCCAGTTTAGCATAGACTGATTTCCTGATAGTGGACTTAATAGCTGGGTATTTATTTATTCCTCCTTCATGACTGTTTGCTGCAGAAAGAGGGAAAACTAACACCTAGTCAAGTGTAATATTGCATGTGAGCTTTAGTTCTTTTTTTTTCCTCAAAATTCCACCCAGCACCGCTTAGGCTGGTTGCAGGACTGTGTGCCAGAGAGGGAGGAGGACCATTCTTCGCAGCCCTATTTCTTCTCCATCATCTGTTCAGATCTTGGACCTACAGGCCCAGGTGTTAGGGGTAACATCTACTTTGTCTCCTCCTCCATCAGGAGCACTGAGAGTGCAGAAGGGTGGAAACTTGGCTTTGCAGCTACAACACACTTGCTCTAATTACATTTTTATAGAAATGAGAAACTAGTTGTGCTGAAATTGTAGATTATAAACATTGTGTTCTATATTGTGCCATCAGCTTTTAAGCAGATGGCTCAGTTTATTCAGCAGATGTCCTGGTAGCGTGATCTATTCCAGTGTTTGACTACAAATAAACTGACTAGGTTGACCAACCCTTAAGGAATTAATGAAAACTTCTCGCGTTCAGAATGGTATTCAACAGGAATATATATACATATTACTAGTTTCCATGTGTATATATTACTGCCTTCGTTCATGATCTCATAGCCTTTTAGACATATATTAGCTTTCCTCTCCCAGAACAAAGTGCCGTCATCTCTGCAAATCTCAGCTGTAAAATGTAGGAGTGAAAATGATGGCATGAATTTTTTATGATCAAATCCTATTTGGTGTAAAGTTCAAAGGTCTGAGATATGTACGATTCAGTGGGATATATTTGTTGGTTATATTCAGACCTGATAAAAAAATACTAGTGACGTGAGCTAGAAACAATTTTAGCTTTGCTTAGAAATGTGTTGTACTAATTCCCTGCTCATAATGGTAGATAAGAACACAGAAAAGGAACGTTTCAAGTCTCTATTCTTATATTACTTCTACTTTGGTGAGAAAACACAGTTCTCTGTAGGACTGCTAACAGAATAATATTTTCTTTTTATGACTGAGCTAAGAGCTACAAAAAATAGACACTGCTAGCAACCAGGAGCTAAGTGTACAAACAGAAGGGAAAACAGAATTTCAGAACCAAGTCAGTGGAGTTCTACTGAATGCAAATTTTCTACCAAATAAAGATCTGGCCAGCCATCTGAAAACTTCTCCCAGTGCCAGAAATAGCATCACAGGGATGAACTATTTAGTTCAACAAGGTTAGGATAATTGACAGTTGTATTTTAATAATAATAATAGCAACAACAACGTTCCTAGGTATTTTAGGACTTCTTTTATTCAAAAAATCTAAAGGTAAGGAATCTATTGTACCTTGATTTTTTTGAAAACACATTTGATTTTACCAACTTCCTTTCATTGTTACATTTCAGAGATTGATGTAGACAGAAAAAATTCAGTTCAACTTCTGATTTAACAATTACGGCTTGTAAATGACTTCATTCTAGAGCATTTATAACTCATCGCACTGGATGCGGTTAAAGAGTATAAATGCAGGTATTTCAGTGAATCTGTCTTTTTTGCTGCCACAACTTTTTTTCCAGTTACTGCATTAGCTATACCTGTGATAATCAAGTGATGAAATATAATCATGTACGATAGAGTGAGGCAGTCCTTTAAAATGCCCTTGTGAGTCTTGTTTCCTTATAAATGCCATAAATTTTAAGGCTAATCCTGCTCCCATTGTGTACATTCTTACACTGCTCCTTTTAATAACATCATGAACTAGAAATGACTCTTTGGAAAAAAACTCTGACTTTCATTACACCTGTATCCTTTGCCTGTATTTGCTAAGTACTATATGAAATGTGGAGTTGTATTACTGGTGCTCTTTTAATGACATATCTGGGGAACTATTCATGTTTAAAATTAAGCACATTCTTATGTTTGTCAATGAACTGATGCTTATACCTGTGAAAGATTTTGCTTGCAGAGGAATCAGAGCTTGGGGACTAGAAAATGGGAATCACAACAATATAGAAACCATTAATTTCAATACAACATTATGTGTTATTGCAGTTTGTGGATCACTCATCCCCAGAGAAACTTGAAAACAGAATTGAGCTAATAGATATAATGGTCACACCTGCAGACGTGGTGCAGGTTTACAAGCATCCCATACAAAGCCTATAAATTTAACTTCTGAAAATTAATACCAGCTATAATACTGTACATGTGCAAAAATCTCTGCAGGCTGAATAGCACCCAAAAGCGCAGAGAGTTTACTTCAACAAAACAATTAAAAAGAAAAGCCCCAAACCTAACTGGGCTAAAAAGGCCAGCACAGTCTTTGCACCTAGAGATTGTTGTAACCAACAAACACAGAATAAAACAATCTTCATTATCTCTTTATACTCTCCTTCATGTCACCTTGCAGCAGAATCATCCGTGCTTATTCTTGATAGACAAGGCAAACTGCATTATATCTTTTAATTCATCAAGCCTATTACTTTACTTAGTTGATCATAAGTCCAGCTACACCTTCCAAAAGATACTGTTCACTCCTATTCTCTTCTCCATCCCTTTGAAATAAAAGTTTTTAAACACAGCTTCAGTTCACTTTTTCTATTTTAACCAATTTCTAATAATTTTCTGTTTCTACATTTTTTGTTCATCTTCCCCCACAACTGACTTCTCTTTCATTGTAAACAGCAGTTGGATGCTTTAGGACAGCATTGATATTATATTAGCCAAATAGCTAATAATGGCTCCAAAGCCAGGAACAGTTGAGACTATTTTGGATGCTCTGTACAAAATACAAGCCTATTACTATGGACATATTTTTCTCAGTTCTTTCTTTTCATGGATCACAGATACCTTATACCTTGAGAAGGCTTAGATTTCAGGCTGAAAATTTTCTATAACTTGCTAAAGACAGCACATACATGGATTACTTGTTGTTGGGGTTTATTTGTAATCTTCTCAACACCCAAACATCATTGGTAGACATCTATGTTTTCAGTGACAATTACAATATACTTCAAGGAAATTCATACTATGGAGTTGGAAATTTTTTTCTGAAAGATGATGATGACAATGCTACAAAAAAGATTCACTCATATTCCTTGAAAAGACTTGTGTCATCTATAACCTTGGTTAATAAAATGAGCCTGACTTGAAATCTGCAAGGTTTCCTCTCAAGCTTCAAGAAGAGTTTTCTGCATTGTTTCCTGCTAATTGTTCATAAAGAATTTAAGGTCATAAAAACCAGATTTTTGTCTGCTGTTTCAGTGAATTGCTCTGACTAGCTATAACTCAACATTACTATTTCAGTCTCTCTCTGTTGATAAATCACCTAGGAAACTTGTGCAAAGTCTTTGTTGTTAAGTCAAGTAATGGTTAGCAGGCAATTAACTGTATCTAACTACAGTAGTAGGACAGATGCCTACTTCTGAGCAGCTTTGTCCTCTGGTATTTGACCGTAGCCTAGAGATGATGCAAAGGGCTGTTTTTCTTCAAAATTACGTTAGGAATCGGGAGAATTCCCTTGATTCAGAGCGGCGTGCCAGGTGTCAATGCCTGGCCAAGCAGAGGTGAGCTGCCATAGAAGGTATTCTGCTGGTGGACGCTCTGCACAGCACGAGAAGCCCAGCAAAATATATGAGGGTATACCAATCTTGGCTACCAGCTCTTTAAGTGAAAGTGGAGAAAGAGAAGGCAGCATTAGGAAACAATTCTTATCCACCAGGCATCTTTCACTTGCATACCAGTCCTTCCTTGTCACTCCTCATCTCATTCTACTCAATGAAGACATGACAGATAAACTCATAGCTTTAAACAAACAGCTATGCATTAGCTCATTTCAGGACCATGCTAATGCAGGCAGATTGCTTGTGGACTCATATATCTGCAAGATTCTGTACTATTACTTCATACAGGTTTAGGGTTCTGCACAGCATTGCACTGCACCATGAATACATACTAAAGCAATTTTATAGGCAAGAAAACTATGTGCCTATGGATTAACTTAAGCAATGAGGCATAGCTTATATGCAGATTGCTCTTGGTCCTAAACTCCCAAACTGCAGCTCAGGTGGAACTGAGGTATGTGAATCCAGTTCTGAATCTGGCCCTCTGTGTCTTGTGCTTTTCAAATTTGCCTGAAGTACATAGCAAAACCACATATTAGTGCCATAAAAAGGGTAAGAGAAAACTATTTTTCAGTAGTGAAATACTACAATAGTGAGCTTGAAAGTGAAGCAAGTGTCCAAAACAAAAAAAGAAAAAAGAGGTGAGATGCATAAGGCTGGAAAAGGAGTAACTTGCTGCGTGAAGCTGCAGGAAAGCAAAACAACATGAGTGAGCTCGTTTGCCAAAGCAGCTTAAAGCAGCCCCAAAGAAATAAAAAACTGTCAACAAAAGAGTTTTCCCTTATGACTCTGTCCCTGAAGTTTAGAGCTTTCAGGCCATGACCAGAAGGAACACAGGTTTTTACAACATAAACAGAATTTTTTTTAACTCAAGCTACATAACAAGCTTACTTTTCAGTTGCAAGGCATTTCATTCTGCTGCACGAGAGACTCACTTTTAACTACTAGAGAAATACTTTTATAGAGCTTGCGCTAGTTTAATTTATGATCAGCCCTTCAGCTGAGAGCTACTGTGTTTGCTCCATCTTTGTCTCCTGGCATTAAATTAATACCTTAATTGCCACTGTAGTCAAAGTGCCTTTGAGTGTAAACATTTTCTGTTTGAAATAACCCCAATTTATCATTCCAAGAAGAGAAAGATGGCAGGTATGGGAAATACACACCTTAAGTAACATTCATATACAGCTTTTAAGTTTCAGAGCAGACTGTTGTGAGTCTTCCTATTTGCCATGGCACAGACTCTACCAGGACACACAAAATCTGGTTGTCTCTTGAGAACTACTCGGGGGATGCCACTGTTATTAAGGCCTGAGCTGAGGTAGACCCAGTAGGCAAATAAAATAGAAAAGAAACATAGCTGATGACCTTCACATCCACATCCATTATTTTTCTGAGATTTGGTTGCTATTTGAACACTTTTCTGTTCCACCTGATCTCCCAGCCAAGCTATGAACTTCAGCTTTCCAGGCATTCCCATTTCACCAGTACCATGCCAAAGGCAGCCCTGTGGGAGTTCTCACTTTCTCTGGGGTAACATGAGGGCTCTGTGGGTTCTCCTCAAGGTCACTGAGGTTTCTAAAAGGATAGACAGGAATCTAGAAGGGTTTATTAGCAGCCTGACAGACAGATTTGGGTGCAAGTCAGACTGCTAAACAGTTCTGAAAATCCCAGTTTGAGCCTGTTTCCAGCTGTAGGCACCTAAATCTCTTTAAAATAGGATCGCATAAGAGTGCACAATAAGGTCATTTGAGGAGATCAAATAAGCTTTAAGTGGCATATGGCTATAAAAACAACAAAAGCAGCTGTTAAGTGATAACAGCTTTTGGACATGAACTACAATAGCTAGGATGCTTTTTAACTGGCCATTTTAGATAGAGGTGAATAAAACAACAATAATAAAAACATCAAAAGGCTCTCTTCTAAGTAGAAGTCTACAACCAGAACTTAAAAAGTCACAACAATGAACTTTTTCCGTTATCTCCGAAAGAATTAATTGTAGACAGTTTTTCTGCTAGTTAGCTGTTAGTAAAGAAATTAAATTGTTTGGACGCAACTTTAAAGTAAGTATCAAATCACAAGTTAAGTTGGACAGAGAAACTCTCTGCTGATGAGGTTGTAATCTACGTTCAGGAAAAAACAATTCTGGTTATCCAATAGTTCTCATAGCTGGATGAGAGCCTTTGGGTACTGCAAATAATGTTCAGTGAAGTTCGATCAAGACACTGGATTATGGAGAACTCCCTACAACCTCCACAAAGCAGCCCTCAGCCTTTCCGCTTTAACTGGTGACTCCTACTATTGTTCAATTCCTTCCCCTACCTTCCCCACTGCAGTAACCCTTTCTCTCATGCTCTGAGCCGTTGTGTAAGCAGAGAAGGGGAGTAGCTAGACCAGAGCTGGCCCTCATACAGAGGAGGAGTGAAATGGAGGAATGTGTAGGTCAACCCTGCAGCTGCAAGGGAGAAGGGAGGCACAGGGATACTTCCCTGCCCAGCAACAGCTGCAGCCACACATATCTTGGCTTCTCCTCAAGGAGGAATGGGAGCTGGGTACTACTCGAACCCTATTTTCATGGCAAAGACAAGGTAGGCAGTCTGTTGTCGTGGGCAAGTGACTACTTTTCCTATTCTTAAAAGTATTCCTGAGAGAAAGAGGCTCTTGAGGAAAATGGTACAGGCAATAACCCCCATAACAGTGAAAGAGAAACATAGCATTTTTACAATTAATTACAGTATTATCGGCAACAACAAATCAAACTACTCAGTCATTATCAGACACAATTCTATGTATGCAATCATATTCTCATCACCTTCCTATTTACTTAGAACTGTCCTGTGAGATAGGGAGAACTGTAACTGCTACTAAGACACAGAGGTGGTGACTTACCCGAGATCACAAAGGATGGGTGCAGCTAAGCCAGAAGTGGAACCCATGGCATCCCACACCATCACAACGCAAGACATCCGTTTTATGCCTCACATTGGCCTCAGTACCTGGATGAAACCATACCAGGACCTGAATGAAACAAAAAAAGTTATGTAAAACTCACCAACAAAAGCGATCTAGTTGTTCTTTTTTTACAGAGTTTACAGATAAATCTTCTATTCATAAACATTCACTGAGTCGAGCTCTGCCTTCTACCAAAGGTAGAAACTCAGATTCAGCAAACCCTTCCTTACCTGGATTAATTAACTGGATTAATTTTAGTCAGAATTGCAATGAACATGTAATGAAAAGTCAAGTAAAATAAAGATGCATCCATGTTTAAATACCAGCAATGCTACAAATTCAGATGAGATGAAGCACACTAACAAGAAAAAATCCTTGCATTTCAGTTTTCCTAGTCATTGAGGAACACTCCCTGGATTTTCTGCAAGGACATCTGTAAAGTGTTTTTAATAAAATATGTAATTATGGTTTTAATTATTGTTCAATTAATATTTTCACTATTTTTTTTGGAAGGATTTATATCTCACCTACTATCACATGACTTCAGGCTCATGTTTGATTTTAGAACACCAATTTTTTTGTCCTAACAAACATAGTTTTGCAGTTTTAAACTTCTAGGGCTTGCCCTAACAAACATAATAGTTTTGAAGTTTTAAACTTTCAGGTGAATAAAAATCAGTCCCAGTTTGGAAAGACAATTTAGAAAAATATCTTAATGTCCCAGGCTTATATAAGTACCCCTTAGTGCAGGTTTCACCTAATCCAGGAGTACTCAGATTCCACCCATTCCCTTCATTTCTGTACCAGGAGCTGCTTTCATTGTCCTTATTGCCATATTTATTTACATCTAATCTTTCATCATGTTTACATAAAATTCACAATTATATTGGCATGGAGTTTAAATTCCCTTCCTAGTCAACATGGAAAACCTCACATTTTGACAATGCACCAAACTTGGAGGAGAAACTCCTAAAAAAGTTCAGAAAAATGCATTTTGTGATCTTACCAACTGCAGCTAATGAGCCCTGCATCCCTGGCCACTGCCTCCTCTGTTCTACCAACACTGCTGGTTTTATGGTTGCATTGCAGGGTTGAAATCATCTTTATTTAAGGTCAGACCCTCTTTATTTTTGTTGAGGGCTGGGGTTTTTGCTCAGTTGTTTTTCTAAAACCAGGAACCTCGTAGCTGACTGGTTTGCAGTTTATTCTCAAAAGCTGTTGTACCAGTGAATTGAAAAGGCAATGAACTGCAGCACTGAAATGAATGTCTGGGGGCAGAGAGAGGTGGGAACATCTAATCTGGCTTCCTTGCCAGAACTGACATGACACTAATATGTTGTTTTCAGTCAAGCAAAATGCTGAGCCTCTAGCTAAATATTCATATTTATTTTGGGCAAAAGGGTCTTTTCTAGTCAGGCTAAGCATCTACTGAAGTATGTAATAATTAAGAGAGGACATAAAGAGAATGAAAAGAGGGACTTTTCTGGCCATAAAATATTGCTTTCACCAGTCATCAGCTCAATTTGAAACAACAAACTTCAAGGATCTCAACAGTGACGACACAAGTTTATCAGAGAGGTTTATCACAAGTTTATCAGAATTCCAGTTCTTCGTGGGACTTGGAAAACCGGAGCATGTTTCAAAAATCTAGATCTACAGCAGCTTTAATTTTCAGATAATTATTTAAGAGTTAATTTTTAAACATTTCAATAATGAAAAAACTGTGCGTTTAGAAGCAGTTTTGGAACAATCCTCAATTTTATTTTGGGATTTTTTTCAGCTATCCCATGTGCATGATACACATAATACAAAAGTATAGTGACAGATGAATAGTAAGGATTATTAAAAAGTATACACATTGTAGACCCCTGATATATAGCCAGATTTGGACAACCTTATTTATAGAAGTTTCAATTTCATCTACTACTAAAAAACCTGAAACCAAGTACAGGGCAAATAAACACAGAAAGACACATTTAACATTTCTCATCAAACAACTGAAAACAGATACACCAACAACTACAGAAATCTGAATAAAAATGCCATCATTTTGCTCAGACTAAATTGTAATCTTGATTTGACAAACACACACACTATTGCATTTTCACATTAATTACTTCTAGTACAAGCATAGAACAAAACATCAAATACTACAACTACCACAGCTCCAGATGGACTTTTTAGTGTTTCACTCACATCTTGACATAACCATCCAGAGTGCAATCTTGTCAAAATGCATAAATCCAGGGCCTCCTCTGAACAGTCTACAGGTATCTTTTAATCACTTAACTTGGATGAACCCTCAATTTTATGCTATGCCCAACTCACTGAATTTAAAGTGCTACAATCCATTAGGCCTGCTCTGAAATGTAAGGCGATTATTAGCAACTATTGTTGTTGGTTTGTCATATAAACATTCCCTTTGTTTGGCTAGTATGTAATGACATGTACTATGCCACTTCCTTCCATTTATACTTCCATTACTTCGCTAATTTGAATCCGCCAGGATCCGTAGGTTTCAAAATAGATTTTGTTTCTAAACAGGCCTACTTCTCCCTTACTTGTGCCTGCTATCAACTTCTAACAAAAACAATACTTGAATACTCGAATATACTAGCCAGGAAAGTATGTTGTCCCTTCATCCAACATCATATAAAATATTAAAATTATAGACCAAGTTCCAGAAACGTGCAGCATTTTCCCCACGTGAATGAAGCCTCTTGTTGACATTTTCAAACCAATTTTTACAAGTCCTTCAATGATTGCTATGTACAGAGAAATAGTATCCTAGAAAGCTGATGCAAATCTCCCCTCTGAGCAGGAATTTCCAAACCCTGCTCATGGAACCACATCGCCTTCCTGGAAATTTATTTTAGTTGCCAGAGGAATGGCTTTTTGAGCCTTTAAGCTAATAAAACATGTGGTAGTGCACACAGCAACATGTTGATGGACTTGCACACTTGCAGAGGGATAAGCTTCAGCTGCCCCGTTTATTCCTGGGGCATTTTACAAGATCACTTTCCTCCATAGGTTTTCTGAGGCCACTCTGCAGCCTTTCCTTCATTTCGAACACTTAGAGGGTCTCTCTCCTTTCTCTGGCTCCTAAGTTTTAGGACTTCTAGCACAGTATTTATCTTACAGATATTTACTCATGTTTCAGATTGGGTTTGAAAGCAGCCAAGGGGGTTAAAAATTAACAGGGGATCACAGGCAGCTAGACACAGGCAGTATGGATGCATAAACCTTCTTACTATAGGAAACCAAACTAAAATCTGTATAATGCTATCCTATTGATGGTTTGAGTCAGGGTTCTTATTATACATCTATCTCTGCATCTGATATCTCTGGTCAAAATTTGGCATCAGTTTCATCCTGGTCTAGCTCCATTACCTTCATTGGAAATAGCTGTAGGTTATGTTGTGAGAAAAAGGTCTTGCCATATTCAAAGAGAATTTGTCTGGATCAAAAAAATTAAAGGTCTTGTATTCTAATGTAGGTACATTATAACATACATCTAAACGACCAATTCTCTTTAAATGGATCTCATTCCTTACCTATTTCCAGAAAAGACATAAAAGTGAAATTAAAAGGTGGAGATGCCATAGCTAAGACTGCTTAGTCTCAGCCCTGAATGAGGAAATACAAAAATCATGAAAGCCAGATAAAGGGACCCAAGCCAACACGTTCATATGCCTGTCAGACAAGTAGTTATGCATCTTCCGCCTCAGGTGATGAATCTATAACCTCCAAGTGTAGCATAGTATAACCATATTGTATTTCCACACAACAAAATCTTTGAACTTAGGCTGAACCCTGTTCAGGAGCTTTCTACTGAGAAAAGAAACTGCATTTGCATCGATTCTCCTAGCAGCTATTCTCTTCAGAGCAATAGATTGTGCATTCTTGATGGTAGGCCTAGCGAGCTGAGTTTTTTCCTGCGTGGTATTTACATAAACAGCATGAGCTGTAAATTTCCAAGACTGCAGATGATATCTTAATGATCTTGCTTTCAAAACACATTTTTTTTAAGGTAGTAAATTCATGTCAATAATTCCATATCTGCTTTTCTATCAGAATATTTTATATTGAAATATGGCAAGTTTAACTGATTTCCCCTACATATTTACTCTGATATCAGATACACAATGTAGACAATTTTCCTGTGTGAAACCAAACCTGCCTTTGACTTATATTTACAGCAGTGACTGAAATTGAAGCAACATAAATCACTGGTTTTTAACTGTAATTAAATTAATAGCAAAACCTTTGATCTAAATAACCAATTCTAATTTGATTTTTGTTTGTATGTGTTAGTCATTTGTCTAAAGAAAGGTTGACTCCTTTGGGGTGACAGAATTTGGTGTTTCCTGCTGTTGCACTGAATGTACATGTATGTATTTAACTTAGTGTTTATATATGACTACGTTACGTTTTTACTTCATTTCTACTGTTTAGTTTTCTTATGTTAGGAAATAATGATAATGGGTTTTTTAAAGTCAATGTGCACCAATTATATTAGCATGGAAATTGGAATTGGCTTAAAATAAACAAAACAAACATTTTGAAATATTTTTGTTAAATAAAGTTGTCTTAAATATGTCTGGTCCATGAGAAAATTAAAGTATTGATAAACTGATTTTCAGTACAAATGCAAATTAAGTAACAAATATTTTTATGCACTTAGTGATTTAAACATTATTTCCATTCTTCCAGGACTTTAGGAAGAGTAGATCTCACCTTCTCACATCTGGCTCCTTAACACAGATTGGAAAATGGCAGAGGGGAATTTATTGCTTTTTCTATTCTCCCAACTGGATTTTGAATTTTCAGTGACCTAATTATAAACTACCTGAATAAAACCCAGAAAACTAAAATATTCACACACACGGAGTGCAGTGTCTCTATCAACAGCTAGTTTTATACTTCAACAAGCTACTTCTAGGAAAAATTTGGCAGAATATCTATGCTGCTCTTATTAGCATTTTCTAAGGCAAGTAGTTTATAGCAAGTACAGTCATTATATAGATTATGATAGCTTCAAGTTCTTTATATGCATGCACACTTTTTTTTAATTAATAAAAATATGTTTAGAAAGTCAATGAAGATAAAAACAGGTTTCATTTTTATCTATCCTTCAATGAAAAATATAAAGTGCTGTGCTCTTAAGTCTATGGGGAAAATCTGAAAGAAGTGGTTACATGGTGAACTGTGACAAACTAATTTGTCAGGAATCATATATATTCTCAGAAATAAAATGCATGAAGTGCATTAATTAATATCTCGCATTTACATAGATAGTCTTTCATCTCAAAGAATCTTGAAGTACTTTGTACATATGACCGAAATATATCTTCACAAAACTCAACCAGAATAGTTTCATGCTTCAGCTCAAAGAAATCTTCTAAAAATTAGCCACTTATCCAGCATCTTTTTTTCATGAAATAACTATTAGCTACTTCTCCAACAATTCTGGCAAACAAAATTAAAAAACTCTCTTCTACTAGTAGCACAGGAAATTAAAAGCATCTCACAAATTACTCCAGTCCCTGCTATAACTTAAAAGTCCCTCTGGGGCCACCTGACATACTCTGCTTTGATCTCCCCTTCCCTTTGTAAACCACATATCCCTTACCCACCCACCCACCCCCACCCCCAAATTAAAAACATACAGCTTTTTCATCTCCAGTCTCCGCAATGGTAGCTTATGTATTTATGCCATGCCTTATAGCATCAGCAGCTTTATGTTGCTCCTAATACACAATGATTTGACAAAATTGTTTGGTGAAAAAACCCTTCTCTCTTTGTGAGTGATTTTCATTCACATGTGGCGATTCGCATTGAACTTCTGGTTTGAAAACTTCTGACTGATTGGTTGGTATGCTTATTACTGAGCTGCTTGCCCTATATGTGCTTCTTTAAGAATTTTATAAAAGTCAGAGATTCATGGCATTTATAATCTATCATGTTATCCAGTAAACAAATGGATTCTTCTTCTTGTACAGGAGTCCATTACACTGTACACATACAGCAGCTGTCACACTGTCCTTTCTTTTGTCCATCAAGTCCAGAAGTTCATCTCCTGCAGTGGCCAAACACCTCATCATACATCAAACACTTCAGACTATTTTACAGAGTAAGTGAAATTTCCTTTCTGATCTCTGCAGCAGCTGAAGTCTGCTTACAGTTGTCTTGCTAATTCTGGTGGTGGTGTAGCTTTTGGTCAGGATATTTTTCAACTTATTACAACCTAGGCATAAAATTTAGGCTCCACAGTGTCTTGCTCTTTTGTAGTAAAGGAATGGGGGGAAGAGCAGCAAGACACATCTCTCCTCTTGCATCACCAGTGAAGCAACAAGCACATTTGCAGTCCTTATGCATTGCTAGGTGCATGTTTTGCTATAGTTAGTCAGGTTTTTCATCTTTCCTACAGTCTTCAAAAAAAATGCCTCCAGGGAAATGAAAAAAAAAAAAAAAAAAAAAAAAAAAAGGAGAAAAAAGTCAACCTTTATTTAGATTCCCTTAGATACTTAATGACATTAGGCCCTTACAAAGTAAAGATTCAAGTTTTTGAAAGAATTCTAGCAGAGCTGTGACAAAATCAACCAAACAGGAAAACTGCTCATTAAGCTTTTTGTAGTTCTGCCTAATATTCAGCATAATCCCACATCTCCCTAAACCCCTTTGGGCTCAGGACTAATGGAAAATGGAACTGTTGTGGATATCTTTTTTGAGACTCACAGTGATGAACCAAACGTTATTTTGCTTTTTAGTGTTTGACTTTCCATCTCAGGTCAGTGCTCTAACATCAGTCAGACTCAAGAGAGTAACTAGAAGTGACATAATTTGCAAAATATACCCTGCAGCACAATGAAAAACGATGTAGTTAAATAAAAACAAAGAATGTGCTGGGTAATTAGGAGCTGAACTTATTTATTACAAATTGAATGACTCCACAGATCTAGTGAAGTGCAGCTTCTGAACATAACTAGCAAACGGAAAGCCATTGTTGCTGTCTGTAATGTGCTACATGTTAATTTCTCTACTTAAGGTAAGTTGGGATCACCAAAAGACTGGGAAAGGAGCTTCAAACATTCTTTCCCCACCTTGACCTATGCAGTTGCTGAGCAACCCCATCAGAAGGGCAGCATTATCTGGGCTAGCTTGCTCCTGACCTTAAAGGGCCGTTCCAGCAGCTGAAGGTTGCTCAGCTGTCAGGAAAAGCCTGGTCTGTCCCTTTCTTTTTGGCACAGCCCTATGCATGAAAAAGTAGAGCAGTGGTGCTGAGAGGGGCTTTCTGGCATTAAATAATTGGAATATGCTTCTATGCCCAGGACATCCTCCACTGGTCTGTTAACTCTGATTACAAGGAAATCATTCCAGACGTACAGCTCTACGAACTAGTTGCGTACTCCAACTCAATCCTAATTCAGATAGTTTTTATAATATTAAACCACTGATATTAAAGTTTCTTTATTTTATTACACTAACAAAATGGTCTTTGTTTACATCTCTGTTTTGTATGAATTTTCACTTTGAAAATTATTGCCAGTTTCAAACCAGAAGGGGTAATTTACAACTCCCCCACACACATACACAGAAAGTTGACAAAGTGCTCTCTGTTTCACAGTGAGACAAAGTTAAGTCTTCATGAAATGAAAAGGTAACAGAAAACAAACCAAAATAACCAAAATTATGTTTAACCGGGATATTACCAAAGACTTTTTAGTGACATTATAATAATGGAATGAAAAAGAAGCTACCAGTCAAATGAAACTATTAGCAAAAATATGACAGTTCTGTACCATGGCATATGCTAATATAAAGACCTACCTACTCACAAAAAGCTAGCAACAATGAACTAATTATATGACAGGGAGGTAATATAACACTGAGGTATTAAGTGACCATTCAGGCACAGGCTCCCTGTATCATGCTGAAGTTTTCACTTACAAAGATCATTTCTCCTCAGAGCTCTTTGACCTGTGTCTCAACAATGTCTCTTTCTTCCCTTGCTATGTTCCTACTTTCTAAAGACTTCTGTTCAGAACTTAGCATGTTTTTGCAGACTTCTTGCATACACCAGGCTAGCTGCCATCCTTTAACATTCCACTCCCTCCCAACAAAGACATCCCAAAATATCTTGTGTTGGATCCTTCTAGAAACTATTGTAATAGCTGGATTCTGATGGTAAGATTTTTCCTGTCCATTAAGAGAAACCAGTGGTTTCTCTATGCGAGGCATTGGCTGTAATTAAAAGTTGGTGCTATTTACACCTACTTATTTCAGCCAACCAAATTTCATGCAACTGTCTTTACCAGGTGTTTTATACACCTGTTCTTTTTCACACAAACGATACTGAAGGAACAACCTGGGTAGGCAGGTAGAATCCCTAACCAAAATGGAGCTTTTACTTTTTCTCAACACCAGTGCACATTCTAGCTCTGATATTTAAAAACTCCTTTGAAGTTCATATACCTAGTTCTGATTTAATATGCAAATGTCATTGAGATACAGCCTGAAAAACAGTAATATTCCAGCCCCATTCAAAATGCTTACCCAGGAAAGAAAATCTGTCAAGAAAGGAACGACAAAGAGGTCTAGATTAGAGCACAAAAAGAACACTGTGCTGCAGTTGCTAAATGCTTTCCAACAGAAATCTGCTACAGTAATTTCATTGTCACGGTTCAAGTGATTTTCTCTAAAATTTTACTTGCTGCTGTAGCTACACCATTAGCTCTGAAAAGCTGAATCTTAGCGTCAATAGGCTACAATGTGTAGCACTGTTACTTATTTTTTTTGAAAATTTGCTAACAGAAACAGCAAATTAATCATCCCTCTTTTCCCCTTTCGATCAAACTCAGACATGGTGTATGTAGGTTGCTGGAGCTGTGAAAGAGGGTCCTGATCCCATTTCGCTCAAACACAAAAATCCCATTGATACCAAGGCCCACAATGTCATATATAGCATTTAGATACCAATGAATCTAGTTATTTCCTAACGTGGATGGGTCTGAGCATTCACAGTTACCATTAATTTCCATCATGTGTGCTCTGGCCCTCTTAAAATCAGACGAAATACCCTTAAAATTATTACTCTTTTCAGAATCAGCACTATGCAAACATTGAAAGCATCTAAAGCTAAGTGGAAAATCTTTTTTTTTTTTTTCCCCCCAAAAAGAAAAGGAGGATTAATAAATGGCTTCAGATCTTTCAGTTTCTGAAAGTCTTTTACTAACTGACATTGTCTTCTTAGAAGTCATGTATGTGAAGTATTAAATTGGCAATCATTTGGGATCATATAGCACTGATCATTTAAACTGTATATGATTCCTCTATAGGAATGATGCACAGCCCAAGGATGCTGTGTTTCTGGAGGACATTATTGTTACACATTGTTTGGATTTTTTTAGAGCTTTCTGTGGTAGCGTGGCAGAATGGGGTCCCATGACAGTTACCTCTATGATATTCAAGTAGCAACACCAGGTGGAATTGAACTATGTCTTTTGAGAACAAGTTAGTTTTGCTTCCCACTGGTACTGGGCTTAGACAGATACCAGCTTTAAAAAAAAAGGTGAATTGCTAAGCACAGAATATATGTTCACATACAGGAGGAGATGATGGAGAGGAAACAGAAAGGTACCAGCTGAAATCCACTGCCAGAAATATTAAACCTTTTGATCAACAGTTTTCTTTGCTGATAAAAACCAGTATGAGAACCTCTTAAACTCTTTTTTACTGCTTTCCAATGTTTCTCAGAGTTATGTGATTCGTCTCCGTGAAGGCATACTTTGGAGAATGATGATGTTTACAGCTAGAAGAAAGGTGGCAAGACCATACAAGAACAACCACGTGAGTCAGAAAATTATTTTGGATTAATTGTTTACTTGCCCTGCATATATTTATCTCTGTACAAACAATACCTGATTTGAGTGATGGTAAAGGGCATGTGTTTTGGCCTCACACCAACATTCATTCCTTGAGGAAAAGTAAAGTTGGTTTTGGTGCCAGCAACTACTTCACAAAACTCCCAGAAGTTACATAAATTTGTCACATTTCTTGTTTTCAGAGGAAAAAAAAAACCCCAACATATTCTTAAATTCACAACACTGTGTCAAAAGCATAGTAAATTGATCATATTCTCGCCCCTCTTTGTTAGCCATACTTAACCAGCGATCGCACAAAAATATTGCCATGGTAACATATAGTGATAGCAACAACAAATAGCAAAGACATAGGAAGAGCATAATTTATGTGTGGTCCAGAGGCTTTTACTCACTTGGAACATTGCTGGGTGATTCTGAAAAACAAATTACTTAAAATTATCAAATGTGCAAATAGCAGAAGAGAGAAAAAGAACTCGGGGATCTTTTCAAAGAATCCTCTTCTCAGACTCTTTCCATCTTTATGCATTTGTAAACTCCTTTCTCTCATTCTCACCTGCTGTGGAGTGCAGAAACTTTCCATATCTGCCACCTGGTACGTAAATCAGGAGTGTTCAGGATGTTGTATACTTTCCAAAAAAACTGGAAATGCAGTTAGTTGTGAAACTATAACATCTAGGTGAGAAAATCATTCCTGCAGAAAGTGACATAGGAACACTGATGTTTTTATGAAGAAAACAGATCTGCCTGAAACCTGATATGCTAGACAGCAGGGAAAATTCTATTGTGATTTATGCATCTTGTAACCCAAATATAACTCAGACAACCAGTTTGTGACAAGCCCTGATGGCAGCTTGGACAAAGATTACTTTCACTGTTGTTATTCAAGGAGAGAAACTGGATGTTTGATCTTAATGAAGATCTTCAGAAATCAGACCAGTCTTAATGGATAGAAAAGTAACATAAAGCTAAAAAGAAAAAGAAAAAAAAAATCAAACATCTGCTTCATAGCTTTATCTTGGACTATCTCCAAACAGGGTATATCGATGTACAGAGGTGACACAGACATTGATGGCATTGGGTTAGCGAGAGATAACAAACCAGTACATTAGGGTGTCTCAGTACAGATTTCAGGACAGCAAAGCATTGTTTCCATTAGAAATGTAATACCCTGCACACCTGATATCTCACAGTGCAGACTGTGAAATGACTGCAGGCCCTGCAAGGGTCAATTTGGCACAGAAGCCTTTACAGGGATATTAATTGCAATGGTGGTCTCCTACGAAAGTCAACAATCTCACTGTTATAGGGTTTAAATGGTGGATAAAAATAAAGTAATGCCCAAAGTATTTCACTGACTAACAGGCTGAAATTATTTCTGTTGCAATTCCCTTAATTTTTACAACTCTAACACTTTAAAAATGTAAGCCACTCTGTTTTAACCAAGGAAGAAGAACACACTAAAATTCTTCCTATTAGTCTTGGATCCAAACATCAATACAGAAGAAACACCTGACACCAAAGCCAAGTGTATTACATAGGGATATTCAGAAGTCATTCAGTATTCAAAATCAACACGAATCTCTCTCTCTCCCCCTCTCGTCTGCTTGCTTGCTCCCTCTCTGGGGAATAGTTATTTCTCAGTGGGTGGAATGATGATGTTTGACTTGGCAGTGCAGTGGAAGCATCACATGGCTTATAATGAAGGCCCAGAGTGCTGTTTCTAGTATTGGTAGCTGGTTATGTCACCAGAATGTTCTCACATGAAAAGGTGTACCAAAAAAAGGCAAAAAAAAAAACGAAAAACAGCTGAAAGAGGTTTTAAAAACAGAATGTCTAGCAGTAAGCAGAACAATTTGAAATTAACAGCACATAACAAGGGTATGAGCATTTAAAGACACCATTCAGAAATTAGAAGGATCAAAGAAAACAGTCTTTGAAAACCATTTAATGTATAATTAGGTTAAGCACGTGTATTTGGAGAAACTCAAAACTAACTCAGAACCTATTCTCAGATTTTTAATGAAAGCCAATTTTTCCACAACTTGGGAAAGTTCTGTTAGTACTTCCATTCCTCTGGGCATTTCTTGGTTCAAGCAGCTGAAGATTTAATACGGAAAGAGGAACAATTCTTTTATGTTTTTACTGGAGAATTTGAGTTGTCTATTCATGTTAAATTCAAAGACAACCAAGTTGGCCTGGAAATCAAAGGCCTCAAGTAGTCTCCAGTCCCATACAATATTCCACTAACTTAAGCTTGATCAGTAGTAATGAGAATTGATCAGTAATTTTTCCAACTCCAAAGCTGGCTTCTTGGATTCAGGATGGAATTTCTGGACAAGTCACAGGAGAATGATATCTCACGTGGGTAGTGGGGCACTCACTGGTGATGTGGGAGACAGCTTCCTTAAATGAACAAAGGAAAGCAAGGAAATGAACCCAGGTTTCCCAGATCTTGTGTCTTTAATAAGAGCATACTCCTTAGCGCTTTGGAGCTCTTTTTCTAAAGGTTTACCTTGGGAAACTTCCAAAGGTCTTAATTTCATGTCAGTGGGAAAGGAAAAAATTAAAAATCATCACTATTCTTTTAAAGAATTATGTAGAAATTTCTTCCCAAACTCTTAAGAATGTTATTTCTTTCACTTTTCTCTGCTGCTCAATTCATCAAGCTTCTGGTGAATTTCTGGTGAAAGCAGGATCTAGAACTGTGAAATTTTACATTTTTTTGCAAAATAAATAATTAAATAAATAAATGCATAGATACATACATAAATGAATCAATCAGCTTCATTAGCTTCCATAAACCTCTAGATACAACTGAGCAAAACAGACCACTCTTTGGCATTCTTTGGTGTTTTTTTCCTTCTTTAGAGTGAGCCAGCAGGCATTCTGCATGTCCACATGCAGCTTTAGATAACACAGTACAAGAGGAACAGTTATTCTCTCATAAATGCAGCTGCTGCACCAGGAACAGATAATGTTCAATAACATTCACCAACTTCTAAACAAGCCAAGCATCAGAAACAATACAGTGACATGGTGTAATGCTGACTGCCAGTTGCTACTGAATCCCTAGAAGATGGTTCTCCATCATCTCTAATGGGGTGCTGTATGCTGTGTGCCTATTTGCATAGTAATTTTGCATGGAGCATCTCTGACTACTAGTCTTTTATATAAACTAGAGGGAGGAGAAACCAACCTTGCATACCAAAAAAGTAGCTGTTGGAATGAGAAAGAAAAGGAGGGCATTAGCGAGAAAACCAAGAGGGGACCTTGAAGGGAGAACAAAGGATTATTTGAATTCCTTCAGTATAAAATTAAAAGTAATACAGAGAGTGACTCAATTCCAGGTCCTTGAAAATCAAATTCCTAAAACACAAGCCCAGATGGTTGACTGATGTAAATAAATGCAACTTCACTGGCTTGAAGAGAACAGTAATAACGTACACCAGCTGAGGTTTTGGCAAATCCTCCTTCTGAGTTCAATCAACACTCACATGTTCTCAGGTCAATGGACACAGACTTATAAGATTCATTCCCAATATACTCTTATGACAAATAAATACAATTAACATTTTCTCCTCATTGCTCACCACAATAAATTTTCACTTCATTTTTCATGTCAGAAAACTCTACACATTAACATCACCAAACCCATATTTTGGCAGACTCTGAAGGTTTCCACTACCAGCTTCTTTCTGGGACTTACCACAAAAAGTGATGTACAAGGTAATTCAGAGGGAATTTCTGATAATTAGCTGCATCAAAGAAATACAGTTGATTTGAATTAATTTAAGAATGGGAATATGATCTGTATCAACAGCCCTATAATTAGACATCTTCTCAATGCACTAACCATATCACTTAATTAATCCTGAACTAAGCCACAGAAAGCATCATGTCCTACAGTTTGTTATCCAGGCCTTGTGTGCTCAGAGAAGCCTAACAACTTGATCAAGGATGTGGTGGATGGCAAATAACTATCAAACAGCTCTCCCTGTTAGCTCCCACCAGCACATCCGATCCTTCCCCAGAAAGGAAATCACTCTGTACAACATGCTTCTCTGGATATCACAGGGCTTCTTTCTCTTCCTTCAGGTTTGAGGACAGAGTGAACACAAGGAGTGGAAAATGTGGGAAATAAGAACTGTTAAGTTCTTCATAAAAAAGGATGGGAAATGAGGGAGTAGATGCGTTCCTAGAGGTGGGATTTTTTTCCCCTTTCTTTTCTCTGTCACCTCTAGTAAAAATTTAGTTCCAGAAGAGAAGTGATGAACATGAAGGGAAAACACAAAATCAGTACAAGCTTTCTCCATGAACTGACAATATTTCCAGGTAAATGAATTATGACACTGATTTTAACTCAAGGCATATGTCACAATACCCAAAACACAGGGTTCACGGCATACCTTGTCTGAAAAAATTCCAAAGCTGAGCAAAACACTTGCTTTGATCTTTCTGGTAGGAAGTAGAAACATTTGGTCAAATCAAGATTTTGCTGGAGGCAGTTGCATATGGATTATTCAGGAACTGATTTTTTTTTTTTTTTTAAGAAAACATTCCAGCTGTAGTGCTCTACCATAAGTATACCATAATAATTTTTAAAAACTAGTACAAACAGCGAGGTGAATTGAATACTGGCTGAACAGCTGGGCCCAGAGGGTGATAATCAGTGGCACAAAGTCTAGTTGGAGGCCAGTAGCTAGCAGCATACCCCAGGGCTCAATACTGGCTCTAATACTGTTCAACATATCCATGCGTGATCTGGATCATGGGGGAGAGTATAACCTCAACAAGTTTTCAGATGACACAAAACAGGAGGAGTGGCTGATAACACCAGACAATGGGGCTGCCATCCAGAAGGACCTGGACACGCTGGAGAAATGGGCTGACTGGAACTTCATGAAATTCAACAAGGGCAAGTACAAAGTCGTGCACTTTGGCAGGAAAACCCCCGGCACCAGCATTTCCTGGGGGCCACCCAGCTGCAAAGCAGCTTGGCAGAAAAGGACTTGGGGGCTCTGGTAGATGCCAGCTTGAACATGAGCCAGCAACGTGCCCTTGCTGCAAAGGCAGCTAACAGTATCCCAGACTGCATCAGGCAGAACACCATCAGCAGGTCGTGGAAGGTGATCCTTCCCCGCTGCTCAGTACCTGTGAGACCACTCCTGGAGTTCTGTGTCTGATGCTGGGCTCCTCAGTACGAGAGAGACACACGGACCTCCTGGAGAGAGTTCGCTGAAGGGCCACGAAGATGATCAAGGGACTGGAGCACTTCACCTATGAGGAAAGGCTGAGAGAGCTGGAACTGTTCAGCCTGGAGAAGGCTCAGGGGGATCTCACAGTTGTATATAAATATCTGAGGGGAAGATGCAAAGACGACAGAAGCCAGGCTCTGTTCAGTGGTGCCCACTGACAGGACAAGAACCAATGGCTACAAACTGAAACACAGGGTGACTGAGCACTGGCACAGATCACCCAGAGTGATTATAGAGTCTCCATCCTTGGACATATTCAAAAGCCATCAGGACATGGGCCTGGGCAACTGGCTTAGACGACCTTCCTTGAGTGGGGAGTGGACCAGATGGCTTCCAAAGGTCCTTTCCAGCCTCAACTATTCTGTGAATACACAAGCTTCTCCCTGGGAGCTGCAGAGATTTACAGGGTTTTCCTACCATTACTTGTCACCTGAAAACACATCACAGGGCCTTGGCACGGGAAGTTGCTGTTACAGTGCAATTCAGTAAGTGGTCCACTTCACTAGCAAATCTGCATTTTTCAAAAAAATCTTGATTCATTTTTATTTCCAGGGTGCATGAATAAGGAGACTGAATGGATTATGAGAGCACAGACAATTAATGTATATTCTCCTAAGCCAGATAGAATTGCTAAAACAGCTAACATATATTCCTAAAATATATAATAGAATAAAAAAGTCACTAATTTATCACTTTCATTCAGACAAAGGTAGAAGGTATAATAGGAATCTGTTTCTCTGCTCTTATTCAAAATATACGTCATAGTATATTAATAGTTTCTAGGTAACTGTGCAGTTTGATGGAGCTTTTTGCTTGTTTGGTTTTAATCTCAACAAAAGTAACAAGTTCTAGCAAACATCCCTACCCTAACTCACACATGCACAAACAGCAATTTATAAGAACCTCCACCTCTCTGACTTTTTAATGTTTTATTTCTTGTTCTATTTTCAGGAACTTATTAAAACCAAATAACAAGTGTTCAAAGAAAAGAGCAAAGGCAAATTCACATCGATTTGGATGTTTTTTGAAAGTGTGAATTCAAAGGCTACATACTTTGAGCTTTCAGTGCTCCACAATTAACATCATGTAGCTACCATTATCCAGGAATATGCTGGGAAACCCTCTGTTCTGCAGATGTGAAATCTATTTTAACTGAATCCATTTCTGCCACAACTATAACAAAAAACATTGCTAAAAAACTCAACTTACTTCTAGTCAGAGAACAAATAGAACAGGCAAATCTATACATATTATTCCTAAATCTCCATTTTTTTTACCTCTTTGTCTTATATTTTATAAGATCATGTGATCTAATTCAGATCCTGTTCCACCAAAACCCCTGCCCTTTTCCAGTCCTTTCTCCCCCTCTGTGCAAATAGACCATTCTCTTGTGAACAGCAGAAAGAGGCTTTCTGCCTACAAAGCTCAGCATGTGTCTCATGCAACGGCTAAGAAGCAAGGCTTGTGAAAAAGAAAATTGGATAAGCCAAAGCAAACTCCACCAATTTGTTTCATACCTTGGAGATTTATTTCTCAAAATATGCTATATGTGTTTTTGAGAATATTCTCTTTTGGAGATCTCCTGTAGTCCTGTTGTAAGACAACTAGACCTGGCTTTCTAGAAATGTTTTAAATCAAATAACTTTAATTTATTTTTATCTTTCTAGATTTTGATTACCATATTATAATCTCTGGTAAGTGTGGAAACAGAATAATTGCATAGTGGATCAGACCACCCGCCTCAGAGATAGTCCTGTTAGTGATAGTATTCTAACAGTTGTCAACAACAACCTTGAAGAAAATGCTTAAAAAGCAGAATGCATAAAACAAGTTTCTTTGTTTCTGGAATTCAGTAGTTTGGGGAGTTCCTAAGCCAGAAGCTTTATTGGTACATTGTCCTAATATTCACCAGTAAAGGAAGTTTTGCCACACATCTGTCAATTTCTTTTACTACGCTTAGAAACCCTTTTAAAACTTTATTCAAGATGTCATCATTAAAAACAACATTTTTCTTCCTTAATTATTCCTAGCCAAATTTTACCTTCAAGCAGGTGCTAGCCAACCCATTTTAAAATCAATGCAATCCTAATATAAGAGGGGCAACCTGAACTTCCACTGGAAAACTGAGTTATGCACAACTATTTGTGATTGTTCTCCTTGCATCACCTCTGGAAGCACATTTTGCACCACTAAGTAGTGTTTAAATTGAGCATACTATTAAGTAAGCTTACACAGGTCTTTGCAATCATATTTTAAAGCACAATCACTGCACAGATAAGCTTACAACCTAAATAAAGGCATACCACAATCAAAGTAACACAGCAACCTTCAATATTACTTAATTCTGTCTCAAACAGAAAAAAATTGGGACTCTCAATATTTTGTAAAATTACCTTTAGTTCATTGGGTGTGCTCTTGAGTCCCCTGTTCTGGCTACCTGAGGGAGAATTCAAGCCTTTTAATGCCAAAAGCATAGTTATATTTCTCTGAGCTTCAAAGGCCACCAGGGAGGAAGTGAAGTGCTGCTGGGAACTGGGGACAGGGGATGCTACCAACTTAAACTTATAATATACTTACATTATTGCAGGCTTTGGACTGAAGGGATATAGGAGACCAAGGAAAATACCATCATTAGTGGGTCCAGGACTTCTTTATCCACAGCCACACGTACAGCCTACAGGGTATGGAATGCAGTGCAGCTTCAGGGTGAGCCTCCAGGTGCTATTTGGCTTGCAGGAAAATCCCTACCCTTTGCCTGTAGTTAGGTCTTGGGCAGAACTTCCCAATGAACACACCATGTATCTGATCTGTGTGTAGGGCCCAAATTCTCGTCTGGTGCACATATTTAGTTACAGAATAATGAAAGGAAACAAAGACATGCAACAGAAGGCATACGTAATATTGAGGTAGCTTTGGAAGCATATGCTTTAGTAATCTAGTACAAGCATTTCAACATAAAAACCTTACTGATTTTCAGCTAGGAATGTATAACCTATTCTGCGGTAGTTTTGTTAATGAAAAACAGGAAAAGATATTCAAGAATAAGTCATGCAGAATCTATAATTGCCCTAATAAACCTTTCTGATGACTTGCAGGAGAATCTGTAAGCAGGCATTTCAGATATGTCATCAGTCTCTAATCTTTGCTGAACAGTTGTGCTCCTTACTGCTTTAATAGAATGGTTGGGTTTAGAGGTTGGGTTTTTTTTTCCTTTTCCTAAACACATTAAGGATTTTTCTTTACCTTCTCAGGGTCTAAAGACACTTTATGTGGCAAGAACTAAGCTAATTTTTGTTTGCAGGCTGACAAGATTCATATTCTGATTCTCTTGCTAGTAACAATAATAGTTCTGTCAAAGTTTCTGAGGCTAATTTTGGTTTTGCTTATTTTATTTGTGTATGACATGCTATTAGTCATCATTACCATGCATATTAATAAACACATAAGTCTTTAGACTTTACATTTATGTATTCGTTGAAGGATTTCACTTCATATTAGCATCAGGAAGACTCCTCTTGTGGACAGACAAGAAGAGATACACATAGACCACTTCCACATTTTGATATGTTTTAAAAATTACTTTAGAGATGCAAAACTACTCTTTCAAAGGCAACATTACCACTGAATTGCAGAAACATGCCTTCCAAATGACCCCAAAGCTCTGAGACCACATTAACTACAGACTAAACTTCAGAGAGTTGAGCTCCATGTATGCTCAGATTTCCTACTTTGTACTCAAGCAAGAAAAAAGAATTGAGGGCTTGTTCTGCTGTCACTAACATCAAATTCAATTTAAGAGCAAAGCTTATTCTAGGGATGGCAAGACCCAGAGTGTGGATTATTTGGGCTTGAAAATTTATACTGAGGGAATCCATCCTTGAGTCATACCAGTACGGCTTGCAAACTCCCTCACGGACTCATAGTAACTCTGTACTTAGTTGAAGGATCTTTCCTTTATTTATCAAAGGATCTCCATAAATCCTTTGTATTCTAGAAGCTACTTGGCACCATATGTTGTGATATCTGTTAGAGCTGGTCAGTTTTAATTTGTTTTGTAGATAATGTGGTATTGTTTCAGTTCCCAGAGTGCATAACTGTAGCACTGAAAATAAGTTTTGGAACCAATAAGCTATGTCCATAAATTGAAAGTTCTCTGAGCTGGATTCCCACTAATGTGTGGGAATATTCTGGTTGTGGTGGCCTTTATAGAGATTATAGATAGAGAAATGTAAGTAGAATGCAAGTAATTTGATGACCCAGCTGTATAAGCATCATCTAAAATTCACATAATTCTTTCCCTTATATCCATTTTCACTTGACCAATTCACATAAAGGTGGAAAAACCTAGCTAAAAAAAAATATTACAATGGAATTCACAGAGTTCCAACTTCTCCTACCGTTGAGGCTGAGAGCAACTTCTGGGAGCGCCACATGACCTTCTGAGATTATTTGAAATTCTTCTGACAAAACCGTAAACAGCATAGGTTACTGGTTTCTGAATAGCTAATTGTAAAAGTCTTTATTTTGAAGATGAAGCTGGAAAATTTCCCAGGTGACATGTTCTAGACTTTGCACTAATTTAACAGATTTTGGGGAAAAATAGATAGCGCTTTAAAAGAGGTAATATTTGCTTAGTTTTTGAAAAAGGCTTGTAAGACTTCCCATCACAGAAAATAAAAAGTCCTTCCTTATTCATATCTTTTTTAAAAAAGATGCAACTAATGTCCAATTTTAGGACTCTAACAGGACTACTTTGCACATGTTTCAAGCTCATAACATGTCAAAGGACACTTGTGATTCAAAAGACATACTTTCCACGTGTACAACAGGGCATGTGCCAACAGCGTTACGGCTGCAGCTAAGACAAGGTCTTTCAACTGTGTGGACTTACAGTTCCATCTGCAGTGTCACTCTGATGATCTGAATAAGCAAGCCCAGCATAAACTGATATAACATGATGCATAATCACAATGTGAGCAAGAGAGAATTAAGTGCGAGGAGTTCTGATATCAATAAGGAAATTGCAGTCAGTTCTAACAATATCCTGTCAATCTTCATTAGTATGAGAGAGCACAAACTTGGTTGCATTCAAGATACAAGGCACAACAAAATTAATTTCTCTAGAATTATATTGGGAGGGAATTTTAGCAACAGATTCATATGCCATTCAATGTTTTTAACCACTGAAAACTTTAAAGACAGATATAGTTTTCAGGTCCTGATGTGTGAGGCTGATGGTCTTCCCCATCCATCTACTCCCTGTAAATGGGTCAATGAATTACTTTGATACTCTCTGTTTTTTCTGAGTCAGCAGACTTTTCCAGCCTAAAGAACGTGTGAGGTAGCCCTGAAAAGAGGTCAGTACAATCCACTGCAACCCTATAGCAAAACAGTATGCCTGACATCCTAAATGTATCCTTGGGAGTACTAGAGCTCTGTAGAGCCTCCAGACTTCCACAGGTTTTTGTGCATACAAACTGTAGATAGGCTTTGCTCAAAAAAAGTGTTTTTTCAGTAAAACTCTCTGGTCAAGTCTCAGGTCACCTGTTGAACTAATCTGCAGTTCCTGGAGGCCTACCTAGCCTCCAAAGCAAAACAATTCTTTAGAAGTGAGATCATGAGCCTCCGTGGTGGCTTCTTTCAGCCAATGAAAACAACATGCAGCTGGCAAGTTTAATACCAGTTATAGTGATGGCATTGCAGACATACTGCCCCAAGCTCTTCAGAAGAAAGTGAAATGGGCAGGCTAGCATTTCTCTATTGCATCTTACAGCATCCTCTTCCCTTCTGGGGTATTGCCTGTCTCACTTTCAGTAAAAGTAACCATTTGTGCCTATCTGCACAGAAGAATGAGTCAAAGAATATCAGTGGACAGAAAGCCCTGGAACTAAAGACCAACATGCTTTTCTAAAAAGTCTTCACTTTTCTGCTGCTAATGTTGCAAATAAAAAATAAGTATTAAAATTGCATATAGCATCTGATACGTGAAAAGCCCTGCACTTTCTATTTCCTCCCTAGAGACCATACCTCTTATCCTAAAGAACTTAGAACTGCACAGCAGTATTTCTGACTCTCAAACTCCTGAGCTCCTAAAGGCAGCCTGCAGCCCAGTGAAGCTGGATCAAATATGTTCTAAAGAAACATTAGGAAAACTTTAAAGTGAGGTCTTTATACTCAAGAGTCCAAAAGAAAAAAAGTTAGTTTGCCAGGTGTTTTATTCTAACCTCTCAAAGTTTTATGGCATGACAGCACTTTCTCACTATTTAAAAAATATTTCATAGTGAAAAAAATTCCCACACACTTTATTGTATTTTCACATGGGATTTACTGATAATTGGTATTAAAGAACGAGCAAAGGGACCTACACTCTCACCAAAACTACGCAAGTATAAGTTAACTTTTTGGACTGAATTGCAGTAGACATCACGAGGAATTTATTTGATCTCTCCTTGTATCCTCCTCCAGAATAAGCTACTTGAGTTTGTTATTTTGTACAGAAACACAAACAAAAATCTTATACAACCAGGGAAGTATTCAAAACCCATAAATATAGCTTCCTGACAAAGTGAAATTGTTCTCAGAAGTGGATATCTTAACAGTGGTCACTTTTTCTTTTTTTTTTAAACATTCTTCTCCTTTGTGTCTTTAATACAGACAAATAAAAGCAACAGATGTTAACATACTTCAGCCAAAATTGAAGTAAGCCCTTATGGCCAGAGCTAGCAAGCCAGGAAAGATGTCACTATAGTGCAAATAATTCTGAAATAGGTAAATGAACACAGAAACACACAACGCTACAAAAAGTCTACAGGACAATCTATTTGGTAACGGGCATATCTGACTCTTGTGGACATTTGTAAAGTATGTTATCACAGTCATTTTCATTTCCATGTTAAGAATGAACATAGCAATTGCCCCCTCTCTCCAGGCAGTCTGCAGGCCAAGTGCCACCCTGAGGTACACCAATCCAAACCTACAGGGCGTCTAGCAATAATTGACATCAACATTTGGCCTCTCATAGTACAATGACGGCAGATCTATAAAGGATGAGGTTTGCTCTATGACACCTAATTTGTAATAGTCTTCATAGTGCAATTCTGCTGCTTTGAAAATGACTGTGTAAATCTCACCTGAGCTATTCTAGATCAATATGTCTGGTGTACAAATGAAGACTCTTCCAGCCACCTAGTAACTATGCCACCAACATGACTAGAGGTCTGCAAGTTAAGCAGGTACTTTGTATTGTATATGTCCTGCTCTCACATCATTGCTGGTAATAAAATGTCTACAATATCAAATTAGGGCCTCAAAACAGAGCTATTTCAGCAGCTGTTCTTTATTACCACTCATGTTGTTGCTGGCTGCTGAGAATGTCAGGAAATTTCTGTCTTACTGGAGACAGGGTAAAGCAATTCTGTGCAACATCTTTAAATAATGCTGCGATATGCATAATGCCCCCCATTTGACAGAGAAATAGTGCCTAGCAGTTACTAATTGGGATTCAGTTAAACATAATGTTCTTGGTATGTAACAGTAGCACATAGACTCCCATAGTATAGGAGCAGAGGCAAAAATCCTTAAAACCAGTTTTGACACTTACCACAGCAGAACTGAAGAGATTAAATATGTGGAACAGCATAACTCTATAGGAAGATACCATCTTTTAAAAAAAATTTGCTAATAAAGGAAAAACCAGCATATTCTGAAACTTAATTCAGGCAAGAGATTGGAGAAAATTCACCAATCATGACAGATCAAAGTATAAATTAATATCCCCAAAGGCAGATTTTAGAAGTGTTCCAGATACATACAATGTATCTTTATTGTTATTTTGTGAAAGTCATCCACGGGAAATATTTTCTCAGACAAAAAAAAAAAAAAAAAAAAAAGTGGTTTTTTTGCCATCTAAATGGGATTAGAATATAAGACAGAGTGACAAAATGTCCCACATATAGATATTGTCACATATATTGTAGCTCCTTAACAAGGTAGTTATAAAAATAACCAAGAAAAAAAAAAGAAAAGTCAACAGAAGCACAAACAAAGGCAAACCTTTAAAACAGGGGACAAGCATACTTCTAGAGGGTTTATGGGTTTTGGACTAAATGATACCGGTCCAACTTTAATTTATTACAGAGCTTGGGTTTATCTCTGCTCAGCTCTGGACTTCGACAGTCTTAATCCCCAGAGTGAGCACACTTATCCAAACTTCCCCTCAAAACTTCCAGAAGGTTCATTTGTGATTTATGGGGACTGAATTTTGAGAAGAAAAACTTCTATAAACTCCATGGTCAGAATAGCATCCTCATATTTATATGCCTAATGCAAAGTAAAAAATATTTTCACATGAATAGAAACAGCAGAGAGAAAAGAAGCTTCAACACGTAATTTAAAAACAGGCAAAAGAAAAAAAAATTATTTTTTTTTAAGGCTAAACCTGACCGATTTTACATGAGAAAAGCCAATGGATAATAGTCATCTGGGTATTTAGGACAGGGCAAAGCATGTTTCATTTCAGCAATATTGTTTTTGTAACTAAATAGAAAAAAAAAAGGAAAGAATTAAGCAGGAAAGCTCAAAGGTTTGTCTAAAAAGAAAAAAAAAAGCGCCTTTTATTCTTTCTAAATGATAGCATTTAAAGGTCCATAGAATATGAATGAAGTCTGGCTGTCTGGTACAAGCTGCTTCTAGGCACTGTAATCCAGGAAATGGCTTTCCTGTACAAGCCCTGCAGTAAAAGGTTGAAAACAATTTTTATTAGATGCAGCTCAACTAGCCTCTAAGTGTTCTTTATGTACAGGATAATTAGAGGTCAGTCAGTTACAGGTGTCTAGACCTGCTTTATGCAGGAAGAGATCTAAAATCAGCAACGGTCTGAACTGTACGAAGATGCACACAGTTTGTGTATTTGACCCAGTCCTGCCCAGGTATGCAAAGTGAGTGGCGATGTACTACTATTTCATTTAGAAAAAAAGTTGTGAACCCAAGCAGGAGGCCACTATTGTAGGGTGTTTTCTCAACCTGAATCAATAAACTAAAAATTGCATTAGGAAGGAGATGCATGATCCAGACGTGGAGTCATAAACCCTTTCATCTATGTCACCAGATCAAATTTGTTTCTTTTGAGCTGTGAAAAAGCTAGTGCTATCTGGTTTCTTTTTGGTGGCCCACATGAAGCGAGTTCACAGCCTCAGCCAGGAGAATGCTGCCCACATCAGTAGATAATGTCAGAAAAGTTGTGAGTACTGGATGAAAACACAAACTGAACTGAGACGATCAGTTCAACAAGATGCCTGTATATTGACAGAGGAATTAAAACAAAATCTGTGCACTTTGTGCATTTTGATCTGTAGATTATTAAAATAACCTAATTCTCCAGAATTATCACTCTGTCACCTTTGACCAATATCATAAATTTATACTTGATAATAAAATTTACTAATTAAACAGTACTTTCCAACTGCCACTGACAAATCAGTTTACAAAGAAGTATTAGCAGATCAGCTTAGAGAGAAACAGAGGCTAATGCCATGCCATTAGACAACACATAAAGTAGTACACAGAGAGACAGCAGGTGCCTGTGATAATAGAAATATTTATAAACACACCATGGGTTCTGTCTCCATACTACTGTCTCCTATAATGGTTTAGAAAATGGAAGGGAAAAAAAAAAAAGAGAGATCACTGCTCAGTTTTCTTTTTCTTCACAGATGTTATCAGACAAGGTAGGTGTGAGCTGGATATACCACATGGAAAAAAAATCTTTAAAAAAGTCAGAGGCAGAAAAAATTAGGAACTGTTCTTTGCCCGTCCTCTGTTACCACAGGGTGCCTTTACAATTTTAAAAATGAGACAACAAAGAAGTTAGTGGCAGAAGCTGTGATTCTGGAAATGGCAGCAGAGGCAGGAGCTGGTTAAAGATTTTAACAACAGTTCATAGCTCCATACTGATTTTCGCCTTTTATCGGTATCAAGAGGTTTGCCTTGTATTCATTTTGCCTCTGTATTTATCACCTTTCTTTCCTGTTTATATTTCAGACTCTTCATTGGCTGACATGTGTTTGCAGATGATATTTTTATTGCAGTGGATGTGCTTTTATTTGTTTGAATGGTCTGGCAAAATTCAAAGAGGCTTACGGCACAAAATAAGTAGAGTTAATTAACCCTTATCTGTAATACATAACCCTTCTGCATTGAAAGGTCTTACTTTAGCAGTCCATCAGTATGACCAGTTCTATGTTTTAGCTTCAGTAAAAAGCTCTGTAAAGGATTACTAACTGAAGCCAATTCTGTAAGGTGGTAAATGGGACTTAAGTGTTGATCCAACACATGAATTAATCACTGATCCCATGCAAATGTGCTCTTCTGGTTCTAACGCATTTTCAGGGTTTTGAATATTTGTATCATCAGCTCATCCCTTAACCCAGATACAGTATCTAGCCAGCATTTTGATTAATTCAAAAGAAATGCAATCCTTCTGACGTGACAGGCTGAACTCAGATTTGTACGTGTGACTAATTCAGCAGTGTGTAGGTCTAGCATCAAAGAACATGGAAACAGTCTCAAGCTCCAAAATGAAAAGGCAAGAGACTGGAGACACACATAAAATCCTGGGCTGGACCTATGAATTAGAGACCTTTCTAAAGAGGCTTCAAAGTACTATGAGTTTCAAGGAAGTTCACTGAATAAAATGTGTTTCACTTTGATACAGGGTCTTCTATAAGATAAAGAGGCTGAAATCTCTTTAACAACAATTTACAGTATCTATCAAGAATCGTAATTATATGAAGAACTTGCCAGAATTGCCTTTTGTGTACACCCACAATTCTGCTCTAACAGCACAGAAATCGTATTCCCTTAAGCTGGTCTTGCGGATGTAGATGTGCATAACGTGCTTGAATCTGGCATATGTGTGTTCGGATAATAAACTCCATAACACACAAGCTCATTTTGTTGCATTTTCCAAATTACTAATACCCTAAAGAAGACTAGACTGAAACACATTAAAAAAACCAAACCAGGCCCATCATGGATAATAAAACAGCTATACATACCACAGGTATGCATGCAGGCCTTCTCACAGCCTCTTTTCTAAATCCAGACCTCCCTACATAGTTCCAGACCTATTTGATTTATCTCTTTCTGCATCCTGTTGCACTGAATGTCGTGTATGTATAAAACACACACATACATAAAAATATATATAACCTTTTTTATAGAGAGAAATCTCCCCAAAGACAGCATCCTGTAGAGTTTAAATCAATTTATTTTAATCTAATCTTCATCTGTAATGATTTTCTTGGCTGCAGCCATCAAGGAAACATCTTGGCAGGTGGGAAAGAATGAAAATATATAACATTTGTTTCTAATGGTTCCTATGCATGATGTAGTTTTGACTTTCTGTCCTGGTTTCAGCTGGGATAGAGTTAATTTCCTTGTTAGTAGCTGCCATAGTGCTGTGTTTTGGATTTAGTATGAGAAGAATGTAGATAACACACGGATGTTTTAGTTGCTGCTAAGTAGTGCTCACACCAGTCAAGGACTTTTCAGCTTCTTGTGCTCTACCAGCTGAGAAGTCTGGAGATGCACAAGGTGCTGGGAGGGGGGCACAGCCAGGACAGCTGACCCCAACTGGCCAAAGGGCTATTCCATACCATATGATGTCATGCTCAGTATAGAAACTAGGGGAAAGCTGGCTGGGGGGGGCGCTACTTGGGGACAGGCTAGGCATTGGTTGGTGGTAAGCAATTGTTCATTTGCATCACTTGTCTTTCCTGGTTTTTATTTCTCTCTCTTTTTGTTATTTTCTTTTTCATTACAACTTATTATTACTGTATTTTATTTCAATTATTAAACTCTTCTTTTCTCAACCCATAAGTGTTCTCACTTTTACTTTTCCAGTTCTCTCCTCCATCCTACTGCAGGGAGGGGAGTGAGCAAGCAAGCAGCTGTGTGGGGCTTAGTTGCCTGCTGGGGTTAAACCATGACACTTTCCAGTAGAAAAATGCCTGCAAAACCCATGAAATATGACTGGGCTTGGAACAGACCTCTGATGTAAACTTAGATCTGCACAGCTGAGAACTCTCTAAAACAGGAACATAAAGATGTCAGAAACTCCTTAAAATACCTTTAAAAGTCATTGAAGCAAAGTGAACTTTTCTACCTAAAGACAAAGCTGAAGTGGAATTTTTCCATATAACCATTTCACCAAATGGGAAGCCTTTTCTATGTTTTAAGACTTGTTCTTTCATCTTCAAAACACAAGTTCCAAATCATCTGAAGTGGTTTTCTATTAGGAATTACTTAGACCACAACCCCCTAGGAATCTTTCTGTATTGTCAGATTTCCACTCCCTGTTGCCAAACTCAGTGCCTTACTAATTGCCTGGGGGTACAGTGCCTTGCTTATAGGAACAAGTTATTTTCTTGATGGAATAGCAGGATTTGCACCTGCAGAGACTCATCTTGGGAAGCCTGGCAAGCAATCAAGCAGGCAGCTGGGGAGCCTAGCTGCCCAGCAACCTTACAGGAGAGACCTCTGGAAAGCTAGGAAGCCTGTCAGGTTGCACACCAGCTAGTAGGCAGCTAGCTGGCAAGGTGGCTGGCCAAACCTCAAGAAACCAGGAGAGGTTAGTCTGTGTATCTCCTATCCTGGCTTCTGTCAGCAACCCTGATGAATCAACACACTCTGATAGAAAATTCCAGTTCTGTGGCATCAGCATTGAATAACGAATGAAGCATATTAGAAAAAAAAATGCTACCCACAACTTTCCTAGATCCCTGCACCCTCAGGAAGAAAGTCAGCTCAAGGTTAAGACAATGTTTCTTGCAGATGTTGCACTGTGGAAAATAACTGAAAACAGAGCAAGAAGAAATCCCCAGCAGTACTTTGGTCGTGTATAACATAATGTCTGCACCACACTGGTCAAGATTGCTCTGGGGCTTGTTCTTCGAAAGGCCATGTCTGTAATTCACATTTATTCACACACCTCATAAAATTGCAGAGCTGAGTTACTTACAGTGTTAACCACTTATTCTTTTGACCACTAAAACAATAAGAAGTCAGTTTGGTTTTAATTTATTAACTGAAAGGAGGTTAGTGGTCACAGATTAGTCCTTTCTGGGAGTCACTGCACAACCCAAGCAGCACTTGTTCTGGCACGGAATAGCTCTGCTACCAAACTCTGCTGATGGACAGCTGAACTAGAACCATACCAAACTCTGCTTGCTGCTGGAAGGGGTACTTTTCAGAGCCACAGGCAGCTTTCTATCAGAGGGTAGATCATGCCAAACAGGAATGTGTATATGACCACATAAGAAAAAGGTTTCATCTCATCTGTTACTTCAGTAGGTTTGCACCTGGCCCAGTTTGCTTTTTCTGCCAAGTTGACCTGACTGCTGTAGCTGGCAGTAGAAGGAAACTGCTTATGTTTTCACTGAGCTTTCTGGTTGGTTGCTTCTCTCAGTTTAGACTGGCATAATATATACTTATTCTGACTTGAAGAAGCAGCTACTGAACATGGAATTTTCTATCATGTTCCTTAAATGAATATTTTTAGGTCAAACCTCCCTCAAAATTAAACCTTGAACAAACAAAAAATGCATAGGGAAAAATAGACAAGACAAAGATTAAATACATATATTATGGTTCAGTTTTAATTTTTGAAAGTGCTATTAATAAACATAGGAGTTAGAAGACACCTATGTAGTATCTCCTAAAACCTCTCTCTCTCTCTCTCTCTCAAAAAAAGCGCATTAACCTCACACTCTGCTCTAAACATTTCACTCAGTCACTGCAAACACATTTGAATTTAACCTGTAAAGATGACTGCCAAATTAGCAAAACAAACAACAAATTAAGAAACCACATCAAAAGAATAGGATTAAAAATAATTGAACAGAGCAGCTTTTCCAGCCTCCCTCCTTCCCCCCCACTCTGAATTGGATCAACAAGTAATACATGCCAAGAGAATGTGCTGCATTCACATCAAGAAATCAAACTTATCATCAACCATTTTGATCACAATCACATCACAAATTACTGATCCAACCACTGCCCAGCCCTCCAAATTACAATCTCATATCTTCAGAAATTATATGCCTTTTCTCCTAGTACATTAAATAAGAAAACAAAATTGGAAGAGAGCCAACCTCCAATTAATCAGAATTAAAAATTCACTCCAAGACAGACATGGATTTTGGTTGCATTGATGGTTATATTCATTGCAATCAGGCTAAAAAAAGATAAAGGACTATATGACAGCATTACCACCTTTCCAGAAGAGTTCTGCTAGAGAACAGCCATACAAGCTGTTCTACAGAACACACACCAAGTGAAAACACAAACTGTTTTCTTGTACGTGATGTACTTGAGCAATGGTGTTACAAGAATCCAAAGGCACTGAAAATAATGGAAAATAATGAGTGTTGTTGGTTATGATTCAGAGTTCTGAATGAAGGAACAGAAGCAAGGTAATTTTAAGGAGAGCGTTTTTATGTGTAAACAAAATAGGTGAAGCAAGAAAGAAAAGAAAAGTGTCTGGTATGATAAGCCTTCCAGAACACTCATTTTCACCCTTTTCCATCTCCATCAACTACCTTGCTCTAGTACAGCTTCTGATTAGAAAGCCAGGATGAGAGAATGCAGGATATTTCCACTTCCCAATCCCAACAGTGACTGTTGACAGGGTACTGTTCAACACAGAGCTTTACTTGTTCACTTTGTCTTCTATGAAATACATAAGCCCTTTGAAATAATCAGAAAAAAAAAAATATTGAAGACTTACTACAAAGAAATCAATAAAAACTTGAATATTTGAAAGCCAAGATTTTATATCGAAGATCTTTTGAAATCTCTAAAACCTTTTTCCTCCTGAAAATGCAATCACATTTTAACACCGTAGGCAAGACACCTTGATGAGAACCAGCTTCCATTTCTGACCCTGATACAGCTCTGTTAGGAACTTACAGGCAAGGAATATCACCTTTCCATACCTCAATCTACTTTTACATAGAACAGAAAAATAATTGTAGCCCACACTTTGATAAGGTGATACCTTTTCATTATTATTTTAAAAATTCAGCCTGCCAAGCAACCAGTTCATCATCGTCTCTGGACTTTTTTAACTGCCTCGGGCAATGGACATCATTCAGTCTAGTTTTCTGTGTGATTTTTAAATCTCAGAACCTGAAGTTCCACAGTGTTACAGAGCAAAACTCTTTAGATCCCTAGTGGTGAACAAAATGTTTACCCATAACATAAAAAAAAAAACCAACCCAACAACAAAACCCACTAGTCTTTAATGGCATAACATTGGGTTTGGACTTCTTAACGTATTCTTTTCTGTTCCCCCTCCCACGATAATCTGCTCATTTGAGATTTATAGTAGGCAAACCCACCTACATTTCAATAAAGGAAGGTAAACAGGAAGGTAAACAGGAAATAATCCCAAATTTACTAATACTACCTGATATCTATTTTTTAAATACATTTCCCCTTCTATCTCTTAACAACTGACGAACGTATAAAGTATTGAAAAAGCTGTAGTTATAGATATACAAGTTGTAGACTTGACCTCAGCGATTTAATTTTAAAGCCATTGCTTGTAAGTTTATCATGCTTAATTGTCTTAATTCTTAGGCACTACCATTATATATTGCGTACAGTAAGAGCTACCATAACTCCAAAACAGTAAGAGGCCTTAAAACACTATGAATTTACAAGTTGTTTTTCCCCCTGAGCTGACTATTAGATCTTAGATAATGTGAAGAATTTAAAAGGATCTTCAGGATCATCTTATTTCTCATTGTTCCCTAAACCTAGGGAGATTCTAAGAATTATTAAATATTTTAGTGCCCCAGTGACCTCCAAACTGCCTATACCACGCTCATTTCAGATCATAAGCCAGGCAAACAACAATATCTCTTTCAACTGCATTGTCAAGTCTTTCACCACAAAGCATCAAATGTAGTCTTTGTACAGCAAAGAACTGCAGTTTATCTGCTGATGATCGCTCCTGGGTGGCCTAGATGTTTGAACATGGTGGGTACCCAACATTTCAGGTTCTTTTGTAAGTCTCTACTTACATTTGTCAAGTAAAATGAAGTTAAAAAGGTGTCAAAGTCAGCTTTGCCTTACAAATATTGAGTGCAATATAACAGGCTGTTTGTCTGCACTCTTGCTGAAGGCTGGAACAGACTCACTAAGTCACCCTGGCTATTAAATAGGAAGGCTGGATAATTTCAAGCATATCCATATTAGACAAGGACGCCCTGAATAACCAAATCCTTAGCACTGTGAAAATGAAGCAATAAGCAATTTCTATTCTTTTAATTTCTCTAAGCTACTTTCTCTCTTCTAATGTATTTATAATAAAAATGAGAACAAGTTTTCAGCATTTAAACTTCCTCTGATATGTCAGTGTCCCTAAGAATGTGTCAGAATCGGCACCCGTTTGGAGCTGAGCTAACATGATCATCAAGTAAGAAAGCAGTAGATGGGGTTAGAGGTAGCCGTTTATTTTGGTAGTAATTCATTTCATCGCAAACTAGCTCTATTCACTAGTCCATGAACATCACATACATTTACACTCCCATTTCATGCTGCAGTACATCAATCTGACACCATCTCTCAAGGGGAACGTTCTCTATGCAGTCCAAATGGCTTTTCAGATGAAAAATAAGGGCAATAGCCTTTTATCTCGGGAGACTTAGGTTCAAAGCCTTGATTAGGTCACAAGTTAATATTAGTTTGGTGCTCTCATCCTTCCTCACATTTGTGTACCTCACACAACCACTACTCGTTCAGGCACTGTCTGATTTGACTAGAAGTCACTGCTCAAAGGGAGGTTTCCCAGGCCTCCAGAGGAGGAGAGTACCATCAGTCAGGGACTTAGGTGTGCTGACATGAATATGGAGGAAAAAAGAGAATGTGAAAGAGGAGAAGAAAAAACAGGGAAGAACTCAAAGTTCTTACTGTTTTTTGGCAAAATTAAAAGTCATGTTTTTTCTGTTATCCCAACCCTTTTTTTAAAAGTGCCGACAAGCATGTTGAGGTCGAGCTGAATTTCTGACATTTAACAGACAGTGAAGGGCCTTCTCACATGTCTGGGTTACCTACAGACCATATATAATATCTGCAGCCTGTAACTGGCTACTCACAGAACAAAGTGAATGGGCAAAATTGTACTTTAAACGTTCTTGTGATCACAGTTAAAGAACCATCTTTTTTCAGACCTATATAATGAACCTCTTGACGTTCATAACTACCTGACAAAGAATTGCCACCTGTCAGGAACAAAAAAATGATGAGTTGGTAGTAAGATTACAGTCGTGCAACGGAAACATGGGCTTGGACTATTTACCTCAGGCTCTCAGTGGTTTCCAGCTTTGAAGATATTCAGTCAGCTAGAAGGATGGACAGTCTAGAATTGTTATTCCTGCTCCGAGCTGTCAATCCACACTAACAATGAAAGACTTCCCGTACTTTGTAGAACATAGCAGTAAATCAGTGTCATCTGCATAGAACACAGCAGCACCATCTGCATTATAAAGGTCTCACTGAAGTACATTATTGCATTATGCCAAATCAATAGCAGGAAATTGTCAGAAACTCTGCTGTACACCCAAATGCATGTTAATTTTTAGCTTATCCTACTTTCTGCTGAACCAAAACTATCTTGCTGTACATATGGATATATAAAAAAATGACATTCAATTATGAGCAAAGTGTGTTTTACACTCAAATCCAAGTGAGATACTTATCTTAACAGTATCTCCAAAGTAAAGAATTTTACTGTAACATAAACTGTAATGTGTTTATTCACAACCATATTCCTGTGAGACAAAGGGGACACACCACTCCTGTGTGTTATCCTCACTTTACAGATGGAAATTGAAGTGCAAGGCAGAATAACTTGCCCAAACCTGCACAATAGCAGTTCTGAGACAAAGCAGAAATTCGAACCAATCAAATCCTAGACTAGCCTCTCTCTTTGGCATTTCTGAGCCAAGATCCTACTAGACAATATTAAATATAGTTTTGTAAAACATTATATGATAAACAAGCAAGAACATGTGAATGACAAAATTACTTGCGATGGTAAATCAAAGGCATACAAAAAAAAATTCTGATACCTACCAAAAGGAAAAAGACAATTTCCAATGACACAATCTTTATAAATCCTTATGCTTTTCTTTGTGCTGGACATGAGTTTTGGGAAGAGGTTATGGTGAAAAAATGGCATAGATATGAGTTTTACCCAAAATTTACTTCCTTCAACAACTGGATTTTATTTCACTTATACTTCAACTTGACTTGTACAGGTTTATGTATCATTTCCTGTAGAGAACTAAGAAAAGGAACGGATATTTGACATATTAACTGACACACAACTTTTCTAGTGCTCCTGTATCCAGCCAGCTGATGACTGGATGCTTAAATATTCATTGTAGGTTTGCACATACCACTAACAAAAACATTGATTTTTTTTTAATATGTAATCTGCAATTAATTACATGAACCACTGCATATGCTACTTCGCTAATTAAACTTCAATAGGCACTATTTTGCAATACATGGATAGTTAACATGCAACACATTTTCTTAAATAAGGCACTTCATTAAAGAATATTGCTAAGATCATTGAAGTGTTTCATCTTCAGCACTGGATGCAACTTGCAGCAAAAGGAATATCATGTGTTAATGGTGTGAATGCCTAGGATTGTACTCAGGTTGTGTTTGGTTGACGATTACCTTCGCCTAGGCCTTGACTGTTAAGCATAACTGGACAGATATAAAATTCATTTGGGGCATTTCAATAGAATTTGCTGAAAATTATTTCATGTACTGTGGCTTACAATAAACTTAGGAATCAACAGGATCATCTGTCATGAGCTTTTGTAAGAGTAGGTTAGGTGTTTCTGAAATATTATTCTGTTCCTACTTTGAGACTTACACTCTAGCATTTTGATGTGTCATTTTTCTTTATTAAGAACACTCAAGGACAAATTTTCCAAAAGTGTTTAGGCACCTAGTGATGCAGACAGACAGCTTGTGTTATTTTTCAAAATCACTTAGGCAGGTTAGACAGCTAAATCCCACTGAAATTAGAGAGAGTTAGGCGTCAGACTTAGGCACTTAAAAAAATTTAGCCAACACTTATTTGCATTTTCAGGCTTCTAATCATCTTTGAACATCTGTGTGATAAGTTTTGATTTATTTAGGCTGGTTCCCAGTGCATTGCTTTCTATCACCTCACTTAAAGAGCATACCTCATTAAGCAAGTTGCAGATTTTTCTTGCAGACCATGTTAAGACGACTTATGAGTGAAACAGATGACAAGTTTTTCTCTATAATTTGGGCCAGTAGGTAATACCAAAGGACTGTTCTATGCTAAAATCTGCTCATTGAGTCAGAGCTTTTTAATAAAGTTTAATTTGGTTTAACAAAAAATAAAGGGTGAATTTTTTAAAGTTGGAAAAATATAAAACACTCAGTGTATAACTTGATCAGATTATTTTGCTCATCTTACAAAAAGAAATCAATTTCTCCCTAGGTAAATGGAGAAAAAGGTAAATTTGTATTAAATTTGGGAAGCACGTGACAAATATTTCATTTTACCGCAAAATACTTGTCCCTCCAGATCTTTGGTTTATAGTTTTTTACTGAATGAGGAACTTTGGGTCATTAAATATTTCAACAAGAATAAAATTTTAGAAGACTGAAAGGTATCTGGTTTAACCATGAAATGTATTCATAATCATATTTTTCTAAACTAGAAAATAACAAAATATTTTGGCTTGCTTAGTTTTAAGATGATGTTCTATAGAAAAGCGATTCACCAGAGTAGGTCACAACACTCCAGTAGGTCCATTGCTCCAGCTTAATAACTTTTGAATCCACTAGCAAATTACTACCATATCTGATTTAAAACAGGTGAGATCTCAAAGAGAACAAGTTCCTGTAAGTGCAATGAAAATTGGGAGCTGAGACACAGGAAAGACGGCCTAATAATTGTTGCCAATAACAGAAAAACTACAGGTGAGTTCTACAGTTATACGTGTCCTCTCTGATCTGCAGACATGGGTGGTTGATGCCCAGCCAGCGGGGGACTGGGAGGGCTGGAGAACACTGATGAAGGTGGCTCTCTGGAAACAGCACAAGAGATGGAGTCACTGTGAGGCAGCCAAGGTAGGAGAAAGGTAAAAAAGTAAATGTACTGGAAACCAGGTTTCAACAATGTGATCAGACATCACCAAAACCATAATTTTCATCAAATGACTGAAGATTTTCTTGAGAGACTATTTTTGACTCACAGATGTGGTTTTAGTCTGTGACAATTCTGATTTTTTAACTTTGCTTTCAATCAAAAATACCTTCAAACTTTTTTAAAATACCCTAGAGACTATCTGGGATTTTTTTCCAAACTGCTGTTTTGCCTTTTTTTCAAAGGGATTTTTTTCAGTATACAGTTCTTTTCATTAGAGAGAATAAAATGAAAGAATTAGCTGCCTCTGATGATTCATAATTGTACATTTTGTGGCTTCAATGACAAGATTTTTTCTTTTGTTAACAGGCAATAATTTATCAAAGCAACACAAGTCTAAAGCTGTCTTTCTATGTATGTGTGGTTCAGTTTATCTCAAGGTACAAATTTAATCATTTCCCATCTTATGTTTACATAAAGGGAACAGTGAGGTCCAAATGTAAGACGTTATATATCGTAAAATAATAATCACTCTAATAGGTGGGTGCTGAAGTTGATTACTGACTCAAAGCTTGTAGAATAAATGTACTAGGAGAAGACTAGAAGCAAGGAAAGATACATAGAATACATCAAATTTAATCAGGCAAATGTATCCCTCCAGGCTACTTTGCCTGACCTAAGCTTTCCACTGGGAAACCAGAGTTCAGAATAGTATTTCTGCAATGTAATTTCAGGTGCAACAAAGTCACATTATAAAAGAAGCATGGAAGCTATTTCGCACGCTGTGATTTGCATGGCTAGAGAAGCAGAAGGCAGGCACACTGTCCACCCCAAATCTATAGTAAAATAACTTATTTCAGATTGCTCGAAAGCCTCTAATGCCATTTGCCCACAGCTGTACACTGTGCTCTCAAGAACCATCTTTAATTGAGTCATATCTCTGACAGGGACAGGAAAAAACTGTCTGAAAAATTATGTTTTCTAGGTTTCCACTGAAAGTGTTTAATATGTTTTAGCCAAATAATTACTCGAGTTGAAGACAAGTTTCTATATGATTTCTAAAACTGCTGATTTAAACTGAGATAATCCTTCCTTCCCCAAGAAGTTATTGAACAAGGTAGCTGGCTATAGCTGCTGAAAAAAAAAAAAAAAAAAAATGGGCCATTACTATGTCCCTTGGAGGGATTTTTGCAACTACTGTATGGGAGCCTAAAAAGGAGTATTAGAGTGTTTTTGTTTCCAGATAGAGGAGGGTTGCACGCCCTCCCACCCAAATGTCCCGCAAACATACAGCCTTAACTCTGAACTCTTATTTCCGTAGGCAATGGCAAAGTGCTGTATGGACATTTGAAGTGAAAAAGTTAAAAAACTAGCATTATCTGGTTGAGGTCTTCTTTAAAGATATGCATGTGAGTGTAACAGACATGGAGGTATTTAAGGGTGTACCTTATGTACATTAATATGAATATAAGCTTGTCAAAGAAATAGGTAACTCAGTTGTCTTAGCCACTGACACTGAGGATTGGCAAGAACCAAATCTTCCTAGAGGTCCATGTTAGCTGCTCTCTTCCTCTCTTTTTCCATGCCGGCTCTGATCACCTGGGTAGCCTAGGATAAAAAGGAATCTTCCTCTGTGCAGGTGTAACATCAAGCCTTACTCATCACGACAATATATTTCATGCAAAACAAACTGGAGCTGCTAGACTTAAATTTAACTCATTATTGACTACTTTGACAGAAAACACTTTAAACAACCTTAGCTCTCAACTAACAAGATCTTTCATGTGGGGCTTATATTAAATTTTGTTTAAGCATGGTTCTGTAAATACCTTAACATGGCATTAAGGAAAGGGTTGACATAGTAAATAAATACACATACCACTCAGCAAAAGGTAAAATCAGCCTTCAAGATTTTATTTTTTTAAGTATCTTGACAAAAGTAATAACACATAATTTCATCTATAAATTCCAAAATCTCTAGGAACGCCTTAAAATTCCTACTATATGGGTAATGTAATCATATCAGTCAGTGCCACATCATCCTCCCAGGAGCCCTAAGTTTGGCAAAAAAGATGTAAAACAGGCTTTTCAATGCCCTTTTAAACTGGCTTTATTTTTCAGTTCCCCTCCCGCTTTGCCCCCCCCTCAGACGCAATTTATAACAGACCACAGTAAAAAAAAAAAAAAAATCCTATTTGTCTAGTCAAGGTTCTTCCCCTCTCCCACCCGCAAATCCAGGTTTTATTAAAGGGAACACATTGCTCATGCAACCTCACATTCAGCCCTTGGCATAAATAATTTAACCACAAGCTGACTTGGTTGGCTATGCTTACAGAATTGAAAGCCGTCCCACCTAGTTTATTATGGATGGAAACTCCAAAGGGGGGAAGGATAGAACAGATTCAGCTTGCAGCAAGACTGCCCAAGAAGCTCTATCCTTAGTTTTCTTTACAGAGTCTCTGTGGGTCTTAATGCAGAGGAGTGACAGCACCTCATCAGTGCAATTTCCACTGCTTTCTGCTGGCATTCTGAGTGCTGCTATGGCTGAGTTTCTGCCATGAAAGATCATTTCATTTCCCCGAGGATCAGAGCTCAAGAGGTTCTTGAAGACAAGTTTGAATGTTCTTTGTTTGGACCTAATTTAGCATTCACATCAACATTAACTTCTTTCTGCACAGCACCATTTCCAGTGTAATTGCTTCTGCTGCATGCCACCGACTTACTGTGCAGTTAGACACTTTCGTTAACAACTGTAACTGAGCCAGAATAGTTTCCCAACAGACTAATTATTATTTTGTCTATATAGTACTTGTACTATAGGCTGAATATTCTCCTTTTAAATACAAGTTTTGCACAGAACTGAAAGGTTCTTTTTGCTGTTCAGCATACATAAACACTGCTTTTTACATTTGTGTATGTATATCCTGAGAAGGTATTTGACTTCCATTCATAGAGAAGTTTCCCAGGACAAACTCTTTTCACAGGGATCCCACTTCTCTAAGAATAAAATAGGCAAAGGAACAAACCCTGAGCAATGTATCATTCAGCCATCATTAATCAACATATGCAAGCCCATATATATGTGTGTATATTTACAGATATTTATGTATGTACACACACACATATATATGCATATGCATATACAAAAAGCTGTCCCACAACATTTCTGCATAAAACCCTGTACAAACCACTATAAGCAGTAGGCAGGACAGATAACAAAAGACATTCAGAATCTGCAAACAGGAGTTGGGAAAGGATGCAATGAAAGGTTGGTATTGTAAGTTGATACCTGCCATGAAACACTTTGTATAGCTGAAATCCATCATGGTATCATGTGTCTATCAGGGACAGACAAATGCTGTCCCTTTTCCCAGTGGATATGACAAAGTTTGGATTCCTCCAGAGAATGGCACTAAGCCCAACTCATATGAAGAAGTCCACCAATATTAGGTTGCTACTTCTGAAGCCCACAGAATATGCTTTCTAGACTTCTAATAATCAGACTTCTGGCTTTGAGTTAGAAGTACGTAGTTTTGCTCTTGAAAACTTTGGACCACAAGACAAACTGTCCCTCCAGTTCTATAGCTATCAAACACAGATGAGAAACCCTCACCATATGACAGATGTTGACAAGACCAATTCACCTCAATGTATGAGGCACCAAGGTATTACAATGAAAAATGTAAGGGAAAAAAAATACACAGTGGCAGGAACTACAGCTGCCTGATGAGAAGATTCTGACAGTTCTTTTCAGTGATGAAGATTTATTCAGAGGTTCAGGAATCCATAAGTTCAGATGCTTGTCTGAACCTCCTCATTTGTGAATAAATATAGGATTTCTATGGTCACATCAAAGATAACACAAAAGCTAGAGGTAAGGGAGCTATGGTGAAGATGAGAATCTGATGGTATTTTGATATTCTGCTATTTATTCAGAGTGAACCCAGGAAACAAAGAGGCCGACAGCTTGTTAAGCAAGCAGAACTTAGCAAAGACAAACTGCATTCCCTGTTGAGATTGCTGAAGATTCTAAATTCAGTACAAGATTTTGGTGAAAAATTAATTTGGCAATTATTTACTACCATCTGTTCCAGATATTCCAAGTGGGTACTAACAGCCTATCACTGAAATGTGAAGGATTTGAAGCTGTAGAAGTAACCAGTATAGAAGATGATTCCTGACTCCAGGAAAGACAATCTGTCTCAATCACACCATATTTCCAGCATCTCTGCCCTTCTGAGAGACTTCAACCATGAATTAATACAGGATATGTTGCTTAAACATGATACCAACTAAAATTGTATAGTTTCAAAGTTCAGCTACAATTATAATACTATCTGTTTTGCACTCTGCATATAACAGTAAAATATTTTAAAAGCAAAGGATTGGAAGGAGGGGAAACAAGGCAAGTGTAGAGAACACATGCTCAGTGTGCTATAGAAAAAATCCACATTCTGACGCCATTTTACCATATTGTTCAAAGTTGTAATTTTCATTGAGGTTGATAGAAATTAGGCAAAGCTAAGTGTAGAATTCATCCCAATGCTGCCTTCTTCAAAAGATGACTAAACACCTTGAACCGCAGTAAAAACAGAAGCTTATAGAGTATTAAACATGCAGGCACCCAGGAACTCCACAGCAGCACTGTGTTTCTAAACATATTAATACCCAGCAATGCCAACACATTTAGACAGCAGCACAGCGTTCTCAACACTAGTCTGGCTTGGTATCAGCCAGGATGATCTGGCCCAGCCCAACCCTATCTCGCACAGCATGCACAAGATCTTCGCTCCAGCAAGGGTAGAGGAGGGGAAAGGGCTAGACACAATCTTGTCCTCCTGATTGCTGATGCTCCCCTTTCTCCCCCAACACTTCATGCAAACCCCTTTCTTTGCACAGAAACAATAAATCACTGTTACTTGTTTTGGATTCATAGGGGGCCCAGGTCCCTGGCAAGCTAACATATATGGGAAGGCAGTTTGGGCGCTGACTACTGCTGCTATGCGCACGGAGAGCTGGCTGACTGGGAACAGGCAGGGGAGCGAGGCAAGACCCTGAGAGAGATTTCTCCCAAGTACTTCACCACCCTTCGTCTAAAACATTAAATAGTATTACAAGTGGCATGCCTGTATCATGAAAGATTTAACTGGTGAAGTCTTATCATCACCCTCACTGTCACCAATTTTCATGTAAGTTAGAGACATCCAGCCTGATTAAATATATAAAAGCCATCCAATTTAAAAAGGAACAGTTTTATAATTTCAGAAGACAAATTAGAGATTGCATCTGAGACTACCTGGTGGGAACTGTTTGGAAGATGATCTCAATTGGCTAAAGGTTTTGCAGATAACTGAGGTTTTGTGAAGTGGTTTGATTTAGTGCCTAGAGAAAGAAAGAGAACTCTAACCACCGAACATGTGGACAGATTTCACACTTATGGTTGGGTCTGCTTGTCAAGAAAATTCTACTTTGAGCCAGTCACACGAGTTAAACAGATAGGTTTTTTTAAAGAGCTCTCTGTTCTATGAGAGAAAACAGTATTATACACTTTTTGTGTGTTTATTCTAGTGGTCAGTATCAAACTGCAGAGAGTACTTGGCAGGGGGTGTAAATGGGCCAGAATCCTATGGATTTACAGAAGAATGTAATTAATCTGCCAACAAACTGTAGGTTAACTTCTCAGCACCTATTTAACAACCACCTAAAGGTAACTGAATATCCCATAAACCTGACAGCAATAGCCACATCTTGTAAGGTTGGCTTATAGATCACAAAAGTAAATCAAAACCTCCTTGACTTTGTTAAAATTAAGGGGAAAAATTGACGTGGGAATATTATGATCTTGATGATACAGGGAAGGCAGTTCAAGAAATGCCTTTGCATTTTATCTTGCTAGCCTACTGCCTTTCAGACATCTTCATTTTTTTTTTCCCCCCCATCTTTCTTCATTGTGCCTCACCCATTTCTTCATACAACACTTCTATAAGGAGAAAGAAGGAATCACTTAATGTGCCACCACTGTCTAAAGTTTTTACTAAAAGACCTCTAAAAGGACAATCAAAGACAGGAATTTTAAGTCTTATAAGATTTGTCTGCTACATCTCACGTAATTTGACTCATGCCATATACAGCATGCTGATTGATATTTTGGGTGGTTTTATACCTCCAACTGAAGGGTGTCTTGACTGTCACAGGTTTACTTTTGTCCTCTTGTCCTTCCATTTTACAAAAAGTTCAAAATACAGCTTATAGATCACATTCTCTAATGTGTTCAGCCATTTAGGACTTGGCCAGCTTGCACTGTTAACATACTATTTCAATGCAAAGGTTACATAGCTTAGATATATCTTAAAAGTTTAAGTTCCATTGTCATGTTTTTATTCTTCACATACAAGCAGTTCTGTTTATTCCCAACTCAGCAGCCAAGCTATTGATTAAGTTGGCTTAGGTCAGCCCAGCCTGCAATTCCAGCTTCAATCTTTACATTGTTTTCCAATAGCTTGCTTTATTGACTTCAAGTTCTTGTTTTTGACTTTCGGATCTTGCTTTTAGTTTTAACCCTGTCCTGTGTTTTTTTTTTTCTCAAGTTTTATTTTACTGTTGCCTCAAACTGTCCAAAGAAATTGCAGCCAAATGTAAAGATGCATCTTCCAGAGAAGAAACTAAATTAAGCTTCAGTAAAAAGGCATACAAGGCCTGTCACACACTAGTTTCAGAATATATATTTTTCAATCTAAGTGCATATTATGCTGTATCAAAAGCAATTTTGAAAACAACAACTTGTACCATTTCGTCTGCTCTACTAAAACTCTGTAGGGAATCACTGATCCGCTCTGCATAGCTCATTTGGTGACCTTTGATACCTAGAGTCCTGAAATGTTTTCTGTTTATATGGGTGAATTAAAGAGAACAGGTCCAATTTTCTACCGTCTCACACTTTGTTTGTTGAATTGCATCTGTGCTGAGCAAACTGTAAAATCTCATTATTACTGCTGGGTAGCATTTTTACTTAATTTGTCCTGTGAAGAATCAGGCACACAAATCAGACTTGAGCGGATTCCTGGAGACCTGTGAATCTGAGGGCAGAACTGAACTTTTACAATAGGATGGTTCCAATACATGAATTTGCATTTTGCAAAAATCCAGTGGTGGTTACATTTGCAGTTCTCTGCAGCTGAAGTTAGATTCTGTCAACATATTGAGTTTGTTCTGTTTGTTTTACTGGAAAAGCATGAGAGATTTGTGTGTGAATAGTTCTAAATATATATTTTTTCATTGAACTAAAATATTGTTTGGGTTGGTCAGTAAAAGCTTTCAAGAAAAGTATGCTTCTGGATGTGTTTATTTCTGCAAAAATAAATATTCTATGACTTGTATGGTTGACAGTCAGCTTTGTTGTAGTTCCAGATGAAAAAGAGAGTATGTTGATTAGAGAAAATACAGCTATGTTCCGTCTTCCTCCCCTGCTTCAATAAGAGAAGAGCATTTACATATTAATTCCAGGACTGAACAGCTGCATTCCCTAGAAAGCACCATTCATTGCAGCAGTGAGCCTCTGAAAGCAGGCAGGGGAAAAAAAAAAAAGAAAAAAGAAAAAAGAGCTGGCATCAAACTTAAGGTGGATAGAGACACTGATTTTGCAATTCTTCAGTACTTCCGAAAGGATTACTCTTAATTTTAAGGCGTGCATGTAGACACTTCCATAGAGCCTATCACAAGAGCATTCAACTATCCGACGAGCAAAAGGAATACTATTATTTCCATTTCACAAGGCAAACAGACACATAAAGGGATTATTTACTAGATTTTGAAAACTATTTACCTATAAATTTAAATTTATATTCTATGTAGAGAGCTAGGTGATTTTCCCAGGATTACACAAGAGATCCATGGCACAGTCGGAAACAATTTCTATCTTCAGTTCCCATTTCCATGCCTTATACTTTACAATGAAGATTAATGCTTTTGTCTTCTCTACTGTTTTGTTGCAAAGCCAGCTTCTGTGAGGCACTTAACATTAACAGTACCATAACTTACTGTTTTTGAAGCACAGAACAGTATTAAGAATAAGAGCAAAAAAATTCTAAGTTTTTGTCTTAGCTGGATGTCATTCACGTTTCCAAAACCTGTGAACTCTCTCTACCATTGGTGATTGCCCCTGTGATCAAGAGGTGTGAATGAAAATAGGTAGCCTCCCACCATGGCCTCAGAGGAAAAAATTGGTAGAAAGCAGGAAAATCTCTCTTAATTCTCAGGAAATTTCATACTTAATCTTCCTAGCATCAAAAGTGTCAAGTTAAACCAGAAATGTTATATTAGAACTGACTGGCAGTACTTTTCCTGATGAGGATCTATAAGAATAGTAGCACTCGACATCAAAAAAAGACAGAAAAATACACAACCAAAGGTCCAATCCTGGAAACACTCATTTGCACTACCAGGCTAAGCAGAACAGGGACAGCTTTTACAAGCAATGAGGCCGTAAAGTTTTGCAGTTTAAGAAGCTCTTCTGCTTCCCAAGTCACCCTGTCACTTTGGTCACTGACTCCTATTCCTACAGGTACAACTGCTTTGGGAGCACATGGCAAATTCAATCAGTGCAATTACACAGGTTAAAAATAACTCTCCAGACCAGTGTTGTTTTTAATTCAGCCTGCCTGAATTCAATCATTGGTGTTCTGCTTAATATTCACCAGCACTGCAAGCAGCAACAGCAGAATGCTTCATGCCAATGTTTCAAGGGAATGCCATTTGTCAACATTTTAGGGAGAAAAAGCAGCATTACTGGTCTTATTAAATATCATTAATCCCTACTGGTCTTGAAGTTAAGACTTGGGAGCCAGCTGTTGTCCACAAGAAGTAACCAACAGTCTTCTAGCAGGTCACACTGCCTCCTCCTCAGCAGGTTCAGAGCCACCAAGCATATGTGCCCAGGGTCCCAGTCACGGAGGACTTCGCATGCTCCACAACCTGCAATGCGTGGTGGAATACCATCTTTTCTACAACTCACAGAATCCTATGCACAATACCTGATTATTTATGTTTTCTGCAAAAACGTACACTACATCCTAGCAATACAAATTAGGAGGTTGTTTGGCTGCCTCCTGGAACTTCCAAAAGTGGTTTTATACAGACCTTTGTTTATTCCTCCTCCCCTGTATGTTTTTCTTCTTCTAAATTAGAACTTAATAGAACTTTTGAAAAATATAATCAAAAGTTAAAGGCAAGGTAACATTCTTAAAGCCTAATCAGCTGTAGCTATGACATCACACAGTAAACTACCAGGAACTGAAACCATGCAGAAGAGAAATGTCACTAACAGAAAATGTATTTGAAAGAACAGCGGTCAAAAAGAAAAAGGAGGAAATGTAAACATAAAAAGGATTTTAGCATTTCCAGGAATGCTACCACCTTTATGTTAGCCTCCTGAAGGACTCAGGTGAGATCCTGTGCCACAACAGATTACATTATTTTTAAAGAAAACATACTTTGCTTTTTTTTCTTTCCTCACATTTTGTAACCAGAGGTCCTGCCCAGACTGGCAATTAGCAACAATATTAACAGCATATCATACTGCGTTCAGGAAAGCAAAACTGGCCACAGAAGAGAACGTATAGAGAAAAATCATACCTTCTGCTAAGTTCTTTCAAGGATGATTTTCTCATTTTCTGGTTTTCACAGTACAGCATTCCATCAACTGGAGCATTTTACTGTGCGTGAGAAGGGTTGTTGCATTTCTTCCTCCCTCAGCCAAAACGACCAAGAGACTGTGGGCCTAAACTCAACGCGCTCAGTGGTCATTGTGCCATTTCCACAGTTCTGTCTCTCTTCAGTATTACCCCTGCAGGTTTAACAAAAAAAGGCATAATGACTGTGACTGTCATGTTTGAAAATCATACTCTACACTTCTAAAAACTCCTCCATGAATTTGCTGCACAAGAATAATTCAAACAACTTCAGTTCTGTACAAGCAGAGTAACTCTCATCAAAATGCCTCAAATTAGTAGTATAAGCCAAGCTTGGAGAACTTCAGCATCAATTATACACTTAATGCTACAGAATTTTAATGTCTGGAGGAAGCTTGCATTTTCATCAAACATTAGGCTTAAGTGATGTCTGACTGAGCAGTTCAAGAGTGCTTCTTTTAACTAGAATACCGAAAACATGTGCTGCCAGAAACTTGGCTATAAATAACCATTTACTACTTCATTTAAAAGAAAGATTTTTCTTGCCCTAAGTACCCTTGTCACAGTCATGATATCAGCCTGGGTCTAATTAACAGCATTATTTTACTAGTTTCAACTATAGTGTATAGCTCTCAGAAAAGAAAACTAATACTCTCAAAGAAAAATAGGTTTATCACTATTTTCAATATGTGATATATAGTCAAATTTCTATGAAAATACCAATAAAAGAAAATTTTAAAAACCCTACAATTTTAAATTATGGTGTATTTGTCATCAGTCTTGATTTCTAATATTATTAATTTTACTGAGGATATTAAGAGGTCATGGGCAATTTTTCAGACATTTCTTTTTTTTTTTTCTTATTGCTCTCAGGAAAAAGCATGCCAACCGTTTCACACCTTAGGTTCCTGTCACCTTGCAGTTATACTCTACTCCTAAAACACAAGATCAAGATTTTATGCTTTTAAATATTTTATGCTATTAGATTATTTTTCTTTTCTACATAATTCATGTTTAATGTGTGTTCCAGGAGGTTGAAAGGGTAGTGTATAGTTTGGCATGGACCTGCCACATGCTTTTGTCTTGCTGAAGACAAGTTCAAGCAAGTTATCTGCTATAAAAGTTATTTGTTGATATGTTGTCCTGTCATAGACCAGCAACGTATTGCATCAGGCTATTTTGCAAACAAGCCATTAAAAGACAGACACTTCCAGAAATTTGCCAGATATGACAAGGAAAAATGTAAGGACAGGGGAGAGCAGATAGGAAGAGTGAGACAGCACTGCTTATAGTGGAAATCACCAGTCACAAAATGCTTATTATCCAGCCACTCTTGTGGCAATTATATTAGAAGAGAAAAAAATCATGTATAATGTACCTGTATAAGAGTATACCCTCAACAAGTTTTCAGATGACACAAAACAGGAGGAGTGGCTGATAACACCAGACAATGGGGCTGCCATCCAGAAGGACCTGGACACGCTGGAGAAATGGGCTGACTGGAACTTCATGAAATTCAACAAGGGCAAGTACAAAGTCGTGCACTTTGGCAGGAAAACCCCAGGCACCAGCATTTCCTGGGGGCCACCCAGCTGCAAAGCAGCTTGGCAGAAAAGGACTTGGGGGCTCTGGTAGATGCCAGCTTGAACATGAGCCAGCAACGTGCCCTTGCTGCAAAGGCAGCTAACAGTATCCCAGACTGCATCAGGCAGAACACCATCAGCAGGTCGTGGAAGGTGATCCTTCCCCGCTGCTCAGTACCTGTGAGACCACTCCTGGAGTTCTGTGTCTGATGCTGGGCTCCTCAGTACGAGAGAGACACACGGACCTCCTGGAGAGAGTTCGCTGAAGGGCCACGAAGATGATCAAGGGACTGGAGCACTTCACCTATGAGGAAAGGCTGAGAGAGCTGGAACTGTTCAGCCTGGAGAAGGCTCAGGGGGATCTCACAGTTGTATATAAATATCTGAGGGGAAGATGCAAAGACGACAGAAGCCAGGCTCTGTTCAGTGGTGCCCACTGACAGGACAAGAACCAATGGCCACAAACTGAACATCAGGAAACACTTTTTTACTGTGAAAGTCTCCATCCTTGGACATATTCAAAAGTCATCTGGACATGAGCCTGGGCAATCAGCTCTAGGTTGCCCTGCTTGAGGGGGATGAGGGAGGTTGAGGGTGGAACAGATGACATTCAGAAGTCCCTCCCTATCTCAACCATTCTGTGTATCTGAAGACAGACAAAGCAGCTTGTGAATGTGCACAGTGTAGACCACTAACATCTGCTGCAAGGGCAGAGCAGAGCAGGCATCTTTCCTTTTGAAGCAAGTCATTGTTCCAAACTCTATCTTCATGTTCTCCATGGTGGACTTGATCATCAGGCTGTTCTTCGTACTAGAGCAAGGACTTATACCTCTGTCTATACCACTCCACTTTCACAGTTTGCTGTCAGAAGAGGCAGGAAGGACTAGATGTCAGAGTATTTAACAGAGTTATCCTTATCAGCAACCTTATCTGAAAAATATTAGAGACCACCAACCACATAAAACAGGGCTAAATTCCTGCCAGACTTTTGAATTGAAGCCATGGAGCTAATTTGCTTTATGCACAGAGAACTAACTATAAATTAAACACCACTTCGCTTTTGGAAAGCAATAATTTACTGCTTTCCCTTGACTAATCCAAATGTCCTATATGTACCTGGACACCTGTTTTGGCAGAGAGTGAGGAAAGTGCTTGAAATATCATCTTTTTTTCTGCCCCAGTTGCCCACTTTCACAAAACAGTCCTTAAGCTAAGGGAGGACTTCTGGTCAAATGAGTACAATCACACATTCACAGCTTCCACATTAAGATAGCTGGCCATAAAGCAACTTGGATCTGGAAATAGTATAACTGCTGGAGGCAGACTGCATTAGCTCAATCTCGGTGCTGCTCTAAATACAGGGTAAACATGTATTTGCCTTTCAAAAAACTGCACAGGCACACACTTGGGTTTTTTTGTTTTTCTGCTTTCCAGGCCTGAATGTTAAAGATTATCTTCCCAGAACTTTGAGAAAGGGGATTAAAAAAAAACAAATCCCAAAATCAGGAGAATATCATATATACGCATGTAGACATAAAAGATGACATTAAGGTAAGTAGAACCACAACAAGGTGTTTAATGTCAGAGTGAAGACACTTTTCGTTAAGTATAAGGAGCTAAAAGGTTAGAGGAGACTCAGAATCTTCATCTTCCACAAAAAGATGCCAGTTCTGTTCAAAACTACTGGGACAAAAGTCTGTGTAAGTTCTCCATGTCCAGCATCAGATGCAAAGGGATAGACTTTGCTATTCTTTAGAGAGTCTTTATGCTAATTTTTCAACCAACTAAACAGAAGATAAAGGTATATTTCTCATCTCTCTTCAAATACATTTTTCTGATCATCAGCAAAAATATTGATAAAAACCCTTTCCAAAATACAACAACAAGATGTAGAAGGCCACAGGAATAGGGAAAGAAATTATTTCCCCTCAAGTCTATAACTTATCACATGGCTGTGTAACGGTAGGCAGGCAATGGAGGAAAAACTTAGTGGTGCATGTGTGTCTCTGCATGTTCACTCATGTTCATTAGTGACATAAAGTAACCCATTTTATGTGAAGGCCAGCTGTAAGTCTCAGAAAAAAAGAATTAATTCCCATTCTACTTTAAAAGCATCTGCCTATAGTCCTTCTCCTCCTTTTTCCTTGCTTTTAATAAGATTGACTTTTTTTTTTTGCATGCCTTTATCCCACAGTTACATAAAAATGCGTAAGTCATGAGAAAAAAAATATTTAAAATGGTTCACAAAGATAAGAGGAACTAGGGAACCCAGGAAAAAAAGACTTGGGTCAGATACAAGAGCAGCTCAGGTGCGTTGTGCAAAACTGTTACAAGAAAAGTGAATCTTCTAGTAAATGACCAGTAAAGGTAAAGATATATTATTTTTCCTTTATTAAATTACCAAGGAATAAATATGGTCTCATGAAAAGGAAGACGCACAGGAAGTGATCTGTTCAAAATATGAAGTTATGTTTCCTATATCTTCAAAGCTTCACCTGTGATGGAATGACAGACGTTCGCCTCCAGCATATATTCTCATCACACACCACTGCCACTTTCCTTTCCACACACCCTCCATATAGTTTTCATCTTTGTTTTCTCTTCTCTCTCTAATCTTGCTTCCTCACAATCACACACCCTGTAATTTTTCTTTTTCCCTTTAAGTTTTACTCATTTAATACTTTTACAGTTTTACTGGCTTTCCGCCTTATTTTTCCTGCCATCATAAGTTATATTGCTTAGTGTAGAGAGTTGAAACAATTGAGGTATTTTAACAAGCTGAGCTGGTTGAACAACTAAAGGTTATTTTCAAAAAGAAACACATTCAATATTAACATACTGGTTTTGTTTAAAATGTCAGTGTTATTAAGACTCCACTGAACCCAGAGGTTTCCAAGCAGCTGGTTTTGCACGTTCTGTTTATCTGAGCACAAAAACATGAGAAAATGTTTTGCATAGTTCATTGGAAGTTTTTGGGTTTTGGACCCCCTAAACCGAAATATTACCTTCAATGCCTAAAAGACTTTATTTAAATTATTTTCTTTCACAGCAATCTTGCCAAATTCTCTCCCCAGTATAAGCTCCATTTTGGGACTTTTTCCTACTTTATCTTATCTGCCCTGCACTCTTTACAGAACCCTAATATTCCTCAGACTCATGAGATCAAGGTGCCTTCCCAGCATGCTTCAGTATGAAAAACCACAACTGCATCAAAGTTCATGGATTTATACCTTTCAGCATTAAAGCAAACATGAGTCTGACTTCCCTCCAGATGGCAAGCTGGCAGTCCTGTGAATTTGATCAAAGAATCCTTTCTTTCATCTTGAAGTAGATGCAAGTTATACGTATTCACCAAACAGGGTGCATGTATTTGCTTAAGCAATTTCTCTGAATAGTCAGGATTTATAGGGGTTAGCATATCATGTGCCTCAATTGTGTGTTTGTTTAAACAAGCTTCATGATACCTGGTCTGTACTCTTTGGGAAGTGCCTGAGAAATACATGCCAGGGTTTGGGTGCAGATCAAACATGTCCCAAGCTGACTTTACCCACCTCACTTCTTAGCTATCTGGTCCGAAGTTACTGTTCTGCAGGACTGATTTACTCAGTATGAAACTGAAAGCAAATGACAACTTTCTTACCACAGTTTTCACACCATACAGAAATAACTATGGTATCCACACATTAAACAAACAGAAATTCTTCCACAGAAGGCTGATGCAAAACATGTGCAAAGCAAAGACTACAGACAGTCATATAAAAATTATAGTCATTTTAAGTTATGTAAAGATTATAAAGCCCTGGTACTAATCGATGTGTTTGTGCTATCATCAGCAAATCAAGGTTATAAAGCCCTGTGAAGCCCAAACTCAGCTGAAACATGTGAAGAACAAAATGTAAAAATATACTGGAAACTCAGACAGGTCTTGAGCTTTGATCCCAGTATGGCAACAGATTCTGAAGCACCATAGAGGTATAAAAGACATTATAATATAGCCACACCTAAGTTATATGCCCTGAATGGAAAAGAAAAAAAAAAACAAAACACTGGATTCCTTAGATTAGAAGAATGGATAGATTTGAGTTTATGTGAATAGTGTAATTACTTCTAAAGCACTAAGAAACACACACACACACCCCCCGATTTGTCTTACAAGGGTAAGAACATTTATTTGAAAGCAGAATTTTTCACAGGCTACTCCTATATGCCTATTTTGGGAAACTTCAAAATCAACATGCTATGTCTTCCCCATGACCACAACCCTCAAAAAAATCCTTATGTTCTTATTTGTTACAAATTCATATTTACTGGCAATAAAAAGTCAACTCAAACTTGTAATTGAGTAAATTACCTGCTTCTATGTACAAGCTGTAAAACTGCAAAACTGCAAAATTAAATCTATAGGTGAGTGAATGTTCTTCCCTATTATTCCACAGAGATGCATTTAGGATGTATTTAACTTTATCTGAAACTTTACAAGTGACTCAGATTTTGTTACTCACAGTGAATAGTAACTGTAGAGCTCCTGCCAAAGCATGATTAGATTTTCAGACTAGATTATATATGCTTTTCATCACCGTAAGGCCTCAAAGATCTCTTCTTAAGGATGTGAGAATATTTTCACGCTAAATTACAGCCTCATTTAAAGTGAAAAGTTTATAATACAAAACAAGAGGCAGATATTATATAATTGACTGGGATATATCTTGAGAGAAGACTTTTTTTTCTTTTTTTTTTTCCTTTAAGAAAAGTATGAGACGTTCTCAACCAGATTCTTGGAAGCCAGATTCCTCAAGAATTATCTGTCACTGCACTCAGATCCAGCTATTGGAATAAATTAAACATTTCTACTACTATGCTCAATCAACCTTGTGCTGTTCCTCCTTCTCATTTCTAACACTTTTTTTTTCCTTTTCAGACAGAGAAAATCTAAAGGTAATAGTTTCTTTTCACCAAACTAAGTCCTGACATCTGTGCTCTGAAGTATAGGAAAAGGAACAAGGAGAGGAGGAAATGTGATAACGTGATACTTCCCCACCCCAGCCCAACCCCCAAAATAAAAAGACAATCAAACCTTCAGAGCCTAATGAAGCAAGCAGCAGTAGAAATTAGATGTGGTTATTTTCCAGGCGTACCATGCTGTTCCTGCCTACTCGGCTACTTGCCATTTCCTTCTGCCCCGGAAGCCTTAGGCAGCCTGTAGTGCTGCCCTTAACAATCCACTCAAAGTTTAAATTCAGCATCTCTTTTTGCAAGTGAGATTTTGCAAGTGCAATGTGGTTTATGTTTTTTATTTTTTTTAAATCAGGCAACATATGAGAAACGTTTCCATGATCATTTGATCCACTTTGACCCAGGATTAGTTGATTTCCAATACAATAGGAGAATAAGGCCACAATATAATGAGCTTAAAGTGAAATATAGAAGGCCTCAACACATCTGAATGTTATTGCAAGTATACATTTGCATTCCTACACGAGGCAAGACTTAATTCTAGAATTCTTTATCAGTAACATAGAGTAGAAAGTTTAGAGACGTTAAAGGAAGTCTATTGAACTGAAGGGATATTGGTACCTTCTGAGAACTCAAATCCAGCCTGAAAGAAAAGACAGATCTAACTCGCTTAATTCTTTATGTCCTTATAAAGCAAGAAACTGTGATATAAAGAGGTAAACAGGACTCCTGCCCTCTGAATTAAATCTCAGGGAGCAAACCTGAGGGTATCTTATCACAGTTGTCAGTGACAAGGAAGAGAAAAATCCTGTAGGCCTGGTTGTACTACTGCTATCAACTGCAAAATATCAGAAATTCTAAATGTCTGAAGCGCATGCTGTTTATATTTTAGCACTGCACATACTACTCCCCTAAAACCATTTTAAAATAATTCTTTTATCTTTATTTATTTACTTTCTGTAATCTGAAAATGAAAGTGATAAAAAAAGCACCATATTAAAAAATTCTTCCATCCCTAAATTTTGTTTCACATTAAATTCTGTCTTTACATTCCTGCAGGGTCCACTGACCTAACTTGCCTATTAAATGAGTGAAGAGAAAGTTCCCTGAAAATGACTGCTGATGAAATGGCAATGTGCATTCATTCATGCTTCCCTTTAAGCTTGTGGTCTGGGATCTAGCAGAACTTAGATCAGTGTTCTCCAACGCAATATAATAACAAAAATGACATTTATTACAGAGCTTCTAGATAAAACTTGAATAAAACATGAATAAAACTTACACCTGTCCTTCTGTCCCAAAATACATTTGGCTGCATTCATTCGGGATCCCCTAGGCCCATCTACAATGTCTCTCAACATATCTAGTCAAAATACTAGAGGTTTTGCTGTCATCCTGTAAAGCTACCGCAGTGCAGAAAAAGTAAAACATTTTACAAGCATACATATAATTTTTTAAAGGTATCGGAGACATAAGATGTGCAATTCTACCACCACATACTTGAACAACTCTTCCCTCCAAACGTCTTCCCTTTGCTACTCCCCTCAGAGTTACTTCTGGAGTGATACCTCCTTTGTTATCACCGCATGGCAAAAAAAAAGACGTAACAACCACCTTCTGTGTTGCCCAGGATTTGGATTCAAGCTTAAGGCACAATGATTTCATGCAAGTCTTCAGGAGCTTCCTCTTCATCCCCACAGCTTGTTGCTGGGCCATTGCCCACTACAGTGCGACCAGTGCAACAGGTAATGGAGGCTGCTGCGGCCTGTTGCTCCTGTCCCACACAGCAGCAGCACCGGTGTTTCCTCCCAGAGCCACCGGAGATTTTAAGTTAGGAAATGTCAAATATAGGATATTCAGAATGACATAATGCACATTTCTTCTATAGGCTGTGGCAACTATTTGCGGGCTGCATTGTTACTTTTCTGAATGAACACGTGGGGCTATAACACTGCATCATCATCTTCCATTACTTTTCAGGAAAGCTTTTCCCCTCTTATTAATCATTTATGTTCAAACTTCTTACGTTCCTTATTATTTTTTGACTCTTCTGGTAAAAAGCACTTAGCTGGCCTTGCCATCATTTCTAATGTGGCCTACACCGTATAAATTAACACTGGTAGGATGCTGGGGATACAGTAGGCTGGCCTGTTACAGCCATCTGGACCTGCAAAGTCTCAAAGACCGGAAGCAAGCATTTCCTTTTTCTGCCCCACAGAGGGGGGAAAAAAAGAAAAAAAGCCACAAAACTGGTATAAGAAACCTCTCAAACCACACATCTACTGTTTATACAGATCCCTTTACAAGAATACATAAACACCAAAAATCTAGAATGCCTGAGGATGGAAAAAGAAAGCCATGTTACCACTGCGATAAAGAAAAGACAGCAACAGATCTTTGGCAGTGGATTTCAGTGCCTTAAAAACATGAAAATCATGTAGATTAGAAAACACAGTGAGAAGAGCATAGCTGCTGACTGTTCTTTTGCCTTAAAAAGAGCAGAAAAGAGGGACCCTTTTCAGGCTGCAAAGAGAACAGCGCTACAAAAAGTTTTAGCTAGCACCCAGCACATCTAACATTTACATGGAAGAAGAAAATTCCAACTTGAAAAGCCAATTAACTTTACCTCTTCCTATTAACAAACTTGATCTCACCTAAACGAGATTATCTGGTTTGATGTGAAGAATTTTAACGTATTGATTCTGTCCTCTAACAAATTTCTAATATGTCACCTTATGGTCTCCATCCAGTCATTTTCTAACGGTCCAAATCACTAGAATATTTGTTGTTTGTTTTAAAGTGCATAGAAAGATTCTCTTTTTCATGCTTTAAACCGCCAGATAGCTACATCAACTTACAGCTGTCACTCGCTGGAAAATCCACTCCTTACAGATGACTGTCACAATAAAAAAAACCCTTAACATGTACTGAAGAACAAATAGGAGTGCAAATAAATGGTGGTTCCAGGCAATTTAAGTCTTTGAGATCCATTTGGAAAAGAACCATCTGTGTGACACCAAAGAAACAGTTTTTGTTAGGTCAGTCTTTTGTATCATTCACAACACAGAAAGAGGTAAACTATCCACCTCCAAGAAGATTTTTTCTTTTTATGACTACCGTATCTTTGCCTGCCTACTGTAGCACTCGAGGCAAGTGGTGCCACTGATGGTGCTTCACTTATTTTTAGGTTGCTCTTTCTCTCACACATGTTTGGGCCCATCTACCTGAGCCCTGGATGCAGAGTCTTCTGAGACCAGAATGCCGTGGAGGTTTTCCTGCACATTTGTAAGAGATTCAAAAGAGCGAGGCATCTGCTCCCTGGATAGTAAACAGTGGTTTACTACTGAAGTATCTCTTCTGTTCTTTTGGGATAGACTTTTGTGTTTCAGGTCCTTTGAGCAAGTACAATTTTAGTTTAAATAGGATGGGAAACTAAATTATCACTGAGATCTCAGACATTTTGACATGAACCAAGCTTTGCACTGCCATTGCTGGAAAGCTTTCCTTTGTACCACAGTGGTTCACAGACCATGAATAAAAAAAATAGTGCACAGAGCATTTGCTTCAAATGGGGTAAGAAAACAGAAATGGTTTGTCACGTTCATTGTTTTTTATAACCACTTCTCCATGTTAATTATTCAAGATAGGCCAAGATTCAGTGGTTCAAGATTTTCAAAACCCCTTCAAGTCCCACTAAGGTGTGAATCCTGATCACACTTTCACTGAAGTTGTGCTTGTTGCTAGCAAAGAATCAAAACAAACAAACAAAAAAACCCAGTTCATTTCTATCATTTTCCCATCTGTCTTAAAATTTACTGCAGTGTTTTCACAGAGGAAATGTTCTCTATTTTCAGTGATACGACACACACCTCAAGTAGCTCACTGCTATAAAGCAAGGCTTCTGTTCAAGCAGCTACTCAGATAATCCGCCTTCAGAAATTATGTGGGACTGAAAACATGAAGACACAGCATCGGGCTGACATGCAAGATATTGGCCTGATACGACCTTCCTTCCCCCTTCCCAGTGCTGCTACCATTTTTCACACTTACTGCTCTTTTGTACCATCCCTTGGAAAAGTGAGCAGTGAGTGAGAATGCTCAAAAACTGGAAGGAAAAGGAAGAAGGAGGGATTCTGCTGCAAAACAGGGACAAGACCTATGAACGGAAATTAGCGGATGCCAAAAAGCAGGAGAAGTACAGCTCCAAAGAGTCGTGTCGAGGGAAACTTGATTCAGAATTCCTTTTTCTTTCCGAGATATTTATGAGTCTTGCAGAGGAATCTACAAGATAATCTTCCCCTGCCTTACCCACGCATACCTGGTACTTGCACTGTAGCTCAGTAGCAGCATCTTCAAGATAAAACCCCAGAAGTTATAGGAATGAAAGTTCATCACATTTTAGTGCTTAATTAAAGAAATGAACAGAAGCTTTACCTCTCCTTTGTCACAGAAGAAAAAAAAAAAAAAAAAAGCCCAACCTCCAATTTCTGACCACCTTTACTATTCTTTTTCTAAGTAGAAAGTCATAAAATCCACGGAACCCTTTGAAGCTGACCTGCTTCACCACATTAGACTTGAAAGCCAAATTTCATGGAGAAACTATAAAAGAAAAATCAGAGGTTTGGATTTCCTCATTCAAGTGGATACCAAAATAATAACGTTGCTGATTCTAAACAATAACTAAAGTGAAAATTTAAAAAATACCTGGCAACACCTGACAGAAATCAAAAGCAGCTATAGGCTCTCTGCATTGAGCAAAGAAAACAGAAAAAACAGATGTTTCAGCAGACAGAATATCCTGGCTTTGGGAAATGAGACACAGCAGGGATCACAACATTTAAATCGGTCACTACTTCTTTCCTGGTTATTTCATTTAAATAATGCATTCTGATATTTGCAATCTCCTTCCCTTTGCCTTGCTCCACACACAGCCATGTCATAATTTTATCTTCTTAATTCGTACTTTTAAATGAATTTAGGGAGGAAAGTCATACCAGCAACAACCCAGCTGCTAACACCAGAGTCCTCAAGAGCATTCAGAAGGAACACAGCTCTGACTTGCTTGCTTATTTATTTTTGCCAACAGGAGTCTAGCACCAGCAGCTCTCCTTAATCAAGTTTTCCTTTTCTCAAGTGAACAAGTAAATGAAAAGCAAGAAGACTGGACAGAAATGTAGTCTGAGTGGAGGACATGGAAGAAATGAGTGAGTAGAGACTAACCAAATGGTACAACTGTACTTTTCTGCATCAGTGTAGCCCTCTCCTCCCCTCTGATGCAGCATTAAAGCAGTTTCCCCATATTACTTTCTTCTTTGCACACAGCTGGTAGCTCCTGTAACAAGTTTAATAAAATATGACCTCTGAGTTACTATACCAAGTCATTTTATGTCTGTTAGAGAGGTATCATCTTCCAGTGGTAGATGTATGCCTATCATATGAGTACACAGAAGATGAAAGCAAGCAGTAGGCTCTGATAGAAGGGGAGGAAAAAAAATCTACAGAGAAAACATCCCCAGAAGGAGAGCCCAATTAACCTAAGGAGAGCCAATTAAGCATCAGGAGTAAGAATAATAATTGAACTTACCGCAATACCTATGTACCAAAGAAACATTTAACTCTGTCAGCAAAGAGTACGGCCAATGAGATTTGCAAAATCAGGTTTGAATTCCAATTCTTTTCCCCCTGAATAACAGTCCGGTGTACTTGTTGGAGGCTCTTGGGATATATAAGTACAAGGAGCAAACTATCTTTCTTGACATGTAATTAAATTAAGTGAAATAAATTACAGGTTTTTAAGTCTTAATAAAATAAATCCAAAATTAAACCCATTTTTTGTATTCCATTCTTTCTTCCTATCATCATCTGAGGGGTTTTCTCTTCTGAGCATCTGGGAGCCATCATGTCAAGCTCCGGATATTAAATGTACATGAAGTTCTCTGCAGGCCTAATGAGTTACAACGGAGGTCACATTCTCCACTGCCCAAACATAATTTGAACAATTCTTTGCAACAAGAATTGTGACACACCTGTGTATAAATTCTTCTGATAGTAAGAATTACAGTAAATTTTGCTATTTCTCTTCTTTTCTACAGCAGAATGATCCAGAATGGCAATGTAGTGGGGTTTCCCTTATCACTGCTACTATCAGTGACTTTTTCATATTTACCGTTCCAATTAAATTTTTCTGACCAAGTTTCATATAGTTTCAGAGTAAAAACATATGATCTGATCTGTGAAATATGTTCTGAGAGCTTGAAAAGGATCCCAATTGCTTTCAAGTTGTAGTCTTAAGACTTGAGATAACACTAGGTTTCTCTAAATCAACTATAAGCAGTGCATTGCTTTTAAAGTAAGTTTTTCTCTGCTACAACACTGAAATTAAGATCATTCCTCATATTTCAGAGAAAAGAAGAAAACATATTCAAATATTGTTAGAGGAAATAAAACATTTCACATATGGATAAATGCTAGCTCGCTAGCATGGCAGGAAGACAAGCTGAACAGGATCATTTCTGCCAAAACCATTAGCAAATTGCCTTACGGTGATTGGCTTGGCTGCAAGTCTTAGATTCTTAGGTTTTATGGTTTGGGTTTTTTTTTTTTCCTCCTCTGCTTTGTTTTGATTTGGGGTTTCTTTGAGGGAAGGAGAGAGATATCGGGTAGGGGGAGGACCAGGGAGTTACATTAATCCACACATAGCTTGTATGTTAAGTCATTTCTTCTGGATATTTTGCTACTTAAGTACATCTGGCTTTGTTTAATGTCAGTTTTTTAACTGAATCACATTTTTGTTGCAGTAATCTACAATACTCTGATGAAAAGCTTGAAGGAAGCAGAGGCTAAACACATTTCATCCATTTCTGCCCGTTCCATACAGCTGTCACAGCCATTGATTGTGTGAACATATTATTGCCTCTTACCACTTTCCTGGAAACTGGGAAGCCAGAAATATTTGGTATTATAAACATGGATGCATGCGTGTACACACACACATATATAAAGCACATTCTCACACCACCTATCGCCCTCTCTTTTTCAGCAACTCCCCTTTTTTATGCTGTTTAAAGAATTTTTCTGCGTTCTCCACAACATGACATCATTTGCTATTATGTTTATCCCCTGCTGGCAAGCAGCCAGCACAGATTGTTCTGAACCCCCTTTCTGAATCTCACCACAAACTCAAGCCCTTCCTCGAAACACTTAATCCTCCTGCTATTGTGAACTGAACATTAGGGAGGAATCTGAAGCCATGACAACAGCTTGCTTCCTGAAGACTCTGCTCTGGGCCACTCCAGAGGCATCCCCATCGCCCCGGCCAAACAGTTCAATGCGCTCAATAACGCAGCTTCTCATCTCTATGGGGCACAGACTTTAATGTCATTCATTTAACAAGGGAATCTCAAAGTGTCTGAAATTTGGGTTCATCTCAGCTAAACGCATGAACATTCAGAAGTTTCTCTGAAATTTGCCAAAGCTTCTAAAAGATTCATCCATGTTTCCAGTTTGGGCAAGAGAAACTGGTATTTCTGACGCTTTTTAATTCCAGGAAATGAAGACAGTGCAGAGACGTCTATTTAATGGCATTTCAATTCTTCTGGTTTGTCAATTTTCAAACAGTTCAAATCCTAGATATTTAATCAGATTTAAACAGAAAAAGAGTGATCCACAAAATGCAGGTACACAGCAGCTCAAAAGCAAACCAAAGAAAAATGGCAAAAGCTGATAACTGGGAAGTGTAACTGTCACAGCAGGTGCTAATTTCAGTTGCAATACTTTGCACTGTGACAGCAAAACAGAATACCACACATTAACAGATGATGAGAAATTCTTAGATACACAACATGCAAATTCAACCTGTAGCATTTAGCAACACGTGGTTTCCCCAAGTCATTTGACCTTTCTGAAAGCATCACCTAAGTACAAATCCAGAGTAGTGACAGAGGGTAAAAAGTTTAGAATATGCCAGAATAGATGCATCATCATGAACACAGATCAGATTTTTTTTTTGAAAGCAGTCTTTTTCTAGCTTTTTGAATATTTAGGATAGTAGATGTTTGACTTCCTTTTTTTTTCCCCACTAGCTAGAATAAAGCACTAAGCAGACAAGAGGGTGTTTTTTTGTGAGAACTTTAATGTTTTCAGACCAGTTAGGCTCACAATATGGCCTTTCGTTTAGAAATACCACATCAACAGCTAGAAGATCCTGCACCTAAATATGATATTTGAGCACTGAGTTAATAAGACAACATACAGAGCCCCTATCAGTCAGCATGAACATTCCTTTCCAAAGTCATGGAAAAACAAACACTCCTTCAGCAGCAGAGATAGGCGAGAGGCTCAGTATCCCAGGACTAATGACTTGCCATTTAAAAACAAACAGAAGGGGAAAGGCAGTTCACTTTTTCAGAGCCTGACTCCTGGCAGCGTGAGAGTTAGGCATGCACAGGCTGTTCTGCAAACTCCTCTGGCTGATTGAATTGTTTGTTCTCTCTGCGTGAGCAGCAGTGAAACGAACACTCAGGAAACATAAGGTACAGGGAGTTGGTCGAGGGAGAGAGCAAAATCAGGATATGTAAACAAACTAATGAGATCAGTGCAAACAGCAATAGCACACTGTGTTACAAGATGCTTGTAACCCACTTTGTATATCCAGGCTGCCCTTATAACATCACTGGCCTCCTCCTCCTCCTCCTCCTCACAGGGGCTTCTGGCTCCTAAGCAGCAGGAGTGGATGAAATACTTTGGTTACCGAAGGCTCCTCCATATATCCCGTAAGTTAAAAATCCCATCATTAAAAGTTGTCTGTCATGTTATCCGATTGCAAGAACATTCTGAAAATTTTTCAGTGCTGAGGAAGCAAATATTATGACACATTTTATATTTGTGCCTGTGAATAAGATAGTGTTCCTTCACATTCCTGCTCCTTCTCCCCAAACTGGGATGCAGATGATAAGGGTTCTGGTTGATACGCAAGACGACAGTAAAATTTCTGTTTATCTAAGTTGCCTCTTAGGGAAGGCAACCAACTGGAAAGCTAATGTTTCACTACATCCTCCCTTGTCCCAGCTGACAAAGATTTCACAGAATACTTTATGAAGACCAGAAGACCGGAGAAAACTTGCTAAAATTCACCCTAACTACAGAAAGAATAGCATATGTCTCAGGAAAAGGTCTGCTCTCCTTAAAAAAAACAAAAAAAAAACAAACCCAGGCCAAAACCCTGACAATGGGTGCTGTAGTTCTTTGTACAACTGTGACTTAACTATATGCATTTCAGATGTGCCATTTTCCTAGGGGTGCCCGTCTGGAAGCGGCAAAATCACACTATAAAGCAGTAAGTAAATTTTTTTCTGTGTATTTTGCCAGTGGGCCATATGACATAAGGAAGTCCTTAATAGAGTCTGTGGGACTAACAGCAGCAAGCAAAGGTCTTCTGTTGTCCTTCACTGAGTACGGGATGTGACTGAGCTCATTCCACCCTACATATCAACTTCTATTGTGACACAAGGACACCGAAATGAAAGGTTCAATGACATCTACAGTTTCTAGGTAAAAGTGATTTTGTTTTCCTGAGAATAGGCACATCTACAGGCATAGTACAGTAACGTTTCAGTTCACTATGGGGAAACAGAGGTTTACTTATATCCCATTCCATGTGCATAATTATTAGAAGAAAAATATTTTCAGAATTATTCATGTGTATATCATTGTGCTTGCTCATGGAAAACCATTTCCATTTACAATCCTTTGCTGATTTTAAATTTTAGTCTAAATTAAACCCTACATACAGATACACTCACTTTCACTCTTATAAAAAAAAATAAATTAGCTACTCCATCTGGAATACCTACCAGTCAGAAATTTATTAGAAAATATTAGTTAACATGTAAAACCTAGCTGATTATTTACAGTCTGTGGTCTCAGTTCTGGCTGAAGCCAACTTCTTCACGGAGAGAACTGTGCCTGCATTTCTTTCTCTTATTTATTCATAAAAAATGTGGCTAAGTTGTCAATTTTAAGTGACCTGAACTTATTTACATGCACACAGCAGAGAAGAGGGTGTTTATAATAGCTCAATACAGGCAGCCCCGTGAAGCAAGCCAAGCATTCCTGCTGGTCTTACATATAATCAACGAGCCTGCAGTGCATTCACTGATGAATTGGACAATGAGACTGAGGGTCTGAGTCATATTCAATCAACTCCATTTCCAGCAGCCTGTCAGGGATGATGGCAGATCTATTTTGCAGTGCTGTACACACACCAGCCCATTTGGGAGAGTGTATTTTTTATATGTGTGTGTGCGTATAAATGCAAGTGTGTGTATGTGTGTGTATATATATATAAAAATAAAAGTGTGTGTATATATATAAAAATTAAGAAATTGTTGTGTTTTTCCAGGAGTACATTTTAATGCAGTTCCGTGTTTGCCTTTTCTTAGCAACTGTAGTAACTACAGTACTGGCCATCCAGAAGCTTTTTTTCCTGACAACCAGCAAATTAAAGTACAGAGAAGCATATTTATAAAGCTGTGGTCATTCAGACTGAAGATAAAAACATTATGAGAAGGTGGTAGATGCTCAGCTAAAGAGATGTGTCTCAGGGGCAGACCTCTAAATGGTCTATTAGATGGGATGAGATAGTAAATCTAATTTGCCAAAACACAGGCATGCTCCTCAAGGTTTCATGCTGTCAATATTCTATGCTAGCTTGCAGACTTGATAGAGTTCACATAGTAATGAGCATGAAAAACTTGGGAAGGATTTGGCTGTTCTGCAGCCAGTTGCCCTTTGTCTCGTTAGTGAATTAGTACTCCAGAATGTGGGACACACAGTATCTGAATAAACAGCCCCTCGGGTGGCAGAGCTGCGGTAACTGACCACTGATGGCAAATGCAGGACCTGTTCCAAGAAATGCATGTGCAAGAGATTTGCTGTGCTGGAAAAAATAGGATAAAAGTAATCAAATTTAAACAATTTCTTGGTTTTCAAAGTTCCAAATAAGGTTTCATTTGGGAAGTGGTCAGTGCCTTGGGAGCAAGTAGGCTGCATTGTAAGAAACAAGCATGCAGAGAAGTAGTGCTGAGGTTTTCATTCCTGAAACTTGGGTTTTTTCCTTTTTTTCTTAATGTTCCTTGAACTCAAGTTTTCATTCCTTAGGCTTAAGCCTTCACCAAATCCAGGTCCCTGATCTTTCTGCCGTTCTGCTTATCAGACTTGAGGATTCTGATTTCACACTGTTTAAGGCAGCAACCACCTCAACGAAATACTTGGAGAAATATTTAAGACAAATGTAAACAATCACTTCTAGCAGAACAAAAATACAAGCAAAACAAAAGAATAAATAAATACAGGGAGTACACAGGATACAGGAGTGAGATACACTAAAGCCACTAGCCCTGAATGAAGCTTGGTCTTTTCCTTTTGGGAAACGTAAGCGTGTGCTTTCGTGGACCAGATTAACAGCACAACAGTGCCAAAGTGGGAGACAAAGTCTCCCAGACGCACATTCTCACTGCTTCAATTCTACTTGCTCTGATGCACATGAGGTTCTTCTGTGAACCTATAACCCATTAATCCAGCAACTAACTAACCCAAGGCAAAAAGAGCAGGTACCACAGCCGATGGAGGAGCGTGGCCGGAAGCAAAGGAAGCACACAGTCATAAACTCTCATACTCACTCAGTTGTTCGGTTGTTACAGACTGCTGGCCATAAACCTGCTTCATCTAATTTCCTGAAGCAACTCTGGAGAAAGAGAGAATCTGGACGATACTAACGTAGCCTGCTGGTTATCAGAAGAGGATTTATTTTATTACTATTATTTGGGCCAGATGCAAATGACGGGCATGGTCCCAAGTGTGTGATTTCTCTCTATCCCACAGGGGAATAAGAATCCTGAGAAAAAGCCCTCTGAGCAGCAAGAAGAAAAAAAATTCTCTCCACCTGGACAAATCCAAGGACTGTCCATTCTCATGCCAGAAACCCAGGAACTGGATGTGTGTCAAGTCCCCTGCACTCAGCAAAGAGAAGTTTATGATATTGTAGATGTTAACATAGGATTTTCCTGAGATGAGCACCATTCACCAGGGTTGAATGGAGGGTTTTTTTTTCCACCTTCTTCATAATATCAGATAGTAACTTACAGACCTATTGCAGAAAAGTGACTTGTAAATTTGTTGCCACTCCATGGAAATCAGGCTTGAAGCAGAGTTGGTGCAATGACTTAGGACAGCAAAGATCCAGTCCTCAACAGTAAAAGATAGGGAAGCAAGGTGTGGAGCCCTGTGGAAAAACTGAGGACCAGAATACTACAACATTATATATTAATTGTCCAAAGTGCTTCCAGTAGCTACTGCAAATGGCTGATTTTGGACCACTGTTAGAGACAACTATAACACCATTAAAAATGCATAGCCCTGGGCAAACCTATACAGAGTGTCATACTAGCTTTTATGAACATGTTGAGTACCTGACATTACTTAACAATTAACTTGAAATTTAAAAAAAATGGCTGGTGTAGACAAGCTCCTTGAGGCTCTGTTCTTTTTATATCAAGACATCAGGGGTCTTTTTTGTTCCGTAAAGACAGCAATCAACTTGATATAAAACCTAAGACAAAGCAGTGACAATATCACCACACTGAGATAGTTATGGTGTGAAATAAAAATCAGCTGTGCTTCACACTTACTGAAAGGAAGAAAAAACATTTTCCCTCTACCTCTAGCACTTGCTCAGGACTGAGTCTGCAGAGAGCCTGCACGAAATCCTGTTTGAGCTGGGAAGAGCCTTGTACACTTCACCAGTCTGCCACGCTGAAAGAGCAAGGATGGCCATTTCAGTAATGACCTGCTTAACTCACTTTGAAACAAGCAGCTCGCTTACCTGTGTTTTCCTAATTACATTTCAATTATGTAAAATCCTTTTACTTAAAATTTTTCAAAGCTAGCACAGATTTTTCAGATTCCACTAGAGTAGATCAAAAGCTTATTACTGCATCAAAAAACCCAGGTTCTGCATGCAGAAGAATATGCAAGAACAAGGTAGTCTATTACAAACAAAATGCTATTTCTAAGCACAAAATTATAACCTTAAATAGAAAGCGGCTTTTACTCACTTCTGTCTTATACTGAAATCAGCAGGAGTTTTAATGATCTTGAATTTTGCTAGTATTACCAAAGCCAACAGTATTCTGTAAAAATGGTTTTTAACATCTTCTTACATCTAAATACGGTACAGCATATCTTCTTTCTGGGAAACCTGCAAAGGAGCCCTTGGATATAGGAACAATTACTGCACTTGCAGTTAGGGACAGCTCAGCAACAAAGTGGTTACAGATTTTCCTGGGAGACATCAGAACAGTGGGGAGAGAATGGATCGTACTTTTGATATTTCAAAGTGACTAAGCAAGAAGCATGAGCCACAGAAGGACAATTAAATAAGTAGGTAGCTAACATACATTTCTGGTTGAGCCACAAAGAGAAGAGAGTTAGGTCAGACAAATTGTATAAAGGTGGCAGCAAAGAACTGTTTAGAAGTTACTTGATGCAGTGAACAAGGTATGGATTTGAGCTTGAAAGGTTTGTCTTCAAACAAAACTTTAGGGTATGTGCTATAAGCATGAGGTTCTAATGCTGAAATCTATTCGAAGGGCGTTTGAAAACATCTGATGTTCATATTTCTGTTGTCAGCAAGGCTCTGAAGCTTTGATCCTGCACTTTTATCTTTACCTGTTCTTCACGGAGTTTCTAAGAGCACTCATTTTGCTGGTATACAGTTCCCTGCCTTCTTTCTTTCACTGGGTAGCTGACACATGCCCTCGGATTGAACTATTTTCTATTATTGGCTGAATAGGATGTGGGGGAATTTTTTTGGCACAAAGCACTGGCACTTGTGTATGTTCATTGGTATGCAGACTACCCAAGCCTCATATAGCTTCCCCCTCGCCCTTTTTTTTATCCCCATTTTGGATTGTGTCACAGCTCAGCAAACACAGGTATTGCAGATTTGCTTCAGAATCATTAACAAATGTGTGAAGCCAAATTATCCCTGATATATCACTACTGAAACCAAGTACAAATAATTGAAATGGTATACAACTGGCCCTGAATTCCCAGTGTTCCTAAATATAAATACTTGAGGCATTCTTTATTCATTTTTTAACCTACATGTCTAAATTAGATTCTCTAGCCCCTATACCCATAGCTTGTGGGGAATTGTTAGTTATATAGCTAACCATCACAAAAATCTGCCATCATTTCCATTATATTTAGAATACTATTTTCCACTTTTTACACTAAGTGATAAGTCAGAACCAAAACCTGCCTTACAAATTTTCATTTCAGGGGATTTCCCTTTCCAGCTTTTCCCTTTCCCCAAGTGCAGCTAAGGAAACAGATACATTTGATTTTTTCAAGGCTTAGAACAATTAGAAAATTAGAACCAACTAAATGCTTCAGATTTTGGGGGAAAACACCCCTTAAAATTCCTGTGATTTCTTTGTTCATTTTATACGTGTGGGGTGTTTTCCTGTTCGTATTTAAGCAGAAGGGCTGTTTTGCAATACCTAATGTATTTGTAATACTGCATCACATTGATTCTTTTTTTTTTTACATACAGATTGTTTCATATCTTACCTATTTTCTAGACAGCATTTGTTATCATTTTCTCACCCCAATTAACAACAGAAATACCATAATGTTATAAAACTCTAAAGCAGTAATTCACGGTTTCGGAAGACTACAATTTCTCTATCCATTTTTCAAACAATTGCTCTTAGCAGGCAACATCTGGCTTGTTGAAGTCCAGAAACTGCAGCTACCACCTTTGTAGAAGACAATCCTGGACTAATTTTAGCAAGCCTGCAGACTTGATGCTAAAATGTGTTTGGATTGTTTACATAAACCCTTCCAAAACACCACTCAAAGGTCCTATAACCCTCCTTCTCAGCTCTTTCGCCGAAGTGCAAATAGCTTTGCAGAAATCTCACTTCTACTACAGGAGGCAAGACATGGGGCACCCTGTCCCTGCAAAAGGAATTATGGATGCAGTAACTGGTAAACTGTGGCACTATGGAAATCAGCTGCAGAAGGAGAAAACCTGGGTGCTATAAAAGTTATCGCCCTGGAGCTGACAGCCATGGAAGTTTAAGTTGAGAGAAATGAAATGGGTTTCACAGTTGTGTATCTCTAACTTGTACTGATGTCTAACTTCAGTAAATGCAAACTTGCTGCATATATCCACTGGGGTGGCGTGGTTTGTTTTGTAAACAACTCCCCTATCCATTTCACATGATTCTGTGAAAGAACAAAGAGTCATCACCTGCCTCCTAATGACAGGACAAAAATCTGCATAAAGCCTAAAGTCTTGCCCTCCCTTGATAAATGAGACCTCTTGATTAGCAGTCTGGTGTTAGCAATGTGAATAGTTTATTTCTACATTTTTCAAGTATCCTTTTTTTATGACAGGAAGTCACATGGAAGGAAAACAAGTTCCTAAAAAGAGATGCAGGAGATTTTATTAAAAATTCTGGCTGGCAAGTCTGATATCCAAGTGGAAAAAAAAAATTAAAAGATTTTGTTGAAAGATATGTAATTAACCATGTTTACCAGTACAGCAAAAGCAGAGCACCTTCACCAATAACGGGAATGACTCCGCAATCATCATACTAGAAAGCATTCAAGGGTTTAATGGTGTCAAGAAGCTATGGAGACTGTCATATGAGAAACCGATTCGATAGTAAATGACAGACATTTGATTTAACTACTCCACCTACTGGCAAATAATTATGGCTAGCGTGTAGAGATATGGGTGTTGCTTATATGAAGCTTTGTCTACAGAAAAGACTCAGAGGCATTTTTTTGTTATTTGAAAAAGTAGCAAATGCATTGTCATTAGCATCATTCCCTTCTACGGTTTCCATACGCTGTGGCTTATATTAGCACCATGTCCCATTTAAATGGCACAGTCCCAAGCGGAGTTTTACCTGAAGGGCATGAAGATTTTTTTTCAGTATAGTTCATAAACACCTGAGTTTTATTTGACCTGTATCATGATCTATTTAACTTTTATTTGCAGTCCATCCTATTGGTTCTTACTTTGATTGCCTGGGAACATGTCAAGACTTATGGCAGATTACATAAGGCTCCACCTAAATGCTCTTCATCACAGGCATGCAGGAGCGCGTTTAGCCATAATGGCTTTGCAAAGTACAGATTTTCTTCTAATTTCTTTTACAGGCAGTACATAGCAGCAGAGTTCTGAGAGAATATGCACCAAAGGCCCGAGATCTACAAGACACAATCTGAACACAGCAACTGGAAACATGGCCGTCTGCCTTTCCTTCAAATTACTGTCTCCTGGTACTGTACTCTCCACAAGACGTGACGCCTCTGGCAATCTCATCTTTCCCACCCTGAACATCAGGGCATTCACAATTTTGCATGTAGTCATTGCAATCTGATAATCTTTCTGCTGGGCTTCTATATTTTAACAGGGTGCCTACTAAAATGCCAATCAGACTACAATGTCACATGAAATTAGCAAAATGACCCATTTAATCTTTTCTGCTTTTCATGTTTAAGAGTCCTTCATTATACCATTTTTTAGGTTTTCTGATATGCATTTAACACAACAAACCAAGCAATTTCCTTCACCTCCCATGGAGGAATAAAATTCACAAACTAGACTAAACCCTCTCCCACACCTCTGGCTAGCCTCTCAGGGCAATGTTGCCTGGGTGCAGAGGCCACAAAACATGCTGCCGTGCTCCTCTCGGCAGGTCCAGAGAAGGTTTGTTAGAGCTTGGGGAGAAGGGTATGGGAGGAGAAGGGAACCCTAGGCTGTGTAGGTTGCTGGTTATGAAGTAACCCATAGCCCACCCCAAGATGACTGCTGGAGATGTGGAACAGCTTGTGTAATGGGTTTCTACCACTTCTGAGAGTATTTCAGCCTTTGCAGAAGCGTGGCATCCAAGTACAAACAAGAATAATACAGCTTTTATCTTCTGTACCGTCTCCAGAGACAGTACTATAGGTCTGGGAGACGCAGCTTACAAGATAGAATTAGACCTTATAAACCCAAAATACAGTTCTCCATCCACACATCACCATATATACCCTTTCTTGTAGTTTTGGTCTGTGAAATCAAAGTTCCTGTTCACAACAATTGGTTGGGGGTTTTTTTAAGTCTCATTCACCATCCACCCAGAATTGCAATTTTCCCTAATTCTATTTACTATGGGTAAATACATCTTTGATAAGACTATCGCAATTTGGAACATACTCACTCTTACCTCCAAGAGGGCAGCAGTGACAGGTTAGAACAAGAAACACCAAATCAGTTATGTATTTTATTTCACAGCTATCCTCCTCAGCAGAGATGAAAGACATTGGTATAGAAGATTCAGCCAGCACTAAGGGCAGAAACAGTAGTCTGACTGGTTCCCCAAATCCTTCCAACTTCAGTAAAGCTGATGGTTTTCATGACTGCTGTTAGACCAAGGGTAACTTCAACAGTGATCACCCCACATCCTTCAGATAATCTTATTAATTATTCTTTTGTCACTGTTTATAAGTTTCCAGCTTAACAACTTTTGCCTGATGATTCTGGAGCGCTTGATATGCATGCCAAATCTCTAGTTGTACTTTACACCTACCAGGTGCTAAAGAAACTCTGAGATATGTTTGATTGCGATGGTAACTACTGGTGTGTTTTATGTAATAAAAGATTTCACAATAAGAATCAGGATTTTTGTCAGGCAAAGATTTAAAGAAAAAAAAAGTAAAAAGGTTCTCCGAAACTCAGCTGGATGCTGCCACAGGGGGAGAAAAAAAAGTTTAAAAAATGCCTCACACCCTTTTCATTTCAACTTTTTTTTCATAGCTGTGAGATAGGCGCAGGGAAGGCAGTGAAGCTCACGCTCACAGCGTACCCAGCAGCGAGCTGCATGTCATGGGAGCTTCAGCCCAGCACCTGGACTCTGCTTAGGGCATTCCACTCATGTGCCAAGTTCAAAGTTTAAACAAAACGCTGATTTTTTCCTTTAGCAAAAACTATTCAACAGGATAAGAAAAAACATGTTAGTTTTCAGTGAAGATTTAAATAGCAGCGTATGTTCTCACTGTTGACTCTTCTGGAGAAGATTTTCACATACAGGCAGCCCAGACTCTGGCCTCAGGAGCATCTCTCATGATTTCAGAAAGGATCTCTGAACTTTTTGTATTTAAACAACTAAGGCACATCTAAGCCCACATTTGGGGTGTGTCCCACTGCTATAAGTGAAAAACTTCCACTGAAATCAACAGCAAATCTTTCAACATATGTGGGATATGGATTTTACTGAGTTTCTCTGAATTGTGCCTACTTATCAGCAGGCTCGGTGGTTATAGTTATTAAATAGCATATATACAGATCCTCTAAGTTAGGTACAGAGGAGAAAGACACCCAAGTCACTCTGGCATTTCAAAAAATATCACCTGTTCTTTTCATACTAGTCTATTTTACAGACAACTTTTCACTTTGATTTTAAAAAACCCAAACCAGAAGAACCAAAAAACCAAAAAAAACCCCAAAACCCCAAACAAAAAAATTCACTACACACTACATGTCTGTGATAGTACATCAATTTTTAAGTGAAATTACAGAAATTGCTCAACCGAAGCACTGGTGTTGTTAAGTGAAACAGTTGAGAATTCATGGGTCTACATTTTTCCTAAATATGTTCAAGCAAAATCTGTAAACCCTGACATCAAAGCCAGATCTGAACATAGATTCATTGGAATGAAGAATGTGCACTGCCCAGTCTTCTCCATAGGGTGCCAGAGGATGCCTCTGGTCTCCGAGTCTGCCTCTCTCCCTTTGAGATTTTGTAATTTCAGGCTGATTCTTCCTTCAGATTCAACACCTTTTCAGAAATCTTCTCTGGTGGTGGCCTCTAAAAATAATACTGTTTAAAGCTATGTCATTTCAGTTCACCAAATATTCTCCAAATAGTGGAAGTAATTGTTAACAAATATCCTTGTTAATTAATTGGTGGAAGAGAAGAGGAAGAAGGGTCTTGTTGAGATTTCTATCAGACCCAGGAGTACATCTCCTTTTAAACCTTTATTTGATTTGTCAATATATCAGTGTCTAAAATGAGCAAGTCCATAGCTTCCAGCTAAGGAAAAGCTGTTATGGGGTAATATTTCAGTACAGCACCTTTAGTATTTTTTAAGTTTATCAGGAAATTCTTAGGGGTTCCTGACAATCCCCTACACTTGTGCTTTATCCATTTCTAATTAGTCCATTGAACAGCACACAGAACTGTTTAGCTCCAAGAAAGGACCTTTATAAAAGTCATTAACAACAGTTACATATAAACTGTGCCATCCACGCTGTTCATACCTCTTTCATGATTACATAATTCATTACTATTTACTGTGAACATGCCACTGTCCGCTATTAACCTAACTATATTGCAAAAATAATATCATATATGGAAGAAAGACATTAATCTACTTAAATGTCTCCACTGAATACTGGATTGGTTGTACTGTCTCCTTACTCTTTCACCATAGGACAGTTGGAGCAATGCTATATCCTTTCTACCTTTTGGCCAATCTGCCTTCAAGTCAGGCAGTCAGTCTCAGTGTGGCAAATGCAGGAACAAAGGCTGCGAGAAGCGTGACGGGAATAGGTCTGCATGCACTCGTAGAACACCAACTACAGTTACGTCATTTGTTAGGCATCTTATTAGTAACAGACAATTGAATTTTGAAAAGCATTTTAAGAAGTGTTTTTTCCCCTACATTATTGCCATGCACACAGTAAAAGGAATGCTAGAGGTACACCTCAGTTTGGTACATCATTTATCTGACTGTTGCTCTCATGCTGAGAGGCAGACAACCCTTTGAAGTTCCAATTTCATTGACAGCCAAGAAAAAAAAGCAGAATACTAAAGGAAATAAAAGTTTTCCACAGTGAATAAAACACTCAAAATCTTAGAGATGTTTGATGTCTTTTTTTTTTTTTTTTTTTTACCTTGCAAGAACTTAGGTGTGCACAGAGCTCTACAGGAGGTGCTGTGAATTTCAGCTAGGGCAAAACGACTTCTGGAGGCCAGAAAGAACTGCCTCAGTTCGCTGCTCTGCCCTCTCACATCGTACAAGCGACAGATTTCACCCAGTAGTTTCCACATCACGATCAAACTTCAAATTGAACAGCATTTCTTTCAGACAGACAGTTAGCTTTAAAGAATTCAGTAACACACGCTAAAGGGGAAAAAAACCCAAACCACAAAATCAAAAAGAGCTGTTAAAGACCTCAGAACATGTAGTTCATTCCAGTACCCCCAAGGCAGCATTTAATTTTACCTGAGCAGCTCTGGGCTTATACTTATCTAGCCAGATCTTCAATTCCCTGTGGGGTGGTATTTCCACAGTCTCCACTCCTTACTTTAGGAGACACACAGATGGGCTCTGAACAAGCAGCTGAGCATGACCTGTATCAATGGCATCTAAACTCATTCATTTGGTGTGGATCTAAAAAGAACACGTCTTCAACTTAAAATGTTAAGGCCTTGGGAGCTAAGTCTTTTAGTTTTAATTATCCAGACATCTTTAAAATATTTAACTGATGACATTTCTTATGAAAGGAGAGACTGAAGGTGTACTGGACAGAACCGTGCATTTCCCTGCCCCCCCCCCCCCCCCCCCCCATTTCATGCAAAACTCTGGTAAATTGGTTAATTTCTGAAAAGTTCCATGATACTGAAAATATACTCTACAAAAAAACCCCTATTTCCAAATAAAGCTGAACAGTTCTGGATTTCTCATAAGGCATTTCAAAGCCATCAAGATCTGAAACATCATCATTCCACAGCGAATTCCTGAAATGGTTCCATGATACTGAAAATATACTCTACAAAAAAACCCCTATTTCCAAATAAAGCTGTCATCTTATATTGTGAATTATTCAAATTTGTCTTGATATGCTTCATACTATTTTACATATATTTTAATCCCAGAAAGTAACTAACACTTAGTGGAGAGAAAGCTGAGCTAGAATTCAGAAGACCTGGGTTTGAGTCCTTGTGCCACTGCTGGCCCGCGGAAGGGTCTTGGATACACCTCATTACCGTGCCTCATTTCCCCATTGACGATGGTAATGCTTCGGAAAGCAGAGCTTTCCAGAGAGGAAAAGAAAAAAAGATAAAACAGCAGCTGTTTTGCCTTGAATACGGAATTTTTTCTTCCTGCCACTCAAGCAGCCTCTAAACGTGCCTCCCCCTTTTCCCAGGTAATGGCTTTACCTATGAATTGCATCACTCAAGCACTGAGATTCTTCTTTTTTTTTTTTTTTTTTTATTTTGCTGCAGCCCCAGACAAGCAGGAACTTACAACTTTCAAAGGGAATGTTTGTATTTTAAGCTCAGCTGTACGCTACAGTCTTTCTAGGTCAGATCACTTTGTGTGTGCATGGAGCGGGGAACAACAAACATTTTTTAACTGTCAGCTGGAACTGAAAGAAACAGCATGAAAAGAGGCAGCTTAGCTATTGGTTTTGAAGTGATGGCATTTGTCTGTGAGTGCATAGCTTACGAAAGGCGACAGGTTCTAAAATAATGGTACTGTAGCAGGCACTGAAATGTAAAATATATGTCACACTTTTCCCTGCTCGCAGTAAGGTTTAAAATATTTATAATGCTGCACCTTTCCCTCAAAGTTTTCTGCAGCTTTCCCGGGTTCATGGGTAGGTGAATCATCCCCCTAGAACTGCATTGCAATGCTTACGCAGATTCATTCCTCTGCATACAAAGCGGGGAGCAAATTTTGGGGTGCAGAGGCACGGCTATGCAGCAGCCCCCAAATAGCAATTCTGTCAGTATGCATTCATCCCGGCACAGTGTTTGCATCTGCAATGGGATTTTTTTTTTTTTTTAAACTACTGTTTCATTTACAACGCAAGCTGAGGAACTGATATTACTTTGAGAACAACACAAATCTGTCAGGAAAACACAATCTAGGGCTTTAGGCTAGGTGGAAGGAACACAGTACATGCTTGTGTGTGTCTGTGCATGCATAGGAAGCACAAGGACAAAAAGTGTTACATGATATGCTTTGTTTCCTTTCTTCTTTAATGTTCTTTAGTGTGCCTTTGATTAGCATTGGTGAGGAAATTATTTTCTGAGAGTAAAACTAAAAGGGACATAATATTTTTTTTCATCTAAGGCATGAGAAGGTCTTACGAACCATCTGCTCACAAGAGATTTGAACTGTGGACAAACACGCCTCTCTAACCCCGAACTGCAAGAATCTAAAGGGTAAGCCTCTATTCAGCATGCATGCAAAAAGGTGTAGATTTCCAAATTAAATTGTTTAGCAGCTGATGTGACAGCATTTAGGTATCGGGAAAAAAAAGGAAGTCAATGAAACAGAGACAGGTAGGATGTATGTGCCATCTTTCATACGAATACTTGAAAAAGTTCCCTTTGAAACAAAATCAGACCTACTCAGATGCATGCATCCTGCTAAAGACCTGTCTGAAACCAATGTGTTTCAGACACACCAAGTATAAACTTGCTGGAAAAGACTGTCAAAGGCGTGACTCCGGCATCTCTCACTTGTAACAGAGTCCTTGTTTGACCTGGATGCAGAAGGTCCTGATGCCCCAGGAAACTGTTGTAAGCGGCCCGACTCAGCGCCGTGCCTCCCAGCCACCGAAGGTGCCGCCTCGTTCCTCGGCTCCTCCACCTCACCTGAAAGAACAGCTGGCTGCGAGGGCTAGCCACACACAGCGGGCAACATCCCCCAGCGCCTGGCCAGCCACATCTCCTCCATGGCCAGCTTCCCCTGCTCGCTCTACCCGCTTGAATTGTCCAAAAAAAAAGGCCAACTCGCTGAAAGAGGAAGCCCTGCAAGACTGAGTCTCTCTGGAGTACCACCTAAAAATCATAAAAGATTTTAAAACTTCTTTTTGACATGTACTTTTTAACAGTTAGGGCCATTTTTCTCAATCTTTTTTCCTTTATAAATATACAAGCTTCTGTAAACGTTTTTAAATAAAAAATAGACCAGAAATGCCACATAAGACTCACAATAAAAATCACATGAATTGCCAATACTATTACTAGATTTGCAAAGGTTTATTGTTTTAGCACTGTTTTCATTTTCTGTTATACCTTAAGAATTACAAGAGAAGAATTTTCCTTCGTTAAATGCTATAGACAAGCCAGCCAAGATGAAAATATTCTAGTCTCTTCTTTAATGTTTCCAGTTATTTTTAATGCCTGGACTCAATGGGAAGCTAAACTTTGCACTGCTGCTTTGTATTAACATAACCCATTGCAGCTGGAGTATTGCTGTGAATCTGGGGCTAAGAGCATGACAGCAAACCAAGACTTCCCAAAATCTAGCACACAAACTTATTCAGAATCAGACATGATATTTTGCCTACCACCCGTTGTCTGGAATAGATGAGGAATGACTGGGAAGAAAGCACTGACAAAACAGCCCAACACCTTTTGCTGTGCCTGTGCACGGCTCAGTACGGAGCTGGAAGCTGCCGCTACGCAACACAAGCAGGTGAAGCTGAAGATTTATCCATCTTGGCTGCACACACAGCACCCAGAGAGCCAGCACATTCTCACGTCAAAGTAGCAAGCAACTTTCTGCCTCTGACAGTGGTATTGAAAAGCTAAGTTTAAAAAGTCCAGAATTAGATTATTACAATACCAAGAAATTCTGTGATCCAATCCTCCTCCTTACACTATCCGATATAAACAAGACTGAGCTGGAAACTGCATTTTCATTCCAGACACAACTTTGGTTATGTGTTTGAAATCAGAATGATAAAACTGCTTGAAGTCTTCATAAAAATTTTATTTAAAAAATTATAATATACAATTATATTCTGTATGGGTTTAATTAATTTTCATGTGACTCATTAAATACACAGCCCTAACTACCTTATCTAATAAAGTGTGTGTATTAATACACATTTTCATATTACATAATTCTAAATAACTTCCCCCCCATTCAGAAGAAAGTAATCACAGTTTAAGGCTTGAGCTAGATGTCCAAGTTTTCAAAACTACATTCACAGTGGGAAAGTTTTGTATGAAAGTGTTCCAACTAACTGCATGTTAAGCTGTCAGTCAAATTGCATCTTTTCAGTTTTAAAACACAATATTAATTGTAGATAAGGAACGATGACTTTTATGCAGAAAACCAGGGATTAATTTTAATTAACCTGAAATGAATTTTAAAAAATAATTCAGACTACATTCTATCTATGGTTTGTGTAAGAAACCAACCCATGAATTCAGTATGTGCAAAGTGCATGCTCTTCTTAAAGAGACACGTATTATAGATAGCTAAATGCATACGAATTCTGTATAGCCCAAAACAATGCAACTTTTGAAAACCAGATTTATGCCTTTTTTAAATTTAATTGGCTATCTCATTAGAGTTCACCTATGCAGTTCCTACCCTGTTGTTTGCTTGGTCGTTTGCCTTATTCAAAAAATGTACACTAGACCTTAAGATAGACTTTCAGCTAACCCACAGAAACTAGATTTTAGTGTAAGATAGAAAGCCTCGACCTTCATGGGGGATTTGGAGGATGTATGCATCTCACGAAGGATAAGGCATGAAACAATGTTTCTGTGATTCCTAGTTCTACTTTGCCTTCTATTAATAGCAAGAGAATTCACAAAAATTGTACAGGTTGCTTCAGAGTGGCACTAAGCACCTGTAGATGTCATCGCACTTAGTTAGAACTGTGGTATGAAAAGTACAATCAGATCTATGACTGAGATGAAACTCCCAATTAATTTAAAAGAAATTTTAGCTGAATAAATCACGTCATATTTTGTATGGTTTTGCAGCTCTGTAGATGGCACAGGACTTCCTCAGCAGGCTAGGGCACACAGCTGAAGCAGAGCTTTCTGCTGCCCTAGTGCTCCAGGAGTAGACCTGGCCACCTTGCTCACTCTCAAAGTGAGGTGACACCACGCCAGCTCCTAGTCAGCGAATCTCAGGGACAGGCAGATCTTTCCCTTCACTTCCTTGCTGCCTGTGATCAGAGGGAGAACTAGTACTTCCATGCTCTGAGATGCCAAGCAAGCAGTCAAAATAGGAATAAAAGAATGAAACAAAAGTGTCTCCCAGCATCTGAACTTAGGAACTTTGTACTAACAGGAACAGGTGAAAAGCTCTGGGAAGCTCTGGGTGAAGACTGGATTGGACTATATTCATTAGACTTGGAGATAAATGACTGATATTAACACAAATATTAAAAGTACATTGTACCTTCCTGTCTGAAAGCCATTGGAAAAGGGCCCTGAGCAATTCCTCTTTAATTCTGTGTTGCCAGCTATTGCCAAGGGGGTTAGCTCATCAGGTTTCATGAGCAAATGTAGGATTTCATACGCGTAAGGAAAACTGCATAGAAAATGTAATAATTTCCAAAAGAAAATTCACAACAAGGCAGGAAATTCTGAACCCAGTGTCTTGGTGTAGGCTTCTGTGTATGATGAATGAGAAAAAATTAAGCCCTTCCCTTGGTAGAGCAAATTATATGCAACAGACCACTAATTAGGTACAGTTTAGTTTCTCACCTGTTTGCAGGTGTTCGCCTGTAAAAAAAAAAAGGTAATGGCTTCCTGTGAAAACGTTCTTGAGTTAAAAAAGGGAAAGGAATAGTGTTATTGCTGTTGCTCCCACACACAAGAGGAAAGGGGGGAAGCAGCAAGTTGTACAGATTTACCTTACACTTGAAGCTAATTCATTGTACGAGCATAGTTCAGCACTGTGCGTGTCTGCAGATTTCTAGTGTATACAAGTTTGGGGCCACGAGCTGACGTTTCATACTGCATGTACTTTTGTGCAAAATTCTGACCATTGAGACAGGTATGGAAACTTGAAAATCAAGGATAGGATATATGAAAACACCTGACAGACATTTAAACATATAAGAAATGATCACTGAATTTTCTCCACCTGCTCATATCTCATTTCTGCCCAAATTCTAACAGATTAGAAGTAAGAAAAAGAATCCCAATAAAATTCATAAGTCCTACTGAATCCAACATTACAATTCTTCCCAACTTCCATAGAAAACAATTCCCCATAATAAATCTGATTTTTTTCATCACAACACATTTTTATGCACCGCTTTTTCTTGGTCTCTGACGTTAGCAAATTAACCAAACTATCGCCAGAAAAGTGTATTCAAAGATGAGCTGGGACAGACTCAGTTGAGTATTTCTTGCAGTCAAGATTTCACACAACTTGTAGCCCAGTGCAACTCACTTAAGTTTGTATTAAACTCAGCCAGGCATCTAAAATTTTATCTATTGGAACCAAACTCACGGAAATGTGTTATCTTATGTGATACTAATCAACTTCAGAGAGCAATAGGCAACTCCATACCCAGACATAGGCTATCAGCAGCCCCTAGTTTTCCAATAAAAAACAAAAAATAAACACTTTTCCCTGTTTTCTCATCCCAATATGCTCCCCATTTTTTTTATGTTCTTCCACACATCACTTGTATGGAAACCCATTTCCTCATTTTAAGTTATTCTTTACTTCAGCTAAGAATCAAGTACCTGAAGATCCTTTTAAGCGTCACGTTCCCTAATAATGTTTACTAAACCATTTCCTTCTCTCTACAGTGAATTCCTTCTGGTGCATGGTAGCAATTTGGACAGCAGGCTATGCAGACAAATTTTTGTAGATAATTAGCTGAGGATATTCAGCAGATGTGGGTCATACTGTACTTGTTCACAGATGGTTCAATAGAATGGATTTCAGCACAGGCACTTCTCTAGATACATAACATTTTGAAAGAGGAAACAACGTGAAAAAAAGATATTTTTAAAGGTTTAGGAAAGGTTTTAGAATATATGCTTTTAGCATAGGTAGATAATAGGTAGACAAAGCATTTCATGTATGCAGTGAATGCACTGCGTTGTGTATCAGTTGACAAAAAAGCGGGCTTTTAGGAAGACAACACTCATCAAGCAGGAGGCAGCATAACTGCTGGAGATAGACTTACACTGTCTTATAGTTGTCAATGAAGTATGACCAAATTGTCATTTGTCTAGACACACACATACTATAGCTACAAAACCTACTTTTTTCATGATAGCACCATGTTTAGGCACACACCCGTGGGGCACAGGCTTGGCTCAGCAGCTTGAAAGGCAGCTAAGTGCATCCAGTGCCGTGTCCTACTGCAGTGGGACGGCATCACCAACCAACCCATTTGAAGTCCGACACAAAAAGAGTCACTACAGGTTCATTATAAACTCAAAAGCAGGGCTCTTCAGTTTCCTAGGATAGCTCCACATGTGGATAAAACATGTTGCAGAGCCCAGTGACAACCAGCAGAAAGACTAGGAGACGAGATACAACCATCCAAGCTACTAAATCCGTCAGGAATTACTGCCAGCCTTTAGACCCACCAATGGAAAGTCAAGGACTTTGCAACATTCTGGAGTCCGATCTCATTAGTAACTTGTTACGTTTCTCCACAGTCATGATTATATCAGTGGCATTAAAAGACAGAAATCTTTCTGTGGCATTTGTTGTGGAAACATAGTAAACCTATTGCTTTTCTCCTAGCAACAAGCAGCTGACAAAATTATCATACGCTGAAGAAAATTTACTTCCAACTGATGAGAGATACCTAAAAACGTCAGAATAACTGTTCCCTCAGAGTATTACAGTGGTCACCGACACTGTTCATTCTGCAGTTTTCCTGTTTCAAAGCTGACTGTTTTGAAGACTGAGCAGAGCAGATGCTATAGATAGAAATAAATTATAGTATTGTGGTTTTCTATTAACAATGCAAACCAAAACATGCAACTGACCAAATTCCCTATCATTAAGAGACTATGATAAATAAAATGTTAGTGTTTCAGATATTTAATCACTTTTTTGCCCTAAAAGGTACATCTCTAATATTAGTTTCTTACAAAGAAAGGAAGGTTGTGACAATTTACTTGCCTTGTATTTGTGTACACACCTTAGCACAACAGGATCCTCTTGCCTGGTGGTGGCTCTCGACCTTCCAATGTAATTATCAAAAAAGTACTCAAAAAAAAGAAAATGTGTAGATACACAAAATGCTGAATATAATTTGCTTATACTATACTGTCACTTACAGAATATCACACAAGTAGTGAACACTTTCATAGATACTGGATTTTGTCCAATATGAATTAAAAAGTTGGTCCAACTAGTCAAGTAAATAATCAACAATAATTTAGTTGTATGTACAAACTGCCATAAAGTCCTTGATCATTATGTTTAGCTATTTGTGCACCATACCTTTCCTGGTTAAAGGGCATCGCTACATGGTAGCCACTTTTGCATCCTACACAGAATTTCAGCCCAGATAATCTCTTATCAGATCAACTTTGTGTTGTAGAGCAATACATTGCTCTGAGGCACACGCAGTATCAAAAATTAGTGTGTAAACTGGGACTGGGCACTCCCCAGTCAAACGTTATGAAGTTACAAATTCATTGTTTAACCTTTCACTCTTCTTACACCGAAACCCAATCATAACTTCTCCCTTTCCAACATAACTTGTAAAAGACACAAGATTAAAACACATGGGGAGGGAGGGGGGAGGAACTATGCCTTCCAGATCAGCAGTTTCAATTCCAGGACAATAAGACTGAGCCTTAGAGCTGCACACAGGCAGAGCAAAACATTTATAAATCTATAAACCAGTGATTTAACAAACCACTAACTAAAAGGAGACATCTGATTATATAAAATTGCCAAGCAGATGCCAAGAATGCTATTATGGTTTCCAATCATTTACTGCTTCCACTTCACTCCAAAAGCCATTCCTCCTTATTTATGTTCTAGAAGCTCCAAAGTCTAGCCAGCACGGAGCCTGGGAAAAAATTCTGGGGAAGGGGGAGGAGGAGGGGAAAAAGAACCAAACCAAAACAGAAAAGCCCACCACACCCAACTTGTCATCTCTTTCCAGTATTCTCCATTTTTACAGCTCAAGAGACAAGATATTTTAACAACTTAAAGAACCAGCACCTAAATTAGAAAGGAGTGGTTCAAGAAGGCAGGAATTAATTAAACTTAATTTGTCAATGAAGTTTAAAAAGGGAAGGCAGGGAATTAATAAAAAAATAACAGGTTTACGATTCCCTTGAAGAGTTTGACTATTGAACTTTTACAAATAATGCTTAAAATTCACCAGCTACTCGTTTATACAAATATTAGCAGAACATGGATAAGAAACTAAGATTTAAATAAAATCAACTTTCAATGAAACATCAATCCATGATCACCTATAATTGTTCAAATATTACACTCTAAATTGTTTTAGACATAGCTGGGATGCAATAAGTGTGAAACTTCACAAAACAAATTATCAATGTATGCATTAGGCCTGGACGTTGTGATTTGCATTATAAAATATACATGAAAGGAGGAAGAGTTTGGTCACATACCACTGCATAATTCACAGCATTTTTCTGCATTTTGTGTCACGGTGTGTGTAGGACCTTGCATAACGATATACACCATACAACATTATAAAGTTGCTATTCTGAATTATATGTCAATGCACTATCTATATGTACCTGATAAACAGAAATACACATAGTAAGCTGCAATCAGTACAAAGGAATGAATCGTACACAATCACCTCATACGTTCCATACTAATACCCAGGCAACCCACTGAAACTCAAGAGACGCAACCCCAAACAGTGAGATTCAGTCACGTTCACCTGGAAGTTGGCAGCACCCTTCTTTGCTTGCTCTCCTCCTCTGTTGAACGTTTTGCCCTACTGTCCCTCACCAGCTAGTCTTCATTTTGTGCCATGCAGCACTCTCCTACTTCCATTCGCGTTTCAGGAACTCCTCAGCAGGACAAAAGTGCATAATTTGCTCACGGTACATTTATTCAAAACATTACTTCCCTTCCCTGATTTCATGAAACTATATTTTAAACAGCCTGATACCTGAGGGTGAACACAGTACGTTACACCTCATGGAGGAGTAACTGTCTGCAGTGGTGTTCTCATTCCGTTAGGAAAAATAAGTCCTTCATGGACTTCTCTTTCTTAAGTAGTCATTTGAGCTTAATTTTCAAAAGGCATTGACTGAAATTCTGCCTGAAGTGGTCTATTCCACCTGCTGCACATAAAACAGTATTATAGGATGTTGCATATCTTCTTTTAGAAAGCATCTAGCTGATTGGGTTCTAACGATGTCCCTGGACAGTCATTTAGGCTTTAGCGAATGTATTTCATCTCACAACAAATACATTAGGGATAAAGGCACGTGCTGTTTGCTGTTTAATCCTGACTCTTCTGACTTCAAGTTCTACCTATTGCAGCCCTTCACACTTCATCTTGGCAGCTAAATAACACAGAACATGTACAACTAGATGTGAAGCGCCAGCTGATATTTTTGAACACCATCCCTCATCGTCCCAAAGACGGGGGCAGAGGAGTGTCCTTCTTTCAATTCTATTCCTTTATGCAAGATGAATGCAACATATTAAATTAAAAGAGAATAAACAGAGGGTCTGATAAAATGAATTCTGACTTGCACGGTGCACAGAATCAACTCATCATTTCTTAAGAGTAACAAAGTCAAGCAGTGGAAACAAATTTTATATAAAAGCATTTCATGGTCTTACAGACATTAACATCTGACAGACAGTAGAGAGATTCAATCCAAGACAGGCAGGATTATTCAGATCTCAGACACATGGGTCAGAAAAAAAAAATTCCTCTACATTATGAGATGCTTTAAAGCAGTGCAAAGATTATGGGAAAGGAAGGGAAAGGAAGGAGGAAGATTATCTCCATTTGTGTTCACAGACAAATAGGAGGGAACTGCATTTATTCCAAGGGGGCTCTGTAAAAGCATGCAGAAGTATTCTATATTTTCATGGACCGTCTTCACTCCCCTGTGCCCATCCTACACAGAGCACAGGTTCCAGGAAACAGCGATGCTCAGGGCACGCCAGCTGCTTGCCGCCGCCGCTGCTCACTGAGGATGCCACTCAGCGTGCACAACGGCATACGGGCTTTCTCATTTAATGCTTGCCTCTGCTCTGTTGCTGAGTGATGTCGATCTTTGTATCTTGGCTACCTGGAGTGAATTCCATTGCAAATAACCTGTTCTCCTGTGTCTTAATGCAAAGCCAACAAAAATGCCAGCACTTGATTTCCCACTGTTCTCAGCTGCTGTTCTGGGGAACAATATGAGTAAAACCACTCACTTCCCAAAGGATGAGCACACCACTCGCCAGAATTTTCTGAGGCTTTATGGATCCACTGCGGTAAAGGGAGATGGAGAGGGAGTATGGGAAAAGAAAAATAATGGAATAATATATATTTTACAATTTTATATCTTATAAGAGCAGTAGAAAGCATCCTGTTTTGAACTGACCCGCTGTATGAAAGGGCATTATATTTCATCCAGTCATCCCTGCCGCTTGGCTCAGTTGTGTTTTGTTAAAGCTTATCTTCCAATTTTGATACAAGAATCCATCAGTTCTCATGCTATTTTGTTCAAATGGCCAGTCACATTATCTGAATGACAGATAAGGTAAGGACGGATCTCTAGAGTCAATATACACAAACCAGCTCTAACACAGACCCAGCAGCACAGAACTCAACATATATTAGACGTTATTTCTGCAGCACCTCGAAGAGGTTTCACAGTTTGTAATGAACTACAGGTTGCCTCTGCATTTTACTACTAACTGCCAGTTACAGCATAGATACAGCCAGGCACCTAGCCAGAGGAAGAATTGCTAATTGCTGAACTACAGAAAACACCAAAAAAAAAAAGTCACCTGCCACCCACCACTTCTACTGAAATGCTGTGGAGTGATAGCAATCCATTCAGGGAATTCCTTTTGGTAATTTCTCTTCCTGATGTTCTCCTTCAGGAATGGTCTGCTACACTAATGCAAATTCACTACACAAAGACACTGAAGGCAAACTTGTTTAAAATTAACTAATTGATGCCTGTAATTAAATTTCAAGGCCTCAATTTAAAGACTTGAAATTACATGGAAAAGTGTTATAGTTAGGTGACTTGGAAAAAAACCCCAAAACCTTAAATTAATGAAAATGTCTGCAAAAAGCTTGCCTGCACACACAGAGGTGACTCACACAGAAGGTAGGTGTAAATGAATCCATATATATATATATACACGTACAGTTATAGAATGAATCAATTCATCTTGTTTCTCTAAGATTGCACCAAGACGCTTTTACCTCAGAGTAGTGAGGTTTCCACAGCATTTAGAGAGCATGCTGCTTCCAGCGCCAATTTTCTCAGTGGAACTAGATGCTGCCAGGTGCACGGCAGACATACCTCGCAGCATCCTCATGCAATGTTAAAGATGCTACAGGTCGTCATCTGCAGTTTTCTCCAGCTTTCTTGGCATGTGATGTAAGTATTTAAATGGAAATCAGGACAATGGTAAAGAACAGCAAGTTAAAATTCAGCTCAATTTTAGCACACACTTAGGAGTACTACTGACTTAAGAGCTGTTGGTAAAATATATTAGTCTGAAAAATACAAATAGCTTCACTACTTAACCCAGCACCTGGTAATTAGTTTGTTTTTTTCATGGTACAAAACCATTACTTTTTGTTCAAGCAAGGTCTTTGAGGGACAACAACTGCTGAGGATTGTTTATTAATGGTTAAAACCCCCAAACCCACTGCGCATATACTTCAGTCCTACTCAAGAGTACCCAACTGACCGTTGCACTGAATTTACCTCAGCATAATGTCTGATTAGCAAATTACTTTGTAACAATGTAACTGCATTTAGGTTTCAAAGGGAAAAACAAAATTTTTTTTTTTGCTGTTAAATAAAACAAACAAAAACAGGAAGTCCAAGAGACAGATTTGATTATTGTCAGGAAGGACAGATAGAGCATCCTTGATTATCATGAAAACTACCATAGAGGCCTGCGACGACTCTGAATTATCAGTAACAGTTCAAACCACTAGCAACCCAAAGACACTGGTACATTAAAGTGAACTGACAGTAATCTGATTTTAGCTAAGTAGATAAGGTAGAAAGGTTTTTTGTTTCAGGAAAATATTTTCTCTGTGCAAAGATGGAATTTAATCTTAATTAACATGTATAAAATTAAATTTGCTATTGCATCTTTTCTTTAATAGTTTATACTAATAATGAAGAACACAAGCACACACCTTTTATCAGCATTGTTCTTATGGAATATGGAGTTCAAGCAGAAGAAAGAATGGAAATGGAGGAAAGAAATTTCCATTTCTTTCAAAAGCATAGGAAACAAATGAGAAAAACCTGGATACTGGTGTACTCCAGCAATTAAAAGACACAGTGATTAGAAATTATTTCTCTACTATGCAGCTGTGGAGGAGCTGGGCAGACCTATGCTAAAATAATAAAAATGACCTTAGATTAGAAAGAAATCTATGCCCAAGAGAGGTTTGCAAACAGGCTGCTAACATCACTTAGGTTTATTCAAAGTGATTGGTGAAGCCTTTTCCCATATTTCCCCATTAATCTTTCCATATTCCCGGGATTACAAACACTCAGACCAAAATGCACCACCAGGTAGTAGGAGTATGAGAGGGGCCTGAGTTCCGAGCTGTCTGGACTCACCCATTGAGTAGCAGAATTGTGAAAAAACCACGCAAAGTCTCTTTCGCTTTCTGAACAGCTTCACAGTCTGAGATGAAAGATTGTTAATGCAACAGTGAGTTTAGTTTCACAGGTCCTAGAATGAATTTGCTGCACACAGCATGATGTGACTGTCCTCAAAGTCACCACGCACTGCTGTCTCTTGGGCAGACTCCAAGTCCAGTAAAACTCAGTCGGAATCTGTCGCTGCTCTCTTGCCAAGTTTTCTGCCCTTCTAATCATATGTGGCTTGTATTCTGAATTTGGTATGCCCCACCAAAAACTGGAAATTAAAAAATTGTCAAAAGGAATTTCAGATGTTCTGTTCACTGGAAAGAAAGCTTACAAGAATAACCAAAAGTAGTTTTCAAATTCAAATGGAAAATAACTGACCATCCTCCCTCTCCCTGAGCACTCTTTTCCCCTCCCAACCTACAGCACATGGAAACATAATGGGAAAATTTGATCTCTACTTGAGTTTCTTTTATAACATTAATAAAGGTAGAACTGCTGCAATGTGCTCTGAAAAAAACCACAAATCAATGCAAATATGTGTAAATGTACAGAAAATATCTTCTGGCTAACTTCTGCAATTTTTCTTCTTTATCTCTAATCTTTTCTGGTTTTCAACATTTCCATGTACTTTGATTCATTTGTTCCACCCCCTCTGTTCATTTGAACCACAGTAGAAGCCTGGATAACTAAAAAGCAAAGTTCACTGGTCTTCACACCCCTTGGGGACAGCTTAGGGCAGAATGTGCACAGAAGCCCTGACGGCGTGTCAGTTAATGCGCTAAACACTCAGACCGGCGTTGCCCGTCAGTTTTACAAACAAGGAAGCATGGTGCCTGCAAGACAGCAAAACCAGCTTTAAAACGAAAACCCTCATGCACACACACACAGAGAACGCTTTTTGGAAATCCAGAGCAGAGCTGCAAAGGCAGAGCTATAGAAGGTAAGCAAACGCCCTGCAGCAGCTGGAGCGGCTGCGAGTCGGGATTTGCGGTGCACAGCACAAGGCAAGAGGGATCGCCTCAGCAGCAGGCTGCAGGCTGGATGGCATCAAACGTGCATCTGCAACCATACCTCAGGATCACGTTTTGTGATACTAGCTCTGCTTCCTCAAGAACAGCCTGCAAAAGCTTTACCATCATTTTTCTGAAGGAAAAAATGCTGCTAAATCTCAAGGACAGAAACAGCTAGAGGAGAACAGCGATTTGTTTCAATCACCTGTTTTTTCATCCATGTGCAGAGTAGATAACATGGGTACAATCATCCACAAGAATCAAAACCAATACCAACTGCCACTGGTAACCTGATCAGCAACTGCTCAGAAAGCACAAAGTTACCTTGGGCAAATTGCCCTGGATGTCTTGCACGTCCTTGGGTTACAGCTGGAGACAACCAAAGCTCACATATAGGAATTAGCGGGAGTTTCTGTTGGATACAGCCAGATGGCAGAAGATGGAAGGCCAAGATAATTTGGCTGGAAATGAAACCTCTAACATCCATTTTGGAAGAATCATTCAGTATTTTCTGTCTGCCCTGACAAATGGAACAACAAGCCCTGCAGCAGGGCGCGATGCACCCTGACTGCCACTGGCTGCACGAGGAGCGTGCCTGCACTCACGCGGCTGAAAGCTCAGGAGTTCAGGACTTACAACCAACCCACAAAAGATAAGAGAAGAAACCACTGCTACTTCAAAGCATCATCATACCAGAGTCAAGATGCAAACAACACTGCTTCCTGTGGGAGATCCAGGGATTCGTTTTCTCAGAATCCGTGTAATACATAGCATGCTGCCAACCGCCAAGCATTCAAAGAAAACTCTAAATGAAATAGCTACCCAAGAGTTTGGTAACACAGCACACACAGGGATTTGCATGAGGCTGTATACCAAGAAGTCAGTTTTAAACAGATGAAAAGAGTTCAAGTGTTACAAAACGAAATCTCATTTTGATCTGTTACATACATGCAGCAAGACGTCCTTGAAATATGCTTTATGGCGCAACATGCATGAAATGTCTATCACCCAAGGTGGTTTTCTCAAATATTTTATGTTTGGCTTGAAAGGCAACATTCTTAATGGAGAAACTAGCAAAAAGAATATAGGTCTGTACATCCAGACACGCTGGTTTTAGCATTGCCTTAACACAGATGAAGAATCTTACAGCACTCAGGAGAAGTGGTCCACGAGGAGGGGCTCATTCAAACCGTGCAGTGGCCACAGCCAGTTTTCCACATGCAAAGCGTGAGCCCTGCAAAGCAATAAAGCTGAGCAGCTTGCAACACAGAGCAGAACCTACCCAGAGTCCCCCCAGGTCTGCAGTGGCCAAGCCATAAGCTTTGGCTGTGGATCTGAACGCAGGATGAATGTTAGATACAGGCTTGAGCCACAAAGCGGTCTTACTCCCTGCTAATTCGCTACACAGTTGTGTCAGAAAAGACCTAATTTATTGACATATAAACCAAATCACACTGTAAAAACCAAACTGCTGTAAATTATTCTTTTCACCAGATCCTTCCTTTTAAGGCATACGAACAGTTATAAAACTCTTCTGCTGAGATTAGAAATTAAATTGTGTCCATATTACTATATAGTCTTGTATTTGCTTTCTTAGCTTGTTTTTGTGAGACTGGTTTTGTCTTTGGCCTAGCACTCAGGGAAATACATTTATTTCTGTATTCTTTCAAACAGCTCTAAAATCACACAATTAGTTACAGACATATATTAAAATGGTAAGTTAAGGCAGGTGGTTATACCCATTTCAATGACCCTATGTTGATGCAGACAAGCTGAGCCTGACTCTGTATATGTATACGTACACATCAAGCATACAATTTTTCTCAATATACAATTTAATTCCTATTTTATTTCTACTTGTTTATGATCCTCTTGTTGGAAGTGCAATATTGGCCAACACTTACAATATTAAAGCTACAATGATGAAGCATTTTAGTATCTGGAATGAAACCCAGCATTATTGTAAATCTATTTTGTAATTTAAACTTAACAATAAAAGTTACAAGACCACACACTCCTTTTTTCTGCCTTGTGGGAAATCACTGGTTTATATTACCTTGCTGAGCACTTACTTCATACTTGTGATCCCGGTTAAACAAGAGGCAGACACCACAAAGTGTTAAATACAACAGCACGCATATTATTTCTTAATTCTCTTTGTAGGGATAACAGTTCAATCTCTCTTGACTGTTACTGTGCTTCCTGTGCCAGGCAGCACTCCTGAGCGGAGACAGACTTTCCAAACTAAAGAAAACAAAAATCCCTTGCATGCCTGGAAAAATATGTAAGGATAGGATGTAAGAAAGGGAAAAAGAAATCATCTACAATTTAGTATAAATGTATTTAATGGAAGGAAAAATAGATGTAAGATCTGAAATGTTCTGCTCTAACCCACTTTGTATATCCAAAATCTATCCGAAACATGGCCTGATGTGCTATCAGCCCATCCCGTCCCCTCTGCCCCGCTGCTCCCTGCACAAAGCCATGGCGACTGCGCTGCGCCAGCCTCCCCAGCCCTACGGTCCTGCCTGGAAACCCTGCTCCCGCTTGAAGATGGTGTCCACAGCCATTCTTCTGCACCCCTTTGCTTCTCAGAAAATAGACCTGACTGCTGAGCTGGATGGGCAAAATCAAGTCACTTCCAGCTGGAAATGATACTTTATTTGGAGAAAATAACATTAAACAGCATGCCCTGCAAACACAGCCCTGTTTTCCAATGAAATGGCAACCTTTCCTACCAGTTCAGGGCCAGTCAGGATGCCTGACTGGAAAAGGTGAAAAGAAACACACTATGTAGAGTACAAGTGTGCATACACACAAAGAGAAAAAAAAGAAAGAATCCTACTCTGGATACTTGCAACAAGAGCCCTGCACAATCCTGCCTCACACTGTTAACACAGAGCCTCCAAGAAGGCTCACGCTGGACCACATTTCCATCATTTGCTTGTTTAGCTGATTTTTTTCTTCCTCTTTCTGGAGATCACTACCATCTAAAAGGATTATAACTGTGATGCAAAATATCACACACTTTACCTAAACACTGCACATATGTAGCTTTATGTATCTTCACCCTCCTGTTATACATGCCCAATTAGTTACACCAGGCACTCCAGTACAACAGGAACATTTCCTATGCTGTTTCGTTTGCTAAATACCTTTGTGACAGTTTCTTGGCAAGAACTGCAGCAGCGAGGTTAACATATGTTAAGAATACATGCAGCAGGCATTCCTAGTTAGAATGCAAGTAAATAGGAAACATCACAGCAGTAGCATTTCCCGCGCTCGCCATCCAAGTGAGTTTCCTTCAGAAGTTCGAGTCAGATTTCAGCAGCAGAGCTTACCACTACAGAAAGGGATCTTTGTCCACAAATTTGTATTCAAGAAGTTTGCTCCTCAGTGATTCTAATCCATAATCTACCACTTCAGCTGCCTGTTCTGGAGACACTAGTCTGAAAGGTAAAATTACAGGTTGGGAGGGGTAAAAATGAACTCTACGGAGAGTACAAGACTAAAATAAAAAAAGCTTTTAACATAGGATCTGGAATTGCACAAACCATAAAGGTCTTCAGGTCTTCAAGGTACATGAAAGCACATGCCATTTACTTAGAAATTGCTTCTCTCAGTAGCACCAGGAACAACAAGATTCAAGGTTCTTCTCTTCTTGTCATGTCCATATTTTTTCTCTTTCCACATCAGAAAATGCTCGAGTTGTCCTTCCCCACTGTGTGGTTTAACCCCAGCCAGCAGCTCAGCCCCACACAGCCGCTCGCCTACTCCCCCCTGGCAGGATGGGGGAGCGAATCGGAAGGGTAAAAGCGAGAAAACTTGTGGGCTGAGATAAAGACAGGTCAATAGGGAAAGCAAAAGCCACACACTCAAGCAAAGCAAAGCAAGGAATTCTTTCTCTGTTTCCCATGGGCAGGCAGGTGCTCAGCCATCCCCAGGACAGCAGGGCTCCATCACATGTAACGGTGACTTGGGAAGATAAATGCCATCACTCCGAACCCTCCCCCCCTTCCTCCTTCCCCCAGCTTTACATGCTGAGCATGATGTCATATGGTGCGGGATATCCCTGGGGCCAGTCGGGGTCAGCTGTCCCGGCTGTGCCCCTCCCAGCTTCTTGTGCCCCTCAGCCTCCTCGCTGGTGGGGTGGGGAGCAGCAAAGGCCTTGGCTCTGTGTCAGCCCTGCTCAGCAACAGCAAAACCATCCTGGTGTTGTCAACCCTGTTTCCAGCACAAATCCAAAACCTAGCCCCGTACCAGCTACTGTGAAGAAAATTAACTCTAGCCCAGCCAAAACCAGCATACCCACTGCTGGGGCAGTAGCTCATAGCTGTCAGAGGCAGAAAGATTTACAAAAGTAATGATTGGAAGCTTCTGGAAGGAAAAGTTTCTCTGCCTTCCTAACAGCTGTCTGGCAGAAATCAGGCTAGGTGAATGGTGTGGGGTAGGGAGCCCTCAGCCTCACATGCAGTATTCAGAACCATCTGCTCATTCTTCTCATTCTAAACCTCCTGAAACTATTATAACCTTCCCCACAGTCTCACACAGACAAACCCTGGCAGCCCTTGCTTTACCAGCACTGCACAACTACACCAACTCCTCCAAATCCCCATTCTCTTGGCTGCCACAGCAACAGACCCTCTCTCTATAACTCCTTACTTGTCTCCCAGATCCCTGTGGACCCATCCCTAATCGATTTATGCCTCTAACCCCAGCCAGCGTTTGCTCTGTCCATCTATTCCACTTAGACCACAAATGTGAATTGTACTACCCTAGGGGCAGTAAACCTTGAGCTGGCTTGGGGTCCCAGGCTCAGTCTTTTGAGACAGGGCTCTGCAGGTGGAGACCCAACAAATTTCACTCACATGATGACAGGTGTAAGCGATCCTGCTTAAGCCAAAATAAAAACTAAAATTAGAAATAATATGTATTTCAAGTCTGCTACTCTGAATTCTTGGAATACTTACAGGTGATCATTTGTGACCCAACCGTGCCAAATATTATGTCACAAGAAAAAATTAAATTAGTATTAGCAGCATATCAAAGAGTCACCTCAGCAAAAATTTTTATAAGTATCACAGAAAAAAAGCAAACTTAAGGAAGGATTTGAAGGAGTTAGTAAGATGGTGGAAGAAAACTAGAAGGTGCTTATCAGAAAACATAACAAGCAGGTGATAGAAGAGGACATAAGGGGCCAATTAGAGGCCAGACTTAAAAATCTCAACAGCATGAGAGAATGATAGGTAAAGCAAGGACTGAACATGAAGGGTCTTCGAAATGAAGACAAGTGCCTTTTGTTTGGTACACTCATGTTTTCCCAGGCTATCATTCTTGCTTACTTTATAAAACCTGGAATTTGCACTTGAGCAACAGAGTTAACTTATGAGATACCTAAGAGTGTCGGGCTGCCACAAGCAAGCCGTGTACACGGATGGTGCCCGAGATACAGAGGTTTCCTGGCTTTTTCTATGCAGCTTTTTGTTTAAGTTGGAGCTTATATCCAGTTAACACATAATTCATTGCTAATGCCAAACGACCACTTAGAACTTTTAAGGCTGGAATAGAGAATTAGAACCTGACAACAGTCTGATAAGCATGTTACAGGTTAGTATTTGTGAGGACCACGTGTAAAAAACATACAGAGGATGCTTCACCAAAAATACCCCAACTTTCACCAAAAGATTGTATAAATGAGTGCTCCTTGATCTTTACAGATTTATTCTAGATTTCATACTGGAAGTGTAGTCTAGACAGATCAGATTGATTTCTTGTCATTATCCATGCAAGCAAAGGAAAAAAAAATGGATCTCCTGAGAAAGTTCTGGGCCAGGCTTGCATTTTCCTGGACCACTCTGGAAAAACTAGTGTCCTTTGCAAAAACATCAGGAAATGAGCAGAAAATGAATTATGACACAGAACTGCTCTTAATGTTTTCCAGCATTTTCAGATTTGTGATGGCATAACACTGGCATTCGGAACGGAAATTGGCTATTTCGACAGCTTTTCTCCATGACTCAACATCTGTCTAACTCCTTACTCCAGAAAAAAACAAGCAACCCTGACAGGAACTTTCAAAAAATCCCACCAAGTCAATCCTTCCTTCTTCTTGCTGACTGAGGCTACAGACACAGGTATATTTTATGCTGGCATAATCTTGCACCCATTGCTATCAGGAACACCGTCATCCACCCCATTATTCCCACCCTTACACTGCTGGAAGTGCTCCAGTGAACTGGATCAGAACTAAAGCTACACAGACTTTGGGGAAGGAAAGGGAGGGGAGATGGTTTTTGTGTTGCTATCATTCACACACAAAGCCTGCTGACCTGGTTTTGGCTGGGATAGAGTTAATTTTCTTCCCAGTAGCTGGCATAGCACTGCTGTGTTTTGGGTTTAGTATGAGAAGAGTGTTGGTAACACCCTGATGGCTTAGTTGTTGCTGAGCAGGGCTTACACCAGGCAGGGGCTTTTCCCCCTGCTCTGCCAGGGGCACAAGGAGCTGGGAGGGGGCACAGCCAGGACAGCTGACCCCAACTGTCCCAAGGGCTGTTCCAGACCATAAGATGTCACGTCCAGTATATAAACTGGGGAGAATTGGCTGGGGGGCAGCGATCGCTGCTCGGGGACGGGCTGGGCATCAGTCAGCGGGTGGTGAGCAATTGCATTGTGCATCACTTGTTTTGTGTATTCTTTTATCATCATCATTATTATTGTTACTATTATTTTCCCTTCCTTTTCTGTCCTATTAAACTGTCTTTATCTCAACCCATGCATTTCCCTGGTTTTTGCCCCCAATTCTTTCCCCCATCCTACTGAGGGAGGAGGAATGAGTGAGTGGCTGGGTGGTGTTCAGCTGCCTGCTGGGTTAAACCACACAACCCAACATGTTGCTCACCCAACATGCCCAGACATTGCAGGGGTGGGGGGGAATGAGAGAGAGAGAAGCCACTTTCTCCTCACAAAACATTTGGTCAGAGTTTTGGAGCTTTTGGGAATGTGGATAGTGTGGCAGAGGCTGCATAAACCTCATCACCACCAAAAGATCACCAGGATAAACACTAATGCTGCTATTTCAGAAGAGGTATCTGACTTTGCTACCTAAGAACTAGTTTAGTTATGACTACAGATAGCTTGGCTTTTCATGAACCAGTTGTGTTAGTGTTACACACGATAATGGCTCCCAAATAGCCATTTCTTTACTTAACCAGCGCCAGTGAACTGCTCATCCCCCTTGCCCAGCCTCTTTCCTTTATTCTTCTTACTCATTTCCAATCCTTTCCCTCACTTCTCTAATTAAGTTAATAATTTCTGTTTTCTCCCACTTTCTGGATGCTAAATTTGTCAAATTTTGTTTGTTTGTTTTTCCCCAGTATCTGTTAGTTTGCCTCACCATCTGTGTAAGTACCTCCAGTACTTATTTTACCTCCCTTTAAACTCTCCCCATGCACTTGTTCGTTGCTCCCTCCTCCCCCATTCCTCCTCCCCAGCTCTTCTCTACAAACCTGTCTCTTGCTGCTTTCTTCACTAGCTGCCACACAAACAAGTGATCTGCAAACAGAATGTTCCATGATATTTTTCTGGTTGTGTCATCCAGTCTCAGTATACAGAACTGATGCCAAAAAATGAAATAGTTCTGCTAGACTGGGCAAAATAAACTTAACTGATAAATTCAGGTTTAGATCAGGTCCACTGTTTGATGAGAAGTGTTTATTTGATATTCAGTAAACTCTCCTTGGGAGACATGTGATAGGCATTATATTGCTTCTCCCTTCAATAGTGACAGGATGTAAAATACATCAGTACAAACAAAATGAAGAACAGCATCTTAATTTCAGGTCGCTGAATGGTCTATTAACTGATAACTGTTTTCCTGTGGCAATAAATAGTATAACCTCTCTATAATTTTTAATTGATTCCACTCACTAATATTACAGTAAAATGTGTAAAAATATCATTAACTATGTTTCTCCAAAAGGCAATTAGTAGATATAGCACGGGGGTTTTTTGTACTTCAAAGTACGCTAAGCAGGCTGTTAACCACACACAGGCAACTCCACAGCACTGCCCAGCGAGCACCATCGACTCCCCAGTCTCCTACGCTATCTTGAAGCTGTGTTAATTAATGTGAGAGATCCATTAATAAAAATGAAATAGCAACAGCCACAACACCATAAGGGTGACTAAAGCAAAACAGCCCTGTGCCGTTCCCATCACAGCACTGCGCTGTGACTCATGGCGACAGCATCGCTGCACACGCACGGAGCGACGTCACAACCCTGGCATCGCCCTGGGGATGGTCCGTGAGCTGAACGGTACGGGTGTGATCACTGCCCTCCAATCCCGGCTGCTCTAGGGAATTATCTCAACATTGTGTCACAAACTCACTTTGGAAACTAAAGTGTTTGTTCTGGCTCTGCTGTGGATTTCTGAAACACAAAGCAGGATTCCCAGTCACAGATCTTGATTTTACAAATTGAGCAGAACTGCCACCCAAGTAATTTTCAGGGTTTGTTTTGTTTTTTTACACACACACACTGTACCCTGCACGTTTGTTTATCCATACAGACACACACCCTCTCGTTCCAGAAGTTACTCTTCCACCTCCTGCTAAATGCAGAGTACACCCCAGGGCCAAAACTGGGAAGCGAGAAGAACTGCAGACCCTGCACTGATCTTCTGTGCTCTTAAAGAACTGGGGCATCATCTTGCCTTTTCTATTCATACTGCATTCAACATTTACAAGTCTTGGAAGAAAAATCTAATAGCCGTTTCCTAGGCACTTGTTGTATGTCATCACCCCTTTTTCCTGTTCAAGTTCATTGACCCAAGTTTTCCCAAAATTGTAAAGGCCTTCAGAAATGTCCCCTAGAACAAAACAGGCAAGAGGTACTTCAACCACAGTGGGGAAAATTCAGATTTGTTGACCAGATCATCCAGTGGTCGCCATCCAGTCCCATTCTAGCAGTCTATTAAAAAGTCTAGCAGGTTATTAAAAAGAACAGCTGTATTCAACTCATTCACAGCTTAACTAGTTAGTTCATCAAAGTTTTTTGTTCTCCCTTTGTGCCTGTTTCAGGTTGGGCTACAGGGATCTCATCTATGTGTGAGTAAACTAAACAGCTTACTGCTAAACTCTGCTGCAGGCCTGCAGAGATTGCCACAGGGAGCTAGCACCTAGGCACCTGAGAACAAAGGGCCTTTCTCAGGACAGAGAGTACCACTGAGCTTCTAAGTGAGAAGTCCCAGTATCCTCTACAGCATCTGCACCAGTATTCCCATACTTCGAAAATGGAGACAATTCTGAACTAGTCATGTAACTTAGTAATTAATTACTACAGCGATCTAATCAAACATAACTACTAAGCTTAATAAATTAGATAAGAGGGGAAGCAACCATTTTTTATGTGTATTAGGATCTGCTGAGCCAAAGTGATTTTCTGACAGAATACATATTTTTACAGTAAAATGTTAAGCTATGTACTCCCTTCATGGTTACGTGAAGAAGTGCTTTTTAGCTCTAAGAGCCAGATCCCTTCCACCTACGTGTGTAAAACCACTGCAGGTTACACAAGGAACTGTACTAACTTCTAATACGATGTGTGGATTTATCTTAAATTGTGATCCAGATACGAGCCAGTTTTCATGAATCTCGGGAAAGAAAACCCCGATGAGTACCAAAGCCTTCCTCTCCCTGGAGCCTAACCAAAGGCAAGTAGCTGAACCTGAGCAGTGATTCATTTTGACAGGACAGCTGGCCTCATTACTTTAAACAAACTCAGAAGCGAGAAGGGGGAGAGACAGAAGGGGCTCTCTCTCAAACCTCCTACTGCCTACGAGCCAGCACATGGAGCTCTGGGAGGCAAGAACTTGTACTTCATTGGGACAAAGTTTGCTGCGGAGATTTTTAATACCGTTAACTTTATCAGCAGATATTTATGCACTGAGGATCTGGACTCCATTAAATTTGTTTTGAAATTCAGCCTGTAAATAAAACTAGAATGCCAGAGGTTCTTTCAGTTGGACTCCTGGTGAATACTTATCTCAAGCTGCACTGACCTCAAGGTCTTTTGCAGTCCTTTCTTAAAAAAGAAAATAAATTAAATTATTCTCCCAGATGGTGAGCCCAGCAACTCAGACGCTAATCCCCCAAGCTCACATCAGCCCATTCACAACACATCAAAGCACAGATCTTTTTTCACTCCCTAGAAAACATTCAAGCAAGTGGAAGAGCTAATACACACTTTTTTTTTGTGTCAATCAAAATGTAAAACATAAAAAGAGACATTTGAAGAGTGGCAAAAAACCAGTCTGCTTCTTACATAGCTAACAATTGAGGAGACAAAAAAAGATTCTGAAGCTACTGCAAACCACTACTGTTGTTAAAATACTGTTGTAATATATACCACAAGTAGTGGGAATAGTACGGAATTTCTGTACACACACTGCTATAAAATTCCAAAGCGCAAATATTTCACAAGCTGTTTTTCCAGTAACTTTCCTGAAGTGTCTGGTGCACAGCAACTAAAGGTTAACCAGGCCTGCAAGGAGGCTCAGGGCAGAAAGCGCATTCTGCAGCTGACATGAGGACTAATAGTCAAACCATCGACAAGATTGTTACAGCTAACTGGTTTTCATTTAGGAGTGTGTTTTTGCTTCCTTTCCTCTCAGTGCCCTTTAGCAAGTTGGAAGCCAGGCTGTTCTTTTTATTGCTATGTGCTACAGAGAACACTTACAGTTAACGTGAAGGCACAAAGCATGGCTCCTTACTGAATATTTATTGTTACTGAGAAAGGAGATTTTGTCACGCTACAGATCTCTAAATAGCTTTGCTAGAAAAAGAGACATGAAGAGCTTTATACATAAGCAAATGCAGCTCATCACTGCTTACGTAACTGCAAATAGTAACAGACTGGAGAGACTCCAGTTCTCAACAGCTTGATTCCAATACTTAAATTTCACTGTTCCTGTACTATAGAGCGGGGCTCAGTCAAAGAATTAAACACCAGATTAGAGAATATCTTATTTAGCTATAAGCAAGTTGTCTTCATTTCCTAAGAAATGTATTAAGCACTAAAATCGGAATCATATTAGGAGGGAGGCATGCATCACATAGCTTCTAAATACAACTAAGAAATAGTGCTAATGACAGTTAAAACCTCTTTGCTGGATTTTTTTATCCGCATGGAAAAATTATGGCTATTGGACATTACTAATACAGGAACAAAACAATGTCATTTAAGTAGCTATGATCATTAGGGGTGGTAGGGGTTTTTGTAAATGAATAAGTTCCATCTCAAGGTTTCCTGAAGATGGAAGCTTCTTGGTTTGTAGAAGCACAGGTATGAAGGCTCTCAGCAACTTCAGAAGTATTCACAAAAAGCAAGCAGAAAATATTTGTCACTTAAACTCACAGAGGAGACTTAAGTATGTTAAGTAATACAAAGGAAGGGAGAAAGGAGGAGGTATCAAAAATGGCAAACACCACTACTATTAACTTGCAACAGACCAAGGTGAATGTAATGCTTTCAGAAGGTCCAATATTATCAATACCCTGGGTCCTGGCAACAGAAATACATATGTTCTTTTACTAGTAAAGAGAAAATGCCAAGCTTTAGGTAAACTATGGAGGTAAAAGGATATACTGATTATTATCCTCCAATAATTTTCTGATACTTCTGCAATGATAATACTGCATTAAAAACAAGCCCTTACACTAAGCTTAGCATATTATTATATCTGTTGAGATGTACAATATTCTGTGGAAATTATTTAACTATTTTTTGGTTACAAAGTAAACATGCTTGTTATCTTTTTTGGCCATTTGAAGTCAAGCACCCTTAAGAAGTTTTCCTTGACTTGTTGTTCATATCAATTTTCATGACGACTTGCAAGTTCAAAGTGGCTACTTAAGTCTGCAAAATGGGGCTGGGACTAGTTGTACCAGTCTGCAGAACAGGTCTGGTTGCAAAATAGCCAATACTAGTGCTGTTATGGCACACGTAATGCAACACGTTTCTGAATAAGAACAGCATGGCTGCTGTAACTGATGCAGTTAATGAAGCCATTAATTTCCCCAAGCATTTGACAAAAGAGACCTGTATTTACTGAGACACTCCAAAGCCACAGTCTAGCGATGTTTTTAAGTAAATACTGCATTATTCTTGGAAAAGTAGCACCATCTACCATAGCCAAAATTATACTTACGGACCAGATCAACAGCTCAGTGAAGTTAATTGTTTGCCATGATTGCAATGGACCTTGTATAAAGGCAATTGCCGTGTCTTTACTGCACTGTACTAATGTGGACAACTCACGTTTCCCTAACATTCTTACTCCTCCCCCACTACCATACGCTCCTCACACACACACCAGTAACTTTAGATCCTTGCTCTCAGAGATGAAATGCTTCCAATATTTGAATGTTTAATTGTCAACTGCATGTCCCAATTACCTTCTAGACTCATTAAGCACTTACTTTTCTTTTTAGAGTGAACAGAATTTAAAGGTACAGTTCATTCAGCCCTATCTTGAAAATACACCTGGAAACCTGAAAAACAGACTGGAAGTGTGAAATTGTTGCAGACACTTGTGAAGAGCCTCTATCCATCAGGAAACTGAAAACCAATGTTTTTATGAAGATTTTTCTCCTACTTTTGTTTTGACTTGCGATACATAAAAGAATCCTCTGAAAAATTCAGAATTAAGATGTCAGCTAAAAGATATTTCAGCAGAAATCAGGAGGTGCTTTGCCAATGCAGGCAGCAAGTCTACAGGATTTTCTGAGTCTGCACTGCAGAAATCAAAACATGTTCATTCGGGACAGTTTGTACTTCACAAACTTTTAGCAGCCTGTACAGAGGAACACAAACTGGGACAATGCAGTGTGCATGCAGAAATCATGTTTTCTGCTTTCTTCTCACTTAAGTAGATATCCCTGGTTTTGTACCCAACATTGACTAATTTTCAGAACAACAGTAAGCCTCTGCTGCCTCATTTTCTTTGTGCCAGTCTTTTTTAACCAGAGCTTTCCTCAACAGCTGCGCTTTTTGTTTTGTTTCGTTTCAGAGTTAAAGGCAAGACAAGAGTGAAATCACTGCAGGTGAAAAAGAAAAAAGAAAAAAAAAGTTCAGTCAAGTTACCAGTGACTAACAAAAAAGATAAAGACTTATGGATGAAGGATCTTACTAGCATAAAAACAAATATTCTAGTGTTGGCTGGTAATTTAACACCTACACTCTGAAACATCTACCAATCTGAAAAATAATACGTCAATAAAGAGGAAAATAAAAGTAGCACAAACCCCCAAATATACTCCAGCATATTACTCTATAACTGCTTTGAAAAACACATCTTTCTGCTGCCAATAGGTATTCCTAAGTGTCCTGGTTTCGGCTGGGATAGAGTTAATTTTCTTCACAGAAGCTAGCATAGTGCTGTGCTTTGGATTTAGTACTACAAGAATGTTGATAACACGCTGATGTTTTTAGTTGTTGCCAAGCAGTGCTCAGACTGCTCAAGGACTTTTTGAGCTTCTCCTGCTCGGCCAGGTGCATAACAAGCTGGGAGGGAGCACAGCTAGGACCTAAACTGTCCAAAGAGCTATTCCATACCATATAACGTCATGCTCGGGGGGGTTGGTGGGTCGGTTGGTCGCTGCTCGGGTACTGATCGCTGCTCGGGACGGGCTGGGCATCGGTCGGCGGGTGGTGAGCAATTGCATTGTGCATCATTCGTTTTGTATATTCTGTATATTTTGTTATCATTCTCATTATTACTATTATTATTATTTTCTCTTATTAAACTGTCTTTATCTCAGCCCTCGGCTCTACCCTTTTTCCCCTTCCCGATTCTCTCCCCCATCCCACTGAGGGGGGAGGGGGGGAGTGAGCGAGCGGCTGCGTGGTGCTTAGTTGCCAGCCGGGTTAAACCACGACAGTCCGTTTTGGTGCCCAACGTGGGGCCTGAAGGGCTTGAGATAACGACAGAGTAACCAGAGTATATTAAGGAATTATCCTTCTAAATATTGTGGTTAATTATTTTTTTTTATTTTTTCTGTACTTGTTAAAAGTTGGTGTTGGTTTTTGCAGTTTGTTATGCTCTGCGGTGACCAGACATGTTTTGCTTGGGAAACTTGTTATTAAAACAATGACCTTGAGCTTTATCTGGTATTTGGGTTTCATGTCGAAGTCTGTACTGCACTTTGGGTACCACCTTTCCGGGAATATTAGCAATTATACATGGGACTCTGAAAAGTTTGTTCTGGAGGAAATACAGAATGGCACTTTTTCTGCCTTCTTTGATGATGTTTCCTCCTTCACTACAATAACTTTTCAGTATCTTGAACATCCTTGGATAGTTAAGGTATATCTATTGATATCTATTTGGAATATTGTTTCACTTTTGTCCAAAGTTTGTAAGCAACTTAATAATACCATCCAGATGTCTGCCCCAGGGCTGGATAGTTATGAGTGGAAGGGTATTTGGGGTACTATGGGTAAATGCCTAGAACGATGGGCACCTCCAATGTTTTGGAAATTCACTCCTGAACAAGTGCAGAATCCTGAAAAACTAGTAGAGTATTTGGAAAAGGTATGCTGTCACCCTGGCAATTCTAAGCAAACACAAATCACTGCAATGTGCTGGGGCCTGGCCCATGCTTACCAAACCCTGTTCAACATGATTCAACACATCCAAAGGGAACAGAAAGTCTCTGGATCTGATGATAAGGCCACAGCCACTGCAGCTACTCCAACCCCGGCCACAGCCACTGCAGCTACTCCAACCCCGGCCACAGCCACTGCAGCTACTCCAACCCTGGCCACAGCCACTGCAGCTACTCCAACCCCAGTGATATGCACTGCGGCTACTCCAACGAACCAACCCGTGCCAGTATCAGTCGCCCCTATACAAAAGAAGAAATCTTGGAAGCGAAAGTCAACTCGTTTAGAAAGGGAGGATGAAAAAGCGGGGCCATCACAAGGGGAGGAGGAAGAGCTCATAAACGAGACAGAAACCACCAGATCCCTATCCTTGAGTGAGCTGCGAGATATCCGAAAAGATTTCAGCCGTCGTCCAGGTGAGCTCATTGTCACCTGGCTACTCCGATGCTGGGATAATGGGGCCAACAGCCTGGAACTGGAGGGTAAGGAAGCCAAGCAACTAGGATCCCTTTCTAGGGAAGGGGGCATTGACAAAGCAATTGGAAAAGGGACACAAATCCTCAGCCTCTGGAGGCGTCTACTGTCAGCCATGAAGGAAAGATATCCCTTCAAGGAAGATGTCGTATGTCGCCCAGGTAAATGGACCACTGTGGAGAAAGGCATCCAGTACCTGAGGGAATTGGCTGTCCTGGAAGTGATTTATAGTGACCTGGACAATGACCAGCTGCCCAAAGATCCAGATAGTGTCCAGTGCACACGACCCATGTGGCGGAAGTTGTTACGTAGCACACCAACATCATTTGCAAACACATGGGCAATGATGAGCTGGGAAACTGGACGGGGACCAACAGTGGATGAAATGGCTGGCCAGCTCCGCGAATATGAAGAAAGTATCTCTTCCCCCCTTGTTTCGGCTGTGGAGAAACTGTCCCAAAAGTTTGAACGACTCGAAAAGTGTATACCCTACTCCCCTCCTGTACAGACCAGTATCTCAGCCATCAGAAGTAAGCGCCCTTCTGCTCAAGAAAAAGAATATCGAGGGTACACACCACGGGGCACTCTATGGTTTTACCTGCGTGACCATGGAGAGGACATGAGGAAATGGGACGGAAAACCTACCTCGGTCCTAGAGTCACGGGTACGTGAGTTGCAAAGGAAAACAAGCACAAAAGGGGCTCTTCCAAGAAACTTGTTGCTCCAGTTTACAGAGACTGGGACGACTGTAGTTTTTTCAGACAAAATAGAAGGGCTGATCTTAATTCTGACTGTGATGAAGGAACTTCTGACTCATACACACAAACCATGAGCAACAGTGACCAGGATTAGAGGGGCCCTGCCTCCAGCCAGGTGGAGGAAAGGGACGACAGGGTTTACTGGACTGTGTGGATTCGATGGCCTGGCATGTCAGACCCACAGAAGTATAGAGCTTTAGTAGACACCGGTGCACAGTGTACTCTAATGCCATCAAGCCATATAGGGGCAGAATCCATTTGTATTTCTGGAGTGACAGGGGGATCTCAAGAGCTGACTGTATTGGAGGCCGAAGTGAGCCTAACCGGGAATGAGTGGCAAAAGCACCCCATTGTGACTGGGCCAGATGCTCCGTGCATCCTGGGCATAGACTACCTCAGGAGAGGGTATTTCAAGGACCCAAAAGGGTACCGATGGGCTTTTGGTATAGCTGCATTGGAGGCAGAAGAAATTAAGCAGCTGTCTACCTTGCCTGGTCTCTCAAAGGACCCTTCGGTTGTGGGGTTGCTGAGGGTTGAAGAACAACAAGTGCCGATTGCCACCACAACAGTGCACAGGCGGCAATATCGCACCAATAGAGACTCCCTGATTCCCATCCATAAGCTGATTCGTCGACTGGAGAGCCAAGGAGTGATCAGCAAGACTCACTCACCCTTTAACAGTCCCATATGGCCAGTGAGAAAGTCTGATGGAGAGTGGAGACTAACAGTAGACTATCGTGGCCTGAATGAAGTTACGCCACCGCTGAGTGCTGCCGTGCCAGACATGCTAGAACTTCAATACGAACTGGAGTCAAAGGCAGCCAAGGGGTATGCCACAATTGATATTGCAAATGCTTTCTTTTCAATCCCTTTGGCAGCAGAGTGCAGGCCACAGTTTGCTTTCACTTGGAAGGGCATCCAGTATACCTGGAATCGACTGCCCCAGGGGTGGAAACACAGCCCTACCATTTGCCATGGACTGATCCAGGCAGCACTGGAACAGGGTAATGCTCCAGAACATCTGCAATATATTGATGACATCATTGTGTGGGGCAATACAGCAGAAGAAGTTTTTGAGAAAGGGAAGAAAATAGTCCAAATCCTTCTGAAAGCCGGTTTTGCCATAAAACAAAGTAAAGTCAAAGGACCTGCACAGGAGATCCAGTTCTTAGGAATCAAATGGCAAGATGGACGTCGTCAGATTCCAATGGATGTGATCAACAAAATAACAGCCATGTCTCCACCAACTAGCAAAAAGGAAACACAAGCTTTCTTGGGCATTGTGGGTTTTTGGAGAATGCATATTCCAAATTACAGCCAGATTGTAAGCCCTCTCTACCAAGTGACCCGGAAGAAGGATGATTTCAAATGGGGCCCTGAACAACGACAAGCCTTTGAACAAATTAAACAGGAGATAGTGCATGCAGTAGCCCTTGGACCAGTCCGGGCAGGGCAAGATGTAAAGAATGTGCTCTACACCGCAGCCGGGGAGAATGGCCCTACCTGGAGCCTTTGGCAGAAAGCACCAGGGGAGACTCGAGGCCGACCCCTAGGCTTTTGGAGTCGGGGATACAGAGGATCTGAAGCCAACTATACTCCAACTGAAAAAGAGATATTGGCAGCATATGAAGGGGTTCGAGCTGCTTCAGAAGTGATTGGTACTGAAGCACAGCTCCTCCTGGCACCCCGACTGCCGGTGCTGGGCTGGATGTTCAAAGGGAAGGTCCCCTCTACACATCATGCAACTGATGCTACGTGGAGTAAGTGGGTCGCACTGATTACACAACGGGCTCGAATAGGAAACCTCAGTCGCCCAGGAATCTTGGAAGTGATCATGGACTGGCCAGAAGGCAAAGATTTTGGAATATCGCCAGAGGAAGAGGTGGTGCGTGCTGAAGAAGCCCCATTATATAATAAACTGCCAGAAAATGAGAAGCAATATGCCCTGTTCACTGATGGGTCCTGTCGTCTTGTGGGAAAGCATCGGAGGTGGAAGGCTGCTGTATGGAGTCCTACAAGACAAGTTGCAGAGACTGCTGAAGGAGAAGGTGAATCAAGTCAGTTTGCAGAGGTGAAAGCCATCCAGCTGGCTTTAGATATTGCTGAAAGAGAAAAATGGCCAGTGCTTTATCTCTATACTGACTCATGGATGGTGGCAAATGCTTTGTGGGGGTGGTTGCAGCAATGGAAACAGAACAACTGGCAGCGCAGAGGCAAACCCATCTGGGCAGCCGCATTGTGGCAAGATATTGCTGCCCGGGTAGAGAACCTGGTTGTAAAGGTACGTCATGTAGATGCTCATGTACCCAAGAGTCGGGCCTCTGAAGAACATCAAAACAACCAGCAGGCAGATCAGGCTGCTAAGATTGAAGTGGCTCAGGTGGATCTGGACTGGCAACATAAGGGTGAATTGTTTCTAGCTCGGTGGGCCCATGACACTTCAGGCCATCAAGGAAGAGATGCAACATACAGATGGGCTCGTGATCGAGGGGTGGACTTAACTATGGACGCTATTGCACAGATTATCCATGAATGTGAAACGTGTGCTGCGATCAAACAAGCCAAGCGGTTAAAGCCTCTCTGGTATGGAGGACGGTGGCTGAAATACAAATATGGAGAGGCTTGGCAGATCGATTATATCACACTCCCACAAACCCGCCATGGCAAGCGCTATGTGCTCACCATGGTGGAAGCGACCACCGGATGGTTGGAAACATATCCCGTGCCCCATGCCACTGCCCGGAACACTATCCTAGGCCTTGAAAAACAAGTCCTGTGGCGACATGGCACTCCAGAAAGAATTGAGTCAGACAACGGAACTCACTTCCGAAACAGCCTCATAGACAAATGGGCCAAAGAGCATGGCATTGAGTGGGTCTATCACATCCCCTATCATGCACCAGCCTCTGGGAAAATTGAACGATACAATGGACTGTTAAAGACTACACTGAAAGCAATGGGTGGTGGAACATTCAAACATTGGGATACACATTTAGCAAAAGCCACCTGGTTAGTCAACACTAGAGGATCTGCCAACCGAGCTGGCCCTGCCCAATCAAACCTCTTACGTACTGTAGAAGGGGATAAAGTCCCTGTAGTGCATGTAAAAAATATGCTGGGGAAGACAGTCTGGGTTACTCCTGCCTCAGGTAAAGGCAAACCCATCCGTGGGATTGCTTTTGCTCAAGGACCTGGCTCTACTTGGTGGGTGATGCGGAAGGATGGGGAAGTCCGATGTGTACCTCAAAGGGATTTGATTTTGGGTGAAAATAGCCAATGAACTGAATTGTATAATGTTAATTGCTGTGTAATATAGTATGTCTTTATTTTTACTATTGCTGTATATTCTATCAATGGTATAGCAGTAAGGATCACCCAGATTAAGAAGAATGAATTTTGAAGAAACTAAGGAAGTACAGCGGATGGAACCAGAACTGACTTCAGCAAGCAACAACCCAACACCAGACCCCATCTCTCCTGCCCTGAAAGACTGTTACGACAGATGGAGCCCAAAACTGTGGACTAAATGAACCCAATGGACATTTCAGAGGGATGGTCCATAGACTAAGGGAATGATATCTGTGTATGTACCAAAAAGATGAGAAAAAATGGTGGTGATTAATTGGAATGTATTGTAAGGGTAGGACCTAAGCATGGCGTAAATGGTATAGAATAAGGGGTGGAATGTCCTGGTTTCGGCTGGGATAGAGTTAATTTTCTTCACAGAAGCTAGCATAGTGCTGTGCTTTGGATTTAGTACTAGAAGAATGTTGATAACACGCTGATGTTTTTAGTTGTTGCCAAGCAGTGCTCAGACTGCTCAAGGACTTTTTGAGCTTCTCCTGCTCGGCCAGGGGCATAACAAGCTGGGAGGGAGCACAGCTAGGACCTAAACTGTCCAAAGAGCTATTCCATACCATATAACGTCATGCTCGGGGGGGGTTGGTGGGTCGGTTGGTAGCTGCTCGGGTACTGATCGCTGCTCGGGACGGGCTGGGCATCGGTCGGCGGGTGGTGAGCAATTGCATTGTGCATCATTCATTTTGTATATTCTGTATATTTTGTTATCATTCTCATTATTACTATTATTATTATTTTCTCTTATTAAACTGTCTTTATCTCAGCCCTCGGCTCTAACCCTTTTCCCCTTCCCGATTCTCTCCCCCATCCCACTGAGGGAGGGGGGGGAGTGAGCGAGCGGCTGCGTGGTGCTTAGTTGCCAGCCGGGTTAAACCACGACACTAAGGAAATGCCTCATGGAGTAGCAAGCTGGCAAGGAACTGATGGGCACTCAGGACCTTCACCAGCAGCAGCTGCCTGTGGTGCCATGCAAAGAGGTCTCTGGACACGGGTACTTTTCCTGCGACAGTGCCACTCCGACAAGGTGCTGTCACTCCCACCCAGGCTGTTGGTTCACCCCCATCCCTGAACAACAGTTTGCTGTCTCTATAAAAACCGCTAATGAGGTCAGCTTGCAAATGTGGTTGACAGAATAACAGGCTAAAGAAACCATCCAAAAATAAATCAACCAGCTGGACTTCTACCTTATCATTGCCTGCTCAGCTCTACTCTAATGTGGCTATCTCACTGAACAGGAGAGAACATCTGCACACAAAAAGAGACTCAGTTCTTCAGGAAACAACAACTGGATAAGATTAACAATTCACATGGAACTCTATCTCCATAGGAGGAAAAAAAAAATCCAAACCAGCTCAAAACCTGTACCTCAACAGACTATCTCTGTTGTTGTACTCTTCACATGCTGTTTGAAAGACTAGAACTGGAGCAAAAGAAACAGAGTAAAGTGAAAGTGTAGATTTACGGAAGACAGAAAAGTTATTATTTGGAGCAAAGCATTAGTGAACTGTGTGGTTGAAGGTAAAGTACTAAGAGTCTTTTGGAGGGTGTAAGGGGAAAGACCAGAATTATATGTTATACCTCTTGAGCTACTGACAGCACAAACTTCTTCCAAGTCTTAAATGTCTAGTGACACTGCTGCAAGATTTGCCAATGTGAAGTATTACTGTCATCAGCTACACAATTCAAAAATAGTGAAATTATAGTGGTACCCATTGTTTTGAAGACCAAAATAAGTTTGACCCATTCTGTCTGAACCTCTTCAGTCTAGGTAACGTAGTCTGAATTTTTCCAATTCCTTACTTTTTTACTTTTTATTGTCTGGTAAAGAAAGTTTTAGTCAAAATAGAGAAAGGAAAAGGCAGAAAAACACACCTTCACATTAAAAAAATGGATTAAATAGGATGCAATCTGAATTTTTAGAAGCACTAGAACAGACTTCAGTATCTTCAGGGAAAGCCTGAGAGAGACTAATAATTTTTTCTGTGAAAAAAAAAAAACCTGTGAAGACTGTTAAAATTATGAAAATCCATGAACAATTATTAAATAATAAAATCAAACCAGCTAACTCATTTAGGCAACCAGTAACATGCAAACTACTTGGAAGACTTAACTGGCAGCACAACTTTTCACTCTGAGCACTCATTAGAGTCTAGGGGAGGTCAACAAGCAGCAGGAACCATTACCAGTGACGGTGGTTCATACAAGATGCTACTGACGTGTTAGTCTGAAGGGAGAAACCAAGGGCAAAAAGTGTTCAGGAGGGAATTTCTCATCCTTAGAAGCGGGTCCTCCAGCAAGTGGAGTGAGGTTGGCACTGGCAGGACACTTGGGAGGAGAATACTAGTGGGAGAAAGGGAGCTGTAAGGAAAAGAAAGGGCAAGATTAAATGACCTAAACTGACAGGTAAAAGTCAGAGCTGAAAGTTTCATCCACACTTAGTGCAAGAGGATCTGCACAACTAAAGGGAATGCAGGGAACATACTACCTGCTCACTAACGAGGCCTTGCAATAGTGAGATTGTTCTGGAGTTATCACCCAGAAGAGAAATACTTTCTCACCGCTTATATTTTTTGAGTCAATATTGATTGTTTTAGTGTTGCCAAAGTCAGAGGTGAAAGTAAAAAGTGCCTCAGAGGCAAACCTCAAACAGAAGAGCTCGGTTGTTTAGTAATGTCTTCATTGACCTGGCTCAAATCGGGCTGTGACTCCGAAAGCACGAGGATTCTGCCAAGCCCGACTTAGGGACTGGGCACTGCACCTTTTGTTGTAACTTTAAGGACAAAAATTTCCACTTGCTGGTGGGGGGGGAAAAAAAAAAAAAAAAAAAAAAAAGAAAAAAGCTAGTGTGTCCCAAATAGCAGAATTAAAACACAGAGCCAGGGCTGCTGAGGATTCCAGCTTCACAGGATCATCCAGACAAAGAAAAAAAAAAAGCACACGGGTTAGAAACAAAAACAAATCCATATGCTGCCTAAGGGAGGAGTGCTAAGCAAACACACAGCAATATATTAAGAACTTTTCCTCTCCTCACAGCCCAAAACTCACCCAACTAGGCAATGCTTCTGTGTTAGCCAAGATCTGGACTATTCTTATGATTATTTAAAAAAAATGAAGGTTTTATGAAGCCTCTAAAAATTAAAAACTATTGCTTCAAAATGATTTTTCTCAGACTTTTAATGTTCTTACTGTTGGCAAAGGAATAAAATGTTCTTGCATTTCAGGGCTCCTCACAGAACACACAAACAGTCTCAAGAGTACTGGGGAAGAGAAGCAGCTTTCCTCTCAAATGATTTCTGAAGTTTGGATGCTCGTACAACATCAGATGCCTTTGCCTATATAAACACTGCTCCCCAAGCAGGGTGCATTTCAGCATTTGTTCATAGGCAAACTGTAGTCCACAGATTTTGTTGACAGACTCTGCCATTTACTGGTAGCGATAGGGAACAGGGAACCTGCCCTCCAACGTTAAGGCTTCCATACTTCTCAACCTAGAATTCTTTGGGTTGGTACCTCCTGACCCCATTTCACTACTGAGTTTTCCAGCCAGCTTTCAACCATCGTTGACCTGCATCCCACCTCAGTAAAACCGTGCCAGAGGAAATCCCTTAAGGGGGTGTCCAGCACCAGCACAACATGCCAGTTGTATCATCACCAGTAAAATGCTCTGTTCCACCACACATTGATTTATATTGAAGTTTGAATTACTTCCATGTGCAACTTTGAATCCGCTACAAAGACCAAGAAAAAAGGGGTATTCACAGAGGTGAGGGTTCACAGTCTGTTTTCTTTTCCTTGTTCCACAGAGAACCAAGAAGCAGAAATATATCCCTGATATACCTGAAGAGTAGCCAATAGCCTACGGTGTAACACTAAAAAAGGACGTTAAATCCACAGACTGCATCAACTGTTTGGGCTTTCATTATGGAATAGGTAATTTAAAATCATGTAAGACAAGCAGTAAAAAAGTACGTGGTATTAAATCTCCTGAGAGAGGCGAGGCCATGCCACAGCAAGTCTGAGGCACCAGAGCTAAGTCTCTCCACTCAGGCAGCACAACTCCCTTGGTTGGCATCGATGGAATTACAGCTCCATCTCAAGACTCAACAAACCCTCCTCCAAGGCATTCTATTATATATACATTGAAATTTGATGCTTATTAAACCATAATTCAAGATGTTCATTACCTATTACTTGAGGCCCACACTCATCACCCCCAGATCAGTCAGCATGTTAACTGCCCTTAGGTGTCATAAGAAATCAAATGAATGACTTGGTGAGACAATTTCTGCACCTGTTCACTTCACATTTAATGGATGACCTTGCTGAGAGAGTACAACTGGAACTTCTCCCACTAGGTCACTGGCACAGGAGGGGGAGAGAACAGAAATGGAGGTGGGGAGCCTTCTTGTGAGCACCGTGCATTTGAGCATCATTTCCAAGCACCCTTTCCAGCAACACAGCACTACCTTGGTACTAACCAAAAACGTTAAAGGGCACAAAGGGAATTCCACCTTGAGTAGGAAAGGAGTGGTAAGCCTACTATTTTTTCTCTTTCACCTTCCTTGCTGCCAAACAGCTGTCTGAAAGATTGGTTTCATGATTTTTCTCTTCTGATACTTGGATTTGAAGAGAATTAGCTCTTTTTTAGGTTGTAGTGACCAGGAAACATGTAGCTGAACCTACAGACCAGAAGTGAACAGTGCAATCGATTTCTATGCTACTAACCTTTTACAGAGATGGCGGTTACCTCATTTTCTTAGCTTTCTATCACTAGATGGAGTAATTTTGATGTACAAAAGATTATAGTTTCAGAATGCACAAAAGCTGATTAGGAGCCATGCCATTTTGTAAGCTATGGTGTCCCAGAAAAAGCAACTGCAATATCTCACTTTTACAAAATGAATTCTGTAACTTCTGTCTCTGAATTTCCCCCAAGATATGCATAATTTATTACATTTACTATGCTGATTTCCCACATACATAACAAAATCCTGTAATGTACTCTACTGCATTTTCAGTGATGTTGGAACAAAATTTCATTTTCTATTTAAAGAACAAGTCTACTCAAAAGAGAAATCATATTATAATAGCAGCTTTCTATTCAAAAGGTCTTCTCCAAGTGTAATTTTAAGTGCAAAAAGCTTACTTAATAGACAATAGATTTCCACTATGCCTTCCTACTTCACACACTGTGGAATTAACATACCCAGGAACACGAGCTGAATTCCCTGATCAAACACTTTGTTCTTTAAGTTCCAGCCATTTGCTAATACCAAAGCCCAGAAGGGAGAACTTCCCAGGAGTGCTACTGGAATAACACCTGCAGAGAAGGTCCATTTCCCTACTCCCAGCACCTTTACTGGTGGTGACACTGAGGGTAATGAGAAGGATTCAGCTTAATTTTCAGATTTTAGATTCATATCAGATGATTAGCAATGAAAAGAAATATCGCCTTTTAAAAAAAAAGTATATTTGTCAAGCTATTAGGGGATAGAAGTGGAAAAAACATCATATTATGCCACTTCTCTGTAGAAAAATAAATTTTAAAAGATACTTCCAACATATTAAGACTTCTTGGTTTTTTTTTTAATGTTGGCTTCAATAACTAACTTGCAAAATCAGCAATTGGAGAAGAAACACACACCCTTTCACAAAAAAGGCCCTGCAGAGTTCCAAACCTTTGAGTGTGTTTTAACGAGGGGGAAAAAAAAAAAAAGACCTAAAACAACAGGAAGAGACACAAGATACAGTTAATAACCTTTCAGTATTTTGCAAGTCTGGCCTTTATATTGTATTTTTTTCATATTAGCCAGCAACTGTTGTCATTTCTCAAGATGTAAAAAAAGGTTGTCTTGGAATGTTAGGTAAATACACATTCACTTGCCCTGTGACAACACCTTCAAAAATAAAAACAGTGGAAGTGCCCAAAAGGTCATAAAAACTGGAACAATACAAGCCAGTTTCAAGTTTCATTGCTTTGTACAAATATGCAGTATCAGATGTTTGGATAAAAAGTATTTCAAAAAAATCACATACCATGTCTAAGAGGAAAGATCTTAATGTGCCTTTGCTGCAAAAGGAATTACCCTGTTTAAGATCGTCTGACGGCCTTAACAGAAGCATCAAATATGTGCCAAGTACATGAACAGATATGCACAGGCACTTTCCACAGACATACACCACGGAAGCAAAGTGGCAGAACCAGAATGCCTCAACATCATTCAGCATACTGCGCAGAATTGACCCCCGCAAGAATATGCCTTTTTGACCAGGATTTAGGCAAACCAGTCTAGAAATCCTTGACATATAAATATATTTTTCTCCTCTTTCCAAATAAAGTTTCCAGATTTTAAAAAAAAAAAAAAAAAAAAAAAAAAGAGACCTTTAAAACCCTAGATAGCATTTCTATGCCTGATACGCTATTTATGGCAGTTCTTACCAAATTGTATGTCTATGCCTCTGAACAGAAAAATAAACAGAACCACTAAAAGAGGCAAGGAATCAGCAAGTTTTATGTGCTTCTTGACTGGAAGTGAACTATTCGGCCAGAGGTTTCTTATCTGCCTTAATTCATATACAAAACAATAAATCCTTCACAGTATCGCTAAAGGAAGTAATTCTAAAAAATAACTACTTAATACTGTACAGGTCAAAATTACAAGATGATTTTCCTGTAGCAGGAAGTATTTGTTATAGATCAGTGCTACAAAATGGGAAGATCGGCTTTCAAGACTACTGTTGATTATCACAATAAATCTTTCAATATATTTTTCAGAAAAAAAAAGGACAAATATCTGCAGAACTAACAATCCTAAATTTAATAGAAATAACTGAGTGTAAGGGGACATATTACCTCTAGCAATTAATTTAATTTTTTTTTTTTTTTTTAGACTTACTGACGATTTTGAACAGGAAATACTAATCAAGATCTGAACCACCCATAACAAATAATACCTAGAACCCTGATCCTCTTACTAATAAAATAAATTTTACAATCTCATCCGCAAACACACACTACATGTTTAAATTAAGTTACATGCAAAGAGTTTGAAGAAACACGACCCTGCTGCACAAGTGCAAGGGCTAGGCTTTCTGAAGACAAAAATACACTGAAAAAAAGCATGGCTGAAACAGGTCTGCTCTGTACGCAAAAGGAGCGCTTAACTGCATAAGGTCCTAGGAGTGAACCTCTACATACTAAATTTCTCCATATGTTTTGTTTTAGTAGCTTTGGACTGAAAACAGGTACAAAAGTAAAATAAAACCATTACCTCCCAGTTCTACTCCTAGCTGATTAGCAATATATTAATTTTATATGCACTGCTGCTGAGATTTTATATTAGGGTACAGTTGAGTGATTCTGTAGAGGTGTAATGATTTTTATAGCAACATAAAAGTGCAATAACAATGCACAATGAGTTCTAATTAGTACTAATGAACTAAAAAACTCAAAAGGTTGAGGCTTTTTTCATGGTAAAGTTAAGCTTAAAACCTATTTGGACTCTTATAAATTAAAAGGATCTTCCAAACAGAGCAGAAACAAACAGCAGCTGGGGTCAGTTCTGCAAAGGAGTTACTCTAAGGAGAAATGCCTTTATAGAAGTGACTCTGTCCAAACATTTCAGAATGTAGTTAACTCTTGACAAATCCCTGTGTTCATCAAAAGATGTTGGAACCATTTCCAAGTGCATTTACAAAAAAGAAATCCTTAAGGGCTGGGATATGGCAAATCATAAATAGTTGCACTACAGGAACAGAGAAGAAAACATCATACAATTTTCCTGTCTTTGCACAGGTGCCATGTTCAAGCCAAATCCTTTTCATCTCTGAAAAGACAGAGTGGTGTTTTTTTCTGGTGCTAGTGAGTAAATCAGCTGACACCCACATACTCCAGTATTGGGGACTGAAGGAGCAAGCTGCTGTTTATCTTAAATGGAGAAGGACGATGCAAACTAGTTGGATGATAGGTGGGTATTTTGGCAGAAGCTGTATGTCCCTTCAAGCTTGTTTAGCCTCTAAACCTGAGCTCATGTCTCCAGCCTCTATCTATACCATGTGTCAGAAGTACAAAAGCTAAAGGTGAGCAAGCACCTCCAGAACACCTTACGGTTTGTGTACATAATTCGCCTTCCTCAGGAGGGATGTGGGTGGCAGAAGGCACAGACAGCAAGGAAATCACCTCTACGAGCCCTGAATGCACAGTATGATTTGAGACTTAAAGAATCCCAACCTGTTGTTTACCAGATTCAGTATACTGAGGAACTTTGATATTCATGCTGCTACGGACTTGATTTCTGAGTACAGTGGTAGGAAGCTGAACAGCCATACCCCTAGTGTTAAGCCATCAAGGACTCACACCACAGTAACGTTTCTAGTAGGCACACAAGTGCACACCAGCATGACACATCTCACAATACCGACAGCTGTTCAATTTTCTGTTCAATTTACATTCACAGAAATCCAAATACACAATCTGCAGCCAAATCAGCAAGGTGAAAGCCTGCTTTATTCCTTCATCATTAATAAGTCACATAAAAATCTGGAAGCAGAGACTTCAGTATCCATCTAGAACGAGTTCCTACAAATTCACGGCAACAGAGAAGACTTTTTGCCACTAGCTTTTCACAACGGGGTAAAATACAGAACTACACACTGTTACCCTGAATTAAGGACCACTGAGGCCTAGCAAGTTAGTCTCTGGCACATCGATCCAGCTTCCTTTGGGAAAATTCTGAAAGCAGCATCCCCAGTAAGGTTCCTTTTCAAGTAGCATCTACCATCAGAAACCAGGGCTTATCCCTGATACCTCCCTGTCCATAATTTCCCTCAAGAAAATTCTTTCTCTTCCTCCTCAGCATAACTCTCTTCTCACCAACCAAAGTAGGCAAAGGTCTCTGATTCCTCCAGCATACCTTACTCTTGAAATAGAGGATCCTAAAACTAATCTTGTGCTTCCATCACTGCCTAAAAACTTCCTCCTCTAAGAACACATTTACATGAAATTTCTTAGGGAAAATTTAATCTCTCCACAGGTGTGAGATGTCTCAACACCATCTTTCCTAGGTACAGCTGGAAGAGTGGAAAGAAAGTGAGGGGAATTGGTGCTCCAGGCTTTCATCGGGTTAGCTCTTCCTACTGCAGGCCACAGGGTTGAAAAGCTTACCAAAAATTGAACTGCCTTGTAGGAGGGTTTGAGAACTCTTCTCCCTCCTTCAGCCTTTAGGATCATTAAAGTTATAACCAAACTGCCACGTATTAACCTCACAGACAGACACTTAAGCAGCCCTGCCTAGCTAAAGGACAGATCTATTGAACAGTGCTGCATACACATAAAAGTGTTCAGTCATCTTTTATTATCAGCCTGATGTGACTTTTGACCAAATAATACTTTGTTCCTCAAAGTCTTGCAGTATGCTGCAAAATCTGTGTCCAGTTTATTAGACAACAATAAAATGGTTTATCTATTTTTTATATTTCATATATTATTTTTATAGAGGTGTTTTCAAACAAAGAGGTCAGGATCAGTTCCTTTTTCCCCTTGTGCCATACACCTCCAGAAGCAGTTTCCTCTAGGGGATGATAATCTGTCGATCTGCAGTCAGAGTTGGGTTGTAAGACAACTGACAAGCCCAAGACCCACACTTCTCTGGTAGTCCTACATGTGCAGACCCCAAACAACAAACAAGTTTGATAAACCCCTGGGGTTCCCCAGGGTTATTTGTCAAGTACTCTTGAGAAGAAAATTAAATAATAGCCATCCCTAAATAAAATTTGTTCATAGCAAGCCAACAATAGTCAGCCAGCAATGTCAGGTGGGAGCAGTGAAATAAATAAAAGCAGCTGCATCACAGTTATGATTACAATTGTGTAATTCCTGGATATACCTGCAAAGTTACAATCATAAGTTTGTAATTCCTGGCTATATACCACAAAGTCATGGAAATGGCTCTGCCTGGAGTGCTTCAAAAAGCATCACAGAAATTCAGATTTCTGGGTTCTGTAATGCATGCATCTGAGGTCAAAATATTCAAAGAGGTCACTAGTAGCACAGGGGCTGGTAGTTTGGCGTTGGGGTTTATTCCCCTCTCTGGTGTTAGTGGTACAACTGGAGTACAACACTGAATCAGAGCAGGCATTATGTTCCTGTCCTCTTACATGGATCACCCTGAACTCTTCTAACAACTCAAAACTTAGACACTTGGCACATAAGAGAGGCCACCTCTGAGAAGCATAGCTTTACTTTATGTATACCTCTTTATCCCTCTGGAAAACATGTATGTTCATTCCTGTGTAAGGAGGACACACTTCTAACTGTGAGTAGATGTTCCTTTCTCATATCTTGGTGGAAAGGTATTCTAGCAGAGTTCGTGGTATTAATACTGGCACACAGTTAGGAACTAAGAAATAGTTCAGGTGGCCTATTCCTGGCTTCAGAGTACAAGCCAGGGATATTGTTTTCACAGATACATTGATTTTCTTCCCTTTTAATTTTTTGGAGGGGGGGGAGTGCGGATGGTGGTGGGTGGTGTAATAGCATCCAATCAGCTGCTGCTGTCACTTTTCATATCCTTAAACAAGGATATTTTTCATACAAAATGGATAACAACAGAAAAGCATACAGGAACTGAGAAACTCAATCTATTCATATAAAATATATTTTCTAGGCTAGTCCCTCAAAGAGTGACAGAAAATCACATTTAGCAAACTTAACTATACTTTGCTCCAATACATTTCAGCCTACACGACCCATACAGAAATATGGCACTCATTGGGAGATGTGTGTGCCTTTGCTTGGCCTAAGGCAATTACAACTACTTGTCTTCAGTTTCAAGGCTCTTCATCATTTATCCCTGCCTTACTTAACATTTTTCATTTGGTAGGGAAATGTCACATTAAAACCTCAGTCCGGGCAATAATGCCAGTCTGTATCTACTCAAAAATTTTCTAAAAGACACCATGGTGCTTCCTTCCATAATAGGCCATGAACATCTGTTTACATCTTTGAACTCATCTCTTCCAAACACGTGTTTAAAAATTTACCCATATATAAAGGAAAAAGTTAGGCTGTAGGTAGACTAAGATAACTCCAAATAGGCTAGAAAACACATTCCACTGCGCACTGTTTTGTTGTCATACCCATCTGTTGTCTCCTGGCCTCAGTCTGGGCTGTATGCTCTTTGGATAATAGAACAGAAGTAAATTTTCAAATATATACATATATCTGTGTGTGTGTATATATATATAAAAAAAGATTTTCAGAAACTACCAAGGATTTTAGGCTTGTTCATTAAATTAAGAGCTTCCTGAGCTCTCCAGCAGATGACAGTGGGTCTCAGTTCAGACCCCACAGTTCATTTTCCCAGAATCAAATTCATTTTACTTTAAAGAAGGAAAACTAGTTTAGTGAACATAATGGGCAAACATTGTAAAGCAACAGAAGATATTCCCAACTTCACAACTGTCCAGCCAGCTGTGAGGTAGGAGACAGCAAAAGCACAGGGGTTTCCTGGGTTTTCAGTTTTACTGCTCCATTTCTCCAGCAGTATGCTGCAATGGCTGTACTTGCTGTAAAAAGATGCTTGATGTTAATGGAGCTATCACAACACCCACTCCTGATGTAACTCTTCTTCACACATCCCTCTTCTCAGTACAGTTTCTCTGTAATCCCTTACTGCACTGCTGCAGCCTAGTGTATAAGGAAAGGTCATGCTAAGCTTTCACCAAAACTGCTGCAAGTAAGAGAGTTCTTTCCCACTAATACTCTCTGCAATAAGAAAAGAAGTAGTTCTAGTCTCCTGACTATCTGCTAAGCAGGCATTAAAAAGGAAAGAACAATGGATATGCTTAATATTAGTGAACAAGTGTAAATGAAAAGACCATATCTGAGCTGTAACTGAAATAACTGTAGTATCAAATTGACAAACGCTACACCACTATCACCTCTTGAAGGACTTCAACCATTTACAAATCAATTTTCCTGTACACTCAAAAATCTCAAGTGGTAAGAGACACTAACAGCAATCTAGACATACCCATGAGTAAAACTAAGAGGAGTTTTCATTTAAGTCATCTGAGTTGTATTCTTCATAACTGCACCAAAGGTCAAATTCTGCATTGATTTTCAGCTTTAGAAGTTTTGTAAGTATAAAAATATAATTTGGAACCAAATTTCAGTGCTATCAGTACTACAAAAGAAATAATAAAAGTTTATTGCCACAGACAGAGTAATTTTATGGGCATTATATTAAATTAAAATAGGTCTGACTTCTCCACAGCAAACATCACTCCTGCATACAAACCTCCAAACACACCAGGACGATTGACACCAGCGTGTTTTCCTGACAGCAGCACGACATTACATTCATGACTGTGCATTGTCTTTAGCTAGCTGCATTGTAAAAGCAATGGTTGAACAGTCAAAGGTAGGCTGTGCAGTGCAGAGATACATAATTATATTCTGTAGTTCTAATATGTTCAATATTTTACCTAGGACATTATCAGCAACAGTCCCACTGACTTTAACAGGACCTATATAGCTAAAATCCTCTAGCTGTCACTTTGAAAAATTAAGAAATTTCCTAGTTAAGTATTTTACAAATACCTACACAAGCACAGCAGGGCTAGATCCTTGGTCCATGCAAATAGGACCAAGTTATGTTTGAACAGTTGCTTCTTTTGGCAGAGGCTCAAACTTTTTTTTTTTGCACAGCAAGCACTACTTAATAGACACACTGTTTTATGACACACTTACCCTGCTGTTCACTTATGCATAGGCCACCTTCCAATGATGAGTAAGTAGTATTCCTGATATAGTTAGAGGAACAGCTTTCATGGAAGGGAAATATTTTTCATATATCTTGTGGAAATACTGAGGAGAAACAGCAAGTTATGGAGTCCACAGTAAGCCAAGAACCACCCAGCTCAAGCCACCACAGAATCATAGATCAGAACTGGTGAACAGTGGTCACAGATGGCCTTATTTCAGTTCTCAGAAAATCATACTGTCCATAAAATAGGCAGGCAACAGCTCTGCTTATGCTACAATACTGTTTATCCTTAGAACTGATTCTGGCAGCACAGCGATGATGGAGGGGTTTAGAAAGAGAGACACTTTCCACTCTGGAAAAATAGATCTCCAAGAACTAACCACAGGAACCATTACAACAGGCTGAAGTTATTGATTCTGTGTCTTTCCCCAGTTCCATACAGGTTCCTTCTTTATATTGTGTTTTAAAGAAATTGTGATGGCTATACAGAAAAGTTCATCACTAGGGGAAGGAACCACAACAGGTAAACAGCTGCCAGCATCAAGGGCTTCTTTAAAACTGTAACGTGTGGTGGGGTTTTGTTTCTTGTATTTGAGGTTTTATTAAAGACTACAAAAAATCTCAGATGTAGCCTACTTCATTTTTAAGTCTAAAGGTACAAGAGAACTATCAAACTAGAGAATTATGACACTTTTTTCTGTTAATGCACTGTTTTAACACATGATAAAAACTGAAGACAGACAGGTGCAGACAACGCATGCTACTGTAGCTTGCAAAGACACTGATCATTGCTGGGTTTCACCTCACTGATTACTATCACTTCATTTATCTGTAGCTGCCATTACAAGCTAGTGACTTTAGCTCCATTGCCTCAATGGATGTCGTTCTATGAATTTGGGCCAACGGGTGCGTGTTGGAACAAGGCAACCTGCAGCACCTGTACTCGAAATGCTGAAATGTTTCAGGTATGAAACGGTTCATAAATACAGCTAGGGACCAGCAAATATTGATTGTATTAGACACATACATTTTTCAAAGGAGTATTTTAGAAAATAAAACTGTATTAAACTTCTCTGTGTGGTGCACTGTAGTCTAGTGCTTATAGCATTAGAACCAGGTTTATTCCTTCCACTGACTGCCTAGTGACTGCTGGTCACCACTTCATCTTGCAGTGCTTTAATTTCCTTAACTGTGAGGGGAAGATACTGAAAGATTATTTCTTTGTAAAGTACCAAACCAGTAAGGGTTGGACGGTGTCACTGACACACAAAATCAACAACCCTGCCCCACCCCCCAAAAAAATCTTTAAAAGCCTGGTGCAAAGTTCCTAAAAGCCAATGTTTTTTTTTTTTCTGTTTATTCCAAGTGGCTTTGAAACAGATTATAAATTATCCTGGAGTTTAGCATAAGTTGCAGACATACAGCTGGGATGACACTTAAGAACGTATGCCAAAATTTTTTGGAAACCCAGAAACTTCAGAGTTACTGGGTGTGGTAAGAATAATGTGTCACTACAGGAATGCAGCTCTTCACTTTGAATATCGTTTAGAACCTATTTCTATTTCACAAAAAAAAATGGCATATTGTTTTTTGGAAAATAAGCATTCATGTTTCCTTATGCTTCTTTCAAAATATTTGCATTACAAAGCTTTTAGAGTTTTACATTTGGAACCATACAAATTACAGCACCTGTTTTTTCCCCACAGATGAACAAATGTACAGAAGGGATTTATGTTGCTCCGTAAGAAAAGAGGTAAGCAATTCTTTTAAGCACTTCAGACTGCAACCAAGTTTTGCTTTGGTGAAGGGAGATCGGCGAGATGCAGGACAGGGCACAAAACATTTTCTTTATTATTTCTGTTTGCTTGGTCTCTATTTCTTTCCTCTGTCCTTCTTTTCTGATTTTCCTTGAGACAAAGCATGATTATATGTTAGCACTGCAGCAACACTGCTGGAAGCTAAAAGGATTGTAAGCATGATAATGCAGGTGATCAGAAACTATAAATGGAAGAACTTCCTTAGGTGGTTAGGAAAAAAAAAAATATCAAAGAGGTATTTACCCACGTAATTTGTTCCTCCTCCTTTCCATTCAAGCCTGTAGGGTTCATTGGCACAGGGATTCATGATTACTTCCTTTCTAATAATAGAGCCTGAAAAATGGCATCATGCCACTTGAAGGCGACATGAAAGGGTTGGCTTATACCAGGAACAGAACTATCTTTTGATTTGACATTTGCAATGCTGTCCTTATTATCATATGTGGAAAGCCTAAAGAAACCATATACATATTGTAAGTAATTTTGTGCTTTTGCTTTGTTACCTAAACTCTTTAAAAATCTCACATGGAAACTTAAAGACATAAATAGCTGACAGTCCTTACTTTGGGCACAGACAGTAATAAAAAACAAATATTAAGTACAAATTTCACTATAAAAGCATTAAGGAAAAACAATAGTTACATAAGTAATGATAAAGTTTGTTCTAATAGATGCAAATATTGTATTGGATAGATCTTCTTTTGGTATAAATCAGCACAACTTTTTTGATTGCAATACACATAAAATAAATTCCCTGGTTAAGAGGAAAAGCACGATCATGCTGCAAGCCAAAGATCCATTAAGTCCATGACTCAGCAGTGAATGCCCATGCAGAGTCCCAAACCCAGAATTTGATCTCTTTTGAGTGTCTTACTGACTTTCAAAATTCAGTAACTCAGGGATTTTTATAATCTAGATAATCCACCCAGACTTTCGTGTTCAATAGCTAGCTGTGAACCTTTCTCCTAACTTTTTTAGGTATTGGCATCATCACATGCATTGAGTTACACAAAATAATTCTTACACACTATGTGAAAAAAAATCCACCCAACTCATTCTGATCACATTAAGCCTGGGTGCCTTTGGTTCTTCTACTGAGATAAATAATGCATAATCCTTCTCTAATCATCTCTTCAAGGTTTGACTAAGCTCTCTTGGAGTCTCCATTCCGTCATTCCTTTTCAAGTTAAAGGGTCTCAGTCTTTCCTTATAGGAAAACTGTTCTGTTTTTCTACGTCACCCTTTTTAATCCTTCTCTGTAAAGTGTACTGCTTCTTCCTCTGTTTTATTCAGTCTTGGGATGATGGGATGACCAAAACTGAAAGAAAGTTCAGAAAATGCATGCACCCTGTAATGACATAGTGTGGTTTTTTTTTTCTGTAGCACTTAACTAAATAACATTAACATTGTAATCCTTCTATTGAGCCCTTGACAACTTCAGAGCCATGAGCTGATGTTTTCAGAAAACGGTCCATAAGAGGGCAAGTCTAAATTGTGGGACCAAAAGAAGCACTTCCTAGCTCCAAGGTGTTGGTGAGAATCCTCACCACATCTCAGCTACGTATGCAAACAAGATCTGGGTTGACACCTTTGCATTTCAAAATGAACATGTGCTTAAGCAGGAAAGCAGAGAAACTGCATTCCATTAAGTCCTTCAGTCTGCACTCTTGAGGTACCAGAGCCTTAGGCACACTATGGAGCACAACTATCCCATAATTAATACGAAAAACAAGTCTTCACCATCACATCCCTGGGTGTGAATAGCTGATTTAGAGCCATTGCTTTATAGAATATATGTATATGTAAGTACGTACACACACACACTCTCTCTCTCTCTCTGAAGGTTATTTTTTCACCCAAACATGTTTATTTGCGCTTAGTGAAGTGAATTTCATCCTTCATTTTATGGCTCAGCCACAATATTATGATCCTTCAGATCTGTCCCCATACACATTTTCATCCAACCATATTATTTGAAGTGTGAATTCCATCATTTTGGACACAAATTATAATCCTCTCGGTACTGTGAAGGAAAACCAAGGCAATGATCCAGCAAACAGATCTACAGAATTGAAGGCAATGAACTCTGGACACAACGATATGCCTATGCTGATCTAATTTCAGGATCTAGTGGTAAAAACTGCCTCTTTAATAACACAGCATATTTGTTCTTTAATATTAGATATTAGTCATTTGATACATTTATCTTTTTTCACCCAGATGAAAGAATGAAGCTTCACTTTCAGACAGTTTTACCTGAGAGTGTTGACATCAGGTAAAATTAAAATAAGTGTCAATTAGGGAACCTGAACCAATCAGCCAAGAGAAATACAAGTTAGAGAATCTTTTCCCAAAAGGCTCAAGTATTTTCATCTCATGGGATGACTTGGTGTACGGAGGCCATAGTTTCTAATCTAGTCAACTCTGCATCAAGCTCTCTACTAACTATATCTACTAGAAACCCATCCAATGTTGACTGGAAGATTGTAAGTGACAGACAACCCACTACAGCTGTAGCTACACTGTTCTACTGATTAATTGCTCTCACTTTTAAAAGCTTACATCTATTCTTAGACTTATTTATCTTGCTTCAGCTTCTAGCCACTAGTGTGCCTTTTTGTACGGGATTAAATAACAAGTTAGGAGTAGAAGACAATAGACAGATTCTAAATGAGCTGGCAGGAAAAGCAAATAACTAGGCATACTATTTACTTCACTTTGCAGCTCTTACTTTCCTCCAAACTATCATGCATTGCAAAGAACACTACCCACACTCAGCAGCTCCACTCAGGTTTCCTGTCTCAGTCCCAAAACCTACTGACAATTTCTGGTTTATTTTCCTGCTGTATTTCTGCTCATGCCCAATACACTGCTTCCCGACTCTTAAAAGAGGGATTGAGAGGAAGGTAAAAGTAGGTGAGTTATTTCAATAAGGCCAATGGAGTGACCTAATACACAGACCAACACCTGGTCCTGTAAGTTGGCTACTGCATGCTGTTGTCTCTTACTTGTTTCCTGAGGAGCCTTCACTTGAGGAGCAGCAAGCAGTGTCCCCCATCCCGACTGAGCACACTTACGTGCCCAGCTGTGTCTCCGCTCCCGTGCTCTGAGAATCTCCCACAGCAAACTTGCTGTTACACGCCCCTCAATCAATAACGCCAGGTTATGGTTAGAGAGAGACTGAAATTCTGAGGAAGATAACAACTACAAATCTGCTAGCTTGTCAAAATAAAGAGTTACAGTGATAGTATAACACAGCCTATGCCCATCTACAGATGTCTTTTGCTATCTTTCGTGCTTCAGAGATTCATGAATTACTGGGATCTTGCTTGCATTACTGAGTTTGATTTGCTTGCTGCCTGACAAGCTAGGAATGACAGTTCACTGGTATGAACCGAGCCCTTTAGATCTGCACTGGGAAGTGAAATGACAAAGCAGGAGCTATAGTCATGTGAGGAGGCAACTGGAGGAGACCACCCCAGTGACAAATCAAAGCAGCAGTCGTGAAAGCAGCACGGTGAAAGCTGCAGGAGGTAACGGTTCACTTCTCACTTCTGTACTAAATAACCTGACCTTTGCAACCCCGCGTGTGTTCTCTTCAGAAAACAGAAAGAGGTGAAAGAGCTGAGGGACTCTGCCAGGCTCCACGGGCAGACTTCTGCCAGTGCCAGATGCCAGAAGAAACGTGCATCCAGAAGGAATTTGGTAAGTGATGCATAACTTAGATCTATATGATACTCTGCAATATTCCAAGCTGCTGATAAAAGAGAGAATTCAGGTGTCAGGATCTGTCTTTGTGCAGTGCTGTGGCTCAGCCAAATTAGCTACACTTAACAGTGATGGAGTACTGCACCAAAAAATCTAACTCAGGTATCTTGACACAGCATGATTTTGTAGCATAGTGATATACCTATGGAGCTCACAGTACAAAAACAAAACCACCCCACCCCACCAAATCCACAAAATAAAGTATAATACTGAAATACTAAATTACCATAAGAAAATTCCTTGGTGTATTATACCAAGGGCCAGAGAAGTAATTCTGCATGCACTGAACAGCACTGGCCTCAGAAATAGCACCTCCATACATTTTCTAACAGGAATGAATCACAGTACAGCATTCCACTGCAGTAACCAAGTGCACATTGTTTTTAAAATCCATTAAGAAATGTCTGAGGTATTAATAGTCTCCATGGCAGCTTCTGAACAGGTTGCAAATTAACACACTCAGACTACTGAGCTCCTTACCGCTTTGGATTCTTCATCGACTAGTTGAATTGTTAAGAGCTAGAGTTATGTCCTATCTTCATTTTCCAATTATTCTCATATCTATATCTGATCTCTTACTCCTCTGACACAAATGGAATGGTACCGTTATACCTGTCATTCTCCAGACAACCACTGGAACCTATTTTAAGTGCATAAATACATGCACCTTATCTATATATGCATATGCACTTAATAAATAAATGTATGTGTTAGTACCATGTTACGAAGATCTCCCAGAAGCATTCAAAAGTCAGGAATTGACAGCATGGATACTGAGAGAGTGCAGATATTTATAAATTAGTGAAATGGGGGGGGGGGGGAACAGACACATAGCAAAAGGCACACCCTACGCTAGGTTTTTGCCCAGAAGGGATATCGAATTCTTTAAAAAAAAAAAGCTAGAAAACCTAGAAAAAAGATAACACACACATGGTAATTCTCAGAATAGCTGCACAGCTATTGTATTCCAAAAGGACTCTGCACAAGGAAGAGACCCTGAACAGAAAGTGTGAGTATAAACAGTTAATATTTGGTAAAGCCGTAAGCAGCTGAAGACAAAAGCCTATAATGGGAAGTGTCAGGCATCTTAATAGGCAGCTATATAAGCACCACCTATAATAAATGAAGGAGGGACAGAAAAAGAGAGTATAAACAAATTAACCATAGCCTCGAAACCTCGAACAAGTGTCTCATTGCTGAAAATAAGATTTTTCTTACTAACAAGTACAGGATTTTTACATGACATATTGAGAAGTATATTTCTTTGTGATGTTGTTCTATCTCAGAGGTATCATAAGTATAGAACCATGTAATGTGGCTGTTACTATGGAAACAACTCCTTTTCTAAGGAACCAGAAGGTATAAGTCAAGTAAAATCCCAAGTAATTTCTTGTGACATAGGTTGGACATGTTGTTAAACTGCACCCTTAACTTATTGCATCCCATTTCTGTCAATTCTTTCTTAGCTCTACATGTTTCATGTAGAAACCAGCAATACTAATTTTTCCCCACGTTAATTGAAGTAATATATCCTGGGTATGCAGTACAAATTTCTTCACCTCAGCAGTAAATGCAGAACAGACTAAGATGGGCTCTGAGGGTGTCTCTGCTAAAAGACATGCCTTCTTCACACGGGAATCTGTCTCATCACCTAAGAACTGGTAAGGTGGTATGCTGGTTCCCAAGGGCATAACTTTCCACCCTTCATGCTGAGCAAAGAAAGGAAAATGGCCAAAATAAAACAGTATGTCAACTATAAGGCAATTTTTGTGTGTGTTTTCCATAAATAAAAATAATTCTATATAGACAGACAACTCACTGTGATGAGGGTAAGAACACTCAGGGAAAAAAGAAAAGATTTAGAGAACTAATTGCTGAGATTTGCTGTTACAAATTCCTCTCTCTCCCAAATGTTAAAAGATGTTACCTGCTAACAACCCCTTGACTTTTACTTTGCCCCTCTCTAAGAAATAAAGTCTCTGATGTCCACAAAGTCTCTCCAAATAAACCCCAGTAATTAAGTGTGAACAAAAGCTATAGTTTAACCTCTGTTTCAGCACTATTCCCTGAGCCTGGTCTACAGACTACCAAATATTGTTCCCTCATTCTGTTTGCCAACCAGTTTTATCAACTCTCCATTTCCAAAACCAGTTTTTCTTCACTAAGGTTGATGTCCTTGCAGAGCCCAGTGCAGATCTGCTCCTTATTGCCTATGTTCAAGTTGAAGAACCGGCTCTGGGGAGCTCGCCAATCACACTTCCTGCAAAAACTTTTGGGTTTACAAATCCTAATAATCTTTCTATCACTTAAGCACATAAAGCCTTTGCACCACAAAAGATGAAGATTTGGGGTGAGAGTACACATCACTTGACACAGCAGAGCAAAATAAATTTGGGGGAAATAAAAGCAAACCACACTTTTTACTGTGTTCCCAACATGAAAGTAATTAAAAGCAGCAGATAGGGGGCTGACTGCCCCCTTTCCTAGTAGGTATGTGAACGTGCAGGCAATTACTTTGTATAAACGTGACAGGAGAAATTTCAATCTGAACTCTACCCGCAGCCAATAAATCTCACATTAGCCTTTTATCCAATGAGAATGACACCTCATACAATGCCTCTGTGACCCAGAAAGGGAAAAGATTAAGGAATTATAGGGAATTTCAAACCCATTTCTGCCTCTTTATATGAAAATCAAAGTACGAGCATTGCCTCTTTTCTGAGTACTTTTTCTCAGTGTAAAGGTTATGTTCAGCCAACTGGGACACGCAAACTCTCCCACATGGCTTTGGGGACGAGTTGCAACGTCAAGAGTCTGCTACTGTTCAGTACCTGGAAAACTGCTTGCAGTAAATCTGCATGTTAAAAAAACAAAGATGGTTGAGTGTATTTGAATAATACATAAGTTAAAAGAAATTGTCATCTGCTAGAAACTTTCCGCACAAACAGAAAAAGGGGCTTCAGTAATTCATCAAATAAGCTATTCACCATGAATTATTCACTTAGTTTTACTACTAAGGCTTCCATGTGCTTCAAGTCACGCAAATCTGATAGGGAGATATAAACCTGGGAATCAGGGTTGTGAAGGTCTTGCCTGCTCTTATATTTTCTAAGAGAGGAAATGAAGTTAGAATAATTATATTTTTCTATTTTTATCTTGGCTATTAATCTCTTGGCTGAATTACTGAGGGATGCAGTATCTCTGCTTTGCCCTTTCAATGGCCCATTTCCTCTAGAAGTCGCTATGGGGAATTTTTCCTTTCAGCTGTACTTTTCCCCTTTGTGAATAGAGTCTCTAATGATCAGAGGAGTCCAGAAGTGAGTTAAAGTGCTTGTGGATCAGAAGATTTGTTTTCAGGATGGTACCCATATTGGTGAAAGCAAGCAGTCCAAAGACAAACAGCTTCAAGAGAAGTTTGATGATAATATGATAAAGGGAGAAAAGAAGTAAGGAAAGAAGCGAGAGCCACCTAAGGAACAGAATTAAATAGTGATTCAAGATGCAAGTACCTTAAATGTAGAATCCCCTGTCCTTGAGTTATCATTTAAAAAAGAAAGAGGCAGAAGTTCCAAAATACATCAAGATCATAGAGAAAAACTCAAAACGTGTTACTCGGACAAAAGACACTGCGATGTCTTCCCAGGTCTGCAGACAGTCCAAAACCAATATCACTGAGGAAAAAAAAGGTCCTTCCTTTGTCTGTAGAGGTTTCCTTCCTGCAGGAGGCTGCAGAAGGCAGCCTGTTTCCATGAATGGCGCTACAATAAATACAGTATCTTTTACAACTGACAACAGCCCGGTGACAAACAGACTTTACTGAGTTTAGGGAAGCATCACCTCCATTTGCTGGAGCTCTAGAAAGCTAGGTCAGTGAAACACACTGTGGGCATCAAACCACCCTCATGGTTTGAAAACAAACCAACCAACCAACCCCCTAATATCTAATTGGATTGTCCCAACTTGTGTCCTATAGTTGTGCACTGCCAAGAAGTCTCCAAAGAGGCCCAAAAACTGAACGGGAATGGATTCTGACCTAAGCAGTTCATCATAAGTGAAGCACTTTGATAGAGTACTTAAGGGAAGTTGGTGGAGATCTGTCCAATGTGGTGTATTTTTCCATACTGTATTTTATTTTCTGGTTTGCAATACCACATGCTTCAGTATAACTTTAAGCTAGTAAATGTGTATGCAGGATTTTTATTACTTAATAGTTGTAAGGTTAATAGTCATGGGTAATGCCTATATTTAATATGTCAATGAGGCTGTGAAATGCCAAGTTGAATAGCTTTAACATATATTAGTTCTACTCATGAATCTACAAAAAGAATCTCTCCAGAAAAATATTCAAACCAAGATCAGTATTGATTTTGGTCCCTGGAAAATGCACTGGACTGTGATAGTTTAAAATTATAAATGTCTAGAGAATACTTGCCAGTAGTGATGGAAAGAGAGAGAGATAAATCTGAAATCATATGATACACCAACTCTGAACTAAGAGCAAATATACCACCACCAGTGTCTATGATTAACCTCTTCTTTGACACCAATGCACTAATGAGCAAATGTATATACTAATATACCAGGGAACACTGAATTCTATGTACCATTCTTACATTTAATAGAAGAAAGAGTGCTTGAATTAACTGAGCATGCACCGAGAGGTCAGGCTAGCATCTACTTGGTCTCATTTGTTTTGCCACCATGTTCTATTGACAGTGATTTTTAGATTCATGGTTTGCAGTTTATGCTACTTTCTTTAGATACAGGCACTTTCTACTGATACCAAAACTTGCACCACTGTATCATTTTGTCCAGAGGTATCTGCTTAAACTGGAAGCAGGGAAGCAGGAAGGAGAGAGTGTAACAGTCAGCCAAGATGGACTTGATTTAACACCATCACAGAAGTGGATCATGACTGAAAAGAGAGAATAAGCAGTGAATGAATTTAGATAACTGACACCAAATTTGTTTCCAATTTGTACTTCAGCTATTTTTCTAAACCCTCTCGCCTGATAAGTCACCTAATTCCGAAGCATGTTGTTTTGCAGTGCCTCTCCACTGGCTGTGGAGTAACTCTTCCCTACCAGGGAGAACGTCCCGTGTATTTCAGGAGGCACACACACACACCTGCACAGATATTGTGTGTAGGTATGTGTGCACATAAGTCCTGATTAGAAAAAAGTAATATAAATACATTAGCAAGTTATACGCCTTAATTTACAAGTACTAAGATTTTTTTTATTTCTTCCATTTTTGTTATGTTAAAGGTAAGTGATGCCTACCTTGCTTACTACACAGAACTGCTACAAGAAGCTATTAAAATATATAAGAACATTTTAAATTATCTCAAGAGCATTAATTAATTCTAAAGCTTTAATCAAAGTACATATATTAGCTAAAACTATTTTTTTTTTTTTTTTTTTTTTTACATTTAGAAATATTAACCAAGGTTAAAAATGAATGGGCTGTTTCAGACCACAGGAACTCTGAATTTCAGTAAAATTTTATGTGTTCCAAAACGCACACCAATGCCAATGTTCAGAACCCGCTTAGGCTGGCAGTCAAATAGGGCCTGTTGATATTAATGGCTATTACACCTTCCTTGCCTACATATTTTTTAAAATCTCTCTCACGTCCTTCCAGATTTTTAGTGTACTCCATTCTTTCTCATTCTGTCCTGCCTTCATATCTCCCAGAAAATTTTGCAGCGCCAAGTGGAATGGTGAAAAACCAGAAGGTGTTTACTGGTATCTCCTAGCCAAATTGAAAACCAAGGTATTTAAAACTAAAAAAATTCCTAGAAAGGAGATACCACAGTACTTACGTTTTATCAGAAAATAACATTACTGAGGACTAGACATAATATTTTTTGTGTGAGGATTAAGAAGAAAATTTTGGCATCACTTGACTGACCAGAGAAGACTCTGCACAACCTTGCCTAACAGGATAGTTAGAACTGGCTCAGACAGCCTGATGCCATCCAAAATGAAGGTCATGAACTGCTGCTGTAACGGGATTATTTTTAAGCCTTGTGGTTCTTTGTGCAAGACCTGGCACTTAGTGCCAGAGCCTGGCATATTTTCAGCGCACGTTTCAATGGGGGTGTCCCAAGTCACAGGAGGTCTTGCTGTTCTAATAGTCACTAGCAAAAATTACTATTCTAGAAGAAAGCTTCTGCTTCATAATATCCTTATTCAAAGGATTTTTTCAGCAAGTCTTACATTACATATAAGATTTAGAATAAAAACATACCACAGAGAAAAACCTAAAACAGTATTTGCATGCAGCAACAGGCTGACAGCTACTTGGTCTTGAGGGTGGTGGTGTGTGAAGGAGTACGGTTCTGCTTTATATTATAAAAAGACTTGTTGTACTGTCCTTTTCACTTTTCCCGACAGCCACTGTAAATAAACCTCATTCTCCTTCAAGCGCCACAGTCCACCAGCTGAGAAGCACTCTTCTGCTTTTAGAAACAACTGCTGGCCACCAGGGGGTAGGAACACAGGGTTTCTTCTGGATACACCCTGGGGTGCTCAGGCCTGCCCTGAAGGAGACAGTGCCCACGGCAGAGCACGCCAATGCTGCGGTGATGGTCAGAATTTGGGCCACAGTTTGCACCATCTGTCAGTAATATCAGTGAAGTGGCAGGTTATCCATATGACGTTAGTGCAAGGTCACTGTTACCACTAGCTTTGTCGTAAGGATTATATTTTTTTTATTTATATAATTATAAAAATATAAGTTGGTGTATCAATAGAATTTAAAAAACCCAAATGCTGGGGGGGGAGTTAGCAAGCTGCCGCCCACTCAAGCGTCCTGCCCCAAAGCCACGTCTGGTGTGGGGGCTTCGGGAGCCTTGGCAGTGAACACGCCTACGGCCCATCTGCTCACAGCAACATCCACAACGCGCCAGGTTTCTAACTGTATTCTTTAGCAATGCTGCGGTGTTTATTGTTCTAGTAGATTGTTTTCTTACTACTTACCGCTGATTTGTAAGCTCTGTCTCTTTTTAGCACCGTTTTCATGCGAGTGACAGGAAGCACAATAAATGACTAACCGCCCGGCCTTTCCTTCCCTGTACCACAGTTTGGGGGAGGGCAGGGGGAAGGCCATTACTGTTGGCTACAGCTAATTCACTCAATAAGGGAAGGTTCTACATCTAGATTTGAATATGTAAATAATCCAGTTAGCAAGAGAAACACCTATCTCTCCACCATGTATTTAATTTCCACTTGCTGTGCTCTCCCCCATGCTGCTTTGCATCTCTATACGTCTTCAATTATTGTCATTGAATCAGTCACACGGTGTACACCCTGTCACATACATCTGCTTCAAATCCACACAAATACTCTCATGCCTATAGTTCAACTAGACTGTTTCTATGGTTATGAGAAATATATTATTGCTTTTCCTTAATTATATACCTTGCTCTTGAACACTCTTCGTGATCCAGTCCCTAAATTAGACTCTTTGCAACAGGGTCTGCTGATGTTAATGCAAAGAACTAATATAGTTGGGGTTTTTTTTCCTGAGCTGAGAAACACTGAAGGCTTAAAGAAACTGTACAATAAATGTCAATGGCCGCAGATGGCTAACAGATACTGATTTAAAGAGCAACAGAATCATACGAGCCCTAAACTACTCTGTGTGCAAGATTATGTGAAAAGTGTTCTGATGAGTATGGTCCTGTTTTTAATCTGCTTAATCACCATATGAATCTTTCCATTTATTTTGCTACATTTTCCATCATGCTGTACCATAATCACATACCTAGCAGAGCAGCAGCTGCCTTTTCTCAGACACCTAGCATTTTATGCAAACTGTACTTGCTTAAGCAAATATATATATATATGCTCGGAGGCATAAAACCAATTTTCTTCTGATATCCCAGAGGTTCTGCTGCTCCAAAGCTAGCTGGCCCCATTCTCTCATTGTTGGGCCTGGCAGGACTCACACAGGTTATATCGAGTAATCAGCCAAACTCTTACACAATAGCCAAGCTCTTAAGATTTCTCCGTACGTTCATCCCAGTGCACAACATCAGCATCCAATGCATTCTGCTTGTCATTTCAACACAATTATTTTACAACAGGAGCCATCAGTGTCTATTCATTGTGACACAGTACAGTTTAGAAGAAAACTTTCTTTTAAGAAAAAGATTGAAAGTTCAGGGAAAGAGGCACTTCCACGCTATTTCATTTGCCATGACTCTCACTCAGCAACGTGGCACAGTCACCTTCCCTTCTGAGAGGCCAATGCACTAATAAAACAGAGGACCCATTTCTGATCTTCATCAGTCTACTTCTCCCTCCAGCTTCCAAAGCGCTTTGGGAGCAGGTAGTGGTTAGTACCAACTGTTGGCTGTTACCAAGAGATACAGCTCATTACAGTATCCATTCCTGCACCAAGACATGTAATTTGGAACAGTTTTGGAAAGGACAGGACCATAAGTGACATGCATCCCCTCCTCTTTATAGTGCACTGTGGGTGCTGTAGAGGTCCAAGACATTTCAATCTCCTCATCCATCTGCAGCGATACCATCTTAGATTGTACACACAGACCAAAAAACCAGATGGACCTGACCTTCTGCCTGCTGGGGTCTGCACAGAGCCCTGAGAGTTTGGGCTGCCTGTTGAGGCATATGCAGTAGGGGAAGGATTACGCATGTGTAATCATGAAGTGAACAGGGTATATATGGACACTGTTTATTTGTGAGCAGACCGAGTCCTACATGAACTTCACTAGAAATAGAATATAATAAAGCACAAAAGAAAGACTGGGAGTAAAAATGGGGGAGCATGGGGAAAATAAAAAAGAGGGTATCGATCAATACCCATGACAGTAGAAGTGGGAGAAAGGGGGAGAAACATCCATTGGACAAAAGTCCTGAAGTACTACAGGAGTGTCCAGCAGGACAAACAGGGCATTAAAGCTGCTGGAGCAGCAGTGACAAGCACTGAATGAGAATAACCTAGAAGTCAGCAAAAGTAAAGCATAAAGGAGGTATGGCTTACATAGTAAAATAGCGATAAATAGTATCTTAAATTTCCCCTTTGTCCCAAAGCACATCAGACAGGACAATATAGCAGGGAAGCCGGAGGCTGAAAAACCAGTGACTGCTTCGCAATGCACACAATAGTGAAGGGCAGGGAGAGAGGGACCATCGCATTCAATTGAAAGGGTAAGAAGAATTTAGAAAGACAGAATGTAATTACTTAAACTGGAGTCTTGCCAGGATACTAGAGATATCAACCTTGCTGTAAAGACCTTTAAGAGGTAAAACATCAGGTACAAAAGAAGACTGGGAAGATTATACACCGAAATTCTGAGAACACAAAAAGAAAATGCACTGCAGAGGAAGAAAGCAAAGCTACACAAGAGGTTAAGCTAAATAACAAGAAATTTTCAAGTGAATTAAGAACATGAGGAAGGGTCCTCTAAGAGGTAGGAACTATAATTTACTCACAAGAGGGGGAGAAAGGCAGTAATTCAAAGTGTGCTGGAGCCAAGAATCCAAGTGTAAAGTTCAAAAATGACACATCCTGTCAAAGGAGTTTGAAAGAAACATACTACAATGGGTCAAAACATTAAAATGTAGGAAATTACTTGGAACAATCCACTAGATCATAATTGGTTTTAACCAAAACCTTAGGTGTAACAGGCAGATGTGAAGCAAATGATGATGGGGATGAGACCGTAAATAAAGTTTTAAGTTCCTAACGGGGGAAAAAGAGAAAAAAATCCAAAATAAACAATGCACAAATTAAGCATTGCAATAGAGGACAGAGGTCAACAGGAAGCATTTTTCACTATAAAAAGGATGAAGTAGACTAAAAGAAGATAAAAGTGCCAAATCCCCATTCTTAAGAATATACGGTAAAATTAAGCTTTCCACCAACTACTGCTGGAAGAGATACATGCAATGGCATAACATTTAAAATAGTAACAACAGTGAAAGTCAGGAAGGGGAAGTGGCCTGAAAATCCAGTTGTAGCTTCTTTCTGTTATGCACAAATTTAATACAGTTTGGTCTCTCCAGTAATCCTACGTCGACACGACCAGATATTTTGCAGAAAGAGATCCAAAGGGGATCAAAAATCCCACATGGAGTCCTGAACGAAGGTCCCTGTGGATTGATCCGCTCTGTATTAGAGTCAAAAAAAAAAAAAAAGGCATAGGAGATTTCAGACAATCTGGTAAAACAAAAACGAATTTCATTGCTGGGAGAGGGAGGCACAGAAGAGGCACCAACCATGTTTCACACTGATGTAGGCAACTGTCCCATCTGCAACAAATGCTATTTCCGTCTTTCCTACATTGTTAAGAAACAAAGCACATGAAGAAAATGTGTGTTTGTGCCTATGAATAGGAAATAATTCTGGAAGGGGCTCTTTTAGCTAAACTAAGTGGCATAATGATTCTGTGAACACTTTCTCACTAAAGAATCCTTTTGCTTATCTTCTTGGGGCAGCTCAAGTGTCTTCCAAGCAACAGAAATAAAAATAAAAATAATTTAAAAAAAAAAAAATCTCTTTTTTCCACATAGCTGCATATTCACAGCTCAGGAAGATACTGCTGTTGCTGACTTTACAGCATACATGCACAGAGACCCACCCGTAAAGGAACCCATCATCCTCCTGATTTAGAAGCCAACTAATTTTGCATAGGATAAAATAAATAAGGACTTAGAAATACAGATGGAGAATCAATTAGTTTTAGCTTTGCATTGCAGCAGCTAAGGGAAATTCTGATCAATATAGTGAACATTCAGCTTTCTAAACATAAAGCACATTTCATACAAAGCTGAACATTTTTCTCCTTGTCACACAGAATTATCTTAATTATTGTTTCAAGGAACAGCTTTACATAGAATCATCTAGTAGTCCAAAATGCTGCTCAGAAACTCATCACTGGAATAATTTATGATTTTTTCTTCCTAACATCTTGGGCTTGTTTGATATGCTTGCCATTTCTCGCTGACAGGGAGGTCGATTAAATCACATTTATATTGTAAACGTATGCATTGCTTTTTACCCTAGGCGGTGGATGAAGAGATACAGAGCCCCATGGGAAAAGCAAGCCAATCCACTTTCATATTGCAAATTTCTGCTGTTCGGAAGAAATGAATGGTTGCCAGGGAGAACTGGGAATTACTCGAGGATGCAAAATGTTATTTTAGAATCCTTTTGAGAGAGGTTTTTCTCTCCCCCACCTCACCATTTTCACATCTTCTGCTAATGCAGCTCACATCAGTTTCTATGAAAACACTGAAGGAATGCACTTCACCGGCATTCTTCAGAGGATCTGTATAAATCAGGCTTTTACTCTGCCTGCATAAAGCAGGCCATTTCTTTACTTTCAAAGGGAGAGGGGAGAAGGGATTTGTAACATTTTCCAAAGCATTATGTCTCCCAAAGATCATTCGAGATGAGGAAGGTCACCACATGTTTTTGAACTAAAAGAAAGTGTTAAAAATGGGGAGGGTAAAGGTCATTGCTCAGGGCCATGGAAAAATGAGGCTGCAGTATCATTAACCTAACAGAACTAATTAGGAAACATTCAGCTTTTATAAATTATGCAAAGCACTCAATTTACACTTTTTCAGATTTTTACCATAACAGAGATAATTAGGAAACATTTACAGCAACAGTGTAACCTAATAAAGACACCCTTTCATATCAGGATACCTTCCCCCTAATACGTTCATACCTACAATAGTGAGAAACAAGTAGTATTACCTGAAAAAGCTTCATGGAAACTGTTTCATCTGTGACCTAAGACCAACAAGACCATGTTGGTATTTCCCTTCGCTTAATGCAATAGCAAAGAGTCAGCCAAGTCAACCAACTAGGCAAATAACCGACTCTGTACAACTCTAAGGGCTTCTCACTAGTTTGATTATGGCAGAAAATTAGTTTATCTGATTTAACCTTAAGAATATATACCTTGCCATCCAGGGATTATGTAAACTCAGGGTCAAAGCCTGCAGTGGAGTCCATTCCCACTTAGTACCCCTGAAAAACTGGAGAGTTTGGTCATTTTAGCGTCAATTTTATCAGCATGAAGTGTGCTGAAATATCAGCTTGGTTGTCTGCTTAATTTTTAGAGAGCTTACATTGACAAACTATTCAAAGGAGGACACTGACAAAAAAAAAAAATCCCTAACTCAGGAACACTCAGCGAAGGGTGACATCTTTACAGCATAAAAAATACCCATTATTTAGCTCTACACATTCTGTATGTGTTTTTGAAAGATAGTTTGTAAAGCATCTTCCTCCTTCCCTCAGAGAGAGAGAAGAACATATAACACGTGGAGAAGAAGAATGGGGGCTGAAATCAAACTGGGGGTGGGGATTAGATAAGAGGAAAGGGGAAGGTAAGGATAAAAGTCTCATGAAAGTCAAAAGGTATCAAAATTCAACTACCTCTAGTATTTCAGGGGGGTTAGGAGATATGCAAATACACTCCTGCCTTCAGATCTTCTATTTGTAATGCTTTAGAGTGAGTTACAGTGAGATTCAAAGCCCACTGAAGTCAGTGGAAAGATTCCCTCCACTGATCTTTAGATGTTCTGTAGGAAATACATCCTGATTTGGCTACAAGCTTTTTTGATGGCAGTGCAAAGGACTTTACATATAATCATGGAGAGTCAGCTTGTGAGCTGTGGGAGATAAAGACCAAGAATGAGTTCCGGTATTCTACGGCTTTCGGAAAAAGTGCAGAACATAACTCAGCAGAGAGTTTTCTTGCATATCATGCATCATTTTTCCTCCCATGAACTGCACAGTCAAAAATATACACCGTGTGCCTGAGAACAAAAGTTGATCTGTGTAAGTTCCTGATATCTTTCCTCTTCACGAAAAATAGTGCTCACAAAAATATTTGCAGAACTCCTGCATATTTCTGCTATTGACATAACTTCAGTGCAACTCTAATGCAAAGTCACTCTCAGAACCTTTTCATGTTATCACTGTGTAAAGCTTCTACCATGAAACAGAACACAATATACATGGCTCTTCACCCCTGGTTATCTAGTTATAGCAAAGGTCTAACGTTCCGTCATTACAGGCTCTAAGCAGGGAATCAGCCCCTCAACCAGGCACGCTGCGTTGCCTGATGCATGAGGTAATTAGCTGCCGTGGTGTGTCTAAAACCAGCCGGCACTGAATGATGGGTAAAGAGTTTGCAATCTGAATACTAGCATTTTCTTTACTAGAAGTATTAACTTTCTAATATTTATTTTGTTTCGTGTTTATCGTCTTGTATCTATACAAAGTGTATATATATACAAAATGCTCACGTTGTATGAATCTCCTGTTGTTCACACATTACAGTTTAATTCATGCTTTTGTATGTTTTAGCGCTACTTTTACCATAAATGACAGGAAAACAAGAAAATCCACTATATCATTACAAATTATTACAGAGACACCATGAATAAAATCTTCAATAGAATAATTCAGTGTAGTCAGATACTTTTAGTGGAAGTTAGCACAGACAGCAGAGAACACCAGGAAACCACGGGACATGGGTTACATTTCTTGTTTTGCCACCCACCTGCTACGTAACCATGGGAAAATCCTGATGGCTGTCTAATTCCATTTCTGTTTTTCTTCATTGTTTCTTAGGTGCATTAGGCAATGATGATTAATTCTGCTGGGGGTTAGTAGGCACTACTATAATCCAGATAACAACACTAAAAATAACCCAGGGCCATCAAAAATAAACTAAGTTTCATGACATTATTTCTATACTTTTATTTACCTGATTGAAAGATGCTTACTAGGATGGCAGGTGTGAGCATCAGTCATTGCCTGATAAGTCAGGAGAACATTGCACGGATTGACAGATATACTGGACATCAGGATTTGTAGCAATGGAGCTCTGATACAAGTCACCCAAAGTTACTGAAACTGTGGTTTAAGACAGTCAAGATAGTGAAACAAAACACAGAACAGAGACCCAAAAGAAGCCATGAGAAGTATTTCATTACTTCTATTCTCCATTTACACCAAAGAAAAGACACTGTCCACAGTTGGCCCTGAGTGTTAGTGGATGACAGAAAGAAATGTTGCTCCATTTCACAAACAAATGGTTCCAGTAGAGCTGCCAGAGTTGCTGCGGGAACTTACAGAGCTTCATTATCTTGCAGCTATTGTAAAGACTGAATACATAAACTTATCCATCTTTCAGAGGTACTTTTTGATAAATTGCAAAGAGGCAGAAAAACAAAATAATGTTGCAGCTTTACAGATATGACACCTTGACTGCTCAGCTCCAGCAGTCCTATTCATAGCTGCAGCCACTCAGCAGAGACCTACCTACAGGTCTGTCAGCTGCTCAAGCCATCTCAGACTGCCAGGGGCACTGCTGTGGCTATGGCAAAAATGCTTCCTGTGAATTAATCTAATCACAGAATCACTTTGGTTGGAAGAGACCTTTAAGATCATCGAGTCCAACCTTTAACCTAACCCTGCCATCCCACCACTAAACCATGTCCCTAAGCACCTCATCTATCCTTCTTTTAAATACCTCCAGGGATGAGGACTCCACCACCTCCCTGGGCAGCCCATTCCAGAGCCTGACAACCCTCTCGGTGAAGAAGTTTTTCCTAATGTCTAGCCTAAATCTGCCCTGGCGCAGCTTCAAGCCATTTCCCCTCGTCCTATCATCCGTTACCAGGGAGAAGAGGCGGACCCCCACCTCGCTACAGCCTCCTTTCAGGTAGTTGTAGAGGGTGATAAGGTCTCCCCTCAGCCTCCTCTTCTCTAATCTCTCGCTACACCTGAATCCTGTAAATGTTTTAGTCCCAATATGATGACCACTCTCTCTTTTGTTGTACCCTTGCATCTCAGATTTGTTTAAGAGCAACTGTTGTGGTAGTTTCCCTTGAACAGGTACTTTTTAAATTCTAATAACCTACTATTGTCCCAGGCTGGCAGAGACACAGAATCCAACCCTGCCACGGATGTACAGTAATAGAGCACTTCCCTCACCAACTGCTTCACAATGTCTGAAGAACTCTGAAGTTGTACCTTTCCCAAATCTTCCACCAACATCAGTGGTCTTGGAATAATCTTCACTAAGTTCTACATGAGTTCTGTGGCCAGGACCTGGGTCTCCTGAACCTAAGCCCATTATCCTAATCATAGACATCCTGAGCAATTATTTTTTGAAAATAATGCAAATTCACCAGGCTTTTTTCAACCTTAAAGTATTTAAGATTCAAAATAGTCTTCAAGTAACCCCACTCACCCAGGCATCCATCTAGCAATCCTTTTTTTCTTGAATAATTCCCAACATAAGTATGACTATATGAATGAGAAACACTTGCTCACATAAATAAAAGCTGCCTTGCCTGGTCCCTCATTAGTACAAATTCACCTGTCCTTTGTTTTCAGCTTCTGGGTGAGAGGAACAGATATAAGTTGTATTCATTACAGTCCTCATTATGACTCGTGCTACAAGAACAAGATATCGTAATTGTAAGACAGATGAGAAAGACAGCGGCATCCTGTAGTATCTTGACCTTTCCAACATTTCATATTTTGACTTGCTGACCATTCCATCTGCTTGTTGCACACTGCAGGGAAGAACAGAATAGTCATGCATGACGGTAACTAGGAGGAAAGTTAACCCATTACTGTAAACCCATGTAATCTCATTAAAAGTCTCAGTTAGGTCCTGTCTCGACTCCTGCTAAACTGCCAGGGCTTAGCCTGCTTTATGTTAACAGCGGCGATAGGCATTTCTATGAAGATAGTAATATCTCTGAGATCTCATTCACAGATCAAGCTTCTTTTGTGAAAAAAAGCAATGATGGATTACTATTCTGGGCAACACTTTGCAACAAGTGGCAAATCATGTTTAAGTCCTTGGATATTCATTATCGCAACACTAATCCATCTGGCATTAAGGAAGGAATAATATGCAAGCCTGTATTCTTTCTTTTGCAATTTAGTACAAGTCTTGAACAGCTTTTGAGATCTTTTTATCAGAGATCCCCAGATACTTTCATATCACATAAAATACTATAATATCACAGCATTGCTAATGTCTCAACATTTTTATAACTTGACTTGAAGACTGTAGCATAAAGTCCAGTGCATAAAGTCCAGCACGTAAGACCTGGCCTTTCTGTACCTTCCTACAGTATTGGCACTTGGTAGCGTCAATACTTCTCATTAGCTCTAGAAACTGAGCCAAAATTCCTTGGCGAGCATAAATGTTCACAAAAACAGACAAAAGAAAGAAAATAAAAGCCAGAAGTAACTGACAGTTCACACCAGGAAAGATGTGAAAGACAGACAGATACGGGAAGTTGTAATTTCAAGGCACAAGTTATGACAAACCTAGTTCTAACAGGGACCAGAAGTATATATTAAACAGGTACCTTTCTTTAAATAAAACTGCAATTTCTTTTAGCAGTAAGAACAAAGAATTATGACAGAAAGGATGTCAGATCAAAGATCTATACTCACGTATGCTTCCCCTAAAGACTGACCAAGCCATGGAAGCAATCTGACAAGCAATCCCCAGACAGACATGGCCAAGGGCCAAGAATAGGAAGGAGGTGTGTAAAGGAATAATAAGAACAGCATCAAGGGGACAGCTCAGACTAGAATAAGAAAAAAAAATATACAGCAGAGAAGAAATTGGGGGTCAGATATTTGAGAATCAGAAGTGTAACAAATGGAGCTGAATCTTATGGAAAAACAAACAGGCGATCAATGGAGGGCTGCTAGAATGAGCAGGAGATGGTTACAGCAGCACAGAAGTGACTCTGAAGAACAGAAAGGGAAGCAGAGCTGCAGGAAAGAAATTGAATTTGAGATGTTGAATTTGAGATATTGGCGGCCCAAAAAGAAATATTCAATATATAGTTAAAACACAAAACTGCTTAAGCGTGACTGGGAGGTCAAGAGGTACACATAAAAGCAGAGAATATTGGATTTACAATGCTACCTTTGCAAGAATACATGTAAGGGCATAGATATCCACATGGGAAAGCTGATGGAAATGTGACTGTCAAACCAAATAAACCTTAAGAAAAAAACAAAACAAAACACCCCCAAAACCCACCACACACAGACAACAGCCCATGATTTTGGCTTCTTGTAGTTTGAGAAAGCTACACCTTTCTAATTGCTCTAACTACTATTCAGTATGTAAATAACTCCACTCATAAGGAATTAATAATTCATAAGCAATGATGTTAAAATTAATTCTCCCGTGTCTAATTTTCTTCTTTAAAAAAATACATAATACACAGTGGAAATGAAAATGGCTCAAGCTGTTTTACACTGGTTAAATGTATTCATGTTTTCTATAGTGCACTCTCTCTCTTTGTATGAGAACTGTTAAGTCTTATTAATATTGTTATTTAATAAGATTAGTAAAAATTAAACTCCACCATTAAAATACGCAGAAACATATTTCCTTTTGTTTACAGGTAATTAGGTAATTTTAAAACATACACACAGAGAAAGAAATTAATTAATCGGGGGGGCAGACTAGAGAAGAACTGATTGGTACTGCACGAGTAACTATTAAAAGGCACATTGTGTTTCTTCGTGTTCTTCATATATTTCAGTTAAATGATAGCATGTAAAGCACAGACAATTTTAAACGTTCAGAATTGTGCAAGGCACTGACTGGCTTTCCTGTGAAGTAAACCATTTAAATCTTAGTTTTACAAATGAGGAAATGGACAGATTGTGAGATTTTTTTCAGAGACTTTTTAGGTTTGTTTCTAAACACAATGTAGTGGGTCAGTGATATATCCAAGGCTGGATGCAGAAACTCCTGGTACTGAAGCAAGATGCATTATAGCATCTACAATTATCCAAGGGACTAGCTCTCACGTGGCACATTTTGTTTCTCTAAAAAGCCTTTGATATGTGACCAGCGTTGGAGTATGTGACTTACCGATGCTTATCATGTAGCAAATTAAGTGTATATGGACCTGCTGAGGGCTTGATCCTGGTTTCACCTAAATCACTGAAGTAGGATTCAACTCAAGGCTTGGTTCTTACCCAAAGCTTACAAAAGGAGCATCCAAATTAAATAAATCAGCTACCCTAATACATGCTAAGGAATAAACACAGAGAGGGGCAGCAGGACAAATTGACAGAACCGATTGCAAGCAAAATGCACTTATGCAGTAAGGATTTCTGTAAATACGTAAAACATGTGGACGAATCACTGAGCTGAAAAAACTGAGCAGACAAAAACGACTTTTCCACCATTCTGAGGTAAAGGACTAAAATTATTCAGTAGTAACAGACCAGCCATTTACATATTCATGAGCAGGCAGGATCAATTCAGATTGCATGAAGACTAGATTCTTTCAAACCCTTTAAACTTTAAATTCAGAAAAGCACGTGACCACATGCTTAACCATAAGCACAAACCCACGTCAATTCTTATATGGGAAAAACTTACGTGTACGCTTAAAGATGATATATGTTTAAATACTTTGGTATTCAAACAGGGTGACCAGTCTGGCCCTGCTCCCTCCATTACAGCTGAGAGGAGAGGGGCCTGCCCTGTGCAGCTGGGTCCAGACCCTTCCCATTTCTCACCTTTTCTTTAATCATGCTAAACTGCACCTGAATGGTCCTTTCATTAATGTGCTTTACAGGTCAAAGTACAAATATCCTCAGTTGTCCATCACTGAAGTCCTTTAAGGGAAATCCCCTTCATTCACTGCAAGCTGCCTTGGGCTCTGGGGTAGAAGGACACGTTTCACCCATCGAGAACATGGGCCATGTTTGACTTACGCACCGAGCAATCATACCGACTCTGGCCTGCAAGACTAGCAACTCCTGATCAGTTAGAGGTAACTTCTGGAGCTTGAATCATCACACTGCTTTATATATTGTAAGTTTGGGTTTGGTTTTGTTGTTGGGTTTTTTTTTCCCTTTTGGGGTGTGGGATAATCACAAGAAAACAAAAAAACATCCCACTACTTAAACCTGCCAGTAATCTCTCAACATATAAATGCAAGCAGGCACTTATTAAGTTGGTCTGTCAATTGAATATTTGCAGTCAACCAACATTGAAAGCTGGTACCAACATGTTTGAACACCAATATTTCCACTGAGAAAGCGTACTTAAACATAGAGTGCGAGTGGGTGAGAAGTCATGTGAAAGTGCTATGCCAAAGAGTGTTCAGGAGCTTGCCCATTATTAATTTCACATCCCTAAAGAACACCCAGATGTGGTCAAAGTAAAGATAAAAATAGTGACAGTAACGCACTAGGGTGTTGAAGAAAGTCTGTGATAGTAATAGCTTAGAGTACGAAGCCATGTGAGTGCCCAAATGATCTGCAAGACATCAGGGGGCAGAGTATGAGCCATATAACTTGATAATATTCAAAAATATATCATTGTTCCAGTCTCAGCTGAGTGAACTCCAACTAGACAAAGCAAAAAAGAATCTTAAGAAATAAAATGGATGCGCCTCATATCTTCATATTGCATGTCATACAGTGCCTTTCATCTAACATTTTGCTATTTACCCTTATTAACATGCCATTTGTGCTGGATCATCCTCAGTCAAGACAGTAAATGTCAGTTTTTGCCTGAAAGACCTTTACATTTTTGCTATGAAATACCAGTCAATTGGTCACACTGATTTAAAGAAAAACAGGAACAGCCACATTGTCTTGCAAATTCACTTTTAGTATTTCTACCTCTATTACCTCAGTTCAACTCTATTAATTGTAGGGTTTTTTTCAGTAATAACTTTGCTGTTACAGAATTAGAAATGTAATTTTCAAAATTAGTCAAGTAGTACAAGATTACAAGTCCACTTTCAGCTACTGGAGAAACACAAACACTGCAGGTTTGCAGCACTTTTTTTAAAAAGGATTTTTCTCCACCAGTACCATAAACTTGGCAGTTCCTGCAAGAAAAATTCAAATCAGAAGCATCTACTATATATAATTTTTAAGATAGTGCTTGCTAGCTCCCTAATCTAGAAGTCAGTTTTTGAAATTCTGATAAGATATTTTAGCTTAGGCATCACCACCTTCTTCTCTAAGGCAACCAAGACTTAACACCTTCAGTGCTGACAGACTGCTCGCCTATCTCCTGACACTGCAGTTCCCAAGAGAGACTGCATTCAAATGAATCAGAGGATGTATCTGAGGATTCTTGCCATGGCTACATTTCCTAGGTGTACCTGGTGGAAGTCTATCAGCATTAGAGAAGTTAATTAGTCAACTGAGAGCTGGAATCTCATCAGGCTAATTTTTGCTGTCAGGGATAATGATAGATTTTTCAAGCCTTAAACCAACAATTGGTGCAAAAGATCAGCTCACTAATGATTGTCAATTAGTCGTGTGACTGTTGACTTCATTTTTCTACCTTTGAAAAACATGTCATACTCATTCAACAACAGCCCATGCCACCTGTATTTGCAGCTGTGAAAATACAGATATTCCAAATAAATTCCCGGAGACACCAGAGCTAAATGCTTTTTGGTAAACAGTAAATGCCTTATCATTGTAATGTTATTAACTGTGTTCATTTGTCCAGAAAAACACAGTGCAGCATTCATAACTGCAGAATGCTCTAAACATTTCTGACAATAAGTTAAACAGTTCATTGTAATAGCTTATAGCTATCTTCACGCAAGAATGAAAAATGAGACTTGAGTTAGGAAACTGGAGGGTACCTCTCAGAGCAAATACATATTGGAAGTCATCTCCAATAAACATGAGGCTATCAAACTTTAGAGTCTGTACGTTCACATACATACATCTATAATTGTAACAGTAGCAGAGGTGGTGGAGAAGGCTCTGTAAGACTCTTCAGAAAGCAAGAAAATAAAATCAGCTAAAAGACATTTACTTTCATCCCAACTCAATGCTGCCTTGAGTTTAGCAAATGTTTTCTTTCACAGGGAAGAGCACAGTTCAGTGGAAGAGTTCATAGCATCACTTTACTACATAATCTGAGCAACCACAACCCAAGAAGCAATGGGAACTTCTGAAAGTCATCTTAATAAATAAGCGTATGTTCATCCAAAGTAAATATAAGCTTCCATGCCCACAACAAACTCTCAAAATGGCACAAAGCTTCCCTGATACTAATTTGAGGTGGGCCTCAAGCCAAGTTGTTTGTTGGAGAAAAAGAACAGCTCTGCCTCCAGTCCATCCCTGTCACTCCCATCCTACTAGCAAAGGCACCAGTTGTGCCAGTAACAGCAATGCCTTTAGCAAAGTCTCTGCTGCCAGAAATCTCATGAGAAACAAATTGGATTTTTACCCTTCCTTCATGTTTAGCAATGTAGGTTATTAGCAATAGACGTGGAAATAATACTGCAGCGTATGGCTGAAAATGCTGAACACCGGGAAGTGTTCTTTTTATGTGCCTGAGCACATGCTGCAGACCCAGGTTCATGCCGGGAACAGTACAAACGTTTCTTGATTCCTAATCATTTCAGCCCATTTTATCATCCTACCAGGCCCCCCGGCAAAAAATCTCAACTCGGAGTAGCTTAGCAGTCCTTAACAAGTTTCTTAGCCTCGCAGGGAAAGGGCAGTCGTTTCACAGGAGGAGGAATATGCTCTCTTCCATCTCTCTCCACCTGTTACTGATGGATACAGGTGGTCAGGCTGTGTCCTAAATGACTTCCATGGCCACAGCCACTCTGCCTTAGCCCTTGATTAATTGGGAAAGTAGCAGAAAACCCCAGCATCAATACCTGAAGGCAAAGCATGAGGCTGACAGATCCATTTCTCAGATCTTACAGCCAGGAATAATAACTTTGCAAATGACTGCAACGAGACTGGCCAGAAGCTCTGAAGAGGATTATATTTTGCAACAAGCCTTTTTGACTTTTTGGAAAGACTACTATCCAGGCATTACTGAGCTCCTGAAAGGCAAATAGCAACATATGTACAGATCTGTTTTGCCTTCCCAAGCCATCTAGAGAAAGTGACTTTTCTACAGAACCTGTTCATTATTTTGGAAAGAATAACATTTTAAACATTCTGTTAAAATAAGCTCTTTGTGATTTCATTCAGACAATGAAAATTGACAAAACTTGTCACCATGTTACCAATGGAAAACCAGAGGCCTTGGTAAACTGAGCAGCCAGTTTAAGTTCTCGTATATCAGTGGTACTGAAAGAAACTCAGTTGTAACACTACTTCATTTATCAGTAAACCACAAGTAATTGATATACATACAAAAGAGTTTTAGGGCTTAGTTTATTAGTTTTAATAAGAAGTTTCATCATCATTCAAGTGTTAGGAATTTGTTAAAAAAAATCAAAAATAATTATCCCAGCCAACAACAATAATCAAATGCCTTTTGAAAGCCAGAAGAAAGGGTAATTTTAGCTGATTTAAAAATCTTCAAAATACCAGATTTATCATGAAACTCCAAGACACTGAAAGTCACTACCTAAGCAATATCGTACCATAAAAAGCCCCTCTTGTACTACCCCACCAGCCCACATCTGTGCTCCTTTTCCTGAAGGGTTTCTCTAATGGCTACCGCTTCATGCTGTCTGTCCTTCATCTCATGCAGCCATCCTTGAGGCTCTTCTTTTCCCCTCTCCCTAAATCTTCATCCATTGTTTCAATGGGTGGTCTCCAACAACCTGTTCCCTGCGTTTCAGGCCCCTGCTCCAGAGCATGCAAGTGATAGAGACTCTGAGTGAGTAAGAGTTCAGGACTGTTCTGATTTCATTCTGAGTAAAAGCTAAAATTAAGAATTACGGGAAAAAATAAACTCACGCTGAAAAGCTGAAGACTTGGACACCAATGCAACGTTAACAGCATCTCAGAAAAAGATGAGGTAATCTTAAATAAAAGCATAATGCTTGGTTCTACCTTTACTGAAAACAGGGATCTGTTCAGTACGGAAACCTAGGCGTGCAAAATTCATAAGGATACATCATTTTTAAGTGATAAGCTTTGGAGCCTTTGTATCTGATCAGCAGTTTCTGAGCCTCACCAAATCACAGGTTGCCCCATCGAGAAGGGTTAGGCTTATTTACCTATTTAGCAACAGCAGCTGAATGGACGGTCTAATTTCCTGGTTCTGGCATATAACGACCAAAACCCATGACAACTCCAATCAAAATTCAAGAACTGATACTGCCCTCTCTTACAAAAAGCCTGGGAGGCCCAGCTGTCCAAAGATGTTGAAAAGACACTGTTCAAGCAGAACAGGAGTTGTCAGTATTTAGCAATTCCAAAAGAAAAAATAAGAAAGGGCACCCGTCATTATATCATGGTCCAGCAATTAATATACCATATTTCTGTATGAAATGCCACAAAGAAAGCTGATATTAGAAGTATTTTTTTTTAATTATTATTTTCTCTATTTCCTACCTGGAAAAACAATTCTGGGTGATCTTACAATTAGTAGTAGTAACGCACAGGATGAACTGTAGCTATTCCTTACTCAGTTCCTGACTTGACACCAATGAATAACAGGGGGAATCTTCTATGTAGTATTTAATCCTGTTTGCCAGAGTTCCCACGTTGATTTGTTTCACCAGCCTTTTCTTTTTTATTATTATTATTATTTAGAAAGCACACTCCTGGGAGCAAAGATTGCACTTTGGTTTATGTCCATGTGGAAAAATGTAATTCCATTCTAATCAGGGACTTCCATCCTAATCAGGGACTTAAATTAAGTACCCTTTGTTTTATTTGTATTTTTAAAAGCAGGGAAATACAGGGACCTGACCATAAATTCAGCAGTGCTGGTGGCATCCTTCAATTTGTGATTTCCAGAAAACCATGTGTATGTCTCAGTAATGGGGCATGCTGTAATGCGGCTTTTTTTTTTTTTTTTTTTTAAATTCACATTAAACCTGGAGCTAGGCTAGACAGCACATCATATGGGAAGGGGGAAAAGAAAACTTCACATCACTGGAATTCTGTCTCAGTGGGGACTGAGAGCTTGGATGTTCCTCGGTTATTGCTATGCTGAGTGCTAAGATGGCTGTTAAATATTTTATCAGCTAAGACTAAAACCAAGAAATGCGCTGAAAACAAGGGCTGAATGATCTCTGTTTTGAGTCTCACATTGTGCAGATATACAAGCAGATTTTCTTTCCTTTTTTCCCCCTCCCCTGCTTCTTCTATTTATGTTTCTCTCCAACATCTCCCCTAAAGCAGCTACTCTGAGGGTTTTCTTTTCCGCAGCAGTGGCTGTGGTACAGTGCACTTTATAAGGGCTGACAGTTAACCGAAGTAAACATAAGGACAGAGCAGCATTAGGGATGTCAGTCTGCAAATAGAATTTCGTTGTAATTCTCTGCGTGAGGTCTGGGAGCAGCCGATGGCTGAATTAAGAACAGTGCTTTTGCAGATTTTACGAGGCTGATGCATGTGACTATCCTCCCTCCCTCTGTCACGCTAGAGGCTCGGATGATGGAAAATCATATGATTATCTGTGCACGTATGTGTGCATGCACAGCAAAATGTATCTCTCTCCTCAGGTCCTTGCTTTTCCTTTCTCCCATCAGCAATTCCCAGTGACTCCCTGACACCAAACACACTGATGTACTTGCAGTGGAAGAGCACAAGAACGAAGCGATGCTCCTTTCCTGCCTCCCCAGCTCCCTTCCCCTTTCCCTCCCCTGCACGCACCAGAAAGCCCCTCTCAAAATCCTTTTTCTGCTGTAAACACCATCTTCCAGCCATGAATCGAGCTGTGCTTTCCACTCTGCGGTTTGCGCTGTCATCTGCTAATAACAGAGGTTTTGCCACCATCTGCAGCAGTGAGCTCTTCCTGGGGTTTCTCTCTGCCGTTTCTGAGAATTTGACAAATAAATCACGTTTGATCAGTGGATCAAACGTGAAATATGGGGCACGGCGTTCTGGCTTGGTCTTTGTTTCAGGGCATTTAAATGACAGATGCGTTTCTCCTCACCCGTCCCTGCCCAGGAGGAAACCGCGAGAGCTCTGGGTCGGGTTGGAAAGCGTTACAGGGAGGTGATGGAGAGCGGAGCTTACCCGGAGCCAGAGCCCCCTCTGGTAAGAGAAACCGAGCAGAGCCCGGACCGCGGCTGGAAAGGGTCCATCTTTGTCGCAGAAGGTGGAGCCATTTCGCTAAACGTGGATGGGTTTAGAGAAGCAGAAGCGGAGACACAGCGCAGCGCCGTGCTTGGCTGTGCCGCCTTTTCATTTATCAAAGTCCCGGGCTGGGAACACGCCTGCAGCCGGGGCCATGTTACGCTTCCTCTCAGATCAGACAGCATTGATTTTTTCCGAGCGATGTCCTCCCCTTCCCGCCCCCCCCCACACCCGTTCCCTGCCGCGCGGCGGCGGCGCAGCTGGGGGGGCGATCGCGCCCAGCCCGCTGGGCACCCACTGCCACCGCCGCGGCCCGGGGCTGCGGGAGGGACCGCGCACACACACACACACCCCCACACACACACACCGGGACTGCGGGAGGGGACCCCGGGAGGGACCGCACACACACACACCCCCCCACCCCGGGCCTGCGGGAGGGCGGGGGGGGGGGCGGCGGTGGGGTCCCCGTCCCCTCACCCCGCAGGCACCGGACACCTACGGCCGGCGCGCAGGGCCGCCGGGCTCGGCTACACGGGGCGGGGGGGGGGAGGCTTTTCGCTGTCTGCCTCCCCCCCACACCCCCCCCCCCCCAGCCTCCGTCTTCTTTTTTGTTTTAAAGAAACCCCCTCTCTCCTGAAGGCGCAATTGATTTCGCTCACCGGAGGAAAGACCCAGCTTCTCCATCGATTTCTACATTTGCTGAATTTATTTTGTTTTCTCCTCTGTGTGATACCATAAAATGTTATTAAAAAGGGGGTGCGGATCAAACAGAAAATTATTTGTTTACCCCTAGCAAGGCGCTTTTTTTTTTTAAACTACCATATTTTAAACATTTCAGCTCAATCACAGGGAAAGAAATTATTTCGCATCCACAGCCATTAGCTGGTGCTCGTTAGCAAGTTGTTTATGGGGCTGCAGAGCACAGGGTGGAAGGCTGCTGCACAGCCCGCTCCTCTCCGCATTAACAATTTCTTTTATAGCTTCCCCCCATCATTTCACTACAAAGGGCCGAGCAGTTATTAGAGTAAGGTTTTCAGTGGTATTTTAAACAGTAAAGAAAATCCCATAGAGAAACTTCTATGAGAAATGGTGCTATAAAGAAATAACTTCAATGAAGCGCTGCTGAGCTAAATGGGGGAGTGTTTTCCTGGGGTCGTGTGAGGGTGTTGTACTCCACAATCAAAATCTGTTTAAGAATTTACTCACAGTGCAACAGAGAGCAACCTCACTGTACGCAAGTAATTGTTCAAGTATTTCTAAGGTGAAACCAATAACAAAAACACCCAAACAAAACAGACTTCAGTTGAAATTGTGTTTCCAATCCTACCAAGCAGAAACACTGCCCTGTTATCAACTAAGACACAACTGAGAGGAGGATTAAGATAAAATTGAGAGAAGTGTGAGAATTACGGTTTTCAAGCAAACCAAAAATGTAAGGTAGGCACATGGTTTCACATATAACAAACACCACTGCATAAAACTGAAATATTTTCAAAAACCTAAGAAAGAAACATTTTGAATTTTGTAGCATGTACGCCTTGACACTGAAACGAGGCAGATGCATTTTTAAAGAATTTTCAGTAAGTTAATTTGCTCTCCATTCTTTACCTTTTGGCATTGTGGTGGTGGGTTGGCTTTTTTTAATCTGATAAAAAAATTTCACATTTTATTATGATCTTACAGAAAAGAAAGGATATTTTGCCACTGTATTCAATGGGCTAGGACTCCACTCCTAGTCTTTTAATAAAATATAGGGAGCTAAGCCAAAATTTATTCTTCAATAAAGAAAAAGCAAATAGAAGTAATGCCTATCAGTAGTGCCATTTTTGCAAGATGTTGATTCTTGAGAATGCTTTTCTTGTATTTTGAATGTATGTGCGTGTGTGTATATATTAAAAAAAATATTCTTTACCTGTGTGACATTTTACAACGAGATCTAAATAACAGGTTTGGGATTGAGGCATCCTGTGAGATTCCTGCTGCTGCTGTGTGTAAGGCTGCAGGTAAGATCACATACCTTGCAGCACTGGGACACAAAAGAGGGGAGTTCCCTATTCAGATACTCCACTTTAAAAATGGGACCATTCTCATTAACACCTTGTGCTTGAGCCAGTTTCCTTGTCCAGAATCATTTCCTTTAACTCATATACTTCAGAATCAGATCTGCACGTAGCCAGGAATTTAATTACAGAGCTCTCTTTTTCCAGGGAAGCTTTATATCCACATCATCACAGACATGGAGAGCTGCATGGAAGTTTATACATGGCGTATTCTAACATGGATAGGAGAGTATTCAGTCTACGCAGTTCAGGAGGTTATCGATGGTTGTTTCCTGTGCATGCTATTCCATACCAGAGCAACACCGTGGCATCACTCTTGTCTGCTCAGCCTCAGGCTGTATTTTATAAAACACAAACAGGAACAGTAATACTCATTACAGTGAACACCACATTTTTAGTATTCAGCTCAAAACGAGGCATCTATGTGTGGCATGGCAGAAAAATTAGGCCCCTGTGGTCTGTAGTGAAACACCTGAAGTTACTGGAATTTTTCTGAAATTTAGCTTAGGGTTTCAAAAATCCCCCCAAATTCAAGATTTGTTTCTAAAACCAGCCATTAGCACAAGTGTTTATGGACACTGCTCTTTAACCCTGATGTACCTACCTACAGGTGCAGGGCATGTACAAAACCAACATATGTAATAGTATGTTGAACCCAAACATTATTAAATTCAAACACTATTAAATTCAAACAGAGTGTCCAAAGTGTTTAGAAAATACTCTCAAACCATTAAGAAACGCCATCTGTAAGACTTTGGAATCTGGACGTGCTCCATGCTGTTATGCTCCTATTATCAACACACCTCAGGACTTAATAAACCAGGCATTTCAAAATCCAGTGTGCTGAAATTTGGCATTTTCATTTTGCGCTTACACATTATAGAATGGTGGGCAATGTAAGGAAGAAAGAGAGAAAAATCTAGCAGGAAGGTCATTTTCAGAATTAAGAATCTGTATTGTTGATGTTGCTGGTCAAAAGGTGCCCCAAACCATGTAAAATTGATTTTGTTTTTAAGCACTAATGATCAAAGTCTAGGGCACTGGCTCTGAATTAATGATTGTTTGGGTGGAGCTGATTCCATTAACCTCAGGTGCTCATTAATCCCGAGGACCGCCTTCCATCAAGGTCATTAGTGCTATTAAAAGCTAAATATTTATCATACAGTGGTGGTGGGGTTTTGTGCCTTATGAAAGACTTTCAGCAGAAATTCTTCAATTTCAGTTCCTAGGTGCACTTGCCCAGGTCCCAGTGATGCTGCCTACAACTTGAAAGAACTCACACCCAAAGTATCGCCACAATTTCTTACCTTGTTGTGATTCAAACTACACTTTTAGGGACTGGGTTCTGATATATCTAAATGTGGGCCAAACATGCACTTATGGTCTGTACGACTTCTTGTTTATACCAACAAACACGGGAGGCAGAGCTGGCAAAGGCTGACTCAAAGCCATTCTCAGCTGAGAGGCAGCACTTAAATGCCCTTCCGACTGCGACTGCAGCCCAGTGCACAAGTTTTCTTTCTTTGACTTTTATTTCAAGGAGGTGGCAGGCAGTGGTTTCAGCTTGTAATGAGCACCTTTCACTCCCACCTCCCCAGAACAGAGGTGAGCACTCCCGTGGGCTGGAGCTGCAGCCTCATTTGAAAAGCAGTAACTAGGTGGCGGTCAGGAGGAGTTTTATGAATTCCTCAGCTGTGCCGCCTGCCTCCACTCGCATTGCCTATCGTGTCTGAGTGCTAATGGTAGAAGGGTCTGGTGACAGAGACTGAGGGCATCTGTAGCCTCACTGGGTCACATAAGGTCAAAACTTGAGCTCACACTGGGCCAATCTAACAGCGAGCCCTGAAGAACGGTATAAATGTTTATTACTTTCCAAACCCACCCTATCCTGAACACTTAGGCAGCCTCCATTGCTAGACTGAGTGGCAGAGACTTTGTATCAGATAAAGTAACAGAATCACTATTTACACTAGAAGCATGAACCAGTTTTAATTGGTGATGTCACATAAATTCACCCAATGTTTCTCTTTTGCAGCTTTCTAGTTAGTTCTCATAAGCCAAAGTATAACTGAATTATCCATTTGGGATAATGCAGCACTGACGTGGATGTAAAAGGACACAGGCTGGCAATGAGATAATTAAGTATTACTCTCATCCCTAAAACCAGTCCACTCACTCTATGGTACATATCAAACACATTATATTTTTCTCTGAATAAAGTAACATTAGAAAAGGCTGGAGAAAACAGAATAGCAAGGTATTATTGTTCCTTTTAATATATCCCCTGAGATATTATTCAGTAATCTAAATAGTTTCTTTTTTTCCCCACCCCACCCTTTGATCCCTACAGTTTGGAGATGCTTACTACTAAATTTTCTTGTTTGAGTTTTGGCCACATTAAAGCATACCAGCTTTATCTTTACAATTTTTGCTGAAAAAAAATCTGTTAAATCCAAAGCAAAGACATTTTCTTGCTCTACACCCAATTCTTTTCTATATATTGACTCTAGCTGTACCACGATGCCAACGGCTTAATAGTGATATACATGATTGCTTTCCTCAAAATATCTTTTGCGGTTACTGTGTATGAAAGTACTGTGAAATGGCTTTGAGTAATGTCACAATTTTCACTTCTGTCTTTTGAAAGGGAAGTTATCTTTGCAGAAAAGAACACAGAGCATCTAGGAAGCGAGTCTGAAACGGACCTCCTTATTCACCAGTTCCAGTCCCCTGCTATCAGCAGCACCATATCATATAATCTCCTTGGTAATTTCTTGCCCCTGCTACTCTAATTAAAAGGCTATTCCAAAGTCTGACTGCTTCAATGGCAAGGAACCTTCTAATTTCCAACCTAAAATTTATTCATGACCAGTTCATACCCATTTGTTCTTGTGCCTGTCCTTTAGATTAAGTAGCTCGTCTCTCTTACCTACCTCCATGTTCCTTGCTTTATTCACAGACAGCACTCTGATACCCCTCAGCTTCATTTTCCTAAGTTAAATGAGCAATCTCTTTTCAGTCTCTTCTCATAAAACAGACTTTTCATTAACCTCATAGCAATTCTGTGTACCTGTTTCCGTTTGAGCTCGTCTTTCTTGAACACGATGAACAAACTTGTACCCCATGTTTGAGATGAAGCCTGACCATTACATTGCTCTACTGAGCTAAGACTGCTCAGCATCACGTGGATATGCTGCACTTGCCAAACTCCAGCACCATGTGCTTGCTCCCGCCCACAGCTAGCTGTATTCTGAAGCTACCAACTCCTATGCAAGACCTTCTCTTCCTCTGCCATTTCCAGCTCATGGCCTCAGCAACAGAAAATAGAATTTCTATAAACAGAAAACAAAGATAATGAAGAGAACAGAGAGAATAAAACCTCTAGAAAATCGCTCTGTTATTAGCCCTTCACTGTGTTCTCTTAGAAACCAGTAACAGTCAAAAAAAAAAAGCAAATGTAATGTTAATAATCAAACTCTTGGTGCATTCATTACCTAAGATTCACTATTCCACACATACATAATAGTAAATGAATCCATATATTCATATTTCCAGTATCAGAATCCAAAGAGTCTAGGGCTTAGAAAGTTCTACTTTCCAACCAACTCGGGTGCTTCAGCATCTCAGACAGAAAGAAAACCCCAAACTGATTTCTTCAGTCTGTAAGCTACAACATTTTCTTTTGTATTTAGCTATCAAATAAGTAATAAAAATTACTTAAGTAATAAAAATGACTTGCCCATTTCACTGCCTACAATGGCACAACAGAGCCCTTAATTAGGAGAACCTAATTTTCTGAAAGGTTGTTTCTGGCCATGTTACAGCTCTGAAAGAGAAATAAGTTTCATGGGTACCTATTTCTGTCATTTCTGTAACCCACTTGGGTAGCAGCACTGTCACAGACTTTTTACCCAGGGAAGCAGCCCAGCGGGGTTAGCGTTCCTTCCCAAAGCACATTTGATTCCCAAACACCTTGGGCTATATTTGTCATTATTTGTAGTCTTGAGCTTGGCTACATGACCTTCAAGCAACTCTAGCTTAATTTCCATATGGACACTACCTGTATCACTAAAACTAAGAAAGGGAAAAGAAACCACCACTGAACTGTCACACTCCTCCTTCCGAAAGGATCTGGGGCATGGGCAGTTGTGGGGGGGCAATAGCAGTTTGTTGGGTCCTTTGCAAGCTAAATCAAGCACCAGAGCTGACACACAGAGAGAAGCAATTTCATCCCAGCAGAAGAACTGATGGAGGTTTCTTTCATCTTAGAGCAATGAATGAGACAAGCAGCAAATTGTACCCACAACTAGAATCTGTCAGCCACCATTGATTTCCTGTACTCCTTGGGTAGCACGGCTGTGGCCAGCCTGAGATTGCACAGTAACAACCTGACCCCTTTATGTCAAATAGAAAATTTAGCTGGTGGGCTGCTCTGAAGTTTGCGGCCAAATGGAACTTCTCAGTGCCTCTCTGCACTCATACTATTAATTTCTGGCTTATCCAGACATCTGTTTGTACACCCAGAGAACTACTACATAAATTAAGTGAGGATATGCAGTTGTAGATATTTTAAAAATATAAAGAAATTAAAGTTATAATAAAGAATATTAGAGCTTTCTGCATGTAAAGGGTGAATTGTTAAAAAAATAATCCCTGAGAAAAAAAACTTTTCCTTTTATCAGTGAATCACAGCTATCTCAACAATAAAACCTTCATGCTATTTAGTAGTGATGTAATTGGGAAGTAATCGTTAATATTTCACAGATGCTGCCGAACATTCAGTCCTGCTTCTTCATAAACAAATTAAGGATGAGCAAACTGACTAAGAACAGGGATACAAACATTCATTCTCATTAGGAATAGTAAATAAGGTCTGAGCATGAATGCGATATCTTTGCTACAAGAACTCTAGAGAAGTTGTCGCTCTAACAACTATTCAAAAAGAGATTATTTTTCTTTTTGTAATAATAAAAGGTGGTATCAGACAAAATACAGACATCAGCTAATACACAGAGCACTGTCTTGTTAAAAAGCCTTCTAATATCCATTTTGTGTCGCTAAAATATCAAAACAATTCTGGCATTATCCCACAACTAAACTCATGAAAATGAGGGGAAAATCAAATTTAATTAGAACAAATGATTCTAACCAAGCACACACCCAGCAATGGATGCGTTTATAGCCATCTCCCTTACAAGTGAAAAACAGAACATGAACTTCTACAAAACCCTGTCATAATCACTGAGGAAAAAAAATATCTTATAGTCTCACTGATTTTTAACTATCTGAAAAAACTTTTCTCCACTTCCAGAGTATTTTTGGCCAGAGATAGCATGAGCTATTATAGCATATGAAATAAAACACAAACCAGGATTACAAAGCATGCACCAATTGGCTTATTGCAGTGTAGTTCTACTAACAGAGTAGCTAACTGCAACAGAGTAGACTGGTTTGATGCCATTCCATAGCATTTCACATCTTACAGAATTGTCATCAACTATACATCAAACAACACATATTATTAAAGTCTTCATGTTATTTCCTTAGTCTCTTAGAGAGGCCACAAGGAGCCTGTAGGAACCCACATACCCAAAGGAACCCAAAGCTAGCGTCTTTAATAACTTACAGTTTAACTGAGCTAGGCAAGCGGGGGGTCAGAAAGAAATCTCTTCGACAACACAGTAAGGGTATAGAGATTTCTTGAATATCTGTACCAGAACAAGTGAAATTTGGACGGAAACGTCTATTTAGCGAATGTGAACACAAAAGAATGTGAACAGACTATCTGACAGACAGCACAAGGTATCCCCATGTATTCAAGTGACTCAGTAAAAAAAAAAAAAAAGACAAGGATGCAGGAATTTGGATCAACCTTCTCTTTTTGCCATGATAGCATCTCTTATCCGTAGGCTTTCCACAGCAATTTCAGCAGCTGCCCCCCAAGGATCAACAAAGTCCAGAAGCTTTCAGGTGGAGCTACAACACAAGGGCAAGCAGGAAACCGATTTTTACTTTAAATACCCTGCTCCCCGAGGCACTCCTGGGAAGGCAACAACTATATTTATGATATCGTAGCCCTCCCTGAGCTCACCAGTTACATCCTATTCCCAGTGGAAATTTAATCACTGATTTTATGAAGTACAGGATCAGCCACAGAGCGTCTCATCTCTACATAATCTAAAAAGAAGCCCTGTAGACAGGTTTTCAAACAAAGAGCTTGTATGTCCTTGTCAGTAAGAGCCTTATCATCCCAGTAACGGCTTACTTCATGCATCCCTCCAACAGCAGAGACTTCAGGTACTGTTGTGGTAGAAGCAGTTTCATTTACTTTCAGGAAAGGTTGAATATAATAGAATCACAGAAGGGTTGAGGTTGGAGGGGACCTTTGAATATTGCCTAGTCCAAGCACCTCCTGCTCAAGACAGTGGCATTTTCTTTTTTACAGTTCTCAGGAACCTCCCCTGATTGCCACGACCTTTTGAAGGCAGTCACGAGTGGCTCTGCAATGACATCAGCCAGCTTCCTCAGCAGTTGTGGCTCTATCCTACCAAGTCCCATGGATTTATGTAAGTCCAGTTTATTTAAGAGTTCCATAACATGATCCTTCTCCATCAAGGGAAAGTCTTCCTTGCTACAGACTTCCCCACTGGTTTCAGGGACCTGGAATTCCTGGACATTGGCCTCACCGGTAAAGACTGAGGCAAAGAAGGCATTCAGTACCACAGTCTATTGCATGCCTTTTAGTATAAAAAATACACTGTGATCTGAGCTCTTAAGAAAATTTCTTCACAAGGACAGCTTGCTCCAGAAAAAGCAGTCAAGCCACTCAGTCAGGCCTGGAGGAATTTGTGCGGGACAATACAAGCCCTATCTTTACTTTTAAATGAAAACCACAAGAGTACTCAGCAACATCTTTCCACAGTAAGTGCTTGGGTCTTTTCAGCTGCTTTGTCCTGCCCTCTCAGAGGAGTACTCTGTTGCTTATATCCTTAACCTGGCCTCCCACTGGTCCTCCAAGCTTGCGGGACCTTGTCAGTGACTAATGTCTCTAGCAGTGCCATAGAAAACAACAGGGAGGGTAAACATGATGAAGCCGCCAGTCAGTCTTCCACCAGACAAGATGGCAGCATTTGAAATGGTGCAGCTTCTCTGATCCTTCTCCCTATCAAAAAGTTGCACCTTTTCAGCGTTAGGGGCCATAATATTTACATTGCTAAATCTTCCCAGCCACTTTCCTCTCATGTTTTGTGTGTGGATTTTTTTCTTTTGTGAATCCAATGTTAATGATGTATGCCTGACCAACTGCCTAAGAGACTACTATCCCTTCTGTTTGGGCTCCTGTTTTTTACATATGTGTATATTTTTGCCATATATATGTATATATGTATAAACACACACATATATATGGTAAACACCAGAACCACATTTCCTCCATGTCAACTCATCAGTAGGCTTACCAGAAGCACTTGTGATGGCATGGAGTGATTTAGACCTACTTGTCCTGAACTTACGATTTTCTGGTTGAAAGTTGATAAAAGTAACAGCAAAAGCCTAACTGAATCCTAGAGGCTTTGTTAAAGGGGATGTTGTCAGCTGTAAATGGAGCCTCCATTCATAAAAACAAATGTTGCAAAACAACAGGCCTTTGCTTCCCCCTATCTGGACCATTCATTCAAGAAGAAAAATCAAATGAAAGGAGAAATGGACTATTGACACTCCTTAAGTCAATTATACAGTTGGGTGAACACAGGAGTTTCTAGTTTTGCAGTCAAATTAAAAAAAAAAATCAGTTGGTGGGGTGTAAGAGAGCTAGGTCAGTTCAACTCTTCAAATATTTATTTTTGATTGATCAGAAATATTTTATTAACCACAAGTAGATATCTGGTTTTATCTGCAGTCTGTCCTTTTATTTAACCTTTTATTCTTCCCATCTACATCAGCTTTTAAGGAAGAATGCCTTAAACCTAAAACCCACCAAAATGAGAAGTGAAAGTCCTGTTGACAAATAATCACAAAATAATGTCACACAAACACCCCCCTCCTCAGCACAGCCAGTTTAGGCAGGTCCCTGGTACAACTGCCCTCAAAGCTGTTTCTTCTGCTTTTCACACCCATTCCCTGATCTGCTAAATTTGCATGGCTTAGTTTTTATTCGCTAAACCAGGCAGCATTTCTCGGATTTGTCCATGCAAGCAAGGCTTTGTCTCTGCCAAAACACAACTTCCATAGACATGCATTGTCCTCTATAATCTGACCTCTGCTTTTTTGATTTGCATGAAACATCACAGGTTTGCGCAGAATAGCATACTATGACAGTTTTTACACCATCTCTTATCCTCTTCTACCTGTCATAATCTATGGGCTGAATATGTTCTATAGGAAAGACATTTTCTTTACATTTTATCTACGCAGAACCTTTCATATGTCCACATTCCTCAAGTTAGGATTCCCCAAAACACCTTTCCCAGAAATAACAAAATGCTGTCTTCTCCCCAAAACATGGAGTTATAGGGACTGAAAAAAGTAATCAGGCTTTGGTCCCATGGATTTAATTTTTCCCAAATCATGTCAGAGTTCTCTACCTCCTCTTCACACGAAGTCTTCTGATACCCTGACACTCCAGCCTCCCATAAATCTTTCCTCTTGTTTATTTTCCACAAGGTTCTTCATGGATAAGCTCAGGATGTGGAAGACTACACATTTTAGCCCCTTTTCTTATCAGCATTAGTCTTAACAAGGCCTCCATGGTAATTAATTCTCCTTAATTACAGTATCACAGTTGCAGGGAGAGCCACGGATCACAACAGTCACAGAAACAAGCAGCACTTTCAAGGGTTCATCTTTGCATATATATATTAATTTTGTTTTCTTACAAACCAGTTTTAGTCACAGTTTGAAGCTAAGCCTTTGTTTTCACCCCAATGAATGGGCCCGGACCTGTAAGGCATTTTACATGACACAGTCCCTTTTCCTCAGAATTTTAAACCAATTCCACTTCTGAAGTTTCAATTCCCAAGAATTTTACCAGTTAAGAAAAGGTAGCCGAGATGAGCTTACTCATTATCCGAGCTCCCACAAATCAGTCCCAATGAATAATATTCCCTTTTGTCTTAGAAATTTGCCTAATTTGATCAATTTCACAAATCAGATTGATGCGCTTAATTGATCTTTTTCACTCCTAATGTTTTCCCTATCATCCTATTCTTTTCTTCTGCCCTTTCCTGTCATCTCATCCTACAATAAGCCAGAAATATATTTTCTTTACAAGAAAAAAAGTCTTATTCCATTATATCTCTGCATTTAAAATGGTTTCTAAGAAAAGGAGAAAGCAAACCTTTAATAAAGCACATATTGACAGTGAAGTGCAGCTAAGCCATGTATTGCATGCTGCTAGTTTTCTATAAGGCATCAGACATTAAAGTTGAACTTTTGCCTAGATCTCGTCATTTGAGCTAATCTATTTCTGCTAGGAAACATGTTGGCAGTGGCAGGTGAGGGTCTTTATGGCCTAACTGAAATAACAATATCCCCAGCAAGGCTTTAGAGAAAAGCCAAGTATTGACCACAAGAAAAGGGAGAGAAATAGCAGATTGTAAGAGCTGTCAGGAAACCCAATTTCCCTTACCACTTACTTCTGTATATGAAAAGGTCAGAACTACACTGCAGAATTGTTCCAAGCCTTTCATGCTAAAATAAATAAATAAATAAACTGCTCTGGTTTCCCCCCCTGCAACCATTTCAGCTCCTTGTTGTAGGTGGATGAAACATTTACTTGCATTTTTACTAGGAGACTCTTTCTGTTATACTTAAATGGTCTTTGACAGGGCCACCCATTATGGGATAGCCTTCTGCTGTTGTCAACAAAAGGGGACACATATGAAGTAAATGGACCAAATCCTAATGTAACTTCTTTCCAAATAGATCCTTTGTTCTGGCTCATTTAAGCATCACCCAAGCCTGTAACATGACAAGAGGCCCTCACTTTTCCCCTGTGATGGGGACTGCCTTACTTATTTTAAATGAATCTTAGGCTGGGTAGCGTCTGGCCAAGGCTCCAAAAATGCGCATTGTTATTCACTCATAACTGTTAATAAAATTCCATCTATTAACTAGGAATTATTCTCTGCAGGAGAACATTTTTCTCTTTTCACTCAGTTATGTGTTATACACCCAGCTTGAGTAAAATCAATTAAGACAAGTCCACTCATATAAACGGGGCAGATATTGCTCAACAGCGTGCAGTCTCTGTAAGCAAAGGAACTACACACTTGCCAATGAGAGTTACAGAAAAGAGTAAAGAATTACCCAAAACTGCCTTGTAAAACTAAGAAAAAAAGAATTTCTTCAACCCAGGTCTCCCCTCTTTTTGGTTTCTTTGGGGGAAGGGCTTGTGCTTTAAATGCACTCCATCACCTCCCTTCTCTTTCTTTCCACATCAAATCAGTTTTTGTGTAAATGCCAATCTAATAATAAACAAATTAGATATGTATACATAAATTAGTTACAGCAGACATGTAATACACATATTTGCCTTTTTGTGTGGCAAAATTGCAGCTATTGGATTTGATGCATAATTTCTTTGCTTCACAATCCAGAGGGAGTGAAACAGCAGCAATCATTAGCCGGATTCAGAACAGCACATTTCAGTGCAAGCCCAGTAGCTGTCGTTCCCTGACTTGCGAGGGGGCAGGGAGGGGATGTTTACCAGAGCCTCTGTGGTCCTCACAACATTTCTACAAGCTTTTCATAACCTTTATTTAAGAGAGACCTCCTAGAAAAGCCAGTCTTCATACTCCACTGTTCCAAATCTTTCACAGCTTGTTGAAATTAAGTGTAGCACTAAAGAGTTCCCTGACAGACCTGGTTATTAATTCCACAAGTTACAAATACCTGTGCAAAAATGTTTCTTTCAAAACTGGGATGCCCGCCTTTTGAAGAAGCAAACAGACTAATTAGAAAAATGTAGAAAGAATTGTTACCATCGGGAAGAACATGAGTTTACTGCAACACACATACTGGTTTTCTTAGCTGATTTCATTCTATGGCTACTCACAAAAGTTTTCACAGACACAGCTTTGTTTTTTTAAAGGTAGGGTGGCACAGAGATGACAGAAGGGAAAAAAAGTCCTATAGTAGTACTGTCAAGTAGAGCATCTTTTGTCATTTAAGTCATTTAACTTAAGCTTGGGCTACTCTCCCTAGCCTATGGTCTTCCAAGTCATAAAGAGCAAATGAAATAAAGCTTAATGATCTTAACATCTCTCAGAGGCCTCTAATTCTAAAAAAATCACGTGTTTTAGACACACTCAAAACCTCTTTATTTTCAGCCTAGTAATGATTTGTTTTTATATTTGAATTAAATCCAAAGCATTTCAAGAAACAGGTCCTGAAATTACATTATAATTTGTTGCGCATTTAGATATTGAAAGAGAGAGAGGCTACTTAAAGTTTTCAGCTGCTTGAAATTCATAAAACTTCACTGATTTAATCCAAGTGCTAAAACTGGTGGACTAGGATCTAAATTTCAAAATCAATTTCTACTTCTCGTCTGTTAAATTTCACACATGAAGCAGGTTTTCCACTGTGGGCATTGCGAATATAATTCAAGTCATTTACATAATTCATACACAACAAGGGATAGTCTTGTAAAAACACAGGCGCTGCAGGAATGAAGTTTAAGGTCAGAGAGAGTAGTTTTTTACATTTGGATCTTTCTCACAGCTGTGTTTTATATTTTTCCTAGACACTTCAACAAAAAAACAAACAAACAAAACCAGAAAGAAATACACATAGTGTAATTACCACCCTGCCCAGAGATTCTCTGCTACTGCTACACCGTACTGCTGACGAAAAGCCAAATACACAACAGGCACGATGATTTAGATCAGCTTTACTCCTTTTATATAACTTTTTTCCGGACAATATCTTATTATGGCAGCTTGTTTCCGGCAAATCAAACACGTATGGGTTAGGGTATGACTGGACACCAAGCCCATGCTCCAGTAACATCCTTGGTTTCTGGGAGTCAAAAATCACAGCTAAAGGACAAAGCCCTCTTCCTATTATATGGCAAAGGCTACCAGCATGGAGAGAAGACAGCTCTATTAAACAGCCTTTTTGGTTTTCCTCAACCTGCCAGGAAAGCAGTTCTCAAAATAAACATTACGTACCTTGCTGACTTAAAGTGTTACCCTGAGAAACCTTCTTCACCTAGCAGCTTGCTTCAAAACCATCTCTCTAATCACACTCCCCAAACATTGATAGAATTTTTGCCTCCTTTTTTTGACCTACTTAGATCTGAAGTAGCCAACTCCAAGTTTTTTTTCCTCTACTCATTTTGTTGTTTATGCCCTACGTTGCCCAGAACTGCTTAAGCAAACATGAATTCATCTTTTCCTTGCTGTTTGTAGAGAATGAAAGTGACATTAATTTCTCAATTACAACCTATTTGGGAATCCACCCTCTCTTCACCCAATTTTGCAGAAATGTGTATGCCATTATAAAGTTAGTTAATCATAAATATTTGACTATTGAAAATCCTGCCCATTTTGCAGGCTTCCTGCACGCACTGACACAGAGTGTTTGAAACCATGTCCCAGGGCTGCATCAATTATGCATCGCAGCAGCTGCCGTAGATCCAGGAGTGCCAGCTCTTTGGGACAGGCTCTGCTATCGGAATTGTGAACACAGGAGTGACGTCCTGACAGCACTCTGCCTCCGGTCCAAGTTGAGTACAGCCATTAGTTTTTATTCCAGCACTGCTGCAGACTGCTCTTAAATCTGGATTTAGTCATGTTAGCACTTCCTCAATGACAAGAGCTTTGTGTTAGGTTTCATCCTAAATTTTATCAGAAAATTGTAACGTTCCTACTCCTACATCTGGGAGCTTTCAGGGTGTGCTACTCAAAGACAATATTACAGATGACAAAATCCCTGCCCTCGGAGCAGGGTACGGCATCATGTTGTAGTCCAAGAGGAAAGCAGTAACCATACAGAAAAGCTTCATAATAAAGCTGCTGGCGTATAAGGCACAGATTAAAGGAAGGGTGAGGACAGGAACAGAGCTGGCAGACCAACAGAACCACTTAATGAATGTTAATAGGTTGAAACATTTCTAGTTTTAACCAAAGCAGAAAGTTTGAATAAGATGGAGGGAACAGGAGATGAACATTATATACGCTGTCTTGCAAGCATCAAAGCCATTACTTTTAATGAATTACTTGCAGAATGCTTGAGGTGAAATAAACCTTAGAGACAGTCAACTGTATTTGTTATATGTAAGTTTTCCTTACACTTTAATCTTCCTGCAAGGTGCTGTGATTTACAGTGACCACAACCTCGGTAGAGGCCCTTGTACATACCAACCAGAAGGTTTCAGAATATAGACCTCTAAAAATAAGTTTCCAGACTTCCCAAGCACTTTCTTTTTAAAGTCCGCATTAAATTCTTATGTCATGTACATAAAAAAGGAGAGGTTTAGGAAGAAAAGGGGAAAAGTTTCAAGAATAACACCTGTAAGGGTACAGAAGACATCTCAAGTTTGTCAGCTGTCTAATCTCTGCAATCCACATAACAAGAAGATTCTGTCCTCAGCTACTACCTACCTGCGCCCTCCTCATCCAGGAGCCCCTTTCCAGAGCAGGACAGTCCCTCCCTACCTCCGATAGCATCACTCAGTGCTTTCAAAATAGAAGGTGGGGGCTTTAATATTTTATTTTACATTTCCAGGGCATAGTTTCTAGAATAGCCATTCCTCAGCAAGTTCAAAGTGCTTTCTTTCAGGAAATGTTAGCATTTAAAAGACAGGTTTGCCGACTCTTAGCAAGGCATCAGCAAAGAAGGAATTACATTATAACAGTTACTCCACCAGAACTTCTATTTACCTAAAACTTGCGCTCACGCAGTTCATCTCTGCTTCTTTTTCTGTGCAGTAATGCAGCCTGTTCTCCCACAAGCACCGGTCCCATGGAGCCAGCTTCTCCCCAGCCTCTCGGCGCTCTGCCATCCTGTATTTCTTAACCCAAGTCATATGGGCTTAGGCAAGTGGAGAGTGGAAAGGCCCAGCTACACAAATAGCCGTGAGTAGTGACCTCCTCGTTATTCACGTATTCAGGTTGCAACATTTATTTTTATGAGTAGAGTATCTAAGAGCCAGGAGCTGAACAGCATTTTCTTTGAAAAGAAAAAGTATTTAGGCCCTAATCCAAAAAAGCACTTAAGGACATATATAACTACAATTATATCAACTTCAATGGGCTTATATGTAACGGGTTTGCTGGATTTGGGTATCCATGGACTAAATTAATATATAGCCAGCATTATTGAATTGATCTAATTGCTGTGTGTTAATTACTATGACAGACATTTCAGCATTTAAATATTCAGGTTGGGACTTACCAATACAGTAATTTTTGCTGAACTGCTTAAGACTGACAATAATCCTGCAACAGATTTTCTGATAGTAGATGAGCAGAAATGAGCTGACAACTGTTTACCATGAATTCAGAGTCTGAAATACAGAGACATCTCTATACACAGACCCTTTCCTGAGATGCTTAAAAAGAAAATTACACTGATTTTGAAAGAATCTGTGCTTTTCTGACAGAGTGTACATACACCCCAATAGAAACAGGCGTTCTCGATAATTTTACATTTAAAAGTTCCCAATGAGCTAGCAATTAACTTTTCTAAGAAACACACTACAAGTACAAATTTAGAAACCAAAAGGATGCACCTAGCAAAAAAACATCTTTTAAAATATTTATAATTTTTGCTTCTTAGAAGAGTATTTTTTGTGAAAGACGACAGGCTAATTAAAACTATGAATCAATTCCCACAGATGAAGGGATGGAAAAAGAGAACAAAAAAGCAGTCTCCTCCTTTGGATTTATTAGGTGTCTGGATATTTACAGCAGATATAATTTTACATAGGACCACACAACAAGCACATACATGCCTAAAAACTTCAGCTGAGCCAGCCCAGCCCTGGAAGCACCATACCGTGACCTCCTGCTTCAGATGACCTGAGCAAACAGCAACTGAAACCCCACAGATTTTCCCAAAATGCAGCATAGGTGCAATTATTTATGTGCACTCTGGGAATTACTTCCATTCATATTATTTGATTGTTTCTCATGCTTCAGTCACCATCCCTCAGTCTTATGCTCAGAAATTAGTTATATTCTGCTTGTTAATTTAATGTCTGAATGAAATTCCATAAAATATGCTGGAATATCTTTTTCCTTCTCTCTTGAATTAGATTATCTAGTTTCAAAAATCCCAGAAAAGCTGGGCATAGAGAAATCTGGTCAAGTAACTAATGCAAGTTTTGCAGCAGTAATACACTGAAGTGTTCAGCAACAACTGGGCTATATTCTGGTTCAGGCAAGTACAGGATCCCAAAAGTCTTAAATGTTAAACTAATTGAACACATCTTAACAGTACTTTTTATTTTTAAAACATATTCACCCAGAAAAATGTTAACTGTCTGTATAATAGCAGTCGTACTCCTTGCCTGGATAATTCAGTCACTACAAAAGGAATGTTTTTCCTTTTGCTACCAAGAACACAACTGTATAATGTAACCTCACTCACTGCCGCTGGAAGCTGTTTTCTTTTGTTTCTGACCACAAACTGAAGTTATTCCGAAAGCCCAAACCTAGATGTACTTACAATAACTAATTATATGCTATTTCTAAAAGCACAAACTTACATAACGTGGTTTTCATTACTTATCAAAACCAGCCAAGTAAGAACATAACTCTGCTCAGCTATTTTAAAACAATTAAGCCAGCACTATACTTTCTGTCTGCTATTACACAAGAATTCAGCAATTTATTTTAATTGTGATTTTTGGTACAGTAGTAAAAAGAGCTACACAAGAAGAGTAGTACATCTCCAGCCCTGGGACAGAGCCTGCATGTCCCAGCTGTGGTGCCCAGTTCATCACAGGCTGATCTCTCTTCCCACCAGTTCCACTGACCAGCAACAACTTCTGGCTCTAGGAGTTTGGGATGCACTAAATTTCACAGGTCGGTCTTTTTAGATTTGTTAGTGATAGATTACTGTGCATATTACAGCAATTGTAATAGCAGAAAACTCCAAATGCTTCTATTTAAGATGCTTCCAATCATAAACATGCTTGGAAATACTGCAGGCACTGCTTTGGCTACAGGTCAGCATGGCTGTACTCGCACTGACTTCACACAAGTTAGTCTGAGGATTACCTTTGCAAAAGTCTCAGTGTAATGACACCACTGTGGACATTATTAAGTGATTTAATTTTCCACATCTACTTTCAGAATGGGTGTTTGGCACTACAAAGCTGATGTCCTGCAGGTACAAGGTTTCATTTTTGAAACCTACTCAGGCATTAGAACTACCTTAAAAAACCCCTGGGCTTTAGTACCTTGTTTAAACTTTCATAGCATTTTTAAAGCAGAACCTGGTAATACTTAAACAATAAGTTCTTAAGTACTTAAAGTACTTAACCAATAACTGCATCCCAACCTAAAGCAATATATGAGATGCTCAGTTGCAGATACTACTGAAACATATCCCACAGATCAGATTGTATTCAACGTGGAATCCAGCTTGATAAATTTCACAAACTTTCAACATTAATGGACACTTTTCCTTTCTGAAACGCTCTAGTGCTGCTATGTCCCTGTTACCATGCTTGGCTCATTTTCACCACTGTGATTTCTTGGTAGCACCTCGGTAATTCCTTAAAACTGTCCCTGCACTGAAAGCCCCAGGGCCCCACATTTAACCACAATTATACAGTTACTGAACTTCCGCTTCACATGTCAACCTCCCACATAAGAAAAAAAAAAAAAGAGGAACATTGTACACACAGAGAAAGCCACACACCTTTCATTCCTTTCTGTCACATGGAGAGAGACTCAGACTGAAAGCCTGGTCTAGAGATTTTACAAGTGCAGTTTCCTTACAGATAAGACCATTACAACCATTACAAGGTTATTATTTCCCCTTGCCTGTCCCTGCCTGCCAGCAGCATTTCCCCTGCCAGCCCCTGCCTGTCCATTTTATTGATTTTGCATTGGCAGGAAGAAGTATGATCTCTCATTAATGTTCTAGCTTTTAAGATTTTTTTTTTTTTTAATTTGTCGCAATGAATGAATACAGCACAAATAGGCAAATACTTGTGGTGAACAGCACTGCTGAAATCGGGTGTTAGCAGGACTGACCAGCTCCTATCATGGGAATTCTCATCTCCTATACAGTTACAAGGAAACTGTTTTGGGGATATGAACTGTGGTGACCAAGGAGGGAGGGTTCTTCCCCTTACCCACCCAAAGCCTCTATAATTGCTTAAGCCCTCTATACTCCTATTAAGATCTCCTTCCTTAGGAATATCATCTGTTGGCCCTACCCGTGCAAGGATACTGAAGTGATGGCCAGTAGTCTGGCATAACAGTTGTTATTTAAATGCCACTCAAAGCCACTGCTGATATAATATTAAATTCACAAAGCTACAACTCCATAAGTATTTAAAAATAATGAAACTAATGGTGTTCTAGCACCAACATCACTACAGCTTGCTCAGTTATCCACTGTGGCTTATACTATGTATTTTATTATATAAATAGCTGCTTATATTATATTAAACCAGATCAAAAAAGAAAATAGAAAATGCTATATATATTCTGAAAACCTGAGCCTGATTTTACTTATTATGAGTCTATATGAAGTATTTACTTTCAACTTGATATTAACAAGGGATTCATTGGTTGCTTACTTGCATTAACCTTCCTCAGATTTTCAGAGACAACTAACATAACAGCCCTTTAAAAGAAAAGAATGGATCCACAGCTTTTGCTGACTGGCTTAAGTTCTACAGGTTTGATCTAAGGACGTCTTTCTTGTCCCGCTCATAACCTGTGAAGCAAATGTCACTCTGTTGATTGATCTAAGGAACTTCACTCCGCCTCTAACCCTCCAGAAGTAGGATGTACTCCGCTCAGTGCAGAGCCATCACTTCATACCCCAGTCCTGCAGAAATGCATAGTTAATCCACTATCAGTATTGTCTGCTGACAGCACAGTGCTTGCTACAGGTCATATTAATATATACGATTGGGCTTTACGTTAATTAGGTCACGTAGGGCCAACAGGAGTGAAAACAGCATAAAAATGGACTATGTAATACAAAATACAAAAATTTCATGAAAATGGAAGAAAAAGAGTTGATTTATATCTGGAAGACATAACGACACAAGCCCTTCTGTACACTGCAAATCAACACCATCACTAACATCATTTCAAAAGGAAAACAGAAGCAAATTATTTAATTTCCAATTATGAGCTTTCTAAACCCTCAGTGCCACACACACACCTCTTTCTATAATGTGTCTCGCAGAGATTAACCTGCACCATGATCAGAATGGTCTTGATCTCAGTTAAATGCATTCTTAAAGTACTTAAAATGTACTGCTTCATCACTGGTATTTTTACAAGGTTGTCAAAGAGAAATATCATTTTTCATCCAGCTTTATTTCACTTTACTTCAAGATACAGTAATTAACAGGAGTCTTTAGATGCTGGCAAAACTGTCCCTTTTGAAGTTTCTACATAGCTGTCACCCCAGAGATAAAGGCAGATTATTCAATCTTGACATTATAATTGTGAATACAAGATAAAAGAGTGGATTAGCAACTTCATAACTTCACGTCTAGAGGAAAAAAAAAAAAGATCACCATGAGGTAATTTTACTTCTAGTTTTGAGGGTTTAAGGAGCTCCTGAAGGATGAAGAGAGGGAGACTATCATATCTTGAAAGGGCATGAGAAGAGTTATATATCGTTTTGAGCATTCCAGTAAAAAATATTAAAATTATCTTTTATTTATAAAATCATACAGGAATACTAGGGTAACCGTCTGACGGGCAAATTAATCCTATCTAAATGCTGGGTACTTTTATGTGCTGCAGCTACACCTCTTCTCATGTAATTTTCTTTTACTTCCTCAGTATAGAAATAACAAGAAACATGGAACTGAGCACGAGAGGACTGGTTGTAGCAGCCCTCCCCACCTAAGACACTGCAAGAAGCAGCAGAGCAAAGATGGCTGCATCCGATGAGCGTTAGGTGGGTTGTATGGCAGAGTTCATCTCCCACCAAATGCATCGTGTCTTTCTCATAGAAAGCACAATTAAGGGAAACTTTGTGGCAGGGCAAATTAATTCCTAACTGTCTCCTAGATATCTTTCCAGTAGTTTGGTACACACTAATGGAGCAGCATAGGATCAAATTTCTTTGCCCTTGGAATACTATCAATCCCTTTCATGGAGAACAGGAAAATACATCAGGGAAATGACCTATCAGGACCAAACTCAGAGATAAAAACTGAAATGTTATCAATAAATGCTTCACGGGCCTGCTAGTTAGTGGTCCCACAAAAAGAGTCGCAACCTCACATTGTAACAGACTGACATGCTGAGTGAGTGTGGTAAAATCTTACTGATGAACTCTCACTATCAATAAACCTGAATGGCAGAATGGAACCAGCACGGCTAACCAGAAGGCTAAGGAAGCCTCTCTGAAGCAAGAAATCATGCAGAAAGCTGGGACTGTGAACAATTTTAAAAAGAAAAAAAACCAAAAAACCCCACCAAAACCAAAAAACACCAAAAACCCACACACAATTAAAAAAATTAAAACCAAGCCAAACAATTAAACTAAGTCCAAGATATACCAGAAAAAAAATTAAGGAAAAATTATCAGGATGACTCAGAACTGCTCATAAATCTTTCATCAAACATGTAAGGAATGTGAATACTATCAGATATACTGTAGGAACACAACTACCAGATGATCTGCAGACACAAATTAAGCTCTCAAAGATGCAACAGAAAACCAAAGTTATTTGCGTCAGTGCTGATCACAGGAAAGACTAGAGAGATTCCCATACTGTGGCCCTTATTTTTGGAGGAACTTGAAGGATCTCTCTGAAATTAAAGCTCTTCTAAGGAACATAAGGAAAAACTGGACAAACTATCAAATTCCCAGGACTAGCTTATACTCAGCCAAGAATTCAAAAGGAACTCAGGGAAGAAACAGTTTAATCATTAACAATAGCATCAAACAGTTTTGCTTAAAACCATTATAATGCCAGAAGACAATTGTGCCTCCTAGACAAAGAGAAGCCAGGGAGATCCAGCTCAAGGGAAAACTTCACAGAGAGAAGAAAAATCAACGCAATCTATCGATACAAAATGAACATCCAAACAGTAGTATCCAAACCAGCTGAATGATCAGTATATGGGAGGGACCGCATCCGCTTGTCTTATTCCTACTCATCCCAGGGCATCTGCTTTTGGCCACTGTCAGAGACAAGACAGACTGGCTAAACACCCCATTAGTCAAAACCAGTATGTGGTTCTAAAGTTTTAATCTTAATATACCTAATATTTAAGTAGAGTAAAATCCTCTCACGCCGGAATTGTACAAAGTATGTGTAACACAGAGACTAGGCTGCACAGACCAATAGCAATGCTGATGCATAGCTGACTAGATTCAGTGAATGAAAGCCAGAGAATTTAATAAGCTTTGTATATACTTAATAAGCTCATGAATCACTGTGCAATATTTACGCTGAAGGAACGAGACTAGGAGTAAAAGTGATCATCTCCGTCCCTGTTTGTACAAAACACGCATGCAGCTTCAGCATCTGATCAAGTCCCACACGTTTACCATCTGGGCAGAGCAGGTGGTATTTCATTCTTAGCTTATTTCAGTAAATGCCTCTGAAATGAAAACCCAGATAGAGAACACAGTGAAGCCATCTCCTGGGAGTCTTCAACCATTTGTGTCAGAGGAAACATTATATAGCTTCTCTTCATGCTTGGCACTGCTGGGATAACGCAGTGTTTTTTCCAAGGCTATGAGTGATCATCCCAGCACACTGCTACCACTTACATTTCAAGAATTTAGACGGGACTAAAGGTAAAGGTAGAAAGAGCAGGACCTGAGTGGTGTCACTTGGTAAACTGATGTAATATCTCACTACATATCTCCAAGATATCTTACTTTGCAACCTTGTAAAATCATTTAAGAGCCTTCATGACAAAAAAAATATTTAATTCTATCAAATTCATTTATTTAAAAGTATTCCATAAACATGGCCTTGTTTATCATAAAAGTGTAAGGAATTTCCCCTTAAAAATTCATTCACCCAGTTAAACAACATAGTCCAGGTTAATGACATTCAAATCAGTGGTCTGACCTCAGGATTATTCACTCCTTTTTAAGAGATTAATTAGAATTTGATCAACATTCAGCTAGATGGAGAAGTTTTCTTCTTTTTCCTTTTTTTTTTTAACTATAAAAATATATAAGTAATCTTCAAAGTTATGGAAACCTGGGGAGCTGTGTACCATATAGAGAAAATCCTCTTAGACAAAGTGTTTCAAGAGGAAAGTCAGAAAAATCTGTGGTTCTTCTGGAATAAATGGGTATTCACTGGGCTATGATTGTTAAGAATACTTTTATCATAATAAAAAAAGAATAAACACTTGATAAAATTTGTTTTGGAGACAAACATTTGGCATAGAATTTTACTGCATCTGGGTTTTGTTTTCTTTTCCTCCCCACGCAGCTCATAAGAGTAATTTATATTTGGTTAATAAGATCTTTATGATACCGCACACTTTAAAAGTCATCATTCCTTTTAAAAAAAATGAGTCTATTTTTAAACTGAGCCTTTGTCCAATTAATTAATAGAGCAACTGTATTGTACTAACCTTAGCTTTTTTCTGCTTGGCTTTTCCTATGTACTGATTGCAGTGACACAGTCAATAAAGCAGATGTGCTTTTCTGTAGCAGTGATGCTCAGTGTATGTTTGGTTTGTTGGGTTTTTTTTTAAACCTGCCAAAGTAATTTGTAAGTCTGAAGTATAAAGTCTGAGAAAAACAGGTGTAGAATAGACATTTTTATTTTGCTCAATTTCTTTGAGTAAAGACAGCATGAAATGCAGGGGTCAAGAAAAGGAGAGCTCAATCTGAATTTGAAAAACTTCACTCATTTGAAAGATAAACAACCACGCCAACCCTCATCTGATTCAAATCAGTACAGCTCCTGTGACCTCAGATACTACAGCAAATTTTACCAGCTCCCAAGAAATAAAAATAAAAAGTTGGCTACCAAAATCATTGCTTTTGGATCAGATGAGAGCACTCCAAGGGAAAAGTATTATCAGTGTGACCTCATCCGAGATGGGTACCTCCTCAGTTGTACAGCCTTACAACCCTCCCACGTACTTGCATCTCGGGTTCAAAATATACATGTGTCCAGAGTCATTCAACAAACAGCAAGTCTGAGTGTCAACTCTTGCTGCTGGTTTTTTTTTTTTTTTTTTGAGAAGCATAAATAGAGTAAGAAATTAAAAGAGCCATCTTCTTCAATTGCCCCCTCACCCATCTTCTCAGCCAACATTTTATTAACAGAAGGATCTTATTATAACATGAAGCAACACATCAGGTGGTGGCAATCAGCGACGAAAAGTTTTGTCCAACTAATAAATAGCATCATACATGGAAAATTTCCAAAAACACTCTTTAAAACTCAGTGGAATTATTCAAAATTTCTTGAACAATATCATGGTGCTACCCTAACAGATTTTTTTTTTCCTCACTTACTGTACTGTGTATTTCTGTAGTCTCGCCTACTATTGGGTGCTAAGGCATTCTTTAACATAGTAGAACAAAACAAGACCCAATTGACAAACAAAAACACAAACACCACAAAAGCAATATATTTTTTTATTATTCAGTACCTTTAAGTCAAGGCACAGGGTACTTATAAGGCACGTATTTTTGCATTGTTATTCTAGAACGCAGGTCTATACTGTTTTACTTGGGATAAGAGGCAGAACTGCTCTCTGACGTTAAACTGTGTGTCACTGCTGAATACAACGGGTCCTGCTCTATCATTGTCATTACGCAATTTTGTCATACCCTTCCTTAGCCACCTCACCACCGCATTGTGTTGCTTCTTAATGAACTTGCATGTGAAAACACACGCAAGGCCCTGGAAGCAGTCTGTCAGATGAGACTTTGCTTTCATAGCAAACCTCCTTATTGGTGCTGCCCTCTGATCAGTAAAGATGGTTTTGCTTTATGAACCTTTCTGCAATGAGATACGTTAACCTTCTAATCTAGTGTATATAATGATAAAGTGTTAGAAGACAAGCCACAGGTAGTAGATGCAGGGGACTAAACCAAATATTTATGAGATTATACCAAACCTTTGCAATAAAATTGCAACTTTGTGGTTCTCTTTAAAATCAGCCTGATCTGGCCCTTCCAGATAACAGCACTGTTCCACTAAAAACCACTATGCTCATTAAATAAATCTAAGTTGCAAATGTTAAAATCACCTTATTTAAATTGTAATTTGGATAGCTGGGGATCGAACAGTTTTGCAAGTCTACCAAGTCCACCCACAGACTGACAAATATGCAAACTTCATAATTCACGACCTTACTGAATTTTTTTCTAATTTCAAACCAAGAGCCATATTTAGCCATTAGAAACACTCCTCTGTAGAAAAAGTAACTATTGAGGACTGACATCATGTACAATGCTCAGGTACTGTAGCAAAAAAAAAAAGTCACCCTCATCCTCATCACCAGCCACTCATCATCATCCATCATCAGTTCCACATGCTGAACATGGAGAACTAAATGACTCAGACATTTTAAATCCTTCATATCTACATCACTATGTAACAGCTTATGGAGCACTGAAGTTGACAGCAGAGCTCAGCTGGTTCCAGAACAGAATTGTGCTGGTCAGTGGTTTGAATATACTCGCTCATTCTGTTTAAGTGTTTAACTTATTTCTCAAAGTTCAGTATCACATATCCGGTAATTCTTAAACCGCAGTGAACTCACATCTGTGAGTGAGATCTAACACATACTACTGTACCATTGCTAAGCTACAAACAGCTGTAAGATTTATGAGAGACTACTTTAGATCACCAACATTGAACACCTTCGTAGGCTGCTGGTGTAGGACTTGGACTGGAGTGAACACAGCTGCACCACATAGAAAACACTCCATGAAGTCTGCTGAGAGAGGTTTTGTACTGTCAGCTTCCACAGGGAGCCAAGAATCTGAACCAGGGTGGAGGCTCACCTGCCTCCGTTTCCCCAGCAGGTCTGACTAAGACATGTTTGCCAGGGTTAAGAGGGAATTCTGCAGTTCTGATGCCTCTGGTTTGTCTGTTCTGTCATCCAGAGCCACTGTTTAGTTTACTTTCCTGCAGATCGAACACATTTTGTTAACACTAATTTCCTTTCTAAAATCCTGAAAAGGAAGTTCACCCTCATGGCAGGAAAATTAGCAATGTTATAATTTATGACTCATTTTTACAGTACCCTTAAAATGAAAAAGGAAGAAAGTAATATCAGAAACAATGTACTTTTATTAAGTGTGTGTCCTAATTCTCTAGTATTCTTTCACTTGAAATGTTAATGAAATTACTGGCAGGCAGTGGTGTATCTGTTCCTATCACATGATGGCATCCAACACAAGTGAATGAGATGGCTTAACACTGTTTTTAAATGTTTTAGATATCTTCTTAAGAAGCAGGTGTTAAATTATAAAATCAATCAGAAAAATTATGTGTTTTCCCTGAAGATTTATTAATATAAAAGCAAACACTTACAAGAACTTAATAGGATTTCTGGGGCTTTTAAAAAAAAATTAAGATATTGTAGAAACGAAAAGATAAGTACTTCCAAATATGGAAGTACTTAGCATTTTAAAGTGCTATACAGCATGTGAAGAACCTCTCGATCTCTAAGTGCATCATTCTTATCCACAAGGTTATCTCAAGCTGCTGCTATATTAGCAGTGAGTCTACAAAGACCAGGGGAAATCCTACTGCTTCAGTTACGGCTCCATGTTTGAGTTCTTGCTGATAGTTCTGACTACAGTTTTTTTGAGATTTTTTTTGTTTGGTTGGGTTTGTATTGAATATGTGGGAAGTGTACTTTGCAACCTAGCATAACCCTCCAGAGTGAAATCATTGAGTACTGAACAGATTATTTGAGAAGAAATTCTTTCTTGGAAAGTTTGCCCATAAAGGCAAAGTTTCTAATGATTTCAGCGAGGTCAACAGTTCATTCTTACTCTTAACCTCAGTCTTGAAATGCACCTTTTTTTTAAAAAGAAAAAAAGGCAATATTCTGGAAAGCACCACAGTTCATCTGACTTTCCCTCTAAATAAGATTAAAGATGTGGGAGCAAGAGAAGAGTGATAAGGACTCAGCAACATAACAGTTGCATAGATAAATGCAGTTTCTTTCCATATTTATTTCGGAAACAAGCCAACAGCCATGTTTAACAGCCTGTGAAACATGTTCAGACCTTACTCTCATGCTCATGGGAGTTTAATGCCCAAAGAAAAGCCTCACTCCAAGGCACCCTCATCAAAATGACCAACAAGCCGTTTGCAGCAAAACTGAAACTCCTGACAGATGAAGGTTCTCTACAAGACACATGAGGTGATCCATCAGGAGATGCAAGAGAGAGTAGTTATGGAAGATAAGGCCACAGGCCCCACTCCCAGCAAAGAAACTAGCTGTCACTCCCATACCCAACCTAATCTGTGTAGCTAGAGATGAGGGGGGATGAGGTTTCCTGTGAAAGGATGCAGGTAACACGAACAAATGAGGACGGCCCACCTATTTTCTCCTTGCCATGGGTAAATCCTATTATCCTAAGGTTTTTGTTTCACTGCCACAACTTACTTCCCCAAAGAACTGATTTCAAAAGTTTAAACAGCCTCTGTGGTTCCCCATAAAAGCTGAAATAATTGCCAAAACCAATTCCCTTTAGGCAGAAGGAGGTTTCTGTGAACATATTTAGGAGAGGGGGGGAAGGGGATTTTCCCATAGTGTCAAAATACTTTGATGTTTTCCGGATTAAAATAGGTCAATTTTCAGTTAGCAGCAACCTCCTGTTTCAAGAAGCATTGGAAGACAAATTCTACAACTGAAAACAGAAGTGCTTTCCCCTGCCATCTCTGCCCTTTCGCAGCTTATGGGATGACACTGGACTCATCCTGCTTGTTGTGACCTCCAGCAGCCCCTACACCAGCCAAGAAACAGCAGCAAGCTGGCACTGCCCACAACACTCACATGTGGCCACAGACTTGAGGCTTATCTAGACAGAGGTTATTCTAACTGAAAAGTTATATGGGGGGGCTTCTGTCTGGGGAATCACCATTGGTGGAAAATCAGGGTGATGCTTCTCTGTTCTATCACACCAAGGTAGGTTTTAATGAGCTGTCCCAACACAGCACCAGGCTGTCACCAGCAATGTGCTGAAAAGGCCTCTCAGGGACTCCCAGGAGTTATTTGTTAAAACCCTGCCACCAGACAGATGGGAATTGCAGATTTGTTAATTATTATTGGCAAGGTCCTGACAAGGTATTGGGAATGTTTTCCCTGCTTCTGATGCAGCTTAGGCATCTTCTCAATAGCACTAAGAAGCATCCCTGCTGAGGACTGCTTACTTCTAAGTCTTATAAAATTATATCCAAGAAATAATGTTAGGGAGGTGAGGCCTTCCTTTTGGAGAAAAACTGCTTCCATCAAACGCATGTTGCACTTCAGGCATTTCCCAAGGAGAGGGACTCCTCATCTTTCAAATTCAAAACTATGCTGTACTGTTAGTATACCAAATATAGTTCTCAACAAGAAAACATAAATAAGTCACTCTGAGAACATCCTTTGCATGAAGTGTCTCCAGGTTGCTCTTGTTTTATTGCAAGAGCTAAAGAAACAGAAAACCCACTTTGGTTCACCATTGAAATAAATTACTAGATACTTTTATTTCATCCATCCCATCTGTAGACATATCCCTTCAAACACTTTTTTTTGAAGCTCAAGAGGGAAAACTGTCATTATCTGTTGTTAATATTACTAGTGCATCCATGAAATGCTAGTTCCTGTTTTCGGTTACTTTTTTGTTACTGGGTGAGTTCAAATCACTAGATCACCTCTGGTTTTTTTGGTCTTTTGGTTTGGTTTGCTTTTTGGCTTTTTGGGGGGGTTTTTTTGGTGTGGTTTAAAGTATAACCATGTAGACTGGATACATGAATACTGCCTCTACCTGGAAGAATATCAGACTGGATACATGAATACTGCCTCTACTTGGAAGAATATCAGTTTTCCTCCAGCAGCTGTACCAAACTGCAGTACACTTGTATTCTACGGTACTTAAATACTTTAAAATATATAGCATAGGCAGCTTCTAATGTAACAAAACTGTTCTGAAGAACAACCCAACCAACTTACTACATGCATACCATCAGAGAAGAGCTGTGCAACAGCATACATTAGTGATGCATTTAAAGTTTAAATCCAACATAGCCAGATAGACCTAGAAGTCCATATGCAAAAGAAGTTTGAGGACAAACCCAAGAACATAATCCAGTACATTAAAATAAGCTGCCATTAGAAAGAGTAACCTCATAAGAGGCTAACATTAATCTTGAAGCCAGCCCAGCTGTGCATGGCTTGTTCTACACAGCTGCTCAAGGGGGAGAGGGAGCAGAAGGCTTTCTCCTTCGTCCCTCCTCAGCAGAGGAACTAGCCAAAACTGCTCTCCTCGCACTGCACGGGGCGACTTGCAATCAGAGCTTGTACGACAGAGACATACACTAAAAACCCCTTCTAGCTCCTGGAATTGATACTGGAAGTTATTAGAATAACAGTCTCCAAAACCAGACACAAAGTATACCACTGCCTATGGGAAGCAGGGGCTAGATTAACAAAAGGTAGAGAAAATGGTTCTGCTCCACAGAACAAAAATAATGAATTAGGGAAAGCAGCCCGCACCTTTCAAATGGATTACACCACGTGTGCCCAGCCTGATGTGCCCTGAACGACCCATGAAGCAGCAGTTCTCTTCCACCATACTCTTATGAGACTTCATATTGCCATATACTGAGGCTTAATGAAATTTGTTGTCCAAAGACTGCCTGAGGCTAGAGCTTGCAACGACGCAAGTTCACCAAGCACAGAGCAGGCCACGCCACAATTCCTGCTGTCAGCAGAGCTACAGCCCAGAAGGCTGCTCTGAATCACCCCTCCTGGAGCACCTAGTCAAGTGCTGGGTCTCTCCTGAGCCTCCTATCCTGGGGCTATTCATCTACAGCTCCAGTCTAGCCCACCATAGGTATGCTAATGTTGCTAAACCTGAAGGCTCCCAAATGAAACTTTTCCACTCACAAGTGTATTGCGTGCTTAAATGCCATGAAAAAATATAAATTGTTCTCCTCAAACCCCAGCAGGTTCTTTAATGACTAAGCTCCACTAATTAGTAACAGCTGTTAATGAAGTGAGCAGGTAGAACCTAACCTCTTGAATTAATGCAGGAGATTCTTAGACTGAACGAATATTCACAGGGAAGCTGTTAAGGAAAAATAAGAAAAAACAACATTCTGTTTTTGTTGCAGAGACCATATTATTTCTTCCAACCCCACAGATACCAGTCGCTATCAAATGTAGAACATATTTGGTACTAAAACCTTACTATTTTTGTTCAGCTTAAGCAAACTGAAAACCTGCCATTACTTTCACAAAACTAATGCATCCTTTCTTAACAAGGCAAGATACAGAATATATACAGTAATCCAAATCTGGAACACCACTGTTAATGGTTGGTTGACTGTATAATTACATATTTGGAAAAATTGTAGTTTAACACATATATTGTTTGGAAAGCTTGATTTGAAAGAATAACTCCTGTGTAACAGCAGACCATAGTAAAATCAGAGCATGGTCACCATTTCCATCCCATTCTACACAGCTGCTTTGCTGCTAAATCGCACTTTGATTTGCTTCAACACTGTTGTAAGCTCTGTAATTACAGAAACTTTCTTCCTATGTCTTTCATATGTTGGCTGACAATTTAAGTCCACAGCCAAAAAAAAAAGGAAACACATAATCACTCCTTGCAGGAGTGAAAAGTTGAAGAGCTCTCTTTTTACTCAACTCTGATGCAACAGTATTGCAAACACCACAGTCATCTCAACACACCTGTTTTCATTTTCTATCATGGTGGTGAAATCCTAAAGTTTCGAGATTATTTACAGAGAATCACTGCACAAGCAGATCTATAGCTATCTTAAAATGCCCTTCCCAAGGCTGAAATTAAATGATTCTTCCCACTCATCTACTAGGCAGGCACTGTTACAAGTCTCCTGGTTCCCAGGGGTAAAAGCAAATTAAATCAGAGACTACTATGACTTATGATGACATGAGTGGATTTTCTATCCAAAGTGCTAAATTGCCAATTAAAAGAAAAATATTCAAATGAATACTCAGTACAAACAGCTTGCCTTTTAACTGCATTCTAAAACTGACCCACAGAACTACAGACCAAAATGTTCTTAAACATAAAATGTTATGGCAATCAGCCTTTTGATACAGAAGCCATAAAAGAAGGGGGAAAGAGAATGAGAAAAAGGGAGTGCATTCCTGAAGTTATTTCTGAAATGTTTGCCTAACTGTAATTATCATCCTTCGTACTGTAGGTAGAGCTGTGCAGATGCCCTGTTAGAGCTCTCGGAGATCCTTCTGGGCCTTCTTAGTGATGAAGTGGCAGGTAGGGAGATAAGGCTAGGGACTAAAAGAGATATATTTACATATTGGCCTTAAGGATCCCCATTTTCAAATTCTTTACCCCACACAGTGTTAGTTTTAAGTTAATAATCAGTTATTATTTTAGGTAATTAAAACTATAAAATCATTACTGAGTTATTTAGATAACTGTATTAGAACAGAAGTCTAGGATTTCCCAGCAGAGGGATTTTTGCTCTTATACACCATGCCCTAGAAATCTTGAAATATAGGAGAAAAACAAACAAAAGGGCAGAATCATCTATATGTAACAAATTACAATGCTGAGGCAGCTTTGGGAAAAATGTACAACTCTGAAGAGCATCACACTCATAAGAAATAAAAATAAAAACAATAAAAAACCAAGACGACGGCCTTTTTCATCTTTCTTTGGAAATAAGCTTTTTATGCTTGGTCTTTGCATTTTTTTTCTGTATGTATGTATGCCCAGAGATTTGCACAAATTCTCAAGCCAAAACCTATACAAGCCAATAGAAGAACCCATTGATAGAAGTGGCTTTTAGATCATTCATTTGAGATCCAAATTCATAACTATAGTCTGGACATTGTTCCTGTACCAATATCACTATTTTAATTATTTAATTTCTCCAGATATTTTCCCCAGTGCCTGCACAATCTTGCTTTACACCAGGATATCTTATTCCCCCTTCCATTACGGAATACATTCCCTTACCCCTGAGTATTCTCTTTATCAAAGAATCTGTAGGCAGAAAGGGGGTGGGGTGGAGGTCTCTTAGCTGACAAAACTTTCATGTGCAAATAAACCTCAGACTAGCCCCTGAACATTGCAGGCAGAAGTCCCATACAGTCAGGTAAAATGGCAAAGAACAACTTCTGATTTCAGAGGGCACGCTTTGCAGGAGCTGGGTGGTGGCACAGTAAGAGAATTGCTGGGATTTCTAGATGCCAGACATGCAAACCAAGAAGCTGTCAAGAACCTGCCGAATAGAACATACAGAAAGAGGGTGGAAGCAGGTCCTTAAGTCTACTATTAGCTAAACAGATAGGTAAAAAAAAAGCATAGTAGTAGTTGTTTCAGAAAGTGGTGGTTTATTTCTACATTAAAGTTGGTATAAATGTGAACTCCACTGTTTGCTTTGAACAAAAGATGGCAACAAGATTTTTTTGAAGTAAAGGTTGTCATAATTTTCCCTTAATTTTTAACCTTTCCCTCTTCCATGCAAACTTCCTTTTTTTAAATTATAAAAAGATCACTGAAATACATTCAGAAATAGCATTTACAGAAAAGAAAATTATTTTCTTTCAATAGGTTACTGGTCAGCAAGAAGTTCTGACTAGAAAAGGATTTTAATTTTTTTCCAAAACTCAACTTTACCCTGAAAACAGCAAAAACCCACTTGTTGCAATTTGCTAAGAGCTGAGTTTCTGCCCAACAGAAGTACTCCTGAACACTTCCCTGATGTGGTACCCATTCTTAGGTTGTAGTAAGACCTAAAATTCTATGTTTCTTCTGGCCTTTAGGCTAAATCATAAGATTTTGAAGCTCTGCCAGACATCTTCCATCCAACAAACCTACCTGAAGTGGTTTAACACTATTGCCCTCAGTCTCCCCTGTCCCTCTGCAAAGGGGTTACTGACCCCAGAGGGATTTCCCATGCAGTACAACCAGTCATAAGCCAAGCGGCCACCTTCATTGCATAGATGGCATAATGTGGTGATTTTTTACTAAAATACTGGTAGAGCAGACTATTTGAAGTTGAGGATGGGAAATTTAGTATAAAGGCAATGAGTGTTCTTTTCTTAGCTTTCACACAAGTGTTTTTAGCAATGCAAAAATTCACACAGCTTCCCTATTTCTAAGTTACTCCACTTGGAGAACAGCAAATACCACAGGCAGTACCCAACATCAGGTAGACTGCCAGGATGAGTATCTGGACTGTGGTTTGCTTATCCAACTATAATGTGATGTGCAAGTCATCTGAAGCACTGCCATTGCTAATTAACACAGTTGGGGGGGGTAGGAATGCTGGAAACATTCTGATGCCTTTAGAGAAAGCAGGGGGAAAAAAAAACTCCACATGGTACACATGCAAGCCATGCCCCAGAGAAAAAAAAAAAGTGGAATTTAGAAATAAAATCTGTAAGTGCTCAGGAATAACACTAAGGAAATTTTCACGTTCTTTTTCACAGTCAAATCCAACTTTCACTGTTAGGTAAAAAGTACACAAATATATATTTAACTTGAGTGGAATTTGGGCATAAGGACACAAAGAAACTCTAGGGACTGCAAGGAACTAATTCTTCTTAATTTGCTAAGCACCTGGACTTCAAGTCAGTCCCCATGCATTACTAATTAACGCTGGTGCACAGTAGCACTTGGTTAACAAAACTGACAACCAGAAGTGAGCATTTCCAATACAGACACCACATTGACATTGCAGGTTTTCTTAAGGGGACTTGCTCATTACAAATTATTACCTTCAAGTTATAATTACATTAAAGTGGAAGTGCAGATGATTACATTGAAAGTCAAAAAAGAATCAGTGGAACAAAACAATAGCTCTGGAGACAGCATTGAAATTGTCTTTCCACACATGCATACACACAATTTTGCTTTTGGTGGGCGTGGTAGATCTCAAGACAGCACAACTTTTCTGGAACACTGATGAAGTAAATGGCATTCCTATCAGAAATAATATTGGTATATGATAGAAATGCAAATTTACATCCACTTCTGGCCTAATTTTGCCAGTACGCTACACAATAGCAAAAGGACGAAAAAAGCCCAATTATCTTGATTAGGTTTAGTTACAATACCACGCATGTTGAAAATTAATAACTTTAAAGAAGAGTTATAATCAGAAAATTATAATCCTTTCTAGTATAATGTCTTCTGTGTTTAAGCGCGTTCTTTGAAGAGTGGCCCAAGCTCTTGAGTAGTTAGATCAAGAAAGTCGAGTATGGAAGTCAGTGGTAAAAAGTAAGTATGAAGCTCTATTACATATAACTCAGTCACTCAAATAACTGTAACAAGCTAGAGCATCCCAAGGGATACATAACTCTTGTGGTATGGTTCCAAAACACATTGAGTACCTAGAGGTCTGTATCTATAGGGACAGTTTGGCACCCTGGCCCTCCACAACACACACCTGCCTGAGAAGCTCCCCTCTGGAAACACTCCGAGCAGTTTTCCCCAAGAGGGAACTCGGGCACTGTGAGTAAGATAATTTGCTGCTGATCTGCTCTCCAATAAGAATATAGAAGATCACTGTGCTAAGTTTGGCTCCCTCTGAACAGGATAGTCAGACTGAGATGGGGACTGTGTGCCACAATATAAACAAATAAAACCAGTCAAAAGATCAAGTGTAAAAAGCATCAAATATGGATTAAAAGAAAGGTGCATCTCTCTGTATAGAACAAGGAGTTTAACGAGCCCATGCACCATAAAACAAAGAGGGGAGTGTGTAAGAAATTATGAGGGGGGAGTTTGAAGTGTCCAAAGCTGTGGAAGCATTAATGCATAGTGAGAAAAGGAAAAACAGGGAAATCAAACTATGTGAAAAGTATTAATTCTATAACCCAAGTCTCAAAACTATGAAAAAAAGTCTCCATATGCAAAAAACAAGAATCGCAAAAATATAGGTTTAACCCATTTTTCATGTTATGTTGATATAAATTGTGCGTTCAATTTTTATTTCATTTAAACTCATGTAACTAAACTAGGCAACTTATTCAAGTGCTAACAAAAGGCGATGGTGAGAACAAATGCCCTTTCCTTTATCTATGGGCTTACAAGTGCCAGTTGCACTTTCACAGCGTGAGGCAGAAGTGGATGATCTTTGAATACAACTTCTGGAAAGTGCGACATCCACTGACCTGGTGATTTATTCTGCAAGTGGGAGGAAAAATATCTGAAGTAATTTAAAGTTTCTGCAGTTTTAAGACACTTGCAGCAGTAAGTCAGAAAAGCTGGCATCTAATGGCTTACGAAGACAAGGAGTTTCAAGAGGCAAGGCATTTGCACTGCCTCTATTGATCAAGCTGTTTGCCCAAAACCATAATTTAATAAATCTTGTGTTTGCAGAGAGTTTCTTCTTAGAGAGGGTACCAACAAAATTATACAGAAATAGGATGAGATGAGAACATTTCCGTTTGTTTCCATGTTCTTTGGGTTCAGTACAAAATTTTTAAGTTTAAGGATGGCACATGCTGGGAGTAAGGTCTCAAAATGAGCACAGGTGGGCTTTAAAATATGCCAAGTTTTACACTTCAGCTACTATGGACAAACTTAACTTTTTCACTCATGCCTTACTCAAAGGATCTGATCTAATGGCTGTTCAATCAATATCTTTTCCGCTCTAATGTTCAGCAGATAACCCAAAATTTATCTTAGGCTCCAAGATAAAAATGAGATACATAAATAATAGAGGAAAAAAGGTTCTTTCTGGAAGCTTTAAAACATTAAGCTACAAGTGTGATAAAAACAGGGTGAATTTTATCCAAGATATATTTAAAACATCCACATAAACATATTTGCACAGTCTTTTTTATGTGTTTATTTAAACTTTGTACACATTCCAATAGGAAGACAGCTCACAGCGGCTTCAGGATTTTCTTCCATCTTGTGCAAAACACTTTACCCAAGAAAAAAATGTCCATGTGTTTGCTGGCGTTAGATCTATCGGGGGTTTTGCAAGGCTAACTTTAAGATTAGAAGGACAACCTCCAAAAGCTGCATACTCCTGGTTCTACTACATCTGTAGGAACTGGAGTTGCTTGACTTCACTAAAAACAATACTGTCAGTGTTTCAGATGAGGCATGCAGTATACCTTATCTGTGCCATAATTTTTAGTCCATCTGCCTCCCCCCGCCTTGTTCAGCAAACACTGAAACTGGCAAAATCTCTCATTCTTTGCCAGTCACCACGCAAGCGACACAGGAACAAATCTTTAAGTAGTTTCTTTAAAGTCACTACAGTACCAGAAATAGTCCTGTTGTGAATGTTTCTGTTTGATACCAATGCCTCAAGTGGCCAGGCTCAAGTGGGCACAGGTGGCTGGACACTTAATAGAATCTAGCACCAAATAGATCAACCAAAAGGAAGATAGAGATGGCAAGACCTCTTTAGGTTTCTTTTTGTCAATCTATACTGCGTACATATACAAGACAATACATTTATATATATATGCCTGTGTGTATGTATAATCCATAAATCATTGTACACATGCATTTGAAATAAAATATTGACACTGACTTGTTTACTTTTTAAATTTACTTCGCACTGAGTTTGAAGAGATAACAGACTCTGTCACATTCAGAACTTTAGCATAAAAAAACCCAAAAAATAAGTTAAGTCTCTCTTGAGTGAGATCATTTAATGAATCTTCTAGATGTTAAGAGGTTTTATACACTTAAAAAAAAAAATAATTTCCCAAATGCAGTGCCATGTTATTGCCTCAGAGAGCTACGAGATAAAGTGATACACATATGCTGAACACATGGATATGAAGGAAGTGGTTACCTTGGTAACAACAACCGTGTAAAAGCTTCCTTCTACTAAATTAGAATAGCAGCTCTTGGAGAAAATATGTTTTTTCCCAGTCAGATCCTGAAAATAAGTTATTATAATTCATTTGTAGATTTTCGGAGCCTTGGACTTTCTGTGGTTAAACTACATTTGCTTTATCCCATGTACCTCCAAGTTCTTATACATAGCACTTTTGTAGTATTTAGTTTCTATTGATTTCCAAATTCAATACATTTTTTCTTATCCAAATAAAACTGCAGACATATTTGAATATGCTGAGTTTGCCACCATGGTCTGCAACTACAAATATTCCATATGCTACAAACAGATGTAAAACAAAAAATGTTGTAAAATATTTTAATGAATCACTCTCAAACATAAGTGTATATGTAAGCATCTGTTATTGAGGAAAAAAAAAAAAGTATTTTCAGCCGTTGTGAATAGCATTTCCAAAGGGCATCTAATCAATCAAGGAACACAATTTCAACTGAAGGATTTCCATGTTCCCAAATCACTTGGCTGTTTCTGAAAATCCTGCGTCACAGATCACTTTAAAGGATGTACACCTGGGAGCATTCCCCCAGGACACCCTTTGCCACAAGCAAACATGCCCCATTTTGCTTAGAAGAGTCCAAAGAACCTTCTTTTCACACGTGCTACAAGCCACACAAAATAATTCCAAAAGCTAACACATCTGTGATCTGTAACAAAAGACCCAAGTCACAGCTCAGCATGTGACAGGAGGAGAGCAAGAGAACTCAAGGACATGGTTAATACTTGACCAGTTGCCACCAAAGAATATAACACTCCCAATTTTTGCACGATGCGTATAGGCAACGACAGTAAATCCCCATTCATATAGTTACACCGTCCTGGGACCATGCAGGTTTCCTACTGCCTAGAGCAGCTTCAGAGTTTACAATTTGTCTTTCAGATGCAAAGTACACCTCTCAATTTGTATTAATGCTTCTTTCTTATAATCGTGTAAATTACTTATGATCTTGCTTTTATTCGGTGCGGTCAGCCACTATGATAATCTCACATTATTTAGTTATCACTCATTCAGAGATACATTAAAACTGTATATTAGCACATACATCATGGCCAGCCCAACTACTTGGTGGACAAAGGGAAATGAGTGTTATGCCTATACTTTGTCAAATTTACATTTTTACTTTGTTTATTGTATTATAATTTGTGTTCATTACATTCTGCAGTTTTCCAGGTGCCTCAAGAAAGAAATACTTTCTGAATGCTATTCTAATATGCTAATTATTGCCAATTATTAATCACTTCCTTTAAAATTATGGCTACAAAATCATGAACCAGACAAGCCTCCGGTACGTGGATTTCCAGCTGCCCTACCACAACTAGACGCAGAGAAGGTTATCACATCCAGCACGTCCAGTTATGGCTTCCCCCCAGAGTCACATCATTAAAGGACATGAGCTAGTGAAGACAACTGGCGACTGCAAATAAAAATCTCTGCCTATTCCACCTTCAGTTCCACACACAGCTGCAACACAGGAGCGGCAAATGGTAGGACTAGAAATCTTTCTTTTGTTTACATGGCAACTGTTTGGACCAAAAAGTACAGCATCCATAACTGTGCAAGAAACATGCTTGAGTCGTGCTCCATACCCTTCCATGGGAGAGGAACTCACTGGGGATCGTACCAACACAGAAGGCACATATATATCAGACGATGATGCTTATAGAACCAGCCCTGTCTATAATGTGTCTTATTATTCCAATAATAAGAGGGGCTGGGGACCTGGGTGAGGAATGTTCCCTCTGGAAAAAGCCGTGGTAGCAACAGTACTAACAGTGCAATGTCAGTCTAATCAGCGTCACTCCTACTGCTTTCTCATCAGTAAGATTAGAAACACTTAACTAAGAACTAAGTGCCTAAATTCTTGAGATTATCTGGGCTTTAGCGCTTCACTAAAACTCTCCTACCTGTGATAAGACAAATCCATTTTAAGGACACAGGACATGAAAAATTCCTGTCTTCTCTAAACGCTTCCAGCGTACGTATTTAGAGAATACCCTGAATTCAGTATACGCCCACTGCGTCACTTCTTAATAAGCCTGAAACTGGCCTCCCCTACATCAAGCCATCCCTACTGCTCACTGACAAAGCCCCGCTGGCAGTGCATGACACAGTCAGGCTGTCGCTAAGAGAATGGACATGCTAATTCATGACTCGCTTACTTCCCTTCCCCGGTCATTTGGAAACTACTTCTAAATCTTGTTATAGTGGTATCATTTATTTGAGCAGAAATGCCATTATAACATCATTTAGCCCTAACACCTCTCCCACAGAGTTAACTGTTTGTGACCACACCGATCAAATTACCATTGATCCTTTCCAGCAGCAGTCTGCTGCTGCTTATAGACACCACAAAATGCAGAAGCTTCTCTCCTGGCACACGCAAGCCTAAGGAAAGAGAAGCTAAACAGGATACAAAGACCATATGGTAATGAATGAAAGATGTACTAGGTATCCAAAACAGGAAGAGGCAGCTCAAATTAAGATGTCAATTGCCTCAATAGGTTAAAACAAAATTCTGCATGGTGTTACAGATGTTTCTTAAAATAATCAATGCAACCAGACTATGAACATAGTTCCACACCACAGTACCATAATTAGCTTCAGCCTCCTGGTACAATTATAAAGATTATAAAGGCAACAGCTCTAAACAAGCCTCTGAACCTTTCAGAGTTCTTTAGTTCTAGCTCTGCCTAGAAATTGCATGTGCTTTAAGGCTTTTCAGCCTCCAATACACCGCAAAACTTACATTTTTGCCATCTATAAGCATTCAAGTCTCATCATACAGCATTTATACGGCTGATGGTTTGTATCTATCTTACTCCAATAGGGAAATAGTCACAAAATATTGTAGCTAAGTAAAAAAAATTATGTATCTATATTCTGATCCAGAGTCAACTGAGAAAATATTGGACCACTTGATTCCAGACTCTAAGTGCTCTTATAACTGTTAATTACTGGACCAAGATCTATTCCCTTTCACATGGCTTTAAAGTAAATGCCAGGGAAACGCACATCCATGAGCACTGTTCAAATGAAGGATTAAGAAAGAAGTGTAAGCTTTACCTCAAAGCTATGTAGTTTAAAGATTAACATTTATTCCATATATTTGTGTGATTATTTCGCTCCCCAGATGACAGTCTCCTTCAACACAATTTAATAGGAATACTTTTTGTGCTGCATTTCTCCAAATCTGAGTAAAGATGTCATTCAACATGTAAACCTTTGACTAACTCAATTTTCTGGTGTCAATCAGTTCCAACAAACTTTGGTGGAGGAGTTTTCTACTATAAAATTCAATTAACCTAAATTACAGTTCCACAATAACATATCAAATCTGATAACACTGATTCCTAACATTTCTAACTGTATGAACCAGTGTTATAGACTGTTGGTTCAACAGTACATATATGATGTGCTGCTTTTCACATATAATCAGCATATAGAAGACTATACTAAATGATTTTACATTACTGAAATGAAAAGTTACAATCAATGAAATACAGTATTTCCAATGCTGCTGTAGATCTAAGACTGCTGGAAGGGCAGAGCACGCAATACTCTTATAGCACTACTATAGCTGTCCATCTAAGAAGCCTCGATGGTACGTATTTCTGGGGCATGATTTCTGAGCAGAAAGGTCATGCTCACGAGTCAGCAGGTAGCAGGACCCGCATCTGTTAATACAAGATTATGAGAACTGCCGTACTGGGTTGAAATAAAGATCTATCTTATCCAGTACAGCCACAGTAGCATATATTGTAGAAAAGAATACAAAAAACAAGGTAAATACAGGATAATCTTTTGGATACAGCCGCCATTCTTCCAGCAAGCGGCAGCTGAGAGACTGAGGAAGGTAAACACTGAAAATTAGTAGTTGCCAACAGCAGCCTCATCGTGCCAGTGAAGGAGCTTAGGATGTTACTGAAATACAAAAGTTCAGGATTTCATCCTAGGAGACAGTAGTTCTAGTTCAGAATAAAAGAAAATCAAATAATTGAATATTTAATGTATAGTTTCAAATATAAAACTGATTGATAAAAAAATTTTAGTAGGGAAATTAATTTTCAATTATTAGAGACACAATTTATGACCAACAAGAGCCATAGATGCACCAAGTGAATATGTAATCAGAGCTATTCTTCCTTTCTTATTCTAACCCCGGTCCAGAGAGTCTAAATCGCCCAGCCAGGCAACAGTGAGAGGGGAAGCAAAGGTGCAGAGAGGTGAACTGGTTTGCTCCCTGTCAATTCCCAGACGGATGTCAAAAAACATGGCCAGACCAAAGCCCTCTGGAAATGTAATTTCCAGTTGGGATTTATAATACACACGTTACCTCTAAACATATGTCTTAGTGAAACTATGGGGCATTTGCAGCTTGCTAGGACTACAAGGTTATTATTTTTACATAAGCAACATATGAAGCAACTTAGTTGAGGAAACAACCTGAATGTTGCATTTTATACCAAACAAAATAGATGTTGAAATTAATATGCTGCAGAAAAGAGGAAGAGAAAGAAAGAAGAGGTATGACACACTTTAGCAACTGTGTGTAGCTCCTTGCTACCAAAGATCTGCTTTCCAACAGCAAATAATAAAATTATACTTTTTGTTCTGTTAATTATATGCAAATTAAAATTGGGTGCACATTAATGCAAAGAGTTGAATATCCATTTAATCAGATCTTCCCTGCAGGGTCCAATGATAAAAATGACAGAAGACTTGCATTACTAATTCTGAACTTCTCACATCTTGTACATACTTACCTTGTAAACGAACTGCTACTGTGACACCTGCCTGCCGGGCTGGAGGTTTATGTTGATTAGGTCTATAGGAGCTAGTGGTAATCCTCCTGAAGGGAAAGTTCAGTTCCCTGAGCTAGGAAACTTAAAGAGCAAATCCCTGTAGTAACTGGAATCATTTAGCTGCTGAAATCAACAACAACAAGCCCCTAACATTCAAGATCATTCGATAAGGATTTAGGCTGTAGCCTATTCTAACATCCTCCATGGTGAGGCCACAGATCTTTTGTTTAGACCTAGTTTCCCTCTCTTATATCAGCAGGGAAGAGAAGTATCTCTAAACTATCTGATTACATATATAATCTCCCTTGACTTTTCTTTCCTGAAAAAGAGCTGCTGAATATCTACTGTCAGTCGTCTTTTTTTTTTTTTTTCAGCTTTCATCTTCACTTCTAATTCTAGCATTGAGAGAAACTTCCCAAGGAATAGAAGGGCAAAAGCCTCCTTGATGCAGATTTGCTGTATTAATAACAGTGACAAGAGGGCCCTTAACCCTCTTTAATAGCTAAAAAGACAAGTGGCAGGGGAAGAAAACAGAAATTTATACGAATGAGACCATATTCTATTATGCTGCCTCATATGGTGACAGAATAGACTCATGAATTTTCATCTGACATGACAGTGGAGATCATTCCCAGGGTCTTACTGCAGAGAATGCAGATTTGCCTTTCTCCCCGTATCACGGGGCTGTTCAAATCAGCACCAGCTGGACTAGCTTCTCATGAAGTTAGCCTTATAGGGAAGAAGGATGGAAATATTTTACTTTTTTTTTCCCCTAGTGCATTGCTACAGGAAAAAAGTATGCTTCCTGGTGGGATGGTAAATCCCACCAACCAAAAGAGAGGTTCGTTATTGCCAAGATGCACAGCTTTGCTCAAAAACCCCAGGTAGTCCTGTTGAGTGGTTGGGAGAGGTCATCTGAATTTTGTAGCAGGAACGGTACTTCCAGGGTTAGATGTATGTCATGGACCTACTTCCTTTCAGCCAAAGACTGCAGAGAAATAAGCTGATAAGATGAAGACTCCCTTTTCACAAGGAGTCATATGGAGGGACAAGGGGGAATGGACACAACATGCTCTCCGGAAGGTTCCAACTGGACAGGAGAGGGAAATTTTTCACAATGAGAACAGTCAACCATCGGAATAATCTCCCCAGGAAAGTGGTTGACTTCTCCACATTGGACACTTTTAAGGCTCAGCTGGACAGGGTGCTGGACCGTCTTGTCTAGATTGTGCTCTTACCTAGAAAGGTTGGACTAGATGATCCTTGAGGTCCCTTCCAACCTATGATTCTGTGATGATGCAGATGTTATTGATGGTGGTAGTCTGCCTTGCTGCAAACCCTCCCTCCTGGGTACCAGTAGGGCAAACTTCTCCCAGAATGAATTGTTGCAGAGAAAGTACACAACTCCTGCAACCTTTGTGCCATCTCAGTGGAGGCCTCTCTAGGACCTAGGGCATCTCAATGTCTAGAAAGCACTCAGTTATTATTCTGTTATCGAGCCAACCTCAACACAAGATTATTTCTTCTGATGCCACCTAGAAAGCTTAAAAGGGAGCATTTCACCACAGACATCACAGCTCAGCCTACAACCCAATGCAGCACATCTGTCTAACACAGATTCTCCCCCTGCTTTTCTTCAAAAATGTAAAATATGGTTTTAAAATTTAACTAATTTCCTTGCTTTAGTGGTTGCTAATTTAACATTGATTATTAAATGAGCATAGGGTATTTTATTTTAAAACATTCTATAGTATGTGATACATATTTTGAAATCTCTTTAATTACAGAGGAGATAAATACATAGTTACAGACTTCATAGACAGTGTATTCTTTAGTCATTAAACCACAATCACAGTATTTTCTGCACAGCATACTTTTATTTATTTTAACCAGACTGTGTCCATGATGACTTTTTAGATGCAACTGTGCCATTTGCAAACAGGAGGCTTTACTTCATAGGTCACTGATCTAATAAGGTGTAATGGCTCCTTAGAAACTTTTTTAGTATGTCCACTTAGCCACTGCCATGAGAAACAGAGCTGTTTTCTTGAAGGAAACTTTGTTTTTCTTTGCTTTGTCCTTCTGAAAACCTATGTTTTCTTGGCATTCCTGATACTATTTTTCTCTCATAAGGAAGTTAAAATTATTTTAAACTTCCTTGTCAGTCATATTTAAGCCACATTTTTACTTAATATTTATTCTTAACCTTTGAATCTACTCAAAATGGCATTAATATTTTCTTCACTGGGTTAAATTCGTTACTGAGAAACCCAACAGTAAGTTGAAAATGGACAGATGGCGTTCTCTTCTATCTGTGAGTAAAAAAGATACAGAAGACTACAAAAGCTTCATACTCTGGCTAAAAGACATGAGGAAAGACATTCAAAGGTGTTTGGGCATCTAAAGATAGATTTGAGTGCCCAGTTCCATTTTTAAACTGGGTAGACAATGCTTAACTGAAAATGTATGCCATATAGGTACCTAAACACTTTTGAAAATTCAATGTGTGCTGAGCTTAGGTAATTCACTACAGCTGGTATCCCTCCTGTTCAGTGACTCCATGGAAAATGCAAGTCAAACTTGAAGAATGTACTTTTTAAAATTATGTATCCATCTCATTACAGGTTTTTCTCCTTAAGTAACTTAAGGAATCATTTAATTTTCATTTCAGGAAGCAAGACATGCTTCTTGAAAAAATCCTAGATAAAAAGGTATCCTCAAAGCAGATGACAAACACATCATTCATCATTCTTTAATATCATGAAATGAAAAAATTAATAATATGAAAAAATGTATGCTAAGTGATATAATTACTTACATATATATATTTTAAATATACCCTCCCTCTTAGCAAAAAATATAACTAGTTATCACCATAAGTTTATATCTGGTTGCAAATCAGTGTGTTTTAATTGTTCATACCTACCAATGGGACTGAAACTTTCTTCAGGAAAACAAGTACAGATTAAAATTAATTATTTAAATACAGGTTTCCTGCCTGGTGACTTAAATAATGATTAAAAATGGCGATTTAAACCAAGCCATCCTGCTGTGACCTACCAAAAAATGTTTTCTGAATCGTAATCAAATAACATGCAGTATTCGGTATTAATTGGAGTAGTTTATGGTTAGGCGTGGTTTCTGGAATGAGACATGTAAGTGCTTCCATGGGACTGAATTCTTAATTTCTCATTTCTCCTTTCATTACATATGTCAGTTAGAGTTTTATTGCATAACATGTACAGTCTTATTTGTACAGAAGACCGTATGAGATTGCAGTGCATTAAACTGCGTTATAAGAGACAGCATTTCTAAAAGAACCAGGATACATCAAATGAGTAACAGACTGACAGAGATGCAGTCATGGTGTAACTGTATCAAAGTATCTAAAGTAATGCCCACTAAAAACTCACTGGTCTAATTTGTTCATAGCATTAAATAATCTGCGACCTAGTATTATAGCTAAGTAACTCAGACACCATTAATTTCTAATTGCTAAGAAAATAATCTTCTGACTATACCTATGTGTGCCTCTTGTCCGACATACGTAGTTCCTCTAAATGTTTCTGTATTTGCCATCAAAATTAAAACACTCTCTCCCATACACTGTACATACACAGTTTCTTGGACCTCTAAATGCCTGTTTTCCCATACTGTCTTTATGTAAATCACAGTGGTAAGGATATCCAAATTCCAGTGCTGCCCACTAGCAACTCCACTTTGGATCTCAGAAAAACAAACCTTTCTCACAGTCTGCACGTATTTAGCTTTCATCTCATTGTGCGTAAGTGAGCTCACATTTGGGTATCTATCATTTGCATATGGAAATCAGAGACAGAAAAGCGGGTTATTACAAAAAATAAGATGCAACCCTATCATCCCAAAAAGCGTACTGAGACACTCTCTACCAAATGTCTCCTCCTTCCCTAAAAATCTTCAGCTTTCTTTATCAAAATGTCAAGAATTTTTTTCACGTCCCAGAGATCTCTCTTGATGATTAAATAGTTCTGGTAATCTGCTACCAAGGCCAGATGATATCTTTAGATCTCTTATTACAACAATAAAGTAGGGAAACTAGTACAGCAAGAAATACAATTGTATCACATAACTGACGTTAAGAGGATGTGGTTTATACAAATGATTATACATGACAGACAATTTATAGTTTTATCAACATAAAAAACAAGAATGTCGCATGAACTTTTAGGTCTTTAGTACTGCATGGAAAACAGGGACACAAAGAATTGTTTAAGTGTCACTCAAGTTTTAGTTTAAAAAAAAAAAAAAAAAAAAGGAAAAACACAGACAGCATTATGCCACCTATCTCAGGCTATTTCAAACTCCCCAAGTTCTGGGAAAGGGATTTGGTTACAATTCTGCCACGTCTCCACATTCTTCTGGATTCTTCTTGGGAAAGCAAAGCAGCGAACAACAGACATGAAAAATATTTTGGTATCCCATACCTCTCTCCATTTAAAGCTATAGCAGACGCTATAAGCTAGCAAATGAACATATACTCAAATGACATTGTTTAACCTTCATCTTTAATTATTTTGCCATTGCTCGGGGTGGGGGGGGAAGATACCTACAGTAAAGCTACTCAATTCCATTCACAATCACAGTGTCTGCTGGAGGCCAACTGACAAGCTAATGTGATAGTCAGTGGTGTGTTTCTTTGAAGTTAATCAAGCCAATACCTACACCCCAGAAATCGTGGGCTGGACTTCAAAAGATTACAGAGAAAGAAGCAAGAGGTCCCGAGGGGAAAAGTATGATGGGATGACAAAGAGTTGCCCATTTAGATAATGATGTAAATGGTCACAAAACTATTTCTGTGAAACTCCAAGACACTAAAGGGAGAGGCATTCATAGGAATGAATTAACTTGATCTGAAACACAAGAAATCATAAAATTTGCACGGAGATCATGTCTTTCATAATTTAATCAAAAGCTTCCTTTCTCAACATAATAGTTTTTAAAACTTAACAGGAACGTCCAAGTTAGAGTTACCATTAGTTGTTCTTATTTTACCTCTGCTTGCTTACTGGATGAATACAGTTAGTTTTAACATGGCCAAAAGCTCGATGCTCAAGATATCACTGGTCATCTGCCATAAAGCTCACTAGATAAAAGCCACAACAGCTCCCTCAGAGAAAAAAACAAGAAAGAGTGACAAAAGAGAAAGAAAGCTGTAATGTGTATAATTTCCTCCCTTGGTTTTCCAGAGTAAGAAAAATCACATAAACCTCCAGGGATATGTTTTCATGGTCCCCAAGGAACCTGAACAGTTTAGGACACAGCCCCATATGCATTTCGTCTGGCTGTTGGCCAAGACAGACTTGATGTCAAAAGATACGTGATGTTCCTCTACATCAGTCCTTATCTCTACTTCCCGTAAGATATGGCAAGAGAAAGATACTACTGTTGCCTCAGATTTGCAGCTTCCAGAACAACAAGGCTCTATTTTTGTTCTTACTACTTGCTACCCTTCAGGCAATGAGCATTCTCTAACCATTGCTATTACACCAGCCATTATCATCTCTGTAATATCTTGCAGTTTTCTTCCAGCACTCACCTATGTCTTCAATGTATAATCAGGCGCCAGTTATTTATTAAAGAAGTACAGTGCCTAGCACAACAGGGCTGCAGTACTTGAATGGATAGTCTAAGTTGTTACAATGCAAATAAAAATAGCAATTAATATTATTAGTCTTCTCAGGACCAAATGCTTCCAATGAACAGCTTGCTCCACAGTGTGAAACTATGCGAGAGAACTGCTTGAGTTCTAAGAACATGACGCTGTACCTTGCTAGCAGCCTTCCCAAAAAGCCTCACACACAAAATGAAAAGTCTTGAAACAAAGCTAAGTTGCCAGAGCAGGGTCACTCAGAGGATAAATCACAACTCAGTGACTAATCTGTCCTCCTTCTGTGAGCTGTAAATCAGGAAGATAGATGAGGAGGTTCTCAGGTTGGTCATGGCACAAATGGTAAATCTCACAGTTTGTCACCAGCTAATAGGAAAGAAAATATTAAAACACAAATATGTCATATTAATAAAAGATGATTTTAGGTGCTTAACGTTCTTTATAATGAATATTAATGAAATTATTAAAAAATGGATGTTAGTCTATAAGCTTTCTTTTTGCAAATAAAGAAACTGACTGAAAATAATCGCAGTTCAGGCTTCAGACACTTAGTCTTTATTCACTGCTTGTACAATTTGGAAAATTTTAGTGGTTGTTTAAGCTAAGGAAATTAGATAGAGAAGGTGTAGGGCAGTAGCCTGTCATCAAGCCCAGCCCAATACTTCTCTTACAGGATTCAGGATCAGACCAATTAGATCGTGTTCATCTAATTCTTCCACCTCTTCTTGTCAGTAGGTCACACAGGTACAGATTTATCTCCCTAGCAATTTCAGGAATGTTATATTCATTGATATCAGAACATACTATAGACCAATAACACACCTACATTCAGTAAAGTAAAAGTAGTACATTACTACCTTCCCCACCTATATGCCTGGGGCAGATTCATCAGCTCCTTGGTCCTGGGAGGGAAGTAGATTGTAGCACCACCTCACAGGGTGCCTCTTACTACATCCAGTTCCATCTGGTCTCTCCCCATTTTCCATCCTCTTCCCTTACTCTGTTGTACCAACGTGCTCAAAGAACAGGAGCACAGACTGACTTTTGGGAGGGATCTTCCTTCCCTCCGACATTGCTGCACTGGACCACAATGCTGCTCTTTGTAAAATAACACACCAGTAACCTTTGCAAAGTCTCAACCAAAACATCAATGAGAATGCTTTACCAGTGCCTTCAGACTAAGCAGAATCAGGTCTGAAAACTCTTACTCTGCCCCTTCATGCTAGGTACACTGAAAACCAAGTTGCTTTACCAACAGACGCTTAGCTGGTTATTTGTTCAGGTATCTGTTTACAGGGTCAGAAATATAGAAGTAGCTTCCATCTTCATGCCACGTGATTTGACAGTTCACTAGCTGATAACACACTAGAAACCACCAAACCAACTTTTTCTGACAAGTCATTGATCCAAATATCGATAGACAGCAACATTTCAGGGAATACACATCTTTGCATGACCACCTAGTTTCATCACCACCTCACAGCAGAGTCATTCCCCAAAAATCACAGTACTGCTTTCACTCATGCCTACAGTGTTGTCTTCACAATTTTTACCTAAAGGCAGCAATGAGCTGCACAGTTTTGTGAAGGGTTACGAGCTGCTCAGATTCTGCAAGACAGACATCAGCCTATGGAAAGAGACTGTAATGTCTGGGATGTTTTGCTTAGGGCTTTCGCTATTAAGATCATCTTGTCTTTTATAACTACGTCTTCTGCCACAAACTCCAAGTGCAGGCTTCAGCCCCACTAAACAGTGTTATGAAGTAACTGCCTTGCCTAAACCTGTCCCTGGGGACCCTGCACTTGTTATGAGATTTTCTCCAAGAAACCTTTGTGGCTTCTTCTCAGTGTTGCTTTTCATTGCAATTCAGGACTATAAGAAAGCTTTCTGGGTTGCACTTTACTTCCTATCACATAACTAGGCTAATGCATCACAAGAAGCATGGCAAAGAAACTGAAAGTATAGTTAGTAAAAAATAAGGGAGAAATATTTTCAGGAAGCAAAATGCAAGTAAGGCACTCGATATGAATTCATCACTTCTGAATACTAAAAGAGCAGAAGAGGAAAGGCAAGCAACAATGAAAGGCAGGAACGAAATGCACAGATTCTGGGAGGCTGAAACTCAAATTTATTTCAAAAACTAGAAAAGGCCACTCTAGCAAGTTTAGAGCTTGAGAAAAAAACAGCTGCTAAATGCACAAATCACAGACATCATAAGGAGAGCAGCTACTCATGACTATATGGTCTTCTACCATTTTTCTTTTCAACTTGGGCAAGACTAATACATAGATTTTGGTAGCTGGGTAATCTTTTGAATCTCATTCTGTGGTTTAGAAAGCCAACTGAGAGGGCTAACATTTTTATTTCAGAAAGGCATAAAGAACTTGGTAAGAAAGATTTTTTTCACTATTTTGTCTTGTCCTGCTGATAAACACAGACCATTACCCTTGGTGAGACGGTGAATTTATAAGGCTTGGCAGATTCACTGTACTACCAAGGCTATCATACAACACACACTCCCCAAAAAAATTTAATCAGGCTATAAGCAATAGCACAACCTGCTTCCATTGCACATTTGGCAGACTCAGAGAACAGAACAGGATTTTGGCCTGCCATTACACTTCTACAACATTCAAAATGTACTTCAAACTGTGTTGGTTTATGGCATTAAAACCAATCTTCGCCACCGCCAGTGAAGTCAGAACATAACATGAGGCATCTGTAACCAGCTTCACAAGACATCAGACACTAAATGCCAGTCAGAAAATATCCCTTTGGAAAGCTGTATCAGGGAAAAAAGTGACAATTTACCTCAGCAAGATTTTGAGAGATGCATTAAAGAAAAATTTCAAGGAAAAAACCACCACCAATAGGAAAGACTTCTAAAGGACTACAAAGCCTTACTGAAACTCAGTAGGAATTGGGTATCTAAGTTTCTTAGGCTCCTCTTGAAGATTTCAGCCAAATCATAATTATACAAATCTGATGTGGATGTTGGGATCAGCATGACACCATGATGTTTCAAAGCAATATATCCATTCTACAGACAACCTCGAAGTATCACTACCATCTAGCTTACTCTACCTACTATCTCTGTGGGTAGTTGGAGCTTTAACTCATTTGGATCTTCCAGCTTCATTTTATTATTTTGTTAGGATGATGAATTAAAAGTCAGTGTAGCAATACAAATAATGATGAACTGAAGTATCTCCTAGATGTTTTTATTAGAAGAAAGTCACATTTTTCAGTGTTTCTCTTGTCCCTAAATACTTTCACTTTAGCTTCACTTTCAACTCTATTAAGGATCACCTTTTTTTTTTTAATATGAGACCACATTTAAAAATTAAAAAAAGTAACAACATGGCTCTGAATTCATAATCAAGAGAATTTTTAGAGGAACCCAGATTCAGACAGTGGAGAGACATTCAAACTTTAGAAGATAGATGGTTGGTTAGTGAGTTTTAAAAGCACCTGCAGACGCAGAGTTCTGAAAGTCACCCCTGGCATCTACTCATAATTAGATTTTCAAATCTCTCTAAAAGTCTGTTTTTAATTGATTTAGATGAAAAACAGAACATGTTTACATGTAACTAGAAATTTGACCTGGTTTTTAAAACTACTAAGCAGCTTACTGCTCTCAGTTAACAAGGACTGTAGATTTATTAAGACAACAAAATAGTGCCTTAGCAGTCTAAAAGCACGGTTCTTACTTTTGAAGTACTTGAGTAGTTTTTGGAGAGAGGAGAAGGGAAGTAAATGGCTTTACAGTCCTGTATAATGCTAGACCACCTAGCCGTATGTGCCAGAACAAGTCCCATTTTGGAGTATCTAGTTTGGCTAAGGTCACCTTTAAAATGCTAGGTAGGTTAAAGATGCTAGATAAATCAGTAAAGTAAGAAGAGAGGGACCCTCACTGGCCTCTGAAGCGTTAATGGAAATAAAACAGTCAGAGAAAGGCAGCATAGCCTTGGGCTTACTCCCCCAAGCTACCACTTAAAACTGTGTACACCCACAAAGACACAAAACTTAAATAAGTTAGGAAGAAAGGAAGGCTTCAGTTCAGTGAATATTTTATATCATCTCCCTGGTTGATTTTTTCAGCACACTTAATTCCTTTCTCAGATATTTTGCTTACACTTGGCATGCAAAGCAACACAGGGTCGCTGCTAACAAAGCAGCAAGAGCTTCTCTAAAGATTTGAGTAAATGCTCTGACACACAGAACCATACTGATTTCCAGACAACGGTTTGACATCTGCTCCGTCATGTAAAAACGAGACGTTACAAAGCCCAACTTCAACTCATTTTAAAGCCTTGTTTGAAGATCCCATTTCAGACCCTCTTGCTGTAGATTTCACTTCCCTGACTGCTTAACATGCACGTTGGAGCCTCCAACACTGAGCCATATAGATTTGTCTTTGTCTTTTGTGTTAATTATTAGCTGCTGCAGAGCTGTCTCTGTGGGTGAACGCACACAGAAACAAAGGCAGCAAGGTTGTAAAACCTTTTATCTCTATCAGGGCACATTATTTGATAAGGTGCTAAGCTAATAGCAACGCATGTCAAATTGTGTTTAGACAGATCAGTGTGCTGGGAATTGGAGGTTATATTTGTCTCTGGAAACCAGCACCTGGAGAAGCAAAGAGAAATTCATACCAATATTCGCAACACTATGTAGACTGTAAACCACCTCAAAGCGGTTACTTTACAAATGGCTCCAAGATAACGAACCTCTGTCATTGCATTTGCCTTGTGCATATCCTTCTGAACTTTAATCATTCATATTCTCATAAAAGCAGTGAAAAGTAGGAAACAATATGGGACAGTGAGCAATGAGGCATTATGTCAACATTGCATAGCCTACGCTTTTAAAAGCATCTCTGAGCATCCAACTGGAGACACTGACTTTGCAGTGAGATCTCAACGGCTGTCCCTAAAAAACACCCAAGGGTGTGCATTAAGGCATCCAAAGCTGAGAAAATAACACACTTTGGAAAACAACATGTTGTGCAATTAGAACAAGAGGTATGGTGTGAATTTAAAAAAACGAAACACACAATAGTTTGTAACTTCCAAGGTTTAGGTTTTGTGTTTTGTTTGAGGGTTTTTTCCCCCCTCCCTCACAGATATTTCTCTTTTGGTTTTCAGCTAACTGCATGGAATGCAAGGCATCGTTTGGACAGGACTACTTGATGGAAAGGCAACAAAAACATCACTTCCTGGTGAATGGGAACAGCTGATAATGGTACCCCGTCAGCCTAGAAAACACATTGTGGTCTTTCCTCCAGAGAGCCTTACCTTTTCAGATGGCTTTGTCAACTTGCACATTTGAAACCAGAGTCTTGCTAATCAGTGCTATATGTACACTCATTGACATAGTTGCTTTGAACACCTTAAATGCTTTTTCTACGCAAAGACCTCCAGATATCACAAGGAATTTACATGAAGCTTACAACCTCTATTATCTCAAAGTCATTGGGACCCATGAACACATTTAGATAAATGGGATTTCAGGTACTCAAGGGTGGTTTCAGCACAGTTAACAGACAGATGTTTTGTAAACATTGTTTGAAATAAGGTTAAAGTAGTCAGAATCATTCGGTACACAAATACAAAGTTTAGATTATTTCTCCTTCTTTCTCTACACACCCCGTGATAATACTGGAATAAATTCTAATGCTTTCAACAGTTCTGTACTAAAAGTTACGCTTGCAGAAATATAATAGACTGAGTTTATATAACTGCATGAGTCTATATACGTAATAGGATACATACGCATTTTAGTTCTTGCACTGGTTAATAGGCAAACTGGGCTCCAAAATGCCACACAAACTGAAAAGCCAATAAATCAGATGTTTTTTCTTGAGTCCTTTTTAAGGACAGAAACTATGAAACATCTTTAGTGAGAGTAGCAATTCATTCCCAACAACAATTACACTTCATTCTTAGTTCCAGGGAAAAAAAAAAAAAAAAAAGAAAAAAGCTCCTAGTGTTGTCTACAATTATTATTAATTCAATATGATCTCTACTGGAGAACCTTATATATTGGCTCCCTAATACTGCAAGTTGTCTACCCCAGCACCAATACCAGCCTGCTGACACCGATGAAGAACCCAATGCACACAAGACCAGGGTGTCTTTTTATCTTAGCCGCTGACTCCAGTGTAATGACGCAGGGCATGAACCAATGGTTTGCAGAGATGTGGCATACCTTACATTTTCTGTCTCTCTCTATATTCTAGTTTGAGTTCCATCAGACCTAAAAAGCAAGTTAGCAACAGGCTTCTTGGTGAAGTGTGGTGTGAATCCCTGCATTCAGCCATCGGGGCAAAAGGACAGCCTGAGCAAATACTTTGAACAGAGAAGCTTTGGGAATGCATATATGTGTGTGTGTATATCTATGTGTGTGGGTTTTTAACACCATTATGCTAAGCCACCTATATTCCTGATAAAGGAAATCAAAGCTCAGTATCACCTTCCTATTTGTGAACTCTCTCAAGGAAAAATTAAATTGGCTTTTGATAAATTTCATAACAGAATTCCCTCCCCTGAAGAGTTAACCAAGATTAAGATGACACCATACCATTTTTGTTTTTAAGAAGATGCTTTAAGTATGCACCGATACTCTTTGCAGTAGACGAACTACCACTCTTTCCCTTTCCCTCTTCCCCCCCAAAAAAGATTAAAAAAGGAAAGGTGTATGTAAATAAAGAAGGTGGGGGGTATCTTTCTTTCAGCATTACATTCTCTGCAACAACTGTATAGCAGACAGCTGATGGCCATGTGACAGGACAGTTAACAGTAGTTTACTATTGTGGTCAAATATATGAAGGTTACTGTGCTCAAGCATCTTTAATTCAAGAACTCTTAGAGGGGAAGAAAAGTAATCATAGAGACCATAAGCTTACATAGAGAAAGAAAAGACTGACACTGTCTCACCTGAGCAAGGACTCCATTTTCTACCTGGTAAGGATACCCATCGAGCTGGCAGGCAGGCAAACCCACTGGGGCATGGATCAGTAACTTGGTGAAGGAGACAGCTGCATTTGCAATAAGAGGCAAGTTCTCCCTTTCTGACCATAAGACTATAGAAGCTGCAGATTCCCATACACATGAAAGAAATTTTCCTCTCAACTTTCTCTCTACTTTGTGACTGGAGAAGTAGTGGAGACCTTCCCTGTACTCTCCAAGTCTTCAGACCACTAGTAAATATGTAGTCCTCAGAGAAACTACTTTCTTCCACATAACATTAAAGTTACCCAATCACCAATTAAATTGGCATCATCCAAGCTCTCTATTTTGAACACATTGAAAAGAACATGAAAAAAAATTCATGGAGTAGCATAGGTCCTTCTGTTCGAATAAGCAGACCAGCAAACAGGCAGATGACAGAAGCAAAACATATGAGAATTAATAAACCATTACACAATGCTTTTCATCCAGACACATATAAGTGGTTAAACAAAAAGTTCATAATCACTATCCTCACTTCAAAGGTTAAGGCAAGCAATACATACAGAAATGAAAACACTTGCCCCAGGAGGCCAGAGGCAGACCCGAGAATAGAGGCAGCAAGAAAATGCAAGTCTCAAGTCCCCCTTGCCTGTTCTGCTCAGAAATACACTGTTCATCCTTCGAAATAAACGTGAAGTACTTGCTTATTTCCTGTTCACACAAAATATAAAGTTATTTTAAGACCGTGTTAAATTAATCCCTCTCACTCTAACTCTGCTATTAGTCTAAGCTTGATAAACAGAAAGTACAAATATTGAGTCAAAACATCAAGAACTGTTTCTTCCCAGAATTGATTATAACAACATCACTAGTTTGTATGTTATGTCATTTAAATATATTTTCCAGTCATGTAGAGATATGCTTGGATAGGGTTTCTAAGCCACATAACACATCTAATTCAAAAGAGCATGGCACTCAGCAAGAGGATGCAAATGAGACCAAACAGAGCAACCCTGATAGAGACACCTCATCCACCCACAAAGATGGGTTATGCATGTCGCATTTTCCAGCCTATTTCTCTTAAACATGTTTTGCACTTTCTACTGCTAAAAATAACTCTGTTACATTAGAGACAGAGCAGTGGCAGAAACCAGTGCTTGCTTGGAAAACTGCTTTCTTCCCCCACCACTACCCTCAGGGGGAGAAAGCCGGGGGGGGAGGGGGGGCACCGATATTTTTTGGTTGGTGTGTTGTTTTTCTTTTTAAAAGAGACAAACAATTTATCTGTAGCATTTCAGACATGCTTAGGTTAGATACAGCTGTTAAACAGCCATACTAAATATGAAATAAGCTGAAAATGGTATTTATATTTCTCTTGCATAAATCTAATCAGCTCATTCTGGTTTTACTGACACCCATGCTAGTCAAGTGGCTCAAATAAATCTCCCCACTGCAAAACTAGTGCAAGAGTAGACTGTGACTTTAAAAATGCCTGCATATGTGGTGCACCTAGGCACATTTACTCATCAGCGTGTTTAATGGAACATGCATTTATTCTATACGTTACGGTGCTGGAAAAGCAATGCAACAACAAATCTCCCTTCCATCATAAACAGAGGCATCATCTAAGCAACACCAGGTTTTGCCTTCCTTCTTGTGACAGGACGACAGAAGTAAAGAGGACATTAAAATAAAGCTGCATGTTAAAAAAGAATCTTTTCTTGTAGAGACCTCTAAAGCCCTTTAAAATATTTAACCCTCGCTACATAGGAATTAAACACGATTGCTCCTCCACAGTATTTCACAGGAGTCCAAGCATCACTCCAAAAATTAGTAAGATGGGTCTCGTTCATTATTAATAACACAACACAGAACAGTTTAGCAGACCTGTTTGATGTGCTTAGGGAAGTACGCTACGGTTGTTACTGCTCATAGGACAAAGGACACGTGCATATATACTTCTTAAGACTTTGTACCTTTTATAGTGTTTCCGTAAAAAGCCAATAGAAAAATGATCATATGTCAACATATTCATGTGTATTGAAATAATAAACACCGTTTCACGCAAAAGTCACCAAATAGTGCCACCTGCTGTAAAGGATCTGGCGCTGCCAGCCAGCCACCCGTCCCTGTTCTCCATTACCTGAAATGCGCAGAATAAAATATTGCACAGCCAAGCCCCTTCATTCAAATGAGAGACTAAAGAGCTATAGAGAGAAGGAAGGAACAAAGAAACAAACAAACATCATTTAACAGAGCTCTGCTGGAATCAGAGGGGTATAAATAGTCTATTGTTCGGGTGCCTATCTGCTTTTGTAGTGCCTCCCAGATCACTGAATAGGCAATCTGCATAAGAAAATCTTCATACCAACCCCGATACATACACTCACATGTAAATGCCTTCAGGATCGCAATTTATGAACAGCTCATTAATAAGGGTGATATGTTGCTACTGAGATCTTAACAAGAACCTCCTACAGGTTCCAGATTAAAGGCTTTGCAGTTGAAGAAATGGAACAAATTGCACAGCCACAACCCATGCATCATGGAAATCAACAGCAAAACTCTCCGAAGGTGCTTCTACTTCTAGGACTTAAAAACAACTAAGATAAAACCCCAACATAAACTCTAAAATAGTCAGGGTGCTAGGAAGCCTTAATTTGAGCTTTTATATTTTGTAGTGATGAGAATAAGACAAGTAACTAGCTGAAGCATTTTAAAGCATCTGCAGAACATATCTACAGCATGCCCAAAAGAAAATACAATTCTTTTTTGAAGTAGCCACAGCTCAGATAAGAGGCAGCAGGGTATTTTCAAAGCAATTGCTTTGGAAAAGTCTTCCTAGTGTTTTCATAGGATCCTGAGCAACAGGCATAACAGCCCATTCGCCAAAACATGACCCAGTGTAGTTTTAGTTGCACACTGAGTCAAAGGCAGAGCTAGGTTTCTTCATGCCCATGCTGATACAATCCATTTCACCATGACACAGCCAAAACAAGCTAAGTGTATTGAAACTATGTGTTCATCCCACATCTGGCTACAATTAGCTTTTTATTCTTTCATAAGTGACTTAAACTCTTTAAGTTAACCAAATAGATCAGGCTGAAATCTAATCACAACAGAGGAGCCCTCAGCACTTTCTTTCACCATTTGGATCCTTTACGTGGCACCAAATGCTTCATCTCCACAATGCTTTGCAACGTGCTGCGAACCATTTGATCACCACCTGTACCTCAGAGGTGATGGAAGTTCTCAAGACAAGCGTGTCAGCCCAGTAGCTAACAATGTGAATGAAATAAGTGAAAATTAATGAAAAATGCTATATAAATGTAAATTATTGTTCTTACCAGAACAGGGGATATTTCTGTGCTACTTCCGTTGCTACTTTTTCACTCACAGAATTAAAAGTCATGTAGAAATGTAAAAATAGATTAAGTACTGACTGATTTGTGTCTTCTAAATCATGATGAAATTATAGTTTCAAGTGTCATATCACAGGTAAAACTGTTAAAAGCCACAGCAGCAATGACAGTAATGAAAAAGTATCCATATTAATTACTTGTACATTTATCATGTAGCTTTTTCCCTTCCCCCTCCCCCCTCTTTTTTTTCTTAAATTAAGACACTGCTTCTCTCTGTTGTGAGCTGACTTCATTCAAGAAGACAGAGCAGCTATAAATACTGGAGGAACAAATTCTCATATATCCCTAAGGAGCCCTTCACACTGCCTACCTGTGCAAAGGAACTTTAAAACCGGTAGATACCAAACTGAAGGCTGTTACAATATCCCCTGCACAGTTACTCATATTCTGAATAACTAAGCTCTAAGCTCTTATATCTTTTCCACTAGGTGAGATCTAAACTTTCCAGCTTTCCATGTCTTTGCACTCTTTCAAGCCCTACTGCTGTGACTGAGTATAAAACCTCACGCTGTCATGACACAAAAGTTTGTGTTTGCACAGAAATTAGCCTTTCCACTAACATTCAAAAACGCCAGCATGCTGTAATTCCAGGTAAACTATTTCCTTGGAAATTCACGTGATGAAGAGGCTGCATTGCTCATACCTGGAGTTCAGTACTAGACAGTTCCAGAGCACTCGTGCTTGTTAATGCTTAGCACTGATTAGCTCCTTGCATTTAAAATGATAAAAATGTTTTGTAGACACTAATGAATTAAAACTGACAATGTCCTTGTGAAGTCAGAAAGTTTTAATACCTTATTACAGGTAGGTAAACTGAGGCACTGAAGCATTAATGGCAGCGTTCTTAACCTTGCTTGAGTAATATGAAGCACACAAATCCCAATTCATGCATTTGAGGAAACAGCTGGCTTTAAAGATGGACTAAGCACATGGCTTTCCAGTTCAGGAACTGACAAAAAGTTCCTAAATCCAGCACTGTTAGGAATCCCCAACTAGAAAACTAACATTTCAACATTCTGTCTGAAGCAAAGAAACCATAAGAAACAGCCAAAGAAAACGGAGTGCCAAAATTCTAGCTTTCAGGTTACATTGAAAAAGCAAACATCGAGTTACGTTTTTATTTTTGACTGCACCAGTATCCTGCGAATTACACGCTGCTGTAGCCAAAGAGGCCTCGCTTGACAATTATCGCAGCCTAGCACATTCTGAAGAGTGCTAACAGCTAATATAATGCAATTAATAAAAATTCCCAAGACAGACCCCTTGATGTACATGGGCATATAATACACAACTCTGTACACCTACACACAGGTGTGTGTACACAAATTCAGCACAGAAGCCAACTGTGTATTCCTCCCACTGAGTGGGCTATGGCTATGGGTTCCTAAATTCTGCCTTACCCCTACTTTAGAGAACAAATACAGAGTTGTTTTTCTTAAAACTTTTGCTCAGTTTCTCACCCCTGGGATAAAAGGTTCTTGGTACCTTCATTTTCACATTGAAGTCACCTCCACTCACCCATATAGAAAACAGAAGCAAAAAAAAAATTGAAGAGTATTTATAGAAAAGGCTGCTCTCTACAGTGCGTACAAGGCAGTGAAATTGTATGGGTGTGTTGAAAACAGTGTTACTGAGATCGAAAAGCTAAGTAGACAAAATCTGCAGGTTGTACTGAAGGTAAATGAATTCTTACTACGCTGGGCAACTGGATTTCGGTGAAGCAGTTCCAAACTACAATAAATTTTCCAACCTCCATTGAAACAAAAATACTATTGGCAAAAGTACATGAGCAGGGGTCTCTCCTGACTATTACGTACCCGCAAAGCTGAAAGTAATATTGACAGACCACTTTTATAAAAGTGTGCCAGATACGTCGAAGACTGAGAAAAAGAAAAACCTCTGCTAAAATTTCTGAATATTCTCACAAACCACCAGCCGTCATAGCATAACCCACACTCCTAAGTCTGCTACCAGCACAGGGAACTAAGGCCTAAAAACTATACAGTTGCACGTAACGCATATTGCTACCATCTCCACACCACTTCCAAGAATATCCACTCGTATTCACAATTAAACACAGCAGACTATTAGATGCTACCTAAGACAGACTTTAGGACTGATCTTATCTCATATTTATCTGCAACCTAGGAATAAATTTGGCTCCAAGATATGCAGGCTGATACTCTGGCTCGAGGATCTACCAAATCAGTGCCATTTTACAAATCTTCAGTAAGATGTCACTTACAATACTAGAATACAGCTCTCGTGTGTGTGTAAGAGCAACGAATTTAAACAGGAACAAATTCAAAGAGGACCTATTACAGTGATTAGAAAAATGGAGTGTCTGCAAAGAGATATTAACTGAGGACAGCTTTATTTTGCTAGCAAATTAAATGCTGAGGAAGAATATCCGACTTCAGAAGTATGTTTGGAAATAAATACCAAGGAGGAATAAAAACTGCTTAAGACAGATTAAGGATCAAACGGCTATACTGCAGTCATGAATGTTACTCCAACCAGTCCTGAAAAAGGACATTTTCAGAGTAGCTAGTACAGGAAACCTAACATTGGTTATAAGTTGGAACTCAATAAATTTATGAAAGATAGTGCAGGAAAATTTCATAGACAGAAACTTAATCCTGATATTGGAATCCACATGTGTCTGATATGGCCTCTTATAGAGAGAGCCTATAATTAAACTAGACCACCATTTCTTTTTGTAATAATTGCAGTTATAAATTGTGTACATCAGGACTTTACTGTCTACCCACAGCAGGTACACTTTTCCCAGTCAATGCACAGTTTCAATTCTGTGTAAGAAGAGAAGAACAGGAAGAAAAATCTTCTCTAAACAAATGGAAATTGTATGCAGCTAAACAAAGAATTTAGGTACTGATGCTTTTAATGACAGTAACATGCTGCAGATGTATATTCCTCTTATGGCTACAATTTAATTTATCACCAGGTTTCTGGATGTAGCGTTCTTCGTGCAGATTAAATTTTCACAGACTGCTGCAGAGCTGGTTTGTGAGTTGGGGTTTTCGTGTTGGATGTTTTTTGCTTGGTGGGGGATTTTTTTGTTGGTTTTCTTTTTGTTGTTTTGTACACTACTTTTGTAGTGCTACAATCCAGAGAATCATCTAGTAAGTTCATTGACACCTCCATTGTCACTACAGGATCACTGATCTATCTTGTTGGCTTTCTATGTCTTACAAAGACTTTAAATATGCATCTGTGTATACAAAATATTTAGTAATGTTGTGTTATATGGAAACTGTGTATTTCACATACATATATATATACACACATAAGCATATATGCATGCGGATGTTCTATTGATTCCTCTCAACCTACAGTCCACTGTACAATTGCTTGAAATTGCCAAGCAGCTAGTTGGTGGGAAATTAGAAAATCCTTCCCAACACTATGTTCCTAGTCATTCAATAGTCTGCTTATGTGAAAAGAGTGGTTATGGATCACGCTCCCTTTTTCTGGCACTCACTGCTACAAAATGCCTTTAGTCTAGTAGGAAAATCACCTTGCAGGTTAACACAGGCAACCAGCAGGCTGAAATAAGTGAAGCCTTCAATTAGTGAGCTGCCTTCAGATTTCTCATGGCAGAAAACACACAGTCTTTATCCCAAGATCTGCCCGTTTGGTTTGTTTGTGGCTGAGCTTCCTTCTCTCGGTGCTCAGGTGCTATGTGAAAAATAAATTTGAAATCCTGTAAATTTACAGTTGGGTAATTGGCAGCAAAGGTGCACCATCAACTGCAGTAAATTAACCATTTAAGCTATAAATCACAGTTATGATTTGCACTGTAAATGTAATTGTTAAAAATGTTCATCTTAACAGTAAATAGCAGTTCAAAGAAATCAATTTAATAATGACAGATTGTTTCCAGTTAGAAATACAGTCTTAGAATAGTTGATTTTAATCACAAACTCATATTCAGGGGCTACAGATTAATATCTCAGAGTATGGTCTTAAAGCCACAAATGAACTGTGTATTTTTACTTTCCTGTTACAACAGCGACACTTACTGAACACTGATGAATGCTGTTATATGTGTCAAAGGGGCTCATTTTAAATAACAGAAGTAACTAGTTTGACTCCTGACTCTGCAAAGCAGCTTGAGAAGACTTGCTCAAACAGCTGCTTTTCTAAAAGGCAAGAGTCAAAACAGAACCCAAGCAGGAAGTCAGTTTTCTAAAAAAAAACCCAAAAAACCAAAAAAACCAAAAAACACACCACACTTCTACAAATATGAAGATTTGCCTATAGTTTGCATGGCTCTATGTGTCTCCAAACTACACTTGGAAAACAACTTACAAGATTATGAACTGGAAAAACAACACTCCACCAAATGCAAGTTCTAAAGCCCGTTCTTTCTGCTTAATGTGTTTTAAGTCTATTGGCATGCGCATTTTTAAAAATTGCATACGGGGCAAGAAGTTCCTGTACCAGAGAAGCAGAAGGCTCAGCCTTTTAAACATTGCACCCAACTTCACATCACCGCGCTGCTGCTCTGCTCTCTGCCCGGGGCTGTGAAGAGCAGTGCTGGGCACAAATACTGTATTTTGGGGTTTTAGGTGCTCACTCTCTATCGTATCTCCTTTTCCTCTGTCCTCATTGTCCCTTTGGTAGCCTTATCTCAATTCTTCTTTTTTCTTCCTCTTTCCATTTCAATTTATTTTCTCAGCTTTCACCTTTCCATACAGCAAGCTTTCTCACACAACACCTTTATCTCCATTTTTACTCCAGTTCTCTTCTCAACCATGCCAACTACTTTTTCTTCATATTTTCCATGTAACAAGGTTTGCATATCCTCTGAAAGTAGTGATCCACATAAGAATCACACTCCTCTGCTCAGCAGAATGCCCTGGAAGATGCATAGGGATGTCATAAGGCTCAGATCCAATATATCAGCAAACAGGCAGAGCTCCTCACTATCACATGATCTATGGGCACATACAAAACAAACCCCCATGCTCCTTGAAGAACAGTTAGCACATCTTCAAGCTAAAAGTCTACAGATAGGCACATTAGAAGTTATGACTGTAATGCATCTACATTAGCTTTGAATTACTAACCATATTGCTTGGTATTCTCCCTCTCTGCACAACAGTCGGCAACAAGGAAATCTATGTTAACCTTGTGTTCAATATAGATTAGGATGTGAAAATGAGCACAGAATTATGTTTCCTATGTTTGGATAGAGGTTTACACAGGCATACCATGAAATCTAGGGCCTCATTCTTTTAATAAAAAGCCAAAACTACTTGAACTATGACAAGTGGATATTCAGCTACCAGCAGCTAGTATTAGAGACAGACAGAGAGATGGTAAATTGAAATTTGCCTCCTGGAGCAAAGCTAGCAGTGATTTCTACAGTTTTATTCCCTACCCCAGAAAATACTGACAACTGGCAACTGTAGCTAGTATTGGGGAAAACAGCCCAGATGAAAAAGCCTAAATTTGTAAAAAAGGCAGGAAGTTTTGATGGGTGTTTTGGCTGATTGGTTTTGGTTTCAGGGAGGCAATGTGTGTTTTCCGTTTTTAAAGTGCCCAAAGACTTTTGTCTGTGGTTTTGTAGTGTCCAAGGACCTTTTAGAAGCACACTCTTTCCAACAAACTCCAGGGAGACTGTTTTCCGGGTTGGCCTTTTTTTTTTTTGCTTTTAAAAAGCACATAATTTTTCAGAAAGCATGCATATACCTCTTGATGCCATCCAAGTCCAAGGCAGTCCTAAAAGATGCAGGCACTGGATTCAGGGTATTGCAGATTTGGCTACCATCTCCTGGCTTTACTCTGTCTTCCTGCCTACCTTGTGACTGAGCCAGCCAACTGGATAACGGTAATGGAAAATGAAATATACAGAGAAGTAAGTGGCTCCAGACATCAGTTGTACTTTAGAAGGAACCACAGTACCTGTTCAAAAGAAAATTATGTACTGTATAAATTACAGTTTAAAAAACATAACTGTCATGGGTCTTGCACTAGGAATTGCACGACTTGACAACAGGGATGTATCCATCCTTTTTCAGCCAGCCAGAGAAGGCATTCCGAGGCCTTTGGTGAGAATATTGCACCTGCACCATCTCGTCTAGTGCGCTGCAGGGGACCTGGCACCAGTGGCACCATGCCATCCAAGGAAGAGAAGCCATCCATCAGCTAGGCTGCTTCAGACCCACTTACAGCCTATGCTACCGTGCACATGAAACGAAATCCCATTAGTCTACAGTGCCCAAATTCACAGCCAAACTTACTGTAAAGTTTAACCCCTTGCTGGCAAGGGAAAAACATCCACAACATTGACTTGAATGATTCTTTTCTGATAAAGCTACATCTCGACTGTGAAATCTTTACTTCCCATTTCATGAGTCAAGAGTACTTTCAGGAGAACATTCTCATGATAATCTATAAAGTGTAATTGGGGGGAGGAAAAAAAAACCAAACAAAAACCAAACCAGTTTTTGAGATTACTAGAGTTTTATCTCCCAGACCATCAGTTCAGATCTCATATTTGCCCATAGTATTTTGCCTTACAGAAATCAAAATGCAAACCAAAACATCCAAGCATATTCTCTCCCAGAGGGCATTTTTTAAGCTGATGTTTTATATATCACAGGACTTTTCTCATTCCAAAAGGATATTAAAAGCACTAGGTCTGATCTATAAAGCTTAGGCATATTTTAGCACAAACTTCATTCTAATATTCTTCAGGGTCCCCTTTATTACAGTAATCCTAATTACTGTCAGTTTGAGGCATAGGAAGTTGACTAAAGACGCGGCACCTTTTGGCGAGAGTGTTGTACACTGTAAATATAAAATGATATCTTCATCTATCTCATGTTTTCTTTGGCTTATAACATCTCCTAAGAAGAAATTGAATGTTTCATCCTCTAGCAAAAAAATTACATCCCCCCTCAAACTACTAACATTTTTCTTTTGTTTCATAAAATGTTAATACAGGTAAAAAACAGGAGTCTAGGAAAAAAAAAATCTGTACTTTCAGAGCTGCATGTTCATATAAACTATCACATAAGTAAATTCTGGGAAGAGTATATAGTACATGTAGACTCTTCAAGTGTGTAGGACACTAGACGTTGGCAATTGTGGAATAGATTGCCCCTTTTTTCCATAGACGTTTGGCACATCACCCTCAGTTTTATAATGTTTATATAGTCCTCATAAGCACATCTGAAACACATGCTACTAAAAAAATGCTTATTATTCACTCACATAGTTTCAAAAGATTAGAAAGAGATCACTGATTCTGGCTGTAGACAGAATTTTTCCTTCCTTATGTAAGAACTGATCCGTTTTTCTCTGGTTTGGAGCAGGAGAGTCAAAGTATTTATCTGAGTAAGAGGAAAGGATTACACATGTAGATGGATTTACAAAACGTCAATCCCGGCAGGCTTCTGAAATTAATAAGAGCCTAATGCATGGGGAGTGATATACTTTACAATAAGGGAAATGTCAAGCTGTGGAAAAACTATTCCAGAAGGTAGCTGCGAGTTAAGTACAGAGTTCACTCCTCTTGTCACTTGATCCTCTCCTTAGAATTAAGAACTGAACTTACCATTTTGAAACATGTAGAGTAGCAGCTATAAAAATCCACCACAAGAACGTTCTATTAGGAGATTTTTCTGCCTTTACACAAGTTTAAGGGATTGTCAGAGGTCAGAGAGAATTGAACATCCCTGCTGAGTTACTTCTATGAAAGACATGCTGTGGAATGGTGTAGGTGTACTTACTCTTCACGGCTGTTGAGACAGGACCAAAAAAACCAAAAAGGGAGTGGGGCAGCAAAAAAAAGACTTGCTGAATATTGACTCTTGTCAGGCCCAAACAACAGGGACGGATACCAATTTTCAGCAGATAAACAAGGATTTTCTGCTTAAGAAACAAATAATTTTCAAAGATCTTTCCAATAATACTCACACAATTAATTATGGCATTCAGGACAAAGCAGGTGTGGTAGGCTGCTCATCATTAGGTTACTCTTGTCTTACAGAGGATGTTTTTTTCTTGTTTTGTGAAACTGAGAACAGAGACGCTTGCAGATCTCCAAATATCCTTTGAAGAACGACACATACACCAACTTCCCCTCCTCAGCTACCTATTAGTGCTTCTCTATCTCCATAGGTGAGAGCGGCCTTCCCCAGGAAGCAGCCCGCCACCATCATTTCCTGGCAGGAGACAGACTAATGAATCCAAGTAGGAGCACAGCTCCCATTTAAATGCAAGATTGAGCTGAATACCTTTCCCAAGCTCTTGGAAATGCAGTGGGTTTGTGTAGGTGACTAACAGAACTTATTCTATACCAGCTTTTAAATTCTGTAACTGTTAATGTATGCAAAATTATCTGACATTTGGAATACATTAAGGAAAGACTTATCAGTAACAATATCAAGACCCTAGTGTAAAGCAATATTTTAATGAATCTGTTTTGTGTAAAAAAAAAAAAAAGAAAAGAGAACCCTCTTACCTCCCTGCAGTACATTTATATCAGAGGTTGGTGCTAGAAGTAAAAGAACTATTGAATTACACTCAGATACTTTTCCTTACTGCAGTGTCTCCTACATTTAAAAGACAGCTCCCTCCCAGTCCTTCCTTAACAGAAAGGTTTATACGCCACCATTAAAACTACATTCCCTGTGACATACCCCTCCCTTCGGATAATCAGAAAGCAAAAGTGGACGCATGAATTGATCTCTGTCCAGGAAACAGGTTAAGTACTAATTCTCCAAGTTATCTAAACCTCACAGCTCCTCACCACAGTAGGCACGGTTACCTAACACTTGGCCATTAATTTTCTGCAATGACTTTTACCTTCAGTATTTATCAGTCATAAAATTTTGGACTATATCGCTCACTCCTTTAAACAGAGTTCACAATGAACTGTAATCACAGTTGTACCCTCAGATTTAGTGCAAACAGTCTGCTTGTGTAGGGCTACAAGAAAACTCATGCAACGTTTTTCTGCAGATATTCTTAGAACAAAAATAACTTCTGTAAGTGCTAATTAAAAGCCTGATCAAAGTAAATCAGGTAAATAATAAATACTTTCCCATGGCATTCTATTATTACTTGCCACAAATTAACAGAGTCTCGCTTCACAACATTATCATTAAGAGAAAAAAAAAATAAAAAAAATCTTAAGTTCAGCAGATAATTGCATCTCCCTGATTTCATAAGCGAGTCCAAGCAAAGATGGCTCACTGGAGATCAGGTTGAAGTGTGGGCAGACCCCAGGGGGAGCCATCCAAAATCCCTTTACCCTTGAACTGGAGGGTCCTCCCACCACCTCTCTTGGGCAAACACCCAACTGAATTGCAGAGAACAACTGATAAAAGTCAGTTCACAGCCTCACCAGCATCACTGCTAGCACCAGGAAGGAAGCAAGAAGCCTGTCCCTGGTGGAAAGAGAGCAGCTCCACCCATCCTGGCCCAGGCTGTGCAAGTTTTTCTCCATAGTTGTGAAGCCCTTGCCTGTGTCATGCAACAACGTGCCTTTCTGCGCATCTGATCATATTAGAAAATCCAAATTAGGATTGTTGTACGTCTACACCTTAACCCCTTCGCTTCTGAGCAGACTAGCTTAGGAACACTGCAAAAAATAGAAAGCTTTAATCACCTATAAGAGAAAATGGATTTTGTCTCTAGTCAAAGTTAAAGACCGCTTGAGTCTGGTAGACAAAGAAGGCGCACAAGGGTCTTCCCCTAAACCAAAGCAAAGTCAGTAGCAAAGATTTTAATGTATCTGAATCAAAGCAGTGTAGAGTGACTTGCATAGGACAGGAGTAAAGCAGAAATGGGATGAGCGAGAGTCCTGCTAGTGGAAATGCAGCATTATTAGCCATGTCTGAGGTGCTAGCAGGCTCCAAAGAATGACTGTTTTCAGACAGCAAAAATCATAATTGCCTTTAATAGCAAATTATTATTTTATGGTTTTTAAAAAATAGCATAATAATGCCCTGTAAAGCCTAGAGGAACCCTTTAAGACAATTACTCTGTAGAAAACTGCATTTCCAATATAAACTGGGAACCAATGTCTGTGCCTGCAGGAGGAAATGAGCACATGAGAGTATATTCTGATGTTGTGTTTCTTCTAAGTGACTGCTGGAGCATGCCATTTTTCTACTCTTAGTGTAGAGGTCTGGGGCTAGAGTTCACTCCGAGGTTACAGGTTTTTTCAGCCTGGCTAGAGATGGGTAATTACATGGGCTGCAAGCACATACCTGCTATGACAATGGGTCACATTTCATTTTTCTACTACTGCCCTGCACAACCGTAGTATAAGCAGAATTTAGACTACACACTATAGAGATGCAAGTACACAGGACAGTAAGTTTAAAAAACAAAGAGTCAGGTGTTTTTTTTTTAAACCAAGCTTTTTACAAAGGAAAATGGCAAGCCAGTAAAGAGATTTATATGCTTTCTGCCCTGAGTGATCCCACAATAGTAACACAATCTGTATCCAGGTTATGGGATGTTTAAAGCCAGAGCTGTAATTAGCTGCTGCCTGGTGAGGCTGTAGGTTTAAAAAAAAAAATAATAAAAAAATCAAGACCCAAGATCCACACTAAGGTTGAAGTGCTTCTAGTAATTCTACCTTTGAGCAAGCTTTTAAAACTAAATGAATTTACAACATGTCATTATTCCTAGACCTTATGGAGTGTATACTTTACTGCCTACAGAGACAGCTTCAATCGTACTCAGTGTCCCAAAGTGCCCACTCCCCTCTGCCTTTTAGCAGGTCTCTGTATAGGCACGAGGTCAAAAATGGAGATGAGCTGCATGCTGCCTGCAAGTGCCTCAACTGCCTATTAAGGGGGGATCTCGAGTTTTATGGCTGCAAGGCTTATGTCACCCAACCATTATTAATTTAATTTATTAGGGGGAACAGTGAATGATACGATTGAAATAATGTGTAGCCAAGCTACTCTGACAATGCCCTGTCTGCTTATTATAGGCAAACGTGTTCTAGTCAGTACCTCTATACTGGAAGCCAGCCTTTCCCTCTGGGATCACTTAAGATGTGGTTATTTCTTTCTATTTCTTATCTTCCCTGTGATCAAAACTTGCCCTTCTTTTCTCCTAGCAAATCTCCCTCTGCATTCTGTTCCAAGGTGTCTCCCCCTCAACCCTTCCTTTTCTTTTCCTCTCTGCATGCTTGGAAGAATTTTGTACTTTTCCAGCCTTTAGAAGTTTAATTCATTTGCTTGCATGAGATCCGGGAGAAAGTTAAGAACTTGAAAAAAAGAATGTGACCCTTATGCAAGGCTTTGAGGTAGAGTGTGTGTCCTTCCCAACACTGGGGACCATATAGCAGCTGCTTTTCTATCTAGATTAGGCGTCTGATTCTAAGATTTGTTACTATTAAAGTCAACTTCGCAAAAATACTATTTCTGGATATCTTCATGAGCATATCTTCATTGTAGTATCCTTAACTTAGTCTTCATTGACTTAGTATTTAAAGAGTATCAGGGAACCAACAGTTAAGCCTATGCATTACAAATAATTAGTAAATCTTAAAAATAATTATTGTGCTAGTTATCTATTTCCATTTTAAGGGAACCGGAAGAACAAATCCTTTCAAATGATGCACAGTAACACGCACAATAACCATTTTAACTTCCACTACCCTTCCAGCTATCTTTATCAATAGTGCCCTTTGACTTTTGCCTTGAGTATCCTTATTTTAGCTCCAAATGCAGAGAGACAAGTTTTGATAACAATACTTACAGTCCTATTCCTAAATGTTGACTAAGAAGTGTTAAACAAATTTAGGCATACATATGAACTACTGTCACTTAAGTATGCCGTATTTCATCACTTAGCTACAACACACCAACTTCAGGCTAGTTTTCAATCGTCATACTCTGCTGATCCAAATAGTTCAGCATTTTGGACACTCTCTTTAGAGGACTCTGGGACAAGATTTTTCAGTAATTTCTTTCTGATCTAGATCCTGCTTTGATACCTGAAATCATTTATCACCACATTGCAATCAGCCCCAAGAACAGGTTTTGTACAGAAAGTTAATCATTCTTGTGACTGTTCTCCAGAGCAAAGGCGTCATCACCTCAGACAGTTGCTAAATTCGACTTGCTACTCATTTCAGATATAACCTCAACATAATTTTATTAGTATGATGGACATATAAAGTAGCTTATGTTTATATACTATGCTAGGATTAGCTTATTTAACATTCTGTATGCAAACTCAATAATTTGGGGTAAGCTTTCATCACTGATGATAAACAGCTGGCTAACAAGCACATTTTCTGAAACTAGGAGTATTACATCTAGGCATTTAGAGCAAAGAACTAATGAAACATCGAGAATTCTTCAGTTTGCACAGGCTTTTGAAAATCCTCAAATAAACTGAAAGTGCATGAAGAACAAAGATGATGCTTTTATCTTCTGTAGATATTTTGCTCTAAGAAGCAACTGAGTTTCTTCTATATTAATTAGATTATCATTAACTGCATTAACAATAGCAAATTCCCTGTGGGCAGAACTTACAAAAAGCATCCCTTTCTGTAGCCCACGTGAAACCACACATGCTCAATCTCTGACATTTTATAGAAAAGCTTCCTGAGGCTGTGCTAGCTTTATTGCTACAACTACAGAGTTCATAAAGCAATGTATATTAATTAAGATAATTCCAGTGCCACACTGAAATTTGGAGATAGATCTAAGAAACAGGGTAGTTTAAAAAAGTGCCAACAGCTTCTATGTTCACTTCTCATGCTGATCCCAGCATCAGCAGAGCTATAGCAGAGCTAGTGCAACTGTGAAAGATGATCTTAAAATTTTCAACATAATCCAGACTGCAAAGTATTATTGTTACTAACATATACAGGGGTATAAAAGGAACCACATATTTAAAGTATATTCAGTCAGATGTTAGTAAAGCAAGTTATTTTGGTAGAACACTCAAACCCTCTATTCTGTTGTGTTAATCAAATCAGAAAATATTCAAGAGAACATACACAGCAATCTGGTATTGTAATGGTTCATTAATGGTTTCTCAGTCACTAGGTTCTTCCTCCCCACCCCCCAAGAATCATTTGACACCTTCGTTTCCAAGACTTGGTTGTACATTTCTGAATTGCTAAAACACTATAATGCTTAGATGGCATTTACAGCTGAATTCCTAAAAAGAGCCTAGGAGCACTGAAGATTTATAGCTAAACCCTGAATAGTTATTTTTTAATGATGAGAAGACCTTGATGTCATTCCTATCCATTTGTCATTAAAGATTATTCTCATCTCCATCCTAAGCTTTTATTCTTAGCAATAAATTGCAGGAGAAAAAACATTTTAATCATTTAATTTTTACACTACAATCTGCTTTTCAAATCTAGAGTCTCTTATTGTAAAACAACATGAGGGGTGAAAGAAAAAAAGACCCCTTTTTCTCCCATTATTATTTTGCTAAGACTGTTTCACAAGGTTCGATTTTATCACCCGCGCGAAATGCATGCTATGTTCACCCTCATGTCAGTACCTGCCGAGGGCTGGGGAACCAGGGTGTCAGTCAGTGCCAATGGATGTGGTTAGATCAGCCAGGCTTAACCCTGACTTAATCTCTCCTAGGTATCCTTTGCCAGCTGGGCTCCTGGGGTTCATTTTGAAGCAGCAACAGTACTATCACCTGAATTTGAGTGAACAGCATATTCATTCTTGAACGCAGACAACCCGTTAAATAAGTTTTAATGTCAAGACTGACAAGCTACTAAATTCTGTGATTGTTCAGTAGGAACTAGATTGAGAAGATAAGGGAATATGAACAAATTTATAAGCAATGCAAAATGTATAGCTAATAAAGCAAGCAGAACATGGGGAATCAACAGTAACACAGTAACCTTGGTTTAGGAACTGTATTTCTATGTCAGCAACACACTGAATCTTTTGACACCTAACTGTCCAAAACGAGCCTCCAGTGATCAAGGAACAGCTACATATCGAATAATGTGTGTCCATGGCTATTTAACAGTGACTTACAACTTCAAAATAGCACAACATCATAGTTCTACTGCTTAAAATAGCACAGAGACTATAATTTTCTATCACACACCCTCGCTTTGAGTGTGCTCTTCACTATTCCTACCACGAAGTCTTATGAGAATCCCTCATGGTGGTCAAGTGCACAGAGTCCCAGCATTCCCATAAAACCCATACTGAAGAATTGAGCAGCTGGGACAGTAAGGTATAGAGTAGAAAAGCTTTTCCCAGATTTTTTTCAATTAAGCATCTATTCCGAAGTCTTGTGTTAACAGCAAGACTGCTGCTCATGCAAGCAGGTTTCCAAAGAACTAGCATGTCATAGGCAAAGCGTGTTCACTCAGCTCTGTTGCAGCCCAAAGTTAAGAAATCTCATTAAAAAAGCAAAAGTCCAAGACAAATTGGTGAGAAATATGATCTATCTGATTTTGATTCCACAAATATGAGGCACAGGTGTTGGGGACTGGCTTTGGTTGCAGGGCAAGAGGGACACGGTGTGAGGACCTGCCTACTACAATTCATGCAGAAACTGCTCTGTGGATGAACAAAGAATTTTATTTCTCTGCTTCATTTCTCAGCTTCCTGTGGCTCCTGACATGAGTCATAAATTCTGTGTCAAGGAAAAATACTAATATTTTAATGTTAAGGTCTTGTCTACACTAAAGACTTGCCCTGGTTTAAGTCATCCCAGTACTTAGAATAGACAGGCACCAGGGCATAGCACAAACTTCAGGCAGGGGGAAGCTCCACTGATCCAAAGCATGAGAGACAGCAGCTTTGCCTGTATGCACTTAGAAACATCATACTAGCGCAAATTCACAGGCAGACTAAAAATCCCGGTGTAGACAACACTTGAGGAATTTCTGTGGATTTTTCCCCCATTTGGATTTTTGTCCAAGCTAGTTTCATGTCTAGCAAATCCGTGAGTCCTTATCTGTTAGTGATATTTATTAGCAAATGATCAAAAGGCATAAAAGAAATCTTTAAATGAGGCAGTGGCAAATCTATTAGGCTATGGCACACAAATTAAGTCAACTAAATGGGGGAGGGGAGAGTCAGCTTTGTTGGCAAATTGTCTTGGACGTTTATTTTGATAATTAACACAAGTCATTCAAACTAAAGACTACAACATTAATCACAGGCACATTAAGATACATGCATTATGCACCACTCTCAGCTTTGCATCCTAGTACTATTAGGCTAAAAAGCAAACATGTTTTTTAAAACCCCTATTTTATGGTGTGCCATGACAGCTGATTAATAACTGCAGTTGCAGGAGCTGAAAGCTTAGTAACCAAAGCTAGAAAATTCAATCTGGTTCCTATACAGACTGAGGGGAGAAAAACTGAGCAACAGAACTAGTAATAAAACCCACTGAAATAGTTTCCTTAACATAACAAGATTCCTTGCATATTCTAATTCTTCCATGGTCAATCTTTTCAAAAGTTATTTTCAAATATGAAGGCATTTTATAAGGTAGCTGTGCTTCTCCAGCTGGTAGTGACAGAAGGTGTTAATGTTCTTGTAAGTGAACAATGAAAACAAATATAAGTCAGAAGCAAACACAGATATGGTGTTTTTCAAAGGTACAAAGGGTATTGGAAATCAATAAGATGAGGGCAACTTACAAATTTATTATACTGCTGAACATCATCTTAAAATATTTTAATGGAAGGAGAGCATATTTTGAAGAGAACAATACTTCTCTATAAAAGACAAAACTGGGAAAGAATACATTCAAAAGACCCCAAACCTGTGTCCCTGATTTCATGAGAAAATAATGGTTATTGCTAAGAACATAGGAGAAGAGATCAGAGTTAAATTTCTACTTCCAGAGTAAATATTTCTCAACTCTATCAGTCCTCTTACCTTGTATTCATTTATGTCCCTTACCACTATCTTGTAGATTTTGGTAGTGTATATTACTTGTTCCATTCCTCTGATGGAGCCTTCTCATACAAATAGTTTTTGAGTAAATCAGTCCTTGTTAAAACTTATGATTATCACTTATAAGTGATCGGCAAATATGGCCATAAAAACTATCTTCCAGCCAGAACTCTTGCCACAGGTCTACACTGCATGTATGCCTGAGAAATACATAATCAGTTTATATTCCTGGTCATCTGAAGAACACAGTAACATGATAAACAGAACACATATTTACTGAAAAATCTTTGAGGGTGTATGTATCAGAGAGAGAGAGCAATAGCAATGAATAAATAAGGCAGCAGCTAATAATCAGATCTAGAACATATTACAGCATTTAAAGTATTTTCCTAGGTTAGGTTTTGGGGATTTTTCCCCCACAAGGAATTGCAACATAACAGGCTTTTTCTGTAGATTCTACACCTAAATAAAAATATGTTCTTTCTTAATTAATACAGAAAAATAGTCAGGTGTGTATATATATAGATAAAGTATATACACATATAGTTTGCAAGTGAGAAGAACAAACAAGACAAATGTATTATTTTCTGAATGTTAGGAATCCGCAATATTTGCTCATCCTATTCACTACAGAGCTTCACAGAGTCATTCCAACCAGGACTCCCTGCAGTTACTCAGCAATTTGTCAATGAGTCAAGCCTGGTACTCAGACAGATGATGTACTGACAAGTCTGTTAGTCTCTCGCTATCTGGAGGAATGCATAAACCACCCTCATCTTGCTCAGAAGCTCTTTGAAACCTAGCGTGATCTTGCAGGTGGGAGTTTATGAACAGAGGCACTTTGGGAAGCTCCTACCCAGGGCAAAAAAGGAAGCAGACTTCTCCTACAGGCAGATGGCACTGAGGGTCCTCCACGCAACCTCGCCTCCATAGCAAAGTTAGGGCCAGACCTCTGGACAGTTGCAGCCGCACATCAGCTGGCCACACATGGAAGGCAATACCATGCACATCCTAAACAGAGATTGCATTTACTTTGCACATTTGCACAACTTGAGAGGTTATTATCCTGTTTGCAATAGCCTCGACATTGCGAGTACTCAACTCAATTGGGAGCAATTTAAATGGACAAAAACCAACAGTGTAAATAAATTCCTCTCTTTAACCTGTTTGCCCTTTTCTCCAAGTCAGATCCCACAACTCAATCCAGCTTCAGTTTTGAAGAGGCTCTCCACATTCAGTGCAATTCCATGCTGAGCACAAGCTTCTGGAAAAAAAAAATAAAATCTACAGATAAGGAATAGAACAGTCTGTACCGGGTGTAAACGGCAGTTTGTGTTAACCAGTAACAAATTCAGTAAAAACTGCAAGTGAAAGAGTCTTTTGCCCAGGATGGTGTTGTAGGGAAATCCACCAAAAAGATGAAAGAGGGAGGCAGAAGGTAAAAATCACCATGAACAGTGATGCACATGAATAAAAGCTTTTCACAGCTTACTTTTACTTTACTTAAATCAGCACAGGTCAGTAGTAATTTAACTATAATCACTACAAATATAACCCAAAGAAATCTAGGTCTAAGTGCAAGAATATATGTAAACACCTGACACAAAGTCAGCTTCTGTGCTGCAAAGTAGGTGCTGGAAAGCAAGAGGCAACTTCAATTCAGCAGTAATTTTATACATGCCCTTCTCTGCCCGCCTTTCTTTAAACTGATCCTTTCCCACCCTTCCTGCCATCTAGAAAAAGTTTTCTAAAAAAAAGTGTCTGCCATAGCGATTTACCATCTATCTTCCAAATGTCATCTGGAAACAGATTGTCCCCTCTTTTCCTTAAAAGTCTTAATTTCTCTCTCCTTGCTACCATTTAACTTTATATCAGTATTATCTAACCACATAAAGCCTCCGAGATATCATTCTCACAAAAGATACTATAAAAATAAAGTGGTAATATGATATATCATACTATATCACTGTCAGGGCTCTTATCTGAAGTTCACTCTATTTTGCAGTGAACTATTTGTTCCCCAAGATAAAGAATAAAACAACCCTGAAGTATTCTTTGTTTCCAGTTCAGCCTGGTGTGCATTTGTCCAAAAAAAGCCCAGGTTATTTCACCACTGTTTTATTTACACCATGAAAAATGAATTGGTTTGGGCTTGTGGTGAAGGCACTGGACTGACACTCAACAGTGGCATTTGCTCTCAACCTCTATATTCTATTGAGAGTTATTTACTTCTGCTTTGAGGTATGTCTACCACCTACTGCAAGGCACCCAAATTTCAGACAAAATTTCTATCCATTATTAAGACATCAAGGATAGCCTTTTTCCTTCAAACTAAGAACACTGAAAATCACCTCTATTAGATTGTTCGAAAGAAAACCTGAATAATATGTGTACTGGAAACATTTGGTGGCTGTTTCTTTGAATATATCACGCAGTTTAGGCAACACTTTTTAACACAACCTTAAGCTATTCCTGTTTTAAGATATTACCCCACATGCCTTCCTTCATGCTTTCCAAGATCTTCTCCCACTGTTGGTTATTCATTTTTATGCATTCACAATTCTGCATCTGCCACACTAGTTTCACTCATACCTCCTGGAGACACGACCTCTGCTAGCCATGAAATGCTCCTGTCTGAACTGACAATCCACAGTTCATAAAAAAGGAACTCCATATAGCAGAGGAGAATTGGATTAGCGTGGTTCATGACATCAAGTTTTTAATCTATAGCAAAATCAGAATGCTATAGGTTTTTTCCCCATTGTGTATGCACTTTATTTTGCACCATCGAGAAGATGTAAGCATTACCTAAAGATATCTTCTCATACACCTTGAAAGTAAGAGTCAAACTGCCATGTCAGCTCACTGTCCAAAACGAACTCCAATGATCTAAGGCTTTTCAAAGGAGGTATTCTTTACTGTTGAATTATAATTACTTAATTTGTCTTTCTTAGTCCTTGATTACCAGTTTCCAAGGTTAAGTCCATGCCTAAACTTGGGACCACCTGTTTCAAAAACTTCACTGTGCCTGGTCATATTTTCATCCAACTTGAAGACAGATTTTTTTTCTTTATTGCCTTACGAAGCACTGAGAGTCATCACAAATAACTTATCAGGTAAAAACTGAGACAGAAAAGAGTAAGCAAGAGTAAGTTTTGAGTGTCTTAGTGCCCAAGCCTACTTTTGAAGAAGACATTCAGCTGAAACACCTTCCTCATCTTTAGAAACTAGGTGATTTTTACAGATACAACAGTGTCCTGTACGACACACAGAAGTTAAAAACTTATTCCATCTGAATGTGATTTTCCCCTTCACATACCTGATGGATATGCATTTCTCTTTTCCCTGCTGGACTGTTAATTAGGATTTTACTATGAAAGCTTCACTTTATTTTATTCTGCACTTCATTACTATGAATGTGATAACAGAAGTCCTGGAGTTTCCAGTGCCTCATGTAAGGCGGATGCTGAAATAAAGATATAAATAATTCAGCAAAGGATCAGAAAGCAGCTAACAATGGGTAGTTCACAGAATGGATAATACTGGGAGCTCACTGCAATATAGTATACTTTCATCAGTGGAAAAGGTGCAATAGTTCTATTTCTGTTCAAAAGAACATAACTTTAGATTTTTTCCAAACTATTCAAAATACAGTATGAATGATAATTGGAAGAGTTCAAGAACTTAGCCATCATGATCTTACAGAACTTGCACTCCAAGACAGATCTGAAAATTCATGCCTCCAAAATTAAGCGGGCTTTTGTTCAGGCTCAAATCTACAGCCTATGCAATTCTGCAAAAAGGTGCTACAAGTCTTCGAGAAAAGCCTCTTCTCTAAAGACTTGGGATATGCTCACTTCTGCTTCAGCTCTCAGAGTACAAAAGCCAGTCATGCCAGAGTAAAAAAAAAAAACAAAAACCACAAAACAAAACAAACAAAACCCCCCACATTAAATACACACCTTCAAAGGGATCTGCAAACATTATACTGCAGACCAAACCACAGTCATGTAGCTACCATGACAGACTGCTCCGACCTCACTAACAATGCCAGAAACAACTTCCCATCACTGCTTTCTCCTTTTTCTGCTCTAATGCAGACCAAACACTGTCATGTTCATCAAGTGGCAACTACTAAGTCTTCATGAAAATGACAGAATGGAAAATACTTGAGGGCAACCCAGAGTCAACAGAGAAAAAAAACCCAAACTTGCTTACAACAACAGTAAGAAATTTGAAATAGGCCCAGCAAGGAACACCAGTAGCATGACTGCTGTGTTAACTTCCCAGTTCCAATCCAATCTTTTCACCTTGATATGTTATATGGGCTATGACCAAGTCTTGTTCGTTACCACATGTTCTTTGCGACACTTGCTGTCTGTTAAACAGCTGCCTACCACCTTTCAGAACAAAGGATCCGTGCCACAGGTTGCATATCCTCTTTCTTAGCAATTCTGTTTCTCCTTGTCATCTTCAGGCTAGCAGGTGAGACACAGCTCTGGGGCACGCTGGCCCAGGCAGCACTTAAACACATAACATATATATAAAAAAATATAATCACAAATGACAAAGACAATGAAAAGTTGCCACCAAATATTCTTTTGTTGTACTCTGAGCAATAGAAACTGCCTTCACTGGCTGGTTCCTAGGGTCAACAAAGTGCAGCACTCCGCTGCAGTGAAGACCTCTGTACTTCTGAGTTTGAGCTCAAAAGCTTCTTATGGTCTTCATATTCAGAGCAGAATATTTTTTCCATCTCTTTTGCATGTTGTCAATTTCTTTTTATTATCAAGTTTTCACAGAATTATAGTATCATTTAGGTTGGAAAAGACCTTTAGGATCATCAAGCTCAACCATTAACCTAGCACTGCCAAGTCCACCACTAAACCATGTCCCTAAGCACCACATCTACCCGTCTTTTAAATACCTCCAGGGATGGGGACTCCACCACTTCCCTGGGCAGCCTGTTCCAGTGCTTTGACAACCCTTTCGGTGAAGAAATTCTTCCTAATATCCAGTCTAAACCTGCCCTGGCACAACTGGAGGCCATTTCCTCTTGTCCCATCGCTTGTTACTTGAGAGAAGAGACCAACACCCACCTTGCTACAGCCTCCTTTCAGGCAGTTAGTTGTAGGGAGTGATAAGGTCTCCACTCAGCCTTCACTAAAGTCCAGGTAAACAACATCTACAGCCTTTCCCTCATCCTCTACGCGGGTCACCTCATCATAGAAGATTAGGTTAGTCAAGAAGAACCTGGCTGTCATAAACTCATGCTGACTGGGCCTGACCACCTGGTTATCCTGAACATGCCATGTGATGGCACTCAGGATGATCTGCTCCATAAGTTGTGTTCACTTCCAAAAGGAGCATCAAGGGAAAGACCTTACGTTGGGCTTTTAATTCTATTAACCCCTCACAGAAATTTTAAAAAAGTTTTTTGTTTTGGTCATCAGATTCAGTTTGGAAAGGCATTTTATTAATATCACATTGTATCATCTGCAACCAGTACAGGTCAGGAATTGCTCCACTGAAGACAGTAAGATCATGGAGACCTTAGATCAATAAACAGAAAGTCAAGACCCTGTATTTGAATCATTTATCATGGCATAAAAAAGGTATAATAAAATTTTGGGACAATGCTTAAGTGACACAGTTACATTAACTGGAAGTTTTGAATGTTTTGCAGAGAAAAATCACAATATACCATATTGGAATCCAACGCTTGGACTAGTTTAGTCTTGGAAGCACATATTTGTATCAAATTCCAAGTTAATTATCTGTCAGAAGAAAACATTTGCGATTTCAGAACTGAAGCTCTAAACCTTCTTGGTTCTATGTAGCCTAAATATGTTTGTCAAAGCATCTTCTGGACACACTGGGTGTACGTCAAAGAGTACAAAATCATAGTGATAATCAGAATTTCAAAGGAGAGTTTCATTGTGTCCTTAAAGAACTTTTCTGCAGGGCTGAGTGGGCTTCTGTGCTCATCCCAGATTACTATCACACAGCAGCAGCGGCACCACACGTATTGACATGCTAGTCACATCCAGCCCTCCATCCATCCAGAGACTGCAATCAGGTACCTGATAAGAATGCAAGTCACATCGACTGGACTGCTGCTGCAGTGAACTGATTCATGCTGGTGCCTTGATGCAAATAACAAGGACACCAGGGCCAGAAGATGTAGGATCTTGTCTTTATAATACCGATGCTGGTTTTGAGATGGAACATTCCAGTCTCTTACTTCTTTTGCAGGTACCTACATTTCCTCTCTTAGCCTCTGGCTGTGCAACAGCATTGTGCGACACATTTAAAAAAAAAAAGTGCTGTGAAGCGGGGGTCAGGGAAGCAAACACAATTTAATCACTAAGTTACTACTGTCTTTGCAGTGCTGTGGCACTTTCTTACTGTCAGTGATGTGTTTTCCCCATCGTCTTTGTCACTGAGTGAAAACTTGTCTAATAGCCTTGAAACACTGCATATAAAGAAAAGGTTAGTCAGACACTGATTACTGATCAAATAAATAACTTAATGTTATGTTAAGCAGGCATTTCTGGGTTTTTTTCCCTGCTTATCTCTCTCTCTACATAATTTTATGGAGATTTTATATATAAGTATGTGTTACTTGCAAATAACACAATAAACAGTTAAGCCACGACAATACTTATTCCGAAGTTCACATATTATTTTTATTTATTTATTGCCCTGCTACCCCAACACAACTGTTAGTGCCAGCCCATCCCATGGAACAATCCTGAAGCTATGTACGCCTTCAATACACTCAGCAGAACAAACAATAAATCGAAGCAGCAGTGGCCTAAGGTATTGTCAAGCTCCACTTAACTACAAATACCAAGCAGGAAAATGCAATGATTTAATTTCCCCCATCCCACCTTATTTTATTTTGCCCAGATTTCTCTCACATGATTTGGGATGAAATGTATGCATTGGTAGTTTATAAGAAAGAAGAGTTAAGATTCCATCCCTGCCCCAAGGGATGACTCCTTTCTGGCTTTTATCTTCATTCTTTTCCTTTCATCCAGAAAAAATGAAATTGGAGTTGAACATTAAAAAAAATAGGAGGGAGAAATTAGAGGAAAATATTAAGATAATTTAAAATCATTAACATTTTCATTGTCATCTTTACCAAGAGGCACTACATTCTTTCCCTCTTCAGCTAGTGAGATGCAGCAGTTTCTTCACTCACCCCTACAAATACATACATAACCATGTCAATTTGAAAGTATGAAGATAGCACACATTTCCAAAGCAGCCACAACAGCCCTGACATTCCTGCTGCTGACACATTTGATTCACAAGTCTTCAAACAGGAACCACCCAGCTTGGCAGCTGTGTCAGATCAAGATATTTACATCTCATAAGGCAAGGATGGACAACAGACCTCTATAGGAATAAACTCCCCCCCCCACTTAAAGGTCTAAGTAGCAAGATATTAATTGTAACCAAGATTAGAAAGCCTTACATCTCATTTTAACTGAGATTATAAAGCCTTCAACAAGCAAGCGTACCTGAACCACGGCAGAGACCCCAGCCCAGTCGCTGGAGGGCAGGCACTGACATCAGGGGAGTTACCACATCAATCCTTCCAGCCAGTTAGCCCTAGGACCACCATGCAACAAACAGGATTAGTGAGGGTAGGGGACAGTGTTGTTCTGGCTCCAAAGCATTCTCAGTCCAGCACGTTAGCCCAGACAATATTAGATAATCTCCCATGAGCACCCTTCTATAGAAAATACATTTGAAATCTATTTACTTTCATAACTGTAGAAGCCTGCTAGACAAAATGCTGCTCCTCACAGGGAAAAGCTTTCTTTTGGGGGAGAGTAATTTTTTAAAAAAATTTATGTCAGAGACTAATTTACAGTAGATCTCCACCACTCTGGTAAGCCAGGAAAGATGCTTCACCGGTTTCCATTTCTCAAGATGAGAAACCACACAGACTGCAGAGCAGAGAGACCAACAGGCACACACAAGAGGCTCTGGCTGTGTCTTGCTAATCATCCCAGTCCAAAAGACAAAGTTTTATCCACACAAAACCAGCAAAACAAAGAGAAATCAAACTCTTATTTTTCAGGCTTCAACATGCATTTAGAGAGAGGAGGACTAGATTTCTTTTCCAAACCTACATGTTTGCAGACTTTCTCTGACATAATGAAAGACTTCATCGACTGAAAATCACTACATCCAGTTTCCCAGTGTGGCACCTGGGAGCCCATTCTGTGGATGGGTTTGCAAAGGATCACCCAGGGCTGGTTCTGCACCTTGTGCACTCAGTCAAGAAACAGCTGCAAAGCAGAAGGGTAATCCAAGATCTATTTATACCTGTTTCTGCAAGAAGGACCATTTATTTTAAAGTGTTGTAGATGATAAATCTTCCACATAGCCTAATCACGATGCCAAGGACAGCAGAAAGAAACCTGAGACACACAGAACGACTAAGCTCCCTGCATTTCAACATGCAGTGGTGGACAAAGTAGTTGGAAAACACCTTTCATTTACATCTTTGCAGTTACACCCTGTTACTGGCACTCAAGCAGCAGTTTACATAATTGTCCTGGTTTCAGCTGGGACAGAGTTAATTTTCTTTACTGGGAGCTTTAGCTGCTGTGGATTCTCTCACAACCATTTCTTCGGTATGCCAGGCTGATTCTGCCATTAGATATGGGCACTATTGCCCACGCAGCAAGAGAGACATGCGCACTTTTTTGTTAAGTACTGAAGTTGAAGAGTAGCCTCTTCCAGTGCCACCGAAGTTTAGGTGAATAGATGAGTTACAGGAAGAGAAAGATCACAGTCTTAAGCTTGATGGAGGTCATTATACTTAACTGCCAACAATTTAGATATACTACAGTTGGAGTAGAAGAAAAAAAAAAGATAGAAGTCTTCATAAAAATTAACTCCTGAAAGAGCTTGCCTTTGTGTAATTTTTTGCTGTTTTGATACAATTTTCCCCATACAGTAAAATAGAAGTTCTTACACCATGACTTAAATAAAACCACACAAAATCAGCAGTTTTTACAAACACTTCAAAAATAAAGGAAAATAAATTATTGACAGCCAGCTGCAACTTTAAATATTTGGTATTACGTAAAGCATTCTAAATGAACTGAAGCAAGAAAATAGGCTACGACTATATACTGAAGCAGTGATGGATCCCTAGAAAATGAGTCACCAGAATATTTTTAGACTGTATAGTACCTTTTAGTTCAAAGCACAATGAACAGACAATGCAACTGTGATTTGATTCACCCATTCAGGTAGCATCTTCAAATGGAAAAAAAATATCATATGATCTTTTGCTTACACAGAATACCAAATCTTTCTTTCACTTCCACACATAAGAAAGCTCCAAATACTAAGTAAATATTTAATTTAGCAACATAAGCACCAAATTTTCTCCTGGAAAAACTGTCTGTGATCTTCAGTTTTCTCACAAATCACCATCTGCACATACCTATGCAACTACTCTATTTTGAGTTTTTCTGCATACAAATAGGACCTGCAAGCAGATACACAGAGATCATAAATGACAGAGTCTCACTGTTCCAAGCCTGAAGTACAAGTACATTGTGCCCAAACCTTTTTAAGGTCCCAGAAACAGTGTTTCCCAATGCTTAATAATTTGTGTGTCCAAAGAAGGGGAACAAATCTGGTGAAGGGTCTGAAGCACAGGTCTTATGAGGAACAGCTGAGGGAACAGGGGTTGTTGAGCCTGGAGAGCTAAAGCTCAGGGCGGACCTTATCACCCTCTACAACTACCTGAAAGGAGGCTGTAGTGAGGTGGATGTTGGTCTCTTCTCTCAAGTAAGAAGCAATAGGACAAGAGGAAATGGCCTCCACTTGTGCCAGGGCAGGTTTAGACTGGATATTAGGAAGAATTTCTTCACCGAAAGGGTTGTCAAAGCACTGGAACAGGCTGCCCAGGGAAGTGGTGGAGTCCCCATCCCTGGAGGTATTTAAAAGACGGGTAGATGTGGTGCTTAGAGACATGGTTTAGTGGTAGACTTGGCAGTACTAAATTAATGATTGGACTTAATGATCCTAAAGGTCTTTTCCAATCAAAGTGATGCTGTAATTCTACATTCTACGTGTGATTTTTGTAACAGGATGAAGGTGACAAGTTACTATGGTTTTGCACCAGAACTTTGCAAAGCTTGACATTTCAAATACTCCATTTCAGTTGTTGCTGCTAATGCATCATCACAAAACTAATGTAGTGAAAAACTGATACCAATGCAGTTATTAGCTGCTTCATGAAGCATGACATCAGTAAGTGGCTGGTACTGTTGACTGTCCAATAGGTACCTTGTTGGCACTTGTGGCATTAAATGTCACACACAAATTCACAGGGCCAGTGCAGGATGATGCTTCACACAACAGCTACCACGATGCACGTGGTATCACACCAAACCCTTGCAGAAATGCTCAGAAGTCAGTTAAAAGCATTACATTCTCCACAATGGTGCAAGACTCCTCTTTGCCTTGATTTTCTGACTACAAAGACCGGCTTTACATCTGCAATGGTTGAAACCTCAACTTTTTGTGTACACTTCATGGACCATTTCTGTGCTAACAAGGTCAGGCAAACAATGACACGCGTTTTCATTACACATGTAGGAAAGACTTCAGCCTGCAGCCTTTACACTCATCATTTTCCCAGTAGGATAGAAAACTGCAGTGGAACACGGGACATGCTAACAGAGGATTTGAGCAAACTACTTCCTCATGTCATGTCTGTTTCCCAAACCAAAATGGAAGTTTTTATAATGGCTTAGGACATAAAGCAAACACATTAACACACAGCACAAAAGAAGCACAAACGAACTCGCTTACACAGCCACGGAGAGTGTTTTCTCATTGCCTATCAAGTGACTATTGCTTATGCCACAGCAGTCAGTGGCAGCCCGGGGACCCATCCAGCCCATTTCAGCAGGGTGAGGCCACGCACAGCTCCGACATGGTGCAGAGCAGCCCCAGCCCACCCGCTGTCCCCCCAGGCTTGCAGGGAGCCCACAGCTTCCCCCCTCCTTCTAGGGCAGCACAGCCAGCCTTCACCACCATGTCTCCATTTAAACACCAGACCCTTACACAGCTCCGAGGCCCCCAACCACCATGGCCCCAAGGCCCCCACAGGTTTGCCCTGACCAGCCCTCGCCCCAGGGCCACTCCAGGCCTTCACCCACCCAAGCGGGGCTGTAGGAGTGAGGACTCGCCTCCAGCCCAGCACCCAGGACAGCCCTCCCCCGTACTCTGCAGCTCCTCTCCGGCACTGCCTCCTTTCCCCCCTGACGGGGACCCTTCCCTGGGGCTGCCCCCAGCCCTGGGGTGGTGCCTGCCAGCCAGCACCCCGTGAGATGCCCAACTCCAGGGGCACAGGCTGGCTGCTGCCTCCGGGGCCCAGAGTAGGGCACAGGGCTGCCTGGGCTCAGTTTTACACGGATCTGTGCAACACTGGCACTCGCTGAAGTCAAGCCTGCCCGGTACATGTTTTTGGTACTACCAAACCCACTTTTCATCAGAAGCAAGCTCTGCGTGCCTGGGTATATTTCCCAACTCTGCCCTTCCTTTTTTCTCTGGGTGCCTCCCTGGAGCACAAGTTATTCCAGGTTAATGTTTGGAAGAAGTTGTGGACACAGCACTTCTCAACGAAACAAAAGAATGTGCTCAGTTCATTAGAAGACTGTGTTGCGTTGCAGTGGGGGTTTGGGTTGTTTGCTTTGGGGGTTTTGGGTTTGTTTCTTTTTGTTTGCTTGTTTGCTTGGGGATGTTTTTAAAACATTTACCATTTACTGACTTAGACATCAAATAGCTAAAGTTGCACTCCTCTTGGTTTGGGTCCTTTGCTTCCCCACGACCCCCTCTTCGTGTGAGTTTCAGCGTTTCTACTTCATATCAAGTTTTGTTTGGTTTTGTTTGGGGTTTTTTTTGTTGTGGGTTTTTTTTTTTGGGTGTTTTTTTTTTTTGGGGGAGGTTGTTTGGGGGTTTTTTTGTTGGGTTGGGGCTTTAGGGCTTTTTTTGTGGGTTTGGGGTTTTTTTTCCTCACCCTTGAAGCCTAGGGCAGGATGCAGAAAATACCCAGTGAGTTACAGAATACCCCTGAGGTGAAATATGAGTAAATGAGATTTATCATTTGCCTAAAGAGAACACTAAATATAAATAGTTTTACCTACTTCCATTTTATTTAGCATGAAAGAAACAGTTCCGTTGCTGTTACTGTAACCTGCTAAGGCAGACAAACTATGGTTGAAACAGAATCATGCAGAAGTTCAGAGCCAAGTTTTACAAGAGGACATTTTTAATTGAATAATTTATAATTTTCAATTAGAAGTTTACTAACAAAATGCAATTAAGATTAGATCCAGTATATGTAGTATATCCAGTCTATGTGTAACTAAGCCCAGAGTTGAATAAGGATATCCAGATTCATAGTTCAAAGCTTAAATGCACTACCACATAGTAATGCTCTTCTTCCAATCAGGCAGGAGGTGCCATGAAAGTTGACTATTGGTATCAGATTGTTGATTTTTTCCCCCCCTAAAGACACAGTTTTTCCACTTCTGATGAACAAATGCCATTGCTGATCTTTAGAATGGGGACAGCAATGGAAAAGCTCCTGAAAGAAGCAGTGGCAAATAACATATCATATATAAGCAGAAGTCGTTTACTCATTGCGTGCTTCCATAAAGTCAGAGCCAATAAAACCCTCTAAGGCTAGCATGGTGAAGCATTTTACAGAAATCTGTACAAAGCTGAGGACTTAAGGAAGGAGGCTCTAATAATGAGCAAACGTTATCTAGGAGCTGCATGATTAAAGCCTGTAAGAGGCTCCCAGTACTTCAGCAAGACAGCATGAACAGAGTTCCCCAGCACGTAAAGATTTTTGCCAGGGCCAATTCTCTTCATAAAAGGATACTTGGGCTGTCAGGTTCCCAGCTGCCAGATAATTGTCTGCATTGCTGTGGGTTTCAGATTATCTTTATCTTACAAGAGGGATAGGAAAACACAGAGGAAATGAAACATTCACCAGAACACAGAGAAAAGGCTGAGTGGCTGACAGGCTCCTGGCTTATTTTATAAACATCCCTTGAGAATATACCTCTCACAGATGTGTTTCAAAAGAACAGAAGTAGGTGGTAAACAAACACCATACACCTTTCTCCAAGGCGCTTCAGGCCCCTCTTCCTGATCCTGAGCTATCAGCTATGCAGCAATCCATTGCTAGAACACAGCTTCTTGAAACGCATTTTCAAATTAAAATAAACAGTACGCCTGCACATACAAGATGCTTTCTCTTGATGTTACCTTTTCACTAGATAGGAACGTCTCTGCATAAAGAAATTCAGGTTTTCTTTAAATACTAAAGTGCTACATAAAAACCCACAAAAATGTTTTTATTCTCCAGATCAAACTCTAATGAAATGTAATTGCTTAGTGACAGAGAAAAATGTTCTGATTTTTTCCCCCAACTGATCAGACATATTAAAACCAAAGAGCATCATTACAGAGTAATATAATTTCCTGCTTGGGATAGCACTTAAACTGTTAACCAATTACCTATACTTTTAAGCCAGAAACCTGTTCAATCAAATTATACTTTCTAGTCTTAACCTGAGTAAATTAAGGGAAACAGACACCACAATTCTCCTGACACTCTGACCCAACTTCACCTAGCAAAAATTTGTGTTCAGTGTTTAATTTGAATTTTCCTGGGTTCAGCTTTCAGACATCTGCACTTATGTTTTTCATGTTAGAAAAAAAAAGTATTTATTATTCTAGAATTTCCTCCAAGTGAAGGTACCACAACATAGCCACCAAGGTTTTGCTTAATTCCCCTGACCACCCAAACATGGAATTTTCCTTAAATCTCTCACTGAAGACCACACTTCAAATACATCATGGTTCTTTTCTATACCTTTCCTCTCCTCAGTGTCCTATTGAAAGCGTGGCTCAAGCACAAAGCATTCCAGTACTGGCCTGGAATTTTGTACCAAACTGTGCATGAATACATAATGTCATCCCTAATTGCTATTCTCCTCTATTCACCTGTCCAAGGGCCACATTAGACATTTAGCCATTGCAGCACACTTGGAGCTCATGCCAAGTCCCTAATCCATTACAGAGACCACAGAACCACTGTGGTACAGGATACAGCTCCTGGTTCAGTAACTGTGGATTAGTTAACCCTAGATATCTGACCTTGTCAGCACTGTAAAAAACCCAGTTACTTGAACAGACATGGGTCACCACATGATGTCAACTCCTCTAGAGCACTGTCCTTTCTTCTTCGCTGTTTATCATGCTGCTTGCCCCTCATGTAGGTAAGTACTTAAGCATGTGCTTGAGGATTAGTCTAAACTACTGACTGCCCTAAAGTGGGGGAACATCTGAACTTGCATTTAAGCAGCTACATACCAGTTTGGTACCATAAACAAGGTTGCTCTCAGCAGGTCAGATGATGCTCTGTGCCTCAATTGCTTCTAATACCTGAGCACTCTCGTTCAAAGCTAGCAGGTTATCTCTGCTCTCCTCTGCAGCCAGCAGCAATTGAATATAATGAGACTTAAACTAAAGTGCTTTCCTGCATAAGGCACACTACTCTAATCTTGGCTCTAAGGAACCCAGCTGAGGATTATAACTGAGGAATATAACCCTCCTCCCCAGTCCCCAGTCATTTTCCATCTGCCCATGGGGGAATCCTGTTCACTTTTCCCCACACTTCTGTATCTAAAGTTCTTACAGCCATTTCATGTGCTACCTCAACTCCCTTTTGTTTTTTACCATACACTTCTCTTCAAGTTCTGTAACAATATGGAAAGAAAGAAGAAAGCCTGGTGTAAAAAGCTCCCTGTATGAGGAAAAAAAGTTTATCTGAAATGGAAAAAAAAAACAAACCAACAACCCTGCATAATCAAAGAGCAACTCAGTGAGCCAGGGATCCACTTGAACAGATGACTGAATGCAACCCCTGGGTAACTCAATGTAATCTCCTCACCTGTTTACTGAACAAAGTCAGAGAGGGACACCCCCAAAGTTGGATGTATGGAGACAACTGAAAAGGCAGGAATAGCAAAAAATTCTGGAGGAGATCTGGGCACTGATGTTGTTAATTCAAAGTAATTAAAGAAACTTATACATAAAATGCTGCCATTAGCAGAACACAAGGCTATATCTTGCATGTAAGACCCTATCAATATTGACAAAGAAAACAGCAGCCCTACTAACCCAGTTAGAATAACATTGCAGTAGGAGCTCACGCTGAGTTACCCACCAGGCTATACAAACCCACAGGCTCTTCTTGCCTAGGGTACAAATCCACCTACTACTACTTCTTCTTAAACAAGACATTGAAGTCTTGCTGAACAGTATGTGTGTATTTTCAAATGCAGCCTAAAGAGGAAAAAAAAAACCACCACCACGCTCCTTTATAGTTTGTCAAGTCTATCACTTCAAGATCAACAGTTCCATCATTGTAAATTCTGGTTCACCCCCACCCACACTCCTCTTTCTCTAGGAAAGAGCGAGTATATACAGCCTAGGCTCTCACCCCTCTTCCACTGAAGAAAATTAAAGCATTAACAGAAAACAGAAGTATTCATAATAACAAAAAAATACTTCTGGAAGAGAGGCAATGGGTATTATTCTTAATAAGACAAATCAGCGAGTAAACATAGTATCTACTCATCATTCTGTGGCTCTCAAAGGGCTTTGAAAACATTATTCAGAGCTGCACAACGGGAAGGAAAGATCACCGTTCCCCTGTTACCAAGCATTGAAGCATCAAGACATGCCCATAACTTGAATAACTTTTGGTAAATCTACAGAAATACCGTGAGACTGTATTATCTCAGTAAGGTCAAGGAAGCAGCTCAAGGTGCTTGTGACCAGTCTTCCCCCACCGCTGTCCACTATAGTTTGAGATTACTTTTCAAAACAGCAATACACCAACACCATCTAAAGAAACAGGCTGTACTTTGGTGAAAAAGTGAACACACTCCTCGCAAAAGCCCTCTGTAAAGTACAAGATGACACAAAAAGGGGTCCCATGATTTGCTGCACATTAAGGTGTCTGTGGCAGAAGCAGAGGAATAACTGAAGCCATGACCTGTAACACAAACCCTGCTTCCTTTCTCGATACTCAGTAAGCTGCCTTGAACAGAAAAAACCCAGCATACTTACTATAGATGCTCAGCATCTGGAAGAAGGACTTGGTAGGTCTTAAGAGTTCCTGCACAAGGATGCTTTCCACTGTGGGAACTATTGTGCTTTTTCCAAAGTTGGAGCCCAGTAAATTTAAACTGTCAACTGTGCTTCAAAAGAATTAGAAGATTTTTTTTTTTTTTTTGATTCAGACACCTGGGTTCTCATGTTAATTGGCCCAAATTCACTGCAAAATCTGAAGATTACAGCAAGAGCTGGCTGGGTGGAATTTTGAGCTCATGGCAATACATAATGCCAAGAAAAACTCCTGAGGATAGAGGATTATCCCCAGTCTAAAAAAAAAAATTCTCCTTACAAGAATGCATGTTCCAAATAACATGCATTAAGAAGCACTGCTGTGTGAGGTGTCAATTTGAACAGGCATTCTCACTTTTTTCCTTCTCAGCTGTAAACTAGAGTAGCTCCTAGAATCCATCATAGAATCCACAATAGATGGAAGCACAGGGTTGCTTTTGCCTCCTATAAATCTCTTTCCTGCTCCCTAGCACACCCTATTGCATTCCTATGGCCAAGCTGCAAGGAGGACAGTAATAGAATCACTGTGCCAACTAATAAATCCCTTTCCAAGAGAAACTGAAGCAAAGTGTATAGTACAAGGGACTGAATTATTCAGTAATGCACTTGGCACTGGAGATGTGGAACTGACACTCTTCATTAGCATCATCAGCCTTGTCTGCTGACACACTTTCTATATTCATGCATTTCTTGCCATGCAGCACTGAGGCTCAAGTCACATGAACCAGATGGGTCACACGCGTCATCATTATTCCTCTCGTGTTGCTAACTCTCATCTTTTTGGGTCATCTCAGGAATCTGAACAGCCCGAGATAAACTCTAGTCCAGAAGCAGCTGCCCATATTAAATCAAATCCTAGCCTAGATATCTCTGCTCACCCCATCACTGGACTCAGAATTCCCTAAAAAATAACCAAACGAGACCTCAGGCTAAACTGAGGACCTTATGGATCTCAGCAATAACCAGGAAGTTCTATAAGGCTTCTCATCCCTAGACCTGGGCCTAACAAAACATTTGAAAGGCAAATTTGATCTATATATTCTTTTTCCTGGAAAAGATCTTAAATGTTTATCTGCATCAAAAAAACAAAGTCATTTGACACATCCCAAACTGGAAAAGACTTACTAACTGGTCCACAGCCACTCAGTTTGCAGCACAGGGAAATGCAGAACCACCAGGCAGAAGTCTGGCCACAGAGAGAAATACACGCACACACAGAAAATAAGGGAATGCACACACACACTTCAGCTGTTTACACTGCTAGCATTTTGCGGACAAAGCTGTGGCAAATCCTGCTCTTGGGTTTACCTACTATTCTTTTTCTTCATCTTTCAGCAATAACAATTTAGTCTTTCCTATTTTCTAAACCCAAGAAATTCAATAAAGCACCATTCATTTGTAAGCAAATATGACCATTTGGATACAGTAGTCTTGACACTATTGGTTAGAAGAATTAGAAAGCTATAATTGATTTAGTCCCAATATGGCAGACCGAGGCTAATTAAAAGAACAGTACAGCTGAGTTAGAAGAGAAACTGTGCATCTTTATTACCATAGTCTATTTGAAAACATATACTTCCTCTTATACATCAGAGATTTCAGAATATTTTCAAGACTTTTTTCTGTAATCTAAACATAACTATACCGGACTTATTCTAGAAACCAGGCAGACAGTAAATCTTTCTTGATGAGAGATATTTCTGTTTGCACTTCAGTTTGATAGAGCAGCACATCTTATGACCCTGTCATGACTTAAGTTTTCTTACTGCCTGCAAGTAAAGCTCCTGCATCAACAAAATGCCTGGCAAGAACTTCTGGTTTTACATGGGTGGAGAAGAGAGTGAAAACAATTTCATTTGATTCCAGGAAAAAAAGTCTGAAAAGTAAAAGAGGTTTTAAAACTTTCCTTTCTTGAGGGAGAGGATAGGCAGATCCCTCATGTATCAGAACAGTTAGGGATTTGGCAGAGCTCTTCTGTTTAGTGCCTTCCACCGACTCCAGTACCATCACAATTGACTCAGCTGTGCTGACCAAATTAATCTGGTTAACTCACCCTGACAGCCCAGCTGGAGCAGAGGAACTTTGGAAGGGAAACTTGCACCATCTGTGGTCCACCCTATTAAGGTGAGTCATTGGCAGTTTAGGGCACAACCTCTCCCAGGACAAAGCTACTTACCAAGCATACACAGAACGAGCACAGGCAAGACAATTACACAAAACTGCAATGAAACAGTAAGAATTGCAGTCCAGGGATGACAAAGCAATTAATCCACAGACACCAGTGTTCACAAGCAAGGAGAAAGAACTCCACAGTATTCATCACCAATGGCATATGAGTGTAACATAAAAAAAAAAAGAGTTTCTGTTCGCCACAGAACAAAAAAAGGCAGCTGCAGCATAGACTGGGCAGTCTTATTCAGCCAGAAACCCCACCATCACTCTCTTCCAGACCCCAATCTCTCCTACTCCTCCCCTGCTGTTTCATATCCCCAATTGCCAATGAACCTCATTAGCCTTCCTGCATGAAGCACCTGCTAATCCACCCATCCTTGTTAGCACATTGAAAAGCATCTGGTGGTCTAGAGAGAGGAATTTTAAAGTCTTTAACTCTAACCCTGCCAGATCCATCACCACCATGCATTCAGGTTGTAAACGTTATAAATTGAAGAGACAGTTATAGTCTGAGTTCACAAGTACCATCTCAAATTCCTACATATGAATGAACAGAGTGTTTGGTGGTACCTGAACCCGGGGCAGTCTATAACCAACACCTGAACACATCTCATAAGATCCTGAAGAAACAGAAACAACTGTACTGGCTTTTCTGATATCTGAACATTTGGTTTTCCCAATTTGAGTTCTGTGAACAGATCAACTTGTTCACACTCTCTACAACCTGTTCATATACTCCTATGGTCTGCAGGCTGCTGCACTTTGAGAAAGCATAGAGAATTACACATTTCTCCAGCTTATCTAAAAAGCTTGACTAAACACAATCAATTCCTTGCAACAAGACACCATTGTGACAGATAACATTCGTATTTCATTTTTTTCATTTAAACTGTGGTATACAAAGCTGGGGAGTGAACAGAAAACCAACATATTTTTAAGATCCTTATAAAAACAGAGAGGTGAATAATGTGATCTCATGACATGATGTAAAATAACTTAAAAAAAATAATTTCATACAAGCTGCAAGTAGAATGAGTAGTCCATTGGAGCATTATGGAAATAATGGCCACTCAAGAAGCTAACATCTCAGACAAAATGGGGAACAGAAGGAAAAGTATAGTCATATTTTCACGAGTAGAGAACTGAGAGGGTTATATTGAGCAACTCTCCCCAAGGACATGCAGGAGATTTATGGTGCAGTCAAGAAGTAAACAAGATGACAAGACCCAGTCTGGAGCTTTTATTACAAGGTTCAGCCATGAACATAAAATGATTTGATAAAACCATTTTATCAAGATACTTTGACAAGGATTTGATGCTTTGTTGCTTCAGTCTTGATTTACTGCACAGAACTTGCAGGAGTGTTCTCCAGCATTTAGCAGATATTTTAGAATTTACCTGTTGTCAGATTTTCTACTTTGGGTTTTCTGCCAGCTTCTGCATACCCTTATGACAGCACACTAGGCAACATACATCTAGTGCAAAGCAATTTCTATCAGTCGTCACAAAAAGGAGGCACTTTATACCTGTGGTAAATAGGATTGCTCCTATAGAGTTTGATAGTTGATTCCAAATTATTTCAGAGCCTTCAGCATATCTGAAAAGGTCCACAGTTTGAACTCACCGTGGTTTTATCTAACCCAGACTAGCTAGAGACAAACTTTGCGGACCTATATACAACAGCTTTTCTTCACATCGTAACCACAAGAGTTCCTTCTACTGCCTGGGAAGTTACTCCCTCTGCCTTTCGGAGGGCTTCTTGTTCCTATGAAGCATCTGCTATTAACTAAAAATTTCCAAGTTACTGATTACAGCTGAATCAAACACATATGGCAGTTACGGAGATGATACAAAAATATGAGACACCACCTAGAGAAAGTCAGACCAAACTCAAAGAGGTTCAGAGTCATAGCTTAGGTTGTAAACTCATTTGGTAAGAGATGCTGTACCCAAGCAGAACCTTCCAGGGTGTTCTGGGATAGGGCTTGGACTCCCATTTAGTATGTGAGTGCAGGTTATTTAGAACGTCTGTCTTACAACATTCACAAATCATGCTCTTTAAACTGGCATGTCAGTTAAGAAAAGCTCTTTTTTTCTTAAAATAGCAACATTTTAGTCAAACATGGGTCCCCATCAAGAACACAATGCAACTGAAAATGGTACTGCCACACCATTGCTGGAATGACAAACACTGGCTGTGGCCTTCAGTATCTAGAGACTTGGGGAGCACTCACCACTCTGAGAACTCTCGGGTTTTTTCTTGTTTGTTTTGAATCTTTTGGTTGGGGTTTTTTGTTTGGTTGGGTTGTTTTGATTTTTTAAGAGAATGATTTCTACATAGAGTAGGAGGAAAAAAAAAAGTAAACCGATAATGGCTGTAGGCTCTTGGAGGATTTCAAAGCTTTATGCTCTTGACCACACTATAAATGGCCAAGTTACACCAAAATACACTTAATATCCTCTCACCTCAGGGTCACAAAACACTCTACAAGTATTCAAACAGTAAGACAGCCAACACTACTTTGACAAGGAAGATTAAATGCTTGAAGATGACTCATCTGTGTGCAGATGGGTTTAGTATCTCTTCCAATTAGAGCAGGAAAAAAAACGAAACAGAAAAAAACCCTGGTATTTTAGGGGCAAAAAACCTCACCGAAACCCAGGCATTTCCTTGGAAAGTTTCCACATAAGGGAACAAAAATTTGCCTTATTTGAAGAGAGGCATGAAACCTGGGTGTCTGAATTGTAAACCAAGCCCATGTGTTTGTCTGTTGTGGAGCGAAGCTAGCTCAAGTTAGTTTGTTGGTTTTTTTTTAAAAAAGTGTTGGAAACTGATTTCCTGTATGTTTCTTTTTTTTAAAGTGTCTTTATATTTGGATTAAATGAGTACTAACACTAAAGACTGCTTGAATTTTCCTGGGATTCAGGATATCAGTAAGGGGTTTTTTTTCAGTATAAGAGTTTGGAAAGTTTGTAAATGGTCGTATAAAAAAAGAAACCAGTATTTTTCCACAAAATTCTAGCCAAAATATCTAACTTTTAAACAGCTCTCAAAAACTCTTTCCTTCTAATGTACTTAGCCAAGCACCACAGATTCCAGTGATTTAGAATCTGAAGTGTTTAAGTCTTGGATATATACTTGAGTTGTAACAACAACTGCATGCAATAAAGAATAACAGAATTGATATCTCTGCTCAAATATATACAACCCTCAGTAGCCCCCCACTGGCGCTACTAAGCATCAGTCTGACTCTTAGTCACAATTAAAATAGTTTTAAAAATTGCTCATAGCTATGTGCGAGCCAGAAGCAGGGTTTAAAGCATTACTGAGAAAATCCTAAATATATCAGCACTGTTAGAAAGAGCTACAATTTCATCACTGGGCAAACAAGCCTCCAACTATGTTATTCTGTGTTGTCAACTAATTTAGCTGTTTATAGAGTTAAAAACTTGACTAACATAGCAAAAAGCACTTTACCCATTGACCATGCTTCTACATATCTAAAAATAAAGCCCAAAGGCTTTTGTTGATAGGTTATCTTGGCCTTCATCACAGTGACCACCACAGAGAGCCAGCCTCTCTCTCCTTCTAATGTTAAAAGGTCTACTGAGCTCAAAATTACAGTAATAATTTTCATTTACCAAACATCTATACATGGAGTACATCTCGTAGCTTTATAATACAATGACTTGATTACACAGTTCATCTAACAAAATTCACTTGAGAATCAGCCAGCCACACTAAAGAACCTGACCCAATTTACATGCATTTTCAGCCATGCTTGAATAGACACTGCATTAGCATGAAATTCACCCCTAAATTCAAGCAAGCCAACCACCACCCAGTTATCAATGCACATCTTAACTCCTTCTCTTCTGCCATGTAGGAAGCAAGTAGTGGCCATACTGGCCATTCAGGAGAAAAGGAAAACCACATCATACCAAAAGCTCCCAAGCAGATGCAGGTATAGTATTTCAGACTCAGTTATCCCTACAGCTTTCTCAGAATGATTCCCAGACCTAGGCAATTGTTTCTAAAAGCAGACAGATGACAGGAGTCAGGATCCACAGGCTCCTGAGAGGCTACAGAGCCTCACTGCTGTTCTTTGATAACAAGAAATCAAAGTTTTTAGCATAGGGCTTTATTACCAACTTTTGCTCAATATTCTTTCAAAATTAAAACAACCTGAGAAGAATCACAGCCTTGGCGCACACACAGTCTTGGTATGAAATGCATACCATACATGACTACCACATCCACCTACATGTGGATCCCAAACACGCACAGCCAACATGGCAGGCACAAGTTCACCAAATACACATATACAATTCTTCTGCCTCAGACACAATCCCTCTGGAGCCAAACAGACTGGGTCTAGATCTCTGGTTTACTCCTCATCATTGCTCCTGCAATAGGGTACACTTTGCAGTTCCTGAATATAAACACACTCCATGTTAACAGCACACTCACATATATACTCTAAAATTGTGGGGTTTTAAAAAAAAGAATATTTAACAAGACTGTTCCCAGAGGCAGAGTAACACACTGTGGCACAGATCTTGTGGAAGATTTCCCAGGCTATAAGTTTTCACTGAAGTTGAGGTGGACAAACTCATCTTTATACGAAACTTCCTTTAGATCTAACAGAGAAAGTAAATCAAAGCCTCTCCATGTGTTGCAACACAAGTGTTTAATGACATCTTCAGAAAATAAGCAAACTAACATTGTGACCATGATTTAAAAAAACCACGAACTGTTTCAAAGCTGTAGTCACAATTTGGTATTAAATGAAGATAGGCACTTGTAGCAGGGCGGAAATTTAGTGCACCCTATGGATGCCTCTTGTTTCCATGGCCAAAGCAAAATAATTTTAACTTGCTAAGACCAGCAATGAAAATAGTAATATGATACATGCTGCATGCTCTGTGTAGTTGCCAGTGAAAACCAGGGAGACCAGTCTTCAATTACTTTTATTTTCTGCTTTCATAATCCATTACATCCATGCATCTAGTTCTCCAGTAACATCTGCCCAATTCTCTAATTTTCTACTACTAAGTCCAGGAAACACCTGCACAGTGGCTGGAAGACTCTGTTTTATTGCCCTTCTCTTGCCTTAAAAGTATGAAGCTTTCCTAGCTATAATTCACATAGCAAAGGATTAATTGTATGAAAAATCTCAGAACTACAGCCGTCCTGTACCAGGGAAATAATGCATGCATCACATATTTCAGCAATCCTATCACATGGTACATCATGATGAAGGGAAAGATATCTCCATGAAAATATTCTTGCTGAAGGAAAAATATTCAGTGAGTTAGGAATCAGAAAGCTATGAACATTGAGTTTTCCACTCAAGAGACTCATGTTCTTTTCGGTTTTCTTTCAGAAAAAAAAAACACCTTATTTTAAATAAAATATCCTTAACATGGTACATTTATGTACTATTTCAATCTGTCATCGGCAGCATGAAAAATAATTAAGTCCAAGCATTACAATTTTCACATGCCATATTGTCTTACAGGCTTCATGGTGTCTTCATGTGCTGGAGTCATATACAGGCAGACCTAAATAAAGAGTGAAGCCAAACCCATGGTGTCACTGAATACTATTGCTAAGAATTCTGAACTTCATGGCTCGTGTGGAACAAAATCCACAAGTACTCTATGTCCCACTGGACACAAATCATCACTTCACTATTTTTATAGTAAAAGTAAAGTCTGTAGTACCACAACAGGACCAGAATAAATGCAGAGGACACTGCAAAATGCTTTGTGTCCCTGAAAGAGAAGAAAATAGTTTCAAACAGCTTAAAGAATCAAAACACACCCAGCAACGATAAATAAACCCTCAATGGCGATTTCTCTTCTGAACTAAATCCTTCCTGACCCAACCTGGACAGACAGTTCATCTGAATACATCAGCAGGACAGAGCAGCCAGGTAACTCAGATAATTAAACACTGCTAGAATTACGAGCTTCTATCATGCCCTGGTAGTTGTGGCCAATTACAACTTCAGGAACAGGAGCAAAAACACTGGAAGCCAAATTGCACATTACAGAAGAAACAATATTTTTCTAAACCACAAAGGCAATATTCATAGAATGCAAATATTATATAAGCAGAGATCAACCCAAATAATCTCTAAACCTGCTTAGAAAACAAGAGCCTAAAGGACAAAGGAGAACAGTGGCTTTACAGAGCTGTTGCCCACCTCCTAGGATCAACCCATGGAAAGGACTTTACTGCCAGCACAAGGAAGATCTGGCCACGTGCTCTAACAAGACCCCACAGACCATCCCAGTAAGTGGAAGTTTTCTTTATGCAAGAAATACAAGTTGTCAGTTAAAATGGTAACTCTCCTATGATATGACAAGAAATTGAAAATATCTAATAGCAAACTGTTACTACAGTAACAAAAGTAGGGGGAGAGCATTAATAGCTTTGCTTCTTTGCAATGCCAGTTCTTCAGAGATAGACTCGGTGATAGCTGATGACTAAGTTATATAAGAAGTCTGGATACCAAATGAGACATTGTTAATAGGAAACCATAATATTAAAAAAAGGAGACAAAAAGACTAAAGATCACATTTCTTGGCCATGCACAGTATTTGAGAGGTACCTGATTTTGAGGAGTTCTGTTACTCAAAAAAGATAAAGCCAGTTGGTGTTAATTAAAAAAAAAAGTTGTAAGTTTAATGTTAAAGATATAAAAAAAATTAAAAACCTAATTATTTTATTCTGCTCTATTTATCTTCAACTGAAACAGACATTTATTTTGCCTACACAGTATTTAGTTTGCTGAAGACAAAAAATGTGATCAGTATTTTTCCAAAATGAACCATGTTTATTTGGCTTGGCAGCAGGGAGAGCTTTTTTTCTAAGTCACATCCATGCCCTGCCACCTGTGGCAAGAAGCTTGTTTTGCAACAAAACAGTGCTAAATTGTGGATGAGCACTGGAAAATTTAATTAAAACTCACTTCAAAACCAACACATCCTGTAAGCATCTCAGGAAATCTATAGGTTCATCATTAAATTGATTAGCAAGTTTATAAAACCCCAAACCAAAAAATCTGTTCAAATATGCATGAACACACACACAAAAAGCAACCACCCCCAGTAATGCAAATTCTCTTGGACCTCATGCATTGTGGCAAGGCCCCCGGAGTAAGGCAAACACGAACGACCATCTGTTATTTTTGTCTGCAAAGCAGCGACTTCCCCCCTGATGAATCTTTGATAGCAGCCAAGCAATGGCAGCGACTGCTGTGGCAGGAACTGACAGCCAGCAGCCCCAGCCTCCATTTCTCTTTTCACTCATCCTGCATGTTAAATGGCTGCCTCAAACCCAGGAGTAGCTCTTTACATATTAAAACCAAATATGTCTTTTCTGTGCTTTCATTTAAATTACGGCAAATGAAGGGAAGTGTCAGGGAGCAAGTGAAGGGAAAAAAGAAAGAGAAAGAGCCGGAGAATGAAGAACCCCTCAGGGAGCATTCATGGTGCCAAAGAGATACTCATTTTCAAGCACCATCTGTCAAGAGCTACTTGGAGCTTTTTCTTTCTTTCTCTATCTTAAGACCCTCCCCCAGGTTTTACCATCTCACTTGCTATACCAAGTGGCAAAACCCTCTAGAGCTCACAGAAAACCCACTCAGCCTTCAATTGCTTGAGTGCCAAAAACATTACTTCAGGACAAACTGAGCTACAGTAAAAGTCAGTATCGGGCTCCAATTAGGTGTGACTTGGGTGCAGGAGACACTTTGTCTGCAGTTATTGACTTATAGCTTCTTTTAGGACCACTAGAGTACAAGTTTCAAGACCATAAAAAAGCCTGAGACTTGCCCCAAAAGCATTGATTAGGGTGGCAGCTCAACCATGGTCCTGGTCCCACCTGGCTGCTGAGCAGTAGCACTGAACCAACCTCCATGGTAGTACAGTTGCAGAGTGAAGGAAATAATGGTGCAGAACAAGCTAACTTTAAGATTATGACACCTTTCCCCATGTCATGTAAATCTATACATTATCTGACTTTTCACTCGCAGAAATTTAGTGACTGACCTTAACAGGAGGATGTTTCGTAACTTATAAGCAAGCAACATGACTTTCACAGCTTTTCAGTACAAGTTTGCATAGAAAGTTTACAGTGGACTGCAAACATTTAGATTAAAAACTTGCTAGTGTTTATATGCCATATCTAAATTATCTCTGAAAACCATATGGAGAATGTAATAATCATGAGAGGTCACAAGTTCTTGGCCCTAAGAAACATCTATTTATGAGCAGCAAATACAGTGGGGTTCTAAGCAGGAAATTCAGTACTGCCAGAAGGGCTGGCTGGGAAAACAGAAAGCCTGTTTCGCCAAAAATTCTGGGCCTTGATTTCTTCAGTCTTTGGTCAACTCCAGGACTTTCTGAAATTTTTATGCAAACAGAATAAAAATGGAGACAGATCAACCCATCTATGGATAACCAGTAGACAAGCAACTGAAGAGTTTTCCATGAAGGTGTAGTACACACCAATTCTGGAGTTGAATTCACATTCTTCCTATAATGCCAGGCAAGATCTTCAGTGAGATCCCACAGTTCAAAACCATAAATTCACATTAAAATAAAATATTTCCAAGGCTGCTTTTAAAAACAATATTGTGGTTTGATTTGTCAGCTTACATTTCAACTTTTAAGATGCACATTTTTTTGCACTTTTATTCTGAAATACTAGGACTGGAAAGTCTAGGTTTACCTGAAAAGTTCAGGCATTCAGCCTTTTTAATCAAGTTTGAAGAAAAATACCTAAGCATAGATTTTATCACAAAATAAGTCAGAGCAGTTGGTAATAGTAAGCATCAAACCTGACCTTTCAGAGGCAATAGTGAACTTCAACTACCGACTATTTTGTCATTTCTTATTTAACCAATTCATTTTCTCAGTTATTACAGACTTCTGGCCCTTAGCAATGTCACTATACTTTTCATAAGGAATTTATTCCTCCCATAGCATTGTTGTGTATAACAACCACTCCAAGATATGAGACAACTCTCTACTTTGCCCTACTATTCACCTTATAATTTTCTTTGTTCAGTGAACCAGAACAACCCGTGGGAATACATCAGGATGCCAGGTCAGCAAGATGCTGGACAAGATACCAAAACACCCAAAGATGTTTAAGCATCAGAAGAGTCTTGCCAGCTTCAGCGAGGTCATTCAAGTCCACAGAGAACGTGCGTGTGCTATGCTGGCACCCACACATGATTCCCAAAGCACTGCTAGATTCATACACAACTTTCCTCTAGAGCCAATCATGAGAAGTGGAGAACATTATCATTTCCAAAACAAATGTTTCTAAGCAATTCTGAAGGTAAAAACATAGTAAACTCTTATACCTAGTGGGAAATAGAAGTCTTCAAATATTTTTAGCAGAAGTCTACTTACCTAGTCAGGGGCTTGATGCATTGTGGGAAACAGTTCAAATATGTAATACCAGTGTAAACATTAAGCAAATAGAATGATGTGAAAAGCTATTTTGAAAGTCAAAGACAGCACTCATCATTTCTATTCTTTCCTCTCACACACAAACAATGGATACATTTTTATTTTTAATTTAAAAAAAGAAAAAATACTGCAATCATTAAGCTTTTTTTAATGCACACACCCCCTTTCTAAATAGGTTTCCTTATTTATTACAAGCTTTCTCGATTTTTCTGCCTCAGTAGTTTTATTATCCTTTCATTGATAAAATTTCCCTGCACTTCCTATATTCTCTCTGTTAGGCTGTCATCATCTTGTAGATTCCTCTCCCTTCCATCCTATTTCCTTATTTTAACATGCTAGCTTTACCTCCCTCTGTATAAAACCTGACCCAACCTTCATCTTGGCTTGCTTTAGCCTGACAGTGGATTCTTTCCCTACAAAGCTTGTGACTGAAAATACAGCATTGCCAGCTCTGTTCAGCAGTCTCTGGACTGCTTCTTAAAACAAACAAAACCACCCCTTCAGTGCTACCTGGTAGAGAAAAAAAAAGCAGCAACCCAGATGACTGGGATTATTGTTCAAGCAGAAAACAGCTGAGCAACAGACACTAGGGATCTAGTTGTTCTTCCACCCACTGTTTTCACTAAGGGGTATTTCATTTGAAAGCTTTCAGAATTACTCCTGATTTACTCTATCTTAAAATGGTAATGTCTACTCTAACATATTCCTAAGAGCGCCCTACAGTTGGTTGGGAATCCAAGTATTACCCATTAGTGGAAAAAATAACAATTAGCAAAAGTTCAGTTGGTAACAAGTTTCTCAAGTACTTAAAATAATAAACAAGAACATAATAAAGTGATGATAAATAATTGTAATACAATAACCTAACCTGGCAACCGGCCAAACCCTTGCAACGAGTTCCATGGTCATCTGTAGAGTCCCCATATTGCTAGGATTACTTCATTTACAAGACGTTATTTACAACAGCCAATAATTAGAGGATTATGGACACATTTTTATATATGTATTGTATTGAGTTTCACAAGCATTCTTAGATCAAACAGATCTCAAGCAGTATACATTGCTTATCTTTATAATACAGGGCATGAACCAGGAAACCTTGCCGCTTGTGTGGCTTTGCAAGTGTAAATTTGTTTGTACTGCATCAAACTTCATGAACAGCAGCATTTGTTAAAAACAGGAGTACAGTTTGGTGTGCTTTACTTCTTCACTCCTTCTATTCAATCATTTTCTTCCTCCAAAGGTACACATGCTGTGGCATAAGGAGCAAACTGTTGACAGATGGCATTAAAACACCACGGTCCCATAATTGAGACTTATATTCATACATCCCTGCCAGTTTGGAATCTAATTGCCAATAAAACAATACTGTGATATTGCCACATCCAATACTATCACATTTTGCTGAAGTAACACTCGAATCCACTAGTAAATTCTGTTCTCCCAGAGCAAAATATTTTCTCCATTCCATTCTGACACAGGACTATAAATCCACGTACAGCAGTTCAGTTTTGAATGAGAACTTGCCTCTCATTCCCAAAGTGCTCTCACAGAGTTACTACCAGTGCAAGTATGAAAATGCTAGAGATTTGTGTATTTGGTTGCAACACTTATGTGTTTTACCCATCTTTTATTAAAACGCAGCATGGTACCCAAAGGAACCAGGAGTAAGATATGCCAGCTTTGCTATACTAGTTCTGCCTGCAGTCCGCAAATTCAGATTAATTCAACAGCCAAGGTATCTACTTCTGATTTATCAGACTACAATCACCATAAACTAAATTGGAATAAATGGGATGCTAACTCTTATTCTATGGCTGCATTTAACTGGAGATACACATAGATGAAAGGTAAAACCAACCTTGTTCCAAAGATAACGGAGACAACGGCCGACTGTTGCACTTACTGCTACAGGCTGCACTGCCTTCCCCTTGCTCAGCACAGTCATCCCTAAAAATACCCATCATCTCCTGGAAACTCATGGACTGACGCTGGAAGCCTTCATACAAAAACTTGGTGTTTACTACCATGAGATTTTACTCACATTAACTTCACTGATAAACTGAAGCATTAATAAGTGCTTACAGGACTAGGTTCTATGTGAGCGTGTTCAAGTGTGCATGTTTATTTATGTTTATTACCTGAATACATGATATTCAGACATATACATTTACCGCAAATTTTCAGTATTTACATGTACACATACATGCACAGATATGCATACATAAAATCCCTTCTTTTACCCACTACTCAGATGTAGTCACCTCACAGCTGGACTGTAGTAGTTCTTTTAAGGCAGACAGACAATACCATGACTTAAGCCATCAGGATCAGAGAACACGATGGGCAATTGCTGGAGAAACATGACAGGTTGCTGTAGAAGTGTTTGAGTAATTATGGATAGTTTAACAAGTTTACATACATTTTGGTTTGCCATTCTGTTCAAAGGTCTGCTCATAAGAAGGATTTGTGGAATAGTTTAGGGCTGCATCAATAAGCTTGATCACCACAGCTTTCCTAGAATGGATCATTTATAATTGCCTATTTGGGCTCTCAAGTAGATTGTGCGAGAAGGACAATGCCTTTCCTGGCTACATCATGGTGAAAGCAACAGGTTTAAGCTGGTCAGCAAAAGACTGGTATAAAATAGGTCTGATAAAGATGTAAAGCATGAAGCCAGTTCCAACTTCATATGCTATAAGATTAAAAGAAGAACAAACAGATATGGACAGACACATAGAACTAGATAAGCCACAAGCAAATTGTATCACTAGATGAACTCCAATCATATCCCCGAGTCATGGCACTATCTCAGACCCTGTAAGCTTGACTTCTCAAAAGGCAGATTCACTCATCCCTCATACCCTGGGCTTGCTGTCTGACCTCAGCCATAACAGAAGCTTGCCCTCAAAAGCCTATGTGGCAGGACCTCACTTGATGCGTTGGTAAGCTCTCAAATCTGAAGATGAGCAGAGCATGTCTGTGAGGAGTTGCACAGGCTGGTAACCGATGGGCAGAGCACACCAAGCTAACAGCCCTTCTGACGGTAAGGCAACTCAGGACACCCAAAACCTGCTTACTAGTTATTCAGCCAAGTCCTGTCCTGAAAATGATAATTAGACAAGTCACAGAAGAAAGAAGTAAAAATCCAAGATGACCAAAGGTCTTGTACTTGAATGATACTGAAGGTAGTGACAGATATGCCTTGAAAAACTGACATACTCACAGAGAAGACATATTGCTGGATTCAGTTATTTCCCAAAGGGAAGGTCAGAGAGAAATTACAGGAAAAACTAATGACAGTTTGAAGGAGGGAGGAAGCTTCAGAATGTCAAATAGAAGATAACAGAGCAGGAAGGCCAATTGACAGCAGCATCAAAGACTGGAAGACAAAAGGGCTTAGTCACATCCAGAAAAACTGAAGACTGGAATACCCATGAGCATCTGAATTTCTTCTGCTCCCTTTTCAATGTATGGCAAAATGCATATGCAAGAAGAATGCATGAAAGTGGATGAGTACAGTGGCATTCCTAACACAAGGGGAAAAAAAGAATTGGGAAAGAAAAGTAATTTTTAGAAAGTAATTTTTAGAACTAGAAGATGACACTGTTCTGCCCAATACAGTATTTCCACATCCCTCCCCTAGCAAAGGTAACATTTAATCTGGTTAACATGCACTGCAAGAGGATGTCATGTTCTCAGGTTCATGTAGTAGCGAACCATGGCCCTGCCAAGTAAGTTCTGCTGATTCACCCTTGTGCCAGAGCTGCCACATCTTATTAACTTCATGAAGAAAATAAGGCAATAAAAGAGTGTCTCTGGGAAGTAAAGTAGCATCAGAGAAGGAAGTCTCAGTATCTACTCTAAGACTTCCATGTTCTAACAGTTCTGGACAAAGGTCGATCACAGGACAAGTCTAAACGATATCCAATAGGTGGGGGTTCAGTTTTGAGCACTTCATATGTATTGGCTTAAACAGCCCTTCTCATACCTAATTTGGGACTAAAAAAAAACAACAACAACAAAATCACAGTTTATCCTATTCATGTGAAAAAGTAAGAAACCTCATTTATTTTCTCTGTCAAGATAGTATTTGTTTTAAAATTATTTAGGATACACGAGACAGCATAGTTAATTTAGATGGGTTACAAAAAGTTCATTGACCAGATTAACTGTTCTCCACTGATTTACATTATTACAAGATTTCACTGAATTATTTTTATCCAAATCTGTCATCTTTTCTCACACATATTTTGCGCCTGTTATTTCACTACTTTGGTTAAGTAAATCCATTCTCAAGTGGGCTACAGTTCTTCTGCAGGACATAAAATAATGAAAAAAAAACCCATCAGGAGTGTTGGGTTGCATTAGCCTCATTGGAACACCACTTGTGGGAAAACCAGGAGCAAAGCAGTATTTTGATTATCAGATAAGGAGGCTTTTGGATTCATATTAAGGTTTTAACTGCCAGAAAGAGGAATGATTTAATAGTCTAGTTTGAGTTTGTTGAAGAAATACTAAGAGGATACCAAATCTGTATTTATATTCCAGCCTAAGTGAGGAGACAGAGGCTGGGATCTGCATTTTGTGTGATATGTCATTTTTCCAGTCTCTTATTCACCTGTCTGTATATCAGTTCCAATAAAGGTTCAGTTTTTCCTCACCCAACTGCTTAGGACTGCCCTTGAACAGGACTGTCACCAAACCACACCTTCCTTTTAACCACTACTTTGTCAAGAGCTGAAAGAAACCAGTGCCAGTGTCAGATAACGTCAAACCACGCAGAAGAGCAAGCTTTTATCTGCTCATTTAGCAGGGTAGCTACACCATTAATGCGTAGTGCCATCCTACTGCCTTTACCTCTCCCCAGCCTCTCCTCACTAGATGTATTCCCACCTTGGTTTGTATTGCATTGTCTTGAACAAAATATTCTGAAGGCAACATAAGAAATCTGACATTACTTTGTTATAAAATCACATTTGTATGAGAATACATATTTAAAGGATGAAACTATGCTTTAGTGTATATCTACTAAAACTCTATTTGAGAAAATTATTCAGCTAACATCCATCCACTAAAAAAAAAGGGTTGTGTTATTTAAATGAAGAAGAAACCCAGTAAGCAGAGTATTGGAGACCATCTACCCAGCCGGCAAATACTTGTAATGACCAGTGTTACAGAGACACAGGAAGAGGCTCACTGTTTGTGTGTAGAAACCTATTCAAATGCATAATACTGTTTTCCTGTAGTCATTATGCATCCAATATTCTTTGGATAAATGGAAGCATTAGTGCAGGGGGGAGGAAGCACAATCAGGTCATTAATGATGTATCCTTTTACTTCACACTAATGGGAAAAATTATATAAGGCTGAGCAGAGAAAGAGATATAGATTTACATATAAAATCAGGTAAAGCCTTTTGGAGTATTCCAGTTACTGGAACACTAGGCAAGACATCTCAGTCCTTTGGCCAGTACAGTTTTCTTGATAAACCTCCAGATGCAAGGTGAATTTTGCTTACCAAACTTGTAAAGGGAATATGGGAAGATCACAGTTTCTAAGTAAACAGCAAGCAACTTCAGCATTTAAATATATGAATCAATGCAAGTGGATGCCCCCCAGTCAAGCTCATCAAGCAAGATGCAGGCTAGGAAAAGATCAAGTAATTCAAAGTAAGCTTTAGCAAAGTGCTCAGCAAAAGGAGTCAGACAGTATCTGCTTTGTCTTTTTCCTATAGGTTTACCTTTACAATTCTGTATTTTGTGACCTAGCAAGTTCTTCTGATGCTAGTTCATTAATAGAGTAGTCCTAAATTCTTGCAGTCCCATCCCATCCCTCCCCACCCCCACTTACCAACATGAAGGTCTTATTAGTAAGACCTTTAGTGAACTAGGCTAAATACTGTCTCTGTTAATATGAATCTGACTCAGTCAAGCCAAGACATCACTTTAACTAGCTACAACTATAGTAGACATAAGTCATGTCTCCTCAAGATACCAGCTGGTTCGCCGCGGTCATCTTCCCTCAGACAGAGGGATTAAGGCATTTTATCTTGGTAATAAAAGTTTTCTTCCTCACAATTTCTTTTTTTAATTAATAAAATTCCATTTTTTTAAGTGTTCTTGTAATAAGAACATGAAAACAGGTACTGAGTATTTACTTCTCATTTTAAGTTTCCATGGATTGGATAAGGTGATGCAAACATAAAACCATTGAACTTGGAAAATGAGAAAATAGAACTGGGTAAGTCATCTGAAGGAAAAATAAGAGTTTGTGAAGAAGATATTTTTTCAATCAATATTTAACCATACTGGTACACGCTGGAATGCAATACGGACAGGTACCCCATTCAACAATATACTATCCTGTTTCAGCACAGCTAAACAACACAGAAAAAGCTATTTCTCTTTCCATTCCAAGTTCCTTCACAAACCTACCGTCAAGCAAAATAGTCTTTCAAAAGGTTATATCACTCTTCTTCTAAATACAAGCTACTCTGTACATTTTGTGGTGATCTTAATGACAAGAAAAAAATGTTTCAAGACCCCAAAAAATTAGTAGAACACATCTTGCCAATATCAAGAGTAAAGCACTTGTCCTTAATTTCAGAAGTCACTGTACATCCATCATTTACAGCTGCAAAAGTCTTTTCTATTGTGACTTGCCTAAAGATCAGACAGAGTCTTTGAGCAAAGCTATAAACTTACAGCAGATCAGCTGATACTTTCCCTCCCCCCCATCTTGGATCCTTTTTAAAACTACGTCTGGCTGCATTTCTGCCACCTTGATATAAACCAGCCTGAGGTGATCATTTTTATCGAGACTTGCAACTTCTCTGTGAAAGGACACTGCTTTTCTCAGCAGTACTCTCACCTGAATTTCAAAACTAGTGAACAAAGTGAAGTACTACCTTGAACAGAGACATCATTGCACAGTTCTAATATCACGTGATTTCATCCAAATACATTCACAGAGCAGAAAATCCCTGTAAGCAATGCATGCATACAACCATAAAAGCATATACTAAGCTTAAGTCCTAGATGTCAGCGCATGTGTGACCAATGATCTCAAATAAGACAGACATACCAATAAAGTCTGCATGGTGCTTCTATTTGCTAAAAGGAAGTTTTGAAGGTCCCATCAAGTCCTCCTATATAGGACAAAAAAAAATATATAAGACTTTCTTAGTGGATATCTAGTAACCAATAGCCTGAAAACACAGACTTCAGCTGAATGAAATTCCAACCCTATTTCTCCTTGTGAGTTCACAGGCAAAATTTCTACTGGCTTCAGAGAAGCAGAAGTTGGTCCCACCTCTTCTGAACTTACTTACAATGGAGTTCACCTCCAGCCTGCCTTTTACTGCAAGAAGCATCAATAAACCTGTACAAAATTCAATGTGTGGTTTATGCTGCACTTAATTTTGTGGTTTGGCTTCCATTGTTGCAACGCAGTTTGGATCTCACAAGAAATATCTAGACATCAGTATAACCATTTCACAGTATGTGGGAAGAATTAGAATGCTTTCATTGTCAAGCAGGCTAATTCTTTGCTAACAAGTGCCTTCTTGTTAAGGGAACGGCTGCAGCAACAAACAGCCAGGTCACCATCAGTGGGTGTCACTGAAGACTCTGTTGCAACAAGAAATGAATGTGAATGAAGAGAGATGAGCAAAAATTATGAGAATCAGGTAGTCCCACAGCCACCACGCAAGCTCCTACAGCTCTATCTAAGTATTAATTGTCATTTAATTCCCCATAGCATTCTAAAACCTAGATGATCAGATAATAAGAGGTTGAGTGGTATGCATAACATCAAGCTGATTAAATTTGTTTACTGATAATTCTTTCAGGTTCCCATGAATATCATGTAATTTTCAAGGTTTATTTCAAACAGATTTTATGTAATGTATTATTGACAACATCCTCATGGACCATTTCTACAATGTCATTCAGGATAATTATTTCACAACAGATTTTCAGAGTCCCTAATTCCTGTTGGGATTTGCTTTTGCATAAATTACAGAGCAGAATATTTAATCAGTGTCCCCATTAGAACCCTATGGCTTATTTTTAGGAATAAGGAATGAGAGAATGGAGAGATTTTGGGAGGGGCAAAGGGAGGGAAAACAATATTTGTATAACTGCAGCATGAGTATTTTCCTCAGCAATATTTTCTAAAGCACAACAAAGCTAAATGCTGTCCTGCAGCATCTTTGCCTTTTTTAGAAGTAAACACTGGCATTAATCTTTTTACTCCATTAAATTAAATATTAATGTTAACAAATTGCATAATGTAGAGTTAAAAAACAATAAACATTTAAACCCCATTCTCCTTAAGGTTGTTTCAAAGAAATGAGTTAGCCTTCTTTAATAATGCCAAAACAATAATAAATCCATTACGACTACAGGAATTTTATATATATTTTTTTAATATATATGTACACACACAAAGACCGGACAATCGCTTGCCTCCTAAAGATGACAAATCCTTATGCTTCAAAATATTCACATGTATTTCTTTACATAGCACGCGCTATAGGCTGAGCATCAGAACAGGGTGCTGTGCTCACCGTTTACAAAAGTGAATTAAGCAGGCAGACAAGTATGGTCCTGGGATTTGGCAATATATCTGGAATAAAACACCCATATGCATTCACTTTTCTAATAGATTACAAGCTGCCCACTGATGTCTGCTCACAACAGAGGGTTTAAAAAAGTTGAAGCAAAAACTAAACCTCTCTGACTGATGGGAATCTGGGTTTCCCTGAATAAGGACCAAACAAAGCATTTACCATAATCTATATGTGAGCATACAGTTATTTTGTCAGAGCAAGGTGGTGTTTCAGGCCACCAGAACATACTGGGTAGCGAGGGAAGGGAGCGATGTAGCCATTGCCTGGTCTGAACCAGAATCACCATTCTTATATTTTAAGCCTCTGTCAGAGAGGCAAAGTGTGTTGCTGCTGCAGGGGAAGGGGCCCCAGTACAGCGTGAACCTAAAAATAAAGAAACAGCTTGAAGAGCAGATGGGGTTGTGATTCTATCCACAAAGGATCTAGCAAAGAAATCACGACTCACGCTGGGAGGCACAACAGGCAGCACAGGAAAGACTGTACCTCGTTTTTCAAGCTCAAACTGCACCCAAGCTTCACCAGTACCTCCAATGCACAAGGAAAAGCAATTTTGACAGGTAGGGCTGAAACTTTCAGTGTTTTAGGAGTCAACGGGAGCTGAATGCCAGATTATCTTTATGACCTTTTTTCAACTGAGGGTTTGGACACAAGGGCTCAGAGAGGTACAGTACTCCTGTGTTGCACATGTGACTCCTTGAGGGTCATGCGTAGTAAACTAACAAATGAGAAGGCTTTGTACATTACCCAAATGTATTGCTATTTGTGGAGAGTACATCACTAGCACAAGGTTATAGTCATGTGAAACTCTGCATCCTTCATACCTTTCCCCACCAGCATAGCTCATGCATATTCATTATACCAGTACTGAGCAGTGAAGACTAAGACCTGATCAAGTGATGTTTGTATCTGTAAATAGCCATGCAAATATAGAAACTACAGACCGACAATGCTTAAGGCTGCTAGAAAACCACCAGCTTAAACTGTCCCAGAGACTTCACTGCCTGTTTATGGTCTCTCCACAGCACAAATATGTTCCCCTTACCTAAGGTATAATTTCACCTGAGCCAACTGGATCTCAGAGCTGGCATGGCTAAGGCTTGCCGTAGCATGCAGCCTACAGCACAAAAGAAAATGCTGTGCCAGCAGCCCACTGGCAATTTAAAGTTGCTAGCTGGTGGCCATCAGGGTTTGACCATCACAGTGAGCCTGGAAGAAGATCTACATCTGTGCCTGGTTTTCCATGGAAAAGTGCTTTCCTCACTTTGCCATTGTGTCCCTCCAGCATCTTCTCATTAAAAAAAAGTCAAAAGTAAATAAATTCTTCCCTTCTCCCTCAGACATACACATACCAAATCAAACGCACTTATAAACTGCTACAATTACAAAACATTTGGGCCTAAGACTGTCACAGGCAGTTGTGAATTCTACACGTACCCAGGTGCCAGACCCTTATTGTACCGCTTTCCTTAAGAGGCAGACATAAGCTGACAGTGGCCATATACCTGAGGCCCTGCAGAAGACAAAGTATCCTACCATTCTAACGTAGCCATATCATTTGTACTTTTACATTACAGGCAGTACAGGAATTTTAAGAAGTCAGTGCATCCTGCCAGCATCTTACACAAAATAATATTTTTAATTAAAAAAATTTAATTGTTTAAATTTTAAAATATTTTTTTAAAAGGCCTTATGGTAGAAGTTATAGTACATTTGTTGGTGCATACAAGTTTTTCGGTTTTGGTTTGTTGTTTTTTTTTTTTAAAGTAGAACTTTTGAAGTAATCCCACAGTAATATAATCATTTCTTCACTGCTTGCAGACTCAAATAAAGCAGCAAATCCAAGCCATCTATTCACATTAAATATACAATTCAATTGTCCTTCATCAAAACCCAAAAACTTCAGGAGCTCATCCTTTTCTGATGCTTCTTTTTCTTAAACCAGCTTTAGGTTTTTTATCATAGAAGTCACTTAGCAATTAGTAAGAGTGTAAAGAAAGCTAGATCTTTCCATGATACAAGAAACTAGGACCTGGGGAATATCACCAATAGCAGCAGCTATGGGTCTATCTAGCACAGCAGTTCATGGCCCAGCTAGTAAAATAAGCCCACCTTTAAACCCTCCTGTGGGTACAAATAGAAGCAGCTCTATTTGAAAAAGAATTGCTAAAAATGAAGCTGGCCTCCCCTCCCCTTCTCTCCTAGTTGGGTACCAAAGCATATTGGTTTGTGCAGTCTACTTGGAAAAGTTTAAGACCACTGTGCTTGACTACTTGGAAATTATTAGAAAATCTCATTAAAAAGCCTTTAAAAAGACATTTTTATCATATGGATACTGGCTGGAAAACTTCAATAAAATACATTTTCCCATGTGCATGCACTTAAATGACTTTGGTAGATGTAAAACACTGAAAGCCATTTGTTATCACAGTGCCAAGGGCTGTGATCCTCTTGGTTTATGTCCTACACAGAATGACAGAAGAGCGAAAATCCAGGAGAAGGGAGCCACGCAGAGCCCAGCAGCGCCACAAGGAGTTTCTCTCCCACACCCCACAGCAATCCTGCGGTGGCTGGGCCAGCCAGAGCCAAGGGACTGCGGAAGAGCCCAAACAGCTGGTTAATGCAGCATCTTCTCCCTCCCAGGTCAACAGAGGGCAGGGCAGCCAAAGCAGCATGATAACAAGGTACTGCTGCAGCTCCGGGCATCGCTGCCTTCCCCCTCCACCATGCAAACACCAGCCTGTGGTTGGGAGTCTGGGGGGCACCAGCCAGCCGGGACGAGGCCTAGGGCATGGTGGAGGGGCTCCACATTATCTATGGCACCTCTCGCGTCAAAAAGCAAACATATATGGAATGTGTAAATTATGGCCTCTCTCTCACAACCCAGCCAGGTTTTTCAGCCTGGGCTAACAGCTTCCACAGATCAACAGCTATAGGTGAGCCCCTGCACTTCAGGGTTTTCCATGTGCAGAGCAAGCATCCAAGCACCCAGAGATGGACACGTGCAAGGAGATGCGTGGGGCACAAATTTAAGCACAGTCTTAGCACCAGTGCACAAACAGAAATTACAACTTTAAACAAAAAGGAAAGAAAAATACCGCCTGACAAGCCAGTTCTTTGACATGCAAGAGTCCACAGGAGGGTCTGCTAACATGTGATGAAGCTCATGAGGAACAAAGGTCAAGAACAAAATAAATAGGAAGTAAACATCAACGTACAAAAAAGCAGCAATCAATCTTCATCACTTCTTTCCAAAGAGCTGAGGCTTCGTAAATCAGGGTCTTTTGACAACCAGGGCTGGCTGGCCTGCGTGTTTCATATGTATCATTAACAAGGATTAAAGCTCATTATTCCATGTGTTTCCCACCCTGGTGTCTAGGGCAATGTTTGCCAAGAGCAATGCCAGCCAGCTCATCCTGCATTTTAATCAGCAGAGAATAGTTTTTTCAGCTATAACTTACAACAGGCAGAAAGAAAGATCAAACTAGAGACCTGCAGAAGACAGAGAGACACTGCAGAATTTGGGAAGATACAGCTGTAGATCAATGAACTCTATACTTTCTCCACAAAATAGCAGGGCACATTGCGGGATGTGGATTGGCACAATAGCAGAGATCATCAAACATTGGTGGCATTGGAGTGGAAGAGAGAGTGCTGCTTCACAGTGGTCTCATAAAGCTAATTTATAAGAATGATTAGTTCAAATATATTATGGGAAGTTAAATCAAACAGTTTTACATGAACATATACAGGTCACCTAAGGACCGAAAAAGACGAAATAACTCAACATGTAATTTTGCCATTATACCTCAAAAAGGACCACAGCATGATGCTAAGAAAAAAAACGTAATCCTGCAATTCTAACTGATCTGCTTAAAACACCCCATCTGTCTGCAATCTTATCACTCTTCTTGATATAGATCCAGATTTGAAATAAATCAGAAACTGCTTTATCCTCCCAATGCTTTGAACAAGGTTTAAATCTGCCCTCCCAGCTGAGTATATGCACCATTCTAGATGCTCTTTCTAGCAGACGGGAGCATAGCCTACGTGTCACACGTTTCACAGTCAATAGCATTAACTCCTTACGCTATAGCAGTGTGCACCACTAAGTATTTAGGCAAATAGGGTCAAGGCTTCAGTTTTTGTGTTACAAAATAGGATCAACCCTCTGAAGTGCTAATCCAAAGCCCACTTAAGCCAGTGGAGTCCTTTCCATTCAGTTAAAAAGCTTCCTATCATTTTATTCATCCTTATTACAACTACCAAACCGAAGTCAGGCTGGGCTCAGGCACTGCTGGGGTCCCCCAGCACAGACTGGGCATGATCTGTCCCACCACCCCAGCCAGGGAACCAGACATCTCCCTCGGGACGGGGACAGGCTCAGGCCAGCGAGGCACAGGCTAGGCACGGCTACAGCTGCACCTGCACCCTTCAGCTGCCTTTAAAGGGCTTTAAGGCCAGCCAAGGCTTTCAAAACTGCACTCCCTTACTAGAGAGGCTGGCCTTGCTACACCCAAGTGAAAGACTCTCAAGTCTAAGCCCAAAGAAAATGAAGTTATTTCCCCAGTGGAGAACCCAACCAATTGTTCAGGCCTAACGTTAGAAATGCAAGAATCTTCATTTCATGGCAGTTTATTTTCTAGTTCTGTTTATATAAAGTCTTGGGAAATCCTTGGCAAGGGAGTATTTCACGTCAGGTCATAGAGAAAAACCACAATTCATTCAAGTACAAAGTGACCATAGTAACTGCAAGAGTAAATTATGTTAAAGTCCACAATATTCACAATTACACTCGGATATTTGCAATTTCTTTCCATTTTCATTTCAGACAGGTGAGGATCCTTTCTGAATACTCCGTATAAAAACAAAACTATAAGAGTGACTGAGTTTGAGTAACAAAAAAAAAAATCAGGACAAAAGAAATAATGGAGAATTGTGATAACAAATGACAAGCATTAGCATTTATGATGGGGACCTTTGCGGGAGACAACTCTTACCAGACTCCCCCCTAGAAAATAATGCCATGAAACAAAAGTATACTAATCAAATCTCCATCTCCTGAATGCCACTGTTTGAACAGAAGCAGACATCTAAAAAGCCAGAACAAAAAGAAAATCACTATTTTCCCCTATATTCACATATCCATTAGAGCACTTTTAAATGCACTTTATGAATCTCTACCAACTTCTGTTATTCTCTGTAGGGAGATAGTAGTAATCTCATAGAAGATAATTAGAAAACAGCACACACAAAAATAGAATACATGCAAGCTTCTGTAACTGGAGAGAGAACATGGAAGAAAGAATTAGTGTTACCAATGTAGAAATACTATGGTATGAAACAAGGTAGTGTTCCCCCATGAATTAAAGTGTACCGGTTTTTTGTTTTGTTTTCTTCAGGGTACATACCTGTGTATGAAATAAAGTACCATTTAAAACCAGATAATACACATCTGAATGTGACTGAGACAGAAGTTACTCTTTCTGTCAGACATATGAAACCTGAAAGGTAATTACTACTCCTAACGGCAGTCTTTGGTATATGTTTTCAAGATTTTTTTTTTCCCCAAAAGCACCTGTGTTATCTATGACCTATTTCCATAATTTTTAGATGTCTTTACAGTTGGACAGCCTTAATAAGGGTCTTTTAGCTTAATTGCATAAGTGAGTGCACACTGGCACGATTTCCAGTTAAAAAAACCAATCCTTTAAATCCTATGCCTTTATTCTGGACTCTGTTCCAGTATTGGTCCTATGAAGAGGTCAGAAACCAGCTGGTTCTTCCCCACTTTCTTGCATTGCATCACTAACATAACTTCTTCTCACACAGCCTAGCATAGCCCGCAGCCAGTGACTTGTAGACCTGGTGGCCATACTGTGATTTCTGCCTACTTTTCACTACCACACGGCAGCCCATAAGGTCTCAACCTGCTTTGGGATTGAAGTTGTCCAAGGGACAGAAAGTTCCCCAAGGACCTGATGTTTAGGAGCTGGGAAGAAGGGTTTGGAATGATACACAGCCTAGGAGACAGGGCAGGGCTCACCAAGGAGAAGAACTTGTGTTTTGCTCCCAACTGACATGGAATTACCTGCAGAAAGCCATTTTACCTTTTTTTTTTTTTAATACCCATATTTCTGCTCCACATCGATTGACAAACACAAGAATTAGAACTAGGGGATGGGATAGGGAGAATTCATATGTCATCCAGATAAAAGCAATTCAGCAGGTTTTGGCCTTTCAGGATCATCCCTGTCAGAGGGAATATGATAGATAAATCCAATAATGTGAGATAACAACAGGGATGCTGGCTTTCCAACCCACGGCCAGCGACAGCCATGAAAAAACAGGGCTGAATACCAGGCTTAGCCTCTTTTAGGAGAGGAATTCTTACTGCAATTCTTCATCCTGAAACCTCAGTGCTCCCAAGATACAAGCCTCTACAGCATATTTATTTATTCATTTGCTTGTCCTGACTGGGTTTTTCCAGAGAAAACCCTGAAAATAATTTATCTTTCCAGGCTCCCTTGACACCGGTTTTTTTTCCCTTCAGTTTTATTTACTTAAATTTTTTTTTTTTTTTTTTTTAAAACATATGTGAATTCTAGTGGGTTTACCATAGCAAGCTCACAGTTAATAACTTGGGAGGAAGGCAGAAGTTGATGAAAGGAAGCACATCTTGAAGCAGAGAGGAAAGTATCTAAATTAAATTAAAACCTTGGATCAGGCATGAGCTTTTCCTGTGGCCCTTCATGAGCCACCGTCTCTTTCTGTCCCTGCTCCCTATCAGCAAGATCATTAGCTGAATAAATGATAGTTAAAAACCCATTAACAAAAGTCTGATTTACTAAGCTTGATCAATTAGGTTTTCCAAGTGTAAAGAGATCCTAACTCTCAAGCTTTAAGGAGGGAGCTCCTTCTGCAGACATATTAAGTAATTTATGATCACTGCCTCCCTTCCCAATCGCTTCTTCAAATGGTGAGGTTTGGGGAAGGTAGAGGGAATAGGTTGTACTTTCTGATATTCACAGCAAGGTTTGTCTTTTTGTTTTCAATTTTAATTAATTTTATTTATTTTGCTTTTTCTTTCCTGATCTCAAACTCTGAGCAAGGAATGAAAAGCAAGACAGATCCTGCTAGATAAACACGACTGGATTTCATATTGCTGATTCGGTTCTTTTTCCCAGGGTTCATACCAAGGCTGCGGTGGTACTGCTGGCTGTAACCATTCAAGCTCAACAGCCCAGTGGGACTAATTACTGCATTTACAGTAAAACATGCAAGGAAATGTATCTCCCTATCTCCATATAGCCAAGTTTACTGAAGGATAACCTACTACATTACACAGATTAATACTCCAGTGAGTAAATTAATCCTCAGAATTTCACTCACTACTTGTGTCTTATAAATTTTAATTGGCTCTAAACTGCCACATGAATTTATGTGAATGTATACTGATGAAGTAGAAGGGATCAGAAATTACTCTATCAACACTCAGAGCTCAGAGATAAGACAACAGAATATGCTGGGACCAATTTATAAACATATATAAGTGTTTGCAAAGCAGGATTCAAACTTGTTTTAGAGGTGTATCATCATAGCTTACATATGACTCCACCGAGGAGGAAAGCAGCAACATTAGACGGGAATGAAAGGCAGTTTCAGAAAGTGATATATACCCATTTTACAAAAAGCCAGAACCAAAGCTGAAGGGTAAGCAGTGCTTGTGCTATTTTTGATTGTACCGTTATTGATCACAGACAATCAATACTACCAGTACAGCAATCGGAACAGCTTTCTGATACGCTGACACCCTGGTATACCATAAAAGTGGTTATTGCTACAACAATGAAATATAGCACCAGACCATCAAAGGAATCAGAAGTGCTTAATGGTATAGACTGGCATCTTTAGGAAATCACACACCTTCAGAAAGTTTTGTCATCAGAACAAAGCCCTCCCTCTGATACGCAATTGTTTACAAAGGTCCAGTTCACCAGGTAAACCTTCCAACAGTGAATCAGGATAAAATTGGTTCCCTGGAATGCTACAAGGACAGTCTAAAGAGTCTTGTTCTTTTTTAAAGCATTTGCCATAATATGGTTTGTTAATCCTGAAACATAGTTATGATTATTTGAATGGCAGTAACAGTAAGTGTTCTCCTACTGCCCATGACAGCAGGGGCATCCACTACATATTATCCATCTTTGTGAAATACAGCAGCATTTAGCAAGGCAGAGAATCAAAGAAGTGTCTTACTCTAAAATAATTAATGTCAAGACTTCTCGAACCCAGTAATATGAAAGGCCAAGTCTATCTCCTTTCTCCTGCCCAAATGTAAACAGCTTCCTGAAAGCCAGGAAGCAAAATTGCTACCCAAGGACCATCTCCCACCCTTGCATTGCAGTTATGCATTTTTTCAGTTAACACATGTGGCACACAAGAGTAATTCTGACACCATGCTAATCAATTTCATATACCATGAATGTAAATAATATATGACCTAGCGAGAGGCGGCTTTTTTCATATTTATTTCCACATTTACCCAAGGCTTCCACAAGTATTTCTAAGGTGCTTCAAAAATTGCTTTAGCTTCCCATAGTTAGTTATTTGGGATGCCCCGTTCAGCATCATTAGCAATGATACTGCTCTACAGAAGAAAATGGGCCCAAGGCTAAAATAACCCAATTCACGATTGAATTGTCCCAGCAAGTATTTCAAGAGGAAAGCGTCTGGTGCATCCCATGCTCAGGTTGCCTTTCAGGCCATACTTTCAAGCTCTGTGAACAGACTCCTGTATTCATTATAGCTCCTAACCATAACTTTAGCCCCTATGGCAACAAGATTACATTAAAGAGATGATCCAATATCTATCTTCAGAAGCTTTTGATATCTGCTATCATTCGAGCAAACTGGGAGTAGAAGGTAGCATACGTTCCATTTGAGGCAAACTCCTTACAACCAGCAGCACAGATATCTTGTAGCAAACCTTGGGAATGCCTTGGAATTCACAACGCTCCTTATAACACTAAGGAATACAACCCAAGAGGGAACATAACCAGTAACTACAGCACCAAGCTATATAGCCCTATAGGTCTCCATTTTACTCCCTACAGCTATGCATGGTGTCACCAAGTTAAAGCACAACTTAAAAGAAACAAAGCTACACAGCCTCCAAATTGCAGGATATGCCATATGGGATAGACAGAGACTGAGTAAACAGGAAGAGATTTTGTTTGCATGCTCAAATCTTAGTTTCTAGGCTGCCTAGAAATACCAATTGAACTAGAGAACACTTTTTTATAAAGCCACCTTTTGGGTCAAAACCTAAGGGGCTAATAAGTAAAAGCAATTACAGAAAAAGACCTTATTTCTAGATATTTCTTTGTAATGTATTTTCTTTATCTATTTAACAGCATGCTCTTTCTACTATCCTATATTCTCTTTTGTGTGTTTTTAGCACAGCAAAAGACAACTTCAAGTTTAAAGGGAGGTCAAACTGCTTTTTTTCCTTAAGAAGAAAAGAAAAACTTACTAAATTTCAGTTAGACACCATTTCATTTACACATTTAACTTTGTGCTCTTTCTTTTAAGCATTTCCAATTGCTGAACAAAAGTAGCAAAGCTTCAACAGTCTTAAACAGAGATCCCGGAGTTTTCCTACCTTTATCTGAGTTCAAGACTTCTTGAGGCTGCTCTCCTTGAATTTTGGGTTAAGCAGATGACCCCCAAAGCATTCACACACATCTCAGTTAAGCAGTCATTCTTCCACTTTCTTATCCAAAAGAAATGAGCCTGGGAACTTTCAGCCACACACTCCTGATCCTCCTTTCTCTGGGCTTTCAGGTTCACAGCAGCCATCAGGACAAGACATTCAAGCCCCAAGGCTGGCAGTAAAAAAAGCACCCCTGGCCTCACCTGGCTCTAATAAAAAGCAGTTGCGTTACACCCCGACCTGCTAACCCTGCTGCACAGAAAATGAGCCTCAGCTGGGCCTGTTACAGAACCAGTACCTGCAGCTGGGCTTAGATACAGCCCTTCACATTAGGGCTAATGCTGAGCTACTTGTGAGGCTGTTCAGCCTGCTAGAAGTCATCTTCTGATAACCTACCTATCTTTTTTCATAGAATGAACAAGGAGGGGGGAAAAAAGTACGGTTGAATTTGTTGTTCTACTTTTTAAGAAAGAGCCTGAGCTACTTTAGTGATATATATAACACTGTTTGTTCTAATTGTTTCCGTTTGTAGTGTATCTGTATGCTTTGATAAGAGCTCTTCGTGGTAAAATCTCAGCACTTTCAAGTATCTTAATAAGTATTACAACTAACATCTGTTAGGTATTTGTTCTCTTATTCCCTTTGGAGAGAGAAGGGCATACAATAGAGCATTTTATGATCCTCAGTATATATTCCACTGCATGGTCCTCCATTGCTGTTGTTGCATGCTATGTGTCAGCTTGAAATCAAAAGATGGCTCTTTATTTTAGTTTCTCTCCTGGGTGCTATCCAATCCACCCTGATTGCCCTAGATAGAAAGGATACAGAGTTCTCCGGTTGGGTGTTTACTAGGGCAAGAGTATCACCTTTTCTAGGATGTTTTATTGCTTTGACAGTCTTTAGGAAAATGGATACAGAAATTACCCCATTCTTCCTTCTCCAAAAAGCGCTGGGCCAAAATACCAAAGAAATAGACCACAAAGTTCTTCAGAACAATCCTGGCTAGACACGGTGCACCGTTAGACCTAGCACTTTACATTTAGGCCAATAAACTAATTAGACAGTAAATATTAGAAGACCTACTTGTTCATTAGACTAATTGAGCTAATGCTGTCCAGACATTAAAATACGAGGAATTAAAGCTATATGCAAACAAAATAGCTGTAATGACTTTCTGATAAATACTTTCAGGCTGAATAAGACTAGAGGTTATTACTCAAGGGTAGCACAAAGATTTCCTTTGCACAGCAGCAATAATCTATATATCCACAGAGAATTTAAATACATGATTGAGATCTGTAGCATACTTGTTCACTGCAGATATAGAGGTGATGTTGCAGCTAAGTTTCTATTAGAAACCAGCAACCCTGAATTCACATCTGGTCTTCAGGAAGACATTTTGTAATAAATTTTTGGAGAAATGGACAAAAGGTGCTTGAACTAAAGGGCTGTCAAGAATGAGAGAAAGCAGTAGTCATTAGAATTCAGAGTCTAACTTATTTGCTACTTTCACAACAAAATATAATGCAAAGAAAAAAGAGAAAATTGAGCTTCTAGGTCTTACATACCTAGAAGACCAACTTAATCCTGTTTTCTAAAGTTGAGATTTTAAATAAATATCAATTCAGCTCATTAGGTCTGAGCTAAAATTGTTCAAGACCAAATCTTGCTAACTTGGAATTCTTTTCTTCTCTGAAAAATAAAGCATTAAAGCTTCATTCACCATGTTGCAAAGTCCCATTGCTGACAGTAGGTCTCTACTGTAGGTGTAATCAACAGTTTCTGAGTACAGCCTTGTTCCCTAAACTGATTCTGTTCTCTAATTTGTAGTGGTAGTTTAGCAGAGTGCAAAAGAGAACAGAAGGGCAATGCCCACTTTACATCCCCTTTTTTCCGATATATCGGTGGGAGCCGGGGAGCCGTCTGACCATTTGCCATTCAAACAGCAGGAACACAGGCATGTGCTTGTACATACGTCTCTATGTGTACATGCATATTACCCTACAATGAGCACTCGAGTCATAGCAAGCTGTCAGAAAAAGCAAGGTCCACCAACTCTTTTCCCACATTGCATCCTTGTTTGGAAAAGCAAGGTGGAAGATGACTATCATTACCTTGACTGGGTGCATCTACTTCTCACATGCAGGCATGTGAGAAGTAAACATCTTCCCACTTAGTCACTTCCACAGATTCCTACTAGTGACATTCCTTTCCTTCACTACATCCTACATGGCAGGAACTGGAGGGATAGCCTGACAAACGCCTTAGGGAAGAATGAAAGAAGCTAGGAGGAGGGAATATTATGTATAGAAATGAGAAAGAGCAAAGAAGAGTCTCAAACATAGGGTGGAAGGGGAGAGGTAAGCCTAAGGACACTGCGGTGATGGGTATATATTCCGGAGCCAGTCTGAGGAGAGAGGAAAGTTCTCCAAAACTGAAACTCTTTGTTTCACTACCTGTCTCTAACCTAATGAAAGGAATGCAGTTTCCGAGTTTACAGAGTCTTGCTGGTATCCTGGGCCTGTATGTGGAGATTGTGTGACTCCATATAAAAATTTTGTTCGGCTCCCCCAAATTAATATTAAGAATCCATGTTCTGCCTGGAATAAGTCAAATGGAATCCGTATATCACAGTGGTTCTTCCTTTGGATAGTTAGAGAAAACAATATTTATATCAATGTCTTCAAACATCTCAATGACTATTAACAACTCTGGGCTGAAAGAAAACAATTCTGAGAATTATTTTCAAGGGGACTGTCCTAAAGCTGTGGCTTTCTTACAGTGCCAATTGTTTGTACTCATCCACCTTGTGAGTTATGAGACATGCACCCAAGTGATAGAAATCCCATCACTTACTCTTATCTACGAGATATCCTCTAATTTGATATGAAAGTATAAAAATGTTTTGAGAAATAGATCTCAGCAGAATTTACTGCAGATGCCCTTCAAGCCTCTTCCGGTGGAATCATTTATCAAACATGTGAGAATATGTCAGAATGAGGATTTCTGAGCCTTGTCCTAAATTGCATTTTATATATGGATTAATGAATGAAGTAATAAATCAAGAAAGACTGCTGTGCTCCGATTACTCTCAGTTTCTTGTATACAACTACTTTTAATGTCCTACCTGCCAGGCAATGGGGGGAAATGCAAGGGGGGATAGCACAGAAAAAGACAGGACTGGAGAGAAGCAGCTTTCCCCTCTGTAGTGATTCTGCATAGTACTGCATACCCTTTTCTGATTTGCACTGTGTTGCCTAAAAGCTCGGTGGAATACAGAATTCTTCCCTCCCTAAAAACACCCGTGTGAGCTCTGGGAATTGGTTTCTTCATGGCATAATTACTGGCTATCATCTAGAAAAAGTATAGGGTTTACAGCATATTGGTCCATATGTGGCCATACATCCCACAAGTTTAGGCATTTTATATCTCTTATTCTCCCACAGTAGTCAACTGCAGCCTTACTACTAATGTTGGTAGTTAGCTATAGTCCTAAAGGTCTCAGTTCTAACAGAAAACAGCATTGATTTAACTGTCTAATCAAGCTAACATAACTTGTATACAAGACAAACAGAAACCAAGTGAGAACATCTACATGAAGGGGTTGTGCCCCTTCGCTAATTTATCAGATTTTTTAATGATGTGAATTTGCCATATATACAAACCCAGAATGCCATGGAAATGCATTAACTTTCACAGCCTACACCCAGATAGCTCCTGCCAGGTAGTACGCAGGCAGAATCCAAGAGTCTTTTCTGAGACTTTAATAAAGCAAATCTTCCTTCTGTAACGTGTGGAATCTGTCTAGATTTATTTTCTTTCAGGCATTATAATGTCTTTGAGAAGGAATGTAAATGATGTAGAGACATTTCTGGCTCCCAACAGCGGAGGGCTATATGACTTGCAATCACAAGTGCTCCGACACTGTTTGCTATTCTGTTGCTAGAAAATCCCCCTTGCCCATCCTGAAGCTTTTATTTTCTCCTTATCCCTCATTTGCATTCTCTCTTTCATCCAAACAACAGCACAAGTTCAGCATTTCGACAGGTTGTCATCAGTATCATTCCTATCCTGAGGGCTAGATCCATGATGTACAATTGTTCTCCGTGGCCTCTTTCATCTTTCCTATAGAGCGTTAAGGAGGATGCAAAAATATTTCAATGTTTTAACATGCACACTACTGTAGAAAGGGAGGATAACACATTTTAGCATTCAAAAGGGTGGATGCCAGATTAATATGACAGACCTGGAAGAAGCTTGATAGATAGCCAGGAAGAGATGACATAAGGTACAGGAGAATGTGCTTTAAATTGGTGCTGAAACAAGCCATGTTAGCACCGATGTCATGGATTCATAGAGTGTTTGCATACCACAGCAAGTGTTTGTTTTCTCCTTAGGGAGAGTTTGTGTTTGTTATAGCTGACAAGAAAAAAGGTGAGGAAGAAAGAGATAGTGTATTTTAAAGCATGATAGGGGAAAAAAAAAATCTTTTCTGTTTTCCTGGTGTTTGGAGAACAGAATGCTCTCTGCAATTTAAACAGATTGCAACTGGTGACAGGTGGGAGTCCTTCAAAAAGAAGGACATAGGGAAACAAAATGGGAACTGTGGGCTAATTTCTGAATGCTGAACTGGCCAGGATGCTGTCTGATAGAGGGCTTGAGAAACTTGAAGTCAGGCAGACACTGGTGGCTTGGGAAGCCATTTGCTAGTGATTTCAAACCACTTCTAGTCATCCTACCGACATAAATTAAAATGCTCAGACTGCATTTATGCTATAGCCAAAAGGAGCAGATTATCTGCAAATTCAGCACACATGCATATACTCCCTTGCAGGACAGTTCAACTCCAAAAATATCCCCACAGTTAGGGTTTGTTCTGTTACCCCGCGCACACAGAAGGTTTAGAAAACAGTAGCTGATGGCAGCCATTTCCCTTCGTCATCTGGGTCAGCCCCATAGAAATAATAAGTGCTAAAAGCAGAAATACAGTAAGTAGATACACTCACAGAATGTACACAGAGGATTGCAGAAGAAATAAATTTAACATAGAGCTACAGTTGAAGAATAAAATCATTATCCCACTAAGTCTTTCTCAGTCATATGAAGGTTTTAAAAGAAAAAATGATTTTCCTATGCATTGCAAGTTTTAGGAGCTCGGAATCGAGATGCAAACTAAAATCAGCATTTCAGGGTAGGACTGTCTCTACCTGCTGACTGTCCAGTAGCCAGAACAGCATAATTTCCTGCTGAAGTAGCCCAGAAGTTCACACTGCAGACAACTGATGATATTGTTAACTTCATTACATTTTTTATCTATGTAGAAATTCCCTTTTCTAATTGGAGATACCTAACAAATGTTCTAAAAAGGAGCCCAATAAATGGTGAATTCGTAGACCTACCGACACGCCTAGAACAGGTTAACTATCGTCAGGTGACACACCATTGCCAGGCAATTTCTTGTTCAGCCCTTGAACTAATAGATGCTTAATTCCCTAGCTCAGTAGAGGCAGTGGAATTAGTTAGGCCAGGGAAGCTCTAGCAAATAACAGAATTTTAAAGAATTTGAGGGTTTGTATATTTGTTTTCCTCAGGTAGTAGTCTTGGACTCCATTTAGATTTACAGCTTTTGAGAATGTTTTAAGTATTTTATCTATGTATCAATTATTCTCTGAAGAGGGCTTCACTGTATATCTACAATATTGCACTTGTGCAGTAAAAACAAGCATCTGAAGAACCCTCATGAAAATACATAAAAGCCAATTATTGTGATTTGTGTTTACATTCCAGCTGTCTTATAATGAGATTTTTTTTTCCATGCCATTAAAAATAAAAAAGAGGATAGTGCTGTCAATTTCTGGACTCAGAGATAAAGTTCATGAAAATTTTTAAGTACGTATTTCAGGTTTTCTCTTAAGAGTTGAAAGATTTTCCAGAAAACGTATGAATTTAAACATACACTGGAATGCCTTCACAAATTAAAAAGTTGATTTAATAGACGCAAGTAAATGCACAATGAGGCTGAATTCAACCATCTGTTTGTAGCCACAGGTTCCTTCCCAATTCAAGTAACCTCTCACAGTGCAGTTCCTGACCTTCAATGACAACAGCCCTATGCTTTTCAGATCTGAACGGTCTAGACCATTCAATAGGGCCATCAATAGGCCAGATCTGGCTTCCAGAGGATTTCTTCCAGCCTACTAATACTTCTACTTGACTTTGAGCTGAGGACAGATGATAAAAGGTAAAACCTTGTTACTGGCAGCATGCAAATCCCCACTTTTATGGAGCGCCTCTAGTCAACCTGCCCTCACCCAGGCACTAGAAGCTGCCTACAGCTCCACATAGATGCAAATGTCTCCAGAAAGCAGACGGCTGAGGCTTCCCAGCCCAGGCATCTGGCCCACAAATCCTGAAAAAGCTGAATTAATTCCTATAGGAAATGGAGTGAATGCGCCACTGTAACATGCCCAAACCACAGCTGCTGTAACAGCACAGTGAATGTTCCCGTTCCTTAAAGGGCGTCATGCATATCAAACCTTTCTCAGTCTTAATTACAAAACAAAAAATAATATGATCCTCTTACTGTATGTCTTTATTTACCCTCTCATCTGCTCTGGCATTTTAATAACCAAGTTTTAGTTAGAAACAGATGCTTCAGCTTTAGCACCCTCTTGTAACAGCTTAATACTCTAGGTAAGACCAAAGACAGAGGAAAAAGATGCTACACCAAGCACAACTTCTGAGCAAATGGGCTTGAATATTCATTAAACAACATTTAATTTAAACACCCAAACTCTAAAAGCAGCAACATATGGGCCTGTTTTATTTTACATAAACTGAATAGGAGGTTGTGCCATTAGTTTCTGCAGACATAATGTTCATTACAAATGAAGTATGTTTTCCTTTAGGGAATGCGCCACCATTTCTGTAGCGTTGTCATTCCCCCAAAAGGTTCTGTATACTTGCCATATGAAGTACTCTTCTTGGCAGTGTGCTTCAAAATGTAAACAAAATTCCCATAGATCTTCATCGGCAAAGGGAACCTGGGGCAAATTAAATTCTTTAATGAGAAACAAAGAGAAGAGCCCTCCCTTTTCAGTATTTTACTATGTTTAAGAGACTGTCTTGACTACGTAGGTCGCTACATGGGTTTTCCCCTTACTCTTTGTGATTGAACATTTTTGCATCAATAACAGGCGTGGTATGTGGTTCTACAGTCCTCTGCTGGCTAAATGATTACTTTGCACAATCTCTTTGAGAATCTAAGCTGTTCTCTTGCATGCATCTTCCCTGGAAAGAAAGATATTTGCTCTTCAAGTTTGTGTAAATTGAAAATGGCCAGATAAAAACATTTTGATTACTCAGCAAGTTCCATGAAAAGTATTTTACACATGATCCTGCACTTTACATCCCAAGACAACTATTTAAGTAGTAAAACAAATAAAAAGAGGCTGGGGGTGATAAGTACTTGAAGAACTAAGCTCACCATATCTGAGATTGGAGCATCTGTTCTCTTGCTAGTGTTGCTGTAACCATCATTAAAGTTACTGAGAAGTATTAATTGAAGAATGGACCCCAGAAGTACCTTGTGTATAGCGTTTACTTGTTAGGTGTTTGCTGCAGTACTCATTTATTTTCCCATTTACTAATTCTAATAAAAGTGAGGCGCTGAAAGGCTTGCTGTGTTGTTTTGGGAGGTGTTTGGTTTTTTTAACTGAGAAAGCCGCCAGAAATTATTTTGTGTCTTTACTAAAGTAAAAAGGCTAATGTAGGACTGAACAAGTGTGGCACCTTGGTATACCTTGGAAGCGTATCTCCTTTCATCCACAGGACAGCAGCAATACAAAATGCTCTACAATCTTCCCTCAACTCCAGAGACAGCAGCTTTAGGTTTCTCCAGTTTTTTGGCACTTGTAGCTACAAAGGTGCCAGTGGAATGTTGATAGACCACGAGGAAAGACATCGATACATGAATTCCTTTATGTACGTAGTGTGATTATTGTTTATTCCTACAGTCTATGGGAAAGTAAGGCTAAAAAAAGCATCTGCAAGCAGACCAACTCGAAGAAACAAAGGTACCATTGGGACAGAAAGGGAGGGGATGCAAGACAAACACAAGAGAAGGGCAGATGTATCCCTAAGGATATATGCCTTTAGGCATGTATCAGTGGAACAGCCATACGGAGGCAACATTTTCTAAAAGTGAGTGGAAAGGGCTGACAGAGGTTTCAGACAGAAGCATGGTCCATATGCAACAGGTGGCTTGAATGAAGACAAAATATTCTCTTGGCTAAGCAGAGACTTGGGGGTTAAATGAACCTCAGGCTTCTTTAAGGGGACAGAAAAAGATGGGAGATTGGAGAACTACCTTCCCCCACCTCTTAAAACACTAAAATCAGTAGTGGTCACACCAAGTATTGTACTTTAAGTACAACTTGTTTATGTTATAGAGTAATGAACTTGCTAGTGAACATAGGGACATAACATTCTGAATGAGTTGTAAACATGAGTTGCAGAGACGAGCACCCCTAGTTAAGCAGCCAGTTATGGGTACAGCTCAGTTGTGAGACTAAAATGGTACCAAATTACATTGACTTACCCATCAGTAACAAAAGTAAAAGTTAATCTCCACATGAGCCATTGGAAATACGTTTGAGACATGGAAATCTGTTTTCACAACATTGGATACACGGGAGTTTTTCTGTAGCAGAAATGGTTAAAATACCGCCAGCTGGCCTCACCACCTCTGAAGAGAGCTTTTAGAGGAAGAGAAGGAAGTCATCTCCTGACCTACCTGAACCCAGCAGAAAGAATTACCTGTACCTCATTATGGGCATTGCATCACACTGACAGTACTGGCCAAAACACCAAACACGGCATAGTTGCTGGGTTGAAGGGCAAGCGTCCCACAGCTATTGACCCAGAGACTGCATTGCAGAAAACCCCCGAGGCTGAGGGGCAGAGGAGCTGATTGAGCCCTGGTTGCATGTGGTGCTTCATGTACATTGAGCCTCTCACTGAGGGTCTTACTCCAGAAGCAAGTCCCATCTCAGGCTTTGCCAAGAAGAGTGCCAGTCCAGCAGTTTGCCGGACTGCTTGTTTTCTGACCTGGGGACCAGCCACCAAAGGAGGTATTTTTATAGTAACAGGAAGTTCATGCATTTGTACACAAGTACCTTTGTACTCACGCTTTTAAAACACTCAGGTACTTAAAAATCTCTGTACTTTACCCTTCTGCGCCTCATCTGTGAAATGGGAATACTGGAATGTTCCAGACACATAGGGATTTGTAAGGTTGTCTGGCAACATCCCACCAGCACTATACAAGTGCCTGCACCCCTCCTCAATGCCGGCACATTTTTTTTTTTTAAGGAGACACCCCAAGTTTTGGTCCGTGCAGCACCATGTTAGAGCTTCTGTAGAAGTATCCTACACCAGGACTCTCCCCCAGGCCACCAGACATGGCATACCAATTAAGTGCAAGCCAAAAGAACACTGTTAAACTAAAAGTATTTTAAAGCAATCATTTACCATGCTGAGATTTTTTTCAAAAGCACAAGTCAGTCACAAAAGACAGCTAGCAGACATGCCCATGAAGATTTTCCTATATAATAAAAACAAGAAAAAATTCCAATGCATATTTTACTTCATGTTTAATACCAGATGTTTACTTTCCAGCATGTCTTTGACTCTTGACAATTCAATTTCACCACATTTTCTCCAGTTTATGCATTTGTAGAGTGGTACACTATTTGTTTAAACACTAGGGAGTTCAACACTAGGCAAAATATACTCTCATTTTAATTAACTCTTTAAAAAACATAAAAGTTTAATCTTTGTGTGATTATAAAGCAATGTCTCCCAATCCTAGGTTCTTAAATTAGTTTTTTACTTTTGTAAAGTCCTGAAGCAGGGCCTAATCAATCTGACTTTCTTCAATAACGAGAACTGATAAGTTGAAGTAAATACTTAAAACAAATTCTGACAGCTCCTAAGTTCTATGATACCCCTCTACCTGCCCTAAAAAAAAAAAAAAGCTTAATTTCACTTCTGCCTGTAGTGGGATCCATCAAACTATAAAGGAAACAGTGAAACCGAAATCAACTTTTTCCCCTTCTTAATTTAAAAATATTAAGCCACTTCCATTGTGATTTTAACATTGGCTGTTAAACCAGACAAAAAACATTGAAAAAGGAAAGTGTCGGTCCCCATCTTCTCCTTACAGCCCACACTATGCAGGAGATACAATCTGAGGTCATTTGTTGCAGATAAGTTTTATTTTCAGTGATTGAAACCTGTTAGCAAATCAACACAAACTATGCCCGGCTTAACAAACAGGCTGGCAAAAATCGACACAAAATGATAGCACGGTAGTAGCTCCAGCACAATCAAATCAGATCATCATGAAAGGCAGTGAAGCATGTTTCTCCTAATGCAGGTCAGCCTGCAGTCTGGCCAGCTTCATTAGATAACAAGCTGTATTTTAACCCAAGAAACAAACCATTATCACCTACCCCAGCGAAGCATTGCACTCACACATCTTTCGCTGGTTGTGAAACATCTACTGTGTGAAGAGAAGCCACAGATGCTCAGAAAACCCTCCTGCCTCAGCACACTACTTGACCTTACTTGGGATCTCTGTGTACGAACAGCAGTAACTGGAGAGGAAGACTGAGCTTTTTTATTAGTAGTACTGGTTGCCGATGGCTAGCTCTTGGAAAAAAACACAATTATCTTCCAGCGTACAGGATGCCTTCTAGCCACTTCTGCAGCTGTTCCATTAGCCACAGCCTTTGCAAAGAGCAAAGACCAAAATTAAGAGGAAACTTACTGAATTCTAGATGAGGATAAAATTCCACAGAGGATTTTTTTTTTTTGAGACATAGCTAGAGTGCAGAAATGTTCGCAACAAACATAAGACTAAGTTTCTTTAATCCCTTTAAAGTAAAGGAGTCAAAAGCATGAATGCACTAGGATGTGCCTACTCCTGACATTGACTTGTCAAAGCTTGCTTAAGCCCTTTTATTACCTCTTAGAGGCAGTGTCACAAGTGTGTTCATAGAAATAACTTAGTCTTATTGCTATTGTGTTAGGAACATGATGAACACAAAACATTTGCCACCTATATTGGAAAGTTCTCCTGCTCAGACAAAACTTTTCCAGCATTCAGACCAAAAGAAAGTGAACTACTCTCATCTGGTCTCTTAGCACCACCCAAACATCCATCCAAAAAAAAGGCTCAATATATCTAGCTTTGCTCAAATGGAAGCACATGAGGGAGCATTCACAACCAGAATTTCAAACTTACTGTACAAATCTAATATCAACAGCTGCTACAAGACAACGCTCCATTTCCTCTGTGTAGGAAACTAGTGACATTAATTTTGTACAGGAACTGACCAGAATAATATGGACAAGTTAATTTCTTCCAACTGTTGCAAAAAGGTTTGCTAGTGACCTACATACTTCATTCCTTAAATGGTGCATTTTCCATCAACAAAAAGAACCCACATCACCTTTTTATCCCTCTGCTTACTGGTACTGCAGTCTTCTCACGGTAAATTACACCTCACTTATTTCAAGCCACCAATGGCATCAGCTTCATTTCTTTCCCTCAACATTTGTTCTCAGGCCTATTTCCAACGACTCACTAGACAAAACCACCTCATTGCCCAGGTGATGCCAAATGTTACCATCTTTCATCTGTATCACAGTTTTATCTTTTTCTATAATGCCAAGACACTAATCTCTGCTCCTCCTAACAGGCTCTGCATCCCTAGTAAATCTTTCTTTGATCCACTGCAGTTTGTCTTTTGCCTTCTAGACTACAGCTTCCTTCAGGCAGAAGCCGCCATTATCTGGCTTATCTCACTGAGCATAGAGGTGGAACCTCAGCAAGGAGTTGGGACTACTTCATCCAGTTTCAATTAAAAGTCCAGCCCTGAGGCTTCTGCACAGCTTTTCAAGTATTTTACAGGAAGACTTCATTTACTTTTACTAGTCCAGCTATAAAATTTTGAGTCCTTCCTACAAAAAAATTTCTGGGGTAATTCTATCTCTTGTAAAAAAACACACAACTCAAACAAGTCCTAGCCATTAAAAAAACGGTAAAGAGTTGATGAAAGTCTTTTCATGTGTATCAATTTGAGATTACTCATCAACGGTTTAATTTATTAGTTCCTTCTCCAAAAAATCCTTCAGTCTAATTTGGGCTTCAGACTGGTCATCAAATAGATAAAATACTTGAAATACTGAAAGACAAATGCTGGGCCAAAGTCTTAAAAGCATGCAACAGTGACAAAAACTACTACCTAGAGATGATGGGATGTGCCAAGACCAGCAGGAAATAGAAGGGTACCTTCAGCACGCAGTAGGGATAGAAGTGAAGATTCCTGTTCATCAATGCTTTCCCCTTAATTGTTTTACCTCCCACAGGAAAGGGGATTAACCTAGAGTCTCTTCACAGCATGACACGTGCATTAAACTTCTGAATCACAGAACATCTGCTACACATTGCGTAGACTCTAGCGTACAAAGGCAAAGTGTTGGCAGAACAGAGCTCACAGGAAGAGCTACTTATCTCTCCAGACTGTTGAAGCACCGAGATTTTGGATGACAGCTATTCAGTCGCCTGCCATTTTCCAGATGGAGCAACAGGAGAAGAGGACAGCCGTGTTGACACAAAATATTGCAGCACAGTGGGAAAACTCAAATAGGGTCATTGATTTGGTCAGTTAATTCTAGATCACTTAGTGTCATTTTGTCCCCTTCCCTGTTTTTTTGTGCTTAATGCCTCATATTGCAAGACAAGAGTACATCTTATGGGTATGTGGTTATAACCTAACCCTGCAACAAGGAAATGGTCAATTGTTCTATGGAACTACTAGGTATTTTTTGCTGTCAATCTTAAGTCATCAAAACAGGGCATCAGATACCCAATCTGGGCACCAAAACAGCCCATTTCAATCCATCCACTTTGAAAAGTTACTGTACCTCATAAACGAACCTGTAATGAAAAGCACTTAAGATGTTATAAAATTGAGAAGGGAGCCTTTAATATGCCAACTTCAGAACTGAGTTCTGCTTCAAGAGGTACACACCCCCTGTAACAGCACTGTTTACGTAAAGTCAAAATGTTGAGCCTACGCAAGACATATATACCTACATGCCAGCACTTATTTATAGATCCTTTGTGATTGCTTAGAACTAGGCTAAGGAGGCTTCTGAAAAGAGCAACTAGAATTTGTGCCAGCACTCTAGAGCTTTAAAGTAGTAAAAATTTGGAAAACACTAACTGTAGAGTCTTCACTGAAACAGATGGTTTCCATTCAATTCAAAAAAGAACCAGTGAAACAAAAATATCACTTAAAGCCTCAGATCCTAAACACAACTATTTTCAATGCATTTTTTTCCAATGCAGTTGACCTCTTTGGCAAGGGACAATTTGGCTTCCTTTCAGCCTATTTTATCAAAAATAGCTATACAAGTCTTCCTTGTATTTGTATTGCTGTGTTCACACTACCCCCTAGTGATTATTCCATTATATTTAATAGCATGACTATTCTCTTTTGATGTTGAACGTTATATACGGAAAAGGTTTACTGCAAGTATTACCTTTAAAACAGGTGTAGGTTCTAGCGCTAGGCCTTATATGCATAATGTTTGCTCTATATCCCTTTTCGGTTGTCAGAAATTTACTGTCACCTATTCAAAACATATATACAGACTCAAGAGTTCAGTGCACATCTAAGCAGCAACACAAATCCCACTTCAAGTACTCCTCTATCTATTCTTCAGAATTTAATATACTTACAACCTCTGAGAAGAGCATCCAATAGGTACCAATCTTTGAAGGTCTGTCCACCAAGTAAGACAGCCTTTTAACTTCCACAGGATTTCAGAATCAAACCCGTTATTTTAGAAGCAATTTCTCCATTTCACCATCCTCTTAGTCTAACATCACTAGTTCACCTATGTTTAGAGGAAACTAGAGTACTTATCCTTTCACCAGGGCAACTGCCTACTAATCCCAGTTACTAACCTCAACGAAGGCAGGAACACCGTAGCATGAGGTACAGAAAAATTACAGTACAGCTAGGAATGTGATGCTGCTGAACACAGACAATAGCAACCCCACTAGTTCTAGATTCAGGCTGAAGGCACTGGAAGAGGCATTAAGTAATTTATCTATACTTACAAGATCTGGTACGTAAGTTATTAGGACAATAGTGTCCCCCTCCAACCACTTTAACAACTCTAAGTATAGGATTGTTGGCTTTTCCCCCAAACACTAAAAATTCCTTACCTGTGTTACAATATGCTGCCTCAGTACAAGGGTAGTACAATTTAAAAACACTGTACTTAAAGAATCAAGTCCGAGCCTCATCAGCACAGGTGCTAGAGATGCCCAGTCTGTTTCAGTCCTGTTTAAAGTATAAAACTTCTATTTTGCTTGCTACTCAGAACACCTGCACCAGAATGCCCACACTGGTAGCATAGAGCATGCCTCATCCAGCCACTAATCCAATCTTAAATGACTCCTTTAACACTACCAGATGAAAAATTAGGGGTACATTGCACAGTTCACAGGCCAGAGACAGACCCCAAAGCCTGTTCTGATAACTCAGGAACAAAAGACAATCCTTCATTAGCAAAAATCTTAACTGTGGAAGCATGCAGCTCTGAGTATCTCTTGTCTACATGTTTCATTCTCCCTTCAGCTATATTCTACAGGTCTATGTAATACAGGCAGTCAAACAAGCACATCTTAAAAGACTTACCAAAACAGTTTGAACACCAGCTGACAAAAGCATGCCTACCTCCATGAACTAACACTGCCTGCTTGGAATTAGGTTATACTGCTGTCCATAGAAAGCTCTGATGCACTTCAAATTGATACTCAAAACAAGAGCTGTTTAATTATGAAAAGATTTTAATTCAGTGCAAAGAGTGCACCAATCTTGAATTTCTCCAACTTTACAAAGTGGTAGCTTTCAAATCAAAACTAAAGGTCAAACCAGCATTTTATTAACGTAGTTTATTTGATGTTAAAGCCAGATGAGCAGCTTCTTTCCAGAACAATCCTTTCTATACTTCTTCATAGAATAATGTAGTCTGTAAAGGAAAAGATAGATCAATGCCACATGATTAAAACAATTTTTATACTCATACCTTTATAGAGGCTGAAAAACTGGTTCCCAAGTCAGGTGAACCACACTGCCTTTCTTAGAAGAACGTGAGGTTCAAAATTTCATAGTACTATCATGGGAATAAATGAGACCCTAGATTACAAAATGCCTGTAAAAAGAGCTCAACAAGCTACAATCACTTTACCAGCTTTCTGTTAAAGATTTTATACTCACTACAGACTGTTTAAGTTGCTTTAAAATTGAGTCATTCAGACCATTTTGTAATAAAACCAGTTTTGTCTCTAACAGTTACTGCCCACAGCACATCCAACTCACATGTTTTGCAGCAAAGATATAAAAACATGGTATAGGAGTTGTCTAAAAGAGTATCAGGTTTGTTTATAAGGAATCTACTTGAAATAAGCATCCATAAGAAAACAACAGAAATTTGTCCTCAAAATAGAAATCATACTACTTCAATCTAAGACAGTAAAACCCAAGGTGTACTATCCTCTCCTTAGCATGCCTATAATAGGAAACACATAAGCTTTGTTTGCAAAAACTATTATTTAGTTTTACTGTAACAGTAAATCTGAACTGCCTGACTTCACGTAAGCAGAAATCACATGAATTAGCAACTCTGTAGTAAGCACAACAGTCTTTCTTCATCTTAAACTCTTGGACTGGGTTCTAGATCAGCACAGTACCATGGCCTTTGCATAAATGAACATTAGACCTATGTCATCATAATGATAACAGGCTACTGAATGTTTACCCTTACAAAGGATTCTAAAGTCATACCTGTTAGCCATTGTCTATCTGAAGTCTCTTCATTTACTGAAAAAGAAAAAGCATTCATTAATAAGAGAACAGTTTTATCAAAGTTCTACTACTGTACAAGATGGAGCTTTGAGGCTTTTTACTGACCCTCACAGAATTTTTTTTTTTCATTACCACAGTGATATGTGATAGGAAAACCTCAAAGTTTTGACTAATGTAGAGGCTGAAGACTTAAGACTTCATGAGTTCCCTCACACAGGACCTTAACAATAGCTGTTTGGACCTTAAGTAATACTCTACAGGCTACAATAGTTTAAAGTGCCTATCCATCCACACTTCTGTTTGACCAATTTCTTAAAAAAAAAAACCCAAACAAAACCAAAACCAGTGTTTGTTTGGAAAGCTCAAATGTCAAAGGCTGGGACAGCTGCAGCTGTGACATTAAAAGGCAGCGTGGGGTTTTTTTTTTTGCATTTGCTCTGAATGCAAACACTAGGTGAGGGGCATCCACATCTACTTGTGCAAACTTTTATGAGAGCTCAGCTATAAAGCCACAGAATACATTAAATAGCACAAACTACTTCAAAATACTTCTCTTGAAACTTCATAGAAAACAAAATGGGAATTCTGAAGGAGTGAGAAGTCAGAGGAAGCACCAAAAAGAACTTTTCACAGTCAGACATCAGCACAGTTGAAGTCTGACTTAAAAGTTCACGAAAAACTATTCAAGTATGATTCACAATTTTAAGTTTTCATGTTCTAGGAGTTATGTACCATGTAGTCAATACAGACTTGCCTGAAGATGTCTCAGAATCAAGTGCCTACTTGTTTCCAAGATAAACAGTTTTCACAGATTGTATAGCTAGACTCCAAAACATATTCCATGACTCCTATTAAAAATTTCCACATGGCTGTGATAAAGGATGTTGAACCATGCCATGCCATCACGTTTAAACATGCATTTTTCAAGAACAAAGCTTTAAGACACATGTATTCCACAAGCTTCTTTCTGTGATACAGCACAGAACTTATCTCAATAAAGTTTTCCAGAAAGCATGTAAATTAATTTATCTTTAGTTTAAGTCTAATATGAGGACAGAGATTGACAAAACTGGTGAACAAGTAAGGTCTAACCCATGCATACTTATCAACTAAAAGATCATTTTAAGAGACATTAAAAAAAACTCTAATCCAAAACACAGTTTGCCTACTATTGAGATAGCAGGCTAGTTTGAGAGGCACTTGATACAGAAGTCACATCTGCTATATAATTATCACAGCACACGATCCTGGCCTTGATTTCTAAGGTGTTTATAAGCATTAAGAGAATTTCTATGAACTGGACAGCTTTAGTAGTTTAAACAATAGTCATTTAGCCATTTTGTATAAACACTCAGTAACAGCTACCTTCAAGCGCAAAATTCTCAAAGGGAAGAAGTTCATCCATACTATTGGTATCAGTGCAAGACTAAATGACTCCCTGAACATTCACAAGAGGGTGTATGTTAGTGTTACTACTATACTAAATGCTAATTTGTACTGTTATACTGTAAACAATCACAGGACTTCATTATTAAAACAGCATTAAAGCAGAAAGGAAAAGGGCTCCAAATCTCATCTAGTGGTTCGCAGCAACACTGATTTATTTCCATCCAGTAACAAGAACTTCACTTACTATGTAAGTGAAGAACCTAATTTCAGAGAGCAATCACTGTGGTTTGTGACCTCACTTGGAATACCGCAGGGCAATAGTTAAATACAGTTTAATGTTAACAACTGTGCCATTTCCAACCACTGCCTCAAGTGAACAAAGCTGTGATGTGACTTAGTTTTCATAAAGACACAAAGGCACAACTACTTTCACACACAGGTGAAGTTACACATGCAACTGCACTGTACTACCTTGAATCAGAATCTGGGGCATTTTGAACCAATGCCTCAAATCAATACCATGGAGTTTCTTTGATTTCTGTGCATTTGGAATTCCTTATTTTTAATGTTGCTTCACTAGTTTCAAGAGTCTTGTTCACTATTAGCCAAGCTTTATTATTCAAGTCACATGGAAAGAAATTCATTATGTAGTTATCTGAACCCTTACAGGACAGAAGCAAGTTTAAAACAAACAAGCATGCAAGGGAGTACAGTGCTTCAATTAAAAGAATGGATACGTGTTTCAGTGATGATAATTGAGTCACCACATCCATGCTCATTTTCAGTACCTGTTAAGATACTTCATTTCTGATGGAGAATTCCAAGAAAGTAGGAAAAAAGCAAAAGTGAAGATTACTAAAGTTCGAGATGTCAAAGCACTTTAGCAGCTAGAGCTAAGTGTCAAAACCCATCTTCCCATATTAAAACACTCGAAAAAAAACCACTTAGCTGCACAGCCTACTCAGTATTTTTCAAAGGACAAAAAGCCACTAAGAAAGATGACTGTCTTCACACCCAGGCTGTTCCTTGGTTTTGGTGCCTTTTTTTGTTTAACAATAGAGGAACTCTGTCTCCCTCCAAGCTGTGCAACTGACAAGTTCCAGCCACAGCATAAGAAGCTCCCACCAGGGGGAAAAAAAAAAAACCAAACAAAAAACAAAACCAAAACCACCCACCCACTATCTTGGGAATCAGTCACTTAAACCCAGGATAAAGCAGGTGTTCTGCCTTATTTCTACTTGCACACTGTCCTCACTACCTACACAATGCACCCTTAACAAAATCTCCTCTATAAATAACCCCATCAATAACAGTAACTTAGAGGAGCAAGTACTAAATATTTAGGTAGTCTGAATAACAAGTGTTAAGAATATCTAATTTGTGTATTGCAAGGTTGAGTTATGATTAAAGCAATACTGTTAGAGTTATGAAAGTTTAACTTTAGTTCAAGTGACACGTAGGAAACAATCATTTAAGAAGCATTGTTTCACATTACACCAGCTAAGCTTGCAGCGGTGAGGAGCAGAACTAAGCTACCAAGCTGGTAAGAAGCTATACAACACCACACAGATTACCTTCTGTTATCCAGTAGAACAGGTGAAAGAAATGGAAGAAAAACAATGTTATACCGTTGAATTTTAATCAGCATTTCAAAGGCAACATGCTCACTCTAGCTTATGGATATTCTCATCCTACCTTCTTGCCAGCACCAACATTTGCCTTGGCTGTGCCCCTGACTTTCTTCATTCTGTTCTTACGCTCCTTTCGCTGCTTCCTAGAAGTCTTCTTCTTTTCATACAAGCCATGCTATTAAAACACAGTTAAGTTGCATGTAAATTCATTTCACTGATAGTAATGTTTAAATTTGAAATATTAGCTAAGTAGTGAGACAAGTTCACTGGTTAATGATTCAATACAGAATAAAAGCACTGAAGTACTACATGGATCAGTCTCATCTCTTATGCTTCTTCAAGACCTTTAATAGCAGTTAGTTATCTATTAATGTTAAACATCACTGGTAACATCCATTTTGCCTTTGTAATTGCCCTAAAATAAACAATAAAAACTTACCCTGTTTTCCAAAGACAGAAGCTAGCTTATACTATCGTAAGACCTCTTATATAACTCTGACTACACCAACAGTACTTTCACAAAACTTTTATGCGTGTAAATCATGAACCACTGAACACTTCAAATCCATCCTAATTGTTTTCAAGTCACCAGGAAACAACCTACCCTGGCCAGCCTGTGCTTTGGTTCGTTTTTCTTTGCGTAGTCCAGAGAATCATAGATCATGCCAAAACCTGTTGTCTTGCCACCACCAAAGTGAGTTCTGAAGCCGAAGACGAAAATTACATCAGGAGTTGTCTTGTACATTTTTGCCAGCTTTTCCCTGATTTCTGTTTTGGGGACTGTGGCCTTTCCAGGATGAAGAACATCAATCACCTAAGAAGAATTTTTGAAGTTATATAAGAGCAAGAGAAAGTTAATTTCCAGAACAACAGCCAGGGCTACAGTCCCACCATGAGCTTAACACTTAAACTAACCCACATTAGCAACAGAAATTAATAATAATTTCATACAGAACTGTTGATTAGCAGCCTCCTGCTTCAAAAGACAAAACAGGTCACTACCTTACTATTGAGATTTACCTTCAGCACACATCAATCCATTTAAACCGCTAAGCTCTTAGAACTCTGGAGGTTTTAAGGGCCCCTTACTTATAGCAGCTAAACAACACTTGCAGCCCAAACCCAACAGTTAAATAATTAAAGGCAGTTTTCTGTATTCTTTTACCATCTGCTTGCGCTGAAGCAGTCTGTTTGTCATGAACTTCCTGGTTCTGATGGTCACTGTGTCATTCTGCAAGAGAAGATACAGAAAAATAAAACAAAGAACAATGAGAAGTATAAATTAAGCATAATATATACACAAACAAGGCACAGTACAGCAACAGTCAGTAGCCTCTCAAATAGTGACAGCAAACTCATAACCTAAGTGGACTGGTTACAGGGGCTGCACATAACACCCCTGTAAAGTACACTTTGAGATGTACTTTTGACTTTACATCACCTGATGCCAGACTCGTCCTCGGTTTCCAAATAACACAGCCACATACGTACCTCCACCATCCTGAAAAGCTGAAGCAGCTTTTCATTCAATACATGAACCACAAGCCCAAGCACTACAACGCAAGTTTCCATAAGAAGTCTACACACTACTGCTTCCTTAATACTTTCAGACACGAGCAGCCACAAGACAAATAACTGAGCACAATCTACCACGAGCCTTTAACGCCTTAAAAGCAGCACGACATTACGCTACTATCAAAGCCTAGGATTACTCTTACCGACCAGCAGCATAGCGACACAGCAGCCCAAGCACATGCCCCGGCCCGCACCCCGGAGCACACCGCTACCAACCGGCACCGGCGCGCCGCGACCAGGCCGCAGGAGCCCCGGCTCGAAGCGAGAGGACCAGCGCCCGCTCAGTCTCTGCCATACCCCCAAAGCCCGCCTCGGGCAGACCAACCCCGCAGGTCCCGGCGGCTGAGGGCTCAGCAGGGGCAGGATGGCGGCAGCGCAGGGTGGATTACACCCCGGCAGCATCAAGCACTCACCATCTTGACAGCACCCTCCCTGCCAGCAAGCGAGAAAAGGAAGGAAGTCCTCCCCGCAGCCAATCATAAGGCGGCGCTGGGGTCCTTCGTGCTGGGGGCGGAGCCTCGCCCAGGGGTGTCCGCTCCAGAGCCGAGCCTGGAGGCAGGGGGCAAGGGTGGCTGCTGCGCGCCTGATGGGCGGGGTGAGGGCAGCCGTCTCCGCTGCGAGCTCTGCGCGGGTCGGCTACGCGTGTGAGGGGCCAGGCAGCGCCCGCGCTGCGTGCGTGAGGCAGGCCGTGCTGGGCCGGCGCGGGGCCGGCTCTGCTCCCGCCCCGCCGCCCTCTCCTGCTCCCGGGGCCTGGGCGAGGACTGCCGGGGGGAAACCGAGCGTGGAGCCGTGAAGTGAGCTGGGCGGCAGGGTTGCCGGCACGGGGGGCAGCGCTGGCGCTTGAGCTGTAACAGCAGCGTGGTCGGCAACGGAGCGCTGGGAGCCGGCGTGAGGCGGGCGGGCGCGGGCGGGGCGGTGGGCAGGGGCGAGCCCGGGGAGCGCCCGGGCGGGCCCCCTCGGCCCCAGCAGGGGGCATTGCCGCTCTGCGGCGGGCCTCGCGCCGCCGCGTGCAGCCGCGCCGGAGGCTGAGGGGCCGCCGCCGGGCCCCGCCGTCGCCGCCATGGTGAAGGAGCAGTTCAGGGAGACGGACGTGGCCAAGAAAATGTGAGTGGGGCAGCCCCTGCGGCGGCCTGCGCGGTGGGGGGGCTCCCGGGCGGCCGCCCGCGGCCGGGGGGGGGGGGGGCCCTTGGCTGCGGTGGCGAGCAGCGAAAGCCGGGGTGCGGCACGGTGGGGGAGCGGAGCGGGGCTGCTGTGGCGGCTCGTCCCCCTGTAAAGCGGTGCTGTGGGCCGTGGTGCAGGGGCTGGCGGGTGGCCGCAGGCGTGAGCAGCCGCAGGCTGTACCATCTGTAAATCCCCCAGCTATAAACCCCTAACTCGGGGCAAACCAGCTCTGGGATCCAGAAAGGTCCCGTTTCAGCAATAGCGTCAATCAACTTGGCCTCTTCTGTATTGCTCTTAAATACATATGTGTGTGCGTGCCTGTAGGTAGGAGTATTTCTGCATGTATACATATATGTGAAATTTCCCATCCTAGAAGCCACATCTGTTTTGGTATGAAATCTCCAGAAGAGATGCGTCAGCAAGCTCACATTCAAGTGGTTAGCAAAAATTTGTATAGTCAGGACAACCATCACTCTCCACTGCAGTATGGAGTACTTGACCATCGCATGGTGAGAACCTTTTTTTCAAACTATTTTTGTAGAATTACTTGAAGTGGCTAAAAATAAATTGGGATGACTGAAATTTACTGCTCATCCAAAATACATGCAGATGTGTCTCTACCTGAATTGCATAGGCTGTCTGTTGCAGTGACAACTTCTTCCTTCATGCTTTTGGATGGTTCGGGAGAGCATTCTTTTGAGGCAGGAGGTAAGTTCTTTCTGCCTAGTTGTTGGGAGACCCAGAGACATCCATGTACAAAATACCACGTTGTAGATTAGCGGGCTGTAGATCAGTTGCAGAAGCTCTATGAGCTAATGTCACTGGTATCAGTAGGGCCTCTGTGTGAAAGACATTTTTCTTAGAATTTGGAGTGAATGTAATTCTACTGTCATGCTTCTGATGCTGGGAAAAAAGAAGTTAGTGCTGTGGGTCTGCTGTCAGGACAGCTGGCTAGCTTAAGAACTGTTGTATTTCCTATGTATTCATTTGATGATAGCTGAATTTTTTTTTTCTCTGTGTGTGTGTGTTTCTCCTCCTCCCAAAGGGAACCAGTGAAAAAGACCGTCCCTGTGAAACCTGTGGAAAAAATCTAGCTGATTGTTTAGGACATTATGGGTACATTGACTTAGAACTGCCCTGTTTTCATGTTGGATACTTCAAAGCTGTGATAGGCATCTTACAGGTAAACACAATTATGATTTGTCATCAGTTTCTAGTGTAGAAAAAGGGAATTATCAGAAAAGATGCTTGCTGCATCTTGTAGCATTTCTTTCAGTTACTTGAAAGAGCAACTGAGAAGACCAAAATAAGGTTTTATTATAAATTTTATCTTCATACATCTTGTGTTTTGTAAAATAAATGTATACCAGCCTTAATAATGTAAATACATCCGTGTTATTTTATATAATCTCAGACTGATTAATTTAATCCATTGTTTTTCTGTAATAATTTGAATTAAATGTATGTAGTATAAATTGTCTTTTAGGACATCCCAGTAAAGCAAAGCTCTGTCTGCTTTATATCTGGATTTTCAAGATCCTGCAGAGTTTAGATAATGATTTGTCTCATTGATTGTGGTTTTTTTCCATGTGCTTTTTCTTGTGGATTACAGCATATGAAATGGTCTTTCAACCAAGACCATTTTAATACATTCGAAAAACCATCCTCTGTTCAAGAACTTAAGTTTTAGTAAAGATGTTACAACTCTGCATGTGTCTGTTAAACAACTGTGCTTATATGCATTTATGTTTAAGATGATCTGCAAAACCTGTTGCCGTATCATGCTGTCGGTGGAAGAGAAAAAACAATTTTTGGATTACCTGAAGCGACCTGGCCTTACATATCTTCAGAAGAGAGGGCTAAAAAAGAAAGTGTCTGAAAAGTGCCGAAAGAAAAACACCTGTCCTTACTGTGGTGCCTTTAATGGTGAGTGGTGGCATTAGCAGTTAGTAACAGTTACCTACTGTGATGGTTTTTACCTTGTTTTGTTTCATGTGTTAGGTTTTTATGGCACTAGCCGATATTTGAGTAGTGGTATTTTCTGCACTTCGGCTGTATTTGAGCTGTGATGATCTTGGATTACACTGGAGTTTGTTCTTCAGGGCAGAGTAGCTTAATAAGATTCACATTTGCTTTTCAAAATACGTTTTTTTTTCTTCATGTACTCTGATCAAGTGATACTGCTGTTAAAGGACTTGCAGTGTCACAGATTCATAGTGGATAACTTAAAATTCTATGGTTTTAACTCATGAAAATTTGGGGTTGTTTGTTGTAACGATCAACAACCCAAATAAATAGAGAGCTGCTTTGTTAAAAGTGCCACGTATACATATAGGGGGCACAAACAGTAGGCATTTACAAAATTAAGTGGTAGGTCAGCATACTTCAGTAAAAATAATTGAGTTTGGAAAGCACTTGTGCTAGTCTGTGGAAGTTTTATGAATGCTGTTACCTGCATGACAGGAAAACAGTTGTCAGATTCTTTTTATGATTCACTTCCAAAATTACTTTAGAAGATAGTGGGATGATACATAGAAGGCACATCTTAGTCTTGTTTTTAGTGTAGGAACTTCTACTTAAAAAAAAAAAAAAATCTGCTGTGATTGAGGGGAAGCTGAGTTAAAGTGTGGAGTAAACCACCTGCTTGCAGCTTCAGAAGCCACATCATCAACTAGGCACGCCAAGCCAGCCAGACAAGACGTGACCTGATCGTGCTCTTTGTGTTTTGTGAATTTAGGAGACTGATTAATAAAGCTGATAAAGTTTTATTTTATTCTTGTGTTCACTGAAGGCTTAACTAGTTTTGGAACTGTAGCTTACTCGTTTTAATTTTTGGGGGTTTTCTGGTTTGGTATTTTTGTTGTTTTAAAAAAAAAAAAAAAACCACCCACATTTATTTGCTTGCAGGAACTGTAAAAAAGTGTGGTTTGTTGAAAATAATACATGAAAAGTACAAGACCAATAAGAAAGTGGTAGATCCAATAGTATCTACTTTTCTCCAGTCATTTGAAACTGCTATAGAACATAACAAAGAAGTGGAACCCTTACTGGGAAGAGCTCAGGTGAATTTTATTAATACTTAGATTTTCGGTTAGTTTTTGTGCTTGAAATAAAATTCCTCAAAGGTTTTCAGTGTAGCAGCTTAGCCTAGTGGTGATCCAAGGTTTTCATACACCAAAAGACACTTGAAGAATTTTTGTATTTTTGCAGTAATGCTAACTCCGCAAAAATGAGAGACTTGGTTTATTGGTATCTTCTGATACATAGCTTTGTGTCTGTTAAGAAGGGGGATACTCTTGGTGTGTGAAACTTCCGTAAGCTAGAAAAGGGAGAAGGGCTTGTAGAAGCTCTGCGTGTACATGTAGATTCACTGTATCTCTGAGATTATTACAACAGACAGATCTTTTTTGTGGTTTTTTTTTTTTCAGAAGAAGAACTTAATGTTGAGAAGGAGAGGAGACTTAATTATCTAATCCTTTTGTTTCATTTAGCTTTGCATTGTGTGTGGTTTTGTTTCCTTCTGCTCTGTGAAAGCCAGGAAGATCCTGGGGTGCATATTTAGACAGAAAAAAGTAACAAATATCTGGAGTTTCTTATACTGCAGGAGTAGATGTGCTAAGGAGAGAGAAATTAGTTTTTTAAAAAAGCTCTAGAAAGTACTGCAATTCATGTTAGATCCTACTAACGTGAATACAATGTACTGTGAGCTTGTTGTAAGAGGTTTATTCAGTTGCTTTGACAAGTAACTATGAAATATTCTGTTAAGTGTTTAAAAAGAGTGACATGATGGGAAGTAAACACTGATGTATAAGGAAAAAAGAACAAAGAAAATAGCAAGTTAGTACATAAGACGCTAAAAGCATTGGTTCAGAATGAAACGTTTTGTTTGCATTAATAGTTCTTATCTATTTGTCTTATTAAAATACTTTATTTTTAAACAACCAATAAATGAGGGGAGGGAGGAAGCACTTGAAACTGTTATATGATGGCTTGTTCTCCCCTTTCTCCAATGGATTTTGTAGGAAAACTTAAATCCTTTAGTAGTGTTGAACCTCTTCAAAAGAATCCTAGCGGAAGATATCCCTCTGCTTCTAATGAACCCAGAAGCAGGTAAACCTTCAGATTTGATCCTCACGCGACTCTTAGTGCCTCCACTGTGTATCAGACCCTCTGTGGTGAGTGACTTGAAGTCTGGCACCAATGAAGATGACTTAACAATGAAACTGACAGAGATAATTTTCCTCAATGATGTAATAAAAAAGGTGAGCCATACTTAAAGCTCTCCAAGGCTGTTGCCTTTGAAAAGATTTGGTTAGAATTTAATATAGCAAGTGGTTTTACTTGTCTTACTGCTTACAATCTAGCAAGCAGTTTGGGATTTTATTGAAAGAAATAGCGAAACTTCCTTCAGATGGAGCTGGCTGACTGGCTGCTTGCAGTGCAGGACCTGCTGAAGATCTGCTGGTGGATCACAGGAAGTGTTTTTTCATTCCTTCCCTCTCCCCTCCCATGACTCTGACACTTTTTGAGTGGTCACTTAAAATGAAAATATTATACCTATTGGGTTTTGGTGTTTGGTTTTTTTTTTTCACGTAGACATTCTTCTTTTTTCATTCCATCATTGTCCTTTCTTCCACCATCTGTTCTTAAGAAATCAAGTTTCAGTTAGCATCGTTATCAAATTGAAACTAGAAGTAAATTTTATGATTTATCATTTGTTTAGAAAAACAGTTTTGCCAGACTAATACTTTCAGACTTTCCAAAACCGGTCTTTTGTCAGGAAAACAAAATGAAGTAAGCACTAACTCCTGTGATTTAAAAATTATTAACTACCTGTGATTTTCCTGACTGTAAAGTTATATTAGCTTAACTTCAGTGGCTTGGGAAAAATAGAATTTTAAACAAATACGTAGTTTTGTAAGCATTTGTCCAAAGCCAGTGCTAGTCAAATTTTTTACTGGGTTCTCTTGTGAATGGCCTTATGCTATAGCAATATGCATCCTGTTACAAAGTTCTCTCGCCTTTTTTGTTCCATTGTGTGAAGATTTTTAACATTCTTTTCAAAAGAGGAGTTGTACTCTTATCAGAAAAATTCTTTGCTAGTTTAATGTACAGTGTTATATTTATTTTCTGAACTGGATGACTATTTTGTTTAGCATAGGATATCAGGAGCCAAAACACAGATGATTATGGAAGACTGGGATTTTCTTCAACTGCAGTGTGCCCTGTACATTAACAGTGAGCTCTCGGGAATCCCTCTCAACATGGCACCTAAAAAATGGACAAGAGGTTTTGTTCAGAGACTTAAGGGAAAGCAAGGTTTGTGTAGAAAGTTGTGTTTAATTTTTTTTAATTAAGCCACAAATATTTGCTATTCCAAAGCATCTCTCTGCTACTATTGTTTTGTGCTTCAGTGGTGTACCTTGACAGATCTTCTAATGTGCTATCTTAACAGATAACATTTTGAAAACAACTCATATAAGAGTTTTCACTTGCTTATTTTGTTAGGTCGGTTTAGAGGCAATCTGTCTGGAAAGCGAGTGGATTTCTCTGGCAGAACAGTCATTTCACCTGATCCTAACTTAAGAATAGATGAAGTAGCAGTGCCTGTTCATGTTGCGAAAATACTAACCTTTCCTGAAAAGGTAAGCAGTGTAAAACCAAAACCTTTTCTATACCTTTTCTCTTTTTACCAGACATCAGTGGTGTCCTTTATAGCCTTACTGTAAAAGGAAATGAATGTATTGCTTTTATGTTTGAAATGTCATTCAGTGACGCTTTGCCAGTGCTGTTGCTGCTGATGATTTAAAGTTGCACTATCAGGTGTATGCAAGTACTGTGAAGGCATATGGTGTAAGGAGTGACATATCAAAAGAGAAGAGTTTTGCTTGATATTTTTTGAACGCATACATAGCTTCATATGTTTGTTGGTGCATCTGTCTAAGGAGTGATTGGGTATTCTGTCTAAGGAATGGTTGGGTGTTTTGATTTCTGAATTTACTTCCCAGATTTTTAATTTAATTTCACCCTGATGTTCTGATCTAAGATTGGCTTACATTTTCCTCCTCTATTCCCTCCTGCCTGTTTCCTTCAGCAGCTGGAAGCTCGGAGGGGGGTTGTCAGTTGAGCCCAAAATTTGAAAACGCAAAAGCCACCACCAAAAACAAGAGGTCCTGAAATGTCTTTCATTTGTTTCTGATTGAAGTCTTTATGCAACAGGTGAACAAAGCAAATATTAATTTTATGAGGAAACTTGTCCGTAATGGTCCTGATGTTCATCCTGGAGCCAACTTCATCCAGCAAAGGCACACACAGATGAAAAGGTATCGTGCTTCTCTGTAATGATGCACTTTTTATCTCTCCCCATCAACTTGTTCTTAGTCCTGTGTGAAAACAGTTATACCTACAGGGATTAAAGTTTATTTTTAGAATCTTACATAAAGGGCAGTAACAAAAAAATTGGCATTATGTCCTCAGGTTTAGTGTAAGATTTCTTTTTAGATCATCTGTTGGATTTCAACTTAAGTGTACATACTGATGATAGTGAACTGCGATTAGATTATTTTTTTTTTTTTAGTGACTGAGTGTTATTTGAAATAGAGGATTTAGTACAGAGATAAATGAAAGCAGGCAGTTTGGGGCACGTTGTACTGGCTATTTTCATGGGAAAGCTAATCTGCAATCAGTTTATGGGTAGTAAGAAGTGATATTACAAGAGTGAAACTCCCTATATTCCCTGACACAATTGAAGCAAATTCTTTGTTTTTATAAGTAGACTTTTTTCTTACTTGTTTTACTAATAACTGTAGCATTAACTAATGTCACAAATATATTCATTATTTAAAGTAGCAGTAGGGCTGATGTGTAATGATACAATCCACACCAGTTTTGTCTTCTAGTTATTGTAATATAAATATTCTGACATTTAATGGAAGGACTTGCATTGTAAATGCAGAATTTATTTTCAGTTGTCTTTACATCTTTCTGACCTTTGTTTCTTCTGACTCCATTGTTACGTGTTACTATAAGGTTTTTGAAATATGGAAACCGAGAAAAGATGGCCCAGGAGCTGAAGTTTGGTGATATTGTGGAGCGACATCTTATAGATGGTGACATTGTCCTGTTCAATCGACAACCCTCTCTTCATAAGCTGAGCATCATGGCTCACATTGTAAGTGCACACTCAGCCTAACATACAGGCAGTGCATCCCTGAGTATTAGGTGGTTTACCTTTGCTGCTGTTTATCTCTTGCACACACAGAAATAAGCAGCTTCTTCTGAAACACTGCATGGGGACAAGCATGAATACAGTGCAGTTGTGCTTTTGCATGGGAATTGGTGTGTAACTGGGCAGTATGCTGTCTGGGCAATTCTGTTAGTAGCTGTAATTGACCTCGGTATCTGTTCTTGCGAAACTATTTCATTTTTGTAGGGTTGATGTGATCTCTGCAAAGCGTGATGTTTCCTGAGCTTTGTATAAATTCTTAATAATGGAAGTTATTAGCTACATTTGTATAATATAACCTGAGTACAATTTCTGTCATTTCCTGGTTGAGTTAAACCCTATAATCAGAAACTCTGAGTCATGTCTGTAATAACAAGAAAGAAGAAAACCTACAAGAAAGCACTCGGGTATGGCATTTCATCTTTTAGCATGCTTGACTGCATATGCATCACTTAAATTTTTATTTTTTTTTTTAGGCTAGAGTAAAACCTCATAGGACATTCAGATTTAATGAATGTGTCTGTACACCATACAATGCAGACTTTGATGGAGATGAGATGAACCTTCACCTTCCTCAGACAGAAGAAGCAAAAGCAGAAGCGCTTGTTTTAATGGGGGTATGCAGATAATGTTGGGGTGGGCATTCTGCTAGTGACAGATGGGCTGAGCCCCATGTTTCTTAAATTGCATGTGATATTTGAAATATTATCAAGATTACTGGGCATGGATAATGTGCGACTCTGGAGCTGCCAGAAAACTCTGCAAAAGGGAATTTAGAATAAATTAGGACTACAAAATGGTAGTTTAATAGACTTAACACTTAGCATCCGTGGAAAATTCAGTGGTTTTAAGTAAGTAGATGTCATTAGCACGTTTCTGGCTGACTATCCTTAATGACTGCTACCAAAATAGGGTGGCTCTGTTATCAAACAGATATGTACTTTGTTTTCTGGTCTGACCGCCCAGCAACTGCAGGCTGTCAGACCATCTGGAAATGAGGCAGAAATAGTGTGCTTGTACTGGGGGAAGGCAGTTTCCTACAAAAGGCAGGAGACAGTAGGCTCTTAGGACAGTGGATAAAAAGGGAGAAGGGAGGGTGGATAAAGAGGGATCTGATGATTTGCAGGCATTGATTTGGGGTGTGAAAGTAGAGTCAGTAGCAATGATCTGAGCATTTTCTAGTACGTTGCCCCTTTTAGGGTGACTGAATGGCAGATGTACCAATACAGCTGTTAGCTGCAGTGTTTATTGGCTTGCTGAACTGATTTGGGAGCTTAAAAAGAAAACTAACACCCATACCCACCCACCCCTAAAGTACATGATTCAGGTTTGTGTGGGCCTAGGAAGAGTTCAGGGAAAACTGTGCTGCGTAGGTGGGGGTGATTAACTGGAGCAGTAGTCTGAGTAAGGCGTAAGAAAATGGGGCTAGTGGAAGTGGCTAGCTTGATTATGACAAATCAGTAGGGACCACCCGACCTGCAGTATTTCACTAGCTCCCTGCAGTGAGCATAAACTCTTTTGTCCCTTTGCAGATGTTCAAAGCTAACTTGTCTTCCTTTCCCTGTTCCGTTTGAACAGTAACCTAACAAACACATGAAGTTCATTGCAACTTCTGCTTTGGAAACAGAACATGTAACTTTCAGTAACTATTCTCAAATTATTCCTTAACTATCAGTAGATTTGCATGGACTGTAGTGAACTGAAACTTCTAGTTTATTTTTTCTATCTTTTTGAAGACAGCTGTACTTTGATTTAGAATAAGCTTTTACCATTTTTGCTAAAATAACTGTCTTAAATGGTAGGTTTCCTCCTGAATAACACATGAAATATCAGTGTCTTCAAATGTGTAATTTTTTTGTTTCTTGTATCATACAGACTAAAGCAAACTTGGTAACGCCAAGAAATGGAGAACCTCTCATCGCTGCTATTCAGGATTTCCTCACAGGTGTGTATAGAAGTTTATTTTAAAGCTGTGTGATTTATCAGTTGTTCATTCAGAATCACTTCCCTCTTTTCCAGAATTTTTCTATCTTAATTTAAAAATTTCTCCTTTCACAAGTCAAAGTGACATTAGGGAAGTAAGGCCATTGTTAGTCTGAAATATAATGATGTCCTCAGAATCTCTTCTGATACTCTTTACCTTTGTAGGTGCAATTATTATTACTTGTGTTTTGCAGTGTTTCTCCAGCAGATAAAAATGTATGTTTGGGATCTTTGTATGCTTTAGGTAGACAATGTAAATGGCTTATGATTATGTTAGAGGAGTTGAATTCCTTAGTCAAAAATTGGTTTTAACCTACAGTAAGTACCTTCAAGTTTCCTTAATTCTTTGGGAAACATCCAATGGATATAAGGAAGAAAGTGTACAAAAATTAATGCCAAGGTCTTATTTTTATCTATGGGTTAGAGCTTGAGAGGGAGACTAGATTATAGAAATGCACTAGTTTTAATTTTTAGAAACTTGAGTGTGGAGCAATTAAAAAAAAATAGTTCTGGAAGGGATTTACAACTGAAGCTGTCTAAACTATTGTTTTGCATAGTAAGTAGGTAACTAGTATTAGAATGAAATCATTGGTATTGAATTTGCAATAGCTTTTAAAGTTAATCTCATTTTAGTCTGTGACATTAATAATTTCTTACATTCTAGGTGCCTATCTTCTTACGTTAAAAGATACCTTTTTTGATCGAGCCAAAGCCTGTCAAATCATTGCTTCTATCCTGGTTGGCAAGGACGAAAAGATTAAAGTTCGTCTTCCACCTCCTGCAATTCTGAAGGTGTGTCAAACTATTTTTTTAAATTTTTTTTTAATGTTACTAAGACTTTCTCTGTTGTGTGTTGTTTAACCTGTGGTGCTGTTCTCAGCAGAAACAGTTGTTGCTTTCTCTGGCGTTAGTTTTGTATGAGATTCTGTATTTGTAAAGTGCAAGGATCGGATTTCAGGGTCAAAGCCATGCAGAAGTTGTTTGATGGTTCCTGGTGCTGAACAGATTCAGCCTTGGATGGTGCAGTCCAAATGCAGGGTTCCTTCAAGGTTCAAACACAGCTTTGCTACTATCCTGCTGCTGTGAGACAGACCTTTTGCCTATTGATGGTCAGGAGACGATACATCACTCTTCATAACCTCACTGTTACTGCCTGCACAGGCTAATATGGGGCTAAGTGGAGAAACTATCTTATTCCTTGGGTGCCCTCAAGTAATGTCCCAAAATCCGCAACAGCTCTTGGTTTCAGTATCCCAAATTTAGGTGATGTTAAACCTGGGAAACAGTATGCTTTAGTTGTTAACCTTGCAATGTTAAAGATCAAAAAGAGGGTGAGTGCTATGTCTTTTTTGTTTTTTCATTTCTTTCTTTGGTTTTTTGTTTGGGGGTTGTGGTTTTTTTCTTCTTATATCACGTGCACAAAATATTTATGATGAAGGGCAGAGTATTTGTGTGTTTGTCAAACTTTGAAGAGAGCTATAGTATTTATTGGATTAGGGTCTGTTAAGCCTTTGTTCACTTACATTTAAGAGAGTCTGATTATATTTGAGGCAAACAGTATTGTTTGAAGAGAGTTTGGTACATTTTCAAATTTGTTAAATACTGAGTATTAGCATGTACTTTTTTAATACCCTTTATTTAATTTCAGAACAATAAGTAACATTAAGGAAATTCAGAAAGTGAAATTGAAATACCAATTAATAATGCTGATTTAAAGCAAGGTCAGAGCATTTGTGGGCAGTATCTACTGTGAATTTTATAAATTTATATGAACTTTTGCTAATAACTAAGGGCAGTGTTCTCTGACTGCTGCCGTCACTCCAAATGAATAATTTTAGTGCTAGCTGTGTCAGTTACTTACACTTAACTATAGCTGTGGGGAGTACATATTTATATGAATCTTTAATCTCCTAAAAATTTAAACCAAAGGCACTGTATAAAGAAGGAATTATAAATGTAGCAACCTCTTTGGGAAATGAAATTACAGCAGCATTTTTTTTTTTCCTTTTCTAATCAGAAAGGGAAACATGACAGTAAGAGGGAGCAATAGAGCATGTTTCTCTGAATGCATATACATATCCTTATGTAAAGGATAACCATTCAGCAGTCAGCATTTTCATATCTATAAAAAAAATAATACTTCCCTATTCAAAGGAATGCTGCTATGCATTTCCACAGGTATAGTTCAGTATAGAAAGATTCTGTATAGAAAAATATTTACATTTAAATTCTTGCTGGTTTACTGTAGTTGTAGCATAAACTGTGATCCTAATTCTTGTCCTTTTGTTTCTCTAAGCCTGTAACGCTCTGGACAGGAAAACAGGTTTTCAGCCTCATTCTCAAACCCAGTGATGATTGTCCTGTAAAAGCCAACCTACGAACCAAGGGCAAACAGTATTGTGGCAAAGGGGAAGACCTGTGTTACAATGATTCTTGTGAGTGGCACTTCTAAAAAGCTTTGGTTTGGATGTCTTCAAAGACATTGTAGCTGTTGTTTTGTTGAGTTTGTTGCCATTGTAGGAGTTAAAGCAGTACTTCACACCTGTATTCTTGAAATGAAAAAAAAAAAATGCAGTTTTTCTCAAAATTTGGAGTTGTGCTGGACACCAAAGAAAAGACTTGAGTGTTTTCTTGTGATAAAGCGATAGTAATGTCATACTTGAAGGTGAGAGAGAGATAAAAGCAAAGAAGCTTAGGAAGTGGTTGTACAGAAGGCAAATGGAAAAATTTAGTATCTTAAGTGGGGGTAGTGATACAGGGATCAGAAGTCAAACTGTGAAAGGAGTTAGGATAAGGAGGGAAGATAGGAATCCCTAGGATATCAAACCATCTGTGTCCTTCCAGTTAAGGAAGTCAGAGTGGCAGATGGAATGCAAAGCATCAAGGTTGAAGAGGCTGTAGGAGATGAGCAAGGCTTTGCTTGTTATTAATTTAACGTTTGCGTGGTAAAAGCTGGAAAAGAACTTGAGCAGGCAGGATTAGCTTGGCTCCTTGCTGCTCAGTAGCGTGAGTTAAGGAGCCTAGGGAAGAACCATTGATTTTACAGTAATTCTGTCCTGTAATGTTGATGTGAGAAAGAATTTGTCAATTAGAACTCAAATCCACTCTACACCAGACTCTGAGCGATTTCTTTAGAAGTTAGGACCACTCTGTGGTTGTGAAGTTTGTTATAAACATGGTGACACAATTTTTTTCAGCCTATAAGGAATATAGGGTGAAAGGCAACAAAGCAATCCCGTTCACACTCATGTGAACATAGGCCACCTTTGCTCTGCAGTGTTTTCATTTTAGGAAGTATGGGAAGAATTTCCATTTTCTGAGTTCAACAATAGCAGATAATGCAGAAAACTTTTGGATTTCATTGGTGACTCTGTTCAGTTCTTTGAAAAAACTTCATTTCTGAAGCAACACTAATTCTCTTCAGACAGTTCTCTTCAAATTCTCCAAAGTCTCAAGAAATCCTGGTATCATATTTTGATTGTATATAATAAGTAATAGAGGAGTGACTTCTGGTTCAAGAAGATGATTACCTAAATACACATTGAAAATACTGAGCATATAGTACTGTGTGCAAATATCTGCAGCGTTCTGCATAAAATGATTTAGACTGGATCCATCTACATAAGCCAGTTCTTCTTTGAAAGATGGATCATGAAGTTGATAATGAACATATATTTTACTGCTCTCAGAAAATATGTCTGAAGTTCATGTACAGAAGGTACTTTTTAATTGCCTTTAAGGCTAAAATTTATAGGAAGATTCAGTGCCTGAAATGGAAGGTTCCTGATGAAGCAAAAGGAACTCATCTAAGGGAGGAAGTGTGGATAGGCCTACAGGCAAGACAGATGTCTTTACGATACCCTTGTAATTAAAAAGACATCTGAGTCCAGTGTGTCTTTTAAATTTAAGCTGTGCTTCCAGAGGTGATTGGGTTTAACTGGGTATCAGAATCTTTGAATAAAAGAACTGTAACTTGGCTTCTGAAATTTTGTTGCTCTACTTTATAAAGAAATAAATAACTCTGGTTTAGTAAGTACGATTGAGGACTTTATTTCTGGACAGGTAAGACTGACTGAAGACTTTATTCTGATTAATGAAACAAAGTTTATTTTTAGATTTTTAACAAAAAGGATTATTCATGATGTTTCTCACAAGTCTTAAATTGGATACAGTTGCCTTTCTAAGGAGGAAGGGAAATAAATCTTAACTGCAGTTGGCGAGGTCTGACTGTAGGCTCTTCCCCTTACATACTTACTCATACACTTCTACAGATACATTAAATGTATGTCTTTGGGGTTTTGTCCTTTTCCTGAATAGAGCTTTTATTTAAAAAACTACTCCATAACTGATTACTAGAGTTTAGGTAATGTTTTAGAAAAACGATGAATCCTTTTTGCCTTTTTATTTCTAGATGTCACAATTCAAAACAGTGAGTTAATGAGTGGCAGTATGGACAAAGGAACCTTAGGCTCAGGATCCAAGAACAACATCTTCTACATCTTGCTGAGAGATTGGGGGCAGGTAGAAGCTGCAGATGCTATGTCACGACTAGCCAGACTTGCTCCTGTCTATCTTTGTAAGTAACGGGGGATATATATTTCCTTATAAAATAATAACTTAAAGCAGAAATATGGAGCAAGCAAGCAAGGTTTTTGCTTTGAATATGATATACTATGTTTAAAAAAAATAAGCTAGTTGTGAAGCTGACAGAAACAGTGAAACAAGTAATTGTGCATCTGAAGTGCTTGTGATGGTCACATGATGGGAGGGGAAAATAAAGTTCCCAATGATAATATTTCTTGGTTATAATTTGTTCTTTCTGTACAAGATCGAGCTATAAAATCTTGGTTTTTTTTCTTTTTTTTTTTTTTTTCTTTTAATAATAGCTAACCGTGGCTTTTCAATTGGAATTGGTGATGTAACCCCTGGGCAGGGCCTGCTAAAAGCTAAGTATGAGCTCCTGAATGCTGGCTATAAGAAATGTGATGAGTATATTGAAGCTCTGAACACTGGCAAGCTACAGCAGCAGCCTGGTTGTACTGCAGAAGAGACACTAGAGGTAAAATCATTAATTTAAATCACTATATATTTAGGGTAGAGACTTCATTAATATATTAATGTAAATTGTGAAGTTCAAAGTAGTCTTCTGAAATGTAAAAATACAAGCAAATAGAGTCCCTAGGTACACAACTTTAGCTGAGTCTGTCTAGGCTTAACATTTCAATGCTTGTATGCATCTAAAAATACTAAATAGCCTAGATCCTACCTCCCTCCTGGCTTGGACGTATTGGGGTGATGTACAATAGGATAAAATGGCACAGGTAATTGGAACAGGGTTAATTATATTTATCAGTATTTGCGAAGTTAATAAAGAACAGTAAGAGCAACGGACCTAATCCAAGGAGCAAAACATGTCTTTAGTTACAGTTCTGTTTATATGCAAGCATTTTCTTGACCCTTATTAGAGCAAAAGTTAAGTGGGCTTTGGTTATGCTGGTTTGTTTGGGGTTTTTTTTCTGTAGAAATTTTGATGAAGAGCAATGAATGTTGTCCAAAAGCTTATGGACAGGGACTTAATGAAGTCAGCTGAAGAAGACTCTTTTCATTGTGTTTGTTGGTTTTATCCATTTGTTGTCTTGGCTAGTCAATGCCTAGTTTTTGCCTTTAAAAAAAAAAAAAAAAGTAGAAAAAAAAAAAATCCTCACAACAACAAAAAAAACCAACGAGAAAACCCCAGCCTATGATGAAGTACTGCCACAGTTGTCCAGTTTGAAGTCTTGCAGTCTTTTTCACTTTTCCTCTTTTCAGACACCTGTGCATGTCCTAGAATGTTTTGTTGATACGTTTGTTATATTCTTAACAATTGCAGATATCAGCATTGTAGTCTCTGAATGCAGACCAAAAATATGGATTTTTTTTTTTTTTCTGTTAATCTTTCACGCAGCACAATGCGGTTTAGCTTAAGCTGACGCTGCTGACAAGAGACGTTGTCACGTCCCTGGCTACCCCTGTCTTAGCCCAACAAAGACTTTTTGTGCAGCAAACTGGAAAGTCATGCAAGTTAAAAGTTACTTGTTTTACCCAAAGGAGTGTCTAGGTTTCTTTACTGTATTTTGAATTCCCTTTGACTATTGGAGGTAGTGCTGGCAAGTGATAGAGTACTGTTTATGTATGGTGTTTTTAACGAATGCTGAATCTCTGAAATCTTGGATTTTAGGCCTTAATCCTTAAAGAACTCTCTGTCATCAGAGATCATGCTGGCAGTGCCTGTCTCAGAGAACTGGACAAGAGCAACAGTCCCCTTATCATGGCTCTCTGTGGTTCTAAAGGTAGGAATAGCTAAACTTTGGAAGTTGATTTCTCGCTCTATTGTTTAATTGGGTGGGGGACACACATTGTTTGTAAACGTATTTGGCAAATAAAACAGTTAATGACGTAATTTTCTGGGACTTAGTCTGCTCTAGGAATCTTAGTAGGCACTGAATCCTTCATGCAAAATGTTGTTAAAATATGTTTATTAAAGAAACTGTGAAGCAAAATATGTAGGCTAGGATCACGGGTTGTATAAAACACAATCCACAATACAAAACAGGATAATATAAGGACTGTAGTCAAATAGTGGCAGCATGAATGTCTATGACCCAAAGGAAAAAAAAATTTAAAGGAGTTGTTAGCTGTATCATAGGCTTAATTGTCAGTCTCTGCATAAATGCTGAAATGAACAGGACAAGTAACAGAAATGCTACTTTAACTGTTGCAATTCTATGTGCATTTTTTAAGAATTATGAAGCTAAGTAATAGATCTTCATAGAAGTGAAGATAGCTCCTCAGAGGAGCAGTGATATTCCTCATTTGTGAATGAGATTATTTTTTTCTTTCTTTCTTTTCAGGCTCCTTCATTAATATATCCCAGATGATTGCTTGTGTAGGTCAGCAGGCTATCAGTGGGTCCCGAGTTCCTGATGGATTTGAGAACAGATCTCTGCCTCACTTTGAGAAGCATTCTAAGGTAATTCTGTATGTTTATGATACACTGTAAAGAAAAGTGAAACAAGTTGTCTTAAACAATTTTAAGAAGGATGCATGACAGAATGTATTGTCGTGACATGGTGAAGGAAAAGATCACATACAGTGAATGTCAAATGTTTTGAATGTGATTTGGGAGTTAACGGTAGTGTTGTGAATTGCCGTAGGGTGTCTAGTTAGTTTAATTTTACTAAATTAGAAAGGTCTAAGCAAGGCTTACCTGTAAAAATTAAAGCTAAGTTTTATGATACGTTTTGGGTTCTGTTCAGAGTCCTAAAAACAGTTTGTTAAAGTTTCTCTTTTGCTTTCTGTTTCACTGCACTAAAGACTTTTCAGGACAATTGCTGGGCATGTGTAGACAGGTAGAACATGCCAGATAAACCATTCTGGAGTCTGGGGTTTTTTCTTTTTCCATTAGGATAGATATGGGCTACTCTGAATGTCCTGTGTTTGAGTTCTGTTCTACATGAAGCAATAAGGAATCTCATGCAATTGTTAAATTCAGTGAGATGTTTTTTTTTTTTTTTAAACCGCTCTCTGACATCTAATGAACAGTAGAGAAGGTTCTAGGTACCAGCCATCAATCTTGTTAGTGTGTTAGTCAGGGAGCTCAAGTGTCAGGTGGTAGCCATGACACTTGTGTTTGTCACTAAATGTCCAAATTTGAACTTCTGAGTTCTGTAACGTAAAAACTTTTATTTTCTGAATAAATTTTAAAAGAAAAAATACTTCATGGATTAGATGAGAAGGTGAAAGTTAAAATTTAACTCTAGCTTTTTTACTGATTTAGAGAGCACTACCTGTTAAATAACAACAAAAAGTGATCTTCTAAGATGAACCTCTTTGTAGCCTATTCATTGTTCTGTGTGATCATGGAGGCCGTTTGGTGTTATTTGACTTAAAGGGATGCCTGCATAAAGTTCATTGGCAAGAACTCTTCTCAGAGGTGAGAGCAAACAATTCGAAAGAATTAGTTGCATACATACCTCCATTCATATTTTTTTCTGGGTTCCTTAGTCTTCAGCACTGCAAATACCTTTGCTATACTGTTGCAAAAAGAACGTTCTTACCACCTTTTCAATTTTTGCAACTTTTAAGGGAGTCCAAAGTGTTAGAACATGTATCGTGTTTGCCAGGAAAGGCTAGAAGCATGACAAGGCTGGTAGGAGGAGGAAGAAAGTCAGTTAGATTTACTTTGGAAGAACTAGGCAAGGGTTTTGAAGCCTTTATTCAGATCTAAAATACAGATGTTGAACTTCAAAGCTAAATGTAGCTGAGACAATTGCTCTGTGTTTTTGTATGTATTGGCTAACTATCTGAAAGAATTTAGATGACATACGTGCTTTTCTGTAACATGCATACAGATTGTACATTGCATTTTAACCATTTTTTCCCCGCTCTTCTCTGTAGCTCCCAGCAGCAAAAGGCTTTGTTGCCAATAGCTTCTATTCTGGGTTGACTCCCACTGAATTTTTTTTTCATACAATGGCTGGTCGAGAAGGTCTGGTTGACACAGCTGTAAAAACAGCCGAAACTGGATATATGCAGGTAACTGTCAGTGGAGCGGGGTTTTTAGCAGTCTTGCAAAAGGAGGATATTTCTTATGTGCATGTTGAGGTGAGGGGTGGGGGAGAAGCACATACATTATGTGTATGTGTGTTTGTTTTTAATGTAACAGAGTAATTTATACTGTGAAATACATGACTTTGCTCTAGTCTCCAGTAGGCATGAGGTTTGTAAACCAGACCTCAGGTGGTGGTACAGTAACATGCTTGTATTAAGCTGTTTCCTCTTGAAAATGGGTTATAAAAGCCCTTGTTCTATGGAATTATTGAGGACACTTTCTATGCGGTGTGTGTTCCTAAAACCCATGTGAATGGTGGAAGTTTTGTCCATACATTATAACATAGATTGGAGTTGTGAGTGCTTTTTCAGATACGGTATTTCAACAATGAGAAACAGAAAACACAAATCCTTGGTTTGGGTTATTTAAAGAAAGATTGTCTGGATGACAGAAGCATGGCTAAAATTCCCTTTCAGTATCTGTCCTTTTTAGATAACAGGCACCTTGGCCATATAGACTTGGACTTAAAGTTCTGTAAGGTGTTAGTGTCTTTGGCTGTATCTGTTGTGAAAATAAATGTCCCTCCAACAAAGCTTCTTGCTATTGTGAGCAGTCTTGAGACTTCAGTGAAAATATTTAAGTAGTTTTTTAAGTATAGTCTTCTTGCCAGTCCAACAGGCAGTAGAAAAAACAAGATAATTTGGGGCTAGGGACGCCTTAAGAGATATGCAAGTAACTCTACAAAGACTGAAATCAGTTCCTTTTGGGGTGGGTGACGAATTAGAGCATTTGTCTCCCAAACTAACAGAATAATGTTTGCATATGTGTAAATATATACAAATATTTTACAGATTGCTTATTATATTTATATATTTCCTCACCAACTTTCACCCTACATGAATAAACTGTAGCACTTGGACTTTGTCATTTAAAAAAAAAAAATCTTAACATTTATTTCATCTTACCTTTTTCCTGAGTGAAAAAAAATTATCAATTTATATTCTTTAGTGAGCTAATTTACTTCCATGGAACAATGCAGTCCATCTTGCAAGTAAAAACACTTTTAACCACTAATGCTTCATCACCTGCCTTCTTTTTGGGAGGTAGAGGAAGGCAGATGGTAGTAAAAGGATTTCCCAATACAAGAAAATAATGTAAGAGAAGTAGCTAACACTGGTAGAAAAGTAGCACCTGCTGGCTTTGCCAGATGAGCTGTTCATTTTTTGTCAGTGAAAATAATTGTTGGCTGGTTTTGCTTCCATACACAAAAAGTGTTGTATCCCTTGAGAAATAAACCTGATTGGAAGAGTATGAATATTCTGTCAGGAAAAAACCCAAATTCCTCAGACCATAGTAGGTTCTTGCAGCTTATGTTTTCTATAAGATGGAATTTCTAAATGTGGAGAATTGTAGTGTTGCTTTAAATTTTGTTATTGTTGGCTTTTATGTTCTTAGGAATGTACAGTAAAGCCCATGACTTAAAATCGGTTTTCATGTGTGCTAATCATTATGTCAGATTTATTTCCTGAGTCCATTTTCTGTAGCTATTTTTTTAAAAGATCCCATTTACTTTCCTTGCACTTTTTTTTTTCTTCCCTTCAGAGGCGACTGGTAAAATCACTTGAAGATCTTTGCTCACAGTATGATTTGACAGTCAGAAGTTCTACTGGTGACATTATACAGTTTATTTATGGAGGAGATGGCTTGGATCCTGCAGCCATGGAAGGGAAGGATGAACCGCTGGAATTCAAGCGAGTTCTAGACAATATTAGGGTAAGGATTACTGAAATCTTTGTTGGAAGTATGAAAAGGCTATTAAGCATGTAGGAGAAAGTAGTAAGTTATGGAAAGAATTGTTTCAGTTGAAGCTATTTATTTTTAAATTGCTTTTTTGAGTGGTCCTGGTCAGTCTTTCAGCACGTATATACTAAGAGGTATAGATAGTTTTTACATTAGAACAGAGCAACTAGGACCAAACTGTGTGTAAGTTGTGAAAAACAGAATTTTCTTTTGGGCTTAGACGTAGTTCCAGGGCCTAATATCCAACTCACTAGCCAAATTAATACTGGCTTAGTTGGGTACTAGATTGGACTTATATTACACAAAGTAATCCTGTACTAAATACAGACATGCATGTTCTTTGCGGTGAACTACTTAAGTCAGAGGCTTGGTGTGGTGTTGAATAACTCTGGACATAGCGTGATGTTTGAAGTAGTGGTGGTGTTTGGATTTGTGGTTGGTTTGTTGGTTGATTGTTCTTCACACCCCACCCATGCCCCAAATAAAAGCCTTTTGCTGAAACAGCTGGTCAGATTTCTGTAATGTGAGTGTAATAAATTGATAGAATTAGAAATGTTTGTGTGTGTCTATGTATACCTTCAGATTTACATAAGTAAGTAGAAGTGTATGTGGAACTTTACGTAGCCTGATACTATATAGTAAAAACCAAAAAAAAACCTAAACAAAAAAACCAACCACCCCACCCTCCAAAACAACCCAAACAAACCAAAAAACCCAAACTGACCAAAACTAAAGAATGCTGTTAATCAATCGTATGCATCTGTATTCTGTGTCTTTACAAATTTTTGTGCATATGTTTTATGTGAAGTAATTTTTTTTCCTCTTAAGGCTGTATATCCATGCCGAAATGAACCAGCCCTTAGTAAAAATGAATTGGTGTTAACATCTGAGTCCATCATGAAGAAGAATGAATTTCTTTGCTGCCGAGACAGTTTTCTGCAGGTAATTATCTCACTTCCTTATCACACTGTGATTAACTTTTCCTTATAAATCAAGGAAGTTAAATAAAATGGTCTTATCAATCTGTAGAAGCAATGGCTGAATTTTATGCATTAGTAACAGGAGTAGTAGTTTGTTCAGAAATATATTTCTGTACATTTTAGGGGGCGGGGAGATAGGGCTAGAGTAATTTTAATTCTTATTATGATAGTTGCTCACATTCACAACATGAACATTAGAAATGAGAGAAAAATCTAGTGATTTTTTTAGTAGGTGTTGCTGGAATTTCTTTCCATAGCAAGGTGGTACAGTAATTACGTGTTTCCCCTGGGATGTCAGAAATTAAATAACACTTATTGACTCGATGTAAGAAACGACTAGGGCTGAGTCTCGTACTCTGTTATTATGCATATGTTTTGATATTATCAACTTATTGAATAACTGCTTTTACTCATTTGCTTGTTTTCCTGTCATAGAAACACCAGCTATACACTTAGACCTCTTTACCTTTCTTTCTTAAGATACTAACCCTGCAAAAAACTTCTGTCATAGGAAGTGCTTTGCTGAACAGGGTTTATCTTCTGGGGCGTACTTACATGTCTGTTAAGGTGAAGTGAATGTTCACGTGACTGCTTGCATATTGAATTGTAAAAGTCAATTTGTTTGAAAGAGCATTAAGTGATTTTAATATTTATGAGAGCAGCCACACTTAAGACTACTTTGGGCGACAGTGATAAAAACTGTAGAATTAACATGCCTGTGGACACGTAAAGCTGTTACCTTGATGAGCTTCCTGATTACTGGCAGTGGTGAGAACAACATGAATTTAGTGACCTGCTTTTGAAGGGTTTATTTTTAATAGTGCTTCAGAGGAGAAGGTGACAAAATTAGTAAGCAGTTGTTTATAAACCTGATTTGCAATTATATTACTAGAGCAGAGATGAAAAAATAATTACATTCATACTTGAAATGTGCTGTAAATGTTAACTGCATCTCTGAAGGGAAAAGACCCCGCAATATACAAATATCAAAGTTTGGCAATGAAGCAGATCTTCAAGGTGTACATCTTTTTAATCATAGGAAAAAAACTTAAATAATTGCTATTAATTTCAGGAGAACAGATACTACTACATCACCTTAATGGTAATTAGTTTAACTTAAAATCTTTATGGTTTAGATACTGTTACATTTTCTTCTTTCCTTTTTTTCTGTGTTCATCCTTGAAGACATTAACTGAGACAGGTTATGAAAAATATAATGAGGTAACTGTAGCATGTGTGTGCACTGTGTGAGCATTAATGTTAGTGCTTTTTAGCTAAAGATGTATGTATAGTGCTAAAGTAACTGAATAGCATATATACATTGCTGCTTGTTAAATTATAATGTAGGCATTCATCGCAGTAATTTAACCAATTCCTTTTTAATGGTGAAAACTGTGACCCATTAATTAATCCCCATAGATAAATTTGATAATTTTGAGGAAGCTTTCTTTTAGTACATAACTTCCCTTTCTAAAACTCATTCTTTTAACCTTTAGGGATATTAGCATGTTTTTCTGATGTTTTCCTATCCCTTCCTCCTCCTTTCCCTTCCAGAACAGAGATATTTCTTATTGCTGTTATTTTACCAGGAGGTTCCTATAATGGGCTTATCCACTTTTGTCCAGAAAACAGTATGTCTAAAGAGCCTTTTTCAAACAGCCTAGTGTTCATTCTGCCTGCACTCTGCCCTCACAGGAGGGAATTCAACTGATGAAAAAGCAGATTGTTGGCTGGCACAGTTTCAATTGCGTTAATACTGTAACGTGTTTGAGTATACTAAGATACAGGTGAAAGGAAATTTTTGTTTTCTTCTCATTGAAATTGGGAATATTTTTAGAAACCCTCACAATTAAAAAAAAAAAAAAAGTCTTTTCTCTCTGTGGTTTTTTTTGAGATGATAGAATATGAGTACTGGGGAGTGTGGTGCAAACATGGAAAAGGCTGAGCACACAGCCAGTCAGTGCTGGCTTATGTAGACCTGACCTAATGGGTCTGCCTGGACTTGAATGGATTATTGCTGGATCTTGTGGGATTGTCTGTACCATTCTGCGGTTCAGTGGGCTTCTTAACTGTGACAATTCTTAAATTAGCAATGCTTCACATATAGAAATGATTGCGCTAGCTTAAGTGCTGCGAAACGTGATGCAAACACCTGGGAAACTGGGCTTTATACCCTGGGCTGCTATTTTGACTAAACATCGGCCCTGTAGGAGCTAACAAAGGGCCACACTGGGTCAGTTTTGTGCCTTTGTGTTAAACAGGTCCAGACTAAAAGATTTGATAGGTTTAGATGATGTGAAAGAACCAACGGTTTCTTGAGCTCGCTGCAGAAGTTACATAGCTGTGCTCCCTGAGGACAGTGTTGCACTGAAGATAAGTCCATAGAGACAGACAGGCTCAGCAAAGAGTGAGCTACATTTTCCTTCTATTTGTAGCATAAATTAATCCATAGTTTGGATACACTGCCAACAGATAATTGAAAGTTGAGAGGAATAGGTAATTTCTTCTTTTAGCTCCTGTGCATGAGTAAAACTTTAGATAACAAAAAACAAATGTCTTCAGAGATTTATCTTTTATTTCTCACCTTTTTTGGCTCTAATGTATGGAAATAACGTATCATTTGAGTACCTTATTCTTACAACTCAGAATGATTTATAACAATTGATTTAGTATGTTGGAGATTATTTTTTTTTAAAGTATTTTGGAACTCGGGGACTGTCAAAGAGGAAAGGTTGACAATAAACAGTTTGCCATAATGCTATGTGCAGTCCTATGCTATGTTGGTCTTGATATGACCACATGACCAACTTTTCAGCCACTATGACAACTTCTTTTGAGGAGTTGGTGGTGCTGTGGTTATTATTATTTTTCCCTGGTTTTATGTGAGTAGGTGAAAATTTAAAAGAACTTAATCTTCGATGTTCTGAAGGGAGAAGTTAATGTTACAACCTCTGCCTTCTCCCTCTTCCACTCCTCCCTACCTGCCCCTCCACAAAAGAAGCATCTTTCAAGATAGAATTACCTTTAAAGTCTCTCCTTAGTGTTTGGGGTTTTTTTTTCTCTACATGAGCTGTTCTGGGTGATCTTCTGCAAGTCCTGCAGTATTACTTTTTTTTTAATGCACTCATACTAAAAAGATTAATTCTTCTAATACCACATTATTGCTTAACACTTAATTTAGGAAATAAATCAAATTGACCCTGAAATCTTTGCATAAAATTGACAAAAACCTTTAAAATGGCAACATACTTAGTTTGTGAATTAATATGACTTACTGCAGGGCAAAAGGGGCAGAAATGTATGAATGCGTCCTGTTCTCATCCAAGTGGGTGAAGCATCTTGAAGCATCCATTCCAGCAGCACACTTCTGTTGTTGGTTCTTTCATTTGAACTTTGTTCTAGTATTCACAGAAAATAGCGTACTGTCTGAAAATATCTTGAATACCACTAAGAATGTTGTTATTCTGAGAATCTGAGGATTCTGTCAGGATATAACAGAAGTGTTTTGATAATGAATTATTAATTTGGTTGTAAAAAAGGCAGTCGCTCAAATATTTACTCAATTTTGCAAGTAATTTTCAGTGCCTGGCTACTGCAGTGGTTGGAAGGAGTCCAGTATGGAGTGAAGAGGCAGCGATAATTATACAATCATCGTCCTGGTTGTCAGGCAGGACTAATGGGGTGGAAACAGCTTAAAAGGACTCTAAAAATCAAACTATTCACTTCTCCACAGAGGCTTTCTTAAGTCATTGTTGAAGTAGATGCGAAGGATTTCCTCTTGCTTTTTGTTTGTATTTTGGTTTTGAGAACCCTGTGTTATGGTAGTAACTTGCACGGAGCCCTCTTTTATGGAAGAGTTTAATCCCTGGACCTTATATTTCATGACTTCCAGTGTACATATCTATAGACAAAGGGTAATGCCCGAATGATGTTTCATAGAAATGTTGGATATTTTTCTAGCAGTATTGTTTCGATTTATGTTCCAGTAAAGACTGCTAGAACTACTTTTGGGTAAATCTGGTAAAGGAATGAAAGGCTTATGTACTATTACATGTTAAATACAATTATCTGTAAGACCTCTCTGCAGCTTAGAGAAGTTATTTGAACTACGTTAGGAAGAGACTGATGTATATATATCAATTTTGAAGGCTTTTTCCCCCAAATAAAGTACATCTAGAATCTCTGAAATCTATCCAGCAGGTATCCTTTATATAATTGCTCTCTTGCCACGGTCCTTCCACTTTGATTTATTCTGAATACTGAGAAATGAGTGAGATTGTGTTTATGTCAGTATACTCAGAAAATAAGAAATTCAGGAATTTTTAGTTATTATTATTTGATGGTAGAATCAGTTTCACTAAGTGCGGGGTAGGAGGGAAGGATCAACCAAAGTCAAATCTCTTAAGTTTTAGGTGTGCGCTCAGGAAGGATGCTTTTATACAGCGTGGACCATATTGCTCATGTACTGCTACTAATTTGCGGTTACACAAGAGTGAATCTGGTTTGCTAAATTCTAGTGTACGTGAATGTCTTAAGTTTTGATGTTCCTCTATTCTTATTGTGCATTGCTAATTGACTATTGTAAACATTCCATTTGCAGCCCCAAGCAAATAACTTACTGCTGAAGACTGTATTGAGGCCCATGTCTTTGCTTACTGTTGTTTTAATATAATTTCAGGAAATTAAAAAATTCATTAAAGGTGTTTCTGAGAAGATTAAAAAAACTAGGGACAAGTATGGCATTAATGACAATGGCACAACAGAGGTAAGTAGTTTCAAGGGAGTAATTATCTAGTTATTTTAAACCTTTATAAGCTATTGCTTTTCCAATTGTTCTATTCTCTTTTCAGCCACGGGTTTTATATCAGTTGGATAGGATTACTCCAACACAATTAGAGAAATTTCTAGAGACTTGTAGGGACAAATACATGAGGTAAGTGTTTAGCCTGTTATTTTCTCTGTTTATACCCCTCCCCCCAATTTCGTGTTTGTTGCTTCGTTTGCAATCTAGGAGTGTATTTTGGTGTTTTTACTGTATGAGTGTTGATTCTGTTGTGAATGCAATACAAAGAAAGAGTAAGAAACAGTTGGCCCCAATGACATAAACATTGCAAGACAAAAGTAAAATGCCAAAAAAAAAAAAAAAAAAGCATTGCCGTCTACAGGTGGGTTTGTTAAGGCAGAGTTGAGTCTTGTACAATGGTTGTAGAGGTGTGACAGAGCTGAGGTTTTTGCCTTTCTGTCTTGCATCATAATCAGATTCTTTCATTAGAAGATTCTTACTGATTTGTCTTTTACATCATAGAAAAAATGCTTTATATTTCATTTTGTATTTCTTGAGTGTGCAAAACTATCTGCTTGTGTTTAGGCACCTTTCTTCTGAAATAGTAGTAATCATTCCAGTGAACAGTTTTATTCTGTTGCTACTTACCACTTATATCCACAAATCTTGTTTTGACAGCAGATTCTGGTAAAAGCCAAAAGTGGTAGGATACAGAGTGAGAGAGGATATTGTTTAAACACTAATATTTTTACACCCACTGGCAGACATGTTCTCTTCCTCCCACTCTTGCAGGGTATTGGTCCGAACCTCCAAAGAGTCCATGCAAAACAATGTCTGAATAGATCAGTTTCAAATCCATGTGAACCTTGATGATTATTCTTGATCTACACACTCTGTGAAGAGTTATGTCACGCTTTGTGCTAACGTGATCTTGACTCTGTTACACACTTGTAGGAGCTTTTTGTTTGTTTTTCTTGGTCTCTAAAAGATAGTGGTAGTGTAGTTGTTTTCATCTCTTTAGGATGAAATGGGAGGGAAATGCAAGAAGCTGCTACAAGTTAGATTGATTTTGGAAGCGGTATTGTGCCTTGAGTTCAGAGGTTATGTTTTTTCTGAAAAAGCAGATCACATTGCACTCTATGTAAGCTTAAGAATGCTAACTGTGGGATCTGAACAAAATTGTAGTGGGGAAGGTAAATCACCCCTCACATCTCATTTTGAGATTGCATATTGTAGAGTAGTGGTCTTAATTTTTTTGTACTGTAAGGACAAACAGTTGTCAAAATACGTAAATTTTGGAAAGGGACAAATGTGGGAAAGAGCCCATTACATGCATAACTTGAAGGGAAAGTAGGTCATCAGTATAGGGCTTTTGAATAAAATGAAAACAAGAAGGCATTAATATCTGGATTTTGCTCTGATTAAGAAGTAATCTGCATAATAATGTCTTAAAGACGACTTAATGAAGTTCTCTCATGCTTAAACATATAAAGGGGGATTTTGGAAATGTTAGCGGATGGGCTTTCCCTGAATGGGGAATCCTGAATCTACTGCTTGATGCTTAGGAGAAGGAGGATGAGCGTTTTGTTTTCTGTTATGGATGTTATACTGAGCCTGCGGAATGCCTGGGTGGTGAGGCATCTTCTTGCCTTGCATGAGATCAGTCTTGAGTATTGGTGACCTTTTAACCTCTCTCCTGTTTGTTTATTAAGAAAAAAACATTAAAAAACTTCTTGCATATTATATATATACCAGAATACTTTCTGTCTTTGCTTGCTTAGGATTTTATGTCTTGTTGAGTTCTGTGTCTCTTTCTGTATTGTTTGATGAGATGATTTCTTTGTCAGAGCACAGATGGAGCCTGGTTCTGCAGTAGGAGCTCTCTGTGCACAGAGTATTGGTGAGCCTGGCACACAGATGACTCTGAAGACTTTCCATTTTGCTGGTGTTGCTTCAATGAACATTACTTTGGGTGTGCCAAGAATCAAAGAAATCATTAATGCTTCAAAGGCTATTAGGTACTAACATTGTTTTGGTTTGGGTTTTTTTCCCTTTGCCTAAGTGAAACCTGATGGATAAAATTGCAATATGCGGTAGCATTTCCCCGTTTTCAGTACTATGCTAGACAACATTAAATACATGGAATACCCAAACCAGAAAAATCTAATGTCTGTCCAACTAAGTGATACTTAGGGCCAGAGAAGAGACAAGTTTTATTTTTCTGAAAATTAAATGAGGTAAAGTGGTTACTTACTAAGTTTAATATTCCATTAGGAGTGTCTCATATAATGTAAATTTTTCTGGTGTTTAGTGGTAGTTGAAGCATACCTATTCCTAGGTGCCCATGAAGCCAAACTTAAATAATACTAGAATAGCATGCACCATGAAAATAGTCACTAGTCGATGTGTTATAATCTCTTGTGCATTTGCTTGTTTTTACCAGCCTGAAGTATGTGAAGAGTAATTTTCTTAAAAGTACCTGAGGATGCTGAAGGTCTCTATTTCATTAAATACTACTCTAGATATGAGAGGGGTTTCGTAAGGCAAGCTGTAACTCAAATTGCCAACTGTAATCTATCTGAGCAATTTCCTAATTGGTTGGTGGTTTTTTTTTTTTGTGTGTGTGTGTGTTTATTCTGTGTAGCACCCCTATTATTACAGCACAGTTGGACAAAGATGATGATCCTGATTTTGCCCGTCTGGTTAAAGGAAGAATTGAGAAAACTTTATTAGGAGAGGTAGGAAAACTGTATTGTTGCTAATGCTTGAAATGTAAACATTAGCCAATTGCTATGGGCATTTTAACCATTTTCATATGCTAACTCTTTCGTCCTTATCTCTTAAAGATTTCAGAATATATTGAGGAAGTGTTTCTTCCAGATGATTGTTTCATCCTAGTGAAGCTGTCTTTAGAACGCATTAGACTACTGAGATTAGAGGTGAGTTACTCAGTTCTGTGCAGAATATGCCTTGGGTAAGTTCCAAAGGGTCTCTTAATCCTGTCTCAGAAACAGAAATTAGACCGGTGGAAGTTTAAAACAAGAAAGTGAATGAAGGATTTTCTGTGGCTACATCACATCTGGAATTTTTTTTCTGTTTTTTTTTTTCCTTGTAAAGTGGGTAATTTTTCCTTTATTTGGAAATGAGAAAATATACATGCATTTCTTGGTGTCTTGTTAAACGGGAGGTTGCCATTTCTGTCCATTAGTTAACATATAGGCTGGTACACTCATGGCAATTTATGAGTAATAATTTTTGTTTGTTTTTCTGCATTCTGCTTTGTTATATTCTGTTGAAAGACTGCTGCATGTATTTAAGCAGATTTACATATGTTAAGAGAGATACCCTGATGTTTGGCTGACTTTTGCCACAGGTGAATGCAGAGACTGTGCGCTACTCTATTTGCATATCTAAACTCAGAGTAAAGCCTGGGGATGTGGCTGTCCACGGAGAAGCAGTTGTATGTGTGACCCCTCGTGAAAATAGCAAGAGTTCAATGTATTATGTATTGCAGTCCCTGAAGGAAGAACTACCAAAGGTAAAAACAAAGGCTGTCTCATGCTTTTGTGGGAGGTAATTGGGAATAATAATTTGGAATAATGATAATTTGTTCTATGGGAAGACAAAATAATGCTTGTCAGTATTGACAGTGAGGATAGGCTGAGTCCATAACTCTTAGATTGCAATGCTACTGCTTTACAGCTGAAACTAAGCCTCCATTACTAATCTTTCTAAACAAAATGGAAGCCTCAATACTTTCCTTACATTTACTGAAGCATTCAGAGTGCCACAGTTGTATGAAACAGCTATATACTCTTCCAGCTAGAATTGAACCACTTGACAGTATCTGGCATTTTTGCAGCTTCTGTGAGGAGACTTGTCTACTTTGGATTTTAACAATAGTGATAAGTGAATGTTGTTATTGGCAGGATACCTTTTCGTTTTGGGGATCTACCACCATGCAGAGACCTAGGCCTGAGTGTGAGGACACCTGGCATAAAATATAAAATGTAGGTAGCGAGTAAGGTTTATAGTACACTGTGAATGCCACATTTGCACTAGTGTATTTAAGAGCAGGAAATATTATTTCATATGTATTTTAATTGTGCACTTTCTTAGGACCTCCAGTCTTTGGAGTAGGTTTGAATGCTGAAAAGGGTTACCTTTTTCTACTGCATTACTGTACAAATCAAAGTTACAATTGTTTTTGTTTTGTGAAGGTTGTAGTGCAAGGTATACCAGAGGTTTCCCGAGCTGTCATTCATATCGATGAACAAAGTGGAAAGGAAAAGTATAAACTTCTAGTTGAAGGTGATAATCTGCGAGCTGTTATGGCTACTCACGGAGTGAAAGGAACAAAAACATCCTCTAACAACACTTACGAGGTAATGTTCAAATGGGTACTGTGGGTTTTTCCCCATAGCATCTTTTTTACAGATGCTTGTTTGTGCTCACATGCAGCAGTTGATATCTAATCAAGCCTGATTTCACTAACAGTTGTTAGCATGCATTAACGTAAGAGTAAAATTCGACTGGCAGCATTCTTCACTTCAAAGAAGCTTTTTCTATAAATATTTTCAAACCAGAGAAATGCAAAAGACATCAGATGGTATTAGTTCCAGGAATATATTTGCTCCCAAGCATTTGGTTCTTCGTTAATCTGACATAATCTCTTGAGTAGGTAGAGAAGACACTAGGAATTGAAGCTGCTCGGACAACCATTATCAATGAGATTCAGTATACAATGGTGAACCATGGTATGAGCATTGACAGGAGACATGTTATGCTGCTGTCTGATCTAATGACTTACAAGGTTTGTACTATGCTTTTTATCGTCCTGTTTGTACAAATTAATTTTACCATGTTTGATAAGGACGGGTGAGTTAGGGAAAAGGAAATCAGTTATAGGTTTACTGAATTGTAAGTTGTATTGACCAAATACTGTTGTTTGTATATCAAACAAAATGCTTAATTAATCTAGTTCTTGGGGGTAGGGGAAAGAAGGTCTATTTTGACTGAAAACAAGTTGATATAATCAGTAGGGAATCATAATTTCATACTGGAAATAGGAATCCTAAAAATTGTGGTATGAAAATCAACTGTTTGGGTAACCATGCATGCAATTTAAGGCTTGCTGTGCAGAAAACCACATGGGGTGTGGTTCTTAGCAGCTACACGCTGTATATGAGAGTCAAAGGATACAGACATTACAAATGGAATCAGATTACATGTAGAGTATGAACAGTTTTCCAGAACTTGTTAGTAGAAAATCATATCTGTTCTTTATTGATTGACTTTCTTTCACATCCGATATGTTTTTTAGATTTGAGTACACTTACTGAAGTAAGGCTTTCCACTTTGCCTGCCAGAGTGCAAGGGTTTAATTTGGGTAAAATGGATGAAGGAGTTCTGACTTCTCCCAAAACTGTAGGGCTTTGTTGTACTGAGCTGCAGCAGTCCCCAGGGTTGGCCATGTAGAGCTGCAACACAATAGTGGAAAAGGGCATCAGAGTGCAGTGTTTGCACTTGCTCGGCTCCTAGCATGCATTCTTTTGTCTGTGCTTCTGACTTGTGCTTCTGTGCACAGTCTGCTCTGTGTACAGCCTGCTATAATCAGGATGTTCATTAGAAACAGAGGCAGAAATAAACCAAGTTAGTTTAAAAAGCTAATTACTTCTTTTTGTGGAGAGTGAAAAAAATGAAGTTTTAACATCTTCTGTAATCTTCTGACAGCTGAAGCCAGGTTTAGACCACTAAATTTTGTAGCTCAGCAACTAGTTTATGTATGTGTGTTTTTTCTCATGGCTGTGTTTCTTTCAATCTTTCCAATGTTCTTGCTTTAAAAAAAAAATAAAAAAATCTATTAACCACTTATAACCGCTTGTGTTGTGTATGAATAATCACTTCTGTTTTATTTAAATTACTACCCAACTGTTAACCTTCAGGATGTTTAACCGTGAAGCAGCATATTATGATAATGCTATATTGTAGATAGTAACCTTTTTAATTACTACTTGTTTCATGTATTTGTTAGAATAAAAACTGCATTTCTGTTTTTCGCATCAATCAAGGGTGAAGTGCTGGGCATTACTAGGTTTGGACTGGCAAAAATGAAGGAAAGTGTGTTGATGCTGGCTTCTTTTGAAAAGACTGCAGACCATCTCTTTGATGCTGCCTACTTTGGACAGAAGGATTCTGTTTGCGGTAGGTATTGCAAATTCTGTTGCAATTTGTGGTTCTTACCCAGCATCTGTAAACCACTTCAAAGCATTGGATTTTTGCCCTCTTTAAACTTTCTGTTCAGGTTACATGTCAAAAACTTCAGGTCTGAGGCCAATCCATACTTCTTGATCCTAAAAGTTTAGTGCATGTTTCTCTACTTCTAATCTAAGTCAGAGCTCTTGAAGTCAGTTGGACATTTGTTGTATGTTTCTTAAAGCAGACTTTTAGTAATTTTACTTCTCACCACATAGCTCAGTGAAATGCCAGGAAATTTGTCCCACCATCAGTAGTTCTGTTTTTTTCAATTCTGAAAGTTTTGTATCTTCATCACTTAGAGCTGATTAAGGAAAGGAATCCAGTACCCCATTCAGGATTCAGGTTTTGTTTTCATGCCTAATAAAAAGTAGGAAAACATGTATGTCTCAGGTAGCGTAGGTGAGTACCATACTGTGCATAATAATTGCTTATGTGATTAGTCAGTTGTACCTAGAACTAAACAGAAAGGCAAAGTTCTTAACTTCTTCAATTAGTTCTGATCTAAATAGATGAAAATTATTTGTGGGGGTTTGTTTTGGTTTTTTTAATTAGAAGCCTTGTTTATCAGTGCTCCATTCATTAACAGAAAAGGGAAGATCCCTGTCCTGAGAAATTTCTATTTAAATGTACCTGTTCTTCAGTTTTAAAGTTAAGTTCATTAACGTCCACTGAATCATCTTCTCACTGAATAAATGAAAGAATCTGATAAGAGTTAAAAATACGGGTATACATGCATACATACATACAGCCAAACAGAAAATTCAGATAGATGAGTTTTGTTACTCTGTTTGTCTCTTTATTTTGCTATTCTGACCTGTATTCTAATATTTGGAATTGAATTTTTTTTTTTTTAAAACTCTCTTGCCCCCATTCCTCCTAGATTTCAATCTCCTTTAAGCTGCATACAGTTTGGAATGACTTGTTAAAAAGTCTCTGTCTAGTAGATTAAACAGAGAAAAGAAGTCAAGCAGGGGTTCACCCTCTTCATCATCTGTTTGTGTAAGGCCCTACCATCCTGGAGCTGTTAGCGCTCAATTGGAGTTTCTGGGTACTAATGAAGCATAAAAATACGGATGTACTATGTTAAGGTTTACTAGTGTGTGTGTATTTCTGGGTGGTTTTAGAAAGCGTAGTTTATTTCAAACAGTGCTTTGTGGACAATATATTTCCTGAATTGCTGCAATCTGTTAGAAACGTTTGTATTACTGCTTTGTATTTAAAGAACTCTGCCACTTTCTGGCTGTCCAGCATTCCATGTGAGTGGGACTTTTTTTTATTATTATTTTATTTATTTATTTGTTATTTGCCCATGATTAAAGCAAAGATCCTATCGGAGACTTATTCCATCCTGGACAATAAGGAGAATAATGTGGAAACCAAAGATCTTTTCATGTCACCTTCTATATAAATGTTTTAGTTCAAATAAGGAAATGGAATGGACAAAACAGAAAATTGTTGTCTGTCTTCCAAAACTGAAGAGATGATACTGGTTTGCTCGTATGAAGAAGTGTGGTGCAGCTGCCTGACCTGGCCATCACTAGTTATCTCCTTGATTTGTTCTGACAAGATTCTTAGACGCTCAGAGTTTTGCATTGCCAGAGCAGGAAAAAATTACAAATGTTGCCAAGAAAAACGAGTATGTACCCAAAATCAACTATAGGTCCTGAACTGAAGGGCATCTCAAATCAGTGCTTCTCCTGAATGTGTGGGTGTTGTTTAGACCATGTGGCCTTTGAATCCCTTTTGTCTTGAAGGATGCTTTTTCCCCCAAGAAAATGGTGAATTCCTGCTTTACCCACATAAAGACAAGCATTTTCTTTTGAGAATTGCTGATGCCATCTTTCAGGGGGCAGAGTGGTTGAGGAGTACATCCAGTTCCAGCAGCATCCACTGGGTGCTGGAAGCAGGATCAGCAGGAGGCGCTACTATCTGCAAGCCACTGCTTGCAGATTGAGTTAGTTTGCCTTTCTGTCCCCTTCCCAGAGAGCAGCCAACAGCACCCTCATGTCTAACTTAGGAGTGGGAACTGAGAGCTACTGATCACTGCTGTGATGCTCATTTATGAGGAGGTGGTCTGGAAGGGAAGTGTCAAAAATAAAACTCCGCAATGGGAGCGGTGTGACTGGCTTCATCTCTGCCTAGCTTCTTCCAGCTGAAAGCGAGAGCAGCAGTTCACAGCCATCAGCCAGATGCTCAGATCTGCCGTAGAGTGTAACTGGTAGTGTTGCAAGACGTTGCACTGGAGGAGTCTCGAATGGCCATTAGAGCAGAGCGTGCTGTCCTGGCAGTTCTTCTGCCGTCATCATAATCATCATCATTATCTTCACCTGTCCGTTAGGATTGTCATTGACCTCTAGTATACATTAGTCTGAGCAGATAGGTAACATACACTTGGTTGTTACAGCGGCGTGTTCTGTCCGAACGTTTCCTACTATACATGACTGCTGTCAGATGCTGCAAACTATTACTTTGTCCATGAGGCAAATGGGAGATGGGGAGAAAGGGCTTCTGGTTATATACATAGAAGGTATTGCAAGGGAAGAAGGATTCCTAAAATCTAAATGCAGTTTCCATGGTTTAGTAGTTGGCTCGGGGTGAAGGGTTACTGTGCAAAACCAGGTAAGTTTTATTCTGCTGAGTGTTAGCATTTATCCATTGTAACCTGCATGCTGTAGGGGCTGTACAAAGTAGTGGACCTAAGTACACAGTAACTCCTAAGCGTTCTATTTGGCACAAGATTAAGTGCATAATGTTCCAAAATATGTAGTAGAAATGCAGCAATGGTCTAAGAGCAAAAATACAGAATCTTAGTTCGTATAAATTTAAATTACCAATCAAATCTTGCCAGAATTTTAAGCAAATTAATTTTCATCCTTTGTGCATTCAAAGGTACAGCTTTTTATTGTTATTTTCTTAAACACTTACATATTCTTATACTCCTGAGAATGTGTGAAAGTATCATTTGGATCATAACAGTATGCAGAGGAAAAAAAACACTGGTATCTGGTAGCTTGCTTTTAATGTGGAACATTCTTTGGAAAAGTTGTATACATCAGCAGATCCGGAGTATATATATGTGTCAGAAATAGTTGGGACAGACTAAATCTTTAAATTCAAAACAAGCGCTTTTTGAATCATGAAAATGCAGAAGGTGGTGTAGCTCAAGTCATGGTATGCCTCCTTCACGGGGAAGTTGCAGTGGTTTCAAAGGAACTGGGCCAGATTTGACTGAAGTCTTAGCACTGAGTCAGTGAATGAACATGAAATAACTTTGCCTTGGATCTTCTGCTGTTGGCAGAGGGGAATGTGTCTTCTCCAAAAACAAACCTTCTGAAGCACTTTTATTGCTAGAGAAGGTGTTTAGGCTAGGCTGAATTTTTCCTATCTAGAATGTAAATAACACAGATCAAATAGCATACTGATCTGATGACCACAACAATTAACTTGATCTAGCTAAGAGACCTTGGTCTTTACATGTGAGGTTCAAGGAGATTTGATAGGCAATGCATAAAGAATGGGCAAATCACAATAGTTTTGTAAATCCTTAGTCTTCAGATGTTCAACACATTTGGTTTTGTTTCCTAGGTGTTTCTGAGTGCATCATCATGGGAATTCCGATGAATATTGGAACGGGACTTTTTAAATTGTTGCACAAAGCAGACAAAGAATCAACCCCTCCTAGGAGGCCTCTGATATTTGATAATAATGAATTTCATATTCCCATTGTTACATAGTGCCTGGACATAATACAAGAAGCACAACAAGAAATAGCAAGAAAACATAATTTAATTTTAAAGATGTGTATTATCAGTTCTGTGTCTCTCTAACTGTGACTTGGTAAGTGAAACACTATTAAAAGAACTGCCCAATTGTTTACCACCTTTTGGTAGTACAACCCCGAAAGGAGAGACTTCTCTGCACCAGAGAGTGGAAATAAATTTAAAGCAGATTTCAGCTGATAAAATTTTCTTCTTCACGTGCTAGAATTAGATCTTTGTGTTAATATTAATGGGTGGAAGTTGTTATTAACTCGGTATTAGACACACCTATTCAGATTTGGTTAAAAAAAAAACCCAAACTGCAAAGAGGTCTGTGAGCCTGGGCAGAGTGTGTTTGGAAATGGCTGTTCAACAAGAGCTGCAGAGGTCAATCTATGGCTGTTCAGAACAAAGACTTCAGAAAGCTAGAACTGAGTCTCTGATTAATTCATACTGAGTTAAACTTCAGGAGTGCTGTTGAAAGTGTTTGAAATATTTGCTCTTTGCTTGTGTGTTTTTAATTGTTTTTCTTTTATCCTAAGTTATTATCCAGTAAGCAGTTTTCCTCCCCAGGATTCTGCTTTGGGGCGTACCTGCAAGAAGCTACAGATTGTAAAGCTGCTACTAAATCCTGAGAAGAACTGTTATAAGAACGTTACAAATTATAAACAGCTTTTTATATTATAGCAGCTGTTAAACTGCTGGAATCTGTAATTTACAGCAGTCTTAGTTTTGGGAAAGTTTCATAATTGAGCAGGATCACCTGAACAACCTGGTTTATTTTAATATATAAAGTAGAAATAGAAAGGGAAGCTGTTGTCATGCATTGCCATGAAATAATTGGAAAGTATTTTAATCTTTAGCCCACTAGAGCAGTTTTTAGAATGAATATAGACTTCAGATTATTTCACTGCACTATGTTTAAATTTACTCTGGTGCTATGGAGGGAAAGTATCTGAGTGTTTTCTTGTCGGCAGTGTTTGGATATTCAGTGTGCTCAAAACATGGGTCAAGGTTGGAGAGAAACAAGGTAGAGAAAAGCTGAAGTTGTGCACTCATGAAGTAAGAGCAGGCTGCTGAATGATCTAGCATTTGAAAATGAACGGGTTAGTGCTGCAGTCTGTCTTCATGTAGCAACCAAAAGAAAAGCATGAAGTGACATTCAGAGAATGTAAATCTGTTGGTTTAAGTCTTTAAGGTGCCACTATGTTTGTTTTTCAAATCATCCTCCATGCAGAGAAGACCTGCTATTCTCAAATTACTTTGTATTTTCAGTGTCATACTAAGATACACTTCTGCCTATATTTTGGCAGGGTAAAGATTGAGAATGTAATGCATTTAGGGTCTGCTCTGAAAGCCATACGTATTTTGCTATCTCCCTTTTGACAATAGAAATTTCAGAATAAATTTATATTTTCTTTGTGATCTCAGTGAGATTGTCACTTACATCTCCAAAAAGAAATAGAGCTAGATTTCTATAGGGACAGATCAGTAAGTATAAGACGGGTAGGGGCCAAATGGCAAGAAAGTCCATAAGCCTTTCCTGTGGATAAGTACTTCATTTTATTGTGGGAAATTCTACTCAAAATGCTTGGTATTTTTGTGAATAAAGATTCTTCTGAAGGTGTAAATGGGTGGAGTTTGTATTGGACTGAGTAACCACCTCATTTTTCTTTCTTTTTTTTTTTTTTTTTTTGGTAAATATAGTGAAATGCAGCTGTTTAAATGGTGGGTTTACTCTCTCTTGTATGTGTTAAAAGTATTCACTAAATTACATCTGTTATCATTGTCTTTCATACAACAATAAAAAGAGGCAGAGATAAAGAAAATGTAAACCTTGTGTTTGTTTACTGATGCATTATGTTTGTGCATAATTAATGTATGGATGACCTAACTGCCATCCCCCCTCATTTGCTTTGTTATTAAGACAGTTGAGAATTATTGAGCATAAATCTCAGGTATTTACAACTTAAATGAATATGTAATATAAAGCCTATCTTGCTTAAATAAGTTAATATAAACACGTCTTGCCCTTCGAGCAGGCTATGCACTTTGTAAGTATTTCAGCCAAAAATAGATCATTGACAAGAGCACTCGGAATCAGTAATTACTGTTTGGGCTTTCTGTACAGTCAGTAAACAAATAGCTGTTGGATTTCACTCATTAGCAGCATTTTTTTAAGGGTCCGTGGTCAAAGGAATGGAACTTTGGGATATTTCTTAAAATTTACATTTTTATTAATTTTCTTATCTTTAGTGCAGGTTTCATTTTTACAAAATAAATGCTATTTTGTGTGTTTTCCTCTATTCTCTAATTAATGTGCTAATTGAAATTAAATACTAAGTTAAATGTAAATTTTCAAGAAAGAATTTAATTTCTGTAAAGTTACTAGGTAGCGGTGGCAGCCCTGGCACAGAACATCCCAGACAGCCAGTGTGCCTTTGTGTAGAAAAGCATCACTCATACACTTACGATGCCTCAGAATTGTTTGCGTACTTATTACAGTAGAAACACCTGTGGAGTTAATGCTAAAATCTCTAGCCATGAGGTTAGGGGAACAGTTAGGTACTGTCATTCAGATTTGATCACTGGGTACCCTTAAAATGTTAAAGGTCGTCCAGCTCCTGCAGAACGCTGGCACTGAACTTGGAACAGCCGGGCGCTGGAGGATCCCCAGGGTGACCGGCATGGCAGGCAAGCAGCAAGGCCGGCTGCAAGTGGGGGGCCCAGGTGGGAACCCCCATTCATTTCAGTGCTGTTGATGGCATATTTATTAAGAAAGCGAGAACTGGCTACTGCAATTCATTAACTTAGTTGTGAATATGCAAATCCTGATTTCTAATTTTCTTTGTATTTTTCATCTGTTTTAAAACAATGTAAACTTTTCCTTAATTGTCAGGCTTAGAAACTCCTTGATAAGTGTCCTGGTCTCGGCTGGGATAGAGTTGATTTTCTTCATAGTGGCTTGTATAGTGCTATGTTTTGGATTTAGTACTAGAAGAATGTTGATAACACACTGATGGTTTAGTCATTGCTAAATAGTGCTTAGACTGGCCAAGGACTTCTCAGCTCTGCCAGGGGCACAAGGAGGTGGGAGGGGACACAGCCAGGACAGCTGACCCCAACTGACCAAAGTGCTGTTCCAGACCATGTGACATCATGACCAGTATATAAACTGGGGGAAGAAGAAGGAAGCGGGGGACGTTCGGAGTGATGGCGTTTGTCTTCCCAAGTCACTGTTACGTGTGATGGTGCCCTGCTGCCCTGGGGATGACTGAGCACCTGCCTGCCCGTGGGAAGTGGTGAAGGAATTCCTTGCTTTGCTTTGCTTGTGCGTGTGGCTTTTGCCTTCCCTATTGACCTGTCTTTATCTCAACCCATGAGTTTTCTCACTTTTACCCTTCCGATTCTCTTCCCCCTCCCATTGTGGGGGGAGTGAGCGAGCGGCTGCGTGGGGCTGAGTTTCTGGCTGGGGTTAAACCACAACAAGAAGTCATTTATAAACTGATACTTGATTTTTATTTTTTTTTCATAGAATCATAGAATCATAGAATGTTTTAGGTTGGAAGGGACCCCTAGAGGTCATCTAGTCCAACCCCCCTGCAGTGAGCAGGGACACCACTAACTAGGTCAGGTTGCTCAGAGCCCCATCCAACCTGGCCTTGAATGTTTCCAGGGATGGGGCCTCCACCACCTCTCTGGGCAACCCGTTCCAGTGTTTCACCACCCTCATTGTAAAGAATTTCCTCCTTATATCCAGTCTAAACCTACCCTGGTTTAGTTTAAAACCATTACCCCTTGTCCTGACACAGCTGGCCCTACTAAAAAGATTTTCCCCATCATTCCTATAGGCCCCCTTTAGATACTGAAAGGCCGCAATCAGGTCTCCCCGCAGCCTTCTCTTCTCCAGGCTGAACAAGCCCAACTCCCTCAGCCTGTCCTCATAAGAGAGGTGCTCCAGCCCTCGGATCATTTTTGTAGCCCTCCTCTGGACCCGCTCCAACAGGTCCATGTCCTTCTTGTGCTGAGGGCTCCAGAGCTGGACGCAGTACTCCAGGTGAGGTCTCACCAGAGCAGAGTAGAGGGGCAGAATCACCTCCCTCGACCTGCTGGCCACGCTTCTCCTGATGCAGCCCAGGGTACGGTTGGCCTTCTGGGCCGCCATCGCACATTGCTGGCTCATGTCCAGCTTTTCATCCACCAGCACCCTCAAGTCCCTCTCGGCAGGGCTGCCCTTGATCCTTTCTTCCCCCAGCCTGTACTGATACCGGGGGTTACCCCGACCCAGGTGCAGGACCTTGCACTTGGCCTTGTTGAACCTCATGAGGTTCACACAGGCCCACCTCTCCAGCCTGTCCAGGTCTCTCTGGATGACATCCCATCCTTCTGGTGTGTCAACTGCACCACTCAGTTTGGTGTCGTCCGCAAACTTGCTGAGGGTGCATTCGATCTCACTGTCTAAGTCATTGATGATTGATGATGACTCGGTGAGGTCTGCTGAAAATATTTACCTGTGTGTCTATCACTGAAACCTTGAAAAAAAGTCTTAATCTCCAGTAAATGGCAAAGCAGGTGTGTTGTTCATTTGTATTATTTCAAGATTAGTAGTTCTGGATGTCTACTGGGTCAAAAAAAGACCCTTCCATCTTGAATTCTTTCTGTCTAACCATAGGAGTGGCTAAATAATTACTTCTAAAAATACATCGGTAGATAGCAGGAGATGGAGGCAGCTTCTGTGCATCATTCTTTGCCCTGAACCCAAACGAAGGAGTGCCCACCTCGCGTCCCTCTGGCTGGAACGTAGGAAATGGCGGGCTGGGCTGGTGATGGCTGGGGTGGAACAGCCCGGAGGCCTGGCCGTGGGTACAAGGCTGCGGTAGCTGCCGAAGCGCCCTGCTCCCAGCGAGGGATGGGCTGGGCTCGGCTGTGAGGGCAGCATGGCTTCAGCGCCGGGAACAGCACAGAACGTGAGCAGAAGCATCAGCGAAGAGGGAGAGGACAACGAAGAAATCAAATGGAAAAGCCAAGTAAAGCTCTGCTTCCTGAGAGTGTGGCAGGAGGGTGAGGGGTTTGCTGTGAAATGCCTTGCCGAGCCAGCCCTGGGGGTGGCGAGGTGCAGGTGAGGGCGCTTGGGAGAGGCAGGGGCATCTCAGGGGGCCGCGGCCGCCTGCTGTGGGGCTGGGCAGGGCGGGGGGTTGAAGTGAAAGCCAGGGTGCTTTTGCCAGCCGGTATAGTATTACACTACAATATATATAGCCGACATAATTTTGATAGAAAACTAAATACAGACTTGACAGAGGATAATTTTTACAGATGAGGTTTATGCTAATTAGCAATCTATGACTGCTTGCCCTTTTTCTTTTGACAAATTACTGCTCTCTCCCCATAGTGTTTGATGGGAAGAGTACTTACAGTGGAAGAAGTATGCAGGCAAAAATTGCAGTTGAAATTAATTAGTAAATCAAAAAGCAGAGCACCATTTTTTTTTAAAAAGCCATTTCATAAAAAAAAAGTAATCAAGTTCCTTCTTAGCATGTTTTATCAGGGAACTACTTTACACATATCTTATCTGCAGAGATAAGAAAATGGAAGCACGTGCTATGTAGGTTTTCTGTTGGGAATATGGGAAGCTGGGAATAAATCTAGAGCTGTGCTGCTTTTGTCCATAACTTGATGAAATTTGGTATGGAGGGCTATTCCTTTATGCTTAAAAAGAACAAAAAAGGAAAGCAAATGAATGCTGTATTATATAAATTAACTACAAGTAGGATAAAATTTGGTTCCTTCGGGAGACATACTCCTTGAGGTCCGACCTCTTGTCACTGTACCGGTATAAGCTGGAGGAACCACTGCAATGGGCAGTTCCTCCGTTCTGTACGGCTGTGCTTGCAGGCAGGAACATCTTTAGAAACCAGAGCAAACAGGAGAAAAATTTTTGTAGTATCTGCATATTTGCGTACATTCTTCTGCGAATGTAACTGATGATGTATCTTCAAAATGGTTAGCTAAAGCTATGTACTGAGCCCTTTTCAGTCTGTCAGTAATTAAATATGTGGGAAAAACATAAGAAAATAAGAAAAAACGGCCTGGGGTTTTTGTATTGTCTAATAACAGAAAAACTAAAAGGGATAAAATTAGAAAATACCTTAGTATTTTAATGCACAAATACTTGGCAGGTTATTTGGGTGTGATTACAGTACTGATACAAATGCATAGGAAACTTACCTTGAGGAATAAATACCAAAACCTCACAGGACCATCTGAAAGACTGACATAAACCAAACCAGCCCTACTGCTCTTGTATATCAGTGCTTGTGAAAATGAATTCAGGTTTCCTGTAACTGATAAAAATTTTAAAACATTCCTTCTAATGAAATTATTTAATGTCATCATCTTCCACTAGAGAGCAGTGTTTTGTTTTGGGAAAAGATGTGTTTGGGTAGCAATTTTTTCTATTAAAAAAGGGGGGGTTTGCAATATCAGAGCTGAAATACAACTATGAGAAGGAAGGTTACCTGTTAAAATCATATACATGGGGAAGGAGATTAAGGGAATTCATTTTCCTACAAAAGATCAAACTGAGTCCAGACCTGCTTTTTCCCAAATTAGTAAGGACTTGCTTATCTTTTGCCCCATCTGGCTTAAACAAACAGACAGATGAAGTAGCACTTAGGTAGAAGGCTGTAGCCATTCCTGAAGGAACACAGCGAGTTGCTCCTGGCAAGTGGGAGACCAGCGTACCTGTACCGTGACAGGGGACGTGCCTTGCCGCAGTATCTTCCGTGCAGCCGTGATGGTTAGTCTGCGTTCCCTCTCTATAGTGGGTCCTTAATTATAGCTCCAAGAGCTCCTCTGGAGCATGAAGTTCTGGCTGCTCACAGGGTAGCATCTCACATCCTTCAGCTGCTGCCGAACCTCAGAGCAAGGCTGTAGTGAAAGCACTTGAAGGTGATGCTGAGAGATGCAAGAGACCAATGTTCAGGACTGAAAATAATACAAACCAGGTGCTTTCCTCTGTATACAGACAGCTGAAGACAGCAAGATTTATGAAAGATGACTTCCACTTTAATGTCTGAAAGCTAGACGGATGCCTGTAGCTTTGTTAGTTCCTATCATGTGTGTAACTCAATTCACGCTGGTCTTTTGAGCGGGGACTTAGCATTGACTGGCTGTGCAGGGATTCTGTGGGCCACGAGCTGCTTTGAACACAGCGTTGTCTTCACCACCACAGTTTCTTCTAGTTTTATGTAGAGCCACTGTGTGCATCAGATGGTAAAATGCCTAAATCCAAAGTCTGTCTCGTGAGTCCAAGCCTGCAAGATCAGGAATGTTGGAGCAGTGATGGTAGGTGTGACTGACGTTGCACAGGAATATGGTGGTTTCTGCAGGTGTTGAGGATAGAGGGAAGAAAGCTGAAAAGACAGGGAATGCAAAGGTAAGCAAGGGGCTATGGAAGCAGAGTAGGGTGGAAATCTGTATCTATTTGGGGGGGAAACAGAAAGGTGCCAGTTAGGTAAAGCAGCACACAGATATTTGTAATCTCTACAAGGAGTCCCAGTGAAGTGATAGAAATAGCTGGGAAAAGGATGTGTATTCCTGAGAACTAAGTTTTCGTCACTTGTACTGGAGATTGCTGTCACTGGCTGTGCCAACTGATAGTTAAATCATCATTCATTCATTAGATGACTATTAATAATGAGTAATAGCTCTGAATTATTTCCTTCAGTTACCATATCTGTTTGGTTATAATACCCTTTCAACCAAGTGCACACAATCACAGCTCCTTAACTGCAGCGATATGCTGCAGATAAGTGTAAAATCTGCTGTGCAGGTTGGGTTCTGGCACAGTCCACGTGGAAGATCGTATCTATAATTGGGGGGCAAACAGGAATCTGTCTTGGTGTTGATACCTGCAGTTAGATCAGAAGCATTTCTGGAAAATGCTTATTTGAGGAGTTTTTAATAATGTGTAAGTCCTGCTAGAAGGCCAAAATACAGCAATTAGATCAATTAAATTCCTGGCATTGTGTCTCCCACTAGAAGAGAGGTTGCAACATCTATGAAGCCCAGATGGATAATTCACTGAAGTTTGAAAAGGAAAGCTATTCTATGCAGATTTATTGTTGTTGTTGTTAAAAAAAGACTATTTGCAATGAGTGTCTGCCATCACAGTGCTATGACCTTGTTGATTCCAAAGCTGCATAGCGCTGAGGAGCTTCAGCCCATGGATAAAAGAGGACACGCAGGTGTCTCTGTGGCTTTCATGGTCTGCAGAAAGCTGGGGTGCCCCACAGGATTTCATACCAGTTCCTTTCTCCTCCAGGATGATGGCTATGTTTTGTCAGTTGGAGATGTTGTTGACCAAAAACGAAGCTGTTCATGAAAGCAGCAGGAATCTGGATCATTAACCACAGGCATTTTATTCTCCTTTTGATGAAAGTGAGTGTTGGTTGGCTAATCTTTCAATACGCATGGCAAATTTATCTGCATGCACCCTTTTTAAATGTTAAATTGTGCAGATTTTTAAAAGCAAAATAAAATTAATTGCCAAGAAATGCAAAAGCAATAGTGAGACTGTGCCAGTAAACTTTAGGAGTCCCAGAAAATGTCAGAATTAGGCGTGAGTCTTAAAAAACATTTGACTTGATTTATTATTCAGGGTTTTGTTGGTTTCTGAGAAGAATCGGTTAGCAGTGTGGTGTGATTCATCCCTGTTTGTAATCCTATGATATTATTTTCTCTTCTACTACTTCACAGAGGAGCTGCTTCTTAAAGCCCCCTTTTCTACAGAATGAAGCTCTTCAGCCTGAGCAGCGCTCAGTCGCAGATAGGGGATTCTTTGACTCGGGCTGATTCACAGCGTCTCTATTGTAAACTGCTGATGGTTTCCGGAGTGACGAGGATGGCCTTGGCCATATCACAGTGCAGGCCTGAAGCCCCAGCAGTGACACTGTGTGACTCGCTGTTGAACGGCGCAGCGGGCAGGGGATCTCTTTCATGCACGCGCTGGAAGGAAGGACACACCTTGCTCCTTACTCTACCCTGATCCCTGCACTTTTCCAATGCAATGATGCTAAAAGATTTGCTGTATGTGCAGGTACCTTGACAAACCCACACAACAACTCATTCTGATATGCCATTCTTCCAGATTTTCAGCTTGTGCAGATATTCTCCAGTTGCATCAAGGGCTTCCATAAACTTCCATTTTGGAAGATGTTTAGTTCTTCTGACTTACGCTACTGCTGTGCATTTTCTAGTTCCCCTTTACATTGATTTCTTTTTCCTCGTCCTTGTTTCTTGCACAGATTCCCCCCTTCCAGGCCCACAGCAACTGTCACTGCTGGTGACACGGCTTCCCCGCAGCGGTGCTGGGTCAAGCGCGCTGTGCTGCTGGCTGGCTTCAGCTCCGCCATCCAAGGTTACTGTGAGCCTTTGCCTGGAGGATGATTAAACCACCCAAGGAAAAAAACACTTCCTCAGCACATCTGGATGTGGCAACTTACTGCCATCATAATTACAATTATGGTCAAATAACTTGGGGGGGGGGGGGAAGTGACCTTGTTATATAAGGGGATGTATTCATCCTCTAAACCGAAATGAAAGGCATCCCTGCTTCATGTGGCACTCTGTCAGCACCAAAAACTGCATTCAGCTGTTTAATTCTCCACTTCCTTCTCTCTTCAGCCTGCTGACACCAATGTTGTTTCCCTTGCTTGTGTCCGTATGGATTCTGTTGAGAATAAAAATAAGGAGAAGCGATGATGGGCACAGCAGTTTGGTAGGTGTTGGCACATGTAGAATCAGTTGACTGTTGCTGCTGCACACTTGTGTGACCTGGGGAAATCTTTAGGCTCTCTGTACTTTAGATTTGATCTATCAAAGACTATTAAATGATAACAGTCTCTCCTTAGCAACGCTGTTGTGAGAGGAGATGATAGAATCATCCAGGTGAGTGAAGGGACTGTGCTTGTGAAAACTTACACGCTATACAGAAGCCTGGGTAAATAGCATGTACTTGCCTTCCTAGGTTTTTATTGCCAGGATGTGTGGATTAAACAATGTGATAGCATCTGCCGCGTGTAGTCCCTTGTATCCTTTCATCTTCCAAAGAAAGTGGAAAAAGGCTGGAAGTTGCTGCTCTTGGAGTCAGCTGCCAGACAGACACTGACTTCAGCAGGAAAAGGAGAGGGCGAAGCAGGGAAGCTCTTTGCTGCCATTAATGTTCTTGGAAGGGGAGGGTGGCAGCTCTGAAGATGAGTTAAGGGAAAAAAATTCTAACAGTACAAATAGCCCATGGTAAAAAGGATAATATTTGGCTTGCCTTGCTGATGAAGTGTATTTATCCTTCATGGAATATCCCTAGCAGTCTTGCAGACTTTTTATTTCAGTTATTCTTTTGCACAGTATTTTTATTACCAAGTTGGGGCTTAATCCAAGTCCCCTGGAAACCAATTAGAGAACTCGTAACTCGGCAGAACTGGATGAGCTTTGATATATGCATTATATTAAATATTTCTATCCATCAAACTCCTACCAGTTAATTAATTTTTATAAGTTTCAAACAGTTGCACAACACTTCCCTAAACATGATTGCTGCAGACTCGATCCAGAAAGAATCACTTTAACCTAAATCCTTTTTAAGGCTTCCATGCTGCTCAGGACTTGGTCTCAGATGTTTCTGCTTGTTCTGGGGCACGCCATGTATGTTCTTTTCCATTTAGTATTGAGGTGAAGATTTTCTGTTTGCTTTGGGAGTTGGTTTTTTTTGTTTGTTGTTCAATTCTGGCAAATCTTGGCATCGATAATAATTTAAGTTCTAAATTACTTTTATGGCATTTTTCTTTAAAAAATACTAGTCAACTTGAACTGTTGAATGCTGAATTTTCACATTTGTGTTATGAGGGGAAAAAATATAGATGTGTTGAAGATCTGTAGCTCGGTTTAAACTGGATGACCAAACCTTGTGGAAGCTGGTAATGAGGCTGCCACTGTGCCAGGCTGAGACATTATTTCATTCTGGAAGTCTCTGATGGCTTTCCCATCCCTGCCAAGGCATGTAGGCTGGCACAGGGACTGTGTTCCTTTTGCCTTCTAAAGGAGACTGTAACTTAGGAGTTACTTCATTTCATGTTAGCTACTATTTTCAGAACTGATTTTAGTTAAGCCCGGTATTTTTGTCATGTTCAACACTCCTCAGTCTTTAGTTGCATCTTGGCCCATAGACCGCTTTGCCTTTGTTGACTATAGCAAGTTGTACAAGGGTTTCTCTTTGACTTTATCCTCACTGTAATCCCAGTCTTGTGTTTACCTCCTACAAAAATAATATCCCCCTCCGCCCAAGGAATATCCTGCAGTGTTAAAAGTAAAAATTTCTTCTCAAATCAGAAGCATATGGAATTTATGCAGTATTTATATAAACAAAAATCAATGTATCGTTGTCAAATAGCAGTTAAAGTCTTAGCTACGGGTATGACACACAGGATCTGCTTAAAGACCGGCATATTTTTCAACCTTCTGACCATCCACATTTGCCTGGTTTTCACAAAGACTTGTAAAACTGTACACAATTAATGAAAGTACACTAGAAATGCTTCTCCTAGATCATAAAACAGATGAATTCAGAATGCTAGAGCATTTCATTATGAAGTGATAATAATCCCCTCCAGCTGGATGCTCCCCACAATCCCACTCATCTGCTTCCATGCATGATAGGCTTTTGGAGTCCAACCAAACCTGAGTATTGGTCTATTCTCATGTGCAGATCTGCTGGGTACTGGGGGCTTTTTTTAGGAGCTTGCCTGCCAATTCTGTTCCCCCTCAGCTTAAGCACTGCAAAACGGACGAGCTGTGTCAGGCGGGTGTGAGACGATAGGTCTGGCGTGGTACCTAGAGAAACACAGAGCACCACAGTTGCATTCGTGCCTGTCTCCATTTCCTCAGGGAGCCCCTTGGGCTTGGACTAGAGATACCTGGACTGCCCTGGAGCTTTCAAGGATTATGGACTTCTATTGAGCAGCAGGAGCCTTTTTCTTCAAGTCCAGCTGTCCCACAATTAAAGCACTGCCCCGTGCTCACTGCCTGTAAAAGCGTGCATTTTTGTGTGTCTCAGGCAGGGTTTCCTGTGGCTCTGCAAGCGTCCTGCCCTGAAGTCTTTCTCAAGCTCTGCTTTGTCATTGCTGCCTGCTAGGCATGATGAGATGGTTTTTTGCTCTTTCTATACCCATCGGGCTAATGTCTGTCAGGAATGATATTCTATCAACACACTTCCCTCTCTCTTCGGCTGCATGTTTTTTTTTTAGCATACTACATTTTCTAATGGTAGAATAAAATGTGTATATTTTGGTAGATAATAAGCAAGATGTCTGAATCAAAGCCCTTTAAAATCAATGGGAGGATCACTGTTATCTGCAAAGAGTCATGGATTAATCCCTAGGTCCTTTCGTTGACTTGGAGACCCTCAAAACCAGCTTGTAACTGAGATGTATTCAACTCTTAAACCCTTGCATGTCAGTGAGCAGGGGAATGACTTGCTATTAAAAGCACATACATAATTCTTAGCAGATCTGAGGCTTCAAATATGAGATGGAACGTAAGAAAATACCTTTCCTTCTTCAAATCCAGTGTGAAAATGCTCACTGCTGACGGAAAAACAATGAAGACGATGAAACTGTGCCCAGGCTTACTCTGGACTCCTTACTACGACATTTGCCTACCTCCTTCAATTGGGTTTGCTTCTTATGAACTCCCAGATTGTGTGTGGCTTGTTTATAGACATTACCCAGGGATGCTTAGGGCACCCATTTGCTTTTATCTCCCCATTAGTGCTAAAAGTAGTAAAAGCAAATGACTGGTATAAATAGCCTCTCTTGGCTCGACTTAAAAACTGACCTAGAAACTAAACCAATAACAAACTGCAAGCAACAGCTTCTAAAGGGGCTGTTTAACATCTGCTCGCTTGCAGGAATTAACCACATCACAAGTCTACCCAGTTTCCCCCAAAAAATTAAATCTGCCCCCAGTTCCATTCTAAGCAGAGGGGTACATGGGCTGTGCACGCAGGGTGCCTTCCCTACAAAGGCTGAAATTCCTACAACCCTGTAGCATCACCCCGCTTATACGCCTCTGTAGTATTGCTGGTTTTCTTTTGCTGCCTGCTTTTGGAAGCAGTTGTCTGAGAAACAGAAGTGATTGTGGGTATTCGCAACTCCAGGAGGAGGCAATTTACCTACCCTTTTCTTCCCCCCCCCCCCCCCCCCCCCCCCCTTCCTGCCAGGTATTCTGCCCTAGAGGAAGGCCTTTTCTTTCTCTTCAACAGGCAAATCTTTAGTTGCTTCAGTAAAATTTGTTTTACTATTTACTTTTTCAACAGCCCCGGGAAATTTAAAACCTGCAGCAGACAGGGTGTCTTCGTTCTGTTGAAGCTGACTGAAATAATTGTCTGAACTTTTTCATTTTAATTTGAATTACCAGTTCAGCCCCAGAGTGGGAGTGGGCCAAAATACTTACTATCTGAAAACTGCCCAGTGCAGTGCAAGATGAAATGACTGGTAGGTTTCAAGGCTACAGAAAAAACCCAAAAGCAATATAATTCTCTGGTCTGCTTTCCGTCATATTGTATGTCATAGGAGCTCACTTAAGAAAGAGCTGAACCATTTCCTGGAGCTCACAGTTATACATTTTTAGGAAGACAAATGATCCTTATGCTTCTGTGAGAGCCTGACAGTAGCTCCCTTGGCCGGCAGCTTCAGCCAGAGCGCTGAGGACCTCAGGAGTTACGGGCATAGCCCATTCCTGGAGGTGATACTGCCAGGCGAAATATTTTGCCTGGGCAGTGCCAAGACTGCTCACTTCATGTTCGGGTTTTTTTTCCTTTTTATGGGTAAATGAGATCTTCTGATCTGCTGGCCCATCCGACCAGCACCCTCTTATCCTGAAAATGCTAATTATTGTCTATCAGTTACATCAATCTGAAAAAATAAGCTTCTGTTGAGAACTTCTTAGCTGCTAGTGTTTCATGTAACACCTATTACAAAATCTCTATGGTCTTTTTTTCCCCCTTCTTAAATATGTTATCCCAGAGGTGCCACCCCCATCGCTGATGGGCTCGGCCCTGGCCAGCAGCGGATCCGTCTTGGAGCCGGCTGGCATTGGCTCTGTTGGACATGGGGGAAGTTTCTGGCAGCTTCTCACAGAAGCCACCCCTGTAGCCCCCCTGCTACCACAACACAAACCCAATATGCATGGCTGCCTATGAAGCTTGAAGACCTGTATCCTAAGGGCTCCAAAACCAACAAGCAAATAAAATGTCTCCCATATATTTTAAAAGAATAGAAAAACCTCCTAATCCTAAAGAAAATCCTCTACTTCTGGCCATTAGAATTTTTGACTGGTTCAGATTGATGATATTGAAGAGGAGATTGACAGCAGCAAAGCTGCTGCTGTGACTCGGGCAGCAGTAAGCAGGTAGGTGAGGAGGAGGAGGACATATTTGAGGAGGAGCAACAGGTATTTTTTGCACAGGGGATTATTGTCCTATTAAAGAAATCTGTTTTAAAGCCCAGATGTTTCTAAAGAGTGCCTGATCAGGAAATACCAAGATAAAATAACACAATAGTGTCACTCAGTATGTGGATGACCGATGCACAACATCAATCTCGGCACCTAATGGCTTTTGGAAGCAAAGATTTTGCAAGACGGAAGAACATTCACTGGGTGCAGTCTCTGCCATTGCAGGTGCAACATTTTATACTATCTTACTGAAATCCATCTTGAGAGCAGGTAGGCTCTTTCTCTTTCTCTTTCCTCTACTTTCTCTTTCTCTTTCCTCCATTTTCTCTTTCTCTTTCCTCCACTTTCTCTTTCTCTTCCTCTTTCCTCTGCTCTCCTCTTTTCCTTTCCTTTTCCCCACTTGGTTGTCAGGATGTTCAGAGTCATCTTGGTTTCAGCCTGAAGTTCTCGGATCTGTACGGAAGATAGACTTTTACAATAAGAACCATCTGCTGAATTACATGAATTTGAATCTCTATTTAGTTCCCAGTGTGAATGTATAACACAACATTATACTCCAGGAAACGTGCTGAGTTTGTACACACAAGCATGAGGATTATTGCATAACAAAAAAGGTGTATTGGCAATTACGGGAACAAAATCTTCTTATACTAAGGGTTGAATCCGGCTCTTGCTGCTCTTGATTCTGATCTTAATATTTTTAAAGGCTTGCATGTTTGCTTTTTTTTTTCTTTAATACTGTGGTTAATATTGTGGAATTTGCTGGGATTTCATATACTGCACAGAGTTATATGGACTTGTAACAAGAACAGTCTTCAGCTGCACGACTGCAGCTTGCTGAAACCTAATGCTTCTGCTGAGGCTGATCCTGTCCTCCCAACAGAAAATTCTACAAGACAAGGGGTTAGAAGTACTTTGCTGCCCCCATCTTAAATCTGCAGAGGGAGGTTTTTCAGAGGCAGATACACCAAGCAGATACGCAACTTGATTCTTAAAATTCCAATTTCTGCTTTTGAAAATCATTCCCAAGGTCTGATACCTTAAGCCTTGCATGTTTTATCTGTGTTTGAAAGACTTCACTTCTGCATGGCAACACCGGTGTTTCTCCTTCTCTTTGTGAAAAGATATAAAATTGAATAAAAATAACCCCCCATTTCTGCCTCTGTGTCCCCATCTTGTCCCCCAAATGTTTCTCAAACTTCATAGGCATAGGTACTGCCAGCCTAACATGCTCTCTCAGAGAGTCAGTGTTTTTCTCTGGTGCCCAAAGCATACATCCTCAGTAGCCTAGTTTCCAAATCTTAAAAAACCCCACCAAATTTTGGAAAGCTTTTCCAAAGCCCAGAAAAATCTACTGATCTTCTTTCTCTGTTAATTTGCCAAGTTGTGGTTTGAATCCAATTTTACGCAAGCAGCCATGACACCCTGTGTCAGAGCTCCATGTTTAATTATATTTTTTAAATCCTTCCTTTCATTTGGTTTGAAGAAACAAACAAAAAAACTGCTTTCCTTTTGGTACTCTGATAAACACCTGGTTGATTCTTGCATAGTCTGTGCAAGTTGTAGACTTTAATTCATTTCAGGGATCTGTCTTTGATTAACTTAGATGTTAGTTCTAAAAATTTATTCCACAGATACATTCTTTTTCTGAAAACCTGGCAGGGAAACCAAAGGGGTTTACCTTTTTTTTTTTTTTTCTTTTGGAGAGGGAGAGGAAGGAATTAATTGAAAGTTGGTTTTGGTTCTTATTTCGGCAGTAAGGTTGTAGATTCTGGGGTACTGTGATAAGCTGAATTTGGATCACTTTGTAATAGATTTGCACGTGTTTCACACCTTGAGTCTTCAAAGATGACATTTCTGCCTAAGCATTATGAAGACTTTCCCCTCACTCTATACTGAGTCAAGCGATAGAGGTAACAGCAATTGCCTGCCGGCTGAACCCATGAAAGAGAGAAATTTATCTGAGAGCAAAGACTACTTGCCATTTGCAAGAAAAACGGAGTGTAAGAAACTCAGATATGACAAGACAGAAACTGCATTGCCAGAAAGAAAAAAAAAAATGCTGCGACAGGGATTTACCAGCTACCTGGCTCTATCTGAGCACTGGCAATGGGAGATGTGGCTCGGCAAGCAAAGGCGAGGTGGGCATTGCAGGATGAGAAGACTGATGTTCTATTTGGAAGGGAAAGGACTAAGACACATTTGGGAAAGGCAGGAGTAAATCGAGCCTGGAGCTAACACTTGCCAAGGCACACCTCCCTCTAGACTTTGGAATGGGACTCAAGATACTCGAGTTATGCCCTGCCCGAACGATGCCGTTCCTGTGTTACTGCAACCTCTGGCGAAGAGTGCGCATCGGAGTGCTGAGTCAGGCTGAGGACGAAGCCCAAGATCATTCCTTATTATTTCAGGTAGTAGAGGACTGCTGCATAGATGTCAAGTATGGCTCTTACCATAATGCCCCATAATGAAATTCGGTGGTTTCTTCCCTTTTCTTGAGAGGAAACATACAATAGAACAATATTGTTAAAGGACTGCTGAAATTAGAAAGTCTTAAAAACTAGGAAATACTTGGATAATTTGTGCAGTCTTGTGCATTTGCCTTACGAAAGCCTTCAGCTGCACAATTACTTGCCCTACGTTCTGTTGCAGGCACAGAAGGGGCCTGCCTTGCCGCCGGCTGAGAGCGGTGTCTGCTTCGGCTGTGCGCTCAGTGACACGAGGCAGGGTTTGCTTCTTACCCGTAGTCTTTCACTCTGTTCTGTTTCAGCTTCACTTTTCTGAGTTAAAGACAATTCATGCATACCGGCGTTAACTAGTATTTCTGCAATGTATGGTCACTTTACTGACTAAACTTTGCCCAACTTGTTGGAGAGAAATAGGCAGATTTTCTCATAAATTTAAGTAGTCTAGAAAGAACACAGGAATTTCCAACATTAGTCATTAGCCAACAAAGCTATTATCTCTGTATTTCATTGAGTAAAGAAAGTTGCTAAGCAAAATTAGAAAAAATGAATGTGCGTAAGTAACAACGTACCAAACGTGAAAAAAACTTGTTTCAAAATCATGCCACACTTTCAAGTGTTGTTTTAAACAAAGACTTTTAAGGTTGAGGAAAATCCCTAGGTCCCTTTTTTCCATACCTGGCTCCACTAATGGCAGCAGAACGCATACTGTGATTACGCATGTCACCCAAGGCTATTTTCACATGTGAGAGACAACATCATCATCATCTGTTGTACCACATAATGTGACTTGAAACTCCATTCAGCACCTGAATTCTCCAAATGGGTGCGTTAACGGAAAATTTCGGGGAACAATTGCTTCCCCTTGTACTTCATTGAGTCCAGCTCTCTGGACACTAAATAAAGCATGTAAGTGTTTGGACAGGAGGCTTCCAGGTAATTTCAGTTGCCACTGGACGTTATGGGGTTAACGCAAATACCAGCAATGCTCTTTCTGTGTCATTACAGCCACCATTATTTTTGCAGGATGCCAGAAACACACCTACATGGCAAGACAAGAGTCTTTCACATAAAACATGAATTAAAGATTGTAATTGCTTGTGGTCAGTTCTGCAGTCTGTTTCCGTAGCTGTTTGCAAATTAAGGTACCATTCGGTGCAAGCGATGTTGGCAGGCCGTGTACCTTCAGACAGAAAGGTTGTTCTTCATTTTCTTTGCTGAACAACTATATCCCGCCTCTGCTGAGCACAGCCACGTCCGTACTCTACTGCTAAATTACCCGGGCTCTGGTTATTCGCGGAACGCTGGAGGAACTGTATTTGGGGGGCAGACGAGCTAACAGATACTACTAATGTTTAGATCCTTTGTTTGAGAACTTGCGTTTTTGTAAATTCTAACGGACAAAGCGCCAAGCGGTCTGCTGCTGGTTTGATGTTTTGCTTTTTCCGGCCGAGGATGAAATAAATCCTGGCGCTTGAAGCTGCCGCCCGGCGAAGACCCCGCAGCCGCTCCGCCTGCACCGCCGACAGGCGCCCGCTCCCGGGGCTCCCACCCTCTGGGCGCGGGCACCGCCCGCCCGGCCCGGCCGCCCCCGCCGCGCCTTTGTTTCACCGCCGAGGCAGCCGGGGGTGCTCAGCCCCTCCATCCCCGGCGGGGGGAGCGGGGAAATCTCCCGCGGGCCGCCCGGCACCGGAGGGAGACAGGACACGGGCGGCGCGGGCCCTTCCCCCCCGCCCGGGTGCCGGCCCCGCCTCCGCGCCCCGCGGGGAGCCCCTGACTGACGGCCGGGAGGCGGGCGGCGGCCGGGGCCGGGCCGGGCCGGGCCGGGGGGGGGAGAGGCGGCCGCCGCGGCGCGTCGGCGGGAGGCGCGGAGCGGCGCGGGCGGGCGGTGCGCTGCCGCAGCTCCCTCTCGGCGCAGGCGGCAGCCTTGTGCAACCAATATGGCTGCGCGCGCCCGCGAATGAAAGGAGGCGCTTGGAGCTGAAGCCGTCTCCCCCCACCCCCCGCTCGCCCCGCGGCCGTGTGGCCTGTAGCGAGCGGAGAGAAGTTGTCCGGGCTGCCCCGCGGGGGGGTGGGGGGGGCCCGGGGGGGGGCCCCCTTCCCCCCGCTCCCGGCTGTCCCCCTCCCCGGGGCAGGGCAGGGGAGGAGGAGGAGGAGGAGGAGAAGTTGTTTCGCCGCCCGGGGGGGCCGAAAGGAGGAGCGCGGGGCGCCCGCTGGAGGAGGAAGAGGAGCAGCAGCCCCTGACGGCGGCTCGCCCCCCGCCTGCCTGAGGGGGAGCGCGGCGGCGGCTCCCGGCCCGCAGGAGGAGGAAGAGGCAAAGCCGCCCTCGGCCCAGGTCCTGCCCGCGCTCCGCGCCTCTTCCCCGGGACGAAGTTTCCCCGGGGGCCGCTGCGGGGGCGCCGGCTGCCGGAGCAGGGCGGCCGGCGGCGCCCCCCCTCGGTCCGCGCCTGCCCGGGGGCGGCGGTGGCGGAGCGCCGGGGCCGGGGCCGGGGGGCGGCGGTGCGCGGCCCCGGCGACCTGCGCGACCTGGAGGCGGCGGGCGGCGGGAAGGCCGAGCTGCTCATCGCCCTGCTGCTGGCCAAGGAGCGGGACCACTTCCAGGACCTGCGGGTGGCCCTGGAGAAGACGCAGCCCCACCTGCTCTCCATCCTCTACCTGAACGGCGTGGCGGGGGCGCCGGCGGCGGCCGAGACGGCCGGTGAGTGGGGCCAGGCGGCGCGGGGCCTGGGGAAGGTGCGGGGGCGGAGGAGGAGGAGGAGGGCGGCAGCGGCTGCCCCCGCCCGCCCCATCCCCGCCGGGGCAGGGGGGGGGAGCGGCTGGGCAGCGCGGGCCCCTCAGGGCCCCTCCGGAAGGTGGGAAGGGAGCGGGGCGGCCGCGGGCGGGGTCCCCCTCTTCGGGGGGTGGGGGTGGTGGGGGAACTCGCCCGTGCTTGCACTTGGGCTCTCCAGTCTTGTTCTCTCCTCCCGGCCCCTTTCCCTTTCCCTGCCGGCGGGCGCGCTGGTACCGGTCCCCGGGAGGTGCCGCGGATGCTGCAGGGCGCCCTTAGGAGAGGCCACCCCGCCTGCCTGCTGCTGATGCTCCCGCCCCCTGAAGCCGGGTGCCGGCCGGGGGCTAAGGGAGGGCTGGACCCCGAGGGGTTTTCCTCCCCGGAGCTCCTCTGGGGCCGCCGGCGGTGTTACACAGTCGCTTCTTGACCGGGCAAAACTGTGAAGCTCCCCCCCCCCTCCCCGCAGCCAGTCTGCCCGGGATGGGCTGGCTGGCAGGACTCCAGCAGATGTGCGTTTGGATAAATATCGTAACTGTTTTTCTCCGGACAAACGTATGTTTGTCTGAGGCTATGCGACCGTAACTCTTCTCGGTGGTTAGGACAGGAAAACAATTGATTTAACTGGAAAGCCAGATGAGAAGAATTTGCGTGTAAACCTCCTTCTCAACTGAGTTGGGCTTCGACCCACAGGCCTTCCCTGATTATTCTCCTTCCAAAACAAGCCACGGTCTACTTTTTTATTTGGACAATACCAGGCTTTCAAATAATGATAAAAAAGCTGTGTTGATAATACACAAGGCCTTGCAAGTGCAGCTGTGTTTCTAGACGAGAAATAGACTTAACATTGGTAATTCTGTATTATAGATTACAGATAAAGAATATGCAGTTGTCCAAGTGATGTGTGAGTATTCTCTTCCACCGTGTGTCTGAGTTGACTGATTCAGAAATGCGGGGTCTCTGGTTTTGTTTCCAGATTTGGCAATTGCAGGGTGACTACCTGTTTACATAAGGAACTGCACCGGGAGGTCTTCCTGACTCTTATAAACTATACCATTTCTTTAAGAAAATAAGACCCTTTAAGAGCTGCTTCCATCTGGAAAATAGTGCTTGCGTGTGCAGTTGTACCATGTACTCTGCCCTTACTTGAATTACGCTGTTGATGCTAGGAGTTTGGTAAACAGAAAAAAATGCGTGAGGATCTTATGTTTTGTTCTATATCAGTGTGTTATAGTGTATGGCCTTTTCTAATGGCTGTATGGCAGGACCTCACAGGATGGGGAAAAATGGACTGCACAATAGACCTCAACACTTCTAACATTATGTGGCCTGACATCAATAGGAGATGAGGGCACTCGCTCCCTTTCAGAATGGGACCCAGGATGTTTTTGTACGATCAGATTAATGCTCGGTCTTGCCTTGTTGAGAAGATGCATTAGCGGTACTGAGCTACTAACATTTCCCAGCCTTAAAAACAAAGGTGGAAAACATGAATGGCAGGCAAAAACGAAGTAGGCATTGGGTATAGTAATACTCCTTATTTTTAAAACACAAGTCGGAATTGCAAAGTGTCTCGCAACACTGAGCTCTCAAGGGAAAAGTAGTTTTGACTGGCAAAATGAACTATATCCTCCTTGACTGAATGCGTTCATGAGGCTAATCTGAGTTAAATTAACATCTTTTTTGGGAATGATGTTCCTTTGACGTGGTGGGGTTTAAAATTTTATTGCTTTTATTTATCATTAGTAATAAAGAGCTAATTTTGAGAGTTATAGTTTTGTTTCCCTTGCAATAAACGTTTACTAATTAGTACCCAGGAAATTGCTAACAGTGAACTTAAGAATAAACCCTCATGCACATCGGAAGGTAAGCGACCCGAGCCTTCAAACACTGATGTATAGGTTGCAACTGTACTCGCCTGAGGAGGTCTCATGGTAACTAGCCATGAGGCTGCTTGTGGGCCCACCGAACGCCTCTGAAAAATCCTGGTCTATGTGCGAGTTTGTCCTGGATGTGTTATGCGAAGAGTTAATGTTTGAACATAACCGTGGTAGAAGGGTTCTTGTTTGAACCTGTATTCAGGTGTAATTGGGTTTTACTCGAGTATCTCCCCGTAGGAAGTCTGACCCCCCATCTGCTCTTCTGCCATTTAGGGGTGTTACTCCTTTTCGCTGGAGATGCTGAGGGCTGATGAGTCAAGTTGCTTTTTGTGCTTTGGGTGTAGGAGCAAACTGTAAACACGGTAGCAGGGAGAACTGTTGGATTCTGTATTTAAAATACTTGAGTGAAACAGTCCTCAGCGTATATTACATAAAATGCCTCTCTTAAAGGGGAAGAAAATATATCTTAAACACCCCTTTAATTGGACCTATCCAGCTGAATTAATTTTTAAATATATGAAAAAAATGACAGTTTACAGTGATACACTTCATTTTAGTATTGTTTGGAAGAGGAGCCTAATGTAAAGTACATCCCCTGAATGCTTATTGGAGGTGAAAATTATTTACAACCAGTGTCTTGTAGTGGTGTTTGCTAGTTTCTTGTTCCAATGTGCTGCTGTGGTGGGGGAAATGGGAGGGTAATCAGCAACATAATTTTGTTCAAAGTTGTGGAATTCGGCCTGCAGTCTGCTCACTGCACTGGCACGAGTGATTTTTTTTTTTTTTTTTTCCTTTTTAATATATACGATGTGTACTATTACTTTGTGGTTTACTTTGCAGTTTTTTTCCCTCCTCATTTTAAGTATCGCCTCCTACTCGACTTTAAAGGTGGTATGTTAACTCGGATGGAAACTCAGGCTGTTACTTCTATCAACAGTTCTTGTGGCTGGCTGGACAATGTGGAGCTGACACTTTTTCGAAGTGTTTATCTACCCAACACGGAGGGAAGTAAACAGCTCGTCTGGCTGCTAAAGGGAAAGAGCAGGGGTCCTAGTAACGGCCAAAAGACTTCCAGTTTGGCTAACTCTGTCTTTACAAGGAGCTTGCTCTTCTTTGTAGAGTTTCCCCCAGTTCAGTCCCCATTTAAGCATGTTTCTTCTCTGTAGCAGCTTGTAACTGCTTGTTTTAAACCTAAAGCTGTATAGTGGTTTGTGGATGACAGTTTCTCCAGTAAAATGTATATTTTTTTTAAGCTTATTTTGTTTCTAATTTAAGAGTGGTGCGCCTAACAGTGTTAGTAAACAGAGTGCAAAATCTAACAGCAGGCTACCTTCTGTCAAAGCAGAAGCTGAACCAAGTGCGAGCTGCTCTGTTTCACTTAGTCATGCTCAGAGACTTTAGTTGTTCCTTGAGCAAGACCTTCGATTACTACGTAATGCTTTTGTGTAAGTGTTCCTGTGAGAAGTTGGCTCTGTCCTTGTGAAAGTGACTGGCTGATTTAAAATCTCCCAGTACTTTGCACAGGGACTAATTCATTAAGTAGTGTGCCAAATACTTTTATTTATTTATTTTGGAGTAAACTGATGGATTATTATTCAATACTTGATTTGGCAAATTACCTCCTTCATGCATGCGAGAAATCCTGTGTCCTGATAGAATAACATATCCCTTCTAATGGGGAAATGAATGACTTCAGAGAATTGGGTTCTCTCTTAGAGATCTTGCTAAGCAGATAGTATTTAATTCTTCTAGTTGATATAGTGTGAATTTTGTGACATAAAATGTGTCCAAGACAAGAATATGGTGGAAGAGACTACATTGTGACAAGTACTATTGAAGATGTATTTTCTTTTAAGTGTAATTGAAGGGCCAGAAGAGAAATCTAATGAAACTACGTAGTCTTTAGACTGCTTCAGATAATGTAGAGCTTTCTGTTTGCATTTTTTGGATATTAAAGAACTAGTAAAAAGGTGGGTTTTGTTGTCAAGCTTGGAATTTGAGATGAACTTGTGGGGCTACAAAGGTGCTCCTAGCGCTTTATCCTCAAGCTGAGTAGACTGTTGAACTTGAAAAGCTTCACTGCTGATTTCACAACTGTTAAACTTCTGGGTTCACGGTTTCCTTTTACATTAGCACTTAGTCTCCTACTTTTCGGTACCCGTACAGCTGCAATCAGTAAGTGTGTGTCTGTAAGCTTAACCATAAATGGCTTTTTTTCCTGTAAGGATTTAGCACCATTTTGGATTTTAAAAGCAGGGCATGTTTGGCTTCAGAGATGTTTTATTTAACAGTTTCAAGATCAGAGTTTAAGTTTTAAAATGTCAAAATTTAAAATTCCAAATGGATTCATTTTTAAAAAGGTCTTTGGGCGTCAAGAAGGAAGATGGTTGTAGATTGACTTTGAAAGTTTTAATTCTATTATTTAATAAGACTTATTTTTCTAACTGTGTTTGGTCAGAGATCAAGTGTTAATTTCCAGTCCAAAAAGTAAATGTGGGCATTTATAGGAGTAGGAAAAAGTTAGAATTCAAACTTTTATAGCTTTTTAGAGGGATTATATAAACTTCCTCCCTCTGCTTTATAAAAAAAGGAGCGAGTTGTTTCAGACAATACTGGATTTGAAGTCGGAAAGTTTGCTTTTAAACATTGCAAAGTCTTTCAGCATATTTAAAAACAAACACAAAAGGCAAGCTCTGTAGGCATGAGTTTAGGAGACGGAGAGCTGGGACCCACTTCTCTTGCTGGCAGCACCAAGGAGACCCACAAGATGAGGCACCAGTAATGCCAGGGTTGTCCCCGAGGAGCTGGGAGTGTGACTGCTCGGGGCTGGTGCTGGGGCTTTCGCCTTGTGCCCCCTCTTCCCTGTCCCCCACAAAGTGTTGACTGGTCCCCACAAAATGTTGGCTGGTGACCGGCGAGAGGAGCTCATGAGCAGGTGTGAGAACTTGGGCTAGCGAGGAGCCGAGAGCCTGGATGGAGGAAGGGTGTGAGATGTGGAGGCGGGGTGCGGTGTCCCATAGGAGCAAGTGAGAAGAAAGGGGGGCTCGGGAGGCTGTGGGGTGAGGTAGGGGGAGAAGGCAGTAGAAGTGCTTGGAGACGAGAAATAATGCTGGAAACGTGCGTTCCCTGGAAAAGGAGAGAGGAGAGATTGTAAAAGCATAATTTACTGACTCGAGGACTGAACTGACAATTTTGCAATTAAGTACAATTTACACTCCCTTCCGTCACTGAAAATTGAAGAGTGGGAGAAGTAGAGCAGTATGTCTGGGTTTTTCCAGACCTGTTATTAGCTCCCAGGGTAGCTTCGCAAGCCTTGTTACAGGATTTCTTAAACTGTGTAGATGAAAAAGCAGGCAGTGTTCAGAAGTCACATTAGGAGAAGTACAAGTCTTCGGCAGCGCTGAGCAGTAATTAAACATGATAAAATACCCAGTGCTAGTTTTGCAGTACCTGTGTCTTCTGATGATCTCAGATTTGTGGTATCTCTTGGAATTGCCAGGCTAAAAAAAAATGCAGGAAGTTTCTGGCAAGTGTCCGGAAGGGTATTCCCAAGGAAATGTCTAATATTAAGTGAATGGAAGCAGGCTGTCAATCTTAAAGAAGGAAATGTGCATTTTAGTAGTTCTCAATTACATTTCTGCTGTGCTCGGGGAGGGGGCGGGAAGAAAGCTGGCCACAGTAAACTCATGGGGACATCGTTTTCATCAGTGTAAAATGAATAATAATAATTTTTTGTGGTATCAGTGCATACAGCTGTCAAGTTGCTTTGGACACACAGGACTTGGTGTCTTATGAAATTACAGGAAAAAAGAGAGACTGATACAGTTTTGAAGGGTTCTTTTAGCTTGTTACTTCTATGAGTATCCTGAAATAGAAGCATGATTTTCACTTTCAGACATGATCAGTAAGAAAAGCCAACAGCTTTCTGTATTTTGCTCCTTATATACTTGTTAAAGCTAAAGATTGCCTGTGTCAGAGGTTTCAGATCTTTAGCTTGATTTAACTACTATTCTCAGTCTCATTGTCTTGTAGCTTTAACCAGTGTTGGCTGCTGTGAGTTTTTCGGCCACCACATGGTGGGCAATCCAGTTCCGTTACCAGCTTACACTTTGAACTAAGTAGGGTTTTTTTTTTTTCCCTTTGCTGCTTGCTTTTACCACTTTCTAGTCTTTCCTTTGTTTCTTTCAATTTGCTGCATAGCTTTCCTTGCTCCTGTTAACTCTCTTTATCTTTCTCCCTTTAGTCCTGCTTGTTATTCCAATTATTATTTTATGGCATAACAATTCCTTATTCAAAACCCTGGTCATTAGAAAGATACCAGTAAGTCTTGATAAATTCCTTCTACTTTTCACTTTTTTTTCCTAACAGTTTCTTATGCTGTAAAATTTCAAGGACAGAGGTTTCATCTTTCAGAGCTGTTTGGTCCCCAGCACATTTTGGGTGTTACAGTGTGAGGCAATTAGTTCCTGGTTTGGTTTTTCTTTTTAATATTTTAAAATGCTGTACATATAATAAAGCTAAAACATTTCCTTATGTAAAGTGTTCGTACTATTGATCGAGATGTAAAAACTTGTTAGTGCATATAACTTTCCATGAAAAGAGCTGTGGTAATGAAGTTGAGGCATCTAGGCTTCTGTGACTTTCCAAATTATATTGAGCAGTCAATGCTGAAACATTATTTGTGACCTTCAAGGCGCAAGTCACTGGCTGCTTTTTTGTGAACCAGTTATAATTTAGAACGGAATCATTCTGATATTGGAGATGGGAATGTTGCACTGACTGAGCTTTGGCTTGAGGCTAACCGGTACTTTTCTGATGAAAGCATAAAATAAGAGTTCTGTCGCCTGAAGAGACGAGCGTTACAGAACATCTTGAATGTTGGGGCCCAGCTCTTTCAAAAGTGTCATATTTTGGGAGTTCTCAGTGTTACTCTGATATATAGTTCTTGTCAATGCAAGACAGAATTACTGAAATGCTGAAGGAGGCCCAAAGTACTATAGCTTAGAAACCAGTTCAAAATACCTGGCACACAATGTTTTCTGTATAGTCAGTATATTTGTATGCTTGCCATAGGCTGTGGTGCACTGGCAGGTGTGTTGATGGTCACAGGTGGTAATGCCAGCGTCCCTTGCTGTTGTAGCTAACAAATAAGGTTAAACGTGGGAAGTCCTGTTGTACGCTGTTGTGCAGGAGGAGTCTGATCTTTGCAGGCTTGAGAAACTGGTGATAGCAGGTGGTGTACCTGGAATTGATGGATCTTGAAGAAGCTGATGGAAACACTTGGCCGCTTCGGGTGAACGCTTCAGGATATTTTTCTTGACAATGTATTATTACTGGGCAATACTTAATAGAACTGGAAGGCCCTTCTTACCCAAACTAGTGCCAGAGGAAGTTAAGAGCAGGCCATTTTATATACATAACACCCCCACCACCTTCTTCCTTGCAACTTCTACAGCCTCCAATTTCACAATTCCTGGGTTGAGTTGCTCAGCAGTTTGCTTGTTCACAGTATTAATTAGTTTGTTCTGGAGAGCTGCTGTTTGTATTTTAGTTTTTTTTTTTTTTGTTGACTTGGCTGCTAAAGGAACTGAATTTTAAGTAGGCCATATTGCCCTGTTTCAGAAGCTCTCCAGACATGCAGCTGGCCTGTAGCTGGAGAAAGCAAGCAAGAATGTAAAACCAGTAAGTGTTTCAGCTGGAGAGCTGGGGGGATTGGGTAAAGAAGGGAGGTCTAAGGGTTGTTTTTTGGCAGACTTTCTACATAATGGACAATTTATTGTGTATTCAGATGATAAACCAAGAAATTCTCATCCCCCCACCCCCAAACCCATTGTTCTTTAAACTTATTTCAAAGTAGCTTTCCTAAAAATCCAGTAGGGAGCATGCCTTGTGACAACTTTCTTGCCTCTTATGCCCCCTCTCCTTTCACCTTGGCTTTTTATTCTACCTGAACATAATTGCTGATTCATGAACATGCTTACTATTCATGTACTTACCTTCCAGCATGTGAGTAATCCCCATTTATAGGCATCAGGCTAGGCATGTGCAAGTGTTGGCAGGATCCAGGCCATGCCTACTAAGCTCTTTCGATCAGACACTGTCTTCAGTAAAGTACCGCTTGTACGCTGGGGCCTCAGTACGTGAGGCTGATGGCTCTTTGCTTCTCAGTACTGCTCAAAATGGAGTCTGTGTAGGAAAATGTAGCTGTAGTATAAGTTGATGTATTTTCTCTGAGGAATGATGTAAAATGTAGTTGGAATTCTGGACTCACGTGGTGCCATGAGCTATGTCCTGTTGATGTTGGTGCACCAAAATCCTTGCTTTCCAAATATATTCTTTCTTTCAGACACAGAGAGGCCAGCAGGTATGTGTCTATATGGTTTCCTTGAAAAGCATCAGAACTTTTGGATTGGGGAAATAAAGCTGGTGTGGTAAATATCCTTATCAAAATTACCAAATACAGCTGCTACATAGATGTTCATGTGTTATTTTAATAAGCATAAAATGATATTTATCTCCTTTATTGTTTCTATATCTGATTTGTATTTGTTTTTCTTGTGGGTAGCTTTCTCCCATTGCATGCTTTTGTGAAAAATAAGCTCTAGGAAGAGATAGTGTTAAGACTTGGGTAACTACATGGTCTTGCTCTTTCGGAGCACTTCAGTAACTTCAGGTTGTCTTCCTCATTTACGATCTTCCTGCAGAAAGAGGGCTTGATTGAGTTGTTGGGAGCTCTTCAACTGGAAGTTGACAGGAGATTGATGGATATGGTTTTAGTGACTTCTTTCAGGAAAGCTTCTTGTTAGGCAGTTTTAAATTTCTCGTAAGCACTTCATACACGATCTTGTGAACAATTGCAATGATTTTTAAGGTCTACTTTGCATTAAGATCATGATGATCTGTTTTTCAGGTGGTGTGCAAGTGGTTGTGTGTTTAATGGTGGTAAAACCAGGTTATCTAAAGGTTTTCTTTGAGGCTGTATGCATCACCACAATGAAAATATTCAGGTATTAGCTTCACTTCTTAATCTTTAAAATAATCGTGAGTGTCCAGTCTGTTTTTTCCCTTTTGAGTGCTTTTATGAGAGAGTGTGATGTTAATTTGAAAGCCAGCCTGCTTAACCTTTAATTGAAGATGGGGTGTGTTGTATTTTTAACAATTTGCTCTTTCGGTTCATTAAAGGCCATTTGGCTTAAGGAGGTGTGGTTAAAAATAATATAAAAAGCTTAAGTCTTAAACAAAACAAAAAACCCAAACAAAAAAAAAAACCTAAACAAGCCTTAAACAGCAGTAGGCTTTCCCTTGGAATTGGTCAGCTGGCTGCTTGTTGTCATCAACTGCTCCACGGTGTAGTTCTTGAGTTGGGCTAGACTCGGAATGAGTGGGTACAACCTGAATTTTAGAAATCATAAAATAACAAAAAGCAGTAGTAAACTCCCTCAAAATCACAAAAGTGGTATTCTCAAGAGGGAATACACTTTCAGTTATATTGTTTTCCCTTTAAAGCATTGGTATTTTCTTTCCCCTTTTAACAGAAAGGAGTATTAAAAATATAACTTTCTCGTTCAACCTCTTTTCTGCTTTCTGTGGCCATGGTCCTTGAGATGCTCAGAGTGCCTGTTTGTTTCCTCTTTATTTAGATATGCTGCAACAGCTTTCCTTTGATGCTCTGCCAGCGCACAGGCAGCCTTTGCTTTTTTTGCTGGAGAAATGTAAGTTTCCAAGGTTTCTAGTTGCCATTAGGGCATATTAGGAAAGGAGGCTTTCTGTAAGATGCATTGACTACTTCTTGAGGTTAAGGGTCTGTTTAGTCTGCCTTAAGGGGTTAAAAAAAATTGCCAACCCGTTGAGTAATGCCAGGCTGACTTAGGTATAAACTGCAGACTTGAACTTTGATATATTTAGTGAGTTATTTTTCTAAATCGCTGGCCTTGAAAATGTGTAGGCCAGCACTTTAAGGTATACTACACTAGCTCATAATTCAAATATATTCATCTGTTACCCTAGTTCATGAACCTTCCTTGTTTTTCTGGCATCTTTGCAGCAGGTGGGAGTATTTTGTGAGCTGCATTGCTGCGAGTGGCAGAGCAGTCTTTTGACTGACCTGTAGAATGTTCCTTGATAACGCTGAGAAGTAGTTGTGATACTGAGGTCAGACATACTTTCTGCCTTGGCTTTCTAGGACTTGGTAGGATGTCAAGAGTATTGGTATTAATATGTAAATCAGTAAATACATGAAGGAAATCTTCCTCTGGCAAGGCTGGTGACAGTCCTGTTCTGTACAGCGTTGTTAGGCTGAAACCTGTGTGTAATGTGTGCTGGACTGGAAGAAAACACTGTGTAAATATTAAGCTGTTTTTCTGACTCTGGCTGAGTTTATCTTCGGTGATACGCTGTGCATACATGACTTGCGTAAAATTTCATTTGCCAGGGAGTATCCCATTATATTGTCTAGAATGTCAAATCTCAATTTCATTTTAGAGCCAACTATAGCAAATTCATTAAGTGCTGCAAAAAGCCGGGTTATTATTACGGTTTTGGTACTGAACTTTTACTCTTTTGGGGCCCCTGATTTCCTCCTTTCCAGTGATAACTGGAATGTGGAGGCAGACTGTTGCAGCTGTAAGGATTGCAGCATGGCTATTACCTGGCTATGGTGATGAGCAGTTTACTGTGCTATATAGTGTGCTCCTGCATAAGGAAATTCAGGGTGCTATGCTGCGTGTTGCTCAGCATCTCTGGAAAGTTAAGTTCTATTTTTAATTCTTCTGCATCCCTGCATTGCAACAGTACAGTGTCGAGTTTGTTGGTTTTGCTGTGAATCTGTTCAGCTTTCTCACGAACACATGAGCCGGATCGTATCTCAGGGTTGTAGTAGCTGATGTAGGGAATCCACGTAAAATGTTCTGTGAATTCATCTCATCAAATGCATTTATATGTCTATGTATATGCATGGAAATTTTTAATATGTGCTGCTTTAGTAATGAAAAACACTTTTTTGGGGGGAGAAATTTTTATATTGAACGTAGGTGAGACTTCTAAAGACCTGTTCTCTCATCAAAATTGTTTAGCTTATTCCTACAATGTATTTAAAAGAAGAATAAAGGAGAGAAAAAAATAAATTAATGTTTTGCTGAAGTATGGTTACATAATTATCATTATTGTGTAAGACATGAACCCACAATAATCACTAAGACCATTTTATAGCACATTGTGGTGAAATAATAGCCTGTGAAAGATAATAAATTTGCCATGGCTAGAGCTTCCCTGGTCTTTATGCCAGTGAGAGGAGGTGGCTTTGGATCATTGGGCCTTAAGGATTTCCGATGTTGTAGATTAGATCATGAGATCTTGGCCTTTGATTTAATACCAAATAATATCAGATGTTGGATAGTATCCACGTATTATGTAGAATTCTTAGTATTAAACCCACGTTCTTTTCTAGATTTGTTTCAGAAAATCACTGAGTGTGTGCTTCATTTTCTTAATGATTTCAACAGAACTTCGTTAGCTTATGGAGGGGAGTCTCATTTGGCCGGTTAATCTCTGTTCTCTATTTTCTGCTGTCCTCATGTGTTTTTCAGTTTGCACAGGGCGCATTGTGAAGATGGGCTTCTCGGCTTTCCTGACTGAGCACTGGGTATCCTTTCACGGTGCACATCTGAAAAGGTCATGAAATTAATATGCTGTATTAAACAAGATTAAAGAAATCACTTAAAACTACAGAATTTTAAGCTAAATGTATTTTTTGTGGTGTTCTCCCCGCCCCTCTCAGCAGTGTGATCTAAATAGACCATACAATATTATGGGAAGATATTGTATAACATTGTTAACTGAAGAACCCGGGAGCCACTTCTGTCATCCCCACTTTTGCTTTGTAGAAGATAAACATGTAAGAAAGCGCTAGTAGGACAAAAAACTCTGCAGTCTCTTAAGAGGTAGCCTTATGTTAATGACTTTTTTAGTGAGACTCAAAAAGAATAAAGATCGATTACGCTTTTTTCAAAATTAAATAAATTCTGATTTGAAGAAATTACATAAACCACAGATGTCCAGTGTTTGTGTTGTGAAGTTATTCTGGATGGCAAAGTTGTTCTGAGTACTTGTAAATAAAGGTAATCAATAGGTCTGGCATGTTGGGAAGTTGTAACGAAGCATCTGTGCCTTTGGCTGCTGGGTTGCAAGGTACACACCAGTGGCTAGGCTTTTCCAGAAAGGACTTTTGAAAGTTCTTGAAGAAAGAAGCTTGTTCTTGAGTTGTGTTATGCTGGACAAAAGTGATTTAGGGAAGTTAGACTTTCTGCTCCGACAGTTGTTGTTTTTTGGAGGGTTTGTTGTTGTTTTGTGTGTGTTGCGTGTTTTGTTTTTTTTTTTTTTTAAATAAGTGCATTATAAATAAGTACCTCTGCAGCCTTCTGAACACAAAACTAGGGTTTGTCAAAATGCTTATTTGTGTCACAGGTCTTACTGAAATTGTGTGGGTTTTTTTAAACTTCAAAGTGTTTTGTGGGTTTTTGATGGATTTATTAGCATAATGAAATATATGTATAAGATTTTTCCTATAACCTTTCTCAGCTCCAGAATAGAGTTTAAATAAAGTAACTTCGAGTCCTTGAAAGTGTTGTTTTATTGTCTCTCTCGGATATAGTGCATATCTGCATTTTAGGCTGGAAGTGACCTGAGTCTTCCAGACAGCTCTGTGCTCACCAAGAGCTTCATTAAGAGTGAACCTGCTAATGTTGAAGCTAAGAATCCTCATTTCATGCTAGTATAAGAAACAATTTCAGCTTCAAACAATCCCCCTAAAAAAAATGGCCTTTTAGAGGGAAACTTCTTTTGCCAACCACCCCTTCTGTATAATTTCATTTCAGCCATTTTGTGGCTGGCTAAGCTGAATGTCCAGCATTACTGATGTTAACTGTTTTGCCTTAGTTTCCTAGTGCAAAAATTGGGAATAAATATTGCGGAGGTGTGAGAATGCTGTTAATGGAATGACCACCTCTGAAGGACTCGTGGACTTGTGCCATGGAGAAGAGGGAAAACAATGTGTTGAGAGCAGGATGTGAATAATGTATCGTTAATAAAGCATGAGGCAACTCATCACAAGGACTTGTGATGAAAATCAGGCTGAGTTCTGTAAAGGGAAAAAAATAGATGACAGGTAATTATATGTGTGTGCTTAAGCCCTGAGCTTGTTTGCAGAGCTAGGTGGCCTTGTGTAGGCTCAGGTTGGGGGGAGAATTTAACACTTTTCAACCTGCCTTGCAACTCAGGTGGTCCAGGAGCTCTAGGCCAGAGGAGAGTGTGCTGGCCAGAGGAGAGTGTGCCAGCCAGCCCGGGCTTGGGATCTCTCTGCTTTATAGCATGGATGGAGTCATGATGAGCATCTCAGTGATTTAGGGCTGAGAGGTGGAGTGGGTGGCTGACAGAAGTGAGAGCAAACTTGAACTTTCTTTGCAATGGCGATTGTGAGCATTCCCTGTTTGCTTTGATACAAAGTCAATGAAGTTAGTGGAGATTATCATCACTACTAGTTAGAGTTGGCATGAAGAATTCCCTGCCACATATAAGAAAAGTTTAAAGAAGTTTATTGTGTTTTTTTTTTCCCAAGTACTGTTGTAGTGGTTGCCACTCTAGCAAAATACATCTGGTTTTGGCATATGCGTTTGAACACAAAAATTAAAGGTCAGGATGTTTGTTGAGCCGAAGTCCAGGGCTTGGGCACGGCCAGATATGCAGTGATCCATAATTGAAAATGTATATGAATACCCTTAACTCTAGTGTATTCTTAAATTCATCAGTTCATGACCGTAAAGTTAAGAATTTGCCTCTGAACACTTCACCAGATTTGACTTCCATTAAAGGCTATTTTGTGATTACTTTTTCAACTACTATTTAAAACTCGTACAAAGAGCCCTTTGCAGTGCATGGGAGATGTCGTTGGTTTCCCCAGCTTGGGTGGGATAACCGTGGTAAAAGGGTTAGTGCAAATTTACTGATTATCTTTGCTGCTACTTTCAGATATGCAAATGGTTCACATACGATGATGGAACGTGAATTGACTGCATTATATGAAGACATAATATTCTTTTTTTGCTGTGCTCAAGTGCTACTTGCAGATCTGAAATGGGAATGTATTAACTTTTAAAATGTGCAATGTTAATACTGTTTTCAGACACTAAGCAGAAAACGTGTTCATGCGTTTGCAGTTAGTGAAAAATGTCAAACTAGATGTGATATGCCTTGCTACTGGATGTTCCTCTTCTGTGCTGATGCTGTAGGAAAATGGGAAATTATAGAAATATAGTTGAGTTACAGTTGCTATACTGTGTTTAGACATGGGATTGAAAAATTTGACTTCTGAGTGAAGATGTCAGTTCACTTTCATGTGAAAAGTTGATTCTTACGTCAAACAGGGCATTTTTGTCTCCTCTCTCGAAACTGGCAAAAATTGCTCATTTCCATGAATGCATGGATTATAGTGACAGTAACAAATTGAAGACTTTTGGAGGGGGTTGCCGTCATTCAGAGGAAACTAATATGTGAATGTGGATACTGTGTCAGAGCAGATCCTGCATTATGAAAACATAAATGACTTGCCAAGTTACATCTTATTTTTCTTAGAATTTATATTCAAAATCACACTTTTTCAACAATTAATCTCGCTTCACAGGTTCAGAAGGGTGGTAAAATGCAGTTTCACAGTTGCAGAGGTTTGAAGCAGAGAAGGGAGGAGTTCATCCTGAAGGACAGAAATGAAGCTGGGAATGCAATACCTACTCCAGTGCTCTGTTAGACAGTGCGGCCCACAGAAATAGGGGTGCAATTGTCATTATTTTCAAAATTAGTGCCTTAAAATACATGATGCAGACTAAAGCTTTAATATTCAAGTGCTGTGACTGTATCACAGTAGCTGCGTCTCCCTGGTATATTTTGACAAAAATAGCCTACCACCCAGTACGAAGAAGAAATACAGGAAAGCCTGCAACCTCTCCCAGTGGCTTACTGCTGATGGACTTTGTAATTACATCTGTATAACTCCATCTGTACCCTGCTCAGCTAGAGGTTGGATTTAAGATTAATTGTATGACAGAGGATCCTGGCTTACAGCTGTATCTTAATTAGAATTCACAATCCACTTTACATGAAAATATCTGAAAACTCTTTCCTAAAAGAAAATGGCCCTGATTATAGGGCAAATGAAAACATTTTGATCTTTCTTTTTTTGTAATTTGGGAATAACTTAAATATATATAAATATATTCCCATGCCTTCTGGTTTATTTGTCTCTTCGTCTTACTCTTGGCTTCTGTCATCTTGCTTATTGCTCTTTGCCTTTTTAATTAGTAGGAAAAAGCAAGTAGAAATGACTTTTCTGTAATCACAGTAACATTTCAAAGATTATTGAAAGCTATGAAAAATAGCGCTTTTCTACATTTTAAGTTTTACTGCTGTTCAACATAACTCTGGTACTGATATGAATATCTAATGCCCTTTGAGTTGGGTGTATAATATTTTACTTAGTGTAATTAATCACTTTTTTCTGGAAAATTATAATGTTTTTCAGAAACAAGTAGTTCAGTTCTTGAATTGCAATACTAAGGTTGAACTGTGATGTTGTTGCATTTAACTCTGATGTTCTGATGGTGTCCTGGCTGAAATGGATCTGTTTCCAAAAGCTGTGATTTGGAATTATTTAATTAAATGTGCAGGAGTTAACATTTACCATATTCTGGGAACTGTCAGGATGCAGTCTGGTGAAGACTGATAGAGAAATTCTGTCTGTTCTAATGACTTGGGCAAGAGGAGAAAAAGAAGAAAAATATACACTTGGCTTTTATTTGGGTTAATTTAATCTCAAGTGCTACAATGTCATTATAGAACTAGTGGGTTTGGTTTTGGTGGTGGGTTTTTTTTAACTCTTAAAAACAGTGTTTTGGACCCAAGAGATTTTCTTCAGGTGAAAAAAAAAAAAAAAAAAGGGGGAGGGGGGGGGGGGGGGAAGTCCAAACCTTCCTTAAAACTTAAAAGGTTAGTTCAGTTTAACAAGGCCCATAAGCATATGCTCCTCTTAAGCGGGAGAACACTTCCTCTCTTGGGTTTTATAATAGTGTTGCTGCTTGCGTGACTTCAGATGATTCAGTATGACCCTAATGTTGTTAAACCAATGCCCGAGTTCCTGATATGACAATTTGCAAACAAAATTTGCTTTTTCATAGTGTCAGCTGCATTCCTGTTTGGCAGCATTTGGAAGCTAAACACCCTAGCTTGGGTGCTTCCTTGCTCCTGTTGAAGATCCTACAGGGGAATGACCTTACATGTGAAAGAAGATGCTGGACTGAAGGAAAAGCATGAAAATATTTTTCAAATCTCAGGGTTTCTGTATTGTTACTTGAAACTTTGTATTAAACACTGGAATCATGGGATAATAGTTTTTAAAGTTCCCTTAAAAATTAGGAAAATTAAGTTGCTTTTCACCCAAGATATAATGTAGATTTTGAAAACATGAAAATATGCAGGTTTGTATGCTGATTGTAAGTGTTACCAACTTTGTTTTCCTATTTGTTGTTTTAAAATGCCATTCATAACACCACGTTCTCACGCGTTTCGCCATTTGGTCGCAATCTCCTCCACAAGGTCTGCGTTTTGCCACAGAAGGAAAATAAGTCCAAGTAGCTGTGATGCTCAGGGTGTTTTACAGCTGGCCAGGGGTGGTCACTGTGAATCCCCTCGTACAAGCCTGCATGAAGGCCTGCCATAAGGCTGCGTGACTTGGGTATGTGACTGCTCAGAGTAGCTGACTCGAGCTAATCTCTGATTAGCAAGTGATTTTTAGCCTTACTGCAGCCATGCTAAGAGTTAGTGAAGAAGTAAGAAATCTGATCTCATTTTTCACTACTGGATCATCTAAGAACTTTTTTTCTTTCTTTGATTAAAAGATTGGTAGGGTATAGAGGGGTCTTGACGTCTTGGCCCTATTTTTGCTCGCTTCAGGTCTGTCTTTAGCAGTTTTGCTTGCACGTTTGGAACGGGTTGTTAAAAGGGGAAGTTGTGTCTTGGGGAGCAGCATTATCGGGAGAGGAAATAGTCCTTCTGGGACAGCCGTGGGATTTGAGCCGACGAGAAGGGCAGTGCCGGGTGGTGGGATAGATGGTGTTGGCACTGGCAGTGTCTTTAACAGAGAAGAAAGCACAACTGCATTTCTTTCTGAGGAGCTATGTCTTGAATTGTTGCTTATAGCATACGTACAAAACTGAGGAACTTTACTTTGTGCTGATTATACTTTCTGAAGGGTATGTTGTATTTGTTTGCTGCAACTTGTCTTCGGCAATAGGGTGTGATGTTAGTCTTCGCTAATTACTCCACGGTTGCTCACCCCTTCCTCATCAGCGTCTCACTAACATGGTTACCTGGATCTTTAAGAGAAAGAACCATGGTATCTATCCTTTCCAGATTAAAATTATGCTAGATGTATGTTAAAGCTACCTAGCTCATTTCAGGAATTGCACTTCAGTTTTGCAGTAAGCTTTATCCAGAAAAAAACCAGTGATGTTATTTCCATAACAGAATGTTATTTTCCTAGATTTGGGGGGAACCTGAAAGTCAGTTTCGCAAAGAAGCCAATAAGATGGCTTTATAAAGGGGTTGTACTAAAATTCATCTGAGAGTTACCCCTTAAAGCTTTATAACTCTACACCAACACATCCTAATTGTCTGCTCGGGTCACAGCCAGCCTTTGTTGTCCCACAGACCAGCCTGGGGTACTGGGCCAACTGGTTCAGCTGCCGCCCTGGGGCTGGCCTAGAACAACAGCCCTTTGTTGTGGGCCGGGCTGGTTGCGCTGCGTAAGGACCAGGGAGGCCGCCGGGCAGGCTCTGCTTGGCTTGTGCTTCCAAAAGGCCTGCGGTTTGCCTTACGCTGCCCCTAGTAGCACAAAGGCCCGCGCATATTGGTGGTTTTGTTTGGGTTTGGCTGTGGAGGTGTCTGCTCTGTGCTATATGCGCAGCTTGTAGGCCCTGAAATACGACCGTATTTCCTGCGGGGGTTAGCAGGCTTAGACTTTTCAATCTGTGTTCTTGCAGGTATTCCACTTATGTTTTAGTTGATACCAGTGATGTTTCTTGTAAAAGCTTACTAGGAGGTTTGCGCTGGGGTTTTTTTTTTTGGTTTTTTGGTTGGGTTTGTGTTTTGTTTTTGTTTTTTAACTGCTTCTCTTCAGCAACTCTTGGACAAATACTCATCTGTAGTTAAAACTAATTTTAGGATGCCTCCTCCAGACCTGCGTGGATAAATGTCCTGGTATCGAGAACAAAATTTTAAACAGAAAAATGCTGATACGTACATGCTATCTTGTAATTCCAAGGCTTTGGAAAACTAATAATTTGGGTTGTTATGGAGATGTTGCTTTATAAGAATACTGCCTTGCCAGGAAGCACGTGAAGTATGTTGAAATTGTATCTAAACTGATTTGCATGCAGCACATGAATTTGTTTTGCATTTATTCAGACATTGCTCCTAGGATTGTTAGTGCTGATTTTATATCTTCTTGCTACTTTAATACAAGCACATTCTGCAGCTTGACGAATAGAGGACCAGTAATACTTGGTTGCTCAGTGTAAATGACTATAATTTCTTTAGCTCCACCCCTTCGCCCCCTCCTCCAGCATTAACTGATATTTTTAAATCATAGGGACTAAGATAAATAGTTTGTTTGATACATTTGCATAGAATATATACTGGTCCATGTATAGTGCTTGGAAAAGTAGTATGGCTGCTTCTAATAACACTTCCCTTGTGCTGTTTTGATCGTTTGCTGTTGTGATTTTTTTTTTCCCCAGCTTGCATTAACTCAAGCTTAAGGCTTATTTCATTTTTTGAGCACTTGCTTGCTGATTTCACTTATCCCAAAAGCAGTGCTGAAGAGTGCAACAAACCCATTATTGCTATAACATAGTAAAAATAATGAAAATCAAGTGTTATGCAGGCAGCACCTGAAACCAGGTGATAATGACTATGGTTATGAAGCAAACTTGTCTGGCTTTAATCAGAGACCTGTTTGCAGAACGCAGACTTGATGAGGGAGACAATAGCAACGTGATAATGACAAAGCTTTGCTGGGTTGGGAGGGCTTGGGAGCAGCATATATGAGATACCGTCTGTACGATCAACCTGTAATCCGTGGAGGCGAGGGGGAAGATGAGTTGGAAGAGAGCAAAAGCAGAAATGCATTACTGTAAAGCTGCGCTGAAAGGTATTGGAAAGTTGAGTGGTTGCACTGGTGCTGAGTAGCTTTGTGGGCTCTGTCGGCTATTCTTTTAGCTTTCTGCTTGGTTGTGGAAAGGAAATGGAAAACCTGAAAAATGTTCAATAATGTTTCTTTTTTCCTTTTATAATTTCTTTATGCTACTCTTCTTTCTTTCTGAGGGGTTTGATTATAGCATTGATCCTCACCTTGAATAGCGGGTTGATTTATTTCAGCCATTCTTTACAGTAGTTTGGCTGTAAAATACAGAAAGTTGCTGTTTACAAGCAAAACCAGATTGAAATAAATTGCCAAAATTCCTTTAAAGAAGGAAAATAATTTTTACTGGCAAATCTAACAGTCTGATGTCCAATCTAGCCCTTACCATATCCAGTTCCTGGTAAGAATTGTGCAGTTCAGAGAAATGAAACATTCTGAGACAAAAATCAGTCTTTTCGGGTGGTTTGATTGTGGCAGAGTCATAACCACTTCCCTCTTTCAGGTTCAGTAGCATGAGAAGCTCTAAAGCTGAAGTCTCAACCACGTGGGCTTCCTGTGGTTGGTTGGAGACTGATTAAAAGCCACACAATGGGGGAAGAGAATTCTTTTTTCCTTCAAAGAAAAGTATTTGTGGTTGGTTTTTTTTTTTTCCCCCTTTCCCCATGTAGGATATATGTGTTGTAGCCATATATGTACTATGGAGTAATTGCTTCTTGAGCCATATTACCTTTTTAGCTTTGTACAGAACCTGTAGCAGGCAATCCTGGTACATTTCTTTTCAGATCTTACATTGGTTCCTACACAGCCAGCTTTTCTAGACACAAACCATTAAATGATTTCTGGTAGCAGATCGGCAATAGCTAAAATGGCTTGCTGAAAAATTTTCAAGAACACCATTGATCTGCATGGGTCTCATACCGAAAGGAAAGGTCCTTCCAAGTGTGAGGTTGAAGTTCTGGATGTGCAAGTGTGATGTATCAATTTATAACTTCTTCCATTTATAATCACGTATAGAGGATATAGTCTTATTAGTAGCTGAGACTGAAAACCCAAGGCATTACAAAGCTGGCTTTTGACAACTAGGGCTTTCTACAAATAACTTCTATATGTAAAGGAAGGTCTTCCTAGTCATGATCCTCAGACGTGGTGTTTTCATTTGTGTATCCTCCCCAATTTTTTTCATTCTTTGTTTTAAAGGCCTTGTGGAACTTTTTCTGGAAATGCTGCATGAGGGTTTGTATTGCCAGTGTTGTTTGTAATGAAGTCTGGAGTTTGCAGCTGTGGAATCAAATGGAAATTACTGTGTTTTGGACATGCCACAACATGTATTTTGGATGGAGCGAGGGGCATTAATGCATAGCTTTTCCCATAGAAGTTAATTTATTGTCACAATGTTGATTCTGCACGGTGTGGTTGAGTGGGGCACGGCTGAAAGCATCAATTCTCAAGCTGGCCAGGCTGTTCTAGAAGACCTGGTTGATTGAAGGCATAAGTGGGGCTGCAGTTTGGAGATGTTGGTTTTCATGAAACTCTTGTTCATAACTGAGCTTATTTAAAAAAAAATAGTCCTAATGAGAAAAGTGAGATGTGTAGCTGATATTGAGACATTTTCCAGAGCCTTTTTGTACCTATACACACGGGTTGTTAGGCACATCTCTAACGTATGCCACTCCAAGACATTCAGATGAAGGAGATTAAGCATTATTTACTGAAGGTATGAAACCTAAATAATACCCGTTCTCGGTCCTTTTACTTGTGCAATAGTTGGTGTAATATTTCAGTAGTGAGAACAGATTTCAGAATGAGCAAATTGCAATAAATTAGCATGGTTCTAAGTTTTGAAAAGACTAATAGCATTTCATCCTACATATCAGCTTTTTATTCCACACAAAGAAAAAGAAGTCACTAAGGATAAAAATAGGAGTTGGGTGGTGCATAGCAGTTGTCTTCTGCTGAGATGCCTCCTGCAGGTCATAAAAAGCTCTTCTGGCTGTTTTGAGGAAATATAGGCAGAATGGGGACCACAGTCACTGATATGTGAAAGCTAAGATTTGAACAGTCAGCAGCTTCTTTTTCAGTCCACAGGCAAATGTACGGACAGAGTCCTGGGACAGCATGAAGAACGCTTGGCTTGATGGTTCGCTTCACTGACATTGCACTTAAATTATGTGAGATGTGCATCTTATGGGGGAAATAAACTTTGGTTTTGCTGTGTTTTAGGTTACTGTGTTCATGGGTTTGGCAAAAGATGAAATGCTAGAATATACATTTGTCTTTTAATCTAGTAAATGGCAGTGGGTACTCCTTCCAGTGGCACCATTTGCTGTCTGAGCAGGCATAGGAATATTAAGGCAAATGAACATTGGCTCCAGCTATAGCTCGTGTTTCTCCAGGTTCTCAATTTCATCCTGTTCTCCAGCAGTCTAAAAGTGCACCCAAAGCTCGCTCTTACAATTTTTTTTTTTTTTTGCTACATCCATTCCTCTGTAGCATTTTTGGTCAGACAGTAGGGACGGTTTTCTAGGCCTGCCTTTTTAACAACCCTAATATGCTGTATTGGAGCCTCCTGTCTCGGTAGCAGAGCAGTTTTTATCATTCCAGTTTTCTTTTCTGTGTGTGTATACAAGCCATGCTGACAGCTTTCCTGCCATTCACAGCCAAACACAGAGGCAACAGGGCTTTTAAAAAATGGAAGTTGTGGTTTGTTCTTTAGGACTTCTGGTTCATGCATCTTATTCCTCTTAAAACATGCTGTTACAGCTTTAATGTTGCTTGACTACACCTGTGGAAAGCATATATATGCTAAAATGCAATTGTAGGCTGTACTATCCAGGATTTTATTTTTTTTTTTGCTTTGAGGTTGCTGCAAGTTTTTTAGTGGGGGGAAAAAGCCCATGTGCCAACATGAATTTTTGGTTTTCAAATCGGTGTTTTACTGTCTAGGTTTTTAACTTATGCATGGAAAAGATGTCACCCACTTAGAGATATATTATGCCTTACATGGCTGTGATTTATTTTCTCTTTTTTTCTTGTACTGTATATGCTTCATGTGGATATGTGAAGTTGAGAGCTGTGTTTCAGGCTGAGCTGTCACGATGAGATCGGTGGTCACAGTGGCAGGAGAGCTCTTGTGCCGTAACACGGTTCAGAGTGCACAGTCGATAAAACTTCTCCGCCTCTCCCTCCTGCCCTCGTTCTCTGCACTAGTTTCACGGCACTTGAAGCTGGCTGTGCTTATGCCTTACAGTCACGGGGTTCACAAGAGGTTCCTTCAAGTGTCCTGGAAGTTTGGCATAGGGAGAACAACACTGAAGAATGTGTTAGCATTGACATTGCTTCTCGATAGGTGAGCATTTCCTATCACACCACAGGATTTTCTCCAGACCTAATCCTGCTGTTAATTAGCAGACTGCATTGCAAACAGTCTATTCCCCATTCTTTTTTTTTATCCTCTTCTTCCATGCCTGCATCACTTGCAACAGCACAGTGTTCTATGGATATATCTGGTCTTTCAAAGCTTCACCATTGGTGAACAGACTGAGCCACTGTGAGTGACGTTGCTGTGCTGGCAGTTCCTCAGAAAGTTTTCTGCTTCCCATTAATTTTGGGGAAAATGCCCAGTAATTTAACAGTTCTTAAGGTTGATTTCTTTTTTTTTTCATGTTGAATAATGCTGGGTAAAACTTCTGGCTGCCAAACCCAGTGTTGTCTGTCTACTTTATTTTCATTGTTTGTGGGAAGAACAGTAGATGCATTGTGTACAACGAATGGTCATACTCGGTTCTAACAAAAATTTTCATCTGAAATTTTAAAACAGTAATAATGCTTTCAGTCATCACTAGGCGCGTATTCATGTTCTTCTAAATGTAGGCTGCTGCACTTGGCTTAAGATGCTGTTGATCTTGCAACTACAGAGGTTTGGAATATGGAAACTATAGGGTTTTGACAGTTTATACTTTGGGGAAGGGTAAGCCTGAACCTAACCTTGCTTCTGTGTATCAGCAGTGACACTCTATTTTTTTTAATTTTTTTTTTTAAAATAAATTAATCCAGCTGTTCTTATTATCCTCTGCTAAGACTTGCAACAGAAAAATGGTATCATTTGTTCCAAATTGCATCTGTTTGTTTAACTCATAATGCAAAACACACCTTAGTAAATTGAATCAAATAAACAATCCACCTTACTAATTATGTGTTGCCACTTGCCATCATTTAAGACTTCAGTTTTTCCACTGTATGAACATACATTCTCCAGGTACAGTACTATATTTAAAAAGAAAATAAAGAACAGCGTGCAAGTGTTTTCCTTCCCTCATTTCTTAGAAAGTAGAAGATATAGGCATGGTTTCTAGTTTTGAAAATAGAATACTAGATTTCTGGGTATGAAACAGTTAAGAATATGGATGAGATGATGGATGTTTTGGAAGTTTCATTTGTGTGTTTGGAACCAAGGGCCATGGCAGGGACTTTGTGGTCCTATAAAGATCGATCTGTTTGCTTTCAGAACACAGCTTTTCTTTCTCTTCTCCAAAAATACTAATCGTAAGAACTTCCCCCCCTAGTGAAGAAAACTCTTACCTTTTTCTTTCTAAGACAGACAAAAATTAAAAAGTAGGAAAATTAAAGAGGTTGCCTTCAGCAAGAAGATAAGCAATGTCTCGGAAAGCAGATGAAAGATGATTAAAAGCTAGGACTGGATCTGCTTCTGCAGTGAGATATAAGGAGGTGATAGGAGCCACCTCCACTTGGGGAGGGGATGAGAATAGTACAGGGCCAGCAGGTTCCTTAGGGCCCTGATTTCTGCTGCTGGGGGAGCACAAAGGAGCATGGTTGCCTCTTTCTATTGTATCCCTGTGTCCTAATGGACCGAGAATAACTTTGCTGATGCCAGCGTGGATTTCCTTATCCTGTTTCTACTAGTCCTACTAGTTGTTTTTCTTCCCTATCTGATGGGAGGGGAATGGTTCATAAGATCCACTGTACTTTTGAAAACACAAAGCAAATTCCAGTGTCTCTCTACATGTGCCAGTAAAACATGATGGCCCCGTTGTTTGATCTATGGTCTTTCTGTCTGAAGGTTTATCTTCAGCATTTCTTTGAAATATTGAGCCTTCTGTTCTCTTTAGCTGCCCATTATCACTGCTACTTATTTGCTGGATGTTGCTTTTATTTGTATCTGCTGTGAACTTGTGTAGGTGATAGATGTGCTATTATGCATGCGCGTGTGTGGGAGAAATCATCCCAATTCCAAATGTGCCAACATGTTGTTTCTCATGAATTCTGAACCTCACTGGCCAGAGGGCACATATTTGCCATGCAGGCATGAATCAGTGGGTGATCATTTATCTGTGCAAATATTCTCCCTTCTTATGGCTGGGGAACTGGGGAGATAACATTTTGAAAGCATGTAAGTCGTGACTAGAATCATCTCATCTTGAAAACAAGATGATGCTGATCTACTGTGTCCAAACACAAAGTGATTAAGTGTAGTGGTTAGTATTTGCACTTTTAGGAATGCTTACAGGGGTTCAGTCTAGAAGTAGCAGGAGTGATGCGAGTGCGGTAACCAGGCAGGACACTTTCTTTGCCTTGTTTAATAAAACATACTTGCCTAATACAGGTTTCCAGTATGGGGATGTGGCTTGCCTATCCAAAGAAATGGCCACGATAGCTCAGATATTCAAGGTTTCATTTTTCAAAACTTGCCTGATGGCTCCCCCAATGGTAATTGCTTCCGGATGGCATCACCAAAAAGCACTTAAGGCTGTGCTTTTTGATGGGGAAGCTTCTGATGTTTTTAAAATGAAACAGGTTCCAGATTTTCTTGGATGCAACCTGAGCTCAGTTTTGAATTGTAAAGCTTCTCCCATGTGCCTGGGAGGATGCTTCTGCTCAGTTTATCTTGGATAGTTGCAAAGACTGAACAGTCAGCTCCTGTGCTTTACATGTGTGGAGCTGGTGGCAAGTCACCAGCTTCCTTTTCTGGTGAAGCGGTTGGGTAGCACAGGGAGTTTGCCTAGGCAGGGCAGAGATGTTAGGAACTCTCCCCCAATTTACACTCTTCTTTCTCCTGATAGTCTACCTGAAGGTAGCAAATTTATTGTATTATTTATTATATTCTGGGACTCTCATGCTTGTACTTGTTTATAGTGCAGGAGACTGTGAGAGGGGGCTCTAGTTAGGTGGGTGGAGAGGGTTTGTGTGGGGTTTTGTTCGTTTGTTCTCCCAAGTGTGAGTTTGCATTTGTGCATTGAGTCCCTTCCCTCTGAAAATTTGTCTAGGGAATGGAGAAAAGCATACCTTGTGAAACTGAAAAATAAATGAATGTGACCAACTTCCAAACTCAAACCTGTCAGGATACATTACTGGATACATACAGAGAACGTGCTAAAAAATGAGAGCACTCTTTGGATTAAATCTTGCTGGTTTATCCCATTGTTCTTATACTGAGGATAATAGCATGTAGGTTATCTGACTTTGCTCTCAATCAAAAAAGTCTGGACCTATCTGAAAGTCTATAAAAACTTAAATATTTTCTCTGGTTGAAAACAAGTTTTCATTTTTTGCTTTTGGGGATCTCTAGTAGTTTGGATTTCTTTTCCCTCATTATTTTCAATTAACTCCATTCTGTGCATTTAATACTTTTTTTTTTAAAGTACTGATTTATTAAATATCTCTGGAAGGTTCTCTGCATTTTAAGTAAAGCAGAATCAGCATAAGCATCACTAACTATACAGCAAATTTAGCCCTTCAAGTGAAAAGTTGCAGGATTTGTTTTCCCAGGAGGATAAAGTGTGGCACAGGAAGGGAAAGAAATTATTTCAAGAGCTACATGCTATCAGCCTTCTTTTCAGTCAAAGGATTTTTGTTTTCTTTGAAGTTTTCCACTGATGTTATTTACGAAATAAAATAATTGGTTTTATGCTTTCATACAAACTAAAACCATTTTGGGATTTGTTGCATTGTGGATTTTGAAATGTGAACCACTTTCTAATGGTTCAAAACTAATATTCACGCTTGTTTCTGACAAGTCTTCTAAGGTAGTCAAAATGTCAATCTTTGGAAGATATTACCCAGGCAGAGAGAAGACATAGTATTTCCCTTAAGGAACTTGTGGTTTCGGGCATGATTAGAAAAGTCAGAACTGTTGACTTGAACTGCAGTAGTCTATTTGCTATTACATGCTTCAGTTACACAATTAAACTTCCTATTTTTTTTTCAACCATGTATTCTTATCATGAAAATTCTGCAGCAACATAAGAACAGATGGATGTGGAAAAATTTTAATTGAATGTAACCTAGTTGTCTGTAACTTAAATATCTTGAATATTCTTGATTTATCTAATGAAAATATAGAATAAAAATACTTTTATAACAACAGGAGATGGTAGAGTACTATGTGAGAATAAATAAAAAAATGGTGAAAATGTCATGTATCAAAGATTGCTGTAAATCGTGACAAGGTAGATAATAATCCTGTTCTTCTAAACAGTGATCTGTCTCAACCTGTGTTTATACAGTCATTTCCTAAGCACTTTTTCATATATCAGAGTAGCTGAATTTGGTCTTCACTGTAATGTGTTTCAAACATTTGGTCGTTATGGGTACAGTAGCATGTTAATTCATCTCAATTTGGGTTTTTTTGGGGGAAGCCTTTTCTTACTATATAGGAATGGTGCAGTTTTGGTTATGATTTAATCAGTGCTTAACTGCGTGTCAGTGTTTCATACTGAAAGCAGTGTGTGTGTGAGGAAAACAAGGGATGCAATGGATGTCTTTCCTTTTTTTTTTTTTTTTTTTTCAAAGCCACTGCCCTTCTCCTCATGCTGTTTCTGTCCCCTGCACACCCTTGACCTCACTGCTGCTCTTGTGGCTATTGCTGAAATGGGAGACAAAATGAAACGCTTGGTCCTGATGGCAGCTGCTCTCAGTGACACCATCTCCTTTAGGAACATCCCCAATATCCTCAGGACCTGTCCAAGGAGGAAGATGTAAAGAAGGCTGGTTCACAGGAGGCTTACAGTAGAGAAGAGGTGTCGAAGTCTGCCATTAACCCTACACAACAAAGCCTGTTTCAAGGCTACCTATGGAGGCACAATTTTTACTGCCCCTTCTGTTGCTTATATGGAACAGTAAAATGTGGATGTTTATATGGTTAAGTGAAGAGGTTGCAAAGTGTTCTGCAGTCTGTCTGCTGCTCCAGACCACCTGGCATGTTTATTTAAGGCACATCTGTGCTTGTGCCAGTGGCTGAACCTGAATGCTAAAGCTGTCCTCACTCAACCTTCATGCCTGACAAGTGGTGCTGATGGGGAGGCAGCATCCTCATATGCTCCTCTACTCCGAGAGGTGTAGGTGAGAGAAGGTGGAGGGGAAGCCACAGCTCTGTGACAGGCAGGTGACTTTCCAAGAAGGACAGGTCTTGACTCATTTAGGGGCTCAGTCACCCCTCTCAGGTAGGAGGCTTCTCTTTCTGCCCTCAACAGCTCTGACTTGTGCTGTCCGATATGCCATGTTCTGCTTCTTCAGTGTTGTATTCTTGTTTCCTTTTTTTTTCTCTCCTGTCATTGTCTTAGTGGACTAGGGCATTGTAGTTGCATTTGGAGTAGCGTGCTGGACATTGAGTGCATCTGCTGAATTTTTAGCCCGAGTCTCCTCCGCAGACTCCGGGGAGGTCTGCTGCCCTCCATTCAGCTCGGTCTGTGCTGTCGTGTAACGCTGATGCTACCGCTTCCTGGTGCGAGTGCGACCTCAGTCTTTTGTAGATAGATCGTCAGTGCAGTAAGCTTTAAAACTTGTTCCAGAATTGATGGAGCAGATAGCATTTGTCTGCCTGTATTGCAGGCTTTTTTTTTTTCCCCTCCTTATAATCAAACTTATGGTGAATATTTGGCTTATAAAAATCCTCCCATTACTAAGATCTGCCTGGCTATCACTGGTACCTGAAGTTCCCAGTTATTCTTTGTATGCTCGCTGCAGTTGATTGCTTGGTAACCCAGACCTATTGGCTTAAAAGGTCAGAGCTAAGCCGTTTTAAAGTCATTAGCCACTCTGTGACTTGCTAGAGTTGCAGCAATTGCAGTTGTCTTTTTCCAAAACAATAATCTCAAAAAGGCTAAAAGGCCCATCTAGCATGTGGATACCCTTGCCATGTAGGAAAAATCCTCTCTAGACTCTAAATAGGTTTAGTCTCCAAATGGGGTCTGTCATCAAGGAATGATGTAAAAGATGAAGCTGGAAGAAGGAGCCCCTATGAATGTCTACATCTAAGCAAGCAAAGTCCTTCAATGCTGCAGAGCACCACGTGGCCATGCAGGGCTGCCTTGCTGCCCTGTCAAGCCACAGCAAAGGCTGAGGACGCTGTCCCCTCCTTGCCCTGCCGTGGCAGTGAGAGAAGGAAAAGCAGCAGCACTCCTGTCCTGTGGAGAAGAGGCAAAAATGGGGAGAGAGGAATGTGTGCCATAATTGTTTCCAGATGAGTTCCTTTTTTTTTTTTCCAGCATTCTCTGCTCTTAGCTCCCAGGTGGAGTGAGCATTTTTGTGCATGAGCACCCTGGTAGGTGGGGGAAGATGGCTTTTTGCTGTATTTAGTTACACGTGTTGCTTTTGCATTAGGAAGCTTAAGCAACGTGCTCCTGTGTTATTCCCTGCCTGTGCTGGAGAGGTCTGCTCACACACTGGCGGTGCCTGTGCCAGCAGTGGAGGTTACCAGCCTGTTGTTGCCATCATCACAGCCGAAGGTTACTTCTGGTGAGGGCTGAAAAGTTCCTGTGGGTGGTGCAGCTGTAACCAGAAGAGGCATGAAATTTACTCCTGGGGATTTCTGCAACAAATTGTTTTTGTAAATAGTTCATAGATAATAGACTTCTGTAATAATCACTTAGTACAGCAGAGCACTTAAGGACATACTTAATTGCGTTGTTTAAATGAGGGCGTAGGTGTGGTTTCTTTTTTATATCTGTGTGTTTGTCTTCTGAAGAAGTACAGTTGATGGTTCAAATATATTCTTCATTGATATCGTTACCTTCTCCGCCCCCTCTTCTGAGGTCATATCAGTGCTTGGCACTTTCAAAAGTTGTCTGGTTAAGCTATTACCTTTGTGAAAACTTGTACCTTTCTGGAAATACCCTATATAGATGCACATAGAATATTTGCTCCAGTTTGTCCAGTTTTAGAGAGGGGTCTCAGTCACTTTGCCATGGATTCAACATTTCTTTTGTCTGCAGCACAGACTGCACACTGCAGTGTGCTAGTACCATTTGCGCAGTTCTGATGACGTTCCTGTAATTGTAAATGTCCTGAAGAGGACTTAGGCCTGAAGTCTACAGGTAACAGGCATTTACATCTCTCTTAATGAGCAGAGCCTTGGACTCTGTTTCTACAGAATAAATATGTATGTATTTAATACAGAATTATTCCTGGCAGCAGGATTTCTTGCTCTACAGCACTAGGAGGGGAAAAAAAAGCTGTATGTTTTATTCTTCCTTACTTTTGCTTTCTTAAATGTAGTGTTGCAAAAAAAAATAAACTTGCCAAGGATACAAGAAATCTTAAATTATGTGATTTAGCTTAGATATGTCTTCTCTATTACCATTTCAAGTAACCATCACTCTAAATAGAAAGACAGAAGAAGCTTGGATATGAGCCCTCTTCTGTAGGAAAGTGCGTGTCGTTTTTTCCATTGTAACGACACAACAAAGTTGAATTTCAAGCCCTTCTCTGACATACCTTAATGAAACCATCTCGGGACATTTTTTTCTTTTGTTTTTTCTGAAGGGGGGATACTTAGAGGCTGAAATATTGAAGCACGCTATGAGAGCAATATAAGGAGAATTTATTTTTGAAGGCTCAGTTGGGAATATGCATCTCCTTTCAACGTTGAAAGGAGGTTACTTGAGCATTACGCCATGTTTCATACCAAGTAACATAAATCACTTTTCCTAGAGGTGCATGCACTTGAAAAAGTCAAATGTCATAATGCCACTTAAATTTCAAAGGAGGTGTGTTGAATATTGGCTCCCACCTAGTCCGAGTGTGGGTGATTGCATTGACACATCTCTTGCAATCCTTACGAGCAGTAGATGTGAGCTGGCTTGTAAGTTGTAGGAAGATGGGGAATTCAGGCTAGAAACAACAGGCTCATAAGTTTTCCTAATTAGTTATTATTTATAGCATTCAATATGGAGAACAGCATATGAGGAGATAGTGTGTAACCATAATGTCTTCCAGCAGTCTCTGGTTTAGTTCTTGAATAGAAACAGGGGCTGCTTTTTGAGAAGAGCATTCCAACTGCTTTGTTCTGTTTCTTGTTAGAAAGAGAAATTTGGTCCTTGTCAATATGCTAGGGCTGTAGAAATCGGGATATTCAGAGAAGATAGCTTTACGAGATTAAATTGCACACGGGTGAGTTTAGATAAGGTAGGTAGTATGGGGAGAGGGAAAAAAGCCTTTGGACTTTGGTATGCTATTCCTCTGCTTGGAATCACAAAGGACTGGCCTAAACACAGTGTTTCCTCAGCTGTAAATAGCACAACGGTGTGATTGCATTGAGGTGCTTCCTTCCTTGTGTGCCTAATGCTCCTGCTGTACAGGAGTAAGCTAGAGCTACGTTAAACCCCTTTGTCTTTGTTTAAAAGCCTCTGCAGAGTAGGAAAGCTACACGGCTTTAACCGTACCATTATCGCAGAAGCGGATCAGTTCTTACATTTGGACTGCGTTTATGGGTGGGTGTAGGTACATGTGTTGTCTTGATGACTTGTCCTAAAATACCAGTTTGAACCCCAATGCTTGTTTGTTATGGGCGAAGTTTGAATTGCTAGAAAATAGCTCGGTAGGCACGCGGTGGACGCTCTGGTTGCCCGCGGTTCCAGGCATGCCCCCAGCTGTTGCTGCAGAGGAAATACCCGGCTGCGAGATAGTGGGTTAATGAAAGGACTGGATGCGTGAAGAGGCTAATCTTGAGGAATAAATCCTTGCTTCCCTGGTTACCTGGTAGATTTCTGGTCTTTTAAATGTCAGAGTCTGCAGTTTTGAATACCTGTAGTTGCTTTTTCCTTTGTTCTTCCATGTAGGTTTTGGCTTTTTTTTTTTATGTCATGGCCTCTTTACAAACGTAATTAGGTGGTTACTTTGATTTAATCCCAAAATTTAAATTAAATTTTAAATATAGCATTTAGTTGTAGAGTTAGTAATGCTATTTTTTAAGTTTTATTTTGCCACTCGTATTACCTGACTGTACAATTATTTGGTGAAATAATATGCTACAAAGCTCTGTGTATATCTGTGCAAACTAAGTGAAGCCCAAATTTCTTAATTGTCATCATCGCAAATTTAGTGAGGCGACTGTTCCTGATGGAAAATGCATTTGTAGGGATCTGGTATTTGCCACCTTCGTCCCACAACTATTTCTTGCTTTTGACTGTATAGCTTGTAGGTATTTTCTGAACAAACTTCCTTTCACTTAAATTTCCGTCGTCTTCCAGAAATCTCAGATTACTTGCAAAGCTTCTGGAATATAGGTTGATACAAAGAATTGCCTCCAGATACAGAATTACCTTTGCAAAGTGAGCTTTCCCTGGAAGGAGTGCTGTATAACAAAATGGACAACCAACGAGTCTTTCTTCAAATTTTAAGAACTGGTTAGTGTGCTAGGAAAAATAGATGCAAATGTATTATTATCTGGGGTTAAAAGAAGCTAGCAAGGAAATTTGAAGGTACTCAGGAATACTATTGCTGTCAAAGCTTAATGAAAGGGAAGGATATTCTAAGAGGTGTCTGTTCCCAGCCCAAATAATGACATGTGACTTGGTGCATCATCCGTCCATCCCTTTTTTCTTCAGAATAAGAGTGGATGTATAATACGTCTGTATTTTTAAGAATTGTCTCTCAACTTGGTGATGTTCTTAAAAATTTTGTACCCCAGCATTTAAGAGGGTTGGGTTGACAGATGACATTATCTAGATACAGGGCAAGATGAAAAACTTTTTAGAAATAGACGGGTCTGAGTAACCACAATCTGTTTGGACAGTGTTCAGCAATAGGCAGCTGGGACCAAATGGGACCAGGCTTGGTGTAAGAGTCAGCAGAATTGGGATGTGCTTTGAGCTCTGATACAGCAAACAAGAAAGCGAAGTTAGCAAATGCTCCCTGGGTGGGGTAGATGGGTGATGTGCTGATGCCCTCTCACTGCCTCGTGTGTGCAGGAAGAGGAATCTGCAGCTGCTCTCTGTTGGGGATGGCATCTCATCGATGGCTGTAGGGATGAAGAGTGCTGTGCTCAAGATCACATGGGTCCACAAGGGCCTGCTGCCTTCTGGTGACTGCCGTCACTGCATTGCCCAGCTGAAGCAGCCTTGGGCCCTCCAGCAATCCTTGGAATATCCAGTGAATGAGTGGACAGAATGCTGATTTGCTGGACACTGCGGATGGAATACTGAAGGAGCACATGCTTGCCAAGTGGATTTAGGCCTTAGGTTATCTGATTTCCTTTCCTAGAGGGAAAAGGAGCAGTGAACATCCTCTACTGCATTTTAGTAGTCTGGGAGATTTAATGAAAATTTAAATCTCTCTACCTTAATAAACAAAATTAATTATATCCTCTTATGTATAATTTAGTGAGTAATCTAGATTAAGATGATAACTGTAAGAGAAACAGAGTTTGAGATTGCAGGAAACTTGTTAAAAAAGTAAAATGCTGTTATGCTTTTTTTTATTTTGCCTTTGGCTTATCATATATAATCTAGCAAACAAATGTAAAGTTCCTGATGGCTAGAAGCGAGAAAAAATTAATGCTGGGCTGGATACGCTGGGCTTTTTACCAGTGGAAGAGATGGGTTTTCCCAGAAGTTAACTGGCATTGTTAAAGCAGCTATATTAAAAATAATTAATAAAAATGATTTCTGTATTTGTTTGACAAGGTAGTCAGCTGTAATACCACATCATGTTTGTAGAACAGGAGACTGCACTGCTGCATTGATAATAATGCAAGGACCACCAGTATAAACCACATGAGCTGAAATATGTGTTGACTTGTTTCACATACCTGCATTGCAGTTTTACTAAGACTTGACTTTAAATGCAGCTTTTTCCTGTCTGTACTACATGCTGAGGTTAGAGAATCTGGAGTTGGTAATTCTTTTCTCTGCCTTTTTTGAGTGTCAGCCTACAAAAACCTGCATTTCTCCTGTAAGAAAGCTAGCAGTGAAGGCAGTGCGTGCAGCTCTACAAACTGAAAGTTGTTCTTTTGCCAGAATCTGAGTAATATAAGTTTGCATGCTGATATTTTCACGGTAGCTAGGTATGTTGCTGTTAGCCTTAAAATAACTATTGAAAAGTCATCACCCATCTCACTGCACTACCTAATGGAAATTCTGGGCTGTAAGAGAAGGGCATGGTCATTTGCTGCTGCCGTTCTCCTCAGCTGAAATGGAGTGTTGGAGACAAATGACTTGTCAAGGCAAAATGCACTTACTAAAGTAGAGTTAAAAGCCATCCTAGTCAAAAAGCAAGAAGACAAAGGTTAAAGAAGTTGTTTCTGGTTCAGAACCTGAATTGCTGCAGGACTTTTTGAATAAGTAATAGCAGCAGCAATTATGATTGCATCTTTGGTCCTCCTGCTCCAGCAGATGTACTTAATCACTTCTGATGTGGTTTCACAGAGTGCAAGAGATTAAATCAGTCATTTTATAAATTGCAAAGAAAGAAATGAAAGATTGGAAGGTAGCAAGGGGCATTTTTTCTAGCTGACCGGATATGCTTGGGTGTGGTTTTGTTTGTTTTTTAAGCAGTCCTAAATTTTTGTACCTCTTTGCTTCCAATTACCAGTTGGTAATAGCTGCTATCCTGCTAATAAAACTTCATGGTAATTTGGCTCTTAAAAAATGCTTCTCTCCCACCTCTTCAAGGCATTATTAGAACTTCATGTCCATGGCAAAACAGCTTGAATGCTGTCAGCTGGAGTACTGTCATCATGTGTGCTTTGTGAATCAAGCTATGCAAACTCACATCTGTAAAGATTTTTAATCTTCTCTGTGCTTCTTTGTGTGAACAGAGGATGATTTGACCCAATTCTTAGAATGCAGTAAACAAAACCAAATAACGCTAATAAAGTATGTGGAGAGCAGCAAGTGTATCCTAATGATGAAGTGATAATGTAGAAAAATGAACTACCTCGTCTTCTTGTCTCTTGCCCTTCCCTCTTATCTTTCTCACTGCCACTCTTCTGCTTTTTTTTATCGAAGGCACCAATGTCGTCTTCCTTTCATAATTCACATTGTAGTAAGATGCACAACAATAGTCCAGGACTTTAGATTTTTTTCTTAAATTGTATATTCTTTTCAGTGTAACTCACTGTATTGTTTCCTGGCTAAAGAAGAAAAAGTATAGCAATGAGTGTAGATGTTGCTAGAGAGGGTACACTCAGGAATGCATATTTAGAAATATCAATCTGTGGGTTTATTCTACTATGAAGATTTTGAACAGATGTTGCTAAGAAAATTGGAATTTTACAGATACTTATGCCTATGGTTTTTTTAACAGCTGAAGATCAAATGCTGCACTTGACTGTATAACTGACAACTAGGAACTTAAGCATCTGAACTCAGGGCTGCTTTACTGATGTCTCTGGCCTCCAGCAGGTTACTTAACTTTGCTGAATCTAAACCTACACAGAAATTGTCACATTAAGTCAGAATCAGCCTGACTTGTTATTCTGCCACCAGTGCTGGTTTTTACTCAATGTTTCAGAGAAAGGTGCCGAAGTCCTTGTTCACGTGTGAAGTGTTCTGTCCTTAACAAGAGTTTATTCTTCATCACTTAGAATTGAAAGATGGCTTAAGCACTGAAGTAGCTATCTTTTCCAAACCCACACTTTTAATATTAGTATCTTAATATTTCATAAATAGGTTGTTGTAATGTATTTTCTCCATTGTAAAAGGAAAATAAACTTTTTGATATTCCCTGTCTCTGTGAAACTGTTGTAGACTGAGGCATTTGGGAAATAAAAGTTGTAAGTTATTAGCTGCTTGATTATCTAAAAAGCCGTTTAATGTTAATTTAGTTTTCATGGGGTCCTAAAAATAAGAGGATTTTATGCTGCAGGTCATGGTATTAAGGAAGTGTAGGTGTGCAGATTAAGTAATAAAGCCATGTTTAAAAGCAGATGGGGGAAGAGACACCAAACTTGCTGATACGGCCTCTACTACTGATTCACCTTCACTGCTAAGGTAAATGACTGTGAAACATCTGAAATAAATATGACCTGGATGGAAGCAATTACTCAAGTGGAGGTTTCGTGTGAGGTCAGAATTTAGCATCTGAACGTCACACAACTGGCAAGAAATGACTGTGTCTTACAGTTTCTGACAAACCTGGCTGCACAGGCTGCCAAGGAAAGAACAGCCTCAGAGATAGAGCATGGCAGATCCATGTGATCTTAAGCTCCTTGGGCAGTTTTGTTTGTTGTAAAGGCAATGGGAACATTGTAATCTGGGTCGTTTCCAGTTTTAATCAAACTTTTTCGCTCCCCCACAGCAAGTAGGAGTCCTGCCAAAGTCAGTTTGGTGCATGGAGATGAGGATAAACAAATGTTTGTCACGCTGCCCTCTCATCCGGTGCATTGGACCTCCATCAGAAAAATCACTTGCTGACAAGCAGTTGAATCAGCTGGCAGTCACTGTGCTGGGAAAGGAGGGGGGAGGAAGAGCAGAGTTTAATTAACAATGGAAATTAGCAGCAGGGGAGCTGTCATCCTTAAAAGCAGAGGTGTAGCAAAACAAATTCATGAAGGCAAAGCGCTCCTTCTAGGCTCAGTCCTACAATGAGCTAAGTCTTCCTACTTAGTAAACATGCTTAATTTAGGAATCAGCCATACTGCAGATCTTAATGCAATCTTTAAAGATGGGTGATGTGCTGAGAGCTGTGCAGCGAAGACCAGAGTACTGCCCATCTTGTGGGAGGAAAAAACTAATGCTCCTTGACTTAAACCGTGGTTCTTCACACACTGAAATAGGTTCAGTACACCTGCCCCTCTGGCCTTGTGCTGAAGGCCTGTATCTGAGGGAGTAAATAATGCTTATTCCTATGCAGTCATTTAGTTAATATAACAAATACTAGAAGATGAGATAGCCTTCTTTCACTGGAATTGTAAGTGTAATTTTGTAAATCTTTGAGAGTAAAATACATATTTTGGAAAAAAAGAAGTGAAAGCCTATGTGCAATGAATTTTGGAAAGCTGAGTCCCTGTTTCTTATTTTGCCACTACGGTCCCCTTGCATACATGATGCTTTAGAGCCATGAGCAGAGCCTGCGTACGTATGCGATGGAGGAGGATGAGAAGGTTCTACACAGCCATGGCAATCCTGACATTCAGCTTATCTCCACCTAATAAAATTTGAACAATGTGTTTTTCTCAGAAGTCATTCAGTAATTTAGCATTTAGTTCTAGCAGAAATTTTACTTGATCCTTTGTGCTGCTTTCTTACAGAAGGTACCAAGTGCAAGCTTGGTTTGGAAGCTTTACTTTGAGATTAGGTGGCTTGTCTTTCTTTAGTCTCTCCTGGAAGTACAGGTGATGCCTGGCGTTACGTGGTGTTTCACAATTCAAAGGTTAGAAAGACAGAAGAGGGAAATGTTCTGGTTTTAATTTTGTGCTAATAATTTAATTCCATTAGTCTAGATTTAGCATTGCTGATGAGAAAATTGCTTGGTTAGACAGTTGGTGTCATCTTAGGATGTGTAACTCCCCCCCTATCGTTGTCTCCCTTAACAAGGAAAGGATATATCGCTGGTTTTTTGTTGATGCTGTGTGAAATATGGAGGCAAACTAGAATCCAGTTCCTCTGCTGTCCCTGGAGGTGGCTTCCACCATTAAGCAACCAGTTCCTTTCCTGAATTTGCAAGTTTTTAAGTGGCCTTCCGGTCATCTGACTAATAAAGACAGTAATAACTTAAGGAAATTTGACTTGCTCTAATTGTTGAAAATAGGAGGAAGTTGGATTCTGCAGCAGTTTCTAAATCCCTCTACTCTACCAAAGCTGTTTAATACAGCTGGGAACTGATCCAAAGCTTAAATGTGGATGAGCAAAAAAGAAATGCCCCAAAAGCAAGTCTGCCATGCAAAGACAGGATGCTTGTGCTCTTTTTCCTCTCTGTATGAATGTGTATCTGTAAAAGACAAGTAACTTTTTGGGTTTTTAAATTAAGTATGAGTAGTATCTACTGTGTTTCTCAGAATCCTGCCGTTTCAAGTTGTAATTTTGAACTCACAGAATATGTCAGCAATTGTTATGAGTCAGTGGATTGAAACTGAATGTAGCAAGTTTTTGTACTGGGGGACTTTGGCATGCGAGGCAAACACTAGCAGAAAAATAGACAAGTATTTGGAAAAGTGTGGTGAAAGGCAGGTGAACCCCTAGGTGTGCAGGACTTTTAGCTTTAACCTGAAAAAGCAGTCATGGCTTCTTGTTGGGTTTTGTGTTCTGATCTAACTTTTTGTGCAATTTGACATGACGGATGGTCAGAAAGTTTTAAGAATTTGAAATAAAGTGGAAAATTGCTTAGCAAGGTGAGGGGGATGGTTTTGCAACAAATTTCTTAAAATACCATGGTTGTGTAGCTCATGAATAAACAGGGTGTTCTAGTGCCTTTGGTTATAGAAACTAGCTTGTGCCTTTTGCTTTGCCGCTTTGCCTTTTTGCATGTAGCTGAATTCCTGCTGGGGTGATCTCAAGCATTTTCATTTATGTGAGGAGGCATTTTGTCGAGTGGGGAAATGCTGCCTGGGAGCGTTTTTGGTGCTACTGAGGTATTGCTAGCTTGATCAAGCAGAATACGTCGAGTACAATACTGCTGTAGCCTGAGTTGAATACATGGGTGTGTGTCAGTTCACTACCTGAAGGTGAATTTTAATATTGTGAAAGCTATGTAGAGTCCTGAGGTTATTGTTTCTGTTACTAATACTGCTTCTGATGGCAAAGGTGGCACATCTTACAGATCATAGACTCATATCCTGTGTAGTTTAAAAACAAACCAAACCCAAACATAACCACCAACAGCCTTGGAAGCCAAACAAATGCTGCTAGATTTTGTTTGTTTGTTTGCTTGTGTTATTCGAAGTGAGGAATTATGAATGGCTCAGATGATTCCTCCCCTCTTCACAATTGTACGTTTTCTTGTAATAACATGCCATGGATCTTGTATTTACAAATCTGAGCTAATGTTTTAAGGACATCACTAGGGAGAGTCATATGTCTCCATTGATGAAGTCAGCTTCACAGAACTCTTCTATCTATTCCAGAGAGCAGAATTTAACTCCTTTTAAGTCCTGGCTCTGGCTTTTAACACAGGAAGAGAAGACAGAGAGGATCAGTGCTTCTTGAAGATAAATAAAAGCAGGAGCAGCTATGATGGTGACATTTTGAGTCTTTTCTTTCTCCGCTCTTAAAAAGAAGCAAAAGCAGCTAACAATCGGTAGAAGTTTGTTTAGGTATGGGATTCCTTTTTTGAGGAACTGGGCAATTTTGCCTTAAATTTCTGAGTATAAGTGTCACATCTTGGCACAAGATTTTATTGTGCTTGAGTCCCACGCAGTTTTGATACAATCTTGGTACACGTTGTCTGTCATAAAGATGTCCTACTTTAATATATTGATCTGCTTTTTTTCAGCTTCCCTTATGATTCTAATCCTTCTAGTCCAGACCACAAGAAATACTGCAAGCCATATGAGTTTAGAATATACAAAGTGGTTGATTTTAATGAATGCAGAAATTTTTTTGCTTTTAATAAGCTTTAATGAAATAGAACACAGCTTAAATTGTTATGTGAAAATGTTTGAAATGGAAGCAAAAATACACAGCAGATTTTTTTTCCTGAAGCCAGTGTATAAGCCACATGCTTTTCATGTGTTTTATTTAAAACTCAGAACAAACCAAAAATATTACATCCCATCCAATCGGCTAAAATTACTTGTGACCGATATATTTTGAATCATTGTTCGCAGGGACTTGTCAGGTTAAACAGTCTCCTTGAGGATTCGTTTCCTTTTCTGGTACTTATTTTCTGCAATGTCTGCTAACAAAACCGGAGGAGTTGCTTGGGGAGAGTTTTCCTTGCATTCAAATACTTGTTTGCTTTTGCCTGGACATCACTCCTTTTATCAAAGGTAGGAGCCTCATTCTTTGTCAAGACAAATAACCAGACCCCGTTAAAGTTGGATTCCATGTCACTTTTACTGGCTGAAGATCAGGCCCTAAGTGTGTTTGCTTTTTTTTTTTTTTAATTCACTTTGCTGTTATTGCTTGTGTTGTTAGTAAACTTGCTTTATCACATCTTGTCTTTCCTTCATCTAACACAGTGGTAGTTACAGATGTGGTCTTTTCCTAGTAAGAAGCAGAGGAGATGAGCAATACCTAGGATTTCTTTCTTATTTTCCAGCCTGTCCTTTCTTTAATCTATTTCAAAGGTAGATCCACACGTTTAATCTCATGCTGCTTCTCAGCTTTTATTTCTTAGTTTCAAAGAGACTGGAAGAAACAAATATTGAAACATAAGAAGGAGGGCTATCAGAAAGGCAGCTCCTGAAAGTATTGAAACCATCTTTGAGCTTGGCTGTTGTGAAGCAAGGTCTTGCATCTTGACTCGTGCTGATGAAAATGGACCAGATTTCAAATCCCTTTTGCACATAATCACTCCCTGTCTTACCGCAGCCTGTTTATCCTGCTTGGGAGGGATGGTGGGGCTGTTTAATTTGTAAGGTTTAGAAGTAGAACCTGTTTTTCTAGTTCTTCTGGTAAGTAAAATCTAGTGTACTTCTAAAATAACTAAAATAAAAGGTGCCTCTGTGTATGGATCTATTAATAAGTGAAAAAACCTTGCTGTTTCTATCATCAGTAACAGCAGATGGGTTTGTAGGTCCTTGCCTTTAAGGTCAGATACTGAAAGTTGCAAATGGATGTAAGCAAAATTTACTTACGAATGAAATTTCTAAGTCTGAAGGAAGTTTGAGGATAAGAATACAAGACAGTTACACAGTTAAATAGGAGCTCCTACACATGGAAAGATGAGAAACCCAAGTGGATTCTGGCTATTGTCACAGGTATTACTCATAATCTTCATAATGTAGAGGTTAAAGTCTGTATTTTCAGTGTATCTGAAAAAACCTTTGTATTAGTTCAATATTTTGCTGAACTCCTTTTTACCATTTCATCCAAAATGATTTCCTACTTGGCGCACGGTGTGATGCTCAATTACAAATTGTACTTTTCCTGTTAGACTTTTATGCGTTAGTGATGTGCGTTCTCTCTAATTTAGTGTGTTTGGTATCTACAGTATCAAGAAAATGGTTAGCTTGGTTTGGGGAGAGGAAAAGGGAAAAAAAAGTAATACTGTCTGTATTTTTCTGATTTTAGGGTCTACTTACAGTGTGCTGTCCATAATGCCTTCTGATTCTGAAAGCAGCAGTTCTCTGAGTAGCATTGGTGAGTAAAGTATTAATCTAATGACTTGATGAGTGTGTCTTCTGGGAGCTGGGAGGACGAGTTTTTAAGGTTGCCTTTGGGAAGGGTAGAGGGATTCCCGTGATAAAATCAAAGTAGTTGAGCTGTAAGATGTAACCATGCATCCTCACCAGGAAAAAGTATACCCATTTTGTGTAGTGCAAGTTAAGCCTTTTCATGGCTGTATGCAGTTGTTGCCAATAAAATCTGTTACATTTGGGTACCTTAAATGATGTAACTACACTCTGAGTTACTTAGTAAAATGATGTAAAAATGGCACGTTAGGCTTTTACAAGTCTAGGCATATAAAAATATATATAGGCATGCATATATATGTATGTATATATTTATGTAGATGTGAAAACTGTATTCAGAGTCAAAAACATAATAGAAATTAGAAACATTATAAGCCAAGGTCATAGCTTTTTAAACTTTAGGAAGTGGCTGCAACCCTTTTTTTTTTTTCCCCCTGCATGCAATGAATTGCTTTATTTTCTCTGTTCTTAATGTCTTTGGAAAAGACAAAATATTAAAAAACCCCAAACAAACAAACAAAAAAAACAGAGGAAAAAGAAATGCAGACAGAAGACCTCTAACAACAGGACAATCTTGGAATAGCCATATTAGCTGTCAGTTTTCCTCTTCTTTACTTACACCAATACTTTCATTGTGAAATCTATGTAAAAGTCACTTGCCTTGGTTAGGGAATGTAGGCTCTTGCATATTTAAAGTTCCAATGTTGTGTCAGGCATCTGTAGACTTCCCTGACAGCACCAGGCAAGTCAGTTGTCTGTTTAAGGATGTGGGTAGACATCTGTTGCAGTCATCAGGTTGAACTTTTAACTCCAACATGCAGGAACAAGATTTTAGGGTTGACTGAACTATTTGATGAAAATATGGGAAGCTGTGACATGTTAGTTTGATTTTTATCAAGATCGCACTTGTATTCTATTACCTGAAAGAAGGGTAGGATTTAATTTGCTATGAATAAATTGGGGCTGGAAATAGGAAAAAGAAAGTTTCTAAATTTTTAGGACAACCAGACTCAATAAAAATGAGCTGTCCAAAGGAGGAAATTCTAAGGTGAAATCCAGTAAGTTTGTGGAATAATTGGATGAAGTGAAGCCTGAGACAAAAAAATGCAGGTGATCCTTTCTAATCCCATGTTCCTGATTTTAAAAAGGAAAGGTATGCTTAAAAGTTTTTTTTTTTTTTTTTTGAAACCTTGTGAATGCACATAATCAATTCTTTGTGTCTGACCTTTTATAATTTTGGAAGTAAAGGTAGGTAGATGAACAGATAGTGTTTGCCATCATGAAAGAACTTTTGCTTTAGCAGTGACCACTTGCAAGCTACAGATACCTAGCGTCTATTTTCTATTTTGTTAATTTTCTGTGGCATATTAGCTTACGGGATACCTGTTTCTGAACACTTACATAGAATCTGGAATGTTACTTCTGAGACATCCATTTTTCCCATATATGAGTCAGAACCAAACTCTTTCCGAACTATGTTTTGTTCATCTTTTAAAATATTGAAGTTCATACTGAATCCTGATCTGTGTATTTCACCTAAAGGGCTGTCCTTGGAAGTGTTCTAAGTGTCTGGTGTGTGCAGTGATCAAAGTTATTAATAACCTAAAAATTAAGTGACCCACTATTAAACAAAACTTGTGATCTCGTATTCTCCATAGTTTTGTTTTATTCAAATGATTAAAGTAAGTTAGGTGTTTAATATTTAGTATGTTAACAGCCAGGGGAATTCTTTGTTTGAAGCTGGCATGTTTGTTTTCTAGTCTGGTTATAGACTTGTTATTCATGAGTACAATTTTTTTCCCCAATCATTTTCTCTCCCTTGCATCTCGTTCTGCAAGAGATAATATTTTAATGTGATCTAATATCAATAGCAAAATTTATTTGTTTAATAACCAACATATCCTAATAGACATGTTTGCAAGTCACTTCAAAGCTGCAGTCAGATTATTTTAATACTGGCTGATCTGTTGAATGACAAACCATCATAACTGAAACTGTTTGCATGCCAGCTCCCTGAAGGCTTCATATGACTTCTTTGAATGGAATCCCAACAAATACTGAGTTGCTATAGCGTTTCAGGAATTTTACATACATCTTCCCCCACCCCGTCCCCATCTCACTGGAACACATTTTCACAAGGGTAGTTCTGTGCAGTGGAAGTTACAAGTTTTGCCTGTGAAATGAATGCATCAGTGAAAAAAGTTAAATAGCTCATGGTTTACAGACAATGTAAGCTTAGCTATATAAATAGTTATATGTATACACATACGTGCATGTAAAAGAATATTTTCATTTCCCCACTCACATGTGCCTTCCTCATGGGGCAGAAAAGGGATCCTTTTTATTATTCTGTCGTGGTTTAACCCTGGCTGGACACCAGGGGCCCACCAAAGCCGCTCTATCACTCCCCTCTAACCAGACAGAGGAGAGAAAAAGTAAATCAAAAGGGCTCGTGGGTCGAGATAAAGACAGTTACCATCAGTTACCATCATGGGCAAAACAGACTCCACTTGAAAGAAATAATTAATTTATTATCAATCAATCAAAATCAAATAAGGAGAGGAGAAAAACTGCTAGATCATAAAAACCTTCCCCCCACCCCTCCCTTCTTCTCTGGGCTCAACTTCACTCCCAGCTCCTCTACCTACTCCCCCCAGCGGCACAGGGGGACAGGAATGGGGGTTGAGGTCAGTTCATCACACATTGTCTCTGCCCTTTTCCGGGGGTTCCCCTGCTCCAGGGGCCCCAGCATGGGCCAATAATTTCCACGGGGCCCCTGCGGGGTCACAAGTTCTACCGGCAAACCTGCTTCGGCATGGGCTCCTCGCCCCATGGGTCCGCAGTGGCTTGCCAGGAACCTGATCTGGTGCAGGCTTCCCACGGGATCACAGCCTCCTCCCTTCAGGCATCCACCTGCTCCGGTGTGGGGTCCTCCACAGGCTACAGGTGGAGATCTGCTCCACCGTGGACCTCTATGGGCTGCAGGGGGACAGCCTGCCCCACCATGGTCTTCACCACGGGCTGCAGGGGAATCTCTGCTCCGGCGCCTGGAGCATCTCCTCCCCCTCCTTCTGCACTGACCTTGGTGTCTGCAGGGCTGTTTTCTCTTGCATCTTCTCACTTCTCTTCTCTCTCCGGCTACTGAGCCGCAGACGTTTTTTTTTTTCCCTTCTTAAATATGTTATCACAGAGGCACTTCCACTGTTGCTGATTGGCTTGGCCTTGGCCAGCAGCGGACACAGGGAATGCTTCTAGCAGCTTCTCACAGAAGCCACCCCTGTAGCCCCCCCACTGCCAAGACCTTGCCACAGAAACCCAATACATATTCGTAAGTTCAAAACACTGGTTGTCATTAATATTAAACAATTTTTTTGTTTCTGGTCTGCCTTGCTTCTGTTTGTCAAGCAACTCAAACACATTTACATGTTTGACTGTTCAGAAGAAATGAGAAAGGTATTGGGTCCCACTAATTAAGCCCAGATAAAGAAGCAGAGAGTGAATCTTAGCATCTTCTGATTAGGAGAGAGAAGACAATCTTTCATTTGTAGTCTTTGGACTCCATAATTCATAAAAGTAACTAGAGAAGGGTATGTCCATGTGCTTCATCTTCACTTCCCAATCTTAATCACTCCAGCAATTGTTGGAGGTGGTTTCTGCTGCCAGCATTCTTACTTAAATGATCTTTTTTCTGAATTACTTCCAAGTAAGCCAGGATGTTGTGAAATTGAGATGATTCTGTATGTTTTGCAGCTACCCTGGGTTTCAGAGTTAATTTATAATGGTTTGTGTAACAAGGGGCTTATTTTCCAGAAAAAGACCCTGATCTAAGAACATAATACTAAGATGACTGTTCTTAAAAGGTAGTTCTAAGAAAACATGGGCTCAGTCTCAGTCAAATAAATGAAACACGGTGTTAGGATTTGGAAAGAAAGAAGGAAAGCTGAGAGAACATAATTTCGTCACTATAAACCCGTGGTGTGCCTGAGTCTTGGGTATATTTGTAGTTCTGATTCTCCCATTGAAAGAGAAGAGGGCAGCAAGCACAGAGAGTGGCAGCATGGACGAACGGTTACGCAGCAGCTTCTGTACGGGGAACAACTGGATACGCTGGGGCTCTCAGTCTTCACTAATGTCATAGTCCTAATATAAGAGGAGAGCAAGGAGTGATGTAACTTGTATAATGTGACTCAGAGAAGAGTTTAGGGCCAGTCTATCCCGAGTACTATGTTGTCATCCAAGCTTTTTTTTCCTCTTGCCTTGCCTAGATGGGCTTTCAGGGCATGAGGGATGTAGAAAGAATGAGCTTCCAGCCTCATGCGCGTGTGGTAGAATAAGCAGTTGAATGGAAGCCAGTTTTCCCACCTGTGTAGCAGCAGGGTAGCAGCTTTGGAGAAGAAACTACTCTTCGTAGGTTTATCTGCCTTTTTTCTTTTGTATCTGTGTGTAAATAAAAATACAGAGTGACAGATCATTGCTCTTTACGGGTTTTTCTTGTGTATTTTCCTCACCATTCAAAATCAGTTTAGTTGACAATATTTTCTTTTTTCCCTTATGCTTCCTTCCTTTTCTTTCCCACGTATTAATAAAGTTCATGTTGTGCATGTAAAATAGGTAGTTCTGTTGGAACTGAGGGCAAATATTTACTGTTAATTTCCAAAAGAGGTACAAAATAAACCGCTGTAATCCCTGCATCCCACCATTGTGCTTCAGCCCCACCTTCTTCCCCCAAAGGAACAAATCCTCGTTAAATTGTCATGTGCTCTCTAAATTTCCTTTCTCTTGGCTGATCACAAAGATTTTTGTGTGTAAATAGAAGGATCCTTCATCTCCCCACTCCCCGTGCCCGGCAGACTCTGTGAATGAAGCTACAATCCTGCATTTCTGACATCAGAATAATTATTTATGGAGATGCAGTGCCTGGCGTGCCAAGCACGGAACAACAGTGTCACTTAGGAATTGGATAGAAACCAGTAACAGAGCTATACATGACAGTCGTTGGCTAGTCTCCCACTTGACCCGTCATGATAACGGAGAGGAAAAGAACACAGAATAAAGACACCCTTTTTAAAAAAAAAAGAGGAAAAGAGAAAAAGCACCAGTTTGTATAGTGGACTCAGTCTTTTGACTTTTATAATTTTGAAGATAAATGCTCATCATGTACCGAATTGAACTTAAATGACATAGTCCTGGACAACTGGCTCTCGGTGGTTCTGTTTGAACAGGGAGGTTGAATGAGATGTTCTCTCTGTATCCCAGCAGATAATTTTCTGGACCAGTAAATAAAGGCAGAAGGCCTGTGTTCTGAAACATTTTCTGTAGAAGATACAATATCAGCCAAATATCACCCTACTTATATGATACTTCACCCCAAAATCATCAAATGTGTTTCCTATGGGAAGTAGTAACACAGTGTCCTTATTAGTTTTTCTGCATCTCTTGGTTATCTACTCCCGGTTTCCATCTCTTTTATTTTTTACTGTCCTTGCTCTTTTCTTCCAAAATCAGGCTCCTTTCTTCCTTTTCACAGTAGCCAGGTAAGTTCTTGTTCTGGCCCACGTTGCCTAAAAAAGCTTCTGTGAATTGACTTAAAGCGCATGTTTCAAGACTTTTGATACCCAGTATTACTTTTACAGCCTCCAGTAACACATTACTGACCTGAGCAATATGATGCCTTGATAGGATTATGGTTTCTGGAATTGAGCTGTTTTTTACCTACCCTGGTATATAATGATGCTTCAGTGTTTTCAATTCTTTCTCCCCTCCTCAATGCACAGTGTTTTGGTTTGTTGGGTTGTTTTTGTTTGGTGGTTACGGTTTGTGTGGTGGTTGTTTTTTTTTTTTGAGAAATGTTTTTTTAAAAGAAACCAGCAGCTCGCATGCAGGAGTCAGGCTATGGTCTGGGGATAGCCTGCATTATGCTTTTTCATGATGAGTTTTTAAGAGAAAGGCATTGCATACTCTTCCATTCTTTGAAAATATACTGTGATCCTAATGAGAGGATTTTTGTATAACTTCCTTCTTTCCACAGCCAGATCTCTGCATTGTTGTGATTGCAGCTGTCAATCTTGTATCCTCTTTATTCCACATTGCATATTATCACTTTTATCAGACTATTAATGTTCCAGCTGTTCAGTTCTTTGCAAAGATGTTATAATTTTGTAGCCAGAAGTGTTTTTTCTTGCTCTTCACTGTTCGTATCGGTGTACTACCTTTTCCTATGGGAATTTACATACCAGTCTGTAACAGACACCGCCGTTGGCGTTACAATTTTATGACATATTCTTGCAGCCATCAGTTGGTCATGTATCTGACTCCACCAAGCTTGTCCAACTTTGACTTCAGCTGACAGTGTTTCCTTGCTTAACGCTTTGTTAGCTTATCAGCCTGACAGGCTATTTACAGATAGTTTTTCACTAATTGCAATTCAAGTTACTTAATCTGAGGGCCTTAATTCTTACTCCAGAGCAAACATTGCCTGCCCCCCCCACCAGATGAAAATTCCTTCCCAACAATGTGTAGTCTTTCATTCCCCATTTTCATGTTGGCCACTTTGACAACTGTCCTTTCATGTTGTTGTGATTTCAGCTTATTGCTTCACACATTCTACAGCTGTATATAACAACGTAATTGTTTTCACTATTCATTGGAAGTGTTCAGTTGCAGATGTGGTTTATGATACTCTTTCAGTCAAAGATAAAACTTGTCTGAAAAAGTGATTTATTTATTCCCCCACACCCCCCACAGCCTATAGGAATCTCTCGTCATCTTTTTTTATTAGCACAAACACAAAATTTATATTCGGTAAAGATACTTCAACAATTAACACATACTGATAAAGGAACAAGTGGCAATATTGCACCTGCTGAATGGCCACAAATGAATGAGAAAAGGTGCTGGGACCAGTACCAGTATACCACAGCAGAATCCTTCTCTGTACTGCAGTAATTGCCTTCGACGTTCCACCTCCTCGCCAATCAGTCTCTCTATTCAGAAGTCATTTTCCAGCAAAATTTGGCCTCAATGATTGAATTAAACATCTATTTACAGATTTATTTCCTATGTAATTTTCTTGTACTTTGATCTGAAGAGTACTTGTTTAATTTACTGGAAACAAGATTTTTAACTTAGGAAGTAAACACCATCTTCCACAGACTTAAAGTAGCTTCGCTCTCCTATTTTACTGTGTTCATGAATCATGTAGATGTCTCTAGGATTGATCTTTAATCTCTTCACATAATTTTCGGTGTCTGTTAATAATAACCCTCTTAAGTAATAAGCACTTTGAGTAGCTTTATTGTATTATCACTGACTTCTGTGGTGTCCATTTCCAGGCAGCTATGGGTTGACATGTAGTCATGCATAGTGTTTTCTCAACTTCTGTCACTTCAGAGGTACTCAATGGATGTGATGTCCTTTTTTAAAAAAACCTACAGTAACAACAAGAAAGTTAATTTTGCTGATGTATACTGATTCAGTCTTGGAGGGGGGAGGTTGCTTTTGTTTGGGGTTGGTTGGTTGGGTTGGGGTTTTTTTGGTTGGTTGTGTGTGTGTGTGTGTGGTTTTTTTACTATTTCCTGCAATGAATCAGTTTGAGTCAATTCTTGATCTCTTAAGGGTTCTGCATAGATAAGGCTTGGGAACAAACATGAATAGCTGACCGCTTCATGGTATTTTGTTTGCTATGATATCTTCTCAACATTTGGCAGGTCCCTGGAGGAATTCCTGAAGATTTGGTTGGTCTGTAATGATTTGAATGGAAATACAGTGTGTGTGAATACCCATCTCCTGCACAGCATGTCGGGAGCTCAGTGTCTTTCACTACTCCCTGAGGCCCTGTATCAGTCTGTGCATTCAGGAAATCCTTCTGGTGTCAGCAGTTTTATTTTGGGGCTATAAAACAGTATGGTGAGATGATGCTCACAGCTCCTCTGCAGGAGATGATGTGAAGGAATAAGTGCTGGTGGAGACTCATTCCCTTGGTTGGTGTGCAGCGGTTGACCCTAGTTTTGTCCCCTTTGGGTTCTTGAACACGTTGCTTTCAGCATCTGGTTGTAAGCCTGGTAAATGTAGAGTTTGAGCTTTACCAGCAGGGAGCTCCTGAATATTTAAACCGAGAAGCTTCAGCTGTATTTTCTTTGGTCAAGATAACAGATTTTACTCTCTGTTGTGTTTTAGCTCAGCAAAGTTCTGCAAAGACTTTTGGAATTGGCATATCTGCCCTTTCCCCCCCCCCTCCTTGCTATTTTTGAGTATTAGGTTGTAGATTTTCTTTCATATTGATCTTTCTGGAACCACTGTTCAGTTCTTTCTAAAGTCTTGAACTTCCTGAGGTTGAAAGTTTGTTTTACGTGCTGGTGGGTTTGTTTACCTTGTTATAGTAGGCATTAAAACAAATACTGAATTGCTACCCATTCTTTTGTCCTGGCATGTTACATGATCCTCACTGCTTTCATAACTTATTAGGTTTTCTGTCTGTCAGATGAAACTGTTTCCACAGTTCATTATTTTAGCTTTCAGTTTTATTTCATCAGTGTACTGCTGCTTGTTTGTACTAATGTTTTATTTTCACCTACGTGCAGTTCTGTTCTGTGCTGTCCAATGTTTCAAGACCACTTCAAAAGATACATCTGAAGAAATGTATCTAAATGATAACTTCTGATAGGTAATCCTGTTCTAGTCCTCATAAATTATTGAAAGAAAGTAAATATTTTAGTATGCATTTTCCTACAGAAGGCATTAAGTCTTTACTCCCCACCCCTTCCTGAGCTCGAGGAGAAACCCTGTTGATCGTGCTTTGCAATATATTTTGCAAGTCTCTTTTAATGTTATCTGTTGTGATTTACAAGGCCATAAAGAAATAATATTCTGAGCATCCCTGTTGATTTCATTTTTTAATGAAACAAAGCAAGGGAAAAGGCTTGACTGTACAATGAATAGTTTCCTGTTTGTTTGCAAGCAAGAATTGGCACCAATCTGAGTTTTAAAAATCATCATAAAATTCAGGCATTCTGTTAGCTTATGACAGATTGCCTTTTGAATTAGTTGAACCTGTCATCCAAGTGTATTTCTCAGAGTAATGAGTTTTTTTATAATTCAAAATATGTTAATGGTATTTCTTAAAAGTAGCTGTTTATGCATTGGTACCCATTTTCCCACCTCAACATTGTATGGGTTCGACATTATGGTATATCTTGGTCAGTTTAACAAGTTTCCCAGCCCTGTTTCTCTTAAAGTGTTCTTTTCTTTGAAAAGTGTGCTACCCCATCCCCAAATATGAAGCTTACTGAGCAGTGGTTACTCTATGGCTGTATTATCCCTTCAATCAGTGATGATTAGAGTAATCATCAAGAATTCTATTTGGTCTGTACTACAATGATGGATCTTTGGGGTTTCTGCAAAGTCCAGCATTTGGACTATAATTATGGAAGGTGTGTTTGCTCCAGCTTCTGTTTTTAAGGCTTTTCTTTTATGCAACATATGATGGAAATCCTGCAAAATCTTGCTTTAGATTAAGTCAATGCATACTCAGGACTTACTGCAGATTCTGGATTATGGGTGAAACGCGTTTTGCCCACATGACACATCCCTGCTGTTTCAGGCGTTGGTGGAGCGCTGCTTACCTGGAGGCTGGTCAAGGGAGGTGACTTCCATACGGTTGGGTTCTCAGAGCCCAAGTGCCGCTCACGTGAAAAATGAGTCGTGAGGCTTAGCGAAGCAGATGAATGACTTGAACTTGGCAGGACACACAGTAAATACATTTTCATAAATCCAGGTTGTCTGAGAAAGCATGTGAGCTACTGAAAGGTGGCATAATTTGGATAATGGAGATTTAGCCTTTAGGCTTGTACATTTTAAGACCAGTTTGACTGGTTGAAGTGCAGAAAGGAAGTACTGTTGTGTAAAATACGCAGTCAGATGGAAAAAGACTACAAAGCTGGAAGCACACGTTGCTTTGCTTCTACTGCATCAGGATGTCAGATGCAATAAAAGGCTTTTAGCATTCAGCTATAAAAGCCCCTCTAAAGGAAATGAAGAGTATTGAATTTTTCTGATGAAAGGAGTTTACGAAAGTTTTTAGGGTTTTTTTTGAGCATCCACAAATGTGATTTAACATTTATAAGATCTTTTGTACAACTATTGAAAATGTAAGCTTGTTATTAAATCAAGCAAAGGTAAACTTTCTGGACTTCTTTTAAGGATAAAAGGGGGAATGTCTGGATTGTATTGATCTGTGTTTTTACAGCAGTTAGAAGGTGTGCATCTTTTGGCTGGTATTATGCATTGACAAAAACATCATTGCATTTGAGATTACAGTATTTGTTGATGTATGTGTAAAAAGTGACAAGTTAATGAAAAATAACCTTTTTTGGTACTAAGACGAATGGCTTCACAGTAGTCAAGAAAGCTTCTTTCTTAAGGCTAATTAGGCTGTCTTTATTTAAAGCAGTCTTGTCTTGCTTGGCACAGTTTTGGGACTGTGTACAAATATTCTCCTCGTCTGAAGAAAGTTATCACAGGGGTGGTCTCAAAGCTGGGAGGGGGAAAGAGGTGGAGAAGCATAGCTATAACTCTTACCTCCTTTTACTATGTTTTAGATTTCCAGAGCAGCCGTTGCATGCTTGCGTAGGACTTGTGTAGTGGACGTTGTTCATGGGACTGCTTCTGGGGTTAACACTGATGTTAGTGATGGATTATTGTTCATACAGTGCCCTTTCCTCCATGTAGAAGCATAGCAGGCTTCCTGATTTATATCCTCCTTCCTCTTGTGCCCCTCGCATCCTGTTCCTCTGTTTTGCTCGCAAGCAGCCCCAGAATGACAGATAAGCTTTAGAACTTCTCTGTAGGGATGAGAAGGGGACTTCTTCAGTGTTACACATGTTCCGATGTGTCAGCTCAAGTGAGAGGATGTGCAGGTTACCATTGAATTTACCCAAGACCATGCAGCCTGTCAGTACCTGCATTAGGTTTGTTTGCCTTTACCTTTTCATTTGCGTATGAAACTCCCTTCTCATGAATGTGTCCAAACTGTTCCAAATTAATACATATTTGGAGGGGTTTTTTATTTGTCCATTTGTTTTCTTCCTTATTTATTCCCTGTATCATGAACCTAGTATAGTGCATTTGTATTACTACTGGTTTCTGTATAATCTTGTCTTAAAAATTATATAGAATAGTTCTTATTTTAGAAAAAGAAAGGATAACTGCATTTTAAGTGTGAGATCCTTGGTCCTTATGGATGAAGGGGCTCCATCTGGATGGATGAGTGTGACAAAATAGTAGGAGAAAGCCCAAATGCAGCCTTCTCAATGAATCCTTTTGAGATGTGAGTTTGTTTCTTTCTACAGAATGCAGGCTGTTCCTGCAATTTTTTATTTCTTTAGATTCTATTAAAGCATTTACATACATTATTATGCAGTAGTTAGATTAAAGAACAGTCTGTGCTCATAAATTCTCATTGTAGAATTACAGTAACAGCTGAAAGGAATAAGAACAAGGACCCTATTATTCTAGATGCCGTATGTATGAGAGCCCTGACCCTGCAGTTATTTTGGTGTGGGAACTTTAAAGCACAGGTAGTTCTACTTAAAGGCTGGAGGAAGTTTTTGCATTCTGCAATACCTTCCTGAACTGGGTTTAGAGATTAAAAGCCAATCCTTGCAATTTACTAGCATTTGATCAGAAGAAATTACTTTGTTGAAATTCTTCCTTTGAAAAGACAGCAATCAGAGTGCATTATTTTACTATTGTAGCTTTTATTTCTTCATTAAAAAAAGGTATAATAAAGGTACATGCTAACAAGTTAATACCTATGTCAGCAACTTGTTTCAAGCGTATACTCATGCAAACTATTTCTAAAATTTCTCTTTTGGATAGAGAATAGTGAAACATCGTGAAAGATGGTATACCACACCCGTGTCTCTCAGATGGAAGGAGACCTCTTTGTGTTGGTATAGCTGTCTGATAAGACAGTAGGCATCATAATTCATCTCTGATATTAAGAAAGCTGAGAATTAAAAGATCCCATGAAACTCTTTAATGTATGACTGCCCCTTAGAGGAAATTTGATGTGTAGTCTAGCTGCAGTGATTGTAATGTGCTCATTTTGGCCAATGTTATTAAAAATGAAGGTCGTTTCTCATGATTTGTTGGCAAGTCAAATCTTTAACTTCACATACTGGACTGATAAACTGCAGCATGTGAAAGCATAGAATTGTGTTAAAAATAAGTGTTGGCAGTGGCACAGAGCAGAATCGTATACGCTGCTGGATAAAGGAACAGGAAAAGAGCCCCTGTGCTGTTGGTGGGGTAAGTTGATGATTGATGTGGGAATTCACTTTTTTTTTTTTTTAGAAGCAGGAACATGGTTTTTATTGGAAATAACTTTGTACCTACAGCTTCTGTCACTGTGGTAGTTTCTGAGGTCTTTGCAATTGTGACTACAAACTTGCCTTTTAGGCAACTTGTAAGTTCATGAGTAAGCAAGGAACCTACTCATCCAAACTAACTTGCAACGCAGATAGGGCCTTTCTGCTAGCATGGTATCTGACTGAACTGGAGTTATTCTTGTGTCAGCTCACTGATGAAAACTTCCATGACTTGTTTCATTTTTGAACAGGATTCTGCAACCAAAAATACAGGCTTTTTAAAATTATTTTAAACTGGTTTAGTGAAGTTGTATTGTTCTTTTGAGGAGTTCTCTGACTGCTAATGATTTCTCTCTTGTTCAGGTACGACTGGTAAAGCATCATCTCCACCACCTGTAATAGACACGAGACAGATGAGCGAGAAGCTGGAGACGATATTGTATCAGCTCCGTCAGGTAACTCGTGAGAGGGATGAGCTGCGAAAGCGACTTGCTCTTTCATCTCCTGGATCAACTTTTGATGACTGCAGGTAAAAATAAAGGAAATGTACCATTTTAATTTAGTCCTGAGTAGTGTTTTCAAGTGTCTTGACTCCTGCTTGCCTGTAAAGCAGGAGTATTGCAATGTATATATGTTGCTTGTAGCCTACCTGCATCCTGGTGATGTGTGTGTACATAGGTGACCGCATCCACATGTCAGAGCTGCCAGTTGACTGCCTATTCCCGCTTCTCCAGCAATTTTGCTGTGGGAATGAGGGGAGTAGGGCTCATTTCTGTGTTGAGAGAAGAAAGCAAACAAGTTGTGTAGGCTTCCTGAGTTATGTTGTGGGCAGAGAAAGAAGACAGTGGCTGAAGCATTTGCTGTTTTGAAAGCACAAAAGAAGAAAAGGAAATAGCCCTGAATACTTGGCTGAGGCACAGAAATTACAAGACCAAAAAAAATCTCAGCTATTCTTGTGCTTCTACAAGGAGAGAGAGGTTTGGATTTCTGTTGAGGGGAGTGTTTTTTAGGAGATACGCTTTCTGGTATACACGTATTGAGGGACTGTGTAGCAGTAACATATTGAGAGTAAGGAACTCTCCTCTGAGGAGTTATGCATGCTGCCAAATTAAAATAACATGTGCTCAAAGTCAGTTAATGGCCAGACGCCTTATGCAGCTCGTTCTAATTCGAGAGTTGCTAAGTTATGAGGAAGATAGTACTCAGGGAGTGTGTGAGTTAATTATAGATAAGGGGTTTATTGGGTAGGAAACAGAATTGGTTTGTTTTAGAGGGTTAAAGATCTAATGTTTATAAATGTGACTTTGGGCACACTGAGCAGGTACTTTTTGCCTGCAGTAAGCCCATGTAAGAGATTTTTTGAACCTTGGAAAAAAATGTCTGTCACTGAATCCAAAATAAGAGCAAAGAACAGATTTTGTGGGAGGTGTTGCCATGATGCATAGCTTCTCTGAACTTCAATGTTTTATTTGTTTCTATGTTACTTCATCAGGTCTATCTGTACATGGTCAGGTGGTTAATTAAACTTTTTGTCCTTACAAGATAAGGTCAAGCTTTGAACCAGTGAACTGGAATTGAGAGAACCTGGCATTTTATTGACTCCTTAGCTACCCATCTTAATCCTCCCCCCTAGTTCTGAGGTCTACTTTAAGAGCATTGTGTTCTATCTGAGGGTCTCCAAATGTTGTGGAGATGTGAGAGGAAAAGGTTGTCAAATGTCCACATCTTTTGCATAGCTTCCAGTAACTCATTTATACAGAAAGATTTGTTATTTAAAGTCACTGGATCTTAGGCATTGAGGATTTTATAGCTTACAACAATGTTCCTCATAATCCAGGATGCTATTAATATAGTTTTGATGAGCTGTCCTCTAGCCTGCCCTAGTTTTTGCTCTTTAATTGTCAAATCAATCTCTTGCGGCCAGTGTAGGATTTGTATGTTGTGGAAAATATAAATGTTTACAGCTTAAAGAACAGCTCATCAAAATAAACATTGCATTTGGGCAGTGCTTGGACAGTGTATGTTAGATGGAGGATGCTGCCTTCCAAACAATTAAATATTTGAAGAGTGGGAAATGAATGAAGATTATTAGTTGACTTTTTTTTTGTCAGGATAAGAGCAATTGCTCCTCCCATCCACAGGCACATCTATAGTTTTTTGAAAGCTTGCTGGTATTTTTTTTATTTTATTTTGCATTCTTTTCTCATGTAAAACTAATCTTCAGCCTTCCAGGAGTCAAAGCCCAGACATTGCAAACTATTACGATGAAGTGTGAAAGCTGAAAGATCATGATATAGATGATCACTTTTACGGCCCAAAAAGGGCTTTTTCTTTGCTGGCTGCGTATGCCGCTGTAACTGTGGCTGTACCAAACACAGGTGGTGCAGAGGCAAATCTTGACATGTCACGATAGCGTGCTTCAAAACAGTTGCAGCTCCAAACACATTTGTAGGCTGGGCTGTGCTGGCTGTGAAGGCTGGCAGTTGCAAAACTGAGAGCTGTTTTCCAAAGTAAGTGTTGACGAAGTCTAGAGAGGTGGAAGAGGAGCCACACAAGTGGATTGTGATGTGCTGAATCAGATGAACATGTGTCATCCTGCTGGACAGGAGTAGGATTGCTCATGCTGTGCTTGTGTCACTTGACAGTGACTGTATTCGTGCATGTGTTGTGGTGATTAAGCAAAGATTTGAGCAAATAGTTTATTTAGTGTGCTCAAGGTGCATTTTATAGACTTAAACTTACTATTCTTACTACGTATGAAGTAGTAGAAGAGAACTGAAATGCAAATAAACCCCCTGAAAAGTGCCTTTGAGAAGAGACTGTTTCATCTGTAATCTGAAATTGTTGTTAGTGGAATTGCAATAGCAAATAAAAACATTTTCAAGTTGTTGGGTAGGCATTGCCCACAAAGTTGGATCTGCTGTTGGCATTAGCTTTTAGGTCAGTGTCGGACATGTAAATGTCAGTCTCTCTGTGGCCTTGATTTATGCTCAGGCTAATTCTGCTCGAATACAAAGGATTTTTAGAGTCGTTACATGAATATCAGAAAAACAGTTGGACCTTTGACACTAGCATTTTAAATTTTGTTAACATTTGAACCAGTGCTTCCAGAATAGTAACTGACAACTCCCCCTTACTGAATTCATAGTTTTCTGTATTTTTTGAGGCATTTTAGCATAAAACTGTGGTGGTCTTACTTAAACAAGAGTCAACCTCTACCTGCGTTTGAATGGACTGCTTTGTTGCAAGAGTTTTGATTTTTGGCTTCTGACTCATATTCGTCCTGTGCATATCCCTTTTTTTCTTGCTGAGACAACAAAACTGAAACTTGGAACAGTGCTGTGGAACGTATGGCCTTGGCTATCCAGGTGGTTTTTATTTTGTGTAGGTGAGCTAGAATGCAGGATGTTACTGGTGGTACTGTTGTTCCTTCCTCACTGTGTAGGTAGGCTAATCTCTGTACTTACCGTACTTACCTATGTGGTATCCATATATTTATAGGATTTTTAATTTTTTTTTATTTTTTTTAGAATAATGCTAGTGTTACTTCATTAATACATAAAATACATGTGATTGATGGTAGACTTGTAGAGCAAATTCTCACCATAGCTTTGAGACTGACGTAGTAGTCACCCTTTAGTGAAAATTCATACACTGAAATATTTTACACAAATATGAAATTATGATTACAAGCTTAATATGAACATGTGCTAATGGGTCTCAGTAAGCTTAATGCTTCAACTGAGAGTTAAACTGTGCTTCTAATTAATGTCATTTTAATGACTGTGGTGGACAGATGGTGTCTACTTTCAATAATTTCACCCTAAAGTCTAATTTAAATCAATACTTGGGTGTTTAGTGATTCTGTCAAGGGTGTGAATGTTTCAACTTGAGTTTTACTTATGCTAACTAGGGTTATATTTTAAAAGAACATTGCAGTAATTGCGGTAATATGTCCATAACACTGCATGAATAACGTACTACTACTTTTGGCACCCCTAAACAGTGAATGAAAAAACTCCCAAAAGACATCCCTGTAGGATGTGACTTGAATATTTGGTTACTTTATATGAATTTGGCTTTTAAGTGTTGCTGAAGTCTGCCAGTCAAGGAAAGGTTTTCCAGGTTTGTCTTCCCCAGGAGCACTTCTCTAGAGAAAGAAGAAAAAAGAGGAATTACAACTGAAGGCCTTACTACTCAGCAACCCATATTCAACTGGGTTGCTAAAAAACACCTTCATGCTGTACATACACTCCCTAAAAGTCTGTGAATCAGATGTGGCTGGCATTTTTTTTTTTTTTAACTCCTCTCACCACTGCAGTAGTGAAACCATTTTTTATTTTGATTCAGTTGCCAGCTGCATTTCAGTTCCAGAATCTATGTTGCTGGTTTTGTATGAAGCAAAGAGAATTCTGATTGCTTTTCAGGCTGCACTTACAGCAAAGGCATTTGGGAGAGACTGAGGTGGGAGGCAGAAGCAGTGTTCTGTGCAGCAGTAGAGCAAATCTGATATGAGAACAAACAGAGTCAAATTAGAAAGCAATTGTTTTCTTTTTGGTGTGGTTTTGTTTTTTTTTTTTCATTGCCTGTGGAGTTATAAGAGACCCTAGGGATGGCACAGGGACAGCTGTCAAGCTTCATTTTGAAATTAGAAAATTCAATGGTGCAAAAAATTTTGTGGCTGTAGAGGAGGAACAGTTCAATTTAGCATCTCTTTTAGAATTTCAGTGCTTCAAAACAAGAAGGCATAATCCTCTTAATTTAGTTTCTAGCATGATTTATGATTTTTCTAATAAAGAAAGGTATCATGTGCAATGACCAGACATTCTAGACATAATCTGTGTTGGTTAATTGCTTGACAAGGTAGATTATTTTAAAAAAATTCTCCCTTCCCAATCATCCTGACATACTAAAAAATTTCAGTAAAAAATTGTCTGACTTAGGCTTTCACTTTGCTCAGTGTACTTGCTTATTGGAGGTTCCTAATAATTATTTGAACAAAATTTGCGTTTTGACATGGTAGCACAGGAAAGCCGACCGTACTGTGGTTGTCTTGTTCTTCTGTCAAGTGACAAGTTCTGCCTGTGATACAGCTGCTCAGAAGAGAAGGTACGCACACACTCGGGACTATTTTTGGCTGTGTTAGACAGAATTATCTCATTAGATGTTAGGTCTCAGTATGAAACGAATACAGGTTAAAGTCAGTGAGTTTTTATTTGTGGTTGCATCTGCAAGTGGTCAGTATTTAAATTAAAGCATAGTATAACCTAAGTATCGACAGTCGTGTGATATTATTTATTGGATAGTAATTTCCCAGACCTTTCATTCCCTTTAGTAGCTGATGTCCAACTTCATATTCTTTTTCCATGCTAGGCCTAGTCCAAAACCAAATCATGACTATGAAAGACTGAAGATTCAGTGCATGAAGGCCATGTCAGACCTACAGTCTCTGCAGAATCAACACACCAAGACACTAAAGAGGTGTGAAGAAGCAGCAAAAGAGGCAGACTTTTATCAGTAAGTATTAGTAAAGCTATATGAGGTAAGAGCTTACCAGTCTGTGCGAGATCATAAAGTATTAGAACATGGTAATCAAATCTACTTTTTATTCTGTTTTTCCACCTTAATCACAAGATTAACGTTTGCATGCATCAGGTAAAACGTTTCTGGCCTATGTGAAATTATAAAGTATGGATTGCTTGTTTTATTTTGAAGAATTTAAGATAGAAATTCCTAATGTCTTGATGGGACACTGACAAGGAAAGCGTAGTTACTGACTTGCAATTACAATCCAATAGTCTTACCGTCAAGCTAGAGAGCAGCATGTAATTAAAGAGAACGTAATTGGTTGCTGTTTTTTAATAGGTTGTGATAGCTTTCACACTGACTTTTGTAAGCTTTAACACAAGTTTAGACCAGCTGTAAGCAGTTATGAAAGTGCAATGAAGTAGGGAGAAATTGGTGACTATTTCTAGAATGTATTTCTGTTTAAAAAAGTCACTGATGCAAGTAGGAACATGTTTTCTTCTCTTGAAAGGAAGACAGCTCAGAAATGCAGCTAAATTTTTGGTTTGAAGTTTATTTCACTTACATGTACACTACAAAATATGACTAGTATTAATGACAGCATTTGTTTTCATTGGGGATTGCTGGTTCTTAGATAGCACTTTCACCCACAACTCTTCAGGCCTTTTAAGGATAGGCATAGTTGCCATACATTCTTCTTCCAAACCTGAAAATAGTATTAAAGATTGCCAACGCGTACAGATGTTGCAAGTTGTGTGGCTTCTTTAGAAAGAGGTTTATTCCTAGTTTCATTTGAGAATTTTCAAGTCCTTTAATTTGCTAGTGAATTCTGTGCAAAGCATTAGTGTTCTGCACACTGTAGGTGGATTTTTTTCAGAGCTGAATTACCTGTGTCTGTCCAATGCTGACGTGGAAAAATTGCCTTCTTTAGCCTAAAAAAAAAAAGTGTTTTGCTTACTTTATTTAGGAGTCCTGTAGTCCCTGAAACCATACTGTGTTACACTGTGGTTTTTTTCAGTATTTTCCTGATAGTATAAAAGGATTTGTCCTATTATATGAGGAGGAAAAAACCTGAGTTTTAGAAGATAGAGCGATTGATTGAAATACTCAAGTATACCAAGAATATAGCCATGTTCCTCAGAGACCAACAGTTCAGGCTTCTGTGAAATGACGCATATATACAAGTACAAGCTTTTGCGTTTACACTTGCTAGAGACTAAGATTATCTGGTCAGAAGAAAGTACTACATGTTTTAATTGATTCAGGGGTAATTCTTTTTATTATAAGAACTTAGTTACTTGCATTTGAATAATTCAGTTTCATACTTAAAACTTCAAGGAGGCTGAAACTCACTATTGGAGTTTAGGTGCCCCAAACATGACAACACATGTTGAAAACTGTGCATGCAATTTCTGTTTGTTCTATGAGTAATTCACAGGGTAAAGAAAAGAATCAAGGAGAATGTGCTATTCAGATGTTGTTTTCTTCTGCAGCAACTCTTAGAACCCCATGCTTTAAAAAAAAAAAAAAAATTCTGAATAAAAAAAATAAAATCTGAATAACACATAACAGATTAATAACCTACATGTAAAGATCATGTGTATTTAATTGTGTGAATATAATTTGTCAAAGGCTTTTCTTTAGCGGGTTGTCCTAGTTTTAAGGAAGATTTTTTTTTTTTAAACGCTTTGGGTCATTCTGTGCAGGAAATGTTGGTGTTTCACTTCATAAGGAAGGAATACAAAGTATCATAAGAAGTAAATTGATTCTATTCACTGCTGTGTGTTATATGTGGTTTTGGGTTTTTTTAATAAATCTGGACTTTAAATACTTTACCAACAGGTGTGACAGTTCAGTTCAAATCATTCAACAAAAATACTTGTCCATATCGAAATGTCACTCTTTATTTGATCTATGGTATTAAAATAACATTCAATTCCTTTTGGTTTTTTTTCCCCCCTCTTTTTCAGCAGTGGTCTGGTCTAATTTTGCACTGCTACCTTGAATTATAATCTGAATCATAGCCTCATCACGTGGCTCTCGGTTGTTTAATTTTTAAGTGAGAGTGTATTTCTTTCAACAGTGATGTCTTGCGTCATGAAGTTTGGAGTAACTGATAGAATTTTACCTGCTTGGATGTAGTTGGAACATTCCTAGTGTGTTTTTGTTGGTTGTGGGGGGCTTTTTTGTTTGAGATTTTTTTTTTTTGCTTTGTTTTTAAAATAACGGCATACAAGGAGATTTTTGTAATCTTCATCTGTATTTTGGTTAGCTGTTGCTCAGCTGCATGGCCCAAGAGAAAGTGGAGGTGGTTAGTGGGATAATTCCTATTATCTCCAGGATCATCTTATGTTCGCATTACAACATCTCTATCTGCTTGCTTTAAAATGGCTATGAAATGGCGTTGATGGGTGGTGTAAATCCATCATCTCTTCCGATGCTGATTAAGAGTCCTGTGTACTGTCGTGTATTTTCATATTTATGTCCCTGTTTGTTTCTGGTTTCTTTTTTTCCTGGTTCTTGGAATACTCAAATATACCAAACAGAGTTAGTTTGACCTGCTTTCTTGGTAGGAAACTCATGCTTGAAACAAATTAGTCCAGGACTTTGTCCTGGCAAGTTTAGCCTCTGAGAGCATTTTTTTGTGTGCCATGACAGCACGTTGCACAGCCGGCTGCTGAGCGACCAGTCGCAGCTGAAGGAGGACATGGATACCTTGAAGAGGAAAAACACGCAATTGGTGCGAGAACATAATCATCTCCAGCAGTCATGTGAGGAAATGAAGAGACTTCATGATGAGGATCAGAAAGAGATAACAGACCTGCGCAGCCAGCAGCAGCAGGTGAGCTACAGCTTGCAGCGTTAAGTACTAGGAGAGATCATGAATTGCTGCTTTGATAAATAAGTCAATAAAACTGAACGTGCATCATTGCTGCCTTTTATGTGCCCTACTCATTCTAAAACATCTGCCTTACATTTTACAGCACCAGGGGAGAAAATGAGATCTTGGATACTGATTGCTTTTCTGTGTTTAGCTGAAAAAAAGAACAAGGGATACTAAATATTAGGTGGCATTAAGAAATTTTGATGCAGAGATGAAAAGAAGTACATGAGGAAAATTTTATATGTGTGGCGGGGTTTGTAAGTGTGTGGAGAGGCATCAAAATCCTATCCTGAAGTTGCAAAGTGATTAAAAAGATGACTATTTTCCTAGAGTATTTTATGGGACAGGGCTAGCTTTAAACTTGCATGCTATGTTTGTTTTTTGGAAAGTATCACAATAAAAAAAAAGAGTGTCAGATTTTTTTGTTGTTGTTTTTTATTCTAGTGACACTGTAGTGGTTTGGGGAATGGTTGAGCTAAGTTTGGTTATTTAGGTTTGCAGACGCTTTTCAGTTAGAACAAAGCTACAGGTTGATTAATGTTTTTGAACTTAAAAGAGGCTTTTCAGGAAGAGGTGGACATTTCAGAACTGCATATAACAGCATGTCTACAGGACAATATTCACGCATTCTGAAGACAGTAAAGTAATAGTAAGGAGCAACTGGTTTTATCAGGTTCACATATGAAAAAGTCTGAACATTTAGTTAGAATAGTTACAGTAGCACGTGGAATGGTTAAACAGAATATCTCGGTTAACTGTGTGTAGGGTGATTCACAAGGCAAACTTGCAAGTCAAACATTAGGCTTCAGAAGCAAAACCTATGCAAACAAAAATAATTATTTGCTAAGGTAGGAGGGGCGAAGGTCAAAGCAAGCTGGATGTGCTGAATGGCGCTTTAGGAGGTGCTTGAGGGCTAGTGCAAAGAGGAATGAAGATTTGTATTTCCTTTTGATCCCTTCCTCTAACGCTATCTTGAGAGTTCTGCTGTGAAATGGTTTAGTGGCTTGGTTCAGAAAGTGGCTGATGCTTTTGTGTGGCAGAAAGGGTTTGCTGTGTAAACCTGGACAAATTGCTTCATTGTTCCATGCCTCAGTTTCCCAGTCTGCAAAGTGGGGATGTAAAACCTCCAAGAGAAGGCTATTGTATTTTGAGGTTCTGTGCTGAAGTTTGAAATTATCTGGCAGCACAGGAGGCAGAAGTATCCTTGTCAATACTTATTTCCAGAAATTCAGTCTCATGTCAATGTCACGATTAAACCTTTAAAGAAAACTATGTATGCGACTCCCAATGAGAAAGTTGTGTAACTCCGTTTCTCAGCATGTCAGTGTGAATCACAGGGTCTCGAAGGGGCGCCAAGAGTCTTATCTTGTCTGTGTCATTTTTCATCTGAATTAGTCTGACGCTATTTATGTTGATCCCTCTGACGTGTTGTTTCATCATCAGGCTGTAGCAAAACCTAGCATCTTGGTGGCCTCAGAGAGCAAAAACTTTTGATGGGGTTACTCTTCGTGTGGGCTTGTCATGGATTTGCTGTGTGGCAGCTGACCAGCTTAAGTTTCTGCTGCTCGCATATGAAGTTTCTTGTTGCCATGGCTGTCTCCCTTGGTCCAGCTGGGACTATTTACTTTTTCTCAGGCTGAGATTTTGAACTGGAGACCTTCCTTCTTGCACTGCTTCCTGTTTACGGCCTTTCTGCCTTCCTCCATCAAATCTCTGTTACCAAGTTTACGCTGAATTCCATCCAATTTCTAGTATATTTGTCCTTCTTTAATTGTTTAGTGTGTTTTCAGCAAAAAGACAGTCCATATATGCTTTAGACAGTGAGAAGTGGTTTGTTTCTCTTCGGGTTCTCAAATACTTGGCTCTCAAACCTGTTCTCAGAATGCTTTGGGAAGTAGTCTTCAGGAAAACGGGTCTCCTGAGCAGGTTTAAATCAACATGTATTTACACTTTACGTATGCATACAGTTTATCACGTGTTTAGCCTATCTGAAATGGTTCACTGAAGCATGCTAGCTAATCATGGGTCCAACTCTGTGTGGGTTATGCATCCGCTGAGGCTGGGGATGTATGTGGAAATAGCTGTGCCAATGAGGCTCGCCAAAGTGCAGCCTTGTTCCAGGACCGCTTCGTGAACAGTAACTCGCTGCTTTTGCGTGTCTTGGTTGGTTAAATGAGATCAGTGCCAGCCTGAAGAGCTTTGCCTCTCCTCTCTTGCGTGTGTAGAGAAGTGGTTTCCTGCCAGTGATGGGTGTTGCTCGCTACCTGTGGGCAGTGAGCATGGGGCGAAGAGTGAGCAGTTTCCTTCAGTCTCTTTTAGGTCTGCAGGCATCCAGCTGCTTCTGTGTTCAGGAACCGGTCCTTACTCTGAATATAAGACACAAAAGAAGACAAGGAGCCAATTGGTGCCTATAGGGTAGTTGCTGTGTATTTGGATTCAACTTTTGATAGAGCTCGTGTTTTCTGTATTTTCTTCCTTCTAATTTTTTAATACTTTTCAGATGGTTAGGAATATACCTTTGTAGGCTAATGTTAAGATTATATAAATTCTTGGAACTTCTCTATATAGAGAGTATTTCTGTTTCTTTCCACTGCTCCATCAAAGCCAAATTTCAATTTAAAAGATGAAAACAGAAAAAAATGAGCACTTCTTTTGCATTTTGAGAAGGAAGAAGGACTAGATTTGCTGAAGCTCATTAGGGGATTTCTGTTGTTGCTGGTCATCTATCATCAACGTTCCTATTTACAACAAGATTCTTATGTCAATGGAAATTAATTTGAAACTAAGATTCAGGTCAAGCTTTATTCATGTTTAAATGGATTTTTTTCTCTTCCTGTTGGTATTTTGTAGATAGCTTTTGAAACGCAAACCTCTCTGGGTAGTTCTCAGATGAAAATTGTTTGAATATTAAAATACATGTCTATGTGTCTAACATATTTAGGTAGATTTTATTCTCTTGAAACTCAAAATCATTTGATTTGTTCATGGAAGCTATAGACAACCTGCGATGAGTGCCACCTCGTGGTCATTTCTTAAATTACAGCTATTATGGTTATCATGTAATGATTCTCTCTTGCTAAAACTACAAAGTACTGAAAAAACAACCTGAGTTTAATAACTGTTGATAGCAATTACCGTTAGAGAGAGATTTTTCATAAACCTGTGCACTCTTAAGTTGTGATAAAGCAGATTTTTTTTTCTCCATTTAATATTAAGCAGTTATAGTAATGCTTAGAGTAACAGTAATGCTTAGAAGAGGCTCAGTGTTTCCTTAGTCATTAAAAAGAATGAGTATTGAAGTATTTTAATATTTTTTCTAATATTGTTCTTTATATATATTTTAAGTCAAACTTATTGGACTGATTAAAAACTGAGTTTATTAATACAGTTTCTGGCATTTTTAGGTTATGAAGCAAAATGGGTCATCAGAGATATTAAATAAACTTTACGATACAGCAATGGACAAGCTAGAGGGTGTGAAGAAGGATTACGATGCCCTAAGGAAACGGTACAATGAGAAGATTGCAAGTCACAATACGGATCTGAGCCGCCTAGAACAGGCTGAGGAGGAGAACAGACGTCTTCAGAAACAGATTGACATGTTAATGAAGCAAAGGGACACAGCAATACATTTTCAGCAGCAATATTCGACCTCTCTTAGAAGGTAAAATTAGGTTTTGATACTTTCAGATACGCTGTGAAAGCAGTAACAATTCTCATGTAGCATCTTACTTTCTGTGTGGTAGAATCACAGATACTTTTCTAACTTCTTTTCTCGAATTTTTCTCTAGTGTGTATTTTCTTGGTACGATGAGTAAGCATGTGTTTCTATATATGATTTTCCTGGAAGGTCCTGGAAGGTGTGATGGGGATCTTTATTTGGAGAAATGGTGCTTTTTCTTGAAAAAAGGATTTTGCAGTGAGGGTTTTGGAGCTGTATGAGGAATTTTAACCATTGTTTATCTCATGTGAGAAAGGGGTAGTCTGCTGTTCAAGCTATGTTTATTCTTAGTTGTAGACACAGGAGTCAAATACAACAAGTTTTGTTAAATCTCAGGCTTAGTGTTCCAGACAAAGTCCTCAATGGGTGATGAGTCCATCAACGTTATATATCTTTATTTAAATATAAAACCCAGTCAATAGGAGTATATAATTTCTAAAAGGTGTTTAGCAAATGAAGATGTTCTCAAGCATAAGTTAACTTATCACAACATTAGAATTGCAGACCTTGTGGGACTCCGAGACAGAGCTTCGGGCTGGCAGCAGAGTTCACTGGATGCAGGCATCTGGGAGTCTCACTTCTCTGGGAAGGCGCTGCTGCTACGAGCAGTGCGAGTGTCAAAGCAGAAGGGCACAGGCACTGTGTCACACCACACTTAACCTCTCTCTGCTCATCCTTGGTACTAAGCCTACACAGATACCCATATGGGGCAGGAAGAATGCCAATACACGTAAGGACTCCAAAGAGCATCCGTGGGCGTGTTGAGAATGTTTTTGCTGACATAAGTTAGGGATAATACACAACTCCCACAGGCTAATGCCAAAAAATGTTGTTTTCCACATTCATAGGCTTTCAGTATTTAAAAAAGGTGAGATGGAGCATAGGTAATAATGTACACATGAATAGCATGTACATAGTGTGATACATCTAATTAAGTTATAGGAGAATATGACTAATAAGAGAATAAGTTATGTAACTTAGACTGCCATGGATTCCTGAAAGTGAGGGAAAGCCTAATATATATCCACTACAAGAAACACTGCAACCATGCTGATATGTGCAGAAGCCTAACATATTTGTATTATGGCCTTGTGATTTAGGTCTCCTTCTTGAGGAATGTGTGGTTTGATACTGAGCAGAGGTTGGTTTTAAGAATTTCATGAAAGATACTCATGTTCCTGTGAACCAGTAATCCAGCTAAATTAATATAGCTGAACTTCAGGAATTTTTGCCTTTTATTTGGTTGGCTTTGGGTCTGGACTTCTTTTTTTCACTTGTTCTATTTATAGAAACCTTAATTTGTCTTATGTTTATACCCTTTCTTCATAAGGAAAACCATGTTTCTTTGGGTGACTGGCCAAAAATTTTTAAAATGCATTTCAGGTGAGCATAGGTTTCAGAGTATAAGATGTAACAAACTTGGAGTTTGAGGATGAATGGGTCATAAATTGCAGTACTATTTTTTTCTATTAATATCAAGTCAAATATAGGGTTTAAAGAGAGCAGGAAGTGTAAGACTCCAGTGGTGGCCCAGGTCTCATTTTGAATGGATCTTCGGCCTTAAAAAATATCAAAGAAGTGTTCAGCCTTTTTTCTTTTATCTATAATGTTGTCACAATAATACACAGCATATGAATGCTACCAAGATGATTTAGTTGGTGAATACTTTGCAGATTACAAATTAGCTGTATCAGCTATGTAATTCCTTTGTGCTAAACCTTGCCCAACATGTGTATGTCTGCATTTTGAATGAGGGTGATGGCACTTGGGCAGATCTACCTGTAGTTTGCAGTTGCATTAAAGACAAAGCAAGTAGTCCTGGTGAGGGTTCTTTTCAGTATTGGTTGCTCCTTATAAACACATGCTTACTGCTGCTGACCCGTCTAACCCTGCTACTTGCAATCCATTCACAGCAGTTGGTAGAAATGGGCTTTCTCTGCAGAAGGCATCTCTGAAAATGTGATCCAGCTGCCTGTATTTCCTCTGTAGGAGGCGATGCAAGGTCAAGCAGGACCAAGGTGTTTCAGCTGGAACTTTGCTTTCAGGTCTTTATGCAGGTTTTTATCACTATGTAATATGAATGTCCCTCTATGGCAGAGACTTTCCTTTCTGATCAGTTCCCCATGCTAGTATGCTTGTCGTGGTTTGGTTGGGGTTTGGTGGGTTTTTTCCTTTGTGTTTTTTTTCTCCTTCTTTACTGATGACATTATTTTGTTTGGCGAACATTGCCTTAAATCCTCTCACCTCCCCTCTCTCCTGTATTTTCCCAGTGTTGTCCTTGATTTGACCCCCAAATAGTTTTCAAATGTGTTGTGGGTTCTCACATTTCTGATAGATCCTTGCACTTCTCCTGTAGTATATTCTTCTTACCTTCATGCTCGCAGTTCTGAAAAGACAAAAGAAATCCAAATTGTAATATTGTTAAGTCTTCTGTACTGCCATCCTGATGATCTCTTAAACTGAAGAATTTCCTCAAAGGAGCTGGGTGATGGTTTTAAAATTACTGGCAGATGCCTCAGTAATGCTATGGCTATGCTTTGAGTATGCTGAGGCTTTCAAGGAAATACTTTAAATCGGGTTTACAGCTCTTTCTTGGGAAAGGTCAGGCAACATGCTGGATTAGACAAGAAATTGCACTTTTAAACAGTGTGAGAAGTTTTGTGTGTGAGAGAGAGAGTTTTGCCAGAGGTTTGTGGGCACCTGAAGTTTGGATAACCCTAAAGTCCATCAGGTCAGGTACAGGGTTTCCATCAATGGCATTTACCTTGGGGTTTTGGAAAAAACATGCGAGGAAATCTTAGTGTCCAGTTGTGGTAAAACACCGCTCTCAGGAGAGATTCCTTTTCAGACCTAATTGTGAACTTGTCTGTGGAATTGTATTCTCGCTTTTAAGAATGCTTTGTCAATATAAACACAATAGTTACTATTTTTAAATTAAACTTTTTATGTCCTTTTTTTGATTGTGCCATGCTTCAGTGTGTTGTGGTGATAAAGTATATACGTTTTTGTCTGTGTTAAATTTAAAAAAAAATAATTACTCTTGACAGTTTAAGATACTTTGCATTTTAGTTTTACTAGATGACCTACGGATGAAAACAAACAGTAATGTATGAATTACTTGGTTTTAGCTCCATTGTCTGAATTTTTACTGTAAACCCACTTTTTTGGCATATTTGGGCATGTGGAAGTTGTTCTGGTTTTTTTTCCAATTTCTGCATTTGTTTCCCTTCTTCCCATATGCCTGGGAGCATGTGTTGGGAGAAGGAATTAACTTCGAAGATGAGCAGAGCTCAATGCAATAAATAAGGTTAAACTTGTGCTATTAAATAATGACAATATTTTGCATTCCTTTTAGAATAATTTGATAGACATCTTTTAATAATTAAACTAATTCTAAATTATTTCTAACAATTGTTATGTTTCAGTTCCTTAAAGAGGTTTTGTAATATTCCTAAGGCAATAATTAGTCTAACTTTTATTTTGCAGCACTGAGAGTACATTGTCAAAGGTGTCCTATGTGGTTGTGTTTTACCGACGCATACATTTGGTTACCCAGCCAAATCCTTGATATATGAAAAAGGAAAATGAGGAACAAGTATCTTATTGGCATTTCCGCTTGTTTTTAGATTTGAATCTGTACAGCAGGAACTAAGCAACACCACAGCACAAAACAAAGAGTTGCAGAGAGAGATGGAGAGATTACAGTCGGAGGTGACAAGGTTCAAAACAATGCAGCTGAAAGCAGCAAAGGATGCAGAAAAATACAAGGAAGAAAGGGATTCAGTTTTCAATGAATACCGCCTCATAATGAGTGAGAGAGATCAAGTAATTAAAGAGGTAGATAAGCTTCAAACAGAGCTGGAGCTTGCGGAGTCCAAACTGAAGAACACTTCTTCTGAGAAGCGAGTGGCCAGTGAAGAGATGGAAGCTTTAAGACAGGTACTCACCTATTCTTTTGATGGGGAGGGGATATGAATATACTTTGTTGATACTAGAATAAGAAATGTATGACTGGATGGAAATCAGGAAACGGAAAATAGGGATGCACTGGATTGAAAAAGGAAAATAGGAATGCACTGCAAAGAGAAAATTCTGTGCTGATGTTTTCCTATAGCAGTCCTTTTTACTATCAATTTATTAAGACTGCATGCTTGAATAGAGTACCTGTCAGCTGAAATTTGCTGTTCACTTGACTTAATTTTGTTCTGCTGATTATAAATCTTCCCTTTACTGTGTTAGTCTTCTATGTCTTTTCAAGTAATGCTCTCTGTAACAATAGAGCTCTAAATACTCATTATTTCTAACTTCTAACCTCTACAGGAACCACTGGATACTGTCTACTATGACTTAAGACGGTACATGATAAAGTAGTCTCAAATATTTACGCAAAGCCTATGCTGACATGCATGTTCTTACTCATTTGCCCTCCTTCTGCCTTTAAGTTAAAAAGGATAGTTTGAAGATTTTTCAGTAGAACTTGGGCATGCCTTAAAGTGTGTGAAATCAGAACTTTGTAGTTTTCAGCAATATGTTCTTGAAATGCTTATATCACAACCATGTTATAACGATGCCGTTAAGATTTCCAAAACACAATTTACTGCTCGGTTTCATTTCAGCTGACATGCATTGACTTGACCCTTTGGTTTACAAATACTTAGCTTAGCATGAAATAGATACAAGCAAATGTATTCCATTGCCTATAAATCTCATTTTACTTTTTCCACAGCATTACATGTGAACAAAATGCCCTTTATGAAAAATCAAGGTGTGGAGCTTTTTTTAAATCACACTGTTGTAGAGGGACATAATGTGGATTGCGACTTACGGCATCAGAGCTTTTAAAAGTAACTAACTTCTGGTTTTAAGAATTTGTAGTTTTCAACCCTGCGTATTGGCCAGCTAATTAATTTAGCTTCTACAGTGATTGAGGTTTTAATGTTTCATACCTGTTCTACTTCCATCAAAGCCATTAAGCCAACAGAAATGTCTGTTGTTGATTTCAGTGGCATCAGGGTAGCTAGTGGGGAATACTGATGAGAACAGCCACAATTAGTCGTTCTGCTCCAGTTTGTTCTATCTGTCATTGTGGCACTATAAGTAATTTGCCAAAGTGGTTTAAGGGGCAGGAAATTAAAATTTTAAACACAGGGGTGTTCCCTCCTACCCAGATGACTTGATGGTGGTGTTTGAATAAGAACAGGGAGGAGCCTGGGACTGGTGAGTGAGATGCTGGCAGGGCACAGGCATGCGTTTTTTTTTCACCCGCAGAACTGGCCCATCAGAAAGCAGAAATAACTGCTTCTATAATGTACTCAAAGGTGTAAAATAGCAGTATTGTCAGTTTTCTTTCTGCTTCTGTTTTCCTTCCCTGTAGCTATGACTCTTCTGCTTGTGAGCAGGTATGTTCCTGTGTCGCATAGAGCTTGCTCGCTGCAGCTGCATTCAGAGCATAAGGGATTTTCTAGTTCTGGCAAGGCAAATGTTTTAAAGGTTGAAAAAATCTATTGACCAAGTGATACATTCACTTGAAATAGTATCCTGAAAAATGCCCTGACATAAGTGAGATTATCCTGTCAGCGAATAGTTGGTCTGGTGCTTACCAAAATGTAACTTAATGTTCTTTGCTCTCCGTGTGATGTATATAGCATCTTTATGTGCCCTGTTACATAGTGCCCATTGACTGATTGAAACAGCACTGAATCCAACTAGGTCATTTTAAATGTAGTTTCTTCCGTGAAACTTGTGTTTTGCTACTGTACCTTTTGTGTCCCAAAGAAATGCAAAAGCAACTGCAATGGAAAAGAGGTTGATTGAGGTTGAAGAGGCATTACATCATGAGCAGTTACTGATGAGGTCAATTCCCTAGTTAGATAGTGAAGCTTTGTTGGTCACACATGCCCAAACATAATGGGTTAATTTACATCTGGAATGTAATAATTGTCTGGCATTTATAAATGATAGAAGAAATCTCAGGATTTTGCGCTAGAGACAGTTTTGGATTAAGATGGTTTGAGTTTGGCCACTCAAAGCTAGCGATTAGATGTCACAGATTTCCCCCTCTACTTGCCCAGTGGTGTTTTTTTTTGGCATAATCTCTTGCTCCAGCAAATACTTAGAATGTCGTGTTTCATCTCAGTGGTTGTCAGCTTTCCCCTCTGTTTAACAGACCTGTTGTATTTTGCACTATATTCAGATGCGAGAACTTCCTTCAAACATAAGAATTATTCACAAATTCAGAATCATTCTTCAAACCAAACCCCTAATGTTTCCAAACAGAAGCTGTTCAAGTCGGCGCCAAATGGCACATTGTTCTGTGCTCTCATGTTGTAATTTTGTGCAAATGTCACAGGAAAAAGACAGAGGTGAAATTTTACTGCTGACCACTGGAGGCAATGGCTGCTTTTATTCAGATAGCTTATATCGAGCATGCTGGAATAAATTGTGGCAATGTATATTTTTTCCAATTGCCTTAAAGTACTGTAAATTCCTGTTTAATGAAGGGCATTCTGGGAACTTTGCCTTGATACTTGATGACTTTCATCTCTGCTGCATGCTGGAAAAGACTTAGTACTTTTGTGTAAGTTTTATACGCTCATTTGAATGCACATTTTATACAGACTATAGTTAAGCTGTGCAAAACATTGCTTCCAGTACTAAAACTTGTCTGCACCACCAAATGGGTCAGGGACTTCTCTCTTCGGAAGTACTGAGCAACAGAAGCCCTTATTGATGTTGAAAAAACTTGAGTGCTCTGGTAATTGCAACTCACTGATCTGTTTAAAGTTCACAGAGTGAGTCATTAATTCTAGTGCTTCTCTCTTACTCTACAGCAAAAATATCTGTTTTAATACTGTCGCAGAACTGTTTTAACAGCCTGACTAGCCTCAGTTAGATGCCATATCTCAAAACCAATTATATTAGTACAGCAAAATGCAGTTGCTATCCATGCTTTAAATACTCAATCTTATTCCTTGCAAAATATAGAGGAAAATAGAATGGAAGTCAGTTTATGACATGGTGTTTTTCTATCCTTGAGTGTTTGGACCGTTTCCTTCTTTTGCTTTTCAGATGTCAGCTGTCTCTGGTAATCTTTTTGAGATAAAAACATTAGTAGTTTCTAGCTAGGGGTGCCTATATGTAGAAGGACTTCTTTGTAGCAATTGGCTGAATGCTTCTAGAGAGCTGGAACATCTAAAAACTAGTGGCATGAAATTCATCTGTTTCAATGCCTCATTCTTCCAATAGGAAGTCTAGTTTCAACTATTTTAAAAGGACAGATTGTATTTTAGAGATGTATTTTACTGATCTTTTTTATTATGATGCAGTTGAATTCCACATTTAATAAGATGTACTGTCATCCTGCTTTATGGCATACTGTAGTTTTTTTCTCTGAACATTCTGTAGTTTGCACACTGGTATCTTACTGGTATGTGACTTTAATGTCCCTTTAAAACTTATGAGGAAGCTATAAAATACTTAAGTAGCTGGGTTGTCTAAATTATTTCAGTCCTATAAAATCGAGGCAGTTGTTTGAAAACATTTGTAACATGTTCTTCCCCTTTGCCATATTTGAAGCCTTTTTTAAAACACCAAGTCTGACCGGTTAGTAGCCTTCCCTCATTTAGGTTCTTCAAAACTGTGAGTGCTCCCAGATTCTTGCTTACTTTTGACGCAGCACTGTGCTAATGTGTTGGAGTGATATATTTAATACCACATTTAATATTCTTTGCTTGTACTTTTATGCATTGTGAGCAACTATCTGTTCTGCTCCCATTTTTCAGAACATTAGTGGTAAACTCTCTAGGCTTTTAAGGTGTCAGTGTGTATCCAGTTGGAAAGATGAACTATTTCTTTCTGTACTTAACCTACTGCCAACAATGGATCTTGTTCTAGGAGCTAAACTCAGCTCTAGTGGAAAGAGATCGAGCAATTTGTGAGAGGAATGAGTTGCTGGAAAAATACTGCCATGAAGTGAAGGACAAAGCTGAGGCTCAGAAGGAACTTGACCAAGCTTGCAAGGATATAGAGACAGTGAAGGAAGAAAGAGATGTTGCCAGGAAAGAGAGAACAGAAGCTATCATCCAGAGAGACCATCTACTAAGGGAATATTATCAAGCCCGTCAGGTATTGCAAGTCTTCACAGATGACTTTTTCTTTCTTAGCTTCAAAGGGTCAGTAATTTTCAAGAGATGAGTTAAAGGTCTGGGCACACTGGGTGTCTTCCCCCTTTTCCCCAAGCCACTCTAAAATACCTACATATAAACGCACGTATGTTCTTCAAGGCATAGTGACAGAACTTCTTGTTTGAAAGAAATACAGTCATGCTTCATATTAAGTTTCTGCTTGTGAAGATAAAGGGCAAATAAAATACTGTGATCCAGCAGGTAGCCAAGCAGTTTATTAGCTGCTGGTAGGCTTGTTGCCATCTATAACGTGTGGTGTTCGTGCCTGTGACCAGCTCAGGATGTTAGCTATTTCTAATACTTCATAAAGGAAGTAAATTGAAGTGTGACTGCAAATTTTCTAATCTGTACATGTTCTTAGTAGAAATAGACTATTCTGACAATTTATGTCTCTGTGTGGGTAGTAACATTCTTACAATTGTGCATGTTTACTGATGTTCCTGTCCTGTCTGTGATACTAAACATCAATCCACATAGAACTGTAAATTCTTACTTGTAATGTTGTGTGAAAATGCATAGTATCACAACTTTTATGCTCATGAAATAACTAAGGAATACAAAATGATTTAATATTAAACTAGATTTTGGGTTGTTTTCATTAAACTTGTATTCCCTTTTGACTGAATACCAACCCTTTACTAGTACAAAAAAAGTTTTTAGTCTTGCCTGTCACACTGATTTGTCAATCCCAAATGAGTGTGTGTGGGAGCAATTAAACTATGTTTTCAATTGTACTGGAAAGAAATCTTTCATTGGGTTTGATTCTTCATGGCCAAAACAGTGGGATTTTTGGAAACTTGTGCTTTTCTCAAGGAAGTTGAGCAAGCTTGGGTGAACTTTGCTGTGACTTAGCAATGGACCTGCTCAGATGCTCACCTTTGGCAGATTCCGACTCAGAACTGTCATTTCAAATGTAAAGGTGTTTGTTGATCTGAGTGGGTTTGATTGTCTTTTTCCTGCCAGCAGGACTGGAACAGGAGAAAGTGATCCTTGGAAATGAGAGAGACAATTAAAAGGCCAGACATGACTCTTCATAGCCTCTGTTTGGTCTGATTTGTTGCAATTTTTATTTTCTAATGTTGAGGTGAGAAAGTAAACCTGGTGTTTAAGGTTCAGTGCTCTCTTATTTGTGAATATATTTATAACTCATTTAGAGGAAAAAAGAGCCTTTAAAGTGTATTAATTGTGACTTAGTAGTCTCTCTTTGATATACATGCATCCAGGTCTTAAAAAGATGCATCCAAAATGAAATCTTTAATCAAACATCAAGTCTAGTCAGATTCATTAGAGTTACTTATATTCTTGAAATTAACCACACACAGTAGTTTGCAAGCCCTCAGTATTTGTGGTGGGCTGTATAGCAGTAGTTGGCTTGTGTTTACTGTGCTGCAAGCTTGGAGTATTCTCCGTGGATCTGACTTGCTATTGTCACCATCTCTCTCGTTCTCAATAGAGAATGTTGGGGGAATAAGTTAATTTAAGAAGAAAGTAATTCTTATCTAAACCAAGAAACATTCAAACAAAACTTTTTTGGAATTCCATTGCTCTGCTTTGGAGTTAAGGGACCCGTGTGAGTCACAGGTCTGTGTTGTGAATGTGTACGTGTAGTTGTCCCAGAGCAAATAACTGACATTAATGCAGGAAATCTGTGTTGTAACTGCTTATAATAGCGTGTCTGATTTCTAAATATCCTTGTAGGCTTTTTTCTGTCGTCTGAGCAGAACAAGATAGAAGCATGGAATGTCATCTCTGAAATACAAAAAGGTTCACTGATGTTTTCCCCATCCCTGGAAGTGTTCCAGGCCAGGTTGGATGGGGCTTTGAGCAACCTGGTCTAGTGGAAGGTGTCTCTGCCCTTGCCAGGGGGGTTGGAACTAGATGATCTTTAAGGTCCCTTCCAACCCAAACCATTCTATGATTCTCTGTTATTCTGAAGTGAGGATTCTTATTCACACAGGTTGTATTTGCACAAACTTGTGTGCCACTGAATGAAATGTATTACAAGAGTTTTTACTTTTTTCCCAAAGTTGCCATTAAGATAAATGAACACATTTCATGAAAACATGAGAATTGAATACATCGGGTAACACACATGTAGTAAAAGCTGTTTGTGCATACTTACCTAAAGATTGTGCCTAAAATATTAGAAATGTGTTTCTTAATTCCTAGATACAAGATTCTGCTACCTTAGACATAGAAAGAGCAAACAAAGAAATTGAAATGCTGCGGAAACAATATGAGGCAATGTCACAAGAACTAAAAGAAGCTGTCCAGGAAGCAGAAGTAGCCAAGTGTAGGAGAGACTGGGCCTTTCAAGAGCGGGATAAGATTGTTGCAGAAAGGGAAAGTATACGGTAAATGAATGCTAAATGGTACATGAGTGGTCTTCTTAACACCTTGTGTTCAGTTGATGCAATTCTAGGACTTGCTGCGTTTTGCTTTCTTCAACTTGTTGGAACTTCTGCAGTAGCTATCACAGGGTGGAGGTTTTCTTTTGGGTTTTTTGGGTATTTTTTAAATTTGAGGGCACCTTACAAGATACTTTGCTTTGTCTGTGCTTTCATACTCATAATATGTGTGTAGTAAATACCAGAGAGAGACTGACAGCACTGCTATGTAAGAACAACAAAATATGCCTTCATTTAGGCATGATATACCTAATCCTGCTATAGCTATAGTCTTGCAAATAATTCTGTACCTGTGGGGACATGCCACAAAAAGTACCCACTGTATTTGCTACTAAACATATATAAGGAACTAAGGGAAAATACTTAAATCAGGGGGTTTTTTTCTGCTAGTTTAAAGAAGACAAGTAGAAATAAAGTTTTGAAAGGGATGAAGAAAGTTTCTGTTATCTTGACAAACTTTTCCTTAAGACCTAGTATATGTAATATTTTTCTTTTTTTACTTTTTTTTGAGAGAGAGGTCTCTTGAAAGGTTTTTTTTTTTAATTTTAAATAAACTATACAATGTGGTAAAACTACTTTGTTACTTAGATAGGTTGTTAAGTAACAAAATGGAAACTTCTTTGCTTTTGAAGGACTTTGTGTGACAACTTAAGGAGGGAGAGAGACCGGGCTGTGAGTGACTTGGCTGAAGCTCTTCGCAATCTGGATGACATGAGAAAGCAGAAAAACGACGCTGTGCGTGAACTGAAAGAACTGAAGTATGTTAGAGAAATGAGCAAACTGCATGGAAGCTTGTGATAAAAAATTTGCTTTGTTAGCTGTGTTAGCAAGTGAATTATATGTTGTAATAGCTGTGGGACAGCAGATATTCATGGTATTGTATGTGGAAACACTGCCTATATATTTTATTATTGTGGAAATTATTGACATGGGCCAGATCCTAAGTCTTACTATCTTAACCTTTTTCTCTTATTAATGCGATGCATATTCTAAGCTTTGTACTGTGGAGATACACAGTGTGGGATTCTCCCACTGAAGTCGGATTAGCTGCAATTTAGTTCCTCCCCACTGTATTCTCACTGGTTTATGAATGCAAGGAATACATGCATCATATGTCATCTCAGTGGGTTTTGGAAGAGGTTTTGCTCTCAATATTTATCATGTCCTACTTGTCGTGAGCATACCGATGCAGCTTATCTGAGGATAAATTAAATGCATTTTGGGAAATATTAGAAACCTAGTTGTGCACTCATTTGTGTGAAAAAAATGCAAAAAAAAAAGAAGTTATGTTAGGACAATATATAGAAAAGGAAAGTCAATTCAATAGCAGCCCAAGAATGTTAGAAAGATGGAAACATGGGGCAAATTTCTGGCACTGCTTTTTGAGTTAGAAAACAAAATATGAGGTATGTCATGATGAAAACATTATGTATCAGTTTGTTTAAAAGGGTTGCCTGTGTCTATAAATATATTTTTTTCTTTGCCTAGGGAGAAGATGGAGAATCAGTTGGAAAAGGAGGCCAGATTCCGTCAACTGATGGCCCATAGTTCCCATGACTCAGCCATAGACACAGATTCTCTGGAATGGGAAACAGAAGTGGTAGAATTTGAAAAAGACAGAGTAAGTAAAAAAACATCACCTGCATTGTCTTATATATCGGATAATTTTTAAGACAATTATAACATCTTAATACTAGGTATGATTAAAAATAACTCTGTAATCTGTCTCTTTTTAGTTCTTTATTGTTGTTGTGCTAGGAACCACACACACATGCAGCAAGTGCAGTAACATCTAGATGAAAGTAGTTGACAAAACCAAGCTGTTATACACAAGCTTTTTATTTTTTTCATATGAGTTATAACTAAAAATAGTATCTCCATCTGATCTTGCAGGGTACCCAGGTCCACGTATTGTAAAAAGTGTTTTAAGTTAAACATTTAGTGTTCTTAAAGTTAATGATTCGTTGCAGAAATGGCAGTGCTAAGGCAGCCAAAACTTAAGATGTGATGGAAACATTGACATCAGACAGCCCAGTCCTCTACGCTTACAGGCAACATCACTTAAAATCTACGCATAAAATAGTTAAGCTTTTACATGGAGTTATTTCTTCTACTTTTGCTCAGATTTGATGAATAGAAATTTTAAAGTATTAAAAATATTTATTCATGATGAATTTGTATTTTAGGGCAACATTGCCCTTCAGCTTAAAAATCTGGGATGAAAGGAGATGCTAATGTGCCCTGCTTGTCTGTAGAGGGAGTTGAATCCCTTTCCATTTTGGCATATTAAATAAGGTATTATGCTTAGCATTCCAGATAACCTCTATATCCTTTTGTTATTCTAGTAGTACTTTTCTCCGTTTAATTTTATTTTTCTTCATTGTAGTCTAGGATTTTTATTTCACTGCTTTGCAAGTCTTGAATGCTGTTCTGTTTGAAATTCTTGGCTGGCACATCATATTGTTTGCTAATAGTCGTTCTTCTGACCACATAGAACACACAGGTGGTCTTCCAGATTGTGTTTCATTTATAATGGCTTCTGCATATACCAGAATCTCTTTAATATTCCTGAATGACAAAGTTAGTGATTTAATGCTGTCAAATTAAATCTCTTTTACTTTACTGCAGTATTTGGGGTCATCTTTTTTATGCTCTTCCAATCTGTCTCTGTTCTGACAGTGCATCCCAACAGAATCACTAAGATGTTCCCTTTTTGATAATAAAAATATTATTTCATATTATTATATGTTGAAATATATAGTTTGAAAAGGCTATGTGAACTGGGTACCAATGCTGATCCATCAGGACCACTGTCTGACCACTGCCTGTAAAATCCTTCTGGGATAACAATTCCCCTTTCACCATATGCTGTACCTGTGGTAAACAACATTGCAGCCTGATGAATTTCCCATTTATGTGCTGTTATTTAGTTATTCTTTACTTCAAAGATTGTTCTAAATGTTTGCATTACTGAGATCAAATGCACAGGCTTTGTCATTTGAATATACGTTTCCCTTTCCTAAACATAGGGATTATACTTGCTGCTATCAAATTATAGTAATATTGTGCCAACCTTGATTAGAAATACAGGAAAATCCTTGCTGGCCTACCAGCATTTGAATTCCAGCATGGAAATTATAGAGTTGAATAAATTTAAATCCTTTCATTTTTGCTTCAGCTTCACCTGCCTGCTTAAGCTCGTGTTCTATATAATCACTCAGCTCAAAACGAGGAGAAATAATATTCACTTTTTGGCTCTGAGGCTATGCAATGATGCTGTGTTCTGTATTCGATCTTTATTTTAAAACTTCCCTGTTTGGTTCAATGACTGATTTGTTAAAGGTGTTTATAACTATTCACATCAAGGATGATCTGTTTTGGGCCAGGGTTGGTAGGATATAGCCTCTAATCTGTATTTAGAAGTGGTCCCCCATAATGTTAGAGCTTTTTTGTTTACTTCTGGTCTTTAGCCATATTTTCTGAGTTCATTTAGACATCTTTCTGAGTTCATCACTAAGACACAATGCTGTTTCTACAATTGTTTTTTTCCCAAAGTAATACCCATTCTTGGGGAATCTGTCCTTGTTCTCTCATTACACATTCAGCATCGTACCTTAAAACAGGTTAAACATGCCTGAAAATGCTTTTTTGCATGCTCTTCTGCTTTCCTATTCCTCTTTGGTGAAGTTCCCCTTATGCATTATTTCAGCCTTAATCTGAGAGAGAGAAGGATCGTTCTAGTGCTAGAGGATGCCTAATAACTAATGGAATTGGGAGCTTATATATTGAAGTACAAAAATATTAAAACTTGCCTAGAACAGGTACCCTGTAAATATAAGTGTGTAGTACAAACATGCAGTAATGCCTCTTGATAACACAGTGGCACAATGATTGCCAGGGCAGTTGAGTCACTTGTTAATAATATTTATTAGGATGATATGGACTTGAAAGCACTTGGTTTTGATGTGGCAGAAGGCGTGAATGAACCATACCTCCCTGGAGACTGTGGGATCTTTGTTACCAAAGTAGACAAAGGAAGTATTGCTGATGGTCGATTAAGGTAGGGTTTGACTTTGGAATATACTTGTCTTTTGTTGATCATAATAAACTAAATATGAGCACATTGTAAATTGTCTTCAGTTTTTCCCATTTTAAGTTCTTTTTTTATCATTGGTCATGTGTTTATTATTAATGTTGATTGTGAAATCACACTGAGAAGACCAATGCCTAAAAGCATTACAGAAATTAAACACTATTTGATTCAACCCTTAAAACTCACCAGGATTTGAAATCTTTCTCTGTGTCTCACCTGCTCCATTTTATTATAGCCTCAAACTTTGACCTGTTTGTTTAAATTTTGGGAAAGACATGAGGGTGAGCTACTGGAGGAGGAGGGCAGGGGAAAGGAGAGTAGGGCAAGGGATAATTTGAAACCTGCTCATGTTCTTAGTGTCAATAGGAGGTTTTTAACCACTCTTTTCTGTCCAAAGAGTTGCTTTTAAATGAGTAGTCGTTACTGATTTGCGAATATACTTTTTCTTTTGCTTTGTTTTCATTTAGCTGCTATTTAATGCTTTTTCAGGAACGGAGAACTCCAGATAATTGAGGATTAGCATAGTGAGATCAGTTCTGTTGCACCCCTTTTCATGAACGTTTTTCATGTGCTGCATCCAGCAAAGTAGGCTTGTAACACTGACCTGCTTATTTCTGTTTATCTGCCAGAGTGAATGATTGGTTACTGAAGATAAATGATGTAGATCTCACTAATAAGGATAAAAAGCAAGTTATAAAAGCTGTTCTAAATGGAGGAGGTGTCATTAACATGGTAGTTCGAAGAAGAAAGTCCTTAGGTGGGCGAGTGATAACACCTCTTCACATCAATGTTTCTGGACATAAAGGTAATGGCTATAAAGGCTGTATATAAATGGTACGTGTTTTTCAGTCAAAAATGGTTTGTAATAAAGGTACATGTTCTGAGCCTCTGCTTAAATCCCACTTAAACTGTTACTACCTCCTAGATAGGGATTTTCATTAATTGTTTTTAGCAGACTAAGAATGCTCATAATCACAATAGCTTTATTCTCTAAGTACAGGTTTTCTGTTTTGTTCTTGGGTGGGTTTTGGTTTTGTGGGGGGTTTTTTGTTTATTTTTTGGGGTGTGGTTTTTTTTTTTTTTTTTAATACTTAGTTCTAGCTAGCTGCTTGTCTGGAGTGTTACTGGGAATCTAAAAAAGACTCTTAAACCCATCAGTCACCCCAGCTTTGTATGATTGTATTAAACTTTGGGATATACCCCTATTTTTCCCCCCCACTGTATTCTTATTTCTTTAAAAGGGTTTTCAGAAATAGAAATTCAATTGTTTTGGTAGTTATATTTCTTGTGCAGGCAGGTCAGTCGTGCTGTTTGAGCAAGGTATTTGACTTGCAGGAGTAAATTCATGTTTATTTTCTCTATTTCAGACAGTGGGGTCAGTCTAGAAAACGGAGTATTTGTTGCTGCTGTTGTTCCTGGAAGCCCAGCTGCCAAAGAGGGTTCCCTTACTGTGGGAGACAGAATAATTGCTGTAAGTCTTAAGAATGCATTCTCCTTTTTTAGCTTTTACTTGTTTTAAAGTGTTATCATCGATACATTAATCCCAAACTTTCCAATCAGTTTTTTACTTTCATTGTATTATACCCGTTTTGTATATTTACTAAATACTTGTTATAAATTAGTAAGTTTGCAGGCTGGGTGATTAACATAATGTGCAGGTTATTTGCTACGCTTAGCTCATGAGAATTTTTGAGAGACACTGACTTATTTTTCACACTTGGCTTATATATAATGATACTTGTGATTTTTATACTGTATAGGAAAGGTCAGTTCCAAAAAGACATCCCTTGGTTGGATGAAAGGTTTCTTGTCTTTTAAATTATGATAGCACAGGTGTCATCATTTTGGAGGGGAAGTTTTTCCCTGTGTGTATTTGCAGCCTTAAACAACCTGTCTGATTTATGAACTCCTGTGGAATGGAAGATGATTACTGTCCATGTACAAATGCATAGAGGCTAAGGTAGTGAAACAATACTTGTTACACTGTATCTCTAGTAGGAACAGGAAAATATAATTAAGAGGCTTGGGTTTTTAGTGGAGAATGGAAAAAAAGACAGGACAAGGTCAACCAGACTTCAGTCATGTTTTCCTTGTCTCAGAGATGCTACCTTAAGATGCTCCCCACCTGCTACCTTTGATTTATGGATGGCTGGTTTGGTTTCTTTGTGTTTAGATCAATGGCATTGCACTAGATAATAAGTCGCTTACTGAATGTGAAGCTTTGCTACGAAACTGTAGGGATTCCCTTACCCTGTCATTGATGAAGGTGAGTAGACGCAAAATTTGCAGAATTTTCTTGAACTTACAAAGAATTATTTTAGTTATTCAGGGAAGAGTGTATTAAAAAATTAATATATCCTCATGGGAAAGTCTCTGCTTAAAAATAAGACCATCTGGATGCGTTTCACTGGTGCTATACTCCACAGTTGTTTCCAAAGTAAGGCTATCGTGGCATCTGGTAGGAAATTAAACTTATTTATTCTTACTTCTCTCCCATTTGTTTGCTGGTCACATGAAATGACTTCCAGCACAATTGCTTCTTTCTTCTTGGCTTCTGCTTCAGAGCTGTAGCAGTTTTGTACATGAAAGATAAGCTGCCTCCTGACTACAGAAAGGTTTGCTTTAAGTCAGGAAGGAGTTGTGTGGAAAACTGAACTGGCTATCATGAGGATTAAGTACAAGGCTTTCTTCTTCAGGCTTATTGCTTTAAAAATATTATTCTGCTTTGCTCATTGAGGTTAGAATCCCATTATGCTGGGCCTGTCACATGGGCTTTCTGAGTGATAATTCCAGCTCCAGAGAGCTTGAGGTTTTAAGAAAGTAAAAAAAGATGAAACGTTTCTGGGAAAATGGACGACGAAAGATGATTTACTAGCATCACTTAACAGAGCTAGAAATGCAGGCCTCTTCACTGTCAGTACAGTGCTTCTGCCACAGTGTGAAGTTGCCCTTCTGGAATTGTTCTGAAAACATTTCAAAAGATTTCTAGCTTCATTTTATCTGCTGTTCTGTGCTTTGCACCTGCAAGATTTTGTTAAACCATTCCCAACCGTATCTATGTGTGTGTTGGTGTATAGTCAGGTATAGGTAAATCAAGGAGGCTAGAATATGCCTCATACTAACCAGAAATCAGCCATAATAATAAGGTGATCACTTGTTTATTTGGGTTTGTTTTGGTTTTGTTTTAGGTTTTTCCTCAGAGTTCATCTTGGAGCGGTCAAAATATATTTGAAAATCTGAAGGATTCAGAAAAAATATCAAACTGTAGGGTTCATGCATCAGAGGTACAAGCCCAAAATAAAAGAAATCTGAAACTCAACAGCTCAACACAGACTGACATTTTCAATCCAGACATCATGGATGGCAAGAAGGACCAGAGTGATCAGGGCAGCGGTTCATTTTGCGATCACAAACCTTTCCCTAATAACACATTACGAGTAGGCTCTCATAGGAACACAGTGCACAGTTGCCACAGTAATTCAGAACACAGTCTCAGCTCATTCAGCCCAGAGACCTATGGGGGCCAAGGCTTTGGAGCTGTTGACTTGGACAACAGGAGGCTGCCTTACGAACCTACAGGAGCTGACTGTATGATGGTTGAGACAGCATTTGACAAAGCACATGGAACTAAGCATAGTGGTGGTACCTGGCCAAAAGTCATGGTTAATATCTCAGCAACAGAAACAGAAAAGTTCTCTGTGTATAAAAAGCCAAAACAAAGGAAATCTATCTTTGATCCTGATACTTTCAAAAGACCACCAACTCCTCCTAAGCTGGAATACCTTTCCCCTAATCAGGTCACGGGCCATTCACCTCAGCCATCAAAAGCTGAAGTGGCTTCAACTCCTCCAACTCCTCCGAAGAGAAGTGACTCTATAAAGTTTAAACATAAACAGCAGACAAGCTCTGCATCAGAGTCTACAGTAACAACTGGATCACCACCCACCAGCCCAGCCACTGCCCAAGCTCCAGTTTCCTTGGCACTTAAACAGGACTCTGCTACTCTCAAGGGGCACAGCAGGAATGCTGGGCATTATTATCGGGAGGAGGGTATTGACTGCACTCATCTCTCTTCAAGGAAATCCTGTGAAGATGACATTGGCTTTCAAAGAGTTGAAGAGCCAGAGATCAAAAGACCAAGGCCAAAATCAGCTCCTGCACTGAGGCATAAAATGACCCATATGCCCATTCCTAATCCTGCGATTCAGGTAGAAACTTGGTATATTGAAGCAAAAAACAAGAAACCTTAAAGTGTATTTCCAGTGTGGTTTTGGGTGCTCAGTTACATACCATAACAGGACAAGCATAGCCTGTTCTCTGAGAAGCTACCCCCAGCTCAGTTGTCACTTCGCAGTATCACAAAATACAAAACCAATTCATGAACTTGCAGGGTTTAACAGGCAGTGGTGGCTGCTAGACAGAATGATAGGCAGCTTAGAGGCAGTATCTTGGGTTTTAATGCTGCTTGATGGAAGATCAGGGCTCTTTCCTGTATGTTTCTGGCAATCTGAAAAAAAAAAAAGAGAAAAAAATTGCAAAGAGGCAGCTTTAGAAAAGCTGAGAATACAGCATCCTAAGTTTTACAAGAATCAGATTGGTTGCCCAGCTCGCTGTACAAATTAATGGAAAAAGGTATACCATTCACAGGGTTGTTTTTAGACACATGGAAAGACTTAGAAAATAATTTTGTATATCTAATCTGAAATTCGTAGGGTGTTTGGCACATTACACTATAAAAATGGACTATTTATGAGAACATGGTTTAATAATACAGTTCAAAACGAGAATATAATTTCTTAGAATACACAACCCCTCTGTAGAGATTGTGGGTCATGTCTTACCAGAGTAGGTGGAAGAAACATTTTATGTGGTCTAGGAAGACAAACCTATTTCGATGACTTCATCATATAAAGTATTATAATCAATAAAGTAGTTTCAGATCCATTGCCTCAGATTTGTTCAGGTGGCAGATACAGATCCCCCCCCAAATTTGAAATTGCAAAAGGTGTTATTTTTGCTTGTGTATATAATCACATCATAATGACTTAGAATATCATATTCTTTATGTATACTTGTTTATATCTGGATAATCCCACCCTCTTCATGGAGTTTTGGAAGTAATGGGGACAGCAGAGCTGAACTGGAAGTAGTGGAAGGTTTGGAGCCACACTCTGCAAAACTACTGGTATAAGAGAACAACTGGCAATTTTATTTGTCCTTTTTTGGCTTCTTCCATTGTATTCCTTCCACATTCCTGAACATTTTGGGGGGAAAATAGTTATGGAGAGCTTTGAGCCTTTTTTATAAAATTGTCCAGCAAATTCTGCATTATCAACGCAGAAAAGCATAAGGGTTTAATTTTGGAGCTGAAATCACCAGATTTGTTGTGAACAGGTCTGAAGAGCAGTCCGGCTAAGAGAAAGGTCACAGTTTTTCATCAAGAATTGCACCACAAGAAGTGAAGGAAGGCATATTCTAATGTCATTTTTTGTGGGGTGTTTGCTTTATGTAGAATATCAAGTTAATCCATTAGCACTGATACTCCAATGCTTCATTATAGTGTATTATCATGAGCATATATGTTGTCCTGGTTATAACTGTAGCAATATTACTATAGTAAGTGAAGAGTTTCAAACTGTGACAAGGACATGTGTAGGTGGGGACTTACATGTAAGAAATTTGTTAGCTGGAACAGAGGGGGTGGTTTTGGTACTCACTATTTAAAAGACCAGATAGGATTGACAAGGACATATTATACTTGGTTCTACATACTGCCCAAGTGATATTGCAGATATCATGTAGGTGTTGGTTTGAGATGAAGAAGAAAATTATAGAATTGCAAAGTTCAAAATTTTAGAATTTAGAATATTTAGAATTATCAAGTCATAACTTCTGTTTTTTAAAGTTATTTGATGTATTAGTTAATTTACATTTCTAGGGTTAAATTAGGACAAGGCTCTGTGAATTTTTTTCCCTTCCTTATTTCTCCCCTGTCCTCCTATAAAATTGGCAGAACTTCGTAACTCTAAAGTTGTTGTTGACTAGAGAGCAGAAGTTATATTGTGCCTCAAAAAGTGGACCACACTCACTCTGAAACTGTCTCTGATGGAATTGTCTTTGTGGACTACAGCTACTTCAGGCTGTGTAAGAGTAGTGTCCAGCCTGCATGTATTCATTGCTGAAGTAGTGTTTGCAATATCAAAAATACATATATGGAATATGGAGTGTAGTTGAATTTGTAGCCATATTGGGTGGGATCCATTTCCCTTGTTGTATACATACACAGTTAAGTTTGTGTACTTCGATAAACTGACATTTAAGAGTACTTCCACCCCTGAGTAGTAGGTGGTGCAATTACTAATACAGCCATGGTAGTGGTCAAGTATTGGCTCTAAGAAGGTACCTCTGCATTTTACAGTCTTTCTGCCCTCAGTAACTCTTCATTTAATTAAAATACTGCTATCACAGAAACTGTAAGTACCTTTTCGGTAATGATTTTTCACTTACTACATTTTTCATCTCATGTTTTGTGTTGTACTTTTCAAGTGTGTAAACTCTGCATGCTGAGCCCTGCACTTGTAGCTCTCTAGCATCACTGTCAGTATCGGAGCTATTCTCGTGTTTCTTAACTTGTCAGTGTCTGCTCATTATGTACCGAACAGAAGTTGTGATGGTTGAATTGCTCTGTTGAAGAGAGATATCTGAAAATACAGGCTTAGAGGACAACAGTCTGGCTTGTTAGCCAGGTATTCTTTAGGAAACACTTGCAATAGTGCCTGAAATAACAGTTGAAATGTCCTGTGAAAGCAGTATTTTAAAGGGGGAACATAACTAAATGCTGGGTGTTGTACTGTTAAAGAAAGCATACCGGTTATGTTGCAAACATTGGCCTAAAAAGATTACAAAACATTAAAAACAAGTAATGGAGCCGGATGGAGGAAGGAAGGGGTAGAAGGGAATAGCATCATTGAAAGATAAAGGTGTAACAAGCGCTGTGATGGCGAGCATGTTCTCAATCGATAATAGAAAGTTTGAAGTTGCTTACTGCTTACAAAGTTTGGCTATTTTATTTTTTTTTCTTCTGTATCTCCAACTTCCTATGATCAGATTTCTATGATTTTGTAGGTGCAGAAGTATGCTCCAGCTAGTGAGGAGCATCTGTCTCCAGAGCTACAGGAATGGGCACCCTATTCACCAAAGCGGTCTGCTAGGCACAGCGACAGCTTTGTGCCTGCCGCCTTATACGCTGGCGGTATGTCAGCAGGTGAGTGACAGAACTCGTAGTTACCTTCTAGAAAAGCACCAAGGATAATATTGGGGATTAGTTGTGATAAGTGCAGAGCAACCATGACTCACAAAACATATTTCCATGGTCTGTTGTAATCTGAACATGGTCTGCTCAGCTTTTGGACTGTAAAGCAGTGAAAGCTGTTTAAGAACCATTAAGGAAACTGAGCAACTCCTGACTGAAGGATTTGGGTTTCATTGGTTTCTGTGCAGAGGAGTTCTGAATACATTAGTGCTGAACAAAGTGTAGCCTATACATTAGGGAGACAACAAGATTTCCAATATTTTTGAAAGTGAACACTAAATGGAGGCATCCCAAGCTTTAGATGCTTAACTTCTGAAATACTGCCAAGGAAAAAGATCTGATGTTCAGAAAGCATGACATACTAAGTTCTGACGACTGGAAATCAAATGCTTGGAGTATCTCAAGTTGATTGCCCAGACTGGTGGTGATCTTAATCTAAATTAAAGATTAAATGCCAGAGTGTTTGAGATACTAAGCTGCTGAAGAGGGGACTCACAAGCAGCTCACACAGAAATTAGTATAATCAGGTAGAACAGAAAACAGCGTGTTGTCTCAGTTTATCAAATAGTTGTTGGTATTGAGATTACGTTAGCAGGTTTTAACTGGCACAGACTGCTTCAGGAGCTACTTAGGGTATCGTACGCTAGTTGCTTTGAACTGGTCAAGAAGCATTTGCTTAGTCCTCGTAAACTTGTTGCCAGGTGGATTGTTCAGTCTTTGGTATAGCTACTTTCAGCAGTTGCATACAAAACTTGATTTTCAGATTAAAACAATATTATTTTTATGAATTTACCATCAATTCTTTGGAAAGTCCCAAACTCCTGCATGTTCTAGAAATTATGGAAGATTTTCTTCTTACTTGAGACAGCGAAGGAGGTAATGACTTGTGTACCTGGAACAGTGGATGGCTTCAAGCCTTGTCCCAACCTGTTTTCAGAATGCAAAGATGTGCTCAAGAGTAGCTCAGATCAAAGAAACTTTTGCTCTATTTCAATGATCGTAGAAAAAGTATTAAAAGGTATTATTTCTAACTAAAAGCTTTATTTTATCATGATACCTTTGCATAATAACCCAATCAAGACAAACCTACATTTGACAGTACATGCAGGTAGGTCTTGAAATGTGAACAAGTTTTTGCTCTTGTATTCTTACAGCACCAACTCATTTAAAAGAAATTGGTCAAATAGACTATGGTTGAATCACAGAATTGTAGAATAGTTTGGGTTGGAAGGTCATCTAGTCCAACCCACCTGCAATGAGCAGGGACGTCTTCAACTGGATCAGGTTGCTCAGAGCCCCATCCAACCTGACCTTGAACATTTCCAGTGATGAGGCATTTACCACCTCTCTGGGCAACCTGTGTCAGTGTTTCACCACCCTCATTGTAAAAAATTTCTTCCTTAGATCTAGTCTAAATCTACGCTCTTTCAGTTAAAAACCATTACCCCTTGTCCTATCGCAACAGGCCCTGCTAAAAAGTTTGTCCCCATCTTTCTTATAAGCCCCCTTTAATACTGAAAGGCTGCAAAAAGATGTCCTGGAGCCTTCTCTTCTCCAGGCTGAACAGCCCCAACTCTCTTAGCCTTTCCGCAGAGGAGAGGTTTTACAACCCTCTGATCATTTTTGTGGCCTCCTCTGGACCTGCTCCAGAAGGTCCGTGTGTTTCCTGTGCTGAGGGCCCCAGAGCTGCATGCAGGACTCCAGGTGGGGTCTCACCAGAGAGGACTAGAGGGGCAGAATCCCCTCCCTCGACCTGCTGGCCATGCTTCTTGTGATGCAGCCCAGAGTACGGTTGGCCTTCTGGGCTGTGAACGCACATTGCTGGCTCATGTCCAGCTTTTCATTCACCAGTACCCCCAAGTCCTCCTCTGCAGGGCTGTTCTCAATTGGTTGAGTACTCAAAGGAAGGATGAGTGTACTTAAAAGAACAGCTTGAATAATAATTTTCATAGATAAATATTGAAATACTACAATTTAAAGTCATAGGACACACTAGAAGTAGGAATCATTGAGACAACTGAAGAGGAACAAGAATAATTTTAACTGCAGTCAGTTCAAGTACCGAATAAAAACTTGTGTTCCTGTCAGATGACTATTCAGAGAGAAATGCAGAATTTTTGTTGCTGTATAACAAAATGTTATACTTGAAAACAGAGCAAATCTTTTAGTTACCAGTACATACTATGAATGACTTAATTTTTTTGTAATCTAATCCACTTTATTACTCACTCATTACAACATTATAATCCAGATTTTAAGTATGCATGTACTACTTAAAAGGTGTCACATGGTGCTTAATAATGTATTTGTCTGTATGCTAACATTTTTTATTTATAGATACATGTTCATACATGCAAATAATATTTAATTATATAAATACTTAAATATATTTTAAATCTGTTATTTATATGTTAATAATGTTCATAAGAACATGTTTTTATCATTTTAAGCAGGTACTGTACCAAGAAGCTTAGCACCGTGCCCTGCAGTAACTGCTGTCATGAGAAATCCAATCTATACTGCCTGGAGCCATAGAGTTCATACCAGCAATTGCCCATCAGTCGCCAGCCAAATATGCCATCAACATCTGCATCCCAGGTGTTTTGAAATTTATATCTCCTTAAATTTTTGCTTTCATTAGGGTGAAACTGCTTCTGGTAGTTGTTTTATACAGCATGGAGTGAAACACACTGCTGTTGTATTTCATTTTGACGCGGGGTTCTCAAAACCATTATTGTGTAAAAGTGATGTGCCAGTTGCTTTCATGTCTTTAAGTAACTGATGAATTAGGTTTCCCTCTGCTCCACTGGCTGATATGGACAAAGAAATTTATTTTTTTAATGAACTAATTTCTATTTTTTTTTCTTGTCCTTGCCAAAACAAATAAAGCCTTCCCCCTTTTTTTTTATAGCACTTCAGGCTTTTTTTTCTCTGACTTCTCTTAGTTCATAGAATGATGGGACAATTGGGAAGTGGGAAGAAGAGGAGCATTCATTTTATTCAGTAACTCTGGGATAACCAGAATTTTCTGTTGGCCAATTTGCTCTTTTCTGAGGTTTGCTTTGCCCGGTTCTAAATGTTGCCCTATTCTTTTCTTTTGATGTAGTTCCCAGCATCAAGGCCGCCTGAGTTTGGACCTAAGTCATAAACATTCCAATGACTACTCTGAAAATTCTCGTACAAGAGCATCTCATGGCTCAAATTCATTACCATCCAGTGCAAGACTCGGTAACTAGCTTTTCTAATTTATTTCCTGTGGGGTCCTAGATATCAGAGACAAAGAAAAAATGGAAAATTCCTTAAGTACATGTATTATGTGATTGTCATAGCTAGCAAAGCCTAAAGGCTTCTTGCATCCTTTGTTTCATTTTTTTGTGGTTTTATCACTAAAGGTGTTCCCTGGAAATAGCTGTGTTTAATTCATTCTTTACAGTCTCTTTAAAATGCTCTGTGTGTGTGTGTGAGTGATTCTTCTTTCTGTGCCTGTTAATGTTTGAAAGTACCCTTATAAAGGCAGGAGGCCCTGCAAGTACTTTTTGAGGTTCAGTGAGGTGGAGAGAAAAGGAGAAAGCTCCCAGAATAAAAAATAAAGAATGACTGATGGCCTAATGTAAATTGTATTGTTGGAAGATAAGTTACACCTACGTTTATTTGATAGACATGTAAGATTGCTTATGCCTATCCTAGTAATACCAAAGCAAATGCATGCTTTGTAGCAATGACATTTTAACTTTTTTGGAATTTTTAAAATTTCAAATTATGTAATAACTTTTTTGTGCATTTTTTGTGTTCCTGTGTTCCATCAATGACTGGCAGTTGCATCTGAGTAGAGCATGACAGCTTTGTAATCACAGCAAAAAATGGCATAACAGTTTGCAACCAGTGTCAAAAAGTTATTCCTTAATCCAAGCAGAATGTAATCAGACCCTTTAAAATGCCTCTTGGAGAGTTCTATGGATTCTTAGTAAACAGAGATGTTAGATTCTTGCTTGGACTCCAAGTTAAGTTTCATTTGATTGAAAAATATTCATACAAGATTGAACAGTGCATATCTACTGTATAGCTGCATTGTGCTCTGTTTATATTGACTGTGTAATCAAGACAATTTACCAGAAACATGATATACACAATATCTATGAGGGTTATTATCAAGGCTTGTGCATCAATTCAGAGGCTGTTTTAATGCCCACTGAAGAAGTAGAATCTAAACGTACCTTTTTTTTCAGTTAAGTTGCTTTTACTTCCATCATTGTAATGTTTTCTTGTTGTGAAAATAGGTTCTTCAAGTAACTTGCAATACAGAACAGAACGAATTAAGATCCCTTTAACACCAAGATATCCAAGGTCCATGATGGGCTCTGACAGAGGTGAATTATTTTATAAGTAATTGTAGTCATACTAATTTCACTATTACCAGTCCAAAACCTTTGCAGTTGTTAAAATCAGGTTGAGCCAAAACCTAAATATGCTCAAATGTCCTGCAGCCTTAATGGATCGAATGCAGTGGTTTTCCAAACTGGGCAAATACAGTGCTTAGAAATGGCTTTCATGTGTCATTAGTAATGTGAGATTTATTTTCTGTAGCTTTTTCAGAGGAAGCAAACTGCATGTTTCTGTCAGGACACTTGTTCAGTTAATTACCCAGGGAGGGTACAACCAAGGAAGAGACACAAACCAAGTCATGCCAAGCTTGGCTGAAATTGCAGAGCTTTCCAGTCTCTGTGTGTGATTTGTGCTGGGGTTTTATTGGTGTTTTCAGGCGTTTCATAATGTATTTCCTACCCAAAGTAAAGGGCTGTATGTAAATATTTTATTTGAAAATAAACCTACATATTAAATTTTTATTTACTTCTCCTTTCCTGTTTTTTATTATTTTTCTTTAACTTTGCATTGCTAAGTGTTTTCAGACACACATATGGTGTAGCTTGTCTGTAGCATTCACTCCTTGTTGAGAGTGGCAGAAGTTGTATGCACACTTACAGAGGACAATTTGACATATAGTCACTAAGGACAGTAAGTTTGCACCATCTGAAATTAGTTACGTGGTCTGTATATGCTCCTTACGTGGTTAATAGAATGCTTTGGAACGGTCAGTCCTCTTTCTCATCTCAATGTGTATGGTGTCTTTCACTATGCCTGTGTAGATCTCTGAACTATGACAGGTGCAAGATACTAAAACTCATCTGTTGATTTTCCATAGGCTCCTTGTCACACTCTGAATGTAGCAGTCCCAGCTTGATAACTCCTCCACAGTCACCTCTTAACTTGGAAACTTCTTCCTTCGCCAGCAGCCAGTCTCAGAACTCCCTTTCTACGTTACCTAGGATTTCCATTAGCCCAGTGTCTATTGGAGAACGTAGAAAAGATAGGTAAGGTCCCCATGTTATTTGCTTTTAATACAAATGTGTCTGAGGAAGTTTTGTACATTTGTTTATAGGGCCAAAGGAATGTGAACATTGAGTTTAAATGACAAATATGTAGGAACAGGGGTGCATCTCACGTCCTGTTACTTGATGTTTTTATTTTTTTTTTACAGAGTATGTAAGAGATCTTTGTGTGGATTTTTTTCTTCAGAATCAAAAAGTAGATTCTTGAGTTTAGAAAATTAAGGAATTCATAACAGTTTTATTTCTTCCATGTTAGATTAATGGCCACACCAAATAAAAGCAGTCTAAATTGTAATACACCCCTTCAGCTGAGCTACCTCAGATGCTTGTTTATGATAGGCTTCTTCTGTACTCTGGAAAACTAAATAAAATGAAGACCTAGTAACATCCGATAGCTAAATATCAGGTGCCTTAACATTGTAGAATATGTGCTCTAACCACCGTGCCTTGATTCAGTTTAGCCAGATAACATGAAAATCAGTTTTAGGGCATAACTGTGCAAGAACGTATCCGTATGTACAGATGCAATATTACTACTGTGGCTCATCCCTTTGGCTGTACCTGAACCGCTGCTAGCAATAGCATTAGGTACATTTGTAGCTGCTTGCAGAATTTAAAGCTGATATGATAGCTTTCTTAGAAACATGAGCTTTGTGTTTTAATGATTTTCTGAACCTCATGATGAGTATTTTAAAGATATGTTGCTTATGGTATCAGTCGTGGACATCTGATTTCATTTTATCGTTATCTAGCTAGACTGAATATATGAAAAAGTTTGCATGAATTCAAAGCATTGAACAGTAAGACGGAAATCTGAATCAGGCTTTTATTTACAGTAAGGCAGCCAAATGCCATTCTGGCAGTGTAAAGGAGCTATGATGTGTTGGAACAGATTACATTTATGTGGACTTCAAGACCCCTTTGTATTGCTTGTTTTATGTAAAAAGACTGACCATAAAAAAATGTGAATGATAAAGTAATAGGATATTCTGTATTCTGAGTTTTCTGGTAGTAATAAAAAGTTATTCATAAAATGTTATATGAAACTTTTGTCTCGTTTAAAGAATCAGTAACTAAGTTATTGTAGTAACTCTAGAATGTATATTGTGTACAAAGGACAGTGTTACTTTGAAAGGGAATGTAAAGAGGTTTTTGTGAATTTTCATTTTCTTACTTCAGTGTGACTTCTGTACTATGTGTACTCGTGTTCTCATATAAATGTTCCTCTAATTCTCACTTGCAAATTCAAAGTCAGAATTTCTTTTCTCTTTTACACCACTAATGAAGTATAATGTTCAGGTGAAAAAGTCAGGGTTTCAACACCCCTAAAACTTTGTGTCTCTGAGCACAAGATACTTGTCCTGATCTCTGGGAAAGAACAATTTCTGTTACTGTTGATCAGGCGATTGAAGCACAGTCAGGTTCCAGCCCCTTCACTCTTGCTGTGCATATGTCTGAAGTGACTTTCTAAAAAGAATATAATTCTAAGTTTTGTTTTGTTGTGTGTGTTTTGTGTTTTGTTTTGTTTTTTTTTTTTTTTTTTTAAGCAAACCAGAAAACTAATAAACACAAACAGTTCTTAATTTAGGAAAGAAGCTAATTTACGTCTACCCTAGGAAAATGTTTGAAGATACCTAGATAGCATTTAAAATGGTTATTTGGTCTTACAATTCTTTCTGTTCCCCACAAAATACTAGTAACATGCTTGGACTTCCCCCAGATGATGTTGATAATAATACAGATTAAAAAAAAATAAATCACTGTTTCTGTTCTGTTGATTTTAATTTAAATGAGAATTAAAAGATCTGATCAATTAAGACTTTTTTCTAATCAGTGTTTAGTGATTCTGGCAGGCAGTCTGAATGTTATAGAAGAGTGCGCTTCACTTTATTTTAATAACACTGCTTATCAAGTAAGACACCTTTCTAATGTTTTCATTCTGGTTTACTTTCTTATCGATTCTCTACTACATGCATTACTAGTTATCTTTCATTTTGTATTCACTAGAATTCTAAGATATGATCCAGTGCAATTTGTCCGGGTTTGATTCTTTCTTACTCCAATCCAAAACAAACAAAACAAATTTAAAAATGCATGTGGTAGATGGAAAAGCAGAAAGGTACAATAAACAAAGTTCAGAAAGATGTAATTTTAGTCTTCAATGAGGTAGTATGCCTTGATAAATTTTGTGATATTAAGAAGCTTCATATAACATGGTTTACATGTTCATAAGGAGTAAAAAAACAAAGTTCATAAATTGCAGTTTTCTGGGAGTTAGCACAGTTTGGTTAAGATATGCTACGTACAAAAGATGTGGGCTTCAGTTTAAGACTGCTGGTGGTAAACCTACCTTATCTTCGTTACATCGATAGACAAGCCCCGAGAGCATTACCTCTAGCAGTGATGCTGATGCTATAAGATTACTGGGTTCCAGAGTTGCATTCATATCAGCTGCCAGTTTTTATCTTTTCTGCCTTAATAAGCTGGCAAACTATTATGCCCCTGTTGCAGAAAGCTACCAAATAGTTACCTTCAGAGACTGTGGCAATAAGCATAATTTATGAAATGACGTCCTCTTCCCTCTGCCTCCAGCCCCAAATCCTGCTCTTTCCAGAAATACGTTTCCTCAGCCTGGCTCACATTAGTAGCGGTGGGTGAAGTCCAGTTAACTCATCTGGTCTCTGAACTGCACAATTAAAATCATTTAAGCAGTTGGCACAATTTAGAGAATGACTACATGATACAATGAAGTGTTAGGAAAGTAAGCGTTCAGATGAATGCATGTCAAAGGTAGTATAACGCTATTAAAATAAAAACCACCCCACACCTGGTAGCCAAGCTGTTTCATTCAGAAGGAGCTCAACTGTTAATGCCTGGTGATGCCTTTTGCTGTGTAGCCGTTACGAAGTTCATAGTAATACGAACCAGCGCTTTTTAGGAGGCTGCTATTTGCTTATACACACCCTGAAGGGGCCAGCCCTGTTTGTACAGCTGGATACGTCCTAACTATGGGGGGAGGGAAGGGGATCGTATCGGGGTTTTGGTTCATATAAGCCATTCTCTTGTTATACTTACTAGTATGTGTATACTTACTACTGTGTGTCTTTTTCTAAGTGTTCTTTTCTTCTCAAATCTTCTACATCTTTCAGATATCTGTTCCGTAATAGGTCTTTTCTGAGAATCCCTGTGGCTCCTAGGCCTAGGTTCTCCTCACTAAGGAGTTTGAGGTTGGCCTGATATAAGGTTGTCCTTCTTGAGCAGTATTGCGCACTTTGTGCTATTTTACATGTTTGGATTATTGCCCTGGGGAGAATTTTGCATGGTAATGGTAACGCTACCATGCAAACTGCTGTCTTAATGGCTTGAGTTTGCAACTGCTTAATTTTCATTACTAATTTATGTTTCCCCTCATACAAATATGAAATCTGATATTTGTGCATTGTTGTCCTTTGGTTTCCCACCTTATTATTTATGATGTTTATTTTCACTGGCAATAAAGACTCCCAGCATTTATATTTGTAACATACCTTTCTGGAATATGGTTTGTAAATGACATATTATATACAGTGGTTCAATTGCTTTTATATAATATGCATCTGGAAGCTTCTTTCCTACCAACTTCACCACCATACTATTTATAATTCATATTTACCATAATGTTTTAGAGCAGTCATGTACCTGGTATACATTTACTTCTGCCACTGTACATTGCATGGTGTTAAAGGAATGCATTTAAGACAGTTGACAGTAAATTTTTTTAAAGTAACTGTTTATACCTGTTTTATTATTGCAGTTCAGACAGACATAAAGCATTGCATGTAACTTTGACGTTGTGATGGTTCAAGTGCAATTTTGTCCAAATCAGTTTTAACTATCTCCTCTAAAAGGCCCTACATGGAAGAGCCACGTCATGTTAAAGTGCAGAAGGGTTCTGAGCCCCTAGGGATTTCCATTGTGAGCGGAGAAAATGGTGGAATATTTGTCTCTAAAGTAACAGGTGGGAGCATTGCCCATCAAGCTGGCCTTGAGTATGGTGATCAGTTACTAGAGGTAATTGTTTGCTTACTATTCCTATGGCTTAATGAATCCATTCATATGACTCCAGCCATAACTGCCTTCCCCAAAAGAGTATCTTGTGAAAGCTTCTGTGCTGCGAGATGTAGCAAAGGGGTGCTCTGTAATTGTAATATTCCAGTAATTGTGATTGTTGTGATTTTTTGTTAGGCTTTATCATAAAATAATGTCTTTTGATGATAGGTCTGCACTGCATATTGTATTAGATATAATTAAATTTTAAGCTAGCTAGCTTTGATACTTAAAGCAATATAGCCCTAACACCATACTCTCCTGGTGAGTAAATATTCAAGCAGCTGGCTTGTACTGAGTTTTGTGCTGCTGTTGCTGTGCCATAGATCTCATACCTGAGATACCTGGTTTAAAAAACACTCAGGTAGGCTTTAGATTAGCTACCATTGTGTTTTTGCCTACAGTATTAGATAAACACATGGAGGAGCATTTTATAAAGTACAGAGCTGCTTTGTAAATGTTAGATCTGTTCACGATTGTGTATGTTAAAGCATCTTCTGTTGCAGTGTGTGGATGTACTGCAATGGACTTGAATGGATCATGGATCTGAATTTATCTTTAGATCCTGAATTTATTCAGATTGGGGATCTGAACCAACTTGTATTTAATCAGTGATACCAAATCATAACACAGCTCAGAATATGTATGTCTTTCAGTAGTAAAAAGATTTTTAAATTCATGGTCACGTTACCAAATATTTTTAAATTACAGTGATTCCTTCCAAGGGGTGAACTCTAGGAATCATTGTATAGCAGCATTTCCATCCTCCTATTTACCCCAGTGGAAATAATTCAGCATTTAAACATTAAACTAATTAGGAAACTGAAAGAATGATTTTGCTAGTTTCCATCTGAAAACTTGACATCCTGGTTTGTGCATTTTTTCCGTAGTTTAATGGAATAAATTTGAGAAATGCTACAGAGCAACAGGCTCGACTAATCATTGGGCAGCAGTGCGACACCATTACTATTCTGGCTCAGTATAACCCACATATGTATCAGCTTGGCAATCATTCACGATCAAGGTAAGGCTGGCTAGACTTTGAAAAACCTACTCTCTGGTCCATGCAGTTATTTAGCTGTAGATAATTTCTGTACAGGTAATGTGTTTGCAAACATCAGCACACTTGTGCTGATAAGAAGTGCGATTTGCTTAGAAAAGTTATGTGTGAATACATTTGTCGAAAAGAAAAGAAAGATGCTTGTCGCACCTACTATATTTTCTTTCTTATTTGGGCATAACCCTTAGATATATTAAACTGAAACCAAAGATGACTTCTTCCTAGGATTATGAAATTAGAGTACTTCAAATCAGTTTTACATTTGGTTTCTATAGTTGGAGTTTCCAAAAAATAGTTAGAGAAGGCATATGACCTAGTGAAATTGTCCATCCCATTTTGATGCATGATCGCACTTCAAGACTGAGCTTTATCTTTCTCTTAGACTTATGGTGAACATAGGTTATTTGGTATGCTGTTTTGGGGTTTTTTTTTCTTTACTATATACCTGATTTACAGCCAAATTAAAAACTTCGTCTGCATGGAAAATATTTGGCATTGGTGAAACACTAATCCACCAGCTTTTTTTTTTTTTTTTTCCTTTCCCCTCTTAGTTCTCGCCTAGAACCTGTGAGTAATCATTCCACCCCTCAAGGCAGTGGAGCTGCAACGCCTGACAATCATTCCGTAATCGATACTGTGAGCGAACAGGATGAAGGAACAATGACACCCCCATCTAAACAAACCACACCAACTACAAGTCCTCGGAATTCCTTAAGGTAGAGAGTAAAATTTTTGCCTTAAGGGAAAAAAATGGTCAGGGTGGATGTAAAGGGTATTAAAAACCAAAGTGCATATCTGTGAATGCTGTGTCTGGTTGAAATAAGTGAGCAGACAAGTTAAGTGGGCCCCAGGATAAAAGTACATGTTTTCAGCCTGGTTCTGAAAGATGGGGTCTGCAAGGAGTGAAGAAAGTTTACTACAAGTTTGGTTTAGTTAAGAAGGTCTGCAGGAACATGATGTTTGTCTTATAAGTATGTATCTGTAGGTGACCTCTTTTGAATAGTAATTATGTAAATATATATTCTTCAGATGGCTAGTTGATTGGATATAATGCAAGTTTTTAAACTGAAGTACCTGTGTTATTTCTGTCTGTCAAAGGGGCCCTGTGGACACAAACAAAAGGACCCCTGAACCTAGAACTGTTGTTGTTAAAAAATCCCAAGTGGATCTTGGGATCCAGATATGTGGTGGAAACCTGTATGGAATATTTGTCTCAGATGTAGATGATGATAGCCCAGCAAAAGGACCTGATGGACTAGTCTTGGGTGACATGATACTTGAGGTAAGCTATTAAGAAAAGTCTGCAGCATACTGACAAAATGTCTAGGCTGGTGTAAAGAGGGAGTTGTAAAAAAAATCGTGCTGTCTCACAATGGGAGATGTTCTGTGAATCTTGAGTTCCTGCCACAAAACCCAGGTAAGAATGGTGAAAATGTATAATCTCCATTCTGGCTGCAACACACGAAGAGCTGGGTGATGTGGACCTGGAGAACCACTGCTGTTTTGAGAGCACAAGTTGCCCACAGGTTTGAAGGACTTAGTGTGTCCACTTGGAATTACAAACACCTGATCTATTCATCTAAATACGACGCCTTGAATCCAATTGCTCTACATAGGAGAAAGGCAAGGTTATGAAAGATACTGCAAAACAGAGAACAATATTGGTCTTATCGCTATGAAATTCTAATGAGAGTTTAGGGAAAGACATATAATATGTCTTTGACTCTGCTTTCAGTATCTGAAATTAGAATATTTATCTACTTCGCAGGACTGTTAAGGTGATAAACACGTATGTGTTTATGAGCCTTTCACATACAACTGAGCATTGAGACTGTCTGAACGCTGAGACTCTCCCATTGTGTCTCTAGTATCCAGATGGATATTTTGCTTTGTAACTGTTTCTGACTTCCCTCAGACCACTTGCTTTCCCTAAAAATATTCTTTCAAGTGTGAATTTTATGATTCTCAGCTTACACTTTGAAAACTATTTAAAGAAGTGCAGACTTTCTCTCATGGTGCATGTATGCTGTGTTCACTTGGGTATTCTGTTTTCCACCCCCGTGTCTCAATCTCCTGCTAGACATCTTAAGGTGCAAAGTGTACTAGAGTTAAGTGGCAAGATTTACTTGTATATAGAGCCTACCAGTGGGAAAAATAAACTCATTTTGCATGTTTTTTAAGCTCACCTAATGCTATTGCCTTTTAAATACAATTTCACACCTAAGGTTTCTATGTTTTACATTCTGCAGTATGGGTCCATTGATATGCGAAATAAAACAGCTGAGGAAGCTTATCTTGAAATGTTGAAGCCTGGAGAAAACATCAAAATAAAGACTCAATACAGAATAGAAGAATTTAATAAGATAAAAGAGCTTCCTGGAGATGGGTTCTATATCAGGTATTCGAGCACGACTGGTAATGACAGCATAAGGCTGTTAGGACAATATGTTGACCATCATGACAGAGATAGTATATCAGTTTTACCACATTTTTTAAATTCAAAGTTTATTAATCTATCCCAGATAGTCTCTGACAGTGAGAGTTGTTTTGCTGTAAACTTGTGTGCTCTTGAAATGTAGAGTACACCATTAATTTGTTAACTTCTTTCAGAATAAGTATACGTGTTCTTCCCTTGAGTTAATGGAGACCGGTTTCAGAGCCTATTTATGTCTTCCTTCCCAGAGCACTTTATGACCGTCTGGCAGAAGTGGAACAGGATTTAAGCTTTAAGAAGGATGACATTTTGTATGTTGATGACACTCTACCACAGGGAAACTTTGGTTGCTGGATGGCCTGGCAGCTAGATGAGAATGCTCAGAAGCTGGAAAGAGGACAGATTCCAAGTAAATACATGTGAGTGACCTCAGTTACAGGATTTATCTTAGAATCTTCAAAAGACTGACTAGTGAGGTGTGGTATGAAAGACTTGTTTCCTTCTATGCTTTCTGGGAGATACTAATTCTTAGACGTGTCATTTTAGGGATGGCATATTTTAATAGCGAATTAAATATATTGCTCAAGTTGTTTTTAATGCTGCTAAATAGTAAACTAGAAATGGAAATAATACATACACCACTGTTGTGATAGATAATTCAATAACAAAAGTAAGAGTACAGCAAAAATATCTTTGAATCCAATGTTATCACAGTTGTTCTTGGGAAGCATCAGTGGTTTCAGTTATCTGTGGACAGCAACGTTGCTATAAGACTGTATCCACCACAATCTCATAGTGTTGCTAGAGCAGTTAGGAGAAGTATGCAGGAACTAAAATTTTACTGAAATCACATTAATTATCACTCAGTGATTAAATATTTTTTTCATTTTAAGATTACTCTTTTTCTGGTTTCCTTTACTTCTAATAGTCTTCTCCGTGTAAAAACTCAAAATTCATCCTGACAGTGGGACAATGGTACTACATAGAATGTGTGGAAGTACAATATATACATACAGACCCATACACATCATTGATAGGCTTGTTACTGCAAGGTGGATAGTAAAACCAGCTACATTTTGCATGTGTGCTCATATAAAATAAAACTGCTGCTTTGGATTGCTAAGTTATTTCTAAGGATGGGTCTAACATTCAGCTTCACAGAAATAATGGGATCTTCACTTCTGCGCAGGGCTGACTTCACTGGCAAGTAGGTGCCTACTGCTGCTTCTGCCTTGGAGAATTTTGCCTTGCCTGTCAGAGTGGTCACCCTCTGTGCCATGCTGCTATTTATATTATAAGAATCCTGAGGAAATGTTGGTAGAGTGAGATTTTCAGGTGCTTATTATCTGATTTATGTCAATGTTTGTTTCTGATTAATTTTCTGTGATGAAGGTACTCAGGCTAAGGCTTGAGATGAGCATTTCCAGTGTGTTCCAGAAGCGGTGGTGATATTGCTTGTAAAAAAAAAAAAAAAAAAGTTAAGTTTAAATACCAACCATCTAGTCTGTTTCATTATAGGATGGATCAGGAATTCTACAGGAGACACAGCATGTCTGAAGCTAAAGATGAAAACAGCTCATCTAAGACATTGTCAGCAGCAGCACGGAGGTCATTCTTCAGAAGAAAGCATAAACACAAGCGAAGTGGTTCCAAGGATGGAAAGGATTTGCTGGCTCTTGATACAATCAGTACAGACTCAATTCCTTTCTTGGATGGCAAGTACCTTTGTTGTATTTGGGAAGGGGTTGCCTGTCCTGCTCTGTCACTTTTAAAGAGCTGCAGCATGACAGAATTTCTGGTTGGTCTGAATACAAATGGTGATCATATGTCCCACACATACATTACGTTTAACAACAATTTTTTTTGGTATTAATTAATAAGCCAGAGTGTTTCAAATTAATTTTTTTTGGTAGTTTATTCCTAGATTTGTTGGCATTAATGTTTTGTTTTCAGAGGGAGATTGCTTTTTGATGCATGGTTTTGATCTTCCTTTCAACTATTTAATTTCTATCCAGGTTGCTTAGTCTAGACAGAAATCCTGGGCGCCATTCAAAAATCTTCACTTCTATTTTTTCACTCGTCTACAAAAATCATATTGGTTACAATGCTTACTTCCTTGGAAGAGCTCAACAAACCAAACCAGAGAAACCAAATACCATGTCTTGTTTGCAAAATAGGAATGATTGGTTTTAAAGTTTAGATGAGGGTGGCGGGGAGAAGCACTAGGTTCAAATAGAAAAATGTGTATTTTAAGCTGTCAAGTGGAGAAAATTGCAATAATGGCTAGAGAGCGTTTTGTGTACTTGTCAAGGCGCTTACCCCTTGCAAGGGAGCTGTTCTCATAGTTACTGTTGGGGTGCTTTTGCTTATCTAAGGAATGCCAGGAAAATAATTTATACTTTCTTAAGTAAATCTTCTGTGTGTGTAGATTCTGCAAGTCTGGCGTATCAGCGCGTACAGAAAGTGGACTGTACCTCTCCTAGGCCTGTTCTTATTCTAGGACCTTTACTTGATGCTGTGAAAGACATGTTGGTCAAAGAATCCCCTGGAAAATTTTGCAGATGTCCTCTTGGTAAGTACGCAAATCTAACCAATTTATTCTTGCTTAGACTACATGATAGTAACATCTATGTAAGTGAACTAGATGGTAGCACAGATGTGGAAAAACCCCAAAGAATCTGAATTTGCAGACACTGTTTCATTAGCCTTGTCCTGTGCCTAAGGAGTAGTAATGAAAGTGGATGTCTTCTGCTTCTATGAAACAGAGGTTATGAAAGCTTCACAGCAAGCCATTGAACGGGGTGTGAAGGATTGTCTGTTTATTGATTATAAACGGAGGAGTGGACATTTTGATGTGACAACTGTAGCTTCAATAAAAGAGATAACAGAAAAGGTGAGTCACTTTTAATGCTGTAGTTCTTTGTACAGTTTGCAATATATGGTCATACTATGTTGGGAGGGTGGAAATTATGTTAGCATTGTCCTCCTTTAAGGCATTCAGGGAATTGTTCCCCATGACACTGAGTAAAATAAAAGTTACCTTGCATTAGCATGTAACTCTTCACCTTTGTAGAAACTAGGAACGTCCATATTCTTTTACAGTGTTATTAAATAAAGTTAGAAATTATTTTCTTAGATTCCTTAGATTCCATCCCTCACCCCCCACCCACCCCCAAACGAGGATTTAGGGTTTTTTAACCATTCCATTTAATGCAGTTATGTGCAACATAAACATCATAATAATCCTGGAGATAGATGTTAGTTAAAATCTGTACATTGCTTATAGTTTTCTGTCAAACCACACAGAAAAGTCTTACTACTTTAATGCTTGACTCTGCTTATGACTGCTGAAAGAAAAAGTAATGTAAATATTTAAATTTGGAAAAAATGTATTGCATATATTTCAATCTGAGTTTTCATTTCATTAGTTCTTCAAATACTTTTATTTCTATCAATGCATGCTTTTGGTACTATGAATGGAATTTCTTGCAGTTTTTCATTTTCTGTCTTTTGTTATAAATCCTTTGGGTAAAAATTACTCAGTAGCCCCAAAATGCTAAATGGGTAGCAAAATTCTGTTGGGTTGTTATGATTTAAGTAGGGGAAGAAATGGGGGATTTGCATGTGTGCTTGTGCTCTTTAACTGAATGAGTGTTTTGCGTTTACATTTGATCTTAGGATTGTCATTGTCTGCTTGACATCGCTCCTCATGCCATCGAACGGCTCCACAGTGTTCATATCTACCCTATTGTAATTTTTATTCGCTACAAAAATGCTAAACAAATCAAGTAAGTCTGTGAGGGGTATAGTTCAGGGATGTTTATTTTAGCCTAAAGTAAGCTTGTTACCTTAATTGTTTCTTTCATCATAGTCATCTTAAATCTCTTTAAAATGTGGAAATTGATCCTCATAAAAACTGCTGTGAGGTAAATGGTCTTAACTTCATTTTGGTTGCATGACAGCTAAGTGGATCTTTCAAAGAAATCAAACAATGTAGACTAACTGTATGTACTCCAGGAGGCACTGAGATCTTGCAAGCTCACCTTTGTATTAAACCGTAAGACAGATGTGGGCAGGATCCACTGAGGATTAAGTGGTGACCGTGACAAAGAGCTATTCTTCATCTTCTCGGCGGGGCCAAATGTGTGGATGCAGTGCCAATTGTTTCATAAACTCAGCTTTCCCACCTTCATTCTCCAGTGAAAACAGCAAGGGAAGTCCCCTTTTGCCTTGGAGTGTGTATGTACTGTGGTCTTCTCTGGCCATGCTCTTTCAGTAATTGGGAATTTCCTGCTCAAATGTAGCCAGGAACAGAACGTGGGAGTTAGAAATCCCAGTCCCTCCCCTAATGTTTGGGTAAGCCTTCACACATATTTGATAAATTGATTTGACAAGAAGTGACATAACCTTCCAACATAAGCATTATGAAACAGTTCTGTTGAGAAATCTTATCCTTGACCTATCTTCATTTTGAAAGTTGAAGACTTCTTGCATTCTTGATCTATAGGTAAATTTGATGGCTATTTAATAAAGATGATAAGTATCACTGCTTTCAAGTAGAAGCAAGACATGAAGCAATGTGATGTATTTCATTACCACTGTAGCATCGTGCGCTTGAATGATAAGTGGAACTGTCATGTCTTGAGCCCCTTTGGAAATTGAATGGTGACCATTGCAGCTATTTCCTTTTTTTTGGAAAGTGTAGAGAGAGCAATTGAACTAGACAAGCAAGTATTTCTAGCAGTCATCAATATAAGATGCAGTGGCACATTGTCGCTGCCTGTTACGAGTACCAAAGGTTTTTCAAAACAGCCTTTTTGATATAGCACAGGGTCTACTGGCATTCTATGAAGTGCTACACAGCAGTGGTAGGTTAGTTTAATAGTGTTTTTTTATTTACAGAGTAAAATTGTGCTTCTTTTCTCACTGCTGTAAGAAACTATGCTTATCTATATGGCCTTGTGAGTTGATTATAAATTCTGCTTCCTTTTAAACAGAATCCCCTACTGGGGAACCCGAGCCAGATTTGGAGGCGAGTGTTAAAGTCTTGATTGGGATTTTTTTTTTTACCATTTTTATTTCTCTATTTTTTTTTTTCTTATTTTGTTTCCAACAGGTTGTATAATAGAAAAACAGTCATCTCAAAAATATGTAATATGTAAGGTGACATAGAAATAGTCTATTTGCTCAATGCTTGATACTTAAAGCCCTTAAAAGAGTGGTACTTGAGCCCAGCTTTCTGTAGGGAGTACTGGAGTGTACATGAGATGATGATCTGATTCACATGAACTGGAAAAAAATATTTTCTTTCTCCCTCAACCCCCTCCCAGTCTCTGAGACTTTAAAGGAATACTGTCTTGGTCTGATAGCAAATAGATTTCATAGTACTGAAATGATCCTGACAACTTTGCTGATCCTGCTGAAACACAGTAGATGGCACTCTATGCACAGGATTCTGCTTGCAAATTAATTAGCCTTTCACATTCACCCAACTGGAGGTAATAATTTCAAATCCATTAAAAAAACCCCAAACTCTTATACAAGGTTTTTCTTTTGTTCTTTCTTTTTTTTTGCAGAGAGCAAAAAGACCCAATCTTCCTGAGGGACAAAGTCACACAAAAACATTCCAAAGAACAGTTTGAGATAGCTCAAAAAATAGAACAGGAGTATAGCAAGTACTTCACAGGTTAGTATTTAATCAACATTTCACTAGGAACACAGTGGCAATTTAATGTATTTACACGGTAATTCTAAAGATTCGGTGTTCTTTCAAAGAGCACTTTTTTTTTTCCCCGCCTTCCCTTTTTATTTTACTGGGAGAGGAAATCTCAAGATAAGTACTATCCCTTGCTTTTACATGATTTGTTATAGCACATTATGAATCTTATGGCCTGAAGAGATTCTGAAAATGTTTAATTACAAGACAGTAGTATTGGAGGTATGGTCAAGATAATTTGACACGGTATTGTTAGTTTTATACAATGTAAGGAATATAAACTACTCTGTAATTGTAAAAACAGACCAAACAACAAAAAAACCCCGTAGTGTAAATTAATGAATTGTGAGACATACTTTAAATCTTTCAAGAAAGGAAAAAAAATTGTCAAAGGTTTCTTGAGCATGCATTGTAATTTGGAATAATTAAATTCAACTTCAGAGGCCTTTTTATAGTCATAAAAACTGTATTATATGAATCTTGGATTGTAGTTGATACTGTGTTTTTACCAGAGGAAGAAAACTGTGTATGAAGACTATCTCTGCTTATGTCAGAGTATATTTCCATGTGGAAGAGTGGGGATAAAAATCTAGCCATCTTGATGTGAATGGCCACAAAACTTAAGAAGAAAAAACCAAACCAAAACAAAAAAACCCCACCACTAAACCAGCCAAAACTCCACTTTTCATCCCCCAAACAACGGGATTCTTACAGAAATGGTTTGAGGCATACTTGCTACGTGCAGGGGAGGGAAGGGAGATGCATTTAGTATAAAGCTATTTCAGCGCACCCTGAGAGAAGCTGCACATTCTCAACAAAATCAGTTACCTGGTAGGTAATAGCCATGCAAATGTTAATTTAGATGGTACACACTAAACCTTCACAGAACTGGACATGACAGATTGCATCACCACGTTATCTTCTGCTCCTTGTTAAGTCATTTGTTGCATTTTACTTTCACCCTGATAGTGAAAGTAGTGCTCAGTCCAAGAGAGTCCTGTGTCTATCTTCTCACATGCCCTGTGGAAGGGCCTCCCTCTGTTAGTGCCAAGTGCAGTGGACTCCAGCTGTCATCAACATGTCCAGATGCTGGTAGTCAGACAGGATTGGTGTTCAAAATGCATTGACATTTAAGCTTGTTGAACTTATAATGTTGCTCATAAAATAAGCCTTGTAGATAGGCATGTTGGACATGGTAGCTTCCTCATGAGGCTATGTGACACACTCTCAGCCCTGAGCTCTGTGACTACTTCATGAAGTACATCTTTTGACTGACGACTCTTTTAAAGTTGGCGTTGTTTCCTGTACCGAGTTGTGAGCGTGGTGTGTAATCTGAATCGCTTCCTCACTGCCATTTGTCACCTTTCGTAGACCTTGTTGGTTCTTGTGTTCTGTATCCAAACTCACCTGACACGATTAACTGTAGTATATACTGCAGAGTCAAGTAATATTTTACATGAGATCAAATTCTCTCTTTTCAAACATGGAAATTATATCTTAAGCCTTATAAGCCTTTCCATATTTTTCTAGCATTAGTGATAGCTGAGGCCAGAGGCTTTGCTGACATATTTCTCAAGTTATGAAGTTCCTCACTTTTTAAGTCTTAAAGCCAATACATTCTCCTCTCCTGTGTCAGTGTTGGCATTTTACTTTTTATGACTGTTATGTTCAGCAAGGGTAGAATGCAAGGTGTTCATTTATCTTTTGAATTGATTTTCAGGGAGTTGCTTGCTGTTGGCCTTTTGTTCCTTGAATGTAGTTGACAATAAGAATTGGAGTAGCAACCACCGCTGTTTTATTTAGCTCAACGATCTGTGAGCTGCCTCATAATTTACTTCTAATATTTGTAAATAGTGTCTAGTTGCTACAGCTATAGTCTCTATGTATATTACCGCATAAATATAAAACTCTAAACACCACATGCTGAACTGAGAAGGTTTATTATAGCAGGTTCTGACCATCTTTAGACTTAAACTTTGCCACCTGATGCCTCTGAAAATAGTACATGGAGGCCTCTAACAAAACAGTTGTCTTAGTAGATTATAGACATCAGTTCTGCGACCTCCCTGGGCTGTTTTAAGAGCTAGCAGAAGAATCTGTATATTGGATGCTTGACCTCTTTGGTCTGTTTATTCTTTTTCTTGTTTTAACAGAGTCATGCAGCTGGCAAATACTGAATTGGGTAGATTAATTCTGATCTGTTGATAAATGCTTTGCAGAACAATGCAGAAGGCTGCTCTTTGTAACCAGTCATAGCTGTTTGTTCCAGTCTCATTCGTGGCGGGGGGTTCTTTTTCTCCAGGCATTGTCCAGGGAGGAGCCCTTTCAAGCATTTGCACTCAGATTATGACAACTGTCGATCAAGAACAAAACAAAGTCCTGTGGATCCCAGCTGGCCCGCTGTAGATTTACTTCGCTGTGAAACTCCTTTGCAGATGTAAATAACCAACTAACTTTCTATCCAGTGGACTCAGTCCATTTCTGTCTTTAGAAAGATATCCGTAAGTGATTTCTGTTTCATGAAGGGGAATGATAACACTGAACACACAAGGACCCGATGAGGCATGTGGGAAGGGGTAGATCACTTAACCGAGCTTGTCTCTTATGTCGTATGTGTACAGGTTGTCACAAGGGGTTGTGACCTGCGTGTACTTGTCCATGAGTAATGAATTTAACAATGCTGCAAAACTCTGTAGAATGACAAGTTTACAAAAACATTTTCAAAGTATTTGGTTGTTGCTGTTTACTTGAATGTCTTTTTTTGTTTTGTTTTGGCTTTTTTTAACTCTGTCTCCTTTCACTTAATGAGGTAACTCTCCAAAATGGAGTGAAATTTCTGAATATGAGCGAATGGTTTATGCGCAATGTGACTCTTACCTGCAATTTTGACCATTTCTAAGCACATTGTTGACTTGACAACCAGGTAATAACGTGGGATTGAAGCGGTACGTCTTGGGAGTAAGCTCAGAAGGAAGTACACTCCTCTACAGGGCAGACCACTGTTTGTATCCTGTCAACGCTTGTCTGTCAAAGATATCGTTTCTTGTTTTATGCATGAATCTAATATTTAAACGTCATAATATATCTGAACAATCCAACGTGTGTTGAGAAATAATGATTTTTGATTGTTGGGCCTGGATTAAGTACTGATGGGGAAGAGTCATAAGCTAGGCCTAGCATGCTGTGTTCTGTCACTTTTAGATACTGTAAATTTGGAAAGCTTATGTCGGTGCAATTTTGCAGGGTAATTCTTAAGCTTTGTACTTCAGTGTGTAGCATTCACATAGATTGTTTTTATTTAAGAGCAGCCACAGTTTTAGGGCTTTGATTAAAAGCCTTTAGAAAGGTACTAAATTGTTAGTGTTTTCACTGTCAAAAAATAAGTGATCGTTTAGTTTGGGTTGCAATACTTATTTACCTATTGTACCAAACTCCATTGTATCAGTTCCCTTTTTGTTTTTTGCACTTCTGACTGTGTTCCTAACACAGGTTTTGTACCTGTCTCTTCTGTCTCTTGTGCCATGTTTCTTGGGTACTGTATCTTAATTGTTTTTAAAAGATCATTTGAGTAGAACTGCTTCTCGGTCACTGTTCCTAACATTTCATTACATAGTATTTCTAGTTTTACACTACAAGCTGTAGTTTTGCTTTTGTTTGCAGCTTTTTTTTAATTAAAAAAAGGGATTCTTCTTGCACAGTTCTTCAAAGAAAGATCTGGTCCTAAATTTAATTTCTGTTTTACAGATGCTATTTTATAGTTCAAAATACTTTATATAGTATTTATATAGCTATATACTATATAGAGAGAGTGTTTTGAACTATAATACATATAAAATATATATAGTATTGTATATTATTAATACTGTATATATAAAAATTAAAGAATAGAAAATGGTATGGATGAATTACTAGTCAAAGTACTCATGGTGAGGGACAGCAGCTGTTTTTTGTTTATCTCCTTTTTTGTTTGTTTGTTTTTAAAGTTTGAGGTAAGAGTAGACTCCAGTGGTACAACTGAAACAGACAGGTACTGTTCTGATATGGATTTTCTGTACTAAAATGAAAATGTCACTTTGTATCAAAAAAAAAAAAAGTTAAAGAAACTGATTACTAAATAAAGGTCAATTTCTATAACTTGACTTGTGTGTAAAAGGTTCCTATAACTAATGTTCTCGTTGACTCTATTTAGTTGAGTCCTCACATAAGGTTTTCTTTTCTGACTAAAATTGGCACATAGAGGTTCAAGTGCCCACCTTGAGAGGAACAAGTTTTGGTTTTGTGTTTTTGCCCAGCCTTGCACATGTGTACACCAAAGATGTTCAAAATCTGCGGGACACAAGAAGTGAGGTGTTAGTGAGATGAGTATTTTTAACATCCTGACCCAGTGGTGTTAAGGATTTCAAGTGGAAATGCAGTTGATTGGCTGGAGGCTTTAACTGGAGATGAGTTATGAGTTATATGTCGCTGTTATTTTCAAGAGAGCGTCACTGGAAACCAGGGAACACCCAATAGGCAAAACCGTGAACCATGAGTTTGGAAGGCAGGTTGTAGTAATTCTGTGCCTCAGTTTTCACACTTCAGACAGACCAGCTTCTAATAGAGGTGCCATCTTCTAATAGAGGACAATGAAAATGAGAATAGGCTGGTTCTGGCAGGTCAGTAATAGCTGTACCTTGCACATCTTCTGATCACGAGGAAGTAGAATTGAAGTGTTGGCTAACACTAGAAAGATTCCTTTATCTTAGATGAAGAGTTTCCTGATACACCATTTTATTTTCTGATACTGCATGCTGGAGATAGATTTGGCCATCGTTCTGAAAAGACTAACTTTGTCCAGGTGTTTAAATAAAGAATATGGTTCTGTGGGTATTTTAAAAACAGCTTAAAAGTAATATAGCTAGACAACAAAAGCCTGAAAATGTCACCCTCATGGTCATAAGCCACCATGCAGCGTGTATGGCTGCAGGTAAGGAGTTAGCTAGATATTGGCATCTTTTAACTTTATTTCTCCATAGTTAAAACTGACATAAAACAGCTGAAGATGCCGCAGCCCATATGTATGATCTGTTGTTAATATGTTGGCAAGCATCTATCTGCTTTCAAACCTTTGCATTCTGTTGACACTGACCTGGATTGCAGGGCAAGTGTCTGCCAGATCCAGAATTACACTCCAAAAGCTGCCAACGTCTCTGCCTCAGACAAGGGTCCTTTTTTAGTGCCTGGTAAATTTGGAGGCCAGATCATAATCCCTTTCAGTGAATGCAAATGTTACCTTAAGCAGTCTTGAATAGCTTTCCTAGATGCATCTCGGATGGATGTGTTCATGGCTGAAGTAGAGTCTTGTAATCTTTTCTAGACTTAGGTTTAAGGCTCCATGGAATTTCTAAGATTCTACACCTCCATTTCACAATGGACAGGTTCTTTTAGAATACACTGACATTGGAAAAACCTGCACTGGCTTGGAGACTAAAGAGACTGCTGTGAAAAATACAGATACCCAACAAGGCAGACTTTGGTCTTGTTCAACAACTAGTAAAGGTCCCAGACCTGCAGCAGTTTAGTAGAAACTTAACAGCATAAAAAAGGTGCTTGGCCTCTTCCTGTAAATTTTCTTGTGGCTGCTGTGTCAGTGAGTGTAGGAGTTTCTTATTCATTTGGCTGCTTTTACAGATTTTTTCCAACCTTAAATTCTGTGTCATTTTGCTTAGAAAATGTCTTGGTGTTCTTCACTGAAAAAGTACATTTTAGATGAACATTTGGTAGCAAACTTTTTAACTATTCAATTTGACTTCTTTCTCGCTTAGTATTCAAAGAGATGCTTTTGCTAGCTCAACCCAAATGATGTCAGTGTGAATCCAAAAACCAGGTGAATAGGGGATCCTATTACTGAAGTGTAAACATACCAGCTTAACTTGGGGTGGTTCAGCTCTTATTTTAACAAACAATTCCTTACAAGCTTTCATCAGAATGGTTGTTTATTATATTATAAATAATTTTAGATGAATGTCGTAACTTTGTATTTAAAAGCTGTCTAGGTGGATCCTTTTCTTGAAGTAAATTGTGCATAAAAAGCATACTGTGACTAAAAGACTTGAAAACACTTTCAGTACTGGAAGTTATCTTGTAGACCTTCAGTACAGAAAATGTTTTGAATTTTTTCAATATTTTATATTTTTTTCATCTTGTAACTTAGTTTATTCATAGAATCATAGAATCGCTTTGGTTGGAAAAGACCTTTAAGATCAAGTCCAACCTTTAACCTAACCCTGCCATCCCACCAAACCATGTCCCTAAGCACCTCATCTATCCTTCTTTTAAATACCTCCAGGGATGGGGACTCGACCACCTCCTTGGGCAGCCCATTCCGGAGCCTGACAACCCTTTCTGTGAAGAAGTTTTTCCTAATGTCTAGCCTAAACCTGCCCTGTTTAAGAACAGTGAGGAATATTAAAGGTATTCTGATTTCAGTAGATCTCATTCAAGTTTGTAATTAATCTTCTTCTACAAAATGCACCTGTTAAAGGTGCACTGAATTTTTTTCCCCCATGTGTAAAGTATGAAATTCCAGATGATTTCTTTAACACACACGTTTTTAAAATAATAGTCTTTTTTTTTTTTCTAAAAACGTAGGAGGGAAAGTGGCAGAGATCTAGTCATTGTTTTAAGAAGCAAATCACAAAAATCTTTGTACCGTGTAACCTAGTCACTTCATATTGTGGTGAATTATCTGTCATTGCTATGTTTTATTAACAGTACATTATATGCTTGGTGTGTGTGCTTACTGGGTTACTTTCTGTTTCTGTTATACTGAAGGCAAGAACGCCAATGGCTGAGGAAGCTTTCAGAGAGACGGTATCTTGATTTATGACCCTTCCCTTTGCTTGTTTGCAGTATAAAGGGAATGTCCAAGAGCTAGAATACTACTTCTGCTAGTTACGAAAAACAACCCCAAACCAACACAACACCACCCCCCCCCCTTAAATCCAATGCACAAACCACAACAGCCCCCGCCCCCACAAACCCCACTTCCTAAGTGTCCAGCTTGGGCTTTCTTATCATTTTGGGTCCTTCTCATCTTCCTAAAGATCTATTCAAATTTCAGAAAACAAAGACAGCACTTCACTTTTAACTTAATCCACATATTTAAAATACATTATGTTCCAAAATTAAAAAGTCTGTCAAAACATTAAATACTTGCAACAGCTTGAAAAAAAAATCTATTGATTAAAATTTCACTTATATTTGCAATGGCTCTTTTCTTTTAAAGTTGTTTCAGTGCAAATGTGAATGACATTTCTTATGTAATGCTCCCTGTGCCCTTCCTCTGATGGCAGGGGACGATGGGTTTTCTGAAGATGGTGACACTGATCTTCAGAGGAAGCGATACTTTTCCCACAACTTTTGCATCTGGTTTGCTGCAGATTCATCTTACCTCATTAGCAATAATGCCAGTCAATTAAAATATTCATAATTCCTTCATCTGCCAAATCTGCCTGCTCCATAAATGCTTAGCATTTGAGCTTAGCGTTTTAGATGCTCAAATCCTCTAACTGTTTAACCTAATCAACACAGTATTTGTGGCCCACCTGTGACAAGCCTAAAGTTTTAGGTTTCCAGCTTGTCTGATGTTTGGCTAGTGTAAGCAAGAAAAGGCTGAAAATGCATTGCTTCATCTGCAATGTGATCGTAAGTCTTATAGTTCTGTGATGAAAATAACTTTTAGTTAAAGCATTTTGAGGAGATAATTCTAGTGGAGTCAGCCAAAAGGTCCTAAGGTAAGAGCTAGAAACTTGTTCTCTGCTGCGATGATACCGTTTGAGAGTGCTAGCAATTGCTCACATGGTTACAGTGACAAGTAGGTTTGTGATGCAAAGACGAGTAAGTGCAATAGGTTTATGGTTGGACTTGATGATCTTAAAGGTCTTTTCCAACGTAGACAATTCTGTGATTCTAATTACTGAAGAAACCAAACACATGGAGCTGAATTCCAGGCCGGTGATACAAGCTGCATGTCCTCAGCAGCCCTTAAGGTTGGTCCCATGGTGGCAAATGTGTATCACTTGTATCTGGGGTTGGCTGAACTGTGTGGTCTTGCAGAGCTTCTGGCTGCAAATGGGTTTCTAATGTTCAAATGAATACTCATGCTTTTATACCCTGACTTGTACTGTAGTAAAAAATGTGTGTTTAATAGCTGCAATTATAGTGTGATCTGTTGAGATTTGCTCTGACTGATTTGCAGTTCAATTATTTAGAACTCATTTTTCAGGGTGGTACCACATATTTTTTGCCAGAGTGACTATTTTACAGCTGCAAAATAATTCAAATGAAGTTGTAAAAATCAATTGCATATCCTCCCCCCTTCTCCTGCCCTTACGTGGGCAGAATTTTCCTCAGAGCTGCAAGATTTGAACTCCAAGAGACACTTGAATTCCTGTCTGATGCTGACACTGCTCTCTTGTCCTGTGCAGAACGTGATCAGAGCTGACAGCGTGTAGTAAGGAGGTGTTGGGGCAGTGCTGGCTTCAGGCCATGCCTGTGCTCCTCCATGGACCCTCCTTCGTAATGCTTCAGTCTCTATGTGAGTTAACCCTAGCAAGATGCCTCCAGGCCTGGCTCCACAGCAGTAGTTCTGTGCCTTCCAGAGCTGAAATGAGGTTTCTGATCAGCAATTGTCGCCGTGTTTTTCCTTTCAGTTGTCCCTTTTCTCCTGTGTAACCATACAGAGAGGCACAGCTTTGGCAAATGCTCCATGAAATTTTTCTCAGAATAGGAGTGAGCTTCTAGTTTATGTGAGAGCTGTATTATGGATGCATCACAAGCTGTCCCCTTCTTTTACTGTTTATCCAGCTTTAGTTTCCCTTTGCTTTATAGTCTCTCTGCCATTAGTAGATAGCTCTTCTTTCAAGGTGTGTTTCCCATCTAGCGCAGCCTTGCTGTTCGCCCCATTTCCTTGTTTCATGCTTCACCTGTGTCATTGCACCTCAACTCCTTGCACATCTAAACTCTCAAAGATATTTTTTCCATTGCTGATGCAACCTAATCTCTCTCTTCCTTGCCCTGTTATCTAATACTAAAGTATTTTGGGACATTATGTAAAGTCTGTTTGTTTCATAAAGCATGCTATGCGGTTGTGTATTAATTACTGATTTGATTCTAGATGCTTGCTATACTCACTGTTGATGATCTTGTGAACAGCAGCGGCTGATCCATGCTAGCATTCAGCAGCCTGCAATTTCAGATAACGTTTTAGCAAGGATTCTGCGTCTGCAGTTTCTGAAAGTGTTGCCATACTATGTTTCCAGCAGTGTCAGCAGTACATTTGTAAAAGGACCTACTTGGTAAGCAACAGCAGACAACTCGAGAAAGTCCACACACCTGCCTTAGGATTTTATGACCTCTGATGGCTTATAGGGGCTGCAATCTTTGAATTCATTTGAATTTCCCTTTGCACTGTTCTGATTCTGTGATAACATAATGCTGGTATGGTATGCAGAAGTGTAGCTGAACTGACTTGCTACAAATTACTGAGATCCGCAAATGGTGCTTGACCTTCACTTGAAATAATCTATCATTATTCACATTTTAAGTTTTTTTGCTGTAACTTAGGCTGTTACTGAAGTTACAAGACGTCAGTTTATAAAAAGAGTTCTGAAATGCTGGAACTCACCAGAATTAGCCATATTTCTCTTATTTCTTTCCCACCCTACTCTTCCACTAAAGCCCAATTTTTATTTTACACCCTCTGTACTGTCACAGTCGGTAATACCCAATATGATGGAAAGAACAAGAACAGCAGTGAGCCAGTGTGGGATGCTGGAAGTTGTGGGCCCTTAAAATCCTTTTCAGTTCTCTTACCTGCAGCAAGAGCTACTTGGAAATCCTTTCATGAAACAATTAAGCCAGAATTTGAAAGTAGTTTTCTTTCTTGCTCTCAGTGCTCTGATAATGATACTTTCAAAATCTAACCCACTTATTTTCAGAAATTGCTTCATGTCCAGACCAAATGCAATTGTGGCACCTTAATATTTGTGAAAATACTATTTTAACTTCTCTTCCTCAGTACATGTACTTCATGATGCAGAGCACTTTCAGCTTTTGTTTTAATAGGTGAAACAAACTTACCTCTTAGACTCCTGAATGGGAGCTTCTTCATTCCTGCTGCCTCTTCTCTGCACCTTTTCTAGATGGAGTGAAGCTACTTTGACTAGCCAAAGTTTACTACCAGATGAACAAATGGAAATGTTGCTTCTCCAGGCATTAAAAATAGCGTTGGTAAAGGAACAGAGCTTCTTTCTCCTAGCACAGAACAATGACATTTACTGGAGCAAGGAAGAGTCTATTTACAGAAAGTTCCTAGCTCTGCCACAATCTTATCTTGCCCTTTAAACCAGAGATGGTTTGTTATTTTTCCATTGAATTCTTAAAGATGTCTTTAATCCAGAGACAATTTGCAAGTATGCCACATGTAAACCTGATCTATTTCAGTGATTTTGTTTTTATGGCTTTTTGATACTCTCTGCTACTTACTGGGTATGTTTTGTGTCTAAATAAGCATTTGTTCCATCATAACCCGCTGGGTCGTCCTGCTTGATGGTGTGAATTCATGGCTCTATAGTCACTCCAACCCAAAGTGTCCTATTCCTCAATGTGGGGGGGTGGAAAAGTTAGGTCAGCTAACCTATCCAGTGTGGGCTTCCCCTTTGAGTATGGATTCCTGTGCTTTCTGGATGCGGTGGTTTGTTCTCGTTGTTGTTGTTGTTTTGGGGTTGGTTTTTTTCTAAATCTAATTCTGCAACTAGCATACACACCAAGAACACTTCCTGAAAAATCAGTGGCACTACAGATAAGTAAATGACCAATATATGGTTTGTTAGTCAATGTGAAACAGAAAAATGGCAAAATTGTTTAGGATGAAACTAATGGGTTGCATAAAAAAACCCAACCCCAAAACTGATATTCTGGTTTTCAATTATTTAGCCTTGTGTTTGATTTTTAACATACCTACCTTAAAAAGGTGTTTTGAGCCTGAAAGTTATATTTGGAAAATGTAAGTAAATTGGAATGGAATATTTCATTTGATAAACGCTGAAGTGAGGCATTAAGTTTCAGCGAAGGAAGGCTGTTCCATGTCATCAAATTTCTTGGTATTCACTATTTTCAGGAAAATGTTCAGTAATTTCTGAAAAAGAAAGGACCCTTAGAAAGGTGTCTCAAGCTAGCTACTCAGAACAGGAGTTATACTATATAATTACTCATCGTTAAAAGTTTTGTTTAGAGATCTTTACTGTGTGTAATACAGAATGTAACGATTAGAGGGGAAAAAAAGCATTCCTGGTATGTGAGAGAGACTAAGTCTGTCTTTTCCTAGTATGCTAATATGGCCAGTGCAAAAGCTACAACAGATGAAAAATTATGCTAAAAATTATTTCTTCGGCAGAAACAATAATACATGGAAGATGACTTGCATTTATCAAATTGTTCTTTTAAAATTCAAGAAACTCTCCCTTGATGCAAACTGACACATCAGACATTATCTCTGACACTCTATTTTATAGTTACAACATCTTGTTTACAGCCCTTTTATGCTGTATATAGCACTGCTTTTTCTTGCAAGATTAAGAGCAGAGTTTTAAACTGTCGTCCTCAAGGTCACAAGCCTGGCAGAAAATTCTTCTCTTGTTGTTTGTAAATCATAAAGTACTTCAGTAACCAAGACCCCAAACCAGACAATCATGCTTAGGTTTAAGAAAATAAAAGAATATGTATTCTATGACAATTTCTTCCATAAGACAGAAAGTATTAGGAAAATGAGTGGTGAGAACTTGCAGCCTTAGGGATGACTGTAAATCCATGGCTGCCACACGTGGCATGAAAAAAACGAAGTGTCTGAATCGTAAAATAATGTACACTGCCGTCTATAGCGCACACTTAATGGGAGTTCAAATAACGGTGGTTCTGAAGGGATTGAGAAGTACTGCATATTTCTTCTCTGTAAATCCAGCGTTTCTAGTGTGTTAAATCCAAACACCTATTATGGGCTCTTTGGGAACAATCCCCCTGAATCGACGAGGGCACGCTAATCCTTGTATGGCCACAGACCTTGAGCTGAGACCAGACAATAATAATCTAGTCTCTAAAGTATGCAAAAAGCACGAGAGAGCATAAGGCTGGCTGGCTTAGCGTCAAGTCCTGCTTATAAAAGGTATGACTTAAAATGGAAAGCCTTTGTGACCGTTTATGCTGAGTAACTCGATGGGTAGAGCCTCTGCAGAGAGTTATTTTCCACCTATTCGTGAATACACAAGCAAGGAAATTTGTCTTTAAACACAGAGGGGTGCAGACAGTTCTTTTGTTTAGTCAAATAAATATTTTCCGATGGACATTTATTAGTTCTAATTTATGGGCAACAGATGGTTTTTCTTCATTAGTAATTGTTTTTCCAGAAGATAACTCTGTATTCAAATTTGTGAGCTTTCATGGGCTCTTATATCGCAGATGAAGCTCTTTCTTGGAACCACTTCATTCTTTTTTTAAATGAAAAACCACAGCGACTTCTTCAAACCTCCATTATATTCTGTTTTTTGTTCAAGGCAAAGGCTGTTAAAGATGTTGTACTCTTCCCAGGAAGGAAAATCCTTATAGGATGCAGGTATAATAGAAGTTCCCTGAAAGTGCCTCTCCTTCTACCTCAAGTAAGATGCAGCGGCATCAGATCAGAATGTCAGTCCTGCACACTTGTTTGAATCCACCTGTGCTCAGAATGTCCTGATAATGAAAAAGTTTCATTCTTGTTTTGGGACTAGTGAACAGGCACTTTGTTTTTTATGCCTCCTTCCTTGTCCCACTAAAAAAGACGCTTCACCCTTTGCTGTAGGAACAAGAACAGGAACTGAGGCCTCTCACGTTATAAATGCTCCTGCCAGAAGCATATTGTTAAGTTCTATTTAAAGCATGTTAAGTATTTCAAGTAAGGGGAGCAATACCAGGAAGTTTTAACCTTAATAACTGATAGCTGGTTTGATGAGGCTTTCACAGCAGAAGTCACTGTTGTCTAAGCCTTCACAGATATGAGGCGCTTCTCAGTATGGAAACATAGGTACAGTTTGAGCAGCATTTTCCTTTTACAACATATTCAGAGCTCTCTGCAATCCTTTAAGGTATATTCATACCAACTTGTGGAGGAAGCCCTCTGAGACACGAGTATTTGAAATACCGGTGTCTAGTTGTGTTCACTTTGAGCTTTAAGTTTTAAAGGTCCAGAATTTGGTGGTAACAGCTTTTTTTCCGACTGATAGATGCACATTTTTAGGTACCAGCTTCCGAAGTTAGACATACAGAACTTTCTCTTACTTGAAAAAAAACCAGATTTGCATCTTCCTTTTGTTTAGACACCAATGTAAGTAATGCAGCCATTAACTTGTCAACAGACTCCTCTGCCATGTGTCGCTGTCTTATACGCAGCGTACGCAGATTGTCCCAGTGCCTCACCAGAAGTTGCTACGTGTCTCTCCATTTGCGATCCATGCATTGGTCTGTGACCTTTCTCTCCTAAATTTCTTTATTCAAGTTACAGACACCTCCGCGTACAGGTTTTGAAGTACTCTGTGCCCTGTTGCCAGTGCTAACCATCAAAGGGCACGAGGAACAGGCTCGCTCTGGCGCGAGTAGGAGCATGGCCGGGGTCCAGCTCTGCCCTCTGTGAGCTTGCTCACTGCGGTTCGGGTTGCTGTTTTTTAAGGGACTGAGACGCTGGCTGTGTTTCTTGCTTCTCTCCTCACCCTGCTGGAGGCCTCAGAGCCCCTATTTGCTAACCTTTGTTTTTTCATTTGCTTGGAGATGGGTTTAACTCCTTGGATTTTGTAGGTGGCTTGCCCGTTTGTACAAAATCTGTCAAGGGAGAGAGGGAATGGGGCAGGAAGGGCAGTGAATGGTTAGCTGTTACTTCAAACAGGAAAAGAATTAAACCCTTCAACAGTGATCTGCGAGAGGCAGAGCACCACGGTACCAGATGTGATTGCAGAGGCAATTTTTTTTTGAGCGCCTTTGGTTCTTGGAAGAGCCTGTGTTTTATGTTAGATCAGAGAGTCCTTTTTATGCAGCTTAATGTCTTTTTACAGATGTCTTACAGATAGGAAACTGTATCCTGTTTTACAGATAGGAAGCTGAGGGGAAACAGACCAATTTTTAAGAAATCATAAGAGATTTTTAAAAAATGACTGATACAATACTCTAAATGACACCATGAAGAGGAGAGGCGTGTTACTCTAAGTAGTAGCTTAACAGAACTGTGCCACATGATGCTGCTTAAAGTGCCAGACTGCCGTAGCGTTGCTGATTTCAGTGCACTCACTGAGGCAAATAATTACTCCAGGAAATAACCTTCCAGTGTCTCACAATCAGCGCTTCTCAGAGTTGACTCCTCACGTCATTCTGTTCCTATTCCTTCTGGTCTTCCAGAACGGACTTTGGGCTCTTGCTCTAGTGCCCCTGAAGGCAATAGAGCTTCTCCTGCAGCTCAGAGGCAAAACTTGCTGCTGCCTTTTGCTGTTGGTTAGCAGCCTGATGGTCCTAACCTTTGAGGAGTGAGTAGGGGCATAAACATGAACTTTTTTTTTTAAATGCAGAGAGACTGATGAAAGATAAATTTGGTATTCTTGGCTTTGTGGGGTGTGGTTTTTTTCTTTCTTTCTTTCTTTTTTTTTTTTTTTTTTTTTTTTTTTTTTTTGAGGTAAAGCTGACTTTATACAAGCGTGAAGCTGGGCAGTCCACATAATGGATATTGCTATGGCCTCCAGCCAGAGTTGGAGGCGTCATCAGTCAGTTTTAACCTGATGAAGGGCAGAGATGTACATAAATCCCCCTCTCCAACAAGATGTAAACATTTTTCTTTTCGACTGCTTGCTTTTTCCTCTTGTGAAACTTCTAGAACGAAGGGAGCGATTTGAAGGAGAAAGATCTGGGCCACACAAGTGCTTGGTTTGTTAATGGAGTTTGTTCTGATCTACCACGGGCTGGTACTAGAAGATTAGCCTTTGTCATGCAGCCTCTTGATAGCTCTAGTTTTGCATACAGGAGAGCTGAAATGCAGTGAAATCACAGCCCTGATTTCCAGCAAGTAGCGACATCCCACCCCTTTCGTGAATGATGGCAGGGAGTCCGGGACGAGGAGCTGCACGAGGCTATGCAGGTCGCTATAGGGTCAGCTCTCCAGTGCTCTCCTCACCACACTTGAACATGGGGGGTGAACCCCATTGAACTTTTGTGGTCAGTCCCATGTGTCTGGAAAGCAGAAGTGCTGGCTCCCCAGCTGCTGGTGCACAGTGGCCTTCGCCACAGACTCGACCTGGGGCACTTGGGACACTGGGAAGGACATTAGAGTGCCTGTATTGAGTGACGTTCCCTACAAAGTCATTGCCCCCAATACAAGGGTATTAATTACAGCGAGGGAGAAACATGGTGACTCCAAGGTCAAGAGATGAGAGCATGTAATCTGGAGTTTCCATCACAACTGATTAAGCTTATGCTTCAGCTATTAAAAGTTACAAGGTTGCATTTCTTATGTGGATGCTTGCTTCTAATTAAAGAAAATGTGTGTGCTTTAAGAACTCAAGAATAAATAGATCCCAATTTTTGTCTTAAGTTCTTAATACCTTTTTCATGTGAATGCTAGTTTAATTCATTTTCTGTGCAAATGTGGTTTGTGCATTTGTTGGATGAATTTAAGACTACGTTTGTACATACCTGATACCTTCACATGCAAGCCTTGCCTGCAGCACAAGATAAAATGAGCCTTATGGTCTTGTCTTACTCTTTTCTTCATCTTTGGTGCATCTGTCGTCCCTTTCTCATTTACTGCCTGTCTGTATGGAGGTGCTTCAGACAGTTCATCTAGTCAGGTGAATTTAACATCGATTACTCAAACCCAAATGGACAGTATGGATACACTAATTCAAGAGCAGAGGCATTTTGAAGTGAGTTACACTGCAGAAACAAAAGCTCCTTGAATTCTGATGAGAGCATTCACATTGCAATGCGAGATGTGCAAGTACTTCAATTAAAAAGAAATTCAAATTATTTTTCCCAAGTGACACTTTGCAAATACAAAGGACCCAGTTCTCTTAACTCCAGCATCTTGATAAAAGAATCAGTTCTTTACTCTTCACCCCAATACTAATCTCCCTTGTAGCAGAAAGATACACACCATTTCCCTCATAGAAAATACCCTCTGTTTTCATTGGTAACCTTGCTACTTTATTTGTGTTTCAGTGATATCATTTGTACTCCCGGCCGGCCTTCCTTATTGCTCTCCTATTTATGTTTTCATTATTTACTATGCTTTGCCTATACTGGTAGATGGAGTACTATTTCTTGACGCAAGCCTTTTATGATGTTTATTGATGAGACATTTGTGAGAACAGCCTCATTGTATCCTGTTCAGTCACCATTTGTGTTTTGTGTTAATGTGCTGCTTTTCAGAAGCCTCTCTTGAAGCTGCCTAAGATGAGACTCCCAGCTGAGAGCGGTTCAGAACATCTCCTCCTGGCATAGTAGCTGCCTTTCTATTTTAACTGAGTGAGATTCAGTGAATGTACGGAGGCTTACATGAATAAGTACATCTGAAGCTATGCTGGCTTAGGATGAAGATCGCAAGGGATGTCAGGTGTATGCTTCCAAAGAAATGCTCACCTATAGCTGTGCATATATAATGTATTTATATAGACTCACAGAATGCTTTGGATTGGAAGGGACCTTTAGAGGTCATCTAGCCCAACCCCCCTGCAGTGAGCAGGGACACCGCTAACTAGATCAGGTTGCTCAGAGCCCCGTCCAACCTGGCCTTGAATGTTTCCAGGGATGGGAGATTCTCTTTATCAGCCACAGGGTTTTGAAATACTTATTTTCTTCCACCCTTTTTGAAGCTCTTGATGTATATCATGACTAGAAGGAGGAAGGATAGTAGCTTCCAGACTGCTGTTCCCTCTGTATATATCTGATATATTTCTATTCAAAGTCGAGGTTGCATTCAATGTACTGTGGTGTTGGAACATGCAGAAATAAGGACGGAAGTGATGATAAGCTACTAGGTGGGGACTCAGAAAATTGTCTCCCATTTCTGGGAAACAGTGACTCTTTTATAATCCTAGGTAAGTCAGTCTGGTTTGACATTAGATATTCCATGAAAATCTCAGCAGACTTGAAGGGAAAAGAGGATAATATTACAGTTGTAATATCCTTGATGTGGCATAAGTCTACCCCAACTTGAGAAACTTTGCCCCAAGTTGTATATATCTTCTTTATTTTCTTTAATGCATTTTCTTCCTGGGCCATCGAGACTATGTAGACTCACCCCAAAGGGGTGACATTCTCTGTCTGACTTGGGTGAAGGATAACACCACTTACATTTCCTTGCCAGTCTTGTGGACATCAGGCTGCAGCTTTTGATCTACAGTTTTGTATAACACCTTGTAGAAAGAGGCGGTGATCTCATTTATGGCCCCTGTGCAGCCCAACTAGGAAAATTTCTGGAAGAAATGTGCATGGAAGAAAATGTTAATGCAACAACTTTTAGACAGCATGCCTATCTGGTGAAAGGGGGTGGTCTGGAGCTGCCGAAACAGCAGTTGAGGCACAAAATAGAGAGTGTTATTTGTTGGTCACAGAATGTTTGTTGCTGTGCAGCACCCAGCTGAGTCTCAGTGGCAAAGTGACGTGAGAGAAGCCACGGTCCTCCCTGCCCTGCCTTGCTGGTTTGAGTTCTTGGGGAGCCTATAAGGATGGTCAAACGCATTTTCATCGCTTGTGAAAATGCCTTACTATGAGTCTGCGCCCACCATCTGTCACAAAATTTTAGCAAATAAAAATATTGCATTTGGCAAACAGGCTTTAAAAGCAGAGAAAAACAAAGGGCGCAAGTGCCACAATGCAGTTTCTGATTTATAGGGAATAAAATGTCGCTTTTTTCAGACACATGTAACAATTTGAAATAGCTAAGCCGCAGAAAATTTGCTAATGGAATATATAAAAATACATTTAGTGCAAATTTTCAAGCACTTAGGGCAATTAGCCGTGTGTCTGCCTACCCGAAGTTTTGCCTGTAAAGAGAAATTTATTGATTGCAGAGCAAATGTGTGCCCCTTCAGTCTTTCCCAGTAAAGAAAATAGGATTTTGTGACATGGGAGGAAGCGGGATTTATTTTTCGAAGAGTATCCAAAGGTGTAGGCTGAGGTCATGCCTGTGGTGGTAAGCTTTTTCCTGTCAAGTGATAATATTGACAGCTGTAGCAGCCCTGGAATACATGGCTTTTGGCTGTTTCTGCCAGCATCCTGAACTTCTCACAAAGATGTGTTGTATCTGCAGAAAGTGCATGTGCTGGAAGAGCAGAGGGCTCTCACTTGTTGGCATTGCTACTGTGCTGGCGCTTTGCCTGCGGCAGTCTGGCTATCAAAGGGCCATGGTGGTCAAGGAAGAAATCCAAGTGGTAGAAAAGGGAGCACTGCTGCTTGAGGGAGGAAAAACCCACAGCAAATGAAGACTGTCCATGTTGCAAGAACCTTTTAGGACAAACGAATACAATTACACTTCATGTCTTGGGCATCTTGCATATAATTTTGGACAGTAAATATTTATTTCAGGGGATGCTTCCTCACCAGGAAACTCAGGGCGTTGCAGGAAGGAGCACCAGAAGTGCTGCACCCAGGTCGCTCCTGAGCTGAGGCTCCAGGCTGGCCATAGGTGCAGATGTCTCTTCCTTTGGAGGGCTCCTGTTGCTTATTTACTTGTATTTCTGACAGCTGTTCTCTTCTGCAGCTATGGTATTCTGGCCAAATTGTAACTATAATCCTTACAGCCCATACATTAAAATATGTCATTTCTCTTCTAACTGATGGTAGTGTTTTTAAACAATTTCCATTTTTCACCCTAAATAGGGCTCTTTCAGCTCTGAATGTTTCTCTATTTCTAGCTTGCTAAAGTACTTGGAAGGCATTATGTGTTGCAGGCATAAGACAAGCTATTATAAATATTTAGCTAGTTAAAGCATTTGTGACTTTTTTAACCTCATAGTTAGAATTAAATGGGATACTTGTTAAGACACGTGCATTTTTCATGGAAAGTTATCTAAGTAAATCTTTTCACAATAGCTTGGTACTTTTCATGGTGTGCCAAAACACATCCTACCTCAGTACCACTGGGATTCAGAAACTAGACAAAGTGTCAGAGAGACTAAAACAAAGGCTCGTGCCTGGAATATTCCTAAAAGACTGACAGCACCAGTGCTCTCCGAGTGCCATTCAAAACGCTGTTGCTTGTCCGTTCCTCTCGGCAGACCCCCTTGGCTCTTATCCTGTAACCTGCCAAGGAATGGGACATGCGGCTTTGAACCCTCCCTCCTGCTGGATCCCTATGGAACCTAGGTTTCCCATTTTCAGGCTGAGAATCCTTAATTGCTGTGGCACAGGAAACATGCCTTGCTCTTCTACCTTAGCAGCCTTGTTCTGATGGGAAAACAGCAGGGCCCACTCAGTTCTTTCAAAGGACAGTCAAAGCAGGGGACCGCGACCGTGCCGTAGGCTTGTGCTGAAGCTGAGCAAGCAGGACCCGGCACCAGAAGGACTCAGCTCCAACAGGGAGTTTAGTTCAAGGAGTCACCCCGACGTTTAGCTCTTTTTCTTTTTTACTAACTAGCTGTAAACAGCTCCCTTTCTCATGGTTGCCACCCCTTTTGAAGCACTTGCTTCTCCTAAAGCGCTGTGTCCTACCCCGGTTTCATTTCCCACTCTGGGCAGTTGTCACCCAGAGGGCCGCAGCATCTGTGCTTGATTATATCCAGGCATCCGACTTCTGAAGGGTCAGGTAGGTGTTCCTGGCTATGGACTAATACTGTATATATTGAATGTAGGACACTGTAGTCTGTGTTTAATGGTTTTGACCCAACTTTAAAATACGGAGTATGACATCATAATCTGTTTTTTTTAGTTGCTTCCATTTTGATGATTTTGACCTAAGATGGGTCAAGTCTGGCTGGGTCCCTATTTAGTATTTGAATTGTATGTTTCCTGTTAGTTTGTGATTTATTTTTTAAATACCACAGCAGCCTCACTGCTGGTAGATTATCATTCACACTCTGTTTATATGGTTACTTCTTGACAAAAAAAGACAGAAAAAAAGAAAGAATTGAATGGTGCTGGTTGGAAAGGATCAACCAGTAAAATAGTGGGGGTTTTTTTGCAGGAAAGGAGAGTTATTCCAGTGGAGCCTGTGGTTGTATTTTCCTTTCTGTCAAAAGCTCCAGGCAGTCCGTAGAAGGCTGCACAGCCTCTCCAGGCCTCCAGCTCTCAGGCTCTCAAATAGGAGCATCGGTACATCCTTTCCTCATAGAAACATTTTCTAGATAAGATTGCGAGGTCTTTAAATGCAATAGTACCAGAGTCTGCCCAATAACTGGATAAATGTTTCTTAATTGTTTGATTAATTTCCTATTAGCACAGCAGAACAAATAACTGAAAGTACATTTTGTTTTAAGAGTTGAGAATTTTTAACTATAAGCAGTATTCTCATCTTAACAGAGTATTTTAGTGAAGAGGTTTGAAGAAATTTGTGGCAAAGAATGTTTGTGAAACAGCTAATCTTAGACAAATAAAAGTAAAGTATTTAAAGAAGGCAAACGTTGAACTCTAAGACACAACTATTTGCAAAAGGAGCCTGGTTTCACTCAAAGTAATGGAAACAGCTCACATGAGCTATTTATCAAGTGCTCTGCAAGGCTAGGGTTTCAAAAAATTTAAATTGCTTAAAGTCTTTAGGCCAAAAACTTATTGCAGAAATTACTTAGAGAATATGAGCAAATGTGAGAATCATAAAATGTTCAATGGCAATTCATAAACAAAATGTGTTTTCTAGTACGTTTATCTCCTAGATAGTTCATCCTAGGTCTAAATATTACTTTTCCTTGTAGTCAGGCACAAAGAGAGGGGGAATGGAACTCTGAACAGGAATGTGTTCAAGATTATCTTTATCTTAAGAATATGCAAAAGTTCTGCTATAAAAGTCTTCCCTGCTTTTCAGACCAGGTTTAGACCTTAACCAACATTCCCAGGGTGGCATGGGAACTGCTCAGTCTCAAAGCCATCCTTATCTGTTTCCCCCTTTGTGCTAAAGGCACCACGAACTATCGGAGAGAGCGTTACACACTTTCATTGTGTGTTTTTATTTTAGTTGGACTGGGTTTAAGCTATGTCTAGATGTACTTTCAAGAAGCTGTGGCTTTCATATTTTTTCACTGAGACTGACCAGAACTGATAAATTTATGGCTTGTAGAGCTGATGACTTAGCACTTTCCAAGTTAGATCTGGAGCCAAGCACTGCAGTAATTATTTTGCAGTTGATTTCTAATGGACCATTGCAAGCTCAGCTTGGGGATGGGTGAGGCTCAGAGGCAGTGCAGCAGGGGCACTGGCAAAACGGCCAAGGGGGTCACTGGCGGTTCATGCAAACTCCCAACCTCACTGTTGCCCTTCTTTTCCAAAAGAAGCTTCCGGTCTGTGCCGAAAGTGGCTGATGTTCCTCTGTAGAAAACAGCACAACTATAGTACTATATAGCATATAGAGTTTGCTGAAAAGATGTGCTAAAATCATTGCAACTTAATCCATTGCTTTTTGCTGCTCCTTCCAACAACTGAACATGCATAATCGCGTTATTCAGCAGCCTGAGGATCTCTAACCCTGCTTTTCACTTTTAAGTGTCACTTCTTGATTATTCTATTAAGCTCAGAACGCAAACTTAGATGAAATTTATTTCAGAAAGGGCAAAGGTGAAATGGATGAGGGAGTCAACACACTGCCCAAGCTCAGGGGTGTATGGAAACTGCGTGGTGAGTGTGATGCTTAGCTCTGGCTAGATTTTCCTTGGAGCTCTGCATAGCCCTTCTCTGGTTGGGAGAAGAGAAGCAGTTTCTAGCCATACTTGCATGTAGGATACAGCTGCCTGCCTTTCTGCCTGTGCTTTTGGTATATTCCTCAGTAGTTCTGCCAGTTTAATTTGTCCCGTAGGTCTCTCTAGTCATTTCATGGGAATGTTACTTCTTTTATAACCTGACAACGTTTAAAGTAACAGTTAAAAGAGAACTTTTCTCTAATTAGACAGAATGTGAGCCACTGGCCCCCCTCCTCGCTTAAAAGTCAGTTCCCATGCTGAGTTAATGTCCCGCTGACCTGTGTGCAGCTACCCTTGGAGTATATAGTATGAACAACAGTTCCACAGTACTGTGTATGTGCTACTCAGCATGTTATCATGTATGTGCTACTCAACACGTTATCGTGACTGAGGGAGTTTTTCAAGTGTTCTTAAAAGCTCCAGTCCTCCAGAGCTGTTCAAACTTCACTGAGGTTACCTACCACAGAGCCGTGGTGGGAAACCAGGTACTGACATGAGATCATAACTTGCAACAGCACCTACAAAAAAACCCAGGATGCACATTAATGTCATAAGTTTTATTGAGAAGGCTTAGAGGAACACCTTCACATGTACTCTAAAACAGTATATGTCATATGTATTCTATATATGCAGCAAGACTGAAATACTCTTTGGCAGAGCCTTGGCGTAAGGATCTATCCACTGGGTCTTCAGCTGCATGAAGTGCTTTGAGAAGCTGAGAGTGCCTCTTACGCTTGAAACAGACTTTTCAATATGTCAGGTGCAATTTCATGCATTTTAGGGTAATGCAGGGACGGCAAATCAACCTGTGACTGAAAAACTCTTGAACTGCCTCTTTCCATAGAAATCTATATTAAAGTAGTCCAACTAAAAAAATAGGAAAGAAACCAAATAACAAAACCTAAAAAAAAAAAAAAAAAAGGAAAAAGCCACGTTGTGTTGTAACTTCAAAGCCACCTCATCTCAGGTGTATACCCCGTTCTTGATGCACAGCCAGAATCAAAACACGAAAGTTGCCATCACAAAACCCAACTCTTTCTGCCATATCTAGTAGAATGCTCTTTACCTCTCTCTCACCAATGCATTGCTTCACTTCCCCTGCTTCCAGCCTCTGAACGCTTTCTGTAAATCCTGGCTTCTAGTGATATGTAGAGACTGAGTTGTTTGGAGGTGTCTTGGTGTATTTTATTCACAGTTTCTGTGTTAGATTTAATGGCTGGTTTTCATTACTGTATTATTTTTTCCACTGAAGCATTTTAGGGGGATTTCGTTTGTTTTTAAGTCCATCCCTGCCACCTGGATTGCTTGCTTCTGTTTTTCCAATATTATGGAAAAGGCACTGTCTCATTCATCTACTACAGTTGACCCTTATTTCCATTCCTCCATGCCGAACGTTGACTTTACCTGAAATTCCTCTTTTCTTGATTTTCCTGTACTGCCCTCCTTGTCTTTATCCTGAGAAGATCCGCTAATTTGTTAATCTTCGCTCCCATTCTTGTCAGAGCAGTCAAGTACAGGGAGGAGTTAATCTTTTTTTCAGTCTCGGACAATCCTAAAGGGACTTTGTAGATACTGCATCGACCAAAGACTTCCTAAAGAGTGTAACTGCATTCTTTAACCCTATTCATTCCACAAGTTTTGATTCTTCTTGTAGCGGAGGTTTCCCTATGCAGGGATACACTTTTGGAGATGATGCCACTTAGCTACCGTGATTGCAGGTTAGCTAAGAGCTGGCTATATTCTCCCCAGGTTTTCCTTTCATCTGGGCTTGGTTCAAGGCCCACTGTGTAATTTATTTCTGACCCTCATGTTGCAGACCGTTTCCTTGCTTCCTTTCTTGGCAGTCTCTTTGCTTGGATTGTAGCTCCCACAGCTCCTGTTGGTCAGTACCTCTGGAATCTCCCCAGCTCGGAGATGGTCCCTCTGGCTGCTGTCTCTGTCACCCACAGCACAAAGCTGTGAAGAAAGGCCATTCTTTAACTCCTCCTGGGCCACTGCTTCCCACGGACACAGGTACCCCATCTTAGTGTCTCCTGGTTAGCAAGACTACCCCCAAGATCTCTGCAGAGAGAGCACTGCTGTTTTCAGTGCACAGCAGGACTTATTTTCTACACCTGTTCTCTGACAAACACAGAAGTGTGCTTAGACTTACGAGTGACCCACCCATTATAGCTCTTTATGCCCTTTATTATGGCACTTTAATGGCTCCCATCTATCAAAATATAGCTGAGAATTCCTACTCTTCCATATGCGCCTAGGCTTGATGGGAGGGGGAATATCATGCACAGGCAATGAGGCCTGCCTTGCTTAGTGAGCTGAATAATTAGTAATTTACAAATTCAGTAAACAGTAAATGTGTTCTTGACCTTCCACTTGCACCAGCTGCCTGATGAGGCACCCAGCTGACACGTCCAGCTGCCTGATGCCTCCTCCCTTTGTAAAGCCCCCACCGAAGCTCCGGCTTGCTCTGTGCTGGTGTTTCAGAAGGCAGCGTGGTACTGCCTACGCTGCATTGTGCCTTCTGATTCATACTAATCCCCTCATCTTCCTATGGAACATTAAACATAATCACGATATTGAAAATGAAGGCGTTGCAGATTTAAAAGTGGGATCTGCTTAACTAAAAATAGCATTAAAGCAAACCCTGTCCTTCTGTGCTGAAGGACTGGCTGGTATTTACAGTGCTGTACAGTCATCAGACTCGAGCATAGGAATAGGAAAGAATGCCAGCCAAGAGGGACCAGGAATTATAGGCTTGTCCTGGTTTATTCCAAGATCTGCTCCTCCTTTGCTGTGTGACCTTGAGCTTGTCACGTGGTATGCCCAAACCACCATTTATTCTTCTGTAATGCAGCTGTAAGGCTGGTTTTGCAACTCCTGGGTGTGAATGAAAGAATTCATATTTGCAGAGTGCTTGAGGATCCCTAGAGCTGTACTAGTGATCAGCAGGAGACCACAGATATTCACTACTCATTTTTCTGAATTCTAAAAGAAAAAGATTTTTACAGTAGAAAAGCTCATACCATTCCTTGGGAAGAACAAATCTTTGTCTTGGCATATAAGATCAAGATGCAGCCACAATGCACCCTCCAGTCTCTGCCCCCAGCTACCGTGATTTCTAGATTCACTTTGGACGACACGATGTAATTTGAAGCTAGCTTGTAAATACTGCGTACCGCGGCAACCACAATGCAAGCAGAACGCGGTATTTTCTATCTTATTCCCAGTTAGCCTTCTGCTCTCCACAGCCTTGCTGCTTCCCTTTATGCTTCCATGTGATTCTGTCAAAGTAGTACTGACTCTTAAAACCAGACCATATTTACAATAAGAAAGTTTTAGCTTTCAATAGCTAAATTGCATAAATAACATGTCTCCTGACCTCTTTCCCCCCCTCTCTACAGGATTCACTATTTTCATTAAACTGATATGTAAATTCAGAGAGGCTGTTACAAGTTTAACGTTGAAATGACCTGGTCAAGAGCTAGAAATATTTTAATATGAAATTAAATCAGTCTCTCTCCTTAGTCCCTTAATTCTAAAAGCTGAAGCTCTAAGGAAAACACCAACTGTCACAAGTCTTGCCAATCTGCTTATGCATCTCACTATATCAGTTTTCCTTCCCTTCACTCTCCCTATTCTCTGCAGTTGACTCAGGCTTTTTTCTAGGTCTAAAAGCCTATTTAAAACTCTACAGCTTGCCTCCCACGCTGTCCTCTCTATAGTAACAAGCAGCTACAGTCTGCATTCAGATGTCCTGTGATCTGCTTAGGGCCAAGGTCTGCAGTCTTGTCTGGATATTGTATATATGTTCAATATGGCAGTGCAATCTAAGCACCCCAACCTTTTTTATTCAAATCCAGCAGGAGTGTATTGAGTAAGCTAATTACCACAGCTGTCATTAGCACTGGTGAGCCAATTAAAGACCTATTCTATTAGTTCGCTTTCTTCTTCTCATTCTTTAAAGTAAGTAAACAAGCTTAAGAAGGAGTTGTCTTTCCCTCTCTGATAAACAGAGCTAACCAGTCTTTGATAGGCATCAGTGGTTCTAGGGCTTTCAGGGTATTTGAGACGCTAGCTGGTTGGTCCCGCTTAGGCAAGGCTCGTGATCGATTGTGTCTTCTCAAGCCAACAGGCTTCCTCTTGTGCACTTATTTCTCAGCTTCCAGCCAAGACTTTAAACAGGGAAAAGTTAAAACATTAGGCTAATTCTGCTTTTAGAAACGCTCCGTGAACAGGATGCAACTTTGGGCAGTCAAAACAATGTAGAAGATAAGAATTGTCTTAACTGTGTTGTCGTGGACAAACATGCACTGTGAAGGAATAAAAATGCTATGGTTAAGTTATACCTTTTGTAGAGCCAAAAGGAGTTAAGGTCCAGGCCATGATTTTTGTTGCGACTTGCTGGCTATTATTTTTGGGATGGCTGCCTGGACCTCAGGAGACAGTACTGTAAACAAGACTGTGCTTTTCCCTTCTCATTCTTTCTGTCCACTTTTAGACACGGAATGGCCTGTGGTGATCATATGGGTTTGGTTTCTTTGTGTGTATGAAGTTGGCATTTGCAATGTAGTGCTATTGTATCTTTGTTGTTGTAAAATCAAAATTCTTGAGATGTCACATTTCATTTTGTGTTCTCTGATGAGATTTATTCTGGATTAGGTATTTTTTAGGCATCTATCACTGCTGTCATGGCTATAAAAGAGAGAGAAGGATAAGCAGACTATAGGAGATGTTTTTGAACTCGATGGAATTAATGTTTTTCTTCCTATCAGGCTGGATCTGCTCTCTTGGAAACACACCCATAGTAATAAATCTGGTTCTATATATAGTCATAGATGGCAACAGCCAACTAAATTGCATATAGGCAGCACTGGGGATAGAATCCAGGATCCTCTGTTTAAAAAGCTGCAGGTCTCGACCACTGATGTTAAAGAACAGCTCATGCTATTTTATTGACCAGTGGTCCCTCCTCTGTGAAGGGAAGACTGTCCCAGCCACATGGAGATGCACATGTTTTAATAGATCTGATGCCATCTAGCAGATGTATACATAAGCAGACATTTACATAACAGAAGGTGGTAGAACTCATGTAAAGTTTGTGTTTTATCTCCAATAGTCAAGCGTACTCTTGGGTGTTGCTAGCTGAAACTCAGATTTTCTCTTTCTAATTAAAAGAGCATCTGTTTTCAATATCCTAGAAAAATGATTCCAGGCTAAGAGACATATCCAGAAAATAGCTTCTCCTCTAATTAGTACGCTGAATGCTTATCTGTTTTTCTTCTTTGTTGTATTTGGTGCTCATTTGTATCACAAGCTATCCAATAAATCAGGTAAGAGATGTCAACCTGTATCACATAATGGCTACTCTTATTCTGTTTAATAAAATAAAATGGTTTATGTATCAAAAATAAAACAATGCAGTATTTCATGCCACATTATGACATTTTACATAAATGGTACGACGAGCATAATGCAGGATGTGGCATTCCATATGATGCTGTGACTTGCCATTTTGAAGGGAGATATACCAGTTCAAGATGTAACGGTAGCAGCAATACTCTATAAAGAACAGCATTTCTTTTAAGGAGAAATGTTGAAACAAATCCACTGTGATAGCATTTTATTTATTTTAATGACCTTAAAACTAACATGACTGCACAGCAGTGTAAAGGAATAATTAAAAAATTAAAAAAAAAAAAAAAAATAACCTTTTGCTAGTTAAAGATAAAACTGGAGCATCCTGTTAGAGATATTAAAACTAGTAACAAAAATCTGGTTTTATCACATCAGAACCTAGGAAGAGTTTGAGAGAGTTGTTTGGAGCAGACTTGATCCAGGTATAAAAGCAGCAGTCAGGGAAGATAAAAGCCATTGCTGAAAAACTAAATGTATTGGTTGCATCAGTATTCAGGGAGAAGGTGATCAAAGAACATCTTCCAGCAGTACTTTTTTTCTTTTTTTAAACCAGGCATTAATCAGAGAAATCTTAATCTGAAGAAGCCATACAAGAGGTGTTTTTTACAGAAAACAGCCAGTCTTGGCAGCACCAGGATCTGAGGTTATTTACCTTCATGTTCAAAAAGACGGTACATACGAAATTGCTTATGTAGCAAAGTGGTATCTTACCTGTTCCTCAAAATGTTACCAGAGCAACAGAGGCTGGGATGCCTGCAATTTGGATCCAGGGACATCTGCAGATGGACTGTAAGTCTGACTTACATACCAGGCAAATTGGTAGAAAGTGTAACAAAGAATACAATTAGTAGACACACAGGTAGCTATAATATACTAGAGAAGAAGTGAGAGAACCTTTGTAAAAGGGATGTCAATACCTCAGGCCTCTGTGTTTGTTAACACTGTCAAAGACCTCATGAGGTAAGGTTGCTAAATTATTAGTGCGTACTAGGGTTTTCAGAAAGCATCGAAAAAGGTCCTCTGTGAGGTCTGTAAGGGCAGTTTAGTAACCCTGGGATGAGAGGAATAGTCCACTTCCAAATTAAGGGCCAAGTAACAGAAAGCAATGGGGTGGACTAAGCACTTGGTTTTCCACCAGAAGGAGGTTGCCAGTAGCATATTCCTAATGTTATCTATAGAAGAGAGAAAAAGTGGGTGACAAAAGTTATTTGAGGTGATGGACTCAAAAGCTGACTCCGGGGGTTGTAGGATGGCAAATACAAGGCAATATACAAAGGGAAAAGAAATACGTGTGTGTAGCTGATGTTATGAAGAGCTAACAGTTTAACTGCGTGTGTAGACTCTTTATTAGCTATCACCACCTTTCTGAATACTTTTTGAGCAGTCAGTGCAATGCTTATTGTAGTGAAAAAGGTAAAAAAGATGTTGGGAATTCTTGGAAAAGAAATAGGAAATAAAAAAGAAAACATTTACTGTACAAATCCATGGAACAGTGTTCAGTACTGTGTGCCTTGTCAGAGGCCCTCAGCCTCATGAAAGGGTATATAAATGTTTTCTAGTTCTAATAAGGATGGTCAGAAGTGTGTAACTTCTGAGATGCAAAACGGACAAGAGAAATCTGTAGGGGAATGCTGAGCTCCCTGAATTCATGAATGATGTAGAGAAGGCGAATAGAAATAAATTATCCCATATCTCAGAATAAAAGAGCTAGGAGCCATCCTCAGAGATTTTTGTGTTTCAAGCAAACAAAAGAAAATATTTTTTTTGTGCAGCAAAAAAGCTATGTTTATGAATTCTTTGCTACAGGATTTGTGGGGGTGAGGAGCACTCCGGGGTTTGGAAATGGATCTTTGGAGTGGCCGTCCATAAGTGATTGTTGCATGTGAATTGCAGGCACCTCCAAATCAAGCAGATCTGAAGCTATTAGTTCTTGGCAAGAAATATATGGGGCAGAAAGCCCCTTTCTGGGCAGCGATCTTTCACAAGCACCCCTGAGTTGCCCCCTCTATAGAGTCTGGCTAGCCAGTAGAGCCATTCTCAGGTTAATACTTCTGCAACAAATGTAATGAAGTAACATAAAATACTAGAGCACATTAAAAATTAAAATACGCATTCCACTGTGAAACAAGACATTAACCATTGTTTCCTGGAGTAATTTAGTTCTTTAACTTTTTTTTTGCGTCAGGGACTGATGTGGATTTATGTCATTAACCACTTCTCGAAGCAACGTTTCTGACAGGAAAACTGCTTCTTTGATAAACTTTCATCCCACTTAGGTTCTGCTCACAGAATTCTTCTACCAATTTCATACACATCCGTGTCAGTATACGCTTACATTACTGCCATCCTGGTGGAACCAGTAAACTTCACAAGTGGGCTTCCTGTGTCGTGTATCCCCAAAGGCTCCTTGCTCTTATTTCAATAAGACAGCAGATAACTGAGCACAGTTTTCTAGGTTCTGCAGAAACACCTAATGGAATGAGAAGGAAATAAGCCAGGTAGATGAGTTTGTACAAAGTGTGTCCCTTCATAATAACAAAACACTGGGAGCCCAGCCCTTTGCAAAGTGAATCCAACAAGTTTATATGCCACTCTGCATAGTTAATGCTAATACCCATGAGAATTACATGTGGGCATCAAAAAGAAAAAACCAGCTATCGTGTTTAAATACTATATGTGAGAAATAGAGCCATCAATGTACTAAAAAAATTGCCTGCATACTTTATATCAGTAGCCTTGTCAATTTGATAATGGCTTCAACTCTTTATCGGAAATAAAAAAAATCTTTGTACCATGTATATTGTCATGACAGACTTCGTTGGTAAAGTTGTGAATGTCTTTGTTAATGATAATAGATTCTTTCCAAGGTAGCTGAAGTTTGTTGGTATTACGTGTTCTGGCTTGGCACGCTGATCGCATACCTTATTAAAAGAGACTGAATAGTAATAACAAATGTATCTTTATGGTTGTGTTTTACAGCTTGGTTGAGTTTTTCCCCTCTTTGGTTAATGGTACCTTCGGCATCTGTAGCTGGCATCGTTATAAATGTTGATCCATATCTGCAGATGGCAAGGACTGAAGAAGGACCGTACACTTTATCACTTCACCATAATAATGAACTCATTGTCTTCTTCATCAGCAGAGAAATAGAACGAGCTGAAGTGCCAGAAAAGGGCAAAATTCTGGCTATTTCACTCAGTCTAACAAATTAAAAGAGCACAGAAACTTCAGCACAGCAATGGAGAAAATAACTTACATCAGGACAGGAGGAATTTGCCACAGTCGAGTGCCTTCCTGTGACAGGACTAACTAAATCAAAAATACTGATCTCCCCGGCTAAGAGTTTGTGGGAGACTGGAAAGTAATTAGCATTATAGGCATTTTTTTTTTCTTCACAGCTTTGCATGTATGTAGATAGCTCCTTGCATCTTCCTAACCCAGGCCACACTCTGAAACAGGATGTGTGTGTGCATCTGTATCCATCAAATGGTGGTTTGGATGAGGTCCCAAATGGCAGTTCTCCTGTAAACTTATGTACCACTTTATTGCATGTTTTTATTTAGAAGCTTAGGAGCTTTTCAATTCAGGAACGCCTTAAGGGGAGTAATTTTGACAGTCTTTTTACATTTATTTTACTCTAGGATCTACTGCAGTTTTAAAATTATATACTATTTTGTGTATAGCTGTGCTTGGTTACATGAACTACAATATTGTGGGTATCTTCCCTGAGTGACCATGAAAAGGGGAAAGTTTGCACTTTTGGAAAGGAACTGATGCTGACAGATAGGAGGTTTTGAAGTTCAATACCTACATGAACCAACCCCAAATCCCACTCTTCATACTCATAGAAAGCAAAAATAATGAGCAATAATTTAAGCATCTTTACTTAAAAAGCATGGCAAACAATGTGGATTGCTTATCTACATGTAGAAAAGTAATCTGCTGTCCTTCCATGCTCTCACATGACACCTAATCAAAACAGATTTGAAGCAAATTAACAGAAAGCATAGCTTAAAACAAACGTTACCTAGTTCAAACTGGTAACTTTATTATTTTTTTTTGTATTTCATTAACTATTTTTGATTCAGCTAAAATAGGCTTGTCACTCTTTTTTATTAAATTGATCTACTACCCCAAAAATAAGTATATGCAGAGAGATTTACACCTAAATATCCATCTTACGTGCATCTTCCATGTGAGCTGGTGTAACTCTGTGCTGAGTTTCGTTATTAGATGGGAGGGAAAGGACAATTCACACCGGGGAACGTGCGTATTTCAGATGTGACCTCGCGGAGTGAGCCAGCCGGAGACATCGGCCAGAGACTATTGCACTTGAAAAAAGGCTGAGCACTTGCTAGCAGCTGTTGATGTGGCAATGGAAAATACTAAGGGTTCCAGAGATTACAGAGGTATAATTTGGCCTCAGGTAAAAGTAAGCAGAAACGCTCACTGGAAAGAGCTCCTGTTGTAATCAATGAGGTTTTGCCATTAGCTATAATGAGAAAAGCACAAATGCTAATAGGGTTTTGTGTACGTTATTATTCCAACAGTATTTTAACAAGAGGTTTTGATGCATAGAATGTTATGTAGTTTACAATATATTTAGAATATATTAGAAGTTTTGGAATGCTGTTAAGATATTAATATTTTATTTTTCATTTTGAGTTAATTTGACATTCAGAGATGCCATTGTTGTACAGAGCATTAACAAGCCCTCGAATTCATCACTTCCTGCTATGTAAACCACAGTATAACGAACAGGAAGGTATTCCTCTCAGTAGGTGTGATCCTGCATTCTTTTGAATTCGAGAGAGAAAGTCTTGTTGTGGCATAATCAGATGCCATTACTGAAGGATCCAGAACAAAGATAGTTAAGGTTTTTTGACTTTTTATAACAATTTGCTCAAATATTAAACTCTCGAGCTGTTTGCCAGGACTACAGTCTGCTTGAACATTAACTCCATGAGCTAGGTGGAGCAAGACTAATTCTGACAGGGTTTGGGGGGAAGGAGAAGAGAGGTATCTGATCATCAAAAATAGTTTCTGTGATGTTTTTTATGAATGTCTTTGCAGGGGGTAAAAAGTTAGATTCCCGCCTCTCCCCCCACTGTTAATTAACCACACTGAGAAGTAGTGACTTTAACAGGTTTGAAGAACTTAGTTTGACACAACCTTATTCTGATGGCAAAGCAGTAACATATCCATGGTCTTTTCAATGGACTTGTCTTAATATGTATCAATGATGTGTTAATATTAGTTTGTCTTACTGCTGTCACTATGAGATAAAATGCAAATTATTGTTCATAATTTACAGATGAAGACCTGAGAAATGCAGCTTTTTTCTAGTTCTGACAATCTGTTTTGTATATACAGAATAGAGATTTTTTTCAGAGCACTTAATATTATGTAGCATTTCATGGGTTGACATAGCACACGAGTCAAATCTGAACTTTAGACCACAGTATGTTAGATTATAGATGAAGATATCCCCTGCTTTTAGAGCAGTCACCTGGAGAAGAGGTCAGTCAGCAGATGTAAAGAATTAAAAAATGTCTCTTAATATGCCTACGCTCTGAAATACTATTAGTGAGGCTTGTAGAATCTCTAAGACCTAAGGAAAGAACTTTGTAGAGAAATATCAGAAAAGGAAAGAATGGAGAAATCACTTAAACACCTATTTGCCCATCTGGAGTATAGCATCATACTTTTACATTTTAATTCCAGCAGATTATAACTGTCACACCATGCTGTACTTTGCTAATGACTTTGAGAATAAGTTGCCACTTCATAAAAGCACAGAATATTTAGAAAACACTAATTAAAAAACTAATGTGTCAGCACTAATCCTAAATAGTAATCCCAAATACAGCCTTTATTTGGTTTCTGATTATAAGAATGTGTGTTATGAAAACAACACTTCCAATGACATTTTCTAGCTGTGAGACCTGAGTTTTTATATCATGTATGTGTGATGTTTAAATGCATTTTGAAAGAAAAAAAATGTATTAACTGAGGTATAATAATTGGAGAGACAGCCTAGCCAGCCAAGGAAGAGAGTGTTTGTAACCATCTCAACAGCTGGTTTCTTCTTCTACCTTCTCCTCTTAGATGTTCTTGTAGCTACCTGATGCTTTTCTCCCAACCTTAATATAGGAACTGGTTTCATACCCCTGCAGCTGTTTTGATGCTCCAGAATGCATACACATTCTGTGCATTTTTTTAACAACTATGGGCCAGGAAATCAGTTTTGGAGTGAATAAAGTTAAGTTCTTTTGATAGTTGCCATATTCTCCCATGCATGGAAAATCCTCCAACAAGCTCACACTGGATTCCATTAGTAAAGCAAAAGTATCTCTTGGCAATCAGAATAGTGAACACCACCACTTTGTTAAATCTGCCAGCTCTGAGTCTCCAGCCAGAGGTTCTGCACCAGAAATATAATGCTTTCAGCTAAAGTGGCATCAGCAGCAGGCACCAAATGAAAAGGGATTGAAATAGAGAGGAAGTACTTTTATTTCTCATTCTCTTCCGTGCTTGTCATCATGCTGCCATTTCAGATATTGCGATTGCTCAACCTTGACATGAGCAAAACCTGTCTCTGAGGACAATATGGCAAGTGAAAGAGCAGCTTTTAGACTAGAAACTTCTGAAAACACATTATTGCAGGCAATTGTGAAAATTCAGCATCTGTCTTCTCCAACTAAAAGTTAAACATCATTTTCCTTCTTACTTCTATCACATAAGTGTACACTCCTCCACCTTTGAAATGAGAAACAAAACAAAGCCTTGCAGCCTGTTCGAGAATATCTGTGTGATCCAGTCACAAGGAGACAATTTGCTCTTCTAGGTTCGGAGTCAAATTCCAGTGATGCCCAGAATCACACAGGCTGAGGTACAGAAGCCAGTAAAAAAACCTGCTTCAAACATGCTCCAATTTGTTTCAATGTAATGAAACTGCTGGCACCGCAAGCCATCCCCATGCAAATAAGGAGGAACCTTCTTGTGTATCAAGAAGCTATAAACATATCTTAGGTTTCTTTCCCCTGCTCTTTTACTGTTGCTACCAAAGTCACTCATGGATTGTAAATTGGCACAGTAAATAGGGGGAAAAAAATAGAGGAAAAGCTTTTTATGCAGTGAGGTTTCACATGGCAGATTGAAATTTGGAAGAGTGGAGCTCCTTTCTTCGTTCTGAGATCCTAGGTACAACCTTAAGTGCCTTTTGTCTCTATTTCCCATCAATAAAATAAGAAAATTGTACTTTTCTTGTTTTACTGGGATGTATTGAAGGTAAGTGCATCACAGATTTTAAGTTCCACAGATACTTTAGTAATGGGCAGCATGAAGAAACCAAGGTAATGGCTACCTCAAGAAAGATCAAATTTAACAAGTTTAGCCAAGACAAATCCTCAACCTGTGAGTAGACAACAGTCAGACTTACCATTGGTGGATGAACCTAAAGAAAACCAGCTTTCTGAAAAAATATTTTAAAGTGGGAGAACTCTTTCTTGCCTTACAGAGCTTCAGTAAGTGCCCTTATGCCATTTGCGTCTTCATACTTGGACTTTGTTCTGCCAAGTGGGTTGTACTCGGGAGCAGTTTTCTTTAGATGTGGTGGTAGTGTGTGATATGTAGCACAAGTGAAAACTCAAACCGTTTCCTGTAGCTGGTGTTACTGTCCCTCACGACATCTGAAACGAAGACAAGAGCAAGTTTCAAGATCACAAGTGTGCATTGTGTGTCTGCCCTACTGCGCAGAGGTGACTTGTTATATCCTAGGTGAGCATGTGGTAACAGAGGAAGAACAATAAAGAAAAGCGCAGGGAGACAGCGATATTTTTTTTTTTTTACCTTTACAGAAACAAGAGTTTCTGAAGATCAGAAGGTTTTAGTCGTTTCTTTGAGAGAGAACAGAAGTGTCTTACTGGGACATTGAGCGATTTCTATCCAAACACGCTGCTTCTGTGTAAAGTTTCATCTATCAAAGCCCTCAGGAGTGTTTTGAGAACATTAGCTGTAATTAGGTTAGTTTATCAGATTAAAAAAGGAAGAAAGTTCTTAAAGTGTTAGTGAAATATTTCAAGTTCACACTGAATTAGAGTAACTTTAGTCTCTGACTACTCCTTTTTGTTCCTTTTAAATCACAGTTTATTTTTAAATGGAACAGCAGCAATAAGATATCAAAAATGGCATTTATCCTGTCCCATCTGGTTGATATCTGGTTGACATCAGGTTAGTTGGAACTGATTATTTCATGTGTAATTTTACTAGTGATTGCTGACCAAAGGAAGACATGTATTTGACTTTGCTAGACTGGTGCCAAACTAGAAATGTACTACAGCTACTGTCCAGAAAGATGTGCAGAAAATGAGATCTTTCCATGACATCCCACAGCTGGGGTCTTGGGAAAGTGGAGGCAAAATTTACTTGAAATCTGGATCCAGGCTGAAATCACTGGTTAGTGAATTTGTCTTTTGGCTAGTTCAGTACTTCTCTGTCTTCAGTTGAAGTTAGGTTTAGATGCTGTCTAGCTAGAAAAGTTTCAGCTACCTCTGAATTTCACAACATATTTCCTATGTAGTATTGTACCACAACTAGTGGGGGGAGCCAGGCAGCTCTTGAAGGCTGAGCAATTTCTGCAGGTTGCACATCATCTCTGTTCTCCCTTTGTCATCGCGCTAGACGAGCCTTTTAGTTAAAATGACCAGAGAAGAAAGGTTATTAGATTTTTATTCCCAATTTGAAGTTCCTGATTCTCAGTAAATGTTAATATGGAGGAGTGATGGCAGCAGCAGCTTCTCGGGGGCAGGCTGCGTACCTGCTCCGGTGGCACTGTGTCCGGGCTCAGCTGTCACATGGGTGGCAACACTGTAAACACCCAGATTTCTGCTAGGCTCAGCCAGTGTATGAGGAAGGGACTGATGGTTTTTCCAGTAATAAAAAATGTGGTGGGATAGAATATTTTACATTTTTGAAAACCTTTGAAGCAAGTTCTTTACAACAAGAAGACTTGTAAAGAAATCTCGTTTCATCTATGCTTAAAAATTACTAGTGATAATAGGCTTTCGAGGAAACTTCTTACATTGTTTAAAGGTATTCATTTATTAACAGCTTAAAATTCTGCTTCACTGAAGCTGCATTTTTCACCCTTTCCCTGCATTGCTTCTGAAGATTGGGATCCCCATGTGGACCAACTAATAACTGTTCTTTTCATAACAACTTTAAGGTTTTGAAAAATCACAATCAGGTGGCCCTTCAGTCTTCTATTTTCTATTCTGAATTTCTTCTAACTTTGCCAAGGGTCCTGCTCCTCTCAGCCTATTATCCTGTTGGATGTTTTAATGGGCTCCATGCAGCTTGATTGCATCTTTCTCAGTGCATTGCTCCTGGCTCCTGGTTAAGGCTGTACTCCACTCAAACCTTCATCAGCACAAAGCCACATAGGAATACTTTAATGTGTAATGGATCTGGTCATTTCATGCGTGTAACAGAGACCGGGTCATAAAGTTCTGCTCACCTAGCTGTCTTATTTTTCCTCTGTTTTATTTCAGAGTTTAAAAGCAAAACCTTCTTAGGCTCTGATTTATATTTCCAGAGAGCTCACGTTGCCAAGACAACTATAATAAATGTTCTTTTCTGGAAAAACCTCTTGTAGACATAAGCAGCTTTCCCAGATATGCTATTCAAGCTGAAATGGTTGTAAAATGAAATACATAGTGAATTCACTAGCATTTTTCCATATGCTGTCAATTTAATTGACATGGCGGGATTATTCCCCACTCTGTGTTTGCAGTTTATGTTATTCTTCATTTTCATTTGAATAGTATAAAGGAAAGAAATCCAATATATTTTTTCTAATGTTTATTGAGTTAAAAAAAGAGGAGGAAGTATTTCTGGTCAAATATTTTAGGTAATAGAAATGCACTTCTCTGTGTTGCTCTGACATTAATTATCAGTATCTTCATGGGGAAAAAGCGGGGGAGGCTTCATTTCTGGCAGCAATATGTTAGCTGCTAAAGCAACTAAAGACATTAACAAGATTGTTGTTGAGGTTTTTTTATTGATTTCTGGATTTTTTTTCATGATTTTATACTCCACTTTCTTGGCACTGTATAACATAGCGTCTCTAGGGGCAACAGTACTGACCCTGGCTCAATTCTGTGAATTTGGAAGCCCTAGAATAGAAAGTTATAAGCTGCTACTGTAATTTTAACTACTACATCAATTAGACCTGTACTCATTAACAGTTATTAGTCATTGGTCTTTACTGTGTTTAAAGGTTTGTACTTGTTTATCAAAGAACTGAAATTATATCACATGGATTAGGTTACATATCACAGCATCCATACTTGGCATATGAGTGTTAATGAAAACCACAGGAAATAACCCACATAATATTTTGAATGAAAACAGCTCTATTTCCTTCTTGAAATGGATGGGTGCTCTTTTTGTACAGCTGGCATTGGATAAGCTAAATCTGTGGTTGCAGACCCTAGTATCCTCTAGTATCCTAGTATCAAGGAATCCTAGCTCATGGGGGAGAAAAGAAGTCAAAGACCACAAACTGTAGGTAGTATGAAACACTAGAGCAATGCTTTAGAAAGACATTCAAATGAATAATAAAAGGTATTCCATTTTCATATAAAACTAAATCAACCTGTGTAAAATCAGCATCCTCGAGAAAAATGTTTTTAACTGATTAGCTAGAATTGCCTGCACAAAATAGTTTGAATTGAAAAATTTCAGTCATTCCTTTCTTTTCAACCAAGGCAGGGAAAAGAGACCTGAGGAAAAAAAAAGTGAAAATAGACAGAACTTGTGGTCACGGAAACTATTTGGATGAGTAGTTTCCAAAATATATAATTTTGGCAAATGGGTCAAGGTGCAACTGATACATACACAAAGGGCTTCAGTTCTCATTTTTTTTCCCACAACAGCTAGTTCAGCAAGGTATAGAAAAGATTTCAGAAGCAGAATGAGGAACTAAAGGGAGCAACCAGGAATGCATGTAATTCCTTCCTCCCACCAGCCGTCTAGAGGATAAGACTACTGGGAAGCTCATTTTAAAAAAAACTACCATTAGCCATGACTTTTCAAAAAGGCACAAGTCTTTACAATTATAGCTGTTCTTGTTCTAAACATGTTTCAGTCATCAGAATTTGGGAGCTAGAGACATCTGAAAAGCTGCATAACATAATGGCTGATTAAAGATTCTGCATCCCCAGGAACATCTGAACACTGCTAAGAGAGAATATTTTTTCTTTTGTAAAACCACATCCCAATTCTGCATTTATATAAAGTAATCATTTAAGATGGGTAAAAAGAGGTTCTTGGCAACAGTGAGGTCTTTGTGGAAGAATATGTTGCTTTCTGTAGAGTCCCATCAACATATTCACATTTCCTTCCAAGAATCTTATTTTCAGAATTAGCATATTTTTTTATAACTCCTTCTCAGATACACTATGTCACTTGCTCTGCACAGTTCCCATTTATAACTGCTATCACATGAGCTTCATTAAGACTCAGAGCAGTGCCTGAGCTGTTATGACACAGGATCACATATATGGGCACAAACTTTCCTTGATAAGTAGTTTAGAGATTTTTTTAAAATTAATATTATTTTTAAGATAGCATATCTATGCTAAATATAACAGCATTCAAAACTGAAATAAATGGGGTTCCTGAGACTCATCAAGGTTTTGCTCCATCCCAGATCATCTTGGCAGAGAGATGTGGATGCAACTTCCCAGAAAACTGTCAAATGCTTTCAGCCCCATAATCTAAGAAGCTAAACCTCACACTCAAATCTCTTTCATGGTAATCTGTACCCTCATTTGTAGGTAAGAACATGTTCTTTATTTCCAGTAATATTTTTCAATCAAGACAGGGAGGGCCCAGATCAGGCCAATGAGTTTCACTGTAGGTTTGCACCTCCCTCTCTGCACAATCACTTCCTAAAGTCATCTACGAGTTTTATTTATTAAGTTCTAGGTGTGATTTTCCTTGGCCCCTCCTGTTCCCTTCATGAGGCACGTTACGATTGAGACTGTCTTTTACTATGGTACCTTTTTGGCACTGTTCTGTGACCTGGGCCGTAGGTGTGGAATAGGTGTTGTGTGACTCTTTCTGAACTAGACAAGACATCTATTGCGTGGTTGCCTGAAATTGGGAGTCCTAGCTTGGGTCATGCAGACGCTGCCCTACAGTCCTGTACTTCTATGCTCCATATGTCCCTGAGAATATTAGCAACACTGCCATGACTGCATCTAACACACAGAAGAAGAAACGAGATTTAAAATAGACAAATTAAATACTACTATCAACATAGCTGCGGCAGACTGGAACTCAGTGTGGGCTCGCTGCCTGAATATTTATTTAGCTTCCTGGGCAAATTTTCTAGCTGAATTGGTCTGCAGCAGCTCCATGGCTAGCAGAAGCTGAACTTAGCTGGGCAAATACTTGTATTAACGTACAGCACAAGCTTAATGCTTGCAAATGAGCTGCAGGGAATGTAGAACAGAGATGACTGGCATGAACACAAGAGCATTGGATGCTCTTGGACAATCCCTGCCATGAGGCCTTTTCCAGTAACTTACTGTGTACACTAGCCTTACGAGTTAAAAGTTAAAAGGAATAACTTTCAGCTAAAGTAAAGGGACTAAAGCAATATGATAGATTGGTGGAATAGTACAACTTTTGATTTACTCTGATGATTCTATAGCTCAGCAAATCTGTATTTCTGTCATGTACAGGGTAAGTTTCATAGTTTATATCCCCCAAAAAATGTTGAGAATGTGAATTATACTAAATCTTGCAACTTCAGGCAAAGGAACTAACTGCCAAAGCAGCTGTATTCCAGGAGAAGGGAAGAAAGGAATATATAATTACCTCCTACTATCTCAAGTGTTAAAATATATCATCTCTAATGAAAAAAACCCCCAACAGTGACAGTGCATCCTAATAAAAAGGAAAGGGATAAGCAACAGAGATGTATGAATGGTCAACTTGTAGATTGTGGTAGACTCCATAAATCTCACAGTGTGGTAGCAGCACAGTGCCGGGTAGCTATCAAATACACCATGTTACAAATTATAGAAGGCAAGACCTGGCCCATGCAGCCATTTGAGTACTGATGCCAAGAGGAAGGGACAAAGCAGCCCTTAGGGCAATTAGGATCTCCAATGGGCTGCAAATTCTGTTGAAATCCTCCTCTTTCCTCAGTTGTGCTCTTATTTCTTCTCATTGTCTTCAAACAAAGAAGTAAAAAGTTTATGCAGGATGAGAAAGAACCCCTTCTGATGCTTTTTGTTCCTTAAATATAGAATCATAGAATCATAGAATGGAAAAGACCTTTAAGATCATCGAGTCCAACCGTTAACCTAGCACTGCCATCCCACCACTAAACCATGTCCCTAAGCACCTCATCTATCCTTCTTTTAAATACCTCCAGGGATGAGGACTCGACCACCTCCCTGGGCAGCCAAATATACCACACAATGTATATCAGTGTTAGGGATTACAAAGTTTTGTTGACACATGTCACTCTGACACATTACTGTCTTTTTGGAAATTTTCCTTCCAGATGTTCCAACAGCAAAGGTTTACACAGTTCAAGAGATTAGAATGATAAAATAAGTAAACATTGTTCAGCTGAATCTGGAAAATCTCAGATGCTTAACCAATGCGTGTATGTGTATATACGTATATATACACACACTTAAATCAACAAAAAGAATGTGAAATGGAAACCAGAGTGGTTAGTGTGAAATGGTATGTATTGCTTGTTTTTTAGCTGACTTCACAGACTTACTGCCTTCCTCTTTGATTTTCAGTTTTTCTAGAACCTTTGTAATTCACCATGGTGTCCTTCTTGCTCAATTAATATTTTGTAAGGTGCTTTGGGTTCACATAAATCTGTACCTGTATTCTGCCTGAATTTATCACCCTATTTTCCCTGTAAGCAGTTTATGTTTTGATGCTTTTACACACTGCATTTTCAAAGACTTAAGTAGAATGCAAAATACTACCCAGTAAAACATAAAATAGCACTGTCTATACAGTGAGCAGTTTATGGATTCCAAGGGGCTTCAGGGAGTGCTGGATTATGTATTTGGATTGCAGGGCAAATGAGAAGTTTTTGAACAGCACGTACATCTGGATGGCTTCCTATTGACTCGACTCTGTAGAGACCCAAGAGCTTTGTTGGTTGTAATAAGGCCATAGAGTAAAGTATTGTTGGTAGATGGTAGAATGTGAAGAGCTGTAGTGTGGTCTCCTTTGCTGGCGTAGCAACAGAATCCATCGGCAGGAACATTTCTCACATAGATTTTGCCACAGTCTAGAAAATGTAAACTTTTATTTTAGTCTGAATGAGTATTATTCTCACAGTACAAAACTGGAGTGGAAGATACTGTCTTATGGCAAAGAGCAACTCCCCAGGCTAAAGAAGCTAGAAAGAAAATAATTCTATGGCAAAAATGCCATTTTGTTTACTAATCTAATTTTGAATTTTCTTTTTAATCTGTATAGAAGTGTAGGAAGCACTACAACAGTTGTTTACAAAAAAAGTGCAACATGCTATCCAGATTTTGTGGAGCACTGCTGGCTTCCTGCCTGCCTTGGCCTCAGGATGAAAGGAAGAAATGGGGAACCTGGTCATGTTGGAGGTTTCGAGTCTGGATACCCTCGGGTCCAGGCACGGCTCCCATGCCTCCCCACATTTGGAGCAGTGACAGGGGAAGCATGGAGCTCTACCATAATGTTTCTTCTTCTGCTTCATTGTGTGAGTCTTAGCTTGATCTCAGAACTAAACTCAGCTGCAGTGGTAGTGTGAAAGGGTATGCTTTGCTAAGCTTATGCCAAGCAGCAGAGAGCCCTCGAAGACAAAGTTCATTCATGTTTAGTGCCTTCGGGAGAACTTTAGCTTTCTCCGTTTGATCTGGATAAGCTGTGTGCAGCACAATCTGTCAGCAGGTCTCCAGAGCTCTTCCCAGCAGAATGCGGAAAGCGGGGTTCAAGCCAGAGCCAGGCTAACAACCAGCAGTACAGGAAGCTGTTTGGGTTGCTGCCTTACTTATGTCTGCCTTTGGACTAGCTTTTAACCTTGCAACATATATCTACATGTGTATAACTGGAACATATTGATGTGACCAGGAAGGAAGTGGTAGGAGAAAGCTTATTGAAAGTTCCTCTAATTTCTCACACATCAGAGACTTCTGGCAGCACTGAGGACTAATTATCCATCAGTCCCATATGAATTACGTAGATTTTCACTACACGGGGTTGTATCTAGCCCTTTTAAACCTTTACCCCTTCTGCCATGTTTACATTATTCCGTTATTCAGCAAACAGCAAAGGGAGAGGAAAAGCATTATGTTATAGAGGGTCTTAGCCACAGAAGTGGCCTATATTGTAGAAACTGTCTCTTTCTCCTTTTTTTTTTTTTATTAACAGCTGGTAATATGATTGGTAAAATTTGTAGGGAAGGGTCTTATCCCAGCTTGGCATCCTGCCTTAAATTCCTGTGGCCTGGCTGTTGTACTCAACCAGCTTCTTCTACAGCATCTATTTTCAGACCCTCTCCTGTCTTTATTCCATGATGCTAGCAACATTTGTGCAGGCATTTAAGCACTTTATTTCCTTAAGTCAGATTTGATTAAAGTGACACATCAGAGACTGAGCTATGCTGCAGTCCTGTCCTATATATCCATCTGTTATAGGGCAGTCTAGCCTTTAGCTGTTCTTTCGTTATACGTGTGAGGTCCCAGGAGTGGGTTACTTATTACCAGTGAAGAATCCTTCATTACCTTTCAGCTAATGTCTCCCTTTTAAAGTACACTATAGCTTTTTAATTCAGCTTCACCACACTGATGCCTAGGTTTGGACCTGTTTGATAACTGTTCTGGAATAAATCAGCATCTTTCCCTCTCTCTGTGAGAAGGGCAGAAAAGGGAAGAAAGCATTAGACAGAAAAAAAGGCATAGCGGGTAAAGCTTGAGGAATACCTTACAAATGAAAACACGAAGAAAAAGAACAAGACAATCCTGTTATTTCACTAAGATGCAACTCCCAAGCAGAAGGCCAGAGAAACATGTTCTGGCCTAACCCCAAAGTAAATAAACTCCCCTTCTTTCTCTCTATTTTGTCATTTTTTTTGGTGGAAGAGGGAAAAGAAGAAATAAGAAATCTCTTCTATTTCTTTGTTGTACAGTGATGCATGTGAAAAACAAAGTAGTAGAATGCAGAGAATAGAAAATAAAATATGCATGTAAGTTTTAAAGGACTGAAGGTGAAAAATCCTACAGGCATTTTCAAAGACCCTTGCTGATTACTGTTATTCCTAGCTATTACTAAGTGCAACCAGAGTATGACCAATGCTTGAACTCTACTTTTGAATTATTCATCACTTTTACTTTCATGTTAAATAACTATTTGTAAAGTCTTTAAGCCTTTTTTTTTTTCCCCACTAAAACATGGAAATCAAAGGAGGAATTTAGGATTTAGAGAGATGTAACTCTCTGTTAAAAACCTTGCCTAATTAGAAGGAAGTATGAGACAGCAAATAGAGCACAAATCCTGAACTATGCCTATAACTTTAATGTTGTGGTACTTTATGGTCTAAATGATCAAGAAGGTTAAGGGGACAGCGAAAAAGGCATGAAAAGTGCCTCTGTTTGTTGAAGGCTTGAACACAAACTTGAGCCTATGACCTTTGTAGCTCAGTCCCTTACATGTGCGTCCTCCTTGCTTCTGCCTACTGAACAGTTGGTGTTAAACAATGACATTTCTTTTTTTTTCATCTATTCAATTTAAAGTTACTGTCAGCAAGATGGAGTGTCAGAATAATATGAACTCTTATAAAATTCTTCGCATGTATTTTGGAAAATGTTTCGTTAGCCTTCAAACTTTTCCTTGTGCATTTTCATTTCAAAGCTCCACATATAAGCGGTTATTGGTGTCTCACAGCCTTCTGGTTTGCAGTTATTCACCGTCTACCTAGTTTTCTATAGTCTGATTTCCTAAAGACTTACTATGCTGCCTGTGTTTCCTGCAATTGCTGCCTCTCTCAAATCACTTTTAAAACAGTTGTCTGATTTCATTCTCATTTGACAGAAGTGAAAAAAAATGTTTAAGAAAATGTAATTTCTACAGATCAAGCAAGAATATAGGGCTAAAAAGAGAGGGCAGACCCTGCTAGTGCTCTGACTGAAGGAGAGACTGCAGGATAAAGCTTTGCTAGTCCTGCTACCCATGGAACTACTCCCCTATCCTCACCCTCCTCCTGCTATTGCCGTTAACTCCCTTTGGATGGCTGACTAGTGGGAAAGGAAGCCCATCGTGTAGGTGCTTTTCACATGAGCAGTTGCTGTAATTGTCAGAAAAATATTGCTGCATTCCATGTAAGTAGAGCTACAGAGGGGACACAATTTTTCTCATACCCTGATTTTGCTTTATTTATTTATTTTTCATGAAACTGTTTTCAGCTATTTAGAACTTAAACATTTTGGCACTTACGTTTTTAAAGCTGTTTTCTTTTTCTCCATGCTTCTTTCCTATGAGGTGAAAGATTAAATAAATGGAAAAGACGAAAAGAAACAGAAGAAACCCCAAAGTTAATTTCTTAGTTTCTGCCATTTTCACTGAAGTGTTCCCCCGCTTGCCCCAGATGTTCCAGTTGTTTACAGAAGAACCTTTAGTCATATCATGGTCTGCCTCCTCTCATGGTTCAACCCATTTAATTTTGGGAGACCTGCTTGGCCAACCTATCTTCTTCATGGGAAACGACTATTATTAGGAAAGGTTAAAATTTTTACTTTTCCTCTGAGACATAAATTGGCAAACTCTCCAGGAATCTGTCTTGACTATATTGATTTGTACTTCTAATTTGAGAACAGTTTTTAGTTGAAGTATCTGTTTTGTTTCAAATAGGATATATGGTAAAAGTCACTACATTTTATTTTCTGCTCTGTTGCTAATGACGAAGTGTCCCTAATGTCTGAAATTTTTCTAGCAGAAATGCAATCTAAATCTGTCAGCTAATAATAGCGCTCTCAGGGATTTGAGGCTTTTGAATCCCTTTACACAGTCTTTCCTCATATTATTTTGTTCTCTTCTCTTGGCAGGTGTTCCGAGGCTGAGATTTCACTTTTTAAGGTACTGTGAATAGCATCTGTAGAATCTGAATGACTTCAGTTTGCTCAGCTGAAAGGAAAGCTACAGGCAATGAGGCATCTTGTCGTATTTTAGAGGCTCTGTGTTTACTATGACAGATGTGTTTTTTTAAGATGGATAAGATGTGACAGGGTGTCCATTAGGGCTATCCCTTTTTAGCCTTCTTTACTGAATGAAAATGTCTAATGATCTTAACTGCTGTTTCTGACAGGGGCCTAGAAATCAAATATTACATCTTAGACTATGCACACAACCCTTTTCAAACATATAAAATGACTAATCAAATGTACCTCTGAAAAGAGAGAACCATTAACTTTTATTTTCTAGAGAAGGAATGCACTCATATGTCCTTGTAAAGATTAAAGGAGAAACTTTTTTTTTCAATTAGATCCATTACTTGAAGAACAGATGCCTTAGAGTTTGAAATTGCATTGTGTGAAGAGCTCAGATACGCTGCACAGAACACTACCCAAATGTACAAAATGACTGAGTAGGGTGTTTGCAGCTCTATTTTTTTTATGAGGCAAGAAAGCCCGAGAGAGAAAGTCTTTGTTTTGCCTTGGGTAGGGTATGCAGGCTCAGTGGAGGAGATTGCTAATCACAGATAACACTGTAATGACTCTTGCCAAAAAGTAGTCGGCTCCACGGGATAATAGGATTAAAGCCTTCCCTTCTGGAAGAGCAGGCAGTGTACCAGAACTGAACTGTCCTCCGCAAGTATGCGGTAAAAATTCAAGACCGGGTGTGACGATGGCACACAGTTCCTACTGCTGCAGCTGAGCAGGCAGCTTTACTCTGTCATCCCCTTTTACATGAATGTGGAATTTTTTGTGGATTTTCCAGAGAAGTGTAGTGCTGGCTGCTAAGACCCACCTTCCTTTGGGGTGGGAGAGGCAGCAAGTCCCGTAAGTGAGTAGGCTTTTCTCCTACAGCAGATGGTTCAGCACATAAGCTTGCATTGCTGACCTGAGGGGATTTGATGACGGGATGTGGAAACTGTCATTCTCAATCATTGCTTCAACTCTGGTCTAACCGTTATTTCTGAAGATTTGACATCACCGACTCAGTAGTCTAAAGACTGAGGTGCTCTGTGTGAGATGATGTTGTGGTTAAAGTTTATTTCCTAGTTGAAGAAAAAAAAAAAAAAAGAATTGTTGTTGCCTATCTCAAAATAGGACCTGGAGTGAAATGGTCTTAGGGGACTGTCTCTTTGGTAGGGAATATCCCTCCAGGGCTACCAGTGCTGCATCTATTCAGTAGTTAAAAAAAAGAGCTCATTTAGTACAGATATCAAACAGCATATTCGCGTTTGCTGCAAGTCACTTCAGAAAGAAATGTGCTTGAAAACTGTTTTTCAGAAGTTTTTCCTATACTGCAGTAATATTTAAAATTATAAGGAAGGCAGAAATTAAAACATTCATACCAATAATGCCAATAACTACCAAGTTTTTCTTAAAAAAAATCTGTGTGGCTGGATAGCAATACACCTACTGAGACTGGTATGAGAACATATTGTATGTGAAATCACCTCAGGCTTGTAAGTTTGAGGTTTTGGTCAGTTAAAAGAAAGTGGCCATCAGACGCCATGCACATTTTGCCTTTATAACAACTGGTCCCTGATGAAAAAGCTTGTAATAGGATGGAGTTAACTGAGTCAGTCAAAATGCTCCAGGCTCTTCCTACAGCACATGGGTTGTCTTTTCTACTCAGCACTGTACTTCATCATTTGCTGTTATATTTTATACCATGGGATGTCAAGTAACGGGAACCACATAGGTCAGATGTCACTGCATTACTGAGATTTTTAAAGCATTAAACTGTTCAAATGTCTTTCGAGTAACAGGTGCCTTTAAAAAGCAATTTCTGTCTGCTATCTGGTCATATTTTCAGTCTTCTGGATATAGTAATATTTTATTTACATTACCAGCTGAGAACAACTTTTCTTGACAATCGATTGAGCAAATTAATGCAAGAAATATAATTGCCTGCTTCAGATACTATTTCTAACATTGATTACAGAAAGAACGGAGGTTAAGGGAGGATTAATTCACAAATTCTCTTGAAGAAAAAGGGAAATGCTTAATATTTACAATAGGGAACTGTTCTTTCTAGACAGTGATTAAGATAAATACTCTACTTTTGTGATACAGGCTGTCAGCTAAAGTCCTCAGGAGCATATTTTGAGCAATTGCATTACATGGAGCTCTTTGTCATTAACCTGAGACGTGCTCTCCAGTTGTTATGGCTTATGCTGCAGACGGAAGACTGAGCCTAAACTCGGTACATAAATTTTCTGACACTGGCCTGTTTGGAAGGTAATGCAGTTGATAGCTGGGAGAAAGCCACACATCTGGAAAGCAGTAATTGCCTTGCCTGGCAAAGAAATATTGTCTCTCCTTTGGTTAGAGGCACACAGGGAGGAGGAAGCAGACTGCAAAGAGTCAGAGATAAAGGAGCCAGGGGCAAGCTCTTTGCCCAAGAGCGTGGGGTGACTCTGGCCAGTCAAAGCCAGGCTGGGGCTGTCGTTCCTTCATCCCGCCTCGTTGTACAACGCGCCAACGCTACAGCTACATTTTTTCATACGTGTGGCAGCTGAAGGGAGGACAGACGATGACAGCATGTGAGGAGGCTTGCTGTTCCCACCCAGAGCCTTGCTCACGGGGCAGAGTGAAGCACAAGTGGAGAGTAAGGGGTCAAAAGGGCTGAGGGCCGTCCCGGTTCCCTGTTATGAACAGAGCTGTCACCACCGCTTACACCCTGTGTTAACAGCCGATCCATCACCCACTACTTAACACACAAGGACTGGCAGGGAAAGGCCAGCCCTAAACCTGCACGGATTAAATTTAAGTTATACACCAGGTATAATTCGTCAGAAGTTTTTTTGTTTTGACTGTGAAACTGCACAGACTGAGTCAACAGCGCAACCCATCTTTTAACAGAGATCTGGCTAGCAAAATTTGAAAGCCAGAACAAGAATCCAGGATATGATTTCCATTTCTATTACGCAATAAAACTAATTGGTATTTAATGGAAATTAAATCAATGGATCAAGAGCTGAAAACTGTCTAAAATAAGCAAAAGCAGTTTTTATGTGTGAGCTGGTACGGCCACTGTGAGCACAGTCTAGCTTATTAAGGACTCCGGTTCGGACTGCATTTTATCTTATTCTCTGGACATTGTAATTCTTGTCCAGCATTTCATTTGGCACAAGCCGATTCTAGTCTGATGGATGGTTCCACAAAGGCAGTTATCTTTTAAATACAAAGTACGTTTTTATTTTTTAGGTTTGTTTCAATATAAAGCAATGTTAAAATGAATATTAGGCTAAGAGTTTGTCTGAGGTTAATTTTTTCACTTTCATCAAAATTGAATGCTTATAAAGAAATAGGCAAATGTCTGCACTTCACTTGTAAGCATTATGTATAGCTATGAGTGACAAAATTATTCCCTCTTCTCATGAAAAAGGTAGGACTGTTTTGCAGGGCTTAAAGAGACAAGGGAGCTAAACCAAGTTTAATTTATTTTCTTTTTTTGTGTTAACATTACTGTTATGCACTTTGTTCCATTTGTGACTTGAATATGCTAGATGCTGCAAGAGAAACAATCCCTCACCATAAGGGTTTAAAATCGTTATACCACTATAAAAATTGACAACTATATATTAAATACAAGAATTCATTTTTGCAACTTGAAATTACTATTGATTGTGTTTATGTGTTTGACTAATACCAGAGTTCAAGGTGTCCATCTCATTCACATAAATTTATTTATTAATAATTTATTTGCGGAAATGGAACAGAATAATGCTCCTAGAATTGGTGCTAGACTGCTTTTCAGTGGGAGATGCTGGAGTCTGAGCTCTGTTGAAAATTTTGTCTTTGAATCAGAGATGGGACCTGTGGGAACGTGCACATTACTGTACCACCACGGTTGAACTTCCAAAAAGTTGTGATGAAAGCCATCTATGGTATCCTCTTCTTAAAGAAATCACTAGTGAATAAAGGACAAATCTAATAGCCCACTTGCAAGAAACATCAATACCCGTTTTACTCATTAAGCATTTTTCTCCATTTAGAAGCAGGATATAAAAGTTTAACTTCATTCACTATGAGGTCTTAAAGAGCAAAAATAATTTATTTTTTACATTTTGGAACCAAGTCTGGGAGGAGGAAGAGATCCAAAGACAACCAAACGTGAGAAAATGTTTTAAGGATGGCAGGGGAATAATATGCTGCTTAGAGAAACATTTCTACTTTCTGATGCTTTCTACTAAGAAGTTAGGCTTCTTTTTAGGTGTTCCTAAAAGGTTAATATTAGGTATGGCTCTTCCACTATTGATTAAAAAAAAAAGAAATTTGAGAAAACCTCACACAAATATACTTTATAGAAATATGTTATATATGTGTACAATTTTGTATATTATATTAATTACATTTATTATATGTATTAGATTATAGTATTACATATAACCCTGCAGGAAAATAATCTGTTTCCTGAAGAGGTCGTAATGAGATGATAGTTCTGTGAAAAATAATCTTCAGTGTAAAAACTATACAGGGTATAAAAATTATGTATGATGTAAAATTCAACCAACAGATAATTGTGGGGTTTGGTTTTGGGGTTTTTTTCTGTTTTGTTTTGCTCTTGGCTTGGTTCTTTTTACTAAAAAAACAGAGCATAACAAAAATAAAATCATTATTGTTTTTTCTAATTCAAGATACTACTGTGCTTTATAGTAAAGACTAACAGACGTTAATCCTGGTTCAACTGCATAGTGACAAATGGCTGTTCAAAATATTACCCTGCTACCATAGGCTGAAGCATAGGTAACCACACAGAAAAATACACCCACTACAACCAAGCCTCTAATTTTTTTTCTCAGATGAAAGACAAACTAATACATTGTTGGCAGTATTAAACTTCCATCATATCAGTACAATTTGTTTTAGCTGAGTAAAACATAGGGAACAACAAATTTGCTGTCAAAATCAATTAATACATATATATAAATTACAATAGAAATTGTTATGGTTTCTTACTAAAAAGTATAAAAAAATTATCCAGGTGTTAGACGATACTTCGTACAGAGGTGAATATTCACCATGTGCCATTTTTAATTTATTTAAAAGGTAGTAAAAAAGGTGTTGATGTAGAACCTTTCAGTAGCTGAATATAATTTTTAGTCATTTCATGACATATTAAAAATACAAGGATATTTATCTTAATTTGATATTAAGCTTAATCTGAATTTGTACATCGAAATTTAAAGGCAAATAGCAACAAAGAATTGATGACAAACTTAGCAGAAGCATAACTCGTATTAAAAAACCCCCACACATCATAGCTTAATAGTTATATATGGCTTTCATTTGGTAGAATATATTCTTTAACTGCATGATTTTTTAACTCAATCAGCTAAGTTATATTATCATCTTTATGCTTATTATTACAAAATTTAATTCTGTATGGCTGAAGCAGACAGAAGATCTTGCCTGTAGGGAACATGTTGATGGCCCAGTGCCTCAACTGGATATTCTTTCTAGTAGAAATATGTTGACTTCTCTTTATCCCAAAAGGAAAGTGCACAAATCAGTAATGATAAAATTCAAGAAATCTAGACATGACCAGTCAATTGAGCTGCTTCTTATTTTTGGCATTTAGTACAAGACCTCTTGAGCTTATTTCAGAGGAATTCACTGGAAGAGCAGTCCTCTCTAATAGTGTCTCAGATTTGGCATCCTGAAGTGAAGGCATCCAAAGTCACTCTGGGAAACCTTATGGTAATCTTTAATGTTAAATCTGTAGAGTCTCTGTCCCCATTTCAGATGGTGACCAAAGATAGCACGTTGTTTGCCTTCATAAAGGCTGGATATATTTAGACTGGATATAAGGAAGAAATTCTTTACAATGAGGGTGGTAAAACACTGGAACGGGTTGCCCAGAGAGGTGGTGGAGGCCCCATCCCTGGGAACATTCAAGGCCAGGTTGGATGGGGCTCTGAGCAACCTGATCTAGTTAGTGGTGTCCCTGCTCACTGCAGGGGGGTTGGACTAGATGACCTCTAGGGGTCCCTTCCAACCCAAAACATTCTATGATTCTATGATTCTATGATAAACTGATATTTTTTTGTGACACAACTTACCTTCATTAAAAACCTACACGTTGTACATCCAAACAACCACTTCCTCCCAGCTTTATCTCCTTGAATTAGTATACCCTGTGTGTACCAAATGCAGTCTCGTAGGAACTCCATCTCTACAGCCATGATGTAATGTAAACCTCCTGGCATTTCTAAAACAGCAGTGCCACATATCAAAGCCATGCTTGTCTCAATTTGTTTTCAGATTTTGTCATCTGCTGTAACAGCTGTCTCTTAAGTAGCACAGAATAGGCTCTGCAGACAAATCTCACCATGGGAATTCTCCTCCAAGGGGAATCTTGCGCTGTGGCAATTAAGAGCTCACATGTTCGGAGCGATGCATACCAGGCATGCCACGCTGGTGAGATGTTAGAGGAGCCCTGACTTGCTTCAGTAACGGGTGTAGAACAGCATGTGTGTACCTCTTCTAGATAGCAAAATACGCCAGTGCAGCACATAGAAAGATGTTCAAATTGCGTATCTATGAATGGAAGTGAGAATTGGTGTTCTTAACTGCTTAGCTTGTGCTTGATTCTGTCATTTTGTGTAGCTTACCTAGCTATCTCACTATTTTCCAACTATGAGCATGAGAGAGTATTTCTCATACTTTTCTAAAAATGTTGGGGGTCACAGTGAGGCTCGGGTTCACAAAAGCTCTGTTAAAGCTTTACCGAAAGCACTAATTCAGGGGGTCTGACTGAAGGCTTGATATAGGGGGTGTAATTTCAGAACGACCTCAACTCCTGTGTCACAGTTTCTTTCTGATAAGCAAATGAGTTGGGTTTTTTTTATTTTTTACTCTGTTCGGAAGCCATTGTCATAGCAACTTCGCCTTGAGCTGTCTTTAGGTGGTTACTTTTCATCTTCAGGGCTATCTATGTTACTGTTCTGATTTTACTTGAAATGCTAAATGAGGACTTCAACACCTAGCCTCAAACTTTGTTTTCTTAGCTTGAGGGAATAAACAAACACCATCTAAAAAAGGGTATTTGTGTGCTCATACCCTGCAAAAGATATGACCGGCTGCTTCTACTATGATATGATAGATAACTGAGTACAGCAGTCTTATTTAGAAAGATGTTGTACTTATAATAGTAATAATTTTAATTTTAGAATTTTAGTTTTTCAGGAGGGGGAATATAATTGAAATATAGTAATAATACATATAAATATAACAAAATGCACAATACAAAAAATCTAATACAGGCCAAAAAACAGAGCAGCTTTAAAACTGGGTCCATCACCCTAAAATGGTTCTAAGCCTTGGGAGAGCTTAAAACAGCTTGTGAAATTCAAAGGTTCTCCTCCTGTCTCCGCACCTACTGCTGCTGCAGCTGTTCCTGCAAAAGGTTCATTCTGCAGAAGTTAGTTTTAATACCAGTTGGAAAAGGAGACTAAAATATTTTTGCTATGATCAGACTAGATGAATTTCACACCTCTTTGTAAAAGAACGGTCTGGGCCAACAGCAGTCAAGTCACACTTAATCCTTGTTTTGAGGGTTTAAGGGAAACATAAACCCTGTGCTGGTTCTCAGCTGAAAAATAAATGCAGGGTAAATTCTGTCCCTTCCCGCTAGCTACTGGGATGTCTTGCAATAAATAGGAGGTAATAAAAAGAAATGCGATGTATAGCAATTTGCAGATCACTGAGGCTGACTCAGCAAGGGCTCTCTCTGTGTTACCAGAAGTTCAAGTTGTCATTGATATGTGCTGTATCCTTTCCTCATCCATTTGCAAAAATGGGTGTTCAGGCCACTGTCCCTGCAGCTGCACTAATGCGGTGCAAGGGACCGGCAGCACCAAGTGGCCGTGGAGTTCCCCAGTCCCTGGCTTACGTACTTGAGCTGGTCTTACAGGGAGGATTTTGGCATGTCTGTTTAGGCTAATTAGAGCTAATGAGCCTGAAGCACAAAATAAACATGACATCTATGCTCTGCCTTTTATAACTCTGGCATTTCTCTAATTTTGGTGAAGCCTATTCATGTCACATAGATTGAAATACCTAGTTGATCTTGTTACCCATATGACTGCCCCGAGCACATGGTAATGACTCTCTTAATGCCAAGAAGCATATGAATAACACAGTTTAAGTCATTGTAGTGTTAACATGGATCATCCCAATGGGGGCTCGCCCGTTCATTCAGAAATGTGGCTGAAGGATCAAACTAAACCAATCTGTATTATTAAGTGGAAGAAGACACATACAGAAGAATTGTCCTCAAAGAAACTGTAACATAGTGAAGTTTTGAGCTGGATGCAATGGGTATTGAAAAGGAAATAACTGCTAAAAAATAGCAACTAAAACTATGATCTTTTAATTCATATGATGTTATGAAAATATGAATAGCTGATTCATGAGTTGTGGAAAGAATAACCTTAATACAGCTGAGCTGATTCTGCTGCACATTATGAAAAGAAATGCCAAGTTTTACTCTGTACTGCTGAGAGATAACCATTGTCTTTACGGTTATTAGCAAGTAAAATTACCAAAATAAAAAAAGAATAAAATTTGTCCATCAATTCAATCATATTTGAGCTATACTTTTCCAGGTCTAAACAGGATGCTTGAAAATGAAAAGGCTGACATGAGGTCTCCACATCCTCTTTTGGTACCAAAACACAGAAGATCCTCTGCATTACTACAGTACGTATTTTTTAGGTGGAATTGAGTTCCAGAGAGTTTTTGGGCAAGCATATTCCTTCCAGTCTTTTCTTTCTGCAGCTGATCTCCAGACCCTGGACTCTAATAGAATAGCACCAGCAATGCAGTTGTACATAGGCTGATTTGTTGTGTTTCTGGTTTTAATTTTGCCTTACAGGGAGGTTTTGGACACATAACATCATTTCTCTGTCTGAGTTCTTGGTCTGTACAATGGGGATGGTTATTTTTCCTTATTCAATTAATTATCTAGAAGGCTAGATGAAGCAGAACTACCTCTTCAGGTGTCACTTTTATTGCCACTAGTTAAAATAATGCTACCATATCAGGTTCATTTTAGACTCAGTATACAGATGACTACAAACATGGCAGACAAACTGTTTATGAAAGACTTGAGTACCACAATGACAAACATCATAGAAAACATTACTAACCTATATGACTTTTCTCTACCTCATCAAGTCCGTCAAGTGTTATTTTCAAGGTAACCCTGTAAAAAGAAAAGGAGATGCAAAATAGAGCACCCATTTCAGAGAGACTGATCCCGATTAGGACATCCAAGTCCCATAGTAATACAAACAGATAACATGTCTAGATATGCTCTTTATATAGGTACGTTTAATGCATCTTTTCAATCAAGATTCTATAGGAAAAAATCCTCACCTGTATCCTTGTGTATCAGGGATGTAAACACTCAGAGAGAGGCCTTAAGGGAAGTATTAAATGACTTTTTTTAAGAAGTTCTTGTTTTAATGGAAGTTACTACAATTAATTATGAAACAGCACCTTCCATGCCAGCAATTCACACTTCATGAGTTCACTTGGCCAAAAAAGTGTAGCGCTAGAAGAATGCAGTGTTCAATCTGGAAAGTTTTCATCTATATATTGATAGGACAAAGAACTGCTAAGGTTAATAGCAGCTTTTGAGGGGAATGGAAGAGAGAAGGTGTCATTTTCTTGAGTAATTGTTCCATTCACAAAAACAGAGATAAGAAGCCTGTGTAAGAACCCTAGGGATGGAAGATGGGTTAATCATGACCCAGAAAGCATTTTAAGTCTTCTATAGGGCAAAAAATTGCCCCAGCTTTCCTTGAATTTGTAGCCAGGGATTCCCATGAGCCTGCTTCATTCTACCACTGTAAGCAGGATAGGAGATATTCGAAAGCCACTTCCTTCATCTTGCATGGCTCTTCTTGGGGTTATTCAACAGGACCTACAGTTCCCACTGCTGTCATAGTATCTTAGAAAAGGCTATTTGCCCCACATCCTTTAACACAGGATTGCATTTTTTCTGATTATGTATCACCTTTGATGCATTCAACCAGTTCCTAAGTAAATTAAGGATGTTTAGTGTGTCCTTGATTTCATGTATTACAATATATTATGGATGTTACCTACTGAATAAACTCATAATTTCTTTGGATTAAATATGTAAAGAATGGGAAGACCTGGAATTAAGTAAGTTTTTCTAGAGAACATCCCTTCCTAAAAGTAGTAGATGCATGTTTCAATATTTTATATGGCATGCTTAAATTATAATAGCTTTTAGACTATTTTTCACAGGCCGTACGATTTATCATTTGCAATTTCATGCTCATGGAAAATGGTAAAATGATGTAGGCTTTTCTGAGCCTTTCATTAAGCTGATTTGTCTCCAGTTGGGGAAAAAAAATAATTTATATTATATGGATAGGAAGATTCCAGCGATCTATTTCAGGGCCTGTCATCAACCTGCTACCAAATTATATTATTATTATTATTATTATTATTATTATTATTATTCAGTATTGTCCTCCAGTGTTTCTGCAGTGCTCAGTTCATAAGCAAAAAAGACTGACTTAGACAAGACTTCATGCCAGAGATATTAAAGGAACTAATCTGCACGCCTACCTCATTAGGAGGAATTGCTCAAGAACATGTTGTCCTTATATACAGATTGCCCCTGTAAGGCTGCCAATGTCAGCAAGACCTTGGGTGCATCTGTCATGCTAGTGACTGTAGACTTGTTACATTTTCCTGTGTGTATTTGTGCACAACTGCAAATAAATTCTGAACAATTTTGTTCCTGTGAGTTTACTCCCTTTGCTTCTTGGATTGTACAAGAACAAACATCTGGAATCAGGCCAAAAGACTTTTTAAAAACAGGTTAGATGGTAAAGTCTCTTCTCCTATCTACAGGAACTTCTTATGATAATTGAGTTAATACTGAAAGTAATTTTTTTGTCTAAGAAGATTTCAGCTCTTGCATGTATTGGTTAAGTCAAAGAATAAATTCCTTGGCTAAATATATTAGCCAAGCAAAAAAGGATTTTGCAACTGTAAAAACAATAATTATGCAGATTGTCAGGACCTGTTATTCTACTATCTTGGTATATAAATGTCTTTCAAATACTTTGCTAGAAAGGTTTCTTCAGGACAGAAGTGTTCTGTGGTGGTTGCTTGCATTGATTTTTTTGCTGGTTTTCAAGGTAGTCAGTGACAGTTTTCTTTTTGCTATTGCTCTCAGTATCACTACAGCAGGCTCAAACACTCAATTTTGCAGAAGAGTGATTCCACATTAAGCGTGTTGACTCTGTCCAACAGATCTTGTGATCCTTCCTTTAATGGCTGCTATTGTCTTTTGCCACCTCCTATTTGTTTTTAATCTGCTTAATGTATGCCTTATTCTGCAGTGTTCCCAAAGCTAATAGTTTATGAGACATCTTATTGTAGTAAGGCTACATGACTTGCATAAACCTACTAAAATGGTAGTCTATTGCATATTGCCTTCAAAATCTAATAAGCATTCAACTTTGTTCCTCAGCCAGCTGGCAGACCTTTGTGATATCATTCTGATTTTATGACGAAACACTGATGTAAATCAGTGATAACTAAAGCTAAGTAAACTGAGATAAGAAAACTGAAACAAAGAATCAAAGGCCACGCAAAGGGTTATAAAGAGTGACCCAAAACCCACGCAGAAAATTAGTGTGGTGGCGACCATGAGGATGCCACTCGGGGATCCCAGTCTATTCTGCTGCATTGCTGTACATTCCTGTTCATTCTGATCACATGCCAGAAAAGGCTTGAGCATTGACATGGTTTAATGTTGGTGTTTAGGGTAGTATCTGGGGTTTTCATGAAAGAGTTGCTGTGGACAAGACATGGCAGTTGAAATGACGAACCCAGATTCCAATGTCTCTGTTGAAGCTCTAGAAGTAATCTTTCAAAATGGAACTCATTCCTCCCACAGAGGATGCTCTCAACCAAGCCGAAGTATGTATGTCCTGCAAAGCTTATGTTGTAAAATGTGTGAAAGGGAGAAGTCTTGTTCTTGAAAGAGGATAGACTAGTTGACCTAACAGATATTTTCCCTTCTAACTTCTGGATTTAATGAGAAAATGATAAATAATCTTTCCTAGCAATCCTATTTTTCAAAAAGACTTGCTGCTGCAGGAAAGAACCAGAGATTCTCTTCAGAAATAGAGAAGCTGAGAGCTTTGTGATCAATGATATCCAGCAAGTAATGCCTGGAATACTAAGTCCTCATTTTCCAAAAGGTAATGGAAGAAAGTGTAATGATAAATAGAAGGTAATGCCATGTTCGCTTACAAATGTAAATTCCTCCAAACAGGGTATTTCAGAAGCGAGCCCTCAGGATGGCAGGCGTGTGTGCATTTTAATCAGAGTCGAATGGCTAATCACAGAACCACTTCTCAGATGTTAAAGGCCTCAACCCTGCATCCAGCTGCTGCTGAGAGGCTCCCTCCCTAGCTAAGCTTGGGCATGGTGGGTATCGCTTTTGAATCTGTCAGTCAGATTTCCAGCCACCCATGCTTACAACCTCAGACCGCTGCCAGCAAGGACTCCTGTTAAGCTCCGTGTTGCAGGTTTGAGAGAGCCAGTTCTGCTACAGAATGTTGTCATTCATAGTGACATTTCCCCGTGCTGAAGCAGCAAAGATAGAGAGGAAATGTACTCTGATTTTGAATTTAAAAGTTACCTCACAGTTTTCTAAGTCATCAAAGAACTCTTCTGGGGATAAACAGCAGCCATCTTTTGTCCTTTTACTACAAAAGGGAAAGTGATGTAATTACCGTGGGACAGTGAGATTGTGCTTTGCTGTGTAATGGGAAGGTGATGTTGGATTTGGCATTTGGTGAATGCAGTCTAAGTCTGTCAGATGGTTAAGCCAATCTACCGGCACCACCTTTTAGATCAGCACTACTATCAGCCTTGGGATTAAAAGCAAGAGCATTCCAGCTTTGCCATTGTGTTTGATACTGATCTGTAAACTACTGTGGTCTAGAGCTGGGAAAAAGGCATTGCCATGATATTAAGAAGATAAGGGCTCTTAGTGATATTGATTTACTTCTGCCCTGCCACAAGACAACTTTTAAAAAACTTCTGGCAGTCAAATATATTCAAGGCCAAGTCAACTTCTTTTAATGCACGTGGGGGAGGGAAGAAACTAGTGTCCCTACTGGGAAGGAGGGAGCTATCTGAAAAAAAGTGATGTAATTAATTTCTGAATCCCCCTCCAAGACTGAACTGTTATACACCTGCAGAATTTTATGCATCCAGAGATAGGCAGAGTCCACTGACTCTCAGACTTAGCACTCCTCCTTTCCTTTTTTTCCCCTCACTCCATCTGTTCATATAGCACCTGTATTTCTATGCTTCACTGACTCTCCATCTGTTTCTATAATTTGTATCTTTCTCCTCTGCTCATGGCCCTTAAAATTCATCATAGAGTCAGAGAGACGTTAGGAATGAGTGTCTCAACATGTTCATCCTACAAAGTCTTTACACTAATGCTTTCAGTTCCTGCCTGCTGCAGCATCTCTCAAGCCTGCTCCTGCTCCTCCAGGGCAGGTTCAGACTATTTCTAATAGCCCACCATCTGGTTCCAATAAGCAGTTAAATCTTATTTACCCAGCTGTTGCTGCTGATGCAATTTGCACCTTTGTCCACGTATGTTCTCCGTTAGAGAATATGATCCAGCAGCAGGATTGTTGTAGACCACTGTGACCTGGTTTCTAGATACCAGCAACCGACTGACTGAGCTCGTAGGATGCCAACGTAGATTTCCTCCTCAGCTGGGTGTTACTAGGCCTGGAGAAAACATATTTCCCTTGCTACTTTTGATATTGGCCAGTTATGAAGTTTATTCTCACCCCTCACCTTTCTTTCACAAAAGCCAAATTAAAAAAAAAAAAAAGTTGGCAGTCGGTGTGAAATATAATGCTGGAAATTGATCCTTTAATACATTAAAGCTACCACCCATTAAGTGAAGATTTAATTGCATTCATGTCTTTCATTAAAAAACCCCATAAAATACACACACAGAGGCATATTAGAAATTTAATACAGAGTGCAAATTCTCATGCTTAATAGTCCAGTAATATCACTTACGCTGTATCAGTTAGACACACCACTCAAATAAACCGGTACATTATCAACAAACTGGTACTTGCTTGCCTTAACTAGAGAAACCCTTGAGATTATACTTTGCAAACATTTTTGTTCATGTAGGAAACCAGCCAGAAAATACGGAAAAGTAACCTGCCATATAAACATAGTTGTGAAGTGGGAACTCAGTGATGTTCTTGTCTTTTCTGCCTGTCTTTCTTTGGACTGTACTGTCCCGTGCTTGTTTCTCTACTACTAAAGCTTCCACTAGCAGCTTTGTCTGCTCCTGGGTATTTTCTATTCCTCTCCTTGTTTCACCTGCACTAATATGCACAAAAGACTGCTCTCTGATGCATGTTTCTATAAATGCTATTAAAGTAACCCACAGACTTGAGTTCTGCATTACAATACTTCAGGAGGAAAGACAAGCTGCATAAGAGGACAGTATGAAGGCCTTGAGAACCTCGGAACTCCAGCTGTATTTTAACACACATGATCTTAAATAAAGTCACAGCAACAATTAGTTATAGGCTGGCACTGTAAGTATCCTGGCCAGATGAAAGGGAGCTCGTGTTCCTATATCACGTATGAACTGGTATTATGAGTATTTGGTTACAGCTGCTTTTGTGCCACTGCTGGGAAAGTTAAGGATCAGGTAATTTTTTAGAGAATGATCCAGGATTCATGAAAACCAGCAGAGCTGCAGATCGTTGTAAGGCTAAAACTATGTTAGGTCACGATGCAGCTTTTTTCCTAACTAAAAGTCATGGCCATTTTCTTATTGTAACCCCACCTGTCAATCAACCGATTATCAAAATGGAAAAACTTCAAGAGTTATTATTCCAAAGGACTGAGTCTCTCTGCCATTTTTAGTTTATCATAATGCAATTCAATCTGTCACTGAATGTCACTTTGCTTGTAATGCTTTCAGTGTAACAAAATATAGTTGCTCCCACCATTTCTTAATCTTCTGCTGGTATTCAGGCCATTTTAAGAAGGTGACCTAGTATCATTCTCTCAGGCATTCAGTTAATCTGGTGCAAAAGAACTTTAAATAAGTAGCTGCTGTAGTCTGTTTTATTGGAGAAGACCCACAGCTCTGTGGAAATACAAATCCCCATGCTGGGTACCTGAGACATAAACTGGAAAGCTATGTGTGTATATATATATTTTCTTAATAAGTCACACTTTGAGCTTTTACAGTGTCTTTCACCTAAAGTTCTGAAAGTGCGGTAGAAATATTAACCCCCGCAATACCCTTTGGACAGAAGTGAACATGAAACCCAGGGAGTGCATGTGACTTGCTCAAGGTCACAGAGCCAAGGCCACATGTGTGTCTTGGCTTCAGGGCTTCTGCTCTAATAACTAAGCTACGATCCCAAACCCTCAGAAAATAAGCAAAGAAATAAATAATCATTTTCAGTGGTCTGGTAGGACTGGCTGGAAATGAGGGGTCGTTCAGAAGCCTGAAAAATAACCTCACGCAGGTGTGTAAATTTGAAACTCACTTTAATTTCATATGGAATTATAACAGTAATGAAATGAGATTGAACTCAAATGAATAATGAGCTCTAAATTGAGAAATGGTGTGATAATGCTTTCCATGGTTCAATTAGTCAGCCATCTGTAGTACTTTCTAGTAATAGTTACATTGCCTGGTTTAGAAGGGATTTAAACGCCTCTGTCTAGTTTTCAAGAACACGTACACATTATACAAGAGATATTGGGCATCGTGAGGAAAATATAACAGGAAATGTGTGTGCATTGACCCACATCCAACAGATCTAAGTTTAATAGGAAGCCAGTCTAAATATTCAAGCAGTTAACTGGGAAAAAAAAAAATCTGGATATAACTGAACCTGCATCTTGCATTTCCTTTGTAACTAGCTGCTTGAAAAAATTATCTCAGACTTGAATAACTTTTTGCCTTCAGTCTCTGTTTCCGTCGTGGATACCCTGTTTGGATGTTGCCTGGTGTACTCCTACTGAGTAGGGCCAAGTCTAGAACTGTCTTCTCTCACCTTGTATAGGCGTGGAAAAGCACTGACTCCTAACATACAGCTTATCCTTGGTATGAGTCATTTTATCCTCAGTATCTTGGGTTTGTAAGGATCTCATCCTTCAGCTTGGAGGGTTTCACAAACTACAGAATTGGGATATTTCTATTATACTTAAACTGGGATGAAAAGAAAAGATACTTCTGTACTGCAGAAGTATCAGTCTAAGGTGAGAACCAGGTAGCATGGGAGTTTTGAAGAAGTTGGAGCAAGCTGAAGTAGGTAAAGCAAGCCTGATCTGATTGTCCAAAGAAGAAATAGCTCTACCTTTAGTATTTCCTGAAACCTGGTATTAATCCAGAGAAGACTGGAGAGATGACACATGTTTCAAAATGGCTAATACTGAGTTTATTAGAGGCTGGAAGGCAGGAATTCTTTCACAAAAGGGAAGGTAAACCACTGAAGAAGGTTGGCTGTGTGTTTTAGTTGGAGTTAGAAAGCAGTTATTGTACCATCTGGGAAAAAAGGCAGTGGAAACCCTCTTTTTTAAAAGAAAATTTAACATAATCTAGGTTATGTCTTTCACTTTATTGATAGTGATAAAAAACTGGCTAAATCTACTACTTTGTGATCCTTGCAATGCACGCGGAAGTGTGTGGCATTGACACATCCATCAGGATTTAAACACACCCTAATTAGTTGCCAGCGCCTGTCACTGAAAGGGCACTAACTGGATGCACAATGAATGAAGTGTATTGTCTAAATACTGTCTAATAAACCAGGATTTATTTGTATTAATGTTAACCTGCCCTTGACAAACTTTCATCCTCCTGTTGCTCTGTTGCAGTGAGGAAATAATTTGCTCATGATTACCTGTCTCTAAATAGCTGAATCTTTCTGCAAACAAAAGAGAAAGTGTTTTATGGACTTTTTTTTTAGGTAAGAAAGGTGAGCTTTCTTCTAGGAAAGCAACTTAGTAGTGAGCCTGTTTTGTCTATAGGAGTGAGTATAAGTACCCTTGAAATTCCAATTTAATTTTTCTTGCTTTAAATTCGAATGAATATCACACCACTAGAGCTCCTCCAGGACCACACTCAGACCACTGAAGTACTGGTGATTCTGTATTATAGAATCTTAAATTGGCTGTAGGATTTTCTAGCACTTAAAATGTTATCTTTTTAATTATGGGTGGTAAACACTTCACACGTTGTTGTATTTCACCTGTCTTAATCCCAAGAGACATAGATGCTTATAGAACTTCATCAGTTTACAGACCTTAAAAAATTCTAAGTTACCCATTTCTTGATACAAAAAGAAAACACTTGAAATAAGACATTGCAGAAATTGGAAAAAAAAAGTCTTGTTACAAGCTTAGTAAATGCTGATAATACTAAGTAATACTTTATAATACACACTTAGCAATAGCCATAATTTATGAAAACCAGATCATGTTCAACTACCATAAAACTTGCAAAAATGCTCTATGTAAAAATTAAAAGTATTCTAACTACCACCATTGTCAATAGGCTGTATATATTTGTTTCTCCCATTCTGAGGTTAGATGAGCAATAATGTATTATCACCTGTATAGCAGTGAACGAGTAAAGGAGACGCTGGGCAAACCTGTTGTGTGAGATAAGGTAATAAAATACACAGGAGTTCATTGCCAGAGACTTTGAATAAGACTTAACCGAGATGGTAACTAGGTAGAAGGTTTGTGATTAATATGTACCACTTCTAAATACAATTTAGTATTCCATTCCCTAAAAGTGCATGTTAATTAATTATCAAAAATTATCTGTAGGATATCCACCTGTGAACATTTATGAAAATAGATGCTTTATTGCGCTTTTTCCCAACGATATTGCTACACTGATTACAAATTATCCTGTGTCTAACTATTATTAGATATGCACATGTAAATTATTATTAGATATCCGCATCTATCTTTCATTGATTCAGCTACAGAGTTGTATTCTAAGGCAAAACCACTGCATAAGACACAAACAATCCATAACTCTTCCCAAATAACTTAGATAAGTTCTGACCATACGTTGAATTACAATTAATTTGTTTCCCGACATAAGCTAAGATCTGCCCACAGATCAGATTAAATTAAAGCCATGAATATGAGTTGATGCAGCATATGAGACTATTCAATTAATAAAGCTTCACCCCACCATTATTATAGCGGCCAGAGGCTGCCGCTGGAGGTCATAACTGCAGTTTCATTTTGTTGGTTGCCATTAAATATCCCAACAGTCCACTGAATTTAGCGTAGGAGAAAACCCTATAAGCTCTACATACTGCCTTTTTAAGGCAGCCATTCATTGTGGCCTTGACTTCAATTAGTCTGAATTCGGCCTGAGGGTATTTTGTTCTATAGCCTGCTGCAGGCTTAGAACCGCATATAAGACTGCTGCATTAGCAGAGCTCCGACATTTGACACGTATCTGTGACTACTGGTTTATATTTGATCCCTAGCAGCACCATTGACTTGTGAGAGGACATGTTTGGATCTATCAGTGAGAAAACAGAATATTATGTCTTTAGAATAGTGTTCCAAAGGTTCGTCTTTTATCAGGAATACAAAAAATAATGTCAGTTATCCTTCCAAAATCGTGACTACATTGGGTATTATTATTTCATTATTTTGTTAATTGAAGGACATATAGTTCCAACTAGGAAAGGGAATCCTAAAGCTATATTCATTTTGGAATTAAAGGTCACCTTTATATTGCTCACTAGCAAATATGACCTCAGTAAGATATAAGCGCTGATGAAGTCAGCAAGCAATTAAGGACATGACTCCTACACAACCTCTTCAGCTTACTAGTCACTTAATCATACAAGGTGCTGAGCCTTGTCACCCTGGACCTAAAACACATGCTTAATTTTAAACATGTGACTCGGTTACAGGATTCCGTGAGATTACTTGTGCATAACATTAGACACCTGTTTAAATGCTTTGCTGGATCAAAGCAGGAATGCTCAGCATTTTGCAGGATTGTGAGTTAACTGGATTTTCTCTCTTCCTCCTATTGGAAAAACTCCTTGGTGGATATGCGCTTACATAGGGGGACGAGAAAGAGCGTCTTCTGATTATGCTGAGATTCAGCTTTTCAAACCTTACTGTATGGGCTGATGTTTCGTGATGAAAGTGGTCCTGATTTATTTCTGTTATAATTTATTTTCAGTTGCAAATTTCCAGTTCTCAGCTATTCAGTTCCAGACAAGCGTGAGAGACAAGAAAGCAAAGCAGATCATTGCAAAAACTGCTCTTCCTGAAATTACGTTGAGGTTATTGTCAAAAATAAACACCCAGTTCCTAAATGTGAATATATTCTGGGGAGAACAAAGTGTAAGTGTCACAATAAGCTGCAAATAAATGGAGTGGCTGCTTGTAAACATATGGTCTCCCCTTTGTTTTTAGTATGTCTGATATCTGATTTTTCAGCATTAAACAGATTTACACCTCGTGGACATTAAATTAGCTAGTGTTCAGAGCTGGTTTTCTCAGTGTCTGGTTTCAGTAAGCATACATCTTCACATTTTTCTTTGTTTTCACAATTAGCTGACTTTTATGAAAATTGCCATTGGCCTAATTGGAGTAGAGCAGCAGTACAGTCCTGCTACTATTACTTTGCTCCCTAAGTGATGTTTTTAAAATTGCACACCACAGACTTTGGAGCCCTACAGTATGTTAAGGCTGGTGGCTGGTTTCAGGAATGACTGGCAGCGCTTCCATTGCGGGGGCTCCGATTCTGACAGCAGCATCTCTCTGCAAGTCCCACATGGCAAAGTTGGCTGCTGGACTGAAAAGAGAATTCTCCAATGCAATCTTTAAAAGAGATTTACCCAAGCATCTTTAGATGTATCATATTTTACGATGAAACTTCTTTCCTCTCCCTTCCCTTTGAGTCATGTCTTAGAAGGGTCTAAAGTCAAAGCCAGAAGGTTCCTAGAAGCAATGGAATAAAGCTACCTGGCCTATGCATTTCCAGTATGCAAGCTATCAAGTAAAATGAGTGGAAAAATATTAAAAGATGAGATAATAATAATTTAATCCTCCAAATTAATTACATATAAAAAAAATTAGTATTGGTCTTTGCGATCACTATGGCAATACCTAAGTAGTTTGGGAATGCTTTGTTTGTAGCTAGTGGTCATAGCCACAGTGGGAACACTGCTGTTGGAAACTGCACCAAGGCATGGGAGACACGCTGCTTTGTGTTTTCATGATGGTGGCACATAGAGGACTTAAATATTTGCTGTACTGCTATAATATTTGCTGTATTCCTCCATTAGAAGTTTCTGGGTCTGTCTGGAAGGACTGAAGAATGCCAGTATTTGTACAAAGAACTGAAGAGCTGCTTCCACAAAACAAAGTTGCAAAGTGGTGCAGAAGGAAGTCCTGGCATTGCACCGGTATGTTTGCAGGGTGACGGTGCTGTCTTGATTTGATACAACCCAACAAAATCAACACAAAGCAAAGTCAGAGACCTTTTACCCTGCTTCTGGGGTGGGTCTTTGTGCACCACTTCACGTAACTTATTTTTCTGTTGTTTGCTCATTACCATTCAGTACAAGGTGAAGGGTTTGCTGCTTCTCCCTATGGTTTGGATGGACACCAAGGCCCACTCAGAAAAAGGGGAACCAATGGTTTAAGAGGAACATTTTAAAGGTCTTTTTCTTTATTTGATTTGTTTTGGGTATTGTTTTGATGCATTGTTTAACTGCTATTTCTGTATCATCTCCTGCATTTTAAAAGTGGTTGCTACTCTTCTGTCTTCAGAATACCCCCTGATATCTTCCTACTTCTTGTCTGTGGCAAACCCCCTGACTGGAAGGAAAAATCATTAGTACAAACAGTAAGAAACAGGCTCTGATTTGCAGGAGTCAAGAGTGCTTTTAAGTGTGTGGATTGATATTTATTAAATGCACTTACAGACCTCAGAGGATATAATATGGCTTAATTAATATCGTTCCTGAAGTCATAATTTCTGCTGTCACCTTTTTTCAGATGCTAGCTAGGTCTTCTTAACATTCCATTAATGCATAAACCATACTCATTTTCCAATAAGTGGTCCTACTGGCAAGAAATATCACATCTAACCAAATATTGTGTGATTCAGGGTGTTTGGTAGGAGGAAAATGAGGACAAGGAGGTACGGTCAGGTCTAACTATTAAACAAAATACAAGGATATCTGTGAATTGCCTTATAAAAAAAAAAATCCAAGGCAAATACTCTATGTTTGCAATACTAATTTGTATTACATTTCTATTCGTACTGTATGGATTAACATGAACAAGGGATTTTCTTCAATATTTTATTTGGCTGGATTGAGTGCAAGGGTTCCAGTACTCTGGAGATGATCACTCTGAATGACTGAGTGACCCATTAAAGCATTCTGCTGAGATATGTCTTTGTCCTGCCAGCTGGAGGATTTTGCCAGGGTTAAGTGCCAAAATAGATCTCAATACGAAAGTTTTAACTAATTCAAGGAAATTGTTACGTAACCTCGCTGCCAAGAATAGTGTTCACGTATACAGTTACAGAGAGATGTGATGAAGCTGAATGTATTCGTATTTGCAAAGTGCTTTGATAAGAAGGTGTTTGAGAGTGCAATATATTATCATGCTAAATATGTACTTTGGTCTTTGAGCAGGGATTGGGTAGATGCAAAATAAGCTAAACAGGATTTTCGATAAATATGCCCTGAAATAGTTTGACTAAATTCTATGAAAAGAACAAATGCTAAAGACAATATTTTGCCATATGCAAATATACAGTTATATGCAGCCAGGCGAGTTTTGTATGCATATTACTATCAACTCTTGCAAATATTTCCTCTTTAGAGTCTTTAAGACAAGGACAGCGGATCCGTGCTTACGTGTGTTTTACATCAGCACGGGATCTTCCCCCAGAATTATTTCATGATACAATTTTGTTTCCTATACCCATCTAACCACTACCAATGTGGTTTTTTTCACTCTTCTCCTAGGACAAAGTAGGAAGAGTGAGGAACAGCATTAAAGCGAGGCTCAGAGTTAATTATGCAAGACATCTATGATTACATGTAAAGTCTGGTTGATACTGTTTTTCCATCATTTGAAGACCAAATGCCCCACTGACCTCAGGAATACAGGTCTAGCCCCTTGACTAGTAAACTATTTTTATTATTTTATTGTACTTCTGTGTGTAAGTTCTTGCTCTGCCATAGCTACCAACGTTCCATAAAAGCCAACAGCATGTTCTAAGGGGACAAGAAAAATGTAAAGGAGGAGGCTGTTGGTCGCAAATAGTAATTATTTATGCTGGCCTAACTATCACATGAGGTAACAACAGCGCATCCGAGCAGGGATTGTTCACGTAGCAACCTGCAGCCTGGTGTTGCAGAGAATAAATACATACCTAATTGTTAGAATTTTGACTTTTTTACCTTGGAAAAGTATTTACCTTTACAGAACCTTAAGCTGCTTGTTCAACATTTACTCTGTACCTTTAATCAAATGGGAAGGTTTTATATATAACCATTAAACAAACAAGCTGTGGCAAACGAGTTTATGGTACGTTGGTATAAAAAGGCTTTTAACCTTTTGGAGATGTAATTTTGCTCAAGATAAAACCATGCAATTGTTTTCTATAATTTCCTCAGACTCAGACCAAAAGCCTTTTGGAAAAACTGGGGAGTATGTGTTTATTCTCTCACATTTAATTTCTTAAGAAAAAAATATTTTTGTAAAATGTAGTCATCGTTTACAGAACATATAAATCCTACACTGTTACTCCATTCACATGCTTTTTTAAACTGTCATGCCAAATGAATCCCCGGTGCAATACTGTGCCACTTGCTTACTTGGACTCTTTAGTTTTAATTGAAAGATTTATCATTCCAAAGAGCTTCTCTGTCTTCAGTACTTAGTACATGGGCCCTTGGAAACCCTGCCTGTTCTGCTGTTATTGTCTCCTTTGTTTATGTAGTGTATGTCTTCCTTCTTTTTTAATCGTGGTTTTCTTTATTGGAATGTGCAGAAGGTTTTCTCATATAAGAAAAAAAAAAATCCACTGATCTATACTTGACTCATACAGGTACAGTTATGCAACTTTCTTTAGCTTTGTTATGTTTATTGCATTTAATTAAATCATTTGTTATTGATAATGAGAAATTTTGCAGGTGTTATATCTGATTAAGTGCAATAGCTCGTTCTTCCTTACTTGTATATTTAATTGCTAAACCCAAGATTGTCCTGTGCGTTTAGATCACTGCTGAACGGAGGGGGGTTTTTTAATTGCAAAGATCCAGGTTTGATGCATATTTTAAATACTTTGTCTGTGACACTGTACACAGAATATCCACAAGAGGGAACTGTTTTACACAAAGAGGAGACATTTCCTTGCTGCTAAAGTACTGCTTTCTGGGACCAAACCCTCCGGACTTATGTCTAGCTGGCATGATTGTGTCCTGGCCTATGCTATAGGATAGCAACAGGAAAAACACAGCTAAACACAGTGTTCCGTACATTCTGCGGACATTATTCAGTTAAATAAGTACATTTTGAGCTCTCGTGTTGAAATGTTAAATAGAAAACTCTTCTGAAAACTAATCTGCCTACGGTTTGTGTTTGCTCAGAATAGATCTCTCCAGGAAAGAGACTTGGAAAACCTTGTTCGGTCTGAAGGCAGCATGAAATGCAGTTCTTGCTGCAGGGAATGATGCGTGCATCTCCGGTGTGCTTTTTCAAACTCCACTTTATAAAACCTCTACTAGAAAGCACGCCTTTCCTTCTCCATAAAGGAGCAAGCTCAAATGGTACTTAACTGGAGTGATTCTCATTCAAGTATAATTTTGTGTCTCTATCTACGAATCGGGGAATAAAATACAAAGTTGCCTACTTTATATATGCTTTGTCTTCAGCAGATAACTCCTACTAAGCAAACTTTTCACTGGTAATGCAAGACTCGCCAGCTGATACCAGCGAGCGTACCTTTGTCTGTGACTTTCATCGTAAATATTTGTAGAACTGAGACTTATTTGTATAAGTAAGAGGAGTTCTGTTTATACAGATAACAGGAACGGTTTTTCCCCGGGTACATAGCGTGAAATGTATAACCTAGAACTCCTAATGTATGTGTTGATTGGTTTATGAATAGGTTTTGAGTAGAACTTAAAATCAGCTTTTTACAAGTGATCACAGTAAGTCCAAATCTGTGTGTAAATGTTGTGTAAATACATTCAAAGCATTTTAAATTATTTTAAAGTATGGTCTATATACTTCAATGCACTTGGTTTGCTTTAGTTTGAATTTTTTTTACGGCCATCCTTTGTAATTGTGGGTACCACGTTATGGGGATGCTATTTTAGAGGTGCCTAACGGTCCCGTTTGCATGCGGAGTGCTCATAAACCCAATTCTGCAGCACTCAGCTGCAAATGAGTCAAACACAGGGTCAAACACATACTTTCTAACTCATACTTTCTGAAGGTATAAAGTGAGAAAACTAAGGCTTTCAGACTGCAGCCTCTCTGCCAAATCTTCTGGGCCCTCTCAGACAACAGCAAGAGAAGACGGCGTACGCCACATCCATGGCTTCAGAGACCCAGCCCTTGTTATCTACCAGACCAGGATACAGAAGAAACTCCACCGTGCGAAAGCCTTCCCTGGGATGTGCTGTGCTACTGCTGTTCATAGCCCAGGTCTTTCAAAGGTGCAAAGGGCTTGTGGCTTCCATTAGCTGTAAGAGCATCTGTAAGTACCCGGCACTTCTGAAGATCAGACATCAAGTGGCTGTGTTAGGATTCTCCTGCCCTTGTTCCACTCCTGGTGTTTGCTGACGGATAAAAGGATGTCTTGGTACGCGTGCGGCTGTGAAAGGAGTACTCCTTGAACACCAACCCAGAAATGCAGAGCAAATGACCACCAGGACCAGGTTCTGAGCCCAGGTCCCAAGGTGTGCGATCCTGTCACGATGACGCTTTGTGGCCCAGGTGGCTTTCTGGCTGTGGGGAGGGTTGGCAATGGAGGACACGGGAAGGGGTAGCTGCTGTGGCAGCACAGTCTGGGGTTGCAATGTGGCTGCTGTGACATGCGGTTTCTTTTCAACCTGACTTCATTCCCTCTTACTACAGCCTCCTGGGAACGGGCTGCTTCAGGTGCACCATGCAACTGAGAGTTTTCCTCCAGGAAACAGTAATGGAAAATTTTCTCACTTGTGTATACCTCTGCATTATTGACTATTGCCTAATGCTCTCTCTGTTCAGGGGCCTCTACTCATCCCTTTTTGGAAAAGGAAGCCCTCTTTTGAAGGAACAGACTGGAGGAACAGACTGGAGTGAGACATCACGATCAACTCACGAAGTTAGCCAAATGGTGGTGTTACTGCACAAAGAAGCGGAGGTGAGCGGGTTAGTGAGCCCCATAAAAAGCTTTGAGAACTCATAAAATCTCATTACCGTCACTTCAGGAGAAAACAAAAATAAACAAACCCGCAGCAGGTGCAGAAACAGGAACTACTACTAGTAAAGGTTAAAAGATTACCATTTCATAATGGTGGCTCAGAGCACGCGTAGGGACTAGATCGGGTGGGGAAATGTCACACACACATAGGCTGTTGTATTGTACCCTCGGAAAGATGTCACGAGGATCTGCGTAATACTTTGTGCAGACAACCGGGTGAGCAGACCATGTGCCAAATGGAGATTTTCATGTATATATAAATATAAATAGATAGCTAAGTATATCGATATACATGCCTCTGCTTTTCAATGGGAATCTGAAAAAAAAAAAAAAAAAAAGGAGACAACTGTCCAGATTTTCTTGCCGGGTATCTTCCCCTCTCTAGTGTGTTAAATTGCCATTTATACTTCCGAGGGTTGATCTCGGGAAGGTTCTTGGGATGCGCAGCAATTTGCGGTGCGTTTGCGGTATTTTCCCGTGCCGACTGGAGACCAACGCAGCACGCCTGCAGCGGAAAGACCCGGGCCGCCGCTCCCCGGCGTTGATCTCACGCTCCCCCCCCCCCCGCCTCCCCCCCCCGCGCCCCCGAAGGCGCCCTCGCAGCCGGGGGAGGGATGGGGGAGGCGGGCAGCGGGGGGGCCCGGCGGGGCTGCGGGGGCCGGGGCCGTGACAGCGCCGTGCGTTAGCCGCTGCGTCATGACATCCGCCACACCGGCCCCGCGCACGGGGGGGGCCGCTGCCGCCTGCCCCCGCCCCACCGCGGCTGCGGAGAGCGCTGCGCGGCGGCGATGGACCCGGCGGGGCTTGTTGGGCCAGCAGCTCCCCGGCGCGGCCGGGCACCGCCTCGCCGCCACCTGTGAAGCGCCCACCCCCCCCCCCCCCGGTCGCTCGGTGCCTCGGCCGCCCGGCCAGCGGGACCCAGCAGCCGCGGGGCGGGGAGCGCGGCGCCGCCGCCCGGTGCCGCCCATGGGGGGCCGGGAGCCCCCCCCCCCCGGGGCCCCCCGCGGGCCCCGGAGGGAGCGCCTGAAGGATGGGCGAGGAGGCGGCGGCGGCAGCGCACGCACAGACCGGCCGGCGGAGGATGAATTAAGAGCCACAGGAGGCTGCTGCTGGCACCGAGGGGGGAAGAGGAGAGGAAGGGGCTGGACTTGGAAGAGGAGGAGGAGGAGGAGGAGGAGGGTGCGCGGGGGGAACCGAGTGTCGCTAATAACAAGTTAAAGACTAATAACAATAATAACAGACCATCTCCGGGAGGATCCGCGGCGGAGGCTGAGAGATCCCCGCTGAGGCCGGCGGGGTTGCAGCGCTGGGTATCTTCGAGAGACGCTCCGAGGCATCAGTTTGTGGTGGTGGTGGATGATTTTTTTGGGGGTGGGCGGGGTGGGGGCTGTGTATGCGGGAGAAGGAAGGGGTGGGAATCTGAGGAGGAGACTACCTTTTTATTATTATTTTTAGGGTTGTGGTTTTTTTTTTTTTAATATTATTTTCGCCGTACAAGGAGGACGCTCGGAATTCACCGGCCTGTCGGCTCCCGAGAGGGACCCGGGGATTGTGCGGTCGCTTTTCTTCGTCTTCTTTCTTTTTCGTTCGTTCGTTTTGTTTGTTTGCTTGTTTTGATTTGGGGCTTTTTATTTTTATTGGCATTATTTTTCCTTTTTTTTTTTTTTTTTTTTTTTTCCGCTGAGCAGCGGCGGCAGCAGCAGCAATATGGCTGGTGATGGGTTTTTTGGGGGGCGCTGGCGGCGGGAGGAGCTCTCGGAAGCCCCTGCGCGCCCGGCTCGCTGTTAGCTATGGCAAATGGCAGCGGCGGCGGCGGCGGCGGCTCCTACCCGGGCGGCAGCGGCGGCGGCGGCGGCGGCGGCATTAGAATGAGTAACAATATCAACGCCAACAATCTCAACACAGACTCGTCCTCCTCCCCCGTCAATGTGCCCAAGATGGATGCGCTCATCATCCCGGTGACCATGGAGGTGCCCTGCGATAGCCGCGGACAGCGCATGTGGTGGGCTTTCCTCGCCTCGTCCATGGTCACTTTCTTTGGGGGACTGTTTATCATCCTGCTGTGGAGGACCCTCAAGTACCTGTGGACTGTCTGCTGCCACTGCGGGGTCAAAAACAAGGTAACTCCCCCTCCCCTTCCCCTCCTAGTGCCGGTGATGGTTTGGTGCGGTGGTGCTGGTGGTGAGGAGGAGGAGTAGGAGCAGACACCTGGGCGAGGTGGCACAGGAGGAGATGCCCAGGGCTGGTTTTGGATGGCAGCGCACTGTCTGCTGTTGCGGTAGGCTCGCCACCGGCTGTGAGGAGCCGCAACGTGGGGAGTGTGGTTGAGGGGGCGAGGTGTTGGGTGCAGCCCTGAGACATGCCCCCCCTGTCCCCCTCTCTCCGTCCCACCCCATGCTTTCGTCTGGTGGCACACGAAGTTCCACCTGGTATCGGCTTGCCCTCTCAGCAAGGCACACGCTGGCATGGTGGGACGGTGCGGTGTGGTTCGGAAGTTGATACGCACCCCTGGGACTGCATACGATGGCAGGGTGGGAGTGTTTATTTGTTGATCTAAACTCTCAATTCTCTTACGGAATGAGAAACTTTGGCAAAATTAAAAGGGTAAACTTCTCACTCAAGTAAGTAAGTCTTTTTAAAGCTAGTTCCACTCCCCACGAATCTTTGACGCTTCTGATTCATAAATTAAATGTAGATATCTAGGAGTATTTAGTGCATTTGTAAGTAACACACTACATTAATATCGTTTTAACCTAAGTGTGAAATCTTTGAGGCAACCTCTCTGCCCCTTTGATTTTTGCATTTTAGGAAGAAGGTGTAGTACGTGAAGTAAGGTTGGTGCCTGGTTTGGAGGGTCTCTTTCAAACCAAAGCTGAGGACTTGCTCAGGTCCAGACTTTCATTTTTGTTTAAGACAAATGGGATAGAAAGCGTTAAGACTCTGTATTTGTGAAAGTGGATTTTGACAGACCCCAAAATAGAGCAGCAGCTGGAGTTTCTCCCCTTCCCTTTTCACATTTTTTGGATTACAAATGGAATAATATCTGCTTCAGTTATTCCTGGCACACAGACACCCACAAAAACACACACACCTTTTAATATATGGTTGCTAGGTTGCTGGCTTGCTTTGACGTACAGTGAGCTGTCTTCCCCTTTCTCCTGTCCCCTCCCCCTAAACACACTTGATACAGCGCAGAACCCAGCTGTAGGAAGGATCTAACACTTCGGGGAAACCAGAAACAAAGTTAAGAGTGTGAGAAATTATGGTACTTGTTTGTTTGTTTGTGTATTTGGGTTTAGCGAGGTAGGCATCCAGTTCGGATTGCCTAGGCAGACCTCCACATTCCAGGTGGAAGTGGAACAGTTACAGTGAACTTGGCCTATCTATGGAAGAAGTGACTGCTAAAGAATAAATAAATAAATAAAAGCTTTTAACTCAACCTTAAGCTTCATGAAACCTACCAGGCAATATCGCTTCTCTATAGGCATTTTTTATTTTGTTCAAAACCAAACCTGAACTTTCTCAGAGAGGTATTAGCCAGGTATGATGACAAAGCTCAAATGAATTTGTGATAATAAGCGTGTCTTGTAAAATACCATTTCCTGCAACAGTAAAAGGCGATTTTCAAGAATGGGTGGGTGGTTAAGACTTACCTTCAGTTTCTTCTGTGTGTGTTTAGCATTTTCCTCTCCACATGATGAGACAAATCTGCAAGGACTATCAGGGATCTTGACGAAAAAGAAAATCCTACAGGTTATCACGTCGTGCTTCTTTTCTCGAGAGAATGAAAAGTTAGAGAGTTGTACGCAGGCTTCTTATGGACGGTGTCTTGGTGGGTGTTGTTGGTCTGAATGTCCACCGTTGGGACATAGTCAGTTAAAGCAGATCATTCGTTTCTTAACCAGTACAGAAAGGCACATCCAGATCATCTTTAAACCTCTCAGGCTAAATGTATCAGCTCGCCAAATAACAGGTTTCATTGAGGGGTTCCAGCACTTCCAGTCCGAATGATTTGATGTCCTGCGGCTATGTCAGGTTGTAAGATTTGAGTTTATTTCATGTTTGAGACCTGAAGTAGCTATGCCCATGAATATCATTCCCTGGGGCAGGAGGATGAAGGACTCTGCAGATAGGGGGAGATATATGTCTCTTTTTAGATTGTATTGTTCCACTTGGAAGGGTTTTCAAGCCTCTGGTGAAGAAGAACTTTCAAGGGCTGATCCTGCATTCCTTACGTGCTAAAACAGGGAATTGGAGTGAATTCTGTGTGTGTAAGGAGTAACCAGTTATTGCAAAACACTTATCTAGAATTTAGGGTTATAAAGGGAGACTGAAGTAACAACTGGAAATGTCTTAAACTTTGCTGTTATCAAACACATGCTTTGTGCTGCATGGTAACTTGGGAAAGGCTGCTGAGGCTGCTGGTGAAAAATGTGAATGCATATATATGCTACGTTGACTACATCGGACCTGCTAGCAAAAGCAATTTTACAAGAAGTAGTTCCTCCTACTGCGGGACTGAAGAAGTTTTTTGCATGTTAGAACCTTTCCTTCCCTGTGCTGCCTCTTCTGCTGCTCGGCAGGTTGTAGCAGAGTTGGGTTATCCAACGTCGTCTCACCATCTACGTAAAGCAAGGTCCCAGCGAGTGAGCTAAGAGAAATTGTTTTCATGTCTACCTCCTGTGGCTTCTTACTGAGCAATTCACATATACACGAGAATAAATCATAGAGTTACTGTGCTAACACCCATGTCCATATATGTTATTGCAAGGAGCTGCAAAAAGTTTCTTTTTTTTCCCCTGCTATATTCTAAGCACAGCATTGTATTCCTCAGATTTGTCAGTGACTGTCAACTTGATTTTGGGATGTAACACTTTTTAATGGCTCCGTAAAAGATTTAGAATGTGGTTTGGTTTTCTTTTTTTCCCTCCCCCCTCCTTAAGTCATTGACTTGAAGGTTGGATTTTAAAAACATGATATAAACAGTTTAACACCTTGGTATGAAATTTCACTACAGTTTTTCTTCTTTTTTCTTGGAGATAAGAAAGTCAAGATACTGTAAGTCAAGAGTATGAAAACTTCTGGTAACAATGTTAAATGTTGCCCCTTAAAATTCCATATCCACTTTATGTCATCATATATGAATAGAACATTAATATTAATCATGTACTAAAAATGATTGCTGAAGTTTTAGGATTTTTATACTCTATGCTTGCTTTGTGAGATGGCACTTTTTAAAATCTGTCAAAAAGAAAAATATAAATCTTGAGCTGTGTTGTCCGTGTTTCATGTAATGTGAGAGTCATTGCAACTGAAGACCTCATACTCCTTTATTTAATATAGTATATAATTTTAGATGTAATTCTTCCAAAATTAGCTACAGTCATGTTGCAGAGACTTAACAAATGCTGGTTTTCTCCTCAGTGTTTACATCTACATTTCTAGGAATGCCTAGGTATTGTTAAAGAACTTGTCTTCTCTTTGCTCTTTCTTTGTCCCCGGACCAACTCATTCCTGTTTGTGTATGAAAAGTAGAATGTGAGATTGAAATTCAGTGGGCTGGACTCTGACACCGTTAGTTGCTCTTGTTTCTGGAAATGACAGAAAAATAAAATAAATATTCTTGATGAAGTACACTGCTACACATAGTGGCTAAATGCGTATTATACAATCTGTAGTTCTTTTGATTATATGGATCTGCTACTGCATTTTCTGTGCTCCTGAAGGGCATTTTCTACTGACATTATCTGTTACTATGCTTTGGCTTTAAACAAACTCTTAGACAAGAAGAAGGTGCAGTGGAATGAGAAAGAACAAGCTTGAGGCACAGCCGGCTTCTGAAGCTGGCCAGTGCAGAATGAAATACCCTTTCAAAGAGTGTGATACTGGACCCTGTATCACTGCTCGTTGGTTCCCCAAAGAGTGGTACCCCTTATGTACCTTATGCCTTACGGCTCTAGCAGGTAGAACGTATCCTTATTGCTGTGCTCCCGCTGGAATGATTTCAGTGTTTTGAAGACCTTTCCCCCCGCCCCAACCTAGGAGTCATATACATATAAAACGAAATGACATAATATCATAGATGGCGGTTGCTGTCCTGAAATCACAGCCGTAATAGTTTTCATTCATGCTGGTCTACATATTTTGGAAGTTTTAGTAAAATATACAGTGCTAGATTTGATTAGTAGAAACCCATCAACATTCCCATTTGTTTTGAATAGAAAAACTAAAATTTTATTGGAAGTACAGTATTTGCAGAAATCTTCTTTGAGATGTTAAGAATTTTCACCCAGACCTCTAAGGCCTCAGAAAATGTCTAAGTGGAACAATTTCAGTTTTCGCTAAAAGAAGCAGTGTTTCTACCAAACGGGCTCTCCCAAAACCAGTCGCTTTCCTAACAATACCTGCATAAACCTCCTCTCCAAATAAAGTTAAAGACACAAACTCAAACCAAGGCACTTAGCTATTGAGAAAAGTATGAGAGGATACACAGGCGATCCCTTCATTTAAATCTGTATGTGGAAACCTCACCTTGACTCTCTCGAAGATGTACTGAGCCGAAGTGCATGAACAACTGGAAGGCTCAAGGGATTAGCGGCGGACTGTAACGCATTTTGCTCGTTAGTCACATGCGCAGCCTGGCTCCAGGCACTGAAGCGTTCCTGTCTCATGGCTGTCAGGTGGTCTGCGCGTAATTACAGCGTGAGCGTCCCACCGGACAGGTTGCCAATTGAGAGATGGACATGGTGGAGAGGTCAAGGACTGAAAGAAAAGGTACTCACAGCTCTTTGCAGATGGTTTTTCTACAAGCGAAAAAGGCACCGTTACGGAGAGGTGTGTGCTGCTGTTTCCCCCCCACTGTGAAAAAAAGATGACACTTTCGGCTCTCTGGAGCTTGTAATGGATTTCAGATTTTATAAACTCATGCTAAAATTGGTTATGCATGCAGAAAGGAAAATGTATGGACGAGGATTTAAGCTGTAAACCAAACAATCTCAACTGAAATGTTATTTTGATGCAGTATCATACTTATTTTCAAGGCTTTGCAACACATACATTTAAGGAGAAAATCTGTGCTCGGAAGGAATTTGCAACTCTCACGCATTTGCAAATCTATAAATGCTGGTTGGAAACCATTAGATTTCACAATTTTTTCCAGTTTAGCTCAACAGGAGAAATGCCTGTAATAGGGAATGAAAAGCTTTTAAATAACAATGATCTATATATGCAGTTTTGATGTGGTGGGATTTCTGCATGCGGAATGAGGGCAGTTTACAGCCCCAGAGACAGAAACGCTGACAATTTAGAGCGTGCTAGTCCTACATTTGATCTCTGCAGGGAAAGGATCTAATGATTATAATTAAAAAAGCAATGATGTTCCATGTCTGTCCTGTGCTATTGCAAGAAAGTGGATCGTGAATCTTAGTTACCGAGTGTCCTTCCTGGGACAAATCTTAAAAAGAAGCAGTAATCTCTGACCAGCAGGTAGAATACAGAGCAATGGTCAGGGTTCCTTCAGAGATTGGCTCTGCTGTTCTGTGGAATCCAACTTAGATTGCCAAAAGTTTATGCGAATTTCAGGGTTGGCTGGTAATAACTCCTGGGCAAGGTCAGGCTGTAGTTCAGCAGCAGTGAGGCATTCTGTAGTGTGAGATTGTAGGACAGCGTGAGATTGTAGGACAGCAGTTCCAGAGAACCTGGTGAGACGGAAACCTAAAATAACTCTGGATGAAATTAGGGGATGGGCTATCCTTTTGGTTCTATTAAACATACCTAGCCACATTGCATAAAATCATGTGGTTTACATTATGAAAATTACCGAATTATCAGAAGTCTGCGAAGGACACAGTGAATACAGCTTGTGCAGGCTTTCTAAGGGAAAGGTTGCTGAAATGTTATGTGTGGATGTTAATGGTTAAAAAATACTTTTCTCCCCCACATATCATTTCAGTGACAAAAGGAAAGAGACTACACTTTAAAAAGCTATCATAAGATGCTGTGTTTCTGTAGTGAGTTCATGTGCTGCTACATGGATGAAGGCTCAGAATCATAGAACCGTAGAATATCTCAAGTTGGAAGGGACCCATAAGGATCATCGAGTCCCAGCTCCCTGCTCCTCGCAGGACTACAATGCCTGACTCTTCCACCCAGCCTGCAAAGTGAGTGCAAAACACTGTTAGATCCCAAGAGTAGGCTGACAGTTATACCAACTTTACACGGGACAAAATACACAAAATCCAGATTAGACCTCATGGTTTGTAAGTATGAGCACCCTTTTTACGGCACACAGGCCATCTCGGGTGACAGGGCAAGGTGGGCACGCAGTAGAAGTTTGTTAGCACTTTAACCAATACTAGAGCTGGATGAATAAATGGGAAAGCAAGACACCCATCTTCCATGGCTGTCAGAGATGTGTTGGTCAGGAAAGGCCCATTTTGAATCCTGATGGTATTTATAGCCTGAGAATACATCGGGTTTGCATCTCTGAGAGCAACACTTTATTCCCATATATAGTATGCATGCCTCTGTTTAAATGAATGTGCTGCCACTGAAATGTGTTGAATTCAGTTTGCTTTGAGATGATGTATTGCATGTATTTGTCTATGTGAGAGTTACAGAGACGGAGAGTGTTCTCCAAAGCCTGTTGAAGTAGAGGGAGGCCATCCTTGTAACTTCAATGGTTTTGGACTCAGGCCTGGATCTTCACAGTGTTCTAGATGAATCAGATTTTTTTTTTCAAATGATTCTTACGTTAACATTTTAAGCTTTTAAAAGCTTTTTTCTTTTATTGTAGCAAGGTGTATTTACTTGGTCTGTGACCATTATGTCTGGGATTTCAACATTAGAAACATAATATTTAAAAATGACACAAGGTACGTTTCCATTCCAGTTAAGACTTACACTGTCTGCCAGGTCCCCCTTGGAAATAAAAAAAATTGGGTGCTTGAACTACTGACGATAGCATATCATGGCATCTTTCCTGCAAGCTGATGTGCAATGACAAATAATTGGCTCTTTTTTCAGAGCCGCAGTAAGTCCACATTTAGTGGAACTGGTAGAGGTCCCTCGCCCCGTGGATCACCTGCAGGACGGAGACGCATTGGCAGCTGCATCCAGGTGTCCTGGAAATCCTTTTGCATGCCCTTAGCTTCACTACCTGATTTAAATATCAGAACTGTTAGCGTATAGTGGAGAAAAAAAGACCAATCTCATCACCAGGCCAGAAGAGTTTTGAGAAATACTGTAACATGGTAAACAATTGTAGCATAATGCAACCACAGGGCCAGCATTCGAGTGGCTTGTCACTGTAGCTGTTAGATACAGGTCTACTGTGTGGCATTTCTATTGCTTTTTCTACGTCGAGGAATAAATTTATAATACAGTTTTGTTCCCCTTTGTCCAAGCAAATGCTGACGAAATATTTGGCATTTTCTTTCTTGTTATATTTCATTCATTTTTCATGATATCTTTTACATTTATTTGTAATGATTTGTCAAACTAAAAAGGTGACTCACTCTAATTTGCTATTATTAATAAAATTAACTCCAGCACTCCTGGTGTTGGATTCATTTTCTATTTTAAGTATAGGGGGAACATTATTACAGATACATCTTTTTAAAATAACTATTTGCAAATGGTGACCTTAATGTTACAATAATAAAGTGAAATATATGAGTGATTCTTTTTAAGCACTTTGTAATTTTTTTCTAGTATGAACTCTGTTAAACTCATTTTAGTGATTATGCATGGGTATCCTGCTGGACAGAAATGACCTGAAACAGGTTACTAGCTTCTTTGACCTGTACTGGCCATAGCTGGTTGAGAGCACTTCAGATGCTTTTAGATCCTCGGCTACAAGTGATTTGACACTGCTTTCTTGAAAGCGAGTTTGCTGCTCAACAGACAGATGATGTGTGGTGTTTCTACATTTTCTAGGTTATTGTACTGTAAATATTGTTTCATAAGGAAGCTGGTAAACTCTGCTTGCGTTTTAAGGATTGAAGGAAAACCACCTCTTTTTTCCTTTTCCTTTTAATCATAAACCCAGCCTAGTTAGGAGAAAATATTGCAGGGTCTGGCTATATGTGGTGTAAACATTTTTTCCCTGTGAGGACATTTCTGATAAATTGATTTTGTTATGTGGCAAGTTTTTAGCAACTTTTTGTGTTAGTTTTCTTCTATTTCCAACACATTTATATCCAAAGGCTTCCTTCAGGATCAGAATCAGTGGACTGCTAGCTTTATGCTCACAGTATTTTCATATCACTTTAGGCTCTCAGCCATAACGCATACTTGTTTCCTTGTGTCCTCTACTGTAATGTTCTTTTTCTGCTGTCTGCACGATAAGGTTATAGTCACCATTTGTTACATTGCACTTTTTTTTTTTAGCGAGACATGGATTATGTGCTTAAGGAATGATGTCTTTGATTGAGAGAGGGTCTGGTTTTTGGTTTAAGAAAATTTTAACTGACTACATGCTGGCTTTCCTCCTCTGACTCTGCCTTTTTTGTGTAAGTTGTGGCGTTGTCTTTTTATAAGTTGGAAGAGCAGAATTTTTATTATAGATCTGTTGTTCCTGAAAGAAAACAACACTAAAAACTTCACAGTTTTGATACTTGCAAAAATAATTTTAGTTGCTTTGTTGGAATGTGCCCCTAGGATATAATAAAGTTTTAATTTACTAGAAGTGGAAAGCGCTGTCCAAAGTGTGGAGCTTTGACTCTGCATGTATGATTGAAGTGATACAATTTTAATTTTAACTTAAATGATATGTACTGTAGGAAAAATTGGTATCTTTGAGTTGCCTGCTGAATGATAAGATGTCATTCCAGGAGCGGAAGAAAAAAACATTTGATTTTTCTGATCTTCAGTTGATGGCATTATATTTGTTATTAAGTTACGCATAACTTTTAAAGAAAATTCACACAGCAGTTGTTTAGGTTAATACGTGGAACTTAAGTCAACACTTGCACGAACCAGCTGTTTAGACACCAACATTTATATTTATAAGTTCTGAATAAGGAGTTTGATTTCAGAGTCAGTGATAATTTCAGATGGTTTCAGAAAGAGGTATTATTGTTCTTGAAAACTTATTCCCTTATTTAGATGTTTGTCAACAAACATAACAGCTCAAAGCCAGGTACCTGTTACTTCTTTTTAGCGTTGGCCTTGCACATCATATTAGGGACTTGAGTAGGGTTTACCTAATCCCCTGACTTCCCGTCTCTGTATGTAAACACAGGAGAAGGTGCTTCAGTGTTTGTGTTTTAAAGCTCTTTAAAGCAGCAGTGTCTCTTGCATTAACATCTAATACTCTAACTTTAGTTTTCTTTGACCTAAAAGGTTGATACACACCCCTGTAATAAAAAATATTTTTTCAAGCTGATTGCTCTTAGAAATAACTTTAATTAAAAAATAAGTTAAAAAAAAATTTTTTTCATGCTCCCATATTGAAATTGTGGGGGTAGTCAGAACATGTTATCATTTATATGGCTACAGGTGCTTTAATAAAGCTGTGTATAAACTTTTGCCTTTATTTGTCCATGCCATTATTTGTCTTTGGGTTTGTGTTCTTTAGAGTGAGAAATGCTAATGGTTTAAAGTGAGTAGATCTTAATCTTGCTCTTATGCCAGCTGTGTACAAAACTAAAACGTATCCTTACAACTGATTACAGAAATTTCACGTAGAGACCTTTCTTTCCTCTTAAAGAGAGGTCAAATGAGAGAATATATATTCTGAATCAGCAGAGGTGGAAAATAGTTCAACCTCTAGGGTGAAATATTTACTTATTGTTTTAAACAACAAGGCAAACCCAGAATTTCATAGGCTTGTCTGTTTGCTTTTTATACACAGAGAAATAGAATATTCGGTTTTGAAATAGCTACATTTCTGCCTGCAGCAGCTCAAGGGTACTCCAGAAAAGACTCCAGACTTACAGCAGGTACAGTAAGAGAGTAAACCTGCTGAGTTACTAATTGTTAAAATCCTTCACTAATAATCAGCCAGGGTATTGCTGAGTCTCATTAAGAGGTGGGTCACCTCACATAGCGGGCTGATTTAAGGGGTGTGGGTGGAGGCTGAGGGATCCCAGTGGAGAGAGCTCCAGGCTGCTGTTCAGCACCAAACTGTGCTGCACCTCTGTGCGCTTTGAGGTGGTAGGGGAATACAGATTTGGTTTAGAGCATACCTGATGGGGTGATTATTTCTGTGAAGGTGTCTTGAGCCGCGTTATGCAGTGTTTACATCTACTTGATGACTTGGTATGAAGTGATGGTGATGTAAACCATACCTGATCTGACCTAATGCCTGTTGAAACTAAGTTCCATTTACCACTTTTTGAAAATCAAATTTAATCCATCAGAGGAAGTTAAGTGTTTTGGGGCAGTGGCATTTTTGATTTAGCCTTCTAAGATTGGACTTACCATCCTGAGGTGATGGTTTGAGCCTGAGGAGACTCCCTGTGAGGTGCCTGAGCTGTGCTGAGGACAGGCTGCAGCTGGCAGGCAGTAGTAGCTCCAGATCCCAAGTGGGTTTTAAGCATTTATACTGAGCAGAAAGGATTTCATAGGTAAAAGCTGAATACTGAAAAGTTTTAGAAGTGAGGTTGTTTCATTATTAGCATGCTCAATATTAATTTCATTATGTCCTTTGGTGAATATGGTTTAGTTCACGCCAACATTTTAGCTAGCTGAGGAATGCACTTTTGAAAATAAACTCTGGCTTTTCCAGTGTGGTTAAGTAGATTCCCTTCAGGTGAAGCTCTGTAGGAAGGTGAGCTCCAGAAGCACACCTGATCCACCTGTTAATGGGCTTCAGTCCCCACAGCTGGGCTAGATTAGTCTTGAGGGTAAAAATGCTGAAGTGCAGAGCTCTTAGGTTGTTTTATTGCATCTCACTTCTGGTAAAGTTTTTTAGCGAAACCCTAGATGAGTTTTTTGGTAAGCTTCTGCTTTATTCTCCTTTTTTTTTTTTTTTTTTTTTTTTTTTAAGTAGCGTATAATGTATAATGCATGTACAGATTTCTACAATTGCTCTTCCAGAGAGCTCGTTCTTTTGTTGTGCCGTAACTCTGAGTTCAGGATTCAGCTTGCGGGTGTTCTGTTTGCGCCCTGGCAGGCTGCCCTGGGCAGGCTGTTGGGGGTGGGATGGTGGACCAGCAGGCTGGCAAAGGGGATGGTGAGACTGTGACTTTGGATGACATCTTACTGCCTTAAAATGTCACAGGCATTGGGCTGTTACAGAACTATTGATTAATTTCAGTATAACTATTCTAAAATTACATCTTTTTTTATTGCTCTTCTGAGAATTTTGGTGAGCATATGAAATCTATATGGATAAAGATACTATTACTTGTCCTGACTGAGGGGGAAGAAAATGGGTTTGGGACAAGCTGTTTAAAGCAGTTGCCTTTTTGATCTAGTCCGAGACAACAGGGGATAGACCTTGGTGCCCAGGCTCTTTTCAGGGTGCTTTTCCTATCACTGAAAACTATGCTCCAGAGCTTTTATTTTTAAAACATTTATCAGAAGTGGAGAGAAAGGTAATGATAGCTTCCATTAAAGGTAAAAGTTCTAGAAGAGCTTCTGGAACATTAACAGATTTCTAAAGATTAGGTCTTGTGTATTTATATACTCTCAGCTCAGTAAAAATGTTTATGAACAAGAAGTAGAGGAACTATTTTAAATGCAGGCTTTTTCTGTAACTATTTCTCAGATTGAATTGTCTTTTCTTTGGGACAAATAGTTTGGTCCTGGGAATGGATTGTTTTCAGCAGCGATTCTAGTTTCTGTTGGTTTGTAAAATACTCTTTGGATTTTAAATGGTATGTAAATGTAGGTTATTTGTGAGTCCTATATAAAAAACCATAATGCCTATGACTTTTAAAATTGATGGTTCTAACAGCTATAGGTAAATGGGAATGTCCTCTGAGAGCTGATGGAAGTGACAGTTCACTTAATCTCAGAACAAATTGTGTGTCTTAAGACCGTAGCAGTGTTTTGGCCATTAATATCAGTGAAAGTAGAGGGTTCTTCACCCTTGTAATTAAATTGATGTTGGTTCCTGGATGTCTCCTTTTATGTGATCAGCTTATTTTGGTTTATGTGGGCTCATTTCTAATAATTTAAAAGAATATCACGTTAAACTAAAGTATTAGATCATTCTTTTCTTAAAATCATTGGGGTTTTTTATTTTAAATTAAAATACTGGTTTAATTCAGTGCAGATCCTGTAGAAAATGCTCCATTGATGTAATATATTTAAAAAAAAAATCACTAGATTCTTCAGAATTTAATTATAGGTTGTTTCTATTTGTCTTCTGGCCCCAGGTTTCTGATTAGGTTGTGTAGTCTTGAGTTGATGCTCTTCGAGCATGTCGCCAGACTTCTGAAGGTGAAAAGCTGAGTTTCTTGTGTAGCTGTGTGACACTTGGAGCTAAAACTTTCTGAAAGTGTTTTAACACCAGGAGAGATGCAGTGTATCCGTTATAGGGACAGGCTTTGGAGAGGTGGCAGCACTCACTGTAAGCTGGTTTGTGTTTCTTATTGATACGTTTGAAGTGAAATCGATTTCTGTGCTGTGTGTTGATGCTTCCACACCTTTTAAGTTCCACTTAAAGGACTGAAAGGCTTGTGGTTTTTGCAGTATTTTCTGCAAGTGGGAAAACTCATTACTAGGGCTCGAGGATATTTTTTTAAATGTTCCACTCTATACAAGGAGTGTTGCATATTCAAAATTGGACTTGGCAACTTAAAAGGTCTATCTGAACTATTTTTATTACTGTAATATTCAGAGGCCAGGCGGTTTTGCAGGCTTAGTTATGCCAGATCTTATTACCAGCTTTGACAATGGGGCAATCCTCTGCCTCGTGCATCTTATGATCTGAAAGCAGATAAGAAGAAGAAGAAAGCCAGGAGAGGAGGAGGGTTTTGAAAGAACTGGTTTGCCCTAGCCCATATAAAGCAACCTAATGATCAAGCAGCTGACTTCATTAATGTACATCCACTCACCCAATTTGTTAGATTTACGAAGGGAATGTGGTTTTCAAGTCCATTAGAGCAGTTACTATTTTTAAAGAACTACAGGTGGTTAAAACTTGCTGTGCTGTGCCAAGTTCTGTTCTTGAAGATTTTTTTTTACGAAAGCAGAGAATAAAAGGAATTAAAATATTTGGGATGAAATGACATTTTAGCTGTAGTATGTTGAAGAATATGTAAGAATAGAGAAGTAACATGGTGGAGGGAATGAAGACTGATGACAAGATGAAGGGAATCTGCCTAGTTCAGTATGCAGTGTGCAGTATTCACTTTATGCAGACACTTTGAATATGCTTGCTCCATTGCCATTAAAAACAAAACGGGTTTTGAGTACTCATATCCACACTGGATTTAAAGAATAATGTTACTTTTAGAATCTAGGAAGGTTCCCAGTTAAACATATGCTTGTTGATTGTACTATTTTTAGCTTCTTTGAACAACACGTGTTCTCCCCAGATATTTATTTGTTAATGTTGTATTCTGTTCTTAAAAGGAAAATCTCTCTCTGTCTAGATTCTTTTTCTGTATCCAAGAAAGGAAAGAACCAGGGTTCTTGTCAGTGCTTTACTACTTTGAAATCCTAGGAGATGGGGTAAATTAATTAAATCTAAAATGGATCCATCTGGTAGTGCTAGCAATGCCAGGGGAGAACAGGTGAAAGAATCTGAGCCAGAATAAACATATAGTGCATTATATAACCCGTCATGTGATCTGTGACACATCACAAGTAGAAGACTAATCTTGGCGTTGGACTATTTACTTTTTCGTGTAGTGTTTTTAAGTCAAAGGGTTAATGGGATAGTTTGAAATGCTTATTTGAGTTGCATTGCTAAAAAGATAATACTTTTTTCATTATTAAGGAGGTGAATGTGTTTAATCCATCCTACAAACAAGATAGAATTCCCTGTATGGACTTGCTTGAAAACAAATGGGTTGACATTATTTGAAACAAAGTCACTATTTCAGACAAACAGTATACTTGTTTAAAACGTGGAAAGCTATTATCCGAACTAAAAATTGCGAAAGGTATGCTGCCAACCCAATTTTGCCCCCACGTTTATGTTTAAGAAGAATACAAAATACCTATGCAGACGTTTTTGTTGCCAAAATTACTTTGTTCTTTAAGTTCTCTGCAATACTTTCAATGTAGTCATTGCATTGCTGGGAATACGAATATAAAAATGACTGTAAAAATTGAATTGTATTACCTGATTTTGGAGGCATGCAAAAGGTAAACAGTGTAAATGCTGGAAAGAAGTGAATTAAATTAGAAAAGAAATGGCAACAAAGAGATTAAAGGATGGTGTCTGCTTGCAGTGCAGGGTTTGTAGTTTGGCAGGGCTCCTTAGCACACATTCCATTTTTATTATGGCACCGGTTAGGCATGATTTCTGTGTCATTGCCTATGTTATGGAGCATGTGTCTGATGGAAGACTTCTAATGCACGATCTTTGGGGAAATGTATTTCATGAGGGCAGGGCAGGTGCCTGGGCCTTTTGGCATGACTTTAAAACAAGTGGAGAAAGTAGGCCATCAAGCTTTCTGTGAACTTAGGAGCTTAGTAGCTAGATCTTTATCCGGCTTTAAAAAAAAAAAAAAAATCAATCTCATTACCTGCCTTTCAGTCAAATTCCACCCTCACCGATCAATTTTTTTCAGCATCCTCTGTGGTTTTATTTCTTGCTGCTTGAATTTCACTCTTTTTTTGTAGTTTAAAAAATACCCAACAAACCACAACAATATTTCACATGAAGGTTGGAAGGAGTTGTCTTGTTGTCTTGCTTAAATTTCCAAATCTCAAGTGTAAGATTCCAGGTGGTTTGTAACTTTGCATAAACGTTGGTTGTTTTTTCATAGTGGAGAGGATTGAATTCTGTTTTTAATAAATAACTTTTCAGCAAAATATGGTTCTGCCAAAATTGGAATACTTACAAAACTGTCAGTTTAAGTGGGTTTTATTAACTGGGGGAGGGGAAAAGATGATACTGAAACTCTTTTTTTTCTTTTTTTGACAGGAAATAAATATTTAATTTTTTTAGTCTTAAATTTTATTTTATATTGTAAAGTCAAAACCAAAGCCAGTTAATAGCTTTATTCACATTGTTCTTTCAGGAATTTTATTTTGACACATCTTTAGTTTTCAGGAGTTCTTTCCATATTAGAAGTAAATTTGTTTATCTTGAAGTTCCATGCACTACATTGATTCTGCTCTCTGCCCAGCTGTACTCTCTGTGGCTGTATAAATATGTATGTGTAAAATACATATTTTTATATATAATTAATGTGACCAAATCTTTTATGAACAATTATACTCAAGTTAGGTGTTTTCACAATGTGCTGCTTTATCAGAGTAAGTGTTATGCTCAGTTTGATGCCTATGCTAGGTTATGGAAAGTATACAAGAATCAGCAATTAAATATGTTTCTTACTTGTGGAAATATGATAAATTCTATAAGCTCCCTCAAATCAGTTCATAAGATGTCAATAAAGAAAGGATTTAGCAGCTAAATGACTACCAAAGCTATGGTCAGTCATTTAATATGTTGCATTAGCTTTTAGCAATTCTTCTGATTTCATATAATTGTAGACTTGTTAAGAATTTTATGTGGCTTATTTGGCAAGATAGCTATTGTAGCAGAGACACGCGAGTACGTTGTAACAGGTGTACTTACTGAATGATGAGCCCTTGGGAAATTTAACAGAGTTTTTCAAGACTGGTATGAAAGAAAGAAGTGGCAAGATGAGAGCAATAGGCATCAGGGAAGTAGCTGGTCTGTGACAAGAGAATGAAAAGAAAATGTAGAATATTACATAATTTTTTTCTTAAGTGCTCGGTGCATTCATGCTCTTTCTGGGCTATTCTTATGCTGTTCTTTTTTCAGTGTGGCTGTTGGTGTATTACAGAGTTCCTTTAATTCTTCAGTGCTGTGTTTTTGGACTTAGCTTTTTAATGTCTTCTTTCATCTCATCTGAAGTTTATGCTTTCAACACAGGAGGTATTCATGGCAATAAACTACATAGAGACTGTCCTTCCAAGTTTGGAAATTGTTTTGGTTTTTTTTTTTCTTTCCCCAGAGGTGAACATCAGAACATGGAGGCCTGTTGCTATATCGAGTCTAATTCATAGTTCCTGGTTAGTGGCAGATTTTTGGCAAGACTGATTACCAGAAGTCAGAGAAGGCTTGACGCTCTTTATGTATGTTTACATGAGAAAGAGATTGATGATATCCCAGGCTATTCTACTTTGCAGAGAGAGGTCTGAAATAGTTATTTGCAATATATGACAGGCTAATGCTTAATGTTGCTCAAAACTTTGCTACTCCGTGGTGTTGTCCAGTTGAGTGGGAAATGCATGGTACATGCACAATATAGTGTAGCAGTCTTCTAAGATACGCGCCTTCAGGTTTTTTGTACACAAGAAAATTAAATAGCTCGCTTTCTTCCTCTTTATAAGCCTCATGAATACTTCAAAGGACATCTTGGTCTGAGCTGAGCTAGACCAGAAATAGAAGGAAGCTTCCAGGTTGGACCTAGTTGATCAGTGTAGCAGAAATAGCCAGTGCCCTGCAGGTTAAAGGAACTCTGAAGCCTCGGGCTTCTAAGAGTGCTGAGATGCAGCTCCAGCTGAAGTCAGACTGCAGACGAGTGCTGTTTTAGTGAGGAATTACACTTTAACTGTTTTTTAACTTATTCAGATGGCTTTCTGATTGCTTTGGTGCTGTACAATGTGATCCTTTTATCCTGTTTGGAAGAAACTTTATTACTATAGAACTTAAGAAGTAAACATTAATTGTGTAGGCACTTAAAATATACTTAGTGACTGGATAATGGCTAAACCAGAAATTTTCTACTTTATCCTTTCCTGGTAAAACATTGAAGGTAACCAAACTCTTACAATAATTTTACATGTTGATAGTAGCAGTAAAGACATAAAAAAAAAGCTAATGCTTTCTGTCTCAGTGCAGTTACTCGCAGAAATTGATTTCAGAAGTTAATGTAGATTTTGATTATTTTAAATAAAACAGCAACTTAATTTCTTAAAACTCCTGAATGTGGTTGAATGGATGAAAAAGTAGTGTACTATCACAGCCTACTAATAATGCTTCATAATTTTGTGTTGTGGAAGTGCTTCTTGGAAACTGCTATTTCTATCAATCCAGAGTGAAATTTTACAAGATATCCACATAATCAGATGCCACTGAAAAACATAACTTTTGGTAGCATAACCTGGGGTGACTTCTGTTCTTGGGTACTCTTTGCAATTTTTATCCACAGAGCCTAGGCCTCTCTTAATTGGGATCTTTGTGTGTGGCGTTTATACAAACGTAACTGGCAAATGTATAGCCAAAACCATTCGGAGGGCTCTATTAGTGCAGATTTAGTATTTCTTTTTTGTTTTCTTTTATCATTAAATTACAGTACTGTGATACGGTGCATTAAGAGATGCTGTATAAAAAGCTGTACTGTATTGCTTTCGTTCACTACTTCCTAGCAATTTTGTTTTTCTGCTTTAGTGGCTAAGCACTTTTTTCTTTTTGTCTGAGCCATTTTCCAATGAAATACTTAGATCATCGTACACTTAGTCCCCACTATTTGTGCAGCCAAGCATCAATTAGGTTACCCACCCTCTTCCTCTCTTCAACCTGCGCCCCATTCCTTTTGTAAAGAACAGCCATTCTGTGGCTTTGTACAAATACCTTCTTGTAGTATGTTGTCGTTGGGTTATTTTGAATGAATATCATGCAGAGCTGGTGCATTGTCATAGTGATATGTTATAATATGCTACTTAGTGCCAGCACAAGTTTGTACGAGTCCCTCTGGTATTCTTCTAACGTTGTCAGGACCCTGGGGGTAGCTAAGTTCCAGGTAATGCATGCATTGTATAGGAATTGGAATGAAGTGATACCTGCCTGCAGGACTGTAGTGTCACGGTTGTGGAGATTCATCTAGCCTTGGGTGCGTCTTCCTTGGTAGCCTGTATATTACTTTGTCTAAAGACTTGTAGGCTTGTTGTTTTCTTTTTTTTTTTTCATTTGTGACTTAGTAGGGGTCCTCTTGACGCTTTGGTATGAAGTCTTATTATAATACAGACTTAAGCCAGGTCTCATTATTATAACATTAATTTTGCCAGCAGTTCTTGAATTGAAGTTCAGTTCTGTGCAGGTTTCAGTTAGACAGTCCTGCAGAGACCTTCTGTGGTGGGTGGGCTGGCTGAAGGTCTTCCCTGGGAACTGGAGGTGGTAGAGGTTAATAGAGGAATCTTCCTCATTCCTGAGAAGAAATAACATTCTGTAGGTTCAGAATTATCTTGTTCATTTTATAATATATCTAGCAAGTGATCAACTCAAATCTGAACTTGTACTTAAGTAATTTTTATCTGCTTAGGATGAAATTGCGAACCCTTGGTTCATATTAAACTACTGTCAGTTCAGGTTCTTAAATCAGTATGAAATTCTTAACTGCATAATTTATTACAGTTAGGGATACAGATGGGCTGGTGCCAAAGCCTGAAATCCAAATACAGGGATTTAGAATCTAGTCCAAGAATTCAAGGTAAACTCAGCAAATCCTTGGCCAGAACCGGCAGCTTTCTAACATGTCAGGTCCAAAGCCATTTGTTGTCATCGGTGACATTCCAGTATTTGAAAGCGTTAGCTATTCAGTTCTTTAAGTATTGGAAGTCCTCTGGTAACAGTTGTAAGGAGGTTAACGAGCTTAAAAACCCAAGGATTTTGTGATCTTGAGTAGTCTGTTTCCAGAGATGAAATCTTCTCTTTATTTTAAAGAGAACCTTGGACTAACCGAAATATTCCACTGAGATGAATAATTAAAGAAGGAAAAAAAGAACCAAACCACAATCAAAAGTACTAAATATGCCTTACAGGGACTGGCATTCTATAGTACCAGAAATACTGTAACTCACTACTTTATTTTTAGCTGCATACAGATCCTGGAGAGTAATAGAGGATTACATGATGGTGGAATAATTTTTTTGAGATTTCATATTGAACACTGTTAATTTTGTGGTTTTCTTCATTTTCCTTTAAAGAACATTCTTAGAGAAATAAGAAAATGTGCCCCACAAGTTTAGGAGAGATGTCTAAAATTTTTAGTAGCTACATTTTTAGTCCTCCTTTTTTTGGAGTCCCTGCTAAGAAATGTCAAACAGTATATGTTTAATTAGTTGTTCTAGGTTCACTATAAAATATAGATATAAAGCATCCAAGTGTAATGCAACAGCAGTTGCTAAATTCCAGTGTGTTACATAGGAATAGGAAGTTAGAGCTGGGCAACAATAGATCCCAGGAAAAATGTGTATGGGTGTGAAACACATCAGTCATCAGCTAAGCGGAGCATAGCAGCTGTGTTAAGAGCACATGGAAGCACTCCAGGAAAGAAAGAGGAATAAGTAATATTATATTTCATGCAAATTTGGCTTCAGGTACTCAAAGGTGTTTACCCAAAATGAAATTTGGCAAGAAACTCAACATTAAAATAATCTCAAAAATAAATGCACGTACATAATTACTGAGAGATGTGAATGAACCTAGAAAATAAACCAGTTCTGTATTTTGATGCAAAGTTGAGTTTTGGAGTGTGAAAGGATGAGAAATGTCAGACCACATAAGAGCCTACAAAACATCCTTTACTTTTCCACCCCTGTATCTATTTCTCATCATCTTTGTATCCCATAAACTCTGCCCCTTCAGCTTATGTGGAGGCCTCCTTTGTCTGTATTGCACAAGTAAGATCACATTTCTGTACTCCTTCTGTGGTCTGCTCTTCTGAATGTGTATATTGTGCAACTTTGCTCAAGAGGAGAGAGAACAACAAAAACCTGCCTTCAGGAAACTGAGATCCATAGGCAGCAGGGTATGGAAGTCACCCAGGCAAAGAATGTGCATATCCCCCATCCCTGAAAGTGGAGGGATACAGCAGTTGTGTGGGAGGGTAGAGAATGCTCTAACTTTGGAAGGGGTAAGCAGAGCGCTGAATGGGCACAAGGAATGGCCTGAAAATATTCTTCGAAGCTTCAGGAAACCCAGCAATATGAGAAATCGTATTGGTCACAGGCCTGATTTATAGAAAGGTAAACGGCGTTATACAGAGAAACTGAGCAGCTTTTGTTCTTGCTGCTGGTGCAAGGAAGAGATCACTCCTTTTCTACTGCAGTTCTGAAGAACAGCAGCTATGAACCTTCATGGGGGTGGAGTGTTTTCATTAAAGGAGTTTGTCCTAAAAGATGAGGACTAGAGAAGGGAAAAAACCGAGCACGTACCGCATCGTTCAGGATGATTAATTGCAGTAAGGAGGGTGGGAGACTTGGATAGACTGTAGGAAGCTTGTTGCTAGAAAAAAAAACCCAACTCCTTCTGCATTTGTTTGGTCAGTGTCCAGTGCCTTCTTTTGATCCAGTGTAAATAGGAAAAGATTGTGGTACGTCACTATTAGTCTAGGTTTATCATCCAAACACTTCTTTCACTGACTTTGGATAGAATGCAAAATTCCCACTAAAGTCAAAATACTTCTCTCTGGTGTTAGAAAAACAGTTCCTTAAATAGATTGCCATTGTTTTTTTAGAGCGTTTGAAGGCTAGTGGATTGCTGTGAGAGTTCCACTTTTTAAGACAGGCCTGGGATACTAAAGGAAACAAATATGTAGTAAAATGAGGATAATTCAAGTCCACCACAGGAACCAGAAGTTTACTTTGTAAAAATGGAAGCTGAAATTATGTAATCATGTATGTCTCTTGGAAACGCAGCTTTTTAAATGATGCTTTTATAACCTTTGAAAGGGCAGCAGTACAAGGAGGATATTTTTTAGTTTGTTTTTGATGAAAGGGCTTCCTAAATACAAATGACCTATGTAAATTCCAAGATAAAAGCATGAAGAGAATTGCTTGGTTTTATTCAATCTTTAGGAAAGAAGGTAAGAATATAGTATATAATGGAAAGAAGAGAAACCCGTATGATGCCAGAGTTCATTGATGCTCCTACTTGCAGCTATCTTGGCTTTACTAGATGATTGGAGTTTTTAACAGAAGCAGATAAGCTTGGCACAGCTGTGATCCCTCACTGAAGTACCAGCATCACAGTATCTTTTTTCCTCTATTAATCATAAATGTCAATGCCTTACTTGCTTTTACTTTGAAGTAAGGTAATTGGGAAGTCTGGTGTGCCTTTTGATTCAAATATCATATTTTCTGGCAACTGCCAAATTGGAGAGCTATGTAACTTAAAGACTCTTCCATCTGAGATTTCCATTTATTTCTGTGAATCTACCACCACTATCACTTAAACAAAATAAGCACAGAGTGCATGCAAATCAAACCTTGACCCTTACCTAGGCATAGGCTTTAAGTCTTTAGAGCATTGTGGTCTGAGAGTCGAAAGGTAGATGATGTATTTAAAGAAAAAAATAAATAAATCTGGTGCCATGGAAAAATCCTAAGTAAAAAAGAGCGGCAGTAAGAAAACCTGCCTTGTAGAGTCTTACTATATGGAAATTCTTGGGTCACGATGTGGAGGCAGATGCTGCAGCTGTAGAAGGATGTAAAAATACACAGATGAGGTCTAGACCTTAATAGTCTTGAACACTTTTTCTGAGTGAATCACAGATGGCAGAAGCACTCCCAAGTCCATTTAAGGCTCCGAGCATGGAAACTAAAGCTGTAGATCTGCAAGTGTACTGAGCCTCTAGAAACTGGGCTATTCAGCATACCTACGCACTCAAACCAGCTGTCTAGTATAATTCCTCCCTCATTTCCCATAGTAGTACTGTGGTGTGGTGGCATCTGCTGTTCTGTGGAGACCAAAAGATAAAATATTGGTGCTTCTAACATCTGTAGCCCCATGTAACAAAGTCTTTGCATGTATTAAAGACCACAAATATGTGCTTCCATCAAGGCCTTTCACAGCACAGTGTGCCTTCATGAGCAGATACAGCTTTTAGCTCTGGTTTTAGTGGGACAGCAAAATGGCTTATTATTGTTTAATTCATTATTAACATGTGAAATATCATCAGCTTTTAAATTTATAGTTATCTCCAGTAGCTCATTATTGAGTCATGCAAAAACCATACCAAGTCTGAGGCAGAGTTGGGGCACTCGGTGTAACTCAAACACTCTCTACTGAGAAGCTTTGAATGGGTTCTCCTGCAGTCAGTCAGGCTGAGATGATGGTGCAATGTGAGACTAAAGCTGCTTAAGTGGGGGGCAAATGCAGTCTTAGAGGAGATGGTAGTACTAAGTAGCTGATTATGATCAAATTGAGAACTTGTCCTGAGACATTTGGCCTTTTTTTTTCCCCCCTCTTCCAACTTAATGAGAGGACAAGGGGTTCATTTAAACGAGAGTGAAGCTCTGAGACCACACACAGTTCTATTGAGAAAACAAGAAATCTGAGGTCTGAGTGCCTGGACTGGTCTTCAATTTGTTCAAAACACAGCTACCTCAAATATGAATCCAGTTCAAGATGGTAAGCATGTTTTGACCACAGTCTACTACTGACCAACATTCAGCATTGTAGGAGATTTCCACTCCTTCAGGAATATCTTAACAATAAAAACCCTGAAAGTACAGGTAGGGTGTGTGTGTTGTTTTTTCACCCCTTCTGTGAATGTGGTGTGTTGGGCAGAGGGTTCTGCTGCAGCTGGGTCCAGCTGCGGGAGTTGTCCTGTCACGCTGCCTGTGTCACAACTGGCACTGCCTAAATGAAGCGTGTTGTCTACTGTAACGATCCCACGTTGTCCAGCGTGGATGAAAGGAAAATAGCTTGGACCCATACCTGGGAAAGTGCAGTCTCAGTGTTAATAGACTTTCAGGATGTAGGTGCAGCTGTAATGCAGAAGCTTCTGGATTATCTGGTTTATTGTGCACAGGGTTGTTTGGTAATCTAAGCCCTAGCCAAATATTTCATCTATTTGGGACTGTGCTTGGTGATCCAAGATAAGCGTGGATTGTATAGTTTACTGATCATGTTTTGAGTTCTTTCTGGTTTTGAAATTAAATCCAAACAATTCCGTCACTATCATTGCCATTGTGTTTATTTTGGCTCCTCTTAGATTTTTTTTTAAATAGTTTTCTAACTTTACTTTGAGGGAAGTGTCTTTAAAATTCCTAACAAATTTCTACAAAATATAATAAATATTGTCATTTTACTCTGGTAAACCTGGCTATGAGGGATAGTTTCTTTCTGGCTTTCAAGAGACAATAAGTGTAGCCTTTCACAAGCAAGATCAAAAAACCCAGGGTCTGTGGAGTCTGCTTTTTTATTGGCATTGTTCAATATACCTTTCTGGATTTTTAATAGCATCTTAATTGGGCTTTTTGCCAGCTTTATGTAGGAAGATAACAATTTGACAGATAATGTCTAATAAGTGAACTGTGGTGTTACTCCTATTATTTGCCTTTTTGTGATCTCAGAAACCCAGGTGTATGACCTCCCTGCAGGAACCTAGGAGGATGTTCCTTGGCTCTGAACCATGTGTAATTCTGTACTCATCGTAACTAACAATGGGCATGAAGGGCAATCAGTGAACATCAAGAGAGGGGACGTGAAAAGCTGGCTTGCTTGCGATTGCCATTTTGATCCAATGACTTGCACTGTGCTCTAAGTTCCTGCCAGTTCCAATGTGAAACGCTTGCAGCCTGCAGGCTCACGAGTCTCTCTGCTTCCAGATCTTCTAGATGTTTAAATGCTATATGAGTATTTAGCTTGTCTACTAAGTTTTACTTCTTAGGTATGAATTGTTTAGAGGGAAGTGAAAACTTTCCAGATCTGCTCTATGGATTTTGTTGGCTGTATTTTCCAAGTCTTAAAGCTGCCTCAGCGTGTAGTGCATTAGCCAGATTTGGAAGGTCTGTCCAGCACTGGGAGATGGCTCACAAAGTGCATCTTTCCCAAGTTTTCTTGAAAAGACTTACTTTAAATAAATAAACCAGCCCTTTTTCCATTTATCTAAATGTTATGCACTTGCACAGTGTCCCTATGTAGGGATAATTCAACTTTGAACCAATGTTCAAAGATGCTGTGGTACATTTTGACTGCATAATTTACTGTGGTGCATAACCATCCTTCCTAAGTCTTTTTTCATTTAAGGTTTTATCTTTTCACTTACTAAATAATATATAAAATACTTATTACTTAAGTATACTGATAGTGACTTTTAAGGAGATGTTTTAGAGAAATTAAAACTACACCAAATGAAGTGCAACAGATGGGCAAGTTTAAGGATCACTGTATGTCTCACTATCTTGTATATTCAAGAATCGTAGAATCCTAGGTTGTAAGGGACCTCAAGGATCATCTAGTCCAACCTTTCTAGGTATGAAAGATGTGTATGACCATAGAGACTCAATCTACAGGACAGATGCAGTAAACATTTAGGTTGTCCAATAGTACTGAACTTAATTAATCAGTGCAATATAAAGGTAAACACTAAACTGAATTTTCTTTGGCATTATATACATCTTGAGGTTCAAACTTTTTTTTTTTAAATTATGTTAGGGGCAGACAAAATTGTGTAACATGACAAATGAGGAGTAACTCAAACAGATCTAAAGAATAAACCTAATGGCGTGGAAAGAAGAATGTAAACCATCAAACTTGAGATAAACCTTCAAGTATTCATAATTCCAAATCTTTTTCTCATGAATCATGGAATTCTTGCAGGCAAAAACATTGTGTGGATGTTTGTGTTTTGGAAGAGAATTCTTTCTCTGTTCTCATCCTTATGATGGTCAAGGCCAGGTTGGACAGGGCTCTGAGCAACCTGATATAGTTGAAGACATCCCTGCTCACTGCAGGGGGATTGGGCTAGATGACCTCTAAAGATCCCTTCCAGCCCAAAACATTCTATAGTGTTGGATATATGTGCATCCATTTGAAGGTCTGAATTTTGTAGGCACTAAAGCACATCAGACCACTTTTGAAAACCAGGATGAAGTCCTGGTTTTGTGGAGTTAGACTTTTGTAACGGCAGGGAAAGGAAATACTGATTTTTTTTTTTTTTTTTTCTTTTTTTTTAACCTCTGGTTTGGTTCGCTCGCTGCCCTACTCTCGAGGCAGCTGTTGAAACTGCAAAAGAGCCCTGAGTCAGAGGTTTGCACTGACTCGTCTGCTGTTGATACAATTTCACATTCACTTTGCCCAAGTGTCAGCTAACAGAGAGTGGCATTTCCTGTTGGAGTGATCAGGAGAATGGCAGGAGACAGGATTTACACAGCTGCCTAATGAATATTCTAAACCACTTCAAGTTATTTTAAAATGTGGCTCTGAAATTCCCCATTTAGCGTATGCAGTTGTGAGGAAATAAATGTTACTGCCGACAAAGCAGGTTAAACAATACCGAGAGTTGCATTTCCCAGTTGCATTAGTACAATGTTACTCTCCGAGACTCTGCCTAAAGGGGACAAGCAATTACTGTTTATGTGAAGGTTCATCTCTGCACCCTGTCCCATTTTTTAGTTACTCTGTTTTCTACTATAAAATCCTTCCCATTTTATTCTTTCATCTTTGGTAAGAATTTAATTTCTTCTGCTAAATCCCAAATTCAGAGAAGATAATGCTACCATTGGTTGCACTGTGTTGTGAGAGGGTATATCTGGTACTGTTGCCAGTTCTTCAATGACTTTTGATGACTCAAACCACCCAATAGCCCAAGGCAATTGCAGGAGGAAGGGCCTGTATGAAGACAATATATGGATGTATAGCAAGGGGGGCGTGATCAACCTCTGACTTCTGCTGGCGCAAGGGAAGGTGGTTTTTAGTGACGTGGGCTAGGTGTGATGAGGAAAGGCAGTTGAGAGGAAAGTGCTGTAGCTGAAACAAGGGCAATATTGAGGATGCGGGTTAGTGCTGGTAATACCGAGGAGGGAAGCGGCGGGCTGATGTGAGCCTGATTCTGAAGGGGGACGGGGGGGGCGGGAATAAATACTAGCACCACCTCTAATATGGGTCGTCCGAGTTTGCCAGTGCCGTGGGGCACGTGTGACTGAATGTGTGCAAAAGGCAAACAGGGCTGTAATGCTGAGCAGGGAGGAGAGGGCTGAGTAATGGGGTGATTTTGCAGCTGTCATAACAAAAGATATGCTGGGTAAAGCTCTGAAAACAAAGTAATGGGTGATACAGGGCTGCTTTTTTTTTTTGTAGTGTCTGTATAGCCTCGTTCTATGTGTATTAAATGGTAAATTCTCATATGCTTCATGGAGGTTCTTGTGTAATTTGGGCTAAGGAATTCTGGTCTAAAGTGTTTCCCTAGTTGCAAAACATGAAGAAATAACTAAGTAGAAATGGAATAAAGCTCACTTAAAAATATTTACTGTTTTATTCAAAGGGGAGCACTTTAAAATTATATAAATGCATTTTATACTTTAATTGTTCAAGCTTTTGTAACTGTATTTTGGAAAAGTTTATTTTATATGCAATGAATTACCAGTAAGACTATTTAGCTGCATTTGATTATTAATGCATGAAAATACCCTATCTTTCCTTGGATATGTTCTTATATGTCTCATTTTTGCTTTCAGAATGTAATCTCATGGAAGTTGCAGAAGCAATAATTAGAAACGTTATTTTTAAATGTTGGTTAGAATTTACATGAGGCATGGCTGTGGAAGTTGAGTAACTGGGTAGCAAGAGAAAAAAGGAAAAATGGGTGCTGAATGATCTTGGACTTGTTGCTTTGTGGGATGTGCATGTGCTACAGTATATAGTCATGTGTGTCTACATTTTTTTTCTGTAAGTATACAGGTATTACAGACAGGGTTTTTTGTTTTTTTCTTTGTCTGGCACTAGAATATATGCAGATGAAGCACAGCTTGCTTAGTACCATCTAGGGACAAATTTGTAGCATTCTGAGGGTGTTCTTGTTTGTCTGTCGTGATTTTGCATTAGATTATATGCAGTGTTGCATATGTCTAGGTCTCTGTGTAAATTCTTTTGCTGATCAGGCAGTGGCTGTGTGCTGGAAGGAGTAACCTGCAGCATCTGAAACGGCGCTCACAGCGAGGGGTCAGGTACGCTGTTGCTGTTACCACGGGGTTGTGAGTGCTCACTGTTGTGTTGCGAGGCTCTCGCTCACTCTTCTCTTGCTGTGGCTTGTTAGCGTGCCTGCTAGTTGCAGGAGGGTGGAAGGGAGTACTCTCGACAGGTTTGAAGGTAAAACCTTGCTGCCTCCAACTCAGTCTGGATTAAACTGTCCCAGATGTTCTCTGTATGAATGCAGCCTCTTGAGTCTTGTCTTGTCTTATCCCTTGGATGTATTTGTATGGGGTGGACTAACAGCATTGAGGGTTTACTCATCTATGCGGCTGGAAAACCACCATCCGCTCTGGCATGAGTTTGGGGAAGCTGTGGGCTCACATCCTGGTGAGGTTTGAGTAATTATCAAGAATTCAGAGCTTGCTTCCCTATTACACTTGAGGTGGGTACTTGTATTCATCCTTTTCCATTAGATCCCAGTTTGAGTCAGAGGGTGTGCACAGAAATGTTGGTTATGATCTGTTTTGAGACAGTGGGCTGTACATGTTCTTGCTTGGTATTTCTTATGAACCATTTATTTTTGCATATTTTCCAGTTGTGGCCTATTCTTGTTAGAGGGGTGTGTGGGGTGGTTTGGTTTTTTTTTTTTTTTAGCTGTGGTCATACATCTTTGTGGTCATACTGCTGACAACTTGTCTGTAGTCACCGATACAGTCACCCTCCAAAGGGTAATGCTTGGTTCTACTGATTTGGAGGAACAATTTGGTTACAGGGATGCTAATCTGCATATAAGGTTTTACACTGTCAAAACCACCATGATCACAACACATAAAACATACAAAACCACACACAGAAGTCCTTCCTTCCTATATGCCTATGCATTTTCCTGTTTTGATGTGATGGTATAATTTGCAGCACACAGCAAAATTGTTTTGCTATTGCAATGCCTTTTTTTTTTTCTTTGTAGATCACTACTTTTAAATACATAGGTGAAAACTTAATGAGAAAATAAATGAACAGTAATATGGAAAACATGAACTGCTAAATAAATTACCTTTCCAGAAGCTATGGAAGTAGCAGTTATGGGAATTTTTGCAGACAGCATGCATTTCTATCTGCTTTTGTAGGCTGGCCTACTTTTTGGAAACAAACTGGAAGTTTTTGAGAGAGAGAGTTTTAGCATTTCAGACCTGTAGAGGAGATCTGTTTATATGTATGTGTGTATAGAAGTATTTGCTAATTTAAGCTGTGAGTGATTGGCAGGTGATGGAGAAGAAACAGTATTAAGTTACTTAAATAGCATCAGTTTCTCACTCTAGGACATAAGGAGGACCACAACCAAACTCACATGACATAACTTTATTTTTTGGGGACTTGTATTAAAGACTAACATCCCAAGTATGGATTTACAACTGACAGCAGCACAGATTGTGCTACATGTTTGGACTTTTCATTGCATAAATGAGCAAGGACCAAGAGCAGCGCTGGTGACTGATGGTTGTAACTTCAAGTACAGCAGAATGTAGAACAGGGTGTTAAGAGATTTGATCTATAGTCTCACTTTTACAACTGAGATAAAAATAAACAGTACATCATAAATAATGATAACCAAAAGCATTTTTTGAAAGGACTTGAATGGCTAATACCTATGTGCTTAAATTACTTACTCTATATGAAGGCCAGTTGGAAACACAGGGCATAGGGAAAGCTTGTTGTGACAAGAAACTGAGGCGGGGGAGTGATCTCTCTACTAATAATTTGGAGTCCTAAAAATCTTCCCTGCACGTATTGGTAACTGTGTCTACAGGACTATTTTTCTTTTCTATTCTGGAGTTTTCAGCACCTTTTGTTTTTTCAGTTGGTTGGCCAAAATATTTACAATGACAAGTCTTGGATCTTGGGGACAGGGAGGAACATCTTCCATAATAATAGCAATATTAGTTACAAACAGCATAATTCTTGTTATATGCAAATATGTATGGGGTAATGTGTGGGCAGCACTGTCTTGATTTGAACATTTTCAGGTACTCTGTATGGTATGTCCTATATTTCTGCCTCTTCAGAGTTATTCCTGATTTTCTTCCAGGACAGGTTTTTGCAGAACTTTCCAGGAGGGTGCTGTGCGTGGGTTTGGCTTGCTGTTGGTTGTTTGTTTTTTTTTCCCTTCTGAGGAAGAAAAAAAAAAAACTAAACCCAAAAAAAACCCCAAAACCAAAAAACAAATCGCAGGCTCTGTCTTAAGATTCCTTGCTATTGTTTACCGATAGAGTTATTTAGACAAATAAGAGTCATTTGTGCTAGGTATAAGTCTATAGTTTGTGAGCACAAAGTGTGGACTGCTGGACTGTTGGTCGGCATCATTAACTTAGTAATGTTATAGCTAAGGTAATCTGTTCCTGGTGCTGGGATTCAGCCTAAGGGGCTGTCTGGAACCAGCTTCCTAGTGCTGTTAGTTTTCTGAAGTGTTCTTTTGGTTAGTTATCTGTAGTTACCTGACCATATGGAAAATAAAGGATTAAATACCAAGGAAAGGTGTTCCATTGGCTCCCAGAAATAGCAAGACAAGGCAAAAGTAGGAAGAATCAGACTCACGGGAATAGCAGTGGAACAGCTCTGTCTTCAGAGCTCACCTACTAGAGGTACAACCTGGTGTGGAAGAACACTTTTAATTTGCTCAGCAGGCAGAAGTCAGAATGCAGTAATCTGGAAAACTGCTTTGATTTAAGATGACTGGCCATGCATTAATGAATCACCAACACTCCACCAAGGGACCATGATGATGAGGAAGGGAGTGCTTTGGAGGTGAGTCACAAGAGCCCCACCAACAAACACTTCTGAGTGGAAACTATGTATGTGGTGGTGAATCACCAAGAACTCCACCAAAAGTCTGTGTGCCTGTCTTAGTGTTTGTAGGATGACAAGTTTTCGGTACTGAAAACCTTGGCTAATAAAAATCCACACCTCTCTATAGAGTAGACTGTAAGGTTCTGGGCCAATGTTTTAAACCTGACAGTGTTGTTCTGTCCAGCTACAAAAAAATGTACTTCTACTTGTAAAGAGTTTTGCTCTTTCATTCTTAAGACTCTTTTTTCTTTTTTAAGGAGTATTGTATCTATCTGGCCAGGTTCCTGCCTGTAGAAGGCTTTTCTGCAAGGTGGATGACACTTGAAGTTTATAAAGTAATTTGAGATTTTGGTGTGTAAGGTGCTGTAGAAATGCAAGAGGCTGGCTTAGTGACCTTTTGAAGTGTGCATGGGGAAAGCCAAGTTCTTAGATTTATCTGTTTATTTAGTGGAGTAAATCAAAGGTGATATTCTAAATTTTTGCTCTAAGAAATTTTAGTACAAGATTGATGGAAATTACATAAATTATGACAAATATAAAGGATGGTATAATGCTCATATAAAGCTGTATCAAAAATCAACAACAGACTTGGCTACAAGAATTTCTGAAGTAAAAATAGGATTGGCCAGGTAAATGTATGCCCCTACCTTCCTCATATGCCTGTTCTACAGGGCAGCAGTGTTGCTTCCCTTCTCCCCTGTCCCATTTAGTGTGAACCTTTCATGCTTATAAAATGCTTGATCTGTAAGGGGATTGCTTCCAAATTCTTAACATGCAGACATATCTAAAATATACAATGACATTCCCTTGATACAATTCTAGGAGAGTCATCTGAAGAGTATGCTGGACTTGCTTCTTAACGAGTGGCAACACTGATGCTTTTTTCAGTTTCCAAGTGGGATGCTGATGGAAGTTAGCCCCTTTCCGTAAAAGAAACTAATAGAGTTTTGGGTTTTTCCTACTGGTGAGATGGAAGGTCTGGGATGTGTTAAATATAAAATGTATCTATTAATTATTGTTAAAACTGAATAGGTCTTATTAAATTATTATATGCTTAGAAACAACTAAAAACCCTGTGCATGCTATACAATATTTGTTTCATGAGGAAAAAGTGGAATTGTTCTTAAAATAAGGAATTTTTTAATTAAAAGAACATTTCCGGCAAGAAGTTAATTCTAATAAAGCTGCACTTACATGTCTATATACTGATTTTTAATTAAAAACAAAACCAAACAAATGAGAAAAGTAATAGCTACAGCATGACCAGAATGAGTCTCCTTTCAAGAGCAGTGTGCTCATTATGAAAGATCAGTTATTCTGATTCATCTGGGGATGTTCTTTGAGCACAGTGGAGGATGCAAGGACTTTTGGAATATCTAGAACATTGGGAAGGGAGGATTAGGAAAGAGGAGGCTCTCCAACATGCATTCCAAGTCAGGTGACTGGTAGGGAGGAGTCTGTGTTGTTACATGGAAGGGTTTCTGATGATCTTGGGGGCTTTGTAGCATGATGTTTGGACAGTTTGGTGTCTATGTCCTGCGCTGTCCAAAGGGCAGTCAGTGTGACAATCTTCTGGCTTTAGCTTTTCTGTGAAGTCTGTCATGAGTGCAGGCCATTGGATTTTTAGCTGTGGGGAAATGAGAAGATGCATTCATGAAGTGTGCTGCATCTTAGCCAGACATATGGCATATGTTCTAATAAAAGTGAGCTCAGTATCTAGATGACAGTAGTGGTGATTCTCTCGTGTGTGTGCAACGTGCCAAATACTGCTTTGCATCACTTGGATGGAAGCCCCTTTCATCTTGAAAGTCACCTGTTTCAGAGGCAGCTGGGTAATGCTTCCAGTTCTCTCAGCACCTGTGAGCATGTGTAAGCTAATTCTGGTTTGAAACATTTAGCCAAAATAAGTAGCTGAGAGTTTCTGGCTCTTCTCTCGTCTGGCAAGTGGACCATGTTTTAGAACAAGTGGAGCTGCCCTCCCTGTGGCAGGAACAGTTCATGGCAAAATGAAGGAATGGGCAATGAACAGAATTCCTTTACTGTACGTTTCCTTAAGGTGATTCTGCAAATGTGGAACATTGTTTTAGCTGCTTTTAGTATTTGAGTAGTGACCCTTAAGTAAGCGCTTTTATAAGGGTGACATGAGCATAAAGTGTATCATAATGTACACACATATACATATGTGTGCTCACTTTTTCTATGGTCATATATATACACTGACTTGTATATATAAATATATATGAGCAAGTTTATATATATGCTTTATTTACATAAAACAAGTAATATATGGGGTATTCCTTTTTCTAAAGGCAAGAGCTAATCCTATGAAGCTTGCTTAGTTTCTTCTGAAGTGGGGTTTTGTGATACCATGCTTACACACCTGTTGGATGTTTTCACAGAATCGCAAGGGTTGGAAGGGACCTTGGGAGATCATCTATTCCAACCCTCCTGCTAAAGCAGGTTCTCCTAGAGCATGTTACACAGGACATTGTCCAGGCGGGCTTTGAATATCTCCAGAGAAGGAGACTCCACAAGCCTCCTGGGCAGCCTGTGCCAGTGCTGAGTCACCCTCAAAGTAAAGAAGTTCTTCTGCATATGCAACTGAAACCTCTTATGCTTCAGTTTATGCCCATTGCCCCTTGTCCTGTTGCTGGGCACCACTGAGAAGAGTCTGGATCTGTCCTCATGACATCCACCCTTAAGATATTTGAATGTGTTGATAAGATCCCCTCTCAGTCTTCTTCAGGCTGAACAAGCCCAGCTCCCTCAGCCTTTCCTCATAGGGGAGATGCTCCAGTCCCCTCATCTTTGTTGCCCTCCTGGACTCTCTCTAGGAGTTCCTCATCTTTTTTGGGAAGAGAAAGTTTAAGAAAAACAAAGATTGCTTCTATTTGCATTTTTTAAGCATACTTGTACAGAATAAAGATAACCTGTGTTTTTTTCTTTAAAAAAAAAATCAAAACAAGCCCAACGAACAAATGAGCAGTGTCACAAATGCCTCTTTCCCTTTGATTCTAGGTGATCACAGCTCAACTCTTTTGAATTTTAAAGAACTTGTTTAAAATACCTGCTGCTTTTTACTAGCATAATAAATCTCCAGCTCTATATATCAAAAGGAAATGATCTCTTTTCTGGAAATGGAAGGAAAAAAATCACAGGAGGGGTATGTGTGAGACAAGATAAAACAGACAAGATAAATAATTGAAGAATGGAGGTAATTTCTTTATACTTTCAATGATATATAAACCATTTTTATTTAGTGATTTTTTTTTTTTTTTTTTCCCCTCCCTCCCCCCACTACTTTGCAGTGAGTTGTGTTTGCAGCGTACAAACTCTTAGCTTTGCTTCTGTGCCCAGGTAAGCTGATAGGAAAGCTTTTTTGAAAGTTAGTGCAGGCTGAAACTCATAATGAGCAACTGGTGAGTCCACAACATTCTTGTTGCATTAACTCTAGATAAAAAAAACAAACCAGACACATGGAGTTTTATGTATATGCACACGCACACAAATGACGGTCGAATAAATAGCTCTTGGGGGAAAGAAGGGAATACAGACATGTGCTTTTTAACAACCCTGGCATGTGGTCATTTTCAAGTGACACTTGCAACTCTTCTCTGAAATTACTAGTTGTTTATTTTTAAGAAATGTGATGCAAGATTTTTGTTTCAGGAAAGAGATTTTGCATTTTCATGTTCTTCCATGGGCTTCAATGCAGGTGCTAGACTGGAGTATTGGAAGACAAGAAGTATCACCATTTATGTGATGCATTTTCTTTGTGGGCACATTTCCATCTGTTTCCACAGTAAAACTGCTGATATAGTAGTCACAGGCTACTAAGTGGCAGATGCCAGATAATGATTCTCACTCACTGGTGCTAGATTTGAACTGATAATTTTACCCTGATCATTTTTACAATGAGCCAAATCATATTTTTCTAGAGCATGAGTGCTTTTTCATTAGTGTTGCAGAGCTGAAAAAGTGAGTGATGCAAGAGACAGGAAGAATTTTATGAATTTAAAAGAAAGAACAAATATCTAACAGTTTCAGGTAAAATGTAGAGTCTAACGTTAGTTTTAATTTTATCTTAATCAGCAGTGTTCAGTTTTGTCCTTTTAACATTAAAGTTTAATTTTGTTTTATTCAAAGTGGAACTTAACTAATTATAGCCCTGATATCCTAATTTAGGATACTATAAATAGGATGTTTGCTACCAGTGCAAATGCCATCCCTGCCTTTTCACTCCACTGACTTAGTTCTTGAGGGTACAGCGTAAGCTGGGACACAGGAACTGCTCCATAGCCTCTGACATTTTTTTTGTTCCCTGCCAGTGACTGAGAATCAGTGATTCTAAAGCTGGCCAAAAGTCTGAGTAAAAATGCCCTTTAAAAGAAACTACTTAAATAGTTTGGCATGCCTTCACTGGAAGAGCTGAATTGACAGATGAGTTGCTTTAATTTCACTGTGGTTTAGGTCACTTTGAGTCCATGTGTCAGATCAACCCGATTGTCCTCTGGATACTGTGGTGACGCTGCAGAAGCCTGTGTGCAGCAGGGCCCTTCAGCTTCACTTTTCGTGATGCTTTTTCTCCCAGTATATCTTGGCACTGGAGTGCAGGTTTGGAATCTGAAGTTCATTTACCAGTGCTGCCATGAAATGTCTTCTCTTCATCCTTAGTTGTAATGTAGCAATACTTATTAAGCTACCTTAAGAACGCTTTTGGAGATATTTGGGTATATGCAGGTCATTGGTGTTAGTCCAGCTAGTATTTCGGCTTCGGATGTAATGAAAACAGTGAAAAAAGAATGAAATAATGATTCAGAATGAGTAAACACTCTACCAACCCAACACAAAGTCTATAGCCACACTGGCATGTGGGTCTATTTAAGGAGGAGGAAATTAGACAGTGTAACTGGCTCGTGCATAGCATATGTCCTTTAAAGAATTAATAGGTCTAAGAAGCTGGCAAGGTTAAATGCACTTAAAACAATATAAACAGTGTGATGCAACAGTCTGTATCCCTGTTGTCATAAGCGTGCCTTGTAGTAGACTCATAACATTGTGAAGTACAAAATACACAATTTGTACTTGTGGGATGCTTATGAAAAAGCAGGTGTGAATGTGGGTTCCCTATGAAAGGTGAGAAGAGGGAAGGCATGCTTGTAAAATGAAGACTTGATCAGGATTTCATCACCTCAAAATCCTGTCTCTAAGTATTAATCAGAGAAAAGCAGGTTGCAGCTTTAGGGCAAGTGAAGTGCTGTTGGTTTAATGGCTGTGCTGTCAAAGAATTGGTTGTGGGTGAGGGTAATGCTGTATGCATGCAGCACTGATCACTCAGCCTTTGGGGAGAGGCGTCTCAAACATGCTCTTTAGTTTGTTTAAATCTTTGGATCAGGTTCTGTTAATGTTACTTGGCTGACTTACTATAGGTTACTTTGAGAAGCAGAGCGTGGAAATGCTGACAGCTCCTTCTTCAAAATACCAGGATCCAAAGTTAATTTTTGTTTTTTTGATTAATGTTTCATGTGTTTAAGCCTTTTAGTTTTTTTTTCCCTGAAGACATTAAGAAGTAGAAGTGTGTTGATTTTTTCTTGGTTTTTTATTTACTTAAATGAAACCAGAGACTCTCATGTAATCATAACTTTAAGGACACTGAAGAAAATTACCCAGATGTCACCAATGCAACAAGGTGAGGTGGCCAGGCTGGATGCTCTGGATCATTAAGGTCCTTTAAATTCTAACACGCAAGTATAAAAACGAATTAAAGTGACTGTCTCATAACTCTGACTTTCTCTAGTTACTGCAAAGGAGTATTAGGGCTGCTATCGCTGATGAGTGGCTATGGAAGTGAAGTTACTCTCTAGCGTAGTGGCCATAGAAGAATCTTTGTGCTGTCCCGATTGCCTTCAGTTTGTTCTTAAGAATCCAGCATTTCTTTATGTGCATGACTGCTCTGAAAGTGGGTTATCTCTGATCACCAAAAGGCTAACTCTAGGTAATTTCTGAAAGACTATGCCTGAGCAGCTAACACGAGAGGCATACAGTGATCTTCGGAATTGTCGTTGTGGGTTATTTGTAAAGCATTTTGTTTTATTGAGAATAGGACAGATATCTGTCCAAAGCTGGTCTCTTCCATGTAACTGTTGATAACAGGCATATTTTGATGAGGGATTTGGCCCAGCTCTTGCATTGATTAGAAGAGCGGGGTTCCTAATTGTCTGTCAAACTTGTCCTGTTTTATTGTGTTCTGGGAGTTAAAGCCTCCATCGCATTAATTGGTTCCTGCTCTGAGCTTGGTTCTCTCACGTAGCTGTCTGCCAGTGAAAAACTGCCTTGGCAGCCTTTGCCCTTTCCTGATTAGGCACCACTGAGGAATTCAGCTGGTATTATCAGTACCGTACCTAACGTATGGCAGGAGAGAAACATGGAGATAATCTGAAATGATATTGGTACAGAAATGTCCCTCATCAAGGAGTAGTTAGTAAATGTTAAAATACTACTTTAGGCTTGGTTTTTGCTAATATATTGTAATGGGAGTGCTTGAAATAACAAAACCTTGTCAAAAAATGCAGCCAACTTTAGCATAACCCTATCATAGCAGCAGTGCCAGCCTTGTCAAGAGCTGACAACCACCGGCAACCTCTAGCACAAGAACACTTAAATAAATTCTAATGCCTGAATATCAGGAGACTATTGATGAAGTCAAATACTATTCCTGAGAAGATCACTTCCACAGGCCTATTCTTTGTACATCTTATGAATCATTGCCAGTTGAACTCAAAGGTAAGATCATATTTATGGGAAAGGCTGATCTGAATAGGAAAATAAAGTGAGGTAGTATGGAAAACCAAAATTGCTGCTATTAAGAAAATGGGTTTAAAAAAATCTTTATTTACATTGTCTTATTCCATTTAAGGTAAAATGAATATACATATATATAAATAATTACATGAAATCTAATGGCAGCAGCATTTTTATGGGAGTTATGAAGTGATAGTCTAATCAGTGCACAAAACATTATTATTATATATCAGTGTGCCCTGAGTGGCTTACAGACCAACTGGAGTAGGCAGACACCACATAAAAGAAAAGATGTAATAGATGGCAGGCAAGTGGTATATTCCTGCTCCTTTGAGTTTTGGAATGGACTTGTTTAGAAAAGAATAAGCTAAGGGGCAAGAAAAAAGAAAGAGGATAAAAATAATAAAAACTTGAGAGACCAGGTTGGGGAAGACGATACCTGAATCCTGGTGTTCTGATGCTGTGATTCGGGGCTCTTGCTTGCTATCCCAAGGATGGAAAGCCAGAGATGGGCTGGGGCTCAGTGGTTTGTGCTGGGGACAAGGGGAGGAAGGACATGGAAAGGACAGGTAGGAACAGGCTAGCACTGCTGCTGCTGGCAGGAGACTGGGATTAAGCAGTTGCTCCTGCTTCATGGCTCTCCTCAGCAATAGCTGCTGCCCTCTGTACTTGAACCTTTTGTCACAGTAACAGAGGGCAGTAGCAGCCTGGCTTTGCAGAGTCAAGCAGTCAGGACTGCTTCCCTGCTCCCATGTGTTTGCTGCCCGCTGCAGTTTGTCTGCTTTATCCATGTCTAGAATCGACTCTGATGGAGGAGGTTGCTGTCCAAATTAACTTAGACACTACCAGAGGCCCATTGATAATAAGACTGAGGTCTGTTTTGAAAGAGTGACGACCCTTCTTAGCTAGAAGTTGTAAAACAATAAAAATGGGGAATCTGTTTGCGAAAAATGATGGGAGTGTATAGCGCAGCTAATGTGTGGTTGCTGCTGCTGGAATCTGAGCATAAAGCGCTGATGATAGTGTGACTAAAAAGACATGAATATTTTAAAAGTATTAAAAAAAGTTAAGAATATGACTTGCAAGTATAAATGTCTTGAAGTCAAAGTAGGAAGGTTTTTAAAAGGCAGAAACGGGATTGCTGAGATACCAAACTCTCTGATGGTATGCCACTTTCAGACTTCTATGACAAGCTAGAAAATTCTTTTGAGGCAAGCTAGAACGTCCAGGCTTGGTGAGTGAAAGGTAGGATTTATTTTCCGTCACGTTAAGACCTGCCGTGTGATACAGTGTGTGACATAGTGAACCTGAGCTGAGAACATGGTGACCGTACCTTCTTTCACTTAAATTTATATGAGATTCTGGATAAGAGATTGTATTGCCTTTTCTGCTCCCAGTTTCTCCGCTGTGTTACACTTACCTGTTGAGGCAGAAATGCCCTTGGCTAACAAGGTAAGTATGCACGTCGTCAGCAAACGCACTGCAGTGATTAGTTGATACTTTCTTGTGCACATCCATCCCTAAATCTTTGGTGCCTTTACGTGGGTCACCTGAAACAGGAGTATTACCAGTCTGGCAGGAGACCAGCTGAGGCAATAAAATGCATCATCGGATACTTAAATAATGCTGCCATTATAATAGCTAAGGGTTTTTTCTTGTTATCTGACTTAGCTCCTTGCATGGCATATAGATTAGCTTTATCTGGACTGTGAAATTAAAAGTAACAAAACCTGAAACAAAAAGTAGCTTATCAGCTCCTGTTCTGCAGCAGCAGAAATAAAAACTGTGTAAATATTGGCTATGTTTCAGCATCCTGCATTACAAAATGTGATACAGATGTGTACAGGGAAAATGAATAGGGGATCGTAGGTTTAAACATGAAAAGACTGAGGGGAGAGGCATGGCTCTGGAAGAGTACCAGCTGTGGGAGGGGCACCCATCCCTGCTAGTGCGACACAGCGCCCGCTCTTCAGCCTGAACTGTTCATGCTGTGCAGTGTTGATGTAGGTTCTGAACGTTCTAATGATAAGCATGTCCAGTTCAGAAATAATTCCCTCCTTGCTGCTTAATTTTTTAAAATATTAACATCCCCCAGTAGTATTCTCTAGAGAGTATGACTGTTGTAATGGAGCTTGCAGGGAGGGCTTGAGCTATTGGATCAAAGATAAAATTACTAGTCAGAGAACTGGGAAGTTAATATTTCAGCAGTGCCCTAGCCCCTCATTTGGTTCTCCTAATAGCTTTTTGCAGTGTTAGGGATAGTGTTTCTGAGCAGTACTAGTCGCTGTCTTGAGTCTCTGTGGTCCGTGCATTGTAATGGTACAGAAAGTGATGCCTTTGAACATGTGGATCTAATCAATTCTGTTTGTGCCACTACATACTTGTTTGTGAAGTGTGTGCTAGTAATCTCTATCCTGAAGATTCTGTGTAAATATAGGATGCTTCAAAGGAAGGAAACCCCTTTGATATCATTAACACCTGCAGAAAAGCTCTTTCTGGTTTGTTTTTTTTTTCTTAAATAAGAATTTAAATAGAATTTTTGAGGATGGGTAGAACTAATCAATAAGAGCAAAAGGGAGCTAGACCTATGGACCAGATAATTACTTTAAATGGAGGTTATGGGTTACAAAAATAGCCCTGGGCCTGATCAAGTAATTTTCCGTTTTGGAAGATAAGCAGCTAACATCTTTTGACCCTTGGGAATGTATAGCCTCTGTCTGCCTTTTGAAAAAAAAAAAAAAATCTTACAAAATAATTAGAAATTGTGAAAGTTTGTCACTCTTCAGTATCCCCCCTCCATACTTTGGAAGTAATTTTGAATATAGACCTCTGTCTTCTTTTTCAGTTTGACTATTGTTCTGTGGTGCGAGTTGAAGTGAGCCAATTTACTCCCTGGGATCTCATCATGCCAAACCACTTCTATTTATAAATGCACACCATCTTTAGAAATTCAGCAGGGTGTTTTTAAGGAAGTGCCTGCTGCTCTGGCAGGTGGGTGGGGAGGAAAGGAGGAACTGAACGGTGTATTTCTGTAGACCCCATGAAAACTACTCCTTGTGGGAGACCTGTGTGTTTTGAATAATCACAATGCTCGTCTCCAAGCAGTCATAGGTGGGACTGGAGCTGGTGGGGACGGTGTTGCTGACTTTAAAAGAGATAGTTTGAGTAATGACAACAATGTAGCTATGGCGACACACAGCCCTGCTTGGGCTAGGCGGTACTTCTAGGCAAGTTTTGGAGTCCACGTTGAATTCCAGGCTGTCATAGTTCTGTTCCCATCAGTACTTGGCAGAGATGATTTTAAGCTAACTGGATGCATATCCACCTGAGGGGCAGCCAAAACCTGAGGGGAGGATGCAGGTCTTCCCCACCACTTGGGAGTGCTCAGGCTTGCTCAGGGAGAGCTGTGGAAGCTGATGCCTTCTGCTGAGTCCTGGGGGCAGGACTTGGGGCGGGAAGGAGGATGCAGGGGGCCATCACTGCGGGTGATGGGAGCCCTGGCTGGTGATGGAAGGATGGGGTGATGGGTCATCATTCAGTTAAGAAGGTCAAGAGGGTTAGTATGAGATAAGAGGAGATGTTTAAAAATGTTGAGATTTTTCAGTAAAGCTGATAAAAACATAAAGGTTCTACTGCCATTAACACCATCCCCAGGCGGGAAAGGGGGGAAGGGGAGGGAAACAGTGCAAATAGTTATTTCTGAATATATTTGTAGATATTTCCTTCAAAATGAATATTTTTTCAGACTAAAATATTTGGCCTTAGTTATTGGAAAACTTCGTATTTTCTATAAAAATGCAAAATTCAAAGGAAGAAAAATGTTCTCATTGGGAATAGGGAAAAAAACAGTGGTAAAGAGGGACTGTGCTTTCCTGTAAGAAGCAGACTTAGAGCCAGTTATAAGACACTTTAGTGGGAATGTGGAGGCTTGTTTCAACTTGAGAAACAACCACGAATGGATCAATTAGAAAACAAGGCTGGCAAATGGGTCGCGTCCTTTCCTTCTTTTCCCATCTGGTGCAGCAGATGTCAAGTTATCATCTTAAAGGAGCTACCTTTTCCCAGTTTGTTTTTGTTATATTGAAACATTGCTGTAGTAGTTTTAATCCTTTTTAACAACTTCCAGCAAGTTCACTTTTGTATAGTCATGAAGCAGAATCCATGGAAGCAGCCAAATCTCGGTTTAGTTGTATTTGCCTTGGCTGTAAAGCACCAGTAAAAGCAAGGAAGAGACTGTTTACAATCTGTATTTGCAGAAGCCATTTGTGATTTCTTGGGAGCTTTGGGTCAGTGATGGGGAAACCCAACTGCCTTTGGTGCTGGTGAGGAAGGAATGTGCTACATGGTCAACCTTACACTGGTTTCCTTTCAAGAAAAGGCGATGCCGTTCTGTCTCAAAGGTTGGAATGGTTCTGGATCTTGTCCTACTGATCTTCACTTCGATATTTTCTTGTAATAGTGGCGTCATCTGCAGAGTTGTTCTAGTATTACATGAGAAATGCAGAAGTGCAGTAGTTTTTGAAGTATTCCTTTCCACAGTATGCCCCAAAATGGGAAGTCCCTAGCTTATAAGTATTTTCATTTTATTGCCTCTTCTCAAGAGACACGTGCATATTTTGTTGTACTTTTCCTACCCAACTGGGAAAAGAAACTCTCATTACTTATTCAATTAAATTAGTTTCTATAAATCAATCAGGAATTATTGTGCTTATATGTGCCAAAACTTCCTCAAGGGGACATTAAATGGTGAGTGATTTAAAATATATTTATTCAGAAATCAATGGTAGTGATTTGAAGCTACCCGTTGAGATGAATGTGGATGGCAGTAGTGCAGTGCTTTGTCAGATTTATTATAAAAGTTGCAATAAATCAAAGAGATGTTATTAATCTAGTTGAACAAACAACAAGCAAGTAACAAGCATGGTAGGTTTGATAAGCCACAATATTGACCTTTGCTGAAACTATTTAATGAAATACAGATATGACATTTGCATTAAACAGAATATAGGTGGGGGTTTGTCATTCCAGGACACTGAGCGTGCAGTCCTCATTCAGACCACAGCCTGGGTCACAGGAGGCCCAATCCCATGCTTGTAACTGGTTTTTGTAGAATTTCTAGCAGTGTAGTTGTCTTGTTAGATGAGTGTGTGTGTACATATAAAAGACCTAAAGCACACCTAACGGAGTCAAATTGTGATGTAGCACCAATATGAGAAATCCGGTTTCATGTCCTTGGTTTAGAGAACTGAGTTGCATCTGGTACCTGCTATTTTGCCTCTCCCTTGCACCGGTTGGATTGCTCTTGTTCCATCTGACCCTTGTGTGCTTTTTTCTACTCTCCCTGCTATCTTTACTGTCTGTCAGTCACTCTTGCTGTTCTGCCCCCGCTCTTTTGGCTGATGGGACATTCCTCTACAGATGTGTCTATGCAATAAGTAAGATGAATTCAACTGAAGCCAAGGGAGTTGGTTTGTATTACTTATGTGCAATAAATGTACATTTTGAGTTATACCTAGCACAGAATAGAAATTACAAGAGAAAAAAATCAATAACCTAAATTCTGGGTTTTTTTTGTCCAAAATTTGTCTAGTCCTTTGACTTTACCAGAGATAGTTAAGATCAGTGAGGAGCTGTGTATTGGAAATTTGTTTGTGCTCTATTTCTTTTACCTAATCTTGCTGTTAATATATCTTATTAAAAATACAAGGCAAAAATGGAGCAAATAATTTGATTATTACTAGTTCGTTAGGCTTAAAATATGAATTAGAGCCAGCTTCAGCTTTCAGATTCATTCACGTGGCTCACACTGAAGTTGGTGAGAGGCACATGCATATTCACAAATCCAGAATTTGGCTCTTTGCCCGAGACTTTAGTAGACCAGTGTTCAGTGAAGACTCTGAGGTAGTAGATCATTTGTTATTTACAGCAGATAATGAAACATTACTCTGTTTTACTTGAAGCTTTGTTACATAAAGTCTTTTAAGTTGGTAGATGAAAAAATACTCTCCCAATAAATTAAAAAATAAGAAGTTAGGAGAAGCTGTCTACTTTGTAAAGGAATTAAAAAAAAAAATAATCTTAAGAGGTGTTGTAACTGTAAAAATGGGGTGACAAAATGCTTGCTTGGCCTGCAAATTTCCCTGCAGTTGCATTGGACTTTGGCTGTATCTGTGTTACGGGTGTGAGTTGCTTTCCTCTAGCAAAATAGATGGTCCCAGCAGCTGGCTGCTCCAGAAAATGCCACTTGGAACTGGAAACTTTCAAAAAATATTTCACAGCTTTTTTTTGGCGAGAAGTGCTTCTCACCATGTGAAGTTTTCGGATCGTTGGGCTGAAGGGAATGGCAGGAGTTCTCCGGTAAGGTGAAGCTGCCCTTGCTTTTCTGGGAAGTGGCACCCAGCTTGCAGGGAATGAGTGGTTTCTGGACCCTGCTGATGTTACCAGCTCCCTGCGTACCTGTAAGTGCCCCTCGCCCAGACAGGGGGCTCTGCCCACCACCAGGGGAGAACAGAAAATTCTCTGTATGTATAAGGCATTTGGTGAGAGGCTAAATGTTTCTTTTTCAATAAATCTGTCTGTCTTAAAAAGTTGTGGGTTTTTTTTTCCCCTTTTGAACTGGATTTCACCATCTGTTCTTACCAATGGTAACAAGGAGAGCAATAAGGGTTGAGCTGGGGAGGGGAAAAAGAGCATGCATTTTGCTGTCCCAGCATAGAGTTTCTTTAATGATTACTTTTGAAATAAGTTGTTGATCAGTGAATAAAACTGTTGTTCTCCTTGGGTCCGCTCCAGTTTAAAGGGGAATTGATCCCCTTCTTGCCAGGTATGCTTGTGCCAGTTATGTTTTGAGTAATCTTGAGGAGGTAGTGCAATATTTCATCATCCAGTACTGTGGCCATGTTATCCAAATAGGTGCTGCATTATGTGTAATTACAGTCCAGATAGCATTACACGCCATGCAACCACAGCAGTAAAATAACATCATGATGTCACTGTGTAAAATATAGCAAGCAGAGTTTGATGTGATGGGTAGGTTTGTAAAAGCAGATGATTGTGTCCTGCTCTTTTGCTGGCAATTGAGTTACTTCTCAACAAAATATATTGTCTCCTCCTTGCTACTACCAGAAATCACTTTAATGCTAAATGGCTTTAGCCTTCAGTAGGTTTTCACTTAAGGAATTTCCCCCTCCTTGCCTGCACGCTGGGTAGAACAATGCCCTAGAAATTAAAAATAGAAGTAGTGTCCCAAAGGCAACGTCTGTCTGCCAGCAGTATGTAGGACTTGTTTGGTGGCAAGTGTTTTAGAATTGTGAGCATGAACTCAATTGGAAAAATGTAAAACCTTCTCCTGGCTTTAATACTGTCCCTCTTCCTTTATTTTCATTCGTGTATTGTGGCCAATGAATTTTAATAGTTTTAATTTACATCCTGTGGCAAGTGCATCTGTAGAGCTTCTTATCCACAGTCAGGTTCTCTGCAGCAGATATTGACAGGCTTAGCTGTTTGCCCCACGGAGATGTGCATCCTGCTATGCATTTATACTACAATCCAAAACATCCCTTCTGGATATTATCCTCTGTGCAGCTTTAAATATCAGCAGGGTGTCTTGGGAGCTGAGAAAATAGGGAGATCCCTAGTTCCCCTGACCCCACCAGTATTTCAACTGAAAATGGAAACAGCCTGTCACAGGTTGAGCTTGTGACAGACTGAAGGTGATGGAGATTGTGTGGCTTTCTTTTAAAATGTTTCTCTTTGCAAAAAGAAAAAAAAAAAAGATTTTTGCTTAGATTGCTTCTTGTATGAAATTTATTTTAATTGAAAATTTTCTTTTCCCATTTTCTGGATGATAAACATTGGGGTTGTTTTTTAATTTTTTTTTTTTCACCATTACAGTAAGAACTGGCCTCTTATACCTTTAATGCCCTTTTGGGGGTCATCTGACTCAATATGGATGTAGAGGATGGCATCCTCTGTGTCCCTCATTAGATTAATGACTGTGTCCAAACCTTTGTAGAAAGTGACAGTTACCGAGAAGCAGTGTACAGTGATGGAAATGCTGGATGTCGTCTGCCTTCCTTTGGAGAACCATGTTTCAGGGCATGGCTGGGGCAGGGGCAAAACCCCCAAACAAACAACAACCTAGAGCAGTATGTTTACAGAAACAGGCATGATAATCTACACTTAATATCTACATTACTAAATGACAGTTTATTTCCAAAGTTACAATTTGAGTAATGACAGAAAAGCTAAAATTATTGTTAAGAGGGAGGAATGCTAGACCAGTAGGCAGATTAGTAATAAGAAAAACGTAAGCTTCATAAATCCAGTTGGTGCCTCACAAGCCAAAAACACAAGAATACTCATGCTCTTACTTTTCATATCCTTTCTGTATTTTCTTTTAAAATTTAATTTCATTTTAGTACTATGATGCATTTAAAAAATGTTGCTACTCTGCCAGGTGCTTGAAGTGCATATCTTATGACAATGGATCATAAATCTGGAAGCCAGCTTTCTGTGTATATATTTTACTTAACTGGGTTGCATTTGTAAACCTGAAAGCAAGAATCCTTCCAAAAACCAGCTTTTCAATGGAAATACTACTTGCTGAAATGCTCTGAGGGAATTTATAACCCTGAAATGAATATTTTCTTTTTCAGATGTGATGTTTACCATAGCACAGGACAAGTTGACAAATAATTTAAATTCAGAGGTAGCTTTAGTTTTGTTACTGCAGCTGAAATAACGCTTTTTAAAATTAAAAATTTAAAGCTAAGACTTGTAAGGCTGCTCCCTGCCCCCATCTCTCCTTTTTCTTATCTTGGTGTAAATTGAAAAGATCACATATCAATTACAATTCAGGCTATCACTATCTAATGCATGGTGTGTACACACACACCACTTCAATCTCCCAAAGAAATCTTGTATTGAAGAGATTTGCTTATGTAGGAGCTATAGATATACATGTTCACTTTATGGTATCCTTACACTTTAAATAGTATAGTTTCCTGGTTTCTTTTTAGTTATATCTGTACCAAATAGCAAGAAAAAAAAACCCCAAACTGTCCTCAGTATCTTCTTTATTAAAGATTGACATTTTTCACCTTCCTAGGGAAGAAAGATTAGAAAGCGCTCCTGAAAAATTTAAAGTATATGGCAACATGTGTCCATCATTGGAGCACATAAATGTTAACTCAGACAATTGAGTGGTTGTAATGCAACAGCAGAATAAGCCCAAGAAAGAACTAACTCATTTACATGAAACAAAATATTATAAACTTAATATTGGGTAACCTACCAGACCAATAGTTTGCACTCTAGTGTTCTTGGCTGTAGGCATCATCATTATGATACCATTATACTGCTTTTTGTGCTTTTGTGCTTTTCTACTGACTCTAAAAAATGAAATACTGTTTCTGCATACCTGTCTCTTAAATTCTGAGGTCGTTGGAAAGGGTGTCACCAGCCTGAGTGGTTAATTAAAGCCAACTATAATAGCTTCAGGGATACCAGGGTTTAAAAGTCAGGCATGCTGCAGTATTGCTTTAAAAGAAAACGTTCAAAATTTACCTGTACAGTGGTAAATTATGTTAAAATTTACTTGAATGTTCAAGGCACAGAAATCTGTATACAGCAGTCGTTGGTGTGTGTGTCGTATGCCTGAAGAATACCTGTGAAGTTGAAAGTCTGCAAAACTGTAAACCTCCATAGATTTCATAGTTTTGAAACAAAAGACCTAAAACCTCACACGAGGTGCTGTGTGTATTACTCCATTTCATAGTGGACCTGTTCATTTCTAGTGGAAGGATGGACAACACCCATCCTGACACAGGTGTCATTAAAATCTGGATTTGCTACATGTGAAAAATGTTGGTCTGCAGGGGAATAAAATTACAAACTAGAGCACTAAAATACGTGAGTTTTTGTTTTATTAATTTGAAATGTTTCCTTTGGGCAGAGCTGATTGAACCATGAAAGAAAAGGTAGGGTAAGAAAAGATGAGATCTCAGCTACAGCTAACTGGCAAGCAGCCTGCACATTCAACCCCAGTTTATGGATTATTGATTGGAGAGGAGATGAACTGCAGCTCCTATTCTCAAGCCAAGCAGACTGCCTTACACAGAGTGCAGCTTAACTTTCTTTCTTAATTAGTGTGGAATACATAATGTGTGTGGAAAAAAGGAGGTCTCGTTAACAGGTCAGAAGAAGTTAGGTTAGCCTAGGTATTGCCAGTCCCAGTGAAGGCAAAATCATGAAAATGATTTTTTTTTTCTTGGAGAATTCTATGTTCATGACCCATGTATGTATATATACTGTGTCAATATATTTTTCAGTCTAGTACGTCATCAGGTTTAAAAAATGAGAGGTTTATCACAGAACTTAAAATTAACTTCAACAGAGAAATTCAAAGCACTTGAAATAATCTAAACAGAACTGATTCTGTGGAGAACAGACACTTTAAAACCTGCTTAAAAAAAGCACCCAACCACCAACAAACAAAAAACCCCCCTTAAAACCATCAACAAATAAGACTTCAACAACCTACTAAGATCTAAAAATTATGCACTTGAATTTTATGAAAAATAAATCATGACAGTGACATCTTGGGAAACATTTTGAAATCATAACCATTTAGGCAGTGTAGGAACTGAATAGTTTTCACTAATAAGGGGAAGTCTTCTGATGTCTCTAAACTTTTTAGTCTTCCTACTATCAAGCAAGTGCCTGCCTGTAGTTATAACTTGAATATGTTATAGTCTACATCGTTTTTGTTTTTTTTTTTTCCTCTATAACAGCCTATGGGATTTGAAATCAGTTAAACTCAATTTTCATACCTAGTTGGCAAAGAATTTGGGCAGAAATGAAATTAGAAGGCTCTGCTGGCTTCTGCCTATGCCTGCTGTAGAACCAGGGCACATGAATGAAGATTGATGATATGAATAGGTGGGGTTGCCCTGCTCTGGTGATGCCAGAATAGTGGGGTCCCCCTTCCAGGTAGCTTTTGGTTTTGATATTTGGGCTTTTGATATTCTTTAGTATGCTAAAAAGGCCTGTTTGTTTACTGTCATTAAGATTTCAGAACCCAGTAGGTATCAGTTCCTACAAATTAGAGAAAAGTTTAATTACTTTTACTGTAAGGAAGATTCTTGAGCATAAGAAATAACATAAATAGATAGCTGGCTAAATGCCATGTGGCAAAGCAAGAAGATAGAACATAACACCTTACATTTCAGGTGAGAAATATGCGAGGGCTTACTTAGCAGAGGCTGTGTATAAAAACAATGGCAACTTCAATATGAAGACTTATTTTTTTTGTGATAAATTTGCAACAAGGAGGGAAGGATGAGGTCAACATAGGACATACAATGTAATCAGGATGGGAAATATTAAAGCATATACAAATATGCTTTATAAAAATATTTAAATTTATTTATAATATTTATTGCTGTTTGTCCCAGGATAAAGTCTTGGCTGACAAAGAAAAAAGTCATTGGTTTGAAAAGTAAGAAAAGGTCAGGGAGTCATCTTGAATTTATGGAAATCACTAGAAAAGATAGTTGCTTTGTTTTGCAGCATCATGTTTTTGAATTGATTAGTAATAATTTTAAATTATTTGACATCTGCAGGCTGCCACTGTGGGAAAATTTGTGGAAAAACTGTCAAAGAAGGTTTATTCCATGTCTGGCAGATTTGACAAGGGCAGATACTAGGTTCGGTATAAACCTAATTTTAGGTTTAGTCAGGAATAATTTCCAGAAGTTGACTGACTTACAGGAATATAGGAGTGTGGTAAGTAATACCTTATAATGTACGTTATATTAACCCTTCAAAAAAGCCCAACCCCAAAATCCCACAACAAAAAGAAATATTAATATTTGTGCTTGCAAGTCCTGTGCTTGGCAGTCTGAGTCGTGGAGGTGCCCTGATAGACTTCGTTAGCCTCCCAGAGACTTACGCAGTGGTATTCATGTGAAGTATAGCATGAGTAATTGATGGAAGGCTATAGGAACCCTTGCATAGTGTCCCTTTGAGTGAGCTGGTGAAGTACCTGGTTACTTCACAAAAGCGTGATGGTGACCCCGATAGGAGTAATCATGTTCCTCATGCAATACACAATGTTTCTGTCAAGTGTCTGGTGTGCCGTGGGGGTTTTCTGACCTTTTTGTAGTGGTTGCTAAGAGTAAATTGACATGACTGGTATTTCTGGACCTGAATGAGCAAGGGACTAGCCCAGCTCTATACAATTAATATGTCACTTGTTTGTTTTAAGCTACATCTGATAGATCTACAATCTTACCTTGAAGAGAGCTCACCAGGAGTGCTCCAATGAAATGTATTCTTCTTGTCACAAAACACCAGTTTGTCAAAAGTGCAAAGTGTCAGTCTTGACAAGTGTCCCCTGGAAGATGGGATGACTTTTGGAACCATATACCTTCTATCTTGTCAGCTCGTCAGGGCTCTGAAGTATTTCAGGTGTCCAACACCTGCTGCTCTGGGCTGAGCGCCGCAGTACTGCTGATGTCTATGCCGTAGTGCCGGGAACCCCAGAACCTGCTGGGTTCTGAAGTCTGGTTTATGATGTACTCCCCAGCTTTGCATTAGCTTCCATCCCATGCTTGAGATGAAACAAAATTTTGTTTTAAAAAAATAGCATATGTAGAACTTCCAAGGGAATAGAAATTCTGAGTTTAAGTACCTGTGTCTAGTAAGTTCTTGGTCAATGTAGAATCTATAGTGCATAAGGGAATTAGGGTATACCAAGAGGCTGTATGTTTAGGCCTGTGTTGAAGAGTTGATATTTTAGAGTTTAAATATTTTGCTTTCAGGAAAAAAACTTAACCAAATGGTGATCTAATGTGACTTAGTAGCTATGAAGGCAGTAGGTAGACATGGGAAGTAAAGCAAATATAATGCTGATATGGCATCAGGACAGTTGTTCCCTCTGGTTCAGGGCAGAGACCTTTTATTAGGATGTTATGTGGAAGAATAATTATTCTGTTGCTATATTTTTGTACTTGAGCTGTGTATTAATAGAGGCTGTATTTTCCAAAGCAACCTTTTGCTGTTTCTGTATTGCATTGATTATTTAGGCAGTACTTCATGTAAGGATTAAGAAAACACAGATTCTTCTGTGTTCGTCTTGTAGTATGATGATACTGAAATGAAACTCTGTGATGCAGTTCAGAGTAAGAGGTCCTGCCATACTGCAATGGAAAAAAAAATGCTATTTTCCACACAGTGTGTGATTTTTGTTGTTGTTTATATTTAGTACACTTGTGCATTAAAATTTACTGCTGCAAAATAGGCTGCAAAAAATTTAAAGCCTAAGATAACTTAGGATAGCAGTTCATAATAAGAATAGGTATAAAAAGTTAGTAATGCAGAGAATGTTGCCTAAACAAGTCTGGAGAAGAGTGCTTTTAATGATATGGCTAAAGAATAGGTAAGTATTGAATTGTTAGTTAGTCTACTAGCCTTTATAGAAAATGTGCGACCTGGAATGATTTAATTCTAGCTTCAGGGGTCAGCTTTGCCTATATGTTCCATGAGCTACTGTCTTATTTTGGTTTTATGACTTCTTATCCCTCTAGAATCACAATATATACCTCTAGAGCTGTAGTGTCTCTGCTTGATTAATGCTGTGATAGATAGCAGAATACATTGTTTTGAAATCTCTTTTGTAAGGTTAAACTGTATCACTGACAAGGATTGACAGCTGCTGAGAATACAATAATGAGGATTTTACTCCCACTGTCTGTTCAAATTTATTACTGAAGTTTATTTTCCTCATTTACCTGTAGAACCGCTTACCTCTGATTTCCCCTTGTGTTGTACAGCTGTGTTCCTTATCAGAACATTTGTTTGCATAGTTTATATTAATATAAAAATACACAGCTTGTGCAATAAATCATGGTTATAAGGTAGAAAGGAAGGGAGGTACTCCTTAAAAATAGTCAAGATCTGGTTATCTGTTCTGTGGTGTCTTCTGTCTGTAGATAATGGCCTGTGGAATATGGTTCAAAAAGATCTGGTGTGCTCTGTGTGCCAGTTGTTATTCACCATATCATTATCAGCTGACATTTTTTTTTTCCTTGATGATATATATGTTGCGGGGAAACATCGGTAACTGGTATTGATAAACAGAATTGTTCAAGTCTAAACTATTTGTGTGATGCATGTACAGACCAGCTTGTACCACTTTGCTAGGAAGCATCCCAGATGCATGTGTGTCTGCGCTTCCAGCAGCATGAACATGAATTTACTCCTTTGCAAGTAGTTTATAATTACAAACTTTATGGAGTGTCTCAGTGGGTTACAATGCTACAAAGGTACAACCAATAACTTGAAGCATCTTGAAGGTCAGTGCTGGTTTTCTTGAGGTTGGAGGCTGTCACCCATGTACTTTCTCATTTCCTGGTGGTTACTGCCACTGTCACCCTGACTACGCAATAATGTGCAAAGCCGGGCTTCCTTTTCTCTTCATGTGGTTTGGGCAGTTTATTTTAATCAAGGGGTGGTTGTATACAACAGAGAAAACAGCTATTATTTTACTGGAATCATCTATCTTAACATAAAGCTTTGTATAGTCTACTTTAGCACATACCATAAAGTGTTGGATAGTCTACTTTAGCACATACTGTGAAGACTTCTGTCTCTGTGTCCAGAATTCTTTTGAGGCTTTATGTTGTATTACCTAAAAAAGAAAAAAAAGCACTGAGTGCTAGAAATGTGTGATTCAAGTAATTATGGGACGTAGAGCAGAAAACATAACAATATTTATAGAATTATAGAAAGGAGGAGATGAACTCATTCATAGAGTAGTAAAGCCTTATTTAGTGCATAGACTCATTCAGGTAAATGAGTCATAAGCAGGAAAGAAAAATAGGAATCATAGTCAAAGGAAATTAGTTGTGGAAAGGGACCTGGAGTCATCCTAACACTCACTAAGCTGGCCTTGCTGATTAAGCTTTTGTTTGGTTTTTTTTTTTAACCTTGGCAACTTCTTAGTTTTTTTTTACTTTGTCCTTCTGTCATGAGGAAAATCTTATTTTTATTTCCAATTTTGATCCTCAAACACAAAGGAAGAATTCAGGGAACTTGCACCCCTTCCCCACCCTAGTAATTAAATGTGGAAGCCAGTTAATGAAAACCTATTAAAGAAAAGTAATTCAGTGTAAATATTGGATAAAGAAAACATAGCTAGAAGATTCAGCAGAATTATACTGTGTAACTAAGTTCTAAAGCCCAGAGAGCTGTTCTTTTATTTTCATGAAGTGTACTAGGCCACACACAACTAATACATATATACGTTTTTCTATTCTTTAGTCTCACTGGCCTACTAATAGTAAACTCCTTTGCATTGTTTATCCCTCTTTCCTGTTCTGTTTTCCAGTAGCCTGACAGCTTAGTTTACTTATGTCAATTTAAGCTAGTTTAGGTTAATATATTTGCTATAACACATTCCAATGCCTACTCAAAATCCTTTAAGCCCTACCAAAAATGAGACAGCCTGATCTGGAACATCTTTGATAAACCAGCACGACTCATCACTGCTATGACAGCTTCTCTCTGAAAAGCAGTGAATGGAGAGATTCTCTGGGGTTTTTTTTGGTTTTGGTTTTTTTCTTTTAGATTAAATGATGTACTTCAGAGATATGTTTATGGTGATATTTGGTTCTTCTTTAAAGGTCTTTGGTTTTACACCCAATTGGTATTTGAATGGTAGACTGGTGGGAATGGAAGTGCTACAAGAAAAAATAATGCTGACCTTTCAGGGAAAGATATTTTGTCTTATATGACAATACTAGAACTTAACTGTGATCTTGAATATTGCTTGAATTATGCTTTTTCTGAACCACCTCTGTCTTGGACACTAACACATCCCACTTCTATAAAGAATCAGCTGGCAATTTCTTCCTGGGTGCAAAAGTTGGTGTCTTTAAACATGGTAAATAACAAAAATGGTGCCTATAAACAAACTGAAATAAAAAAAAAAATCAACCAGTAAAAAGTAAAATTGCAACTAAAGTTACAGAATTTTATTTGCTTAGGGATGGACAAGAAATACTCCAAGGTTTTGAATGGACAGTTTTGTGGATGTGCCTCTTTTCCCTTTGCGTATATGTTGTATACACATGGAAAGTGTTGTCCAGGTGTGGATGCAGACTGCTTTCTGTGACTATTCCAGTGTGAATTCACAGTTGGGTTCTGCAGCCTGTGTGGTTAACTCTGTCTTACTACTTTGATTTTTCTTACCTGTTTGCAGAATACCCAAAAATAATTTATCAGGTCTGTAGTGAATAAAGGGAATATTGTATCAAGTGGTGGAAGCTCCTTGTGCACCTTCTACATCACTCTTACAGTGGCCATCACTTCTTTCCTCTTGAAGTTGCACCTCTACCTAATAAGCCATCTTACTGTAGCACTTGATTTCCTCGAGAAGAATAAAGCTACTTTCATGTAGCGTGGAGCAGATTTACAAATGCCACACAAACCCAGCATAAATAAGAATTAGGGATTTCATTTTCATATTCTTAGTTTCATTGAACAACACTTTAATGCTCTTTAAACCCTTGTTAAGTCAAGTTATATTAAATGAAACTCTTCAGGGAGTGAGATATTACTTAATATGGCCAAAGGTGGCATATCTAGCCCAAGTCCCTGTTTACAGTTTGTATCAGCTGAACAATAATAAAAATGAAATGGCTTAATTGGTACTTTTGGGATTTGCTGAAAATGTGTTAGAGGGATGGATTGAACTGTATGCAGAATAGTAACACAAGTATCTGTGCTGTCATATTTAAATTTGCTATGGTTTGAGTTGAGGAGCTGGTTTTTTCCCCTCTTTTTCCTTCCTCCTCTTGGCTTCTCCCTCTGAAACTGTATTTGGGTTCCAGTGGGAAGCATGTACTTCATAATGATAAATACTTTTTAGTGTGACTTGACATTTTTTCAGGGAGATAATGTACCCAGGAGTGTCTCCTTCCTGGCCCAATGACTCAGAGAGCTCTGAAAATATACCACAGTGTGGGAAACTTCAGAAGCGTTGCAGAAGGAATTGCTGGTGACTAATTCAGTGACAACACAAGTGGGCATAAGATGTGTTTTGTGCATGTTGTTCATCCACATTTGAACTTACTAGATCCTAACAGTGTATTTCTGATGGACATCACTGTGATTTGGAATTGCTGCTATCCCTTTTGCTATTTGTAATCTCAAAGTATAATCCTGATATTTATCCAATATTTATAACCTTTCTTTCATAATCTTTGTAATATCCTGCTGTTGTATATTTTCAAGAATCATACGGATACTAACTTTTGCCTACTGTAAAATCTGTTTATTTTGTTCAGAATTAGAGAATCTTTAAGTTAAATGCGAATAAAGAACCTACTGTTAAAAATTCAAGATCTATTACTTAAAACAGATGAAGAGCAATACCTCCTTATGCAGTGTGTTCCATTTTGACTTCCATGGAAGACTATCATTTATGAATGCAAACCAAGGTGTAGGCTTGTATGAAGGGATGTAAAGACCCTAATTTAATACTTTTATGTATCTTATAAAATGATACAGTGATAAGAAGAGATCTTGTCTAGCGAAGTGGAGCCCTGCTGTCTTGAAATAAAGTCCAATTCCATCTATCTGGCCAAGTTAACCTTTTGGGGATTTATGCCTATTTTAGATAGGTTAATAAAGATGATAATTCCAACCTGTGCCTTTTTGGTTTTGGAGGTCCTGATGGAAAATGTTTTTCTCTTCTGTTATGTAGTTGGATGCTGTCATTATGGTGCATTTTTTGTTTATTTTGGTGTTTCTGAGAAACTTAAATTTGAGTTGATTTTTTTGTGGTTCCAGCTGTTGAACAGACTATTGGAAATAACTTTCCTTTTGAAGATCTTGGAAACAATTGAAAGAGAGAGTAACACATGTATGAAGAAAGATAGGAAGAAGAATAGTGAATATATTTATTGAAATAATGTAAGGAATGCAGTTCTAGTGATCACCAGTGATATATTATTGAGATAGATTTGGCAATGTGTATATGCGAGGGAAGGGTCTAGAAACCATGAACTGAGTCTCCTCCATCTTGGAGTGAGAAATTCTACATTGAGACTATGCCTGTCTTGAGTTTCTTTCAAGAAACCACAATTTTATCCTTAAGCAATACCTCTTACCTTCTGAAGGGGTTGGCTGAAAGGTTGCTAGAAATGCTGGAGTCTTGGTAGAGTCAAAGAAGTTAGAGGGAGGTTTTGAAAAGATAACCGAAGAGATGGTTAACTGTCATCTAGAATAAGCAAACATTACCTAAGTTGCCTAAAAGCGTGGTAGATTTGGAATTAACTTCACGCTGCCTATGTTGTTTTACGCATTTTGACAGAAGCAATCTGTGTAAGAAGTGGACAGTGAGACACATAATTCACAGTAAGAAAAACATCTGTCTTGGAGAAATAAACCTGCACCCATACATGTCTATTACTGGCAGCAATTCTTTATTTGACTGCAGAGCTTATGTACGTTCAGGTTTTTAAATCTGCTAGAGCAATCTTCTGACCTTGGATAATGCTTTCTCTGTTAGCTTCTTAATAGCAGCAGCAGCAGTGATTTCTGGAAGAGGCCTGTGAGGCTGGAGGAATAGCCATTTATTTTTGTCTGACCAAGTTGGTTTAAAAAAACCCAACAAAGCAAACCTGTATTAGGCTAGTAGATGGTCCTTTTTAAAAGACAGTGTTCCCTTCTCAATTCTAAATGTCATTGAGGAGCAACTCTCAGACCGTACAGCAAATTAGCTCAGGGTTAGAGCTCCTGTTTGACTCTAAATTGAAAAGTATTATGGAAACAAAATTGCAATGAGGTTAAGAAAAAACAAGGACTGTCTTTACTACGCTTTCCACTTTTTCCACTGCCCGTCAGTGGTAGTGCCAGACAGACCATAAACAAACATTTACGTATCTAATTAAAAATGAGTAAATGTCATCAAGAAAAACTTGCAAGAGGCAAATAATGTCAGCTGAAGAAAAAATTTCTTATTCTGTTATAAATAACGTGCTAGAACTGAAAACACATTGGGACTAAAGAATAGACCGTGCATGACATTATACCTCAGAGGTGCCGTGATGTTAATGAAATGTAATTCTTGCTGCTGCTGTTAGAGACCAAACCCTGCAGTAAGTGTCCTTGGCCAGTCTCCAGGAGCATTCCTAGTAGCTGTAGGGAGTTCAGCCTCAGTTCATGGTGGCTTTAGTATAACCCACTGCAAAATGATGAGGGTGTCTCGCATATTCTTTGATTTTTATTTTTTTTTTTTGGTTTCACTTCTGAAATGCTTGGAAAATACTGGTATGTTAGAAATTGAAAAAGCAAGTATAATAGAGGAGACTTGGAAGTTACTGCCCTTCACAGTGTGTTACCAGAACTAAACCAAGTCATTTGGTAACGGCTTTTCAATACTTTTGGTGGGAAGGGTCTGGCCTCTGTTAATATTTGATCAATGTTGAGAAAGTGTTGCAATTCTCAGATAACTTGCTCTGTTGTCACTAGAATTGCAGTAATCCTCTAAAAGGAGGAAGCAGCAGCAGTATGTCAGGAGAATAGAGAAAGTGTTTACAGAAATAATAGCAGTTAGTAAAAGATGAAGACACTTAGTAAAAGAAATGTCGCATTGACAGTTCAATTTCTACAGCATTGACCTAACTTTGATTTTCCTGAAGTCAGTGGTAAGAGGTAACAGAATTGGGCCAAAACTGAGTCCTTTGAGAGTCCCACTCCTGCAGAAATTTCAAATATTCTCTAATTATGACTCTTCGCCACTTTTCTGCCCAATCCTAATTTTTAATAGTCCCAGTTTAGCAGAATCATAGAATCATAGAATCACCTCGGTTGGAAAAGACCTTTAAGATCATCGAGTCCAACCGTTAACCTAGCACTGCCATCCCACCACTAAACCATGTCCCTGAGCACCTCATCTATCCTTCTTTTAAAGACCTCAAGGGATGAGGACTCCACCACCTCCCTGGACAGCCCATTCCAGAGCCTGACAACCCTCTCGGTGAAGAAGTTTTTCCTAATGTCTAGCCTAAACCTGCCCTGGCGCAGCTTCAAGCCATTCCCCCTCGTCCTATCGTCTGTTACCAGGGAGAAGAGGCCGACCCCCACCTCTCTACAGCCTCCTTTCAGGTAGTTGTAGAGGGCGATCAGGTCTCCCCTCAGCCTCCTCTTCTCCAGACTAAACAACCCCAGTTCCCTCAGCCGCTCCTCGTATGACTTGTGTTCCAGACCCCTCACCAGCTTGGTTGCTCTCCTCTGGACCTGTTCCAGCAAGGCAACATCTTTCTTGTAGTGAGGGGCCCAAAACTGAACACAGTATTCGAGGTGCGGCCTCACCAGCACCGAGTACAGGGGCACGATCACTTCCCTGCTCCTGCTGGCCATACTATTCCTGATACAAGCCAGGATGCCATTGGCCAGGATGCCAGAAGGCACAGTCTTAGTGTGGCTGGCACCCCAAATGTGCCAGTCTTAAAGGCAAAGGAAGAAGAAATCTGGTTAACAATGAAATAATCTATTTGTTCCTCTTACAGTCCTCCGTCTTGTCCTCCTGACCTAGGAGGAGAACCTTTACAGCCTTTGTTTGTAGGGTATTTTTGTTTAGAACTATGATAACAATAGTAAAACAGATACTTTGCTTTTCTGTAAGAAGAAAATCAGTTCCTGTGGTTAAGTGGGCCTGTTGTTTCCAGGAGTTTTTGCAGATGATATTGTACTTCAGCAAAAGCATTGCATACACATTTGTTGTTCTCAGCACATTTGACTGGTGGCTTAAATGCTATTTAAGGGCTTAAGAAAAGGTCCTAGGATATATGTAAAAAAAAAAAAAAAAAGTAGGTAAGAGAAGATATGTCTGAAGTTCATAATGACAGCAGCTATTACTGTACCTGTTAGATGTCAAATTTGAATTTTGGCTAGTGTACATTAACCCTATTTATGTGTTCCTGTGCATGTACACATGTCTAAACAAACCGTATGTTGCCTGGATGACAGAACAGAATTGACTTTGAGGCTTGCGCATCTAAGCAGTGTGCTTTCAAGTTTGGCCTTTCTGTCTTCTTACTGTTACTTCTTTAAATAGTGTGACTGAAACTTAAAAAAGACCAACAACAACCCTCCCTCCAACAAACATTCTTCCAGAAATGCTTTGAAATGGCATAAGTATTTTCTTCTGAAAACAAATCCAATGCATCTTCTGCTTAGTATTATAGATTTTTGAAAATGAAAGCATTTATTATGCAAAAAGTTGTTTTACTAGAGTGAATGGGATACACTAAAGAAGTATAAAATAAAATAGTGATTGTTTGGGGTAGGTTGGTAAAATATATTGAACATCTGTAAGAGGAAAATAAGATTTTTGTCTTAAATAATGATTTGTATGGGGATATATGGAAAGGGAGGATCCAAGAGAGTTAAAATATCTCTCTAGGCTCCTGTATTTGAACAGCACATATTAAGAATCCTGGGAAGCAGCAACGTTTTTCCCTGGAAGCTATTAATAATAAACTGTTTGTATGAAGTTTTGAAGCAGATACTGGGAAAATGTTAGAAGCAATTTAAAGTAACGTGAGTTATCCTTCCTTATTTAATTCCAAAGTATTTTTGTGAGAACTGCTTTGATCTTTGGGTTTCATTGTGTCTATTTGCAAAATGGAGATAAGGCTGACATATTTCAGAGTCATCTCCAGGTACAGAAAGGTGTGGAACTTGCCAGTGTCTTGCAGAAACTTAATTTTTAACAAGTGAAAGTTTCAAAAAAAAACAAAACCAAAAACCAAACAACCAAACAAAACAAAACCCAAAAAACCCCCAAAAAATCCAACAAAACCCAAAACAAACCCTGCAACAAAAAACCCCCAGAACCAAACAAACCCCAACCCCCTCAAACCCAAAAAAATGGAGGGGAAAAAAATTAAAATAATCCAGCACAGTAAGCATTTCTTGCATATATGTGCATTAAGAGAGTTACAAATATAAACATCAGTAATTCAGAATTCTTCTGTTATAACCATATCAGCAGTTACACGTTTTTACCACCTTGACAGACAATTAAATGGCACCATTCATCAATGTTGTCAAAGACCCACTCAAACTCAACAGCTTGTTCTGTAAGTGTTGATCTGACTTTGAAGCTTCAATTAAAATAGGAAGAATGATTGGTCATAAAACAAAATTAGTAATTGCCATGGAATGTCATGATTGTGTCAAGAACTGTGCTGTTAACCAATGAGGGGCACAGACAACATGCTATTTGGCAGACACAAAATATTCATTATGTGTTATTGAAATTCACCAAAAAATATAATATTTTTCTGAAGAGAAGATCCTCAAAATTTAAAAATTAAAGCTACTTCAATTTTTATTTAAATCTTATTAATATAAATACTTATTTTTAGCAAAAAGTTTATGTTAAAAGTTTTCTTTAAAAGAAAAAACCCAAATTTTCTTTAGCATAAAGCTAGATCTTTTAGAGAATTTTTTCTGCATTAAAAAACACAAGAAAAGTTGTGGGCATATTTATTTTTAGACTTAATGTACTTCCCTTTCACTTGCTACTATTCAGAGCCTTCCTGGGAAACCTGTTTTTCACTTGTGTTTTTATTGCTATATGAGGCAAAAGCTTGGGTCCTAAATGCCAGTGTGCTTATATGTTTATGCAGGCTCATGAGGATGTTGTTCTGCTTCCTTCCTTTCTGCTTCCAGTTTCTTATTGGGATGTGTGGTTTTGAAGGGTGTGTCTTCAGTTAGCTTCCAATTAATAAGTAAGCAATTAGTTTGAAAACCCCTCTTTGTATTGCTACAGGAAAAAAAGTTTAGATTTATCCCCATTAAATGCATTTTTCTCATAAAAGAAAGAAGCCCCTCCCACCGTACAAGCAGTCGCTCAGCAATAGCAGGTGGTGCTTCTCCACAGGCTTTGATGAGCTATTTAATCTTTGATGTAGTATACAGTTTTGGTGCTGCAAGTTATATTGAATGCTGATAGGCTGAGTTTATTTTTTCCTTTTTTAAGTCAATTTGTTGCTTTGGCAGTGGACCAGTTTTGGCAATCTTGGAGACCTGACTCTCCGGGACTATTCAGTTGTAATCTTCCCTCACACCCATACATGTCTTTATGCTCTTCAAAGGGCATATTTTAACTTTCTCAACAGTTTCCATGGTTATTCAAACTTGGGTTTCTCTGAAGATGGCATTAATGAAAGTTTCTAGCTGTGACTGCAGTTTCGGCACTATTTCACTTATTTATTCAGGGGAAAAAAAAAAAAGCTAATTTTGAACTGCTCTTGTTACCTGGTCTGGACTTGTACTGGCCAATTTCAGGGAGCAGACACTAAACTGTTTCTAAATCCTTGAGATGGCTTCACTCCATAGTAGTCAGCATACCAGTTATTTTTGCTTAATGTATTGTTTTCTGCATATCAGTTGCTATGCTATAGCACATACATCTTCATCTTTGATCTAGTTTTCATCTGTGTTCTTTCAGCCATTGCTAAAGCCTCCTAGTTATTCCTAGCTGACTAGAAAATTGTTAAGAAAGGTTTCGTAGGCTTTGCAATATAAGATACCTGAGGCAAATGGTGAGAACACAGCTGTCCAGTAATGCCACCTGGGGAATAAAAAAGGCTTAGTCTTTTCAGACGTCCTGGAGACTTAGCATGCCCCTTCAGAAAATTGCAGGTTTGGTACAGAGAAACTTCATGCCAGTTTGGCTCTCCTGCTAGAATTCTCTGTGTGGTAATGGACTATGTCAGAATAAGCATTGAGAGATACAGAAAAGATATTTAAAAATTATGTCGAAAAGGAATTGTTGGCATCTCAAAGTGCCTGACAGAGTAGGTGCTACAAAGAGTCCTGAATTTATCTCCCACTACATATTCTGTGTAACACAAAAAAAAATTCTGAAGACTATCAGACTGGACTGACTTGCACTTTTTTCTGGCTTGTTGGCTGACATATGCAGGTGGCAGAGGCTGACCTATTTTTGTGTTGGATGAACACTATAATCAAACTGAAAAAATAATTGTTTTGCACTGTGGGTCATTCTTATGTCTTCCACACAACTTGTGTGAATGTGAAGTGGTGAAATCTGCAGTCAAATGCCTGTTTTTAAATTAATTTTCTTTTAAATACAGCATCTCATTTATTTTGGGGTGCATGGTTTACTGTAGACATTTTTGCAGAATCACTTTTGTTTTGGTAAGTCTTCTGCTACAGGTTTTGTTATTACTGGTTATGTACTTTAAGATATCTTGCAAATGTCTTTGTGAAATACTATTTTATGTTCTCTCTCACATGCTCTTTTTCTTTGGCCATGCAGCTCATAGACCAGGTTTGAGTGGCAAGAGACACAGCTCTAGAGGTATGAGTTCTAAGGTAGAGGCTTAAGTACATCTTAGCCCTGAATTATGGTAAAATCAGAGTCATGTTTCAATAAAACATGCCATAACAGTCCAGACATTAAATTATAATAGTAAAATGTAGTGTTGCTGTCAGGAAGATCGGGGAAGGAAGGGAAGACGCTGAAAAATAGGGCTGCTGCAGTGGCCCGTCAAAAGGGAAATTACTGGAAGTGAAAGGAGATGATGCAGAAAAGGGAAGAAATAGGATGGGGTAACAAGAACTGGGATGGAAGAAAATTCCAGGCAGGCCAGAATAGGATGAAGTAGGGGGATTTGTACAGAAAGGTGCTTTTTTAATTGACTAAAATAACCTAGCAAATATAGAGTTCTTTCTTTAGCTTCCTACACAGATAAAAGGCTGGAGCGAAAACTGGGGAGGACCATTTCAGTGGGATATAATAATTTGAGCCCCGGTTACTTCAAACGTATTTTCCTTACCCTGCACTGTACGACCGTTTGGAGAATTTGCTGCTCTTCTGAGTTGTGAGGAGCACAATAAAGAGAAACCTGTTAATATTAAATCTTAAAAAATTCTTTGTTTACAGAACTTCAGGACTGTTGGCTAAGGGAGGAAGTTTGACTTTGTCAGTTAATGTATTACCGACATGTTTAGTATCCAACAGTAGAAACTAACAGAGCAGGATTTCTTCCTTTATACTGTGTGTATCCGTATAAGCTCAGATTTTAATTCACAGTGGTTAGGATTTCCAGTTCTTTATTGAGCTAATAGTGAAAATAAAACTTGTAAGAATAAGGGTGAAATCTTCATTGGCTTTCACATTTGTTTCGTAGCTTTTAGCCACGATGAACACTTTCAATATGTATCATTGCCACACCATATAGTTTCCTACACACCATCCTGTCCATAGGCCACAGGTCCATCAACTAGTTATTAACTATTGCTTTTTCTGAGGAAGCCTTTTGCTTAGCATTTACAAGTTATGTACCACATGTCTTGAAGAAGAGGTTTCTTAATGTAGTAAGCATCTGTTATTCAGTCGCTTTTAGTTGGTAAGAAGAAAAATCTAACTTGGATTTGTCCTGTGCCTGCACAGCTTTAGCTGGTTTCGTGTTTTTCTTCACTCTCCTTTTCCTCTGGAAACAAGAGATGGCTACGGAAGGTACTGCTGATAAGATGTGATGCATGTTTTATGTGTAGCAGAAGTAACCTGCAAAACTAAAGGATTTAGGAAACTTTTAAAGATATACGGATTATCTGGGGGACAGCCCTCAGCATGGGAAGATGCAACACATTGGAAATCCAGTGTGGTTTAGTATAACCGGTCATCTTGTAACCAGGCAGGTGGGGTTAGCTCAAAAAAAAAAAAAAAAAAAAAAAAAAGAGAAAAAGCCAGAATTCTTCCTCTCCAAATTAAAACCTCTGCTTAGTGTTCAGAGAAGGATGGGGAAAGGACAGTTACAGATTTAAGAGGTGAGAGTAAAACTAGTGTGGTCCAACAAAACCGCCCGTGAGTCCTGTACAGAGGTGCAGCAAGGTTTGCGGTTCATGCCTCAGGCGAGCAGTAGGCTCGAGGGCATGGGGGATCGAAGGAGACCCAGCGCCTGGGCGGCTTCCCTCTCTGCATCCTCGTCCCAGCTCTTCCAGTGAAATGAGCCTTGGGAGGGCAGAGGGGAGTTAACCTTGTCACCAAATTACAGTGTTACTAAGAAAAGAGGAGTCTTCAGTGTTGGTTGCAAGCTGTATCCTAATTTATAAAACTGCTCTAATGTCAGAGTGGTTCCAAAGAATATTTATCAATATGGTGATAGGCGCTTTATATATATAAGTATATATATATTTATAGTTTTCCTCAGTGCAGATTTCACAGAAATGGATGATAGCTTAAAGGGTGTTTTTCTGTGAGCACCAAATTTCATCTTAAATCCATAAAAGTAGCTGATACTGATTTCAGAGGGAGACCTAAACATACTCAGGGCCAGAAGTTGGCTTTTTGCCTGCTTTTGTGTTTAGCAAGTATAGCAATTTGCTGAAACGTTCACTTCCTTGCCGGTGCTTATTCTTTTGTTATCATTATCAACAGAAACTATTTGTCAAAACCTTAGTCATCGACTAAGCCATCATCCCTCACCAGGGTAATTCCACTGAATTTAACTGAAACAGGAAACCTCATACCAAAATGTTGTATCTTACAGCAAAGGCTAATTATGATTAGATGCTGAGCAGTGGATTGTTCACATAATAAAAAAAAAAAAAACAGGCTACGGTCTGTACGAAGTAGTATTTCTCAGATTCATATTAAATTTGGAATTTATTTTCTTCCATTAAGTGTAGGTGTTGGAATTTTTATTTCTATTTTATTGTATAGCATGCTCTGAACCCCTTCAGGGAGAGATGTAATTCCTTTGGGCAATTAAGAACGTCAATTATATCCGTTCTTACTGTTGGCCTCTCTTTTCCTGCTGTAAATAATAAGTTTTTCTCTCCTGTGTAGTTAGTTCCCAGTAGTTACAAGGAATCTTTCCCTGTCCCCTTGTATTAATACATCTCTTAAAGACTGTAAATAGGCTTTTCAGACTAGTTTCTTCTGGCTTACAGACAAAGTATATCAGACGTAACTATTTTTCTTCTGCTGTTCCTTGAGACTACTGCTTGCTTCCAGTTGGAACAGCTGTGAAAGGATTCCTGACAAGTTGGTTTATCATGCAGTATTTCATCCTTTACTTTGAGAGAACTACTTTAAGATTCAAATCTCTCCACAGGGCATTTCACACGTCCAAATGAATGATGTGGACTGTTGGGCTGCATAACCTTCGTGCTGCTCAGGGATGTAAATTCTACTCTGAATTTTTCCTTATTTGTTTCATCTCAGTTATTCTTCACTAGTAGCTTGAAGACTGAAACTTGTACAAACCACTTTTTTTTTTTATCCTTAATGCCCTGTCACTTACAAAGTGACTGGACAGAGGACAAGGGGTTTTTTTTTTTTTGATGGCATCTTCTGTTTTTTTTATATTGTGTTTGTAGTCCTTTTTGTGATAAAACAAAACACTGTTAAGGCGCTGGTTTGGAATGTGAAAGAACCAGGATAAAAGGCCTAATTATAATGTAAGGAGAGTGAAAAGCATGCTCTCGGTTCTGTTGAAGGAGGGATTTTGCTCTGGCTTGCCCTATAATCAGACAGGAGTGGGTGAGATAATATTTCACTTTTCATCCCTTCCATTATATTTAAAATAAATAAAACAAAAAAAATTACCAAAATATTAGAATTATTAGGTCACAAGTAAATACCAAAGTCCCTCCAAAACTGTTTGATAATGTTTTTTCCAAGCATTGTAGCTGCTCAGGGAAGATCGTGTCTAGACCTGTTGTATGCACCAGCTCCTGCAGCTGATGGCGTATTTCTGCCTCCAGCTGGCTCCAGGGAAAGCAGCACAAAAAGTATTTCTCTAGGCCACAGAGCAGGAAAGAATGTAAAGAATAGTATGAGTGTCTAGTACTTTGATAGGCATAGAGCTTGTCTGAAGATTTATTAGAATGTTTAGTAGAGGGAGAGAAATAAATGAGGAGAAAAGTTGTAAATGGCTTTATTATCCCAAGTTAAATAGGAAAATGTTAAATGGTGAGTTTTTTAGTTGCTGATGTTTTGACTATCTTAAAATAACTTGGTATTTGCTCTGTGGCTGAGAATATATGCCAATTATAAGGTGTCTGTGAGCACTGTAGACGGTGGTCCTGGACAGTAGATGACATCATGAGCCTGCTCCAGCGATAAATATAATTGTCTTGTTTTTATGGCACTGTAGTACAGATCTCTTAATGTCGAGTTGCTGCATCCCTGTTCTCTTTTCTTTTTCCCAAGTCTTTTTCTGTATCTGTTTGCATACTGCAGAACAAGCTGCTCAGGGCATGCAGAAGGTGGGATACTGTATGCTGATGACTTCACCTTATCCAGCGTAGGTTATGGTTAAAGAGACTGGAAAGAAAAACAAGAAGTCATTTCTAGCTCATTTCAAAATGCTAGGCTTCATGATCTGCATGTGTGGTATTATGCAATACACACATTAGTTTAAAAAAGTGGAGTTGCTCTAATTTTGGTCCCACAATTTGGTGTGTGGGGAAATTGTCCTACAGTTTCTCTGTGGGACAAGGGAAAGCAAACAAAAGTACTTATGTTCTAACTTTGTTTTCAAGTTTATTTTATTTCTGGTTGCTGGATTTTGAGGAAAAAAACCTTCAAACCTCATTATTGCAGCATGTTTGGTCCATGTAGAACTTACAAATTAATTACAGTTTACAACTTGGCTTTGGGAAGATAGTCATGGACATGATGCTTTCTGGTATTGATGCTGCCTGTTGCATAACAAGACCCTTGTAGATGAAATTTGAACTTGGGGTGTATGGTTGCAATAAGCAGGAGTTTTGCTTCCTGTTTAGATTTAGTAGTTTAATTTGTTTAGAAATGCAAAGTACACAATCATTGTTCTATAAACAAAACTTGCAGTACAATCGCTTCTAGATTTACCCCTAGTCCTTTAGTAGAAAAATTTATGCTTTTGCAGATAATTGCAAAGGAAACTATTTCTTATTTAAGAAAAATTGAGTCTACACACATACTTTCGTGTGTGTATCATAAAACTTGTACTGCTGTAAATTAGTTGAAAATTTTTTTTTTTAAGCAACAATAGGGCTTGAATTTAAATATTCCCTTATGCTGCAATACAACAATTAGAGCACTAAGCTGCTGTTTGCTTGCAGAGGCAATATATAGTCTTTTACAAAACTGCAGTCACCTGTGGTGCTCGAGTGAATGGACACATGCTAATCTGAATTTGATTCAGATAATTAATTTATAATTTAAATACTGTAATATTACCAGTTCTCACTTTGATACTATCCAATTTATATCTGTGTTACAAGTGATATTGTGAGCGTCCCTAATAAAAACCTCTGTCTCAGGGGGCCTTTTATGCAGACTCCTTTCCGTATGTAGCTCTATAGAGCTTTCTCTTGCTATTCTTTTTTTAGCTAACAAAATAATGCCTAGTAACTATGTCCCATATTTTAGTTTATACAGAAATAAAAAGCTATGGAGGTTAAAAGTGATTAATAAGGAAAAACAGAATCTCCCTAGACTTCTTCAGTCAAACTCTTCACAAAAGTGTAAATGGAAGAGAACTGTTATGCATGTTATGCTGATGTATTTGTCTTTAATTCATGCAGTATGTATTTAGTTGTACGGTTCTCAGAATATAAATGTTAAAACCTATGTTTGATAGAATTATTGAAAAGATGAAAAATGGTTCGAAGCGGTGGTGATGGCTAGTACACAAACTTTCACTAGATAGTGACAGTGTCATAGTTGGTTTTTTCCCACTTTTTCTGATGTTGACAAGATAATAAAAATACTTCCTCTTTCATGTTTCTGTTTGTGGAGATGGTCCTTCAGCTGTTTATTCCTTATAAAGGCAGAAATGTAAGCATGTTCTGTGGTAAGGGACAGTTAAGTAGAGGGCACAAGGCGTTGGTTAAAACTGTGGGCTCTCATCTGCCATGATTTTTCTCTCTGAAGTTTAAAATATTTCATGATGAGGTGGAAAGAAGGTAAAGGTGAAGTAAGCATTGCAGTTATTCATATTTATAATAAACTCTGCAGTTTCTAGCAGTGATAACATATTCCAAATATCCTGGGATTACTGTTTCCAGTCATCAAGCAACTGTTCAGAGAAAATTAGTGTTTTTTTCTGTACCAGATTTGTGTGGACCATGTATACATATACATGCTATATTGTGTGTATTTATGCATGTAACTCTGCCCTATGTATGAAGTGAAATTCAGTCTCAACTTAGACAAAAATCATGCTGAGTTCAGATACACAGTTTGGCAAACCATTGCCCATCCCTGCTGAAGATGGTAGCCACGTGTCCGCACTGGCAGGTAAGGGATGGCAACGGGTAATGGTGGAGGGCGATTTGTCCCAGTTTCAAGGAAGGCAAGCAGAATTTATGAACAAACATGTTTTCTCCTTGGAGGAACAGGTGTTATTTCTGTATTGCTAAATAAGTGTAGCAGAACTGGCTCTATATTTGTACTAAATTTAGTTTGTTAAACAGTCACTTCTATGTGGATGTGTACCAGCCCCTTGATAGCTTTTAACGGGGGTTTTGCGCAAGCGAGGAGAGAGGAGGCACGTAGCCATAGCTTAGTTTATCCCAAATTTTGTGAGAACACTAGGAAACTTGGCTGCATTCCTATTAATGTCTGCTGGTATTTTGACAAGATCTGCAAGACATGGTTTCTGTATGTCAGGTCACTGTCATGGTTTAGCCGCAGCCAGCAACTGAGCCCCACCCAGCTGCTTGCTCACCTTCCCCCCCAGTGGGAGGGGGGAGAGAATCGGAAAAGTAAAAGTAAGAAAACCTGTGGGTTGAGATAAGAACGGTTTAATAATTGAAATAAAATAAAATTGTAATAATCAGTAAATTGTAATGAAAAGGAAAATGAGAGAAACAAAACCCAGGTTGTTGGGACGAACAAAATGATGCAACTGCTCACCACCCACTGACTGATGCCCAGCCTGTCCCCGAGCGGCAATTTCTGCCCCCCAGTTTCTATACTGGGTATGACATCGTATGGTATGAGATAGACCTTGGACCAGCTGGGGTCAGCTGTTCTGGCTGTGCCCCCTCCCAGCTCCTTGTGCCCCTGGACAGAGCAGGGGAAGCTGAAAAGCCCTTGACTTAGTATAAACACTACTTAACAGCAACTAAACCATCGCTGTGGTACCAACATTCTTCTCATACTAAATCCAAAACACAGCACTATACCAGCTACTGGGAAGAAAATTAACTCTATCCCAGCTGAAACTAGGACAGTCACATCTACAATGGAAAAGCTTTAGCCCTCTAGGATTTTGCTGTGCTTTACTGGCACACCAGCAATAGAGCAGATGCAGTTGTACTGTGCAGCTGGGCGTACTGACCACCAGCTGCGCTGCCAAAGCTGCTTTACTGCTGGGCTACAGCAGCCGGAGGCTTCCTGGGCACGGGATGTTAGGGGCTCGACTTTCACATCACTCATTAGTGTTGATTTTAGTGGCCAGAGGTCTGTAACACCGATTTTGCTGTTTCGGTGATGCGTCCCAGGCCTCTTTTACACTCAGTTAAGTACATCGGAGTTTTTTTTGTGTTTCTCCCCTGTTTAGCCACTGTGTTAACTCAGTGCTTTCCACTGCTCAGTGCTACGGCCGTATTTGTCCTGGTTTTTATTAAAGATGCCTTATATTTCTAGTTGGCTAGACTAATGCTTCTGACTTTCTTTGGAAATGTAGGGAGTTAATCATGAAAAGGAAGGAACAACAGGACACTTCCTACAATGGTGCCAGGCAAGACACCAATCAAGTTTGTTTCTCCAGCATAGTATAGAATTATTGTTAAACTTCTGGGGGATGCTAAGGCTTATAAATAGAGATGGAACCATGTGCTATTGGTATCGAGTGTGATTAGTAGTTTCTGCTTCCATGTTGTTGGATGGCTACTTTAAAAAATGTTGGATGTTAGATATGCTGAAATATTTAATTCTGCCACTTTTTTAGAAAATGAAACTTCTGACACTGTTTTACTTACAATGAGCGATTTCTGTGTTCCACAAAGATACCATCTACAGATATAGTTATATGGCAGAAAAGCTGAAGTTTTACCAGTTTTGGAGCAATATTAGGGTCATATTGTGCCCTTGATGCTTGCACAGAGCCTGCCTATGAGTGAGAACTGGCTTGCAGACCAAAGCAGGGGTAAGTGGCTTAATCTGTAGGTTTTAAAAGAAGCGCTGCAGTGTCAGCAACGCACGAGGGATTTGGTGTGCAGGGAATGCATCTTCAGACTAAGGAGGCAGGCATGAGCAGGTAATCATCCAAATGTCTGTGGCAAAAAGGCACAGAGCTGCTGCCGCGGCTCCAGGAGGTGGGTGCTCTGCAGCCAATGCATTTCCCTGCCTGCAGAATGACTAAAGATGAGAATGGATAGATCTCTGCTGGCACCATCTGTGAATCACAGCCATTTCATGGCATGCTCGTTGCAATGTGGGAGTATACTCAAGCTGGCAATTTTCTGTGTAAAAGGGGCTGCAGTGTGAGGGCTAATGCAGAACTTTGAGTCAGTTCAGCTGCATAACAACAAATGGCATTCATAATTATCAGTTGTATCAAAGAGAGTGGCTTCTGCCTTATTCTCCAACTACATTCTATTAGATTATGCATTTTGAATGTTTTTAATTGAATAAACTAATTGCAAAATTTTATTAGTTAGAATACTGCTACAGGATTTTTATCTGAAAGTATCCCTCTGGATTTAACCCAATTTCCTTCTTCCTATTTGTGAACATTTAGCGCTCTTTGGTGTTCTGACAGACTTTAGGTGAGGAGCTCTTTGAAGTCTTGTAGAACGCTGTACTCGTGGCCAACCTGAGTCTGTGGTATCATTTACCATCTTTAGTTTCCAGTGGTCCCCAAAATACCTGCTCAGCAGATAGGTGATTCGCTGTCAGTAAGTACTCTGTCAGCCTTAGATGCAAATTTTTCCCTTCACAGGATTGCTAATAATGTTGCTTGATGTCACAAAAATGGGCCATCATAATTCAGAAAAAGAGCATGCTTATTTTCTCCATTTCATGTGGACATGAACTGAATAATAAGGTGTGATACAGAGGGAGAATTCCCAGTGCCATTCTGTCAGTGTTTGTTAATTTTATTTACTTCTTTTGAGGCATGCTCACTCCACTTGTTTATTCAGTGCTGACTTCTCTCATAGCAAATGTCCAGTTTGACTGTAGGAGTTTGGAACCATGAACCCCCTGCACTGCTGAGTCCTTGTCAGGGGGCCCTCTCATCCCAGAAGCCAGCACCTAAGTGACACCAAACCTCTACCTTGCTTTTGCAGCTAGGCAGGAGGCATATGGTGCCTCAAATTTTAAAACCCATTTTGGGTTGCTGGTGCCCCAAGGTGGTGCCCAAAACCACGCTTGAATCAGTTTCATTATCGCTGGGAAACATTGGTAGTGTGCTTTGTATGCTAGCTTTGCTTAAGTCACTCTGTCTTAGATATGTTTGAAGGAAAAAATATAATCTTGCTTTAGTAAAGCAAAAGACTTAATTTGCAAAGTTTTATGCAAGGTGTATGAAACTGAAATTGGGATTGCAGTAAAATACAGCCTCATACTATGCCTTATCTCAGATTGTTTTTCGTAATTGTCTGTTGGGATTCTTGGAAACTGGTAGAGTGACCTGACAGCAAAATGCTACTTCCGAGAATTAAATCTTAAAATCAGATCAGAAAGAAACATGTTTTAATTCCTTTTTCTTTACGAATTATTTTAAAAGATGATTAAGGTGGTTGAAGTAATTTATGTATTTTTTATGCAGTTATACATTGTATTTTCTTGCTATTCCACAAAAAAATACTGCTTTATCTTGAGTTACTCACAGAGACTGCACATAGCTCATTAATACCCATAGGTTTATTACTTAAAGCACTTCATCGAAACTACTCCCAGCTTATTGATACATGGCTCTATAGAATCATACCTGGACAATGGCTGTCCTGTTCAACTAGCCAGTGAACAATTAATTTTGCTCAGCCGTCGATGAGAAATCAGCTAACGACTTTGGAGTTCCTGAGGTGTGAGTAATGTACGTGTGGTCTTTCAATATATGGAGGAGAATGGTTTATAACTTCGTTGAATAGTTGAGTGCCTGATAACAGGTATCAAAACCTACGAAGTAATAGTTTTAGAACTAGTATTTACAATTTCAGAGACTTTTTTATGGTATTGGCTTAAAATGAATATGAAAGGATTGAACTGATAAAGCTACTAAACATTTTGATCTTCTTGTGCTGAATATTTAAGAATAATTTCCTTTTTACTCAATATGAGAGATGCTAGTACAAAAAAGTGTTGAAGCTATACAACCCACACTGAAGCTGGATGATTTTGAATAAAGTATCTGGCAGCGATAATGGTCTTAACTTTAGTGGGGGGCTGCTTCCCCTAGATAGCAATTCAGACAGTTATTTCTGTCACAGCTAGCTGAATGGCAATATAATTTTCAGTGAAACTGTTGTAATTCAAACATGTCTGTGTGTATTGAAGAATTCAAGATGAGAAATGCATCTCTGTTTTTGACATAAGGGTCAAATAAAAGATGACAAAAACATGAGGAGAGAGGAATACTTCAGAAGATGTTACAGAAAATGTAATGAGCTGAGGATGGTTATAGTTTTTTCACTTAGTGTAAGCACTAACTGCGATGTTAAAGGCGGTATGTAGTGCATTTTCTCAAGAACTGTAACACATGATTTGGAGTAAATATTCTATCTTTCTGAGAATGTGTAGCTACATTTTTTGAGTTGAAAGTTCTATTCAAAAATTACTTTGAAAATATTTTTCAGTATCTTTATGCCTTTTTTTATTAAACAAGCAGTTACTAGCCCTCTTTTATACATTCCAGTCAATTGAAACTTGGTGCCTGTGTTAAAAAGAATTATTTTGAGAAATTGGACTGAATTTAATGAGAGCATTGCTTGTCTTTTTGCTGTCTATCCCGTGATATTTGTGTGTCTCCCTCAGCACAGTAGCTGTGGCGTTTGCCTGTTCAGCACCTTGTTTGGGGAAAGTTCACTCCTGTAAAGTTAATCCCTCTCTTGTGTGGTCTGTGTATTGCACAAAGAGTCAGGTCAGGCTTTATTTTTATCCAGCTTTCTGAACTAGTTCACTTATCTTTTTTGGATTTCTTGATTATCCTTAAAATGGCAGCGTTCGCTTTCAACCTACCCCAGATAGGTTTGTGAATACTTCATTGCCTTTGACCTAATATGTAGCAGCACTTTGAGAGGTATACTACATAAGGCTAAAGGTTCTATAGCCTACAGTAAAAGTTTCAGTGTGTTGGGTTTTTTCTTTTTTTTTTTTTTTTTTTTTTTTTAAATTCAATGTAACTCGATTAATTGAAGTTCAGTGCCATAAGTCGCTGAGCTTTCTGGCCAAGATAAGTACCAGAAAACAAAGTGCATGCATACAATAATTCACCAAATCCATCTGGAGGCCTATAAACATGACTTGACTTTGGAGAGGAGCACCTTCCTTGAAGCATCAGTGTCCATCATAGCGATGAACTCTTCGTGATGGCAAAGGAGAGGAGTTACCACCTATAAGTATTTCTTTGATTATCCATAAAGGCCCTATTATTGGGTAGAAAAGGGTGAGAGAAGAAAAGGCGACCATGCTTACTGGGAGCTCAGGTTTGTTTGTTTGTTTTTTTTCTGGAGCCCTCCATTCAGTTGCAGGAATACATGAAGTTGGCCTGACTTAAAAACCTTAATATCATTGTGATACTTACCGTTGCTATTACACATGTAATTAGGAGGCTGCCTATATCAAGCTCACTCTTATTTTTCAGGCATCTTTGTAAAGGCCAGTTGGGAAGTCTGCTTTTTAATGCTGAAGTTGTTGGTACCTATATTAGTCTGACAAAATTAACTTATCCATGTGTTTGAGTAACACAGAAAACTGTTAATGGTTTCCCTCTTTCTCTCCCTTTAGCCCTCTGATGATGATAATGTAGGCACATTATGTGCATAGTGAATTTTAAGCAGTGCCTGAATGTGAAAGATTTTGGAACTGAAACAGTTGGGGACAGGAGTACACGTTACTGTTCCCTTGCAAGTGTTTTTGGAATAGCTGTCAAGGACAAAGCACAGCTCCTTCTGGTGTCTGGCTTCTGTGGGGAAGATTTAATTTCAAGCATTCAAGAGCATGCTGCTTTAGTGAACAGTTCAGATTTTTACTGATGGCATTATCATTTGGTATGCATAAGTGGGATGTTTTAAGTGGGATCACTGTTAAGTTTCCTTGCTGGCTCATGACCGGTTGTTGCTAAGAGATGTTCACACGTATTTGCTGTGTGAGGGAGTTCATCTCTGTTATGTAGATTTTGATAGCACGATCCAGAAAATATGAATATGCTAATGATTGAGCAGTACAGAGTGGGGAAAAACATGAAGCTAAAAGCTCTGGATTTTTTTCTTTTATAAATAGATGTTATAGTTATTTTCTGTTGTAATTGCAGTCATTCTCTCAAATGTTTCTTTGGTCTTCTGAAGCTGAGCTTTCCAAACAATGGGTGAGGTGACAGCACGCAAACCAGAAATCTTTCCCATGTGAGAAGACGGCACACAGAATGCCCAGCGTTGTGAGCCTACAGCACTGGGGTGAACTGGGCCCTCATAACAAATATAGTTCCAGGAATGGTTAATACCCAAGTGTTTGGGTAGAAATTGTTGACTAGTTGTGGTGAGGGAACAACCCAAAGGCTGGATGTGTCTCACTATAATTGAAGCCTCTCAGATCTGCTAATCTAAGGAGGAAAACTTGCTGCAGCCAGGTGTTATCTGTTGGAATTTCTATGGACTTCCATAGTAATTCTGTTGTACCCCTCTTGGTATTTTATAGCATTGCCCCTTCTGTTTCTAACCAAAGGCATATAAAAATGTAGGTGGGTTGGCCCCCACAAAACCTCTCGAGAATATTTCCCTTCAATGTTTGGGGAGAGGTAGGTTTTTTCTTACCTTGGGCACCAATCTTTATCAATGGCAAAATCCATCTGAACCCCCGCTACTTCAGTGAGCATTGCCTTTTGATTTCCATGTTACTAGGTTTCTTAACCATGGGTACAACTGGATGGTAGTAGTATCTAACCAAAGAAAAATTAAGAATTACTTGAAAAAAAAAAATACAGCTTAAACTGTGACATTTTAATAGTGTTTGAAAGGGAAAGTAGTCAATAAGATGGTAGTGGCATTCTTTCCGTGTTTTTCACCTGGGCAAAAAAAAGGTAAAGCTGTGATGGTGTTTTAAAAGGGTAAAATTTGTTTACTTTTTGAACTTTAGACCTATGCAGGAAATGTCATGCTGATGACGTGAATTTGAACAGGGATTGCTGTATCCCTATAAACAGATAATATTTTTCCACGTTCCTCAATTCAAAGATGAGTTGAAATGGTTTGTTTGAATTGGAATTACCCTTCCTGGAAAAAAAAAAAAAAAGTTTCTTGTGGTAATAATGATAATTCTTCATAGTAATACTTTTTATCATAATGAATAATGATTTCACTTCTGATTGTTGACATATGTAAATATTGATGTCCAGAGAATTAAAAAGATCATCACCCAACGTTGACCTTGTCTAATTTATGTGTATCCTTTTTTCTGTCACTTTTTTCTGAGTCATCAAAATACCTTTTTGCTGCTTCTTTTCACTGAGAAATGCTTTCATGCTGTTTTTACCAATATAAACACATTCAATTCCAGCAGTCTAGCAAAGTACTATATTTTTTTCTGTTTGTTTCAAGTACAAAAACCAACTTTTTCATTGATGAAGCAGTCTTCCATTTCAAGTTTGTAAGGTCTTATCACAAACTGTACAGATATTGTTCTAATTAGGAAAAATTACCTTGGTGGTGTGTCCTTAATTATTCTCAGAGTGTCAGATAGATAATGAACAAGTCAATACAGGCATAAAAATAACTTTACATTTCACTGGTTTGACTTTGAAAAAATCCTGAACTACTTTGGCTCCAGAAATGTTGTAAGTAAAAAAGGTCACTGTGGAGGTAGTCAATGAACAACATGAAGAAACTGCAGAAGTAACAGGGAAAAGAAGATGATTTACTCAAATAGGAAACTATTCCAGCATAACTTAAAAGTTGGGCAGTGTTTTTAAAAAAACAAATTATATTTTAAGTTATTTGAATGAAATTGCCTTATTTTCTTGTGAAGTTCCACTGGAGTAGAATAGATCCTGGCTGCTAAGTGGACAGTAGACCCATCTGTCCTGCATCGCTTTGATGTTTTCTACTGATAGGAATTGTCCAGTCCATTTTGATGTTGTTTAGACTAACTGTAACAGTGATACAGAAAAACATCTGAAGTGCTATTTTTGTTTCCATTGAACACAGACACTTATACATCAGTTTAAGTTTTGTTCTGAAAGATGGCTGTCTTCAGCTGAGCTGTATGTTGGATAGCGTAGCATTGCTGTGCTCTTATATGTCAGGTGGTGCAGGTCCTTTGGCTTTTATGTAGTTGCAGTAAGTCACGAAATCCTCTTGAGCAGAGTTTTGGAACAGGGGAAGTGTGGATTTCACTCCTGAAGTCCTGCGGAAAGAACCATGATGTGTTTACTTAAGGTGATTTTAAGGTAATAGTGCACTGAGAGCAAGGAAGGGTTTCATCTACTTCAGTCAATCGTATAGTTTCTAATCTTGTGGCAGGTCTTCAAGATGTCTGCTATAGTTCTGGTTTAATATTAATTTCAAGTCATTTAAGGACACAACATAACCTGAACAGTTGCCTTTGTTCCCCTGATGTCTCGACCTTCTGTTTTGTCCCCTGTGCTACGTAATTTATGTTCATAAGTGTCTATACAACCTAATGTCCATCATTTACTCAGTTACAAGCACCAGAAATACCAGTTGCTTTAAACTCCATTCCTGAGACATGATGTGGTTTGTTTGATAAATCTGTAGGCAGTACAGAGAACTGGGATGCTTCAGCTCCAGAATCTTGTCAGTAATGCAAGATAGGTGATGAGTAGTGAACAGATATTTGAGAGCAGTTAAAGACCCAACTTCAAAAGCTGTCAAAGGCTCTTCAATCTAGATTCCTGTTAGAAAATTCCCAGCATTCATCTTGGTGTGTGTAGCAGGTTTTGAATGATTACCGGCACGGAGTATTTTGTTAGACTGGATCAGAGAGTAGCATTCTTGTTTAGTAATGAAGCTCTGCTCAGGTCTACCAACGCAACAGAATGTCCTTGTGAAATAAATATAATTAAAAATGGTATTGAAAAAAGTAAAGGTGTTTTTGTTTTTCCAAGGACTAAAAAAAAACCCCTGTTCTGTAAAACCTGAAGAGTATTTGTTCAATGTTTTAATCTTCCAGCGTTTCCTTAAGAGGGGAGAAATCAAACAGAGGCTATCAATCCAGTTCTGTTATAACATGCAGACTGCACAACACTAGCCTCTCTCCAGCAAGCTCTTAAGGCTGGAATCTCTTTATTGTTTTGAAAATGATAACCAGAAGATGCATTTGTTCCTAATCTTAAATTACCTCTTGGAAGTATTAATAATATTAGGTATTTTTGCTAAGATGAACCAGATATATCTAGATATGAGAAAAATAAATAGAACTGTACAACTGACAATGTTAGTGAAGACAGTTTAATATAAATGTAATAATTCAAGCAAATGCCTTTCCAAGGGCAGCTCTTCTATGCTTAATACTACGTTTAGGAGCTCAGTTACATTGTGGTAAAAGATCAGTTTGTGTCAGTGTGGAAAGGTCTTGCATTGGAAGGTCCATGAGCCAGCCTTGTTTTTGTATTTGTGCTTTGAGGTGCCTTGCTGTATGTGCTTGTGCTCGCAGCCGTTCTATTACTGTATTTGGTTGCCTGTTCTACTTCCCCTGCCTCTCCCTTTTCAGCTACAGTTTTAGAAACGACTGCTAAAGCTTGTCCAGGGCTGTAACCTTCCATCACCAGGAGTAAATTATGCACTTGATAACTTCAACTCCAAATCATCACTGTGTGTATCTTCCTGAAAGCTAATACTGAGTTTTCATATCTTTACCCCCGAATGTTACAAATTTCCCCTTTGAAAACCTATATCAAATGTGCCTCCTGATTCAGTGTATCACCAAGGCTTCTTGTTTTTCTTCACAATATTTTTTTCTTATGTTATTTTCCTTCCCCCCTCCTCTAAACAGATCGAAGGCATTGAAAGCAGCTTATGGCATTAGATGCTTTTAAGCTGCTTTAGGTGCTTTAACGCCTTAGATAATTTTGCATTTCTCTTATTTCTTTTGTCCCATAAAATAAAACTCTTCTGAACCCAAAGTCAAGAGCACAGTTTGGAAGTCAAAAACAAGGGTGCATGCTAACGGATAGAAATACTAAGATAAAATCCTTTCAGGGCTTTTTCAGTGTATTATCCTTTTCCTGAAGAACATGCACCTTGGTCCTGTATTTAATTGGTCTGTATTTTATTGGCAACTTCAGATGTCCTGGAAAAGTATACTGAGTTCCCCATATTAGCAAGTAAGTACTTTAATCCGTTTTTCAGAAAAAGCTGAAGGCATCATGAAGCAGCCTTCTTTTGCACAAAGTTGGTTTTAAAAATAAAACAATGATTTTAATGGTAGTTATGTGAAAGAAATCAACAAGTGTGGACGTAGAAAAAATATTTTGTACTCACTTGATATATCATTAAATGTAATCCCTGTCTTGTTTCTAAAGCTAAAAAAAGGAACTTAAATTGAGGGAAACTTCAGCTTCAGGACTTGGGGAATAGTCATAGACTCTATTGAATTTTTGCCAATAGTGGAAAACTTCTGTGTGGATCTACCTATCTAACAGAGAAGCAAACTAAGTGGAAACAGCAGAATTAAAGAAAGAAGGGCCCAAGGTGCTACTGAAATGACAGGAAAAAGCAGAAATCAGTTGTGGTTTTTTTTTTCGGGGGGGGGGGGGGCAGGAGCAGGAGCAGGAGGCTCTACTAGAGAAGAAAATGTAAAACTTCAAATTGTCCTAAGCTTTGCTGTATGAACGGCTGTTACTGTGGGACTGAACTTCAGCAAAGAGCGAGCCATGGCTCTGCAGCCAGGGCTATACAAACCTCCTGAGAGTCCTCTGTAGTTTTGCATGGCCGTTAAAGAAATAGTAGAATCATAGAATAGAATCGAATCACCTCAGTTGGAAAAGACCTTTAAGATCATCGAGTCCAACCGTTAACCTAGCACTGCCATCCCACCACTAAACCATGTCCCTAAGCACCACTAAACCATGTCCCTAAGCAAGAACTATTTATAGCGTTCTGAGGTCTGGAGATAATATTTAGGTGCTGCTGAACTAAAGATACAAATCCTGCTAGGTCAAGATTGTGGCAGCAATTAATTTCATATTCTTGCACCAGGAGGAAGAAATAGGTATGTGAGGGAACAAAGTAGAAACAGCTAATTGCTTAATTCTCTTGTCATATCCTTGAGGTTCTCTCAAAATAAAAAAGGTGGAATATAAGTCAGTCTGCACTGTGACTCTCAGGCAGTTTTGTGTTCTCTGAACATCCTCACAAAGAAAGTTATTTTCCTGTTGTGTTAAAACTTCCATCTGAGGACGCATTACCTAGCCATTTCGGTCTTCAAAGCATCACATAAATAGAGATTTTATGTTTGCTCACCAAGGATTTAGTCCCTTTTAGTTCAACTAGGTTAATCTGTTTTTAAAAAAAAGGCAAGTAAGCAAATAATGTCTTGACTACCAAGATGTAGAACTTCAGTAAAGGGCATCACATTAGACTGGAGTGGAATTCGGAAATTTTTTTGATGTGTGGTTGCACGTTCGTTTCTTTCTTCCACTTGAAATAAGAAAATGATGTAGAAAAGAAATGTATACATTATTCTCCGTGAATAAAAGGGGTTTCAGACCTTATAAATCTGCAGTCTTGTTCTTAACTAAAGCCTAAACTGACCTGAACAGTTATTAGGATTTAGATCATGTTTTTCCATCTGTGACTGACGTTCTAATTAGAGGTTCCAAACCAAAGGTGAATTGCACATAGAATTTATAATTTAATCATTGCTAGAAAGCAATAGAAGGAGTATTTAAGTGCTAAAAAAGGAAGGTAGTCTGCTTGAGGCAAAAATATAATTCTAATTTTGCCCAGAATGTTAGTCAGACCTAGGGCTGAGAAGTGCCGAATGTCTTGTTATATCTTAGGATTTGTTTCAGACGTGGTGTGTTGATGAAATATGTACAGGCTGCCACCTTCAAGTTTTCATATTAATACAGACAAAAATACTTTTCTAGGATACTGTACACAGCTGCAAAAACTGAGTGTTCTTAATTTCTGACTGAGAAGACTTGTAGTTCCAGTTCTATATTTGCCAAGTTTTATAACCCGTTGAGTAAATAAAAATGGCTTTCTTGCTAAATAACAGGAAGTCCTTGCTTCCATTTTGTGATATTAGTAACGCCTCTGTGTTAACATGTCCCTGGTTTGAACAGTATTCTGGAAGTTGAGGGCACTTGTGAAGTCCAGCAGCCATACTCCTGTTGCAGTGTGAGCTGACTTGCTGCAGTTGAGTAACTCCTGTTTGGATTTTTATTATGAATGAATGAATGAAAGACAGCGAGTTAAAGGTAATTGCTTCAAAAAATTAATTAAGGAAGGTTACTGTGCAAAGCCTGCAAGAATCGGGGCCAGTGAGTGAATGGTGAAATTAGTCACTAAACTCTCAATAAGTGGCTTAACTTTCCAATAATTGCCCGCCTGTTTAGCAGACCAATGGCAACTCCAACTTGAAGGCTCGGGAAGCTGTTCCTTCCCTCCTCCTTCCATTATCCTCAATATGTGTAGCAGGAAGGTTTCTGATCCTTTGGGTTCCAGATACACAAATACTCGGATTTTGAAGTCCATGTTATGACACAGTCAAATAAATGAAAGTGAGCCACAGGAAACTGGCACTGAATTAGTTTTGTCTGATCAGAATCAAAAGCAGCAGCAATTTCTAAGGTGGTAGTTGCACATTCGTGTTTATGTGGATAGTAAGTCTCTGATGTCTTGAATATATCTGGATCCAAGAGAAATTTGGAACTTTTGTCTGTCTTGGCTGTCTCTTCTCTACTGTGATCTTTGTATGCTAGAACTGTACGCAAAACCACTATAATAATATCTAACTAACTTATACATTTTAAATATTGGTATAATAACAAATACCAGGCAACTAAGTACCAATGTTATGAAACTTTGCCTTTTATTTCTAACTGGGACAAAAATAGAACTGCTGCCATAAATTACTAGATTCCTTGGCTGGTGGTTTACTTTGTCTTCTGTGGTCATTTTTGACCTGAGAGTGTCTGCAGCAACATTTTCCAGTTCTGTGTGTTTTGGCACTTCCAAGGAGTACAGATGGATTTCTCTGGCCCCTGTTGTTGTACGTTCTGCCTCAGCAACATCCGAAAAGACTGATGTAACCTACTTGAAAAAACAGTAATGATGGGCTGTGTTTTTCATCACATCTTAGCCATCCTTTCATTGTGACCCAAATGCGACCAAGGCTGCGGTACCAGTGTAACAGTGCCAGCGCAGGGAAGAGCCTTTTGGGGAAGGATGAACTTCTGCATGGTTCTGCAAACACAGTCCTTAGTATGTAATGGAAGATTTCAAACTTCAATTAACACCAGGCCCAAATCTTGACTTAGAGAAAGGGATCTTCTGTCTCAGCCCCACAAGGCTGGTGATTAATTTTTCTTTTAAGCATTTCAGTAAAGAGTCTGCTAATTAATCTTGGGTGGTTGAAGGTTTTTTTTTTTATCCCTGGATCGAAGAGACAGGGGCTACGTTTTTCCTGTCTGATCACGTCATTTCAGTGCTAAATTTATCTGGTATCTTCAGAAATATGTGCATCTTGCAGACCTATTTTCAATACTGTATTATGGAAGAATTTTTAATTCTTACAATGACCCAGACTGTAATGATAACTCATTTGCTAGTATTTTAAGGATATCTTTTACTACTGAGATTTTTCTCTATCTGCTTTTCTCTCTTCTCCCTTTTCCTCACTTTTTTCATAGCAATTACTTGGTGTCTGGCAACTTGCTCAGGAACTGCTGACTTGAGGGCCTGTACGGTGGTCCTTGTCAGTTTAGGGATGCTAGCAGTAAAAGCAATTCCAGATTTCTGTCTGTAGGATACCCTTTAACTCCCAATTTCCTTATCCCCTGGCTGAATTTCAACTAAGATCCCACTTCTAGTGCATTTGCAGCCTAGTTAACCATGTTTGCTTCTTTAGGATTAAGCTTCATGCAAATACGAGCATGCTTCAGTAAAAGAAAGAGCAGTGGTCTTAAATAAGTGTTTGTATGAAAGTTGTCAGTGTGATTTCTGAATTTACTAAAGTATATTTGGGATTGATCCTCACAGTAACACTGGACATAAAAACCATCCTGGGGAATGAGTTTGTTGTCCTTCAGCTGCCTTTTATTTCAGAGACATCTGTCACACGCAGGACATCAAAAATAACCTAGCGGTTAATAGCTGTCTCAAAATAACAGCCAGCAAAGTATTTAGGAAAAAGGAAATGAGAACTAAAATTATATTTCTGAAAAGGGTCACTTAATTACTGATTTATTTTAACTTCTGGCATGATTTCTGCTTGGCTGCTTAAATTTGCTGTGTGTTAACCTGTATCCATTTTAGCCAGAGGCAATCTGTTTAAGACTGAGTGTGCATTTGTCAGTTCTATCTCGCTGTCTGCAGAGAACTGTAGCCCTGCAAAATGTTGATCATGTTCTAGTGTGCCGTCAGGCATGATTTTTCAGTACATCTCGCCTTTTTAAATGGCATTTGGAGTATTTGTTGTAGACTACTACAATCTTTTCAGTGATGATTGTTTTTCTGTGGAACACGGTAAACTCAAGTATTTAGTATGAGCAACGTTGTTGGGTGTAATAAGAGAAACGTAAAATAGGTATCTGGCTGAAAATCCAGTCTCCAAAGTTTGAATGATGTTTAGTTATAGCATGCTTTTCCTTAGAATGTGGGCTTGTGTTTTTTTTTTTTTTGCTTGAAAGTACTCATAGAAAACCCCCATGATTTAGAAATAACTAAGAAACGCAATTTACCTGCACCTGAATGACCTTCCATAAGAAAACAAACTTTTCTTTGCAAGGTTGGGTATTGCAGAACCTACGCAAGCTGTGGTTCCTGGTGTAGCTAGCGGCATTGTAGCCATAGCTGTGTTTACATCTGTGCTTTTTTGAAGTGTTTCCTATGCCAGGGTAAGAAAGGTTAAACTGTAGTTTGAGGCAATACAGCACATAGAATTAAAATTCAATGGCCTGTTTGTTTACTCGGTAGCTAATTCTCTAGGCTCAAAAGGCTCTCATCTTTGCATATGTCTTGTCTCTGTATAAACTTGAAACACCTTGAAAAAACATGTTATATGAATTTCAGTGAGAAGCAGAGGTAGAAAATGTATTTCCCATCTGTGGGGTTTTTTAGATAATGTAAATGGTGCTGCTGGGGTGTGTGCGAGAGATACACCATGGGTCAGTCAGAGGGCTAAGGTGCTAACTAGGAAATACTCTGCCTATACTTCTGCTCATCAGTGAAGGATTGTCAGAGTGCTAAAACTCATCTTATGGTCATATTTAAATACTTGACAGCAATCTTAAGTTTAATTTGTTACTTTTTGACTTAGTTCACTTAACAGTTGTATGGATCACGCACTGAGATGAGTGGGTTTATGCCCTTTGTAGAGGGGACTGATGGGCCAAAGGCAGAAGGAGGGAAGTACAGGCTGAACGCTTCCTGCTGTCAGTAATCAAAAATCAAAAAAGCCTTGCAGGCCATGTGGTGGTCACTATTGGATGCCCTGTGAAGTCTGGCAACAGATCCTTTTGCATTATCGGCTGTGAGGGTTGGAGACAAGTCTTTTGTTAAAACAAAAAGCTCAAGTGTTCAACAGTGTGAGTGATAATGTGGTCCTTCTTCCACCTGTAACTCCTTCATTTTGTATCATGCCTGACATACCACCTACTGATTAAAAAGAAAGATGATTGATGGTATCCATTTCTTGATAAGTACAAAGCACACAGCCTGCCATGCTCTGTGTCCTACCGTGTCTCTAGAAAATTAAACAGTGTCATCAAAGGCCACTTGTACCCATTAGGTTGCTGTCTGCATGTTAACACATTCAGAGAAATAGTTGTTAGTGTTCCAAATGATACATAGAGCCCACTTTCATTTGAAGGTATTTGAGAGTAAGGTTTCGTGTAGTTATTTTTTATGAATGCTGTCTACCAGCCATTTGCTATGGACACTAATGGATATGTGACTTAGGAAATTGCTTGCTGCTGTCATAAGGTGTAACTAGCTGGCAGAATGGGGCAAGGTAGGACCAAGAAGCCTGCTTAGCCAATGGGAAGTCAGAGTAATACTCTGTGCCCCTGTGCTTCAGTCTTCAAATGTTCTGTTCTTGTTTACATGACCTATTTGTCAAGAAAGTTGTGTCTGACTTAGCATTAGAAGGAATGGCTTTTGTTTGACTTCAAAAATGTATGTTGCAAAGAGAAATGCAACATAACCTGTCCTTTGTGAGAAGATGTGGTTAGGTATGCCAAGCCGTTCTGCTGATACCTCCTGAGGCTCTATGATGTTCATTTTATTTCCTTATCCCTCTGGTTCTTGGCCTGTCCACTGAGGTTTACAGCAAAAGTGCATATTGTTCTCTGTGGCCCAGGCTGATTAGCTATGGAGATTTGTTAAATATCTCAAGCTGCTAAATAGCTAACAGATGATGATAACTGGATCCAAACTAATGACTGAACGGGTACAGTCTCTATTAGTTTCTAGTGTGTCGTTCAGATGACTATTCAGCCTATTGTGGAAGATAGAGAGAAACCATGTATCTAAACTTAAAACCAGACAAATACAGAAGTTACCTATTGCCTTACCCTTCATTTATAATTCTAACTATTTTCTAAATCCCTAGGGTTTTTTATGAGGTTTCTTGCATATGTCCTATGTTCTTTCATTTGGTAACCTTTCAAGTCATCTATCAGTTCTGGAGCTTCATCTGCTTTTCCACTCTATAGGGAGCTTTAGCAAAGGAGAGATTAACATTCTTAACTTGTAAAGTTAGAAATATTTTTGAAGAGATAAGTAGTAGGGGAGATCAGCTGAGATATCTTCAAAATGTATATTTACTTTAATCGTATTTCCTGGTTTTTAATGTACTGTCTTTCAGCATGCTCTAGTTTTAAGACCTGAAGATTAGTGTTGAGGTTATGGAGTTTTGTCATACTGTAAGATTTCCTCTTTTTGAATTAATTTGATTTTTCTCTCAAGGAGTAACATTATTCTGTTTGTAGCTGTATAATTTAAAGTGTGCTATTGATAAGTATGGAGAAGTTAGAGGGATTATTCAAGATCCTTAATGCTGCTTTGATGCTTCTGTCAGGGGATCAAAGACAGGTAAGTTACGGAAAAGTTCTTACAATTGTACTGTCTATGCAGAGCCATATATTTTGGTTTTAGGGTTGTTTTAATGTCCCTTAAAGGGATTTAAGCTGTTTGTCTTCCTGACTTTTAAATTGGATGATCTGCATGGGGGAAAATAGCATAAATTGTTTCTGACTTGAAAATAAATCTCTGCAAAAGCACGAAATGGTACAGACATAATGATGACAGTGCCCATTAATGCATACTTTGATTTAAGTAATTCTAATCCGGAACAGAGTTGCAGCAGATTAACAAAGGCTGCTGCTACTTTCTCTGCAAGTAATACAACAAAATTGTCATAAAAATATTTCAGCTGTCTGTGATGTGGCTTCTCAGTCTTACCATTCTGAACTCTTTCTTGTAGTTCAGTTGGTATCAAATGCTATACAGAACAACAGCATCTTTACTATGGAGTGCTGGATGGGGCTTTCCAAAAATAGGAATTTACATTTCTCAATGGTCTCTCTGCTAAGTCTTTCAAGGTCTCATTACCATCAGTGATCATCTGTCTTAATGCATGGACGTAAATTTAAAAGTCACTCCTTGTACACATCACTTGTTCAGATTTGGTAATTTATTAATTACAGTGGATACATACTTAATTGTACTCAGGTGAATTGTCTTAAAATATTAGAAATATTAATTAAATGATGGAAGCTTCCAACTTAATTAAGAGTGATAGTCATGTACAGTCTTATAGAGATTTTGAGTATGCCTAAGAAAATTTTGAGATTTGTGATATTTTTCTCAAAGTCCTGATTTATCTTAGCAAGACAGCCACCAAAATATAAGGTCAAAATATGTTAATTATTGAATGTAGTAAATCTGAATGGGTTTCAATTTGGTAAAGCCAAATGGAAGTGTTGCCTTAGAAGAACAGCAAAAAAAGGTAGTGTGGATGCTTGAATTATTACCTGCCCAGCAGTAATGGAAAGCATTTTAGTGGAAATTTGCTTGTAATCTCACTTAACCAGTTTTTGTATATGTAGCTCGTAGCTGACTGTATGAATGGCATATGTTCGTTCTATAATGAATCCTATGACAATGATACCTGTTCAATAACAGGTAAAGTTGCTGTAGACAGGACAGGTTTCACACCTTTATTAACAGCACTTATAACTGCTGGCAGAAAGTATTCAAAAAGAGGGTAAGGATTCTCTTCTCTCTACAGTTGCGAGAGAAACCTTGATGACTTAGAATAAACTGGTAAATACCTCAGAGAGGATAGGTGCATTCTCCTTTCATCTCCACTAAGCATGACTTTTAAAACATAAACTAGGCTTTAATCAGAACCAGGTGTTGTCTATCTTATCCTGTGTCCCCATCCTCTTAAAAGAGCTATAATTTTAACTTTAGTTAGCTAATGTAAAGCAGGCAGTATGTAGGTTTTGTGTGTGAATCTACAAAATAGGTTTATACCCAGACTGAGAGCTGGAAGCTGATCTGGGAGCTCAGACCTTACATGCAGGTAGTCTTACTCCTTCTGAGTGCTTGGCCTGAGGAAGGTGACTAAGAAGCCGATGTGGAAGCTGGAGCCACTAATGAAATGTTTCATTTGGTTAGAAAAGATGGTGGGGCTGGAGGCCACAGTGGACAAATGCTTCCAGGTTCACTAGGTGAACTCCTACCAGGTCCTCAAGGCAGAGCTGCCCCATTCAACCAACAAGCAAACCAACCCCCAAAACAACCCTTTCCTGGGGCAGGCTTCTAGCAGTTGTATAGAAGCAGAAGAGATCAGAGAAGCCTGTGTCTAAACTGTCCTAATCATTTATATGTAAGCTAGAAACTGCTTGTGTCCAGGAGAACTTTCTCATGTTAACATCAGTTAGGGGATTAAGAATACTTGCCTCCTTTTTTAGTGAAATGTTTTGCCCAGAAAGCTTAAAGGTCTGCAGATGTCTATTGTCAAGGCAGATTCTTACTTATTACTCAGTTCACCTTTGGGTTACTTGGGGAAGAGCATCTGAATAACATGTCCCAAAATCACTCAGAGAATCAGCCAGGATAGCGGTCTCCAAACTTTTTTTGCTGGTCACCCCATCAGTAAAAAAATTTCTGAGCATGTATCCCAAATGTATGTGTATTTATTGATAAATTATATCTCTGTACTACTGAAATTCTAGAATTTTCTTCCTGCACCTGTCCTGATCCAATGTCAGAGTAATGCTGGTTCTGTACAGCACCCCAGTACATTGTCTTGCACACTCCACTTTGGAGATGACTTATCTACAGCATACCTGTTAGATCTCCAAACTTCCCTCACGTAAGTTCCTAAAAGGTGGGTTTATCACACCTCACGTGTGAATGACCAGAGAAACAGGTGGTTTTGAGTTAGTTTTGGAAGAGTAGTTTGACTCATTTTTCAGCTCTGATTTTCTTTAATTTATGGAAAAATCAATCTCATGACTTGGAGTTGGGTTTATGCCTGGACATATCTGAGAATGAATTGGTATTGCTGTATATCACTACAGATCATAAACTGGCTAGGAAGCAGAGAAGCAAAAGTCGAAGGGAGTGTAATATAAGGATTCTAATGAAACTCAATCAAATTCCTTTTAACAGTTCACATATCTTCTAATTTATTTGGACATATATATTAAGTGATTTGTATTAAGTGGTTTAAATAGGGGTAGGTTAAATTTTGATTATAGTGACATGGGATTGCATGTAGTTTTTGCTCTTAGCACTCTTGGAGATGTATCACTAATTTTTCTTGACTCTATTTGCCTTTTTTTAATTATTATAGCAATTGAACAATAACAGTTTAGATAGATTGAATCCTTTATTTAAGCAAAAGGAGAGGGCAGAAACTCGAGCAGAATATCACAGATAAGCACTTTTTAGTGTTGTTACGCATAGGCGATGTCAATGAGGAAAAAAACAGTTTATGAACTGGATGTTTCCCCCCATATTCCACTGGGCTGCAGGTCTTGAAGTTCTATAAACCCAAGGCTGTTGCAGAAACTGAATTGAAGCTGTATGTCAAAGCTAGACACTGACTGCACATGCTAAGATCTTGGTATGAAGTATTACTCAGATGCCGTTCTTTTCCAGTAATCTATCTGTTACTTATTTGTTGGTCAAAATATACTGGCACTGTTTAGGGCTTTCAGAAATGGGATAGCATAGTATGGCCCAGATTTGTCCAGCCTAAATGCCACCTAATTCCACCTAAGTCCTTTTGTCTAATGTTTCCTACTGGCTACATGCCTTTGGAAGCCCACAGCCAACCAATAAGAACCGACAGGCATGGGGCCTATTGTGGAATTATATGGGATTAAATCTGTGTAAATCTGAGCCATTGCTATGCTCTTCTGTTTTTTTCTGGATGTACCGAACAGCATCAGCCTTATCTGACATTGATATGCAGACCATGGACTGTACTGCCCCAGTGAAAATGCTACCGAGTCTTACAGAGTCATTTCAACCACCGTTCCAAGGCTTAACTGCTCCGTCAGCGCCTGAGGATGTTTTTCTGCTTCCCACCTTGGGAGGGTGGAGAAAGATATACTTTCAATGGATGTAGGCAATGTTAGGACAGACATTGCTCTAGATGCACTGCCTGGCTGTTGAAATAGTATATGCAGAAATACTCTGTGTATAGCAAATTGTATGATTCCTTTACAGGTTGCCTTTTGTTAAAATAAAAAAAAAAAGAAAAATCTATTTTACCTTACTCTATAATTCTGTTCTTGAGCCTCAGATAAATAAATTATAAGACAGGTCTTCCTTCATACTTTGTTATAAGGTGTAGAAAGTTTGCAGGAATAGCTGAACTATTAAACTGTAGGTGGGTTTGTTTTACTTTTTTTTGTTTTCTGATGTTACATTTAGATATTTTCTTTTGTTGCAGTGGGTTGTCTCTTGTTTTTGTTTTTTAGGGGCCTTGTTTATTTGTTGTTGCTGTGTCTATGAGAGAAAAATATCATCATCCTGTATTTTAAGTATAAAGACAATGTCCTGGTGCACATGATGTTTTAGTCTGGGACGTAATTTTTTGCAGTTTTTCCTCTGTGGATGGGTCACCTTGCCTTGCTGACCTGAGTGAACTTAAGTATCTTCAATTCTTTTCTCTAGGTGTATGTTTACTGATATGTAGGGATAAGATGTTCCTTAAGTATTCTCATTACTAGAAACAAATCCATTAAAAATTAATTATTTTTAAAGAAGTGTGCATTTGTCTTATTTGATGTCTTATTCTCCTGATGGCCTTCAGACCTGCCTACTTCATAGATGTACACATTTCCAGTGGGTACTTGGGTACAGTGATTCCCACAAGGAAAACTTTTCTCTTTTCTGAGTCCAAAGAATTAATGTCTCTTATTTCTTCTGCATTCTTTTTTGTCCATTTTCTGTCTTAACCAAAAAAAAGTTGTATAGGTTTAATTGATCTGGGTTCAAACCCAACCAAATCTTAACAGTTCTGACACTGAGCAATTCTAGTTGATGTTGTCTCAAGCAGTCTTCCTTCATTCTGGATGATACTTTTTCTCAAACAGATTTCTATTGCATTAAATCCCAATACCTGTGCTGGAATTCACAAATTTATGCAGACCTCTAAAATCGCTTGGTTTTTGATACAAACTTACCAATGGGGGGTAGGGGGAAAGCATAGTATTATATTTGTATCTGAACGTAGTGTTTTATTTTATGTAAAAAGGTTTTTCCTCAGTTTTTTAAAAGGTATCTTTTGTCTGTCTTTTAAGTAGGTCAGCAACCCAATTGTTCCTAACTGGCCAAAGCATGAGATATATAAATTTAAAATCTGTCCAGCTTGTAATACATGAAAATCTCTCTTAAATTTTGGTCAAGTTCAAAAAGGTGGCTGGCATTAAAAAGTTATAGTCCAATACTTCAAATTTAAGGAAAGATGGGTTTCAGATTGGATTTGCATGTTTTGAGTGAAGTTTGTTCTTAATTCTGTGGTGACTTCTATAAAATATTTCAATTCTGAGTAGAAGACAAAACTTGGTATTATGGCATGCCATACTTTTCAAATGTTTCAAATGTGATTCCCTATCGTGTTTTGAAAGGTGGTGCAAAAATGTTTATATATGAAATATGTATATTTGCATAATAAAATATAGACTGAATATTTTCTGAGAGTACTGGTTTCATATGTAGTATTTTGGTGGTGATACTGAGGAGCTAGCAGAGCCAAAGTTTCTTTGTAGTTGTCTATCATAATGGTTCTATTTTATTTCTATATAGCACAGTCTATATTCAGGTATAAATGTTGCTCAAGTATGGAAGGGCTTGCTTATTACAGACTGGCATGGTATATCCTTATTGTATTGGGAAACCTGGCACAATCGCCTGGCTGTTCACAGAATCAGACACATAAAATAGGTCCTTTTCCTTTAGCTTTATTATGGACTAAAGAAAACAAAAAAAACAGTTGCTAGTTTAGTGAGAAGACTATGAGGAGACTTCATCTTAAATGCCATTAACAGCACAAGCCAATAAAATACTATTTTTCTTCCTATTAATTACTAAAATGAATCCAGAAGTGTGTGAACTTGAGATGTAAGTGGATCTTCTCATTAGCTTCATGATAAATTGAGAGAGAATGAAAAAAAAAAAAGGTTGTGATAACTTGCCTACTTTGTAAAGCAGTCAGCAGCTACTGGGTATTCTCTGGTATATGCTGACAAGAATTTCTGGAGAAACAGGGAGCACCATCCAGGGGAGGGAGTGATGTTTGAAGACCTGGTTGGACAAAGTCCAAAGCAACCTGTTCTGAATTCAGTTTTGTCCCTGTTTTGAGCAGGAGTTTTGACAAGGTGACCTTCTGAGGTCCCTGCCAGCCTGAACGATTCTGTGAAAGATTTTGGGAGAGTGGGGTTTTAAAAGCTGGTTTTGATGCATCATTAACACAGCATTCAATTTAAAAGAAAAGAAAACTTAAACCTTTGACTACATCTATTAAAAAAAAAAAGTGCTTTTTGAGCACTTGGGCAAATTAATTGGATAAATCCTGAACGGAGACTAGTAAACTGGAAGCTCATCAGAAAAAATCAGACACACTTACCTCTGCTTCCTCTTCCTGCTGCCAAATAAGAAGTGTATTTTGGGACTAGCTACAACAAATACCATTTTCAAGAAAATAAATTTGTCTGATCTGGGAGACTATTTGCTTTTTATTTTTTATCCAAATACAGTCAGTCAGTAGACTTTAATTTTTGCATACCATATTAACTTATTTGTATTAAACTAAAGCAGAGTTGGTTTTGTAGTAGAGGTTTTGGTTGATAGGGATATTGGGAGTCATGAACCCTGTAGCAGGAGCCCTTAGTTCCAGTGCAGGACTGCAGGAATTCTCAGAAGATAAACAGCTGACTCAGTAGAATACAAAGGTTAGAAGCTCGTTTAGTGGAGAAAGTTCAGAAAAACCAAGATAGTTTTCCTAAATGTTTAGTCTTGATGGAATAAGCACTTTATGCAAAAATGTCTGACCAAAATGTCTGTAAAAAGGGTTACGCTTGATCTTTGGTAGGATTTTAGGTAAGAGAATAATTTTTTGCATCTGGAATATATGAGAAATCTTGAGGGATAGACCCTCAAAATTAAATCTGGATGTACTGTTAAGAAAGTTTGATGCCTGGACTGCACTGTTTTCATTTTAATAAGAATATAATCCGTGCTGACTTACCGCTTTGTAAATAGTATAAGTAAGTATAAGTATAAGTAGCTGGTATTTCTTTTTCTCCAGTGCCTAGGCCCTTCAGTCTGGCTGATGGAATGGAAATGGGGAAGGCAAAGAAGCATCAAGTGAAAGGGCTATTATACTGAAGATCATTACGTTATGAAAAATTTAACTATGGCTTATGAAAAATTTAATTCAGTCTGATGAATGAACTGTGCAAATCTAAAATGAATTCTTTGCTTTGATTAAGCAAAATGGAGGGACTTAAGAATTCATTCCAGTACTGTAGAATAAAGTGCTTTTGGATTGGCATAATAACCTCAGAGCTCTCATTCTTTCTGAGGTAAGTGTGTGGAGGATGTGCGTGTTCTTCTCTTTCTTAGACCAGATCCATCTAAATTAGAGCTGAAATACTGTCAGTGGAGGTCATTGTTACTACTATTGTTTGCAGTGTAGTATTTAAAAAGCAACATGGAAAATGTTTAAATGACATTACTTGGGGAGGGTGTATTACATACAATTTAAAAATATTTCAGTTTTAGAATATGTGCTATTGAATTATTCATACTTGGAAATTCAAGGACCCATGATGCAGTTGTTTCTTACGCTGCTGAGTGTGTATTTCCTATTACGTTAGCAGACTCCTGACTTAAGTGGAGCTAATTTCGTGGCAGTGGTGCACTAATAGCTGTGTCGAGTGCATAGTGAAACCTTTAAAGCTTAACAGTGCCATGGAAAGACAAAGCTGATTATGAATACACTTTAAAGGGATAGTTGCTTTATAATGAATTTAAAACAGTTAAGTATAGATATTTTGAAAGTGTCGTGTTTAATGATTTCATCATTAATTTCAGTCTAGCAGATATATGTTCAAAGAATATATAACCTATTGTATGTTTTTGTTATGACTTGTATGGAATGATTTGGTGCTGTCCATTGAGTTCTTAGTATATGAACTTCCAAATTAAAGCCAGCAGAACTGTCATTGTCTGTATTCTTTGTGTTCTCCACAAAAAGTCACTAAAATGGGATGAAGTAGAGACTATTTTCTCTCTCACTCCTTCTATATGTATTTTTTGTAGGCTAAGGTGCATTTGAAAACTGTTGGGAGCTAAACCTAGGTTACCAGTTGGCTTATATTAGGTAATTGTTTGGCAGGTATTATGGAGAAAGTAGACTAGAAGTTAGCACTGGCTTTTAGGTATTGACATAAAATGGGAACAAGGCTGTTATCATGTTGTCTGGCATGTTTTATCACTATGAAATTACCTATATCATAGAAAGGATAAGATGCAACTGCCAAAGAGATCAAGCCCAAGGTAACATGCACAATTGCTTTAAAAAGAGATAGAGGGTGATACTCGGCTGGTAATGTTTTAAGAACAGGGGACAGAGGCCACTGAAAGAGTAGGGAACTTTGGGCTCTTGGAAGCAGCACTGCTGCACCTTTTCCTACCGCCTCATCCAGTGGTGAATTTGTCAGATACATCATTAGCAATTCTATCCCTTTAGCAGTTCAATGAAATTATGAGGTTTTTTTATAAAAATGAGGAATTCTGAATGCCCATTGCTTCTAATGAAAGAAAAAGGAAGGAAAACATTCTTGTAGCACTACACGGCCTTTCCACGCTCAACTACAAAGCAGACTCTTGAATTTTTAGTGGCCCAAGGTGCTGGTCTCCTTAGGGGGGTGATGTCTATTAATTGACAATTTACTAAGCAGTGTGGTACACTCCAATTGATAGCAACAAGTGCAGTATTCTAGATTATCCCATTTAGTCCTGCTATCAGCAGAACTCTATTTTGTTGTCCGTGGTAGCAAATGAGTTTCCCACATTGCTACAGGGAACCCTGACATGCTAAAGTAATCTCTGGATTATTAATATGCTACTGTGCTCAGGGGACAAAATTAATTTAATCACTAAATCACTGCAGATAACAATAATGCTGGGGCAGAAGAAAAATGTACATCAGCACTTGGAGAGGGATAACAATCAGGGCTTATGGAGGAAAAGCTTACTCCTGGGAAATAAGTGTCTGGGGAATGAAATGGGATCAAAAAGGTGAATCAGATGGCCTTCAGTAGTCTGGAAGCAAGGGTTTAGGATTATGGAGCAGACAAGCATGGAAATCTAATAAGAAAAAGCCTTTGCTAGATGAGAAGTGCTGATGACAACAGTTTAATTTAAAAATACCAGTCAAGTTACTATTTCTTGATTTCTTTTAGTGAGGGGCCCAAAACTGAATACTGTGTTCAGTTTTGGGCCCCTCACTACAAGAAAGATGTTGCCTTGCTGGAACAGGTCCAGAGGAGAGCAAGCAAGCTGGTGAGGGGTCTGGAACATAAGTCATATGAGGAGCGGCTGAGGGAACTGGGGTTGTTTAGTCTGGAGAAGAGGAGGCTGAGGGGAGACCTGATCACCCTCTACAACTACCTGAAAGGAGGCTGCAGTGAGGTGGGGGTCAGCCTCTTCTCCCTGGTAACAGATGATAGAATGAGGGGGAATGGCTTGAAGCTGCGCCAGGGCAGGTTTAGGCTAGACATTAGGAAAAACTTCTTCACCGAGAGGGTTGTCAGGCTCTGGAATGGGCTGCCCAGGGAGGTGGTGGAGTCCTCATCCCTGGAAGGTATTTAAAAGAAGGATAGATGAGGTGCTCAGGGACATGGTTTAGTGGTGGGATGGCAGTGCTAGGTTAACGGTTGGACTCGATGATCTTAAAGGTCTTTTCCAACCGAGGTGATTCTATGATATGATTCTATGATTTCATAATATACATTATTTTTCTACATATTGCTATACCTTTTGACATGTGATTAAATTAATCATAGAATCATAGAATGTTTTGGGTTGGAAGGGACCCCTAGAGGTCATCTAGTCCAACCCCCCTGCAGTGAGCAGGGACACCGCTAACTAGATCAGGTTGCTCAGAGCCCCATCCAACCTGGCCTTGAATGTTCCCAGGGATGGGGCCTCCACCACCTCTCTGGGCAACCCGTTCCAGTGTTTCACCACCCTCGTTGTAAAGAATTTCCTCCTTATATCCAGTCTAAACCTATCCTACTTCAGTTTAAAACCATTACCCCTTGTCCTGTCACAGCTGGCCCTACTAAAAAGATTTTCCCCATCTTTCCTATAGGCCCCCTTTAGATACTGAAAGGCTGTAATCAGGTCTCCCCGCAGCCTTCCCTTCTCCAGGCTGAACAAGCCCAACTCTCTCAGCCTGTCCTCATAAGAGTGGTGCTCCAGCCCTCGGATCATTTGAGTAGCCCTCCTCTGGACCCACTCCAACAGTTCCATGTCCTTCTTGTGCTGAGGGCTCCAGAGCTGGACGCAGTACTCTAGGTGAGGTCTCACCAGAGCAGAGTAGAGGGGCAGAATCACCTCCCTTGACCTGCTGGCCACGCTTCTCCTGATGCAGCCCAGAATACCGTTGGCCTTCTGGGCTGCCAGCGCACATTGCCGGCTCATGTCCAGCTTTTCATCCACCAGCACACGCAAGTCCCTCTCAGCAGGGCTGCTCTCGATCCTTTCTTCCCCCAGCCTGTATTGATACTGGGGGTTACCCCGACCCAGGTGCAGGACCTTGCACTTGGCCTTGTTGAACCTCATGAGGTTCACACAGGCCCACCTCTCCAGCCTGTCCAGGTCTCTCTGGATGACATCCCGTCCTTCTGGTGTGTCAACCGTACCACTCAGTTTGGTGTCGTCCGCAAACTTGCTGAGGGTGCATTCGATCTCACTGTCTAAGTCATTGATGAATATATTGAACAGCACCGGTCCCAGTACGGACCCCTGAGGGACACCACTTGTCACCAGTCTCCATCCGGACATCAAGCCATTGACCACTGCCCTCTGGATGCGGCCATCCAGCCAGTTCCTTATCCACCGAACAGTCCACCCATCAAATCCATAGCTCTCCAATTTAGAGAGAAGGATGTTGTGGGGGACCGTGTCAAAGGCTTTGCAGAAGTCCAGATAGATGACATCCATTGGTTTTCCCTTGTCCACTGATGCTGTCACACCATCATAGAAAGACACTAGGTTCGTCAGGCAATGATTAAAATGTTTTAATTACTTCTATGGATTACATTAATTGCAGTATACGTGTATAATCTACCCGGTGTGAGTGACATAAACAGGCTTTTCTGCTGAATGTTGCTGGCAATAAGGTCTTGGTGTACCTTTTGATCTACGTTTGATCTAGTTCCAAGAGACCTTTCTGTACCATAGAAAGTATATTTATCCTTTAAAGCTAACCTGATGAGCAATCTGCATGGCAAGAGAAGGATTTTTTACTAATCCAATATTTGCATTTAGAAGGAGCAAATCCCAAACTATTGACTTTATGGTCTGACTTTGGGATGCCCATTGTTTGATCTTGACCTGCCACTCTGAACAAAAATTCTGCTACATTTGGCAATTCAAATAAAGTACTTTGAAACATTCTAGGTCATTTTCTTATGTGGTGGGTTTTTTTGTTCATCCCTGTAATCATCACTCACCTTTAAAACTCCATGCCTTTTATGTACATCCACGTGGAGGTTTCAGTCTTAATATGCTGGCTTTGGACATTTTGAGAGCCGATAGGATCTGTGAGGTGAGAGATTCCAGGTGTCTTCAGCAACATTTAAATATAGGAAAAATACAACCAGGAGAACCTAGTAGAGTTTCATATATACTGGACAGAACTTTTGTTAAAAAATGAACAAACAAATAAAAAACCGTAAGACTTTTAAAAGGTAGTATTTGTATAAGAAAACTTATGACATAAATACTACAAATCAAGTGCCATTTGACAGCTGCTTCAGGAGCTTGTTGAATGTATCATCCTTTGCAATCTACATGTGTCCACATACACAGAAATTATCTGAATTCTGATCTTAGCAGAATATTTCCAGTTATGTCCCTTGCCAGAGATAAATTACTCTTAATGTGAGATGAGTTATGCTTGCCGGGAGCTCGCTTCCCCCCATACCTAAAGACGTAATTTGAGAATTCTGATCTAAATTGAATCCTTAATAACTTGTTACACTTGCTATAAATATATCTCCTTAAAGGCCAGCTAATATAATTATTTTAATTAGGAAATAGTTTTAGTGTGATTGCACTCCTTTGTTCTATTAATTGCTCATCACTCGCAGAACTGACTCCATTTTTCCATAGTCCTTAACATTATCTCTTCTCTGCTTTCATCTTCCCCCTCCATCTAAATTGGCTACCTTCTTAGAGCTTACAGGCAAATGGAAGTGATGAAACTTCTTGCCGTGTTGGCTGCATAGATTTTTTGAGACCTCAGGTCATAGCAGTGGCTTTTCAGCTGCTGGTTTCTTTATTACCAACTTCTTACTCCTTTATTATTCTTTTCTTTGTTCCCAAATTTGGTTACAAAATGGATGGGCAAAATAAACTTTCTCCCCTTTCCCCAAACCCGTTACTTCTCTTCAGGTGGGCCTGCCTCATGTGCCTTCCCTTTGTAATTCTTGGTCATCCCGGGAGAGGCCATAGGTTGGGCTGCTGTTCACCCCCTGCTTCAAGAACTATGTCTAAACCAGAACGGCTTATTTTTTTGGCACTGACTTTTGTTCTCATTGTGCTGTTGCCTTGTGTACTGTCAAATGATGTCCAAACAAAATATATCCTCTAAATGGGTCGTGTGCTGTCTGGAACTGCTCTTGGGGTTTTAGAAGTGGCAGCAGTGTAGTTGTTACAGACCGAGGAGCAATATTAGTTATCAGGCTGTGTCTTTCTGTGCCTAACAGTAATGCTGCCAGTGTTCGCCCTTGTTAGCATGCACAAATTTCAGGACAAGGACTGTATCAAAATCTGCATTTACACAGATACTTTATCCTGACTTGTGTAAGTGAATGTCACATTTCTGATGGGAGGTTAGAGTGCAGAACAGACCAAAAGGACATTTGATATTGTAGATTATTAATAAACTTTGGCAAAAATAAAGGCAACTGGCAAGAAAGCAGTGAGTATAGACAAGTCAGTGTTGTATTTGCTGTCCTGAAAGCCCATACAGGTTCTGTTTGCTATTTAAGAAGAAGGGGTTACGTTTGTTTCCTGCGTGATTCTGATCCCCTTGATGTTTCCAGAGGCAGTCCTTATATTGCTGTGGAATACTTTCCCTCATGCTCTGTTTATTTGAATTTATGTTAAATTAAGGTAATTAATGCTAGTAAATTATGTATTTGGCGGGGGGGTGAGAGGGGGTGGGGAATGAAGTGGGGAGTGAAGGTGACCCAATTCTGAGAAGGGAGAATCTGAAAATAACCGTAAGGCTTTAAGAAGGAAAAGTTTAATCAGTTTTTATAATGAATGAATGTTCATGCTGCAGCAATATTTCCCACAGGGTACTTACAGTTCAGATTTTGCAGTTCTGCATCATATCACGTAAGAGTGATATGCTTGCTGTGTATTTTGTTTAATGCCTATGAAAAAGAAATTTCAACACATGAAAAAGACATGGAAATCTTTGGGGTGTGTGTATATAAATATGAGCATACACAGGAAGATGAAGGATAGAAAGCAGTTGGGTTCTGGTGTGTATTCAGAAAAAGTTATTGTCATCAAACCCCTTGAGCTGTGTGGTCTCTGCAGAGAAGTGCTAAAAAGAGCTCATTGAGTGAACCCTGTGCTCTGGAGCTTTTCCCTCGAAGTGAACATTGAGCAAAATTAGCACAGGAGGCTGATAGCTTATTTTCTTGTTCTCTTATTGGAAAACAAACAAACCACTAAAGACCTGCACATAGGGATCTTAAAGGATAAGGGTGGGAGGTTTACCTGTTTTATCTGCAGGAAACTGAATTTTCAGAACAGCTTGTTGCTTTAACTCAAAATGGTGTGAGCAATAAAGCAGAGGTTAAATTCTGTATTTACTGAGTTAAGCTAATTTCTAGTAGTTCTAGAAAACTCATCCTGAATTACTTAATAACCTTTGAGGCTATCTAGTAAAAAGGTAAAAATCACTGGAAGTCCAGAACGAGGATGTCGGCTCATACTGAGCAGCATTTTCCCTGGAAAAATGCTAGTGTCTTTAACTATGCAACCTGCGTATTATTTGACTGAAACATGATTACAGTATTTCCTGCTCGTTTGATTTTCCTACTTGCTAGAGCTTGCAGAGTGGGCACATTTTAAAAGTCTGTGCAGTTTGAGAGATAATTATGTTTGAAATAGTTCCTGTTACTCGATATCTGTGGAGCAAGAAAGTATTCTTTTTCCCTAATCAGGTATCTCTGTTACTTACACAACTTAAGTGGTTATTCCACGTTTAGTAATATTTAATTTTATTTGCTTTTGTTGAAAGCAAATCATGAAAGAAGAGAAAGTCTACTAGTTACAGTACAGTATTGGACATCAGAGATCTTGGTTAAAATCTCTGTCATGTCATAGGGTTCTTGGTTGACACTGGGGAAATCCCTGTGGATTGGTGCCTCAGTTGCAATTGATTAATTCTATGAACTTGTGATTTTGCAAAGAAACATTTATGAAGAACTGTAGTGTCATACCATAATGGAGGCCTTCCTAATGCCCCAAATAAATAGAATTTATCAGATATTTAGGCGAGTAATTGATAGTGGAAACATTGGTTCCAATTTGCTCCTGCAAATAGTTATCTGATAACAACTCCTTAGAACAAGGTAATTTGCATATACTGTAGTTAATGAGACTGCATGAATGGCATGTGCACAGGAGAATTTTGATATCCCTGATGTGAAATGTAAACTTGAATGACGCTCTTTATCTGCTTGTAACAGTAGATGGTCCTTTGGAAATCTTTATAGAATGATTAGGTAAGTTTAAAAGATTATGTTAATTACCACCAACAGGCCTCTTGAGGTAGATTTATCTCCCTGGGTGTGGTTTGCTTTTTTTTTTTTTCCAAAATTTAAGTTACTGATAAGCTTTATCTGGTTTCTACAAAGCGATGCTTTATGTTCCCATTCTCTCGTTGACAGGCAGCTAAAGATAAGATTGATGAGAATGATACAGACTGGCTGGCAGTTGGGATTGCTGTGGCTGTCAGAAGCCAGAACTGAGGAAGGAATGCAATTCACTCACTGATTAACTGTGACCAAACCTGGACACAGCTAAATTCACTTGGGGGGGGAGGGAGGGGAAAGTGGGTGGGGTGGGTTTGTGTGGATTTTGTTCCTGATGAGCCTGAAAATAATGAAAATATTGTAAATAATGTGTAGATTAAGGTTTATTTTCCTTGCATTTTTAATTTCCTTTGCTGTAATCAAGAACTGGTATGATGGTAAATTCTCAAATGAAGAGAAGTTTCTGAAACCTAGGTCCTTGCCAGGAGGGGACAGATATTGATTAGTCAATGTATGTTATTTTGTGGTTACTTTAATTTCATGTATTACAGAAAGTAAAAAAAAAAAAAAAAAAAAAATAAAATTGTTAGGCTTGGCCTAAGAATCAAACCCCACATTCTCATTTTATTACCAGTAACCATGTCTTGTCTTTACTAAAATGTATAAGTAATGCTAATGGTGTTTTTCTACTTCATCATCTGATTTTTCTCTGGTAACACGTGGTTTTAATTAAATGCTCCACAAGAGGACAAGTCCCATGTTTAAGTGACCCAATACCTGAATATTTTCTTAACCTCTAAGGGGAACCATTTGTGTGGTTTCATAAAACATTGAGTCACTTCGTGTGACATTACTATAGGAAGGAACTGAGTTTCTGAAGGCGATGATGATCGCTGTTGGTAGCAGGGCAGCCTGCTAATGGTCGTTTCTGTTCAGGTATTTCCAGGTGTTATCAATGTACAACCACTCTCTGCCAGCCCTTCTGGGGACACTGCCAAGATAGTTTGATTGCCCTGTTCTTTTCCCTTATCTCACTTCCTTTCCTAATGCTCTTTTTTCTTCTGCCTCTGTACCTTAATAAGGACAGTATCATAAGTTTTATGAAGGATAATTTTAGGAAGATCAGTGCAGAAGCAAGTCAGTGGCCATTCATGCTGATCTCCAAAGTGAAGTGGGGACAAAGAACAAGAGTGGTTTTTTGTTCAGCAAGTCTATGATTTACCACTGAGTCAATACTAAAGCTTTCCTTTGGTATTAGTAATCTTAAAAAGTACTTAGAAAACCTCCCTTTTGCTTTAGAGAATGTGAAACCTTCACATATGAAAAATAAGATATTTTATAACTTCCAAATTATTATTTCAAGTCAGTTTCATTTCCTTACTCTGGTTCCATTTTTGGATCAGGATGCTCACAGCATATACAATGTTAATTACACATTTTCAGGATCTATGTTAAAATTTTGTCTTGTGAAATACTGTATTAAATAAAAAGAGTAGCAATTTGGTTTTTTTACAAAGTGGGAGCAATGATTTACTCACTTCTAGGTTTTTAAATATTCTAACTGAAGTGAAATAAAGCTGTAATGAAATGCTTTGATTTTTCCTAATGGAAAATTAACCCAGAACTTAAGAAAAAGAAGTCTAAACCAGTTTTACTAAAACACAGCTGATAAAAAACCTCATAAGTAACTGGAATGAATTGTTATGGTCCCTAAAGAGTTGATGTACTAAACTGAAGTAATTATGATTTGTAGTGATATTAAGAGAACAGAAAGGGTGATGAGAAGGAAGGAAGGCTGGGAAGATAGAGCTGACTTTTAGGGAAGGAAATATCTCACTTTTAGCATTAGCCAAACTAAATTTACTAATAGCATCACTATTTAGTGGTATGTTTAGCACAAACATGCTTCATCTGCGTTGTCTGTTAGAACTTGGTTTCTAATCTGGTCACTTCATGGGCAGCCGGAGAAGAAATCAAGAGACACAAAATAACTTATCTGTGGACATTTTACTTCCAAGGGGTTTGAGAATTTTGTGTCTTAAACCACTATCATTCCTTCTGAGAGATGCAGCTTTTGTTCTTTTCTAGGCTGGTTAAAGGCCTTCATCCTAGCTGGAGTTTTTCTTCACTGCCTCCTTCAGTTTAGCAATGGCTGGGCTCTTTTTGGGGAAAAAAGCATAGATTATATTTTCTTTTTCTATATGCTCAATTGCAAAATTCTAAGTCAGGTTTGTCTTTGATCTCTCTGTCTCTGGACATCTTTTTCATATAAAAATGGTGTCTAATGGGACACGGGCTGGTAGGTGAGAGGCTGAACTTGGTGGTTTAAGGTTGCCACTGTAAGAGATTCTTGGTACTTATCCTTTAATACCTCAACATCTTTGATATGACAAAATTTTTTGAACAAGATTATTTTCATATGCTTTTCAGTTTGGTAATGAAAATGATTTCTGAACACTAAGGGTAACTTAGGTTCCATTTACTTTGTATGATTCCCCTCCTGCAAGACAAAATTGCTATTTGAGTTTATTTGGAGATACTAAGCATCACTGATACTTAAGTGCTGTTGCCTGAAAATGTTGACTGTTGCTGGAGAACCCTTTACCGTTCTGCTGGCCTTAAATGGCTCAGCATTAAGAAAAGATCTGAATGTATACATAAATAAGAGGAATTTGGATCTCTCTAGGAAATTGTTTTAGAAACAGGAGCTATTGTAAAGTTATACAGCATTTCAATTCCTGCATGGAGATGCTGTAAAATAAATCTGTTTTTATATGCAAAGTGACAGTGCTGTGGCATTGTAAATGACAATTATGAATGTAACAGTACTTATTTACAGCAGAATTAATTTCAAATATTGTTCCACTTGCTAACACTGATAGGACATGACATGAAAACCTGTTACGCCTACCATTCCTGCAAGTTTAGTGCCTGCATTTATAATTTTCTGTAGTACTAAATTATCCCTACTATTAATTTTCTTCAGATTTAGCGTGTGTTCTCAGTTCCATGTGAATTTTACTGTAAGTTGAAGCAATCAAAACACCTCTTTCCTTGTACATAGTCAATGCAATTATTCCAATGTAAAAACCCCACAAATATAATGGACAAGAGACAAGGTTTTTATGATTCCACAGGCATAGACAAGTAGTTTTGAACCATCTATAGAGTTATTCCGCTCATCACAAAGTAAGTAGTGCTTCCCAGTGTTCTGTATTGATCTGTACATGCTGGCAACAGTAGAAATGCAGGGGAAAGCTCAAGTATGTGTGATCTCAACCACCCTTTCTAAGGCACAGAAAAGTTTGGTCCTCTTAACTACTTTGATCTTCTGTTTTTCTGTGGCTGAAGGCAATTTTTTTTCTTTTTTTTTTTTAAATAAAAACCCGCATTGCTTACAATCTGATAATTTTCTGTCACGTTTGGTTTAACAAAACCAAACTTGTTCTAACGCTTCTGCAGGGAGCTTGCTGTTGTAGCTAAAGTTGAATTAATAAAATGCATGCACATTAGATCAGAAAGTCTGTATTCATCCAGTTTATATCACTGATTCTCAGTTTTCTGAAAAAGATCTTATTCTGGAGCTCTGATAAGCAAGTGAAGTTACTTGCTAAGCAGGCAGACAATATATCACAGGAACAGTCCATCTGTGACTAAGAATTACCTACAAATAGAATACATGAGTTGCTAATTAACTAAGGAATACAAAAATGGCTGTGGTCCATGGATATGTTTACATGGCATGCTCATTGGAAAGGCAGTATTCCACATCCTTTCTTGTTCCTGTGCAAGAAGAACAGGAGTTTTGCAAGAACCTGCTTTCATGAAATTCCTAGACAAGGTGTTTAGGCTGAGGGGGCAGGGAGGTAGAGAACACAAAGACTGAGTATTTTCCATCTGAGGTCTTCCTTCAACATGTGAGTCTCTGAAAAGTCACATTTCTCTGTCTTGCACCCTAATTTGTCTTTGATGGATGCTTGCCACTTTGGACTTGATTCTCCAGAGCTTGCCAGTCTTATCACCAGGTGCCTCTAATTGGATTAAATGGTTCCACTCAGCCCTTTTCTGAGGAAGAGTAATTCTGGCTGCCATTTCAGTATATAATTTCTAACTATTTTTATATTTAGTTAGGATGAAAGCCAAGAGGTACCTGCAAAATGGAAGGGGCTTTGATCCTGTCTCCCTTGAAATATTTATATGGAAGAAAAAAAAAAGGTTTTTTTAGAGCTTCTGAGTCACAGAAGCCAAGAGCTCAGTGGGATGCCAATTAAATCTCTCCTGACTTGCTTTCGTGTTTGCCATTTGCCCTTGTTTATGTGGACAATACAGATACGCATGCTGCTTGGTGAATAAGCACTGTTATTTTATTTATTGTGGAACATATATAATTTATTCTGTAGTCAGAAGTATCAGAGTAAGATGACCAGAAATTAACTTCTCTACAATTTCTGATTGCATTGTTCAACTTTAATACATTCTCACTGCGGCTAATAATAATTTCTTCTGTGACTTTTAATATGCAAAATTAACCTACAATTGCATTTCATTTATCACTTTATAAGCTTGCATACTGCTTCAAGATTTTAGAAAGCTCAATTGCATTTCTAGCTGTTTAACACTCATGGTGCACATTTATTCTGCATAAGTGTTGTAGAATTTTCTTCTTTGTGGCATAGCCAAGAATTAACTTTTCCATCACTCTCATCCTGCAAAAATGTAGAAAATTTTCTTTATATTTTGATTTTTAACATTCTGTTGGGCTAGTTTTTAAAGGCTATTGCCCACTCAATCACGAAGATGACTGTTTCATCTCAGTCCCTGTATCACACTGTCAGAAAGCCATGGTAGCCAGATGACTATTCTGTTGTGCCCTTGTTACTTCTGTTTGTGTAAGCAGCAATTTTTAGATACTTCAGACAAATACCTTGATCTTTCTTTAGTAATCAATTACAAATACAAATTGGGGGTCTTTTAATCTTGCTTCTTAACTAATTCTTTCAACCATTTGATGGTTTTGAACATTTTTCTCTGAAGGTCCTTTCTCTTTTGTCCCTGTGTAGGAAATACCCAAGAGAGGTGAAACATCTGCAACTTAAAGAAAATAAAAAGTAGGCTCATAAATTATTAGCAGTTTTCTAAGGTGCTTGAACTTTTTTTTTTTTTCCCAGAAGGTATAGGCTTAGCTATTTCTATTGCTGGAAAACTAGACTATTTAAGGCATTACAGATAAAAAACTTTAGTGAACCTCTAGTGGTAAGTGTTTTGAAAATATTAGCTAATATTGCTTTTATGGCAATAGCAGAACTCTGTGACTGACCAACTCTATAGTCTCTGAAATAATCCAACGTTTAGTTTTTATCCTCAAGTTTTACCTGGTAACAAAGTAGTCTTAGGGAGCTAAAGAAAATTAAGTTTTCCATTCCTTTGAAAGTGACAAAGTGTTAATGATACAGACTGTGAAACACTTGAATGTATTTCATCCCAGTTAGATCTGAGCTTCTTGTGAGTTAGGTTCATGCTTTAGGCAGTGTCAGTTCTACCTGGCAATGAAGTAGCTACACCTTTGAAGATCAGTCCAGTGCTGTTCCAGCAGAAATGGCTGTGAAACACCCTACAGCTTGGAAACCAGGTCCTTTGCTTATAGAAAGGAATGATGATAGCCTTGAATCTGGAAGACTCCTTAGACAAAGTTTTATTGTGAAAAAGGAGTATTCTTGACTTGTGTAAGCTGAAATGTTAACACACACAGAGTAAAATTCTAATGAAGATAGTGCAGTTGATAGGATTTAAATGTGTTCACAGTTTAATGCAAAGATTATGTTTGGTCTTTTCCTGGTAATTATTTTTAAAATGAAAAAAAGGCTTTGTTTGAGGAGGTTCTATTGATTATTTGAAATCCTGAAATAAGGATTTATTTTTCTTCCACTGGAGAGTAAGCTTATGTTAGAAAAATAAGAAGGGGGGGGAAAAAAACAAACAAAAGGTTGATGAACAATGATCTCAGGGGGGGAAAAAAGTGTTATAATACTCCCCTTTTATGATATTCTATGCTTTAAACAATGCATGCCATATTGATCCTTTTGAGGAGGGCAATTGTCAAAAGCAAATGTATCTAAATCAGATATTAGCCTGGCAGAAGGCATGTGTGAAGTTAGATGATTGGCAGGTTTTGTGGTTTTGGTTTTTTTTTTTTTTCTTTGTTTGCCAGTCTAGCATCAGCATTCAAACACCTTTCAGAAGGTTTTGTTTAGAAATCATTTTAGAAAATATTTCATGAGCTACAAAATGTGAAAAGCAAGTGCTGCTTTTATTTTGTGATGGATGATCTATATAACATTGTGTGGTTTATCTCTAGTTGTACCATTTATTTAAAGATGCAATAAATGTTCATTAATTATTCCTTGTGAAAGAAGAGGTTTATATGTTGCATTTCTGAATTGAGTGGTAATTTAAATCTGTCTGAACTATGACTAACAATTATGAAAGTCTTCACTTCTGCTGTGTTCTGTAAAAGAAGTTTCACCTACAGTGAAAGGGACATGATAGTTTGTTTTTCATACCCATGGGATCTTTTTTGGTCACTAGACAGAAATCAAGGTAATAGCAAGAACGTGGACAAAGTTAACTGTAAAAGATGATGCCATGCTGTAACTGTCCACTGTAGGAAAGTTAGTGGGTTGTTTTTTGTTTTGGTTTGTTTTTTTATTGTTTTGTTTTTGTTTGTTTGGGTTTTTTTTTAATTTCATTGAAATACTTGAGCAAGTCCTAAAACTCTTATCGACAGGTGTTATCCATTACAAGTCCTCCTGATGGACAGCTCTGACTAGGAAGATGTGGGAATTTGCTCCTGCTGCTATTATGTTAGCTGCACTGTTGAGACAAGTACTCTAATCTTTCTTAGAATCCTTTATTTCTTTTCATGAGGAGAATGCTAGTAAGTAGACCCTTATATTTTTATTCTTATTCAGAACCCCTATTTACTATAAATCTCATCTTGTGTCTGTTGGGTTTAAGTTGACTTGTTCTTTAGCCAATCATACAGAGTTTAAAAAAATCAAACCCCAAACCAAACTGCACAGTTTAATTTATTTCTAGAAGTAATGTTTCCTTGGGTTGAAGCCACAAAAGAATGAAAACTGAATGGAAAGAGAAAAACAGAATTACATGAATGAAATTACATGGCTTGACCTAGTTTTCATAGACTGGCTTGAATGACTGAGGTAACAGCACTTATAAAGATTAGGTTAAAAAATGTAGATGTTCTTTGATTTTTTAAAATTTATTTTTTTTATTTTAAAGATATTAAATACAATAATGACATAGCGTTCAGTTTATTATATGTTGAAGCTATAAATTTTTACTATCTTATTTATCAAATAGTCTCTATTGCTTCATTGAAGAACATCTCTGCATTCTTTTTATAGACAGATTTAAGAATGGTATAGAACTATATCTGTTGGTCAATACTGTAGCTAAGGACTTTACACTCTTTGATATTACCTGTGAAGAATGAAGTTGTCATTTCATTGCTTAGCTAGACTGGAATGGACCATATTCCAAAGGGGAAAATAGGAGGAGTAAAAGAAAAAAAAACAACCCCCAAACAATTAATGCAGTTATTCCTTGTTACTGATATGATGTGATTTTTTTTTTTTTTTTTTTTTTTTTTTTTTTTTTTTACATAAAAATTATTGAGGCCGGAAGGTTTATAGGCCTGTTAGAACTTACTTTACCCACTTGAGTACTGGGCTGTGTCTGTGTATGCTTATCCTTTATTTCTTCTAAATTTTTATTGGCATTACTCCTATTTATACTGCCATTACCACACACACAATAACGTTCTAGAAAATATATGTAATGATAGAAATCTAGACTTGAATAAACTGAAAACTAGGACATATCTTTGGCAAATAATTAGGAAGTTTGAGGACATTTTATCTTTTTTGATGACTGTTGGAAGAACAGAGCCAAAGAAGGAGATAATAATTTGCAATTATAATAATACCCAAAGCTCCTAAAGGAACATTTTACATTAGGAGGTATTCAAAATTATTTTTATAAGTTAACACATAACTACTGAGCATCTGAGCCAGCAAAAAACTTTATTGTATCATTAGACTTCTTTGCCTCTGTTTGTTTTATGAAATGATATTTTAAATATTTTCAAGAGACCTATATGCACCTGCATGGATGGCATGTTTTAGAAATCTGAACTTTTTGACAGGACTGTTACATTGAATCTTAAAAAAAAAAAAAACAACCAACAAACCCAAAACAAAAAAGGAGGAGCAAGTGGTGTAATAACAGCCCAATTAAGAAAAACTTGTTCCAGCTTTCCACCATAATTTTGCTAATAAGCAGTATAGAAAAGCAAAAGCTGGAAGAAATAACATAGGCTGGTGAATGGAGAATGTTTGGATGTGAATTGTTTGTTGGCTGTGACAGTTTTCTTCTCTGAGGGGATTTATATTTTCTGAGGCTCTCACTTGTCTGTTTAATGTTTTTAAAATTCTAAGTTCTTAAGGGAAAAGTATTATATGTAATAATATACCTTTACATTGTCTCAATTTTCAGAAGCCCTGATAATGCTTGGTGATCCCAAACACAGTTGGTACACATAATGTTTGATATGTTTTCGATTTAGGGAAGAGAATCAAATGCTGCCTGCTGTGTAGCATAGGAAATTTGTCTTGCCTATGTCAACTGAAATTCTAATTAGAATTTATTTGTCTGTGTCTTCCTTGGCTCCTTGTCCTAGTCTCTGAATTGTATTTCTCTCTGTATTGCATCAGGAATATGTTATCTTAATACCCTTTACTTATTTTAGAAAGCTGTGTTAATATTTAGTAAAAGCAATGAGGCTAGCACTGACCCACCATACTGGAGGACAAAAAAGAACATTTAAAAGATCAAATTATAATTTAATTTTTTGCTTTTATATAGATCCATAGATTTTTCTAAGGAATTAAAATTTATTTCCTGAAACATGGCTGAACATGGTTCTTGGGCTTCAACAGTATTTTCCATCAAACACTTTCCTGGAAGTGCCATAGAAAGAACTAAAATTCCCAAAGGAACAGCTAAGAAAAGGTACCTTGCCCAAACCTATTTCTGGGAAAACCCCTACAGAGTAAAGCAGCTTTACAGATTTTTATAGTAATTAAAAAATGAAAGATCTGTAGTTGGACAGTTTCTACATAGTGAATACTTTGTGCATCTCCTAGGTAAGAAACAATTGCAATTGCCTTTTGTCTTCAAATGTATGGGAATTGCCAAAAAAAAAAAATATAAATTAATTGGTACATTAATATTAGCCTAGTTCTCCTGATTCTGTTCTGTGCAATCTTCTAACCACTCGAATTTTTTGAATGTAGCACATCTTAACGCAATTGGGTACATTCTACTATTGGAACCAGCACTGAAACTCAGTTACCCTTAAATCAGTCGTTGAGAAGGGTCTGAACTTCCTTGTGTTCCAGTTTCCTTGTTTCTAAAACAGGGATAGAGTTTATCTGAGAGTAACCTGAGTTTTTACTGTGCTAGTTTTCATACTCAGAGTATGTGGCCAAAACATATTATTTGGTTGGAAGTGGTAAACTTGCCAGGAGAATGCTTTGGTGTAAGTGTCCATAGGTTTCTTGCCTATAGGTATTATTTGTGGAAAATTGTAGGTAAAGGCTGTATTTTGTTTCATCTTTCCTTCAGGGTTTTCAATCTTGTGCATTTTCAGGTTATGTAATGTTAACAGCTCTTAGAATTTTTCATCGTGAGAATTGCCATAGAGACATCTCTTTACCTTCTGGTGCTATGTGGATGTATCAGAATTTCATCTTTCACTTAAAGCATGTGTGTTTCCAGGCTTTTTGATTCTGATTTTTCAAAAATTGAACCATAGAACGTATGAAAAAAAGAAAAATCTGAGTTGAGATGTGCAAGAATATATGGAAGAATGTCTTCAAGATAGCCCAAGCAGTTTGAATATGCAGGACCAAGTCTTTTAATACCTCATATATCATATCTTCCTTGTGTACTTGCAGGGATGTTATTCTTGCATGATATATGTAGCCTTTTTCGTTGACAGAAACAGGCTTTGGATTTGGGAAAGCATTTTACCTGTTTTTTGGCTTTAACCTCCCATCCCCTCCTTCATCATGTTTGTGTTGTAATTCTTGTAAGGGAATTTCAGTTAACTTGTTTGTACAAAACCCCAGGATAATAGCTTTCATTCATTTCTTCTAGTGACTTTTGTAAATAAAATGCAATACAACAGTTTATAATGTTCAGTAAAACGCCTTTTATGTCCAAGACTGTACTGTTATGACCGACTTAACCCCTAAAACAAGAACCAGTTGTGCTACACATCATTACACGGCATTAGCTGCACAGACCTTTTATTGTTGCATCAGAACTTATAGAGGGTTCTGAAAAATTGAACATATAAATTACAGTAAACTGTAGCCATGCATGGAATGAAAGGAATGTTTGGTGAATAGTGTCCTTTTCTGTCACTCAGGATTTTCCTCAGACTTGCACTTGATATGCTGAAGTTGTCCTAACTTGGCTTCTGTGAAAGAGCATTTTTTGGTTTTGAAAAGTTCAAATGTCAGGGTATTGGAGGGACAAATAGAAAGAGATGGGATTTAAATGATCTCCCCCACTCCCAGATCTCCGTAAAGACAGCTGAAATGTTGAATTATTACAGTTTGACATAAAAATAGCTCTGGTTGCTAGGCAATGATGAAGACTTGTTCTATAGGAAACCAGATTTGTGTTGCCCAGGATCTAAAATTGTGTGCCTTTTGTGCATGTGTTTATTTTTATGTATATAAATGCATGTGTGTGTATATATATATTTTCTAAATTCACAAATAAGTATGAACTTGAAAGTTTGCATACATTAGGGGTTTTTTTGCATTTCTTAGGTTTCATACGTGAGTATACCGAAGACTTACTCATTCCAAGTCCTTTCATTTTTCATATGTCTGGAGTGCCTCAGTTCTCCTAATTTTTGTTTCTCATTTTCCATCTCCTGTTTACTATCTGACTGTTAGATCCTCTCCTTAATTATGCAAAAATCCCTCCCCCTTAAAAAAAAAAACCCCAAACCCCAAGAAAAAAACAGGGAGGCATTTCACTTAAAACATATAGGAATGCAACAGCTATGGGTTCTTTCACTGCTAAAAACTCAGAGATAGTTCCTGATATGTCAGCGACATAAGCACAGGTATTCTTACTGTAGTGTTTCAGCAGAAATACATATTTATTTGAATTAGACCAGCAGGATTTGTCTCCTTAGACTTGTTTTTCTGTTTCATCCCATTTGTTCTTGATTTTGCAGTCATTTGGTTTTTCTTACCGTTCTAGTATGATCCACTATTATGTAATTATCATGGATCTGATAGATTTCTATTATTCTTGGTCTCCTTTTACATCTTTTAAAAGTAACATTAGAAATGTTGCTTTCACTTCACGGTGTTCAAATAATTCAGGGACCAGCCAGAGCTTTAGTTTTTTCAGCCACCCTCTTAGGGTATCCTATAACGCTCTGTCTTCATCTCACAGTCTTTAGAGCCAGGTAGGTTTGAATTAACTACAGAAGCAGTACTTGCCGTTCCTAGAAGGATTCTGAATCTTTTTGAATCAGTACGTTCAGTCATGCAGATGGAACAGTGTGATTTCTTTGGTGTTTGTTTGTCCATCTGCAGAGAAATGTGCTGGTTATTCTCTTGAAGTTTTTTACAGTTGTACAGCAGTGTGTACCCCCACCTCAATACTCTACAGTCACAACAAATTTGTAAGAGGATTTCTGTAAACAGGAAAATTATAGTTCCTTTTTGCATGACAGATAAGACAGGAGCATATACAAATTTAGTTTGATGATGGCAAAGAGTAAGAGCTAGAATAGGGGACTGGTTTAGACTTTATGAAAGGGAAGCATAACAATGGGTAAGGAGTGTCAAACATTGCAAAGGGGTGGAATACATATTTATCAGCCTACTTGAACAGGGAACTAGAGCTTCAGTTTCATTTGCTGCTATAAAGAAGCAGTATCAGAGCGTGAAATTAGCAGCCAAGTAATACATATGCCATAGCCAAAAGCAAAACAATTAGCTGCATGGATCCGCAGAGTTTATCTACTGATTCTGTTCGGTTTCAGCTCCAAACTTGATGTTTTCTCACTCACTGAGCAGCAAAGGCAGTAAACAAAATTCATTCGCTGAAAAAGAAGTAGTATTCTAGCCTGCAGCAGCAATTCAGCCTTGGAACTTCAGTGGGCAACATGATGCATGTAGCATCTGTAGTGAATGGTAAACATGTGGTGTCTGTGTGCTGCAGACTAAAGCACATTAACTCCTGTTAAAATCAGTTGGAACTTGTACTCCATCATGGATCTTCATCTGTGTATGTGTTAGAGAAAGCCATTCAGAAATTTGGATCTGTATTTGAGAGTAAAGCTCATGAGCGCTGTCTTGTGGCCTTCAGTTACTCGGTGTGAACTGCATTTAGGTCAGGACTGGAGTTTGCCTTTTAGATGTAGGAAAAGTATAGTTCATGAACATTTACACTGTAGACTACAAATATACTCTTCCTATGCACCGTTGGATTTTATGAAGTATCAAAATATTTAAAAAAACCCCAGTTTGAGTCCATTATCCTTTCTGTGCCTCCTGTTAAAATTAAATCAGTAGAAAATTGCAATGATGGGTAAAGAAAATGCTTATTTTTGATTTTGATTGAAACACTTTTATACAGTAATACTTACAAAAATAAATAAATGATGGCCAGGGGCATAAAAATCACCTAAGAAATCATTGTTTTGCTCAAATGTTGTATATGAATTAAGGAAATCTTAAGGCTTTTGGCATTTTTCCAGTCACAGTTATTTTGCTAGACTGTAATAAGGTGCACAACATGGACTGTATGTCAGTTAATAACCATTTATAGTTTAAAGATGTTCCCTGTAGCCAGGTTTTTGTTCCGTTTGTTTGCTCTCGTGAACAGTTACGAAGTAGCATCCACTGCTCTGAGAGAACAGGCACATATGGAAGACAAGTCTTAAGCTCGCGCTTTCAAATCCTTATGAATGGGTTTTAATTCTGGGAATTTAACCTATAATCAGGGTACCAACGTATTCCAGTGGAAATGATCTTCATTTGACATACCATTATCACAGTAACAGCCAGCTGTCCCTCAATTACAGAATGACACTTTCTATTTCAGCTTTTCTAAAACAACGTTAATTGGAATGCTTCCTCTAAAGTTTGTCTAAGGATAATTTTAAAAAGGAGCATGTGAAGAATGGCAAATGAAAAAACAAAACAAAACAAAAGAACCAACCAAAAAAAAACCCCAAACAAAAAACAGGAGCAGTGGCTTCAAGGCACAGGTTTCACGTGTCTTTTTAAAGTAATCAGGCCTAGGTATTTCCATTCTGTATCTTTCTTCCCATGACGTAACTACAGAACAAAAGACAATTCAGACAATGAAAACATGAACATGTACAGGCCAGATTTGGTTCATAGGCTTTAAGATTTCTTTGATGTTTTGCCTGTCGTCTTTTAGCTCTTTTTGCTTCTACCTGTAAGCCAGCTAGTAGAAGGAGCATATTCCTTGATGGAGCCATATATATAACTTGCAGTTTTGGACACAAACCTTGTATGTGTGTTGTGGCGGGTGACTAATCCTTTTGGCTTTACTAATTCCAAGCATTTAACTTCTTTTATAAGGGTTTGCTTGCCCTGCTTTCTTCCTTTTGAATTTAACTAAACCAAAGCAATATATTACTTTCAATAATCTAAGTAAATAATTCCCTTTTATTGATTAAGAACATAATGAACAGGTTTGTGTTGAAGAACCATATAGCTCAATATTCTTTTGCAAATAGTAGCCCAAAATGGATGCCTATAGAAAAATATTTAAGCAATGCTGGTGTATATAATCATACCTCCTGTTCCTCTCCAAACCTTCAGCTGTTTGCAACTTCAGTGATTTTTTTTTTTCTGAGCCTAATATAGTTGGTGTGCATTGAACAACTAATGGTTGATTTTTATTCGATAAGTTTGTTTAGTTTCTTACTGAACCTGAACAAATCCATAGCATCTACAGTATCAAGCTTCATTTTTTTAACTTAATGGAGTGCTGTGACCAAAACTCTAATTTTTATAACTAATCTACTATACAGGTGTGAAGCTTGATACATATCCAAAAAATATGCAATACAAAGTTCAGGGCAAAGATAACTGCTATTAATATTTCTGAAAACAAAATTCAAACATTGTGAATTTAAGGTTGTTTTCAAAAACCTTGTACTTTATAGGTAATGAATATCCACTTGCATTTCCATGTGTGAATGGAGAAATTTTTGCTTTTCTTTTGTTCAGGCTGTGGAGATCCAGAAGCTGTATCAGTGATACACAACTGCCTAAGACTTTCAGATCAATATTTTCTCTACTACACAAACCAAATCCCCAAGGGTGCAATCAGGCTGAGTAGGAAATTGCTTCCTTTCTGCCCTCTTCTACACACGTATCTGTATTCAGTTATCACAGAACATCTGGTACCTAAGCAAATAAAAACTGGACAGAAGACATAGTATTGCTTGATCAATAAAATCCAACTGCTCTAGTTTTTGGATTTTTGCTCATCCTATATGAAGGACTGTTTCATATATCCTTTATGTAAAACTAAATAGAATTCAATTTTCTTGTGGTAGAGAAGTATGTATCAATGCATTTATCACATTGCTTTCACTTCACTGTAGTATACTTTCACTTCAAGTTCCTATTTTTCAGATGACGCTTCCTATGACCTTTAGCTTATGTTGCTTTTGATATGAATTCTGAACATACTTTGGAGATTAGAATTGTTCTGGTAAATTGTTAAGCACTTAATTAAAAGTGATACCTTGACAACTCTACATTATATAGTAATTTGTCACAGTTGCTGGGACAATTTAAAACTGTTAAAAATTTTATGTGTACATATTTTACTATAAAAATTATCCTTGATATGGAAATACATTCAGAAAGAAGTCAAGGTACAGCTATTTATAGAAGAGGTAACTTTCAAACATAGATGTGCTTGGGTAGGTTTTTTGTTTTTCATAATAGGTCACTGAATTGCTCATCAGAGAGAAAATTAAGTAGAGCCACTGTCACTGTTCTATCTATTTTATAGGTTCCAAATACCTTAATTTCTTTATTCCATTAAATAAAGAGTGGGGGAAAAAAGAAAGACTGAAGGGTTAAATATTCCTTGATTTTTTTTTATGATCTGAGCCACACATTGTTGCCTTTATGGCTAATGACGTAGATATGAAGTATAACTCTGAAGTGTGTTTTGAACATGCTAGAAGAAGAAGGGAGAGAGTTCTCTATACTGTGGACACTTCTAGTGTCACTTTATGGAATTAAATTCAAGCAAGTTGTTGTTTGTTACCTGAAAAAAACCACAACATGTTGGAATGGCTCCTCAGTGTTTTTTCCATATTAATAAATTCTTTATTGCCTCCTCACACCCCCTAGGTTGGTGTTTTGGTTTTCTGGGGGTTTGGTTGGTCGGTTGTTTTGGGGTTTTTTGGTGGTTTTGTTTGTTTGTTTTTTTGCAACAAAGGAGCTATCATTAAGTGGAACAGCAATGTTAGCTGCAAAGGAAAAAAAAAATCAAACAACAAAAACAACAGCAGCAGCAAAAAAACCCAAATAAGATCCTTCTGTTCATTAACTTTCTAAATATTGAATGAGTACTTTTTGAGTTCAGTGAACCAAATCTCAGTGTCTGTAATTCAATCTGATGTAGATGCATTGTATGCTTAATCTAATCATCAGCAAAAAAAACCCCCTACAAGTAATATAAAGAATATTTGAATATAATAAAAAATAAGTTACGAGTCCTAATTGTCATAATGAAAATTTAAAGACATATGTAATCTGATGTTCATAGAGCTGTTTTCCAAGTTGTGTTGATTTAAGAAACGTGAAAGTACTTAGTAGTAGAGCTTCCATGAACAGTCTTTTCTGTTCTATAACCATACCTTTCAAAAGTGTTGCTGCTAAATATTAAATGAATTGCTATCAAAGGACTGTTTGGAAATTTCCATGTAGTCTTTTATTTGCTGCTGTTAACTTAGTAGCTATTAAAGCACTTTTTGGTACCATTTGAACTCTAGAGTAATGCTTCAGAAATGCTCAAGGAGATTTTTGTTTTCCATGGTGTAAATACTGCTTTCTTCGGCATGTATTATGGATTGGACGTACCTCCTTTCTGCTTGCAATCCAGTGTTTAACAAGCTTAATTGGTTACAGTACTGGTTAATATAGTGATAGTTCAGCTTATTGAATGCTGGATGTTAGCAAAGCTGAGGAATGAGGTTGGAGCTTAATATTCAGAAATCATAGCAGATGGAAGCAGTTATTGCTCCTAATTATCTTCAGTCTAATGTTCACCTCTTGCTCTCTAGGCTACCAAAAAGAATAAAACACAAACTGCTTTTGTATAGTTCTCAGCCAGTAAGTTGGTCTCCGTAAATTAAGAGAGGATGTTGCTTTTGTAGACACCACAAGTCTCTGAAGAAAAGTACTCTGTATTTAATTCTAAATTATTACCTTCTGCTTTCTAAAACTCTACATGGAAAAATAAATTCATGTTTGGAATGCAAAGTAGCTTTTATTTTCTCATCCATAAGACTGAATTTATTTTCTTCGCAGACTATAGTAACAGTTTTTTTGGATAGAAAAAGAATAAAATATATCCATGGAGGCAGGAATCCAGTTTGTTTTTCTTAAACATGAACTGAAGTAGCATTTCCATTTTTTTGACTGAGAAAACTTTCAGATACACTTACACTAAAAAATGTTATTCATGTGAAAATGGATCTTCTCATAGCAAGGACAAATTTTTTTGGGGCTTAGAAGTCTAGGATTAGCGTGTGGTTGAAGCTACTGTCCTGGCTCTGCAGTTTTGCTCTATCTGGGAGCTGTCCATCTGCTCTTATTTTATTATGTTCAGAGATTGAGTTGCTGGTAGCAGACACAAGGAATTAATCAAAGAATTAAATTGGTAATTTGTTTCCTAAATGGCAACTTTGCTGCAGGGATTCTTATGATGAGACAATGTCTTGCAAAAACACCGCCAAAACTTGGTTAGGAACTGGCTTGAATTTTATGATGACCCTTTCTCTTTAAGGAGGAGGAAAAAAAAAGAGGACATGGGCTAAACTTACAGTCCTGGGAATACTATATTTTCTAGCTCAGTGAAAACTATTTAGAATAGGAAATTGTCAAAGGACCCAGACTATGAGGAATGCATTTTATGTCACGTAACATGAGGTTATTTCAAAAAGATGACTGCAAGGACTTGCAAAAGATTTCTCAGAAGTAAGTTCAAGTCTGTGTATGGTTATTTAGCAAGGCAAAGGATTCTGCTTACATACAGCACATTTTCATGTGGAAGGTTATTCCATTCATTAGTGCTAAGGCTTAAAACTTATCACCTGAATTCAGACCTGTGTTTCCTTACAGGCTTCCTGTGTGCCTTTCAGTTGCTCTCTACTTCCTTTTTTAAATTGGAAAAACAGGTCAAATAATGTTTCCCTGCTTTGTCTAAATAATCTGAAGGCAAATATTTCAAGGCCATCAGTGTTCTAAGTAAATCCTGGAGTCTGAGAGATGTTTTGATATTATTGTAATAATAGTGAGATATAAGCAAAAATTAGGTGTTTATATTATGTTCAGTCCTAGCTGCTTGAAACATTTGATAAACTTTGATGATCATAGTATGAAAACTCTTCACTTCCAGACAACTAATCAACCTTAAGTGTGCCAATGATGTAACCAAGGCTGGCAAATTACCATCTGAAGTTCTCCCCAAAATCTGCTTCACTGTTAGTGAAGGCAGTTTGTCAGACCTGACAGTCCCCATCCTGTCCCTTGGCTGTTTAGCTTTCTGTTCTCCAAATGTCTCCTGGTGGCAGGTTAGTGAAACTCCCAAATTGTGTTAGGAAACTGCTGTGTGCAAAAAGCAGCTCCAATTTTACAGTCAGTGCTTTGAGAGAAGCAACAGTGTGAACTTGAATGATTTGTGGTATTCAATTAATATGAATGATGTTAATGTAGGTAGTCTTTCCTCATAGGATTAGTGTAGTGATTTCTGTTGGAGAGGGAATACTCTAACACGTAGATACTTTTATGTTTATTACTTGTCTGACAGCACGCAAATCCAATTCTATGACTGAACTCGCATTAGTTTCAGGGTGTCGTGGTTAGGCATTAAAGAATGTATGTACTTAGAAGAGTTTGGCAAAAACACAGTAGCAAAAGTAAAACATTTATTTTTAAAAATCTAAGGTATGTGACCTATGATGAATTAGCAAACTTCACTACTTTCATTTAGGCTCTTGACAGGTACTGAACATAACTTCCCACATAGAGAAAACTAATGTTTCATCAAAACACAATAGTATGTCTTTAAGCTTATTTTGTCTCCAGATGTACTCTGTCTTCTATTTTTAGAGAAGTTAAATGAATTGAGTACATACAAAATTAGGCAACTCAGAACAGAATGAAATGTCCTGAGAGGTCAGAGAAAGCAGTCTGCACATTGGTAAATATGTATGTTTTCTGGATCCCAAAGCTACTGTTCCCATTCCTGTTAATAAAATTACAGAATCCCCAGAATCCTGTGTTTCCATCAATCTTCCACAAGACATCATATTACTTACTTAGGCAGATTTTAGTTTGTTTTAACTGCTTCAAAAGTGTCAGCTTCTTGACAGCTGCTTACCCTGGACACAAAATCCTGTTTCTAAAACTGATCCTACCTTAGCTGATGGCAACCAGTAGCAATCAGGTTAATGGTACTGTAGCAATACATGGTATTGATATTTAGTTAGCCAACACTTTTGAGTGTCTGTTGATGATACCAGGAGAACACACCCTTATGTAGGCATAAAGTTGTGATCTGAAGGAATGAGCACTTTCCCATATTCCGAAATCAAACAAAAGATCAGATCTATCACAGCAGAGTGCCCAGTTCTTCTGGTTACCTCTTCCTGGCTAGGGAAGGGAATTATGCACAGCAGAGGGCTAATTGAAAGACTGCCGAAAACTATAAAAAGGCTTTAGTGTCCAACCTTTTTTTAAAAACAGAATTAGATGATAGTATGTAGTAAATATGTTGCTTGTTATGGAAGAGAAATTTTCCCCATTGCATTTCTCATACTAAAGACTTCTTTGATTTGATATAATTTTTTTTTTAAATTCTTCCTTTGCAACCGAAGACACTTAATTTACGTTCATCCTGCAGAAGCAACATAGGCTAGTGGTCATTGCATAGCACTAATTGGAAGAACTACCGGGATTACTTTTATTAGTAGTAGATACATTTGTGTTCCCAGACTGAATCTATAGAACTAAGTGAGCTTAATGACTGATCTGTGGCCATAAACCAGTGGGTACTTACTAATTAGAATTATTTTGGCTCTGAAAACACCAGAGAAAGAATATGCTAATTAATTTGTGAAATATTAAAACTGAACCAACTGAGCAATGCAAGCTTTCTATATGGTTTGATGACAGTTCCTGTTACCCAATGAAAAGTTAGCAAAGTAAATGGTTCTGAGTTGCTCTTCACAGCATGGTGGAAGAAGTCAAAATGCAACTGTGTGTAGTGGTTTCTGTGCAAAGCAGCAAGGAAATCGGAGTGCTACTGATTTTCCTGTGGTAGAGCTCGGGCATGTATTTTACCTTTGGCCTATCTATAAATCTAGTGAACCTCTTGGGATGAATTATGTGAGATTGTACAAGATCTCTTTCTGCTATTGAAGACTGACTACAATTGTACTGACTTTACATAGCCCATAGGAAAATCCTTTTAAGTTATGCTTATATAGTACTGTTAAATATTAGTTGTGAGTGGTTTTGGAATATAATAAAATATGGATGGTAAAAAGAAAGATAGCAGATGTTGGATCAAATACAACATAGGTAAGGAAAAGATAATTTCTAAAGCCATATGGAAGTCATATGGAGTCATTATAGAGCCATATGCTTTGTCCTGTCCTGGAGGGAATGTGTCTTTATACTTGTTGGCCCAGATCCTTAGTTCTTACGAATCAAATATACCTTTATTGTCTATGTCACTGACTTGGAATTTCCTTAGATTAAAAAAACAAAACCAAGCCAACCAACCAAACCCCGTCTCTTTTTGTTGTGGTAATAACTAGGTTGCTACCCTTTATATTCTAATAATCGGGATTTTGGCTTTGATTAGACCACCTGGAAATCACATTGTAAAGAAAGCTGGTATTTTAATGAACTACATTTTGATTGCAAGGAGACATGGGAAGAGGAGGAAGTCTTGGCACTGTGCTCTAGAGGCAAGTATGCATGCCTTCATAAAAGTGAAAGCATTCATTTTTTCAGGAAGCTGTATTCAGTTCTTCAGATACCTCTGCAGATTTTATAGATTCAGAGGAGTTTGTGAAAGATTCAGAGTTATCAGAGGTAACATTGTGTGTCTAAATATATTGGGACAAAAATACTGATAACATGAAGAAATCAGTTTTCAGAGATAGTTTTCTCACCACATGGATATTAATGTATGCCAGTAATTGGAGACACCCTCAGATAGCTTTATGGTCTCTCAAGGAACACAGTTTCTAGTATCTCGTGTGTAAGTCAGTCTATGCTAAATCATGGTATGGGCGGGGCGGGGGGAAGTTCTTTGGTTTAAGCACTCAGCAAGACTTGTTGATTCAGTAGAAATACCTTCTCAAAATGAGTTCTTTCACGTTAGTTTAGTCATCAGTTAACAAATATAGAACTGGTGCTTTACTAACTTCAGGCTCAATAGAAGTAACAAGGCAATTTTTGTAGAAGTGTTTTACTGTTGTTGATGGTGTATCATGAGCCGTACAACTGAAACATCATCAATTAGTTTCTCTTTTGTAGGTTTTGTGGACTATATCTGTGGTTAGCAGCAAAGGTGATTGCATTTCAGTGGGTGAGTGTTATCCAACATAGTCCATGTATCAGGATTTTCAAAAATACTTGGAGAGAGTGTGTGAGAGAGTTAATTCTAAAAAAAAAAGAGCAACTCCAAACGCCCACTGAAGGAATGAAGGAGGGAACAGTTTCTTTATAGTGGCCTGGGACTTGCATGCAAGTTGTATATAGTTCTAACCTTACTTTTTCTGTTAAGTATTCTATTTATTTTTATACTTTTCTACTGTTTTGCTCCAGCCATTCATAAACAGCCTGCCTAACAACAGCTTGAGTCTGGCTTCCAACAGGGCTGACATTCTTATAATTGATACGCCGATGTTGATGAAAAATTTCCCCCACTTGGATTGCAGCAGAACTCACTGATTACAGGCGATGCAGAGCACAGCAGAAAATCATACATTTTTAAAAATGACTGATGATCATTTTACTAAATATCACTGTTGCTAGGTCTCTGAGTAATGAAAGCATTCTTCTGAGCTCCAGGGTCTGGAGCACAGAAAGCCAGCGAGGCCACCATCACTGGGATGCTGGGTGTCTAAGATGTCAGGAAGCAGACTCAAAGCTGTATTCTAATAACCTAGAATTAATTGTTAAAAGGTCGGTAAACTTCTTGCAAGAAATTGGCCCTTCTTTTCATGTGAGTTAATTGTTAGTGTGGCTTTTGCACTCATTTGGTAGCCAGGAACGAGATTTGTGTTCACACCTCTGATACTCCTCTTCCTGCAAGGTAAAGTCAGTCATATACCATAGTTAGGAATCTCGCTTATGATGGAAAGCTTGCGCTACTTCTAACGTAAATTTGTGGGAATTGATTAATTCTATTTCCCTTCATTCTTCTAGCCATGTTTCAGCCTGTCTTACAGGTTTTCTTGAGTACCTTTGAAAATGAAGGTTAAGCTGAACTGACTAGAGTATTTGGGAAGCACCATATGAAAATGAAAGCTGTATTTGGCTTTTTTTTTTAAAGTACCATTCTAAAAAAACTAAGCATAAAATATTTGATTATCTGGTAGAAACTTACTGGCATAGAAATTGTCATGGCTTGAAAAAAGTCACAGTGAATAAGACTTTCTTCATTTTGTCCTTTGGAAGCAAAAAGAAAATGATATATATTTTCTATATTATTTAAAATAGTTACTATATTGAGCATACATAAAAAATTGTCATTATTTCAAAATATATATGCTTTTAAAAAAATGTTCAGTGCTGATATTAAACATATCTTCAGAAAAAGATAACTTCACCACATGAACTAAAAACATGTGACCACTAACCTGTGACAATCCCTGTAATGTTCAAGTTTCCTTTTACGACAGAATTTGAATTCTGGTCTCACTAACCAAGAGGGTATCTTGCCTGTCAACATGAGGTCCAAGTTTACCGTGAAATTCTTAAATTTTATGTCTAAATTTACTAAGCAAAACATTTTTTTTTTCAGAAGTAGTAATGAAGCTGAATCTAAGCAAATTCCATACACAAAAAAATCTAAATTTGAATTTATAGAATATTCAGAAATTCAGTTTTCTCACTAATTCTTATAAACTGTACACCAGCAACTGTGTCTGCATATTTGTTTCAGTGATTCCCATATGCTTCCTTTTACAATTAAACAGTCAAAACAATGCAACTTCCATCCTCTTCTGGAGTTTGATTACTGTATCTGGTAGCTTTTATTATTCCAGTGTCCCAGTTGCAGTAGCCTTGCCAAACACACTGCTAGGTTTAGACCCTGCCTAATGGTATTTTTTTCTTTACAATTATACTTGTATTTTCTTCTAGAAAAAAAAAAAAAAAAATCTTTCCAGCAAGCTGAAAGGCTCTGTAACAATTTTGGCTCTGTATCAATTTTGATAATTTGGCAAGTATCCTGCCATGAATGCCTTATTTAGTTAAATGGTGACCTCAGTGCCCATTGGACCATAATATTATTCCTGCTGTCAGTCTTGCTTTCAGTTTTTGGCTCCTTCCCTGGGTTAGTATTGGCTCCTATAAGACATAAGAAATAAGAAAAACATCTGCTGTCACCCCAGGAGGCTGGCAGAATTCATCCAGAGGGATGTGTGCTGCTGTTGATCATCTTTTCAGGACTCAGTGCCACCACAGTCAATGGCAATAATAGAATATGCTCAGAAAGAAAGTGGAGGCTCTGAGCCAAACTTTTGCAGACACCAAATGACAAACTGTTATGTATTGAAGGGAGGGGGGAGTAGAGGAGGAAAAAAACCCCCAAAACCCTCAAAAACCCCACCCCCAAGTCAAGCAGATAAAAAGTACAAAAGAAGGATGATACCTCCCTATTTCCCGAATAAATGGCTTAGATCATAAAACTTACCTCTTAGACTATTTTTTCTTTGTCACTAGACACCTTGTACTGAACTAATTGGAAGCTCAGAGGCTTCTTTCTCAATCACCACTGTGTTAGGATAAGCATCTGAACAGGGTCAGAAGTCATGGGTGTATAAGGAGAGAGGGATTAGAAAGGTTTAAGAAAGATTAGGTTTAGAAAAAGGCAGGTAAAGACTGAAGGTTAGGAGCGTAGTCATAGAATCATAGAATATCTCAAGTTGGAAGGGACCCATAAGGATCAACTGAGTCCAACTCCCTGCTCCTTGCAGGACTTCCTAAACTAAACCATATGACTAAGAGCATTGTCCAGATGCTCCTTGAACTCTGTCAGGCTTGGTGCTGTGATGACTTACCTGGGGAGGCTGTTCTGGTGACTGACAATCCTCTCAGTGAAGAACCTTCTCCTAATGTCTCCTCATGCAGCTTCATTCCATTCCTTTGTGTCCTGTCGCTTGTCACCAGAGAGAGATCAGCACCTGCCCCTCTGCTGCCCACCTTAAAGTTGTAGACTGCGATGAGGTCATACCTCAGCCTTCTTTTCTCCAGGCTTAACAAACCAAGTGACCTTTGCTGCTCCTCATAAGTCTTGCCCTTGAGAGCTTTCACCATCTTGGTTGTCCTCCTCTGGATAGTCCTTCTTGTATTGAGGCACCCAAAACTGCACACAGTATTTGAGGTGGGGCTGTGCCAGTGCAGCGCAGAGTGGGACCATCACTGCCCTCAACCGGCTGGCTATGCTGTCCTTGGTGCACCCCAGAACATGGTGGGCCCTTCGGCTGCCAGGGCACACTGACTCAATTCAACTTGTCATCAACCCAAACCCAGTCAGAGGAACTACTAGCTTTATCTCTGTACTTCCATAGTTCTGGACAAAGCGGTATCATTGTGAACTTAGTTTCACATGGTGCTTCACAACATTTACAATCTCTTTTTCTAGGTTATAATCCCTACAGAGATGGTATTATCCAGAGAGATAGCTAGTAGCAAAATTCAGGCTCATTTTTTTCCTCTTCTGACTGGTATTATGTTTAAAAAAGATGCTACAGACTTTCACAGGGTTTTCTTTCATATGCTAACAGCTGCTATAGCTGATCATAATGGGAAACATTCCCAGGACCTTTGATTTGAAGTCAAGTTTTACTAAAACAGCACATTACAAAAATCTGATACATGACTTAATCTCAAGGAAGACGCTTCCTTCTTTACAGAAAGTTAATTTTATTCAGTAGAAATCTTTTGCAACCTAGAGCGAGGATCACTAGATGCTTTTAGCTGGTAAAACAAAGCAGTGATGGTTGACAATATGGGCATCATCAGTAATCAAAAATAAAACTACTTAAGTATTGCACATAGCTTTTAGTATGTTGAGCACTTTACAAGTCTTAATAAAATCAAAGACTTGAATTATGCGCAGTGTGTCCCATGGTGACAGTGAGGATTTAGAGAGTGACCAGGAATAAAATATCCGTGAATATTTGTCTTAGAGTGGTGTATCTGCAGACAAAATGGGAATCACATTACGTGTGACTTCTGCCTTTGTAACCTATAGATCCCATTTCCCTTTCTAAACTAGTTTGTGAGGACAAGTCATACTTATAAACTATAAAATAAAGCTGATCTTACAGTTCATGCCCGTTTTCCTGATTTCCATGAGCTGACTCTGAAATACAGACACACATTTATTTCTTAACGTGCATTTCTCAAATGCATCTTCTAGTTATATGTCTTACTTCAATGTCTTGTTACTGAATAAACTAGAATCAGGTATTTGCAAGATGTGAATTACTGATGTGCAAATCATTGCTTTTTTTTTACTAGTGCTTAATTAAGCTCCTTTTTCTTTTAAGAAGTAGTAAAGGTAAAATTTTTAACTTCATGTGATACTTGGGTGGGATTGTCAATGAATGTCATTCACAGATAAATTATGGGGGGCACCTGCATCTTGGGAAGCTGTGTGAGGTAATTATGCAGCACTGTAAACGGAGGAAGACTCTAAAGCTTCAAGCTGATGAGTAGGTTCTGTAAAACACAGCTTGTGAATAGTGTAAAGTGTGACAGCCTGCTTTGATGAGCTGTTTGATCTTTATGCTGCTGCAAACTTTTCACCGGAATAATTTATATAAAATATAAAAGAAAAATCTGGAGTTCTAGGCCCTGTAATAAAGTTACCAGATTATCACAAAATCATACAAGATAAAGCACATGGTTGATTTCCACCTCTTTTCAAAATTGAAATTTCTGTAATAGCATTAACTTTATTACTGATCATTGTCAACTTCTGCTCCCCTGAAGGTTAAGCAAATTAAAAAGTCAATACTCCGTGATGGTTTAACAATCGTTATCCTTTAATTTATCTCTTACTATTAATCTTAGAGAAAATTTAAATCGACCTATCCTCTTGCCTCTGTTGGTTATATTTCCTGATCAGTGGACAATAACTGCTTGCTGTATCATGCAGAATTATAGACAGAGTGAATATTCAGAGGTAACAGGTTTTGTGACATATGCAGTATTTGTTAGTTTGGTAAATCTTGAAGCCCAAAACTGCAGACTCAAGCGACAGAAGTGTCTGCCTTTAAGCACCTCACCTGCCCTCTACCAGAAGTGCAACTCTGCTAGGGCTGCTCATAACAATTCTGGCCCATGGGGAACTTCAGAGTTACTGTTCTCATCTAGAAAATGACCTGTCAGAGAAGGAGCTTCATCTACAAGTTTTAGCACAGGCAGATTCAATCCTGCCATGAGCAAGAAGACTTAGATACAATTCTTCATGTTATAAGAGCCAAGAACGGACACCATGTATCTTTATTTTCCAATAGTCCCACTTCTGATTGCTTACAAAGGCTATGTTCAATGTCACAGTCATGCATCAATTCCTAGCAGTGCATCACTGGTACAGACGTGAGGGGAGGATATGATCTCTGTGCCAATTAAAAGTTATTCCTGTTATTTAAAAGGGTGAGGTTAAAGTCAAAAAGAATTCACTGAGCTTGTTTTCATTCTATATAGCATAAATAAAAATTAGTAGAGCTATAGTATGCAAGTCAAACAAATTTAACTTTCCTCTCTTCTCTGCCTTAAATTTCAGTCGGTATCTATGAATTTGCAGGAACTGTGTATGTTTCTCTGCATCAAAACCATACCAGCTGCTGTATTTGTAGTCTACAAGTGCTGACTTTGGATAATATGATGCTGATATTTAGTGTCTGGAGGTGTAGGTACGAAAGAATGTATGTTACCTAAACGAAATTTATCTACAAGGAATTTTTCTTCCTTTAGGTTTAAAAACTTTTGTCTGCTTAATCATTTATGCAAGGGAGTAATGAGATTTCGATTACACAAAATTGTTTCCATAGCAGTGGGTAATGAATGAGGTCAGAGCTACTTGATTAAATAATAGCACTTGTAAATTTCTTACAATGTGAGATAACTGGTCCTTTTAGGGGAAGTGTTTAGTTTAATATAATTATTTGAAAGTAATCATTAAAATTGTTACTTTACAATTATGTCTGCATTTTCAATACTTTTGCAAAGTAGAGCTGTGTATCTTTCCTCCAGATTCCTGACTCCCCCCACCCCCCCCTCCAAGCGCCTTCAGTCTGAAAGCTGCATTACACTCTGTAATCTGAGGTGAGAAGTGTTGTGTGCTATTAAATATTTTTGATTTCTTATTGGCTGACTTGCTGCTCTTCAAATATTTGTGCTGCACATAGGAACTTTATTTCCTGTGTCATTAAAGGCTTAGAAATGGCTTTATATCCTACAGACAGCTGCCTTTAATTCATTGTGATTTCCTTTATAATTTTAATACAATAAGCATAAATATTATATACTACCCTTGAATCAGAAAAGACCTTAGAGGTTACTGGTTTGTCCAATTTGATGGATAATAGAATGATTCTCTGGCATTCTTCAAATCATCATTGATCCATTTGTTTTATAATATTACCAAATAGTTATGTTTGTGAGTCTCTCAGGTTTTTCTGTCCCACTGCCTTCCTCCTTCATCTTTTATCCTGTTGCCTCTAAAACTTTCTGAAAAATCATAAATATCTTTGGAAAAAATATAAATGAAAATAAATTCTGTTTGACAGGCTTAGCACTGGGGAAGGTTGCCTATACTCCTACACAATATTGATAATTTGCTGTTTTCTATAAAATAGAAACAACAAGCGTTCCTCCCATGTGAAAATGTTTGATTTTAATCAAATGAAGACTTAAAATTCCTGTATAACCAAGTTTTCTAGGGAGTTCTGCACTTCAAGGAAGTGAGCAGTTAATTCCTTTACACAAGGACTAAGATCCCAGTTTTGGAGTAGTTATGGTACTTTGTGCTTAGAGACTCTCTCCCTTAAGCTGTGTAATGTAACGCCTTCCCTAATCCATGGAGTCTTTGTGATTTTTTGGTCATTGGAGAAGTGGGTTTGAGCATGTCCTGGTTTCAGCTGGGATAGAGTTAATTTTCTTCACAGAAGCTAGCATAGTGCTGTGCTTTGGATTTAGTACTACAAGAATGTTGATAACACGCTGATGGTTTTAGTTGTTGCCAAGTAGTGCTCAGACTGCTCAAGGACTTTTTGAGCTTCTCCTGCTCGGCCAGGGGCATAACAAGCTGGGAGTACAGCACAGCTAGGACCTAAACTGTCCAAAGAGCTATTCCATACCATATAACGGCATGCTCGGGGGGGGTTAGTTGATCGGTCGGTGGCAGGCAGAGTGGTCACAGCTCGGGCTGTGTGACCGCGGCTCGGGGGGAGTGATCGCGGCTCGGGACGGGCTGGGCATCGGTCAGCGGGTGGTGAGCAATTGCATTGTGCATCACTTGTTTTATATATTCTGTATATTTTCTTACCATTATTATTATTATTATTATTATTATTATTATTGTTATTCTTCTCTCTTATTAAACTGTCTCTATCTCAACCCACAGGTCTTACTTTTTTTTTTTCTTTTTCCTTTTCTCCGATTCTCTCCCCCATCCCACTGAGGGGGGGGGGGAAGTGAGCGAGCGGCTGCGTGGTGCTTAGTTGCCAGCCGGGTTAAACCACGACAGAGCACCAGTTTTTGTCACTGGTGTTAGCTGCATTAGTTTTCTGTAAAACACAGAAGAGGGGAAGAATTTCCTTTTACAAACCAGTCTCCATCTTTTTCTTTCTGATAACCCTGATGCCACAAGCAAGGAAGTATTATGAAGTTAACATAGTGAAAGTGTACTGTTTGCTAATAGATAAAAGCCTCCTGTTCTGTAATTGAGCAGGATGGAGAAAAGTATGCAAATGAAAAGACATTGCAAAGTTTAATTTTGCTGGCACAGCAGTTTGATACTTATTTTTTACATTGTATTTGTATATATCTTTTAGTGAAAAAAAATGTTCTACTTTTGGAACCTTCTAATGACCTCTGTTTTAATGTTGAATCTTTGTGGCAAAGAATAGTTTTGTCAGCAGTTTTCTTATGTCAGCTTCTGTCACATAATTATCTTGTAAAAATTACTCTAATAATTTCGATCATATAGACCATAAAAGATTTACTGGTCATTCTTCCCTTAAAATTGGGCAAAATAAAATGCTTGATCTTTAAATTTATTTTTCATCCTTGCATAGTAGTAAAAAAAATGCCAAGAGGTGATGATTGAAAAAACTTGGATTGGAGTTGGGTATTGCCTAGTTTTAACAACAAAATTACAAGCAATCAGCTAAAGTACTTCCTGTAATCAAGATAAACAAGTTAGGTAATTTCTGTACTGTTTATTACTTTCTTCTCATTTTTTAAGACCTTTTTCTCACATATGTAAGACTTTGAGACTTTTGGATTGTAATGAATCGTATAGTGTGACAAAAATGAGTTAAGTGTGAAGACAGTAAGTGAAACGTGATTTTTATTGCTCGTAACAAGTTTTTGTTGAATTATTGATATTTAAAATGTTTTATCATCTGTGACAAAGAAATTTCTCCTGGATTAATCAGTCAATAGGATGAAGGTAATTTGGCAGTGTTCATTTCATGATAATGTCTGTATCAATTTTATTTTCAATTGTGTGCTTTCTTTGATTTGCCTTCTATTAGGTGGGAGGAAAAAAATGGAAGGATAACAGCAAATGCATGCATCTTTTTACCCTTCTCTATAATTTTCCATTAAGGATCCCTTCCCTTTCTATAGTTTAATAACTCAGTCCCATCTGATATTGCTTCATATATATTTAACAAGTTTAATTTCCATCATATTTAAGGTTAGTGATCTGTCATGGCTACTCTAAAGCTCTTTTTATTTTGAAAGAATGGTCTCATTATAATGCTTGAACCACAGAAAAGACAGTTAAAGCCTAATGTTCTGTCTTACATAGTAATTGTCTAATCTGCCTAATGTACCTATTTCTATGGTATGTAGGGACCAAAGAATAATGACGTGTCTCCTTTGATTTACACTTACTTGTCCCCATTAATAAAATGAAATCCTTGTTTTGCCCTTTTATCTGCTACTTTATAATTGAACAAGGTCTTTAGGGAATATTTTAATGTGACAATAATTCGGTCTTCATAAAGGAAATTAATAAGAAATGATCTTTTGACTATAGAAAAGGAAAATAAGTTTATGGATATGGGCTAGATGCTAGTTTGATGATTTGTGAAGTATTTTCAGTGAATACTCCTAACCTGTACATCACTGACTTGTCCTGGTTTTATTTATTTTATTTATATATTTATGCATTGCAGACAGTAAGTATTGCTATAAACCATTGCTATCTTGAACCAAGAATCGTAAGTTTTTAAAGAACACCCTATTTGTCCATTTAGAATGCATGTAAGTTTGTAATGACAGATGTAAAATTGCAGATTTTTAGTTGTGGGAATAATGCTCTATTTCTGCCTATGTCTTACATTAAGTATGATTTTAAAAAATTGTTTGATGATCATATTGTGCAATCCTATATTCCTCCCCTATTTACCCTTCTGTAACTTCAGTGGGCACTGCTTTTATCATCTATTTTTACTTGCTTGGTATCATTATTAAGACTGTGCTTTTTCATTTCACTACAATGCCTGGAGTTCTTCATTGCTTCCCTTTTCACTTCTGTCGTATATGTTTAATTGTCTTGTATAACTAGTCTAACAGTCTTTACCAGTGTGTTTTTTCTGTTGTGTACTTTGATTCCCTACACTATGCTTGCATTGTCTGCCATTTGTGTAATACCAAAACACTTAAAATCCTAAATATGTTTATCTTGATAAGATCCCTGTGCAAGAGAAACTAGTGTTACTCTTGTTCTATAGCTGAGGGGCAAAGACAAGAAGAGTCTAGATAATGTGGCTGAGAACTTTAAAAATTTGGTGAACAGAACAGGGACTTCAGTGTGTCTCCCAGTTCTTAGGCTGGTATGGAAATCACTCAGCCAGCTTTCCAGTTATTCAGAAATACTGTTTTACATCAATGGAGGTGTTACATCATAACACCTCCATTAACATGTTAAAATGTTTAAACTTTGAACTGAGTCTTTTTTTGCATTTTTTCAGATTTTGGATAACGTAGGTGTCTGCTGTTTCATATTCTTAAGTGACAACCATACCCAGGAACCCTTCGTCTGACAGACGGTTATGCTGTTTGTGGGATCATGGCTGGAACACTGTATTTTACTAATCTAGTTTCCCTTGCCTCTCAGGTCAAGGTTTTAAAATTAATTCCTGTACTGCAGCAATTTTTGTCCGTCAAAACAATGACATGAAAAGGGGATTTTATACAAGTAACCCACACCAGAAATATGAAGGGCACAGAAAAAAAATCCATCAGGATTACTGAAGGTATGCACAAATACAATAGAGAAGCTGGTCACTGGAAAAAAAGAAAATTTATTTGGTCTTGGACCCTAGACTCTTCACAGTGAAGGATTTTTTAATTTTTTTTGGTCAGCACAGAAAGTAAGGTTCTGGTTTTAAGTAAGGAGTGTCAAGGAGCTTCTCAGTATTTCTGCAGGAATGCAGAAAGCAAAAGGAATGGTTGTCTTGCAGGAGTTTACCATCTCACTCTTGAACTAATAAGAAAAGTTTTGGAATCTATTTTGGACTTATTTTAGCTTGTGAATATTTTATAAGAGAAAAATGCTTGGCTATCTTATCAGCCATGTTTTCCACAGATCATTCTGTTTCCTTTTATTCAGTGAAAGGAATAGTGTTTTTCTGGATATCAATAATTCATCCTTTGAAACTAGCCAAACCGTAGCTACAGTATGATAACTGACATCAGTGTAACCTAATAACGACTAAGAAACTCATATTCAAAGAAATGCTGTGAATAGACCAGTTTATAGGGAGTACCTCTTAGCTCACACTTAGTTTAGCCTTCGCTTTCTCTTTCCTACAAGACTGACTCTTCTCAAAGAGGCTTGTAAGTCTCCGTACACCTATTTATTTCTCACGTTCCCGTCTGCCTGGTTTATTAATGTTTCAGTGAAATCCTGTGTTTGCTAAACTGCAGTAGAACAGGTGAACTGGTTCTTTTGCTTGTTTCTATCACTGGATGAACTGGTACTTAGTAACTATTAAGACGAAGACTACAGATGGTAACTATATATGATGGAGAACATCTGCTGTGGCAATGTATTCAGTTGGTAACTGATGTGTTGACATACAGTGTACATTGCCCATCTGCTGAGGATATAGCATAATATTATGGATTTATATAAATTTAAGACCCCTGTTTAGAGTTATCAAAATGGTGAGAGAATGTATCTAAGGGAAAGTAATTGGATTACTAATAGCAGTCTAATAATTTTAAACTCAGTGTTTAATAATATTCAACTCAGGTCTGCCTAACAGAAAGGAGAAATAATCTTGTGTGCAAAATTATTCCTCTTCACACAGCACCTGTTGGTGGCTTTGGGGAAACAGATGAATGAAAAGGAAAGGAACATAACCATAGATTTCCAAGGTGTAAGAGTGGCTAGTGTGAAAGTGGTGCTGATCTGATATAAAACGTGTCTGAAAATGCAGGCTCTAGGAATGCATTGCTGTTAATTGAGAGGCAGTTAATAAAGATAAAATTGCAAGTTGCTGTCATCGTTATCTAAAGCAGCCCTTCCCTGGCTTTCCCAAACTGTATTTTATTACTGTAGTATTACTGCATATTTCAAACTAGGTTCAACTGCCATTCTGTGCAGCCCCTTTCTCATCTCATGTTCTCTAGGATGGAATTCCAAGGCCGATACTGGGCTTGCTCCATTAGTGTTACTGTTTTTAAACATCGCTTAAATTGAGCATTGCTTCCTCTTGTGTGACGTGGGCATGACATGATGCCCTGTATTCTCATCACAGTTGATACTTAATGATTTTTGTGTGCTATTTGTACTAGTTCAATGTTAGAGAAGCAGGTGTATCAGAGTTCCTTTTCTTTGTTTGACCAGACTTTAATCCAGTTTGTTTCCCTCACATTACCTGCCTGTTTCCTATGTGTTCTAATATATCTTAACAAAAGTCCAAGTTTTTTTTTCAGTACCGTACTTCAGAGAGTGCCTACCAGGTTGTCTTCATAATGCACTGTTTTTTTAGGGCTTATAAAAAGGCAAATTATTCTCCGATGAGGTTTTAAGCTTTCATAATAATTTTCTGATTTTATTTCCTACACCCCTGGCTTGAATGGAGTGTCTGTGCATTAGTTCTCTGTTTATACAGATATTCTAGAGAGAGGTAAAACAAAGCAGGCAGGACTACGTTTTCAAAAAAGAAAACTGTTTTTGAGTGTCTTTTCCCTTTTTTGAAATCTGCTTTCTTAAGGTAATTGTGTTTAAGCATCCCAGGACTTGTGTAATCTAAATGAATATTTATTGTTGAAAATATAAGACAAAACATTGAAGTTTCTGGTCCAGGTTTGTGTAAAACCATTGGTAGAACAGTGAGTCCCAATTCTTGTACGCTCCTTCTCATCGTGCATTCTCTTCCATTTTGCCATTAAGTTCAGGAAATATGTATTTCACAAAATATGCTGTTTCTCACTTAATCTACCTGAATGTTCCTGTCATCAAGTAATTAAAATAACAAACACTTTTTGAAACAACAGGTAAGCAGAGTGGATAAAGATAGTGTTACATTACTTGTAGCTACTGAGCCTGTAAATAATTAAACAAATTACCGTCACTGTCAGGTTATTTTTTTTTTAAGCACCTTTTTCAGGTTGTGGTGCTGGTTACTTAGTGCTTTGACGTGAAGAAATAGCAATGGAACAAGACGATACAGTTAATAACAGGACTGATTTGTACACAGTGTAAATGAAAGCAGCCTTTAAATCTCCTTTACTGATCTCTGCACAATTAAATAATGACTTGGGAATAAACTTTCCTTAATACTTAACTTCCAATTAAGTAAGCGAAGAAGCTAGCCATGTAGATGAAAAATATAAAATATCCCAACTGAATACAAATATTACATAACAGCAACTAGTCTGCATATTAATTATAGCTACAATAATGGCAAGAGTTAGGCTTGGTATGTAGCTGATCATGAGACAGCTCCAAATGATATGTGGCAGGGGATGATTGTTTTACTGATATTTTAATTAAGAAATAATATGTGTGGGAGATTTTAATAGAGGTGAAATAAGCAGTATAAATGCAGGAATACAGCTGTTCAAATGTATTACAGACTTTAATACCTTTAGAGAATCAAATATTGAATAGGTCTGTGACAACTTACTACTCTATTCTGGGTCACAACAACCCCATGCAAAGCTACAGGCTTGGGGAAGAGTGGCTAGAAAGCTGTCTGGTGGAAAAGGACCTGGGGGTGTTGGTCAACAGCCGGCTAAACATGAGCCAGCAGTGTGCCCAGGTGGCCAAGAGGGACAGTAGCATCCTGGCTTGTATCAGGAATAGTGTGGGCAGCAGGAGCAGGGAAGCGATCATGCCCCTGTACTCGGCACTGGTGAGGCTGCACCTCAAATCCTGTGTTCAGTTTTGGGCCCCTCATTACAAGAAGGACATTGAGGTGCTGGAGTGTGTCCAGAGAAGGGCAACAAAGCTGTTGAGGGGTCTGGAGCGCAAGTCTTGTGAGGAGCAGCTGAGGGAACGGGGGTTGTTGAGGCTGGAGAGCTAAAGCTCAGGGGAGACCTTATTGCTCTCTACAACTACCTGAAAGGAGGCTGTAGTGAGGTGGGTGTTGGTCTCTTCTCTCAAGTAACAAGCGATGGGACAAGAGGAAATGGCCTACAGTTGTGCCAGGGGAGGTTTAGATTGGATGTTAGGAAAAATTTCTTCACTGAAAGGGTTTTCAGGCACTGGAACAGGCTGCCCAGGGAAGTGCTTGAGTCCCCATCCCTGGAGGTATTTAAAAGATGGGTAGGTGTGCTTAGAGACATGGTTTAATGGTGGACTTGGCAGTGTTAGGTTGGACTTAAGATCTTCAAGGTCTTTTACAATCTGAATGATTCTATGATTCTATTCTATTGGCAACCAAAAGTCAATACAGCAAAAGGATCTGTAGGGTGTTAGAACCTTTTGAAAATATAAAAACTGCCTTCCTCCTTCAATGAAGAAAACTGTTGACTATTTTATTGACTGTTAGGAAATTTTAGTTTTATAATCTTAGGAATATCTTGAAAATTCAGTTTGATATATTGACAAAAAGGTTGGGGGTAAGGAAGGAGTGTGTAAACAATGACAGAATTTTCCAACCTTAATATTTTCAAGTTCACTACCATAAAATGGACGTTTTCATTCATCTCTTTTTGTTTAATGATCTGTAGTTCTGTAAGTTTCTATATCAAAATCCATAACTATGAATGTCTTTAGCAAGGTGTGCATCCCTGAGATTTTTAAATAGGGATGCTGAGTGGCAAAATCAAGAAGGTCTGTGGTTTCATCTTCGCTCCGCCGATGACTTCTGTGGTGACTGATTTGGCCACTTAATCATCATCTTGGTTTCTTTTCTGAGAGGAAGAGATAATTATACCTCCTTTACTATGAGAGCCACATTAATACTTTTATTCAATATAAACCTGTACAGAGTATAAAAGCCCACTGTGCTATGCAGCGGAGGACCATGCAGTGAAATCTGGCGTGTAGAGTTTACAGTCTGAAAGACAAGCTCTAACAGTTACAGAAGGCAGACGAATTCCTGGGAAGAGTGAAATAAATGGCGCATGTAATTTTTAACAAGTCAGTACCTGTCAGGGCACTGTGGGGCTGGGGGCTCCCTGAAGGCCAAGGGATGCCCAGACTGGCAGGGCCAGGCCTGGCAGCCAGGGTCTTGTCCCACCGCCACATCCAGGGAGCAGGGCAGGCTGAGGCAGCCCCAGCCCTGGGCCTCAGGAACCTCCTTGGGGCCAGCCCGGGGTGTCAGCCTGTGGGTGAGGGTGAGGATCAGGCCCGGGGAGGGGAACCGCCCAGGTTGGCCGGGGCCCGAGCTGGTGGCCCTGGGCTGGGCTGAAATGGCGTCCTAGGCCACAGGTGGGGTGGGGGGAGGCCCTGGCGGAGAGCGCCAGGGCCAGTGAGGCCTGTGAGTGCCCCCAGGGCCTCGGAGATGTGAGTCTAGGTTGCCTAATCCTCAATATTTTGTTTTATTACAATGTCTGGTATATAGAGCCACACACCATCCGCTAAAAAAACCAAAAACAAACCAAAGCCCAACTAAACAAAAAACCCCGCAAAACCCAATCCCCTCCCTCCCCCAAAAAAACAACAACAACAAAAATGAACCTAGGTTTCTCTTTCCCTGTTTATAGTCAAAACACTGATGGTGGTCAAGGCATTTCTTTGGGACTGATCTGTCCAGCTTGGTGATGATGTGGGCCACAAATTGTCCATAGCCAAGCGTCACATTCCTGGAAATGCCTTTTGCTGTCCCGTACGTCACTGTCCTGAGCAATGAGCTAATTTCTGTAGGTTGTGCTCTGTGCATGTTTGATGCAGTATATGTGTTTCAGTGTGGAGTGTGAAACATCTGACTCACCGTATCCAAATTTGTCAGGGAATGAGGTCCAGTTATGCAAATAGAAAGCAGCTTTTGTCTTCTGTCTGGTTATTTGCTTAGGAAGTACTGAATTACTGTTGCAACTCTGAATAATGTGTTATTATCAATATAGCCACATCATGCGCTGTGCTGTAATTGCTAGTAAAAAGATAGAGCCTGCATTTTGGGAGGGAGACTAACGGAGGAGAAACTGATTAGCTAATTAAGTTGTGATACTGAGGTTCCCTAAAAACAACTGTTGGTCTACTGTCCTTTGCTGCCAGATGCAGTGCAACTGCTTTATTAGTTCAGTGCTGCTCTGAGGAAGTGCCCTTACCTTTATGTCCGGCTGTGTCCTCAAGGCCACCTCACAGCAATGCATTTTGACTACGACAGTATAGCATTCCTACTGTAGTAATAATCACTGAACCAGTGTCAAACATCTTTCCTTGTATAACAAATATCCCAAAGGGGTTTAATGGCAATTGATTTCCTGCTTAAGTGGCCTATAGGAAAGTCATCTGTAAACAGGATATTTCAAGCTGTTGGTCTGTGCAGAGTGCTCGAAGCGCTGATGTAGATCTATGGGTGCAGTTCAAGTGCTCAGTACTTGCCTCAGTACTGAATTTTGCTGCCTCCCTGATGCTTGTTTAGCATAACTTGTCAAGTATTCAGGAAGTCATTAGTATTATGCTGTCACCACAGGCAAGTTCACGGCACATTCTGATATTTTGCATATGATATGTTTTAAATGCTGTACAATCTAGGCTGGCTTTTCCTATCGTTTCTCTTGATTTTTGTGCAGCATCCATGACTGTTGCACATAGCAGGCAGTTACAGAGCATGACATCCTTGCTGCAGCGCCCACACGAGACTGATAGGGATTCCAGTGCATAATTCCAGTGCATGTGACTCATCAGTCAGCTTGGTGCAGCTGAGGCTCCTCTTTAATATCTAGCTCTCGGCTCTATGAGAGCCACTTACTGACAGAAGAATTCCTGTGATAGATTAAACACTTCCGTTGAAACACTGGTTCGCTGATAGCCTGTCAGCTCCCTGCAGATTCTCTGTGGTGAATTTTGTTCCCCTCACACTTGATAATTACTGTTTTGTTACATCATGCTTCTCAGTGAAGGTTTACTCGGATAATTAATTCTAGTGATAGTAAATTAAAATTGTACATAAATTCTGTTCACACCTAGTACATATTATTTTGAACTAGTACCTCAAAAGGTCCTTCAGTGTATGTCTGACAGACTCATTGATATGTAGCTCTATAACTGCATATGTAGCTCTTGGCAATTATGCTGCTTATAGGGAAGGAACATACAACATATTTGATGCTAAATATATGTGTTTAAGATCTAATGTCAAGGAGAGGATTAGTATCTAGTTGTTAGTCTGGTGCCTCATAGAATATTTCTATTGTTTCTGAAGAGATATGGACAGGTAGGTGCTTAATTTCATCGAGCAGGAATCCAGGAAGACTGATTTGCTTTTTTCATAGCACTTCTTAGCCACAACCATATGCTGACTTTCACTGTCAAATTGCTAAACATTAACTAACCCAAATACTTAATTTGCAGGAGGCCCAGAAGATCAATGGTGGTGGAGATACACAGGCAGATGGGGCCTGCAAACCAACAGATGAAAAAGAGGAGAATGTGGCAGCAGAAGTGGGATGGATGACCTCCGTGAAGGATTGGGCAGGAGTCATGATATCTGCCCAGACATTAACTGGCAGAGTACTTGTAAGTTTTCTCTGATTTTCTGTATTCATATTTTGAAGAACATTTTTTAACAAATGCTTTGTCCCAGCATTAGTGGAGGATTTTTGATTGGTTTGTTGTATCAGTGCTGAGCCAATCCCAGTTTTCTCTTTTGGAAGTAAAACAACAGACTGCAAGAGAGAAGCAGAGAGAGCAAGTAAGAAAAACTGATTTCCAGCCCACCCCCCAGCATACTTCAGTATTCTGGCACCATGATCTTGAACTGTACTACAGCCACTGAGTTTAGTAATTTATCATGATTTAACCCCAGATGGCAACTAAGCCCCACACAGCCACTCGCTCGCTCCCCACTGGTGGGGTGAGGGAGCGAATCAGAAGAGTAAAAGTGAGAAAACTCTCAGGGGCTGAGATACAGGCAGTTTAATAGGGAAAGCAAAAGCTGTGCACGCAAGCAAAGCAGAACAAGGAATTCCTTCAGTACTTCCCATGGGCAGGCAGGTGCTCAGCCATCCCCAGGAAAGCAGGGCTCCATCACACATAACAGTGACTTGGGAAGACAAGTGCTGTCACTCTGAACATCCCCCCCTTCCTCCTCCTTCCCCCAGCTTTACATGCTGAGCATGACGTCGTATTGTGTGGGCATCCCTGGGGTCAGTTGGGGTCAGCTGTCCTCCTGTGCCCCCCCAGCCTCTTTGCTGGTGGGGTGGGGTGAGGAGCAGGAAAGGCCTTGGCTCTGTGCAAGCCCTGCTCAGCAGCAATGAAAACAACTCTGTTGCCAGCACTAATCCAAAATCTAGCCCCATACTAGCTACTATGAAGAAAACTAACTCTATCCCAGCCAAAAGTAGCACATAATTTCATATTATGTGGTAAAATTATACGCCTATTTTGTCTGGAAATAAAATTGTGCTAGCAAAAATGGAGGCCAACTTGGAAAATAAGCACAGCATTAGAAATGTAGATAGCGGTCAGAACTGTAAAGCAAAGACAAGTTTGAATTGGGCATGCGATGCGATTTGTGACACTTCCAGTAGACTAGAAATGATTTTATGTTCTCTTGATCTTTTTCTGTATTAACTTATGAAATCCTTCAAACGTGAATATGTATCAAATAGAGCTACAAATCAGATATTGGTAATTTGTGGTTTAAAGTTCCACTGAAAAAAATTGAGTTTTCACTTCATTTGAATATAGTTATTTCATAGCCTTGTCAAATCTTATTTCATTGCTAAGGGTTTTCTGTGGAGTTCACAGCAGTAAAAGGTGTCCCCTGTGTGATGATTTTGATTAGTTTCCTTGTTAGAATGCGTGTACTTATAAACTAACAGCTAAAGTGATTTAAATCCCATTTAAAACTTTTGAGAATCCTGGTGATGCTTTGGAACTAGTTTGGGTTAAACTGAAAAGGGAATTTGTGTCCTTGATTGTTTACTTTGGTTAAGAGAGATTTTACTGTGAGTTGGTTCTGGTCTATAGATTAATTATTTGGGTGGGGGGAGGGAAGGAAATGAAAAGAAAAGAAATTGCACTTCCCAAATAAGACTGTAACAGTGAAAAGTTGAGGTGGCTCAGTTGGTACACTCTTGTTTAGTTCTGCAATAAAATTATTTTTTTCTACCAATACCTTTTGCCCATTTGCTTATGTTAAATGCTGACTTTTATCAATAGCTTGAAAGCATGTTCCATTGCAGCTTTTAGCACTATGTATTCTATGCCAAACTGACATTGATTGTCTTGTGAACAGTGGCTTATTGATCTTTTGCATGTTTTCCTGATGTCTTCAGCATTAAAAATAACAAATTTTAGAGCCATGCTTCTTGTTCCAATTAAGTATTAAGGCTAGAAATCACCCAAAACCAGAGTCCTATGCTACTAGCTATGCAATCAGAAATTGGCCTGTGTTTTTTTTACTGAGGTATATGTGAGCATAAAACCAACAATCAAGACCAAAACCTAAAATATAAAGCACATTTTACTATGTGTTTTTATTCAAGATACTGGGAGAACTTATTCAATTCTATTTGATGACTTTTTTTTTTTATTTTTTTTTTTTTGTATTTGCAGTTTACTATTGCATCTTATAAGGGACTAGTTTATTTCCAGAGCTTTTTGTATTTTTTGTAGACAGCTGGCCAACATCATTGAATCAGATTATTCCTGCGAGTATATTTATATTCTTGTCAAGGTATAACAGCAGGTATTGTACTCATCTGGGCTCATCAATATGATTGACCAGCTGAGAATTAAGTAGCGATGTATGGACATTGTTAGTTAATTTCGATCAGTTTAGAAAACAAGATGCATTTATTTTAAGACAGCACTTACCAGTTTCAGCATTTTAATTGGTAGGATGTAATTCCTGGAGCACCATTTTCAGTATGAACATTGACTGCTCATTTAAATTTTACTTTATGGTTATATTTGCTAAAGGTTAACTGCTTCAATGAATGTTTGTGCTAGAGAGAATAGTCACATTATTTGTAGATATAGGATGTAACTAAGTTAAGTCAGTATTTTTATCAAACTATATTGTTTGAAAGTATTATAACTTACTGAGTGAATTCCTACTAACTTAACACAGTCTGTTCCTGCCAGCTATTGTATTTCTGAATCAAAGTGTGGTGGTATTTATTATTTCCCCCCCTGAAAGAACTGGTGGCTGTACAGTGCTATGAAATCAAATCTGAATGAGATATCTGCAGCTAAAGAAATTATAGTACGTTTTTACACTGTAGGAGTTCGAATTAAAATAATTCTTATACATCCAATGTTTACAAAAAAAAATTTAAAAGTGGTCCACTGAAAATGGACTTGGGAAAGGAGTTATAATTGATCTTCAGTTTCACGTGATCACCTGAAGGCTGTTGTGTAACTGCTGCTTGGGTTAATTTGACAAGTGAAGGAGGCAAGTTAGTAAAGTGATGAACACACATCAATGTAAAGTAGAATCTTATTTGTGTGTCTGCTCATGGAAAAAGCTGTCATCATTATTCTTACTTGGACAGTCATTTTCTCCAAAGTGAATCTTAGCGGAATGTCAAGTGCTGTTTGTGGAACCTGGAGTCTGTCACCATATCTTTGACACGTCTGCTCTAGCTTTTATTTCTTCCCCAGTAACGTTACAAAACAACTTTCTAATTTGTCAGATCAGTTTGTCCAGGTGCTTTGTGAGTGTTGGAACAAATATTTATGTAGTGGCTGCTCCTATAATTACCTCTTTAAACTTTATGGCTACCCACAGCTGAAGAACATATAGGCAAACAGTATGGAAAACACAGGACAAAATTTATTTTTAAAGGTCACAGCTTCACATCCGTGCAGTTGTAGTACAAAATTGGCCATTTAGATCAACATAGGACCCAGTTCTCTTGTAAAGTCAAATGTTGTTTAGACAATAGGTGCAAATCAGTAGACAACCTTTAAAATACAAACTAGAAGGCCTTCTTCAACACTGTGTCTGTAGAACTAGTTGAAAACTTAACATTTTTTTTTTTTTTTCATTTTAGTTTGAAAATTATTTGGAAAAAGCATTTTCCAAAGCATGTGTTTCAGTGCATCTACTGGGAAGTAAGGGATGTTGTTTTTTATTTGTCATCTGGGTCATTAGAGACAGTGAAATGATTTAATCCATTCCTGACAAACACAGTTGCTCTGATATCTTTGGAAGAGATGATTCCCCTCCACAGTAGTTTTTTTAAAAACATTTAATTTATTGGTGGTTGTGGGGGAGGGAAGAGTTCTCTAACTAACCCGAACAAAAAACCATATTATTCTTTTCCCCTCCCATTCCATTGATAAAAAGAGGAAGAATTATATTTAAAGACTAAACAAAGAGAGGGGAAATGAAAACCTTCTCAAACCTTGAAATATTTTGCTTTTGACTTAAATTAAGTGTTCTGTTTCAAAAAAAATTAAATCCACCTTTTCAAGTATCTGAAACTTTTTGTAAAACTTGTTTGTCTGGGCCTACCAGCAGAGTTTGCTGTGAGTTGTGGAAGGTTGCTGTGAGGCTTGACATTTAAATTTTGGAAGTATTTTTTACATGTACATGGGATTGTGCAGATACTGCAGTTGATTCAGTAGTTGATGTGACTGTTACAAAGTACTGAAACAGAACTAGGCATTCTTACTGCTTTAGGAGCTAAATTCTACACCTGACATTTTAGAACTGGTTTATGTACAAAGGAGTATTCACACTACCCAGTTTCATCTGAAGGGCAGGCTTTGGAGGAAGACGTTTTACAGGGTCATCCAGACTGTCCTTTGGTGAAAAACCCTTTTTGTTTTCTGAAGTAGTGCAGAAAACTGAGGTGCCTAGGCATGGTGTCTACACTTGTGTGGTCAGAATATCCTTATCTCCTCATTCTTCAGGTTTTAAAAGCACGATGTTCTTGGTGCCACTTAATGTTCTTGGTGCCACAACCTTTGAAAATGTGAGTTTTGCTTTTAAATAATGTAGATGAAAATTTTACATCCTGCTTAAAAAACATGGCCGTATTAAATTGCATAAGCACATGTTTTAAGAACATGCTAATTGAACCCATGCAGTTCTGTTTGCAGTTGATGTCGAGTGGCATAAATATAAATAACAATAAAATGTAACAGTTTACTTAAAATCTGTTGGGGGAAATACTGATTTACTTTGAAGTACTATATAATGCTGTAGATGATGGAAGTATCAGATAAAAATTCCTGAGGTAGGTTTCTCTAAGAAGACTCAGACACATAATTAATCTGAAGAAGCAGGAAATTAAAAGTGCTTATGAACTGATTTTGCTTCCTGAAATCAATTTTTTTAATCATTTGCTTAAGACAACAACAACTTCCTTAATTAGATAAAGTGTTTGATATACAAGAGAAAGTCGTACGTATATGGTTGAAGTTACCACAGTTCAATCTAGGACAGAGTTGAATGTGGACTCTTTAAAATGACAAAGAAACAAAAAATCATTATTTCAGTTGCAAATCTAGGAGATAAAATGGTGGAGCAAATTGCTGTTTGTTTTTTTTAATGTGACCTGTCAATGCACAGCAGAGATACGAGCTTTACTTAGCTTGCGCTAAGCGCCAGGTGGTGGTGGTTTGTCTACTGCCTTGGCTCTCACAGTACCCAAAAGGAAACAGAGTCAGTCAGAAACAAGCGAATTTGTGTTAAAATGGGTTGTATAAGGCTTTGGTTTTAAATCACTGGATGATGAAAATGTCTTTTAGATTGGCAGCATTGAAAGAAAGAAGAGAAGTAAAGCGCTTTGGGGGCGGGGGGGGGAGAAGAGGAGAAAAGAAGGGATGGCAATTAGTGGCAGTAGTATATTAAGTTGTTTATTACTAAGCTATTTAATTAGAAGATTATTTAGGTTGCTTTCTTTATGTTCTTGATACTTACTAACTACATTTAAAAACCTAAAGATGAAGAAGTGGTGTATGAAGGTGCTTTCTTAAATTAAAAAGTGACCATATTTTCCCCAGTATATATTTAAAATGACATAAAAATTTTCTGTAATGTGGTTTGGTTAGAATGTATAATTATTGCTACATTCTCCTCATCTATCAAAAAAATCGAGCAGTCATTCTTTTTTTTTTCCACAGCTCTGACTAGCTTACATTTTAAAAGGTTGAAAAATGCAAGCCTTACAAGTGTTTTGGCAAGATAGAAAAAAGTTTTGGGGTCGTAATAAAACTTGAGACTAGCTTTGGACTTGGGACTCTGCTTGGCAGAGGGTCTCATTCTGCAAGGTCTACCCATTACAGTTTCTGAGAAAATGGTGTCAAAACTTTAGATCATGATTAAAAGTCTGAATCAAAGACCGTCCAGCGAATACGGAGTGCACTAAATGTTTACGATCAAAAGATTTAGACCTTTGACTGGACTTCTGAAGAACTGTTGAAAACAGTAGAAGGCCTCATTGCTTACTCAGGGAAAGATAAGAGTGGCATACTTCTGTGACTCTATAAAAATGTAAGCCTTCAGGTTTTCTAATTTGTTTATAGTGATCACAGTTTGATTATAAATACGTGTGATACTGAAACGCAACTGGTATGCAATACTCTCGCTCAAGCATTCATAAGTGTAAGCAATTTTTACTTAGGTAAGAAGTAGGTTTTGCCCAAAAATGTCACAAGGAGGACATTCATTAAAAATTACATCAAAGTACCCCAGAGGGGAAAAACCCAAACATGAAGCAGTGGAATTAAAAATACTGGTGGTTACTTGGTTCTTCTATTGTGGGTTTTCTTTTCTATTAAAATTGTATTCAGGTGAATTGTTTGAGAGCTGGTGGAGTGTTTTGAAAAAATACAAGTGAGGAAAACAGTGGAATTTTAAATATATAAGTAATTATAGAAGGTTTTCCTGGAAAAAAATGTGAGTCTGCTATATACTGCTTGTAGTTTTTTCAGGATGTTTTCACAGCTTGCTTTGCTCTTACTGCATTTTTTTTTTCTGAAAGAGAAGGCTCAAATTCTTCTAACACTGGGGGGGGGAAAAACCCCCACCACCTCTTGCAATATGATACAGTTGCCTAGCAGCTAAAGTGAAATTTAGCAGCACAGAAATTATGTGGGGTTTCTCCCTACTTTCAAAGGCAGTAACTGTTCTCTCATGACTTTAATGAGAATAGGTTCTCAAAGGATCATTTGGTATCCCTTACAGATATGGATTTGGAGAGGGCAGGTACATTTGGTATACATACAGATTTTTGACAGCGTTCTTGACAATATCAGTTATTTTACTAGATTTGCAAAGCAGGGAGAGAAACCTTGAGCAACCTTGAGTATGCAACATCTCAGAATTTGAATATGGAGTTTAACAAGCTTTTTCAAGGATAAACAAAGCTCTTCTAAATTTTGGTCTTTCTTTCCATTGTGGGACCCTGTCATCCTGGAGATGTCTGGCAACCAATCTTCCTGTGGAATTAACTTTTTTTTCTTCTGAGGACCTGTAATATATTCTTAGGATGCAGTTAATCTGAATAGGACTTAAATTAGAATAAAATGTATTAATTGACTTGACAATAGAAATTGAATGTGTTCTTTGGTGACTTAGTCTTTCATACTCATAATATCCCAAGCTTTTTACAAATCCCAACCTGACATTAGTTTTTCAGCAGTGAAGCACATGCATTCTTGTATAACAGGATTTATTTTGCGGTCTGTTGGTTATGACATTACAACTTTTTTTTTTTTTTTAAATAGTTAAGGTATTTGTTAAGTTTGTTAATAGTTAAGTTTGGTGTCACCTATGAAATCCCCTAGTTAGGCAAAAATAACTAGTGCCATATTTTCCCTTGTATTGTACTCTAGGTTTGTGAACTAGAGGAGAAGGGGGAAGCCTATCTCAGCCTCCAGATCTGACTTCACAGGCAGAAACCACAGAATGTTCCGTGTCCTCTGTGGTTTGTTTTCTGGGGCTTTTTTGCCTTTTTTTTTATATGTTCCTTGAACCAAGACCCATATCAAGACTTGTTTTCATAAGCAAGTAAAATAGTTCACAAAAGTTAAAGCAAAATTGGAGTTTGTCAGGATGTGGTTGAAAGATTTCAAAAGATACACTGAAGTTTCATTGCAAGGTTTACTGTCATTCTGTTTTGGGAGGGAGAACATACTTTTTCTTTTTTGTTCTACTCAGTACTGAATCTGCTTCCAATTCCTAGCACAAAAATGAGATTTTACCTGGCATTTGGGACTGCTAAATGTTTCAGGGACATTATAATGATCATAAGTTATCTAATCACATTAACCATTAATTTACCTTTTTACATGTCCCTGAGGATGACAAAACAGTAAGTAGCTGTTAATAAATTAAGTATACAACTGACTCTTAAGGCAGGTGACTTCTTATTTTATGGGTGAAGAAAGTAAAACACAAAGGAGCTGACGGTGATCTCAAAGTATAGGAATTAGTAGTACACACATACCTGTGGCAGATGAACTCCAGTGTGTGTCCAAGTAGGGCAATGTATCAAGGGGAAAAAAAACCTAAACCACACTTACATGATTCTGAAGTCAGAAGTGGTAGATACAGCCAAGGAAAGATTTTGATGTTATCATGGATAGTTCTCTGAAATAATTGACTGACTCTGGGCATCGTCAGGAACAAGAAACATGACATAATTTTGCTACTTAAAAATCTATATACCCACATCTTGAGTACTTGAAGTCCTTATTTTTATATCTTGAGACTGACAGAATAAAGGGCAGAGAAAGGCAACAAAAGCAATGATGATGCAAAACAGCTGCCTTACAAGGTAAAAATTGCTGGGGATATGGTCAGCATTCACAAAGGAAGTTGGTGGACAATCTGTGTCAAACTATTACTAACCAGATGCTAAAAACAAAGACAACTTATGAAAGGTATTGAGGTCAACTTAAAAGAGATTTTTAAAAAACTTTTTTTTTATGAGGATCAGTGAACTGGATTTTTTTTTTTTTAAAGGGAGACTGTGTAGACAGTGTCAACAGGTCCAAAAATGGATTGGACAAATGGGCAACAGATACCAAACAGCTATTATAGGGCATGGGAAGGGTAATCTTCCAACATATCTATTCCAAAGACTGTGTGAGTGGGATGGACTACAGAAAGTTACTAGTCTGTCCTGTTCTTCCTAAAAAGCATCTCATATTAATATGGTCAGAGTTTTGTCTCTGTGCTAGATAGACAACTGAACTGGCTCTGGGGGGCTTTTCTTTTGGTTTGCAGTCATACCTTCTAACTACTAAATTAAAAGTTTACTCACTTCTACATGTTTATATTAATAGAATAGAAAAAGGAGACCTCTAGTCAGAAGGGAGTGATGGAGAAAATCTTACCTTTAATACATAGTCATTCAAATATTCATGAATCTTATTTATTTAACAGTATGTGTAGTTCTGACTCTGTGTGTAGCAAATTTTTTTTTTTTTTAGGTCTTCTGAGATGGAAAGAGTTGTGTATGCATTTTAGATCATATACTATTACAGCTATATAAAAGTTCCCCTTTCCTGACCCTGGTCAACAAATAAGAGAAAAGTCACAAGGACTAAAGGGTGTAGTTTTATCAAGCTAGGGCATTAGTATAAATACGGTACATGGACCTGCAGAGAATGTACCTTTCAGTGTGTTGGTGTAACTGTACAGGAGGTTCTTTGCAATGGTTCACAGATGGTAAATTGCTTGCCCATGTTTGTTACTTATCTATTGCTCATTGGGAATGGTTTGGATTCTGCTCCCCTCTGTTGAGAAGTGGACTTTGTCTGGTTAGTTATTTTTAATCTCTCATAGGCCTTGGCAGCACATAAATGAATCTGAGATGTGTTCTAGATTGCTTTAATCTCCTGTGACAAAGATGTGGGCTATTTCCAGGGTTTCCATAGGAATAGAAACAATGCTTTTCCATTTGATTTCATGAGATATGGAATGATAATGGAATAGAGTAGGAAGTGTTGAGTAAGTCTTGCTGGTTTCTATGGTAACTGCAGCTAGTTTAAGTTCTGTTTATGCATTTTCTTTTTTTTGAATATTTATTTATTATTGACAATACCAAGGATTGTTTTGCACGAGTTTTGCTTTAGATCAAAGGGTGGGCTTCTGCCCACAGTCCTGTGAGAGAGAAAGTTCTTTCAGTGTGCATATTTCTTTAGCATTGGACTGTTCAATTCTGCAGTGTAGCTGAGACATTTCTGGTAGTCTCTACACCTTTAAGATAGCCACATTCTGTTTTGTGAAACTGCTGTAATTTCAGTAGATCTTCTCATAAAAAAAAAAAAAAAAAAAAAAAAGAAAATGGTTAAACTAAAATAATAAAATCAAGAATGTGCTAATTTCTCAGTATAAGGCAATATTTAGGACCACGAAGTTACTTTATTATCAGCTATGACATTGTAATATGTGAAGAAAGGTGGCTGACTTTAATACCTTCTCCATCAGCTTGCTTTTAGTGTTAATATATGCCAATCTTAAAGTTTGTTTTCTTTCTCCTATGTAGTGTATGGCTAATCATAAATAGTATTTTTTTTCTCTCAGTTTTACCAGTTTTAAGTACTGCTATGTGGAGATTGGTTAGGTCAGCGTAAGGTAGATGTACATGCTAAAATCAAATCAAGAAAACGATAAATAGTGCATTTCATAAAAGAATGACATGAACTATACTGAGAACTGGACTTAATTGGACTTAAAAACTTGCATTTGAATTCCTAGCTCAGAAAGCAGAGAAATAGAAAACTAAGTGTGTGTCTCTCACATACAACTCACAAATGTTTATCTTAATTAAAATCGCTAATTTCTAAAAGCCTTCTTTTTGTAAGCCAGATCTTCGTGTAGTCTACTCTATCCTGTTTCTCTCATCTTATAGCTGCTGCTATGGAGTTACCTGCTGTATCTTCAGAAACTTTCTGCTGTGCTGCAGTGATTTCCATGACCTCTAGGTAGATGGCCATGCTTGTAGAATCTATTCTGATATGATGTTTGTTTAATATCTTTTCTCTTTGCATTTAGTGTATTTGATAAAATTATGCTCAAGCAAAACACTGATGTGGTAATGCATATTTTTAAAGATAATTCTGCATATGCTTTTGTGCAGCTCTGGCATTAATTATTTGTTCTGAGGTGTGGGGTACATGGAACAAACTGCTAAGCTCTTGGTTAAAAAAGAATTAAAATCTCTATTTTGGTGTTCAGCAAAAAGTAATAGTTAATTTCCATGCAAAATACTGTCTATCAAAATTAGTTTCCTTTTGCTTTTTAAATATTTGGTGTGGTTTTAAAAACTGTTGTTTGGTAGTTCGTTTCTCAGGAAACTTGTACATATTCAACTTTTTCAGCATGTTCTGCTTGGCTTCAGCAATTTTATGTGGCTCTTTAAATGTGCATTGCTTTGCCACAGGAGGTTCATCTCTGTTGTAATTAATGCTTTGTTTCAGCTTCAAGTGCTGCAGCAGAGACAACTTCACAGCTTATCACTAAAGCTGCCGAAAGTCCCACTTTTCCTGTGAAGTCTAATGTCTGTCCTGCTGTGAAAGAATAGTATGACATTCAGTCAGAACCAGTTAAAAAGCCGGCTACTGACGTGCAGGAGTCACAAGCCTAATTTGGCATATTCCCTAGATACTACACATACTTGTTTTTTCAATGGTTCTCCTAAATTGGTAAGGTTTGGAAGGCTTGGTTCAATTGGAAGTAATAGTACACAACCTACTTGTCTTTCTGAGAAGGGAGCAGGAAATCTAATGGTAGAAAGCAGGACGAAGAAGTTGTGAATTCAAAGTAAAAATCAGGGAATATTAACTGCCTGTTCCATGTGTTTCACCTAGAAGCGGAAAGCTCTCAGGGTCTTCTAGAAGTCTACAGCAAAATGCCGTGAGTTTAAGGGGAAAACTTGCATGTCTGCTCTGACTGGTCCAGCTCCCTCCCTCCCAGTAAGAGTCTTCATCCTGCAGATGCTTCCCTTCATCTCAGGATGAGGATAGGAAAAATGTTTGAGTAGGGAAGGTGGAAGAAAAGGAAAGAGCTAAAAAAAACATTTTCTCAAAAGGGGAGGGGATGGGACTTTTCAGAAGTTTGAAGCAGTCCTGCTGCTTCTTTCAGTCTTGAGAAGATTGCTTCTATTCGGCATAGCTAGCTAGGATAGATGGGTGAAAAAGCAATTTCTGCAATGTGATTCCGTGCCTTCTAATGAGCTGTAGAACCACTGACTGTGGTCCTGGAGAGGGGCTCACAAAACTAACTGAGTTGAAGCAGAGTAGGTATAGAATGGAAAAGGAAACATAATCTGATTCTTCCTCTGTTTCTAGTGCAAACTTAAAAAAAAAATATTTCAAACACAGTGTAATTGTTACTGCTTGGAATGGAGATACCACATTAGGAACTAGGGTGAAATGTGGAACCTGATCCTGCCTTGCATAGACAGATACTCTTTCACTGCATGCAAACTAAGCCATCCAGTTCTGTCAGATGCCCACAGTCCTCTCATTGAAAAAACATGCGACTCCTACGTACTGTTAAAAAAACAATTTATGCCTGTCAGGGTAAAATCTTGCAAAAATTACTTCTGTAGAGATGCGTAGATTTAGTGAGCCATCTGATTGTTGTGATATACAGAATGTGATACTGTCATGAGCCTGCTGCAGAGGATAGCAGAATGCTAAGCTTTTGCATGGAGATGCACCATTTTCTTTGTTATTGTCAGCCATTATATTTAATCCCATAATGTGCATTCGGAAGGTACTGAATGTACCTTGTGAAAGTATAGCTGTGTAGCTTGGTAACAAGCAAGAGTATTGTCTGCATTTTAGTGTCAATGCAAAATGTTTGCAACATCTTTGTGAGCTGTTTTAATTTTATAATTTGTCCTTTTTTAATCTGTTCCTCAGGAAAAGGAAAGAAGTCTGGCCTTGTGACTTTGTCTTGTTTTTGATTTTTAAATCTATCCAACCCAAATACTGTAAGGTTAAACCTTACATGGAGAATTTTGATCTAGAAGCATCAACAAAACGTGCCATTAGGGCAGCTGATCTGCATGTGTTTCCGGTGCCATTAGACTGTCTGGACAGTGTTGCATGCTACCATTTTTACTCCATGCTACAGTTTAGCTACCATGCCTATGTGAACAGAACCTGGCACAATCAGTTCTGTTGTTTTAGCTATATCAGAGAATTCTACATTCTGCTCTAAACAATGTAAACAAAGCTGAACTCTCACATTCCCCTATCTCTCAAAAACATGACATGGTATTATGTATGGAAACCCAGCACAGGTATGAAAAGATGAATTCGCAGGATCTTTCTTGAATATGATAGAAGTTTGCTCGCATTTCTTTTTCTTTTTTTTTTTTTAAGATTAAATTTTTTTTTTTTTGTTCTCAACAAAGGTCTGAGCAAATTTTGTCATTGATGCTTATGCCTAAGGATTTGTTTCAGTGAATGTGATCAAGCTGCACTCTGTCAGACTGAGGTCCTTTTCTGGTATACTTAGGGACTGTAAATTATTACTGAAAATAATGAAGTACATGCAAATCAGAAGTATTTCCATATTACAAAACAGCAACATAAATTAGCAAGTTGAACATAAAAGGCTTGCATGTCACACCAACAGAAAGATGCTTGAGAAACCTGTAGATATTTTTCCATCAAACTCCAGAAAATTGTTGTAGTAAAGTTTCCCTATAGATTACTCTTTGAGATTTGCCTTGTTTTCTCTCATGGTAAATATTACCAAGTTGTTTTGGGTGAGTTGTTTGATGGTTTTCAATTTTCTGTTGTAGAAGGCTGTGAAAAGTAAAGCCAGCAGTTCCTAGATTTACAGTTGCTGTTTGGTGTTTGTAAGTACAATAGAAAATTTTTAATGGTCTCCAGACTATAAAAGATTGTCAGCCACTGGCTTAAATCCACTGGAGGGGTTAGTTGGGCAGAAAACTGTCCTCTCTGAAGTATCAGCCAGAGGATGTCCATTACAGGAACTCTTAATTTCCCAAGAATTTTCTGTCACCCTGGAAAAATGAGAACAGTGCGATTCAGTCAGTGCAGACCAGGACTGGAAGTTTGACATGGTTTCTGTTCTCAGCTATAACAGTAACTTGGGTGGTTTTGAACATGTAACTAGAGTTGCTATTTTCCCTTTGTTTCTGTGCCAGCTAGGATTAAAAATAATTACCCATGCTTGTAAGAAGTATTGAAATCAGCTTTGAAAAAGTACTGAAATCAGGAATGCGCTTTATTTAGTGAGGGGTTTTTTAAGTCTTCCAATGCACATTTTCAGGTCTAAAATACATTTCTGTCCTATATAGTTAAATCTATCTAGTATTATGATATATATTATGTCCTCTTTATATAAATATGTGTATCTATACACACACATTATATTTCTATATCTATATATGAATTAGTTTTACTTCCATACTTGCAATTGAAGATGGCATATTCACGTATCAAAACATTTTTTTATTTCACAGGCTCTTTTCCTTAGTTTTTTTTTTTTTTTTCTGCACTTCTGCTTTTTTATCTCTTTTGGGCCTGATAGGTGCAGACAGATAAACAGTCTGAATTTTTGCTTGCTGTTCAGTCCATTAGACTCATTATGTATTCTCTTTTGGAAAGAGCCTTGGGCATCAACACTAGGTGCTCATGGTCTCTTTATAGCTGATGGCTCTTGATATGAAAGACCTATTTTTTAATGATGCAGTTCTGTTGCATATCCAAAACCACTGTTTTACTTCTACAAATGAAAAGCCTGCCTATGTGAGATCTTTTCTTATTTCCCTTAAGAGAATGTATCTTGTAGTAAAAAAAAAAAAAAGTTAAATCTGTTTTTATAAAACTTAAGTCATATTACTAGTTGAGAATTAATCACATGAGTTAATTCACTGATGTGGAATTCCAGGAATAAGCAGAAGCTGAAGTTTGAAAACTTCTGGTTTGCCACAAAGTAAGCATTGGATTGAGAGAGACTTCAGCTTTGTCTTACCTAGTGTAGTTAAGAATACTGACGTTAGATGCTTGCATTTATAAGGGAATTCTCTACTTTATTGTCTTTCTGATTATTTGGGGAATAGGAGTGTGTAAAAAGCTTGGAAAATAAATATTTTTGTTGCACTTTCACAATTAGCATGCTAATTGTAAACAGCTTTATTACCTGCTATTAGGTCTCATTTGCAGGTACATTGAGTATGTAGGAATCCTCTTGCCCTTTTTTTTTTGGAAGGGTGTTATTTAGGTGTTTGTATAAAATTTACCTTTATACAGATACTTTGAAAATATACATTATAATTAGCATAAAGTGTTTTCACTGCAAATTAGACATCGCAATTTAATATGGTTTACAAGGTTAGGATATCAAGAATAGCAAGCCTTTTTTAAACAAACTATCAGTGTGAAATAAATACAGTACATTAAATTGAGCTATGCATAAAGAGATCAGATAGTTCATGGTTTTGTTTTACTGATAATTTGTTCAGAGTCCCATTGTAAACCCTTGTGATTTTGATAAAAATGAACCTGTTGCCAACCTGTTAGTTATGAAAATTATTCTAAAAACTGACGGAGTTAATTAATGAATGAGAATTAGAAGGTTTAAATAATGTTTCCATTTTTGTTTGTTGGTGTGAAGAACTTCTTTAAGCCCACAAAATTGTTACACAATTCAGGAACCTCATTTATTCCTTTGTGACTTCAGTGTAATGCCATTATTGTCAGGAAGTTGCGTTGATTTCATCAGTAACACAGAAGCATAGAAGAAACAGTTTAAGACATTACTGAAATGCAGATTTGTTTGACCAATAGAATTTTAGACCATTGAGAGTTTAAACTGAATAGTTTCCATACGGTAATGTATCACAGTGGAATGCAATGCATTCATGCTGTCTTGCTTGCCTAGAAGAAAAATCGAGGGCAAGTATTTTAAAAATATATACTATTATCAGTTTGGGTGGTTTCTTTGGGGGTGGGGGGGATGCTGGGGTTTTTTTTGTGGTGTTCTTGGTTGGGTTTTTTCTTTTTTACTCAGTGATCTCTTTGCAGTAAATTGGGCATCACTATTTGATATTGTTGGATTCAGATTTCAAGATTCCCAAGCTTTTTTCAGCAAATAATAGCAGCAGGATTTAATGTGTAGTTGCCATTAAAACACTCGACAGAGAGAATTTTTATAGGCATTTGCAAGGCCCTGTGTTTACTTTATGGGAACTCTGGAGGTTGGTACTGATGATACCATATTTCTCTAGACTTTTACATTATTCTTATCTTAATGAGTATTTCAACCAGATCGCTTAGTACTAAAGCAAGGCATGCTCTTCTGTTCCTTTTGATGTGACAGTTAGCACCTGGTACCAATTTAAATACAATAAGATGAACTAACGAGTTCTCTGCTGGCTAGTCATATCATTTATTGCAAATGAGGGATTTAATTTTTTTTCTTAGTGGTTCAGCAGCTTTATTCTTAAACTTTCAAAACCCTTGGTCCTTCCTGTTCTCTGATCTTGACCATATTTTCTTTTTGTATTGAACGTGTCAGATTGTATCAGACTGGGAGGTTTCAATGATGGGTTCAAGGATTCAGTTTCAGATGAGAAACTGTGTTTCTGTGTCAGAATAACTACTTTGCTTTTAATGTAAAACTGGTCTTCTAACTTACTTCTTTTTCTTAAATTTATAATGGATAAGAGGAGTAGATTGGCCAGAGAGATTGTTGTTTTAAACACTACTCCACAAAAGCATAATTTCTATACACATTAGGCTATCTCCAGTCTAGGAGAGCTGATTTGAGAGGAGAAAAGGATCTGCTTGTCAAGGAAACTTTTTATAGGGAATCCTAATCCACTAAAAATGACAATCAGGGTTGTCTTCCACTGAAAGGCAATAAAATGCAGGAGCTGGATAGCGTCTATGTTACTGTTACCAGGTCCTCTGTAGGAGTGTGTGTCGGGGAGCACTGGCAAAGGAGTAAACTTGCTCTTTTATTTCCTGGCAGACTCTCTATAAGGACAGCTAAAAGGCACTATTAGCCTTAGAGGTGTGGTTCATTTATGAGATCTGTTAGTCAGAAATGTGCTGTAATCTCTTGTGCTTTACCCGTAAGTAGAAACAAATAATAAAATGTGTACTTTGGGAAACTGTGACTTGCTCTTTCAGGTTAAAAAGCAAGCAGTGCACCATTGCTTCTCTTACACCTTCTGAAGGCTATGTGCATGCCTTTTATTTCCTAGTATAGTGAATTTTCTACAGTCTTATTCTTGTGGATGGTATAAAGTCCTTCAATTTCTCTAACAAAGTACAACGTTATGCCCAAGAACTCTGGTTTAGATGTTAAAAGAAGTGATAACAAAGGAAGACAGTAAGTGCCGCCTTATCCTGTTTTATTGGTCTTGGATGCTGGATTAGTTTCAGCTTGAGAGATGTGAAAAGGTGGTTTAATGCTGCATAAAAATGAGTAACTAACTAGAAGGGATTCAGCTAAAACATGAATTTCACTTGGGAAACCTTGATTAAACACGAATGTGTATAATTAGTAGTCCTACTGCTTTATATTTCATCTTGTACTAGGAGTAAAGTATATTTGACTTTATTTTTTCCATTTTTGGATGATCTCTACACTTTTTAGACTGGAGGACAAGTATTGTAAAGCTATTTTGCTAGATGTAATTAAAAAACTTCGAAGTTTTTGGTGTTTTTTATTTTGAAGTAATCAATTTTAATTTTAAACTCTCCATGTAGAAAAAGGTGACTGGAGTATGTCCGCTATGATAAGCAGTTAGTTCAGAGTGCCATTGGAACACAGTCAAGTATTGTAAAAGTAAAACACATGTCTTTTTTTGCTAGCAAAAAGAAACAGAAGTCCAAAAAGCATAATTTAGCTTACAGACTTGTTGATAAACCTGTTATTTGAATTACCTTTGCCTGCTTACTGGTTAGAGTTAAAGAATGTGTAGCGTGGTTCATTATGAAAATGGCAAAAACTAGGTCAGAAGGAAAAAAAAGAATCATAGAATCATAGAATGTTTTGGGTTGGAAGGGACCCCTAGAGGTCATCTAGTCCAACCCCCCTGCAGTGAGCAGGGACACCGCTAACTAGATCAGGTTGCTCAGAGCCCCATCCAACCTGGCCTTGAATGTTCCCAGGGATGAGGCCTCCACCACCTCTCTGGGCAACCCGTTCCAGTGTTTCACCACCCTCGTTGTAAAGAATTTCCTCCTTATATCCAGTCTAAACCTATCCTGCTTCAGTTTAAAACCATTACCCCTTGTCCTGTCACAGCTGGCCCTACTAAAAAGATTATCCCCATCTTTCCTATAGGCCCCCTTTAGATACTGAAAGGCCGTAATCAGGTCTCCCTGCAGCCTTCCCTTCTCCAGGCTGAACAAGCCCAACTCTCTCAGCCTGTCCTCATAAGAGTGGTGCTCCAGCCCTCGGATCATTTGAGTAGCCCTCCTCTGGACCCACTCCAACAGTTCCATGTCCTTCTTGTGCTGAGGGCTCCAGAGCTGGACGCAGTACTCTAGGTGAGGTCTCACCAGAGCAGAGCAGAGGGGCAGAATCACCTCCCTCGACCTGCTGGCCACGCTTCTCCTGATGCAGCCCAGAATACCGTTGGCCTTCTGGGCTGCCATCGCACATTGCCGGCTCATGTCCAGCTTTTCATCCACCAGCACGCCCAAGTCCCTCTCAGCAGGGCTGCTCTCGATCCTTTCTTCCCCCAGCCTGTACTGATACTGGGGGTTACCCTGACCCAGGTGCATGACCTTGCACTTGGCCTTGTTGAACCTCATGAGGTTCACACAGGCCCACCTCTCCAGCCTGTCCAGGTCTCTCTGGATGACATCCCGTCCTTCTGGTGTGTCAACCGCACCACTCAGTTTGGTGTCGTCCGCAAACTTGCTGAGGGTGCATTCGATCTTGCTGTCTAAGTCATTGATGAATATATTAAACAGCACCGGTCCCAGTACGGACCCCTGAGGGACACCACTTGTCACCAGTCTCCATCCGGACATCGAGCCATTGACCACTACCCTCTGGATGCGGCCATCCAGCCAGTTCCTTATCCACCGAACAGTCCACCCATCAAATCCATAGCTCTCCAATTTAGAGAGAAGGATGTTGTGGGGGACTGTGTCAAAGGCTTTGCAGAAGTCCAGATAGATGACATCCATTGGTTTTCCAGAAGTCTAAGGAACTGTAAGACTGAAAGCATTTTAAAACACAAAGTGAAATTTGCTTCTAGCTTCTGGGTCAAATTTTGGTCTTGTCCATACCAGTGTAATTTAACTGAAGTTAGTGCAGTCAATCCACATTTACACTGGTTTAATTGAGGACAGATGTAGCCTTCTATTTTCAGGGATGAAAATAACATATTTGGAAGAGCCTGTTCCTGACACAGAGCCAAATGAAACTTTATCAGAACTAGAGACACCTGCTGTCTTACAAGAAATTTAAAGACTAATGTATGTGCAGGCATACTGTTAATGGAAAGGTAATTATAGGGTGTTTCTTAAAGGAAGATGCATAGGCTTTGGAATTAAAACAAAACAAAGCAGAAAACCATGCCTACCACAATCCTCCAGGGAATTTTCTGGGCTCAAGGTCAGATGCTATTGAATAGAAATGAAGTCCTGTCAAATATCTCTGTCAAGCGTTCCCCTTGGCAGGACCAGATATGGACATACAATTCATATTTAATGGTAGTAACAGTCATAGGTTGAACAAAAATTTGGCTGAAGCAACTTCTTATGTGTTTGGAAACATTCTGGTTTTTATATGGTTCTCGATAGCACTTCCAGTTTTCTAGACATTTTTTCAGTTTTGGAATGCCATGCTTTTGTTTGCAGACTGAATCTGTATGAGTTTCAAGATGGGAAACCGATGCTGGAAACTTTAGTAAAAATTTTCAAACTTATCAGCGAGGTCTTGTCTCATGCGTATGACTACAGAATTATATATTTTCATTCCCAAGGCTTAATTGTATCTCATTCTGGAAGCCCTGCCATTTGTTTTCTTTTTCAAATAAGTAGTGGACTGTTTCTAAGGGGAAGGGTAATGTGAACCAGTAAGTTTCAGAAAATTGTTGTTTTTCATACAAGTATCTAATAGTGTGCTTTCTGCCTATAGACTGCTGAACCTGAAGGTCTAGTAAATGTACAAATCTGTTTATATGGGAATAGATCAGTGTGATAGTTATTCCCAAGGACACAAGTGCATATACATTTAGTACTTCAGTAAGTATATTCCTAAAAGACAGCAAAGGAAACACAGACTCATGATTCTGAATGTCTTCTGTTGATTTCAGTGAGAGCAGGGTTTAGCCATAATATTAAGTTATTTAAAGTGTATGCATAGGTTTTAAAGTATAAGGATTAGATTTGGTTAGTGTTCTGAAGTAGTACTTGCTCATTTGCTCTAGTGACACAAAGGTACCTGCTTTCAGTGCAAAATCTGGTAACTTCTTTTCTTTTTGACTTTGTCTTACTAAGGGTTACACAAATTGCTAATTTCATCATTTCACAATCATAAATATATAATGCAGAGATTATGATACTTCTGCATTTCTGTAATGCACTTATTAATTTGATAATAAAATACTCAACAGCAAATTTACTTGGATGAATAAACATTACTTTGAAGTTTTTCCATTTTAGAAAACTTTGTAGCAATAATTGAATTTTAAAGTAATTCATTCTCTGTTTATGAATAATGAATTGAAAGTAGGGTGTTGTTTTTAATGTAAAACTTAAAAGCATTGACATGAAATTACAAGAAGGAAGTGCTTTTGGAATGGCTTTAATGGTTTACATTTTGCATGTAATTTTGCTGTTGCATATCCTATAGGAGTTGACATAGGACAGTAAGGATGTTTCTTTTTATTGCTATACTGATTACCCTTAAACTGGCATGGCTAAATCGATATTAGATAATAAAGATGAATTTTAGTCCCGCAATTTAAATGACAAAAATTTACTAGGTCTGTTGACAGATCCAGTGCTTTATGAGAACTGTTAAAAAATAAAGCAAGTTTTGTATGAAATGTTGCCCACTTTCCTACTAATGCATGGGGTATTGCCTATTGGTCTATAGATAAGATTTTTGCAGAAAACTTGTTAACACAGCCATGTAGAGACTTCAGTACTGCTGTATAATAAAGCAAGGTCAAAGGAAGTTGTAACACAAAGCTTAATGCTTGGTTTCTTTCCTTTCCTCAAAATATTTTCTTTTTGTAGTTATACAAAACCATGTTTTCAATGTGACCATTGTACCAATGAAGTCTCATAGTATTTCACTGAATAGAAACATCAGTTAGAAGTAAAAAGACTTGTGTGGGAGGCGCGTTTTGGCTTTGTTAATGGTAGTTGGAAAAGCAAAATGATGGTTTGCTTCTTGTCCTACTGTGCCAGAGTCCCCCATATTTATCTGAGTTAAAGCAGTCCTCTGGAAAAGGTAATACATTTTATAAAGAAAGCAGTACATTAGTGTCAAGATTTTCTTTTAAAATCGATAGAGCTGGAAATGTATTAATTAACATAGTAATTGCAAAACATTTCTTTTGAGAAGTATTTTGAAATAGTAGCGTGAAAAGACTATCAATCCACTGTTAATTAAGTATCTTAACATAATGATTTCAATTAACTGTGATTGGAGATTTAACTTGCACTGATGTAAAGTGCCACAGAAGTGTCATAACTTAACATTATGACAGGTATGTAACACTACTTCAATCTGAGTTACGTGTATGGAAGACACAACCTGGAAAATTGCTTCTAGATGGAGCCAGCAATATTTTACTTTTCAAAGCCACATCTTATGTGGTTATATGCCATCATTTATGGAACAATAACCACTCTGTGGCTAAAATATCTGTGCTTGCAGGTGTCCTGCTACAGGCACAATTATTTTGACAAAAGTTTTCTTCTCGGGAGGGTCTATTTCTGATAGTGAAACCAGTTACCTAGTACAAACAATTTCTTTTATCAGCAAAATATGCTACTGTAAGACTTGCTCATTATGCTAAGAATGATTTATTACATAACTTCTGGATATTAACATGGAACAAGTGATAAAGTTCTCTTGCATTCTTCAGTTTTAACAGAAACAGGTTAGATTGTAGTTTGAAGGAGCATAGAATGTTCACTAAAAGCAAAAAAAAAAAAAAAAAAAAAAAAATCCCTTTTCTGTTTCCTGAAAGACAGAAATAGCGTCAGAATCATGATATACAGGCTGGAAGTTCTTATAGGAGGCAGAAATATCTACCAGCACAAGAAAGAAAACCCCCCAACTAAAGTTTCTCAATAAAATAAATTTTTCGGTAATGTATCTTTCTTTTCATATGTGATCAGAATATAAAGGTTTTATTTATAATTTATGTTTTTCTATATGTTTGTTTATTAAATAGCTGCTCATTTGTCATTTCAGTCTTACTTAACAAATGTGGAGTGGGGTCACTGTTCTAATACAACTCAAAGTCTTTAGCTCTTACTGTTTTACTAATGCCCTGTGTGGAAAAAAAAGGTCAGTAAAAGAAACCTTGTCTAGGTTTCGGAAACAAATCTATAAAAAAACCTGTAAGATTTTAATGATGTTGGATAAATCAAAGCTATGCTTTGCTAAGCACTGCAAAGACACAAGCACATGAACAGATGTTTTCTTTGAGAGGTTTCAGTTTGATTAAGATGAAAAGAGGGTATGAGACCCAAACTCAAATTCTATACTGCAAGTTTACCCAGGAGGTCAATGCCAAAATTCAGAAGTGAATATTAATTCAATACTCTACCTGATCATTAAAGAAATTGAATTTCCCCCTTTTTATGGTATACCGCAGCAGTTTCAGAAGCTCATGACTCTGCATTTAATCATTTAGCCCCTAGGTCTAAGTTGGTTGGTAAAACAGCCAAGTTGTACTAATTGGAAGAAATCTCAAATTCTGGCCGTTTGTCTTGTAGTACTAAGGAAAAGGGAGTTAAGAGTTACTTTCATTTTCAAGGAGACCTAGCGCTGAAAAATAAAATCTGTGATACCCCCAGCTTTGCATGGCAGCAGGATAACTTAGGAATAATTAGTATTGTCTCTGTTGGCATCTCAGGTGGCTACTTTATGATTGAGTTGGCATGAAGCTGACTTGGATGAAGGGAAATATCTCAGGTTCTATAGCCCAGACACATTATCATAAAAAGGTTTTTTCCTAGCCTTTTCAGAAAAGGTAGCCTGCCTTCAAATAGTGTTATCTCTAAATAGCATGCCTGGCCAGTTCTGTCAGATTCTATCAAGAAACTCTTGTTTTACCTTTGTTTGGAAGAGAAGAGTGATACTGTTGCATAACAGTAGATGTGGTTCCTTTCTTGTGTTTTAATAAGGTTAGAATAAGCAAAAAATATTGTTATTCTAACTGCTTAGGTTATTTCTTAGGCTTTTAAATATAAAAATGAATTGTATCCCAAAAAGTTGTGGAAAGAAAAACCCAAACAAAAAAAACCTAAACCCCACAACCAACCCCAAACCCCCAACACCAAACCAAAAAACTTTGGAATATGAGCCATTAAAGCAAATACACATGAACGTACTTTCATAGCTGACCTTTCTGCATGATCCTCCTAAGTGCTTCAAGAATTTTATTCTCCTGTGCCTACATCCTTGACAATTTGAAGTGAACTTAGTGCTGCTTGTAGATAATGTAGCTCTTCGGTAAGGTTTTTAAGCAGTAGACATTATGATCACAAAGTGTAGAAATTCCAAGATTATCTGTCAGGTTTTCAAACCTACCATTGCATAATTAATTTTGTGCTGTGTTGTGAAAAGCCAATGACAGGATGGACAGGGGTGCTGTGAAATGAGGTTGAGTGCGATGATGGGAGAACGGGATTTTTATAATGTTTGCTTTGTAATACTCTTAAATTGGTTTTGTTCCCCTAGTTTTTCTTATGGTAATGGTCCCTTATTTATCTTACTGTATGTTGCTTTTTAGCAGATTATCTTTTACTGTTGAATTCAACACTGTGGAAGTGGACAGAGCGCGAGCTGTCACCTTCTGCACTTGCCTAGAATTTCAAAACGGGAAACTTCGGGTTCTGGACTTGATGTTGCAATCTAGTTTTAATGTGAAGAGAGATGTTCTTTTGATATATTAGCATTCTTCAACAGCTACAAAATATTTTATTTAATTACAATGTCCCTTTAGTGGAAAGATTTGCAAGGGGTGTTTGAAGAAAGGTGAGAACAATGTTGCTTGACTTCTGCTGACTGTACTTAAAAGGAAAGTTGAATCAAGGATGATCTAGTGATGTTTCTTCTCCTGACCTGGTAAAGGAAGAAGATTGAGACTTACTGTCTAGCATTTCCGTTACTGTTTAGCTGATAAACTGTTAGTGAAGACAATGCCAGAAATACTACTGGTCTTTTCAGTCTGTTGGAACTGCTTACTAACTTCAGTAAGGACTTGTAACTGTTCTCTGAAAATGTGTACTTTCTGTGAACCCTACATCTGAACATAGAGTTACGAAGTAGCTTTTTATATTTTTTGATATATAAAGTTGCATATGAATTTGTTCAGTAATCTCTAAATTCAACAACGGGTAATTCCTGAAAACTGTAGATATATATAATGTAATCATTCCCTCAGAGGAAATCCTGGCCTTCTTGGAAAAGTTTCATGATAATTAAATAATTTGTGAAATAAATTTCTTCACTTGGTCTCTTCTTTCTACAGAAGAAGTCTTTGTACTGATCTCATCATTAAACAATACCTTATATTTCTGCAGTCTAGTGGTTAGCATTGTATAATTCTTCATTTGTCTCTTGACGGGGTTTTGACCTCTTTCAGCTTTCCAGTTTGTTGGCATTTATTGCAGGAGGATTGTGCAGTGTTTTTCCTTCACATGTGAAAATTTAAGTTTAACTGTTAAGTGACTCTTCTCATCATAAAAAGGCATTTTAATGTCTTTTTTACCTTTGACATCCTGTGTTGGAATGATACACAAATGACACCAGATTTAATATTGGACACAGTTAAAATAGTACCACACACAAAACAAAACACAAAACCCCCCACAAGACAGAGATCGTTTAGGGCACTTAATTCGTTCATCTGTCTCTTTGATGTAGACATACAAATAGCAATAATAGCATCACTCTGCTGCGTGATACCTGTCTATACACTCTATACTGATTAGGCACTGGCTTATCTAGTCCAGATCAAGTCACCCAGATGATTATAGAATCATAGAATTGTTTAGGTTGGAAAAGACCTTTAAGATCATCAAATCCAACCGTTAACCTAACCCTGCCATCCCACCACTAAACCATGTCCCTAAGCACCTCATCTACCCGTCTTTTAAATACCTCCAGGGGTGGGGACTCGACCACTTCCCTGGGCAGCCAATTCCAGTGCGATGATGGGAGACCGGGATTTTTGTAGTATTTGCTTTGTAATACTCTGTGCAATTTCTAGAATACATTGCTTTATTTCCTTTCCAGTCTGATTTCACATTTTCAGTGGAATTCATTTAAATATTACAGCTTATTTATTTTCCAGTTTGTGAACAGCTGGAGCATCATAATCAGTTCCAGATCCCGTATTCCACCTTCTTTCTAGCTTGACAAATTTGTAAATATTTTCAGCCTGTTTACTTGGCTCACTCTTAATATTAGGGGAGGAAGACAGAATTAGAAGTAAGCCCTTAATAAGATTCTTAAAATTAAAAGCTTATACTGTCACATTGTGTTTTCAATTCCTGATTAGCATTAAAAATTTATTATGTTTCTGAGTTGGCAGAAAGTTTGCCCATTATGCTGAGATCATCTGGATCTTGCTGCTTGCTGTGGTGAAACTAAATTGGGCTTGATTCTTTTGAATATCAAAGCTGAGGTAATGGCTTTAAGATGCAAATGCAAGTAATAGGTACTGTACTGAAATTCTTGAGTAGGAAATAACAAAGACAGGATGTGTTAGTGGCTCATTGAGAGTATATGTATATATGTGCATGCATATGTGTGTGTTCATATAAACATATTAGAATATCTGGTAGTGTATGTATGTATTACATATACAAAGAATGTATCTGTGGCTTAAGGCTGCAGATTGGGACTGATTATGCCAATGATGTGCTATGCAACATCAAACACTGATCTTGCTTGGCCTTATTTTCCCATTTTTAAGTGGAAATGATTGCTAACTTCCACTTTCAACATTGTTTTCTTGCTTCTCTAGACGGTAAAATGTTTAGGGGGAAAGTTGATATAATGTAGAACCTAAACCAGTATGGCTTCCACACGGTTAAGTAATCAACATATGCTGAGAAACTTCTAGCCTAAAAAAATATGGACTAATGTATAGAAGGGTATGCACTGCTGTAGGTAGAAGTGGATATTTCTTCATAGTCTCTTCACTGGCTAGCAGAACGAGCTTGGATAGGAATAAAAACTAAGTATCTCCCGCATGAAAGAGTATATTTAATGGCTGAAAGTCTATTTTACTTCAAAGCTCACTGTTTGTACATGGCACCACATGGGAACTGGACATTTTCACATTCCCTCTTAAATAAGTTCAACTGAGAAAAATTTATTATTGTCATCACGTGCCTACCAATATGTCTAAAATCTTTGAAGATGATGCTCCTTGAAGTGTAGATAAGGTCCTGGCAAAACCCATTTGCACCTTACTTTGTAGTCATCTCTGAACATGCCCAAATACTCGGAAGAATGTTAGCTTGTCAAAATTAATAAATTATTTTGATTTTTTTTCCTGTAAATCAGAAGGAACACCACCTATCTAATTTCACTCCAAGCAAAGTGTAAGATGCAATAATATAAAGAGGACAGACTTTAGTCTGTGATGGACCTGGTAATATCCCTCATCTCTAGTTTTCAATACAGTATGCTCATGTTAAGTAGCATTTATCAAGTTGGAGTGACTCCAACTAACCTGTAGTTTAGCTCAGTTTATTTAACTTTCAGAGGCAGCTGGCAAATGAAAAAAAGAGGAAAAACCCCAAGAAGTTCTCCTGTGCAATGAATATCCTATTGTCCAATTTTTATGAAAAAAATGTTACAAGGGAACATCACTATCCTCTGTTACCCTTGAGAAAAAACAAAGATGCATGGGAAAGTATAGCCAGCCATATAACTTGTACTGGGATTTATACAGGAGTCCTATTGAATTTGTATTGGCTGTAGTCTGATCAGTCTTGTTTATATCTCTAATGCCACATTCACCCCTTTTCTTTCCACAAAACATTATGAATGATATGAAAAAGAAATAAATCTTAATTGTATATATCTCTGGATCTAAGGAATTGATGTTGATTTAACTAACTTGACACTTAGTCTAATTTAATTATGGGAAGTCTCTCTTGGTAACTATCAGAGAGTGTACAGGGTTGCCTCATTATCTTGCTGTGATAGTATGTGGCTGTTGAGTTATTTCTCTTTGCTCATTCTCTTGATGCTTGTTTACTCATGGCCCTCAGGGAAAACTGTATTAAATAATTCTGTAATCATTTTTCCAGAAGCAAGAAAAATCTTAGTGTTTTCCTGTTTTCAATGCTGGCAAAAGCCAGTGAAATCAAGCTACTTTATAGTATGACTTCAGCATAGCTGGAATATATTGGTTTGGCTTTGATTTGGAAATCCCACCTTAAATTCTTATGAAACAAGGATTTCAAGCAATAACATCCTGGAAGCTGATATTCTAATGTAATATATAAAACAGCATTTGAACTTTTTTTGGAAGTCAGTAAATCTTTAGAGTTCCATGGGGAAGCTGCAGCACCGTGCGGCAGCCACGTGTGGGTGGCATGATGTGGGAACAGAAAGCTGTAACTAATGAAAAAGCTAATGCTGTATAGTCCCCGTACGAGAAATCTGTACCTGTGTACCTCTGCAAACTGCTGTCAGCCTCCTGTAACTGCTGTCATTCCTGTAATTTCTGTTGGGTTGCAACACAGAACAAAACCTTTCAGCAATAGAGAGATGGTTGCCTTGTGTTCCAAGGTGACATAAACAGAGACACAGCGAGGGCTGTTCTGCTGCTGCGATAATCTGGGTTTCCAGTTATTGCAGCTAAAATTCATATCAGTCTTTCATGATGTAAATAACATGAGTTATTAAAGAATCCTCTGTTTTTTCAAGTGAGTAGTATCATGTCATTGTAGAACAATTAGAGGCACTCAAACCTCAGCATTTGCTACACACACATCTGTATCGCACGGAATGTATTTACTGTATTGAGATGGATATTTTTAATTTCATGATGCTTTCAAGAGTTCAGGATCTGCTCTTCCTTGCATCCTGTGGCACCATAATTCTGAATTAATTTAATTGATTTCAGTGGAGCTCCAGCTGTATAAAAATAGGTCAATATTAGAATATGACTGAAATAATAAAATAAAAAGATCCATATATACATAGAAAAGTTCAATATATGCAGCATATCTGAACAAAGAGCTTGTGACTTAAATTTAGGTATGAAATGTAGAAAACAGAGCGTGTTTAGCAGTTTGCTTTGGAGGAACTGAAGCTTCTTACTTTACTGACCAGAACGTCACCTGTGTCTCATTTGCTTTAGCCCTTTCTTAAATATATTGAACTAGGCTTGATCTACAGCAGGCCTCTCATATGAGAATGTGATTTAGAGGCAGACAAAGAAATTTGGCAGATGATAACATTAATTTTCATTTTGGGGGCTAAGACTGATTGCTTGTGAAGAATTGCTAGTATTGTGTTTTTATTGAATACTTTTTGTAATAAATAAGAAATGTAATGATGCAGCTAAAGACTGGTTTGGAATTTTAGTGTTTATAATCGGAAAATCTGTTATAGATAGTTATGTATGTATATCATTGTATCAGCAATTGCTTTTGTAGTCCTAAGATACGTAACCCTAATTACACTTGCCCAGTAAATGAGGGAATAGGCGGTGGAACAGAAGAAAAAAAAAAAAAAATTATAACCATTGCAAATTAGTGCAAGAGGTGAGACCAACCTCTCTAGCAAATCAGGATGTGATTGTGGACTGTGACAGAAAATTAATATTGTGTCTCAGAGACTTTTGGTCGGGGTTATTTTTTGGTTTTCGTCTGTAAAAGGACGCATTTGTTCTGCTATGGTTTACTATGTCTTTGTAGGGAAACAGAAAAATTTTTTTCATATACATTCTCTAAATACTGATTTCCATTTAATATGGCACTCTTCCTCATACCTCAAAAACCAAAACCACCCACCTCCCCAAATCGAAAAAAAACAACACACCCAAATTGAAACCCCAAACAACTGCCATGTCATTTTATATTAGCCTTGGGCATTAAAGTGTGCAAGGTTTGAAAAGATAGGAAATCTCAGATCTTAGCTGATTTCTTTCATGAAGAAACGGCATGTAGCCATTGGAATGTAGCATGGGCTACATCCTAGATGAATACATGTGAGTGTGGCGGTCACAGGATGCCTTTTTGTGGTCCTTAAAGGCACCGCATCCTTTCTGTTTCTGGCAGCTGTGAGGTCATGAAATTAAAGAGAGTTTCATAGTTCTTCTCTTGCTTTCAACACCCTTGAATAATGTTTTATTGCTTTCTAGCACATCACTGTGCCCTGCTTTGCTTTCTATGGCAGGCTTCAAAAATTATTTTCGTTAAGAGCTTTTTCTCAATTTTTTCCAGTTAAAGTTTATCACTGGCATAATGCACCATCCCAGTAAATGCTGTTTCTTGTTAGACTGATAGAGAAATCCTGGATTTCCCTACTGCTTCTTAAGGTTAGCATTTGTATGTATGTAAAAGCAATAAATTGATATTCAACTAGAAGATCCAGCAGCTACAATTTGTTGTAAATTCTAGTTCCCATTCCTAGTTTGGAAAGAAGATAAAATTTTTAAAGTTCTGAATATTATAGCTTGTTTGGTCATTTTAAGCTCTCAGTTATCTTAAGGACAACAGTTGATACTGCGAAGGGTAAGTAGATAGGACATGTACAGCAACTACACTTTCATTCTTACTAGCTCTTTTCAGTTGTACATTACTGAGGAAAATGCATTGCCTGGGTATTACCTAAGACTACAAAAATGAATGTATCTGTCTTCCAAAAATCTTAAACTTTTAAGCTATTGTCACCTTCTAATAATCAGACATAATTTAGTTTGCATACTTGTCTCTTTATTCTCGTATAATTCTTCCAAAATTAAATGCTGTAATTTCAGGTTTTTTAAGAACAATAACTAAAACTATACAGTTCTGGTAAACATTTTCCTTTATTTGCAGAAACTTCAAGAGCCTTTTCAGTAGGTTGCTTCGGAGATGCAAAATCCCTTGCCTCAAATACAGCCTCAAAGCAGTCTTCCATTAGAGAGACTGCCAGATAATTCATGTAGACATCTAGCACGGTGGATAACAAAACCAGAAATAAATGTCACGATCGAGACCTAAGAGCATTAAACTTCTGAGTTACGTGCCTCTACCACCATTTGCTAACCTTCATGATTTTTTTTGATTTATACATCAGAGATAAGGTGCCAGTACTTAGTAAATCTCTAACCTCAAAAAAGCCTGAATGCATTGCATAACTGTATGCTATTGACTTACCTGTGTAGTCTTTGCAAGACTGTAATATAAATTTGAAGACACTGTAAGGGGAGAGAGAAAACCTGTATAACTAATCTTGACAAAGAAAATTAATTCCATTTGCTGCAACAGTATTGTTTTTCTACTGAAAGGAATGTTGTTTCCCATAGGTCAGCATCACAGGGATAACATAACTGCATTGTGCTTTTGCACTGTCCAAAGATACACTCGCTCTCTCGTGTCTACGGAATTGTCTCACAATTATTTTTTTCCTCAATTGCTAGGTATGTTATTATATTCAAAGTGTGTATGCATATAACCTTGGAAGAGGAAAAAATCAGTAGTAAATAAAGTGTCTTGGAAAGGGAGTGAATTTTCTTTTATGAGTTTTCATTTAAAGAAAAAGAGAAACGGGTAAACTAGCACCATTTTGCAAAGCCCGCTTCCTCTCCTTTAGCCTTTTATGTCCTACATATGAACTATGTTTTATTTCTAATGTCTGTCATGTCAATAACAGAAATTACAGAAACAGTTCTCATCTTTCTTACTTTAATGTTAGCATTGTGATGCTCTACTCATGTTAATGTATTGCAAAGTTCTTAACTTTAGTCATAGAATCATTTAGATTGGAAAAGACCTTTAAGATCATCAAGTCCAACTGTTAATGGTGACTTCTGCCTTAGGTAGGACATCCACAGCATGTTTTAGCCCTGTATTTCTAGGAAATAAAAACATTCTGATGTTTTCTCATGGATTTGGGTATAGAAATATGACCTGTGACATCTCTCAGTCATACTTACATTGTTGATAAACTCAATGGGGGATCACATGTATGCAAAGTCATTTGGCAGCAGAGAGCTTGGCTTATATGTACACAAATAAGAGTTCATGTAAGGGATGAGTAAAATTGTTCCTTATACCTATGAACCTGAGCTTTAAATGCATTAACATAAGCTGAGTCACATACAAAACTTAGATGAAGGGACTGTAAATAATTTTTATCTATCCCACATTCCTATTTGAAAAATGAAAACAGATTGAAATGTTAAGGGAGTTATGATGGCTCACTGTCCCCACCCTTGGCCACCCCCTAAAGAAAAATAAAAGAAGTTCAGGTCAAGTATTACTCTGTTTTACTTGGGCATGAGTTTTTTATAGACCTTTCTACTCATAGTATAACTTTTCCCTTGGCATGCCCAAGACTAGAACAACATGTGATAGCCTCCAAGTGGGATATTTTCATAGATGTCTCATCTAAAATTGTGCTTTTATTAATAGTGTTAGTGGAGAAAGTAAAGATACTGACAGGCTGACAGAGAATTCATACTGTATGTTTAAACTAGAACAACCTGATCAGATCTCATGAGGTATCCCTTTAAGTAATTGTGTGTTTAAAAAAAAAAAAGCCTACCAGTTAAAATTTTAAAGCCACCAGCAGTCAGTAATGTAAATTGTTACTGTTGTAGGGCTTCATGGTTTTGTGGGGTGAAAGATTAGTTCTGTGTACAACCTGTCCAGAGTGAAATAAAGCAGGGATAAAAAAAACACATGGAAGAAACCAGCAATAAGCCTGATCAGGTTAGGAGAACTAATCCAGATTACTTCTTGCCCACAGAATATCTGAATATATATGTATGATCATTTTCTACTGCTTTTTACAGGGGGATGATTCTGTGATTAGTTCATGGCTTAGGTTACTACCGAGAAGAAGGATCTCTGAGAAAGGGAGAGTTTAAAGACATTCCCTTTTCCTTTTCAAAACTGATGCAAACCAGTCTTTGGGGACTGGCCAATAGTGTTGCCAGCTCTGTGTATTTTACTATGTTTTGTAGTCTTGTATTTTAAACCATGAAACATCTAGCTCTAGTAATTGAAAATATCTGACTCCTATGACTCAATAGTAAGGATTGCTGGTTTGCAACTGGTTCAAGCGTTCCTAACAGCACAAAAGCCCCTCTCTCTTCATTTTCAGATTGCTTACAAAAGAAGCAATTCCTCATTGCTATGGTTTCAGGATTTTTTGGCTTATATTATCAAGTACTGTTGATTATTTATTTTGTTTTGAATCTTTAAAATGCCATCACTTTGCAGATCCTGCAAAATAAATCAATTGCTTCTATATGATCTGAAAATATCCCTCATTACTGGTTAATGTGAGGATATCTTCTGACATCATCCCACCAGGAGTGTGTTAGAGATCCTGTTTTAGTCCATAGGGTAATGGGCTAAATATTGCATTAAAAAGTCACAGCATAAATGGTAATTGGAAGCAGTACTCATCCTTCATTAGCAATATTTCAGTATTTTAGAACAAGTTCAGTTTGGTATTGCTACTTACTTATTGGATGAGTGCCACTATTTGGTTGCTACCTCATTAGTCCTCGGTCGCTGGCACTGATGACAATGATTTGGCGCAATGCAAAGAGGAGGTCATGCGTATTTCAATGGAACATTAAAGGACATGTAAGTCTGGGCAATCCATTTCTCTGAAATGCACATATGTTCTCTCTGAAAGTTAAGCACCTTTTCAGAACATGAGTCACTTTCCAAATGTTTGTCTAGTAACTGTGATATACAAAAGTAATTTGATTTAATCCAGCATTATGGCTACATTATTTCTAAGGGAGGATTGTTCCACTCTTGATACACTGATATACATGTGCAAATCATCAGATGTAAGAGTTAATTTGTGGAAGGTTAGGCAAAGCTAATATTGCTATTCTTTCTGAAGATCTTGGGTAAGGGAGGAAAACTTTAATTGCTGAAAAGTCAAGTCTTGTTAGGAGAGAATGCTTTGGGACTATGCTGGACAGCATTTAACATACTGGTAAGAAAAGATTTATCAAAAACTCTATGATGCTAAAGCAGGTTCCTCAAATATTCACTCTTCCACTTCTATCTTCATCATTAATTTAAAGCAAGAGTGGTGTTCCTTGCGGAGAGCCAGATAAGCCAAATATCTTTGTTAAGCTGCATACTAACAAGCATCTTAGTATTACACAACATGGTAATGAATTACTACCTAGCTGCAGGGCAGCATTTCCTTACTCTTGATATTAATATTAGCACCAATCAGGGCAATGTCCTGTTAATAAGAGCTGGGAATTTTAGATAACAACCCTTATGAAGCATACAAAAATGTCAAAAAAGTAAAATGAATAGTGACGCATACAATTTATAACCACCCTTGATAAGAAGGCTTTTGTGTATAAAAGTTCTCAGAAACTGGGCTGGGTCTCAAACTCCTGTCTCTAATCACATGAAGATTAGAGCCCATGGAGTGAGTAAACCTGTTTTGACTAATGTAACCTCTTCTCTGCTGATTTCAATATATAAAGCATGAAGAATTTTTAAAATACAGCAATTCCATCAAGAAGTTTTCAAAAGAATTTTTATGTGTATAACGTGAGAGCTTCTTCCAAAGCTTAGTTAAACTGTGCTAGACTGGGTACTATGCATATTGGTGGTATACTAGGAATAGTTCTGACTGCATCACCTAAAAAAGAAGATTTAGCAGAAATGTAAAGCACGTGGAAAAAAAAAAACCAGCCATCCATAGAAAACAACTGTCAGCTGCCTAAGGTAAAAAAGAAGTATTTTTAAAGGTTAGGTATTCCTCTGTTGTTTTTAAAATTTCTCCTGAAGGCTTTGATATTGTCAGACATAAAATAATAACTGGGGGAGATAGGAAACTGGCCACTAACCTGATATGATTAATGGCGTGGTCCGGTCCTTTATTTAATATAATCCCTGATTTTACCTGCTAATTAAACTGAAGTAACAGTGTATGTGAATTGTGTGAAGCAAATGTAAAGTTATTATAGTTTAATAATAATTAAAGTGTCAGTGAAGAGTTAATACTGGCAATTCTCTATTGTAAATACAAGTGAACAAAAAATTTTACTGATTAGCAAGACAGTCATTTTGACTAGAAGGTCATTGTTCTATTAATAGGGAACTAATAGGTTTTCCAAATGAATGACTCTTATTTTCAGTTTGAGGAGAGGTGAGAGTACAAGGTGATGGAACTGAGGTTGAATTGAGAGTTTAATCTATGTATTAAGAACCTTTGTCACTGAAAAGATAGTGAATACATGAATTAATTTAGAAACTTTAATGAATTCCTATTGAGAATTAATTATCTTGGGACTTAGTTCTTAAACTGGAAACATATTTGACCCTTGAAATCGATCTTTTTCCCCTCATACCACCATAAACTAGATATAGCTTCATAAGTTCAACATGATGAAAATTAAAGATTTTTTTTTTTCAATTTTTTTTAACAATAATACAAGCTTGGAATACAAGCATGGATGATGTTCTTATTCCCTTTTTAGTTTTAGTACACATCTGAATCCTGATTGCTGTTATTCCTGAACACCCTGGGTGGGCATTGCTGACTCTTACTTAAGTGAATGTATGTAATGGTTTATACTTTTGAGAGGTGGAAAGCATTGTTGAACTCTAATGTGGTTAAGCACCTGGAGATGTAAAGGGAAAAGCCAAGGATGATCTCAGAAATTAAGGTAGAGAATAGTGAAAGGAAACAAACCTCATATTGTCAGGAAGAGGAGGAAAATCACATGAGAGCCAGTGTCTATCATGGAGAGAGAGATTTAGAATAACAGAGTAATTGGCAAGGGAGTTTATACCACTTCTATGCGTTTAGTTTCAAAAACACATGAATGCAAGAGTAACTCTGTTAGTAACCATAATGTACATTACATAAATAGAGAAGATCTTTAGTATAAATTTTACCTTTACCTTTTAATCTCTAATTCTACACTTATATATTATGGAATAAAACTGACCTTCTCTAGAAGTTGTTGATGAAAGTTAAAGGAAGAGTTACCGCTCTCTGAAAGATGTTACTTGCATGGAAGAAGAAACATAGGCTATAACTGAAATTTTTGACAAGTTCAGTTCAATTTTTGCAGGGCATATCAGAAGTCCTGTTGAATCAGTTTTTAGTTTATAATAATGTCTTTTTATATTACTGGTTAGTGAACAACTGCAATTCATCACACAACAGGATGGGAAAAACAGAAAAATCTTCTGGAAATAAATAAATCTCTCTAGATGACTTGTCAACAGTTCATTATTTGATATTTAAAATCTTAAGTTTCTTCCCAAAAGGGAAAGCAGAAAGAGAAGATCAGAGAACTTCTGATTTCCAGGGCTTCCATATGAAAAAAGAGAAAATATGTTAATACTAGAGCATAGTCTGATTAGAACGGTTTGCAGATTTTCATTAGACAGAATCAGGTCTGAGAATCAGAATCAGGTAGAGATGAATCTTTACCTGTTGCCTTTCTATGCCTATTTTCCCTGAAAATGTCATGCATCTCCGTAAATCCACTAAGACCTTTGTCTCGGGTATAAGAAACTTCCAATCTCTATTTTGCATTCCTGAAATAAAGAATTTATTTTAGCATTTTAATGCTAAAAAAATCACACTTTTCCTCAACAATGCATGGAAAGTAATGACTAAAGGTGTTTTTTTAAAATTATATTTTACTATGCCTTGCTTTTGCAAATTGTAAATTCAGTGGTCCTATAGAAAGAGTATATTACAATTTTCAGTATCCCTGTAGGAGGAAGTTGCTGACATGATATTTACTATTTACTTGTAAATTTATTGCTTCAGCCCCCTTCTCAGAACAAATTCTGAAAATTTCTGAGATTTTCTGTCAAACTACGAAAAACAGAGTACTTAGCCATTCAGAAAAAAACACTAGTGATAATTGTGTACATACTTTAAACTAATTCTTCTGATTATCTAATTGTTGAGTGAAAATGAAGACTTCTAAATGATAGGTGACAGCTGAGTTAGTCATGATAATGCTGTTTTTCTTATTTCCCTTTACATATTGTTGAGTTCAGATACATTGTGGTAGGTTCTAATAGAGAAACACTTTAGGACGCTTTGCTGAGGTATAACATTTCTGCTAGAAGATGCCTTTAAGCATATTTGGGTAGGAAAATGATGAGGTTCTCTCACCAGAGGAAAGTGATTTTAACTGTAGACAGAAGAAAAAGGGCTTTTATTTTTTTTTTTTTGGAAATGTTAGTTTGATTGAGACCTTTTCCATAAACAGAATTAAATGATAGCATGCAATTTTTTGGGACTTTTAATTCAATTATGATTGAAAATTGGGAATCTGTGGGCTTGATGGAGTTGGTGGCAGTTAACCTGACCTTTCAGGTGCTAGTAAATGAGACTTTCCCCCCAAATGTTCCTAGCATTTATTGACCAATTCAATCCATAATATTTTTAGTGAAGGAAAAATGTGTCACAGCATTGTAATTCTGCTGACAGAATACCATGGGATTGGCTTGCCATCCTTTTCACATGTTCAGTCTCTTTGTGGTCAGCCTTATGTGTTAATGAGATGATGACTGATTTTGGAAGTTTCCTTTGTGGTACTATCTATTGAGGTTGTATATCAGTATTCAATTGCTAATTTACCATGAAAATTGAAAACCTCTTTGTTGGCCTATATGTATTTTTGTGATTTGAACTTTATTAGTTTGAGGAAAACAATTTAAATTTTGAGGGGAAAAAAATGAGCCATATTCACCATGTAAAATAATATCAGCAAAAGCAAAAATAGCTGTTCCTCTGTTGATATTTCTCCATCCTAAAATGATTAGAAATTCAAATTCTGGTGTCTGTTTGATTTGAATATCACAGATGTTGGCCTGCAAATGGAGTTAAAATACAGTGGGCTCTTTTTTCTATTTTTCTTCTCAATTTGTAATTTAAAAATACAAAACTTTTGGTTGGGCTGCCAAGAATTAGGTACATGCTAATTTTTATTCCAAGTCTCATTTTGTATTTCTGTGAATAAATAAGTAACACCGCCCTCCCACCCCACAATGATTTTGAAATATTTTGACCTTCTATAATCCAATAACCATAAATCATATAAAGCAACAGGAAAAATAGTGAGAAAATAGCTATGTATGTATACATTTTTATTTAAGAGTGGAGAAACTCTCAGCCTAAGAAGTCTTATAACACATGCACATTCTTCCATTAGAGGGGATGAGGACTGTATCATCCCTGTAACCTAGAGAAACACAAGCTGACAACTATTTGCAAATATGAACTGGGATAGGAGTTGCATAGCCATTTAATTGATATGCATAGACAGTGCCTAGTAGCTTTGGATGTTCGTATGATCTGGGCAGTTTTGGTATTTTCAACTTTAGAAACAAAGGTAGTATTGAAAACACTTTCTTAAAATAAAGGACAAAACTATGCAATCTGTCCTTAAATCTCAATTATGATGTGTTATGTATAAAACATTTTGTGAAGTCTTTCTGGATGCCAAATGTTTTACGCTTTTCCTGTCTTTCATTCAATTCTGTGCCACAGGTGTAGAGAAGAGTCCTTTTAAGATGACATTAACTGTCTTTTTGTTACAGATAACAATGCAGTAATTTAACTGTTTCACTACATTTTTTTTTTTTTATTAGCTTTCTCAAGGTAAATGTTGTTTAGGGAACTTTTAAGTTAAAACCAAGGCAAAATTCCAAATAAAAAAAACCCAGACATGATTTTATGTACTTGTCACATTAAAAGAGCTTAATTTACAGAGAAGGGACTGGGGAAACAAAGGATACTGCTGAGCTTTTGCATTTTTGAGAGCAAATATATTTATACACTTTTAGATTGTATTTTCCCCCCAATTCAGTACTGGGTTGACAAGACAGCACTGAGCCTTCAAACGGATGTATAAAATAAAGGATTTTAGTATGTGAATTCTGAGGCAAACAACCTGAGCTGTTGCATCAAGTTGTTATATTCCTAGGAGTTAGGTAGTATTTATAAGGCAGAAATTTTTGGGTTTGAGAGTTAATTTATTTCCTGCCTGCCAATTCATATCCTTGCTTCCTCTTTTCTCTCCTGTGGCAATACTTTATTGAAGGGAAATTATAGCTGCAATTGCTGTGAATTCTGTATAATCTGTTAAATGCTTTAAAATTGCTTAAGCTTAAAAAATGACAGGCCTCTGAAATTTAGATTTTTTTAATTATTAAAATAGTATTCTAAATTAATCTTGTGCATAGACTTTAATAGCTTCAATGTTTACAGTAAATTGTGGGTTGTTCTCACAGAAATTCAATTTAAATGTCAGGTGGGACTGAATTTCAGTATTGATTGCAAGAATTCTCCCTAACTAATTGTGAGGTAGAATGCTCTTCAGTTCTTTGTTTTTTTCCAAGATTCTGTAGAAGGTTGAATGAAATTTGGATATTTATGCAAACTTGGCTGTTTATGCAGTTTATGTGTTCGTTGCGTTCTAAAGATGCAATATTGCAGAAAGTAGTAATTTTAGTTTTGTGTGTAAGCATCCAAATTTCAGAGGTCTTCCAGAATGTTCTCTGGATAGATAGCTTAGCCTTTACAACTGGTAAAAATGTCACCTAATCCTGTCTTTGTCAAATGCATGAAATGCTTTTCTGGAATATGTAATAGATTTAGGAAATACAAGTGCTTGGTTTTTAAAGCAGGTTAAACTGCATGATTGAATAGTCAGACTAGATAACCTTGGAAATTCGCAGTGGCAGTTCTTCACATCCTGCTTTTCACTTTTCTCCTGAGTCACCAAGTATATGTCTACTGACTTGGTGGTTCTCAAGCCCATATAGAATAAATCTAGTAGTTTCAATTTGTTTTCAAATGTGAAGTCAAACTGCCATTAAAAATTGCAGAAATTGTTAGTCTCATTACAAGGGACAGTGTTTGAAAACATGTAGTCTTGGCTATTGTTTCATTCTTCCTAGCAATACCCAGGTTAAAAAAATCTTCCAGAGTTTACATGTTCTGTTACTGAAATGTCATGTTCAGACGTGAACAGCTTTGATCTAACTGGGAAGGAACAGAAAGCTATGCGGTAGCCTGCCCAAGTTTTGTGACAAGTGGTCCTGGTGATAATCTGCCCTCTTGTTAAATCTGTTACAGTTAAAAATGTGTGCAAACACTATAGTTGTTTAAAAAAAAAAAAAGTATGCTGAAATTTATTTGAATAAAAAAAGCAACCTATCAAATATGCATTTGCCATGTGTGTATTGTGCTGAATAGCCCACTAGAAGTGGAAAAAGATCTCTTCAAACTTTGGATTCTCCAGTTATAGATATAGCTAGAATGCAAGTCAGTCTGTCTACAAAAAGCAGTTTATGTCTGAGGTAATTGATACACTAACTATAAAACTGGCTGAGATGTATTTTCTACACAGATGTAACTACTCTGTGTAGGTTTATAGCAAAAATGAAGGTTTTTTCTGACTGACAAGCGGAACTGCCAGAAGGATGAGACAGTATTTCACCAGTCTGTGTCAGTGACGATGCCCAAACTGAAAAAATGCGGTATTTTTTTCTATTTTTTTAGTCCTTGTTTCTAAATGGTCTTTGCAGAGCACTGTGCATTGACTGTTAAATTCAATTTACTGTCTGTGTTGGCACCCTGTATCCTAGTCCTACATTTGGGAGTTCAGTTTTGCAACTGTCTGCGTAAATATTTACAAAAGTGCTTTGGGTGGTGTTAATTGTAGTTGGGAGGTCAAAGAAATAGAGGAAGAAATTCCTGATTTAGGAGCAATAGTGGAAGTGCTTCTCCAGAGACGCAGCAGCTGACGTGAAAGTAATGGTACCGTAAATAGCAAATACTGCCACTGTGTTCTGGTTAGCAGAGACATGCAATTTCTTCTAAGTTAGCAGTTATAAAATATGTAAGGTAAATTCTAGCTGTGCTTTGTGTAGACTTTTTTTTAAGCTTTGCAGTAGTTGCATGAATTGAGTGAGGTGCCCCCAAAGGATCGGTGTCTCTAGTGACTCGCATGAAGTTGTCACTGACAGTAGCATGGGAATTGTTGTCATTTGCAGAATTGTATCTGAATATGCAAAAAGTCCAACTTCTGACACTCAGTTGGGATTCATCTGATTAATTTTATTTTAACGTCACCCACCAGCTGTTTGAAGCTATTGAATTTAGACAGTTCTAAATTAAATACCAATGGTGGTTAACACACAGTAGAGCCACTTCAAGTTACGAAAATGTCCTGTTTGTTTACCTAGGCCTGGTTTTAAGAGAAAAAAGAATTCTTCATTTGTACCTTAATATTGTGAATAGGACAGGAACCACAGTTGGAAAGCAAAGACAATACACAGGAATTTCAAATAAATAATTCTAGTATCTCTAAATTATTAACCTAAAAATTCTATAGTCTTGCCTTACCTGTTTTCATGTATTTGTGTGTATTATGTTTATATACCAAAGGAAAAAAAAAAAATCCTCCCCCTCAGCTTTCCTCATTGTTTAAGCAGTGGTAGTGATTAAAGGAGACCAAATCTAAATAAAAAAATCCCAACCTTTTTGGTATTACAGGAGTCCATCTTCAACTATTATAAGGTATCTCAGCAGAAAGTATGTCCTTTTTCTTTTTGAATGTCAGTAGTTCTCTGTTGTTCCTTCAGTATTGTTAGCATTTCTACACATCAGATCAAAATGGAAACTACTTTAGATGGCAAGCAGGTACAAGTGCAATGTCTTTTCTGGTATTTGTTTATAAAATTTTGGGGAGTTTTCAGTTGTGCAGGTTTCTGAGAATAATGTGTTTTACAGTGCTTAACCAAAAAGCCCTATAATGAGCTTCCATTTCAGAACTTGTATCCTCACAGAATATTGAAACCCACTCAACCATAAAGGGAGAATATTCAAAGTGTAATCCACAAAGTATTTGCAGGGTCATGTTAGGACATAGCAGCATGATCAGGACTTGAATCCATGAATTGTCTCATGATCTAACAATAAGTACTCTGCTCTTTTTGTAAGGGTAATATTATATGTCGCTTTAAAACTCCATAAAAAAAGCTCTTTCAGAGGACTAGAACAGAGGTTGAGTTGTCCAGGAACAGATGCTGGTTTTTTCTTGCATACAGTCTACTTAACCCTGCTGTGTCCTGAAGTCTCTTGCAGCTGTGAAACATGCTTTTCCACCCCTGCTGCTAGTTGTGAAATGATCGCAACTGGTGGTTGAAGAAGAGAAAAAAGATGTCCTCCCATCCACTGTGTCACTAGAATTATTTATTAATTTCAGTTAATTTTAGTATATTTCTAAGCAGTGCTCCAAAATAGGTCTGCTAGTTCTTGGTAATTGACATGGTAGCGAAACAACTGGCACAAAGTAGATGTTCAAAGCAATATATTCCAGCTGGCTCAGGGATCCTACCTGTTATGATGCCCATGCCTTACACTACTATACTTTCAACTACTCCCTCAATGGTCTGCCAAAGCCTGTTGCACTGTGTTTTGAAATCTGGTTTTGCCAGCCTAATAGAAAGTTTCCATTGAGAGGAGCAGAAGCTGAAATCAAAGAGGATGGGCATTGGAGCAGTAAATCCTGTGCTGTTGTGTGCAGTTTAATAAGCATCTCTGGCACAGATCACTTTATTAAAACATCTGTTACAAGCACAGTACTTGGATTAGGGATGACAGCCATTTGCAGCCAAATGAACTCTTAAAAATAGAAGATATTTAAGTGTGACAAGGATTAATGTTTTATTGGCTTACTAAATTCTTAAGGTTTGCACTAGCGCTTTCTGTGGATATTTTATATGGATTCTCTTTATATTTATTGTAATGTAAGTGTGATCTACATCATCAGTTTTCTCAGCTTACCTTATAAGTTTGATTAGTCTTATATCTCTGTTCTCTGTGATGAGAATTCATGAGGGTTAGGGATATGATGGCAATATTCTTCCCATTGGGGAAGCACTTAAAAAACATCAGCTGGGAACCAAGAGGAGTTGAGTTTGTTCAGACGCTTCTACCAGATCTACTGTCATTGGGACATCTATATCTAAACAGAACAAGCTTTTATTCAAGCCTTACCAGTGCTATTCCTATTCCTGCCATGGGATCTTTCTTTTACTAACTTTAATTACGGATTGTTTGGTCATTTTCTATTTCCATTTTGCTTCTCATTTATACCATTTCAAGCTGTTAGGGCATAATAGTTGACTCCGATGGCAACATCTGCATGCTAACTAGAGTAAGCAAATTATTTTGTGTTTCTGTCTGCTCCAGTGTCTACTCCTCTAGCTTTTTTTTATTCCCTTTGCCTATTCAGAAGAGGTCCAGGTCTGTTTCTCTAAACTTCACTCATATAAGTAGACTTCGTAGTACTAGGGGAAGCTTTTACCTAAGGGAAGGAAAAAAAAAATCATTTTGATCAGTGCATGTCAAGAAATGAATGCTGCCATGCATTAAATATAAAGGAAACCTCCTGGTTTGTATTGCTTATCTATTGTATTGATTCAGCATGTTGGTTCATTTGGTGATAAATGTAATTTGAAGGCAAATCACTGGCACATGTAAATAATTTATTGCTGTGTTACAGTTAACTCCTGCATTGACACTGTGTTGCTGCTCAAAAGCCTTACCTGAAATTGGTACCAGGTAGAAACTTCAGAAAAATATAATCATAAGGAGCAATCTCTGCTCTGAAAAGCTTGTATCTGAATAGCAAAGACAGTCTGTTGAACAGTTTGAAAGAAATCAAAACGCAGAAAGCTGAAGTGCTTGGCTGGTAAGAGGGTCTCGCAGCAAGTACAGACGAAAAAGTGATTCAGTCCTTCCTGACATTTTTCCCAAACCCATCGAAAGGTATCTGTGCTGAGCTGTTGCGAGATGCTTCCTCTTTTCAATGTTCCTCCATTTGGAAGCAGCGAGGCAGAAATCTTCCCTTTGTGACCCAAGCTACATTCTTGCTCAAGGGAGATCTGCCAGATAGCATTTTTTCATTGTTTGCTGAACTACTGAATGAATGTATTGTTAGTATGGGGCTTCGGATATATTTTTTCTAATTAATTGCTTCCATACACTCACCTATTAAATGGCTGAACTTCAACCAGCATCTCAGTGTTCCATTTGGAGAATATGTGGGTTTTTTCAAGGAAGAAATGATATAAATATTTTGCTATATAATCTCTGATCAACCTTTGCATAAGTTCAGAAAAGAAGAGAGACTTTCCCCTTTTCTTGACTGATATCAGCTGGGATAATTTTCTTCCTAGTAGCTGGCATAGTGCTGTGTTTTGGATTTAGTATGAGAAGAATGTTGATACCACACTGATGGTTTAGTTGTTGCTAAGTAGGGTTTATACTAAGTCAAGGACTTTTTGGCTTCCCCTGCTCTGCCAAGGGCACAAGGAGCTGGGAGGGGGCACAGACAGGACAGCTGACCCCAGCTGGCCCAAGGACTATTCCATACCACGTGATGTTGGCTGGGAGTGCAGGGGAGGACTGCAGTTGGTGCTCGGGGACAGGCTGGGCATCGGTTGGTGGGTGGTGAGCCGTTGTATTGTGCATCACTTGTTTTGTATATTATTATTATTACAATTAGTATTATTATTACTACTGCTATTTTACTTCATTTTATTTCCATTATTAAACTGTTCTTATCTCAGCCCACGGATTTTCTCTTCCAATTCTCTCCCCCATTCTACTGGGAGGGGGGAGGGAGCGAGAGGCTGGGTGGTGCTTAGCTGTTGGCCAGGGCTAAACCGCAACACATCTTGATAGCCTGTATACAAGGAAAGCTAGCCTAAAATTCCTCCTGAGCAGGTATCAGTAGGTAGACCTTCCACCTGAAATTGGCACTGTTCTACTTCAGTCTTCCATAAAAATCTTAAGTCTCCTGAAAATGAAAAATTAACTGTTACAAGAGGGTGTTTCTTCCAGAATGGAATATTACAGATGGGCAATGGTGATGCATTGTATTTCTCAAACAGTACTATTTGACCTTGTAATTGGACTTTAGATGGGTTCTTCAGCAAAAAATACAGTTTCTCCTTTTAATTGTTATTTTTTCCCCACATATTCTGATACCTGGGGTCAAAAGTCTTCAGATTTTTATTTTATTTTAATTGAAAGGACAGCTCTAACAGAAAGACTGAGAAAGAGCTGTTGCTATCCTTAGTATTTGTTCTCTGATCTTCCCTTTCCGTTTGAAATGGAGCGATGGTCCAACACTTGATACAATAGTATGAAATTTGTGAGACACATTGATATTCTTCCTTTGCAGTGGGCTTTATAAGCGACCTTGGGCAAGACACTTAGCCACTCCGTGTGTCTTCCTTTCCTCTCAAGTGTGCGTTATGGCATTTTCTTACCTTGTGGAACCTGCTATTTCATGTAACTGGTGGTTAGATACTATGGTAACAGGGGCTATATAAAGTAAGTAGGATACTTAAATTTAATATGGAATTGCTGGTGCGAAGGGAAAGCTGCAGGACTGAAAGAAAGATCTGTCACAAAGACTGTAGATGATTCCTGGGGTGCTCTCACCCTCCCTTACCTAACTTTTTTTTTTTTTTCCCCTTGACAAACTCCTTGTGTTGATTACTTAAAATTTTCTCAGAGGCTTAGCTGTTATTTCCCCATTAATCCAAGTCTGGAGTAAAATTTAGGATCTGTCCAGAAATATTTCTCTCTGGTTTTCATGCTGTTTAGCCCTGATTTGTGCTCTCATTTTCCTTTGTCCTTCTAGGTGCTTCAAATGCTGTCTGTAAAGTGATAATCTTAACTGTAGAAGAATCCTAGGGACTAAATAAACTTGTTCATTCAAAGATTTACTTAACTACAGACACCCCTGACCCCATCGCCCCATCATCATTGTGGTAGTGTTAAAAAACAATGGATTTTTCAGTTTTGGGTTTATATTAATAACATTGTGCCTCTAATTTAGTTAATATATGTGCTGTGCAAAAATGAAGGCATTTTCTTAACTGCTTTTTTCTGTCTCAGACACAAGAGGAGTGATGCCTTCATAGCATATGTATTTCTGTATAATCACCTGATGCATTTTGGTTAATTGCTTATACAGAGTAGAAATGCTGGAGAGACTGGGGAGTCTTAATAATAGGCAAGGCTCCAGAGTGTTTGAAGCTAAGAAACACAAATATTGCAACATTTTAGATTAGTTTTACTTCAGTGTTTCAGGCATTCACTGTATATGTATCTGCATCCTATATGAGATTAGTCCTGTAGTCCATAGTCACTCTCTATAACTCAACTACAAGTTATTGAGCACTATACAGAAATGTGGAATGGATAAAGCTTGCACGGATTATCCCTATACTTTTGGATTTAGAGCATACGTACTTGTGTAAAGTAGTATGTACAGGAACTGTGTTTTAATCCTTTTGCAAACATGATTCCACCAAAAATGTACAGGTAAGGGTAAAAAGTGCTATTAATGAGGAGAGTGTATTTTCATTTGGAAGGAGATACAGTTTTTGCAATGGTTAAGAGCTAGCCATTGGTTCCAGTCCTAGGAAATGTATGTGTAATGCATGCCTCAATTCTCAAGAAAATTTGACATAATACCCACTGTGTGATAGTAGAAGAAGAAAAATAGTTGCATCTTCTCATTTCAGAATGAAGGTGTTAAATTAAACAAATAAAATCTATAGAATTTAAATCCATAGCATCTACTATTGTATCAATTTATTTTGGGGAAAATGTAGTTAAGACAACACTTATTGTTTCTCCCCTTCCCATTATGCTATGCTAAAATTTCAATTGATATCCTTTGGTATGCCAGTAAGTGGGTGATACATGAAATGATTACATCAGCCATTATGTCAATCAAGTACCGAAAAATTGCTAATAATTTCTCAGTTAAATAATGAAGATAAAATTACGAAGTTGATGACCTATGGAATTTTTAAAAATACATTTAGTTGTGTCAATAAAAATACCCTACTCTGGTGCCTGTACCTCAAAGTATCAAAATATAAAATGCTACAGACTTCCCTGGATTCTTTGTTTATTGAGAACAGTGGCTTCTTTAGGGAAAAGTGTTATGCATCACTGTTATGTAAGGCACAGGATTTTGGCTGTGAAAAGCTGATTAATAATGTATAGTTTTATGAGCAATGTAAACAAATATTAATTCTGTCAAATGTCATAGGAACACTTATCTTACCTGGGGGGAAGGAACATGCTTGCTGGATTTCTACTTTTGCCCTTGCAAAATTTAGATGCAAGACTAAATTTACTTTAGCTTGTAAAGCATAGTGGAGTTCTTTATAGGTGTCAATTAGATAGTGCCTTTATAGGTGTTTTGACAGGAAGGAAGAATGATAGATTTCTCTTCTGATTTCTGGAATTTTGCTTCATTAGGTACTTCAGTGGTTGCCATTATTGAAAACCCTCAGGCAAATACATACTCTTAAAGAAATAGCATGTGAACTATATGGATTTTAGTCCATACAGTAGTCTTTGTTACATTCATAGCTCTTCTAAATGTGAAGCTGTTCCTGGAAGTAAGCAATCATAAATTTTATTAAATAATAGCATAACTCTTGTTCACTAAAATAAATTTTAGTTCAAACATAGTAACTTTTATCCTGTGGCCAACATAAGCATGAAATATGAAAACTACAAGAAATGTTTTGAATGCAAGTTGTTCTAGTGATCAGTGATAACAGGGAAAATCAATGAATGTATTGTTATAGTCTGTTGTTGGCAAAGTTATAAGCATTACACTATTTCATTAGCCTTCGTTTTAATCTGCTTTAAGGGTTCTTTTTTTAGTTTATAAATTCTTTTGTGTTTCAAAGAGAAGTCAGAGTCAAAAGTCAGAGTCCTGACTTAGAAAAATAGAAACAGATTAAGGCCTCAGTAAGTGTTGTGTTTCATGTGCTCTCCTAGAGTTAATACAGCTGTCCTACAGGCTGGTAAGCCTCAACACGGAGCTTCATGTCATCAGAACAAACTCTTGGTTGCCTAGTCAGATATTGAAGTCTTAGTTTGGATACTAGAAGCATCTACAAGATCCTTTTTCTGAACCAGCTCCTTGCTTGAAGTAGTTTTCAAAATTGCAGATGAAATAAGACATTAATTAATGTAATTGATGTCATAAGCATTTGGTAGTTAAAAATATATAATTTTAAAAAAAATTGTATTATTAGCTCCCTTTTTTGTAGTCTATATTTTCTAGGTCATGAAAATCTGTGCAATAAGGCTATTTTTCAGAATTCTGTAGTGGACAAGTCTGTATCTTGAACTTTTTGTGGATCCTGGATTATAGTTTCTATTACCATCTTAAAATATTTTTTTTTCTTCTGGTTACTGTTTACTTTAGCTGTGCAGCAGTACAAGGTTGTATGTGAAGACACCATTATTATATGTGCCTAGAATTTGATAAAAGTATAAGCCTCCACTCATTGTGAATTATTTTGTTCCTTGGCTCTGAGATGGCTTCTCTCAGCAGTTTCTGGTAATTTCATATTGCATTAACATCTGATTTGGAGCCTGCAGAGCATGACTGAGTTGTATGATTACTTCAGCACACTATTTAGAACTGGAAAAAGGGCAAGCAGCATTCTATGAATTTGTGTTTTGAACTGGGGTGAGGGGACATAATGGTTCTAGGGTGCTGACCTCCAGTTGAATTTTGAAAATATCATATAATGAACTTGAAATTTTTAAGTATAAACAATTGAGTGAGTCTAAAGGTTCTAACAAGGACTGTCTGAAACTGTATAGTCACAGTTTGGACTACTATATTCCTGACAGAGAAAAAAAAAATTGGAGGAAGAGCTCAAGAACTGGGAAACTAAAAATAGTGGAGAGGAAGCCTGATACAGAGGGGAGTTTGCCATCTGGACTGAGTGTTGTAGCCTTGTGAACTAGCCTTGTTCTCAACTTCAGATCCTTTTTGAAGATGCAAAGGCAGAAGCTGTGACTTGCTGTGTAGATTGGAGTTGTACAAGGATGACTTGGCTGAAATTGGATGGTTCAGGAAACAATGATCAGTGGGCCCTTTTGCAGCTGAATTGTTTCTCTGATAGTTTAGACATATTCCCTCAGTATTGTGTGCTTGTTAATAGCCAAATAATGGGCTGAATCATGAGTTGATCTAAATTATACTGAAGGGAAGCCCCAGAAGAGAGTTTGACTTAACACCTTCCAAAATTGACAAGGGAACAGTATGGAATATATAGGTTATGCAACAATAAATCTTTTAATTATACACTTGTTTCAGCAGATGGATGTGCTATTTTGGACTGAATAACAACTGAACATTCGCTCTAGTAACTTGGTTCATGGAGAAAAGCTTTTTCAGTGGTGGCAATCTGGACAAATGTGCTGCAACTTCAAGGAGCTAATGCAGCTGGTGGAGGCAGAGCTCACTGCAGGCTGGCAGCCTGCTGTGCTCCAAGCCCACACCTTTTTGTCTGACTCACTTTTTGTTCCTGCTCATGCTCAAAGCCCAGAGCAAAGCATTGATCTGATCATGTAGTAGGAGTGGACAGAGTAGGTTCTTTCTGTTTTATCTGCACATCTAAAATACCAGACAAATGATCAAATATAAGAAAATCTGCCCATGTATAAGTGTTGGGTGGAAAACCTACACAGGCTTAGGAATATATGATAAGCCTAGCTGGAATGACTTCATACAGTTTCACTCACATCTGTCCTCAGTCTCAATTTTATCAGTGAAGAACAACAATACCCTTTGGAAGTGGTCTGCAAATTGCAACGACATTTGCAGACTAAAATATCCAGTTACTTTTTATCTAATCTGGATACTGGTTTCATCCTTATACTTTACTATTCTAGTTTTTAATTAAAATTAAATTAAAATATCTTTGAATATGCTAAAGTACGGTATCAAATTTTGCTTTGGGAAAGGAGGATATCAAGTGCAAACAAGTTTTGTATTATAAGTTCAGAAAGTTCATTGTTAACCTTTCTTTTTTAACTATGGCATTCACTTAAATTTTCTCATATCGTTTCAGTGGCATGTGCTAGTTAAATTCAAGTCTGTTCTGCAGGCAGCAATGCAATAAAATCAATATAACATAAGATTGTACTCAGTGTCTTAAATGTTTCACGGGGGCTGCATCAACATTTAAGTGAATTCACTAGACTGAAAGGTATTAGCTCACTTCCTACACTTACGCTGTTACTTCACTCTAGACTGAAGAGTCGTATAATGGCGGTCCTATTGCTTATTTGATGCTTCAGTTAGTTTGGGATTTTGCATGACTGACTGACTTCTAAACAATAATTAACCTAGCAGGCTTGAATGACACTCTCAGAAGATGACAGCCATGTTTGTAGAATATCTTTTTCTGTGTTTGGGGGGCAGGAGGGAGGAGATTCACTCCTCTGTTAATAAAATAGTTTTGAAGCTAAAAATTAAATTTGAAGTTCTACATTCCTAAAAAATATTTTCATTCTACTTGGATTTTCTCAAAGGAAAAGTTCTTCTCAAAAAGTGAAGAAAGAAAGGTATTCCAAAAGAAGATATTAACATAAAGTTAATTAGGAGGCTATTGCAAAAATATCATTTGTGTTTTTTTAATTTAAGTGTGATCACAAATAATTATTTTATACTGAAAAATTTCTTTGTGTTTCAGTTTCATGAATATTACATTATTTGCATTTACAAAACAACTTCCCCTTAATGTTCAGGTTGTCAACGATTTGCAGCTGCCTCTGGCAGCTAGTAAGTCCACAAGGCAATACTAAGTATCTGTCAAGGATGGGAAGGGAAAGAATGCAGTTATTCAGACTGGAAATTTCTCAGGACATCCCTGTCAAAACCTTGATTTACATGGAAAATGGCATTAGCTCTTTCATGACAACAAGTGGTCAGGGTCTTGTTAAATTCAAACCAAAAAGCACTTCAATAGGGATTTCAATATTATAATGCTCCCCGTGCTGTGGAGGACTGGTTGGCTGAGTTTAGATTTGCGGGTGTGCCCCCTCCAACACAAACAGAATTAATAGGTTCACTGTTTGTTGGGTTACTTTTTCATGCATATTATTGTAATTTAGTGTTCCATTTAGCACAGTTTTTGAATATTTTAAAGAAAACAAAATATTTTATACGGTATCTTCTAGAAAGAAGGGACCTACCTTAAAAGTTTAGAAGAATGAAGGAGTTCTCTTCAAATGCAGAAGAGCTATTTGTACTTTAGTGGCAAATCCAATGAAGAATTCTAGAAACAGTTATAAAAATTTCCTATAATAAACTTAATTCTGCTTCCTTTACATTCCAGGGAGTAAATCTATCTGTCTACAAAATGCAGGGAAAGAAGAGAATAGTAATATTTTAACAACAAGTAGTTTTGCATTACATTATTAAAAGATGTTTAAAACCCACTTACTAATCATGATGGAGTGGCTGTATACAATAAATCTGCTGAGTTGGGCAGCTTTTAAAAATGCATTCAGTTTTTAAAGAATCATTTAATTAGCTGTGCACTGTACATTATAATATTTTGCTATCCTTTGGTATATCATATTTCCTGTTGGTAAAATGTAATAATCCAGAATATTTTGAGCAGGAAATTTTGTTCCTTAAAAGAAGGAATGCGGATTATCTGCAACCTCAAGTTGTCCAAGTCTGGGAGGGACTCTGCTTGAAAACATTTTCCTTCTGTCACCTGCATGTCAATATGAAATATTAAATGACTTCAAGATAATCTGCTGGTTATCCATATCAATATACACAAATTTTAGTAGAGCTTGGTTTTCCAGTGCTGCGTGTAGAAAGCATCCAGATCATGCCGCAATGGGCTATCAATGCCATATTGATATAGCAACAGTAATTTTTCATGACTTCTCACTTTATGGAGTTTTAAGGAACGAGACTATTTTCCAGAAACCAATTTGTATCATGAATTCATTTCCCTGATTATTCCCATAACCTTTGTGTCTACAACTGGAAGAGGTGCAGTCTTACAAGTTCTAAGAATGGTTCATTACCTTACATCTCTTAGTACTTCTCTGTAAGAGATCAAGAATTTGCCAGATTTCTGCAGCCTTATTAGAACTCAGTATTAAGAAATAATTTCAGATTGCTAATTAGCCACAATTTACCTTTTCTCAATTTTATACTGTTGTTTCTTTCATTGTGTAGACTCTATAAGATATGAGTAGTTCGTCTGCTGTTGTCCTTATGTTCTGTAGTTGTTAAAAATATTTTCTCATAGAAGTAAAGAAGCTTAGGATTGTACATGGTTTGATTGGTAACACAATTAAATAAAAAAACCTTTTAAAATTTATGCTTCTCTTTCAGTTTATGTTTTCAAAAGTGGCTTTCAAAGCAATCCTAAAAGATTATTATTATTTGCTTAAAGTCTGAGTTTTTTTTTAAAATTTTTTTTTTCCATCTCCATTTCAAAACTTTTTCATGATAGTATGTGAAGCTTTTAGAAATTAAAATCTATTTATCATTGTAAATTGTTTTGCAAATGTTGCACAGTCAGGCCTTTGAATTGTGACAGTGTCTTTTATGCAGTTGCTTTTATTCTTTTTTGCTGGGTTTTGATGTATAACGATTCACACACAAAAGAGTTGTCTTTTTTCTTGTTTTGTTTGCATTGAAAAGGAGAGTTAATCAACTGAGAAAGAAAAAGACTGCATAAAAAGAAAACACATTTCACCTTTCTGTTTATTGAGTATTAGATGAGAGAGGCACTTTAAATGTTTAATGCATTTAATTACTTTGACAGTATCTTATTCTTGGATCTCCTTGCTGATGGATCTTGCCCATGTGTTTAACTGGCTCTGTAATTAGAGCAGTGGTCTCAAGCTCATTCCTTGCTCAAACCTGATTTTTATTTTGGTGGGGAAGTGGGAAGCCAGAATTGTCATAACTTGTGTTTCATGATTTGCTTTCCATATACTGTGAAGAAGGCACTTAGATAAAGCTCTCAAAATTCCTTGATAGGCTGTATCCTGTTCTTGTTATCCTGTTTGGACAATAATACCATAGCTTGAAATGTGGAAGAAGTGGTGTGGGGGTGATTTTAGTTAGGCAAGTGGCTTACTGAAATTGATGTTCATTTTTGATGAAGCTGCATCAGGGAAAAAGTTCAGATTGGACATTAGGAAAAGGTTCTTCACTGAGAGGGTGGCCAGTCACCGGAACAGGCTCCACAGGGAAGTGGTCGTGGGACCAAGCCTGTCGGAGGTCAGGGGGCATCTGGACGATGCTCTTAAGTCATACGGTTTAGTTTTAGGTAGTTCTGCGAGGAGCATGGAGTTGGACTCGATGAGCCTTAGGGGTCCCTTCCAACTCAACATATTCTATGATGTCCTGATAATTCTATATTTAATACATTCCCATATTAAACATCCTGAAGATTTTTCCAAGTAGTCTATTCTGACAGTTTCAGTTTACAAAACCTCACTGTCAAAATCAAGCTGTATTCTTTGTCACCAATATGTGGTTTTGGCATGAGAAGAATATTCTCACAGCTTTAAAAAAGCATTTTTTTTTTTTTTTTCTGCAGTACGCTATCGGATGATTTTTCCAGTACTTAGGATGATTTGGGACTTTAGATACTTTTATGGTCACTTTTCTTTCCCCAAACCTTTTAGTTCTTCTTTAGTGAAACTCTAATTCTACTGAAAACTAGTGTCACCCTATTCTTTTTGTTAATCACAAAGTATATAATAGTGCCCAGAAATATACTTGGGTGCATAAGCAAGCTCTGTCTACAGGTATTGATTATTGTGAAGTCTAATCTTTGAACTACTGTTGCTTAAGCATAACTAAACTATATCTTATGGGGATTTCTAGGATTTCCAAATCAATACCTCCACAGGAACTGAGCTGCAGGACGAGTATGTCTGTCTTTATTTTTCAGCTTGTATATTTGGCATCAGCATTCCTCACAATAACTGTAAGTTATTTTCATCTTGTCACAATACTGCAAGGGAAGGCCACATTACGGTGTCACCTGTCCATCAGTCAGACAAATTTGTGTTCTTACAAGTCAATTAAACAGAGACATCCTGAGTTTCATCTATACTTTGAAAGCTGGCTAGCTATAAATTTTATATTGCCTGGAATAGGTATTTTTAACATATATCTTTGTTAATGAAGCTTTATTAAATACCTAAGTCTTTTAACTTAAAAAGTGGGTGAGAAATGGAAAATTATGGTATTTGATATTATTTTTAAAAAGGAAATGAACTCCCAGCTATTTAGGAGATAAGGCTAGACAGCTCCATCAAAAGTGGTACACAAGCCTTAAGCATGCCCAAAAGAAGGTGGCGGGACGGTTCCTGTCAGAAACTTTCCCCAAAGACCTTAACTTTTACTGCTTCAGAAGAGCTTTCAGTACCTAACTGGAAACTCAATGATATGAATTAAATGCAATGCAGTTAACTATAGGTCTATTTTTCCGGTATATAGATCGTGACAAAGACTAAAAGCACCTGATAATGCTGAGTACCCTAGTTTTTCTTTACTCCTCTTAATCTCAGGGGCTTAATTTTTCAAGGACCCAGAACCCCCAAACAACATAGCTTTTTGTTGTTCTGACTGAGCAATATAAGTTACAATTGTTCTTCGTTAGATGTTAGTGAAGCAGACCACCAACGGCAGCCCATTGAAAAACCTGTTTTCTTCATACAAAACCAAATAATTTGAATGTTAGAGTAATTTCTAAATCTGCTTATGAGTATTCAGATTGCGTTATGTTTACAAGATGTTGTGGTTTAACCCCAGCCGGCAGCTAAGCACCATGTAGCTGCTTGCCCACTCCCCCACACACACCATGGAATGGGGGAGAAAATCAGAAAAAAGTAAAAGAGAAAATATCTGTCCATTTCCATGTTTATGCTGCGGTACAACCAATACCCAAGAATAATAAAAACAGAAAATAGAGATCCGACTATTAGAGACCAATGACAGGCATATTTATACAGAATAGTAATGGTCCTTCCTAATGGACCTAATGGCCTTAAATTCTTATTCAGGAAAAAAACCCCAAGCTTACTTGATTTAATTAATTTCTTGGTCTGTAAAAACTAATAAGGACTGGGATTCTAATGCACGCAACAGAAAAACCCCACAAATGTGTATGACTGTAAAATATCTGTTTACCCAAAAATCTCAAAACACTTCTTAGGATAGCAAACGACTAAACATTCATATGGCATTCTTTATTATGTATGAATAACACGATGTTCAAAGAGACTAAGGATACAATTGAAGTTACTAATTTTTTATTTGTGCCTTTTTTTATATTTGATTCTTGTGAATCTGGAGGGCAGCCTACTTTCCATTTCTGCTGGGTTCTGGTAAAACAGCTTAACAAATGGTTATAAAATCATATGTCTGAAAGCCAGCCTCACAGTAATCTTGGTTTCCATGTTGATTTCTCTTCCTTCCCAGTCTACTTGGGCCAAACTAAGCTGGCAAGTGGATTTTGCAAAGTCCAGAGAGATGCCACAAGCAGCGTTACTTTTTTCTGGGTCAGAATGGGTTTGTTTGCTGTACTGAACATATAGCTTTTCTTGTATAATGTGTTTTAATCTGATTTGTGCAAGATCAGCAAGCTTTTGATAAGCAGAATATATGCTAGCATATATATATGCGCAGCTACATGTGAGGAGGATTGGTCAGTAGTTTCACTGATGTTGAGGAGGCAGAGACTACTCCTTTTGTTTTTTGGTAACTAGGAATTAGTTGGTTGACGGTGCTGATTCTAACCAGAAAACACAGCACTGAGGTGATTCTGTTGTTATTTAGCTTCACTTTGATTTGATGGAAGAGAATGGTACGGGGAATTTGTTTCAAATGACTGACAGCTTAAAGATGTAGATCTGAAACTGAAGTAAGCACATGGATTCTCCAAGAGTGGACAAAATGGAGAAAAATTTACTGTGGAAGATGCAAAAGAAGTTGACAGGGCTCCCTTCACAGGGCAATCTTTGCTTCTTGGTTTGACAGCAATGTCCCCAGGCTCCCACTGAGACAGCAGAAACTCCCAATATAGTAAGCCCTGTCAATTTAAATACAACATCAGGGTGTTTTGCATCCTTTTACAGCATCCAGACATAGCAGCTGACATCATGCATTTCATTATATGGGTCTGATGTTCTTTGCATGATGTGCAAAGAGGCACTTGGCATTCAAAACTCATGAGTAAGTCTGGGCTCCTTGTTCTGTTCTGCACATGGACAGCATGGACATTTTATTTCAATTTGTGACAAAGAGGAAATCTTGGCACGTACTTACTTTGATTTATCATGTTGTATTGATAGAGATCCTTAGTGATGTATATAATTATGTACATATTTGATGTCAGGAAGCTAGATGCAGACATCATACTATTTTGCATCCTTTTTCTTCCTTGTTAAGTGAATGTAATTCTACAGAAGAGCAAGAGATTGACAGCTGAGAAGACTGAAGGCCTCCTATCACAATACAATGTAATACGGACACTGGCAGCGTATGCTACTCAGTAACTGCTTCCAACCAGCTCTGGCTAGTTGTCATGATTTTGAGGATGCTAGCACAAAGGTTGAACACTAATTCTTAATTGACGATTAGATGGAGATGGGCACTATATTCTCTCAGAAAAGCTTCATTTGCTACAATTAATTTGCTTCATTCTTAAGAACTCGGTGAATATTTTGAAGGTGGAATACTAGGTGGGAAGTTTCCCAATTGTAGTTTTTTTTGCAGAGTTGTTAAATTGGTGGCAGAGGCAAAACTCCTTTTACAGTATGTGATTGATAGAGTTCTCCGTTTAATCTTGTTCTATAACCCTCTTAACTTTCATAACTAGTTCATTTGGAATGACCAGTGTCTTTAAACACTGGATCAATTCACTTCTTGTATTGACTGCAAATTCAAAAATCTTGGATCTTTATTGCCAGGGGTTCCTTCTTTCTTCCTCTCTCTTTCTTTCTCTCACACTCTGTATTCTTCCTGTTTCTTGGATTTTTTTTTACACTTGAGGGTTGAATCCATCTGTTATGTTCTAGCAGTCTTTTAATTACATCTGAGTTGTTGATGCTTGAAAACCTATCTTAATATATTAGGAAACCTAAAATATTCAATGAACTGTATGCCACAGAGGTAGGGAGATGAATGTAACAAGCCATAAAATGAATTTTACTGCCTAGTATGAAGAGGCAGAAACTTGGTGAAAATAAACTTTGTAATTGGATATGTTCTGTAGACTAATATCAAATTAGAATTTTAAGGAGATATTTAAGGGATTTGTTGTCCACTGAATGCTGGTAATTTGAAATATCCATGGACAGCTCTTAAAGCCCCCTCTAAGTCAGTGTTTGCATGTCAGAGCTTGTGGTGCATGGAATCATGAGATGCTTGAGCCAGTACTATAAAGTAAATTCTCCTTGATGTTTTAATATAATGAAAATAAACATTTCTGTTCTCCCTCCTTCCTTCCATTCTGCTAGAAACTCACCATAGGTTTCTGGGATTTTTTTGAATCTAGACTAGAGAATAAAGATATATCCAATGTAATACTAATATTTGTACAATATGCGCCAAAGGGTAAAGTACTGCCTCAAGTGAAGGCAGGAATATGAGTTTAGAGAATGAGATTTAATGTAATTTGCTTCCTCCATATACTGGCCATGCAATTTAAAAATCAAAGATTGCTTTCATCTATGAATAATGACTAGTGAAGAAGGTAGGGTTTATACTAGATTTTCAGTGACCGCATATGGACAGAGCAGGTGGTTGGTTGCTAGAGGCAGTGAAGTGTTTATTGGGCTTTTTATTGTGTGAATGATTTTTAGGCTGTGCTAGACTGACAGATTTCAGCTGGCCTTGACCTTTAAAAATCCTTGAGCTCGCAACAGTGATGTTACCACCTTTGGCAAGGCCAGCCTCCAAATTAATATTAGAAAAACCAACAAAGAAATCTTTAAAGTCTTTAAACATGAAAATACTAATTAGGGAGTCTTTATTTCTAACTTCATTTACGGTCATCTTTTTTAAATACTGAAATTCTTTCTTATCCAAGTATGTATGTGATTAGCATTTGAAGCTGTCCCTCAGTTTCTCTTCAGATTCTGCTAATGCCATTCTCATGGAGAGAGCCATCAAGCATTTACTGTAGAACTTAGCCTTATTCCTTTTTTTTTTCCTATGATTTTTTTGCTGCAAGGCTCAATACATGGTGGGGATAATCTAATTATAAAAATCATTCCGCTTGGACTTTGAAAAAGTCTACCAGCATACTAAATGAGAAACTTCTATGAAATTTTTGGCACATTTGTTTTGGGAAAATAGATTGTTGTTAAATATTCGTATATTTATTGGTCATTTATGAGCTAGTAGATAGAAAGAAAAGCAAAATGTCTTTTGTTTAGTTTTTTAGAAGTTTTTAGGCATTTGAGACCTATTTATTTCTATCAGAGTTAAGTTCTTAAATGCTTCTGAAAACCCTAGTCCTTTTTCTACTGAAGTCCAATTTCATATGTACATCTATGTATGTGGGTATGCTTTTGTGTGTGTATAAATGTTTGGTTATCAGTCAATAATTAGACTTACATACTCTTTATAATTTTAATAATTTGTGTATTGTCAAAAGTTTTATTCAGAGTCAGCCTTTAACCAGTTTTATTTTGAAACAATGCCTGGTTTGCATTCAGGAAGTTAGCTGTTATGAATAAGAAAATTATTATTTATTTTGCATTAATTTTTCTTCATAAAATGATGCAAAAACAGGAAGTAAGAGTCTGTGAATTATTCCCCCTTGCCAGGCTGCTCCCACCTCAGCACATCACATAAACGTTCAAATCAGATGTTTCAGGAGAACAGTGGAGATGATTTTTAGTAATAAAACCCACGAATGACTAAAGTAAATTGTGAAAGTGGAACATGACATCATCACTGAGGAAGACAGCGTATATCATTCAAGATACTACGTTCTCATTAGCATTAAGAGAAGGTTTTTTTAATATGAACTACTGGCAACTTGTCAGGGTGAGAAGGATGGATAGTGTTGGATCTTTTTTTTTTTTTTTTTAATGGGCTAAATTTACTAAAATGCACATTAATGAATTTACTAAAAATACAGTGTAGTACTTAGCAACAGGAAGCTTTGGTTTAAAAGTCATTTTAGTTTGCCTGCTACATGGAGCCTGGAAGACACAACTGACTGGAAGGAGAATCAGCCTAGGACTTATTTGTGCTAAAAATGGAATCTAGCCAAAATTATTTATTTACTTAAGTTTAGAGAGCTCATTGGTCTGTGATACATATTCTCAGTAAATTTTTATGTGCTTTCTAGAGATGCACATTCTTTAGTATAATAGCTTCCCCAAAATAAGACTCCTTATTACTGTGCTTACAAGATAAGCCTCAGGCCAGTGTCATCTGTGCAGGCACATGGGGCAATCTCTTCACTGTTTTGTGACTAAATTTTGTTGGCTGATTTACTTTGCAATGATGCCCCACAAGACTTCCTCAAAGACTTAAATACTTTTTTCTTTTCGTTTTAAAGTAGCTTCACCACTTCCTTAGCAAACTGAATATCCAGTGTAATGACCACACAGTCACTCAAGAAAAGTATCAGGTTATTGCTGTTTTTCTCCAGTGCATGGAGAAATCAAGAACTGCTGTTGTGTTAGACTCTAATCGCATACTTAATTCTTCGAAATGTTGAAAGTATCCTGAAAATCTATAACTATCTTTGGTTCTTGTCACCTATATGGGAAATAGAAACAAAATCTAAAAAGAGCTGAATTATAGGATATTTTTGAAAGAATCTGGGAACTTTTTTCCCACCTCTCTCATTGTTTTTTTTAAGCTGGTAATTTTTCCCACTCAGCACTAGCTTAGCTAACCAGTCATAATGAACTTCCTAACACATTTCATGGTATATAGTGAACCAGACAGATGTACTAAGAGAAGCAATGGTAAGTTAGTAAAATAGCACCTGCAGGATGCCGGATTTATTAGCTCTTGAAAGCCTGAAGCTCTTCTGGGCATCACTTTCCACAAAGGAGTGTTTCTTTTCCAGTGTGCTCTCATGTTTCACTCTAACCTATATAGCAGGATTTATTTCTGGATCATGTAAAGAGTCTTGGAAGGACCAATACTGAGCTTACAGGGGTTTGAAATGAAGACAGATCTACAATCTGCCTCACACCCAGTTTTAATTGCTTGTGATTCATTTAAACCTCCAGGATCACTTAGTTGCTTTTTTGTGGGATAGATTTTAGAAACTTTTTAGATGTTATCACTACTGTCATTTAAAGGCATTATATAATTTCTGTTCCCAGATAAAATGCATTTTAAAAGTACCTTTTCCCCCGAAGGTCAGTGAGAGTGCAGTTTGCATTCAATGTTCCCAAATTCTCTGAAGTACTTTGTTGGTATTGCTTTGTTCTTAAGCACCCAGATAAATGGGGTGTGATAGGTAAAAAGAAAACCACCACATAAAGATAAGGACAAAAACATAAAAGAAGGAAATCCTTTAGAGAAAAGTAAGTAAAATTCAAGAATTCACCTTTTTCTGTGTCAAAATTTGCATATAAATAGAACTATCCATTATAAAACTTTATACTTGTAAGCTAGGATTTAAGAGAAATTTGCAATGGGCGAGGGATGTTGCAAACTGGCCCATTCTAGACTTGAAATTCTTAATGGAGTTCAAAACTGCTAATTGCCAAACACTAAATTGCAAATGAAGAGCCAAAAATGGTCTCATTGGTGTCAGCTGACTAAACCAAGATGTGGCACTAACTAGAAGGTACTGAAAAATTAATATCTATACACTTGGATATTTCTGTTGGCTATCAGGGTTTGTTAATGTGTCTATGTAAGAAGTCAATCCATTTTCTGTGACGGGTTATATGGCATCATAGTGGAATTGGAGTGACTGGCAGAGAAAAAACAAGGAACAAAAGAACAATTTAATGACCTCTCTTGGTTTAGGACCTGATCCAAAGCCAGATGACATCAATAGAAGGACTTCTATTGAGCCTATTGGGCTCTATGTCAAGTCTTTATTTCTTAAATATAAACAATGTGTTAGCCAGTTCAGGTGTTGCATGGTGCGAGAAGCTTATGGGGAGGGAGGAGTTTACTTTATGCAGTATTTTCAGGTTTTTTTTTAAGTTTTTGCTGTCTTCTGAACATATTGTCTGAATGTACCTCTAAACTTCCAAGGCAGATTAGGAAGATATAAAAGAGTGTGGTACATAGACTACATCAATGAAAGAATTTTGAGAGGAAGCAAGAATTTCATGGAACTAAGGTTGTTTCAAAACAAAGCATGATAAGACAGATGAGCACTGAAAAGAAAAAAAAAAGGAAAGCATATTTCTGGCAACCACATCACTTTCAGTAGAGCAAATTCTGGTTGTATAGCAAAGAAATATGAACCGAGAAGGGTTGTATGTCAGTAAGGATTTTTCCTTGCTCTTCCCTTTTGCAGATGCATATATGTGGTTGTGAAAATGACTGATAATTGCTTCTACAGCACTGAAAGAGAAAACCCAAAAGACTTCAAACAATGTATTTAAAATAGTATGGTAAAATAGCATGTTTATCATTAAGGGACCTCTATTATATGTATTTTGGATGAAGACTATACTGTTAGTTCTATGTGATTCTTTATCAGTGGTGCATATGTGAAGTTGCTCTGTATGGAGCATGTTTAAATAACTGAAGTAACTACAACCCAACAGTGTTGCGTTTTTAATAAATCCAGGCATATGCACCTGCTTACTGGAGCTTATATAGAATACATGGATATTCAGTTTATTGCAAGAGAGAAACATTGGAATTTTCTGTTTCTATTTAATTTATAAGGATTACTTTGGGTGGGAACTGTTTAAAACTCCTCCATTATGTTTCACTTTTCTCCTGACATTCATTTTTTCTGTAGTTGACTTTTCTCAGATGTGAAAATATATCCATGTATGCATAGAGAACATATATCTCCATATGTGTGGAGCAGTGTAAGTGCTTAATATATTTTGGTTTAGTTTTTGAGATGGAGAGCTGGAATTTGAAAGCATCAATGGCTATTAATTCCAAAAGCACAGAGAAATAACATATAAAGATGGTCTCCATGCCAATTTATAATAGCAGGTATGATTCAAAAGATGCCTGAGTCATAGTAGGGCAACCTGTTCTTGTTTGCCTTGAGGAATCTCTGTGAAATGTGGCAGTAGGCAGAGTATCAAGACAGATTTCTGCAGCTATCCCAATTTGTTTTTTAAGTAGGATGATAAGCCAAAATGTCCACATCTATGCTATTCAATATTAAAGCTAAAAAAAAATATGGATAAGTGATGGCATACTCAGTGTGGACATTTCCATCTTACTTTAAAAGCACAGGCATAATTTCCAGGTTACCAGTGCTTCTCAAGATCAGCTGCCACTGACATGATGACCCCATCTAATTTTCTGTTTGCTTTCTCAGTCCTGAAGGAGATGTAGTCTGAAATACCTTTCATGTATCTCTGTATGCTTACAGTTTGGGAATGGCAAAACTAAAGTTTTCTTTCTCTCTGTTTTCCCCTACAAAAATTTAGCCATTATCACTGACTTTGCTCTAGAAAGAATTCTCAGCTCCTTTCATCCATCTACTTAACCAAGACCTGTGAGACCTCGGTGTGTGACTGAGTGATCAGCATCTCAGAGTTGCTATGGCTAATGTACAGTGTGTGTGTGCATATGTAAGGTTTGTTGTTATTCATTCAAAGTAATGCTTATTATCCAGAATTTCCAAAACAATTTATAATTGTATTCCTAATGGATATGTAAAATGTTTGGATGGAATTTTTGAAGGAGATAGGTAAGGCAGTGCCTAGACCATTTAATTCTAAGAGAAACCTTCAGTGGACAGGTAAACTGCTCCTTCTAATACCATGACACTGGGGAGAGGATAAGAAAAACAGGAAGAAAGCAAGAGTAAGATTCTCACCCCAGTGGCCATTTAAGAGCAAGAGCCTGGTTTACATGTTCTGATTTGTCACCTGAGACATCTTAAAAATATGAGTGTTAAATAAATGAAAGTATTTGAAAAACGTAAATATATTACTAACTTTAGCAAAAGAGGTTCCTAAGGTCAACGTTCTGAACGTTTTAGTTCAAAGTGGGAAAGGCATCAAATGCTTACCTTTTGGCCCCAATTACTGGGTATATACCATTTTAGTAAAAGATAGAAATATGTATCTTTGGTCTGTATATGATTTTATAATGCTTTTTTTCCCAGTTCAGAACACTGAACTAGGCCAGTAACTTGATCATTGAACTTAGCCAGTAAGTCAGGTGATTAAAAAAAAAAACGCAAACAAATTTAGTAAAATTAAGGTACATTGCAGATCATGACCTTTTTGCTTCAAAATAGTGAGCTAGTCAGATGCCATGCTTTTCAGGAACAGTATAGCCTTTTCTGAAGAAGCAGTCTGAAAGTCAGAATCTCTTGACAGTCCAGTAGCTCACTCAGTATAGGCTACTCCAATCTGATTATCAGTGACCTCTACTGAGTATTAAAGTACGCTTAGTAAGTTTTACTACTGAGCAACTTGCCTTTTTACTCTAATTTCTTCTATACTTCTGCATTCAACCTCTGTGACTACATATGCAGAATGCAAATTTCCCCAAATTATTAGTCCTCAATTTTCAGTGCTTAGTTAACTCCAGTAGATGCAGCAATGTAGGTTAAGAGTTTTCTTGTTTATCTACTGGGTTATGCAAGGTAATTGCTGGTAGTCTGACAGCAGGGGGAAACAACCTAAGACAGCAGCAGTGAATTTGTTTGCACTTCTGAGTGTCTCATTTCATGCTAGCATGTTGAGCATGCATTGTGCTTCGTCACCTCTTAAAATTAGACCATGTGTATCCTGAGCTTCCTCACAGTAGGAAATCTCCAGTTAGCTTCCCTCTTTCAGCTGTGTCCGCTGCTTAATGATTTGTCTTGTCCCAGCTGCATTCTACTGAGAAGTAAAAGCCAAATTTTGCCAGTAAAAAAATCCAAGCATCTGTGTAAACTGTGGGTGGACAATAGCAAATGTTTGGCACTGTTACAGCACATTTCAAAGTATATGTTTATGTTTTGTTTTGTTGTTAATCATCTAACTTTGACATGATTTAGAACTATTTCAGTTACTGGTTTAGACAGGTTCAGAGATTTAGACAAGTATTGTCATATTTTGCACAGTTCTAAGATGAAGTAGTCTGTACCAGAAGAGTCTTTGTTTATTTTTTGTTCTTTCTTGCTGTTACAGTAGCCAGTAGAAATTCTCATTACAATTCATTCTCCTTATTAATCAGGCCAGTGTCTGGGACCTTGTATCTGTTTCTTTCTATAGTTATGTCTCAGTGCTGACAAATCTCCTTGTGAAACTTATAGCAGAAATGCTGAATGGATTGTTAAGAGCCTGGATTCACTCCGGGGAAGGAAGTGTTAGCAGTGGAAAAAAAATAAGGTAGTATTTAATCACAAATATGCAGTGCAGTGGGAGACACCTTGCCAGAAGCCCAAGTGCCTTGTAAGGCAGGAATGTTATGGGGAGAAAATGCACATATCACTGTCAAGTCTCTAACTGTCACTATTTTTTATTACGTAAAATACAATAATAGTTTATGCTTTGCACATTTTGCAAAAGTCAATGTATAAACACACCATAAAAAATTGGTCCTTTATCTGCAGAGCTTATGATCTCTGATTGCAGCAGTCTAAAAAGATTAGATGAGTGAATAGATAACATCACAAGAACCATTTTTTCAGTCTAGATATCAAGATTTCAAAAAGTCCTACGGATACTTGTGAAATAACTGAATATATTTTAAGTAATCAGAATAATCTACCGAAAAAAAAATAATCTGGTTTTGACCAGACTCCTTAGTAATTTGTTTTTCTACATGCAAAAGTAATTCTGTTACCTGTGTTTCCCTTGAAATATTCTTTTATAGTCTTGTAATTTGCAGTGTTGGGAGCATGACACTTTGGCTAGCTGGTTGCATTTTGTTTTGATATGATTTATTTTATAAGCCATGTCCTTGACCTCTTGTGTCTATGAACATATATAGTGAAAGAAGGTAAGCTACTCAGCTGTGTTAATGAATTTGTAAGTTTTGTCTCAAAATAAAACAATACTATAAAATACACCCTTTAAAAATGGAGGGCACATCACATATCTTTTAAATAGTTTACTGTGCAATAAATTAGAAAAGTGATATCTTAAGGGTTTTTCTGACTGCTGGTAAGAAAACTAAAGACTATTCCATTTTTGTTATTAACTAATATTAAAATAGCTCTGCTGTTTCTGGCTCTTCCGTGGCCTCCAAAAGTGGAATGTGTCAGTTCACTCATCTTTATTGGCCTCTAATAATCTCCCTACGTTTTAGAGCTTTACATGTTAGCCTTAAATCATCTTTGATCAGAGTAAAGAATTGTATTCACCTTTCAAGACCTGATCTTTTAGGATATACGAATGATGGATTGTTTTCATCTTGGAATGCTTTATTAAAAAAGGTTTTATTTAAATACGTATTTGTGGAAAGGCCATCCACAACTGTGTTACAAATATGACAATTTTAACGTGTCTAAGAATATGGATTTTTTTTTTTCTTCTTAAGGCATTAAAGATAATTAAAGATATATTAAGGAATCTCAGAGCCAAGCCAAAAAACATGATAATTCACACCAGAAGATGACTAAAATGAAAACTGAGTTTGTTTTTAAAACAAAGTCTTTTAATAATTGATGCCTGACTCGTGAGCCTTATACGATTGGGAAGGGCAATCTTAAAATACTCTATGTTGTTTGCTATGTGGTACATTTGTAAAATGAGTTACGTTTTGTAATGCTGACTGTGTCACATGGTCATGTAATAAACTCATAGGTTAGATCATGACATTTTAAAAATTGAAATACGTATTCAGTAGTTCAAAGGTAAGGGGAAATACAAAAGGAACAAAGAAAAGGGTATCTTAGCCCTAAGGGATATGTTCTGAAGAAAATTAATAATAGCTTTCTACTGTGTAAAATTCAGGTATTTTTTGTTAAAACTTTTAAAGCATATGTGTTTCTCTCAAGTACTCAGTATGGTCAGTCTTGTTTTACAAATTCTCTGTTTATGGCTGCAAAGGTACTGTTGTTTCTATATTCACTTGCATAAAAGAGAGCAAAATAGATTGAGGAGGAGACCAAGGTCTTCACTGTGCTCTGTGTAAATGACAGAGTGCTTACCAGTACAATATCCAGTAAAACATCACTGATAGAAAGGATTCCTACATAGTGTTTTGGGTATGCACAGCTTTCTCTTGGCTTCCTGGTTTATTAAGTTCTTACAAGTCTAGCTGAAATCAGTCAAGTTTCTCAGCATCTCAGATGGAGTCTGTAGATTCTTTCTTTTACTTTTCTTCTGGCAATTTTCCTGCTCAGTGGTAGAGTTGCACTGTCAAGCCTATTCTTGGGGCTGGGAATGTGCAAAGCTTATTAAAAAAAAAATATATCTGCTTAAAAAAAGAATAATTTGAAGGCCCATGCATCATAACTCTCTTTACAGGCTAGAATCATACCTATTAATCAAGAAAGTCTTCAGTAATATGCCTTATAGGCATAGGAATGAACAAATACCTTCATCTGATCAATGAGCTTGGGAATTGTAGATATGACTTTCTCTGTTTTAAGTCTCCAGTTAGATCTTTTGCTGTCACAATCAGAGTTGGGCTGTAGATTATTAGAGGCATAACTCAAGTTTGTGTAGGGTTTTTTTTTTTTTCTTCCCTGTTATGTGCCCATTAAGTGGAGAACCTTTATGTTCCATTTTGTCTGTTACACCTCAACAGCTTGTGTCAGGGAGCAACAGGGCCAGCTGCCATGTAGGGAAAGAGAGCTGACGGTGGCAGGCAGGCAGGGCCATGCTCTCACCACCCGTTGGGGCATCATCCTGCAGTACCCCCCAGCACAGCAATGGAGTAGGTTTGGCAACCGTAACTGTGTTCAGCCAAGAGTTCAGATTCGCAGACAAGCTTTGAAGCAGGTCTGAAGCGAAACTGGAAAAAGTCAGGTCTGTGGGTCAGGAACAGGGTGCATGAGGTACATGGCCAGGCATGGGCTTGCTGCAGTGGAACTCAGGCAAAGACAGCGGTAGAGTATGTGGGTTTGATATGAAAAGAATTATAGAAAATGCAGTACACCCTTAACTAACATTTTGCTGCTAATATCGTCTTTAGCAGCCTAGGAGTCTAACCCATGAGTAGCTTCTGGAAGCCACAATAAAAATAGAGCCTGATAAATGAAGTTCACTCTGCTAGAAAACAATGGTACTTGTCCTGTTTAAAAAAAAATAAAAAATGCTAAAGCCAAATAATTAATTCTGTTGTTTTAATGGAATCAGATTATAGAATTAGTCATTATTTTACATTTTTCTTTTCCCTCAGGCCAATTATAGTAATTGGTGCTTTTTACTTAATGAATATGTTCCAAAACAACCCATCATTCTGAGATTAATGGTATGAGTTTTCTCTGTTTCACTCAACACTAACTAAGATTGTCTGAGTCTCCAAAAATTGCAGAGATGAAGGAGGTGTAGGTAATACTCAGCTGCTTAGGCAATGTTGCTGCGTTGCTTTAAGTCCCATTCCTGAAGCAGAACTGAGAATCATCTCCCATTTGTGATAACTGGTTGAGAAAGCTCACACCAAGCTTTTTTTCAAAAATTTTGCAATTCTGTATGTGGTATTTTAGCTTGAACCTGTTACAGAACTAAGGAAAATATTAGTTTTATAACATCCACGTCTATATAATATTACAAAAAATATATGTATTATACCAAAAATGCATGTTAATACAAAATAAATATTTTTTTTCCTAGTAATGTTCTAAATTCAGGCAACTTGTAGAAATCTTGGCAGGAAGACCACCTGACAAAGCAAGAAACAAACAAACGTGTTGATGGTGCTGATGTATATGTGCAATACACACAGCACATTCTTGCCCAGAACACCTTTACTGTAGTGTCCCTGGAGTTCTGAGGAGAAGATAAACAGTTAGTTTTAGCACTGCTTGCTATTTAAATGTTGGAGTATTCTGGTAATTTATCAAAATGGTGCTAGAGCTTTTCAGTATAGGAGATCCGTAAAGCTTTGGACTCTCAAGGCCTGAAGCACTATAGTGAAAGTAGGCACAGTACAACTGGTGTTAATGGAGGTGCTTCTGCTTATGCCAGCTCTGGGTTTGGCATGCATATCCCCATTTAGTTAGGTGATTTACCATGACCGTGGGACTGTGGTAAAAGCTTTAACAAGCCTGGAAAGTACTTCTTAAGTGTATAGAGGTGTTTGAAGTTGGACAGAACTAGAGTCAAAAAAAGCTATTAAATTATTATACATTTCTCTTTTTAACTTTATGAAAATGTTGACATCTCAAATATTTTCTGTGATCTTACAATGTACAAATAGCAACTCTGGTATTTAACGAGGTGAATTTTCTCAGTTACCCCTAATTTCTCTATTTTAGCTTATTTTATTGTGATACAGTGTCCTTCTCCGTAGTGCATGTTATAATAAAAATGTACCCAGGAAAACAGTTTCAGAGAATCTCAGCTCTGCTCATCATTCTGCCATTCCTCAGTTCTTGCAGTGGTATCCTTGTTCTCCACTTGAAACAAAGGGAGAAGAGAATGGAATTTACAGTCACGTTCTATTACTCCACTTTCTGTCTCTCTGTGCTTTAGTGACCACATTATTTCCTAAGCAACTAAATTGATTATTTTGGATAGATTATTCTTTTGGCTCCCATCACTGTTGCTCTATCTCCTTGATAACTTCCTGCTGACCTCTAAGGGCTAATGCCAAACAGATGAAGTGGCAAGTTAGAGTTGGACAAAATAGAGAGAAGAAACAGAAAGCAAAATGTTGATGGACTTGGCTTCAGCTAATTATTGTCTTCTAGTGAAAAAATCATATACGTAATCTTATATTTATGGAATAAAAGTGTTTACAAGCTCTGAAAAAGTTTTGACAGCTTGTATTTCTCCAATCTATTGTTTCATGTTGTCTGCAGTGTGAGGCAGATAACGCTGTATTAATTCACCTTTCCAGAGTAAATGGCAATGATAGTTGCCAAATCAAAGCTCAGATTTAGGATCCCAGTTCAGCAACAGATGATGATGCTAGGAAGCCATGGAAAGCTCAGGCCCTAGTTATAGTTGATAAATTTGCATATATTTTCAGTGTTATGGTCTCATTAATACAGAATGGCCTACAAGTAAAAACGTAGGTTTAACTTAGGCTGTATTTAAATTGCCAAGTCCTCAATAGCCTTAGTTTAAAAAATCATTTAATTTTCAAAGTGATTTTGTAACAGTAGTAGCTTTTCTTTCTGTAATACAATTGGGGAACTTGTAGCCTGGCTAAAGCTTAGTAATTTCTCATCATAAACTATTTTCTTTTCTTCCTCCATATCTTACCAGTGCTTTGCATTATAATTTATTTACCCCTATGCCCTATTTAACTTACTATCTATCAAAGGATTTCTTTGTTTTCTGCACCTTTTCATGATAAATTAATTTGGTTTGAAGCAAGGTGATTATGCTGCTTCTCTTTTGTGTATGTTTCCAGCAGAAGATTGATGATCTAAAATGATGCAGTCAATCCATGGAAAAATACATGTGGTATTTTCCGGTTTTCATTTACCAGGATACAGTAGGCAACAAAGACGAGGCAACATTATTAAATTTAAATAAATATTATTGAATATTATTGAATTTAAATCTGTTTTCTGATTTCTTTAGATCAGATTATATTTGGCATCCTCCAAACTCTAAATAAAAAGCAATGTTTGGAAGACGAACAAAAATCTAATAATATGAAGATAAGGCAACCGTTTTCTTTGCGTGGGCTTTAGTTGGTGCTGCACACTAAAGCACAAGTCCTGTTGCAATCAATAAGTTGAATAGGAAGTGTTGAATAGGACTAATGAGTGTAATTAGGCTTCATTAGCAATGACAGAAGTTGCATATGCACTAAGGGGAGAATACAGTCCTGAGTGTTTTCTAGCTTTCCATTCAGTGGAACGGAGCATCGCGAAGTTTCATAATACGGGTCCCTATTATGTATGGCACTTACTGAATGAAATCAAATATGCTGAGCCACATGGTTTAGAGAAAACTGTTTGAGAGGAGCGCTGTTTTCCTCGTACGGATACCTTTCCTAAATGAACGTGACACTTGTGTTAGATGAAGGTCATAGTTTGGTATGAAACGTGACTACTTGTCTACTCTAATCCTCTGCAGGTAATGCTTTTAACTGGAACTCTTTAAGGGCTTGCCTCATCTTAGGATATTTAGGTCAAGGTCTATTTATAAGAACTGCAACAAAGACCTTAGGGCCTCCAGCTGAAAAGCCTATTTAAAATACAAATAGATTTATGTTTGTAATCATTCATAACTATCAAACCCCTTGATTTTAAGAGAACATTACTATGAAAGCAACAACATACAATTTGAAAATATCAAACCATCCACATTACTATCATTACCTTGAAAGGGATATAATAAAATACTTCAATAAAAACCTCTAAATCTTAATTTTCAGCCATTATATTTTTGTTTCATTTTGTCATTCTTCTGTAGGGTAGTGAATTGAACTTCCTCTATTTTATTTTCCAGTCATTTCAGTTTACACTTGTTCTCTTGGTCTCAAGTTTCAAATTTGTATTGTAAAATATATGCTGGGTTTTTTTCCTTTTTCATGTAAGTAATTATTTTCTTTTCACGGTTTTCAACTTTTTTTTCCTCATCTTATCTAAAATAAGAGCATTCTATTCTGCAGTTAACTGACTATGCAATTTGGTTATCATGTCTTTTTATTTTGCAATTGCGGTAAAATCCAATAAAGTCATAGTTCTGATATGGAAGAGATGCAGACTGCAACTGCATAATGCAATGAATTTTAGTTTACTCTCTAGGTTAACTTTGACCATTGTGAGCTGTTCATACCCCTTCGTTTAGGGGGTCCCCAACATATTATTTTAACATATAGTTAGAGAACTTCGTAAAGTTTTTGCATGAATGAATCCTTGCAGTGGTGAACTACCAAAGAGATTAGGTCAGATGTGGATTTATTTAACTTAGTCTTGAAAGCCTTCAAGGACAGAGATTCCATAATCTCTCTGGGAAAACTGTTTCAGTGTTGCACTGACCTCTTAAGGAAATTTTTTTCCTAATGACTGGCAGTGGACATGTTAGGATGATATTCAGCTTCCTGGTGAAATGTCGCTTTTCAAACAGTATTTCAGTGTTTGAAAAGTAAGCACAATGCAGTAAGTGCCTAACCACTCTTGTGTCACTCTTCTTGTATGTATCCTGATCCTTTTAATGTAAATGTCTAAAAAATCACAACAAAGAAAATAATGATTCAATGGGAATACCAATCCTGATGAATGCATGTTTATCCCTTCAGTATGTTTATGTACCAAGTGAAATTATCAAGCTCTAGAAAGCTAAGGCTCTCCATTATTCCAAAGTAGTTGTTTTATTTTTTTAAATTCGTTTATTTACTGTAATATGGATGAATGAGTTGTTGAATTCAGTTAAATGTTGTAAGTATGGAAATCTGACTGAGCGATTAATGGCTTAAAATTCTCTTGGCAGAAGTTTAAGTGTGGGTTGGAGGCAGAGGGAAAAAAAAATCAGTGAAAAACATAGTAGGGTGAGTGGAAAAAAGCCACAGGAGATTTTGAAGAAAGAACACAGAAGGAAAGATGCCAATTAAAGCGAACACAGAATCAACATCATGTGGTCCATTGGGACATACTTTTTACACTTCTACAAGGATTTTTTCTACCCCTCTAAAAAGGAATAAAACGAGAAGCTTCACCCCAATTAAGATAGCACGTTTTTAACTGGCCAAATCTTAACAAAAAATAAAGCATTAAAGGTGGGAAGCAAAGGCTTAGAAATCCAAATTGGTTTTACCAATCTGTAACATGACATACATGGGACACCATGACTGTATGTCATCAATTGTATTACCATCTCTGGAATCAAAATTGTTCTCTTTCTGCTCTGGAAGTCATTAGAGCACATTGAATCACAGTATCCACAGCTCCCCCTTTAAGCACTAAAATGGATTACCAAAACAGATTTAAATTGGAGATGAAGTAATGTCAATTAAAAAGCACTGCAAATATGTTAGTGAGTTTATTTATGTTCTGGCGGACATCTTTTCCACTAATAGATGAAAAAATTCCCTTCTTCAATAGGACAGAAATGCTGGAGGCAAGTGTGTGATTAGAACTGAGGTTTTGGAAGACATATTCATGTTACAGTGCTTAGAGGTATGGATATGTATCAGGGCATGCTAATGCAAAGTTTTAAATACTATAGCATCTTCATTTTTCTAAAACAATGTTATTTCTTGCTACCACATCTACATTATTATTTTTGTTTTTAACATGTTTTAGGTGACAAAACTGTACAACTTTGCAGTGAACATCCATGTAGGATATTCATGTAGGTGGAGTAGCTTTTTGGGTGAACTTCCTGCATGTTTGTTTTGAAAAAAACCCCATACACACCTATTCCTATTCAAGTGTTACATAGTTTCTTCCAAATAATTCTTTCTGTTTCGGTGAGAAATTTGGTATAGAAAGTAGCATTTAAGAAGAAGGGTGACAGTCTTCAGAAGTTGAGTAATGTTCTTTGTTGCTTCTAATTTACCCTGTAAACCTACTGAGACACGTTGCCATTATTCAGTTTGGGTAACACCAATTGAATGTTACTTGTCCTTTTATGTTACTTGTCCATTAGAACAGCACAGGTGTTATTTTCAAGGCAGAATGAATCAGATCTTTTTTTTAAAGTTTAAGTGGTGGTATTGGGGTATCAAAGCTAAATTTATGAAAACCAGATGAGGTACTTTTGGCAGTATAGAAAGGGCAGATGGAGCTTAATATGTGTTAGGTGCCTGACGATTTATCTAGCTGCTTGGGAATTTTTTGTGTTGTGTACCATGCTACCATGGAGCTGCTGTCATCTAAATCAGGTAAAGTAGCTTAGCTATATGAAATTGGCTTGGATATGACCTTGGATGGGGTCTAGATTATTGACATATCCTGAAAATTGACATGTCCTATTTAGTTGTTATTAATTAGGATCTTATTTTATAAAGGCTGATATTAGAGCACATCTGAAGTAAACTCCTGTCTACTGTTAATGAACAGTAGCAAAAAAAAAGCTATACTAATATTATAGTTGTCTTTGCCAATATTTTTAGACTAGTCAAAGAAACACTCACCTGGTTTGGCAAAGCACCTGAAGATGTTTTGACACAAAGATGGTGGTAAGGTTTTTGTCTCCTCCAGTTTGCAGGCTGAAATATCAGGGTGCTTGGGAGGTTTAGACATGCTCCAAGGAGATTATGCTGATGCATTTGCTTACACGAACTTTTAAAGTGACTGCATCTCTGTGTGCCCAAACACAAAAATAATTTTCATTTAATCAAGTTCTTATGCAGCATCTACTGTAAAAGAAATTGAAATGCCTCCTTACTGCTTTGTAATCAATTAAATCAGGTCTCCAGGTAAAATTTTACTTAAAGAAAATGTATATTTCTCATTACTGCTAAACCATGTGGATGTTGCCTGCTCTAAATAGAAGATTGGATCCTGTATCTATCAACATGTTTATTTGCCAGTGTTACCTTTGCAAATTCAAGTGACACTTTGCTGTCTGTCGGGAGACTGTAGGGATCAAAATCATCCAGAGCAGGACGTTTACTGAAACTAGAAGGGAATGCGTGGCTGATACCTAGCTGAAGCTATTTGGTTCTCGCTAAGGCTAACAAATAAGCTATTATGTGGGAAAAACTTTTCAGAGCTATTCTACTAGGTACACCCACATATTAGCACATACCAAGTGCCAGGCTTTATTAGTAATAAACATTCCTCAGGATTTTGTGAAGACTTGAAAGCCCAGATGAAAGAATATATCTGTTCTGAAGTAGAGCATGTGATAAACAGGTTGGTTAAAATTCAAAATACAAAATTCAAAATTTTATCTTTTAAGTCTTAAACTAGTCTGGGCTTTAGCGCCTTGCAAAACAAGTATTTGTCTGTCAAAGTTCAAAGCCTGGTTTACCTTTTTTCAAGTTAATGGAAACATGCTCTCTGCTTCTTTCATTTGAAGTTTGTTCTGTATCTTGAGTATGTTCAATAAAATGATCCTTATCCTCTGGTATTTTTAATAATAGTGGAATGCCAAGTCCTATATATTCAGCCAGCCCTGCACAGAGACTGAAACTGAGTAGTGCTTAGATATTTGCATTAGGATGAAGCAGATGAGACTGTGCTGAGATTGTCGTGAAGGCTCTGCTTTTGAGTAAGCTGTCAGCTGTTGACTTCTTGAAAAGGGGATGGTCTTTTACTGTTCTGTGGTCAGGATGTATCTATGGTAATCCAAACGTTTTAAGGGTGAATAACTGCATTCAGATCTCACTCTAGTGTGATATGTCCCTGATACCTATCATTCCACTTTCCCCACCCATTTGTTAGTCATTCCATTCACTTCTAGTTTGTTTCCTTCCTTATGCTATTGCTTTTGTCATTAATTTTGCAGACTCTCTGCTACAAAGTTTTATCGAGAAGCATTGTAGCAGATGATAAGGAAGCAGTTCATCCGAGGTCACTTTAGCATAGCTAATGATGGCTGAAGAGCAGGAGACTTGGCAGCTTGACTTGCTGAATTTCAGAATAGTTTCAAATAAGGATTATCAAACGTTATTTGCAGGGAACATCTCATTCTCTTACCTACGCTCTTGTACCACAAACTACTAGTGGACTTGCCTGTTTTCCTTGTCATCTTGTTGCACATCCTAACTTAAGGATGTTAAGGATGTGCAACAAGACACTAAACTGCTCTTCCACCCGAAGCCCACCTGGATTTCCTTCCTTACTTTTGCTATGTCACTATGTCTGTGCATTCAGGTCCTGCCTTCCTAACTGTGTTTCTCCTAGCCCCGTGGACCACAGGAATGCCAGCTTGGCATAGCTATGCATATGCTCCAGAAATTTACCACATCTCAGTCCAAGGCTAGTATCCATCTGTGTGCAGTCACTGATCCATGGCCCAGACAAGTATGCCTACCCAAATAATTACTGTGTACAGGGAGGTGTTTCCTGTGTGGAAGCTCTTTTGTGAAAGGCACAGTGAGCACGTTTGCCACACACAGTTATGACCAGTTAACAGGCAGCGGGGAAGCGGGGAGCTGGGTAAGAATCTCCACACTGGCAGAGTCAGATGCTGTCCCTAGGCATGCAGAACAGCCCAGGCATACCTGTTTAGGGTGATCTACATGTGGAGCACAAAACTTTTGTACCTAAAAGTCTGAAGAACATCTTTCATGAAGAAGAAAATGTCTGTGGAAGAGCTGTGGGAGAATGTAAAGCAATAAAAGAAAGGAGAACAGAATCTGACAGGAAAAAAACACCAATGGAGGAGATGAGAATAGGCTGCCCCTTCTTTCTAGTTTGTGGAATGTAATTTTAATGGTATAGGTGCTAAAAGTGAATTTTGTTGGTAGGGGGTAAAATTCTGTAAATATTTTTGCTTTTTAAAGTTTCGTAAAAGTTTGGAAGATATTTGCTAGTGTATGCTGAAGTTAGTTACTGCTTGACAGGGGCATTACATTAGAGTAATGGCTATTCAGTCTAAATTCATGTTGGATCTCTCAGAGGAGTTGAAACTTTAATGTCACTCCAAAGACCACAAAATCAAACAAAATTAGTTTCTCTTTGCCCTTGTACCAGCTATGCAGATTTCATAAAAAGGCATATGCTGAGGCAGAATGTAGTTAACGGTTTCATTCACATAATGGAAAGTGATCTTTTTACATTATACATTAATTGCCTTGTTATGCTGTGACACCAGAGTGGAGCTAAGAACAACGAGCCAAACCTGATAATGTACTTTCTGTTTTGTCACTTTTATTCATAAGATTCTTTGGAAGGTTTATTTATTTTCCTTCCCCCAACAGCACTTTCCAGCGTTTGCTTTGGGAACAAAGCAGTAAACACTTAAACCCGTGAATTTTAATAAGTTCATTTGCAAACTGGAAACTCACTGAGGAAGTTAGTTATTGCTAGTTAGTAAATCAGCAAGGCCCTTGAGAGGAAGATGTATTTCCAGATGGATAATACTTTTAACACGAATAAGCAGCTGCACTTTGAAACAAAGTAGAGGCGGTAAAAGAATCATTAGACTGATGGAAATAGACAGTAGGCCAGGTCATTTTTGTGACATTGGACAAGTTGGTGCAATTAAAGTTGCATTTGATACTATTTTAGATTTTGCACAAAGCAATAAAAAATTTCATTACTTAATAAATAAAATTTACCTATTAGAATACAGTAATTTCTGAAAGAAAACCGCAAATATATTTTTGAAATGGTTGAAATAATACTTTGAGTTTCTTTTCTACTCCAAATAATGCAGAAAAATACTTGCAGGTTTTCATAACTTTGCACCAAATGTGTATTTTTTTGAAGAAAAACAATTGAACAAAACCAGTTTATCCAGTTGAATGCAAAAGGACAACACTTTATGCTGTAAGATTTACCATTAACCATGGTTTAAATAAGCTTTCTGAACTGAATGATGCTGATAAGTCTGACTCTTTATTCCTAAGTGGAAAAAATAGCATATAAACATTTTTTCATTCATTTTTTAAGTGTTCTTGAATGTTGCTTTTTGCTCTATATCTGTTTGTGTACACCAGTTTTTTAGATATTTGGGACCCTAATCTGTTAAGATACCTGAGCATTTTGGCACTCTTGAACATGCACAGTTTCCATCATCAGTGGCATCCAAGCTTGAAACTTTTTTTGTGTATCTGTTTTATATTTATTATTTTCATATCACTCAGTTTACAGGCTTCTTCAAACTATAATACCAAGAAATCATACAAAACTATCAGTGAAAACATGCAATATAATTTATCTGAAAAAAAAAAAAAAGGGATTTGATTAAGATCACCACTTTTGGTTGATTGGTAATGAGGGGATAGTTGCTTCCATACGGTGTAGAAAAACATACCTGGATGTATTATAAACTAGAGTCCATGAAATTGCAACTAAAGGAGCTCTCAAGCTCATGCCTAATACAACTTTATTGCAGTGACATTAAAACGCTGACTAATGCATGCTGCTACAGTATTGATCATTAAAACTAAAGAGATTGTATTTGTCCTACTGCTTAAAAATAGGATAATGACGCCAGATGAGTGAGTTGTTGGTTCAAACTGGAGTTTGATTTGGTACAGGGAAAAAGATAATCCAGGTTCTCTCAAGTTCTTGAAGTGGAATTGAAATTGAAGTGAATTTTAAGCCAAACATGCAATGGGCAGAAGAAATTCAAAATAAGCATAAAGCTAATCTTTTTTGAAAATGTTTGTATGATTTTAAAACAAGTTCAATTTTCAACACAATCAAGGTTAATTGCGGTCCTCTAAGAGGAAGTTCAAATGTAATAGGTCACAGATTCAAAACACATCTTGCTGACCAGTGGAGAACAACCTGGCTCTTTAAACAAAGTGCCAGAACAATTTTTGAAGTACACTATTCATGCAAAACTTGTATGACCTACTTTTCAACTGTGTCAGCCCACATGGTGTGAAAGAAATAGTGTGAAGAAAATGTGCATGCTATAAACAGAAAAATTTAAGAGGTGTGGGATTTTAAAGCTAAACGGAAGTTAATGTATACACTGGGCATATTCCATTACTTCTTGTTTAGCTCTGTCTGTGCTTTGCTTCCTGCCTTTCCCCAGACAGAGCTTTCCTCCTTCTGTTCCAGAAAGAGGGCAGTGGATCTAAAGTACAGAGTACTCTATCTCCTTCCAGCAGGGCCCCCCAACTATGCAGTTAGAAATTTAGCCTCAAAGCTGTGGAATTACTTGTGATACTGAACCTCTAGTACATATAGTGTTTAAACAGAATTGTTGTTTATGGAGAACCGAGTAATAAGCTAGGGGGAATGTCCTGCCTTGTGCTAGAGAAAGACCTCTAGAATTAAAATGCAAGAAAGCATCTTAGAAAATTCTGAGACCTAGATACTGGAAGATGACCATCTCACAGAAATGGAGGCAAATGCAAGGAAATTGTGGTGTTCCATGTTTTTGTGGTGGGTTGACCTTGGCTGGATGCCAGGTGCCCACCAAGCCACTCTATCACTCCCCCTTTGCAACTGGACAGGAGAGAAGGCTTGTGGATCGAGATAAGGACAGGGAGAGATCCCTCAGTTCATCACATCCTCTCTGCCGCTCCTTCCTCCCCGGGGGGCCACTCCCCCCCGGCCGGGGCCCCCAAGGGGGAACCCCCCAAACCCCCCGGGCCGGGCCCCCCCTCCCCAGGCTGCAGGTGGGGATCTGCTCCCCTGTGGGCCTCGCTGGGCTGCAGGGGGACAGCCTGCCCCACCAGGGGCTGCACCAGGGGCTGCAGGGGAATCTTTACTCTGGCACCTGGAGCCCCTCCTGCCCCTCCTGCTGCACCCACCTGGGGGTCTGCAGGGCTGCTCCTCTCACATATTTTCACTCCTCTCACCCAGCTGCTGTTGCACAGCAGTTTTTCCCCCTTCTTAAATAGGTTATCCCAGAGGTGCTACCCTCGTTGCTTATGGGCTCAGCCTTGGCCAGCAGCACTACCAGACATAGGGGGCAGCTTCTGGCAGCATCTCACAGAAGCCACCCCTGTAGCCCCCCATCCTGCTACCAAATCCATGCCACACAATCCCAATATAGTTTTAGAGCAATTTAGATCCTAAACTGCCGTGTATAGTCTGAGCTTGGAAATCTGAAAAACTCCCTGAATTCTTGTGTTTTCCACTATTGTATCAGAGTGTTCTTGAAAGTAGTAATTCAAATTCTCCTTTGAATTCTGCATCACAGTCAAGCAGCTTCAGTTGCTTTAGTTGGAGGCAAGAGCTTTCGTCCATTAAAATGTTTTCTATCATTGTAAAAAAGGTGAAAGCCTGAGCTTTTTGTCAGTCTGCTAGAGGCAGTATTCTGAGGACATGAACAAATACAGAATAAAAAAACCCCTAAGATTATAAAATCCTCATGCTTTCAGTCTATGTCAACATGAGAAAATGCTATTCATATACTGAAAACAGTTTACTTTGGCGTCACAGAGTAATAAAAATTTCTCATTTTTTTTGCTGTGACAAAGGGATAGCAATGCACTTGTGTAACGTACATTCTTCTTTCCTAGTTTGTGCATACAGCAGGAGATGACAGAGTGAGCATTAAATATATGGACATCGATCTGGCCACAGGGTTTAAAAGCTTCTGGACAAAATGAGAAAATCCTATAACTGAATCATTGCTGTTAAAGACTGGATGTTAAAAAATGCTCAGATACTAACTTTGCCAAGCATTTTTTAGTGTCAAGATTATTGAAATGGGAGATGATTCATGTGAAAATCTTGCGCTCTGTTTAAAAAGCCTAAACTGAATTTGTTACTGACCTTAAATATCTGGCCTTACAGCACCAGAAGAGAGTTTGGTCATTCTAGTCTATGTTTCTATTACTGCAGGACTGCTAGCTATAGCACATATTTTAAGGTACCTTGTTAAGCTGATTTTAATTGTGTGTGTGTGTATATATATATATTTTAAAATACAGCTTATACTTTATTAAATATACTTCCTAGATAAAAAATATTGATAATATTTTCCGGAATTAAGTGAAAAGCAAACCCAAATATAATAGAAAGTGTGAGTTCTATGTAAAATCCAGTACTACTGGGGGACACATGAATTAATGACCAATATTTTGGTGTACCTTTAATTTGTTTGGCCATTAAAGGAAAACTTTTGTTAGCCAGGTCTCAGTTGTGCTCTTGCTAATCGTGTTGCTGTTCCCACGCATACATGTTCTTTGACTCTGATACAACTTCTCTAAAATATTTAGACTTCAAGCATCTGGTATATATATGCCAAAATTAGTTTATTTCAAACTGAAGTTACTTGTGGTGGGAGTAGCATCGCTTCCCTTTAGATTCTACGTGCAGATCAATAGAACTCGTTGTTTAGCTGATAGTCAGCCTCTATTTTCCTTTGCTTATTTTTATACTATGTTATTTACTTCATTTATTTATAATGCAAGTATCATTTATGTGATTTATTGCATTCTGGAAAAATCCTTTACCGTCAGTAATGCAGTGTAGTGAAACTGGGAAATCTAGATTCCACCAAGGCTGACAGAAACCCAGGGAGTTCAGCAGTTGGCTGGGTACAGATAAAGAAAAAGGAGAGAGGAGTAAATTCTGTCATACGCTTCTGCTTCTCCATAAAAAGGTATACTCTCTACCCTCAAATAATAATAATAATAATAAAAAGACTAAATGAAAACTATTTAAAATTATTATGATAATTGTTATTTAAAGGTATTATGATGAAACTCCTGATTTTACACCCTACTTGCTGTGCTTTTGTCTTGCTTCTTGGGACAGATTTAGTAGCTAACTGAAATAGTAAAGCTTTTTTATTACTCTGGCTTTATAACTAATGGAAAATAATTAATGTTTAGAATCATAGAATCACAGAATGGTTTGGGTTGGAAGGAACCTTTAAAGATCATCTCATTCCAACCCCCCCTGCCATGGCTAGGGACACCTTCCATTAGATCGGGTTGCTCAAAGCCCCATCCAGCCTGACCTTGAACACTTCCAGGGATAGGGCATTCACAGTTTCTTTGGGCAACCTGTTCCAGTGTCTCACCACGCTGATAGTAAGAATTTCTTCCTTTTATCTAATCTAAATCTACCCTCTCTCAGTTTAAAACCATTGCACGTTGTCCTATCGCTACAGGCCCCTTTTTTTCCTTTAATTTTGATTTTCTGTGGTGCGAAACTGCTTTTTTTTTTTTTCTTCTCCCTCGTAGAAAATCTTTTTAAGTGTGAGAAAAGGAGGTTATTTAGTGGTGAAGGTAGTATGCTATTGTATGAATTATAAAATTTAATGTCACTTTTTAAACAATAAGCTCCGAGAATTTTGTCTGGAGCAATTGGATTTTCTTAATAAATCTTTTTTGATGGAAGAGATACATCATAAAATAAACTTGACTCTAAAGAAAAAAACCCAAAAATTCAAACCTTGTAATCAGCCAATTAATACAGTTTGCACAAATCTGATTAAAATGGACAACTGTTTATCAAAGCTTTATGCTGAAGGCATTAGACTCTTCAATTTGTTGCATAGTAAATGGAGCTGGGCTTAAGCTGCCCGTCTCTTGGTGTGTAATGGATCACTGTTGGGTTTTTGGTAGTTTTGCTGCAATTTGCTTTGATGAAATGAAGTCCTACATAATTTGCTAGCCTCAGCACAATGTCAGTGTATATATTTTCTTTTGCAAAAATTAATATAGTTCATTGCCAAAAAGAGATAAATGAGCAGAACTGGCAACTATTAAAAAAAAAAAAAAAGAACAAAACTTTTTATTCCTGTCACCTTTTACATAGTGCCCACAAGTTACTCTTTGCTAGTTATTATCTAATGTCATCAAAGTGTTTGCATAAAACTATGTTTATGAAAAAAATCAAATTTAAACAAACTATTAATGCTAGTTCAGAGATTTATCAGAGAAGAAAAACATAGTCTTTTCTTCCACGGATGTAGACAGAGGTGTTCTGAAATGCAGGATTTGGCCTGAAAGTCAGGACACATAAGGTTCGGTTTTAGCTTCCCTGACACAAAATTGTTCTGTAATGCAGCTTGAATCCTTGAAGCAGGTATACTCAAATATGTTCAAAAATTTTTGGCAAAAGATATAAATTACCTGATAAGTCTCATATCTTGCACAAGACTGCAACAAATAAAGCTCACAGGAGTCCCTACTTATATTTACACCAGAATTATGCAACTCCCCCTGTCTAATAATAGAGAGACTGATTGTAACAAGGTACCGCGGCACTGTCCCTAGGGATATATCTTTCCACAGGTCAGTTTCATAGCAACTCTAAACAGTAGTAAAGTAAAAATCATCCTAATCAAAATGTTGTCTATATAGTCCTAAGGAGAAAAAAACCACACACACACACACCCCTCCCGAAAAAAAACACCAAACCCCCTAACCACCAAAACTAAAAGATAAGAATCTAGAATCTCAGTAGTAAAGAATTGACCAGCTCTGCATAATTTTCAGTATGCTTTGGGATAAACCATATTACTTGAAAATAACCATTCAAAATTAAAAGGAGAGACAGAGAGAGAGGAGTCTGTAAGAAGAACTCTAATTATAGCACTTATCTTGGTTGTGGGAGATGTGGCATGTTCCTCTTCCAAAGGATATTTAATTATTTACACAAAATAAAACATCTCCGGTGAGAGGAAATGAAAGTGAGGCAGTGGAGGTTCTCATGTTCAAGTACTGAGATTTAACACCCTAGTCTGATTTAAAAAACAAAACAAAACAGAAACCTCATGCATCTTGGGTAAATACCCTTCCCACCGATCATTGGCTGTTCGGAATAGATGGACTTCCCATCTTTGAAATTCTTATCCCTATACGTATGCATCCCCTGAAGTGTTGTTTGATTAGTTGATTTTTTTTTTTCTTGAAATATGATGCTATTAACGTAAACCAACCTGTTTTGTCTGAAAAATTCCAGGAGGACAAGTTGATTCAATCATCATATATAAACATATGTATTAAAGCATTCTTCATTTATTGGTATTTATAAGAAGAAAAGTAAAAATTATCATTGTAACCTGACATATCTTTATGCTCATTCTTCTCCATTTTTTGGGTTGTCTGCCTCTTTAGATTATCTAAAACCTAGTAATAATGTCAAACTCTCAGGAGAAAAACAGTTGTCAAAATATTGCTTCACATGATCCGTATCTTTCTAAATTTCATTGTACCTTACTATTGTAGTATATATTGTTATTCTTTATTCAAATGTTGCAAAGAACTATAGCCATTTGTCAATAAACTGTTGCTATAAATTTAGCATCCATTACACCGGTGAGTGTGGTAACTTTTCCAGAGGATTTTATAGTTTTCAATTTTCTTTTTTGTTTCAAAATCATTGCATAGCCTCTAAAAAATCCTGTAAAAATAGGCAGTGATGTTCAAGATCACCAGCTTTGTAAGACACAATAAACAATATTGTCAATAATACAAATTCCAAAGCATTTACCAGGCCTAAGTCTGTATGCAAATTATCTTCAAAATAAAATTTTTTAAAAGTGAGGTTTCTCCATGTTAAACTCATATATTTCAACCATTAAAATGACTCACTCTGGTCAAATTTTATTACCCTCTAATGTATAATTAGATGGGCTAAAAAAAAATTGTGGTGGTGGTTTGGGGTTTTTTTTAATGGAATTTGAGATGTTCATATTATCGTGTCTCTGGAAACAGGAACATAAACTGAAATGACAGACCAAACCAATACAATTTGGCAAGGCTCTTGATAAACTACCGTTAAGTTGTACTCTCAAGAGTGGACTACAAATAACACAGAAGAGATTAGTTTGATTTGTTTGGTGTTCTTTAATAATAATGCTTGTTTAACTGAACATAATTATGATGCTATTGGTCATCTGTAGTGTCCCTAGGAATTTATGGAGGACAGCAATATTTCTGCAAGTTCATCAAGCCTCTTGATAAGAATCTAGCTCAAATGCTTCTAATCTGCATTTAATCCTTTCTTGAAAAGGCATGTAAATGTAATACCTCCAAGATATCTCTGTTTATGAACAATTTAAGGTGCACCCAAAAATAGTAACTTAGGCATAGTCTGCTGCTTTTACAAGTGCTGGAAGAGCTCCTTCAGGAATCTTGGGCCCTTAATATAAAAAGAGTCATTTTCTCAAGCTAACAGACTGAGAATTTTGTAATTTAAAATGGTATTTGAGCTTTGATCACTCAGTACCTCTTGGATTGCAGAAACAAAAAAATGCATTATTTTTTTCATAAAATCACAGATGAAAAAAGCTCTCTTTTTAAAATAGGCACTGTCAATTTGTTTTTTTTCCTGGGTATCAGAATGCTTTCTCTAAAGTCTAATTTGTACACAGTAAGTTTCTAGCCTCTGGTCTCAAAGAAACCTTTCAAAACATGAACTAAGCATAAGTGAACCCCTTTTGTTTGCAGGGAATCAAAGAATTTCTAATAAGAAGTTAAAATTGTTACACTCCTAAACGAAGGGTTCGATACAAATTTAGAATTCTGGGGCAATTGAGAGGAAGTTTTGACCTGATACCTGTTACATTTCTATATTGGAAAATCTTTGCTTTAAAAATGTAATATTTTATAAAATGTTAAATTTTTCAAGGGCATTGGAGGACTTGATTTTTCTTCAGCCTTCATTCTTTTTGGATGGGGAGAGGAAAAAGGGGTTTGCTTATGTTATCTTTCTGCATCTATTTAATTGTTATTCTACTTTTTCCATAAAAAATATTTCAGAAATTTAATTATCAAGCTATTATTCAACTAGTTTAGTTTAATATTTTTTTTTCATATAATTAATTAACTCTGTATAGTTCAAACATGCCTGTGCAGGTATCATCCAAAAATGCTTGCACAGACTTGCCCCTTTTCAGGTTTGGTTGGCGGATTTGAGAAGGTGGTGAAGTACTGACTACTGTTTTTGCAAATAAAGGGGCTGTCCTTAAGTTCTGTTGAATCACACAAAGGGCTTTGTTCTGGGAAAGTATGTGAAGTGGTCAGAGTTAATGCAATCTAAACAAGTGCTCTGTGTATTCAGAACAGTGGTCATTTGCTTCTAATCCGCCAAGGAACTGGAACAAAAATAAGATGGCTTCCTCTGCTAATGTGCAGCTTGTAACTCAGTGTCAGTGGTGGAGCGCCTGTCTCCGGGCTGCCTTGTCAGTGCAAACTGTGTGTGTCACCCATCCTAACAAAGGTTTTGCTCATTCACAAAAGCCTGTCCTCCTGGCCGTGCTTTACATCGTGGAATAGCCCTGCAGCTTGTTCTTGTTATTAGTGACATCCTACTATGGCTCTTGTAGTCAAGAAAAAGCTGCAGCTTTAAAGTCAAGTGTGTAAGCAGATATGGGTGTGTGTTTGGTCTTCCTGGTGTTTAATACACCTGGAACCACAACAGGAAATCAAACTATGAACTGAGAAACTGCTTAAACAAGAGATCTCCAAGGAATACATCAGTGCTGCTGGCAGCTGCGGTGCTGCTGTTAATGAATCAGTAGGTGGACTTCCTTCCTGAGTCAGCAATGTTCAGTTGCCTTGGCATACGTAGGTCGTCATCGTAAGATTGTTTTGATCAGAGAGGGATTCTGAGGTTTTAGGCAATCAGTAAAAGGAATTTCAACTTAATTTAATGTTTGAAATTATGAATGCTGTAAGCTCTTTCTTCCAGCTCTGGGAGTCAGAGAGGAAGCAAGTCGGCCAAGTTGAGAAAACAAATTATTTGTTAGTATTAGGACTTGAGAGTGTTTGTTCTTGTGCAGTGTCATCACCAGAGTATAAATATTTCTCATCTGCAGATTTGGTATAAGCATTTTTTATGTGTCATCGGACTGCATCTGATTCTCTTCTAGTTTTTTTTCCACTTTTTGGCCTTGTGCAGGGGGTGTATGTACAGTAAGCTGGTTCAGTGGGGGGGGGAGGGGGGAGGTTACCGGCAGAGCCCAGGGTTGATGGGATTTTGGTTTGACACAAACCCAAATATCCCACCCACTGCTCCTTCTCTTTCACCTGCTGCATTTTCCCTCGTTAAAAGAGAAGAACAGTAGTGTCTTTAGAGGAGGCTGAGCACCAGGGAAGTGGGTTGGGTTATGCAGTGCAATGGAGGAAGAGAACTGGGCCTACAGTCAGGAGAAAGAAACTTCTCATCCCAGACTAAAGACTTAAACAGTTGTTGCATCTAAAAAGCATGTGTTAAAAGGGTAATTTCCCCACATCTGGCTTTCAAATTTTCTGCTCTAGAATAGATTCTAGGAAGGTAACCTATTTTAAAATAAAACATTTTTTTTAATAAAGTAACATAGGACTGAATCTGTGTAGGAGATCAATAGTAAGTAGAGTTTCAGGAGGGAGGGAAAGAAAGCACATGAAAAAATAAAAGGAAGAGGCTTTATACCTCAATGGCATAATTTTACCTAGCCAGAATCTCAGCCGGATTCTGCACTACTCCTTAGAGAAAAAACCCTTTGCCTTTCATGAAGTTTGCTGCTCGATTTTGTGTAGTTCATGCAAGATAGAATTTTTTTCTTGCAACACTTAAAGATTCTTAAAACCTAATATGTACTTTAAACTTCTGCCCATTCTGTAATATGTTAAAATGTGAACAGCAACACCTCTTGTAAATTGCTTTGGCCAGGATAGGTATGTGATTACCTGGTGGCTTGTCCAATTTTGGGTTTTGGTGGTTTTTAGAATAAACACTATTGTAGCTTCTCAGAAAGAGATAAAGCCAGGCTGAAGCAAGCATGCAGAAAAGGGGGCAAATTATGTACTATCTGACAGTTATGAGACAGAACTTAAGCTGAAGTTGTATGTTCCTCATTCTCCACCCTCTGTTTTTTTATGTCTGTGAGTAAGACTACTCCAGAATGAAACTCAGTAGTCTTACAGCCTTAGACCTTCACAAGGGACCATACAAAGCATTCAGGAAGACAGACAATTTTCTAGGTCTCCACCTTCAAGAGGGCATCTGTAAGAAGAATAAGGATGCTGATGGGAGATACCACAGGCTAGCAAAACTGGGTAAAGATGCAAAGACTACGGACCCAGAGGAAGGGATGACTTTGAAAAGTTCTCTTTGAATTAAACTCTTCATGTTATGTAAAAAGAACAACAAAAGCCAGGACATCGGAGGGTGAAAGTTAAAGGACCTGACATAGTGTTGTCACTAGTGAGAGACAAGGTCAGCTAAGGTAACAGTTGGTTTCAAGGCCAGATTTAGTGGTCACTGCTGTATGTTTTTTAAAAGCAAGGGTAGTAAACAAGACTATTAGAGTTACACTGGAAGTTGTTTCTGCAAGCTTTTAATCATATGATTATAAGATTTTATCTTTAAACCACATTAAAAAGGCTCATAAAAAAGCTTTCAGTTTTAAAATTATACCCACATAGGAAAACTCATCTGCAGGAAACAAGTTTGCTGAATAAATCGCTTTGCATCCTTACAGAGAAACTGCTCTTTCCATCCTACCCCTCAAAAAACAGAAAAAAATATTCACCACAAGTAAAGGTTTGTTGTGTAACTTTTTACCTTTGCTTGCTACATCATTGTCTACATCACTGCTTGCTACATCACTTGTTTTCTGCATCGGTTTTTAGTTGATAGTTGCAAATCATTGATTCCATTTCATACCTCATGGGAATTTCTCATCGTTTGGTGCATGATGTTGAATCATAATTCCAGATTAACAATACTCACAACATACCATCTGCATTTCCTTTGATGATTACGGTATGGAGGTCACCAATGCCTGTACTTGATGGCATCAAAGGCTTCCATGCCTTTCTCTGAAATACTAAAGTGTGAAGAAATGTCCATGTAGCAGTGCAGCCTTGCACCAAATTGTGAATCAAGATTTCACCCTTAGTAGCATATAACTATACTTGCACAGATTTTACATAAGATAAAAGGAAAATTTATGCTCATGTTTTTTAAAGGGGCAGAAACCACTATACGAACATTTCGTTCAGTTTACTTCCAAAGCCCATCAAAAATGGCTTTCTTGCTGTGAGTGAATGCTTTGCCATAAACCCTGAGCATTTGTCTACTTTAGGTTTAGCTGCTCCAGTGAAATTGCTAAATTTTATTATCTAATTATGTAGAGATCTTATATCTTCTGATTAATGACTGTGTCAAAGAATTAATTGGCAGGCTTTTCAGTTCAAATTGGTCTAAAACCAAAAGAGCTCACATTGTCTATATTTATGTTGCCATGGGAAATTGAGAGTTCTGATTAGAACAGTATTTTGAAGTAGCCCCTGGAAAAGTGTTATGCTGGTTTTATTTTCTGTTTTCAGATAAGTTGAGGTATATGCTCTTGTATAGAATTATCAGACATCTTAAGTTTGTACAATGACTAAAATGTAGTCAGTGCTACAGTTTACAGCCACTGCTCAGACTTGCTCTCTCTATAATTTTCTTCTGTACACTAATTAAAGGTAGCTTTTTGTATCCACAAATTCTCATATAAAGCTGGCTGATTAAGTAGGTTTAGGTTTATTCCTAATGATCAAAAAAGCCAATTTTTCAGTCTTCAAAGCAGATTGGTATGGGAGATGTTTTCCTGTGGCTATCAGTCAAAACTATTGATTTTGGCAAAATGACTGAAGGACAAACAACGCCAGAGACAAAGGAGGAAAATCATTCTTGCAAAGGTGACTTTCAAAAACACTATGTTTTTTTAACTCCATCAACAATAGTTTTCCTCCTTCCTATTTAGCACGGTTTTCTCACATCGATGTTGTTCATTGATGTCCAGTGGTTGATATTTCATTTAACTGCCACAAGAAAGCTTCTGATGTAGTTGACAGTGAGGGGTGCCTAATCACCACGTAGATAGTGTGACTTGAATACAGTGAGCCTCTGCAAATCCTCATGCAAATCTCTGAAGGTACAGTGGCCCCTATTAAAAAGTCACGTTGATGGCTACCTCTCTTTAGAAGTCTATGAAACAGCTATGGATTTTCTTAGACTTAGAGTAGAACTTGACCAATTAATACAAGGCTTCATTCATTTGCAGGTGTCAGAAATTGTTATACTTTATGTTTGTTCTGGAAACAGAAGGGGAAATATTACCATTCTGGAAATTATTAGGTAATGTTAAATGGAAGATGAGAGCCATAATGTTGAGTACTGGAGCAGAAAACTCTTTTTGCAGTTAATCAGATGCAGTGATTCTTTTCCCTTCTGAAGTCTGTGTCTTGTTTTCATACTGTTTTAAAGTGCATTCCTTGAAAAACATACAAGTGCTTTTTGGTATGCTGAATGATTTGACCATTTTGTCTTCATTCAGTATTTTTCTTGAATGAAATTTTACTAGGCTTTACCAAAGCTGAGAGCCTTCAGTTTTTTCAGAGAATACTTCCACAGCTGCATCACCCTTTGATGTATGTGTGAGTTCTTGTGACTAAGAACCTAAACAATTGGAAAGGGAGGAATTGTTTCTGTGTGCGTGGAGGTCTGCTATTTGAAAATTTAGGAATAGTAACAGCAAATCTGAGTAGATGAACTTACCCAACCCATTCAATCATAAAACCTTAGCAAGAGGAAGTAACTTCTTAGTTAGTTCTTCTCTAATTCCTTTTTCAACCTTTATTGATATGACAGTCTGTCGTGTAGGTGGTATGTCAGACTCTTATGTCCAAATGACTGAGGAATGTGAGGATTCTTTTTGTCTGCCATATGATCTAGTATTAATTTGAATGTGTAAGGTAAATAATTTCATTAAATGTAATCCTTGAAGTGATCCATTCTCAAAGAAATGGGTTTCCTTTTAGTCATGACATGGCAATAAATCTTAGTTTCTTTAGCAGCAGTATTAATATGTATAATATTGTAACAACATACTATGGATTGCAGGATCAGGCCTAAATTATCTGAAGGTCCCCTTTTGCAACTTTATTAATTCCTGAGAGCACTTGCTAGTGTGTTTTTCACCCCAAACCTTTATTTCCAGAAATATATTTCTGATTTCAACATCCAAAAGACACAGCATTTTCCTTACCCTATTATATTATGCTTCTCTGGCATTTTTGCCACCATTCTTTGGTTTCCATCTTGTTTTTTCCTTGACAGTTTCTTGGATGTTCTCTTTTGTTGTTGTTCAGTTAACAAATCGCTGATGGGAACTAGTGAGGAGTAGTGTATTGAAGTAATGAGAAGATCAGTGAAGCTTGTTTGCTTGAGTTTTGGGTGTGGTTTTTTTTTTTTGTCTTAAACAAATACTAATTAAGAAATACAAAATTGCTTAATGAAAAAAAGACAGCATTTGCCAGTATATATTTATATTGTATGTAAAAAATATATATATTTTACAGTTTATTAATTTTCAGTTCTGTATTGTAGTATTCCAGATAAAGGGGTGGGTTAATTGTTGGCAAATGATTACTTTTTACTGGTACAGACCTCATTTGTTTTCCTCTTTGTTTCCGGTGATTTAATTTCCCAGATGTTGAACCATTGTAGTTAGATTACTTTGCCTATTTCTACAAAATGGCACATTGTGATAGAAAGTACTGCTATTTTTTTTGACTAATGAAATTAAATACTGAATTGGAAAAGTTGCATGCGCTGTCATTGGTCACATTGCCAGGCACTCTCCCAGCAAACCTAATTAACTTCAAGCTACAGAGCACCATTAACAGATGGGAGTTTTTGCCTTGTATTTTTTCACTAATTAGAAAATCTCCGTCTTTTCAAATTTATGGGTTGAACAGAAACTTTCATTTTATTGTCAATATGTCAGTGGAAAGTTGAGGAAAAAAAATCACTTTGATAAAGAAAGAAAAATAAAGCTAAAATATTAACACATATCAGAAGCATGTACAGAACAGCACATAGCAAAGATATTTCCTTTTTAAAATTCTTCCTCCAATGAGATTGGGAAATGTGTATGGAAAACAAAAGTGCATTAAGATACTAATTTTCTTTGGTTTATTTTATGCTTTGATTTTTCATATTCCTGACTCTGGTGTATAGTCTAATTATTCCTGAATTTTGATCTCACAGTATCCCTTTAGTAAGAGAGACTCTTCTTGATTTCAAGCAGTCTGCTCAAATGAGAGGTAGTCTATTAAAGTGTGTGTAAGAAATTGGAATCTTTCATTGGAGAGAGAATAAAATGCGGCCAATGTCAGACAGGCTGAATTTGCTAGTTCTGTTTTGCGTGGTTTTATTCAGAGATGTCGCATATCCTAGTCCCAGTGACCTGTTACCTTAATTACTTACTACGGTTATGAGTAGTTAGCCAAGCTCACAGTGATTCAGGCCTTTACCATGCGTCTTACCTCTGCCTTTCAGATAATGCTCAAATTACTGTTTTGAGGCATAAGTTCAATATGTGGGAACTTAATGTGTGGCTAATTTTTCTCTTTTTCTTGTAACACTTCTGTATCTGCTGTATCTGTTTTCTCTCCCAGCAATTTTGTTTCTATATTTCTTATCACTATTACACAAGACTGTAAAAAGAGATGCATTAATTATGAACTGTATTTTTAAGATATATTTACAATAAATACATAATTTTAGTTTCAGTAATAAATCAAAACCCTACTATACTGGGTAATGGCTTAATGGCACCAAAGATGTAATTCCAGAAAGATAAACCTAGGAGTTTATCTTAGATAGAGGTATTGATTCCTTTCTATTTAAATAAAACCCTTTAATAAATAAATTCCCTTTGCTCTCACAGATAGTGCTGACACTGTTACAGTGTCCTGTTCAGCCTTTTTATTATTATTGTGGCAGCAGGAGAGGTCTCAGCTGTGCTAGATACATTGCAAACACCTGTAATGACAGACAGCTGTTGCCCTAATGAGTTGACATGCAGTATCATTGCCAAATGAAAGCAGGAGGGAGAACTGGAAGCCTGGAGAGGTCAAGTAATACACTTTAGGTCACACACCACATGAGTGGCAGAACTAGGGATAATAACCAAGTCTTCTGATTGCTCATGATCATCATCCAGAGCTCATGCTGACATACTTCAATGCTGCCTTTTGTTTTTAAAATGAAATCCGTGCTATGAATTTTCCTAGAGAAGTTCACCGAGACCTTACTGCCTATGGTTTGTCAAATAGTCATATCTCACTCCCCTTCACCTCCTCTTTTGGATAAACTTTGACTTTTCTTGGTAAATGATGGCTGAATGGTAAAATGGTCTATGTGAGCTTTGCTGAAGAGGAAAATTTATATAGCGAAGAACTCGTAAAGCTGCCAAAGATTTCAGTACTTTTTAATATGTGTTGGTGACTAAATTAGTCACTGTAGAATTTAATAGCTAATTAACTTCTTAGTTAACTCCTTGCTGTGTAATAAAGGTAAACAAAATAAATCAGAAAATGTAACTGAAAGAAAATAACTTGCATGCAAACATTTTCAAGTCTGGGTTTCTGAGAAGGTTTCAATGGGGCTATCAGAGTTGCAAAGTTTGGATTTAGTACATTAATTGCTTCAGGCTCACAACTAATAGTGAATAAAGGCTCTACAGAGTTCTGTGCTCTTGAACCTTTTCTGACTTCCCTGAAAGATGGGATTGCTCACTGTCTGACTTGGAGGTGGGTAGTTTCTTCTAGAATTGGATGCTAAATCCTAGTGGAAGAAATAGTAGAAATGTGTTGTAAATACATTGTGGGGTTTGTTGTGTCCATGCCCCCCCCCCGCCCCCCGGCACCACCTGCCTCTCCTGCATGCAAAATGGCAGGATCAATAAGTCACGGAGACAGATTTACTAGCTAGCACTCTACCCAGCAGACACATCCCTTGAGATTCATAGCTGTTAGCCTGTATCCTGTCATCACCAGCAGGTGCTGACTGTAGAATTTGCACTTTGCCTGTACTCACATGAGAACCAATGCATATATCACTGTTTCTTCTGCATAGCATTATGTTCCATCAAGCATGGCTCTTACACAGGGAGTATATTAACTGCAAAATCTGTTTCCTGTATTTGTGAATAAAAGGTAAATGATGGGAAATTTCCCAGTTTCTTAGAATCCTTGTTTGAACTTTTCATTTATTATTTATTGCTGGTAGGAACAAGATGGAATCTTATTTTGTCTTTTCATTATTTTATCACTTTTTCTTTCTCTTATTCACCTGCTTCAGCCCTCATTTGCTTGCATTTCCTAGTTTGCTCTTGTAAGGTGGCTCACAGCTACTGGCACATGGTAAGATAGTTTTCTTTAAAGAGAAGCTGGCATTGTATGCAGTTGTTCTGGAAGAGAGCATTTCATCAATAAGAAATATGATCTTGCAAACCTGAATTGAGGTAGAAGAGCCCCTGAGAATTCATGACCTCATAGAGTGGATATTTTCTGCTTTTGCCTTCATTGTTTTAGTTATTTATCCATTGGCCTGAGAGGAACCAGGTAAAGGAACAGAGGCAGAAAGACTCAAGACAGGACAATGTGTTTAAGCTCAGAAAAGTCAGCGTACCGCTCTATCCAGAACGTGGCACTAGGTCCTGCTGATGGATTTTGGAGATCCTCACTCCTGCTTTACTCCTGCATATCAGGATGTAATGGAAAAAAAAGCCTCTAAACAGAAACTCACTATTGATTGCTATAAATATATATATAGTGTTTTATTTGTCTTGACAAATCACAAAGTTCTGAAGACCATTTTGTTGGATGAACTAATGTGAACTGTATAATTTAACATCATGCAGCTGCTTTAGTTCACTGTGATATGCCCAAAGGTAATAAAAACATCTTAATGAGGTGCTACCAAAAAAAATGGTTGGAGAACAGGTTTTTTTTTAGAGAATCTATATTGCATTATAGTAAATAGCATTTAGTTAATTTATATTTATAGTAACCTAAGAGATATTAATTGCTCAGCTGTTTATATCAGCTGCAGTGCATAATTTCTTACCACTTATGGCTTTGCCTACATGGAATGCTTTCTGAATTTTGTTGTTTGCATATAGGGCATCAGTTACTGAGACATCAATTTAAGTAAGCCATTTTGACTCTTCTGTGGTCTAGACTTGCTCAAGTCTTGTTTTTGTTAAACTACAATAATTGCACAGATGCTGGTGCATATCCTAGAATCTGCAAATTAATGCTGGGAATGCCAAACAAGGATTAAGTAATTCCTACTTCTGAAATGTAACTTGCAGCTGCCATGTCCTTAGAAATGCAGGGTTTCATTCCTAACAAATCCAGACAAGTAAATTCTGTTTGTCTATAAAATAAATACAATTTATTTCCATTTTTACGGTTAAAGGAAGTTTGTTTTTTATATTTAAAGTTTGTAAATTTTCATTCAAATTAGGTCAAAACCTCTGGCTATTGACATCTTACTAATGCAAACTTCAGTGTTCCAAAATGAGTGGATCCTTAAAGATGTAGCTTTATGGTCATAAGAAATAATTTGTATTCTCCTTAAGTAATTTTAAATATAAAAGCTAATAGAGCTTTATTTTAAAGCATCATATGAAAAAGCTCAGTAGCTCATTAAAATTTGGATGTTAATAATGAACAACTTAATATATTCTAAGCACCACAGTAGGATTAGGGTTGAAAAATTTAAACTTAGAATAGTAAGAGTTTCAGAGATATTTCTGAAGAACAGCACATAACAGATTGTCATCAGATAACAAAATAAGGACACTCTGGTGCCCTGAAGCATTAGGGGTTACAGGATTCCTGAAAGTTTTTTCTTTTCACTGTGTACTTCTTATTTTAATACTTAATGTTGAGAAGAATATAGCAATAGACAACTACACCTTTTTTTATTTCCTGCTTTACCTCTTGGGTCTGTGCTGGTTTGTATTAATGGTGTTTGGATAGTTCAGTATTGTACGAGCAGGAATTTGCCTTTGAAACTTCAATGTTTTGTGTTCCCCAGAACATTCAGACATTACAGGATAGTGAGAGATTGAAATTCTTGCTCTGGAGTCCTTACATTACTCATTGTGGTGGATGTATTAACTGTAGCCCTCCTCTCTAATGTGAACAGCCTTTCCATGTCCCCAGGTTTCTTCACAAACCCAGGCCAATAGCTCAGTGCAGTTGGAGAGGAAACAGTGCCACCCGTTGGATTATCCCTGTCATCCTGAGTTACATAGGCCTGCTCCTGGAAGGTGCGCTCATCCTCTTTACGGTCATCATGGCTTATTTTTGATAGTAGTTTCTCAATGACGAAAATTTCCTTGCAGTTTTATTATGTTGCTACACCCTTATTAAAATTTCCAGGTTTTTGGTTTTTTTTTTTTTTTTTCCTGTCCTTAATGTGGGTGCATAAAGTTTGTCTGTAGCTTGGCTGCAACAGAGCAGTCAAAGCTCTTCTGGAGCATCTTGCTAGCAGTGGAGAGCCAAACATTTTTACAGTTTTCTTTAACTGGATTTTATCTGCAGTTTCTCTGACTCTTGTCTCAAAAAGGCATTGTACACTTTTGTTGAACTCTGTGACTGGATATTTTTTTTAGGAATGATTTAAGGACATGCAGCAACTATTCCATGTTTTTCCCCTCTCTTTAATCAGATTGATGTTTATTTTTAACTTGAAATTAAGTGCTTAGTTAGTGTAGCTGCTAGCATATGACTTCACATTTCTCAATCTTAAACAGTAAGTTGTTATAAATTAAGAGACTTTCCCTCCAGACAGAGAGAAGTTATAATAGATGTGTAGCAATTGCAATGTTGTGCCAATTGCGTTGGAATAATAAGCAGAACAAGCAAGCTTTTCCCTATGGCCTGGTTAACAAAAAAGGCAGTAATTCACATACATATATCCTTTTTTCCTCCCTGATATTCTAGTTGCTGTGAGTTTGGGGTATCAGTCTGTCTATGTTCATACCTCTCTTCAAGCACAGTAAGTTCCCCAAGATAGGTGTTATCTCCCATGACAATCTAGCAAAGACTCTAATCTGAATCCAGACCTAAACTCAAGAACTGTCTCCCTGGGTCTGAAAAGACAGATTGCATTCAGCTTTTTTGGATGGGAATACAGCAAAAAACTTGCATCTGACACTCTATCAAATGCATTTGTATAGCATGGAAGGGTATTAATTTTCCTTTTTTAATATAACTCTAACCTAATTGTTTCAGGCCCTGCTTTTTCCACACTCCTGATATATTCGAGTTCAGCTCAATACCACTGTCACTTAGCAAAGGAAAAACGTGTTTCTCTGCTAGCAGGATAAAAATAGAGTTTAAGATTCTATTATCTTCTGATGTGCTTTCTTTAATTTTTTTGGGACTTTATGAACTGTAAGGTTAGGCATGTGTATTGGGGCAATAGAAAAGCAAACAAGCCTTGATTTAAAATCAGATCTGTATTACAGTAGGGGAATGGTGTAGTTTTGCATACATATCTCACTGTTTGGTGTAGCATGGGAATATGGAGCTGCTTGCAAATTTTAGATACTTGCATTTTAGTGATAGTTATATGACTTGTCACAGATCATTTAAGTTCCTTAAGTATCTTGGAAGATCTTACCCAGAAACTATATAACATTATTTAAGCAGCACAGTGATGATTATTAAGGGATTGGATATAACTAAAATGCAAGGCTGATATACAGTTATGCTGGTTTTATTCTAGAGGACTCCTTTGGCTAGTAGGCAATGACTGAATATTGTGTCCTAAGACTTGCTATGTGGAATGGAAAACATAAGTACAGCTTTACTTATTTTGAAAGGATGAGAAAAGTGTCATAGTGTCCCAGGCAGAAAACAAGTTTAGTTTCTCAAATTTAATTTTCAGCATTAAATGGTCATTTCAGCATTCTTCAGCTCAAAACTCCTGCTATAGGGTGAATCTGTTGTTTTGATTTTGGGTTTTTTGGGGGTTGGTTTTTTTGTTTGGTTGTTGGTCAGGTGAGTTCTTTGCATTGTTTTTTTTGTTTTAAGGAGATACCTGTATTTAATAGTGGTTTTGATGGTGCTATTAATATATAAATGATTCCACAGAATGCAGGCTAAACCATCACCATTAATACTTGACTTTAAACCATGTAAGATTGAATAACTGTGTTTAAAACTCGTTTGGGTCAAATAAAAATTTTCACCAAAAACATAAGCACTGTATTCCCAGAATCCTCAGCACCTTGGTTAACTCTGGTTTTAAGAAAAATGCATAAAGACTTCCCTTGAAATGTATTCATGATAAATAATTCTAGACCTAGACAACAGATCAGATTGGATTCAGATCCAAACTGTGATTGTGTGTGGCTTGGAATACTGCAAGGGGTGGGGCCAGGTGTGCACCATCAGTTTGATTTACAGTAACTTAATTCAGAGAAAAACAAACCTTGGGATGACTGCTAATCATAAGTCGGGGTATACTGCCAGGTGACAATCCACAAGTCCTATTCATCACCTAAGTTTCTTATGAGGTGATGAGACTCTTACCAGTTGATATGGATTTAATAGCTTATTTCACCTTGCAACACCTGTACACATCTGATCAATAATGTAGTTTAATGAAAAAAGATTCAAACTCTAGATGTTAACATTATATTAGACCTAGGTAGCTGAAATGTTATTTGAAGAGATTCGTGCCTCAGTCCTTGAATTTGACTGGCAGATCTCACTGATTTGTGTGATAATGCATCAGATAAGACAACAGGTACTTGTACTCAGGCAAAATACTCTTTCTCAGGCATTCACAAAGCTAAAAGTTATGGTCAGCAAGATCTAAAAGGAATGCAAAATTAATTTAAACTTTCAGCTGAATAGAATTTTTTTTACAAGTTGGAGTTGTTATATTAATATATGTTACATAATATTAAGAAATTAATGAGCTTCTTTCTTTTATTAGAATATATGTGCGTGTTTGATTTTGGCCCTGCAGAGCTCCAGAGTTTGGTTATGTAATTATAATTATACCTTGCTTCAGCCACTGCCATTACAGCATTGAGTGATAGAGAAAGTAGAGAAACTTCTACATTGTTGTTTCAGTAAGTCTACTTAGAATTAACACATTACAAGTTCCTTTGTATTGCTTGCACTATGACTGTCAGGCTCCTTCCTAATACAGCAGCTTCAGAAAAAGGTCTGAAGCCTGTACTGAATAAAGAAAATCTTTTGTTTCAGTGCTCATCGGTTGCTTGAACAGTTGGATTGTCAACAAAAGTAGCAATAGTCGTGGTAGTATGCATTAGTTATGGTATTCATACAGATTAATAAATCTGCTCAGCCAGAACTGGAATGACACCACTAGTTTATTTCAAACATGCAGTTGTTTAGATAGTATCTTAAGTTTAAGCCACTTCTGACCTAACAAGTTGTATTTTAACTGGCAGTTTGAGGAGCTGCGTGTCCCCTTAGTTGGTACCCTGGTTTACCCAATCCTGAGCAATCAATTCTCTGGGTTTATTTTAAGGGATGTTACTTCTAAGAAGCTAGTTGAGACGTGCCTCCAAGAAGACATTTTGTTTTGATCTGTAGGTCAGCAGATCAGACACATTTTTCCATCTGTTTCCCATCCTCAGTGGAGCAGACAGGATTATTTTCTGATTTCTTCCAGAAGAACTGTATGCTAAGATACAAAAAATAGCTTACTGGGTTCACGTTTTCAGATTCCAAATTACCCAGTGGTTGGCATTGTTCAAGAGGCAGAAACCTAGAGTAAGAATATCAGAAATCTAAGTCGCAATGGGTAAACACACTGTTGTATACTTCATGATTCTTCAAGCCAAAATTTGAGTGCAGAAATTTCAGTTATGCTGTCCTGTGTAGATGTAGACCTACTCTGACTAGGGTGTGAAGCTAAGTCTTCCCACGACGCTGGAGAATCTTTGGAACCCAACAGAACAGATAATTGCATTGGCTTCATGTTCAGAAAAACAAAATTAGAGACAGAGAAATGATTAATCCAGCTTCTGCTGCACTAGCCAGAAAAGCAAGTTCTACCTTGTTAGTAAGGGCTGGATGCCAGACCTAACAAAATTATTTGGTTCAAACACTTCAACAGATTTAAAGGGGGGAAAATGTTGGGACTACAAGGTGCCCAGGGTATGTATTCATTGTATCAGGACATGCTGTATCAAGCTGTTCTTTTAACCTTCTTGAAAGTTAAATATAGTCCCAGTGAACAGGAGTGAAGAGTAAATACATATTTTTACATAGCCTTATACTTACCCTGTGGATTTTACAACTATGTATGTAAATGGAAGTTCAGTCTAATATGTCATCACTCTCTGTTTACCTACCAATGAGCAGAAACTTAGTGCAGTCCTGAAGGGCAGGTCTGATAAAGCTATATTGTGATATGAATGCCATGCAGTAGGATCACTTGCCATTTGAAATTAAAGAATACAGGTTAGCAGAGGTTAGGATCAGGACCTAATTGTATACTGAGTTTCCCTGAGCTAGGATTCAACTTGTTTGTGTGTCTTCTTCAATGCAAGAAAGCATTCCATGATAATATGTAGTGTTTGAAATTCAAGTAGGAGTAGCTTTCTAAAGAAAATGACAGCTGAAATAAAGAAATGCTGGTTTGTGATTAATTCTCCTTGTCTTTTTTTGTATGAAAGAAAAAATGTTTTACTTTAACACTGCTAAATGACTTTTCTTTTATTTTGTAGGTTGTCTTAGTCTTCGCTCTTAGTATTGGTGCTCTTGTAATATACTTCATAGATTCGTCAAAGTGAGTATTCTAGTACATTTTCATTTCCCCCTTTACTGCAGCAATTATACATCTTTGAATTGCTCCATTCATCTACTTCAGATCAATGCTTGGTCTCATTGCCTAAGTGTGAAGAACTATAATAGTGCATGTTCTACCAAAATAAGTCAAGAATGGGAAAAAGATCTTACATAAAATAGATTGAACACTGTCACACTGGATCTTTAGAATGGAGAGAAAAACTACTTTTGTGTGTTGAGATTATATATAAAGTTGCAAACTTACAGTTTTTTATGTCCATTGGGCATATGTAGATCTTTCATATTCAAGGCTATGATAAGAAATACAGGGGAAGAATATTTGCCAAAAAATTATGGTTTGCAGGAGAAAAAAACTGTCTTAGGAGACTGATAGGAACACTTCCGAAAAACTCCAAATGAATTAGACAGTATGAGCATATTTTGCATATCTATTCAGGTTTCCATCTCCTGGGTTTGACAGATTTCTCCCAAGGTGAGCCAGTAAAAATCTGCAAAGCATCACAATATTTTGTTAAATTCACACCAACATTATCATATGGTGTTGTAGTTTTGGCCAGGCAATAGAAAGTTTCATCCTGACCTTTTGAGGTATGTGATGGTTTAATACAAACCAGTGTAGCTAGGAATATCCTCTCTTTGATGTCATTCGTACTCCACCCTTGTTCTCATATCAAGCTGGACACTGTCAGTGGTGTAACAGGCAAATTGGTATCCTAACACAGAAGAAACCAATAAAAAGGGACTTAATAGAGTATTATTCTGTTTAATCCAATCATTTTGGGAAGACGATATTCTAAAGTATCAAGAGCATTTTAAAGCTCTAGGACTCTATATTTGCTGCTTTTCTCCAAACTAGTTTTAGGCTTGCCATTACTGCAACCGTTACTCTGCACTAACTGCCTTCACCGATGCTCCTATTTTCAGCCGGGTCGAGCTTTTCTTTGTTGATTTTGGAGTCACACCATGTAAGCCAGCCCAGCTGTCTGTAATGACAGTTGTTATGTTCTAAACCAATTCTTATGTGACCGAAAACCAGACATTTCACTGTTGACATCTGTATGTACTGATATTTAGGTAGGTGGTAGCACTAGCAAAATGTATTCCTGAATACATGGATGTCAGCTCATGGATGTCATCGTGTGAGTTTCAAGCCATGCCTTTGTAGCCTACATGTGTCAAGCTCAACACAAATAACTAAGGTAGAGATTTTCTTTGTGAAGAGGAGCTAAGTGGTGGGAAAACTCAAGTTCTATCTTGAGCTCCCTTGAAGTGAGGACAATACTTTTTCCTTCCTTCCATTGTGGTGAGTGTTCTCATTAATTTTAGAAAATTTTTCTTGAGCATGTCACCACTGAAGCACATAAGATGGTGTTTTCTGAAGATCTTTTAAAAAACTTTTTAAAGCGCAATGGCAAAGCTTCTGGGTGCCCAACGTACCCGAGTCAAAAGTGTCAAATAGAATAAAACCTATTTCCACTTACGTTTCAATTTCAGACCAACAAAATACTGCTATTTGTCAGGGCAATTGCCTTTCGATGGATTATATATAAAGGATTATATAATGATTTTTGGGCACTGCACTCTAGAAGCCTTTGTTTGATTCCCCCCGCCCCCACCAACAAGAGCAAAACTGACAACACGGGAGATTTCTCTGAGGCATGGGCCACCTAATCCATGTACTGCTACCAGCTTATTGGCTGCTCTGTCAGCGGGGATAGAAAAGTTTTAAATGTAGGTTTCTCTGGGTTTTCAGCCAACATTTAACTCCTGACTGCAGTTTAAATTCAGCAGCCTCAAGTTAATATACTCTACTTGCACACTTTTTGTTTGTTTTCTCCTCTCTTACCCTACTTTCTTCCCATGCATACATCTTTGTTTTAGGTTTGGGTTGGGGTTTTTTTGGTAAATACTCATTTGTAGTTTAATTCTGGTTAGAAACTCATTTGTAGTTTTAATTCTGGTTAGAAACTCCCCAGATATATCCCTGAAGTGAAAATTTCTGCTTTATTCTGTATTAGCAACTGACCTGATATCCATTTCAGCAACGTAGAATCAAATGTATTGAAATATCAGTCTACTTAAGATCCCCAAATGCATGATTAGTAAAAGTAATTCCTTTTAGAATTTGGCCAAACAGGAAATGATTAAAGTAGGATGAGAGGAAGGCTTGTGATATACTCAACAAAACAACTGGAACAGAGACAAACAGTGGAGACAAACAGGATCTAGTGTGCACAGTGGACAGATAGTGACATATAGCATTGCGTACTTTCCCTTGGCAGTGCATTCTATAGCTGTTGTATTCCACCTGAGCCATGGATGCTTAGCTGTCTTTTGATCTTATACATAAAGTGACAAAAATCATGCTGTCAATCCAAAGCCGAAGAGTACTAGTGTAAGCATTTGTCTAAAACAAAACACCAGTGCTTTATTCATTCAAGACACTCAATCTGTCGGTAGATTTGCAGGTGCAGTGTATGTCCACAAAGGAATCCTACATGACTTCATACATGAGGTATGGTAATAACAACACCACTTTCTTAGATAGTGAAGGAAGGGGAAAGAGTGGAAAGACCACTGAGTTTTGTCAGGCAAGGATGTGTGCCATGATTAGTTCCAGTGGAAGACACTGAGGATGTCGATAAGGCTCATACTGAAGACACTGCCCATTGCTTCCTCTGCTATATTCATGGTATAGGGAAGGTGACTGGAGGCGAAATGAATGCTGTTGTCAGGGCTATGAGAGGAGGGTAAACTAAGAACATTTCTATGTTATCCAGTCGATTGCTCTAACAGACACTCTCCCCGACTAGTACCATATGAAATGGTATGTCCGGTGCAATGCTATTTTGGAGGGATCTGAGGTCAGAAAATAGTGCAGCTTCATCAACATAGTAGTCTCCATACCACTTAGACCTACACCTCAGCGGAGCCAATTAAGCAGCTTTGTATTGCTATACAATATGTCTGTACTAATTCAGGTTGTGGCACAAACTTAAGGATCTCTGCATCGTGTTCCATTACAAAATATGAGCACAGTTGTGATCCAATACATCTGCTTTAATCTGAATTGACTTTTCTTTGTAAAAAGCAGTACTTAACTTGCCTTTTAAGAAGGGTTCTAAACAAAATCACAAAAATTATAATTCTTGGTGGAAAGAGTGAAGGTTATTAATTTTTAAAACTATGGGGATTATTCCAATACCCTTCATTAAGATTATTCTGTTGTTTATTCAATGCTTGCACTTTTTACAAGCCACCACCTTGAATTGTTGTCGCCTAGTACCACAAGATGTACATAGAATGTTTTTCTCTAAAGTGAATACGTACACTTTTAGCGATGCATGGTAGCAACAAATGGAAGATTTCAGTCCTTAAACTTGGAATTTATTTAGTAGAGAAATTACTATCTTGGCATCCCTGTCCAGTCACATCCTAGTAGGAAATATTTCACTTAGTAATAAGGATTAGATGCCTGCCTTCCTTTATTTGTAGAATCTCATTCATAAACCACTTTTCTTGGGCAACAGTATTTTTCAGTACTAGAAATAGCAGTTAAATGTGAAACATTTACCAAAGAGATATTATAAATATCATGCACATAATTATTTTAATTGTTAGGTAACAAATAACCAAAAAATTACATTTTTATTTTTAGAGATTCATTCATTTTAATGTCTGTCTTCCATTTTCAGTTTGAATAAAAGCAGAACATTCAAAGAAGTCATAAGCAGTTACTTGGAAGAGTTTTCATTAAGAAAGTGATCTACTTTAGTACAGAATAGCATCATAGATCCTAATAATTGTTCTTTTCAAATTAGTTTCCTTTAAAATTTTTTATCATTTAATTTTTCAAGGTAAGGAAATAATGTAATTATCCTTCATTCTTAAGACCAAAATCTGACTTGATGTGCACTTGTTAGATTGTTCTCAAGAGTCTGCCGAATGTGCTGCAGTAGAATTGAGAGCTTGATGTCTGCCAAGACTTTTTCATTTTCCATACTTTTTTATAAGTTGTTTTTACAGCCTTCCTCCTTCCTGTGTCCACTTCTGTTTATTTTTCTGCATGTAAAAGGTGTTTTCACAAATAGACATAGAAGTACTTTTCTGTGTTTTATTAACATCAGCATTAAAGATGGATTGCCTCTTTTCATTTCCATTTGTCATCCTTACCTCTGCATATCCTACTGAATTAGTGACCCAAATAGAGTGGAGAATAATATTCACTTACCATGATCATCTTTAGGCACAGTCATTAAAAGAACTAGCAGAGAACTCGATTTCCCCCTAAACTGGTAACTCAGGGCTCCTGTTTTCTATTTCTTGTAATGGCAGTACCATGGAAACCATTTATGCTGTGAATATCCTTTTCCACTCCGGTTCCGTTTTCTCTTCTGGGGTGTAATACAGTGTAACATGCAACCACAGATATAAGCTGTGCTTTTCGGGCATGGAATTTTTTTTTTTTTTTTTTTTTTCCAAAGAGCTTGCTTTCTAATGATCAGTTATTACTGTCTCTTGAAGTTTACCTCATTTTCTGGAGTCCCTTCACAAAAAAATGATGTCAATGTTTAAATAATTGAGCCTGTCAATAGCAAGGTTGAAAACATAAAAACTCTCACAACTTGCTTTATATGTTCTACTCTCATGTGTTTTTCACATTAGCTTTTGGAGTTGTTTGTATTTTCAGAGGCACCAGTGTAGTTATTCTTAAATAGCTAATTTTTCCAATACTGTGTCACATATTGTACTTGATTAGAATTGTACATAAAAATGCCATCTGGCAGTGAGTGTAAAACAGCTGGATCTAAGAATAACAGTGGCACTGCGAATAGGAAGATTTATACAAATATACACACAGACATATAGGTTCATGCTGAGCCCTGAGCTTGTTCTCAACTGTTGCATTCTTAATCAGACAGCTTTATGTCTTTTTTATATGTGGAAAATAAAAGTTGAGCTTATAGACAACTCTACTTTTTTTTTAATGTTCTATATATCTTTGTATATCTGAGACAATTTTAGAAATACTTGTTCCTTTTGCATACAGATTGTATAAAAGCCCATTTGTCTAGATCTGATATCCAGGGAACCTGAATACTCACCAAATGTAAACCCACCAAGTTTGTCTTAAGTATGCCATAAGGAAAATGCCCTTACTCTGATTCTCAACTTGACTTCTGAACATAGCTCATTTTAAAAAAATAGGGGGTTTTGCCAATATGTCTATTCTAGAATTTCCTTTAAGCTCTCCAAGTTTCTAAAACTATCAGAAAATACCCTATATATTTTCCTTATCTCCATATACCTTTTGTCAATGCTATGACAGGAGAGAGAGCACAAAGATGTACTTTAAGCCACCACAGACTAAGGGTTGATTGACATTCATCAGCCTCTACTCTGTGGGAGTGTGAGAGCTTGGCCCATTTGGGATTGCATTAATTATGAATTAATCCCTGAAGAGCATGGGATAATGCAATTTAAAGCAGAGTTTTAATTGATCAGATTAATTATCTTTATAGCTCTGTTCTAGGGTATAGTCTATTGAGGTAGTGTTCTTTGACAATGAACCACAAATTTAATTTCAAACATTAATCAAACAGTTTTATAAGAAAAAAGAAAACATCTTTAATTGTTACACTACTTTGTTGTGTCTGCAGCTTAACTACTGACATTCTGACTAGTGCATTATTCATTCTTTTGTCCAGCTTTTATTAAATATATATTTTAAAAGTATCCACATATGTATTTGACTGTATAAAAATGCACTCTTAATGACACACTGATTGTATTCTTGTATTCTGTTCTATATGTGGATGACTTGTAGAAAGGCTTGTCATTCCCACCTGGAATACAGTTTTCTTGAGCTTCATCTGTCTTCTGTGGTGCCTTTCAGTTCAGTTTTTTGGCCTCGTGTTTATTTTTTAGAGTGAAATAGGTCTTTGTTACCTACTTGCTCAGTAGCAATACTATCTGGAAACATAGATGTCAGAGACGCTGTACTAGAAACTGCTTAGCAAAACAATGCAAAATGAAAAGTCTGGTTTCTTGTTTTGGAGGATTCACACTGGGTTTTGCCACTGTATGGGAATAGATTAGGAAGGTTGTGTTGGAAATAAATGTTCTGTTTGAGGAACTTCCTGTCTGACAGACAAGGAAAAAAGTGTCATTAGCAAGTTCTCTTGGAATGTTTTACTAGCAAAATAGGTTTTTTTTCCTAAGTGGCACTTGATTTCAAGTCCTTATGAACTCCATTATTCTTTGGGAAAATTTGAGAATAAGTTGTGATTGTGTACTGTACCATGTTTGGCTTTGCTGTTTGTTTGTTACTGCTGCCATTTCATCTTGTAAAAGACATTTGATTTAGTGCAGCAAAATGTTCTATACAAATACTACAAGCCTGATGAGGATCATTTGTTTAAATCTGTTACAGATATAGACTGTCACAGCCCAAAAGAATTTGTCTTTCTCATTTGTTTAGGCTGTGTTACCTGTTTTACAGATATGTCTAAGGTATGGAGTTTGAGTAGTTCAGTGAGTCTGTGTAAACACCCAAAATCAAGTCTTTTTAGATACCAATCTCGTATTTTCATTATAAATCAGTCAGCTTTTTCACATCACCTGGACTAATCTGCAGAGTATTTTGATGACTCTGTCTCAGTTTCATGACCCTCGGGGAAAAAAAGCAATTGAAATTTCAATTGTCAATCAGACAATTCAGTGCTGCTGCATCTGAATTTTGAGTGAATCAGAGTGGCCTGATGTATAAAAAAAATGAAGATGTATCTAAGATAATCAGAAATAGAGTTCGTAGAGAAAGTTCAGTGTTTTGATCTTTGATTTTGTTATTTCACAAAATATTCTAATAAATTGTATTAAAGTTTCAGGTTACAGTTTGATTCTTTTTCTTTTTTAAGTGTTGTGAACGTATTCTTCTTTTACATTTTTATGTGTTGCAGTTTTAATAGAAAGTTTTATGCTCCAGTAAACAGTTTTAGAACTATGCTGTATCATTTTGCTGAGGACACCCCTTGCAGTTCAGGCTCCTGTGCTCTTAAGTATTGCATTTACCAGTGTTTTGAGTGCGTACGGATTCTACATAGCAATTCAGTCTTCATATTTGAGGAATTAAGTAAGCAGGGTTTATGAAAGGCAGATCCTGATCTCCTTCTATGACAAGGTGACTTGCTTAGTGGACAAAGGAAAGGCTGTGAATGTTGTCTACCTGGACTTTAGTAACGCCTTTGACACCGTTTCCCACAGCATTCTGCTTGAGAATCTGGCTGCCCATGGCCTGGACAGGCATACTCTTTGCTCGGTAAAAAACTGGCTGGATGGCCAGGCCAGAAGAGTGGTGGTGAATGGAGTTAAATCCAGTTGGAGGCCAGTCACAAGTGGTGTTCCCCAGGGCTCAGTGTTGGGGCCAGTTTTGTTAAACATCTTTATCAACGACCTGGATGAGGGGATTGAGTGCACCCTCAGCAAGTTTGCAGATGACACTAAGTTGGATGGAAGTGTTGATCTGCTGGAGGGTAGGGAGGCTCTACAGAGGGACCTGGACAGGCTGGATCGATGGGCCAAGACCAATTGTATGAGGTTTAACAAGGCCAAGTGTCGGGTCCTGCACTTGGGGTTGGGTCACAACAGGCTTGGGGAAGAGTGGCTGGAAAGCTGCTTGGCAGAGAGGGATCTGGGGGTACTGCTCAACAGCTGACTGAATGTGAGCCAGCCGTGTGCCCAGGTGGCCAAGAGGGCCAATAGCATCCTGGCTTATATCAGGAATAGTGTGGCCAGCAGGACCAGAGAAGTGATTCTTCTCATGTACTTGGTATTGGTGAGGCCGAACCTTGAATCCTGTGTTCAGTTTTAGGCCCCTCACAACAAGGACATTGGGGCGCTGGAGCATGTCCAGAGAAGGGCAACGAAGCTGATGTGGGGTCTGGAGCACAAGTCTGATGAGGAGTGGCTGGGGGAACTGGGTTTGTTGAGCCTGGAGGAGAGGAGGCTGAGGGGAGACCTTATTGCTCTCTACAACTACCTGAAAGGAGGTTTTAGTGAGGTGGGTGTTGGTCTCTTCTCCCAAGTAACAAGTGATAGGATGAGAGGAAATGGCCTCCAGTTGTGCCAGAGGAGGCTTAGATTGGATATTAGGAAAAATTTCTTCACCGAAAGGTACTGGAATGGGCTACCCAGGGAAGTGCTTGAGTCACCATCCCTGGAGGTATTTAAAAGATGTGTAGGTGTGGAGCTTAGAGACATGGTTTAGTAGTGGACAGGTATGGTTGTACTCAATGATCTTAAAGGTCTTTTCCAATCAAATGATTCTATACTTTTAATTATGTTTATATACCTCTTTGTCATAATACACTCATTAACCCACACTAAGGGGCCACTGGAGCATTCCTTCATACTTTAAATATACATTAGAGTTAATATATGTACATTTTTGCATGATGCATGGAGATGAAGAAGCTGACTTTAAATTCTGGGATCTGGTTCAAGGAAATGTTGTTAGATGATATTTACCATTGCTCAAATTGCTAAAATTACAATTGTCTGTATCTTGGCAAGTAGAGTAGAACAGTATTATTCCCTCCATAATGAGAATTCTAGGGAAATAGTACAGACAGTCTCACACAGACTATCCAAATCCCCCATGGTACCCTGCAGCCAGTCTTGTCAATTTTAATTTTTTTGTTCATTTTGATTTTGCTAATACTGCAGCAATTTCTGGCCATTTCTGTGAGCTGATAAATTTTGTCCTGTGCTGAAATAAATCCAGTTAGATTTGTTCTCCCCACCTCTCCTTTATAAAAGGAGGGGGAAATAAAGTTAATTCCTAAAAACAACTCTTAGTTTTATTAACTGCTCAATAATCAAATGGGTGATAGGTGTCATTTTCTGATGCAAAGAAAATTTAGGTTAAATATGTAGATTAGTTTCTCTTGAGTCATTACTTTCAAGTCACTTGGGTTTTACTCTTATAACAGAAATGTAACTTCAGCTGTTCTAACTACTGATTCTCGGTGAATGAAAAAAATGTATGGTTTATAAAGACTCTGTCAGCACCCTTTAACACCATACAGCATTAAATGAGTTTTTCAGTCATATGTAAGGGCAAATTTTATCTTTATTGTGTTTGCAATAGGTAACTGAGTGTACACCATTGTTGGTTTAATTGAAAAACAATTTGCAGGAGAAAGCCTTATTTGTGGCAGTGATCATTAATTTTCTTTGTTGCTCTGCAAAGTTTCATGGGAAAGTGTCCATAGCTAAGATTCATTGCATTCATAATAGCATGCTACTGTTGAAGCCAGGTGGGTGTGCAGTGTAGTGCAAGGCCTCTGCAGGCAATTGTATACCAGAAAGCTGGAAGGCAGTTGTTAGGTACAGATGGTCTTAATTATGAGTGAAATCCAGCAACAACAGTGATGTGATTATCATAAGGCAAAAAGCAAAAGAAACAAGCCACAATGGGGGCAAAACCCCAGATAATTATCCTTCATGTGTTAGTATGCACTTAGCTGTCTAGGACAAAGGGATTAGGTATGATTGTTTTCTAGGGTTGTTGGTAGAAATCTGTCCCTCGAGATACAGCAACCAATCATTATAGGTGCTATCTTTCCTGAATTATTAAAAAAAAAAATTGAGTATGGTGAGGCATAGCTATAGAAATGGGATGCTTGTTTTATGTGCTATCCATAGCTTAGCTCAGTGTTTGCATTTATTTTCTGACATGCTCAGATAGCTCGAATTTGGTAAATTATATGCACCTAAAATTTACAAAACACAACCTGAATAACTCTTCCAGTCTACACAGGAGTTGAGGAAGACTGTAAAACTCCTCCATAAAACTTTCTAGTATTCTTCAGCTAGATTATAATCATAAATAGATATCATTCCTCTGTATGTGTTTATCTTATTGATGAAGCAGTATTGTATTGCAATGATTTTCACTAGTTGTGCATAATCACTGGGTAGACAATATGGAAATACCTTGTTTTCTCCAGACAAAACAATGCAATGAAGTTTCTATTAATCAACGCCAATAAATTGTGTTTGCTCAATGGTCAAAATTAATTGTTGCAAATGAGTTGAATGAGAAATACTGTGAATGAGTTTCAGATAAAATGATAAAAAAAAAAGTTTCCTTATGTAGTAATTGGCAAATCAAACTCTGGAGAAGTTTTTGGTTACTGTTTTTACTCCTTGATATTATACAGAAATTCTTATTAATCATTATATACAACCTTGATAATGTGATAAATTGCAATGGGATAATTTTTCTGAAGTGTTAGGCCTTGTAAAACATTTCAGTGAGGTTGAAATTTCTGGAAACCATCTAAAATGAGAAATTAATAAACCAATTTGTGGTGTAAATCACATCTGCTTTGTATATGCAGTTCTGGAAAAAAGCCATTATCAGCTCCTATTTGGGTTGTTTTCAATATTTTACTAACCAGCTTATGATTCAACATGTACCTTTACTTCAGCTGTCTTCATGTAGCATCTCTGAATTGTTGAGATTGGAAAGGACCTCAAGAGATTGTTTAGTCCAAACCTCCTGCTTCAAGCAGGGTTACCTAGAGCAGGTTGCTTAGGACTGTCCCCAGTAGGGTTTTGAATATCTCCAAGGATGGAGATTCCACAGTTTCTCTGAGCAACCTGTTCTGGTGTTTGATCACCTTCACAGTTAAATGTGGGGTTTTTTTCTTATGCTTAATTGCAATTCCATGTATTTCAGCTAATGCCATTTCCTCTTGCCCTGTCATAGGGTATCACTGAGAAGAATCTGGCTCTGTTTTCTTTACTGCTAAGGGAGGCTCCATCAGGTATTTTATTCACGTTGATAAGATCCTGCTGAGCCTTTTCTTTTCCAAACAAAACTATCCCAGCATTGTCATCCCTCCTCATATGACTGCTCCAGTCCCTTAAACTTCCTTGTGGCCTTTTGCTGGTCTCACTCCTGTATGTCTATGTCTCCATGCAGAAAACACATTTCCTAACGCAGTCCAGGATGCTGCTGACCACCTTTACTACAAGGGCACATTGCTGGCTTATATTCAACTCGTACACCAGGACCCTCAGGTTCTTTTCTGCAAAGCCTGTTTTCCAGCTGCAGCCAGTTGCATGCTAAGGAATCACTGAAGTTCAAGCTTGTATCATTTGTTATTCCAGAATTAAGCCAGTAATTTTAAATAATGAAACTTTATAGATGCAGTGATATTTAGTGACTTTATTTGTATGAAAATGTTCCTATGTAAATATCTGTTACTTGAATTAATAGTGTTTATACTGAACATAGCAGGCTTAGGAGATTGATCTTCAAGAAGCTAAGCCCTCATTTTTTCATGAGCCAATTCTTACATGGTTTACATTTTCAGTGTCTCAGAATATTGGCTGGACAAATGAGTTGTATTTCAAGAATCAGATCATTTTTTTTAAGGGCTATGGATGGTATTTACTAATGGTTCTTTGAAGCACCTTGCCATTAGTTTTTCCGTCTCCAATTTGTACCGAATAGCCAGAAATTTGGGTTTGATATGGACAGAAATCTGTATCACTGGCATGTTTGCAGGAGGACACATGTTCATCTCTCTAGTTTATCTCTTTTAAAGATGAATGGAGGAAATTCAGCTCTAAATTAAGTGTAGCCTAATTTGAATAGCCTGTTAGCTATATTTACATAACAAGGCTTTTTCAAAGGAGCAGGATTTTACACCAAAACCTGCATTCATATTTTTTGTGGAGAGGAAAGGAAAAATTTTGTAGCAGTGAAGTTTCTAGACTAAAAACAGTAGAATATCTTAAGCCTTGGTAAGGCCTCAAAGCATGCTGCTTTTTCTACACCATTATATCAGAAATATGTAGACAAACTAATGAAAAAGTCTGGAGAAAAATAGGAATGATGAAGGGTTTAGGAAACTTCTTGTGACAGATAAGTTAAAGGAATGAAGAGTGGTTGCTGGAAAAGGTTTTTGTTCAGCCTGGGGGAGAAAAATAAACCAGCTTGTGATGTAGGGGGGACAGATATTGCACCATTCCAATATGTAAATGGAAGGGTAACCAAAGGTCATCTCCATGGTGTCTGGACAAACTAGAAAATCTGTGTAATTTACAACTTTGCAGATTTAGTTTGGATCTTAAGCAAAGTTTTATACTGTGACAGTGGTGAAATATTGGAAAAGATAGCCTAGAATGGTTGTGGAATTTCCTGCAAAAGGAGCTTTGAAGAAAATGAAATACCTGGTATCTCAGTTTGTACATATACTTGGTGATACTCTGGTTATTAGGATGTTGGATTATCTGATTATTACGTCTTCTGTAATGTAAAGGTGACTCTGTGGCCTGGGACACTGAAAGGAAATGAAGACTACTTTGTTGCTCTGAGGATCTGAGCCTGAAGAATGTCAGGGGCATCTATAGGATTTCAGTCTTAAAAAATATTTTTTTGTCTAAAGAATACACTTGATAAAAGGTTAACATTTAACACCCTCACCTTTCATAACACAGTCTATTATTTTTTATTATTATAAACTCAGAGACTCTTAAAAGACTGAAACGGATCCAAGTGCAAGGAAGATGTGTGATCCGTTCTGGCCCAGGGCAGACTCTTTTCATAACGTCTTGCTCTGCAGTTTGAGGTCACAACCACCCAGCTAAGAGTTTGGTCTTCTAGTGTAGCTGATCAGTGAGAAACAGAGGCTGTGAGCAGGCACACAGGAATGCTTCTGAGGATTTGATATTAGATGTTATAATTTTATAGCTTTTCTGAAAAAGAATAACAAATCCAACAAGTATGTAGTACCAACAGGTAGGAAATTCTTTTTTCCCTTACTGTATTGCAAGTCAGTGCTGTCTTCTCATGAAAAATGGTGTTCATGGCAAGAAAGTTTATATATTGGTGGTTCTGGAGCTGTTTGTAAGAGGTAGATTTAAAAGCATAGGTTTGCACATCTATGTTATAATCTGCTTTTGAGTCAGATTCTTTTGTCTCTGCTGTACTTACAGAAAAAAAAAAGTGTTTTTTTTGTTTTGCTGGGGGATGTTGGGGTTTTTTTTGTTTGCTTTGGGATGCTGTTATGCTTTATGTGGGATACCTGAGCTCTTTAAGGAGGTAGGGGGAAGACAGTGGCTTGATAAAGACTATAGAGCAGATCGTTGCCTCACCTGGCAATTTTTCTCCAAGCAAGTGCCCATTGATAAAGGTCATTTGAATACCACTGGCTGGTATTCAATACCCCTGTTGCCAATCTGCATCTTTCTTTCCCAATGAATTCCTTCTGCTTAAGTGTGCTGAGAAATCGAAGGGCATCAGGTTAAACATCAGGGTGAAAAAGAACTGCAGATTGACAGCTGCTTCTTGTTGGTTGCTGGCAGTCTTCATTGCTGTCTAGCTCTGTTTTGGGAAGATTGGCCCCATCTGCTCTAAATTACATTAGTTTTTGTAGGGTAGGATCTCGAAGTTTGATTTGTGCAAGAGCAACAAAAGTCTTTTCATTCACTTGAAGGTTCAGAGCAGATGTCAGGCATAATCACGTATGTCTAGAAAACCATATATCTAAAATATGTTTTAAGTTCTGTAGTTTATACTCTGCTGCCCTGCTTATGAAAGTCTTGAATTTATTTTGGTACTACACTCAAGTTATATCTTTGTGTTAACTCATAGTTCTGTGAGGCCAGAGAAACCAGTGTGGTAAAAGTTTCTCTGTTATCTCAAAGCCCCAGAACTAATGTCCTTTTTTAATTTCTATCCATGTCTATTCATTTCTTTTCTGACCCAAAGCAGGGACTGATGCTACTGCTAGTATTTTCCTTGTCTTCCATAGATAGTAATATGAAATGTTCCTCCCTTGGACACTTGAAATTAGTCTGAAGAATGTGCTTCAGGGAATAATCGTATGGTGTTTCCATAGGATGAAAAAATGATTGCAATAGATTTTCTGTTTCTCATTCTGCGATTTGCTAGTCTTGTAAAATTATGTTTATTTTCAAAATGATATTTAATATTTGTGTTACAGCACTGCATGTTGGGTTACTTGGTGGCTTAAGTTACAATTTACTAATCATGGCTGTCTCTGAATAATTACTGTCTATACATCGGCAATAAGATAAGTTTATTGACACCATTATATTTACATAGACATTCTTTTGATAATTACTTGGATCTGAACTTAAGAAATATGGATTTAAAAAGTTTTAGAGTAGCATTTAAATTGCAGCTTAGATTCCAGTAGCTTTCACTGGGAACATGTTCTCAGGAAATCTGTCCTGTGTTCATTTTCACCACCTACTGTATGCAGTAATTTGGAGGTCAGTCTGTGTAATGAACTGTATGGATCACATTTATGGCATGCTCAGTTGCACTTCTCTGTTTTTACAAACTCATACCATGCTGCTTGATGTGTTTCAGGTATCGCTGTGAGAACATATTCTTAAATTGGATTTTTTAATTCTTTTAAAAACTGCACTAGTATATTATTGATATAGAGGTTAGAACTTATCTTTAGTTTTCATCCTTTTCCTCCTTTCAAATGAATCTCTGCGGTTTTTGTTTCATCCTAAAGCACCTGACAATGCATCTGCAAATATTTCATCCTGTGCTTGCTTTCCCTGTAGACAGATTAGTTGTGCACACTGAATTGATGGCATTCTTCCTTACCACTGGACAAATTTACAAATCTATCTAATATTAAAGAGGAGATAACTCAGATGAGGTTTTAAAAATACCTGATACCATATAGCTGTTAGCAAAGCATGGCTTGCATAGAAGATTGCCTTTCAGAGTAGAGTTGAACGTACAATCAGTGTCTTACCCTCTGCTTTTCAAGCTACAGATACAAATAAAGATGTGACCTCTTTTCCTTTTTTTCCCCCCTCCCTTTTCTCCTAACAGCTTGACAAATTGTAGCTTTTGGGACACCCCAGAGTTGATGAGTCATTTCTGCTTAAAAATAGAATTCCTTGCAGCAAGGACACCCATTCTGCTTTTGACGCATATGTCGTTTCTGTCAGAGTCACAGGGCCAACTATGCCATGTTAATTAAGCAACTAGGGAAAAAAAAGATATCTCTCAGTAAATACCAGAGCTGGAATCCAACAACACTGAAAAAAAGAAAAAGGAACTCCCATATACGTGAAGATGAGTACCTGCATGCTTCCTCCCCTTCCCATGCGTTGCTGATATCTTGAGCCTTTCTTAGATAGCTGATGCAATTTAATGAACATCACTATCCCACCTTTCTTTTTCTTCACATCCCCCCCTGCACCCCCCCTCCCCCCCCCCCCCCCCTTTTTTTAAAACCCTCTGAGACCTGACAGAAACCCAGCTTCACAAAGGGAATTGTGAGATCTGATTAGCACGTACGGAAGCAAAGCTCTAATGGAGCATTACAATATCGCTGTCCTTTTCTTTGTGAGGCACTTGAAATGCGCACAGAAGAGTGCTGCAAGAGAGCAGTGATCAGATGATCAGCTCTGTTCAGCATGAGGTACATGTGATAAGGTACCATGTACAAGCCTCAAGAAGATAGAGAGGTTAAAATACTAATTAAAAATGGCAATTTGCTGCTTTGTAGTCGATCTCACTCACTTTGACACTCAAAGCTTTTATTACTCTTATCAGACCTGGTGCAATTAGAGGGAGTGGGGCAGACTCTGTTCTTCAGCAAAATTGTTCGCTTGTGGCATATTAACTATCTGGTACTGATGGGGATTATTTGGCCTCAAACACGAGGTCCGGCCACTTGTGTGGAACAACTTGATGGCACATAAAACCACATCAATGCGATGTTTTTTTCCGGAGGTTTGCAGACTTTTTTTCTTACAGGATCTGCACCTTTATAACATTACAAATAGTGGATTCTATGCAAGCTGATTTCTTTGGAACATCCATAAAATAATTAATTTTGATAATTCAGAAGTTTGCAGAAGCTTTCTAGAGAGAGTGTGATACCTGTAAGATTCATTAGACAATGTGAGTCTCATAGTCTGATGCTAACAGCAGATATTGCATCGGCCATATGTGGTGTTCTTGTTACCCTTTTGAATTTGTTTTCTCAAAACAAAGGAATTTTCTATTCACATGTAATTATTTAAAGTTTTATTAATTATACTCCACCTCTACTGAAAAAGATTAACTTTTTTCAACAAAGGTGGCTCAGTTTCTATCTATTCCTATGAGAAAATGCAATAATAATAAAATTATATTGATTCTGAGTAAAAGTCCACTTAATGTAACTGAACTCTGATAACTAGTTTTGCTATTCACGGTCATAATAGTCAAGACCCTCTTAGGTGACTTAGAGTTTAAAAAACAGAAGGCAGTACTGAAGCCAACAGTTGGTATACCAGTATTTATAGAAAATCCATTCTTCACTGCATATAATCTTTCTGAATAATAATAATGCTTAAAAAAATCCTTGTAAAGCTCTTTCTTCAATAACTTCATTTTAACCTTAGTCTTTCTTACCTTATATTTGAAAATTGTGTTCAGTGACAGGCATTGTGTTATCATCATAAAATTCAAGTGAGAAATAATTAGGATCCATAAACTTGTATCAGAGTAAAAAAGAAAATAAATAAAAAATTGCCCGAGTGTCAGTCAGATATCAGTCACTCTGTATAAAGCCCTATAACACTTTTACTGTATTACACTTTTACTGTAGGTCTGAAGTGTTGCAAACCTTTTGTGTAAAATTAATACAGTAGAATAAAAGTGAGGGGAAAAAAGTGAAAGTGACTTCAGGGTTATCTTGGCATGCCTTAATGAAAATCAATTTGCAACAGGGTACCAGGGAAATTCTTTGAACTGTGAACTCTAACTGAAGGAAACATCAGTTGAAATGGATTTTATTGTTTACTGATTTTGGAAATTTTATAAAGAAGAAATAAAGCTAGGAATTAAATTCTTCCTGACCACTAATGGTGATTGCTTAGCTATTATAAAATTATGGCATATTTCACATATTTTATGCTGGAATGCATACGAAGATATTGTGATATTTTATGATAAGGATTTCTTAAATAGTTTGGGGTTTTTTTCATTTACTGTGGTTGTAGACTGGGAAAAAGGCTACATGAGATTGTGAAACACCACTGGGTTTGGACTTTAAGCCAAAGGGCCTGTTGTGATGATTTTGTCACATCTCTTAATGTAGCAGTTCCTACAGTATTTTGCTTTAAACAAGTACCTTCTGATCAGAAAGATATTCAGACTTCATTTTAAAGGGGTGTTGTGATACAGTCTTCCATTTACTTAGACAACTAATTGCAGTGGCTGAATGACCTTGATGTTAAAAGTGTTATGTTAACTTTCAATCCAAACATTTGGGTTCATCTTCTATTTACCTCCTTTTTTTCCTTTTTAATTTTTAGGAAAGTCCTCTATGGTTTTTTTTATATTAACTGAACTTATTAAGCTCATTTTCAGTTTCTTAAAATAGTACAAGTTTTTAGACTGAATCATTGTAGCAGCTTTTTTTTTTCTGAACTCTTTGGCATTTCCATTTTATTTCTAACATTTCAGTTCAAGCATTTTACAGTCCCAGTGGGATACTGCTGAACGTTAATATTTCAGTGATTTTGACTACTTTGTTTCAATGAAAACTGTGTTTTCTTATTCTCTTCTGGTTATTTATGAAAGGCATGGTAGCTATTTATGAAAAGGAAAGTTAATGTAGTTCTTTCTGTTTTTACTGCTGCCCATTTAGCCAAAACAAAACCAATATCATGCTGTTAGTCATGAAGAAAACTTTTCTTTTACTTAGCATTGTAGAAGCTGTTTATTATTTGAATTGAAACCCAGGATACAGTTTCTTTCAAACTGATGAAACCTGTCTTCAGCGATAGCTATATGCATGCTCACTTATTATATGTGTAGGTTAGCACATATTAAATAATACTTTATTTTTGTGTGTCTGTGTGGAAATCTCATTTCTGAAAATGTGCTCTTAAAACTTGATCTGAACAGTCAGCACAGTACTTTACCGTAGCTGTTTATATATTTAATTTGTTCTCTCACAACTCCTGTGATGTACAGAGTATGAAGAAAAAGGTACAAAGGCTTTAATGAATAGAATAAAAAAAATGATTTTATTTTTCCTGGACAGTTTCACTGCAGTAGCATTAGTTTGTGACTGCTTGTAAAAGCCTGTATAAGAGAAAGGAGCAGAATAGTAGCACACATTCTGTAAACCATTAGAAAGAAGCATTATTAGTCTTGGATATGGATTTTCTTTTTCAGAATAAATTCATAGTCATATAATCATAAAATATGATCAGTAGATTCAGGATATTTTATACTTCTTGACTGTATAATCTGTAAATAAATCATCTTTTTATTAAACTTCAGAAAGATAAATATAATTTAATACAAGTCATCACTGAATATAATATAGGATGTAGACCAGTGAATATAAACAATATTGTTTGGAATACGTGTGGTGTGTGGGTTGGGAGATTTTCTTTTTTTTTTTTTTCTTTTTTTTTCTTTTTTTTTCTTTTTTTTTTTGTTTTTTGTTTTTGTTCTCCAAACACCGTTGCTAAGTCACAGAGTTGTGAACACTGACAGGATATATTTTCCAGGACATAAATGGAAATGAGTCTATATTCAAACTAAACTACTGAATTCCTTCAGCTGGAGGGAGGCACTTGTTTCTTTTTTTCCGTCAATCTAATATTTTAAACAAAGATGTGTAGGATTAGCTGGCTTTGAAATAAAGTGCAAGGGTTTTTTTAATGTAGTGATACTGTTATTAGGTGGGTATGGTAGCACTGAAACACACTAAAAAAAATGCAGACAATAAATATTTCTCAAAACAGTTTAGAAAGTGTAATTATTCGGAAAAATTGATGTGATATGTATTTCTGTAATAGACTTCAAGACCAAAATTTGTTGGTTTTTTTTTTTTTCAAAGACACTGTGTACATTCTCTGTCTGACCATCCAGATTTGCAAATCAGTCTGGATTCTGTCTTTCTTGCAGTCATCATTAACACTAAAGCTTTTACAGATTAATTCTAAATGGTATTTTGAACTGTAGAATAAGAAAATTTATTTTCCTACATATATGTTGGTGACCTGCTCCACAAAATACATGCCATTTAGTGAGACCATGTATTGGAAGACATACTGAGGTAGAAAAGGTTCTGTCTTTGCATAACAGCTTTTCTGTTAGTAATTTATTAGCCTATTTTTTTTCCTTATCGCATTGCAAGTGAATTATCCACAAAACACATTCTTTCTTTTGATTTAACTTACAGAAGTCAGTGAAAATCGATGAGGGATGAAATTGATTTTCTGTAGTCGATTCTTTCTTTTCAGTTTGAAATTATTTGAGAAAGAACTTTCCCAGCTTTTTAACATAAGAAATTTTTGAAGCCTTTTTTCCTCACCACTCCTCCCTGCTCCTTCTCCATCAGTGGATTTGGTAGCATCTGTGTAAGGATAGCCAGGACTGTATAAAATGCAAATCCCCTTTCTTCAAAGAATCGTCATCCACTTCAGAGACAAGTGTATGGCAGATTCATCAGCACAAAGGGGAATGAGGGTACTGGATAAGCATCATAGGGATTAGGGGGATTTTAAAGGTAGCAGGGAATTTAGGAGAAAGTCTCTTTAATTCTTCTCTCATACCTATGCAATTCTGGAGCAATTTTACTGAAGCCAAAAATGTTGCATAGTGTACATCTGGAATACATGGCAAATGAATCAGATTCTAATGCCTGACCTTTTAAGTGATGCTTGTCAGAATAAGAAAACACTTGTCTATAAATAAAAAAAAAAAAAAGAAAGAAAGTTGTAAATATGAAGACAAAAGCTGTGTTTACATTTGCAAGTAGTTGTCCAAAAGTAGTACTTGTTCTTAGGTTCCTCATCACCAACTGTTTTAGTCAACGTCCACACTGTACCTTGAAGGGAGTTTACTTCAGGCTAGATCTAGTTGACTCCCAGGGAGTGAAGATTCCTTTGGAATTGAGGGTTATTAGGTGTGTCCCTGGAGCACATCCTCCTACCTAGTTTCATCATAAAGGAATCTGCTTTGTGTGCTCTGACACTATTCTGCAATAGAAACTAAAATTCAGGATGCAGGCACGGTGAAGAGATTAACTTCAAAAACGTGGGTTTGATCCAAACTAAAATGCTAGCTCTATGAGCTTCCAGACCTCCCTTCTATTGTAAGGTGAGCAGAAAATACTGAATAGTGGATAAATATTGGCAAGATGTAGGGAATAGTTTTTAATACCTTGTTAACATGGTGAAAATCAGCACGCTTTGTTATCGTTTTCCCTTTAAACATCACAGAACTCAGAATTTCCACACATTCTTGTTGACTCTCGTAATTATGGCTTTGACAGCAAGATGAACAACTATTCATCACTGTTGTGAAGTGCCATAACTTCTCTTAATAAAGATTCACAGAACTACTTTTTTGTTTTTACTTCTTAAGAGTCTCATCTGTTGTTACTTCATGGACCAAATCCACATCTTTTTTTTCCCCCCCTTTTTTTTTTCTTTTACTTTAAGACCATATGATGTAGTTTCAACCTAGAGCCAGAAATCCACACTATATTACTTGAAATTAAGGCCACCTTTCCTGAAATCATTTTCACATCTTAGTTGAATGCAGTTAGCGAGATGTTGTAGAATTGCTTGTGGTATGTTATTGATCCTGTTTTACTATTCCCAGCCTAGTAGTGAATCACAGAAAACCAGAGATCTGGACTGCATTTTAGCTCTGTCACAAACTTTTGTTATTACCATGCACAAGCTGTTTACAGCCTGGTTTTCAGAGGTGCCAAATATACGTAGCTTCTATTGACTTTATTGGAAAAGTTATGCTAGAATAATCTGTCTTCCAGCCGTGGTGTGTGCGGGGTTTTGTTTGTTTGCTCTGATTATTTTTTCCTGCATTTTTATGATATATGTTACTTATGTTGTAGATGGGGGATAAGGTAAATAGGACAAGACTCTGAGACTTCAGTGTGGGACATCTAAATTCTGTACCTCAGTCCTGATATGTGATCTCTGAGAGTTGAAGAAAACCTAATTTCTGTGTTTCTGTATTGCGGTGAGAGCTTACCATGAGACTTACTCATTCCTGTAGTTTGATGTTGCTGGGTGAAAGACATAACATGAAAAAAGGTACGCAGCAATTAGGTAATTGTAGTTAGGAAATAAATTGATATCAATACAGAAATAATTCTGTTTGTAATTTTTTTATAATGTTCAGATTAAAAATGGGAACAAAAGAAAAGAAGATAAAAAAAAAAAAGAACGCCTGAACATCTTGATGTGAGTCAGTGGAGCCAAAGTTCCCTTTCCTCTGGTTACTCAGGCACTAATAATGCTGGGACTTCCCAAAGAACTGAAGGGAATCTATTTTATATTCCTCAGTGTCTTTCTTTTTAATTTTATTATTTATTTTTATTAATTATATTTTATTATTTATTATTCTGTCTTTTTTTAGTGATATGAAACTTCCCTTGATTTCAGTCTCTAAAACAATCAATGCAAAAAAGAAGTGTAGGAGTATTTAAGATCTTGCTGCAAGTACTATGCAGTAACGCAGCACCAGCTGGCACTAGTTATCACTAGTGCTATATTGTCACCCGAGATATTATGTTACAAAAGAATAAGGATACGGTGGGAAGGGGAACATAAAAAAAAATTTCTGGTCTCGTGAATACTGACTTGTTAAGTGTCTGTGACAAAGATGCACATTTCTTCAAAAACCGAGATGTTTATTGGTCTCTGCCAGATGTTGCGCTGTGTCCCCCTTCTCCCCCTTTATTAAACCATACGACTGCATTTTGTATTTCGTCAAAAATACAATTTGAACATAATTTTTATAGCATTTTTTTCCTTCTAATATCTTTTTTTTCTTACTCATCCTCTACTATCTGTCTCACCTAATACTTTAACATTAATCACGTAAGTATGTGACCTTGATTATCCAAAGCTGCTTGTTTTTTTGAAAATTAGTAATGGCTACTCTTTTTTTCTATAAAGTAACAAGGGACTTAAATTTTCCAGAGTCCAGAAATATCGGGCATATGGCATGTCCAAAATTCATTTAGGTAAAATCAAAATAAAAGTAAGTAATCTACAACAGACTGACTTTCTATACAGATACCATTTACATTGAGTACATTGATGAGTCAAGTGAATAGGAGATCATCAAAATCTTATCTGTCCGAAATATGGCTCTCATATATATATATCTACATATAGCTTTTACATCTTATTTACAGATATATGTAGTATGCTGATAAATGTTTATGCCCACATCAGTTTCTCATTGAGGACATGAAAATGAAGTATTTACAAGTTATCTCAGACATATACATTCATGATGAATTCTTTATCAGAAATTAAGAAATTAACCACATCTGCTTGATCAGCTTAAGGGGAGACTTTACCACACTGAATTCTTCATGACTGATCTTGCAGAGATGTCAAATTTCATCTCTGTGTGGTTTAAAACCTGGAAGACTATTGATTTCTAAAGAATGCATCATTTTTAACATGGTGCCAATATGCTGCATAAAACAACCTGTAGTGTGCTTTATATCATATTTTTATTGTGCTGTTTTTCCTCTGTGTGCTGAAATTGAAGTGTAATGTACAATCTCTCTTATATAAGGACACTAGATTGTTCAGGTTGAAAAGAATGGGAAAAATAACAAATTTATAATATTTAGTTAAGAAAAAAGGTTTTGCTTGACAACACATTGCTTTTGGACTGAGGTATGTAATCATCCAAATACTTAAATAAAAATTGGTTTGATTTACTCTTTATATCCCTGTGGTGCTAGGTGGAGATTCATGGCACCAAGAGAGTCTGCAGTAGCTTGGATTCACTCCAAAGGTGGGACAGATGTTGTTTACACGTCTGTGTTTCCCAGGAGGTTTTCTTGTGGAAAGTCAGATTTAAGTTTTAGTAAGGATGGCATAGGAACCCTGTTGGCACTGTTGAAGAAGCATACACTAACTCATTAGCAACTTAGCTAGCCTCTGCCTCTGCTCCTTGTAAGTGCTCCTTTGTGGCCCCAACAGTCCAGGACCCAAGTTTCCCACCATATCAGGCACCGTACGAGCTTTGTCTGACCACAAACTTGTTTCTATGTAACTCAATAACAAAATGCAATGTACTTGCTTCGCTTTGCCAAACTAGTGCTTTTGGGAGAAGTGGTGGGACCTTCTGTGGGTTAGGAACAGGTGAATTCCTGTAGATTACCTGAACAATCATTCCCTTTCCCCTGTGCTGTGGTTTTAGTAGGCCAAGTAATACTGAATTTCAAAGTCCTAGCTAAAGGCGGCCTCTTTCAAAGAGCTGAAGATGAGCTTTCAGTTCCAGTAATGCAAAACCCTCTGTGGACTTTAAACTGGTCCAAGCTGCAGCATTAGACATCTTGTGGTTCGTGTGCCAACCCTTGTTGGACAGGATTCCCATCTTGGTATTCAGTTCAGGGAAACTGTTGCTGATCACAGCAGAATCTAGCCACCCTGGACTGCTGTTTTATAAGAAATTATTTTTAGATATACAGAATTCAGAAAGTTCATAACAAATTAATTTCTTTTATTGGCTTGCTGTGATACTTTCCTGCTTGTTCTTTTTCTCTGCAATAGAAATTCTTGTTTGAACTGGCAACAAGGTACCATCAAGGTGGCCAATGATGGTACTAAGACTTAGACGAGTTGTCTCATACTGTGATCTGTGATGATGATTATGATCACATCAAAGTTGGTGTTTGTGAGAGTTGGATTGTTAGATTAATTGTTGATCTAAACTCTATGCTCCTTAAGTGATAGAGCTTTTTTTTTTTTTTTCTTATAACTTTATAAAAAAAACTTTTGCAATGAAATTTCTTTTGTTGTCACTGACAGATGCATTGGTCTATGCATAAGAGGAAAGAAGATACCATTTACTGAAGGTGAGATTCCTAGGATAGTTGACAAATCTATTCAGTGTACTGAGTGGGTCCCAGAATAGTAGGCCTCATTTAAGTAGCTACTCAACAACATTTAGTTAGATCCTTATTGCATGAAATATTTTTCTACTCAATTTAATGCTAAACTGTGGCAAACGGGCAATACACAGAGCAAAATATTTTGAAGATGTCTGAACTCTGAGGTGCCTCCATTTCTTTCTGAAGCCTGTAAATATTACCAGATTTGCACTAGGATAAACTTTGGGGCAAGTTGTATATTTAATTTAAAAACTGAGTGTAAACAACCTGGTGCTTTTCCTTTCTAATTTCTTTATCAAAATTCACTTCAGGTAGTTCCTACTTTATAAAGATTATCCTGACAGGTACAATTTCTTTTTATGGAGATAGCTGCTTTTTCACTTGTTCCTAGCACAATTCATATTCATGTCCCTCATGACCCTGATTTTTCAAAAATTAAATAAATTGGCAGATCATGATAGGACAAGAATTCAAATGATTAGAAAGCTTAGTGATATCTTGGTGGACAAAAAGATGTGCATCATGTTTTATTATGGGCTTTACTGCATTCACATAAAAATTATTGAAAGAGTTAATGGTGCTGAGGCATTCCTTGTTATCACTAAACAAAGAGCATGGGAGGCATTCATGTTGCTGAGATGATTTCTGTTCTTGAGGATACCTTATACAGAAGGTATAGGTTGATCCCGCCCCCTCCAGTGGAAACTATTTGCTACTAAAGCAAATGAAATATATTTGCTTCTAAAAATGAGCAACTCAATTGACTAGAAACAATGAAAACAAACACATCAGGGGATGAAAAGAAAGAGAAGGAGTGATTCTTCCCACTATACAGATTTCATGTTTGATTACTGGGTGTATTGCTGTATTAGCTTCCTCCTCTTTTGGCAAAGGAAAAAGTTACCTTGCCAAGTCTAAAATGCCTGATGAGACTTCAGGGCTTTCACATGACTCAAAAAACCAACCAAACAACAACAACAAAAAAAAGATGTGTAGCAAAAGTCATTTTGGAATGCTGAAAATGGGAGAGAGGAGTAGGCTTAAAGCTGTGGGATGTGTACAGTTGATTGGGCTGCGGTTTGGGTTTGCATCACGGTTTACTAGGTGTAGTTTTATTGCGCTGAAGTGGTAAGAAATCTGTTAGAATAGTTTATAAGGCCTATGATTTTGTAGATGTGAAACTTTTTTGATCATATTATTATCTTAATGGTGAATTTATTTATGTCCTCTTAATAGTAATAAGAGTGTGCCTATAGAAAAGAAGGTAGGTATGCCTGGGAGACAATGACAAGTAACGAACTGGAGCTAGTAATGAGTCAGAATATAAAATGAAGTGGAGGCCTGGTCTTCATCTGTAAGCATATGATTTCTTGATCAGAAATTAGTGGCCGAAATATCTATTGTCTGTATTATGCTGGACAGAATTTTAAAGTGTTAAAATTAAAATTTTAATATGTATGTCTAGTGATCTGTTTGCATGTACAGATACTGTTTAGATAAGTAGATAAAGAACTGAGTTTAGTGCTTCACTGGAAAAATGAAATCAAGGTCATTCATTGTCCATGTATGATTGGTATTTTCTTACTGAAAGCAACTCAGAGGTTTTGTGTGCTTCATTTTCTTAACTATGAGTACATATAAATATATATAAGATAAAATGAGCTACTCCCTGAAGTTTTAAAAAGTTTGGAAGCGAGATGCTGGGTGCAGGTACCTACTTTTAATTTTCTTTCTTAAAATGTTTTGAAACTTCGGTCAGCATGTTACATTTGTTTTATTTTTAAAGTGTAGTTTGATTTTTAAGTCATATTTACAGTTGACTGGTTTGATAGGTTTTATGGTTCTAAGGACTATATTGGGTTTTATTTAGCACATAAAATTTCATGAATCAAATCCTTGGTTTTTCTCTGAATGTTAGCATTCAGCTCTGTTTTCATTGAGACTTCTATGTAGTGCTTAGCAGCACTGCAGACAATTTGATAAAAGCACAAGTCAGACATACAAGGTAAATCAGCATTCACAGTATTTTATTTTTCATAATCTGTGTCAGAGCAGTTACATTTTCCTGTTTGTCCCCTTAAAAACGTAATAAAAACCTGGAAAATGTGGCTTTTTTTTTTTTTCTTTCTATATAGGCATTAAATGATGTGCCTGTTTTTTCAGTATGGATATTATTTTGGCTAGCTCTTTGAACAATATAGTATTCATTTTTCCAACTTGCTATTTAAAATTAAAGAACACAGGTCGTAAATATCTCTGGATATTAATCTCCGAGTGTTCTCATTAGAAATAATTCTGTTAAAAATATTATTCCTACTCAAAAACAATAAATACTTTACTGGAATATTTGTGTAAAGTGAATGACCCCCAGTGGTCATGTTGTAGATTACCTGCTGTCCTCTTACCTTACCACTTACCATCCTCTTAACAGTGATGGAAGTGGAATTATTTTAGATGGGCACCTTTGATAAATGATTTTTATACTAAAAAATTACATTCAATATGAAATTGCAACAGGTCTGTCCTGAAATGTGTATTTCAACAGCTCAGGAGACTGCTACACATAGAAGATAATGAGAAGATAATAAATATATCTTGAAATTGTTCAGATAAGATCCATGTGTACAAAAACAAGAGCTCAACTCTGTTTAGGCATTTCACAAATGTATGTGTTTCTTCATGTTTTTAGGAGAGATTAACTAAAGAACCCTTTAAAGCAAAATGAAATGGCATAGGGAGGACGTTTTCCTTATTGCTTGTAGCAACAGGAAAATAATTTTGATGTCTACTTATCATAATGCAGTGTTAATGTTTTGAATTATAAAATATGATTCCCTTAGTTATCTGTATTAATCACAGATGCAGAACCAAGCATGTTCTCTGAAAACACTCCCTCAAATAATACAAAAGGAATATTTTATGGCTCTGATTTTATTCAGATCAATAGGAATTGAAGATTTATTGGCACCTTAGAGGCTAGATGATACACTGCATAAACAGGGCTTTGCTAAGTAGCAATTTTTTCCCCTGCAGCAAGTTCATTTAATAGGTCTTTAATATCAATATATATGTGATGCTACCTAAAATATCACTGTCTGAAATGCAAAATATATATTAATTTTTTCTATTCATTTTCCATTGAAGATTTATATTAAACTGAGCTTTTCAGCATGTAATACATAGAGAATTTTCTCTTTTTCCTAGGTGAGTGTGTGTATGCATACATGTGTGTATGTTTAAAATCTTATGCATTCTGTAGATAACCACTGAACACAAGTAAAGCAAAAAAGATTTACAGCCACTCAGCTCTAAATCAGACTCAGGCATCAATCAAAAAGGGGAGGAATGACAAAACTCTTCAGGGTGATAACTTGCCCTCCTTTTCCAGCCCCATTTGTACTGAATTTCAATTCACGTCAGCACTGGAAGTAGCAAAAAGAAAGAATTGCAGGTTGGAAATATAATTTCAAGCAGCAGATCAGATTCTTTAGCAAATCCAGGCTCAGTTTCTGATAAAAATGGAAGTGTCATTCATTGCTGCATTTTGCACACTGTCCTTAGGCTGCTTACTCCCACTCATGCCAGCTGCCAGATCTTTTCCAACCCTAACTCGGCGTCTGATGTAGGTTTTTACATCAAATGCTGATAGACTGGAATACACCCTTATGTGGACATTAATCTGATTCAGGAGACTGATACTGTTAATGCAAAGGGAGACCACTTGACCTTGTGGAGTCTGAAATAGATCCCATACAACATGAGGAGTGAATCGTGACATAATCATGATGTAACTCACAAGGGATACTCTAACATAGATTCAGAGTTAGAAACACATTAGAGACAGAAATAAATTCTTTAAATCCATGTGTCTGAAAAGGCATTGCAAGGAGAGACGAAGATTGGACAGAGAGATTGTATGGTAGATGCAAGAGAAACAAGATAAGCCCTGACACGTTCTGTATGAGACATACAAAGCTATCAGAGGCCAACAGAAACAGAGAGAAGAAAAGGAGAAATCCAGACCACTGTATTCAGACAAATATATAGATCCACAATTTAACCAGAAAGTCAGAGAGAAAAGGTGTTTAAAAAGGGGACGCATATATATATAATGTTAATCCCACAGTTTAAGAAGAGTAAGTGGTGATCTGGTGGTGTTTGTTTATTCCCTGTAAATGTATGTATTGCCGGTAGTGTGAGAACGGGATCCTTTTAACTTTTTGCACTAGCCCAGAAAAGAGTAGCAACCCTTCCTCACCAGCTCTTAGTCTTTCCACTGGCTATTTGAATTTTATATATAAACAAAGAGGGCAACCTACAACTTGAAACTTGTTATTATGACTGGGGAGGAAGTCGGTGTTATTTGGCATGCTAATGTATAAAATTAGTTAGATACATTTCTGTATGCTTTTTCCTGAAAAATATTTTCTGTGATACAATTTTATTATTTGTTACAGTTACCGCAATCCTCTAGGGAGTCCTTTGACTTCAGGTCTCAGAGACGATGTTACAGTCATGTTGTACCTGTTTTACATGCTAATGCGTTAGAGGACTTGGCTCAATCTAACAACCGTAATGTTTCATAAATGTTACGAACAGAGAGAAGAGCTGTTCAAGAAGTTAGAGCTATGGTTTACCTCAGCAGGGATTTAGAAAGCTTTTTAAAAGTATTTTCTTAAAGTTGCAGAGATTAAGCATGTAAACCAGCATTTTTAGTTCTCTCCTAGTTGATTGACCTCTGTATAAAGCCAACATCCACGCTGCTTATTTTCCTAACCCAAGTGACTTTAACAGAGCTAAAAATAATAATTTTTTAAATGTAAACAATTTCATATTATTCTCTTCAGTGTTATCCTCCTCTTTACTAAACTGAATTTATCGTACAGCAAAACCACGCAAAACTCATCTATGTTAGTAATAGCATCAGAAGACAAAAAAATCTAGGCAGACCTACAGCATTTCTGTAAGCTTTGATAAGTGAGCTATGGGAATTTTCTTTTACTACCCAGAATTGTTACCGTGTCCCTTGGGGTTACTCAGCGCACCACAGGGTGCTGCTGCTACAGAAATGCTAAATACATATTTATAAAAGTGTAATAATAATTCATTTGTCACCTTCATAGATCTCAATACATACACTTGATGGATTTGGAGTATCCAGATCCAGAATTATGATTATGGCTCATCTTTAGTTATTGGAGTGCTCTAGCCAAACTGATGGAACCTGACATCAGGCAGTGTAGAATCAGTGGCAACCCAAAGGAGATTGTGCTAGGAAGACATCAAAAAGAGCGTGAGGGAAAGTCTTATCTGCAGTCTTTATAAACTAAGACTGTTCAGACCCTAAGGATCTGTGGGTATTTTAGAGAAACATTTTGTTCCATGTTTAAAAAGGACTGTGTCTTCCCTGCGCCCCTCCGGTGATACATAATATAATTCAAAACCTCCCAAAATGCAGGAATTTCTCTCCTTATTGGGATATTTAACCTTTATGGGGATAATACAGACTAGGCTTTTTCAAAGGTGGTTGTTATAAATTGTTTTGCGGAATGATTTAATTCATTGATTTCTTTGTTTTTCACAAGATCTTTGCTTTCCAGTACAGAGTTCCCGTTCCCAAACTGTCTTTCCCAGACCACTTCCCTGGTCTTATGCTCTGATCTTATGTTTCTTTTGGTTTTCCTGGCATTCCTTACCATTCCCAACTGCTTCCCACCTGAGGGGCAGTGATCCATTTCTCCCAGTAACGTTTAATTTGAAGCTGTCTGGAGCTTTGTGAAGAAATGTCTGAAGCAGTTGAAAAATGTTTAGCTGGTGACTAGAATATGTATATCCATTAGTAATTAAATTAGTTCTGTAAAGTTGAAGAATATTTACCATTTCAGACTATCAGGACCTGGTTATAGACAAAAGCTTTGATGTGGTCACTTGCAAAAGGCATGGAAACCTTAAATGGTATCTGACGTGTGAGGGGTTTTTTTTATGATTCCTGTTTTAAAGCAATTCAGTAAAAACATGTAATCACTTTGGCAGTTTTAAGTGAAGCCATGTGTAGCAAGAATTAGGAACTAAATTCTTCAGAGTTGTAAGACATTAAAGTTCATGGCAATACTTTTTATCTCTCCCTTCCTAATATAAGCATTGTAACAATATAGTTAGGAGTCAAATCTGCTATACTTCGGTGCTTTTTACAAGAATTTTTTTAGCAGCTGTCAGCATAGGGAATTATATATATATTTAATGAATAGATTCATACTTAGAACATGGTACTGCAGATCTGTTTGCTGGCTAAAGTAATTATGTGAGTTCTTTTTATATTTTAAGGTTATTTTACAGGCTGTGTATTTTCAAGTGTTCTTCTACTTATAATGCCTCTTTCTTGTTCTTTCTATGATGGTAGCTGTCAGACTCTGAGCTAGATGTCCCTTTTTTCAAAAGTATTTGTATGGCATTAATTTTACTGATATAGGAAATAAGAATTCACATGCACATTTGGCAAGTAACTCCCATTTTAATAGAACTTTGTCTAAATGTTTAAATTTTCTTTATTTAATCCTTGAAAGAGAGGTTGATTTCTATCTATGTATTTATCCAGTTGATGTATAATAATTTTAGTCATTGAAAATACTTGGGTCTGTCTGCCACTTATGAAGAGTGCCAGAATGAATGTAACAGAAGTGCATTATGCATTCCAGCGCCTATAGACAGATCCACCTGTTTATATGCATACCTTAATGAACTCTCGCTAGTGTAAGATATAAGCACCACAATGACCTAGCCAGTCATTTATTTTATTTACAATGGTGCCAAAGGGATTGCTGAACTTGCTGGTTTATTTTCTTAGAAACAGTGATGTTTGTTGCTTAGCTTCAAAGAGATCACCAAATGGCTGCCAAATGCTGGTGATCTGTATGTTCAGTCAAGTGCATTTTTCATTCACAGTGGCTCTGCATATGAGTATTGACTCTTTTTGGTAATATTAATTTGTAATAATTTTCAGCAAAGAATATTTTTATCCCTTTAAGTACCTTACAGGTTAATTGAACTGTAGATTTCTACAATCTCATCCAATATGTAAAAACCATCTGTACTTTCTTGGAGTTTTCTTTCTTGCTTTGCTGCTTTTAGCAATGCTGGTGGAACATGAATTCCTTAAACTGCACGTTAATGAATCATTGTTTCACGTGGCAATCATTTCCTTAAGTCCTCTTATTAGAGTGTAGTTCAGTGCCATTCTTTGTATGTGAAGTGTATATAATTTAAAATAAGATCAACATCTATTGTTAAATAATTTGTAATAATATTGATCAGTCATGTCAAGACCGAAAGCTCTTTACTCATGTAAGTACTTGTCAAAAGGTTACCATTTTTAACTAAGACTGTTCTTCAGTTCATCCAACCTGTTTGTTAGACAGCCTTTGACAAATTACATCAGAAAACTGGCAAGTAATTGATTAGGTATCACACTCTACACTAGACTTTATTTGTGAACTTTTCCTTTTGGCTGATGTATCCTCTAAAAATTTAATCTTTTCTTTTTATTGAAGAGTGGAATAATTCTAAACTAGGGCAATACTGAATAGTCATGCTCTGGTGGGAATATCTTTCTTTTACATGAATAGAATGTTTTCAGAGAACTGTTACTTTCTGAAAAGAAAAAAAGAGTTGACCATATTAAGTGATCTGAATAGAGCTGACCAAATAGCTGTATACATTTCAAAACAATACTGGCTAAGGGCTCTTATAATTTTTGATGGTGTCAATGTATTAGCTTCCTGATTTGACTGTCTCAGACTGTGATCACTTATGTTAATGTTTTGTTGATCATGATTTTAAAAATTATTAAATATTGGAAGTTATTGGTTCCATCCATAACAGGATAAGATGAACACATTTGTTTAAATGAAACGGAATTTCCATGCCTTTGATAGATATATGTGTAGGGCACGCAGATGTTTCTAATCTGCAAACACCCACTGTCTCTTGAAGTTCAATGTTAGTGGTCTGGAAATCATACTTGGAACATTTTCTTATATGTGTGCAAGTGCTATAGTGTAGCACATGGTGGATTTCACAGTTTGCCGTGAGCTTTGGTGGTTTAATGTTAACACTATGGTTAAACCGCCAAAGAGTCTAGCGTGTGATATAAGAGGTCACCAGCTCCAGCTTCCAAAGAACTATAATATATTCATGGGCAGGCAGGAACTGTCAGTGGTCTGTTTTAGGGGCTTCTTCCCCTGCTTATTCTTTCAGTCAAACCCCTTTCCAAAAGCAAGTTGAATCAGTTCCCTTTAGAAGTGAACACTGAAGCAAACCAAGCTTCCAAAGCAGCTAGTGCACTTACAGCATCAGAATGGCTATAATGGACCTGCCTGCATAATATACATGCTATATATCTGTGGAGGGAAATCTGTCAACTGTAGCACACAGGCGTTGGCTCTTCTTGACACATTACACATTATGACATCTGTTGACACTTAAAGTATTGTTAACAGCAGAGATCAGAAAGACATGGCATGTGAAGGCAGTTGTGGCTGCCAGCAACTTGGATTGTATTACGTGGCAAGCTTGGAAATCTCTGTTAGACTCTATAGGGTGTCAAAATATAGGCAACTTGACAAGGCTGACTGAGGAGTTTGTGGGTAGAGAGCCAAAGGATTTTTGACTGCTGAATTAAGGGCAGATGTTTTACAGGGAGAACTTCAAAGCTATGGACTTTATAGCAAAGCTGTCTACTGTAATAATGGTGATATGTGTCCTTTCGTTCTCAGGAAACGTTTCAGGCTTCCATTAGCTCACTGGCTGGCATGGAGAACGTTGTTATCAAGAGAACTCAGTTCTTGCACAACTTCAGTAAGCTGTCACTGTGACGGTATATCATTCTCTTAAGCTTCAAGGCAATCCTACTATGTAAATTGTTAATATGGGAAAAGATGCCCCAGCCATTGGCTAATCTCTTTGTAATTGATTTCTATTAACACGTTGATAATGATGTGTTTGACCCTCTAAATAGGAGCATGCTACCTAAAAATTGGTAGTTAAAGGTCAGACTGCTGGAGGGCTACAAGCTGTAAGTGTTTCAGGAAACACATAGCCAAGTAGTTGGTATCTGCAGGGTTTTTTTGCAATGCTTGCCGTTTAGAGGTTAAACCTAGATAAGATTCTATCAAGATTCACAAATTATGGTGTTAAAAAAAATGCTAAAAATCTGTATGTCCTCCTGCACTTAGGTTAATATTGGGTTTAAATGTTAATTTCTTAAGTTTAACTCTAGTACTTAAATCTGTAGAGCCAGCATTGGTATGAAATACAATTCTTTTTCTGTGTAGCAAACAGTGGAGCTATGACCTTTTGTCAGTGTTTTCCCAAGAAAACCCTGACATAATTTCTGCAGCCTAGTAGTCATTCCAGGACTTTTGTAAACTCAGTTCAGAATATTTTATTCCTATATGTATTCCTGTTGCTTTTCTCTGTTAACAAAGTACCATTTAGCACTACATCTTGATTTCCATCTCTTTCGCATTATTGTTGTTTTTTAATATTATAACAACTTTTTCTAATATTTGCACAAATGCACTCATAACTAAACCACAGGAGACTTACACTGCTTTATTTGTGGACTTCCTCTGAAACAGAGCAGGGTGGCTTTATATTAAGAAATGGATCAGGAAAATGCAATCCTTCTATGCATTTTTATGTGCGATCAAACTACAGCTGTGTATTTGCCAGTGCCTTCAGAATGCATAGGATATATTGTAGGAATGGCATTTTTAATGATACACATTTTTGTAATTACTTTTTTCCTTTAATGGAAAATAACACTAGGTAGTGATTATAAAATAAAACAATGCAGATAAATGCTGATTTTGAGTTTGTTCCATCTCATTTATGTCCTTAGCATAACAGCTATAAGATTTTATTTTTGTTGTCCTTTTTTTCACTGCTTAAAGCCCTATAAATTAATTTTTAGTGCGGAAGTCAATTTTGAGAGCACTTACTGGGGAAGACAGATTAAGAAAGCAATTTCACAAATAATACTTTGCAGCTTTTACTTAAAAGTAAAAGCAGAAATTTATAATCCTGCAGCTCCTGGCCAACCTCCTATACATAAGCCTGCGATAATATTTCCATTAAAAAAATTCCTTTGCATCTCAGCCGTTAAAATTTTCCACAGGGTTAAATATTCACTTGCTGGGTTTTGGCCTAGAAGAAATTTCATTCTGGCATCAGCAGGCCTTAATGGCCCTGGCAGGCTGCCGGGGGCCTTCCCCTGCACGTGGCCCAGGAGGCTGCTTATGCTCAGCCCTGGCCAGGCTGTGGGGGTGCTGCCCCAGCCCGGTTCCCCAGCTTTAGCTGGGCTTCCCTGGGTCCATCCAGACCTCCTCCCTGCCTTGCCCTTCCCCCAAGGATTAGGACCCTTGATGGGACCCATATATGGCAGCACCTTGCTGCACTGGCCAGACTGGTGGTGCTGCTGGAGGGCCCCACGGTGGGCAAGGGCCCGCCAGGCCTATGTCACAGCCACCCTGGGCTGCTCATTGCCCCCAGGGAGCAGCCGTCCTTGCTGTTCCCCGATGCTCAGCACAGGATGAGGCTCCTGGGGCGCCCGGGCAGGGCATCCCGTGAGGCTGGCCCAGGCCATGAAGGCCTTACTGGTGCCCTCGGGGCCCTGGCATTTCACAGAACAGTATGAAGATACGCCATTCACCCACTTTTGTGAGACGTGGTGGTGACACAGCCGTGCATTCTGAATGTTTAGACTTTTCAATGCTAATTAAAATAAATAAAATAAAAATTAGACTAAATTCCCAGCCAATCACAGGAAATAACCAGAGAGCTGGGCAATAATTCCCAGTCATCTTAGCTGAGAGAGGGGAGGAAAAATAAATAATAATAAAAAAGCCTTCTGTTTCAAAATCTGGTGATCCGTTTACAGCTGAACATGTGAAGAGGCACCAGAGCGCTCTGCCTGAAATTTGCTAGAGACTATGTGGAGCCTTGAACCAACCAGGCACAGAATACTGTTTTTTCTTTTTATCTCCCTAGTGATTTTTTTACCATTACTTAGTTGTATTATTGTATGTCATATTAATGTGATTTCATGCAAGTAGAATTTCTGCATCTCAGACTTTTACCAAGATGTAGTGCAGTTACATTAATTATAAAAATAAAACAGTAGTCAGCTACAATTTGCTTCAACACTAAGACAGCATTTATATTGGAAAAGCCAAGATTGTGAACTCAGGAAATTGTGGGCTTGGTACACCAAAACACAGTGGGATTTTCATGTAACCCCAAAGTTTTCTAGGACATCCAGGGAGAAGACTGATAGTTTTCCTGCTGTGCTATATTTATGTTACTGTAGACACTGTAAGACCGCAAGACCAAGGTTCTAATTGATTGGCTTTTGAGCAAATGCAAGGCAAAATACAGAATATGATATGAGCATAGGGTAAGATGAATAACAAATAGGCAGGGAAAAAAACCCAAACCAAGCAACCTCAAGCCTATACACCCAGTTTTACAGCTAAAGAGAAGAGGAACAGGCAGAATAATTTGAGGAGAACCCAATATATTCATTTGCTTTTTAGTTATTTGGCTTACCTACAGAATTGGTGCTCCATTTTAGGGTTTCATATCCTCAGTATTTTTTTTTTTTAATCTAGTACTAGGCAAACTCAAGTGCATTATCTCTGGTGGTTTAACCTGTCCCATAGCAAAACTACAGTTTTTGTTGAATTTTTTAGCTCAGATAATTCTTCATAGTTAAAATTTTGATTGTGTGTGTGTAGGAAAGGTTTTTAAATGACAAACATGGGAAATGTCATCTTTTATAAGATAATAGCAATACAGCAGCAGTACTGCAAGATAATTTTTCCTAGTGGTGTTTGAAAAAACAGCTTCTGGTAGAAAAGACAGTAAATTTTCAGTGTCCATGCAGCATGTTGATCATTCCAGCAACAGGTGGTGTGATTACAAAATGTATTTAATGGATTTTAAGATTGTTGTTATTGTTAGTGGTAAGCCTGAGGCCTATGCATCTTAACCTTTAGAACCTCTCTGTGCTACATGAAAAAATGAGAAAGTAATCTCTTCTCTACCAAACCCACAAGTCGAGTAAGAAAATACATGGGTGTAGAGAACAGACAGAAAGACAAGCAGAAAGGGGAAGGAAAAAAACTGAAAGAAAGAAATGAAATGTGTCTCTTCACTACTTCCCTAAATGATGTGATCATTTGACCCATGCAAAGTAAATTAAGATCACTAAGCTTATTCAATTTGGGCAATGTGCCACACCTTCTTTTTGGATCAAGAGCTCTGGCTTAACATGTAATGATTATTGTCTTTCTTGCCAGATCTCTCAAAATATTTGGGACTCCCACAACTTTTTGTCACTTTTTGGCAGCTGCTCACAATCTCTTGAACAGCTGCTGTTAGCTCAGGAATTTCTGGCTGATTTTCTTGTGAGATTGCAGTTGCAGCTCCAGCTGGTAATTGTGGGTTGCAGGCCTCACATGCCACCAACAGAAGCTTCTGTTCTCAGATTGTGTATTTCCTAATAGCAACTCACTCTGTTTCCTCTTTTTTGTGCAGAAGGGAAAGGCAGATTGGAGTTAGTCATGAGAACAATTAGGGTTATCACCAGCAAAGGCAGAAGGGACCTTCAAATGGAGTGATGTCACTAGTTGTCTTCCCACAAAATTGAACTAGCATTTCCTATTAGACTTGATTAATTCTTCTCTTTGGTCTTTTCATCTATTTCTGCCAACAGTAGAGTTGGGGAGGACAGATGAATAGAGTAGAAGATGATAGTTTGCATGACTTAGATTGACAAAGGTGTGGTGACAGTTTTGGAATCCAAATTTTGAAAACAGACTAAGGAGGCTCACCCTTTGATCTTTAAGGGCATCCCCCAGTGGTGCTCTTGCTTTTCCTTGAGTTGTTAAAACTGATCCTCTTCATACCTAAATGAAAATCAACACAAAGAAATAGTGATAATTAATTAACTTGGTGCACATTTCTCTGTAGGCAATTATTGCTAAAAACACCTCAGTTTCAGGGTCAGTTTTTAAGAGTTAGGTTAATAGTATGCTAGTTAATCAGTGAAAGATAAGATTCTTTGGGTTCATGTAAGTGCAAAAATATGAAGATTAAATATTCTTAGAGTCTGTTTTCTGTGTATTCAACACCAGATTTCTCCAAGATTTTGGTAAGTGTAATTGTAGGCAGAACTGAATCCCAGAGGGTTTGTAGTATGACATTAGGAGTATTGCTTTTGCAAGAATCTGTAGCTTTTTTATTTAACATTAGGCAACAATGCTTTTTCATCTGTGTATTAAGCATTAGTAGTTTAAGGTGCAGCTTGTAGTACATGCTTGCTGTACTACAGCAAGAAATCTGGGAATTTCTTCTCAAGTTGTTCAGATATTGTATGTGAGAGAATTTACAAAGCCATGACTAATGAGCATGCTGTTCTGGGAGCTGGCACAAGAACCATGATTTTCTCTGCCAACAGAGCACTGTCATGGCTGTTTAGTACCCAGTTAAACAATAATCTTCCAATATTTAGGGAGGGGGAGGAGTTGTGTTTTGGGATGGAAATGTGAACAAATTTGGCGGCAGACTGGTCAACAGGCTGTTTCACCACATAGACATGTTCCCTCACAAAATTTGTAATTGGTGCCATAAATGGCATTTAAACACGTTTAGAGTATATTTAAAGAAAATTATAATGTTTAAATTGGCTGAGCCCCTCCTAACTCTTAAATGTTAGACCTACCCTGTAACAATTATGGAGCCAGTGAGTTGTAAAAGAAGATTGCTTAAACTATAAAAATACTGTTTGTGGTGTTTATATTGAATGTCGGATTAAGGTATTCTTATCACACAGAGCATTGGACATATATACTCCCTCTCCCTCCCAGTTTATGAAGCTGAGTCTCAAAAGAACTTTTTTGGAATCAATAAATCTGCCTATCTGTAAAGTTGAGAGCATGGCAACTGGACATAATGTATTAAAAAGAGTGCTTTTGGTATATCTTGCTTTATTCTACTTGGTCTTGGAAAATTCTCTCAGAAACCATGAGGAAGGCTGAGAAATTGTTAAAACCATTATAATTCTCCTTTTTATGTTTAATGGACTGGTTTTCTTCACTGATACAAAGCTGTATAGGTTTATTTTTTTACTTCCATGCGCAAGAGATTCTTCATATATCTTTTTCAGAAGAAGATGGAGAAAGAGAGGTTTTGCATGTAAGTGACTAACAATGAAAAGTAAATCAGAATTCTTTTGTATTGATTAGGAGTGTCACTAACAGTTTTATTGGGTTTGGAGAGATGTGAATGAACCTGCCTATGTAGATTAATCAATGGAATAACCTCTCAGGCAGGAGATAAATGAAAACAAATGACTCGCCTGCATGAGAACAAAGTCTGTTGAGACTAGTCTAATATCATAAGTGTCTCACTCAAAGGCTAGTACCTGATGAACATTTGGAGTTTTCCTCTTTGTGCGCAAACAAACAAAAAAAACCCCAAGGCTGAATGCCTCCAGGATGGAGAGAGGACAGAAAGAAGAGAACAGAAGAGTCTAAAATTTTAGTAAACAAGCAGACAGCTACAGGTTAGTGGTAAAGAAATACCACAGAAATGGAGGGGGAAAGTATATTTGGTAGACCGACAACATTTATTTAAAGACACATTTTTCATTCTCTGAGTTTTAGATCTTAAAATTGGCAGACATTACACCAAAGATTGCTTTTTCTCAACATTTTGAAAAGCAGTCTTTGGAGTTATATTCTTTTTGGCATTCACAGAGGGTAGCAAGTATGTGATACAGTATGAAGAAAAGTCTGTGAAGTACATACAAATGCACGTATAGTACTTAAAAAAGCTTTTCCCTAAGGAACAGTTACTTGCATAGAAACAAAATTATGCAAGGAAACATTTCAATGCAACAAACACACAATGAAAATAGACCTTAGCATGACAGCAGACCTGTTAAATTAAAATTCTGAGCATTAACTTCACAGCATGTGGTTAGTAAAATTCCATGCAGGTGCATAGCTATTTATATAAATCTTTGTTATGATCATAATGAATTCTTGAAAAGATATTTTAGTAGAGGAGGAGAGGGGTTCAAGGTTGGTTTGTTAACATAAAGTGAAAAAACCTTTATTCCTTTTCAAATTACTGATTTGGGTGAAGAACTGAAGCTCATAACCAAATGAAAAACAGCAGATGGGAACCTGAAGTTGGGAAATACTAATTACTGGCACCACTGTCCTGATACATTGATCAGGATATAAATTTCACAAGATGAGTTTTGAAAACTCAGTGTCAACCTAGCTCAAGCAGAACCATTAATAGGCAGACTGCACCTCCCCACTTTCTAAAGAGTTGTTGCTCTACTGAGGGGAACAAGGGAAGCATTACCCTTGCTGTAGCATGCTGTCACTGTGGAGAGCATGACACATGCTCTGAGGAAGATCTTGTCAGACAAAATGGGGGAAGGAATCGAGCTCTCTTGCATTTAGAGAACTATGTAGCCAGTCTGACCCCTACTCTCATCATTCCTTAAAACATTGTTGGGAGTAGGAAGGGGCATGTAGTACTTTTCTCATTGACTTAGGTTCATCATCTACCTCTTCTGACACTAGATAGCTTATGGATAGCTTATGTACTCCCCAGCAATTTGGTTTGAGTGATGAGGAAAGCAGGTTTTGGCTAAAGAGAACGCAGAACTCGCTTTAATTTTTCTCACAGTCTGCACTGCCCTCTGAATTCAACTAGTTGTTACATGAAATTCATTATTCAGCTAGGTCTTAATTCCCAACAGATACAAGGAAGCTGGTACGCCAGCTGGGAATTTGTCAAACTGTTTGCTGACTGAAACACATATATGTGAAGGCAATGAAGCAAAGGGTGTGGGGGTTGTGGCAATGAAAGTGTATAGGATTGGTCCTTGATGCCTTTGTTATAAGCCTTTCTAAACCTTCTTGATCACTTTCATGTCTGTTCTTGGAAATGAGGGTCATGTTAAATTGAAGAGTCATCTAAGATTAAAGTCTGCTTTATGTTTGGGCCTCTAAAGGACTTGCTGTGACTATCAACTAGCTTTATCTCTTTGTAACTGGCAGAGCAAAAATCAGAGAAAAGAATTTAAGATTCACAGGAAATCTTTAAACCATCTGGAAAGATGGTTCAAGCACATTTCCTCATGCTATCTCCAAAAGCCAATTTAAAAAAAAAAAGGCATCTAAATGTTCAGATATTACAAGGTTTAATATTGGTTTCAACAGTCACTAGGATTTTATTATCTTTAATAAGCACATCTGTAAGGGCCTTAAAGCTATCAGGACCTTTTTGTACAGCCTAATTTTCCCCTCCAACTTCCTGCCACTCATTTCCCCTCCAAGGAGTCACATAATCTAGCTTAGAAAGAAATAAATCTAATAGTGATTTGCAACGCATGAATGACGGACAAAATTGTGTCCCTTAACTCTGTAAAGAAGGAAATCAAAGTGAAGAGAGGCAGCTTAGAAAGCACCTAATCTTCAGCTAAAGTTGTTGTGACTATAACAAATTGGGATGGTGATGGGAGAATAAGGGAAGAGCATTAGCCTGTAATGAGAGCTTTCTACCTTTTCAGAAAAAGTGGCCAAAGAGTCTCTTCATTGTAAAATATATAAAAGCAAAGACATTTTGGGGATGTTTTACTCATATATTTTTCAGAGATTTGTAATATTATCTGATGAATGCAGACTATCTCTTGATGATCTCTATCCATTTCTGGTCCTTTGCATCATTCAGATGACTCAGAGGAAAAAAAAAAGCGTATGTGAATGATGGAGTTTCCATACTAGTTTCTGTACTGGGGTCTTATTCAGAAATGAAGCATGGCAAATTGTTAACAGATTTTCTGGTGGATATTAGGTTTCTGAGAAATTGAAAACCAGGTAAAAGTTAGTCAGCTTTTAGGTGCCTGGTTCATACTGGGGATCAGCCTTTACATAATAAGTTTTTCGGTTAAGACAGCATGACGATGGCAGCAAACTGCTGCAGCATCCTGACCTACTTCATTGATTCTCTTCTTGATTTTTTTTTTCTTTTTCTTTTTTTTTAATTCTGAAGTTGGTTTGACTACAATTTGCCAGGATCACTGTTGTCAAATCAGTTACCAAATATAAAACCCAGCCAGTCTTGCTTTATATATTGAAAACTAACAATTGGTTGTAACAATAAAGATTTTTATCTCCATTGGGGAAGGAGGAAAACCTTTATTACTACTTTCAAAGTTCAGAAAGTACAGTATCAGACACGAATCTCTTATTTCAAGACAAGTGATTAAGTGCCTTGCTATGTTTTTAAGTCTTGCTATCATATGGGTATTATTTGCCTGTAAGCTTAGATTTAATTTTGAACGCAAACACTACAATCAGGCTTATGGAATCAAGGGCAAATTAGAATGAGCTCTGTTCTGCTATTGGTGTGCTAGTCATACTCCTATGGAGAACTTTCATACACTTCTAAAGGGAAAAGAAAATGCCACCTGCGTATGACGACGTATTACATGTTTTCACCCATACTTCAGTACAGAAAAGAACACTCGATCTGAACTCTAGGTAAAAAAAGAGGAAAAGATAAAGCTTTTTCCCAGATCAAATGATGATATTTGTAGTTGATTATATCATTACTGACATGAAAGGAGAAAATGCAAACAACAGTTACAGTCTAATTTGTGCCCCAGGGATAGATGTAGGTCTGCCAGGTAAGCAGTCTAATTGTACGAGGGATGCATTGTGTGCAGTTTTCTTTCACATGTGAAGCTGTCATGACTCTGAGTACATTTATACCAGATAATTGAATGTCTGCATTCTTTTTTTACGCCTATCTTTCTTTTTTAAGAAAATAAAACAAACGTTCAAGGTGCGAAATTTGCAATGTATCAAGTTACATAGGTATCTGGAAGCTTTTTTAAAAGGCTTGGGAGCATGTGATTTGACATGTGTGTCTGAGGATCTGCAACAGTGCTTTCTAATGTTCACAGTGTCCTGAACCATACAAGGCAAGATGCACACTGGCCAGAGCATGCCATTGACATCAGTGTTGATACCTGTGTATTCCACTGAAAAAGTAACTTCCAGCGAAAAGTGTTTTTACTGCTTTATAGTTCTAAATACCCAAAGCTCTGTGAGGCTGTTTATTATCTCCATTCAGTGGAAGCATATATTGGAGAATGCAGATACTCACTCTATAGGGACACAAAAAGTGAATGATGGAGAGCATAGGAAACTTGGTGGCTGGAGAAAATTCCTTAGAGTAGCCGATTTAAAAAGCTTAATCGCTTTGGTTTATTGAGAAGATTGATATGTGATTTGGTTATTCTGTAGTAAGTATCTTTATGGAAGAAAGTTAAAGGATGTTTCATATAATAAAGGCTTGACAAGAATCAATATCTTGAAGCTGATGCTGGACAAATTAAAATGGAAAATAAGGCATAAAATGTTAATAGCTTGACTGACTGTTCACTGCAATATTCTGTCAAGAGAAAATGAGGACTTTTCATCTCTGTGTTTGTTCATGTTGGGAATGATTGTTTTTTTCTGAAAGATGCACTTTATAAAAACATAAATTACACTTCAGTTAAAATGCCAATACATTACTCCCTGCAAAAATAAGCTGGTGAAGCTCAATGGCTTGTGGTGTACAAGAAATCCAGCTAAATTCATTAGCAGTTTCCAGTCTTAAGTCCTACAAATGTTTATCTTGGGATCCTATTATCTTTTCTTGATGTACCTGTGTAAAGAATAATGGCAATCTGTATGTCATGGAAACATCTATGTGGAACTTAGAATATCTAAGATTCCTTCCCTTCTCAGGATAGATTATTGAAATGCAGGAATGGTATAGAAGTGGAGCTTGTGTCATCTTATTTTACTCCACCAGTAAAAATTGAAGTGGGAACACTTTAGCTCCCAACCTACCCTGCTCATTTGCATATCTAGGGTAACCTAGTAAGTGTAGAGCTAGGATAAAAATATAAAAATAACATATTGTTTCTTGTTCTTAAGCTTCTAAAATGTTTTCCCTCTTGTTTAGTTGCTCATGCAAGGGTAGTACATATAGGCAGGACTAAACTGGTCAGTGTTCTAACGTAGCTCAAAGTTATTTCAATATGTGCTTCAGATAAATAAATAACCATTTTTAATCATATATAGAATTTGTATTTTACACACATGTCATATAAAGTATTTCTGTTTTCACAAATACTAATAACCATATTTAAAGTCTTATTAACATGTGTGAAATTTCCATACAAGTCAATCTAGATATATACTCATCAATAAAAACTGCAAGACCTTGCCACCTTTTGTACACTTCCATCTGCCTCCTCACAAAGTAAAAGAAATAGAAATGAGGAACATTGAGTTGCAGTGTGTACCTTCAGCTCAACAGATTTGAACTTTAAGTGGATTGAAGAAATTAATAAGAGAAATCCCTCCTACTGACCGTGAAAATTGTCAATCATATTGATTAATCATCTCATAATGTTATATTAACATAATATCAAAAAAAGGTAGTCCATTTGTATGTCATAAACATTTTTTATAGTTTCTTACAATAAATTGGAAGGCAATGCATGACCTAGAGCATGGATGATGTACATTTCTATAATGTAATTTAAAGGAACATAATGAAATTGAAATCTAGTTAATACTAAAAAAAAAAAGTTGAAATGTGTTTTAAGTAATTTTGAGTATCTTGTATGATCTTTTATTTTCCTGCCAGCTACATTGGCTTTAAGTCTTTCATTTGTTTCTCTTAAAATGAAGTTTATATCTGTCTCTGTATGCTCACAATATGCAGTGAAAAAATGACTAGGCAGAAAAAGATTACATTTTTAAATATGCATCAGCCTAAAGACAGAGACCTTTTTACGGTTAAAAAATACAGTAATTTCTTTTTTATGGTGTATTTAGTCTTTGCTGTTCATCCAAAAAGAAAGTAGCGTAACACATTTGTTTGAAAACCAAAAATATTTGATTCTTTATTATTCTACAAAATAGACTTTAACATAACAAGATTGTTATGCTGCTCATTATAACTGCTCATGTTATCAGTGAGCGAGAAAGGCATAAACAGTTATTGCATATGGCCAGTCTATTTCAAAGCAAAATTACTATGCCACTCTAGTAAATGAAAAAGTTTCCATACTTGCGGATGCACAGATTATTTTAGCTGTGCATGTGTTTGAATATCTTTCACTCTTCAGTTATGTGTTTCCATGGTATTAAATTGTTAGACATTTTTAACTGCAGTGTTCCTTGATGCACATATAGATTAGTAACGCTGTCATGAAAACTTTTCTCAGTTATTCTCAAAAATTAATCAGAGAAGAGAGTTTAAGATACTTTTATTTTACCTCTTTTGGTCCAGGACTATATTAGTAATACTAATGCATTTTGGGAAAGGGAAGAAACGTAAATAAAAGAAAAATATTGCTTGAATAGAGCTAGTATAGCTGTTCAAAGTACATGAGACTGCAAACTTTGATGCTTATGGAAGCACAGAGGTTGTTCCATGTACATATGTTTATTTACTGGTGTCACAGTCAGTCAGGAACATGTCTTTCAATGCCTTGTTTTTCCTAAGGCCGTAATTCACCATCAGACTTAGTGTGAGTGTAAAAGCATGTCTGTCAGTGAAGTTGCAATAATTTATAACCTCCAATATGTTCCTGCCATTGTGTATGGTAAATATAACCCATCTTAAGGCCTCAGGGATGCATGCAAGCTGCTAGAAGAGGTGTAATGAATTACAAAATATTGGTTCTGGTAGCCTGTGCTCCATCTTAACAAGCAGCAAGAAGGGAGGGAAGCCCCCTAATTACTTTTATTCAGCTAGTGCCGAGACTTACAGTACTGATGGGTTGATGATCCTGTGGTTAATGAAGTTTGGAGATGGTTTTCCTCTAGTATTCAAAATGCTAATTCTTCTAGCTTTCCAGAGTGTCTTCTGTGGGATGTGTGAAGAGGTAATAAAGAATAGAGAGAATTACTAATCGAGTCATAAGTGAAAGAATGGCCATGCTGTAAACTAAATCTAGGTGCATGGATTCTGTTGCTACACAGGTAGAAGGGACTTTTAGTACTGCAACATTGGGTGAACATACAAAAAGCAGGCTTCACATGTTTTCTCCCAGGTGAGGTTTTTTTATTGCTTCTGATGATGTGATGAAATGATTCAAATGCTTGCATAATTTTAAAATTTTAAATTTTTAAAAAATTTAGTATCCAAAAATCAGCATCTGTGTCCAATGTTTTATGTTCTAATTTACAGAAGTACTGAGCACTCAGAACTTCTGCTGAATTCGGTGGGATATGAATGTTCAGCCCACAGATCATATTGCTTTGGATCAAATGCCTAAACTTCACATAAGTATCAGAATTGTAGTTTTCAGCAGTTCTAGTAAAAATAACTGTAAATACTTTTAAGTGGTGAAATTTTGAGTATTTGTTGGCATATTTGTTTCTTAACAAAACTGTAATGAAAATGTTTTTCAATTAGCTGCAGCTCCTCCCTAGCTCTTACTCAGCTCAGAATCTTAGGTCTTTCAGTCTGACACCTTTGTTAAAAAAACATTCTTGGGCAGCATCATCATGAAAATAGATCTACTGACACAAATTTTTGTAACGCTGCTTTATGTGTAGACCAGTCGGTCTAAAATTTTGCAATAGTGATGGGATGGTGGGTGTGCCAACATGCTAATCGATAATGCTTTGCAAAAATTTGTCATATGTGATTTGTAACTTGAAGTCTGCAATCAAATGCCTTACTTCAGAAGGAATACTTAAGGATCCAACTGTTCCATAAAGCAGAATCCTGATAAATCTTCCGTCACGCTAGTCCATTTAACGGCTAATGATCATTGCAGTACACTTTTTTTAGATAAGCAAGTATTGCATAGAAAAATGTTCTTTACAGCCATCATCAGAAATAGATTAGTAAGTGTACATTCCAGCCTTTGCTGCATTATCTACTACTACACTACGCTTGCTTTTCCCAGAAATCCTGGGCACTGCTCTTTCCAGTTCCCAATGGATTTGACTTAGTTTCTTCCTGTTTCTGTCTAGAAAAGCTCTTTGGGATTAAAGGTGTTTTGAGTATTCTAGTAATGGTCTTTATGGCCTTCCCAGTCAGCAATGTAGAACCCCACTAAATCATATTCTAATAGAAAGTGATGTTACTTCCATGAATAAGTTATAGCTTACAAGTTTCACTTGTTCTTTCTCCTGAGTTTCCCTAAGCTCTTGAGTAGACAAGAATTTGGAAGCTCAGCCATTGGGTTCTTGCCATGTCCTCCTTTTCCCCTTGGTATCTCTAAGTTTCCAGGTTATATCAGTGCTCTACCTTGCCAAGTGTGTTTATGCAGATATACTCCTTCAAGAGGATGTTAAATGATTTTGCTTATTTTTTAAATCCTCTTTTGCAATGTTGACTTAGAGAAAATTATTCATCTTCTGTTTTTTTCTGTACCAGCTTTCATAAATTAAAAATTCAACACCTGTGCAGTGGTTGTGCATCTTATCCCAAATACATCTTCTGAAGAGCCAGAGGTTTCTGCCCTTGCTTTGACTTAACAGCTGGTAATATTTGTTGTGCTAATTCGCTTACATGGAAACCCTGATGCAAGTGTTACAAATTGGGAGTTAGGGGGTTTTTTCCAATTTTTTGTACGAGACAAAACAGTGTATTTTTCCCTCCAGTTTCACTTGGCAATGAGAGCGGGAGTGAGGCTAAGTATTGAATGCAGGGAAGACAGACAGAGTTGTCCTGTAGGAAGCGAAGATGAACAGTCTGCCCTTTCACCACAGAGGCCAATGTTCTCGACCAGGTGTAACTCATTTCAGTATATCAGAGGCAACTGCAGTTTCCTGGTCAGAAGGCAGCTAGGTCTTGCCTCCCCTTTCTGTCTTTCTTTAATTAACCTGCTTGTCAATTCTTTCACTTTCTACAGATCTGAGGAAAAGCAAGCCCTGTAAGAAATAATTACAAAAGAGTATAGAAGCACATCACAGAGAAAATCCTGGGCAGACAGGGACAAACTGTGGTGTGGTCCTCAAATGGTGTTTATAGGAATAATTAGAGATTTTTGTTTTCTTCTTTTCTCCCTTTATGTGAGAGAGACTGGCTGGGAAGAGAGTGAGTTCTGGAAAGGAGACGTAATGGGCTTGATGGAGGTGGGGGAAAGAGGTGAGCTAAACAGCTACAGCAATCAGGACAGGCTGGTTTAGTCTACCCTTGTATGTGAAAGGATGATGACTAAGTATACTCACCGAGAACTGTTCTAGCAGAATATCTCAAGGCACTGTTAGTTCATGGGAAAGAAAGCTTTTTCTCTAGACCAGCTTTCTGTCATAACCATGAATGCTTGATGTGAATTCAATAAGCTTGGCCACCTAGGGAAAATTTGAAACTCCAATGCATTTGATTTTGTAGCTAAAATGCAGTGGCAATGTAATTGTTTCAAATCACCATGGTTTAATGGATATGAATCCAGTCATCCTGTAGTTCTAGTGACTTGCTTATGGCCTTCTTCAGTCAAGTAATTCAGCAGGGTTACTCACACTCCTTAACTCAGCTATCTGGTTAAGTGAAACGAAGTCTGAAGACTTAATACTATCATACAGACAGAAGTTATGTTAGCACACAGCTTGCATAATATTTCTCATATCACTTTAATTTCCTGATTTGACTTCACATTTATGTAATGCAATATTTAGTACATTAAACACGTCATCAAGGTGGCTCATTCTCATTTTTTGCAATTACTCTTTTCAGTGTACATTGTGCTTCAAAGTTAGGTAACTAATTATGCCTTTCCACTTGAATCAACCTCTCTGACTGTTTTTACACTTGTTTTCTTTTTAATTCCATTGTGTTTGCCATATTTTTCTATCTGGAGAGGCAGAGGTTGTTCTTAGTAATCTTTCTAGTGCATGATCTGTGATGTGAAATTTCTATACCTGTAAGTTTATATCTGCTCTTTTTTTCATTTTCCTTCTTTCCCAGCTTCAGTCTGGTGTATATCATATTAACCAGTTCCTCTGGCTCCAGTGTTAAATATTACTTCCTACATTATTGAAGGATAAATTATTTTCTTAATTTCATACTATGATTTCCACAGCCTCAGAACTGGATTATAAATATGTAATATATAGATACAGAATTCTATAACATAGATAGATATAGAATTCTATAATATAGAATTTATTCTGATATTGTAGAATATCAGCATAAAAATAGTTCTTCATATTTTGGAAAAGCAACTGTGGAGTAAGTTTCTGTCATTTTAAATTAATAATTCTTTAATCTTTTTAGCTTTCCATTAAACAGTTAAAATAGTTTGATGTAACTTGATAGATTCTGTTTGAAGATTAAGCATCTATTCTGTATTTTGGAATACAGAGATAATGGATAGTGACCTCCTTTGCTGGCTACTTATTTTCCAAAGCAAAAACTCACATGACAAGCATGTTTTACAGTCATTTAATTTTTATTATACCAAGTGCTATAATGAAAATGCAATGATAGTAGTTGATTGATATTTTTGATGTTAAGAATACAGGTTACTTATTGCACCATTGTTGCAAATCTTCATTTTAATTGTCAGGCTTAAGTGATTCCACCATAGGGAAAATAGATTATGCATAGTCTGCTATTTTTTCCAACATAATTTTACGAGTAAGCCACTTTTCAGTAAATACTAGTTGAAATATCGATTAAATTCTCGTGACTATTTTTCCTAGCAATTTATACTTTTTATTAAAAGTATAAGTGTGTTTTGTCAAATTTCTTCTGAAAACATTATATACCGCCTTAACATAGTAAATATTTATCAGTCTCATTGATAGAAATCTTTAATTTTAAATGCAGTGAGCGTTAATGTTTTGTCTTTGTTGTTTTTTAGGTTTAGGAAAATAAGGATGATGTTTAATTATGTCTTTGTCGTACCTTTATTGAATTGTTACTTCACCTTAACAGCATATCTGACTAAGGACAAGGAACTGAATTTGTGAAATGTCAATACAATGTGCATAGAAAAAGGCAATGTGTAGAAAAATATTGACACATCCATATACATCTCCTAGAGCATGGAATATATAATTAATTATATTTTTCAAACCAGTCAGGAGCTTCCATCATCAGATTTCTTAAAAATATCTACCTTTAGTTTTAGCAAAGTTAAGCAAAAAAAAATTACTAAAGTTTGCTAATGCAGTGTTCTGTTTAGATTCTGGAAGCTTAGATGTACCATAATTAAGTGAAGGCCAGGACATGAACATGTTAGAAAGTTCCCTCTGAAGTCAGAGAGAAAAATTCTTGTTGCCATAAACATTTTCTTCAACACAGACAAGCAACAAGCATAATAAAAATAAAGCTTGTTATTAATTATTGAGACTAATAATAATTAGGCTTTTCTGTATTTAAGAGCTATGAAGCATTGAAACAAGCTGTTTAGAGATGTGAAATCTTTGTTCATGCAATTATTCATAACAGATTAGACAAAAAGGCTCTGAATACAGCTGAGCTCTCTTTAGTGAGTGGGTTGGATCGGTTAATTTTATGATATTCCTACCAGTTTAAGACTTTTATGGTGCTTTTGGTCACTATTTATGCAAGGCTCCATTCAGTGTGCTTAACTCTGCATGTGAATTATCTAGCTGAAATCCGTGGAGTACATAAGTGGAAATATTTACAGTGCTAAGACCGTAGTTTGACCCATCTGATTTCTTTGCTGTGCATCACAGTATGCCTAGGAGAAATCAGAAAGCTAGAATCAGATGCCCTGTTTTGCCAGAGTAAACTTTGCCAGTAGTTGATTAATTAAAAGGGATTTCATATTCAGGGATTGGAAAGAATTGAACTCCAGAGCAAAATTAGTTAAATTTGCTAGTTCTGGTCATTTAGTTTCAGCAGTACAGCATCCTTCATAGGGATTAGAATTTATAATTTGCATCAGACTTCTGTGAACTACATAAAGTTTGTTACGGCTTTTGGCTATACCAAAAGGGAGAAACTTCTGCGTTTTAGCTTGTTAGGAAATCAACGAGTTTGATAGCTTCTCTCCAGTTGAAGAAGGAAGCTTTTCTAACGTGAGGTTGGTTCATAGCAATAATCCAAAACCAGAAGACGGAATCTCTTCTTGAACCTAATAATTTGATCTATCAAGACTAGCTGGTTTTAGAGCAAAAATCACTTTTCACAGGACAATAAACTGTTGTGAAGATGTATGGTAAACTGTAATTTAACGTAATCTTCAGTGATCCTTACATCTGTAGCTTCTATCATCCTGTAGTGCATTAGTAGCAGATACCAAGGATATGATTCTTCTCATTTTGTTTTTACATTGTTATGTTCATATTCAGTGATGACTGTAGAACTAAGGCCAGCTCTGCGTTCCGTCCATGTCTTGAGGACTTTTCTGTTGTGACTAGATGAAAAATTACCTGTGTATTAATTTTATTAAGAATAGGACTGGTTTTCATCTTTTACTAAATCAATCTTTGTCAAGTAAGAAAAAAAATATTATTTTACTTTCATAATAATGGGAAAGTATACATACATACATACATACATATATGTTTACAGTATGTACTGTGTATGCCATAATTCCTATTACTGACTGTACAATACCTATTTGGAAGGTAGTCTTTGGAAGTCTGCAAGTTCAGTTTCTAAATTTTTGGGCTCCTCATCTGCTTGCCTTAAACAATATACCAGGTTGCTGGCTTTGTCAGCAGTGCTTATATCTCTCAACTCAGTAATAACATTTGCATGCATAGTGCAACAGTCTGCAAATGCATACCTGTACACCCAAGAAATGTTTGTGTCTTTAATATACAATTAATGAAACATCCTACTAGCCTTGTTAAATAGCACGTAGTGGCCAAAAGTGATAAAAGTCATGGCTGTAAGTTCTGTTGCTGTGAAAAGGATAGAAGTGTTTGGCTGGAAAATGAATATGTATTTCGCTACTGAAGAGTAGTACAAATGGAGGTTTTATAACTGGAATACATAGGGGATTTTTACCCATCAAATTCAACAGGTGCTGACAGGTTTTTCTGCAAATCTTCTGAGCAATTTCAAGAGGCTAGAAAATAATTTCTGCTCTCAATTAAGCTGATTTTATTTTAATCTAAATTTCTGTGGCAGTTTGCTAAATAAAAAGATGAATATTTCAAAAAGTTATTAGTGTGTAAAAACAGAGATACCAAAAGCAATTGTTCTGCAACTGGAACAACAATAGGTTCTATTAAGAACTTCATACAGTAAGTGAAATTTCAGTCTTCTTGATAAAACTATTTTTGGTTTTCCCCGAATTGCTGCCCTGCATGATTAGTTGATATATTTGGGAACTGTGATAGAAATAGAGTGACCACCTACAATTCAGGGTAATTAAGAAAAACAGCATACCTTTTGAAAAACATAGAACAAATGTTTTTGTAATGGAACACATACGATGTTACAGAATCATACTTTTTTCATCATGGGGTAGGATCTCTTATGCAAGTGTTGCATTAAAATAAATTACCCGTTCAACTATTTCTTTCTGAGTCAGGCTATGAAGCACTGGGCCTTAAAACAGGCTGGGTGGTCACCCTATTATTCAGGTCACGTTTTTACATTCAGAACAATTATGAAGGTGAGTAAGGTAAAGGCAATTCAGAATGACCACAGTTTCTGAAAAAAATCCTGCTTTATTCAGCAGCAAGATGTCTTTTGCTAGAAAAGTAGCAGAAGGTGGCTGAATAAATCCCTCATATCAATGCATCCCTTATATTACCCATATTCATTCAGTCCGATACATTATGCATTCAAATCAGTGGAAGTTGTGTGGTTTAGATCTGTGCACTGCGCTGAAAAATTCACCCCTACATATCTGTGTGTTTATTATCTTCAGTTATTCATCAGTTACTGAACACTACGGACATCTTGAAATTACTCTGTATCTCATTATTTCACCCATTGTTTTTTTGCAAAATACATAAAATTTAAGGTTTGCTTTGAAAGCTCAAATGACATTATTTTGAATGAAATAACCAAATGCTTGTTAAAAGGGACTGATTGGATTTCAGAATTGTTGCTGTAATTTATAATTCCTCCTCCCCCTTCTTCTCTTTCTCATCCTTTTTGTCCTCCGCTACAAGCATCTTTTTCCCCCCCAGAGTAATACTGGTGCTATGAACAGTATTTTGTTTACAGTAGAATAAACATTTTCAGCCTGTGACTTCATTGCTAAAATAACTCACCTCTTTCATATCAACTCTTACCTAGGAGCCGTACAGCAGACTCACTGATGTAGGTTTTTTTCTGCATGGCAGCCCAGGCCAAGCTGTGGTTTCATTGCATGATGCAACTTCACCTTTTTTGGTTGTCTATGGGATTAATTATAATCTATTCTTGTATTGCCTGTGCATGCCAATGTGCTTACCATAATGGTGTATACACTGAATGCAGTTGAAGCATTAAATGCATGAATTAATTAAAAGAACCCATAAAATTAGAAAGTTTGAGCAAATGTAAACTATGCTTATCAATATCTTCAGTTAAGCTTTTATAGAATTAATAGTAAATAATATGTATCAGGTATATATATTTAAAATTTGCAGCATATCACAGTAGTTTATTGACTAGATAGACAATTGCAGTGTGGTGAAGACATGGGAAAGAAAGAGTGTACTAACTATTCTGTTGTGCCAATGGCTGAGTGGGGCCGGTAGCATTCAGAAAGATAAACTTTCCCCTGCTGTCAACTTCAGCAGCAGGTGACAGTGCAAAGAGGTAAGATTATACATAATAATTTATTAAAAGTCAGAGTTTGGGAAGATTTTTGAAGTGCAACAGGTTTTCCTATAATATTAAATAAACTGCAAAATAATTTAAAAAGTATTGATTTACAAAAGACCACTAAAATAAAATTTCATATGAAGAATTGTAACACTGCTCTAAGTTTCTTTTACAAATGACATTGTGACCATCCTAAGCAACCTGTTATTCCTATGTTCTTAAATGTATTCAAATAAATCTTTCACCAGCACAGGAGAAAATATGACTTAATGCTAATCCTGTTGTTTCCTGATAAAATGATGAAACAGCACTTTGGAAAGTGACTTGAAACCTTGTGTCTGAACACAACTTTGTAGTGCTGTCGATCAGTGCAAATGCTGTGTGTATGTGTTCAGAGGTTACATTTTGTGATTTTTGTGGGGGGTCAAAATTAATTTACAGATTGCAAATTAATATTAAACTTGGTGAATAAACTTTATTTATCCTATAGATTTAACTTTGAGGGCCTATAATATAAAATGTAATGATGTTTGAAAAATCATAATTGTGAACAGATATATATAAAGCCAAAATATGCTCTTAGTGTGTACTTTTAAGCAGGTAACTGAAAACATGCAATATATTCAAAACAATAAAAAAGGGAAGTAATTTCCACAACTGTTGTCATGTCACCCACATGCTGATACTGTTCTGGCCTGTTAATGTTTATTACTTGGGATTATTTAGGAATTTTTTTTTAAATGTTATTCCTATATGCCACATAATGACAGCTATTATTTTTTTTTCTTATAATGAAGGAAAATTCTTTTAGGACTGTAAAACTGACCAGACATACATCTATATGGCAACATGAAGTTCTTCCTCTTGAAATCAGTGCAAAATGGATCATTACATCAGTCCTTTTGACTTTCCAGTAGCTCAGTGTGTAAGCCTAACTACACATTCGGTTTCCTGTGCACAGTAGCCAGGATAAAAAGGTGTTGGATGATACACTGCAAGCCATTTTGACGTGGTGTTAGAAAAAAGGGGCCGATATATATTCATTTTTAACATCATTATAATCCTCTTCTTACATTAATGTAAAGGAGTTTTATATCAGGCTTGTGATAACTGATTTGAGCAACTACTGCAGGTGTCAGCAATACATTATTCCATTTGTTAAAGGAGATAAAGTGACTGCTAAAAAAGAAGGGTATAGTGTCATTAATCTGCCTAAAAAGGGCTTTGCCTTTCACATTTAGAAAAGCCACTGTGAATGGAGACTGTCTCTCAGAAATTGAACTAGGAAAGAGTTGAGCTATTTTTTTAATTTCTTTTTTTTTTTTTTTGTTTAAACTGTTTCTATTCTTTTGCAAGGTAGGTGTGGCTATATTCAGTTAGTCTTTCATAGAATCAGCATTTTGCCTTAAGAATATGGTAATTTGCTCTTAAGACAGTCCTGGTAAATAACCAGGTCCCACAGCTGGAATAGCTGTGAGATGAAAATTTCTAAGTAGGAAAATTTACTAGATTGCAGATATATGCATGTGGAAAGTAAGCCACGGTGGCGGAGTGTATGGGTAGAGAAATTGTGTACCTGTGATTTACTTTAAAAGCTATGTGCAATAATGGCTTTCCAGGAGTCCAGGGAAAGGAAAAGGGAAATGTATAGAAAGGACTGTCATAGGTGTTTCTATATACTGGGAGTGAATGCTACCTGGATTGTGCCTGCAGTTGGTTTAATGCAGAGGAATTAAGACAGATATACTGTGATGCTCGAGATAGTTGCACTTGGTAGTTGAAAGGTGTTTTACTTCAACTCACCTGTCAGTTATTTCTAGTAAAGTGGGACAAGTATACAAATACGGACATCCCCGTGATAATTTACAAGGATACTAGATGTGTAATAGTGTGGGTTGGGAGTAGTTGATTGTTTGACCTATGGCACCCTAAATGTATCTTAGATATTAAATTACTAAGGTGCTTGAAAGGATGCTTATGCTGATGGGAAAGATAAAGCTAAAAGGTCCTCGTGAGGAATGTGAGAGAGAATCTGAAATGACGAAAATTTGTTTGGGACTAATGTTTTCTAGTTTTATGCAGAATTTTTGAAGGAATATGTATCATTCATGTTTGCAGTTATGCCTTCATTTGTAATATGAAACAATATATCCTGCTTGGTGTAACTGAGTATTAGGACTGCTTTAGAATTACCATTAATGCAATATGGATGGCTTTTTATGGATAGTAATCGATTTGGGTGCATGCACGAAAAAGCATGACCAAAAAAGCTGATCCAGTGATGTAATGTCAAGTTGCTACCACTTTACAGTACTTTCTGGCTTTCATTGCTCAATTACATTATTCACTGACATTTAAGTCAAATAATATACCTTAGGTTCAAGTTTATTACTGCTCGGTAAAAACTAGATAGTAGCCAGATATTTTTATTAAAGTATTACAGGGGGGAATTCCAGAAAAGACAGACAGATGAATGAAATGGAAATATCTTAACACTCCAATTCATCTGGTACTTCTGTTGTTTTCAGTTAAGATAGTTGAATTCAGACTAAATTTCATAGGACAAGAGTAGGTTGGTTTGGTTTTTTTAAATTACAGTATGTAAGGAAGCAAGAGACATAGAAAGAATACTCAAAATAATCTGGAGGAATTTGTTTGTTACACATAGCAAGCAGAAAATCAGAGCTCAATTTTATGATGATATACATAAAAAAGAAAAGTGATTAATAATCCTAATTTGGAGTCAGGATAGGTAGAGGACATTCTAATTTTTGAAGATGCTACAGTTTTTTTCAAAGACAGCAGTCAGATGAGGGAGACTTTTAAAAGTTGGACAACAGTATCAACAGAATAGAAGGATAATAAAAGTCACTGAGATGGAAAAGAGTAGTTGGAGCTGGAAACCGATAATGATGGTGGGCTGTTGAAAACTGAGTTTGAGGAAAGTGGATAGCAAATGTGAAAAGCACCTTTGGGTAATTTTAAAAGACAGCAGCTTCAAATTAGAATCACATAAAATAGAGTGAGAAGGAATCTCAGGAAGTCAGTCTTCCTTCTGCTGCAAGGTAAGAGTGTCTATACATAAATGTATTCAAACAGACACTTATCTAAGAGATCAATGGTTTGTAGGCCCTCTCCTACAGAAGGAGGAAATTTTAGAAATACCACATGTGTAGGTCATTGTACTGACATATGCAAATGCCAGGACTGTAAGTGGCCCGTATATTCCAGGCTGAGAAGTATTTACCGCTGTTTCAAAAATCTGAGAGTCATCATTCTCCCTAAAGAACATATTCCAGTGTTTTAACTGTATGTTTTAATTGATAAAGTTTTCTGCTTCTGATGTATTTCTGACTAACTTGACCAATTTCCATTTGTTCAATTCCATGTGAACATGGAAAAGTGATTAATATTCTTTTTGCAGCATCGTATGACGTGTTTGCATTTTCATGTCATCAATTATTTTCTGTTCTCTGGAATAATCAGCTACAACAACTCTTTGATACACTTTGATAAAGAATATTCGAGAGCAATTATGTCAAATAACAACAGACAAGAAGTAATAGAAAGGGGTTTTATTATGAAGTCAACTTTAAGGTATGCAGTTTTACAGAAACTTTCTATAATGCAGTCAGTGTACTAGATATAACTGAAGCGGCTTATTAAATGTTGTCAAAAAGCTAATAATACACTGTTATTGAAACAGTATATGGTGTTTTTCTCTTTACTATGTTAGTAGTCTGACATAAAAACCGTTGATTAAAAATGTGATCCCTAGCATTGTTGCTCTAATGTCCTCTTAGAATTGGCTTGTCATTAGGGAGATTATTTTGTCAAGGTAACGTAATACTATTTGCAGTTGCCAGTGTTCTTAGCTTATGGTAAGCAATTAACAAATCTAATGCAAAATAAAATAATATACTCTTCCTACTTACCTATGTGGTTCTCAGCAAACCTTTTCAAATGCAGTTATCTTAGGATAGGATGAAGATATTAATGGTGTATTTTGCAAGAAAGCACACGCTGTGTCTTTTGTACACTACTGAAAGAACATTGAGTTATGGAGTAGACTCGGGTTTACTTATGCCTGTTTTAGCACTTAGATCCTGGTTGTTTAGCTGTTCTGCAGGAATATTCCTTTAGCTTTTGTTTGTGAAAGTCAGTAATTAGAGAAGACATATGCTGCAGACAGTAGTGGATGTACATACACCCTGATGAAATTAAGGAATATGCTGTTTGCAGAGTGAGCAATTTTAATGTATTTTCTGTGTATCCCGGCAATTCAATACAGAAATGTAAATACAAGTTTTCTGTTATCATACTTGTATACAATTTTTTGTTTGGGCTGAGGAAGATAAGAATTTGATTATGCTTGAGTTCTGTGGTAGGTTGGCTTATGTTTTACTAGGGTGGCCTACAAAGAAGCATGATGTGCTTAAAATTCCTGGAAAACTTGTAAAAGAAAGGTGAAAATTGACAGCGTTATACTGAATTTTATCAAGTTGTATTAGGTCATTTAGGTAAAATAAGTACTAGTGATGTTACATTGAGGTAAAATACATGCTAGCAATGTTACTTGCCTCTGTCACTTGGTATGTTGTCAGTTGCAAATAGCTCTGTAAAAGTCAGTAGAGTTATGCCAGGCAAAATCTTGTGCATCTGAGATGGACATCAGGAAAGTATACCTTTGTTCTGCAGTTGTACCGACTTAATTTGGCTCTTAATTTCGTACATGGATGTGACAAATTAAGAGCCTCTCTATTCTTTCCCACTGTAAATCCTTCTCTATCTCAGTCTCTAAGTGGAATTGATTTTTGCATTAAAAACTGTCAAGTCACAGCATTTAAATATATCTTTAAACTTAAAACCAGTTAATATTCAAAGGGAAAAAAAAAACCCACCACGCTTTTATATCCCGTTCTTTATCACATGATCCAGAAAAGTGAAATAATTGTAAAGAAAAACTATGGCTCTGATTCCTAGAAAATCCTATACTAAATGGTGCTGTTGTAGCAATTTATTACTGATTAATCTGGTTTTGTTGTTGCCTGTTTCTTCTGACAGTGGATTTGTTTTGAAGGAGGATGAGGAAAGCTGTTAATTTTACCCCAAATCAGTCTAAAAGCTTGTCAAGGTTTCCCCAGTGTGCTAGGGAGATAATATAGAAGTACTTAGTTATAGAAAGCATCTGCAGAACAGATGAGTCATGATGCATTTTTTAATTAGGTTGGAAATAGAAGGGTAATATTCTAATGCCAGCTTGTGATCTGTCAGACTTAAAGAATAACAGAAGATACTGTGATAGAAATTAGGAAAGTGAAATAAGGACAGGCACTTGCATTTTTCCTGCTTTTTTATGAAAAGCAGTTCCCTTGGAGTGCTTGCAAGTTATAAGGTGTAGATTAAGCAATAGTATAAAAAATATTGGAAGATAGCTTTATTTCACATTATTTGGCAGTTCATCTTTTACTTTGATCAGATTTATATTTTGCTTATTTATTCTAAAATTGAACGAAGAGGATACTGATTGTTGTTATAATTCAAAGGCGGCTTAGTGTGTATGAGCCTAAGGTCAGCAATGCATTTTCAAAAGGAATGTGAAAGAGAAAGATGCATATCAAAGTGAAGAAGGGAGGCTGCTCCACGTGTACATGAGGCAGGAATGGAGAAGGAAAGAAAGAAAGAATAAGCAAAAAGTAAATAGTTTGGTTTTTATACTGGAAAAAATTTAATTTTAAAAATTGGCAAAGTCCCATGGAGTTATGCAGGAATATTTATCTGAAGCTTTCTGAAGGAAGAGGAGGATAAAGTAATAGGCAACATGGAGTCCAGACAGGAGGAAGGTACAATAAAAAAAGGTGAGAGCCAACCAAGCATGGTCAGCATCTTAGCTATGAGTATAAAAAAGAAGTTCTGAGATTTGACACTGAAATGTGTTGGGAGCAGAAAGTTCTCTGCTGTGTATGTATGTATGCATAGGAGAAACAGCTAACTAGCTAAACAGTTAGCTAGTAAATTAGCTAAGGATTTAGAGGTAGGAGGCTGAGTGTTCAAAACCAGAGTTATATATATCATCATAAATTACAAGGTAAGAAGATACAGGAAAAGGTCACAGCATCATCCCTTGGCTATCATAACTGTCTGCAAAATTCAGTGAGAAAGGGGTTGTTCCTCCTTCACTCACTAGCTCCAGGTACACAAAACCTCTTAGAAAATGCCTATAACTGGGGACGTAATGATCCCAGGGAGTTTTATGGATCCCAAGACTTAGGGCTGTGATGGCAGCTAACACTGCACTTCTGCTATGGGCAAAGTGGGTCTTCCCCTTGTCTTCACTAAAGCACTTTCTGATCCAGCTTGCTGCTCTTCCTTTTTGGGAACGAAACCAACTTAACCTTTTCTGCACATCCTGCAGTGCTGACTGAAAATGCTAGTAGCAAAACTTCCCTGATGGTGGACCATATCATGCCAAGGGAGAGTGAAGTAATTTAAATGACATTTGCCTTCAGAGAATTGATGAGCTTATTGATGTTATGACTCAGAGAAAGGCCTTCTAAATTGAGTAATTTAGCAAGGCATCTTGCATTTAGAGGACCAGTACATGTACCTCAAGAAAATACTTTTTGTTTTCTTACTGTGGGACTAACTTGGTTAATAAATGAAAACCATTTGAAGTAAAAAAAATAAATTGTTACGTTCTTTATCACTCTGTGGGATGTTTGACACCTTTGTTTCTTATGTAGTCTTGCTGATTTAATTATGGTATTTGTTTCACTAGGCTGACACTTGATAGGCATCCATGTTTATAATTTTGCTATATGTTCATGCCAGTTTCAGAAAATAAGATTTAAACTGCTTATTCCCTTCAAGCTGTGCGACTAAACCATAGTTAAAGGAACAAAAAGTATTCTGCATTGAATGAACATTGCTGTTACTAAATGATACATCTGGCTTTTCCTTTTCCTTTTACTTTAGTACTACATCACTGAAACACAGCTGAAAAGCCTAGCCATAACCTCCTTGATTTTTTTGTGTGGTACTGTTAAAAATACGTAGTAATGGAGTATAAATGGATACTGTCATATCAAATTTGTGACAAACTTTTTTTTTTTTACTCTGAAATTCATAAAATTGGCTTTGTTCTATAGATAAATTCGAAGGAATTCAGTATTACAGAGGAGCTTCCAGTAAAACAAAATAGTTTGAAAAAAAAAAGACCACTATAGACAGTTTTATGAACAAAGAAAATTTACATATCCAAAATAATACATATTAATGGCATTCAAATCCAGTTTGAAAGTGAGAAGTGAATGGAATGTCTTCCAATCATGGAATCATGAATGGTTTGGGTTGGAAGGGACCTTAAAGATTATCTAGTTCCAACCCCCCTGCCATAGGCAGGGATACCTCCACTAGACCAGGTTATTCAAAGTCCCATCCAACCTGGCCTTGAACACTTCTCTGGACAACCTGTTCCAGTGCCTCACCACCCCCATAGTGAGGAATTTCTTCCTTACATCTAATCTAAATCTACCCTCTTTCTGTTGAAGACCATTGTGCCTTGTCCTATCACTACAGGCCCTTGTAAAACACGCCTCCCCAGCTTTCTTGTAGGCCCCCTTCAGGTACTGGAAGGCTGCTATAAGATCTCCCTAGAGCCTTCTCTTCTCCAAGCTGAACAACCCCAACTCTCTCAACCAGTCTTCATAGAACAGGTACTCCAGCCCTCTTATCATCTTCATGTCCAGAGCAGGTCTCGCTCCAACAGGTCCATGTCCTTCTTATGTTGGGGGTCCCAGGGCTGAGCGCAGTACTCCAAGTGGGGTCTCATGAGAGCAGAGCAATTTTCTTTTGTGGTGGTTTATGAATGAACATAGAACTTCTTATCTTCAAAACCCTTGGCAAAATGTAACTAGATTAATATGTCTTAAAATTAACCTTTTGCATTTTGGTATATAATTATACATAGATACAAATTTGCACCCGTCTTAGTCTTTGCAGGCCTTGTCATTAAAAAGAAACAAAAAAGGGCAAAAAACATTAGGAGACTGACATGACGTACCAAGGGGCCACTTCCTTACACAGAAAGAATAGAGACTGTAAATTGCATATTGGATAGCTATTTCGAGGTACCTATTTGGATGTGCACAACCTTTCCCATTATTGTGGGGAACATTTTATGTAAAATCATCCAGATAGGCCAGCTTTGCTATCATAGTGACATCTAAAGTCTGAATGAACATTGAAATTTCTTCCCCTTACTTCTGTGTGGTCATAAAGGCAGTGATTGCACTGTGACATAGATTGACATGTTGTGCCAAGGCTTTGATCTAAAGTTGGAAATGGGCTTTATAGCTCATATCAAGAGGTGACATGATACAGGAGAGAACAGTCAAGATATTTTCAACTCAGTTGCAATTGCAGAATCCTGGAAATATTCTATAAAGGCTCCGTCTGTGGGAAGTTTCATATTAATATACTCACAGAAACAAATAATTTCAGAAAACATTAAAATGCATACTATTTTTTGCCCTCTCCCACTCATTCTTTGATTATTCAAAGAATAATCCCAGTAGAACCATTTCAAATGCATTAGTAACATTTCAAATGAACCAGAAATAAGTCAGAATAATAAATAAATACATGAAATAAACTTGTGACAAAAGTAGTTACTTAAACAGCAGTAAAAAGTGACAAGGGGTTTGTTCAGCTGTGGTCATGTAAAGTGTTGGCTTCAGTGTTGATTGCGAAAAAGGCTGGGAACACCTTGTCAAAATTTTGCCCCATCTGTGTAAAGTTAAACTGGAGTAATTTTGTTACTTCTTTTGTAGCCACTCCTGCTCACTGAACTAGTTTATGCCTATGATACCTGGATAACAGGGCTATATAATTTCTATTATTGCTATAAAAATGCTGTAATAATAATCAGAACAAGTAAATAGAGGTAATGTGAAACTGAAATGAATAGCAGTTTTTAAAGAGCAGGAGAGTAAGAGAAATTAGAGTGTGGTCCATGCCTGAAAAATCAAATAAGGTTCTGTCTTTCTGCAGATTAGGCAAACTAAGCGCACTGTTATTTCTCTAGATGTGATTTTTATATTAAATTGTAGCACAGAGCACACAGTTGCAGCACATGATAACTTGATATAAATGTTGACCTGAAGAAAACTGTCAGTGTCTCAAATCTTGCTTGTGTAGCCCAGGCATTGCTTGTAGCATTTAGTTTATTACATAAAAAGATGGCAGGGCAAAGGGGAATTAGATCTTGATAGATTGTCAGCAGGATATCCCTACATTAAGTAAAATAAAATTGGTGCTATGAGTTTGTTTTTTCAAAGCACAAGAAATCATGGCTGCAGCAGATTTTTTTCAATTTTTGTGTAGCAAATTAAAGATGCTCTTACAATTTAGTGTTACATCATTACTGTACTTTTTATCCAGTTACATTAAATCTTTCCTGTCATTATTAACACAATATTATTCCATTGATTTTAGTGTAGTTTCTCCTGTTTTTTAGCGCTATAAATGCATGAAACCACACTTACAATGAAGCACACTTACCTGGAAGAGTAATAAAAGCATTTCTAACAGCCTGTTTCCTCCTTCAAAAGTGAAATCTTTGCTGACCTAAAGGGGTGAAATCCCATAGGACAAGCCATCTGATTATAGTTAAAACCGGGAATACATTATTAGTCCTGGAGAACCCCAGCACACTATTGCCTGGAACTCTAAGAGCTATAGCACTTATGGTTTTGGGAAACTTTGTGTAAAGAGGAGTTTCAAATTGGCTTCCTTTCTGCAGCAGGCTGAACGGTGCAATGATAAAGATTAGTGGCCATATTTTTGTCAAATGTGAGCTACTGATGAAAACAAAAATTCCAAACAGAAGAATATCACCAAAATTTAATTTGGAAAATGTAAAATCTTGTATAATCCATCCTGCGAGTATAAATAATAATTTCTTAGCCTCTCTGACAAAATCATCATTTAAAATAAAAAGGAAAGGACATTGTGTTTCTTTTAAATGGGTAACTTAGAAATTGAAAGATCTCTGAAATGAAGGATGCTTTAGGGATATGACTAGCAGAAAAAGTAGCTCTGGTACTGGGTAAATGAAGGGCCCAAGTCATGATTGTGGTCCACTGTGCTAACTCTTTTGCCAACAAGATGAGGATGTATTATGCCTTAGCTAATTTGTCAGTTCTTGTGGGTGTTTGTAAAGGACAGAGGTACAAAAGTACAGCCGCTAGCTGCAACCTTAGCTGACCTGATCTAACAATCATGACAAGTACCAAATAACTGTGGAAAGGAAGATAATGAAGCTCTCTATCCTCGTTGTAAATCTGTGCAATTCTGTTAGCTTTGGTGAATTTCTGCAGCTTTTACAGGAACCTAGCCTGGAATTAAGGGTCCAAGCCTCTTTGTCAGTGCAGGGTTGTTCATTCTGCTTCTGCTGTACTTCCTCTGACTTCTGTCGATAGGGTGCATAGTGGCTCGGTGTGTAGCCTATCTTATTTTGACAAAATCCTTTGCTCTCAATAATGCCATACAGAAAATGATCCTGTTGGGTTCTCAGATTACATCCACTCTTCTTGTAGCTAAAGCTGTATTAGTAAAGTATGAGGTGCTGTCTTCCATCCTGTGTTAACATTTGGCTTCTCTTCCATTTTGCCTGCTTTTGTAAATCAATTTTATTTGAACTATAACAGAAATGTTTCATAAATCTAATGTCTTCACAAATAGCTTTTAAAAAAATGTTTTAATGTAATTTCCTATAGCACCAGAGCTTCTTAAAATATAAAGCTATTGTACATCAAGGAGAATTTTGCTGTATACATTCGTGCATCTAAAGACAGGAGAGGGCATGCTGTACTTAACTTGTTTGACCTGTAATGTATACAAGGAATGGAAAACTTGGCTGCATGTGTAATGACCTGGTAGCCCAGGTAATTTCCTTTATGCCTTAAATTAGATAACTGATGTTCATAACGCACAGGATCTTGCTTGTTGAGCAGTCTAGCATTATATTTGTAGAGCTACCGCTATGCTAACTGGTATTACATTCACATTCAGTGATTTATTTGACCTGGGAAGCCAAAGAATTTCTTCTTTCCTAAAAGGATGTTTTCTAGGGTTCCAAATGATCTACATTCTAGTTTTCCACTTTATTACAGTTCTGGTGAATACATGATCATTTGCAATATATGTGTGTATATATATGTATATATGGTGGGACATTACGTATATATAGTATATACATCAGCATATATTGGGACATGACTTTCACTTTGGTTTATGATTTCAACATTGTTCTGTGGCTTCACCAACCTGTTTCAGGAACCTCACAAATAAATCACTAATACTCGTGGAAGTTATCTCCTTCCTTAGATAAAAGTGTATCTATAAAGTACCAGTTTGTATAGAGTATGCTTTGGACCTGACCCACTGTTAACTAAAGCATAACATAAGCTAGAATTTGCCATGGCTGCTTGACACACACAAAGGTATCTTAATTAACCTGCATGCAGAAATTAACCCTTAGAGTACTGCTTCAAGTTCCTCTATTTATTTTGTTGTTTAATTTTACCAGTGGGCTATGCTGCTTTTCTACTCAGCTCATAGTACTGTACATAAAGTACATTAAATAGCCATACACAAAAATAAGTGAGAAAAAGGAAAAAAAAACAAACAAAAACCAAACCAACTTCTTATAAACAAGGGATTCTACAAGACTAAGTACCCCAGGTTGCTAATGGGTAATGTATTCCTAAGCAACTACTTTATTTTTAAGGTTTTATATTATGAGGTGAATTAAAAATATGTGATGTTTCACTGCAGCTGTGTGCTTGTTAGGTTTGTTCCTAAAGTATCATAGGTATGTCTCCTATAGAAAGAAGTCAGTTCTTTAAGGGTTAATGTGGGGTTAAGGAATCCTGAGGTATTCTCCTGCTTGTCCTTTCTTAAAGGTATCTGCATGTTAATTCTCAGATATTACCTGAACAGGTGGATATGAAGACTGTATGGATGACTAACTGAATGAATGAAATAATTAATTTGAAATGCTTGCTTGTATCTTGTAAATGACTGGAAAACAGAAATGTGATTTCTGAATCAAGGTCTCTAATGAAACACATAAAAATCTCACCAGAGTAGAAACTCGTATATTGACAATTTACTGTGATTTCTTTTTCTTTCAAATAGCCCAATAGAATCCTGCCAGAATTTCTACAAAGATTTCACATTACAGATCGACATGGCTTTCAATGTGTTCTTCCTACTCTACTTCGGCTTGCGTGTAAGTAGCGTGTCTTTGATAGCATGAGTCAGGGAGGGAATGTAGCTATTAGGGAGAGTCCTTCAATACAGCCTGACTTTACAATGGCTGCACAAAATTAAGCCAATTCCTAAAAAGCACGAGCAAAGCATTTGATTGAGAACACTTAATAATAAGCATTCAAGATCACTAAAGAGACCGATGGTTTATAAGCTAAGCCGTCTGTTGCTGAATGTTCTTGTGTGGTAGAAAGTGAAAACTATCACAGTTCAGTGGTGGTCAGTGACGTCGAATCTAGTTTCAGGGTTCTCCATGGAGTGATAACTACCTCTGCAAGGTTAGTGAAGTTTGATCTATTCCTCTGCTGCTGGATATGTCTTTGGCAGTTGAAGGTTGAGATAACAGTTGGTAGAGCTGCTATGTTCAGTTTTATGCACATCCACTTTCCCAGACTGCTAATGAATGCTTTGCAGAAGCTGTAAATACTAGTCAACATGCTGAAATGTATGTCTTTAGAATATACTTATCACTTTCTGAAAATCCAGTAATGCTGTTTCAGGATCTAAAAGCTGGGACATCTGAAACAGGTAGGCACTTTTAAAGGTTTGGGCCAGTAATGCTTGCAATTCAATCTGTTGGGATTTTTTTTTTTTTATTTGGTTGGATTTTTTGGTGGTTTTTTGTTTTTGTTTTTTGTTGTGTTGGTTTTTTTTTAAATATGCTTTGAAAACTAACTTTGCTTGCTGATTGGAAAAGCAGGGAAAAAAGCCCTTGAACATAATAACTACAAGGAAAACCTTGTCTAAGCAGAAAGCCTGCCATATTGGTCTTTAAATATGATACAAGTGCTGCCTTGTGATCTTCCTTTGTCCATTTTCCTTCTGAATCACAGGAGCTCCTATGTCACAATGACAGTTGAGTTCCTCCTATTTCACTCCTGACCAACTTAACCAACTTTTTCTGATGATCCAATAAGGAATTTTGTTGCAAACCTAGGTTTTTTCATTACTCAGTCTAGGTGCAGTGTCTATCCTGTAGCTAAATCGATACGTTCCTTCAGTATTTACACTACTATGTATGCATTCTAAGCTGTAATTTAAAAGCATATAGTGTAATAGCCCCTAATTCTTAAAGATTTAGGGGGCTTTTGTAGATGTCCACCAGGGCTGCAATATAGGTTAACTTTTTGACATAATAGATTCAATCTATGGTACTTTTGTACTTCCAAGAGCCCCTTCTTTTAGAGGTATCCAAATGCTTTCTAAATTTTGTGCTAGTGGTAGGGTTGTATGCTCTCACCAAGGGAATTAAAATTACATATTGGCCACTCTACTTACTCAAAGCAGTAACTTAGGCTACATTATCAAGAAGCAGAGCACGATAAGAGAGAATATACTGAGAACTGATACTAACACTTTCATATCCACACTGTGTGGGTTTTTGGAAGGGAGAGAGAGTACTGTAGAGCCCCCTTTGATCCTGTTGACTGAACGTGCTTTAGCAGTTAGAGTATGCAAGATGCACTGCTAGAATACCTTTTTCGGGTTTAGTTTCAACCAAAACAAATCTTCGTGTTACCCAAAGCTGCTTACCCAAACTGAAGTATGGTAAGTGGGGATGGTAAAGATTCACTTCAGCTTAGTACTCCTTATCTAAGTTAAAATTCTAATATAGGTGTAACTTCAGTTCTCCAAGAATTCCTGCTGAACTAAACAGCAGTTCTTGAGGAAAAGGTGATATTTGGTTGTGTGGATACAAGAATTGGAATGATAATGAATTGTTAGTTATGTGATAAGCATCTCATACCTTTAGCTATTTTATTTTTGGGTTGTTTTTTTGGTTTTGTTTTTTTTTGGTTTTTTTTTTTCTGATAAATATTTCATGTGAGGACTCACTGGCAAATTAAAGTATTTAAAGAAATATTTTAAAATTTCATCTCATTCTCTCATCAACAGATGGAGAAATCTGTTCTCCCCAAAATGATGTTGCAACTGAAAATCATATAAATATTACCACATCTTCAGTTTTAGAAGATATTTGTGTTCAAACACACATATATCCATTTAAAAATCTTTGTTGGCTAGTATTCAACTATGTGAGAACTCAGAAGTCTGCAAACTGCTGATGAAAAGACTAAGCCCAAATTGCCTGAGTTAGCACATAATCAAGCAATAGGGTCTGGCAGAGATATGGCAAGTATGGAAGTAATCCTTCTTTGGAAGTGACAGAATTATGCTAGTGCTTCTAGAAGAATGCGATATCTCTTCGAACATGATAGGATGGCTTCTGTAATGAAATGGGCTTTTATTAGTTGCTAATTACCTAAATGAGTAACTGTTCAAATACTTCCATAGAAAAAAGTATGAGTGGCCTTTACAGTCGACATATTTTGTTTTCATTGTTGAATAACACACTTTAACCTTTTTGAAAGCCTAAAGGTTGTTCCCTGTGGAAGGATAAAATGCTGATTAGAACATATATTGGAGGTTATGAAAATATTGATCTTGCGTCGTAAAAAGCTTTTAGTTCCAAATATTTTAACTACTTCTAAATTCAACAGAACAGAATTGAAAGCTTCTGCTGAAACTGGATATTTTTGTTCAGTTTTCATGCTGGAGCATTGATATTGAGTAATACAGACTAACAAAATGTCAATTTATTTTTGGTTTTGAGTCTTCTCTGAGGAAAATGCTGCTCATGTTGTCTGTCTTCTTTTTAAGTATGATTTCAATGTTCTTGACATCAGTAGAGTCCCCTTTCCAATATTTTATTTGGAATTCCAGCAAAGTTGGTATGCACCATAAACATTTTCTGTTAAAGTCCTGAAGTAATTCTAAAGCAAGGAGATTAAGTGGATGAAATAGTTAGAGAATGTCAGTTTGCTTTGGAAGAAAGACAATGGATGTTGTCTGTAATTCAAAAAATACAAGCGCTGTTTTGAAATATATTAGACCAAGTTTTAAGACTTACATGAGTAAAACCACTGCATTAAATATCTTTGTGATGCACTAAAATAGTATATTTATTTGCATATTTAGATTTCTTATTTATATAAAGCAAATGTTTTAGTTATTACTTGAATGTGAATAGTAGTTTGACTTTATTTAAGTACACAGATGAATAGGCAAGTTCAAACGATGATGTCCTTGGCATCTAAGTTTGCCAGTTTCCCCTAGGCTGATTTCGTAGTCAGAGAGAGAAATTACCTCATCCATGGCACAATTTGAAGGACTGAAGTCCTGCTGCAGTCCCGAATTATGCCTTGTAGGAGTCATCCTGGTGATTAACTCTAGATAGGATGATAATGAGACTCTTTGCAAACTATCAAGTATTGAGAAACCTGTGAACAGCAATTACATGATGAGACTACTGCCAACATGTTTGGTGTGCTAGACCAAAGGTTGAAATATTAATAATATACTTACCTACACTTTTCCAGTATTACAGTGTTTGTAAATGTGAATAAAATGTTTTTTAGCACAGATATTGTAATTCACCATACAAATGATCTGTCTCTTTAGTTAGACCTTTCATTTTAATCTCAATGTAGTTATCAAGCAATGCACAATACAGACTTCTTTCCAGTGATACACGTTGTTTTGTCTGGACTGACCTAAAACATGAGTTACTTCTCCACTAATTTTAGAGTTTAATATTTTAGAATGGAAAATATTGCACCTACCTGCAACCACCATGAGCATAATCTGATTCTTTCACCTCCCTCCCTCCCCCCCCCCCCCCCCCCCTTTTTTTTTTCAGTTCATAGCAGCCAATGACAAGCTATGGTTTTGGCTAGAAGTTAACTCAGTAGTAGATTTCTTCACGGTTCCTCCAGTGTTTGTGTCAGTATATTTAAACAGAAGTTGGCTTGGTAAGTAAAATAGTTTTTCCTTTTAATAGCTGTTACAAAAATACTTAAACTTTGCACATTTTGATGAAGAATTTCTTCATCTTGTGGCATCGAGTAAGCAGAAGAATGTTAACAAAGATGCTTTTGCAGTGAATTTGCCATTTCAGCAGACAGGTGGGTTATGTTAGAAAAGGCACTTACTAAATCCATTTTGTTCTTGATTCATTAATATGATCTCCTACTGTAAGTGGTGGTGAACTCCAGCTTGGAAGTACTGCGTAACATGAGGCCGTTTTTATAAAACAGTGAATTTGATGTAATTGTAGTACCTTACAACCTGAACAGGTGATCCAAACTGTTCATTGGTTTGCCATGAATCATTGTCAACAATGAAATCAACAAATTTTCTTCACATTTTGAGCCAATATAGCTAAATTTTAAATCTACTGAAACAACAGATTTGGAAGATTTGTTTAGACACGTTCTGGGCTTAACATTTGTGTAGGACTGCTAGGAATGCATTAGAAAAGAATATGCCACACGTAAAAGGGAATACAAAATGAAGTAGAGCAGACAAAATAAATAATTAAAGAACATCCATAATGTGCCGTATGAAGTTTCTTGTACAAATTGCATGTTCTCTCTAGTTAAGTAAAATGAATGTCAAAATTTGGGAGTTTTTATTAAGGGAAACTTTCCTAAAAATGGCGTGCTTTGTGAATGCCATGCCTTTAGACAACATATAAAACTTCACAATTCGACAATGCATTTCTCCCAAAATACAGGCGCTCATTATCCCTAAAAGCTGAAGATAGTGGTCATCTTAAATGTTTCGCAGGGACAGGAAAATAAAACACAGGGTCTTTTATAGTATTATAATATTTTCAACTTGATTCAGAAGTGCAAAGATGCAAAAAATACTGATTAATTACTGTTGTCTGAAAATAGATTAATAAACGTATAACCACATTAGAGTTCATACTATATACATCAGTGGTTATTAGTATACCAAAGAAGAAAGCAGTAAAACCGCAAGAAGAGATCACTACAGATCCTCATATGATTACTGTCTTCATCATATACTTCTATCGTGTATGTAAACCAAAGTAATGCCTTTTGAAGAACGTCATACAGTTCGATATTATGATAGGAAATCAAATAAAAAAAGAAGGTATATAAATAAAAAACAAGCTTATGCTTAAAAGAAAACTGCTGATTTTGCTAGCTGTAACTCAGTCCCAGATTCTTCGCGTTATGTGAATTAATGGGATGGATTTTCAGACTTGAACGTGACATATCAGAGTTTCGCAAATTGAGATTGAAATCATTGGAGATGAAGGCTATCCAAGAGCAAAAACTAGAATCACAGGATCCATACAAAAGGAATATGAAATGAGAAAATAACGAAACTGCAAAACTTGAGAAATGAGGCAAAGAGATAATTGTTTGAGATTAGTACCCTTTGTGACTGACTCATGGTGACGCAGCAATCTAACTAACAGTACTAACAGGAATAAGAGAGTTTGCTCATTTAGCAGTTTCTACTGGATAGTTTTTTACAAGATTTATGTCACTTTGCAGGCAGAGGTAAGAATTGTACTTATATTTTTTCATAGGGTTGAAAGGATTTCCATCTCTCTTTATTACACCAATGTCACTTTTTATCAGTTTCTTGTTTATAGTCCCACTTTACCTGTTTTCTCACAGAATCCTCCTGAGACATTTATATTGTCTGCTGAGGCACAGATATTTTTTATTTTTTTTTAATGTAGTCATCTTAGGAGTGACATATTTACAATGTCTGAGCCTTGCACCTGTTTCTACTGTATTTATTCCAAGGGGGTTTTCACTTTAAGGAAAATCATCCTCAGTGAAATAATTCACTAATTCAAAAATGTGGATCATTGGGGTCCCTGACATAGCTGTAATTTGATCGGCAAATTATTATTTTGAGATGCTGTGATGAAAGAGTTTTTAAGCAAATACACTGAAGTGTATTAATGAAGATTGTCTATTCCTTTACACCTTTAAAAAAACATGGCAAAAATTTACTCTGCCTGTGGAGCTTAAATATTTTGGCCATACATGTAGGTAATACAGTGGCAGGACTGGGAGTGTGAGTGGAGGGGAAGGGAGGGTGTTTGGACCATATTATTTACAGTTTCAGGTTAGATGCCTACTTTTCCTTTTATATAATTTTTGTAATTGAGAGAGATATCCTTGTGCAGAGGATGATTCAGAATGCATAAGTTCTAGTTTCTGCACCAAGTGTTACTGTAGAAATAGGAGTCGCAGGAAGGTTAGCCTTCTAGTGAGGCAAATAAATAGGGAATGCTTATGTTAGGTTTTGAAAACGGTTCATTCCAATTTTTTTTTTTTACTGATTAAGCAAATTCCTTTGTATGCCTTAAATTTCAAGATCATTTAGGAGCCCTAATACAATAAATTGTCTGGAATGTATTGTGCATCAGGGTCTTTCCAGTTTATTTCACTATTGATTCATGTAAGTCAGCTGTAATGAGTTTGTCTAAGTATTAGACAGAATGAAAGTCACCAGACTGTGGCTCCCTGAATTCCCAATTTCACAAGAACTGTTCAGGTTTAGCTATCTGACAATAAAATAAGTATGAGCACACAGTTTGAACAGTATTTAAAAAGCCCAAATGATCCTGAATCGAAAATAAACTTTGCCTTCAGAGCACTAAATGCTCATGGAAATATGTGAAGTATAGCAGAGGACGTGTGGTCTGAATGTATCAGCTTTCAATGCACTGTAGTGGGTTTTTTTCCTTTTCTTACGCTAGTTCAGAAATGCCACCATGCAGCTATTATGTAAGTCTTCATATATGAAGCCTTCCACTTTCCCCACCACTTTTAAATGTTCACGTTTAAATTATGTTTGTATCTTAAAATACTTAATGACATTTTCAGCTAGTATTAAAGGGAATATGCAAGATGGATCAGATTATGCTTTTCCATCAAAAGGTTTCTAGGAATGGTAGTGTGTTCACTGTCTAATGTACAGCTGAAGGCCCAACAGCACTTTAAACCTGCAAAATATCAAATTTTTGGATTTGATAAATCCTTTAGAAAGGATTTCTAGGGTATCATTTTTGCTAACATAGTGTAGCATAGGAAAAGGAAGTACATGAACAGAATACACCTGACACAAGGAATGACCTACATATTATTGAAATATTGGGGGGAGTAGAGAAAGGGAAGAAAAATTCAATGAATCTGTAATACAGTGATATACAATGCTTTGACAGTCAGTATAAAAATTTGTTGTACTCTGACTTAAAATGTACAAACATCAGTGTGTCTTCTGATGTTCATTTACATCTAGATCCCTTTGACAAACAGCAGCATTTGTGTAGATATTTACACATAAACTAAAGCTATACTTTATAAAATCAGAAATATTTCTTGCATAACACTGTACAAGAAACTTTCTGATAGTGGTAGAAGGACAATTCTCCGCTTCAAGTGCAGGCTTCTGTGGACTGAAGAGAGTCTTCTCAAGGGAGGAATGATAACAGAAAGGGTGGAGTTCCTGGCTCTTGAGATTTCACAGGTAATTTTGACAGTTAATTTCAACCAAATTATTTCAGCACATTGCTGAGTCTGGATGCTGTCTTTACAGTCTAAGTGAAGGTAGGCTAAAAAGCTTGTTGGATGAAAATAAAAAAAGTTGCAATGGGAGAAATAATGAGTAACTGAGTATCGTAGCTAAGCTTCAGATTCAGATCTTTGTTTCCTTGGATAGCTTGCAGTCTGCCAAGTTGTAGCTGTATTCAGTAATGATTTACAAACACTCTACACACAACTTAAAACTGTTATTCTGTCTTCTATGATAGCAAAGCCACTTCAAATAACTGAAATGCCTTTTATCATGTACTTGTATGCTTATCAGAAAGGAAATACTGATTTTTATGAGCAGGCTGTATTGGAATAAATTGCCTTGAGAGGATGGTATTGTTAGAGGAAGACTAAACACATAAAATATGATCTTGGTTTCACATTTACAAGGACACGGAATGAGGAACAATCAGCCTTACAACTACAGTCATTTAAATAAAGCCTAATATATGGATTTGATAGTGTCTCATATGATTGAATCACAGAAATTAAAGATAGAAAAGTTTTATTAATCCATTTCCTTTTTCTGACCATGTGCTTTCAGTGCTTCATCTATTCTACTGTATACAATTTCAGGCGATAGAAACTGATTCCTAAAAGATTCTATTAGCAGGAAGATTTTTTCATCATCCTTCTTCCCTGACATCCCCTCTAGTCTAGGCTGCTGCTGGAGCCATGCTATTTTTTCAGAAAATAATGCAAGATTTACAGTGGGGAAAAGAAATGCAAATGTAGGCACATGCACAGCATAGTGAACAAATATCTTTGTGTGGTGATTAGCATAATTATGGAAAAGAGGGGATCCTTTTTTCCAATCCTTGCTCAAATTCTGTCCAGGTCCTGTTTCAGGCATCTCAAGTAATTTTGGATGAGGCCTGCGGTCTAAGTATCGATTCCTGGTCCAAGTAAACTGTTTCCAACATCTCTGGTAGATATTCAGCCTTTTTTGTGAGCTGCAGAAGGAAATTGGTTTCCTTCTGTGGAAAGAGATAGATGGCTTTGGAGAACAAGCAGAGTGTCTTATTAAGATAGATAAGCTGATGGTGTGAATGCCTCCTGGCCATCCAGCAAGCGTGCTTCAAGATGAAGCTTTAGTTAAAAATCTGTGACATGAAAACAACATTTGTTTCAATACTGTGCAGACGTTTTTGACATAACCACTACAGAACATCTCAGTCTGTAAACCATATTTGAATCTGCAAACACTTTATTCCTTTTGGAAAACGTACATCTTTTAATGGAACTTAAAGGAGTACCTTGGTTATGCTGACACAAAGAAGTGCGCTGATAAATACATGGTAGGGATACCAGTGTGAGAGAGGAATTATGGGCTCCAAAACTTTATAATTATTTACTGTCTTTCGATGCATCAACAGATCTCAAACTGATCCCTTTCTTAGCACCTTAAATTTGCAGTCATTTGTAATGATTTTGTTGGTTACGTATTGTGCATTTCTGCCATCTATTGGTGAAAACTTTGAATACACATCCAAATTCTACAATATTTCTTACAAAGCTGGTGTATTTTATACAGCTTTAAAGTATTTTGTGCCATTTTACTTATATTAGAAGCTATCTTATATATAATAGAAGCTAAATTCTGTAAAATTTCCTAGGAGAATTGTGTTTTATGTATATGTGCGTATGCAATACTTTTCTGGGCGGTAACATTTCTTTGTATACTTCAAATGCCTTCAAACACGTATCAGAATGAATTTAATGAAAATAGTTCTGAATACTCAATCTGCCTGGTGTTTTTTCAATAATGTGTCATTGAATGGACTGTATCACATTTGTATTATATTGAAGACGATAATTTTTTGCTTTCTTCTAGATACCATAATCAGTTCCACAGTTTTCACAGAGCATGTGTGTTTTGACAGGGTACTAGTTAAAGTGATACTTCACAACAGGCTTTTGATTTGTTACAATATTAATACTAAAAGGTAACCTTGTGACAAATATGTATTTGTCATAACATCCACGGCCAATTCTTATGAATGTCATTGCACGCAAGTGTGAAAATACGCTTCTCCTCTCTCCTCCACTGATGAGAAGTCAAACAATTTAGCCAAAAGACACTGGAGCAGAGGAGAAACTCAAGGACAGTACTGGTCACAAGTGTCGTTAGTTCCTGTTGTCTAGCTGACTTTCATAGAAACCGTGTGCTTGCTTCCCTACAGCTCTGAATTCAAAGTAAAGTGGATAATTTAAATCGTCTTCTGTTCCCAATCTATCACTGTCTGTGAATGGTGCTTAACACTGCATAGAAAATGACCCCGAATTCATTCTGTTTTCTCTCCTACTCTGATTGAGAGGGGCCATAGGTAGGGGGGTGTGAATGAGTGGCAGGCTTAGACCAAAAAGTAATCATGATCTCTGAATGTTGAGGAGCTATTGCAAGTTAATATCATGGCCGATACCAGTTATATTGCTTTAAATAAAAGTGCTTCCTAGTTTACCTGGCTGGCTGGACTACTTCGACCTCTTGCACCTTTTCTACTCCTGTCTCCTTTTGAGAGGAAAAACTTGATTGAGCAAGAATGCATCTTTAGTGGAAAAAAATCCAGTCTTAAGTTTATAGTTACCTGTAAACAAACACATACAGTTTGCTGCCATCCTGCTTTACACATGACCCCAAGCCCTGCTTCTCACTGGCTTGTTCTCTTCATTATGAAGCATTGCATCCTCTAGTATCATCAGTTAACTTTATCAGCATGGATTTTACTTTTCCTCCAGAATATCAATAGAAGTATTAAATAACTTAAGGTCAGGAATTCATCCCTGCCAAGACTCCCAGGGAAGACATGCCAGATTAATTTCAAGTCTTAATGGTTCTTGGACTACTTAATGAGTGCCATAGCAATGCTGAGTAAATTACATCAGTATTTATAGCTTTATCACTCAAACATGACATTTAATGGAAAAGCTAATGGGATAGGATGTTTTTCTAAAATGTATATATAAATATAATTCTTTATCTTGACCACTTAATTACTTTGTAGTAGAAGTCTTTGGTTTGTCTGTGATTGATTAATAGGCTTATGGTTACTTCTTTTAAATATATGGAAATAGCATTAACTGTCTTAAATATTTCTGGAACTGTCATAAACTATATGTGCCAGACTCACTGAAAACCAACATTAAGTCATCCACTGTGTGACTTTTTAAAACTATTGGATGCAAGTTACCCAGACATAATGACTTAAAAATGTCTGGCTTAATGGATGTGTTTATTAGCATTCTCCTTAGTTACGTTAGGAAGGGAAGTATGCCATCATTACATGATTGGCTTTTTCTCAGTTATATATGAATGAAATATATATGGGACACTTCTGCCTTTTCTCCATTATTACTGAAATGTCCACTGTGCTACTAGTAATAGAATGCTACAATTAAAATGTCTTTTATTTGCAAAAAGTAGGTCCATGGTTGGTTAACATAGTTCATAAACTTTCTTTTTGAAATTTGATGGTTTTAAATACAAAATATATATTACTATTTTGGACTTCTGTTATTTTTTTTCCCCCATGAACAGTAAATGTAATAAGTATTTTCATTTAAACAGCCTAAATTTGAATTCCATAATAATTTTTTCCTTTCTGCCAAGATGAAGTCATAGAGAGAACCCTCTCTTCAATGACACACTCTTACTATTATTTTGTGGTTATAATATTTAGAACTTCTAAAGATATATTAGTATTCTTCAGCATACATTTTTCAGATAGATATTTCCACAGTGGAGACCAAACTTTTTTTTCTACACATGTTATACGGCGGAACATAAGCAGCTAGACATTACATTATCTGATATACCCAAATTGTCTGTTGTCATCATTGGTTAATGTTCTATTTCATGTTTTTTCCAGACATCAATCCATAAACGCTTATGATCATAGTCTGCCAAATTTAGTGCTTCAGAAACACAGGATATCATTTTGGTATAGATGGACTGCAAAATTCTAAGTAGTTTGTAATAACTGATTCTAACTTTTTCACTCCTATTTCATTCAGTCATACTCTCTCTAGAATAGAATCATAGAATCACTTTGGTTGGAAAAGACCTTTAAGATCATCGAGTCCAACCGTTAACCTAACCTTGACATCCCACCACTAAACCATGTCCCTAAGCACCTCATCTATCCTTCTTTTAAATACCTCCAGGGATGAGGACTCCACCACCTCCCTGGGCAGCCCATTCCAGAGCCTGACAACCCTCTCAGTGAAGAAGTTTTTCCTAATGTCTAGCCTAAACCTGCCCTGGCGCAACTTCAGACCATTCCCCCTCATTCTATCATCTGTTACCAGGGAGAAGAGGCTGACCCCCACCTCACTACAGCCTCCTTTCAGGTAGTTGTAGAGGGTGATAAGGTCTCCCCTCAGCCTCCTCTTCTCCAGACTAAACAACCCCAGTTCCCTCAGCTGCTCCTCCTAAGACTTGTGCTCTAGACCCCTCACCAGATTTGTGGCTCTCCTCTGGACATGTTCCAGCAATGCAACATCTTTCTTGTAGTGAGGGGCCCAAAACTGAACACAGTATTCGAGGTGTGGCCTCACCAGCACCTAGTACGGGGGCCCGATCACTTCCCTAGTCCTGCTGGCCACACTATTCCTGATACAAGCCAGGATGCCATTGGCCTTCTTGGCCACACTGCTGCTCATATTCAGCTGGCTGTCAACTAGTACCCCCAGGTCTTTCTCCACCAGGCAGCTTTCCAGCCACTCTTCGCCAAGCCTGTAACGTTGCATGGGATTCTTGTGACCAAAGTGCAGGACCTGGCACTTGGCCTTGTTCAATCTCATACAGTTGGCCTTGGCCCATCGATCCAGCCTGTCCAGGTCCCTCTGCAGAGCCCTCCTCCCCTTGAGCAGTAATAGGATGGTAATATCATGTATATGGGATTTATGCTGAAAAATAAATCACTGAAATTCCTCTTAATAGGCAACCATTTTGCATTTTTTGTTAAGATGTTACGTAATTTTCGTCCCTCCATAGCCCTTCTTGTCTAATCAATATATGTCTTCAACATCTGGATATTATGCAAAAAAACCCACTGTTTTTTATTATCAGTTTAATTACTTTATGACTGCTTTTGTGCTCTCTAATGGTTTCAGTGGTCTTTCAGACTGTGATTAAGTCCCTTCTGGTCAAATGAAGATAATCAAAGTGTACAGTTTTGTCTTTATTAGAATACGGAATAATGTTCTAAAAGAAGAAAACCCTTTCCCTCAAACTGCTTAGGGAACCCATAATTCACTTATGCTGTCCTCTGGCATTTGTATTCCTTTGCATGAAGGGCATTTAAAAACACTACTTGTAGTGTCCAAAAAGATCATTGCATTACTATTAGTTGGATGCTTTTGAAATTTTCCTGAGCTACCTACAGCTTGTAACTAGCCTGTACACTTTCCTGAACGGTAGTGTGAGAGATAAGATTAATTTTTTTTTATTTAACTAATTGTTTGTTATCTTTAAAAGTCAGCTGAAAGACCAGTTGAAAATAAAATTTCATGTCTTGATTCCAAGATAGTATGTTAACTTGTACAGTACCGTGTAGGCATTCAACGTATTCGTTATATGTTATCTATTAAGTTTTTTCCCACTGATTTCTTGGTAACTGTGTTTTGTGGTTTTTTTAATACACTGAATCCGAGTCATGTTGCAGAGTGTGATCTTTTCAATGCTTGTTGTTTACACTATTTTATACTTTATAAGTAATATAATTAATATCTGCATAGGCCCCAAACCAGAAGTCCTTATACCTAGAACATGAGAGTTTATATTCTGGTAATTTTAACATAAGTTTTATGATTTCTGGTGACCGTTTTTGAACTTTAGCTCATTTTGTATTTCTAAGCATCTAACTTCTGTAAAACAGCTTAAAGGATCTCTTTTATCTTCTAACCCCTGGACTAAATGTACTGAGATGTCCATGTGGTTCTCATTAATTCAGCATCAGTTGTCTAGTGCGCACTGTAGTGCATGAGGCTTGGTTTATGTGGAATTAAGAAAAGGTGCATTTAAGTAACTTTAAAAAAAAAGCCCCAAAACCTAGCCATGTTCCTCCTGACCTTTTTGCAAGACTGAATTATTCATAAGCAAATCCTGTTGAAACTGGGATTGATATCAACTGATGCAAAGGTAGTTGGGATCTCTCTAGAAAGATTACAAGTTAAGAATTCTTAAGTCTCTTAAGAGACTTTAGAGAGTTCATGGAGTGGTTGTTCTTACTGAATGTCAGCGCTCTGAATGAAATTATGTACTCAACTGAGACTGGAGGTTTATATAAACTACATCATTCATATCCTTTTGATAATCTTTTGGCAACTCCTTTGCTCAAGTTTATATATGAATCTAAGAAAAGTCAAGAGAGGATTTGATTAAGATTTTCACTTGTCTTATAATTCCACACTCAAAAGGGAAACCTTCATTAATACATTTATTTAGATGCACTTGACCATCACTTGATGGGCCAAAACCCTGCTGGGATTAGGTAAATTTATTTCTTGTGCTTCTATGCTTCAGGTATTAATATGAGCAAAATTCTGACCTTCCTGCTTATGTGACATTTCAGAAGCAACACGTGGATGGATAATAGTTTGTAACAATTTCCTCCTCAATCTGTTCCTTGAGCCACTATTCAATTTTTGCAAATTGTGGTAATTTGCAGTACAAAGTCAGGTGACGTGTAGAGAAGGAAAATTTAGGATATAGAGATAAATGTTCTTCCAGCTAAAGTATTTAAGGCTTTTTCTAAGGTTTTGGACTGCAGGATGTTTATACTATCCGGCAGAGTTTCATACAATATTGACTAAAGTTAAGAAAAAAGTTATCTTTCATAGTTTGCCACTTTTTGCTACTTGTTTCATATCAGTTTTTTTGGATGCCTAAGGTTCTCTTGTAGTTTTGTATTTATAGTGTCTGTACTTACATTATGCAGGGCTTACCCTTCATTCACCCCTAGATATTTAGCATTCATTAACTTTGGTATTGCCTTCAGCAGTGTTTAGTACCATACTATCTCAAATTCTAAATAATAAAAAAAAATAGAAACACCTCAGAGAAAATCCAGTCCATAAATGGAAGGACATTTCTCTGCATCACAAAAGTGCCTCTGAAGTTATAGACTCCTCCATAACTACTTGCACTGCAGTGGTGTACCTGATGGATTGCCAGGAAGTCTTTGCCAATAAAGAAAATGATGCTCAGAGGGCAGTCTTTGGTTGCTCTTTATAGCTCTATGCTTTTGGATCTTTCTGCTGCTTTTTCCAGTTTCTTCTGTTCATGGAACTTTCTAATATGGAGCAGTGTTAAATAAGCTGCTACTAAACTTTAGAGTGCACTTTTTTCATTCAGGTATTTAGGTTTTAATTCTCTTTGAAAAAAACAGTACATTGTGTTTGCAAATTTTATATAGGCTTATGTTAGTTATGAAATGTTTTGCTCTAAATCTATCTACCAATCTTACTTCTCTGATTTAATATGTATAAAGGGATATGAAGCCAAAGAATTTGAATTTTCTTGGTATTTTAGGTTCCAACTATCTAAATTTATCTTGTCTTCAAAATTGCACAGGCATTTGCCGAAAGTAGGCTTTCTTATGAACTCTCCCTGGTTGCTACTTCAGGTCAGAAGCTGAAATATTGGAAAAGCAGCCTATTTGACTTTATCAGCTCTTTTGTTTGTTGCTAGTAAAAATACAGCAGATGGCAGATAAAGATTGAAAATAATTTGTCTTTTAATTTAAAAATAGTATTTAAACTTAGAAAAATGTTTTCTTTCTACAGAAATAAAACTTGTAGCGCATAAACCATTTTTTTTCTAAAGCTATTTTCTTGTTTCAGTTATAAGTGACCTATATATAGGGAAATTATTTTGCCGTCTTTTTAAATAAGCTTCTTTAAAGTAAGGAAGATGGAAGCAGGCTGTACAGGGGCAGGTCTAGCATACAGCATTTTGTTCAGCATTATCCTGTAAGGAGTGCTGGTTTTATTAAAAAAATAATAATATTGTAGCATTGTTGTTGAGGTTTAGGTGAAAAAAATCGGCCATTTAGTATCTTAACTGCCAAGTTAAATTCCAAGAGGTTTTGCATTCAAGTCAGACTATCTGGAGACAATAATCTGCCTAATCAAAAGGAGAATGTTGTTGTCCCTCATAAGCAATGATGACTGAGAGCAAAATGGTTTCGTCTACTGCATTATGAGATTTCCGAGGTAGTCAGGACTCTCCAGCGGTTATTTCTCCATTATCACCTAGTTACTCTGCTGCTCAGTACAAATTATCCATCAGCTTTATTGTCTTCCTAACTGCTGGTTATGTTTTTGTTTGCTCAACCCCTTACTGTGTGGAACATTTTCCTTCAGAACTGTATGAGTTTTTGTGTACAGGTGTGCTCGTGCTGTGCTGCAGAGGTATACTGATTCCTTTCCAACCACTGTGCATCCATACCTCCATAGACTGGCAGAAAGGTCCTTTATTGCTATGAGCTAGCTGTAATGGTAGTGGCCAAGTATAGCGTTGTCACTGTGTGCTGATGTCAGAGAGAATGTTATTTTCACATTTTATCAGTTTGCTCACTTTTACTTAATTCTGATCTGGGATGCTTTTCTCTGAGGTAAGTCAAATGAGTCAGTGAAGTTCAAGGATGTAATGCCTCTTCAGCCTTGTGACAGAAGAAGAAATAATCACAGTGGGATAAATATAAAATCGTAATATGCTTTGAATGCCTTGCACAACCTTCGTATTTATTCTCTTTTTCAAAATTCAACCTTTGGGACTCCCTCCCTATTCAACATCCAACTTCCATAGCTGCTATTGAAATTCCAAATCCTATAGGGGTTCTTACCAATGTTCTGTTACATAAAGGCTGCTGTAGGTAATAGATATATTATTTAGAAGTTTACTTTTTAATTATGCATTTACGTGATTAATTATGTATGTAATAAAATAAACCAAGTTAATTGTTATTGTATATTAAATGTTTATATATAATTTATATATCATTTTTATATATAATTTAATTATTTAATAATCAGATATTATTAAAGCATCGTTAATGAAGCATTTAGTAATGGCTAGATATGTGGTTAGGACAATGCTAACTCTTAAGAAAAAGTTATTTTTATAGTGGTAAGTTGGCAGGCAATATATAGTATGATGGTGTGGCAGTCAATGAACATCTGCATCTCTACATGTAAAATATTGCACATATAAATTCAAATGAGAAAGGATAATTTGTAAAGAAAATTGTGTGATCCCAGCTTTTATTTTCTGTTAAATTCCATACTGAAGCTGAATTTGGATTATTCTGCATTGTTTAATTTCCCTTCCTATTGTGGGCAAAGTGTAGATATCAGCACTGTTAAAAAGCAGGCATATCTAGAAAAGAAAAACAAGCCAAGATAGGTTCATCTGGATTCAGTCATGCTCACTCTTGGAGATTCATCTGAAGAAAATGATACACAATTGCATGCAAGGTGGATTGTAAAAGAAATGTGTTGCATTCAGTGGAAAATAGCAAATGATATGTAGACATGGAGGAATGGCATCTTCTAGGAAAACGTCAGACACCTAATTTTCTAGGCACTGGTTCCAATCTAGTCTGATAGTGCATAGAAATTTTCCCTAGCTTTCTTAGTGATTCGGTAATATTTGCCTATTAGTGCAAGTATTTCCGTGCACTTGAAACTTGCTGAGAATTTGCTTTTCAGTAGGCAGATTGCAGATTTTTCTGTCTGACGTGAATTTTGAGAGGAGTTTTAAATGCTTCACTGGATTTATTCTTGATTCAGCCTTAGTGCTGAATTGACACTTGCAATTCTCAGACTTTGTATTTAAACATGATGCCATACTGAATAGGTGAAGACTACATTTTAGTACTGGCATGGGGTGAAATAAGGGATAGTGATAAGTGATGTATGGACCTACATGACAGCTATATTTCCAAAAAGCAGTTAAAAGACCATAATCTTTGATTTCTATGAAATTTTATGCCTAAATTCTTAATCTGATGGTATGAAATACTCTGTTGTTATTGCAATATACATTTAAGCCATGTGCAAGGAATCGTTCTCTACACTGAGTAAAAGGGCATCACATCTCTTGGACAGACATAAATATTTTATTAAGTTTGGCACCCATCTGGTCAGAAAACTATTTTTTTTTTTAAAATTGCACTTGGATCATAATAATGTATAGATTTTTACGCTGTATCATTTTTATAATCCCTTCTTCATAATTAATATATATATGTACCTTTTCCTATGTATTCTTTAAATATTTGCTTTGTGCAACTCAAAGGCTAAAGAAGGTTCAGTGGCTAGCATGTATTAGATTGTACCGGTTGATTAGAAATGAAATATTTGACTCCTTTTCAAGCCTTATTTTGTAGTACGCTCCTTGTTTCTTTGGCAGTTATGGCCCGTGCCTTGTGACTCACAGGAGCAAAGACAGGCAGAATTAAAAGTCTTTGTTCAAACCAAGGTCCTGCAGCATGAGTCAGGCTTTAGATCTGCCCTTTGTCCTTCCTTTGCTTTTGTTCTTATCATTTGTCCTACTCCACAGTTACAGCCACTCAGAATAGCGTATTCCTGATTTTAGTGCAATTTGTTCCTGATGAATGACAGGGAAAATTATACAAGATGCTAACTTGTCATTCTTCAGGAAGTGAAACTACTGTATATTGGGTTGTAATGGGCACTTTAAAAAACAAACCCCCAGTTTCTAACCTTCAGTGCCACCTCTCTGCAAGGTTAGATTGCTGGGGTGTAACCTCTTATTTCAAGGGTCATCTTGATTTTAGTAGCATCATCAGTAAAGTGTCCAATTAATTTATTCTCCAAAAATCAAAGAAATAAGAAAGGCATATTTCCATCCTTTTTGAATATGGACTTCAGTATGTAGAAAGGATTACACATTTTGTCTAAGACAAAAAGAAAAGTGAGACACAAATAAATTCCTTTTCTCCCTAGCTCTTTTTTCCATGAGGTAAGTATGAATATTGTTTACCCTTCCCTCCATGCTTTCAGCCTTTCATTAAAAATGGCACCACCATCAGTTTGGTGGGGTAATACTTAATAAAATATGATACTTACAAGGTAATGCACTCTCATTTTATGTAAAGACCTGCTATTCACACAGTACTGGGTATATCTCTGCTTGTCTTATGGAATATGACATAGTCATTGCCTGAGGTGGTATAAAGCAGCAAAGTTAACGTTTACAGATCTAGTGACTGGTTTTGTTATTGCTAGTGCCAAGTTTTCTGAAAATGGTTTAATATCTTAAGACTTTGAGACTGGAAGATAAAAAAACAAGGCAATGACATAACTTCAGCAACTCAAGTTTGGATTGTAAATTTACCTTCTAAATCATTTAGTGAGATTAATGAGCTGTAAGTGCTTGGCAGAATGGACATTAGGTTGTTCTGGTTTTGTCATAACCCATAGACAGTGCTACAAAGCTGTACCAAAAAGTAGTTATTGGCCAGCCTGTATAGGTTTTATACTCTGACACACCAGGTTATTTTTTTCTATAAATAATACTTTTACCCTTTTTGAAATAGGACCAATGAAAATTTTAAGGGCCATTTCTTGTAGAACTGTAGTTTCAGAAGTAGCAACCTGAAGGAGAGGAAAGATAACATGTGGAACATTCTGTGTTGCCTTACTGTAAAATAAATTAAAAAGCAGTTTTCAAGGAGGGAATGGTCACTGGGTACAACAAAATTATTTTTCTCTACAGCAGGTTTCTCCTTGGCAGGTTTCCTTGTGTTTCATGTTTTTTCTAGATTGTGCTTTTGAGTACAACTGTAAGCAGATAGTGTCCTACAAAAGCAAAGAAAATCAGTCATCCTTATCTAACTTGTGCTTTAGAGGGCAATAATTTGATACCCGCTCCTACCTAATACATTGCTTGTCTATGCCAAAGATCTGCTCTTCCCTTGCCCTCTTGCAAGGTGGTGTAGCAAGCGTAGTTCCTGCATCACCAAAGGTAAAGTGCAGCTCAGCTGCTGAGAATTCTTACTTTCTTCTCCTGCATGTTTGAAATTAATAGTTTCACATTTGGATGGACTTTGAAAGCAAGTTGTCATTTAATGGTAGCAATGGCTCTGTAAGTATATCAATGCATTTTTATGGCAAATTCAGGAAGGGTCATGGAGTGATGTGCTCCAAGAAAACGCTTCTGTTGAAAATATGGAAAACATCACTTGTGCTTTAAATAATTTGTGTTCATGAAAGGTACCTATTGGTTTTAACAAGTCATCTTAGAGCTCTTTAGAACATCATGAATGTTGATTAGTTTGGAGTAGATACTTCGGAGTGGCACACACACACCTCTGGTGTTTCTGATAACACAGAGTTTAGGAGCCCAGGAGACTGTCAACCATGTCCTTCACAGGGGTAGGAAAAAGTACAGAAACACTGGAAAGAATGCCATTTTCCTAATGGCATCATCTTAATCTGCTTAAGTGGACTTCAGGCCTTAACTCAGATGCTCATCTGAGCTAGATGATGGGATAGCTAAAAGGTAGTTTTCTTGACAATTGAAGAAAAAAATAATTTAGCTTACAGAGAACAATTTTCTGTAATGTAATTTTACATCTAATATGAAAAATTTGGCCAAGTAATGGGTAGATAGTATAGATGGTAGAGAGCTGTACTCTCGCTGAAAACAATAAGCTGTCTTGCATAATCAGACTGTAGAACAAAACGCAAAAAACCCACTCCTTTGGAAAGCAGAAACTGCTGCACAGGGAAGTAATACAAACATTTGTGTGGCTCCATAATGCTGAATAGTGCTTCTCAGCACAATATGTCATCATCCTGCTGCTGCTGAAATTTAATTAATATTTTTAACTTGTGCAACAAGCTTATTTTAGATTTATTTCCAGGTTTTGTCATTTAGTTCATGTTTTCAGATTTTGATGTATACAACAGATTTAGCAGTGCACTGACAGAAAAAGGGAGAAAATTGATAAAAATCTGGCTATGCCAGGGAGCTGAGAGAGTTAAAGGAATACTGTCCAATTACTAAACCCAAATACAGGTTATGTAAACTAAACAGCTTGGCTCTTGCTATTTATTACTTGGGTACTGTTTTGCTTTAGAGATGTTCCAGGTTCCACAAGGTAAATGGATTCTACACCCAAACATTTGCTGTGCTAAGTACAAAGTACACTAATGATAGGTTTAAAATTGGGTGATAACAAGATGATAATACTGTTCAAGATGAAACGCAAACAGAAAGGAAAATAGTGTGCCTCACATGGTAAAAAATAGGACATTATTTCAGTTTGAGTTGTGATTAGTAACACAGATAAGTACTGCCTTGTTCAAATCCTTCCAATTTGAGAGGAATGGTTCAAGTGCTCACAGGTGTGTTATGTATATGTCTGCATGTGTACGTATAGAATTAAAAGCTATTCCCACTAGACTGTGGAACTTTACTATTGTGACCAGTGGGAACATGACCAGGTTGTTTGTAAGAACAGAGTTGTAAAGGTTACAATGTAAAGGAGTCACAGAAGTGGTTTGCCTCTGATTCACTCACTGCATATAGCTTGAAATTTGAAATTTGTGTGTACTGTTCTCCCCATTTCTATATTTGGCATTGTCACACTTTAATAACATTTCCAAAATGCTTTAAGATCCTGTACATTTCCTATAAGCACACGGTGCAGTCTATTTTTGTGTCTGCTTTGCATTGTACTCCAGATGGCATTGATGTATTTTTGGCATATACATCTTTGTGGCTCCTTTGGGGATTAAAAAATAGGAATGATAAGCATATTCCTGGAAATGAAGATGGCTTTTCAAGACAAAGTTTGTACATTATGCAGGGAAGAGGGAAGTTGACTAAGAAAGTATATCGTATATCACGGAAGGTATTATCTCACATTTACATCTTATTTTAAAGAGGTTTTTTGCTAATTGAATGAGATGGTAGCTGACTGAACAGAAGTCCAGTTTTGTGAATATTCACAGAGCAAGTCTGCTTGAGAGAAATAATAATAGAACACTATTCTTTGTGCTCTTGCTTGATGGCTAAATTTATTTTTTTTTTTTTTTTTTGCTTCCTTCAGTAATATAGCTGTCATTAACTGGGATTAGATGAAGGGTTGTTGTGTTTGGTTTTTTTATTTCATCTGGGATAAATCCTGTAAGAGTTGGCTGATTATGCGACCTCTGCCTTCTGCATACTAGCTTCAACCAGAAGGCAGATATGTAAAGTTACAAAGAAAATAATACACAGTAAACAATTCCTTTTATGTACATGAACTACAACTATATTCTTTCCGAGAGTACATGTTAATTCCAAGTGAACAGCATCACGTTTGTGGGTTTTGGATCAATGGGTGTGGTTCTTTGATGTATCTGAAAGGAGCTTATGTGGTAATATCCGGATAGAAGATGGCTTTTAAGCTCTAATGCATCATGGATCAGAGGAGCATCTGCACTGTCTGCCTGCTTCTGTGATTTGTTTTGTCCATCCAGTTTTTGATACTCTTAGTCTGTTTTGTGAGGCTGAGGTTTTGTATTTGAATTAATTCTGCTTGTTTCATGCTAACAGAAATGGACTAGTTTATACTGAATTGTCTTTTGGTAGCAACACGTAAAGGTGAAGTTTGCATTATCCCATGTCCAGTTAAATAAATCTGCTTCCAAAGAGAAGTTCTGCTGAAGAAAGAACTCTGAGCTATCTCTCCAATTTGATACTGAATTAGCAAAAAGAAGGGTAAATATATGACTGCCTTCGCTGTTAGTGGATTCTCTGACTGAAGACCGGACCACAATACTTAAGTGCAGTGCTCCTGAAGCTGAAGATACATAGTCATGATTCCCAGCAAGATTTTAGTCTACCGCAGTGCTTCTGGGGGCACACGTACAGAAACTTATAAAAGTACTAGAAGGCGTAAAAAATCTCTTGGAGAATTGTTCCAAAATGGATATCGTGTCAAAGCTGGACATAATATCCCTGAAAAGGAAGAACAACATACTTTTCGAAACTCGTTGGTGTCTTGTTATAGGGTCGGCTCATACTGGGGTAAGGTCCAACTCTAAATTTTTGTTCAGAAATATAGTTTGTGATTCTGTCTCTGGTGCTAGTGTTACTCTTTTTAGAAAAGATACTTTATTTAATTTTTCAGCTTCAAAATAATGCTACCTGATTTCTGGTTTTTTTTATAGGAAAAATTCCTTCCCAAACTCACATGCTTTAATGTGCTCATATCTCCAATATCTCATCAAAAGGGTTCAGTATTCACCTAGAATCGTGTAATGTAATCTTTACTGAAGGATGGAATGTAATCATCTGCCATGGTGGAGTTATTAGGAAATGATTTTTAAAACTGCTCTCATTATTTTAACAGGTGTAAAAGTAAGTTAAAGAAATGTGCAATAGAGAGATTCATTAAAAAGTCTTTGATACAGCATTGTTTGAAAGCAGTTAGTATACAGCCTATGTAGATTCTGAACTTGATGTAGTTTTGCTGTCCTGGTTCATAGGCTATTGATTTTTTCATGCTGTGTGCTATTTTCCCTGCTTCTAGACTTGCATAGCAGAGGCAAGGAAATGCATCAAAATATTTTGTCTGTGTTGCTTCCAACAGGCAGATTCTTTTCCTTCCATACTATTTCTTCTTGTCTTATTCTTGGAGCTTTCATTTTCGAAACCTATCTACAGGGCATGGAATATCAGGTTGCTCTGTTCCGTTGTGTGAAGGCATTCAGGATAGGATCCTAAAAATTACCGCTTCATCATATACATCTCAGAAAAGGTTCTGATTTCCTAAATATGGATTCTGATTTTTTAAGTCTTCATTAAACCATATGGTCTTAATCAAATATAGGGTAGAAGTAGCCATTGATAGTTTTGATGAAGATACCCTTCTGATGAATGGGTGAATGGTTTGTCAGGAATGGAAATGGTATACAGAATCTCTGTGGACTGAATCCTTATACCAATATTTTGGATATGCTACTGACAGAAAAAGCAACATATGACAATAAGAAGGGGATTATGTATCTCATTGATGAGGAATAATGTAATGCTTGATGGTGTTCTGGTAGATTGACCCCTCATGAATGAAGAAATACCCTAATGCCTGTTTTTATTTTTAGAATCTCATTAAAAACAAATAAGTTTAGTTGTTATGATTTCCTCCCCTTCCCCTTTATAGATTTAAAATTGTAAATTTCCTTTTTTGGGGGGGTTTGTAACCTATGGGTAATACTTATTGCTGCTGTATATTAATCTTGTGGAAAGCATCGGTTCAGCCAGGAGACTGCAAAACTGACAGATAGGAAAATATGATATTTCAGCACCTTTAAGACTGTGAAGTCAAGTAAAGCTTAAAATAATGTAATTTGGTTTACTGTAAACTTCATCAAGAAAATAATTTTCTACTGTAATTGCATTGCTACTGGCACATAGTTTATTGGTCATATTTATATTGCTATTCTGGTCTAAAGCATCCATTTTACTGGGTCCTTAGTAAAGACTCAAAGCAATAGCTGGAGAGTATTTGTACCTCACCTCACAGAACTGAACAAGCATATAGTGAAAGGAATAAAAATAGTACTGTTGTATTCTAGATCTAGCCTAATATTTCAACATAGCATATTGTTCCTGTTGCACAGATCATTGATTTCAGTAATATTTAAGATTGATTTCAGTTTTTTGGGTGGTATTTGGCCTCTCTTAGTGACCCTCAAAATTGGCCCGAAAGTTGTGGATGTGTCGATTTCTCGTATCTAAATTGTATGTATAGAATTTCCGGAGCAGGTTGTTGGGGGTTTTTTTGTTGCTTTTTTTTTTTTTTTTTTTTTTTTTAACAGATTCCAGGTTGAAAACTCAGAATCTGAAATAAAATTATACCACACGGAATACGTTTGTCTAAGTAACTGAGACAGCTTTGGGAAAATGGGAATTTTTGTTAGTGCTCCTATTATAGAATTTTGCTTACTATTCTTGATGCATAAACAAACACAAAAAATTTCTATTCTTGGTGAGTTGATGGGCCTGAAAGAGATAACATCTTCTTAGTTATGACTCAAATTTGATATGAAAACAGTGAGAGAGCATAGCGTGGGGCATTGTGTTACTGATTCCATGTGATTTGTTTTCAGAGAGAGGCTGGTTTTGCAGAAGCTTTGTCAATAATTACTCTTGAGCTGGACCAATTAAAATCTTTTCTATTTAACTTGTTTGAATTTTGATCTTGTGTGGATTCATAGTAAGCTACCTACTAAATAATTTAGGCCATTTTTAGTTTCACAACGGTCGCATTGCAACAAGGTTATTGCTGTGAGTATTACTGTGTTATCAGTTTATGGATGCATGTATGATTGCAAGCACACTTTCACATGTCATTAATACCAGCACCAGAATGAAGTGCTGTGTGGACTTTTCCTCTGGGAGTTACTCATTTGATTCATCATCCCCTTTCTAAATTTGAGGTGATATAAATAATCATACATTTAGGGGCAAACTCATTTCATCTGAGTTTAATGCTTACAGTTTATTCTCAGCAGCAGCTTTTTGTAGTCTATTTGAAGAATAAGGCTGAAACCTCTGAATTAGCTGCAGTCTTTCAAAATGAACATAATTTACCAGAAGGTCAAGCAGCCAATGCTATTAAATGTTTTAGAGTGCCAAGCAGATTCATTCAAAACCAGCACCTCTCATCTCTTTCACAGTCAATCTTTAGGAATAACTACTCAAGAATGAGATTTCCCCTTTCTCCCTTGTTTCAGCTCTGCTAATATGAGTGCATGTTGCAAATAGAACACACAAAGTCTTCACACGCTATAATCTACTGGGGAAGTGTGCACACTGGTGCATTGTACGCTGTAATTTGTCCCTACTATGGAGAGTTGTTTTGGCTGACTGACTTTGTGTTAACAGTGTTATGGGGAGTAAACACTGCAGGCTTAATGGGTTTCACTTGCAAACACTGAGTGAACTGATGCTTGCATGCTCAGCCCCTGAAAACAAGGTACTGAGTACCTGGAAACAAGATTACTTAAACCTACCAGCTGCAGCCCTACCATTGTCCAGTCCTTTTACGTGTTTGGGTCAGATCACTTTTTAGAGTTCTTTTTTTTTTTAGCTCTTCTGGAATACCTGTCTCTTATGAATACTCCTGATTTTCCTACTTTAAACAGGCTTCTTCCCTGCTCAGCTGTAAGCCTTTCAGCCCTGTTTGCAAACTGTCTGCCTTTCTTGCCATGGTATACTAAGAATGCTACTCCTAGTCTCTGCTTGTTTCCTCCTGAGCCAGGTTCTCCTTGACTCCGACATCAGTCAATGTCAAATGGATTTTAAAGCCCTCAGTTGGGTAGATTTTCTACTGAAGGGGATTATAAAACTCGGAAGTGAACCAGTAAATTCATTACTAAATCCAGTACCCAAACGCTCTATCCACTGAGGCAGATTGTATCCTTGTTCAGCGCCTGGTCACGAGCAGTGGCTCTCGGGGCAAACAGAAGTGTTTTCCTTCAATATTCATTCTGTTGATGAAATTTATATGAGGCAATGTCTCTACATAGCTGGAGAGAATATTACATTCCAATTAGGTTTTCATAAAAAAGACCTTTAGAGGTCCTTGAAAGCAAAACTGGGAATATAATTTTAATGGGTATTGAAAATACTTGAAATACATAATTTTTATAGGCTTCAAAGGTGTATTGTCATGAAGGGTTTTCCTAATCTCTGTTTCCTATACCTATTGATTTACCAGGCTTTTTTGATTAATATAAAATATATTTTATAATAAATACAAAATTTCACTATTTCTAATATGACTGATGTTTCTACAAAAGCTAATTAAAATACAAACACGTCTATAAAATATGAAGAGGTAGTGTCATCAGGATCACGGTCGTTTGTCTATGAAGTTTTCAATATCTCATCTAGTGAATCTGCCTTTTCTCAGTGCTTTTTAATAGGGCTTGTTATGTCCTGATACTATGAACATAGGAAGAGATTCTTTTTAAATTCCACTTTCTTGCTAGGATGATGGAACTCTCAGATTATTTGCAAGATGGGAAGTACAGAAAATCATATAAAATGACAGGAGTATAGGAACATAATAACAGAACTGTTTGGGTCTTGAAAAGAGTAGAATACTGGAAAATTCATTGCTGTCATGATAAGGAAAACTGTTATTTTAATTTCATTTTTGTTCTTCATATTTGAACCACACAAAGCAAGTAATATACTGAGGTTTCTGAAGATCAGAATTTGATCCTTTCTGCATAGTTTTTCCTTCAGCTATCAAACGCAGCCCCATGAGTAGTGTCCTAGACGAGATACAGAGGTTACAAGTTGATTGTAACCTTTTACAATTAGAAGCCAGTTCCATTTGTAGTTCAAATCTGTTCAAGCACCTTCCACTTTTTTTTTTCTTTTACCACTATTCTCTGAAGGGAATTATTTAAAATAGCATAGGCTGTAGCAAATGCAGAACTTAATCTATAATTATTTTCTTCTTCCATAAAAATTCATTGTTCTATCATTTGAGTCTCAGCAACTAAAATATATCTCAAGCATTGTAAGAGTTTGGACATGGAGGTTTTATTGCTAACGTCAATGTTTCTCTGGCTTCTTTTTGAAACATTGCAATGGGTAACTTGGCTGTCTTACTAACTTGAGATGCAATGCAAAGCATTTGAAAGGGACGATTTTTCTCCCACCAGCCATTTTTCAAGAAGTTCCTAGGGAGCGGAGTGAAGGAGATAGCTGGATGGAACAGAGCTGAGAAAGTTTAGGCTTGCTAATAAAGGTCCTCTAAACCCTTGTCCAGCCACATCGCTTTGGATAGAAGTAGCAACTGTGAGAACTACCCCAAATGGTGCAGAGGGACGTGTGTCTCTCAGTTTCAGCACTGTGATCCAAAATGATCATCCTCTAATTGCGAATGGATCTGAAATTTATAATTAAGTGTAATTTTATTGCTTTTTGTCTAGATCCCCAAATCCTATTTTCAGGTTGTGATTAATCTTTAGAGTTCCCCACAGTCAGTAATTAAAAAGAAACTTTATATCCATGTAACGTACAGACAGGAGTGATTTTCTACTTTAAGGCTACATATGGGCCTTAACATGAGTAAATATTTTATTTAACAACTCCACAAGAATACTGCAGAAATAAAGCCTTGATTTAAACATATCTCGCCACCTGCATCTTTGCTTTTGAGGGGAACCTTGACTCCACTGAGATGATGAGGTTGTGACCAGGTTTATATGTTTGCCAGAACCAGTCTTTTCTTAAGTTTCTAGAAGTAAAAAGTGGTTTATAGGGCTGGAAGTGGGTAAAATAACTGTCAATAAAGAGGAAGTATGAGAAGAAGCTGCCCTGGACCTAACTGTAACAGTCCCAATACCATGTTACACAATTTTTATGTAACTCTTGGCCGTACTGTCTAATAAAAATTATCATTGAAGCCTTATTTTAATTTTATAAGCTGTGCATGTGTATAATACACAATGTACTTTTATTCACATGACAAAGATCTACAGCCAAATTATTTACCATCAGCATAAGTCTCTTTTATAATTTAATCCCTTAATCTTTTGTGGTATTTTATTTTGCGTACACTCTGTATGTGTCTCGCCGGCTTTGCAGCTGTCTGGGAACTATTTGTGCAACCAGATTTCAACACAAAAATGCTATTTCTTTGTAAAATCAGTTACTTTGCTAATAGTCAAAGTGTAATCTATTCCTATAGTTATAGTTTGATGGAAAGAATTATAGCAGATATGTCATTTTTGAGAGAATGTGTGGGTCCTCTTTTCTGCTTGAATTTTTGGAAATTGGGGTGGAGATAAGGGAGCATTATTACAATAAAAGATTTTACGTCATTAAGATTTACCAATTTAATCAGGCGTATAAATAGTCTACTTTATCCAGGTTATCAGATCTCTTGCCCATAATCTCTTGTTTTTGACTAAGCAATGTGGGAGCTTGGAGGACTGAGGAGTTTCAGATCTGTGTGTCATTGACAGCCTGGAAGAGAAGGACATGTGCACTAAACTACCAACAGAACCTCAGTGAGGTTTTTTCCACTTAGCTTTCAGCCTGTATGTCTCCTCACATGGCTTCCTACATAAGCTAAGGCTTTCTGGTAGGATATTTTAGCTATTAAGGAAATAAGTTTAAAACAGTTTGAAAAAGACCTGGTAAGGATCTTGGAACCATTAAATATGGAAGAACATTTGAAAGGTATTTGACATTTTGTATGCTACCTATGTTGATTTCATGAATCACTGTCACTGTAAGTGAAATGTTGTTATAATCTGAATTATTCTTTACTAGAGTTGGTTTTTTTTTTCCCCTTTACTGCAGGTTTGAGATTTTTAAGAGCCCTTAGACTGATACAGTTTTCAGAAATTTTGCAGTTTCTGAATATCCTTAAAACAAGGTAAGACCTTTTCTTACATACCGAATTAGTTGCATTAGTGACAGGACATAGAAGGCTTAGGTTTGTGATCCTAGTAATATATGATTTTCTTTGCTGGAAAAAAAAGCATTGTTATCTGTTCTTTAAACCTTTTCCTGCTGATGGATGATTTATCAGTGTCAGCATCATTTGCCATGTGATCAGTAGAGGATTTTACTTGATGTGTTGTTACATTTGAAATATCTGAGCAAGACTGAGCGCTGATAAATTAAAAGCAGAATGAATTACAGAGCTCCACACTGATTAAATACTGCTTCTTTCCACATAATCGGTCCGTATTCCACCGCCTTGGAAAAACAGAGATCACAATTCATTCAGCAGAAACAGCTAAAAAGTATTTTGAAATAATCATTATTGCTCTGTTTCAGTTTCTTTGAACTGAGCATCCTTCTTCACATGAAAAACACATTAAAATTAATTTTACACTCAGCTATCTTTATATTGTGTTCATTGTCATTAGCGTTTCTTTCAAATAATATTTGAAATATTCCAAGTAACCTTGTGACTTTCACTGATTCTTCAGGCTATTAATACATGAAAGTTGTGCAGAAGCAGCACAACTTTGAACAAAAGATCACTTTGAAGGAAAAAAAAGGAAACTTCCCATGCCTGATAGCTGAAGAGACATTGCCTTTCATCATTCCCTAAAATGCTCCAGCTGAAGTATTGAATCCAGCTTCCAATAATTACTGTAAACTCACTTCCATTCTGAAATCCTGTGCTCTCTCCACCAGTTGATGATGCATGTGTGAAGGCTTTATATGCAAGTAGCTCCATTTACTTGCTGTGTTAATTAGTAGTGATGGGGAAATAGACCCTTGAGATTTGCACACACTCATGGTAAATGGCTTTTTCTTCAACCCTTAACCTTGAAGCTATTATCTTTGCTGTAAAAATCACACACTTTCTGTCCTTAGCTGTGTGACTGTAAGGAATCCAGTTCTTGGGAAATAAACAAATCAAGGAACGTGCAGTGAAGATGTAGTCCAGTAGCTTAGAATGCTACCAGTATGGTAAAGGAGAGTAATTTGTGCAGGAGCTCAGAATATCCGGTGAGTTTGCATTTAACACACAGAACAACTTCACCAAAAGAAATGGCAGTCAATGGAAAAGCCCCATAAACTCAAAGGATTTTGGATAAAGGCTAAAAGCCCCTTCAGGAGTGGTGTATTGTAAATTTCCAGATCCATAAATGAAGGGAACACTGCATTTATTGTAATCAGTGTATTTAGAGCTGGCTTATTCAGGATTGACCTGTTCGTTTAAATAGTGTTTCTCTGGTGCAAAATTTACTCTTAGATTAGATATCATCATTTCTGTGCTTACTTATATAATTGTCCAAATATCTATAAAACCCAAATGTTGATTATTAGAAAGCTGGTAAAGCAGAGCTTCCTTACGTGACTGTTTTCAACTAGAGGCGTTTCAGTGTGCTTGGCATTAATAACAAGCAACTACTGCCAAGATGAGAAACTGATAGGGTATAAAGGGCACTGCTGTGGTTTTAATATTTGGTGCAATTAGAGAAGAAATTCTGGGTTTTTTTGGTTTACTCTAACCTATAAATTAAAATTACTCCTGGATTAGTGACTGAGATATGAGGATTAAAGGAGCATATATTATTTACACAATAGGCAGAAGGGCCATTCCAGACACTGGAATCGAAAGGAAAAAGCTAAACAATGCAAAAGTAGAGGCAGTGAGAAGACTAGCAAAATTGCGTGGAAGTGTTAGATAATTATTAGAATATCTGAAAATTTATTAATTATATTTGAAAACAACCAGCAAGGCAAAACAAAATTTTACTGTGGCTTATTAAAAGTCTGTACTCTGCCAAGGATCCATTTGGTCCCCTAATTGGAAATTAAATGTATTTTACTCAATATTTTTTGTTCCTGTATTTTATGAAATAGAATGAATTGTGTGGTGTTCAGCTGAAAATTTCTCCACTTGACTGTTTTCTGATATTTTTTGACAGAACTACAGAGGCTTAGGCAGAGCTCACAATCAGGGATTTTGCACAGATGTTGGAAAGAGCTTAAAGAGCAGGAAAATGTTTGTGACTAATCCTTCATTTATATTTAGACTCTGGCAGAAACACAGGAGGGTTTCATAGACGAGTGATAAGGTAGAATGTTTAATAAATCTGCAAAAATAAAATGTACCAAACAAGTAATGTAAACAGTTATTTTTAATGACTGCTGTCATTTGCGTGTATTACAGTAATATGTGGAGACGCACTGACACAGTATTGTATCAGGAGCCACTTCTAAGTTCAGGTGAAGGATGATATTTAGCCTTTCATAATGGAGCTTTGCAGAAGCATGAGTTCTATAATTTTGTTTAATCTAGGAACCTGTTGTTTAGGGTCTTGTGCTGTGACTGAATTTTATCACCAACAAAATATGAACCTTAATCAACCATACCTTAAGAAAGAAAGAAATAGGGAATATGTGTTGATGTAGGTGAACATTAATTAATTGCAGAATTGCTGGTGTATTATCTTACTTCTGAGTATTTTTGTATTTCTCTCCTAGTACCCACAGTTGCCCACTTCACTAACTGTAACTCTTAAAAAATACTTCTAATGGAGCTGGTCTGATTAATTTTCCAGGTTCATTTCTCAACTTCATTTAACAAATGCATTTTTATTGTCCTTAAGTAGTTATAAACAGAAATATTAATTACTTCTACTGCAAAACTACTCCTACTAACACCAATAGTGATTTTTTTCCCAATTCTTACTCTTTTGGAATGTATTGCTTTAGGAATTAATAGTGATTTTTCTGAGGCATTATTCTTTCTTAGAAATGTTTTCAAAACCAAAACTTTCAAGGAGAGCTATTTCCAATACAGTTCCATGAATGGGTAAGATTATTTAGACATAGTAATACATGAACTTGTGTTCATGTACACGAACATACATGTTCCGTGTGTATTTGTTGAATATCCTTCTTAGCTTTTTGAAAACATAGTGATTTTTTGTGAGAGGGAGCTAGCTTTACTTATTTCCACAAAATTTTAAGTATGGTATTTTCCTGCTGAACTGAGTGAGGTCCTTGCTTCAAAGTAACTTTTGGCTACAATAGGGGACATACTACTCAGTGTAAAAGAGTTTCACTGGTAGGTTTCAAATTTTGGTTTTTTTTTCTTCAGAAAAATGTGAATACGAAGTATGAAAAACTCTAGCTCAGTATGAATTTCCACAAAGAAGTCCCTAGGAGTTCATGCAAGCAGAATAATATGAAAAATACTTAGGACTTTACACACCGAGTGTGTAATGCCAAAGTTATTTAATTTGGGAATCATCTTTTTTTCACAAAAGCAGCGTGACATTTACAGATTGGCTGGAATAGTTCATTAATTGAGCCCTAAAACTGTAGGGAAATAGTCATGTTGTCATGTATGCAAGTGTTAGCATGTGATGAGTATGCAACAAAAACATTCTCTTGCTGTTATTTTTAAAGCCACCACAGGTCTGGGGTCAAAAGCACAATGAATACAGAAGCAGCATACAAGCTAACAAAAAATGGAAGAATTCAAACCACATCAGTCAATCATATGTATAAAGGCAGTGTGCAGCAGCTAATGTTAACTGGCATTGCTCAGTTTAATTCATTGGGCCTGCATGGATGTATTGCAGGGTAGCAGAATATTTACATGTAAATAATTGCTGAGATGTATAGCAATGAAAACCGAGAAGGTGAGTGTACTGAAAGGCAGCCAAAGTATTTGTGAAAATGCATTATTTATTTCCATTTGTTTGATTATGAGTACAGATGTAGCTAAGGTTTCAATTTGTCTTTCTGCTCTCAAATGCATTGGTATTTTTCTTTCAGCTATCTAAATTATGCAAAGGTGAACTCTGCAAAGACAAGATAATACATATTTTGCACAGGTTTTTGATTACGTTTTTTAGGGAGCCTGCATCCCTTCAGAAATCAGCATCAGACTCTTTCAGACTAATGTATGCAGTTGTATACAGGTATATATTAAAAATGTGTGATAAATTCCAGTCTAAGTTCCTATTTGTTGCTGGGTTTTGTTTATTTTCAGTAATTCCATCAAGCTAGTGAATCTGTGCTCCATATTTATCAGCACGTGGCTGACAGCAGCTGGGTTCATACATTTGGTAAGTACATTTGAAAATACTTCATTGACTTTCTCTCATGGATCATCTGCTCTCTGAGATACTTTATTACCTGAAATTGCCTTGCTCTGGATAATCCCTTAACAAATCTATAGAGTACAATAAAAAAAGACATCACAGCTTCCTGAATTTTAGGCTTCTACTCAAAACTAATTCTGAATAGTAAGTAATACATCATTAACCTCAGCAATAAAGTATGAGACTTGAACTGATGCAACTTCTTGAATGATTACAATTTACCAGTAGGTGGCAATGTTTCCTAAAGAACTACCCAAGTGCTTCCTGGAAGGGGTTGGCAGAGCTGAAATGATACTGAGGCCCTGGGAAATCAATGGTTGTGCCAGAGGAAAGCAGTCCTGTATTTCCACGAGAAGTAATGGAATTGCTAACATTCCGGGTAGCAATTTTTTAGACGTTATTTCCTTCTCTTGTTTTTGAATTTCATTTTTTTTGGTGTAGCTTTCAGTCACTGATAACATAGATATTTGTAATAGATTTTTACTCCGTACTTAACAATACCTGATAAATGCAAGGTAGTATAGAAGTATGTACGAGTTAATAAATGTGAATATTCATACATATGATAGGTGTATGTCAATTGTTGATTTTAAACATTTTAAACTAATAGCTTTTACTGATTTGCTTGGTAAATATAATTAAATATGGTTGAGTGTTTGTCCTTTAAGTACATTTTATGATCAACTTAGAATCAGGAAAATTTCAAGGTGGTAGTAGTAAGAAGTTATTCAGGAATGGTTTTGGACTAATATTACAATTTAATTATATTGACGTTAGTCCAGAGCAATTTAATTGACTTCACTTGAATTACCTTGAGCTGCATCCAGGCTATATAAGATTAAATAGAGACTGTTTGTCTTGTTATACCTGAGAGTCATTTAATTTTCACTCTTATAAAGACACACTGAAATTTTGGATGTTTTTGTTTATGATATACTTCTCATTCATGGATGATCACATTTTTACACTCCTCTGGATACATATAGTATTTTTATCATAGAAACATCAGCTTTTTCTGTTTTAAAAAAAAAAAAAAGCTTTTAAAAATTACATCAGGAGGAGGGAATGCTATTTTCTAGGGCTTGGATTTGGGTTTGTTGGGTTTTGGTTGGTGTTTTTCTTTGCTTTTCAGCATAAGTTTCTCTTCTACCATAGGAATCCTCAAACTTCAAACTTTTTACTTTGGAACAAATTTCAGAGTGCATGCTCCTTTCCCACTGATAAATTTCTAACTTTGTCACATAAGTAACTGGCTTGTTGGGAAAGTGATAGTTTATCACTAAACTTAACATGTTACTAATGCCTTTAATAGCTATATAATACTTTAAACCGAAAACATCAAGAAGTATAATTGTACTGCAAGTAAGATTCACTCTGAAAAAGTTCTGAACAAATTGCTACAAAATTAACTTATCTAGCTGCACTAATAAGTTATATTATTTAGTGGTGAATGGAAAAGCTACTTTCCATAAATAGTATGAGTGGCAAGGCTATGCATGTTGGCAAGAGAACTGTAGTGCTATAATTGGGACAGGGTTAGGTTCTGTATTTCTTCAAAATAAATCACAGGAAAGGATCCAGAGCTTATATTATATGCCAAATTATATATATACACACACACACATGTGCACACACATATATCTGTAATTCGTGGTACAACACTACTAATTCATTATATGTCTTCTTGTACATCTTAGGTGGAGAACTCAGGGGATCCATGGGAAAATTTCCAAAATAATCAACCGCTAACATATTGGGAATGTGTTTATTTACTGATGGTTACAATGTCCACTGTTGGCTATGGAGATGTTTATGCAAAAACAACCCTTGGTCGCCTTTTCATGGTTTTCTTCATCCTTGGGGGATTGGTAAAAACTTCATTATTATTATTATTATTATTATTATTATTATTATTATTATTATTATTCTCAGTGCTATAATTAAATAATATCTGGTTTAATGAATTAAAATTAATTACAAATTTTAAAAATATATTTAATACACCCATTTTTTTTCTATAGATAAATATTTTGGTAGAGCTTGTCAAATTAGTCCAGTTTAGTACAGTCAGAATTTTTCTAATCTATTTAAATGAGTAATGCATGTGAATACAGGAAGTGCCTTAATATTTCAATGTATAATGTTATTTGTAGTCCTTTAATTTTTAGTGACTGACTGTAGTGCATTTTTTTAAGGCTGGTATTGGTACTTAAAGGCACTTTGCGGTTTCAGAAGTCCTACCCACCCTTCTGTGTTCCTTCCCAGAATTCCAACAAACACTGTGGCTTTGGACTGCTTTAAAGAGCAGCTTGCCTGATGCAGATGATGGCAAACCACATTCTCTTTAATTTCAAACATCCTTTCATGTTATATAGCACAATTTTAACTCACAATTTATCATATGGCCATAACCAGTATCCTTCTATATCAGCAAATTCTCATGTTCTTTGTCCTGTATGTACACAGCACCAAAGTTACTAATTGTCTTATGTCAGCTTTGCTATTACTTGTCAGTGTTAGTAATATTATAGGACCTGTTTCAATGTTATTCTCTAAACAAGCAAGGTTTATTTTGATATTTACACTGTGCAAGGTAAGTGCTTTATGGATGATTCACAATATATATTGTGCACATACATACATATGTATATTTTTACTTTACTCATATATTGATTTCACATATACATACATCTTACAGAGGTGATATGTATATAACTAGTGTTATGAAAGCGTATATATGAGTATATATATGCACATAAATATATGCATTCCCATCTATGTTTATTGACATACGAAGACAAAGACCATGTCAACTGGCAGTAGCTCTTCGAAGTATCCAGCCACAAGGAAGATGTTTGTTGGACAAAACATGGCAGAATATTTTTTATTTTCTCCTCAAAACCTTTTTTCTATCATGTGTTATTCCAATCCTTTTAAAAACATAAACTTTTGGAAAAGTTTTTTTTTGGGGGTGGGTGGGGGTGAGGGTGACCTTTTTGTTTCTTGGCAGGGGGAGTAACCCCTGATTCCATCTTGGTTTTGTCTTCTTTTGAATCCTAATCATGGGGGGAAAACGTCTGTTTTTTTAAAATAGAAATGTAACAGTAATGATAATACTTGAGTTTGTTTTTTGCAGTGGAGCTTGGATAGGTTTTTTTTCCCCTCCCCTCTTCAGCAAGAATTAGACATAATTGTATTTTATGATTAGATACCAGTTTGAATTAATTTTGTTCTTGTTTTGTGTGCCTATTTTTCCTCTTTTGACCATTTTCTTAACTGTATAAGGTGTGCACCTTCTCCAAGACCAACTTTTACGTTGAGCCCTCTTGTTTTGTTTGATAAAAACTTTTACATTTTTAAAATTTTCTTTTTAAACAACTTCATAGATCTAATTCTTTTGCATTTTCAGATCTTAAAGATGCATATCTTCTGAAAATATTCATCATCCCCCTTTCTTTGGCCTCTCTTTTTAGTCTTTTCTTCTGTCTCCTATCTTCTTCTTAGGCCATGTTTGCCAGCTACGTCCCTGAAATCATAGAGTTAATAGGAAACCGCAAGAAATATGGTGGTTCCTATAGTGCGGTTAGTGGAAGAAAGTAAGTATCCCAAGAGGCTCTGCTGCCTCTGCTGCAGTAGAACACTCTCTGCATGCCATTTTCTTTTTTTTTTGTTTGTTTTTGTTTCATGCATGTAGGCAATGTTTGCTCGCTACGTGCCAGAAATTGCTGCTCTCATCCTTAATCGGAAGAAATACGGCGGGACTTTTAACTCAACCCGTGGCAGAAAGTAAGTCAAAAAAGACCAGGTGTGGTTGTGTGACTTTAAAGAGCCCCTGAAGGTGGTAATAGCTGATTCACAGCTTATAAGGCTGTATTCCTTGATGTCAGATGTTACCACTGGAGAGTTGTCACACTATAATTAGAGACCTGGGCTATGCTATGGTACAAGTCACAACATTTTGTCCCTACTTGAAGAGAACCTGGATACCACTAAGACTACACTGACATACCTTGTAAAAAATGCTGCTGTTGCCTATGCAGTTAGCTTCTGGAACAAGGCTGACTTGTCACTTCACAGTTTTGGGCATCATGTGGTCATCTCTTAACTAAGCAACAATGATAATTCACATGGTATTTCAGACAACTCAGTTCTTTAGAAAACTTGTGTTTACTGGAATGCAAAATAAGAGATTTATCTTGGTTGGGTTATTCCATTAGACTGACTATGTCAGAAATCTGACAGTGCTGTTCCTCATTGTTCAAACGGCAGGTGCAGATCTCATGCAGCTCCTGTTGACTTCATATGAATATTGCAAACACTTGTGATTTTAGGATCTATGATGAGGGACTTCAAAGCGATTTTCTTCCACACACTGTATAAAACCTATCCTAAGAAGAGCAAGTAGTAGCCTTAGTATCAATATAGTATGGAAAAAACCCAAACACGTAAAAAATACTATTTTTACCTGGTAGCAAAAGTTAAATTTTATTTATTACATTATCTCATTACATTTCTATTGAAAGCCTGCTTGTCTTCTTGATAAAGTTAAAACCAGCTCTTTCTGGCATTCCCAGCATCTAGACCTGCTGGAATGTAACCTTTAATGAACTAGATGTACTTGGCAATACAGTAGTTTCTCCTCTATATTATCTTTAGTGTTACCATCTTCTGTTTCATTACATATCATTATGATATTCACTGGTACAGATATATTTGCCCTAAAAGACTAGTCATATAGAATCCTCTCCATGTAACATAAAGAAGGTACTGCAAGTAACGCGTCTAATTAATTGTCCCCTTCCTTACTTTAAGAATATATAATTTTTACTTTCTTCCTTTCAAATCATCACCCATGCATCGTTTTATAAATGTGGAGTATGGTTTTATCAAGTTGTTTCTCCACTCTGTGGAGCAGAAAGACTGTAAATGTCCCACAGAGCTAATTCTAGAGTACTGGTTTACATCACTGGGTAGATAAATCAAAAGTGTTTTCTTTAGTTATAGCTTATACTATTGTATGTTCAATAATACTCAAGCAATTAGATGACACAATTGAAAACTTCAATACTTTCATTTTTTGAGATACCCTCAAATGTCTAAAGTTTGGGGGGTTTTTTTACTGTTAAAAAAAAATGTTGGAAACTTGCATCATAATTCACTTATCCAGATTAACAAAATTATTTATTTATGAGCTAGAGTAGTATCATTAATTTCCCAAAATGGTTATTTGTGACAGTGGCCTACTCAGTTTCATATTTGTATTCATACTTGGTTTCTCAAAGGGAGAAGTTTTTCAAACACAGAACTTAGACCTCTGTTTTTGAGGTTCCAAAGGAGTTATAGCAGAGGGGAATATGGTTAAAAACTATTTTGCATACAGAGTTTTAGTCTCTCCCCTTCTACATTGTCACTAGTACCCAGCATTGCTCAGGTGTCTCTAAACTTGGACCTGATCTTCAATCAGAACCCCACATCCTGAAAAGCTCAACTCCAGATTAGGGGCTTCTGCTAGCTTTGGGGCGTGCTTAATTTTATTTTTTCACCTTTCTTTTTGTCTTTATTTATATGCACTGTCTGTTTGGTTTTAGCTCACTCTGTTACCAGTGCTTTCTCTGCTGATCTCTACTGCCCATATAACTTGTTGCTTGAAACTCAGCTCTGTCACCAGCATACAAACTGTTCAATTTACTTTATGCATTGTTTTCTGATTCAATTATTAATTACTAAGTAGTTTAAAGATGTTCTTTGCTCATGTGGGTCTTTCATCAGAGAATCTAAGCTTGGGAACTGCACAGTAAAAGCCATTAGCACCCATTGTTTGATGTTGCTTTTGCAGTCAGTAGAACAAGATTGATGAAATGTTATGTTTGGCCAAAATTTAAGTTTTCATTTGGAATTCGGTGCTGAGAGAATGGATTGTCAGAACCAATAAGTTTTTCCTTTGCTTGGGATACGGGCATGTGGTAGTAATTAGCAATGTAAGGTCTTTAGTTGAGCAACCAAGCATAGATTCTGGCAGCAAACATAATGAGAAACTACAGTTGTTCTATTCCTAACGTCAGAAGGTTTCTAGATAAAATTAAATGCATGGACAAAATGAAAGCAGCTAAATTTTGTTGAAAGATGTAGTTTCAGCTCTTAAAATAGCAAATGTGTATACTTTTTAACTTTCACCAAAATAGATAAATACATGGAATCTGCTTTGTAGCATTTATATATATGTTTATACATGTTGCCTCATGAACTATGTCTGTGGAATAGCATGCTTCTGTATGATTATTAAACATTCAGGTGAGAAGTTAACATATGAACATGTATGTTTTGAGGATTGCACTACATCACTTTAATAGTAAGGAGACCCTTGCTATAGAATTGTAACAATTGAAGCAGCTAGAATGTATGCATAAACGTTATTTCTACAAGCTCCACTTACTAAAGAAGAGAAACAACAAGTTTGATCTCACATTTCATCTTGCTTTTCAGCCAATAAAGTCCCCAAAGGACTCATAAACTAGATAGGAATTATTTTGCACAATAAAGAGGCTTACTTCTCTCTTACATGAGACACATACATACAGAGTTTGGAAACAGAAGTAGTTTGTAGGCAGTATGCAGTTATCACTGGTTAAATTTACTAGATACTAGGTAGTTTTGTTACAAAAGTCCACAGGGAATTTTAAATTTTAAATTTAATTTATCATCTCTGCTTTGTAATATATTCCTGTAATGAGACTTCTTATGTCTCATAGAACACAAAGCAGGAATTTTATTACAGTCTTTGATTGAAGTTTCACCTGTTAAATAAACATCAGTACTCATTGTTGCAGATTACAACCTAGTGCAAAAAAAAAAAAAATTAAGAAGTTACCAAAACAGGTAGCAATCCTTGTTTTGAATTTCAGATTTGTAAGCAATGATATCTGCTTTGTAGGTAATGAGATTACTGCTAAACAGCTATTTTGCTGCTGTTTACAGATCAGTTTATCAGAAGGCTCTGTAATGTTTTTACTATGTGCCCTGGTACACCAGAATCAGGTGCATATAGACAGGAAAAAACTGGCCCTTTTAGCTTAGTTATACTCAGAACAAACAGATAATTGCTTCTTGCTATAGTCACCACTAAATACAAATGATACAGAGAAAACCAGACTGTAGTTACAAAGATAGAAAACAGTTGATATTAAATACGTATATTTAACTAAGATGTAATTGGGAAATAAAATTCAGGCATGAGAAGCAATCAGAACTGTAAAAAATATTATTTTCTAATACTGCTAAGAGGTATCTTGGGATAGCAGTGATGTGGCTTCCAGTATATTCCAGTTTTTCTGTTTTTTCACATGAGCAATTCAGTTACTACTCTTTGTCCTTCCTGTGCATTTACCTGAGTGTATTATGTAGTACGTGATTTTACATTTTGGGAAATACTTTTTGCAAAGCAGGTATTGCACATAATATTATTTACATATTAGCCAACGTTCTGCTGATTTCTGTAGAAATGGGTAACTACGTAACTTACTTGTTCTGTTGAGCAGTTGGCATATTTTTATTAGTAATAGACTAGTAGCTACCTGATAGAGTTTTTGTAAGATATAACAGAGTCAAGCTTATGCTTTCTGAAGATGCAAAGTGCTTTCAAAATGCAAAACAGACAAATTTATAATTAAGGTTAACTCATTAATTGCTTCATCACCAAGCATTATGTCATCACATGGAAAAATATCTGCAATATTAGATCAGACATATCTCACTAAAACATTGTGAAACTTACTAGAATGCTAACAAATAACTATATGAAATCATGTACTTGAAATAAGTTATATTAAGGTAATTTCATAAATTAGTTACAAGCTAGTATCATGATTAACAGATGAAGTAGTTTGTAATGACAAAATACTGGATACAAATACTGGAGATAAAAGCTAGAGGTAATGTAGTTGAGTGGAGAAGGAAAAAATCTGACCTTTTATTACAGTATTATAAAAAGTCTATAGATTAGAATTTAGATTAGAAAATAATATATTATTTTATATATATATAAGCAGGGAAAGTTTTATGCTTTTTTGTTTGACTTTTTTTCATGTTACAAACTGAAATGGTATATAGCTTGAGTATTAATGATATTTCTCTTAGACATTTTTCTTAATAATTTTGAGACCAACAGCTGGTTCCCCACACCCTGTCTACATTTAGCTCTTTTTTTTTTTTTTTAAGGCTTTCGATTTGACTTACACTGTTTAGGCTCTTTCTGTAACCTATCTGTAGAACTCATGATTCAAGGGATGATTTTAGAGTGGTATTTTTAAAGTGAAGCACCATGGAAGGATGAGAAAGTATCTTTCACTCTATCACCATAGCCGATAGAATGTTGGTTTTAGAACGTAGCACTAAGACTGCAGGCTACTTTGTGCATGCATGCCTCTGGAAGGCTGGAAGAGGCAGTGATCACTTTGGCTTTGGATGATTTTTCTCAAGTGCTTCAACTAACCTCTTAACTATAAAGTTGAGACTTTAAGTCTTATGAGACAGGGGGTTACTTCAAAAAATTCTTGGTTTGGGATAAGTAGAATTCTGCTGTTGCACTCTTTTTGTGATATTTGGAACTTACACATTCAGTCCTAGCCCAAATAGGACTTACAAGATCATCTGTGTATTACTTTCAAGCCAAAAAAAAGAACAACAAAACCTCAAGGCTTATTTATTTATTTATAATGGTCATATTACTCAGGTCTATTCTGAGGTTTGGTTAAAGATCCAGATGGTTTTTTACCTCTACTAATTTATAATTAATCTTTTATTCTGCATTTACTAATTTACTTGAGAATCAAGATTGTTCTTATCCAATTGCTTAATTTCTGCATTCATGTGTTCATATGATCAGACTGAATTTTAATTCTGTGAAATATTTTCTGATTGAAGACATTAGCTTATTGTAAATCAGCCCTCACAAAGCTCTAGAAAGCATATGGAAAGAACATTTTTAAACCGATGGACTGAAAGAGAGACTGGATAATTTAATGCTTTTTTTTTAATCTTTCCTCTACCTTGAATTATTGACTTTTAATTCCATAGACGTAATTCTTTTTGCCTTTTTCATGTGCAAATGCTATCAAATCCAATGGAAATTCTTTATGAGGGCAGCAAGCAGAACACAGCTTCACGTGAATAGATATTGGCAAAGAGATGATATTATTTTCTATACCTGTATGTATATATATAAACTGCTTATCATGTCCCAATAGTAAATATTTATGCTAAACATTGTTAAATTTTCAAAAGATTTCAAGAAAATTATTCAGAGTCATTACTGTAGTTAGTATATAAGATTAAAAACTGTATTTTAATGAAAACAGTTCTTTACTGTATAAGCTATTAAAACCTCTTGTTTCTCTTCTCTCATGATCTGCTCTGCTTCCCAGAGATTTCTTCAGATTTCTTAAATTTACAAGCCATAAATTAGCAAATCATCAACTTATCAACGGGAAGAATCATCTGTTAGAGATTCCTTCCAGAAGGAAACATGGGATTCAATCACTAAACTTCACAAAGAAAAATAAAAACTGTAGACAGATAGATATAGTAAACAGAAAGACAAACAGATAATTTAAGTTGACAGGCCATCTTGGACTCATTAGACATTTGAATTTGATTAAAAATTAGAAAAAAAAAATTAAGTCTTATCCAAATTCTTTGGCAAAGGTCCATTTGCTGCAGTAATGAGAAGCATAGCTCCAAAGAAAGTGACATTAGATTATTATATTAAATAATTTGATACAATATGTAAGATATTATTTTCCAGTGGGATGAGAATGTAATAAGAGAATGTGACATGGATAGCATTATGATCCCTAGGGATGTCTCTATTTCCCATCTGCTAGCCATTCTTCTAACCTCACTGTTTCAAATGAAGTCTCACTTAGTGATAAAGAAAATCTGATGAGTGTTAAATAGATTGACAGATAGAACTAATAGGACAAACTTTTTTTTTTTTTTTCTTGCTTATTAAATTATATCCATTCTTATGAAAGCAAGAAAGGAAATGTGGGAAGTGACATATAACAACATTATGATTTAAAAAAATGTGTATTCTATGTCTCAAATCATGTTCCATTCCTACAATAACTGCATTAATTTTATATTTCTAGTTTAAATTGTAAAAATTTCAACTTTTCCTTCTCTCTGCCTAAACTTCAAAAAAACTTTGGGATTTGGCATAAAAATAGCAGTTGTTGCTGTCTAAATTTTGACCCAAGAAAGACTGAATCTGGTTTATAGATCTGCTGATCTACCATAGTCTACAAAATATACAGGCTGTTCTGTTGCAGAAAATTAGTGGTAACATTTGGGGCTGGTTTCTATGGAAAGAAATGCATTGGCTCTGGTCATGAATGAAATGCTCAAAAATCTTAAAGCCTTTACTAACTCCTGCATTACTTACAAAGGATTTAATTGGTTTTTGACTCATTAAGTATTCAAAAAAATGCATAAGGCAAGTTGAAAGTGAGTAATGGTGGGAACATAGGAAGCAATTTATTTAAGGGAAAATATTTTCAATTGATTTCAAAAGTAATAACAGAGTGTCTTGTGTGTGTGATATCTGCTATACAAAATAGTATAAGAAGGAAGCCCAGGGTTTGGAGGGATTAGAGCAGTAGACTAAGGTCTGTTTGCAACTCCCATGCTAGTGCTGGAGATGCGGTTTACGCCTGCATTTTACTGTAAGCTTTCTATTATGGACCCCTTGTGCATGCCATAGCATTTAACAGCTTTTACTTCTATTTATACTAAATTATTCACTTATTTCTTACAGTGATATAGCTGTGTTGTGTCTAAATGTTGTAGTACTTTTTATGAAAGCAGAAGTACTCTAGATAATATTACCATCAAGACTGAATTAAAGGATGAATATTCATCCTTTACTTAAATCTACAGTGGAAGCTTCTTAACTAATCCAGACCCTGGAAGAAACAAATCACTGTGCTTTTGTCTTATTATTGCAGTTTCAGATGTATGCATCAAGCAAAGAATGTTAACTTTTATTTCTTAACCTGCTTTATAGACAAGCATTGTGCAATTCCTTAGATCATAAAAATGTGAGATAAACTCATTTATCTGGAACTGAGCAAGGAAGTCGAAATAAACAAAGTAGCTCCCCGTGAATCACTTATGATGGCATCCTATTGCAGACAGACTTAGATGCAGGCTCTAATATGCAGTTTAAACAAAGGAGTGTACTATTTATCCAGGATTAAAGTATCTGAAATGCACTCTGTCACCCTGTTCTCTAGTAGAAATCTCACTTAGGTGGGCATAAAATATTTGAAGACCTGTATAAGCGAATTTGCTATACTATTTCTATGCACTTCATAAATAATTTCTAGTATTTAAAGATGGCACACCACCAATATTCACTGAGCAAGACTGAAACCTGGGTTTGTGTAAATACGCTTGATATAGTTTCATAGTTTTAATAATTCACACCTAATTAGGGTCTTGTGTGTGACACATTACCAATTTTGCGTTTAAGAGAATTTGAAATGATTCCTTCTTGATTCTTAATTTTATGTACTTATATTGATCACAGGGTAAATTAATATCTGCATCAGAGGTAACTTTCAAATGTCTGACATCAACGATTTTCCATTTATGTTAATCTGATGTATGCTCCAGTGCTGTTCCACTGATCTGTGCTGTAATACCATATACTGAATGTAGCTCTTTGAGTGTTTTCTGGTATTAACCAATTCCTTTTTCTTTACTCACAATATAAGAGACATTCGAAAGAGCATGGAACCTGTTGGAAATAACAGATAGTTTCTGTCAGAATTAATCACAGCAACTTCAGTACAGACTGCATGAGTTTACTCTGGTTCCTAAATAGATGGCAGCTGAAGCTATCAGGTCCAATTTACAGTAATTAAAGGTACCTCAGACATGTTCTCACATACGGCTATCACATCTCCAGTCACAGTGTAGTCATATTCTTTTACACATTTCATGTTGATACATATTTGAAAGTCAGTGCCTTTGGCTTCCTGGTAACTTCAATACTTTTGAAATTTTTGATCCTTCAGGAGTAAAGAGAATAATGAAAATCTACTTTCTAACAAGCAGTTGAAGGAGAACAAATGTTACAATAAAGTTGCTGGGATGTTACGCACTCGACAGACAATTTGCTCTATCCTTGAATATTTTTTACTTGTCATCTTTTACTGGAAGATTTCTAGAGCCTGATTTGAGAATCAGTGAGAAAATATCTTACAGGTGAATTCTTAAAAAAAATCATGTCTTGATTTCAGAAGATTTTATGCTCTGTCTTCACAGACAGATGTGAATGACTAATGCAAAAAGGCAAGTTTGGGAGTAACACTTTTTAGTTTCATACCTGCTAGATTTATTTTTTAAAAACCAGTCTGGTGTGTCTTTTTTTTTTTGGTCCAGAAGTGTCTGTTCTAGATAAGTTGTTCCCAGTCTTTGCTTTTGTCATGTATACAGTACATCAGCAAGTTTTTTTTCAATTGTTAAAATATTATAACATTCTTCTGGCTCACTATACACATTGGCTAAACAAGCGGCCCTTAGAGGACCATCCCTGGGTTCGAGTCTTCTGTGAAAAAAGAGAAAAACATGAAATCATGACTCTACAGCATATATTACTCTATCTGTATTAATCTGAGAGAGGAATTTACATTAAAATAAGGCATGTGTTTAACCAAATAAGAAAGAGACACATAAGCACATGCATAGTTTTCACATGATGGAACTAAATTAGTAGAATCTTGAGTATGTTAGGTAAATCATAAAAAGCACAAGCAGCTAGAAATGTAAACTGGTATATTTAAAGAATGCATACCACTAATAGATAAACAAGACCATACGTACAGTCTCTGTTGACATTTATTGACTTTTCTTAATAAGAAAAAGTGACTGAAACCCATCCTTTGCTGAGGAAAACCAGTTTGACTTTACAAGAACCTGTTTACATCAAGCACAGCAGCCTGCTACTGGCATACAAAGAAAGGATTTAGATGGTCGATAGATGAAGGCATGATCAGAACACTAAGCAGAAAAACCATAAAGAGATTTGAGCATATGTATTTGATATAAATATTATAGTTTTATAGAGACATCTAGATCAATATGCGCCACACTTCATTTAGTTACTTGACAAGTGAACACCATGTATTCAACTGAATGCTGAATAGAATTTTGTATTTAGTATCTTTGATTTATTATGACAGACTAGTTAGAGTGAGTTTTTTCAAGTTCTTTATACTTGTTCCAATAAAATGGATATAATTTCTTTCAAAATAAACAGGCAAAAGATTTGCTTTTCATATTGTGTCCTCTGAAGGAAGAACCATGCAGAGATCCTTTTTGAAGAATCCTATTCACAGTGGATCTGTTTTCATTTACAGTGCTCTTTACATGGATTAAGTGTATGTTCTCAATTATCTCATCTCAGAATTCTAGATGTTTTAGCTTTGCTTATTTCATTTTTTTCTTCCTGAAACTGTTTGTATCTCTGGTAGCTTTGAGCCTTTTATCACCATTTTTGTTTACTTTATAAGAAGCATTTTTATCAAATGTATCATTATGTTAATACCTGAGTGGAAAAAAATTAGGTACTGTAGAGAATTTCACCTGTGTAGAATTACAGTTGAAATCAGCTGTGTAGAACTGTACTCATTTTTCATATTTGGTCACTGTAATTAATTTTGAGAAAGGTAAGTACATATGGGAGAGAATGGATTAGTCTGGCTTTATTGGTTGATAGAATATGGCCCCTTATAAGCTTCTGACTCTCTGCAAAAGATTCTTTTTTCAGCATCACAGTCATGGAATATGGATTCCCATTGGTATATTAAACCACTTTCACCTCTGATACATGATACCAATGACAACTATTACTTAACAGAAACCTTAGTCCTCCTGAATATTTATCAGCAATAAAAATGTCTAAATTCCTGAATTGTGTTTTTTAGTATTGTAATGGAATTTCTAATATTTTTTTTTAAAGAATGAAAAAAAAAATTGGAAATCATCATAATTTAGCTGAATACTGTATTACTTTTGAGGTTTTTCATAAACAAAAGCCTAATGCAGAGGTTAGATATTCCTGTTGACCCCAAATTATTAATACAATATTTTCCTAGCAGCTGAAAGTAAAAGATATCCAGTATGTTGGCTTTACTTAAACTCTTGGGGCGTGGAAAAAATGGGAAGGGAATGGTTATTGGAACAGAGGAAGTTATAAATCTTCAAATCATATAGAGAAGAGATTGGAACAATATAAGCTCTCCAAGTTTTCTTAGATAATATACCTAATAACTCTCTCTGGGCAAGTAAGAAATCTGTTTTCAATTTCTTCTACTTCTAAGCAAAAATATAATTTATGTTAAACAGAGGGGTTTTTTTGTGGGAGTTTCGAACCAAAAATTAATGCAAGTATCTCGGCAGAAAATATTCTTTGAAAACCAGGAGTTTTTGTTGCCATCACTGCTCAGGACACTGATTGGCACTATATAAGAACAGCAAAGCAGCGAAGAATAGATCATGTCCAGCGCCAAATCAGAGTGCTAAAATGAAACCATGGTGCAGATGCCTTCTGATGCTTCCAAAAGAATCAGTCCTGATGCTGAAATGCAAGAATATTTGACAGCCGAATGTTTTATTTTTACTGCAGCAGATTGCTATGAAACCCTACTGAATGAGAATCATAACAGGATTGAATTATTTTACCAAATCCTTTTAGCGTGAGGTTTTTGGAGTAGATAACCTCTGGAGGTCTTTTCCAACCTGAATTATCTTGTAATGTTATGATCCTATGAAAATTTCTTTTGCAATGGAGTAATTTGGGTTGCACACTCTCTGGTTTGTTGTTTTTCTCTTCAGCTTACCCATATTTTTGAAATGTGTACTCTAATTAATGACAGAAAAGAACCCATATGAAGTGAAATCTCCCAGGAAGGAAGTACATGTTCTGCACAGGGATGCAGCGTAGCACAAGAGCATTCAGGAAGAGACCTTGCTAAAGCTAACAGTACAGGATCTGTACAAAGCAGTTGTCTACAAGAAGAAATTATTTCTATTGTTAAAAATAATGCATCAACTATGCAGTTGGAAAGTTCAATTTCTTAATTAGTAATAGATGGAAACATCTGAATTTGGAATTGCTTTGTTTCACATTTGGCAGTTCAAGTGGCAAATAAGTTTGTAAAATTGCGTGTTTGTAGCATTTGTGCACAGACTATATGACTGCAATGAAGTTGATTTCCTGTTAGTTCAGGAATTGTATCTATACCACCTTGTCCCTCTTCCTGGCTTCTGTGAGCAATGTGGTAGTTGGAAGTGTTAGCAATAGGCGTATCAAAATCAGCAGCTCTCTTAAACCCATGACAGTAATGGAAGCTGGGGTTTCGTTCCATGAACAAAATTGTGAGACAATGTAGGATGTTCTAATCACAAATTTTTGGACTTTGCTTTGCAATAATAAAGGAGCAAAGATTCCTTAAGTCAGGAAGAGTGAAACTTCCTAGGCCTTTTCTTCATTCTCTCAGAATTTAAGATGTAGAATTCAAGAATGTGTATGTAGGTATATATTGTGCTTCCATCTTACATGATCAGATTAATCTATTAATGGAAATGTGGAGCAGCAGAAACCTTTGTGACATCACACTCTGTGCTAACTGATTTTCTAAGCAATCTATCGCAATGGTGCAATAAATAATGATTTCATATTGTAAAGTACTCTCTTTGTAGGAGTTACAATAGGAAAAAGATTTCTTTTTTAGTGCTTATGGCCTATATTTGGCAAGCTTTGCACTGCCTTCATTGGCATAAGTGTCTGCATTCAACCGTGTAAAAATATCGAATCATTTTAGTGAGATTTGCTAGCTCATTGTGTCATAAAACAAAAATTTAAACAGTAAATCTCAATAGAGGAAGTAAAGATGTGGAGGAAGATGTGTAAAATATAGAAATATGACTTTGAAAGGGACTGGTTAATATGGTGTATAAACATATATATAAATGATGCCATTTATTGTTAAATGTGTCATACAACTTGGCCAAAGGGTTTCTTAATAGTAGTCTTTGCAAGTGAGAGTGTATGTGTATATGTGTTTGCAATTGCAAAGCGCCTTTTGGAACTGATGTTTTCCTTCTCTGGCTTCATGGAATGGGATCTAGAGTAACATCAAGAAGAGACATACTACTTTTTGGCCAATAAAGTATAATCTTCTTTTTTTCTTGCTTGCTTGTGTTATCGTCTTTGCAAGATTAACTCTGATTTTTCTGTAACAGGCACATAGTTGTCTGTGGTCACATAACACTTGAAAGTGTGTCCAACTTCCTGAAGGACTTCCTGCACAAGGATAGGGATGATGTCAACGTAGAAATCGTCTTTCTGCATAAGTGAGTAATCTTTCAAGATTAGTCTTCATCTGTTATTAAAACTCATGAAATTAAGCCATATCTTTTGGGGGAAGATAGAGGATCTTTCAAGATCCAAATAAGCATAAAATTAATGTTTGCAATTCTGTTAACAATGTATTTGGAAAAGTGTTGTTTTCTCCAATTGTTTTATAGCCCATTGCTAAGTATAGGTGTTTCGAGCAGGCAGACTTCAGACACAATCACGTCAATTGTGAGGTAGCTAGCCAAACACATAGTTGAAGTGGGAATGGAATTGTGAAATAAAAAATATTGAAATGCTAATAAACAGATGTGAGAATTTTCTTTAGTGGCAAATATTTCTAGTGAAGCTATCAAAATTGATAAAATCAGTAAAATCAATGAAAAATACTGTATGTCATGAACTGAAAACACATTTTCACCTTTGATTTCACTAGGAAACAATTCTTATTTCACATTGCAAACTGTCTATAGAAAGAAAAATGTAGGTGCAGGTGTGGTGTTAATATAAACGAGATACATTACCTTACAGATACAGTGAAGATAGAAATGAAATTCATGTCATGGTGATAATTAGTACTGCTTTTTTACCCATACATACATACTTACACATGATGTGGGATTTGGAAAGGTGTCTTAAGGCGGTTGCTGTTTGTTGCAGGCTCTGCACTACACGTAACACAACATCAAATAGGCGCGCCTACAGGAGAAGCTGCTAGAAATAGCCATGTGCTAGAGAGAGAGAGACAGTATGAAAGGTCTTTTCTGCTCTGGAATGGCATCTGTTTAGAAGTGTTGCAAGCTATGAATGAGTAATATTTTTGCATTTAGCAGCAAGTTCTGCACTCGTCAAAGAGAAAGATCAAAAAGTTAAAGAATCATTTATGATGATTCAGTAAAGGAAGCTGAAAAACTAAGAGTCAGCAGCACTTGCACATTTTTTTTTTTTTATCTAGTCTTTTCAAATTGAACTAAAGATGATATCCTCAAGTAACTACATTGTTTGCTTGCTTGTTTCCCCTCTCTAAGTAATAACAAGAACTGACTGTCGGAGGAAAGCTGAGACCCTGATTTCCACAGTGAAATTGCATGGTGATAGGAATTAGGAAACTGCATATGCACACAAAGGGAGTTTAGCACCTGGCTACTTGTTTGTGCCTGGTTTCTTCTGTACCTTCACAGACAAATGTTTGCATGTATCTGTTTTATTTTCTTATTAAATTTAGCATGTGGCATGATAAAGATCTCATGCACTTACTATGTAGCTGTTAAATCCCTTCTGTTTTAATGAGCGGCATCAGAAAAGGTATTTACAAGGTTGGTGCCACATTATATAATAGACTGTGATCCGTTAAATTTTTTTTTGTTTATGGCAATATGTAATGAGACAGAAAATCACAGCGTAATTATATTTGTTTTAATTGTAGCTCATACAAGCCATAGGGTCCCTATAGGGTTCCTTTTCCAGCTCTTCGTGATTTTTGCATCGAGTTGTCGTATTTGGTGCAACTGGCTGTTTTGAGAATGGTGGGGGCATGCAGGGGATGATTGTCTCACTAGACAATTTCTGTGGAGAATGCTGTGTGAGCATGTTTTCAAACGTTTGTGCCGACTCTTCTGGATTCATATATGTGAGAAACTGAGAAATTATGAACGTGTGGAGCAGCACAATGAAGTGGGCCAGAAGTTCTGTAGACAGAAGTAAGGAAGCGAAAGCAGTATGGAATTTGTCTTTTAAGTACTAGACAGTTTCCACACCACGGGAAAAGCATCAGCAGAAATCTGAATACCGAAAATAAATACATGGGTTGGTTTATAAATTAAGGGAACGGGGCAGTTATGGAAACTGAATTCTCACTTGCTCTTGTGTTTTCTTCCTCTTCCCAATGCAGTATCTCCCCTAACCTTGAGCTGGAAGCTCTTTTTAAACGACACTTCACTCAGGTGGAATTTTATCAGGGTTCAGTCCTTAATCCCCATGACCTGGCGAGAGTGAAGGTAACAGCTCAGTTGTTCTATTCTCCTGCTAATTGACTTTTTTTGAAGTGCTCATTGCATTATTTGGGGGGGGAAAAAAAAAAAAGTAAAGCTCTTCATATAACCCCAAAAGATTGTTTTTCCATCTCTATTAGCTTGCCTAATAAATTATAATATATATCCTTACAAACCTGTTCTCCCAATATCTTTAAATCTTCAAAGCTACAGTAACACTGTGACTTAAGATACATTGACTGCCATTGCAATGAACTCTTTATGAATTTTTCATTGGGGTTTAGTTCAAGAGTCTATTTTACATTAATGTTTGATATAATAGAACATTGTCTTACAGTAATTGCTTAAAATGCTATTGTCTTACCTTTATCAGAACAATTAGAAAATAATTTTTCACCTGTCAAACCCTTTTTCTATTGTCTAGAATCCTGGGGAAAAAAAAAAAAACAATTTAAGATTTTTGGTGGCTAAAATGAGATAGTTTTATTGTCTAGAATTTCTATAGTGAATTATTTTGTACTCTTAAAGCAAAGCATGAAGCTTAAATGAAATGAAAAAAGGTGTCAAGCTGTCAGATACAGCATTAACTCTTTTATGTTTCTTTTTTTTTTTTTTTCTTATGGAGTATAAACAGGCTACTTAAACTAAGAATGTTTTAGTGCAAGTTAACACTTTTGGACTATTAATCATGTCTTTTTTTCCATTTTGGCTGCAGAAATTGCTTAAACCTTTTGTAGCCCAACACACACTGTTTCAGTTCATCAGAACAAAATGTTCTAATTATGACCGTAAAATTGCATGTTGGTATTTTGTGTTCTGTATTCCACCCTTCTTTGTGTTGCTATTTGGTTGTATACACTGAAAAATACTTTTGTCATCTGCTTTGAGTTAAATAGAGCTAAGGTTTGTGTGAACATAGAGGTCCTGTGAACAGATCAGTTCTCCTCATGCTTTCTAAAACTGGTGCTCGGATTCTAAATCATCAGTTCATCCCCCTCTTCCTCTTTCTGATAGGAAGGTACTTAAATTCCCAAACAAAGCTGCAGGACTTCTGGGAGCACTGTTCTGATATAACAGGAACTTCATATGGATTTAGTGGTCTAAATTTTAGTTTCTGGTTACAAAAGACATGTCCATTAACACCTTCATGCCTCAGCTGGTACAACGTAAGCATCAATAATTGAACTGGCCTGGTCTGAGCATCATAAGCAAATTTCACAAAATTGCTGTGTGTGTATTGAGAGCTGTTATCATCACTCACATTTACTCGCGTTAGCCTTGTAACATTTTTGGTTAGCAGTATTAAGAACTGACATTCACGCTCATGATGGCAGTGTGGGATTCCTTTATGATGAAAGAAGAGCTGGAAAGGGAGGTTGCTATTTATGTTTGCTTTTTCTTTGGTGTCTCAGATAGAGTCAGCAGATGCGTGCCTAATCCTTGCCAATAAATACTGCGCTGACCCAGATGCTGAAGATGCCTCCAATATTATGAGGTAAACTCATTAGTTCTTCATAGGTTTTTGGTTCTTAACTCTGATTAGCTAACTTCTGGTGTCCAGGTAGGCTATAGCCACACACAGCTTTATTGCTGATCTGTTGCACTTGAAAAGCATTGCAGGATTTTTTTTTGGGAACAATTACAAGATTGTCTCAGAAGTTCAGAGATGAGGATACCCTAAATTCCTGCCTAAACTGTTTTAATTTAGCTGCTTTAGAAAAAATGTGTCAGGACAGTATTGCGGGACCTAGGCTTTAAGTATTCATAGCTGAGTGTAGTCTCAATAGAAATGAGAGGAAAGGGAATGCAGCTATGTTGTTGCAGCAGTATGTTACGTAAGTGCATGTGTTGCATGTACTGTTAACAATGGGGCAGAAGGACCCTTAATCACTTCACACCTCATTGCTCCATGGTATATCTGCTTCTAAAAGTAATTACGCTGCTTGGGGGAAAGCAAGGTATACATTTCATGACAGTAACGATTCAGTGGTCTCATAGCTCCATCCTCCTCTTTTACATTGAAGACCAAACTTTGCTTATTTTGATTGACAAGGCACTGACCATGTTAGGGATCACCAGATCTTGTCCTGCTTTCCTCCTTATATTCTCTGAAGGAAGAAGATGAAAGAGTCAGGCAGTAGATGGCAGCTAGAGTTACCACAAAGCTAAGCCGTTCTATTTTCTCTGTTTTGTTCATACAACCCTAGTTTTAATGAGATCAGTCTTTCCCTTTTAAAATTAAAATGTCAAGGATTTGTTAAAAGTTCTCTAATACAGAGTTGGCCAGTATTATGAACCAATTTTACTGGCCTGTCAGATGTTTGCATGCTGCAAATTGAAGGAAGGGCATAATAAGAAAAAAAAAAAAAAAAAAAAAAGTCACCTCTGGAAGTAGTCCACTGAGTGCAAGAGATCTGGCTGTCTGTGGGAGGTGCAGAGCTTAAATACGCCTAATTTTGTTTTCCAAAAATGCTTTTGAGTTTCAGTGCAAGAAGCCTTATTTTGACATTAATTGCATAAATACATTAGAAATATTCCCATTGCAGATTAGTGCATTCTTAATAGATTTAATACATTTAATGTAATAAAATGCAAAATTGTTATTTTGAGAGTGGAATTCTCTTGTGTTTTCTCACATTTAAATGAGTTTAATTCAACAAAATTGAATGTTTAATTAAATAATTCAGTAAGAAATGGAAAATTAGAAGGACGACTTGTTTTCTCCTTCCAAAAGATAACATAAATTAAAACCACGCATACAACTTTTTTTTTATCTGTTTCATGCTCTGGCTTTGATATGCTTCAAAGTGCAAGCCAGACCAGCAGCTTACAAGATGCTTCCTACAAAACACCACTGTAAACTGTTACAGCTTTCAGAGTCTTATGAGACTGGTGATTCCATAATAATTCACATTATTTTTTGGTTTCATCGTTTTCTCTCCTTTTTATACCTTTAGTTTGTGTATACAAACCTGATTTTTTGGCTTGTTTCTTTCTTTAGTTTTGCTCAATGCTTTTTTAATTTTTAGTTTGTGTGTTCCTCTCTTCATGTCATGTTGTCAAACCACTCATTTCTCAAACATTTTTCTTTCCAGCCATTTTTAAATCTGTACGCATTTGAGTATATCTTAGGCTCATTAAATAATTAAGAATGCAGTCAAGCTGCAGATTATGGAAGTAGCCCATATTTCATAAATTCAGAGTTCAAATATCAGCTTCAATATTGAGCTTTGCATTAATCCATAAAAATTAAGATGAATTTGCATGTGGATTTATGTCAAACAAAATCATTATTCAAGGTGTTTAAATATGATGAATATCTAGCAACTATAATATGTGGTGGGGCAGAAAGAAAGGGATTCTTTTCAGATATTTATCATTGGAAAACTTGATCAATTATGCTAATTCAAAGACATGAAGATGATCACTGAAGATTACATAATAATTGCAAGTGTATTATTTGCTTAATGGAGTGAGTACAGTATCTGAACAGAGCTGCTAAAACAAGTCTATTTTTCTGTAAATTCCATAAGAGTAAGCCATTCCACTGAATTTCTGAAGCTTGATGTTCTCTAGTATTAGCTCGATTTGACTAGATGTTAATATTGCATAGGTCTGACTTCAATCAGTATCTTTACAGCCAGATGAATAAGAGGGTACTGTTATAATTGTGGGACTTCACAACACTGTGAAGGTATTGGGATACATTATTCAAATACCCCACCAGCTAAAAGTTTGTTGTTTTTTTTTTATTATTTTTTAGAGTTATTTCAATAAAGAATTATCATCCGAAGATAAGAATTATCACTCAGATGTTGCAGTATCACAATAAGGTAACGTGGCAACCAACAGCGTCTCTCCCCAGAGGTTTTGCTGTATTGCATTCTCACACGCAATTTTTCTATCTCCACTAATAGTATTTTTCTTTCCAAACAAAAACATCCTAATAAGCCTTATCATGTAATCCAGTTACAAGTTAATTCAGTTTTATTTATATATGCAAGGGACCTTATCAAAATCCTCTGACATTTATTAATTGCCTAGGGTCTAATTCTCAAAGCTACAGTGCCCATAGTTGCTATTGATTCCAGATGAGCTTTTAACCACCCAGATCCTTAAGTTTTGCTCATCTTATTGCACTAGAGCTAGCTAAGATGAATTGGTGGCCTCTAAGCAAGTCATCTGAAGTCAGTTCTTTGTGGATGTTTTAAAAAAAAAATGCAAATAATTATTGTCTTATTGGAGATTTATTGTAATTTTGTGTTTCTTGCCTGAAAATGTAGACCTGAAATTGCCAAGCAGCCAATACAAAATAAATAAAATTAAGTGATTTTTCATATAAAATATAATTCAGTCATGGAATTTGTTCCTAAAAATATTGCGGAGATCAAAATGATAAATCCACTTTGGAAAGGAATTTTGAAAAATTTTGATGGTAAATCTGTGGCCTTTAAGTGCAGTGAAGTCAATTCATTCAATCCTGAGGAAGTCCAGAAACTGCTGATTAACAGGGCTAGGAAGAATATATCAGAGGACAGACTTCTCATATGTGACCTGCTTCTTTTATTATTTCTAAAAGCATCAACCACTGCCCAGTGTTGGAGAAAAAGCTTGGCTGGGTAGCCCTTCGCTCAGTGAAATACAATAATCCTGGTACTCAGAAGGTTTGGCTGCTAACAACTCCTTATACCTGTAAACTTTGGCTAGAGCAAGAGCAATTACTGTTGCTTGTGATGTCGTCTTCCTGTATGCGAATGGAAGGAGCCTGTCTTTGTATAGAATAAAAGCAAGGTGTTTCTCTGTTTTAAACAGGTTGAGAGGAGATGTTTTAAATACTGCATTTTTCCTTTGTATTTCCTATGAATGTGCCTTCAAGAATAGCTTTTATCAAAGCGCTGAACTGTAATATTAACTTATGAAGGGAAACAAGCATGAAGGCCTCTGTGTTTCCTTATGTCTATCCATTTCTGTAAGGCAGATGGAAGAGACAATCCGCTAGAGTTATGCCAATAACTGAACAATATTAATACCTATCTTAACTGACCGGTGTCAGTACTGGAGGTCTGTCTTGATCAGCTATTTTCTTTATCCATATAATTAGCAGTCTTAGGAAAAAGTCTGGACTTCCACCAAGTCAAGTGCTGTCCTTCAGGGTGGAAGGAATGAAATAAAAAAGACAAGAAGATGTTGTATATCTTATTAAATGACAGTGTCTTACAAAGGTTGCAGCTTCACACAAGTTGTAATCTAGGTTATATTGGATACCTGTATATTATGTATGTGCCTTATCAGTCAGAGTGGCTCAAAGTGCTGTAGAAGGGATAGACAGGCAGGAAGGAAAACTTTACAACATTCTGTGGTTTGTTCAGGTGTGTGGAAAACTTTACAACATTCTGTGGTTTGTTCAGGTGTGTGGATGGGCCTGGCAGAGTGTCACAGCCAGAATATGGCTTGAGAAATGCAAGATTTTGTCTGTAATAGGTAAGACTGGAACATTTCTTAGCATAGACTTAGCAACTCAAAAATACCTGGAGCGCTTCTGCCTACTCGGAAAAAGTCAAGCCAGTAACAAAGAAAATCATTCACTGCTATCTCCTTCAATACTGTACTGTATCTGAGGAAGTATTTCTGGTTCTTCACCAGTGGGGTTTTTTGTTTGTTTGTTTGTTTTCCAGGCTCATCTGCTAAATATCCCAAGCTGGAATTGGAAAGAAGGGGATGATGCAATCTGTCTTGCTGAGCTCAAGCTGGGTTTCATAGCCCAGAGCTGCCTGGCACCAGGCCTTTCAACAATGTTAGCCAACCTCTTCTCTATGAGGTCATTCATAAAGGTAATGTCTTGTCTCATTAGAATGTATTAGTCCGCAATTCAGTTTGTCAGAGAGCTGAGTAGAGAACATGGCTCAAATATGAAACAGATAGGAACACATTAATAGATTTTGTAAAACAAAAAACCAACTGCGCACACTTACATACAAAAGTTCTCTGCTGCAAATTGGGCAATGAGCCAGGTTCTGTCAAGTTATGTTTTTATTTTTATTTGGCAAGTGTTTGGCCTTTAAATGATTCTTCAAAACATCATCCATTTCTAGGGACATATTTCTGGTGTTTTGTGTTTTGCTTTGTTTTAGACAAAACACATGTTTATCTATGAGAAAAGCTCCTGCTGCTAAAATAAAAATATGATTTATATATGTCCCATGGAGCAAAAATGTGTCCAGAAAAAAGGACTGATCATTTTGGTCTTTTACATCAAGTGGCTAGTGGACCTCTGACTGTGAGAGTAAATAAGGAACATGTGTTGGAACTGAAGCCTGAACTTCCTACAACATCATTTGTGCATTTGTTTCTTCTCAGTCAAAGGGGTCTTTTGGACTTACATGGCAAAATTTTAACCCAGTTATTCCTAAACTCCAGTGGCAGCTGTACTAGTTCACTGGACCAAGTTCTTGATTGCAGTAATCAGTGCTTCCTTCCTTGTGCCTTTCCAAACATAAAGGATGCTCAGTTTCCAATCCCATAAGTGTTATTAAAGGGATGGGAAACATCAGAGTACAAGGTAGGCCATGGTCCATTTCCAGTCTGTTGTGCAAGTAAGGGAGGAAAAAAAAAAAAAAAAAGCCTAATATCCGCAGGTGAGAAAACCAAGACTGTTCTTATGGAGGTGCACATATCAGTGCAAGGCAGTGAGTCCTTACCTCTTGTGAAGTCCTGAAATTCTTATTAAGGTATCCTTTGGAGACCTCCAAAAAATTGGAGACAGCAGACTCCTGTGTGTCGAAAGTATTGCAGACTATTATGTATAGTCAAAAATATGCCAGTTTTCGATATGGAAACAAGCCTGGGCTCTGCACTTTACTGTCTGCAGTTACAATGTTTGCATCTTTATTCATGTTCTGAAAAAAAAATAAATAAAAAATGCTGGTTTACTGCAGTAAACCCAAACTTGGGAACTGTATATGACTTATCAGCATATGGCCACTTTGATATTAATCCTTTCTACTTATACCCCAAAAGAAAACTATATCTCTTATAAACTTCATTCTTCTTGTTGGTAATTCAGGCCTGCCTCACTCTTGTCAGGTGTGGTAACCCAAGATTCTCACATGTCTCAAACATTTGTCACGCTAATGTATCCAAATTACTGAGGCAACCTGTTCTATGAACTTGCTCTTGAAATCAGAAGTAGGCCTGAATTTTGCTCAGCCTCTGTCTTTCCAAAATTAGAAGTGATCATTTTTTTCTCAAGAAGATCCACATATATGGGTATCTTCAGAAGCCCCAGTCTTAATGCAAGCTATTTTAATACTGAATTTAAACTTGCAGTGAGAAGATGGAGAGATTCAGAAAGTGGTAAAGTGTACAGATATCTGACTAGGGGGGAACTGTATGAGAGAGAGACACACACTTATGGCCTGAATTTGTAGTTGAAACGTTTAGACAAGTCAAAAACTGCAAATGTTGGAGGTATCATCTTTCCAGAAAATACATGTAAACACTTACGCTATTTTCTCACCTTCATAGAATCATAGAATGTTTTAGGTTGGAAGGGACCCCTAGAGGTCATCTAGTCCAACCCCCCTGCAGTGAGCAGGGACACCACTAACTAGATCAGGTTGCTCAGAGCCCCATCCAACCTGGCCTTGAATGTTTCCAGGGATGGGGCCTCCACCACCTCTCTGGGCAACCCGTTCCAGTGTTTCACCACCCTCGTTGTAAAGAATTTCCTCCTTATATCCAGTCTAAACCTACCCTGGTTTAGTTTAAAACCATTACCCCTTGTCCTGTCACAGCTGGCCCTACTAAAAAGATTATCCCCATCTTTCCTATAGGCCCCCTTTAAGTACTGAAAGGCCGTAATCAGGTCTCCCCGCAGCCTTCTCTTCTCCAGGCTGAACAAGCCCAACTCCCTCAGCCTGTCCTCATAGGAGAGGTGCTCCAGCCCTCGGATCATTTTTGTAGCCCTCCTCTGGACCCGCTCCAACAGTTCCAGCCTTTTGTGTGAGGGTCCAGAGGGCGCAGTACTCCAGGTGAGGTCTCACCAGAGCAGAGTAGAGGGGCAGAATCACCTCCCTCGACCTGCTGGCCACGCTTCTCCTGATGCAGCCCAGGGTACGGTTGGCCTTCTGGGCTGCCATCGCACATTGCCGGCTCATGTCCAGCTTTTCATCCACCAGCACACCCAAGTCCCTCTCAGCAGGGCTGCTCTCGATCCTTTCTTCCCCCAGCCTGTACTGATACTGGGGGTTACCCCGACCCAGGTGCAGGACCTTGCACTTGGCCTTGTTGAACCTCATGAGGTTCACACAGGCCCACCTCTCCAGCCTGTCCAGGTCTCTCTGGATGACATCCCGTCCTTCTGGTGTGTCAACCGCACCACTCAGTTTGGTGTCGTCCACAAACTTGCTGAGGGTGCATTCGATCTCACTGTCTAAGTCATTGATGAATATATTGAACAGCATTGGTCCCAGTATGGACCCCTGAGGGACACCACTCGTTACCGGTCTCCATCCGGACATCGAGCCATTGACCACTACCCTCTGGATGCGACCATCCAGCCAGTTCCTTATCCACCGAACAGTCCACCCATCAAATCCATAGCTCTCCAATTTAGAGAGAAGGATGTTGTGGGGGACCGTGTCAAAGGCTTTGCAGAAGTCCAGATAGATGACATCCATTGGTTTTCCCTTGTCCAGTGATGCTGTCACACCATCATAGAAAGTCAGTAGGTTCGTCAGGCAGGACTTGCCCTTGGTGAAGCCATGCTGGCTATCTCGAATTATCTCCCTGGCCTCCATGTGCCTTAGCATAGCTTCTAGGAGGATCTGTTCCATGATCTTCCCAGGCACAGAGGTGAGGCTGACAGGTCGGTAGTTCCCAGGGTCTTCCTTTCTACCCTTTTTGAAAATGGGCACAATGTTTCCCTTTTTCCAGTCACCAGGGACTTCACCTGACTGCCATGACTTTTCAAATATCATGGAGAGTGGCTTGGCGACTACATCGGCCAATTCCTTCAGGACTCTGGGATGCATCTCATGGGGTCCCATGGACTTATGTGCGTTCAGGTTCCTCAGGTGGTCATGAACCTGATCTTCTCCTACAGCAGGAAGGGTTTTGCCCTCCCGACCCCCCTCATGCCATTCATCAACTCGGGTGGGGTGGGGAGAGAGGTTCCCAGTGAAGACTGAGGCAAAAAAGTTGTTGAGTACCTCAGCCTTCTCTTTATCTGCTGTTACCAGCTTGCCGGTCTCGCTCATCAGCGGGGGTACGCTTTCTTTAACCATCCTTTTCCGGCTGATATACCTGTAGAAACCCTTCTTGTTATTCTTTGCATCCCTAGCCAAGTTTAGCTCCAGCTGAGCCTTGGCCTTCCTGACCCCATTCCTACACAACCGGACCGCATCCCTATACTCTTCCCAGGATGCCTGTCCCTGCTTCCACTGCCTGTGCAGTTCCCTCTTCCTCCTTAGTTTGACCAGCATCTCTCGTCTCAGCCATGCCAGTCTCTTCCCTTCTTTGCCCGATTTCTTACACCTAGGGATCGAGAGCTCTTGCGCTCTGTGGATCCTATATTTTCTTATTTTATAAGATATTCTTATAGTAATTTCAGTAGAGTGACAGATTGGACTATCTCACTGATGAACAGTTTTAAGCTGAAGGCTCAGCTTTGCAAGGCACTACTCAGCTTACATCTGAGTATTTCTATATACACAAAGTGAGTATAAAAATAGCAATGATTTTGATTTGGAGGAAGCTATCAATGTCAGTTTTGCTCTTGTATCTGGGATTATATACAGTTAGCATGCAGAATAGGATGCATACATACCTTAACTTGTGTTACTTCAGATGTCATCTTCAGATGGCCCTGAGAGAAAAAAATGCCGTCACATAGTGCACTGGGAGAATGCAAGGTTCTGTTAGTACAGTTAAAAAGATGTCTGCTACTGAACTAAGAATGAATTGTCCAGACAAGTAAAATGCTTGTCATCCTTTCCAAAGATCTCCGAGTATGTTAAAATCTAAAGCAAAATAAATGTACAAGAACTAGACATTTCTTCATGAGAATCCAACTCAATTGGTGACAGCAAAAAGGTTGTTTCTTAATTTAGCTGAAAGGATATTCTTTCTCCAAGCTGTCTCACTCTTGAAACTGTATTTGAAAGAAAAAACTATTACTTAGTGGTGGATGTGAATCAACAGTGTATTGTAGGAGAGCAGCTACATTGATTGGAATTGTTAAAGAGGACTCTATTGAAGAGAAAGATGTCCATTCTCTAAAAGAACTTCCAGACCTTTTCATTTAGAGCACTGAATTCAAAGTATGGTCAGACCTCCTAAATCCCTTGGGCAAATGTTGTTAGTGGAGTCTCCCACAAGTTAGGAGATTGCTGGGAAAATGTACTGAAACTTCTGTGTTTTTTAAAGAAAGCCTGAAGTGCGTGTTTGTTCCTCCTCCTTCATAACGTGATTAGAAAGTGATTTAATGTGCCATAAATGTTTGGTCAGTCATACACAAATGAACGTGATTGATGGTGACATTGCACACATTTAACTCATTATGTGTTACTTTACAGCAAAATGATTTGTGTAAACAGTCTGCCCAGTATTAGAGGTAAAACAAACTAAGAAACCTCAAAATATTATATTTGTTCCTAATATTTTCCTTTTGGTTTTAACGATGTAATCTCATATGGAATCTTTTATGTTCTCTTTGGCACCAAAATGAACAAAAAGAAAATCAGCTCAAAAAGATTAAGGTTCTGTAAACACTTAAAGGAAGAAAGATAGATTACACAACAAATTATATGTTAAGACAAAAAAAAAAACACCTAACCAAACTTTACACCTCTAAACTGTATTTCAATAGTCCATTCTTTTTATAGCACAGAATGTTATCATTGGTGTATTAATAAAGGAATTGGGGCTCTTTATTATTTACATAGTCTCAGAAAAAGATAGAAATGCTATAGTGTACCACAATTTTCTTTATTGTTTGGATTAGCAAATGTATACCAGAAGTCTACCCATATGAAAAACATTGCAAAGAGTAAGTAAATGGAATGAAAGGCAGAGGTGGTCAAATTTTGTCCCTTTATACAACCATGCAAACCAATATGAGTTAGTATTGTTGTGTAAATTAATAAAATGTGGAATGTGGATCTTGAGTGTAACACAAATCCACAAACAAATTAGTTTTGTCTTTGCTGTGTTGGTAAGATGGTACACCTCATTCCAGATCTGAAAAATTGTCTAGAGGAGTCTCAATTCTCCTCTAACCTATTTGGAGAGCAGGAATATTCTGTGGGCTCTTTTGGCAGCTGTTTCTCACACCCACATATGCAATACCCACTTTTCCCACTACACTCCTTTCTAGTCCAGGCTGAGAAGGACGTAATAAAGCCGCACAGATTTGTATCAGTCAGATGCTTACCTACACTGATGGAACACATCAACTGGTTTGCTATTTATTTTTGACCATCTAGGTGGCCTTGGACTGCTTTAAAGTGTAAGACACTTAAAGTATAAGACACAAAGTATGCACAGTGAATTTCTTCCAATGAAAGAGGACTTCAAAAGGGTGGTGGAGTGGGAATGCAACTTTTCAACTTATTGTGCTGTCCTTCAGGAGGCTGCATAATAAACTCATTACTTGATCCTCCTCACAGGATTTAGACCAAATATTAATGTAGCCTGTTCCCAAAGACATTTATTCTCTAAAACGTCTGCCTGAATATAATACATTAATCATTGAGTCTAGAATTAAAAAATGTTGTGGTTGAAAACTGTTTGATATTTACAAATAGTATCAGTCCTTGTGATAAGTGATATGTTTGTCTTGGACTGAAGTCTACCATGGAGTGCATTTTTCAGTCAATTGTTTGAATAGAACAACACTAATCTATCTTTTGCATTATGATTGGGTAGAAATACTGCCCTGCTTTGTGAATTTGAAAGTATTAAAAGTAGTGCCTGTTTGCCTTTGAGTTTAAACCCATTAAACCCAGCAGTTAAAGAACTAGGTGGTGTAATATGTCAAAAATACTCTCTCTGCTTTGACCTGCTACAAGACTCTGTATAAGTATGAAAAATGAAAAAGTGCATATATCTCTCATTTGAAATTAGAGCTACTCTTAATTAGCATATTTGATGTTTTATAAAACATACTTTTTTCATGGCAACTTTAAAAAAATGTTCTTGTTTACAGAAAGAACTGTGGGAATACTGGTTGAGGTCGTAAAATTTTTATACTGCTAAGGATACTTGTTAGCTTTGATTTAAGCAGACAACGGAATTGGGTAGAGACGTAGTTGATAATTTATAATACTTAAGAAAATTCAATTATAAGACTGTAAATCTAAGAAGCTTCACTCTTTGCTAGGAATGTATGAACTGCTTTAAGCCAACTACTAATCTGTCAGATTTTGATACCCGTATCTAAAGACATAATAAAACCAGACATTCACACAAGCAATTTGGGCGGACTGAAAGGGCATTATAGGTGAACATGAGGAAATGTTTAAAACACATTGCTTTCAATGTACAACTTCTTTTCAACTACCAATCAAGAATATTCCGTGTGTACTTTTTATTCTCATCAATGTTGTTAGGAAAAAACTCACAATGCTGTGGAAGAGACAACTGTAAAATTAAATGTCAGGAAGCTCTGGAAGCATTCTGGGCCTAGGGGGAGGCAGGAGTCCCATGTTAGATGGAAGTAGATGAAAACAGCTTGGCAAGGGCTCAAGAAAACATCTCAGTGAAGATGTTATTTTCTAGGCATTTTTTCTAAAAGATTTCTCTACATGGCCTTCTGGGCATCTCTGAAGAGAAATCTTATATGTATTTTAGAAGGAAACAAGTGACAACTTTCATGTTTCACTTTATTATTTTTTTTTAATAGACCTTATAATTTTGGAAAGAGCCTTCAGAATTTCTGAATTGCATGCACTTAGACAAAGTACTGCATACTGGGACACGTATGCTGAACAAAAAAGTTAGGCCGGTAGAATAAAGCAAGATAACTTTAATAATAGAATTACAATATTCAAGTGTTATTCTAGAGAGATAATGAATAGGATTAAGTCATTAATTTACTGTACTTTTCATGGAGTTTTTTATTATTCAGTTATATAGGGTTGTTTATCAAAATAAATGTGTCTAAACTATCAAATAGATTATCTTCTTCCAAACATCTGAAATTATTCTCAAAGGCTTTGTACTGTTTTGTGCTCTTTTCTTGGTGGTGATGAGCTGAACTTATTCAATGCTAGGGAGCAGACTTTACAGCTGCTTTCATTGTGCTATAAAGGAATTTTCATTGTGTCACTAAATATTTATAAGGACACCCTACCATTGTCTTCCTGTTTTATTTTGAAAAATGCAATAAAAGATCCTAGGTCACACTACAAGTCTAGTATGGTTCTCTGCCTTGATAGTGAGACTTAGATCTTGACAGAAGAGATTATATAGCATTATCAGGTTCCAATATACTCAATCTCTTTCATGTAACTATTTATGTCATTATGCTGAGAATAAAATGCTATGAACAAGATAGATCAATTGGGGCTACAGAGCCATAGATAATTATACTGCCAAGGGGGGTAGGACTGAGTATATTAAGGGTTTAGTTTTTTTCCTGGTGATACTAATGGATGTGCTTGTAAGATGTACGTCAGTTTTTCAGCTCTCTGTCACCATGTTTCACTAGGAAATGATTGTATTATGTAAATATATTTGCTGATAACAACATTGTATCTATATACAGACAGAGGAGAGCAGAGAACCATTGTGACTTAAAAAAAGTAAAGATTAAAATTAGATTTCTTCTCTTGGGATATGCTATGACATTTTCCAGCTATTCTTCATATTGAATAATATTGAATCAGTGGCTAATTTGTTTTATGACTGTTCAGGAGACAGAATTGTGGTGTAACATAGTCAGGGGAAGATATTCACATGCTTACAGTACTAAGAGAGGAAGTTGGGAAATACAGATTTAAGTCACTGTGGTGGTATGGCACATTCTGTGGGAGGTCCAACAGTTACCTAAACTCTCTTTACCTTTCTTCCTAGCTGTGATTCGGAATAACTTAAATTTTTGTTGCTATTTGTTAAAATTTCCTCTTGAGTTTGTAAGGTCTGTACAAAAAAAAATTACTGTTTGCAAACACAGCATCCTGTGATAAAATTTTGCTATGATTTAACATCAAATTCAAAAGTAAATGCTTTGTACTTAATAATTTATAGTGTGGTCACCAATAGAAGACAGTGAATGACTTGTTGTTGCATCAACCACTAATTGTACTGTCTTGTTATCTTTCTAGAATGTTACATTTACTCATGTTGCTGCAGTATCAGCTTGAAGTTTTTTAGTTATTTAACTTCAGGGATAAAAACAAAATGACCTGCAAAGCCTTCTCCTTAGGATCGTTCAGGGGAAGTTCTTTCACACAGACAGGTGCTCATTGTCTGTAAGGAAAGGCATGTAGAAGTGCTTTTTGTCGTTGCTTGGTAATATGCTTGAGGTGTACGATACCTGATGAGTAAAGAAAGGTTGAAATTAAAAAAAGGGAATAGAATTGTCCTTGATCAATTATTGTGTCTTCATTCAACAGTTATGCAAGATCTCTAGAGGCCTATGTATCAGGCTAAATGAAAACAGAAATAACATGCAAAAAAAGACAAGAGATAAAATGAAAAAGAATAAATGATAGCAGGACCCAATAATATCAAGGCTTTTTCTTGATTATTTTTCCCACACTGAAGTGGTTCACTGCTGTTGTGTTTGTGTACTTCATGCCTTCTGGGGTTCTTTTGTTGTTCCTTGCTGCAGCTTTTCTGCTACATTTTATTCTACTCTTAAATATTGGGTGGCATTAACTTCTGCTTTAATTACTCTACCAGTAAAGATACATCCCCTCATTCCAAAGCAGTATTTGACTGTTAATTATTCACAATTTTTATTAACAAGACAGCACTTTCCAGTAAATAATGAAGTTTCTATCTGGGGATGGCAAGCCCCATCCCTGGAAGTGTTTAAGGTCAGCTTGGATGGAGCTTTGAGCAACCTGATCTAGTGAAGGATGTCCTTGCCCATGGCAGGAGGGTTGGAACTAGATGGTCTTTAAATGTCCCTTCAAACTCAAACCATTCTGTGATTCTATGATGTAAATTCCAAATTTCTCAAACTGGCACTTTTCCACAGAGGTAACGATGAACAGGAGTTAAAGCCTGGTGTTAACTCTGATATCAGAACTAAGCTAGCACATTTGGCTTCCTGGAACTCACAATACTTAGTAAAGATGAATTTATGCTTTGTGCTGGCATGTGTTTGTTCAGCCAGCAAGCAAAGCTTTACCACAGAAAACTTTTCACTGAAATGAAATCTGTTCTCTTTGTCTCAACTGTATTAGTCCATACTGTACAAAGGTAGAAAATACAAGTATCCAAATTCTGCTGTCATGAACCAGTAATTACTTGCAGTAACAAAATTACCTATATAACTGTAAAGCTGAAACTACTGTAGGTTTTTTTTTTTTTGGGGGGGGGGGGGTGTGAGTTAAAATCAAGGTAGTTTTCATCTTTGTAAGCAAAGCAAAATTTTCAGGTAGGCAAAAACAAGGTATAAATTTCACTAACTAAGAGTATTTTTTCTCACTTTAAGGATTTTGAAATTAGTACCTTACTGACATGGATTATGGGAGAAACTGTTTATCTGTGGAACGTTACTCTACTAAAGCTCAGGGTAACTACAAGACTCAAAGAATTAGGAAAGCAATATCGAACACTGGAGGTCCTTAACAATTGTTTCATTTCTAGCAGACCAGCAGGTCCTGCCTTTCAAAATGTACCAGGCATGTGGCCATCTGTCTCTGAAATCACAGGGAAAACATCATGGTTCAGGCAGACATAAGATGCAAAGATCATCTTTAGTCAATTATTATCATAATTTTATAATGACATTTTATAGCATCCCAAATATAATAAATTCATAAATCAACATTTCATGGTATCCTAAAAGAACATATCTTAAACATTCCAATCATTTCATGAAGGTTAATTTAACACTAGCCAGTATCTATGAAGCTTGATCACTGCTTTGTGAGTGAGTTTGTTTTTTTCCAGTGCTTTCTTGGTCCTTGACTAAGGGTGAGCACTTAACTATAGGTTTGATCTGCAGTTCCTTCCTCCAAAGCAAAACCATCTGCTTGAAGAAAAGAAAGCAAGGGAAGAAAGTAGAAAGGAGAAACACATAATGTATTTGTATGTTTTCTCCAACCCCAGGTGGTGTCAATCTAAGAAAAAGCCACAAAATAGACCATAAGTTACAAATATACCCTTGCTATCATTACTCTTATTTTAACCAAGCCTGCACTTTATCTGTTTTCTGTATATAAAGAGCTGCTGATCAGCAACATTTGCAAGCTTCACATAAATAAAAGGGGTTATAAAAAATGTGATACGACTTCTCTGTGTGTGGTGGAGGATAACACAGTGCAAATCCCTTTTAGCATCCCACATGGGCTCTGAATGGTGAAAAAATTCCTATGGAAGAAATTTCTCTTGATTGTTTGCAGGCCGCTTGTCAGGGAGTGTATGATTTGGAACATCTCCATACTGCAATTTATTCTTGCAGTTGTTTACTTCCCCAGAACTAAAGTAACTGGTTACCTGCCAGCCAATCAACAGGAGAAGAAAATTTAAAAGAAATAAATTTGTTGTAATTTATATTTCACTGGTTTTGTAAAAAGTTTCCAATCCTTCTGTTCTTTAGAACATTCTTTTGAAAGAGCGCCTTTTGACTATTTTAACATGGGGAAAAGATTGGTGAAATATAAAATACTATACAAGTCCCGTCAAAAAAGCTGTGGAATTCAGATTTTTTTAGTATTGGTAAATTGTTTGTCCAAGAGACATTTGTGTCACACCAATTCCAATGAAAGTTCTAGTATACTATAGAATAATATATAATAATATAATATAAAATAATTGGTAATATTTAATAATGTAAACTATCAATATAATAGATTTTATTTGATAAAACAATATTATAACATAATAATGATCTGAAATTTATTTTTGTTTTTTCTAACTGAAATCATTATGTCAAAACACACTGTTTCCTTCTGCTTTGTGCTGTTCAGACAATGATCCTAAGCATGTCAGAATCAGTAGAGAAGGTCTGAGTGGTTTAAATGAGCTGTGAATCAGGCTATTATAGGGAAGAGGCGCTTTTAAGTTGTAAAAGAAAGTTGAAAAGCCCAGCATTATTATGACTATAGCATTTCAATGCTATCCATGTGTGGACAAGGTATGAAAATTCTTCTTTAAGTTAGACAATTAGCAGAGCTGTAGTCCTTATATGTGCTGCTAGGATACTGCACTCCTGAGACGTGCTTCGGCAACTGCAGAGGCTCAGCTGTAATTCACTTTCTGAAGCCTTTTAATGGGTCCGTTGCTTTTTTTCCTGGCAATGAATAATATAATCTTGGTTTTGCTCACTGAGCTTAGTATGTATGACGGTATTGTATCCCTCACTTTTTTGGTACTGTCTATTCATAAAATGCTAGTTTGATGTGAAATTGGTCTTGCTGTCTCTTAAAGCTTTTAAAGGTGAAATTTCTTCTAACATGATTTAGACATTTTTTCACAGATTATCCTGATTAGTGGGAAGACAAGACGTCTGTATGATTTTTAAGCATAGAATAAGTGACTGGGTTGAAGCAGGCAAAGAAGATAACCACGTTATGAGCCTAAAAGAGGAGTTTGAAAGAGGAGGTGGTAACACCGCTGATGGGGAAGTAAGATAAAGAACTCTATCAGTGAAAGCACTGACAGTTGGTGGCTATACATCCTCTAGTACATGTCAGTTAGGCAGGCGGACATTTCCCTTTGGATAAAGGAGTTAAGAGGGAAATAGAAAGCAAGATATACAGGACATTAGCCTAGAGAAACAGGTCTGTTGGTATTGTGGGTGATGTTAGGTAATGACATGGTAGAGAAGAGAAACGAAGAGGCAGAGCCAAGGGCAGAGACATGGAATTGCAGGCAGGGGAAGTGGAGATGAAGATGGCTCTCCAAAAGAGAAAAAAAAAAGGAGTAGGAAGAGGAACATCACTGCATTTCTATAGAATTCTTATTTTATGGGGTTTTTGAGCTTAATGATTTGGAACTGGAATAAGAATTTGGAATACAGAACTACAATTTTTAGAAAATATTAAGTGTTTAGTAAAAATGTATAAGAAGGAACAAGAAAATCTGTTCTAAACTGTTGGGGAATTAATAGGACTCTGTAACCATTTTAGCTTTTGTTTCTAAAATGTAGTTTACTTTTACAGCTTGTGGTCATGTAACTTTATTTCCTAAAGCATGTAAGATTTTTAAAGTTCCTAAAGATTTAATTTAAAATTAAAAAATATCACTTATCTTAAAAGTTATGTTAAACACTTAATCTGATTATACCTTGTTTAGCAGCATAATTTAGAGTAGAATATTAAGTAAAAATAATGAAACAACAATATAAACAAACCAGTTAAGGGAAAAATTGAATTAATATCCAGAAAAGTCTTGAAAGGTATCTATGTAGGCATGACTTAACTTTTAAATTTTAAGAAGCACAAAGCCTGTTGTTGGATACATTATAAATGCATAGAGTATGTTGTTGGTCACAGACCTGAACTATCTGGTGACTAGAGTTTGTGCTTTAATTTTGGCCATCTTAAATTTTTATCCTTTTTTGAATTTACATGATGAGATTTCCTTTCAGTCCTGTATGTTATGCAGGAACTTCTTGCTTTAATGCTGTTTTAAAACATCTGCAGTTTGACACAACAGACAAAGATAAATTGTTGCTTAAAGGTGCTTTTCTCAATTTGATTTATTGCTGAATAGATGAAAAATTAATCTGGACACCTTTGCCCAAGTCACTTACATCCTATGTATTAATTTCTTTTCTTGAATACTGACAGAGATGTACACTTATATTACTGCTTGGAAACAAACCCCACACTCCTCCTAATATACCATAATGTTTTTACTTTGAAGAATATACAGGCCTATGTTTTGCTGCCATAAGGCATTTCAAACCATTAAAATCATTGACTGGATGTTATCCAAGGCATTTGACATAGTGGGCAGTAATGTGGCTGCATAAAATTTTAAAGCCGTAATAAGTTGTTCATCGTATTGGACTGAATTCTTTGATAAGAATTTTTGAAATGTTGAGAGTTTTCTATGTAATGGAAAAAAAAAAAAATCTGGCTCATACTTAGGTGGTTGTCATTACACTGGCTCTGGGACTTTACACAAGCAAGATCAGCAGTGTAGATTAAAGCAGTTACCTACAGCAATTTATGAGGGTGGATGTTCCTGAAGCATCCTTTTTGCCACTTCATTGGGCCTGGCTACAGCTCTGTTTCCTGCAGGGTTAGTATCGTCATCTCTTTACACAATACAGACAGAGGTTCAGGAAAAACTGGGGATATCAGAAAAAGACAAATTGTGAAATATTTAAGAGATACATAGTTATCCAAGTCCTTCTCAAATAGTTTGCATTTGATACTTCAACCTCCCAGGTAGCTTTGTAAATCCCTACCAGTAGTTTTAAAAAAAATTCTTTCTCATTATGGCCTTCACATCTTTACTCAATACTGTCTCACTTCCTGCTCTGTAAGATGAAGACCATAATGGGGCTACCTGAACAGTGGAAATAAGAGTTTAATTTTTTGCAAAGAATAAAATATAGCTTTTAGATATGAACTAAATTACAAGATAAATATTTCCATGATCTGTAAAAAATCATGTGCCTTATTTAAGAAAATTAAAATCACTGATCTCTCAGTCTCTCTCTTTTTTCTTGTTTTCTGTTTACTAGCTAGTCAGATAGACTCTATTTAATGAAAATATAGTAATGTAAAATGTAAAAAAAGAAATATATCACATTATTTTCCTAGTCTATTGTAATTTGCATGTTTCTCAATAATTGTATATATACTGTATTATCATACGTACATTTTTGGTGCTGTGTATAATTCTTGCAAATATGAATTTCTCTATTCACACAATTTAAATAGCACAATCAGTGAATAAAGCCAAAGAGATAATTACACACGGGAACATCTCATTGTAGTTTAAATTTTTGTTCTTTTTGATGTGATGTAATAAATAGGGAAGCAACCGTTAGATGTAAAGCCTTAGATATTTCAGGCTGCGTGTTTGTGGTAGTTTCCCTAGTTTGCCTAGGAAGGTCTCATTGGGAGTGACAGTCAAATCTCAAACAAACTTTGGATGAGAGCACAAATTAAGGTATAGAGAAGTGGGATTTCAACAGTGAATCAGCTTCAGCATATGCCTTGTTTCCAGTCATATCAGCTAATTTTGTATTTGCTCTTCTGAATTATAGTGCTATTCCTGCTGATGGATACTAAGCAGCTCGATGCAGTTACATTAATATAGGTGTTTGATGCTAATTGAAAGATCTTATAGAGTGTCTGAGTTGTAGGCTTTATAGATACGACATGGCATCCATGGATGCTGGGGCAGCAGCTGGAAGCTAGGTGGGATTGCATGCTCATCTCAAATATCCCTAGAAACTTCTGCTTAGGCAAATATATTGAGCTTTTGGTGGTAGTCCTGTAGCACTGCTGACTCATTTTCCTTCATACCTTCAACAGTAAAAGATCCCCTGATTTTGCAGTAAGGTTTCTTCAGTTTTTGTTCTAAAGCACTGATGACCATGAAGAAGTTGTTTCAATATATGTTTCTCATATTTCCTTGTTAGTTATAGATGCAGAAAAGAAAAACAATTTCTAATTTTAAACAAATTTTGACTGCTGATCAACTTCTAAACAAGATGAAAACAATTGAAATATTGCTGGAGACTTAAATAACAACATAATGTAACCATTTCACTAGAGAATTTTCAGAAAGAGAAAATTGAGAATTTTTTTCCTCAAGCTCTCTACAACCTTATTTTACCTCATACTGAATGTGCTTGCCAAGAATTGAGTGTATTATTTTTACATAGGATACTTGGTTTACTGGCTGGACTCTTTTTTTTTTTTTTTTTTTTTTTTTTTTTTTTTGGCATTCCAGGAAATCCTGCTAAAATAATGATATTAACGCCATAACAACCTACTGACTTGTTAAAATCTAATTCATGTTTAAGCAGTTCTTTGTAAATTTTAAAGAAAGCTTTTGGTTTTACTCAGAATTCTGCATCTGTGTTTGTTTTAGATTGAGGAGGATACATGGCAGAAATACTACCTGGAAGGAGTTGCAAATGAAATGTACACAGAATATCTGTCTAGTGCCTTTGTGGGTTTGTCCTTCCCTGCAGTTTGTGAGTAAGTACAAATACATGTTAATATACATAAGTATTTGCCTTCTCTCAAGTGAAATCTAAAGTTTCTGCGGGAGACCTTTTCACTCTGCTACAGTCCCAACGTTGCTGCATCAGATGGGATCCAATGAAATAAAGCATTCACTGCATGGAAGTATTCCAAACATTGCAATGACTGTTTTCAGAAGAGATTTGGAATTAAGTGATTGTAAATGAAAGCATAAATGTTTTCAGTGTTTAACAAATTCATCAGCAATCCATTTAAATTGAGTTATTTACTCGTAAATGCTGTCCTATTGTTTCTCCTAATGGTTCCTGTTCTTTGAATAGCAGTAGTCAGCATCACCGTGGGCTTATGTCTCATTCCAAGGAAACTATTCCTTAATTGAAACATGTAGTGGAATCGTTCAAGCAGCATGGCATCCAGAGCTCTCTGGAACTGGTTGCAAACCACTTTCAACAAGTGAAATATGTCAGAAAAAATATGTCTATTCTGTAATGAGAAAAGAGCATTTGAAGCATATAGTATATAACCATAGTATAAGCCATGCGACAAATTTATTTCTAGAGACTGAAAATCTTTATATTTGTCCTAGAATGATTCTGTGAATGAGACATTTGTATGCACAAGTTTTCTGTGATAAATACTGTGGCCACAAACATAGGATAGTTTAGCACAGTCGTATTTCCTCTTCGGTTGGCATTGCTCTTCATTACAGCCAAACCAAAAGGTCACAACAGACTGTGGACAGCTTTTGCTAGGCACTGTTCAAATGCTTACCAAAAACCAGACCCTACTCTGAAAAGTTTGCTGTCTAACTAGATATCATAGAAAAACTTCTGCAGACTCCATTCTTAGAGGAGGAAATAGAGGAAGAAGTAAGATATAATCTCATATGTAAAGAAGAATGATTTTGCTTTAACTCCTCTCGCTTGTCCCACCTCTTCTGATTTTTTACAGTAGCGTAAACATAGGTTATGGCATAAGAATGAGGGAGAAAAAACTGTTAGACAAATGTTTTCCATTTAAAAATCTTTTTCTGGAATGTAGCTATGACAGAGCCCAATCTTCAATTTGCTAATAAAATGAAGAGGCTCACCATCCATCCTTTCACTGTGTTAACCAGACAGATGTTTATTACTATAAGCACAAAACTTTGCCTGGATATCTTGAAATAGAAAATCTCATAATGTATTCTAGAAATTTGTATTAGATTCAGAATTAATGGTAGTTTGTGCTGTTTACACTAACTACAATCATGAAAACTAAGCCTCCATACCAAACCGTTGTCAAACATAGTTGAGTTTCTATACAAGTTCTTAGGAACACAAGTCTGAGATTGTATCTGACATACAGCTGACATTCATTCAGCTGTGCTGGTAGAACTGAGATAAAATAATCAATAAAGAAAGGGCATTTAATGAGATTTAGAAATGTCTAAACTTTGGAGCTCTCCTCAAGCATTTGATTATCTGGAGGCTTAATTAACTGTGTTTCCTAGTTTAAATGAAAGAAAAAGATTTATCTCAAATTTTCCAACAGTTTAATAAGTCCATTAAATTCAGGTTAATTAAAGCGCATCGAAAATTAAAATGTAGTGTTACATATTAATGAGCTTGGTACATAGGTACTTTCATTACTGTAAGAACTGGCTATTAAATTTCCAGAAGAACTGAAGGACAGCAAAAAGTCCATTGCATTGCTTTGTGAAGGGGAAATAAAGTCACTGCACAGGCTTAGTGTGATCAGCTACCCACAAAAAATATGGACTTTGAGAACAGTTTTTGTAATTTAGCTTTTAAAATTCATGCAGTCAATGACATTTTAAAACCCTGAAACTAAATGAGATGTGCTGCTTCCTCAGGTTATTGGTCTTGATTGCTGGTCTAGGAATGTGATTCTTTGGTAAATAGGCTGCCATACAGTTTGGATAACAAACACGGGGAGAGTGCAGAAACATCTCTTTCAATGGGGATGGGACACTCAGTATTGTTGAAATATTTCAAGCTTTTGATGTCAACACCAGGGTGAAGAATTAGATGGAAATAAAGTGAATATCAATCTGCAAGTTTTATTAATAGCTCAGTATATGTGTGTACTGTGTGAACATATTCCTACCTATCTTTTCAATTTGTGAATGTAATTCCTGTCATTCTGTGTCCTTGGATGTTGTTGGACCAGGTGTGGATGATGCTGATCGAAGAGTAAACTAATGAAACTGTGCCCCACTAGCACAGTGGGCCTTCTAATATTTGCTAATGCAAGGCTGACCTTCCCGCAGGTTCTAGGCCCACCATTCCTCCCACCCAAAAATTTTCCTAGTGAGGCTAGTGTGTCTGTGGATACACACTTGATCTAGCAGTGGAAACAGCACATTAAAGGTGTCCACTTCTCTTAATATATATTAAATCGGGCCTATTTGCTGTTGGTTCTATTTTTGAAGTCACTTGTTCAATGTTTTGATAAAAGGCAAAACTATAGAGATGTCATTATCTCTGTATTTGTGCAGCATATTGTTGTGTCATTTATAACTGTGGCATATATTCCCACATTAGTCATGATGGTTTTGTATGTTTTTATAACAGATCATTTAGGGAACTAATCACAGAAGTCTTGGAAACTTCACTGTCTTGACAAAGGAGAACTAAGTTAGGCGAGTAGGTGACAGCGCTTGTCTGCATTCTCTCTCAGCTCAGTTTAGTTCTCTTCTGGATATATTCATAGTAGTAGCACTTCCTAGTCTGAGAGTGACTCCAAATTTAGCCAGTCTTCTACAGAGTGAGGACAGCATGGGCTACCTGTAACTGTCAAGTTCTTGCTTCTATTTTTGTATCATTCTCTTCAGCTAGATTTCTGACATGTCTCAGGGGGCGAGGTAAATCTTAGGCACTTTTGAACTCTTGAGACTTAAGCCATGCATAATATGACCAGTAGTTTTCTGCCTCTCTGAAGCAGTGATGCTGGATCAGTCCATACTTGTTAAAGAAAGGGATTTTTCCTGAATCCAGGATTTTATTCAGCATTGCAGATGTGTGTCAAATTTTAGAGTCAACAGACTTCAGCTCAGCTCAGATAGTGGCCAAGGCAAAAGACAGCCTTTAGACTGACATGTCTCTAAATGAAGCTTTCCATCTTCTGACTGTGATTAAAATCAGACTCCATCTGATTCTGCCAGAGACGTCTCCTATATTTTACAATTTCCTCCAAGCGCTCTCAGAAATTCTCCTCTGTGTCCCCCCAGCAAAAGGTTGGCCACCCGCTCTGCCTCCACCCAGCCAATGAATATGTGCTAAATAGTCTCCTCGGGCACACCTGTGAGATACCAAGAGCCAACACATGAAAACAGATATTGTGTTCCCACTGTGCTCCCTTACTTCATCTCAGTGGACAACAACCTTTTCACAAGTCTGAAAAGGCTGCTGCAGTAGAGAAGTATCCATAGATTGTCACAGAGGCCTTACAGCTTCCCACAGTTCATTCTTCTTTAATAAGTTTAAAGTATGGGGGCCTATATTATCATTACCAATGCTTACACCGTAGTTTTGGATAATGTGGATTTTACTACACTTGGTACAAGCAATAATTAGTGGGTTAGTAATTACTGGACAAATTTTGGTTTATTAATTCAAAACTCTGTATATGCAGCAGCCATGTTTCCTGTTCATACCTAGAAAACTAACGCTGCCCACTTCTATAAAGCAAGCTTGGTTTCTTTGTGCTTAAAACCTTCAGCAGAGCTCTTACAGGAACAGTATCCTTAGTTTTCTTATTCCAACATGATCAGCTTTAATGGGAGTCAGCAAGAACAGTGGAATGATAGTTTTGTTTAGCTGGATTAGAGTACACAAAGGTAATGCAAGACAAATATTTATGAAACTCTTTAGCCAAGTGTATATTGGAGTAAGGTGGATTCCACAGCACTTCCATTGCATTTCAAATCGGGAACCATCTCATAAACCAAGATTATATTTAATGTGAGAAATACATAGAAAAATCAATGTAGTGTTCTATATTGACATTTCTTAAGTTCAGTGTTTTCATAACAGACTGACAGGTCAGCAACCCAAAATTGTTAAATATTCAGCTCTTGTTCTCACTACCATCCTAGTAATGGTCGTGGTATCCACTACAGTGAGCCACAAATTTATCTGCTTACCTGCTCTTGGTCTTAGCAGCAGCCAGTGACTGGAACTGGTACAAATAATTAATCTGTATGAAGTGCTTCTGTGCGTATATTTGTGTATATACAGAGAGTAATTTATGTCATTGTGAGTGATGAATGTCATATTATCATGATTGACATTAGTCACTCTCTACACTATTATATTGTTTATATGATGACTCATGAACCCACTAGAAAAGAGCCTGACCTTTATCAAGTTTCTCTCATATTCCCTATATGCTTTTGTATTAAAATGTTTACTTGGTATTCTCTCTTCCCTCTGGATGCCTGCTTTTCCTGCTACCATGAATTCCATGTTATCCTAGCAGAGTTCCAGTCTTGGAGGTCTTTTTCCATTGTGCTAGATTTAAAGAATACTTTGTCTTTTTTGATTGATTTATACAAACCTTGGCCCACTTCAGTGTAGGGTTTTTTTATTATTTTAACTTATGTTAACTGTTTACAACTTAATCTCATAGAATTTAATAGAGGGGTTTTCCTTTTGGTCTTTGGATGACTCCATAAGATCTCAATGTCCTAATGAAAAGACAAAGACCTTGTCCATAGCCATACATACTTTGCTATGTCTATACAATAAATGCTTAAAAGACCCATGCCAAATGCTCAGCTTCTGCATATGACAGGGCTGATAGCTTTTTTCTTTTATTGGGTTTTTTTTTCTGGTTTTTTTTTTCTTTTTTCTTGGATTTTTTTTCTTTTTTTTTTTTCTTGTTTTTTCTTTTTTTCCTATCTGTTACCCTGTTGGATACAGGAAGCTAATCTATTGTAGCCTTCAACCAGAAGATCATTCAAAGATTGGGGGAACAAGAACCTTTTCCAGATACTTCCAATGATGAGCCTTCAAAGATAAAGTACCCTCACATCATAATTTAACAAAGCAAAAGAAGAGAGTTCTAAATTTTGATATTACATCCAGATACATCAGGGAAATGTTTACTTGAAGTACTAAAGTACATTTAAAGTGTTGCCATGTAGGTGCCTCAGGCGTTGTTTGTACGTAATACTTTTCAGAGTTTCAAATCTCTCTCTGATACATCTACTTGTTCCTGACTCTGACTAAAAAAATTCAAAAGTGCATTCTTCAGTGTTTTGGCAGTAAGTGTGAACAATGTTTTTCATGCACTAAACCTGGCAATGAGTATTGCTTTGTAGACAGTGATTCATAACTTGCAAAATACAAAATTTAATTGTGTTTCATTTTATTGGTCAGATGGGATTAGACTGGAAGACATATCTTGAATATGTAGTATCTCTGTGTCTCTTCATATCTGAGATGATGGTTAAAATTCTAATCTGGCCTGTAACTGCCTGCCTAACTAAAGCCTGTCTGGTAAACTAAATTCCTCACTGGCGTTGTTCAATTTTCATTAAGCTACTGATTCCATTATTTCAGTGGAGTTACTTCTGCTCCACATCAGTATAAGATGCATAGCAATCACAGATCCAGAAACATCTGCATGATTACATGTACTCATGGCACAGCCACGTTTTTTTCCTTCTTCTATATTTCTGAGCTGGCAGGTTAGGGTTTCTTAGCCTCTCGCAGAAAGCTCAAAGTTTTTACTGTCTTTTTTTTTACTGTAAATAGTAAGTCAACAGTCATGTAAGAAAATAACTGTAATAGTAGTTAAGTACTGTTACTTTTTGAGCAAATTTTCCAGTACTAGTAGCCAGTGAATTCTTCCTAATTTATATGAAACTAGAGGAGTTGCTGTCTTCTGTTTTGCGTATGCAATAGATTTTGGCCAGTGGCTTTCCATTTCTTAGCATCTCTAATTTCTGATTCCTCCTCCAAATTCTCTTGTCATGTACTCTGCTGTAGCGTTCTTAAAAAGGTCCAGCAATTCTAATGCAATAGTAGAAACGCATGTAATGATCTAGTAAGACATCTGTAAAATAGATCTCAAATATTTTAACAAGACCCCCCAAAAATCTTCCTAACAAAGTTACCATTTTACACTTGGTCAGATAACCACTTACATCAGTTCTTACTTTTAAATTTTTCAATGGTTCTGTGAAATTCTACTGATGGAGTGTTTGCTTAATTTTTTTTTCCTTGCCCGAGTGCTCAGTATGTGGAAGAACCCAGCTGTAGGTTGAAAGCAGAAGGTGCCTGTGCTTTTGCCAGTTTCATGTGATTGGAAATTAGCTGAGCCTGACATTAACAAATCTTTAAAAGGGATATTTGGGTTATAAAATGTATATTATGATAACTCCTATTCCAACATATGAACCTTATTGAGTGCACTGGTTTTAGATGCTGCTGCTCCATGAAAGCAAAGTACCCGATATTCTCATACTTCCAACTCCTAAGGAACACAGCGTACTAGCAAGTACCAAAGAAAGCATCAGTTGCCAATTTGTCTTCTTTTCAAACTACTTTTTTATGCACAAATAATACATTTATGGAAGAATTCTGATATTATAAGTAATTTGCTCAGCTTAAGATACTACTATAAGATATTAGGGTTTTTATCAGGCATGATATTTTGCCATATATTTTTCATTATGTGAATAGCAATGATGTGATTTATCCTATATTAAAATACTTTTGGAAGTAGTTTGAAAGTACTTTTTCTCTCCTGAGGAAAGTATGTATTCCTTTGTCAAAGTAATTCAACAAAATATGTTATAGCTGACCCTGAGGGAAAGAACCTGAATGATTTATGGTGTGCAAGATTTCTACCAAAAATTTGTTTGAAAAGAAAAAACTTCCTTCTAGTAGAGTTTCTAATTAAAATCCCTTTTTTTTAATATTTCATACAAAATTAAATAATTAAGAACTAAATAAGGTTATATCTTCATGTTTTGCTGCTCAGAAAGGAGAATGATAATTTCTTTAAATATCCCAGTACTTTTACATGCAAATAATGCAGCAGGTATCTGTGGTTAATTTATGCCAATGATAGTCTTACTAGTAAAGAAGGAAGATTTAATGTCAAAAACAATTTATTTCTCTCTGGGTAGATAGAAACAGTCAGATTCAAATTCTTAAGAGCCTTTGTTCATGACCATCTGTGTTCATCAGTAGTTAGCAGATGATGTTGACAGTTGAAAATAAAATAGAAATTAATGCCTCATGTACTGTCATGACAATTTTTGTGGACTTGTACATAATAATTTGAGATAAAAAGTGTTCTGGCTTCTTATTAAAAGGTTCTTTATGTATCTGGGGGAAGAAAGCTGGTATAAGATCTTTGTTTCTCATTTCAATCATATCAAACTACATTTGCACAGTACAGTTAAATGGTGAGACTTATTATTCCTAATGTTTAATTGCATGGCCAAGTGCATGTAATCCTATTTATTTTATCACTTAAAGATTTTTAGTAAATCTATAGATAAGAATGAGATACTGATGCCAAATATTAGGGTATCGTTGTGCTTATCTCTTTATGTTGCGTTTGTCGGGTTTTTTTCTTTCTAGGAAGATATAGCTAGATAGATTATCAAATACTAAAAAACCAAGGAGGAGAGGTTAAGTGTGTTTTCTAAAGGAATGTAGGTGGTCATAATAAAAAAAATAGATTTAGAACTCTTGACATTCACAGCTCATGAACTTATATTTTATTATATCATCTTTTTAAAAACAGATATTTAATAGTCTTAATACAACATATAGGGTATGCTAGTGTTAATATGTTTGAAAATTTATTTGTAATTTTATTTTTCTTTTTTTTTAAGCTGATAGGCTTCATTAACCTGTTAATATTTGGGAGTTGATGCACTAATCAAGAATTCAGTAACTACCAGGATTTTGTCTGCCCATTTCTGACATTGGCTGTAGTTCTGGGGCTAGAATAAGATTTTTAACTGATTTTGAAAAAAAGTTAAATGAATCTTGCCCCATCTGTCTTCTTGTGTTACTTCCCAATACTGTCACCTCTTCCCCAGACCAGGAGACAACAGCGGTACTTTTCCAATCCTTCAAAAGGAAAATTTTTGAAGAAAAAATATACTGAACTATTACATTGCAGAACTTAATGCAAAGTAAATTCTATTGTATATATCCTTATGTGATATGCAGCACATTGCCTCAGCATTGTCAGAACCCTTACATCCATGCTTTTTTGTAATTATTCTCTTATACTGAAGAAATAGCAGAAATTAACTGTTCACAGTGGTTTCTGATACTTCTTATAGAAATGGAACATTATTAGTTTAGCAGCCAATTCCTTGTTTTCTGCTAAGTATGTGAAAATAAACATTCTTGAAATATGTGCAAAAATATTAACAACGCTGAAATAAGGAAGTTTGTAAAGAAGTGCTGAGCACCGGAAAAGTTAGTGCATGATACAAAAGATGGCAGCCATCTGATTGGAAGGTGAGCCCTAGAATAATTTGTGACAAATTCATAGAACAGGAAGTAAGTATTGAATTTGCATACACTCCAGTGCCAAAATTGGAAAATGGTTACTAGTTTTTCTAAAAAAAAAAAGGTTGGTTTATTTGTTTATTCTCAGACCGCCTATTAGCTTAAAGCAAATGGTGGTGTGTTAACTCACAGTTCTGCAAGTCTATGAATATCACCTTTGAGTTGTTTTAATAACTTGTACAGACTTTTACAACTGAAAAAATGTGTATTACAGTATCAGAATGTACTTCCTATATATTGGTCAGAAACTGCTTCCAGTCATGCTGTTTCTCTGTGACAGTAGTTGGAAAGATTGACTTATTAATAGTGTACTCTCATTTTAGTTCAGTACATACATATTTTCTAAGTAATACATGCTACAATCAACATATGGCTGAATTCCAGCAAATATTTGAAAAAGTTACTCAAGACATCCACACCTATAGCCAAATGCAGTTTTATGTTGTGTATCATGACCTTTGTTATTATTGCTTAAGTAGACTCTGTAACAGTGTTGGTGCTTATGCTCCTGTTGTCAACGTGTCAGTTTATATTTTTAGGAAAATAAGTATTTATTATCTTCAAAATAGAAAGACCTTAATATATGTTCTGTGCATACCTAACTGAAATAATGGGAAAAGATCTTAGTGTAAGTTCTCAAAGGAAATACCATGCAGCCATCTCTACATGTGTGATGCTGGTTGTGAAAAAGGACTGACTCTTGCCTTCTTCTCTTCCTGCAGACTGGTGTTTGCGAAACTAAAGCTCTTAATGATAGCCATAGAATACAAGTCGGAAAAACGAGAAAGCAGGTACGTTCAATGCTTGAAGTTCTGGAATGCACTGTCAAGAATTTTGCCCGCATTTTTTTTTCAGAATGAACATAGCTATTATATTTTTGAAACATTTCAAAGTATAATTAGCATGCCATCACATGACACCATTCACATAGCACTGAAAGGCTTTTATTTCTGCCCTATTCTTCTTCCCTAAAATTAATTTAAATCAGAACATTTATTGGAAGGTGGGGGGGACAGTGATACATATGTCCCATCTCCAGAAGTGCAACTCATTTTTACCTAAACAAAAACTTACAATGTTTTTGTTCATAATCTATCAATTTTAATTGGAGGTCCAACTTATTTTACTGGAACTGGAAAAGTGGAAAATAGATGTGATATCAAAACTCATTGTGGCTATAAGTATTCTCAAAATAATAACTTCATTTAAATGAGTTTGGAAGAATCAATTTAGATAGGCTACAGGATAAACAGAAATAGAAGATAAACATAGTATTTATATGGTATCTGTTCTGCCAAAACTTGCATATATGAATAATGTCATGAAACAGAGTACAGATTCACAGGCAGGAAAAGAAGTTTCTTGTGGTTTTTTTTACAAAAAATCATAAAAATCTGAGTGAACATTGCAGCGAATCTTCTATCAACTTGTCCATCAGTGCTTTATACGACATTCATTTTTGTGTCACAAAAAATGATACAAATGTGCTCTGCAGTACGGGGAGGGGCATATAATAAGAACATGACAATACTGACTCAGAGCTGAATCTTATTTTCCTGTATCAAAAATTGTATTCTGTACTACTGTAGCAAATCTGGAATGATACATACTAGTTCATCTTCTATGTGGCCGCTACTTATTTAAAACTTCTGAGGGCAATTGTTTCTCCTCACAGAACCATTTCTGTTACTTGAGCTCATGCCACAAGTTCTGAGGATTTGAAAGTTTATTTTAATGTTTATTATTATATGTTGTAATTTATTTTATTAAAAAAAATCTCTGAAACTTAGTGGGGCATTTGATGTGGAAAATGCAATATTATTAACTACATTTCCATGCCCTATAGTTGGTTTTGTTGATTCGTCCTAAATTTTTTATTAAAAATCTTTTTTTTTTTTTTAATATAGATTTTTTTAATTTTCTGGTAAAATACTTTTGCATTGAATGATCCCATTCTGCATTAGCTAATGTAAAGCAAATGACTTACTATTCTTTTGTTTCTGAACAGTTTAATCTATTCCTAGAAAAAAGAAAAATACAGTAGTAACAGCAGTGGAACTATTTACCAGGTTTTGTATTTCCAATATTAGAAAATACTTGGTTTCTTTTGGTTCTCCGAAGAATTATTGCCCAACTTTAGGTTGTCATTACTTCAGTTGTCATTTACATTTACAAAAAGTGCTAATATTACAGTCTTTTCAGTAATAACAGATAATTCATGGCTTCCTTATGATTCTTTGCACTAACTTCAGTGGGATTTGGATTGAGTTCTTAATCACAAGGATGCAGAGGATCTCACAAAAAGTAACACAGTGTGATACAATCATATATTCCTTCTTACTTAAAGCTATGCAGGTAACAGTTCACAATTAATTAATTTGGTAGAAAAAAGAACCTAAAAATTGCAGGAAACAATACTAACAAAGGGATGTTAACAGCTGGATTTTGTGAATACGTATGTAACAAGATGAAAGCACGTAAGCTAGATATTAACATTTTCTTATAACCGTGATCTACAGTAATACCTGCTGACTTTATTAACCAGAGATAATTTTATGGTCACTGGTGAATCACAGAGCTACCTGCAGCATTTCTTTACTATTCTGCTTGTTCCTGTGCTCTTCAACCCAAATATATGTTAAGTATATATTTGTGGTTTCCTGAGCTGGAGCCTTTTAGTCTAACCAGAAAGGTAATGAAACAAAACTTCAGTTTCTCACTTCTTAGGTATACTTGCATTTCCTTGCATCTTATTAAATGAAAAGATGGGGAATTAAGATAAAAATTAGAATAACATGGTTTACAAGTGCAAGCTATCTTTGAACAAGATAAATTTGTCATTTACCAATTATGTTTGTTGATGTTGACTTTGGAAATACTTTATTCTACTTCATATCTTAAGTTCTTTGGTATTTCTTCATAAAGGTGAGGAGGGAACTGATTACGGTACCCTTTTAGCTTTCACTGTTTATGAGAATAACCAACGGTAGATATGTGCTGATTTATTTTATGATTATAGCTTAGATTAATATTTTGTAAAACTATTGAGAGGTTTTACACAGTTTACAATTTAGAGCAACAATGATAAATATAAATTTAGAATATTATCTAGGTGACACCCTTTTATTAAGAGCTAGTATTTCCTGCCATAGTTGAGACAGGTTTAGGACCAGTATTTTCAGGAGCAGAGGAAATTTTCAAAGCATTCTTTCTGCCTAAGGGATGAGAAGATCCTACTTCCACCAGTTTAATTTTTGTTACTAGTCATAAAAGCTTATCTATATAGTAAATTATATATCTGATTTTTTTTTTACTTACACAGGGAATTTCCTTTTATTAGTTTCATCTGCCTTCATCACTTTGCACTCAGAGCTAAAGCAATGCAAAGTGAATTCAGCTCTCAAAAGCGGTAATGTGAGGGCAATCTAGATTTCCTAATCCCCTCTCTAAATTTTCACCTCAGTGTTAAGAATAAATCCTAGTACCATTTTAAGTCAATGGCAGAATTTTCATTGACTTGTCTTCATTACATGTAGGATGGCGTAAATACTCACTTACCTATCCACTTTTTTTCCCAGGCAGTCTCCTAGGTGCTGGTTTTCTAAAGCTTTCTGATTTGCAGCCAAATTCTGTTAACTCTACCATAGGGAATTTGAGATCAATATTAATTATAAATCATCAGAATAGTAATTATAAATCATCAGAACTCTATCAAAACTAATATTAATGTTCAAGTTAGCTGTAGCTGAGCTTCCTGCTGGCAGTTGGGTTTTTTCTCTTTTTTTCCCTGTCTCCTAATAAAGCTACACAAAACAATAAGCACACCTTGATAACAAGTTTTGTCAGTATTATATGGTTAATTATAAACAATTTATGATTTTACAAGTTTGCTTTAAAGTGGAATTTAAAATGTTTCAGGTTTAAATACAGGTAATATAGTCATAGACATGATAAATACTCGCTTTTTTTCAAATAATAGGTAAAGTATCTACAGTGTGTCTTTTTAGGCAACTGCTTCTCATCAAGATATCTTAAGGACTAATTAAAATAGCCACGATTAGATTTCTTTTTATCTTTACATTTATATATTTAATAATGTTTAAATTACTGCTCAGTTATCAAAGAAACCTCTGAGTTTATGAAACATGACCGAATTTAGTGGGTTTCTAACCAGCCACTAAGTTCTGCACTTCAGTAGTTCCAGGTCACAATATGAGTTAGCCATTCCTTCACCTCTAATTAGTATCTGGGAATATTATAATCAGCTATTAAGAGCAGGAAGCACTTCTTAAATAAGTTTTTGTGTCCCTAATGCAGGCCAAATACTTTAGCTTAGAAAATGGGTTTTCTTAGTTCATTTTTAGAGAGGTTTTGTTTCTTCTGTAGAAAAAAATGCTAAAGGAATGTGGAGGGATATCGACCTGAAAATGTCCCAGCAGAGCTTGCTGAATAGATAGCAAAAAATAACAGTTCAAAACCGTTCAGACTCCTCATCTGAAATCCCTTTGAGAGAGATTTTTGCCTTCCTTCCCCCCTCTTTTTTTAAATTTTTTTTCCACATGAGTAAGCAAGAAGGAAAGCCTAACTAGGATTCTTCCCTCCTGCACCCTGTGTTTACGCCTCTTGTTAAATTTTCTCTTTGTCTATCCATATATTTGTTCTCATTCTCAGCAGAAAAACCTTTGAGCCTTGAAGACTTTTAAATAAAGGGTTTTTTTGCTTTTGCTTTGGTTGGTGTCAGTTGATTTCTTATCAAAGTGTTTGATTTGCAATTTTTTTCTTGTCGTTTGCAGAAGCCGAAAGCGGTATGCCCTCTTCGTTACCTTTCCTTCCAACCTCAATCCTACCTCCACTCCTTCTAACTTCAGGACTAATTCCTTGCCAAGAACACAGGAAGATAACATCTTTGTCTATCTTTCTCTGTATATACACACACATATATACATATATATATATATATATTCATCTGTCTATGTGTGTGTATATATATATATATATCTGTGTGTATATTTATATATGAGCCCCCAATCTCAAAGAGGAGAGAGAATAGCATTTTGTCTCTCCATTGGTTCTTGTGACTCACGCACTAACTTCTTTGCAGGAAGTACAAAATAAAACAGTATAAGTTTTTTAGGGTTATTTTTTTCCCCTTGTGGAGTCATTGACGTATCAGATTGTTGCATTTGAAAAGCAGACTTTACTGTTAACATCTCCCCTCCTCTTTTTTCATTTGTACTGTATCGTGACGATGTATATTTCGTCTTTACCAGCCCTTGTGCTGCCATATTGTCTCCATATTCACACCTTCATTGATGTCCTTCTTTCCCCAGAGTCTTCCTTCGAAACACGTCTTACAGTACAGTGGTTCGTGTTCTCTTGTAGTCTCACCTTCCATCAACAACAACCAAATACCCGATTCTTTGCATTGCTGGTCCTGTTTTGAGCCCAGTTATTCATAATACAGTACTCATTAAAGCTTACTGTACTGTTCCAGTGGAAGTGCCATGGATAGTCTGTACTATATGTCACATTCATTTTAATGACATTTATTAAGCTCATTTATGAAGATGTTACCAAATGTATTTGTTTCTCAGTTTTGTTTTTACTTTGGGATGGCATGTTTGAATTTTCTTTTGGTATACCATGCTGTGAGCCCTTCTCTAGTCTAAAATCTATCTTGCTGCTATTGGTTTGGATGAAGTAAATAAAGCATGCTCTTCCATAGCCTTTCCTCTCCTCATCTCTCTTCCCCCTCCCAGCTGTGTTTTTCTAACTGCTTATAGCAAGTGACTGGTGCTCTTTGGAGACCCACACATTCTCATTGTCCAGACATCTCAATTTCCTTCCTCATCATACTCTCCAAACTTTACTTTCCATGTCTGTTCTGTTGTGTGTGTTGTATGTGTTATAGTTATTTAATTTTTAGTCTTATTCTCCTGTGGTTTCTGAGTAGATGTGTGAAAAGAGAGGTGGCTTCCTGTCAGTTTGGCATTATTGATATGATCCAACTGCAGAGAAGTTACTGCAACACTTGGCATCTTCAAGGATCTGCAGTTGTTGCACCTCTACTTTGCTTCTTGCTTTTAAGTATATATTATCTTGTGGTGAAGGCATGTTGATGCTGGCATGATGAGCAATATGAAGAAGTGTTGTACCAAGTGAAGTTGCTTGCTCCCAGAATAAAGTATATTGCGCTGCTTCATTGTGCTAATAATCAATCAATTCTGGAACCAGAAGGAATAATTTAATTTTTTCAAAGTGTATTGAATTCACCAGCACTGTTGAACTAGTTTGGACTATGCCCCAATAAAATACTTTACACACATCCTGTAGACCATGACTTAGTAGTTGCTATTGTAAAGAACTTTAATTCCTGGGAGCAACCTTTTATATGCTTTATATAGCTTTAATATACGGTAGCATGTAATGTGCACTGTGTCTTTTGCCTTGTATTCTTTTTTAGTGTCTTACTGGATTTTTCTGTGTAGAGCAATGTGGATCTGAATTAACGTAAATGATGGAGCCCAGAAGAAAGAAGTAATACTTATGAGTTACAGTCAGTGTGAAGCTGGTATGCACGCAACTCCCACTGTGGATTTGTGCACCTACCCTCACACTCCACTTCAAAACATACCCTGAAAAAAAAAATACTCTCAAAATAATTTTGTAATTCTAATTCTATAGTTGTGTGAACGACATGGCACACTTTAAAAGACCATTATGCTAATAGTTGTGCATTTCATCTGGGCATTGGCATGAAACAATCAAGAACAATAGCTGGTTTTATTTTAAAATGTGGTAGCTATAGTCAGTAATACCACATAGTCTTGTTCTAGATAATGCATTCATAGAACTTAAACAATATTATATCTTCCTGATTACTAGATTATATTGCTACTGTTTCAGTCACATGGGGAATGGTACAGTACATCTACCACAAGGTTTAAAATGGAGTTGTTACGGTTTTGTCATTTGTTTAGTCAAAATTTTGCTGTTTGTGTTTCATTTAATTCAACAATTGATCTTTTCCTTTTTTAGACAAGGTGATGGCAGTTACAAGCGTAGTCATAAATCTGAAAAAAAAAAAAAAAAAAAACCAACCCCAAACCCAAAAGGGAGTATTACTGAATCAGACAAGTTTTCTTGGTGCAGGGATGAACTGTTCAATTGGTCACTGATAATGGGATTCATCTCACCTAACTCTATCAGTCTAAATGTTAGATGTCTGATCTCCATTTAGTTATCCAGACTTAGTCCATGATTGCAAGGGAAGAGAGACACAGTTCTTGAAAGCAGCTTCCATTCTAAGACAGATGAGATGAATCCCACCTTTAGTGTTGTCTAAAATGTAACCTTGAAAGTAAGAACAAACAAGAATAGTATATAACTGAGGCTGCTGACAAGGAAAATTCTTAAAAGAACTCTTCCAATGTATGTCTTTACTGATTGACCTTATTTATGTTTTCCAGTTTTTGGTCTTCATATAGTGCTGCTAAAATGTTGTTAGCCTTGCCTATTTTCTGTGCTGTACTTTCTTGGCATCTCCATGTGCCTTTGTCAGCTCAATTTTAAGACCTTCATTGTACCTCTTCCATCTTAATAAGATCCCTCAATTTTTCTCAGAGAAGTCTGACAGTTATACAAATCTGAGTTATCTACTGCTATGTCTAGATTAAAAGTCAAAAATTATGTCCATTTGCAACTTCAGCAGTAAGGGAAGCCTACTCAGTTTCAAGCTGTGCAAAGCAAATTGTGGAGCCATCCCACTTAGCAAGTGGCCTACACTTAAATACATACAGTGTAACAACGGTTCAGACTCTAAAGCTGATCAGTTGTTTTTTCCATGTGTGTTTCACATAGAAGATAGCTGAAGTTTATAGAAAGCTACAGGAAATATTTTTCATCTTCTACTGAAATTTTTGTATACTGAAAAATTATTAGAAATAATGTTTTATATATTCTAATAACATGAAAAGATATCACCCATCAAACTTTCTAATGTTGTTTCAACCCAATAAATGTAATTTGAGGCCAACATGTATGATATTTGAAAGCAGGAGACAAATAAAAATCACACAGCAGAAATTAGTAAAAAATAAATAGTTGGAGGGAATTCTTCCTGCCCCAAAGTGTCAGTTAACAAATTATCCTACAATTCCGCCTCCAACTATCAGGTTCTCCATCAAATATCTTCAAGTTCAGCAAAATATGGAAGACCTTCAATTAGTAATCAAAACCTTAGCTCACTTTAATCCTTTAAGGGAAGACATAATACGGTATTCTTTATCTAGGTCACAATATTGTTGTTTTGTGCAGCCAATCTTCCATGCACTACCAAAAAGGTATTGAGCAATCCTCATGTTCTGGTGTAGTTTCAGGTAAATAAGAACAGGTGAACAGATATTTATATGTATCTGTATTTTACTGAAGGTAGCATGTATACTTAAAACATCAGAAAGATATAATTCAACAAGTGAGTAAATTGATCAAAATTAACACACTGTCAGAGTGACTAAGAGTTATGTATTCTCCACTGACATAAGAAAAAATCATCATGTCTTATCTTAACTTTTCATTGAACAATCTATGTAAAAAGATCCATAAGAGTTCATCTAGAATTTTTCTGACCACATTTGAAAATTTTTCATTTTTTTTAGACTCTGCATCTCAAATGTGCACCAATTCCCATTTCTGCTTCACCTGCTTATATTTCAGTCAGTCTGGGAACTCAGTTTCAACTGTATAGATACTAGGTTCCCCATTCTTTCCTGAGCTTTAAGAGTTCAATGTCAGGTTGGATGGGACTTTCAGCAATCTGTTCTAGTGAAAAATATCCCATACCACGATGGGGGAGGTTGGGACTAGATGATCTTTAAAGGTCCCTTCCAACCCAAACTATTCTATGGTCCCTGAGAGTACAACTGAATTCAAGGGTGATTTCTACATGTCCTATGTGTGATGTTTTCATTGCTCTTAGATGCATGATCTTGCACCTAGTCACCAAGAGAATCTTGTATAGCAAATGGACTAACTTAAAGCAGAGGTTTCCAAGCTGCATATTTTGTTCCACAAGTGGCTTAAAAATTCTTGTATTATCATAGAGTAACAGAACGGCCTTCTCCTAAGTTCGTGCTGGTGAAGTACATTAAATCCCCTTTTAGCATATTAAATCATATTTAATTTACACATATTCAATTTACTTGGCTATAATTGCCATGTGTTCTAAATGTTCATGTGTGAAGGAGCAAGCAAGTCAAAAGATAATTTTTTTTTTGGTAGTAACATGTGATCTGTGTCATGAAAAGCTTTGTCCTGAGGAATGTATTTCTGGAATTGTTAAGGAAATTATCACTAAAAGTTTTTTGAGCTTGCTGTTACTTGATTAGTTTCTGAGGTAACCTAAACTAGAAATGTCATAAAATTACAAAATTTGATCAAGATCTTAGAAGCATTTTATGTATTTGGCATTTCTTTCTTGATTTCATGAGCTGATTTAAGAGATAAAAACCCAAAAGTATGTTTTATGATAAAAACACATATTTGGAAAAATCAGGGATGTAATTTTCAACAGATTTTTTCCAATGCGTGGGATAGAATGCATATGGATTAGCTATATATATTGCTATTAAACATAATAAGTTTCTGTTCTTTTTTCCCTTTTCCTACATATTCCTGTAACCACAAAAGTCCCTAGCCTTGGAGATACATAAAAATGAGACATTAGCTGAAGCTTTTTCTCTTAAAACTCCAGTTTGCTTTGCCATGTACTTAGCTTCTCAACTGTGGGGATATATATATGCATGTTTTCATGAACTGCTTAAACAGATACACGCATCTCTAAATACCTGATGGATGCATTCTTCTTGGTATGCTCGTAAGCCTGTTTTATTTTTCTCTGTCCTCTTTGTTCCCTAAATTATATTCTTTTAATTCAAAACATTTTCCTTGCTGTACATGTTAGAATGAGTGCTTACCAAAGCATAACTTTAGCTAATGACACTGTAGGTCTCCTAGGAAATAATTCAATTGCTGCTTTAATAAGCAGCATGTTTAATAAATCCACATAGACTCAGTAGAAATTGCTCACGATTTTGCTCCGGTTAAATATCAGTGTGTATATAAACCCAAAGCTTTATGAGCCTTTGCTGTAACTCTTTGCCAATAGCAGTGTTGGGGCAAATGAATTTTTATTCCCAACAGAAAATTTTGCTAGTGTGGTCATACTGCATTAACTGCGATCACATCTCTATTTTGTGGCTATAAATACATTGTATTTGTGAAAATAAGTATATGTGAATGAAGTATAAGATCTGTCAAAAATAAAGTCTATACGCTGACCCATCTGAACTGATTTCATGTGTCTCAGAAAACCCTGAGATACAAAATCATGCGCACAATTCATTACATCCTAAATGAAGCCAGTTACTTCTGATTTAGGACTATGTTCACTATCTCTTAAAAGAATTTGCTTACTACTTTGTCAAATTTTAAATTCTGTGAGGGTGTGTGTGAACATTTACATATCTAGTGGGTACCTCGGCTTGTGGCATTAGGGTTGCTGAGCTTTTGGCAGGATTTTTTTACTGTTTGGGTAGGGTTTATCTATCTCCAAGAATGGGATGGGGGGGAAAAAAAAGGGGTAAAGAAATGGAGGAAAAAAAAAAGTGTTTTTCTGACAGAGCAGTGTCCATTTGTACCTGAGAAAAATAGTCAACCCTAACGATATTACAAGTCTTTGCATATTTTAGAAGGAACAGTATGGTAGAAATAAATGAGACTAGCACCTGTAGAAGATTTTTGAGTTTAACAGCTGAATTCTCAGCATAATGACAGGTTAAGGATTAGCAGACAGGGAAGAGGAAAGGCAGAGACTGAAACACTGATGCAGTTACGGACATGATAGGAAGTTTTGTCAGAAAGACTTTGGAGAGTTAGTGCCAGAAAGATTCTTTCCTGGTTCTTGAGAAGTGACTTATCTAGGCTCGCATAGGCCTGCAGGCTTAAAATAGTCCATGCTCAACTTTTTTCTGTGAGTGTACTGGCAGAGCAGATGTCTCACCTCCCTTAGCGATGGCCAGCTAAGGTATCTCTGTAACAGCTATAAGTGCTCTGTTGGGATGAAAGTTTGTGCAAGGAATCTAAACTTTCCAACCTGTTTGTGACTTGAGTGACTGGTTTCATATGAAGAAATTCTTGTCGGGCTGTTTGGTTTGGTTTGTTTTGTTTTGCTTTTTCCTGTCTCTCTTATTCAATTTTAAAATGTGTGAAATTGTATTTTAAAACTTCATTTAGTAAATGTTTTCATTGCAAGCGCAACCATTAAGGCCCAATACACTAACAAAAGAAATACCAGATGTGAAGTTTAGCTGTGCAACTTTAAGACATCCCATTTATCTGCGTGCATAATGTAGGTGTTATTTACACCATCACATTTCATTTGTTGCAATACTACTGAAGCGTGCTGTGGAGACGAACCTGCTTTCTGTGGTGATGACTTCCATTTTCTGTAGTTTTCCTCTCCTTTTTGTTGCAAAGCTTGAAACTGTGAATGAAGGAAAAGGAAGGATGTCTGGGTAAATGATTTCTTTGAGATACAATTTTTGTTCCAGCCTCTGCCACAGAATATCTGTGTGAGAGTGAGCTAATAATTTAAACCAAACCTTTTACAGATGGGTTCTGATTAAGTGTTTATTATTTTGGGAACCAGAGGCTGGGCTTTTGGAAATGCTGAGCATCCTTAGAGCAAAAGCCCTTAGAAGGTATATATGGAGCTATGCAATGCTAAATACTTACAAAAAATGGCCTGTAGACATCCCAAATTAATAGCTACTATATCTCATACTGACTTAATCTCTCATCTGTAAAATGGGATAATACTATATCTTCATTACTCTTGTAAAATAAATTATGTATTTGTGAGTCTTTTGCATGCTATAGCGATGAACACCACAGAAAAAACACATAAGAAAAATATGGTGCTGATATTAAAGAAAGATAAACTACATGAAGCCATGCCCAGAGTAATGGCAGTAAAACGCCACTGAATGAAGCTCCAGATTGTGAGAAAAAACTAGTTTTTGGCTATTAAATTAAGAATTGTATCATAACATCTACATAATGGGGGCTGAATTATGGCTGCATGACCAACCTTTTAATTCTCAACTCATGAGCGCTTTATTTTGCAGCCTGCATATTCTTTTCATAGGGCCTTGTGGGCGTGTGTAATCACACAAAAGAATGCGCTCATTATAAAGCTTTCCAGTATATTTTTTGTCACACTAATGTATTACTAATGTGTGGTTAATAAATAACATCTTGAATAAGAGATCTGCTGATGCTCATTTTCCCTCCTAACAATAACATGGAAGATTTTTGGCCTTCAAATGTTAGTAATGTGTATCTGTTAAGAAACATGCTTTATTTTTTAATATGTATACTTCCCCCAAAGCAATCTTTGGTAAATCCACAAGCGTTTAAATTGCTGGTAGTCCTTATTTGCTGTAAATTGCATATGTGTGCCATTACTACGTTTTGACTTACAAAGGCTAAGCTTTAATAAATGACAAAGAGAGAACTTTTGACAAGCTTTGTTAAGTTTTAGCAGGTCAAAAGCTTAGTTGTATTACACATTATTAAAACTTATTGGAGAATATACTTACATTTATCTCCATATATTCATATTTAGCTTGATACTTTGCAAATTGCCTTACCTAAAATCTAGTGTTGAATTACTATGAAAATAAAAAAGGTATTTTGTAGAGAGCCATGGAGTACCTCACTTCTTGGTAGCAGTTTGTAATTTCCTTCATCAAATTTAGCTGAGGCTATTCTGTCAGTGTGGTTGGGTTATTTTTGTTCTTCCATGGCTGCATAGCAGTGTTTTAAAAATCTTCTATTCATTTTATGTTTTTTCAGCTATCGTGACTGGTTGTCTTGTACCATTCCCCTTGAGTGTATGTGTGTATTTATTATTTTAAACAATAATATTATATGTCCAGATAGGGGTCCCATTAACATTTTATTTCACTAGAAATCGGCAAAAATTTGCATCAAAGGGTTTAGCTTCATAAATTATATTTTGTACTGTTACTGAGTGGTGGTCACTGGTTCTTCCCTTTTCACCATATGGTGAATTTTTCACCACTTTGCATGACAGAGCAAGAAAGCTGAAATGCTCAGCTTCACACATCATGTTTCTGAGAGGCTTTGCTATTTTGTATGGTCTAATGCAAAAACATAAGAAAGCAGATGTAAACACTTAAATGATGTGACTTTAGGTGGAGGCATGTGATTGTCTCAAACTTAAGTTTTTGTAAAAGGCATATGAAACTGTTATTTGGAAATTTCAAGGAAGAATGGCTTAAGATTTCCTTGCAGCCTTTCCTAACTAGTGGGTCCCCTATAACAGAACCAAATAAAGCTATTTTGGAAATTTCAGTTAAAAGTAATTTAAACTCATGTTTTTGTTGTTTTTGTTCTTGTTTCACTGAGCAGTATATTAATCAACCCTGGAAACCACGTCAAGATTCAAGAAGGTACTTTAGGATTCTTCATTGCAAGTGATGCCAAAGAAGTAAAAAGGTAATTTGTATATTTTTATCTTTAAATTTAAACATATAGTATTTAATTTCTGTTTTTAATTTACATGTAACACCTCACCTAGTGTTTGTTGTTATCTGTTTAAAGATTTTCAGGGGGAATTGAGTTGGTACTCTAGTGAACCAATCGTGTGTGTGTGCCATTTTCTTAACTATAGTCCTAAACATCAAGAAGAAGAAATTATTTTACAGCAGATGTGAAAAGAAATTAAGAGGCTTTTTTTTCTGAGTCCTGCTAGAAGATGTAAAACATTTTTATCTGATTTCTCTAGAATTTATTTGTCTCTGTGGAATTACTTTGAGAGAGGACAGGGACTACAGTTTTGTCCAAGTTTCAAGCTTAGAGTAGCTCTTATTTACATAGACTCTAGCAAATATTTGATGTGAGCAAGCTACTGTATTCATTCAGTAATTGCATTAGCAGAATAATATTTATGTCCTTGTTTTTCTTTACTGGAACTACATACTCCATGACCTCATAATAATAAATCAAACTACAACAGTGCAGTATATCCCAACCATTATAGACAACCATTATAGACAACTTCACTGGTTCGTTGTACTTGGCTGTATTAGATTTGGGTTGAATGAAAAGGGGTTTTATGGTATTGTGTTTAGGACCAAACCTGTGTACTCTTGTTTGTTAGGATTTATAATATGTTTGGAAGGAATAGAAAAGCAACGTGAGAAAATAATTTTTAAAAGAAATAATTATTCAATGTCTGTAAGATTTTTTTTAAAAAAAAAAAGGAAAAGGCATATTTGCAGCTGAGTGCTTCCTCATAATTTGTATTTTTCTTGTAAGTCATACTATCAAGAACCTGATTTTTACTTGACATTCTCTTTAAGGTAGCGGTAGATATTTTAACTAAACCCTATACTGAGAATGATGAAGCCTTCAAGTGATAACCTTTACTAAGTCCTAAACCTTTTGTGATTAAATTGGAGTGAAAGTAATATTTAAGCAATGCACGTTTGCTACAAATATTTAAAGAAAGTCAAAACATCAAAACAGTGAAATAACTGAGAGCTTGAATTCTAGTTTTGCTGAAGCTAAGATAGTTTTGGCTAGGTGAAGCATACAGAACAGCACAGCGGTGCTCCTGTCCTCTCATATTTCTAGCCCCATCTTTGGAGTATTTGCATCCAGCATCGCCTCTCAGAGTACGCTGCCTTTCAGAGTGTAGTTATTTTCCTCTCTGGTGCTTTCCTCCATTTGAATATACAGAACTGTCTTCATGTTCCTTTACTGAGATGCTAGCTTTTTTTTTTTTTTCATTTATAAGGCATTTTACACTCTCCTATGAAGTTATTTCAGACTGTAAGTAAAAATTACCTGGCATAGCATTTTTAACAGGGAGAAGTTGACTGTTATTAATGCGTTTAGAGAAAATTTACACATCATTCATCTAGCACATTTTATCTAATAGCAAGCTGAAACAAAATTCCCAATTCTGCCTTGCTTTTTTTGCAGAAGGCTTTGTTTAGAAACATGCTATGCATCCCTTGCCACATTTCTTAGTTGTTCTGTGCAAACCAAATGATTATCAGATGTGTTTCAACTAACAAAACCAATTATGTAAAGTGTTGATTTCACCCTTTTGAGCTATGAATTGGAGTCAACAAAATGTTCTAAAATTGAGGTCTTTTGGAGGGAAAAAAAGGATTTATTTATTTTTTTTAATAAGGCAAAATTAAGCATGTTATATACCTGAAATTCAAATTAAATTATTCTGGTTTTGTGTTACATGCTAATAAAAATTTGCTATTCATATATATCAAATATATATTTCACAATGAAATATAATATGCAATGTTCGATTACTTTTCTTGCTAGAACTACTTTTGCATTTGTAGAAGAATAGTTTCACATTAGAAACAATTATCCCTAGAAACAATTATGCCTAGGGAAATAGCTTAATGTAAAATGTTGAGTGTTTAAATATAATATAAGCTCTATGAATTGCTTCTTTATTATTCCTTATCCATTTACATACTAGTGCTAACATCAGAAATTCACATGCTTCAAATCCACTTAATTCAACCCATTTATAAAGAAGGATTTTTTTTTTTATTACAACAATCACTTCACGTGTTTGCTCTTGACTTTCACATAGGATTGAAGGTACTCTCTAGGACATTTGCCCTGCAGAGGATTTCAGAAACATGATCTGTAGAAATTACCTATGTCCAATTTGTGTCATGAAGTTTTGTGAGGGAATATTTGTGATAGCGCATTGTTGTTCAGTACAGGGGCTTACAGCCGGATTGGGGGGAAATTGTAAAAAATTGGAGGCAGTTTTCTCCTCCTTGACATCAACTCATGGTTTGAAAAATATTTTATTCTCATTTCCTTGGAAGCAGTTTGTTTTCTGTTTGTTGGAAGGTGAATATCTTGAAGACCAGAAACTTAGTGCAGCAAAATATATAAATGCTCAGAGAAGGCTTTTTCATTTTACATGTTGCTTCTTGAAAATAGTAAGACAATTTCAAAGTCTGAAAGAAATTCCTGTCTGCTACAGTTAGAACTTGTATCTTCCATGCTTGCATGCTATCTTGATTTTAGAAATGTTAATAACATTCAGTGAGGTCTTACTGCAAATTTAGATTTGCATTCTCTGGTCCATATCCTTGTATGCTAGACCTGCTATCTTTCTCCTGATGGGCTGCTTTGCCTGGACCATTATTCAGAGGTGTAAAATAACTTGGATACCTGAATAAAATAGTTACGAATTTATCTAGTCATATTTCTGAATATTTCCTTTCATATAGTTCCATCTGTGATGGAAAAATTAAAAAAATAGTAGCAATCATCCTAGCTGAGCTGTCAGAGGCTGTGTATTAATACTGTTTTTCTTTTTATATTTTGGGCTGTAGTCCACTTGTCACTCCAGTGACCTCCATACTGTTGTAGCAATCCAACCATCCTAAATCTATGAACAGTACTGTCAGCAAAATCCATGGGTGGTTGCAAAGTGGCACCTTTGGTTCTTACTGCCAACTTGTGTTGAGAAGTATGCAATGAGAGAGGGTTGGGAAGATGGGCATGGAGCTGACATATCCTGGATATGGATAAGCACAGGGAAATTTCAGCAGGTTAAAAAGTATGTTTAATTTGTTATGCCAGCAAGAATCCTAGGAAACTAACTGTCCAGCTAGAGGTCAGCTGCATGATACTCATGAAATGTGTCACAGCAGCCTTATGTGACATATTGACTTGACAGGCATGATTAAACTCTCCTGTGGGCAGTCTGTTGCATAATTATTAAATTGGAATTTTGTTTTAATCTTATATAAAGTCAAATGTTTACCCTTTCTCACTTCCTTAGTTCTCCTTGTGCTTCACCTAGAGGTGAGCCATTCGATACAAGAGTAGAAGTTCATAACCAAAAGCATTAAACGGAAACCTAGATGGTTCACCTTGTTAATTGCATATTTTTGTTTGAAATTTTGGCTTTTCTCTGTTCAAAACCAAAATGGTTCTGCTCTATTCCAATATAAAAGACAAAAAAATAGTGTGAATCAAGATTATTTCAGTTCTTTTATTTATATGTTCCTTTAGGAACTTATTTGGATAGGATTTTCCTTTTCGAGTTTTGGTTGGGAGTTTTTTTGTAGCTTATCTGATGTTATTGTCACATTGATCTCATTGCAATCTCTCATTGTATCCACAACGAAGTCCTTCTTGTGACCAGGCTGAAAAAATGGACCAGGATGCTAGACAGTCTTTCCAAAAAAATAATAATAAAAAAAAAGAACCTGATATATCCAATAAGAACAGAGAATTCATTATACTTGTATATATATTTGTGACAAAATTAATTGGATGCTCTTTTTTCTAAGATGAAGGACAAATGAACTGATACACTGTGTCATAATTATCATCCTTTCTCCCAATTACTTTTTAAATAAAAGTATATTAAAAGAAACACTAATTTGGAGTCTTATGTTTGAAATTAATGGTCTTGCAGCAGATATTTCCTACTTTAAATGTCTAAACTTTTTCAAAGATTAAAGGAAATTAGTGCTGGCATGTTTCATTAATTTGGCACTACACCAAGAGGAAACGTGGGCCTAATTTCATTTGTATGGATTAAGAAATGTGTCAGTTTTTCTGTTCTGTCTCTCTAGGGCATTTTTTTACTGCAAGGCCTGTCATGATGACATCACGGATCCCAAAAGGATAAAAAAATGTGGCTGCAAACGGCGTAAGTAATATTTCTATCACTCCCTTCCTCTCCTTTTCATGAACCGTTCAGCTGTCTGTACATGCATTTACGTGTTTTAAAAAGCTAAGAAATAAATACACAGCAACATAGTAAGCGCCATTTGCATTTCTGAAGTCCATAGATTTTTATTACATTTCACACCACTCACACACCTATTTCTTTATTAAAAAGTCCATTAGGGTCCAAAGTTAACAAAACCTGAAGAATTAAATCACGCTAGATCTAATTGTGGAGGTTTCTGAGATAAGAATGAGCTAACAGTGAAGTTCTGCTCTTATTCATACCATGCAGAAATCCAGTCATTTCAATACTTTTCTCTAAAGTAAAGAAATTTTGTCTGTCTTGCTGAACATGATTCTGTAAAAGAAGAAACTAGGGAATAATGTTCCGTCATATAACTACTGAAATAAATTTTTATTGAGATAAATGATCGGGTTTACTGGAGGAAGGGATTGTCTGGAAGAAATTAAATATTAGTGCCTGTTACATATATCCTTTTAGATTCCATAGCCGTAATGCTAATACTTGGTTTAGTTAAATTCTTAGGTCTTCTCTTTAAATTGTTTGGAAAATTTTGCATAAAGAAATAATTGAGTTTTGGAATTGAGATCAGACTTTGCTTTTGATCCATGTGCATTTGAAATACTGATATCAAAAGGATTTAGGGATCCTTTTCTCAGTGGGTGATATTCAGGGTGCATTCCAGGGTATTCTGCCATGAAAAAGATCATTCAGTTCAAAAGTCCTGAATAGGTAGACTGAAAGATCTCAGAAGAGTTTGATCATGTCCATTTTACCATTCCTTTTGAAAAGGAAAACCCACTTATTTATAGATTCAGTCATAGTGTTACCACTGCACTGTCTTAAAGGGTGGAAGATAGCCTAAACTGGACCTTCTCTGCCTTTAAGGTGTGTCTGAAATTGATGAATTCCTGAAGGTGATTTTAAAAAGAAAAAATGTCACTGGAGTCTTTAAAGAAACTCCTCTCCACCCAAAAAAAACCCCAAACAAACAAAACCAAAACCCAGGAATGTGGAACAAAGTAGTATAATTGAGAGAAAGCAGCTGAAACACTGACAGAAAATGGTATTTATCCTCCCAGTAGCCACAAGGAGAGCAAAGCACATGGAAAGCATGCCTGATGTGGAAGGAATGTATGCATTGCTTAACATATTGGAAAAAAATTGTTCAAGAACAGTTTATCCATGTGAGAATGTGACCCTTGAACTGCTGCCAAAGCCAATGAGGCTGCTGAGTAAGTTCTGGTAAAGCCAGTCACAGGTGCCTTGGGGTGCCTGTAACTCTCAAACCCATTTCTTTTTCCAAATTACCTAGCAGTTAAAGAGAAATGTGTTACCTGTTTAATTTTATCTGATTCTGTCAAAAAAGAAAATTTCTATTTTCTTCTCTGCTCCTCCTTCACATAGTGTTTGCTTTTCACACGTGCTGATTAAAAAAATAATTCCCAAATATCCATCTTTTTTATCAGAGATCTACACTTTTCACTGAAATTTTAGGAGATAGCAATCAGGAATTCACACTATAAAGGGCAAGAGCCCTTTATTATACATTGAAAATCAGTGTAACCTCCTCAGTACTAGGAAACCAGGGAGAAAACAGAGTGACCCAGCCAAGGCAATGGATATATTACCAGCAGCAGGGCCATGGAGAGGTGAGAGCGACAACTTCTGTGTGTAGCACTAGGAACTGGCATGGTCACATGTATCAGTCCAATAAATGAAAGGGTGTTGGACAGATGAAGAAACAAAATGATGGGGTTAGTGAGGCTGAAGGAGGCGGCTGTCAGAGCTGCTGCAAGTGAGCACTGAGCACTAAGGAGGGAATCCTCTGAGTCAGGTGAAAAATTAAAAAAAAAATGGTCAGGGAGAGTGAAATCTTAAATTTCCCTTTCACTGTCTCCCCTCTCCCTCTCATCCCATTTGCCCTCTCCTTTCCTACACACACACACGCACATATGGTCACATATGCCGTGATAGCTGGCAGCTCTCAGTACAGCTGAGAACAGCTTCCATTGGAGCATGCTCACAACAATTAGGAATAATGCAATTGCCTTGCTTTTAAAGTTCTATCAGTCAGCAAAAAAAAAGAGATGAAAAATTTCAACAGTAATTAGTGATTTTTGGTGTCTCACATTTTGATGACAATCTTGAGATCCCTTTGATGGGACCTGATTTTTTTTAAAGGTAAGTCTTTAGTGCAGTCTTAGCTTTAGCTTTCAAATCACTAATCACTTTTGAAAATCTTAACTATGTTATCCATCTGTAAGCTGCACAAATCATTGGTCTAAAAACACAGTCTAACCAAAACAAAGCATAAATTAAGAAAACTCTTTCCCTGTTGAATTAGGAAACTGTCAACTGATCTGTCAACAGCTAATATGTCAATCTGATTTCCAAAGACTGCAAATAGTCACACATGCATATATGTAGTCCTATATGATAAATATGTATTTTAATTAGCGAGTAACATAGCAATTAGGGGCAGCTGGATGTGGAAAATATGTAAGATGAAATTAAAGGTTGTATGCAAGAATACTGACACATTCAGGTGAATTAAATGTGAAAGAACATCTTTACATGGAAAACTTAATTATGATGGCATTAATTAATGCAGCTTCCTGTGACACTTGAAAACCACATTCTTTAAATAATGCATCTGAGGTTGAACATCAATTTAGAGACTGTCTGAACATTAGCTTGTGGTATTGTTGGGGTCTAAACGTGAGTCTGACCTACATAGCCATTTGTCCAAACCTGTTAGGCCTAATATTAATAATTCAGGGCAGACCAGTACGTTTCCACAAGGCCAGAGATAATTAAAGTAACCTCCCTTTCCTTTTGCAGTTTCTTTGCCATCCCTTTCTCTTTACGCATGCCACTCCCTGAATAACATATGAATGCTGGTGTCACATTGTCCAGAGAAATGTCGTGTGGAAATTTTATTCACAGATTGTTAATATTTTTTTTCTTAATGTTTTCAATCTCTTTCCTATTCCATTTAACTGTAGTTTTTGAAGCAAGGGGCCAAATACATGTATATATTTATGTAAAATTCAGCCACGTTGGAATGAAATCTCTAAACTGGATGACCTACTCCTCCTGTTTCTTTCATTTTGTGCAACAGCTATGGTCTAATTCTCTATACATTTTTTCCAGTGACAGTGCTTGCTGTGAACGGTGGGGGTTGAACCCCAGAGGGGACATATGTGTACATTGATGTGTTTGAAGGAATTTCTTGTAATCTATGACAATTGACAAACTTTTGATTTATTTTTCCTCTTGCTGCCTTGGAACACGGCCCCTACTATATTTTAACTGCACACTGATAGTGATCTATTGTGAGTAAAAATGGGTTCCCTGTAGCCCAGAGTGCGGTCCAACCTGTCTTTCTCTAGCAGAGAGTATTTTTGTTCAGTATTTTGGTTCTTTTCTTTATTTATGTTGCATGTAGCAGTGACGTCATACCCACAAGTTTCTCATCGTTTACACCCACGGAGATTAGGGTGACGTTGAAGAAAATACAGCAGTTTTCCCCTTTTCCACCTTTTTGTCCCTTTTTTCCACAACCTTATTTTGTATCCCTATTTGAAAATGAGATCTTGGCAATGGCATTTCCTTGAAATGATTCTAGAGAGATCTCATGAATTTTTAGGGATATTGGTTAGGCTGGGGTAATTACCACTACAGCACTGTTTGCCTGGTTAAGTGCAATTCATTGTCAGACCCATATTCAATTTTTTTGTACTTTGTCTTTTCCATTGCGTAGCTGACACAAAGAGCAACACAACAGTCTTTTACTGTCCTTATCTAATTCCTTTCTCCCCATCTGCACCAAAAAAAAAAAAAAAAAAAAAGGAGATGGGGGTAAAGCCAGACAGTGAATTAAATGTGTGGCTAACTTTTCATGTATAAACCTACAGCTTTCTTCAACAGGAAACAAACTACAGTGATTATTTTCCCCAGCTTGCTTGTTTTGAAATTAATTACATAAGTAGACCCACACTGACTTTTCAGGACCTAAGCTGTAAAGTTTTACTTTATCATTATATAGAGAATATGAACTTTATAGACCACTTCATGTCAATCTAAGTCATACTACTTGAAAGTGTACAGAATCTAAGAAGGCTCTCATCAGCCACTTTTAGTGTGTACAGCCATGAGAATTTAAATAAATAAAGCTTTTGGGACATGGAAAGAATTTGCTGCTTAGAAATAGGAGCACTGTGAAGAAATGTACTGCTATAGGGCAGTGTTGCGATTATATAGGCTTGTTTTTTCAAACAGCAAGAAGGATCAAATGCTGCAGTGAGGCATTACTGTACCAGATTGAGTCTGCTAATCGTACCATATAACTTCAGCTACTCTAAATAAGTGAGGCTACAAGGCTTTTTCAACATTTTACCAGATATTCTGAGTTTATTGTGTGATAACACTTCAGGTCTTAATCAGGACTGAGATATTTTTTCCCTTCTCAACTCTACACACCATAGGATCTTGCAAAGAATCAAAGTGAAGTTGACATTCCTGGAGTTGCATGGCCAAGTGCTAGCCATCTTGGAATTGTGATGGCCTTCTTTATGATTATCATAATTTAATATTTATCTTATTGTGGTGCCTGCAAAACTACGCTAAAAGGTTGAGATCCTGTTGTGGCAGAAAGCCTTCAAACAGAGAACAGAAGTTTCTTCAAAGATCTATTTTCAGCCAATAGAGTGACAGAGCAGAAAGGTGGGGCAGCACAGAAAAGGAGATTGTGAACAGGACAGCATGATAAGAATCAATACTTAATAATAAACCAGAAAGTATCTAAATTCTATGGAGAAAATGATGAATCCTATTGACTTTGAGGCAAAATATTGGAAGTAATTTGGATATATTTGAAGCAATGTATTTACTTTAAATATGTTTCTATATTGAGGCCTTTCTGGACCAGATAAATTAGTTTAAATAGTAATAAAGAAAGACATAAAAGAGCTCCTCATGCTAAGAGAGTATTAAAAAAGAAAAGGTCATGTAGCTTTGACTTGTTTTTTTCCATTTCCCCAATAGCTTCAGTTTGTTCAGAAATGCAGTTAGCTCTGAGAGTACGCTGGCTGAGAGTCTTCTTTAAGGTAATGAAGGAAAGGTCATGATCAGATTTGAAAATTAAAATGAATTGGTCTATAAATGTGCCATTAGTTCAAAACCCGTGAGTCATTCTTAAACAGCTGCTAAAGTAGGGCAAAATGTCCACTCAGGTCACCTGCTGTTTCTACAGTTTTGACAAAGATCAGCCCCATATGAATTAGAGCAAACAACAAACCAATTGCCTGTGATTGCAAAAATTGTAAGACAGTGAACAAGCTGACTTGGTGGTCTTGAAGTTGTTCCCTTTAAATAATGGATAGATAGATTTGCCTGTTGTGTTAAGAGAAAATAAATTCTCAAAAACAGTTTAAGATATGCTGCTGTATTTTTCAGGAAACTAAAGTTGTGCTGGGGGAAGTCCTTTCAATTTTTCAGTCTCATGATGCTAACCAGCATCGCTAAACAGCGATTAAATCGGTCTGATTGTCCTTTAATGCTGCTTTTATTTTACCATAGTGTGGATCATGAGAACTTGATGAATTGAAATGACACTGTATGCATTTCAATTCTTAAGTGTAGTAGGACCTTTTTTACCATTTGCTGGTCAAGAAACCTCCAGTTCATCATCTTCTTAACCAGCTGTTATCTCATAGAGATCCACTAGATGTCCTCGTAGATCTACGTTTTGTTACCGTTAAGGTCACAAGGAAAACTGCTATAGTGATGGTGGAATACGAGGATTGGGTAGACTGTATGGTTAAAAATCAGCCAAGATGAAGGGATGCTATGTTCTGCTTGCTTTTTAAAAAAGGAGCTGTTCCTTGACATTTCAGGTAGAGAATAATCTGCAGTTTCCTTTGCTTATTTTTGCAGCTGGAAGTATTTCCCATTACTGTTTGTGAACTCTAAGTAACACCTCAGATCCAGACAATCTAGAAATTTTGACTGGACTTTTTGAGTTTTTGAGATCAGAAAGCAATCTACTGCTAGACGCTTAGACATCTAAGGCACATTTCTTCCTTATTAGAATGGAAGGTTGTTGCCTTCTGAGAAAAAGTGCAACAAAAAAAAGTTTTCAAAAGTATTTATTTACTTTATAAATAACTGACAGAAATTTTGCTTTCCTTTTGCTCTTAACAAATCAGAAAATGACTAGTTCATATACGCCTTGTTTTGTCAGAAAATTATTTAAGTAGTCTGATTTCCGTGTCCATGATAACTTCCCCTGATATTTTTACTAATTCATTTTAAAAATGCTGTGGGATTGTCATCATACTAAGTCAAAAAATTTGTTCTTCCTTTTTGTCAATTTATTATTCAATTGAAAATAGGGAAGTAATTTCCTTTATGTCCCAACTTACATTTTTACTAGTTGCAAATAACAGTTCTATTCAACATCCATAACATTTCTATGAATAGAAATGAGTTGATTCTTATGCAGGTGCTACAGGTGTCAAATGAATTTAATACCCACCCAGAGGCTGTTCTTAAGGTCCCCCTGTCTCTCTGATGATTCCCATTTTTTGTTAATGTTTATGGAAGTTTTATAGGAAATGGTATGTGTTTGGCTGCACCATTTAAAATCATTTCTGTCTTGTCTTTGATCTTGTCACTAGTCATCCCTACTAATAATCCATGTTTTGTTTTATTTAAAAGAAAATAAGTATTGTATTTGGTATGAATGTAACAATGACTGTATAAAAGGAATGAAGAGTAACAGCATGTTTTCTTTTCAAAATGTATTGCTCTGATATGCAGTTGCTTATATACTGGTTGAAACCCTTATAGCAAGTCCTCTCTGCTACTTATACTTCCAGGTCTAAGCCTGTTTCCTGCATGTTAATGATGTAAAATATTAAAATGATGCATGATTTCCAGAACAACTGACAATAATAGTTAAAAACAGTCCCTGAAAGGGCATTGCTTTTGAGAAGCGCCATGGAGTCCTTCCCCAATTGAACAGAAGGGCTTAAATTTCCCATTTCATTGTTTTAAGTCTGACGAAAATGGTACAAAAAGTTTTCCTTCCCAACCCTCTTTGCCCTTAAGGATGCTTTGTTTTAATTTTCATAAATGTGTCCTATCCTATTATTGACTGTTGACAAGATATGGCTACAAGTAAATGAAAACCAGGGACTGTTACTAACCAATGACCTAGCAGTTGAGAATTTCTGAGCACTGTGTTTTGCTACAGCATTTGATTAGAAAAAGTCCTTCAAAACAGCTGTAATTAAAACAAAATGGGCCTGCCTTTTACCTCACCTACTGCTAGCATGTCTCACAAATGTCCTTTATTTTTGTTGCGTTGCCATAAAGTGAAAATAATAAAATAGGCGTCGTGGAAAGACTTCCACATTTTTGGTAACATAACATGGTAACATGCCCAACTTTTCAATTTTAAAGAATGTGTTGGGAAGAGTTAGACGGAGGGAAACCATGGGAAAACAAATGCTGTTTTGAATTTTCTGTGTAGTTTGAATGTGTACGCATCAAAAGCTGCAGTGGAAACCTTACTAAAAGCCAAGCTCTGAGGAATGATGTACCATGCAATGAACAAGCCTGATGCTGCATGATGACTTTCTGAACAGCTGTAAGATAACTCTACTAGGATGCTAAAAGAACATGGCATTAGTCATGTGAGCAAAGTTTTAGAGGAATGGAGTCGCTGCTGAAGAGATCACTCATTCATCTCCCTCAATGCCTGTTTCCACAATCATAATGTTACCCTTGCTTGACAAGTATACTGTATGGCAAGTCATCAAGGCCTTAGAACAGGACTTGACCCATTTGAGCGATTTCGATCCCTCTTCCCTGGTGACTGTGGCATTAAGAAACTGGAAAAAAAAAAAAAAAAAAATTAAATTTAATGTCATTACCATAATGCAAAAAAGACATCCTAAACTGAAGGTACAGGCTAGAGAAACATTACCTTTTTTCTGCATTTGCTTTTAAGGTTTTGTTTTTGCCTGTCAGTGTTCTGTTTTGTTTTTAGTATAATTGAGTCAGTTCAATCTAAACCATTACCAAAAGTGTTGGTTCAGTGCAACATGTGAAACAGTCTAAGTGGCCTTTGCATTTCTTCAGATGTAAGCCTACCTGTGATTCAAGTAACACACAAAATTGCGCGATGGTAATTACACATGCATTTATGAAGTAGGATGCGGTATATTTCTAGAAATACATAACAAGGACGTTCCCGTGACTGAAGGGTAGAAATGTTCTGTTCTAACCTGGCACTCATTTTGGAATTAGCCCCTAATTCCACATTCAGTTATTTGGTTCTCGATCTACCTTTGAATCTGGAGCAGAAAACATGCCAATGATTGGTTCAGCATGTTTCAGTGGACCAATGCTCTGTGTGCTTTTGGTGATGCCTTATTTGTGAACTGATTTTAATGTCAAGCATATTTACCATTATTAGTTGTGTCTCTTATATGGGCAAATTTTGGTATTCTGTCAAGAGTTAATTTGAATTCCTGAAGATACAATGTAAACAAAGTAAATTTTTTGGAAAATTTTACGAACAGCTTGTAACTCTTTAGTAATGTGTAATTTATTGCAATAAAGGAGTTCCCTGGCACAGTTTAATACAGAGAAATTATTAGCATATGTCTAATCATGAATATATTTATATATATGTATATATATGTATGTATGTGTATAATGTATATGTGTGTGTGAGTGTGTGTATGTAAGAATATATGTGTATGTGTGTTTTAGTGTGTGTATACATACATATATATATAGATATATAAAAGTCTTTGATTTTTACAGGAAGCAGGATAGGCCAAAAATATCTAATGGATTAGCAACTTCACATTTTTCTTTTCATTTTAGCCTAGTAGTATTAATTGTGCCAAGGGAAAAATATATTCTTAGGATTCTCTGCTTTTACTATGTTCTTTTTTGATCCAAACACTTGACTGTAAACAGTAATTCTTCCCGATGTCTGCGGTCACCCTATAAGACTGAACAGAAATAAAGAGCAATTTATCTTTTGCCCTGCTTTTAATGTACAGCCAAAGTGTTATCAATAATCTCATTGCATTTTTTTCCTGGGTCAAGACTGTTAACATAAACTAAGGCCTGTATTAAATCCCTTAAATTACCTTCCAGCTGCCTTGTTATATATATAACCTTGCCATTAACCTGCTGCTCTTCCTCTCCTCCCATCCAACACATGGTTATAGCCAAGATGTCCATCTACAAGAGAATGAAACTGGCATGTTGTTTTGATTGCGGACGCTCTGAGCGTGACTGCTCTTGCATGTCAGGCAGTGTACATAGTAACATGGACACCCTTGAGAGAGCCTTCCCACTTTCTTCTGTCTCTGTTAATGATTGCTCCACCAGTTTACGTGCCTGTAAGTTTTAACACCAACACATGCTGTTCCATGTCTGTGATGTCTGTGGTATCATCCCTGTCTTGTGTCGTACATTGTAGTTCTGTGAGTTTTACTGGGCTGATGCTTTTTAAAAAAGTCAAACCCAAATTTTAATACAGCTCTGTATTTATATTTCTGTTTTAATTTTAATACGAAAAATGTGATTCATTATTTTGCTTTGTGTGCTCTTTATGAAGCATGCTCTTGCAATAGCATGCAGGACCGTAGTAGTGCAGTTTGGTGACATCATTTTATTTAATTCATACAATATAAATTGTCATTAATTAAACAATAAGTGCTTCAGTGGAGGAACAGGCCTGTGTCTAAATCTATGACTGGTGCTAAGTGGACAGCTTTAATAGTGCTGGCACTAGAGCAGTATACAAGAGGCAGTGAATAAATATACAGGATGCAATTTAATAGCCGAGCTGTAGTAGCTAGAATTCTATTGTATACTGCTACCATTATCTTTAGTTTTGTTTGTAACCCTTCGTTCTCGATAAGGCAGGACCTTCCATCTAATACTGAAACCACAGAAATCTTAGTAAAAACAGTTGTGCTTTTTGTAGTGCCTTTTTAGAAGGGCTAGCCTGATGCAAACTTCTCGATGCAAACTTTTTGAAATTAACTGTAGAATCTGTCCAGTAGGACACTACCATTCTGGAGTGTGCCCTAAGAGCTCTTTTGAAACTTCAGAGTTGAGAGGGAGAACACAGAGAAGTTAGAACAATTCTGCGTAGCCATTAATTCTTTGGGCAAGCAGTAGGGATTCCAAAGCTTCCTTTTATGAGTGTGATGTCAACAATTGAGGAAGATTGTTAAATAAAATGGTAAATATTTTTTTTTTTCATTTTCTTACCCTCTTTAGCCATTCATAACAGGCAAAACTGTGTCTTAGGACAGGAACCATTTTCCTTTGCCTACCCAAATGGCAAATAAAAACTATAAAACTATTCAGATACATCTATAAGGAGTATTAGGAGTTGTGGTCAGGAAGCATGTCCGCTTTACATTACAAGTCATCGTGGATAAAAATGCCTTCCATTGCTAAGAGTATAATGTAGTTATTAGTAGATTATGCATCTGGTTGCCTTTTGATACCATATGTGTATTGCAGTATGTAGTCCAAGTGGCGAATGGCTTTGCTTTAACTATTTTGACATTTGAACTATTTTTCCAGTCACAAATGTGGAGTATATAACAATACTATGATATTTGCTAGCATTTTTTTCTGAAGACTGTGTCGATTAAACTGATTCTGGTAGGATTTCTTTGAGATCTTACCAGAAATCTTCTCTCTGTGTATGTGTATAAGCACTCTGAATGTGCTTTTTATCTACTTCGTTGCAACTCATGCATCACCTCAGGGGGAGGTGGTTTTCAGTTTTAAGTCCTATTCTAACTTATGGGAGTTTTTAGCCTTTAAAGATACCTTTATTAGAATAAAACATAGCAAAACATGTTTTGTTAGGAAAAGTGAACAAGAAACCTTCCTGGATTGAGAATTACTGCAAGGCAGTGTTACTTACTTACACAGTGCCTGGTGTAGTTTGCATTAATACAGACTAGTACAGAGAGTATGTGGTTGGGTCCCAGCACTGGTGTTAACAGCAACCAGACTGGACTAAATGAATATGTCCCCTACAAATGGGTAAAATTTCTGCCATTAGCGCAGTTTGGCAAGGAAAGAAAAACTGTAATTTGTAGGTTTACCGTAGCTTTCAAGTTCACTTAAGACTCTACAGAGGCAGATAAAGTAAACATTTTTGATTGTGTTGCCTGCTGAGCCAAAAACCTCCACAATAATGGTATTATTACCACCAAAAACAATGCTGTTGGGAAACACGTTAGATCTATGTTATATTTTGAAGAATAATGATATTGACAGCTTTGAGGATTTTTAGCATCCTATCTTTCAAGGGCCTTTTTCCCCCTTCATCACTCCATCAAATCAAAAGAGATCTCGCTCTTCCCCTTGTGAGACTAGTCGCCTTTGACTGTTAATAATAAGTACAAAAATCAATACCAATTCACGCTCTTTGCAAAGCAGCATAAGCCTTTCTTTTCCAATTAAAATATATATACACACACATGCAACATTTCACTGGCAAGGCTTCAATAGAAATCAGTGTATTTTCTTTGCAGTGCACAGGGGTCGTATGATGCCCATCTTGACAGAGCTAGTTAACTCAAAGAATGGCGGTGAGAGTCAGCTTTTCATTAAATATGAGCAGATGTGAAATGTAGAGTGTTTGACAATTAGAAATGGCAGCAGCAGGGCCCCAGAATCAAAGTGAGGTCAGATTGGTGGATCAGATTACCTCTCTTACATTCTTTAGTTGTTCTGAAAATCATTTTGAATTAGTGTCAGTGGAGCCATGATGGGTTTTGCCCTTTGTCTTTTATGCTAGGACTGTATTGTTTCCCCAGACACTCATTAAAGGTCATTATGCTATTACAGGGCTCGCTTTGGTCGTGGTGCCCCAGTTGGGTTGGTTTTCTTCTACAATTGCTTAATGCATTTCTTTCTTTCTTTCTTTCTTTCTTTCTTTCTTTCTTTCTTTCTTTCTTTCTTCTTTCTTTCTTTCTTTCTTTCTTTTCTTTCTTTCTTTCTTTCTTTCTTTCTTTTCTTTTCTTTCTTTTCTTTCTTTTCTTTTCTTTCTTTCTTTTCTTTCTTTTCTTTTCTTTCTTTCTTTTCTTCTTTCTTTTCTTTCCTTTTTTTTTTTTTTTTTTGTAAAAGCAGGCTTTTTTTTTTTCAAGGTAAATAAAATGACAGACCATTGTATGAAACTCCTTGAAACAATGTGTAGCTTTTGCAAGAATTACTGCTGTTTGTAAGAATCTAATGTCAAGTAGAAGATATCAATTTACATATTCAATGATGTACACAGGATTTAGTGTACTAATTGTATAATACGTAGTGAAAGTAACACTTGCAGTGTATTTTCCACTGTGAATCAGTTTCTCTGTTATTATATTGTTGTCTGTACTTCCAGCAAATGAAAATCATAATTTGATTAAATATAACTACATTAAAATAGCTTTGGAGTTTATAGGCAGCTGTCTGGGAAAAAAATGGCTATGATCTTTCTAAATGTAAGGAAATAGAATTTTAAAATTTTTTTGTGTCTACATTTTTTTCAGCTTTAGCTGCTTTTGGTAGTTTGCTACATGAACAGCAGTCAAATGGTCCAAGCATTTTTTTTTGTATTGGAGACTCAAGTGAATTAGAGTGAAGAGAGGCACTTAGCCACTGAAAAACCTGGGCTGGTTTATACAATGAAACTGTTACTAAGAAGTGTGATGTTTCTGCTTAGGTCTGTGCCAAATCTTGGGGAGTGCCATTCAAATGATTAATTGATACAGACAGAATCTTAACCTGAACCATTTAATTTCTGTGTTTCTGTATCACCATATGGCTGCTGCTTCTCAGGAACATCAAAAGTTCATGTTCCAAAAGGAAACCTTTTCTAAACTTGTCACTGTGCCCACTGCCATGGGAATCTAAACTTCCAAGGACATTCTTGATACTAGGCCCAGGCATATCTAATTCAACTTGTGAGAAAACATGCTTTGGCATGCTCTGATAGTTCTGAGAAGTTGTATGTGAAGACTTTGACTTTGTGAATATCAGGGATCTCCGGAGACCAAAGACAAGACTCATTTTCACTATATTTTGAATAGAGGGTTCAGCCCAAACTCCAAGCCATTCTATTTGGAAAGAAAGACCATTCTAAGACAAGCTGGATAAAGCTTAACTTTTGTAAGTAGCCAAAGCATGTACCTACCTGTGTGCCAAGCCCAGTTTAGAACCATATAACCTGTATGGTTTTCTAGAGCCATGGTTTATGCTGAACAGGCAAGTTAGCTGCTGAGCCTTTCTCTAAGGAACTAAAATTTCATTCTGCAAAATTAGATGAACGTTTTGGGTAGCTTGAATAAGGATGACTGTTGAACCAAGGTTGGTACGCTGTGCTGAAGCTGTCTGGCAATGTAATTTAGCAAGTTAGGTCAAAGAACACTCTAGCTGCTTCATTGACCTGTGCTACTTAGGGCAGTACCTTGTGTGTCTTTACAACTTAAAAACCCAAATGCTATAATGAGAGTTGAAATGACATGGCACTTAGTGATTTAGCCAGTGAGAAGAATGCATAACACACACACATTGGTCAGTGTATGTAAAACTCATCAGTTGTATAACTATGCTGGGGCTTTTCTAAAACAGTTGACTATTAAGTCCTGGATTCCTAAATTAATGCCTGAAAAGACAGTGTAGTCTTTATTTCTCCTAGAACACAAGAACCATATCCACCGCTTTCTACAGAACAAAACTAACCTATTACTTCTCTAGTCCTGCTGAAGTAGCCAAGACAACAAGAGTACTTGCTTTTACGGATGAACTAAGGTGCAGGAAGGACCTATGTGTGCCCTGTCAAAGGACAACTTTCAGTGCTAGAATTCTCTTTTACCCTTTAGCAACAATATTTTCCCTTTTACAGGGCACATATACCACCTTGTGGTGGATAGAGACTTTGAGATTCTCAACCCACCTATAAGTAGGATCCCATTTACATTATATTTATTATACTCTGAGGAGGAAAAGGTGGGGTATTACCACTGCTCTCTCCTACTACTCACCTTTTCTGAGCTGTGAGAATTCTGTTGTGGCCACAGAAGGAATGGAGACTCCTTTGCTCTGAAATGCTTACTTTTACATATGCAGCATAAACACCATTCTCTTTAATATAAGCCACTGATCCCTGTGTGGTCACACTGTCTCGTCTTTGTCCTGCGCGATACGCTCACCTTTAATGTTTTGAGGAAGAAGAAATTGAAGCAGTGCATAAGCAATCGGGTCTGCTTGGAAAGGAAAGACAGATGTTGCCCCTCAGGGATGGCATCATAACATCATAAGCAAGTAATTATAATCAGACTGTTATGTTTTTACAGCTCACTTCTGTGGAATGACCCTATCTCTGTATACTGGAGAATGATACAGCATTATCTTGTGTAGCCTGTTTGGGTTGTTTTTTAATGAGATTAATGAAAGTGGGACGTTAGAATGAGACATAGTGCCAAATAAATTCCTGTTAATTCGAAGCCACAGAGAATATAAATTGTAAGCCTGTGTACCATGCTGTGGGTAATAGATTGATTTACATAAACCTTGTTCCAAATATTGTTCTTTTAGGGTGACAGATTTTTACTGCAGTTACATCAGTTCCTATGTATTCAGGGTTGTGTTCCTGAGAATTGAGATGGCTGTGATGTTTCCTCTAAATACTTCTACAAGACTGCATGTGTCCCCTTTCAAAATGCTGAAAATAATGTAAAAATGGACACCTTACTTTAGATAACTCAGTTAATATACCAGTCCAATACAGCTGGAAAATAATCAGACATACACATCTTGATGCAGTCTGTGTTGCTACTGGGTAATGAAGAAAACTAACTTACCTCCCTTAGCCACCTTCTCAGAATGAACTACTGGCAAGAAAGGTGCTGTTACCAAAACTGGCCAATGGGGTTTTGAAACATATAAAAGCAGACAATGGAACAATTGAAAAAGAAAATACTGATGTGGGAGATTCCTGGGCTGTTCTATACAGGTTCTTACGGTGTAGCCACTGACATCAAGTCTGTGCTTGCACGCACTAGAGATTTCCCATATTTGTAGCCAGCTCAGTAGCCTGTGGTACTGGCAAATCAGAAGGTGGACACCACGAGATCTGCTTTTCTGAGAATGAAAGTCTCCTAATTACTCTTCCACTTTCAAGCTTAGTTTATATTTGCAATTCTGCCTAACCTACTTTTTTTCCATCTTCTTGTGGTTGTACAAAGATGCATGCAGATGTTTCCACTAAAGATAGGATGAATTGACTCAATACATGCAATCACAGCATTCCAGAACTGCTTGGTGGAACAGTGGTTTCACTGAACCAACGCTTTGATTTGTCTGCCTTTCTCTCACTCTTGATGTGCAGACCGTCAGGTGATCCTCTCCTTGATGCAACTGTATGTTTTGCTGCATTGCTAACATAGAGATAGAAGCTGTGATCAGAATGGGCTGGTATATGCCATCCTGAGACTCCCAGTATCTATTCCATCATTTTGTCATGTGAATGAATGCACTGGGACTTTTATATTTCCTTTTCAAACACTGAATGGATGACGTTAATTACAGATGGGGGAAAAAGTAACATGAAACAATAGTTACAATAGGTGACTTCAAGTATGTAGTTTGACTCGACCACTCAAAAAATGGATCTCTTTTAATGTTACATATTTTAATAGAACCTGAGTGCTGCTAAATTATTTAACTTTCCTTGGATATAGTATGAGAATACAGATGAACACTGAGATGTAGAAATGCAAGAGTGGAAAAAAAACAAAACAACTGGCCCAAACCAAGCTGTTCCTTTTCAGATGGTAGAATGGTAGAAGTGAGACAATCTAACTTGTTACTCATGACCAGAAAACATAAATAATGAAGCACACGGTTTTTCAGATGAGTTTTGAGGTGCAGTATATACCTCTAGGCTGACGAGAAGATGCTCTGCCCAATTTGTGATGTCTGTAGCAAGGAGATGAACTCTCGCATCACCATAGGATGGAGGCACTGCTAAGTTTAGCAGCAAATCTTTTGAAGAATTTGGAGGGTGGAGGAGGGAGAGATCAAGAAGTCTGCATTTAATTCCTTTAGGCTTTTACGTTGAGTAGTGATTCTTACCAGGGTCACAGGGAAGAGACTAGTGAGTGGCTTGCTCTGATGGGGACAAGCTAGAAAAGATGCTGTCTGCATCCTGTGGAGTGAATTTAGCAGAGGGTCTTATGCAAGGTGACATGGAAATTATGTTTGCATTTTTAGTTCCTGAGTGTGGCTGGTTGTCATGAAACTCACCATGACAGTTCCTTACCACCAGGCAGCAGATTCTTCCTGTTACCTCCTTGGTGTGGGACAGATGCTAGCCGGTTAGCTCTCCTCCTCTACTGTTTCCGAGCTATTTCAAGCGACAGATGCCAGAGCTGGCTCAGTTTCAGCTTGAGCATTTCTGTCATAGCCCTGCCTTGAGCCCAAATTCTGACCTTTACTATATGAAATAAAGTACTTATGAACAAGCAGTGGCTTGATCCAGAGCAGGCTTAAGAGCAAATGTCAAGTGTCAAGTCAGTCTCCTGCCTCCTTATTCCACCTGCATTAGGAACCTAGATTAGACCCTAGACTACAGCGCTGACTGCCTTAGGCTTTATGGGTCTGGAGAGACATAACTTATTAACAAAGAGTTATTAAATTTTTATCAGTTTTATAACACAATGTAAATGCCTTCTATGAATCTACATTGTATTCATTATCATTTAAAACGTTAATTAAGTCAAAGTTGCATTTAATTTAGTTCTAAATGTGCCTTTGGGAGGAAGCTTTTAAAAACAGCTGCAGGATTGAGAAGCTCATTGATGCTGGGAAGTTGTTAGTACCACTTCTCAGGATAGGTCCCCCAAGTTGATTGCCATTTTGAGTCTTAGCTAATTTGTGTTGATGTTATTGGGCAAGGTCTCAAATTAATATTGAACCAATCACAGCAGAAAGCTATCAGCTCATGCTAATCAGACATACACTTTGATGTGTAATTTGTGTTCTTCTCAAATTGCTTCCAAACTAAAACGAATGGTTGATTTGTAAAGCCTGTTCTTCTCGTACTCTTGTATTATACTATTTTTTTTCATTTGATAGCCTTATTGGCTTGCTCCTTTAATAATTCAGGGAAAAATAAGATTTCTGACTTAGAATATTGTCCCTCATATTCATAGAGAAAGAAGTTCTCTGGCCTAATCTACATTTCATGTGATTTGAAGTTACTGAGATGTATAGAAGGAAGTGCTTATTGAAATATACAACGGACCACAACATAGTATCAACATGTAAAGTGGAATTCAGTTTATTATAAAAACCAACTAGAAAAAAAGTCCTCCAAACTAAGTTAAAATGTACTTGGCTTGTGTTACGTATGGGAGTGTTATGGCTTTTGATGCTTTTTGATGTAAAAAAAGAGAAAGGAAAAAAATCAAGTGCAGTGTTTCCACCATCTGATTATTCCATTAAGACCCTCAGCATATTTAACATACACATACCTTTAATCAGGTAAGTAGTCACATTAGTGACCACTATGCACATACTATGTGATTCATACTTCTAGAATTGGAGCTAGAGGGAACCAACCTAATGCTTACCAAAGCTAGGAGAGTCCACTAAATCAGAACCAGAGATCTTCAGATTTTTGTCAAGTTCAGTGTAAGTCCAGAAGAGTGGTCCAGCCCTGGAAGGCAGAAGCAACTTGCAAGACAATTTTTTCTGGGTCATCATGTTTTCAACTGAGTACATAGAACCTTTCAGGTATTTGTGTATGCCAAGATATGTAACCTCATTAATTTTTTATGTGCTACGTGAAAAGAGGAGATTGTTTTCACATGACTCTGTATGTGGTTCTTGAAGTGCCACAAAACAAGCACCCATCCTGTATCATTGCTTTGATTGAGGTTATAGTAGACAGGAGGGAGTTGAGCAGAAGAGGAAACATTTTAATTGATTTTTAATAAACCATAGCTGTATTTTTTTTTAAGTTTGTAATGTCTTAAATATGTTGATGGTATACTTTAAAATAGGTTAAAGTTCAGTTGTACTTTTATTATTTGAGACTATTTACCAGCTTCTGTTAGCATATCTTTTTATAATACAATGGTATAGCTTTCTGTTAGCATACCTTTTTATAATACAATGGTATCGCTTTCCTGGTGTTATTTTATATATTACTGAATGCTGTAATGCTGTAATTCACTTTTTATCAATGACTTCAGGAAAAATACTGTGTGCTACCTCACACACACATGCTTCACTGGTACTGATCAGATCTTGTTAGCACAGTACAATTATTCTGAAAAGGAAGGGTGGAAAACGTGTTATTACTGTGTAAGAAGTAGCCAGTGTCATCTGGTTAAAAATTCACGTGGATATTTTAGTTTGACTGGAAATTCTACCTAGGAAAATGGCACAAAGCAAAGATCGCAATCTTGACTGTGCCAATGACTTACTAGATGACTATAGTTCCTTTTCCACCCAGAGACTGAGAATATTGTGTTCTCTATATATTGTGTTACATGTGCTAAGAAGTGCTTTGAGATCCTTAGATTTTGAAGTACTGACTATAAGCCTGGGTGTCCTTTTGACATAGTGATACCCTGCGGAGGTCAATTTTCATGTCTTCTGATCTTTGCTGAAGGAGGTCATAGATACATGGCAAGGAGGAGAGGAAAGTGAAATGGGGGTACATGACAGAAAGAAGGAATGGGGAAATTACTAGAACTGCCTTGCTGCTGCCTAATTTAGGGAGGTTCTGAAAGGAGGTAGTATCTAAGGGGATATGAATATCTTCTGTTTATCTGCATCAGCAGGGAAGAATGTCTCTTTAGATTTCTGGAAAATATTTTTAAAATCATCTGAAGCTTTTAGCTGCTTCTGAAATTTAATTGGAATGCAGTCCTTGTTTACTGTGAAGAACTGCTGAAGGAAATCCAAAAAATCATTATAGCATCTTTGATCTTTGTCATTCAATTTCCTTTGTTTGTTCTTGCATAAAAGATTTTGCTTGCACTAAGCATGTTGCTTTCTCCATTTCCATGTTCCTGACATTATTATCTTCACTCTCTAACTCAGTGGTGTTAGGTGTTGTCTGACACGGCACTACAATATGGAGAGATTTTACATCACCGTAGCTATGCTGTGGAGGAAGACTGGCAACAAGATAATGGAGGTTCTGTTCTTGAGCAAACTCTTGCTAGAATGGACTAGCAGGTGTGCCATCTAGCAATGTAGATGGTTTATTATACATCTAGCCCCTCTTCTATAGTACTTACGTGATCCTATATAGGACATATTGTTTGAACTTTCAGTAAAAATAGAAGTTGTGACATATGGACAACAACCACCTAGAAGTCAAGATAAACATTTGTCTAGTTGATAAAGTTTCATCAGCTAATGGAACTAAGATTCTTCTAGCAAAGAATAAAAACAATTACAAGTTTAAAGCCTAATGTAGAGATGATGCTTATTCCTGTTCCAGGAGGAGGGCCACAAAAATGATCCGAGGGGTGGAGCACCTCTTCTATGAAGAAAGGCTGAGAGAGTTGGGGTTGTTCAGCCTGGAGAAGAGAAGGCTGCAGGGAGACCTGATTGCAGCCTTTCAGTACTTAAAGGGGGCTTATAAGAAAGTTGGGGACAAACTTTTTAGTAGGGCTTGTTGTGACAGGACAAGGAGCAATGGTTTTAAACTGAAAGAGGGTAGATTTAGACTAGATATAATGAATTTTTTTACGATGAGGGTGGTGAGGCTGTCCAGAGAGGTGGTAGGTGCCTCATCTCTGGAAACCTTCAAGGTCAGGTTGGACGGGGCTCTGAGCAACCTGATCCAGTTGAAGATGTCCCTTCTCATTGCAGGGGGTTTGGACTATGTGACCTTTAAGGGTCCTTTCCAACCCAAACTGTTCTGTGATTCTATGAGTAATGAGGTAAAATCCACAGCTGCAAACTGATAGCATGTTTCATTAATAGGCATTTGTCCAGTGATTTTTTTTATTCATTCTTTATCTCTATTAGAATTATTCCTGTTCTACCAAAACATGCAAGGACTGTCAGGTTCTTTGTGATCAGTCAGTCACAAGATGGGTGGCAGCAAAGAAGTGATATAGTATTTATTTAGAATTGCAGGGTGTGAAAATGAATATAATTCACATGATGAGGCAGCAGAAGGCTGAAAAGAAGTGAGACGCACCGCTGAATCGCACGGGATGTACTTTTCTGGCTTCTACTACATAGTGTCCTTTACAACATATGGGAAACATTTCCCAAATTTTCAGATGACATGCTAATATTCCTCACTAATAATGGAATTGAACTCATAGCCAATTTTGCATCTTGCATTGTTTTTGACATAAAATACTGCTTTTTCACTTGGTTCTGAGCAAACACAATAAGTTTTCCAATGTCACGGCAAGCAACAAAATAGCAAAATGCATTTTATGAACTCTTGGATGATAAGAACTACTTTTGATATTCCACAGCAGAATATTTATCCTATTGTGCAAGGTTACACATTTGCAGAGTACTATGCAAATTAAATTTAAATTGTTTCTAAATTATATTTTTGTGTAAATTGAGACATGAAAATGTAATTTTTGTTTCATTTTACGTACAAAAAATCTGCTGAAAATGAAATCAGTTTTTTTTTGTAAAGATCTAAATTTTTCCATAGTTTTTAAAAGCTGGATTTTTTGCACCAAGAGCTTGTGTTCCATATAACAGTTGTCCAAGGAAAAATTTATATATATATATATATATATATATATATATATATAAAGCATTTCATTGTGTATATTTTGATTGTTTCTAGTCACTGCCCTGGGTAACAAGTTATACCTTATTGATTTTTTCATTCAGACAAAGGCGAAAAGATGAGAGAATAGTAGACCTGGGTCAGCTGTCAGTCTCAGCACAGATTTTGTGGTGATAATCATAACACGAGGATCTGCAGAGACTGGAATCAGCAATGTAATCCTAGCTATCCGAGAGGGTCCTTCCGTACAAGGAGTCCAAGCTACAGGCACCTTACACTTTGGAGAGATATATGCCTCAGCCTTTGGTTACATTTGGAAGAGAAGTAAATGAGCACACAATTGCAGTGACAGGGAAGACTCAAGCCAAGGATCTGTGATCGCGTAGTCTAGATTTGTCTGATATTGCATCAGTCTGAAATTCTGCAAGAGTAGGAACTGGCAGTCTTTTGGCACCAGATTGTTCTTCATGATGATTTTTGTAGTATGAATTCTGTGCCTGATCTGTGCACTTTAATACAGCATTATTGTATGATTCTGCCATTCTTGGAACTCCCTACACCTAAATTTGCCTATTTTCAAGCATGGAATTATTTTAATTTTTGTTTCAGATCTCCCCTGTGTTTGCCATGACATGTTCTTTTTTGTTATAGCATGGTCTGTGGAAGGTTTTTTTTCTTTCTTTGCTGAATAGTTTCTGAAAATAGTCTCCTACTTGACTGAAAATGAAAATCTTTTTGGATTCAGGATATCTAGTGTTATCGTGTCTAGTAGCTGATCAAGCTTTAATGGTCTATTTGATTGGCTGATTGAACCTTTGAATGCTGCAGCTCATTCATCCACAGTTTTACTCTGATTTCTGCTGCTAAATAGATAGATAAGCTCTTGTTTTGCATCTCAAATTGCAGCTTGAGGGAATGCAAGAATTGTATCCTTAGGCTCATATATTCAGCCTCAGTACTCAAGCCCTACATACTCCTTAAGAAATATCCTGAAGTTGTCCCTTGGGTCCCACAGATTTCCTCAGCTGTATCCTTGTGTTCTGCCCGTGAGGAATATAAAATACATCAAAATATGCATTTGTTTTTAATCTGCCTTTAGCATATGAGTCTTTTGTCTGCCCTCTTCTTTCTCCTCAAGCAGGACAAAATAAAATCCTCAGAGGTAGAGCTCCAAGCAATTTGCTTTTGGAAGATGACTTTCTTGACAGCTGTCAGTGTCCCATGAGCAGTGGATTTCTGGATGCTTTCAATATCTGACTCTCAAAACATCTGGCAGCAACACTATTTCCAAATATATTGACATCCTGTGGCATTTGTGGTTGATATAGTTACTTTCAGGTAGTAACTGACCCGTAGATCTCAGAAAATCTTATATATCAATTTTCTCTTTGTGGGAGATAGTTCCTTCTCCTCCAGGTAACTGTGGACTTTATTGTGAAATTGGCATGATAATACTGGCAGTTCAGTGGTTTCCTGCAGAATTTTCATTCTTTTTTTTTTTCCTTTTTGATCCATCGTCTTTCCTCCTTATCATGCTACCTGCTCTGAAAATGAACATCATCTGTATTTCATTTTCTACTCACAGAGTATAAGTGATTTCCCTGGTATAACACTGAGCGCACCAAGTGTTCTGCAGGACATAGCTAAGCAACCGGAGTGGCTAGTTCAAAACTTAGACAATCCTCTCTCAAAAATCCTCCACTGCCTTCTTTCCTCTTCTCTTGTTTCAGTGCATTGTGTACTGGCAGGGTGCTGCTGTTGAGCTACCTTCACTTTCTCTACTAATGTGCATATCCTCATCAGGGTTTGATTAATGAAACCAGAAGTTCCTAGCACAATGCATTTACCTTTGATGAAGTTTTCTTTCTAAAGCTGTTCCTCGTCATGGGTTGTGATCTCTTTGCGCAATCTGCCTGGTCCTTCCCATGAACTAAGCAAGCTTGACACCTCTGTGTAGCTTTAGTAACAAAGTGAAAAATAAAAGGACAAAATATATTTAATTCTTTTTTTTTTAAGCTGGCTGTCAGTTTATTTTGGTAGATTCAGTATGATTTGCTTGCTTTCTCGGTTGTTAGTCTGCATACTTTTATACCGCTATAGTTCATCTTACATGAAGTGAATGAGAGATGGTATGCATTTCCCTCTTAGAGTAATTCTGAGTACTACAACCCTAACTTCTGCATGTATTCCAGTGTTATCGGTGCAGCATTTCTGAGTATTAGAGAAATAATCAGCGGGAATTTCTAACAGTCCTTTTTTTTTAAATTTTGTATGGAGGTGTTTTGATCCTATTTAGGTTTTACTTGAAAAATATGGTCCTTGCTAAATTCATCCATCCTTTTGAGTACTCCTTCTGTTAGAGATCAAAACACTGTTGTAAGTAACATTGTTATTAGTTATCACCTCTGGATTTCTTAGCTTATGCTTTATTTTTCACCCTTATGAAATTGCCAGCCCTTGCTTCCACATAGCAATCGATTTCAGCCAAGCTACTGTATGCTTTAGCAGAGATCTATTAATTCTTTTGCGTGTTCTTTTGCAGATGCAGGGAGTTAGACATCATATTTCAATTTTTTTTTATTATTATGATTATTGTGTTGTTTTACTTCCTTTGTTTTGCCATTGTTTACCTAGCAATTATGTGCTATACTTCCCTAATTTTCCATAGCAATGAATTATATTCCATCTCTATTTTTGCTATCACTCTTCTTGCAATTATTTTATAGATTTATCTTGGTTATTTTTATCTTGGTTGTTTTTTATATTAATATGTTTACCAGGTGATACTGGGTTTTTGGGATATATTTGTTCAGAGAAAAACAGAGCTTTACAAGAATGGAGTGCATTGTAGTACTCACTAAAGCAGGGACCACGTAGAAAAAAAAATATACTGATTTGTTAGTGTCATGAAGTGGTTTTAGCTGTATATCTGTAAGTCATAAAACTAGCATATGTTACGATAGGCTTTTTAATACAACAGGTTCAATCTATTTGATTAATTTGGATGTTTACTCTGTGACTTACAATACTTTGCATAAGGGAATAGGTTGGTCAGCAATTAACATTCCCTGCTTTTATGAAAGAAGTACTTCAGGTAATAGAGTGCTGTTAAACTGCAGCCAATGTGCTAAAAATCTGTCTTCTGGCAATAACATTTCTATGTATAAGAGCAGCTGAGAAATACTGTTCTATACTTGTGCATAGATTTGAACATAGGAAAACAGCACTGGGGCTTAACACTCTGTGTAACCAGCAGGTGGTGGTGCTGGCTTAGAAATAAGCAGTGACTGAAAAGCCTCCAAGAACTTTTCTACTTATTTCTTTTGTGAGGAAACAATATTTTTTTTCTTTTAAGAAAATGCCTAATATTTCAGATGGCTCATTTTAATTGTATAGAAGTGTTTTCGAATAGGCATATACAGGGTAAGCACTTGTATATAAAACCAGAGTGTATGTAAACATGCACAGCATTTTATACTTAGTTTACATATGACAATGATATTATGACCTCACAGGTAACAGTCATGTGAAGACCTCCATTCCAGAGGAATATTACAGCTGATTCTGAAAGAGTATTGGGGATCACTGAGCCTGATCCTATTTTCCTTTAATAAATGGAAGTTTTTCCACTGATGTGGATGAAAGCCGGAGAAGACTGATGATAAGAAAGCCAGAGTTAAATGTCAAGATTTCAATTCTTCTTGTTTGGAGACACAGACACTTCTACACCCTTTTGTACGAGCGTAAACAACAGCCAAGAGGGAAAATAAATTAAATGGTAGTGAAGTTTAAAAAGTAAAAATATAAATCCAATTTATTGGTGACATATTAACCATCTAGTAAAAAACCCAAACTGAGCTATGTGTGTTTCAGAAGTAAGACAACTCACTGGGAGGCAGAGGAAGAATTAAAAAAAAAAAAAATTAAAATCTTAAAATAAAAATACAGTCCTGTAGATTTATAAGATGATTATGGAAATCTCTTCTTTACTCAACAGTGCTGTACTGGCAAGGAAATGGGCATGGGGACCTAGTATGTCTTCTTCAGGAACTGTGTTAATGAAAACACCTTCATCACAAATCTATTTTTAAACTTGTCATGAGCAGGGTAGAGAAAAGGTTATTTCAGTCTAAAATTTCAGGATATGCAGGTTGGAATTACACTGGAAATGTGTATTTTCAAGATGTTGAGATAAATTGGCACTTTGAACTGGAAAACAAAGTAATAATTCTAATTAGATTTCTGCAGAGTGAAATCTGCACTTCCTGATGTTCTCAGGAAGGAAGCAGTTGCAGCAAGACCTAGGTGAAATTTGTGGAGTCCCGCTGCAAAGCAGGCAGCATATAACTATCCCTTTCCTATGCGCTGAAATATCCTGTCGTCCTGAGAAACACAATGTGTGCAGTAAATACAAGATTTCTAATCCCAAGGAGCAGAGCAATCACCCAGGACTCCTGTGCTTACTTTTTCCCTTAGTTACTTCTAGGCAGTGTATATTTCCCACTGAATTTAATGGAGCTGAGGGAGTGTAAAGAGCAAACTGTTCATACGCGCAATGGTGAGTGGCCTTCCAAATTTTTATTGTAATTTTTTTATTTTAATAGGAACTTACTTTTTGTTTACATAGAGAACTTCACTGGTTTTAGCAGTGACTGATCAGATTGTGAGTGTATTCAGTCTCAAAGGGGAAATTTCCTTTACTTGGTGAAAACAGGACAGATTCCCCCTACAGTTTGACAGAACTGCATAACTACAGTTTACCCTTGCTAGTGCTACAAATTCTCCCTCCATGTCCCTTACTGAGGCAATAGGACAAAGAACAGAACAACACACTTTGGATTGCTGTGCATTGAGACAAGGATAATCTATGACAATGCACTGGATTTAGAACTATGGGTGTGGAAATGCTACGATTTGCTGTGTGATGCTACTCTTAAAGAATCCCCCAAAGATGTGCCTCTTGGCTTTACATGTTATGCCTTGGGGAGCTGTCAAAGGACCACACGTAAGGAAATCAGTGTCCTTTAATTGACACTGTATTTTTTTTTTTTTAAGGAAAGAAAAAAGAAACCTAGAAATAAAAAAGATGTTACAGTTATTTGATGTTAAAGAGATACATTTTCATGTCTAATTAAAAAAAAAGAAGCAACACCATAATAACAATTTATTCCTCCCATATGCATGTGGTATGCTTTTATGGAATGTATTCCCAATGTACTTTCCAAACAGCAATAGCAGCCTCACCATCTTAATACCTGGTAGGTGTGAGAAAATTAGTGATTATCAGCCACATTTTCAGGTAATTTGGTCACTTGAGTCTTAGCAAGAGCTAGAAGTAAGGAACTCTGTTAAAAGGGAACTGCCTGCAAGTGAGCAACCCCCTATCAGTGGTAGAACTAAATTTCCAGTCAAGAGATTCCCAGTCTTCTGTTTGTAGTCCATGGGATCATCAGGTAGTCTATTAAAAAGTTAGCATGTGGCTTTGAGCAATCCTTTTGTACTTTGCTTCTGCCAGACGCAGCAGCTGGAGCTCTAAAATTGGAGTTCATAGCTGCTTGTGACACAGTAGGACACCCAGGGTCTGAACAGCTCTTTTCTGACACAGAGGGGTAACGTTTTGCTGTTGCTCCTCCTCAGTGTTCAGATAGCAGAACAGCTTGTCATAATGAAATAACAGAATTTAAAATTTAACTCTGAGAATATTTATACTTGCCATACCCGATGAAAGACTTTGAGTTTCCTTATTCTCCAAAGTGCACTCTCAAAAGACAAAGTCAATTCCCTTCATTTTGATGTTTGTCTGGAGAACAGACCCTTATGAACACAGACCATGTTCTGTTTTATGTTCTACAATGTAGACACATCTCCCTTCCCTCACTCCCAAAATAAACTCTGCTTTACCAAAATAGTATTCTGTATGGGTGCAACATGTGGAGAAGTCAATTGGACAGTTAAATGGACAGGGGGAAAAAAGTCCACTGATGCTTTTTTTTTTAACTTTTCATTTGACAGTTTTCCAATAACAATATAATGACTTGAATAGACAATTACAGAGTAAATCATAAATTGAGAAGGCAATGGAGAATGGAGACTAAAAATCAAGAAAAAGGTATGAGGGAATACTAAAATTTGAATCGGAAAAGATGTTCAAGGTTCAATGGGCCCATGACTTAGTCTAAGCATAAATTAGGATTTGATTAGGAATTAAATAAAGTAGCTTTTTTCTAGTGTGCACGTTTGTCAGGGAAAGGGAAGGTGGTTGTTACATACAAACAGTATCACGTTGTGTATATGCTTCTGTATAGGAACAAGAAACCAAGTCCATGAAACCTGGAGCCTTTCTTCTCTAAATTGCCCGAGCCAATTGTGAAATGCTGCACGTATGGGAAAGGCTTTCCTCCTGCCCCATTTTACCAGCTTGCACCCTGAAGCATGAGATATGAACAGCTCCTGATCTAAAGTCCACCGAAGTCAATGTGTTTTCTCTGACTTCGATGCACTTGAGATCAACCACAATTTGAACAGCCTTAAACCACTTCTTTGCTTGCTGAAGTCGTAGTAATAGAGAAGGGATAGCACCTGCTATCTCTGGAAAGCATTCATAATAATTATGCTCTTGAATTAACCTCAAAGAGCAAAGGAAAAAAAAAATCAAAGTTCTACAGTAACCTACACCTTTGCAGTCTGTCTTTCATTCTGTATACACATGTACCCCTAAAAGCCCAGGAACTCAAAGTTTACCATGGTTTCACAGAATATCAGAGCACCTATCTAGAATACCTAAGAGGATCCAGCCTAGCAACATTCCATGTTTTCTATTAACAGTCTTTTTACAGCATTCAGGAAAAAGCAAAGGTGAGGAATAGATCTGTAGCTGAGTCCTTTATGTGTGAGAAGAATTAAGACTGAAAGACTGTGTATTATTAATATAAAATTTAAGTACTGGATGCCAATAGAAAAACAAAAGTAGAGCCATGCATTTGTAATTCAATTTTATGTACCTTTGGCCAAAACGTGCAAGCCTGGGACAAAAAGAGAAGGGGGGGGGGGGGAAGAAAAGAAGATGTTTTCTTGGGCTGCACTGTTTCAAAGAGAATGTCTCATGTAAGCACCATTCAGTATTTGTAAAATGTTCTGAGATGATGCATTCATGACATTCTCCAATCTTGATGTTTTTCTTATCTGCTTCAGATGGCACAGGCTGCAACTAAAAGCCAGCGAGCCTCACCTGCTTTTCTAATGGTGCTAGTATGTAGAGAGATGCAGCATATCTGTTTCTCTTTGTATAAAAAAAAAGCAATGAAATGCCTTTCCCTGAGTTTGTAATGCACAGTGAAACCAAAACAGCAATCCTGTTTCATTTGAATTACCGTTTCAGACACCAAGCAAACACTGCTCTGCGGTTTCTAAAATTAACATTCTTCTATCTCATCAAGCACCATTGCATTGTAGTTTCTAGTCAATGATTTCATTACATGTTACCACCAAAAAATCAAGCAATAATTATAAATTTGTAAAATAAATAATTCATTGGAATAAAGTGATTATTAAAGGGAATAAATGATATTTTTCCCCAACAAATAACAAATGTTCTGATTAAACCATATTTCAATACTATGCTAAATTCCAACCTCAACTGATTGGGCACATTTTCTTCTCTGAAGCTACCTTTGATAAGAAATGCATTACAAACTCATCAGTTTAGCTTCCTGTTAACAAAGAGACAGCAGCCGTCTGGATTATTCTAGATCCGCAGTGAAACTGCCACACTATGTACGCTCAAACTAAAGCTGTGCAAGTTTGACAAGGGGCAGATGAATCCAGGAGTTATTGTGCAGGGGTTTAAGTCTATGCGGCAGCTGACGGTTGAAATAATCATCTATACATCGCTCTGAGCTAGCTGGGGAAAGGTTGAAGCTGTATATTTTCAACATATCTAGCCTAATGGTTAATCTGTTGTCTTGTACAGGGGGTGCTGGGTGGAATCACAGCAATAGCTGACAGTTTGGAGGAATTGCTATGGGTATTTTCAGTTGCCTGATTCACAAAGTAGTAGGTAGCAAAGTCTAAACAGGCTTGTCATTGAAAGAGGGAAATCATGCTCACTGTCACTCCCATCAAAAGGGCTCTGGTATCCAAAAGCTCATTCAACATATTGATTATTTGCATTTACTAATACAGAGCTGCAGCTTGTCTTCACCCACCTCGTGAAAGCAGAGGTTTATGGAAGACATGACAGATTGCAGAACAGTGATTGCTCCTTTGGAGGTCAGCTGGGAAGATGCTTAGGAGAAAGAGAACAGTTAAGTTGGGGGGGGGGGGGGGGAAATAAAATATTTTTTCAAGCCAAGATGGTTTAACTGTTAAAAACACTCTCTATGCTTCTAGTGCTGGATCTGGCATATCTGCACGGTGACATGGCATTACTCACTACAGAGATTAAGGGGGTGCAGTATGAATTAGACTGAAACAAAAATGAAGTATCTGCAAGTGACAGCTCTGGCTGATGGCTGACTATGAAGGAAAACACTGTGCTAGTGTCTGGCGAAAAACGGTGCTGAAAGCCTGGCAGCTGATAGAGATGGGGGAGGAATGGAGAAGTGGGTATCGGTGGTGGTTGTTTAGAATGTCTGGTTTTGGTCAGGATATTTTTTCTCCTTTAAAACACATTTTCATCTTCCCTTCCAGGCAAATCATGCTGAAGCCAGTTTCAGCCATTTTGTTGAAAACACTGTACTGGTATTCTGCCTTGTTACATTTAAATTAAAGCTCAGCCCAGTTTTAAGTCATGGCAAGTGTATGCTCACAAAGAATAAATAGAGATTGCCATAGGCATTAGATTTAACTACATTGGTTGTTTTAAAAATGTTCAGGGAGTTGCAGATTGCATTTCAAATTATCTTCATTATAATAAATAAAATGTATAGAAATAGAAACAGGCATGATTCCCTAATGCAGTCTGTAGGCAAGTGTATATTCACTGAGCTTGAAAGGGAGTTCTTGGGGGGGGGGGGGGGGGGGAGGCAAGGGATAGGAATGCATGCAGCTTCAAAATACCTTTACATAAATAGCATTAATATCTCACATTTTATAGACATTATTTTTTATCTGCCTAATCTTGACAGGTTTCTTGGGCAAGTTTGGTACAGCATTTACCAAAAGCAGGTAGTGTTCACCCAGGGTGAAATTAGGAAATACTACAGAAAACATGGAATTTCTTACTCTTACTCTACTCTATCCACTTCCTTATTGTTTGCCATTGGCAAAAAACTATTAAAAATTTATTCTCAAAATGACCAGTAAGTATGTCTATTCTTAGTTAATAATAATAATTCCTAATGGATACATGACAAATGTCCTGAATAGTTCTAATGAACTTTGGCAGAATAAACAATGCAGGCAGCACACTCGTCCTGTGACCATTTGCATTGGAAATAAAGGCATATGTCATATTGGATAAAGATAAACTAATCTAAGACTAGAAAGTAGTTCTCTTAGTAGACTTGCTGGTGCTAAGTTCATCACACACTTGGAAGAGAACCCTTGTGGATTTGGAGGTTGTGGTTTAACGCTGCACAGTGGTACAACAAATTACCCCAATCCAGACAGTTTGGTTGCCAAACCTAGTGAGGCAGTGGCAATATGTAAGGATGTATTTATTTCCGTATAACTAACAGCAATCTTTGTTTCCCAAATATATTTTCCATGGAAGTCAGCCCACATAGTGGTGCAAGCACTCCATCAGATTTTTAAGAAATTAGTAATAAAAAGAAACTGCTTTTGCTGAACAACAGGATGCTATAAAAAATTAAGTGTTTTAGGTTCTGCACCTTGTAGTATGTATCTGCAGAAATGACAGTGTTGGCCTGTGTTTCTTGCCTAGTTGTACAATACTGCTTAATCTGAAAGCACAGTAATATCTTGTGTTCAAAATTGCACCTCTGTGCTTACACATGTAGTTCCACGAGTATCCTGACATGCTTGTGTCTGTGGCACAGTGTGCTTGTACAACTTGACAGGCTATTTAGACTAAAAATAACCAATTTTACTCTTCTAGGGTAAATAAATAAATATATATAAAATTCTGTTAGAGGAATTGAGAAAGAAATCATTATCTCTACCAAAGAAAGGCTATTCAGATAGCCTGTAATCTTTGCTTTTCAAGATTTCAAGGCATGAGCCATAAACTGTTGGAGTCAGAAAGAAACTTGCCCTGTGAACAAGGTATTTCATACTTGTCCACTGTGGGGACTCTTCCATTTTCATGTGAAACGGCTGAGCTCTTGTCAGAGGCAGGAGGTTAGAAGTCATGGGATGAAACTGGTAGTTAGAACTTTTAAATCTGGAATAATTTGACAAAAAAATGGCAACTCTGTTTTCCCCATTGTTTAATGCTTTGCTTTTCAGTGTTGGTACGATATCCACACTGTTGGAAATAAAGGGAAGTAGGATATGATTTAAGCAGCTCAGTCTGCCTTCATGCTGAACAAGATCATGTGATGCTATTAAATATGATGCCAAGCTCAAGCAAGTAAGCCGTACCGAAAGACAAGGTATTTTAGTTCTGGCTCACGCTGTGCTACTGCAAGCACAAAATCTTGGGAAGGCTTGCTTATGTCTGCATGGAATACGCAAGACATACACTGTTATGGAAGTTTAGTGCTTAATAGTCAGGTCTGGTATCTGAAACCATCACTTACTGAACTCCAGAAGAGACTGTAAAAAGATGATGATGTTTCTTAACCAGCTTGATTGGAGGGTGGATAAGCATTATTAACAGATTTTGGTCTTCTTCCATTGTATGTGAAGATGCTTTAGTGCAGGCATGTAGATTTAAAAAGATTATTTCCGATATTGCTGTCTATAGTTTAAAAATAGAACCAAATCGATGCATTTCAAAATGTTGAAATACATGCTTGACTAGTGACTTGTGTAGGGAGATAGGTCTCTGCAGATATATTTTGTCATCTGAAAATTGTTTTACTGGAGGAATATCAAAGGTAGAAGTACAAGATTTGACAAAAATCCAGTCACTCTGAGGTAAGATTGATAATTTTCAACTAGTCTATCCAATATGATACTCAACATTTTTAGTGGCAGTTTTGCTAATCAAAGATATATGCTATCCTCCAATAGTTTAAAATCCATGTGAACTTTCACGAGTGTGCATTATTATCATTATACTTTAAATGTTATTACTATTGTCAAAGAGCAGAATAACATTGTGAATTAGACTTGAGTTCTGTTCTCACTGATTTTTTTCTATCCACTTCAGTCAGAGCAGTAGCAAGCCTTCAAGTCAGAGATCATTGAATGGGAATGGATACTTTGTCACCAAATATTGAACCTTGTTAAAAAGTACATTCAAATGACTCTTGTAATTCACATAGAATCACCTTATTTGTGCGAGAGACAGATTTTGTGCTTGAACACTAATGGCAAGCATGTGGATGCTATTTATGTATCTTGCCCATTACCAGATAGTGTTTCTAGCTGACGGTAAACTAGACAAAGATGCCAAAAAACCTGCCAATCTCCTCAAACAATTTTGAGCTACTGTCTGTTCAAAGTTCTCCTTGGAAACTTTAAGGCAATTGAAACATATGGAAATAATGCTGCAAGATTATCAGTCCACGAACTACTCCCTACCTAACCTCCTTGCCTCGTAATACATAGCAGAATATAAGATCTTAGTGGCTCAGTAATATACCTTCTTCTATAATGTACTCATTCAGAATGAAACAAGCATTAGGAGAACATCATTACTGCATATTTCTACCAGAAAAATATTTTATTATTGTCTTTTACAGAGGATGGTATTTGTTAGAGGTATTAATATGGGGTTGTTGTTTAATTAGCTTTTCTATATTAGAAATGGAAGACTAAGAACCATAGTTTCAAGCTAAATTCATATTTAGGAAATTAAATGTATTAGCTTTCTTTTCAGAGGTGCTGTGTATGACCTCCTTAAATTTACAGTATTCAGCACTTCTGAATACCCAACAACTTTTACATAGGTTCCTAAACATCAATTTAATTCCATAAGTATGCTTGCCCAATTTTGAAGTGTTGGCCTTATTTTTTTCTATTATTCCTTATTTATTTTAATAGCAGCAGAGTGCTCTACCTCCCCTGTCATTTCCAGTAGATTCAAAGGAATAAACATCTTCCACAGCTAGTAAATCTCAAAGCTTTTATCAACATGTGGGAAATAAGCGTTGCCTCAAACACACTTACCCTAGGATGGGATTATCGCTTAAAGATGATAATATTGTGAAATAATCCTTTTATAAGTATTCTTTTATAAAAAGCCATTTTTAGAAAAAAACTTAAGCAAGCTGCAGGTATAAACCTTTATTTCAGCTGTAGAAACTGATACTTTAAGCTTTAAAGTCTGTAATTCCACATAATATCAAAATTGATTTATGCCTATGGTTTGAAATAATTTTTAATACAAAGACATTAATTTAAATTTTTTCTTATTATTTAGAAGTAAAGAATGCAGCTAGATCAAGTTACCCAAAATGTTCATATCAATTCAAGAATGCAACTACTAATGCATTGGTTGGTGCCAAGTCCACTGAAGGAATCCTGGAACCTGTTCCACTTGTAAATAACCGTAAAGGGAGCCTCTTCCTACCCAACAACCCCTCGCTGCTGCACCTTAACTTATTGAGTTCTGTTGAACAAGGAAAATCTACGTACTGTAGATTGCAAAGGGCACTCAGCTTGCCTGTAAAATACCGCTACCACTCCCAAAAGCCTGGGTTGAACCAAGATCTCCGTAGGTAGTCCCGTAGTTGGATGCATAAGGCAATACAGATTGGTTTGTGCATGGGTTTGCAGTCTGTTTTCAACATGACTATGACATTACTAATGCTCTGTTAAGTGCTTACAGATGTGGGTTTCTCCAGATGCGGTGATTAATAAGTTAATTAAGATAGCTAGTCAACTAATGTTTCTGGGTGGTTTGTGCTTTACTTTTCGTATGGTTTATTTGCTCTGAAGCATTTACATGCTAGGCAGAATGAGTTTACCAGGTATTCGAGTTCCTGTGATGTTCGGTATCGTAGATGTTATTTTAAATTCCAGCTCTTTTGGGGGTCTAAAAAATAGGGTCTGTAAACTGTTCTGCTAGTGACCTGGGAGAGGCAGTAAAGGAGACAGATTTATTTAAAAAATAGTAACAAAATAACAAAGAAAAAAATTACAAACTTGTCCACTGTTTCTGAAATACATTCCCTTTATTTTGCTTAAAAAATGAAATGAGGATAAAAGTCAAGTAACATGTTGTTACAGATGTTCAGCTCCACATTACGGCTGTTAAAATTACCAGCACATCTTAAATCAATTCGTGGAACATTGTCTGGAGGTTATGTCATTGAAATAATGAATCCTCTTTACTCAAGAATAAGCAAACATGTTAAAACATCAGTGTAACTTTAAATTAAACTCCAGCACAAACCAGAGGATCTGAAGCCTCATTAGACTTGCCTGACATTTTTCTAGCACCGAGTCTTCCAGAACTGCAAAACTGTTAGATTCTCTGCCTATTAGACAAGTGAGTACGGGGTTGTTACAACAGTACCTTAAGTGTTATACTTGGGGATGTGCAAACAAGCTCTTGAATTTTATTAGAACTCAGAGGCTGGATTGACTTCTGATTCTATAAAATTCCATGTCCAATTCTTGAGCTTATTTTCAGTTTTCATGGAAGCTGGTAAAGAAAGTCTGCGTAATATAAATCCTGTACCATAAAGTCATCAAAAATACTAAAAATGGGGACACATTCTCATTAACAAAAGCACTAGGTCAAACATACAACATCAGAGTGGAGTTGTCATATATCACAGCCTATTATTGAAATATGGTTGTCTTTCATAAGAACAAGCAAATGTAAGACTTCCTTTTAAATTAATGCAGACACAGGAATCATGAAACTAAAATGATATTTTATGGCTTTACTAAAAATTTTGCTAGATCTATTTTTTAAATATGCAGGAAATTGATAAGAGTATCTGAAGGATAATAATTAAATGCTTTATATCCTACTTACTACTGTGAGTTATCATTGCAACACTTTTGGGAACCAAGCCATAGGTAATGGTGTCCATTATATACCATTCACATATTTCAGGTTCATGGATTCCTTTCCCCCATTCTTATGGAGCTGCGTTTCTAAAATGCAGATGCCCTTTAAGTTCTGCATACAGATTTCATTGAAAAACAAAATCTTGTTTGGATGTGATACGGTTAAGATAGATCACCTTTCATTGCTGAAATGAGAAAAAAAATGGCTTCCTTGCTTAAGCAAGGCATGCTTTAGCAAGAAATTGAGATCCCTTAGAAGGCTTTGCTAACAGGTGTTAGCTAGCGAGCCACATTAACCGTGGACTTTCCAGGCAATTGGTGACAGTAACATGGTTTGAATATGACAGGCACATATCAAAAGAGGTAGCTTATTTATTGTTGACGCAGTACCAAAAATAACTGCAGACTGCTAGAAATCTATGGTTAGTCTGGGTGATTACTTCAGTTTTTAACTGGACAGCAAGGTAGCATCACCTGGCAGCACCGGAGAACACAAATGTTGGACCACATAGTACAAAAGATCCTTATTGTACTAACTTTCAGTATTAGAAAGGATCAGACAAGAGGCTTATCAGCTAGCTGAAAACTTGGGAAAGTACTCTTTTTTAATAGTGTTTCTATTGTTCATAGAAATATTTCTGGCTATAATATGATCTACAGTTAACTTGTGTTAATATAAGATTTTGCACATGGTCCTGATGGCTATATATCTTCCTTAAACTCTTGAAATAGTATAACAATACACTTATGGTGCCATACTGAATCTCTTCACAAACATTCTGTTAACCCCATGGTAGCAAGTTAAATTAAGTTAAATTAGAAGTTTTTACTACCAAGAGAGCAAAACATCAGTTATAACTGGTTTCTGGAAGGAACATTTTGCATGGTTCTTGTTCCTTTGATCTTTTAAGTGGTGGATTCATCAGATTGGAACTGAATATTTATATCCTATAAAGAACAAAAGAGCACAGTGTATATCTTGAAAGCAACCTATTGTCTGTGTGGAATAGCATGCGAATAACCTTTTGATAGACAAGTTTAAAACAAGACTAGGCCATTTCCAAGAGAGTGATTTGCAGAGAGTGTTCTGAAATGCACAAATACTTGCACTTTCTTACAGTCAGAAATAGAAGGATATTACTAACAAAATAATTCTGTGCATATTCACTTCATGTTACAAATAGTTAAATACTGAAGTGATCTAGTTTAATCCAAATAAACTGTCACAGAAATAAAATCTCAGTTTGTATATTTTTTGAGAATTTTCTATGGCCTTATTTAGCTCTCAGCCAAACAAAGAATGTTACTTGACTAATCATCAATAAGCATTTCTACCGTAGGACCCTGACTTGGAAAAAAAGAAGTCTAATGATAAGGAAATGGCTTTGTCTTTGGAGGTGCTGCCTGAGAAGAAAAGCAATTTAAGTTAGTGAAATAAATCATTATTAGACAGTCATTTCTCTGATCTAAGTATTATCTTTTATACCACTCTTTGGGGCATTTATTTTGGTGTTAGCTTTTGGTTTTGTTTTTGTTTTTCCTTTTGCAGTGCTTTCTTTTGGTTTGATTCCCTTGATGTGTTAGGTGATGCCAAGTCATCTAAAAAGACAGCACATCTGTCTTTTCAGGGCCCAGTCCTTCGGTCTTGACCAAGGCAAAATGAAGTTCCATGCCAGACTTGGGCAGACAGACAGACATGACAGGCTAGAATGCAGTCTGTAATAAAATAGTGCCAGAAGAGGTCTATAGCAGAAGGACATTGCTTAATTTCTTCCCAGAATAGTTTAGGGCACGTGACATATATCCAGGTGATGGTGGTGTTCCTGCATAGCTCGCTGCAAATAGAATTTTTTTCCAGCCTCTGCTTGTGCACTGCTAATGTGTATTAAGCTTTTTTAATATAGCTACTATTACTACTACTAATCTCTTTCCTTTTAGCTTTAGAATAACAGCTTCCTAGGCATCAGTTATATTATCTTCTAGTTCATTTTTCAGTTAAAAAAAGGATGGGGGAAAAAAAGTGTCTTTTTCCTTCTTTATATTAGAATAATTCAGCATTAGTGTGAATTTGAGATAGTAGGCATAAGATAGTTCCCTTCGATAGCACATGTAAGCCTTATGCACAGATTATCAAGTGCAGTAACAATCTTGAAACAGTAAAGGTGATGGTTAATTCTTATAGATGAGTTATTAGGAAACTGCGCTTGCTTAAGCAATATGTATTGTGGCATAGCTTATCCATGAGTAGTTTAAGATTGGCAAAACTGTAAGTGATTTTGCATTTGGAAATTGATCTGTCATAGAAATTGCACCTCATCCTCATTAAAAGATTGCATAACACGTGCATCCCCTGTTATACAGGTATTGTCTCCCCACTTCCATTCAACCTCATTCTGTTTACTCCTGTTAAAACTCCCTTCTGAGGGAAGGGCAGAGTGATGAGGTCTGACTTGTGCTGGAGATCTGTGCATAATGGCAGGCTGCGTTCACATTCCCAACTAACTGAATCATTGAACATCAAGGCATTGAATATTTTACATCTCTTCATGAAGACTCTGTTGTTTGGCATGTGAGGAGCAAGAACCAACTGGTGTCTAGTTCATTAGCAAAAGCAGGCTGGCAGCTGTTATGTTGGTATTGCAAATAGTACTTCATCTTTCTGGGAATATAGCACAGCACTAATTCTACTTTTCTGTAGCACAGATTAACTGAAAATAACTCTAAGAATAACCCGAATGTGGTTCCCCCCCTTTGTTTTTGAAGTATGAAACCAATTTGAACGCCTGTGTTCAAAACCCTGGTATTCTTCCCTGCTTCTCCTTCAAACCAACCTCTTCAACTAACATGTATTTGATTTTTATTACTGTTGGGCCTATGTTAGCAATGAAGTATCAGTGCGTGAATGGACATAGAGTGTGTGTTCTTTGCTACTTCACTTGTATTTCATATTGCATTTAGAGCAGCACTTAATCTCATGAGTTCCTTATATTTCCAGTTGAAGATGAGCAGCCGTCGACACTATCACCCAAAAAAAAGCAGCGAAATGGAGGCATGCGAAATTCACCCAACTCCTCACCCAAACTGATGAGGTAAGACTGTAAGAAACTCATCTCTTCGTCTCCTTTCTTCCTTCCTTCCTCTTCTCCTCCCCCCACATCAAAAATAAAGGGAGGGGATGGAAAAAAAAAAAAGATTGTTAGACGGTTTCTGAAAGGCTGAAGTATTTATTCTGTCAGCTTGTCAGCAGTTAATGATAGAGCTGAAAAAAATTCTGTCATGAAAAACAGTTTGAAAAGCTGTTTGAAAAATACATAGGCTTTAAAGTCTTAGCTGTCACCCTGTCCTGTCCATGTGTAGTTCTTAAACAGCAGTGGCACTAATGATAGCACCAACCAATCAGGGGAACTCGTGTGGTTAGTTTGCCTCAGGCAGTTCTCTTTTTCTTGGATTCCCTCTGAGTACTGTTTTCTGTACTTAAGGCCATATGTGAGATGTATCATCACAATCAAAAATGAACCTGAATATTACCTTCCTTTTATCCTGTCGATTGAAATCAAATTTCTGTTAATTGATTTAGACTTATAAAAAAGTCTAATAATCTATGTACTTGCTAAAGCAAAGTTCAAAACTAATGCAGTTTTACTCAGGCTAAAAGCACATTAATTATGAAATACAGGGATTTTTAAGAAGGTAGTATATACTCTAAAAGTGGGTGATGAAAACATCATCTTGTTAGTGATATTTTTCCCCTGTTGCTGTGTGTACATTATTTTACACTGGTACACCTTTGTATAACTATGTAGTTTCCTTCCATAGGACAAATTACCTCTAAGAGGTTTGTTAAAACTAGAACTGCAACATGAAATTGGAATATATTAATACAGTGTGGCATTTGCTTTCTGTCTCCCCGTGCCTCACCTTTTGCCTGCTCAAGTCAGTCAGAACGGGATCAGATAGCGGGTGCGGAGTTTTATACAAGGAGGCCGTTCCTGCTCTGGTTTTGCATATCTAAGGTAGCCAGGCTAGAACCTCAGCCCATAATTGTGTCCAATACTAAATATCATAGCAGAGATTTTCCACTGCATAGGTATATAAAAATACAAACTTATTTATATATATAAACAGACACATTCGTCCAGTTTGGCTGTATGTGTAACAGTGAGTTCTCTGCAGTCACATGAAAATGAATATGAATATATAGTTCTTTCTATATATAAAATAATTCATGACTTCTTTTACTGTTGACAATGATTTTGTTCCTTTAACAGTTCTGGATACAGCTAGGTAATGTTCCCCTTTGTATTTCAGTCAGTAGACTGGGAATTTTCTTTGGGCAGTTACAGAAGCACCCATATTTGTTTATTGTGACTGCAATATAGGGCATATTCAAGGATGGAACTTCTACAAGTCGTCTTCATCTCTGTTTAGACTACAGAAACAAAAATAAGATTGATTCACAGAGGAAAATGCACCCAGCTGTGGCTGTTTTTTCCTATTGACCATCTATTTCTGTTAAATGTATCATTAAAAGTTCTCTGCCTTCCTGTTAGCTCAGCCTTGCCCATATGACACTGATTTACATGCTTGTTTACAGTTTATGATGAAGAATAAAATGAACATACTGGCAAGCTTCTCATTTTTATGGTGCCAGTTGTCATGCTAGCATCATTTTCATTTACTTACCTTTGGACAGTCTTCTTATCTGGTACTAATAGTTTTAACCATTTAAAGTTTTAAACATGTGGGAGATTTCCCCCCACCCCCATCCTAATTTGGGGGAAGTAGAAATAAAAAGAAAGAAAGGGAGAAAGAGAAAGAGCTGAAACATTTGGAGCTGAGCACACTGTCCCTGTTTGCTATGTAAAGTATGCCTCATTTCTTTGATCTTGAGTAATAATAATTCTGGGGAGTTATACTGTTTTCATATGCTTCAAAGCTGTGTCAAAGTTTTGCTGCTTAAGGGTACTTCTTTATTCTATTGGCTCTTGGGTACTGAGATGACAGGTCCTCTGTACTAGGTGCAGGCTTTTTCAAGTCATAGCCTTCAGCAAAACATCAAATTACCAAATACAGGGTAACGTACTTCTACACAAATGCCTTTCCTGTAGATATATTATACCATATATATTAAATACTTTAGTGTTACACGGTACATTTTATGTGCAATAGAAAGTGATGGTTTGAGGTAGCCTTAGGGGTACTTTTTTCCACAAGCAGAAAAAGCTAGTGTATACCGTATCAAGTATGGTTTTTACAGGACTTTCTGCCCGAAGGCCTTTGTAAATAAGTAATGATCAACAGATTGGCTGTGGGTTTTTGAAAAGCATGCCTGTGTCAGTTTGCATGATGGGGGAAGATTTTCAAAGTGGAGCCTGCTTTCATTGCCTGCTGAAGAGGGACTGAGGGAGAGTAGTCGTCCTGAGCCTGAGCTGTCTGCTCGGTAGCACATCAGAATTGCTAAATACAGGTCGAGCAGCGAGTGGAGAACTTGCCAGGCTTCCAAATCCAGACATTGTTTTCTTCCTCTTCTCCCTTGCTGCTAAATTTATTCACCAGCCCTGTGTTGGCACCCTCAGCCTCTCCCCAGACCCAGCCGTCTCTTTGTCTTGCCCTTTATCTGCGCTGACTTAACTTAGGTTCAAGGTGCTAAATAAGAGAAAGGGGATTGAATGAGAAGAAAACTGTTAAGCTTTGTGTGTAACGGCCAAACGCTTTTCTCCTTTCCGATAAACAAAGGTGTGCTGTATTATCTGCTGGTTTGTATCCTCATAAATTACCTAAAGTGACAGGTACTTGCTTTCCTGCCCAGAAATCTTTAGTGTATGTCAGCTAAAAGTACACAACAGGTAAATCAGCTAAAGCACTGTCATGTCTGTAGCTGATATTTATCTTTGCAATATTTTTCTTAAATTTACTTTAAAAGCTCCTTTTCAAAGCCAGCTTCACCCTGTCCCTCCCACAGAAAGAGCTGGCTGCTTTGCAGACTTTTCCTCAGCTGCTGGCCTGGTTCTAGCGGGTGCCTGGAGGACAAGAAGTCTGGAGTCCCTAAAGGAGGAATACGCAAAAAGTTCATTTATAAATTGTAATCAGAGTTGTGACTGTAGAATCACTTTCTGAGCAGCCCTGCGGTTAAGATAATGCTGAAAATGCTGCATAGATTTTAGATTTCCACAGTGGCCGGGGCAAATCAGGGAAGAGGGTATTATGCCGTGAGATAAAACTTTGTGACTTCTGCTATCACTGGAGTAGAACAGAGGACAAAGGCTATGTCAGAGGGATTCCCTGGGCCACTATGACAAAGGTCTGACACGTGCTTATTTAGACCTGGCCAGAAAGTGGGAATTTTTGAGATTTACTCACGCATAAGTAGAAAGCTGTATTACCAAATATGATCCAGACAGATAGATTGAAGACATCTTTTCAATGTCATCTTTTTGATGTTATTGCCTCTAAATGCCAATAAGTTCCTAACTGAAATAAATAGGCGGTAGGCATACAGATGTTCTTTGTATACATTACAAATGGTCTAGAGTCACATTTAGAAAGTCAGTGTCCTGTCCGAGTCCTGCACTGCATCAGATGACATGAGCAGAATCACACTGATGCGATACTGGAAGAATCTAGTAAACCAGAAGCAAATCCTTCAAATTCCAACTATAGCTACAAATGCAAATTAACTAGAAAAATACTCTGCATAGTCATGGTTATTTCTATCTGTTTTACATCATCAGAAGTCTGTCTCATCAAACCCACAAGAACATGGGTATCATTTGAAAATAAGTTAAACTCCAACAGGAAAAAGCGGATACTTCTCTGTGGAGGTGTGAACACAAGGAAATCCTATTACAGTAAAAAGTAAAATTAAAATAGGAAGTGGAAGGAAAAGGAAGGAAAGCTGTGAGTAGCAGAGTAACCACATATCAGGTCTCCTTCTTCATGAGACAGAGAAGAAAAGTAGAACCATTTGATGCCTCTGGTGTCATGCAGTGGTATGAACTTACCTGTTCATCATCTCATAGTCACAGGTTTTGATGCATGTTATTGATGAACAGCCATGTTAAACATGAGGAGGCTGTGTCACCCGAATATCAAATAGCAAAGCTAGTTTTAAAAAAATGTGTCATGTTGGATTCCAGAATGACCAGTAAAAATGTGAAAAGCACTGGATGTGAATCAAAAAAGCCACTTAAAAGGATTGTTGCTGAGGCTCAAGTCCACACTTAATGCTTTGGTAGCTGCTACTGCATGAGCGGAATACACTGACTTGAAGGAAATGTCAGGCCAGCTGAGTCAAACTACCTCTTAATGCAAGAACAAATAGCATATGACAGGGCCCAAGGGGCCTGAAGAGCAAACAAATAGTTTGTCCCTGTCCACTCTGAATGTAGTGGTGTAGTTGACATAGGCCTCTAGACAAGTAGCATACTCAGCAAAGGGTCATTATCATTAGTGTCCCTGATCACATAAGAATCAGAGGCATCAGAGGATGCTGGGTTTTCAGTGTGTTGCCAAGGAGAATTTCATAAGCCTGAGGATTTTTCCTGATCAAGGATCTAAAATAATTCCCAACCAAACCATAAAACTTGCTCAGAGACTGTCAAGACCCAGCTAAGTGACACAGAAAAAAGTGAGCTTTTTGGCATACGTTTCCGGAAACCTAATGAGATTATTTATCTGAAGTTGAGGGGGAAACCTCCTGTCTTTTTTCCTGAAGTTGGATATAATATTATAAGTATATGAGCAATGGCTGTGCACATTTATCTCCTCATCCACCCACCCAGCTACATACACTCAAATGTACACACACATTTCTGCTAGTGCCACTCAGGATAGATTTGTATTGCCCCTGCCATTGTAGTGCTGCCCTTCCATGAGCTGAAATTGTGAGCTTTCCCACAGGAACCAAAAAAAGAGATTGGAGCTCTAGGGGAGAACATTTCTCAAGCAAAAACTGGTAAAATAAGTTCAATCTGATCATTTTCCACGACTCCCCTAAACCAGGCATGAAGGTAAGGTTTGAAGGGGTGAAAGCTCACTGACTAACCATAATGATGGTTTATATTTATGTACCTCAGCCTTGGAGATTTCTATCACATACTCTAAAATTTATGTCCTTCATTAGGGATTTACAAGGCTAACTTTATGCAGTGCTAATATGCAATGATAACTAAGCTGCAAACCAGCAGGTATTTAATAGCACGTTTCACTTCCTGATCCTGTTTTACAAGTTCACTACAACCAAAATGAGCAACAGGAGTAGCTCCATAATCACTATGTTGCCTTAGACCTGTTTTTAACAAGGTTATAGAATGAAAAGGTTTGAATGTTAGGGGGTAGTATATGTTAGCCCTCTGACTGTTGCTACCATTGGTAGTTGTGCTATAAATCACGGAAATAAGAACAGTATCAGGTTGGGTTTTTTTCTGAGAGCACTGTGAAATCTTGCACAAGTGTTTTTGAGATGAGAGAGCAGTGTCAGGAAAGAAAAGAAGAATTTCCCAGCAGAAAAAATCAACAGGATTTTTTATAAAGCTCAGGGTAACAGAAGATCCACTTAGATCAAGGCAATGGAAAGAAAAAACTCTTTAGCTTTAAACTGGGTTTGAAGAAAAGAACATATGCTTATAAACTTTGACTTGCTAAAGTGGTAGCTTTTATCATAAGGTATAAAGGCTACACACTTCATTTAAGTGGCAAAAACCACTCCTATAGTTTATGATGCCACTTAACTGTGGGTTTATTTTTTTACAAATGAAAAATTATTTTTTCAGGTACATTCTCCTACCCCTCAAAGATTGCTAGTTCTGCAGCTTGAGTAGATATAAATGGGAAATATTAAAACCAGAAGATACATTGGCTGTGTGCCTTGTCTCCCCCTCATTAAAATGCTCATATGAAAGCCTAAAAGTTAACTATTTTGTTATTTTTCTATGTGAGAGGATTCATACTTCAGAAGCATATTCTGAGCATGTCCTGAGGTATCAAGATTCTTTAATGAGCAAGATTCTTACAGTAAACAGCTCTATATCAGTGTCCTTAGTAGTCATAAATTAATGTGAACTCTTCAGTAAGGCTTCTGAAGATAAAAAACCCCCAAACCTTCAGCAACATCTGGGCAGAGAGAGAGGGAAGGAAGGAGAATTGTTAGTATTCCTAGCACTGTAATTCAGCCCATAACCTTGCACAGGGGACGAGGTGCCAACCACTGTATTAGCTATATCCTTCTTTGTAGATTTAGGGAAAAAGTCAGACAATGTGAGATTGTAGCCAGTATTAGGATAGCTTCTGAATATGACAATGAAAGCATTTAACAGTAAACTGCAGGTTTTCTTTCTCCTGTCGCACTTTTTCTTCTCTAAAGCCCCATGCATCTGGGCACTTGAATCCTTACAAATTTCATTGCTGATTAACCTGGGAAAGGAAAGATCAGTAAGAGAGTGTCATTAGTGTAACACGTATAGGCAACAAATTCTCATTACAACTTAATACCATCCACACAGACTGCAGAAGGTCACAGGGAATGGCTAATGGTAGCCGACAAATGTTGGGTGTATTAGTCACAAAACATTTGCTGAATTCCATCAGAATGTCGTGACAACCTTCACAGCTAGTCCCAGCGAGCCGCCGGAGTCAGTGGGGCTTGCCTGTGACAAGCCGTCACTCTATCTTGGTTGAGCTTTATAGCACCAGTCAAAGCAGTCAGAGAAGATTGAAGTGACAGAGGCCCACTGAGTAAATAGTGAAACATGCAGCACATCATGAAATATTCAGCCAGGGTGTAAAAGCTCTAAATGCTTTTTCAATTATTAGCACCTGCACTGGCTGCATACATCTAACACTAACAGCATGTTAATTGCCACAATTTGTTAGGGTAGTTGTAGAAGAAATTTCAAAGGTATGAGACATTCTCCTGTGTGTCTTCGATTCCTATCTTACCTTCAGCAAACCCACTCCTTCCTCCTAAAATTAAGTATGTGTGTGCCTACAGTCACAAACACACATCCACATCCAGAGTCAGGTAGGAAAACTCAAAAATCCTGGTCCACACACAAGGTGAGTTTCAAGACTCTGAATCTCGACCAGTAGACTTATAAACATCTTTTTGTGGGCAAAATCCAGATACAGTATATCTACCTGCAGACTTTAACAAACAGGTTAAAGAGGAGTTGTGTTGTTCCCAGGGGTGTTTGGCCATTGATTTTATATAAGGAGAATTTTATTGTAGGGCAGAATAGAAAGTAGCCAAGACAATGTTTTACTGATGTGCAAAGACTAACAGATTACAGTTTCTTTTCATACAATACCAGGGTCCCTGCTGGTCATACAGTATTCCTGTTCCCAGTGCTAAAGGTATGGAGCGGCTCCACTACAGATAAATGAGGGTATATTGCTTTAATGCTCAAAATTGCATGTGAATGATAGCAAGAGGGTTAAGACAAGGGTAACAGAATCCAAGGATATGCTAAACAATAGGGTTAATGAGGCAGCTATTTGGCCCCAAGTGGTCTTTTCAGTTTCTTCCATGCCCAGTCATGGACACAGAGGTTCCAGACTCAAGAACTCCAAGTAAGTAAGCTTGCAGTAGTTATAAATATATGCTAGGAAAGCAGTTCTCTTTAAAATGTAATGTTGACTTCCTCGCAGTAGGTTTGCTGGAAGTGGGATTTATGGTTTTGCTTTAGGCTCTTGTCTTCCAGGCAGGCTTTTTGGGGCTGCAGCTGTAGCATGGCATTTAGCGTCGTTTTCAAGTTTAATTGATCATAAGTGGCATTATATGCTTTTCAAAACCTTGAAAAGATGGTATTTTGCTCTTCATTTTAAGTCATGCGTGTGTAATATCTGCCATAAGAACCAGAGAAGCTATTTTTAAACTGGGGTTATGGATGAGGGAACATTAACTTTTGCTCCTTTTCTCCCATGGCCTGTCTTTTCCTAGCTGGAATGACCAAATGCTTTGGTCATTGCAAGCCATAAAAGCCAACGTCTCAATTAAAACAAATGCTGTGGATTTTAATTGGTAGACGGTGGTTTTCTTCCTATAATTCAAATTTTTCAAGCAGATGACTTTACAGCCCTGGAGAATATAATAGCTGCAGCACTAATACAAGCATTTCCACAGTAACCTGCCAATGTGACTCAAGTATAGTTTGACAGGGCCATCTTCAAGGGTAAGGGCAGAGAAGCTCTAGAAACATTCAGTCCATGATTTGGCTGCAAGGCCAACAACTGTAATGCTTTGTGTAATATGAATTTTAATGGGAAGAGGGTGTCCAAACCCCTTAGGCAGATTTGACAGCCTTGGCCTCTGTGTGTCTGTCTTAATTAATTTTTAGTATTTGAAAAACTGGTTTGGATCATCAGATTAACAAAAGTCTGTATGTCCAAAGTAGTAATACTATTTTATTACTGTATTACTTCATAAAATGACCATGGGTTAAAAAAAAAAAAGTCCAAAGATCAATTCAGGTTTTAAGTACATAAAGCAGCATATATTCTAATATCTGAGGACAAAGTTGGACCTTAGTAGTAAATAGTTTTCAAGCTCCATAGACATCTTCATGGATCGCTTTATTGAGAATGAAAAATCATTGATTGAAGAGAGATTAAAATAATAGCTATCTCAGAAGGTTTAAATTTAATAAACACACTTACATGTAAAAAAACCACAGATCCTGAAACACAGAGCATGGCTGGTCTTATCATGGTTTCCTTCTCAGGCAATAACCCATTCTCCTAGAGTAAAACTAGCATCTATTAACATTCTTGTTGTGTGACCCATCCTGTTTGCTTCTTCTAAGGCTCCCACTTGCTGTACTCCAAGCAGTGAAGCAGAGGATCCAAACATTTTATCATATTGCAAATAAGTGCATGTATTTCTTTAAAAAAAACATATTTTTTTTAAAAAATCACCATTTGTTACCTGAAACTTCAATAGGGAGTTATATCTGATGATTCACCTTCTTCACCCCTTCCACAGCACACTTCTGTTTAAACCAAAGATAATTAGAAAATACAGTATTGAGGTAGATTCCTAATAGATCTTTGGCACAAGCTACTTTGAATATTCCCTTTTAGGCCCTTTTTGGCCCTTACCCAAAGAGAGCTACACTAAACTTTAAGCACGCGCGCGCACACACACACACACACACTAAAAATTGTCTCAGACTTCAGGGCAGTTGACCATAATTTGATGTCAGGTATCTTTTATCACCTGCTTTGTTATAAGTTTCCATTCAATTTGTATAATTTCTGTGACTGGGATTAGAGTATTGCTAAATACTTGTTTGTGTGAAAGCTTCAGATGATCTATTTAGTTTTAAATCTCAGAGCAGAAAAGTAACACTGATTAGAAAATTAGAATGTGGCATTTTTTACAAATTGATTTATTATAGTTTCTCTGATGAAGGGAAAGGAAAAAGGAAAATTCCTTCATATATGCATCTAATTTCTGAAAGAAAAAGGTTGTGATTTGATTGGTGAACTTTACTTTTGTTTCAGTGCTGTGCTATAAAAGGCTGGCGGAGAAATATCTTGTGAAAGTTTATGGGAAAAAAAAAAAAAAAACAGAGAGAAAAAACTTTTCTCAGTGGAAGCTCCTGAAGATTCCTAGCCTTTTGGCAAAATTTCTTATTTTGAAACACATAGCTAACACATTCCATCAGAAAAAATAGGTAGGACAGAATAACACAATGTTTTCTGAGTATTAGTACAACCTTCAAGTGTAATTGTATCATAGAATGAGAGAATTATAGAATTGTTTAGGTTGGAAAAGACCTTTAAGATCATCAAGTCCAACTGTTAACCTAACTCTGCCATCTCACCACTGAACCATGTCCCTAAGCACCTCGTCTGCCTATCTTTTAAATACCTCTGGGGATGAGATCTCAACCACTTCCCTGGGCAGCCCATTCCAATGCTTAAGCCTTTAATTGAAAAAATTTTTCCTAATGTCCAACCTAAATCTGCCCTGGTGCAACTTGAGGCCATTTCCCCTCGTCCTACTGCCTGTTACCAGATAGAAGAGACCAACACCCACCTCACTACAACCTCCATGCTAGCAGACCGTACTGTACTGCATGCAAGTATGAGCAGCAAGGAATGCCCTATGAGCAGCATTGCAGTTAGCTCTCAGCCAAAACTACCATGGCTGCAGCTCACTGATGAATGGAGTGGGAGAATGCAGAGTCTAGATATTTTTCTAGAAATTAAAAAACAAAACCAAAACCCACCACAAAACCCTTCAGTAAAGCTTTTGCACCAAGAAGTCACCTCTGCTTCCCACCAGAGAGGGAGCACACTTATGTCAGGCCTTTCATTACTAAACCTGGAGTAGGGTCAGAGACTCCAGGTAGTCCCCTAGAGATTGCTCTGATGCCTGTGGGTTGATCATGAAATGCACTGAACTGTATCTTTGTTGAGTGAATGTAAAAAACTTTGAAAACGTAGTATTCTTTCTCCAGATGAGTCTGATTTATGCCTTTGCCATGCAGTGCGTTGTTTTTTCTTAAAGCATCAAAAGATTCTGGTTTGAATGGAACATTGTATTAATAGTTTCTCGAGTTCTTCCAAGCCACTTCCTATGGAGTTGACCGTGCTTAAGTGAAATGAATGAGAATTTTCCACTTATTTCAATGGATATATAATCAGTGGCTATAAAATTACGTGAGTTAATCACCCTGATGGGATTAAAGATTATACCTTTCTTAGGCATGCAAGCATAACTGTTTTAAGCATGGTAACTTATTGTACTATATTCAGGGTAAATTAACCTATATCACACAGAGTGTTCAAAGTCTGCTTTAGTAGACAGTGCAGAAGAGAGGTTCTTACCCACAGTCTGATGGCTTATATGCTCTAAAAGCAGTAAACTTTCCAGTTTTGAGAGTTCAGCCAATATGGGCATTTCTTTAACAGGCTTCAAAAGGCAAATTGCTTTAAAATTTGGCTACTTGCCTCAGAGTACTTTTCATATTCCTACATTACAGATATTTTCTTCTTTGAAATGTTACAGTTCTGTATCAGGGTATTTCAAGCATTCATGACAAAAACCTGAAGTGAAGACTGTAGTTTTGCCAGGCAAAGCTCTGTTCCCTCCTTGAATTTAAGATTTTAGGGTAAGTTTACATGCCATGTAAACACGGTCCTCCTCCTGATTCTACTGTATAATGCAATCACTTAGGGGTCCTCGCTAGCATCTGAGAGTGCTGGAGTCACTTAGTACTTAGTTTAATGTTTGATTTTAACATATAAATTAAAGAACTGTATATGTCTGTGGGTAGATGTAACTGTATTGCTGGAGAACCAGTTTATAAAAACGTCTTTTATTTGCTTCTCCTTTGAGAAGCCTTGTGCTTTAAAATCTTGCTGCAAAAACACTTGGAAGGTTATCACAGGTAGAGTTGTCCGAGAAAATGGACATTGTTGTTTGGTATTAAAATCATGTATTCCAGATGTGGGCATTTGTTAGTCAGTCTTCTCTAAAATGACATACTGTTGAATCTTTAAAGGGCTTCAGTTTGGGAAAGCAAAATATGATTGGGCAAATTGCTAAAATATTTAAAGTGCAGCCTGTTAAAGCTTTTACAGCGAAGAGCATCACGTCAGAACTTGTATGTGGTAAAAGCAAGTAATTGGCTTTCCATACTTCTGCCAGTCAGTCAGCATGGGGCTCTGTTCCTATGCCTTCTACTTCATTGCAGATTCTAATAGCAACTCTGATATTTATTTTAGAGGGGTGGGGCTGGAAAGAAAAATAATTTTTACGGATGTGATGGTGTCAGAAAGCCTCATTTAAAATTAAGTGGTTATTGATGTAGAAAGAGTATAGAAAATCTTTGAAACTGCACCCAAAATTTTAAAATGAACTTTTTTTCTTTTCAGCTTTTGTTTAAAAGTGCCCACATTGAAAGCATGCTAAAGTGTAAATACATTTCATTTTTTTTACTTTTATCCCTCTTTGTACACAGCTCTTGGGATATCTTTCCATCCATAATTCATAATATTTTCCACTTATGTTGTCCTCAACTTGTTTTTCCCCAGGCATGACCCCTTGTTAATTCCTGGCAACGAGCAGATTGACAATATGGATGCCAATGTGAAAAAATATGACTCTACAGGGATGTTTCATTGGTGTCCAGCCAAGGACATTGAAAAGGTCATTTTGGTAGGTATTGATGATATGTTGTATTTGAAAAGGGGTTATCTGAACCATAGAACTGATGTCTAATGGATTAATAAATTAATCTCTACTATCATTAAATCCGGTATATTGAAATCAGAAACACAGCGTGGTGAAATCAAAGCTAGCATTTTCGTTAAAGGATTATGGTTATATAAATCTGTATGCCAAGTGCAACTATAAAAATTGGCCCAAAAATAGAGAATTCCTTTTTTATAAGCTGAAATTTGCATATTGAGTTTAAATCTTTAGAGAATGAAGATTGGAAATATTTAAATGTTTACATACCCTGTTTATCTCTTTACACGAGGCAGTAATTATTCTAATACAGGCAAGTGTTGCTTTGAATTATCTCTTATTTATTTATGTGAATTTTGCTCTCTTAGAACTTCTCTCTCAATTTCCAACATTTCAAGATGCCCAAATAGGCCAGAGTAAGTAGTACTACTACTCTGCCTTTCTAGCATGTTTCAGTGAAGCCTAGTGTATGTTTGTTTTGTTTGTTTAACCGGGGAAACCATCCAACTGACTCAAGTCATTAAAAATAATTAGAAGGCCTATCACAGTCTATTTTGTTCGGTGAAAGTTTGTGCCACTTGTGTTCATGTACTCATACCTAAGAGTAACAAGTAACTAACTCCAGATCTCATACACAAAACTGATGATATTTGAAATGAACTCCCTGGTGGATCTTCACTTTGTCGCACTTCATAAAGCTTTTCCTGAGCCTGCTCTCTTAGATTTTCCTGCACTGTGGCATGGTGTAGCCAACAATGGTGACAGCCGCGGTTTATTATAGCAATCAGGGGTTAAAAGCTTGTCTCCACTTCTCCTCGGGGGTTTCTGTAATAACCGTGACATTGCCTAGAATTGCAATATCGGTTTTTAAACAGTCAAGCAAATAAATTCCAAATTCTAGAGACTGAGCTGTGAGATGGAGTTTGGCTGAACAGTTCTATATGTATTCAGCAGGCAAGGAGGGGCAGCCCTGCTGTACAATACTTTGTAGCAGACAGAGCTAGAAATCTGCCTTCATGCTCTAAAGACATTTTAGCAGACAACCTTTACATGTTGTCCCACTTTCAACAGTGTTTCTCCAAAAATCGTGCTGTGGAGTGCCTTGTTTATCATCTCTTAGTGACGCCATGTCAGTTTTTCCCCTTACTAGCCTGTGAATCTTAAGTCTGGCCGGGTTCTTTCTGCTTCATGCATCATCACCAATAAAGACACTGCCAGAAGAATGCTTCCCTACACCTTTTCAAACTCGCAGTCCACAGTTTATGTCTACATTCATATCCATGCAAATTTAATGCTGTCCTTAGAGACCACACAAGTACAAATTAGTACATAATTTGGAGATGATGGGATTACCCAGGTTGTTTTCTCATTGACACTTGATGATGCCTCAGTTAGAAAAGAATTCATTTTTTTGCCCAAGGCCTGTTTTGGCTCTCCAAGATTCCAGCAGTATCAGGTAATAAGAACTTTTTTTGACATACAGTCAAGTATATGTGGCTACATACAGATCAATGACTATAGAGTGACATTTTTTACATAATTTCTTTCAAGACTTGGTCTCTGTCTTGCAAAATCTGAGTATTCCAGACCCACAGGCGGAGGCATGGGAAAACTTACATGCTTCTCTTGAGCATTCGCTCGTGTCTGCTGCTGCTTGAAGGGTCAAGACCACTCTCTTGGTAGAGTTGTATGAAAATCGGTGTAATTGCCCCAGATAAATTCTTATTAAAATAAATTCTTATATGATAAGAATTCCCGTTCTTCTTACATAGTGAACACCTCTGCTGCATATTCCAATCTGTATTGCATGTTGTCATGCTTTCATAATTTCGAAAAAGGTCATATACTATGGATAAGTGAGGGTAAAATTTTGCAGTTTACCATTGTCTATTTTTATTCATTGGCAAAACTTCTATGTAATGGTACTGAGTGTACAACTTCTTGGCAATATGATATCAGTGGATCCACAGCTACTTGATGGAGTGCAATAATGCTAAGACTGGCTCCAGAAATGAAGGTCATTTTTTCCTAATGACTGACTTTAATCATCTTGGTGTTTGAGTTGCCTGCTCAACTGACATTACCACTGATGAAATTAGCGCAAAAATTTATTCTTGTCACTGAGACAAGAAGATAATTCTGAACATCATTTATATGCTACCCATGAGACTTTTTTCCTTCCATCTATTCAACAACTCAGGCAGTCTGGTGGGCCTGAAAAGTTAATATTAGTGATAATCTTGCACACTAGTTTTTTTCTTACTGAGAGAAGCTCTGTGGAGTATGGTGGGCATCCATTGTAAAGCAGAGCAGTGTAGAGCATTCTTTGATTGCTTCTCATGGTAGTAGCAGCTAGTCCTAAAGTAAGACCTTTGACTCTAATAGAATATGGTCCTCAATTCACGAGATATGTGTAATACCACAAAGCCCAACTAGGATCATTGGGCACTCACATTTTCCTTTTCAGATTGGTCCTGAAAAAAACCCACTAGTGATTCATCAGCTAAGGCATGGTTTTGCATCTCTTTTCTATAATCCTTCTAATGGCTAAATTCATAATAGGTCAAATTCTGTTCTTCGCTAAACCCATAGTACTTCAAATGTTAACCAAAGTCTTAATCCACATGGGTAGAAACATATACGGGACCAGAATGTGGTCCAGTGCAACATCTTCACAAACACTGAAGGATTTGCAAACACGGATGAAATTTTCTTCTGCTGAGCACATTTAATGAAGGATAAATAAGGGTAAAATGAACAGCTATTATCAAACCGCTTCTTTGTGCATGAACAATATTGACAGTTGTGTTTTTCCTGGTTTAAAACTCAATATATGATTCAAGCTTCCCCTTGTTTCATTTCTCCCTTCTCTTTTTGTTTTGTTTTTTTCTTTAGACTCGAAGTGAAGCAGCGATGACAGTTTTAAGTGGGCATGTAGTCGTTTGCATATTTGGGGATGTTAAATCTGCTTTGATTGGATTAAGAAATTTAGTGATGCCATTACGAGCCAGCAACTTTCACTACCATGAACTCAAGCACATTGTGTTTGTGGGTTCACTTGAATACCTGAGAAGGGAATGGGAGACACTGCATAACTTCCCCAAGGTTTCAATCTTGCCTGTAAGTCCAAAGCCATATTATTGATACTTTGTTATTTAGGACACCAACTGGACAGACTCGTATTGACTTTGATCTTAGGCTTTTTTACTTTTGTCTACTTATAGGCCTGAGGACTTAGTTTTTCCCTTTACTGTGTCTATGAAAACAGAGCCCTGTGAGACCTTATTAGAAGATATTTGCCGCAGTGTTCAGTTCCTCGTCATCCTCATCGGATGAATTTCAGCTGCCATCAAATATATTAGCCGTGTTATATATTGAACATTCACTGTAGTGCACTGCATGTAGCCAGCTCTGATTGTGTGATTTCCCTGACAGAATGACAGTAGTTATTTATGACATTATTTATGTATTTATATCCACAAAACCTTTGACAAAAATTGTTACTCTATCTACATAATATCTACCTATATTCATAAAAACTTCCCATAGGCTGGCCTACTTTATAAGGAACATTGCAATAGCATTTCTGTGCAGAGTCCTGCCATACTCATGTATGGAAGTATGGCAAAACCCTGACCCTTTTGAAACTGATGAAAAGCTCCTATTGATTTTGGTAGGGGCAACCACTAAAAGCACAGTTCCAAGGCCCTTTTTCTCCTATATATCATTATTTTTCACTCATGTGCCCAAAATGTAAAAACATGAGCTCCAGGACAAACAAACGGAGCCCTCCAAGCTAGCTATCTTAGGTGGTCATAGCTATAAATCACCCACAAAGATGTAGGCAGGAGGGAAATGAGCCCACGGTATAAGTACAAACAAGAATGCTCTGGATGTTACAGAGTAAAGTCAGTTTCTATATTTTTGTGGCTATAAAATGGAAAGACTGCCTTCACTTCTGATTAATTCAGGCTGTAGGTCTTTGTTACTGTAAATGCAGTTTTAGTGTTAGCCTTTGGCTTTTTTCTGTAAACTGATCCAACAGATGGTGTCACAAGATTCTCTGCTGTCACAAAAATGGTGACAATATCAGATTTGGTCAGTTAATATCCCCCTCTTCCTGCCAATGCCTTTTAATTCCAGTCACTGTGAAGGCTAAAGACAGAGGAATCAGAATTAAATTAATAATATTGTTGAACTGTGGAGCAGAATAGAATCCAGCTACTACTGCAAAACTATCCAGTACATAATGTGTATCCATTATTATAATGTGTATTTGTAAAGTTTGGATTCTGAATTTTGACCAGGCATTAAGGAAGTGTACACCACCTTTACATTCCTCAGTCAGTTTGCACCCAAATTTAGAGTAGTTTTGGACTAATTTCAAGTTGAACAGCTTGAATAGTTAGTTAATGCACCTTTAAAAAAATACTGAATATATAAAGGAATTGTATCTTACATGGTAATCAAGGGTGCTGAATACCAACAGACTTCATTGCTGCTTTTTCTTTTTTTTTTTTTTTCAGCCTATCTGGTTCAAAATGGTGATACTAAGTTAAAAATTGTGATCTAATGATACTAATTTAAAAGTCTTCTAAAGTTTCTGAGATCACACTGGTAGGAATCATGTGTTAAAGGGAGGCCACTCAAACTCATTTCCTACTTCTCTGCTTTGGTTCACGAGGTAAAACTTGCTGCTGATAGCTGATGGGGATGTAGTTACTGCTGAACATAAAAACATTTGTTCTGTTTTTAAAAAAAAAAGGTGGAAATTTCATTTAAAGTCTGTATTAAAAGAAGCATTTAAGCTTCTGCGTAAACTCTTAAAAAGTAGGCAAATGCCAATTTTAAATATCCTCAGGCAGCCTTAATTCTGTCCCTTTGCATAAAATCATTAGGAGTAAGCCTTTAATTAATTACATGATTGCATATTATTTTTCCCCACAGGAATCCTGCTTCAATTGGTGCACAGTACAGACACAAGGGCAGATTTAAGTGCAAGAATAATCATATCCTATCTTTTGAGTACTTTATAACTAAATCATATCTGTTCCATATATACTGTTTTCCACAAGGTTTCATGCCTCAAATTATTGAAGGTAATGTGGAATAGTGAGGCTGGTATCTGAAACTAGGTGGCAATCACTGAATAAGAATTGAGCTCTGCCTTCACTTTGTGCATTTTAAATTCACTTTTGTATTGAATATTCTCAGTGGAGTTCAGGAGACGTTCACCATGAGTGATCAGGAGATGGAAGAGTAGGTTCTTGACTCGGTTTTATGAAAGTCGCTGTGTGACAAGGGGACAGCTTAGTCTTCTCATCATCATTAGGATCTTTGGGTATCAAACCATGTGAGGCAGCAGAGCACAATCTAGTTTCCATAAAAAAAATTATTTTTTTTTTCCAGGACCTTGCAGCCCCTGTGACATAGACTTAATATTCTGCAGCTAGAGATGCAGAATGTTGGATGTGAAAGTCAAGTGTTATCTTTAAACAAAACATAACGGGTTAAGTGTCATGTCTCATTTGTGTTAACTATGAAAAAATCTCATGGACTACCACAACATTTCATTTTAATTATTGCATTCTCTGATTGAGAATCGTGGAAGCAGAGAATGTTGCATGAGCTGTGCCCATTTAGACAAAGTCTCGTTTCTGTTTTGAAGGGTTTAATCACACAACTTTGAAGATCAGTGTGTTTTGCTTCTAGAAGCACCAAAAACATGCACGGAAAAGGATTAACCTTTTTTGTGTATTGCTTCAGGTAGAAAAAAATAGCTTTATCCTGATTGCTTTTCAAATGTGTAGGACACATAATGCTTTCCTGTTTAAATTGCTGTTCTTTTGCCCAAGACCATTGTGACGTGGTAGTAGATAAATAGACATTTAAAACAGACCCCTTGTTATATTCAGAGAGCCAGAGGTTGCCACATTATAGCAACTTAAATCAAGACAATTTCAAGTCACTGATGAGATGTAGAATGCTGGCATTATTCCTGTTTCTTGTTTGTTAGTAATAGCTTGACTGAGTATTGAGACTGAACCTAAAATGCTGCCATCAGCACCAACTACCCTTTAGATTAGCACACATCTCCTATTCCCTGGCACATAGTTAGACCAGCTTAATGTCAGAGCATAAAAAAGATACTTGTTAAATAATTTCCCAAAGCTCCTTCTCAATCTTTAATTTGTTTTTCTTTTTTTTCTCTCCTGTCCCCCCCCTTTTTTTTTCTCTGTGCCGAAGGGTACGCCATTAAGTCGGGCTGATTTAAGGGCTGTCAACATCAACCTCTGCGACATGTGCGTTATCCTGTCAGCCAATCAGAATAATATTGATGATGCTTCGCTGCAGGACAAGGAATGCATCTTGGCGTCACTCAACATCAAATCTATGCAGTTTGATGACAGCATTGGGGTCTTGCAGGCTAATTCCCAAGGTAAGGACTGCCCTATAATACTTCTCTGCAGTGCCTACAGGGGACAGGACCTGGCAGGAAGAATATCCCTCACTCAGTAATTCAAAGAGCCCTACATCAGCTTGCTTGACAGTTAAACCTGCTGATTGGTATGATGGCTTTTAAAGGGATAGTCATGTAGTTTCTCTGCTACATCACAAAGCACATCTTGCAGAGGAAAAATGAATGAACGTGAAACCGGCATTTTTTTTCTCATTTTAAAATTTTCCTAAAAAAACTGTAAAATAATTGCTTTCTCACCCTGCCCTGCTCTGTGGCGTTTTTACCAGGGCAGCTGCTGTTACATAGCCAAAGCTAACTCATACTCGCTTCGGAATACCTGAAGCCTCTGTCTAACAAGATTTCTTTTTTATGTAAAGCACATTGCAGCCACAGAGAAAAAAAAGCTGAGTAATACAAGCCAAAAAGTGAAATAAGAAGAACAAGAATTTAAAATTGTCTTTACAGTTCCTGGCCCTTCTTGCTCAAAAAGCCACTTAGAATTAACTCAAAGCTGATTTCTTCCCAGGGTTTGACATGTTCTCATCCCATTTAAGGACACTGAACAAAATCCTTCAGTCTTTGCTGAGAGTAGGGGACTGATTCATAGGTAGCCAAAGGCTATTTTACACCAACTGTGCCTGTGCCAAGCATCTGCAAAGCAGTCATAAGCACCCTGGCAAAGACCATCAGTGTAAAAACAATCATCTTCCCATCCCTGAAGGGTCTTGCAGCTTATGCAGCTGAAGTCCTACCTTTGATAAACCTATTAAGTGCTGCAGTAAATATTCCCTCTGGATCTAGCCCTGCTATAAATGTAGGTGTAGAAAGGATAGTGCTTTGGTCTGCAATTTCCCCATGAGCCTGACCTAGAAATAGTTTTCCCTCAAGGACTATGAGAACTAAGATTAAGTTTGGTTTTTTCCTCTTTACACTCTAATCAGGAAATAAGAATTATGAGCCAAAAATCAGAGGCAGTGGTACCTTCTTGAATATGGAAACTTCTTGCATGTGGAAAATTCTTTATTAGAATCAGCAATAAAAATGTGGAATTTAATACTGGAATTAAATTGTACCAGGAAACTAAAAGTTTGAAATTTTCAAAGTCAGGTTGGATAGTTTTCTGGAAAACAAGTAGATTTAGAGGAGGAAGGAAGTGTTTTTTCAGACCCATGGGTGTTGTGTTTGAAGTTTCAAATCTGTGGCCTGGAAGCAATACAACCCCAAATGTTTTAAGAGTTCTTCCCTTAAAAATTTGTGAGACTGACTTGCTCACACTATGATAACTTATAGTAATGATTAGGACACTCATTGCAGAAGTGGAAGACAGGCATGGAGGTTCCTTGTTTTGCTGATTTAGACCTGGGATTTGAAATTTTGTATCTCAAACCCAAATGTGTACTTTCACTACCAGGCTATCAACTATTCTTTGGTGGGTTTCTCTCAGTGTCCTACCACACACATAATTAAAATCATCAAGAAATAGAATCTGTTTGTCTCACCCCTTTCCTCCCTTCCTTCCTGTTCTTGAGCATGGGTGGTCTGAGAGAGTTTCCTTCTTCTGCCTTTGCTCAGAGCTTAGTGATGTTTCCAACATTTGGCTGTTGTATTTTACCTCTGGGAGTACATTGGATCTTAGACCATCCCTAAATGAGGATGGAAAAACCTGGTAATGTAAGAGTCTTGTGCACCACATGAACACCTGTCATGCTTTACACTCCATCCTTGGAGGTACTCAAGACCTGACTGCGTGAAACCCTGAAGAACCTGATCTGACCCTGCTTTGAGCAGGAAGTCAGACCAGAGACCCTCTGATGTCCCTTCCAGCCTGAACTGTTTCATGATTCTATAATATCTAGGTTGCTGCTATAGCATAGCGCCTATAGGTCAGGGAGTGTAGACTAGGGCCATGGTCCAAATCCCTTCAGTCCTATTCAGTGTTGCTGATGCAGAGAAGCAGAGGCGCAATGGGTTAGCACATACTTAGAAATTTTGGACATTTCTTCAGGTAAATATCAGTCTGCATGTAAAAAAAAAAAAGGGTAACTCTTTCTGTAGCTTTTTTAGGGAAACAGGGCATATCATAAGGCAGGTAACCAGCAGCCTATTTTAGTTGGGAGCACTGACTAGGGAGGGGTTCTTCTAAAACCAGTTGCTTCAGAATATAATTATCTTCCCAGTAAATTCTCTGCTTATGGTATCCACAACTCCTGAACTGGTTGCACTGCTTTCAGTATAAACAATGGTTAGACTGTCAGAAGCAATTAGATCGATACATAGCCCAAACTTTACTGGAAGTTATATTCAGTGTGACATTTTTTGTCTATGAAATGCACGTTTAACATGCAGCAGACACAACTATTGTGATAATTATATAAACCAGGTGATTCAACTTTTGCTGCTCAACAAGCAGCGTACTAGAACTACCTCACAGATCCTTACTGCCAATTAAGTACTTCTATTTACAGACTGACTTGTCATTTTACTTTTGCTTAAATATTTGTGTATTATTTGACATACTTACTTATCCTTAACACATTAGCTGGTACAAACCATAAGTATTGCCCGTCTGAATTTTTCTAGATTTGAATGTATAATTTTGAATTAAGACATTCCTCACCAACACCATCCCTTGAAAGAGCATTCTGTGCTGTTCTTTTCTGTGACTCCTATTACTAATCATAGGAAACACTGACACTAGAAAATCTGGGTGTGTGGAGGAATGTCAGTTGACCTGTGACAGGGTGTTGAAGAGAGAAGAAACAAAACAAAATATGTGGACAGCCTGAGAAACATATGGGCTAAGCTGCAAGGTTTTTGGTGAGGGAATTAACAGTGTAATCTTACCCTTGCTATTCTAATAAGCTAGTAAAATTCTGTAGTCACTAAACAGTGGAATCCTATATGAAAACCTGATATATAATTTATGTTTATGCTTCTCATAAAGAAAAAAATTACCGTAATTTAATTGATAGGTAATTGAATGCACAAGGATCAGTTTTTATCTGTGACTATTTCACTCGTGTCAGACAAAAGATGATACCAGTACAAGTGTGCCATTAGAAGAAGGATAAATATTTACTTAACCATCAGATAAGCCATAATCATTGGCCAGTGCTGAAGTACAGGGCTATATCTAGAACTTCTTTGTTCTAAGTTGGTAGCAGAAAAAGGAACCCACAATTTGGGTATTTCATTCCCTTTTCCCCAGAACCTCACCCTCATCACCTACTTCAACACCAAAGTCGCTTCCAGTCCTAGGCATATAAACATTCATCACTAGCCAACCTTTTGTGTCCATCCAAACATGCCTTTACCAATCAGGTACATAGCATTGCACCAACAACTGAACCCAGATGCAAACCCAGAGGAAAGGCTTTGTAGAAGGAAGAGGAGGGGGGTGGACATCTGACAGCAAGGCTTCCTGATAGGGAAAGTCCTGTAACAATAGGGCTGCCAGTTCCCAATGGGTTAAGTTGACTGCTGAAGGAAACTCTACTGAATTAATCTGGTTTATATCAACAAAGGATTTTCTCATTACTAGTTCAGGATGAACTTACTATGAATGCAGCAGTTCTCATGAAGGAACAAAGACTTGCCAGTGTCTCCTTATAGTGTTAAAATACGCCCAGGGTTTGGGACTGAGTAGCATTAATTATCTGGACCTTCTATAAGTAGTGTGACAACACTTTTGTCCTCTGTTCTGCCTGTGTTGAGTGCTAACTGATCCTGCCATAAATTGCATCTTAACAACCAGAGTGCTCTGCCTTGACTTCCTGAAGAAGAAAAAAAATAGCTCACACTTCCAAGGCACAGAAAAAAAAATAATATTCTGGACCAGAGCTACAAAGGACCCTGGAGTACCCAGAGCAGATGACAGTAAATGATCTAAGTTGTCAAATCTGTGTTCATCATCAGCTGTCCAGCAACATATGACCAAACACAAGACAACACAGAACTGTGAATGAAAGCAAGGTGCCTTCCTTAGGAGGAAGAGCTTACTAACTGTTCTGGAAGGATTTGCTAGTCTCCTTTCCGTAAAATGTGTGATTCTACTTGAAAAGAAGAAGAAACTCTTTCAAATTGGACCTGTGTGGTTGAAAGCTCTCATGTTGAAAGCATTGTCACAGCTGTCTGTATTGAATGTTTCAAAGCTGACTGGGCTACTCCTTAGGCTCGCTAGAGGTTAGGGTGCAGACTCTGATATCCTGAAAATGAGCTTTTGGAAATCATCAGGGCAGTTTGTTGCCTTTGGGAGACCTAGATTCCAAGGACAGAAAGGCCAAAGTGTATCCCGCTGAAGCTGCAGCAAACAAGCGCTTTCATTAAGATATCTCAGCTTCTGAGATAAGAAATTGCTGTGAAGTTGGGGCTTGGCCCACCTCTTCACAAAATGACTTATAAGCTCAGTCAGATATCTTATATGTGACAAGGGAAGTCCTGTTTTTATCTTGCGGTTCCTCTTATAGATGTTGACTGACTGTCTTCCTAGAAAGGTTTGTAAAGAGGTGTGTTTGTGGTGGAATCCTCAGGTACTGGAGATTTGGTTTTATTGTCCCTTGATCCTTCCCAATTCTCATTCTGTCCCCTGAAATACAAAGTGAGATTATTTTATCAAGAAGTATTTTTGAGAGAAGACAAAAGAATATTAGATCCATGTTAAGCATTTGTGTTCCCTAGCCATAACATTTTTCCAAAGCATCCAGGAAGATTGAGTCTGGGATAGGCTCTGCCTTGGTAGTTATGTTGGGAAAGCTCCAGTAATTCTCCTTTCCCTCATTCTGTTGACCTTTCCATTCTTTCTTCTTCAAGTAGTATCTATTGACTGTTCCTATTTAGTATTTCATATTTCTTCCTTTCATCTTCTTTGAGTCTTACATTGTGGGAATTTTACATTTTGTTTTACCCACCAGATGAATAGGGCCCAACACAAAATATTTTTCTTCAGTTGTAACTAAAACTGCTATTTGGCTTTCTTCCCCAAAACCAGAAAGACAATTATACTTAACTGTTTAGAGATTTATAAATACTGTACCAGAGTAGCCTCTGGGTAGTAACTTTAGATATCCAACTCAATAATTTTCTTTTATTGGATAGTGATTTAGATCTTATTTTGAGTCTCATATAATAAGAGCAGTACATTTCATTAAAAAACACTTACTAAACAATAAAGAAAAGCACTCTTATGGCTCCAAGCAGGTCTAAAGTACAGAAAGGGGAGGCTGTATAGTAACATTTTTTTCTATGGACATTACAAGACAAATCACAGTACAGCAGGGTAGATGTATTTCAGCATAGTAACAATTGCAGCTGTTTTCTGAATGACTTCAACTTACGAGAATTTTCCCTAGGAACAGTATTTCAACACATGAGAGATCTTTTTAAGGCCCCCATTTACAGTTCTTGTAATAGATCCTCCAACAAGAAAGAATAAAGAGAAAAAAATAAAGAGGGGATGAACTCCTGGGTAATACATCTCATACATCATGGCAGGATTCTTCTGGGGAAAATCCTATAAAATCAAGTAAACATACTCAGAATTTTACACGCTGACTTTCAAGTGTAACAGATTACACAAGCTAAAATAACCTTGTACAAGTTTAGTTTCATTTGATCCAGTTCCTTTAAAAATCACTTGTGGCTTCATCGTCATTTTTTGTTGGAGCTGGCTTAAACTTCGATTGAAAGGACAAAACCAGTTAGCCACTGAGTTTCATCAGGTGTATTTTGCAATATGGTGATTAATTCTTAAATTATTACAATTTTTGATTGACTTAGTCTCGCAATCTGCTGCAAGAAATTGCCTGTTAAAATGAATTTAAGATCTACATTCCATTGTGTTTGCAGGTAATATATTTTTTTTCACTTCTACCAATCAATAATTCTTGATTGTTTTATCTCGGAAATGTTAGCAAAAGAGAGAGAATAATAGTGTTATCAGGATTGGAAATGAGAAAATTCTTAAATAAGGGGAAAGGATAAATACTGTCTGAAATGCTTGGTTAGCAAAGGGGTTTTTTTCACTTTCAGAGATAACTGTATTGTAGTGCTGTTAGAGATGTTTCTTACAAGTTCAAAACAACAGTTTTATTCCTGAAGGAGAGTTTGTTTTGTGGACGTTGAATCTTATTTCTCTTATTTTGTAGTCATAAGATAAAGTTTTTAAATTAAGATTTCAGAATATAGGTCTTGATAATCATAGATGCAGTTACTTTTTAGGCTGTTACAGAATTCAATATTCTGTGGCAATGCCAGCACATTTAATTTGTTACTTTACATGAAAAATGTAGAAACAAATAAGCCTTACTTTCAAATACAGAAAATCAAACTCCACTTAAGCCAGCTAAATAATTTCAGAGTTTAAGGAGTTACTTAACCTCCTTAGGAAAGCATATAAGTAAATGTAGAATATTAAATGGAGATGTAATATTAAAAATAAATAAATGAATAGCGCTGGCAAAAAGTGAAAGATTTGGGGTAATTTTTTAAGTGTCAAAGCGAGCTATGACACTAACTTTAATCTTTTAAAAGCTTAGATTCCTGTGTGTCTTTGCAAATCAATGTAATTTAGGTTGCAGAATGCTTGTTATACTTTAAGATGGCTCATAATTTCCTAAATCACACAGAGGTTTTGAAAATTTTTCTCCTAGACAATATCACTCCTACCAGTCACATTTGCAAAAATGGCAAGTATTTTGCATTGGCGTCAGGGTTACTGGTTTGTCAGGACTGACAGTTTAGTGTAGGGGTTACACCTGATTAAGGATTTTTTTTTATGCTCTGTGTTTCTGAATGCTCCTTGTATTTTTGCTAGCATCAGTTGTAAATTACAAAAATAATAATCTAATTAATAAAATTTTCTAGTTGGTTATTGTTTAACTAACTGAATTTTGAAATGTTGTAGTTCAGTTTCATTATTATTTTTCAAAACAAAGGCTGACCATCCTAAGTAACGAAGTTAATAACTGAAAAATGAGATAAGGGTATCCTACTTTCCCAGCACGTGTCCCATATCACTGTTTGCTCACAAAAAAAATCCAATTTTTGAAGATTAGGTCAGAGTGATAAATAACTCAGTACTACCTTTTTGCAACATGCACATAATTTCTTATCCTGCTGAACCAGATGGATCAGCTGATAGCTGTTATTTATTTTATGGTAGCACACTGGAGCTCTAGATGGGATTAAGAGCTTGTTGTCATAGTCCTGATATATACAAGAATAAAATATGGCCTTTGCTCTGACAAGTTTACAATCTGATGCCTTGCTTGTTCCAAAACTTAAGTTATGTGCTCAATGTTATACAGGTTAATAAATCTCTCTGACTTCAATGAAACTATCCACCTGTGTAAAGTTAGATTATGTGCAAGTCTTTGCAAGATTTGGACTTAAATAAACTAAAGAGGCTGGGTGGGAGAGAGGCTGTTCACTTAACTGTTTCCCGTGCTATAGAAGCCATCGATGTCAGGATTCATTCCATTCTGTCAAACAGGACCTCGCTAGCTTTCCAGCCTTCACAAGAAACCCTTCAGAGAAAAGTTCCCACCCAGCACTGTTTGCATTTCATGTATTTTCCTTGCAGCTGGATGCTAACATTAGCTGCTGGAACTTACACACTCGGAGAACAGTTTCCTGTCTCTCTCAAAGTTTTCCTAGGAAGAGAGAAAAACTATTAAGAAACGAGGTTTTCAGTTCTGTTGCTTATAAACTAATGTGTTGGGGAATGGCTGGAGAGACATGTTTCTTTGACACAATGTCCCTGTGTTTGAGAAATGCTGCGAGGTCCTAGCCCAAATATCTTCAAGCTTTCAAAATTGCCTCTTTCTCCTCTGCTTTCAAGACACCTTCTGCTTCAGCCAGAAAAGATAAAACTGGGCAAAGGAGGTAGATAGTACAATACATCAGGCACGTGATTTCACACTTAAGCTATAAATATATTTAACCATCCCAAGACTGTTATAAATTCATGGTAACTCTATTTTTTTATTATTTGCTGTTCAACATCTTGAAAGCAAACCCCCTATTATGAAGGTGTACTATTTTGTGCATTTCTGATGCTGAGGAATAAAAAAAACCCCGCTCTTTTTATGAGCATTAATTATACACCAGGCAAGGAAGCAATTGCCTCTATGTTATGAAATATTAAATCAAAATGCTTCCTGTTCCCAGATGTCCCAGAGATAAATACAGCAGTATTTTGAAGCCCCACTTGGAGCTGTTTTGCCTGCAAATTTATAGTTTTGTCTCCATTTTCAGAAAACCCTGTTTTATGTGAAGTATAGCACTCTTGGTAGTTTTTAAGGAGCAAACTCTTCTGGAGTTGCCTATGTAGGCAACAACTCTTACGTAGATTGCACACAAGGGATCTGAAGTTGAAAGGCTCCTTTAAGATGACAAATGGGTTGAAAGTGTTATTGTCTTTGATTGCATGCCTTACATCATCTGTATGTAGGAATAAGAGAGCTATACTTTATCTTTAGCCATTTTATAAATATTTAAGTCCTTATAGTTGCCTAAAGATATTAAAGCATATTTTATAGTAGTTGGAATATAAATATTATATATAGCACAAGATACCAAAGTAGTTTAATGAATTCATAATTTTCTGTTCACTTTTATTGGAATGTGTTTTATGTTCCAAAACTTCCATTTAAAGAATAAGAGACCATTCTGCTCCCTGACAAGATGTGAGCCAATAGTGAATGTTATCAAGATTGCTTTAAATGATTATATGGGACTTCAATTAGCAGGAAGAAAGGGAATATGGGTATTAGAATGTACTACACCAATCTCTGTGTTTTAACTTCAAAGAAAGGCTTTTGGAAGAAACTATTTGGTTTTTTAAGTCTTTAAGGAACTGTAAGGTGTTTTGCTTCTCTGTCTCTGTGGATTTTAAAAGTTCTTAATTGCAGAAGGAGATACATATCTAGATCCAATTATAGAAGAGTAATTTTTTTAAAAAATTTGAAGTTTAGTTTCTAAAATAACAAATCATAAAATCTTCTGATATTAAATGTATCAATTTCGTGGCCCCTTGAATACAAAGGTGTATTGAGGTTATAATTGTGAATCTTTCAAATACCCATCAAATAAAAAAAAAAAAAATCATTTTAATATTTCACAGTTTCACTGTTTCCCAGTAGGAGTCCATGCTGGGTAATGCTTGCTAATTACCCACAACAAGAGTAGACATACAATGCTGGTAAATTACTTGACCCTTTGCATTTTAATGAGACAACAAGGATTTCATGAAGTGATGTTGTTTCAGTGGTTAATGGTGTCAGCAATGTTGTAATTGTAGGCTGAGGCACATTAGCTGTACAACCACATGTAGGAAGGGTTTCTCTCGACAGGCCCTTTGGAGAATAGAACAGGGTATTATCATTAAGCCTATGTCATTTGCATGCTGCTAATCACTTACTTTATTATCTTGTGTATCCATTGTCTTTCTTTAATTGCTCTTTAAATGAAAATTAAAAATAGTTCCAATGCCCACGGTACTTGTGATAGCATCTTGATTATGAAGATAACTTCAAGAAAATGGAACATATAGATAATATATTACAGGATTACAAGATAGTTTGGAAGTTACATACCATAGCAGGCAGCCTCATGAGCGTAATTCTGGTATCTTTCTTTGCTTCAGTACGTATTGTTTGTTTAATAAATGGTTATTTATATGCGTAAAGGTGGCTGGTTTTTTTAAAGGACATACATGAATTCAGAGATCAAAGTCACTGGTTTTGCTTTAGCGTGGAAGAAATGCAAAGCATCGATATCCAGCAGATTCCATCAGTCTAATAATGTTATGGGAGAAAGCTCGATTTTAGATCTTTGTCCTTTCCAGTTAAATCCTAGTTTGTGATATCCATTGTAGAAGAGCAAAATCTAACACCTGCTAGTGAGTTGCAGAACTTCGACAACTTTAGGGTAAAACTTACAAAATAGTTGGCATTCTTTTATCAAGACAGACCTGTTGATTTTTAAGTTTGACATGGTTAGATTTGAGGCAGCCCAGACCTTCCACAATAGGCAGTCTCTAAAAACTTGGTAGCTTATCAAGAACCTTCCAAACCTTTCAGCAGTTGGATATAGAGGCTGAACAGGGGCACTGCCTTCAGTTGAGAATCAGTACTGCTGTGCACCTAATAATGTATTTATGCAGCTTTTCTTTTTAACATCTGAACAAACCAAACCTGAAAAAGTAAATCTATGAATTTTGCAAATGGTATGGTAGGAATTTTTGTTGAAGGAAGAATAAACTTTGTTCTTGACTAGCTATTGTGATTTATTTTTATTCAACACACCCCAGTAAGATTATGGTTACTGGGAATTTTCATACCAACTTATTTGGGTACAAGATTAAGATTGTATAAAATTTCTGTAATATCATAGGAATACCTGATCTTTTGTGAACTTTCCTTAGAGCTTTAAAATAGGTCGTATGAAAGTATAATGGAGATTGGACTTTTCATATTGATTTGAGGTTTGGTTGCTGGTTTAAATTTTGTATTCAACTCTGAGTGTAACATACTCTTAATGCTAATACAAGAGCATGATTACTGGTTAGTAGTGAGAGGCAAAGTATCTCTACAGTGTAACAGCATATATATTTTCTCTAAGTCTGACTTTACAGAGTTTTTGCTTAAATGCATAGGCAGGATTATAATGTGATTGGATGTCCTCACAGGATTTCCTATTTCTGCTAAATTCATGTCAGTCTGCTTGTTTTGTGACTTAGAATGCGACCTCCAAGTGAGGGCAAAGATAGCCAGACATTTTTGAAATAACCTCTCTAAAAACAAAGAAGAAAGATTTCACTGAAATCAGATAGTGTCATGGGGGGGGCTGAGAAAATGTTGGTGGAATTGTTTCTATTTGTTTGAGGACAGATAGATTAGATTAATAATGCTACAGCTATAGGAGATATTCTTAAGAACAAATATTCCATTAGTCAAAATTGTGAGCTTCCTCAAAACCAGTTTATGCTGTAACCAAAATTAAATTCAGAAAAGGTATTTGAACCATTTTGTTTAGCATATTAAGCTTGCATTCTATAAACTGTATCTGTTGTAAATCCTCAATATTTTGTGAATTGTTCCCGTTCTAACTTTTCATGTATGAAGAAGATGTCTTTCTAGAACTTTTCAGAAGTTCAGCTATATAAAAAAATCCCTATTGAATTGATTTATCTAATCTACCCTGGCTTGAAATAAGTGCTTGACAAGCTTCTTAAAAGAATGTTTTGGTTAACTCTTTCTTAGAGGACAAATATCAAAAAGATTTTTCCATGTAACTCCAATTGAGCAACCCTGCTATTTCCTGTTTATTAAATGTGCCTAAGCAAAGAGATAGATCTCAGATACTCTATTATATCCTAGCTGGTTTCATTGCCTGCTCCTTGCTATCAGATCTTCTTTAGAGTTCATTAAAAAGGGGTTTTTTTTTGCCATAAAATAATGGAAAAGTATTTCTTGAAGTATGACATTCATGGAGTTTTAAAACACAGATTTGAAGTCTTATTTACACCATTTTCTTAGCCAGACATGTGGCATGTAAAGTAGTGTTTCCATTCTCAACTTTTCTTGTTTATTTTTAATGCCTAGCACCTACAGTAATTTTACTAAAAACTAATGAAAATTGCAGGCTTTTTGTTTTTAAATTTCATTATCAATCAGGTGTTGATGAGCCTAGTGTGAGACCTAAAAATTCATCAAAGGGAAGAAATGTCCTCATCTTTTTTCCTGTCAAACAGTAGAGACCAAGTTGACAGCTAGCAGTGTGGAAAGGACCTAGAGAGTTTCCTTCCAGGTGTTCATGAGAGGATGGACTGGAGATTGAAGATATCTCTGCTCTCCCTTGCTGAGCAGTGAAGGGAGGAAGGGGACAGCAGTGCCCTCCCGAGCTTTTCTTCCAAGACTAGTACTCTCTTGACTCATTTCTTCATAGGACTTCCCTCATGTGAATAAAAGCAGGAGCTACCCTTAGATAAGCATTGGGAAGGCTGTCAAGAGAAAAAAGTGGGGAAGTGCTTATGCAAAGTATCTCGTGATGCGCATTTCAAAATACTCTCCTTGCAAGAGAGGGAAGTGACTCCACTTTCTTGCTCAAGAATTGCAACCTTACCTTCGTGATCCCCAGGTTTCTCAATATTTGAGAATTTGATTATTATTAACTCTTCAATTAAATCTTCAGTTCAGTTCTTGAGTGGCAATGTAAACTCTCTCTGTCTGGACATATCTTCCATTTTGACAGCTGTAGACTGAATGAGATGATAAACAAAGAGGGTGCTTCTTAAAATGTGGAATGTATGGGGATTGGTTGTTTTTTGTTTTTTTTTTTTAATTTTATGGCAATGTGCTTTGCTGTATCAAATGTAAATAGGCCTTAAAATCTATCTGCATATTTATATTTCAGATTGGCCCCGCCCAAAACCACAGATTCAAACTTCTTAAACTGCCTCAATACCTGCAGAAATCCACATTGCAATTTAAATATTTATTCTTAAAATCCTATTAAATAACAAGAAATAGATTAAAGACTCTCAGAAATATTCAAAACCCCTAGTTGAAAGGACAGCTATTTCTACTGGTATTGGTAGTAATGAAATTCAAACAAGGAAGTAAACGTTTTAATTTTTATTAATCTATGTAACTCTCCAGGAAACAATAATAGTTAATGTGTTAAGTGCTTATAGAAGTTTTGCCATTTTAAAATCCAACGGTAGTACTTAGATGTACGAATGACAGTAAATAGTAAATAGGATGCTGAAACAAACAAACAAAAAAACCCTGCTTGGTGGAAGTTTTCAGTATGCCTGTAATGTGCACTGGATACCATGACACATATTTTATGGTTGCCACTTAATTTTCACTACTTAAAGAATACCACATTACATTTTATTGTTATCATTGTCTTTACCAGCTTGGTTGCTAGTGTAATGGGGTTTGGATCCCATATAAATAAAATAAATATGGAGCTGGTGTAGAGACACTTCTGCTGGTACTTCTTTAAGTATAAAAATATATTTGAATAATGCAAGGCAGGCAAAAGCCTTAAAAATTTTAGCAAAAACTCTAATAAAATAATATGAGTCATTCTATCATGATAATGAGATAGTTTTCTTTCAAAGATTAATATTGACTGAAGAGGGGAAAAACTGAGGGCCCAAATAGTGCAAACTTAGCAATGGAAAGTTCATTTTTTCTTAAGAGCAGACAATACCTCACTGGCTTTGTGTATACTTTTCCTTTTTTCTTGATACATGTGAGCAAATTATGTGTTTGTTTACACTGATGACTGTATGCTTTGGATATTCTTCCTCCCAGAATGGCTGTCAGAGGTGTAAGTTGCTTTCTGGCTTCTTGATTCTGGATCCTGTACTGACTGAAGCAGAAGTTCCCAAACTTTACAGACTGGGTACTACCAGTAGTATCACTGCTGTTCTTCAGGTAGTTGTGTCTACATAATCTTAGATAGTATTAGTAGCTAATATATTGCTACTGGTACATCATTCAAAAATAAGCAATTAGAGAGCTACTTCAGATTCATCCTGATTCTGTAACTGCAATTTCTATTTAGATTTTTTTTTTTAATGTGAAAAAAGAGGAGTAGAAAGAAAATGAAATCTTTATTGTCTGTATATTTCCAGTCAGTCAAAAGTATTTGCAATAAATTAGCCAATTTTAGTATTTGGTAAACCTATATCGAAACTGGAATAGAACGTGGCATATACAATATGTGACATATAAAATCATAGAATCGTAGAATCATAGAATGTTTTGGGTTGGAAGGGACCCCTAGAGGTCATCTAGTCCAACCCCCCTGCAGTGAGCAGGGACACCGCTAACTAGATCAGGTTGCTCAGAGCCCCATCCAACCTGGCCTTGAATGTTTCCAGGGATGGGGCCTCCACCACCTCTCTGGGCAACCCGTTCCAGTGTTTCACCACCCTCATTGTAAAGAATTTCCTCCTTATATCCAGCGTAAACCTACCCTGTTTAAGTTTAAAACCATTACCCCTTGTCCTGTCACAGCTGGCCCTACTAAAAAGATTATCCCCATCTTTCCTATAGGCCCCCTTTAGGTACTGAAAGGCTGTAATCAGGTCTCCCCGCAGCCTTCTCTCCTCCAGGCTGAACAACCCCAACTCCCTCAGCCTGTCCTCATAGGAGAGGTGCTCCAGCCCTCGGATCATTTTTGTAGCCCTCCTCTGGACCCGCTCCAACAGTTCCATGTCCTTCTTGTGCTGAGGGCTCCAGAGCTGGATGCAGTACTCCAGGTGAGGTCTCACCAGAGCAGAGTAGAGGGGCAGAATCACCTCCCTCGACCTGCTGGCCACGCTTCTCCTGATGCAGCCCAGAATACGGTTGGCCTTCTGGGCTGCCATCGCACATTGCCGGCTCATGTCCAGCTTTTCATCCACCAGCACACCCAAGTCCCTCTTGGCAGGGCTGCTCTCGATCCTTTCTTCCCCCAGCCTGTACTGATACCGGGGGTTACCCCGACCCAGGTGCAGGACCTTGCACTTGGCCTTGTTGAACCTCATGTGGTTCACACAGGCCCACCTCTCCAGCCTGTCCAGGTCTCTCTGGATGACATCCCGTCCTTCTGGTGTGTCAACCGCACCACTCAGTTTGGTGTCGTCCGCAAACTTGCTGAGGGTGCATTCGATCTCACTGTCTAAGTCATTGATGAATATATTGAACAGCACCGGTCCCAGTACGGACCCCTGAGGGACACCACTCGTCACCAGTCTCCATCCGGACATTGAGCCTTTGACCACTACCCTCTGGATGCGACCATCCAGCCAGTTCCTTATCCACCGAACAGTCCACCCATCAAATCCATAGCTCTCCAATTTAGAGAGAAGGATGTTGTGGGGGACCGTGTCAAAGGCTTTGTAGAAGTCCAGATAGATGACATCCATTGGTTTTCCTTTGTCCACTGTTGTTGTCACACCATCATAGAAAGTCAGTAGGTTCGTCAGGCAGGACTTGCCCTTGGTGAAGCCATGCTGGCTATCTCGAATTATCTCCCTGGCCTCCATGTGCCTTAGCATAGCTTCTAGGAGGATCTGTTCCATGATCTTCCCAGGCACAGAGGTGAGGCTGACAGGTCGGTAGTTCCCAGGGTCTTCCTTTCTACCCTTTTTGAAAATGGGCACAATGTTTCCCTTTTTCCAGTCACCAGGGACTTCACCTGACTGCCATGACTTTTCAAATATCATGGAGAGTGGCTTGGCGACTACATCGGCCAATTCCCTCAGGACTCTGGGATGCATCTCATCAGGTCCCATGGACTTATGTGCGTTCAGGTTCCTCAGGTGGTCACAAACCTGATCTTCTCCTACAGCAGGAGGGGTTTTGCCCTCCCGGTCCCCCTCATGCCATCCATCAACTCGGGTGGGGTGAGGAGAGAGGTTCCCAGTGAAGACTGAGGCAAAAAAGTTGTTGAGTACCTCAGCCTTCCCCTCATCTGCTGTTACCAGCTTGCCAGTCTCACTCATCAGCGGGGGTACGCTTTCTTTAACCATCCTTTTCTGGCTGATATACCTGTAGAAACCCTTCTTGTTATTCTTTGCATCCCTAGCCAAGTTTAGCTCCAGCTGAGCCTTGGCCTTCCTGACCCCATTCCTACACAACCGGACCGCATCCCTATACTCTTCCCAGGATGCCTGTCCCTGCTTCCACTGCCTGTGCAGTTCCCTCTTCCTCCTTAGTTTGACCAGCATCTCTCGTCTCAGCCATGCCGGTCTCTTCCCTTCTTTGCCCGATTTCTTACACCTGGGAATCGAGAGCTCTTGCGCTCTGTGGATAACATCCTTAAAGATCTGCCAGCTCTGTTCTGTTCCCCTGTCCCTGAGGACCGTTTCCCAGGGAGTCCTTCCGACTATCTCCTTGAGGAGCTGGAAGTTTGCTTTTCTAAAATTCAGGGTCCTGACTATACTCTTCATTCTTCCCATTTCCCTCTGGAGCGTGAGCTCTACCATCGCATGATCACTGCAGCCCAGGCTGCCTCCGATCTTGACATTTCCGATGATCTCACTTGCATTGGTGACCACCAGGTCCAGTATCGCATCCCCTCGGGTAGGGTTGTCTATTACCTGGCTTAAGAAGTTGTAAAAAAACAGGGGTAATAGTATGAGCTGAACAGAGTATAAGGCTGGTTTGATGTGTTAGCCATTCCTATGAACTTCAATATCAGAAGGTTGACATTTCTTTTAATGGAAGTACTTTCTGGAGGTACTTCCCTTCCTATTACTTTATCGTGCACGGCAGGAATGGTTTTCACACTGGTCAGTAATACCAATAATTCTGAAGTGCAAATAATTGTGCTGATAGGATGGTGTCCCTGTTTTGAAAATAGACTTCAGACCCTCCGATGGTGTTTCCTCACTCCCATTTCTAATTGGGCACCATACGTTATTTGCAAGGTTCAGATTAAACTGCACCAGGGATGTAGTAAGGTACCTATTTGGATCAGGAAGGTTTTGTTTAAAGAAACATACAAATGCTCCTCAGGTGACTATGATTGCCCACAGTGGTAGCTGCACCTGAGTGCAAGTGATTTATATTGGGCTTTCTATGGAAAAGTTGGTTGAGTTAGTGTTATGCAGACTGGCATAGGTTGAAACAACTTGATATTCATTTTCATACAGGATATCTACTAAGATGTCTTTAACAGACATGCTACCCTGACATTGTGTGTGTTACAGAAGGCAGTATTTGAGTGACAAAGAGCATGACACTGATTCCCTCCCTCCCACTTCCCCCCTCATTTATGGTGTTCAATTTGGAGTTCTGGTAAAAAAATTTGGCTTGCAGAGAATCTTTGTAGTTGTATGCTGAAGGCATGAATGCCAGAAGGAAATTCTCTGTTAAGTCTGTCTTTAAAAAATATATTCACACATGAACACAAAGTCCACGTTCCTTTACTCTAACCATTTAATCAAGCCCTGAAGTTTTTAAACTATGAATTTAATCCTTGGGAATCACCTGCATACTGTCACTTGACTATGTGCTTTTATGAGAACCTGTCCACTAAAAAGTTGTGACAGGATTTGGCGAAATCTCGCAGGATTGGACATGGGCACAATACGCCAGGCTTTGCCAAGAGTTGTTTTTTTACAATATGGAGAAAGACAGGAGAAGAACTTTTGGATACTTGCAAATAGATTAGACTGCAGGAAATGTGCAGGAGGCCTATAGAGCATACCTGCCAGATAAATTAGAGGTGGTCTTGATCTGAATCCAACCTGTCTCAGAGCTCAGCGCTGGGAATCCACTTCAGATTTCTTTGATAAAATGAGACTTTAGCCTTCAAAGTTAAATCTTTGATCCCCAAGACAGCCTTGAATGTGGGATTTTGGTTTTGACTCAGCCTATAGAGAACTTAATGACATTTTACCATAGGTTTCCAGCTCAGTTCCAGCTTGAGTAATTTACAAGTCTGCTGGCACTATTTAGCCCACACAGATCATGAAGTCGACCGTAAGTAAGTCCAAGTTGATGGAAAAACAATATTGCTAGAACAGAGTGACAGATGTTGATTATCACAAAATGTCTGTTTAAGTGTTTTGTATAGATCCATTTCCTCACTGCATACACCTGAAATTTTTGTAGAAGTTGCAAAGTAATTGTACTTAAAGACATAGAATCATCTGCTAAAGAAATTGTCGGAATACATATTGCAAAAAATGACTGCTGTGGTTATTACTGTTGCTGCTCAGGGGAGCTATTCAGATGCCTCATTTATTGGAGCTTAATAGATTAAAAGTCCAAATTGAGTCTCATGATATAAACCTAATCAAATTCTAATCTGCATAATTTTCCCATAAGCAGCAATGGGAAATTTGTTTAATTTATGTCTCAGTAGTTGCCAATCATGTGTTGGACAGCATTGTTACTTTTATTTATCAAAATATTTTTATTGCTTGCTTGCTGTAACATCTGGCTTTGCTCTTCCTTTTTCACTAAGGAAAAATTTACTTTATTTGATATAGTGTAGGATATAATGACATAATGTAGAGTCTTGCCTAAACATGCCAATATATCATTTTTAACGGTGAGCTTTCCATTTTATTTCTAGTTATTGAATACCTGTCTCTCTGAACTAGGTAATATAGCTTAATTTATTTGATAAGTTTTATTCAGCATATTTATTTATTTTTGCCTGAGGTCTAAATATGCAAGGTTAATTAATGATTAAACTGAAAAGAATTTGGCATCATTTTATACTAAATTCTTCTAGCTGCAAACCTGTGCTACACGTAGATGCTACCAACTTTGTGCCCTAGAAGTACTAGTGTATAAAACTGGTAAATTGAGAGTAGGGACAATTCAAAAATTACGTTTGTAATGTAAGTAAGTGGCTAAAAACCACAGCAATTATAATTTCTGATATTATTATGAATTAAAGTGTACTCCATAATAATTGCTGAATGAACACATCACTTCTCTCTCTTTCCAAATGTTTGTATAGTTTTAATGGCCTTTTCTGAACAAAATAAGAAGAAGTAAAGGAGAAAAAGAAGTCTGTGACAAGAAGCCAAACTACTCCCTAGCACCTGGACAGTAGTATTAGGAGTAGGTGCTATACCTAGAGCTACAATCCACCAGAAAGAATGAACAGTCATTTGCTGACAAGAGATAAATTTCCACTAGAAGAACAATGTGAGAGAATTGAATTCTTTCCCAACAGGAGCAGGCTTTGGAAAAGCAGGTTCATGACAACAGAGAAAGGGGTGGGGGTGGGAGGGTGGAAGTAGATGGAAAGCCAAAGATGACATTACAGTTACAAAACAAACAAGAATTTAACAAATCCAAAGCACATGGTATGTTGGAAGAAGTTAAAATATTCTCTGGCCAATTTGTAAAAACACAGCATAAAATCAATGTGAACACATCCCAAGGAATAGGGTAAGCGTGAAGTAGTTTGGAAACCCTTGTCCTCCACGTTCTAGCAGTCCTTTGTACTGTACTGTGTGTTGTCCTAGGTGTTTTCAATTGCAGAATTACCCAATCATTCCTCTGTTTCTGGAGATGGCTTAGAAAATAGATGCTTAAAGACAGCTACAAGGTGGTGCTAACTATCAGGCAATAAACTCCTGAGGGCCTGTCCCTTCTCCTTGTTGCACAATGGAGAACCTGCAGAGTGTCTCAGTTTAATACTTAATTTCCCTTCTTGATAGCCTAAAAGCCCCAAGCAATTATCCCGGTTCACTTGGCTGTAACCATTATGCCTGTCTTCATGGCCCTCCTAGGTTTCTGTGATTTAATCTTCTCTGCATCATACAGTGCTTTAAAAAATAACAAATTATTTTCCTAAGTTTTACATTTTCAGAATTGTTTGCTTATGCCCTAGAGACTAAATAAGAAGTTGCTGATATACTCCTGGAGTACATTTTGTGTTCCCAAGGCAGATGTATATAAAACAAGATGGCTGTATTGCATAACAGGAGTTCTAGTTCAACCTTGGCTTTATTGGCTGAAAAAAACCCCACAAAAAAACCCAAATAGGATATGTCAGGCCAAAAAATCAGTAACCTAGGCAAAAAATTGCTTAGAGCTTTACAAAATTGCTATAGCACTGAAAAAATAAGGATTAAGACTCAAAAAAAGGAAATTTAATTTTGTCTTCCCTTTGCCAAATATAAAAATAAATTCAGTAAAATTGTGTGTGATTCCACTGGGATTGAGAAGTTCTTGTCAGACTAATACTGGTCAGGAATATTTACTGTATAGAGAAATAAAGTTTCCACTCTAGCAGACATGAGGGAAGTGGTATGGCTAGTAACTAGGTATTATCTCACCTAAAGTGAGCAAAAAAGCAAGGAGAGAACATCGAGACTATGCTCTGTAAAGCGCTGGTAAAGAAAGCCCATTTGTTTTGGTAGCTTTGGATTGTGTAAGCTTGTGGTGAACCTCAGCAGAGCTATGGTTTGGGTGATTACCTCATGAGATTTTGGGGGAAAAAAAACCCCAACAGGCAGTTTAAGATAGACTTCATCTTGATTTTTTGTGTGTGTTTGATAGTGATACTCAAAATTACACTTAAGCTGGGGAAAGAATTGTGTAAGTGCCTGTGAATAAAACCCTCTAAGTTATACATGATGCTGCACTATGCTTAAAATATAATGCTATTTCTAATGTTTTACATTGCTCACAGCTGAAAATGGAAACAGTGTGGCATCATTCAATGCTAGACCTCCAGATGATGAAACTCCAGTCCTTCTCTTGATCTTTGTTTTTACAGCTTAATCCTGCCTCAGTAGAGCAGCGCAAGAACCAGTAGACCTATAAATCCTTTACACTTTCAGCACATGGGAGCACTGACCTACCCAGGAACAGTTCTCACGCTTTGGGGAGCGGAAATTAGCATTGATCCCACTGTGCTTTCATTAGAGCTTTGATTTGGACATTTTCACTACAGGGTTCTGTAATTCAACAGTATGGGAATGAACAGACGTTAAAGAGCAGCACTTTCTTGGGAGGAAGATGGCAGCTTGTTCTCTGTAACAGCGTCTCTCAGCATTCAGTGCTCCAGGGGTTGTTCCAGTCCCAAAGCACTGGAGGGTTTTTACAACTGAGAAAGCTATCCTTCTTCACCCTGCACTCTGTAGATTTAGCTTGGCCTATGTTTGGGCCCAGAGCATCTCTGAAGATGCTGAAGTCTGTGAGAGACCTTGGGAGCTTATGCAGTCACATCTGCTCTCCCACATTCTTCTCCTTTTCCAGAGTTTTAGAGATAATCTCCAAGAGATTATTAGATCTTCAGGCAAAAATTACAGTAAAAGTCAGAACTGAAACCAGAATTTAGGTTTTCCAGGTTCTGAGGCCAACCTATGACTCTCTGTCTCAGACCACATGGGACATTGAAGCTAGAATTGTTTCTAAATTGAATGGCTGTAACAGATTCCCATGAATGTCAGCAGCTCTTTAGCTGCATGACTGCTGCTGAACTTTCCAGGTGTACCCAAGTGGCTGTACTTTGGAGAATAACAGGTGTAGTCTATCATTCAATTGGATCCACTGGAATATTAATGGACATTGTCAGGAAATGGTAGCGAAGGGATATGTGAGGTCCTTTTGTAAGAGAATTATATTGTTTTGTCTGGCCCTGCTTAATGAAAATCCTTATCCCATATTCCTGCATGATAACTTGTCGGGGCCGTGTCTGGCAGTTCATCACCTGTGTGTTATTCATATATGCTCAAAATATGATTGTTGTTTCATACTTTTTAGATGAGCCAGAGCTAATTAATAATATGGATGCTTTTAAAATTGTATTTTTGAGGACTTTAGTGAATACATTAACCAGTGAATCCCAGGGTGCTTTTCCCTAGAATAGCATTATTTAAAGGGCACTATCAATTTACATGGCACTTTAATGACAAGGCCACAACCTGTAGGTCTGCCAAGTGGATTTTCAGTTTCAGAAACTGAATTCTGCCTTCAAAGAGTTCTGATTTAGTAAAGCATACATCTTTGAACTGGGAAGGGAGGCGAAGAGGAAAGAAGCAGGGGGAAAGGAGAAGAGGATCATAAAGGATCCATTATGATCATTTAGAACAGAAGATATTTTATAAATGTAACAAAAAAATCCAGTTTGAGAATATGCCCATCTGGGTGAAGTCAGTGGAACAGAAGCAGTGCACATCCAAGAGCCAAATTTATTTCTACATTAAAACCCCAGTAAACCTTTACTGGCCCCTCAGCAAACTCAAAGGATATATTTACTGCTATGTAGAGCAAACCTTCCTGCATTTCATGGGACATTACTCAGTCAAGTGAACTGCACAGGAACAAAACCCAGTGGTTTATGGCCAGCACAATCAGCAGATCACTTGGCCATCAGGCCACTTGCTCCAAACAACACGTAAGCAGGACAAACTGTAATTACTGCTGGTGCTTTCAGTGGGCAGAAGTTGCTGTTAAGCCATGCCAGCATTCCTTAACTTTGAACGTCATCACAGTGCCACTGTGGCTCTCAGAATACCTGCATGTTACTGCTGAGGCACAGTTAGTGTCCCCCTCAGTTCCTGAGAGGACCATGGATCAGCCTGGCTCAGGAGGCATGGGTCTCACAGAAGCCCAGTACTGATCATCACTTTGTAGGTGGGATTTTGTGAGAGACAAGGAGGGCTTGTAGCCAACTGTCCCTGCTGAGTTCTGAACAGGATGGCTCAGTAACTCTTGGGAAATCCTCAGTAGGTCTTGGGAAAAAGAGCTTACCTTCTTGTGGGGAGGAGGGTTCCCCGAGGTGGTTCTTCTGCAAAGATGAGAACATCTTAAAGAGGGAGGATTTTGCCCCTAATGCAATTGTTTGGTTGTTTCACCTACGTTTGTGAGCAGTAGTATCCCAGAGGGAGCTGGGAAATACTCCTTTGCACAGAATCAAGATGTTGAACCACCTGCGTTCTGTCAAGAACTGCAGGAGGCTCAAATTCCTTCAGAGCAGGCAGCTGAATTAGGGCATGTGAGTCCCTGCCTCTCAAAGAAGGAGGGAAGCAGTGGCTCCTGACTGCCAGGCCTCACTGATTTTGAGTATGTCAGGAACCCAGAGCCTGTGTTCCTCTCAGAGATGTGCTATATTTAATCCACTATTTGGCAGCATCGTGTTTCAGAGAGGGGCAGGGCCTTGCTACTTCCTGTTGAAGTCCAAGCTATTGCCTCAGTTTGATATTTTGGTTATCACCATAGCCAATGGTGGTGGATTGACCCTGGCTGGCAACTAAGCCCCCACCCAGTCTCTTGCTTACTTCCCCCCAAGGGGATGGGGGAGAGAAGCAGAAGGGCAAAAGTGAGAAAAAAACCTCATGGGTTGAGGTAAAGACAGTTTAATGAGTGAAGGGGAAAAAACCCAAACCCAAACCAACACACAAAACCAAAAACCAAGTGGTACGAAGGCAATCACTCACCCGGTACAGCAATTTAGCATCGGATGCAGTGGTTGCAGGGACTGATATCACTGTGCTGCACCTTGCCTCCAAACTGTTGGCAAAAAGAATTCCCTTCTCCAGCAGCCCCCCGCTGTCATAGTATTTCCTTAGGCAGGGACTGTGCTCAGGCTTGCACAGGCCATGTGAATTTTACTCCAGAGGTTGATCCTGTTAAGCAACTGTAGCCACAGCTCCCTCAGTTGTTTGTTGAACAAGGAGACACTGTGGTTATAAGAAGATCACAACTATCAGCCCTGTTTTACGATTTTTATGAGCGTTAATGGAACAAGGTTTGGGGACTGAAGGAGAAAATGGAATATGAAAAGGAAAATGTAAAGAGGCTGTGAGGAAAGCATGTCATTTCTAAATGAATGCTCTGTGCAGAGGAATTGAATCTTTTCACAGCTGAAAATGGATCTTAAATCTGATGCCTTAGCTTGTTTCAGCTTCTGTAATGAAATAGAGCTTTCCTAATACCCTGTGACCTGAATTTCTCCCTGCTTTATGGGTGCTATTCCTTGACGTACAAACCTGTATTTTCTCAAGTCAGCATTTGATGATGGATGTCAAAATATAGGTCATGTATTATGCATATAGCATTACCGATTTAAGGTGTTTACTTGTCAAGTTGAAGAAATTCAGAAATGTCACATTCACTGAATCTGCACAGCTGTCACTTGTAGTTTTTCATGCCTTTAAATGAAAGTTCTGATCAAGCAGGTTAGTTTTCCTGCACTTTTTTCCCCCTCTCTTCTGGAGGAAAAAAATAGAGAGCCTAACTATAGAATTTATGTTGTGACTTGGGAGCAGGAATGTGGCCTGAAGGTGTATGATGCCTTGTGACTCCAAATATAGGCACACAAATTCCCCAAGTACTCCAATTTTCCTTTCCTGAAAATATTCCAAGATTTTTATATTTCTAAAAAGTGGGGTTTTAAAAATGTCTGAATTAAGCATGGACAAGGAAATTAAATTAAGATAACAGATATTTCTCACATCTTCCAAGAGAGTCTATTTTTCATTCCAGGAGAAAACAAAATCCCTTTAGCATGCTTCCTGCATTTCAGACTGAATGCACTATGTGTGCAGTGTGCAATTAGAGAGCTCCTCACAGTCTGTGCCTATCAGAAATGACACATTTACTTCAGTCTTCTAACACCATCCTAGGAAGACAAATATTTGAAGGGTTAGAGACATGGCTACAAATAGCCTTCGATGGAGAGTGTGCCTGTGTGTGCCTCTGTGTGTGTCTGCACATTGCGGTAGAGGGGGGGCAAGAAGGATTTGCGCATTTAGATGCAGTTATGCCAACTTTCTTCAATTTGCTTTTAGTTGGTAGGGAAATACCGATGTGCTCTTACCACCTGAAGAGCCTGATTCACTGAAGGATGTTTAAGGTAGTGCATCCTGAAATGGGGAGAGAAAAGCCTTCAGGAAAAAGGGAGAAGCGGGGCCTGTAGGGATGCTCCCAGCAGTGCAACCCTTAGGGTGCAAGGGAACAAGATTGGTTTTCTCTGCTCTCATATGAAGTGAGTGTAAAATGTCCCGCTCTTGCCATTTTGACTTGTAATTCTGCAGAGGACCCAACTGGGCCTGCCACTTAACTGCTCAAGGAGTCTACGGCTACTTGAGCTTTTTTCAGTGTAGTGTGACAAAACCAGTGTCTTGCCTGTCCTGTAGCATAACAGAAAGCAAAACTTAAACACTGGAACCTGCAGCAGAAAGAGATGTCACATGAATACCCACCTGTCCTCAGATAGCATTCCTTCCCTTTGGAGTCCACGCTCCCTTTGAGAGTGTCAGGGTTACCTCTAATGCATGAGGTGGTGCCTGAAGGAACTCCATTAGACTCACTTTGTGAGCCTGAGAAATCCTAGGCTCTGCCAGGCAGAAGTAAGCATTCGAGGAGCCAATACAACTATCAGTCACAGTGCCAGACACGAGGAAACATCTGCAAACCGATACCAGTTGGGAATGCAACCCACTGTCACCAGGCTGGTCTTATTGAATTAGTTTCAGCACAACGAGTAGTATTAAATGACTGACTGTGAACATTGCCAACATTTCCAATTGTCTCTAAGAAATCTGCTTCCTAAAGATTTTCTATGCTCTGGTAATATGAAATAGTATTGCTTTGCTGTCTTAGGTTTGCCTATGGCGATGTTTTTGTCTTGCAAGCCTTTTGAAGACACCACATCCACTTCTCTTCTCCTAAGGAATTTCTCTACAGATTTTTCACTCCCTTTTCACTTATCCTGTCCATACAATCGTCATGTTGTGTCTAACTTTCATGTGATAGTTAGAAGGAAATTCATAGTGGTACCTTCTGGAGGAAGTCTCTCTTCTTAGTGATTCTAGTTTTATTACCTGTATATTCTATATGTGATGTAGACAAAACACAGAGAGAAATTAACTGAATATCAAATGCAAATTTAAATGCCATTAAATCTAGTGGTCCTTGTAGTTTGTCTTGTTTAGGGACAGCTTAAGAGTGATGGTAATTATCACTGGAGAAGAATCATAAATCCCTCAGAAAGACAAGGTAAAGCTAGTGCCCCATGTTAACAACTACAGTTTAGTTTAGAGGTTTCCTGGTTTGAAAATTAGTCCCCAAACTGAAGAAAGGTAAAGTAGATAATATCATATCATGTCATCTTCTTCTGAATTCAGTAGCAGATGAATGTATCAAAGAATTTAACGCAGTGAAACAGTCTCCACACTGCAAGAAGATAATGAAGTTACATCAGGAATTAATTTGGCTGTGATTAATTTAGAATCGGTATATGGGGAATTCAAAACTAGTTCAGACCAGTAATGGCAGAGGATCAAAAGTCTGTGCCTGGATGTCAGGTGTGAAGTAAAGCACTTTGGCATAATGTGGCAAAAAAAAAGAATGTTTTCTCAGAAATGTGTGTTTTAAACTGAGCTTGGCTCAATCCTACTCCTGATGGACAAATATTTGCTTAAAAATGCTGCCTTGACATTGGTCTACAAGAAACCCCAAAGTCAAACTCTGGCTTCACCATCACTTCTGCAGTAATGAGATTAAATGAACATCCCATGCTTTCCATTTCTTTAATGGCCAAGGGAGATAGAATGCCTTAGTCTCAGTCGTGAATTTCCAGTCCAACTATTGCATGGGCTTTTGTATAACTGCCTATTTTTCAGTACTCACAATCAAACTCCAAAAGGCTTTGCCTGGGTATTCTTTATTTAAAAAAAAAAAAAAAAAAAAAAAAAAAAAAAAAAAAAAGAAAAGAAAAAGAAAAAAAAAGGTTAAAAAAATGCTCAGTGTTAAGAGCTCCATTTCAAACTGTGTAGAGAATCAGGCTGAAAACACAATATTTTTTAGAGGTGAACCTTGCTGCTCTCCAGATCTTGTTTTTGTTTGAGTGCCTGCCAATATATTTCCTCTCCCACCTTTGTTTCCTTTACATCCCCAAAGCTATAAAACTCTTTCTAGTTTCTTTTCAAGCATTCCTCTTACATAGTGTTTGAAAACCTGTGTCTTTGTCCTTCCATCCTATCTTTTTTTCTGTTAGAATGGGCCCTTCCATCCCAGTATTCCTGTAACTGTAATACTCATAAAAATACATATTATGAATGGTACACCTGAAAAGAAAAGAAACTTTGTGTGGGTTGTATTGCTCCTGGAAAACAGAAATTTTTAAACCTGGTATGTTGATCAAACCTAAAACCTGCTAAGGGAAGCGATTTGTTCCTCCTGGTTGTACTACTGTTTACAAACAATACTCTTTAAAGTGTTATTTGAGGTTTAAGGAAAGGTGTTTGTTTCAGGATTACTTGAAATGCTAATGGAAAATTTTTATTTATATTTAAGTAAACATTACTCTTTCGATTTTGCATGTTTTGATGCAAAGGCTAGCTAGGATGACAAAATAAATTTCAGTTTCTCCATTAGCTACCAAATATCTTACAGTAGAAATGACCTGCATATATGTGAAGGGTTATGCTTTTAAGTAATAATTCTTGAAAATTAAGTATTTCTTTTTTAAATGACAAATTTTTTACTATACATTTCTGGGGGAAAAAAATAGAGATCGGGAATTCCCTGTTGGTGGAGATATTTTTTTTATATATATTTTGTCCTGTGTAAACTTTCTCTTTTTTTTCTTTTTTTTTTTTTTTTTTTTCCTTTTAGGCTTTACACCCCCTGGGATGGATAGATCATCACCAGACAACAGTCCAGTCCATGGCCTGTTACGTCAACCCTCCATTACAACAGGAGCCAACATCCCTATTATAACAGAGCTAGGTAAGGAAAGCTAACATTTATCCTTTCATGTACATTCCCATATCTTTTTCCCACTTCCCTTGTTATGCAGTCTCAGGAAAATTACCTATACTATATCTCACACTGCTATGTTTTCTCTTTTGATAACTGTTTTGAATTATTCTCTCTAAAGAAAGATTAGTAACAGTTGTTTCATTTTATTTGAATAACTGAAATATATTTCTCTCTTGCCTTTGGGTTTTCTCCATTTTCTTAAATAAACACTCTATCAGACAAGATGCTTTTTACATAGTATAACAAATAAGCAGGGGTCTTTGGGCTAAGGTTAGAAAAGAAAAAACCCACCGTAAGTATAAGCAGACATTTCCTGTGCATTTAATCAATAGTAAGAGGCCATTTGTTTATTTCTTCATGGTCCAGAACTGTTTAATCATGTGTAACCAAACTCTGTATAATAGTATGAGACATTTTACTCCTGAGAATACAATGATGGTAGGTAACCAGGTTCTGATTTCCACTCTAGCTGTGGGTATTTTTGTTGTCAAGCAGTGTGATGTGAAGTGCAGAAGCTGTTCTGTTTTTTTCATGGCAAATACAAACTTGATTTGTGGTCCTTTGTCCTTTTATTTTCCTTTTCAGTTTTATTTTTTAGAGCCTTACCTGTCTTTTTCCCTTACTTTATTCTCTTTCTGTACTTTCTTTTCCCCCTAAATACTTTACTTATTAGCTAAGCCTGGCAAACTTCTGCCTTTGGTTTCAATCAGTCAGGAAAAAAACAGTGGAACCCACATTCTAATGATAACTGAACTGGGTAAGAAGTGCCTTTTTCCTTCACATCACTGTCTTATTTTCTGTTGTTGTTATTCTTACTGTCATCAGCTTTTTCTTTATTTATCTGGCTGTATCAGAGGGGCTACCCTCATGGCACTGCTTTGAATGTGTTTTATTTGTGGTTCTGGTTGAAATTGACTGTCTTGTTCTGGCCTTTCTTAATGATTTTTTTTTTTTTTTTTTTTCCACGCAGCATCAGTAAACCTTTGATCACACTCGTCTGACCTGCCGGCTGTTTTCATAGCACCTTCTCACCAATTCATTTTCTTTGGCCTGGGTCCCCACCTCCCGGGCCCTACCCGCTCCCCACCACCAATTTTTCTCTCCTTCTCTCTCTCTCCCTCTCTCTCTTTGTTATTTCAGCCTATTGTCAATTTGGTGGACATGCCTTAACAGTTCTCACAGGAAGTCAAAGAAGAAGTAAAAGATATCAGAAAAGAAACCCAGCATAATTCTTTCCCTTAAGCTATTTGTTTGTTTACTTTGGGGAGTAGGCCTTTCCTCAGAAGCTCGGGTTTTGAAGCTGTAAAAAAAATCAGCCAAGCTTCTGCTTTGCTCCCTCTCAATAGAGAGAGCTCTCGCCAGCTTTTGCGAGCAGTGTTTGATGAGCATTTCCTATGGCACAGCACCACGCGTTCAAGCCTGCCTCGCCTAGCCCGCAGACTTCTCATAGAAATCCTGGCGTGCTAGCTTGCATCAGGAAGATAAAGATATTGAGGATAAAACCACACTTGCAGAATTCACTTTAGATTTGTAGTACCTTGGAAACTGACACCACGCACAGCTAGCAAGCTGGTGTCAAAGTCAGGTTTTGGTCTGCTGGATGTCAGTGAAAAAAGAACACTCCTGTCAATAGTGCCTACTCTCAACTAGCAAATTAAACTAAGGCACAAGCTCTTCAAAAAGTACATTTTGAAATGATACGTCAGGCTTTCAAATGCTATTTTGCTCAAGAATATGGAAAATAAATTGATAGCCATTGTACAAAGAAAGGAATATTGTGGATAGTGGTGTTTTCTAGGATTAAACTCCCAGGGCAGAACACTTCTCTGTTTACAATGCTGAAGTGTTACATGTTCGTGGTTACACCAAGGAGTGGGAAGGCCAGAATTGTAAAACCTACTCAGCTCAGGTCCTGAATTACTGTATGATCATGGCCAAGTACTGGCTCATCAGGGCTCTAAAAAAAGGATAACAATTGCCATCTCTTTTAGACAGCTATCGTTGAGGCTTTGTCTGTAGTTATTCATGTTTTGTAAGCTAGGCATGGCAAGCACAGGATTGCATACAGGTTGCAAAAGGAGTGGATGGAAAATGAGACTATATAGGAAGGAAGATCAGAATAGCAGGCAGAAGACTTTCTAACCTGAGAAGTCCAGAGCCAAAACCTGGTCAAGTTAACAGCAGCTCTCATGTTGGTTTCAGAGCTCCCTGGTTTGACTCAGGAGATGTGTTCACATGGGGAATAGGGACATAGTCAATGATGTGTGCAGTTTCAAATGCTGAAAAAGTTTTTAATTTTCCTTCCTTGCATGGGAATTGAAATTAATTTGTCATTTAATAAGTTAAAGGGTATTTCGGGGGTATAGCTAAGCAATCTTTGCTTTCATGCCTTAGGAGGACTAATATGGAAATGAGGTATTTAATGAAATATGATCCACTTGATACACTGATCTCAAGGAAACAACTATTTTTAGTGGAATGAGGTGGAGGCAGGGAGCTTAACTCTGACAATGAAATGCCAGAGAAAGTCTAAATGACAAATATTATTTTATTTGGGCTTTTTCTTTAAAACAGCCTGATGTGGATTCTTTTTCACACTGGCTAATACAGAATTTGTGGCTAAGGATGTGAAGTTATGGAGACAAATATTTGAACAAAAAGCAATGCTGCAAGAGAATAGCTGGGGTATTGCTCATTCATTCAGATAGATGCATGTTAAAGCGACAGTTTATTCTCTTTTGAGCTGTAAGTGCATTAACACCACTCCAGTAAGAATCACAGCAGCACATCTAACAGATGCCTGTGGGCTATATCAGAGTTTTATGGACAGCCTTTATTTTACAAAGGGGTTCTGACTTGGTATCTTGTGATAGCATTTCACTGTACATGGATACAGCCTTAGTCACTGTACCTGACCAATACCAAGATTGTCTCAATATATAAAAGAGCATCGTGTATCTCATTTTGAGCGCAGGCAGCTGGTGCCATGAAGCTACTTTTACGGCAAAGGGATAGTCACCTCTCGAGAGCAAGAGTCACCTCTTACGAGCAAGATAATGAGCAACAGATTTTTAAATGCACATTTTCACATCCATCTGATTTCATTTTCAGTGACGTCAAAGACACAAGTGTGTGTTTCCAGACATATGCCGTTTCTTTTTCTTTCTGACTGTGTAATGTGTAAGGTCACGTCCTGGTGACCCAGAAACACCTTATGATTTTATTATTATTATTATTTTCAGTAAATGATTCAAATGTTCAGTTCTTGGACCAAGATGATGATGATGATCCAGACACAGAACTGTATCTCACGCAGCCCTTTGCATGTGGAACCGCATTTGCTGTCAGTGTGCTGGACTCTCTCATGAGCGCAGTAAGCAAACAAAACCTTTTTCATTCTCTTCCGTCAGACTTATTGTGAAAGAGTATGAGAGCATAGTCCCTTTTCCACGGGTAGTCAGGAGAAGATGCTTTTCTCTTAGATGTCAAGAGAATTTCAGAGCCTAAACTAGGTTATTTTGTAGTTGGACACAGAGACTTTAAAACAACTGAGATATCTAGGACTACCATGAGTCCACAATTTTGAAAGCAGAGAGTCTCATGCCAGGCTTTAAGGATAATATTTTCCAAAAAGTGCTGTTTTCCTCTTCCTCCTGAAACCCAGACCCAAACTCAGCGCATCAGTCGCTGTGCTCACTGTTCATGTCAGACACCATCACCCTTGTTTTAGGCTTTTAATTTCCTGTAGCCAAGAACAATGCTCTGAGTGTGAGCTCTGGGGGACACTGGTAGAACTATACGAAAGCCATTGTACACATCAAGTGAACTCTACTTGTGTGAAGAGAGGTCATCATCTCTTTTTCACATGAGTTGTCTTGTGAATGAAAACGTAAGTGCATGCCAGAAACTACAGATGGTGGCCTTTGGTTATGTCTACATTAGGGTTTTTGGTTTGCAGCCATAGTATGTTATTGAAGCAAACACCTCGGGTCATACTCCTTTTCGTCCTCCCTTGCTTCATATTGGCTAGGTTTTCAGACCAGTCTTGCTCTGTGTGAGCTCCACTTCTTTCAGAGGGACCTTACGGTCTGCTAGATGTAGCAAGGACACAAAGCCTTTTTAAAACCTAAGCATAGGCTTTCTGAGCTCCCCGTGGAATAAAGTTCCACGGTGCACAAACAATCATCTGTTGTAAACCCCATGTAACATTACAAATGAGCAAACAGATTTCCTTAAAGGAGCCAAGTCTGACCTTCACTTCAGAGTGAAGCTTTTTACGTTTAAGAAAAATTCACAGTAATCTTTATTATTTGATATTTTACTCATATTTCATCTTTATGTATCTGTATCTCATATTTTTATTCCCTGCTGTATTCCTCATATGTTCAATCCACAGATGAATAATATCAGTCTACACTGATAAAATTTTATTCTAATGCAGCCTAGGAGTTTACAATAAACTCAGAAAATACTTTTTTTGAAGGTTATTGGCGATATTTTGCAGATGTGACAAATTCAGAAAGCGTAAGCAAGCACACATAAACACTGTACCTTCTCCAATTAAAATATCTATGAATAAAATGTTTAGCATTTTCACATTATAAATAATTTAACATGAAGGTTCCAAATTGTTATACTGAGAGTTGTTTATCTGCTCACATTATTATCTAAATCAATGTCCCTGAATGATCATTCAGTAGTGCACTTCCAGAATCTTGGAAATAGTAGGGTTAATTCTTCTGCTTGCCACTGGCATCATCACAAAAAGTGAGCAAAATGTTGTGGACACCATTGCTTTCTTGTGCAAAGGTATATCCTGTAGATAATAGTGAGGCAATAAGAAATATGTGGAATGTGACTATTCAGAATTTTTTACTTGGAACTCATCATATAATCCTCACAATATTTCTAGTGATTGCTAGCTTTTATGAATTTTTAGGTTTTGACAACATGGGCCTCCATTTCTACAGAGTCTCTTTTTCAACAGAGACTTTTTTCCAAACATTTTCACATCTAAGTTGGTCATATTACATGCCAGGGACAATGCAGCCTGAAGCCAGAGAAGTAAATGTAGTAACAAGAGTAGAAAATTCTAACTTAGAAAAAAATACTAATCAGGAAGACAAGCCAAGGATTCATTCAGTTAGAATTGTTCACCATCCTGTCTTTTCTTTCACCACTTCTGATCAGTGGCAACATTATTTTCTTTTTTATTCCTCAAAGGCCCAGTCAAGAGTTGGAAAAGTACAATTCTTCCTGTCCCTTCAGAAAGTGTAGGATGTGTGAGATGTTTTCCCTTTATTATCCCTATTCTCATAAGAAGGATGTAGTCTCCTTTCATTTCTCTAAGGAAAAGAGTGTTTCTCACACAAACTAATCTACTTACACTACATTATCTCCTTTCTTTTCTAGAGCACACTTGGTTTTAGTGACCAGGTTCTATTTATTCTGCCTAACTTCAAGCCAGTACCAGCAAACTGAACCCCAAATCCTAATTTAATTGAGAGATCTGCAGTCATGCTTTCATTCTATTATTGCACAGGAATTCTGTAAGAAGGAAGGAATTCACGCTGTGCTGTCCTGCACCAGCTCCCTTTGAGACAAGGATGTAGTTCATTATTCAGTCCACTTAGTGATACAGGGTTCTTTATTATTTAATTTTTATAGAAAAAATCAAACTTACTATCTCTGTTGATATCTCTGGCATGCAAATTCCTTATATGGTGTATAATACAAAACGTACGTGAACTTCCACATTAAGAATGAATCTCTTCTCGCAGTAGTGGGGTTTTGTGGTAAAACAGGTGGTGTAAAACAGAAAGTAGGGTAATACCCACGCGTACAGTATTCTTTCTGACCTGCAGGTAATTTGAAACATACATATAGATGTATGTACGTAGAAAAAGAGGTGCACAATATTTTTAAAATAATTTGCTAAAGTATTCAGTTAATGAATAAAAATAATTCAACAGTATTAATTGCTGTTAAATTATTTTTTCTTTTATAAAATAATATTCATATAGAAGTAGTGGACTAAACCCTACTCAGGAAACACAGACTAGAAAATGTGTTGTTACTTTCTGACTCAAATCTGAATGCTGAAAATCATTACATGCCGCTAATTCAGCGTTATGTCCTACAAGATGACAGTATTAGATATTTTAAATTTGAAATTATCTGTTATTTTCTTATTTCAAATACAAAAGGCTTAATGAAGTTTACTTTTCAAACTGCTATCTATGGGCTATCTACACGCCGTTTGTCCTCTGCAGCAAAGGCAATCTATTCCACAAGCCTATGATTCACAGTGTGGTAGTTCAAAGATCATTGCTTAGAAGACAATAACGAGCTCAAAAACGGCGTTGTCTTTTTGATGAGTTGGTAGCTGTGGTCTCTCCAGTCTTTGGCTGAAGTGCGTTATTGTACTCCGTGTGAAGACTGTAGGCACGGTTCATGTTTTAAGTGTGGCAGTGGCTATTGTTAAATCACGCCAGCTAATCATTACTATGTCTTTGAAGAGACATCTACTGCCATCAGAGACTTAAATGATATAGTAATATTTGTTTTGTCATAATGTATGCAAACCCAGGGAAAGAATATATGTCATCTGTCAGTCTCAAGGTGGCGCCGCTCCTGAAAAGCAAAGCACACTCTCATCACCAAATTGAATGTGACTAAAAACCATGGGATTGAAAGCATCTTTTAGATAATGTAGATGTTTCATAAAAAGATTATCTTCGGCTATAAAAAAGTTACATGACACAGGACAGCTTAAGAGAAACAAATTTTTGAGGACAAGTAATTTTCTTGTTAAGATAGTTATTTGAGGAAATCTTGTGTGTGCAAGGAAACCAGTTTTATCAACACACAGTACCTTCAAAGGTTTGAACAGTTGGCCTAAGAGCCAGAGCTTCTCTGTTATTCCTTTTGGCGCTGAAGCTATGAGAACCACAGAAGTTCTGGCAGGTTGGCATCCCTCCCATAGGTACCACTGGCAATAGACTTGATTTACTGTCAGAGTGGTGCCGTTAGAGGCCAGGATCTCCAGAACCAGATTATACCATTTAACATTTGATATCCTAGAATTTATTTACTTGTACTAGAACTTTAGGTCTTGATTTTTGTTCTGTAATGCTAAATTCTACATTTTCTTCATATAAATGAAAGCACAGAATTGAAGACAATTTAAAACAGTTAAAAGATAAATTTTCATTATATTCCTTACTCAAGACTTCTCCCTCAGGGATCCTCACAGTCTTATTTATACAGAAAAGAAACTGTTCTAATCTATGATATGGACATTTTGAAACACAAGATTAGTTTTTGTACAAATGTATTCAGGGGCTTAGCAAGCAGCCTCTTGTAAACCAAAGTGTCCCAAGCTTCTTTCAAGTTTGGACAATATTTTGAGAATCAATAGATTTTCAAACTGAGAATGCTGTTATTTATGTCTCAAAGGCCCTTTTGTTATTGGTATAAGTTACTGATGTTAGCTCAGTGATTCCTTAGGTTTGGATATATATTATTCATTCAACAGAATTCCTCCAATTGAAAAAGAAAAGCAAGTTAAAATACTTGTTTGAAAGCGATGTTAAAAACTGCATGCAGTGGAGGAGGAGTCTTCTTAAAAGAAATCCATTTAAAAAAAACAAGCAAACACAAAAAAATAGCAGATATGACTTGGAAAATGGCAATTTTAGAGTAATTATAAATGAAAGGCAAAGTGCTATTAAAGTTAAAGCAATGTTATTAAAAGATGTGCTAATTCTCAGTTAAATTTTCTGTAAAAGACCAATTAGTTTAAAAGGCTTGACAGCATTAACTGCAAAACATAAGCACTCTGGTAATTATACTTTAAAAAATGATTGAACAAACAGGAAAGCATCCCCAAAACATTTGAAAGAGCTGCACTACAATTCTGGAGCACAGGCTAGGTGGCACTGCTAGCTCAGATATCTGTGTCAGAATTTCCTTGCTATTTACCCAGTTTCAGTGCCTATGATGCATTTCCTTTTTTTCTGTATTTGGACTGCATATATTTCATATGCTCATTACAGATGCTGATTATAACAATGCCATACAGATGTCCAGCGTGGGGTTCAGTTAGTGGCAGCAGCAAACACTATTTCTTCAGTTACAATTTTACAGTCAACAAACAGGGTTCACTACCATCACTGGAAAGTGTCTTGTTACTTTAAGAACAGCAGCACCTTTCCAAAGACATTCTGTAGATCGGTTTTGTATAAGTACTGGCATATCCAGGCCATGTACCCTCCCACAGAGCAAGTAAAAGATCACTCTCAAATTAATTTCAGTGTATTATTATTCCAAAGGAAATGGATATCAGCTAGTTCAGCTTTTCAGTGTGCCCCAGTCCCAAACTGGCAAGGGGTAATGAGAGGAGTCTGGTTTTCGTGACAATTCAAAGCATGGACAGATGGGTCTTTCCTGAAGAGTGTTAAATATATTAGTAGAGGAGGAAGCAAGCCTATTTAGTGGAGGGTGACAAGTTACGGCTTCCTATTCATCCATCCTTTCTTCCTTATGGTTGGGCATTTTCTGATCAGTTGAAATGCCAGAGCAGTCTGACCTGAAAGTTGGAATCTTTTCACTCATGGATGGCAAAAAACCAAAACCCCATCATTTGGCTGCACTCATCCATCTGATTAAATGGTGACATCCACATCAGTCATGGTGTGAAACACAAATTAAGCCATTGTTCCAAGATAAATGTTGCCTCCTTTGCTAATAAGTGTCCTAGCTTTGCCTTAACATTTGTCTAGCAGTGGGAGGCCTTTCTCCGGTGACAGCATTCTGTTCCATTGACAATAGACCTGATTCTTTTCTCATTTGCATCAGTTTCATAGTAGTGTATGGCTCCCAGAGTTACTCCTGGTTGGCATGTGATGTAAGTCAGAATCGGGCCCATTATGTCTTAATTGCACTGGGATTTGGGGGGGGTGGGGTGGTGTATTTTATTTTATTTTATTTGTATTAATGAATTTGTGACAGGCGCCTGACTTGATACATTATTTTACTACTGATTTCATTTCTCAGTTTAATATGAGATCTGTAGTAAATGAGCGATGTGGCCACAGTATAATTTCTTAGCAGATCATGCTCTAGTGAGCTACAACTGAATTTATGATAAGGGCAATTGTGTACTTGCACAGTACAAAATTCAGATGAGCTAAGAGTATATGTGTGTAAATCTTGGATTCTGACTATAGTTTCTATAATTAGAATTACAGTATAAAGAGAGAGAGAGAGAGTTGGAAACATGTGAGGGCTGGCCTAATGATGCCTCCTAAAGAGTAATAAAATTATTAGTACAATTTCAGACTTTTTCATGTTTTACCAATCACTACAATCTATAAAACCAGGCTATTTTACAGCATCCATCAGTCTTAGAGCAGGTGAACATTTCTTACCATAGGTGGCCTCGTTGTAAACCAGACTTGAAAAATCTACCAGTAAAGATATGCTTTACTTTTGCTTCATGTTATTCTATCTTGATTTATAGATGTAAAACTGAGACTAGCATTTTTTTAGTAATACTAAATATCACTAGTTAGAGAAGAAAAAGGAATCAAAAATACTGAATAAAAGAGTGGGAAATGCATGAGAAAAGATACTATTGCAGAAAATTAGATGCTTTTGTGAAGATGTGTGCTTAAAGTGCCATATAGAATATGCTGAAGCACATTTTTACTGAAATGGCTTTTCCAAAGCTTCTAGAATTGCAGTGCCTCCAACCTCTAGATCTGGCACAATTTGGCTTTATATCCATGAAACTGGTGTCAGGTGACATTGCTGCCTAACTGCAGGAGCAAAGGAATTGTGCTACTTATATTAGTTCTGTGTGGTATATAGGGTATGTTGACAAAGGCTACGAAAAGGGACTAAACTTAATGCCGATTTTTTTGTTCTGAGTACTTCCATGCTGGATAAGTATAGCAGAGTGGGAAGATGTCCAAAGAGGGCAACTCTGATTCTCACCTCAGGGACGTCAAGGAAGAAATAACTGAAGAATAAACAGTCATGCCTGAATGTCTTCTCTCTCTCACCACGGCAATTCCTATTAAACATCACGTAATCACTCCAGACTTACATTCCTGCAAGGGGTCACATTGATTTTTCTGTATGTTAAGAAAGGTTTGAGTATTGCACTTGAGTTGTTACACAGCGCATCCACATATGTAAGAGCTGATTTGAGATTAGCTGTTGGTTTAGACTAATCGAATCTTCCCCAAACCCCTGCTAATGTCAAACAACTCTTTACAGTACACTTTGTATTTAAAATATGTAGGGCCTTACCTGGGCTAATTTTAAATAATTGGAGTTGATGAGATGCAAGTATTTGCTTTAGGGCATGTAAAATAGTAACAACATGATCCTCTCATTTTAATTTAGTCAACAGGTGAGTGGCATGTATGCCTATGTAAATAAGCAGAGAAGCTTGAAGTTATGAAACTTCACTGTAACAGCGAAAAACGCTGCCGCATAGAATTAATTTTCTCTTGTTTTTTCTGTCATCTCAAGTGAACAATAAAACTGAAGTTTCATTATACAAAGGAAGAATATCAAAGTAACGTGGATAGGAAGCCAGTTCTGCTTTTTGATGTCAGGATAAAATATTTCAACCTATACCTCAGTTTACCCATGTATTAAATACAACTAAATTATATGGATAGAGCAATGAATTTCATCAAAAAGTATTATTTTAAAAGTATCTTTGGGCAACAAGCACTGAGAATTCAGTATTCATTTTTACTTGGTTGGATTACAGATGTTTTTGTTCTAAGCCCTAAATTCAGCAAGAGTCACAAATCTGGTAATGGCATCCACAAATCCAGTAATGTCATTCCTGTGTACTCTACAGCGAGCTCATTTTCTTCTCATATGTCCCCCACACTTCTGAAAACACAGACATTAGTGACATTGTAAGTGATGGTGTTCTCCTCTTTTTGTTCAACATTATTTTTTGCCCAATACATTACATTGCAGATATTTAACTATCTCTGAACTATACCAGTATACTTTTAAGTGAACTTGAAAGTCATTCATCTGGCATTAAATTAATATTTAAAATACCCATTGTTTGCCTGACAGACTTGCAATGCTACAGATGCTGGCAAAATGTCAGTGTGGAGTAAATCTTCCTTAATAAACCACACTTACCCTATACCCTAGAGTTTTTTAAAAGGACCACTAGGATCCCAAACTCATCATACATTTATCTGGAATGAACTCAAGATGTTTAATTGATACATGCTTATGTCTGAACACTGTCAAGTCTCGTAATACGATGTTTAGTACAATACATCGGTTAGACTGCTAGAGTCCAGCCAAAGTAATAAGTAATGACATTTGCAGCACAAAGGCAGCTCCCCAACGAATTGGTGACAAGAGTAAAAAGGCAATCTAGCCTGTGTAAGCTTTAAATGTGGTCTGAATTTTACAATTACATGTCCTAAAGCCCATTATTAGACATGAAGGCAATGAGAAGGAAAGCAGTCATTGCATCACTACTAACACCAATTATAGGAAACATAAATCATTCAAATTTTTGTACTTTAATAAAAATCAGCCTGAATTGGTGTTTAAAAGGAAGGATCTAGTATAGGAGCCTAATGGGATAGAAGAAAATAGAGTAATTGGAGGCTGCTGTCTTTTCACTTTCTATATAAAATTATTTGAAGAGACAGCCAAGAACTTTAAACAGCAGAAACCCAGAAAAGTTGTAATTTGGATGTCTTCAGTTGTGACTTTAATGGTGTTTGCTTAAAGAGCTTTCTTTTATCTCTGCAGACATACTTCAATGACAATATCCTCACACTGATACGGACGTTGGTAACAGGAGGAGCCACACCAGAGCTGGAAGCACTGATTGCTGAGGAAAATGCATTGAGAGGAGGTTACAGCACGCCCCAGACACTTGCAAACAGGGACAGGTGTCGAGTTGCTCAGTTGGCTTTGTATGATGGGCCCTTTGCAGACCTAGGGGTAAGATCATGAGGGAAATGTAGGACCAGGACTGGTCTGCAGTCTATTTGTTTTCTCTCAGGCTGAATTAAAAATCGATCTTCATTAGCCTTTAATTTCTATTACTTAATTTAATAGAGCTTTTGGATCGTTTGACAATTTACAGCACAGGGTGCCAGGTTTGCTCTTACCCTTTTTAAGAAGCTGTAGGACTTCCCAGACTCCTTGCCTGCATATTTCATACAGAAAATCCTGTGGTGGTTCTTAGTTGTCAGCTAGAGATGGATGAGCTGACTTGGATGATATAACCATTCTAACAATAATCCACTGTAACCATGAGCAATGTCTATACCTTCGTTGGATTTTGATAAGCTTATTTTGTCTTTCCATGGAGCTTCCAGTTCTTGCTTAAAATGTGCTTATTAGCTTGAAAACAAAGCTGTAAGGTTTGTTTTCTGCTGTTATTGGATGAACTAAAGTTCTTGCAAAACCCTAATTTTCTGACATTTTGACTCCTCTATCCTAACAGTGAAGTAAAAAAAAAAAACAAAACCAAAACTAAATAAACAAACCACCCTCAAAAGATGATGCATTTGGATAAAGTAGTATCTAGAAATGTTTTCTGGACCAAAACTCGTAATCTTGAGGCGAATCCCAAAGCACCCACTTCGCTTTGATGATGATTTGATATTCCTTAAATTAACCTTGTGTTCACCAGCTCTGTTCAAAAAGAATGGAGCGACCTTCTTCACAGAAATGACAGGGAATTCCAGTTTAAGGATTAAGGGTGATGAGGGTGCACAGATAGAAGTAAACAGCCTTTCAGTTCATGTAGAAGTCCATGCATAGCTGAGACTAACAGCTCATCAAAACACTTGGGTATGAGGTATAATGTTTTCACAAAGAAAACAAGCAATACCAATCCTCCAAATGCTGTTTTGCCAGAGCCTCGATTGCACTACATCGGTGGAGGTAGAAGGCATTAACACTCATCATTACTTAAGAATCAATATTTTGGATATACAAATGATCAAATCTAAACCTTTTTTTTGCTCTTCAAAACATTTTATACTATTTATGAAAACTCACCTACATTTCATTATTGTTTTAAAGTGGGAGATGTTTTATTATCCTTTAACCCCTCAGAACTCTAAGTTCTGTTGTGCTCCCCAGTGAGTTTATTTGCTGAGATGACAGTATGGCTACTACCATAAAAGGGTCAAAAATACTCACAATTTTAGTATCACAGTATTAATGTTATAAATATATAAAATATTATTAATATAACAATTTTAATACCACAGTTCTAATATGTAGAATATGCATTGTTTGGTACCACAATTTATATTTTCAGCTTAAAGCAAATCACTCACTCTTCCCAATTTACCATCATTTCAAGGCTCTCCAAAATAATGATCACTTTACATAATTACTTATTTGAAATAAAAAATTTAGATTATTAATTTCCTTGGGTAAAATATTCTCATTTATGACAAACAACAGACTGTCCTTTTTGTACAGGCTCATACTGAAAATCCTGTTCCCTGACATTGTGTTACCAGAGAAAAGAAAGAAAAAAATGTGCTGTTCTCTCTTCCTCCCCCCTGCCTTTCTTTCTCCTAGGATGGAGGTTGTTACGGAGATCTATTTTGTAAAGCACTGAAAACTTACAATATGCTTTGCTTTGGAATTTATCGATTAAGGGATGCACATCTAAGTACTCCTAGCCAGTGCACTAAACGGTAAGTCCAGTCTTTTAGAACATCTTTGCTTCATTGTTCTTCAGTCATCTTGGTGAGGAAGATGTCAGTGCCTGTAATAAATCTGAAAAAGAGCTTTCTCCATTTTTTACATAAGTTTATGATAAAAGCTAACTCTTTGAGGACTTGATGATGACTCTTTAGCTGAATTTAAATTGTAGGGTGGATATCATAGCATAAGTTTTCAGCTAATTATACAATTTTTTTAAAGTAAATTTACAGAACATATCTTTACCTTGTTTGATTTACAATGATCCACTGCTTGCATACAAGGGAAGGACTTCAGTTTCCTTATATCAATCACCTGTAAGTCACTGGATAATAATTTAGATTATAGTAGCTAGACTTTATGTTTTCCGAATGCTCAAAAACTACTCCTGTGGGCTTCCCATTGGTACTAATGGGTCTAATAATCATTTCTTCCAGTAATTGGAGACCCTTCTATTGGTAGGCTGCATTTTTACTTGAGTAGCACCAAGGCTGACCTTAGTGCTCTAAATGGAGCAGACACATTTCCATCTTTGCAAACTGAAGGCCATTTAGCAGCTTACTTGAAATGTGTCTTATTAAGTGCCTAGTAGAAATACACACACAGACCCACACCAAAACTATCACAAATCTACCATCTGTTACTGTTTCATTCTCTACAAAAGCATCATTATTGGGCGAACATGGCAATAAACAACCCTGCAGCCCACCAAAGCAGTTTCTTCTGTAAGGATTTGGACAAATTGAATAGAAAAAAATTATTTTCAGTCTAGATTTACACTGTACTTGCTATACTTGGGATTATTTGTTGGATTAATAAGTGACTGCTGTCCCTGAGGCAGCTAAGCCAGATTTCTTATGAGCACTGAATTAATTTGAAAATAAGTTGTGAGCTGTGTGATCAATTTTTACTCATTTCTTGCTTGGACAGAAAATGCCTGTTGCCTTGCTCAGACATGTTTTTCACATGCGTGGAAAAAAAACTTAGCAGCAGGTTCTATAAGCCCTTCCTACCCTGAAAGGGGCTTAGTTGAAGTTGAGGATTCCTGAAATTGATACAGTTTTTATTTCAGGCCTGGGATGTACACTTAGCAGTGCTGGATTCTTGGATGTGCAGATTTCTTTTTATAAATGCGTTTTGAGGCCATGAATCTACACCTGGAATGAATGAACAAAATTAACCTCACTGCAAATTTGCTGATATATTTTCCTTAACTTTCTTTATGTACAGTCCCAATCCAAACAAGTAATTATATCCTTTGCTCTACTGACAGAATTTAACTATTTAATAATTATATAGTAAATATGTAATTCAATATAACGGCACCTAAAATCCTCATCTCCCTGCTTCTCAGCCATTCTTTTAAATACTCTTGCTGATGGGTATGTTACTGGGTTTTGCCAATATGTAAACCTGTTTGCTAGAGTCATTGCATTATGGTGCAGCTAGAGAAAGGATGGTGATTGGTTTGGTGTCTCCTCTGAAAAATCACAATGTGATTCACTTGAAGAATGTCCTACTCTCACAGTATGTCTGTGCAACAGAAAACATACAAAAAGTGGTATCTGACATAAGGTCCTAAATTGTAACGGGTATTATGTGAGCTCAAATTAGGTACACACCGAAGGAAACAGAAATGCAAAAAGCTGAGTAAATGTTCATGAGGGAGCAACTCTAGACGAAAAGTTTTAGTACAAATCTAAACCTGCTTTCTCTTTCTTTCTTTTTTTTTCCCTTTCTTTCCAGTTATGTTATCACAAACCCACCATATGAATTTGAGCTTGTGCCGACAGACTTGATCTTCTGTTTGATGCAATTTGACCACAACGCTGGCCAGTCTCGGGCCAGTCTTTCTCATTCCTCCCATTCCTCCTATTCTTCCAGCAAGAAGAGCTCATCAGTTCACTCCATCCCATCAACAGCAAACCGACCGAACCGCACCAAGACCAGGGATTCCCGGGAAAAACAGAAGTATGTGCAGGAGGATAGACTTTGATATGTGTACCTGCTCCCACTGTGTGTGAAACTTGCATTCACCACCCATTCTCCCCAGTTAATGTTTCCAGCAGTAATGTTCCCTGTTTTCCCATGGAGTTCTCCCTTTTTGTACACGTATTTTGCATATGTATGACAGTGTGCATGTGATTGTCATTTTTATTTCACCACCATAAAACCCTTAAGCACAACAGCAACAAAGCAGACGGACCAAAAGTTATTTATGATGCTAGGGGAGAAAAAAAAATTCTAAACCCATAGGCACACTGAAAACATAAATAACTCACTGCAGTTACTCTACATATCAGAAAATAGAGTATATTTAACATGAACACTTGCTCTTGATGTCAGAGTTACACAAAGAAAGTCATTTAGTGCAGAAGTGTTGATATATGTTGCTGTAGGTTTTTTTATATTCATATTTACAGGAGTTGCTGCATTTATTTGAAGCTTATAAAACTAACCCATTTAAAAAAAAAACAAACAAAACAAAACAAAAAAAAAATGCCTACTGATTTTTCACTCTCATAGCTTGTATTGTATAGGGCTAACACTCTTTCTATAGATTATTGCTACGCACCTGCTTTATACCAAAGCAACATCAGGGACTTTTCTCCTTGTTTAAGGACTTTCTTTAAAATACTAGCCTTTTGGAGATAGTGTCTTTTCCCTTTAACACTGGTCTGGGTATGGAGTTGTAAAACCGCAATGGTTTAATTTAAGTTTAGAAAGAGTCTAATTGCATATTAAATTATTATTCTGTCTATTTATACTGCCACATGAATAGCTGTATTTTCTTTCACTTTTGACATTTGGGATAAAAAGCCATATGTATCATAAATATTGGATGTAAGTCATTAAAAACTGCCTTCCTGGGACTTTTACGTCTTTAAAAGGTGAATTAGTCACCTTATGTACAGAATAAATAATGTTCAGAAAAGAGCAAGCATTTTTCTATGCTTAAGTATCAGATCTCGAGGGACTTTGTTCCTTTCCCCAGATGGTAGTTTAACTTTTCCAAGTTTGAGTGGTGGTATAAATCTTCCAACAAGAGTCCTAATATGCGAAGATCCTCCAGAAATCCTGCTTCATGTTCTAGCTGGTTCTTTTCAACAGGTGCGTGCCAGTACGCAGGAATAGAGGGGAAGACAACTGAGTGCCTTTAAGGTCTCTCCCGTTTGGGAAGAAAAGGTGCTGTGCCCTGGACAGCTAATGAGCAGAACAAGAGGCCTGGGGTAGAGATATTCACTGTGCTGAGGCATCACGTTCTAGGCCCTTGCCAGAGTTTGATTCTTGCAGGTCCTCACCAATGACACACCCAGCCAACTAAAATTGTGGCAGGGGATTAAATAAAGTAGTGGAAAGGAATCGATCCTAACAGCCATAGAAATGATACTTCAAGCCTGTTTTTTTGGTTGTGGGTTTTGTTTTTGTTTTTTTTTTTAATTTCAAATGCCAACCTTTTGGAATATAGAACTAGTTCTAGGTGGTATGAAGAGTTTCTCAGGGTAGGGAGGCCAGAAACACATGCCACCTTCCCTGGCTATGCAGCAAGAAAGCATGCAGACAGAAAATAAATATTTGGATGTGGGAGTGATTAGCGTTGTAACTGCCAACCCAGACAAGGTGCTTTTATGGTTAGTGTTGTTTTCTACCTTTCCTTTCCCCAAGCATGATAATTTTAAAGATTTGCTTGCTGTGTGAATTGACAATGAAGCCAAGCACTTTTACTGACAAAACCTGGAACCATATAAGTGGGCTACAGAGAGTACCACTGCGCAGCGTTAAGCATAATGATTGGAATACAGCATATATGTGTGTGTGCATTCAAATGCAGCTGTAAGTCCTATCAGTGAAATACGTTGCAAATTATGGATGCTCCCCTACAAATGAGTCTATTACAGTTGCTCTTCATCATAAAGACAAATTCATGTGTTTCTTTTTGCAAAGAAAGTTATCATGTTTTGCCCTAAGAATATTTATTACTACAAGGATGTGCCAGTTAAAGTGCTCAACAGGAAATATGACAGTTTAAAAGCATTGTAAAACTTACATAGCTTACTTCTTTTTCTAAAGTGCAACAAGGATGAATAGAATGGGCCAAGGTATGACAATTAATGGTTCTGCATGACCTAGCAACTGCTGTGGGTTTCCTTCTATAACTTTGTCCTTGTGAAAACTTGTGAAATTAAAAAAAAATAGTTACAAACTTTATTCAGTTATTGGTTTGTTTGTTTGGTTGGTTGTTTTGTTGGTTTTCTTTTGCCTTTTTTTTTTCCCTCCAAACCAGAAGTAAAACTGGCTGCTGCTGCTGCTGCTGCTGTTGCTCAACCCTGTTTTATTTTTTATCCTCTCATCTGCTTGCCTTTCTAATTGCACGTGTCCTTTTGTAAACACCCAGGTTCCTGCTCAATGAAGATGCCTACCCCGGTGCAGACATGACTTTAATTTCTCATTCCTCATTCCAATTCCTTTCCTCCCTTCCCCTCCCTACTCCCCTGTCCCCCATGTATGTTCATGAGCATCTTTTTATGTTGGCAATATTGACTGAAGATAGTCGAGAACAGTTATGCATTTTGGAAGAATGTTAATGGCTTGACACCAAAATGCTTTTCCATTAATGTTTTATCTGTTTTCCATTTAGCAGAGGAAGGAAGGGTGTTAATATGAAGCCATTTGTCACATACTACATAATGATTTTATCCAAAAAATAGTATTTGTATAACTGTGCAGCTCAAATAGAAAAAAATATAAACAGTGTACATTAGGGAAGCAACTTGCCTACTTTGTGAGCAAATGAAGAGGAATATCTAATATGATTGCAAATCTGAATTCTTCAAACCATATTGAAGTCTAATTCTTCTCCGTCTTCTGTCCTAAAGTTTAAAGTCTTAAATTTTGACTTTTAGTTATACCATGTGCAATTTTCACAGCTAACTATAGTCAAATGATCAAATAGTCCATTACAGTGGTGAAGATTTTCTGATATGGATACAGTAATGAAATTGGGAGGTTGGTCATTACAAGTAGAGGAATGTTTAAATCAACTATGTTATATTGTCAAAATTTTTTATATTGAAAAGTAACAAGAAATCTCCATTGGATCAGAAACTTATCCCAAGTCAAACATGCTTAGTAATTACCATGGTTAGTTTTTGAAAGTGGAAAAACAGCACCAATGTCAAGAGATGACATTATAGAGGTTTAAATGGAGGTCCTGCCACTTATATCAGTCCCAGCATGGCTTCGACAATGGAAACTAGGTTCTTCTTAGTAACTTTGTTGATCTGAGTGTCGACACAAAATCACATCTAGGAAACCTGCAGGTTCTTGGCGTGGGTTCCCACTGGCCTAAACTGGCAGAGTCAGGCATTTTCCAGTGAAACTCCTATTGTCAAAAGTAAGAATTTTGCTAGTTTAAAAAATAGAAAATTAACAAGAGCAAGTCCAGAATAGCATTTTTGTCCCAAAACTTTAGTTGCCTTGGACCAAAATAAAGACCTTCACAGAAAGTAAGAGTAGTTTCTTCTTTCTGTCCCTGCAAATTACTTACTGCCTGCTACAGGTAAAATATTAATCTGCCAAACAAAGAATTGCTGAGCAGGTGGGTGGAGAAACTTTCATTACTTGTTTCTCATACAGGAAGAAATTGCATGGGAGAATTTTCAGCCCAGCTATAAAGAAGCTGCCTGTGTATGTGGGGAGACACACACATACAGACAGACTCATTTGAAACTGCAAGTGTCATGAAAGAAAAAAAAAAAGTGTTTAAAACAATTGTAAGGTTACCTGGGATTATGGTGACACTATAGATTTAGTAAATCTTTGTGTTATGTTTAGCTAGTACTTTCTTTGCCTCTGCTCTAGAAGAGAGGGTGTTTCCCAGTGACATTTATTCAAATGTGGTTATTCAGTCCAGAATTAATGACAAAAATTTTAAAGCACCAGAACAATAAATCTGTTGGAGAGAATTACTAGTCTTACACTAGTTGAACAAATCTGTATTTTGATAATTTTACTTTAATTATTTATATCTTTTTATGCTGCAGGGAACAGTCTTACACAAGACATTAATTTATATTTATTTGTAATAAGAGTATGAAGCCTTTAGAACCTTCACAGATACACTGGGATGCTGATAGCCCATTGCAAACACAGACATGTGAGAGGAAAGTAAATGTTTTCTGCTTTCTGATACGTGAAGTTATTTAGCTGTTCCAACGTCTTTCAGGTGATGCTGTCAAAACCAAACCCATCAAATAGTGTAGGAAGATGGGGACTCTCTTGAACAATTCTTAAAAATATAAAATAGAAAACTATGCCTGTTTTCACAATGACATAGAAATACATATGGTAAGGACCAATATGCATGTGCCAAAAGGGAGAGAAACAGATTGGATGTGACAGAAAATTAAAAAAAAGGTTGGTGAATATAAAAATATATAAAGACTTAAAAAAGGGGTTTCTGGCCTGATTTAAAGGAAAGAGTAAGTAGTTTAAGATACATAAAAATCTGTGCTAAGACTTTGGAAGACATATCAAAGTCAGACTGTGAGCATAACAAAAAAAAAATCGAAAAGTGGGTAAGGGATTCAAGAAGGACATTTAGTAACTGGGACCAGAACATCTTAGTGGCCAAGAGTAAAGATGATGAGTGTCAAGCTCACATTTCAAAGGTAAGTATAGAGGCCGATGGACTTTCACAGGAGATTCATCATTATGTGGTCAAAAACAATTTTAACAGCAGAAAAGAAATAGGAAAGTATAAAGTTGGGTCCAAGCATTTGATGCTGGAGATGATAGTGCCTGGATCAAGGTTGCAGCATGGGCAAAAAGAAATTTAAACAGCAGAAGAAATTAGAACCTACCAGGTTTTGTATTTACTATTTATTTTCTGTATTTATTACTTGCCAGGTAAAGGCAAGAAGAGCCTTGATGATGTCTTTTTAAAGATCAGCTCCCTGGATATGAGCTTTATTGTAAAGATTAACATATAAGTAATTGCCTTGTTTTGAAAATTCCAGGGAAAGCAGGGGAGATGGACGTGCTTTACACTGGCTGCTGAGAAACACAGGGCAATTCATCCCTGATCCTTAGCACTCACGCAGTTCTCCCCTTTCTCGCTATGAGATTGAATTAACTTGCACCAAGTTCTGTTTGTAAGGAAAGTTTGTGCACCATATGTTAAAAAAAGAAGGTAGAGATAAAAGTTCACAGTGCTTAACTTGCCTCAAAATCATTTTAAACATAAACCATTAGAAAACTGTTAGTTTGAAATTGTTTATGTGATCTTGCAAGGCTTTTAAAACATGATAACCATCACACTTTACACCTCTCTGAAAGGTTAGTTTAATCGTAGATCACATAAAATTGGTTTCCACAAATGCATAATGGTTCATATGTCACACTTGAACTAAATGGTTTTTTAAATGGAGCTGAAATTATTTTGATGTGTACACATTCCCAGATTTTTTTTTTCCTACAACCTTTCTTAAACCAGCCTCCATCAGGAACCATTCCCTTAAAGTCTCATTAATAATTCAGATGTTCTGATGACTTTAAAAGATCTATGGAATTGAGGCTTTTTTTTTTTTTAACTGCTTGACAAAAAGATAAATGAATGTAGAAAGAAGCGGTAGGAGTCTGGCAAGCTGTAGATCATCTCTGAACAGATTGTAACTTTATCATTCTGTCAGGAAGAATAATTTAAAGCACTTAATCAGTTAGCTTCAGTGTGCAGGATGTAACATTATGAATTCCTATCGTCCAATCTGTTCAAATCAAAAGGAACTTAATTATAATAGGTAAGAGAGAGAGCGAGATGGGAGATTGAACATTGTTCAGACTCAAGCAACTTTAAGGGGGCAGTGAACTATTTACCCTGATCACAAATCAGTAGGATGTTTTAAAAAGAGTAAAATACATTTTAGAAAATGACGAGAAAAACAATACAGTAGTTCTGTTTACCTTCAGTAATGAGCCATTAATTAATGCATTTCCTTTTTTTCAAATTAAGTGTTTTATAAAGGATGAGCACAGGTAACATATCTGAAAAATATGGATTAAACCCTCATGAGTTGTTTGTTGTTTGGGGTGTTGCATGGAGATGCGTAAAATCCATATCAAGTATAAGTGTTTAAATTCCATATTCATGAAAGTGACTGAGAAGTCCAGTGATTCTGGAAATCAACCCACTTCTTTAGAGGCCCTAACTTGCAGGCTAGTTGCTTATTGTTTATGCATTTATGCCCTGATATTTGGCCTTTATTCTTCCTGGTCTTCCAGTTTCTATTATTTTCTGCTTCACCTCCTGAGCTTTTGCGCTCAATCCCTGAGTTTCTGAGGTAGATTCTGTTTTGCTTTTTATTTATATATTTAAAATGAGCACTCCTTCCCTGACTCCAGCCCAGATACAGCAGCATTTCAGTGGTATGCAAACATGGCAGTTGTTTGTATTATGCAAGAAAGACACTAAAGCTTCTGAAGTATTTTAAGTAAGTTCCCCATTGGAATGAGAGGTAGCACATACATCTAAGAGAGCAGCGCTGATTTGTCTCAGTTGCAGATTTCCATCCCCAGAACCACTCATGCCTACTGCTCTGCACACCCACCTCTGGAATCTGGGGAAGGGGGGCAAGAATGGACCCCACCCCATTCAAAAATTCTTGTCAAAGCACAAGCACCTAATGGCCATAATCCATTCCATGACCAGGAGTTTCTAAGTAGCGCTATATTGTAACGTTGCACACCAGTAATTAAGAAATGACAGCAGCAATTGCTCTCTAAGTGGCTTAAGAAAATTCTTTTGCACTTTTTTTTTTTTTTTTTGCTTTTGTGAATTTTAAGAGGTTTTTGTCCACATCTGTATATGAGCAGTGCAATGTAGTGGTTACAATCATAAGCAGCTAGGGAATGGCTGTAATGCTGCAGCCTCTCAGCATCCTTACTCCCTCCCACATTGCTCCCGGCCCACCCTAAATCAGTACCATAAAATTCTTTCTGTGATCACAGAAACAGACACTGCCCAAAGATATAAAAGGAACAGCATCCCCTCTAATCTTCCTTTAAGGCCTTGCTCCCTTTGCCTTGCTGTCTTGTATCACTACCAATCCATTCGGGATTGACTTGAGCCCCTACTAGAGTCATCTGCAGCCTCAGGTATGGCCTATACCCCTTCCCAAACTGCAGAGTTCAGCAGCACCCAAGCAGATGGGTTGCTCAGTATCAATATAACAGCCATCCTGTGCAGGAACACAGCCATCTGGCAGCATGAATGCAAACTCTATTTATGCCAGCACCAACTGTGGAAACGTCTTCTCTATGTTCTCCTGCCTGATGTCTGAGCCAGCGGTAGCAACCACCCCGAGGCAGAAATGTTTCAGAGAAGCCTCTGACTCTTTATGGTGCTCCTCTGTATATGGACTCACATGCTCTTTTCTGCATTCCCCTTATCCCAGCTGCTCCCTCTGGCTTCTCAGTTTAGTCATTTATTTGTATCATTTTTTTTTCAGTAAAGGAATCAGAGGGTGTTCACTTGAGCATGGGGGGGGAAAAAAAGAGCTCTCTTGTATCCAACAAGCAAACTAGCATATTGACAGTTTTCTTTAGCTTTTACTATCAAATCTGCAAACATGTCATCCTCCTTTCATGAAAAGCATTTTCAGAGGTATTAATCTAATGCACTGTACTGCTAGTAATTAGTCAAAGTCACCTTCTATTGATTGCCTTTCCTCTATAAACTTTACTGACTGCTCCCCCTCTTTTTTTTTTTTTTTTTTTTTGGTGTGTTTGTGTATATGTGCTTCACTAATTAAACTTCTCATTTTCCCTCCTTATTCTGTCTCTACCCATTTTGCTCTTTAGCAGAAAAGAAATGGTTTACAGATGAGCCGGATAATGCCTATCCCAGAAACATTCAAATCAAGCCCATGAGCACTCACATGGCCAATCAGATCAATCAATATAAATCGACAAGCAGCTTGATACCACCAATCAGAGAAGTTGAAGATGAATGTTGACTCCTTCGAGGCCAGAACTATTTTTTTAAAGCCTGACAAACTTCATGAATGGTGATGTGACATTTATTCCTCTTTCTTACATGCTGAACCACTGATGGAGAAGTTAAGAAGGGCAAGCCTAATGGGAAAAATAAAGTAGACAGATCTTTGTTTGTCTGCCTTTAATATTGCTTCCACGTATTTTGGAAACTATTTCATTTATAAACAAACATAATCAAAACTGGTCATGTATAGCCTCTAGCATTTTAAATTATTTGTATTTATAGAAAAAAAAAAATTTTCTTTTTTTTTCATTGTCAAGTATTTTCCCTTAAAAAAAATGCATATGTGGCCAGACTCCTAAGAATTAAAAAAAACCCAACACCTCAGTCTTTGGCTTAAAGGAGAATGATGGTCACAGTTATAAGGACGTGTATTTAAGGGAGACAAATGATATATTTACAAAAAGGAGGAAAAAAAAAAGTCCAACTTGTGTTTTAGTAAATCAAAAAAAAGAAGGGGGGGAGGAAAAAAAAAAAAAAAGAGAACAGTTCACCAAAATGTTTCTTTACTGGAGGATGTGTATTTTGTTCAGCATTGACACCAGCTCTTAATAAACTGAACTTATTTATTTTCAAAGTTGAAAGTCATATTTTTGTACATGTAACATTCTTCTGAAATATTCTTTGTTTTATTACCATATACAGATCATCTTAATTGCCAGTTATGTTAAGGTCCAACCACCCATCCCGCACCACCCCCCTACCCCCCCCCCCCCAGCATCCTCGATAACACTAACATAGTGAGCATCACCTCCCCAAAACGAGGGCCATGCAGATAAGGTGCTCATAGGCAGCACTTGCTATAAATGGGAAATCCGGCAATTCCATTCCGCTTCCCATTAGCCATCAGCAGTTGCTAATTCCAGGAAGGCAAGCTTGGCAATTCCTCTTCTTTTGCCATGTATTACAGTGCTTTATTCCTGAGTGCATAAATAGTGCATGAAATCATAAGTTATAAGCCTTCTCATCTACCATATTTTGTTGGTTCTTTACTTCAAAAGTGCTGATGGCCTTGCATCAGTCTTAGCTTTTTAGTTCAAATTCTTCCTACTATGTATAGAGGTTTAGCTCCAGATACTTGCACTTTGGTGATAGCTCATACCTTGGTAAAAGGCACACTGCATCTCCTTTTGGTGAGTTCAGATCAGGATAAAAACTGGTTTAGCCTCAGCTCTATAATCTCACAACATGCTGTTCTCAGTAATCCCTGCACCAACAGTTGCTTTTTTGTTGTTTTTTCTTTACTTATTTTATTTTCACTTTGCTGGGACACCATACATAAAAATACAGTAATAACCAAATCAAAGTAATGAATGTATTTATTATGATAACTTACAAAAGGCCTTTGATGGGTGCCTTTTGTGTCAGCAGTTTCACAAAATTGCCAACAAGCTTTCTAGCCATCAGACAAAAAGATGTGATATTTCATATCTGTGCTGCAGTATCTAGCCACCCAAGCATTTGATGTTTTAACTGATTTAGCAACTCTCTCTATCTCAAATTAGCAACATCAGACACAACTGTGTGAAGAAGAAAATTAAAAAAAAAAAAAGAAGAAAAGGCTGTACTAATAAGGATTAAACCAAAAACATAGGACCCAATCATCAGGAAAGGCAGATTTTCATTGTGCAAGTTAACTTCAGGCTTTGTAATGTTGCAGAAGTGTAACCACCACAATAAAATATACTGTGGTATTTTTATCATTAGAGAAATATCAGTGAATCAAACAAATACAAAGCAGATGAATTTATTGTGAAAACAATGATGTCCACTATATAATCCAACATTTAAGCTAAACTATTTCAGCTTTAATGTTTGTCCACTGGCTGCAGTACAAATATAACCATACTAACACCTAATAGGCTTTATTCTGGAGTGACTTCTTGGACTGTGACTACTTTGTTGTTACATTTTGTAGAGTAGCTATTTAAAGACAATAACAAGAGTTGTTAATACAGTATCTGTAAAATTGGATTGTTTAAAATATTTCACGCTCCTACAAAGTAACAAAACAATTTAAGCAATTTTTTCATTATTATTTAGGCCATGTTTAACCCATTTCACAGTCCCCAAAACAGAAGATTAGTCTGGTGAGTTCTTCCAATCTATGCTGCTTCAGCTAGTGACACGTTATAAACTAAACTACATCCAGTTTCTGTGTTGGGTCATGTTAAGCCTTTACTTTGAAGTCAGTGCTCCTTTTTCATTTATGAACTTGCATTCATATTATAACCAGAGTAAAAAAAAAAAAAAAAAAAAGAAAAAAAAAAAATCAAAAACCCCCCCCCAAAAACCCCCCAAAAACAACCCCAAAAAAGCTGGTCCTGAGTACAGGAGAATTTTTTTAAATTTGTGTTCAACTTCACCAAGTACATGTGATTTTTTTTAATTTATTTTTTTTCTTAGAAAACAAGTGTTTAATGTAAGGGCATAGAACATTATATCTTTCTTACATTTTATCATATACAGTGCCATTTCTGAGTGTCCTTCCTTCAGAAGTGAGCACTCACTGGATAAATCATGCTGACTACTCAAATATAACACTCCTGCACGGCAAAGGTTTGTGTGTGTCTCTGTCCAGTTTAACTGTCACACCCCAAAATATCATGCTGTAAGCTGTATATAAATAAAGAGGAAGATTGGACTACACTCACGCACTCTCCCAGCACAGCAAGTTCCATATGTAACGACAGACAGAACAACACCTGTAGAGAGCAAGTGAGACAGGGGGAAATAGGTACAGTGGTGGGTTTGTGTTTCCCATTTATAGTAAAGCTAAGAGCAATCAATTATTTTTTTCTTGCTCCTTTTTCTGATGATCAAAGATGCAGGACTGACTTGTAGTGATTACATGGAGGAACATGCAGAAAAATCCGTTGGAGATCTTTGACATTCAGCCGTCAAAGACTACAATAAGGCCAGCACCAATATTTGGTTATAGGAACTTAGATCAAGGCTAGCGGCTGGGAAAGAGGCCTAAGTTACAGCTGACAGACCATATGACAATTGAGGTAGAAATAAGTTTTTAAGATTTATTAATAATTCTTGCTCTTTTTTCAAAAGACAACAAAAGAACAAAAAAAAAAAGGAATTTAATCTTTTTCATTAATTGCATGAACTAATGCACTAATACAGGCTAAGGATTTTTTTTTTTTTTTTTTTTTGGTAATTCGTGTATTGGATGGAGAGAGAGAGAGAGAGAGAGTAAACTACATCTAACAACTACTGCAATAACGGGATGCATGACAAAAAAAAGCAATAATTCACAAATGGATAATTATACATGTTTCCCCTGCTTGGTCACCCACTGGTGAATCCATAAACATGTTAGCAGCTGCCCTGTTCTAGCTGACTCACATGGGCTCAAAGTTAAACACAGAGCAGGTGCTTACATCGTTTTATCAAGAAGCAGGTTTGTAAGGGCTTCTGGATCCCAATGTATTTGAAATGAACATATATTGAGGTCTGGGGGGGTGTTGGGTGGGGATATTTTGGTTTTAAAGCTGTTATCGTTGTGTATTTCTTTAACACCAAAAGAAGCGTGCATCTCACCTTTCATTTCTAGTTTTAAATGTGTTTAAACAAAACAACCAAGTGTGTGAAAGGTGATGAACAGGACAAAGTGAAAACAGAAATCCTTTCCCTGTGTTACAGTGGATTGGTCTGGGAATATTTGTCAAAATCAATGGCAACTGCATAGAAAAATTCAGGGGAAAGGACAGTTCTTTATATTCCTTCTTTTGTTTTCCTCCCCCTGACATCTAAATGGGCAATATCCGCAACATTTGAACAAGCACTTTTTTATTTTTATATTTTTATTTTTTAATGCTAAGGGTCTTTGAACAATTCCAGGCTTAGGGGATATAGGGGGTTTTAAAATTCATTATATATGCACACCAGGTCTCCTAACATCCAGTTATCAGGCATAATATTTGTAGTACTTCTGTACTGAGCAATAGTAGTAGGTGTGGGTACAGCCCCAATCTGAAATAATAAAAGGAACAGAGTAGCTGTTCAGCTGCGGCCGCTGCCTAGGATGGTACATAGACCTATAGTATTGACAATTCTGCCCCAGCTTTTATCAAAGTTATATTTATATAAGTAATGTCTCTATTCTGCACAGATATTCTCTGCTATAGAACATGCAGCCACACTGGAACTGTATAGTCTATAATGTGCAGTAGTCTATATAACCAAGGAAATGCCACTGAAGTCAATAGATAGCACTGCTGGTCTAATATATCTGTTTTATATAGTGGTGTACTACTGTTAACTGTCAAAATGAGAAGGAGTAGGGGGAAGGAAGAAAATAATACAAAATATAAAATACTTTGTATCACTTTGGGTCTAATTAAGAACAATATCTAACTTAAGAAGCTAAACACAGTAACGCTGCAGCTAATTAGAACCTTAATGAGGTTGAGAGAAAGCTTACTGCTTCAGTCAATGCACTTTAGACAAGATCTTCATAACAACCCCCCCACCCACACCCCACCCCATATAGGCAGAATACATGTAATAGAGAACGTAGATTTTTCAGAAACCAAAAATTTGGCATATGAGCGCTTTGTTGACTGGACAATATTTAACAGGAACTACAGGAAAAGGTCAGAAGTTATCTCAAGTTTTCCTTAAGTTAAAAAATGCTGCTTCTGCCATGGTGTAGCTTGGGACACACACACACACACACACACGCGCACACACACGCTACGTTTAACCGATGCAAATAGTCTAACCTCTGTCCAAAAAAAAAAAAAAAAAAAAAAAGTTGGTATAACTAACTCTAACTTTTGCATTTCTGTAGAGTTCAAGGCTGATTTTTTTCCTTCCTTCAGAAAAAAAACCACATAAAATGCAAACACACACATATATATAAAACATATTTTGATGGCTACGTGTATCTATTATTTAGTTATTATTTGGAAGTGGGGATGGGGAGGGTACACTGAGAACCAGCTATCATCTTAACTTAAAAGTTCATCATGAAAAAGGAGCATGACTTCACCATTTTACTTTTTACCATTATGGGTTGGTGAGAGAGAACAAATGCTGGTGCTCAGAGATGATCTACCTGACTTTGTCATATGTAATATCCAGTGATAAATATATTGTCCTGTAAAAAGGGTTTGTACATAACTTGTACATGGTTTCATTTTGTATTTTTCTCAGATTAAAATTTATGTATTTGTGTTCTAAAAGAAGGAGAGATTGCTGTGTTTTCTTTTTCTCTTCGAGACAGGCTGTGTCCCACAAAGTTATGCAATGTGCATCACCAAGTTATGAATAATACTTTTTATTCACGAAACCAATGCTATTAATACGTTGAACTAAGACTAACCCAGCTGTCTTTCTCTCTTGCTCACTCTCCAGAATCAATTCCTTCCTAATAATAATTAATATCATCTGCTGTGGAGGATGCTGAGAGGGCTGTATGTGAATAATTCTTCAGTAACAACAAGCGTCACCCTAACACCAGTTATGTAGTCAAATACAATTATAACCTGGCATAAATTAGCTACTTTACATGGTTGAACAGAGCATGTGATGGGCCCTTTAGCTCTGATAGGTCAGGTTATGATGGATTGGTAATTTTTCTAAGCAGTCCAAAGATTTTCTAATCTCTCATGACAAGTACATTTAAAAATTATTGGCAAGATTTGGACTGCACTTGTTCTAGTGCAGCGCAGGAGCTAGGTATAATCCTACATGTGCCTGTATGTTTTTAAGTTTAAGAAAAACTTAGTCTCCTTTTGGACTCTGTAAGAGTGTGTGCATGGGGCTGGGATTCTGCTATTCAAAATGAACTTGTCATTGAGGCTGAAGTCGTTAATCTTCTGTGCAGCAGCATCACCACAGTGATTTGTAATCAATCAACTACAGTAGGGTAAACCTTGTTTAATTCTGAATCACGGAGAGGAAAGAAGAAGAGCAGAGCACTGCAAAAGACTCAGTTAAGCATCAAAAAACCCCAAACCAATACAAACAGTTAATTTGATCCCAACTCAGAGGTAAATAACATAAAGAACCTGGTATAAAATGGCTACACTGGTGTTTTCTAAGCAAATAATAGAGTGTTTCGGGGGGTGGGGACGACCAAGCCAAACCAGTGCACAACAGTATTTGTGCAGGACTATGGAGAACTGTGTAACAAACTGGCTTAGTACCACCATCACTGAAGCAAACTGGTCCATCCCTCGCTGACTGCACCTGTCAAAACCAGCCTCAGATACTCTCACCATGGAAGGGAGTTTTTTATCTACCATAGATCCTGTGATGTCTGTCTAGAATAGTTCAATGAAAGCATTACTCTGTGTTAGTAAATCTGCACAGAGACGTATACTGAGTCTACTTTAGATGTTACTCCTCAATCTCATCTCTTTGTGGTGACAGGCGCTAACTAGTAAGCTTGACTTCTAATTCCTGAAGGAGAATGCTAACAAGGAAGTGAGGGACAGCCATATAAGTCAGCATGAACAGGCACCCATTTTAAGACGAGAAGATAATTCTTCATCACAGGTGTGATGCTCCCTGCACAAGGATCCATATCACAAATGAGGTATTTATCCATACACAGTTGTCCGTGAATGTGCATATGCACTTGGACGTGTATATTTATATCTACACATGTGACCACCTACTTTCTGTCAAAAACCACTCAAATCAAACCTGGCCATAGAATAGCTAAGGTAAGGACTGTTTTGTTGTGTATCTACAGCCCTGTTACTCACTGGCACAAAGGTTAGATTGAGCAACACTCTATGTCGTTCCCCCAAAATGATACAGTAGTCCTAGTCAGCAAGTGGTTGCAGTCAATGAACAGGCTGCCCACACCTTTTTCTGGACAGTCCTGCTACTCTTTCACAATTAAGATGCAATTGACTTTTGCTGTATGTGATGCTAAATATAAATTTTGTAACTTATTTTAATTGCAAATATATGGTTCAAGCTAGGGAGATGATTTCAAGAGCATAGCTTTGTGCACTGAAGGAGTGCCACTGAGCAACAGGGGATTGGTGAAACAAGCCTTTACTGCACAGCCTGAAGGCAAGGACAAGCATTTGCTGTAATCTTCTGTAGCAATTAAAAAAAACCCCAACACACATGCAAAAAATAAGCCTCTTTCTGGTCCTCCCTCACTTACCACAACCCCACCCTTTGCCCCACCTGCCGCCCCTAGGAAAAAAATGGTGTTTTAAGAAAGACTGTAAATTGCCTCTCACTTCAAAGGTAGAGGATGTTCAGGCCTATTTCTAAGTATTAAGGGAAAGGCAAAGACCTTATTGAGTCCTTAACCAATTAACAGTTATTATGCATTACAGCCATCCCAGCTTTCATCTCTGCAAGCTCACAAGTTTTGCCAGCAACAGTGAAATAGTACTGAGTTAATGACAGAGATAGAGATGAAAACTTAGTGACGATGCTTTCAAAAAGTTGCCAACATTTTTTTTTTCCTAGACCATGGAAGAACTCTGCTTCCTTCCTAGCTCTTATAGTTTAAAGGCAGAGCAACAAGGGCTAATATTTGACTGTTTCCTCTCTCTCTCTCCATGAACCTTAACAACCTTTACACACAGCTAGCATCTAAAAAAGAAAAGAAAAATATGAATCTTGTCACCAGGCTGTGGTTGTACAGTATCTGCTAAACAGGGCACCGGAGCAGGTGTGGGGAGTGTATGTATGTGCCAGGTTTATGGCCTTTAACCTCCACTTTAGTCATGCATGGCACTGCAGCTGCAGGGATTAGCTGATGGCATGTCATGCCATTACAGCACCGCTTGCTAAACAGCTCTAAACCAGAGTGCATCGCAGTGCAGTTACACCAGGAGGCCTGTATGCTACACACTAATGGAAAAACATAAATTGGAGAGCCAAAAATCCAGCTTTCTGAGCATTTTGTAAGGGTGTGGATTTACTTTATTTTGTTTGGTGGTGGGATGTTTGTTGAACATCAGAAGCCAACAGTGAGCTTGTAAGATGGGTTGGTAGCTTCTAACCAATGTTGACATGTGTGGCCTAGCCACAGATATGTGCTTCATAATTTCATTGAAAAAATTCATAAATTAGTTTAATCATGCGGCCTTGGGCTCTAAGTATAGAGAACATCACTAAAATTTCTTCAAATACAACGAATATAACAGCAGCATCCTCATCAACAAAAGTAATTTAAAATATATTATTGGGCATTATAGCCCATTATATTATATATATATATAGATGGGGACAATCTTTTTAGCAAGGCCTGCTGTGACAGGACAAGGGGTAATGGTTTTCATAGAATCATAGAATCATAGAATGTTTTGGGTTGGAAGGGACCCCTAGAGGTCATCTAGTCCAACCCCCCTGCAGTGAGCAGGGACACCGCTAACTAGATCAGGTTGCTCAGAGCCCCATCCAACCTGGCCTTGAATGTTTCCAGGGATGGGGCCTCCACCACCTCTCTGGGCAACCTGTTCCAGTGTTTCACCACGCTCGTTGTAAAGAATTTCCTCCTTATATCCAGTCTAAACCTATCCTGCTTCAGTTTAAAACCATTACCCCTTGTCCTGTCACAGCTGGCCATACCAAAAAGATTTTCCCCATCTTTCCTATAGGCCCCCTTTAGATACTGAAAGGCCGTAATCAGGTCTCCCCGCAGCCTTCTCTCCTCCAGGCTGAACAACCCCAACTCCCTCAGCCTGTCCTCATAGGAGAGGTGCTCCAGCCCTCGGATCATTTGAGTAGCCCTCCTCTGGACCCGCTCCAACAGTTCCATGTCCTTCTTGTGCTGAGGGCTCCAGAGCTGGACGCAGTACTCCAGGTGAGGTCTCACCAGAGCAGAGTAGAGGGGCAGAATCACCTCCCTCGACCTGCTGGCCACGCTTCTCCTGATGCAGCCCAGGGTACGGTTGGCCTTCTGGGCTGCCGTCGCACATTGCCGGCTCATGTCCAGCTTTTCATCCACCAGCACACCCAAGTCCCTCTCGGCAGGGCTGCTCTCGATCCTTTCTTCCCCCAGCCTGTACTGATACCGGGGGTTACCCCGACCCAGGTGCAGGACCTTGCACTTGGCCTTGTTGAACCTCATGTGGTTCACACAGGCCCACCTCTCCAGCCTGTCCAGGTCTCTCTGGATGACATCCCGTCCTTCTGGTGTGTCAACCGCACCACTCAGTTTGGTGTCGTCCGCAAACTTGCTGAGGGTGCATTCGATCTCACTGTCTAAGTCATTGATGAATATATTGAACAGCACCGGTCCCAGTACGGACCCCTGAGGGACACCACTCGTCACCAGTCTCCATCCGGACATTGAGCCATTGACCACTACCCTCTGGATGCGACCATCCAGCCAGTTCCTTATCCACCGAACAGTCCACCCATCAAATCCATAGCTCTCCAATTTAGAGAGAAGGATGTTGTGGGGGACCGTGTCAAAGGCTTTGTAGAAGTCCAGATAGATGACATCCATTGGTTTTCCTTTGTCCACTGTTGTTGTCACACCATCATAGAAAGTCAGTAGGTTCGTCAGGCAGGACTTGCCCTTGGTGAAGCCATGCTGGCTATCTCGAATTATCTCCCTGGCCTCCATGTGCCTTAGCATAGCTTCTAGGAGGATCTGTTCCATGATCTTCCCAGGCACAGAGGTGAGGCTGACAGGTCGGTAGTTCCCAGGGTCTTCCTTTCTACCCTTTTTGAAAATGGGCACAATGTTTCCCTTTTTCCAGTCACCAGGGACTTCACCTGACTGCCATGACTTTTCAAATATCATGGAGAGTGGCTTGGCGACTACATCGGCCAATTCCCTCAGGACTCTGGGATGCATCTCATCAGGTCCCATGGACTTATGTGCGTTCAGGTTCCTCAGGTGGTCACAAACCTGATCTTCTCCTACAGCAGGAGGGGTTTTGCCCTCCCGGTCCCCCTCATGCCATCCATCAACTCGGGTGGGGTGAGGAGAGAGGTTCCCAGTGAAGACTGAGGCAAAAAAGTTGTTGAGTACCTCAGCCTTCCCCTCATCTGCTGTTACCAGCTTGCCAGTCTCGCTCATCAGCGGGGGTACGCTTTCTTTAACCATCATTTTCTGGCTGATATACCTGTAGAAACCCTTCTTGTTATTCTTTGCATCCCTAGCCAAGTTTAGCTCCAGCTGAGCCTTGGCCTTCCTGACCCCATTCCTACACAACTGGACCGCATCCCTATACTCTTCCCAGGATGCCTGTCCCTGCTTCCACTGCCTGTGCAGTTCCCTCTTCCTCCTTAGTTTGACCAGCATCTCTCGTCTCAGCCATGCCGGTCTCTTCCCTTCTTTGCCCGATTTCTTACACCTGGGAATCGAGAGCTCTTGCGCTCTGTGGATAACATCCTTAAAGATCTGCCAGCTCTGTTCTGTTCCCCTGTCCCTGAGGACCGTTTCCCAGGGAGTCCTTCCGACTATCTCCTTGAGGAGCTGGAAGTTTGCTTTTCTAAAATTCAGGGTCCTGACTATACTCTTCATTCTTCCCATTTCCCTCTGGAGCGTGAGTTCTACCAGCACATGATCACTGCAGCCCAAGCTGCCTCCGATCTTGACATTTCCGATGATCTCATTTGCATTGGTGACCACCAGGTCCAGTATCGCATCCCCTCGGGTAGGGGTGTCTATTACCTGGCTTAAGAAGTTGTCCTCAAGGCATTCGAGAAACCTGCTGGATTGCCTACAGCTTGCCGTGTTGGTTTTCCAGCAGATATCAGGGTGGTTGAAGTCCCCCAGCAGGACAAGAGCCTGCGAGCACGAAGCCTCCCAGAGCTGGAGGGAGAACGCTTCGTCCGTCGGCTCCTCTTGATCTGGTGGTCTGTAGTAAACACCAACCACCAGGTTCCCTTTGTTGCCTCTCTCTCTGATTCTTATCCATAAGCTTTCGACCTGCTCGTGGCTATTCTTCAGGGCCAGCTCTTCACACTGTAATGATTTCTTGATGTAAAGGGCAACGCCTCCGCCCCTCCTTCCTCGCCTGTCCCTTCTGAACAGCCTGTAGCCATCAATAGCTACATTCCAGTCGTGGGATTCATCCCACCAAGTTTCCGTAATGGCGATCAGGTCGTAGCTTTCTAGCAGCACGATAGCTTCCAACTCCTCTTGTTTGTTTCCCATGCTGCGCGCGTTTGTATAGAGGCATTTCATCTGAGCTGTCGGCCTCGTCACCTTCATAGCAGAACACGCCTCATTTACTTTGAGGTGTTTCACGGGCTTTTCCTTGTTGGCTCCTACTACCTCAGGAGCCTCCGGCTCACCTCCGCCAGACGTCAACTTCTCTGCAGTGCCCCTGGCACACTGCTGGGCAACAGGTTGAAGGCTCATACTAGCCCCCAGTCCCTCTAACCCTTGCTTTTCATCCCCTAGCCTGTCACTGGCAAGCCCAATAGGTTCCCCTTCCCCCTTCACATGTAGTTTAAAGCCCTGTCAAGAGCCCCGCAAGCTCCTGGGCAAAGACCCTCTTCCCCCTTTGAGAAAGCTGGCTCCCATTTGACTTGAGCAAGCCCGGTGCCTTGTAGACCATCCCGTGATCAAAGAACCCAAAGTTGTGGCAGCGACACCAGTCACGAAGCCACATGTTAATAGATGGAGTCTGCTCATATTGTCCCATGTCTCTGTCCACCACTGGAAGGAGCAAGGAAAAAACAACACAGGGAGCGGGCAGGCAGTAAATTTAGACTGGACAAAGAAGAAATTTATTACAATGAGGGTGGTGAAACACTGGAAAGAGCTGCCCAGCAAGGTAGTGGAGGCCCCATCCCTAGAAACATTGAAGGCCAGGTTGGAGGGGGCTCTGAGCAACCTGATCTAGGGGGGTTGGGTTAGAGAACCTCTAAAGGTCCCTTCCAACCCAAAGCATTCTATGATTCTATTGTTGGTGACAGATAGCCCACCGCCTGCACTGTAGGTTGCAGTTTACCTCCTGAAGTCACCTTAGAGCCAACACTTTCCCTCTTAGTCATGCAGTTAAGCCTTATTATGAGGACACTTTTGATCACTTTTCCTCTGTAATACATTATAGGCCTCACAGCTTTTTGTAGCAAAAAGGTTTTGTAGAGGGCATTTCTGAAGCCTGTGCTTATTCTTAAAAGGTAACTACACTGCCATATGCTGGCCTTTTTAAGAAGTGAATTGCTCTGAATTAATGTTCAGATGTTCTTTGTTTTCTGTAATGGTTCTATGTGATCTTTACTCTTATACAGCAAGTGAGTTTGCTGTGCCTGGCTGTTTCATAAGCTAGCACAAAGACCTAAGCCTTCCAAATAAGCATTATGTATCTAATAAACTCTAGCTGTGAAAAAACAGGGAAAGAAGAGCAGGGGCAAATCACTAAACAATATCCAAATATTAAAAAAAAAAAAGGGGATATAACATAGGCAGATTTCATCAGCAAAGATTTTGTGCAGTCTTGGTTAAGTAAGTCAGAAAAAACTTTAATTATCTATCCATATGGACTTGAAGAATGTTGTGTTTCTGCCGCTAAGCTAGGTCCTAAGTCTGATTTCTGGCTATAAGGAACTTGACTGACCTCTTTAAAAAACACCCCCCCCCCCCCCCCCCCCCCCCCCCGAGGCCTGAAAACACAAATATATTATTATAATTTCTTTTCAGAATACCCATTATGCAAAAATTTTCATCTAGCTCTGCATGCAGTTTGTCTGTTTTTAGTTTCTTATTTATTTCAAGCAATGAGACACTAGTGTCCAGTAACCAGACACTTTCAGTCTCTGTCAAAAAGATCTTACAGTCAGTGGGAGAGCGAGTTCAAAGTGTCCCAGTGGATGTTTTGGAAAGAGATGAACACTCCAGAGGCCGCCCCCCCCCTTTTTTTTTTCTACAACTTTATTCAGTTTCCACTTTCTTATCCTGCTTGGAAGAAGAAATTCTTATTTCCAACATCTTTGTCTCCTTAGACTCTCCACAGGGGTTTGCAAATCAAACCAGAGTAAAGACTTGTAAAATAATACGTTGTATTTGAAACTTCTGATTGTTGAGAAGCTGGTAAACATATCTATTTTTTTCAGTGCACTCATTCAAGTGTCGTCCAGCAAACACTTCTAGTTAGACATCAGATGCAATACAATATGTATTTTGAAATGCATTTGTCTCAAGGGACAATGCAAAACAAATAGTACATGTTGGTTTTATTATGGATCAAAGACTTCATAAGTAAGGTGCATAATCTATGTGTACAGGCTGAATTAGGCAGTCCTCCACCACAGACCCACAGACTGAATGCAAAGCCAGTACCATCATGGTTTAATGTTTGGAACTGATGATTGGTGATACCAGTTAAGTGAAGAAAGGCCATGAATTGCACATATATAATACTTTCTCACTGAGGAAGTGATCCCTTCAAAGATAGCTTTCCTTATGATAGACTTTCTGAAGTGTGCTCTAAAATTCATTTCCTATCCCCCCACTGCACGTGATCAGCCATCTCTGTTCCATCTTTTCATAATCATCCTGTATATGGACATAGCTGCAGTGGAGAAATAACAAAAATGTGCAAGACAGTGGAATCTAGGGAAACTCAGAAAGTCACCAGTTCAGGCTACCATACAGTCTACCACACTGGTGAATTACTTCTTGAGAAATAGCATTTCACAGAATCAAATTTAAGCAGAATATTAAAATTATCAAACTATTTAAAAACCTCATGGACTAACTGGGAAACCTGGAAGGAGAAGAAGGAGAGATGCTTAGGTATGTTGACAATTACATCTGAAAGTGGAGCTGGAGAGGTTTAATAAGAGGGGATTTGGAGCTGGGTAGAGGTTTGGACAGCTGGGTAACTAACTCAGTCATTTGCATGGATGGCAAGTGTGACAAAGAAATCCTTTTTAAATTCACTGATTGCTTCAGCATTCATCTTTCCCTGCAGTGTTGGATCAGTTTCTGCAAAGATACATTACTTCATCACTCTAGGTTCTGCAGATGCTTTCTTGTACCTGGACTCTGTCCAAAGAATTTGCAGGGGAAGAGCATAGCGTCAAGCAATAAAACTCCTTACAGCCATTTGATTCAATTTGTTGTGGCTGGACTTTCAAGAACTTTCATAGTTCTGTTAATGTGTGCTTGAATGCCTGCAGGGTGTTTTGTAGGGAAATCAGCAGGCTGGGCTTGCAATGCTTCTTTGACATCTCAAATCTCACTGAAAAGCATTTCCCTGCCCAGGATGAAACCAACTGCTTGCTGGGTGCAGGAGGAGCTTTAAGTAAAGGATTCTTTTCCTTTCTAGTTTACAGTCTTTGTTCAAGCCAATTATCAGCCTCACGCCCTCTGCTTGCAACTAACAGATAAAAACTGCCTCTATAAACAATGTGAAAATCTACAGTTATAAACTATCTGTTCCATCCACCTTTGTTAGAAATATCCAGGATACACCTGCAGATCCCCTTCAGAAAGAAAAGGGTCGGGGTATGATATGCCTGACTACAACATGCTTTTCTAATGCAAATAGTACCAAGTACTAGCAGCAGAACTTGCTTAGTTTTATTCCCTATAACAAGTAGCTTAGTTCCATGTGTTAGTTTTAATACTTGTATTACTACTTCCTACACTAGGATAGACCTGAAGAACGCTGATCAGAGAAGCCTTCTACAAAACAGGACCTTTTCCACCTCAGCTGGCACAGGATATGAGTCCTGGAAGAAATGGATGTAAACTTTATTCCTATTGCCCCTTTCAAATATTGTGGTGTGCTACACAGTGACCACTGGAGATCTTATATGTGGCCTGGGCTTCGATACAACTGCCCCAGCCCCCTCCAAAACAAACAAAAGCACTTGCAGTCATGATAACAGCTGTATCTGCAGTATGATTTGCATAGTTATTAGCTGAAAGCTTTTTTCTATAGAGTCCCTTGTAATCAATTCAATGCCGTTGGAGGCTGCAGGATCAGCTCATCATCCTCCAGCGGTTCTCTCATTAATACACCTCTGACCTAGAGGCCTATGCCTAGTAGGACTGAGAGTCTCCAGCCAGTTAAATCACCTGTCCCTTGGCTATAAAGGCTGTGAAGACATAATTATAAGGATTAGACTGAGACCATTAATTTAGAGCAAAAATAATACTGTCTGTAAGACTTTGAAGATTTAAATCTTCCAGACAATCCTGGTAAAGCTTATGTTGTTGGACAGTGACCTATTGCTGTGTCCAAGTCTCACAGAGCATGCTCCAAAGCTGTGGTTGATTTCCATGGACTCCACCATTGACTCATTCCATAATACTTTTAGCATGCTTAGTAAGCATGTGGAGCATGCTCTTCCCAGCAAACAGCAGTTATTTAACATAAACTGCCTTTTGAAGATGATTATCAGTCCTGATTGCCTATGAAGGGAGCCAAACGTAATGGCATATCTGAGACAATTGAGTTTAGGTGGAATGAATCTATGCCCCACTCTCTCTGACCCCTTTATGGAAGACCAGTTCTGATGTACTATGATGAAAGACCTTTTTGTAAGGGGGATGACTTGAGGCCACCTTCTTTTACAGCTCACCTATTCAGAAAAATATAATAATTGAGGCATAGAACATGAACTTATATCATAATGAAGTTGTCTTTCACCTTAGAAATAGTAAGAAACTCTAAAAAATATACCTCTATACTTTCCATGCCACTGTTGCTCAAAATTTTTGCTGCAGAGCGATTTGCCCAGAATCCTTTAATGTGACAAGGAACTCCTTTCCCATGTACACATGGTGCATCCACTAACAATATAATTTTTCTCTTGCTATAGATACACAGAATCACAGAATCTCAAGGGTTGGAAGGGACCTCGTGAGATCATCTAGTCCAACCCCCCTGCTAAAGCAGGTTCTCCTAGAGCATGATACACAGGACTTCATCCAGGCAGGCTTTGAATATCTCCAGAGAAGGAGACTCCACAACCCCCGTGGACAGCCTGTTCCAGTGCTCTGGCACCCTCAAAGTAAAGAAGTTTTTCCTCATGTTCAACTGAAACCTCTTATGTTTCAGTTTGTACCCATTGCCCCTTGTCCTGTTGCTGGGCACCACTGCAGAGTCTGGCTCCATCCTCGTGACATCCACCCTTAAGATATTTGTATGTGTTGATGAGGTCCCCTCTCAGTCTTCTCTTCTTCAGGATGAACAAGCCCAACTCCCTCAGCCTTTCCTCATAGGGGAGATGCTCCAGTCCCTTTATCATCCTAGTTGCTCTCCTCTGGACTCTTTCTAGGAATTCCTCATCTTTCTTGAACTGGGGAGCCCAGAACTTGACACAGTACTCCAGGTGGGGTCTCACTAGGGCAGAGTAGAAGGGGAGGATAACCTCCCTCAACCTGCTGGCCACGCTCTTCTTAATGCACCCCAGGATACCATTGGCCTTCTTGGCAACAAGGGCACACTGCTGGCTCATGGTCAGCTTATCATCCACCAGGACTCCCAGGTCCCTCTCAGCAGAGCTGCTTTCCAGCAGGTCAGCCCCCAGCCTGTACTGGTGCATGGGGTTCGACCTCCCCAGGTGCAGCACTCAACACTTGCCCTTGTTGAATTTCATCATGTTCCTCTCCGCCCAACTCTCCAGCCGTCCCGCTGAATGGCAGAGCAGCCTTCCAGTGTATCAGCCACTCCTCCCAGTTTTGTGTCATCAGCAAACTTGCTGATGGCACACTCTGTCCCCTCGTCCAGGTCTTTGATGAACAAGTTGAACAAGACTGGGCCGAGTACCAAGCCCTGGGGAACTCCACTAGCTACCGGCCTCCAACTGGACTCTGCCCCGCCGATCAGAACCCTCTGGGCCCTGTCATTCAGCCAGTTCCCAATCCACCTCAGTGTCCACTCATCCAACCCACACTTCTTGAGGTTCCCTATGAGGGTGTTATGGGAGACAGTGTCAAAAGCCTTGCTGAAGTCAAGGTAGACAACATCCACTGCTCTCCCCTCGTCTACCCAGCCGGTCATGCCATCATAGAAGGCTATCAGATTGGTCAGGCATGATTTCCCCTTGGTGAATCCATGCTGGGTACTCCTGATGATCTTCTTTTCCTCTGCTTGCTTGGAGAGGACACCCAGAATGAGTTATTCCATCACCTTTCCAGGGACAGAGGTGAGACTAACCGGCCTGTAGTTCCCTGGGTCCTCCTTCTTGCCCTTTTTGAAGATTGGAGTGACACTGGCTATCTTCCAGTCCTCAGGCACTTCTCCTGTTTTCCACGACCTTTCATAGATGATGGAAAGTGGCTCAGCAATGTCGTCTGCCAGTACCTTCAGCACTTGCGGGTGCATTCCATTGGGACCCATGGATTTGTGGGTGTCCAGCTTCCTTAAAAGATCCCTAACCTGATCCATCTCGACCAAGGGAAGTTCATCCTTTCTCCAAGCTTGCTCGCTTACCTCCAAGGACTGGGGAGCCTGAGGGCCAGCCTTGGCAGTGAAGACTGAAGCAAAGGTGGCATTCAGTAGCTCCGTCTTCTCTGTATCTTCTGTCACCAGGGCACCCATTTCATTCAGCAGCGGTCCCACATTTCCCCTAGTCTTACGTTTGCTGCTGATATACTTGAAGAAGCCCTTCTTGTTATCCTTGATATCCTTTGCCAGACTTAGTTCCAGGTGAATACACTGGCTTTTTTTTTTTTTCCTAGTCAGATAAAAACATCTGATGATAAATCATGGCCTTTTCTCTCGCCCTGTTACCCTAGACGCTTAAAAATGTAGTTTCATTTACCTTTTTCTTGATCATACAGTTCATTTAAAAGATTCCTGCTTGCATGCTCCTGTTCCCTTTTCTCCATCACCAACATATCATCATCCAAGGAATCAATATAAATAAATTCCCGTGGGAATTTTTGCAGCAGCTCTACACACTTCCCCTTATTTGAAATATTTACTTAGGCGGAGCCCCACAATATGAATCCACTTAAGAACTTAGGCCATGGGGCATAGCTGAAGGAACAAATCTGTATTCCATGCTTAATCTGAAATTTAATTAGCTGGAATCTGCTGCTACTTATTTGGAGAAGTTAGACTTACATGCTCTGCAGATTAAAAAAAAAGTTGTAAAAACCCCACTTTAGGAGACCAAGAAAAAATATTGTTCAAGAGAGTAAGGAAGGAGGGATGAGAGAAGGGGGAGGCATATGAAGGAAGGGGTGTGTTGGGGAAAGTGGTATGGAGAAGAGAGAGCAAATGACCAAATATTAAACCAGAAAAGCAAAAGTGCTATCTCAGAAAAGGAAACCAACTGAAAACACAAGGAGGGGAAAAACAACGCAAAAGAGTTCAAGAATGGTACAGAATGATCAGGCAAAAACTAATGAGCTTTTTGTCAGGCTCTAAAATCGACAGATCTACCATGTGCTTCAGCGAACTGTGGTTTCTTTCCATAGCAAGGCCAGTGACTTTTTATCGGATGTGTCACTTGGTGAAATAATTGCCAGCAATAATGGTGCAATAGCAGCATACTCAGAGCACAATTTATCCATGTCTATTCTATCTTTCAACTTCAAAGCTTCTACTGCCTCACAGATCACATCAAAATGACACCTCTGTCGTTAATGACAGTGGTCTAATGTAATACAGAGAAGTCAAATCACCTCTCCAAATAGGCAGAATGCTCTCATACTGAAACTAGGCATGTGCATGGATTCCAACATTCATATTCAGATTTGTATTTGTGGGGAAGAGGGTGGGTTTGACATACAGATTTATTCATATTTAAAACAGCTTGATTTTATAACGCATAAATTTCACTAGAATTAGAAAAGAAGGGGGACAAGAGTAGCATGCACTAACTAATGCAATGTGAACGCCTGGATGCAGGAAAATTCTATTTCCACAGCCTACAGCATGGGTTAGCCAACGTCAGAGGTCAGAGATGGGAGTTGTCTTTAAAGTAACAAACAAACAGATAAACAAGTCAAATAAAGATAAACATACTTTAAAATGCACACACTGTCCTTGTAGGCAAACCCACATATTTTCTGGGTCTAGTAACAAACCATGCTGCTGTGAAGCCCCTCGTGGTAGTCATTAGTCACGTAAAGAAGAAAGCCAGAAAACTGCAGTTCTTAAAAAGAAAGAATTGTCTGTTTCTATTCCAGTTGTGTTTGGAAATTACCATAGAACAATGAATCTCTAAGTATGAAAAATATTTATTTTGCTTTCATCGTATACATAAACACACATGCAACCAACATAGCGGCAGGGACACCATTTGTTTAGGTTTTATTAAGATGTGTAGTTAAAAGCCCTACTAAAAGGGTCCATTTCTCACTTCAGTGATTAAATTTATTGCCTGAGGGTTAAGTAATGCTTCAGAGGAAAAATGCGACTGAGGAATATTGTCATATTTTACCAACTTTTCCAATTGAAACATTTCCTGAAATGGCTGCTTAGGTGGAGGGTTGAGACTTCACCATAGTGCATATTTTTCACAGTGTTTTATATAAAAAATAGACAACTAAATGAAATAACCAGCTTTCACCACCCCACCCCCCCGTAAAAAAAAAAAAAAAAGCTTCTTTGGGGAAACAGAAAGGCAAATTATTTTTAACAGAATTTGTTTCCAATTATTATTGCTATTCCACAAATATGGTAAGGAAGACTTAGTTTAAAAAGATAAATAAAGAAAAGGAAAGAAATTGAAAGGGAAAAAAGTTTTCAAAACCTTTTTTTTCAGTTTAAGTGTTTGGTGAAAAGGAAACGTTCTTGCACAGCCATTAGCAGTGTACTGCCATTTGAATGGAGTATATAATATAAATTACTGACTATATACTAGTGTGCTTTGTTTTGTGTGCTGGTGGCCTTGTCATTTATTGATTGTAGGCATATTTGAGCAGCCTAACTTGAAAATCAGTGTTGTTAATCACATTTTGCTCCTAGACCATGATTATGGTCCAGGGGACCATAATGCTTCCATGAAACTGGGTCATAGGGCGGGAAATTTTACAGAGGTACAAAGAGCCTGTGCACATTTAAATACAGTGCACTGCAAACTGTAGTGGCTATCTAGTGTTTTGTTGCTTTATTGTTTTTTTTAATTATTTGTCTTAAAGTTGTCATAGGTAGGAGACAGCAGAAAGATTGACACACCTTCAGTTGCCTCTTCAGCAACAGAAACAAATTTCAAGTGACATTCAGTAATTGTTTCCTGATTGCTGGGTAAACCATAATGAGGTGGACCATATGTATGTCTACTGGAACATATATATACCCACATGGATATATACATATATATATATATAAAAATAAAAACATGTGGATATATAGATGTATATATGTGTGTATATATGTGTGTGTGTGTTTGTATATATAAAAAAATGAAATTAGAATGTCACTTCACACAGGCTATCACACAGCAAGGAAATTCAGTCTCTTGACATAGAAGAGAGAAAACAGAAACTAGCAACACAGAGCAGCAAGTTAGCTGCAGGCCCCTGGAGCAGGGTCAGGGATCCTGTTAGAGTCTGGGACTGTTAGAGGCACTTTTATTAGAAGCCACCTAAGTTAGGGACCATTGTACGTAAGCAGCTGAAATTATGAAGCTCAGAGTGCAGGTTTAGTAAAGGTTGCAGGGGAGGCAGGAAGGAAGGTGACAGTGGCAGCTCACTTTTTCAGATAAGGAGGAGGGGATTGCACTTTTGGTTTGTTGGGTTTTTTTTAAGAAACAAGGATTAAATACATGTGAAGTCTGTGGCTGGGAAGCTGGGGAGATAGAGTGACTGCGAGCTTAGGGTGAGGTCGTCTTTAAAATGTAGCTATAGGAAAAGAAAGCTGGAGATGATAGACTGTGAATGGACGATCCAAATGGAGCAGTCAGTCTGGCAGTATTCATTCGTATTATATTGTGTCTTGCCAGATATGGCTTCATGGTATATGAAGACCTGTTTCATTCTCAGTCTTTGTAAACAATTTATTTCTTCAAATAGATAGATGGTCCTGTGTATCTTCTTCAGCACTAGTGACACAATTTAGATCTTAGTTAACGCTTTCTTCACTGTCTAGATAAGTTGTCAGCTGTAGTACTGAGGAAGCACTAGGACATACTGAGGGGGTTTTTTTTGTTGTTTAATACTCTTACTTTCAAGACAAATTATTTATGCAATAATTTTTATGAAGTCTTAATTTTGCATTCTGCTTGTGCTTAGATTACACAATCTGTGTCAATTTATGTCCATGTCCACAGACCCTTACCTCCTCCTTCCAGAAGTCCAATTTCACTCATGTAACTGTATAGTTGAAATCAGTTCTTTTCTCTTTCTACACATAGACTCCCCTCTGTCAGAAATAGCTCTCAGTTGTGCTCCAGAAGGTGGGTAGAGCAGGTTTCTCCAAAGTTTTCATGACCATTACTTTGCTGTCAGTCAGCAAGAATTTTTTGGGGGTAATTTTTTTTCTTAAGCTGACCTACAATTGTAATGTAAAGAGACTGCCTTGTTACTTTATTTTACTTCTTTCATTTTTTTGCCTGAGTTGGCTTGTCTTCTATCTTAATTTTTTCATACCTGTTTTGTCAGGAAAAAGTACTAAAGGAGGCAGCTGGAGTTGCAACAGAGGTCTTCTCTGGGCATTTCCAGAAACCACAGGGTGGTAAGGGTTTTTTCTGACCCAGAGGGCAGTATTATCATACAAGACCTTCTTTTCAGTGTCTGTCATCATATTTCTGAGAACTAATTAAAATATTTGCATACAGACCTGCCGGGAAAAAACCCTGAACAATCCTGTCTCCAAGGAAGTACAAAGTTCCTTGGAATTTTCCATAAAGAACTGCCCTCCTGTGCTTCTTGTCCTAGCTAATTGTCACCGGGCAGACGAAGCCTGAAACAAGAGGCCACACAAAAAAGCATTAAGTAAAGATCTTAAATTGTTCAGTTTAGTCTATTTAGAGAGCTCTGATAACCTAAACCCTCTGTTTTCTCACAGGTCAGAAATGGTACATGAGGAATTATTGGAAGTTCCTCCCACCTGCCCTGCCAATATGGTTCATCTCTTACCACAGTGAATTCAGACCATTGCTGGACTCCTTACACAGAGGTTTTGGGGGTCTTTTTTGTATCACCATTTGACTGGACTTCAGCAGCTTCTGTGCTACTTTTTTCAATTTTCTTTTATGTTTATGTATGCAAAGACCTGCTCTTTCAGAATAAAATGGAGATTTAATGACCCACCATGCTTTTGACTGTGAGTTAGGTTTCCCTATAGGTCAGGAAATTCTGTACAAACTGCACATCAGAGGTGGCTTACATGAAACTGTCTCTCTGTGTATTTACCCTCATTTATTCTCTCAGCCTTACTACTGTTTCTTCAAGCATTAAATGTTGAGTTTTGTTCAAAGGAGTGACCACCAGTAGCTACTGAAACAAGTATATTTTTATCTATTTCAGGTTCTGGATTACATTTATATTAAAAGATCACTGTGCAAAAACTACACTAGATGTAAGCTCTTCGCTTCACAGTAGTAAGCATAGAAATGTTTTTCTCCTCACAATGACTTTGTAAGAAGAAATACTTCTAAAACCTCTGCCCCATAATCATCCAAGGACACTAACTAAAAAGCGCTTTTAGAAAGTGCAAAGATATAATAGTCCCAAGATGAATCTGCCCCACAGTTCCATTTTCTGCCATACAAACGTTTGGGAGCTTATCATTGAAGCCACATTAGTCTTGATTTAAGGTCTTTTGACACGTTATTACAGCACACTGCCATCACTTCACACCTGCCATCCTGTCAGTCAGAAGAGAGGGAGGGGAAACAATTTTGATGTCAATCAACAAATCCTTTGGGAGGTGTAACCTGTTAAGACATATTACCCTTTGCCCATTGTGATTTACAGGCTTTGAATTTAAAGGACATATGCCAGAAATAATTAAAGACTAATCTTTATTGTACTCACTTATCAATGAAGGCATTTAGCACCACCAGCACATTTATATTGTCCGGAAGAAGAAAGACAAAGAGGAGCTGAGTGTGGTACTCCTACTCTTTCCATTTCTATTAATCAATTGTTCTGGCTGGATGTTAAAATCCTCTGCCCTCACAAATATTTAGAACAGTAGCCATAACTATTACGCTTGTATTAATATGCTAGCAAAGTACAGATTATTCCAGCATTATGCAAAGTCTGTAACATTGTTTATGAATCAAGACATTATTTTAAAAATAGAAACAATGATGTGAAATTACTGAAAAAATAATCTAGCCAAATAGAAAAAAAAATAAAATCCTGTCCATACATCTTAGCAGCTACAAAACCCGGTCTCAGCCTGGAGAATTACAACATACATAGGCACGGCTTTGGATCAGTTTGCAACTATTCTGTTGTAATTTACACAGAGGCATCAAAGGAATGATGTCAACCTCAAAATCTGAATTTAGGACCTAAATCCTGAGCTGAAGGAGGCTTTGGTTTTTTTCCCAAGCTAGGTTTTCAGAATGACACAGAAGAAAAGAAGCACTTACACAGCCTATTAGTTACTGTTCACAACTCATCTCTGTAAGGAACGTCTTGTCCTTAGACTGACCTAAGAGCTACAAGCTGAAGGAAATAGCTACGAAACGAGAATAGCTATGGAGTAAATAAAACAACAGGCAGGAACTACATAGCCCAGTGAGAACTAGAATAAAAAAAATTAATTATATTGTAAATTTTTTTATGCTGCTGCACTGTATTACTATACACACAGCTTGTTTGGGCTAGAAATGGGATGGAACTATGGAAGCTCTGACTTGTAGTTGCCACCACATATTACTGAATCACTACTGGGGACAACAATTTTGGTAGCTAGCCTGAAAAAACTTTAGCCACATTGTTCAATAGGCAAACCCTACATCATTAACTCATCATCACTGAACTAGAACAAGAGATATTCCTTTCTTCTGAGGAAACATGCTCTTTTCTACATCTTTTTCCTGCCTTATCTCCCTCATTATACACACACAGAGGCACTGGAAGAGACAAGGTGGAGTTAGGGAGAAGAAAGCAATTGCTCTCACCTGTGCCACAGACCTTTGGGGACTAATACATCACCCTCCTAGAGAGGCAAATACCACATGGCATGCTCTACTGATAAATAGTGTGGGTATCAAGATCACACAGGTGATTAGGAGAAATAAAGTACCCTCAATTTGTATTCACAAATCATTTCATCAGGAGGGTAAAGCGTCACACACAGACAAAAGCATCATGCACACATTTGTTTATTAAGTTGATCTGAAGGAATTGAAGGTCTGAATTATTTTTAGTTGGTGATAGTGACAAAGGTGTGCACTGGTAGCTGTTAATTTTCCATTTCCCAAAATATGGGAATCATCTCACATATGAAAGACTATGCCTCCTCAGCTCTTATCATTTAACGAGGTACTCGTAGAAGGGTGGGAAGTTGGAAGACAGGAAAGTAGGAATGAGAGGTAGATTTTTATTTATCATTTACGTAGAGGAAGGAGGAAAACAAGTTCTTCTTCAGCATCTGTCCCCCCTCCCTTTTTAATATGTTATGTGTCTGACTAGATACTCATTGCCTCTTTCACATTTGCATGGTACCTGGGGACCCCATCTGCACTGCTTTGCACTCCCTCTGAAGGTGGCTCAGACATGACCATGCCAATCAGTCCTTTTGCCTCAGATTCAGCTTGCTGTGGCATTCATTAACATAACATACAACATCAGCAACTGTCCCTTGACTGTAAGCTATAGTGGAAGTTAAAAAATCGTGCACCGTTTTTTACACAAAAGCCAAGACTTTCTAGGACAGACCAGAATTGCTGATTTCAGGAAACATGAGCACTTGCAGCCATGCATAAACCAGAAGCCAAATAACTATATCTAATACAAGTGCAAAACAGTATAATCAGCATCTTGTCTCATATTTTGTGTTAATAATAACATAAAGAAGCTGTGTGTTTCCTGCTGGCAGCTGATGGCTGATCCTGCTTTTACTTTCATAGGTGTAAAGCAACACTGGCAATGGAGTAAAGCTGGTAGAAAATGTGATTTGAATCAGTCTCCTAGTTTGAAGCGGGTCAGAACAGAACCTTGTCAGCCTGGAAGATTGTCGAATATGCTGTGACATTTAATCAACTGTTTGACTACAGGCTCACCTCTAGTGTCTGTGGTGAAGTGAACATGATTCCCCTCACCTTGCTTCACATCACACATCACTTTTCAATGCACTGCCGTAGAGAGCTGGGTTATAGCCTTTTTTTTTTTTTCCCCCCTAAGAGGAACACAGTAACAGAGGTCAGCTACAGTCATGAATTTTATGAAAGGTTTGCTGGGAAACCACATTAAATGGCAACATCAGTCCATACATCAGCTCTGCAGTGCTCTTATTCCAAGACTCTGCAGCTGAGTGATTTGCAATGTACTTGCATTTCATGGCCATCATTTTCAAGCAATGTCATTTGCCTTGGTATCAGACACTTCAGCTGCACCAGAATCCACCCAACTATTCATGATAAATTTCCTTCAAGGAAAAATCTTCACCAGAGACAAGCTCCCAGGATCACCAAACTCTATTCTTAGGAAGCCTTGGATATAAAACGAGGTACAGACTCTTCAAAATACAATAGAGGCTGGAGAGGAAAAGCTAAGAACAAAATTACTATCCCAGGATTCAGAAATGTAACAACTTTAGATTCAGAATTAAAACAGGACAATTTCCTTGTATTTACTGTTTGTACTAATCTATCCTTCATTTAGAGCAGCCTAGCAAAATCACACAAAACAAACTTGTGTACCTCTGAACACTGATCATCCTAAAAATCCCTATCACTGTCCCAACACAGAGAAGCATATATTTTAGGCAAACAAACACTATCTAGTATTATTATTTCCAGTGTATAAACCTCCAAATCAGACACCCACTATATTAGCATCCATGTGCACATAAAAAAAAGGGCTAGATCCAGCAGAGCTGACCCTATGTTCAACTGTTGCTGTGATCCTAATCTTGTCATTTATGATACAGAGGCATTCAATTAATATGACTGAGGTCAACAGAATGCTATTAAAGCATAAGATGAGGTCTATATCATCAATGTGGCAAATATAATGTTTCGTTTGTTAAGTTTTTTAAGGAAAATCAAGGCTAGTGATTTTTTTTCCCCAGAGAATATTTTTTCCAGCAATAACATTGCCTCTATTCCCATCATGATACCACATATTTTCTTCTATGCTAAATCATATTATTGATATTGGATGCCAGTAGAAGTTTTAGTATTGTAAAATATTCAGTTGCAGAACGACATCATGTCAACCACGTCACAGATCCACTAAGCTTGTCAATAAAAACATGTGCTAAACCAAAAGGCCTCTTAGTCCCTTCTGAGAAAGGGGCTTATCAAAAAGTAACAATAAACAGTCAAATGGTAAGAAGTTGTGATAACATTTCCACATCATGGAAAGAGTCTTTATCACCATGAGTAAACTTAATGAAAGTCTCATAAAAGTAATACTCCTACTGAAATGTCTCAAAGTACTAGACATTAGGCTGTAATCTTTATGGAGATCCTTCTTGGAAACTGCCTTTACTGGCATATTCAAGAGGGTCCTCCATGAAGTCTGCCACATACATTAGAAACTCATTATTGCAACCACAGACCATGACACATCTAGTGACTGTGTTCATTTTAGACCTGTTTGCTCCTCGTGCTGCAATGCAACAGGCATCAAAATCTCTTTCATCTGTTCAGAAAGCCATTTTTCACCCCAAATCTCATGTTTATTTTAGTTTGTACAGACTAAGATGGCCCTGTCTCCCCAGGACATGGACAGAACTTCAGCTGAAATCTTGGTTGGTAAAAATACATTTTTAGAAGCCAGAAGGATGAACTTACCTCAAGCCTACATTACAGAATACCATCGCATGTGTTGAAGCACCAACACTCAGAAGGAGATGTGTTAGTTGGCTCTTGCTATCCTGGACGAATGGAAAAGACACAGAAGACCCAGGAGGCACTCAAAGCATAGAGGAATACTAGAAGGAAGAGTGCCACTTGCAAATCAAAAGTCTCAAGAAGGGAAGGAGTTAATTATTCTCACAACTCAGGAAGCCCATTCCCAAAGTGGCTTCATAAACTTAATTTTTAAATGTCAGAATTCTTGCAACAACAGCAATAATTATACATGGATGCACAGCCCTCCAAATTTCACTTACAGATCTTTAGGCCAGAAGTCTGTGCCTGCAGCTCAAAGGAAAATGAGCACAGAGTTTCAGGTGTGATAGCAGCACAGCATCTGGCCCAGTATTTCAGGAAGAGCTGAACTTTGTTTCCTTATTCAAGAGAGAAAGAGGAGAAAGACACCAAATAGCTTTGGACCCTTAACAGCTGGGAGAAACGGCTGTAAGTCTTTCCTCAGTCTTCCTGCTCCCTGTTTCCACATTTATCATTTCTACTGCAGTTTTTCCAATAATCATTGTAAATGCCTACAACATCACATATCGACTACTCTGAATCAAAGCTGCTTTACCAGAAGGACTTATGTGGTCCATTATCTCCACCTGGTTAGGTAGGCACTCTGTATCCATGACAGGGAGAAACTGTGCCACTGAACTGGACACCTGTTAACAGTGTGATGGTTATGAAACCCTACTTCTAGTGGACCCATTTGCAGCCAAGGTTTACTGATGCACCTTGCTTTTGTTCCTAAGGCTCCACTTAACCTCTACTAACCCAACAGTCACTTTACAGAATGCCTTCTCACTAGCTCCAAGGAGACTGTGAGTGACTGAGCACAGTTCATTGGCTCAGTGTTTAGAAAGTAAAATTGCATGCAGAATTACCATAGTAGCTAACATAGCAGGAATGAAGAGCTACATCCTTAGAATAAAAACATTTTTTTACCTGATATCTCATCTATTTGTTCTAAGTGAAATACCCCTACTCCAGGAGTAGGAGTTCAAAATGCCAAGCAGGGATACTGAGGCAGCTGAATGAAGGGGTTGGTAAAACGGGATCAAAAAATCACAGTAAGTCTCCTTTCCATTTATAACTTAAGAAAGTTTGTGTAAAGAGTAACTGATTGCCTCAAATCTTATCTATATCCTAGTCGTGGATCAAGAAATATCAAGAAAGGATTGGCTGGCTTCTTCTGGTAAAGATTAGGAGCAAGTGTTTACATGAGAAGATTGAATCTGTGTTATTTGAGCCAAAACCAGAGGAACTTGGATAGGAAATTTCAGTGCATTATAGCATTCCTCAGATGTTAAATTCTAAGTCTGAATCCCTTCCAGGTCACACTAAAACCCAGTGGTTTTCTGATGATGCCTCCCAAAAAATGATTTCTTAGTGTCAGTTCAGTGCTTAAGGTAGAAGACTCCTCATTAGAAAATGGCCACCAGAGTAAATACTACCTGTGGTGGTACTTAGTTATTATAACCATAGCAAGGAAAAGCCCCCAAAAACAGGATTGGGAAGAAAGCCAGAGTTATCTTTTCACCCCTTCTCAGCTCTTGGCAAAGAGAACAAACTGATAAGGCATCTACAGAAAAAAACAAAACAAAACAAAAACCAAAAAAACCACAACAAATCCAAACAGTGAACAACTTGCTTTGCTTCTCTTTACATTACAGCTGTTCTATACAGCTGGAGAAATGCAGTCTTCAGAACTGCTGTTCTGATATTCTTTGCAAAAGAAAAAGTAAATATGCACATGCATAAATTTCATCAGTAGAAAAAATTTGAGAGTGCTTCATTGTATATATAGCCTGGTAAATAAGGAAGAGAGAGTGTGCTCTTGGCAAAACCATTGGGTATTCTGTGCTCAGCCTTCCCTCCTGGAATAAAATACAACCCTAAGTTTTTCACATTGGTTGATGTATGGCTCTGTTCTACCTCATCATTCTAGTATGATTCAACAAACATTATAGAGAAATTCTTCTGTTTAAATCCTTTACTGCAACAGAAGTAAATATCTTACTTTTAGAAAACACATTTCTTAAAGATAAAATACAATTCTACAATACTCTTTCAGATAGATTTGCCATAAGTCAGATATCCTTGTTCAAATAATGGACTATGAACCTAATTTATCTTGTGCCTTCAAGAAGTACAGAACTTGCTCTTATTAAGGTGTTCCATTATGAGAGTCTGTGACTGATACAATGAATTGTTTTTCAGCTGTGCTGTGGTTGCCATTATAAGTCTTCTGGTTGAATGAAAAGGCAATTAAGGAGGAAAGTATTTAACAAGAGACCAAAATAAAATGACACAGTTTTAAGGATGGATCATGATTACAATGACATTTAAACTGTCATTCAGCTAAAATAAAATAACAATATAGACAATGGCACTCTGGAAAGGGTGATGGGAACAAACCTATTAACTTAGGAGGAAAAAAACCACTTCATGCTGTCGTAATACCTTTGATTTAAGAGCATTTGGTTTTCCCTTCCCCTTCACTCCTCCCTAAATTACAGGTGCAAATGGGACCAACTCTAAGTTCCTTATTCAGATGACCTGATCAAATCTATAGCTGGATGACTCATATACCTAGATGCAATTTTCTAATCTTCTGTTTTTCAAAGACAAGCTTTCTTCTAAATTCCAGAGTTTTAAATGGATCATTCAAATCTGGGGGAAATTACTTCAGTGCATAATAAATCCAGAAAAACTAGCTGAGTTTTTCTATTGCTTAGAGGTTATAACCCAGTCATATATGAGGGAACAGTCCTTGTGCTATGCACAAATATAATATATATGACAGTACTGGTCAGTACACTATAGCATAAAATAGGTAAGTGGAAGAAAATAAAAGCAAAACTGTGAAAACTGTTCCTGTTAGAGCCGGACTACAGATTATACAGTATAGGTCTCCTGAGGTGTAGATATGAGATTTTGTTTATGTTTTCCCCAAAACATTACGAAATTATGCCTAATTGTTGCTCTTCAACGCCTTGTTCCAGCAAGGTACTCACAAGAACTGATATATCTGATACTACCTATAGTAGTAAGATGCCACTTCTGGGTCCTACTCTGTTTGCTTGTTGACTTTTGACATTTATGTATTGTTTGCTCGTTTAATTTTGTTAGTGCCAAAAATGGACCAGACCAGGTCTGAGCAGGTTGAAAATTTTGATTATTCAAAAATTCTGTCCAGGCACAAGTTGCTTTCGTCTCTGAATTAGTTTGTGCTGCCTTTAATGACACTGCTTAATATTTTTCCCAGAGCCTTACAGTAGGGCTTTTTGGAAGAGACAGCAAAATCAAAGCTTCTAATTTTTTCTTCTAATTCTGCTGAAAGTAATAAATACACATTCAATAGAGCTGTGTCTGAAACTTTCCTTCCTTCCCTTAGCACCAGTGTTTCTATGAAAGCCAGCTACAGTTCACATACTAAATTAACTTTTTCTTCCAAAAGAATAACAGAAATGGTAATGAATGAATGAATCTCACAAGCTGCCCTAACAAGACATACTCATACTGGGTCATACTTCACTCTCTTCTTGCCCTTTCCATCCCCTCCCACCCAAAAGTTACACTCAAGTTGTGAAGCTGGTCTGTTGTTCACACTGAGTAGGGATCATGTAGCACAGTTCTTTCAGGTTTATCAAAATGTGAACATTCATTTTAAAAAAACGTCTTGCAAAATGTTTAACTCGCAACACCACTGACAAGAGTTTCACTCTGTAGATCCTTAACCTGAATTGCTACAGAGCAAGCAAAGGGAAAATTAATTGTGATTGCAAAAGTGCCATGGGACCAATTCACATCTGACATGAATCAACTTCCACCGCAAGCATGAGAGTATATCTATGAACACTGGGTACGGTATTTCATAGGGAGTAGAAAGGCCTTTTATAATTATTTTCCTACATGAGATAAATCATGTAAAAGTTGGAGGATTAGTATAAAAAGGAACCACATAGCTTTAGTCAGAAAGAAATGCCTTTTTTGTGTGCGTGTATGTTAAAGAAACTAGAGATCAAAGAGGTGAGGGACAAGCTGAAATTTTATTTACCCTTATTAACAAAAGGATACATTTTAAAATGAGTTTTCTAATTACGTAGGGATATAACACACTGATGTAGTGGTTGTTAAATCTCACAAATTAAAAAGCAAAAGCTGAACTGCAACCCAGAGTTTTTAGAGCAGTCTCAGAGCTTGGAGAATTCATAAACCAAGTAAACCTTCTGACATAACTATAAAATGTGGTATAAACCCTAGGAAAAAATAGCCATCTTGAAAGGGTAACAGCACTTTTATGAGAATTTCAACTGCACCATGGCAACATCAACCCGTCAAAGCAAATGAAGGGCAGTAAAAGTAAAATTAAAAATGATGAAGGGGACACCAGCTTGCTAACAGCTTTCCAAGCTGTAAAGCTTTCAAACGTTATCTCTTCATTGGTTTGTTCAATCACACATGCCGGTTACCAAGCTTTATCATATTATGTATCTTTCCCATCACTGCAGGCTGCCAGGTTTTGATGGACCGATGCATAAGAAAACCAACCAAACAAAAAAGAGGCTTTTCCCCTTGGTGCACACCTGTCCTTCTTTCCCCTTATTGGTTCTTCTATACTGGTGTCAATGGTGACACCTCCTGGTGTTAACTGAAGCTATGAAAATGATGAGAGTTAGTTCAAATGACTCTTAGCTACTTCAGCTTCTCATTCCTCTCTCCTCTTTGCTCCACCCACAGGCCCTGGTGTCTGCCCCCATGGCTTTCAGCCCCCAAACTAGGGGTGTCTGCTCTCACAGGTGTGCCATGTGTCATATCACCTACTGCTTAGATATCCTCTCTTTAAATGTTCTATCAATCAACTGTGTAAGCAAATGGTGATTTACTAATACACAGCTTATTCATTATGTTGTAGTCAATTTGTTGAATTGTATTCAATTCCTTGAAGCATTTTGAGATACAGCTTTTATGTAAGACTCAAATGCAAATGTGGGGTAGGACTGTATCGTATACATCTAGTCTGAATCCCATTACTCCCATATAGACCTTAGTAAAGAACTAAAAGTGTAGTGCCTGCGATTCATTTAATAGCATTACATAATAAATATTTCTGCATTAAAGAGCCACAGCTTTCTGACTGGGCCTTTGCTCCTGTGATTCCTCTCATTTTTTATTAGCTGCAACATGATTCATGTTTTAATAACTTTCTCATTTAAAAATGGCATAAAATCAGATCATAAACATTGCATGTATGTTTCATTGTCATTAAAAAGATCTTATACTTCAAAAGAAGGTGTGTGAAAAGAGAACATTAAGAAAGTTTTAAGTAGAAGTATTTTTTAAATTAAAATCAGTCATTAAAGGACCTCTGCTTTTCAAAGTAGAGGATTATTAAAATGTAGATTTCTCAAACCATACATCTGACAGCTCCCTTTTTTGGGGCAGAACGTCCTTGGACTCTTTTATATTTAAGCTGTCATTATTGGAAAGGACTTGTGTTTAAGCCATTGCATGTACTGTGTAGCACATGTTCTATTTCAAGAACAAAACAAAAAGGTCTCTGACAATGTCATCACTAAATGCAAACAATACTAGATCTGTTAATTTTTTGATTTCTGGAGGGAGAGAAATTTTATGTTTTCTCCAACCGATCAGATCAGTATGACTATCATGGCAGGATATGAATGACTGCAAAAAAGAAACACTGCATGTTTGCACAACTCCATCAAACCCAATGGGGCAAAAATGGTCTTTTTTCTTGATGGCCCTACAAGATGATAACTTATGAGCCACAGGAAGGTATATTAACTTTAGACATATGAGAAAAGAATGTAAAATAGGACTGAAAGTTTAGAGTAGGGGTTCTGCCCCGGGCTGAACTTTGTCAAATTGAATTTTATTATACAAGATTTTCCTCAGTGAAGCATTGCTTTTTTCCAGTGCAAATTAGAAGAAAGCAAATTACCATCTCTAAAATAGCTGATATCTCACGCCTATGCAGGCTGACTGTTGCTTGTCAGTATTTTGGATCCACCATTGGTAAGCCAATCCATCCATTTAGACATCCAGGTGGACCAGGATCTGCTCCTTCATGATCATTCTGCCTCAGCAAGAACCTGAGAGCACCCCTTTTTCTATTACACTTGCTACTGTTCTGAGTAGGGCCTATCAGCTAGCCTAAAAGAACCTCCATGAAACTTTGCAGTGATGCCGAACTAGAGAATGGTCCCAGAGATCTGAAACATAATTTCTCTTAACAGGTTACTGAAGTTAATAGAAGTTTGTTCATATCAGTGTATTTGGATCAGAAAAGGAAAACCTACTGTAATCTCTATAATCTATCTAGAGCTAAAATTTCCAACTATCAGTACATACAGTCAGCATAGTACTGCTTGATGGTGGCTAATATTCCAGCAAGGGTATTTAATGAATGTTTAATGAATTCAGTGAATGCTTGCAACTGCTGCAAAATCCATTCAGGAATCTGTTTCGGTTTTTTTTTTTCTGGTTTTCCATTGAATTCAAATCAGATAAAATTCAACAACTTTTTTACAAAATCTTATTACAAACTTTTCTGAAGCCACAGGCATTAGCAATCTACAGTATGTTTTGAGTAAAAACCCCAGTTTTTAAAAAAATTAAGTTAAAGATGAAATTATCTTGATGAGGAAAAAACCATGTTTATTCATTACCTTTAGTAAAACAGATTTGCTCTTTTGCAAGTGCCTCTAATATCTAGAGAAAAAATTTTTTCAATTTAGTTTCAAAGTTGGAGAGGTCAAACCTATTTATAGGCTTTTCTTTATGAATGTTTGCTTTACACTGCTGATCAAAAGAATGCACTACTTGTGCAGATGACCACCTTCTTTTTCTAGACTGCCACCTGGCATAAGCACTGTTTGCCTGGATTGTGATCTCTCCTCTGCTTCTAGTGAACAGTTCCTAGGATTGAACTGTGCTGCTCAGACAGAACACACACAGCAGAGTTAATGCAGCTTGGACTGATCAGTTTGATGAGACTCATCAATGGTGATGACTTTACAGATGTCTTTGTTCACTCAGCATCTTTTCTGTGCAGTGTCTGAGTTCATACAAATAAAGGCGACTGAAGGTAACAGATTGTTCAAGCAAACACAGGAGAAATGTCAATGAGTGCTGAACCTGAGGAAAAGGATATTGATGGAGAGGTCTGTTGAGCTTATTGCTTATTCATTACACCTGATAGTTGACATAGATATCCCACTGAGCATGGAAATGAAGGTTGCAGGGTTTTTTTGTTAGTGGCTCCCACAGCTGCTTTGTCAATCAGTTCAGGGTTGAGACAGCCACCTGAACCATTTGAAAGGTTGGTGGTCATAGGTTGTCAGCCCATGCTACGTCTGAGGGATAGGCACAGAGGAAGCTTGTAGCGGTAAGTTAGCCTACAGGCTTCTCCTGCTGCACTGGTATCACAGATGAGACGTAAAGCCCCATCTGCTGACCTTCAGCCTCAGGAAGCACTTGATTCAGTTTTGGTTTGGCTGATTTTGTGTGACCAGGACCCATAAAATCTAGCACAAAGTCTGTGGCGGTCTCTGGACTCAGTGTCCTGCCAATTTTGTCTGGCCCGTTCTTTGTGTTTCACGGTGCTGAAGTTCATGAAGCACAGGCTTTGAACCAAGAAGGCTTTGATTTCTTTTTCAGCAGTTGCTACCAGTCAGGGAAACATGTTCTTGGTTGCCCAAAGGGAAGATGGAAGTTCTTTGGGGTCATTGCCAAGGCACTCCATTTATTTTTCTTGTAAAATTTAAAAACTCGAATGAATTCAGCTGTTAGTGTCTATTTTCTCACTGGTCTCAATTTGCTATTGCAGGAAGCCCTATAACTGTTCCTACTGCCATTCTGGAAATGCTACTCATCAGAGCTTCATTCTAGCTCTTTTTCTTACGGCATATCTATTTGAGAGTTCTGAACCACGGGTAAAGGATATGGCTGGAGCTCCCACTGAGTCAGCTCCTGGTGAAACAGTGCCACACTGCCTAAATGCATGAATGAGACAGACTTAGATGTCCAGAAATTGTATTTGCTTTCTAAGTACAGAACTACTACTGCTAGACATCAGGCATCAGTGGCAATAAAATAAATATTAACTTACACTCAGAAGAAGTATCAAATATTGGTCCTGACACACTTTTCAGGACCTTATGGCTCAAGTATTTCCTTATCAATGGAACCAGTGAAAGAATTACACATTTAGAATTGTGAAAAAAAAAAATCATAATCATACACTGTATTTAGTGAAGACTCATTATTCATGACTTCACACTCTGAATAATAAAATAACTACAATAAACTCTATTCAGGGCTCTTTCTCACAACAGATGTTGGTGTATACTTTCTAGCAATTACAGTAGGGAACCCATAGAAGTCTTTCAATAGCAATAATATAACACTATTGGTGGCAGATTGCTATCTGTTAGCTTACGTGCATAAGTTAATAAATTTTCAACTTTAAAATCACAATTAACTAAAAATTAAGAATAAAAAATTGTAGCTGTTATCCTTATTATGTCGCAGTTATTATTATCCCATTGGGTTTATGAGGGTGTATGCATAAATATAAACAGCTAGCATATGTGAGTAGCTGTGGCTTCAAAATTCAAGGTTCTGTCAGGAAAAAAAACCTTGATTAAAAAAAATCTGTAAAGGTTTTTAAGGAACAACAACAACAAAAAAGCCCCCAAACCAAACATCTTCCCTCCCCTAAAAATTCATCAAATCCCCTAAACCCCCAAACACCCAGCCAAAGAAACCCAAGCAAAAGAACTCCACTAACAAAAGCTTTTACTTTCCAAAATACATAACTGTCTGGTGTTCTTTTAAGTGTTCTGGAAAGAGTCTTTCAACTCTTCTGGGCAGGAATTGCTACTCAAATTAGAATCATCACTGATAGAATTTTATTGCATGGAATTGGCCTACAATATTACAGTAAAAAAATTTTGAAGAAATGACTCTCTATCAAATTATAGTAATTGATACTTGAAGGGAAAAACTACATTCCATATAAAGTTTTTTCAAATTTTAAATATACCTACTTAGAACCTGGCTAAAGACGTTTACCAGCCTTGTAACTATGTATCATTTCCCTTTCTGAATAGAAAGGGACTGCATAAAAGCTTTGTATATATTTTTGGTTTACCTTTTTTAGCTAATGAAATTTACTTATGATATTGAAACCTAAAGCATCAACAAAACCCTGGTTTCCATATATGAATCTTTTCTTTACCTTTGAAAGCCCAGTTGAACTAATATGTGCTTTAGACTAAATTATAAGAAATTTACAATATGACTAATCAAATTTTTTCCCTCCCAACTCACATGCTGGTGGGCAGTGGAATGAGTCATTAGTAATGACATTTTCAATATTTAAGTCTATTCACCCAGCCAATCTGCCAAGAGGAAAACTGACACAGTCTCTGGTGTGCCTACTCTTGAATATGAAGAATGGACAAAAAGGTTTGTACTTGGGTTTACAGATGTAATTTCATCATGCAGATGGATGCAGAAAAACAGAAAAGAACTTGGGACTGGGAGAGCAGGAGAAAAGACAGCACTCTTTTGTGACTTGGTACAATCATACTGTAGAACCACCTGCATGAACATGAAACAAAGACAGAAGGCAGCACATCAAAAAATGAGAGAAAATAGCTAAAGAAGTTATCTGAGCTGAACTCTTGCACTATTTGTCAAATTTAAGGCATTATTTCTATAATCATGAATAACCTTTTGGACTAGAAGGTGATAACGCTACTCTCTAAATCAGCTTCAATCTACTGTTTCAGGCACCCTATTCTGTGCCATGCCAGAACAAATCTAGAATCAGCAAGAAAAAAAATGATCTCCAGGATTTTAGTACTAGGCCTCTGAAGCAGATTTCTATCTTTTACGCTAGACCTCAAGAGATGAAGGGTTTTTTTTCATTATGCTTTTAGGAATAAGGATCAATGATTTCCCTTCAATCAAGCCCACAGCTCTGTTTGATTTCATTTTCTTATGTTTTTATTGTGTGGTGCCTTGAGATGTTTGTTTGATAAAGTGCCCCATAAACGGGGATTTTTATTGTTATTGTCACTGCACTTCTTAGGTCCCAAACTATACATTGTTGTTGTACTAGCATTTTAGACTGTCTGATTTTTCATGGCTGAGGAGGATTGATCAGTCTTGTTGCTCTTGCTAGTGAGACCAATATATTTTGTAATTAATAGAGTAGTCTTTTGTAGAGTGCTATGTTGGACTGGATGCCTAAGCAGAGAGTTGTTATTCTTTACACACAGCTCTGCATTTAGTCCAATAATAGTATCATATCAGTAAATAACAGAAATACAAAGTTTCCTAAGAGCAGTTCTGTTTCTTTGCTTTTTAATTCAGTGAGCCGTCCATCTCATCCAAAAAACTACTGGCTGAGATCTGAGAAAAAAAAAACTCTTTCAAATAAGCAAATCAAAGTGCTTCGATAAAGGTCGCAATCAGAGATAAATATTACATTCAGATTTCTAATATAATCAAAGGATGAGACAGAAGAGCTTCAAAAGACACCGTTTGGTGTCTTTTTAAAATTAAACAGATTCACAGTTTTTTTATTTTATTCCCTATCCTATCATCTTTATCTTATCTTTTTAAATTCTCGCTGCCCTTCAGCCTTCAGTCCAAATTCTGTTAAACCACACACCGTTGTTAAGAGTACAGTGCACGAAGTAGGTTGATGTGGCACACGAAGTCAAATTTGGTAAATACAGCCTGGAATAAATGGCTACACATGCTAGACAGTAGTCTGGGTCAAAATGTGTCAGGATGTGAATAGCATTGACAAGAAGTTCATCAAGTGTTAGTTGATCAAAAAGACATTATAAGTGATCAAGTACTGTAATTTAGGTGATCATTCACGCCAATGATGAGTTTTACTTCACAGACTTGAATGTGATCACAGTTACACTGGCATAAGTCCACAAAAGTCATTTTAAATCAATGGAATAATAAAAGACTTAAACCAAAGTAACAGAACAGAATTTGCTTATCTCTTCCTAAATGTATCCTAAATCAGATCTGCTCACTTGACTGATAAAAATACTTTTTAACACTTTTTATTGGTATAGCTCAACTGGCTCCGAAATACTATAGTGACTGGAGCACAATCCTTTTTAGTTCACACATAATCCATACTATTTTGAAATATGTTCTGTATTTAGCTTTGGACCAGAGAATTGCTTCAGCTGAGCTACTGAAATTTCTGCCAATGCTCAACTTTTATTGCCAGGGTCAAAATACAGTTCCAAAAAGAAACTGTTATTCACAGTTCCCAAGTCAAATTTGCAGAATTGCCATTTAAAGTAAAAATAGTGTATTTTGCTTGCAAACTGAGCACAATTAATGCTGTAAGTTAATAAATATGAAGCCCCGTATGGCATATAATGGAGCCACTTTCAAACTATACTACACATGCAGTTAGAGTGTGGGTGAACTACAACAGAGAGTGTTCTAACAGCTGATGGGCTAGGAAGAAATATGGATAAGTATGCATCAAAATTATGGCAGGTTTTCACTGTTTTACTCAAGTGTCTTTTTTTTGTATTGGAATTCTAAGCAAGCCAACCAAGTGAACATACACCTTGTGTACTGAACAGAGTAAGAAATTTGTGATTTTCTACTTTGGTTCATTTTGGCAAGAACAGATGGAGCTGTTTTCATTTTTCAGCCCTTTGGTCCCTTGTGCATAAGCTATCATCATGCTAATAACTTTCACTGTACCTGCAATGCAACTCCTTACACTTCTGAGCTTTTTTATTTTGGTTAATGCAGCTTTTCCAGACTCTGGCAGTTATTGTAATGGCAGATGTGCCCAGAGATTTGCTTTATATTAGGGAAGTCAACACCTCATGCCAGGGAACTCTGACATCTCAAGAGAGATCTGCGCAGTCTCACAGACTGCCAGTGTGCACATCCCGTGGTGTGATCTTGCATACCAAGGTCCCCCAGAAAAAAGCAACTAGTTATGCTCAGTAAAACCACATTGCCCATCACACGCATTGTTCTGCCATTACTAGTCACCTCCTTACTTTTTTCCTGATCAAAAGCATGAAAAAAATCCATAATGCATCAACTATTTTATGGGGAAGAGAAGATAGATGGTTCTGAATATTACACTGTGTTCAGTTGTCCCATTTCATCTTGAAATGCGCTGAAACACAGCTGGTAAGACAGCCACTAGGGTCAGACTGGAGTCTCCAGAGAGATTTTGCAAATCAAGTTTTCAGAAGTAGCTACTACGATCTAGATGCCTACAGATATCAACAATCCTCTTCAATAAGCTAATGACAAGTCCTTCTATTAAAATATTTTTTCACCACATAGTAGTTGTAATTTTAATTATATTTGACTGTTGCATTTACAATTCATTATCAATTTAATGGAGGCATTACAACTGTAGTTTATGATAACTCAGCGTCCTGTGATAATGTAATGAAATAATCTGAAAGTAACCATGTTTGCATTTTTCCTCATCTTCATCTTCCAGTTTAAACATTCTAGAAATTGCTGTCATTAACAACAACAACAAAAAAGGATAATTGCACCTTCTTGTTGTACCCCCTAGGCATTCAGTCCAATAATATCAATGCATAACATTCTTGCTAACTAGCAGTAAGACAGTAGTAAAAAATATACTAACAGTTACAAAGCAGCGCAAAGCACTTGCCACCAACAGATAAAGAACACAGAGGAAAAAAGTCCTAATTAGCCAAGAATAACTCAGGAAAGAGATACTGAAATACTTTGTTCATTTAAGTATTTGCCTTATTATAAAGAGCACAGAGAAACAAGGTCCTTATAAGCACCCAACAGTCACTACATAAATCATGCAACATGCCAAAGATAATTTGCAGAACTACCAATAATAGCCCATTAATACATTCTCATCTCATAAGAAGACCGGTAGGATACCAGAGCTGGACAAACTAGTCTGTGTCAGTGTTTCATTAGTGCATCAGTGTTTCCGCTAGCTTATGTGATCACCTTATTAAACCCATGCCTGCATACACAGCTTAGCTTTCTTTAACCTGTACTGTACTTTCAGAATTAGAATTGCACTACTTAAAATTGATTTGCATATGTTTCTGCTGTACTGAGTTTGAGCTGCATAACTGTCCCAGACTACCTTTCCCCCCCATTTCCTTTACCCTGGGATCACTACAAGCAGACAAATCCTTGTTTTGAAACATCTCCTTCTTCCCTGTGTCTCCAAGAGACAGCTTTCATTATGATCTTCAAGCACCTATGGTGAGGCATTCCGCATGCAGGATCAAATGACTACACACTGTAAAATCATCGGGATTGTCATATTAAAATAGCAGTAATAAACCAAATTGGTAATTAAAGCCATATCCTCCTGCACAGACAGGACAGAACTCAGCATCAGATAGCAGGCAATCAGAAAGAGAAAGCACAGAATTTGGGAAGATTGTTGGCAGTATTACTTCTGTGAGCTGAAAAAACAAACTTAGCCATAGGTAATAATGTGTTATTATTTCTATTATTGTAGGTCCTGGGTATCTATAGGTAGGACCAGGTATCTATAGCACGGTATGATCTCAGGAGCCAGAACATCAGTGCCTCTATAGGTAAGTTACTATTTTTAGTATCCAGTAGAACTGTTCATTTTAATTCTCAGACTTCTGAAGATATTTCCATAATGAATCAGGGTAGCAAGGTCCTTCTGGTAGAGGTTTCTATTATTTGTAAGTTTTTATTTTTATTTAAAAATTTAACTTACATTTTCTGCAATGTATTTGCTTCATTGGATAATTTTGGGCAATGGTCATGGAATATCCAGATTTTCATGATTCTGAGTTGGGGAAATCTGCTACCATGGTCATGGAGACATACATTGGCTGCATCCATAGTTTGCTGGCTCATGGGGAATTTGCTTCTAATGGTGATTTTACAAAATTCGGCAGACACAGAAGGATTATGTAGAAGTAAAGATCCACATCCTGATGGTAGCCCATGGAACTGGGGTAAGGATATACAGCATAATTCTGTGAAGGGGGTGGGCAGACAGTAAGGAATACACACATCTATTGTTTTCCTAACTAGGTGTAAGAGAATTTTCTTTCCTATTTTTTCATCTCTGGATTGAATTCCTTCCCCTTCCAGGAAACCACAAGCATTCTTGCACGTTTCTATCTGGTACTGATGCTCTGCTCAAAAGCTGTTGTTATAAATATCATGATGACAAATGAGCTCAGGGATTTTGTTGATGGTCATTTAACACAAAATGAATTAAATAGAAATCATGGCCATCACTGACAAAAATATTACTTGTGTGAATATGTGAGTTGACTTTAAGACCAAACAGTGGTCATCTTGCTTGTGTAGAACAAGTCTGTCATACCAGAGGAAGTAATTTAAACAGCACTTTTACAGACTCAGCAAATAGCTGGACCACCTCTATCTGAAAATAGCATTGGAAGTCAGCTGAGGAGCAGCAGTCTCATTTCACAGAATCATTAAGGTTGGAAAAGACCTCCAAGACCATCAAGTCCAACCACCAACCCCACACCACCATGTCTGCTAAACCATGTCCAAAAGTGCCACATCTACACGTTTTTTGAACACCTCCATGGATGGTGACTCTACCACCTCTCTGGGCAGCCTGTTCCAATGCTTGACCACTCTTTTAGTAAAGAAATATTTCCTAAAATCGAATCTAAACCTCCCCTGATGCAACTTGAGGCCATTTCCTCTTGTCCTATCGCCCATTACTTGGCAGAAGAGACCAACACCCACCCTTCTACACCCTCCTTTCAGGTAGTTGTAGAGAGTGATAAGGTCTCCCCTCAGCCTCCTCTTCTCCAGGCTAAACAACCCCAGTTTCCTCAGCTGCTCCTCATAAGACTTGTGCTCTAGACCCCTCACCAGCTTAATTGCCCTTCTCTGGACACACTCGAGCACCTCAATGTCCTTCTTGTAGTGAGGGGCCCAAAACTGAACATGGGATTTGAGGTGCAGCCTCACCAATGCCGAGTACAGGGGAAGGATGACTTTCCTGGTCCTGCTGGCCACACTATTCCTGATACAAGCCAGAATGCTGTTGGCCTTCTTGGCCACCTGGGCACACTTATGGCTCACATTTAGCCGGCTGCTGACCAATACCCCCAGGTCTTTTTCCACCAGGCAGCTTTCCAGCCATTTTTCCCCGAGCCTGTAGTGTTGCATTCCTGTTGCATTCCCAGGCACAAGAAAAAGAAGGCAGCCCAGAAAGACAGGTGAAGTTCCTTTGAAGAAAGGTGAGAAAGCCCTAAAAACACAAGTCACATGGGAACTTTTTATCCAGGAAAGAGGATCCCACGCACACCTTGTCCTCTGTCAGCCCAGAAACAGCTCACTTACCTGCTGTCCTGGTTTCAGCTGGGATAGAGTTAATTTTCTTCACAGAAGCTAGCATAGTGCTGTGCTTTGGATTCAGTGCTAGAAGAATGTTGATAACACGCTGATGTTTTTAGTTGTTGCCAAGTAGTGCTCAGACTGTTCAAGGACTTTTTGAGCTTCTCCTGCTCGGCCAGGGCATAAAACGGGGGCCAATCGGGACGGGCTGGGCATCGGTCGGCGGGTGGTGAGCAATTGCATTGTGCATCATTCGTTTTGTATATTCTGTATATTTTGTTATCATTCTCATTATTACTATTATTATTATTTTCTCTTACTAAACTGTCTTTATCTCAGCCCTCGGCTCTAACCTTTTTCCCCTTCCCGATTCTCTCCCCCATCCCACTGAGGGGGGGGGGGGGGAGTGAGCGAGCGGCTGCGTGGTGCTTAGTTGCCAGCCGGGTTAAACCACGACACCTGCCAAAGTAGTTTCTCTTGCTTCATGGCTTGGATCAATGAACTCTGGCACAGCTTCCAAATTTTAGTAGTATCAATCCTGCCACAGTTTCAGAGCATCTTGACTGCAATGCCTAAGGACATAATTACTATATTTTTTTAATGTTTTGTCCTCTGTGGCCTAAAAGTCAGAGGAAGAAAATGCTGGGAGAAGGCAGCTGCACACCTTTTCACTCATCTCCCTCCCTAAAAGACTGCCAAAGGGAATTTCTGCAACAGAAAAGGAAGAAGCTTCCTGAGCTCCATGAGACCAGTGGGCAAGGAAAGGCAGGGTTTGTGCTCAGGAAGGGAACATTGCCCTGTTCTGCAGCTTTAAGGTAGAAACACAGTCTGTCCCCTCAGGGACAGCTGATTTATATGTAAGTGGGTGTTAGCAAAGCACACGTAAGAGACATGAGACCCAAATTCCTGGCACCCCACTTTTTAATAGTAACATGGTACATTTGGGGGGATATCCATATACTCAAAAAGTCAAAAGGCAATGTGGATTAACAGCTGATGTTGCCTTGTTCGTATTTCTCACTTTTTTAAAAATAAGCAAGGCTGGTTAGAGATACTAACTGCAGCAGTCACATGTGTGGGCTGGAAGACAGCAAGTGTACAGATGTATTAAATGTATGAAACCCCCTCATATTCAAACCCTTCAAGAGGGAGAAGTTGAAGCTCCAAACTTGCTCTGAATACTCTACACTGTTTGATAAGAGATCTCACCAAAGTTTCCTACAATAAATGAGAGAATAAATGAAAGGATTTTAGCTGAGGTTAATCAGGTAGGTCAGGCCCAGCATCATCTGAGAGTAAAATCGGTTTCCATACAATCACATGAGGTCTCATTTAACTTTTATTTTGACTATATTTACAAGAGTGGGACACTTCTTTAATATGAAAGTCTCTGAGAGGCTTGGCATCAAAACTAGTAACTAAGCAATTACCTTGTAATCAGACACAGTGTTGACAATGCAATCATGTGGCAACATGTAATTACACAGCGTAACATCATACACAGTATTTTGCACTACGCCTTGCAAACTAAGTGCTGCCATATTTTTTTCTCAAGCTGAATAAGACTCCAGAGATTCTAAACAACACACTCAACCTGAAAACATGATTCTCACAGCTTTTTTGTTGACATAAGTGAAATGTCCAGACAGGCCAATAAAAAAAAAAAGGTAGAATATACCTTCTCCACTCTCTTTTATTTAGGGTAGTATGAAGTGTCTTAAAGGAAGAGTTTGGAGACCAAGCCATATATCTGTATCTCTCCCCTGGGGCAGCTTCTCCAACCACTGCCAGCTGCAAGACCCACTCCCTGCACAGGAAAAATTTAGCAATTCATCATGTCAAAGAATAAGGAGAACTTCTCTGACTCTGGGGATCGATCTTAACACCCAAGGGGCACGAGGGCAGGATATAAAGTCTCTGAGTTACTGTTAATGTTGCCTTCTCGTAATAAAGACCATCCATTCCATCCATTGTTGTTAAAATTCTCAACTTACTGTTTTTTCCTATGAGAAAACACCTGCATTTTTGGTATGTCTGAAAAATGACCTGATGCATAATAATAATAATAATAAAGTAAGAAAACCAGCACCAAATACTTACAGGCTGTGGTGTTGTTTTTTTTTACAAAAAAACCCCACAAACCAACCCAAAACCAAACCAAACTTTCCATAATTTTAGAATAAATGTTTGTTGCACTTCTAATTTCTAGAGTGCTCCAGACAAACAGTTTAAATTGACGGCTTGTTAGTGAGGACAGGCCCCTTTCTGAGATGTTTTCAGAATGATTGATTTACAATAAAGTGGCTCCTGGTGGGTGCACGCAGGTGGAACTGATTCAGATCGATTCCACAGAAGCTGACTAATCAGCTGTTTAAACTGGCAGAGTGCTCAATGACAGAAACAGTGCAGCTATCATTTTCTACCTAAGATTACAAATTAACTTGTTCTGTTTATCCTGTATGCCATCAATATGGAGAGAAGCAGCTGAGAGGGAAGTGGGAATCTGGACTGATGGTATAAAGCCTTCTCTGCAGATGGGCTTTCAAACATTGACAATAAAGGCACAAGGGGAAATTTCATTACCATTAATGAAAGCAGTGGAGAGAACCACCAAATGAGGAGGACTCCTTTAATTAATTAACTGGAGTGGGAAGTCAACAATATTTTTAAAATGTGACCACAAAAGGATAAATCAATGCCAAAATGGCCAAGAGTAAATATGTACAGTTTCTTCCTCCCTTGTCCCACATACCCTATCAGTCTGTTCCTCTCCATGTATATTATATGCATACCAGAGGACTAACATCTTTAGGGACTGGTATTTCCAGAAATGATTAATGCTAGGTAATCAACATTTCAGCCTCTATAGGCATATCCCTGAAAGTGTCATTTTTACAAGAATGAAAAACTCCATGGGGAACTCAATGTATGCGGGTAAGTGAAAGGTGTCAGAGAGAATGTGGGTAAGTGAAAGGAGAATAGATATTCCCTACCTCAGAGCTGATAACGAGAGTAGGGGCATGAGGGGGGTGGGGGCTTAGCAAAATAATTTCTAACCATCTCCCATCCATAATGCTTCCTTCATACAACATCTTTCTGGCATTTAAAAAAGCTGTGATTTTCTTTTTTTTTATCCTTCCTCCCCCAACCCACATAGATATACCCCATATATTAATTACATTTAAAGCTGCAGAAAAATATTAAGTATGCCCCAGTGCAAACAGTGGCTCTTGTCTTCTTCACAGCAGGGAGTAGAGACGATGGTGTTAGCAAATGAGTTTTAGCTAACCTACCCAAACAAGTTTGCCTTCACCAGCCTTTTCGGGCTTACCTGAAAAAAGGAGGAAGACAGAAAAAAGGTGAGTTTCTCTGAACCTATTCAGTCCTCTCTGCAGAGCTTGACTAACAGAGTGATAATTGATAGCAATTTTGAGAGGCGTTTTCTGTGCGTATTTATGGTCTGAGAGCAACTCATGGCACCTGGGGTTAAAAACAAAAAAAAACCCCTATCCACCTGAGAACAGTCAACACCTACCAAACCATTCAAATTAAAAGCAGTCATTGAAAAGTGCTGCACTAACACCAGTGTTTACTTTAAAGAAATATAGGACTTAGATTCATCAGTCCTATAAACATTAATATCACTGTCAATCTGACTTACTACTTGCACACATTTAAGGAGAGACCCCAAGATGTGCCACAAATTGAAATTTTTATTTTATTGTAACTTGCGAGATGCATAATATACTGTCTTACTGTCATCTGCTTTCCTCTCATATTGATAACATAGAAAATAAAATACTAAGCAGATACTGCCATCAAATTTGGTGGCCTAGGAGGTAAATATTTTGACAGATGTACTGATAAAGCTACTTTTTATTGCTACAGAAAGGAAAGTAAAACTTGATTGTCAGTAATAAATGAAAACAATATATTACCTGTATTGCTATGTGCATGCTAAATGTCAAAAATAGTCGGGTATACCTTTATCCTGACATAAGTTTGTGAAGGGCAATATGTTTGTGTCTAAAAAGGAAAATCAAAACAAAACTCTTTTGAGCTGATCGACCACGATCTCTGGATACTCACAGAATAAATGTTAGCATTTGCCAAGAAAGCAAAGGACTCTCATTTAAGAGAAAGCACTTATTAAGTAGGGTAATCAGGAAGCCACATGCAACCTTTGGATGTGTCACATTAGTTTCTATGATGATCTGTTCTTGAGAAGATTAGCCTCTTGACCTTCACTGTTTTAGCCTTCAAAAGTGTTGAATGCCCAGCACACTGAAGTAAAATTTAGCTGCTTCATTGCTGGCTTCCTTCTGAGTCCTCAACCCTGACCTGAAGGGATCTTTTCTGACTTTCTGTCTCCAGAGAGAAGAAATAATTCAGTGCTCCTGCAAATATAGGCCTATCTCTCCCCTGAGCAAACTGCCAAAGCCAACTGAATTATGTGTGCTGGTATTGTGATGTGGGCTGCTCACAGCAAATTGATCTGATAGCGCTGAAGTCATTTCACTTCAGACCTCAGGTTGATGTGCAGTCTCAGAGGTGAGATAAGCTACCTGTTCTGAACTGAACAAGACATGTTTCTTCAAGATAAGATTGGCAATTCAAAAACAGCAGCTGCTTGGACAACCAAGCACAGGCATTGAGCATGATCTATCACACAGAGTTTGGCTCACATGTATGTAGCATGGAAACAGAGACACACTTCAAACTTTTGCTGCCTCAGTATCTGAGACAATTAACATATGGATGTATTGTACACAACGGAAACTAGTGGAAAACTCAAGAAACAACTTATCAACTATCCAAGTAATGTGGGATGATGACGTCATGAGAAGGGAAGAAGAATCCCAAAGCACAACCAGTTTCATTCTGGGTTTAGATGAGAGCAATAGTAATTCCAAACTAAGCCCATATATAACATACTGCCAGTTTCCTTATTTTTTTACATCTTCTGGATACTGGTGATGTCACCTAATGCCCACATTGACTGCCTACCCTTCTCTGAGACTTCCCTAAAATAATTTTTGACTGAACTAGGTCATTTTAGAAAATATTTTAATTTTTCACTATGAAAAGTCCATTGTGGGGTCTGAGTAAATACTATTAAGTTAAAAAAAAACCAAAACAGTCAAAATTCGTGTTCAGTGATTGTCATTATACTTGTGCAGTATATACATCTGCATAGGAAAATCTGTTCTGATCAGAACTGAAGTTTAGGGAAGTCAGCAATATTGCAACTCCTACCAAACTTGTTCCCTGTGAATATACTTGCAAATGATATCAGATAGTCCTTTAGCCATGTTCCTGTAAGCTAAACACTCTTTTACTATAAAGCATATTTTCTAAACTTTTAATCATTTGTCTAGCATTTCTTTTTACCTTCTCTAGTTTTCATATTTTCTTCTTAACTGACATCAAATTTAGGCATATATTCCAGAAGCATCTGTATTAGTATCCAGAGAAGATTTTGCCTGTCTTCTCATTCAATATTCCTCTTATAGATGTTACCCCTTCTGCTGTCAGTGTTTTTCACAAAAATCTGTTAATCCACACTACAGTCTTTTGATTTAATCAACTCCTATGTCAACAGAAACCTTATTTTGCCCAGGATCAGTGTTGGGGCTGACAGTACATTTCATCCTCTTCACCCTTTCTAATGATGAGTTTTCTTCTAGCTCTCCAGAACTTCCACACTTTCAAAGCCTATTGCAAATCTACTTTTACTGTGCAGAGGTCTTAGCTAGTTATTTTTAAACAGAAATTTTCAATATCTTTTTTGTACACACATGAAATCTGAGTGTAAATTAACTTACTGCCGTAAACAAGGGACCATTAACACTGATTTTAGACCAGAATAGTGTGTCTTCCCCATCACCTTGTTGGTTATTATTTGCATTGCACCTGCTTAAGAAATTGCTAGTATGCAGTGATATACCAGCACCAATGCAACTGCATTGCCTGTTGCCACGCGTACTATGTATCAACAGAAGAAACATGGGACAGAGTACAATATTTCCAGAGGTACTTTTCCATTACAAATTAAAATGTGGTTCATGACTCTCTCCAGACTCATGCTCCTATTTTTTGATTAAAATACACCTTTGGTCACCTCCCCCAGTGTTACCACATTCTCTCACAAGCACTCTGATGCTCCTGGGGATAAAGAATCACAAGTATCTTTCATTTCCACCCAAGAATAAAAAGATGATTGAAAGCATGAATATGTAAAAAATAAGCCACATCTTATTTGTTAGCAGCAGTTGTATGCTCTTCAACATGAATTGCAAATATAGTTGAAGTCTCAAATTCTTTAATGCAAAAGCTCTAAATGCTGTAATTTTCCAGTTATACATCTAGTGAATATCTTTCAAAGCCAGGAAGAGAGTCAACTGAAATCGAGCTCTAATGAACATCTTCCTCACCAGATCTGCTACCGTGAGTATGATTATGAAGCCAGTTCTGAGCTACCACAACCGTATGACTAGATGCAATAAATCTAGCTCTATACTACTAAGCTTCACTATCAAACCTGTTTCAAGTCTATGACAAGTCTGTTTCAGCCAGTAAAATCTTTTAAAAAATAGTTCAGAATTGCATAAGAATAGGGCAGTGCTAGTGCTGCTAGTGTGCTGTGTCTTGGAGTTCCTTTTCTCTTGTTCACAACCCTTTACTATAGTTTGAAGTTGAATCTTAACAAAACTGTTGGAAACACACCATTACTTTGATATGAATACAGTCTATTGCTGTTCGAACATTCAAAGGATAAGCCCGAGCGTGCTAAGCATGCTGCAAACACAAGCATGTGGAACTCTGGGCAAACACCATTGCACTCTGTGTGAGTGAGGCTGAGGCTCTTCTGCTCAAGGAAGAGCAGAGTCCCCCAAACTTTTCATTCTACGCAAACTTATTCAAACAAAGATGAAATCTCCAGTCTTTATATCAACCCACACCAGCAGTGTTTGTTTGAATTGTATCAAGCTGCCACTAGAAGAGTCTTAATGAACTTTAGATACATGCAAGGATACTCACAAAAAAACATTTAATAGAAAGCCATGTCTTTTTGTTATTGGTCTAATATATTGCCTTTTAAGTGCAAAAGTATAGGTTAAGTACATAGGAATTGCTATCTATTCCCTGTAGGTTACTAGCAATCATTTCCCTTGTTCAAAAATGTAATTGCTAGGAATTCCAGATGAAGATTAATTATTCAGTAGTTACCTGCTATTTTCTAAGGAAAAAAATACTAAATGAGGTCAGAGGAGTGAACAAAACTACATAATCACTGTAATCAGTGACCTAACTATTTATGTACGATAACACTGGGCTGCTTTGAACCTAGCAGAATCTTTCTTGCCAAAGCAGTTCCTGTGTTAACTAGCCTCTGAACCTGTGACTCTCTGTAAATGGTAGTTTTACAAAAGCAAAAATATTAATAAAACATATTCCAGTAAAAATATGCGTTTTAAAGAACTAGATTTTTCCTCATATCTTTTGGCCACAATCAAAAGACCCACATTGTCCTGCATTTTGCCTTCATAATCTCAGTCAAACTACTAATCAAATTCTAAAGTGAGGGATGTGGTAGTATTTCACCAGTTTTTTATACATTTCCCCAGATCTGGTGTACAAAGGGGAACTAACAAATTACACTAGAAAGTTTTCATATACTAACTGCAAGTCAGTGGGGAAAAAATATTAAATAATATACATTTCCTGGCTCTCAATTCAGAAGAAACTTAGCATTTGAGTAGATGTCATCATTGATAATTCTTTTCTGTTGTTGGTGGTAACCTTATAATCAAGTACATAAGCTGTTAAAAATGGGCAAAGAGGCATTTATACAACCAGCCTAAAGCTTTAGGTTAAAGCCCTGTTCTTACAGACCTGGTACCGAACTGGTTTTTCCAATTGATTGCTTTGCTTTGGCACACATACCTCTTTCAAAGTCCCAGATTGGCCAGGGTTCATGATCATGCCCTATGAGATTCATCTGTGTGAGCAAAATCAGAGGAGAGAAAAAGTGTTAGCCATAAAGATTTCAGTGAATTTAGAAGTGTGTTTTAAACTGAAAAGACCACAGCATCAGTCAGATCTGAGGAACAGGGTGGAAAGAAGGATTCCTTAAACAAGATTCACAGGAGAAAGTAAAAAATAGACATGACGAAGACTTACATAAAACAATGCAAATGGTGGTAACTGATGCAAACTCTGTTACTTTAATATTTGCGGAAGGTGTGGAAAAGCCACCAATGATTACTATGATGTTGACTGTCAACAGATTAAAGGAATTATCCTTATGATAATTCAAACAATTAAATTTTTCACTGACAGGAGTGTAAGTCCACACACAATCACTGAATATTTATCTAAAATAATTTCTCAGTAAAGAAGAGTTTCTAGGACTTTCGGGGATGAGAAATACTCCTCAAGCTAGGAAGAGAAGGACAGAAGTTAATTTTTGAAACAACTGGAAGAAAACAGCATGTCAAAGATATTTCTTTAGATGTGTATAAGCTGTTGAGCATTCAATCATGAGTGGGTTTTCAGTGTTGCTTTTAATCTTGAAATTGCATATGTACAGCTTAATTGCCCATAGGCAAGAACTGAGGGAGTTGGGGTTTTTTATTTAAAGGAAGGCCAGATGTCTTCTGTATTCAAAAACTGTTGGTCAAACCAAACCTTTCATTCAATATTTCTCACTGTCCCATGTGTACAAAAGATGGAAGAAAAGAGAGAGTAAGTATGGAATTTTTATCAAAGATTTGCAGTTCAGGGAACCAGCTTTAGATCTAAGAATGCAGTAGGGGTTTCTTCCCAGGTGGGGAAGAGGATAATTAACATAATTCAGGGAAGGAAATTAATTGTGATAGATTAGAATATTTTCTATCAAATGCAAATTTCCCATTGATTTTTGTACTTGAATTCTAACTGCTATAATATATGGAAGATAGGGAAGTATAATAACAATGATGACATTAATAGCACTCTAGTGTAAAGAATTATTAAGACTTAAATGTGATACTTTTCAATAATGGTAGATGAACTGAATTTGAGGCATATTCAAGGAACGCTTCAAGCATTGATTTAATTTAGTTTTATACCCAGAAAATTGGACTAATGTCATGTCACCATCCTTAGGCTTGAAAAGTAAGAAAATTGAAGATTTCTTCTTTTTTTCCCCCCATAGCCCTTATAGCTAAATTGTTTCTGAACAGTAATTTATATTTGGTACTACCTTTACTATAAACAGTATCATGAGCGAGAAGTTAAGATATATTGTTTTGGCACCAGGAAGGGACACATCCCTGTCTTCTCAGAACTGCGCAGGATGCAGTGTGAACTAGGATTTTAAATGGGGAGTCTGGACAGAGCTAGCCACATCACACTCTCATGGGCTAGCACTACAAAAAGACATTTGTCTATTCGTGTTAACCAAATGGGCTGGCCTGATTAGGAAGGTGATTTTGTGTTTTGTCAATGAGCACTAAAATAGTTAAACTTACTGATGTCTCATGAGGCTCTATGTATGACATAGTAACAGTTCTTTACCAGAAAATATTTAGCATATAAAGAGACAAACATAATCTGTGACATTATGAGAACAATTTGTAATGTTTTCATCCCCCTTCTGCATGATACTTTGAAGAGGAGGAGTCTCTTCCTGGGATGCGAAGCAAAAGGAGGGCAAGTTTAGAAACAGAAACTAAGTGGACCATCGAGCCCTGAAAAATGCAAATGAACAGGGATGCTTTGGCAGCAAGAGCAAGAAACACCATCTACCAGTCACTATTTTTATAGCATTTGAGTTATACCATATGAGCTTTGTAAGAAACAAGTAAATGCAAACAGATCTCAAGACAAAAGCCTGTCTTTTCTGACATGGGTCAACAAAAGCAGTATGTCACTCCAGTTGCTACAAGGCATGAAAATAAGATGCCCTAGATTTGCTGCCTTGTTTTATCTCAGAGAATAAATTTAGTTTACTTTGGCATGGCAGCAAAGTTAAGCTAGTGTTAGGTTTTTCATGCCCAGCATCAGCAATGAAAGAATGGAAAACAGTTTGCCTCTCCGTAGATATTATCCCAACACTACATCCCAAGGTAAAGAGTCTGCATAAACCCCTGAGATCTACAGCAAAATGCATGGGGGAGGAAATGCATGATGTATTACATATGTTGTACTCTTGGGGGGGGGGGGGGGGAAGTTTTTTTGGTTTTATTTTTACACTCATAAAAGAAATTGTTCTGTGTGGCAGCTACTGTATTATTATTTCACATTCAAATGATGTCAACACTATTCCCTTATATCTACTGCAAGAAATTCACTATTACAACTTGTGTGGGGTTATTTCCCTAGCAAAAGAGTAATTTACTTTTTTTTTTAATGTGGTTCTTGAGATACTGCTATTATTGAGGTTTCAACTATGGATAATCTCGTGTTTTGCACAAAATAATGGGTTTGGGGCTTCCATTAAGGACCTGACAGAGGAAATGAGACCTCTGCAAATTTTTTCATCACTGGCAGGCTGTTACAGCCAAAGGCTCCAAAAGGGGGGCTTAAGTGTGCTGGTGGAAGAAGCCACAAGAACAGAATGGAACAAGCCTCTATCCTCAGAGGTTAAAGAATCCGAACCCACGGGTACCCCAAGTGGGCTGAACCATACCATGCATTTTAGGATTCTGTGAGGGGGCAGCTTGCCTCTGTCTGCCATATTCCTGCTTCCAAAAGGAACTGCCCAATTCTGCCTGAAAGTGTTAGTTTTCATGGAGTAATGAAGTCACACATATACATCCTTTTCCGTATGCTAAATGTGGTTTTGAGGTGGTGATGCATCTTAGGTATTCAGCTCAGGCACGAGTCCTGAAATTATTATTAGATGAATTTCAGGTGACATTGGAGTTCCTTCCCTCACTGAGGGACATTGAAGAGCTATGAGCACTCAGTTTGCTGTCTCTGTAGCGATAGGAAGACCTTTTTTTTTTTTTTGTACCAAGGCAGTATTTGTAGCATGCTGACATACATTGCAGGGGAAACCCTCTGTGTTTCAAGTGGAAAATCAACCTGTATGTAAAACAGATGCAATTAAAACGATGCAATGAACGCAAACCTGAAAACAGACAAGTTGGAGTTTAACACAACTGAGCAGGAGGTCTACATTCTTAAAATACAGCAAGTATTTGGTATCAACAACCCTGGATCTAGGCTATTGGGACTCTTCAAGTTGGGAGTGCAATTGCCTGGGAAGATTTTCCCCCCACCCCTCTGGGAGCTTACCAGAATCTCTGCATTTTCCAGGACATGGCTGTGGCTGGGGGCTCGGTCGCTCAGCAGACCTGCCAGCAGAAGAAAGCTTTCAGTTTTGGATGGAGTCTGCATGGTCCCATGCTGTGAGATCATACACTGGCTTTATAGGAGCTGACATGAGCTGGAACAGAGGTCAGAAAACCAGTCAGGCGCAGCTCTCTGGGTCAGTTCTTCAATTTCAGCTGTGAAGTTACAATCTCCACAATGCTGCAATTTCCAGTATTACTTCCCACTTTAAATAACAGGTTCAGATGCTGAGGGAGGACTAGTATATTCTAACTTAAAAGCTGAATCTGAGATTCTGAAAATGTATTTAGAAATTAGTCTTATCTAGTACTGTGATTAACAGCTTCCTGGAAAAGTACTGACCAGTGTTTGAAACTTGTGATTTAACAAAGTGGAGAGGATATAATAAGTAATATTTACTTAAAATAAGCTATATTGTATAAGTAATGTATAACTAATATACACTGTTTTGAAATAGAAATCTTACAATCTTTCTTCTTACTAGGTATAAAAAAGAAGGCCTATACATTTTTCACAGTTTAAGCATGTAGTTATACGATATCTCTATGTAGATAGCAACCTTCTGAAATAATACTTATTAATCAATGCTTATATAGAATATTACTTTATGACTCCAATCCAAAAAACTGCATTGTTAAACATGTAAAAAAATTAATCATATAATTAATGGCTGTACTGATTCACAGCATTTGGCCAGAGAAGTAAAGTGAGTAGATTTAAAGCTATTGTTCAAGCTATTATATTAACATGAGATAACTAAAAAAAAAAAAAAAAAAAAAATCCAGCTCCAGACCAGTAAAGTGAGTAATTTGAAGAATTTTTCCAAAATTAGTTACCTAAAGAGAGCTACTGAGGACAATTAATTCTCCCTACATCGTATACACCCTCCATTTTAAACACCAGAAAGGGGTAAATTAACTTTTGAAAACTCTCCCTTCTTACAGGTGAAACCTGAACTCAGCTAAAAAAAGCACCTCACCTGTATAATAAATGGCACACAAGTGGCATGCTCTTATTTCATAACACCAAACAGGTATCATTAAAATTTCATTTTAAACTCCCATGATGTCAAAATTTTTTAGTTCTTACCATATGCTTGGAGCTCTTCCTGAGACAAAAGATACAATCCATAAGGCATGCAAATAAACATCACCTTTATTCTGTATAGATAGAAATTATTTTTAAAAATAATTTTGCTCTTACTGAATACTGTAAATTTAACATGCTGTGGCATGCTTTCCTTACAAAGCAGGACTGAGCTAGCTCTTGGGAGAATTACATAAGGTATCTCCAAATACCTCTTTAAAAACTATTACAGCTTTTTTGGTATGGACTCATATGTGTTAGTTGTGTATGTTGTAATATTGTTTATTTTTATATAAGAATGTTAACTGTTAGATGAACGGACTAAGGTATTTTCTGCCATTATGTTAAATAAGCAAAAAAAAGTGCACATTAAACTTAAAAATTTGACATGGATCCAAAATAGGGACTGCACTTTGTAGAAGACATTCATCATCATGAATCTCTCAATCTTCCATCTGCTAACTATGGTCACAGTCTGTTATGAAAAACACCGCTATTCTTCATGACAATTACTTAGCCTTGTAAAACTCTTCATTAGCGACTGTTAATATACAAAAATGATGTTTTAACTTAGACACTCTCAGTCTGAGAGTCACAATTGTACCCCAATTTTAAAAGTCCTCCATAAAGTCAAGTTTTTGTGCTGAACTTCTGGTAGTTAGAATGTGATTAGTATATCCAAAGAAAATATTATCTTTTAAATTATAAAACATGGATTTGAAATACCTTGCTAATAGTTGTCAAATGATCATTAATAACACAAACTGTAATGAATTTTGAATATACAGGAAACATGAAGAGTATTATTCCTTTGGAATTTAAAAGTTTAGCAAATTATCAAATTAGCAGCACCTCCAAATAGCAGATTCATTGGTAAATTCTCATAAAAAATCATTCACAATGAGCAAATGAGATAACTTCATCAATGTTAATAGAACTTAGTCCTTAATAAGTAGGGTGCCTGAACAGCATGTTAGTGGGATGATCCAGCTTTAGCTGTGGAATTGCAAAAATACTTCCATTATTCCTAATCTTTTCTAAGGCACATTTTTCAAGTATAGAATAAGTTTTCTCACATGTAACTTCATGTCATAGGGTTTTTTACATACCTGACTCTCAAACATTAAAAGAAATCATCTGCAGTTGTTTAGTCTAGAGAAAAGGAGGCTGAGGGGAGACCTTATCACCCCCTACAACTACCTGAAAGGAGGTTGTAGTGAGGTGGGTGTTGGTCTCTTCTCCCTGGTAACAGGCGATAGGATGAGGGAAAATGGCCTCAAGTTGTGCCAGGGCAGGTTTAGGTTGGACATTAGGACAAATTTCTTTACTGAAAGGGTTGTTAAGCATTGGAATGGGCTGCCCAGGGAAGTCGTCAAGTCCCCATCCCTGGAGGTATTCAAAAGGCAGGTAGACGTGGTGTTTAGGGACGTGGTTTGGTGGTGGGATGGCAGGGTTAGGTTAGCAGTTGGACTTGATGATCTTAAAGGTCTTTTCCAACCTAAATGATTGTATGATTCTATGATCTCATTTCCAAGAAGGCACACTCTCATTTTTAGTGTGGCTTCAATTGCCTAAATTTGCTACTTGACTGTCAAAATTATTCAGGACTACATTTAAGGTGTATTTCAGAATCCTTTTGACAAACACTTTAATTTTATATAACTCATGTAAATCCATAAACCAGCATGATCTAAAATTCCTAACAAACTTATTAATGAAAATTTAAATATGCATGTGTTACTTATGTGGTTTTCAGTTAATTATATAGCAATATTGTCTCATATACACCTTAATTAAATTAATTATTGATTAGTGCACTTTCCACTGATATTTCATTAAGACACAATAACTGTCTCATTATATCTGGATGAAGTTTTAATTAATTAAAGTGTGTCTGGAAGTGCAAAGTTAAGGAAACAAATTCAACAGCAGTATCGTTTAAATTCAAGTAACAGAGTAAGAGTAAGCATGTTAATTACATTAAAAAAGAATTAACCATGAAACTACTTTGGCAGTTTAAAGTAATTGATTTAATAAAGATAATGATAATTTCTAAAGGATTACAGTTTTAACAGGAGTAAGAGTAAATTTGTCTATGTGGCAAAGTAGGAGAATTCTTGAACTATTATTGTTATACTTATAGGATCCTGTCCTTTGTTTATTTCAGGCAGAAGCTCTTTTATTTAAAGCAGCATCATAGATTTCTAAATATGTCTTTATGACTGTTTATTTTCACACTGATCAGCTACAAGCTATTTCAATAGGTTGACGTTGTAATTCTCACATAATCTGGCAAATAATTCACAGTACTTTTCTGTTGTCATTAACTGTCACATTTCTGGAATTAAATATGAGCCCTGTCACTTGAAAGTCAGAGAGCTGCTTCTAAATTTCTCAATTTCATTAGCAATTGATTCAAATCACTTCCATAAAAGAGCCTGGATTGACATATGAATTGCAGTTGTTCCACAGTTTAGTGATTAATTAAGCAGGCTATCAGGCTCATGTTCAGCTATTTATTAATCTTAAAATTCTTGCTTCATTGTACAAGGCTTTCTAATTATTACATGTAATTACTGTATTTATCTTTTCTGAGTTTTGAAAAAAGTTAATTGGTGGGAAAAAACGAGCAAACTGTTTCTGATCAGCAAAGCTGTAACATCAATAACAATAATCTACGGGCAGACCTGAAGCAGTGTTAGAACTCTCTGAAAAAAAATGGACTGTGAAAGGAGCTGTCAACATAAAATAAAAGTACATATTTCTTTAAAAAATGGAAAGTAATGTCAGCATATGATGTTCAAGGCATATACAGTGCAGTGGTACAGTTCATACACTGTGCTTGGCTGTATAACCTTCATGATATGATATATAATTTGAATGTAAACAAAAAAACATAAACACACTTCTGTTACCCTTGCCAGGAAAGAAAATTGGGGGGGGGGGAGGGGGGAGAATTGACTTATGCTTAACCACACAAAAGCCATAAACAAAAGATAATATGCAACAGAGTAACTTGATTTGATAGCAACTCACTGACTTGAAGGTAAAGTTAACTTCTAAGTCCTTGGACAACATAGTCTTTGTGGTTTTTGAAGAAAGAATCAATAAATGGAGTTGTTCTGCACCTGAATTCTTTCAATTTCCCTTTTCTTAAAAGGATGACAGTGACCTTGAGAGATTAGTTTGCTTTGTCCCCTTTTAGAAAGTATCTACAAAAGGAGAGATTCCAGAATTCCTTTTGCTAATGCTCAGTTCCAGCAGGCTTCTCCTAATAATGTCGTTGATGTTACTGGCTCATTTTATATATCCCTTTTAAATTTCTCCAGATGTAAACAAAATTGATCTTGTAGGTGCCAACCTCAAGGAAAAGCTTAATCAAAAGTTGCAATTAACAAGGAGGCTCAAATATTTAATCTTTTCATGCTTCATGTTTACAGAACTGCTTTTAATTTAAGGCTGGGTGCTTGTGAAGAAGAAATATAAGCAAGTTCTGAGCCACTTGCAAAAATTGTGTGTATGCAACTCCTGCTTTTAAGTGCAAGACATAGCTATGCCCCAAACATCAGATGCAGCAGGGCTTTGGGTGATTTCTGGATGCTTAGGATCTGTGTGAAGTAATGACATCTCTTGCTATCTGGAGAAGAAACAAAATCTGTGGAAATTATGCACAAATACTTCCCCTGTTTCATGAAAGATCTGGAAAAAGGAAACTGAGCATGTAACATATGTGGGTCAGAGCTGGACTGAGCAGTTTCCTATGACAGACTTCTATTAGGGAAGTATATGAATCGACAAAGCCTTGTTTTGTTTTTTGGTTTTATTCACCTCCGTTTTTGAGTTTCTCAGCCAATATTTGTGTTATATTCAGTTAATTATTCCACAAAGGAGTTCTCAGTTAATGTTCTAAAACAGGTGACAACCTCTAGTCCCTTTTAGTTCTTCTAAAATTGGCATAATGAGTATATTATATCACATGTTGATCATCTATCTGCTGACTGCTGAAACTGCTATGCGGTGGCAGAAACAAGGCCCCAAAGGATTTACTTGTTAGTTTGAACAATACACCTGCAAATCTAAGACCCACGTTCAGCTTCTCAGATTATTGAAGAAATTAGATAGGAATAGTGGCAGAGGAGAAGAACCTTTCCACTGAAGGCTTTGGGGTTTAAAATGCACAGGCAGCGGCCACGGAGTGTGGGTGAAGGAAATATACAAAGAAATGTCTTGCTATATCTCTGCTTTCTCAAAGCAGCACAGGAAGCTGGGTCTTTCTGATTTTTTTTTCTTTTTGCAACATGACCACTTAGGCTGGAAACACGTTTTCACATAGGCCAACAGAAAACTGTCAGATGATAATTAGGTTCTGTCAATAATCTCAGAGCCAAATTCAAGGTAGTAACCCACAGGTGAAATACTCTATATGTCATTAGGTGGTCACTATTGCATTAATGCTCAGGTGAGATTTATTCCTCATATGACTATGAATCCATAGAGCATTCTTAGTATGGTAATGGGATTCAATGCACAAAAAGACGTTAGGATAAAAAAAATTGTTAGCTGCAATTAAAATGATTCTATAAAAGAAAATAAAAGTCTTCACATTCACAGAGCAATCAAAGCATCTTAATCTCATGCAGAAAGGCAATATTGTTCTTTGAATTGTAGCTTTATTCAGGTGCCGCAATCAAAACCCATTCTAAGGCATAGTCTTCACTTTATGAAACTGCAATCTAAAGCTGATCTCTTCAAAAGAAAGACCCAGGGAGATAGGGGCATTCCATTGCATGATATAACTCCAGAGGTCATTGAAAATGCCTGCCTAAATAGGTCAATATAGGATGAGAGTCGCAGAGAGAGCTGAAACAGCAGGTCCACAACAGCAGGTCATAGCTGAGTCAACAGAAATTAAATCCCAGTAACAGTCCCAAGTACTATCTGCTGAAATTAGATTTTTTTAATCAAGTGCCAGAGGCGTGTAAGACCGTAAATCCTATAGACTTTTAGTGTCAGTTATGCTCCTAAATGCCGTAAGCACTTTTGAAAATCCCACCCTGGACTATTCTGTCCATTGGCTGTTCTAGAAAGCACCACATGTGGTTTAATAACTATAAGCAAGCTGAATTTCAGCTTTTCATCTCAAGATGTCGTCTTGAGAGAACAAATTAATTTAGTGGATTGTTGGTTTTAAGCTCATGAAGAGCATAGTTATAGGTTCCTAGCAGCTTGGGGATCTGAACAGTTAAATAAGGCTGTGCTGAACAGACTTACCTGCTCAGGACTGGAAGTCCCATGGCAGCAGTGATTTCTTTCTGTACTGTTTTTGGAGCAGAGCTGGCAAGTCTGCAGTGAACTGAATGTCTCAGCACTTGTGCTCACTTTACTCATCCAGCTATACGGGCTGATGCAGCTTTACATACCTTTAGTATTTCTCAACCAGTGATGGGGTCCTGTTCACAGAGGAATGGATTTTCCCATCCACCATGATTGCAGCAACTTCAGGAAAACTTTTAAAAGCATATTGTTTTCAAGACACCACTTTTATTGAAATGGAGTTATCAAATCAATGTCTTTTCACAGACAGAAACTTTCGCTTGTACTCTTTTACTTCTGCCTCCTAAGTGAATCCAGTATTAGTCAGGCCCACTATACTTCATTGAAAGCTGGCAGTGTAAGTTACTGTACAGCCTCAGAGAATGAAAAGAAATAAATTCAGGCACTAATAATTTATAATTAAAATTATCATGCTTGCTTGAAAACAAAAGGTATGAATTCATAGGATTCAAAATGTTACAAGTAGCCACATGTGGTTAGCTTCAGGTGTCAAAATATAGTACCATTTCCTACAAGATTGTCATTTCCACCAGATACCTCCCATGAGAACTAATACAGAAGTTTCATTTAATTGGTCTATATGCATTATTCATGGAGCATATTTTTGTGATAATTCTGGCATTCATTAGAGGCGAAGGGGCAGTGGGTTTTCTCACCACAGAACACACAATATTGAACCTAAGGTACAACGTCTTTCTAAACATGAGCAATTACAGGAGTTGTAATAAAGAACTGGCAAATCTTTTAGGGAAGAATGATAAAGAATGTATTCATTACTTACAGCAGAAACAAACTTCCAAAAAGTAATGAAAGTGCAATATCAAGATCCAGTACTGCTTAGGACCTTCAAGGACTCACATTTGTTAGATGCTTGTACTCCAAAAAGAATGCTCAGTTATGCGTGAGCATGGTGATCCCATCAGTGCACCTCTTTCTCCTTGTATCACTTTTGATGACATAGAGCTTCAGACATGTTGGTAGGGCATCCTAACACCATTGGTTCCACCTATTGCCAGATAGAGAGACTTCCAACCACTATAAGAAATATGCAGTTTCCCAGTCTATCTGTTTTTCTACAACAGTGCAAAGGTATCAGAAAAAGGGACCAGGAAATGTCCCGTAAACTGTACTAGCTCTGCCTGACTTTTTTTTAAGCAAATCAATATATTACCATGGCAGACACCCAGAAATTGAAATTATAGCACCATAAAATCCATCTAGCCTTGAAATTGACTGGAAGTAAAGATGAAACAAGATTGAGACTAGAGACCACTTGTTGGTCCCTATGTATTAAAAAACCTCCAAGAATGTTGTTTGACTGAATATTTGTTTAAATAAATGACAACGGGTTCTCCATAGCTTTGAGAAATCACATTCATGAACTGTTACTCCAACCACTGCAAAGTAAATGTTTTCTTTCCTCTTGATTAAAATGCAATATTTCACAGTCCTTAACACAAACTTGCCATGAATATTTTAGTGTATAATGTTACATCTATCACAGACACGTGATCTACCTAGGAAAATGCAAGATTAATGCATACCTGTATGCCTTATTCAAAGACATTTTAAATGAGTCTGCAACTTGCACAAAATGATCAAGCACAAGCAAGAACTGGAACACACTCTGGTTGTCATAAAGTGAACTGATTGTCATCTAACTGAGAGTTGAATTTATAAGAAGGCATTAATAATGAAATACTTTCTGCATTCCAATATAAACATATATTTAGATCACAGATGGTAATCGTCTTAACTGTTACAGTCAATTGAGTGAATAATGCAATCTATAACAGGGTTCACAGATGAAATGGAATTTATAGTTGTTAGTTTTTACTAAGAAGTCAAAGATGACTTGCATGTCGAAAAAATATGCAATAAAAATGACTTCTTATATTTCCTCTCTATATTAATTCATATAATGAAATAGAAAAACATGTGTTTGGTTTAAACGGGGGAAGAGGATAAGTAGAAGTGATTTGAAGTCAGAGGGTGCATCAAGAGTTATGAGATACACATTCTCATCAGCGATGTAAACCAGACTTAGGTCTATTTACTGCCACTGTCAGCACAATCAATAAATAACATTTTCCCTGACACAATGCGATGAACTGCAAGCCGCAGCCTCAGCAAAGCTCTTTTCCTTTCCTTGCTGGCAGGTGTACCACTCTTTGCTCTCTGGTAGAATACACAGAAAAATTCTGAAGGCTGCTACATCCCAACAGAAGATGTGAAAGGCCCATCACAAATAGATAACAAAATGTCTGTTCTCCAGATTGTGCAGTACATAGACAGCCAAAGAAAAGTCACCAAACATATTCTCTTACCACAAAATAATTCGAAGTGCTGCCGAAATGTGTTAGTATAACTACAAGTAGTTAATCTAAGCAAGTTTGCTCTTAAGAAATTTAGGTTTATTTTGAAATTTATTTTCAAATAAATTGAATATTTGAAATACTTGAAATAATACTGAATAATTGAAATTTATTTTCAATACCCTTTTAAAGGGAAAATTAAAAATTTAAAAAAACCAAAAGAACTTAAATTAACAAATCAAATAGTATTACTTAGACATAATACTAAAGGAAAAAAACACAGACACAATCCTCACCATATATAGAATATGATTTAATAACCTTAGAAGGAATCTTGAAAAAGGATGGAATAAGAAAACATTGCAAATTTTGCATGTTCTCAAAAGCACGGGTAGTAACACAAATACTGACCAAACCAATTCAAACTTGATCTTGAGTTTTGTCAACTACCACAGCACAACTGTTGTTTCATAAGTGCACTCCTGTTTGCTTTATGGACACCTGCAGGCAGGGTCATAGCTTAGGTTTAAATAACTACATGCAGGAAAAGACTAAAGAGTGTGTGATGTGTCCTGCTGAAAGAAGTATGTCGAGGAAAAGTGTCATAAAGGTATGAGCTGAACTAAAGTCCAGATTCTGGATGCAAAGTTCTACATGAGCTTTTGCAATTAAATACAGCTTGTGCTGTCCATTTACATAACGGGAAAATATCAAGTGTACTAAAGGAATCAAAAAACTTGGGGAACAAAAAAGAGCATGATTTGAACAAAGAGGAAAAAATAAAGCTCTGTAAAGTAATTTTTTTTATTGTTACGCATTGCTATGCAATGATACTGTATGCTGCCAAAAGACACAGGGAGACCAAGGTCTGTTCCCAATGGCTGCCTAAAATGATTTCCCACTGCAATATTAATCATGGCAGGTCTGGTAGAGCCACAAACAAGAATTTATTTGTATGCTCTCCTTAAAAAAACCCAAACAACGAAACAAAAAACCCACATCTCGCTGTCCAACTCCCCTTAGCTAAACAAATGCTTTAAGTGTGCCAGAAAAGTTACATTTTCAATGAAATATTCAGGGGAATAATTGCTTATATTGTTACTCTCCAGGAGCTCCACCTAACTGCTAACAGATTTATACTTTCCCAATTGCCTTCAACAGAAATGTCTTTGGGAAATTCTTATTTTCTGTGACTGCTAAATGAAGTGCAATTAATATAGAATAATAATAATAAAAGCCTAAACAAATTATTTGGAAGAGCTGAGGCTTCTTTGTGCTGCACAATAGGAAGCCCTTGTATGAAGTATTGTATGGTTTTGCCCCATCAGAAGTACAATAGAGTGGAATTGAAAAGATCCACAAAAGGAAATAAAGCTTTTGAGAAGCATGATAGAACTTACATTGAATACTGGCAAAATTCAAAGTTGTTCAGCTGGAAAAGTTGGATAGCTACAGGATACTTGATTGCAAACAGCAAAATGAAAACTGATCAGACTTCAGTTGGAGAATATTTGGTACTCAGCTATGAGAAACAAGAGGAAACATCATAAAAGAAAATTCAGAACCAATTAAATTAGATACTTTGTGCACAATACACAGCTGGAATGATCTTTGTATCTCATATATTATGAAATATTACTAAAAAATTTAATCTTGGTATAAGGAATCTTTTAATGCTACCAGACTGGTAATTGGAACTTCTGCTTGAAAATGTGGAGGTATTGGTTTCAGCAACCAACTATATTCTTGTAGGGGGAAACCAGAAATGTGGTGGCTATTGAAGTCTTACCTGAAAAAAGTTGTTACAGTGGTTGGCCAACAACAAGCAGCTGTTCAAACTGCGACTAGTCGCTGCAGTTAATGCAAATTCTGACATATTTGCAAGAGGGATTTATTTTGGAAAACCTCTGTTGTCTTTTCTGTGGCTTCATGTTGAATATTCTGGCCCTGTGAAATTACATAGACAAAAATAATCTTCTCAAATGTCCACTGAAATTACAATAAGTAGCCCACTGTCATGCCAGTAAAAATGTACTCATCATTCTATATTTACAAGTTCTTTGTCCAGACTGGTTTTAATTGTATAAACCTAGCCTCTAACAGTCTGACTGCAGATATGGTCTAACATATCACAAACAGTGTTTAGTGGCCTAATTTCCATTCTCACCAGTTTTATAGTGGCACAAGAACTGGCACATCGTACGTCTGATCATGCTTTAAAAGGGCATCAGGGGAGATGAAACAGCCCCATGAATACATGGCATAACAACAGTCTTCTAAGTCTACTCTAAGACAGAGCAGACCTTTACGACAGCTGAGACATGGCAATGAAACACACAATCAATACAAGAGCTGACTCATACCTCAAAAAAAAATTTACTTTTTTTATCACACAAACTTCTTGTACATTTGGGGAAAAAAAAAGATTTGCAATTCATGCTCAGTCGAGACAGGCTCACAGCTTGATTGTAGGAAGAATCATCTTTCTCATCTTCCAGACTCATTCACATGCAAGGCAGCAGCTGGTCTACTTGCAGTTTGTCTTACTTTGCGTGTAGTGTCAAGTTATCTTTTTGTCAGCTTAGCCTTAAAGTTCACACTTTGTATCTAATAATATCAAATGTTTCACCAGAGCTTTTTTTATGTCATTGTAAACTGCAGTAACAGCAAGATTGTATGAAGGGCAGAAATACCACAGTAGAATAGGGAAGCTTAATGGACGACCTCATCTTGCTGTTGTCCCAGAACTTGCCTCTTCTCAGCAGACCCATCCTGAAGTTTCAGTTGTTAGCTTTTGGAGATACTTTATCAAGTATGGAGTTCTAAAAGATTAGTGCTTAGCTGTCATGACCTACTCTTTCCACACAACTCTGATTATACAGCTACTGTGTTTAAAATTGCAGAAGAAATCTGGTGGTTCCAAATCCATGTATTCTATTCAAATGTAAGAACCAACTCTCCAAGAAGGAACTCAATGAGTAAAGCAAGAGACCTTATTTGTTAGTTTGTTAAACTGGGTTTAGATTACGACAAAGTTCTTTAATTTACTAGAGCAGAACCATGCCACCTCAAAGAAGCCTCAGGACTAGCCTGCTATACAACTCTACTGGCTGGTTTAAATGGGAAACACCCCTTTTCCTTGCATCTCTGAATATCAAGCTCTAACGGGGATCACCATTTAAGCCCACCAGGAAATGTTTGAGGCAGGCTTTAAAGATGTAGCATGAGTTTTATTGATTTTCAGGTGTGGATTTTAAAATTCAACTCTTGCAACTATTTTGCCCAAGTCACCAAAAGCTGTGTGTATTGCTGATAGAAAAAACCAAACAGAATAAAAAGGCATGCTTGAAAAGGATCAAGTTTTTCTTAAAAGGAGAAAAGGCCAACATTCTGGGGAAAAAAGTATCATGCAAAGGTTTTCACTTTTGGCATGTAAAACCTAAGAACTTGATTTGATTAGGGAAGAGTCTTTTAAGATGATATTGAATGCTTAGCACTTGAATAACAATTCTGAGAGTACTGCATCAAAAAGATTGATAAATGTCTGTTAGATCTTGCTTCTTTATTAAAATGAAACACCAACACATCGCATGGTTAAATAGCAAGTTAGTGTTAGGCACAGATTGCTTTACCTTGGCATATAGAAAAGGCCTCAAAAATGCCTTTACTTTCTAAGTCTCACAAAATTAGCCTTCAGAAAAAGCTTCTTCCAAATGTAAAAACATCCACTTCAACAACAAGACCAAGGCAAATTTTAGTAGATAGGAGAGCAAATAAATTAAGCCTAAATATTCTCTTTTAGCCTTAAGGATCTCATTCAAGAGTGTGTCTTGCAAAAAAATAGAAAAGCTGATTATGCTGCTAATTTCAGTGTCATAAAGTGCTATTTTGGCTGCATGCAGTATCCCTCTTGGCTAAATCAACATTCTGATGCCATATAGGTATACTTTAGTTATGCTGAGCTATCACTTTGAAAAATGTTTCAATTTAAAGTAATACGATAATCTTACATTCACCCAGCCTTTAATTTGAATTGCAGGTAATGCAATATGGATACAGAAGACAACATATGGTCTACCAGCAGTTTTACAGTGAATCTCTTCTGAAGTCTGTAATTTTAATATTTATTTAGTACTTGGAATACATATATATATGTCATACATAAATACATTTCTAAATGCATAAGATTAACCCCTAAAGCATTTTAAAATGTTGAATACTACTAATTATTTAATGCCTAAAGTATTTGAAAATATGGAATACTACTGATTATATCTACTTATGCCTGGTTGTTTAATGTTGACAACTTAAGCCTGTAGTTTTACTAAGCAAGTAAGTGTGTCTGGTATAGAATGGCAGGTCCATTTGAATCAGGGAAGCAAGAATTCTTGGATTCTGTTTCCTGGTTTATGTAACAAGCAACTGCCTTTATATTGGGCTGAATGCAGAAGATAAAGGAAACATTTTTTTTTGTCTCAGTCAGGTAATTTCTTCTGTCTAGTGGAACGAAGCACATTTCTGCACCTGTGAAAGTCAAGCAATGAAGACAGTGCTTCCTTACAGTCTCAGACCCTGACTAGATGCATTTGCTAAGTAATGCTGAACTACTGCTATCCAGAATTTTCATTGTCACAAAGGTGGACTAGAAAGTTCCAAGCAAACAAAAGCTCAGAATCTGAACCTAACAAATATTTTCTATGCCAGAACTCATTTTTATAAACTTAGTCTGGCTCAGGTAAAGAGCAGACCCTAAATCAAAGAATTTTCTTAACATGAAGAGAACATTTCCCATGTCAAGAATGACTCCAGAGGCCACCAAGAAATAACTATAAATGCGAATACAGGAACACATATTCTGCCTTTCAAGAATAGCTCTTCTCAAAAGATTTCCAGACATTCTATACTTGTGAAGGATTTATTCCTCTCCATAGAAAAGAAAAGGTAATCATAACCATCTTCGACCTCTCTCCATAGAAAAGAAAAGGTAATCATAACCATCTTCGACCTTAGTACAGCATTTGAAATAGTTAATGAATGGGAAAAACCTTAAATGTTTGTATTTTTGGTTCCAGATGATGTTACTGGAAAACCTTACTAGCTTGTGTTCTGATAAATAAATATTTCAAAAACTGATTTTTGCACATCTTTCTCAAAGGAGAATGCCACAAAGAGCATTCAGTACGCTGTACCATGCAATGAAGTGCTAAGAAACTGCATGACAGTATCTTGCCAAGAAAAGTTGGAATCAAAGCAGAAATATTAATGACTGTGTGATCAGATGAAAATTGATTGCATGGTGCAGGAAATACTACTCAGTACTTTCTCAAATATTGTGAAAGGCATTTCATTATTCATTAGGTTAAACAAGGAAGTCAATAAGACACATTTGTCAATAACCCAAACTATTAGCTGATGACTGGATGATTGTGTATTGGATTGAATGGGGAGAAATAGCAGGTGATATTTCAGCTGGGCACTGATTTCAACACCTCATTCACTCAGGTATCTTAAGACATAACAGGTTCTAAGCCTGAGTAGCCTTGCAACATGTGAGATGAAGAGTGAAGAATAAAACTGAAATAATTCTTAATTTTCAAATAAAACCCCTTTTCCTAAAGTGCTACTTCTATAGCATCATTCTTTCATTCACAGCTCATGGCCACTAGCTAAGAGCTCATCTTCTATCGACATGTTTTCAAACAATATTTCCCAATTACTAAGCCACGTATGAAAGATGATTCTTCACGTAAAAAACTTTGGGGATTTTCTTTTCTTCTCATCAAAAATCGATGTACAGGAAATTGCTCAAATTTGTCAGAACAACCACTTCTGTTGCAGCTTAATCATTAGATCTAGCCTGCAACAGAGCCTGCTATACTGTCTTTCCTGAGAAATCAACTATCACGTCTTACAGACTAACCCATTTAGAATTATTTGCTTCATATCAGTGGCTCTTTGTCACTCTTTTTTGCATAAATCACTGGTGGAACCATGCTTGTTTCAGCCTGTTCCCAATTGTGGTGTACTAAGAAACTAGTTTCCAGAGAAGTAAAGATCACACACTCATCTACCAAAAGCAAGAAGGGAATGGCTGAGAAAAATATGCTTGCACTGAACAAGGGAGAATTTAGAGTTGTAAGGTGTGAGGTACGTCTATCACTTGCCATTATCTTAAAGCTACAAGGAAATAGGGAAGTAAAATATTAGTTATAGACTGCTACACTTTCAACATTATCCAGAAAAAGTCCCATTCATCACCTAACCCTCTCCTCCCCAAAATACTGTTTTCCCTTGATGGTGATACATGTCCCAAGCATGAGGGTTTTTTTCTTCCTGTCTTTTCTTATTTCTTTCTTCAACCAGAAGCACCCTAAATTACTGGCAAGCTACCTAAGTCAAAGAGCAAAAATTAGAGATGAAAATAAACAAACAAAAAGAAACAGTGGCATTTTCTTCCTTCAAAGTAAAGAGGCTACCTGGGCCTCATAAAATACCCGAACGAGGCAGGGAAGTGCCCTACGCAGCCACATACCTTTAATTCCTGTTGGCCAAGCTACTAAGAACTAGCTGCAGCCACATACCTTTAATTCCTGTTGGCCAAGCTACTAAGAACTAGCTGCAAATTATGTAAGCCTAACAAAAGGTCAGCAATTACTATTATTGAGGTGGAATGTGCTTCATTGAAATATTCAGTGTCTCATATCAGTGTCACCACCACAGCATTAATGGGATCAAGATGCAACAATAATAGTTTCCATGACAATGCACTACATGCGCTCGGCAGCACCTCCCTGGGTAAACAGTAATCCTTCAGAAAAACAAGAAGGTCATTACAGCAACTTGTCAAATCAATGCAGAGAGTGTCTGAGCCGATTAAGGCATCTTCTCTCAGCTCTGACACAGTGTCAATAGTACTGGGCCACTAGTGCTCAGTCAGATGACTGAAGTGAAATGCCCATCAGTCAGGGAGCTGAGGTGGACTAATGATTCCCTGTGCTGCCTATTAGAACTACATGACAACTCAATCCTGTTTGCTTAAAAAAAAAAAAAAAGAAAAAAGTGACCTTGTTGCTTTGTTTGAAGTTTAAATTAAAATTTCCGGGTTAACAGAATTAAATAAACAACAAAGGTTTATGGTTTATATTCCTAGTTTGATAATGTCTGCAATCTACTAGGGTCTTTACAGTCAAGTACAATGTAAATATGTATTCCAAGCCAAGCTATGTTCAAATGGATCTGAACTAATCTATTTGTAAGAGGGCACTATTTTAAGGGACTAAATGTGCAAAGACAAAGTATGGTCTAAAGATATAATAATAATCAGCCAGTGGTTTTAAAAAAAAAAAAAAAAGTGAAGGAAACATTCAAAGGAAAAAACTATTCTATACTTGCCAGCCTACACATGTGGGTGCTACTCCAGGTAAAGAAAGGATATATTCAATACAAACATTATTTGAAAGATGCTTTAGGGCTGTAGCGTTTAGTGAGTATACATAGTGTCACAGTATGTCCCCCAAAATACAGGGGGACAGTATGTACCTTATTATTTTATAGCTATCATGAAAATTTTTAACAAATAGTTGATATAACTCAAACATGTATAAGCATGTACATACACGCTTTTCACCTGAGGCCATTATAAAATTATGAGCTTGATGAAAGTCTTCATGTCTACATCATGTTTCTCAGCAGTTTATCAGTTTACATTACTGACCTACTCAATCAAGAGGAATACAGAAGTTATGAGGAGGAAAGAACAATCCTGGGCAGAATGTTTTACCTATGTTAAAGAGAAAATCTGAGCTGTTAGTAAAACTGAGATATTATCTTTCTTTATTCCACTCATGCACATACTTCTTTAAAGATGTACTTTTACCCACAACATTGGCAACAGTGTTGAGTCGACTTTAACCAGTTTGATTTCTGAGGAATATGCACCCCACCACTGAGCCTGAGCTGTGGATTGCACAGGAAAAGGATGAAGAAATACACAGCTGCCCAAATTCTTTTCACAGAAGCCTCAACACCCAGCAAAGCCATAGTTAATTGATGTTGGTGGACTTTGAAACAAATCCTCATTCCAAAAGCACTATTTTTTTTTTTCAGATGATGTGAATGAGAATAGAATAGGGTTCAAATCTACAGAAAATCTACTGTAAAGATATGATACAAAGCCTGTACAAAACCTGCTGCAGAGTAACAAGCATGATGAGGACAAAGGGGATTTATGTTTACCAAGAAATAAGTCACTGGAAGGACTAAATAGCTCAAGGGACTGGTACTGAGTTTGAAAGCTTTTCACCTCTTAGTATCAAGCTCAAATCTAGCCCCAAGCTGTAGCTATTGAAGGTCATTATCATCCAGTGGCTGTTCAATATTGTGAAAACAGCCCTCTTCTCACTGGACAGGGAGTCACATTTCAAAGACAGCAGCATTTCTGAGGTTCATTAGAACCCATAATTTTGGTTTCAGCACAGAGCACTTTATCAGCTGCTGAGCATCGTGCCCTCCAGAGGTTGACAGATCAGACAGGGAAAGTTTGCAGTGCTGCCACAATGCTGGCCGTACCGCATGTGACAGAGGACTTTTATTGCTATGTCTCAAATCTAACAGGCTTTGAACTGTAACTGCACAAGCTAGAAAATACAGAATACATTTAAATATTTCAGCACTTGAGTCTGGTTTTATCCAACAGGCAGTGAAAATTTTAAACAGTTGCTCACTCACACAACAATAGGAAAAGACAACATTTTAAGAGTGAATTCCCAGTAACATTTGCAGTGAGAGCAAGCCTTAGACAGGAAATATACAGACTCTTAGACTTCCTTCTGAAATTCTCATTCTGTGCTCTAAACAATTTATTAGTGGTTTATCTTATATAGTCATATGTGCAGTGCTTATTTTAATTCTTTCAACATTAGGTTTTATGATGTGTGTTTCTCTACACCAGTTGACAACTGCACTCTAACCGTGATTAGTTTATCTTGCACAAAAGGTTCACTTCAGTGCTCATTATTTTACATAATTGGATAAAGGACATAAAAATCAGTAAGTCTGTGCACTTTGCTTTCAGGCAAAGTAAAAATTAGTTATTCGAGTACAAATTTACCATTGTAGCATGAAATTTCCATTGATGTAGATAATCATACATTATTATTTTGATACATCTTACATAAATGTTTTGCATAAAAGATTCTCTGGATAGAATCATAGACGTTTACAGATATTCTGTCCATGGTGTTCCAGCATGCTCTGCTAGAGTTTGACAAACTAACACTATTCCCTATGTCCCTGGTGGCAGCCTATGTAATAGGTACTAGATCTATACAACCCAATAGCAAGAATTAAAAAGTATTAAGGTCTTTCACCGGGGGATGATTTAATTGTTGGTTGTTAATCAACCTGACTATGTTTCACTAATCTTGAATTACTTTCTAATCTGACAGTACATGCACGCATGAGAAAGAACACTGGGGAAAGACAGGATTTTATATATTAATTCTGAAACGTGACTAAGAGCTCTCTCATTTTACATGATGATTGAAACTGCTCTTCAAGTTAGCCAAAAAATAATGAGGAAAACTGATCTATTTCTACATGCAAATTAAAGCTGACATGGTGGCAGACCATTCTAAAACTTGAGGGGGGGGTGGTGGGTGGTGGAGGTAAGCAAACTAAAATTCCAATAACTGAAAAAACAAAGCTGATTTTCTTAAAATTAAGTGCTATTTTTCCATTAACCACTAGCTTCTAGAAGACAGATAATTGTATTTGTGATACCACACAGATCTTGAAAGACACTAAAGAGGCAGCATTTCTTTCAGGTTTCTAACAAGCATAGATAACATCAAAATTGAGTCATTTCCTGACTGTTAGGCAGAAACTCTTCTGGGTAGTTCATAATCATCACTGATGACAGTTACTGTCTTTATCAGGAGACAATATATTCATTTTAATTCCAATGGTGTTCTCACCAACTTGAAGAATTAGTGAGAAAAGAAATATACCTTTCCTGACATTTGTGTATAAATAAAGGTTGCAATTATTACTATGCAATCCCACTGTAGTTCAAACAGAAACTAAAAAACCAAAGTTTTAAAGAATGCCTATTGGAGAAGAATCTTTTGAACAACATGTCTCTTGGCATAATGTTTTACATATGACTATTTAAAGTTCTTGTTCAAGCAGTGCTGGTATTTAAATAAATAAATAAATAAATTTGTAGTGCATGATTCTTCCAAAGCCACAACCAATACTTTAAGGGTGACATCATATCTTGTCAAAACCAAAGGTCATGGAGTCTAAAACCTCAGACCTCTGTTGCCTAAATCTAGAATTAGTTGTTCAATGTAAAGCAAAAATGCTTAATTTTGAAGGTAGAACTTGAGGATATTAGCATATGCTTTCTTTAAAAGCTTGAACTGACTTTGGAAGTTTAAATATTCTTAGCAAAAATCATTTTGAATGCATTACTGCTTCAGAAGTCCCAAATCTAGACTTCAATTTCAGACATGTCAGTTTGTACGTTGAAATGACAGAACAAGTTCTCTAGACAATAATTTTCTTTGTACACACATGTATAAATGCATATGTGTGTGTAAACTTTTACTAATCCCTTTTAGCAGAGTCCTCTATAATGAAAGCAAATAGATTTTAACAACAAGTAGCTTTTTTTTTTTTTAAAGCAACCTACAATTTTTTTAAATTGTAGAATATCCTTTTCAGAGGCTTGCAAAAAAGAGGAAACTTAAAAGACAAAGAAGTAGACTAGCTAAAGCTAGGACCGAGCATCTTCTACCTGCAGCAAAGCCACATTGATCCTGAAGCACCGCTACAGATTCAAAAGCCCTCAGGAATTGAAGTTAAATTATGCTCAGCACTATCAAGAGATAGAGAGATGGCTAGTCAGAAAATCTAGGGGAACAGGCTATAGCTTCTCAGGGGTTCTATGGAATAAAGAAAAAAAAAAAAACCCTGCTTATCTTATATTGCGACTTCAGGCTCTTTGAGATGTTGTAATCATTAAGCAAATCCCAGAGAGCAGGGTTTTTTCTGTGAGCAAGATGTCAGTCCCCCAAGAGTAACACTTGAATTTTTTGGCCCCATAAATTAAGTTTGCAAGCCTCATAAACGTTCTTACAAATTCCACGAAAATTGTGGCTCAGAGAGACAGGCATGACTGAGAGAAAAGCTGTTTTTAAAACTAATAGTGTTCTTCAGAACTACACATTTGCTTAAACCTGTTAGGTTCCACAGGAAGGCATCAAGAGCTGTTTACTATTCTTTACTTTTTCACAGTTCTGTCTCAATTCAGAGCTCCTTGCTACCACAACCCTCAAAGGCTCACAATGGGGGCAGAACTGAAGATCTATAGGTACTGCAACACCTCAGAGAACCAATTTAGGGTAAGGCAAATGACGTTATTTTCTTATTAAGTATGCACCCATGTGGCAAACAAAATTTCCTCAAGATGGTAGTGGTAGCACCAGGCAGAGGCTGAAGGCTTTCTCCAGCTTGATACTCAACCTAAATGACATACTAACTGCACAGTGCTTATTAAAAGGTAGTAAGATCTACATGTAGCCACTTCAAACACCTCAAAAATTGGTCTTTCGGAATCATAAGGAGTAAAGCAAACATTCCCTTTGTCCTGGCAGAATATAACTTAAGGTTCAAAAGGGAGGATTTTTTGCTTCACTGAAAGAGGGTGGAGAAGTCATATCTGATCTATTCTGACATAATTTAGCCTGTCAACAACCTGCATGTAGCCACATAAAGGTAATATAAACTAATAAACAAAAAATAAAGGCATAACAGCATAACATATAGAAATCTCTGACAATGACCAAAGTATATCTTCATCCTTCACATCTTCCAGTTTTGCTTAGAGGAGAAACTCCATCAGCTACTGAAATGGTTCAAGAAGAACTGTGGTACTATCTCATGGATTAATTTGGACTATGTTTTCATGACCACCTATGCTATTTACTGACTGTCCATGCAACAATAAAGACAGACACGTCTCAATAATTAGCTCTTATAATTAAAATGTTATGAGCTGCATGGTCTGACATCCAAAGCGGGACTCAGAATTAGAACAATAATGCTGAAATTCCACATGGTCCCAGGTTTCTTCCTGAAACTATGGCTAACACTCCTAAGAAATTTCAGCACTATCAAGCACTGGGGGGGGGGAGGGGGAAATGTACTGGAGCAACTATTTTATTTATTCTGCTTCATAGAAAAATGGTAGTTCCAGTGAATTTTATAAAACCCAAAATCCTCCAGAAAAAGAGGAAATTCACCCAAGAATCTGTTTTCATGAGTTCTTTGGAGCACAAATCCAAATACAAGGGTAAGCTCTTCTGTAGAAACAGAATATAAGCTACATTATATGTAGATAGTGAGTGAAAAGATTGCTGGAAATGAAGATTAACCTATGAGCTTATGAAAAGTGATGACAAGAGGGAACACTTGACACTCATAAATGGTCTTCAGACTGTTACAGGCATTGAAGAAAGAATAGCTTTACAAATGGAGATTCAAATTTCTGTAAACCTTCAAGAGTTCTGTTAAAAACAGTGGAGAAAGACTCACACTGAGAGAAATGTATTGTGTCTGTTACATGTGTGTACTAGGGGCATAAATCTTATATTAAAAAGAACTAAAAATGAAGTCATTAAGGTCATAAGAACTTTCTGAATATGTCAGCTTAAGATGTTGTCGTACAAATTTTACTCTCCATAATAAATCCTCATATGCTCCCATAGGATGTGATGTAACGGACAATAGTGTTCATGTGCATGGAATCGTGTAACCCAATGGGAATCATAACAGAACTTGTTAAGCATCAGCAAGGTTTTGAATGACTGTAATTAAGTAACCTACTTCTTCCCTTGTGTTCCACCACGACATCTAAGGTCAGCTGCAACACTTGAGTCCCTAAACATAAATGTCAGGGGATGTTGACAGGAAATTCTCAGCAAAAGCCCTTCACCTCTGGAATTCATTTCTCTTATTATACTTTTGACAGAGCCTAGGTCAGCTGACAATCAAGATATAGAGCAAGGCCTCTTTCATAATACTTCCCGAAAGAGCCATAAAGATGCCTTTTAATATGCTATTGTGGCTAATTCATTACTTAAGCACACTAAATTAAATAAAAAACCATATTCTGATTTCCCTGTATTTTTAAACTTAACATAAATGGCTAGAAACTTTTTTTTTTTTTAATCCATCAAAAATCACCAAGAGAAACTATATATTAAAGAGTTGAATGGAAGGATGACTGAAAACACAACAGACGCACAATGTTTACATGTAATGAGAAAAGCAAAGAAAATGTACAGTAATGAGGGGTAATTTAGAGAATAATCAAAGAAATACTGTAATGACTACAACCAGCATATCATGCCTGAAGGGAAATATCCTGAAGGGATATCTTGCCTAAAGGGATATGGTCTATACCACAAAAGCTTGGAGCCATTGAAACCCCTAGAGAAAGATGATAATGGCCGTACATAAAGTATAATTTATTTACACTTTGAGGAAGGCTTCCATCAAGTCCCTAATGACAGGCTCACTAGTTACAATAAAAGCTGTGCTGATTCTGATAAAGCCACAAAGTTAAAAAAGTAAGCAAAATGGATCTGCAATACAAGGAGAAAATATATGCTGCTTACTAGGCAAGAAGAAATAGAAATCGAGTTTAAAAAATCTGTATCAAAATAACTCTCGATACATGATCTCATGGCAGCAGACAGGCTGTAGAGTGACTGCTCATAAGGAAGCATGATCTGATGTGGATCTAACAGATCCATTATCTTGGAAATATTGACAGAGCATTATAGAGATCCATCTATATATCTTATTTTAACATTTTATTGTTACTCTTTCTTTGCATGCATTTTTAACTGTTTGTGGGAAAGGGAAACTGAAGGGTCTTTTAGGAACAGAAGTCTTCTAGCTATTTTCCCAGTGTCTGAACAAATGAGACACCTATCAATAAATACATGTGTAAGGATAAAAGAAGGAGAAATTTAAAAATTACTGAAAAAGACAATATAAACAGCAATAACAGGAAAGTGAAAAATAATGTATAATTTTTTTTTTTGCATAAGACATGAGTCTTCTGTCTTTCAGCAATGTAAATCAGGAGATACTGCATTGAAACCAGCCTGGTTGTACTGGTGTACAGTGAACTAGTCAATAAAAAGGAAATAACCACCATCAAATCTAGACTTGTTGCTACAATATCAAAAGAGAAAATTTACCACCTGTTTGATGGAAATTAGTAAAGTTCATATTAACTTGTGCTTATTTCCTGTCACATTACTGCAACACTTCAGACCTGCAAATCCCACCAATCTTTCCTGTCCTGCAATCAGTTCTGCATGGTGCTCAAAACTCATTCTGAATAAGTATTGACATTTTAAAACCATGCCCTCCTCTCACAGCAATCCTAATTCTGTGTCATAACGTATTTTTTGATCCTTGTTTAAATGTCTATCATGAGATGCTAACAGAAAAAAAAAAAATAATAAAAACCAGGGTAAAGCTTCAAATATGGTGTAGTATACTCTTTTCAATACTATGATTTTATAAATGCACACAGAGTAATTGCAAACTACCACCGCTGCAGCTATAGCCAATTCATCTGAACCCACATCTACAAAGGGGATCTCCTTGAGGGAAAAAAAAAATGCATTTTTACAGTCATAGGTTGTATCACAATTTCTTTGGTTTATGGAATTAAATATTTCAACAAATTAATTAGAAGAGAACCATCAAGGCTTCCATCCATGGTTTTAGTTTTTCACAACTGAATACTTTTCATAACAACCAGCAAAGAAAAACTTCTTCACCTGGCCACTGTACAGGATAGTCCCTGCAGACAGGCTGGAACTGAAACCTTACACCTTCTGCCATGTGGGACCATTAAGCCTCAGAGCTGAAAGGTCATGTTCACTGAGTCCACCAATGAATCTGTAATTCTTTTATGCAAAATGGGTGGTGTATCCTTAAGGCCAGGAGGGGACCTAAAGGTTAGAAAATCCTATGTAGGACTAAGGACAGAGATTCTGGTAAGCTCTGTGGAGGTGGAAAGAGTGGGTTTGAAACTCCCCCATTTGGGTTGCATATAATTTTAAAGTCATGCTCTTCCTCTACAACCCAGAAAGGATTTGAGACTCTACATCCCTTATGGAGATATGCATATCTTTTTGAAGATATTCATATTCCTTATGGAGATTTATATCTCCATGTAAGTCAGGCACTCCTCTTTCCTGAATTTCCTGTACCCTTGCATTCCCACTCAGTGGGATATCTGCCATAGGTACCACAATGAGATTCTTAACATTTCTCATGCCTTCAATACAGAATTTAGAGATCTCACTAAAGGCTCTCAATGCCAGTCTAGGAAGGAGGCACCTAAAGATCAATAAATAACTATAGCACACAGCCTATACCCATCTGAGATTTTAGTCTCATTCCTCAAAAATACATGCAGGACCTGAATACTAAACCTAAAGTATTCAGATGTCTACATCTACACAATTCTTTCCTTGAGTAGTCAGTAAATTCTAGGTAGAGAAATGTTGAAGGAACAGGATGGGCTAAAGAATAGAAAACTATGGGTGCATAGCAGGAGCTGCAGCAGTCGGTGTCTATGAGGAAAGTATCAGAGAGATATGTTACTTTTTCCTAAAAGATTTTAGTTGTGAAACCAGAGCAGAAGCATCAATTGCAAGTTGTAAGAAGGACTAAAACTTTAAAAGGAAAAAACAGCAAGATAAGACAAAGAAGTTTGTTCACAGGTAAATAAGCAAGCTAGAAAAACCCACCCTGATTCCAAAATTCAAAAAAATTGACAGCAGGAAGGAGATTGGGGCTTCAGAGGAGAGAGATGTAAATCAAATATTCACATCTCATGATAGTAGAAAAGGCATAACACAAACAGTCTAGGAAATCCATGAGCATTCATAAGGACTTCTTTACTCACGTGAATGTACTCTTTGGGAGCAGTAAGACAGCAGGAAACAAGGGAGGCATTTATTTGAAACTGTAAAAATTGAGAATAAGAAATACTGTAATCTTGAACATCCATCAGAGCATAATTGCTGTTTTCCATTTAGTGGCAAAGTATGACTTTCCAAGGGCTGCTAGAAGGATCACGGTTTCACAAGGACAGCTCTGATGATGAGCAATGGTCCCAGTGTCCTAGTAAGAAGCTTTAATATCTTTTTCTCTCCCCTTGCCTTCCTCCCTTGCTGTGCCATGTTGACAGTTACAAAAGCTTGGTGTAATCCGCAGAGTTTATAGGGAAAGTACATTAGACATAAGGAGGGCAAGGCAGACATTGGCTTTGGCAGTTCAGCAGCAAACTCCCTTGATGGACCAAGAGAAATGCATTCGCCATTCGACAGTACCAGAACAACCAATCTGAGTTACAAGTTCACCATGTTTGTATGTAAAAGTATAAATTCACATACACATCAGTAATGTAGACTTCCAGTAGAAAATAAATCTTTTTATTTTTCCTTGGTTTACATTAATTCTGTATATATCCCTACAAACTTCCTCCAAAGTCAATTAGAGTTTAAAAACCTGAGTCTAAGCGAAAGAAAATTGAATCTTCTTTTTATCATTATATGATGAAACAGTACACAAAGTGAGAGGCAGTGAATTTAAGCATTTGGGATTCTGACTGTGATACATTTCTGGAACTGAAATCTCATCAGGAAAGGAACACGCAATTAAACCAGCTTTCTTTTGCATTGGTTGTTTCACATTAAGTATGGCACTTTATACACAGCAGAAAAATCTCAGCCCAGATTAGCAATATCATATATTCACAATGTGCAAGGAGAGGAAAGGGCACACAATTAAAACATAGTGTAAGCAAGCACAGTCAGTTAGCTCTGAAAAAAACCCCTTAGACAGTAAAACAATGTTGCAAGCCCACCCAACTAAACATTCACTTTAAAATTTCTCTTCTTTCTTGTAACACAAATTCCTCTCACAGTATCGTTATGAAATCCTCTTCTATTCTCTTGAGCATAAGCCATGATTTATCTAAAATCTATTAAGATCTACAATGGAGTTTTTGCTAGATTCATTACAGTTTGATGTCAAGTGGTGAAATCCATATAATTGTTTTCTACCAATATCTTTGTGTGCATTCCTTCTGCCATGCTACATTGTATACCACAGCTAGTGAATGTATGGTATATTCAAAGGTCCTCAGTAAGTCATTATATAAATACTAGAAATAAAACTCCTTGGATGCAAAGTGTAATATAAAAAATAATCAAGACCGTCTTTTTCTTTAAAATCCCTCTATTAAGAGGAGTTTGAACCAACAGAATTTAGCCCACTCTTTGATGATATTAATGAAGTAGTACTGACAATGATGCTATTTAGTTGCAAAATAAGAGCTTCACTGAACTATGAAAACAGCCTGGCAACCCATAATTTAAAAAAAAAAAAAAGGATAGATATGAATTATTCCTTCACTGTTCCCATTTGCATCAAATAAATTTCCTGAATTCGATTCTCAGCATCTTGATTCTCCCTCCCCCCCTTCCCCCCTCCAGGATCCTTAGTCATAATGTTACAGGGTTGCTTTGCAAAGATTCTGTACATATTTAAATGCAGGATACTTTCATTTGCAAAATAGTGCTGGGAGACACTAATCATGGACCATGCAAACATGAACAGTAGTGCCTACCTTGAAGTCCTTACATAACTTTAAAGCAAGTCTCAAAAATTTAGACAGCCACATACTTGCTTCATCAGTGCCACTTGGATGCAAGTGTGGAGACCCATTAGCTAAATAAATCCCTAGGAAATGCAAGAATTCTTAGTGTGTAAACTGTTGCTTGTTAATGTGCTCAAACGGTTCAAAATACCTACAGAATTGTCTGCCTCTGACCTTAAGACAGTTTTAAATCAATTCTAGTCTGACAGTACTCAGCTCTTCCTGAAGAGTGACCCAGAGACTGATTTTAGAAATGTGGTTGGAAGAGATCTCTGGAGGTTATCCAGACCAACCTCACATTCTGTGGCAGCTCTAATGCTTTTCCTTCTGGTGGAAATCTCAACAGAAGATGTTCCAGTACATTTAACACACTTAGTGTGTGTGTGAGTGCACTTTCACAAGTCACAGACACTTACAATGCAAAAGTTTTACGAGATCAGTATTGTACCAACCAAGACAGTATCAGCTGTTCTTTAACAAGATGAGAATATTTATTTGGTATATGCTTGAAAATAGCAATAAAACATCCATTACCTTTTAAAGGACCTTGTAACTTTTCCTGCATGCCTCTTTTCACATGTTGTACTTGTTGCCAAACGCACAGTTCTGCAACCGCCCCCCCCCAAGGGCTACTAAATGAGTACACAACTCCGTGAGAACTTTGCAGCACAGAGTAACTCTGCAGTAATGAATCATTTTGTAGCTCATTCCATGTTATAAGTTTGTAGTTTCCTCCATTGTACAACAGACCTAGACCTGCCACAGTGTGCAACTAGTAAGGCAGAACAGCAATGAAAGAATTTAGGGAGGTTTCTAACATTTTTGTGTTGATGAACCCCACTGCTTCCGTGGTAAGGACCACCCATGCTTCTTTGCAAAGCGGACTACTGCAAATAATAGATTAGATCAGCTGTAGCTTTGTCTAGGCAATTGCTAAAAGCCTTCAACTAGATTCACCAAGCTCTTTTGGTCATAGATTACAGCACTTCACTACCTTCCTAGTGAAGATGTTTTTCCTAATGACAAAGCGACCTGCAAAGCCACAAGACATGATAACATGAGGCTTTTTATTTACTGAACCCCATCTGATTGCATTCTGCATTGCTACAGTTTTACCATGACTCATATTGATGGGCCAGTGTCCTGGTTTCAGCTTCGATAGAGTTGATTTTCTTCCTAGTAGCTGGCATAGTGCTGTGGTTTGGATTTAGGATGAAAATAATGTTGATAACACACTGATGTTTTAGTTGTTGCTCAGCAGTGCTTGCACCAGTCAAGGACTTTTTCAGCTTCCCCTGCTCTGCCAGGGGCACAAGAAGCTGGGAGTGAGCACAGCTGACCCAAACTGACCATCATTTTAGACCGTATGATGTCATGCTCAATATATAAGCTGGGGGAAGAAGAAAGAAGGGGGGGGGGGGAGGATGTTAGGAGTGATGATGTTTGTCTTCCCAAGTAACCGTTACACGTGATGGAGCCCTGCTTTCCTGGGGATGGCTGAGCACCTGCCTGCCCATGGGAAGCAGTGAAGGAATTCCTTGCTTTGCTTTGCTTGGGCGCTTGACTTTTGCTTTACCTATTAATTTGTCTTTATCTTAACACATGATTTTTCTTACTTTTACTCTTCTAATTCTCTCCCCATCCCACTGGGGGGGAGTGAGCAAGCGGCTCTGTGGGGCTCAGTTGCTGGCTGGGGTTAAACCACAACAGCCAGCTAATAAGTGATTGCAATAATGAAAACTAGAGAACAAATGCATTTTATGTAGAATTGCATTGCCTCAGCCCATTTAAATTAGATCTAATAAGAACTTAATATGTCTGTAGTCACCTGTCCCTATGTTATAGGGCCATAGACATGTATATAGTTGTCCCCTACAACTGTGTTATAACCATTGATCTGTGGGGCTAAACAGCTATTGATTACCTTGAGAAGTAAGGCAGCTGCACACAAGAACTGTGAAGCAAGCTGGGCTCTCCGCTTCCACTGCACCATACCCGGTGGTAGTAACATGCCAAAGGAGGTTTTTGGTTGTATTTTTACAGTTTCCTGACATCTAACCTAGAGTTCCCTGTTTTCTTGCTGCTTGATTAACTAGAGGGAAAAAAAAAAAAGACCACAACAGTATAAGCAGTATGAATGCATACTTATCATTAAAGCATGTGATAATGGCTTTCCGTACAGGAAAGCAGCAGGAGTCTTTTCACATGTTTATTAATACAAAATCATAAACAGTCTGCACCACAAAACAGACATCGACTGACACAAAGTAAACATGTTTTAAACTATAGAGAGCATTTAACAGGGCAGGTATGGAGGGGACAGGCAAGGCCATGGGAACTACAGCCTTCATCACTAGTACCACTTCACGGCACATGACAGGGCACAATTGTATAATGCTCCTGAATTCATTCCCCCTGTGCCCCATTATGCAGGTTGCTGTACCACACTAGACTAAGGTATGGATATGATCTCCCACTTAAGTTATTATTCACCAGCTACAGCTTTTCTGTAGCTGGAAATCAAATATTTTCAAAAGATAGTTAGCTCCTACAGGGTTTTATGTAAAAAATACAGTTGTACGTGGGTTAAACACAGAAATCTTTCTGAATCTGATAAAGCTAAGTAGTGCATAATTTCCTTAATAAAGCACTTAAAACTGTTGCCACCACTACACTTCTGAGTGTCCCTTCCCCTTACAGCTCCCAGAAGTTTAATGGGGCACCATTATCATTACCTTATTTGACTCAATTTTATATATGTCTTAAAAGAATACAAATAACAACGTTGTCTGTAGTGCTCAGATGCAGCACAACAATTCTTACACATTTTTTTCTGTTCTTGTCAAAGAAATAGCTACAGAATCTTAGGAAGAGCATCCTGGCAAAGGAAGAATACCTAAGAGTTCTGAATACCCCATGAAACTAAATGATATCTTTTCTAAATTCCATAGGTGAAGTTCATTGTCCTTGCACTCCCCCAAACATTACCCTGTAAAATTATTTTATATAATTTTTAAACCAGTACACTGCAATAGCTGACATTTTTTCAGGCTCTGGAATGGGCTGGCCAGGGAGGTGGTGGAGTCCTCATCCCTGGAGGTATTTAAAAGACGGATAGATGAGGTGCTTAAGGACATGGTTTAGCGGTGGGATGGCAGTGCTAGGTTAACGGTTGGACTCGATGATCTTAAAGGTCTTTTCCAACCGAGGTGATTCTATGATTCTATGATTTTGGATTTGCAAACAATATTATTTTAATAATATAAAACCCACCAAACTCAAAAAGTCAAAGGCAAAACAGAGGAATAACGATGTGCACAAACTGATTTCTCAAAGTACACACACAACTGAGAGAAACAAAAAAATCCAACTGTCTAACATTCAAGGAGTATAGAGAGACAACATTTGGCTTGGATGAATTGCATGGTCTTGTACAGGGACCTGAGGAGCAGACAGACATAATAGAGCCTAAGGAGGCTCTTGAGCGATGGGAGTGGTGAAGTTCTCTCTGAAGAGATAGTTACCATTTGATTTATCTAAGTTACAGAGGTCTGTACACAGATAAAAAAGCTGCAGCAGCTGTGAAAGCACTTAAATACAGTACTTAAATGCACTGTGATGTACCATGTGGTATGGAAGTAGGCAACTGGTATTTACAGCAGAGAGTTGATCAAAAATAAGAAGGCTGGAGACATGAATGAGCACCATTTACGAGAAGTGTATGATCATATTCACCTCAGGAACCAAACGGTTGGTGTCAGCCTGTGACATTCATCTTGAGATGGCTATAATAAGTGATAATGATGAATGTAATCCACACAGCCAACAGCTTTACTAGCAAGGTAAATCACATTTAGCATTCTCCACTTTTGAAGGATGTGCCCTAAATATTAATTTACAACCTTCCATTGCTCTTATCTTATAGGCCAATATTATTCATGAACTAATTTTTAGCCTTTATATTATCATATTATTCTTCTGGATACTTTAAAGCAGCACTGAGCCTACTGAAGCTTTTTAGAAGTTGCCAGACATTTCCTGTGCTTCATATATGCAGTAAATTAGACTCAGGCCTCAGACAAGAAAACATTTCCCAAAGAGCAACTTAACTAGTTGAACTAAAAGATGTAGCTATCTCCTAAAAGGGGAAAACAAGACAAAATAAGGACTCCATTACAGATGTTCTTTCATAGGATGTGAACCTACTCTTTTAGATGTCAGAGGGAGAGAGAACTGGACTCAATCAAATAACTTCCATCTACTACCAGTTCTCACAAAATAATGTAAAGCACATAACCATCTTTTCATCATATTCATCCAACCTCCAACAAATCCCTGAGCTAGAGGCGTCATCTCTGGACTTCACAGCATTTGAAGAACTTTATTTCAGGTAGTTTATAAAAGCCATTTGTAGTTTAAGCAGTCACAATGACCTGTGGCAAAGAAGTTCCACAGCGTAAGTCTGCTTTGTGAATAGAAACAATTTTCATTTATATCCATTACTTTCACTTGAAACAACTTTGGTTCCATATTGGAAGGGTGAGTGAATAATTACTTATTTTTCTATGTCTGGAACAATTTAACAACCTTTTTTCATACTCTTTCTGCACACCTTTTCATTTACCTCATCCCAGATTGAAAAATCCCACTCAGTTTAGTTTTTAGCTCACATGGAAATTCTCCCATCCCTTACATCCTCCATGTTGACCATGTTTCTTTTTTCTGAAGTCTCTCTAATTCTACTTAGTCTTTTTTAAATTGGAAAAATCAGCGCTGTGCATAGTGCTAAAAATGCAGGCATACCTTGGATTTGTATAGCAGCATTATAATTTCCCAGTTTGCTTTCTAATATTTCCCTAGTAAGTCATAATATTCTATTCTTTTTGACCATTACTGAGAACTGAACTACCTTTTTAACTTAACTATCATAAACCCAAAGCCTTGATTCTGAATGTTAAGATAATCATGTAATCTATATAAATCGTGTTTTTCCTTAAGAAATATTCTTAAAGAATGATCAAGTTATTACCTTCTAAATTTAACCTAAAACCCACCCCAATCACCTGTTTCCTTGCTAAGAAATGTATCTCACTTTGATATTTAATTTGAACATATTTTGAACGTAGTAATCACTTTGTTTCATTGTTTGGGAATTTTGCTTTGTTTACAAAGACATTCCTATATGTAACACAGACAACTGGATCTGCTGAAGATGTCAACTAAGAATTTGCATGACATTTTTTTAAAATAACCTTATTCAATGCAAATTCATTTTTTTTTTTTTCCACTGTCCTCTTAGAAACATAACTAGCACACATGGCACTATTTAAAGGTGCAGCATTAAACCTGATGAGTGTCTCAGTTTGTCAACCATTTATGTTTTAGTCCTCAACAAAACAATCACCTTTTAAAAATAAATTAAAAAAATTTCAAAGCTAATATCTTGCCCTGTTTTGCCCCTCTTGAGCTCCCTTCATGCATTTACTGCTGTTGTTGTGGACTGTAATTTCTTTATCGGCATTTAAATGGACACCTCTTATGAGAAGGATGCTACACTTCTTCACTTGCTTATTTTGCATAGTCTCTGGAAGTTTATTCAAAACTTGATAAGACATCTTTCTTAATCCCTTGCTCTTCTTCAGAATCAAGGACTCACCCTATCTCTTCTTACCATGTTGACAAGACTAGCATGCATAATTTCCCTGGAAAAAGCATTCCAGCAATTCTTTTCACCAAATTCTGCCTCCTGAAATATCACAGGATCTCTGATTATTCATTTCACTTAGGCCACTAAATTTTTAAGAAACAACAATATATCTAGACAGCATCTGGAAGCTTAAAATGTTTCACCACCAGGTGTTCTGACAGTTCGGTTCAAACTGAAGGCGTAAATCAAAATTTGGAACATGTACCTCTGACTCCATGCTGGATTCTGAATGGCTACACAGCAGGAACTAGTAAAAAGTGAATGTTTGCAAGAATCGGTACTTATCCAGTTACTGCAAGTACACATACCATATACAGAGGAATTACAACAGCACATTGCTAATGATTAAATGAGTTCTTAATGCAATGACTATACATCAGTGTCATAGCAAAAACCAGCTGTATATCTATGGAATGAGACAAAATAACATAGTTCCTTAATCTTATATCCAATAACAGTATGACTCAGTATAAGATAATGTATCAAATAGTGTGTCCTACACTTCTTGGACATTAATCCTGACAGCAAAATCTTTAGCTTTGTATGGATTAGTCAATGCAAATTCATTAACTACTTGTCGTGCTTCTAATACAATCTGCCCTGACCCTAAAGACTTGACAGTGTAGTGTTAATCAAATCTACAAAATATCCCGTACAGACAAAATGATCTGTTTCAGGTTAGACAGATTTTTTCCCCCTAAAAAACAACAACAAAGAAAAAAGTTGGAGTAAAGTGTGTGAGAATAATATTGAAAATTATTACTCCAGTTTATATTTTTTAAATCCTTTAATTTTAATAAAATTATTCACAGTTTTCTATATTGTAATTAAAAAAATAAAGGTCAATTTAATATGGTTATCTTTAAGATCTGCATCTAGAAATCTGCCACTTCTTTACAGCAGCACATCAGAGTTCTACCTTACAAAGAATAAAATGAAAACATTTTAATTTCAATGACTATGCTTTTTTCCCCCCCAAGAAAATATTTTTGGAAAATATTTGGGAAATTTATATAATTTCATGATACCCAGCCACTTCAGTATTGCTTTAATCTTACTAAAAAAACATTGTTCACTGAACCCAAGGGTACATGAAGGAATGGTGTAGCAAGAGTCCCTAATACCTGTCTGCCTTGAATCCTAAGCCCAAAAAGATCAGACACCCGTTTACAACTGGATTAGCTAACAGCATCTTTTAGCTCAAGTCTGGCTCTCAGGCATGCAATCCAAATTGGAACATATTATCTCCTCTACTTCCATATCTCATAATAATAAAATGTAATGTTATCCTTCTTTAATAAATGCAACTTACAGCCATATATTTTAGATCAATCTCTATGTTTAGTTTTGACTTGAACCTTTTTGAATTCTTTGCACAATTATCAACAGTATTTGTCTAATCAGTTTTCTCAGACATGCCCCAAAAGAAAAGTAAATAATGTCCTAATTATCAAAATAATTCCACTTCATACAAAAATATATTTTTATACAATTTGGTTTGCAACAAACTTCAATCAGAATAATTATATACAATGGCTTTTCTTTCAGACTTTCATGTCTAGCCGCTGGTGCCAGGCATTTTTTTTTACCTATCTGACCATGACTTGATACACAAAAGCTTTCTAGCTTAATTGACCCCTACCTCTCTTATTTTTACTGAAGTGAGACATTTTAGAAGCTGAATACTTTCAGAGTTGTTAACAACAGCTGTATGTACTCAGTTTCATAAAGGCCCTCTATTCCAGATGCAGCTAATTAACAAGGAAATACATTATCAGTTACACCACTCAAAGTTTAGTGCTCTTTATTTTATTGTAGCTATAGCAGTTTAGACAAACCAAATATGAAAAAAGTATAATTCTGAGCCTGCTTCAATGTATAGCCAACAGAAATCTACGTGTAATACACATAATATAAATAATAATTTCTCATCTTGTTATTATTCCTATAAACTTCCCTCGTATCCAAGTAAATAATATTTCTCTTATTGTTTCAAGGAACTAAAGGAATACGAGAAACATTATAGTCCAGAATTATTTTTATCTTTGTTATTTTTACAGGCACATATCTTGTAAGTTATGTTTTTCAGCTATACCAGATGTGAAATCAAGCACTCAAAAGTCATAATGTGAATATCTTAATTTTCATGAAGAGCATTCTGCAGTCAGTAATGGTGTTTCTGTATTACCAGTAAGAACAACGTTCAGTACTCTCATCATATTGTAGCCTCAGAAATTACTTGACTTGGATTTGGTTGATGGGATGTTTCTTTTGTCAACTATTAAATGAAGCAATAAATAGTGAGATAAACAAATTATTGGAACCTAAGCTATATATAAAGCCTAGCAGATAACACTAAAATGAAAAACTGAAAATATTACTAGATATTTTAACTGCAGATAGTTGTATACCTTCCATAATCTAGTACAACTGCACACTAGAGAAACCTCTTAACAGAAATAAACATCATGTAGAAAGGTATGCATAACACAAATTTAGGTAAGCCTAATTCCTCATTTTAGCTATAATCCTTGGAAGACCAATACTTTAAGGCTCTATTTTCCAATACGTATTAGGGAAACTGTTTTATGCCTTACATCATGCAGGGAAAAAGAATCTGTAAAGAAAGAATAACACGCTATGGGCACTCAGTCTATGACACCAAAGCTGTGATGAGATTCGTTTGCTTGGAAATGCCATAGCTTAGTGCAAAGCATGACATTTTGGGATGGCATGGGGAGATGCATCACCAGAGGAAAGACACTGAAATAGTGGCAGATAAGTTTGATTTGTAAAAAGCAGCAGGTACATCAAGTTGGTCCTGAAACATCAGCTGGGCTAAGCGAGTAAGAAGAAATGCTTATCTGAACATTGAATAGCTCCTATTCCCCCTGAACAAAGTTTCGTAGCATTTTCTTTCATGGTATCTGCAGATCCAGTACAGTCTTCTTGTCCAAGTGCTAAGCTTTTTCCATGGACTCAGATAACTTGACAACATCAAAAATGCATCACAAAAATTGCAAATGAGTTTGTTTAAGAAAAACTGGGTTCACTAGAAAATCAAAACACTGCTTTAAAACAACTGCATGGTGAAAGACTGAAGGAGCTGCTTGCAGACCACTTGCAAATAACAAAAGAATTAACACAACAAAGTATAGGCTTTTTACCTACCAAACTAGTTTTAATTTTAACAACTTGTTTTTTGTTTGCCCTCTGATGCATTTGGCCACAGATGGAATTCACCTCCCTCTTCAGATTTTCATCTGTTTATTCACTTTCTCTGTTTTTATTTCCCTTTACAAAAAAAAAATAATGTAGCTCCCTTTTGCCCATAGGGCTGTTTATAACTGAAGGCTGTATTTCTAAAGTAATTTCATTAGCTTCTGACTTGTTTAGGGATTTTTTTCCCCCCTTTTATGCTAGCTCCTTAATCCCTCATATTGTTTGTTTGGGTTTTTTTTTTAATATTCTGCTAGTTATATTGGCTACCTTAAGACAGTTTTCTTTTGACTGTAATTCATCCAGAGCTTTGCCTGGAAGGGATTAAACGTATAAATCTCAACCTTGTTATCATCTAATTTCATGGTTTGTTTTACCTTCAAAAAGAAGTGTCTTTAAGCCCATGAAAGTAATTTCTCGCAGAATCATTAGATCTTCACTTAATCACATGCATAGTTTTAGAGCTTCTCTAACAATTTTTCTTCATTGCTGAGAGATATCTCTGACGCCGAGGTGAAGTCATAGTTAACATGTAAGCATACGGGATTCCTCTTCAGAACATTTAAAAGAAACACCACAGATGATATGGATGGGACTGCTGTTGGATGTTGAAGGTGTATACCATGCCTCACATTTAGATCAGCCGGTTGTTAAGGAATGAAAGGCCAGCACCAGATAAAACTGTCAAATTACTCTATATAACAATATTTAGCAACTTAATACACTGCAAAATGGTGTTCCATAAGTAATAAAAGTCACACAGAATTTTTTTGAAGTATTTGGGTTATCCAGGAATACTTTATGCTCAATCACTTAGGCCCTTTTCAAAATCCTTCCCTGTATAATTTATGAAAAGGTCCCTGTATAATTTAGGAAAAGGCTTTAATAATCAAAACTAAATAAGGTACAATATAATCATCATATTTCTTTAACTAAACTGAAGCAAGCAGACATGATTGACACAGTTCTTTACACAAACAGCTCTAATTCATTTCCATGTTGGGAACTGCTAACCATTCCCTTCATCATTTACCCAGACACCCACTCTGAACTCTCATACAGAAAACAGAAAGGGCAAGGAAATTGCTATCCACTGCCACCCCTTTGCTGCCACACACTCATTCTCCATCAAAGACCAGAGATTTAGCCTTGCATATTAAGAAAAGGTTTTCAGTCTCTATGTATAGAAACTCAGCAAACTGATACTAATAAAACACCACCTCTAACTTGGAGTGTGCTTTCTTTTTAACAAATTAGTTTGCTCCTCTAGTGTTTCCTTCTTTTTTTTTTTGTTAACTCAGATATATTACGTCTGAGACTTACCTTTTCATTTATTTTTCCTGCTGTAATACAACTGACAGAAACAAGGTATTCCTTTTTACACTAAGTAATATGAAATAGGATGAAATCAGGTCCTCACCATGATTTAGATACTAATGTAAACCTGAACCAAGGAATGAAAACACTGCTTTGCAAAGCCAGTCACTGAGACCTCTAAAACTTTATTATACTTAAAATCATTCAAAGGTGTAACCTTAAGAACACATTCTGCTCTGAACATCCATCACAACACACACATCATGCTCCTACTCTGCTTCCCGAAGGAAACAAGAACATTGTGATCAAAATCAGCTTTTTTAAAATTTTACAATAGTTGCTTTTGATATCAAAATGGCTATAAACACTATGGAGACATTTCTGTTTTCAGTTTTGTGGAGGAAAAGAAAATGCATCTCCATCTCACTCTAAAGTGTACATACATGCACTTTTTAAAAAAATATATTTTTAATATATATAAATATATGTATAAATATATTAAATTCCTAGCAACCAACAGAAATTTTTTTAAAAATTCAGTAGACATAATATGAAAATATTAATAAAAATGTAAAATAATAAGTTGTCAAGCAATTGTGTTTAACAGATAATGTGCTTCAACTTATTCTCTGCTGCATTCTGTCGTCTCATATTAGTCACCAGCTCTGAAAGCAAGTATTTTAGTAATTTTCTTCTCATTTTAGGAAATCATATTTACCCCATTTGAAGCATATTATTTTGGTCAAAAAATACAAAAAACAGTGTTTTGAATCCTCAATGACTCTGCAATGTCACTGTTAAGCCAGCTTCTTAACCTTTATTTTCAAATGCTCATGTGTCCAAAAGAAAATTCAAAATGCATCAATTTTGTCAAGTAGGCAGATTATGCCACCCAAATGTGGTATTGGAAGATCTTAGACTTATGTTCCACTTGCTTTCTTCTCAGCTAAATTTTTACTTACACTCCATGGAGTCTAAGTAAAGTTTACAGTTTTCAAAATCTTGATTAAAAGCTCTCAAATAAAATATTAAATAATGGATTTCAAAATATCATATTAATAGCTAGAAACATTTAAGCTACATTTCCAGTAACAGTCTGAATCTGTGTGTGGAGTTAGATGAAAAACATTCAACCCTTCACAGCATCAGAAAACATGACTGCAAGATTTTTTTCCACAAGAAATTAGAAGAAAACATGGGGAAAGTGATTGTGGAGTGAAAAATTATTGAAAAACAATACAGCCATTTAAAGATAGCAAAGCATTTTATATTGCACCAATCCAATTGATTGCTTCAGAAGATTAGGTACCTCACAGGTACCCAGAATTTATCTTCTCTTGCTGGGCGCTTGTACTACTTTTTTCTATGGCCTATATCTTCTACAATGTAAAAGCTACATTTTTATAGCTACTTTCTTAGAGAAGATTCTGTATTCTTAGAGAAATGTTTGAACAGAGAAACCCTAACCAGTTCTAGTTATATCTGGTTTTGGGAGATCCACAGTGTGCAGATGAAGAAATCATCACCAGTATGTCTCAAAGCAGGATTGGATCTCCAGCCATACAATCATGAAATTTGTTAAAGGGATTTAATTGCTCCTGAGAGTTACAATTCTCTGCTATGCTGAAATACATCTCAACAGAAGAGTTGCCATTAAAGTCTTTTGCCCTGGAGATTTCACAATGCTTCTCCTATTCATCTGTTTTGCCACATTTTCTTAAGCAAGTTATCTCTGACTGAAAATAATTCCTCCTTTTGGACTTAATAGCCACAGATCTGAAGTCCCCTTTGCAACTATGGCAAAGCTGGGGGAAAACTTCAGTCTTCGACATCTTGAAAAAAAGAGGCAAGAAGTGTCACAGAAATCACTATGTCCACGTTTTATCTGAAAACAGAATATCACTGATTCTTGCTTAGGAGTAGCACTTTCATTCTGACAGTGGGATAGTCATTAGTGAAGGAGACATAATTTAGCCCAGCTCAGACATTGGCCTGTCAGATTTAACAAAGCTGCCAAATGAGGGTTTATTTACTGCTAAATGTCAGTGAGACTAGACCAGACATAGGCAAACTGAGGTTTGGAACAGGCATGCTAGTGATGGAGTTATTTAATGGTTAGTAAGGGATGTCTAGTTAAAAATTAACAGAGAAAATAGTTTATACAATTATTAACTGAAGACTAGATAATGATTGTAAGGTAGAAAATAATTAAGCTAGTGAATAATTACCAAGGGAATTAACTAATAATTAACTCAGAAAAGAAATTAATTTGTGTAAGTTACTTTAAAAGTAGTTAGTGTGTAAATCTGGTTATGGGTGGTTAATATGCAATAAATTAACAATTAAACAACGTGATCGATGAATGAAAAAATTAATGTTTGATGGGGGAATACCAATTAGCCCAGGTTGCTAATTAATGAATCATTAACTAGTGAAACTAGTTAGCTTGGTAAAGAGCTGCAGCTTCTTAACTGAACAAGTTGTGTTTTGGCTTTTTTATGTTATCATACCTTGAATGACTCTCAGATTTATATTAGTTCTGCCAATTTTAAGTAAACATTTTAGGTTTTGGAGTGCTGAGATACACAAAGACTTTATTTATTTATACACATCACAGCTCATTGTTTACTCTTGGGAATGTGTATTTGATAAACGAAACCAAAATTATTTTGAAATACATGTTGCTATTTTCCCCAACCAAATTAGAAACTTCCTGCCCTTATGTTCAGCAAACACAGTGGGATGTTCATATTTAGATTTCTTCTTGCATATGTGCAATTTTTCAGGTAGTTTATGAATATTTACATATTAATGGGCCTGACATCTGTCATGATTGCATATTAATTATTTTGGTTTTAATCAGATAATTGATTTATTATACTGCTGTCCGCAATTCTAGGGGAACATTCCTGAGGGAAAGGCATGTGTACACACGAATTTGGTCTTCTCCCTACAGCACTCCTCTACTGATGATCTGAAAAAGTTTTGCTATTGTTTTTTTAGTAGAAAGAGTTGCATTTTAGAATTCGATCCAGTGCTTGTTAAGAATCAGCTGAAAGACTTCCATTGACTTCAGTGAGCTTCAGCTCAGGCCTTTAGTCAATGTAACAAACCATTTCTGAAACAGCGGAATGACAAAAATCAATGGGCTTTTTGATTTTGAATCAATGGAGAATTACAATTCCAGTATATAAATTATACAGGAAGAGGAGATTAGGTTACAGAAGCGGGAGAGTAGCAGACAGTGCATCTGAAAGATGCACTGATTCCGCATGGAGATGGTAAACAGGAAATGAACAAAAAAAGTTCCCATTCTTAATTCATTTAAAGTCAATGGTTAAAAAGAATTTACTAAATATATGAACCTCAGTAAACTGTGAGTACTTTCTCTGAGGAGACGAACATGTTCTCTGCAGTGTCAGAAAAACGGGCCAAGCAAATATACCACTATAGTGTAGAAATAGGCTATGGGAAATATACTCAGGACAACTCTCAGAGTAGGCAAGAAAATGGCTAGAGCCTACTTAAACCCAACCATCTCAGAAAAGAGGCCTTGCTTCTTGTTATAGCAGACCTCTTACAGTGCAGCCTTGCAAGTATCCAGGTGCAGGAAGGCTATGAGAGCAGTGTGACATGCTGACCACTTGACAGAAGTATAAACATTTTTGAAAGAAGGTCCTCCCCCTGAAATCTGACTACTTTCTGCATGGATAAAGCCAAACAGAAAAGCCTGAATGGCTAGCACCTCCCCGCCCCCCAGAGAGTGGAAAGAAGTAAGTGTTGGGATCCCTGGCACAGGAAAAACCAGCCCACTACTCACATAAACTCCTGAGCATGATGTTCACATGATATAAAGCAGACTGGGGTACCCATTTAAAATAGGGTATCCCCCTTGTGCTGGCAGGGCCAGCAGGAGAAGAAGGAAACACCACCAGAGGTGATCCCAAACTACCGCCGCAAGTAAACCAGGGCAGAGGAGGCCGGAGAAGGAAAGCAAATTACTTCAGAAGGACCAGTTGCAGGTTCAAAGCAATGAGCATCCAACAGTTTGCCAGATATGGTGTGTCTGATGCCTACACCCCACCCCCCCCCCGGCCTTTTTCCCCCAAAAGGTTCATTTTATGCAACATTGCTCTTATAAACATAAAGCTATCTGAAGTTTGAACCATTTAAAATCCAGATGCACAAGTAACTGCTTATCTGCATCTCTACAATGATATTGAAGGCAGGAATGAGGAAAGCCTCAGATGGTGTTCTGTCATTACCACAAGGAAATAAGACTACTATACATTTCACTTCACATTTCATTGATATAGTCACTTCCAGTAAGTTGTATTACATCTTTGAATTGGCCTAGCCTAACAGAATCTAACACAGATTTGGATTGGCACCACTATGACTTCAAACCCCGCCAGGTCCCTTAGCCATACCATTTGTAACTCTCACATCATTTTTCATTCACAGTTTAGACCTTGAGCAGAAAAGGAACTCCATGGCTTCCTGCCAAAAGGAGTGTTTATTGTTTATAAATTATGAATAACGCGTGTATTTCTGCAATTGGCAGTTTCTATCTTAAAGAAAGCAAGCTTTATTTATAAAAAATTAGAACATCTTGTTTTGTCCTGTGTTATGGCAGATTGTCTTACATGATACACAACACATATGTATGAGCTACATTAAAAACTAAAGCTTAGTTTGTCCAGACTCAATGGGTATGTTCTGGTTCTTATATTATTAAAAGTCATTACCACTAATTAGGATACAGAAGTCAAGAAAACAGGTTCAGGAAAAAGGTTCATAATATTTTATATATATCTAGTGGCATATCATGGCATCTGCAGTTTTTCTAAATAAGCCTTGGTGTTTGCAATACCATCTGACTTCAGTGCAACTCCACAAATGAAACATGACAAATCAGACACTAAATCTGAATGCCGAAAATATTACTGAAAACAATTTTAAATGTATTTCAGTTGTTTCTGCTTCATTTTGTGGAACACCATCACATTTCTTTTGGCTAATAGTAAAATCAGAAATCTGTGGACACAAAATAAGTTCATTAGTTTCCTGGTTTTTTTTTTTTTTTTAATCTTTTCTATTGTTCTGTTTCTTATGAAGAGATCGTAAAGGATCAGAACACAGAACTGTTCTGAAAATACCTGCAGTAGTGATAGAAATATTGAGTAGCTCTGAAGCATTCATTTCCAAATAAAAGCTTGAAACAGTGATTTCAGTCCCTGAGAGCAGAGTCTAGCAATATTTGAAAGTAATGAGAAACAATGACTTGCTGCATTGATAAATATCTTGGGAATATTGCCACAAAGTATTGTGGCTTTTTAAGAACTGATACAATATGGTTTATTTTAAAAGCTAACATATCTGAAGTGTATGTTGACCACATAATTCAAGTTTAAAGCAATCACCTATACAAAGAAAGAGCTGGAGCAGAAATGGGAAACAAAAGAGATAGAAGGAAAGGAAGGGGAGGGAAAAAAGGAAAAGAGAGAGAGAACAAAAGAGTATCTTAAGCCACTCTCGCTCTGTCTTTCTTCAAGTTGTAGAAGACAGATGATCAGGACAGAAATGGAAGAAAGAAGGGCTGGTTTGGAAGCTTATATTACACAATGTGAACCAGCCCAGAATAGGAGTACTCAAATAGTTTTGTAAGGACGCTGCTGTGAGAGGCAAGAGTGTTTCCCTTCACACTGCCGGGAGTCATGGCTGCTTGTGGCTGTGCACCTCAGTGGCATGCTTGTCCACCCTCAGTGCGTTACCACTTTTCAAAGCTGCCTGGATAGACAAAAGCAGTGATAGCCACTTTATTTCTTTTTGGTCTGGCATCAAGAAGGAGACTATGAGGGCAATGGCGAGTGTGGGAATCACCTGTATGATGATAGAGGGAAATTCATTAATACAAAGGAAATTTCTCCCACAGTTTCAGAGCTAAAAGTTACCCAGCCTGGGAGAGGAACGTGTTGCCAGCCCAGCCAAAGCATGGTTCTGGAGCAAGGAGAGCAGCACCACGCTGTGCACAGCAACTCCTGTGAAAGGTGCTCTTACCTACAGGCCCTGCATGCTCCGTCACATCATGGAGAAATGCCCACCCGGGCTCTGGTTGGGGTAGGAAATGGGGCACAGGGAATGGTGGGGCACGAAGCCCAAGTGGCACCAGCTCACGAGAGAGTACGCAGCGCTGAGGCAGTGATACATTCTGCCTGTTATTCTGACATGGCTTGACTAAAACAAGTAAGTAATTAAAAGCTTAAAAAAATACTATGGCGATAGCCTTCCTTGGTGCCTCAGAATATTTTAATATTCCTGTTAGAGGTTTCTAAATGGCACCTATTTTTATTCAGACAGCATATTTACAGCCCTTACATCTCTGTCTTCCTGTGTGTCACGTTCTCCAATAGAGAGGTAGCTTCTGAACATATGTAGACGTTGGTCCTATTTTGGCCCTGTTTGATTCATTTGATCTCTCTGTAGCCAGTAATTATAGCTATATGTATAACCTTTAGCTTTCCAGTGATATGTATAGTTACACCTCTCTCCTACAAAATCCTTTAGCTGAATGTTCCGAATTCATTCCTCTTTCAGGGATAATGCATGTCTCCGTGTTTCTGCAAGGGTACAGATCAGGGGCTATGGTGCTAATTTAGCATCAGCATCACTACCAGGGAAACAGTTATACTCTGTATTGACTAATTTTTCTCTTGTGACTGTATTGAACCTGCTCCTCAACCTTTTCTTCACAGAATGCCATCACCATCTAAGTAATACATCATCAGTGCAGTTCACTCTGATGATGTATTATACTAACATATCATTAGTGCAACAGCAGAGCAAGGAGCTTTAGTCACTCGGATGATGTATAACTCAAAAGATGGTACTATCCAGGGAAACATGGACATTCAATAAATCAGGAACAACATTAAAGAATAAAATCTAGGACATCTTCTAAGGAAAAACAAAGCTTCAGAAAGCTTTGAATGAATATAGCATGAGGTTTTCCTTTAAAAAAAAAAGAAGAAAAAGGTAGAATGCAGATTGTAATTTTATCAGGAATGTTGATTTCTGGTGAGTACAATTATGATACTCAAATTCAAATTCTCTTCTACAGTGACACCAGATATATGCAGGGCATTTTAAGATAGTGTAAGATGGTGTGATACAATTGGTAATAAAATCACTTGAGACTTATCTTATCCTACCTGGAAGCAGAGAAAAAGTGAAGCAAATGTAAAAAACCCAAGTCCCTCCCCCACAAAAAATGGTTGAAACTTTTTTTCCAAACTGCTGAAAGGACCAGTTAAAATTTAGTGTTAAGATTTACTACACACTTTACATAAATCTAACAAATCAGTCTATTGATGTTAGTGCAAGCAGAAATTGCAAACTTTAAATAAGTATAACGCTGAGGATTAAAAGGCACTTAGCCATAAATATTGATATCAATACGCTAGTTCTGGTAGATATACTTAGGGGGGAAAAAAGTGTATATCCATTAATTTACATGAGTGATTTCAACCTACTAAAGCTCAAATCCTACATACAGTAACTATTCATAAGAAAGCTACTAAATGCAATTCTGAGTTACTTGCTAAATTTTACAGGAAATTTAATTAACAAACAAAAGAAATATATATCCGAATTTCAACATCCTGAACAAACCCAGTATAAAAAAAGAACACTTTCACTGGTCAGAGAAACTACATATTTTGGGGGAAAGAAGAAAAAAAAAAAAAGGACAGATGTTCTTTTTCCCCCATCCTTCAGGTTTTATGGCAGGGCCAGAAAATAATGACTGTAAGAAATATCAGATGGCACTCTGATTAAACAATGAAAAACTCCTCTGATGTTACATGTTTATTTCTGGGTTTCTTATTCAAACAAACACCCAGCTCTTACTCACTTGCACAAGCAGACATCCTACTCACCACATACCTTAATGTGCTTAAAAGGGGGCAACTTGAGAGCATGCCTTTTATACCATTAGAGCTATTGTTCTGAGAACAGCTCTGCAAATCCCCATTTCCCCCTGCCATGAGAACAGGCAGATTTTTTTGTTGTTGTTGTTGTTTTAAATTGGCCTCAGCTGCATTTGATTGCTCCAAGCTTGTGGAGATTCTCCAGCTGAGGCCCTGCAATCCCCGCTAGGATTTAACTCCTCAGTCTCACTTTCCCCAGCTCCCCAAACCCCAGCCCTGCTGATACGAATAATGAATGTGCTCACATGTGTGCGTAGGACAGATAGAGAGAAAAGCTCGGTGTTTAAGTTGTAACCCTGAGCAGTTGCATCCAGAACGAAGCCCGCCGCTCCCTGTACGTGGTGATCTGAGGGGCTCACCGAGCCCTCAACATGGCGCGGGCACAGCCCCGGCAGGCCCTGCCAACTGTCCTTGCTCTGAGCGAAACGCTGACATTTTGAGACATCCCAGTCACTTCATGAAAGAAATCACTTTTCTTGAAGCATTTCAATTAATTGCAGTCTCTAGAAGGAAAATACATTTAAAACATACATAAAACACCCTGAAGATGGAATGGAGGCTTGTAAAAATTGATGAGAGAGAGGAAGCAGAGCCGCTTTGCAGAGGCTGGTTTCCAAACATCAGCTTACTCCAGCCTGCAACTGCCGCCTCAGGATCAGAGACCCCAACACACCGACCCTCCACACACAAAATCAAAGCTGTAGGTGCTCCGTGACTGGAGAACATCACCGAGCGGCCCCCGCCAGCTGGCATCCATTACAGAGGCAGCGTCTGCCTCGGGGGGCACAGTGCCCCCCTCCCCGCCATCGAAAGAAAGAGCAGTTTCTCCCTCCTGTGACCCTCTCTGGCTGGCGATAATAACATGAGTAAATGTCATGGTCTGCAGCAAGCTGCAGCGTTGCTGTTTGTGTTTAAGGCCAGGCATGCTGATTCAGAGCTCCAGGCCAGGCTGGTGTTAGCCGCAGCACAGCGTACGCTGGGGTTAGAGAAGAGTCCACCCCATCAATAAAACACAGTCACCCCGAGGGGTATAAAAAGCATACGGGGTTCTTAACTGCCTCAGCAGTAGTTAAGAGAAAAAGAAGCTTTTATTGTTCTTAACTAAAGAACCTTCCTATGCTGTTTTAGGCTGAACCAAACATATATCCCTGCCAGTATTCCTAGGGAGTTGCAGTTCCTTATAAGCATTTAAAAGCCTCCCTAAAACTCACCAGTTTTCTAAGTGCTTTTGCTGGCTAATAATCATAGTTTTGCCTTTCCTTTTCTGTCCTTGTGCTTTCATGCCACCGAATGAACTAAAAATATGTACTTCTGTGCAAAAACCAAACAAACATGAAAGAAACCAGCTAATGTCACTGTGGTTTAACCAAGACGGCCAGGCCGTGACTTGCCATGAAACAAAGATGTTGAGGCCATTGCGTCAAAATAAAAAAACACACAGAAATGGCTCCCCGTCATAACATACCTTACACTCATACCTAGCCCTTTTCTACCTATGGACGTCAAACATGCAGAAAAAAACAAAGACTGACCTAAAAAGACAATATCAACTACGAACTAATATCAAGGAATAAGCTTCCTCAACTCCCACTTATTTTGCAGAAGCGGCTCCTTTTTTTTTTAGGGCATGATGCTGTAGAATTATGAATGGAAAAAGAGCCTCTTTCATTTGGCTAAATTCTTAATTTGAACCATCCTACAAGACAATACAGACAGTAGTCAAGAAACATAGACGAAGATCTTAATACCAAAGTCCTTATCAAATTCAAGGGCAAGTAAATTAGGAGTTTTACTTAAATCACGTGTGAGCCAAGACCTAGTGATTTCAGCCAGAGGTAAGAGGACTCTATTAACAAGACTGTGTTCTTATATTTATACAATAGATACATCTCTACTGCCTCAATCTGCAGGACAGGAACACTCAAAAGAAGCATATTTTAAGCAACTGCTCACTCTTGATCCCTTAGTCTTCATTACACAGGGCTGAAAATTGCCCAGTCCTTTCCTTCTTACTCATAAGAAAAGGATAACATTTTAACTTCTACCTCCTATTTTTTAAACAGTCAACAAACCTGAAATCATGTGAAAGGACAGCCTCAAATAAAGAGCGAGAAAACAGTCCATAAGCTTGATCCTAATAATGTGATTTCTATACCACGATAACTAGTTTCCTGAACACTGTCCTCTTGGGTTTGCTGTTCTTTGGGAGGTCTTTTTAAAATATTTTTTTTCTTACAATTAAAATTATTGTAATTTGATGTTAGGAAGTTGCCATTTTATTGAGATTTTTTCCTAGTACCCTTCTGAGATAAGGAAAAGAGCATCTAGAGAGCAAAATGTAACACACTCCCTCTTATTCAGCAGTGTTGTACTTTGAACTGAGCGCACCCTATAACAGTAGACTCTGTGGGTGGAGCAAAGTTACTTGGCTTCAAGGAAGAGAATCCCAAATATACATTTCATTTCAAACCATTCTGCAGATAAAATCTCTCTGAAAAAATTTTATTTAGACATTCAAGTTCCATCTTTTGAGTTATATTCAAGTGCTAAGTCATTCAGGGGATTTAGATCAGAATCATCTTTGGCAGTATGATAGTGTCTTTATGTCAACCAGAAACAGACTCTTGAAGTCAAAGCTGCTCTCTGGGCACTTATACCTGGAAGTTCAAAAGATATTTAAAGATTATTTTATTTTTTTTTTAACTCTGAACAAAAAGGGAATCCTCAGAGAGTTATAGCTGCTATGGCAAGTCTTTACACTTGTAAAACTACCCTACTATCACACAATATTTTATTACTAATTTTCATATGTATCATGACATCTCCTGGGATCCTCAAGCAGGAATGGCTCCCCACTGTACCGGCACCTACATTGGACATAAACCAGCTTTGCTCTGAAAACTGTGCTTTTAAAAACAGGTGGCAGCACTGCATCCATAAAAAAGTAGAAACTCAAACTTAAGAAGAAGAGAAAGGATATCCTAATTCCACTAACTGTGAATTTCATTAAAGGAGAAATTTCTCTGTGATGAATTAACATAACGAATTACGTAAATGGGTGACCATATACCTGATTCAGTTCTGATAATACCAACCATTAAATACACTGAAGTTGTTCTGTGGGAAAGTCAACTTGTTCAAGAAGTTTCCTACTTTTGTAGAAACAGGTAGACACTAAGTTTTCAAGACTGGATATTCATAAGTAAACTATCAGGCAACAGCAATATGCACATCTAACCCTGTTAAACTTTTCTAATGCCATCTTAAATTCAGCTGCAATAAATAAAAATGTCTCTATATTATTTTTTCCCAGCAGTTTTACAAGATGGAAGTGCAAGCACTAATAAAATATATGGTTTAATTAACTAAACTTATGCTGTAGTGTACATTAGAAGTGGATGATTTACAGAGTGTTATCCTCTTCAGGACAGAATAATGCAAACAGCATAATTAAAAGTTGATGAGAAGTGTATTTATTGAGCACACAGGAAGAATAGACACCTAGATTTATGATACACAAAGTGTACCTTTCATTTGCAATATTAACATTTTAAAGTCCAAAGCATCAGCATAATGCACCCAAACTGCTCTATGCAGCATCCATATAATTCAGCCCTGTTAATCCTCACACCACTGACGGTAAATTATGTGACCTGAGCATATACTAGTGTAACATGATCTATTGTGATATCATGATTATGTTCATTGAGATGTCTGTGGATGCTATATATCACATTTGCCTGTCTGTAAGGACATGTAAAATAGTTTAAGGGCCAATCATTTATTTGTGACACGAATTTCAGGGCTATCAGTCATAGAGCCATCAAGGCAAAAGAAGAAGCCACTGTTTAATTTTAATGAAAGTACTTTTAGAAAATTCTAGCTAACATTCAGTTGCATCAGGGCCTGTTGAGGCTTGGGTACTTGACATACTATTTTGAGAGTTCAGCGAGCGCATCGACATTCTAGAAAATAAAATGTATATTCTTACACTGGGAATTTTCAAACATGTAAGCTAGGTAGACACAATGCCACAAGACTCTTATTCTTTCTTCTGTCCTAATATTAAACCTAGTCCACGATTCTCATATTTGGAAAAATCAGTTTTATGGGGAGCGGAGACAGATACTACACACAGCAATTATCCAAACATCAACACTACTGAATTCTTTAAAGAGAGATATGCACAGATATCATGTGCAAAGTAATACTTTTTGTCAATATCTAAATCATGAGGTAGATGCACCCCCAACCAGTTGTAACATGTCTCAGTTATGAAACAAATATTTGTCTTCCTGGTAAGTGTACTGTATGCTCTTGTAAGTGTATTATTTTTTGAACAGTTTGATGCACAAAGAAACTTATAATGGGGACTTGAAGATCCATGTTAAAAAAAAAATAATAGTGCTATAGATATATAACCAGCTTTGGATAGAACGGCAATTGGGGGGTGGGGGGTGGGGAAAGAAGCTCCTTTTTGTAGCACCATCTTCACACACATATTTTTTTCAGAAAATATTTTTTTAAAAGTAACACTAGAGGAAAAAACAGTGTTCATCCTTTATAATTATGAGTTTAATTATTTCTGAAAACTTCCTTTTTTTGACTCCTTACCCAACTCAAAAAGTATTTCCAGAAAAATCTTCAGGCTCATTCTATGAACTCAGCAGAATGGGCAAGCAGGTCTGCTTATAGAAAATGGTTAGTTATTAGAAGATTTTCCATATATAACATGAGAAGGCATAAGATGCTGTGCCCTACTCTAATTAGAACTTTCTTTTTTATTACGCACACACTAGGGCAAGTTTACTGGGAAAGGGATGACTGGATGTAAATGACCAGTTTTGTCTCTCCCATTAGCAATGCTCAATAAAACTTAGGTCCCCAATTATATGATGAGGAGCACATAACTGTGGATTGTCCACTACCAAATCACAACTACCTTTATAGCTCTAATATTTATGCATGCAAGCTTACCCATATATGCTCCAGCCTCTCACCCTAGCCCTAAGCTATGTTCATGCTTATGGTTAAATGATATTTTAAAGCTTTGTATTAAGATTTCGATAAAGGTGAGTAAGTAATTATTTCTGTTCTGTTCAGAAATAAATGAGGATTGAGATGCTAAGATTTGCTTTACCAATCTTATTACAGAATGTTGAGGCTTGAAAATTAATTTGTCAGTCTTTTACTGGGCATGGTCAACATCAGACACCTAACATATGCAAGCTAGGCTTACTTTTGCTTAATGTGCAATGCCTTCTCAAGGGCAAGTCAGGATGCAGCAAAGGACAGAATAAATTATGCTTAGTGATGGTCCCTTTGGGATAAGGCTAATTTTTCCTAAAGAGATCTACAACACGCTTGTATACTAATGCAGCAGCTAATTCTACATAATTTCTCTGGATAATATGTTTTCTTTTGGAAGTAGCATCCACACATCCATTTTAGTGGAATAATCTGCTGGTGTCTTTTTCTGAAGTTGTGACATTTTTCACAGAACAGACCTTTAATAAAACAAAGACTCTAGCCAAAGTTTAGAAATTGATTAGTACTCATTCTACTTGCTTGGAGTTTGGCATGAAGAAGCTGGTTTATAGCATTCTTTTTCACTTAATTTCTTTATGATAAGGCCCCTTTCCAAATTGGTTTTAAACACCCAGTACTTTGGCAATGACAGAAATACTGGGCTTTCTATACTTTCTCTTGTAGTCCATAGCATATGAATAATAAGAATCAAGTAAGGGTTTAGGTATGCTGATGGAGAATGAACTAACTAACCATTCTACTGTGTTATAAATAGCCAATATGACCCCTATGGCACCTGCTTCAAAACCAATTTCACTTAAGTTATACAAACGTTGTCATGCTCAGGACCTGGTGCAGCCTGCTTTCCCTCTGTATATAGCTGGAGCTGTATAGCATACATTCTTATCTACAAAGTGTTTTACCTCTTCCATTGTGCCAGGAGTCATCTTCTAGTCATTGCTACTGATGTCCATCCTCACTGGTGAATATACCATCATTTAGTGTCTGACTGCTTTCCTTTGCTGCAACCTTTCCTGGCTTCCATCCATAACCTGAGGTGGTAGTGGTATCTTTTACCATGTCTCAGTGCTACAATGCAAAATTGCCAGACGTGCAGAAACAGATCTACAAATAAATAGGTGGCCTATATTATGCTGTGATAGCAAAATAATTAGAAACAAACCCAAAGAAAGCAAACTGACATAACCACATTCATTGCTTTCTCTATTCATTACCACCTAAGCAGGTAAAAAAAAAAAATAAATAAAATGAGACATCTAAAAATACTTCTAGCAAATAAATCTGGCGATGACTGAATGATTTTTTCATTCAGATGTGAAATTAGGCTACATTATTATCTCATCTGTGTTGGCAAATAGAGTTTCTCTCAGGAACAAACAGATGATGCAACAAATATTGTAAATAGCAACTTCTGCCATTCACTCAGCAGCAGCTCAGTTATGAAACCAGAGCGGTAGAGATAAAACATTTTAAACGCTGATAGAAAGAGTTACTTCTGGCAACAGATATCTATACGATTAGCAATATTTGACAGGAAAGTAGGTTTCCAGAAAGAGATAGTAAACAGAGCTACTTAATACATTTTCACTAAGGCAGATTTACTCACATCATGGTGTATGTATCGTTTTAGACTTCAGCCTGAAAAGTAATATGCTATTATGAAGGTTACTATCACAGGAGACATGAACAAGAAATTCCAGGCAAAGTTATAAGGAAAGATATTTGGATGCTGGGAAAGACAGTGATGGGAACAGGTACCTACTGTCAATGGAAATCAAGGGCAGCCAATCTGAAGTGAAAGCTGGTGTACAGAAGCAATGTAGACAGTCCATGTTATCCTCAAACAGAGGAATAAAATGGTTCGCTGGTTATCCAGATTAGGCTTAGGTAGTTTTACATTTCCTTTGATACAGATATAGTGTTTAGCAAATCCAGTCAACATGAAGAATATTTTACAGCATTAGTGGCAAAAGGGCAAACACAGAATTGCACCATACCTAAACCATTACAGGAAAGAGAAGTTCTACTGATTCAGTTAAAAAGGCTTCTATTTGTGATCATCTGACATGGTAAAAACGCTGGATTCCCCTTGGTGGTCTAATATCACAAGACTGTTGTCCAGTCTTTCTAATTACACCATTAAAATATGTTGTATCTTCTATAGATTTTGGCTTTGATTATGTTTAGTCCTAAATATTAGTAGAGCAGTTCACTCTTCCTTCTTCACTTGTTAACAATTTCCATACACAAAGTCAATAGTTCACACATTTTGTTAAACATCAGACCTCAAATGAGAATTGGCTGGCAACTAAAGAGAGAGATGAGACTTCAAAGTGCAAAGAACTCAACCTAAAACTTTCCATTTGTCAAGAACCTCTTAGAAGTGTGTTGATTTGTACGCATCTTTTGTTTGCTCAGAGAGCACTGAATCAAGAAGTACATTTTAGTTTGAAGAATGCAACAGGTACAAAAGGGGTTAATTTGGACTTCCTACATAAGGATTCAACAAGCATTATTAATTTATCATTAATTTTTCAAGTGGGGAGCCTTCTGGAGGTCAGATGCAGGGATAAGTTTCATACAATTACATGTGGGGGGAAAAGAATTGATAGGAGTTGCATCCAAGATAGAATTTTACATATACATGCAAAATACTTTTAGAGCAGTGTAGGCTCGCTCATTTTTCTGTTTATGTCAGATGGTGACTGTATTGTAAGTGGTGTTATCAGGTTGCTGGAGTCCAACTGGGAACATCGTTCAAACACAATCATTGGAAGTAACACAAGTCCAGCTGGTGAACAATAAATTTATTTTTCTTTTGATCAAAAGAGAGAAATGGTCAAAAAGAACGCTTGATTCAAGCACCTGGGATTTCTCTGACAAAGACGGGTCAGGAGTCTGAATTCTGATACAAATCTGAACCTCATGGCTGGCTCTTGCCTGCCTTTCAGACTGAAGTCCTGTGAAGGCAAAGAATGCCTTTACTCTTTGAAAAGTTCAAACTCTGCTCTACACCCATTTCTGACAAAAAAAATTAATTACAGGTATGAACCGAAGCCCCTAACTCTTGTTTATCCTCTCTTCTCAGAAGCTGGACTTCACTCTTCCTCATGTATCTGGGGTTTTTTTTGTGATTCCACAACAGACTAAAGCATAGTAACAAACTGCGCCTAGCCACAACTGCTTGCTACATTCCTCCTATCGACCCATATCAGGTGCTGAGTGTGCCTCCTGCTGTGATCCCACAGAGAGCAAGCATCAGTCTATGCTTCTGCTCCCTACATTTATTCCCATCCCAGGGTCACAGCACACCCTTTTGTGAAAGGACAATACCGCTCAATGAGAGCCCAGTGTGTTTTTTTGGTGGCGGCAACCTGATGTAATGCACGCTGCATTCCCTTCTCATAGCGGGGGCACAAAGTGTGCTCAGGGTCTCCAACCTGACAATCCATTACAAATGTACTCCCAGCTAGAGAGGTGAACTCCACACAACACGTAGTTTGAACCACCGATTCATCGGTGCTTCTTGGTTTTTTATCAAAAGTAGTTCAGAAGAAAAAAAACCAGATTCTGAGGAGATTTGTGAAGTACAAATTATTTAAACAACATGGCTAGGAAAAACCGTCCTTGTAACAAACCTTAAAACCAATTAATGCACAGATTTGTATTGTCTAAAATTAGACTGACTAAAAATCCAAAGGATGTGACAAACAGAGCACTTCTGAATGAAGCTGAAATATTTGAAGGTATCACAGGGTAGGAGATGTAGCTAAATGTAAGTGTTTCAAGTTCTTCCTACTTTATGGGTTTAATATTTTTAAGGTCATTGTGTGGCTATGGTGACCCTAATTGATAGCAAAACAACCAAAAAGGAAAACAGAAGAAAAGGAAAGAGTACTGGGGAAGAAAAACAAGCAGCTCCTCAGCCCCAGTAAATTGCTGTAGGTCTGTTATCTTCCGTTTACCACCAGACAGCCACTGACGATCCAACAGTGGGAGAGGAGAACAAGAAAAGAGTTCATCCATTTCAAGGCTTGCCAAACAATCCTACCACCTTGTGTAATTGAGCACTTCTTATGGTGACTCCCTGCAGTTTGTGTACATTCAGCTTTTCACTTTCAAGTGTTTCCTTCACCAGTCTCTGCAAAGCCCGCTCCATCCCACCCCCAACTTTCAAGTCCAGGGCACTGCTGTGGGAGGGAGAGAGCACGTTTCCCTTTGTTGTGGGCTTCTCCCTACAGGATATCCAGCTTAGCAGATGGTAGTACACCAGACCTTTTTCTTTTTTCTTTCTTTTTCCTTTTTTTTTTTTTTTTTCCTCTGATGCTAAGCATGACTTACAGGCCTGAGTTATTATTTATCATTATTCATTTTCTGTCACCAGTGCATTGAAGGTTAATAGAAATGCCAGCATGCTCACTGATTTACTTAGTAAAATATTTGTTCCAAGGTTTAGGTCAGATGATTGGTGTCTGAGCGAGCTTCAGGTTTATGCATTATGAAAAGCAAGCTGACTTGACCTTGAGCCACTAGCACTAGCACTATATATTACTTTAGTAGAGTGACCTTCAGAGACCCAAGACACAGTAGATGTATTCAACACATGTTTTCTTCTCCCATACTGCTGACATTGTATACATTCCAGCTGAACTTATGTAACGTAAGATGATACTCACTTTTCATCTAATGAAATTGAGTAAGATGACACATTTAACTAAAACCCCCCACCTCGGAGGTAACAAACTACCTTTGAATCCCAGATGGACTGAGGCTCAGCAAGTACTTCAAGCTGATTGACACACTTTGTCACGCCAAGCATCCAGTTCACCAAGTCAGGCAGGAGACAGAGGGCTGAATTCTATGTTCACCACCCTGGCATAAGTCAGGAGTAACTCCAATGATGTCCACTGAATTAAGTGAGAGAAATATAAAGCCCATGGGCAAGAATTCACAAACTGGCAGGATTTATGTCTGGATCATGATACTACTGAATATTTGAGTTAAAGTGGCATAATCCAGCTCTGCATGCCCCCTCTTTCTTTCCTGTCTAAAAGGACCCTTAAGTGTGGTGTGGTGCCGCCAGACAAGAATACACATATGCAAACAATGGTTATGAAACTGTTTTCTTACCCTTGATTTTCACATTGGCCCAGTCTTTCTGCTCTCACTTGTGCAGCAGTATATAAGTATCTTCAGATGATTTCTTTTTGTTCCATTTGTTCAAACAAACAATGGCCACTATAACCAAAATGAAGAATCTTAACAACGCTGAGATTTAACCATTATTTAATTTGAAAGGCTCTGAGTTTGCTGTCAGCACACTGGGACAAAGCCAGACTAATTCCAGAGTCTTTAGTGGATCTACTCCAGTTTACATCAGCAAAAACAAGACCAGAATTTGGCACTATATATTTATATGTATTTTTTTCCAGCCCCGCTTTAATTCTTCCCAGGTATCAACCGGAGATATAGCATCCCTAAGAAGAATTAAAAGCAGAACCTTTTGCCTCCATAGCCTATTAGGACAGAAACACCTTAATTTTTCACTTCCCCCATACATGACATTTTGAGATAGCTGAGATTTATATAGGCAGATTTGGCAGCCTTTTCATATTTACTTACACTCAGGGATAAATCAAATCCAGGGCACTCTCTCCAAGAATAAGTTATTTGTTATCTGACTAAGTATGTGTTAGTGGATCAGACATAGGAAAGGTATTTCTATTATAACTGTGTTGTTTGGCTATGATTTACTGTGGTAGATGATATTTTTCATTCTTGATTATATAGTGTATTCTCTTATTGTTTTATGTATTTCAACACAGTTACTGGGGAGTGTAAGGGGAGAGGGAGGTGGACTGGTGTTTGACACATTAACCAAAGGAAAGAAACTGAACCCCATCAACAGGAAAAGAGAAAACTTAATCCTGCTAATGTTGAATCAGGAGCAATTAACCTCACCTGGAGTCTGCCAAGAAAAAAAGCCACCTCAGGAGAAAACATGGGTGAAATTCAAATTTATTACTGGCTATCTGCATTAATCCTGCAAAAGTCCCTGAAAGTAAAATGTTTAAGTACTCTGAGTAGTAACTTAACACCCTTCTAACCTCCATTCTGAAGAGAAACTGGATGAGATAACATCATTATGTTCTCAGGGTGCCCTGATTCTTTTAGTGACTTTACTATTCTTCCATTTAGAACAGCACGCAAGCATTACATCTCATGAGAGAAAGGTAGCTAGCGCTATATTATCAACAGATTCTACTTTTAATGAGAAAAGACAGTCTCAGCATCACTCTCTTGCACTTCTTTGTAAACCTTTGACTGTGCTTTTTTTTCAGTTCTGGAAGGTATGAGCTCTGTGAGCCCCAGTGTAGCTGCACACTTGGGTCTTACCTCAGAGTAACAGATTCCTCTGCCATAAGCAGACTCAAGATTTCCCTAAGACCACATATTTTTCATCTTTCATCCAAGCTGACATTGTTTCTCATCTAGAGAAATGCAGGACTGCTGATTCCAGGAATTCAAGTGGTGGTGAGTTACTCCTCTTTAAAAAAATCAAAACATTAAAAATGTATAACTTCTGTAGCAGCATTAGAAGGGATTTTGTGGAGGGGCACAGAATTAGATAATTTTTAAGCTTTCCTTCAACAACCAAGAAAGTCAAAGCTATTACAAACCTAAAATTAACCCCAAGAACAGAGTTTTGGTGAAGATGTGTAATCTTGTAATAAGACTAACTTAGATGTCCATTCTCTTGAGTAAAGAATTGTGTAAAACAAAACAAATCGCAGCATTTAATATGAATCCTTCAGCTCTCCACAGAGCCTACACCACCAGCATCAACAGAAGTGCTAGCATCATCCCCCATAACTTAGCTGGTACAGCCTGGTACTTTGGTAGACGATAGTCCCTATATAGAGTAGACAGCACTCTACACACCTGCCTCAATTTCCTTTTTCTTCAGGAAGAAGTATTTTCCTCCTCTTTTTAGCCAAAGACAGGTTCATCAGCCTGCTCACAGTATGGTACGCGCTAGGGCTTGCTATTATGAGTAACTAGCGCAGACTCAATTGACCTGTTCTGTGCTCCCTTTTTTCCTTGATCTGTTTCCTACAAATTCAAGAACTGATCTAGAAAGATTCAGAAAAGTAAAGAAAATATATACCAAGAACCAAACCATTTTTAAGCATGCCTATCTACCAAAGCCATAAAGTATGATAGATGCTTTAAAACTAAATGTATGTTAGTCTGGCTGCTGGAGACACCATAGAAGATAAAACACTCCTCTCAATAACAAAAGTGCTAAGGAGAAACTCATATCCTGTGCACTCATGCTGTATTATTTACTGTTTCTATTAAAGTCATTCAGAAAAATCCCTTCAGAAACTGCGCTGTACAAACTCACATGAACAGTCACTGCCCTCCGAGCTCGTGCTCCAAAGAGAACAATATTAGTTCTTCAGTTCCAACTTAAGTACCTAATGATGGCCAGGTTTTCAGACCCCCAGAATCAGTGTCTGTGATGTGTACAACAAGATTTCAAAGATCTAGAGATGCTGAACTAGTAAGACTTTTCTTCATCTATGCCACCCCCCACCCCTCCTTCCCTTCCATCCTATGCCCACCATCAGCTTGGCTTCTTAATTAGCTGCATGATAGAGAACAGAGCTTCAGAAAAATCTGTCATTGTTTGGATACGCTGGGCCCTTCAGACAAGCTAGATCTAAGAAATGCAAACAGTGATGCAGCAAAAGAGGGTCTGAGGTAAAAGGCAGAGGAAACCCAACTCTGATGTGAATGGCAGCTAATTAGACCTAAAGGAAAGAGGAGGGCTATGTTTAAAAATTTACATGATTATATAAATCAGTCAGCCACTAAAAAAAAAAATAGCTGAAAATCACATCAATTATACTGATATCTGTGAGCCTCTTTCATCTACCTACTGAAGCTGAAGTCTTGCCCCTTCCCCATCTTCCCATTTCCCTGTGTTGCTTTACTCCACTAACACTCCTGCTGCTCCATTTGTGTTTCAGACATAGGGTACTGTATTTTTGAATACCCCAAGGTTAATCCAAAATGATGTTTACGCTAGTTCATGATGAAAACTCGGTCATTACTATATTATCAGCCCAAATTCACTAATTTATAATGAGTATGTATGATTTCAATGGTCTCAGTAATAAATAGCCATAAGAGCTTGGAATTTCAGTGTGCAACTTCAAGCAACAGATAAAAACACCTAACATCTCGACACACACAGAATAAAAGTAGATAGTATCTCCATCTTGAGCTAAACCAAGGTGCTAAAGGCGTTGGGTTCTGCAATTCACCTCTACAAAGAGCTATTTTCAGGCATTTAGAGGATAAAGGAGCAACAATATCTAAGTAGTGCTGTTAGTTTAGCCCATATTTTCCTTTCAGGACTACAAAATATCTCACAAGATTTTAACTTCTTTCTTTAGGAATCATTAAAACATACCTAATAAAAATGATTATTCAAAACTATTTAAGAATGAAATAAAATCCTTCTGTATTTTTGTTAGAAGTACAAGTGGTGATACTAGAAGATTTAGGTAATATTAATTGCTCTTTGACAACTCACCTTCCTGACGAACTGGAAGTCTGTTACTTATTTCAAGCATAGTAGTTACTCAGCCATCAGTTTCCTACAGTAGCATCAATTATATTGGCAGTTAGAATAGAAAAGCTGAATTATCAGGGTAGCATCACAGATGATGGTGGGTAAATTAAGCTCATTTAATTTGCCATTTCATACTAAATCACTTGGCTTGTTTATAAAGTCCACTTCACTGAATTTCCCCAGAATAGAGGTCAATAGGAGTTCCGCAGACAAAACGGTGATGCTACCTGCTAGACCACTCTTTCCACTGATTTTACCTTTGTGCTTGAAATCATTCTTACGAATACAAGGAAAGCATTGAAATCTCTGTTCTGTTGAAGAGAAAGAGTGCACTGAACGATCTGAGGCATGAGGACAGTGAAGTACTTTCTCTAGAAATGCAGAAGCGTAGCAAAGAAAATGACAGCAAGACCACTGAAGGGCTACAGAGCTGACCCGCAAAGATCCTGCCAAAATCTTAACACTACCTTTTGTAACGACTCCTGTGAGCTGCAAAAGGTGGGTCATTTGGACCAAAACCAAGTTTAATTTATATACACTGTAGTTTAACTGAGGTAGTACTGTTTAAACACAGCTCCTTGTTTTCAGGCCTTGCTGGGCTGCAGAGCAGAAACAGGATATAGTTCTTAATGAGATGTGAAACAGATGGTCTTTCCCCTCAATAATACTGAATTTCCATTGCCCTTTCCTACAGACAATCTCCAAGTGCTTAAAAAGACCTCAAATGCGTTAACATGCACACCACCTTTGCGAGGTGAGCATTCTCTGTCCCTCTGGGGTGGGGGAGCCATGATGACAGCCGTGCCGATTGCTCGGTGGTCCCCCAGCAGCATCCCCGCAGCAGGTCTTGGAAGGGAACCCAGCTTTCCCAGCTCTGCACCCGCTGCGCGCCTGGGCTTTGCACACTGCAGATCCCTCTCACTCTTTCTCCCATTCTTCCTGCTAAAACAGTGAGCTGTATATCCAAAATCTGAAAGCCTTTGTTCCTTGAAAGCTTGATTAAACAAATTATGGCTCTATTGTCATGGCCTGAAACAATGTACAGACACAGAAGACATGTTTCTGGTTTGTAAGTATGGTAAATGTCAGTGTTTATGTTTTTGTTAGCTGGCCTAATTATCGTGTGTCCTCTAAAACTCTCTTTTGTAATTACCACTCACCATACTGACACCTACTGCTAAGGAGGGAGCTGATCAGCTGCAGGATTGCTTTACTCCTGGACCCAGCTAACAAACTGCATGTGACACCAACAGATGTTTCTGGTTTTAAAACAGTGGGAACTTCATGAACTGTTTTCCCCAACCTCCCAGGAGTAAATGCCACCATAGTTGAAAAGTTGGAAACGTTTGTCAGGCTCTGAACAAAGCTGTGAACGAATGCTACAGTAAATTACTACTTCTACAGGCCATTTTTTTAAAAAAAAAACAAAACAGCAGACGAGACTACAGAAGAGACCATTAGCAAAAGCAGTACTGTGGGGTTTTTGCCAGTACAGGCTTTGTGTTATCTACATATGTGTTACAGCCCATGGAGAAACAGCTAAGGGGAATATCACTCCAGCGAGTGTTTGTAATTCGGCGCCTTTTGTAAGGGAATGCCCGTTAACTTGCAGCGCTGCTCTGAATTGTGTTTGCAGCATAAAGGGAATAGCTTGGCTCTGATTCCGCAACTGTAACTGTACAGGGAGAGGGGAGGAAAAAATCAATAAGTTCAGTGTGAGCAAGTCAGAGCAACCTTTAAAATAATAAGACAAATCAATTTATTTCACAAATGTCTTTATTTCCAAATGCCATTGTTTGGTGCTTTCTGCTGTCATTGCCCATGACATTTGAGAAAACTTGGCTCTTAGTCATTTAGGTGCAGCAGAAATTATCATGTAACAGCCATATGAAAAGATTATACATTCACCTCAGTGAAGATCTGCTGTAACAACCTTGTCCTATGGGGTAAAGAGTGTTTAGGAGGCGGGGGAAGGCAAGAAAGACAAGTTTTAAATATGGAAAGAAAAGCCCTACTTTATTGCTATATACAATGAAAAGTAATTACAGAGAAAAATGAAAGCTGCTTCTTGCTGTTAGCAGGAAGAATAAGGGAATTCTGTTCCTTTTTAAAGCTTGGAGTCCATTTTGATATAATTGGTTCCAGAATTATTTATGACATTAATTGCTGCATTATCGACTGCCTGTCAGCTCTTCTGGCAGTTAGTCCATCTTTCTTACCACAGAAAGCCAGCTCAGCCCAAACTAGACTGACAAGCTAATTATACCCATCTTCCCCTTCAATGACAAATGCTGCTCATCGGAAACCTTTCTAGAAATAAGCTTTCATTCTTTCCCCTTTTTCCTGAGCCAGACACAACCGATATCTCAAGGTACAGATCACAGCTGAAACTCTGCTCACAGGGCTATTAGCTCTGAACATCTCACTTGAGCCAAAAAACCTAAGCATCTTATGTTATCAAACTGTATGTCATTCCCTGATGCTAGTTTTCAGTGGATGTGCACTGGGCCATAGCTGTCACTCAAAGCCGTGGCAGACAGAGCAAACCCAACTGCATTAGCCAGGCCCTTCTTAACAGCTGAGGCAGGCCTCTGACAGCCCTTCCAAGGCTCAGAAGAAAGACTTTGTATTTCCCTCATGTAAACTTCCAGAATCAACATTTTACAGCTTTTATTTCCCTTCGTTCCACAAATGGACGGTGACATTGCCCAGAAGAAAATGTTCCTTTGGAGTAAGGAAATTGGGAGTACTGCTGCAAGAGGGGGAGACATCCTGGAAATGAGGGGAAATAGCAGAGGAAAAGGAAGGACCTGGTCAACGCAACACTCTCACCTCCATCAGAGCTCCAGATCATGTTAAAGCAGGCTGGTGCCCCAGGTGCTTACCTGTTCAGGGCCTCTGCATCATCGTGTCATAATGTGAGCTGGTCTAAACTCTTATGCATCACCCAACCAAAAGCCAGTTCCTCTTTTTCCATTTTTTACTATTTTATATATATGAGTATATATGTAAAATATTTATTCAGTAATGTATTTGTTTTATTTGTAACCATAAGTGTTTTAAACATCTCTGGGTTTTTTTGTTTGTTTCTTTTTTTTAAACATTGGACCCTGGAACACCTACACCATGATAGAATCGGTCAATTCTTAACAGATTTGGGTCCCATTCACATAGAGGCCAGAGTAATAAAAATGGTGATGATCACACCACCGACCTAGGTGTGCACTCCTCAGTATCTATTAATTTGCTCTCCAGTTCAGTTCCTTGTCTGTCGAAGAATTTGAAATGGATGTGGTGGCTGGTAACAGGGCAAGCAGTCAATGTCTCTTCTGGATGGAAACAACCATATACATACCGTGTATATATACTCTGTACAGCTGATATAGAGGGAATTTCAGTCCAGCTTTTACAGAGTAGGGTTCAGCATTACAACTGGTACCCCCTCACAGGTAGTCTCCAAATAAAAACCAAATACTGAATTATACCCCTGCCTAGATGAAGCTCTTTCAGATCAGAGACCAGGGATGCTGGCGACAGTACAACGCAAAATAGCTCATCTTACCACTACCCAAACCCACTATTCAATGCACTCAATCTGACAGCTATCAGCAGCACTGAATTTACTGAAATTGTACTGCGAATTTCAACTAAATAAAATTGAGGTCAATATTTCAGCAGGCCTATACTCAAAAATGGCCGTGGACATTGCAGTTGCTGTGGTAACTTCTCATTTTACTCAACAGCACAGTAAGAAGTTGCATGCACCTGCATAAATGGTAAGAATGCCAATTAAAATGACCACAGGGCTGCCTTGATTTACATCCCGTCCTTTTACGTCCCTATTTCCAAAAACACTTGGAGTTCCTTGCTTGGACTGAACAGGCTCCTGGGGGCTTTTTTGTGAACACCAAGTTGCCAGGCAAAGTGGGAGTTATAGACGAGTAGAAGTCTTGTGCATTTTACACTTTTTCTAGGTAAAGTCCATGGGAAAAACAGCACATAAATTGAGTCTGAAGCTTTACAAATTGGCTACTTAAACCACTCCACACCTATAAATTGCACAGTGCTGTAGGCCAGCTTTCTTTAGACACTATCTTTCATGACAACAAGACCTAGAGGAGACAATTGAGAACCCGATAAACAGATTAACTCTATGCTAAAATATTGTGGAGAAAGAAAGAAGAAAGGAAGTCATGCAAACTATCTGCTCAGTAAATGATGCAGCAAAGTTTGTGTCAGTGCTTTACATTTTTCTATTACACATTATACACCTTGTGAGCAGAAAGCTACAGCATTTATGGGATTCATGAGATTTTGAAAAGATATGAAATATGTCCCTGGTATTTTTACACAATTTTCAGAATCAGACCGACTGTGAAAACAAGGATCTCTTCTAAAGTTATGAAATGCAAACATGGCCATTTCACTTTGATTCACAACAGCACGTGCAATATATTATATTTCTGTATACTCTGTACGGTAATTTTAGTTCTAGATCATGCTCATATCAAATACAAATAAAACTACAGTAAAAACAAACAGCTACTCATGTGCTTGAAGTAAACTCTGTGAGATGTAAATTGTTTATAAATGCAGCAAGATTCCTTTTCTTTCCTTAGTGCTTGGCAATCTGAGAGCATGTAAAACACCAGGACGTGATTATTATATGATATATTATGACTCTACAGGTTTTGTTATTGCTGACTAACCCTAGGGTTTTTTTCCCTCTTATCATCTATCATTTTTTTCTATCATCTTACTGATCATAATTCAGAGTAGCTGATATAAAATTGTCTACTTTTTTATGTTTCACTGTTGCAGTGGTCTTTATAAAGCTTATTCACATTAAGCTGTAAGCACCTTTGCAGAACACTAAATACTCCAAAAAAAAGAAATATATTTTCACTATAAAATATTTTGACATTAGTAAATATATAAAGTAATACTCACATAGCATGTCAGCATTTCTGCCCAATAGCATGATGAGGTGATAAGTTACTTCAAGAGCACTAAGAATAATAGCCTACTGGATTTTCATTTGTTGAGGTTAAATTAATAGCCTTATGCTTTAAAAGAGTACCTTCCACCACCAAAATCAGCGTATGCTTTAAGGACTCATTGACAGATGAAATAAAGTCACTAGGGCTTGTATACTGCTGACCTTGATAGCTTTTTAGATTAAAACATTTTAAAGGTACATGTACAACAACATTGGTGAGGGAGGAAAAAAAAAAGAAAGCAAATGCCAGGAGATCTAACAGAAGCAAGATGCATTTGTTTTTGACTTCTAATTAATCAAGATAACATCTCTTTCAGCCATTAGACAGTAAAATCAATAACCTGGGCAGTCTGACTGCCAGTTAGACTTATACACCAACACCTATTATTGGCAAAACTGTGATGTATTTAACCATTTCATCCTTTATTATATTAAAAAAGGTAACCAACCTCTGTGAGAGAGTACAGGAAAAAGTCCAGCACCACAGCAAGTTGCTTACCCATTTGTTGGCAAATTTCTCACTAGTGCCCCTCCATGAAACCTTTTTGTAACTGCTACGTTCCCTTACTAGAGTGACTATTATAGAAATAAACCAAAACAAAGCACCCCAAAGCATCACTACCAGATCTCAAGGGATACTGGAAATTTGATGCTTCTGGGAATCAGTGATACTCCAAGTCAAGCAGAAAATACTTCAAATAATTCTGCTATAATAGTGCTGCAGAAAAAGGGATGGCACCTGACCAGAACAAGAGGCAGATCTCAGAAATCATTACAGCAGTTTCATTTCAGAGGCAAGTTAAATGGCTCCTTTTAAATAAACTGCCTATGGTGATGTCCTGCAACCTCTTCCCCTGGTCAATAATCCCATTAAGTCCGTGACATTCCTACAAAAGTGCCAAATCCTGAAATCTTTTCTCATTAATTAGCTCATTTCCCAAACAATCTCATTGAATTTAGACTCTTTAATCAATGCAGACAAAAATGCTTAATTCCCAAAAGAAGAAAAGATCCAGTCCATTTTATGTAGTTTTAGGAAGTCTTTCAAGCTTTGGCTCATCTTAATTTATGAGGCTTAAAGGGCAAAGCTTTTTCTAAGACTGACATTTTGAAGGCCACCAAAACTTTGGAACTCTACTTCTTTTGGCTAGCTAGAGGACCAGTGCTGGTATCAAGGGTCCTCAATAGAACAGTAAAACTAGTAACTCCACGCTGGGCCTGCAGTTAAGGCTGCTCCTTTAACCTACAGAATCCGGTTGACAAAATTGTGACTTATTGCTGCATAGCACAAGTATATTTCCTTTCCTCTTCCCTAGTGAAGACTGTTTTCCAACTGAATCTCTGTTGAACTAGGTTTGCCATTGGAAGTCTTAACTCTACAGATTAAATACATAAAGTCATTAAAAAAAAAAAATCTTACTTGGAAAGTACAAGTCTAGGAAATGACACTATGGAATGGCCCCAGCGAACTTTACAGGGTTGTTTGTTTTCATTCCTTCCCACAGACTGCCATTAAAAAAGGTCTTGAGCCAAAAAGGTTCCTGGAAAAGATGGGGTCTTTGTAATCAGGATGGGATAAGCGAAGTGCAACATAGCTCAAGACATTAAATCAAATTATTTAGCATACGCGTATTTAACAAGGACAATACAAACAGACAAGTAATTATGATATTAAAGCGTTTTCATGCTATATTTGTCTATTTCTATTCTTCACAGTGATCAGATGTACAGTTAATTACACTTAATAATGATAATTATGGCTTTATTTTATAATGCAGCAAATTAACTCAATCAGGCATTTCATAATGCATAGGATGCTATGGAAGTTATAACAGAAGAGAAATATTTAAAATCATCATTGCTCTCTAGGGGTCTTTTGACTTACCTTCCTTTGCTGTGCCACCAATCTACTGTACAGCGTGGGGTAACTCCCATTAAGGCAAATGGGAAATCCCTAGCTTACATAAATCCTCTGGAATTATCTGGCAGAAAAGAAAACTGAGTTTCTCTTGCAGAGAGAAATAACAAACTTATATTGCTGTCAAGTATGCAAACAGGTTCTGCAATGACACAAAAATGAGTGGATGGAATCCAACATGATAATTTGAATGAAGAGTTTCTTTCCTGCCCTTTAGTCTAGTTTCCATGACATGATAGCTCATTCATGAGAGAGGGAAAGAACAGCCACATCCTGTCTTCAACAGAAAGATTGTGCACGATGAAGAAAGAAACTCAGGAATGGGCTTTCTGCCACAGCCTTAACTCTGCCCCATGGAACACAGTTACTACTGAAGATCATCAAACACAAGTGATTTAGAATGATTTCCAACTATAGCCACCAATACTAGAAAAACTGTTGAAAAAAATATTTTTCCACTCGCTATACCCTTTTACACTATTCCTTGTTGTCATTACTGTAGAAGAATTGAACATTGCCCATGCCTTTCCCCTCTACACCTTTCTTCTTACTAGTTTAATTTTCTGTTGCTGCTTTCTATTTTCACTGTATATAGGAACATAATACTTAGAAAACTTTTGTTGGAGAAGGTATATGTGCAGCCACAGCATTTCCACAGTCTGAGCAGCTTTACAGGAGGACTTTACGACGTCACCAAAAAGAGCAAAGAATCTACCAGCTCAGCTTACACCACTCTCCCATTCCACGTCTTCTCCGAATCGATCTCCATAACACAGAAACAGTGCATAGCCTCGGCAAAGCAATTTCAGATGTTATTCTCTGCCAGCAATGAAACAACCTTGTGCCACTGTAAACAGGGACAAACTCATGTGGTTTGCTTCTCAAGATGCAACTTGACTTGTCACTGAACAGGCCTGATTTTACATTCATGCTGTTAGACCCAGCTGAAACATGACCAAGGCTTACTTACTCTGTGAGGCATCATGAAGAAACATATATTACCTGGGTTTGGCTCTAGTATCCTTGCAGGTCTTGACTGCAGATCTTCCAAGGAGGAGAATTTTGGAGGCAAGCCCAATGTTTCATGGGAGCTCCAATTTACCTGTCGCATGCAGGAAGGACAGACCCTCAAGCTAAACCTGTTTTCATCTCCACTGGTATCGAGGGGGACTACCTGCCCCACACGGAATGTTTACCTGCTACCTGCTCTGGTCCTCAGCAACACCAGTACCTGCTGCAACCTCCCCACTGAACTATGAGCTTCACCATTCTCTAATTTAGACACAGGACGAGGCTCACCAGGCAAATACCTCATGAACATACCGTCCAAGGCATAAGAAACCATGTGAAATGGAGAAGTCCAATTCTAAGCATCCTTTTCTTCCAGAGGGCAATCTAGTCAACCAAGTTTGAATGTCAGTGTAGCTAGTATTGAGGTTGTCAGAGGGAGAATCTCAAAACATTCAGAGTTTGAGTCTAAGTTAGTGAGCTAACTTCACTTCAAATCTATGTTTTACGAGAGAAAGAGAAAAAGGGGGTCTTTTGGGATGTGTTGTTTTCATATTTCTGACCTAGAATACAAATACAGCAATATGTGTTTTTTACAAGGTTTCCAATCTTTTGGCTCTGCTGTTGGATGCAAAGATAAAGAGAAAAAAAAGCTGTCTTTAAAATATTTTTGGACTTCAGACAACAAAACAATACAACATTTCTTCCCCAGAATGTGCTGGATAGATGGGTGGTAAGAAATATATTTGTCAATTCTCTAATAAAACTGCACAAAACCCGTGTATATTATATACATTCCTTCATTGAACCTTTCCTTCTACCACCATAATGTCTATAACATCATGGATGTCTTACAAGCCTGTTTTAACATACAGAAGGAAGTATTGTTAAACCCATGCTTGATTTATCACTATGCCTCGGTAGCCAAAAGATTTAAGTAGAAACCAGTCCAATAGCCTGTAGGTACCACTGACTTTTTAATACAAAAGATATGTTTTTTTCAACTTCAGCTTGCCAGGGGATTCACATTATTGGAGGCTGACTGTATTTGGAAAATGCTAAAACTGAATCCTCTGTATTCGCCTCCCAGGCTGCTAAATGGACAAGTATCTCTTATGTTAAACTGGAAGTTAGATGAGGAGCAGGCACTCATCCCCTGCAATCAGTGACGAGCTAATGGGCTGCTGACCATAAATTCTCTCTAAACCTAGATGCCAAGCTCTTGATTCAAATGTTCTGTGCTGCAGACCTTGAGCCATTGCAGACAATCAGTTTTATTCACACAAACTTTTTGGACCAGCATTAAAAGACGCCAACATAACTTAAAAAGAATGTTATTTTATGTTGCCTGCACCTCAACTTTACAAGGATATAATCAGAAATGAAGGTTGTAAAATATCCAGAGGTAGTACAATCAACAAATTATCAACTCTTTGGTACAATAATCATCATTATTGGCTGGATCCTAAGCTAGTGTAAATAACTAACATGGGCCATGCACAACAAGTTGCTTCATCAGTGGTTGAAGCCTTTTTGTCTTTATATGTTTTGATTATTAAGGAGTATCTTTGTCAAGTCAGTGCTATTTCTGAGTAAACAGTTCATGTATTTGGGTCACCCTTAGAGAAAGCTTGAAAGACTTATCCTTCTGACTTGGGGGAAAATTGCAGAAAAAAAGGGTGCTGACCTCCTGTCTGTCTGCTTGGTGGCTGGTAAATGTTAGCACAGCTTGATAATATCAATTAGACTGGGAAGCTTTATTTTAAGTTTTTTGAACTATCACTACTGCCTGTGCCCATTTGTCTTTTTTATTCTCTAGATGTGCCATGACAAGGATTAAATGTGACACACACCAAACTTTGAATGTCCCGCAGCCAGTTCCAATGGCTTGGATGCTGTCATTTTGAGCTACATCAGGAACAGTGGCTCAATGGCTGCATCTGTGACACATGTCAGAAACTTTTAAATGTCTGCTCTTTTTTTCATCAGGATGCTTCTGTATCCTAGCTAGGGAAGAGATGACATTTTGTGTTTGGGTGGAACTTGTTGTGGTTCCCTCTTCCTGCCTCCTCTAACTGTCAGCCTGAGTTTCCCCTAAACATATCAAAGTACAGACAAATAAACCTAGTCATTTAGAAAGATATTCAGTAGTAACCATGCTTGAAAACAATGTTTTAGGAGGAACTTGGGCACATTTTCTCATAGAATGATGCGCTACACAAAACACAGCACTAGGCTATTTCTGACCTTTGTTATGTGCCGCCTTAGAAGATTGATGTGCACAACTCAGATACAAATGAATTCCTTAACATTTCTGTTCTTTTTCCATTAAAGTGGAATAATTTGGCATATAAAATACACAGTGTATCAGGGTGGTTTTTTCAAGGCTTGGGAGAATTAACATTTTGATAAGAATACATAGTTTAAGGGCAGAAAGTTGATCTGCTAATGGACACTAAGGGGTCTCAGGGCGGGACTCCAGGAGTTGAAAATACAATGCAGAAGAAGAGGAGAGCAGTCTTGTATCATTTAAAATAAATACATGTCATTTTTAAGATCCAATTGGGATTTCTTTGTCTTTCAAAATTAAAAAAAAAAAAAAAGCCTAAAACTCTGGACCCCTTGATTATGACATTTTCCCTTTGGGTTTAATTGATATAATAAATAGTAATTTTTCTTCCTTTTCCCTGGGCAGCCCGAGTTCTTCAGATTCTCCTAGAGTTATTTGTGACTGCATATGGACAGCCAGACATGTTTCACACAGTTAAACACTGTGTAATTTTACTCTGGGGTTCTCTTTGCCCATTTCAACTGGCCACGTTTCAGCTGGATTTGACTAGCAGTTGGGCTAAAATAATTTTATCATCTTAAAATAATTATTTGGGCTCCTGGTTACATTTAAAAAAAAAAAAAAAAAAAAAAAGAAGATAAATGCAACGATGGCACATGAGCTTGCACATACATGCAAACATGTAGTTTAATCTTGGTTTTTGAAAATATTTCATATACTCCTATTTCCCTGCCAGTCTTAGAGGGATCATAGAGAGATGGATTGCTTCTTAGGGGAAGCATTCTGCCTATTTACATCTGACTGTAGAGAAAGCTGGGCTCAGATGGAAGATGCTCATTTAGCAGAGGGTAACGTGAGACATTGCAGAAAGCATTGCCAAACCTTCAAGTAAAATGCAGCCACTCTCCCTCTGGATGGATGAGCATTCCCAGCCTCAGTGCTGTGCCCAGTCTTTGCTGGGTACCCAACACAGCGTGCATTCAATCCTGACATTCAGGGCCCCCAGGTTTTTTTTGTCTTGGTTTTCCTCTGAGGCACTGCTTCATCATTTATATCATTGCTTGATAAAAGACAATCATTCCAAACGTTAAAAAACATTAACTTCTAGTAAACCCCAGGTAAGTAACTTAAAAGCAAATGTTTCTGCTGTCACCTTTTCTTTGCTGCACTGAAGGCTACATAGAAAAGTTAATACCAAACAAATAACCACAAGTATCACTGCACACAGTCAAGAATTTACTTTAGTGTTCTGTATAACTAGGGAATCGGTGAGCGAGTAGCAGAGAGAAAGGTGGACAGGGCCAGAATATATTTATTAACCTCAATTACACAGCGATGGTTAGGTAAGGATGAAGAAGATTCCCAAACCTTTCATGGCACTACCTTTCCTCTCTGTGGGAAAAGGAGAGGTGGCCTCCCAGCAGGAGATAAGCCTTCTCGTAAAAAGGTAGCATTCTGCATTCTAGCCAATGAACTAGGACATATATATTTATTTTAGTAACTTTTAAAAGTAAACCACTGAAATAGGCACAAACAGAAACCACACATCCTGTCTCGCAGTCCTGAAATCTACTTTTCTACCTTCCTGTAAAACATTCCTTAGCAGTCTGCAGGCCTAGAGTGTTTGCTCAGATTTCAAAAATTGCAGGAGAGCTGACCTTCCAGTTAGGAAAATGGGAACTGCGAAGCCTCCAAATAGCAAATGTAGCAGAATGCCTTACAGACTAAATCCTTCATGTTTGGATTTGAGAAAACACACAAACCAAACCCATCAGACCTCACCAAATGCTTAAATATAATTACTTTTGGAATAGATTAAAATTTTGTAAAAGAATATTAGTTTCCATTTTGATAGAGAAAAAAAAAAAGTTTCCACTGTGTAAAGCTTCAGAAATCTATCAGGCAGCACCTGCTTCAGAACTAACGAATCTGGGCTTCTTTCTTAGCATGCGTGATAGACACTCATTTTTTATATCACATATTTTGATTCCTTATGTCAAAGGCCCTGCTTTAATGTGTATTTTGATGCTCCATAAGAACATGCAAACCATTCCAGCACGAAGCCGAAACTTGTCCTTGCTTCTATATTGCCACCAAGTACTTCTTGGTGCAAAAGTGAATGCACAAATGGAGCAAAACATTTGAAGGTACAGCATCCTATTCCTGGCTTTGTTGGTTTAAGGCAGATCTCTATTTTCTCCTTTTAAACTGTGTATGTATTCCTATATTTTGTGATATTTGCGCCTACTGCCATTGATGTTGAAAGCTTTGCTACTGACATGAATGGAAAGAGGATAAGACTCAGAATGTGCTTATGATATAAACTTGTGATTAACAGTAACAGCTGGTAGGCTTTTTTTTACTCTTAAGCCTCATAAATACAGCTGAAAAAGCATTTATCTGAAAGTGGAAAATGAGGGCTTAGCTAGAGCTGTGCAAGCCTTTCATAATGAAACCCAGAACTAGCCTGATTTGGGAGAGTTGCTAGAGGTTTGACATTCAGGCCAGGTTTGCTAACCCCTCAGTGAACATCGCTGATTTACAGTTTCAGATGAAAAGCACATACAGCTCAGTAGTGGTTTTGGCTGAATTATGCTTTCAGCTTTTGCTCAAATTTGAAACTTATTGGGTGTGAACCCACAATAACCAAAACTTATAAAAAAGAAAAAAAAAAAAAAAAAAAAAAAAAAGATGAGCACCACATGGACAACCCAAGTACAGCAAGCAGTAGCTGGGGGAAGGTATGCTAGGCATTACAGGTGTTGAAACCTTGCAGCTCCACCATCACCTGAAGTAATGGCCAAAGAGGTGTGTAATCAGTGGAGCTCAAGGTAACCATATCAGGCACCAGTTGATAGCTGCAGTTTATCCAAATCATTTCCCAGTGCATTGACATTTCCATTGCCTTTTATAATATGTGCATTGTATAGAAGGTGGTGATTTGGTGGTTTGGGAAGTAGCCAAGGAAGGATACTCAAAGTATAGTGAACTTTCCTCCAAAATTGATGTTGAAATTTGGCTACCTGAAACACATTACAAGTCATGGTTAAATCAGTAGGGTATTAAAAAGGAAATGACTCTTGAGCAGAGAAGTTTTGCTTTTCCCCTCTCCTGCATTGTAATCCTCTGACCAGCCCTAAATCGACTACTAAGCTAAAGGAAATTAAAGAAAAGATGAATAAAAAAATCTCAAGCTGGGCCAAATTCATCCCCAGTGTAGCTTAGCTCAAGTAGAGTTAAATCAATGGAGCTCCACCAGGGATGAATTTGGCTTATTGTCAAAAGGAAATGAAGCAACTGTGCCCTCATTTACAGCTATCAACTTAAACAGAAATTTCATTATATGGGAATTTCTGAAAACAATTCCTAGGTAAAAGAAAATTGCTAAGGTTAAACAGCACGTGTGTTTGAAAATTCCCTGAAGTCCACAACTGTCTGCTTATTCGGTAGATACACTGAATGATAGATAATTGAGTGCACACATTGTTTCAAAGGTCTTATAAAATCAGAGAAGCCTATAAAATGAATAAGCAGATCGTCTTCAGAAATCTCCTTCCTTTGTCTTCCCTGTATTGAATCTTAAATATTCAACTGCAAAAACAGTGTTAATTCAAAAGTAGGAGGGCAATTACAGATAAAAATTATACCAGTAATATCAAGCTCAGTTACCTTGGTATTCTTTATTTGATTTTCCCCACTCAAATGTAAAAGTAATATAGAATTTATTAAGCTGCACTCTTCTGCTGCTGATTTTCTCCAGAATATGATGTGAAGAGGTCCTATGAAGGTCCTCTTTAATTCCGAATATAATACTGAATTAAAATGTACATATAATACTGACATTTCCAAACAGATTCCTTTCTATATATTTTATTAATAAAACTATAATACCATACAGATTTATTTCTATTCTAAGAGGATCTATGGAATTGTGGATGAGAGATGAAATGATCTGTTAAAAAACTTCTGGATTAAGATATAACCAGGCTTAAGAAACCTTTGACTTTAAGTTTTGGTTTTGAATTGGCAGAAGAACTTTCAAGCAGAATGAAAAATACTTGCAAGGAATTTTAAACTTGTGCTGGGAGGATGTTTTGAACATGTCTTGCAACTTGCTCTCTCAGCCAAACACTGCGCGTAATGTGATAACATAGAATGTATTTTACATTAAAACCTACGAACACAACTAACCTAGAACTAAACATATTTTCCATGATGCTGTTCCCTTAAAATGCTGAGGATGCAGAGATGATGCTGATATTTTGTGAATGTGCCATGACCACGACTTAGCTTGTCCTTACAAATAGCTGCTCCTTGAAGGCTTGTGAAAATCCTGATCTGAAACCTTAATCTAACTGTCAGCAACTCTAAGAAAGGGTCAGCTTCAGGTTGACAACACCACCAGAGGCAAGTCCATCAGAGTCACCTAACCTAAAAGGTAACTTTCAGAAAGATTCAGCTGCTTTAGTACCACATATGGAAAATATATTAATTCAACCAGCTTTGATGAAGTAGGAGTGCTGGGTATAACCTGAACATTCTCATATAGCAAACGCCAAAGAAAATACTCTTAAGACTTCTTAAGAACAGGTTATAAATTATTGGAAGAAACCATTTTTCTTGGGCCTAACTCTCATATAATCCAAGATCTTAGTAGGTTATTCGGATGTTATTATAAGTAAAATGACCATTAACTGTAGGTAAGACAACATTCTCTAACCACCTAATACCGCTAGAGTGGCATAAGGAAATCAAAGGCTATATATCAGTGGTTCACAGTCTCAGGCTAACTCCAAGAAGGCTCCAAACCAGAAGGCATAAGACATGTCGGTCCTTCAAGCCACTTAGACACGTTTGTGTGTAGCAATGCTCACCTGTCACACAGAGCTGTTAGCGTAGGCATGGTCCCACAGTAGCATCTTTAGATGGTGGTTTTCTCACAATCATATCTTGTTTGTTTTGTTTTATTCCCCTTATTGGGAGTAGAAAGGAACGCAGAAACTGGATTTTAACTAAACCGCAGAAAAAGACTCGTCGGCGAGATGTAACAGTTACCAGGCGTATTTATAAAAACACTGAGGAAGCAAACCATGCATTTCAATTGTTATACTACAAGCAGTGAAGCAGAAATTTCACTTTGAAAACAAGAGCGGAGCACTTACCTATTTTGTGCCACCACTTGCTTGCAGAGCAATGACACGGCAATCGAAGCAGACAAGGACACAGCCAGAGCTCTTTAGGAACAGTGGCCAGCAGCTGGCAAGCCAGGCAAGACCCCTGACTTTGTACCATCCGATCCACTGTCAGATTCCCCAAACTGAACCTGCAAATGGATACTTAGAAATCCAAGTGCCAAACATACAGCCTCAATCTTGGCTATATGGTTACACCTCTGGAAAGCTGAATTTAATCTCTTTCTTTCACATATGCCAACCATTTAACAAAGCAGACAGACAGCTGTACACAGAGTAAAGAGGATAAACTTTCTCAAACTGGGCAAGCAGAGACTCATGTGCCAACTATCACACCACATAAAGAAGAAATATGTGGTAAGGCTCAGTCTGAGTCGGTATAAAATGGACTGATTCAGAACCTCACCACAAAGGCTGCATCTAGCAAAGTTCTGCTGGGGGTAAACATTTCCCAACATACTCATATTGTTGGCAGGAATAAAAAATATTAATATATCCACTGGCAGCAAGTGAACCCTGTAATTTATAGAAAGAATTTTCAAAAGCACAGACAGGTTGGTTAGTTTCTTCTGACTTAAAATGGGAACAACATAACAGCAACATGCAGTGATTTTTCATTTGCAAAGAAGATGTGAGAACTGAACATTCAGCAATCACATAATCCTCCGCTCAGAGAACCAAATGTATTAAAAAGGGAGCTGCACACCAGCCTTCCGATACTAGTAACCCTAACTCTCATGGATAACAACATTGATTTCAAAGGGACTCGGTCTGAGGAAAGCAAATAGTAGAATAAGTATTGTGAGACTCAGCCGTAACAAAGGAGAAAAAAGTGGCTTCAGTAGTAACAGACTTTCATCAATCCCATAAATCATTTATGCATGCAACATATGCAATTAGAGCCAGCTTGCTCTAAAGTTAGGTCTGTGTATCCGTAACAGTAGGATTTTCACTGAACGCAATTTATCTTTAAAATTTCACGCCAATACTGTAGTGTAGATTTTTTTTCTTATTTTTAATTAAAAGGTTAGGAATTAACATTTTCAGTAGATAAAGTTAGGAATGCACTCAGCACAGCTGCTACAGGCAGCTCCTAGTACGACCATTCATCTCAGTCTTCATTTGTGAAGACGTGATGTCTGCCAAAACCCAAAGTACTGGTCATCACAAGACTGAACGTAAGAATGAAGTTTGGATATTAAAAAAAAAAAGAATTTTAGTATTTGAAGATTACTTATTCAAGCACACCTTGGATCTCAAACCTTGTTAGCCATCAAGAATCTTGGCTGGCCAAAATTTTTCTTGTGACAACACAAAGAACTAAGAATGCAGTGGTTCCTTGGAAAGACACACATTTTAAAATCCTTATAGCTTTGTAGGGATTTTTTTTTTTTTTTTAATTTTTAAAAGCCAGGTTTATCTTGACAAGGAAAGATGCACCATGTATGGAGAAGGGGGAGTAAAGGAGAAAGAGTGGAATCTCTTCTTAGTGTAGATTACTGCAACTTTCATCCTAAACGATACTCAGTTCAGTTAAGAAATTCAGGCACAGTTCCCAGTGAGGAAGGAGTGAAGTACAGACAGCAGCCTCGGGCTTGACAAGTTTGCCATCTCTTAAAACAGAACATCAGCAAAGACACCTGAAAATAAAACGCTCCGGATATTAAAAAATAATTACGTTAGCATAAACAGTAATAAACATCCACGTTTGTTTGTAAATAATATCCTAACACGTGTTAGTTATATAAAATAACTGTTCATAGATTATCCTTTCAATTTTTCAGAATCAGTGGCATATAGTGCGAATTCCCTTTGAGCAAATTTTAATTAGGGCTTTACCATATTCAGCTGTAGGTATATAATCCCCCAAGTGAAAACCAAAACCAAAATGGAAGAGACTTTGATCACATCTCATTCCAAAAATATTTTTGTCTCCAAAGCTTTGCTGGGAAGAAAACACTCCTGAAAATGATACAAATGGTTTTGACATTAGGAAAAGTAAACAAGCAAAATAAAGATGGAAAAATCATGCGGTCAGTTTGCAAGTGCTGTTTATTGTTTGAGGCAGGGTTAAAGCCTTTTATAAAGACAAGAACATACATGCAACCAGACTGAAAGTGACATTAGGTTATTCTAAACACCCCTATTCAGAACCCTGCTGCTTGTACCATGCCATGGCCAAAATGTGTGAAAGCTTCAAACCAGACAATATGATATGAACAAACTAGGGTTCAAACCAAGAGAGACAACAAGTGCCCTAAATATTTCTAATGATATTTTTGATTAAAAGGAGAGGCATACAATTTTCCTTTATCTAATATCTCCTAGGACTTCTAATGTGAATTGGCATTTTATTTGTAGCCACATATGACATTAGCAGATGCGTTACAAGTGGCCAAAATGCACTTTCCAGACACCAATTCGTATGGCAAACCGCTCAGAGCTCAATTTGAACCACAGGTGGTGTGAACTGGATCATTCTACATTCATCACTAATTTTAAGTATCTGTTAGAGATTTATTATAGACTTTCAGAGTGAGTGAAGGCTTCCTGAGTAAGGCCTAAAGCATTCAGCAGCAGCAAGCTTTCCTTTGTCACCCTGCCAGCATCCCATCCTTTTCATCGGTCAAACCTGATTTCACGATTGGCTTCAATATTCAGCTCACTTCCACCTGCAACACTAGCTAAGAGTAGCCCCCCCCAGTAGGCAACTTCTAAAAACTGACATTTTTTCAACCAGGAAAGTGAATAGAGACCACCAAGTACTTTCAAACAAGCCAAGAACAGCTGGACGGTGATGGCTTTCAACCAGGACCAATAAGCATGTGTTTGAACAGCCCAGCGGTCAGAACTTCTGCATATTCCTTGGCCAATCCCATTGTATCTAGTAGCACTCAACACAATACATGTATGAAGTACTGGGTTTTGGTTTTTTTTTTTCACAGTACCAACTTCATGATTCTAAAAATGTCCAACCTATTTATCAGAAAATCAGGAAATATGCCGTGCTTTTTAAATTTTTTCCATGAAAATTTGACAATAGCCTTTCTTACACAGACATCAAAAGGGATTAATCAGAACTCTGTTCTAGAACATATCAGTAAAGCTATTAATTATGTTGATTCCATCAGTTACTTTTATTGACTTTCCCCCCCACTGAGAAATCATATCCATCTGGTGGTAATTTTATTTTATATCACTCTTTTTAAGCACTTTTTTCTTTCCAGATTTAAGCATTTGATTCTAAATGTAACCTCTGTACAAGTTAAAAATATCTTGTGCAATAAACCAGGAATAACACACACTGTCAATGTCACAACTGAGGGCTTCTTCCAAGTGTATAAAGCTAAGCTGTGCCACTATTCTACAGCATTAAAAAAATGACTGCTTTTCTGAAGGTCAGAGTTAGTAAATGGTGAGATGTAATTTAGGAATTAGCAAATTTTGTTCGTCTGCAAAATTCCTTAAATCCTTTTCCTTTGCATATAAGCAAACATACAATTTGATAGCACTTTGCATGGCTGAAATATTTTCAGGATATATTTTTTTTTTCCTGTTGAAAGAAAAAATAATCCATCTAGGCTCATTTGGGAGGGGAGGGAGGACACCAAACAGAAAAAACCACACCACTGTGAAAGGATATGTGTAAGCATCTATGAGATTATAGAAACACGAGCACTTAATTCACAGAGGAAAAAAAATAAGAACAGATAAGGGCTTTTTAATCTGAAATTATAGCCTCTCTCTTTTATAAACACTTTGATATCACCCGCCACTTTCACTCAACAGGCAAGCTGGAGATAAACGCGCTGCTTTTGTGAAAGCACCGGCCGAGGGAGCATGCTCACTGAAGCCCCAGGTGTGACCCCTGCTCTTCTGCAAGCAGCAATTGGACCGGGCAATCCATCACGGTGCTCCTCCTGTCAGGCCGGGTGCTCGGCTGCAGCTGTCTGTCACGCTGGTGGATGGGACCTGCTTAAAGGCAATCATGTCAATCTCTATGTGACTACTCAGACTAAGATAGAAGGATGATCTTGACAGGCTTGGCAAAGTCAGCAGAAGGCAGTAGAGGACTTTAGTTACATGCTTAAAATTTAGATGCAATTTGTGCTTCTCATGTGGAGGGATTGAAGAGGCATGAAACAACGCTGTGTTTTATAGCTGGTCATCTCGGATGAATCTGTTGCCCTCAGAATGCTTTCCATAGTAAATGTAGCGACATTTTCCCAAAATGCCTACAATAAAAAGGAAATGAATTACAATTAGGACAGCAGTGACATAATATGCAAATAAAGCACACGACTGGGGAAATTTGAAGGAGGGAAGGGAATTGTTTTCCCTTGGCCTGCAAAAGAAAGTTTGTGCATTTGAAATATTCAGTATTACCATTTCAATCAGCAGTTTTGAATCCACTGGGAAACGTGTTCAAATACCTGCACAACCTATCCTGTTAAACATACATCCACAAGTGTCTTCAAAAATGGAATGATGTAACACAAACATCATACGCTGCGTTTTGAATCACAGTACCTCTCCCCTGCTTTTGAAAACCAGAAAGTCTGGGTTGAAGGTACAGTTTGGACTCTCTGTAATCTCCCTGCTATATTGTTTACAGGGTTTTCCCGACGATTAAAACCAAAAAGGAAGAAGCAGCAAATAGTTACAGTTTAACATCGATCTCGGAAAAACCTTCCAAACCTTCACAAAGTCACCCTGCAAGCACCTAAAGCTGTCCCTGCTTTGCAGCAGCAGAGAACTGAGGTGATCAGCTGAAATCCACAGGCAAGTCATCGACACACGTGGGCCAGAGCTTGGGACTTCCAGACTCCAGTGTTTTTCCCAGACATACATTTTACATTTAGTAAAAACATTTCCAGACTAGCTCTCCAAACAACATCCCATGAGCAAGATGCAATTATAAATTATGCTAAATATCGGTACATAGAGGACGCTTTCAAAAATTAGCCAGAACACTGCGATTTGAGAGACAAGGGACATTATTCTCAGCAGGTACAGGCGGCGAGATGCCCAAGGAAGCCTTAACAGCTGTGGGTGAGAGACACATACCTGCAGATCTCACTACCTTGTTCAGAAGCATCCCCTCTGGTGGTACTAAGTGGTATGTGAAAGCGTAAGTTCACAGTCACATCCCACCTGCGAACATCCTCAAAGATGCTAAATTTTCCTAGCAGAGTTGTTCTTTATGCCCCCAGGCACGTGCAGTCAAATTAAAGTCATCTCCCACACACAGAAGGAAGGTGAAAGAGTCTCCTCTACCTTGGGAGTGTCTTAACACAGCAATCGTACCTAGCTCACCCCAAAAGCGGCAAACATAACCTAGCCTAAAGGAGACGAAGACTGCCTTGCATAAAGGGCAACGATGGGGGAGGAGCAGACCCTCAACTCGCTGCTGGTTTAGCTTTCCAGGACTCACAGAGCAAATACTGCGCTCACCTGCAGTATGAATTGAGTATGCAAGCTTTTATATTCTGCATCTATTTTTTTCCAGTATAACGTGCATCAGATAAGCAACTGAAGCCTTGGAAGGCATGGGCTGTGCAAGATAAATGTTAACCCATGCTCTTCTTTCCTTCTAAAACATCAGGATAGTAACACATTCCTATGAAAAAAAAATAATAATAAATTGATAGGCCTGTCATTTGTTGTGAAAAACACATTCCTCTTCAGGATAACACAAATGGGGACTATATGGTGCAGCGCCTGATCCCTCTCCCCTCCTCCACGGAGCTTTCTTCAATAATTTAAATTTCAACAATTTCACTAGTGGAGCCGTTTCCACATTCGAGGGATGATATTATCATTCCTAAACAAGCATCTAATGAAAAGCAAGGTGTTGGGGTTGCTTTTCCCCCTAAATAGATGATATTCCAAGTCAAACTGCAGCAGGCATTGGTTGGTAACAAGGCCATTTAGAGCTCTAAATATAAAGGATACAAACAGTTTATTAATGGCATTCTTCAGACTCCTTTTTCACTGGCATTGATAAAAGTCTTGTTTGAGGTCTGCCACATTTCTTAAGGACTGGAAGCAAGACTGTTTATAGAGATGCTGGTGAGAGAGTGCTGTTTGATGAATGCTGGAGACTGTAGCTAGGTGTCAGCGCTTAGAAAATGAGGCAAGGACATGAGGTATTAATATTGTCAATGATCTCCTGACAGGAAAACAGATACTGCATTCACAGTCAGATTTAAATAGACATCAAGTGCATTAATGACAAAAGGGCAGACTTCAAACAAAGGGGGCTGTATGGTGCTGGCTGAGCCAGTCTCCGAGTTGGCAATAACCTGATCTGAAAAGACACTGTCAGGACTACAGACAGGCCCGGGATTGTGTGCGGTGACAGAAAACAGAGATGCTGACAGAGATACCGGTGCCATATTATGCCAAGTATATTCTAACACTGTCTACAGCCCTAACTAAATCTGACATCATTTCCTATCGCTTATAGTATCCTCCACTGCTCTGGCAGAATATTTCTCCCCAGACATCATTACAAACTCCACTGTAGTTTTAAAGTTACTGGCAGGCCTGTGCTGTCGTGAAGGCTGGGTCTAGAGGCCTAAGGATAACCTCAGTCAATCTAAATTTGGAGTTTGCTGGAGAAGTGCTCTCGCTTTCACTGATATCTCAGCTACTTGAGGTGATCTGAACGCTAAAGTGTGAGGAGCTGTCACCTTGAATAAAATCCTTAAAGTAAAGACACTCAGTTCCCGGGATGTTCAGCAAAGATGTCGGACAGTCTGGCAGCAGGAAATGAAATCCAGCTGCTGCTGCTCGCCTGGGGATAAAGGTGCTTGGGCTCGTGACAGTTAAAGTCAGCTGAAATTTTTGAACTCCTGCAGCCTACAATTGTTTAAATTAAGGAAGTGTTGTCTCCACAGAGATTCCCTACCCAGGCACACAGCTGTGATTCGATTGCCAGGCATATTACACACACCGCTCGGAGAGTCTTGATAAAAGCACGGTGGAAAACGTTGCCATGAGACTTTATTTATCATGAAGGTTATTTGTAAAACAATAATCTTGCTCATAAATTAAATGCGGTGACTGATTGGTTTTTTGTTGTTGTTTTGTTTTGTTTTCCCTCTCCATTTCCCCCCTCCCTTTGGCAACCACAGAAAACTCAGAGAACTACAAAAGGCTTGTGTGCTGCAGTGAGAATTTTGATGTTAAGAGGTGTCACACGTGAATTTAGGAAACCTACTGCTTCTCTCCTGCCTATCTGCTATGGTATTCATTCCTTGCAGTTTAGGGGCAGGAGTACATTTGTATTTTTGCACACAGACAAGGGGAGGAATAAGGGGGAAACAATACATCTGTGGCTGTTATGGTGGTTTTTTAATTAAAATACCCAGCATTGGCCATAATAAGCTAAGTATACCCCCTATACATCAAAACAACACACAGCATCCTGAATGAGGTTTCTGCTTGCGGTTCTTAAGAAATGACAACACAAGGTCTCTTAAGGGATCATCTTCCCTGAATGAGGCTTCTAATTTTTCTTAAGTAGCTGCTTCTACCATCACCACAAGCTGTTAAAACTATAATTATGAAAAAAATGCATTGGGAAGAATAATTTTTAAATTCACTCTTTATCTTTTAAATGTTTTCCCCCTTCGGAATGGATGTTCTAATTACGCTGGGTAAGTAATGGCCTCGCAGTTGCTTGCATGTGTTGCGGTATCAGTCTTTTTTCACAAACACATTGTAATGTCAGCAACACCAGCTTTTCCTTAGCTGGGGGAAAACCCAATTATCCGAATAAATAAATACATACATACATGTAAAGCACATGAAAAATCGTTCAAGTCATGTTTGCTTCTTTTAAATTGGGCATGTGCTGCAGAAAGCCATGGTGCAGTTGGACCTCCACACACTTTCCTAGAGCAAAAGAAGTTTGTAGATCTTGATGTATTATACGGAAAACGGGAAAAAGAAGTTGCAATGGGCTGTGCTAGACCCATGTGATAGACCACACAGCCTCAGTCACAGGTCAAAATTCAGCTTAGGCCTACAGTAACATAAGGGATTTGTTATCTGGTAGCATCTTGTTGCCTCTCTCGGTTTGCTTTTTTTCCCCCCTAGCAAATAAATGCTCTCCTTCTATAAAAAACCCCACCTCTTAGCCATCACAGCTGGGGCAGCTGTTAGCAGCACAGCCTTCTCCAGTAGCATTCTGTTTTCTTTAAAAACTAATTACTATAACTAAGTAGTCAAGCCAAAACTTTTGCCACCCTCATCAAAATCTATTGCCACATCTGCCCAAGATCCCCCTCAGGCACCCATTTTAACATCAAATGTTTTTAATAAGCCCCTATGCAAGTGCAAACAGCAAAGTATTCACAATTAAATTTGTTTGTCAAACACATTGGCCTACAATATACATCAGGGATTACATTTCAGCATACAGTCCTCTGCCTGTCTTTCATATGGGCTAACCACAGGTCCGCATACTAAGGGCTGTGGCCAGATAAAGTGTAGCACTCTATACAGAGACTCAATATTCTAGCGGAATTCCACTTTGCCTAACTTTAATTGGAGTACAGTACCTAAATCCTCCACTGCCAATTTGTATTTGATCCATACTCATCTCTTTTTCCACAACCTGCTGTTGTATAGTTTTGCTATGGGCTATTAAACAGCTGCCATGCTCCACCAAGAAGCTGGGTGCGTTTCAGTGTGGTTATACTACCAACCTGTAAATTGTTTTGAGACCCTTCAGGATGAAATATCAATACCATTATCATTTTTTTCATAGGCACTTGGGCATTTTCTACAATTAATGAACAGAAGTTGCAAAATTCCCTTAAATATTAATATAAACTTCCTTTAACGGAAAATAATTCCCTACCTACAACATTTAGAGGAGAATAAATACCAATCTACAAACAGTTTCAAGTCTACAATGCTACCAAATTAGGCAAAACACCTCCACAAGTTGAATTAATTTAAAACTCTTAAAAACCTTTTCATCTAATGGATAAGTAAAGCTGGTTTGAAACAAAAAAAATGCTTTTATAGAGGAGTTTAGTAATTTTTCATTTTATATTTATCTTCATGGAAATTCTAACAACTTTATCTAGTTGTCTAGTTGATAACTTATTTTCTTTTCCACTTTGGCTTTCTATGAGAAATGAGGTACTAGAGATTTTCAAGAAATTAGAAGCCTAATCCTCTCACCTTCAGTAGCATGTAGGTTATTTTTTTCTGCTAAATCAGGAGAATTAAATTATATATACTCTCACAGTCATTTTAGTTAAAAAAAAAAATCACTCCATCTAATTGTACCTGAGCTATTTTATATTCAACATTAAGAATATTAAAACAACTGAATGCTATAAAAAGTATCAAAATATTTCCTTTGAATTATTTGCTTTGTAATCCTCAATGAATCCTTTTAAAAAAACCCAACCCAACCAAAAAAAAACCAAACCAAAAAACCCCACCAAACCACAAAAACATTGGCCTGGCATCAGTCCAAATCAGCTTGAAATTGGGGGAGCACAGATGCATGCAAAGCTTCACAGCACACAAGGGGAGGGATCTGGGAGGGGAGGAGGGAAGAGATGCTTGATATCTAACAGTGATAGGAAAAAAAGAAAGTTTGCTTGGGCCTGAGTAGTACAGTTTTAGCTCTGCTGAGTCTTGTATATGAGAGAGATACTTTACAAATGCAAAAAAAAAAAAGGACTTCTTTTTTTTCTCCCCAAAATGTTGAGTGTTTGCCCAAGTCAATCTTCTCAGGTTTATTCATCTGCTTTAACTTGCAGACATTTATTTATTTATAGATGGGCCTTCATTGTAATTTATGTAGAAATATAATTTTATAAACAAGAACAATAGCTTCAGCAATTAGAAATAAGAAATCTTTACTTTTGGAGATCTGTTAGAGCCAAAAGCAGAAAAGAACACTTGTTATGTTGTTGGTCCATGTTCTTAAAACGGAGCAAATTTAATCAAAAATTTGTAACTATAAACTTATAGGACAAGAAAGGAGGGAATTATGGACAGACTTTTTGTACTTCATGTTGACTTTTGGTGGAATAGAACAATTGTTTCTTTTGAACATGATCCCGACGATGAATTCTCTTACATAGGAATCTGAGATCACTTAGAAGACAAGGTGTAAATGATCACCTGGATCACAATGTCCTCCCCAAAGCAGCCAAGAACGTAACTTAGAGAGGTCCACTGAGACTTTCAACCTGCCCCAGCAAACAAACCACTGTCCGTATGGCAAAGCTCGAGGTCAAAAACTGCAAGGTGACACAGGAAGAGAACAGAAGAGCTGCAGCTGTCCTGGCTAATGTGATGGGGTCTCTGACCACTACAATTACATCTGTTTGTTGCAACTGCAGTTTCCAGAATGCCAGGCTACAGGTTGGAGCCAAGACACAGGATCTAGACTTCTCAAATCAGAGCAGAGGGAGCAACAGAAAGAGGAGCATGCATTGGATAAGGATGTGAATGCCTTTGGTTGTGGTAGAGCTGATTGCTGGAGAAGAGTTATCATATAAAGACCCAAAATATCATAGCAATAAACCAAAACCAAACAAAAATTCCCAAAATAACATCATAAAATATGCACAAGTGCTCCAAATGCACAAATATTAACTTCCCGTATGTCATAAACTAATTAATTGTTAAGATAGAAACACTAAATGTAAGCAAAAATAACACGTAATTCCTACAGAGTATCTGTGCATAAAGGGATGAGGTTGTGCTTGAGTAGGCTGAGGACCGAGCTCACTGTGGCTAAAGCAGAATTCCCACACCATGGCCGCAATACTCACAGAGCGGTCCCCAAATACTACCAGGGATTAGGGAATGTAGTCCATTGCAGGGTTACTGGAGAGGGAGGACATTCCTTCAGTAGCAAGCTGCTGATCCTGATTCTCCGCTCCCTCTGTGGGTAACAACACTAAAGGAAGGTAACCTTCACATTCAGGAGAGATGAGAGATTACTTTGCTCTGCTCCCTGCACAGTGCCAAAAAGTGATAATATTTTCCTCTGGACATCCTACAGCATGGGGCGCAAAGTGGTGTTTAAGACTGAAAGAAATTACCAAAAGGCACAAAATCAAATCTGTATCCAGCCTACAGCAGTGGTGTTGGAATTATACACCTAAGCTAGAGCCGAGAGGAATTGGAGCAGGCAGGCAAAGACACTGAATTATGGCGAGTATCATGGGCAGACAAGTACTGTGACATGTCAAGTCTCACTGGCCTGTTTGTAGGAAGCAGGGAAAAAAGGGGGAGTATGTGGGGAAGTGAGAGTAGGGGAGGGGAAGGAAAGCAGTCGACGGGAAGAGGATGTTGGAAAAAATTGCAATGAAGGTGATAGGAATACAAAGATGCGAAGTTTGCATCCCGGGCCAAGGGAGCTGCATAAATGTTCAGTGTAAACTAGCAGTCAAGCTGATGTGTGATAAAGTGCAGCCTGCTGTAAATACACTTCAGGGCTCCCAATGCAGCTGGAGATGAAACTTGTAATTTGGAAGGGGGGCGGGGGGAGAAACAAGAAAAAGTAAAAGAAAAAAGAGGAAGGAAAAAATTGCACTGCAAGCGTTTTCTCACATAATCTGTTACTGGAAAATTGAGAAGCTTGTCCAAGTCCGTGGGAATAAGCTGATGAGCTGATACTTAATAATAAACCATATTGTGTCATGGCGCGGAGTCATCTAGATCCATTCAGGCCACAAACTATATTACTTTATACAGCCCTGGCTGACATACATTTAAAGCCCTCTACACATTAAGGAGCCATTAGGCTGACAGATTAAAAGTTATCTTGGAGCTAATGTTTCCATTATGCGTATCCTGGCAGTGGAACAATCAACACACTGTTCCTCAGATGTCATACTTTGTTTAAAAAAAGGGTAGGGGGGAGAGAAGGGGGAAAGGAGGGTATCTCTCCCTCCTTGAATGACATTGACATGATCAGCTTTGATCTGGGCATGTGCTGTCTACAGATTCTCTACTGTTGGCTAAAATAGGAGCATTTAGGGCCTAATACTTTAAATCATTAACCAGTTCTGTACTCCTCTGGGTATCATTGTTACAATTTAAGGTCCCACACATGGGATTCCTTTGGAATCTTTCCATGCTTATTGTAACCATCATCAGAGAAATATGGTGTGTGTGAGTGTGGGGGGGGATGCCTCTCTAGCGAAAATGAAGCAAAAAGCACCAAACAAAAAATCCAAATGCTTTTGTCTCTTCAGTGTGTCTTTACCATTTCTTCACTCTCAAGTAACGTCATGGATGAAATTAATGCTGACTTTACGACAAAATATTTCTTGTTGAATATGTTGAAATTTTAAAGCAATTTTAAAAAAAAATATTCAGAAACATAAATTGCATAGCCAGCTAGGTACTGCAGTCAAAGAAACCCAAGTGCACAGAAAGCATCAGCATGCCAGGTACTACGGGTGAACCGATGCTTAAATTTGGATCTATTGAATACCCTTGAAGGAGGTGGAGGAAAGGAAGTAGGAGTTCACAGTTCTTAGTCTTTTAAACACTTCTTCCTATATCTCATTCTCTTGTATATGGTCTAAATAAAAATAGTAGAGCAAAAGCAGAACTAATTACCGTAAATATCCAATGCAAGTCAGGTTACATCTGTTAAATACCCTTCATCTCTAAACCAATGTCACGAGAGCTTACTTGTTTTCTCCTAATGACCAAATGCCCCAACCTGGACCGGCAATTTCGGTAAGCAGGCACAAAGCCCCTCCCCGCCCAGCCGGACCCGCCGCCCGCTCCCGCCGCCCGGCAGCTCCCAGCCGAGCGCAGCAGCACTAGAGGGCAGCATGCATTTGTCTAAAAACCGGGCGCACCGGCAAACCAAAGATTCCACTCTGGCAATTAAAGCAATACTGTTCGTTAGTTTTGCAGCCAATTTCTTGTTCTGCCATGATCAAAGACTATATTTATCCAACCTCTGCTTTCAGCCTTTCGCCCAGGAGCCTGACTTCTGGTGGGCTTCATCTCAGCACGCATCAGTTTGTGTATACCGATGGCTACAAAAGGACGTCGCCGGGTAGTGCTCTGAACAAAAGGCTCAACATATTGGGGGGGGGGGGGGACCGTTTGTCTTCACCACCAGCTTCCACGGCATCTGGGGTGACACCTGTTATTCTCTCACATTCACAATATAAATTTGAGCGCTGTTTTGAATCACCTTCCTATTACTTTCAATAACGCAACAGTATGATGATCACTGAAGTGACGTAAGAGACACTTTTAATATACTCAGAATGGTGGAGGAAAAGGAGGTTGTAAAATCCCATCCCTACCACATATTAAAGTTCAGCGGTTCAGTGTACGCTCACCACACTAACTTAGAAGACTTTCAGTTAATTTGGCTAACGTATGCAAAAATGGCATTTCTGTAGGCTGCTCTATACTTTGGGCTATGTTCTACTAATCATACTTACATTAATCGGCAATGGAGTTAAACCATAAAGAATGACAGGGTCATTAAGAAAACAGAAAGTGAATATAATTATATTGTACTTCACAAACTTTAACCATGCACAGATTGCATCAGCAGTAAAATGCAAGGGGGGACAAAAAAAAAAAAAAAAAAAGAGGGAAGTAAGCTCTTTTAGTAACTGTGATAGAATTAAACAAATGTACCATGATTTATGGGGCAGAAAGCAAACTTTTGGAATAATTGTTCGGAAAGTCTGCAAGCATTCCAATGAAATTACAAATTCTTATGTGAAAAAAATTTGAGCAGCAGGGCCCTTCTGGAGAGTTTAGACATAAATTTGGCTCATCTCATGAGTAAAACTTGCTTTTGGATCTCAAATGTGTTCCTGCTGGAGGAGTTCACATTAGGAAAAAAAAAAAAAGCCATACAAAATTCAGTCTGGCTCAATTGGTTTGAAATTTCTCAAGAGAGTCATCTGAAATAAAGACAAGTTGCTTTTTATTTTTAAAGCTGGGAAAGAAAGTCTCTCAAATAAAATTAAAGAGCATAATGAAATAGTGCTGCTGTCACATTATGATACAGTTAAGGGAACCTTCTTTGCATGCCATTACTTGCTCCTTTCCATAAGGCCTTCCTCAGAAACAAAGGAAACATTTAACTAATTGCTAATGATAGGATTGCTGCGATTCTTCCTAATACAAAAACAAGCAGTTTTTAAGAAGCTGATGCTACAAGGCCCTGGATTGCCTTGATTTCCAGTGGAAGCTGAAAGCATTTGGCACTTTGTAAGACACATCCGGACCCCACACAACTGGCGAGCTCCTTTCTCTCTTCTATAGCTGTTGCTATATAGCACCAAATGAAATCAGAAATACATTTGGATCCAAACTTCCAAAGTGTTCAGCAAATATCTAGTTCTCTGGACTAAGTCTGGGCTTGCCTCTCAGCAGAATTGTGTTCTATGCTATATCGCATAGAACACCATCTGCTATTGCTAAATACTTGCTGGCCATAGCTTAGTTCCCAAACACTGACTGCCTCCAGTACTGCATGCCAAAACATTGTCGTTGTTTCCTATCCTCAATTCTGTTCCCCCTTCCTCAGCCTCCTTTTAAAAACATGCTAACGAGAGGGAGGCTGAAGGTTAAATCACAGTGGACAGCAGAACATAGTTTACAAGTGCACTTTTAGCCTCTATGCAAGCTTTTGCTAAAGATAAAAGATAGGGGGCTAAGAAATAGCTTGAGAGCGCCACATTAATACCCCTCCATTAGGGTCAGAGTCATTAAAGTTTAGTCAAAGCACCGAAGACTTTCTAACAAGTATTATGCTTAGTAAACGTTTTCCACTGGAGCATGGATATTGGTGAGAGCTTTTGGAGTGTGTCAGTTAATCAGTATTCACCCACTCTGACAGCTTGAAATATTACTCACTTATTTGGCTGGTTCAAATTTGTCAGACTTGACTATGTCATAAGTTACATGTCCCCATATTAAAAAGGAGCCAACTGGCAAATGTACACATTGGACCTAATAAAACACATCTGGCCAAACAATCAAGCAATGCTGATCACTGTATCACTCACAAGCACAAATTAACAGCAACTGTCTTTGAGACTACCAAGCTAAACAGGAAGCAATAACCTGCTACCTACAACTTTACCAAATATCCCTTAAATAGTTAACTGAAGGATAAAACCTCCACCACATTCTGTTTCCGAGACATTCAATTGCGTGGTTAAAGCTGCATAAATATTTTAGATGTCTTGGGTCATTTGCTGATAGAAATGGAAGAAATGCTTAAGATGGAAGCTGTCCCTCAATCCAGAGAATGTTTTTCAGCCAGGGAAGCCCCATCTGCCACAGGAAGGCCATGTAGGCAATGGCTTTTACAGGGAACACCCTTCGCCTTTGCTCTCAGAGTGGGTGCCATTAAAACAGAAAGTTCTCTGAAGGTGGTAGGTAGTCCAGGATTAGACCATGGCACGAATTCACAGTGAGCAAGCTAGTCACATACAGTCAACAGAGTGGTTAAACCTGCCCAACAGCAGGGTACCTGCCTGCTGCTGCTAAGCCTGGGGCAGCACCGAACAGCCTCCATCCTGAAAGAGTAAGCACTGGGCGTGCTGACTTCCACAGCATCCTTTGTGCTCTCTGACAGAAGCAATGCACAGCAGAACTGCCCTACTGAAGACCTCAAAGATCTCAAAAGCAATAACAAAAAATTATACCAGAAAGATATTTTCAGGGATAAGGAAAGCTTAACCACTTACGTGTGTGCAGTGAACCCTCTGGTCCTTTCAGAGAGGCTCCTGGGAAGCAGCTATATGCTACTGAAGTATTTCAGTCTTTGGGCAAAACAAGCTTGACATCCCTGTTGGCACCTCTGCTGAGAACAGATGCTGATCTTACTCAGAAAACATCAAACGTGACTTTCTGCTAGCTGCGGCCGTGGCGAAGCTGAATACTGAAGGCAGGGGGAGGAGAGGTCATAGAGGAAGCAGTAGTTAACGGGGTAAAGTGAGTGTTATAATCCCCAAATTGCAGTTGGACTGAATGTTTTCAGACAATTTGCCTGTCTAAACCAAGACAGTATCATTTTTCTTTCTTCTAGGAGAGGGTTAAGAATAATCTGAAGCTTGGAAAATGGCTGCTGTTGATACTAGTGAGGCCTTCTCTTTAACTAGATCCTTCAGGAAAAAACAAATTAATCAACAGCCAGCTGAAGTGGGTTTAATGATTACATTCTGCATACAATCAGCTTTTCCCTTTTCAAGGGCCATCAATATGTCAAGGGAAGACATATCTGAAGGATATAGCTCTTAACATCAAGGTTATCTATTCTCCACAAGGCTCCCACTCCTTACTGGGCTGATACTTTACACTGCCTGTGTCTAACATTTTCATCAACTCTGCAATCAATCAAGGTAATAATGTTGTGCAAAAAATCAATTAACAATGCAATTAAACTTTCCTTATTATCTCAAAGGGCTGAAATAATACCTAAAGGGAAGATAGACTCACTGAATGCAGACATCCATAACCCAATGTGAAAGTGAATTATGAGGTTAGACAGATGCAGGCATGTACTGGCGCTGTTATTTTCAAAGGGATATATCTCATCCAGGCAGTGTATCAGTCACCACCAATCCCATACCCTAAAATTCCAAATTACTTTTAAGAAATATACGATGTGCAATATCCATTTCATATTCTCTTTTAGAGATAAACCCCCCAAAATCTGAACAGGAGTATTATTCAAAGACAAAATGATCTTTCAGAGAGAACATAAAATATAAAAGCTATAATAACATTTACATCTGTATACCACCCATGTCTGTAAATGCAGGTCATCAATTATACATAATCTGTAGTGAATAAGGAACAGAAGAAGCAGCACAACATTTAAAGCCCAAAGGCTCAAATTTGCAAATACCTTGCATCAAGTACACTGAGGGAAGAGCCCCAATATAAACACATGCAGCAACAACAGCAGGGACTTAAGTATCACTCAGTAAAAATAAGACAGAGTGCCTATATTATTTCATAATTACATTCAACCCTCATGGAAACATCATTCCCAAGAGCTGAGAGTTTTAAAGCACACTGAAAGCAGACAATTAACCCCTTGCTGTTGGGAGGATTTGGGGTTTAGCATAAAGATGTTAAAGATCAGGGGCACTCAGCACACCAGCACAATAGAGTTAATACAGTTAGGAACCCAAGTGCAAGAGTCTTGCATCAAAGATGCATGGATGAGGATTTGGGGGAGGGAGAAGAAACGAGAAGAAAAAGAATACATCCAAAATTAACTACCATATGAGTGATCTTACTAGTCCTCAGGGAGAAACAAAAAAAATGTTGTCATACAAAGAAAATGACCACGACCGAGCTAGGTGTTTTGTGGGTTTTTTTGACACCTATCGTTTTCTATCACACAACCTGAGCAATCCCCCTCAGCCCCCCCTTACCCATTTCCCAACAGACACAGACACACAGAGCACCTTCAGCCTCCGTTGTTTTGATTTAACATAGGCAAAAAGATAATGAAAATAGAAAACGTTTAAGGGAAACCTATATCAGAGTGACAAGCTAGGATCACATCCTGTAATAAGCTCAGGAAAATTTGGAAGCAGAAAAGGTTTTCCCTTCAACACTGCACTTTGCGTTCCTCTATTAAAGGGCTCTCTGTGTGTCTGTGCTAGCAGAGGTGTTCTACAAAGCAGTCCTCCCAGCAGGGTTTGCTGAAGCACATAACAGCTGCAGCTTAGAAATGGTCTATTCTTACAATTAGCTCATGTAGTGCAAGTGGCTTGTTTGGCCCAAGAACATCTTTTTTTGTTGATAATTCTCCCTGGTTTTGTCTTTGTCTTGCACTTCCCGCTCTTCTCCCTGTTATCCCCCATGCTGCGGAGTCAGTCACGGGTGAGACACAAATAAGTGAATTCAAAACTAAATTTTCCACGATTTTTGAAACATTGCACACTTTTCCTGCATGGATTTGGGGCATTAATGTTATTTCAGGATTAGAGAATTCAGCCATTACTATCTTAACCTTTAGGAACATAATTAATATGTTTTCATTTTCAATGACTTCATTGTGTGTCTATCAACTGGAACCATTCCTGCTGTGTATTTGATTCCACTGACGATGGGGTGTGTTGGATTTTAAATGATGTGCTAGCACTTCTGTTCCCTATATGCTCTAGTTTATGTGTTATTCATGACTTGCATTTGGGAGACATGGATGATACACAGATGTAAATGTTATTAAAGCTTTTGTGTTTTAGTTTCATTCTGAAAGACTTCTTTGTTTTCAGATAATTCTTTTAACCATCACAAATAACCAGCAATACATGACATTGTCTGGAGACTTTTTTCTTTCCTGTTAAGCTTTTTGATGAAGAGATTTTTTTTTTTTTCCTCCCTAATGTTCTCTCTTCATCAAAATAAAATACAGGATAAACTGACAGACAGCAGAGTTACACCTGCAGGATAATGTAGGAGTAAACCCCTTTTTTGTCATATGCTCATTATACAAAATCAGAACCAAAAGTTACTTCATTTTTTAAGAGCTGTCAGGGCTGTGGGTCCCAGTTCAAAGGCGAATGCAACTGGCATAATTCTCAAACTGCTTTCACCCTTTAACATCACATTCGCTTTCCTGAGGAATTCAAAATGAACACAGTAAAGAAAAAGTTACTATGCCAAATCATGGTTCCCTATCTTCTTTTTAACTTAGATAAAAATCATTTTAGATTAATAGTTTTATATCACTATTTAAAGATTTTGACTATACGACAGACTTACCGTGTATCTTTGTTGCACTGGTGCTACGTAGGAAAAAAATGAAACACAAATATGTACTGAAATGCAGGGTATGTATCAGCCTTGCAAAACATTATGCAGCCAGTAGTCTGAGGCAATTTTTATGATAGACAGATAAAACACCATTGAATTTTTTCATCGTCATGTATTTAGGCAAAGGGTGAGCAGGTAGATTTGTGTGTCTGGGCTGGTAAATCTTCAAGACAGTTGTGTGAGGACGCTGTACTTAAGTACATATATACACCCACATAACTTTGAACTGAAAGGAAAGTGCTCTCAAAAAGCCATGTTTAATCACTAATAATTCTGCCATTTGACAATACCTTTTCATACATCCTTAGATACTTTCTCTCAATGAAGTTGAACCTCATTTCAAATGTGAAGTCTTGGAGTCTCGTATTTTCTCCTTTTTGCTTTAAAAGAAATCTTTTACAGCAGATTTTTTTTTTTCTGTATTTTATCCATTAAGACTGTAATACATAGCAGCAGCCTCTCTACAAAATTTAAATATTCAGAAACCATGGTAAAAAGGGATTTCTTTGTCTGAAATTCAAGCTTCCTGTTTTAAAAATCTAACTTGGAGTAATTTAGTCAAACGGTATAATGGGTTGACCAAGAAAATAACTTATTATGTCTTCTGCTGTGGGAGTAGTGTGCTGGATAGTGGCAGCTTGCACTCCCCAACGTACCATTTCACAGAGGACTTCATATTTTGTTGTGAATAGTTACTGAAAAGAGAGCTTTCCATCTGACAGAGAGAATCAATCTAATGTCACCCACTCTTTACCTCCAATTTTCTACTAGCACCACCTCTGTCTGGTGCAATCTTGTTAATGTTTTGCTGTAGATACCTGCTGTTTTACCTCACATGCCACTAAAGCTTACTGCTTTTGAGCAGTTTTGGAAAACTGCTTTTGAGCTTTATGAAACAGAAGACAATTTTTGCAACTGAACCAAACTGTAACTTAATTCAGCAGGATGCTGCAATCCTGCATCTAAGTCTTTGGTGCTTCATTATGACAATAATAAGGCTCCAACCTTCTCCTTCACCAGTCACATCAAAGTCATCTCAGAACTACTCAACAGACCATTTCTAATGACCATAAAACAGTATGTCATGGCTCAGTTGCCTTGCACTGTGTTCCAGGTGAACCCCAGCCACAGTGCAGTGTGGCCATACGATGGAAGGAACAACCCATTCCCTACTGCAGGATCTAAGACTGGGGAAAGTAGCACATCTGGAAGCATCATCAGATTAGGCCATACTGGGTCCTTGATACTACAAAGCTACTCTATTTGGGACAAGTGACACAGTCAGCAGAAGAGGGGGAAAAAAGGCCATTTTTTGTGATTTCAATCTTGTGCTGCACTGTGAGTTCTTTAGCCTTCACAGACTGTCTGGCCAATGTATTCATTTCATTTTTTATTTTTCATGGTGTAAACACATATTTATTGGCTTGTTCAAAAATGCAAATAGTTCGTCATCCAGGGAGTAGACAAGTGTAACATTTTCAGATGCTTCTTCAACAGTTATTTTATTATCAGGAAGCAGTATATGATCTCTTATAAACATGAGACTATCAATCTACAACATTATTTAGCCAAATCTGGCTTTATTTACCATATTAGTAGCCACATAATCTGAAGTAGAACCTGATGCCACAAAACAAGGACATGATGAGATAGATATTGCTGTTAAAATAAAATTGCCTGCCAGCCAAACAGAAGTTAGATATGTCGGGTGCCTCTGTAGTAATATGAGATTTCTGCCACTCCCCCAATGCACTTGTCTGCCTTAAACATTTTTTGGTAAAGCCAACACAATACTCTGGAGATCATGAAGTAGGAGGTCAGGCATCAAACCTCCACCAGGTGACTCACTGCACTGTTACTAAGAGAAATTATTTAACTGGATGGAATATTTTAGAGAGATGATGAAGTCAAGAGAGAACCAGTTCAACCAATCACCAAAGAAGCAAATAGTGACCCATAGACTTGAGACCATCATTTCGACCACCTTTCTGAAGTGGTTCCACAGTCCTGAGACCACTCTAGACCATCAAGGGTCCATTCAGGTAAGATCAACCAACAAATGGGATACTAAAACAGATTACAGAAAGATGGTAAAACACGATCCTCCCTTTTACTTCCATTTATTAGAGTTTTTTGTTTAACATGGAAGAAGCTTGTCATCTTATAAGACCAAATGATATGACAACCACATTTTTCTTTATCTAAAGAAAATAAATTCATGTGGTCTTTCACATAGCCAAGCAACTGTGCAGGCCTGGTGAATCTGGCAGTCTTGTCTAGCCTCCTTCCCCATTTATAGCAATGATGGGTAAGTCCTGGACACACATGGCTCTAAAATTTATTGACTTCAAGTGCAATTAATATCCAAGCCTCTGGGAAGCTTATATAAAGCTATTACTCTTTTCAAAGGGGAAAAAAAGGACCATCAAATGGTTATTCTGAAAGTTATTTTTCTGTTTTTCTTTGTCTCAGAAAGGAAAGGGGGAGGGGGGGATGACTGCTCCATAATTATAAATCTTCTGAAATTGTAACTCAGGAAAATTTTAAAAAAATTTCCCAGAAAAAATTAATAACCATTAAAAGTCTGCCCTAGTAAACCATTTTACTGCAACGTTTGAAATGGTAGAGTTTACATTTTATTTAATGAATAGTTGCAGAGCATTAAAGCAACATCTCGTTGGCAAAACAGCTCCTTATCCTCGCTTTGTCTCAATTGGTTTTTTTACATTTCATTTTCAATGACATGTCAGCCGTCTCTCACCAACCTCAAAGGAAAGTTGAATGCGGGGCTTACAAAGTTAAGCTGACATTTGCTCTCTTCCAATAAAAAATATTTAGTCCATTAAACATAAATACCTGTCATTATGATACATGGACTGGGTACAAGCCTCCCGTTTCCCTCTGATGTTTATTACATCCAAACAACTGCAGTGCCTGCATGTTTTCAACTTTAGTGTATTGATTAAACTTTTAAATGGCTGCCATATAACCCAGGGACATCAGGAAGATTAATTTGCGTCAATGTTCATCTGTAATTCATTAGCCATTTATTCTTTACAACCACATGGGCTATCAAGAAAATGCAGGCCATTTTTCACTCTGCACAGGCTTGGGAACAGATCCTGAAATTTGTGCTGCATACAAATAAGCTCCCCAGGCCTGGCCACTTAAACTGCTTGGCTTTTCAAAAGTTAAAGTTGGGAATAACAGCAGAAAAAAGGGAACATAAAAAACCAGAAATGGACAAAATATACGTCCTCAGGGTACTAGGGATTTAACTGAGTTTGTCCACTGTCTTTTCATCCATGGATTATGGTTTCTTATTTCAGTCAGATTAAAATAACTGAAACTTGTTTCTGTGCAAAGGCCATAAATAAAATGAGTTGCACCCCCCTCTAATATCTTCCAAGATGCAGTTACTTGGAGAAAGCTAGAAAGCGGCAGTGAAGTATAAAAAGCTCGTGCCTCAAGGAGGATGTAGCTGTGAATCTAAGAAAAGGATGCAGTTTTAACCAACTCTCACGTTTATTGTGGATTCCAGTCCTGCCTTTATTTGGTAAAATGCCCAGCTAAATATTGCTACGTTTCCTTAGGGTAGAGGTAAGCCATCTGGCTCCTTGATTTGCCCTACTGACCCCTTGGCACAGTATGAAGTGCATATTAAATAAGGAAAAGGGAAGAGAACAGCTATAAAGCAAACAAAAACGCACATGAATTTTACATTTACAACATGGAAAGATCAATGAAACGCATCCTGGTTTCTGTCCTCTTCGCTACCTATAAATAAAGTAGTGTCACTGTGCTAGGTAAACGCATAGTGCTAGGGCATTAGGCTCATAGAGCCTAATGGCAGTAATCTAGATTCCAAAAATGAAGATCTTGTACCAGACAAATCCGACAGGTTCCCTGTTGCAGACAGCAACACAAGCACAATAGCACCACGTGACAAACGGAGAAAATTCCGCATAGGCCTAATACGTCATTTAGGGTGTAATGATCTCTACCTAACAGCAACAGTCACTGTGCTGCCATTTTAAAATGTGGATTTATGCATGCATTTTAAAACAAAGAAGAATGAGACAATTTGCTTCTAATATCAACGATCATCTTAGTGGTAAATATCAGCCTGGGTGAAGAGAACCCTGGAGAGAGCACCCAAATCCAGCATAATCCCAGCCATAGCATGGGTACAAAAGAAATGGTACAGTAAGCTACACAAGGATGCCACTTCAGAAAGCTTGTGGGACTGAAGACAACAATCAAAAATACAGCCCTAGAACTCTAGGAGATGATTAGCCAACTTGGCCAAACAGATTTTCCACGAAGATTTTAGAAAAGACAAACATTATGTGTGTGAATGACAAAAGGTGTTGTGAACGTGTTGTCTGTTTATTGCAATCCTCTCAACGTAGGGCTGATGCCATGCTCAACCTCCCCACGCAGCCCAGCCTGGCCTCTTTACACCCACAGCCAGTTGCGATCCCGCTGCGGGACCTCCTCTGCTAAGGCACAGTGGGCGCAGCAGGCGCTGATCAAGTCCAAGGCATGCGCAGGAGGCGACAGTGTATCGGAACAACCTGATCTGTGGAGCAGCGAGAGCTTTTGGCCTACATCCTCCAGCAGTGTAGATCCAAAGAAATAAATGCTGCCCTGCCATTATCTTATCAGCCAAAAATCTGCCGTTTGGTGCATGCCTCTGCAGTTTGTGTACCAGTACATATACAGGCAATCTGTAGGTGGCATTGCTAAGCGGCATTTCTCTGTCAGTTGACTGGCTTGTAAATGCCCCAAAATAAGTGACCTAAAAATAAATTACCAGGTATGCAGGGATATACTCAAAGTGACTTTTGGATATGCTTTTGTGTTTTATTACATGCTTGAAATTTAGACTGAGTTCATCGAAAGATTCATTATGGTTCATCAATCTCACAAGCAAACCTGAGCTGATTTGTGGTTTCATTTTGCACAAATACTTACTTCTAATAGGCAGGAGAAAATTAAATGAGTTTTGGTCAGATATTTGGATTCCTTTGAAACTGAAAGTCGAGTCAAAAAGAATGTTGGGAAATGAGCCAGTTACAAAGCCATATGTACAAGGAAAAAAGTTCATTTATCCAAATCTGGATAGTTTTATGCTGTACACATAACCTGAGTGACTCTGGTCTGCATCTTGCCCCACTGCACAAGGAAAAGATGAAATCTCAGCTTCAATTTTTTATTTTGTTTTGGTTTTGTTAGCTTTAGTTAGACCTTCAAAATAATTTAAATATAATTTGCTTGCAGTGAATTAATTTTCTACTATGACAGGAGATACACCAGGAACTCCAGCAATGAAAACACCCAGAAAACAAGTGAGTTGGAAATACTGCAAAACTTACCTGGCCTAAGTAGAAAAAAGATGCAGTGCTAAAACTGTAATGTAAATTAAGAAAAGCAAAACAAGTTGTAGCACAACCATGGAATTTCTATCATATCAGAAAAAAAAAAAATCCTAGATAGTATGCAGAACGATTGCAGGTGTCCTAGAACAGAGCCGTTACAAATTCAGTGGAAAATTTTTCAACCTTATTTCTGCAGATATCAAAAGCTACCTTGTGGTGCTCATTAAAGTGAGTGTTTCCTTAGAAACTTTCACCTTTGTTATTCTAGTTGCTAGCATAAACTTACAGTACAACACAGTTAAGCTGCAGCAAGAGCTTGAGTTCTTTAAGGTGCCCAGTATAACGTATCTGCAACACCAGTGATACAGTAAAGGAGTAGAAATCCCAAAGGGAAGCTCACCAATCCCAGGGTCTAATTAAATCTTGACAAATTAGGTACAGCAACCAGGGGATCATTTGCCATTGTGCCCAGGCTGTAAAACTTCTTTCCTGGGAACGTCCCTCACAGGCTGCGTGCCATGGCTCTGGGGCGCAGGAGCCAACTATTGCGGCTCGCCATCGCACCCGGACTCTCTCATGCTGCTGGAATCTCCGAACGGGAAGACTAGGTGGCTTTGAACTCATGCTTACACCGGGGGGCCTAAAGCAGCGAGCTCAGGACTCAGCCATTTGTTTTCATTTTCATATAATGATGTGTCTAGCTCTCACGGTTGCACAGAAAACTGTATCAACTCGAACCATATGTTAACTGAGGCAGCAATATGTTCTTAAATTGGCAGACAGCTCAAAATGACAGTTCAGCAAGATGTGAACTATTTTCAATCATCTCAATAGGGTGTTAACTCTGAAACCTAAACATTGCTTGTATATATATTTTGTTAACCATTTCACTACTAAATACTTTTTCCTCCACACTCCTCCAAGACAAAATATCCCAACTTATAATTTGAAAGCATCTCTCTATATAAATTGGCCTAGTTACATACTTGGCTCAATCATTTTGAACGTCTCACAGTCAATGTATTTATCCTTACACAATCATAAGGCAGTGAAGCGCTGTCATCTCCTTTCTATAGATGAAGAAAAAAAATGCAAGAACATGCTAAAAAGGAAACAGATCAGCTGAGCTTAAGCCTTTTGTCTGAACCAGTAGATTAGCCTTCCCTTTTACACGGAAGTTATGTGGAGACAGCAAAAAATCCACTGAATTAAAGTAAGTAACAGAGGCTGAATATTTAAGAGTAGTATTATCCGTATATATAGCAGATTTAATTTTTGAAAGGTTGTGTGAAGTTCAGTTTAAATTAATTCAGTTCTTTCACTGAATGCCATAGAATTTCCAAGGATTTGCTCAAATTTAAGGCCACTTTACCACAGAGCGCAGAATCTTGTGCCCTTACCTCTAGCTGGTCAACTTTATTAATAATCTTAGCTTTAGGCCATAGCACACAATAAAATAAATATAAATTAAATATAGTTAAATTTTAAACCCAACAGAAGTTGGTCAAATCAACACAGGATCTGGATCGGTAACACTTTTTAAAATCATACCTGCCTAAAACAATGCACAAAAAGAAAATAACAGGACTTAAAAATACATTTGTTTAGGTCTCACGTTCCTTTCTCACACCTTTTTTCCTTAGTTTTGTGGCCAGTCAGGCAAACAGGGTGGCAGCCGGTATAATTTAAACTGTTTTCCTACCCAGCAAGTACTTCAGTTTTTGAGTCACAGCAGTAAATGCATCTGAGCCAGGAACAGAAGGTGGCTATTTATTACTCAGGTGACTATATAGGTTACAAGAAAGTAAATAGCATGAAAAAGCCTCAGCCTGGCCGGACTGTATGGGTAAAGATGGCTCTATGTCCCGATACCAGAATAAGTTCCTTTCAAACAACTGACTGCAAAAACTCTATCTAGTTTGTGAAGTATTTTGTGATGAAAGGCACTCTACACATGTAAAATATTATTACTACATTTGCAAAATGAAATTTCTAAGAGAAAAAGCACAGAACACGCCAACAACAATAAAGCAATCAATTGCAATAGGATGCAATAACTTGCAATAAATTGCTTTGTAGACAAGGATTAAATTGTTTCAGCACCAGCCACCCAATCCAACTTAACTAACAAAGAGAAAAAAGAAATGAGAAACATTTGCTTAAAAAGCTCATAACTGTCAATGTGTTCAGAACACCAGCATGTCCTGCTACACCTAATACCTTTGTCAAGGTGGCCTATCTGGAACTACTCTTTCCCATTCCCTGCAGACTTCAGTTGCAGAGTTTCCCCACAGACTCTCGCTGTATTTGCCAGCACTGGATCTCTGCTTGGGGTCTGAGCTTGAGACAATCCAGATCCACACACACAGCCCCCTTCACCCTGCCCCCCCTTCAGTATCACTCATCGCAGCTTAAGCTTGTCTGGTTTGCACTGGCAGTGACCTGGATGTTGCACATACTACAATGCAATAAGAGAACAATACCAGCAATAAGACTGCTCGTGCGATGTTGGTTTTTCATAAAGATGTGCTTAACCTTCTTCCAACAACATTATTGTTATAATATTTTTTCTGTGCACTGATTCTACAAATCAGCATTACATTACACAGAAAGAGAAGTGTATTTGGTCTTAAATCCTTGTATTAAGCATTCCCTTTGAAAGTAGGCTTTAAGAGCTTTAGTTTGCTTTTCCACAAGATCTTTTAATAAATCAGCATCTCAATTCCCAGTACTTTCTTCTATTAACACATAAGATTCTAACTTTCCCTTCTCCACATAGCTACATGCTATTTTAAGTAACGTCAAAATTGATCCTCAAAATGACAGAGTTCGAAATTCAAAAGAAGGCTGATTGTCCATTTGTGCCACGGCCTTTGCCTTGCAGCACATGTTCTGTGCCAGACTGGAAAACAACTATGAATAACATTTGGTAGCAGACTGGGGAGTTACCATTCATCTTCATTTCCATGGGACAGGTCCGTTAAAGCCTTGGCTGTCGTGTACAAAGCATCCAAAGATACTTTCACTCGTTAAGTCACAACATGGCACTGTGATGCAAAGTGGTGACTGAATCACCCTTTGGGTGTGCAGTCATAGGAAGGCTCTATGCTCGGAAGCAGGATGGCATATATCTCAATGGTTGATTATTCTTCTACAACATGATTTACTAAAACAACTGCATATGATGCCATGAGTCTCAGAGAAAATCTTATGAATGTTCATAGGATGATATTTTGAAATGGATTTAAAGCATTTCACAATTAAATTCACAATAATCCCTAAATCCTATTTTTAACTAATTTAGGTGCTTGGGTAAAAAAAATAGTCACACATAGGCCTATACCTACAAAGATATGAAACTGGTGACAAAGAGAACCATTAGGCCTTTTTAAGTTAATAGCTAGCCCCTAAGATTGCTATAATGCGATTGCAAAGAAAATCAGATGTCCAAGGGCTAAAGCTGTGTTCTGCAATATACTGCAATGCTGGTCCCCACGCGCATCTCTCTACTAGGACAAAACAAGTCTCTGCCCCATTTCCCTGACCATCTGGGCAAGAAGCTACTGTGCAGCCTCTGGTAAGACAAGCTTGAGCCCCGTGGAGCTCCATGGGGAACAGGTTCCCCCAGCTGGGGCAGGGCCTGGGTGCGCTTGCTGGAATCAGGACAACTGGGCATATCACTGAGCACTGTGACCTGCAGCATCAGGGGGAGCTGACAGAGAGGATTCTCAGCAGAGGTCATCATGTGGGAGAGGATTTAATTTCATCTTTGTCAGATAGCACTGGAGAGGTAGAGGAAAACCCCATTTTCTCTGCCAGACATTCAGAATATACTCCAACCCTGTGACTAGCCCTTCCGCCTGGTGTTTTGGAATGAATGTGTCTGTAACTGCCATGATCTGCCCTGAACTGCGGGCTGCCCACGCAGGCGTACGCTGTTACTCTCAAGGGACTTAGAATTTGCAGATCACAAGGGGCCAGGGAAGGACTCGGCCATCAAAGCCTCAGCACAGCCAAAATGGCAGGCTCTGCTGACATGTGCAGCTGCAGAGCATTAAATGCTTAGGCAGCTTCACTAATGAAAACACAGACAGCTAGAGACTTTCAGTCACTTATGCACCTGATCAGCATTTTATGCATTATTCTCTTACTCTGAAATGCTTGAACCATATTGATCTTGGCCTTAGAGCCTAGCGCTTTGCCACTTTTGAAACACCTGCCCCTGGAGTTTAGACGTGTATCTATAGAAATGAGCCCTGCACACTTAGCTGCTTCTGCTGCCTTCGCAGAGGGTTGGTGCTAGCACTGGAAAATGAGCCCACTTCATTAGTTGCCTAAGTTGGGATTTACGATTGGAGTTTTCAAAAGAACTGAGCACTACAACTGTGCCTGGATATTCAGAAGAGCTTAACTCCCATTAGGCAATGAAAAGAAGCAGCCAGCATCTCAAAATGCTCTGTGTCCAGCAGCTTACACTGCTCTTCACTGACTAAAGAAATCAAAAAACTGGTTCCAATAAAATTGCCAAATTTACCTTAATTAGTATGTTTCCTTAATGCTCCATTACTCAAATTCAAAACCATTTGAAGTTTATTGCCTGTTCATGGCACCCTGAAGAGGGGCTTCATTTGCTGAGCATTCGGCAGCTTACAGTGTTCTCAGTGAGAGCTACTATATTAATTTATTTTTGAAAACACGACTGTGCAAAATTCATTTTGGGCTTACATTTCGAAAAACAACCTTCAGGTATGACACAGGTCACGAACGTAATACACTGAGGGAATACTTTACTTCAATAGAAAGGATTGCGTCTTAAAGCACAGTTAGTCTCTCCTCCACTCCTTTCCCATGCAGTGGAGGGGACAAACTGACAGCCTGGGGTCCACAAAAGACACATTCCTAGACAGCATTTTGCACACTTCAAGAACGTCCATAAAATGACAGCACTACAGTACAGATTCACCAATTACAAAGAGGTCTTCTGACGTACTGTGCCCTCTGAAAGTGGATTTAGAACAGCACAACTTACATTTTACAGATTTTTGCTTTAAAAGTCCTTTTCAAAAGTGGCTGAAAACTTGAATATCCTTTTTTTTTTTTCCCAACTTGAACACCTCATTTTACTTTTTGCAAGCAAAGAAGCCTCTATTGTAACACAGTGTCTTTAAAAATTTAATTCCACAAACACACAACCCCCCAAAAAAACCCGCCCCCCACAGCAAACTATTATTTCCTGTGTTCCTACAGAATGAAGAAGCCTGTATGAAATAAAATGGAATTTGGTAAATAAATTTCTGCTTTTCAATCAAAATTTTATTTTCAATGCAGCCTTTGAAACAGGAGAAATATTTTTTTCCTAAGCAACTGTTCGTAAGAAGGACCAATTTAACAATCCAGAAATAGTTGGGAATTGGAGCCAGCACCTTTCATCACTGAATTCAATTGCTTAAATACAGCCTGTTTAGTAATGTAAAAATAACTACATTAAAACCTAATGGCAATCTGGCAGCTTCTAAATAGGATTTTGCAATGTTGATGTGGTTTCTATGAGAAATGGATTCTGTTTAGCAGACACAACAACCACCACTGGTACCAACTCTCATTATTGGGCAGAAGTAACTGGACATGGACCCTTGCCAACAGAGGCTACCCTTGACATCAGCAATTAGGGCTGCCTATACTGACACTAATTTTGTTGTACCTATTCGGGGTTAAAATTAATTTCAAGGCAGTCGTATCTTGCTTTTTATATTAATACAACAGTCTCACCAAAAAAAAATGGTGGGGTGAGAACTGGAACTTAATCAAGACTTGCACAACCAGATGGATTAACAAGCAGTTAATTGTCCCTTGGTCACACAAGTTAAATGTTTAAAAGGTATCAAAAAAGTTTAACATCTGTCTAGTACTATACAGAATAAAGTCCTAGAGAAAATGTTTTTTCTTTTAAACAGTCCTGTCCATAGCATATGTGGGCAATGATTGCTAGTTGTGTTCATGCCTTACATTTTTCACGCAGGACATTTAATCTACGTTGCAGACCGCACATTTGAATCTGAGGCTCAGACCACAAGAGCCCACATTACTGTCAATTTCCTTGTAGTCAAAAGCCTATTTTGCTGATAGGTTAACTCTAAAAATTCTTAAATCAGGTTATCGCAAAATAAGGCTGCCTCTGTAACACTACTTTGGGAACCACAGATTTCTTTAAGGCTCAAAAGCTTAATTTTTTCTTGCCTGTCTTTCCCTCCCCCCTTTTCTTTTTTACAACTAAGCTACAAAAAGCAGTCTCAACTTAGGTTCAGACAATTTATGGTTCAACACCATAAATTCTAAAAGTCTGATAAACCATACACCTCAACTGAGAAATAAAAGGCCGATAGGATTCTCCTTCCATGAAACTTATTTTTCATTTTTAAATAATATATAAAGGGGAAGACAGAATTCTACTTTTCTATTCCTTTATTTAACAAATGTCAGATGAGATTCAGCACTTTTCTAATCTTTAGCAAAGACATATAACTGAAGTCTTGTAGGATAAACAAGAATTTTCTTTGGACACATGCTAAAATTATCCTTATTCATATGAATCCAGCTTGCAAGTGTCATCCAATATTTATGTACTTATCTGAAGAAACAAATTATTCAGATAACTTTCCTATAAAGCATTTTTCTTGGTTTCATCTGAATTTCAAGGTTCAGAATCAACTTTGCAATCAACAGCAACTGGAAGAGGAAATACCAGAATTCTTGCAAGAAAATGTATTCCAGCCCAGCTTTGAGAAAAGCTACAGAAAGGCTATCTAGTTTGGCTGTGGTCTACAGCATCTATACCTAAAGATTCTTATTCTGACACAGCCTACTGAGTATTTCCAAACCTCAGGATTAAAGACCCAGATATCACCAGCTGAAAAACCTTTCAATGGTGTGAAGAAGCAAGATAAAAAGCAACACAGGACACGCCATAGCAGAAAGAAGGTAGGTGCAGCATTGAGGATTTAAAGCATCAAAAACTCATCTTAAAAACAGTGTTCCTGTGGTATCTGTGACGTGCTGGTGTTTAAAAAGTGGGGGGAGAAGAGACTGGTTAGCCAAGAGGAAAAACTGGTCTTTGAATCTATGTTCCTAACTAATTTATTTCGAATTCTGCCACAGTCTTACATGTGAGAAATGACATTAAGGGCAAAGGGTGACGGTGCAGAGATAAAGCAACAAGAAGGTATTTAAAATACTTGCCAAGAAAAAAGCACTCATCTGATAAAAATTTAGACAGGAAGGATGCCAAAAACCAGGAGAGACACAACGGAGAGATTTGATGAGGTGATTGCTGCTGCAGTTGTCAGGCTTGTCAGTAGAAAGGGGATGCCAGATTTTAACTCAAAAATAGTGTCAGCTTAAAAGTTGTCTCTTTTTTCACCACATGTTTCTAATTAAGATGACATTAGGAACTTACTCCTGGCAACTATAAATAAAACTGTTTGGGATTTAGTGTAAAAGATTAGGTAGGAGGGTTTTTCAATATCCAGAAATGGAGAAAGAAAAAGAAAGCTGTTAGGAAGAGCACATGCCCAACAAACTTGTGCAACTGCCACAATCTAACAATAATCTCAGGATGGTTTTGAATTTGCATAATGAAGCATTAAAAAAAAAAGACACTTAAGTGGAATTTGACAACTTTAGCAAAGCCATTTTTCTGTTTTACATTGAGCAACTTTTAGGAGATGCTCCTCAGATTAACTGCAGTAACTTTAGGAAACTACGAAAATGAAGCTGCTCTTACCACTCAAAAAAATGGGACAGACTGAAACATAATCTGACTTGGCATTCACAGTTTTTGCTACCCCAGCCTTCAGCACTTCTGCATATTATTTTTAAACATCCTACCTCTAATTCCCCCTTTGAAGAAATTTACTGCATTACTTCTCCTACATGTGTCTACCTAAGACTTGGGCACATTGAGAGACTACCGCCTTAACTGGGAGAAGCCACACAAAACTGAAAGTTACTGAAATGCCCTTTTACGTTAGTGTGAGGAAGTTTCTAACACCAGGGCCAGCCTTTGGGATTGGAAGAGGCAACTGGACAGGATAGGCTTTCAATTTACAGCCTGGATATTCAGCTGGGGTTAGTCACAAGATGTGGCTGATTTACACAAGGCAAGGATCTGGAGCCATGTTTTCATTCTAATGAGTCATAATTCAAAAAAAATAATAAAAAAAAATTAAAAATTAAAATTTAACAGGCATTTCCAGGCTAACAAGAATGAAGCCCCTGGGGACTAATGAAGTCAATGAGGTTTATAAATCACAGGTTTATAATACATGCATAGTAAATCTCTTCTGTGTAAGAACTGAATAGACATCGTCATATTATCTAAGCCTCTTCAAATTCAGCAGCCATCCAGCATTGTGTTTAATTACTGTATCCAGTGAAGCTATACACGCACCCTACCCCAACCCAAGCCTGTTAAACTTCTATTCAAAATTCTGTAAGCCAAATAAAAACTTTCAGCACTGCAAGAAAGAGATGTCTATTGTCACATGGTTTCTCATATTTCACACAAAAGACATCCACATCTTCACTAAGCATAACTCATCTGACTCTGGACAGAGCGACTTAGGGACTGAAACCACACTGGAAGTGGCTAAAGGCTGGGGAGCCATTTACATAAGGTATGGAGCCTTACAAAGAGTAAACGCACAATTCTACTCTGATTCCTCTTGGGATGATTTAACAGCAGTAAAAACTGTATTATTAGCACATGCAGGGAATGGCTGGTGCACAGAGAAGCTTTCCCTTTATTGCTTGCTAGGGTAGGGACACATCATGTCCTTCTGCCTTCCAGGTTAGCAGATTACTTTGCTGCTGGAAATGGCAAGCAGGGAAGGAAGCAAAGATTTGTCCATAGCCTACTCACCTACATTCAAAGGAAGAAAGGAAACGTACCATGAATATCATGTTTCCCCTCATTATGTCTGGAAATTAGATATGTGGAGGCAGTTTGAGAGTGTGAGGAATCACCTGCAATCACAAAGCCCCAGGATAACCCTGAATGTGCTCAGGGTCAGAAGGATATATTCTGATTAATAGCACAAGTGCAGACTCAAATAACGTGACTGTATCTCTTTTCACATTTCCTTTACCTGAAGAAGCCATAAGCAACATATAAAAGGAAACAATGATAGACACAATACCCAATGGAATAAGTGAAGGGAAAACATAGGTACGTCTTGCAACAGACTATAAGGGACATCCAGGTCACTATGCTATTACAGAAAGAGCAGCAGTTTTGATGCGCACCTAAACTAGTCAGTCTGTCAGTGAAGAAAAGCTTTCAGCTTTGGTGCTGTTCCATTTGAACGTAGCTAAACTGCTTTCAGAAGTTGAGCAGATTTTGACATACTTAGAACAGCACCGTGTATAAAAGCAATGGGCTTGAAATATCAAAGTTTGAGCTAGCTGTTAGTGAACTTTGGTGAATGGCTCAACTGAGACACCCCCTACAAGCCCTTTCCTCCAATATTTCGGATTTTGCCTATTGTTAAAAACAAATGCTCACAGCTATCCCTGCACACGTGGCACGGATAAAAATCAATGCACAGAAGCAGACCATTTGACGATGTTCCCCATTCAGGACAATATTGAATTTTACAATGTAGGGTTGTTGCTGAATCTATCAATCCTGCAAGCCATGACAAATGGCCACTAGAGAAAAGCCTGTGCCTATTTAGGATGCTAATCCCCATTTCAGTTTCTAACTGCTTTTGACATCCTTTGCTGAGGGTCACTACCATTACATCTGAGCTAGTGGAATAGCCTGCGCAAGACCCATCATCTGCTCCACTACAAAGTCAGCTGACTGAATTTGCAAAACCTTCAACGGTGAGCTAAGCTAACCTCTTCCAGCTTAGCTGTGACCCAGTTTAACCTTCTGACTTTGCCTGTAATTTGTAACATTGCAAACCAGTGCAGATGTTTCTGTGGAGACCATCACACCACAGATTCAGTTTATATTGTTCAAGGAGATGCTGTGCCTAGATTTAGAAAAATCCTATCTGTTGTCACAGGCTGTCTCTTCACTAGAGAGATATATCCATGTTTGCATAGCCATATCACAATAAAAGATAATGCAGGAAAGGTTTCCATTACAGCCTTACCACAAAAAGGTCAAGAACTCGAATAGAATAGAACATAACTCAGTGTGATATGAAATAACTCCCACCCAAAAGTAAGAAGGCATCTCAACAGTGTAACGTTATAGCTGGGGGGGAGGAGGAAAAATAGCGGACTTGCAGTAAGGAGTCAGTTATTGCTATTTGCTATGACACGTGTATTACATAACATCATGCAAGGTAACATTCACTCTTGAGTACTTGGTTTTGGTCCTGCTTGCTTAGTTCCACCACATATTTTATCTCCTTATTACCGCACAATTAGTTTCCCTTCTTCTCACCCCCAAACTGAATAAATCCCATGTTTGTTGCATATATTCATACAGCAAACCAAAGATAAATGTACTTATATGATCATACCAGTATGACTTACATATGTTATTCTGTGAAAAGCCCAGTTTTATATAGGCAAGAAAGCAAAGCTCCAATTTTTCAGCATTCACCACACTCTCCTCACCACACTCTCCTCAATCCCCAGATATTCCCTGACATGTAGTTCTAAACATTTAACAGCCCTTGTGCCATCACACTACAAACCAGTGCTCACCCCTTATCTCCTCCGAAACCCTCATAGCAATCTTTAAAGACGCTAATGATGAAAAATTAGAGGCCTTACAGAATGAGAAAGAGAGTTGACCTTTGCCAGTGTGAACTGCCCATGCTTGAATGGAGTTCTGTGCACATTCAGCAAAACTTTTCAAGCCTGTACAGCTTTGGTAGATGGCCAATATTATCCTAGCGTTGCTTTTCAGAATAAAATTGACAATCTTTAATCCTAATTTGAGTTCACTGCACAGCACAGACATTTGGGATTGTGCCACTGTGCAGGAAATTGTACTCCTGCTAAGTGAAAAGATGAGAGAAAGAAATACTTACGCTTGGATTTTTAAGGCCAAAACAGAACAATCGTTTTCCTTTATAATCTAGCCTGTATAAGGATGAAAAGAAAAACACCTCAAAGGAAAGACTAAAAAGGAACAAAGGATAGATGACTAATGTAATAAGGATTACTTATGGTCACTGTAAAAGCTATTCTTAGAAATGATGCCAAATAACTCAATCCAGAACATTGTCTAGGTTAGAAATGCACACTTAAACCTTACAAAAATTATTTTTAACTGGATGTCACTATAACCAAACCCAGTTACAATTAGAATTTGGAAGAAAACATTTGCCCAAATTAGTATGATTATTTACAACCATGAGAGCACAATAAATATTTTCTAACAAATCAAAATGCATCACTAAGCTAGACTGGAAATGTATTTTGGAAAATTGCTCTTTTGAGTATGTTTTAGAACATGTAAGAAACATATTATTAGTTACCATGAACTGTTTGCAAAACTTTGCTATACCTTGGCTCTCAGATGTAAATTGCAGTCAGAACTTCAACCTGCTGATCCATTCCCAAACTTTATTTCATAGAATCATAGAATTATTAGGTTGGAAAAGGCCTTTAAGATCGAGTCCAAACATCAACCTAGCACTGCCAAATCCACAAATAAACCATGTACCTAAGTGCCACACCTACACATCTTTAAAATACCTCCAGGGATGGGGACTCAACCACTTCCCTGGGCAGCCTGTTCCAATCCTTGACAACCCTTCTGGTGAATAAGTTTTTCGTAATATCCAATCTAAACCTGCCCTGGCACAACTTGAGGCCATTTCCTCTTGTCCTATCACTTGTTACTTGGGAGAAGAGACCAACACCCACCTGCTACAACCTCCTTTCAGGCAGTTGTAGAGAGCAATAAGGTCTCCCCTCAGCCTCCTCTTCTCCAGGCTAAAGAAGCCCAGTTCCCTCAGCCGCTCCTCATAAGACTTGTGCTCTAGATCCTTCACCAGCTTCGCTGCCCTTCTCTGGACATGCTCCAGCACCTCAAGGTCTTTCTTGTAGTGAGGGGCCCAAAACTGAACACAGGAGTGGCCTCACCAGTGCCCAGTACAAGGGCACAATCACTTCCCTGCTCCTGCTGGCCACACTGTTCCTAACACAAGCCAGGATGCTGTTGGTCCTCTTGGCCATCTGGGCACACTGCTGGCTCTTGACCAATACCCCCAGGTCCTTTTCCACTGGGCAGCTTTCCAGCCACTGATCCCCAAGCCTTTAGCACTGCATGGGGTTGTTGTGACCCAACTGCAGGACCCGGCATTTGGCCTTGTTGAATCTCACACATGGGGCCTCGGATCATTTTTGTAGCCTGTCTGGGTTCTGACTCCAACACAGATTTGTGTGGTTTCATAAAGGATGAAGACTTCAGTTTTTCCAGTTATACTGTCTCCTTCCATTTCTATTAAGCAGAAACAAAGGAAAAAAAAATCTTAAATTTTGAAAAAAAAAAAACACCTCACTCCAAGGGTCCACTAAAGCAATACCCCCACAAGAGTAAAAAAACCCAACAAAACAAAGAAATGGCATTTACAAAGGGAGAAACCTCTTTCCACTTTCAGAATCTGTTGGTGGTGGTTGTTGCTTTTATGTTTTTTATATAGACAGGGGAAGAAGGACTCGAGAGCAAGTAGTGGCTGACTAACAAAAGAGCTTTCCTTTCTACCACTACCAGTAGAGATTGATTCAGATCAATTACTTATTCTGGAGATGGTACTCTAGGACCACAGCCCTCTTTACATAAGTATAGTCTGGAACAGAGCAAGCAACAAACAAGTAAAAGATGAAATAAATTTTTTTTTTTCTAAATTGTACATACAGGGTTACATCATATAAAAATTGCTCAAGGACACATATACTAGGTTTCTCAGAAACATAGGCATACACATGTCAGTCTTGCTTAATGATTAACATGCAGAAATCTTGCCATACTAAGTTTAGGCCTAAAATTACTGAAGGCCTAAAAAATTGCAGATGATTTAAAAAAGGTTAGGAGAGATTAAGTTTCAACTGTCTTTTCCAGTTCAAGAGCTGGGGCTCATCAAGAGAAAACAGCGGGAAACAGGTTCAAAACAGAAAGATATGACTCTCCATACAACAACTAGTAGACCTGTGAAATTCTTTGCCAGAGGCTGCTGGGCACAGAAGCTTATATGAACTCCAAGGGAGACTGGAGATCTGTTAAGGTTAGTAAACAAACTTAGACCAAAAAAGTCAAACGCTGAAAGAGTACTAAGGGGAAGTATTATAGACACATCCTCAGTTCCGCTCCAGACATCTGCTTCTGGACACACTTAAAGAGAATATTGGGCCAGTTGGGCTGCCAGTCTGAACGAAGGAGAGCATTCTGCATGTTCTTATGTTATATTTTGGGAAGCACATGATCATCAAGGTCCTTTACTTTTCACAAGCTTATTTCTTTTTTCTTGGTTCAGTTCTCTGTCATGCACAGGATTGGTTACAGATACTAACATACTACTTATAGTTCCTATAATGTTTTCTCAAAAGCATTGAAATTCTCAATCGTATTTGGTTTCCTGTTTTAACTCAAGAAGTTACAATTAATTCTATTCTTTTGGACATTATCCATATTTCTGTTTTCACTTATGTTCACTAGTGGGTATCATCCATTTTCTATGAAAGAATTAAAAGCTCAATTCCTGAGAATATCATTATGTTTGCAAAGCAACCTACCATTTCACCAACCTGACTGGTATGCCTTCTTTTTTAGAAATGGCAACGTAGGAACAGTAGCCATATTTCTGCATAGGTTCTAATGATTTTCCAATACTCTTCTCCGAGGTTGTATTTCAACCCCCTTACAGACAGGTATCATGATACAGATACAGTGCCGTGATACAAATAAATATCAATGCCTCAAATAAAAGTGGAGGTGACAGTTCTGCTAAACACAAAAGCAATATTTTCCTATACACAGATATCCTCAACAGTCAGAAGAGCAACAGACACTTCTGACTCTCCACTCACTGCAATAATCCAGTAGTGACTTCCTAGTCCTATACAAATCTGTAGGATGCCACAAAGAAATGCCTGATTACAAGTGCTACAGCTGTTCAAAGTTGATAGAACATTTAATAGATTATTAATGCGCATGCTCTGTTTAATTTTCTACCCTGCTGGCACTAATATTTAATCAGATTTTGGATATAGTCTTCTCTACTAATTGAGTTTACAAAACCTTGATAATCATGTGCAGCTGACAGAAGAAATTACATCTTTTTTTTCTAGTCATCCCTGTTCTTTATGCTATAGATTCTTAAACAGGAACATGTTTCCAAAAGGAAATCATAGGCGTTTAATAGATTTTAATATTCCAGCCAATATACTCCCTCTAGATTTCAATATTTTGAATATAATTTATGAGCATTAAAGATTCCCCCCCCTCCCATTTTGCCTTATACTGTGTTCTTAACACCAGCTGAGTGATAATTTCAGACAGAGCCCATCACTTAATATTTATCTTTTGAGCCCTCCCTTTTTCAATTGCCCCATCCTTTCAATTTCTTTTCTGTAGAAGAACTATTACATTGTAAATTTCTAGAAAGTTTTTGACTGAGCTCATCAATACCAAAAGAATGGGAAATGTACTGGAAAGCCAATAGCTGCATTTTTTAAAATTATTTTAAAATATACATTTCATCGGAAATATTTTTAAGGATGCCAGTGATTCAGGTAGAAATTCCTGTTGTCATATTGTACAGCAATGCCAACACTCGATGCCTTCTTTTCAAGGCAGCATTTCTTCCAGCTGTATATTATTCTTTGCATTAAGTATATTTTCCTTCACATATATGTGTCCTTAATATGATTACAAACTAATAAATGCAACTAAACTAAACCATCTAATTACAACATTCCCTTGGATCATCCATCATGTGGGAAATCTTGTATTCACACGATTAAGCTCTACCTTTCCTTACAAGGAGGATTTACCCCCTTTTATCTTTTAGTGCCTTGAATACAGCCAGGATGAACTAGGCAGAACCAGTTTGATTTTAAGTATACAGTGACTTAAAAAACTCAATCCTGCAGGGTCAGCAATTATTAATGAAGGGTAAATTTCAAAATTAGCCACAGAATGATTTAAAAGGCATTTGTTTCTGAATGTTCTTTCGCCTCTTTCTCAAATAAAATAGATTAAGAAGGAAATTAAATTCTTCAAGAAATAAATTTTGACTGAAGTGAGAAATCACACTAAGCAGCTAATTTAAGAAAGATGAAATTAATTTTGGTGACATTTATTCTATTTAGCAAAAATGGTGACAAAACATATAGTAGCTCTGTTACCATGAGATAAGAGGTTAGTAATTTAAGGCTGGGCATAGCTACAGTCTACAACGATTTAATCCTTCTGGTACAACATCCCTTGTGACCTATCATTAAAGGTTTAGAGTAAAACTGACAATTATTATTAGCTGGTAATTGGATTTTGGAGATTCAGTATAAAGTTAGGATAATTTAAATGACTGTTGACATTGGAAAGATTATGTAAACGCACTGAATCAGCTGTATTTATCAATTTATTTGGTCGGATAAAAACCCCTAGCTTATCACTATCGTCTGAAACAGAATACGAAATGTGCAAGATTACTGCAGTGTTCTTTTTCAAATTAATAAATAAAAGCAAAGAAACAGTAAGAAACTCTCCCTTAGAGGAAATGTAGGCCTATTAGCATCTATCAAAATTTTTAACTACTAACCTCAATTACAGTAGGTGAAAAGAAAATTTTTATAAACATGCTACTCTTAAAACAGAAATTACTGAAAGTGTGCCAAAAATGTATGGTATGCCTAGAGAAAAATGAAAGGAATATGGTGTATTATTATATGGATTTTTAATTATCTATCTACCTATCCTTAGGATAGATAATTTCTATTGTTAGAAACTAATAATAGAATTGAAAACACAGCAATCTTTACAAATGTATAGGGCATTAAAAATGGTTTTCCTTATGGCTTCAACATTCTGGTTTCTATACCAATTATGTATATGTGCACACACCAGTCCTGCCTATAACTCTGTATGTTGGAAAAATCAAGGGTTTTTTGCAAGGCAAACCACGTTCTCTGTGCTTAGTTCAAAAACATGGTAGCATCTAAGATTTGCTTTCATGCATCAGCACACAGTATCTGAAACAAAAGCATGAAGCCCCACCAATGCTTGATTATCTGCAATTCTTTAATAACCACTTTCTTAAATAGATACTCTGGCATAATTTTGAAAATTTACTTTCTAATGTCTGATACTGAAATAACCCCCATCCTCAGAACTTGAAAATTTCTCTTTTTCCAATATTTCCCTCCCCAGTACTTTTTTCCTTCTGTTATTATTACCAGTGCCCTTTATTTCCTACATGAATGTTACAATAGGCCAAAATCTCTGGGTGCCATAAATCATATCTGTCCTCCAAGCAGCAAGTACATCATCTAAGAAATACACTCTGAATAAAACTTTCAAGACCTCAGGATCCAAGGTCTATTTCAGAACAACATGGAATGCAAGTCAGCTGCATGAATCCACTGTGTAAAAATCAGAACTACTCCTTTAATGGGTATAAAAGAACCAGTATTGGGGTTATGCTGGTTTTTATTAAATAGGGCTGGTGGAGTAGATTAAAGTGATCTCCATTAAAAAGCACCAGTTTTCACAGAGAGTTATCACATGAAGGTGTGTAACAATCACAAAATCACTTCCTATCCAACTGCAGCAGAAGCAACATCTTTGCAGATATTGTTTTGACCTAAGTGCTCTCAAACACTAAATCTACTCACCATATTAATTTTGCTCTTCAGCTTCCTATTATTCCTGATGTACTCAAAGTCTGCTTGAGTTTTGAACAACTGTTAATTTACAAATATTTTATTTATTCTCTGTTACACAACATTGCAAAACTTAGTGCTTAAAACTAAGCTATTAAATCCTTGGTTTGGTGTCCAGCAACTTCCAATGACTCAGCCGAACTGACTAGGAGCAGCTGAGTATCTCATATTTGAAAATCAGCCTGCTTGTTTAGGTGTCTAAAACGAAAAAAAAAAAGGGGGGGGGGGGGTGGGCAGGAATCTAGGAGCTGTTAACAACCGACGTAAATTGTTGCTGGAGTAAGGCATTTGGAGTATAGAAACCATTTTATTCACCCTAAAAAACCCAGAAATATAGCCCCTGTTTGTGAACACCATTTATTGGCACTTTTTCTGTTAAGAACTTGCCATGGCTGTATAAGACAAAAATTCTGCTTTAGAAAGTATTGAAATATCCTAAGATCTGTTCTCAGTCCACCTGAGAACACAATCTATAATATTGATATCTTTCATGAGTGAAAATTCCAAAATAAACCCACTTGTGTTCAACTTGTCTTCTCTAAAATTCATCTTTCTTAAATTACATTGTAATCCAGTTAAAGAAGTCAGTCAAAGCTTCACTTAAAAAAAGTTAGCTTTCAAAGTATGCCAAATAAATTTCAACATTTTGCTCTGCAAATAAATCTAGGTAAAACAATTTATGAAGCACCATAACTTTGAAAGAATTTAATTCTCTGGAGTAAAATCACCTATGAAGACTTCTTAAACTAACATGCATTACAACAAAATTGAAGGAAGCAGATGTGGCATCACCCAGATGCAGGGCAAGACTCAGTTGCCTATCAGCTGTCAGAGGAGGGAATATAAAAAGAACGTATCAAACTGACTTAACCTATCCTCTAGTTTGGACAAAAATCTCATGTCCTGTTTAGGAAGAACAGGGTAGAAGAGGCCTCATTTCAGGATGAGGCCAAAGAAGGAAGCCATATGAGGTGTGTACTAAATTGATATAACACATCCACATTATGGATATTCCTGATAGCCTCACACCTTTGATATGTGCATTGAAGCATGTTGCCAGGAAAAAGAAAAAGAGGAAGAACACGATGACAGCAGTATAGGGTTGAAGGGTCATACATTTCCATACACAAATAAGGAAGACAGTCAAACAAGGTATGCCAGAGAGTTTCAACATTAAAAAGGAAGAATTGTACATCAACAGATAAACTATAATCTGTACCACTATGAATTTAAAGCAGGAATATTCACACTGATATCAAATTCTTATAATGCATAAAACCAAAATGACAGTGAGAGTAAAAAATACCTCGGGTGAGAATATCTAAATTTGAGATAACTCAAAACCATGGAAAGGTTAGTATTCAGGTAGTGATGGTCAGTAAAGATACAGATTTTGTGAAAAAATTTAGAACTGGTAAAAGGGCCCAGTTGTTCAGATCCTGATGCTCTGTGTTCTTTACATACAGAGAAGTGGATCATTGGAAGAGCAGCACACTAAAGGATTTAGCAAATTGTCTGGAGAGGATAAGGGACATACTGAATTTTTCTAGCTTAAGGGACTGTCTATTACAGTATGGCTAATGGCATAGAAAGACAAAGACACCAAAGCGAATGCTTAAACCCAAGTCTGAACTGAATGTGCTTGTCTGAGAATCTAAGGTTAAAATTTTTTAATTTTTTTACCCAGCCTCCTGAGCTGGAAGATGGGGACAGAGAGTGGAATGAACCCCCCTTAATCCAGGAGGAAGCAGTCTTTGACCTGCTATGCCACCTGGACATCCACAAGTCTATGGGGCTGGATGGGATCCACCCAAGAGTGCTGAAGGAGCTGGCAGAGGAGCTTGCCAAGCCACTCTCTATCATTTATCAGCAGTCCTGGAGAACAGGGGAGGTCCCAGATGACTGGAGGTTGGCAAATGTGACGCCTATCTTCAAGAAGGGCCGGAAGGAGGATCCGGGGAACTACAGACCAGTCAGCCTAACCTCGGTACCGGGGAAGATTATGGAGCGGTTTATCTTGAGGGTGCTCACCAGGCACATGGAGGACAATCAGGGGATCAGGCCCAGTCAGCATGGGTTCACGAAAGGCAAGTCTTGCCTAACCAACCTGATTTCCTTCTATGACCAGGTGACCCGCCTGGTAGATGAGGGAAAGGCTGTGGATGTTGTCTACCTGGACTTCAGCAAAGCCTTCGACACCGTCTCCCATAGCATTCTTGTGGAGAAGCTGGCATTTCATGGCCTAGATGGATGTACTCTTCGCTGGGTTAAAAACTGGCTGGATGGCCGAGCCCAGAGAGTCGTGGTGAATGGAGCTAAATCCAGTTGGCGGCCGGTCACAAGCGGTGTCCCCCAGGGCTCAGTTCTAGGGCCAGTCTTGTTTAATATCTTTATCAATGACCTTGATGAGGGGATTGAGTGTGCCCTCAGTAAATTTGCAGATGACACCAAACTGGGTGGGAGTGTTGATCTGCTGGAGGGGAGGAGGGCTCTGCAGAGGGACCTGGACAGGCTGGATCGATGGGCCGAGGCCAATTGTATGAGGTTCAACAAAGCCAAGTGCCGGGTCCTGCACTTTGGTCACAACAACCCCATGCAGCGCTACAGGCTTGGGGAAGAGTGGCTGGAAAGCTGCCTGGTGGAAAAAGACCTGGGGGTACTGATTGACAGCCAGCTGAATATGAGCCAGCAGTGTGCCCAGGTGGCCAAGAAGGCCAATGGCATCCTGGCTTGTATCAGGAATAGTGTGGCCAGCAGGAGCAGGGAAGTGATCGTGCCCCTGTACTCGGTGCTGGTGAGGCCGCACCTCGAATACTGTGTTCAGTTTTGGGCCCCTCACTACAAGAAAGATGTTGCCTTGCTGGAACAGGTCCAGAGGAGAGCAACCAAGCTGGTGAGGGGTCTGGAACACAAGTCATACGAGGAGCGGCTGAGGGAACTGGGGTTGTTTAGTCTGGAGAAGAGGAGGCTGAGGGGAGACCTGATCGCCCTCTACAACTACCTGAAAGGAGGCTGTAGTGAGGTGGGGGTCGGCCTCTTCTCCCTGGTAACAGATGATAGGACGAGGGGGAATGGCTTGAAGCTGCGCCAGGGCAGGTTTAGGCTAGACATTAGGAAAAACTTCTTCACCGAGAGAGTTGTCAGGCTCTGGAATGGGCTGTCCAGGGAGGTGGTGGAGTCCTCATCCCTTGAGGTCTTTAAAAGAAGAATAGATGAGGTGCTCAGGGACATGGTTTAGTGGTGGGATGGCAGTGCTAGGTTAACGGTTGGACTCGATGATCTTAAAGGTCTTTTCCAACCGAGGTGATTCTATGATTCTATGATAGGCAGCATTGGATTCCTGCACCTTTTTTGCTTTCTGTTAGATAACCCAAAAGCTTTTTCTGCCTTTGTCTGGCTAACAGATAGTGTCCTCAGACCCTGCCACTGTTGTTCCCACCTTTGTAACTTCAGGAATGTATACCTCAGCACGCTCCTCTCAAGAGGTACTCAAGAAGACCCACTAGAAACTTCAGACTGCATGGAAGGCTACCTGTGTAATTACTGAATTCATAAATAATTTCACAAATAAATCATCTGCTCTTTGCAGAATGCAGTGTGTACATGCGCATGTTTCCTGGTCCAAGCGAGGATACTGCCTTCAGCCTCACGGTTCAAAACAATTTTGGTAAATGGCTATCCTACAGGTCCTCATCCTGTTTCTGATCTATACAGATGGGTGATGACTACTACACAGAATACCAATGAATCTTAAAGGCACCCTCATTGCTAGGGATCTGGGACCCACCTTCTTTTTTATTTGTTTGTTTCTGCCTACCCAGTTCAGTACCACCATCTCCATCTGTCTTTCAATGGGCCTTTATTCCCTACCATACATTTTAGGAACTAATAATGACTGTAAAACTGTCTTTGTAGCTATTTGAACCCCTGACCCTTCAAACATAAATTGATTTTTTTTTTTTCTTAGCAGGTGACGTCCAGGTTTAGAGATACGAACACCTGGATATCACTACTACTCACTGGCTTATGCCCTTTACTCATTTAATAAATTCCAGTTAGCAAGCATTAAATCACTATGGTTTTCAGTTACTATCAAAAGCAACGAGAGACTAAATGGGAACAGTTAATTAACCCAGATCAGTCACTCAGTGACTTCCCACAAACTACCTAGTCTATATAATTTAGCTATTTACAATTATGCAGATAGTTAACAGCGTTTTCTGAGCTTACAGAAAGGACGTGCTCTAGACTGGGGGAGGGAGAGGGGCATATCTGCACTTCTCTTCCAACTAGTGCTGTTATCAGCCATGGGCAAAACTTCTCAGCTGCGAAATAAGAAGTGTCCTGTGCCAATTTATCCTTGCAAATCTGCTTTAAAATTTAGAACGTGGTTGGTAATAGCAAAATCAGTCTCTACACCTATAACATGCACAGATATGTGCACCTTAAGATTAAATTACTATGAATAAAGAACTGTCACCACACCTTTTACTGCTCTGCCCTCGTATTTGGTGGCACATCCTAGGAGTCAGTAGTTTGGCACTCAGTGGGGAAGGTTTCAAAGAAATGCATATGCAAAATTTAGGGACAGAAAAATAACCATTGAGCTCATCAGTCCTGTCTAGTTTTTCCTGCTTTTTCAATGTATTCTATTCCCACTGGAATTTTATTTCACTAATGCATGATTTCCCTCCAACTTTCTACAGATTCTTTATAGTCCTAAAATGTTAAGTCATCCCTCCTTCCTCTTCTTTCTTTCCGCATAGAAAAGTTTACATGTCTCCAAGAAACTCTGAAATTTGGCACCAATTTTCTTCCCTCCCGATATGAACCTGTAACATTCAGATGTCTTATCAACAGCACTCTCTTTAGTGCAAAATGAGGACACCGATATCATGACCAACATCAAGCAATATGGATTTTTTTGCTTTCTCCTTAGGAAAGGATATGTAACCTGTGATCTCCTTTAAAACCTCTGTTGGCTTAAGAACATCAGGAGTCGAGGAATAGAATTTAAGTCTTCATAAATCATCAGCAGTCTTAAATCCCATTTTGTCCCATCTGAAGTGCACTAAATATAATTGCAGAAACTAAGAAACACACACTGGGACACTAATAAATCAATCTTAAGAGACCCTTTAAGACATCTTGAACTAATGTCTCATGTTTTATATACTGCTGCTCTGTTTGCTACTTCCACCAGGCGTAAGAAATTAGACATTTTTAGGGTTATTAAGCACAACATTTTCACAGCAGATCAGCATGAAGTTATTTGGCTGGGACACAGGTGTTTCTTTAATTATATAACATTTGGAAAATTCACTGTACTCTCTGACCTTCAGATCACACTCCTACTTGTGTGGTTTTGTAGGCTCACTCAAAGTAACAACATAAGGACATGGGTTGTCTCTGGACTTGATTAAGTGCTTTCTTATGTTGCCCTTTATTATGTTTTCAGTGTTTCTGGGAGCAGCTAGTTGTTTCAGTATTCCTGAAATAACATATATTTAAGGAGCTGGTGACTCCAAGGTGGGAAGTTGTGCTAGCTATGAACAGAGACTGTTGCAATATTCAGACCTATTTTAAGCTGGTTCGTTGAACAAGATGCAGAAAAATGCTGCCTGCATGAATTTATATATTATAACAACAGCTGAGAGCATAATGATTGCACAGTTCCCACAGCGTTTTGATCCTGAAGTGCTATGGTGCAGCTTTATCTGCTTTCCAGATAAGTATTGAGCTGGCAAGTACCTGTTTCTCAAAATACTCTAAGTTTATGCTATGATAGTTATGTTCATGTATCATCCTGATCAAATGTCTACAGTGGGCTAGGGGAAAGCAAAGCTCTAGAGTCAGCTCACAGCTCTATCGCTGATGCTCTTGACATCAGTTCACACTGCCAGGAAGCTCAAAAATCCAGGTTATGAAGATTAATTCAGTACAATTTTCAAAGTCTTAGAAATGTTTTTCAAAACACATCAACATTTTGTATAAGCCTCCTAATAAAAACCCCCGAACAGATCACTTAAACACATCTGAAGAAACTGAACTAAAGCCAAAGAAAAACCCACAAAACCAAAAAAAATCAAATGGAGTCCTTGCCAACAGGCAGGCAACAGATTAGCTAGACACAACAAGATATTCCTTAATGAGTTGCTTAGATAGTTTTATAGGTTCATGTACAACACGGCAAGATTTGGCAGAATTCAAGAAGCCTTTCTACCCCTCCCTAAGGTGGAATTTTAGTCCTTTTGAACTTCAGCATATATAGTCTAGAAGGTCTGCACTTCAGACACTTTAGGCCAGACAAGGCCAGCTAAGGGATGAAATCAGAAACGAAACGTCACCATTAGGGCCGTGTAAACCTGACAGTAATGGTGACCCTTGGGAAGAAATCTCACATTTTAATGAGAACTCACAAGAATGAAAAGGTTCAGGCTACAGATGTCACAAAGTAAACTTCCTCTTCAGCTGCTAGTTAAAGATCAGCACCAAAAAGGAATTACTGAACCTCAAGTCATGATAACCTGATATATTCTAGTGCTAAGAGCTGTCCCCCCCAATTTGAAATGACTAGCAAAGATGTTCATTAAGAGTCTATTTCAATACCATTATGCAATAACACCAAAACAAATAGAGCATAACAATGAGAGGAAAGATTTGATGAGCAAAAAAGTTACTGAGCCTTCCTGAGGCAGATGCAATGTAAAACTGCACCTTAATTGTGAGAGGCAGCAGAAACATGCACTATGAACATTCCCTCTAATGTTTTGCAATAGACAAAACCACGTAATGCCTTTATTAAACAGCATGAAATCTATTTAACGCTTCTTTGGACGCACTAATTAGGTTTTGTATTGTGGGACAGAGTGATACAGTACTAAGGGCAAAATGCTCCACTTAGTTAAGTTCCATGCTACCCCTGCTCACACAATGCAATATAAGAGAAGTCAGTACATTCTGTGAGAGACAGTAATGAGGTTTTTACTACTATTTTGGTCCCAATATTAAGACACATATACTTTTTTTAATATTAGGAACAAAATACTGGCTTGCAGGACCGTAACAGTCAGTGGAACCTCTCTTCTCCAGTGTGTTGTCTTTAAAGGACAAACACCAGTTCAGCACACAATTTAGCCTTAATTCTGAAAACCACAAAGTACATGGCTCCATTTTACGTGTCCCTGAACGTATTGAATTCTGTGAGTGCAGATGAGTTAACTCATGCACCTGAGGTTAAAAACCTTCATCCTGCTTTGAAACTTGCAGCTCTACTGTCCCCTTCATGAAGCTTTGAGATAGCAGCAAAAGGAAATTCAAAGTGTGTTTAAATGTTTTTATTATTTTCCCTGCCAAGTAAATACAAAATGGGAAGTTCAGAAATGCTGAATTTAACTTATGTTAAATAAATAAATAAATCATCCCAAGATACTGTAACAAACGGTTGCTGTGCTGATTTAGGTAACAAGCCACTTTTGTTCTTTATTCAATATACTAAAGATTAAATGCAGAATGAAAGTGTTTTAAAAGGGAGTCTTCAAGTAAAGATGAAACAAGGTTGGGAAGTTGCAACTTTCACATACTTCGTGAAGTTGAGGCAGCTGCCTTGAAGTGGGGGAACATACACTACAAGCTGCTGCAAGCTGTTATAAAAAGGGAAGTGGCAGAACTTCCCAAAATCCCACAGATATTAAGAGTCCTGAACAGGCAGGTGACCCTGCCTGCACACACACAAAAAAACCCCGAAGATCAATCTCCTTTAAGCATTCAGTCCCAAAGGAGATTAAATGTTCCTTAAATATGAACGATTAAATTGTAAACCCACCGGTGCAGCCTATGGTAATGTTACAAACAGTGACATACATTCCTGGTGACTCTTTGCAGGAATGCACCTAGCAGAGATTGTGGTTTCCTATTCAGAACCAACTGCACTAGTTTACAACTACCTATGTTTCTTTTATCTCTAAGTACATGTTTCTGCACACAGCTATACTACATGGAAAAAGAACATCTTCAGTTTCCTCAGGTTTTGGATGCTCTGGTTTATTTTGTTGTTGTTTAGGGTTTCTTTGCTGAAAACAAATCAATGGAGCTATTAGCAAATGAATATTATGAAATCTGAGAAAAGTATCAATAAATCATTCTGTGTATAGAAAATCAATAAGCTCCTTAATGTTCATCTAAATGTTTACATGTAAGTAAAAAACACAGTGGAGTCTCCAGACTGATTGTACTGGAAACACAAGCAGTACTGAATATTAGATAATATGTCTTTGACTCCTAAGATTTTTTTTAGCCATCTTAACCTTAACCTAGAACTCAATAAAATCCATATTATCTTCTTATAACCCTTTCCTGGCATTCAGATTTCAAATATGCCCTGAACATGGTCTGGGTGTTGGACATGAACAAGAATCCTTTCTGGAAGCAACACAATAAGCTAAAAAAAAAAAAGGAGGGGGGGAGGGTAGGAGGGTTGATCATGCAAAATTCTCCCCCATTCTGATATGTATTTTTAGAGGAAGCGCCCTTTTCTCCCCTGTTTTGCAAGGGACTGCGCCAAGGCCTACACGAAGCTTGCTCACCTTGTTTCAACTGTATTGCACTTGCCTGCCTGCGGAAAAGGGAGAAAAGGCTGAACCCACACATTACTTGCTAAAATCAGCCAAAGCCTGGCTTAGAAACATGTAATTGGTCATAATGAGACAAGAACGTTGGGTTAACAATAAGATATGTAAGTCTGGCTTAGAAAGCAAGTGAAATTGTAGTGAAGAAAGCTCACAAGACTCATCCTGGCACCAGTGGCAGGACAGGTAACAAGCTGGAGCAATGACAGCTTCTGATCCTTGGCCAGGCACTTACTGGAAGTGATAGGCTTCTACTTTCACTTCCCAGCATCTTAGTGTACCACACAAAACAGGATCCCAAATGACCTGTGCTCTGCTGGTACATCCTAAACAGGTAATATTCTCCCTTCTCCAGTCCTTTAATTGCCACCAAAATCAAGCCCACTTCTACAATCCTGCATTTCTCACTTTCCAGGTACATCTCCACTAAGAAAACTGTATCACATAACTCCACCTAGCTTGCCCCCATACTTTTCCTACAATACATCCCCAAACTGGGACACTGACCTCCTCTGTCACCTGCAGCATGTAGTTCTCAGCACCTCCTTGGCTGTACTCTGCCCTGAGTTGGAATCAAGTATCCTGGCACCCTCTGAGCTCCTGCTCCAGATGCTCCAGGGCACAGCACAACAGGCTGGAAAGGTGGAAGCAATGCCTGGGCTCTGTATCCTCTCAGAGGTAAAAGCCCTCACTAGTGCCTCCCTCACGGTGCAGATGAGTGCCGCCACTGGTGATATTACCAACCCAACCATAACCATCTCTCCCGACTTAAGCACCTCCACACTTGCAAGCCTATGATTAATATGGTGCTAACTGACTTTATGGATAAGGGCTTCTAAACCTGCAATTAAGTCATCACAGACATAACCATGAGCTGTCAGACTCTCTGTCCAACATGTGAATAAACACTTTCAAGCGTTCACAACCTTAGTCTGGAGACTTTCTGCCTGGACTGTTCTACTTGAGAACATTTGCCAGAGACTCCTGGAAGGAAGAATTAGAACAAGAAATCAGGCCAAGCAGTACTGTAATAACACATGACTCCTTGTCATCACTCCATTCCCTCTCTACATGCATACCAGGTACGAGAGTTAGACCTACACAAGAGGGAAAAGTGAACTGGTCTCATCACAAAACTACCATAGAAATGGCAAGAACGAAGACAGACACTTTTCAGACTAAAAAATACACCTCCTACAACATCAAAATTCCACCTTCCCACGGGACACTAAGCAAACATCTTCAGCTGAACATCTGAGCTACAGCAACAGATCCAAGAGGAGAGAAAAAATGTCATTGATCACAACAACAAAAGAAGCTCGTGAAAATGCAAACCATCATTACTGACAAGAAGTATTATGGGAAGTGCATGTGTGTTTCTTTCACTCAGTCTTAAGTCATATCTCACCATGCATTTACATCTGTAAGATGAACCTCATTGAAGAGCAATTCCATTATTAAAAGGCCTTTTAAAATCAGGGTTATTTTCCTTTTATGTATTATAAAAATATACACTAAAATATATAAAACATTATGAGATATTATAATATGCTATAAATATTTTATATTTCTAATATAGAACGTGTAGATGGCTAAACCACAAACACTTCCACAATTTTTATTATTAAACTGTTATTGGAATTTTCCTTATTCCTATCAGTTTGTCCAAACTGGCCTAAGAGTAGACCTTTTCTCTCACCATGTTAACACTGCTCTATACTTCCTTCAGCAGTTACACGTTAAGAGCTTGAGGCATCACCTCTGCCACTTCAAAGCATCATGAGTCAAAACTTGATCAGCTGACTGAAAGCTTTGATTTTCATGAAATAACTTTTCCAAGAGTAGATGTATATGTTGGGAAGTTTTCTGTTCCAGGACTTGATTTTTGGTCTAAATTAAAGTATTGAAAATGTAATTACCCCATAATTTTTTTTTTTTTATTTTTTTTCCTAAGGATCAGGGGAAAAAAAAATGTACTTGGAATGCCAGTGAAAAAACATGGCAGAGAAAAGAGATGAGATGTTTCTAGCAAAGTCAGATTTGTTGATGATTAGTCCATCCCATTCCCATGGGCAATAATCTTTCTTCTCTGCTGTAGCAGTCTCTGCACTTAGAATCATAGAATTGTTTAGGATGGAAAAGACCTTTAAGATCATCAAGTCCAACCATTCATCCCATCAAAGTTCCTTTGGGAAGGAAGCGGTTCTGGTATCGTCAATTCCTGTTCAGCTTAATGCTCCTCATTAAACCTCAACTTCTTGAGTCAGGTGGTAACAAGGGATTATTTGCTTTCACTAGAAATGCTTTAGGACTGAACTTTTTGGGACTGTGAACCCAAAGGTTCAAGACCCTGTAACCAAATAAAAAAACCCCTCCAAGTACACTGGGTTTAACTCTCAGGAATTTAAAGCCACGATTCTAAAGAGTCTGACTAAAATGTTTTGAAGGTCACTGTTAGCGAACCGTTTTGTCAACACCGATGTAACCTACCCCCCCTACAGTCTGTAGTTAGTTTAGCTAAAAAGCAACAGTATTGTCAAAACAGTAAGTACAGAGCAGTAATGAAATCATATGAAACTTCTAAATAACCAGCTATATTAAGTGGTACACACAAGTAAACAAAAAACTCTGGTATGTTTTCTTAGATTACTTTGCTCCTATCCCTATTCCCAAACCACAAATATGTAGGAACATTTCAAAAAACAGTTTAAATCACCAATACTTTTATAAAGACTTATACTTTATAGCAATTATTGTGTCTTATCTAAACTGATATAATTTATGCATTTGTTTATATCTAAACAGCAGCTTTTAAGAAAGAATCTCAAAATAGCTGGCTCGATCCTCTGAGCAACTGAGCTGGGCTACTGCACAGGAAAGATGCACCACAGAGAGCTTTTATTCTGCTCCTGCAGAAGCTGTCAGAACATAAGTATTTTCTACGTTGTTTCTCTAGCACATGTTCCTCTAGGAACCTTAAATCAATTGTGAACTGACAGAGCACAGTAAAATTCTACCTTACCCCCCTTCCTCCTGCTATTAGAAAGCTGTGGCAGAAGAGGGAAAGATCCTGCTGCCCTGAACATTGACCCCAGCCACTTTACATCAACAAGTGTTCCTGTAAAAGGAATTCTCCACTGGGCCTTTACAGCAAGGATTCAGCTTCTTTTAACAGCTGGAGTTATACGGGAAGGAAGGCACTTTTTGTTTTTACTGATTAAAAAACCTAACAGGGAACATGATATGAAGTTACCCAATATCTCCCCCTACCAATTTTCCATTCAAAACCTCTTTTCCAATCTCCTACATATGCATATAAAGTATTTCATTTGCCTTTTTAACTTTAGCCTACCTGGAGCAGACTACAAAAGAGCAATGTATTTTCACATCACTGGAAGACAGAATAAAGAAATCTGCATCCAACTTACAATGTTAGAGGAATATTGCACTAGATTCTGCCCAGTCTGTTTTCAAGGTGAATTGACCAAGGAGGTGAACTGTAAGTAGTGCGGGGAAAAAAGCCCCAAAGCCAGAACCATAGCAAGATAGATACTTACAGTACCCCAAAACAAGTGGAAAGATGAAAGATTCAACCTGCCAGAAAAATATGACTCCTGCTGGATAGAAAAACTTAATTAACTAATACATAATATAGACACACTTGCCTAACTGAAATATGTGTTCCAGTTCTAGCCAAGCAGCTAAAGAGATAAATCAGTGGCTAAGATTAAGGGTGTGCATACATGGTTAGGAGATTCCACTCAATCCCAAATGCATTCCAGCAGTCACGCTAACACACCAAATTTGTGCTAACATTTGACATCTTAATTTGTACCACGTCATCCACACAAAGTCACATGCAACATATCAAAGGAGAGACAGTAACTAAGTGCTGAGAGGCAGCGTTTGCCTTAAATCACCTCATAGTTGGATGGGTGAAGCTAACAGTTAAGCATTGAACTTGATGTCCACATTTCACAAAGCCAGTGGTTAGTATTAGGTCTAGAGTCCTGATCTACTTTCTCCCCTGGAATCCTTCATGCATGCTGGACTTCAGCCTACATATGCACTAAAAGGTGTATGTATTCTTACAAGGCATTTTAAGGCTTTACTGGGTTGTCTTTGTAAAGGTATCCTGAAAGCACTGAGCCCTGCAGCGCTGGGTCCAAGGAGTATCAGAAGTGATAGAGCAACAACAATATCAAAGCATCTATATGACGTTGGCAGGCTACCAAGTACAAAAATCAGCCCATAAACTGTCCTGTAGAATGTATCTTTTCATACTGCAGAACCAACAGACCCTGTTTAGTTTGACAGCTATGACCAAACGCAGCATGAACTCTTTAAACACATTAGTACAGATACTGTTGGACAAGCGGACACGACTCACAAACAGTCACACAAACTGCTGGCCTGTGCAAACCTGAGCATCTCCCCATTGTTCTGAACACAAAAATGTTTGCATATCCACCCACTCCCTTGAATATGAACTATTTTGGAATCTACACAAAGGATTCGTGACAGTAAGTACCACAACTAGTCATGAGGGTTTGCAAGATGCATCTTCCAGGCTACACATGCAAACTTAACTCTATCCACATGTACATTATGTCACAATCCAGTTACATGAGAGCACACTTTTTCTCAAATAATAAAACACATTATTGCATTTTTTTTCCCTGAATCACAGTAATTTTTCTTTTGCTTTGTTTTTAAGTCTCACCCTATATTCTCATACATACTAACAGCAGCAGGCATGGCTGGGCTTAAAAGAATTTCTGGTATCCATGAGCTTAAATACTGGCCTAGAAATGCAACAGGCTTCTTCTTTATTTAAAACATAAATTTTTTGAGTGTCTACAGGAAAAATCACAAATACATAAATTTATGTTTTAAACCAAGTATAAAACATACTGCTGTGGTTACCAGTGCTATCCATCCTGCATGATTTATTCATAAACAGTGTAAGACCAGATAATCCATAACACTGCAAACAAACGTGGTCTGGTTTCATTCACATCTTCCATGCAAACAGATGCTTATCATATTTTTCTCAAAATAAAACAGATGTTCCACTGTTGAAATCCTGGGGATACATGTTAAAAAAAAGGCAATTTAGTTCAAGTACTTACTAGCATTATGCAAAACACTACGTTTTTAATCAAAAACAAAATTGTAAAATTAATCATTGCGATCACCCATCAGTTGTGTTTTATTCTTGGCTTGCATCTCTACCAGTGTAATCATTGGTTTAATGGCAATTGAAAGTACTAGGAAATATCAAAAAGTACCATCAAAAAAAAAAAAAAAGACTTAAGATTTATGATTAACTGTTTAACACAGAGGTTTTAGAGCAACGACTCAAAGCAGTAATGAAAAACTTAGTTTTGCAGTTTTTGTAAAGGTGGCCAAATCATTAAACAAACAATTAGCGCTTGCCGCTCTTTTAAGCTCTCTCAGGGACATGAACTTGAACACAGTCCAGAAGAAGTGACTGAAAAATCACTCCTCACTTTTACAGTAGCCTTTGCAAACCCCATTTAATAAAATCACATAATTCCAGTTTTGTTCTGAGCAAGCACTTTGTACTAATTTACCAGTCTGAGCTGGATAAAGGCCTTGAAATAAAAAGAAAAGAAGTAATTGTCCTTTGAGACAGCAAAGGCTTTCTAACATGACCACAGTAGATGAAGATGACCTGACAGAGAAAGGGGAAAAAGAACTTCCTCGATACAGCATCCCATAACCCTAATGCAAGAACGGGATAAAAAGCAAGTGCTATTCTAGCAGTAACACTGTGGGTAAGCTTTAAGGACCAGGCATGAAAGATTAGTATCTAACTAAGGCAACTATTCTCTTTTCCCCACACACATTATATATATAAAGCTAATTATACAGAAGTATTCTGCTGTTTCTAACACAGTTATAAAGTACATGGGATATTGCAATTTCCAAATCAGGGGGACTTATACCAATACTGACAGAAATGGTAAAAGCTGAATTGCCAGGTTTGTTTGGATTCCTCACAGGGAAGGAGTCTTGAGCTAAAATACAGGTGGGTACAAACAGAACCCAGTCATAGAAAGTTGCCTACAAGACCTTTGTATTAAAACACCTCCCCACCCAAAACTGGCTCCATTCTCTTCATGCCCCCAAGTCCAATGGCAAAAACTATTGCAGCAGTTGTTTGGGATACTAATGACTATAGTGTAACTGATGCTGAGGTGACAACGTATGGGTTGGATCTTATTCCTACAGAACAAAAACCACCTTCATCACCCAGAAGTGCGCTAGCTAACCGAAAGAATGAAAAAACTACAGCACCACAGAAGGTAGCAATAAGGTATGAAGACTGCAGTAAGAGTATGTAGCAGCAGATTAATTATCAGGGTCCATATCACCGTCCAGCTGCATGAGTGCATCTTTTCGTTATTAGCAAGCACATTAAAGTGAATCTTATCAGCCCTTGCATCTATGCTTTACTAGAAGTACAAGAATTGTGCAGTATTATTTATACAATTATAAGCAACTGTACAAGTTGCTGTTAGCTTTCAAGATCCAAGCCTACATACATTCTTTAAATACCAAATCAACATTGTATGAGAGACAGCTAAAATACACGTATAAGTATCAAAACAGTAATGTTCACTCATATTTTAAAAATCACCTTCTTCATGCTATGAAACTTTGACCGCTTTCAGATACCCTGAAGAAAACAAGGAGCCAAAACTGTAGAGCTGGAGGGGAAGGTGGAGGCACCAACTCAGCTTATTGGAATAAGCAGAAATAATAACACTTTTGACTCAGTTCTACAATGAACTGACGAGCAGAGAATTGATATTAAAGATGAAATATGGCATTCTTAGCTTTTCTGAACAAGCTGAGACAGCAAGATCCTGAAGGCAACAGCTCTAGCTGAAAGCATCTCCAGTGGATACTAGAAAATAGAGCACTAAAAATCACCAGTTTTGGAAGTAATCAAAGCAAGTTTTCAAAACTGTATAATGAGTATTATACAAAGTTACACCACAATCATGGAAACATTATATAAATAATGAGAAGAAATCTCATTATTTAAAACAAACCAAGAATCCTTTATAAAATAAGGAGGGGGATTGATTGAAAGAGACTAAATAAAACTAGCTGTGATGAGAAAGATAGTTTACTATGGAAATGAAACAAGCAGAATCCTGATAGCGAAGCTATATGAAAAACTTGCTTAAACAGACAAAAATACTAATTTGATCCAAGTTCTTTTATGCTCCATCTATTATTGATATGGGAAAACAAGCATAGAGCTTGAGACTGCAGTACATATATTTAATATAAGCACTAGTAAATTATGCAATATACACCAGAAACTTGGCCATTGTTAGAACTTTAGACACTTAAAATTACTTTCAGATATAAAAACCTTTAAGATACTTAAATTAGCTCAGCCCATCAAGATGTGTCCCTTATCTTCATATTAATAGTGACTTAATCCTAACTGCAGATTTATAACTAGCAATTGCACACCTTGAAGTCTTAAAAACATCAGGAAACTCTACAGAATTGAGAATTACATGCAGATAACTGTCATTTTCTCTATTTCTGGCCAAAAACTACAAAGCTGCTGGAATGCAAAGAAAACCGAAGTCAGCTCCAAATGAGGACTTCTGGAGTTCTACACATCACTCGATATTTGGACAGTTCACATAAACAGTGAATACACTTCAAATATTAAAAGAGGAAAAGAACAAATTAAAGGTATATCTCCAAATTAATGCTCCCTGCCTGAAATTTTAATACCGATCTATGTGCTTAGGCCAATTGATTTCATACATCTTGGTCAAATGATACCACACTATTTCTCTGATAACACTGTACATCATCTGAATACTAAGTTATTTTCCAGCTACTTCATATAATTTTTTTCTTTACTTTATTAGCATCTTAAATAATATTTAATATTAGCATTTAAATAAATATTTAATTAAGTATTTAAGTAATATTTAACAATAATAATATATTACATAAACATTTGCTAGTTGCATTTGCTACTGTGTTTTTTGTGGTTTTTTGATTCCTGACAGGTAACTGGGTAGAGAAGAAAGTGAGAGACTGCTAAGTTTTGTTACTAGTGTCCACATAGATCATGATCTTAACAAACCAAGAATTCATTAATTTAAAGTAACAAATACCGATACAACAATATCTCATTACTAAGTCTAAAAAAGTTATAGGCTATTTTCTTTAGAATTTCTGAAAAAAGTAATAAAAAATATTAGCATGTGTCAGAAAAGAATCTCTGTGCAGGACATCATATAAATCTGCCTTTCAAGTTGAGAAGACTTAGATGTGGGTGTAATTTTAAGTGCAAGGACCTCACTGTACTTTTTACAATGCTTAACATGTTATTTAGTAAATAACTTTACATTGACTCTAACTATTGTAGAAAATTCTAAAATCTTTCATGTCTAAATGAAAAGTTAAGAGGGGAAAAGTTTCATTTGAAAAACTATAATTGAGTATATGCAAAAGCAGAAAATTAAAAATAAATATTTTTTAACATAGCTCTTCTTACTTGCACAATTAAATGATAGAGCCTTTTTAGATAAAAAGTGAAACATTAACATCTTGTTTAAAATATTTTTGATAGGGAACTCTTTGTTCTGTTTATTTTCAAAAAAAACCAAAACGTAAATTGCACTCTCCTGGTTCATAAGAAAACTCACTTTGCAACACCTCACCTTTGAGATATTTGGCTAAAAGTCAAAGGAATGTCTGGCCCAACACATTAGATTAGATAGAATACAGACGTTTACCGTGTGTAAAGATCGTAGGAAGAAGCCTCTTGCCTCAACTTATATCATCTCTTCAATAATTTGTACCAGGTAGTTAACTATGCACACACAGGTAACATCCTTATTGTAAGGGTTACATACTTAAAGGATTTCTGAAAAATATAACTTAAACACCCATAATGGGATGCTACAAAACCTGTCCTTTGCTGAAATGCATGGGAATTGAGTGGTTGCTGTCTGTTTGCACAGATGACTATTGAGTTTGGAATCCAAAGGGAAGTCTTCACACAAATGCAATTTAAAAATAATAATAAGTCCAGTCGTCTCCTGAATACAGCAAATTCATTTTCAGAAATGTAAATAGGCCTAAAGATTAATCTATAACAATTTCTTTTATTGAATCCTAGAGAAGGCTTATCTGTGCGGTTCCATGTGATTTAAAGCAACCATGTTCCATCCTGACCCCCATCAAGATAAGGTTCAAATTCAAGCTAATTCCTCTTACCAGAACTCCTCTCCTTGGAGAGCCAGCTGGCTTACCCCACAGCCAAAGACGGGTGCAAACTGACCTACTGTAGATGACTGATCACAAATTTCTAGCAAGCTCATGAAATAGCATAGGCGCATAAACTCAGGTTAAGTCCTCCACCTCCATGACAGAAGAATTCATACAAATGCTTTTTGAAATCCAGCACAAAGATCTGAGACTTGAATGATAATTTTCAGTGTTTAGTAAAACAAATACAAACCAATTTTGGGGTTGCAAAGGTGTTCCCCTTAAAAAGAAGGATTTTCATTCTGCATCCTCCCTTCTGTCTCTTTTTATACCTCAAATTCTTTACATCTCCATGTCACTGAACTTTTTTCTTTTTATTTTAAAAAAATGCTCACCTTTAGAGAAAATATAACTAAAAAAAAGCACCCAGGCTTGTAAATATTTTAGTTATGAGTAACTGAAAATCCCCATGTAATGGATTCAGCACTATTGTTACTGTCATCATTTAGTGCTCTGCAAGGATCAAAAGAAGTTTTCAGAGATTCTACTACGTTCTGGCAACAAACGTCTAATCATAGTGGTGTACCATAAACCATGAAACTTAAGTAATAATAATCTTAACAATTCAATCAGCAATAGTTTTATTTAATATATAAAGTAACATCTAAATTTTAGAAGAACAGACACATTTCACGTTACTGTAAGGACTGAACTGGTCAATTATGTTTCTTACAGCAGAAATTTGCAAATAATGCCCATGTGTCTACTGATGGAGATTTAATATTTGACATATCCTCCTACAAAAACAGGCACTGAAGGGCATAAACATCATTTAGAAACAAAGTCAGCATTTTTAAATTGGAATAAAATAGCACTCTTTAGTAGAACCTAAAAGTATCGTCTGTTAATTACCCTGCTATAGGCAATTATTTATCAAACCATACCTTGCAGCACCTTTCAAAAATCAAACACAATAAATCACCTTTAAGCTATAACACAAACCAGCAAGTTCAGACACATTTCCAAGATAGAGCTGTCAAATATTAGTCCAGACTTCCCAGTAACAGCATACCAGGAACAATCCGCCATTTACTACACAGCTTAATACACTACAAGAGATACTACAAAGTGAAAAAAGGAAAGATACATACACACACACGGACTAAATTATGATCACTATTGCAGGACTATATTGAGGACATTGAGGGAAGAAAGTTGTTTACAAAAAGATCCTTCTCTTCCAAGTGGAATAAAAGGAAGTTTTGACTGAACGGCAGAGAAAGGAAAAGAAAGGATAGGAGAGAGCTTCTAACCTGCTCTAGACTGGCCATCCAGGATTCTCCCCACTTGACTTCACCTACGCACCAGAAGCCTTATCTTTGCAAAAGTGGCCAGTGTAAAATGCGGCCATTCCTCAAAACAGTTTTGTTGGGAAGTATTTAAATCAAATATGAGAAATTTCTCTCTGTCAAGTGACACTGAAAATATGCATAAATAATATTGTAATTACCTTGTTGGCACCTTTTGTCTCCATTTCAGGAAGTTTCTGGTGTTTTTTAAGAGATTGCTGTATAGCAAAAGACTTCCTTTCGCTGTTCTGAGTTTCCATACATACTGGAGAAGCCCTGACACTTCTCCAACATTTTGGCCAGTAGGAATCTGATGAAATACAACTGAAATTATAAAGACCCTTCCTTCCCTCCGGCTTCTCCAACGTATCTTAAATTGAGTTCAATATAAATTCCAACAATAATTTTAAGAATGATAAAAGCTCTCTCCTTCTATGGTTTCAGATATACATTAAAATGTCTAAGGCAGAATTGAAGCCATGGTATCAGTATCTGAAGATAAACTTTCCAAAGTTCAATAGTGGGTATGATCATATGCAGCTCAACATAAAGACCAGGAGTATTTGCAAAAACCCAGTTCTCCATTTTGAGTGATTCCAAATATTGGAAAAATAAAGCCTGAGTCAATCTTTGCTTTGAATATTTGAAATGCTTTTTGTCACTCAATTCATAGGCAGCAGCATTATCTAGGTTCTTTACAATGCTAGCATCCATGGACCCATACCATGAGAATACTAAAGAAAGTACCCAACGTGTTTTGTATTATGTACTGACACTATGTAGCACTTACACTGTACTTTCCAAGGACATGTTTTTACATATAATGCAGCACAGAAATAACTTTACATAACTTATTTGCTTAATTCAGCATATTCCTGTACACTTCCAATTTAAAATTACTCTCTTCTGATTTTTCTAATTTTTTCCAATATATTTTGCTCACCAGCTGTTAATACAGAGGTTGATAAAGAGTTGCTGAATGTGTAAGTGAGGTGATGAAAGATTCTTTGGCATCATATACATATAACACACTTAGCTTTTGTTATAAAAATGGTATTAAAATAAACATTTTATCCAAATTCTTAACGGGGTACAACCTTTCCAAAAAATGGTCAAAGAACATGTGCCTGCTGTATTTACAACATGATTTTTTTAGAGATACACAGGAAAAAAAACCTCAAGCAATCTGATTTCATCCTAACATTTATTCCCAGTTTAAGATTTGTGTAATAACCTGAAGAATCGCTTTCTTAACTCTTCAGTAATAAAGAATCAAGAAACATATTTTTTTTCCAATTTCATTCCATTACATTTTATGTCCACATTTAGATGTATCTGGCAAAATCTGAAAACTGACACCAATGTGAGAATCCCCAGGGATTCACAAATATAATTTCCATGCCACTCTGAAAACCGAGAAAAAAAATGGAAAATGTGAGCTGTTATAAATTTGAGCTAATCTCCTCCCGCCACAACCTAAAATGATCGTCAGCAGCCAGGTAATCTTCTGGTATTCGACAGCATAAGAAGAGCTTGTCTGTCTGAGCCTCAGTGGCTGGTAGGAATGCCAGTATCTCCTAGAATACTTGTACAAGTAAATTTCTTTGCAACATTTCAATTCTGCAGCTGCTTGTTTACCTAGGAGGGGAAAAAAAAAAAAAAAAAAAAGCAGCTGCAGTGTAGAATTCCTGATGTCAGTAAGCTTATTTTCAGGGTTTAAAATAAAGCAGCTTCAATGATACACTGACGGTCAGTGACACAAGACCACTAATCACCTCCAGTAAGCCTGCTTTACTCTTCTATTTACGTATCCTAAAATATCATTGACTATACATGCACAAATTAAATCAAACCTCATCCAATCCCCAAGAGGGCAGGAGGAAAAAAATGCTTAAAACTATCAAGGCATTTTTTCATTGGTCACATTTTTCAATGCACTGTACATCCTACTGGAAGTCGGTGGGATTTTAGTTTCTTGTGAAAATAAGGTGCTTACGAAATTTCAGCTAAGGATAAAAGGTGAAGATGATTATTTCAAGATATGTTATAAGTAATTACTGTGATACCTTTAACTCTGAAATTTCAGAACTCCAGCTATATTGCCATGATTTCCAAAAGCTCAATTTTTATTTTTTTTTTTTTTTATATGCACTAATTTAAGCTCACCTTACTGCAGAGAAACAAACCAACCAACCACTTCCTTATTTACACATAATAGGCATGCTTTTTTTTTTTAACCTGATAGTTGAATAAGAAAATTCTATAAAATGTATTGGTGAACCCATGCATTAATGTTTCCAAGTCAGTAATACAGCTATGTATCTGAAACAGTAGCATTGTAAATGCTACTTTTTTCCAAGTCTGTGTTTGTCTTCAACCTCCAGCTGCTGGAATCAAGACATCATTCTTCTGAGGTGTCTGTGTAAGCTTTTAGCCTTCCTGCTTTTTAACACAACTTTGAAAATTGACCTGAATTTATATAATAATTCCAGAAAGAAATCTAAAGGAAAAAATCCTATATTAGAGGGGGTTTCGGTACGTGGGAAAGGGTATAATTTTGTTTTAAAAGTCTCAGGTTTCATTTCAGGATCTCAGGGTTAAAGATCTCTTCATCAATTTTGAAATAGTGTCAAAATCAGATTTCAGGTAATTATTCTATTTTGTCAATTGCTATTATGCTGCTGTCTATAGACAGTTTGGTCTGCCCTTTCATTTCCTGTAGTGTTGTTAATGCTGCTATAGAGACTGAACTTACACATCCATAGTAGGTATGATGATACCCATGTGGTACACAAACTAATTCACGAGTCTTTGTAGTGCTGCAGTAGTACACACAAGCAGCAGTATTACGGTGTAAGCAGCAATCTACTGCAGCAATTTAGCAATTCCAACAAAATTTTAGAAAACTCTTCTCATTACTGTATGTGGATGATATATGCCATTTACACACATGGTTCTTTTTCTCTCTGATAAGCAATTCAGGTGTTTGAGGTTTTTTTTTTTTTTAAACAAGTAACTGGGCTAACGCTATTCTGTTACTGATTTGACTTCACTGTTTTGCTCATCTCTGAAGCTGGATGCCCACTGGTCATGAAAGCTTAAAGACAGACTCGGGTGGCACCATGAGCCATGTTTCAGAAGAAGAAAATAAATTTTAAAAAGTCTTGAAGTAATGGCAGGGAGTATGATCATCAGACTAAAGTGACTTTAAGACAGAAAGAGAAGAAAGGAGTTGAGAAAGGCAACACCAGCAGAAGAATTTGAAAGATTCACGTAACCAAAGAGAAATATCCATAATGATGACGACCATCTTATTCTTCCTATATGAAGGCCAGTACTGCTGATCTTCTTGGCTGCAACTTCCCAGAAAGTGTATGCAAGCACTGAATCAACATTTTTCTTAAGCAAAGAAACACTGAAAGCCAGGGAGTCCTGGGTCAGGCAAATTTCTCCCCAAGCTGCTGAAGTAATCAGTGCTCTGAAATAGATAAAATGATAGCATTAACTCTTGACTCCACTGTTATAAAAACCATTTTATAGAGGACTGTTGTCTTTGGCTAATGATGCTAAGATCAATTAGGAATAAACACTGAATAATAAAATAGACACCCAAATGTCCAAATTTTTATTGGATGATAAGATATTATTTAGATTAAACCTAATAAAAATAAAAGTTGTTGTTAACATGCATTTCTAGTCACTATTTTTGATGAGCCTGAATTAGATAATAAAAATCTCCAAATACCTTTTAACTTTCCACAACACCTGAAACTATAGTTTGCTTTACAGCTCCAGCAATAGCAATAAAATAATTTCTCATTTTCCAGAACCATCTTTCAGGTATTTCATACATGTTTACAAAACAAATGTCTCCCACACAAAGCTTTTAACTTGGCTTAAAAGAATAAACAAAGGGTGAGAGAGACTAAGTCGTATGTCTTGATGGCAAAAGTAGGACTGGAACTCATTAAAAGCCATTTAGTCTAAATCACAAATCACATTTCTTGCACTCTCAAAACCAGTTTCTAACATGAGGGAGAGTGTAGCACACAAGATTGGACTTGATAATTCTTTTAATACATATTATTCTTCCCTAGTGCCATCCTGTTTTTACACGCTTTCTATCACAGCATCACAGTTAAAAATGAAGAGCTGCTTCTTGCTCGCATTGCCCTGTCTGTAACAGAGTCCTATCACTAGTTATTGAGACAACGGTCTTCAAGTTGTCACCAAGATCATGTAGCCTTTTCTTTCCAGTAAACAATCGTATTGAAAAATTGAGCTTCCTAGCCTTAGGCTGCTGAAAATAAGTCCCCAAAAAACTGTGCTCCATTGCTACCGAAACAAACCGTCAAAAAAAGGTAGTGTTCTTTAAAATCGTGAATGACAGCAGTCTACACAGATGTTCATCTGAATGCAGAACGACTTAGTTGAAACACAAGAATAGAAATAGTCCATGAGGCATCAGATCCATTAGCTCCCTAAACCTCACGAGCATTTGTCATGCTCTGATTGGTTCAGAAAAAGCCCTGTCTGTATCCCAGGCAGGTGGAGCACAGAAGAGCGTGTGGCACAGAGGCTGGAGCATCAGCCCTCAAGTGATACAGCTTCCCTTCGAGAGGTATGTCAGGTCACTTTAGGCCTCTCTTTCCTTTTCTGAAGTCTGGATGATAATCCTGGCTCATATCACCCCTTCCTACAGGTCCTTTCAGTGTGCTGTCTCAAATCAAGTTTCCTTGTTGAAGACAGTTATTAATATAATAGGTAGTAACCTGTCAGTAGCTAGAGAACAGTAAGCAATATCAGGTTTCTTTCTATCTTATGGAAAATCCTTGGCTTCTTAGGTTTTAGTATTTCTTTACAAAGCAGAGATGAATAATAATAATAATGCAACACTATTTTCAATTTATGACAGCTAGAAAGGGCTATAAAGTTTTCTTGTCCAATACAGATACTTTATGAAGTGAAAACACCTAAGGAAGTAGTCACCTTGGCAGTGGATTGTTTTGTTAGGATAGCATGCTTTTCATTTTACCTCTTCTGATTAAATACCAATATATTTTATATTTGTATCATAAGTAAATATATGGAAATCACCATGACATTTCATTACAAAATTCAAATTTCCAAATATAGTTTCCCAGACACTCCATTTGCTCAGAATTATAATTTTATACAAATTTCCAATAGCAAGTAAAGACACAGCATCAAAACCCACTGCGTTACCTCTGAGGTTAATTACAAGACCTGATATATGGAGTTGCCATGTCATGTTCTCCTTCTATTTATACAACATCAGATACAGGCAGAGCCCTCTCGACTTTATCAGAAAGTTTAATGCACTTATCCTCTAGTAAGGAGGATCAACTGCAACATACCTAGCCATACAGTATATCACAGTCAATATTATGGGACTGAATACTGAGAAACCCGTTTGCCACACCACTCCAGGTTGGGAATTGTTCCCACTAATGACTTTTCAAGCTAAATATTGTGGAAAAGAAAAAAAAAATGGGGCAAGGAGGCAGAACAAAGGGCCACAAAATGTTATACTTTTGGATATCCAAAAATACACATCAAACAAAAAAAAACATTCGCACCTTTTAAATTAGCTTGCAGGAGCCTAGCTAGTTAGAAAGAGAGAAATTGTGAAAAATGTTACAGTCTCATCCAAGTCACATGCCTGACTTTAAAAGAATAAGTATTCATTAGTTTGAATTTAGCACCAGAAGATTAACTAAAGTTATTTGCTGCACTGTGTCCATGCATGTATCAACACAACTGAAACTGTATTTGAATTTCTTGGCCAAATTCCACTCTGTTCTGAAGACTGATCCTTCTCCAGCCCTGACAGGATGCTTCCTCTCCATTTCCACTTATAAACCGATACCTTCAGATTTCCTTAGCAGAGTTTATTTATTTACACTTTCTCTGAAGCCTATCTGTTTCTCAAATCTCTTTTAAACAATTAATTAAATATTATACATTGTAAAAAGTTTTTTAAGTTTTGAGTTACATTCAGAAATTCAGCTACCTTCAGGAACTGGTAGCACTGTATTTCTTACTCTACTATAAATTAGCACTGACTTTTATCATGTCTTGGATTTTTTTTTTTTTTTTTTTTTTTTTTTTACACACAATTAACTGAATACATACTAGTGTTTTATTTAATAATTTGGTACTTTCATTGGTGCAAGAACAACAAAAAGCATCATAAATCTGATGAGGAAACAGTGATTGCTGACACATACTTCTATCATTCCAAAATCTAGTGCTTTATTGTTTTTGTCTGAAAGAGCCCTCTATTGTAAGATATTACCACATAAAATTTCTTTCTTCTGATTCTCACTTGCAATTAATCTACCTAAAACATGCAACTTAATGTCATATTCATCCTCTTGTTATGCTTATTTGCACTATCCTCAGGTAGTGATAAATGAAACAAAACCCACAATCCTCATAAACTAAGATAACCCTGCTGGTTTACTGTATTTGATTAGCAGCAATTTTGTTCAAATCTCTAGGTTTAAGGAGGAAACAGGCTGGATCTAAGTTGCTATTTTTGCAAACAACATTAGCTTTGCAAGGAAACATTCTCGTCCCACTCTCCTAACCCTGCTACTTCTGCTTTGGCTATCAGAATACTTTACCACCCGCCTTTGATTTAATATAGAAATTACATGCACCAAGATGTCAAAATGTCTTTGTATTTGTGCTTTGTTCTGCTGTGTTGGAGGTTGGGTCAGAAAGCCTAAGACTAAGCTTTTTAATCTTCATGTGCCAGAGTACAGAATCACTCTCCTCTTTGGGGCAGTTGCTGCCAGACAGAAAATAATTCAGCAGGAGTAGTTTAGAAGGTCCACAGTGAATATAACAGGGCACATGCTGATGAAACAATTGGAAGAGTTTCAGCTCCAGTTTTGAAGCTCAAGCACAGCACTTGCCCAAGTCACTTTTGCAAACGTTCTTCCTGATAGCTATAGTTGCAAGAGAACTTCTCTGAAAAAAGATAACAGCTATACCCCATAAACTGCAGGGATTTTCCACTGCTGCGCATATATATTATGGTACTATGATGATATACCAGTTGGTTCTATTCCAGGAAAACAAAACAAAACTTTATTCCTATAACCTAACTAACCTTCTGCAAAAGGTCAATGGTCCAGGGCCCACACTACAGTTCTTAGCTTGCATTGACACAGAGCTGACATGCTATATGCTTTAAAAAAAAATTAGTAAAAGCAACACCAGTCAACATCAAATCTAGAGGAATTATTTCTAGATAGTAAAATATTTTGAGAACACTAAATAAAAAGACCTTTACAAGTAAAAATTATTATTTGCCGATGTAAGGGCCCTAACACACACCCCTTGAAAAGACTGAAAGAATTTGCAAATACTCTACATGTTAAAATTGTGCAATAAGAAGCCACTCAGATTTGTCAGATGTGTACTTAAGAAAAATGTTACATTAAAGATTCCTATATTACATATACATATTTTGTAATTATTGATTTGTAAATGTCAGCAGGACTGATTCACCTCACCAGTCAGGCCAAACACATGCTGAACCACCATGTATTTCTATTGTAATACTTATTCTCATGAGCTTCTCCAACTCTCCTTGGATAGGAGAAGCTCTTAAAGCTTGGAGTTGCTATGAACAGAGCCATGTTGTCTTTTCTTCTATGAGTCTTCAGAGGACAACCTCCCCAGCACATCTTCTCAGGACAGCATGCAAAGAGAAAAAAATTTGGAGCATATTTTTGTGGCCTGTCACAGGCTTGGTATGTTTCAGGTTTTAAAATATTCATCAGCTCAAGGTCTGGTTTCAGCTGGCTACTACTTAAAGCAGTTCCGGGGACTCTTCATACCTTTTTCAGTGAAGGAACGCTATCATCAAAGACTTTGACAAATAGTGCAAACACATGAGCAAGATCTGGATAATGCTATGGTTAGCAGGGGCTTACATTTATAACACATTTTCATTAAATCAGATACACAATCCATTTTCTGATTAGTAACTACTCTGGCAGGTATCAAAGACTATGTGTGAATAGCTGGTTAAAAACTAAGATTTTAAAAGGAAGCAATAGAGTAGGAACATTTATGTTTTATTTCTTTCTAAACCACAGAAGTACTTGAGAAGTGAAGAACAAAGAACACATGGAGGGGCACAAACCACCAATAAAAATAACTCCTTAAAAACTGAATTGTATCTCCACTGTTAACTTCTTTAAAATGTTATCTAGTTTTTACACAGTTAAGTACTTCAAAAACATCAGTTAGGCTGAAAAACAAAATAGTACTGAATTTCAATCATGAGCTGTTACTACACAGAGATACCTCAATTGACAAAGGATGTCAGAGCCACCAAAAAGTGCTCCTGGTCAATGGTTGAATTCTAACGCTGAGTCACACAAAAAGATTGTGACTGGCCCTATGTGAAGCTGACCCAGCTGAAGAAATCTATGTCGTCTTTGGCAAAATCTAGTTTTCCTGCAGATGCTTTTAGATTGTCAGTCCAGCATGACCTTTTCAGCAGCTGGTTTTTGCATATATTAAGAATTGGCTAGAAGAGAATATTTATATGAAATATATACTCAAAGATATACTCAAAAATAAAAATCCAGATAGACACTTGGCAGCCAATATCCTCTTGCTGAATAAAGAGTTGTTCGGTGTCTCGTCCTGTCCTGTGGATGTCATTCTGTAGTTCAGATAGCTTAACAACCAGACAATTAGTAAAGCGTTACTACTTTCAATTATTTTGGAAATCATACTTTGGTAACCTCCATGATAGTTGTAAAGGGATTTTAAAATACAGATGATATAATTAGCAAAACTTAGAGGAAGAAGTAAATATGGAAATGTAAATAACTTCCCCAGGTAGTCTTTTTTTTCATTCAAGACCATCATCACGTCAAAGTCATTCACTTTTTCAAGGTCTTCACTATCTTCTAGCAGGGACACTTAAAAGATACCTCTAGGTGGAACACTTTTGGACCATATAGATAATTTCTCTTTAATATTAAATAACTGTAAAGCAGACTTCCTGTCACCATCTTGAAAACTACAGATATTTCTGCATGTAATTATAACTTCTGAAATGTGAAAGGCAGTGGTGTTGAGATTGGGATTACAAAGCAAAGTAATTTATAACTAAATTGATTGTATCTTGACAAGACAAGCAAGAAAGTTAAGACATTTTGTCCCTAGACTTGTCTGTGACTAGGCCAAGAGTATTTGATTAATTTTTATACAGTTTCTTTTTCAAAATGCAAATTAAAAGTGGCCCTTGAGTTGTTCTAGATTTAATGAAAGAGTGCATTCTTTCCCCAGTACTAAAAGGCAGAAAAGAAAACAGATGGGTGTGAAGAAAACATTGGTAAGCCACCAATCACTTTTATTTCTGTTAAAAACTAATTACATTAAAGACTAAACCCAAGGCAGGCTGCAAGTTCAAGGTAAAAGTAGAAAGGACTGGAATAAAGAGCTGTTTCATTAAGGAAAAACAGATAAATATATTCATAATTTAAGTAAATATAGTACAGTATATACTTACATGGAAAAATACATGCTGCTAGCAACAAAGCGAGGCAGAATCTCAGTATACACTTCAACAAAACGAAGAGGAGGCAGGAAGAAAAAATGGCTTCAAGGGCGTTCTCACTTTCTGCTCCAGTACAACCTACCTAGCCTCCTGGCACAACCTCTGGGCACTCCTGGAAGGTGGGTGAATGAGCACTGCGATTCCATTACATCTCACCTTTTCCTACTGCCTGGGCTCAGAATACCTCCCAGGTTTCGGTGGTGCTGGAAGCACCTGGTAGAGACTCATTTATGAACAAAAGAGATCCTTGCCCAAGTCACTAGTAATGGATGGGCTCTGTTTTGATGAAAAATCAAAAAGGAGATACAAATTCACTTTGTAACAAATAACTTATACTAAATTAGTATCACGCATTAGCAATAAAAGTTAAGTACATTAGAAATTGGCTGAAATGTCAGTCATCAAGGTGTCATCACCACCTGAGGGTGTTTATCAGGGATTGAGGAAGGACCAGCCACATCCATAAAATGTGAGACTATATAACACAAAACAGAGCCTCTGAAAAGAATTTAGGGAACATGGTGGGCAAGCAATTCAACAGAAAATCCTAAAATAATGTTAACGCAAGATGGGTTCAAGTAATTGCTTTTACTTTGAGGGTTAAAGAGATAGGGAGAGGAAATGAATAGAGGAAGTAGGCACAGAAAATTATTTTACTTCTGTTCATTCATGAGACTAGATTAGTACAAACAGTTCTGATGGCCGTATTTTTTAAAGTGTGTTGAAAAATTAAAAAAGGTGATGAAGAGAGCTGCAATCCGTACTTAAGGATTGGAGAAAATACCTCAGTGAGGGGTTTCAACGGTACAATGCTTTTAGTTTATAAAAAAAAAAAAAAAAAGACTGTGAGGCTATTTCATTACACTGCATAACTACCCTACACAAGGACAAAATACTAAATATTAAAGGACTAATATTCAGTATTAATATTACAAAAGTAGCTCCCAAGGCTGAACATGAAAGCCAGGCAAGATTAGTCACATTTTTTACCATATGGTGATTAACAATTTGAACAGACCATCAGGTAAATTGGTGCAGTCTACTTTTTTGAATCAAGCCAGTGCTTTTGTGGAAGATAGGCATTAGCAAATAGAACTTGCTGAGTGCAGTTAAGGAATAATTATGTGAAATGCAAGACAGACCTGTGAGGTACAGAACATCAAGCCAGTCTGAATAGCTTTGGACTGCATGAATCTATAAACGTGAAAAACAATGGGATTATCTGATTAAACATTATAAAAAAATACTGAAAGAACCTTCTCCTCTGGAGAGAAATAAGGCACTAAATTATCTCATATAGCTAAAAATGTCATATAATTATAAGCAAATGGATACACTTAGGCCACATCAATCATTGCTGTTGCTATTGCTGTAAATAGAATCATTGTCATGCAAGCATGTATATACACACATCAACACATACAAAAATAGGCTACAGCTGGAATATTATTCAAACTCCTCATCCTTGTCAAACTTTTTGACTCAGATAAAATGTAACAACTACCCAAAGTTCCAACTAAAAGCTTACAAATTTGCTTTCTGATTTTTTAATCTACCCTCCAAACAGGTATACACAGAAAGCAAACATTAATTGATCCAAAAGCTGAGTCCCTACTAAATGCCTAAAGAGCGTGAGAAAAGTGCACGTTATGTATGTATGTTGAATACATATACACAGCTCTAGACAGTTTTGGATCATAAGGTAGTAAGACTAGTAAAAGCAACATGGGAGGAGGATATAGATCCATTCCCTTCAAAGAGAAGACAGAAAGCTGAGCTAGCAAGACATACATAGATATCCAAAAAGCATGGTACTTGTTTTTTGGTTTTTTTGTTTTTTAACTATTATGCTGTTCTTCGTATCAGGGTTGATTACAAGATAGCCACTGACTATTCTGTTTTCTCAAATAAGCATCCTGATGTGTACAAAGTGACAGACATCAGCACTGATCTGCTCAGCGTGCCTGTAACTGGACCCTGAGACCAGCCAATCTACACCTGCTTGTCCACAGGATGCACCTCTGGTTCTTCTCCCCAGAATTCACTAACAACACTTATTAGCTGCCTCCTTCCATGAGAAGTGGGTTTGTGCTGCCTTCTGGTTCTCATTATTATATTCATTTCAATGCGGTTCCTGAAGTCTGATACCTCAGTACTTGAGAGGTCCTGCATGTGCCACCAAACAATGATTCAACATGACATTGTGACAGAAAACAGGGAGAAGGGATAGAAATAAAAGAACAAGGGATCAAAACAACTACATTTGGCTCTCTGTGTGGGGTGTGCCTATCAACACCAATAACTGTTAACAGGGAGTCAGATGTCACATTGACAGAGGAGTCAGATCACTCATGTCAGTCTTCCATTTGACTGGAAGGTATCAGTCGTCTTCCCTTATCTAAAAGGACATATAAAAAATATAATGGGCTATCAACTCTTCTTTTTGCATTGCTATTTGAGTTAGTTTTGGTAAGTTCTTCATTCCCCTCCAGTTCCTTAGTGAACCCTGTGCATTCTGAACACTTCAGGACTTTCAGTGCTTTAAAGACTTTGTCCTACAGCCACACCAGTGAAAGCAACTAAGGTTCTTGTTAATGCTGTGGCTGACCTAACAGTATAGTGATTTGACTCAAGAAAGCCTATGTCAAGAGACACCAACTTTAAGTACGAATTATGAATTTTGCTTGGTTTACCAACAGTTGTATTCCTAATGCTACATATATAGGCAGCAAGAAGGGGAGAAGCAGCAATCAGTTTATCTAACGGAGAACTCAAGAGACTGAGGCTTGTGGTCCTGACTGCCACTAACCAACAACATGGTAATACAGATATTAAACACTTGTAATCTGTTTTTATTCTATTTTCTTACTCAAATATCTGTTTTATCTTGGAACAGAGAATATCGCTTTTCTTACAGGACATGGAAAAACAGGGCCTATAACACATGGAGCATTACTGTTGAAAAAATCATTAATAATAGTGAAGATGAGTTTGCAAACAAACTTGACTCTGCATCTTTAAAATTTTATGCTAGGTTACGAACATGTTCAGGATGAGGCGTAAAAGAACTTGATTTTTTTCACTTTTCATACTAGGATTTCATTCTCCTTTTCTGTTGTTTGTGCTTATAGAATTGTTCTTATGGGATTCACTCCTGAAAAGATGCAGTGGCTAATTTTAGTTAATAAATTATTGCTTTATTATGTATAGCCAAAAATCATCTGATAAGCTCCTTCTCCATCAGAGCTGCTGTATCTCAGTCAATTTGCTAACTCAGAAGATTTAAAGACTTCTGAATCTAGTTTTAGAAAAGATGTGCTTCTCTTAGGTTTTTCACCACTAAAACCTTCCAGAACCTAATCCATTTTTTATTTAAAACTATTTTGGGTTTTGGTCTTTTTTTTAATGTATATAAGAAAGGTCTGCTACATATATAAATCATTAGGAATTATTAACTAAACAATTACATAAACAATCTGTTTTAAAATATATTGCAGATACTTCCAAGATAATGTGCAACAAAATGAGAAAAGAAATATACTATGTTTCAAACATAATTTCTGAGCTGTTTAAATACGAAACAAAACCTTGTCAAGCTACAAGTTTCCAGCTGTTATGATATCATAAGATAAATTTACAGCTACAAAACAGCTTGGTGAGAAAAAAAATATTTGCTTTTACAAAGTATGGAAATATAAATGTTTCAAGCACTGCAACTGTCCAAACAAATTAGCACAAGCAAAAATAGTTGAATTCAGTATGGTTTGATTTTATACCAGCTTCACAGCACTTGTTATAATTACTTAAAGCTGTAGGCAAAATGTGATTTAAAGCTTAGTATGATGCATTTAATGTTAATTTAAAACGATGCGATAAAAGTATACAGGTGGTCGCAGTGTCTAGCATTTTGTTATATTTTATCAACTGAAATAATAATTTATTTCCCTAATTAAGCAATAATGAAGCTGGATAACTGGGCTCTGAAAGCCTGCTACGTGTTCATGTTTAAATTCTTAACCAGAGCTAAAATGAAAAAGGAGTTTCTTTCCTCCATGACTTTGAAAAGAATAGAGTGGTGATTAACAGCAATATTTTTTTTAATGAAACACCACCTTTCATCCCTGTCAACTTCTGACCATCCTCGCTTGTACGCAGCTCTCTGACAAGTAGAATAATAATGGTCATACATCACTGCCCTGAAAGTCCAATCATCTAAATCTTCACTCGCTGCAGCCTCTGAGACTCAATTACTTTATTGACATGCAATCTTCATAAGGGGAGAAATATTGTGCATGTAAGGTCACTTGGTTATGAAGACATATTATCATATTATCTGCATGAGGGTTGCAGGGCTAAGACCTGACAGAGCTAATTATAATGGTACATGATAGAGAGCTCAGTACACATTATTTGCTTGGCTGAAACTAAAGGTGAGGTAAGACCATGACATCATGGTTTCAAAAGAAAATAATTCCCTCTCCCTTAGAGGCTATTACTTTTATTGTTTAATGTTTCATACATATTATATTCATACAATCCTCATAAGTAAGCAAGCAGTGAGAATTTCTGAACTCAACTCTGTTTCCATTTGAAAGTACTTAACTCTTGAAGAAACCAAAGGCTAATCCATAGTAATGCAGTCCTTTTTACTTGTGAGACTCAAATCAGAGACTTCCCTGCCCTTCCATCACCCCTCAGAAGAGTATCTATACATATACATACACACACGGCAAACAGATAGTCCAAAATTCAAACACAGCTAATACATACTGCCACAGTATTTTCTACATATCCAAACCTATGTAAGCCTCCAGTGAAATGCTGAGCAAAGTACATTAGAACAGTGTTCCCAGCCCCTCATTCCACAAAAGAAATTAATTTCCATCTTGCTTCTCTCTGTAGCAACTTCCTTTCCCCAGTACATCTCCCTACTCTATGTAATGCCTACTAATCCTGCATCACCTGGCACTTAGACACAGTCCATTTCTGCTCTAAGACGACTGGTACAAATGCAACTCCTAATCCTTTACTGGCCATTCCCTTACATTAAAAGAGAGAACAGCCAAAAAATAATGCATCTATTGTGTTGTTAGATAAACAGTCTATATAAATTACTAAACTGTGGCACTAAACCAGCAGCAGGCTTCTTGGGTTTTTTGTTGTTGTTCTCCTGGGTCTGGGGTTTTTTGGGGTTTGTTGTTTTGGGTTTTTTTTAAACTAGCCTATAAATTTTTTTTTTAATTTCTTTTTAACATTTTATTAAGTTTTATTCATATCTATATTTCAAGTGGGAAACACAAACTTCTCTCTTAACAATAGTTCCAAAACTACAATATATGCTGCTAGTGCCCTAGACTAAATCATATTGTCTACTTATGATGGGGAGCATCTCTTATTTATAAAAACACTAATCAGTATGACATAATGATGCTATGACAAATCATGCTGTATAAGGATCTGCATTTTCCTTGTTTGAAGGTAGGGTACAGAAGCCATCCCAACTCCCAATATCATCTTTGCTCTCAGCAAGTATTTGCACCATTGTTTGACTACAGTGAGATTCAACACATGCATAGACATGTAACAGCGATATTGCCAGACTGAGACCTCACACTTAGGTGGTTTCAGTTATCTAACTTTCTGAAATTATTCTCCTGTCAAAAAAAAAAAGTTGTTATTCACAACATGTTTACAGGATACCCTTTTTTTGGGGGGGGGAAAGGAAGAAAAAAGAAAAAGTGAACTGCACTGGTAAGTGTACTTCTAAAACTATCCTTTCTTTTTTCTAAATGCATACATTTCACAAACTATGATGTGTCAGATATTATGCCATCCTTTTAACAATAGCTTAGTCTGCCCATCTTCTTTATAAGTTTACATCTTGCCAACTATATCTACTGAGTTTTACTTCTGAAAGAATCCCACCTGAAGTTGGGTAGCATGTAGAAAGGTTATATGATTTTGTCTTTAAGTTTAAGACCTCTCACAGTGTTCACCTTTGTATGAGCAAAGGGGCATAAAAAAGTTCTTGGAAGACTGCTGCGTATACAAATATGAAGATGTTAGGCTCGCTCTCTCCTGGAGAGAGCTAATGTTGTTGGTAGTTGATGGTTAAAAGCATTTTTTGCTAAGGTGAGATTCCAGCAGCACAAAGGAAACAGTGAAGTAATCAAGACCCAGAGAAAGAAAAAGAAACAAACCCCCACCTATCAGAAAAAAGCCCCAACCTAGAATAGCATAAAAGTAGCAGGTAGAGTGGCAGTTATTCAGCTGATGAGAAACCAGTCAGGTGGTAAGCCATTATACTAGGAAAGAGAAGCAAAATGTCCTGTGTGACAGCCGTAAAATTCTGCCTCTTAAAGCGAGTTGTTAATTTGAAACTTTCCACTGTCCTGCAAGCTTCTGGTAACTGAGATATGACTGAGGTGGAGAGATCCTAACATGCATGCAGGGAAAACAGGGCCACCAAAACTCAGCTGAAGCACAGAGACCAAAAGGCAGATTGTGAACAAGCAGGCTACACATGTAATTTCCTAAGCAACTATATGAATATTCAATTTATGGAAATATGAAGGAAAAGGTCACCCCCTTGGGCATCAAAGACTCTTTATCAAGGAAATGGAACAAGAACTAAGGGAAAACAAATGTTAATGTCGTGCTCAAAACCACAAAACATTTTTATTGACAAAATTGCTTTGAAAATAACAGGGCCAGGCACATGATATCAGCTCAATATATTTCAGAGCTATGGATTGCAAGGCACCTAATTCAAGTACCAAAATGCAAGGTACACATGGCTAGGTGTTTTCCACCTAGCAGTAATTAATGTGGACAACACGACATTGATAATATCAACCATAGAAGAGACGGAACCGGGACAATCTCCAGAAAACACAACAGAAAAAATGAATTACAATTAAGAGTAGTAGCCAAAAGGGGAAAGGAGATCCCCATATTGTGCATCCAATCCTGAAGACAGAGAACCTATAATAAAGGGATGACCTGAAAGACAAGTAAACAAACAGGGAACTCTTATAGTAAAATAAAGAACAAGGTAAAAAAAAGATACAATCGCTTCCATGGATTTTTAGCATTTACATTAGATAATATAGAATTAAATTATAAAAAAGACTTACATTCTAATATACAGTGGGAGAAAATAAGTAAATAAATAATCCCTTATTTAGCTGAACATGAATAGATACTGTGCAAAAGTGGTTTTAAAATGTAGTTAGAGAATATTGGATACTCTAAACTTTTCCTTAAGGAGAAGATTAGGGAGAAAAAAATAAATCTTTCAGCTCTAAAGAAATTATCAGTTACTCCTACATAGGATGAAAAATTTGGTGATAGCAAAATTCAGGATTTGACATGAAACTTTTCTGTAGCGTTGGCTGCCAAGTGATGATCAACACACCATAAGCACTGAACAATTTACTGGTACTGTAGAAAAGAAAAAGGAAAAAAAAGTTGGCCTTTTGCTCTCCTTTTCAATACTAAAAGCAAACTAAGGGATGAGTAAGGCACAACTTATTTTTTTCAATACATTTCCTAACATTTCTTCTCTATAAAATTAATCAGTTTAAGTGTCACCAGGATATAGTGCTCAATGCCAAGTAAAACTTTTGACACAAAACTTGTTTGGCAACAAAATGGAGACTTAGTGACACTAAAGTGTTTCATGAGTGTGTCAGTTTGATTTAAATTTGGTGAGAAGAGGGAGACACACTAAAATAAAGCTTGAAAAAAACCCAGTGTTTTGTATCCCTATTTTTGAGTATTTTCAATATTGGTTTAAAGCAGTTTTGAAATTTCCCAGGTTGTTCAATTATTTTTAATTGCCAATGAATTGAAATGGTACTGTGTTACTTTATTGACACATTATTGACTTGCAAAGGAGAGAAATGTGTCTATAAAATGGATTTCTAGTCCAGCTGAGACTCATAGACCATCAAAGAAAATGAGGACATGAGGGAACCAAATTACAATTTCCATGTGGCAGTGTTCCAACATACCTTAATGTATATCTTTGTCTACCCCACTCTCCTTATCTACCCCATATCGCTCACTCACTCTCTCACACACACAGATACTAAAAACATCATTGAGGAAAACACACAGTTTCCAATAAGAGTTATTATTTGTTGAAAATAGTTTTCAGCCAAATCCTACCTAAAACTTGCCTGACAGCTGGACATATCTCTGGAAATGCAAACTTCCAAAGACAATAATGACTAAACACAGCATGGAAAGGAGGGGGAACTAAGGGTATCTGATGTGTCACTGTTCAAGGCCTGACAACAGCACAAAGTTGTTGTCTGATTATAGCTTGCATCTAAATTCTTGTACTAGAAAGAAGAAAAATTGGTATGTTAATCAGTAATGCCAATTGTACCTTAGCAAGAAAGTGTTGCAAATAACTCAAACTGAAAATTTTAGTAATACTAAAAGTAGTAACAAATACATTTTTGCCATCCCCACTCTGTGGAAACACAGACCAATTGGCTAATCAATAATGTCAATAGCAAAACTCTTCATTGACTTCAAAGACAGCAGATTCCAGCTCAAAAGCACTTTAGAGGAAAAATCTAAGCTTCAAGCTATGATGATTACTTCAAATAGTTTCACCAGTTTGTATTTTTGGAACCCTTCTGGCAATAACTCCTCCCTTTAAACCATTTCCCAAGTCACAGCTTGTTAGAGAGAATGTTAAACAAGGATATAATGTTTTGGGAAAAGGGTAGGGAAACCAAAAGCCATAAGAAATAAATAACAAATAGAAACATTGTTTTAGTGACCTATAGTCTATTAAAAATTTGTCCAGCAAATATTGTCAACCTTTTAGGATATGGACTCTAATGATCCCTTTTGTCATGGCTTCAGGGGGCCATGTGCCTATTTCATGAGTTTGCATTACACAAACTAGTAGGGAACTGTAGTAAAATTTTGTTGTGGTTTAACCTGGCAGGCAGCTGAACACCACACAGCTGCTTGCCCCCCTCAGTGGGATGGGGAAGAGAACTGGGGGGGGGCGGGGGGGAGGAGGGGAAAAGTACAACCTGTGGGTAGAGATAAAGACAGTTTAATAAAACAGCAGAGGAAAATAACAACAATGGTAAGAGAATACACTGAATATACAAAACAAGTGATGCACAATGCAACTGCTCACCGCCTGCTGACTGAAGCCCAGCCTGTTCCTGAGCAGCAATCGCTGTTCCCCAGCCAACTCCCCCCAGTTTCTATACTGAGCATGACATCATATGGTATGGAATAGCCCTGGGGCCAGTTGTGGTCAGCTGTCCTGGCTGTGCCCCCTCCCAGCTCCTTGTGCCCCTGGCAAAGCAGGGGAAGATGAAAAGCCATTGCCTGGTGTAAGCCCTGCTCAGCAACAACTAAACCATCATACCAAATCCAAAACACAGCACTATGCCAGCTACTAGGAAGAAAATTAAATCTATCCCAGCTGAAACCAGAACAAATTCCAATAAATATCTGGCAGAAAAAGAAAGTTATCTTAAAAACAAATAACCAAAACAGTATAAAATAAAATATTGGGAATGAAACTGATAATACCCCCTGTGGCAAAAATCTGGAGATGTAGATTACTTCCGGCTTGTTCCTCAGATTGCTGTAAAAGACACCTATTTACCCTGCCACAGACTGACCACAACAGATCTAAAGTCAAAACTAAACAAGAGTAGAGACCAAGAGAAGCATTCATCACGCTGTACCACATCCATATAAAACACCTTTCTATATAAATTCAAAGCTTGAATGAACAGGTACCACACGCAAATCACACGCATAAAGCACATATGTAAGTCCAAAGACTGACACACAGAATTACTGCAGCAGTTTGAAGGAAGTGTGCTAGGAATCATGCTACTTCTTCCCTACCTATCAAACCTCCAGTTGCAAAAACATAATGAGACTTTCTCCTTTTCAATATTAATAGAAACAAATATACAGTTATGAATCTCCCCCTTTCCTGAACCATCCACCAATATTTTCTTTGCCCATGGAATCAGGAATTTTCCAGCACAATCCAATTTTTAAATAAATAACACATGAGACTGTAAACCAAATCTACCAGCTTGAGTTTTTTTTTTGTAATTTATTGAGTTCCATCATTAATCAGATGGGTTTTTATAAGGATGAAAAAAGTAAAGTCTGAGGCTTTTGGCTGTTCTGATCACCTTCTTAAATTACTGGCTTTGCAAAGACAGAAAAAACCCTAAGTGCTAAGGTTAACCACATAATTACATACTTTTTTTTTTTTTCCTGGTTCAAATCAATCCATTACTAGGCAAAGTTACAGTATTTTGGAGTCAGCTGTTAGATCTGACCTCTGGAATTCATTCATCTGAATCTTCTTGAAGTGACATTGCTTGTCAAAACTCATCAGCCAATCAAATTCTTAAACTGAAGTGAGTTGTCCTCTCAAATTAAAATGATACTTTACCCCGATTTTTCCATACAAAAGTTGCATTGTGCTTTTCTGTCAGGACCAACTTCATTTTCAGGAACTTAATCACAATCCAAGTATTTATCCCTTAATCTTCCAAAGGGCAAGGGGGAGGAGGCATGTAATCGAAATTCTCTTTGACGAATTGACACAATTTGAAGGAATGACAAAGTAGGTGAGAATATTTCTATTGTGTTCTAAGATGTCTTCATTTCAAACCAGATGGGAAACAAAGAGGATCTCATGCCAATTTCTGAAACCTCAGAAATCTCCCTCCCTGCAGCTCCTCCTTTCTTCCCTTGTTCCCAGCCATGCTCACATATTTGACTTCAGGACAATAAATTCTGTCCTTTTCAAGGAAAAGTGCTACAAAATTATCTCCTTGATGGAGATTTTACTGTAAAAGCAGAATGACAGACCCACACGCTGGTCCCTTCCCAACAACATTTCTTCAGTATAGTTAGCCCAGCCCAAACCAAACTTTTCTGAGAAGTGAGATCCCAACCCTCCACCCAGTCTGCCAGAAAACTGTGCTTAAGTCTCACTTGAGTAGGATGAAAGCATATGCTCATGTATCACTTCTGAAGAGATATTTTCCTGTATAGAGACCTTACACTAATGATCTTATTTTGGGCAAAGCTAGAGGAGGGTCAAATTCATTAGGAGCAACAACTGATTCTTCCAAAGCAGTTTAGTAATGTCTGCCCATTTAATTTTTTTCTCCACCTCTTCACTTGGTGGTGACAAGAATGTTTTGAGTCTAAGACTCTTAAGACCAATTGCATTTCTAAACAATCCTAGACTACATATTTCTGCATAAATGTGATAGCAGAGAAAAGGCATATGAGGAATGTTTTGTTGAAACACAGACTAATCCATCTTTGTGCCATGGGAATGGAGGAAAGGGAAGTTTAGTATAACCATCTACAGCTGAAGAGAAATCCCACTGCAAATATCAAAGACCTGGCTGAGAAATGTGGATACGGGCTTCCCAGGCTTTCACTTTGCTCAGCTGAGAGCCATATAGCCCAGTAGTTAGGAAAGGGGTGTTTAAAAAGGTGCATGAAAAAAAAAGTTAAAAGACAGTCTTGAAAACAGGATAAAAATTGCTTGTCTAAATTACATGTACCAATCTGCTACAGAATCCTGAAATACCCAAACCTGTAGAGATAATACCAAACATTAAAGCCAAGTAGCAAGATGAAGCATCAGTAAATAAGTGTCAAAGAAACTGGATTATAAAATTAAACAGGTATATATGGATTTTAATGTCTGCTAAATGTTTCTTTCAAGAAACATTAGGCACTAATAAAAAAAAGAGTGCCTTCAGGCTTCTGTAGCACTGGATATATCAAAAGGGGGTTTTACTAACAATTTGGGGAGTTTATGCCTCTGGGTGCTACTGCTGTGATTTCAAAATAGAATTATCTGATGCTATGTGATTTCTTGAATCATTAGTTTTCCATCTCTTCTAACTTATTTTCTCTTTCTTTTATTTATACACACACATACTGATACAAGCTGCCACAAAGGAATAATGAAGAGACCCTTGGAAATAAAGTATTACTTGATACTTTCTTAAAATATATTAAATATATATATACACCTGACATGATTATCTAATGTGATATTCCTGGTTACCATTTGCATGCTAAATTCACCTCATATATATCGCAGGAGCCATTGCTGCATCCCTGCTCTGCCACACTACCATCACAAGACAAAGTTGTGCATATTACATTCATGTCCGACTTCCAAACACTCTAGAAGTAATACCTATATCAGCTAGTGAAATCAGCAAACATCACAAGTTTTAAGAACTACAGAGAGCTGCAACACTGCACAGAACACGGCCTTAAATTAATAAAATTAGCATTAATGTTCTGTTTTTTTCTAAATGAAAAACTTTTCCATAAAAACTTGACACAACTCCTTCTGTAAAGAGCTAATAACAGAAAGGAAACACAAGGATTAAATGAGTAAAGAGGGTGCAGCTTTAAAGGCTTTTCAGTATTGTGTTCCACAGTACTTCATCTTGACTCAACAATGCAGAAAGTTTTTTAATTATTCTTGACAGGAAGCGGGCGTGTAAAAAATTGAGAAATTTCTACCTTTTTTTTTTTTTGCGTGAATGTGGAATTAAGACCATAGTCTTAATTGTAAAATGATCTGAACATCATCTAAAAGTAATGTCTGTTACAGAACCAGAACTGATAGCCAAGAGGTAGCCCATGAGGCTTAACACATGTATGGAAATGTCAATAAAATAACTTTTCTACTTCTGACTTACCAACAGCACAAACTATTTCAGTAAAGCATTCCTTCCTGTCTCTTGTTTTGCAGTCTGACAGAAAGTTAAAACTTAAAAAAAACCCTGCATCAGAAATTTATCAGCACATTTCTTATTTTCTTTGAATAAGAAATTTTTGCTATTAAACAGAAAATAATTTGATTTTCCATTCTTCAATTCCCAAAACACATTTAACTATATGCCACTGATATACACAAAAGAAGAATGCCTGTCTCAAATAAATCCTGCTGCCTCTTCTGAGTCAGAAAAAATTTAGTCCTTGAATATTAGGGTTGGAAGGAAGCTTTGACTTAAAGAAGCATAGTCAACCTATAGTAATGTCTTATTATTTCTTCCATGTTTGTTCCAAAACAAGGAATATGCATTTTTTTCTGAATAATCAGTCTAATGCTGGTTCTGGTCCAGCAACACATTTTGCATACAGTCTAACTTTACTCCCAAAGACCACAGAATTTAGAAGAAGGCCTAAGCAGTTTGGAGATCTATGAAGTAATTTTGATTAAGAACAGATTTAATTTCAGTCAACTGTGTACAATACAGACTATGACTGTGTGCAATTTTGGAATCTCATAGACTAGTTAAGACTCAGGTCATGTGACATTTCTTGTGAAATCAGAAAAAAAATAGCAGGGCTTGGGGGAACAAATTGTTTTGAAAACTGTATGGGTGCAACTGGACAAATATTATCCAAAAGGGGTGGTGAAATAAAAAGGAACATTTAATGATTTGAAACTCAAGATTCTAACAAGAGTTTTTCAACAAGAATTTTTCTATTTACTTAAACTACTCTTAAAGACACCAAGAGTGATGTACCTAGAACAAACATAAAGGCTGACTTCAATGCAGTCAAGCCTTGCATGGCAAAAGGTTCCAACTGAGAAAGAACTGAAAAAATGCAAGAGTGAGCAGGACAAACCCTATGGACTTCAGCTACTTGACAAATAAAGCATGAGACAGTAAGTGGAAAAGGCTACTGCTCAAGTGGTTTAGGCCTAAAATGTATCAGTGCTTATATATATATATATATATATATATATATATATAAAATCAATGGTACCCCAGACTGGAAATGTTGAGTAAAGAGCGACAACTGCAGAATGTATCAATCTGCTATTGCTTTTACTTTCCAAGCAGAGGTGGTGGCAGGTAAGAGAGGACTTGGATACTCCATTTTCATGCTGGCAGATAACCTTTATAATAATAGATCCATTAATCTCTCTACCATGCCCCTTTTATTTTACTTTTTTATAGAAATAATATTTTTTAATTTAAATACACAGTCTCTACTCTAAAGACAAATAGTGCAAAAAAGAAAAAGAAAATCCAATACCACCTATAATGACACTAAAAATTTGTCTGCTGCCAGATTGTTTTCACTATCTATCTGATGCCATTTATCAGCATTCTGTAAATCTGATTGTTGGAAATAAAAAAGAACTAACAATACACTTAAGGCCACATACAGCTCATGTTAAACATGAGTTGGGACTTCATACTTCCTTTCCTTAATTTCTAGTCTGGGATCATGCTATACAGAGCCACTCAAGCCAACAGTCCCATTTCCACTGTGAAGTGTGGCCGAGAGATGCTTGGCAAGGCTGCCAAGTTGTAGTATACATCACAGTACCGAGAACACCGGAGTTAGAATAGAAAATTAGGGAACAATGAATCAGGTAAAATTAAGGGCAGAGGGAGGAGCAGGGAGAAGCAATCAGATTTGGTCTTTCACCTATATGTCACCATTGCCTTTTGTAACAGTAGCATGGTTGCAGATGTGACCGTAAGGATCTAGGCAAGATATCATTTGTAGCAGGAGGTAATACATTTTACTAGAGCAACTAATGTAGAGGAAAGAGAGAGACAAGCTCTTGGGCACGTACGTCCTTCTTTGGGCTTGCTCTTCCTCTCAGATCTTGTCCATTTTATTCATTTTTGCCAGTTGATCAAACAGGTAAGTTTTGTGGCCTGAAAACAGACCTAAAGAAGGGCATTGTGTCCAAAAGTTCAAACATTTCTTTCTTCTACATCAGTTTCTCTAATGAAAGGTATTACCTGTCATTGTAAACCTTGCCTCAGTTCCTTTTCACATCCTTCACAAACTCTTAAAATTCCCTCAAGTAATTCAGATGCAAGGGAAGAAATACTTGCTTCTCCTTTTGTCTCTACAGTGTAGTCATGCAAAGACCAGAATCCAAAGTACCAAAATGCTATAGGAAAAGATACGGTCACGATACTTCCCCTTTGACAAGCACCAGGAACTACGAGAAATCTCATGGGAAATAGCCTTCTCTTGAGATTTCCAAACTAATTTACAACTCGGGGTCAAATAAGGATTCTCATCTTCGTTAGCAGTAAGTACCAAAACATACAGACAGCTGAAGATTCTTCTAACTTCAGTAAGACAACAGACAAGAGTCTAGTCATTCATTTCTCTCCTCAGTGCCTTACAATGGCTAGTCCATATCATAACCGAGATCACTTAAAATCTGAATATAGTTTGAATGAAAGCATTTCAAAGCTCACAGGGCTCTGTTCCCAATAAGTCTGGTCTATATATAATGAAATGCATTCCTTCTGGCCTTATACGACAGACTTGGCAAAAGAAATGCCTTTGGTATGAGCAAAAATTCCAAACCTGAGACTTGCAATTGCCCCGCTAAAGGGTCATTTATTGTGCAGGTTGTTTATCAGCATGTGTCTGAAATGAATGCTGCTTCAACGCAAAGTAACAGGAGGTCACGTTATAATTGGAATGGAATCAATAGAATTGTTCATGACTTGGTTTCCTTTCCAAAATGACAATCTATGCCACATCTGCTATTATATTAATGTTTTCCGCATTACAAAAAAGGAGGGGAAAAAAAAAAGCCTATCCAGTGCGCAGCTGATATAGTTGTCTTTAACTAAAAGATCACATGAGCTAATCAAAACTCAAACAGTTCACCTTTAAAACACCAAGCCATCTGGCTGGCTGTCCCATGATAAATGTCAGTGATAAATGTCTTCGTTTTGATGTTACAAAGGAACCACAGACCTGCTCAGTTTTGGCACAGCTGAAAACACACTGGCAACAGTAGAATAGAACTGAGATGTCCAAAATATAGAAGTAAATAATTTGACCTGCAGAACACAATATATTTAACAAAAATCTGATTGCAACAACAACAAAAAAAGCAAAACAAATCAATAATAAAAAAAACCCCCTCAAACCAAAAAAGTGGTTTGGACTCATGAGAATTTCTCTCTAGAGAAAGAGATATTTAAGAAAAAAAAATTTTGTTCCTGTATTTTACCAGATATACAGCTTCAGATCCATTTGTTGACGTGCAACTAGAGGTCCTAAGTTTTCCAAAGAAGGCTTTGAAGCATTTTTTTTGTTGTTGTTTGCTTTGGGGGTTTTTTTTGGTGGTTGGTTTGTTTTCATCTCTACAATTCCATCTTCATCCAGACAAAGTAGAAAGCTTGAAATGGGCATGGTAAAAATGATGACATCCTTTGGTGACTCAATTCATATTTTGTCAGTGTGTCATGATTAATAAGGATAGATTAAATTAGACTCGAAAATCTGAGGGGTTACAGCAAAGACAATAATGAAAACCGCTCCAATTTTATTCAGATAAATATCAAAAACCTCACCATACCCGAGCATAAAACTTCCACACTTACCCAAAGGTACAAAACCAAGTTTCTGGTATAAAATTTGTATTAACTTTCTCATTGTAATGTTTCTAATATAGAAAAGGGCAAATACTGAGCCTTCTATTCACTCCAGTTGATGACACCTAAAAACGTCAAATGCAACTCAACCAAGCAGAGGGCACATTTAATTTTTTTTTTTTTTTTAAATTAAAAACTTAAAAAGAAAAATCTTCTGGGGAAATAATCTAAAGTTTGGTAAAGTGCAGAAAAAATGAATAAAATCTTTTAATCTTTCAACATCTTCACCAACATTTAATGCATTCTTAGGGACTGCAAAGGGTATTCCTGTTCCTTTTCATTGTTTAGCCAAACGAGATAGGAACTATAAATAATTTCTCAAAACTTCTCTCTGTAATGTCTCAGGAATTTAAGCAGTCAGCTCTGAAATCCCTCTCCCTTACATATTGACCTTTGCTACCTAAAGTCCATTTCAATGTAAAGGTTCTGCAGCTGAATTTAGAAGGCTTTTCTCCAGGTAATAATATTGCAGCTTTTCCCAGTACTCAGGTTTTGCTCTTACTTAACTCAATTTCTTTCCAATTCCTCATCCCAGTGATAATTCTGTCTCCTTTCACTAGACAGTTACAGACTCTTTTTTGGCCAGCAACACACATTATTTTCACCTTTCTTCAAGTGTTCTCTCTGGTAGGCCCTGCATTATTTTATTTTTTACTTATTCCCCATCTGTTTCTAGATATTAATTTTATTTTTCTCATTCCATTCTACTGTTCAGCTATTCATCAGTAGCAAAAGATGTTGATGATTATTTTATGTCCTTGCATATATATTACAGTACTTAATTACTCACAAACGCATTGCCTCCTATCCAACCAATGCTCTTCCTGTTGCTTAGCAAAGATATATCAAGTATCTGGTATTTAATTCATTTTTGTTCAAAGGCAATTTTTCTAAACATCTAACCATTTTAATTACCATATATTGAACTCCAAACAGTCTACAGATATCTTTCAAACAAGTTACTCAAGTTACTACAACATTGAGATCTCTCGGAGACACTTATGGAGGATAATATAGGGGTTACAGGTGTCCGCTCCCCAACTCACCTGCCTTTTCCAGTCCTATCATAGCATAAACTTCCAGTTTTCCCATTCACTCTCACATATATCAGTGGATGTCATGACACACACACATACTTTCTAGGTTTGTCTCTGTGAATTTATTGAAACCATTAACTTTCTCCTAAAATTTTAGCCTGACTAAGCAAATTCCATCACGGGAAAAGGTTGTGGGGTGAATCCAAATGGCCCATAACTAAAAAAGGGTGGTCTGCACTGCTTTGCCAGACAGAAATACTGGAATAGGCATATAAGAAAGGACAAGTGTGCAGAAAAAAATTTAAGCAGAACCTGGAATTTCACAAGATCCAATCATGTTCCCATCATTTATTTCTACTTTTGGATTCAAGTGAAGAAGTCAACATGCAATTCACACTCAATTCATGTTCATCAGAATAACATCCAAGCATTCCTGCAGTAAGCACACAACTTCAGTCAAACTTATATTATCTTACTTCTTTCTTTTCATGTACTGTCGTTCTGGGAATTGTGTCCAGCAGAAGGTACTAGAGAATTGAATCACTTCTCTTTCATTGCTTAATTTGAATTTCATGGTGTATGCCATGTGGGTAAATACCTAACATCTCTCAGAAAACTACAATGGGATAACTCCTTAGGGAGATTAAGTCATTACCCTGTTCCAGTGATTACAGCATGCCCGTGAAAGCTGTAATCCAAATGGGAAGACACTTTTTCCTCAGCAATTACTAGACTATAAAGAGACAGGAGATCAATGTTTGTATTGATGCTCTTTTATAAAATTTACGTTTTTATCTTATTGTAAAGACTTGTGCTTTTTCATTTGCTTCAGAATACAATCTAACTTTCAGTATCCAAACTATGTTATACTTTATAGACAGACTTCTGAATATCTTATGAAATGCTCAATACATTGCATCTTTTATAGGCATCATTACTTGAAAGTGGGAAAAATTATTAGTGAAATATAGAACTCTATTTTTTTTCCACTTGCAGCTAACAAGTTCCATTTACTGAAATATCTACTGTAAGACTTCCACTAATATTTGATCACTTATGTTTACTCAATCCCTCTAGCAGTTCTGTAAAAATCCAGAGGATTGAATGACAGAATTAGCTACACAACAGAACTGTAATAGTTTAGAACACACACAAAAAAAAGAGATTAAATAAATCCCTAGGAAAAAAACCAAAAACCAACAACAACACACCCCACTCCAACCAAATCCAAAAACGAAACAGCTCAGCACTTAGAGCTGAAGGTTAATTTTCACTTTTTGTTTCACCAAGACCTAAAAGTTCTTTACCAAAGTCTTTGCTGGACTAGAACTAAGCACAGTGGCTGGAACAGCTGTAGGAAGTAAAACTTCATCAATTCTCTGAGTACAAACCACACCAATCAGTAGTACTCATTTCTGGAGTGTTATTTATGTTTATTAACTATTATAAAATCCAATATGAATATAATTTCCTTTCATAGTGTACTGACTACCGTAAAAGATGGACAGCCATTATATTACTGTAGGAAGAACATATTTGAAATTGCCCTTAGCTTAATACCCTTAGCCTTAAAGAGGCAAAAGGCAAAGCAAATTGTAAACATTAGTACCGTAACTCAGAAATAGCTTTAAGATTGCCCTCACACCAAAAACATAAAACAAAGTGAATCCCTAAATGTTAGTTAAAAAATTATTTATTTTTTTTTACTGTCCCAATAATGTCAAAATACCAGAAAAAAGTCAAGAGCTTTTCTCTTGATTCAAATGATGCCTAGGTATGATAAAGTTCTTACATATCTATGGTATTTTCAAGACTGAGAAAGATCCCTTCGGAAGTTTGGATGATATCCTTGGAATTTTTACAAGAAAACATTAGCAAGTTAACAGCTCAAAAAGTTCCATAACAGCTCAAAAAGTTCCATATCAATTTTAAAATGCTTTATTCCAAATTCAATTTTTACCATTTATTGATTTCAATGAAAATTTAAAACAATATTTACATTTTGAATGCTACTGAGTTTGCATTTAATGTTTTAATAATTAAATCGTATAGTTTTCAAAATTTCAGATGCTACATCAGAATTTTCATTTTAAGACAGAAAATGAGGACAATAAATGTTTTCCTAGGAAGTTCAGCTTTCATTCACTCCCTAAAGCAGGAGTACTCATCCAGCTTTTCTGCAGCAGTAGTTAGCCCTAGCTTGATCAAGTTCTCTGTTGAGTGATCAGACCTGCAGCACATACACAATATGGGATGTTGCTCTGTACATGAGCAGCAGGTCCAGGCTTTTAAGTGTTAACTTTATAGCACATTTACACAGCTAAGTCTTTGCCCATTCCTGAAGGGCTCATGAGAAAAAGCCTAGCCAGGAACGGGCTGTCACTGCCAGAACAATTCATCAGGGCTACAGCACACTCCATGCCAGCATTGGAGGGGCTCTTGAGAAACGGAGCAGCCAGGAAGAGAGCAGAGGATGGACACATTGGTCTAGCAGCCACATGTAGCTGGAGGCATCATTTGGATGCCCCCTCTGGAAGCCATAAAACTCTATAAGCTTCATGGAATGAGCACTATTACATTCACAGGGGAATGTATCACACTATCCTAGATGTTGCTATCTATTTCAGATCAAGCAGGGAAAGGTATACAATTTCTTTGATGAGTTGTACACAGATGAAGAACATAAATAACTGGTTATAAACATCATCCTTAATCACACTGTCTTTCCATTTGTTACTTGTGAGTACAAATGCCAGAAAAAGCACAACCCACTGCTGGAGCTATCTCTGTTCTGCTGCCTGCAGATGTTCATAGAAAGCTCCTCCTCTCTTTCAAGTGGGGGTGGCTGCAGTATGATTTGAAACTACACATGCCTCATTTGTCCATTCTCTCTTTGAAAAGCAAAGTGCTAGTCATAGCTTCTGCTTAGCTAGATGAGAGAAGGATAATCCTTTCTGGAATGTCACACTTAGTATCTACTTTGGGTGTGATAATTACCAAATTCCAAGGAGATTAGCACTGTAGAATCCACTAAAAGAAAACTGCTATGGCAAGAGGAAGCCCAAATATAAAATTAATAAAACTATATAGAAGTACTTTGTAAAATCTTCAATTTTTACTCCAGTGTTTCCTATCAGCAAGCTTCTAATAAGTTTTCACACAGGTGAAAAGGAAATTTCTACAAAATGATGAAGTGCTTTCTGACAATCTAGGGGTCCCTTCCAACCCAAAACATTCTATGAAAACATTCTACGATTCTATTTGCAATAAAGCGGAATAGAGTCAAGCTATTAGTCTCTTGCAAGAGATCAGCAGTCATAGAATCCATAGTGACCAAGCTGCTGTATAAGAATTTGCAGTCTAAAAGGACTATAATAAAACTATTGATATCATGTTCTTCTCAAAACAGTTGGCTATATTCTTCCTATTGATGCATTTGATAGTAAACCAATCTTCAGGATAGATTTATTAAGTTCTTCAGAAGTTAGTCCAGATGAGTCAGCTCAGGCAAAATGTTCTGAGAGAGACTAAAAGCCTGGGAATGTGAGTCTCAGAGGGATGGCCTAATGGATACAATTCCACAGGGACAGATTCTGACCACTGTCAGAGGATGTTGCATATCACAGTGGTACCATTTCCAGATCTTCCTTAATGAAAAACATTGTCATTTGAAACAGATAGGGAAAATCCAGGGTACAGTGTCAGAGCCCAAAGGGATGAGACACAAACAGTAAGCGTTGGTCTAACAAAGACAGAAGAAGAAAAAAAAAACACCAACAAAACAGATCTGTTGGAGTACATTAATTCACTTGATTAAGGGGAACAATGGGGAGGAAACCTTCATTCTGTTTCATAGATTTCAAGGAGAAGGAATGTGAAAGCCTAGATAAAATTTATCCTTTCAAACATTTATTGAAGGTGAACGTATTCGTCTCTTGCAGTCTAAGGGCTACATTTTTAAGATTCATATTAGTAAGGCAGCAGCATCTTCATGCTTTAACCAAGATAATTCCATGCTATGGAAACAATAATAGCATACAAGACTATGGGTGGGATAACATGAATTACCTAAATATGTTTATTCCAGAATGGTTATAGAACATGGGAATGGTTGTTCATATGACAATTCAGACTAATATTGAGGAAATTCTATGAGAAAGGTGAAGATATGACATTCCGATCAAATAACAAGGTGAAATGAAAAAGATTTTGAAGTAAATTTCAAGAAAATAATTCATAGAATTTTGAAATCAAATTAACCGATTATTCAGCCTAAAACCTCATTGTGTTCATGTAAAAATGAACACCAAATACCTGCCACATGAGGTACTTCAAATTTTAGCAGCCAATTTAGGAAACCGTGTTGGCAAGCCACAAGGAAACAAACATATCTGCCAAGGACAGTGAGCACTGTGAGATCATAAATGTCCACTAACTCTTCTAATTGATTATATTTGGATTCTGCTTCTCGGTATATCGTTGAAAATGTTGAACTTCGGATTGCACAATTCCTTCTACCATAGACAACTTTAATTAAAGTAGTGCAGAGGCAAGAAGGAAGACTGATAATACAGCGTGTTTGTACACCATAATACATACTATTAGTTGTAGTAGTAAATATATATTAGATTATTAAGCAAAGGCTTCCAGTCAGGAATGGAGAGATGTGGGAGAATGAATCAGAAATGGAAGGAAAGAGACTCTCTCATGAAAGATTTACTGACGTTTTGCCACTAATTAGTCATAAGAAAACATTCCGCTGGAGTCTACACTAACAATATAGAACTCTTTTTTTTTTTTTTTTTTAATAAACTGGATTAAAATTTAATGCCTAAAAGAAAAGTTCTTCCTGAACAGAAATCATATCTCTCAAAATTTTAGTTTTTCCTTGCAGATTAATAACCCAGTTTAGTATATCCTGCACTTATTGATGGAAACTCATGTTAGAAATATTGCCCAGCATAAAGCCAAGATTTCCTATAATGTCCCAAATTAGTTGGCTACCACAGGTTTATGGATTATTAATGCATCTCCTGTTGGCATTCTGCCTTATACCATTTTTCATTGAAGTATTAAACCAAATTCAATCTTTTCTAGATTTTTAGTAACATAAAGTTTGCAACAGCATTAACCTCTGTTCCAATATGTAGTCTCTCGTTCAGTATGTCTTTTAGGTATATGCTTAAAACCATCCATACTCAGCAAAAGACAAAAGGACAGTTCAGATGTTTTGCTGGATTAGGGTGAGTAATGTAATAGATCATGTTAAATAACAAAAAAACCCTTCACAATAAGGATGATCAGCTTTTAGATAATTATGTTTGCATTAGTAAACTGAATTCAGGGTTTATTTATTGGAATAAATAATTTAAATAATTAAGCATAAACATTCACAATGCACTTTTTGCAACAAGGCATTAAGACACTTCTCATCATTCACACAAGGCTGTACAATTAAGTATTAGGTGGGAACTTTTCTGAATAGCTAAATTCACTGTTAAAAAATAATCTTAAATTTATAAAAAAATCTTTTTTTGTCTCAAGTGTTACTAAGCTTTCTAGATCATTAAAAAGCATAATTATATTAAACAGAAGTAAACATTTATGTTTTGTTTAACTGGCGTGCCTGATGAGGCTAAACACGACAATAGGGTTAACACATATTACATTAAATAAATGTACCCACAGAACTTAGCCTTTCATTCCTCATGAAAGGCCCAGTAAAGTACTAATATAGTTACTGAAATATTTAATTTAGTAATAACACTTAATAAATTTTTCCCTGCTATTTTTATGCTCCCATTGTTATTCTTATGCAATAATTATTATATTATGGTTTGCAATTAGAAACTGCAACACATTCATTTTATAAATAATAGCATTTTTCCTCTTTCATCTTAAAAAAATTTGAAAATACACAGTTTGGAGAGATGAAATCACTATCCTAACAATCTCTCCCTGTTGAAACAAAAAGGCAGCAACATTCCTTCCAGATGTGCAATAAGAAGAGAGAGTCACTCTGTTCCCAGAGGGTGCAAGAACTCTTCAAATTTCAAAGGCTGATGCCAAGAAGCCCTGCCAGATACACTTCACAAAAAATGTTTGATGAATTACTATGGTGAGCATCAACTTTACAGATAAATGACTGAAAATAAACTAGTTTATATCTCAATGGAGAGGATGAATTTCCTTTTTACTTTGGGAACTTGAGGTATGGACAAAGCTGTTGACCGTTCCACCTCTCACTGAACTAACACACTTGACTAAAAATGTCTTGCTTTCCAAATTTCCTTTCACTGTGGCTCAATAAATTTAGTCAGAGAGAAAGGAGATGTCCACAAAAATTCTTACACAACAGTATGACAACCAAGTGATTTGTAAACTGCCTGAATCTGTACAGAAGATGGAAATCACTGATCTGCAATGCTAAACACATAACTAACTTAAAAATTCTATGAAGCTTCAAGAATGAAAAGAAGGGAAGCTGCAAAACGCGGTTCCAATGTTGACTCGCACATACAGACTCTACTACATTATAAACAAATCTGATTACAACATGGGCTGTGAATAAATATTGACATGGATGAATGTTATTTAAAAATCATCAGGGTGGCAATTTTTATCAGACAAATTTTTCTGTGATAAAGCAGAAGTAATGAGTAAGGCCACACGTTGGACAGAAGCTTTTAATTCCTCAGCTATGAAAGCTAATCTTACTCTTTCTCCTGCACTCGCAAGTATACGAAAAGTTAACCTTTGCTCTGTAGCCCAAGGTATTTGGATGCAATAACATGTATCTAAGGGAAGACAGACACAAAGAATTTTACTTTTTGACTGACGAGGACAAGCTAAGAACTTTCAAGATTGTTATAAGAATTGTCCAGCAATCACACAGATTCATTTTGCATGTCTGCAGTGATCAAAAATGATTTCTTATTGAATAGAACTGAAATAATTACAACTGCTCAGAAAGGATTTCAGAATGGCATTATCAGCTATGAAAGAGTCAGAGGCAATATTAAAAAAAAAATATGATCAAGGACAATCTGAACGTAAAGTACCTCTTCAAAGTAGTGCAGGCTTTTTATGACTTCTGCCTTCATCTTCCTCCTCTCCTCCCCTTCATGTTCCTAAATATTTCTGGGACTATTCAAATCACTTAAAACAAATAAAATTTGTGCATAAGAAACTCTTTTGGCTAAAAACATGCGGGCTTATTACCACATTTCTTTACTGGCACAAAATCTGAGAAAAGCCTCAAGGTGCAAATGATCTGCAGTCTATTTAACATCATGGTTATTTATTTTTATGGGCACTCATTATTACTCTTTACCCTAAATTATAGTTACATTCCTGGCTCCATTTCCCACTGTTCTGTAATCTTTATAATAATATGGGTTTTTAGATTACCAAATCCTCCTCAATACCTCATCAATCAAAAATGCATGCAACATCCACTAGTTGTTATACTGGGCAGAGACAGCAAACCATGGAACCATAGCTTGGACCCCAGATAAAGACCTTACTCATATCCCAGGACTGGGATATATGCCACAGCTTGGGTAGCATTTACTAAGAAAACCTGTTTTGCAATATCTTAAACAGAGTCTTTGCATACAAACCGATATGCACTGAATTAGTGTTTAAATACCACAGTTCCTATTTTATTATGGATTATGTGCTGAACTAGTTCTGTCAAGTTTAGAACAGTATGCCATAATTTTGACTAAACCTAAGCACATGCATCTTTTTCCATGGAAACAGTATTACAAGTATGCCCATTTCTCCTGTCACAGAAAATTTTCATGAATATTTTGATAAACAGCTGTTACGCTGTAGTAGTTTATAGCCATAATAGCATCAGCTTCAGCAAAGAAATGACACAGCATCAGAAGTGATCACATAACACTTAATTATTTTCGTGAACAACTCAGAAAAGTATAGTGTGGTTCATTTCGATTTTTGGGTTTACTGGACAGGAAAAAACTTGCGCTTTGATGAAAAAGCCCTTGGCTTGCTCATCATCTACCCATTAAAGCTGAGCTGGGCTGCTGTCACTCTCTTCACAATACCTTCAGAGAAGAGTGGGTTTGAAGAGACTAAATGATACGGTATTGCTCCTTTCCTGAAACTGTGTTTTGTAATTGCTGAAAAGAAAGGCTGTTACAAAAAGAGGGATACTTTAGTAAAAGAAAAAATCCTTTTAAGGGCACTGTATCACATAGGCAAATGAAAATCTTTTATAAAAATGCAAATTGTACATCACCAAAAAAATCCCCAACAACCCACTACAGATGAGATTATCCTGGAGAGATCTATATGATTTAGAAGAAACTAACCTCTACAGGCTACCTCGAAAATTGTAGCCTACCTGCACTGAAGGCTCCTTGACATATTCAGCAGGATAACGATGTCAGATGCCCAGCATTGTTAATTCTCACCTGCCTGTCTATATCCCTCTCACCTGTTTCTTTTATTTATTTTTATACTTGATGAGATTTATTCATCAGGATTAACAACTACGTATTGAACTACACGGGCTGCAATGACTATACAGTCATTTGGACTATGCTTAACATGCTCATTTTATATACTGTGGGAAGCTTTACCAGATGTACAAATCTATTGCCAGACCCTAAAAATAGAAGATAAGTGACATGGGAAAGTCATAGCAATCCAGACAGGACAACTAACTCTTGATACCATGAAAACAAGCACTTTGGAGACAGCAGTGATAAAGGATATATAATTAAAATTATCCAAGAAGCACGTATGCCTTTGTCATAAACATTTGTATTGGATGGGATGTTCTAGTTATGAACTCCATGGACCAAGAATTACGATATGTAAGTCCATACAGTGACACAGACATTTTGGCTTAACCACTATACATGGTGCTTTCTGCTTTACCTTCTCAAATATAAAAGTAAGGAAAACAGTATTTGCTTTCTTTTAGTTACTGCCTATTTTGTCCACTAACTAAGTAAATGCACTGGGCCACGGATAACTTCTTGCTACATGTAGACTTGACAATGGATAAAGGATTTCATGATACTCAAATAAGGTCACAATATAGCTGTAAGAGAAAACCGCTCTTTTTTTATACATTCAAAAGGAGAAAGCATAACACTCTCAAGAACAGTAAAGGAAACATAGTACTACCCAAGACCTTTAACTTTTCTCCAAAGCAGCATATATGTCATAAATATCTTCCTGTGTTTCAGTAAGAAACAGCCGTGGCCAGCATTGACTTTTCAGTAGACATGCCATTTACTTCAGTAGCAGGTAAAAATAAATAAATACAATTCAACTTGGTAAATTCTGCAATAATCCTGCTGTGAAAAGCAACATACATTCCTTTGTTTTCTCTTAGAAAGAAAACACCTTTCTGATGTTAAAAACAGGGAAAAAAAAAGGGGGGGGGGTGAGACAAAAAAGGTGGCAATTCTCTCAGGAGCTTCAGTAAGTAACCCCTTCCCTATTACAGTCGCCCAAGTCGAGGATGCATATGACGTGTTATTATGGCACAGGGACTCAGATACATTCCGCATTATGGTGGGTGTAAGTCAAGAAAAGAAAACACACCCCATGAGCAGAATTACTAAATCTTTCACTAAACAAATACAAAGACTGGAGACAGCAGGTGCCAGACCCTTTGTTAATTGTGCCCCAAGGCTCCAAAGCTCCCTGCCTTATGACATAAGATCAACCTCCCTTCTTTCCTTGCTTTCAAAATTCCCATTCTTTCAAGCTTTTTGACTTGCTTAGCCAAGCTCCACAGATTATTGCATTGTAAGTGCCCAAAGACACTCTACATAAAAGTCACTTCATAAATGCAGATTGCTTTCTTAATCAGAATCTCTTCACTCTCTCTGGCTTGTTAGCCAAAGCAGCTCTTCAAGCCTTTCCCAGTGCTGCTAGTTTTTATCTTCCCCCACCGCCCCCTTTTCCTTATTAAGCATCAGGGCAACAACATATGAAAAAATGAACTTAAACTTAATTCAGCTATGCAACAAGCATAGGAAAATATGGGAGGAGGCTTTAAATCAGTTAGAGAAAGTTTTGCAATGGCTCAAAAGCACACCCAAACTTATTGAATGTAACCCTACTATTCCCTGGGTCAGACAAGCAATCTGTGAGATTGTCCTTAAAGTTCCTCTGGCTTTATATACTCATGTGTAACAACTTCTACGTTTGTATGAGTTAACACTCAATTCTGCTTGTCTAGGCTTCTCACAGGGTATTAGAGTCACATGAGGGAAAAGGTAAAAAGCATGAGTTGACTAATGAAATCTGAGAGCGAGCGCTTTTTTGTCTAAATATTGGAGAGATTGTCAAGGAGACAGAAGCTCTGACCGTATTTCATCTTCAAATTATGATTGTCATTGTTCATAGACTAAAAGAAATCTGACAGCCATCCTAAGATTTAAGATTCATAAGTATCTTTTCAATGACATATTTCAGTGCATTTGATTACTGAAATTACAATATGATCTATTTCACATTGCCCCCTCCCCCTTCTAATTTAGACATGTTATCTATCAAGCTCTCATTATAGAGGTTACATCTCATCAAGCTGTTCTTAGGCATCTCCACGTCTATTTCCAAATCAAGAATCGCCAAAATATTAGTACCGATGATGATCAATCAAAACATTTAAGCTACTTTAAAAGAGGAGCAGAAAGTTTGCGTACGTCTTGGACAGAATTCACCCATAGGCTTCCATTTATTCTGGTCCCATGTAGAGCTTGGCAAACAAGATCAAAATACCAGAGATCAATATTTGGACAAAGGCTTCCTAGTATCTATCCAGGCACTACAGAAAATGTTCACACTTATAACGAAGTAATTCTCTTTCTGAGTTACTCCCCAATATAGTGTCAACAAACTTTTAAGCTACTTGAGGCTACACTTTAGGATGCAATACAAAACTGACATATTGTCTACCTGTGATGCTCAAAAATTTGTGACCAGCTGACTATGTTTTACCTATAGAGAAAGGACTATTTAGATGCTTCCGCACTGACCTAAATTTGCTCCCAAGTCACCCGAGCTTAGTAGTAAGGAATATAGCTGTAGCTTAGCGAGTAGGCATGGAAGGTCTATAGAGATGAAGGTGCTTTCCTCAGCATCTCAGCAGACAATAGCTGATTAATACAGAGAGCATATTACACGTATGCATATATAGCACCTTTCATCCTCAAAGATTTTAAATTAACTGTACAAAAATATTGCTCAGCAATTGATTTGGAATGAAGTATCAACACAGCAGTAACTCACTACATAAGACATCATAACCTCTACATGTACATGTATCTTGTTTCCCCCCCACCCTCAACATTTAATTGCAAGTGAAGACTTGGCGGAAAATCTGAAATCATATATCCAGCCATATGTGCAAACGGTGTTTTTTTTTTTTTTAAAAAATGACCTCAAAGTCCATAAATCAGGGCAGTTAAAATACCTACAAACTGGTGGAACTAAAGAAAAATCTTCCAAACACCAGAAAAAAAAAAATAATAGAGCAAGTAAAAATTCAGGGTGAGGAATACACTAGTTCTTTTATTTAAGAAGTATAAATGTTAGGTCAACCATTCATATTTTGGTTTTTGCTTTGCACTTCACTCTTTGCTCCATCACCAAACTGAAAAATACTTACAATGAAAGTGAGTTTGAACTTCACAAATCAGAATGACTAGAACTTGGTGTTGCACCTTTATTTATTTAAACATACTTTCTGAAGAAGGAACCAGTTAAATTCAGTGTCATCAGAATAACTGTTCGAATTTTAAATTACTCCTATAACATCAACCAAAATAGTTATACAGATTTTAAAACTGGGTTCCTTGCTGTCAAGACCTCATTTTATGAATCAGATGCTGTTTGCCTTCCCATGCTGTCTACCTGGGATTGAAGTAGTGCACAACTTTTTAAGCTAACTTAGAAACTGGCACCTTCTAAAATTTCTGCAGAATAGCTCTACATTTGGTCTCTCATGTACACAAGAACAAATCCCAAACAACCTCCAGAACTTCATGGTAACAGTATTAATGCTTCACTTTTCCTGCCTGTGGTAGTGAAAAAAAAAAAAAATCATAGAATCATAGAATGGTTTGGGTTGGAAGGGACCCCTAGAGGTCATCTAGTCCAACCCCCCTGCAGTGAGCAGGGACACCACTAACTAGATCAGGTTGCTCAGAGCCCCATCCAACCTGGCCTTGAATGTTCCCAGGGATGGGGCCTCCACTACCTCTCTGGGCAACCTGTTCCAGTGTTTCACCACCCTCATTGTAAAGAATTTCTTCTTTATATCCAGTCTAAACCTACCCTGGTTTAGTTTAAAACCATTACCCCTTGTCCTGACACAGCTGGCCCTACTAAAAAGATTTTCCCCATCTTTCCTATAGGCCCCCTTTAGGTACTGAAAGGCCGTAATCAGGTCTCCCCGCAGCCTTCTCTTCTCCAGGCTGAACAACCCCAACTCCCCCAGCCTGTCCTCATAAGAGAGGTGCTCCAGCCCTCGGATCATTTGAGTAGCCCTCCTCTGGACCCGCTCCAACAGTTCCATGTCCTTCTTGTGCTGAGGGCTCCAGAGCTGGACGCAGTACTCCAGGTGAGGTCTCACCAGAGCAGAGTAGAGGGGCAGAATCACCTCCCTTGACCTGCTTCTCCTGATGCAGCCCAGAGTACAGTTGGCCTTCTGGGCTGCCAGCACACATTGCCGGCTCATGTCCAGCTTTTCATCCACCAGCACACCCAAGTCCCTCTCGGCAGGGCTGCTCTCGATCCTTTCTTCCCCCAGCCTGTTTTGATACTGGGGCTTACCCCGACCCAGGTGCATGATCTTGCACTTGGCCTTGTTGAACCTCATGATGTTCACACAGGCCCACCTCTCCAGCCTGTCCAGGTCTCTCTGGATGACATCCCGTCCTTATGGAGTAAGATTCAGTAAGATGGAGTAAGATTCAACTCCCTGGTGAAACACTGTAGCTTCTTTAGGGGGTACATTGACATGGAACAATTTTTGATCCTAAACATTAATCTGTCGGGAAAATACCACCTCTTTGCAGGATGGATGATTTAAGGTTGCAAGTGCCTTCCTGCTTGTGACTTTTCTTCCATGGATCTCCCACTCAGTGTATTTCTAGCTACTCTATCAAGCACGCAAGCTAGCACCTGACCAAGTAACCACTAGAATGCTTTCAAAGTTTCCTTGTACTCTGCAGAACATACCTGCATTTTGCATTTTTTTCTTTATTTATTTACAAAACTGCAATTCATATTTTAGCTTCTCACGGGAACTTTTTCTGCTTGAATGAATGAAGTCTCCTGTATCTCCCAATGAATGCCATTTTACAAGTCTTGCAATCTATTTTAACTAGTTCACTTCATCCAGTTCTGAACAGCTATCTTCCCTAAACATGCAGACAGGAGAAAAAAGCACACAAGGGTTGGCAGAATAAGAGAATTTGCAAACATTAACAATATTTCGAGCGTTCTCTGCTTTGTAGCATCTCTTGGTGTTCTAATTCTGCTCATCTGTGGGACCACTGAATCATTGAATCATTATACTCCTCTATTGCAAACAGATTTTTCAACAGCAAAAATAATTTAGCCAACAGCTCCTCTTTCACTTTATTATTAAACTCACCTTGCTGAAGGGATTACTTTTTGTAATGACACAGTGGAACAAAAGTGAAAAGAAAGCAGTGTGATGATTCACAGTTAGAAGGGGGACTCCTTCTGCTATGCTCCATGTTTCTACGATGCTGTTACCTAGCATCGGCTTGCAGGGCAGAGGCAAACTTCACATCCACAGTTAGCAGCTGAGTGGATGTCTACATATCACTTTTTTACCCTTCTGTAATGTCACCTGGTATTTCTTTTTCTCAACACATGATGTACTTTACATCAGTAATGGCTGGCATTAGACAGCACAAATTGCTTCTGAATTATCTAATAGCTTATATTTAATATATTTATTATGGAGTTGCTCTTCCCCCCCCCCCCCCATGGAATTTATCATTCACTGCCTTTAGAGGAAGGAGACAAGCTGCCAACTTAATTAATTGGGAAAGGCAGTGGTGTGCACCTGGTTGATTTTGGGGGGAGGTTGTTTGCCAACCTTTTTGCTTTAAGATAGATTTGGCTCTTCCATCAGTGCCCAAAGGATTATTTTCATTGAGCCTGCTCCTTTTATTTCATGGAAACAGAAATGACTGTTAAGACAGGCTGCTCCCACTCACAGATCAGCAAAAATACTATCTGGGAGTTGCCTCCCTCCTACGAGGAAGAGGTAGAGCTGGCATAGATGCAGTTTTTCTAAGCACATCTCTGACTAAATACAGTGCTAAAGCTGCTACAGTTGCCACTATTGCAGCAGCTGGTGGTGAGGAAGCTAAGCTGGTGTGGGGAAACCCAGCACGCTGGCATGGTAGCCCTGTGATTTTTGTACATGCGTATCCCAAACTCCTCTCAGACCAGACATGCACACTGATTTAATTCGCTATTAATCATGAGAAGCCATGTCTACAACTACAAATGGTTTTGAAAGACCTAACTCAGGCCGTGTGCTCTTTCCATCTCTGTACGTGACCTGACACTGAGCAAAAGTGAAAGAAAAACAAATTCAGGGATTACAGTCTTGCCTGGTCTTTAAGCAGACATCACAAGGGTTGCTTGCACCCTTCCCTGTAATAGCATTCCTGTGAAAGGACTCTCATTCACTAGCCTTATATTTTTTCAGCCTACTGCGCTAAATATCATCATTACATTTGGTAGACATTCTAACAGAACTGCAATACAAATCTGCTTCACTTGAGAAGCAGAGTCTACGGTTCCTTAGGTTTTATAACATAGCGTTTAGTACAAATTCACTGAATTTTTCCAGTGCTTCACTATGTGATTTTAGGAGTCTATTTTCCCCAGTGGCACGCAAGTACTAAAATTGCACTGCATTGCATTTTGTTCTCAGTAGGTGGGAAAGTGCATACTCAATGGGTTATTTTCCATTCTTTATTTCAGTTTTATGCAGCCACAGGTGGGGGGTCTTTCAGGTGGCTGCCTAAGTTTACTAGGCACTTTAGAGTCACAGACAAGCGTTCTTAAAAGGGTCTTACAAAACACACCAATGTTGTCAATCAAGCAGTAAAAGAATTTCATCCTGTGTAAATAGAAATAACTTTCAAAATCTCTAAACTGTAAAAGGCAACAAAGGATATCAATAAAAAAAGGATAAGTGATCCTCTGGTAAGGGACACAAACCAATTTCACCTGTTTATACTTACTGTTTATCTCTGTCTCCTCCCCTTCTTCTCCCCAGGTGTGATCTCTCTGCTTAAGGGCATACAAATCTAATGAAGGATATCATGGTACTTCCCATCATTTACTTTTCTAGCACCGAGGCTACTAACAGACCACAAAAATACCACAAAACGGGGAAGAAAGGGAAGTTGTCATCCTACTTAACATTTGCTTTCAGAGCTCCAAAAGAAACTTTGATCAGCAAACATATCATTAGATCATAAATACCAATATTCATTATCCTATAAAATGTTGACAGCTTTCTCTTCTTGCATAAGAACGCACAATGAAATCATACAGAGATACTCCTTTGTTTCCTGCAGGCAATATTAAAGAAAGGAACCTTCACCCACTCCTAGCACAGCATGCACACTGAACAAATAAATGCAAAATACATTGCATCTTTTTGGCTGCTCATAGTTTGGAAGAAATGTACAGGTTCTAGCAAGATGCACACACCATAAAGAACAAATATGCATGGCGATAAAATAGTTTCATTGCCATTATGCAGATAGCTGCCCTTGTGACTGTCCAGGAAATCCCTGCTCTCCCCCCCACACACACTTTTAAAGCATTCTTTTACACGGATTCACTATGTGGGAATTTCTTTGTTTCTGATGACGCCCACATCCCCTTCATTCAGCTCAGTAACACTAACCACATGACAGTGGCCAAGGTCACGTAAGCATCCTATCCTGCTAAGTAGCCTAAATCCTCAGAGAAATGCAGCTCAAAATGGAATATCCAAATGATTTTAATCATAAGCGATATGAAGACTTGAGAACAATATTCAGATGCAGCAGTGCTTTCTGCGCGCTTCTCATTTTCTTTTTCTCAATAGAGGGTTCAGCTGTTTAGAAACTGAGATATAAAAACTCAAAAATAAGATTCTAAGTCCCGTATATTCAAAGGATTATGCTTGTGCATCCAAAATGGTAGCAGTCCATTAGGCAAAATAGTTTGCATAAATAATAATCCTGGTCTATAGAATATTTTGTTACCATACAGTAATACCTCAGATGACAGCAAGCAGTTTGGTCTGCAAAAGCATCGATAACCTCCTGAAATTTTCCTTAAAAAATGCATTAAATGAAACAATGAAAGTTTACATTTTCATTGCAGACTCTAATTTTAGTAAGAAAACATCGTCTTTCACATTTCCAGCGGCTGATACACAGACTCTTAGCATGGGGCAGATATTTACGGCCTCTGGAATTAAAACATGCTCAAATGACAGAATATTCAAATGGAACATGTACTGTAAAGATTTATTTTTTTAACCAACAGTATAAAGCTTTATCCTGTCTGTGTACTACAAAAATACTACAGAACAGTACAGGCTGTATGGAATATAGTAACACGTGTCTATATGTTATTAAAAACAGTAAATTCCCATTTAAACAAGAGCTACAATCTGTACACTAAACACTCATTAATGGTTATGAATCAAAATAAGGGGGGGCCTTGTAGCAGGTGTGCATATCTATGAATTTCAATACATTGTAAAACTGTCTGTAGCCAACAGCTTCATCACTTGGCCTTTCTGAGCTTGGAGACAGGTAATTTTTCATGATTTTACTATTTCTGGCCAAACAAAAAGTTTTTAATTAAATATACCACATGATTCCAGATGTTTGTTTATTTGTTCCAACGAGGCTGTAAAAATGCCTGCATGATAAAACTGGAGGACTCCTGCAAAAACAGGCTAGGCTGGAGTGCTAACCAAACACAGGGATCTCTCAGGAGACTGTACTTGCACAGCCTGTGCTTTGAACCTGATTTCTCTGGAAGGGCTGTAATACCGCAGCCTACAAGTGGACTTCTTTACTGTAAAAGATTATAAAGCCAAGTGGTAAATTTACCGGACTTTTTTTTTTTTTTTTTTAAATTGCCAATTGCAGACTCATTACATCATTAGTTCTCCTACATATCTAAAAGAAGATTTCAGATAGGTTTATGGTTTTGGATCCCAAGTTTCCACTTACAGAAGCCAATGTTTTCCTGCCGCTTTACAGTCACGCTGCTTGGAGCTTGAGCATTCTCATGGTTTCTTATTGCCAGCATGACAAAATGAGCTATGTTGTGAAACATCAGACACTTTCTAGTCTACCCAAAAATATGAAGTTACAGTTTTTTCCTCATTAATCATATTCCCTCTGATGTGACACTTGTATGGGTGACTGGGGCCCAGGCTGCTAGGTTAGTTTTGGCAAATATGGGAAAAGCTGCAATGAAAACCTCAGAAATTATGGGAATCATGACAAAAATATGGAAACCAGTCAGGTCTTCAACAGTCAGATTGGGGAATGTGCACTGTGGAAAAATGAAAGTCTCTATAATATTTGGAAAAAAAATGCTGACAATTTTGAAAGGCTGCCTAAGTCTTAGATTCCTAATTCCCATTAGATGTAGAATGGGAATTTTGTGACCAACTCCTTAGATATTTAATACAATTTTAATCTAAATTTGATTAACCACTTAATTACTCTCTTTTTGTCTTTTAAAGTCTTGCTGCAGAGAAACACCCGTATCTTATTCCCACAGAGACCCAGCACTCCAGGAAATGATCCTCCTACAACTTACAGCTGGGCAGCTTGGTTACACCCCTTGGGTTCACTTTCAAACCACAGAACACAGAGAAAGCTCACAAATTAAAATATGCTGTCATTTAAAACCAAATCTTAACTTTTCTGACCATCAAGGAAGACTTTGCACAAAACTTCAAGTCACTTTATATATCATCCCCAACTCCTTCACCCCACCCTAGTTTCACATGACTGGTTGCTCTCATCATTGCAATAGATGACGAGATAACAGTACATTTTTATGCTGAAGTTTTAATAATCTACAGTATCCTGATTCAAGTCCAACATTCCTTGTATACACAGACAAGAAATTGTTGACCTCTGTAAGTGACAAGAACACAAATCTAATGACCCAGAAAATTTATTTCTTGAACCATATTAGTCAAGGTCACACTCAAATCTAACCACAATTTATTCCACAAATGGGGAAGTGCTTGTGCTTTACTGAGAAACACGCAGGCACTGGCAGAGTCTATCACTACTGAGCAAGTGAGGTAAATTGGTCCACAAAAGACCGCTGCTATTGGTGGTGGTTCTATTCCAGTAAACAAATAGATTAGGGTTCAGAAGAGGTACTACACGAGACCCTCCTTAATCTGCTCTTTCATTGCTGCACAGCAGTAAACCACTCCATGGCCGAGATCTGAATGGATCATGCGTATGTGTACCAGACCTTGCGATTCCTTTGAAAGGCAACATCCGTGACTGTGTGTCAATTCGCACAACGGGGACAGATGTCTGATGCATTCACAGACTCTGGGCAAATACCAATACAGGTGTGCTTCTGTTCTCAGATGGAAGCATTTCATGGCAGTAAGCCTCTCTGAGGAAACGTGCCTTCTAGCATTTCTCCCCACCTACATTGTATCACTCATCCCTTCTACCTATTTTTCTCCCTGCAAAGCAACCACATCAGAAAACCTTAGGAGGCAGTAAACTAGAGTGCAGCTTGGAAGGGGAAAAAAAAAAAAAAAAAAAAAAAAAAAATCACAGTTAGAGGCATGAAATGAGCTGTACCACTGAAGAAATAGGCACGTGTCAGCACCGTTCATCTCCGAGTCTAAGGTTTGGCAGGTTTAGGGGCACAAGAAGGGGCCATCCAGCAGTGGCGATGAGAAAGACCTGGCCTGCCTTTCTCTCAACTGCACCAGAAACAGCTCACAACAGAGTTCTTAAAACATCTGACATTACCTTCTCATACCTGCAGCCTGCAAGGACTCCAATCAACCTCTGACAGATTCTCAACTCCCTTTAACTAGGAGGAACTAGCTAAAACAGGAAAACAAAATTTTTTTAACCAAGTCTTCCCTCACACTGGCACTCATTTTTACTATCACCTTGCCTTCCATGCTTCTCCCACGTCTCTTGTGCTTTCATTAATGTTCATTTCCCAAACTGAAAAACTGAGCAAGACACAGGAACCCAATTTCTCATTTCATACAGGCAAGCCAAATGAGATTTTTTTTTTTTTCTTCCCCCCCCTCCCCCCGCCATAAGAGACTCCTTATTTTAGTCTTCTCCCACAGTGCCAAAAGAAGAGGATTTCCACCCACTCCCCTTGGGGCTAAGTCATGAGCACAGTACAACTCACTGTTGGGACATATTTCCTGGCATTAATAAGAAATGTCACAGCTTATTTTTGAGTGTTCCTGCCCCTGGAAAATATGATCTTGTCTGTTCCATGCTACTGTGAACTTTTTTTGGTTCTTTCTTTTAAGGTTATTCGTCTCATGGTCAGAAGATCCTGGCCTAAGAGGTATGCAGTCTATCACTCACCATAACATCATGCAGCTAAAAACTATGGTATTTTCAAAGGACACCTCATGTGAGTCAGCAAAGAAAATTTCTCACCATTCACAGCATCTGCCTGGTACAGAACTTCCATATATTACATCTGCTTGCAATTCTTTTATTCATCCTATCCTTAGTTATTAGACAAGTTAAGGCAAATACTTCTTATATACCTACATAGACACCTTTTGTTAAAAAATTGTTTAGGATTCCTTAGATTAAGTGAATGATAAAGTACTACCCACAGGTTTTTTATTATTATTATTCTCTTTTTGGACAGCACACAATGAGCTGCTTTATGCAGATACACAGAAAAATCAATTGATAAGCATAAAGTGCAGTTCACATTAAGAAAACTAACTAATTATGATAAGTTGCTACATAAATTGCTTTGTGATTTTCCCAGCAATCAATTTCAAACTCTAAATAAGCCTCTGGCTTGAAAACACAATGAGTACCTAACAACTGTGTCAATAACAACAACAGAGAAGACTGCAATGATAATATAAACAGGATAATTATCTTTCTGGAAGTAAGTTTTTATGCAAACCGATTTCCTTTTCATTTTATGCCTGTGATTTAAAGACAGCATGGCTTTTCAGAATGCATGTGTATTAAGTTGAAAGCCTTCAAAAATAAGAGCTTTGTGTATTAACAGTCATTATTAAGAACTGTGTCAATTTTACAATTTTACTTCAGAAAGTTTAAAGTATTATCTTAAAAATCTAGACCTGATTCTTGAAGGATCAACAGACATTACTAGTTCCAGATTTCTAAAGTATGAATAGGCTGAGCAAATTGAGGTAGAACTGGTAAATCCCTGAGGGTAGTCTGGGGCTTTCACGCACCACATCAATTATATTACTCCCTCTGGCTCTCCAAAAATTCTTTTTCCTTCAACACCAAATTTTAAACATAGTAGGTCTCCTTTGACATCTACTGGACTGTAAATTCCAGCACAACTGGATGGCCCAGTGCTTGTTGAGAATTCCAAAGGGCACTTCTGTCTTGACCTAGTGCATATCTCAACTCCTACAAAGCTAGTAGCTGGCTTTTATGTATGGGAACCCCTAAAAATCAGTCAGAATATCTTCTGGATAGTCATACCAAACATTACTGAACATTTAATATGCCAAACACTCTGAGTACAATAGCACAATGTAATGATCACAGCAAAAACCCAGACAGATCAAGTTTACTTCTCTCTCTAACAGATTATATGTCTACATGCTTACACTTGCTTTGGTATGCAAAAGTTTGGAAAGATCTTCCAAAACAAATCTTCAGCACACCCCTGTTACACCAAAAGAGAAAGGAACCTCTCTTTCCCTTTGTTCAAAAATGCTTTATAAAATCACCTTCAGAGCGTTAATGGGAAGCCAGTCCTTGGCTTTCTGGGCATTACTTCTGAATGCAGTTTATGACTTTCAAACTCAGATTAGACCGATTCAGAAAATAAGATGTGTCTGTCAGTTGACTCAAACATACTGGTAGAATAAATAACATTTTTTCATTTGGGCACTCATCATTCAAATATAAAAAGAGAAAATGTGATGTCTGCACATAACAGAACACTTGGATAATTAACTGAATAGACACCAAAACAGGACAGTGGATATGTTCAGGAAGTTTGTACAAGCCAGAATAGATTGGAACTATTAAACCTTGGCATAAATCCAAGCTAAGGCTCTAAAAACTACTTACGTAAATACAGGCTTAGTTTTTAATGGAAACTGATTCTTCTTCCTTTTACCAGTAAGCTATGGGGCAGACTTACCACTGGTTGTTCCCAGAAACAAGAGCGTAAGAAAAGGAGTCATTTGTAAAATGTTACTGGAAACCAAATGGCTTTGGCAAATGAATAGGTTTTCAAGTAAATCAGGTAATAGACAATGTTATAAAATACCTGTTTATACAGAGGGCATCCAGCACTTGTTTTATATGGGGAAAACAGATTTTCATGATACTTGTGATTTAGTAATATTGCTTCTCAAGAGATAGAATGATAAATTACCATTTTCCCCACCAACTGGAAAGCACTGTTCTTTTTAGAAGGCAATTTGAGTTTTAAGGCTTACACATAACAAAGGAACATCCTTACCAAAGATGCCATTATGAAAAAGGTATGTACAGCCTGAGGAGGGTGGGAAGCCTTTTGCCACACATCAAACAAATTACCCTTAAAATTACATTATTACAACTTTAAAAATTCTTTTTCCATCAATTTCAACTATGTTAAGAACTGAAAGCTGTATTTTAAGATTTTACAGGTACCCAGTTAATAAATTATCAATAAGGAACAGAAGGGTGCCTGGACCATGCATACAAACCACTAAAAAAAATTGACATAAACAAAAAAAAATTTTGGATCAAGTTTCTATTAAAATGCACTACATTTCATTACTTTTGTGTATTGGGAGGATGGCCTTTTCTATTTAAAACCAACAATAAATAACTGATTTTTTTTTTTCTTATATGTAGATAGATCTGAACAAGCAGAAAGAAAGGTGGGGCCTATTTTATTTTGTTTCATCAGAAAATTTGAAAATTAGAACAATACAAGCAATGGAATTTAAAAATAAATTAAGCACATTGTGGGGTTATACTGACTTGTTTAATCTGGGCAAGAGAATTGTACAAATTTCACACAAGTAAATCACTGGTGTCTAAATCCATATGAAATGAAATATAAAAATGCTAGTTTATCAAAAACTCCTAAGGGTCTTTCCTTGGTCTGAGATCATTGTTTTGGAATCAAAACAAAAAATTAGCTAACTATAAAATTACCACTTTGTAAGGCTTGCTAATGGGACAGCAATTAGATCTCATAAAGAATCATCATATTGCTGTGAGGTGCCCAAAAGCTGCATAGAAGGCCAAAAATTTCTGCTAAAAAATAAGAATGGTGGGACAGAGTAAAGGTTCAACTTCGAGAAATGGGTTTAAGCAATGAAGTAACTTAAGGGAAAAAATTTTCTCAAGATGGGGAGACATATTCTAAAGCTCAAAAATGTGTATCCAACATTTATTGCTCTCTTCATGTACTTATATACTCAAGCATCATAACACTTGATATAATATTTACATATTTATTCCATATCATACCACACTGATGCTGCACTGTCATATGGTGTTTCTATAGACTCTGAAAGGGAGAGAGAGATTTTCACTATTCCTGAATATTGCCGGTACAAAACATGGAGTTAACACAAAAAGACCAGATCCTGTCTGGAAATAACATACTGTATGCATGAACATGAAAGCTCCAAGATGCATGGTGCAAACCATGCAGAATTATATGCTTTTGCTCTCCCTGCAAAATTCATAGCTAAATAGAGTGAGAAGTGTCCAAGTAAAACCATGCCATTCAAATACATTCACTTTGCTCCTGCTCTCCCTCCCAATCCCCCACAAATCAATTTACAGCAATACCAAACCATTTGCCAGACTTTCAGATTCTGGTAAACACAAGTTTCTTCAGGGACAAATAAGAGCACTCACAAACTTACAGCATTCCTCTTTCCAGTTTGCACTGAAAACTGCCAATATTTACATATGGAACAGCTGATTCAATCATTTTTTACAACACTGAAAGCATTCAGTGAAGAAAAAAAATGAAGATATTCAGAACCTAAAATAGCATGTTTAAGTGCTTCATTCTTTTCTTGAAGATTTTTCTATTGACTCCAATTAATCTTTTATGGGCTTGTGAACTTAGAGATTTTTCTTTGTAGAAAAGAATTTGAGTTAATGGGCCCTGCCAGCAGGTTGTTCCAAGCTTTATTTACAACACCTGGAGTTTTGGAAAGTTTCCTTAATTATTTCCTTGTGAATATATTTTATATATACACATATATATAAAAACTTTTTGGATTATGCTAACAATGTCTCTTTTAGGGCCAATTTTACCCTTTTTTTGGATGACACTCTTCTCCATACACTTTATTTGTAACTGTGCTTAATCATCAAGGAAATTTTCAGCATATGTTGAGCATGCAAAGCAGAATATTTCTGGGAAGAGTAAAGACAGAAGTAATAAAGAATTACGTAAACAGCTAAGGGTAAAAAGTTGATAATTTGGGGAATATAATTTCCCCCTTCTATAGTAACGGAACAGGCATTCTCAAACCCTAGGGAACACAGCAGTACTTGGAACCTGGTAAGCTCCAGCTCTGAATGGACACGTCTGCATCGCCTACTAGAGCCACACAATTGCTTTATCACAAGAGAAGTCAATCAATAATGCAGGCACACAACAGTGCTACTGGCATTTTTTTTGCTAAGCCAGATTCCAAAATCAGCCATGAAGCCACACTTCTAATTCACTATCATCTAAATAAACAGATCTAAATATACCTATCTTTTAGTGGTACTTTTTATGTATTTTTATAGAACTTAGGCATTTACAGCATTCTGTCATTCAGCTTATTGTCTTACTAGACCTCAGCCATTTAATCCAACACCAGACAGTCAGAACACAGTGCACTAGAGCACTTTAGGGACGCCTGATTTCCCGTATGCCATATCAATTTACACCAAGACCAGGATGTAGCTTCACACCCATCTTTAGCCCTGGCACAATGACAGTGATACAGGCTGCAACAAATTACAGTCTAATCAGTTGCTTTCCTCATCCTTCCCACCTGAACCACGGATCCTTGTTCAGCTGCAATGCCTGCCTGATTCAGAAGGTTTCAAGTAATAAGGCATTCTACTAACGCTGCATCAATCTTCTGCAGTGCTACAGAATTTGAACATCCACTAAAACTAAGCTGCCATCAGTTCATAAATGTAAGACTGACTTTGATTATGGTATCCCATACCAAACCTGCCTCTCCGCAAATGGTTTCCTTGATCAACATGGAATCAATGAGTAACATGGGAAATAACTAAGAGTATTGTTGCTTTGGTTTTAAGCTAAAAAATGCTGCAAGCTTTATAAATTTCTCCTTTTTAGAACAAAGGTGAAAGAGCTTGGAATGCAGCCTTCCTGACTGCTTCAGTTTTTCACCTGTTCCCTGAACTTTTTGCTCCATAGGTATGCAGAAGGAATTTGAGAATTTGCCCAAGGTGCTTTTTAAGTTCTAAGGATTGGTGAAAAAGGAAATTGAACACTGATCCACCTTTAATGTTGAAAAACACAGAAGAATCCCTTTTTATTGCAATGAAAATGTGTTAACATTTCAAAATTACAGCCCCAAATTGTTAAACTGCCAAAAAGGTCTCTCTTTACAAATATTAGAAAGTTTACAAATTCTCTCAAAATTACCAATACTGCGTGTAATCACACACTTAGCAATATCTAAGTACACTAATATCTTTACATTTTTCTCTCACACACACACAAAAAAATTATCACTGAACATTATTACCCATAGATTTATTTGCTTTCCCAGTAGACTACCTTCAAATCCTATTTGATACAAGTTAAAATCTGTAGTCTCGACAGGTATGGTTTTCTCATCTAGCGTTTGAAAGGCACAGTGTTCTCTGTAAAGCACCAGTGCAGCAGTAACTAACACAGGCAAGGCCTTACAGCAAAGCTTACCACCATGCAGCAGTTTGTACCAATAAAAGCTTAGTTCATACCTCGGTGGTTGGTGAGGTCTCTGGATCCCGAAGGCAGAGGTGTATAGTGCATCTCTGGAGAGGTGGAGGCAGCATTACTGGAGGCCTGTGTGATAAAATGAGTTGTTATCAGTGAAAGTCAATGATTATGCAAAGAAGCTGCACCTGCCAGGTGAGTTTTATGATGTGGTTACAGGCGCACAGGGTCACCAGCCATGGAGGGTTAATTTTGTTTTGTTAAGGCTGCCTGCAATCCTGCAAGGTACTTGTACTCACAAGAGTTTACACAATGATATTAAATATCATTAACTAAAAGAATATTTTCACACAGCTCACAGCTTCAAAAAATTACCATCTTTATCATGAAATCTCTGGGCAGTGTTAAAAATGTCCCTCTTGGTGAAAGAGATTAATAGTTACCTGAAGGAAGTTACGAGTGAGTCCATATGTAGGGAGAGAAAGCTGGGGTAAGATACCAACTAAGCAAAAAAAATATTCTGCCATTCTACTGTCTTGTGAGCTAAATGAAGGGATCTCTTAAAAATTATAACACCTATAATGCAAAAAAGTGGACAAGTATATTGAATTGTTAATAATAACCAGAAGTCTAATGCATTTAAAGAAGCATGTACTGAGAAGAGTTGATCAGAATCCTTAAAAGCAAAATGTTAAGGGAGAAGACAAGAGATGAAACCCAAATCTTTCCCCATAATAAAAAATTCAATATCCTATGATTCTGATTTAAAAATATTAGACTGTGGAGCTATAGCTTGCAATAAACTACTCCTCATAGAGTTGGAGGTTTCATCTGAAGGAAAGAGCAATATAAAGCCAAGACCAGCCACGTTTACCATCTTGCTTTTTTAGTTATAGAGCAGTAGTGTTGCATTGTTAGGAGGAGATATGAAAATAAAGGATCATGTTGGTGAATATGAATGACCATCACAGTTTTTAAAATTTAGCTTGTTAGACAGATTGATATCATGGTAGTGACATGTCCAGTTTCAGGTACAGAGTTGTTCTGGAGTGTTTATAATCTACCCATTGCAACATACGTAAAAAGGTGATGGGTTTTAATAGAAGACACGAAGGACAGTGTTCACTAAAAGTTACATGGTAATTTCTAATAGAAAAGATAAGGCAAAGAAATACAAAAGCTAAACTATTTCTTGAGTCTTATTTACTGAAGGGAGTCTTGAGGAAAAAATTGCTATTTTTTATGCAGGTTGTTCTCTAATGATATATTGGCATATAGGCTGCAAAAGTCAATCAAAGGAATCCACCTCAGTCTTACTTCTTATTTTGTAATTAATGATGTCGGCAAAAAAAGTATTTTTTTTTTTCCATTGAAATGAATTCAGACCCAGATTACAATGTCTGGGTAAAATAAAAGTGTAAAATAGGGCTATAATGTTTTGCAGAAGAAAAATCTTAAATACTATTTCAAATCTTAATTGCCAGACAAAACCTGAGAATAACAATCAGAAATCCACAATAATGAAAATTAACCATGGTAATAGTGTGTTAAAGGCTGTAACTTGGAAATCTTCTTTGTCATAGCTGTTGGACTCCTCGCTGATAGTATTTTAAAATCTTAAGAGGTAAATGACTGAGTAGGTTAGCTTTTGCATTTGGAGACCAGCTGCCAGTTTCTATGTCAGCCCATAGTTATATTCCCATTTTTGTCCCTAGCAAAAATCAGGTCATAACATGAAGATGCATCATGCATCAAACCAGACATCTTAATAGCGACAGGTTTGCCTAAACAGCAAGGATGCTACTTATTGGATATAAATAAACATCTAGAAAACCTTGCCTCCACTTTCTCACCAGTGCAAACACACCCTTCTTTTCAGAGACATAATGTTATAGACACAATTCTCACCTTCAGCTGGAGCGAATAATCCTTTGATTTTAGTGAACTGTAAACATGCAGCTCAATCTACCTTGGACTATGAAGTATTGGAGATCTTCCCTCTCATGACCAATATGAACTGAGGGAACATAACATCTCAGAGGATGAGACAGATGCCCCTAACACCCAGCAACGTAACATCTGAAATGAAGAATGTTCAAGAACAGGCATCTGTTCACAACTATCTGTTTTATTTGGGCCTAGTTTTTCTGTGTAAGACAAGAAGAAAAATGTCATGAACTATTTAACATAAGACTTCATCCCTGTAAATCGCTCCAAAAGCTGGAGGAATAAGTGGTCTCATACTGTACACTCTAGATGTTATCTGCGTATTCAAGTGTACTTATTTGGGACTCTGATAATAGCGAAGGTTTCTCTTTGGTACTTTTAATCTCAATTTAGGCTGTTGACAGCTTGATGATAGCTTTTCCTAAAATTACTGGAAGAGACTTTGCCTTTTCAGCAATATACCACTGAGTGAGCAAAATTCAAGAGCTTCTAAAAAGGATATTGGAGTGAAGGGGCAATTTAGCTTTATTTCCAATTTTAGGAAAAGCAAGAACAGGAGGGTTTGTTTATTGGTGTTTTGCTGTTATTTTATGTACTGTATATAATTCCCTGTCAAATATAAACCAGTTTTCATTACCTTTGAGCTAAGCACTCAGTTAGAGCAACTTTAATTCTATGGAATATCATCCAGGGTTAGGATTGTTTTGCACAAACACTGGCTGGAGTTCTGAATCACGTTTCTGAGTAAGCCTGTGCACCAGCAGAAAGACACCTATTTGTTTTCCCTACCACATACTGACATTTGGCCCTAAGCTATTTTCCAAAGAGATTTGTATAGATTGTATTACTCTTAATATTCACAGGAATATTTTGACAGCAACAGCACTGACATGTGACAGTTATGTCTTCCAGTATTGGTGACATGCATCAGAAGTTCTTGTTGCAGTGGAAAGTAACTAAAAATACAAATAGCATTGAGAAAGGCTGGTTAAAATGTGTCGTAACTTCCGTTTTATAGGAGTAGGTCACAAAATAAAGTCTCAGTAAAGAAATTCTAATAGCTTTGTTATAGGAGAAACCTGTATTCTTCCAAGCATTATAGTAATCCAGATTTTGCAGTATTATCATAGTACAAGGTATAAAAGTTACAAGGCCAATAAAGTTAGACTACTCACAGCCTAAGTTATGCACATAACAAAACATTTGGTAAACTGAGGTCTCTCTGTCTTCATATTAACCTGTAAGTTTTGTCTGAGCTAAGAATTGTACTTGATACTAAATAGACAGATTGTAAGAGAGTAACAGATTTTCAAACCATGTTCATCAAAATTACAGATACTGTAGAAGCTGCAGTAGTAAAAAAAACAACCAACAACCAACCAAATCAACATCCCACCCCCCCAAAAAATCCCCCCAAACCCTAAACTTTGAGTCATTAGAAGCCGCATTGATATTAAATTCTTCTATTTGTGTCACATAGCTTGTATTTCTCTATTTTAATTAAAGCGATGGTTATTGTTTAAGAAATTTTACTTTCTGTTGGTAAGACATGGCTTGATATGAGGCTATACTGGAATATCATTAATACTCATTGATAGTTGATATTCTTCTATTTGTGTCACATAGCTTGTATTTCTCTACTAATATTTACCCTTATTTCTAAGACATGCTACAAATTCTTTACATACTTATACACATCAGTAACTGTAGTAGCCATTAATGTATTATACCTGACAAATTGTACAATACAGGAAGAACAGCAGCATGTTGGCATGTTCCTGACAAGGGGTCACTAGAAATACAATGCACTTCTGGAAAGATGTGGAAAGTAAAATTGTTTCAATACACACATACATACAAAGGAAGATTTCCTTAGCTAAATAAATTTATTCCAAATTATTTTCAGAGAATGTCTCAGAGAGAAATCTTAGTTTGATCAAGACATCATCCAAAACGGAGATGGTAGAATGCAAAATGAGATGTAGTAGCAAAACTCAAAATAATTAAGAAAATATTACTACGGAACTCAAGACATAGACTATGGATTCTCTTGTGTCTGTTACCTTAGAAAGATTTTAAGTGTTTGGGATTTCACCTTTCACCTTAGCAATTTGAAAGCTCATTGTTTCTCATTTGGTGATTTACATTCAAATAAAAATGGAAAACAATATTGTGACATTGCAGTGATCAGACCAATGGTACCTATCACATTATCAGATGCAAAACTTGGATTTAGTATGACAGTATGATTTATTTCAAAATACTTTTAATATATCAACAGAGAAACTACAATTAAGAATGAAGGAAATCACTGCATTATCCATTTTTTTAAACTGACAAAAACAGTTCTCCAGAAAGGTATATATGATTAATGGGACAATCTGTGGTATAGTTCCAACTTAAAATATCAACTCATACTTGCTTTTGAAAAACTTTTCCTTTTATGTAAACAAACAGTAATATTTTTCTGATAAGTTTATTCCGTCTCAAATGTACTCAGTGATGAAATTAATCATACCTTAACAGATACATGGCTTATTATAATTTTAAGACATGTCTGCATAAACATCTATCTACTTAGGCTAAAGACTCATTTTGGATCTCTTGGGCACATGTATATTCCCCAAGAGACATGATGGCAACAGTCTTCAACAATTCAAATATATTTTGAAAACTTGCTTAAATATCTGTGCACCAGTAAGGCAGCAATCTGTCGATTCAACCCCTTGGTAACACTGATGGCAGCAACTCACATGTTTTAACCCATAAGTATATTGGACCATCGTTATTTGTTCACATTTGTGATAAAGTGTACAGAAACTTTCCATGGAACTTTCCCCCCAAGTTTTAGACATAACTAACAAGAAATTAATTGTTTACAGATTAAATATATATAAATAATTTATAAATGTGTGATGAGGAACATGGTCTGCCTAATAACAGAAAAAGATTTAAATGTATTTATTTTGGGTTGAATTTATGACACGCTTGCAGAGAGTATCAAAACTCTGCTTTAGAGGGACTGCTGCCTCCCATGAGTTTGCAGAGCACCAAGCACAACTGGGCTTTGATTTCACTGTGAGGTCTTTGAGAGCCTCGTGATAGCAGAAAATATTACAGGAAACAACAATACACCAAGTCTTTAACTAGTCCATCCTAGGGAATGGTTAGGGAAGAACAACTTTATTTACAACGTATTTGCTTTTCAATGAACTCAGGAACCATACAGACCGTGAAAGAAAGGGATAAAGTGTGAAAGAACAGATAAAGAAAGAGACTAGAAAATATGTAAAAGCAGGGCCCAACAGGACCACTATATCCAGCAGGCTACAATAGGTCTTGCTTTCTTTTCTCTAACTGTGAACTAGCCTAGAGGTCTCAAATGGGCCAGCCTGAGTTTGCGACTGATCCCAATACACTGTCATGTTCTGGAAAACCAACAGGTTGCACAGCAGTCTTAGTGGGAAAGACAGCTTTCCTAGAAGAAATGGGATTTCCCAATTCCCCCGCCCCACAGCCACGCACAGTTAACTACGAGTAAGAAATTGCCTTTGCTAAACCTCCAGCATAGACTGGAGTCACATTAATTAAGGGGGAGAGGGGGAAACTTGTGGAGTTATCACAATTTGTCTGATCTCTGTAGGCTTACTGAGGTGACCTCCTCCTAACCCAGCATAGAAATAGCAATTTATTTAAAATCTGGTTTTAGACATTTGACCACGGTACTGAAAAATAGAACATAGCAGATGAGTATTGGAGGGAAGGTGGGAAGGAAGGAAAAGGGCATCGCCCACTTTTGTCTCAATCTCATGCCTTAAACTAACTGTGCTTCTCATATTTTGCTGAATGTCACAAAGATCTGAATGGCTTTCTTTCATCAGCAGCCACTACTTAAAAAATTAAAAATAGTAATTTAACCAGTCCTAACAAAGAAGACAAACACAATCTGATTACTTTGAACTAATATGCCATTTTATTTTTTTTATAAAAGTATCTCATTAGAAAGAATTTCCTAGGGAAATATAGGGAATCTTTTTCCCAGGGGGCTGTAGGGGTTTTCCTTTATTAATAATAAAGAGAATTCGTTGGACAAGAAGGAACTTAAGGGCAGGTATTGGTAGGACAAGGGATTTTTTTGGCTTTATGCTACTTTTGCCTACTAATCTAATACTCCTAACAATAATTTTTTAAAAAATCATTAGGAGTCTGACCTTCTAAGTGTGTGATGCATAACTTTCAGTACGATGTGGAAGTGAAAAATGTTATTCTAGTATGCAAACACAAAATAACACGTGAAGTGGGAGAAAAAAAGAATAACTTTGTAATATTTAGAAGAAAATGAAGTCAGCCACACATTGGCAACTGGCTCTCAAGAGTCTGGGAATCTAATTAGACTAAAGAACAGTTTAATTTGTTTAGTCCCCGAATTCCACTTTTCAAAGAATAAACCCCCCAATATTTGGATGATACGAGTAGGGGAACAGCCTGTGCAGTATCAGCATAAACTGTACATCTGCCGCATCGAAACAAATTTGTATAGACCAATGGTTCAAAAATACAAATGGTCTGCTGTTTTTGGCAACCACACACGTTCCCTCAAATACTTTCAGCTGCTGAAGGAAGTAAAGGGGGGAATGTAATTCAGATAAGCCAATCCTCCTTGAATTATGGTTTAAGAAACAGTAAAATTTAAATTACTCTGCTTTCTGGATTAAATCTCTTTACTAGACATTTCCTTTTCATATTTCTAAACACAAGAAAAAACAATTTTTTCTAATATTCATACCTATGCTAGCAAAAAATGCTGCAACCCTTTTCTGACGTTTTTAAATTTAATAAATAACACAAGCATTTCAGCTATAATCAAGAGTGTGACTTTGAACTTAGCAAATATTCATTCCGGACATTTTGGCAGCTTATTTTCATATGTGATGCTATTAATAGAGTAGGCCAAATTACTGTTGTACTAGGACGACAAGGAGAACAGTGATCTTATATTTTGGTTGGCCTTCCAATTTCAATGACCTTTAACAAGAAAAGGCAAGAGATTTTTGCTTATTTAACAGAAGTAGTGGAGCTTATGAAGATTCAAAGCATTTCAGAATATATTTCCCTTATTCTCATATAAGAGAGATTATCACTTCTCACTCGAATTTACCTTACCTTTTGGTTTTCACTTAATGTTAAATTGCAAGGTTGAAAGCAGGGTGCAACTGGATCAAAAATGTAAATGAACATCAGATAATTCTTATGCATTTAGGCTTAATTGAGTGTAATCGATATGTCTGGTATGCAGCCAAATTCAACTATTGTGAAAAGCACCTAATATATGGACATTATTTTTGGACTACTGAATGCCAGAAAATAATGAGCTGGCATTCAGCTTTGGTGAATCAGACCTTGAATTTTCATCTAAAAGCAGTTTTGAATTATTACTGAAGATAAGGTGTAAATGTGCAAGGGAATTTTATCCATGTTTCTCCCATGAATCATAAATGAGGAAAAAAATTACAGTCTAAATTGCACTTAAAAGGAATAAAGTCTTTTCATGTCATACATGATTTATCAAAATGATCTCATTTTAAGAGTACTGTGGTGTATCTTGATTAATAACATTAGTAGGCATGATGAATGGCCTCTTTAATGGTAACACAGAATTTATTGGCAAAATCCCTACTTCTACCAAAAAGGGTGGGAAGTAAAATACACAGCAGCTAGTAACTTGCAGAGACAGCTTAAGTACACTCTCTCCTATATATTTTGCACTTAGAGATATGTGAATTTTCTTAATTTGAGTTTATACTTGGGTTAATTTTGAAAACAAGTAACCGGTTTTACCTAATGTGGCAGCTCTAACCGCTACAAAAGTCACTTTGCAGTTCCCTGCAAAACAAGTTGAACTCTGCATGTACTGTAAAAGGATGTAGTGTATTAAGGTCTTTCAAGAGCATCAGCCCCATCCCCTTATGACCTTTTTCAATATCCTCTTCATATTGCTTTAATATCCTAAATGCTTCCCTTCTCCCATTACTCCATCTTCCTCCTCCCCTCCCCCCCCCCCCCTTTTTTTTTTTAAGCCTGCTCCAGCTTGCCCTAACTAATTTCCTTTTGGGCTGACAGATCAGAGGCCTTCCTACCACTGTTCCTTTTAGACCTGTGAAGCCCTCCTCGTAATCCTGCTGCTTGTCCACAATTAATCTTTCCAGTTGCCACATTATTAACACTACCACCCACAGACAGAGGATGCCTGAGCACGGCTGGACACTCGCTCCCCACTGGAGCATCAAAGTTGTCAATCACACACTAGTCAGAAAGTTGCCTGCTGTCAACATCAGAGGTTTTCATCCTCTCCTACTCGCTGATCAAACATTTTTCTTCAGAAGATTAATTCAAAGTCCCCACCCATTTCCTCCCATATCCTCTCTCCCTTTTAGGTTTACTCAATGATCCATCTTCTGTATGGAAAAGGAAGCAGTGTATAATAGAAAACCTTTCAAAACAAAAGTTCAGCAAAACTAAATTTAAATCCCAGCTGTTATCAACCTCTTCCCCCCCGCGCAAGTTAAACACCTTAAAGAGCTTGGATTAGACCTAGTCACAAATGCCTTTCTTTGATCAAAGGCTCCAAGACTTTACACAAATATAATCACAAGGCAATGACTGCATCTAAGGAGCCTGAATTGATTTGTTCTACTGTAACATATAGCGTACAAAAACACCCGTTAGGTTTTTGGACTCCCAAGACCATTCTTTTTCAACTTATATCACTCAAAGCCAAGAATTTTAGCATCTTCTTAACACTATTTTTCCAAGCTCAGTAGAAAAAAAATAACTTCTTATTGCATGGTATTTGCCTTGTGTCTTTTTAAAAATCGCATCTTAGCTACCTACATTTAGAAGCAGAAGGATGCAAGAGGCTCTGCTGCTCACTCAGTTCAGTTTAATGAGTTACGGAAAGTAACTTCACTATTACTGCCTCTCCCTAATCATAATCCAGATACTAATATTTTCATTTGTGATGAGTTAAACCTTACTGCTCCAGTGGCTCAGTATCCTTCATTACGGTAGGTAACAGGATCTGTCCCTAAAGGAGCGCTTAAACATTCTAGCAACACAACAGTGAATGAAAGGAATACCCATTAATATAATCCAACAAGCAATCTATTCACTGTAAAACTTAATGGTACGGTTTAAAATAAGAATAAATCCATTTAAAAATCACACTACAAAATAAATTTAAAATTGCTAAATCATACTCATCCCTAAAATATTTTTGAATGCTTTTTCTTCTCTTAGACTGGTATTAATGAAAATCAGGAGATTGACAAAAGACCCCCAAAAGTACAAAACAATAGAGGAAAATCTCTGCTGGTCTTGACTCCTGGTCTGAGTTAGGGAAAGTCCAAGGAAGAAGTATACATGTTATCTTCCATTTCTTTACCAGCATCTTTACCTTTTTCACCTTCTGGGAACGCACATGCTACCTCCTTTCATTTACAGTATGCAGGATTCAGTGAGCTTACACTGAAGAAAAATAAAGTGAACACACACACCCCCCCCCCAAATAAGTCTAGTCAAAACCAGAAAACACTGCAACTCTTGCTAGAGAATTTTGAGTTGTCATAGCCAACTATTCTTTGAGGTATCTTGTAAAGTGAACCCCTCCTACATGGCTAGCAGATGCTAACCTTTTCCTACATTCCCACCTCAGCAATGCCCAAACACGCCAGTTACTGCATTTCACTCATCGCCCAACAGCTCTGCAAGACTGAAAGAACAGTGCTAAGTTTTTAGATATTACATCTTCAACAAAAGGTGTAAAAGCATAGGTGAGGCACTTATGTGAAGGAAAGCACGCTGATAATGTATTAGATTTCAAGTTTCCCTCAGTCATTCCCTGCAATATTTTTCAAGCGGTTATACAACAACTACAAAACACAGAACTACTGGAGTAATCACTGCGATTTATGCTATGCTATGCCACGGCATAGCAACAGTATACAAGCTACATACAAACACAGATGCAGAACCCAAATACACATTACGTACAATACAGTTACTTATTCCTTTTCATAGACCTGTATTTTGAAATACAGATGATTCAGAATTTCTACACTTGTTTTTGCCAATCTGATGTCCATAGATTCTTCAAAAGCAAAGACAGAATCAGCAAGGTAAATTGCTTATTTTGGATAGGGACCTCTAAGACTGTTCCATAATTTAAATCAATAACATAACATCACTACTTGCAAACACGTTCAATGACAATCAGAGGAATGCAGAACTAGACATATGTTTCACTGACCAAGCATAATTGTTTGCAACGTTAAAGGGTTTACTTTGCTTCGGGATTAATTCTGCTGTCCCTTGCTTGCTTAATTCTTTCAGAAGTATGGACACTGTTGCAAAAATGAAAGCTAGATCCTAAAAAAATTGTAAGATAGCAGTAGTTTAATGACTATTGTTGAGTTGTACTGATCTCCTTGCTTAACAGGCACAGGAATTAAGAAATGGGGAGGTTAAAAATGCTTTCAAGGCATCTTCATTCTGTCATGTGGGAATAAAACTGAATTGCAGCTAAAACCTCTTGTCACACTACTTTGTCAACAGAAGGGGGTGCTGTAGTGTAACCTATTTAAAATGCAAATAGAGTAACTTTTCTAACAGCAGATTAAAACTAGCATTTTATTCACTTGGCATACCCACAGCATACTGAACGCTGGAATCAGACTCGTCACTGCACACCGCGGGTTATTAATAGAGCTCAGAATGGTGTTGCTAAATGTGCAAGTTAAAAGCAAATAAACAAAAATGGATTTATCTGTGGTATTTGTTCTCTGGGAGAATTCAGCCAGGCCTGCCTTACACTGCACATTTGTTTATCCAAGATCACTGAGGCTCAATTATTTTTATTTTTTTTAAGGATTTGATTGACAGCCACTTACCACAGCCAGAAGTTCTGGGATATGTGATCTATAACATTAACATTCTAGAGAAAAACAGAGTTATTTTCAACCTGGACAAGTAAGTCTATTAAATAAGACACACAGGAAAGAGTCTACAGTGCACAACCGCCACTTTCTAATAGGCCTTTCTAGACTCTCATGAACTACCAGCACATGAGAAAACACAAAGTCAAAGGCTTCAGCAGAACCAAATCAACACATTGTGCTATGTCTTTACATTTCATTTTCCTACAGTGTCAGGTGTTAGGGCAGGCAAGTGGGTTTCTCCTCTATATTCAAGCAATTCCTGTGTTCTTCATCTTGATCTCTCAGAGATTCATCAAAAATGCGATTTAATTACATCTCCTCCCCCCCTCGCCCTCCCCAAAAGAGTGTAAACATGACTCCTTTTTATCTCCTGATACATCTGGACAAGTAGACAATGTGCTAAAACAAAATAAATCTGCCCTGACAGTCACATCAAAGGGTTCAGCTAGGGGCTTGCAGCTACTTAAGACACAGGAATGTTGTTGCTAAGCATCGCTCTACAACCTATCAGTCCCTTAAAGAAGAGCTTTTTTCTTTCAGAGGGAGATGAAGAAAGCTGGAGAGTGGGAACCAGACTGCAAAGGGAGATTGGGGATTTTGGAGGATTTTGAAGCTTAAAGTGAATTGTGTGAAGAAAAGGGGGTTTGGTTTGGTTTGCCTCTTGACATACAGTCTATATTGGGGGGGAAGTAGGGGAGGAAGGAGGGGTTAAAACTTGTTGATGAAACATCTTCTGAATTTTCCCCTTGGATAAAACCAAGCAAAGTCTTTGATATCCTTTTTCAAATCCCTGTACTTACTGTAGATTCCAAATAGAAAGATTGTGACCAAAAGCAATAGGGCTGGGATACCAAGCCTGTTAAAAGTATATTGCGAAATACATCCCTTGCCCTGCTTTTCTGTCAAGCATTTGATAAATACATGTATGTTCCTAAATACATGAAGCCAGCAACAGTGTCCACATCTAATAAACATCCACTACAGAGAAAGGAACCTGTTGATACATATGCACATAACACAATTTGATGCTCAATTTACTTGTAAAAACTATTCCCTTTAGAGAGAAGCCCTCGCTGAAATCATCAGTCTTCCACACCATGCCCTGCAGGACATGGTTTGTACGTATTTAGTGCTTAAAACTCCAAATGAAGCCAAACTGAAGGTAAAACCATGCTAAAATCAGACTTTAGAACTACACTAATTATAAACACAGCTGGATAAAATGGACTGCTAAAAATTAGAATTAGGCTCTCCTTTCACAGAGGTAAAAACATATCCAAGGTAGATAGACAATCCAGCCTGAAAAGCATGAAACAGTTAGTTTCAAAGCTTAATTATCCTGAAGATAAGCTAAGAAAACCAGTAGTTTGGTTACAGCACCACTGAGAGGTGAATGAACTTTGATCACACACACATCTTTGGCTTTAAAAAAAAAAATTAAAGTTTAAAAAAATCCTCGTCCCTTTTTAAGAATTAAACAAAGAAAATGTGAAATGGACTCATTCTACGTGTAGGGTAACTATCAAGAACATGAACAATTACTGCACCCATGATATTGCACAAATAAATAACACTTAGCATTATCTTCAGCACTATCATATTTATTAAACAGTGACTGAGGGCAGCAGTAAACATTTTTATTGTCCCATATAGCTCTTATTTTCTAATTAAACAGAAGGTTATTTCCACTGCCAATGCAGCCATTTATCTTATTTGAGTGTTACATAATATTTTTTGCCAGCCAAGCCTGACTATAAAGTGTTCTGTGTGGTGAACTGTGGCCCAACTTGCTTTCCTGTTTGGTAATCATAGAAATGGGCCATTTTGTGCTGTGTTAATAAATAAACTTTTTGCAATTTCTCCTAAAACATGATAAAGCTCATACTTTGTCCTACCCTCTAGCTTCAATACAAGGGCAATGAGCTGTATTATTAAAGATATAGGTCAAGCAAACCTGATGATTTCAATCCTGTGGGGTGCTTTAGAAACTGTTGTCGTATTACTGAGATCATTCTGCTGTTCCTAATTATTCCTCTTGGTTGCTTCACATTTCAAGTGATTTCTCTCACACTTATGTCAAAATTTATAAGCTGCTCTGTGTAACAACACTACATTATTTCCTCACTTGTTATGGTAATATAGGACAGAAACTAGGAGAATGCTTTAATCTAGCTGACAAGGATAATGTAGTCTAGAAATGTAATAAACTTTGTATTCTACTAGAGAGTTGGGTTTTTTTTTCCCCTACCATGAAACATTTCTTATAGATAGACATCTTAGAAAAACTAATTGCTACAATAACTTGAATATCCTCTTATCTGAGTTGCTTTTATCAGAAAAAATGTATCAGCATTAAAGCGTTCACTGCAATAGCTTGTGCATTCTCCTTACTCCCATAATTGCTATTCTGCAACATTCTGTTGACTGTACCACAAAACTACATACTGATGAAGGAAACCTATTTCCAGGAAATCTGTGCATCGCACAAACAGCACAAAACATTTGTAATTAACAGGCCGGGCTTTAACAGCACTGTAACACAACTTGGGCTGACTGGCACAAAATTTTATTTGCATTAAGTAGCTTGAGACTGGGAAAACATAAAATCAACTTTATGTGATAGCGGCATGTTCTACAGTGTCTTTTGAAGGATTTTAGAATGCAAGGAAAGCCGCCAGTGGAAAAGGTAGTCTAATGAAAGGTTTGAATTTTAAAGCTAACGTGGGTACTGTTTGCTGTGGAGGCTAACCTACGGAAGCATCATTTGCTTCAGAATGTGCTAGAGGGTACAAAATTATGTTAACAAATACCCCACATGAACAAAAAAAAAAATAAAATATCAACCAACAAACTAAACCAAAACACAACTCCAGTTAGAAAATGGCATGTGAGCAGCTCAAACAAGACACCAATCCTAGTATTTCTAGGGACCATCTTGCTGAAGTAGCTTGTATGTGCAATTTGCTATATTTGTCAGATGTCCAATGGATTTTTAAAGTACTTTTAGTCATGAGCAAACTAAAAACACCACTACGAGATCTGTGAAAAAAGCCCCGCTGTCTCATAGTTTTGTGATGTATCATCACGATAATACGAGAGCGAGTCATTGCATCAAAGCCATCAGGCAATAAAATAGGAATAGAAAAACTTGCCTACAGTGGCAACCTTTAAGGGGACTTTTTCCAGGTACATGAAAATAATACTTAATTGAGCGTGCTCACAGGAAACAGAGAGGAGGCAAAGATGAAGCTAGTGTTGTTCCAGTTAGAAATACACATGAACAGCACTGTCAGGGAAAAAAAAGAAGAATACAGAACAGATTTCTGGTTTTGTCTCTGTTCCTACTTCTGTCTTCCTTAATAGAGTTGATGACCTGACTGAAGATAAACTTTGCAAGGTTTGGGGATGTGGGCCTGGGGAGGGAGCAAGAGGCAAAAAAAAAATATTTTGTGAAGGGTTTCACATCTGGACCCCGATTAGAAGAACTGGAGTTCCTCTCACGTCCTGACAGTTGGCAGGGTGAACTGCTCATGTGTTTATAAAGTGAGATTTCCCTCTTCTATAACTTTTTCTTCCCCAGATAGAAGACCCAGCATGTACACAAGACACACTTAGCCCTTTCCTTTTGGCTTTTCAGCTACCACCTGTCAATATGTAAAACCCTCTTGAAAGCTGATGATTTTAAAAGTGTGTCCATGTTCAGATTTGTTTCCACAGTGGATAACCAAAAGAAGGCAATGTCACAGCCAATCTTAAGGCTGAGCTGTAATGGAAAGAGCATTTAGGCCTTATGGCTTACATGACACAATACAATACAAATACAGGAATTTGGGGGATATAAATCATGTGGGTAACCAATATATTATTAATTGTAAAGCACCTGCTTAGAAAACAAACTCTGATGGGACTGATTAACCACAGGAACAGGAAATACTTTTAGGATCTTCACAAATTCGGGCATTAGAGAAAAGAATTCAGATAAAAAGCATTAAAGTGTAGTGCCATATGACAGTAACACATCAGTGTATTTACCTAGTTTCTAGTGATTCAAAATAAACTAGAAACAATGGGAGATGCTAGTCACTATAAGAGGGGGAGGCAATCAAAAACAGCTATGGAAAATATATAAATTTGTTAAAACCAAAAAACACTAAGGCAATACTGAAGTAGACAAGAAACTGTTGCAGCCCTAATGCTTTAGGACTTCTTTACTCTGTCTAAAATAATGTCCTACATAAAGTAGTTCAGAGCTGTCTGAGACTTCTTGTCCATATTTATATGTCAGAAATGCATAACAAGAGGGAGGTGAACTCCATAACACAATTAATCTTTATAACTACTTTTCTTGAACTTCTTAATAAGTTATGGCCACTTTTTAATTTTATTTGGAAGATACCTTCACCCTGCATGACAGGAGAGAAAAGACAGCAGAAGAGTTATTTTAGCTCAGAATTCCTTTTCCAAGCTCTATGTGCATTTTTGGAGTTCAGTCTGGCCATTAAATACCAGCAAGTGAGAATTTTTTGTTTCTCGAGGTGATGGATTTAATGAATACTGTCCTGAAATGCATTGGCTTCTGCCTCGTTGAGAGGCTTTCTGTGCTCTCACTGAGGAAATGCTCTAACCAGCAGTCCCTATCCATAAAATGCAGAAATGCCTTGACAAAGTCTATCCCTCAGCTCTAGAAACTATTCCCCCAAATTTGCGTAACTCCAGGACATAGTACAATTCAGGAATGAGGGGAGAGGGTTTTGGAAGACAGACAGGGCGACTGCTCATTTAGAGGACTATTGAACTTCTCTTGGTTTCAGCTGTTACTATGGTTACTTACAGGGCTGACATGTACTGAGCACTTCCAGTCTTGGCTAAAACACTGCCACATATGTACAGTCTGTTGCAATTCTAGGAAATCTGTTCCAACAAATTAGCGCTGCCATTAAAATTCTTCTTTTTTCTTCAGGTACAACGGCTGGTTCATTTCATATCCACTGCCCATTAGATGGAAGCTCTGAATCTTATTCCTCATGTTGCTGTTCACTTGATGTGATGCTATTAACATATTGCAACCAACTCTCCTCTCCACATCCCCTTGGATACTCAAGTCTTCTAAGAAATCACTTTCCTTGTCCCCCTCAGTTCTCTCTTCAGTCTCCCAGCAATGTTATAGAACCACAGGCTTCACCAAATCTAAACATAGTGTTCTAGTAGCAGTTGTACCACTAACAACTACAATGATAATATTAAAATTTCCCCTCATGCTTGATACCTTAAAGGATTATCAGATGTGTGTACTAAAATCTAATGATTTTATGTTTTATCTCACTAATAGAAAGGTCACCTGGCACCAGGCAAAGAACTCATCTGCCTGAAAGTGTGTCTACTTTATCAACATGAAACCCGTTCACTGGTACTTAATTCACTGAACAGATGCCATGTTGAATTTGTACTATTCTAGCTTCTTAATCAAAATAATGTATGCCATATTTGCTTAATTATATTGTGAGAACAAATGAAAGTCATTTTTGTTATCAGTACAAAAGCTCACAGCTTGCACTGACCAAAGAGAAGATGGACTAAAGGAACAAGACATCCTGCCTCCATTCCTGTTCTCATCTGTCCTTCTTTCTTTTCACCACCAGTTGAACCTACCACTTGTCAATAAGACGACACTTTCAGAAAAAGCATAGGCATTTTACAGGATGTAACAAATGCATTGTGAATTGTAATATTGTTCACAGAAGTTGCAGGTATTCTCATTTTGTAACAGTAGAAACATCAAAGGAACCCTGAAAATTATGGATATAAGCAGGGATCATTAAACTGGGTGGATAGAGGGAGCGGTATTCCCCACCCTGAATATACAAAACTGGGTAGAAACAATACTGATACCACAAGCAGACAACTCTGAATTACTTCAGACAAAGTAAAACTACTATGGAATTTAAATAAAACAGGAAGGAAAATAAGCTGGGTTATACAGTGGATAATTTCAAGAGCTGCTTGCATTCATGTGTGGAGTACAACCAAATACACAAAAGAACAATGGCATAAAATGAAAATGATCCAAAATCATGCCACTGTACTTACAGAAATGGAGTTATCTTTTTCCTAAACTACTGTTTCTGTGCGATCAAGAGAGATACTGTGAGTTTAAAATTCAGCTAACCAATCAAATATAGTTTCATTATTTTCTGCAATTCTGTATTGACAGTGGTTTCTTGAGGCGTAGCAGCATTTCTGGGATATAGTCCTTCCCATTGTCTGAATATGATTCATGTATTCCTCCGAAGTTACATTTCCTACAATGCATTAGCCCTACAAAGGGCAATTCCATTTGCATCAATGTTTGTGGTTTATTTCCTGTTTGCACAGGATTGGAATTTAACAGGAGGGATCAGAACGAGAATTTGCACACCCGTCTGAAGCAGGACTGCTAGCCTCACAGCGGAAGAGCTCATACTCCAGATACACCCGCAGTTTCATGTCGGTAAGCGTATTTGTGAACTTCATAGCAGACTTTAACACAATCCTGATACACAATCCTGATGCAAAAGGTTTTTCAGCTCTGTACTGCCCACAAGACCAGCATATCATATTCTGACCATTCTGACAAGTGCCTCACGATCATAGTCCTAATAAAACTCTCTGACACAGCAACAGAAAATATACCAGTACTATGGCATCTGTTGGCAGCAATAGTCTGGGAGGAGGAGGGGAAATACGTTCTTCAAACTGTCTCTATGAATCTACATAAATTATACTCCAAAATGCTTATCTGAATGGTTTTGATTTGTTCTTTTTTTTTTTTTTTTTTTTCTTTCTTTTAATCTATTAATACAGAATGAGAGGATGGGGGTTGTGGTATAGAAAATCTAACATTTAGGTCTACTTTCTAGAACACTGAGTTAATTGTTCTATAACCACAAATTCTCAGACAACATAATGAAACAATATGAACAGAGCTAGCTTTCATATCGCTGACTCCTCTGCTCCAGTTATCTGGCTTCATGCGTGGAATAACAGACATAAATATCCTGGCAAATATCTGCAGACATTCAGAGTTAAATGAAAGATTAATTTCCAGTTACACTTATTTGGAAACTTCTGGAAGAAATGCTTAAAAAAGATTATTCATAACTTTCAGTTGTTTCAGCATTGGCCTTTGGTCTCGGCACCTACATCTTGGCATGACTTTTTTTGTTAATATTATATCTGTAGGCTGCAAAAAGTATCAAAGTTAAAAAGAAAATTACATATTTTGACTATTCATGTCAGAACTAATTTTATGTTACTCATACCTTTAGATTAAATTATTAGAAACAGACTGATGCACTAAATGTTTTACACTTTGCAAAACAATTGCTCCAACAGCATTATTTAAAAAAATAAAACTGCTCAGTTCCTTAAAGTACAACTATTGCATCTAAAGTTCACTTATTTTCTCTCATTGAAGCACCTTTGTGCTAAAGGACACTACTACTACTTTTTTTTTTTCTTTTTTTTTTTTTTTGCCATTGAATCTGGCACTTTAGATACAATATGATCATTACTCAGAAAAACTTTATTACTGCAATAAAACTGCACTTTCCACTGCAAAATATATTATTAAATTGTGCCTTCAATAACTGTCTCACCTAATAGTGAATGTTAAATGAAAGAACTGAAGTCAAAGCTCCTGTTGATTCCACATGCAGATTATATGTCAATAGGGCAGGGCAATACAACACAGCAGGAAAAGTAAAATGTTCCCGGTAGTTTACATAGTTATACATACTAAATTTCTGGGTTTAATGTTATATTGTTTCTTGCAGTGCCATCATTACAAAAAGTACCTGAGTTATGTAGCAAATGATATGCCCAACATTTGCTATTTCATTTTCCTCCCAAAGAGGAGAACCCAACAGATGGTCACTTTTTAGCAGTCTCACTCCTATGCATTTTGGCTGGAGAAAATCAGAAGACGTGGCTTTCACGTGTGGGTAGACACCTGTAGGCTAGCATCACTTCATTAATTTCCTATTGAAACACCAAAGGAATTAAGTTTATTCCCACTAGCACAATCCCTAAACTGTGGCATCACTTAGAAAATTATTCCCATGTTAACACACAGAGATTTAGGCATTTGTACTTAAGCAGAACTGCAAGTACATCAGTATAAGAGAAAAATGGCATGTCCTAGGTTGGTTAAACCATTGACTTGATTAAGACTCTTCCATCCTCTATCTCATTTTGCTGTCTAAAATGTTATTATATATGTAAAATTCTTCTGTACCTTATTTTCTTCAAGATCCTATTTTTCAAACTGCTCTGTGGATGTTATTTTCTTTTTCCCCATAAAGCATGTCTCTGAAACAGAACCGCTAAGCGTTCTTCTGTACTAGTGAAAGAAGCTACTACAGATGCTTTCTTAATCCACTTCTTAGTTTATGAATATAATTTTAAAAGAAGAGAAACAGCCAACTAAGTAATGGTTACTGTAAACACGGCACTTAATGGATGAACAGCGTAACCTCAATTTTCATCTGAGAGGGGAAAAAAAACGTTACACATTTTAACATATTTCTAAAATTATATTTTTTTGTAACCACACTCGCCCTCTCTGAAATGAACAGCCACAAGTACAGGACTGTCAGAAATCTACCTGGAGACAGAAAAAAAATCTTCTTCAGCTCAGCTATTTAAAATAAAAAGGCAATCATCGCATGCCACCATTATCACTTCTATAGATCCTCTTTCATCAGGCTCAGATTCATGGAGAAAAAGCAGCATGAAGCTAAAGTAAGCAGAAGACTTTTCACTGAAACAAATACTCATCTACTGGTTTCTCATTTTGCAGAATGTACTTATTCTTTCTACTTTTAATACTACAGCATTACCTTATCCACTCCTTTTCTCTCCATCTTCATCGGAAAGAAGTTACTTGTCTGTTTTTAAAAACTTTTACAGCTTTTTAGTGAATGAATCTTAAAGGAAGACCTTCCCAGTTTCACAGAACAAGGGTCACTCAGTACATTTTTGAATGTTGGATACTCATCTAAGAGGAATTAAAATAGCAAGGTTCATCTATCACTAGTTAATACGGCGCCAAAACACATTTCCCTGAATAACTGAAATCATTAGACTGATGAAAAAGAGTTATTTTTTTCATGCACAGCAGCTGCTTTCTGAAATAACTGCACTTCAAGAAAAATTAACCAAACTAATAAAAACAAGAATAAATACTGATTCCAGATGTTGGATAAAATGCATTGCAAAAATTAGAAAAAAAAAAAGGCAAGAAACTTTACATGATTATTGGTAAAAGTTAAACATACAGAAACCACTTGGTCAGGGCTGGCGACCTCTATGTAGCTTTATTTTGTTCAGATCAGCCTTTAACCATATTCTTACAGGATATTCTGAACTGAGGTGAGTTTTAATGTTTTCCTGAAGTAGGCCTGATGCAACAGTGATAGTAGCTACTGTCATTTTATAGTGTGCATGCCCCAGTGTTTTACCTTCTGCAGAGACAATTTTAGTCCAAGAGATTTTGTTCCCATGCATTTGCTTTTAACTAATATCCTGTGCTTTGCAATGGGTTTTATACTTTTAAAATTAATTTAGGATTTGAAAAGCTTGTTGTTACACCAAGCAAAGCTGCTAATAGTGTTGGACTGGCAACTTAGAGAAAATGATATTATTGTGATGTTCTACTCAGCAGGAATGGTGTTGAGTGAATTTTTAATGATTTACTAGTTCTGCTTGACTGAGTCTGCACCCTGTAAATGGATCATATGATCACTGATCACAAGTTAAACTGCTTTTGTTTCTCGCATGGCATGAACTGAGGGTCTGTTGTACAGTACCAGAGTTTCGTGTGCAGCTCTGTGTAAGACAAGGGAAGGTTACATGCAACAGGCAGTTAATGGCTCATACCAGCAAGCCCTCAACTGAATGGAGCTCATGAGGTTGAATTTTAAAAAGGTAGCTGACCTTGCAGCTGGGAGCCTTAACTGTGTTTTTATCCATTTATACCTGGATAAGTAAACAGTTACTGAATGCTGAAAGGGCCTGAAAGCACTATTGTAGCCAAAGGCTAATCCCCATTCTCTGTGGATGAAAGGACCCAAAACCAAACCAAACCAAAAAATATTCTCTGCTTCAGGTAACACAAAGGTAAAACTGCAATAAACAATTCCATTAATTTTAAACTTAACGTTGCCTTACCCTCCATTTCTAATGACTGCTTCTAATGACAGCCATTAAAAAAATACTGAACTCTTTAAAAATGACAGAAACATCACAGTCACAGCAAAAAGGACAAATACAATCTAAACCAAAATAGCTCAGAAAGGTTCATCTCATCTAGATGAAACTAAAAGAATAAGTGATCAGCGAACTGCTAGTTGAATAGCTTGAACCTGATGAAAAATGTTCATCATTCATGTTGCAGAAAACACAAGTGATGTCCAAATGTAAGAGACGTTACATGGCAGTGATCCTCAGCTCTACACCTTCATCTCAGTGTTTAATATTTTTCTCAGTACTGCTGTTGAAACTAATGAAGAATTAATGGGTTCCTCTGTCAAGTGTGGCTATTTCATAGTGTAAAGAACTGGCATTTGTTATGTGAATACATTTAAAAGGTTTTAAGGTCAAAACCAACTTCTGGACTAAAGACTTCTTACTCATTTTGCAGATTGTTGCATGTGAATTTTAGCATACTATCCTAGGTAAAGGGGGTGTTTTTGGATCCCTAGTTTATTTTGTTATTTTTCTCTGCAACCTGTATTTCATCTGTTTTGTAGACAACAGAAGAACAATGCCAACACTTTCATAGCTTCCATAGCTACGGTCTTCTACATGCACAGACAGATATATTTTAAGATACACAATGAATCTATGTTGGAGGAGGAGAAGGAAGAGCAAGGGGGATATAGCCCTCAGCCACTATGCAGCACTCTCAGTTGAGTGGCATGGTAGCAAAAATGCACTTCACAGCTCTCAGTTTATTTTCTAACTGGCAGTCCAGGATCTGACATTAGATGGTTTACTAATATCCATATGTTGCAAAGTCAAACCTTCTCTTCACTCTAAGTACAGGCACTAAGCCCTAAAATTTAAGTTCTTCTCTATTTATTCCTCAGTCCATTAAGTCAACCTAGCAGCAACAAGATGCCTCCACCTCCCATCATAAACCAGTTGGTATCTTGCACTGACTTCTTAACCCAAAAAGAGCATCGAACTTCCATTCATTACCTTTAAACTCTAGTAGACAACAGCACCCCATTTAAATGAAAGAGCACAAACCTGTACTTCATGTGTTTAAATTTGGATCATGTAGCAGCATACAACAGCCCCGTTCTCTCTTCAATCTTGCGTATCTGTTTGGAATGCAACCTACAAAGGGAATAACCCATTCTTGGAAAATCTATTATCTGCACCTAACAAAATCAAGCACCTAAAACCCATAACGCAAATAATATTATTTCTGATACTATATGAATAAAAAACAAGTGAGGAGATCGTTGTGTCAGATTATATAAAATCTTCCCTCAAGAAGATTATATAAAATCTTCCCTCAAGAATTTTAAGTTTTATTAAAATATAATTGCTGTTTTAAAGTTTGTATTCAATCATCCAAAACTACTTTGCCACATTATCAATTTTAGGTTAAAATGAAGAATTATTAACATTCTTTCAGCTTGAAGAGAATACCACTATTCACTTCAAAACTACCTTCACATGTTGGTCTCATCAAAATTAGACAGGTTTGAAGGCATTACAAAATAGAGAACCTCTTATGCTTTGTTCACCCCCTTGAAAAGAAACATTCTGCTAAAATACTACTGTAAATAAGGCCCATTTGAAACTGCTTCATGCTAACATTTACCTGTGTGCTTTATGATCATTGCAAACCAGAAAGCTCAGGAAATACAGGGGGAAGAAGCAGAAGCGTGCCCAGGCAAAGCAACTTGCTGCCACACCTATTACCCATGTGCATTAGAAACTGTCTGTCTAGACATCAGGAACCTGACAAGATTATATGCTTAACTGATGTTTTGCATCAGATTTAACAGGAGTACGCTGGCAGGCCTCACCCGGGCCTGGAAGACTCTCCAGGTTATGTAGCAAGCAAGGCCGTAGTAAAGCTATGAACAAAGAACTCATAAACACAAAGCTTCTAAAATAAAACAGTTCCGTTTCACTAAGAGATGTTTAAATCATCTGCATCTCTGCTTAAGGCCTAAACTCCTAAAGACACTAGAAACATGAGTCAGCACGGCTGCAGAGGTATTAGATATGAAGTAGAAACAATTATTAGGATAAAAAGAGAGAGATTGGGGGAAACTGGAAAGTATAGCAATCCGACCTAGCTTTAGGGACAAGGCAGAAAATAGCACACAGAAGATGAGTGTGTACCTGAACCCCTGAGCAAAAGCCCTGACTAGATTCACCTGGGAATTTCTTGGTAACAGTGGGAAGAGTGTTCAGACGCTAAGGACAGACTTCGATGCAGGAGCAGGGGAGGCGGTATTAGTATCACTTGTAAGCTTCAGTTCCAACATGGTACCTAAATCCTTAACCTTATGTCCTGCTTAATACAGATCTTTGTTTCACCAGTAAGACAGTCTGATGTTGGGGAATAAGTAAATCATGTCAAACTCATGATACCTTCAGGGAAGGAGGAAATTCAAATCAGAGAGAAACTGAACAAAAGCAGTGATGGGGGCAACTCTGGGGCACCTGCACTTCAAGAGTTCTGTAGGTGTACCTGGCAACCAGGGAATGTTCCTGCAAAGCTGCAAAGGCTCTTTGTGAGGAGCTGTTTTGACAAGAACCAAGAGCTTGAAGGCGTTTCCCTCATGAGTGTCAGAAAGGCCCTTGTACAAGACATAAACAACAGAAACAGTACCAGACAGAAGGCAAAAATCTAAAAGCTGATAGCAATATTTCACATCAGGAGAACCTGCTGGAATTTGAGCACAGACTTAGTTGTTTTCTGAGCCATCCTATCCTTTCTAAGTAGTTGTAAACTATTTGAATACAAAAGATATGATGTAAAAATCCCTAAAATTAACACATGTGTATTAAATCCAAAAAATTTAAATTAAAACATTTTAAAATCATTTATTTGAATGCAGTTAAAAAAAAAAATAATACTTGCTAGTTGTTATATGTCATCCACATTTTTTGATACCTAAACTATTAACGGCACAAAAATACCCTTATATTTAAATTACATTTATCATTCTAATGTAGCTAGAAAATACCACGATATAGAAAAAATATCTTGGTTCTAGTATGAATATTTAATAAAGTTTATTAAATTTACATTGATCCATATGCAAAAATAATTTGTTTACAATTTGAACTGAGACTCAGAAACAAAGCCTAACTCAATAATAAAGAAGACTTGAAAAACAACATCTGTATAGTTATTTGCACATTAAACTATTAAAAATATTAAATGTTGCATGTTGAGTTTGATTTGGAAAAGGATCAAATTATTCCCTTATATGTTTTTGGGGGCTGATGCTGAAAATAAACATGCACTTGTGAGAGCCTGAGGGCATACACACAGTATTTGTGGGCATAAGTTTTCTGTGTAAAATGGAACACAACTGTTTTAGCATCTCTCTAGAAAGGGAATGTCTGTTGATTAGCAGGAACCTTAATACAAGGGAATGTCTGGGGTTTGTCTCTAGCTTGCTACTAAATCATTGGCTCCTTCTTTTCTTTCTGTAAATTGAGGAATCTAAGGCTTCCCTGGCTGTGGTGTTTCTGGATTCCTAATCAGCCTTGGAAAGTGCTTTGAAATCCATTAAGAAAAGGGCCATGCATCACAGATACATAATACATTGGCCTTCCAGACCCATGTGAAGTGTGCTATTTCTCTTGTCATTCAACTAAGATGAAAATTCACTACCTATTTGCAGTGATCAGAAGTAGTGCTTCCAAAGACATATAATTAAAAGAAGAAATGTTATTTTCATTACTTTACAGAAAAGATTAAAAGCCTAACTTTCTTTGCTGATCATTATAAATCTGTACACTGGAAACTCATCTATTTTATTTATAACACATGTTGAACCTTAAAATTAAGTGGTGTACATATAAAAATAGTTAAGGTGACAGACAGCAACAGGAGACATCACCAGAGGAATTAAAATTGTCAGCCTTTCTTAACATCCCAGGACTTCTGACTGTCATAAAGTAGCCACAAATTAATAGATTCCTAGAAAATCTATCCCACGCAGCAAGAATAAAGGAAAGTAATCTCATGGCTGCACTATTCCTTCCATTGCACTTAGCAATCTAACACCTAGCAACAGATGAGCCAAAATCCAGCATCCCAGTGTCTTACACTGTTGGTAACCAGTGATGTTGGGCAGCCTCACTTCTTGGGTGCTCATGTACTCTAAAATAACAGGTACTTAAAATGACTTTTGTCAAAATTACTTTTGAATCATACATCAGTCATCTCTTTTCTCTATCTGACCAAATATGAGTCTGAGAGTTTCTACAAATCAAAGGCCCCTACATTTCCAGTCCAAGCTGGAGACTCTCTCTTCAACAGCAGGGAAGAGAAGGAACAGGGAAATAGTGCCACAGCAGTGCGTATGAATAGGGCCAACGTATGTGGAATTCAAACAGAAACAAAGCTTATACATTACATTTGTAAGAGCAGATAAAATATCTTCATTCTTGCATAGAAAATTGTTCTGTTTCAGCACTTTTTCCTTAAAAGTAACTTTAATTACAGGGTCATTCTGTGGAGGAAATGTTTGAATATTGAGGATCAAAAGTTTACCACGAAAATTATCCAGAGAGCATGACGGAAAATATTGTAGAAAACATCTAATTATGACCATTAACTCACATTTCTAAATACACAAGACTTAAAGTCCAAGTCTATCATAGCCCAAATAGCTTGAGACAAAGCTGCATGCCCACTTCTCAAATATTTCACCTGAACAACAAAATGTGACGAGGAAGGTACCAATAGTTCTAGAAAGTAGCTATTCCTTGTCATCCATTCATTTCCCTAACAGAAGGTCCAAAAGACAACAAATCTCCTCCCAAAATATATATGAGCAAGACAATCCACCCTCATTTCAAAGCTGTTTTCTTCCTTGATGCATCTGGCACACAATGCGATTGTGTTTTAGAGCATCCTCTGGAAAAAAAAAAACAGTATAGAATACAACAAAAATGTTTCCTTTTTCTTATTTCTCAAAGTATACCTTTATTCCCAATATTTAATAGCTCTTCTGCTTCTAACACCACAGTTCGTCTCCATTCCATCTTCCTATTTACCATGGTGGCTATGTTCTTCTCAGAAGAATGCCACTAGTTGTCATTCTACAGTTTGTAGGACTAACTCTGCAATATCAAAATGCCTGAGAAGGCTAACTACTTAACTGGAAAATTATATATGATATGCATTTTTTAAAAAAAGGTCTTGTTAGAAATTTATCAGATGATAAGCATCACTAAGTAGAAAGACTGCTGAGATCTTCAGTGTTACCTCATGAAAAAAGCAATTAAATCCACCCAGAAGGCACACTAAAGCAAGAAAATAAAGTTAGTACCACATGAGTATATATGCATGTGCACTTATCAAGACAAAAGTCATAGACTTAGTCACTTAAGAGAAGAAGTTGTAATTATAACGATTTTATCATCCTTAGCTTTGTATGCTCCAAACTTGAAACAGGCAACAGGGTACAAAATCTAAAATGGATAAATGGAAAATGCCTAACATTTATGAGGAAAAAGGCCAAGGAATAAAAAGCTACAAACACATTGTTTTCATGCAATAATAGAAAGTGGATTGCCACCAGAGCGATATTTTTGGTTTAAGGATGCAATACTAGATACTCTGTTAGGATCAGTGTCTCATTGAATTTGCATTGTTGGCACCTAGGTGTCTAATACACTTACCAGCTAAGAAGCTCTGCTGGTGTTATAGATGATTTGAGAAGAAAACAGAGACACTGGCACTAAGAGAGAAAAGTCTATTAAAAGATTCAAGATTTCTCCAGAGGCAGAAGCAAAAACATGAGCTCCTTTTGTAATTTCACAAAGTGAAACTAGAAAGGGCATTAAGAAAGAAGAAAAAAAAAAAAACCTTCTTAAGAGTCTTAATCAAACTCTTACATTTAACAGCATTAATGCTAAGTATGCAAACGTTCATCCCACTGATCATTATGGTATCAAGAACTAATTTTCCTCCTTTTAAGAGCTTATATGTCACATCACACCCCTTGGGCCTTCCAGAGATGTATTTAAATGTCTAACAGGGGGAAAAGAAAAGCATTCCAGACAGCCAGGTGTTACTGATTCACCCATTAAAACTTCAGTTATAAAATATCCCACACAATGGTAAAACATTTCAGTCATTAGCCGATCATAAATAGATTAAGATGACATTCTAAATTATTATATGTGTATAAAATTTACATTGCTCATCACATTATCCCAGGTGTCAGTAACTCTGATTAGCTGAAGTTAAAGACAAAGTGCTTGTATTATTTGTTCTCAGAACTTAAGGAAAAGAAAGACAAAGCCAGATGTAGCAAACGTAACATCAATCCTGAGACAGGAGAGAACTTCAAATTTATTTGTAATGATGCTCATTCATTTACTATTATATCACTGAAAATTAGTTGTTTGCTTTCATCATAAGCTGTAAGTCAGCCTTACTATTTCAAACAATGAATGTGAAATAGTAAACGAAATCAAAGATTTTTAAACCTTGTGTTTTGTAAACTTCTGTTTTCCAAATAAGGAGAATATTTAATGAACATCAAACACTGCATATTTTGATATCAACTTTAATAACAAAAAACACAGAGAGACTTTTCAAAATATATTATTCTCTCTTTCTCTAACGGTATGCTGTCTATTTACACAAATTTGGTTGCCTATGTACAGGAAGGTAATTTCTGTGCTTAGCTATTTTTTCTTTATCTACACTGTCAAAAAAGATTTGAATTTTATCATTAAAACGTATTTCAATTCACTTACTTCCCCCCTTTGGCTTTGGCGTATGATCAAATTTCTGAGTTAATAAATTAGGGAGCATCATCAGTATTCCCGTAACTGTGAGTGGGCAAGCTCTTAACTCACAGTCAGTGTGAAGAAATTTGAGTCAACCTCATCTAGATTAGAATACAGCTGATCTAAATCAAATTACCTGAATTTACTATGAGCTAAAAGTCTGTACTGGACAGTCACTGTCATGCTATTAAAACTCTGTGCTAAAAAAAGATAACAAATAAATGCAATTTCACAACTGGATGGGATTAAGCCAGTTAAGATGCATTGCCACCAAGAAAAAGGTCTTTCCTTCATGCCTGAAATGCTTTTCCATTCTCTCCCATGAGCTGGCACTCGCACACAACATATTGGATGACATCTCTGACCCATCTGAAAGTTTCCAAAGAAAAATAATACATAAATTAGGTTAATTTTCCATCAGGTCAACAAACTGACCCAATGTACAGTCATCAGTCAAGAACACGGGTAGAGAAGAGGACCATTCCTTTCAATGGCAGCATAGTCTTAGAGCTCCCGACAAGATAAACCCGCACTTGTTTGAAAGAACGACAGGAAAGGCACAACAGAGCAGTGTGCTCTCTAGCAGTAGACCCATTGGTGACTGGATGTAGAACCACAAGTCTTACTGCACTCCTGGCATTCCCACTAACCTCACACCCACTGTTCCAGCTCTCTGCATGTCTGTTCCCCATTCCAGCATTTGCCAGTCTTGTCTTTTGAACTCTCAGTTCTTCTGTACAGGATTGCTTGTCACTGTGTGTACACACACTATCCACACACACAGCATGCAAACATATTTTCTAATAGGGCCACAGTCTCCAGGTGTACAAAAAGCAAGCAACTTATCTCTCTAATTCACCCTTTTTCCAGGCACAGCTTTTTCCCAAGTTTTTGCTTTTTCTTCTTCTTGTTTAATTTTAGGAGTTTTGCCACTGACTCCAACGAAAACAGATTTCATTCTTCAGTGGCTTTAATGTTCAAGATTATCTAAATAGGAACTATGTCAAATGCTGTCACCAAGGTTCATAACTCATGAACAACTCCACAGTAATAAATAAATCAGGCAAGACCAAAGCATCAGCATGCTGCAAACATTACTGTTTTGTTTCAAAAAAAAATATTAGTAATTAATGAGTTAAAAAACATGAAATCTAGCCAAACCACATCCTTTTTAGCATAAATACATCCCAGTTTTCTAGCTACAGCTGTGCAACACAAGATTATTTTTATTTACATCAGAGACAGGCTAGCACCCGAAAGAATGGAATTACTTTCTCCTGTGCTTGGGGATGAGAACTGATCCATTCTAGCATGCCTGGTCAAATGTATTAGCTTGCTCCCAAGGAATGTTAGAATGAGAATGACTTCAAAAGACCGGAAATCTACAAGGCTTTGGCCAAACACCCGCTTTTGCCATCTGGGCTTCAGGTGTTTCTGGGTTCCCATTTCTTACACGGCTCTGTCATGTTCTTTTAATGTTTTCTTTGCTGTGATACACTAGGCTGAGTCTGCTATTCACTTCAGAGAAGAAAACTTTGACTCTGTTGGCAGGCTAAACCCCACCTGAACACATTGTCTTGTTTAAAACCCATTCAGAAGAAAAATAATGTGAATCAAATCTAATAGTTAATTCACAATGAGAAAGAAGATAAGAGTAGAGAAGAAAGGAAGAAAAAAGAAAGATGAATTAAAGAAAAAAGAACAAAGAATAAAAGAAAAAAGAAAATTAAAAAAAAAAAGGAAAATAAGTTTTCAGCATGTGGAAGACACAAAAATCCAGAAATAATTTTTCACAAGTAAGAATTTCTTAAGTCTTTCTTACAGCCAAAGAAATTGAGGCATAAGAAATTCATAACTTTTACCAAATGGAATAGATTTTAGAACTCAAAATTATATTGGAATCATATTATTACAGCCCGTTCTGCAAATTGTGTTTATACCAATGCTTACCAATAAGAAATTGGAAAAATTTCTTTTGTCAGTTGTGACACTGCACCTGCTTGTAGCATTTCACCTGCAGCTTTTTGTCTTAATCCTGATGATTGAGAATAACTGTAGGTGTGTACAATCACTAGTCACCAGAAAAAGGTCCAAACAAATCCCCGTGTACTCTTGGCCACACTTCTTGGCAGACATATTAATAATAAAAACAGACACAAAAGCAAAAAAGCCCCAAAACACCACACACACACACACACACGTTTTCTCCAAAATGCACAGTTGTGTGATACCACAACCTGTCAGAACCCTAATCAAGGGAACACTCATGCCTATATCAAAAAAATTAAAATTTTTCTGCCCTAAGACACCAAATTCTTGCCAAAATTCAACTTATATAGGACTGAATGCATGTTGAGGGTATTTTCTGTCAGGTTCTTTGAAAAGGCTAATTGGAAGTGGATTAGCTTAATTTAAGAGGATAAAATAGATTAAACTTTTTCCAGTAGGTAACAAATACGCGCAGCACTGAGCAGCCTTTTTGTGGCATGTTTTCTGTAAGCATTAATGAAATAGGAAAGTCAGACCTGGTAATAAAGAGATCATCTCAATTGCAGATATGTTGTAAAGCCTGAAGGAACCTAAGGCATCTGCCTAATGTCAGCAGAAGCCAAACATGCCTTTTCCTTTCTTTAACTCCACCTTGCGTAGTACCATTTACATCAGTTCTTCAAACCCTCATAGCACATTCTGGTACATAGGCTTCCTATGTACCTTCCTAACCCGGCGGGGATGACTGCAAGAGGGCTGGTAATTCACTTTGGTTGCAAGTGGCAAGGGATCTTTCCCCATGTTTCTCCCATTGATGAAAGAGAGAAGGTAGAATCTGGTACTTCGTACCTGATAAAAGTAGCAGTGGTGGCAGGTTGCCCATCTTTTTCTCTATGAAGAAACTGCTTTTTTTCTACAGCTCAAATGCACACTTCATTATAAATCCTATTTTGCCAACTCTCCTGTCTTATTTAGAAGAAATTTATCACCACCTGGGGTAAAAGGGATCAGTAAGCTCAGTCACTGCACATGCAAAACAGGTATGCCGTGAGGTTTTATTTTCTTGAATTTTTACACTGTGGTTTAAAACTTTGGATAAGGATCATTATGGGGCTTATCCAAAATCCGCAACAGGCAATATGAGCTTTTTATTTCAAATAATTTTGGATAAACCCCCATATTATTTCAAAAACTGCCCACTGCAATGTGAAAAAGTAAGTGTTCCATGAACATGGTCTTCCATTCTATTATTTCACAATTAACATCTTAATATTAAAGGGGCGGGGGGGGGGGGGGGGGGGGGGGGGGGAGTTGTTTATGGAATAGAGGATTTAACTTCGAAATATATCCATTCACTTTTTGTACACTTTCCAGCATATATTTTATCACGTGAGTAAAATCTTGAACTTGGAAATTCAGTTGAAAATTAGGGGAAACAAATATGAAAGTAATGAAAAATTCCTTGTAAGACACTTTCTTTTTTTAAGCTTAGTCCCTTATGAACACTTCCTACAGGGTATGGCAAAGACATCTCAATTTCTACCATTCCAACACCTAACTCCAAGTGGACTGTCTGTGACGAGAAACGGGTGTGAAAAACTGACCGTAAAAATAATACCCCTGTTTGAGTTATACTCCTCATTGTTAGGATTTCTAACATCTAAACATCTGTAAAAGCATGCATTTACCTCTCAAATGCCTTATGAGGTTTTAGCACTGACTTATTATAAAGCAATTTAAAGAATAATACCCTCCTGAAATTCAGTCTTCCCCCTCTATTTGATGCTGCAATAGGATTATTATTTTTATTTGTGGCACAGAAATTTATTCTAAGGAATGTGATGCATAAAGAAAAAGATTTCAGAATGCAGAAACTGCATTATGAAAAACTTCTCTTCACCACCTCTCTCAATACAAAACTACCTTTGGCCTGCTGACTGAAGATGATGGGAGCCTTTGGGGAGAACAGATGGGAGCCGAGGAGCTGCCCACAGCCCCACAGGAAATATGTTTGGCATATTGAGAAACTAGGTCTTTTATCATAGCAGCGAACGAAGAAAGAGTTTGAATGATAACTCGCTCCATGGCTTATTCCGCTTTTCTTCTTTTAATGTGCTCACCAACATGAAAGTCTTTTTGTAGCAACAGCTGAAACCATTCAGTTTTATTGGGGATTTCATGTTGGACTCCAACCTGATCTTGAGTCAAAAGAGTAATAAACCTATCCATCTAAGCCTAGTGTATCATAAGCATTTTATTTTGTTTTTGAAGCACTCAGCCCCACAAATCATGGTTTAATATTGATGCAAACATCTTTGCTGCAATATTTAGCAGGACCTGCTTATGAAGCATAGCAAAGATGTCACTGATAATGCCAGTATCTATTCAAACCCAAAGCAGGTTGATATTACTAGAAATAGCCCTGTTTTCTATTGTGCATAAGAAAAAATGAATCTAAAAAATATTAGGTATAAGATACAAAGTGTGAGATACTAAAACTGGTTTCTTTTACTTTTCTATATTTTAACTATTGTATTTAAAATTTAAATATATTTGTGTGATTAGAAATTGCCTAAAAGCGTGCTTGACTTCGAACATGATAGCAAACCAAGAACTGTAACTAAACCCAGTAACCCAGTTCAGCCAGGAGGAAACAGTAAAAGCTACTCTGAAAAGACTCAAAGATTTTTCTTTTCTTTTTTTTAGTAAGAGTGCATACGAGACAGGAAGAACATCAGTGACTTCAGTCTCTGGCCTTCTAAGCAGGAAAGGACTTGTGAAGGTGAATGGTTTGCAGACGAAGGGGATATAAAAGAGACAAAACCAGGATAAAAATTAAATAAAAAGTAGCTGTCTTAAACTGTAATTGCACTCCTCTGCTGAGCATGCTTTCAGATATATAAATGTGATTTACCATCAGCTTGCAACTACAAATCAGGTCTTAAGAAACACTTGTGCTATGAAATTGTTTAATCTCATCAAGCTCTGCTTTCACAGCAAGCCATAAATCACAAAGTCTTTGTTATCATAGACCTCCATGAGCGCCTCTCAGGCAGGCAATGGATCGTGGGTATATATAATCCTGACTGCACAAACAGTGGGGTCGTCGCAGCCTGAAATACTTTCATAATAGCCACTGTGCAGCTGGTGGAACACAAGCCTATGATGGATATCTCATTTCCTACAGTCGGCATCTATTTCGAGCAAATTATTACCACATAAATTTCTTGTCAACAGAAACGGCCAATTAATTAAGTTAAAAATTTACTCGTGATCACATCTACAAACCAAATAGAACTGCAAGGCAATTTTACAGTTACTGAATATACTGCAGGTCAGTTTAATGAATAATTTTTAACTTTGTCATAAACTCAAAGACAGGCTAATATCTTAAGGAACCTGACTGGAGAGCAGCTGCCAACAGATTTACACAAAATATATTTATGCAGATTTTGATTGCTGACATCTGGGGACAGAAATAAACTTCACGCAATTACAGAAGCTTCACAGGAATATGAAATTTCCTCCTTAAAAATATGCAAGTTTTCCTCTAAAACGCTGCATTTAAACGTGAGCAGTGCTTAAAAGGATATAGAATTGTTGTTGTGGAAAAAATGACTCATTATCAAAGCTAAGAACTATAGCAAGTAAAACAGTTTCAATTAGGCTTACTTTTAACATTACTTTATTGTCAAGCTTCTAAAAGTGCATTTTGCATGCATATTTACCACACACACAGAGAAACATATAAGGTAGTCGTAATTGGTGGGTGGAGATAATTGGGTGTATTCTCACCCCCAACAACGAATAAAAGTTAATTCTTCTCAGTGTCTTCATATCAGTTAAAGCATCTTCAGCAGTGCAGTGCAAGAGAAAATTTAGAACTATGCCCTCCATACAAATCAAAGCGGGCAGATTGACAGAGGCATGAATACAGCTACTTACTTTGGGTTATTATAGACATAAAACTGGTCTGCACGAGAACATGCACATTTGTAAGTACTTCATAATTTTTATTTTAACCTTCTTTCACCCTCTTCCCCCATGCACACATTCTTTCTCAAGTGAAAGCAAATATATCCCCGTCACAGCTAACTATGAGATGAAATAGCCTTTTCCAACAGATAAAAATTAGAGTATTAATTAAAGTATGGAGTGGCTTTTGCATCTCTGTAGATGGTTCACTTTTATTAGAGGTAGGCAATGACCCTAAGTAACAACATGGACAAAATGGTATGACAGTGGTGGTTATGTGATGACTTTTTTTTTTTTTAATTTGCATGCATTTCTGTTAGTCTGTCTTCAGTAAAATTAAGATATAAATATTCTATATTTCATTAATATATAATGAATCAGCTGTAGAAATCTTTGAAAGGTTAACAATTAATGGTGTAATCAACATAAAAAAGCAAAAATTTCTCCTCATACAATTCCAAGCGGGGAAAAAAATGCCTAAGAAGAGTAAAATAAACCAATCTGCAAATACCACCTCCCCATTATTCCCCTCATTACAAAGAGTTTGAGTAAATAGGTGGGCCGTATAGAATAACTTGAAGTACAATTATGGAAGAGCAGTTCAGAAAGCAAGCACCACTGGTCTGAACTGCTAGGAAAAAAAAGTACTCTTAGTTATACCAAGGGAACTCTAATTTTAAAACCTACACTAGTTGTACCTGTGGCAGATGGGAAATCATGGTAGAAAATATCTAGAAAGATTGATCACTCAAGAGTGACATCAAAACTATTTGGGGAGCTTGGAAGTTGAAGAACTTGTAGCCCTCTGGATAACAGCATGGGACCCTTTGGAGGGGAAGAGACCACTACTGCCATGGGCAACTGAACTGATTCAAGAAGGCATAGCTGGGATAAGTTTCTGGGATGCAGGTTAGAGCTGAAGGAGAGGGGGGAGATTCAGCTATCAGCAAGTCTGCCACAGAAAAAGATGAAGAATAGCCAGGCCTTAAAGTTGACAGAAAGCAAGTTCCCCCCCAACCCTCAAGGTGTCCATTTGGGACTGTACGGATTTTCTAGAATCTATAAAGCCAAGAAGTTGTTACAAGGAACAAGCCCAAAGGAAAGGACCTGCTCCAAAGAATGAGGTGGGCATAGGGAGAAATACATAGACAAACTTCAACTAATTTTATTTGGTTTGCTTCCTGAGTTTCTTTATTCTGTGTTCACTGTTCTAGCTCATGATCTAACAAAACCATATGATTCACAAACTGCTAAGTGTTTTTTGAGGCAACTCTCTGAAAGGAAGGAAGGAAAATTTTCTTCAAAGTTCTGACAAAGTTAAGGTCTTATCACAGCCAAGGAGCAAGATGTCAAGGGGCAAAATGTTGCAAAGATGAAGAGTCTTTTATGACAGAATTGACCAAAATTAATTTCCACAGCACCCAGAAAGCAGTTACAAAGGAGCAGTGCCATTCATATGCACCTACACAGGTTCACAAGACAAAGAGCCGCACTGTACAGCTTTTTCTTGCAGTTTGAACTAAAAGTTAAACTATGATGTTCTACAGATTGTTGGACTTTTTTTGGCTTTGTGCGCTTTTTTTTAATGTTACAAAGCTACACTCTTAACCTTAACCAGAGGTCTAATGGTTCTGATCAAAGACAATGTGTGGAGGGTGGGAAGTCTGAAGGACAGTTGTTTTCATTTTAAGGGCTGTTGTTTTAATTTTCTTTTGAAGAAGAGTCAGCTTGGTTTATTTTAGACTTTTTTCCTGAGAGTTACACTTGCCTGACACGAGTTGTGAACTCTTCTAATGACTGATTCAAGACATTTTTTCTTTCTGGAGAGAGTGGGGAAAAAAAAAAGAAAACAAAAAACAAACACAAAGTTGAGGAGATAGATGGCTCATGGTGTTTGGAACAATCTTCAAATAGTATACAAGAAAAACATTTAAAAGTATTTTCCATTTAGCAAAGAATAATGTAAGAATAATAAAACATTTAAATACCCCTAGCTGTCTATCCAAATTTCTAAAGTAGATAGATGTTTGTCTAAAGAAAGTAAGACTTTGGAACATGCTTAAAAACAAGCAATTCCTTTGAAAAGTATCTTAGACTTACTTAAGAATGAGTATGCATAATTAAGAAATCTTTTATCAAAACCATTGCAAAATGGACGAAACACTACCATACTCTAGCTTCCAGGAAAAAAAACCCAACTTTTCAGGGTAAACTTTATAAACTGCAGGGTGGGGTGGGAGGGGTGGTATCCTCCATCCAAACTACATTACAATGGTAAACTTTAAAGTACTTCTTGTGCACCTTCTGTGCAATTAATAAACTTTTATTATTATTATTTCACATATCATCTGCAACTTGATACAATGTTACTCACTAGACTTTGAGTTTCCCAAGAGACACTGAGCATCCACTGAATGTTTTCGGCATTCAAGATTTCTGGAAGAATTTGTGAAATCCTTAAAAGAAATCTGGAAAAAAAAAATCTTGGGGAAAAGATACAGAATTCTGTGCATTTGAGGAAAAAAAATAACTTGGAGATGACTTCACAGATCATAGAAAAGTGTTCTTTATTATGTCGTCTCCTTGGGAAGAGAGGAAAAAGGCAATTTATTCTGTATTATATTTACATGTGGAATCCTTCTACTCACCAGAATGAGTATATAATTTGGCTTAACAATATTTGTCTAAAATAACAATTTTGCTGAAATTTTTTTAAACTGTATGGTGTCTTCCCCTCACACTATAGTCATGAGAGACAAAAATTCTACTTACCAAATAACAATATAAATTTCAAATTTTATTAACTGATCTCCTACCAATGACACTATTTTTCCCATCCAAAGTGAAATCTTCAAGAAAGAGTAACATATGAACACAGTATCATCTAATCCCTTCCCACCACTCATTAAGGTAGAGAAGAAAAAAATGGAATGACCAAAGAATTGAGGAAAGTCTACATATTCATTTCTAATGATGCCATGTGTAAGTTCACTCAAAATTCAAAACACTAAACCCATTAAATTCTATATTCCGGTATTTCATTTGTATCTATACAATAGCAAAATCATCCCAACTTTGACTTGTAGTCCTCATTCCTAAACTACACAATGACTACAGAGGATTCCCGCTACTTAAGTTCTTGAAGAATGAGATAAACTTACGAGGCTGAGCCCCTAAGGTACCAATCAAAATCAAATTACATCTATACTTGTAGCTTTAAGTATATTTTCCCTTTTACCATCTCCATGAAACATTCTCCTCCTCTGCTCTTTACTCTTCTCATTTGTCCACATTTAGGTGTTTTACTACGGCAGTGGCATTAATTCTGCCAGGAAATTTTTATTTAAACCTCATGTAGCAAAAGTTCAATTCCCACACATGCAAACCCTGCTTGGTAAGACACAAAGTAGGCCCAAAATAGGCAAAAGATGCCCAGATACTTAGGTATCTTCCTACATGAATAAGCATAACTGATTTTGTCCAAAAAAGGAATGAGGAATAAAAATATACTTTTTTTAATTGAAAACATATTTGTTATATTACTAAAGTGCAATTAAAACTACAGTAATATTACTGAATAAACTGGATAAAATCATCAAAGAGCCACATCTTTTTCTATTCTGAACTCAGTTATTACATTTGATGAGACACTTAAATGATGAGATTATATGATTATCATCACTGTGTACGTAGGCTGTGAGATCACCTACAAGTACCAGTAAAATTTCCATGCCTTCACTAGGTAACCATTATACACAGACAGAAGGGAAGACAGTGTCTGCTCCAGAGACCTAGAAGCTAAATCTCCTTTCATGTTCCAGAAGTCCGTCCATGCAGGAGTATAAGACAAGACACTACATTAGAGCCATTCGGTAATAACCATATCGAAAATAGGAGTATGGAGCTCAAAGTCCTGGCAGTAAACAAGAAAAACATGGAAAGAGAAACTATTGATGTGGTCTGTCACTGCATCAATTTACTGAAGTTCTCTTAAGATTCATTAGTGTCGCAATGCCTCAAGTAAAATATGCCAGAGATTAATTGGAAGTAACATAGGTAATGGCCATTTTTATAAAGAACTAAAACAATTAGTTGGTAGAAATGGCCACATACTTATTTCTAGATGGCAACTGCACTCCACTGAAGAATACTATTTTGAGGTAAGGTAATGTAATACAAAACTCCTTTTCTGGAGATATTGTTGTGAGCAGAACAATCTTGTTTTGATTAATTATTCAGTTTGGTGAAATTACAGCTTGTTTAAAGGAGCATAAGCAATCTTTCAGAATGCTTCACTTCCTTCTTTATACATAAGAATAATTCATTCCAGGTGTAAATTTACTTAATTAAGAAGCAGTACCCCATCTTTCTCTATCTGAGTAGATAATTTAAATACACAAATCAAAAATTGGCATTATGGTCCTGAGCTCTGACACAGACTGTGCAAGCTAAAAAAAAAAAAAAAAAAAAGGGGGTGGGGGGGAGAGGTGGGGGGATATAGCACACAGAAATTCCTTTCACCACCTGAACAAACAAAGAAGCAATACTTTAGACAGTTTATGTAATTTGTGCTGTATTATTTATTAATCATCGATACTCCTTTGCTTTCCATAGCGTTCATGTTTGTGGTATTTGATGTTCTTCTAGCACAGTCATAGAATCATAGAATCATAGAATGTTTTGGGTTGGAAGGGACCCCTAGAGGTCATCTAGTCCAACCCCCCTGCAGTGAGCAGGGACACCGCTAACTAGATCAGGTTGCTCAGAGCCCCATCCAACCTGGCCTTGAATGTTCCCAGGGATGGGGCCTCCACCACCTCTCTGGGCAACCTGTTCCAGTGTTTCACCACCCTCGTTGTAAAGAATTTGCTCCTTATATCCAGTCTAAACCTACCCTGCTTCAGTTTAAAACCATTACCCCTTGTCCTGTCACAGCTGGCCCTACTAAAAAGATTTTCCCCATCTTTCCTATAGGCCCCCTTTAGGTACTGAAAGGCCGTAATCAGGTCTCCCCGCAGCCTTCTCTTCTCCAGGCTGAACAAGCCCAACTCCCTCAGCCTGTCCTCATAGGAGAGGTGCTCCAGCCCTCGGATCATTTGAGTAGCCCTCCTCTGGACCCGCTCCAACAGTTCCATGTCCTTCTTGTGCTGAGGGCTCCAGAGTCACAGGCCCCTTCTCTTTTTTTCTGAACCACTGAGAAGACCAGGCAGCTGGGTCCTTGAGGACAGCAACATGACTGTATCCTTACAGGCAGCACACCGGGACTGCCATCGTGTCAGGGCTATTTCAAAAAAACCACTCAAGAACCAGACACCCAGGACTGGACGAGGCTGTGCAAAATAGGGTGCCCCCGACTTTTACATCTTTTCTAAAAACATTTTTTGATATATTCCTCACTGAGGCCCGGTGAAGTGACATCTCAGAAAATGTGTGGAGGAGACAAACTGTGGAAGGAAGAGACATAAGAGGGAGGAGACTGGTGCAGATACAGAACCATTAAGTATAGTCCTGTACACTCACACGCTAGTGAATCGGACATAAACTCGTATTTTCCTCAGAAAGTTGTCCAACTTAACTGATCATCCCACTACTGATAGGTATGAATGACAGCAAAAACTATTTGCTGATTAACACTAAAAACATATTGCCTAAATGATACATTTTTGCATTTGACAGATTGTTAAAATGCAATCCTAAATATCTAATTAGCCATGTGTAATATTATTTTAAAATTTATAACTAGGATTGACAAAGTACTTACAACCATTAGAACACAGGCAAGCAACTAGGAAAATCAAGATTTCTTCAGGTTCAATATCTGAAGAATTACCGTGATATATGGTAAATCAAAACCCACTAGAAACCTAATGCTGCTATGTAAATACCACATCTATTTTCGAGCTTGTAGATTAATCGAGCCTAAACAAGACATTTTCAGAAACTGTCATTTTTTAAAGTACTGCACATATATTTTGCCTTTTTCATCATGATATGTATTGAAGAAGCAATGGCTCACAAATTATTTCAATAACTGTTGTTATAAATGTTTTAGGAAAAAAGTTACAATTAAATTTCTTCCCAGGAAAAAAGATAATACTACATAAGAAATAAAAAAAGACATAAATTTAGGGAGGAGGAGATGGAATAAAAACATCCTTCCAAATAATTTAAGCAACGTTGGAGTTTGCTTTTTTGTTTCACTTCAGTAATTTGAGTCACGAGGAACTTTCTACAGTTAGAGACAGAGGTAAAAGGGTAACCCATATACTGCAGAAAAGGCAGTACAGTGTTTGCTTATTCTCTATGAGTTTAAGATATAGCCTATTAATTATTTTAGATAGTACTGTTGGAATATTTTAGTAACTGTATTCATGATATTATTTAGTATATTTAATTTTTAATGTTACCAGATTTTAAAGTTAAAATTTCCTAAATAATTAAAAATTAAAAATTAAAATTAGGCTTCCATTAATACACTTTTTCTACCATATTCTCCTAATATTATATCTAAGTCATTAACAAATATGCACCTAGAAGGATTTGCAAAAGGATTATGCAAATTAATATGGCCTACTTAACACTTGATTTACTTTGTCACCGTTATGCACCCTGTATGACAACCCTATCCACCTGAACAAAGACAATTGACAAATATAAGGGAACAGGCAAAAGACTCTTAAAAGAAGACACCCCAAAAAAGAAAAAAGTCAAGACTGACTTGCAGTGCTCTTGTAAGAAAACTTTGCAGATTTAAGATAAACTAACACTCCACAATTATAGCTCAGAGTACCACTGCTTTCAGGTTATTTCTTCTCTCTCCATGTAGTAAAATATGTACCCAAAGTAGTGCTTAGAGCACAACATTTAAAGATACATTGAAATTTTCACTCATGAAACCAGGACTTAGATACGCTGATGTTAATGAAGACCGTAAGGTACATTCCCTAAAATTCAAAAACATACTCTTTGATCACAGAATGAATTGGTTATTTAGTTTAGGTAAACTCCTGTTTAATTTATAAATTAAATAGAGCGGATCTTTCAAAGAATTCCTGTCATTCTACTGCTCTAGCCTCCCTATCTTGTTTCTAAACTGTCTTCATCCAAAGATTCTCCGAACATGTTTCATCATCAAATTTTCTGAAATAGTTTTGGGTGGTTTTCCTAATTGTACCGAAGAAGGAAAAAAATCCCAGTGCAAAATCTAATTTAATATTAAATTATGTTTGAAGATTAAATTACTTGAACATTAACAACTGACAATAATATATATCACAAGAATGCCAACATATCCCCAAAACTGATCATTCATAAACAAACTCTGAGATTAAATGCAAGCTTAGCAGATATTGAAACATTGCAAAGCATGAAAATGCAAACTTTAATTCTGATCTATTTTTATGCACTGAACTTACTATATGAGCTGTGATTGATGGGGGAAAAAAATAAAAAGAGTTGCTCCCAACCCTACTATGTCAGAGAGAACAAAAAAAAAACTGAAAGAAAATTTCAAAACCCAATTAAGCAATCACTATCAATTAGACTGCGTTGAAGTCACCCCCCTTACTACTTCAAGCCACAGCAAACTACCTCTGAACAATCACTTTTTTCCCAACTGTTTGGTAATGGAAATGCTATCCAGGATTTTTGACTCTGCCCCATACTCCTACTCAGGTTTTGGCTATTTTAAAGATTATAGCGGAAAACAGCCTCTTCTTATACTGGAGAACTCAACTCCCCAAATGTTCTTACAAATGATTAGGGCTGTCAGAGGATCAATTTCAACATGATATCATCTTAGAGATCAATTAGCAATAGCTGGACATAACAAAAGTGATTTTCAATGACAGTGAACAGCAAACAAAAAGAAATACACTGGGCCCATGCAAATTTTCATAGGACACAGCGTAATTCAGAGATGAACGACAAGCCCAGTAACAGCAAGCCAGATTCAAATAGTGCAAATATAATGAATAAACCTGATGTGTCTGTTGCACTACTACTCAGCATCAGTATTAAGCGGCAATCTCCAGGGATGATTGCTTTCAACATACGAACTTTGACCTCAAAGAGCAGAGATAAAACATTACAAGAAAGGCAGGAATGGGAATTGTAAAAATCTGTAGAATTAGCATCAAGTAATACTGTAAAATAAACTCACAGTTCCCAGAGCATTAATGTAAATTCTGTGGCCTTTCAGAGCCTAGAAGTCACCAGAAGTTTCATTTAATATTTTCAGACAAAATCTAAAGAGGAGTAAGCAATAAACCCTATAATTACTAGCCATAAATAAAGTAGAAATAAGCACAATGCAGTGTCCAAACCAAATAATAATCACACGTGTGCATTGCAATGGGAGGAAATAGGGCAGTAAAATGAATAACCAGGCTTCAAGCCATGAAGTCAGAGATTCCCTGATGCAACAAAGGTTTAAGGACACTTTCTTGATTTACTCCGTGACAGGCTGACATTCTTGTAAGCATAATGCTCAAAAGCTCATTTCAGCAGTTTTAAGCAGCACGGCACTTTTTCCTGATTTATGATAGCTGGAAATGGACGTAGTCATTGTGGCCATAGTTTGAAATGAAGTTAAGTGATGTCCTTGATGCAGATCCAGTGTCAAAAATGAAAACTATGAAAAAAAATTAAAATGATTAAATACACCTTGATAATTTAGCCCAGTGGGAAAAAGGGCAAAGGGAAAAGATGATTCGTAGTGCAAGCAAAAATTGCACTCTTTGGAGAAGTAAATTCAAGACTGGTAATACATAATGGCTAAGTTTTCAGAGGTCAGCAGCCAAAGCCTCTGTATAAGACTGGCTTACAAAATTTATTACAGCAGATGCATTACACTGAAGTTATGCATATGCCTTCTGTTTGTTTGTTTTCTTTAGCTACACTGAATTTTCATTTACTCCCTCAACTGCTCCAGAAAAGAACAGGTAGGTCAGGACACAAACAATACACTCCTCAGATTAGGCTTCCAAATCCAGAGCAGACAACTTCTTAAAATTTCTCTGTGTAAATTATCAGCTTTTGAATAAGAGTTTATGAAAGGGATGAGGAAGAGATCAAGCAAGCCAGAAAAAAAAATATTTTTGTTTAGTTCATTTACTTTTTTTTCCTCAAGAATTTACTAAAAAATATCCAATAAATTTACACTGAAACTAAGAGCTGGTGGCTCTGCCTTTGAAAGTTACTCAGTATCAGCCAGCGAATCCATGTAAACCAAGAGGATTAGAATATCACAAGAGTCACAGTTAAAGTGCCATTAAAAGGAACTACTAATTGTTCAATCCATTACCTGAGAACTTATTAAGTATTTTTTTCAGATTCAAAACATTCCCAGTATGAATGCAAGTATGAGAGATGGGGAAGTATTTCAATCAGAAAAAAATCATGATCTCCACATGAAAGCTGTGAAAGTTGAGCAGTGTGCAACTGCCTGAAATGACTTAAGGGATAACTGTCACTGGAATTAATACAGCTTGAATGTTTAAAAATTACAACAGATTCCTTTACATTTCGAAGGCTGTCTGATTCCTGCTGTGAAAGCTTAATGCCTTTCTATTTGATGGAGGGTTGTGGCTGTTTCAGTATACAGTTGATTAATGCTTGTTTAATGGATTGGAATGGTCAACAAGTGTCAGCAATATAAGCACAAAAGGTTAAGTTAGGAGTAGGGTATTTATTCCCTTTTCTGTTGATATGCTGTCAATTACCCCTCAGAAAGAATGGCGAAGGGCAATGAGATGAGAACTTTTAAATACACAATCTACGGAAAATAAGAATAAAGTAAAATACAATGGAAAAAAAAAAAGAAAACTCACAGGACATCCTAGCAGAAAAAGACAGAGTTGCAGCTGGAGTTCACAGCCTAAAATTTCTCGCTGTTTCATTTGTACAACAGCCCACCTGGGCTCACAAGAAAAATTCTTAAGTGTTATGGAGTAAACCAAAATCGAAACTGATAAAAATCACTGCTTATAGAGCATTCTTCAAGCTTCCTTATGCAGCTACTGCTAAGCTTCAAGAATTCACAAGAAAACCCCAGCTGAAGGTACCTATCTTGACTGACATCAAACAAGCCTCTCCAGTGCAACCCCAAAATGAAGCAGAGCTAGAAACCAGCTATTTAATTATGTGAAAAACTAAATATAGGAGAATTCTGTGCAATACCAAATAAAAAAAGCACACAGATGACTTTCTCACCCCCATGTTGTTTTCCTAGAATCTGTTCACCTTCAACACTTACACTTCTAAATTATTTACTCACTAAAGCTTTCAAATACTTCACAATGTTTCTGGAAAGACAGGGCAGTATCTAAGAACATCATGCTTCTGTTTGAATTGGTATTTATGTATTTATTTATTTAAGAGTATATTTATTGGAAAACATATTCAAGAATTCTAGCTGAATTGATAGAACTACTTGTGTTCTCTAATAAAGTGATTTTTAAACTGTATACAGAGGAAAGAAATGTTCTGCAAATTCTAACAAACCGCCATTCAATATGGTGCACTCTCTACCCAGACACTACTCTGTGTGTTTGTTATAGAGATACAGAAAATAAAACAGCAGGGATGCTGAGTGTTCAATTACTTTGCTCTACGTACCCTGTTACTCTGTGGTACTAACCAACACGGGCACAGCATGCCAACTTCATTACTGGAAGAGAAGCTCAGGTACTCTACTGTGATACACACTTCAACATTCTTTGAAAATGAAAACCTATAAACATTGCTTTCCTTTTAACACTTCATGACCAAAGAGCTACAAAATTCCTTCCACACACACGCCAATATGAAACAAGCAAAACCAAGTTTCTCTTGTCCCTCTTTCTTTAACTGAGGACTTCCTATGTCGAGTATTACTTCACTAGTAAACTATCAAGTCATCATCAGCTGTGCTTAAACCAGAATGAACACTTCATTTAGAATAAAGATTACAATGAAATGAACTTAATAGGGCAAACTTTTTGAAGCCAGCCTTGGCAGGAATACAGTTTTCATTTACAGTCTGAGATTAATAGCTAAGAAGTAAAACTACAAAGACAGGAGCTTGTTGGCCTTCCAACTTTTAAGACTTTTAATAGGTGAATTTTTAAAAAAAGGAAGAGAAGGAAGAAAAGAAAACCTAGATTTTAAAATCTGTCTTGGCAAAGCTTGAAGTATAGGGGGTTTTTTTTAAAGCTTGTGATCAAACCAAAGAAAAACAATGAGATCAATGAATCTCTGTACTCAATAACATAGCCAAAACATGGATCTCATATTCACAATATGGAGCAAGTAAAATCTAAACCTCAGGTTTGATTTTTATTGCTTGAATTATAAGAAAACAGCTCCATTCAAACTGGGCCTTTGCATCGGAATTTAAACTCAAGTTTTGACAAATATGAGAAGAATAGAGCAGAGTGGCTGCTCAGATGAAAACAAGACAGCCTAGAGAGGGCTGGGGTTTGTGCACTATCCATTTCTGTACATCACCACCACACAAAATACTGATGTTTTCACAACTGACTTCCAATCAAGTTTATATCTAATCTGGTAATCATTTCTGTGAGTCATCTCAATTGTTTATATATTCAAAATATACAGAAAACTGGGATACAGGAATCATTATTACCCAGACAACATACAGAGAGGAAGAGAGAAAGAGAGAGCACACAAGCGAAAGGCACAAGCGAGTGCAAGTAAGAGAGGGCATGGCGGGGGGTGGGGGGAGAGGAAGAGCAAAAGTGAAACGTGCAGGCAAGTGAAGGAGCACATGAGGACAAGAAAGCATGTGCAAGAGTGAAAGGGAGGAAGGGGAGAAGAAGGAATGGGGGAAATACAAGGGGGGAGGAAGGAAGGGCAAGAGAAGAAGGGATAAAAAGCACTTGAGGGAGAATAAGATACTTTGATAAAATCAAATTAACAGTTTGTCAGGTTGAGCCAGATATGAAACATGCATCATCTTTATCCAAAACCCAGTACCTTAATGATCTCCTCTGCTTGTGGCATGCAGCTAAAACGATGAACTGAGTCATGCGACCCTGATGGACTAGTACCCAGAGTTATACTGAACTTTGCACACCGCATATTTTCTTTATTTCAACTGAGCATGGTTTAGATCCAGCCTTTTTGTTTTATAATTTCAATCTGATATATTTTTATTTGATTCAATCTATAAAATTCTTATGTTTTATTCAGTTCAGTACGCTTTCTAATCAATTCTCTTATCTGCTTTATTCAAGTCATTACAATGTATATATTATGCTATGTTTTATTTATTTCAGTATGAGTCATATCAATTTTGCAGTATGTTACATTAAGCCCTCCGCATGTTGTATCCATTTATTCATCTGTTACACCCATTTTGTCATGTGTTCTAGCACACATTGTATCTGTTTTCATATGGTTTTACATCCTGCTTCTAATTTTTTTTTACAGCATTTGCATGGTATTAATGTGATTTGTTTTTCATCTGCTCCTGCATTAATTTTCTGTAAGCTACCTGATATTTAAAGAGCAGTGAGGTAAAACATAATGTGGTTACTGTTAATAAGCAAGAACATGTACAATTTAGCCTTTAACTTTATAAAGAATGATTCCTAGAAGACACCGTGGTGTGCTGTTGAATTAATTTGAATTGTGTCTGAATTTCTAAATGTCATATTCAGTGGGAGTTAAGGCTATGTTTCTTCTGAAAACTATAGGAGACTAGAACAGTCCCCTTTATATTATATTCACCTTCATTTTTTCTATGTTCTTCTCTTTCATGAATTTAAGGAATAAGAATCGGAATTCCATTTCACAAGGAAATAAAATAGCAAACTCCAAGTATTTAAAGAACATAACTCTTCATTTAAAGAACATAATCCCTGCAAATCAGGATGTCTGATTTTGAAACATGGTTTTCTATGGGTTTTAGCCATTAGATTTTAAATAATAGTGAAATGTAGATTCCTTTTCCTTTTCTTTATTTGTTTATTTTTGGAGAGGAAATTTGGCCATGTTTGAGGGATTTTTTGCACACATGAGAAATCAAAATTTTAAATCTCTGCCTCTTTTTATTAAAAAGCACTTGAGATTCTAACAATAATTTGACTCAGAAGACTGGGGTTAGCTATCCACATGATTATTAAAAACAATGATGTTAATAATGAAAATCAGCATAAAATCAAAGTTAATTTGCCATATAAGAAGATGAACTTTGGCCTTATCTGCAGCTATGTCCCTGGAGTTGGGAATGAAGAGATGGACTGCAAGACCACCAGACTTTTAAAGCAGAGGGTGTTTTCTCCTATGTCTTTGCACAATCATGAAACACTTGCATGTATAACCCCTAACAAATGGTAAAGTAGTTCCTGCTATATATCCATCTGGTTTGCCATTAATTACCCTGAGCAGTGCTACAAAGTGGACTCCACACTGCTCTTTCTCTATCCCAAATCATGTTTTTCCATCCAGCACATGCTGGTTCCCTCATCCTGGGAACTGACTGCCCTGCTCATCAAAATGGGGCAATTTAAGTGATCAATTTTAGCACAGCCTGTCCTCTTCTCTCTTTTTTTATTTAGGATAACACACGAAAAGTTTCCTTTAACTACTCATCACAGGTAGGTTGGCAAAACACGTGATATATGTTGCCCTGAGGACAGAGATCATTAAATGTGCTAGAACCTGCCGTAGGAAGGCCCCCTGCTCCATCCATACCTCCACAGAGGCTCCTGTTCCCTGGGTGCTCGACATCGAAAAAGCCACATTACTGCAGGGACCCCCAGACATCCACGTGCCACTGTGCCAAGGAGCACATTCACCTGGATCATCCAGAGAATTTTCAGCCCCCCAACAGGGAGGGGATGACTTGAGCCTCTTTCCTTTCCTCACCGTGCATTATACCTTTCCTCTCCTATTTCAGAGAACTACTGCATGATCTAGCTGTCAAGAGAAAGGGAGAAAGGGCAAGTCCTTAAAGAATGTATATGGAATTTCAATTTCCATTCTAAATTCAATCTGTGAAAGTTTGTTAGACAATGTCGGTGTACTAAAAGCAGACAAAATTCCAGCAGTTCAGCCTTTTCAGGTTTGTAGGACAATGCTTCTAATGTCAAAGCAAATAATTTCATAGACCTGTAACTATGACAGAATTTTCATACCTGTGCAAAGACTTGGCACGAGGACCATGCACTACCAAAAAATTGGTTTAGGCTTTTGCTCGAGAGTTTAAATAATGCTCAGGTCTTGTGCTTGCATGATCTTCACAGAAATTAACATTTTCTATTTAACACAAGTAACATAACACTTCCTAAGTTTTCATATTTCTGAAAGGTGGAGAGGTGAGGGAAGAAAACTACATTCTTTTTAGAACAGACACGCATAAAAGCACCCCAAATAATACCTGATTGCCAGCTCTTTGTTCTATTAACATGAAAAACATTATTTTGGCTCAATCAACATATTTTTCAGCTACAGATTTACATGTTTAACACATCCTAAGTGCGTGTAGAAGAGTATCATACAGAACGTAGATTACATTACAGTGTTTGAAAATTTTGGCATTCAGTTAGGCTACAATACATCTGGAGATACTCCATGGAATTTACTCCAGTTTTGCACTGAACAATGAACGATCAAGAGCTGGGGCTGTGCATGTTATTTACTTGCCTCCACTATTAGAATATAATGTGCAGCATTGATGAGACACATCTGGGACTGTATAACATGATACCCATGTTCTGGGATAACATTAATGAATCTAATTTTAAATATTCTTTTTCTTTTTTAAAAAATGTGTGTATGTGCTTGCATAAACACACAAACTTCATGCTCCAATTCTGTGCATCAGTTTTCAAACCAGGGCAAAAATTTTTACAGCTGACATCCAAACCACTCAAGCATAATTTATAATGGAAATGCTGACACCAAGCAAACTGTGGTGGCATGAACAATATTCATATACAACAAAAAGCAAAGGTTCTTCAAAATAAACTACATGAAGTTCAAAACTCGGATTAAAAGCATACGAACCTGAGCTGACTCTATTCTGTGAACTCAAACAATCCAGAGAGCAAGATTTTGAGAGTCATGACTTTTTAAAGTTTTCTTTGGAAAATTCAAATTCTGGAGAGTGTCTAGCCTAACTGCTCCTATTTGTATTTGCAAAACCTATATGCCTTTTTTATAGCATGCATTGTGGCTATTGGTATGCATGGACACATTCTAATATTGTGCCCCACAACAAAAGCCATCATTCTGGCAAAAGGAGACAGGAAAATCTAACACTCTCCTACCATGACCAAGATGGTAAGAGCTGCTGCAGTTGCCAAATCGATACACAAAACATTTAATTTATAATAGTTAGAACTTGGCCCTTGACCAAGCCCAAAGAACTATGTCTTATTTCACTTGCTCTTGAATATGTCTCTTTCAGAGATAAATGGCTGTGCTGTTTGCCAGTTCTCTCCTCTGTTTGGCGTTTTGTTTAGCTCCGCTTGTGACAAGCCAAGAGTTGATGCATCTGCTTGAATGTGTAATATACATCTTTGGTCAACTTAGCTTTTTTCCTTGACAATATTATGTCAAACAATCACATCACAACTGGCTCTGATCTCTTTGTTGTTAGCTAATAAATTAAAGAGTATTTATTATCTGCAATCCTTTTTTCCCTTTTAATGGTGACACATTTGTGGTGAATTACAGGGCAGCTTTATAAACTAGGCTGTGGGCCAGTATCAGCCCCTGCGTTCATGTGAATGTTCCCTCTCCCACTTGGCCTCCCAGCCTGGTGGTAAATCAAGGCAGCTGTCACAGCACACTAAGTTAGTGTGCGTCATTGGGGAGAGCAGGAAGCGTTGGGGGTATAATTCTGTCCATCAAACTAATATGTTATATCAGTAGCTTTGTAATCTTCTGCTATAAGTTATGGGAAGTGACACCTAAGAATTCACTTTGAAAGCAATGTGTTCCTCAGACTTTAAGCCAAAACAGACCCAATCTGCAGCAAGAGTTCCTCTGTTTATACGAGCGGATTTGTAGCAGCTAGCTGCCCCATCGCTATCAATGCAGCAGTATTTTACACATTCCACTGCAAGCCTCTCTCTGTTTACAGTCTTTGCAGCAGAATTTGTAAACTTTTAAAACAGGATTTCTTCCCTTCTCCTTTTTTTACCCTTGCTTTAACCTCCAGTAGCAGGATAGATAAATATACTCCTTGAATGTTATCATGACAAAGTGAACTCCTGACAGATAGGAATGAATGGGAGACCTATTTCCCTTGTCCATACCCCCTTCAACCTTTGCCTTGACAAATGTGGGAAATAGCCGTGTAGGACAGGAGAAGAATACACACAGCACTATGATAGGAATGTCAGCTTGTTTGTTAAATGTTCACATGATACTGAAAGAAATGAGTGAAGATAACCTTAAATAGGAAGCGTGTTTTCTAAACAGCTTCATAGAGATCCAATTCACACTGTATCTCCCCTAAAAGGATAGCTTATTTTCAGTGACTATTTTTAATGCTTTTGAAGACCAACAAAAGAGGAACTTGGACTCAATTAAGTGTTTTTGTGAGGTGTGATTTGATCTGAAAGAAGCCTATGGGGCATCTTCAAAGAGCCTAAAGCAGACAAGCATGTCCCACAACCCTAACACAGTGAAATCAAAGATGTATACTAAAGACATGAAATATCTTTACAGTCTTTGCCAAACTATTTTAAAGAAGAGTTAGTATTAAACCCCGCAGAAGCTTGCTTTGTTAATCTGTTTAATTAATAGTAAATGTAAAAAAAGCTGGAAAACAGTATTCTTTTCATCCTTAAATCTAATTCCAGAGGCTACTACAATATAGAAAACACTTCATGGGAAAAATCTAACTTCACTTAGTCTTAACACGTGGAGTACTATCATCATCTCATCAAACACTGACCCAGCTTTCTTTTGATGAATGCAGTTTACAGTAGATTTTAAAACATGTCCAGGACAGTTAGAGATAATTCTGATTCCATTAATCTGTGCAATACACAAATGCTGTTTTAACTTTCATTTCAATGTCAACTTGAAAATCATGAATGATATTTCACAGCATCACATGGCATACCACATTGCCTAAAACCTTAAGAAATCTTGTGTTTAAATACTATCAGGTCTTGTTCACATGCCTTAAAAATTTGAAAATTTATACGTCAGACTTGCTTAATGTTAATAAAATGAAACATTTTATCTTGAAAGTAATCTACTTAGAAACCACTTTTCTTTCATCTGTTCATCCCAGATAATTAAAGCAGTCCTGATTTGTGGTATTTCCTCTTTAATAACATTTCAAAAATATATTCCAAAATTTTCTTCTGGTTGTAACCACCAAGACCTGAACAAAGCCATCTAGTTTAAAAAAAAAGTCTAATTAAACCCACAGTTGATGGGACTTAAAACAAAAAAGATTAATTATCACATGAGATGCGGGAAACTGTAATTAACGTGTTTGCACCGATCATTGGACCATAAAGTTGATGGCAAGATAGTAGGGGTTTCCACTGCTATGCTTTTCATGTGTGATCTTTGTACTCTTGCCTTCTGCAGTTCCGTCTCACTTGGTTTTAAGGTAAAAGGTCCCTCTCTCACTGCACAACCTCACACCTCAGAGTTCCCCCCAAAATTTTCTAATTCACTATTTACCTGTGACTGGAAGAGGAAAAAAGAGAGCTTTGTAGAGATTCCAGGTCTAGACTGCAACAAAATCTCCATTATTTAGAGGGCTTCTGCACTGATGGCTATTTTTCTAGAAATCATGTGTCCATGATGCCTTCCACCACATCTCCTTTGCATGGCCCATTCAACACACAGGTGTATGCCAGCATTAAGATACCATTTATTAGGTCTTGTTCCATGCTACAAAGCTCTCAAATATTCACCATCAGATGGTTATTTTCATTTGAGAAATGGACTTGTAGCCATAATACATTGCCCATAACCAACCATTCCCTCAATAAAGTATCCAGTGATTTAACAGAGCCTGAAGAAACAAGGTCTTGTACTTCATGGTTTTTCTGCAGAAGCAGCTAAAAATTTAGTAGTGTTAGCCCCTCTCCCAGGAATAAATCTCTCATAAAGACATTCTACACATACTTCTGCTTAAGGTAGACCATGAAAGCCCAGATCCTGCAAACACCAGGCATTAAGAATGAAGGGAAAATACCTCTGATCACTTGATTGGTCAAGAACAACTCCCTACAAAGCGAAAGCTAATAGCTGGTTTGGAAACCATGCTCAAAGATTCAATAGACTCTTTCCTTCTTCCCTCTACACCAGTTCAGCCTTCTCTGAACAAACCTTTGTGCAGTTGCTGAGGACTAAGCTTCAGGTAAAGTTATTTGACGAAGTACTGTAAAAAACTGAATCAAGCATTTGTGATATTTTTCACAGTCAAAGGTATTTTTTCCCACCTGTGACTGCTGACTAAGGTGTTTGTTCTGAATACCTCAACTGCAGCCCTGCCAGTCTAGCCATTAACACATTCATTGTTCCCCACTGATGGATAATAACTATATTTCTCAAGTCACCTACAAAAATTATAGCGGTTGCACCAGGTTGCCCACCTGAGATTTGGCAATGAAATAGCTTGCTCCTGTTTTCATGAGTACTCCTGTAAAGCCATATAAAAATTCATCCAGAGTTCAAAGTATATCAGAGACACAGACTGGCTGTACACAAAGCTAACATTTGGACTGAATCATCCATCAATTGCTAAGCACTCAGAAACCAAATAAAGCACATTTTATATAGGCAGGGCAGAGTCCTGTGACTTCCCCACTACATGACCTCCTAAAACCAAATGTCACTGCATTCACCAGAAAGTTCTTGGCTTTTTTCTTCCTCTATGCATACACTTCAACTAGAATTCTTAAAGAGTGTAGGGGAGCTGAATAGTCAAAGTTCACTGAAAATGAGCACAAAGTGGACAGCTGATCCACTCAGCCTCTTTTGGAATGCCTTCCTTTCACTTCTATTTAACATTTGGGACATTCAGCAATGAACACCAAACAAAAGAGAGTATTTTCAAATTAAGTAAATACATCAAGTAAGTGTAAGACTATCTCTGACACCAATTGCATAAATCTAATCCAGCATTTTAGAAATAAAACATTAATATTGTTCCAGCTGATGCAGGCTCCAAAATCATATTCCTCGAACAAGCCTTTTTCCCATGCAGACTTGCTCACACAGGCTGGACTTGAAAGGATTTGTCCAGGTTTCTGTATTGAACAACACTTAAAATTCTGCAGTCTAAGACAACAACATGCTAAACCTTATCCTAGGAAATACTACAAATTTCAGTTACTTGTAAGGCACTTGGCTTTTCTAACTTGGCACTCATTGCTTTTTCTTGTCCTTTGTTAAGAAAGAGGAGAGACAAAAGAAAGAGAAATAATGGGATATCTACTTATATCTTTTTATACAGGACTACTATCTGGTTTTGAGGTAGATGCAAGAATGTTAATTAAAAGCTAACTTCAAGGCATCTCGCATGTCTTCCTAGAGAAACAAATTTTTGCTTTTTTTCCCCTAATACAAGCAAAAAAATTATCACCTGAGCCAAATTTTCATTACATTTGGAATAGCTAGTTAACAATGACAGTTCCTCTAGCTATTACATATATTTAATAAACCTGAAGTCAATAACACTTAATTGTGTAAGACATTGTAAAACAAACATTCAGTGAAAAATATATCAAGTGATTTAAAAAAACCCCTCACATAAATAAGTATGTTTTCACTTTATGGCCCTCTAGCAGCTCTTTCACAATGATACTCATTTAAAGAAGTTGTTGTCAATGAAAATTTATTCAGCAGTTCTAATATTTGAATTAGATATGAAAATTTATATTACAAATTCATGATAAGAGATGTCAATGTTCAGCACCACTAGGGAATAATTTTCAGGACACATGTCACTATAATTTTCTAAATCTAAGTGTTTTTTTCTTTCTACTGTTCACCAGGCTGAATAAATAGTTTACTTATTCTAAATTGATTAAGATTCCTCTTTCTTAAGCTATATGCATAGGCATTTAGTGATTTTCTTTTCCAGATCAATTAGAAGCTCTGCTGGGTCCAGTTTCTGTTTCTTCTCTATTTTAAGTGAGGAAAAAGTATCTGAAGTTATTTTTCTGTTGTAAATGACTGTCTTTTTCTCATTTAAGCCCATCTTGTTTCAATCTTACACACTCTTTGAGACTGTAATATAAATGACAACCTCCTTTCCTTAATATAAACAGAAAGTATTAGAAAGAACAAACATCAGCTGAGCTAATCCTTTGCTCTGCAGTTTTTTTTGTAGTCGGAGCGATCCTAAACTAGCTTTTCTGATTTGTAAAAAAGCATAGCAGGCTTAACAGGGGTGACAGTGCATACTGGATCACAAGGATAAGTTTTGGGATTTTGCTCACTTCTGCTCCACCCTTTTGTGCAAATTTCAGTCCTAGAAAAGCAAAATGCAATCCCATGGTTTCACCCCAGTCAGATAGAAAACAGGCTTACAAGATGGTTTGTTTGAAAAAGCCCTCTCCAGTACATGTGGACTGAAGACTGCTCAAATTCCATTCGATTTTGGAGATGAGGGCCATTTTGTTCTGCGTATCTCTAAATCTCATCACTGCAAAAAATGGCATATGAATATAAACAGAGCTACAGGTTGCACTTGTAAACAGACTGTTTCTCTGGAAATGTTTGATTAAGACTGCCATTTTTTAGTTTTCTAAATCTTTACTGCTGTTTTAAATGCGACATAAGCAGTCATGACCTTTTGTGTCTGATGTCAGAGAAATGAAAAGGCCCAGCAATAACTGGAGTTTACATTGGCTTCATTTTCCAGTCCAGAATTAAATACACGCTATATCCAGCGCACCATACATTCTTCAAGGCTTAAGATGCGATTCAAGCCCTCCTTGTGTGAAGAAAACAGATAACAGCTGGGAAACCATGGAGTAGTTCCAACAGGGACTTCTGCTTCCTCATAGAGCCCTGCTCAATGAATTACAATTATAATATCTCTATGGTTGTCAAACAACTACTTACTTTAAAAACACCAGCTGTACTATGCTGCCTTTTCTTCTTTTCTTGTTAGAAGACTTATCAAACAACTAAAATATTGTATATTCTTCAGTGAAAGCCTGGCCTGGAAACTTTGAAGAAGATTAGAAGAAAACAAAACAACTCAATTTGTAGCTGCTCTATATACACTAGCTAAAATTATCTAATTCTTCTACACTTAATGTTCAGCGACTGAATAAAACGGTCTGTATTTGAGAGGATTTAAGTACCCATTTGATGTCTTTTGGGATTGTATGGATTTATCTATGCAAGTATATAATTGTCAAATCTATCAAAGATTTGATTATCATGACAGCTTTTTTCATGCCAACTATGTGCATTCTCATAAACTTCTATAAAGAATGCCTACTTTTTTTCCCCCTTGTTTAATGTCTCCAGAGTATATAACCTAACAATAAATTATCTAAATCCAAAGGAATAGCAGAAAGTTGAATAAAGCAATAACAACATGACTTTTTTTTTACAAGTTCAATTTATATTATTAATATTATTAATAGTAGAAAAGTCTTTTCATTTATAACTTAACACAGAATTCTCAAGAGTAAAAATAATGTAAAATGCAAATTACTGGTCCATTACAAATGGGATCCTGATTACAAGCACCGCTAGTACCAGGTACTTGGAAGACAGGAATTCTAGAATGAAAACTAAAATCTCTATGAAAGGTGCTTCACCAACCATTTTTTTTTGGGTTTTTTTTTCTGAAAACTAAAGCCTTCATCAGTTGATACAGAACAATATTTAATACAAGTATCCCTGGGTTTGCCTTCTTAGAAACAATCTTGAGCTATTTCCATACAAATTTGATCTGAAACCCAAGTTTTTCTCTTCAGTAGCACTGGGTTTCTGTGAATTGCCTACAAGTGGGTATTTTGCTTCCTTGAGACCCATTCAAAACTCACCCTGTATGCTGGGCTCCAGAATACAAGTTATTCACAGGGACAACAAAGCATGTTTTACTCTCATAAAGGAACAAAATCTAAATAGTATGACACAGTCTCTACCAACCTACACTTGTTTCCTCAGATGTCTTTCTAACATGTAAGTTTTTCAAACACAGCTTTGAATGTTATTTTTCTATATTTCTCTACTTTGCTTTCAACTGCATTCTTCGATACTTCCTTCTTCATTTCTCATCCCACCTTTTTTTTAATACCTCCCTTTCCACTATTTTCAGAAGGCAAGGAGGTGACAAGAGTTGTTTGAGAATGACAACTTACTTTTCAGCATAGTCAAATTGGCAGCCCTGGTACAGAGTGATGGTGAAAACTGATAATGCTAAAACTTGCCAACAGATTTATACAAAGCATTAAAAAATCCTATTTTCCCCACAGAGTTGCAAAAAAATTGACTTTCTTTAGGAAAGACAAATCATATTTTGGGAGTGATTTATTAATCACTTGCGATGAAAGTCTGCTTCATCCCATGTCCCATCAAGTCAGTCAAAATCAAAAGGTTCTCTTCACTTGCTGTGCAAGGCTCAAACCAGCAGACCCTTTCTGTGGAAACTCTGTACAGACATGTCCAGAATCTCTCTGAAACTATTTTGAGCCATTATTAATCCTTCCTGAGTCATTTCTATGAAGAACATTTAAACTTTTCACATTCTCACCCATTCATCTGACAGTGACAGCATTTCGTGTAAGGAACCTGTAGCTTAAGCATTTGTCCAGTTTGTTACTTTTGAACCTCAGGATTTCAACACTTCTTCTGAATGTCTTTTTAGTAATCAAATAGTTTATATAAATGAATCTATTCCAAATCTCTTCTTCCAACAAAGAAATTCCATCACGCAGAATGAAAATAACCCAAAGATTTTTTTTTTTTCCCCAGTACTAAAATACGTGAGTAACTTTTGGACAGGGGTGGCAACATGACTGTAGACCCGTCGGCTTCGCTAACTGTGAAGAGTATCATGTATATGAGCACAGAGCACACAGCTAGCAGAGCAGCACAACAGTAATTGCACAGCCCAGTGGGAGCCCTTTCTAACCACAGGGCAAGAACTTTTCATTTCCCATTATAAATATTATAAGGGTTTCAAGTCTCAGCTGAGCACAGAAATGCTTTGTGGTCATTTGAAAACAGACACTGATAGGTGCTTAGCAAGCAACTGATCTCAAGATACTTCATTTGAGACTCAGCACCTATCAGAATGAGAGCATTTTTGCATAGCCTGAGGGTTCACAGTCTGGCAGTCTGTAGCTGAAGCAGCTCCAGAAGATGCTAAGTCTTCAAGCACTCAGGCCATAGAAGGTGAGAACAGTGTTTCTCTACCCATAAAGAATCTGACAATAAAAAGTGGAATTTTTGCATTCAGTTTTCATGAAACTACAGAGCACTTAGAGTGTAAACTATTAAGGTTCTAAAAAAAAAAAAATGCCTGGTTTTATAGTCCCTGTAATATTATTTCACTATTTGCTATGATGCCATTGCATTTTCAAACAATTTGAAATTCCTGCTGCTAGAATGATGTTTACGTTACAGTTGCAAGTTCTGTCTATATCTCTTCCCATCCTACATTAAAATATTATTAAAATATTCACCTATTCTTGGTTCACACTAGATTCACATTACATTTGTACCCACAACTACAAATGGGCCAAAGAAGAGCCTCTCCATGCTAAACTTACCCTGGAACATAACAGATAAGTTTTTATAGAGCTCTAGCCAGTTTGGACTAGCTTCATGAAACAATATACACTTACAAAAAGGGGGGGGGGGGGGGGAGAAAAAAAGAAAGGGGGGAAAGAGGGGGAGGTAGAGCTACATTTCTAAATGCTTCATCCCATCCCATTTCAGCTTCAGTTGTTGTCTACCATTCTTCCGTAAATTAAAAATCAAATGCTCCATAAGACTGTCATTGGATTCCCACAAAAGCGTTACTCTGACTTCCATTAAACAGAATTATGCAAAAGAGTTACCAGTCTCAGCAAATGAAGAAGCCTAACACCATCTTCTTCAGTTAACCTATCATCAAAATTAAAGTTGGAAATCATCCCATGTTAAAATTGAAAGCAAATATAATATTTTTCTCTTGTTACAACAATATTTTTTAGAGTTTTCAACTGAAATAATACTTATGCATAGAGCATAATATTGCAATTTAACCAACGAGTATAGAGCCATTTTAATCTCTGAAGGAGACAGTAAACAGTGTAGGCAGGGGTTCTACTTAACCCACACACTCTGCTAATACATTTTAGATAACAGGCCAGTGCATTTAAATAAAGTCCAGATTCAATTTAATAGTATTAGTTACAAAGCTTTATCTAATTATATTAGTCAATCTTTATTATTAGCCTCACAAGTGCAGAGAACCCTATTATAATCCTTCTTTCTAATGATCTCTTCGCTATCATAGTAATAACACTCAGCTATAAATTAATCATCTGTTTGCAATCATGAGTAAACATCAACTCAATTAACAATTGATAAATAAACAGTCAGCTCTGGAGGCTATTTCTGTTGTAAATGCCTGGAGGATTCAGTGCAGCTTTGCTATTTAACTCAAAAGAGCATTTCTGTGTATTCAGAGGTTTCTATTCTGCACAGTTTAAATGAAATGTGTTACATTAGCTGAACAGGTTTCCCACCAGAATGGTGCCACCCATCTTTTGTGTTGCTATGCATGGGGGAGGATACTGTCTGTCTTTTCCGGGGATTGCTTTGTTCCTCTCAGACTAAACACAAGGTGAAGTTAACATATAGAACTGTTTGTTTCTCTTGTTAGAACTGCTTAGTAAGCTTTTTTGTTTCTAAGCATTCAGCTCACTTTTGAGCCCAATGCTAGATCACAATTTTCCCTCTGTAATTCATTTTTCCTCAATTAATTTTTTTTTCCCTTGGTGCAAGCGAACAGATGTTACCAGAGTGGCTGTGAAGGAAGATACACTGAAAAGTGGGGAAAACTTTTCCTTTGCTTACCTACCAAGACGTGAGACCAGAAGCTCCCTTACTATGTTTTCAGGTTTTGTCTTTTAGAGTGCAATGAGAACTGAATCATCCCACAAGCCCAAGGACGTCAAACTATCCCAACGACCAAAAGATTCTGGCCTAGGCTGTAACTAGAGAACTTCCATCCCACTGCCTCCTGTCTATCCACTGTTCTACATCTCCATTTCTCCCATAACATTCCTGCTAAATTTCTACATCAAATTTTCTCATTTCTTCTAGCTGCCACGTATACACTTGAGACACAGACAGCTCTCTAGAAGTTGACATCAATTCTTGGTCCTGTTGGTCAAGGCATAGCAACCACAGAGGGACTGGATCAGCTAAAAGGCACTAAATTATATTCACCTGCTATAAAACATACTACCCCCATCAAAGGGTGGGATTACCCTCATTTTTGCAGGTGTACTGTGTATTTCTGTCTCAGCACTACAGCTTGCCTTACATTTCTGGAAGCTGAAATAAACTGCAACCCTACAGAAGACTCAGAAATGACCAAGTGAAGGAAAAACGCCTCTGTCTGAAAATTGGTACACAGCAGATGGGCCCACATCATCTGACCCAATGCCAAGGGCTGGGCTGGCACAAAGATGCCTCTCAGACACCTGCCTGCTACAGACTGGGCCAGCATTTGCCCAGGAATGTGTTCTTGTTCTGACAACAAGACCATATTCTGCTGCTGTTAATTCTCTGTGTTTCTTGTGGACCCAAGGAAAAAAAAAAAAAAAAACGAACACAAAAAACCCAAAACCAACTACTTGCGAAAAGAAACAATAATTCTTTCTGGAAAAATGTAGCAGTGCGTGTGGAATCTGGCAGGACAAACACAGACTACAAGCAGAGAATTTGGAGGAAGCACAAGAAAACCTGCCTGCCCATGGCTGGGATATGCAATACATAATCTATGTATCATTAAGAATAAACTTAATTTTTAGAAATGAGTACTCTTTTCAGATTATTACCCTTTCCTAATATATAAAATATTCCAGTCTTAGTGACCATCTATTTTCAGCTGTAGAGCCAGTGCCGTGAACATATTTCATACTTTTCCTGCCCTGGAAACACTCTCTTGAATGAAAGACTAGTTTCTTTGGGAACTCTCTAGCTTGACTAATAATAGCTGAGTTACCAAAGAGACTCATATTGAATAGACACATGCTTCGACCATAATACATAAAGAATTGTTAATGTTGCTTTTAGGGAAAGAGATAGTGATTATTCCTATTTTCACATGCAGGTCTGTGATGAGTCTACCATCTGTGATGCCTTTGACTTCATGGCTGCATGTTCTTATAAACTGTGGAACATTCTGTAAGGTTATGCCTGGTCAATCCTCCAGCAATTCTTTCCCTAGCCAGCATCACTTCAGTCACTCCTAATATTTGTCCTAGCTCCTGCTTTCAGTTTCAGACTTCGTTGGAGCAATATTAAAGCTGCTTTCTTGCAATCCTTTCCATCCCCTGTACCAAAAAGACCAGCATTTTTCAAAACACCAAGAAGTAGAAGCCTAGAGAGATTCACATAAGAAAAAACTAAGATGATGACGGTTCATAAAATTTTTGAGGAAGGAAACTAGGCCTGAAAATTGCAGAATACCATAAAAATCATGTAATCCATGACAAGCCTTGATTGCAATTTTTCTGCAGTTGTGACTATTTCATAACCTACAATGTACAGGAGGAAGAATGTCTTTCTAATCAAAGAAAAAAAGGGTCATTTTGTCTATTAACCATTCTGTTAAAGTTGTATTGCTGCATGAACATGCACATTGCAAAATAAAAATGGTGAGGTTAATAAGAAACTCACCGGCATTAAAAAGTAAGAGTAGAAGTGATAAATAAGGTATAAGATTTTTTGTTGTTTCTTTGGGTGTGCTTTTTTTTTCCACTTTAACGAAGTCAGCACTCGCTTCTGCTGCTAGATAACAAATCCCCATGTCAGTACTACATACAATGTCCATTAGTAACCCTGAATGATCTTATATTTCTGACATTCTAACTTCTTGTAAAATAAATTGATAGCCCATAGTAATACATGGTAGTTAGCAAGCCATTCAGAGAAAATATTTTTTAAAACATACTTCTACGTTGACACTTTGTAAGGCTCAGAAAAGTAAAGCAAAACTTGGAGAGAAAACCAAAGGCCTGTTGAGTCAGGATCTAGTGCTGTAAGTCACCCCAAGCTCACAATTCCCAGTGAATAAGAGTTCAGTCCCACTTAAGAATTCCTTCCATAGGATGCTCTAATGCATGGGGAGCTAAAACTGCTCCTAAAATGGAAATTATCAGAAAGGATAACTCATAGGGACAGATCTTGCAAAAGAAGCTTATCTGATGTAATCCAGAAATGCAGTCAACTTGAAGTCAGTTCTATGAGCTAAAGTCTGACCCAGAGTTGTGAGTTAGCCAGAAACTTAAGCACATACCTAAAATTAAGAAAGTAGGGAAACTACTGAATGTAATGACTCAATATCACACTTAAAACAACAGCTCCTCCCCCCCCCCCTTTTTTTTTTAATTCAATTGCAGCTTTCTGAAGATAAAGGTGTTCTAATGTGAGGGTTTAGCCGTACTGATTTCTGTAGGTTACCCAGTGAAATAGGAGTCATTATGGATGATGACCTTCCATTGTCCCTGATATGGGAGATATATGGCATATGACGATCCACATAAACTGAGATGTTCAATGATGCAGGAATTTCATAACCTCTAAGGAATTCATATTCTTTCTGCAACACTGAATGAGCTGGAATTATACTAATCTTCCACTGTCTTATCCTACATCTTTAACAACTGCTAAAGATGGCAGTGGCCATTTTATTAATCCATTAGGTTTTTTCTCTACAATAACTTGGAAGTCAGTTATTACTAAGTGCACAGTTACAAAGTCTATATATTAATGTGAGAGTTTCAGAACTCAGAGCAATGACATGACAATAATAAGCAAGCATTAAGCACAAGCATAGATGGCCACTGACCAAAGCGCTGAATACACGGTCTCCCTTGGAAGAAAGAAGCTACAGCAAAACAATTTCCCGTAAATTTTAAATTAGAAAATTTAAGAGCAAATTGATCTGTGCTTGAAAAAACACCAGGCCGAGACATTTGGGAGTGAATTTGGTGTTTCACTAAAGACACTAATAAAACCACAGAAAAATTGATTGAGAGAGCATAACAGAAGAATACACTTTCATAGAAGGGTTTGGTTCAACTGAGAAACAGCTAAGCCAAAAGGATAGCTGTGTCCATGGGAGAGCAGAAAAGGTCTTACATGAGAAATAATGTCTGGAAAGGATCAGATCTTTGACTCCAGGTTAAATGTAGCGAGCATTCAAGACTGGGAGAAATCCAAAGGCAGACGTTACAGGCAGGCGGTATTACTTGGCTAGTACTTTACCACCTAGACAAAAGGAGATTCATCTTGGAATGCTTTCAAAATGTGCATCTCTTTGTGTCAATTACCGTATACACATAATCCTAATGAGAGGCACTGTAACCCCTTTTTTTTTTCCCCCTCGGAGGTCTAGCCCTGTGACAGACTGAAGCTACTGGCTAGCCCCTCGGTACCCTCAAGCTACTGGCAAGTTCCTAGTCATCAGTACAATTCTTGAGAGCCTAAGGCACTTGGCTCCCAAGAACTCCTTTTCCTAGAGAGCAATATGCAGAACATGTACATTTCCAGCTGGAGTTATATTGGAAATGGTCTCTTGAAAATAACCAAAAGACAAATCTACAAAGCCCCATTCAGAGGCCTCTGCAGAAGCTTTGAAGATCTTGCTGTACAGGTTTCACTGCATTGCTAAATACTTTTAATGCAGTTATCAGCTTTTAAAATGCTTTTTTTTTCCCTTCGGAATCAAGGAATACTTTTTAGAAATAATCTCATTCTATGCAAAGAGGTTACACCAATTCTTTAAGCAGGAGAAGTTTTCTAAAATGCTTTTATGCTATCCGGTGTGCCTTCTTAGACAGTATTATCCTATAATCTTCCCTGCTTAAAAAGTAAATATTGGAAACAGCCACACAGGGCTACAGATAAATCCACCACAACCTATCTAGACATATCTTTATCTTCAGTCTGACTTTTCATACTGAATTAAGAGCCAGATCCAGTGAGAGGATATCCTACCTTAATGTCCTCTGTAATTAGATGGGTAGAAACCTGCAAATATGGGAGCTTGTAAGAGTAAAGATTAAACCTCAGTAAGACTCAATCAAGTCTATATAACAGCTACAAAAATCTCTACCTTCCAAAAAACCACGCTGGAGATTTTTTCACAATCTACTGCAAAACACCCACAAGATTTTCTTTTTTTCTCCTCAGGCCTTTTCTAAATATTTCAAGGAAGAAGTAGCTACTCCATTAAACATTTGGAGGTGGGAGCGGGTAGTAATGAAGCTAATGCAAACATAGCTGTGCAATTCTTCCATGCAGGGCTGGCTGTAATGATATAACGATCCCAAAACCTAAAATCTTTTTACATTAATAATATCACACAGACATGAATTTCAACAGCCTATATATATACACATACATAAATATAAATAAATACTGCAGTGTATTCCTAAATGCTCATCAAGCTATATGATCTTAACTATGGCACCACATCTAATGAAGCCCTTGGCTCAGAAGTCAGGCTAGAAATCTCAGACCATCTTTAAAACATTTTTGTTTTCAGTGCTTCCAAAATAAGTGAGCCATGCTCCTCAGTATGTCTTATTTGAACAAAGGTTATAACCACCCTGCTACATGAGTTGTCAGATGGTCTTGTCTCTTCGCTTTCCCCAGGAACTTTTTCTGTCTGCAACCTCTTCCACCTTTTACTTTAATCATCACTGTTTCTCTTCTGGCTGTGGATAACATCAGCTGAATGAGCAAATTTTACACAGCTTTGAAAAGAGCGAGATTTGTGGTCATTCTATCCTCCTCTAGAACTAGGCTCCACAGCCTTGAGCCAGCTTCTGTGAAAGCTCTGTCTGTTGCTCTCACAAGCATCATCCCCAAGGTTGACAGTTTCATAGCTCCTGTGAAACGTAGCTGTCAAGGGAATCTGTCACTACAGTTGGAAAAAAGCAATTTCTTAGATAGTGTGAGCCAGTTCCATGGAGGGCTTTGAAAAATATGGGGGAAAAAATGTGAATTTAACCCAATATTCCAGCAGCAATAAGGATGGGGACCAGCAGTGGAGTACAGTCCCAGAGGCAAAGTGTCACCAGTCCTTGCTGCTTATAATTACAAGAGAATGGTTTCTCTTGTGACATGCTGGCTCCTGCTTTAAACCCAAATTAGGAAATGTGCAGGTCTACGGGCAGAAAGCCAGACTAATTTCTGTATATTTGAGTCTCTCAGAAAGTCTCCAAGGGAATTTGGGATAGTTCTTCTTATGTGAGACCCTGCACCATTTTAATCCCTATTTTGGTTCTGTTAAGGAAAGAGAAAACACACACATTTACTACTCGCATCTCGTCTATAATAGAAAGACTATAGACACCTCAAGTATACCGGTACAATGAAGAATGATACAATTCGTCTTGCATGCATGTAGTTACATATTGAGTTAACTTCTTCCATATCAGAGAGGAAATAAGCTACACCGACATGCCGTGTTAACTCCTTCCATACCAGAGAGGAAATATGCTGTATTGATACAAATGTTTTTCAAATTGATCAACTGTATCCACCAGTCCAGTTTATTCCCATGTCAGCTCCCGGGCCTTGCCTGTTCTGAGCGCGTAACTCCCCGCTAGCATGAGCAGACAGGACACCCACCTATGCAAGCTGAGAATCCAGCCAGGTGCATTAATTTTAATCGTTAATTTTCTACTCTGTTACTATAGTGATTGGGGAAAAAAAGTCACCCATTCCCAGTCTAACACTGTGGAGACTGTACAGCCACAAACGTAATGTAAATAAAAAGCTAACATCCAATTCCCCACAGCACATCCCTTTTGTTACAGTGGCATTTCTGATAACAGGAATTACAGCCACATGGAGGCTTTTTGTTCCCCACTAAAAGTGTGATATCTCTGAGAGCAGATGATGGTTTTATTACAAAAACTTTTGTAGTTTGGAAAGAGCAATAGTAAAAGTTAGTTCAAGGCTTTTATGACTTCTTTTGTTCAGAGGAAACTAAGGGAGGAAAAACATTGGTGTTGTATGAAAAGATCGCTTGTTTACAATCGGTACACAGATCCTTGCCTTTTCATGAAAGGAAAGGAAACCAGCAGGAGAATTACAATACGGAGCACCTCCCAGGATCTCTTTCACCATTCTCCCCATTTGTGTATTAAGCAACAAGGCAGCTGTTGAACAAGTACTATCAACAAAGCAATCTTCTAGCCCTTTGATTTAGGCTATTCATATCTTCTGCCCTGAAATAAAATGACTTTCACAATTAAAACAGCAAAATCAATGCTGTATCTATTGTCATGTCTGCAGGAGAAAAGCTTTAATTACAACCCTAGTTAGATAACACAATCATTACACCTCCTTAATCTCAAATATAAAACCAGTACCCTTTGAGTGCTATGCCACCCTTTCTTTGATTTTTTTTATGTGAATGGCTTTTTATCTGAGCACTTTAATTTGCATGCCTTTGCTGCAAGGCAGCTCCCCGTGATATGTTAATTGCAGAGTGCTTTAAGTACTAAAAGATTAACATAAAACCCTTTGCAAACAAGCTAATAGTTTATGATAATTTTTGCATGGCCTTTGTCTGTCTATCACTGGATTGCCTCTAGCTGTAATTTTATAAAGAAGCTGTAAAATATCATTTAAACAAGTTCATTTACACATAATTATTACCAGAATCACATTATTCAATTTAGATACTCCAGCCTATTAACAATCCATGAACTAAAATGTAATTAAACTATTTTCCTTTTATGAACCTATTCATTACAAAGTGTGGGAGATGGATCTCTCAGTTTCACTGAAAATTTCAGCACTTTGTTGTTGGAATTGACAAGTCTGGCACTCATTCTGTGCTTTTAATTATATTAAAAGTATTTCAAGACAGCTAGGATAAAGAATATATTTAGAAAAGAATGTGCAGAAATGCCAAGATGGTGTCATCCAGAAACATATATTTATTTTACCCCACACACTTTGCACCTCCTTATCAGAGAAATTAAAACCAGGATATATCATTTCAATTACGAGTTCTCAAGATTTTAAGTTTTTGAAGAAATACTTGAAAAAAAAAAAAAATGTTTATCGCTAACAAGATTGTTTAAGTATTTCAATTACAGTTCCAGTCTAAAATCTTACAGTGCAGGGACTTGCCCTGTGCAGCTGTGGATATTCCCCTTTGATAAAGATCTTCTTAGCTCAAAAATCGATTACGTTTCAACAAAGACTAAATTTTATGCAAGATGCTCATTTGTCCACCAGGAACTATAGGCAACTCTGCCTTAACGGGCCCAGAAACTAACTGGTATTCACTCACTCAGATAGTCCAGACACCCTCATAACAGACCAAAGATGCTAGACTTTGCCTTTCACAAGTTATGGGTGTCAGGCCCTGTTCACTTATTGACTGTATTTTTATCCCAATTATCCCAACTTATGAAAGGAAGAATCTGATCTGGATAAGGAAAGCCTCAGTCTTTGCTCAATGATACACGAACTGCAGACCGTCCTACATAAACCACACCTTAGAATCACTGCCGGAATAAATCCAATGTACACCTGACTCAGTGGTGATTTGCTCTGATGATGAAAAATATTTTTATCAGAAACATACAAATCAACCTGACCCTAAGCATTTCCTTATATTTTTGAGGACAGTAGCCATTATATACAAATCTCACTTCTGAGAAGGACCAAAAAGAAGGTGGATGGACTCCAAAATGACTACAAATACTAATGCCCCTGAGTTTCAATCCCCTCACACCTGTGTTAAGAATAGGGAACCTATCAAAATTTAAGCTGGTAATTAGAAGGTGCCATTCCTAAGAAAAAGACAGGTCAGAGGTATGCTGCAGATGAGGAACAAAGCAAAAATCAGGTCATTCCTGTAACAGGGTGAAGCTCAAGTATCTTTCTCACTTTTGGTGACCCCATCCAAAATCCATCCTCTGCAAATTCACTATATGTAATGTCTGATGCCAACCTTTTCAGTTGAATTAAAAAGCTGCAACCTAATTGCATTATGGATTCTTCTCTTAAGCACAGGTAAAAATACTGCCCTCAACAAGTTTGTTAATGTCCTAATGACTGAAGTTTCTTATCCAAAAAATAAAGATGAGCTTTTGCTCAAAGCACAAAATAACCACATAGTAACACTAATAAGAAAAAAAACAACAGAAATTACTACGGGAGTAAGATGCTCTACAGAGAATTCTGTTGCAAAACAGGGGATGGATAAGAAAACCTTAACAGATATTTTAATCTAAATGGCCCGGGATCTGTGAATCATTGAGGCTCATATGCTTAATTATTTGCAGCAGTCTTTGAGAGCAAATATTTCATTCAAAAGTTGATCTGAATTTTACCATTTAGATCAATTCCTAGAGAAGTTAATGACTATAAATGCGGTGGGTAACCCTGACAGAAGAATGACCTTTTAATTCTTTCTAAACTCTTGGTCTGTACAACAGATCTGCTGTTTCTCTGCATTGCTACCTCACAACCATGTGTGGTGGACTTTGCAGAAGTTGTCAGTTACACAGTTCAGTCAAAACAACAAAAAAAACCCTGGCATACACTTTTTCCTTCTTTTTTTCTAATTTCAATCAGCAAGAGTACAACTTCAATAGGGAAATGGCAGATTTTAAATAAATTCAAGTTTGACTGTCATTCTAGAGCACAGTCTAGCTCTACCATAACTGCTAGTCCTCCAACACATTTACAGAAGCAAAGTGAATTGCAGTCCCCAGTGTTCTTCGTATCACATATTTCAGAGGCATTGAGAGTTCTTTTTTTTTTTTTTTTTTTTTTAAGCATCAAGGAAATATAAATTATTTTTGCTCTTCGGACTGCCAGCATCTGCAATTTATCTTCATTGACAGAGACTTATAAGTACTTTAAAATACAACTGACACCATTCCTTCTATATACCTAACTCAGAAGTTAATCATTCATTGGTGGAGTAAGATTAAAACAGTTTCACTGAGAAGAAAAGTTGTTAGAAAGGGTAGGCCAGGGACGGCTGCACCATGTCTTAGATGCTTGCACTTGCACAGAAGATCCTTTACTCAATTCCTAAAGTATACATATGGTTGAGAGAGAATTGGCAACACTTGCAGTGTTATTTAAAACAAAACCTAAAAATCCTTCTAACAAAACATTTTAGCATTCTTGTTTACATTAGTAGCTTCACACTGCTTTAGATAATGGTCCAGGAATAAAATCACTGCATTTCCTTTTCACAACAGTAGGCTTCATCCTCAAAACAAGTTATAAACAGTTGTTCAAATATGTGGGGTTTTTTAGTTTCATGCTGTTTTAAATCAAACTGTTCCTTATGTAGCAATAAGTTTATGAAGGAACCACAATGTATGAAGAGAGGCATTTTTTCATTTTAGTATCTCCCGGTTCATTCCAAACTCCCATTATTTGGACTGTCACCCTGACACTGCCTGAGGTGCATTCCAGCTCTCTGCAAGAGAATCTGCTTTCCCACTAATGGGGCTGATCTTGCAGTGGCAAATGTAATTTTCCACTCCATTACAAATAGTGTGCAAAAGGACCTATTTCTCACTGTGCACAGATCAGTTCCCAGTGAAATCCTATTCACCAAATATTACAATAGCAGAATCCACTTCAAGTACAGGTGCTTTTTCAGGGCTGGACAAACAGCTCTGATCCAACCTTGGACACACCTGAACATTCACTGCATTCACTGCTCCAATATTCATCAACGTTAGAGAAAAATACCCAACAGGTTCAGTGAAGGAACAAGTTGAGAAGAAACTGAGAAAGCAAATACTGTCATGATACTTTCTCAATATACTGTTTTCCTACTGCTTTTCTTTAACAGCCAGCCATAATGCAGATTTATATAGAGACTGTTACTCTGTGGTGTAATTCCTTTACGTTCAGAGATCCACTAAAACACCAAACAGTGGCCTAACTATATTATGAATGTCTTACAAAGTTCAAAATTAGACGCCTTTGCAGCAAAATAAAACTCAAAGAAACTGTCCTGGTTTCGGCTGGGATAGAGTTAATTTTCTTCACAGAAGCTAGCATAGCGCTGTGCTTTGGATTTAGTACTAGAAGAATGTTGATAACACGCTGATGTTTTTAGTTGTTGCCAAGCAGTGCTCAGACTGCTCAAGGACTTTTTGAGCTTCTCCTGCTCGGCCAGGTGCATAACAAGCTGGGAGTACAGCACAGCTAGGACCCAAACTGTCCAAAGAGCTATTCCATACCATATAACGGCATGCTCGGGGGGGTTGGTGGGTCGGTCGGTCACTCGGGTACTGATCGCTGCTCGGGACGGGCTGGGCATCGGTCGGCGGGTGGTGAGCAATTGCATTGTGCATCATTCGTTTTGTATATTCTGTATATTTTGTTATCATTCTCATTATTACTATTATTATTATTTTCTCTCATTAAACTGCCTTTATCTCAGCCCTCGGCTCTAACCTTTTTCCCCTTCCCGATTCTCTCCCCCATCCCACTGAGGGGGGGGGGGAGTGAGCGAGCGGCTGCGTGGTGCTTAGTTGCCAGCCGGGTTAAACCACGACAGAAACTCAACATTCTTTAATAGTAGTTATATCCAGCTATATTTTATATTTATTAACCTATATTTATTTCCCTGTATCATTACATCATCTTACAAAAAGGAATGAAGATCATCACAGAAGAACTTGTACATGTGCTGTGTCTCATAATTCAGTATAAATTGTTCTCATGCAATACTTTTCAGGAAACAGTAACTCTGTACCCACTGATTAAATGAAATAAAGACTAGGACTCTGTGAAAAACCCTGCAAAAAGAACTGCCTTTGGGAAGTCTATGCCTGGAGTTCTAAACTGGGCATTAAGTTTCTAAAAAAAAGATAACAGTTTTCAAATAAAACTGAAGAGCCTCAAAATGCAAGTTTCACAGAGTTTTCCTCTTTCTACCATGTTAAAAAAATAACAATACTAAAGTAACTTAAATGAATTTTAGGAATCTATCATGAAAGGAATAGAGAAGACACCTTCTGTAGAGTTTACAGTATGTATTGTAGCACCCTTCACTAGGCAGAACAACTAACAAACCACTCAGTTGTATTCACCCATATGCACTTCCAGGACTGAGGTTACAGAAGGCTAAGAGTCAGGGTTTGATAAAAGAAGTATAAAGGTAATGTGTCACTATTCAGGACCATATTCACACTTTCTAGTTCATATGGTTATCCTAGTTGAAGATTTTTCAATGGGAACATACAGCATTATTCTCAGATATTCATCAGCATTTCCTAAAGACAAAAATGACTAAGCTAAACAAACAATAGTTTTCCATTTCAGGAAAGTTAATTTTAAAAGTGACAGGTTTTCCTTTTTTTCTTTTTCTTTTTAATGTGATAATCTTTGGGTTTTTTCAGTTTCAAAATAAATGTATAAAGCCTACTTGAATTAAACTCTAGGAAAATGAGATCTAGAGTCTTGAGGTGCAAAGCAGCAAAGAACATTTCTTTATTTCTTGCCATCTCCATTGAATTACTGCTAGACAAATAAGCAGTCTATGAAGCATGCCTTTGACTTCTTCCATCCCAAACATGCAACCATGTTTTAATCTAACAGTTCTACCATGAAAAATATTTCCATTATAATTTTGAAGGTATGCAGAATCACCACTGTGACAATATGGAGACATCTATGTAGATACCTATCACTGTTGACAGCTTTTTAACTAGGTATTCAAAAGTTCAGAAGTATTAAAGAATATAAAAATATGACATCTGGGGAATCTTCAGAGAATAAGCACCAAACCACTGATCTGAATGATAAAGGAGATGACAGGTGCTGAATAGTAAAAAAAGAATGGTAAAAAGTGAATACAGTGGACACTTCCATAATTTATCATGGCAAGAATAAGAGAAGCATGTTTCTGTAGCTCATGCAGTGTATACCATAGAGCTATTCAGCTTTTTGAGATTGTAAGTAGAACAATAGTCAAACACTTCAGGCAGGCACTTCAGTGAGTTAGTTATCGATGTCTCCCAGGCAGACACACTGACACGCTCGGTGAAGTAGCATGGAAACGACAAAGCACCAAAACCCTTGACAAACTGCAAATGCAACTGACTCCTTAACTTTGAATGACTACTCAACCAAGCCCAAATATGAATGCTTTAAATACCTTTCCATTTTGTTATATCTCTACATTTTAAAATGTTACAGTTAGCAGGATCTCTCAAATTGTCCCTGTCAGTTCCAGGCGAGGTATAGTCACATTTCGCCTGCGAGTAACGCTTGGTTCTCTATTTTAATAAGGGAAAACCTTATTCTGGAGACAATAGAAATAATTTCAATAATTTTACATCTTGAAATAATTCACAAAAGTTTACAGGGATATTCTTATGGGGGTGTGTAGTTGCAGTCATCAGAATAATTCACTGTGAAAGAATCCCTCGAAAGGGTTATCAGCTTTCTTTCCAAAGGTAATGCCTCAAAGAAAGAACATTTTGGAGACATTTTGAAGTTAGAAACCCGACTTAAGAAGCAAATTCTAATTTGATTAGAAAAGATGGTTAACCAAATATCCCAGCTATAACTTAGCCATTAAGGAGGTGCCATCTCTTTGATTTTAAGCAATTTACAACTCCGAAATAATTACTTTTCCTACTTAAACTGAACACGTTCCACTTTTATTTCAAGGATTCAAATAAGTTCTTTAGTTAAATGACTAAGAAAGCAAATACCCTTACAATTCAGCACTGTCAGATGTGTATGGTAATATAGGTGATATAGAGAAGTCATATTTATGAATATTTCTTGATCGTGACTATTATACGCTGATATGACTATACTCAGCCTGCTTCCATAAGAAGGTACAATGTAGATGTACCTGCCATAAAAGAGCGCTTAGAATTCCTGACTCTCAAAGTTTACTGTCAAATTGCTATTTTATGTAGCCTTGCTTGGTCCAACAGGTTAGAATTGACATAACTTCTCTGAAGAACTGCACATGTATTTATACTGTTCAAGGGGAGCATTACCCAGACAAGAGGCTAAAGGCCAGTAAACCTGATCCACTACACAGATCTACCACACTATCTTCAGACATGAGTTGATATATAAAGGCTTCAGTACTTCAAGACAGTTGTGTTGCACCATGGAATGGAATAGAATAAGGGAAATTGAGGTTATTTTAGTGCTACAGATTGTTGCTGAAGATAGGGCCAAAAAAACCCTCCAAACAACAACAGCAACAAACCCAAAGGTGCAAAAATGTAGTAGAAATACCAGGTTAATCAGATATCCACTCAGCCTGAGTCTTCTATTCATAACATTTCTGGCACATTTGGATTGACCTCCAAAATTATGTCTGCTGGAGTTTGCTAAAGAAAAGAATTATAGGGTGGAACAACAGGAATTATAAACTGTGGAGTATATATTTACAAATTACTGCTACTTTGCATTTTGCTAATAGTCTTAATTCTAACAGAATTGCTATGCAGCTCATTACTTAGGGGAGTCTATCATTTTTTCCCCCTCTTGTACTAGCAATACATTAAATCATGGTGTAATTAATGTAATTAAGTTATTAATAAAGATTGAAGGGGTTGGACACTGTGTGAAATACTTAATTTTATGTATCTTTAGCTGACTGACTGTTTAGGTTTGTATTTCAACTGTCAGCCAAATTATGTGTAATTAAGCCAAAGCAGAGATCTGTCTCTCTTTTAACCAGGGATGATGTCAGACAGATTCATAGTTCTGGGTGGTGGGTGGTAAATCTGCCCACTCTTTTCTATCTGTTGTATTTCCCTATTATGCTTTATTCATGTACTGCATGTATCAGTGTATTCCTACTTTGGATTTCTCCATTAGTCTGTAATACAGATTAGCTGGTTATGCTGCAGAAATAAAATGCTCTGAATTTATCTAATAACAAAAAGGATGAACTCTTGTCCTTATGCAATTTATTCTACTGCTGTGGTAATCGGAGCACCAGTGTGAAGCCACTTGCTGTCTCATTGTGCTACTCCCCCACTCAACATTTGTACAAAACTACTTCTGGAAAAAAGTAAAAAAAAAAAAAAGCTTGTGTCTTACTCTTGTTCAGGGCAGGTACTGCACTGAAACTTGGAAGAGATTGGCATTATTTGTTCTACACACAATCCTGGAATTGGAAACTGATGCCAAATCTACCTGGGAATCCTGGATCAAGTTTTGGCTGGGGCACAACAGCTAAGATAATCCATTGGTGTAATGAAGACGTCCCTTGAACTCCCCAGCAGTTCTAACGCCCTCCTGTGAAGGCTTGCCACTATGTTAATGCTTGGAGGCTACCACCGAAATGTTCACACGTGCTTCACATTGTCAGCAGCACTGGCCCACATCAGCATCTCATTTGGAAGATGTGCTGTATTTTGTTAAATTAATAGTTGTAACTGATTTCAGTGAGCTTGAAGTTGTTCTTACACTTGCTTAAAAACGCTACAATTTCAGGCTTCTAGGAGCCTAAAATATATGGCTGTGTTATCTTGTATCATATCTCATGGATTCTTATGATACTTCTTTTAATTGTTGGGGGTTTTTTTAGCCTCAGCGTCCTTCCAAAACCACCTGAAGCAACACAAACAACAGAAATATATGGATGAAGTCAATAGTAGGTAACAGGTCTTAAAATCATTTAAGGTATATCTTCTGCAATCAAGACTTGAAGGCGCCTGACATTAGGCCATGCCCTGGCTTCTAGACAGTCAGGGTCATAAAGCCCTATATATTTATCAGCTGCATCAAGATGTCATAGGGCAGACAGGGCATATAGATGTTTCAAAGTAGTATGAAAGCAAGGGGCTCATATTATGAATGAAACAACTGAAGATTTATATACATGATCTTTCTATTGAGCCCTGATTTATAACTACATTCTGATAAGTCATTTACCCAAGGGAACAGCCTTCATCTAGTCAAAAGACAAAAAAGCTCCTATATACAAGATCACTGTCTTGGGCACCTTGCAAAAAGTAACAAAGATAAAGAGCTTCACTATTCCTATTATTCTACCTATAGTATTTTTTTCTGCTATAACATTAAAAGCCATTTTCCAATTCACAAATAAAAACTTTCTACACAGTTGAAAAATGCTGTCAAGAACAGCCATCAATATCCCAACTCTTCTCTGCTAAATGGTATTGAAAGCAAAATCAAGACTAGAGAGTAAGCTAACTTAGCCACTTATAATGGAATTGTAATAAGCCAATGATTTAAAATGCAGCAATACTGACAGTGGCTGCATAGTTCCTCAAATTGCTAAAACTTCTTCACAGGTTTTGTCTTCTATAAACACGAGGAGCATTTTCTACCTACATTTACCATGACAGATACAAGATATAAACACATGAAAAAAAGTCTTAGTCAACCACCATTTGTATTTCAACTCCTAAATAGATTTTTTTTTTTTTTTTGTTTCTCTTACATTTCAAGTCATTAAAGACTGGGACATTTCAATTCAAAGTGACTGTAGTACAAATATCATATGGAGCTCATGAAGAACTTTTTTCAATAAAGAAATGTGTATCAAATGTTCAGAATATCCTTTTTATTCAGTGAGAAACACAGTGGACCTTTACCTTGTTTACACTCTTGCAGTCATAATAGGTTTATGAAACGCAGTGTAGAAAGCTGACTTCACTTCTGAGGCCCATCAATAAGAGCACTTTAAGCTAAGAAACCCAAACTTTCTGCCCACCCTCACTATTCTCATTAAAGGCTCATGAGGTGCTCTGGTCAATAAAAGCAGTTGGAGATGTCCTTGATCCTTCTGTGGCTTTTATAGAAGCCAGATGGCTTGGCTCTGGAACATCTCATAATTTAATGACATGAAGAATTAAAGGAAGAGTTCAGAATTAGCAAAATTAAACTGCATGATAGAGAGTTACAAAAAGAAAAACCACTCTTTTTTTTTGTCCTGCTAGAATGTTATATATACTGCAGGCTCTAATACAAGCTCAGAGAAAAATAATAATGGGCTGAAATAGTATATTTCAATAGTTCTGAGCAAAGCTAGAAAAAAAAAAAAAAATCCAAAACAAAGTAAGCATACTGTGTCCAATATGCCTACCAAGCACAATAGCATACATTTTGTATTAGCTTGGTTCATCATCCCCTGCTCTCAAAACTGAAGCGCTGCTGATATCACAGGAGAATCATTGATACCACAATAATAAGACAGTGAGTTGGCTTACCCTATGTGCTAATAGAAATGAAATACTGTGTATAGGACTAGAGCAAAGAGAGAGTGTTAAGGACTCACCATTAGCTAAATAAAACAAATAATAAATCAACATAAACATTTGCACACATCTAAATCTTTTCACCAAGAAATCTGGGAACATTTCTTATGCATTAACTATGATGCTGGCTCTCCAACACTCTGGGAAAGCTGAAAAATTCCTCAGCCAGAAGTTCAAATTCAATTCTTATTTCATCATATGTCTGTCTGTTCAGCTCACAAGCTTTTTTAGGTACTGTATTTTGTTTCATATTTGTTCAGCACCACATTAACAAACAATCACACACCTTTCTCATGCTATCAAAAAATATTTAATAATTATTCTCAAGACAGAGAGCCTGTTTTGAGTCTTTTATTTACTTTGCAGTTCTGTTACATGTCATACATTGGTGTCATGTTTGAATTTCATTCCTGCCCTCCAGCAATATCCCATGTGATTTTCTCTAAGATCTTGTGATGGTTATTGAAGACTTTGTTTTCAGAGAAAACATTAGCCCTCAGTTTTGAAGAATTGCTTGAGGTGGAAAAAGAATTTGAATTATACCCTGCTAAAACTGTCATCAAAGTGAATTATTACTATTTACAGTTGTGTTCATTAATTTTACCTGTATCCGTCCATCTAGATAATACACATAAAGATAGAATGCACATAAAGAGACATTCTATAAATAAAATAAAATATTAAAAAACCCCTCTCAGCAATTAGAAATGCAAGGATTAATGTTGCTTGTGCGAGTGTAACTGAAACCTCCTTTGTACAACTACTCTTCACGTGACAGCAATATTAGCAAATCTAACAGCAGAGCACAGAGTCTAAACCTTTTATCTCGGGTTAATATCTGAAATACAGAGTCTCCTTCGTTCTGTAGTAATCTATTCTATTTACTTCCTATCCCCATCATGTTTAGACCTAGCAAGACAAGAAAAATGTAGCTATAGAATTATAAATTGGACATAAGATGCAACGCACACAAGGAGCAAAAAATTAAAGGAAGCTATTTCTAATATTTTACAAACATCAAATATTTAATTTCATCACCTAAAAGATATTTTAGTATATGCAATTTCCTAGATTAAAAGAAGTTAAGTTACACACTATAATACTTATATCTTGCAAAGGCCCAATATAACCCTGCTAATCAGTACCTTGAGATGCACAGCCAAGAGGTATATCATGAAGGTAAAACTAGCTGCTTCACTTTTTTGAACCAGGCAAAAGGCAACCGAGTGGCTTCACACGCTGCTGTAGGACATAAGGAAATGTCCGAGACTCAAAAAAGATGGGCTCTATTAGCAAGTTTGAAGGGGAATTTTTAGCAAATGTCTACATAAAAGCAAATTCCTAGATGCAATTAAGCTGCATTTACATTTTCCATTCAGTGTGGTCAATGCTTGGCAAAGTCTCAGGCACTGAAAAAGGCTTTTAATAAAAAGTGGGAAGTACAATTTGTTGTAGACCTCACACTCCATTCAATCTGCACAAAGAGATACATGTGTTGTTATCTGCTAACTATTATCTTGCTATTTTGTATAAAGCTTGACACTGCCAAAAGGCAGTATGATCTCTGTTGCTGTTACAGTACCTCAGTTGCATCCAGTCACGTTAAGAATTTGTAAGAAAACATACCAGAAGCGCTCTGGTTTCCCCAAATTACACGTCACAATTCAATCAGCTAATAAAAATACGAAGATTCTACGTAAGAATAAATTGAAGAATAAACTCTTTGTCAAGCTTTCTCACACAGGAATCCAACACTAAACTTAAGTCACGAATATGCTGTGACCAAAATTGGAGGTTTTGCCAATTTCAAGTGATATTTCCAACATACACAATTAAAATATTTATCAAAGCAATCCAACAGAAAATAGAATTATACAGATTTATTTTTTTTTCTATGATCCTGATACGTAAGCAGCCTAGGGGCAAACAATCCTTACAAAGTATTATTCAGCAGATTTCTCTAGACCGCAACCTGAGTAATATTTCTTCTAGGTTAAATGCAGCAAGCTAGATCTTTTCCAGATGCAAAAGGGTACTTGACTCTGAGAATTCTGACTCATATTTACCCCAAAAAGAACCCAGCCAATATAATTTTAGGTATACACAAACCCAAATCCCCCCACTGCACAGCACCTATATGTCAATGTGACAAGTGAGAGAACAGGATGCCCAATATTGCACATGACATCGAACCTGAAAAATCAGAACTGAAAGATGGTTTGTGGCATTTTCTAAAACAACTTGTCTCTTGGTAGTCCCATCATACATTCTCAAGGCTGGTTAATTTTATTCCATCTACTGATGTTAGTTTTTCATTGTGCAAAAATCGAGGGTGCTGAAGAACAAGTGCTGTCTGCAAAAGCTAGCAGGAGGGCAGGACATGCGTGTCGCACTACATATAAAACACAGGATGGGCTAATAAATCACATTTAAAAGCTCTTCTTCAACATTCACAATGCATGATCCTCAGTGCGCTTCAGTGAGTAAATCCAGCTTTATGTAATAAGGATCCTCTGCTCCAAATACAAACCCCAGCTGCCTATTTCCTAACACCACCACACATAGATCTCCCCAGTTGATACTACTTACCCTTCCAAATGATGACTTAGAAAGGCAGAGATATTTCATTCTTCAGTCATCAAAAAGCGATACCAATGTTTGCAATTCGTTTTGGGAAAACATGACAAGATATTCTTGGCATAATTATCTGTCGAAGTGAATTATTTTCCCTTAGGTATTAAAGGTTATAGCTGTCATCTATTAGTATTATCCAAAGACTTCACATGCATCTGAAGAACTTAAAGTATTCTTTTCCATAAACAGTCAACTGATACGCTGCTGATTTTACAGTTGTCCCATATAAGCCTAAGCCCTCAACATAGACTTCAGGTAAAAATTAAAAAGTCATTAAGTGGGCTTAGCTATAGTTTTTGAATTATTCTTGACCCACAAGCTAGCTAGCTTTTTTTTACTAAAAAAGGCTGTACTTGTCATTTTATTGTTTCCTCATATGACCAAGCACATTTCTAAATATCAAAACCGATTAAAAGGAAACAAAACCACGATGCTAAGAGGAGTGAGTGCTATGAAGAAAAACAAAAAAAAACAAAAACCAAACAACAATAAAATAAATTGATTTAAATTACTTCCATTTCTTGCTCTGGGGTGGTTCTTTTCATAAAATTTGTTTTATGAATAATTTTTACCTTCTTTGTGATTTCCTAACTGTACATTAACAGTAGAACAGGTAAGTTCCTAATATTAACACTGTGAAATACTGTAAATGAGGACAGTGATGGAGTTACAAGAAATGCAGATGTATATTACTGGAATCAGCAAATTCAATAAAACATTTTCAAAACCCTCCATTTAAGTTAGGTGGGTGTACTCCCGTTTCTAAGAGACATATCTGGATATCTGAAAAACTGTTTCTAACTTTCAATAAGACTTAGCCTTGGAAATCATACTTTAAGATGCAATTGGAATCTTGTCTATACTGGAAAGAAATACAAGAAATTAGGCCAGCTATTTGCTCTGATACTGCTGCGCTCCTGGAAAGCGCATGCTGCTGGCATCGTTGCTCTGACCATATATGCGCCATCAGCCTTGGCCTCACAGCTCCTGGTACTGTCCTGCTTCTGGACCTTATTCTTCTTGATATTTTTCAGCACTACATATAGGTTGACAGGTTAAGAATGTGCCCAGATGACTATGTCACATGTCAAGGCTTTAATTTTTAAAGTAAAGTTAGAGAACATTCCTGCATGAATCCTCATTTTTAATCATTTTAATCAAGCTGACTTAAAAGAATATTTAAAGGATAGGAAAGGAGAAAAGTACATTGAAGAGGAAATAATTGTAAGCAATGAGAGAAAATAAGGATGCTATTTCTCAGCTTCAAACCTTCATTTCCTACAAAGACAAAACCAGCTAAAAATAGCCTACATATTTACAAGGTGGATTACACTATAGACCAGTGCCTGTGGGAGCTACAAAAAACAAACCAATAAAAGAGAGATTGAATTATTTGCTGTGGAAATATGATTTTCATAAAATATACTTGCTTCTGGTTTTTTAAGTTTTTTCCCCGTCTCTGAAATTTTATATGGAATTTAGCATATTCACATTCACAGCAAAAGATTAACATGATAAAATTTAACAGCACTGAAGCAGGCACTATAGTCTTGGAGGTTAATAATTCATTAAATATACAACATAATATCAAGACAAGGTTTTGGGTTTGCTTTTTTTTCTTTGAAAAAACAAACATATATTTTTATTTTCAAGCTTTTGTCTGGTTTAGTTTAAAAAAAAAAAAAAAAAAAAAAAAGAAAAAACCCAAAAAAACCAAGCCCAGCTACCAATACTTTTACAGAAAAGTTCCCTCCCAAGTGCTAGGGAGAGGAAGCTTCACTTGAACAGGGTATTAAAAAAAAACCCCCAAAAAAACCACAAACCAAAACATCAATGAACAAAAACCACCAAAGAGCCAAAGAGCACTCTCCTGGTTTCAGCTGGGATAGAGTTACTTTTCTTCCTAGTAGTTGGCATAGTGCTGGGGTTTGGATTTAGTATGAAGATAATGTTGATACCACACTGATGGCTTAGCTGTTACTGAGCAGGGCTTACACCAGGCAAGTGCTTTTCAACTTCCCCTGATCTTCCAGGGGCACAAGAAGCTGGGAGGGAGCATAGCCAGATGGCTGATCCCAACTGGCCGTCATTCCAGGCCATATGATGCCATGCTCAGTGTATAAAGCTGGGGGTGGAAGAAGGAAAGGGGCCACATTTGGAGTGATGCCGTTTGTCTTCCCAAGTCACCGTTACATGTGATGGAGCCCTGCTTTCCTGGGGATGGCTGAGCATCTGCCTGCTGATGGGAAGCAGTGAATGAATTTCTTGTTTTGCTTTGCTTGTATGCGTGGCTTTTGCTTTCCCTATTGACCTGTCTTCATCTCAACCCACGAGTTTTCTCACTTTTACCCTTCCGGTTCTTTCCCCATCCCATTGTAGGGGAGTGAGCGAGCAGCTGCGTGGGGCTGAGCTGCCGGCTGGGGTTAAACCACAACAAGCAACACAAAGAACAAGAAAAAAAGCTTAACATAAAATTCACAAACCTTGGCAAAGAACTGAAATAGAAACAGTGCAACTTGTCATTACAAAAATAGACAGAGGCAATAGCCTCCGCAACATCCTTGCCTTCCCCTTTCCATAAGGTCCAGATTCATGAAGGGTGTTTGATCATGTTTTTAAACTTCCAATGGGTAAGCCATTACATTTTATACTCAAAATTCTGTTTTCAATTGATTATAAACAATGTAATGATAGATACAAGAAAAGAGCTGTTTGATTTCACTAACTCAAAGAACTCATTAAACAACTTTGATACACAATGGTACAAAATGGCCTGATTTATTACCTCATCCATTAAATTCATAACAGGAAAGGGGCAGAAGCAGTTTAATACTTACTACATTCAGCACAGGATGATTCTGTAGTCAAAGGTTATAAAATCAACACCTAGAATAATTTATAAATACTCACAAAGGATGTGTCACACTGAAAAACAAACAAGTAAAAATTACACTCCATTACTTGTGATTAGAGTGTTTTCCTTTCGTTTTCATTACAGAAATGTTTTCCAGTTACAGTTCCCCCACATAAACAGTGGTTTGTTGTTTTGTTTTTTTTTAATTTGCAATACCATGTTATAATTAAATAAAATTGCCTGTCGACTGTGTGACACTGTGGGCTGAGCATCATTACACCAGTCCATTAGGGGTTGTGTGTCTTTGGCTGCACTAATGCATAAAGGACTATCCATGTTAATACCCTTTGACTTAAAGGTTATTGTGACAGTAATCCAACCCAAAGGTGCGTTCCTTTTCTTAAAAAAAAATAGCTCTATTGTTATTGTGATACAGGGAAAGTTGCTTTCTTAAAAAGATTTTGAACAGTGAAGACTAAGACAATAATACCCTAGAACTGAATGACAGAGGGACCAAATGTGTGATTAGAAACATTTCAATTAGTTATTAAAACAAAATTATTCATTGACCTTCAAGCATGATCAGAAGCAGGAATATTGAGTCCTTACTGAATTTCCAGGCCAGTATCCATCTTTAAGAGATCCAAAGCATTTTTCATATTGAGATTCACAAGAGAGCTGTATCTACAAGTTTAAATGTGAGTTACCAGCATGCCTCCACCAATAGGGAAGGGGCAGGTGGCTTTAGAAGTCTCTCCCAGTCTTTGTTTTTCTTTAATGTAAGCACAAGACAACACCGTAAGAATAGTTAGATTATTTTAGTTACGCATAATGAACCTCACAAGCTACAGAGGCACAGACCCTGTCAGTATTCTGCTGACACAGTGCTGGAAAACCAGAACGTAAAACTCACTTCTCTGTGATAGCAATGAACAAATGATTCAGCACAACAAAATGGAAGACAAGTTAGTTGCAGGAGATATAAAAGCTGTGTGACAATCAAGGTGACAACAAGATAACCTTTCACTTGTCACAACAGTTGTTTCCTATTAGACCACTTTGACAAGGATCAAAAGTTAAATTCCAGCAACCGAGTCAAGCTTTCAAACACAAATATTCAGTAGTCTTCATTGGAACATGGCTAGGAGAGTAACTTAATGAAACCAATCACCACCCTAGTGATCACAGCTCCCCAGATCCAAATCAAGCACAGTTTACCACCTTTCCTACTCAATCCCACCTACCTAACTGATATCTCTCTGCAGTGAATTTAGGGTTTTACAAGCCTTCACCTGTCCAAGATCTTCATGAAGTTGCCTCACCAATTCAATCACTGTTCAAAATTTGCACTCCTTTTCTGAAATTCTGTTTATCATACACCTACAACTGAGGCCATTATAATTATTATTTTGGTCAGATTATTTTTTACTTCTATCTTATTGCAGAACATTCCCCTTTGCAGGAAAATACCATTGCCTTCACATAGAAAGCTGACAAAAGGAAATCTGCGTTTCTTGATAATGATGGTATCACTCATGAGTATCACAGTCCTAAACTGAGATCTAAGTTTGTTTCATCTCCAGATTCAACTGATGTCTTTAAAGAAGCAGCCAGTGAATATTCAAAATCACCTTTTAATAAGGTTCTCAAGTTGTTTGTCTTTTGGCTTTTTTGGGTCTGGTTTGTGTGGGGTTTGGGTTTTTTTCTAAAAAAAAAAACCACACAAAACCCCTCAGATGACAAAAATTAGATTGTTAAATTCTGAAAAAAAAAATTACCACTGTTATGAGGATATGTTTTTGAATTTATACTTCTCAGGCTCTTCTCAATGTAAAGAAGTGCCTTTTGAAATGTGACAAGTGACAAAAGCAAGATACTAAAAATTATAGGAGGCAGATGCAAACCATGTGGAAATAACTTCTTCTGTAGAAATTATTTATGTAGGCTTTTTTTTTTTTTGGTAACTCAATAATAGTATTGTTACCAGCTCATATTAACCCTTTCAGTTACACCTGAATAAAAAAAAAAAACAAAACTCAACATTCTAGTTGCAAACCTCTCTCAAGCTGAGGAATGTATCTAGCCTAACAGTCTGGTTATTTTAGTAACTGGAAAAAAAATTCAATTCAAAGTGTACTTCCAATGATATTTTTCATGCAAGTAATTAACCTAAAATTAGGCGAAGGGGGCGGGGGGGAGAGGAAGAAGGGAGGTGCAGAGAGGATAGGAGGGAGGGAAAGAAAGAGAGAGGGAGGGAGAGAGAAGACAATATCTCTGGAACAGAAGACATAACAAAACAGAACAGCGGGAGAGATTCCAAAATTGTTGAATTAATTCTGCTCTTCAATGTTGTAAAGCTAGTTAGCCTGTCAGTTCAAAGACCCATTCTCCCGTTCCTTTAAGTCCCTGGGATAGGTAAACCAAAAGCTGGATTAATTGCTACTGACAGAGACATGGTCACGGGATTAGACCCTGCTAGTACCACAGAGGAAAAGCACTACTTCCACACTGCTCAAGTGTCTCTTGAGAAACAGATGTTGAGTACGTTTAATTCAGTGTTCTCTTTTCCCCAATAAAGGTACAGCCTTTACCAAGGCATGAAAGTAATGGGCAGAGAATTGGTATCATTTAATCCTTAAGTTTATTTTTCAATCATCATCTACTCATTTTCTCTCAAGACAAGCAGGGTTAAGTGTTATTAGCTACTGAGAGGGTCACATGAGGAAAACATCAACATCAGAAAATATTCAGATTGGAATAGAAGAAAAGCTTACTTGGCAGCTGATAGAGAATAACGGTAGAGTTCTCAAAGGAAGACAGATATGAATAATTTTCTGCAGAAGGATGACCATCAACTAGTAATGCCAGGTGAAATGAGCAAAAGATTGAGATGCCTGACAGGCAGCACTGATCTTGTTATCATCTCAGAAGGAAAACTTCTTCCTACTCAGAACCAGCTCAGAAGTAGGAAGCTGAACAGAAGGAAAATGCAGCTGTCAAAACACACCTACTACTGACTTAGAGAATAAAGAGAAACCTGCAAAACTAGAGATGCCCTACACACAAGTCTAGAAACCAAAAAAATATAAATATTTCCCTTCTTAAGTCTCAGTGTATTTTGTTTATTAAGAAACATGTTATTGACTAACCATCTGTAAAACAGTATTATAATGTATGCACACATTATACTCCATAATCTCCACCACACATCCATATGGTGGCCACTTGTAACAATTTCACTTTTACAGACAATTACACCAGATACCACAGCAGCTTCATATGGTAGAAACAGAAAACATTGGTGGAGTCTACACCACCTTTGTGTAGTAATTGGTAATGCAAAGCAGTGGGCTGTCTACCCACCTTTTCTAGATGCTAAAGAGAAGTGTTACACTTTTCAAAGTAACAGTTCATGGAAACACTGACCTTTTCTGTTCATTCTCCAAATGCACCCATCTTGTCATTCCCAGTACAGGTGTGGAGCTGCTACTAAGTTGAATACTTGGGCAGAAGGTCAAGCCTGCAACCTCATACACCAGCAATGACTACTCTGCGGGCTCGCTGTGTTTAGTTCCTTAGGTCTTCCTTTGAAACACTTAGGACCAGTGGCTTAGACTGGTGACCACAGTCCACTTGGTTATTACAGTTGTGTTACAGCAGTGTTAAGGGTTGTAAAATTTTAAACATTACAGCAAATAACGTCTCAGTTTCCATGTACATCTAAAGCTGTGGTACTCACAGCAGCCACCTAAATAAAAATGCAGCAGAAGAGAGAGAGAAGAATGCTTATCTCCCATACGGAGAAAAGTCTCCCTAGAGGGGAGAAGAGGAACATTCTGTGCATGTTGTGAAATTCACAGATTATCACTTTGCCAAACCCTCTTGCCCAAAGTTGCTGATTTCCCACCCCAGACATCCTTCTAGCCAGAAGGACTCAAAAGGCAGAAGATGACCACCTGTTTGGAGAAAATGGTTCAATAACAGTCATTTTAATCCAACACAACTTCTCTTTAACAGCCTGCAACTATTTCTGAATGGGATCACCACCGCTTTTGCAGGGCTAATTATCTAACCCCATTGCCATGTTTGTCCTACTGACTGCTCAATAGCCTTGCATAATTCAACATAAAAATACCATGAGCCTGTCAATGAGTCAGTATACTATAACTATCTTAAAAAGATAATACATGGCATTCAAAAGTATCATCTTAATTCAACGTTAAAGAATTTCCCCCACCTCCAGCCCAATGGATCTTGATTCCTTTATGCTGGACGCACATTGTCTCTATAGAGTGAGGTCTCTCTCTCAGAAGAAGCCTCCTTCTTTCCATCATTTATGAAGGCTGGCTTTTTGTCTGTTCCTTGTTCCTTCCAACAGCCTCCCATGCCCTTATTCCTGCTGCAAACTCCCCAGTTGCTGGTTCTTTCACTCCTTGCTTGCTTAAGCTTATGCATGGGGGGGGGGGGGGTGGTGTCTGATAATTAAGGCTCAGCTGCTTTCAAGCAAGAACCAATCTCTCACTACCTCCAGAGGGTCCCACCTAACCAACAGTGAATGCAGCAGTATGGAGTGTAAAAAATCACCACACAGGTGATTTTTTTGTTTGGTTTGGTTTGTTTTTTTAATAGACTATCTAGTCCACATAGATCAAATTCAAAACAAACCAATTAAACAGTTCAACCATGCACCAGATGGGTCACATTTTCAAAAAAGAATATATACTTTAGTTCATGAACTTCAGATGTGTTGGTATTATTCTGCTTCTTATGGTAAATGCCTGATGTCCTTAGGAGACACAACTCTTGTTCTCCCAGAAGTCTCTCCCACAGAGCTTTTAGAACTTCACAAACCCAACTTTTTTACAGTCATAAGTCACATGGCAATATAAATCTTCTCTCATCTCTTGGCTAACACTCATGTGAAGCATTTTATTTTGCCCTTATTGCTAATGCCCAAAAGATAAAGATCCCAGTATGAAGTGCTTATATACAAAATGGCAAAAAGGCACAGGCAAAAAGACGGTGCTTTAACTTTGTGGAATGAAGCTTATGAAAAAAGGGAGGGGGAAAAAAAAAAGCATTAGAAATGAATATGAGCGTATATCTACCAAACAATGCAGCAAAATGGTACGGTTATGATGACAGAAAACCAAAGAAAAAGGTTTTGTGAGGCAAATAGACCCAGATCCAAATCTGGATGAATGGAGGTCATCAGCAGTACTTCTACGTACTTTATCATCCACTGGATTGACCTTCCAGCTCTTCTTTGTGAGTATCTAACACTTGCTGTAATTTTAAATTCAAACTAAAGGTGAAGAGTAAGAGAAAATCTTGAGGCATTATGAAAAGAAACTGTGGTCCTGCTTCCATATTTTGAGGAGGCAGGAGGGGAGGAAGGGAAGGAGGACAAATCACCCAAAAAGAGCACAGATCTTTGCAACTGGTAATTGTAGTTTTCTGCATCAGCTGTACTCACCCTGAAGGCCCACTTTGTTAACACTCTTAACCACATCTACCACTTGAGTAACACTTGTAATTTATACCTCAGGGCACAGATCACAAGATTTCCTCAGCAAAACACTAATTGACATCACATGAATATGTTTAGTATCTTCTCATCAACACACTGGATGGCATTTTACTGTAGTGAAACACTGGCAGAGATATTAAAACAAATTTCCTATCCCAGGTTATTTAGTGACATTTTTTTAAAAGTTGTATTAAACTCTACAGGAAATGGGTCATACATATCTACCAAGCAGGCATTAAAAGGGGGGGTTGATTCACAAAACAGCCCATTAACTTGCATGCTTGTTCTTCAGATTCTGTACCATTTTGATTCTGCATTTTGAATAACTGAATTTCTTAAATGAATCAATAAACATTAAACTGGTTTCTCTTGCATCAAAGTTTTTGCTGTTTTATAACAGCATCCTGGTCTTATTTCAGAGAAGAATGACAGACTTACAGCTCCAGATTGAGAATTTATGACAAAACCCATAGCAAAAATTGCAGGTAAGAGAACTGAAAAAAAAACAGATGAAAATTAAGAAGCAAGCACAGGAATTGGAAGGGTTTTATAACAGATATACATAAATACCCAAGTTCTAATTACAGATGCTCAACATGACAGTTCAAAAAAGTAATATCCCTAGAATTTGTTTAAAAGGCATAAGACCACTCTGAAGTTTGTGATGTGAGCTGATGGCTCAGTTATGACAAACCCCAGTGCTTCAACCAAGTAAATTTTAAGAAAAAGAAATATATTTAACTCACATCTGCAGTGACTTGTCCCAGACAGTTCATACATACCTACATGAAGGAAAAATAGTGCAACAAAATCTATTTAATTCCCCAGAAGGTGATACAATTCGTTTGTGAAGCTTGCTGAGCACCACTAAACAACAGATAGGTGCCTGAGAATGACACAAAAATTCTGAAAACCTGTAATTTGTTTCTCTAACTCAGCATATTAGTTTTAGTGGGGACTCTAACATTAGTTCCTTTCTATCAAATTACTATTAAACTATGGTCTCTCTTACACGTTCAAATGCTGAGTCCATCATTCATTTCCAGCTATCCCAACAGACTTGAATACATGCACAGTTAGATCAGGCTCCAAGGGAACATAAGCTTTTATGCATCAGTCAACAACTAACTGATGAGGTTAAGTAGAAACTTTACCCAGGGGCAGGAGATTTCAATAACTGTCCTCTGTGGAGTTTCTTTGAGGCTCCGGTCTGGAACTGGCTGGGATCTGGTAATGCAAAAGGGCTGTGCAAGGCAAACATCTTAACCTCTTAACCACTTCTTGGTTAAGGCTGCCCTAACCACATATCCACCTCCACTGACTGATACATCTGCAAATTCTCCAACACCAATTTTCTGAAGATGTATTCAAATCACACCAGTTTTAGACAAGATACTAGTTATAACAGAATCTACAATAAAAAACCCAGTGCAAAATAATGCAGTGCAAATAAAATAGCGTATATGAAATAGCTGCGAGAACTGCAAAGAGGCCGAGACTAAGGCTTCTCTTCAAAAATAAAATTTATGTATTTAAAAATTAAAATGTTCCTTCTGTGTTTAAATTTTCAAAAGTGTCTCTCACTGCTTCCAGTTTATATTTAAAAATAAAGCAAACTTAAAATATTGCTAATGTAACACAGACACATGTTGGATTTCAAGAAACACAGTCTTATCTACAGCTAAATATTTATGCAATGTATCTAAGACTGACAATGAGCAGCCTACAAGGCTTTTTATAAGACGTGCTGAGCAGCAATAAATGTTAGAGGAAACCTCAGTTTTAAATATTTTTCACAGTATTTGATTTGCTTTTAAGTATAAGTTCCAATATTGAGAGTCACAAATAACAGGGCATTTACACCTCAGTTTTCACACTTGTTTTTCAAAATAAGCAGCCCTTTTTCATTAACACACACACTCAAAACTTAGTTATGTATAAATTACATTTCAATTTCAATTTAGGTCGAACATACACTGGATCACGTTATTGTTCCATTTACGATTCTGTCAATGTAATCTGCAGAAACAAATTTTGGAGGTTTCCTGACTATAGTTAACTACCACACAACTATTTAATACTGTTAAAATATGCAAGACTACAGTTGATTTATACAATAAAGATTGATTTTTTCAATAGTGCAAACTGGACCAACTTTTTTATTTTTTCTAATTTTTAAACAAAACATAAATTTAAAGAATATACAACAAAGAAAGGATTATAGTAATATGGCCAAAACTTACATAGTAATTCAAGGAATGAGGTATGCAATAAATTACTAATCTCACATGAAAAGCATTTATTACATTTTAGAGTGCAGTATTCTGTGCAGACCTGATTCAAGATTTCGTGGAACAGATCTGTTCAATGCATTAGATTTTGTCCTCCTAAATGTCATTTAAACTATTACTTCGTACATCAAAAAGACAGAATAAGGATGAAGTGAATAGACAAAAAAAGAAAAAAAATTTACATGATACAAAGGCCTCTATTGCTGGAGTATGAACTGAAGAAAAGTCTGGCATCTTCTATGCACAAGTATGAGAAAGATTACTACTGTGTTCAGTGAACCCTTGCCCACACATACATTGAGGCTCTCAAGGGGAAAGTGGGTCACACTCTAATCATAAAACCACACTGACTTGTACAAGAAAACATTTTATTACCCTTTAAACTTTTGTTTTTGCAGCTGCAAAACAGCTTTATTAAGAGAGATAACACATATGTGATCATCTGCCATCGTGGTAGCGCCTGTGCAGTATTACACTGTTAACACAGCTTCTTTTCAATGATATGTTACTAAAATGGATATACACTTCTAGGGACCTCCTATCTCACACTATTAGTCAAAAGAGAACAGTCATTAATCAGTAAAGTAGGTACATCTGATGAACTCACTGATTCACTAACAGTTTAATGCTCTGAGTTATATAGAGCATATTAAAGGATTTTGTTACGTTTGATTGTTACCGTGAGTTAGGAAAAAATGGACAAAATGGGAAGATTTAATAAAGTTGTCCATAAACCAGTCACAGAACCCAAACTCACAAAGCCAGGCATGGCTCTTGATATCATTCTTCCTGAAAAGAACAGGACTGCTTCTTTAATAAGAACCTTCACATGAAGTAAGATATATAGCAGCACACTTTAAATACGTCTTTTACATTACTTTCCAAAAAAAAAAGAATTATTTTTAGAAAAGAACAAACATATTTACATTAACCAGAATGTTCCAAAAAATGTTTCCACCTAAAGGCCTTAGGTGAACAATTTCATCCTGCCTTTAAATCGCTGCCTTGCATTCCACAGTGAAATTAAAACTCATTCTCATCCAAAACCCTAGATATGTCCGAGACAACTCAAGAGCAAAAATTAATAGCAGGTAGCCCCTCTGCACTTGTCACGCAACCTCAGAACTGTACACCTGCAAAACACAGAACATTTCTTTCTGCCCTACAGTACTAACTCCCATCTCCTTTAGCAGGCAACAAAAATACGTTCACCTTGCCACACGTTTAAAAGAGGTCAATTGACCAGGCATATTTTAGACAAGGATAAGGAGCTGAAAGGTTCTTCCTTGTCTTTCTCCCCTCTCCCCTTTTTAAATGAAGGTCAATTTAAAAAATATAACTCATACAAGGTTTCGACTCTGCCAGTATCACTTCCAGTGTTAAATCAATTGTTAATCTTGTGTGGTTTGTCTGCACTTTGTTCACTTAATCCATAACTTTAACTGAAATTAGTCTGTGACTGAGAAAAAAAGAGCTTATCTGAGAAAAAAAAAAAACAGAGAATGAGAACTTGAGTGCAGATGTTTAGGATATGTCAGAGAACACATTTGACTGCTAAGTACCGTTCCATTGTAAGCAGGCTGAATTTTCTCTTTAAGGCTAAGGATCCCCAAACAAAAAAAATTCTGGCTATGCCAGGAAAAATATAAGGACACAAAACAATATAAAGGATATATATATTCTGCCTGATTTATTTAAATTGAAAAAGACATAAGTGCATTTATAAGAATTGCTTTAGCTTTTGTATTTATCAGTGTCTTCAATCTTACCTCCATTACAGTCCTGACAGAATAATTAATTTCAGTCAATCAATCATTTAACAAAAACTCACAGGTGACCTCAAAATAACACATAATCCACCGAGAACCAGTCACAACAACAATCTTTAAATTCCCTTGGAAAGGAAAATTAAGTCAGCTATGTGTGGCTTGGGGCAACCTAAGCTGTAAATCTCTCTTTTCTGATCTCTTCATATAGATGAAAGAGTAGTGCCGCTCTGGATTACATAGAACAATTATGTGTTCTAAAAACTCAGGGAATCGGGTTTCAGACAGCTTTAATCACTACCAATTAACTGCATCTTTTGCCACCCTGTAATAGTTCCACCAGTGCCTATGAAGACTCAAGAATCACTTTAAGAAGCCAGCCCTTTACATTTAGGTTTGTGGATACTAAAAGGCCTGCTCATATTTGTCAACAAACCCAAACAGAGGTCACTTGTCTGATTGAAAAAATACCCACCTTCTCCCTCTACTGCATACCTTAAAAAAGGTGGAGCAGACTTTAAGCACTTGAGTAGGCTGCTACTAGTGTGAACACATGGAAGGAAGCGTGGATGTGGATTTCACAGTTTGCTCTGGCAACCACTCAGAGAACATAGACATTTAAATTAAAGTTTCCTTTTTTAAGGATATAAACTTCTTGTGCTGTCCTTAAACCAAGGAGTCATTCTCCTGAGCGGTACTGTCTTTGCTATTCCAAAGATTGGCAGTATGCTTGTTCTAACTTGCTTACAACAGCCTTTCCTTTGAAATTTCCCACCAGCGCACCACTCCCAACAGAACAACAGTGTGGATACTAAAAAAAGACAAGATACCATCAGCTGCCAGAATATTACCACTATGGGGTCAGTCTGAGAAACAGCAGACGACACAGTGGTAAAAATACTGATGCCTTTTCTATACTACAAACCTCATCATTGCTAACCATAGTAGTGCTTCACCACGGAGAAGTTTTATGAAAACCTTGGTGTAGAAAGCCACTCAGGGTTGCAACAAGATATATATAAAGTCATAACAGTCCAGAAAATGTGAAGCTCCTGAAATACAAAAGGCTCAGCAGTGTAAATCCAGGAAGATAAACTGACTGTAGTTTGTAATTCAACCAAGCAATGCAGTTGTTAGCTAGACAAGAAACCTTAGTAAAATTTACTTTTGTTTTTAATTACTCAAACAAAGCATCTTGTGCCCAAGGGCACCATGCTTTGATTTAGGAACACTAAATTCCTGTCCTTGTATTCCCTAGCAGGCAAAAACTACTAGATAGCAAAGCTTTCACAGCAAACCTAAAACCAAGGAAACTGCTCTCAAATAGACAGCAGCAGAGGAAATTAATCCAACAAAAAAGATGAACCCCACCTCTTCAAGGCTGCTGTTATATCAAGAGGCAACTAACTGAGCTGTTGTAAACTCAAGGGTACACAATGGGCAAGAATACACTATAAGCAAAGAATGGTAGAGGTAATAACTTATTAGACCAAGGAACATAGTTGTGAAAACTTGGACAAGCCTTTTGACATGCATATCATTCTTCACATCTGAAGCAGTATCAGCAATGTCTGATCTAAATATTAGTTGAGAAAAGCTGCTAGGAATTTAGCAAGATTATGCTAATCAGAGAGATAATCTGAGAGGAAAAAAAAAAAGTTAATATCTGTGGGGCAGAGAGGAGCTGGGCTCACACATGCCTAAAGCCATGATTCCACCTTCCCTATTTGTCTGCTGCTCTAGGCAAGTAACTACTTTGCCTACAGCTCAAGCAAGCCTGGTGAGACAGCTGAAATAAAAACCAAGAAAAGATTCTTTATACTTTCATTATAAACATGCTGGAACTTCAGCAGAACGAGCACATGTTTTGAACCGGCAGCAAGTATTTCAGGATTCAGTTTTGTGCTGCCAGAGAGACTGTGCCATGGCAAATAAATACTATGGCTTTGACTGTACAACTTCTTGTCTGAACACAAGACAGCTTTGAATGTAAGGCCACTGTCATCTCTTGAGAACAAAAAAAAATTTGGGGGGAAGTATGCATGCTAACACTGATCCACATCACACACACGCTTGTTCCATGGAGATTTGCTACAGACCTAAATTGCTCACAGTTTTGAGTCCTTTGCACCATAGCCAGAGCTCCTACCACCACATTCAGACCAGTCCATCAGAAGCTGTGCAAAGATGCAGTCCAAATCTTGACAGAGCTATGCCAGAAAGCCAGCACTACACTCTACGCCGACCTTTAAAATTTTTATTGGGTTAACTAGTTCTGGTTTTGCTTTTTCTTTTTTGATCTGGAAAAGATCAGAACAGCCCTTTTCTGGGATGCTCTTCAAATGTGCTTTAACTTTTTATCACAGCAACTCAGCCTAGAAAGGATGCAGTAGGCAACTGCATGGAAAGTTGAGAAATCTTTCATACCCTGTTGGTGCAGAAAAGTAACTTTTGTACTGACCAAGAGTTCTGTATTTGAGTAAAATAAAATGCCTGGTGTTTACTTGACAGAAACAGGTGATTCTATTCAAACTAGACAGGTTACAATAAAACATTTCAGCTACCAATTGCTGACTGCTTACTTCTACATTCCAACCACAAAATGTTGGTACCTTGATAGTCATTAACCACTTCTAATGCCTCAATGAATCAGCCATGCTGCAACAAAAAGTGAAAACTACCACTTTGTTTCCCCTATAAATGTAGATTGCAATACCCAAGACAGAAATAAACTAAGCAGCGCTGCTGGGCTGCACTTCTGAAAATTAAGTACTTCTGAGATGACTGAAAATTCCTGCAACAGTATTTTAGCTACAGTATCGCGCTTCTTTTTCCATGTTATTAAAGACTTTTGGGGTTTCATGGTTTTGGTATTCGTCAGTGGATTTTTCCAATATCGCTAGATCTTTTTCAAAGAAAAATTCTTGTTTTGAATTAGTCCAGGAAGCGATTAGCCTTTGATCTTTTGGAGTGATAGTTCAACAACAACAAAAAAAAAAAACCAAAAAAACCACATATACACTGAAGGCCCTGCTAACTGCAGCACAAGGGATACTATGTTCTCAAGACCAAGTGCAAAAACCAAAAGAAATATGAGGACTGAGCTGCCCGGGCACTTAAGGAGGCATCCCTACCCGAGATCTGGACTGAGGTATGTGGGAGTGAAGATCTGGGAGTGAAGATCTGGCAACACCTTTTCAGTGGCTAAAGACGACTGCTGCCAGAAGCCTGTCCTGCCCATCTGGCTCACAATAAAAACAGCCTCAGTGTAGTAGACAATATTCCACACCTCAGACTACAGATTATTTTTGAGTTATAAAATTTCTCCTGGATATGTCAAATGAGACAATACTAGTACTACACAGTAAGATAGAAGAGGTCTATTTAATAAATATCATATTATCTGCAGGTATTTTTAACAAGATGCACATGGTGTTTGTAAAAACTATACAGAGCATAAGATTAAACAATGCATTTTGTTAAGTTGACAATAAATTCTGTTTTAATAAGTCATATTACATAGGCACTATTGGTATTATTGGATTGTACATATTTTAGTATTCCTGGCAGTGAGAAAACAATAAACTTTTTTCTCTTTATTTCTTTAAGGGTGAAGGAGGAGTCTAAGTATGTTAAATGCTTAGAACTTTAATTAGAAACAAAATTGACTTGTATAAGACTTTAGAAGGCAGATATTGTTCGTGGAAGTAGGTATACATGAGGTCTGTAAATACCAGTAAATAACCCATACAAATGCAGAAAGAGGGCAGAAGCAACTTGCTGTGTTTATAGACCTCTATTCCCTTTCTCTGTGCCCAAACTTTCATTACTGTGAATAGAAATTTATTATTCTAAATGCAAAATTCAGAAAATATGAAAATTAAGGATATCATACCTTGTGTACAGTGCATAGTTAGGATCTAGCTTGACCTCAAGTTAGATTTACTCCTAAGCAGCAAACTTTGTTTTTATACTTTAATGCACAAAAGTTGTGAGGCATAGACCATGCAGTATACAAACATACATCGATATAGTATACCGCGGTTCTGTTGTACACTAATATAGATCCAGACAAGTCTGGCCTTATCATGATAGATTATTCTTTAAAAAAAATATAATTCTCCTCTAAGCATAAGTAATTGCGATTACACTGCAAAGGCAAGAGGTGACTTTCTCCAAAGTTAAATAAATAGTTTTGTAGGCTGCAACTATAAAAATAGAATATCTCTATGAAAACATATGTTGGCCCTAAAAACTGCACTAGGACCTTTACCTAGTGCTCATTTAAAAAACAAAACAAAAAACTATAACAGCAAAAACTTTGTATGTTTGAATAACTGTTCAATCACTTATTCATAGATTCCCTTGAATTTAACATTTTATCGACTCCTGTATAGATATTAACATAGTCTTGTGATAGTGTGTAATATATTGCCCACATTTTGGAGAATTAACCCAAAGAAGAGAGAGGGCTGACATTAACACTTCCACAGGTTTAGAGCATTTCAATCCTTAGCTTAATGTGAAATAAGATATCACTGGGTTTTTAAAGGTACTGAGTATCCATAATTCCATGTAGTCCATGAAAGATGCAGATGCACAAAGAAAGGAAAATAACCCTACATATCTCAAAGTCAGGTAGCCAAAAAATAACTCATCAAAATTAGCAGACACTTTAAAATGTAGGCCTCAGTTATTTGACTCTAATTAAATGGAAGTTGCAGTCAGAGCCAGGATTAGAAGCCACAGGGGATCCTTTGATCTCAGTTTCTCAGACGAGGCTGCTTTTTGCACTGCCGCACTTTCCCTTCACTTCAGCAACTCTTATGCTGCTGCTTTAGCAGAAGAGCCAAATCAACTACAGGCATGTGGTTGGGAAGGAATTTTTGGCATCTCTACAAACATCCACAAATGACATTATCTTCAACAGATGAAGACTGATATTTCCAAAGTCACAAGTCCTCCTAAAGCTTTGGTCCACTGGACCCTCACAGTCCATGTTTTTCTGAATATTTTATACAGGTCAAGCATACTTTAAATTGTTTACAATTACACAGTGGCGCATCCAAAATACATGCAATATGGCATTGCAGAAGACAATAAATAAAACCTTAAAAAGGTGACAATATACAGTTACTACAAAGCTAACACTCTATATAAATACACTTGGAGGGCATTTTATACTCTGCCTTTATAAATAACCATTTCTCCTTCTGTCACAAAGCCCTTTTCCAAAATTAGTACAGGCATTAGACTCTTGAGAAATAGCCCGAGGAATGTTTAGCTTGTGAACTTCAGATATGCATTTTGATAATTAAGAAGGGAGTGTAAAAGTAGTCTTTAATGAACTCACAGCAAAAGGGATTCATATTTTGTCTTCATACGCCAAAAAATAAACATGCAAAACCAGAAAATTTTAACTAAAAAGAATTTTCCAGATGAATATAAATGGGTTGTCAGGGAACTGTAACATAGTAATACATACAAAATTGAATAGAAAGTTTACACTTGCTATAAAGGCCCCAATCCAGGGGTTGGCACATTTTGTGTCACCTCTACTGTATGAAGCTGACCTCCACTACCAGAAATTGAAAATGGAGCTTCACCGAGCAGACAGGGCTACATGACAGTGCTATGGCAGCACAGAATTGGTGCAGATGTCCCCAGATCACCCGCTTTCCAAAAAAAGCGCAACTGTGAAAGAGGGCTGCAGAGAAGGCTTTCAGGTACCTTAACTGTCCCCATACCTGAAAGCAGATGTAATCTAAAACCTAATTTAGCAGCTCTAAACTACACAGGAGCATCTCACTGTGTTACAATAGGCCCAGAATTATTCACTGCACCTCTCCACCACTGTCAAGGACCACGAAAGCTATTTTTAAAAGTAATCTTTTTTAAAAAAATCTGACCATTCTTCCCAATCTACTAATAAAAATGAACATTACTATATAATAATCATCTAATGAAATTACTTTCTGAGCACATTTTGTTTTCTACATAAAGTTATTTTTGAAGCTACTGAACAACATACACAAAGATTGAACAACGTATTAAGTTGTAAGCTATTCATTTTGGAACGGATCTGTACAGACTACAGATTTCAGCAAATGACTCACTGATTTGCAAACCATTAACACATGATATGGACAATTCAAGACGACCTTTTCTCAGTGGGCAGAGATCTAAAAATGAATTAGTGCTCTATTTTCTTTATTATGGAAATCTCATTTTAGTGCAAGTACTACAGCTTGCTAGGAAGATATAAGAGTGACTAACAGCACAATGAATTGACAAGATTTTTCTGCTACTGATTGTGCTGTTTCTATACATACAATTATGAAAAATATCAATAAGTTTCCCCTCTCAAGAAGTACATTAGACAGTCAACATTCTTTTTTCATAACTTAAAAAAGATATCTTTTAAAGATACAGGAAAGACTAAACACTTTGAGTGACAATTTTTGCTAGCATTGCAACTTCTGCTGTGCTAAGCAGTAGAGGCAGCAGCTTAAGTTCAAGAAATGTAGATTAGCTTTTTTTTTTGAACAGTTTTGTCCAGCTTCCAACAATTTTGTTGCACATACAGGTGACAAAAGCATTTTTTTCAGATCAACAACATTTGACAATGTCAGGAACTTTTTATGCAGTTTAAATAGAGAGGAACACACCCCCCAGAATATTCACATGTACTTTTGTAGATGTGCTTTACACTGTTTGCTTACGGTATACAACACTTAAGAAATCTGTTCCAACTCACTTCACCTTGAAAACTCTCTAACACCTGCATTTGCAGATTTAGATTACACAAACAAAAAAAAAAGTGCTATTCAGATGCAAAATAAGTTGACTTCTGCATTTAAAAATGTAGAGATGTCTTCTCTCTCAGAAGGCTAAGTCAAAGCTCAGCTAGCTAATCTCAAGGAGGTCAATTTGTTTAAATATGTACTAGCTCCACTTTCTGACAATCTCTACTGTAAATCTCTCATTAACCAAATGATACTCAGTTTGAAATATTAATATCATGGTCATGAAAAGGGCAACAAAAATTAAGATAATGCTAGCCTGTTGTGTCCTTCTCTCTGGAGCATAAGCTGTTGCTATGGTTTCAGTGATTTTAAATAACTATCCTTAAAAGAGTGACCATTGTATCAAATGAAATGCCTTAAAACTCTTTCCAACCAGCCCAGTCCATTTGCTAATTATGTGTATTTTCCTTCTTTGAAATTAAGAACACGAGTCTAAATGGTATTGAAAGCTCTGCCAAAAACATACAATAATAAAACTCAAAATGCCTGATGCAACAGACATAGACATTCTCCACGGCCAGTGGTGCATGGGTTTAGGATATAAAATGGCTGTAGCCATAATTAGCCAGGGAAAGTTATTCAGTCAACCGACATGGAAAGAGGGAGTCACCTTACAATCATTCTGTTTGGAATAACTCAAGACCAAAAAGGAGAATTTATCAAAGTCTCCTGGCTTGTTTTGGGTTGGGCTTGGTTTTGCCATCACTTTTAAAGACACTCTTACTATCAAGGGTCACCTCTTGGAAAATTGACCTCTCTAGAGAGAGGTTTCCCTAACTTTGACAGTGATACAAAGAAAGGAACGCTGCCTGAGAGAGAAAGAGAGAAACCACAGTAAACAGAGTTTAAGTTTGGTATTCTAACACTGGCGTTTAACAATAAGAAATAAATTGGGGGGGGGGGTTTAGAAGAAAATGCTCTGATATGGCCAGCATTCATTAGAACACAGTAGTAGGTGTCTAATAAAACAGAAATTTTGTAGAGCATTTTAGCACTTTGAAAAGCACATTTCTAATTACAGTTTGGATGTTCATTCTGGGACGCACCATAGCCCTTACAAAGCCCTTCTTACTTTTGAATGACATAAGAGCTGAGAAAAAGCAGTAGTTTTGCTTATTATGTGAGATGGTATTTTTCAAATACTAACTGGTGGGCAAAATATATTGCTATAAGTAGTAGTAAGCCTTATGTTAATGGAGACAGAACAGAATTTTGAGAAGAGAAGCCAGACCTTGGAAAGATATTAGGACTGGTAAGCTGTTTTTCTGGATTTAGTTAAAATTTCATCGGCGCTGTGGGTAACATTTCTAGTTTTGTAGCTGAGTTTTCAAACAATGAAATGTTCCTGCTTCACACAAGTAAAGGAGCTAAATCACTTCTAAAACTCTTAGCAAAAATAAGTGTTTTGAGTCAATGTTGCTCCAGGTAACATTCTCTGCTTTGGGACTAAAAATAAAATCATTCATTCAGAATATAAGTGGGGGAAAAAAGCAAGCTCTGCAAACTTTTAAAAAATGCTTCTTCCTTCTGGGTTTGAAGCTAAGCTCACTATTTATGAGAAATCTTGGCAGACCACAAAAATATGAAACAACACAGTTGCAAAGAGTACCAATTCTTCACCTTGTGTAAAATGATAGGATTTTCACTACAGACATTGGCAAGTTATTGAAGAATACATATATATAAAAAAAAAAAGAATTCTGTTTAGTACTCATTTGCACAAGACTTTTTGAGCCATGTGAAAGGTGCTAAGCATAAAGTTCCCTAAATTTGGTAGGAAACAAAATTGCTTGGCACCTAACTGAAACTGGCCAATGAATGGTTTCAATGGTCAACTCAGGAATTCAGGAAAGACACAGTGAAGTCAATGAAAATTCCTTTGAATAGGCTTTAAATCAGAACAGGAGTCAAAAGGACAGATGACTAAACTTGATTAATTTCTTCATTTCTATGCAACTAACAGTACTAAACAGTCTCCTTTGCTAATATTTAAACTTAAATGAGTGACTTATTCTGTGTGTGATCCCCAGGAGATTAATCAAGAAAACAATAGAAGAATTGAAAACAGTCATCTATCCTACAATCTTATCAGAAGTTATAAATTTACAGAATTTTCACATTATGCCCATACTACAGTAAAGACTTTACAAAAGGGTCCAATAAGACTCTCCCAAGTTAGAATGGTGGCTTCACATCACTTTAGTGCCTTAATATGTTGCATGATATCCAAGCAAGCAGCTATCTACAGTTTTCCTCATTTATTCCTATGAATAAGTGACTGTGATTTTATCTACAACTTCTCCTTTGTGCATGCAAGTGTGTGTGTTGTCATGCCCCAAGCAGTTCTGTGGAGTTCTCAGGGTTGAAGCAGCTCTTTTTATTGTAATCAGTTTTCATTACAGTCCTTTGATCTCTCTCCATTCTTTGTATACAACACTTCATCACCTTTATTTTCTGTCATAATTGCATGTGAAAGATTTCTCCTTTGATAGACCCTGAATGCCAAATCAGTATCGAAAAGAGTGTTGAAAAGTGTCATGTGCTCTGTCTGCTTTAGAAGGCATCCCATACACCTGTGGAAGACAAACAATTTTTCAGTGATCTGACATATCTATCATCCGTCCACAGGATATGAGCTGTTCTGTCTGCTTAATAGCAAGGGGCTATGCATAGCAAAATAGTAACCGCTGAAAGAAATGTGTAGCACATTGCAAACTGTCTGGCAGCCCTCCCTAAGCCTCATCTCATTCTGGCCTGCTGATAATTCACAGGCTGTGTTCCCGTGTGCTCATCACTCCGGCAGTAAGAGTGGCTAGATGGGGCCCCCTGTCTCTGCTCCCTGTCACACTGTCATTCAGGTGTGTCTGTCTGCCATCACCTGCTGACAGAGCCACATGCGTCTCAATTACAGAATAGGCCTCCATTCGCACGGCTGATGAAGATGTTCAATCTGTACCGGCTAATAGCATTCTCCCTTAAAGATGTGTCTTTGGGGGCTTGTGAAAGCAGACATCAGGTGAAGCCTGTTGCCTGCTACAGAATAATATTTCTCACCATGATTTGGTAACAAATTATCAGTGGCCAGTCCTTTTCTCTACAATTGTACACCTCTGCCATCCCCTGCAATGGTAAAATACAGTGAAGGGGTATAAAGATTCCCCCCCCCCCCCCACTTCAGTGTGAGGACAAGTGATTAAGCAGAAAAACTGGAAAGCCTGATATGATACCATATCAAAGTAATTGATTGTTCCTTTATATTACAAACTTCATTCATTTTTATAACCAAGGATGTTTTTAACACTGCCGACACAGTAGTGCTGACATGCAAATTCCGCTTGTTGGGGCAGGAAAAAAAAAAAGGTACAAGGAGGGAAAATTCTTGGAAGATTATAATGTTAGATGTATTATTGTTATGTATGAACCCCATATAACCAGGGAGGGTAACACTCAGTGGTGCCTGACCAGCAATGATACATGAATTATTATTGGGTTTATGCCAGATTTTCCTTTTGGTGTTTTAGATTCCCCTGGGATTCAAGTTTTAATACCTATATGTGCATCAGGAAGCATCATGTTACGAGGATTTCTATTTAGAAGTGATCTCTGCACTAGGATTATGCAGAACGTGAAAAAGTAAATATAGAACCACACTCTACGGGACCAAGGTTTAGAAGAACGGTATAACATTAATGTTATTACAGTTATCATGACTAATAGTAGTAGTAATAAGGTGTTATGCAGTTTGTAAATGCTCAGGATAAAATATGAGGTTTCATTCTCATACAAGGTAGGTTATTAGGTAAGATCTTTAATGAATCTATGAAATATTCCATAGCAAGTAATCAGCAATCATTTGTATGCAGTCTTGGCTAAAACCCCAGGAATGAGAAATGAGCGCTACGGAAAGAAAGGAATTTGCAAGCAGCAATTTCTATTGTTAGGAAAGTTAAGCCTAGATCTCTTGAAGTAAAAAAAAAAAAAAAAAGGTTTAAAAAAAAAATTACAGTTGTATATTGTGATGATAATACACGACAGTAAAACCTAATAAATAAGTGGCTAGTTTTGCCAAGGTTCTCAGCTACCATTTAGAGCTTTCCATTTGGAGTAACAGGTATCCACTTCAGAGACTGAAGCAACTAATACACACTTCTTTATAGAGCAAATAGGAATCCTGTCTGGAGTCCTCACTCTGTCCCAGATTAAGATGGAGACATTTGCCCTTTTCTCGGGTAACTGACAGAAGATCAAGCAAGTTAAGCCAATAATTGTTCTGAAAAATACAAAATTTACAGACATAATCTTAGCTCACATAAAGCTTTTTAAATGTAGATTCTGCTGCTGTGCAGCTCTACACACTCATTACATTTCCCATTTTTCTCTCTATAATTAAAAAAGTACTATATTCAATGCTTTTCAGACCTACAAGTTACTCCTTCTTGACCAACAACACTTTTCTTCTTCCCTCCTGACCATAATCTTCCCTTAAATAGGGAATTTTCTTCAGTTCTCAAAATGCACTTTCATTCAACAGGCTTTAAAATCAATAGTGCTTCATGATCAAATCCAGATCCACATATTGGGACTTTACATTAAAATTAAAGTAACTGCTATTAGTATTAAATAGAATTCATGCAATATTTTTACTTTTGCACAGATGGATACATTTTTGCTCAGATTTCTCAATTTCCCAGCACTCACAAATGTTAAATGAGATCTATAGCATTTAAACTAAACAGCTCACTTCTCTGACATCACATACTAGAATTAAAAATTATAATATCCATCAACAAGTAGCCCAACACAAGTAACACATATTGAAAATAAAGCTACAGTTATCTTTCTCTGACAGTATTACAAGGAGACATAGACCCGCCTGCCACATAGGTACAAATAACAGAGTCCTTGATACTTACATCAGGGCACCACTCAGCATGTGTTCAGTTCTACTCCTCGATCAACCATCTCATTTATGCACTTTTTCTGAACACGAGCAAACTGATTGAATGAAAGAATAACTACCATAAACCAGAGAATATTTATGCCTAGGTTATGCCTCCTTGAACTCAGATGAGTTACTTGCACAAAATCCTTCTAGATGATGACCCTTAAAACACTGGAAAGCAAGATTATTATTCAACAACAAGGAATATTTGCAAGACTGAATATAGAAAATGAAACTCAAGGACAGCCATGTAGTCCCTGCCTAGATTTAATCTTTTCAAGATTCAAGATATTAGATTAAGCTCAAGAGCATTCATATACAACTAGCAGAAATGAGTAATTATAATTGGGTGTGACAAGCAAAGGAGGAAGGTAAATCTAGTCCTCTCTCCCCCTTTTTTAATTTTAAAAAGGCATGGATTGTGACCGCAATCAACAAATAAGAAATCTTAAAGGCCAAAATTGCTTCATAGACAGATTTCTTTCTTCTTTACTTCTTCCTGACCCCTACGTGGGCATAAATGGTGACCTGCTAATTTGTTTTATACTCAGTCCTACTCCTAGTGTTGTCAAAGATAACTGGGCTAAACAGTCAGGCAAATAAAAATATCCATACCATAAAGGCAAAGTCACAGTAACAGACTGTGTGGCTGTCTGAATTGTGAAAGAATACAAAGTAGTAAAGATTTATGTGTATGGAAAAGATGTTAAATCCCAGCTGGCAATTTTTGTGCATAGACCCAATTCACTCTGTGCAGTTCCGCAAATTTTGAAAATAGCTTAACTTAAAATAAAAAATTACACAGGGAAAGAAAGGAAACCCTCAAGTAAGGTCAATACTTAGGGCCTTTCTACCTCCTAAAGAAGGATTAGACTCAATAAGGACTGGAAGAAGAAGAAACTTTTCAAAGAAAAGGAAACTTACATACTCTGTCATTGTTTATAATATTATTTATTATTATTAACAGAAAAACCTGTGACTTGGACAGAATCTTTCTCGCTTTTATATTTCTTCAATAAATCTTCTAAAACATATCCTCTTTTTACCCTCTTTTTAGAGCCAAACATTTGAGAAGTATCTCAATTTTCCTTGTTTTTTCCTCCCACGTCTCACACGTGTCTCTGTTTCTATCTCAACAGTTTCTCAAGACTGGAAGATGAACCTCCATTTTCTTGATAGTCTAGTCCAGTCTAGTGTCTTTAAGGCACAAAAACTTCCGACTATACCTTCTGGTAATATTAAAGCACCAAAGAAGATTTAACAGTTTCTAGTTTTGAAGTCTGTAAGCTATTTTTATATCAAAAAGTATTACAGAAAAAGCAACTGTCAGCAATATTTAGAACAGCAATTCGGAAGATTTAATATTTTACACAAAATTATTGTTTAATATTAATGATTACACTCCTTCGTAGAATACAGAAGTGTCATAGAAAACAGTTTGAGACTTTTAAAAGTTAAGATCTGAGCAGACAAGGCAAAAAAGGAGAAAGAAAACAGAGGTAGACAGTGATTAAATCATTTGCCCAAGGCTACATAACAGGTCAAAGGCAGAAATGTGAACTGGAAACAATTCCCCTAGCTTTCCAACACAGTTCCTGAACACCAGGCTATCCTGAGTTTTTAAGTCTGACATAAAAAAGCTCTCCAATGAAGAATTAGTATTAACCTCATTGCCAAAAATCTATGGAACTCCTAATTCTGACACTTTGTAATTGTTTTAAAGACTCTGCATGCACATGTGTGTGCATGCAGCTGTAATCTGGTGCCTCTTGGCTAATCATGAGTGTTGCCTCACACTTGCGTAGGATGAGAGAACTGCAAAGCTGATCAAAACTGTCACCCTTGGGTCACAGGAGTCGACACTTTAGATTATGCCAGAGGATGCCCAGGGTGCATCTGCTGACATTGTGTAAATCATTGTTATTTATTTTTTAAAAACACTTCATAAATAATTTTAACATGAAATATGTTCTCTATGAGAGAAACACTTCAGGAAAAAGGTGACATATTAGAATGATTGCATTTTTTTTAAAAATTTATTCACCACAGTACCAAGTATTCAGTGTGATGTAACTTGAGTTATGGACCCATCTCTCTCAATACAGATTTCTCAGTGTACAGAAATGCCAATATTGCGTAGTGGTGTTGATGCAATAAACGCAACTAAGAAAATGCAGTCTATAAGAAATGAAGGGATCCATAACTGCACAGCACATTTAAATGAATAAGCATAATAAATCTGTGAATACAGACTTCGTGTACCTTGACTCAAAAGCAAACCCAGCAGAGATGTCAGTAGAACAGAACAATGTGTAAAAAACTCAGTGTCACACACTGCTCCTTCAACTCAATGTTTACAGTCATTTTAATCTATTATATCATTACAGACTTTCTCTACCCGAGAAGATTAGACCTGTATTTGACCATCTCCACATTCCTTACAATCAAATCCCAGCATCTCCTGATGCCAGCAGTCCAGCAGCATTTCATGAGAGCTTTCTAGCTGTTAAAATACCGTATACTTCCATAAGATTGTTATCAGCAAACATTTTCTGGAAACCTATATCCAGAAAAAAAAATAATTGTAACGTTATTTCAAGCTGTTACCTTGCTAAAACTAACAGCTCTTTGTTAATGAATCAAGTTATCACAAAGTTGGTATGATCTCATCTCAGAGATTGCCTGTGCATGCCATAGGCTGAGGTACTGCATATTTATATATTCAGGTTAGAAGAGTTAATTGTATTCACCTTTCTTACTGCAGAGATTTTATCTCTTACTTTTATTTTATTAAAATATCAAAGACTCTAACCCCATTTTTGTTATTGGGCTTCTGACAGTCTACCTGAAAGACAGGCCCAGTCTTGTATAAAATACACACTCAAAACCTTAATGAAAAGCCAGTAAGCTTTGCTTTCTTGCAGCAGGAGACTTACCTACCTGAAGACCAATTTGATTCATTACGCCAGGAAAACTTCCTTAAATAAGAATTCTTATTTTCAGGACCTTGCTACTAAAAACAGATATGAAATATATCAGCATTCAGGCTGGCAAAATAATAAGAATTGAAGTGCTGGAAGTTTACTCTGGAAAAGTAAATGTTCTTCCATAACACCACAGGAAAACTCATTTTGTTTAGGTCTTTCAAGCTCAGTTATAATGCAGAGGAAGAGACAGTTGTACCTAGTGCATGTGAAAACAAGAAAATAGCATGAGGTACAGAAGCAATCTTTGTTCTTTAAAAAACAAACCACAACATTCTAAAGTGGTTTATTTTTACACGTTAAAATCTATTCAGTTACACAGCACAGAAAACAAATACAAAGATATTTATGCAACACGGTCTACTGTATCACCATGCTTTTTTTAAAACAGAAAATTTTCCCACCACTCACAATCCCATCCTAAGTAAGGATTCTCGGTATTCAACACAGTTATTTCCTAACTGAAACTGCAGAAAGCAATCTGTAACTATTGATCTACTGCTTTGGCTGGAGCTGTAATCTGCCTAAGTTAGCCAGAAGCGGACTGCCCTGTCATACCCTCACAACACTATCGCTTGTTTGACATTTTTTGAAAGACATTCAATTTGGCAATAACAATAGAATGAAGTAATGGGTTTATTCATTTATATACAGGGTTGAATAAGAGAGCATAACCTCTTCCTAGCTCTGTTATGAAAGACCTATCTCAGTGGATATTATGCTTTATGTTCACTCAGTAGGATCTTTGCTCACACTGAGAGCCAGAAAAATGTCAGCTATGACATGAGCCAGGAATGCTCAAACTCTGTTCAGCGGATCACTGCTGGACCATATTCTTTCACCCATCGAAAGTATTAGCTGTGACTTCAGGCCTCACCTATGTGTTATATTCATGATGATGAATCATGGACACACGGCTCCAGCTGCAACATCAGTCAACGGAAAAGTCACCTATACTTCCAAGTTAATAGAGCTGATTGCGACATTACTTACATCCTGCAGTAATCTCTGAACCCACCTCACAGAGTAGCACTTTACTTTTGAGGCACAGAGAAACAGAAAATCTTGTTTCAAACCTATAGCAAGCAATGGAATTAGGCAGGCACTGTAGTAAAAACAAAATACAAGAAGAGATGGTTACTGCACCAAAGACCTTGTGATATCCTGAGCTCCCTCAAACAGCTAGAACATACACCTTTTCTAAACATTGCCTTTCCAAAGAAGTCCTTCCAGAACAGCTGTCATGCTGATATCAAGAAATCATGAGTGAGGAGGGAAGAGGGTCAGATAGACTTTGGGGAAGCAAGAAAGGTGTCATCAGTGCCAGAGGTTCAACAAAGATCAAACTTCTAATTTCAGGACAACCTCATAAATAGAAAGGAGCTGGAAAGAAAATGCTGAAAAGTCTCACATCGTAAGAAATCAAAACAAAAAACACATTCCAAGACTTGTGTATACAGAATACTAATAAACACAGGAATGGGGCCTTTAAAGAGAAGAGAAACTGCCTCCAACTAAATAGCAGCAATTTAAATCCCTGCCTTTGCCTGATAAGGTACAAACTACCCAGCTAAGCTGTCCAGAGATGAAACTAAAAAACCTGACACTGGCAGACTCTCTGGGTTTAACAGAGCTTCCTCATTAATTATCTAAACATTGGCACTGCTACTGTGAACTCCCAACTATGCAGAGCAAGAAAAATTCATTTGGCCACAAGCACTTGAAGGTTAAAAAAAAAAAAAAGAAAAAAAAAGAAAAGAAAAAAGCTGCATTTCACTGGATGCAGCATTTGTATGCTTATCTACGGGTTTTAATGTCACTTTACAGTTAATAATTAGCCCTCCTCTGGCCTGCACAAAGAGTGCCACTGAGACAAAGGGAAACGTTAAGTGTGTTAGCTATACTTGCCACTGGTATAAATAGTCAAAGGGATGATTAATGAATGAGGGGGAGAATTAAACAGAGCAGTGAACAAAGACAAAGCCCGTTTGCTTGGCTGCCCACAAACCAAGACAAGCTGCATCCATAAAGAAACTACAGAAAGTGACAAACAAAAAATCAGCTTAATAGACAGCTCATGAAGACTTTATTTAACCCCACATTATGACAGCCTCAGTGCTTTATTAACACTCTGACATGTTAAGATGCCAGGGTCATTTGAGGCTAAAACACACATTTGTTGGGGGGAAAGGCGGAGAAAAGAAAATGCACATTTTTGTGCCACAGAAAGAAAAACAGAGAAGGCCCAAGTAACTTAAACAACACCCTTCAGTTCTCCCTTGTGGAGCATGCCAAAATCGACATTTTTAAAGAGTTGTTTAGAGATGTCAAACAAAGCAGATGAAGCACTAACACAAGCGGCCCAGGAGAAGGAGCTTGACAGGCCTTATCCTCCTCTTCAAATGGCTACAGTTTTAGACAGACGCCTTTCAGATGAAAAAAATTGCAACGGCTTTAAATTTAAAGCAAGTTCTACACCCATTTTTTCCCCTTAAATGAGCTCATGAACATCCCCAGCTATTCTCCACAGATTACTACAGGTACCTAATATCCTATATAAACATCTATGATTTCTGAATGAAAAACCCTGCAGTAAAGTTGATAAACACAATATAGTCCAGCACCTTTATTGCTTAGGCCATTTTTTTAACATAGACAAATTAAATATATACTTTAATTTGAGTTATCTTGCTTTTTCTTCTGGTAGGTAGAGGGTTGGGGGGTTTTTTATTTTTAAATAAAGGTAGTAACTTTCACAAATAGTCTGCTTCCCTTCATCAGCTGCCCAATGCACTGGACAAATCTAATAAACCTCAGATAAAATGGGATATACAGCAAAGTACAGAAAATATTAAAAAAAAAAAAAACCCACAGTGAAAACCCACAACACATGAACAAGTGCCATAATAAGACAGAGAAAAGAACTTTTTCTCCAGCTTATAATGCCTTAAGTGTGCAATTGCATAAGTAACGCCCTCAGTAGCCACATCTCCTAACAGGACAACACACTATATATTTTGTTGTTACCAAGAAATGACAATAAAAACTTCCTCTTGTTGCTATGGATTCAATATTGTATGTTCCTGCAATGTCAAATTTTTTTTTTACTTTTTCTATACCGTTATACAACTTATTTATTAAATAAATATAACTGATCTACAGAGCTTTTTAAAATTAATTTTACATTTTTAGTAGAGATATTCTTATCCTCTCAAATCATCATTAATATTCCTTTAAGCTTCCTGTCCATGCTTTTTTCACCATACAATACCATTCTCTCATCCATCCTCCTACTGCTTGCCTTCCTTTTGTATGCCTCTCCACTGGATTTTCTCCCTGCAATGTCTGTGAAAATAAGCTGGAACAGAAAGCCACTCTATATTACTTAAATTCCTCTCTCTACACACCCCAAACTGATACCTCTATGACTGGCAAAGAAAGCTACTTCTAATAAACAGCTTGATGATCTGAAAACTAAACAAGCTCAAAACTTAAGGTGCAATCACGCGCAAAAATCATTCCACATTTTCTGCTAAAGACCCTCATCTTCCTCTGCAAGAACAAATTTGTTGAGGTTTCTACTTTCACTTCCATCAAATACACACCCTCTCTACAATATTTAAATCTTCTCCATCAACAGCATAATATCTCCTAAATCAGAAAGCAAAACTGCTTCAAACTCCATTCACAGAGAACTGTAATTCTGTTTTGAGAAGTGTCAATATCAGATGTATTTTCAACAAACAAGGCAATCCACAGTCATCAGGGCAACTTGGAGAGAAAACAACGTAAATTTTCCATTTTGAAGGATTCATTTTTATTCCCAAATGTTAGTAAAGTTAGATCAAGTAATACGAGAACTACCACAATACAATTTGCACTTTTCCACTATGCATTCAAGGCAGTGCTTTTTGAATACTCATAAGGATCCCTGGAGAAGGGTATTTAGTGTGTGAAGCAAGCACAGAAGCATATGACACCGTCCTCTGCCCTCCCATTTCTAAGGCATAGCAAAACTCCTTATATCAAAGCTGCTCTCGCTTTGTGAGGAATGTTCAGATATTTGTTTTCTGCAAAAAAACTCCAGCTAGCAATTGAATCTGCATTGGTGAGTCCAGATCATGTGCTGACGTTATCTGGACCAGCTTATACACTGCAATAACTTTTTGATTTTACCAAGGGCATTCAAAGGAGACTGAAGAGAACTGTCCCTTACGGTGCCCAAATTCTCCCAAGTTTCAACACTCTTTTTTTATGCTATTTCCTCTATTAAAAAAAAATAAAATGCAATCTCACTTTGGAAGTTAGAACAACTGTTTTCTCTGATATGTTATCTTTTTAGAAATAATTCCAATTCCAAGTCAAATCTCCAATTAAACTTGAGTAACTAACTCCTCTAGATTCTTTTGAAAGCTCTAGATGGATTATATATACTTGTAGCTAAAACCTCTCTTGGTATATATCTCAAAATACAGAATGTGCTATATAACAGAAACGCTGTAAAATTTGCCTGAGCCTTTCAAATTTTGAGTTCTTAGCCCAGTTCTGATTGATTATCAAACCTGGGCAGATCTTATTTTAATCTGTAACACCTTCCAGAAACAACTTCTCCTCTTGCCCATTGCAATTTCTTTAAAAAGTTTTGATGTAAAATTTGAAATGCGGGGGTGGGAAAGGTAAGGCTTCTTCTCCAGGTGTCCTAAGAGGTGAGAGACAACTTAAGGAAGTGTTCTGTATCAGTTCTCACACATGCCAGCATACTGTTTTTATTTTAAGAATGCAATGAAAACCGATCATCTGAGTAACTAAGAGGTAACAGCTTCAACAGGGAAAGCCATATTTTCCTGGGGGACCAGCAGAAGGAGGGAAACAAGTAATCTCCGTGTTCAAGTGTGATCTCTACAGGTAACTGCCACATGCAATCGTATATCCACATCTACGATTTGCAGGCATTTTTAGTGCCTTGTCTTTCTGCAACTGCCAATAAACTCACTGTTGAGCTCCTGTACTGCCCTATCACTCATAGAATCACAGAAGGTAGAGGCAGAGGAGACATATTAGGTCATCTAGTCCATATCTCTGCCAGTGGGCGAGATGCACTTAAATGAATAATGACTGGAAAAGCCTTTCTGGATTTTTCATGCTGTGACATCATTCTCGCACCAGTATCATTCTCTCACAGCCGAAGCTTTAAAAATGATAACCAAGAGTGACACACACTCCAAGAGCAAATAAAATAAAGTGAAAATCAAGACATTTATGCCACATCTACACTGTCAAGCATTCAAATCTCTGGAACAACTAAAACCTTTTCTTAGCCACATACATTTATTTTTGTTGACTCAGACATGTATCTCTCAAATAGTGAGTCACGAGGGTAAAAATGTCTCTTGAGAAGAGTCACTGTGTCCAGTGAAGGAAGTTGTCTTGTTTTTAAAAGTGCCCGAAGGATGTTGCTAGTAGTTTACTCTATCACAACGTTGTCATATATCCTCAGTACTTAAAATAGTTTTATATTATATGAGAATATAGTTGAAAATAATGGGAAAAGTGAATAGAAGTGTGTTTATTCAGTAATCCCTTAACACTCTCTATTGATCTATAGCCTCCATTTTGAGCTTGATAATCTCAAAATAAGCAATTTGTGTTAACTTGAGTCACTCCAAAGAAAAAAAAAAAAAAAAGAGTACGGCAAAGTATAAGGTGATACAATGCAAGTTCCATAAACCAGAGTAAAACCACTGAACTTTCCTTTCCTTTTTACTGATGCACCACCTGCAAAGTAACCATTTCTTCAGAAAAGATTTAATTTGAACTAACATCACATGCTTAGGAGAAGTGCATGTGCAAGGAAGAATTTATAGATTTAACACTGTTTTCTTGCTGGAGTTGTAATATCTCTTCACAGGTTTTGAATCTGATTAATTAGATTAATTGATGCTCCTGATTTCATTATAAAGTTAGTTCCACCTATGTCCCCTCCAACCCCATGCACACTCCCCGCCTGCTTGCATGGTAAAGAGAGAAAGCCTTGGTGTCGTGCATGCGCTGTTCAGCAACAGCCAAAACACTGGTGTGCTATCAACACCACCACAGTCACAAATCCAAAAAAAACCCAGCTCCATCCCAGCCAGACCAAGTACAAGTTTATATACTTAAAGAAATTAGTCAGTCAGTTTATATAGCATAGCTGGCTCTTGAAAGGGAAGGTATAGAAAACTGCCAGGGGATAGGAGGGAGAAATCAGTCACTTGAAACTCAGCAGACAAAGAGTGACAGTATAGACTCCTACAGTGCCCAGATTAAATTTAAATCTGTCAAAATCCAGTTAAAATTTAAGATCTAAACAAGAAGCTGTATTCATAGCAGCTTATTTATTAGAAAAGACAGTAAGAATAAAGCACTTCTCCAAGTCCTTCGGCAAGGCTGAGCACTCATTTTTGAATTTATTTTAAATTCAGTTATGTACACTGAGCAATTTAAACATGCAAAGGAAAACATATTTTACATCATTATTTATCATTCCATAAAATAGAACAGTAGCCTATAAAATGATCTCCTTCTCTATGCATCATTTTCATTCCACTTCGAATGTGCAATCCAATTTTTTTATACTTTAGATTGGAAGGTTAAAACTGCTCTCCTTGTATGCATCACAATAAAGAGACAATGGATGCAGGATGCTGGGTTCTGCAACTCTCTAAAGTAGAAACTAGAGAGACTGAAAATGAGCATCAACTACTACACCAACAGAAATACAGTTCCTTCCATGAAAGTGATCATGCTAAATAAGGGCACCTATGTTCAATCCAAATTTTCTTCAAAAAGTGGATAAAAATGTCTCTCTTGGCCAGTTAACAGAAAACAGTAGTCTGAATACATTTACTTTCGTGTTTTCAAAAAATGAAAGAGAAAATGCTGTTTACACGCTCATTTTTCTCACGCATCATTCATTCAGACTTCCTTTTTCCTTTTTTTTCCCTGCTGTTACTGATATGCATGCAAAAATGATAAGTCATTTGCTATATGGTGGAGGATTGTTTTATACATTATATTACACACACACATATCTATATAAAATCTCTTTATTAGTTACAAGTGGCCAAGCACAGCAGCACATTTTATTAGGAATTAGTAGATTTTGCTCCTGTAATTATTTTGCTACTGGCTACTTCCAGAAATATATTCTAACCTGGCAACTGCAATTTTTTAGGAATATTCTATGGCCACAGGGCACTAATTGAGGTTCTTGGCCTGGAACTTAAAACTGCATTTCAAATTCTGTTACACATTGAAAAAATAAATGGGAACTCAGGTTCTGAATTGCTGTGTCTACCATTTGCTCCAGGATTAAAAAGAAAAAAGGGAAGATGATTCCTCCCTTTCTCTACATAACAAGCTCACCCTAGATGATGTGCTGTTTTTCTCAGCCTACAGTTATTTCTTATGGGGAAAAAAAGGAACTTATTTTTACAAATGCAAAAACAATCGGCAAAATTTCTGTAAGACTGGATATAACACTTATCAGGCTACCACAGAATCCCAAGGAGACCAAAGGTATGCATGAAAACTTCCTTGTAAAGGGTTGATGCTTAAAAACCTAAATCAGGTTAGCTAAACAGGAATCCATTGACTCATACCCATGCAAGGGTCTAACCTCACCAATTCTGTCTTTCATCTATTATGATTTTGCATTCTGTGTTTTGATGCCCTTAAGAGAAAATATGCACAAAACCAGTACAGCAAAGAAGCATTACATATCTGTTTCCTCTTCACATCAGCTTTACTGACCAGTAAAGACACTGGGCCAACAGAAGGTGGGTTTATCTTTTCTTCCCTCCAAAGAGCACTGTGAAGAAGCTGATATCACCTGCAGGTTTCTTCAGACAGAAAGAAGCAACTTCTTATCCTCAATATTAAGGAAGATGTGGAAGTTAGAAGGACCATGGAAAGCTTAGTGTTTAAAGACAAAGATTTAGGGGAAAAACTGGTGGAACATGGTGAAAGCAAGGACTTTGTATCAGAAACATTTAAAAAGGAAAAGCCAAAAAGAAAATGCCAAAAGGCCCTGTGATACTCACACAGTTATTTCAGGTAACCCTCCCTCCACAGGACAGCTGTTGTTCGTTCAATAGCAATTCATTTTTAATTAATAAAAGAGATCTTAACAAAACTGTTGCAGTAGCAAGTAGCACTCCTGAGATCCTTCATGAAGTAAGAAAGACGAATTGTCAAATCATAGATCTATCTATCCATGTATCTACCCTAAAGGACAAGGTACTAGAATCATTGAGGTACAGTTGGGTATCATTCTGATTTCTTTGTGAAATAAAGTAGTCCAAAGGAGCTGTCATGAAACAAGCATAAAGTCCACTCTTACTTTCTGGTACCTGATGTCATTTGTTTTCAGCCTCCGTCTAAGAAATTCAACAAGAGCAAGTGTCAAAAGATTTATTTTTTTAAAAAATGTATTCCAGTGGCCATAAGGTAGGAGTAAGACTAACATGAAACCTGTACCTCACTTTCTTCCAAATTTTAACTAAAATATATACCATAGACTTCAAGGCAGAGGGTTACTTAACTGCAAAACTGAGATGCTGCTGACATCACTTCAACAAACTTTAATGGTGCTACATGACAACTAGATCAATAAAGTAAAATAGCCTTTCTCTTTTCCCCAAGAAATGCATTTCTGAAATATAACAATTAATTCTGTGCCACTCTCACAGAGAAGGTAAGGACTGCCCTAGACAGCAGGAAATTGCTCACTGCTCAATCACATCATCTTGATTACCAGTCTAGTTCAACACAGCTACAATTTTGGCTTTTTTAGCCTCCTTAATTTGTTTTCATGGTTTTTGTCTTCATTTGATCATTGCTGTTATTTTTTCACTGAGACATTTACTTCTCTAATTTCTTCATGTCAATCCGTAGAAAGCTACATTTGAAAGCATGTAACCACCTCTAGGTGGAAACTGAGAGTGGTTTAATAATCTTGTGTCTGTTAACAATGATGAAGTATTGGCTTCACAACCTACCATTTACATTACCTCCAGTATTTTTGGACATCAGTTGAATACTCAACAAGAATGCTGCATTTCTATTGTATCGTCAGCTTTATCAGTACTACATTTCATCCAATAGCTCACCTAAAATAAATTAAGATCAGTAACAACTCCATTTGACACCATTTTAATACATATGGCTATTGGGACTGGAAAAGTGTGAGAAATGCCGGGGAAACACACCACCTTTTATAACAACTACCTAATCAGAAGGTTTTTCACCTATCAACACGATGAACTTCAAACATATTTCCTGACTAATTGGCAAGCTTGTATCCTCTGAAACCAGGAGACAAAAAAAAATTATTAGAACTCTAGCTGATCCAGTATGAGGACTAAAGCATTTAAGATTTTGCTGTAAATGAAATGTGTTGTTCCATTTTGATGCTTATTGAATGTCTTAAGTTCTGGGTCAATAATACGTAAATAACTTTCTCCCCCTTTGAGATCCAATTTAGGCGCAATATTAAAATGACAGAAAAATAAAGATGTATTCTCTTAGGAACATCTGATCTAGTTTGTCATAATTATAGTTTGGGAATTATTTTCACTTCAAAACAGCTTTGTTCTTGCTGAGGAGGGGAGAGCAGTTTAAAAGAATTTCCACTATTTTACAAATGCTGGAATGACTTTAATTGCACATGTTTCTAGTAAGTTTTTTCTTAGATACATTTAAAGTTTGAAGACATTGAAATTTTATATAATTTTGTGACAAAGGGATATTACGTCTTTATCTCTTCTTGATGTTTGTAGGTTGAGATGAACACACCAAGCTAAAGGGCATTGTGAAGATAAGTTTCCGTGACATTTACTATAACTCTTTTATATTACCATCTGGCTATTTTATATGTAGCATTCAGAGGGAAATATAAAAAAAATGATGTAAAGCTGAAATTATTTCCTTGATAACACTTGTTTTAAACACCATGCCACTAAATAGCTAAAAAGTCTCAAAAGTGAATGCATAAAGCATATAAAAGCTACAAGCCTACTTACATAAATTCTTAAGATTAAAGTAATAACTTCTAGAAAAAGGTGGGAGAAAACATACTACAATAAATCTATTTGTAATGGTATTTGGGTTCCAGCAACTGCTTTCATTGTTCTCAAGTGGCTTACATATAAAACAATACAATTGATGTATGATTTCAATTCCTTATGGAAAACTGTTCTATCTACATGCAGCCTGTCAAACAAAACAACAAAAACAAAAAAGCAGCTCAGCACTAGGAAGAAATAAAATACGTAAAAACAAAGTAAGGACACCGTTTGTTTGGGTTTTTTAAAGTCCATTTCAGATGTCTGTGAGGACTGGTTTACCACAGAGAATGGGATGTGGGCTTTGGGAGCAGGGAGGAGGGGCAGGATTACAGGAAAGCAGAGAGGTAACTATGGGAAGGTGTACCACACATCTCTAAAAGACCTTTCACAGAAGCTGGGTAAGAACATGTGTTTTTATAAAAGTCATAAGCATGGCATTACCCAGCAAGGAATATTAGCTTCCTTAGAAGGTAGACTACTCCCAAAATGAAGGACTGCTGCGTAGAAGGATGAAAGAGCACAGAAATGAAACAAAGGTGCTATTTTCATAGCTTAGCAGCTACAACCCGAGTAATTAGCTAATATTTTCACAAAGCTGGTTAACCTTTTTCGTTTTTTTAAGTGATTGCTACTGATCTGTCATACATAACAGGAACGGTGCAGTTCCTGTTACCAAAAGACACCGTTATTGTTATTCATTTGTATTAGAGCAACACCTACACACTTTATCCAAGGTCAGATACTGCCAGGGCTGGGCTCTTCACAATCACAGAACAGCATGCAGGCCCTGCCTTGAACAGCATACAATCTAACTTGACAAGACAGACCAAAAAAAAAAAAAGCAGCATAAAGCACAGATATAAGTATCTTTTTCAAGGTCATATAGCAGGTTGATGGCAAAGGAAGAAACACTTGTCTCTTCCACACTGAAATCTCTTGCCCCCACTGACTGGAAATTGCTGCCTCTTTAAACTGCCTTCGTAATATATATTCTTGTCTCTCAAAGCAATATTGTATGAAATTCTTTTTCATACTGATCAGTGCATGTTACTTCTATGTTTTTCTGCAGTTTCCCTCTCTAAACAAGACTCTAACATGAATTACAAACAGCAAGGAACCTACCCTGTCCACACCAAACCAAAAAATGCCATATACCTGTATTACTCCTGTGCTATACTGAAGCTAATAAATCCTGCTGAGAAGCTGGATTCACACACACTGGCTACATTTATTAGCTTTTTCTCAGCTTGAAACACAAGCAAAACAAGCTTACAACTGCCCAGAACTTGAGCAAAAGTAAGTTTCTGTCTCACCACTTATTAGTCTCATGGGTTTAATGAGTTGAGTAAGCAATTCCTTTTTTTTTTTTTTTTTTTTTTTTTTTACTGAAAGGACTGCAGCAATGTTACAATGCTACTTGTAATCATCAAAATTACCTGCCTGATCAAAACTTGAATTTGCTTTCTTCAGTCTCACGTTCTCCTGTTCTGTAGCCAAACCTGTTGGGCTGTAACTCTATGGAAGGTCACAGCATCTATCTCAGAATACAGCTTCTTCCTTGTTTGCTTCTGCATTTGCCAGTTCAGAATTTATGTCTATTTTGGTAATAAGGAAGCACAAACATATATATGTTTTTATCAGGAAAGAGAAGTCTTCTATTTAGTCTGGGTATAAATAGGTACATGTTTCTAGCAGTTCTATTGAGACAACTAAATAGCATTTTGAACAATATATGAATAGTCATATGGGAATTAAACAACCAGCAGAGATTGTGCATACTTAATTGTTACTGAAGTCCATGCATGACTGCAGGTTTGGGCTTGTGGTAATTAATTTAATTCTTTGTGACTTGGTAATCTGATTCACTGTTGGATGTGTAACATGATAGAAGGAAAAAAGTTGTACTGGAGCAGTTTAACATAAAAAACACAGACAAAATAGATCTATTTGGTTGAAAGCTTTGCTCACACTTTCACTGTGTAAAGTAAAACTATGCCTGAGAAAATGATGTCTATATCCAGAAGCATTCTTTGTTACACCATCTAATGTTTCAAATGCTGAGCTACAGACCAACAGCTTCTGTAGTAAGCTGGTCTCAAGAAACTTCATAACCCCATTCAATCCAGATGTGCTGAAACACAGTGTCAGAAAAAAACATACACATAAATTGAATGTTTCTTAGAAATCTGGAAAACATCCTGACATGTCTGGGCAATTGCCTCTAAAAATAGTAAGATGACAACAGAGAGAAGCACCTGAAAATAAAACTACACAAACTAAACTTACCAGTATAGCAGCACTGGACTTGATATATCACAGGACTGTACATACAGTGCATGACATTTACTAAAACTTTCAATATTCTAAAACATGGTATCATGAAATTTTCAACTCAGAATGCTTTTGTAGTAACCTTTTTTTAATCCTTCACTATTACCATGTGGGTTCAGAACAGCACAGATGCTTACCATCATACACTAGGATGAATATGACTTGTAGACAAATTCAGTACACCTTTTCAAGGAAACACAGAGTAATACCGCTAAAAGGCTTATTTCATTCCCAACATAGCAGACACTGAAGAGGTAGTATACTATCTAACTCAGGTGCAGAAATGATCACATTAAATTTCATTAGTATACTGAACCAGGAAATAAAATTTTCAGAACTCATAAGAGATTTTTGCTTTTCAATTTGAGACACCTGAACAATACTAAATACCAGGTGGTTTGGAAATTACTCTTGGTCACACTTGGTTAGCACTCAAACAAGCCCCCTTCCTCCCCCTTGATTAACAGCTATTCCTGAAAAGCTTATCTGCAAGTTCTTAGCAAGTACTGAATGAAGACTGTGACTGAAAGTGCTTCAGGAGCCTCAAACAAATAAAAATAATATTTTATCTTGCCCCAAAATATTAAAAAATATTATTTAGCATTTCATTACCGTTTGAGGTCAAAATTCAAATTTGGTTTCCGTGTTACTGTAAGACTCACCTATCTGAAGTACCTTCTACAATGATGTCTGAATGCAAAGGTAAAAGTATCTGATTTCTGTAATGGTTCTAAATGAAAGCTTCTTAAGAAGACCCCACCGTATAAATTATCAATCTCTGTCAGTGGCGGTTAACAGCATGCTTTGAGAGTGCTGATTAAAACAAAAGGTCAGAGCAAACATCAGTGCTCCAGAGACTGTTGTAGATAGTAGTGTAATTAAAATGTAACTCTAGACTGCTCCACGCTTTCTATGTCAGCATCTTTCCAGCAGGGAATGGCCAGATAGCCTGGCAAACTCAAGCAGCCACAGTAGAAAGTGGCAGGAGATGTCTGATGAGGGAGCAAATAGATAGCCATCAATGTTATCAACTCATGCTACATACTGGAACCCAAACAGACTTTTTTTTCTTTCTTTCCTTCCCCGCCCAGTGTGCATGCTGTCCTGTCTTTTGTTCTGGCAGAGATAAGATGTATAAATTATGAGTGGTTGACAAAGTATACTCCAGTGCCTGAGGCAGCTCATCAATCATTTTCCACATGTCGACAGGTAATTGATGCGAGCCCTGCAGGCGCATCTCCATCAGGTAAAAGGAGGAAGGAATTAAATCTGCTGTCACGGTTTGAGCAGATGATCTGTATTTAACATTCTTTTTAATTTAGAAGTTGTTTATTTTAAACTGTGTTTGGCTGCTCTAGCTTCCTCCCATTCTCTGTCTTCCTCTCTCTCCCCAAGACCTCACAGAGAAAGTGGCGTGTAACTGTCTGTATTCAATGTGTCACACAAAAAAAAAATCCCTTCAGCAGGGTGAGAGGGTGCTCCAGCATTGGACAGCAACAGACCACCCAAAGACTGTTGGGGAGCAGCTGAGGAACTTACTTTCTAATTCACTGAAGCTTAACATCAAAGACACTGCTTGCCAGGCAATTATCTGTCAAGTAAGTTAGGTTCTGACCAATCTAGGATACTAAATATACAGACTTTTTCCTTTGGTTATTATCTTTGTTCCATTTAACTCCACCTTTCAACCTGTTTATACTACTTGGCTTTGAACAGAGCATTTTAGAATTAAAACTCAGGGCAGGGAAGGGGGAAGTAGGAAGCTGTACTGTGTCTGGCTGGGATGGAGTTAATTTTTTTATAGAAGCTTACATAGTGCTGGCTTTTAGATTTGTGACCAAAACAGTGCTGACAGCGCACAAATGTTTTAGCTATTGCTGAACAGTGTTTGCCCAGCGTCAAGTCATCCCTTGTTTTTCACTCTGCCCCCGCAGTGAATAGATTGGGTGTGCACAAGGGGTTGGGAGGAGACACAACCAGGCAGATGACCCAAACTAACTAAAAAGATATTCCATGCCATATAACGTCATGCTCAGCAATTAAACAGCGAGGAGGCGGGTTTAGGTTTGTTAGTCATCTTTTGCTCAGGAACTAGCTAGGCATTGGCCTACCCATGTGAGGTGGTGACTGACTGCATCCCTTATTTTGGTTCAGTTTTTTTCCTCTTGCAATTAAGCAACACTACATCAGTAGTGTTACTTAACCTATTAAATCCTGGATGAAGTGGAATCTCACAACATTAGATGCTATCAATGTAATTAACCATTCTGCATAGACTGCAGATGAGCCCTTCCACCACAGCTGAAACGGCGTTTCTCTGATAAGAAGCTGAAGACCAGAACTGAGATGCAGTGCTGTTGAGGATGACATAGCAGCCATTGTTCCATTGTGGGTGGAGGTGAAATTTAAGTGTTAAAGGAAATTTTGTGTTGATAATGTTCTGTATCTTCATGATCTTCTATATCTTCCCAGTTTGGGCTGGAAATAGTCAGTGCAAATCCAACAACAATGACACAGAAGAGTTTCCTCCATTAATTACTCCATATTGCCAACTCAAAGGCCCTCTAAATAAATCTTGGCTTACTAGCACAATGCTCCCAAACACAACACAGATGGACTGCAGGGGGAGAAAAGCTTTCCCTTCATTTGTCACTGAAAACAGAAAGACAAAAGGCCTAGTCCAAAGCCCAGTGGTCTCCATTAGTTTCAAAACCAATCTTCGTGAGGCCCAGAGACAATTGATTATATATTAGCTATCAAAAAACAATGGTCATAGTGATTTTCAGAATGAACCAGAATTTAAAATACCTCTGGCATAGTTTGAGGCTAATCTGAGCAGCAAAGAAGTGGAAGACATTGATCTGTGAGTTACCATCACTTCCATTCTGAAATGCTACAATAAAAGAAGCTCAGATCATGGAGAAGAAAAAAGTAAGCAACATGAAAAATCAAACTATGAAATTATGATGCCAAGCATAAAAAAAACCAGACCAAAGTTAAGAAATCCTACACTAGAAAAGGGTAGAGGGAAGATCCTGAAAAGACCAGCTGTGTCCCTAATGAATAAAACAGGAAAATAAATTCATTAAGAAAAGAGATTACACCTACCAATTTCTAAAGGGATTACCTTAAGCAGAATAATTAAAAAAAAAAAGAGGGGGGAGGTTGAAAGTCTATTGGGGACAATTAAATGCATACGAATTGTTCAACACCATAAAGGAAAAGAAATTGCAAATTTTTAAAATAATTTCAGTAAGAATTGGAATTTTTCAGGTACCTTGCTCTAAAGGTAATAAGGTATAAATAAATACTCAAAGAACACGAGAAATAATTAAAGCTACTGTTGTTAGTTGCCTATCTAAAAGGCCTTAAATAGATCAAAGAAATATATGTCGAAGTTGTCTGTTATTCTTAATTTTATGCTGCTTTTCCTGGCAAAAGAATTAAAATCTACAAATAAAGCACCTAAGGATTTTAAAGCAGAATAGTATGATTTACATTTTCAAATGGTAAGAGCTTTCTTGATACTTGAGGAACTTACACACTTTCCATAAGAGGAGTATGATCACAAAAATCATTAGCAAACAGACCTCCAAAAGAGTACCCATTTTGCTTCATGGTTAGAACAAATTTATTTTTGACAAATATCACAAATTCATTAAATAGTTTCTCTACAACATAAGGTTGCTTCAAATAAAATAGGTATTTATAGTTCTGGATTAAATTAAACATTTGCAAAACTTTAAATAGCATTACATCTCCATAGCTAATTGTAATGGTATAGATTTGCTATAGTGAAACATCTCTTTTCACTGATTAGTCAAGTGCTTCTACCAAAAGTAACAACTGCTATTCAATGGATATGGTAACAACTCAGCAACAACATGTATCCCTTTATTCTCCAAAGAAAAAGTGTGTTTCCTATATTAGAGAAGAAAGTACTGAATATTAAATTTTAGCCTCACCTTCATGTATACATGACATACACTAAGAAAAAGACTGAGATAAAATCTGGAAAATAAACCAAACCATAACTAGGTAAACAAGGATCTTTCCTTACAATCTAAGAAAAAAATTAATGAGTAATTTCACTCAAGGTCAAATAATCATACTTTGATCAAAGTACAAAAATATTGTTTCTAAAACTTTAATGATCAAATTCTAATGCATTTCATAAATAATATACGTCATTTTATAGTATACCGTTGGTTAGTATATATTTCTAATTAATTTTTCAAGTCACAAGAGCATGCTTTTGAAACAAATTATATTTTAAAACTCTTTTGACACTGAAACTAATAGATTATAATAATACTCCTGATCTATCTACAAAACTTGCCAAGATCTGTTCACTTCATAAGGGTAATAAACTTTAGTAAAAATCATACACAATGATTTTGCTGTGAGGGAAACAGAAAATATAAAGCAATTTATTACTTGAAGGCTCTTTTATATAAAACACAGCACCCACAAAAGACAAAGAAACAGAAGTTCAACAATCTTGTTTTGGAACCACTGCTGCAATACATCACCCACATTATCCATTGCACCCAACAAGACTGAACTTTTTGCTCAGATAACGATATAGGGCTTGATTGCATGGCACGCATACATGAACTCTTGTCAAAGTTAATATCAATATTTGTCGGTACAACAGAAGCCAATCAGTGAGTTATCAAGGATGAAGACTAAGAACTTTTGTTTAGCCTGAAGAGAGCTCTAATTAAAGTTCTCTAGCCCTAAGTGCTTTACGTTGTTTGCCAGACTCAGACTGGCTGCTGACAACTTGAATCTCCTCTTTAGTCCTGAAAAGAGCTTTTTCTGCATTCATTTTGATGTGGAGGCTTTAATCTAGCTGCCACTTCCAACACATTTTATCAGCCCTGAAAAAGGCTTTTTGTTTATTCCAACTGGCAACTCTTTTTCTGACAGCAAGGCTTCAAGTTGGCAAATGTCAAAGGTTCCACATACAGCTCTACTTTTCTTCATTTCTAACTTTACTGATATTACATTGATACGTTGAGCCCCTATCACAGACAAGTTTTGACTAGCAATATGACTGTTTCCTACAGTCTGTTGATTCCCAGATCAACTATTCCTCACAATTAAGGCCCTTGATCTCCTCAAAAAAATATAACACATATATATCGATAAGTATGATAATAAAAAAAATTAAAATTTTATGGATGATAAACACTTGACATTGAACACCAAGCATTTTATAAATATATACGAGAAGAAATATGCACACAGCACTCTGCTATAGAGCACACTCAGGCTCCATCTAATGAATCAAATAAAACCACCAAACCCACAGATTTCTACCCTTTCACCAAAATTCTTGCTCTTCCAAACCCTGAGAAAAACTTTTCTGCAATAGGCTGGCCAACAGGAATAGATCATGCTTGCATAATCTACTGCCAATATATTAATTTAATTGCAAGGTATTTAATTACTCATTTCCGAGAGATTGTCCTTCACATTCCAGTACTCCAAATTCTGTGTGACTGATCTCCCACTGCCTTGAAGTTCAACTCAGTAAATTTGACTACTCCAGGAAAATTATTCCTGGTCCTTAGTGACATAAATCACTCAACGGTTCTAGGCAGTGCAAGGTCCTTCTCACCAACTACTGTACTCAAAAGTGTGTAGGTGGTTCTTTTTTCCTAATGGTGTGAACCAGCTTTTGCTGGCACTTCAAACAGATAAAGGGTAGAACATCTCACCTAAGGCAGCTCCACCTAGAATCTGGTTCCTGAGCTAGTCAGAGCCTCTACCCTCTCACGAAGCAGCACTGTATTTACTGAACTAGAGAATCAAACTTTCCTCTGATATTAATCATCATAGTTCATAAACTAGGATTCCACACCATTAATTAATTCCCAATTTTATTGAGCATTTGACTACTTAGCATGCTTTCTAGACAACTGGTTTTGGCATCATCACCCTTGTTGGCAATTCTCAAACTGCATAAGCTTACTAATTAAATTAAGCTTTGCTGCGTGTAAAGAAATAAGGGAATGTTTTATTCTAACATTATGTTGGTGAAACAAGGTAGACACTTGCTCAAACAAGCTGATGAAAATGTATTGCCTTTGACTTACTGTCTGTGCTCTCAGCATGCAAACATTGCACAGAATAAATTTATCACCATATAATGTAATTGATCAAATCATATAAAACCCCCTAAAAACAGATCAAGAAATATCTCAAGTGCAGCACCCAAGAGAAGCACTCTTTCCATTATCATCCTACTGCAAATCAAAAATTATCATCTAATGATTACCACTGACTTAGTCAAGCATTTGACCTAAAATTAATACCGTGCTGGTAAAAATGTGCAGGTTGGTATCACCAGCAATTATGTTTTCTTGTACTTTTTTATGGGGAACAAGACTTAAGTTGACCCCAATTACTTTAACAACGTGCCCCAAACATGATTTCCAGACTGGGGTAGGGGGGGAAGCAAGGAAAAGAACAATTCAAATTCTATTACTATTCAAGCTTCCATTTTTATGTTGAAACGTAACACTCTGCTATTTGGATAGATGCTTATTAGAAACTATGCTGGAGTTATTAGCATTCATACAAGAATATTTATGATAAAAAGCAATGGGAGCTTGCCAGAAGATAAACACAGCTGCAAATGTTTTCCTTTCAGTGTGAGGAAGAGAAAAGCACCATAACTTTATGGAAAGAGACACCAGAAGTACAAGAAAAATTTTTAAAAATGAAACATCTTCATACAGAGAAGTATATAATTTGTACCCTCTCATTTAAATCAGTTTCTCCTTTGATTTATTAAAAAAATAAATTATTCTAAAGAAAAATTCAGCATGAATGTAGGGAAGGCCATTCATGTTTCCTACCCCTGCAAATATAACAAATTTCCATGAAGATTACCACTTTTCCTGTAAACTTGCCTCAAGTCTACTGAATAGCAGAGAGCAAGACAACTTAATAGAGAAAATGCGTTTTTCATGCCAACAGTCTTCACTGCATATCCTGAACTTCAGAGCTGGTTCACAAAATATTTCTTTCTGAATGAGAACCAGAAAGTTTACCATACCATCTAGCATTGTAGAGCATTAAACAGCTATCCTTTGTAAAGTATAGAAATCCATATTTCTTGACAGATGTTTTATTCAGAAGACACTTCAGATTGCCACTGCCTCAACAATCCTTAAAGGACATAAGCATTTACGTAGACAGCCCAAAGAGAAAGCCAACATGACTCCAATTTTATTTTATAGTATGAACAAAATATTTTATGAATAATTGCCTCTATTGCTTTTGTGCTGCTCTTGGGCCTACTCAAGTTTTTATGTTTACAGGAAAATGTTTTACAAATATGATGAAAGGTACTGCCTTAAATTATTCTGCAGATGGACAGTGACTGGAGACTATATCCATCTTCTAAGTGTGTATTTGTCCATGGCAAAAGAAAAAAAAAAAAAAAGATTAAGAACAGACCAGGAATCAAAAAGATCTTAAGAAAACTTCTATCTGCTTTTAAAGATGCCCTTGGTCAATGATATTGGTATATTTTTAGAAGTACATAATACATGACCTATAATGTGACGTTTTCTAAGGAAGCTACTACAGCAGCATGACCTTAGATCAAAGCTCACAAGCTATTTGAGTTTAATTAATATAAGTGAAAATCACATCCCTTAGGTGTGGATACTTATATATCTGCTTGAACGATTTTCAATAAAATTTGTAAACTGCCCTCGAGTCAACAAGTTTGGAAACTTTAGCTTAACATTTTTCAAGTGTCATCTTCCAAACCAAAGAGGAAAAAAACCATAAAAGTTAAAGGTCAGTTGTAAAACATCTATTTAGCACAGTAGCTTGAATTATGTATTTCAGTCTATTACCTAATTTCCAGAAGTACAAACTAAGAAAATCAATACTACTCATACACTTCTCATGAAAGACGGTTTCCACCTGGCAACTGCTAGGAGCAAATGTCTGTTCTATTTTCTTTGCTCCCACTCCCAGTGAACAGGCAATGAAAGCCTAGAATATGTTTATATAATAATATGGCTATAACAATCCAACAGAATACTCAGAAATTCAACACCAAAGCTGACTAAAGCAACTGTTTCTTTCTGCCACACAGGCTGTTGTTGCACAGGATTAGGGACATTTCTATGGAAAGAGTTAAACTGAAAAAACGAGTCTTCAAGGGAAGGGAAAAAAAAAAAAGAACAAACCATAATGCACTACTGAACCTACATTACTTACCCAAGAGCCAATCTCTCAGACTTACTGTGCTTCCATGTATAAATATATATTTCTGTAGCCCTGAAGAAGGATTAGTGCATCTAAAAGCTCTCCTGTTGTTTCTACATCAGCTGGGCCAACAAAAGATACTACTTTTCCTTATAAATTTGGGCTGCATATATCCTTAGATCATCAGTGCTACACCACCACCACTGTTTAAGCATCATCTTCCAAACTGTGAGCCAAATGCCTAACAGAGCAAAGAAGAAGAATGCAGATACAGAATTTTGAAGTATTGGGTCTCAACAAGTATTATGAAAAACAGAAAGGAAAAAAGGCCCAAAAACCAGAAGACAAACCACACAACCCAACAACTATCAAAGCAAGAGGAAAGCACGCCTGCCTCAAGAAATGCCCACTTTTGCCTAATGCTCAAAAATGAATACAACCTTCCTCATGCTCCATCATATCAAATTCCACCACACTACTCCATAATAGAGACTGTAATTATTTCAAATTCTTTCCAAACACTTATGATTTTTTTATTTTGAGACTAATGGGATCCTGCATCTTTTGTGTTACATTGGGGGACTTGACTTCTTTGAGCATCCCACTAGGACTGGACATCAAGCTTAACATACCAAACTCCCCTTACTGCTTAAAACTAGACAGTTTTAAAATTCATCTCTTATTCCCGTAATAACCCGGACAGAAGCACACTGTGAAAAAGGACTAAAAAATCCCACTGAACACTTCATCAACTTTGAAGGATCATGAAGCAATCTTCTTGGAAAGTCAGTTCAAATTGTACCCCCTGCTACAGGACAGAGAGGGCTGGGTACCGCACATGGCCAAATCACAACTGCCTGCATTTAACTCTTCCCATAGAGCTGGGTGAGTGACGAAGGCAACGTCATTGTTGCCTCATTGTCTTGTGCAGAAATTCAATCAAAAAGCCAAAGGAACAGGGAGGAGAAAAAAAAAAAAAAAAAGAAAAAAAAAGAAAGAAAAAAGTACTTAGGAAAAAGCAACCCTACATGCTGGGGCATCTCTAAGGATACAGAGTCTGAGGTAGCTGCAATTACTTAAGCTAGATTCAAAATGAAGTTTTACTATAGTGATGGATGTTGGACGCTGCCCTTACTACTCACTGTATTAATAAGAGTAAATGTAATGCACAGTTTATGATTCATAAGGCAGCAGCTAATGGAGGTGCTTTTTACGCTGGCCTAGAATCTGTACTTTCTGTGCAAGGTCTTTGCATTCTTTTTTGTTGTTAAAAGTACATCGCACAGTTATTATTGGTATGGAAAAAAATGTTAGCAAGTTCTTTGAGCTGGTCTATGGGTGAAAGCATACTTCAGCTTGCAAAACACATTTGGAAACAGATGTTTATCGCTGAAGCTGAAATATCTCCAAGCTGTACATTTTTTCTGCACTATTTTCATGGCTATAGGGGATCAGAGCAAACACAGACAGGTATTCAAGACTGGATGATTTTCTGACCAATATCACCATTCTGCAGCTATATGCATTAAGACAAATATAATTAAATGTCATGATGGAGACATTAAGGAACAGGCCTTCCCCACGCATGATGCTACACTAATTCCCTGTTGCATTTTTGGGATTTGAGGTCATCCTGTGAATGCTGGACAGCGCTAGAAGCAGGTAACTGGAACTAAGGAACCAGCTAGCTAACCTGTTGGTGTGAATTCAATAAGCTCTAAAGAATATTTGCTCATTCTGGCAGAAAACATCCAGGCTTGTCCAGCCTGTCTATAGGTACACTTACATAATATTATCCTTCATGGATTCATAAATAGGAAACATAGGTTCCATGTTCCATATGTTCATATAACCCATAAAATACCAGTCCTCTTTTTTCTCTGCAGTTTAATTAAACCAATATTCCGATTAATAATAATTACAAACGCAAGAACAGAAACTGTAACTGCTCCCTGATTGCTAAGCCCTCCACGGCAAACCCAAGTCCTGAAATGTTTTTTTTATGGATTACTTCTGAAGCCCTAGAAAAGCTTCGACCTTAGAAACAGCAAGCACAAATGGCACTGCTCTAGTATCAAAAATGTTTAGACAGAAACTTAAAATGTTTACATGACCAAGTCAGGTTTTTGCAGCTCCTGTCAATGAAGAAGATTCATCTGAGTTTACAAGATTTATCCCACCGTCTCGTTCAGCCAAGTTTAGTCCTGTGAGTCACTGAGCCCAAAAGGGAGGCTGGGGATACCACATAGCTTTCATTCATGTGCTAGTTTAAAAAAGAAAAAAACACAAACATATAATACCATGTGAAAGCCTCTAATGTTTAGGAGAAAATGGTGGTTAGAGAAATACAGGTTAAGAGTGCCCAGTTCACTAGAACGGCAGTTGTGAGGGTAGAGAAGCATAAATCCTAACTATGTGGTAATTACTGAGGATCGCCCATCCTTCACTTTCAGGAGTACCCAATTCCTTTCCTTTGGGTTAAATTTATGTTTTCATTGTGGCTGCTACCAGTAACAGCCATGTATTTAAAAACTCTAAGCAAAATTGTTGTTTGTTTATACATGCATCATGTGTAATGAACACAGCTTTAGTCCTTTGGCCATTAGTTCTGAGCGCTGCCCCAAACCTCAGATATGCTTAATGGAGAGGACATTTAAGGAGCATTTCAATGTATTTTACAAAAATACATGAACTTTCATACCTATGGTCTCCTGAAAAAGCATCTCCATCTCATGTATGTTAGATTATTTACTCTCTTACAGTCTCAATCTCTCATTTGGAGTAATCATGTAAACCAAATAACTAACCTGAGACCTGAAGTAAATGGTACTTCCTTACTGACTATCCAAATACAGCAGTATTCACCTTTACAACACAGTACTTCTTTCTCTGTCATGCTACCATTAATTATTGTTAAAACAATACAGATATTCAGTATAACAATCATAGAGTAAGTCAGAATCTAATTCAAGCCTTTTTCAGTTAAATAAGCACTTTTTAAAGGGAAAATTTATTTACTATCACTTGGCACAGTATCACAGTGCGTTAGGCACTTTAAAGGTATCATAAAATATTACACCTCTCAATCATTATTTACCTTTTGAGACAACTAATTCTTGTCAACAGCCTCAGAAAAATAACTGTCTGATGGGCCCATCTTCTTTCATTACTCCAATAATTAGTACAAAATGCAGAGACACCTGTCTCCAGTGCCAGCAACAGCAGAAGCAGCAAAAACTAACATACCAAAGTTGAAATAAAAATATCTAATGTGCATTAGATACATAGTTGGAGACCATTAGACAGATAAAAAAAAAAAACCAAAACGTTTTGATGACAGAAATATATAATATGGACACAGACTTTAGAGTTATATTCACCATATCAGTTGCAAAACTCTTAGCTGTAAAGTAAAATTAATAAAAGATAAGTGGGTATGTTTCTGTTCTGTTGATTAACAGAAGTGGAACAAAGAAGGATGTTTCTGATCCTTATATGATATGGAAATTTCAGATTTGTGCCATATTTAGTTTTAAAACATTGTCCTCTCTCAAAAAGAGTCAAAATTGCTACAGTTAAGAAAGAAATGCAGCTTGGGAACAAAACTAGAGGTATGAGCCTTTAAACACACGTCTGAGCAACAAGCTATTGCAACAACCCTGCTGCGGCATGTTTCTGCTGTTTCCATAAAATGAAGCAAATATCTGTGGTACACCTTGAAGTAAAACTTGTAAAACTTTCAATGGGAGAACTAACCCATTTACTGGTTAAGTAGAGGGGGACTAAGCCTTGACAAACACTCCCAGGTTCAATTCTAAGAGTTGAGAATATGTTAGAACTTGTCTGTATTGCACATAGACCTTTAAAAGTTTTAAGTCTGCTTTATACCAACTTAACAAATTTCTTTGAAGACTCTATGGACTGGTTTACATATAAGCAGTTTCAATGTATACAACATAGATCAAAGTCTTAGTTTTAATACTTTCAAAGGACCCTGCTAACAAGAAAGCTAACCTTTACTTGGAAAGAATAGTTACAACTACGAGACAACTGTCCAAAACGAATGAGACAATTCGCAGTAACTAAGAAAAGCTGGTAATGTAATAGACCAAAACCTTCCAGAATGGGGCACAGAAGCTGCATCCCTATCAGCAATTCATTCAGCAGTACAAGCAGATTGGTTACATGAAGCAGTCATTGCTCGAGGCTTTTCACACTGTCTCCCAATTCTTTCAACTGGATTAAAAGGCCTTACAGACACCCAATATACATTTCAAATGGCTTCAGCTGAGAGGGCCTGACACTTGGATTACTTGTAAGAAGATCATAATCAATAAACAAATATCATGCAAAGATTTGTACCAGATAAACCTCCTCTTAACTCACACTCCACCCTGTTTCTTTATCCAGATAAAGACAAGTTGTGAAAAAATTACCTACCTACTTTTGGGAATAATAAAGCTTCCTAAAAATCCATATTTCACAAACTAAAACTCAAAGGAACAAAGATTATTCCTTCTTTTAAGCAATGATGATTGTTTGGTTTGTATACATACACAGTGACAGATTTTACTGCTTAATTGTGAAAAGAAGTTTCACAATAGCAAAAAAGCTATGCAATTTTAAAAAATATAAGGCAAAAATACCATGAGTGCTGGAGAGAAACAGTAACCAAAAATTAGAAGTAGTAAAACTGGAACTCAATCAAATGTAAATAGTCTGCTAAATACATGCATTATAAAAAACTGCAACAGATGTTTTGTTCAATAGCTACGACACTTAGAAGGACAGTATGCACAGTCTGAAGAGATTCAGCTTGAGAAGAACATTTTAGTTTCAGCCATGATGTACTTGCACACTGCAGGGTAAACCACTGAAGAAACATTACTGCTGAAAGTGTTAAAGTGCGAGTGGCACATCATATTTCCTCTTCACACTGCCTCTACGAATGTTATGGATAAGATGCCAAGGTGGAAACCCAAGTTCTTTCTTCCTATGGCTTCTTCACATTCCTATACTGTTCTCTATATGATAGAGGATATGTAATAACAAAGGATTGCTTATTTATTTATTTTTAACTAATGAAGGGGTTAGGATGAAGCAAAACAATGGAATTAAGGACAAAAATATATTGTTATACAAAATTATTAACAACCGTCTCAGCTTACAGGGAGGAACTACACAAACTCATGCACAGATTTTTGATATCAAATATATTCATCATAAAGGTACCAAACCTTGATTGATTCCTTTTGCTTTGTCTAGACAGGGACACAGCTGTTCAAGTTCATTTATACTTAATCCAGTGTAACAGTTTCCAATCCCAACCGCTGTCCTGTGTAGCAAATATTGCAACATCAGATTGTTTCTCTATGTGGTTTTAACCTGAGCTTTTGGCAACTTCAGCCTAGTTTGAATTCTGAGGCTTGGCAAAACTTTTGTCCAAGCCTAAAACGAAATGCAGATTCGAGGTGATGGAAAACTCTGCAAATGGCACATCCCAGAATAAGGTTACACAAGCCTCTACATAATTCAAAACATCATTTTTCACAGAAGTCTATTTAGGTCTCTAATTTGTTACTCCATTTATCCTTATTGAGAAAGAGTATTCATCAGCTCTTTGTCCATGATTGACAACATATGTTCCAATTAGTGCCAATTCCAGCACTGGACCATCTCACATGTTCACTGGATGCACCAGCCATGAAGAATAAGAAAACAACAGGACCTAACTACTACCAGTTTGTAAAGGAATACACTAAGTCACCTTGAGATGCAGTGCTCGATGTTCAATCCCTAAACCTCACTTCTCTCCCAAATTATTAAACAGTAAATTAAGCACAAAAGCAGCTGTACTGATCAGGAGAGGTCTATTCAGCCACCCTCTGACAGTGGCCTGGTCAATCCTGGATGCCTTGAAAAGGCAGAACAGCACAAGTATAATGTGATAACTTTCCCATTATATCCTCCAAGGCTTCATGAGTCTGTGGTTCAAGGACTTCCTCAATTATTAAAGTCCTTTTTTGTGTGTTTGTTTATGTGCATCTGAAGGGGGGGGAGGGTAAGGTGTGTCCGTAACTATCACCAGTCATGTTTTAGAGCCCTCTAAATCTTGCAGCATCCATCACATCCTGTAGCAATGGGATCGACAATTGAAACCCTACTATGTGACTATTAACCTGAAGACTTTGCTCACTTTCAGGATTGATTTGCCACATGGTCTTCAAGCACCATCATTGCAGCTGTCAGGTTTTTTTTTTATGACTGTGCAATTAGCACCACTTTCAAGATACAGGCATGAACAACACAATTCCCCTATTAAAATCACGTGGCTTCACAATGTCACAATGAGATATATATGAATAAATTGCCAATAGCTAAATCAGCCATCCACAAACAAAGCCACCAGATAAAGAACAGCAGGTGATATCCTAATAGGTTTATTAGATCTACCTTCACTGCTAATATTAATAAAGGAAGAAATGCAAAGAATGAAATATGTGGAAAAAGTCCTTCATTTTCAGAGACAGCAAAGCAGGTCCCTCCAATGACGGCCTGTATCTTGGGGACAGTGTTGTGCACCATATGAATTGCTTAGAAGAGACACCAGGAGAAGATGAAAAGAAAGAAAAATTATCTCGGCCAGTGTGCAAAGGGAAACAGGTCTGGCAAAGAAGCAACTAAAGAGCAGCTCTCTAGCTGTGGATAAAATGGAGTAATTCACCTGCTAAGAGGTCTGGATATGCAAGATCATTTATGCAAAACCTGTCCTTGAATTCAGTAAACTGAACACTAACAAGCGTTAGTCATGGCTGTCTTTCAAATGTGATAGATGGCCTATAGATAAAGACGCTATTTCTGCCAACACCCCTGCATTTGCACCATCCTGAAACAACCGTGTACGTGAAACTCTTTGCATGCAAAGCTTCACACACGTCTCCCAGAAGCTATGCCACCGGCCAAGCCTGCTTGTATGACTTCCTGCTTTAACAAGACTATTTTGGTTACCAGGTAGCAATATGAACATCCACCTTTTGGAAAAAGTAGTTGTGTGACTTCAAAACTGAACCTTTTGAAAGCTTGCCAGGCTTGAACATTTTGCTCCCATGTTACTTCATATATTTCATATATCTAATGTATTCCATGTAATCTCAACAAACTGTGCAAGAGTAATTTGCAAATTCCCCCCTCTCCTTCAATGAAGTACACAAAGAAGCTTAATTAATTCACGTTTGAAAAGTTCTGGGATCGTCATATAAAAGTTACTACGTGGGTGCCCCATAATGAATTCTTAAAGTTGAGACGAGGGGAGAAGGCGGAGGAGAAATACAACATTGCTTCATGTCAGCAACATTTGTATCATTACGTATTACAGATACAAACACTCCTAAATCTTCACTGATGTAAATGTTTCTTGGCACAGGTGTTTGCCTTCAGAGCCCTACTAAAAAGCAAATAAACTGTTAAAATCCCTTATTAAAGTAGCTGAAATCACTTTTCGTCTTGAGAAGTCCAAAAACATTGTCCAAAGCAAGTGAGAACAGATGATTCTAAGCTCCTGAAAAACAAGAACACAATCTGCAGTTTCTAGCTACAGTGGACTCAAATGTACCATAACAAAACACATGATCATTCTTGATTGCATTCCTCACTGAGCTTTTGGTAAATTCAAACATGATTTTTCAAGAGGTACAACTTGAAGAAAATTTTGGATTTTTGTGAGGTCAAAGTTGATCCCAAAATACTTTTAAGTGACTGTCCTTTTTTGCTTTGTTTTTTTAACAACAATTTCACCCAATTATAATTATATATACCCTAGATTATGGGAACTGAATTAAAAAATAAAATCTGGCTTTTATTTATATATTTGTTCACCTTCTGCTTTTCATGAAATGGAAATATTTCAGCCAAGATTTTTTGTTGTGTGTCAAAGCTTGTTGCAGAAGAGGAAATGTTGTCTTTCTATTTAAAATAAAGTTATTCCCGCTAGAATTAGGGGGAGGGAAAAGCTCTGTTCCTTCTGTCCCCCTTTTCCTAGTTTTAACACCATGACAATAATATTTAAAGTCAGTCTTTGTAAATGCTTCCTTGAAAAAGTCTGCTTTTGGAGCCTACACTGATTAGGCAAAATCCCTTTGATTTCTCTGAACTTTCCTAATCTGTATTTTATCCCAAATGAGCCCTAGGAAAAGGACCTACACACCATATTGACATAGGATCCCCAAGCCACTAGCTCTGCCAACTAACTGCCATGTTAAAATTATAGCAACTTATTAATCTTCTGTGTATTGAGAGCTTAATTATCTTTCTCTTTCATGCTTTGTTTGTTAGACTTTGAATTTGCAGCTTTTCTTTCTATTCTACCCCAAGAAATAACCAGCTGACTTTGAAATGCCAAGTGTTCCAGTGTGCCTTCTCCAGAGGATAATATGAATGTCCACTGTGGAAGAAACAGACTTTCCGTATTTGGGACTCTATGACATTTTCCAAAATGCTCCCACATTAGTATTTTAATATGCATATACCATGCATCTTGCACACCTTCAGTTAGAGTCACATTTTTTTTACCTTTATTGTCACACAAGACGCTCACTGTTTTCTTCTAACAACCCTACACAAGCAAACAATGTACTGAAGAAATCTTTCAGCAATGTCTTGTTCTGATGCATTAAACAGTCACAATCACTAAATACATAGAGCAAATTAGGGATCTCTCTTCCATATGCATAAACTTTTCTTTAAGTGTTACCACTCAAGGAAATATAAAATACTACGTTGAAAAAAAAGAAATTGTTATAGCCAGCCAGGGATTTTCACGGTACTATTATTTCCCCAGGATCCCACTGCATTTTTAACTAATTCCATATGCTTTAGTGCCAGGAGACCTAGCACCTCCCCAGCAAAAGCAATCTATGCTGCCCTGCCACTTAAGCATGAGGAGCACCAGCGCTATCGAGGCTTGTCATCTTGCCTATTAGCTTGATGTCTTTATTCACAGGCCATCTGCACCACTGAGAGATACCGAGGCAGCTAATGTCAATATGAACAAATGCCTCTTCTTTTACAAGAAATGTCAAACATAGGACAGTGCAAGAATGACCCCAGGAATACCAACAGATGTTAGCTACAAGGCTTTAAAAGGGGGGGGAAAAAAAAAAAAAAAATCAATCTTTCCTACTGGGACTAATTAAGATGAAATGAAGAGCAAAAGTAAGAAAAAAAATCATGTCACATTATCAGGAACTTCAAACATACTTTCTAAGCTCATTATTGGCATATTGCCCTGTGTTCTTTGAAAAACTGCTAAGAAGTGGTATGGTAGCTGGCACAGTGTTAGAAAGATTCTCTTTTGCAGGATCCTGATCTGAATGTCACAATGGATTGTGCCAAGAAAAATTATATGTAGTTATTAGCAAGTACTTTTTCAGGTAGAAATGAAGCATAGCAGCATTCATGCTATAAATGTATATGTCAAAAAGAACTGCTATATAAAACCAATCCAGATATGTTACAGTACTTGGGCATTGAGGAATGCCCAAAGCCACATTTCGGATTTCCCTGTAATAAAAAGAAGCTGATCATCAAGATCCCCTCTATCTACCACACAGATAAATCACCAGAGTCCAAAATTTAAAACGGGCATTTCTGTGCCCATGTTTCACAAGCCAACAATTAGCATTACTCCTAATTTGGCCAAGAATACAGGGACAAACTCATCTTCATTACAGGAGAAACTGTCCTCATTGTTATTACATATTGTAAAGATGACAGGTGAGAGGAGATGCATTAAAAGTATCTGGGATTAAACTGCATGAAACTTGAAGTTATCTTCCGCAGCAGCAGGTCAGCTAGAACTCAGGTCTGTGGTTACAGGGAACCCAAGCGCTGCGGCCCTGCTGACAGAGCACTACGCTGTCCCTGCAAGCTGAGATATGATGAAAATGCCAACTCATTTTCAGTTCATACTCTCTCCTGGAAAAGAAGGATATGGTTGTGAAGAATAGCTGACATTTTCCTGTGGCAACGCAGCAGTGGCAAGACAGACCTAGCTATATCTTCGAGGGTGCTGGCCATGCACACAGACTTTGTCAAAAAACGTGGCTCTGTGTGTACTAGAAAGAATTTACAGATACAGCTATACCAGAACAGTCCTACGCTCTACACACAAGTCCTCTCCGTGCAGCTATGTCAGCTCAATGAATTAACCTGCTTGCATAGTTTCAACTAGTCCTCAATGAAATAGGCTTTTTTGAAGGAGTCGGGGTGCACATTAAGTTCTTTGTGGGCTTAGCTACACTGGTGAGGAGCATGATTCTTACCCCTGCTCCCACTCCTGCTGTTTCTAGTAAGTATCTCAAACGAAAACCAGAAATACCCCTGCACAATTCATTCATTAGGCAATGCAGCAGCAGTTCTCTACTAGGCTCAATACAGGTCTGGAGAGAAATAACCACTGTACAAGTAGCATCCACAACATGGACAGCCTTTTATGCCCTACACTATATTCAACAGGTTTAAAAATTTTGCTGCACCTTTTTGTAGAGGCATAGGTTTCTGTTTTAGCTCTATTATACCTGCATCTTGCATTTTCTCTGGATGATGATGTCCAGCACGAGCAAGTGCTCTTCCACAGGAATGTTTAATCAGTCTTGGAATCATATGTCTTAATTACAACTATTTCACAAGATCCTTTCACAGTATAAGCACATATCCTACAAGTTAAGGAAACAGAGACATCCTTGCAACTCTCTATGGAAACCGCCATTAAGCTTTCACTGGTGTTCCTGATAACAACAGAAACACACCTGAGTGTATTATGAAATATAATAGATGCACGTCTGCACCTCCCTACTCCTAAGAATCATTAAGGTAATTCTAAATTCAGCAAGAGCGCCTCAGGCACTGCACTGTACGAGACAAACAACATCAGTTGCTAAAACAATCACATTCAAAAATGCAAAGGTTTCCAAAGCTCATTGAAGGACTCGGGTCACTTTGGAATATTCCACCATGATACTGATTTTCTGCATCTGGATTAGCAGATTACCCCTAGAATTAACACGCCCTTCTCTAACCTCTTTTGGACAGTAAAATTCTATGCATTTTGCTTACTGATACAGCTTTCATTTCCCCCCAGGGTTGCACAGAGGGTTAAAAAGTCAGCCTTGTCTCCTCTCGTATCTGACAAGCAATTCATATCCAGGCTTACTTTCTGATTTACTGATCGACCTACAAAAAAAGGATATACAGTGACAAGAGTTTGAAAAACCGATAGCAAAGTCTGAAACAAACAATAGCTAGGCAAACTATTTACAAGATAAGTTGTCACAATTTATCAAAGTCTATCATTTTTGTGGGAACACAGTAAGAGATAGCACTTGAAATTGCTATTAAAATCTTTATGCTACCAAAGATTTGTGTGTTTGTGGATTTTTTTAACAAAAATAGAAAATAAAAATCAAACGGGCTTGGACTTCAAAGTCTGAAATGTTCAAGTGAGGGAGTCTGGTTCGCTCCCTCTGTAGCTTTCAGAGCTTATCCTTACCTACATTCTCTCTATTTGCCACTCTGTGACTACGTGCATAGAGGAGCTTTACCATGCCCAGTCACTGGTCCACTGAAGTGTGTCTGTTTCCTCTATTAATTCTATATTGGGAAAACCACTCTGAAGAATGACCTTTTGCCTAGCCAATAAAGATTCAGAAAGTGTAAATTATAGCATATGGCAGACGATTTGCTCAAGGGAGCATGGCATTTACCATACCCAAAGCTGGCTCTGACAGCTTAAACAGTGGCAAAGAACAAAAACTAAGTCTTAGAACCACAGAAATGAAATCTGTTATTCAGAATAGCTCCCCTTAAAGTGGTGGAAATACAGACTAAAGAAGTTCAATTAAATGTGAAAGCCTAATGTTGGGGCACAATAACTTAACTAGTGCTAGCCTGACCGTACTACGTCAGATTTCTCTATGCCACACTTCCATCTGTAAAATGGAAAGAAGCCATTCTTTTCCAAGGTATGTAAAGCTGATAAAAAAACATTCATTGTCTAAAAGAAAATTGACTTATTACAGTTAAACTGAAGAAGATACTCTGTACATGCTAAAAGAGAAGCTGAAGCAAGCAAGATTATAAATGGCTAAAAATAGTACCAAACATTAATAACAATGGTATAACAGCAATAAAATTGCACAGAAGAAATTTCTTCATTTGGGGGGGCAGGGTAATCTTATTCTCTGGTTTCACTTTTGGTTTTGTTTTGAATATTAACCACATTCATAGAGAATTCCATAAGGATCCCAGCACTAAAATTCCCTTCTCTGCCTCTATAGTACTACAAAGTTATTATATACCATTCATACGATAAAATGGAAAGGTCTATTTATCTAAAAGATGATACTTCAGCAATCCCCCTGCTAATTCTGTGCCGCGTGATATTGCAAGGTAGAGCATGTCAGGATACTTAAGCCAGGGATTTGAACCTATGACCCAAGAGGTGAAAGTACTCTGGAAGATATAAAATACCTTAGTAGATCACCACCACCTAATAAAAAGGAATGAGGATTTTTATAAACTATTTTAACATCCAAGATTGTCTTGCCCTAAATGGAGGAGTATTGATGAGAATGAGATAGATTATATGTACTAGCACAGGAAAACGCTATACTAAAGCATCAACTCTATCAAGCCTTATCTGTACTGAAGCAAAGAATCTTGCCTTCCTGCCATAAAACACAGTGTGTGGTATTTTATCTAGTCTATACACACACACGCTAGATCTACAGTCTCCTGTAGCATATCAGAAAGCGTAAACCAGTTGCGATAATATGATGTGTTGTGCATTTTACCAACCCACCTTGGCAATGCTATAATTCTTCAATAACTATGGAACATCTGCAGTTTTTTGATACTTACTATGTTTCATTCCCATGATGCTCTCGGTGTCTGTTCAGAGTACAGAAAGGTCAACCAGCCCATCTGGAATCCTCCCCATTCATCCATTCTTGCGTGCTGCCTCTCTTGCAAAAGGAGTTTCTGCAGAATTTGTCACTTCCACCTGTTCTGACAGGTTCTCCCTGCCTGACCTGGAGATAGCCCTTGGGGACATTAATCATATAACAGTCTGAGCTGTGAAAGAAACAAGGCTTGGCTGGATACTGTTACAGTCTCTGTCACCTACTAATCATGTCCTGTGACACAGAGGGGCTTAATCAGATGGTCAGGTTTCTCATTAATCATTGTGGCCTCACAATGAAACTCTTCTCAGGGAGATTAAAGTTTAGACTGTCTTCTCCACCCCTGTTCCTGTCCAACTGCCTAAATTTAGCTCAACTCCCAAGTACTATAATTTAAGCCCCAACTCCTATTTCCTAAAATCCAAAGGTTGATTTTAAGTTTCTGATTGTGATTGAGCACATGAACCTTTCCAATGAGAAAAAAAATACACGTATACTTATAGGAGCAGACAGAGAGATAAAGAAATAAATTTACTGATAAAGTATATTATGAAAATTTTCAGGATGCATATACTAGTAAAGATATATAAAGTAACTGAGCCAATTTAAAACATTAACAGATTGACTTGTACTTAATCAACAAGAAATTAAAGGAGTCAACTGTAAAAAAAAATCCATTCTAACAGACATTTGCTACAAGAAACTTTTGTCCTCCTATTATAGTCGATGTTAAATCCTCCGCTATAGCTGAATGAAATAACTTCAGGAGGCAAAGAATAATTAAAGGTAATAATCAACCGATTCTACAACAAGAAACAGCTATATGAAAGCCAAAACACCAAATTAATTTGGTTATGCACTTTAATCCTGATCTTGTTTCTAATTTTTGAAGCAAAAGGCAAACAAGCTCCAATATAGATTCTGCTGTGTCTTGGCAAGCTGGCTTTGCACTTCCTCCCTGTGTTTACTTTCCCTGCACCATACAATTACAGGAAGCATGTATAATTTTGCCTTCTAAATCATGAAACACAGATACTTCATCAACACCTAAATCATCTCCCATCTTGGCTGGGGTGGGGGTGGGGGCAGGAGGTGTCAGCAGGAGAAGACAGACAGGATGGAAGAACAAAGCTCTAGCCACCATATGATTAACACAGTCTTCTACCTGCCTGAACTTGACCTGACAGTTTATTGCAACAAAGACAGCAAAGAAACGCTCAGTTCAAGAGTTACTCACAGGTATGTGCTTACGAGGTTCCCCAACAATACACCTCATCTGAAAGCTACCACAAAAGACCTACAACGCTGCCTGACTTAACTTCACAATGCCGAGCTGAGGCCTGGGTTTTTTTGTTGTGTTTGTTTCTATTCAGTGATCCTCCATTGCTAGCCTAGAAATGACAGTAGGTGGAAACGCTATCTTTCATTACACAAAGTATAAATAGTGTAATCTATCAGCACTGTCAATCAAGATGATTGATTACAGGCTGTCATAGAGAAGAGTGACATATTAGAAAAGTTTTGTTAACAATGCCTATTGCTAGTCAGCCTGCCACAGAAGCTGGTGATTAATGTGTTGTCAGCCTGTAATCCCACACCCCTGGCTAATGAGGCAGGAATTTATCATCTTTACAGAGTGGCAGATGTCAGAAGGAAAGGAATCCAAGTGCTGGAAACAATATACTTTTTCTTACCACGCCTGACAAGTCTGACAGGCCTAAAAAACCACAAAGAAGCTTTGTGTAAGCACAAACTTAAAACGAGGAACTTTCATTTGGCATCTTTGCTTTAAATAGTGCTGCAAATCAGCCTCTATCCCTCAAAAAGGGCACAATAAACAGCTCTATGAACTCTGAACCCATCCTTGACAACTAGGAAATCTCAGGAAAGGTTTCCATGGCAGGCAAACAGACAGCTTGCTTTGCGAGAGAAGCAGCAAGTAACTTTTAACTTTACCTGTGAACTTGTGAACTAAGGTAGGACAAAAATTCTTCTGATTGGAGCGCAGAACGCACCCTACTTCTGTGCTTTATCAACGAAGGCCTTAGGAAATAGCTCTCCAGAACGTCTGTACCAGTTTTGCATTACAGATTCATGCTGGGACAGAGGAACACAAGACAGAGGGGTTGTGAAAATTCTAGAAGCTGTTCCTGAAGAAGAATAAAATGTGACACAAGCATCTGCACTGAGAGGCAGCTCTAGTACTTTGTACTCAAAACAGTTTTACAGCTGACTGAAATATGCTCAGATTTGATAACTCTTCCTTCAGAGTATTTGAAAAATATTTGAAAGACTCTCTTTGAGTACTTGAAAGCCACACAGAGATGCTATGCCTTTGATACATCTGTGTTACAGGAAATTCTCAATAGAACATTGGGGATCTGCTTAAGTTTGCCACTCCAAAATCACAGTGTTGAAAATTCAGGTTTAAAGCAATGATTTCTCCTCTGCCTTCAAGTCAACTCTTTAAGGGAGACTCATTTTTGCCTTCACTGCAGTAAAGTCTATAAATTATCCTAAATAAGGGAAATATAGGGGAAAATTAACTGTTTAGTTAAAAAAAAAAAATCAATGTCAGCAAATCTCAGGCAGCTTACACCACTATTGGCTGGCACTGTCAAAAATCAACAGCTTTTCAATTAGATGTATTAAGAGGTTAAATCTTCTGAAATTTCTGATATGCTGCAAAAGGGCTGTATTTTGCAAAAGATTATGTGTGGCTTAGGCTCCTGTCAGTCAGTAAGGAAAGGGGGCAAATCATCTGTCTTAAGTTTTGACTAATGTAATCCTTTTTCAAACACAGATACCTCCACTAATGCAGAAAAATGCAACCCACCAAAAAAAATTATAGAGAGACAGCAATCGGGGAATAAAAACACTGCTTTCTGTCAACAGCACTCTCGAGCTAAAAAAAACCAGCAAACCATTGAGAAATTTAATCTCCAAAAGGCAGCATTCTGGAGTTAAGACTTATTTAAGGTTTCTGAGAGACTGGAACTTCCCACACTAGTCAGTGAAAGAGAGGTTTACTTGCCTATAATCTGTGCACCCAGAAGGAGACCAAATCAAAACAAATAGCAATGCCATGAAAACCAGACCCTTCCTTGCCAATAATGGGATTCAGTGACAACTTCTGACCTCCATGGAAGGCAAAACGTCCCTGACAGCTACCCCAATGTCAACAACAGAGCAGCATTTTCTCTTCCTTTTAAACCAAAGCTCTCTCCAGAGAATCTACACACAAGTGGTAGCTGGAACTGCAAAACAAGTAAAGTTGCATGGGATTTGACCTATAAATGAGGACACGAAAACTGACTTTGAGCCCATACAGTTTTGCATGCTTCAATACATACTAGTTAGCCATTTCGACTGCTGATAAACTGGAACAGCCATATACATTTTCTCCCCTTTTAAAGGGAAAGTAAAAGGTAGGCCCCATGTCGCTGTTAAGCAAAAGTCTGCAGATGAATGACTCATTAACTAATAATGGGACTGTGATGGTGAGCTTTAACTTTGCTTTGGGGGAGGGTAAGGTCAATGTGAATTTATGTTCCATTTTCTGCTTTGAAAAATCCCAATAGATTCAGTGCAGACGCTTCAGATCATATTAATATAAGACAGTACAGATGCCTCAGACATCTCCTGACTGGTGGAGCTCTCCTTCCCTCCTCAGACCAGTAACAACAAACTTCATCTTGTTTTCACTTTTCAGCCCCTTCCCAACCTCCCTTGTTCATGGGAAAATATATCTCCTGAATCTGCATAATTCAAAACGTAATTAAACTTTCCAGTTCCAGCTGGAAACCCTGTTTCTTCCACGGATTAGATTAGACTCATTACTTTGGTATGTACTGACCTTTAATCCCCTTGGCAGCCTCTTGGCAAACAGTGACACTGCACAGACTTCTTTGGAAAGAACCCACTGTTCGTTGCCCCATGTTTTTGGACTCTACTCTTTTGAACCAGGTTGATATAAAGAAACCTTCCTCAATTCCACAACAATCATAAAATTTCATTAATTCACCTCAGTTTCTATCTTGAAAAGCCCTCATTCAGACAACTAGAAATGTAGGATAAGGTTAACTTTTGAAGACCTCACCAGAACTATTTACAATATGCCATGGCAATGTCCTGGATTAGGGCCATAATACTCAATGCTTCATGGGATTTGGCCAAAAGCCTGTAATTGTCAGCAATCTTGTTCACAAATTTACACACATTCAAAAAAAAAAAAAAAAACCCAACCAAAAAAACCCCCCACCAAATTGGGTGAGTTCTAGACCTACACGCAAATTTCAGATTCTCCCATAGTCAACATATTAAATTCCTTGGAAAAGGAATTGCCACTTCTGTTCCAGGTTTATACAGCTTCTAGCACACACAGAAATCTGGAGAGTGGCAACGGTGTTGATTCATCCATAATATTTATTGATGCTACAACTGTAGGGGCTTCTTCACATTGAAAATATGTCTTTTTAAAAGTAAAATTACGTACACTGCTTGCTGCTTCATCTGGAAGATGTGACTATTATTACATTTCTTTCCACTCTTTTAGCCAACACCTGCACAAATTAATTCTTTGGCTAAGCAGTTAGTTCTAATAGCAACTACTATAACCCTGATGCCCAAGCAATTTCAACCAATGAAAAAGAATATAACTATGTTCTTGTGTCTTAATACCATCTCTAGAAAATAGACCAATAAAAAAAAAATTAAAACATGTGTATGAGCTTGCTTTATGGAGTTTGGATCTAATAAATCATAATTCTCCATAGAATTACAGTTGAGCTCTTTCTTGCATTGAGTTACACAAACTTTTTGAAAGTGGAAGCATAATGGCTTTTTCTGAAGCTATGTTATTATTTTGGTCAAAGCTTGTTTACATTAAACAAATCCAATTTACCAAACTTTGACATGTTTGCACATCTGCATATAATTTATATTGGAAACATGACTTTTAAATGAACTTTCTGTAGCTCTCTGGTTTCTAGCCTGCAGTTCTAGATTCTTATACTACACCAAAAAGCTTGTCGCTGGCATAAATCATATTATCCAAGAGGTTTCCAATAAAGTAAATAATGACTGTAATTTCAAATTGTTCGTTAATACCTTCAAACAGGCTACATATATCAAATACTGATTTGACTTTCTTGCCAGGTGCAGCACTTTGTCAAGAAAATAGCAATCTCCAAATTAAGATTAGGGAAAGCAATTTCTTAATGCTGCTATTTCCCTGTTAAGTTTATTTTAGTAGATTTGATAAATGGAATTTAAATTAGGATTTCATCATCCTAAAGCATCAGAGATTGATTGTAAAATAAACCTTAATAAATCCATACTGTCTCCTATAAGTTGATATACCTCTTATGGCACACTGCAATCGTATCTGTACCGTCAAATATACTGGGTTGTTTTTTCTTTCCATTCTAAAAGACCACATCTGTCTAGTAAATATGAAACCAATCTATGGCATACTTTTATGGGGTTTCAACACATTACCTGCCAAACATTTCCAGGTTTCACCAGTTTTTCTGGGAACCAACAATGCCTAGTGTTTGGACAATTTTAGGCACAATATATCAAGTAAAATTTAACATTGCTCCCAAAATCTTGGGTTCTCAAAGGACGGCATAGTCCATACTTTTTTGGGATAAATGTGGAAAGAAATGAACCTTTGGAGCATCAGGAAGAACAATGTAAGATGGAAGAACAATTTTTTTCTTTAACTGTCCATCATTTCTTTAATCACTGCCATGAAGCCACTCCTACTAAAATTATTCCTGTTCCACCTTCACATAGTTTTTCTCAAACCATTTGCCCCACTTGCAACCTTGGTAGAGGATAACATTAATCACAATTACCCCTCCACTGGTAGGAGAACGTTCTGATTTACTAAGATCTGCATCCATACCTATATTGAAACACATGCCAGCCAAGATTTCTAGTAGCTCCTCAGACATATAGAAACACAGCTCCCACTGACTTGGAATGGGTACTGAGAAACCAGGGCTGGATTTCTAAGCTTATCAAGATACCTCTAAAAATCTCTCTCAATGCCCCTGTAAATCCAGGCCTAACCATTGTAATGAAAGGCAATCCCTGCTCCATTAGAGGCAAGACCAGTATTTCACTGTTGCTCAGCTCTGCACTTCTCTATTCAGCACACAGTATGAGCTGAGAGAAAGTATGATCCAGACTGATTTAAAAGGCTAAACTCACCTATGCTTCCAACACTATATCAACTGCCCTGTAGATTCTGATGTGCCGAAACTGGATATGAATCTTAAAGTCAAGTGTGGTTTTGAGACCTACATGGCTTCTGAGGGAGAATAGAAGTAATTACGAGTTTTGGGGCAAACTTCAGTAATTTCTTTTCTTTTTTCAATTCCTCCAGATTTCTCCAAAAGCTCATTCAACAGCAGCTTTGTTACAATTTGTACTCTTATCAAAGCAATGTTTCTATTAAATAACAATGATCCTCTCCTCTATTTGTATCTGACTTTGTAGTTGCATTCCACATCCTGTCCTTCAGTATTAGTGAAAAGTAAATTCTGATGTAGCTGATTCACATTTACAGCCAGAACATCAAATTGCAGAAAAGTGGCTATTTTTATTTTAGTAAAATTTATAGTAAAACCATGAAGCCCTAGGATAAGAAAGAACAATTACTCAAAAAGCAAATACTGAATATTATCCCCTTAAAACAGCGTGTAGGAAAAGTAATCTTATTCCAAGAAACAGTCACATCCCCTCTCTTCTGAAATGCTGTTTGAGGATGCTTATGTCAGTTTACAAGCAGCTGAAACAATAAATGCAACCTATATATGCTGAAACAATAAATGCAAGAGTCCTAAAACGTGAATCCTGAATTTCAGCTAAGCAAACACCACATCAACATACTATTCTTGGGGGAAGCTCTGTAACTCAGTTCGCACCTCTCCTCAGAAGTTAATTTTTGTGTGGCTATAGCTTCTTTTGTTCTTAGTATCATTTGAGTTGCCGTTCCAGCATGAAGGAAGCTCGAGGTCCTCTGGATGAGGTGTCAATTAAAAATTCCACCAGCTTGGTAAAGCACATGAACATACAATAAAATATTACAATTTCCTGAAAATTATATGGTTATAAAATAACTGTTTTAAAGTGTATGTTAAAAACGGTTTAATTTCAGAACTTGTCAGTCATACAAGTATCTGATAATGCATAATGGTTTCAACAATACAGAAATATTTTATATGTATGTGTATATTTTACTGGTAAATTTGCTTTCCAAAAAGCTTTATTCCACTGCCCAAACCTACTAAGAATCTTTAATTTTTTTATCAAAACAGTTCCAAATTCGACATTATTAGTTCAGAAACAAGTGAACATGCATTCAAGGGAGGCACGTCAAACACACATCTTTTCATCCCAGTTTGTAACGTCTAACAGGCCAGGACATAAAGAACCCTTGGAAAGGAGCCTCCAAGAGAAGGGCCAAGAGAGAAAGTCCTTGAAATACTGCAGTCAAAGGGGATAATAAACATAGCATTTATTTTATATGGCTGAAGTCCAACAGAGGAAACATGCAAAATAAATACAGCTTATACTAAACACACCTTCCTAAAAAATGAATGGAACGCACTAGAAATGTGGCATAAAGCTCACATAAAAAAAAAGCCAAAGATGAATTCATTAAGACAAGTAATCTAATTGTTTTTTAGATTACACCTAGACATGTGCCAAGAGCGTGGAACGAGGAAAAGAAAAAATGCAAGACCAACTATTTTTGCCGCTTTGATTTTATAATTTTGGTCTCTATTAGATGCACTTCACAGGTCCCAGATGCAACTGTCTACCTATCCTTACTCTGACTTACTTTTGATTATATCCCTTTGAGGTCTTCATTTTACAAATAGTTCCTTTACAGTGCTATGCCTTTCTAAGAGTCTTGTTATACTAGCTTTTATATAGGAAGTGGCTATATTCTTTCAGTCTCAGTAAGTCAGTTTAGGTTAAAAGAAGCAGTTTTTTCCTGGGGGAACATGTAAGCTATTTTTCTATATTGTATACTTGTCCCCACTCGGATTGTGCAACAGTTTGCACTTCTATATTGTTAAACTGCAGGATGTATTCCCCAGTTTAAGACCCTTTAAGCTATGCAAAACCAAGGGCTATGGTGCTACACTGAGTTTTGATACGCAAAATGGCAAGTCATAACTATGGAGGCTTAGAAAGCTCTAGCTGCTGCTTCTCAGATAAAATCAGAGCTTGACTGCACACATACTCATTCTTTGCTACATCTACGGGAAGCTGGAACAAAAAGGACCTGGGAATCAAGACCAACATGTGCCTCTTCCCAGGAAATGGGGTCTGAACTCAGGTAGGAAGTAGTGCTGCTATTCCTGCTTCCCAAATAAAGTCATCAGAATGGCCATGCTGCTCTACCAGTGCCTTTAGACCAGCTTAGTTTAGAACAAAACAGTGCAGAGAGGAACCATTTTCTGCTGGGTAGCAAGAATGACTATTTCTCAGCTGTGACTAGCACACACATCTTCACCCTCCACTCCAATGGTCTTTAAACATAAGACAATCAAGTGCTAGCATCAGTCTCAGACAAGTCTCCTACTGTCCTATAAAAGCTCATGCCTGCAATCAGACAAGCTTAGTCAGAACAGTAAGGGAGCAAGAGGGGCATGTAAACAGGCACTGCTGAGAGGCCGTGTTTATGGTAGAACCCCAGCCAGCAGGACCCACCTCCCAGGAATAATTTAGAGGCTAAACTCACATGGTCAAAGCTTAAAAATCAAAGCCCAAATTAAGCCCAAATCAAAACTACAATGTAGGCACAGCCAAAACTGTCCCTGTTACAGTTACAGCAACTAGAAGTATTGTGATTTTACCTTACAAAGTGAAAGGTGACTCTTGAGATTAATATCTTGAGCACCATCTTCATGGTGGCATGCATCTTCAGAACACAAATAGCAGATCTGAATAGCTATGTAGATTCCAGGTGTCTTGTCATGTATTCACAAACGTAGAAATTCTCAGTAACCATTCTACATTTCCCAGCAATATTGATGCATAAGAGTTGAACAGTAGCAACATAAAATGAATTTTTAACAGTTCATGCATCTGTGCATAATATAAACATTATTAAGCTTTCAAGAAGTAACAACATAGTCTCAAATGTATAGAAAAACTGAGCAGATTTCTCATAGAAGTTGAGGCTTCCACTTGAAAACCAGCTACTCAGCACTACTCTTGCCTTGCCCTTTTAGCCAGAAGTTGTTATTTTTTGATCTGGAAATATATATATATATATATATATATAAAAAATATACACATATAATTTTTTCTCCTTGAAGTTTTAAATCTCTAACCAGCTTCAGAGATTTAAGAAATAAAGTCACTACCATTAAAATTTTATCTGTTAAGGTAAATGGTCAAAGGGAGAATTTGCTGTTAAGAATTTCTTTCCTTCCCATGCTGTTCACTTCATAAATCATAGGACTTGTCAGCCATGTCCTGAGAAAGTTTTAGGCTGTTCTGCCTTGAGAATCTCTGAAGAAGACTGTAGGCATTTCAACAATTACACAACACTCTGACTCACTGAAATGGGAGGAAGAAGCTTAAAAGAATACTGTGTTTTGTCACAGGAATGTGGTTGCTGTTTCAAGACAGAAATATTCATTACTGTTTGTAGTTCACATTTCAACCTGTAACGCAGCAACACTCAAAGGTATTTGTACTCTGTGAAATACAGACCCAAAGAAACCGACTTACATTTAGAAGTCAAAACTACTGCTACTTGGAAAACTATAGGATCCACTGTCATTGATACCATTCAGGTTTGCTGAACTAATTAGAACAAGATAATTTAATGGTGCATTAGATGTAGACCTTGCTACCATATAGCAAGTTACAATCCAGCTTGTCTGAATAAACATTTTAAAAGCACACACAAAGACAACCAAAAAATATTTCACTGGAAGCTAACCTACCAAGAAACTAAACTAGGAATGCAATTCAGCTTCCTCTGAGTACTGTGTGGACGGAGATACCTGAGATAAAAGAAGAAAAAAAGTAATGGGAGTTGAATTATTCTTAAATAACTGTTTTTTTTCTGTAGCATATATCAAACTTGGCTTCATTGCTGAAATTATGAAGTTCTGGTTTTATTTACCGCATTCAAAAGATGGACACGTCCTCTCTTTGCCTGACAAAGGGAGAAAATATCCTAATCAGCCCATAGATGCTATCTCCTGCTACACACTGCAATTTTGCTTAGCATAAGGTTAATACAAAACATACATTAGCATTCTATTTGTGGTTAAAAAGATGCACTTAACAACTTGACTTTTCATATTCACAGACTTATAATTTATCCTGTTTCATACTCCTTTTCCTCTGTCCTTAACTTTTAGGTAGGTACCTCATTTAGCAGATGAAAGTCTGGGGAGGCATGCAGTGGTTATTTCTTACCTATGGAATGATTATTTTTTTACTGTGATGAGGTGGGAAGTTCACACAAATCTTCTGATAAAAAAAAAATTTAACAGAACTTCTGTATCTTTCTTGTTAAAAATGACCTTTAACTTTGTATTTTCCTATAAACTTTGAGAAACACTATAATGTTAATGGTTTTCGGTCTCAACATTCTTTTTATTATATTCCTTAGTCTACATTTTAAGTAATATGTACCATACACACATATTTTATCTCAGATTTTACATTATTTTTGAGCTACTTTCTTCACCATACGTACAAGTTTTTGTGGTGTATAACAGCTAATTCTTCCAGGAATCCTAAAATCACAGGAGTTTTTTTTCTAAGTTGTCACTGCACAAATAAATCATTCAGTTTTTACATTTATTTTTCAGCAATGTCTTGGGCAGAGATTCAGGGCAGGGGGCAGGGAGGAGGCAATGTTTCAGCTCAAAATTATTTCTTATTGGTACATATTAAGCTTTTGAGCTAGGGACATAACTGAAATCCTGACAAGCATAACTACAAATTTATTAAATGGTATGAAACTTTCCATTCTGTACTAGGTGGGGGCAGCACATCCCTCCAAAAATAGTGATGTCCAACTAGCTGCCAAGACCTGGCCACTGAGTAATTTCTAGCTTGAATAATAGTAGCCTTTTTCTGAAGCAAATTGCTACCCTGCAGTCTGATCTTAATTGGGAAAGCAAACTTAATTATTTCTCTCCTGAGATGGAATTCAGACTACTCACATATACAGGAATACGAAAGCAGAATCTTAAGCTGACTCCCACTGAACCTCCACATGTTGCCAGTGACCCATCACAGCTTACTAAGACCATCACCAGATAAGACATATTGCCTATAATAACCATAGTAGATTTTATTCAAGTGATTTACAGCAAGGTTTATGGGAAATTATTTTCTATTATAATCATCCTAGAATGAGTCTTCTGATGAACAATAGCTCTTCAACTCAAGTATTATCTCCAGATATCTTATCTATGTCACAAAGAGACTATGAGGTTTGCACAGCAAACAAAGCATGGACATACTTAAACTATTATTCAGTAGTCTGTGACATAGTTTTAATATTTCTAATATTGTTAAATGAAATTAATATTTAAAATATTTCTCATGAAATGTAAATAAACTGAAGAATTTTGCCTAAAATGTCAATACAAATAAAAATGCATCTTGTATAGTGCCCAAATGCTAGTTTCTTTTGACACTTAGCAAACCTCATCCATAACCACTATCACTCTGAAAGGATTCAGTCATACAATTGTTTGAATGACTGGTGCAGCTATTCTATTATGAATTTTACTATGAGAGAAAAATCACTGAGAAATAGTCTTACAGTAAAGACAATTAGGTGATTTCTTGAAATCTTCACTATTTACAGCAAACAGGCTTTGGGGATATCTTGACACACTATACACTTAAAAAACCCACTATTTTCAGTAGAATTTTTTTGTCCTGTTTTTTTTTTTCCCCAACACAACTCTCTTACAGACCACCGCAAAGTCATTCTTATTCAGTGAAATTGTTATGCAACCACTCTAAAGGCAAGTTTATTTATCTAAAGGATCCAGAATCCAAAACATAACAACAATCTAACAACCATTAATATGATTAATTATTTCATCACCTTACACAGAAGTAAAAATAACCTGCAATTACTGGCTTATCAAATACAAATGGATTTCCTGGAAATACAAGGAATTTTGTGCGTGGTTACTTTAACAAAACTTAATCATAGGTAGAAAAAAAAAAATCTCTGAAAAAAGGTGCATTTGTGGGAGATAAGAAGGTAACTGAAGAAATGTTTAGGAAAAGTGACACACTTGAAGGATTAAAAAGAAACATTAATATAATAATGTCATTCCAAGTGAAAAATCATGTGTTAGTAATGTAAGTGTACATTAAAGCATCTCTTTGCTTTCAATGAAGGGCAGAAGGGGCTTTTGTTCTTAAAATCTGAAGATTATTTATAAACTTGGAATATTAAGAAGAGATTTTGTGGAGTTTTGCAAAATCTTCAGCAGATATAGAGGCACGCAATTATGAGACAAGCTTTGAACTGGAAGTGTTTGATAATATTCTTTCCCATCACTTAATATCTTTTGGAGAAATTTTCTACAAAAGCCAATCACTATTGCTCACTTAAGCTGTTCTGAGGATTTCAATTCTTGCTTGTATGTACAAGGGCATAATGTAAATATTTTTAAATAACAAATTAAAAAAAAAAGTCGAAAATTCCATTACATTCAAGAATCCACACAGAATGATGGATATTCATCCTTTTGCCTCTTGATCTATCATTTGGAATCTATCACCAGATCTGTAGTGGGCAAGATCCCATTACAACACTCTCCAGAGACCAACATCCATGCTATTGACAGTATTCCTATCTGTTCATTGCTTGAAGATTATGCTTTTTAATGTTTGTAACAGAGAAGCTGAGAATTGAACTGACATGGCAGTTACAACTCTTAAGGTTTTTATCCATATAGGACACGGTACCCTAGCAGCGCCCATGTGTACAGAGCAGGAATAAAGTGACATTGACCACCATGTGCATGAACGGAATATCTAACTCCTCTTTGCAATGCTACCTGTCCAGTACATCTCAAAAGATATGAATTCATTTAACCGTCTTGAAATTCCACTAATTTTGACATTTAGAACCAGCAAGCAATGCTTTAACTCCAAAAGAGAATCTAACCTATATTGGGTAATATAATCAAAACTAACTGATCTCTTTTTACGTGCATTAAAAGGCGTTTTAATATTATTGGGGCCAAATTGCACACATTTAGGAAAATTTTATCACAGTCATTATAAAAATGTCGCTTCAAATTTTTTAAGATGGTCTTCAATTGAATAAATTGCAGTTACAGAGTGATTACCACTGTTACAACTTACATTTAGTTCACAGGTTAGTACAGTGATGGATAACATGCAGGGAAAAAAAATTAATGCATGATTCAACTTTACAGTTTGTCACTAACCAGGTTGATTTAAGTCATAAGTAAAAGTTGAAATGTCAAATCTACTTGGAAGATATAAGGTAATAGACATTCCACTTGCCTCCAAAGTGCACAACCAATAACATACTATTATTTATGCAGATAGGATAACACATTCTCTTAGCCCACACTGCAACATATTTTGTCTCAAATTAGCCAGTAAATCACTATTGCAGAAGCTATTAACAATCATAAAGCCTTTTGAGTTTTACAAGGTGTTCATAATGGCCCATTCCCTATGATTTATATGAAAAACATGACTCAGCTTTTCAAATGCAACTAATCTGTGGATGCGGGGCTTGCTGTGTGACCTCTTTTTATCTTTGAGATGATATGTAAAACCCAAAGGGTTTTGGCAATCTTTCTTAATATTAGTCAGACAAACGCATGATAAAACACAACATCCATGGATTTTCTATTAAAAATGTGTTCACTTCTGATGAATGAGGCTTACACCAAAATACTATATTTTAGATGGAACTTAAAGAGGTTTCAATACTAGATAAGGCTAAATTCACTGAGAAGTACACTTTAAAACAGGCATAAGCAGTTATGATCGCCAGCTACTTGGACTTGGGGATGTAGTTCTTCAGAAGGTAGAATTTGGTATACTAAACTGGAATCTATTGAATTACAATTAACAGAAGTCCCTGACTTTCATAAATGCGTCTTAACTTGGTGTATTTCAGTTGTTGAAGTGGTCAGGAAACACAACGCTTCTTTAACTGAATTGTGCTAAGAAGGGTTCAGAGAGGTCTTTCCCTCTGTGCAATCTCTCTGTAATGGAAACACTTGCATTATCTAAAATTTTCTTAGCTTCCCTCAAGATGACGTACTTTTCTGATCCTACAAGATAAATAAATATAAACTTCTTTACACTTCTAGCTTCCTCCCATCGAGTTAACACTCAGTCTTGTCTTTTCTATGTTTTTCTTGGGTTTTTTACAACTTTTTTTTCTATCATTGCTGCTCAAAGGAACTTATAGGCATGTTATTTTAAACAAAAAGGGATAGTGGGCTTACTGTTCAGATTTTGCCAGTCACCTCCTCTCCACAGCTACAGCTTGTTTTCACTTCTCAAGAGCAGCTGCTGCACTTCTAGTCTAGTCTACTTATCATCAACCAAAGTGCAGATCTAAGGTGACAAAAACCAGCAGATCTCCTCTTTATAAACTAAATCACTGTATTTTGGAGTCAGTTAAAAAAGAGAGAGAATTACAGAAATAAAAATAACTTTTTTCACCTGGAAGACCTGGAGGTATGATTGTACCAAACTAACTTTAGAAGTCTTCAGAAAATTAAATTAAGGTAAATAAAAGTTGAAATCCTACACTTGCTACTTTGAGACTTACTTCCTATAATGACCTTAGTTAAAGAATCAGATACAAATGAAAAAGAGAAAAAAGCCCAGTTAACAGAAGAAAACTCAAAGGGAACTAACTGAGGAGGCAATTATAAAACTTGTAGTTAGTAGTTCCAGAATTGTCTGCAGGAGGTTCATAAAAAAGTCAAATATATGAAATTAAAACAGTCTACAGCATTTATATTCTTAGGGCTGCAATAAGCAAATTAAAAAGGGAAAAGTTTCTTCTTGAAAATATAAGCTTTTCTAATACAGCCTACATTTCTTCTTGAGGGAGTGGCAAAGGGGGGGCATGGCAATAGGCAAACTAACCCAAACTGTTGCAACTGCCAAAAAATGTTTCAGTATTATTGCATTTTCTCACTCTAGAAAAGTACTTTGATCATGCCCTTCTGACACCTTTAAGATCATTCCAAGTCCTACCATTCCTGAGAGAGTCAATCTGCCCTACTTTGGGAAGCAAGGACAGGTAGAGAAAGATAGAAAGGGAGATCTGAATATCTTCGTTCAAAAGAAAAGAAAAACATGTGTGGTGGGAGCATCTCTGAACTGAGGAAGCGCATTCATCCATTCTTATTTCAGAGACAGTAATCAGAAGGAATGAAGATTCACGCTGCAACAATTGTCTCTCAAAGCCTCTTTCTCTGAGTGACATAGAAGGAATTTGGGACCAACACGTTCTAGATACAGGAGTGAAAAAGAGAACAATGGTATAGCAAGAACAGTTTTCTGGACTGCATAATCCTCAAGTCAAAGGTACACTTAAAATATGACAATAGGATGGTTTCAGGAGCTACAACCCTCTCATTTATATTACTGCCAAGAGAATGCTGTAAGATTCTGAAAACATATTAGAGATGCAGGGATAATAAATATATATAACATTAAAGGAAATGGTTGTTTCAGAGGTTTGTGGTGAGATGGTTACTGTAAACAGACATCCACACGTGCAATGGCTGATGTCCCTTATGTGGCATATGTGACTGAACCCAAAGTACACTTACCCTTTATATAGGTCTTCAAGAATTACCATGAAGTTATGCTTCTGCCTGGGAGATTTATCTCCAGTGTTGCCAGAGGTCTGTAGTATGCAAAAATACACTTTTTTTTTTTCTTTATCCTAAAACCAACCATTCCCAATAACACTATCTTTGTGCTGGTTCATTCTATATTGTGTGCCAGTTGTCTGTGGCAAATATTCATTGATTTAAAGATATTTGCATGAGCCAACTATGAATCACAAGATATTTCTGCATGTACTCCATAAAATCAGGAGTAGTATGTATTTGAAAAAGAAAAAAAAAAGCAACATTAGCTGCCATATAAACTCAGACCAGCATTGTTCCATTAGGTATGGGAGTCAAGAAAGCCGGGCTGGGTTGTTGATGACCTCATCAAGGGCCTGCACTCATGGGAAGCAGCTTCGACATTAACAAACATGCTAATCTGCCTCAAATCAAATAGGAAATTACTCTGCTATTTCTATGAATTCTGAGGCAAGTATAATTTGATAGTTAGACATTAATAAACCTGTTTCGTAGATCTTACCACTATCTGATAAAGAAGCTTTCTTTTACTCTCTCTTTAATGTTATTAAATAAACTAAACTCATATCTGGTTAAATAGGCTTCACAAGTGCTAATCTTAGCCTAAAGCATTCTAATGGATTGACTCTTCCTCAGTAGGGCTATATAAATATTTATAAAGACTTCACACAGAGAGCAGATCTGACACAGGGCTTTAAAAGACTTCTCAACATATACAGAACCTGGAGAAAGAAGATATTTTGTAAAGACAATGCAGCTCTTAGCCCTCAAAAAATTCGTCTTACCTGGCACATCTACTTTTTTTTGATACAGAGCTTTTCCTATGCTCCTAACAAAGGAAAAAGTGATTATGTTCTTTTTCTGACTTGTTTCTGAGTGGAGAAGAACCAACATTGAAAGCCTACGTGAAAGCCAAAAACGTTTCTCCCTTTAAAAAAAGAAGTCTTCTCCAATACAAGTTACAACAGAAAAGTATTTCTTTGCATAGTGCAGAAGAGAAAGCACAAAATTCTGTCTCCACTGATAATGCAAACCTTTTCTAGCCACTGCACTGCAGGCAGGATGTAGTACAGATACAAAGGGGTGGCTCTTCAGCCCAGGCCCAGAAGTTCAGCCACAGGGTAGGTAAATGGCTGGTTTTATTGCCACTACAGCAAGTTGCTACCAACTAAGCTGTTCCACCATGCCAGTATTATAGGTGAGAAAATGATATGCCAGCAATTTAAGCTCTTCTCCATCTTGAGATCAAATAGCTACCATTTTCAATTTACATGGCATATTAGTATTTGGTTAATCTATTTCTTTAAGAGAGCGTATGAAAGAGTATTTTCTTCTGCCACACAGAACAGATATGTCACGTATCCATCTAAACACTAGCCCTGATAGTGCAATGTTTTCGTCTTTATAATCAATACAGGGATTAGAAGAGACTACTCTCATCTTCAGGTAACTATAGCATAGGCAAAATCTTCAGTTGAACCTTTTCTCCACATATAAGCCAATAAAAGATACCAGATTTTTCAAATTTGCAATAGCAGCTCTATCTGCATGCAACATTTTGACATCCCCTGATTGAAAGTAAACTTGAAATTAACTTCCATGAACCTTCTTTGGGACCACCAGACAGTCTAGATTGCAACATAATTGCTTCCCATCTGTAAAACTGCAAAGAATATTAGGCATGTGCCTTGCTCTCCCGACCACACCAGCCCCCATGTTAACTTCACTGTATCAGTATTACACAAGATTTATGTATCTTGAATTAGTGCGGTTTAGGTTTAATTAGAGCTCCATAAATTTTCAGTAGTCCTACTATGACACTGCCTCAGTCAGCAATCATTGGTTTCCCCTGCATTCTGGGCAGAAGGTAGAAGACCAGGCTATAAAGGACAAGACAACTATTGGCTCTGTATACAGCAGTTTTTACAAGCCAAACCATATTCCACTAGGGGTTTATCAAATCAAAAAATAGACTTCCCACTTGCCAAAATTTGACCTCAAGAGGACAAACCAAGTAAGTCCTCTACCAACAACATATCTATTCATTTCTACTTAGGGGGAGGTGGAGGAGAGGGCGGAGAAAAAGAGCACTTCACTTAAACAACAGTTCTTCAGAAGTTCTCTCCAGAAGAAACTGCTAAATATATGGGGGAGAAAAAGAACCAAATGCTATGTTGCTGTTGCATTGAAATCAAGAAGTTGCTATGAAAAATAACATCTCTAGTTTCATGTTCAAAAATAAATCAAGAAAATAAAATGCATTCTGTTCTTTTTCTTTCCTTACCTCGCAACTGTCAGTGGCCTTACAGCAACACTCCCCAGAAAGTTAGGTGTGTCCTTTACTGAGAAACCATGCACCATTCTGGCCTGGTACATGAACTCAATTTAAAGATCTTTTTCTATTCACAAGCTGAATTGTTTTCTCTCCTTGTAAGAATTCTCTACTGTCAGAGATAAACAATAAAATCCAAAGTACTCCTATCAGCAAATTACCTGTGTAGCTGCTGCTGAAAGTCTTGCCAATGCAATATTTTTTATATTTAGAGAATGATTGGTTGGTTGTTTTGAAACTAGAATCACGTGTGCAGACATTTTAATGAGTTCTGCTTTGGAAAGACCATTTGACATGGCACAGATCTGCATTTGTTCCTCTTGCCCACATTGACACGGTAGACTACTTCAGAGTCTGCTCAAGAGAAGTAAAAATGGATTCAAAGGTTTTCTTCATATGAAAGAAGAATTTTGTGCCACACATAGAGTGCTTTTGCCTAGTCCCGTTACAGCATTCCAGCTTTCAAAATTGCACACATCTTTGACTCGTTATTTAGAAGTAAATGGCACTGTAGAGTGAAAAATCATCACGTAAAAGGAAGGGAAAAAGCTGGGGGACATTATACAAAAGCAAGACAGTTATAAATTTGAGCAGACCTGGGGCGATGGATTAATATTGTGGCCTGTTAGACATCTCTGGAACAATATGCAATATGAAACAAAGCACAAAGCTCCTGCCAAAATGCATGCAAAGTGAGCAAGGTCTCCAAGAATAGCTCTAAGACCCAGCAGCACAAATATTTTATGCTTTATGTTCAGCAATCCAATGGACTTGACCTGTAGCTAACTGCAAAACATGCAAGTGACATCCTGTTTCAAACTCAGGAATGCTATTTTTCCACAGAACTATGTACAGTTTCTTCCAGTTCGTGCTTGATGGGCTTGATGAGAACAGGTAGAACAGGAACATTCATTGCCTCTACCACTCCATTCTTTTTCCTACAGAGACTACTTCTCCGGTGTTAGTATCTCCACCTTTCACTTTAAAACAAACATTTAGTTCACATTTTCTGTTGGCAGCTAGAGACAATAATAGGCTGACTGCTTACCCATAGCTGAATGTGTTACATAAATTTCCAGTCACTGGTGATCAGGTAGCACCCATACACCATAACAACACATGCTTAGTGGGAAATAACAAAAGCAATACAAAGAGCAAAACTATTATTTTCATACAGATTAAAAACTTTACAGTGAGTAACAAGCTGCAGTCTGGTGGCAAAATAATAGCCAGTGAAAAAAATAGCAGAATGCAATGATAAAAGATGACCAAAATCGGCACACTTATGCTACAGTGGATCCACCTCCTTGCTTACAAGAATTACCAGTTAAACTCAGTCACATTCACGTAATACCATTGGAGCAGGATCCTGCCTCCACAGCACTACTGGAGAGAGTTGTGCATTATTTCAATAAAACATTTTTCCCCCTCAGTCACATACTTTCTGTATGCATTCACACTAATAGTCCTTTTGAGAAAACCTTCCAGAAAATAATTAACTTTAATAGCTCTTCTGCAGTTAAAGCTGTACAACTGGGTGGCAAATACAAATGAGCTTTCTGCAACAAAACTTAAGTCTTCAAAAGAATTATAAGAAAAAAAAAAGATTACAGGTTCAGCACTGCTTCTGGGTTAAAAAGTGTATTTGTGATAAATTTAACAAATCCCCTAAAAACTACACCCATTGAAACTTCATATTTAGGCTGATTTGCTTTCCAAATCATATAGACAGCACAGTTGTGTACAATCTTTAAACAAGTACAACCACAGAGAAATGCTGAGAGATTTAAAAGAAATAAAAGCATGATCAGCTAGCTTGTAATCTTCTTTTCTCTTATTCTCCTCCCTATAGCTGCATTAAATTGCCTGTTGAGAACAATAACATATTTGTGCTTTTATAGGTAGAATGATTTGTATTATGTAAAGATTTGGCTAACAGAGTAAAGATGCATTCACACTGAGCTGGATTACATGCTGTTAATAATTTTCTGGATGCTCTAGGGGACCCATAATTCTGGAGGACTACAGATTAGCATTTGAATATATGCTTTGTAATACATCTCAAAGCAGACTTTTTTAATTTACTTTTTGCCATTCTTCTAGAACCACACTAACCAGAAATCAAATCATTGAAAGCATTTTGGAGGAAAAAGTATACCACAATCAAGTTTTTATCCCCCACCCCCACACGCTCTTAAGAGTACACAGAAAATCTGTCTTTTCCTGACTCCCACACCATTTCAATAGCTTTCATTAGAATGTCAGACTACCTAGAATATGTGATCAGGCTTGCAGTACTGTTCTATGCATGTTGAACAAATGGGTAACTCGGCAAGCTATTCAGAATCTGTTGTTCTGAATAAAAGTTCAAGCTATCCAGAAAGCTGGTTTTCCTGTGGGCTAGCTTCTGTTTCAGAAAGTAATCTTAAAATACATTATTTTAACAAAAAAAATAAAGTATCTCACATTGCAAAGAAATACCCCTCAAGATACGCTGATATTCTTTTGTTATTGAGCATAAACTTCAGCATAGACCAGACTCCTGTATCTGTTTTCACAGAATGCTGAACTCTCTTGGCTATTTGCTAAATATTTAAATCCTTTGTGAACTGTGTATGTCTTTTCATAATTTCTTAAATACTTAGCACTTCAGAACAGTCTTAAAGTATATGACTCTCTAATAAACGTGATATTCTCAGAAAAGTTCAACTGGGAAGGATCCTATAGCATTTCTTAATAAAGTACTTTCCTTAGCATTATGAGGTTCACCTAGCAAGTACACATTCACTGGACAAAATAGACTTTTCATGACCTTTGGGCCTCAGTTATAATTAGTTGTCTGGTCCCAGTTGCTTACAGTGTAAACAAAGACTGATAAACCCACATTGGCTGCACGTATTTATTACATTACAACACAGCTGCCAACTGTCTAACCATTCTAATAAAAAACTATTTTCTAAGGTTTATGTTTTATTGCATGTATGACTCCCTTATTGGTTAGCATTTTGGAGTTGTGGAAAAGGTTATGAATTTAGAAACTGACTGCATTCATATCATATTTAAAACTTAATGCTATTTTATTAAAGACATATGGGCCTCCAAAGTACACATATTAAATGTCATGTAAGAAAAGTAGCAGTTTAAATCATGGTCAAATTCATTTTTGACGTGACTCCTGAGGCTTCCCAAGATCTGAACTATTTCTTTGTAAATCTGGCAGTTTAACCACACTCATAAATCACTTTCAAAGCATATTATTTCTTAATTTTACTGCATTAGAGAACATTTGGCCTACACAGTGAACTGTTTGTAACCGTTATGTGAACAAAGTTGTATATTTAGTCTTACAATGTGGGAAGAAAAAAAAAAAAGTCTTAATTTCTCAATCCTGAATTTACTTATTTTAACCCAAATGATACTTCCTAATGAAACTTGCCACAGCAAGATATGTATGATAGTTTACTGTATTGATGTATCAGAAATCTTCGTCTCCTGCTTCAAGCTCAGAAATTAGAAACATAAAGGCAATTGTAATTTAATCATTAAGCAAACCCACAGGTTCTTTTACAAGAAAGAATGCCTAAGGTTTTCAAGCCCCATCAAGGTTGAAAGAGAAATGAATCATCTTTGGGACAACGCACATGCGTTTACTAGGCACCTTGATATAATGTCAGTGGATATATCAGAACTGAAGCATACCTTAATTCTTAAGTGCACATAACTTAAGTACGGATTCCCTGCCTGCTAAAGTCACAAGAAACCCTAGCTCCAAAACAGATCATTCACAGAACAGTATTCAAAGCAATGTCATTTCTGAAACATGATTGAAATTTTCTTTATCTATCAGAGAAGTTTCTAATGGCAGGGTTAATTACAATTTCTATGCTTTCCTATGAACATTTTGTTCTCGGATGCTGTGAATAACAAAGATAAAGTAGGACAACAATTTCCTGCAAAAGCTTTATACTCAGTAATTCCTTCAAAGAGAACACCAGTCACAAATGTTTTTGAGCTTTTTATCCACACAATGAACCCCTCATTCTCCCCTGAAACAAGGATGCGTAACCAAAGTCAACAAATCTTAAACATTTTATGTCAGCTCCACTGTCTGCAAGATGGGCAAAATGCTCTTCAGTCAAGGTTTTCAAGGAAGTTAAAACATCAGTCTGTAAAGTGTGGGTCCTGTAAAGGACAGGAAGCATTTAAAAAAGAAAAAAAAATAAAATTCAGAGTTCAGAGAAATCACAATGTGATTTTTGTGGAAGATTTCTTAGGAGTTTTAAAGGGTACTTGGGTCAGCACAAGTTTTTTATGCCTTTCACCTAGATCAATAAAGATTCCAGGTGTGCAAACTGACTGTAGAAAGAACATTCCACTGCCCCTAAAGTCAACTGAAAAATTGTTGCTTCATTCAAAACTGGCTAAGATTTTCAGTGACCAGCCTGATTGGGGACAAGCTATAGTCAGCATTGTGTTCTGCAGTAAGGCACAGACTTCAATAAAATTATTCTCCCTGTATTTTAACACGATGAAGCTAGCATCAGCTTTAACTAACATTCAGGAAGTAGAACCAGAATCTGTAAGTTCAACATGATTTTAAGTGAGCAGTGCTGCATCCTTCTTCTTGGACAAAGGGAGCAGTTTTAGAAACTCATTAGGCAAAAAGGTTCAGGATTTCTTACAAAATATCCCTTTGGCCTATACATTTCTGGTAAGGGTGGAGACAAGGGGAGGAATGTTAGTCCTTCCCTGAAAACAAATTATTAATTCTTTTTCCTGAAATACCTCATGAACCAGCTACAAATTGGTCATGTTCTTAGTCATCAATGAAGAGAGAATGACCGATATGCTTGAGCTTTTAGAAAATGACCTCATCACTACCAGCCCTATGTGCCTCTTGGACCATGCTCTGGCTGATGTTAGTGTGAGGGAGGATTATTATTATAATGTTCTGGTGTTCTTGACCTGTCAATATTTTGCAGCACACAGTCTCTCTTTTAGCGAACAGGAAAGGCATGATTCAGCTACTTAAACACAAGCTTCTACTGGCATTTTAGCCACCCTACGGTATCTGGGCCCGGCCTCCTGTGGTGGCTCCAGAAAAGCTTGCATCTCTCATAGATAATTATCTGCCATCCCCACAGGGACCTGCCGTACACTTTAGAGTACCTGAAATGGCACTAGACTACTATTTTTAGGCACCTGCATTATTTCCAAAGTGATTAGAAATATTAGCCAATACCAGGCGCATTCATTTTACCTCCCCTTTTGTTCCTGTCCTCTCATTCTATTCATCTCATTTGACTATGGCAACACTAAAAAAAAAATCTAGCATTCATTTCACAACAAGATGCTGTAAGATGGGCTTGCACTACATTTTATGCTGAAAACATGGTTCTTTGTTCCTCGATATAATTTAGGTCTTCACACCTGAACTTGTAACCCACAGCTTGCTGTAGACTGTTCTTTTTTGACCAGGATCCCATTAATATCAAAAGAAAGCAGATGGAAGATGAAACCCACTTCTGTAGAATCAGGGGCTATAGCGTTATCACCAACATCATTAAAAATGTCATTGTGCAACCAATAACATTTTGCTAATGGCAAGCAAAACCAAACAATACTAGGGGAATAACAATTTGCAGAGAATGACATGTTAAAGGCGCTCTATTTCTTATTTTTTATTTACTACTTTGGTCTGGGTACAGAAACTTCACTACCAGAAAGTTGTCAACTACATCATAAAAGAAAGTTTCTTGAAAGATTTATATTAATGAAGGAAAGTAGTACTTCAAGGCAGGAAAGAAGAAAAAAGAATACAGTCATTTGAATCACAAAGATCTGGTAAAATGCCCCAAACAAATACTGTCTGTTCAGCTTCCATGGTCCCTAAGAATGAAGGAGAGGGGAAGAAGGTAAGAGGAATTAAGGAGGAAATTTGCAGCAGAGAAATAGAAAAGTACCATGAAATACGGGAAAATTACCCTGTAAAAATGGGGGAAGCTTTCAGTAACGTAGATCCTAGGATTTACCAACAAGAGAAGCGACTACTGAAAAACAGAAGAGTACACAGAGTTGTAATGACAGCAACTATAATTATACGTGACTTGCAATTATTCATTTTGTGGATGTTAAATTGAACATGGATGTTCAATTAAACAAATATTATTATCTAAAAATCTATAAACTTTTGTCTTTTTTTCCTTCTTCAAAATATCAATAACCTAAAACTATGTTGCACCATAGAACAGAATCATAGAATCATTTAGGTTGGAAAAGACCTTTAAGATCATCAAGTCCAACCATTAACCCAACCTGCTCTTCCACCACTAAGCCACGTCCCTAAGCACCTCGTCTACCCATCTTTTAAATACCTCCAGGGATGGGAACTCAACCACTTCCCTGGGCAGCCCATTTCAATGTTTAACAACCCTTTTGGTGAAAAAGTTTTTCCTAATGTCTAACCTAAACCTGCCCTGGTGCAACTTGAGGCCATTTCCCCTCATCCTATCGCCCATTACCTGGGAGAAGAGACCAACATCCACCTCACTACAACCTCTTTTCAGGTAGTTAATGCAAGTTGGTGAGAAAGAACAAGTCATAATTGTGAGAGCATGATATAAAAAATTATTCGAAAGTTCGCACAATGTTGCTTTGTATGTGAGAATCACATGTCTAAAAACCATGCAGTATAACCTCTGCCAGGGAGGATGCCAATGAACAAAAATACAACTGTTTATGTCATGATCTTCCTGATAGCATGTTGTCCCTAACTGCAAGATAAGCTGCGGAGAACACCACCACAGCAAACCATTTTTGCCTTCTTTGCAGTGGCCCTCGTGACCATGTTTATCTCTAACAGCTGGTGACCTTTTGATGGGTCAGTGAAACAGTGAAGCCAGGTCTTAACACAGCATACATATAGACTGCAGAGCTTGCTGTGAAAACTATGCGACATCCAATCATAGTCAAAACAAGCAATAAATATAAACTCAGCCATGACACTTCTTTCCAATTTTTGAACCACGTGCTTCACATTTACAAAATTACAAGTAGACCCTTTGGTAATGGTAGTTTGCTGCTGATTTTCTGTCTCAGAAACCTTGCTGTGACAAGCAGCTTTCAGAAAAAAAAGAATATTTTATAATTGGACCTTTGTTTCATGGCTAAGAACTAGCATGCATTCTAACCGTCACACTCAATCATTAACATGATTGAGATTACATGAGACATATAGTGCCTCAAATTCCAGGAAATAATAATAATAAAAAATTGCCTATAAGCACAAAAGTATAGACATAAGATGGCCCAGAGTTTTGCTAATGCCATACTAAATACAATCTTTTTTTCATTAAATGCAACATATGAATAATTCCTATGCAATTCCTATGCTTAACAGTGGTGTCATCTCATGATGAGATCCAGTGCATTAGTTTTTCTGAACAGAGAAACTACAGAAGAGTGCAGTGAGCTCTGCTTGCAGTGTTTCTATTTCCAAAAGATAAACAAACAAAACTTGCAGGATAAAATTCTAGCCATATTGACCCATTGCGAATTTAAACCAGTCATGATTCTTGCCCTACTGCCTGATATCACAGTATTACATTCTGCTGAATGGCATTTTGTTAAGTAGACTGAACCGGCTGATCAGAAGACAAAAGCCAGACCATATGCTTGCAGCACCTAATAATTGCAGTTTCCATAGTTCTGAACCCACAAATAGAAAAAATAAATTAACAAAAAAAAAAATCAAATAACAGCAGTAACAAACAAGTTGTCATGCTAGCTTCTTCAGTTAAATGGATGTGTTAATGATATAGAGTGCCTATTGCCATTCATCAGAGAACCTCCAAGTGCTTTACAAATATGAAATAAGTCTTACAAAGGGATCAATTTGCTCACTACTACTGAAAGACAGACACTTTTCAGGTGCAAAGTAGCAGCTGGTTAACTAGCACACTGCAACACTACATAACAGTTTAGGGCAGAAGGTGGAGAAGAATGCCTTAGTAAATTGAGACTGCAGAGAAATCCATGGAGGCAGAATGTAATTACCTGCATTGGAATAAGGCCAGGGCTCCAGGAGTAACACCCCTTCCTATGTGAAAAGTGCATTGGGATCATTAATGGCTAAAAGGACACTGGCTTCGTGACAATCATATACTTTTTTTTCAAAGGAATAATTTTAGGAAAAAGACATCACCTTTTGTATTCTGTATCTTCAACAGCAATTAGGGACTGAAATGCAGTCCACATAATACCTTCCCAAAGAACTAAACATATATCAGTTTTTCAAGAATTATCACAAGAAGAACAAACAATTAAGAGTCTTTCCCCCTACCCTAACACACATGACCCACACATGTCTATTTGTCCTTCTTGACAGCTGGAATTACAGCAGGCTAAGCAAAGAGAATACATTCCTTTGCTATTTCAGCAGCTGCATGTTTGCAGCTTAGTCCCTGCTGTTTAAACTCATTGCTTTTCTCTTATTCTCTGAGGTTCTTTCTCTCTAATCACGTGACCTGTCATACAGGAAGACACAAAATACAGAAAAAAAACCCCAATAAACCCCCTTAAAATGCCTTAGTCTGCAGTTTCAAATATTGCATGCAAGCTTCTTACTTTCCAAGCTCTTTGCAGCTCAGATTCCCGTCTTCAACTTTACTATCATAACTGTCTTTGCTTTTTCTTTGGATACTGACCCTTCTCTTCCCTCTGTTGGCTGTTTTTTCCCAAGCCTGCCTTTCAGTTTGCTTTAATGCAGCCACCCTTGCAGGCACTTTGAAGGCAACTCTTTACCTCCCAGCCTAAGCAGACGGCTCTAGATTCTGTTATTAATTTCACCTTTTCCAGCAGCAAGAGCTTCCTCACATGATGCACAAATTCACAGCCAGATCAAATGTACTGTTAGGTTTCTTTGGAAGGACAGCATGCTATGTAGCAAGTGCAACACCGGTCTGCTACTGATCATATGCAAAGACAGGGGGATCTGTTGCACATTAACTTGAACCAAAGAATGGGGCCCATGTCTCACCTTCATATGCACATTTAATTAGATATATAATCAAAGGAAATAGAATCATAGAATCATTTAGGTTGGAAAAGACCTTTAAGATCAAAGAAGCTATCACATATTGCTAATTACTGAATTTTCCATCGAAAGCCTACATATTAGGCAAGGCCCAAACTACAGTAGCACTGCTTGTTGACCTGTATCTTTATATACTGCAGCTCTACATTTGCAGGTCCACATATCATTCTCCACAGTGTCTCACAGGTGTCTTCTATAGAACATCATTAGCCATTTCATGAACTACCAGCTTTCTGCTTATTAATCTAGTATATAACTTCTCAGTCAAACAAATGCTCTAAGTTCAGAAGCCAAGATCTCTACACAATGGTGCTGGTAAAAGGATAAAAATTGTGAACAATACAGATGTTCTCCGAAGGTTTATCTGTCATCTTCTACTCACTTTTTAAAACCAGCCCTATTTTCCTAATTTAGGAAGGGGGAAATAGGTCCATGAGATGCATTAGCAAAAATGTCTTCCCTAAATTCTTAGAAGCAGATAGGATATATCTATTAAAGAAAAATATTATTTTTGTTAAATAGCGAAGGACAAAAATTACTAAAATCACTCCTAATGCCTCATCAGATTTCAACAGAATTTGAAAAAGCATAAATCATCACTGGTCACTTTGATAATGAGCTTTTCCTATGAGCTTAAACACAAGAATACTGACAATGATCCAAAAGCAACACTGTAGATTTAGCTCACCTTATTTCTTAAGCTGTACTGCCTAAATATTTACTCTTCCTATCATAATAAAATAATCTCCTTCTACCCTCCAAGTGACAGTGTAAGCAAGAATCACATACACTTGTTACATGAAATGCAGATATTAGACTTGCCTTTCTGCTTAAGTGTCTCCATCTTAGTTCCTTAGGGAACAAATGCTATGTCAGGTTTTATAATTATAACTTGTGATGAACACAACGCATCTGAGGAGGAAAAAAAATTCAGAACACCTATACTGCCATCTTTTGTTGTACAGAGTTTCCCTTTACACCCACCCAGTGGACAAGATGCTCTTGGTAAAGTTGCGAGAAAGCAGAATAACTCAACACAATATTAAGTCAGTTACTTGGAAGTATATCCATGGATACCCGCTGATGATTTGGTCCTGTAAGTTGCAAGACTGTCACATGTGACCAAATGCACACTGCTTGAGTATGTTAACCTTAAAAATGCAGTAAGCTAAAAAATAGTTGTGGGGCAGACGGGTTGCAAAATAGTAGGAAATATATGCATTTTATAAAAGCAAGTGCACTGACCCAGTATTAAGCAATTAAATTTATATTTAGAGAGAGCTACAATAGTGTGTATCTATTCATAGCAACACACTTTAGATATAATGGCTATATCCACATTTTATCATTTAGATTAAAAATCAGAAATTATGATGTGCTTTGATACACCATAATTTCTTTTTTTTTGCTTATATCATATGCAATGTAAAAATATGGAGTCTTAAAATGGGTAATCTCAAATCACATTCTGTTTCGCATCTCTAAGTTTTAAAGATGAAACAGTTGGAAGCACAATTCATATACCTATAAACCAAAGAAAGGTACAGTTTTAAATAATCATGTCAAGAAATGACAACTGTACTCTTTGTAGAAGCAGGGATGAATAATTACAAAGCTGGGACATAATTAAGCAATTTTGACTGCCGTATTCTTGAGCTGTCTTTTTGATGTGAAGTGCTGTCATGCCCAGAAACACACTTCACACTGGACAGGCATCTTCCACTTTGATCTACACTTACACCAGTGAAATGAGGTCATGGTCTGGTCATTAAACAAGGCTTCCTCATCTGGCTCAATGCCTCTTACCCAGCCAGGCTTACCCAATCTTTATTAAAATCAGGCATGATACAACATTCAATATTTTGACAAAAGAAAACATAAACATAACAGAATAATGAAGTTTAGCTCACTTACATAGTGAGATGGAACACTGCATTGTAACATTAAACTGTTTTCTAATAAATGACTGCATCTTTCCATAAGACAGTCATATCACAAGCAGATGCATTTTAAACAAAGGATGAAATGAAGCAAAGCACAAGAAAGCGCACTGTTCTGTTAAAAAAAATGAAAAAATAGGGAAAAAATAAAATAAAAATAAATTTATACTAGGATGAAATATTGTGATACTTTGATTAAAGCTTAAATTTTGATTTATACAGTATCAATGAATATTTATCTTATACTATTAGTGATACTTGTTGTGTATTTTACTGACTCAGTCTAAGAACTTTTTTGTTTGAAAACAATCTCCTTCATTACTATCTGAGACATATTTTGTTCATGGAATATGCTCATGCTCTGCAAGCATAATTAAACCATCTAGTAAGGCTATAATTGAAAACTACTCCCTAACAAACATCTGTTAGACACATCCATCTAGCTTTCTAAATTCTGAATCAACCGACTCATAGCATGCTTTCCATAGGGAAAAAAACTAAAGTCTAGATAGGGGTCTTATATCTACTCTAAGACAACATCTGAAGCATCCATTTATAGAACTCTGTCGACAAATGTACATGCGTTAGCAAGAAACTAGTGGGGAACTAGACAGAGAGAGACCACAAGATTCAGGAAACCTGAACACTGAAGAATAAAAAAAATTATGTAATCGGTATATAACATAGAATGGAATTTGAAAGTATAGCTATTGTGCACATCATCTTTGCGATATATAGGGGAACGTTGCTTTTGTTATGGTCTGAGTATAGCTATAAATAGCTATATACACACATATCTGCATCTGAAAACATATATGCGGAGGGGACTCTTGAGTGTTTTCAGACATAGAGTTTGCATGCATGTGTACTATAAGCATGAATATGCTAGGAAACAAGCACAAATTCAAAATAATTTTAAGAGGTTTATAATATCTGTTCTGCATCCAATTTAATATTTATTTTAAATTAGCCACTTCTGTAATATGTATATAATATTGTGTGATGAGGGTAATTTTGTAGCACCTTAAGAAGCATTAATTCACGCCATGAAAAGCATTTACAATGATTTTACCATCAGCAATTTGTACCAAATCATTTATAAAGAATAAAAAAACCCTTTAGTATGGCAATAACAACAGTAAATTTGAGCCTTCTGCAAATTTACTGAAATAAATGTATGTTTTATCATAAGACTTAGTGGGTAAATAATTCAAAACTATACAAAAGGTTCAATTACATATATAAAAGATAAAGCTGTTATTCCTACATTTGTGAAGTAATTTGCCCTTAGCTATAGACTTAAAAAGAAGTTTCATCCAGAAAAGGAACTTCAAATTTAAGAAATAGACACTTTTTTCTTCTCTTACACTATTAAGTTGTTTAAAACTCAAAAAGCAGTCTCTTAAATAAAAAAATCTAACTAGTAAGGCAATTAAAAAAGCACTTCACGAGATCCAAAATCTGATTAGTACAGAAAAATTATAAAGGAAGACAACATATATATGCTATATCTAACATTTCAGCTGTTGCATTTGGCCAGATTCGGCAAAGATGGTTTGCTGTGAATAAGATATCCACAACAGCTTAGAAATCAATTATTTCAGTTATTACATATATGAAGCTGAAATAACTAAAGGCAGTGGTAAACAATATATCAAAGCTATGCTTGTATCAGAACTGTTAACATTTTAGTAGTTATAAATGAGTCAGTCTGAATTAATTTGTTATGCATTGCAATTGTACTTGTGATAATGCATTTATCTAGCAACACTGTTACGCTACCAAACAGTGCATTTCCATAACTGCTACATTATTATTCAGCATTATTGGAAATCTGCAATAAATTATTGATGGTATATTTTAGAGAACAAAACAGCAAACAGAAAGCAAGCAGACTGAAAATTTGAGTGGAGTTTTAAGAAAGATCTGCAGCACTAAAACACTGAGGCTCAGAGTGCTGTTACCGTGTATTGACCGACAATGGAAAAAGAAGGTGAAGCAAAGAATTCACATTCGCATTCTCTTTGCATCAGCAGTGTGCAATATGCCCAGAGTTGATGCAAGTGGTGTCAAAAGCTCAGACTACTGAAACTGTCTCTGATGTTGTCTATGCTTATTAGCAGGACACCACATTAAGCAACATCATACAAAATTAGAATCAGCTGGTCCACTAAAAGCCAATAAGCATCATAGGTGCGAGCTCTGCGGTAGACATTTGTGTTTAACATACAAGGCAGGGGACAACTTGTCAGAAAAATTGCATTCTTTCACAAAAGCATATCACACAGTTGTTCCATATCTTTAGACAGGGTAAAAAGATTCTTTTAAGCTCAGTGACACATATTAGTTAGTTTGTTATATGAAACAGAGGTTGGAAACCAGAAATTTGATAACATAACCACAGTCCATTAACCAGATGTAACAGTAAAGTTTGATATGAAACCACAGAAAAATTACTAAGGCTTTTGTCGCTCACCTCACCACATTTACCAGTCCTTTCATTTGAAAGGTTTTGCCTGTTACTGTAGTGAAAGATGCAGCCAAGCTTTTGGCGTTATTTTAAAACAGTGTTAACAAATCACGTTGTTATTTCTTCCATTTACTCTCCTACCTTAGCATCCTTGGGTTTAACCACTTTCATGAAGGCACCTCTTACCAAGGCTTCTTCTTTCTCCCTCCTGGTTACTTTCCGAGTATCGAGAAATTTCAGGTTTCTCAATTTGTGCAGGACAAAATATCTGACAGGGACCAAAATGTACACAGTTAAAATCCAGTAATAAACACAGACATGCTCACAGACTAAACGACTAAAAAAATAACAGCAATAATCAACAGCCTTTGTTTCCTCTCTCCGTTGACCTTTTTCATGCAATGTAGCTTAGGTAAAAAGTTATTAGACTTCACACTCTCAAATTAAGCTTGTTGTAAGCTGCCCGTAACAATTTAATACTGGGTGGATCAAACAGATCAGAAAATTATCACCATGAGCACTTATGTTCTCCATAGGTATTAGTGAGGTATAAGGTATACCCAGAAATAGAATAAATTGGGAATTGTTTTGAATTGCCAGTATGGAAAAAGGACTTTTGAGTGATTCCAAAGATTCAATCCCACATTGCAGGGGAAAACCCATCTGACACATGGGAAACTGCCAAGTATCTTCTCTGAAAGAATTCTCATAAAGTATTCATTTGCCAACATTCCTTCAGATTTTTATTGTATTATTGTTTTATCCTAAAAACACAATGATTAGCAACATTAGAGACACATGAACAGCAAAAAGAATTTGTCAAGAGAATGCATGTAGAGTTATTCCTGGTCTCTGCTTTCCAGGACTGCATTTTCACATCGGCATCATTTGGAAGGAGAATTCCTATTTGGTCCTGCCAGAGAGACAAGATGTCCTTATGGCATATGGCTCCCAGCTCAGGATTAAAAGCAGAAGCACATAGGAAGAGACTATTCTTATGACAAATATTTTAAGAATTCAAGGTTCTTGTTAGGGCCCATCAGTACTATATTCTATTTATTCTTTTTATTTAAAGTACAGCAGCTTTTTAGCCTCAAAGGAATACTTCTGGCTCCTTGCTTGCAGAGAGAGACATGTCAGATCAGAAACAAAGTAAGGCACACAACCATGGCAAATCAAAATGTCTAACCACCTCAAGTACAAGTTATTTACATGTAGTCAACCAGATGTGAAGCAGACGTTGCAAAGCGAGGGAAGTGCCAGACTTTTCCTGGCAGGGTGTAGAAAGGTGACTGATAACGTTCCCCATGACTAGCTGCTTTGCATAACACTCCAGTCAGTCAGAGAGCCTCCTAATCATACCGATCCCTTCTGACACCAGGAGGAAGAAATCAAAGTAGTGGAAAACTCTGCATAACATAACATTTTGAAAAAGAACACCACAAAAAAATGTGTTCTAGAAGGTAAGAGTTATCTTAGAACACTGTTCTCAAGACCAGATAAACACGTGAAAAAGACTGTAAGACTCCACTTCTACAATGAAGCAAAATTTAATGCTTCAGAGAAACCTTTCCATCAAGTACACTTTTCCTCTGAAGCAAGAGCTTTGTAAATCATTAACAAGTGAACTGAACTCTCTCAGTATTGAAATGCTCAGACAATTTAAATGTGAATCCTCAATCTATGACTTGCAATGATATCAGAAGAAAAAGAGTCGCTTTGCAAAACCGAACATGTCCTAAGACCATTTATTAAACAACAGCTACAGAGACTGGCACATTCCCATACTCCTCCCAGCTCTCCTGGCTGCCCTTCCAGTCCTCCCTGGCATTTTTGTGGCCCTTATCTTTCAGTGGAGGAGAAGCTATCCATCTTGTGTTACTGGCAGAAAAGCTCTAATGACAACAGATTCTTTCAAATGAAGACGTGTACAGAAGGAAACAATATGCCAAGAGTGAAGAAGAGTGAAGCGAAAAATGAGTAAAAACACCCAATAAGTGTAGGGTGAGAAAAGATGAATATTCAGGTGAAGAAAATATCAGTATTAGAAAATCAGCAAATGTTTAATGATGGAATGAAATATGCCATTGAAAAGCAGGCTGCAACAAAAATGACAACAGACTAAGACAGCACTGTCATCTATGCTGACTTTGGATCACAGCCCTAATGTCAGTCTCTCAATCATTTCAAAGAGCTTAAAATTATAATAGCATTCCTTGATACAAATGTATTTTTGTATTTTTAAGGCATCCTGACTGCACTTCAAAAAACAGAATTAGCACCAGTACTTGCCAGTTCCAAAACCAAACCCAACAACCTTACCCACGTAAACTCAACAGAAAACTACACCACGAGTCTCAGGTTTGCTTGCACTTCTTAAGTAGAACAAATATTACATAGTAAGTACCATAAAGGTTATCCCACCAGGAGAACAAAAGTAAATCAGCAATTAATTCTTTTAAAAGGTGATTCAAAATACAACCCCATTTATTCATATTCCTTTTACTAAATTCCTTTCATACTAAGTATGAAAATAATACAATACTTTTTTATTAAAGGGCTGAAGAAAATCATCAGGCTTGCTGGATATATTTTATCTAGAAATATGAAGATGCAGCTTCAATCTAAATGTAACACAGGTTTGCCATAAAAAATACAGGAAAGGATTACCAAAGCTCTGGAATGAACACTTTACAATATCAATTCAACCCTTGTAAATTTAATCCAGGGTTATTTGTTGCACAAAATCTCTTTACTGTGATGTATGACTTAGTTACTAAGGTTATCACAGCAGTATCCTAAAGTTGCATAGTACATAAAACATTTCAGTTAACAATGCAGGAAGGTTAACTCCCACAGATAACCTACTATCAGAGGGTTAGCCCAGATGACATGCCTCTGTCAGCTTTCAGGAGCTATTGATGGTTCAATCAGTTTGTTTTGAAGGTAAAGTACAACAAAAGGGCACTAAACTTATTCAAACTGTCAACAGGGACTATCGGGAATGTTGCTTGCAGGTAAGTAATTTTGGGTGTTTTAAGACTATTATCAAACACCAATGGCTGCAGAAAAAGACAGCTACTAATAACACAGAATGCAGCCATCATAAAATACTTTATGGCAGGTACTAAGATCCATAAATTGCATGACACATTGCACCTGGTTTAGACTTGTAAAATCACTAGTTAAAAGAATGCTGTTAAATGAAGGAAGATCCATCTAATTTTTACATTACAAGTTTAGAAAGTTTTATTTTAGGTTAGAGGTTGCAGTGCAGAGTCTCCCCGTCTGCCTCCACCTCCCTTTTAATAATTTTGAAACTTAGCACTGCTCTGTGTGCTCTGAAACTGCTGTTACTGGGTTTTAACATCTTTGCAGTGGTGTGAGAAAAGGTTATTATCTTCAGTGATGAGAATAAAGGTGAGCTCCAGAGAGAGAAAAAAAACAGAGACACCAAGAAGGTGCTTAGGGATCCATTTATCACGGCCTGTAAACTCATCTTCTAATTCATGACAGATTAAGGAAATGAACTGTGTAAGTAAAGTTGCATCATCTTTTCTCCAGAATCATCTCCTCCCCTTGACTCCCAGTGCCTAGAGTCCCATGAAAATAAGCTAACAACAGATATCCATCACACACAAACAGGAATACTCAGAGATGGAAAAAGAGCGAGGATATCACATTTCATGTTATTTCAGTCTTAGCTAAGTGAAAATGACAATAAAGATTAACAATTCATTTACCAATTTTGTAAGTGTTGCATGTGATTAGTATTATTTTAACAGTTTTTACACAGACCTGTCAAGATACTGGAAAAGAGGGACTGGCTTGAGGGGGCATTTGCAAAGGAATGCAGCGAGTTTGGGATTCTGCTGCTATTGACATTGGCAAGAGCTCAATGGGGCAAAGCCTTCCTTTGAAGAAACATGTTGGCATTCAGAAAGGGACAGAACAAAGACAGCTTTGAGATCAGCTATTGCTATTTATTAAACAATGCACGATTCTAGGTTTTATATAAAGAAATACTGTCTCTGATACTGACTGACTCTACAGCCTGTAACAAATGACAAACTTGTGGTCTTAATTCTGCCTTACAAACACGGAAACTAAGACCTAGCAGTTACCTTGCAGGTATATTCTGTGTATGTTTCTAGTTCTCTACTGTCTTAGAGTCATTACTTAAAACACAGTCCTTGGGTTATTCCCTCACCCCCCAAAAATCAGCAATGGTTCACACAATCTTAGGAGAGTGTTTCACAGGTGAAGCAAAAGGGTTCAAAGAGGATGTGTAAATATTCCCTAAAGGATGGAAGAAACAAATCTATTTTAAACGTATGCAAGAAATTTGACTGTACTGATACAATACACACAGATGTAAATAACTTTTATTTCAACTCCTTATTTTTTGTTAAATATTTCATTCTGCGCAATTTCATTCTGTTCTATTTTTTCAGTAGCCATTTAGGTTCTGTCATAAAAATTCCCTCAGTTTTAATGACTTTCGGTACACTATTCCTTACTATTATCGAACAATTCCATGAAATTTTTATTCTAGAGTTCTGAACACCATAATAAAAAAAAATAAAAAAAAAAAAAAAAACACAAAAAAACCCCCAAAACAAATGCATAATATCATAGCATCTAAGCACCTAGATTCATTTATTACCTCCCTTGGAAAAGCAGACAAGTTGTAGAACATAGTTGGCCTCTTGATAGTGAAAGATAATGGTATCACCCGTGAGCCACACTATAAGAAAATCTTAAAAGTGGCAATAAATTACTTGGGGAAAGAATGTTTTGGGGGTTTTTTTCTCCTTCTACTACAAGAAAAGTACAGTAAATTTGTATATGTTAGAGTTTCAGAGAAAATAAACTCTTCCACTGAACCTTAAGTGAAAGACTATGGTAAAAATTAGATTCTGTATAGTCCTTTATTTTGTACTTTTATTAACAAAAACTGGAATATAAAACTTTACTATATGCATCAATATTTAAGTTTAAAACACAAAATTAATTTTGCACTGAAAAATTGAGAAATATTTGCCCAGAAGACTGCAGAAATGTCTAGCTCTACCCATATCATAACTGCAACATGCTCCTTGTTTCAGAAGGTGTTTACTTTCATTTTTCTATTTTCTGTGCTATTGTATTTCCTTTCTTTGACAATCATAGAACATAAAAATAATATAACTATTTCAAATGTTGAAGGGCTGATTATGCTCTCAGTTACATTACTGTAAAATAGAAATAATAAATAACCTGAGGTTGGCAAAGTTACATCAGCATTCAAATGGGGAGAGATGAAAACAAAAATCAGAAGGATTGAGGAAACATGTTTATGACACTGAACTAGATTAGCTCCCGTAACTGTTTCTTCTGCACCACCAAAAAGCTTAACCCCTACCCCCATCCTTACCCCACCAAACAGCATGTGGAATTTCCATCTGCAACAAAACTTCCTCAAAGCAGAGTTAAGGATGCCAGGTCATAAAGTTAAACCAACATCTTCCAGACCAGAGGGCATGATGTTGGCATCAGGTATGTTAGAGGATTGTATAGCCTCTGTGAAACCTTGGCACTGCTTGGTGATGACCATGTAATTCTGAGGGGCTCTCAAGTCACTCCGAAATCCAGACCACCTCCTAATAACTTTAACATCCTCTGCTCTACTTCAGCGTAGCACACAGCTCTATGAATTAGAAAGACATCTCTCTATACTTGTAACAATAATTAGAGTTACATCTTGACTTACTGTTAGTATGGACAAGTTGAGGTATTACGGACTTCATATTTGTCTGGCTGAAGAAAAACTTTATAATAGCCCTTGCTCATAAATCCTCACAGCGGCTAATCTCAGATGGAAGTTTTGGGGCTATTTGATGTCCATTAAATACAGGGGGTTTTTTTCCAGATACCATAGGAATTACAAGGCCTCATGCAAACAGTGAAGTAGCACAGCTTCATAGATTATACAGGTGTAAGGGAATACACTAATCATCTCATGAAGAACATAAAAGACATACACAGCAGTACCACAGACTTCAATCCCTCCTCCTAGAAGAGAGCCTCAACAGTAAGCTCACTGATATTGACCAAGTATATTAGCATTATTTTCATTACTAAGTGAGGACTTCTAGTCTCCTACTGCTTCTTGAATATCTATTTAATTTTTTATATTACCATCCAAATTCAATAACAAGACTATTTAAAATAGAGGCATGGGTTCTGTCTTAATTAAAAAACAAAAAAACAAACAAAAAAAAAACCAAAACAAAAAACCCAAACCACTAAAAAACCAAACCACAATAAAACAAAGTAAAACTGCAAGGAAACTGAAAATGCTATAAGAGGACCCAGCATTTCACAGAATCAAACCTGTGGGCTAGGAATAGCTGGTTTAGCCTGAAAAGTTAATCCAGACAAAATGCATGCACTTCCTTTCTTGCTGTTATATCTTAAGAGGACTCCATAAGGTTATCACCATTTGCTCCCCCTGCCAAAGATAGCATATCTAGTATATGTACTTTTAAGCTAATTTAAAATAAACTCAGGCATTTGTTTCCACTCGCCCTTGTTTCCATGTCAACAGCACTTAATGAATGCATCATTCCAGGAAATGTCAATAAGGAGCAAAGAAGAATGAACAAGCACTGCAAACTTCACACATGGCATACATCCTTCACAATCATATCGCTTTAATGAAAACAGGTGAGGTCACCTGCAGCATTAGCAAATGCTTTGTAATACATTCTGACCCAGATGATTTTTCACAGTTCAGTAACACCACGTTTGAAGTTTTCACTGCAAACAATACACCCACAGGACTGACCAAGTGCGGGTACAAGAGAAGCAACCAGCAATTACTGTGTTGACTTCTGTTACTTTGATCTCCGGGTCATGACCTTTGCTTTCACACAATCTTCAAAGTAGAGATTGTAGAATAGGTTATTTTAGAGGACGCGTTGTTTTGTAGGCTATTTTTCTGAGTTTCTTCCTTCCTGTTTGAGCCAAAAGCCTTTAAAACTTTCCTATCACCATTATATTTTAGATATTCTGCTTTTCTTTGCCCTCACCCCCAAGATATCCCTTTACAAAATATCACCTCCCAAATACAGAAAGCTTAAATAAAGAAGATAAAAAGTAAGAACTTATGGCATTTTTTGGGGTGTTTGGGGGTTTTGGTGGTTTTGGTTTGGGGTTTGTTTGGTGGTTTATTTTGGGTTTTTTTCAGAAGAAATGAAAGCCACTTTACAATAATGGAAAAAGCCATGAGTTTTTAAAATGAACCAAACAAGTTTGCTTATAAAAATACCGCAGAAGGGAACTTTCAATTTTCTTTTCCTGCCCAGGCAAAAATTCCAGTAACAAACATAGAAATGTTTTCATCAATTTGTTCTCCTACACATTGGAAAGGTAAGGAGGAATAACAGGGATGGAAAAAAAATAGGGTTTTTTTTTCTTTTTCTAAAAAAAAAAAAATCCCACTCAAATGTTACTATGTTTCTTGGAAAAAAATAACTACTTTGAGGAAAAAGTCACAATGTTTTTGTGTAAAACCTACTTCTAATTAAAAACTAGGGAAAAGTTTTAGTACTGAAATGGATAGAAATGGTATACAAATGGATTACCTGAGGAACCAGACCGTAACTTCTTGACAAAAAGCATAGCTTTATACATTTTCCAAGTATTTATGATAAAAACTAATTATTTTTAAAAGATGTAATATTACTTTATATCTCTGTTAGTAATACCACAATAAATCACTAGACCTTGAGTTTTAAAAAGTTTGATTTTTCGAATTTTTAATGTTGAGATTTTTGGGGTTTTAAAGATCTTTTCAGTTTGTTGGAATGAGAAGATTAAGTAAAGCTTTGATTTCTAGCACCTTTCTCTTTCTGGTTGCGGAATAAATAGCCTGAACTCTAATTGAACTCAGTAGGAACAAAATTAAAGCTCAATGAAAAATGAATCTGTGGTTCCAATGGTCACTGCAAAAATTTACAAAAATAAGTTCCTATTCAGAACAAAACAAAACCATTTAAAGTTTATGGTAAAGCAAAATATTTATATGATTCTGGTTCACTGAAATGCAATCTTTTGATGATTTCTGTGTGACAAATTTTCTCAAAAAAAACCTTGTGAAAAAAAAGTTACTCCAAACGATTAAAAAAATGCTGAAATGGCCCATTTCAAATGTTTGCTTTTGGGACTTGAAGCAATACATTTGATAAAATACAAATACTTTCTCACTCAGGAGATCCTGCTGCTGTTAAATCTGTGAGATAAATCCGTACACTTGGGGAAGGAAGAAAAAAGTTGTGTCCAAGATACTTCAGAACGTGTATTCAAAACTCTGAATTAGCTATTCAGAGTAAAAATAGCAGAGTACTTTTAATCGGTTCCACCATGTATTCCCCTAAAGATAGACGGATAAGTAGATAGATAGACAGATGGATGCTTTTGAGCATTTTTGAGTTTAATGTAGTCTGGCAAACACATTTCATATAACGTAACAAATAATTATGGACAAGGATCAGGAAGCTTTCATTATAGTAGCAGAACCATTAATTATTCAACTAATTAGAAGTCCATTTTTCTTTCTTAAAAGAACTTTAATTAACCTAGTTTATATGGAAATAAATACCAAAGTTTTTAAAAATTGAGGGGAAAGAAAATGGACGCAATGGTGCAGTTGCCAGCAGATGCATAAATACAATCACTTCACACTTTGACATGGTGGTTTGCCACCATGTGACCTAAAACTACTCGACCTCCCTGAAATCAACATTTTTGCATTGAAATGAAACAACAGACATGCTTGTTTTGATGTATGGCTGTGTGACATATTATAAATATTACATCACATAACGACAGATGACGTCAATCAATAAAGAATTTTTTCAGACAGCACTAAATGAACCGTGGGTTCTTGCCTCTGAATGGCTCCTTTAACGTACTACTTTTGCTTAAATGATTAATAGGAGACATATTGTCAGAAAACATACTTAAAGTGAAAAACAGTAAACTGTAGAAATATCATTCATTTTTCAGGCAATTCTCTAGTGCAAATGTCACATAAATTTACATAGAGGCAGCACTATTAGACTCTCATAAGCTGGATAGTAGGCATACCTTCCACTTAAGTGTGAAAGCAATGGGAAAATACTTAAAGTCTAGGCTGCTCTATTTGGTGAAAACCAAAATGCTACAGCTGAGTTGAATTCAAATGTTGAAAGTATTTAGGCTAACAATAACCTAGAAATCCTTCTCCAAACTTTGGAACAAAAAAAAAGTATATACACACCCAGGACAGCTGTGCTGCTGTTTCAACCTACAGCATTTACAAGCAATGAACTAGTGCATCGAATTCAGGCCGCTTTCCAATAAACCTGCTTTTAGTCTCCACCACATACTAACTCCTACAGCAGAGTTTGGATTACCTGATGATAAAATCATAGTTTTATTATATACCTCTGAATACTGCGGGTTACCTGCTAATAAAAAGTAAGCTCAGGCTCCACACGGTTGGCAGCATAGTGACCAGTGCCGCTTGGCTCTGACTTGCCTCAGCCAGCCATTTTCAGCTGATGTGAAAAACGCCAGCACACAAAGACTGAAGTCTTGCATCAGATGTGAGCAAGCAAAAAGAAATCAAATTACTTTTTTTTTTTTTTTTAATAATCAATGTCTCACTTGCCTAAAGGTTATAACTGTTGAAAATTCTGTCACTTCAGCAGACAATCCGTAAGTTTTGGATCTATACACACAGTCATCATCAGCCATGGGCATTTTTATTTTTAAAAAAATAACCCTTGTAATTTTTAGCAACATTTCAGTTGGATCAGTTAGGGATATAGCATTTTATCAGTCTTCCATATTAATTTTCAGATGACTTTTTGTGTAATCTAGTTCATTAAAATTACATTATAGGGATAGTTTGGGGGTTTTAATTTGAATCTGAACACTAGCTGCTCCAAGCAACACAATACAGGAGTCCTGTCTTCTGTGTTCTTTAATAGCACCTTGATTACTATAGTAGAAGAAACTCATCACCATAATCGAATGTTAGCAGAAGACAATGCAACTGTCTATCTTAGTGATTTTTTTTTTTTTATTATTATTGACTGTCACCTTTAGTGTATGTAAATGTTGTCTTACCTTGGCCTTAAAGAAGGAAGGGCCGTAAGTAGGCACACATGAGCACCTGCACTCAGGAAATCCTGTGCACCCCTGCTCAAATCAAACATGTGCTGTATAGCACTGAAATATTTCTTGAAATAGGGTTCCTGAGAGTGATGCTGCTGAAATGCGGTAACTGAAATTCTCAGGTGTTTCATGGAAGAATATGCCACAATGCTTTCAGAATAAGGTTGATATTTGTTTGAGACTGTGAGTTGGTTTTCGTTTAATATTTTTCCCGTAATAAAACAAAACTAGACATGCCTTATCATATCTACAAGTGAAAACACTGACCTGTACCTCTGGTAGTCATCTTCATCCTTTTCTTTGCAGACCAGTTCATTTGGGCAGGCCATGTTTCCAAGCAAACTGAGATACTGTAGTGAGGGTACAACTTCAGCCAAATGGTCCAAAAGGCTTTCTAGTTCTGTTATGTGTCAGAGGTTTTGGGTTAAGGATTCAATGACATTAATGAAAAAAGCATTTAGTTGCATTACTGCAGATTAAAACATACATTTCAAAAACTGACGATCAAATTTAGTAGGGCATTCAGGGAAATGTCACATTAATTGTTCCAAGGGCAAACAGGGATAAATGTCAGTCAGTTTTTTGGCATGGAATGAAAGAATTTGGCTGTTTTGTCATTCTTTTCTCCTCCTTTCTTTCCTAGGTGGTTCACTACAAAACATTAAAACTTTGACAAAATGATGGATGCTGTGTGGTAAAATGGCTAGCAATTGCTGGAGCCATGAAACTTTTCCAGCATGGAAACAAACAGTGAGTTTCACAGCACATTCATCACTAATATATTCAGTCCACTGGAAAATGAGTTAAAAAAAAAAAAAAGTCAAACCACAACAACCCACTTTCACTCCCAGCATATAAATGCTTTGAGTGTCACAGCAACACATTCACAATTACTCAATTAGTATACATGAATTAATGCTTCACTAAATGCAACTTAAAGACTTCAGTGTTACAAGTATTATATATATGAAGCTTTAAAGTCTTGTAAAGCATAAAATTTTTCATTAAAATAGCCTTTTATTTTGGTGTTCATGAGGCTTTCTAACTTAACTATATTCCTCAGAGCAGAAATAACGACAATACACTTCGATATTGTAAAGTATGTTAAAACAAATGAGCAAACAAAGGTTAAGCTATCTTTGAACCACTGGAATATTGGAAATCACAGCTTAGGTTTAAGCGTAACAAAATATTCAACCACTTGCACCTTGCTGATTCATCAAATAAAGCACAATATTTTGTTAAAACATAATGTGAGTGTCTCTAACCCTCGAAGTATACATTCTTCTTTACTTCAATTTACATGCAGAGAAAAAGGTGCGGTCCTCAAAAAAGGTGCCATGCATATACGTGTAAAAAATTTTCAATAATTAAAAATTGACTGACTTAGACAATAGTAATAATTATTCAAAACCATCAAAGAGCATTTCATTGCTCTGGTTTTACCCACTCCTGCTGTTAGAGACCGCAACTATTGTTTTAAATCTTCAGTTCACTTGTGTTGCTATTATTTATACTTGATTTATGTGTTTCTGCTATCTTTGTTATTTTTAGCTGATGGAATTTACTTTATTTCTTCACCTCAATATCTTAAGGGCAACAGAAGCAATACAGACTGGAAAGAGCAGCTTCATTGTTAAAAACATGGTCTTCCTTTTGTAAGCCCGAGATTTTATTTTATTTCCAAACACACATGAAGATTATGCTGACAATTACTAGTTTTGATATATTAAAATCAGTGTAACTACACTCATAGTTAATGTTCTGTCCCATAAGGCCTGAGGAATCATCCTCAAATATTTTGCATGAGTGACAAAAATTAGTGTTTGAAATTAGTTCTATGAATTAATTGAAAAGGTAAAAAAGCTTTTAATCTGGCAAACTCACATTATAGAATGCAACATGCCACTAAGTAATCAACCAGTCCCTAAGAAAAATTGTCTTTTCGCAGCACCATATGATATAAATCATCTTTGTTAGCCAGGATGAATTCCCAATCAAAATTTGGTGCTAATTCTCATCTTCTCATATCTGGACCACAAGCTCATATGTAAACTTTTTCATGGCTCTTTCAGGAAGTATGTGACCATGATGGGAAGGTCACAAACTGTTTTTCCACCCATGTTCAAGTGAAAGGCTTTTTAAAAATTTCCTCAGACTGTTAGAGAAGTGCTTGAATCTGGCACCCTCCCTCAGCCAGCAGAAACACTTAATTTCTTGCAGGATTGCTTAAGTTGCAAAAAGGTTCCCTGAGAGAAATAGTTTATTATTACAAAATACAGTTATTTCCATAAGAGCAATCACACAGAGGGGGTTAGCTATTGCAAGGCTTAGATTGTATCTGCCCATTTCCTATTGAAAAGAAAAACAAAACAAAACACCCAAACCTTTTGCTTCTTCTATGGATTAAACATGCAGAATTTTTGTTTTTCAATTCACTAGAGCTTTTTCTGGGGTAGAAGCTTTTCTCCCCAACACTTTGCTGTATGTAGAGTGTGACATATATTCTAACTCCCATCTGACCATGCAGACTTAGGGGCAAATATCAAAATGTATTTAGATATGTAATGACGAAGAGCAGTGTCAGCTTAGATTTGCAAAAAGCATAAGGCTATGCATCAAAGTCCTATGGAAAGCAAAAGGGAGAGACACGAAATTCACTGATAGCTTTGGGTAAATAGCAGTAGTTCACAATCTGCATCTCAAAAATCTAAATCTCTCCAAATTTGGAAATTAGTGTCTAAATTCTAACATGTCATATCTAAAACCTGAGCACTGATTTTAGATGCAGAAACACACCCCCTAAAAATCATTTCAGGCAAGGATGACCAGGAATCACATGCAGACCTCTTACTGTACAGTTCTGCGTGAGACTCCCCTGTTCTTTTCTTTGTTATCATTTACTCATCTTTCTCTACTGAAATAGATATTTAGCATCCTAGCATTATTTCAAATTCAGCTGCAACAGAAAAAGAAACACGTGCACAGGACAAACCCCAAGAATCAGATATAATCACCTCAAAAGTAGAAGATCACTAAGGCACAGAAAAGCTGAAGCTTTGCAGGCTTGGACAGCCCCAGAATAACAGGACACAAGCAACACAAACCAACCTGTGTCTTATGATAGCCAACTTTTTTGTGCCAGAATCAGCAGTTATATCATAAATAATTAAAAATCCTGTTCTTTATGACTATCTTTTCTCATCCCTCTTAAAATCAAAAAATGCAAGGTACAGATTATTTCTCCACGAAGCCCCATCCACCTGCCATCACAATTATTCTTTACAAGGTATGTGGGAAAAAATAAATGATATCCTGTTCAAATTCTCATGATTAAGTGTTTCTCAGAGATGAGTCATAAGTCATAGTGCACGTCTAGTGTACAGTTTAGTTAATTAGCATGACATATACTTATTTTAATCACAATACTGGAACTATGCAATGCCAAAAAAGGTGCAAAGTTTTTCTAAAACAATGCTAGGAAAATACAGAGGGAGAAAAATCAAGAGCAATCTGAAATTGTATTGCCAGCTTCCTTTTTATGCTTTATTGTTACAGCCTAAGGAGTGTCATATTGGTGCAATCAGAGCCAAAGAGCTGCAAAATCCTGCTGTGCCGTTTCTAAGACCAATTTCACCTCCATCCTCTCCAAAAAGGAAAGCCACAATTAAATCCATGGACAGTGCTAGTTAATATTTATTTATTTATTTAAAGTTCTGTCACAACAGCCCTGAACTGATCTTTCTGAAGTCAGTGTCACTGGTCACCAGGTGAATATGTATCAGTGATGCCAATACTTACACTATAGTCTATTGCTTGAAAACTGGTTTAAAGTGTTGCTGTTATGACAATTAAATTGCCTTAGTGTAGCAATCCATCTCCTAATTCAACAGTGTCATCATTACCAATCTATTAACATCTCTCTAACAGACGTTAACTAAAATAAAAATTTGTAACAATAAAAATTTTAAACTCTTCAGCTCTTTAGCTCACAAGCTAAAACATTAATTCTCAGAAACGATGCAACAATGGTCCCCTCCAAAAACACAACCTGGCCTCCATGAATAGTTAACAGAAACATACTAGACATACTTTAAAATTTGATCCTCATCAGAAGATTATACTGACTTCTTGCACTATTTCTAGTTTTAAATTAGGGAAACATTTGCAAGAGCTGGGTATCTCACACTCACATCAACTTCTTTAAGCCTCTTCCTTATGTTACACATATGTATACCACACGCTTATTTACAGTAGACTGTTCACAGCATGCGTACACACAAGCATGCGCAACTGTGTCACCATATTTTCTGTTCAGAAAAACAAATGCTACCAGCAACACTGAGATATTAGCAATAGAATTACTTGGAAAATACAGTACTATGGTGGGTCCAGTTAAGCTGCAGAGGAATATAATTTTCCGCAACTTTCATGCAACCAAAAATATCTTACAAATAAGGATGGCTAAGTTCTCTGGCTAAGAACTGTCTATGCAAGCTCATAACATTTTTGGGTTTTGTTTTGTAGAAAATCCTGTAGCCTGGATTAAAATTCTAGTGCTAGTCAGGACTATGGCCCCTTACAAACCCTTCAAAGATTAGTTCCACAGTATTCAAGACTACTACCAAGGAAGGGATAGTGTAATTCAAAGTTAAATTGTCCCCAGGGAATTTGAACATTTGAACAAGGTCAAAGTTGTAAAATCTGAGTGGATAGTATAATGCCACTTTGCTTAGTCAATTTTAGGAGAACCTCACAAGGAGGGACAGCCATTTTGATGCTAAGCTGTGTCTTGTGACAGCCAGCATAGTAAAAAGACCATGTTATACTTCTGAGAGTTATGTGGATTCATACAGAAACTACTGGATGATGTCTCACGTGTTCCGCTATTCCAGACCGCTGTTCTCAAGAGTCTCTTTAGCTGTGTCCTTTCACTAGTCCCTCCAGCACATATCCAGGGCACAGACACTGCATGAATCCTTTATATAGAGTAATAAAAGGGTCCAGCTGCTTTAAGTACTGAGCACTGATGCTGGTCATCCCCAAACACCATATCGTTTCCTCTCTTACCAGTATTCTTGGTATAACCATATTCATGGTTGTTCTTCAGGAACAATTGCTGGTCAAATCTATGCAGAAACACAACCTTTGCTAACAGTTTCTAAATAATATTATTCTATATATCTCTATAAAAATGCTATGCTAACATATAACTGTCCAAACTAACCTATGCATATTTCCTATCTCACAATAAAATATTTTTTGCATATAGTTTCAAGTATACAAGCGAATCTGGGATTTCTTTCTGAAACCTTTTTCTCTGCCAGCAGTTCTTTTTACTAGTCACACACTCAAATACGTTTACTTTATAACAAAAGTAACCACTCTTGTTCTCTCTTTCAGTGCTTTCCAAGTTGCTCCACCGTTTTCTTTCAAGAAGTTTGTACTTCATCTTTTCAAATTTTTAGCCACCCAGAAGAGTTGCAGGAGAGCTTTCCATGACAATGACCTTCTGTGATTACAGCTTTTGGAAGCTCTTGGAAGCAAAGAAACAAAGTAAAGAGCAAACAGCTTTACACTCAAAATATTTTTGAAATACGTACATAGAGAATATCAGAAATATCACACAGAATTCCAGACCACCACATAGAAAGACCCAAAATGTCATTCAAGTCTTCTGCCAACTAACCATGTCATGCAGGTGTTGCAATCAACCTAACATTAAAACATCTGGATAGCACTTCTACCAAAGTCATAAATGAGCAAGGTACCTATATTTATTCCTATTTGAAACATTTGCTTCAATTAAATTTATCACAAACATGATGTAGCAATCACAAGCTATTCCACAGGTAAATAGCCTTGAAGCAGAAGTTACCAATTCTACTCTGAATGCAGTGTGAAAAGATCTTTGCCACCTGAACGCTTTTCCATTAGAATGTACTAAGTCTTCAAGGTTGGATAGCCACAGAAATAGCTTGCAATATGCAAGTATACATCTTCCCCTTCTCTATGTGCAATAGGATGTCACACACAGTCATTCGTATGCCACGTTCTGGCCTGAACCCTATCTGGTAGGGAGATAGGGCCTTGAGATAAGGCCTTATTCACTGACTTTAAAACATTTTTGCTCAAGAAAGAAAAGGTGCAGCACAAGTGATAATTAACTAAGTCCATACATCTCATGGAGAGCTTCCTGCATACTGAATACCTGGGGAAAAAAAAACATTCTGCCTACTGGAGCAGCATTAGTTTTCTCTGTGTAGCTGGAGTTGCCTGTGCTCATAACGGTATTTCAGAAAGCCAATGGTTCCAAGGCTGCAGATTTGAAGACCAGGTTTCAATGTTGTTGTGAGAAAAAGGAGAAATGTTTCTATTCCTGCAATCAAATTACATTTCTGGTTCTCTAGAGAGGTCCATCCTGAAACCATATGTCCTTTCCTTCAAAGTTTGTTTTTTGTTCGGATTTTTTTTTTAACACTATTCTGCCCAACTGTTGCTCAAGGTTCCCAAGGCAACACAAAGACAATCAAGAATAAAGAAGCAGCTCACCATTTCTTAAAAAAAGTTCTGACACCTGGAGTTAAACTGGTCCAAGCATTGCTGTAGAACAGGATAAGGAATCATCTGGACTGAAGACTACCTCCCTCTTCCATAGATGTTTGGGATTAGGCATTCACATTACTGAATTTTTACTTCAGGTACACTTTATTCTAGAAGTTTTTTGGCTCATCAGGTGCTGCGGTTCTCTAACAAACCACACTCAGATTTAGCCAAATCCGCAACTGTGGGATGGAGAGCTCAGAAGCATATGCAGGAAGACTGCTACACCATTTCAGCTTAGATCTTTTTTTAGGGGAGATAGGAATCTGTGCATAACAGGAGACAATTTACATCTTTAATGTATTCAGTCTAAACATCAAGTCCCCAACACTTAACATAATGAGATTCTGGTCAGACTGAGACTTCTAGGTCTTCAAGCACTTCAGGACAATGTAGGAACAAGCACAAAGGCAAAATAAATTATAATCTACAGTTTGGGGGTAAAACAAATCCATAACTGTTAGGCATTATGATGAGACCTCTGTGAAGACATATTATACCAGAAGTACTTATTGGTACATTTTTCAGTTGAGGTACTCGATCCATGCTGTTTTCAAAGACTCAGGAACATATAATCCCTTATATCTGAACCACACTGATAACTCCTCTTTCCCAGGTCCGGATTTCCCACTCCATGGTTTGAAATATTTTGGTTTTCCTCTAAACTATTCAAAACCTAGACCGAGGTTCAATGTCTGCATTCTACATCTACATTCAACACCTTTATTCTAAATCAATTTTGGTATCAGTTCTTCAGAAGCATACAGAATGTATGTTAAATGGATGACCAGATCACTGACTAAGTAAAGAAATGGGGGGTTTACTTCAGAGAATCACAGATCTTGTTCGTTATCGGACTTGTCTATTTTGAAGTGAGGCAGTGAACACCATCTAATTTTCAGCATACAGATATATATATTTGACAAACTATCACTGCTGCCCTTTTGAGTAGTTTTAACAAATACTAAAAAGATTGAAATGTAAAGGCAATGTCTATACTATATAATCCCACCGTAACACCAGCCATGATCAGCACAGCGAAAAAACATGAAGCCTCACACTACTATAACACACACGGAAGAATAAATCTAGAAGTGTCCTGACTGATTCTTAGTATCTAGTGAACACACTTAAAAGGAGAAATGAGGCTTTCCATTACAAGGTGATTGCAGTTGTGAGTCCTCCCCCAAAACCAACTTCCTACTTACCACTTTCGGCCATCCACTGTGTCTGCCGAAGAAACTAAGGTGATGTTTCCCAAAGTAAATCAGACTTTTGTAAAAACAAACATACTATACACATGAAAAAAGCACATTAGAGACATGTAATCACTGCATCACTCTATCACTGCACAATATTGATAACTATACTCTATGTATTTCACCTACACAGACTACATTTTTAAATGTTTTTAACCGATTACACATTACAGAAAAGTTGAGGTAAATTGGAAATTTTAAAAATAGTAATTTTCTGTAACTGAAATGCACAATCACTATTTAAAGGAAAAATACTAGATTATTATTCTAACTATTTATCTGATTTAGAGATAAGCTTTCACATTTATACAGTGTATCCAGACATTATGTTAGGAAGGGCCAAATGTTATTTACACTTACAACACCACAGAATAAGTGAACCATGTAAAAGGAGTAGAAAGCTCTTATCAGAACTATCAAAACAGGATCTGGATCAAAATGAAGCCAAAATAAAAGGAGACAAATAGCAAAGAGTACAGTAATATTAAGAGATACCCACGAAAGCACTCATGAGTTTTAAAGTTTACATGTTATTCCAGTTTTCACAGGGGTCAATTTGGCTTTCTGTTTGTTTTCATATCTCTCTCTCTCCATATGTATATATTTATGTATACATCGTAATACTCCACCAATTGAAGTTTTGTTTCAGATCAGTATTCTTTGCTCACCTGTGTCCTTTCTTTACTGCTACTGTCATATACTATATTTCATTACTCTATTAAACGTGCATTTTTTTAAAGAATTCTACAGAGAAATCATTCATTAAAAGCAACGTTTCAAGTTCGAAAGAGACTTTTTTCAAATATGGTATCCACGTTGAAGAGAGGAATCTGGAAGGTCTCTGTTTCTGAAGACTGCTGTATCTTCCCTACAAGAGATCAGTACTCCTTAGGGCTCAAAAGTTAATGATGGACAGTGGTTACTTTTATTTCTCTGGGCAGTTCGTACACATTAGGTGTTTTACAAGCATTTCTCCAACTCCTCTGTTAAATTATTGGCAGCACACTACAAAATGTAGACATTATTTCTATAACCTGGGCAGCTCAATACTCTAAAAGCTCTAACTTCATAGTTTTAAGATTGAATTTAAAAAATCCCAGGACAGATCAAATCCTTCTTATCATGTTATCATTGACTTTGAGAGCTTACTCGTTTGACAATAGTATTTTAAGTATGTCTGCAAGACCAGCAGAAACTCTTTAAAGAATACTACTGACAGAATAATTTTTTCCCTCCAATTTTGTTCACTGAGTTCTTATTCAATACACCTGCCCTCCTTTTCTAAGTGCAAAGCGCCTCCTTGACACACCCCCCAAAAGACAAATATACTCACATGCTTTGGGGTTTTATGGCCAAAATTGCATTTCATGCCTTGTAGCAGGAGATACGCTGCACCAGACATACCATTACCCACAGCATCAGCAAAAATGTTCTTGTAGATTCTTCATCAAAGCATGCCCAGTTCAGATTTTACTGTGGCAGCAAACAATAAAACCAGTTACTCAAATCCAATCCACAGAATCCTGGCATTAACCAGAAATCTGACCAAATACCTAGTAGAGTAATGATCGCCACTGCTCAAGAGACGCTCTTGGCAAATTTCCAGGGCCCCAAGAATAAAAGTTACTCTGCTGATTTTTATTTATTTATAGAGTCAAAAACAAGTGCAGAAATCGTAGAATCGGCAGTTATTTTTATTCTCCTCAGTAGGAGGATTTTGCTTTAGTAGGAGGTAAATTGCTCTCTGTTTACATTGTCTGTAATAAAAGCCTGCAGTTGAGCAGCCTCGTCCTTACGCTGCAATTACAAGGAGACGGCTTTCATAGTCTGTTCTCTAAGACTCTGCAGGCCTCAGTTGGCCTTTTGGCCACAATTTGATCGCCCTTCACTTTTGCAAAACCATATATTACACACCTTCAAATCTCCAGAAGGGTCAAAGTATGGGAAAATTATTTAATAATCAAGTCCATGCCCAGCACTTGCAGATAATTAGTTTTTACAGACCATTATCTATAAGCCTACAGACCAAGGGCTCTGATTCAGCAGAATACTATGGCAAATGCTGAAATATTTATTCTGAATAAACTTAAGCAGGCACCAACTTCAGGCATATGGAGAAGTGCCTGATTGGTTATGAATGGACTTCATACATTAAAGTATTTAGATGGATGGTTAAGACCTTGATTTGGACAGCATTTTATATGAATTTATACAGAGTTGGAACACCAAGAATACAGTGACTTGCTTTTACAGCTGTGGTTGCACAGCAGCAACCAAATTGTGCATATTACCAACTTCATTAAAATAGAGAAAGATAGTACATTTCTTGTTTTGGGTTTTTTTTTATTTTATTTTACTTTAATGTTTTAAGAGCTATTTAAAGTATAAAAAACTTAACAGCGTTTCACTGCACTCTCTATTCCACTAGAGGTCAGCCTGCAACAGAACCCCAAGCAAACACAGGAACTGCTGCACACTGGTAGCACTGACATTATTTTCTTTCTGTATTTTATCTATTAGAAAGATTTCTTCAGAGCCATAACTTAGATCTCTCACTAAAATGGAGCAACAGGAAGATATAATGGTGCATTTCATTTATGAATGACCTATAATAAATTACTATGAAGTATTCCAGGTGCCAAACGAGAGAATGCTTTGTCTGCACATGAACTATATTTCACATACTTTAATTTGGCTGACACATAAAACTCATTTGACATTTTGCAGGTATTTCTTTGAAAGGATATTTGGTTCTTGTTGAGCGTTAAGGTATGGAGGTGGGGTAACCTGGGTAACAGAAGGTCATTTCCGAGTAGATTGTTGTCCAAGATCAGCTCTTCCAAGTAACTGAATGTTTTCAGTCCTTCTAGTGACCTGCAAACGACAAAGGCAACAGGAAAAATGATACTCCACTAAATCAGGGAGGCCATTATGAGCTGAAATAAATATTTTAACCTTCCCTTTCAGGAGTGGGAATAGTTTTGGTTTGGGCCTGTCAGAAGAGTGAATGACAAGCATTAGTGGCAAGGGGAGTGCTGGCACTGCAACACATCCTTCACATGCTGGCAGGATGAAGGATGGGGGTCACTTAGTGAGTAGCCAGGATCCAAAACAAAAGGCTTCAGATATGGGGCCTGCAGGATGAATTTGTCAATGTCTTGTGCCTTCAGGCACCCAGCCTCGCCTGACCCTAACCTCCATTCCCAAGATAAATAACTCTGTCACAGTTCACCTTCATTCCCTGGACACAAATTTAAGTTGTCATCCATCATTTCTGCCAAGAAATATCATACCCTGCTAACAATAATAAATACAACTTCAAGTATCATTTCTTAGCAGTTACCTTACATGCAATAATAGGAAATGGAGAAGGGATTTTTTTTTTCCTTTTTATTAACCACTTAATTTGCTTCTTGAGTCCCTGCAAACAAAATAAAATGTTCTTTACAAAATAAAATGCAGAATTACTCCAGACAGAAAAGGCATTTGCTTTCTTTTCAGAACTTGCTGTCCCACTGTCAAGCCACAGGTCAGACTGCAGAGAGCAGCTTTAAAAAGGAGCATTTCACAACATGGAGGTGCAGATGATGGCTGTTAAATAAACAAGATTCTGGAGGTATTCATTCTTCTGATAGCAAAGTGAAAAAACCTAAAAAGAACACTTTGGTACCTTGTTAAGGCATCTATTCCAAACTTGATTCTTAATGCTTGCACATTCCAACAGGAAAAAAGCCCCACATATTAATCAACTAAGACACATGGTATACGGAGCATACGCACAGACACGCATTCACAGCTCATTCACCTACCAGACACCTAAAGATATGCTGAGATTGCATGACTTGACAGCTGATCTACTATGCCTACCAGTGGGAAGATCATCACCGTATCTCCTGGCTGTTTTATAAAACATGATTAATAACGGAGATGCAGGCTATACTATTTATTCAGTTTCCAAAGACATTTATACTGAGGGGGTTTCCTCACCCTCCCCCCAGTTTTTGGCAAAGATCAAAATACAGTCAAGGTCTCTGTTAGAAAGTTCTATAGGCACTACTACTGGGGGAAAATACAAATATTATTAGAAAGTATATGGGTTTCAAATTAGACAATTTAACATTCATCTGTCCAAGAAAAACAAGATACCGCTTTTGTAGATACAACTAATTGACCACTTATAAATCACAGTTAGAGGGTTCAAGCAACCAAAAGAAATCAAGCCCGTGACCTTTACACTGGGAACTGTAAGCTGAACTATGAATATTCAAGTAACATTTGCACAACACTGAAACAGTGTATTTCAGTCCAAGGACTCCAAAGCACTCGCAGTCTGTTGACTTGGCGTTCTGAAAGGGAGGTACAGCTATTACTAATGCCATTTTGATGCTGGGCAGCCAGACCTGAAGAAAATTTGCCATGGCTACACCCTCTGGCACAGCTATATATCGTTACAATGCATTGAGACTACAATTTCTGAAGCTGAAAGAACAAAAGCCTCTATTATAAACATTATACTGAAACAACCACCACGGTAACAGTCACACTTTTTGCCTTTGCGTTTAACAAGCTGTTTCGGGAAACTCTCGATTCAGCCTCCCTACACTGCACACCACTAAGAGCTGTGTTAGCATGCTGTGCCAAGCTAGCTTGCTCAGCGAAGGGTCGCAAGCAACTTGGTTTTGCCAAAGTCAAGAAGAGAGATCAGCAGACATTTCAGACAGTGCTTTCCCCCCAGTACCTTTAAAAGGCAAAATAACCCAGAGGAAGTAACAGTGTTACTGTATCAAGCTGTTATGAGTTTTCATTTCAGTTTATTTGACAAACCTAGTTTACCAAATTCCCCTTAAATACTCTTTATTATATAAATAGTGGATTATTTCCAAACCTCACATTTCAATCTAAGACTTTGACTTGCCAAAGGAGTTCAGAGAAGGCCACCTTCTTGTCAACACCACAGAGCCTTATGGGATGTTAATAGGTCCTTTGTGAAAAAACATTGCTTGGGCTCTGGTCAGTGTCAGCATCAAAATACACATTGTTCCTGAGTTATGTTACGCAAATATAATACTCTTATCATGAGAATCAGCAAATGGTTGGCAACTGGCAAGGAGAAGAAAGCACACATCCAAAACTGCTGCAGGGGAGGCATAAAACAAAATGACAAGCCATGAAGTGGGACAAAAGGCCTTGAAACACTAGAGGGAGTTGCCTATTGAAACAGCCTTTCTTTCACAAGCCTGGGCTGAACACAAGGGTACTAGTTTCATAGACAGGCAGAGAAAATTGTGCGCAAATCTCCTTACACCTGTCTGGGTTTGATAATTTTCGCCATGTAATGTTATTAGCTGCTCAGTTAAAAAGGAGCCGTGTTACACAGGGGTTTGCTTATTAATTGTTGTTTTCATGTCATCAGAGCAGTGTGCACTTGGTGATTTAATCACCTAAATTCAGAGTCCAGGGAGCTGGGAGGGGTTGCCAGAGTACAGAGAAAGGGTGTAGTCGTTAACAGAAATTTACATCCCTGCATTATTTTTCTATACACAGAATTCTTATTTTTTCATCTTAGACAGAAGGAAAAACTAGCACCAAAACATAACCAGTAAGACAGTTGGTAAAGAAACAAAAAAGGAAAAAATGTGTTTGCTGTCAGTCAGTGATACTAGCTACTAAATTCAAGGCAACAATCTCTGCCTTCATAATATATAAGAAAATATTGCCCAGCAGTTGTACTCCACAAAATGTAAAAGTTTTAAGTACAATCCACACGAAAGGTTTTATGGTACAAATTTCAGCAAGTCCCATAACTTCTATGTGCCTCGATTTCCCATCTGCAGATGGGAGATAACATCACTTACCCTAAGAAAGGATTGCAATTGTGAATTAGTACATAAAAGCATTTTTGAGAAGCTGAGGTAGAAATCAGTACCAAATACCAGCATTTTTCTTTTTAATGAGGGTGAGATAGTTATATTAATGTACTCCAAGTATTTCCTTATGAGCCCATTACAAAAATAGGAAAGGAGTGTGTATATATACACAGCATAGCAAGAAGCACACAAACACCCTAAAAGAGACAAGTATAAAAAGATGGAAATCCCCCAAGAGAGAGAACCAGTCTAAAATTAAATCTGTGCATTTTTCTCATAGTTCACAGCAGAAAAAAATGTCTCCCCATGTTGGTATATTAAAACAAACACACAATCTTACCACCACAATACAACCAGCACTGAAGAGGCAGTGGCAAGCAGTTGTTTTCCCCAGTTTCAGAAGGCTAATAAACATCACTAAGGTGTATTGCAGGTTGCTCTTCCCTGCTCTAATGACATGAAAGCTGCCCGTTATCTCACCCACAGGTACCATCTCAGTTACCTCATTGCAGGGCTCACACTCTGCTCCCAGAGGAGAGCAAGTGTTGCCAAGAGATTTCCATTGCAATTTCCAAAGTCACATCAAACCGACAAAACATCACAATGTATTCAGCGCCGCCTCATTCAAACAGAAAAAACTTTAAGTTTCCACTGTAATTAACCCTATCCTCGTTAAGATAATTATGATCAAGCTCCCTGTCACAGCTAATATCACAGCATCATTGCCTATAGCTCACGCTTTGCCCTCATTAGCTTACAAAAACACTGTGCTAAACAGGAAACTGACTCCCTCTGCAAAATGACTTAAGATGTTCTGTAAGCAGACAGTAAATAATCCTTTAGAATACAAAGGTCTCAGAAATGTCAGTTTATCCAAGTCCTTCGGCTAATCAGTATGATTTCTTCCAGCTTTCTTTTCCATAATTCATTCATGGTCTGTAACAAAGTTTTAATCATAAAGGAATGTCATGGCACAGATTTTTTTTTTTTTTTCCCTTCTGTGTGTACACACGGCAATTGTCAACTACACTATTTCATACGGTCCCTCTGGCCTGATGGGGATTTGGTTACAATGAAACTAAAGAGCAGTTCTTAATTTTGGTAATATTTGACAATGAAAACACAAGATTTTAGCAATGAAAAAAAGCAGAAGCCTCTCAAGTCATGGACAAATGTCGGTGCTCTGCAGTTGTCCTTGTCCGGAAGAACAAGCTGTTCAGAAGCATATGCTGAAAAAGAGGTGTTCCTCATGTTTTACCCCACCCCTCCATTAATAAGGCAGCTGCCTCACATGTAATGACTTTTTCCTCCTGTTTAACAGGAAAAGAGAGAGCAGTTAACAATATGTAAATGAGAGAGTTTGGCTTTAGCCTGGAAATTGATTTGCACTCTGTTGACAAGAGATAGCCATTACCAGAAGTTAAAGACAGAGCTGTTACAAAACAAGGGCTTTTTAAAATACCTTTTTTCTTACCTTTTATGTTTTAACAGATTACAGGAGAACAGAATCAACACGAGAACCCTACTACTAGATAATTCAGTATTTAAAGAATAGAAGTGTAATTTCTGTTTCTCCAGCACCTGCCAGCCAAGGACCACAAAGCAATTTTTTTTTTTAAACATTAATGAATTACTCTTCAAAAACCTGCTGAGCTTAAAATTCCATTTTGTAGTAAAGCAGAGAGAGGTTAAGTGACTAACGAAAGGTGACCTCCAGCAATTTTCTAAGAGACAAGAAATAAAACCCACAGCTCCTGGCTTCTAGTCCTTTGACTTAACCTCACCAAAACAAAACAAAGAGCAATAAATAAATGCTATATATATAAAAACATAAGATAGACACATGTGTAAGTTTAGATTTTGTATAATTTCCTCGGAATGCAAAACATCATTTCAGGTTTACTTGCTTTGATTCCTGTTCAATTTTAAATTCCATTTAATCTGAAATAGAACATACAAATAAAGGGGGAAACCCAAGCCATTTCCAATTCTGTTCTGATGGTGGAAGGGCTTTGGTGAATCTTCTGTGTAAAATCCCTCGGGCTGAGGCCTCTGACAAAGTTCTACTCTCAAACCTGCTTTGGGGGTTTCTGCTCTAAACACAACCTCTCACCTGTGAGTACAGAAAAATAACTACCCAATGTTAAAGAAAATATAATGGCTAGAATTCAGGTCAAATTCCAGGAAAAAAGAAAAAAACCCAACTCTCACTATTATAATCACAAAAATACTGCAAATCGAGGGTTTATACATTTCCTGCACAGAGATAGCAATGGCAGATAAACTACAAATATCAAAAAAATGACCTCTACACTATTCAAGCATAATAGCTTTTCTTTTCTGCAGCCCTACTCAGTGTTTATACCCAGTTTTCTGCATGATAATACATCCAAAAAGAAAACAGAATGGAGTATGCAATGGACCGTTCTGACATGCCTTTTGGACCAAAGCAGAACCCAAAAAAAAAAAAAAAAAAAGCACGCCAGAGAAAGTAAAGAACTTCCAAAATTTCTAGTGTGGGCCAGGCCAGATAAATCATCAAGTCATAAAACATGAATCATGAAATTCTGTTCAATGGAGAACAAGCTTACCAATGTTTCCAAAATATGGAATGCTTTGTTTTGTCTAATATCAGAGGGCATGTTAGTATTTTGCAGGCTATCTAGAGGTAGCATTTTGCATCACTTCCAGTCAATGTTTCCAGCTTTCTGTTGCTAGATAGAAAATATCTGGAAGCAGCTCTTTGAATAAAACTTAAGGCAAGCCTCTAAATATGGTCAACAAAAGAGAAAATGGAAAGAAATGAAGGAGCAGAATCATTAAGTACCTGGGAAGAAAAGATCTCCATAAGAAGATATTAAACCTGTGTTATGAAGTGGATCTACAATTAGTTTCTGAGTCTTTTCATATAAAGGTCATGCTTAACTTTCAGACATACAATAAAATTAATATCCATCCCTTGTTTTTCCCCTTTCCTTATACACTGAAAGCATACTAGACTTCGTGGGACACCTTATTACCATAAAAGATGGTACATACACACATACAGCTATGTAAGCACATTAAAATGGTGGGGATTCATGAAAACCCAGAATCTTCATCCGGTTTTTACAGTCTTGTTCTGAGTCTTACACAGCAAATTCCATTGCTTAATAAAAAAGCCCAAACTACTGAACTCCTCCAAGCCACTACCCACCCCCAAACCTCAAAGAAAACACAAACAGAAGTAGAGTCAATAAATACATAGACAAAAAGAGATAAGAGGCCTTCTGAATTCTAAATGTTAAGTTCACAACATTTCAAACCCTTTCCTGCCAGTTATAAAACAGAAATGCAGAATTTCTGGAGACAGATTTTGCTATTAAGTAGCAGCTCCTCAAATGATGGAATTATCTGAAAAGCAGCAATGCAGATTTATCTCATCCGTCTGTAGAAGCCCAGTTACTCATAACCTCTTACAGCCAGCGACAAAAGATGGGCACTTCCAGAAGTGAATCAGACCTTCAGGTGAGGCTCACCAAAGTACATACATTTGGGAGCGATGAACATAGCCTATTTGTCCAGAGACTTGCAATAAAATTAGAAGAAATTGCAACATTAAGGTAAAATAAACCATTACAGCTGTGCCCCCTATGGGTGGATTATTTATCTGGTGAAATAAACTACAAATCCCAATTACAGTTTTCAGTAGCTCACAAAAACATATCAGAGTCAACCGTTCAGTCATTTAACCACCATTCTCTCCTACCAAAACTCTAGTCAAAAAAAACCCCAACCGTAACTCTATCCATGAAGCAATCAGACTGACTGGAGTGGGGTTTGACTTCTTTTCTAATGAACCTCTTAAAGTCTCAGATTTCACTATGCGTATTTAATACAGAGCTACTCAAGAGGATACCCCATTAATACAGCTCAAGTTTTATCCTTCATGTCAGGCTTCTTTTTGCTGAAGTTTTTATATTTAGGATTCAACATGCCAAGATTTTGTATGATACTACTGTTACAATTTTGTGTAAATTTAAATAAAATGACAATCAGTGTAATGCTATAGCCTGTGGCAAGGCAGTTTTCACATAGGCCATATAAAATATTTTAAAATAATACAAAATGGATCAGAAACTGAGCTCTTAGTCATCTAATGATCAAATAGGTATCATATTACAAAATACAGTTTGCAAAACACAGCTAAAAATTACCAAGCAGAGAGCAAGTGACTGTATGCATTCATATTTTATCAAAGGGCATTCTGGAAAAACCACCACTGGGAAGTCCCTGCAGTTCAGTGGATGCATCACTTCAAGAGTATTCCTAAGCACGGACTTAAGCATCCTTCTGCTAAAATTTCTTGAAAGTATTCAATGAAGAATAACAAGGTTAGAGGAGTTAAGAGAAAAACTTGGGTGTGAGTCTCTCTTGATTCATTTGTCTTTTTCCCAATCTTAACACAGAATTCAGTCCTAATAAAACAAACTGCTTTTTTTTAAAAATGCAAACACTGCCATTTCCTGAACTTGAAAGAATTTGAGGAAGTATTAGCGATTAGAAATAGCAAAAGAACAAGCCAGAGTTTACAAAATATAAACCTACCTGTTTAAAAAAACCACAAACCAAAAAACCAAACCTAAAACCCTATGATGTATTTATTCTTAAAAGCTCCTCTCAGCTCCATGTGCCAAGTTGAGACCCTATTTATAAACCCTTTAAAAAACAGTATTATAATGGAAATATGAGCAAATTCAAGTGCAAAGGCAGTGCCATAATGAAAGCTTTACTGTATCTTGGATCAATCTGTCACTCTGCAATTCAGATAGTAACCTGACCCCTCCCCTTTTTGCACAGAGGAAGGGGGAGTAACAAGCCTGTAGAGTGAGTAGAGTAAAGCCCATTTTGACTACCAGAGTTCAGTGAGAAGGGAGAAAAGTAATTTTTCTCCCATCTTCCACAACAACCAAGGCTGAGGATTGACAAGCAAATTGACGCACTGCTCAGAGGGCAAAAGATAAATGTTTGATGAATTGGCCATTGCTGGAGGAGTGATGGGCTTCATATGTGCATAATGGACTAGCTGCCGTTCAATTCAGATTGCCTGCCAAGATAAGAAACCATAATGAATGGACCAAGCACAGCCTGTGCCATAAGAAAGTATAATCTGGCTAGTTTTAATAAACTTAATAAAAAAGATGAAGCAGAGAGAGGCAAGGGGACTGGCCTTTGTGACCAGCTATAAGAGGTGAGAACGACTAATAGACTGCTCAAGCATGACAGCAGAGAATTGTTAATGGACATAACACCGAATCCCTCGATGTTAAAAAATATCTTTAGAACAACTTACAATCACAGGGATTTACACACACACATACCACAGGCACTGTAGTACTTCTAACACAGCATATAACTGCCTTGGTTGGGTTTTTTTTCTGCTACCTGCCCTGCTTTGCCTCCCTAACCTCTATTATACCCTCTGCGTGGCACCTTAATCTGTACCCAAATCCACAAAACACACAATAATTCTACCAACAGCTTCTCAGAATCAAAATAATGCTCTAATTGTAACCCAACAGAATTCAGGCTCAATTTCCAACAGAAATGTTTTGGCTGCGCAACTATACCACTAACTTTCACTCCCAGTGGAGAAACATCTTTAACCATCACAAGTGGTCAGACTTGGTGTAGTTCCAATTGCTTTTGCAAGCTATGTTTCCACCAAATATGAGAAATTTGTCAGTACAGCTACAGCAAAAAAACCCCAAACTTTTCTAGCACAGACAAGACTAAGTTGCCAGCAATAGTCCTTTTGCTCTGGGATTTGCTGTGTTGGATACTGTTCCCCATCTGTACCCATAACCCCCAAGTTCTGATCTTTTGCAGCACCAATCAGCACTACCAAAAGACATTAAAAGCAAAACTAAACTCTTACATGATTTTATTGTATATGGGTATATAACAGTGTAAAGTCTGGTAATCACCACCATTTTTCCAGTGAGTAGCATACACACACAGGGCCATTTTTGCTTTTCCTTTCTCCTTATTTGGCCACATGAGTAACAGTGGCTCCCTTTCTGAAGCTTACCAGGCATTGAGACCTGAATCTGTGACTGAAAATGCTAAAGAAGTCAACAAGAGAAAACCCAGCCCTGACTTTTAAAGAAGCAGGATTAGACCAACAGTCTATTTCTTTGTTAAGAATCAAAGGGCAAGAACACACCCTTGTGTGTGCATATAACACAAAATACTTGGCCAGGCAGAACTGTTTTTCCCTTTAGGTAGGAAAAAGAAAACAAAAAAAGAAGGAAGAAGGGGATTACAGTAAGATCCTCTTGACTGAGGGCAGCTAGAAAACACATTATACAGAATAACATCATTGTTATGCATGTTTGTTTTCTTGTTTTTACTTTTTTTCCTTTGGTGATGAAAAATAAATAAGGAAACATAAAATAGTCTACTGGGTAAGCATTCAGATCACCACCCCCTTGATGTCAGTTATGTAGTCTGTGTCATATTTTAAACAGAAATGATTATATGCAAGACGGATGTCTAGTTTTCAGTATAAATTTTATCCAACTGAAAAAGGAAAGTAACTCATTATCAAGCAGCTCAGTAAGGCTCCCACTACTGAAGAAAATAAAGTTTTATGACAAGAGGGTCTCTCCTCTCTCTCTCTCCCTGTGAGTGAGAAAGTGAGTGCAAGAATAAGACAGAAAGGGAAGGCTCAGGAGTGCTGGGTGAATTATAGACTGCCTCTCAAGATTCACAGCTCTTCGTGGTAGGAGGTTAATATTCTCACATGTCATTAGGTCTGCTGGCTCTACTGATGGCTCATTGAATCAGGCAGCAAATTATTTCCTCATGCTGCAGAGGACACCACACTTCAAAGGGAAGGAGCCAGGGTCAAGACGGCTCTCCAGTTCGATTAATGAGTTGGGATCAGCAGAGGTTGCCTGTAGGTAAGAATGTGACTGAAGCTTTTGACAAAGCTGACTTTTTGAACAGGACTTGACCCAGGCCCCTTACTCCCCTCCCCACCAAATTTTATTTCCAACATTTGCCTCTGACTGACCTGCTCAGGCCTGTTGGGATAGTTTTGACCTCCTCAGTCTTTGTTACCAGACACAGGAGCTGTCTGCCTATATTTGATTTGTCTCTCCCTAAAGGCCACATCAGCTTATCCAGGCTCATCAGAATACTTTAGAACTGCACAGCAAAATAAGATAGAGTAGATTCATTTCAAATTTTTAATTTTCTCATGAAATTTGCCAAGAAGGGGGCCAGAAGGAGAAGACAGCTGAAAGATACTTCAGCTTCCAATAATATTAAGAAAGATTTCTAAACGCTGTTAAATGCAGCTAAGAAGAATACAAAGATTATTAGAAGCATACAACTTACATATTAAAATGATGGAAAAGCAGAAAATATATGTCCCTGCTTACATGGATTTGCTGACTAAGAATATTTCTAGCAAATAATGGGTTATATAGAATATTCCTCTAAAAAGTTTTTATTTTTATTGCCATGGTAGCAAGAGATTAGAGGCAATTAAAACTTAATGGCCACTGCATTCATCTCTTTCTAAATGCTCAATGGTATCCTTGGTTTGATGGCTCTGAAATATTTTAATGCATATTTAAATAGATTTAATGAAGTACTGATGTGAGATTCATTGTATTAATTTTTTTGATAAGATCTACTTAAACTGCACGCTTTCTCAAACAAATATGAGTAACTAAACCAACATGTAAGCCACTGTTGGTAAGCTTCCAAAAATTACATAGCTTCCAATTACTGAAACAAGAGTTTTGTCAATTACACACAAGCTTCCAAATTTGTTACATATTTAAAAATTTTGTTCAAGAATATTTTACACCCTTATGTTTCCAGAGCAAGGATCTAGGTTGCCCTTCAATATTTATTTTAATCACAGCACAACTTTTAATATCCTCTTCCTAAACATTTTGTTCACCAGCATGCTTAATGCTCAAGCACTTGTTACATACTAAGTTCACAGTATACTTAAAAAACAAAAGTTGAAGGTAAAATATCAGTCCAGAGGTGTCCAAGGATGACAAAAAGGTGACAGTTCAAGCTTTGCAGGTTTAAGCCTTATGTTAGCACAGGTGCCTGAATCAGGAAGCTACACGACTAGTTTTAAAATTAGAACACTTTTATTTTTAAATGGATTGAGCAAACATCAGTTCTTACAGAATTAAAAAAAAAACAAAGCTGGGACATTAGCACCTTAAGAAGAGCAGATCACTTAAGTGTCTTAATAACAATTTAGGAAATTTAACTTTTGCAGTATATTTTAAAATCTTTTAACGTTCTCCAAGTGTAAGGCAAATTTTCATCTTTACTCTTCAATGTTTCTTTCTGCACTCAAACCATTATTTGTAACAGATTTCCTTACTGTAACTAGCTTCTAGGCCCCAAAAGCTAGTAAACAGATAATTAGATGTATAAAATGTAGGATAAAACATACAAGATCTAGGCACAACTGAGACAAATAAGAATAACTAGAAACCCTTCAAGGAGACTACCTGGCTGCTAAACAGCATATCTTCCACACCAATGTGCTTTACTCTAAAATGCAAGTATACACAAGCAAGAAACAACTTTTACTTACGTCTGTGCAATCTCCAGTGAATTGTACATTATGCAAGTGGAAGCTTGCAACACCAGAAAAGCTGTAAGAAGGAAAATGCTTTTTCATGGGCTTGTTTAAACAAAGTAATTGTGTTACTGGGTCTGCCATCAGTGTTAACATTATATCCTGTTTCATCTCTTTCTAGAAAGCTAGCGGCATACCAGAGATCATTTGTGAAACGTATGTATGTGTCTTGTATAACACTTAGCAGGATGGTAGAAATCCCACACAGAAGGACAGGTCCAGCTGGAGTGGGAAGTAACTGGCCAGTTTGACGCTCCCGGGGAGAAAGAGGAAATAGCTATGTTCAGGACAAGGAGCAGCCACTCAGTCAATACAAAACAGAGAATCACCAACAGTTTCCAAACATGATCACCAAATTTTCTGGCTTCTGGCAGCACTAAATCAAGAACTGATGGCAGGACTGAGAAGATGCATTTCTGAGACACCTGGACCTGAAGCGGTACCTGCTGGAATCCATTCCAGAAATCCTAGAGAAGATGGATTCAGCAAGTGGAAAGGTGAACTGCTAAGTATATACAATGAATAAATTTTGTATTTGTCCTTGTTTCCACTCCTAAAACTAAAAGTTTTTGGCTAAGTCTTGCTACAAAGGACTTTATTTTGCTTTCAGGTGTATTTGGTGTTTGAGGGGAATGTGGTACTAATTACCATAGAACAGTGTTTCTCAAGAGGTAACAAATCTAAATAAAGACAAAGAGAACAAGAAGTCCTGTACCTAACTCAAGATGAATTAGAAGGCCCAGCTGCAATGAGTACTGTTTTATACCAACTTGGATATAGTCCATCTGGGGAACTGTCGGGGCAATTATGGAGTTTGGGAAGGAACTTGTAAGCTCATAAATCACCCTTGCAAAGAGCAGAAAGTAAGGAAACATCCCATGACTGTTGGGAATCGTTACCACACACTTCACTCAGTCAAACACTCTTGCATGATAACTGCTCAGGACTAAATGTAAAACTTTTTTGTTTTACTGGGCCTCACAGTAATCCTGCAAAGATTTATGTATGTCAGTTCAAATCAGAGATAAGCACATGCTTATATCTTTTTGATTTTTGATAATGCTTTAATATAGTAATCTGTTCATTAAATCTGTTTAGTGAAATTGGGGGGGTTTGCATTTCAGTGAAACTCTTGCAACATGCATTAAAATTGTTCACATGAGTGTTTACATAAGTAAACAATAAATGCATGGTCAAAACAAAGTTATTAGTTTACTTCAAAGTTCACTTTCTTTTTTATTTTGGTTATTTTTCCCATTGTTCATATTATACAAAATAATGAGCAATATTAACACATTACCTCAGCAATGGAAGCATACAGTATTTAATAGTAAAAAGCATTTGGTCAAAACAAGACTCTAGAATTCAGCCTCTGCAATTTCAAAGATCATCACACTCTGAAATGTTAGCAAATAAAATTTCCTAGAAATGTACATGGTAGACAACAAATACATTTCTTCAAATTCATACATAATTTAAGAAAAAAAAAAAAAGGCACATGTACAGCATAAAAAAAATGCTGGATAGTGTCGTCCTGTCAGTGTCCTCCATTTCTACACAGCAAGTATATTTAAAACTGAACCATACAAGACACTAGCAGGGAAAGATAGCAGGTAACAATCTTATAGTCCAAGAGAATGGACTAAAAAAAAAAAATCTATCGCAGGCTTTTTTGTGTTGTTTTTTTTCCCCCTTTCAAACCCTAAAATTAATAAGATTGTCTAAAATCTGACTGGGAAAGTACTGTCCAGCATAAATCCCATCTTCAAAACATACACAACTGTGGATTTGATAGGATAGAGATGAGGAAGATGATGATGAACAATTACCGAAACACAGATCGTATCAATACACTTAGTTGGTCACTATGCCCGTACATATTCAATTGCTCTTCACACCAGACAGCAATACAAGAAGTCCTTGGATCATGTTAGAGTAAAGGGACCACCCTGACATCTCCTGGAGCAACAGATAACCCTGTAGCTCCTTAGGTCCTTCTTAGCAGCTTCACAGGGACAGTCACCCACTGTAGCCCATGACGGAGCGCTCTGACAGGGAAGAGTCACCTCAAAAAATCAAGCCAGTGTTATTCCCCTACACTGCCCTGGAAAGAGGCTCAAGTGTCAGTTCAGGTTTTTTTTTCCATGCCCAAGAAAGAAAACATACTATTTTTAAGCTGGAGGGGACCTACAACGATCATCTAGTCCAACTGCCTGACCAACTCAGGGCTGACCAAAAGTTAAAGCTTGTTATTAGGGCATTGTTCAAGTGCCTCGTAAACACTGCCAGGCTTGGGTCATTGACCAACTGTCTGGGAAGCCTGTTCCAGGGTTTGACCAACCTCTCAGTAAAGAATTGCTTCCTAATGTCCAGTCTAAACCTCCCCTGGTGCAGCTTTGAACCATTCTTAAAGACAACAGGTATTCCACAGACTAGAAAAAGGCAAGCAAAAGGAAGACAACACTGAGCTTCAATATCTGGGCTTTTTCATATTTTACTGTCATGCCAATACACACAGAGCCTACTGAGAGACCACAAGACTTCATTCAAAACAATATTATTTCAAAATCAACACTGCTTTCTATCGTGTCAGAATAAAATCAAACACCGTAAGAACCCGAGGTTGAAGGCTGAATTATAAGGAGAATAGACTAGTAGCTGAGGATGTGCTGTTATATGAACTGTCAAATGATTATTTAAGTCACATACACATTTAACATATTTTGAATATAAAAATTCAATATCAAAACAAAGTATGTAGTTTGAAGTTTATTTCAAGTTCTAGTTGCTGAATAAATGTTGAATAAGAAATTTAAAGGCGTAACCCAGAAGAGAGGCCTGAGTATTTAGTCCAGATTTTTAGTCCAATTACCTACAAAAATAAATACACGAGCGGCTGCAACTCACTATGCTCGAATCCTCAGAGCGTAAATAATACAACCTTTTGTACAGGTCAAATTAATAAAAAACTCAAACCCTACCACTTCACTGAGTATAGATAACACTTGACTGCATGTTGACTTGAGTTGTAAACCCAATGCTACTTCAAGATGCATCTACCTCCCCCCTCGACACAACGGCTGGGCCTGGCTGTGTGGAAGTGCTGGAGATTCCCGGACATAAATTTATCCGTTTGGAGTCTACACTGAAGCCATCAGCCTATCTTCAGCCTAAGCCATATGCTCACTCTTTTGTTCGCAGAGGAAATTCATGACAATTAGATTTCTGAGGGGCACGTAATCTGCTAAAGCCACAAAAATAAAGATGTAATTTACCTCACACATGATCATGCAAACCCGCCCGGAGCGTTTTGAAAGAAAACAGAGAAGTGAAGTATCACAGCAAGCATGCCTATGAACTATTCCTTGCTGATGCAATTAGGCAGTTTTAAATAAATAAATAAATAAATAAATAAATAAATAGAAGAAGGCTCACTCATGGCATTACCGGATTTCCAAGTGCCGCCACAGTGGCCACCAGTCGCCTGCTGCCAGCCCCTCCCCACTACCAGAGACCACATCAAAGCACCTTTGCTGCCTCATGGCCTTTTATAGAACAACTTCAGCCACTTAGGAAAAAAATGGCTAAATAAAGGCTTGGACTTAAAACATTAAAAGAAATAAATTGACAGGATTTTGTCTGGAAACCTTGTCTTGTCCTTACTGAAGGCTAAAATAAACTTAATTTTTGTTAAAATTAAAGCAAAAATTAAATCATCTTATTATGTAATTGGAACTAGGCCTCAGGCACTAGCAGTAAAGAAGGGATTAAGGCCTCCACCACCTGGGTTGTCATTCTCATGGGCCCCATTACCACCCCCTTATTCGTTTTTATAGCCAACAGATTAAAATGCGAGCGCCGCAATCTTTGATCTTTCACTTGCTGACACAAATCCTTTCAAGCCTCCAACGTTTTCTGCTGAGGTAATTAGTACTAATTAAAAGGTTTCCAACAGCCTTTGCTCTACTTTTTCCTTCCAAAGAAATTGCTTTTACAAGTGCCTTCCATCTTTGAAATGTATGCATCGTTCACTTTCTTCTTTATCTGACTCCCAGAGATCAAGTAGATTAGTGACTCCATTATTCCCCAAGACAAAGCCAAACAACAGGTTTTTACTATCTCCCTGACCTGTTGAGGTGCAGGGTTTATATTCAGAAACAAGTGCCTCTGCTTGTATTAAAAGACAGTCCAATTATGCACTAACAGACACAATGCCGGGTTTCTACGTTTAAGAATGGACATCGTTTAAAGATGTAGTGTTTTCTCAGAAGAGAGAGGGGCAACCCTTCACTAATCAAGCTGACAAGTTGTAGGACTAATAATAGGTCTTGCTTTGTTTTCTTTTCTTTTTGTGTGTTTGTGTATCAGGCAAGATACAAACAATTTCTTTCTCTTCCCCCCGCCCCCAGCCCCGTTCTCCCACCCTTTCCTCTCCTTTCCCCTTTCTTCCCAAATTTTAATGATTGATTCACATTTGCTACTTAAAAAAAAGTTTAGGAAGTACCGCCTTGAAAGATTTTGAAAGCACAGAAAGTCCTGTCTGAAGAAGTTTTTGTTACTATAATTAAATAATCTGTCCTACTACAGGCAAACTGATGACTGGAAAAATAATTACTGAGATGAAAACACTGGTTTATAGTATGTCTGAAGTACTAATTAAGGTCCAAGATTAAAAAAATTAAAAGCTGCAGCAAAAAGGAACAATACTTTGCATTGAGAAAGGGCTATGTTTTGAATTTACAGGTTTTCAAATGATCGTTCAATCGACATGGGCACTATATGGATCATTTTTCTTCATGAAAACCTGGAAGCTTTATGCCTGCTGTGATAAAAATAAATTACACTTCATGCAGCAAAAGTGCTATTCAAAAAAGAGGACAGTTCTCAAGCTCTTAAAGTTCTCACTTCCTATTGAAAATGACAGCAGCGCTCTCTCATGCTGTAGTATCTCTGGCACAATAGATCAGAAATCATACACAGAGCCACAAGAGGCTATCTAACTTATCATTACACGCACAGGGGTCCATTCTCCTCTCGCGATGCAAGCACAGGGCTCCTGCTGGCACTAATGGGAGCTGCACGTGCATATCAAGGACAGAAACAAACCGACAGCGCATCAACTTTCCTAACCTGAACTAAGTTAGAAATGTTTTTAAATAGCCCTAAAGGAAAGTCAATAAATTGTCTCCTAATCGTGCCAGCTCTTCTGCTTTACTTTCACAACTATTCTACTACAGTAGTAATTTCTTTTTGTGTAACTTTCCTCAAGAGGACCTAAAAGCACTACAATCTCATCAATTCAGCTATATTATGCCCCTGTGAAGTAAGTTTTATCAGACATATCTTGCCCAAGGTCATACGGAAATTACATGGCAGGGCCAGGAATTGCACATTTCAGTATCCTAGTAGTTCCCTGGTTTAAACAGCAGGCCATACTCCTCCTCTATGCATGCGCAATAACCAACAGTCCTAGAAGCGGGAGACTGGATTAGCCTTTCAGCCATGGAAATGCTGGAAAAAGGTTTTTCCCAAACAGAAGTCTCAAATAATCTGCTATAGATTCAAAATCCTAAATGAAGAGAGCAAAATCAAAACAACAGTCTGTGAATCACCTAATGTAATAGTTCTAGTCTCCTCCTCTTCTTAGTGCATGGTCACCATTGCCTTAAAACATCAGGCAATCCCTGCAAAACCAATATGAATTAAGAGAATGCCTTACCTCAGCTCTTAGCTCACACAAGCCAAACAGATCATGTGGAACCCTCGGCCAAACCTGGGCAGCTATGTAAGCCATGCAAAAACACATTTACACTGTCTCTTCCATCAGGGTACCCTTTATAAACAGAACAGCTATTTCTACACTCAATATAACATATCTTGGGTACAGGTTTTCATGTCTAGCAAATGTTAATTTCTTAGATTCCAATTAAATTCCTAATTAAAAATTCTAAAATATATAAAAAATTGGAGGAAAATAGAATCTAATGGTGCATATGTATGTATGTATCTTTCCATGTCCCAGATCAAAATTTTACATCACTAAAGAGAAGGTGATATTAATGTAATCTGATAGAATCAACCTGCCATATCCTCACCTATTACTAAAATAGCCTGTGACTTTAAGGCAAAATGAACATTAACAACACATGCCCTAGAGAGTCTTTGGGTCTTTCACCTTATGAAATCAGAAGTCTACGGAGAAAGAGATTTTATTAAAAATCAAACACAAACACACAAACAAAAAAAACCCAAACCTATTTCAGGGGAAAAGCAGCTGCAGAGAGGAAGGCTATACAGAAACGGGATGCTTGAGCAAATATCTTTCACTTTAACAGAGCCGCTCTTATGGACAAAGCTGAAGTATCACGCCAATGTACAAAATAACTAGACTGGCTTCAATATCATAAGCTCCCAAATTATTATGTCACTTTTTTCATTTGAGCTTTTCTTGTTTATTCTTGATTTTTGCATGTACAAACTGCTTTGATGTTCATCAGAGATACCTTCTTTTCAATTAACAGCCAAAACTGTCTCATGAACAAAAAATTAGAGATAAAACTTTAGGGAAAAGAAAATCCATAATCATGAAGCTCACGATAAAATGCTATGCTGGCAGCACAGTAGGCAAATGTTAACATACGTATTATAGAAAAGCAGGAAAAAGTGGCGCGTTTAATGCTTCAGAGACTATGCAAATGCAGCTATCGTAATATTTACTGAGGAGATCAAAAAATAAAATGAAAATATCTGATAGGGTTTTTGGTGAGCAAAACTTGCTCCGCTACCTTACAAGCTTTTTAGATACCTTGGGACCTAAACAAATCCCCAGTTGTCAGAACAGCAGAAAAAAGGGACAAAGAAAGTCCCTGTCTTCCCTAGGTACTCAGCTGTGGCTGCAGACAGTTGCTGTGGCCTTAGGGTTGCATTATTCATCTACTATGGGATGCAAGGACCACGAGCAGCTGGCCTTCTAACATATAGGAGGAAGGGAGGAAAAGCCCTTCCACGAAAGAAATATCAGACCAGTTTTTGGTACTCATATAAAATCTCTACCATTTATTGAAATTGGGGTGTGAGGGGGGAATACATTATATATAATTCTCATGAGTCTTTTCCCTTCTTCTCCCTCAAACCCAAAGGGTAAAAAAATATATTAATAACCCTCAAGTCTGCCCTGCCATCTCAGTACAGCATGCATGTGATGAAAAACCAGTAAAGAAACATTTCAATTTGAAGTTTCCAAGAGGTAATTATAAACAAGAGGAAGAGAAAAATATTTTTGAAATTATGAAAAATACCTTGACAGTGACTCCCTTAGATTCACATTTAGCCCTTGAAAAATATTCTGCCAAAGGGTGCATTTTGACAGGGAAAAGATGAAGAGTGGAGAGAAGAGGCAGCAGTCTGTCATAATTGATGACAATGCGATGCAAGCTGAAGTCAAGACTGAATATTTACAAAACTCATTCAGGGTGAGATTTTTAAAAGGGAAAAAAAAAAAGCCAACAAGCAGACACAGATGGACCCAACTTTTTGAAAACATAGGCGGACTACAACAGCCAAGATTAATGCAATACGGTCAATATAACAACGTCACACATAATAATTGAAGGGTCTTTTTCATAATTCAGTATGGTATGAGTTTCAATATAAAATGAAAAGCCTGGAAGAAATATTTTTTTCTGTAGGAATCTGTAAGGCTTTGTTTGGATATATGTTATTTCAGCTCATTTTAGAATGACACAGCTGAGCTGGGTGCCTTTGGCCATAATAGGACTTCAAGGCTAGACATTTTCACCCCAAATTATTGGTTGAAACCAAGCTCAGACCACTAATTTGCAATGCTACAGTGTCATAATAATCAAGTCAATCTGAATCTAGACTGCCACATTCCTGTATTCCTATTCTTTGCTTCTACTGTTTGACCTCACCTCCTCCCTTCAGCTACATACTGACTCCCATGCAATCCCATGGTTAAGCAGTTTGGGGATATGATTCCAGTTAAAATTGAGCTGGAAGGGAAGGCGGGAAGCAGGAGAAATGCAGCAAGCTAAACTGCCTTAAGTTGTTACTGAAGACTATTTGATGGACAAAGCGAACATATTTTTTGTAGTCTTGGTCCAGCTGCCAGCGAGGAGGTTCATTTCAAGCAAATTCATCTGGCAGTTTGCCATCAGATTCAAAGCAACAGTCAGGTTCAAAAATCAACTTGGAGACTAAACTTGCCCAATTATTAGCAGTGATGTGTCCAAGGTCAGGGCAGAGGTACACCAGTAAAGCAAAGCAATTCTGTTCCCTGTTCCACAGAGATCCAGGAGCTCATCTTCAAGAGTTGTCAGTCCAGCACTTTTCGCCAACGCTGAATTCACACTTCATTTAAGCAAATATGACTAATCCTAGTCCCAAAGAAAGTGTGATATATCTGTCTCACTACTAGCAATACAAGTTGGGCGCAGATGCATGTGAGGTAACAAGCCATCTCAGTGTGAATTCATCAATAGCACTTACAAAATGGATAGGAATTACAAAGACTACAAGAGTAGACAAGGTTTGGAGTAGTATTCCACAGGCATAAAAATGATGCCACGAAGTATATTTATTACGTAGAGAGTCTCAAAAATCCATAATTTAGGAATGCAGCTAGTCTCCGTATTTACCATGTCTTCCGAATAGGAGGCAAATTTGTAGTCCTGTATATTTATATAAAATGGCAAAACCCATTTAAATAAATAAATAAATAATCTGTTTAAGCTGTGCTTCCTATCACTAACAAACCTTCTTCCAAAGTCTAACTTCCCCTGTCACAAAACTGTAGAATCTTACTTTTCCACAAACGTTAGGTCTAAACTGCCTGGGAAAAAAACACTCTGCATGTTCCTCATACTCATTATTTGCAAAAAGAAAAGGCGAGTACAAATATATAACAATAAAGCATGAAATATGTGCTTTTTAGTCCTGGGAGCTGTACAGTTTTTTGGCAAGGTTGCTCACAAAAGAGACCAGTCACCCAGATTTTAACACGCTTTGTATTTCTAATTCTCCTGTTAATCCAGCCTGCTCTAAAACACTTAAAAGCTTTAAGCAAACAGAGCCCTGGCAAAACATCCATCCAGGCCATCAGATTGCTTAGATCCACTATAGTGCACCTCCAAAAGTGTAAAAGAAGCAGTTGGCCCTGCATTACAGCTACCATTTCAATAAAAACAATCTTAAATAAATTCAGATATTGCTTCTTCACCTGGCAGGAAAAGAATACAACCCTGCAAATAGATACTATATTTTTAGGCTTTCTAACCATTTCTAAATGAAGAAAGGAGGGAAATTAGCCTTACATTGCAAGGTTATATTCCAAGTTTGGCAGGAATAACAATGTGAATAAATTAAAACTTTTTTGACTATTAAAAGGGTGAGAACAGCCTGGATTAAAGTAGCTAGGAAGGTAAAGGAAGGGTAATTTCTGCTAAGCATTTCATTTAACTTTTTTTTGCACATATCTAAGACATGGCATGATCCCCCCATTTCAAAATGGAACATATGTAAAAATAAATTAGGTATGTGTTGCTATGTTTTCAACGCTATAGATTCTTTGCATCAATATTTTAATGGTCAGATTATCTAATAAATTGGGTGGCACTGTGTGAAACGTTTCATTATTTTCCTACAGATGTCTGTATCTCAGATATATTGTTGTTCAAAATACAATTTCACAAATATCCAAGACTGCATGTGTCTGATTTAAAAGGAATAAAAAGGAAGTGAAATTTAAATTATTGATGCATACTGGTGGTCTTAAAAATGACAGACAGTATGTGGGCTTTTTTAGAAGATTTCAGTTAACAAATAAATTTAATAAGATATTGCAAAGCAAGATATTCATACAAAAATGTTTCAGTAACGATATTTGAGCTTGAAAAAGCAGCTACTAAGATTTTCAGTCCATGAATAGAATTACACTCAGAATGATACCAGTATGACTGCATGAGAGGTTTGCTTTTAGGTGCATGCACTACCATAAACCTGCTCGAGATCCTAAGTAATGGGCATTCTGTAACACTTCAGTTATTTGAATTTTACTGCCAATTACTTTCAATTCTAAAAGGATTTTCTTTAATCCATTATTCTTGATCAAGATAATGTTTTTTAAAAATTCTAACATCTTAGCATTGCCCTGTATTGGTCACCTTAGGTAAGAAAGCGCTGGGCGTTTCTCCAGATAGAGTTTATTTGTATTCCATAACTAAACCAAAGTATTCTCAGTGCCACACACATCTTAGATTCTGCTTACTAGCTGCAGGTATAGTCTCCTTAGTGAATCACCAAGAAGAGCCGGCACCGTCTAGTAGATCACAGAAGAAATACTTATGGAATATACTTTCATATTATCCTTGAAAAAGATTAGAAGAATAGCAGTAAAGCATATTTATTTAGTGTTTTAAGACAGCTTCAAATGATCTGATGCAACAGACATTTTCTTCCGAAAAATAAAAAAGGATGAGATAATGCATTTCAAGGTCAACTGAAGCAAGGGTGCATCAGGGGAAAAAAAAAGCATTTAAACCACAGCAGATTTAACAGCTTAACCAATAAAGCTACTCTAGCCTTCAGTCAATGGGAATCAAAACAATGATTTCAAACTATTTTATTCAATCTACAGGCAGGATTACTAGGTGATAAAGCTTTTGCTGCCTTTTCTTTACTAAGGAAGCAAGTGTTTCTCCTATTTTAAGGATTTCTTGCAGTAAATTATGCACCCTTTTCAGGACTACAGCCACAAGGACACAGGCATTCTTTAAAGTTTGTAGCTTTATGTCCTTGTATTTATTACCACAGGGCTCAAATATTTACATATATGCCCACTGGAAATCTGAAAATGCAAGGAATTTTAATATTATTACATTTATTAAAACTTATTTTCAAATCTCCATTAAGTCCCCCCAAGTATCCAAGCAGCACTTTTACTTCCTCAAATGGTGCCATTTACTAACGTAAGCAGAACAAAGGTTGATGACCCAAAATACAATAAATTACCACTTTCAGAATCTTTATGATCATTGAGTGTTTTCCTTAATAAACTGAAAAATACCTACGTGGAATTTAAATCATCACATTAATTAAAAGTTTCCCATTCTTCTCTGTCCCTGCCTTCTCACCCTCTCCAGATACATAACTGACTTGCTGAAGTCTATGAATTCTTTAAAATAATATTTCAGGTTTTAATAGCAAGGAACATATTTAATATCAGTGTACAAGAGGACTGTACAAAGTGATTCCATAGTAAATTAGTCTGAAAATTGCCTTAATTGTCATGCCAGAAGATGCCCTCTACGTTTTGTCTTGGGAGAAAAAGATCTTTCTGTCTAAATGCCATTATGTGTCATCCTAGCTGAGCCTCCTGCCTAGCGGGGACATTGAAGTTGTACAGCAGGAGCCGCTTCTCAGGCTTTAAGAACTACAGTAAATCTTCAAACAATTTATCCAAACAAAGGCCAGTGTGTGGAGAGAAAAATACACGGGAAGCAGATGAATAAGCAACATCAATTATGGGGGGGTTGACCTTTCTGCCCCACACCATGGCACAGATTTCACACCAAATCGCAGCAGATTGAAGTTGACATGCCTGGAGTGAAAACACTGGTCCTCACAATGTTGCCACTCCACATTCACAGAGCTGTAGTAAGGAGAGGAGGGAGAAAATGAAGAGAAGGGGAGGGGTGTGTGAATGAAAAATCACGCATAATGGGCCTGGGTTTATTTTACAGAGAACAAAATGGCTCAATTTGAGCACTTAGACTGTTGAAATTGGCTAGTGTGAGATACGAAAGGTTCATCCAAGGGGACACTTGAATCAGGTGCCTTCACTGATATCACCTAGGAGAAATGATGGGGAGAACAAAGGCAGTTCTTAAAAACTTGTTAATGTTGTTAAAGATTGTGCTTTTTTTGTATATATCTCTATGTATAGACATAGAAGTTTTTGTACATAATGACAACAGCTGAGATTTACCTCCAGTCAAAACGAAAGTGACTGGGCTAAAAGTATTTTTCCAGTAGCCAAAAATACTGTCTCACGCAGCATTATTTTGCCACACCAAAAATACAAATCTGCCTACAGTTATCATACCTACATTTTGAAAGATTCGCACCCTGCCCCAGGAAAATATTGCCTTTACATCCAAGGAAAAGCCAGGCTAACTAATGTGTACTTCGAGCCACCTCAATTAAAATTCAGGTTTTGGCCTTTAGAACAGTCTATTTAAAGATTTCTTTTTCTAGATTGGCCGTAGACAGATGATTATTAAATATTTATAAGTCTTTGAAAAGGATTGAGTGCTTTTGCTTTGTTTATTGTGTGGAGCTCCCCCTCCTCCTTCTTCCCCCCACTCCTTCTTTGAGGGATCTATGAGTGATCATTTTATTTGAATACTTCATCGGTTGGTTTGTGCAAAGACAGATCAGTCAACCCTGCGCAGGCCGTTTCACATCAATGGAATCTGTTAACACTGCTGCAATAATAGCTTAAGGTTTAATATGCAATCAGATCAACAGCTTTTGTCTCATTCCAGAGGACATTAATATACAAACTGCTACTATTTCATATTGGTGGTAACTAAACACCGCCAGTTCTGGTTCAGACTGAAAAGATTAAAAATAGATAAGCTTACAATAACATTTACATTGATCCTAACCTTAGTTACTGTTATTAAAAAAAATTCTCAACCAAATATCAAGCTGCCAGCAAATTTTGCTGCTTAACTGTGAAGTCTAGGATCTAGGATTAACATTTATGATGTCAGACCTTGGAAATGTAAACATTTGCTTATTAATGCTGATAGCATGCTGAATTAGATTTTTCAGCTTGTGCACAAGTTTCACCACTGTCAAGAAAGCAAGCTACCACCTTTTTCCCAGGTATCACATCTGTAACACTCTTTCCCAAAGTACTCAGACCGTAGACTTCATTCCGTCTGGATGAAAAAGAGCTGTGATGGAAAAATAACAGCATATGTAAATATGACACTGTGCTTTCCCAGAAGCCCATGAAAAATTTCAGAATCAGCCAATGAAACCTCCTACCATGACCACAGGGGTTAGATTCTATGCTGCTGCTAGGAAAACCCATCTTTTCCTTTTACAAGTAAGATATCTGCAAACATCTTTCCTGAAAATAGCCTCCTATTTTAAATACAGCACATAGCACAACAAAGGGACTAATTGAGAGTACATTAGCACACCTGGTAACTTTATACTCAAGAACATTGCTACTAGAGAGTTAATAGACATTTTCATAAACTTTAATAGACTATCAAGGTGGCAATACATATTTCGTTATTTCCAAATACAGCTATTTTGTAAATTATGTGATTAGACCCCAAAATAGCTGTCGCCTAGAACATCTCAAGAGCTGTTGTGCAACCATGCAAGCACAAGAAGAAAGAATACCTTTCTACTGAGATTGACCAAAGGGGCTCCCCCCAACAGGCATCAGAGGTGACCTAGAAAGCACCGTAACTAGAATTTACAAATGGTGGCAGCTACAGGGTAGACAGGTTTCAAACTCTTGAGTGCATAAACAAAGTTCATTTCAGAATTCTGATCTCTAACTCCCTGGTTTCCTTTAGACCAACATAGCTCTTGCATCTTCTCCGGGTTTGTGGGGTTTTGTTTTGGTTGTGGCGTTTTTATGGAGGGTGAGAATTATTAGAGGGAGGGGTGTTCATCTTAGTCTGTTGCTAAAACTATAAGCTCTCTTTGTTATTCTCTCTCTCAATTCACAACAGGTCTGCATCACTTTTACTCCTTCCCTATAAATTCCATACATTGTGCCAGCAGGTCTGCTGGCTGGCAGATATATTTAAGCCACCTGAGTTCTCTGAATTCCACTACATTGACAAGCATCTCAAAACACATTGTAGCTCTCCAGCCCTTGCAAGCATTGTGAACCAAGGAGCTTCAGCCTCAAATTGTAACTTATAGGCCACAGTCACCAGGTCAGCCTTTCACAATTATAACATAAACAGGACAAGCTTAAACATCAGGAAAGACAAATTAAGGCAGACACCCTGTGCAAGATCAATCCCTGTTAGTCAGCCACCCAGCCAGAGGCACATTTGACAAGAGCTCGGCGGAATCCTCAGCTCTGGAAAAAGCCCTGAGTTCTCACTGGCAAAAATGAAACCCAGGGAAAACAATGAAGAATGGAAGACCTGAACGTTTAATCAAATGCTCAGAATTAGTAAATTCTCTTGCACAGCCTATTGCCTAAACTACCTCTCATAAAGGCATAACATTTTAAGTTTAAAACTATTAGAATTGCTAGATCTGTCATGGCTCTAAAAAATGGTAAACTGACGTGCCCAGCAGATGGAACTCAGACCCGGCTCACAAGGTTCAAGTGAAAACTTCCAAAGCATGAAAGCAGCTTCCACAATCACATAACACTGTTTGAACCCTTGCCCTCTGATGCTGTTCTATGTTTGTTACTTGATCAGATTAAAATCAGAGTTAGGGGGTTGAGGAGAGACTAGTTTTGTTTCATACAGAGCTTATGCACTTTATTTTCCTCATTACACCAGCGCCTTAGAAAGGACTGTGCTAAGAAAAATGAAAGGGTTCCTCATAGCCTGTATGAACAAATCCACTCTACATCAGTTCTGTGAATAAAATGGCCCCAAGTAGATTATTTTAGATAGACAGCATACCAGTATATTATCATTGGTATCAATAAGTACACAGACAATATGCATACACAAGTACATGTTCATGGGTGCTTGCATATATTTGCCTTACACAGAGAAGAGACATAGGTTTGGCAAACCAGACTCTTTTAGCTACATCCATAGTCCATTATTTTAAAAGTTACTAGTTATTTGACAGAACTAATACTTATGCAAGGCATAGTAGTAGAAACTGTCTTCATTTCTAAGATTTCACACATTCCCTAATTAATTCAAGGGGACTTACAGTTTTAGATAACATTCTTCCTTTTATCACTTGCCATCTAGCAGTTGGTATAATGTCAACACTTACATCTTTTTTTCCAACTGAAATCATTTTTAAAACATTTTTATCCTAAAATGTTCGCCTCGATTTTTCAAAAATTATCTTAGATAAGAGATTTCTTTCCATTTCAGTCCCACAACAACGAGAATGTCAGCACAGCTTTTTTGACAGACAAATTATTGAATCAAAGAAAGAATATGCCATTAAGCCCACAGGTTAGGAAGTGTCAGGAATGGTTTAAAGAGATATCCCATTTATCTTCAAAACATGCACGGAATGTCACTAATGTGTGTTTATCATGTATAATCAGACAAAGAAAATATCGAAATAAAGTACTCCTGCATACAATAGAAGTCTCCTTCCATCTCTCAAGATATCAGTGCTATTCAAATAGAATAATAATGATGAAACCTCCTTTCTTGAAAATGGAAATCAAGTGAAATGTAGATAGAAATGATTTTTTTGTAGTTGATGTACATTTCTAAAGTGCATTAACAGGAAATCCAGAACTTTTTAGGTCAATTATATTGTCAGTATTGTCAATGCCACTGAAATGAATACCTAAGCAGTGCATATTCTTGCTGGAACAGGGTTAGAGAAGAAATCCCATATTCAATTACTTGGAGGAGAGGAACTGCAGGCACACAGTTAAAGGCTTGCTTTGTTCCAATCTTATTTTTATTTTTAATCAGTCAAAAGGCATCCAAGAAACATATAATTATATATGTTTTAAAATCCACAGTCTCCAGTGTTTTCCTTTCTAATTTTTGTTTTCCTTATGGCATCTATTTCTTAAAGCCTATTTTTGGTAGCGAAGTGCATCACAAAAGACTAAGTCACAGCTTTCATAATCAATTTGCCAAGACATGATGTGACAGGTTCACAGAGTTAACTAATATATAGGCTTAGTATAAGAATAGTAGGTAAAGGTTTTTTAAATACCTGAAAGGTATTGGAAATCAAAATGGTGATGATGTATTGCTGGGATAGGAGGTTTTGCCAGGTGAGCTGAATAAATGCATCAGTTGTACCCTTTGGAACATGCTATTATTCTTCTGAACAAAAATTTTAAACAAAAGTATTCCTGTAGATTTGCAAGCTACAATCCCAGCAGTAGACTAAACGTGCACCTGCTCTTTCCCCCATTCTCAATAGGGTATTTGTGAACAAATTTATTTTATTCTATGCAAAATTTTCAAGAGGCCATATAGAAGGCAAAGTGTTTTATGAGACAGCCAAAAATAGAAAGAGTAGGTTATGTAAAGCACCGCAAACTGAAAAAAAAATACACTTGGCATCTTCCAGATACAGGAGAAAAAAATCTTGTAAGAAATCCAAAAAGGAAGGCCTCTAAAAAGACTCATGATACCACTTGTGCCACCCTCCCACCTGTACCTTATAGACTTCAATGAACAGCTACACCCCCTCTCTCAGTCTATCCATCTCGGCAGCCAGACACAGCTCAGTGGCTTCACCCAGAGACCAGCTGTATCTGCCACAACAGGGCACTCCCTCAAGTCAGGATCTATGGGCTTTCTTCTGCAGCCTGGTGATCAACAAAGCCCTGATAAAGAGCACACTCTTTAACTGCAAGGCAATATTTCTACTCCCCCTTGACAATTGCCCCAATATCCAGCTTATCATCTGCCACGCGATTACAGGTACATGCATGTCACAGTCACTTACATAATCTTGAGGTCCCACATCTTCTCCATCACGGACAAATATTGCTCAAAGAACAGAAAACCCTGAAGCAGAAATTATGTTCCTCAGAAGATAAAGAGGAGAGGGAGAAGGAGAGAAAGCCTGTCCAAAAGAGTAGCAATAAGAAAGAGCAATCAAAAGTTATGAGAATGACAGTAAAAGAACTCAGCAAGTGAGAGACAGCAAGAGATAAAGACAAAGCAAAGGTGGACAAGGAAAGGGAGCACAATAAAGCTCCATTAAGCTATGTTTCATACTGTCTGCTGTGGTTTACACCTTGAAGAAGGCACTAGCCACAGACATATTTTTACACCTTGAGAAGTTATAATGCTGCACTTCAAGAATTTGGTGAGAAAACCCCAGATGCCTTTACCTTCCAATAACCTTATGTGTTTACCTACGTATTCAGGCACATTTTGGAATAGTATTCAATTTCCATTGTTTATACTACTAGTTAAGGATTTTTTCTTTTAAAGTTAACTACTTCAATCTTTTAAGAGTATGCCCTCTCTTTTCCAGCTCAGCTCAAGACGTGAAAGGAAAAAATCACACAAAGAGAAAAAAGGAGTGATCACGTAAAAGTTTAAGTGTGTTTGGGAGGAACTTGGCAGTAATATAGAGACTGTTTTGTTTCTCAACAGTGAATTTTAAACAGTTCTTAATTTCACCTCAGTTTATTCAGATACACTGGTGACAATTTAGGTCTAAACAGGTCTAAATACTCTTTTAAGGAGCTCAAAAACTACCCTGTTTTCCCAAGACCTAACAGATTGATTTATATACTTCTCAGAACCACATGAAAAGTAATCGCACTAAAGAAACAAAAAAAAACACTTAATGTGTTCTTGTGCATTTCTAGGATATATCCATACTCTGCACATGCACACACATTCTAATAATACATGTGGGGTTTGATTCTTTAAAGCTGTGATTAATTCTTGATAGCCAGAGAATTTTTTCAGGGCACTGCAAGTTTGGGTTTGGTTCTTTTTTCAATAACAAAAAATGATTTTCCATATTCTAATTCATGTTATATTTGTATTTTATCTCATTCACTTGCAATATACAAAACCTATTTATTTTCCAATAACAAAATCTAAATATTTTTTAATACAGTAATCATTGTGACCCTAAATATATATAGTGTGGCTTGTAAGCCCAGAAAATTAGTGCCAACAGCATTGCTGTTTGTGAGGTTCTGTCATGTTTAGGTAAAGTTTTAATAAGTTGATCTTTGTAAAAATAACACAATGCTTGGCCTTATGTCTGAATGTCTTTACTGAACCATGAACCTGTACATGTAGGTGGGGGCTCTGTCTAACTGGGACAATGCTAACAATTTGCCCCAGGTGGATTGTTCGAAAAAAGATCGAAGTTCAGAATCTCTTATCTTTCTGTGTTTTCCTTACCAAAAAGTTCAGTTAGACATGGTAGAAAGCCTTTTGACATGCATACTGATATGCATCAATGCAGGCCAGATCTAAGGAGTAACTTGGACCAAAAATTTAAAATGTCATCTGCATCAAAATCTACAATATTAACATTATTTCTAATCTAGACCTCTCATTGCTTACTAATCCCATTTTCTAAACAGAAACTTCCTGTTACAAGAAAAAAATGTTTCTTTTGTCACTGAGGAGTCTGAGCTATTAAAACCTCAAGTGAAGTCCATCTCTGCATCTAAGAGCTTATAAGACTGAAGGATTTGCCTAACGTTAAGTGTTTTATTTACAAGTCAGTTCCATCAAGATTAAACTACATTAAGTTCACAAACAAGACTTTGCTCAAACATCCTATTATGAATTTCAACATTTTCATTTGCCTCAAAATCTCAAGTTTGACATTTGGAATTGAAAGCGACTCTTCCCAAAAGCCACTGATTCACTCCACATTTTCCTGTGAAGAAATTGGTCAATAACTACGCAAGTCTGTGGTCCCCTGCAATATACTAAGGCAGGTGATGCTTCCAATATTGTATGATAAACTCCTGCTATAGGAAGTTCTGCTGTAAATACTCACTGCCTCCAACATTCTGAAAAACAGAGATGTAGATGAACGTCCTACCTCCTGGAAAGTTGCAGGTTAAAAATAAAATACACACACACACATATATATGGTTAAAAAAATGGAATACAGTAGAAAAGTAAATAAAAAATAAATCAAAAGAGCTGTATAAGACAGCATTCAACTCTTTGCCTCTTGAAAATTTAAATGAATACTCCTTGAGAGCAAACTACAAAATGCTAACCTTGAAGTGTTGAGTGGCAGAAAGAATTATGGGTTATTGTACTGTCAAAATGCCAGACAGCTGTATGTTGAGTTACTGTGTTATTTAGACAATCAGAAACTTGGAAGCTAATGTGACATATTTTTTTCAGTGTGAAAGCTCCTGACATGCGTCATGATAATTTCTAAAGGGACAAAATGTTATATAAAAAACACAGTGCCTTTATGAAACTGCCTAACAGGTACAACACCGTTGCAAGTAGAATTCATGTTAAATACTATAGATAAGTAGGATTGATTCAGGACATGACTAAAATTGCTATTACATCATTTGTTTGTTTGTTTGTTCTATAAATTTTATTGTTGTCATATTTGGAGGTACTCTCCTGTATACAGCCAAGAATTACCTAGCCATTTACTTTATGTCTTGTTACTTAAACATGTTTCTAATTTTACCCCCAAAAAGAGTCTCTATAAACCCTTCTTTGAATATTTCCTGAAGAGAAAATAGGATGTGTTACCTACTTTGGCACTGGCAAAACCCACTTGCTTTGTGAACTGACATGGCTCAGAAGGCTCCAAAAGCTTTCTTGATTAATTTCTCCTGTTACACAAGACCCAATATTTTCTGTACCTAAAATTAGCTCAGTCTTAAACACAGGAATATTAAATGCTGATATTCTATTACAAGGTTAGATTAGCCTAATATTAATGGGTTAAAACTGCACTAGGATTGTCACTCTCAGTTCATACAGTTCTCCACACTGTCTTAAGCACCATTAAGGAATGCTTCAGAATGGACTAGGCGGAAGTTAAGAGTTCATGTTAATTTGAATTTAGTTCAGACTCTGAAACAAGTTTCTTCAGCACTTCCAAACACCCTTGTGTCAATAGCTGATTTTCTTATCATTCATGTAATCTTATCAATGCTCTGAGGTGGTTTTTTTCTATTTCTTGATATCAATGAGACTACATACCAAACTGCATAATCTAGTCACCCTTCAAACAAAAACATTTACCAGTTGCAAATGTGCTGGTTTAACTGAACTCCCTCTTTTTTTTTTTTTTTTTTTTACTGCTGTTATAAAGACAGAGCTCTGTATCTATCTTTTCTAGACAAGTGAATAGTTTTCATCTTATTTGTGCCCATTCTAACATACAGGTATCATAATCTCTTCTCGCTCCATTCATGAGTTTTTCCACATCTCATACCATTTACCACCACTGTTGTGTGAAGTCTCTCCTGTTCAGTAATACCTCTTTCGAAAAGCAAATTATTTCTTTTATTATATTGTTAAATGTAAATTCATTCTTTTAGAAGCACAAGACACAATCGAACACACTGCTGTGTGGAGACATTCCAAAGCTCCAAGAAGACCTGAGGGCCATGATGGGTAATCAGCTGTTCCTGAGTTACTCAAAACAACACTGAAGGGTTAACAAGATTAGTGGGTGTATATTTGTAAAAACATTGAGTAGTAAAGAAACTTCTATATCTGGCACAAGGGCAAATAAGATATGAATATCATTTTCAACCAGAGCATCCCCAATTAGAGAAGGTTGATAAACTGAAAGGGTTTAGAGAAGAATCACAAGAAAAGTTTAGAACGGCAGGTAGCATCTCTTATATCAAAAACCCAAGGAGATCAATCTGTTTCAACACTGCTATGATCAAATTAAGGAGTGACTGGCAAACAGTTAGCAAGTGCATACAAAGAATATGAAATTTCAGTAATGGGTTCTTGTATGCAACAGACAGTGTAACAAGATTGAATGCTTAGAGAATGAAGCTACCCAACTCCAGACTGGGAATAAGCAGCATGATTTTAACAGGACAGCACCTGAAGCTTTCTTCAGTGCGGGGGTTTTGGAAGTACGGGGAGTATTTTGGTTTTTTAAATCAAGACAAAAAGACATACTGTATTTTACATAATAATTTGGAATTAGTTTTATAATCTGTTATAATCAAAGTCAAATTGTTATTACAACTATCATGTACATTTATAAATCCAGGTAAGGTGACCAGATTCAATACAGCTTTATAGGTAAGGCCACTCCACTGTAAAATTTTAGTAGTCTTTCTTTATTTCATTCCTTCTGCATATTCATCTTTTTCACATGGAGTGAAACTCAGGTCAACCTCCATAACTGGAAAGTTATTTTTGATTTGCCAGATGTGTGAACAGCACCATTTCTTTCAAACTAATGTGCATTATTTTCATGAAAAATTAATTTAATGTGCTGTCATATTGCTTACGCACCTATCCTAATTATATCTGGAAAAGGGTCATAACTAACCTAAAAAAAATCAGCAGCAACAAATGTCATTATCTTGTTGCTTACCCTCACTGGTACAGAACTACGGAACAGTGAGTTATCCTACCTCCAATCTTTCAGAATAGTGAAAATAAGCCACACATTTCAACCTTTTGCTTTATGGGATTTTGCCAATTTTTGATCATGTCAAATTATGCCTATTAATACTTGGGAGAGGGGAGTTAGCAACCTCTTATTAAAGACCTCTGCCAATATAAAACGTTCACATAGGAAATATAAACACCAAGACAACAGCCAAATTTGAGAGCAGTCCAAAAAATGAACAAAATAATTATATAAAGCAGAGGCCTGAAACAGGTGCTTTTAAGATCGCTTATTCAGCTGTTAAGTGAATTTTATCAAAATATGCAGTGCATTGCAGCCCATTGTTCTATTTCTATATATACACATTGAGAGAACATTTATGACAGTAATGCATTAGACATTTCCATTAGAAATGTTTTTGGTCTTTTGTCATCACGCTTGAAAAGAACAAAATCTTAAGCGTTTATAATGCAAGGTTAAATAACTTATTTAGCAGTGATATTCATGTTCTACAGAACCTTTTGAACTACCAGCATACCGCTTCACCTGATTGTTTCTCAATGCATTATGATATAATACCACTCCTATCCCACCTATACCCCATGACCATCAGACAAAATATTTTTGGTGCCCACTCTTTGGTTAATACCAGAACAGAAATATTTGCTTACTGTCCAAGCTCACAGTACATTAAGAAAAATGGTTTTGCTTACTTTTTTATTTTAAATTAGAGATGAGATGAGACCATTTTAATTTCTGTAGATACCTATTCATTTGCTCACTGGAGAGAGACCCAAGTTTCTCTTATTCCTCAAAACAAAGCAGAGAACAGATAGTAGAAACAGCAAAAGGAACATGATATATTCACACCACCAATATGTTCCGTTAAGTAGCAAGGGGAAATTTTTTTCTATTATATTTTTAAATGTATTTGCAATGTTAAAAGCTGTTTAAGTAAGACAGATCTTGCAGAAATGAGAAGATCACACTTAACTTACTCTGCATAGATATTTTTTATTTTATAGTTTAAACCTGAGTACCAGCGAAAATAGAACCATCAACAAGGATATTTTTAGTGTTAAAGTGAACCAAGAGAAGGAGCTTTTTTTATTTTGCTTTACTAGAACTTTGTACTCTGACATTCAGAATTTACAAGAAATGTGCAAACTTCATGAAAACTACAACATTATCACTAATAACCTCATTACAAGCAAGGTACACTCAGCAAATTTAAAATAAATAAATATAAACAACAGCAGGAAAAATGCTACATATTGACTTAATATATCGGAATTACATACAAAATAATTGTGATGACCAATGGAATATAAGAGACTGAATTTGCACAATTTCTTTTCTTAGATGTGCTTAATTTTAGATTATATGTCCCATATCACATTGAACCAAAGCCAAATAAATGAGACCATAACAATGATATTATATTGCTCTGATACTTTCAGAGAGGTAACACCTTATCTGGGGTACACAGAGAACAAAAAAGGAGAGGAGGGGGTAAAAAAAGAAAGAGAGAGAAAAAGAAGGCTATACTCCATCTAGTCCTAGACATATATTTAATGAGACAAAAATCTATCACAGTTGCCTTAACAGTTATTAAACTGTAAACCAAAACCAGTATTCAGCTCTTCTGCACACTTTTTTAAACGTTTCAGCCAGATGCCCTAACTCGACAATGTCTCTGAGGCACTGCAACAGAAATGGCAGCAGAAGTTCAAACACTGGTGACTGTATGGAATGTTAAACCTCACTAACCTCTCTGAGGGAAGAGGCAGAGATCTCAAGGTTGAGAGCTTGCATGGATCTTCTTTAATTCCAAAGATATGCTTCTTGTCAATGAGATACGAGGAAGAAGGCTGGACTTCATCAGCATTTATACCTGATAGTTTTGTACCCCAGGAATTACTGGACTACCATAAAAATGGTATTGAGAGCTGAGTCTTATCTGAATTAAAGCTAACATTTCTGCTAAAAGACATTTCAATTATGCCAAATCAGTTAAGGATTTTAAATGAGGAATGTCTCCTCTTCTTTCTTTTTTCCAGCTTATTAATTTTTATTTTTATTTGACAGTTAACCTAATGCTAAGATAATACTGTGTAACTTTAATGCTTAAAATTGATATATAGCCATAGGGCATGCTTTGTGATGGATGGGCTCAGCTTTTATATGAAGAGCCATGGAATTTGATTACTATTGTTCATACTTAGCATTGATGATGAATATTTTCAAGATTAACATTTCATTGAATAAAACACTACTAAAAAAGAAAATTATAAAAATACAGAAATGCCATTACCTTTAAAGCACTTCTTTTGCATGTTCCATATAGCGTGAAAAGTTCAGCCAAATGAACAAAAGCTGTAGTGTTATTTACATTACACAGAATTGCTGCCTTTTTTGCGTCATCTCTTGATTTATAAACTCTACAACATACACCCACTGTGCTTCACACAGCTATGTCTGTCCTCTCCCAGTTTAACATCTATTATATACACCACAATTGCTCACTGCTTGATTTTTTGTACAGTGCTCATATAAATGGGATGTCTTTCAAATGCACTAACACCCCTCTCTCTCACCCAGTCTCTGCAAATCACTGGAAACATATAGTAAGTATCATTATAGGTTTCCCTGGTTTTGTATTCTTCTCTTCCACTACTGACCACTGTCAGACAGAGTATTGGGCTGTATGGACCTTTGGTTTGAACCCATTATTGTCATTATGTTCTATACTATAATTTAAAAAGAAAAAGTTGCTATCAATGAAAATCAAAGCCCAAGGCTTCATGCACTTCCCTCAAGAGAAAGCTAAAAGATGGGCTTTTACACAGTGAAAGAGGGTATAAATTCCTCCTGCACTACGCCAGGGTAAGCGAGAACAAAATCAAGTCCTTAAGATCAAAACCAAACCGCATAAGAGCTGCATTTGCCTGGGTTAGTTTCTGCTTTTGGACGTTCAGATCTGACACAGAAGGTGTACTTGCTACCTGCTCTGGCATACCACATGAGCCCAGTCCTGCGACAGGAACTCACTGCTGGATGGAGAGCAGTATCAGCTTTCCACAAAAAAAACAGAGTTCATGACAATGTACCCAATATACAGTTCATTGAATCAGGTTATTTATTCTTTATCTTCTACACAAATATTCTTAATCATTTCCCTTCATGCATAAAGTGCTTACTTCTTATTTATGGTTATAAATAAAAAGCTGGTAATCCCATATTTTACAGACAATTGTTCATATAGCAAAAGACACTTAACTTTAAGAATCAGCCTTCCTGTTTCTATGCTCATTTCATTATAAAGGGGTTTACCATAAATACTGGAATTTGAATTCCACCCAAGTAATGCATTAATAGATACTAAACCATTAATAATTCCTGTACTTTTTCATAAATGGGCAAAGTCCAATAAATAAACGGTAGCTCTTACATGTCAGAGCAGGGTTAACAAGCACCAAGGAGATTTCAAAGACAACTGCGGGCATGGGCTGCCATAAGGTAAGATTCATAATGACACCACAAATTCTGGGGACCCATTTTTTACTGTCTACAATGGCAAGTATCTAAAATTAAATGCTAAGCAGAAATTTGTCCTGAGCTCTGACATATAGCAGTTTAGGTAAACAATCTCTAAAATTAAAAGCAGATTCTTGATAATGAATTCCAACATGTATATTTTGATAACAGACAACCTTCCCTTATAAATCAAAAGCCCTACTTTCCTCACAGAAACCTTTCCAAATTAGATCTGATGACTCACCTGAAATATTTCATCCATCTCCCCTCTTCCATGAATACCAGCAATTAATGCCCAGTTGGTAGGGTGACAAAGGGGACGTTTAAATATTATATGAGAACCGAAAATAAGCATGATACTAAGAAAGGGAAGGCTCACCCAAAAGAGGCTGTCCTGGATTTTCTACGATTTTAATGAAAACCTACCAGAAAAATAAATGATTTTTTAAATTAATCATGTTCAATGCTGCCATTCAATATGAAAATGTGCCCAGAAAGCACTTCCTCATCAGTCACCTAATTCCTCTTCCTTCAGAAAAGAGCATATTTCTTTCTTCCTTTTTAAAACAGTTGCCAGCTGGCCACATTTATTGCCTTTTGCTTTGGTCAACTGATGCGATGCACCTGCAAAGACTTCCATATAAGCTACAGTCAACACCAAGCTGAGGTAATATCCAGGACTTTTTTTTTTTTTTTTTTTTTTAAAACTCCTGCATTTGCTATTAATACCTAATGCATTATATGTTTCTTTACCCTGAAATCTATGGACTTACTACTTCTGTCTTTTTCATCAGAAGTCAACGTTGTATTGTGCACCTAATCACCTGAGTCATGCAATGTTGCTCCTGATCCTTGTTTGAGGAAAGCTTTCCAAGAGAGAAGTGAAGAAGTAACTTATATTACTAAACCTGTACATTTAAATTTTTTTTTTTCTTCTGTGTACATGCATTTCTGCAAATGCTGAGTGGCAATCTCAACAGCAGTAGACAAATAAAATGATGATGTGAATCATAGCAACTAGTCTGGTCTCTCCGTAGCAAAAATATCTGCGTGTCAGGAGGTGTAAGGAGTGAACAAGACTGAAAATCTTAGTGATCTAGTGCAGTATTCGTTTGCTACATACTTGTTTAGATAAAGAACAAAACCCAAAGGAATGGTGCTCTGAATCACCTGGGTAGATACAGCACGTTTTTGTTAACACCCATTGGTGGATCTCTGAGTAACACTATGGTATCTGAAATATATGTAACCTTCCTGGCTACACTGTCTTTGTAAAGGCTATGACATGAAAATTAAAAAAAGGCCTCAAAAGGAAAAAAGGAAATCATGAACAGTACTCAGTGTTCTTGGTTTAAAAACCACAGCTTACAAATACAGCTGGCCAAAAAATGCACTACTTCGAGTCAGTGTGACAAAATAAAATGATAGCTGAAAGAACTTAGGCCATCCAACCTTAGCTTAAAAAAAAAAAAAAAAGTAGGAAGAGAGCTGGAACTATATTTTATCTGAAAATTATATTCCCAAGTAATGACAAATACAACTGAACATGAAGAACAATCTTTTCTCCTGCTTCTTAACAGATAATGACTTCAAGGTCATTCCATTAGTGATCACTGCAGCTTTTAAATGAAACACATATAACCCTAATCCAATTAATGAAAGTATCCTACATTTCTTATACATTGAATGTTTAAACCTTAGTCATTCACCAGTGCATGCACTATAATTCAAAATCAGAGAACCACAATATTACTGACAAGGTATAGGGTTGGTGGGAAGCAGGGCAAGAAGTAATGTGCCTTAGCATCTTTAACTTCATTTATATTTACTTGAGTTTATCTTTATAATATGCAATTACACATACAGTTGAAGCGGTGTCCTTAGTGATTCCCCCCCCCGCCCCGTTTCATTACCTGACCTATATTAGCTTCAGAGAAATCAGTGGTTGAATCTCACATTTCTAGTTGCCACACTTTCTTTTCTCCATTTTTTCTTTTTGCCTGAAAAATCACTTGATATTTTATGCATTCTTTCATTTCTTTTATTACTAAATTTTTTTCTGCTCTCAGCCTTTTCCAGTCTATGACTACTCCTTCTGCATAAATTGAGAAAGTGTCAAAACAAAATAAAAGTTTTCCAAAGACATCTATGTGAGGAGCCTTAAAAATCACAGTTTCTGGACAAGAGGCATGGAACAACACAACCTCAGCAGGGATAAGTCGCTACAGATATAGCTCCATCACCTTGCATGTAATTGGTGTACTGTATTAAACCAGTCTTGTTGAAAGGGCTTCAGTCTGTTAATTCCCCTGGTACATGTACACCTTAATAGAGAAGGGACAAATTTATGGCAACTTTTGCCGCTCATCAGCTGAGCCATAATAATTAAATTTGTGCCTTCTCTGCAGCTGGAATGGGATAAGATATGCAACTTAGCTTAAAACTCGGTAAAAAAAAAGAGAAACTGAAGCTTTAGCTTGGTTTTGTATCTTTACAGCTGGGAGAGATGCTCAGGAGTGCTTAGGGTCACCATAATTTTTTCAAGCATCACAATCTGGAGGAATCTAAGATGATGCGGTTTTAGCTGACAATGCATTAGGGCATACCTATTAGAATCTCCTTTGAAATGAAATACTTTAAGGAACTCAAGATGTTTGTAAAGACTGTATCTATAACCTTACCAAACATACTTTGTTGTCATACTGACAGAGGGTGTCAAGGAAGGTCTCAGTTTCCCTTTCTCCACACTTTAATATATTTTATTGTATTTTAAAATCTAACTTTAAATACAGCATCTCATATGAAGCTCCACCAGTGAACAGAATAAAAGCAAGTCCAGACATCTTGATTCCATTTAAACTATTTTAATTCACATCTCCTCACTCCTACCAGCATCCCTGAAGCTGACACCTTAATTCTTCTAATACACTGGAAGTTACATTTCATTTACTAAAACGGGTTTTTTTTCCCCATTGTTTTTTAAATAAAATAAAAATGCATGGATAGATAAGGACACACCATTACAGTAGTGAAGATCATGAAATAGTAACCACTGTAAGCAGCCACAACGAGCCACACATGAGAGAGGAAAGACACCTCCCCACAACAGTAGTGGCAACCTCCACAGTTGGTTCTGTTCTACTTCCACAGCCTCTGCCTTTCACACAGGAGCAAAGTGAGTATTAACTACAAAGAATACTTCCTGAAGTTTCAGCAATGTTACTATTTTGCACTATAAACACATATTACTGTGAAAACAGAGGTTAATAAAAGATGCTTCATCAAAGGCAACCAAAGCTCATTTCTCGTTTAAATGATGCCTGCTGAATTAACAGGAATAGTTTTGTTCAGTGGAAAAACCAAGATTTATGCTTCCCAATGTGCAAAAACCAACAATGCTCTTCCTGCATGAAAGATGCTAATGCCTTCTTTCTCTTTGTGTCCCTCATGCAGAAATGTGTAGGTCAAGACAGTGACAAATGACAGTACTTGTTAAAGCAGCAGGACCATCAGGTTCTCACCACCTCACTGCAAGTGGGATAGGCCTTGTGAAGTACATACTGACAGGATCTACATCTCTCTTTTTTCTTCACTCCATGACTGAAGCCTCCATTGCCAAGGCAGTTCAGCATAGCATGGCTCTCTTGCTCTTCTAGCTGTTTCACAACCTGCTGGTTTGGATTCAGAAGTTATCAGAATATTTAAATGTTTGCCTACACAACTGGATAGAATAGCTTCAGAATAACACACATGATGTGTGCAGCTTTACATCAAGCATGAAAATCAGCTAATCAACCATCGGGAGCATTTAAAATATAATATTAATACAGCAATGGTAAGCGTGCATGCCCTCAGCCTCTGGCACAGCATGTGCTGGCAGAGGACTGAGCTCTTGACAGCAAGTTCACCACTAATAAACATAGAAAACACATAAAATCAAGAAATAAACATCTTCTCTACCATACTTAAGCATTTTTCTTTTGCTGTTGACCCTTTAGTAGTATATATGGAATCTCCAAACTCAATTCTAATGCAACACACTAAAGACATCACTTTACACAAGCGAGAGCAAAGAGATAAGATTTAAAATAGAAACAGAAGACACATCATAAACCAAAGTAACACAAGGTATCGATAAAGCTGGCACCTTTCTCAACAGCATTGTTGATTAATGTTAGCATGTAAGCAAACTATTTAAAGCCTAAAATACTGACAAAAAAATTGAGAATTAGAATTAAAATCAAGAATTAGAAGTTATGAAGAACTTTATACATCTAGTTTATTTGTATAGACAAGTGAACAATACTGCATTGGTATCAGATTCAAGAATTTGCTGAAATTAATTATGATAAAGATATAAGTTTAAGTGTTCCCAGACTAGAGCATAAAAGTATAAAATATCAGCCAGCTCTATAATGATATACTTAAAAAACAGCATTTTCTGAAAATTCTGTTTTCCAAATAAATTCTTACTAAAAAGAGTGGTCAGCCTAACTCTTCCAACCTATAGGTGCATCCCTAGTTTTAAAAATAATCATAATTGAAGGTTTTCTTTTTGTGGTAAGGAGATTTTTTTTTTCCCCTTTAAGATTCATTATAGATATTTTGCAAATGACACCTAAGGGAGAAGTATTACATCACAGCTCACAAGATTATTTGGGAGGGTGGAAGGAAGAAAATTTATTTTTAAACTAAACTATGGTTTCAGTACAGACACCTCGCACACATCTATAAAGCATTTTCAAATTTAAGGTGTATAAGGAAATATTAATCTTACTTCCACCAAAACCTGGAGGAAAACACAAACTTCGTTCAAAAGCAAGACCATGATGGTTCTCTAAGGAGGCAGCATCCATGTTCAGACAGCTTAAGCCCTTGAGGGTGGCATTTCCCATTGGCAACTTTCCCCTGAACAACCAGACAGCCAAACAGAAACACTGTAAATGGGTGCCTAGGTAGAATTCAGGCTGCCCATGGATTTTTCTTAAGCGAAACCATTAAAGAATGTAAGTCAACAAAGCCATGATAAAGCCATGTGTGCTCTAAACTTCTCCATACTAGAGTAATTCTCAATTGCTTCAAAGAGATTAGTCATATATATCCAGTTAAACACGTGCATGACTGCAGGATAGAAGTAGAAGAGAATTCTAAACTGCATCGAACTGTAATTTTAGAAAAGCATTGATGGCTGTAAATAGCCTTTCAGTGAAACATACAGCCTGAGCCAAATACCTGAAAGTGTTATACACAGAAAAGTTTTAGAAGTATGTGTTTTGTGCAATAAGATGCAATTTATTTCTAATATATATATATTAATTTTGAGTTAAGAAGGGGTTTTGTACCTTCTGATCATCATAGAAATAATACAAACTACACTAGTTGCTGCATTAAACAGCTGACAAATACAAGGAAATTTTTATCTCCCTATTAGATTTCTGTTATAACAATGGCATGCTGTGTCTGTGGAAATCAAAGAAAAATCCTGCCTCCTGTCTTTGATTTTTTATTCATGTATTTATTGCTTTGTAAGTGCAGTAGATACCAAACTGCACATTGCTACCATTCTATGCAGCAAATGAACAATGCTGCTTCATTTTATCTTTTCAATAGAAAAAAAGTGATTTAATAACATGAAAGCAAATGAACCCTATAAACTGCAGCACAATGTAAAAGACATTCCTCTTCGAATATTAATGATGCAAGTCTAAAGAAATATATACTAAACGAAATGATTCAGTGGTCACTCCTTTGTAACAAATACAGTTTCAGTTAAAGTTCTAAAGCATCATATCAATCAAAATTCACACAGTGTACTTTTCAAGAAAATATTATTGAAAAATCTTAAATATTCTCGCTTCCTTGTTATGAAATGATTGGAATATGATTGCACATATCATTTCAATAAACACTGTATTCCAGGAACAACTTCCAGTCAGATTTGAAGCTAGCAGACCAACATGCTTTTATCCAATTATTTTCCAGCTTATGCTTTTGGACAATCAGTAATGCTTGAGATCAATAACCCATGCACATCCCTGGGGCAGACAGCCCCCAGTGGTATGATGCTGCCTGAACGGAGAAGCGTGGGCTGGGAAAGTGGACACAGAGCCAGAGGCCAGGCTTCTATCACTGTAGTTAAATGATTAATAAATTATCTTTGGCAAGGTATACTTCTCACACGTTCTCCTCACCTTACAGGGCACAAAATGTTTGATGCCTAGATAAACACAGGCCTTGGTCTTCACTAAGTCTTCTACCCACTAGCATAATATTTCTAAATAAATGCATGCTGTGGGGGACACACTTTCACTTGCTTGCTTTAAGCAGATCACAGTAGTTACCGATGGTTTCAAGTCCCTCTACTTCTGTTAAGATTGGATTTCATGAGTATGATAATGGAAATGCCTTATTGAAATCAGGCATTCACTTAAAGCAATACATACATTTTTCAAACGATGTGTGATGGCACAGATTTTATCCCTCTTCAGCAGTGGAGTTTATTATTCTTACACAATTTCTGCAGTAGGGTAACAAGTAGCGATGCACTGTACTTCTATCTTCCAACTAAAAATTACAAAGCACACTAAAAACATTTAGGAAAAAAAGCCCACTTTTATTTCTGTAGTAAGTAGTGATAATACGTGACTGAGTACCAATCTCAAAATTTACGGTCTTGGGATCTAGCACAATTTAAAAAAAATCCAAACAAAACCTCAAACCACTTCCCTCATCCCCCCACAAAATGCCATACTGGAGGTCTATGGGGCTCTACATGGGCATCCTCTTAGTTACCAGAGAAGAAAAAACTTCCTTCTCCATGTATAGGAGTCAAACTCAGAGAAACTGAAGTCCCGATTTTGTCCTGATTATCAAAAAGGATTTACATTACCACTTTGCCTCAATTTTCATGAAGAAAAATTGGAACACTTTTCCATTTTTTACCATAAACTCACCATGGTTGAAAAGGTTTAATATTTATACCTGTATTGACCGTTTCCGACTGGTTGCTAAGCAACACTCCTCCCTCCCCAGTATCATGTAAGGGAAAAGACAGAGCGAAGCAGAAAATGAGAAATGTTGGGGAAAACAGATTCATCCAGTCTAAGTGAAATTCAATGGGTCATAGGTGCTATTTGTTAGAAAAGTAAAAGGGCACATAATTCCTGCAGGATACACTAAGACATCAGTTTATGACATCACACTAGCCTTGCGCCATGCTTCTAGTACGAAGGACAGAACAAATCATCTGATATTCATCTTCTCTGGATCCTAACAGTGGCACCACTCAAGCTTCACTTTAAATTTGCTTGAGAAACTACATGGTAACTCTTCTAATGCTAAACTTGTAAAATCACAACTCTTTTTTTTTTTTTTTTTTTTTAAAAAAGATGGACACTGCTTTGCCTTGTAGCTTGAAAAGAAGTTTAGAAGGGTGTGTACAAGCAACCGTCTGCTCTCCAGGGTATTTAATTTCTCCTAGTGCATTACAGTCTTAAGGTATGAGATGTAATACTCCTGCACAAATGAGGAACTCTGTGAAGGGGTAACATGATTAAATGAATCTGAGGAATATAGCAGAGGATCAGGCACAAAGAATCACTGGTTGATGTGTTATCTTCAGTGTATTTAATTTCAGCCCAAAGCTAGCCACACATCATCAGAGCACTTGTGGAACAAAAAGTAACACCAGTAAAAATGCAAACATACTCAGAAACCCAAAGAAATAGCCTTGGGTAACCTGGATAAATACCAAAAGGATTCAGAATTTTCCACCTAAGTCTCATCCCCTTTCAATGGATGTTGCACCATGCTTCAGTTATGAGCATCTGTTCAAAACAGTTATGCAAAATGTGTTCACAGACCCACAGGTACAAGTTTTTCAAGAGTAGCGAATGTCAAGTCAAGTAATTCAAACTCAACTCATTCCTTCAGCCTGGCCTTTTGCCCCACTTACACTGACAGCATTTAATCATGGGACCACCTGCAATTATTTCCAAATGCACATCACACAAGATGCTGAAGATGTTTGAGATTTCCTTTTTATTCATGATTGGCCTCATTTCCTTATGTAAGCATGCTGACAAGCCATCCTTGAATACGTTTTTTGAACCATAGCTTTGGGACAAATTCACCAGCTTCAACCAAGTTTGAAATCATGTTACATTCCTAGAAATACAACAATGATAAGAATGAGAAAGTGAAACACTATTGAATCTCTCGCTAACAGGAAGAAACATAAATTTGGTCACCACATGTTACACTGGCAGTAGCTGAACAATCAGCAAGCAGGTAGCTCCAGAATGGAAGAGAATATGACATGACTTGCTCAAGAGACAGCCCCAAAAAGTACGTAAGAATCCTGGAAGAAAGCTGAAAGCACCAGAGGGGACACCGAGATGGGAGCTGAGCTCTACTGCATCATCAACTCTAGGGCATAAATCTGCAGGAAACCAGACTTTGTACCTCCATTGCTGGTGAAACAACCTGCCATCCCATCTGCAAAATATCCCTGCTATGGACTGGATTACTGTCTTGAAGAAAAAGCTCTCCTTGTGGGCTTTTCAAGGTTAGAGCAGAAGACTAAGGGTAAGCCTCATTGTAACTGAGTGCCTCCAAGACTAAATAATCTTCACTAATCTGAAGGAAGAAATGCTTATTATTATAACCAACTTTCAAATAAATTTCTGAAAACAGCCCATTTTGGAAATAAATGTTAAAAAAATAAAATCTGAAATTATTATAATGCAGAAAGAAACATCTTTTCCTGTTAGTCCAGCAAATTTCTAGGTTTGTATCTTATTTTTTACTTCATATTATTTTTCATCTTTACAGATTCTTTTAGATAAAGATGGCTAAAAATCATTCAGTGGCCACTAGAGAGTTAACTAATATTTCCCAGAGTTGGCAAACGTTCAGTCAAAAACCTGGCCAACTGCCTGTTGTTTACTGAAGCTAGGGAAGAAGCATCTGCAACATTACGAAAAGCATATTGTAAAAGGCAACACATGCAAATTAAACCTCTTGAGCTATGAGTAAATTGCTAGGAAAATTTATAACTCATTTAATAAAACTTGAAATAAATACATCGCCTTGGCTCTCGGGGAAAACAAAATATTTCCCATGATTCCATGTTCAAAAAATGATCATCAAACCAGATTTCTACAATTTGAATATAAAATCAAATAGCTATATAAAACAAATCTCCTTCCCCCCAACCCTTCTGTTCATGTCTTTAAACAACTTTATGAGTAATTTTTGTGCCAAAGAACTTTCAGTGATTCATGTGTCTTAGATTGACCTTTTGTATTCACTCACTTAATATTAATTTTTTCCAACTGTATATGTGTCATTAGTAATGTTAGCATTTCTTGAATTTGACTGCTTTATTATGAAGTAAAATGCCACCTTGCAGTTTCCAAAAAAAATAGGGGAGTTGTTAAAAAAAAAACAAGGTCTGTTGAAAAGGGCATTTTTTTTTTTTTTTTTTTCATTTCTGCCAACAGCCCCAAGCAAACAAGCTAAGAAACTGAAAACTAAGATTTCCCTGGAGCCACACATCCTTTAGCCTGGAATACACATAATTCAGTCCCCAATGTTGTAGCCAAGCCCAACCCACATGGGATGCACACGTGCTATTAAAACTAGAATATAGTTTTATATTGTCTTGCAGATAGACCTATTATCTAATCTCACAACATGAGTTTCACAAACCTCTCAATTTTCAGCCAGAATAGGGACTGAAGCCAGAGAAAGCTCCAAGAAAGATTATGCCATGAAGAGACAAAGTAACTGCTACAACCCATTCCCATTACAGCAGAGGCAGAGAATCTATGCCCTATGTTGAAGCTGTGCACAATGTTCCTTTCAAACAAATGGCAAAGACAAGTTTTTCAAGTTATTTCTGGATATCACTAGAGCATGTTTTAAATTTGTGGCCAGAGACATTTTTAAGACCTATTCCGAATGGAAAAGATGAATCTCTACTCCTTCACTTAGCAGCATTCTTCAGAAAATTTACTGGAATCCGCTGCCTTCTCCCCAGTATCTTTACTTCTCATCCCGAAAGGAGTAGGTAAATATCTCTGAGTCCTCTGAAAATCCTAGACCGTAACTGTTACCAGCTACCAGCTATCATCTAGAAGGTGCCTCCCTTCACAGCACCAGTCTCCACAGGACCCACATTTAATAATTACTGCACACTGGTGGGTAACATGACAGCTCTCCTGATACATGACCCAGATATAAGAGGGTTTGCCAGTATAGCTGCCAGAATATCACCCTTAGAATCAACTTCCTTCTGGACACGCAGCTTGTATCAGTAAGACATCTTTTATGGGTACAACTTTTATCAGTTCCCTGCTCAGAATAAGTTATATGCCAAGCAAGACTTCTTTTTTACGGTAAGACTGTATTCATGTTAAACAAGTTGCCTACATAGTTATGCCACTTGCAAGCATTTAGAAAACAAACAACTGAACTCTCACACAACTAATCATCATACATAGCAAAACAGCCCTTTTGCATCATATAGCTGTTAAAAAAAACATAGAACATAGATACTGTATATAGATGCCTACAAACAAACAAGACTATAGCCATCAGTATAGGCAACATAGTAGTAATGGAGTGCAAGTGATGTTCATTTGGCTTCAAATATTGGTGTTTAACAGGCACGCGCACCAGCTACTGGAAGATGCTTATTTTCAAAGTTCGACAGGCGATTACTTCACATAAATGGAAAAAGTCCAGTGGCCATTGTACAGCACTCAAACTCATAGAGCTTGGTTTCTTTTTTCCTAAAAATAATCTGTAATAAATTTCATGCACAGGACCTACGAGAAAAAAAAATGCTTTTTTTAGTGTTTTCTATCCCACTCTGTATAGAAATTTCACTGACATGAAAGCCCAATAGCCATTTCTCCTTCCTCAAATATGTGTTTTATTTACTTACAATATAATTGATGTGTTTTACTTTTCAAGAACACATAAAGCTCTTTCAAGGAAAATATGACTCAGATTCTTTTTGCTATTGCTCTCAGCTCCTTGCTTGTCATTTAAGCCCTGGAGTTTGATGGGAAATTAGTCATTTAAAAGGAAATTTGAAAACAGTAAAACATTGGCAAAATATCATAAAAACTGAGTTGAGACGAAATGTGCAGACAACTTTCAGTACTTAGGTTTATGATTGAAAAAAATATTTGTAGATATATCTATAGGTATATCTACACCAGTCTATATAATGCAAAAAGTAAATGCAAGGCCTAGAGGTAAACAGGTGCTTTTCTAACTTCTTATTGTACTTACAAAAATAAAAGCATAAAATGATTGTTTTAGACATAATGTTCAATGCCCTTTTTACAATTCTCATATATTTTGCCATCAATCATGATCATCAAGATACTGTGACTGCTGTCTCTGACTGTCAACAGAAAGAGAAATTTAGTGGTGTGAGTGAAATGACAGAGCTGTCATGGCTGCCACAAAAATTACTCATCTGAAAGGAGGAGAGATAAAACTTTTGAAGAAAAAATGCAGACAGCACTGATGTCCCTGTCAGTATGTGAAGTAGGGGTTACTAAAAGCTTAAGGGGAAAGAAAAAGTTGTCCAAAACTTTGCCTTCCTCTTCCACAAAGCCTCATAATATTTTTATAAAGGGTTGGGGTTTTTTTTCCTTTCCTCTTGAAACTACTATAACAACAGAGGCTGCACTGATAAATTTGCAACCTGATCCTGAAAAAAATTACAGCTCACATTGGCATTATGAATGTGACCACCTCACTGAATTAGGAATTAAGTACATGAACTAGCACATCAAACCTTCTGGTCAACACTGGAACTGAAACACAGAAAGCAAAAACTTAGTTGAATCCCACATTCCACATTCAAAATATATTTTATGTGATTAAAAAACCCCCTCACTATTCCCCATTTCTTTAAAAAAAAACAAACCACAAAACGAAACACAAAAGAAAAATAAATTTAAAAAAACAGAAACAAATTAACCTTTTAACTGCCACATACTCTTGTCCTACAATAGAAGAAGAATCAAAGTCATGGTTAAATCCTGAATAAGACTCATACATGTGACTATTTACCCTGTAGAAATAATAGTTTACAGCCATTATCTTCCAAAATTTGTCTTTCTGCATAATCGTTATTTCTTAAAAAGAAACAAACCAAACTAACACCAAGGATCTTTAAATCAAAAAAGATGCAATATACAATGAGCATGCATGTCATGAAACCCTTCACCACACTTCCAAATTTTAACCAAGTCAACTCAAGAGTATTTGCAAAATGGCTTTATTAACATTGCTCTTGGTCTACCAGCAAGGCAGACTAGATTTGCTCTGATGTCTTGGCTAAACTCCAGTTTCTTGGGCCATTGCTGAAATGCAGTTGCCACTTCTCAGTAGCAATCACTTCCTAAGCGACTATCAAACTTTGAATTTGGCTAAGAATCAGAATTGACATGACTGCTTTTTCACAGAATTGGCATCATAATTGATCCTTACTACTACTTTTTCACAAAGTACTATAGGCAACCTATCTAGTCAGAACCTCAGTATAATATGGTATCAACGTGATGGCAATGCTCCCTACCTACATGCTAGGGTGTTGTCCCAACAGCAAACAGAAGAGTGAGCAGACTCTACTACATCTCAGTTTCACTTTCTGAAGTTCCCCACTTTTTCCATAGTTCCAATGTCCAAATAATAATTGGGAAGTTGACAAAAATGTCTTAAGGTTACAGTCGTCTCCTATTTGTGAAGAAATGACTACCATATGTAATTGATTTATTTTTTTGCTTTTTTTTTTTTAAAAGGGAGATAATGTTGTCTAATGTTACTCCAAGCACAGGAGACTGGATTGTAATTGTAGCCTGCTATATTAAGACAATTCACCTCTTAGTACCTCATTTTCCTCATTTTTAAATGGGCATGGACTTCCTTGCCAAGTGCAGTGAGATTTGCTGACAACACAAATGTGCTGTACAACAAGCACGTATTCCTTTTTGCTGGGGTTGGCAATTGCACTCATAGCTGATTTGTTTACTCTGGCATTTTAATGCCACACAAGGAACATGGACTTTGGACACTGCCCACTTGTCAAACACATCCTGCATATAATCTCTCTAATTGCGGGAAAGGCATTGAGAACCAGCTGTGAAAACGTGTCCGATATCAAGTTATAAAAGTTAAGCATAGTAAATCGAAGGCAAGTTCCAGTTTAAGTAGTTTCCGTAGGGTCTGGGATAGACATAAATGCCAGACTAGGAAACCACTTCACAGCATGTGAAATGCTCTTTTTGTTAGAACCACAAACTTCTACTGGATTGCTGATTGATGTAACGCTTGGATTAGAAATACACAGCATGAAATTCCATTTCCAGTGAGGAAAGGGAAGTTCTTGATGAGACTGGTGAAAGAGTGATAAAAGCTTCACTCAAAGCCTCCATTTTAGTATCAGATTGTGGGAAACTTCCATTTAAACAGCCCAACAAAGCCCATTAGCCATCAATCTCCAAGCACTAAATAAACTCTTAACACCTCTAAGAGACTACAACGTAATCATCCAACCCATGCTGTTAGAATCATGAAGAAGAAATTTGTAGATAGGAGAAATTTCCTCTCAAGGCTCAAAGCAGCTCTACAATGAAACTGCACCCTGTCCCACTTCCACCCTCACCTTCATATATAGCTGCCGATGGAAGACACAGGAAGAAAAAAAAACCTACATCACTAAAGAGGAAAAAAAGGCTCCAAATAGAGAGAAGTAAATGTTTTTGTCTGGCTTTCAATGACTAGGAAAAAGCTTTTCTAGTATCCATGTGTCACCACCAGGTTTTCACAACTACAACATCTTTCTAGATTCTTAAAAATAATGGAGATACTACAGCAGAACACCATCAGAGTATAGCTCAAATAAAGAAATCCTTCCAGCATGAAGGTAACTGTTTTCTACTTTCTGATGTGGACAAACAACATATTTGAATAAAAAAGAATCCTAGTATTTCTAGGGGAAGAAATAACTTTCAAATCTGAATCGAGATTTTCTATCAGAAGTTTTTGGTGGTTGGCTTTGTGAAAGAGAGGAAAAGAGGAATAGCTTGGGGTTTTTTAGGTGGGGAGATATGGAGAACTTAATTTAATTTTTCTGGAAAGATGAGTGACTTAGAATCATAGAATCACCTTGGTTGGAAAAGACCTCTAAGATCATCAAGTCCAACCGTTAGCCTAGCACTGCCATCCCACCACTAAACCATGTCCCTAAGCACCTCATCTATCCGTCTTTTAAATACCTCCAGGGATGAGGACTCCACCACCTCCCTGGACAGCCCATTCCAGAGCCTGACAACCCTCTCGGTGAAGAAGTTTTTCCTAATGTCTAGCCTAAACCTGCCCTGGCGCAGCTTCAAGCCATTCCCCCTCGTCCTATCGTCTGTTACCAGGGAGAAGAGACCGACTCCCACCTCACTACAGCCTCCTTTCAGGCAGTTGTAGAGGGCGATCAGGTCTCCCCTCAGCCTCCTCTTCTCCAGACTAAACAACCCCAGTTCCCTCAGCCGTTCCTCACATGACTTGTGTTCCAGACCCCTCACCAGCTTGGTTGCTCTCCTCTGGACATGTTCCAGCAATGCAACATCTTTCTTGTAGTGAGGGGCCCAAAACTGAACACAGTATTCGAGGTGCGGCCTCACCAGCACCGAGTACAGGGGCACAATCACTTCCCTGCTCCTGCTGGCCACACTATTCCTGATACAAGCCAGGATGCCATTGGCCTTCTTGGTCACCTGGGCACACTGCTGGCTCATATTCAGCCGGCTGTCAATCAGTACCCCCAGGTCTTTTTCCGCCAGGCAGCTTTCCAGCCACTCTTCCCCAAGCCTGTAGCGCTGCATGGGGTTGTTGTGACCAAAGTGCAGGACCCGGCATTTGGCCTTGTTGAACCTCATACAATTGGCCTCGGCCCATCGATCCAGCCTGTCCAGGTCCCTCTGCAGAGCCCTCCTCCCCTCCAGCAGATCAACACTCCCACCCAGTTTGGTGTCATCTGCAAATTTACTGAGGGCACACTCAATCCCCTCATCCAGGTCATTGATAAAGATATTAAACAAGACTGGCCCTAGAACTGAGCCCTGGGGGACACCGCTTGTGACCGGCCACCAACTGGATTTAGCTCCATTCACCACGACTCTCTGGGCTCGGCCATCCAGCCAGTTTTTAACCCAGCGAAGAGTACACCCATCTAGGCCATGAACTGCCAGCTTCTCCAGGAGAATGCTATGGGAGACTGTGACTTTCAGTATTCATTCTCCAAGATGTTCCCAGTTCATGATGAACAATGTTTATTTTGGACACGGTAAAAACTGATATCTGCAAAACTTTAAGTACCTTGACAAAAGTGCAGCAAAATTAATTACTTTTAAAGTAGTAATTCTAGCACACACAAACGTGGAATTAGCTTTGGGATCTTGACAGTCACCTCAGTTGCAGCTCAGTTGTCTGCTCCTTCCTTTTGTCAAAGCTTTTCCCTCTGGCTGGGCTGGATAACAAAGCTTATCTCAGCTTCTCCCATTCACTGTTTAACATCTTAGAAGAAACACATTTGTTATGGAGTTAATATTGACATTCTGGAGCGTGTGCTTCAGTTCTTAAGACAGATACCAAATATCCTATTCTGTTAGCCCTTCTATGGTGTTTGGGGACAGAACCAAACCCACTGATCACTGTGCATCCCTTGGAGCCATCCTAAATGACGTTATCATCTGAACTTAGGCAGGGGAGATTCATTTGGAAGAAGAATTGTCCCCCCCAAAAGACAGAAAGATATATAGGTGACAAATGGATTTTCAGCTTTAATGCAGCTGTCATACAGGTCAAAATACCAGATTAGATATAATATACCAGATTAGATATAACTACTATTTTTGCTGGGTTATGTTCAAAACTAGTCAAGAGTTCATTCACATCTTCATTCTCAAAGACAACTAAAACATTACCACACTCTCTATTGCAAGGTACTCTCAGACCAGACAGTAAAAATGGCGGTCTAATTCATGCAGACTTTAATGAGATTGATCTCACTTAACCCAAGCACCTATTCTCTGGTTTCAGTCTGCGTTAATTGCAGAGGTGTTAATGGCTGTTTACCAAGAAACAGACTAACATGGTCTACTCCATCCATAGCCAGCGAAACACCTTCAATAAGCTGGGCTCAGTAGCACCAGTTGTGGAAAACAAAAAACAACAACAACAACAAAAAAAAACCAACAAAAAAGCCCAGACACTTTCCTCTCACCCCTTCTTTTAGGAATATAAACCAAGGTTTTATCTATCATGTGGTACAGCAGTAGCATCTCCTATCCTAACTGGGAACAAAACTTAAATTTACTTTCCTAAAATAGCATTATTCACATGAATACATAACACAGGGGTTTACTACTACTTGCTCTATATTGTTCTCTCTCCTTGGGGAAGCCTTTAGAGCAGATTCCCTCCTATATACACTGTGTATGCTAATATAAAAAGAATACTCATTTTCTTTTGTATTTGCAGATGTCTTTTGCTGTTAGATATATTGGCAAGTTGATGCAGAGGAACAGGCTGAAAATCAGGCTGCTTTCTCTTAATCATTATTAGGAATATTTAATAAATGAACCACATGCCATATTCTATGCATTTTTATCCATCAAATCTATCTTTATTAGTACCTTTCACATTTTTTGAGAACTAATTTCCAAAGTTCAGAGGTTAACTTGTCTTGTTTTGGTACTGAACATGAAGCAACTTCTTATTGCTTTTGGCAAAGTGGAGTCTTCCTCTACTGGAAGTAAATGAAATCTATCAGGAATCAAATGTCATAATTCAGAGCTGGGGTCAGAATATCAAAATGTCCATATCGTGCTGTGCAGCACAGCTTGGATATCAGCTCTGATGAATTATAATAGGTCAGAGTAAGCACTGTAGTCTGAGAAAGTCTTTCTGAACATAGCAATTTTCACACCAAAAACAGAAACATATCTGAAAACATATTAGCAATCATAGATTTGCTTGTTTGTTTTCACATAGCAACCACTTCTGATAGTTATGCTTATTTTAGCAATATATATAATATCAAACACATATACAATAAAATATGCAATTTTAAATTTTAGCTGAAAATTATTATTTATATGCATCATTAAGGCGCACATTTCTCTGAGTATGTCACGACACATCTCTAAATCAGCTTGTTCTGAGATAGGTTGACTAGAGATGCTGAATTGCCAAGTTATACTCTATCGTACCCTTACAAGCTTGTGACGTTAAAGGCTATCTCTTCCACAGTCTAAAGAC